>BSWB01000007.1:92909581-97909581 GCA_033239125.1 Fagopyrum homotropicum | reverse complement strand
AGATGATGATAGACTGAACTCATTCAAACATTAGGACCCTGAGAGTTTAGATTTTAGTTTTGCGATAACAAGAAAATCGGACTGTTCTTGGGTAAATCGGCCGATTTCCTTATGAACAGCACGATTTATTCTTGTGACGAACTTTAATTGAATCAATCTTTAACCAAAACTAACCCTTGCCTAAATCCCAACATTGATTAACCTTTTTAGCCTCTAATAGAGTGTATGAAGAGATTTCAAACTTGATTCTACATTTAATAGATTAAGGTTATAAGATTTGGGTAATAAAGAGATTCAACATCCTTTATTAAGATTCTAAGTGTGCTTTCTAATCTTTACTTTGGAGAGTCATATCCTGGAGTTTTAGATAGTTAGTTTGAACATAATTCTTGTCTTTAGATCTTTCTATATTGCAGCCTCAACAACCCTTATAGAGAGAACCTTTAGATTAGTTATATAGGTTTCGGAACTTCACCGTACGATATCTACCTTTGAACATTTAATCTTGGCAATATAACCTCTGTCCTATATGTATAGAAGTATCTTGAATCGAAAGCCGAAATCGGATACTTGAATCCTTGGAATCATTTTACCCTTATTTGATCACAAAAGCTTTTCGCATTTTTCGCTAGATAATTGAAATTGAATTTACTCTCACCAAATCCCTGAGTTCGACTCTGGAATTCTTACCTTACTACAGCCGATCCGTACAATGCGGGTTCGCTTTGCTTTGAGTTCTAGATATAAATTTAAGACTTTGACGCACACACCTTTTTGAGCGAACAAGTTTTCGGCGCCGTTGCCGGGGATTTGGTCTAGACCAAATTCGGTTTTCGGTTGTTTAGCTTGAGAGCTCTTGCTCTTGTGATTTAATTTGTCTACTTGAGTGATCTTTGCAGGTTCTTTAGGTATATGCGAAAGACTAGATTCACTAAACATCGAGTTCCTTTCGATCCCGAATTGGAGAAAACTTTTGGAAGAAAGTTGAAGGAAAGAAAAATGGCTGAGAACAACGAGAGAAACTACCAGGCTGAACTGAATGAAGCTCAACGCCAACTTCAGTTGAGTGAGAAAGCACGAAAAGATGCTGAAACGAGTCATCAATTTCATATTGATGAACTAAGAGCTATGATGTTGGACATGAAGTTGGAATTGAACGAATCCAGGAAGAAGAAGAAAGTCAAGACGCCAACTAAATCCATTAGAAATGACTCATCCGATGATGAAGAAATTGATCCGGACATGCCGGAAATTAAGGAGATTGATCCATTACTTCGTCCTGTTCGAAACACCATAAAACCACGGGTTGTTCCTCGCATCCCAACTAGGGATGTGAGAGTTGCTAATGACGGTGATAGACCCCGAACTTTGGGGCAACGGATGGATCCAATTCAACAACCACGCCGTCTAGGTGTGGACTTCGGAGCTGAAGACATCCAGGAGTTTAGCTTCTCGCGACAAGTCATCACCATGGTTCGCCAAAGTCAATATGGCGGAGCAAGTACTGAATCTCCACACCAACACTTGCAGAATTTTGAGATTCTCATGGAGACTATGAAGCCGAAGAAGGCTACTACAAGCAATTACAAGATCAAACCGTTCTTCTTTTCTTTGAAGGACAAGGCTCTAGCTTGGTACCAAACACTTCCAGCTGCAAAGCTGGCAACATGGGAGGAATTGTCTTCGGAATTCCTCACCAAATTCTTTCCGCCATCCAAAACGGTGGAATTGAGAGGTAAGATAAATGCTTTTTCTATGAAACCTAATGAAAGCTTGTTTCAATCTTGGGAAAGGTTTCAAGATCTCTTGTTGGATTGCCCACACCATGGCATTTCCAAGCTCGAATTATTGGAGATCTACTACAAAGGATTGGATGTGGAAACACAATTCAACCTCCAATCTCTCTCTTGTGGCACATTCATGGACATGAGAGAGGATGATGCTTGGGACTTCATTGAGAAGCAAGCCCAAGTGATTGAGAAGTATTCCCACCGGAAGGTGGACTCAAATAGCCGGAATCAAGGCGATTCAGGAGCTAAGTTGAACCAAGCTGCTCAAACACAAATATTCTCCCTCAATAATGAGATCAAAGAGTTGAAGGAAGTACTCAAAACGAGTCTTTAAACGACTAAGGAGTAAGAAGCCAACTACATGGGGAGAGACAACAATCAAAGGAATGATAACCGGAACTCCAATTGGAACAACAACAACAATAACAACCGGAACTCCAATTGGAACAACAACAATAGGAATTCAAATTACAACAATTGGAGGTCAAATCAGCAAAATCCAGGTAATCCTTACTCTCATGCTGAAAAGGCTCTAACATCTCCATCTTCTTCTACTCCTTTAACAATCCAGGAACAATCAAGCGGATCAAACACACCCGATCCCATGCTAGAGACGATCCTATGCAAACTACAAGGGTTGGAGAGCTATATAACTTCGGTTGATAAAGCTCACAAAGCTCTTGAAAGCCAAGTGTTTAACAAGGCCGGAGAAGTTCCAAGAGACCAAGGGAAACTTTCCGGGAAGACGGAAGATAACCCAAAGGGAAGGGTTATGGCGATCACTACTAGGAGTGGTATAACAACTACCGATCCTCAACCTAAAGTAGTTGAAACCACCACTAAAGAAGGAGAGGGAAAAGAGAAGGAAGATATCTATGTTCCTCCTCCCGCCTACAAACCACCTCTACCTTTTCCTCAATCTAGAGCGCGTGCACGCCTAGATAAACATTTTCGTAAGTTTGTTGAACTTATGAGTAAGCTACATATTAATATACCTTTTATGGATGCAATTTTAGGTATGCCAGCTTATGGGAAATTCCTCAAGGAGATCATCTCTAACAAGAGGAAATTGGAAGACATCGGAGAAGTCAAGATGAGTATGAAGTCATCCGAACTCATCAAGACTATGACGGAGAATATGCCACCTAAGCTCCGTGATCCAGGATCCTTTTGCATACCCATCACTTTGGGAGAAGCTTCTTATGATGCACTTTGCGACCTTGGAGCTAGTGTGAGTATCATACCACTCGCTCTATGCAAAGCAGTTGGTCTAGGAGAGCCTAGACCGGTGAAGATCACACTCCACATGGCTGATCGTTCCACCACTAGACCAGTGAAGATCACACTCTTCCTTTCGAGGTCATGTGCGACGCAAGCGACGTCGCCATAGGAGCCGTACTTGGACAGAAGAAAGATGGTCGCACTCATGCCATCTACTATGCTAGCCAAACGCTAGATGAGGCTCAATATAATTATGCAACCACAGAAAAGGAACTTTTAGCCGTAGTATACGCTTTTGAAAAATTTCGTTCCTATCTTGTAGGTGCAAAGGTGATAGTCTATACGGACCATTCCGCAATTCGCTACTTATTCACAAAGAAGGATGCGAAGCCAAGGCTTCTAAGATGGATCTTACTCTTACAAGAGTTCGATTTGGAGATTCGTGATAAGAAAGGATCGGAAAACTCCGTCGCCGATCATCTTAGTCGTCTTCCGCAACTCACCGGCGAGACAGATGAACTTCCTATAGATGACTCATTCCCTGACGAGCAGCTACACGAGATTGAAGAGTTTCTTCAACATATCTCAAAAGGTAATGATCCATGGTTTGCTGACATTGTGAATTACCTTGTTTGCCAGGAGATTCCACCCGGACTTTCATATGCTCAAAAGAAGAAGTTCTTTAGAGACGTACGGCATTTCAATTGGAACGAACCTCTTCTATTCAAAAGAGGTCCCGATGGCATTTACAGGAGATGTATCCCCGAAGATGAGGTGGATAGTGTCATCCGCCATTTCCATTCTCTACCATGTGGCGGACATGCTAGTTCCCACAAGACTTGTGCTAAGGTACTTCGTTCCGGCTTCTTTTGGCCTACACTTTTCAAAGATGTGTAAAAGTTTGTTGTTGCTTGTGATGCTTGTCAAAGGACAGGAAATATATCAAGAAGGAATGAGATGCCTCTCAACAACATACAAGAAGTGAAAATCTTTGATGTATGGGGCATCGATTTTATGGGACCTTTCCCATCTTCATGCGGTAACCAATATATACTTCTTGCCGTAGACTATGTCTCAAGATGGGTAGAGGCAATCGCTTCTCCTACTAATGATGCAATGGTAGTGGTGAAGTTCTTCAATAGAACGATCTTCCAAAGGTTCGGAACTCCCCGAACCATCATTAGTGACGGAGGAACGCATTTCACAGCCCGTCGATTTGAGACTCTATTGGCTAAGTATGGGGTGACTCATAAGATAGCTACACCTTACCATCCGCAAACCAGCGGACAAGTCGAAATATCCAATTGAGAGATTAAGGGAATTTTAGAGAAAATTGTCTCTAAAACGAGAAAAGATTGGTCAATGAAGCTTGACGATGCACTATGGGCGTACAGGACAGCCTTCAAGACACCAATAGGTACGACTCCCTATAATCTTGTCTATGATAAATCCTGTCATCTTCCTGTAGAGCTAGAGCATAAAGCCTATTGGGCTATCAAGTGGCTCAACTTTGACATGAAAGAAGCCGGAGAGAAGCGGCTCTTAGACATCAATGAGCTGGATGAGATCCGGCTAAATGCGTATGAGAACGCAAAGATCTACAAGGAACGGACAAAGCGTTGGCATGATAAGCACATCATTCCAAAAGATTTGAAAGAAGGAGACCAAGTCCTTCTATTCAACTCAAGGCTTCGTCTATTTCCAGGTAAGCTTAAATCCCATTGGACAGGACCTTATGTAATTAAACGAATTTTCCCCCATGGTGCAGTTGAAGTATGGGGTGAACAAAGCGGAAGTTTCAAGGTTAATGGCCAACGGTTGAAGAAATACACACCGGAAGCTCCGGTCGAGGAGATAGCTCCTATCCTCCTCCATTGAACACAAACCATACACCGTCCAGCTAAAGACGATAAACAAAGCGCTTCTTGGGAGGCAACCCATGATAGTATAATTTTTCCCTCCTTTCATCACTTAGTTAGAGTAGATTAGTTGCTTTGTTCTTTGTTTTCGCTTTTTATTTGTCCCTCGATGCACTCTTGTTTTGTCGTCTCATTAATCACAGGAAAATAGATCCAAATTAAGAGATCCATGGAGAAAGGAAGCATAAATCAGTTAAATCTTCAATGTCCATGAAGAATAAGGAAGGAAATCGAGCTGCACTAAGTTAATCGTCCGATTCAGGAGCAGAGCAAGTCGATTTTTGCCAACAGAAAGAAAAATCGACCTGGAGATCGACCTGCCAAGAAAAATCGTCCGATTTTCAAGTGTTCAGAGAAAAATCAAGTTACCTTAAGTTAATCGTCCGATTCAGTAACAGAGCAAGTCGATTTTGCCAACAGAAAGCAAAATCGACCTGGAGATCGACCTGCCAAGAAAAATCGTCCGATTTTCTTTGAGTTCAGAGAAAAATCGCCCCGACGATTAAATCGACCTTATAAATCGGCCGATTTTCTTCACAGTTTGTCGACCCTATATAAAGACTCAGCCACTCGATCTTCCTCATTCCACAACCTTCCACTCTCGATTTCCCTCTCTCAAGAACTCCGAAAATCGCCCATACCCTACAATCCTCATTCCTTAATCATTTTGAGTGATTCTTGGCTCCAAACTGAAGCATTTTCAACAAGGAACAAGGATCTACCAACAACAAGCACGGCAATCGACTCCTCCATACGGAATTCAGGTTTTTCTTTCCAAAACCTAAGTTTCTAATTCGAAATTGAAGTTTGCTTAGGAAGTGTTTGTTTGATGAAATTGATTGAGGAATCTGCTTAGGAATCACTATAGGAAACTGTATGTGGTGATTGTTGGGATAGAACTTTACAGAATTGTGAGAATCGTAGAAATCGACAGAAAAATCGACCTAACCCAGAAAAATCGTCCGATTTTTGTGAAGAACAGGGCGATTTTTTGCTGCAGAAATGGATATTGTGAAGAGAATAACTAGAAATACGGGGAAGAAGAAGGGATCTTCTTCCAAAGCCCCTCCCCCACCTCCACCACCACCTCAAAACATTCCTAAGCTTCCCCCTCCCCTATCCAAGCACAAGAAAAGATATGAACGCATCCTAGATCGCCCATTCACCCCTCCTCGCTACATTGTGTTAGATGATCTAGATTCCTTGTTTGTTCGAGAGGATGTGGATATGATGCTTGACAGGGCTGGGCTGAAACAGTTTGCTACGATTAGGGAGGATGCTTATACCGAGATCACCCTAGAGTTCCTTAGTACATTCGAGCATGATCCTAGAGAAAGGATGGTCACCTTCCGCCTTATGAGCCAAGATCACACTATGTCTATTGATACTTTTGGAGACTTGTTCGGTTTTTCTTATTCAGATGCAGGCACATTTGCTAGAGGCGTTAGTGCTAGTGACTTTTGGGAAGCCATTTCAGTGGGTGAATATAGAGGAGATAAGTGGAGACCCGGAAATTCTAAGGAGACTAGTATGTACAACCTCTCCTTTAAGGTAGTACATAGGATTCTTAGTGAGAGCCTATTTGCACGGACAGAGACTCCACAGAAGCTCAAGGCTGATGAGCTTTTCATTCTATATTGTATGACATCCACCACCATTCCCGACATTTCTACCATGCTTGCTGACTATCTAGGAAAGATAGCCAACAAAGCAAAGGGCAATATTTGTGCAAGAGGTCTTCTCACTCATGTTGCCAAGACATTGGGATTAGACTTCTCGGGATGCACTCTAGCTGAAAGTGCCTTTCCATTAGGCTCACAGCGGTTGGTTGTTCGACAGGTTTTGATTCCTCGAGGGAGAGGAACCCTTCATGTGCCCATGCCATGGCACAGGGATCCGAAGAAGAAACCATCCGAGATCATTTGGAAATCCGAATACACTATTCGGAACAAGAGGAACTAGAAGGAGACGTTCGAGTTGATGCTTGAGGAGTTCTCTCCTCCTACTTACTATGATGATGATGTAGGTGACTCTAAGGAGGAGGATGAGGATGGAGGACAGGAGACCATGCTAGAGTTCGAGAGTGACACCCATAGTGGTCATGCCACGGACGCCATGGACACCGATACTAATGGTGCAGGACCTAGCCGGGCTAGTAGAGGAGATGAGGAGTCGGAGGATGACATGCAGCCACCTCGCCGCTCATTTGCACATGCCCCAGGACATGGACGAGGACGTCGACCTCCCCGTCACTTTAGGGAGCTAGTCTCTAGTTTCCAGAGTCTCAGCACCGACTATCACGCTCTCCACACCGACTACGACACCCTGAAAACTCAGTTCAGGAACTACAGGCAGGTGACGGACGCTAGGCATTCATCCTATGACGGCCAGATGAGAGACTTATACTTCCACCAGTTCGGCCACTTCTACGATCCTAGCGCACCGATGTATCCTTATCCACCACCTCCACCACCGACAGAGGATTGAGCTTCCACTTCTTTTACATTGTAAGTATTTTTCTTCATCTTCTGCTTGATTTTCACATTGGGGACAATGTGGATGTTAAGTATGGGGTGGGGGTACTTACAATACCTTTTGTTTCATCTTAGCACTTTATGAACTTTGCATTACTCTTGATGATTTGGCTTGTAATAACTCTTGCACTACTTGCTTTCCACTATGACACTTGCATTTGCATGATCTTTTTCAAATCCTATGAATTTTCAAAAATTTTTGTGCTTCTTATGATGGAAATGACCTCTATGATGAGAGATGTGTATGTGGATAGGCAAAAAGATGCTTAGTTGTGTTGAGATGTTAATCATAGCATGAATGAGTTTACTTTTGTTACTTGAACACATGAATAAGTTATATGATTTAGTTGTTTTGATAAGAGAATGAAATAATAGTCGAAGCTATATTGCAAGTTCTTTTACATCATACAAGGATGACTAAGGCAATTCACTTCTTTTCTTTTCTCATATCTTGATCATGCTAGCCCCTCAATGAAATATGTAACCCTCCTTTTACCATCCGGGAATTAGGACAAGTGATAGAAAAAGGCATGTTTGATGTGGGAGGGCCAAGGAAAATGTATTAAATGAAAATGTAGAAATTCATAAGTTTGGGGACGTTGAACATGAGGATGAGTAACCCGGCACCATTCACATAGCCGGGTGTTTGTGTCTTGCCAAAGTCCAATTGAACGACAAGTCCTAACGGGATATGGTATGTGCATCAAGGGTTTAAGGCATCTCGAAATTGAGAAACGCCGATCTCCTAGGCTTCGGTTTTTGTGCACCGCTGTCCATACTCTCAAAAAGTGAAGTATAAATGAAGCAAAGCTTTCTACATGCGAAGCATGTGCGGTGAAGTAAAATTTTGAAGGTATTATGTTGTTCCTCTTTCCCGGATTAGCACCACAATTGCCAAAAAGAATTCCTTCCCTTAGTACGTTTCTTAGACCTTTTCTTTGATTAGAAGACCTTGAGACTTTTATGCATGTGTATTAGCCTTCATGGCTTAGACTTGTTTGACTTTGATTACCCCTACATCTTTATCATGTCCTTTATTTGTGTTTTCAAGAAAGAAAGGAAGTTAGTTCATCTTATAGTTATCATTGATACATACTTTGCCTTTTTATGCCTTGAAATATCACGTTGAGGGTGATCCAATAAGAAGAAGCACTTCCAAAAGAAATGTTTTTGAGTTTTCATACGTATATAATCCATGATATCTTGTATTCTAAATTTGAGTTTTGCTTAGGGACAAGCAAGGGGCAAGTATGGGGTATTTTGATGACATGAATTATGTACCATTATATTCATGCATATTGTAGAAGGTTGTCTCAGTTTTTTCATTTGGAGAGATTTTGTATGCCTTTTATGTTCTATTCAATCATTTGTCGGAAATAGAGGTCTACACGAGTTTTTGATGAATTATAGGTAAATGGAGTGGAATTGAAAGCAAAAGCGGAGCAAGGAGCATCTAAGGAGGTTAAGGAAGCTAAAGGAGTCTTAGAGGGATCACAAAGAGCTAAGGAATTGCAAAGGAGAAGCATAGAAGACGAGCCAAGAGAAGAGTACTTTCTGTTGAAGAAAATTATGTCGTCATTTCATTTGGCCGAAAAACAAGAGAAATCGACCCAGTCGATTTATACACAAAATCGTTCGATTTCAGGAGAGTTTTGCCAAACGGCCCATTTGCAAGAAACTATAGAAGAGAACCCTAGGAACGAAACGAGGAGGCCGCAGTGGGAAATCTTTACACGTTAGAGAGAGATTGGAGATTCTTGGAGGAGGATTGAAGGACTTTTTGCCGGGAAGCCAATCTTGATTCTTGTTTGTGAGATTTCTTTATCCATTGAAGCAATTGTGCTTTTTGAACACGTAATTGAGTTACTTAAGAGATACATTGATCAGTTTTGACGATTGTTTACAGATTTGAAGGTTATTGAATTTTTATTCAAGATTCGGTTTTCTTTGCGATATTTCACTCAATCTTTAATTTGATTCGATTTTGAAAATGTTTGGCTAAAACCCTTGTGATTCTGGGGAGAATAGTTGATGATTAAGGCTTAGATGATGATAGACTGAACTCATTCAAACATTAGGACCCTGAGAGTTTAGATTTTAGTTTTGCGATAACAGGAAAATCGGACTGTTCTTGGGTAAATCGGCCGATTTCCTTATGAACAGCACGATTTATTCTTCTGACGAACTTTAATTGAATCAATCTTTAACCAAAACTAATCCTTGCCTAAATCCCATCATTGATTAACCTTTTTAGCCTCTAATAGAGTGTATGAAGAGATTTCAAACTTGATTCTACATTTAATAGATTAAGGTTATAAGATTTGGGTAATAAAGAGATTCAACATCCTTTATTAAGATTCTAAGTGTGCTTTCTAATCTTTACTTTGGAGAGTCATATCCTGGAGTTTTAGATAGTTAGTTTGAACATAATTCTTGTCTTTAGATCTTTCTATATTGCAGCCTCAACAACCCTTATAGAGAGAACCTTTAGATTAGTTATATAGGTTTCGGAACTTCACCGTACGATATCTACCTTTGAACATTTAATCTTGGCAATATAAACTCTGTCCTATATCTATAGAAGAATCTTGAATCGAAAGCCGAAATCGGATACTTGAATCCTTGGAATCATTTTACCCTTATTTGATCACAAAAGCTTTTCGCATTTTTCGCTAGATAATTGAAATTGAATTTACTCTCACCAAATCCCTGAGTTCGACTCTGGAATTCTTACCTTACTACAGCCGATCCGTACAATGCGGGTTCGCTTTGCTTTGAGTTCTAGATATAAATTTAAGACTTTGACGCACACACCTTTTTGAGCGAACAACGAGTTTTCAATAGGTGCTCCTAAATATGGGAGTCAAGATGAAAAGAGTGGTCAAAGAATTTGGAAAGATTGACGAGAACCGGAAGTGAAGCTTACGGAGGGTGAAGTGACGATCTTTGCGAGATCCTAAGCGGGTGACTTATTCAGAAATACGAGAGTTACAAGGAGGATCACAAGGTGAAAGTTCACATAGTAGAATTACCTTGTGGGGTCAACCATTTTCCGTCATTGTGATGAGACTAATCAATGGTAAGAAGCAGGAAGTGTGTAAGGATGATGATCTTCAGAAGATGAAAGAGGAAACAAGGAGCTGGATAGAAGAACTTAAGTTATCAACCAAGAAGGATGCGAGTGGAGGCTGATTAATGTCAGAATATTTGAGGAGTACATTTGCTAAACATTATGAAGAGCGGTTAAGCCTATAAAGGTGGGACATATGAGATGAGAGTTATGGGTAGGTACGGTTATCTTACAGAAGCGGAAGGAAGAGAGGAGCGTAGAAAGAGCTAACGGAGTTGAAGCAGAGTAAAATGAGGTAACGTGGAAGTATGGTAGGAGGGTAAGTCGTTAACTACGAAGAAGGTCAGATACAAGTTAATCGGTGACAACTAAGAACGCACAGGTGCGAGTTGTCTATTGATGTGTGTAGATGGGAAGAGTAAACAAGACTATGGGAACATATAGGATTAGGAGCAAGAGCTTGGAGTATTCGCGGCGGATCAATGTCAATAGTAAGGAGGTACATCAACGGACGCGCATTTGTCTTAAATCAAATAATGTTGAACGAGTTCAAGCAAGTAGTTATAACAAGACCTTTGAGGAGGAGATTGTAACGCTCTTGCACGACCTTCTTAGGTCATGGGATTGACATATGGAGGAACGCCACGGGTTACAACTTTTAAGGTTTGATCATGGTAAGGAGAGCTAGTGGGGCAACCGTAAGATGAGGCTTCCTTTGTAGTTGTACATAGAATACCGAGAAATACATAAGGTGACCAACAATAGTATGGGAAGACTGAAGTTTTGAAGTTTGAAGTCGATGTGAGATGTACAAGAAGTACATGAAAGATTGAGGATAGAACCTATACGGTCGATTCGACGTTACATAAGAAAAGGGAGTAAGTTCTACACCTACTCGAAGGAATGATGCAGGCTTTGGTAGAATACGAAGAAGGTAATACTAATATATTATAAGGCGTGATTATCTCATGCAGTTAGGACCTTCATGACTTCACAAAGTGTGAAACCTTAAAAAAAAATATATATTTTAGAACAAGTCTCCCGAGTTCCGGAGATGAAGGATCTTTGAAAGAGGACGGTGAACATTGTAGCTAAAGAAGTATTAAACCACGTGATCGATGGACGTCACCTCAACATATCGGGGTGGACCACTTGAAAAATGTTAAGACAAGATTGTATCGATATGTTACGATATGTGATGGGAGAAGAAAAGCTGGAACTCGAGATAGAACGGATTCAAATGCATCGGGAGGTGGATTTACCATTAAGAATATTTGAAGTTCACGTTGGAAAAATATCTTGAACTCTTGATTTGAAGTTCACGTTGGGATATATCTTGAATTCTTGATTTGAAGTTATTATAGAGGACACCAGGCTGCGAAGAGAGGGACGACTATCTCTATTAGTACAATGATTACTATAAGTTGAGCAAGATGACAATGAAGGACAAGTATCCCTTACAACAAATGGGGGACCTACTCAATCAGTTGCGAAGAGAGGGACGACTATCACCATTTGAGAATTCGAGACTCGGATATTGCAATTACGGTATTCCAGACCAACCAGGGTCACTACGAGTTGTAGTCACTCCATATGAGCTTACTAATGCCCGGAGGAGATATTTTGGGGTCTAATCTTGAAAAATAGAGAAGATATTTGACAAGTTTTCTCGAGATGGCAAACCCCGAAAGATGTGAAAGAAGTTACAAGTTTTCTAGGATGTGCTGGTCATTACCGGATTTGTGAAGAAATTCTCCAAGTCAGAGTCGTGATTGAGTATTGAGGAACGATGTACAAGTAATAGCATATGTATCTCGCAGTGTGAAGTGAAGTACTTCCTTCATCACTTGGAACTTGTAACAATATTGAGGAAACACAACAACAAAGATTGGTTTGACAAGAACCAAAGCCTACGGTGTAAATTGGAAGTTCGATCGCCCTTGTTAGACACAATCAAAGAAGAAACATAGTGGAAATGTTGCATTTAGAAAGACCCGAGAGTAGTGAGCGTTCACCCGGTGTTTCATGCGTACCAATCTAGGAAGTACAGGTATGACTCGAGAAGTTTTGCCGATCTTGATGAGTTAGTGGCGTCATAGAACCAATGAGGCTAATAGGAAGTCGGAGGATAGTATCTTGGTTGAGTTTTACACTGATCTAGTAGCGTTGATAAATCGAAGGGTTGGACCTAGTTCTTCCCTTAGTTGTGTATATGAGTGAAGTTATATGTTGTGTGTGCCCCGTGCGGGAATGTGCTTTATGACGTGATGTATCTTACGATAGTAGTTCGGGTAGGTCGTGTGTATATAGTAGAAGGTTTAAGCCTTCCTAGTTTGAGAGTTTATACCTCCACCTTAGGGACCGAGAAGTTTGGCGTATGGAAATTTCGGGCCGAAACTTGTTTTTAGGGGGACTTGATGTAACGCCCCGTTCTTTTGGGTGCGTTCCGATTTTTATTTTCTTCCTACTTTCGATTCGTTCGTGGCACGAGATTTATTTTTATTATTTAAAAATAATATTTAACATAAAAAATAGCTTTCCGGGTATTTTATTGTTTTGGTGTACATATACGTATTTCCGTATTTTATTTTTAGTCGCAAAAGTCGGAAATTTTTTATTCGGAGATCCCGTTCCGTTCGTTTAATCGAGTTTTGCCCTATTCCCTTTTTCTTCATTCTTTTTCTTTTCTCCTGCCCCTTTTTTTTGTCTCTTCCGTGTTGGAGCTATCCAGGAGATGGCAGGACCGCCTCCTCGTTCTCTCCTATCTGTAGCTGCTGCAGCCAGCCAGTGACCCCTCACCCTCCCTCTCGCTGGATCTACCCCAAGCAACCCTCACACTCTCATCTCACAATTCTCTCACTTGCAATCTCTCCTTTGCTCATCTCTCAGCCTAACCTTCTCTCTTTGATTTTCATCCCTCTATGTTGCCTCTGTTGAAGCTAATTGGAGGCTGCACCACTATTAGGGGAGAGTTCGGACCACCAGGACTCGCCGGAACGTTGAGGAGGCGCCTCTGCACCGCCGCCTCAAGCCAATCGGAAAACCAAAAGGCCGGAGAACGCTGCCCCTCTTTTTCTCCCTACTCCCTGTTCTCTTCTGACGCGAGGAGGGGAGACGCACCCGTCGATTTCCACCGGAGGACTGCCTCGCCGCCGCTAGGAAGGAAGCCCTTTGCCTTCGCCGTCGGAGCCCGGAGTTGCCTTGTAACGCCGCTTGCTTGCCCTCTCAAATCACCTCTGTTGCCAGAAACAGGGGTTAGTTGTTAATCCTTGTTGCCGCCAAACGCCGCCGGAGACATGGTGCTGCTGCCCTTCTGCGAAGCCCTCCTGCTCCGCCGCTTCTCTCCTCTGTCTTGCGCAGCCTGCCGGAGTCCCAGCACGTCCCAGCCGCCGCCAGCTCTTCCCTTTGCCGGCTGCTGCCCTTGCGGGTTCAAAAAGAACCCTTGTTCTGTTATTACATTCGGCCCCCAGAATTTTGGTATAATTACAAATAGTGCCCATGTTTTGTATTTGCAGATTAGACCCACTCTTTTGGAAATGCATTTAATGCCCTTACTGATTTGTATAATTATAGTTGTGACCCTATGTTTTGAAATGTGCAGTTTTTGCCCTTGTGAATAAATCATAGATTTGGGATAAAGCTTATTTTGGAAAATGGTCGAGTTTATTGAGTACCATATTGTGCCGGGAAAGTTGACTACGGATTTTGACTCATCTTTATAGAATCGTATATTTTGTCCCGGACAATGTTCTTATTGTTTTAACCTTGGATTTTAACTACGGGATTTTAAAGTTGACGTTTGAAAAACGAGTTTTACCTTTGAGTTATATTTTATATAATTTTAAAATCAAATTTAGCATATAAGCTAAATTTCCTTATCTTTGATTTTAGGTCCGGAAGCGCCCGGTATAGACCAACAAATCCATTCTCCACATCCGTAGATCGTACTCCGCCATCGACTTTGTGTGAGTACCTCTTTCTCGATATAGTATTATTTAGTAATAGTACCATGCTAGGTTGGATCTAACATAACTTAGTGGAAATGCCAAGTAGTGGCTTTGAACTTTAGGTGAGAATTTAAGGATGATTTGAACGTTATAAGGATTGAGGTGTGTATGTTATCATGTGAGCTTTGTTGAGGTTGTGAGTATGTGTTTGTTGAGATTGTGGAGTTAGGATGGAAGTATTCTAGCATGTGGTTATAGTTGAGATCTCGTGAGTTTATGAGGGCTAAGAGAGTATCCTAGTTTATGGGAGTGTATTACCTAATAAGAATATATAGTACTAGAAGTCTAAGGACTTCTAGCTTGCGTGAGTAGTTGTTGATTATCGTGCCTTGTCTTGAAGAGGCTTTGATTATATTCCTTCGAAGAGTGTTATCGTTTTCGGGTAGCTTTGAGACGAGGTAAGTCCTCGGACTTACTTAGCCGCTTCTATGCCTTATTTGGATGTATATGGTGGTGTGTGTTTACCTCTTTTAAGCATAAAAATGGATTAGGATTTACTTGACCTTATTTATTGGCCCATTGTTACTACTATTATTATCGGGCGTTGACACCACCGCTCAGTTTCCCGAGGGAGACTGGGGGGATCTCTGCGACCAGACCATACAAGGTATACGGGTGGGCTTCTTCATCACTCCCTCAGGGTATACGGGTTGGGCGCCGTTGGTTACACGGGGACAGAGGCGAGAGTTATAAGACTCTCGTGTCACACTTGAACGAATGGATTAAATATGGAATAACCTAAAAAGATAATAAGTAACGGATGTGTATGTTTATGAGCATGTTGTGTGTTTGTGTTCCTATGTGTGTTTGTGCCATATTATTCTTATAATGCCTAGAATGTGAGCTAACGGTTTTATACCGATTGTTGTAGTTGATGTGCACGTTAGGATGTGGCCGAGTGATCCGGAGGAGTGGGCAGCCGGGGTTCCGTACATCTTAGGTTGTTTGGGTTTGGAGTCCTTGTGTTGTTGTTATTGTATATTTTTGATGTTGTTGTAAGGACGGCTGATGTCTTTCCTTTCCTTTATTTCCGGGTTTCATAACATTACATAAAAATGTATTTCGGTTTTGGCCTTTATTTGTGCCTTGTTGCAAGATCCGGTGAAATTGTTGTCAGGCTAAGGGTCGGGACCCATTGTGAGGTCTCCGCCCGTAGCATCCCGAGTCCCGCGGATTCGGGGTGTTACACATTCCTCCTGCATCGCTTCCTGGGCTGCGCTGCTCCTCTTGATGGGCTCCAAGGCAAACGGTGTAGAGGTGAGACACATACAAAGCGGCCCAACTAAGAAAGGCAAGGCTGGACGACTTGGGCTGAGGCAAGGAAGCACAAAGTGGGCTGAAGCAAAGGGTAGGAAAGGAGTGGTGTGGTTTTGTCAAGGCCTGTCACAGTCTTGTCAAAACGTGTCAAGGCTTCGTCAAGCCCATGCATGGCCTTGTCACGATCTTGTCATGGTCTCGTCATAACCCGTCATGGTCTCGTCTTGGTCTCGTCAAAACTCGTCACGACTTTGTCAAAGACAAGTCATGTTATAAACTAGGGTTTGAATAAGGTTTTCTATAAACATCTTATCATTTTATGTGAAATGATATTACATAAAGTGATAAAATTTTGAGATATTGTGTCTAATTAGATAGACAGCTAAGGATCAAAAGATCGAAATCCGGTTGTAACACCCCAAATTCTGAGAGATCGGGGAGCTACTGGTTAGGACCTCATCCCTTGATCTATATCATTATGGAGAGAACCACCTAGCAAGAAGAGAAATCAAGAAGCAAGGAGAAGGAAAGACATGAACATGCATAAAGACTTCAACTACTAGGAGAAGAAGAAATGACATGATCGAGAAGAAGAAGAGACTAAGTCATTTTAGAATTCTTCGTACTACAAGATTGAGGGTGCATGAAAGTCTACTCAACCATGCACATTTCCGTAAAAGGACAAGATTCATTGATCACATGCACAAGAACAAGCTCGTCCATGCGCATCTTTCAACTCAACCATGGAAGGAAGAAGAAAGCACCAACCATTCACCTACACATCTTCTAACTAAACCATGCATGAACATAGAGAATGGCAGGTCCACTCTTTCCTTTTCGTTTCAACCATGCAGAAGCATAGGGAACCCGAAGATCACACTTCACCCGATTCAACTGAAAGTATCTCCGGACCAGCCCCGGTTCACACATGCATTGCTCGCCGATCTCCCATGCGTGTGTACGACCTTCTTGCAGCGAGCCAACCATGCATCGTACCCAGTTCGGTCCATTCATGCAAACTCCCTTTTCGGTCCGAACTGCACGACGCATTTTATACATCCATGAAGACCGGACCACCCATGCAAGCTTACCTAACCCTCCATGCACTCGTGATGATTGGCCCATACACGCTATTTTAAATCCACCATACACCCATGGAGAATGGTCCGAATCTTGTGGCCAATTTTGGGTCAAAGATATTATATTTTATGTCCATGAAAACTTCTTTAATTATGGGTTAATTTTTGACCTTTTGATTGTTAATTTTAAGCTCATATTTCTATTAATTATTTTACAAATAGTTTAAGTCTTCTAATAGATAAGTTTAAAGATAGATTGAGAGAATCAAGTATATCTTTTACAAGATATATTTGATTGATCCTATGTAATATTATCTTAGAGTAGATTGAGAGAATCATGTATATCTCTTACAATATATATTTGATTGATGTTAGAGGATCCTATTAATATTATCTTAGAGTACATTGAGAGAATCATGTATATCTTTTACAAGCTATATTTGATTGATGATCCTATGTAATATTATGTTAGAGTAGATCGAGAGAAGCATGTATATCTTTTACAAGATATATGTGATTGATGTTAGAAGATCCTATGTAATATTTTATTACAGTAGATTGAGAGAATAATGTATATCTTTTATCAAATATATTTGATTGATGTTAGAAGATCCTATGTAATATTATCTTAGAGTAGATTGAGAGAATCATATATATATATTTTACAAGATATATTTGATTGATCTTATGTAATATTATCTTAGAGTAGATTGAGAGAATCATGTATATCTTTTACAAGATATATTTGATTAATGTTGGAAGATCCAATGTAATATTATCTTAGTCTTTTACATGATATATTTTATTGATACTAGAAGATGTGGGATGCTATCATGTACTCACGCCTCTCCTACATATATAGGATACCCGGCGCCTGTTATCTCTTTGTCTTCATCCTCCTCAATTCGGAGCAGATTCAAGTCGGCCGACATAAGAAAAACAAGAACAAGCGGCGTCGATCACAAGTTAATAGTACAAATCCCTTGTAAATGTCGTGCGTGTCGGTTATGGGCTGCCGGATACCGGCGGTGATCTGATCTGGTTCCGTCTGGAGGTTTGGAGGGTAGGTCGAAGTGGTTCGGGGTCGGATCTTGATGGCAGATTTTATCGATTTCCCAGTGATTTCGCTTTCGCCTGCCGAGTGTTGATCGATTGGGAGGAATAGTGATGAAGAGGAGGCAGAAGAAGCGGATAATGAGGGACCGTTACGAGGGGCTTTAATGCTTCCATGGATTCCTTGGAAGAGGCTTTACCTATTAGGTGTGTTGTGTTGCTTATCTTCTCCTGGTTTCATTAATCTTTTGTGCTGCGTGATCCGTACTGTGATTTTGATTGAATCTTGTGAAATTTACCGAACAATTTGGTCTCCAGAAGGCGAATCTTGATGTTGTTTCGTTATATGAAATAATTTACTATTTTGAATGTATTTTGTGAGAGGAGTGTATGCGCAAGAAGGTTTCTTGTCTTGAAGTTCCTTCCCTGCAAATCCACATATGATTCTTGTGACATTCATACATTCATGCTGTCTTTGGAAGCACTTTGTTCAATTCTAATTGTTTCTGATATGAAAACAACATCAAGAAAATTTGTAAATTTCACATTATTCGATCAAAATCATAGTTAGAAATTCAAATCGATCACATACCACAAAAAATTAATGAAAACAAGAGAAGATGCAAAGCAACGCATCTCGAAGGTAAAGCCTCTTCCAAGGAATCCATGGAAGCTTTAAAGCCCTCTCTTAGCGGTCCCTCATTCTCCGCTACTTCTTCCTCCTCTTCATCACTGTTCTTGCCAATGGATGAAGACTCGGTAGGCGAAGGGTGAAATCATATGTGGATTTCCTTCGGAAATCGATAAAAGCTGCAATCAAGATCCGACCCTGATCCACTTCGACCTACCTCCTCCAAACCTCCAGCCGGAACTAAGATCAGACTATAACACAGACACGCACTACATTTACAGGGTTTTTTTTACTATTACCTTGTGATGTAAGTGATATTTTGATAACCCCTACATCATTGCCTTGCCTATCTCCATTGTCTAAATCAATAGTTTGGTTACTTTTTTCGTTTTTTTCTTTGTAAAAAAATGGGGTTGTTCAGCATATAATTGATATTTCTTTGTTTGTACCTCTTTTTATGTCTTTTCCATGATTATTTGTTTTTTTTCTTTCACAAGGTGTACACAATATCAAGTTCTTTTTTATTCATTTATTCATTATAATTATCTTCAGTGGTGAACTTCCATCTTCACTTGGAAATCTTACTAATCACGAGTATTTGTAAGACTTTTGTGCAATAATCTTAATTCATATATGTCATTTGCTGATCCAGCTCTGCGCCAATCATAAACACTATTGCCTTATTTTATTTACTTATTTGTGCAAGCAGGATTTTGACTAACAACAATCTCTCCAGGACAATTCCATACTCACTTTCAGACCTTGCCAATTTGATCAGTTTGTATGTGAACATGCTCTTAGGACACCAACATTTATAGTTCTCTGTTTGAGCCTCTTTTATGTTTGATCAGTCTTTCATGCTCTTAGGCTTAAGTGGAATGGATTAACAAGTACCTGCTCAGACTTCCATTTAATTTGATGCTGCTTGTTGTTAATTTATTTTAGATACTGAACTACTTGATCTATTTCCAGTAATTTTTTTTATCAGTTTGAGCATGTAGCATAAACGCTGGTATTCCTTGGATCTTATTCTATTTTTTTGTGTTACAGTTTTACAGGAAACAACTTAAACTTTGGAGGAAATTCTTCTCATCTATGTCCATCTAGTAGCAGCAGTTCGGATTAGATTGACTTAAGTTTGTGCTCATCTTTTATCACATATTGGACCCAACAAAGTGTGAACTGACCAACTATCACCTCATCTGCTAACATGATCTTCACATAAATCGAAGTTTGGTATAATCTTTGGATATCATTGGAGGAGTTGTTGATGTACTTTTGATTGTTGTCTTGATGAGCTTTGTGTATAACTTCTCCTTTCTTATGCTAATGCTGCCTATCCTTGATTCGATAACATATATTTCATTTGGAACTAAATTGTTTGTACATCTTGCGGTATGTTTGTTGATCAACTCAAGCATCATCATGAAATCTAATTCACGTCAAACATGAGTATAATCTATTGCAATAAGATTGCAACTTCTACATGAAACTGTTTTTTTTTTTTCACCAAAGACATTTATGTTCCTTCTTTTCTTACCTTATAGAGATAAAACCGGAGAGCCTATTTTGGACTGGCCTACAAGAAAACGAATTGCAGTAGGCACTGCTTCTGGATTGGCTTACCTTCATGGCCACTGCAACCCCAAGATCATCCACCGTGATGCCAAGGCTGCTAACGTGTTACTAGATGAAGATTTTGAGGCAGTAGTTGGCAAGTTTTTCTTGGCAAAGTTGGTTGATGTAGGAAAAACCAATGTGACTACACAAGTACGCGGGACGATGGGACACATTGCACCTGAGTACCTTTCCACTGGAAAGTCATCAGAGAAGACAAATGTGATTATGCTTCTTGAACTAGTAACAAGTCAGCATGCAATTGACTTCTCACGCATGGAAGAAGAAGATGACGTCGAAAATCCAATCCACAGAGTCCACTTAAACACACAAAGAAATCGAAAATCCGCTTGTGATATTGTGTATTTAACATTAACGATAATTTCAATGACACGCTGATGTGGCGCCTCCATGTTTTTTTTTCGGATTAAATCTTTTATTAAATCACAAATTAAGCCAATAAATCTTTTTTTTACTAAAGGAAATATCTAAAAAATATAAAACTAACCAACAATTTAGTTGCTAACATGTTTGATCACGATTTTTTTTATATAATTTATATATAAATCGTAACAAGATGGATTAGTTGCAACTAACAAATTAAATTAATTTTAAACAAATATCTAATCGGTTTAATTATTTACAATCAATAAATATATACTCGGTTGCAACTAAAATATAATTTTTATTATTTATCGTTGTTTTATGTATTTTAAACCGAAACTATTAAGATTGCGTCTGATTACCTTATCCCAAATTCTAATTGATTTATTTTATTCGGTAAGATTCGTCTCATTTCTTTTCTCATCTATATACTTACTAAAACAAACAACATAAAGCTAACGTGGTGTTTTCACATTTTTTTTCGGATTTAATCTTTTTACTAAATTACAAATTAAGCCATAACTGAAAGTCTCATAAACTGAGAAAAAGTACAGTCATAACTGAAAGACCGATAAAAGAAACTGCACCCCATCCTAAGGAGTACGACACCCCGGCTGTCCACTACCATCTGGATCACTCGGCATCTGCTCTAACCTGTGGCAAGTCTAAACAACGATAAACAGTTAGCTAACTAATCAAATATATGTAGAAAGATAAATAGCACAAACACACAGCAGAAGAATATAAACATTCAACATGCTTGCACACAATCCTCTTATTATCTGATAACTTATGTGATTCACATTATCCGGTTTTAAAAGTTGTAGCACGAGAAATCTTAAGATTCTCGCCCCCTTTCCTTATCCAACTGGTGATAGTTTGGCATACCTCCACCGGTGCATCCCCGCAAACCAAGTATGGACTAGATCCGAAGGAAACCCCCAACGCCCTCGAGCTAACTGAGCAGAATACTACCGCCCGTTACTCTAAGGCCAGATATGTAAGTCGGTCGATGATTACTATGAAATACCCTAGTGCACACATCATTCACACACCACTGTCATCATACACACACATATCTGAAAACTAGCTAAGTAAGCCGAAAGGACTTACCTAAAATAGATCTCGACTCTCTAATTTGCAAATTGATCTGTAACTGTAGAATTTCAGTAGCCTGTCAAAGGAGGCAAGTGTGTCAGCATACTTTCTAGGTAATTAGAAGTCTAAAACTTCTAAGACAGTAGATCCTATTAGAACAGAATTTAATACAATACCAATTTATGGTAAAATGACTATTTTACCCTTGGCCCCGAAACTTCCAAAAATTCCATAATTCATGCCTAAACTCTTATTTGAGACAAAAAAGTAATATTCTAACTCCTAAAGATGGGTTTAGTTACAAACTGGAAATTTACCAATTTTCCTATTTTCCGAAAGATCATTAAGGTCCAACTTCGGCTTCAAATATGAAATTCGAATAAACTTATAAAAAATCCGAAATAATTCTCTAAATCATCTATGGTAACCCATCTACTCCTAGGAGCAAGAATTTCTCAAAACTGTTCAACCATCATTTCTATAAAAATTCCCAAAGTTGGTTACAACACTTACATTTCCTATACTTAGCCAAAATTTCATTGTTGGAAAAACAGCTTAACTACTCCACTTTGGGAGCTTATAACTTCTAATCCGACCGTTCATTTCTTTACAAATTTTAACACGGTAAACTACATATATCTACCTATTATATATTAAAATTTCAACGGTGGATCTTCTACATAACTCTTTAACATTGGTCTACAACAATGCCAATTTCCAACCCCAAAACTGAAGCAAACAAAAATTAATTTACAGCAGTTCATGTATACAACTATTTCGGACATCTTAACTCAGCAGCTACTATGCACCAACACCACCCATGTTCCAGTCCTAAGTAACGCCTCATCTCTCAAGTTTAACCTAGTCCTAAACGTCTAACTGATTATCCAAATACTAGCAGTGCAGGGGGTCGAGAGCACTTACCTACGAGTCTGAAGTGGTGAAGGAACACAGTAATCTAGCGCCTTTTACACCGCCTTGGCTGCTAAATCCTTGACGACAGAAAGACAATCAGTTTTGGCCCCTAGACTAGACCTAAGTTGAAGACAAGGGTAAGCGGAATTTTGCCTCACCTCACTGCCCTTCTCAGAATTGGAGATGGATGGCGGAAGTTTCCTGGTTGGTTCAAGCCTTCTGATGCAGTGTACTCGAGCCTTCTGCACGTGAATGAGAGCATTCCATCATCGATATCAAACAATGCAGAAGGGAGGGGATAGGAATAGTATCCATTCGACTCATGTTCGCATCTAAACGTGCGTGCAAATAAGTTTTAAATTTATAAAACTAGAATAAAAGCAAGCAAACCCGCAATGTACGGATCGGCGTAGATTAGCAAGTATTCCAGAGTATCGATATCATGGAATTGGTGAAACAAAGTCAGTTTCAAGTAATCGAGCAATGAAAAGTGTAGAAGCTTTGCAAATATTGGGAAAACAATAATCCTAAAGATCCAGGTATCTAATTGTAGCAATCGATTCAAGATATTCTATAAGTATAAGGACAGAGTTGACAATTGCAAAGGTATACTAAGGTAAGGTGATGTACTGTGAAGTTCCATAACCCTATATGTCTAACCCAAAGACACTCTCTATAAAGGTTGTTGAGGCTGCAGTATAGAAAGGATCTAAATGTAAGAATTGATCTCAAATACCCATGCCCAAACCCAAGGAATCAAAGACAAGCCAAAACGGTTGAGGTTGTGACACTCGAAATGGAAATAGAGGATGTTGAGTCTCACTACTACCTAGAAAGGACAAGCCAAGGCTAGGTTAAAGCTAATCTTCAACTTTGGATCAAAGCAAAAGCAAGATTCGTAAACTAGGGGAAATCACGGCTAGATCTTGAGAACCAAGGCCGTGGAATCCAAGAACAGCCCGTGATTTAGGGTGTCGACGAGGTTTCTCTAACTCTCCAGGTCCAATCAATTTACGATCGATCTATCATCATCTAAGCCACAACTATCAACCCTTCACCTTAGAATTGCTAAAGGGTTTCAGCCAACAATCATTTTCATGATATCAATATTCAAATTAAGAAGAATAAAAGATGAAAACCCTCGAAAACTCAAATAAAACTCAAAATCAATCTCGAAATCCAAACACAAAGTCGTATGTTTATGAATCTAGAAGAATATGAATAGAAACCTCACAAAGATCTAGAGAAGTCACAAAGGACGGGATGTCAATCCGTTCTCGAATGAAAACCCTAGTTTTAATCGAAAGTCCGAACAAAGAAATTTCTTAATCTTAGGCATAATATTCAAGTCCCAAATCCAAGTTTTATCTTGTGTAACACCAACTTTATTTTTTTGGATCAAATCAATAGTTGTCTTTGTGGAGAACCAACCATAATCATTGTTAGCCCAATAGATTTTATCACGAATATCATTTATTGGTAAAACATAATTTTTAATTTTATCAATGATATAGCATGAAAGAATGGTGTGAATTTGATTGAGAAAATGGGTATACCATTTCAAGTTAATAATAGTTCGCTACCAGGATATTCTCATTAATTAAAGGATCATTTTTTCTTAATTTCAATAAAGTTTCATCATAAATCCAACAATCTTTCTAAGATTTAATAGTATTTTCATCACTAACTCTTCACTTCACACCCACATAATTTCCTTCTTAAGTTTCATAAGTTTGTTCCATTGCCAAGAAGATGAGGAGTGATATTGATAGTCCTATAAACAAATAAGAGGATGAGGAGTGACATTGATGAGGAGTGGCATTGGATATAGTATCCATATACTAAATTAGGACGTACATTTTATCATGTTGGATAATCATAATTGTTTCGTTCTTCATTTGGTATTCCTTCCATAGGAGGCATAGGCCTCTCGAGTGTAACACCCCAAATTCTCGGAACTCGGGGAGCTACTGGTTAGGACCTCACAATGGGTCCCGACCTTGGTTTAACAACAACATTACTTGGATCTTACAACAAGGCACAAATGTATTTAAAACCGTTTCTAAAAACTTAATATTTTTTTTATGGAATAAACGTACACATGTGACAGCCTTACAAACATATATAAAGATACATAACATGCATGACGTATGGAAGACTCCCCCGTCCCCATCTAATGAGTACGTGGACCCGGCAGACCATCCGTTCCGGATCTCTCTGCAACTGTCTATCTCTACAGATCTACAACACGGATAAACCGTTAGCTAACTATCCAAATATAAGCAAAAAGATAACAGCACAAACACAAGCAGAAACAAAATAAACAAACATCATGCTGGCACTCAACTGTTTATTATCTATTATTTAAGTGATTCACATTATTCAATTTAAGTTGTGGCACGAGAATTATTATTAGTTCTCGCCTCCGTTCCTTATCCAACTGGTGTAGGTCTAGCTGACTTCCATTGGTAGCATCACTACAAACCACGTATGGACTAGTCCCGAAAGAAACCCCCAGCGCCCCGCGAGCTACTGAGCAGAATGCCACCGCCCGTTACTCTTAGGCCAAAATATAGGTCGGTAATCATATATCACAACCTATCTCTCTAACATTTCAATCATACACCACCATCATCCTTTATACTCATATTTAGCAGTCAGCTAAGTAAGCCCAAAGGACTTACCTGATATAAAACTCGACTCTCTGTAAACCAACTCGCTCTGTAAACTGTAGCAACTCAGTTGCCTGTCAAAGGAGATAAGTGCATTAGCACACTCCTACGTAGTTAGAAGTCTAAGACTTCTAAAATCGAATAATGTATTAAGACATAATTAGTTGCAGTATTAATTTAGGGTAAAATGACCATTTTACCCTTGGTCCCGAAATTTCCGAAAATTCTCAAATTCATGTCTAAACTCCTATTTGAGATTCTAAAAACATATTCTAACTCCCAAAGCTTCGTTTGGTTCCAAGCTAACATTTTCCTATGTTTCTATTTTCCGGGAAATCGTCAAGGTCTAACTTCGATTCCAAATATAAAATTCGTAACCGCTTATAAAAATTCCGACTTAAATCCCTAAATTATCTATGATGTCCTATCTAACTTTAGGAGAAAGAATTTCTCCAAACTGTTCATTCAACAGTTTTATAAAAATTCCTAAAGTTGACTACTCCCTTTACAAATTCTATACTTAGCCCAAATCTGAGTAGACTTTGAAAAATCATAACTCCTAAACCACTCACTGGATTTATCCCAAATTTTGATATGTTCTACTATAAAATCTTATCTATAATATATCCAAAATTTAGCTGTAAAGGAGATCAAAATCCTATTTAAAACTATCTCCCAAAACCGAATTTCAGCACAACAGAAAAACTGCTTACGACTCAATCTTGGAAAAATCGTAAATCCCAAACCACTCGCTGGATGCCTCTCAAATTTTAATATGTTCGACAACAATATGTAAACTATATCATATCCAAAATTCAAGTCCAACGGATATCAAGAGCTTATTCAAAATCATCTCACAAAACAGCGTCACTTGCTGTTTTCCCCAACACTCAGCACGTATATAAAAACGTCAACTTTGAAACACAATAACTCTCAAACCGTAACTCAGATTCTTCCCAAATTTTAATATGATCTACAACAAGATGTCAACTATATCATATCAAAAATTCAAGCCTAACAGAGATCAAAAGCCTATTCTAAACTATCTCACAAAACAGCATCCCATGCTGTTTTTCTCAACTCAGCACATTTATAAAACTGAACTTTGAAACCTCATATCTCTCAAACCATAACATGGATTCCTCTGAAATTTTAGTATGATCTACTATACTATATCAACTATAACTTGTCCGAAATTCAAGTCTAACAGAAGTCAATAACCCCTCCGAATTTATTCTACAAAACTGCATCTCAAGCAAATTTCCTCACTCTCAGCACTCAAAAAAAAAACTGCTTGAATAGCCAACTTGAGAAAATCATATCTCCTAAACTGTAACTCAGATTAAGCCCAAATTTTAATATGTGCTACCACAATATCTCATCTATAACATATAAAAATTTCAGCCAAATTGGATCAGTATTTCATACCTAAATCGGAACCCGAAGTTGGATGCTCGACAAAGTCGAAAAATTGAGAAAATGCAACAGTTTCTTGAGTTGCTTCTTAGCTGTGGCATATGGGTTTCAACAATGGTTCAGAGACAACTATTAGAACATATATATATGGAGGGGAAGTAAGGAGGTAGAGAGTGGTCATACACGGGACTCGCAGAAGGTGAAGGCATGGTTGTTGTTGTTGCGCGACTGGAGCAGGGAAGCGACTCCCATGGTTGTTGATGTACACGAACGACTGGAGCAGGGGGGCGACTGGAGCAGGGAGGCAACTTGAGCAGGGAGGCGACTGGAGCAGGGAGGCGACTCCCATGGTTTCCTGTGTGCGAGAGAGGAAGGTGGTGAGGAGGAGGACAACGCCGGCTTGCTATGTACACGAACGCCGGTTGTACGTCTAGTTATCATCAGTTGCGCGCAGAATGGAGAGGCAGAAGAAGCTCTGGCGTGGGAGGGAGAGGCCAACCGCTAGGGTTCTTGCTTTGTGTTACGCGTGAGAGAGAGAGGAGCAAGGCTGGTTACAGAGGAGGCGGCATCAACGATCTCTTCCAAGGCATGCTTTGCTGCTGTTAGGGCAAGCTGACGCTGAATGGAGTTTCTTCTAATGGGCCCGTCAGCTTGATGGGCCCGTAAAGAAGAAAGATTTAATACTTTTCGGGTCCGTCCGGTTAGATCTAAACCGGAAACGATCCGGTAAGGCTAGATCCGTATTAATATATAACTAAAAAAAATAAAAGAAGCAAACTCGAGTCAAAATAAAAAGGATAAGGTAACGGAAAAAGTTTCAAACCGGTCGACTTCCGGTTTGTCTCGGAAATAAC
This sequence comes from Fagopyrum homotropicum, assembly GCA_033239125.1. Taxonomy (NCBI): domain Eukaryota; kingdom Viridiplantae; phylum Streptophyta; class Magnoliopsida; order Caryophyllales; family Polygonaceae; genus Fagopyrum; species Fagopyrum homotropicum. The sequence goes on along the minus strand of BSWB01000007.1, from coordinate 97,882,064 downwards.
CGGGAGTAAAATATCCGGTTATTACATCGAGTATCCAGTTTACCAAAGAAACCATATATATGAGTAGGAAATATTTTGAAAAATATCAAACAAATCGAATAATCTGTATACTTTACTAAAGTACATTACACTAATGTTGATGTGGCGCCTCCATGTTTTTTTTTCGGATTAAATCTTTTATTAAATCACAAATTAAGCCAATAAATCTTTATTTTACTAAAGGAAATATATAAAAAATATAAAACTAACCAACAATTTATTTGCTTACATGTTTGATCACGATTTGTTTATATAATTTATATATAAATCGTAACAAGATGGATTAGTTGCAACTAACAAATTAAATTAATTTTAAACAAATATCTAATCGGTTTAATTATTTACAATCAATAAATATATACTCGGTTGCAACTAAAATATAATTTTTATTTTTTATCGTTGTTTTATGTATTTTAAATCCAAACTATTAAGATTGCGTCTGATAACCTTATCCCAAATTCTAATTGATTTATTTTATTCGGTAAGATTCGTCTCATTTCTTTTCTCATCTATATACTTACTAAAACAGACGACATAAAGCTAACGTGGCGTTTTCACATTTTTTTCGGATTTAATCTTTTTACTAAATTACAAATTAAGCCATAACTGAAAGTCTCATAAACTGAGAAAAAGTATAGTCATAACTGAAAGACCGATAAAACAAACTGCACCCCATCCTAAGGAGTACGACACCCCGGCTGTCCACTACCATCTGGATCACTCGGCATCTGCTCTAACCTGTGGCAAGTCTAAACAACGATAAACAGTTAGCTAACTAATCAAATATAACTAGAAAGATAAATAGTACAAACACACAGAAGAAGAATATAAACATTCAACAAGCTTGCACACAATCCTCTTATTATCTGATAACTTATGTGATTCACATTATCCGGTTTTAAAAGTTGTAGCACGAGAAATCTTAAGATTCTCGCCCCCGTTCCTTATCCAACTGGTGATAGTTTGGCACACCTCCACCGGTGGCGTCCCCGCAAACCAAGTATGGACTAGATCCGAAGGAAACCCACAGCGCCCTCGAGCTAACTGAGCAGAATGCTACCGCCCGTTACTCTAAGGCCAGATATGTAAGTCGGTCGATGATTAGTATGAAATACACTAGTGCACACATCATTCACACACCACCGTCATCATTCACACACATATCTGAAAACTAGCTAAGTAAGCCGAAAGAACTTACCTAAAATAGATCTCGACTCTCTAATTTGCAAATTGATCTGTAACTGGCAATTTACACATTTTCCTATTTTTCGAAAGATCATTAAGGTCCAACTTCGGCTTCAAATATGAAATTCGAATAAACTTATAAAAATTTCGAAATAATTCTCTAAATCATCTATGATAATCCATCTACTCCTAGGAGCAAGAATTTCTCAAAACTGTTCAACCATCATTTCTATAAAAATTCTCAAAGTTGGTTACAACACTTACATTTCCTATACTTAGCCAAAATTTCATTGTTGGAAAAACAGCTTAACTACTCCACTTTGGGAGCTTATAACTTCTAATCCGACCGTTCATTTCTTCTCAAATTTTAACACGGTAAACTACATATATCTACCTATTATCTATTAAAATTTCAACGGTGGATCTTCTACATAACTCTTTAACATTGGTCTACAATAACGCCAATTTCCAACCCCAAAACTGAAGCAAACAAAAATTAATTTACAGTAGTTCATGTATACAACTATTTCGGACATCTTAACTCAGCAGATACTATCCACCAATACCACCCATGTTCCAGTCCTAAGTAACGCCTCATCTCTCAAGTTTAACCTAGTCCTAAACGTCTAACTGATTATCCAAATACTAGCAGTGCAGGGGGTCGAGAGCACTTACCTACAAGTCTTCAGTGGTGAAGGAACACAGTAATCTAGCGCCTTTTACACCGCCTTGGCTGCTGAATCCTTGACGACAAAAAGACAATCAGTTTTGGCCCCTAGACTAGACCTAAGTTGAAGACAAGGGTAAGCGGAATTTTGCCTCATCTCACTGCCCTTCTCAGAATTGGAGATGGATGGCGGACGTTTCCTGGTTGGTTCGAGCCTTCTGATGCAGTGTACTCGAGCCTTCTGCACGTGAATGAGAGCATTCCATCATCGATATCAAACAATGCAGAAGGGAGGGGATAGGAATAGTATCCATTCGACTCATGTTCGCCTCTAAACGTGCGTGCAAATAAGTTTTAAATTTATAAAACTAGAATAAAAGCAAGCGAACCCGCAGTGTACGGATCGGCGTAGATTAGCAAGTATTCCAGAGTATCGATATCAGGGAATTGGTGAAATAAAGTTAGTTTCAAGTAATCGAGCAATGAAAAGTGTAGAAGCTTTGCAAATATTGGGAAAACAACAATCCTAAAGATCCAGGTATCTAATTGTGGCAATCGATTCAAGATATTCTATAAGTATAAGGACAGAGTTAAGAATTGCAAAGGTATACTAAGGTAAGGTGATGTACTGTGAAGTTCCATAACCCTATATGTCTAACCCAAAGACACTCTCTATAAAGGTTGTTGAGGCTGCAGTATAGAAAGGATCTAAATGTAAGAATTGATCTCAAATACCCATGCCCAAACCCAAGGAATCAAAGACAAGCCAAAACGGTTGAGGTTGTGACACTCGAAACGGAAATAGAGGAGGTTGAGTCTCACTACTACCTAGAAAGGACAAGCCAAGGCTAGGTTAAAGCTAATCTTCAACTTTGGATCAAAGTAAAAGCAAGATTCGTAAACTAGGGTAAATCACGGCTAGATCTTGAGAACCACGGCCGTGGAATCCAAGAACAGCCCGTGATTTAGGGTGTCGACGAGGTTTCTCTAACTCTCAAGGTCCAATCAATTTACGATCGATCTATCATCATCTAAGCCACAACTATCAACCCTTCACCCTAGAATTGCTAAAGGGTTTTAGCCAACAATCATTTTCATGATATCAATATTCAAATTAAGAAGAATAAAAGATGAAAACCCTCGAAAACTCAAATAAAACTCAAAATCAATCTCGAAATCCAAACACAAAGTCGTATGTTTATGAATCTAGAAGAATATGAATAGAAACCTCACAAAGATCTAGAGAAGTCACAAAGGACGGGATGTCAATCCGTTCTCGAATGAAAACCCTAGAATATCCCACAAGGTACACAATTTCCGAAAAGTATGTCATTCACGAATCTTCAAGCGAATCTCCCAACGACAGCTAAATGTACGTGAAAGTCAGGGGTAAGTGAGCGTAAGCGAGCTCCCGAAAACTCTCTTCTCTAGCCTTTTAATAAGGCGAGGTAGGGTTACGAGAAAGCCCAATGACGTGGCAAAATATGACACGTCACAGAATCACCGAAATCACGGCCAAGTACAACTTTCCACGACGTTGTTTAGGGTGTGGAACCAGATTACGCTGCCATAGTATTTCCACGGCCGTAATTTAGACCGTGTAACTCTCTGGAGTGCTCCAAACTCAAGTCCACGTTCATGTTGCCAAATCCACGGCCGTGGTTTAGGGCGTGGAAGTCAATTTCCTTCTCCACGACCGTAATTCAGGGCGTGGACTTGCTTTTCTTCTTTCTTTGCCTTTGTTTCGTGCAATCTTCCATTCATGCTCCTTCCTTATGTAACACCCCGAATCCACGGGATTCGGAGCGCTACGGGTTAGGACCTCACAATGGGTCCTGACCCTTAGCTTGACAACAATTTCACTGGATCTTACAACAAGACACAAATAAAGGCAAAACCGAAATTCATTTTAATGCAATGATATGAACCCAAAAAAAAAACAACGAAAGACTTCAGCCGAGATACAACGCTAAAGGCAACCGCCATACACGTGACATACATAATACCCTAAACAATACATAAAAACAACCCAAAACCCATCCTAAAATGTACGGACCCCGGCTGCCCACTCTTCCGGATCTCTCGGCCGCGTCCCTAACCTGCAAGGCAACTATAACAATATCGGTATAAAACCATTAGCTAGCATTCAAGGCATTAGAATCATGGTATTGGCACACACACAAATAAGGCATCATAAACACACAACATGCCCCAAAATACACAAGCCGGTTTATTATCTTTTTATCATTAGGTCATATCTCGTTCTAATCAAATTCTTTTGTGACACGAGAATCTTAAAGATCTCGCCCTTGTCCCCTTTCACCATACGGGTTTGTACTTGATGCGGATCAGCATCACCCGATGGGCTGGTCGCAAGGCACCTCCCAGTCATCCCCATTTTGGACTGGACAAGCGGTCACCGCCCGTTATCATACACTTGGGCCAAATATAAACATATAAAGTCGGTGGTCCTATTACCGGTTTAGATGTTATAACATAAGAAATAAACACACACATAAACAATAAACACACCACCAAAAACGCATTGAAACTAATACAGAGAATACGAGCTAAGTAAGTCTGAAGACTTACCTGTACTAGGTCAAGTCCAGTCAACGATATCCCTCGACTACATATGAGTCCAATATCAACTGTCTGATCATAACGAGAAACTTGTATTAATAGCATATCCAAACACCTTATAAGTTTCCACTTCTAAGTTAATAACGATCATGTGAGAGAATACACTAGACTAGCCTTACTTGGCGAAAAGACAATTCTACCCTTGAATCTGTAAACCCCTAAACGTTCTAAAAAGACTCCTAAATTTCTTCTAAAACCAACAATCTGATGTTCAACACTAAAATGAAAAGATTTAGCAAGTTGGAAAGATTTCCGACTCTCACTTCTTAAGAAACAACTTAAGGTCATACCTTGACTTAAATAAAAGATTCACTCAATCCCAAATAATTCCGAGGAGCACCTAAGAGCATCAAGCACGTCTACTCCTAGCTAGATAACCAAAAGAAATAAAAAATACGTATCACTAAGACCTGTCGATATATGCATATAATAACAACCTACAAGCTAAAATCTAAAGAAAAGGAAAACTCATTTAACTACAAGCTACCAAACTCCACTTATAACAGAAAGTCCACTAGCATAACTCTTTACATAAGTTCTTATATACTTTAAGGAACTTGCATCCATGTCTGTGCTCAAATACTATCAATGAAGCCATTCATCCGACATATTAATGTCCTCATTATAAGCCAACAAACATTCATCTATTCACTTAATACGATTCGTATTCACAACCTTCATTTTCCATACCAACTCATAAAATTGACCACCACTCGTCCCATACATATCCTTCACAAACACTTGAGTTACAAACTTATCATCTTCAAAATTATGCTGACTTACCACTTACCTAATGGAAGTTCCAATTATAGAATTCCCTCTAGCTTAGATTACCAATCAACCCTCACAGTTAATAACAATCCAAACTGAAACTCACATTAACAATAACTTATTAATACAAACTCATTGGTACAAATCATACAGTCAAGACCTAATATACCAAACCCCCAATCGACAAATCTAGGGTTAAAAACGAACCAATACTCACACTGCGGCAAGGACGTCTGGATTCCTGGCTGCAGGCCCGTCACCGGTGGCACGGCAAGGATGGTTGCAGGCTTGGCGGAGGCGGCAGTGCGAGGCTAACGGGAACAGGAGGCTTGCGCAAGGAGATAGCTGACGAATTGCAACAGGGAGGCGAAGATTTGGCTTCTCCGGTTGGGCTGTAGTCGGTAGGAGCCGCCTGCTTAATTGAGACTGGAAGCCTCTGGCAGCGGAAGAAGGCCGGCGAACGGCTTACAGGACGGAAGGGAGGAAACCAAGAGAGGCAGAGCTTCGATCGGCGACAGGGGAGAAGAAGAAAGAGACGAGATTCGCCGGCTGATAAGAAGAGAGAAGAAACAGGGCTGAGAGGAGCAGGTCCGTTGGTTGCAGAATGTACGAGATCCAGCGATTGTTGAGAAGAAAGGAAGAGGGAGCGGCGGCGTGAGGCTGAGACCAAGAAAGGGGTAGGAAGGAGAAGGCTAGGTTAGAACAAGTTCCCTCACGTAACAAGGCTGAAATTTAGTTTTTATTTTATTTATTTTATAAAGAAAAGAAGTAATAAATAAAAATAAAAATACAACAAAGAAATTTTATAATATTGGGAAGGAAGAAGAAAAAAAAATTCAGAATAGCAATTTGTTAATAAAGCGAATTCTTGTTTTTTGACTCGAAATAAATCTCGTAAATAAACTACGAGATCCAAGAATAATTATAATATCGTCAAATATCTACTCGAAAAATTAAATTTACGAATTAAAGTATTCGTAGAACATACTTAAGATATTAAAAAAAAAATATCGATGACATCCGGAAAGATAAAGGTCGCAATCGCGCCTAAAATTGGGGCGTTACACCTTAGCCTTTCTAATGCATCTCCTTGCCATCAAATGTGATCGAACACTCCTTTCCTTCCTTATTTGCTCCAATCCAAGCTTTATTCACCTAAAAACACAAAGAAGCTAGTGTAGATCTCTATATCGACAAAGTGGGTGAACTAGCTCACAATTGCTTCAAACACATATCTAAGAACACTATAAAGAGGGAAAAGCAACTAAAACAAGTTCCTAAAGTATCGTCATATTTCATACTAACAACTCACCTACTGAAGGGTTTTGTCCAGAACCTATGTCCTAGGCGTAGGTACGTGTTGCTACCTTCTTGATCTCGCAGCAAGGAGAGTCTGGCTCGTCTGGGAGTGTTGCAGCAAGGAACGTCTGGCTCGTCTGGGGAGGGATTGGAAACTTACGCTGCAGCACTGAGATAGTCCACCTATCTGCACTTGTACTCGTCTATGAGGAGATCTCGTCAGCCGTGCAGATAGGTCTATTCAGATCGAAAGAGATGGCAGTAGAGTAGGAGAGGGGTAGGACTCACCGACTGTGTGCTCTGGCCTGATGTAGAGGGGCACCAGGGAAGCTGCACTGCTTGATCTAGGCTCGCTGGTTGAGCACTCCTTGCGTCTGTAACGAAGGAACGAGTACCAGGAATGTTGGGAAAAACGTATGAAGAGTCGGGAGGGGAGAAGGTGTTACGAGAGTAGCCAGAAGGGAGGCGACATTCATGGATTGAACCTGGACAGATTGAAGCGAGGTTGGAAAGGAAAGAATCATAGAGGCGTGATATCCTGCGTGATCTCAAGATCGTTACAAGCTAAAGGTAAAGACGTAACTGCTGCTCCCTGGGCTGAGAAGTGACGAACAGAAGGTCATCCCTCCTGCATCGCTTCCTGGGCTGCACTGCTCCTCTTGCTGGTCTCCAAGGAAAACGGTGTAGAGGTGAGACACATACAAAGCGGCCCAACTAAGAAGGGCAATGCTGGACGACTTGGGCTGAGGAAAGGAAGCACAAAGTGGGCTGAAGCAAAGGGTAGGAAAGGAGTGGTGTGGTTTTGTCAAGGCTTGTCACAGTCTTGTCAAAACGTGTCAAGGCTTCGTCAAGCCCATGCATGGCCTTGTCACGATCTTGTCATGGTCTCGTCATAACCCGTCATGGTCTCGTCTTGGTCTCGTCAAAACTCGTCACGACTTTGTCAAAGACAAGTCATGTTATAAACTAGGGTTTGAACAAGGTTTGCTATAAACATCTTATCATTTTATGTGAAATGATATTACATAAAGTGATAAAATTTTGAGATATTGTGTCCAATTAGATAGACAGCTAAGGATCAAAAGATCGAAATCCGGTTGTAACACCCCAAATTCTGAGAGATCGGGGAGCTACTAGTTATCACCTCATCCCTTGATCTATATCATTATGGAGAGAACCACTTAGAAAGAAGAAAAATCAAGAAGCAAGGAGAAGGAAAGACATGAACATGCATAAAGACTTCAACTACTAGGAGAAGAAGAAATGACATGATCGAGAAGAAGAAGAGACTAAGTCATTTTAGAATTCTTCGTACTACAAGATTGAGGGTGCATGAAAGTCTACTCAACCATGCACATTTCCGTAAAAGGACAAGATTCATTGATCACATGCACAAGAACAAGCTCGTCCATGCGCATCTTTCAGCTCAACCATGGAAGGAAGAAGAAAGCACCAACCATTCACCTACACATCTTCGAACTAAACCATGCAAGGACGTAGAGGGTTCTAACCCCATGTATCCCTTATCGATGCAAGCATGCATGAACATTGAGAATGGCAGGTCCACTCTTTCCTTTTCGTTTCAACCATGCAGAAGCATAGGGAACCCGAAGATCACACTTCACCCGATTCAACTGAAAGTATCTCCGGACCATCCCCGGTTCACACATGCATTGCTCGCCGATCTCCCATGCGTGTGTACGACCTTCTTGGAGCGAGCCAACCATGCATCGTACCCAGTTCGGTCCATTCATGCAAACTCCCTTTTCGGTCCGAACTGCACGACGCATTTTATACATCCATGAAGACCGGACCACCCATGCAAGCTTACCTAACCCTCCATGCACTCGTGATGATTGGCCTATACACGCTATTTTAAATCCACCATACACCCATGGAGAATGGTCGGAATCTTGTGGCCAATTTTGGGTCAAAGATATTATATTTTCTGTCCATGAAAACTTCTTTAATTATGGGTTAATTTTTGACCTTTTGATTGTTAATTTTCAGCTCATATTTCTTTTAATTATTTTACAAATAGTTTAAGTCTTCTAATAGATAAGTTTAAAGATAGATTGAGAGAATCAAGTATATCTTTTACAAGATATATTTGATTGATCCTATGTAATATTATCTTAGAGTAGATTGAGAGAATCATGTATATCTCTTACAATATATATTTGATTGATGTTAGAGGATCCTATTAATATTATCTTAGAGTACATTAGGAGAATCATGTATATCTTTTACAAGCTATATTTGATTGATGATCCTATGTAATATTATGTTAGAGTAGATTGAGAGAATCATGTATATCTTTTACAAGATATATGTGATTGATGTTAGAAGATCCTATGTAATATTATCTTACAGTAGATTGAGAGAAAAATGTATATCTTTTATAAAATATATTTGATTGATGTTAGAAGATCCTATGTAATATTATCTTAAAGTAGATTGAGAGAATCATATATATATATATATATATATATATATATATATATATATTTTACAAGATATATTTGATTGATCTTATGTAATATTATCTTAGAGTAGATTGAGAGAATCATGTATATCTTTTACAAGATATATTTGATTAATGTTAGAAGATCCAATGTAATATTATCTTAGTCTTTTACATGATATATTTTATTGATATTAGAAGATCTGAGATGATATCATGTACTCACGCCTCTCCTACAAATATAGGATACCCGGCGCCTGTTATCTCTTCTTCTTCATCTTCCTCAATTCGGAGCAGATTCAAGTCGGCCGACATAAGAAAAACAAGAACAAGCGGCGTCGATCACAAGTTAATAGTACAAATCCCTTGTAAATGTCGTGCGTGTCGGTTATGGGCCGCCGGATACCGGCGGTGATCTGATCTGGTTCCGTCTAGAGGTTTGGAGGGTAGGTCGAAGTGGTTCGGGGTCGGATCTTGATGGCAGATTTTATCGATTTCCCAGTGATTTCGCTTTCGCCTGCCGAGTGTTGATCGATTGGGAGGAATAGTGATGAAGAGGAGGCAGAAGAAGCGGATAATGAGGGACCGTTACGAGGGGCTTTAACGCTTCCATGGATTCCTTGGAAGAGGCTTTACCTATTAGGTGTGTTGCGTTGCTTATCTTCTTCTGGTTTCATTAATCTTTTGTGCTACGTGATCCGTACTGTGATTTTGATTGAATCTTGTGAAATTTACTGAACAATTTGGTCTCCAGAAGGCGAATCTTGATGTTGTTTCGTTATATGAAATAGTTTACTATTTTGAATGTATTTTGTGAGAGGAGTGTATGCGCAAGAAGGTTTCTTGTCTTGAAATTCCTTCCCTGCAAATCCACATATGATTCTTGTGACATTCATACATTGATGCTTTCTTTGGGAAGCACTTTGTTGAATTCTAATTGTTTCTGATATGAAAACAACATCAAGAAAATTTGTAAATTTCACATTATTCGATCAAAATCATAGTTAGAAATTCAAATCGATCACACACCACAAAAAATTAATAAAAACAAGAGAAGATGCAAAGCAACTCATCTCGAAGGTAAAGCCTCTTCCAAGGAATCCATGGAAGCTTTAAAGCCCTCTCTTAGCGGTCCCTCATTCTCCGCTTCTTCTTCCTCCTCTTCATCACTGTTCTTGCCAATGGATGAAGACTCGGCAGGCGAAGGGTGAAATCATATGTGGATTTCCTTCGGAAATCGATAAAAGCTGCAATCAAGATCCGACCCCGATCCACTTCGACCTACCTTCTCCAAACCTCCAGCCGGAACTAAGATCAGACTATAACACAGACACGCACTACATTTACAGGGTTTTTTTTACTATTACCTTGTGATGTAAATGATAATTTTGATAACCCCTACATCATTGCCTTGCCTATCTCCATTGTCTAAATCAGTAGTTTGGTTACTTTTTTCGTTTTTTTCTTTGTAAAAAAATGGGGTTGTTCAGCATATAATTGATATTTCTTCGTTTGTACCTCTTTTTGTGTCTTTTCCATGATTATTTGTTTTTTTTTCTTCCACAAGGTGTACACAATATCAAGTTCTTTTTTATTCATTTATTCATTATAATTATCTTCAGTGGTGAACTTTCATCTTCACTTGGAAATCTTACTAATCACGAGTATTTGTAAAACTTTTGTGTAATAATCTTAATTCATATATGTCATTTGCTCATCCAGCTCTGCGCCAATCATAAACACTATTGCCTTATTTTATTTACTTATTTGTGCAAGCAAGATTTTGAGTAACAACAATCTCTCCGGGACAATTCCATACTCACTTTCAGACCTTGCCAATTTGATCAGTCTGTATGTGAACATGCTCTTAGGACACCAACATTTATAGTTCTATGTTTGAGCCTCTTTTATGTTTAATCAGTCTTTCATGCTCTTAGGCTTAAGTGGAATGGATTAACAAGTACCTGCTCAGACTTCCATTTAATTTGATGCTGCTTGTTGTTAATTTATTTTAGATACTGAACTACTTGATCTATTTCCAGTAATTTTTTTTATCAGTTTGAGCATGTAGCATAAACGCTGGTATTCCTTGGATCTTATTCTATTTTTTTGTGTTACAGTTTTACAGGGAACAACTTAAACTGTGGAGGAAATTCTTCTCATCAATGTGCATCTAGTAGCAGCAGTTCGGGTTAGATTGACTTAAGTTTGTGCTCATCTTTTATCACATATTGGACCCAACAAAGTGTGAACTGACCAACTATCACCTCATCTGCTAACATGATCTTCACATAAATCGAAGTTTGGTATAATCTTTGGATATCATTGGAGGAGTTGTTGGTGTACTTTTGATTGTTGTCTCGATGAGCTTTGTGTATAACTTCTCCCTTCTTATGCTAATGCTGCCTATCCTTGATTCGATAACATATATTTCATTCGGAACTAAATTGTTTGTACATCTTGTGGTATGTTTGTTGATCAACTCAAGCATCATCATGAAATCTAATTCACGTCAAACATGAGTACAATCTATTGCAATAAGATTGCAACTTCTACATGAAACTGTTTTTTTTTTCCACCAAAGGCATTTCTGTTTCTTTTTTTCTTACCTAATAGAGATAAAACCGGAGAGCCTATTTTGGACTGGCCTACAAGAAAACGAATTGCAGTAGGCACTGCTCGTGGATTGGCTTACCTTCATGGCCACTGCAACCCAAAGATCATCCACCGTGATGCCAAGGCTGCTAACGTGTTACTAGATGAAGATTTTGAGGCAGTTGTTGGCAATTTTTGCTTGGCAAAGTTGGTTGATGTAGGAAAAACCAATGTGACTACACAAGTACGCCGGACGATGGGACACATTGCACCTGAGTACCTTTCCACTGGAAAGTCATCAGAGAAGACAGATGTGATTATGCTTCTTGAACTAGTAACAAGTCAGCATGCAATTGACTTCTCACGCACGGAAGAAGAAGATGACGTCGAAAATCCAATCCAGAGAGTCCACCTAAACACACAAAGAAATCGAAAATCCGCTTGTGATATTGTGTATTTAACCTTAACGATAATATCAATGACACTCTCGTTAAGAGTGTCACAATTCAGCAGACATTGGAGAATTTTGTCGTTATTAAAAGTTTTCATTATAGTCGAACAATTAAAGAAGAGTTGTTTAGTAGATTTTGTATGATTACAAAAAACACTTGCATCACCACCAGGACTTTTTGTGCATCAAGAGTAGCTTTAATCGAAAGTCCAAACAAAGAAATTTCTTAATCTTAGGCATAATATTCAAGTCCCAAATCCAAGTTTTATCTTGTGTAACACCAACTTTATTTTTTTGGGATCAAATCAATAGTCGTCTTTGTGGAGAACCAACCATAATCATTGTTAGCCCAATAGATTTTATCACGAATATCATTTATTGGTAAAACATAATTTTTAATTTTATCAATGATATAGCATGAAAGAATGGTCTGAATTTGATTGAGAAAATGAGTATTCCATTTCAAGTTAGTAATAGTTCGCTACTAGGATATTCTCATTAATTAAAGGATCATTTGTTCTTAATTTCAATAAAGGTTCATCATAAATCCCACAATCTTTCCAAGATTTAATAGTATTTTCATCACTAACTCTTCACTTGACACCCACATAATTTCCTTCTTAAGTTTCATAAGTTTGTTCCATTGCCAAGAAGATGAGGAGTGATATTGATAGTCCTATAAACAAATAAGAGGATGAGGAGTGACATTGATGAGGAGTGGCATTGGATATAGTATCCATATACTCAATTAGGACGTACATTTTATCATGTTGGATAATCATAATTGTTTTGTTCTTCATTTGGTATTCCTTCCATAGGAGGCATAGGCCTCTCGAGTATCCAGTTTACCAAAGAAACCATATATATGAGTAGGAAATATTTTGAAAAATATCAAACAAATCGAATAATCTGTATACTTTACTAAAGTACATTACACTAATGCTGATGTGACGCCTCCATGTTTTTTTTTCGGATTAAATATTTTATTAAATCACAAATTAAGCCAATAAATCTTTTTTTTACTAAAGGAAATATCTAAAAAATATAAAACTAACCAACAATTTATTTGCTTACATGTTTGATCACGGTTTTTTTTATATAATTTATATATAAATCGTAACAAGATGGATTAGTTGAAACTAACAAATTAAATTAATTTTAAACAAATATCTAATCGGTTTAATTATTTACAATCAATAAATATATACTCGGTTGCAACTAAAATATAATTTTTTTATTTTTTATCGTTGTTTTATGTATTTTAAATCGAAACTATTAAGATTGCGTCTGATAACCTTATCCCAAATTCTAATTGATTTATTTTATTCGGTAAGATTCGTCTCATTTCTTTTCTCATCTATATACTTACTAAAACAGACGACATAAAGCTAACGTGGCGTTTTCACATTTTTTTTCGGATTTAATCTTTTTACTAAATTACAAATTAAGCCATAACTGAAAGTCTCATTAACTGAGAAAAAGTACAGTCATAACTGAAAGACCGATAAAAAAACTGCACCCCATCCTAAGGAGTACGACACCCCGGCTGTCCACTACCATCTGGATCACTCGGCATCTGCTCTAACCTGTGGCAAGTCTAAACAACGATAAACAGTTAGTTAACTAATCAAATATAAGTAGAAAGATAAATAGCACAAACACACAGAAGAAGAATATAAACATTCAACATGCTTGCACACAATCCTCTTATTATCTCATAACTTATGTGATTCACATTATCCGGTTTTAAAAGTTGTAGCACGAGAAATCTTAAGATTCTCGCCCCCGTTCCTTATCCAACTGGTGATAGTTTGGCACACCTCCACCGGTGGCGTCCCCGCAAACCAAGTATGGACTAGATCCGAAGGAAACCCCCAGCGCCCTCGAGCTAACTGAGCAGAATGCTACCGCCCGTTACTCTAAGGCCAGATATGTAAGTCGGTCGATGATTAGTATGAAATACACTAGTGCACACATCATTCACACACCACCGTCATCATTCACACACATATTTGAAAACTAGCTAAGTAAGCCGAAAGGACTTACCTAAAATAGATCTCGACTCTCTAATTTGCAAATTGATCTGTAACTGGCAATTTACCCATTTTCCTATTTTCCGAAAGATCATTAAGGTCCAACTTCGGCTTCAAATATGAAATTCGAATAAACTTATAAAATTCCGAAATAATTCTTTAAATCATCTATGGTAACCCATCTACTCCTAGGAGCAAGAATTTCTCAAAATTGTTCAACCATCATTTCTATAAAAATTCTCAAAGTTGGTTACAACACTTACATTTCCTATACTTAGCCAAAATTTCATTGTTGGAAAAACAGCTTAACTACTCCACTTTGGGAGCTTATAACTTCTAATCCGACCGTTCATTTCTTCTCAAATTTTAACACGGTAAACTACATATATCTACCTATTATCTATTAAAATTTCAACGGTGGATCTTCTACATAACTCTTTAACATTGGTCTACAACAATGCCAATTTCCAACCCCAAAACTGAAGCAAACAAAAATTAATTTACAGCAGTTCATGTATACAACTATTTCGGACATCTTAACTCAGCAGCTACTATCCACCAACACCACCCATGTTCCAGTCCTAAGTAACGCCTCATCTCTCAAGTTTAACCTAGTCCTAAACGTCTAACTGATTATCCAAATACTAGCAGTGCAGGGGGTCGAGAGCACTTACCTACGAGTCTGCAGTGGTGAAGGAACACAGTAATCTAGTCCCTTTTACACCGCCTTGGCTGCTGAATCCTTGACGACAGAAAGACAATCAGTTTTGGCCCCTAGACAAGACCTAAGTTGAAGACAAGGGTAAGCGGAATTTTGCCTCACCTCACTGCCCTTCTGTAACGCCCCGTTTATTTGGATGCGTTCCGACTTTGCTTTCCTCCCTTCATCCGATTCCTTATAGTTCGAGTTCTTATTTTAAAAGTATATTTTTATGGATTTAAATAACTTTTCGGGTATTATATTAACTTGGTGATACATGAATGTACTTCCGTATCTTTTTTTATTTTATTATTTTATTTTATCGGAAAATCGGGATTTACCGAACCGGAAAATCCCGTTCCGATCTTTTGTTCGAGTTTTGGCCCTATTTCTTTTCTTATTCTTTTTCTCCTTTCTTTTTCCTTCTTTATTTTCTTTCTCTTTTCTTTCTCTCCGGCGTGTGCTTGTTTTGCTGCTACGGCGCCTTTGCCCACTAGTGAGAGATGCAGCAGCCGCCTAGTCTAGGGCTAGGGCCAGCCGACCCTCGATTCACCTGTCTGCAGGCCTGTGACGACCCTTCGCCTCCCTTCCTTCTAGTCTACTTCCCAAGCAGCCCAACCTCACACTTCCTCTCTACAATCTCCCTCTCTGCACCTCTCTCTCGTACCTTCTCCTCGGGACCAACCGCTACAGCCATACGGATTGAAGGAAGGCTTCCCCGCTGCCGCCTCAGCCCGCCGGAGCGCCGCACTCTCTCCGTCTTAGCCGTTGGAGACTCGGCCTAGTGAGCCTTGTCTATCCTCTTTCCCTTATCTGTTTCTTTCTCCTCCCTATTGCTTACCCGTGGTGGCCGGATCTTGTGACATCCGCCGGAAGCTAGCCGCCTCGCTCACGCCCTCGCCTGCGCCGGAGATAGAAGACAAACTCAGCTGCTGCGTTTTCCCCTTTCCTCCGCCTGCGTGCACCACCAAATACTAATATGATACTATTATACCACATGTATAAGTGTATAAAAATATAAAGGATGCCACTATTATAAACATAACAAGTCCAAAAACACCCTACAATCCACATACAACTATAGTCCAAATACTAAGTTGCTGAGGTCCGCGGTAGGAATGGTTGTCCCTGTAATACCCGGAAATTTTATTTCCGGCTATCTTAGGAACAAATCAGAACAAGATCGATTGTGACCCTTTCCGGCCCTTTATTTCTTTTGTAATAACTCCGACTATATGTCGTTATCTTTAAGTTTCGGGACGAAACTTATTTTAAGGGGGTACTGATGTAATATCCGGAATTTTTATTCCGTTTATTTCTGTAACAAACCCGATCTCGATCAGTTGATCCATATCCGTCTACTTAGTTAAACACATTATTATAAAATTTATCATTTTATGTAGGTTCCCTTCACATAAAATGATAGGATTCTTATAACTAATCCTAAACTGTAACATAATCCGTATCCGTTTATTCCGTGCATTCAATTGTTGGGATCTCGATTCCGGACTGCAGCTAGCACCGGGCTGCTGCTTCCTTCACCCTTGCGCCAGCTCTAGCCCATCTTCAGCACAGCGGATCCAGCTTCTGCCTTACCCTTTTCCAGCCCAGCGCAGCTTGCCCAGCAACTCAGAAACTTGCCCAGCAGCGTCCAGCCCAGTTCGCTTCAGCCCATCTGCTGCTTTGCTTTTCAGCCCGGCGTTGCCAGCTCCAGTCCAGCGCCAGCCCAACTGCAATACCACGTTCTCTTGCTGAACATTACTAGGAAAGTAACAGCCGAGATCTTCGCAGATTCACTTCCATTCTGTTGCTTGCATTCCGTCCAGATACATCCACAAAAGAAACGCTTTCATTGCTTACTCATCCCTTGCACACAGCAGATCCTCCGGCTCCTTCCTTTCTATCTACGGGCTGCAACAGCAACAGCGTAAACCTTCGTCCACTCCTGTTGGTCGAACACTCATCACAGCAGCAGATCGCCACCTCCTGCTTCCCTTCTCGCAACACCAGCCGGCTGCCTATCCAGCCTACGTCTGCACACATCCAGCCGCTTGCAACAGCCGACCCTTACCTTCTGATGCCATATCTCTAACATAGGAACCCTAACAACAGCAAGTCATGACCCTTCTTTGCCTTCATTCACACAAGCATGCTTTGTCTGTCTAGTTGGGTAAGGATCGCAACCCTCTTCTATGTGTTACCCTCTTTGTGTATGTGCTGATGAGAGTACAAAATTATGTCTTTAGACCCTCCATAGAAGCCCTAGAAGATGGCTTGAAGAGCTGCTGCGTTTTTCTGGGTTGTAAGGTGACGAACAGTCAACTTTGAGGTCAGATTTGGGTAAGCTAGACTCTTTTTTTTTGCTCCTGATTTTTGGATATGTTGTTGTCGGTATTGCATTGTAGAACATACTGAAATTTGAGCCTATTCGGAGTTATAGTTTAGGAGATATGATTTTCTCAAGTTGGCTATTCATGCAGTTTTTTTTTAGTGTGCTGAGTTTGAGGAAATTTGCTAGAGATGCAGTTTTGTGGAATAAATTTGGAGGGGTTATTAACTTCTGTTAGACTTGAATTTTTGACACGTTATAGTTGATATAGTATAGTAGATCATACAAAAATTTCAGAGGAATCCATGTTATGGTTTGAGAGATATAGGGTTTCAAAGTTGACGTTTTTATATATGTGCTGAGTGTTGGGGGAAAACAGCAAGTGATGCTGTTTTGTGAGATGATTTTGAATAGGCTCTTGATATCCTTTCCGGCTGAATTTTGGATATATTATAGGTAAGATTTTATAGTAGAACATATCAAAATTTGGGATAAATCCAGTGAGTGGTTTAGGAGTTATGATTTTTCAAAGTGTACTCAGATTTTGGCTAAGTATAGAATTTGTAAAGGGAGTAGTCAACTTTAGGAATTTTTATAAAACAGTTGAATGAACAGTTTGGAGAAATTCTTTCTCCTAAAGTTAGATAGGACATCATAGATAATCTAGGGATTTAAGTCGGAATTTTTATAAACGGTTACGAATTTTATATTTGGAATCGAAGTTAGACCTGTACGATTTCCCGGAAAATAGTGACATAGGAAAAATGTTAGCTTGGAACCAAACGAAGCTTTGGGAGTTAGAATATGATTTTAGAATCTCAAATAGGAGTTTAGACATGAATTTTAGAATTTTCGAGAATTTCGGGACCAAGGGTAAAATGGTCATTTTACCATAAATTAATACTGCAACTAGTTATGTCTTAATATATTATTCTATTTTAGAAGTATTAGACTTCTAACTACGTAGGAGTGTGCTAATGCACTTATCTCCTTTGACAGGCAACTGAGTTGCTACAGTTTACAGAGCGAGTTGGTTTACAGAGAGTCGAGCTTTATATCAGGTAAGTCCTTTGGGCTTACTTAGCTGACTTCTAAATATGAGTATAAATGATGATGGTGGTGTGTGATTGAAATGTTTATGGAGATAGGTTGTGATATATAATTACCGACCTATATTTTGGCCTAAGAGTAACGGGCGGTGGCATTCTGCTCAGTAGCTTGGGGGCGCTGGGGGTTTCTTTCGGGACTAGTCCATACGTGGTTTGTAGTGATGCTACCAGTGGAAGTCAGCTAGACCTACACCAGTTGGATAAGGAACGGAGGCGAGAACTAATAAAAATTCTCGTGCCACAACTTAAATTGAATAATGTGAATCACTTAAATAATAGATAATAAACGGTTGAGTGCCAGCATGATGTTTGTTTATTTTGTTTCTGCTTGTGTTTGTGCTGTTATCATTTTTGCTTATATTTGGATAGTTAGCTAACGGTTTATCCGTGTTGTAGATCTGTAGAGATAGACAGTTGCAGAGAGATCCGGAACGGATGGTCAGCCGGGTCCACGTACTCATTAGATGGGGACGGGGGAGTCTTCCATACGTCATGCATGTTATGTATCTTTATATATGTTTGTAAGGCTGTCACATGTGTACGTTTATACCATTAAAAATATTATGTTTTAGAAATTGTTTTAATTACATTTGTGCCTTGTTGTCAGATCCAAGTAATGTTGTTGTTAAACCAAGGTCGGGACCCATTGTGAGGTCCTAACTAGTAGCTCCCCGAGTTCCGAGAATTTGGGGTGTTACAGTCCCGTACATTCTATTCCCAACCCGATCGACTATGCTCGTGATTTGAAAACGAAATTTATTTTGAAAGCTCAGAATCCTTGCGGGTTCTTTTTGGTTGTCTATACGGCATTTAGAAGATTGCGAGTGCCATTGTTGTCAAACTAAGGCTTTGATACCATATTGTAACACCCCAAATCCGCGGGACTCGGAGCGCTATGGGCGGATACCTCACAATGGGTCTCGACCCTTAGCTTGACATTAATTTCACCGGATCTTTCCAATATGACACATATATAAGGCAAAACCAAATCATTAGAATGCAATGTGACTCAAACCGAAATACAATACAAAGTGGAAAGTCCAACCGAGTCCTCAAAATCACATCCAAACAACAACCACGGTACAAACAACAATGGGTGTAATACAAATCCTCATCCCCAACCTATAATGTGTGGAACCCCGGCTGCCCACTACTCCGAGACACTCGGCGGCGGCCCTAACTTGCAAGGCATCTACAAAGCGGCATAAAACCGTTAGCTAATATTCAAAGCATTAGAAAGATGGCAACGACATATACACACATAATAATGAAAGGACAGAACATGATATCACACAAGCCGGTCATTATCTTTTCATTTACGTGATTTCATTACTAATTCAACTTAGGTTTGTGACACAAGAATCCCCGAAACTCGCCTCTGGCCCTACTTACCAGCAAGGAATAGTGCGGGTGCATCCGATCATCTACCTGTCTGGGCTAGTCACAAAGAACCTCCTATCTCTCGCAAGAGCTAGACAATGTTGTCACCGCCCGTTATCATAAACTTGGGCTGAAATTACAATATATAAATGTCGTCCTAGTTCTGGTTTCATTGTTATAAACATAACTAAACACACACACAACCATCACACAATCCATGCTAATACAAGGATGCTAGCTAAGTAAGTACGGGGACTTACCTCGTCTCAAAGCTAAACCGACAATACCGCTCTTGCTTCCCGTACGAAGATACTCAAAGCCTGATCACAACAAGGCACGAATCAACATCACTCTCATAAGCTAGAAGTCCTTAGACTTCTAGACCAAATGATCTCGCAAGATCATAAACCATAACACATAATCTAGGATAAAACATGCCTAGTCTCAATGATCTCAACGATAATAACACTATTCTAGGATACTCACATCCTAGTTCACAACCTCAACAAACATATACTCACAACCTCAAGCCTTGGAACCTTGCAAAAACTGCAAACACTCACCTAAGGTTCAAAGCCACTACTTGGCATTCCACAAGGTTATGCTAGATCAAACCTAGCATGCTACTAACATATAACCTCCCTAGGATAAGAGACTAACACAAGATCGAGGAAAGATACTCACTGGGGCAAGGACGTAGTCGTAGAAGAAGGAAGCGCGGCCGCAAAGAAGAGCAGAAGGCCGTACCGGCAGCCCGACTGAGCCAAAGTCCGCCCATGTGGCCTTGGGGAGCCTCCCCTGTGGGTAGCCGCCCCCGCGGCTCAGGTCAGCTACCCCCGCGGCGCTATCCAGCCACGGCCAAACTCCAGAGGGCGATCCCGAACGAGTCTTTCGATGGCTCCTTGATGTGCGGAGGGTCTCCTAGCTTGCTTGCTCCACCATTGATGTCCACCACTCAATCATCAACATAAACCACGATCTAGACTTGATCCATACACATGCAACCATAAGAGAGGAAGAAGCTTGAGAATCCATGGCTTCCATCATTAGAGCTCAAAGAAGGAAGGAGATGAGAAGAGAAGAGAAGAGCTTACCCTACAATCCGGATCTGTTGTCCACTACTTACCATGGAGATGCACAACTCACACATGGAGAAGGAATCATAAAGAGCTCTTCTAAGGCCAAGATGGAGGAAGAGAGAAAATTAAGGAAGAGAAGAAGAAAGACACATGAAAGGGAAAGAGGAAGAGAGAGAGAGAGAGAGAGAGAGAGAGAGAGAGAGAGAGAGAGGGCTACTCCTTTGGGAAATAACAAAAGGTCAAGCAACCAAGGAACACTTAGAGACGAGGGGTCGAACACAAAAGAAGAAAACGAGAGGTCGGAAAAAAGACGGGATATAACTCGTCCACTCAGCAAGTCGTGCCTGCGGAAAGGCCGCAAAACCACTTACTAACCGGAATTAAAAACTTCCTGGCATTACAAACTCTCTGGATGCACATAAATAAATGATATTTAATCATCAAAAGCTCCAAACAATTTCAATTCTCTAATCATGAATCATATCTCTGAATGAGATAAAGCTAACAATAACCGCAATAATCCTAAATAAAAAACGACTAATCAAAGAAGGAAAAATAAAAATATCAAATGACAAAGACCTAATGGCAACTCAGTAAAAACTAATTTTGATGCATCTAGAAATGTTAATGGTCAATCTGCTTTTGGATTTTTTTATTAGAAACAGTTGTGCTGATTTCCTTACTTTTGGTTTTTGTAAGTTCACGGTTAACTCCGTTCTTGAAGCTGAGGCTTTTGCCCTTCGTGAGGGTGTTTTGAAGGCCGCACGCCTAGGGGTTTTTTTTCCAGATATTGTGATTGAGGGTGACAATTTAACTCTTATTAATTTGATCAAAATTTCTTGGAAACCTCCATGGGAAGTTGATATGCTTGTTTCGGATATCACTACTCTTCTATCTGGGTTTTCCTCTTGCAGTGTCCATCATATCTTCCGGGAAATCAATTTTGTTGCGGACCGGTCGGCGTCCTATGATTTCTCCACCTTACCATATGATGACCTTCTCCCCCGTGATGTTGATGTTCTCATCCCTTGATCTATATCATTATGGAGAGAATGCGTTCTTACTGCCACTCACCTTATTAACTTAATGCCTTCTCCTGTGCTTGATTGAAAAATACCTTTTGAACTCCTATACCAAACCAATATTACTTATGACCACATGAGAGTCATAGGTTGTGATGTGCTCTTCGTTAGTTGAACGAGAGGATCCACCGGTGTTGTTCCTTCCGACCACTTCTTTTTGATTTTTTTTTATTGATGGGATATGCCAAACAAGGATCGTCCAGCCTTGCACCATGGATCTCATTGGCTCGAGATCTTCTTTCATCGGAATCTCACTTCGGAAATTGGATCTCCTTTGTCCTCCTAGCCTCTCACCGTAAGGACACCCCTCGGCCTCGCACCTTCTGGGTTTCGAAACTTTGGTCTCTCACCTTAGTCTCTAGGTTTGTTTTTCTCAAAGTGAAAACACAACTTTTGATTGAATACTCAACTCTATTTCGTGATTAAAAAGGTTTGTGGGAGAGGCCTTATATAGGCTGAAAATTCAGCACCTAACTCCCAACATTAAAGGCTTACAAGTTCAAGAGTTGTGACATAAACAGAGGGCAAACATAGGGACTTTCAACCAACAACTTCAAGCAAATAAATGGACTAAAAACCATAAGTATGGCCGGCCAATTAGAGCTCCAAGGGACCAAAAATGTGGCTGCGAATAAATCCCAAAAATGTGGTTTTAATCTCTTGAAAGGTTGGCTTAAGTACAAGTGAACATTTTATTTCACTTGTATTAATCAACCTTCATTATTCCATAATATCATGCATTAGTGGCATCATATCATGAAATAAAATCAAGCATGACCACATAATATAAATAAAAAAGGTTACAACTAAGGTTCAAGTTTAAGGAGATCCGAAATCCTCAATAGCCTCGAGCATGTCAACCAAGTGATAGTCATGGACGTCCTCAAATGCCGGAGCTCCGAAAGGATGGTAGGTCAAAGTGGTTTGGCCTAGCATGCGGGCTCTAGCTCGAGTGAGAGGTGGTGTTGACCTCGGTGCTACCACATCAGTCTCGTTGCTTAAGTCCGGTGGGCTCACATCAGGTTGCTTATGCTTTAGCCTACGTCCTCACAAAGACGAGCTTAAGCCCGTGTCTTCTCCCTGTGTTCTTGGTTATCCACCTGGTCAGAAATCTTACAAGCTTTAACCTTGAGACACATAAAATCATAATCAGTCGCCATGTGACTTTTCAAGAAACCGTCTTTCCTTTCAAAACATCATCTACACAAGATGATATCACTCGTAGATCTTTGTTTCGTTGATAAGTTTTCACTAATTTCATAGATCTAAATCTCCCTCGACTTTTTCTTAGTTTATCGCTCAACTAAAGTTCTAAACACACCCTCATCTCTTACTTTTGTTTTACTTGCAAATGTTTCACTTGTAAAACTTAGTGATACAGTAGCATATGCGGAACCACCTAGCAAGAAGAGAAATCAAGAAACAAGGAGAAGGAAAGACATGAACATGCATGAGGACTTCAACAACTAGGAGAAGAAGAAATTACATGATCGAGAAGAAGAAGAGACTAAGTCATTTTAGAACTCTTCGTACTAGAAGATTGAGGGTGCATGAAAGTCTACTCAACCATGCACATATCCGTAAAAGGAGAAGATTCATTGATCACATGCACAACAACAAGCTCGTCCATGCGCATCTTTCAACTAAACCATGGAAGGAAGAAGAAATCACCAACCATTCACCTACACGTCTTCTAACTAAACCATGCAAGGACGTAGAGGATTCTAACCCCATGTATCCCTTATCGATGCAAGCATGCAAGAACGTAGAGAATGCCAAGTCCACTCTTTCCTTTTCATTTCAACGATGCAGAAGCATAGGGAACCCGAAGATCACACTTCACCCGATTCAACTAAAAGTATCTCCAGACCAGCCCCGGTTCACACATGCATTGCTCGCCGATCTCCCATGCGTGTGTACGACCTTCTTGGAGCGAGCCAACCATGCATCGTACCCAGTTCGGTACATTCATCCAAACTCCCTTTTTGGTCCGAACTCGCACGACGCATTTTACACATCCATGAAGACCGGACCACCCATGCAAGCTTACCTAACCCTCCATGCCCTCGTGATGATTGGCCCATACACGCTATTTTAAATCCACCATACACCCATGGAGAATGGTCCGAATCTTGTTGCCAATTTGGGTTAAAGATATTATATTTTATGTCCATAAAGACTTTTTTTAATTATGGGTTAATTTTTGACCTTTTGGTTGTTAATTTTCGGCTCATATATCTTTTAATTATTTTACAAATAGTTTAAGTCATTTAATAGATAAGTTTAAAGATAGATTCAGAGAATCATATATATCTTTTATGTAATATCCGGAATTTTTATTCCGTCTATTTCTGTTATAAACTCGATCTCAATCAGTTTATGCATATCCGTCTACTTAGTTAGACATATTATCATAGGATTTATCATTTTATGTAGATTCGTTCACATAAAATGATAGAATCTTTTAAATAGTTTATCATTATATGTAGACTACTTCCGCATAAAATGATAGAATCCTTAACCGATCTTAATCTATAATAAACTCCATATCCGCCTAGTCCGTATATTTATGTGCCGGGATCTTGTCCAGCTAGAAACTCGCTAAATTAAGGAGCCCAGCTTAGCCCATCTGTTGCTCTATATTTCAGCCTCAACGGATCCAGCCCTGCAGCCCAGAAGCAGCCCACTGCTGCCTTCACCAGCGTTGCCAGCTCCAGCCCAGAAGTAGCCGACTGCTGCCTTCTCCAGCGTTGCCAGCTCCAGCCCAACAGCCCAGCGCCTAGCTAGGAGCACGCCAGCCCAGTAATTACACACGTTCAATGGATGGACGTTACAAAACAATGTAACAGCCGGAAGTTACGTGATCTCCTTCCATTTACAGCTGTGTAATCTGTCCAGATTCAAAGTAATCGTTGTCTCCCTCCTTCGCTAACAACAGGTCGAGCGTCCCTTCTCTCCCGACTCTCCATCATCCGACGAAGGCAGCAACGGATCCACACCAACCTTCTGCACACTTCCAGCCCTCCACCAAACCGCCTTCTGCACACTTGCAACTCATCAGCGTCCGGCGTTGCTCCTCTGGATTGGACTGAACTCAATCTTCCTCTGTCTATGTCGGTAAAGATCTATATACCACTCAGCTTCATCTCTTTAATTGATCGATCATGAGTACTCACATCTCCGTACCTGTGATGAAAACCTTCATATCGATTATTCCGTGACAACAGCGAGGCTAGGAAGAGCTCTCCAATCGCTGCAGCAACAGACCAAGCCGAACCCTCACTCTTCTCCTCCTGAGCTGTCACGCCGAGGGAGCCAGAAGGTCATCCGGAACCGTTTTGAAGACGCCTCAGCCCAGTAGCGGTTGAAGAGGTGAGCCCTCTCTTCTACAGTCCAATTCTTGTCTCTAGAGGTTATTGTATAATCTTATGTATACATACCGATTCTGTAATGCTAGATTGATGAGCTGCTGTAATTCGGCCTTGAGCATAATTAAGATAGTAATAGGCAGCTGCTGAGTTTTATAAATAAAATGGTGGAAATAAAGGGCTGCTGTAAATTCAATTTTTTTTTCTTCAGCTTTTAAGTTAGAAACTGCCCACTTTGTCGACCAATGTTTGAGCGTTTGGATAAAGATCCACCGTTGAATTTTGGATATGTTGTAGATGGATATATGTAGTTTAGCATATTAAAATTTGGGAAGAAATGAACGGTCGGATTAGAAGTTATAAGCTTCCGAAGTTAGGTAGTTGAGCAGTTTTGGTAAACTTGAGATTTTGGCTAAGTATAGGAATTGTGAGTGAAATAGCCAACTTTGTGAATTTTTATAGGAATAATGGCTGAACAGTTTTAAGGAATTCTTGCTTCTAAGGGTAGATAGAACATCATAGATGATCTAGGGAATTTATTCGGAATTATTATAAGCGGTTACGAATTTTATATTTAGAACCGAAGTTAGACCTTTACAACCTTCCGGAAAATAGAAACATAGGAAAAATGTCAGTTTGGAACCAAACAAAATTTAGGAGTTAGAATATGATTTTAGAATCTCAAATAGGAGTTAGACATGAATTTTTAGAGTTTTCGGGAATTTCGGGACCGAGCCATTTTACCCTAAACTAATACTGTAACTAGTTATGTCTTAATACCTTATTCGATCTTAGAAGTTTTAGACTTCTAATTACGTGAGAGTGTGCTAATAAACTTATCGCCTTGGCAGGCAACTGAGTTGCTACAGTTTACAGAGCGAGTGATTTACAAAGAGTCGAGCGTTATAACAGGTAAGTCCTATGGGCTTACTTAGCTGACTTCTAAATATGAGCATGAATGATGATAGTGGTGTGTGATTGAAATGTTTAGAGAGATAGGTTGTGATATATATATTTACCGACCTATATTTTGGCCTAAGAGTAACGGGCGGTGGCATTCTGCTCAGTAGCTTGCGAGCGCTGGGGGTTTCTTTAGGGACTAGTCCATACTTGGTTCGTAGTGATGCTACCAGTGGAAGTCAGCTAGACCTACACCAGTTGGATAAGGAACGGAGGCGAGAACTAATAATAATTCTCGTGCCACAACTTAAATTGAATAATGTGAATCACTTAAATAATAGATAATAAACGGTTGAGTGCCAGCATGATGTTTGTTTATTTTGTTTCTGCGTGTGTTTGTGCTGTTATCATTTTTGCTTATATTTAGATAGTTAGCTAACTGTTGATATGTTGTTTAGATTTGCCACAGGTTAGAGCAGATGCCGAGTGATCCAGACGGTAGTGGTCAGCCGGGGCGTCGTACTTTAGGATGTTTTACAGTTTCTTCTTTTGTGGGATTTACAGTTGGACCTTGTTTCCTTTCGTTCTTTTCATACTTTGTTATATTACCTTTTCCGGATGTTAGTTGATCTGGTCACATTCATACATTGTTAAGAACTATTTTATGATTTCTGGTTTTCCTTATTTGTGCCTTGTTGTAAGATCTTGTTAAGTTGTTGTCAAACTAAGGTCGGGACCCACTGTGCGGTCCTAACCAGTAACTCCCTAAGTTGTAAAATTTGGGGCGTTACAACATGGTATCAGAGCTCTAGGTTGGCAACAATGGCACTTGAAATCTTCTAAAAAGGTCACATAAGTAAATTAACAGAACCCGAAAGGGGTCTAAGTTTTCTAAAGAAGATTTTGGTTTTAAAATGCATACAGAGTCGGGTTGGGATAGAAAGTACGGATGACCACCACTACCTCCGCGGATCTCGGTATTCTTAGAATAATTATAGATTTTTACTGTTACGATAGATTAGTTAGTTTATAAATGTAGTTGTTATTATTCCTGCAGATGGCACGTACTAGGGTTGCACAAGTGACTGGCCGAGGTGGGGGTCGTCCCCCCCTTCCCCCAGTCAGACAGGATCGAGCTGATAGCCCCCCTGTTGTTAGAGGGCGTGGCCGTGGGGGTAGACCTCCACTAGGGAGAGGTCGAGGACGAGTTCCTCGAGAGGACACACCTGCAGCAAGCATACCAAAGGCTGCTGTGGAAGAGGTAGCCGAGAGTGTAGGCCCCGAGGTTAGGCCGGAGACCGCTGCTAGGTCTGGAGCGCAGGGAGCACGTTCGACTGAGTCAGGACGTGTTTCTATTGGAGCATCGGAGTATAGGGAGTACAGAGCATACGTCGAACGTATGGAAGAGGCTGCTAGAGTTGAGAGGCGTACCCAGGTACCACCGGTGGTACCGGCTAGGTCAGCTCAGGTGACACAAGGAGTGTCTCAGTTGCCGGCTGTATCTGAGAGGAGGGCTAATGCTGATAGAGCGCCTACTGGGTCTAGAGCACCGAGACCGGATGAGTGGTTGAAAGCTTTCAACTCTCAGAAGGTTCCCTCATTCAGTGGAGAGATAGGGCTAGAGGTGGAGCATAGGATAGGGAAGATAGAGACTGCTTTGGAGGCAATACGTTGCCCCGAGGATTGACAGGTGGATTTGGTGCAGACCTGTTTCACAAATGATGCCCATTCATGGTGGCGTACCATTCGTAGCCGAGTCACCAGCTGGGAGCAGATGAGGAACATTGTTAGGGATAGGTACTGCCTTGTTTCGCTAAGGAGGGAGAGATTCCAGGATTTCATTGAGGCGGGATTTGAGGATATCCTGATTGCTACAGCCATAAAGAAGTTTCAGAAAGAGTTGACTTTGCTTGGACCATCTGCACCTCCAGAAGAGCAGCATATTTACCTTTTCTCCAGGAGGTTGAGAGAGAGTACCCGATCCTATCTGGTTGGATTCCGCTGTGAGACCTTGTCTGATTATCAGGATAGGGCCTCTGCTTATGAGAGAGATAGGCCAGCTTCTAGGAAAGCAGCTCAGTCTAGTGGTCCGGATAAGCGGCAGAGGACAGGATATGCTGGTAGCAGTGCAGCAGTAGCAGGTTATGGTCGAGGACAGACTCAGGGGAGGTCCAGCTACCACTCTACAGTTCAGACCCCGGTAGAGATCAACAGTGCTTTAACTGTGGTGGCCGGGATCACATTAAGACAAACTCCCAGAAACCACCTATCACTTGCTTCACTTGTGGGAAGCCGGGACACAGAGCTACTTTCTTCCGTCAGGGTAAGGCTCCTTCACAACAGGGATCTTCTCCTGCAGGTGCTGAGAAGAGTGTACAAAGACCTCCTCAGTACCGAGCTCCGAGTCAGCAGCAGCCACAGTACCGGGCTCCAGGACATCCTGCTTCATACAGTACTGCACAGGGATCAGGTCGTGGCAGGGGACGTGGTAGTACCACTGACACCAGAGGAGGACCATCGAGAGTGTTCGAGCTGAGGAGCACTGAGCAACCTGCAGCAACTGCGACCACAGGTACTATTTGGATCCATGACTTACTTGTGCGAGTTTTATTTGATACGGGTGCTACGCACTCCTTTATATCAGATTCATGTGTAGATAGGTTGTCCTTAGCTACAGTAGAGGGTGTACCTTTTGTGGTTGGGTTACCAGATGGGGGCAAGGTTAGAGGATCCCGAGAGATTTATGACTGCCCTATTCATCTGGGAGGCCGGATTTGGTTAGTAGATTTTCTAGTTATGCCTCTAGCCCATGAGGACGTGATATTGGGGATGGATTGGATGACTAGACATGGAGCAGTCTTGGATATTGGTAGGAGGACTGTGACTGTCGCCACTGAGGAGGGTCACAGAGTGATATTCCGAGGTTGGGACCTCGGAAAGTCCGGCACAGTTATCAGCGCAGTGAGAGCAGCCAGATTGATAGCACAGGGTTGCGAGGCCTTCTGGTGTTATGCCATGAAGGAGCGCAAGAGCCTGACAGTAGAGGAGATACCAGTCGCATGCGAGTTTGCAGAGGTCTTCAGGGACGACTTACCAGGGCTACCTCCACAGAGGAGTGTGGACTTTAGCGTCGAGTTAGAGCCGGGCACGAGACCGATCTCGAAGGCCCCGTACCGCATGACCCCGATAGAGCTGCTTGAGTTGAAGAAGCAGCTAGAGGAGTTAGCAGAGAAGGGCTTCATACGCCCTAGTGTTTCCCCCTGGGGCCCACCAGTATTGTTTGTGAGGAAGAAGGATGGATCGATGAGACTGTGTATCGACTACAGGGAGTTGAACAAGGTCACCATCAAGAATAAGTATCCATTGCCTCGCATAGATGATCTGCTGGACCAGCTACATGGGGCGTCAGTGTTCTCGAGGATAGATTTGAGATCGGGTTATCACCAGCTGAGGGTGAGAAATCAGGACATACCTAAGACGGCATTCCGGACTAGGTATGGTCATTATGAGTTTGTAGTGATGCCATTCGGGCTCACTAATGCGCCAGCAGTATTTATGGAGTTGATGAATGGGATTTTCATCGATTTCTTAGACCAGTTTGTAGTGGTCTTCATTGACGACATTCTAGTTTACTCTAGAAGTCGAGAGGAGCATGCCGGACACTTGAGGACAGTGTTACTGATTCTACAGGATAGTCAGCTATATGCTAAGCTATCCAAGTGTGAGTTCTGGATGTCAGAGGTGGCTTTCCTAGGCCATGTAGTGACTGCTGAGGGGAGTAAGGTCGACCCGGCGAAGATTGAGTCAGTGTCCTCTTGGCAACCTCCGAAGAATGTTAAGGAGGTTCGTAGCTTCCTTGGATTGGCAGGTTATTACCGTCGGTTTGTGGAAGGGTTTTCCCTGATCGCCCGACCACTTACTTCCCTCCTAAGGAAGACTACTCGGTTCGTCTGGTCCGAGCCGTGTCAGCAGAGTTTTGAGGAGCTGAAGAGGAGATTGACGTCTGCTCCGGTCTTAGCACAGCCTGAGGGTACGGAGGACTTTGTGGTGTACAGTGACGCAGCCAAGCTGGGCTTGGGGTGTGTCTTGATGCAGAGGGGTAAGGTCATAGCGTATGTGTCTCGACAGTTGAAGACGTATGAAGAAAACTACCCCACTCATGACCTGGAGTTAGCGGCGGTAGTGCATGCTCTTAAGATCTGGCGTCATTATCTCTATGGAGCGACCTGTCAGATCTTCACAGACCATAAGAGTCTGAAGTACATATTCACTCAGCGGGAGTTGAATAACCGCCAGAGGCGGTGGCTAGAGTTGATCAAGGATTTTGACCTTGAGATTCTCTACCACCCCGGAAAGGCGAATGTAGTTGCTGACGCTTTGAGTCGGAAGACGCCTCGGGAGAAGGCGATAGCTCGGTTGACAGTACAGCCACAGTTATAGAGAGACTTAGCTTGGTTGGAGGTAGAGATCCAGTTCCCCAATACAGCTCATCAGTTAGCCACCTTAGAGTTACTTCCTGACCTGTTGGGTGAGATCCGACAGAAGCAGGAGACCTGTCCGACGTTGACCCGGATCCGAGACCGGATGTCATGAGATGAGGCACCTCAGTTCACTATTGGTGCCGATGGAGTAATGAGACGGCAGGATCGTATCTGTGTGCCATCAGACGGTGAGCTGAGACAGAGGATACTAGGTGAGGCTCATGCTACCCCTTACTCCGTACATCCAGGAGCGAGTAAGATGTATAAGGACGTGAGACGCTCCTTCTGGTCGGGTGGTTTGAAGCCTGATGTGGCCCGATATGTAGCCCAGTGTGCGACCTGTCAGCAGGTCAAGATTGAGCATCGTAGATCCGGAGGAGAGCTCCACCCACTTCTAGTACCACATTGGAAGTGGGAAGATATATCTATGGATTTTGTTACCGGATTGAGGCCCAGCAGAGGTTTTGATGCCATTTGGGTGGTGGTAGACCGGCTGACGAAGACCGCACGTTTCATTCCGATCAGAGAAACGTGGCCGGTGAGTCGTCTAGCAGAGGAGTTCACCAGACACATTGTGAGACTCCATGGAGTACCGAGGACTATCGTCTCCGACAGGGATGGACGTTTTACCTTGAGGTTTTGGCAGCAGGTACATACTACTCTGGGGACGAGTCTCCACTTTACCACTGCCTACCACCCACAGACAGACGGTCAGTCCGAGAGGACCATTCAGACCCTAGAAGACATGTTGCGGGCATGTATGCTAGATTGGGGACAGGTATGGCCAGATCACCTCCCACTAGTAGAGTTTTCATATAATAATAGTTGGCATGCTTCTATTGGGATGGCACCTTATGAGGCTTTGTACGGACGGATATGTCGTACACCGTT
Source organism: Fagopyrum homotropicum (assembly GCA_033239125.1). Lineage (NCBI taxonomy): Eukaryota > Viridiplantae > Streptophyta > Magnoliopsida > Caryophyllales > Polygonaceae > Fagopyrum > Fagopyrum homotropicum. Next base: position 97,850,598 of record BSWB01000007.1, on the reverse strand, counting down.
GTGTTGGGATGAGCCTAGCAAGGCTGATGGAGTAGTACCAAACCAGATACAGGATGACATCACCCGGATTGCCTTAGTCCGGGAGAGGATTTTAGCAGCTCAGAGTCGTCAGAAGTCCTACGCCGACAAAAGGCGTCGACCTTTGGAGTTTAGAGTAGGTGCACAGGTGTGGTTGAGGGTGTCACCTACGAGAGGAGTTAGACATTTCGGCATTAAGGGGAAGCTGAGTCCCCGATATGTCGGTCCATTTGAGATCTTAGAGAGAGTCGGAGAGGTTGCCTACCGACTAGCACTGCCACCGAGATTAGAGGGAGTACACCCAGTTTTTCATGTATCTCAGCTGCGAGAGTACATACCGGATCCTAGACACGTCATCAGTCATGAGGATCTGATAGTCGAGCCAGACCACACTTTTGTGGAGTACCTAGTAGCCGTCCTAGAACGTAGCATTAGGCGCCTGCGTTCTAAGGAGATACCGATGCTGAGGATTCAGTGGTCTAGACGAGGAGCTGATGAGGCTACCTGGGAGACAGAGGAGAGTATTAGACGTAACTACCCTGAGTTCTTTGCGGAGTTAGCCGCTACCTCAGTACTGACGGGTTAGTACTAAGACGATACCTTATATGACTTCGGTGATTTTATGTTTAAATGATTGTGTATGTTTATGTGCTCGATGACGTGAGTAGTTGCTTGCTAGAATATAATTCTTGAGGGGAAATGTATGGGGTAGGTACCTTATCCTAAGTTACGGGACGAAACTTATTTTAAGGGGGTACTGATGTAATATCCGGAATTTTTATTCCGTCTATTTCTGTTATAAACTCGATCTCAATCAGTTTATGCATATCCGTCTACTTAGTTAGACATATTATCATAGGATTTATCATTTTATGTAGATTCCTTCACATAAAATGATAGAATCTTTTAAATAGTTTATCATTTTATGTAGACTACTTCCGCATAAAATGATAGAATCCTTAACCGATCTTAATCTATAATAAACTCCATATCCGCCTAGTCCGTATATTTATGTGCCGGGATCTTGTCCAGCCAAAAACTCGCTAAATTAAGGAGCCCAGCCGCAGCCCAGCTTAGCCCATCTGTTGCTCTATATTTCAGCCACAACGGATCCAGCCCTGCAGCCCAGAAGCAGCCCACTGCTGCCTCCTCCAGCGTTGCCAGCTCCAGCCCAGAAGCAGCCCACTGCTGCCTTCTCCAGCGTTGCCAGCTCCAGCCCACTGCTTGCCTTGGCCGCAACATCAGCTTCAGCCCAACAGCCCAGCGCCCAGCCAAGAGCACGCCAGCCCAGTAATTACACACGTTCAATGGCTGAACGTTACAAAACAATGTAACAGCCGGAAGGTACGTGATCTCCTTCCATTTACAGCTGTGTAATCTGTCCAGATTCAATGTAATCGTTGTCTCCCTCCTTCGCTAACAGCAGGTCGAGCGTCCCTTCTCTCCCGACTCTCCATCATCCGACGAAGGCAGCAACGGATCCACACCAACCTTCTGCACACTTCCAGCCCTCCACCAAACCGCCTTCTGCACACTTGCAAATCATCAGCGTCCGGCGTTGCTCCTCTGGATCGGACTGAACTCAATCTTCCTCTGTCTATGTCGGTAAAGATCTATATACCACTCGGCTTCATCTCTTTAATTGATCGATCATGAGTACTCACATCTCCGTACCTGTGATGAAAACCTTCATATCAATTATTCTGTGACAACAGCGAGGCTAGGAAGAGCTCTCCAATTGCTGCAGCAACAGACCAAGCCGAACCCTCACTCTTCTCCTCCTGAGCTGTCACGCCGAGGGAGCCAGAAGGTCATCCGGAACCGTTTTGAAGACGCCTCAGCCCATTAGCGGTTGAAGAGGTGAGCCCTCTCTTCTACAGTCCAATTCTTGTCTCTAGAGGTTATTGTATAATCTTATGTATACATACCGATTCCGTAATGCTAGATTGATGAGCTGCTGTAATTCGGCCTTGAGCATAGTTAAGATAGTAATAGGCAGCTGCTGAGTTTTATAAATAAAATGGTGGAAATAAAGGGCTGCTGTAAATTCAATTTTTTTTTCTTCAGCTTTTAAGTTAGAAACTGCCCACTTTGTCGACCAATGTTTGAGCGTTTGGATAAAGATCCACCGTTGAATTTTGGATATGTTGTAGATGGATATATGTAGTTTAGCATATTAAAATTTGGGAAGAAATGAACGGTCGGATTAGAAGTGATAAGCTCCCGAAGTTAGGTAGTTGAGCAGTTTTGGTAAACTTGAGATTTTGGCTAAGTATAGGAATTGTGAGTGAAATAGCCAACTTTGTGAATTTTTATAGGAATAATGGCTGAACAGTTTTGAGGAATTCTTGCTTCTAAGGGTAGATAGAACATCATAGATGATCTAGGGAATTTATTTGGAATTATTATAAGCGGTTACGAATTTTATATTTAGATACGAAGTTAGACCTTTACGACCTTCCGGAAAATAGAAACATAGGAAAAATGTCAGTTTGGAACCAAACAAAATTTAGGAGTTAGAATATGATTTTAGAATCTCAAATAGGAGTTAGACATGAATTTTTAGAGTTTTCGGGAATTTCGGGACCAAGGGTAAAATGGTCATTTTACCCTAAACTAATACTGTAACTAGTTATGTATTAATACCTTATTCGATCTTAGAAGTTTTAGACTTTTAACTACGTGAGAGTGTGCTAATACACTTATCGCCTTGGCAGGCAACTGAGTTGCTACAGTTTACAGAGCGAGTGATTTACAAAGAGTCGAGCGTTATAACAGGTAAGTCCTATGGGCTTACTTAGCTGACTTCTAAATAAGAGCATGAATGATGATAGTGGTGTGTGATTGAAATGTTTAGAGAGATAGGTTGTGATATATATATTTACCGACCTATATTTTGGCCTAAGAGTAACGGGCGGTGGCATTCTGCTCAGTAGCTTGCGAGCGCTGGGGGTTTCTTTAGGGACTAGTCCATACTTGGTTTGTAGTGATGCTACCAGTGGAAGTCAGCTAGACCTACACCAGTTGGATAAGGAACGGAGGCGAGAACTAATAATAATTCTCGTGCCACAACTTAATTTGAATAATGTTAATCACTTAAATAATAGATAATAAACGGTTGAGTGCCAGCATGATGTTTGTTTATTTTGTTTCTGCGTGTGTTTGTGCTGTTATCATTTTTGCTTATATTTGGATAGTTAGCTAACTGTTGATATGTTGTTTAGATTTTCCACAGGTTAGAGCAGATGCCGAGTGATCCAGACGGTAGTGGTCAGCTGGGGCGTCGTACTTTAGGATGTTTTACAGTTTCTTCTTTTGTGGGATTTACAGTTGGACCTTGTTTCCTTTCGTTCTTTTCATACTTTGTTATATTACCTTTTCCGGCTGTTAGTTGATCTGGTCACATTCATACATTGTTAAGAACTATTTTATGATTTCTGGTTTTCCTTATCTGTGCCTTGTTGTAAGATCTTGTTAAGTTGTTGTCAAACTAAGGTCGGGACCCACTGTGCGGTCCTAACCAGTAACTCCCTAAGTTGTAAAATTTGGGGCGTTACATTTTACAAGATATATTTGATTGATCCTATGTAATATTATATTAGAGTAGATTGAGAGAATCATGTATATCTTTTATAAGATATTTTTTATTGATGTTTGAAGATTCTATGTAATATTATCTTAGAGTAGATTGAGAGAATCATGTATCTCTTTTACAAGCTATATTTGATTGATGATCTTATGTAATATTATCTTAGAGTAGATTGAAAGAATCATGTTATATCTTTTACGAGATATATTTGATTGATGTTAGAAGATCCTATGTAATACTAAAAGATCCCATGTAATATTATCTTAGAATAGATTGAGAGAATCATGTATATTTTTTAATATATTTGATTGATATTAGAAGATCCAATGTAATATTATCTTAGTCTTTTATATGATATATTTTATTGATATTAGAAGATCTGGGATGCTATCATGTACTCACGCCTCTCCTACATATATAGGATACCCGGCGCCTGTTATCTCTTCGTCTTCATCCTCCTCAATTCGGAGCAGATTCAAGTCGGCCGACATAAGAAAAACAAGAACAAGCGGCGTCGATCACAAGTTAATAGTACAAATTCCCTATAAATGTCGTGTGTTTCGGTTATGGGCCGCCGGATACCGGCGGTGATCTGATTTTGGTTCCGTCTGGAGGTTTGGAGGGTAGGTCGAAGTGGTTCGGGGTCGGATCTTGATTGTAGATTTTATCGATTTCCCAGTGATTTCGCTTTAGCCTGCCGAGTCTTCATCGATTGGGAGGAATAGTGATGAAGAGGAGGTAGAAGAAGAGGAGAATGAGGGACCGTTACGAGGGGCTTTAACGCTTCCATGGATTTCTTGGAAGAGGCATTACCTATGAGGTGTGTTGCGTTGCTTATCTTCTCCTGGTTTCATTAATTTTTTGTGCTGCGTGATCCGTACTGTGATTTTGATTGAATCTTGTGAAATTTACCGAACAATTTGGTCTCCAGAAGGCCAATCTTGATGTTGTTTTCTTATATGAAACAATTTATTATTTTGAATGTATTTTGTGAGAGGAGTGTATTCGCAAGAAGGTTTCTTGTCTTGAAATTCCTTCCCTGCAAATCCACATATGATTCTTGTGACATTCATGCATTGATGCTTTCTTTCGGAAGCACTTGATTCTAATTGTTTCTGATATGAAAACAACATCAAGAAAATTTGTAAATTTCACATTATTCGATCAAAATCATAGTTAGAAATTCAAATCGATCACACACCACAAAAAACTAATGAAAACAGGAGAAGATGCAACACAAAGCATCTCGAAGGTAAAGCCTCTTCCACGGAATCCATGGAAGCTTTAAAGCCCTCTCTTAGCAGTCCCTCATTCTCCGCTTCTTCTTCCTCCTCTTCATCACTGTTCTTGCCAATAGATGAAGACTCGGCAGTCGAAGGGTGAAATCATATGTGGATTTCCTTCGGAAATCGATAAAAGTTGCAATCAAGATCCGACCCCGATCCACTTTGACCTACCTCCTCCAAACCTCCAGCCGGAACTAAGATCAGACTATAACATAGACACGCACTACATTTACAGGGTTTTTTTTTACTATTACCTTGTGATGTAAGTGATATTTTGTCAACATGATGGTACACACAAGTAATTGAGAATTTGGGTTTATTGATAAAGTTTCGGGTCAAAACTTTTATAAGTGGAGGGGTTTCGTAAAACCCATGTTATAACAGTTTTGGGACGAATTTTAAGTTCATGGTAAAATTTCAGTGAATTTGAATCCACACCTTTAATGTTGAATCCACGCCTTTAAATTTAATATTCATGATATAACAATTATAGATTCAAGGTCACATCTGTTGTTATGCATCCTAATTGTAACCAATTCTTTTATTAGGAGAAAGCCTTCAATCTTTCCTATGATAGTTCTAACTTCTAACATGAAGGCAATTATTCCAAACAACAAAATCTAGGAAAATTCTTTGAAATCAAAGTTTTAGAAAATGAAATTCAGGATGAATTTGTATCTACCATTTGATATTTTATTTTGAAAATAACTGGTATGTAAAGTTGTTAGAGTGAGGAAGCCTCAATCGAACTTGCACAAAAATATATGGTGATTGAAAGAGGGGGATCTGATCACAAGTCGAAATGAAGACTTCAACTCCAGATGGCTCTACACTTAGAACCCCAAGCTGATATCCAACAGAACAAAATACACACCAAATCTTACTAGAATGATGCCCATGCAATTCACTGAAGTGGTTCAGCCCTTCTAATTCTAGTTGATCTGTTAAAATCCTCTCCCCTGGCCTCCTCTTGTGTACACAATCCAATTTTAGGACTTACCTCCCTTATCTACCCTACGATAACCCCTGCATCATTGCCTTGCCTATATGCCATTGTTAAAACAATAGTTTGGTTACTGTTTCCGTTTTTTTCTTTGTAGAAAAAATGGGGTCGTTCAGCATGTAATTGATATTTCTTCGTTTGTACCTCTTTTTATGTCTTTTTCATGATTTGTTTTTTTTTTCTTCCACAAGGTGTACACAATATCAAGTTCTTTTTTATTCATTTTTTATTATAATTATTATTATATAAATTCAATGACCTGACAATTCCTTGGCTCCTCAGTGTGTCGCTGTGGAAGAGTTTTTCATTATAATATTATTTTGTGAGAATGACATTGGCAATAGCTATCTATGCAGGTCACTGCAAGAAAATGGCATAATTGGCAAGATTCCAGTGGAGTTTGGAAATATATCAAGACTAACAAATCTGGATTTAGAGAATAACAACTTCAGTGGTGAACTTCCATCTTCACTTGGAAATCTTACTAATCTTGAGTATTTGTAAGACTTTTGTGCAATAATCTTAATTCATATATGTCATTTGCTCATCCAGCTCTGCGCTAATCATAAACACTATTGCCTTATTTTATTTACTTATTTGTGCAAGCAGGATTTTGAGTAACAACAATCTCTCCGGGACAATTCCATACTCACTTTCAGACCTTGCCAATTTGATCAGTCTGTATGTGAACATGCTCTTAGGACACCAACATTTATGATTCTATGTTTGAGCCTCTTATATGTTTGATCAGTCTTTCATGCTCTTAGGCTTAAGTGGAATGGATTAACAAAGACCTTTTTATTTTATTTGGCCGACAACTTAAGTGGAATGGATTAACAAGTACCTGCTCAGACTTCCATTTAATTTGATGCTGCTTGTTGTTAATTTATTTTAGATATTGAACTACTTGATCTATTTCCAGTAATTTTTTTTATCAGTTTGAGCATGTAGCATAAACGCTGGTATTCCTTGGATCTTATTCTAATTTTTTGTGTTACAGTTTTACATGATCTTCACATAAATCGAAGTTTGGTATAATCTTTGGATATCATTGGAGGAGTTGTTGGTGTACTTTTGATTGTTGTCTTGATGAGCTTTGTGTATAACTTCCCCCTTCTTATGCTAATGTTGCCTATCCTTGATTGGATAACATATATTTCATTTGGAACACTATGAAGAAGTTTGCAAGTCTGAATTTCTTCCGTGAAAGCTGCTTTTCATATTGGTGATTTTGAAACTAAATTGTTTGTACATCTTGTGGTATGTTTGTTGATCAACTAAAGCAGCATCATGAAATTTGATTCAAGTCAAACATGAGTAAAATCTATTTGCAATAAGATTGCGACTGACTGGAAATAGTAAGAGTTTTTCTATAAGTAAATCAATTTGTCAATGATGGGATGTGCTAGCAGTGTTCCAAGACTTAAGCTTGACATTTATGGATGGACTAAGTGGTGGATCTTTTGGCCACCTATTGTGAAATATTATTGTTTTCTCCCAGCTCTAATGACCTTAGAAGTTGGTAATACGAATCTATTGATATTTGGTCATTCCATTCTTTTAAATACATAGATTTTGATCACAATTGTTAGAGAGTAGAGGTTATCTTCTGCCCTCCGAAGTAGAGCTTCGGGTTTTAGAAGATGTGATATTCATCACTGACTTTATTTGTGAACAAATTACATCTAATGTTTTCTGTAAGCCTTTGTTGCTCACTTAAAATTTCATATCCTTGTTTAGGTGAAGTTGACCGCCAAGTTGCTTTTGGGCAGCTTAAACGAGTCAAAATCTTTTGCATCTGAGTATTTGGGACGTCTTTTGGTTTATCCTTTTATGCAGAACTTGAGTGTTGCTTCCCGTCTACGAGGTATTTTTAAAAAATTAAAGACGAGTGTGCACTTCTTATCAGGTGGTTGATTTTAACAAGAATCATTATCAGGTGAATGTGACTCACGTCTTTTGGTTTATCTTTTTGGCTTGCTTTTTATGAAGGTTCGTTCTTGCGAGTTTTTCTAAAATAATTTAGTGCATGACTTGGGGAAGATTTGTGAGTAGTTTTTATAGGGTTGATTTGCCTAAATGCCAAAATACATTAAAAATAGTCATGTGTTACATGTGATATCAAAATAGGTATGCTTAATAATCTTCATAGCTTAAAACTATGGTAATAAACTATTTAAAATATTACCACCAAACCTATCAAAGGCTCCTAAAATCTGATAAGGCTCGTGACTAGGTCAAGGATGGTATAAAATTTCTTCTCTTGATGTACTATTACAGAGGGTGTACTTGGATTCTTCAAAATATGCCTTGAAAAATTCTTTAAAAATTTACAACAGTAGCAAACGCGGTGAAACCTCGATCGAACATCATACTGGGGGCGAGGTTTTTGATTCGTCAATGTTTTGAAGACAATCAACTACTGCACTCATGGGATATTCTTCTCCACTTATTGCCTTGTTGCAGGTGGTTTATAAAGGAGGGATTTTAGAAAACATATTCGGTTCGGATTGTGTATATATGATAAAAAAATTTCTACTAGAAAAGGTCTTAACAATAATATCTTGTGAACCTTCTTCCGCATCAAATAAGCAGCGGAATATTATTAGATTTGACTTAAATCTAATAAAGATATGATCTTCAACCAAATAGAGAAAAAAAAATTCACGAAACTTTGGGATCAAGTATCGTAAAGGTCTAAACTTTATGCTCGAAATCTCGTGCGAAATTTCGGATAGATTGGGCGAGGTTTTTGTTGAGGTTAATTGCTGGCCTTGTGTTTGGTTATGATGTATCTCTCGTCTCCAATATACACAAGTCCACGCACGTTAACGCAAATAATCTCACAAAGATAATCGCAACAAGAAAAGACTCAATTTTTATATGACTCAAAGAAGACTCAAATAAAAATGACTCAAACCTGAGACGGACTTCAATCGAATGAAGCTTGGAAGCTGTCTTCTTCCTTCTTTTTGATGTTCAAGAATTTCTATCTTTCAACTTCTACATGAAAGTGTTTTTTTTTTCACCAAAGACATTTCTGATATTCCTTCTTTTCTTACCTAATAGAGATAAAACCAAGAGAGCCTATTTTGGACTGGCCTACAAGAAAACGAATTTGGGATTATGCCTCTTTAACAATCCTTAATTTTGATGTTAGAAAGGGTGAGACGTTTAGATTATATAATGGATCGCAATCTAGAAGGAGAGGGTTTAATTAGATCGCCCTAAAGCATCCATACAGATGAGGACATCAACATCACGGGGGAACAAGTCATTACAGGGGAAGGTGGAAAAGCCATAGGACACCAACCGGTTCGCAACAAAATTGATTTTCTAGAAGATACGATGGACACTGCAAGAGGAAGACCCAAAGAGAAGAGTATTGATATCCGAAACAAGCAGATCAACTTCCCAAGGAGGTTTCCAAGAAAAGTTGATCCTAATTAATAAGAGTTAAATTCTCACCCCTAACAATCACATTATTAGAAAAAACAAGGCGTGCGGCCTTCAAAACACCCTCACGAAGGGCAAAAATCCAGCTTAAAGTTTTCAATATAGTCGGACAATTAAAGAAGAGTTTTTTAGTAGATTTTGTATGATGATTTCAAAAAACACATTGCATCACCTCCAGGACTTTTTGTGCATCAAGATTAGCTTTATTTTTTTTGGATCAAATCAATAGCTGTCTTTGTGGAGAACCAACCATGATCATTGTTAGCCCAATAGATTCTATCACGAATATCATTTATTGATAAAACATAATTTTTAATGGGTAAAATGAGGGAGTAGGTATGTTTTGTAATCATGAGCATATAAAGGGCCTCAAAATAATAATGGGTAAAAAATAGGCCCCTCCAGATTATATAAAAATTGTTTGTTAAAATAAAAAGAGGATATTAAGGAAATCAGAATATCTCTCTTCATTTATTGAGCAACTAATTATTACAAAACGGGAAAGTAATATCTTTCTCTCTTCATTTATTAAGGGAATCAAAATATTTTTCGGAATGTTCGTCCTTTCCAACTTGCGTTCATCCATGGCGATGATATTGAATCAATCCTAGTAAGATTTCCGCAGCAACATATGTACATAATCGCAAAAACTGCAAGCATATGTACATATATAGTTAGTTAGTAACATTTTCGCTGCAAAATATGTACATAAGCATCAAAGACTTTAAACATATGTACATGCAAACACAAAACAGTACATATTCTAATCAAAATCATGCAATATGTAAACACAAAATATGTTTGTGTATCATCAAACCCCTATCCAAATGTACACAAACTACATATTTGGTACACATATAATTAGCCAATAATATTTTCGTAGCAACATATGTACATAATCAACAACATATGTACATAACCAGTCTTTAACTTATACCTGTTGAAGACGACCGTTGAATACTCGATTAAATTTCATCATTCTGAACTGAATCTTGCCGATCAATCCTCAATTCCCTCACAAAATCCCTACAAATCGGACTCCCCAAACAGATTGCGCAGAGTGCATCGATTTAACTTCATCATTCTCAACTGAATCTTGCTGATAATATATGGGTACGAAAGTGTGGTTTTCTTCAACAACTAGAGCATAATCGTCGAAGCAATCTTATCTGGCTATGGCGACTGAAGTTAATCGATTCGGCATTGAGAATAATCCCTTGAAGCAATTTGTAGCTTATACTTGTTGATGATGAGCGAATATTAGGCGATTGAAGTAGAATGTTGAGGACGACGGTTGAGAGGACGACGAGACCTCGAGAGCACCAGCTATGGCGAACTACTTCCGTCTTCGTTGAGCGATTTTTTTATTTGATTTTGGTTAGTAATTGAAATCCGAAGATGGCGAATATTTATTAATGGAGAATATCACGTTCGGTTACCTTATTTAACCAGTTACATATTTATTTGCTTAATAAATAAATATTACCAAATAAGTAACTTCCAATAAGATAACAACTGCCTATTAAATATATCCTTAATTAATAATTTATGTTTTTCTATAAATTGTAAAATACTTGGGGCCTTATTTGTATTCTAGAAAAATAAATTACCCTACTAGCTTAATCTTCTCATTTTTAATTTTATCAATGATATAACATGGAAAAGGTAAGGAAGGTTGTTACTAAAAGGTCAATACATGACAATATACTAATTGCACACGAGATTTTCCACTCTTTTTGTATTTAGAAAGGGAAAGGAAGGTTGGACAGCCATTAAACTTGATATTGAAAAGGCATATGACCAAGTTAGTTGGGAATTTATCATTCGCATTCTCCAAAAGTTTGGATTCAATAAAAAATTTGTGGGATGGATCGAGAAATGCATCTTCACAGTTTGTTTTTTGGTTCTTGTTAACAATGGATCAACTGAACAATTCTTCCCCGGAAAAGGACTTAGACAAGGAGACCCTTTATCACCATACCTTTTCATTCTAGGAGCTGAAATCCTTACACAAATGATTCAAAATGACTGCAATAATTATGATAACCGTATAGGTTTTTCCGTTTGTAGGAATGCAACACCAATCCCTTTCCTATCATTTGCTGATGATATGATAATTTTTACCAAAGCAAACTCGAATTCATGCTTGAGGACGAAAGAAATCCTTGAAACATATTGCTCCATATCTGGACAAAAAATAAACTACCTTAAATATGCTTTCCAAACTACCAAAAACACAACCATAAATTGCATAACTGAAATAAAAAATATACTTAATATGGAGCACACGTCCTCCCTTGATACCTATTGTTCGCCTCTAAACTGCGTGCAAATAAGTTTTAAATTTATAAAACTAGAATAAGAGCAAGCGAACCCGCAGTGTACGGATCGGCGTAGATTAGCAAGTATTCCAGAGTACCGAACTTAGGGAATTGGTGAAACAAAACCAGTTTCAAGTAATCGAGCAATGAAATAATAGAAGCTTTGCAAATATTGGGAAAACAACAATCCTAATGATCCAAGTATCCAATTATGACAATCGATTCAAGATATACTATATATATGAGGACAGAGTCGAGATTGCAAAGGTATAACTAATGTAAGGTTATGTACGGCGAAGTTCCAAAACCTATATGTCTCACCCAAAGACACTCTCTATAAAGGTTGTTGAGGCTGCAGTATACAAATGATCTAAGGACAAGAATTACTCTCAAATACCCATGCCCAAACCCTATGAATCAAAGATAAACTAAAACGGTTAAGGTTGTGACACTCAAAACCGAAATAGAGGGTGTTGAGTCTCACTACTACTTGGGAAAGGCAAGTCAAGGCTAGGTTAAAGCAAATATTTAACTTTGGATTAAAGCAAAAGCAAAGTTCGTAAACCAGGGTAAATCACGGCTAGATCTTGAGAATCACGGCCGTGGAAACCAAGAACAGCCCGTGATTTAAGGTGTCGACGAGGTTTCTCACCATACCTTTTCATTCTAGGAGCTGAAATCCTTACACAAATGATTCAAAATGACTGCAATAATTATGATAACCATATAGGTTTTTCCGTTTGTAGGAATGCAACACCAATCCCTTTCCTATCATTTGCTGATGATCTGATAATTTTTACCAAAGCAAACTCGAATTCATGCTTGAGGACGAAAGAAATCCTTGAAACATATTGCTCCATATCTGGACAAAAAATAAACTACCTTAAATATGTTTTCCAAACTACCAAAAACACAACCATAAATTGCATAACTGAAATAAAAAATATACTTAATATGGAGCACACGTCCTCCCTTGATACCTATTGTTCGCCTCTAAACTGCGTGCAAATAAGTTTTAAATTTATAAAACTAGAATAAGAGCAAGCGAACCCGCAGTGTACGGATCGGCGTAGATTAGCAAGTATTCTAGAGTACCGAACTCAGGGAATTGGTGAAACAAAACCAGTTTCAAGTAATCGAGCAATATAATAATAGAAGCTTTGCAAATATTGGGAAAACAATAATCCTAAAGATCCAAGTATCCAATTATGACAATCGATTCAAGATATACTATATATATAAGGACAGAGTCGAGATTGCAAAGGTATAACTAATGTAAGGTTATGTACGGCGAAGTTCCAAAAACCTATATGTCTCACCCAAAGAAACTCTCTATAAAGGTTGTTGAGGCTGCAGTCTAGAAATGATATAAGGACAAGAATTACTCTCAAATACCCATGCCCAAACCCTATGAATCTAAGATAAACTAAAACGGTTAAGGTTGTGACACTCAAAACCGAAATAGAGGGTGTTGAGTCTCACTACTACTTGGGAAAGGCAAGTCAAGGCTAGGTTAAAGCAAATATTTAACTTTGGATTAAAGCAAAAGCAAAGTTCGTAAACCAGGGTAAATCACGGCTAGATCTTGAGAATCACGGCCGTGGAAACCAAGAACAACCCGTGATTTAGGGTGTCGACGAGGTTTCTCACACTCTCAGGGTCCAATCTGTTTACGATCGATCTATCATCATCTAAGCCACAACTATCAACCCTTCACCTTAGAATTGCTAAAGGGTTTTAGCCAACAATCATCATCATGATATCAAAAATCAAGTTAAGAAGAATGAAAGATGAAAACCCTCGAAAACTCAATAACAACTCAAAGTCAATCTCGAACTCAAATAACAAAAGAAGTATGTTTATGAATTCAGAAAATGGAATAAGAAATCCTCACAAAGATCTAGAGAAACCACGAAGAACGGGATGTCAATCCGCGTTCAAGTGAAACCCTAAAAATCTTCCAACTCCGCAAATAGGAAAGTGCGTCTTTCCCAAATCTTCCTTCAAAATCCCAGAGTCCAAGTCTTCAAGTTGGAGAGTTCTGCTCCCTCTAAGTCTCCCCTTTTAGAGATTTTGGCTCTCGAACATTTGTAGGGATAAACCTAGGGTTTAAAGATGAAACCCTAAATATTTGGGCTGAAAAGAAGTCGAGCCCGCTTGTATCAGAAAACACTCTAGGCCGCGTCAGACGGTCTCATAGAATACTTTGGCGCATCAGAAGGTATCAGAGAATACTTTGGCGCGTCAGACGGTATCAGAAGATACTTTGGCGCGTCCTAGCTTCCTTTTATGCTCATTTTTGTCCCGCTTTAAGGCTTGATCCATAAAATATGTCATTTCGCTCCATAATCCGCCAAATTACCTACAAATGCAATAAAACTCTGTGTAGACCTCTATTCTCGCAAAGTAGGTGAATATAACCGTAAATGCCATGAATGTATGTCTATGCATGCAAAATAAAGGGAAAATCTATATAAATACATGTAATGTCCCAATTTTTAGGCGCGTTTTCGATATTTATTCTCTTACTTTTATCGATACTTATATAGCTTAAATATTTTACGAGAATGATTTTTATATCATAAACCATATTTCCCGAGTATATTATTATTTTTGGATACGTTCGCGTATATCCACATTATTTGTTTTGGGAAAGACAGGAAAGTTTTCCGATTCAAAAATCCCGTTACGAATGTTTTGGATCGAGTTTATTGGTTCCCGGGTTCCTATTTTTTTTATTTTTATTAATTTTTATTATTCTTTCCCCTCACCTTTTCTTTACGTTTCCCTCTTCTTCACGCCAGCCTTTTTCATTGAGTTGTTGTCCTGCCCTTCCCGCTCAAGCTCGCACCTATGGCAATAGCCTACTCTCCGACCCCTCGCTTCCCCCCCCACCCTGCAACCCGACCTAACCAGGTTGTCCTCTCCTTTACTTCCCAGTGAAGAGATCCGATAGCCTCTTCCCCAATTTTTTTCTCTTACCTTCCCACCTCTGTTGAAAACTGTTGCCGGAGGAACTACCATCGAACTCGCCAGGGACACCGACCGGCAACCAGCTCCTGTTCTCCCCTCCTCTTGCAGGACCACCTGAGCTCGCCGGAAAGGAGCCTGCGCGTCTTTTCCCCCCCTTCGGATCCAAGCCTAGGTTCGAACCTCTGCTACATCCGTCTTCCTCTGGACCTAATCGAAGCCGGAGAACCCCGTCTACTCGCCACCTGTGGAGTCCCATGCCCCTGCCGCCGCCATTCCCTGTTTCTCCTCTATAGCCGCCAGAGGACCCACCTTGGCCGCCTCCCTCGATCTCTCTTCTCTTCTCCCTGCTCCAGTGAGAGTTGTCGGCGTGTGAAGGGGTGTTGTTGCACACCAGGGCTTAGCCACCGCTCCTTCTCCCGGTCGGATCGCCGTCGTAGGCCGCCGCTTGCAGAAGAGAGTGAAACCCTTTAATTATTACAATCGTGACCCCCATTTGTGGTATAACTACCGAGTGTACCCATATTTTATATAATTGCAGATTTGACCCATAATTTTGGAATGTAACAAGTATGCCATATGCAGGAAATTATTTACAGATTTTGGCCCAAGGTTTGATTTACAGAAAATGTCCCAAGTTTCTAGAATTGTTTATATTACCCGGAAAAATGTTTTTTTTTACCGTTTTAAATTTGGGTTTCACTTGAGTTATATTCTTATTCATATATACCATATATATTATGCTCATGTTGGATTGATTTCGGGTTATGACTCGAAGATTAAATTACGGGATTTTTAAAGTTGATTTTGATAACGAGTTTTACCTTGGGTTTATGATGTTATACAATTTGCCCGGAATATATTTTTACGGTTTTAACTTGGGTTTTAAAAGTTGGGTTTTCCTTAAATTTTTATATGATATGTATTCCGTTTAAATTTAGTGTTATGCTAAATTTGTTTAGTTTGGTCTTAGGTTCGGAAGCGCCCCGACAAAGGCCAACTAATCCTTTCTCGACATTCGTAGATCGTCTTCCGCCTTTGACCTCGTGTGAGTATCTCCTTCCTTGATCTTGTTATGTTTAGTAGTATCATTCTATGTTGGATCTAGCATAACTTAGAGAGAATACCAAGTAGTGGTTATGGACCGTAGGTGAGTGTTTGAGGATTGTGAAATGTTTTAAGGTTTGAGGTGTTGGTTATCTTGTGAGGTTGTTATAAGGCTTTAAGTTATATGGTTGATCTTGTGAGCGTTTTGAGGCTCGAGGTGAGGTTGTATGATCTTGTGGGATTTTGGAGTTTAGGTTTGGTTTTTCCTAGTTGTGTTGTGAGTTATGATCTTGCGAGATCCGAGGGTTTAGAAGTCTTAGGACTTCTAGCTTGTGTTGAGTGTGATGTGAACATGAGAGATTCTAGGATGCGGTCCTAGAATTGAGAGTCAAATGGTCTTGCGTAGATCATTTGTATAGAAGTCTAAGACTTCTATTGTGAGTGGGTTGTTGTTGATATAGTTATCTTCTTGTGAGCAGGTTATGGGCTTCCTCCCTAAGGAAGCGAGAGTGTTGTGAGTTGAGTGTGGTGACGAGGTAAGTCTCCGGACTTACTTAGCTCGTATTCCTTGTATTAGCGTTGATGTGTGTTTGGTGGTGTGTGTTTATTGTTTATGTTATAACAACTAAACCGGAAATAGGATTACCGACCTTTATATATTATTTTGGCCCAAGTGTATGATAACGGGCGTTGACATCATCTGCCTAGCTCTTGCGAGAGTCTAGGAGGTTCTTGGCGACTAGCCCGTGCTGGTTAGACGGTCGGAGGCATCCGCACCGTTCCATGCCGGTAAGTAGGGACCGAGGCGGGACCACGGCGGTCTCGTGTCACAAAACTAAGTTGAATTAGAACGGGATATGACTTAATAATAAAAAGATAATAAACCGGAATTGTGTGCTTTGAGAATGTTGTGTGTTTATGATGATTTACTTGTGTTTGTGCCTTTCCCATTGATTCTAATGCTTCGATTATGAGCTAACGGTTTTATACCGACTGTTGTAGATTGCATTGCAGGTTAGGATTGCGGCCGAGAGATCTAGAAGAGTGGGCAGCCGGGGTTCCGTACATTTTAGGATTGGGTTTTGGGTGGAGTCGAGTTTGAGTATTGTAATTATTGTATGTTTTATGGCGTTAGCCTTTGGGGTTGTATTTTCGGCTGAAGTCCTTTGTTGTATTCTTTCGGGTTTTTCTTTTCATTGCATAAACATGTATTTCGGTTTTGGCCTTTATTTGTGCCTTGTTGCAAGATCCGGTGAAATTGTTGTCAAGCTAAGGGTCGGGACCCATTGTGAGGTCCCAACCCGTGGCACCCCGAGCCCCGCGGATTTGGGGTGTTACAATATATGCCTAAAAATAGGTCACAATTCATGTCATTACCTATCTTGGATGCTCTATCATTAATGGAAGAGTTAATAAAGAAACATTCAGCGAGATCAATATTAAAGCAAAACAACAACTCCGGAAATGGAAGGCAAACTCTCTTTCACAAGAAGGACAAAACATCCTCATAAAGCACAACTTATCAACAAAACCATCATTTGTTATGCAAGGATTTATGCTCCCAAGACATAATTTGGACGAACTCGATAAAACGTATAAAAAATTCTTTTGGAACAAAGATGACAATCATAGACCATTGATCAGTTGGGATTCAATCTGTAAACAAAAAAGATACGGAGGACTTGGATTAAGAAAGTTTCTTACCACTAATAAAGCCCTCCAAATGAAACTACTTTGAAAAATTCTTGCCAAACCAAAAAACATTTGGGTGAAAATTGTTAATGAAAAATATTTGAGAAATATTAATGTACTACAATATCATCTAAAAGGACCAGCATCTTGGCACTGGAAAAACCTTATAAAATTCAAATCCGAATTTAAAAACGGAATTATTTGGCAGATAGACAATGATAAATCCATCAACTTCTGGCAAGATAACTGGGTCACAACAACCCCCCTAATCAAATTAGTACAAAACACTAATTTGATCAATACTCAGATTAAAGTCAGCCACTTCATCAATTCAAATGAATGGGACACAACTAAAATTGAAAATGAGCTACAAAACATTATCAACCCAATAATTAGGAAAAAAAATCAGGGAAACAATCATTCCAACAAATGAAATACAAGATAGGCTATATTGGAGAAGCAACACGAATTGCTGGTTCTCCACCAAATCAACCTCGGAAATGATAGAAAAGGAGTCCGGATGGCTTTTTGACTATTCTTGTGATTGGATTTGGAATTTAGACACTCAACCAAAAATTAAAAACTTCATATGGAAAATATCAAGAAACGGTATCCCAACTAAAGCAAAACTTAACGAAAGAAGAATCGCAGTTCCAAAAAACTGCAATTTTTGTAATCATCAACTCGAGGATCTTGTACATCTTCTTATTGATTGCCCCTACAACAAAAATATAATCACAAAATGTGACTTAAATATCATCACCAATCTTAATACCATTGATACGGAAAACAAAAGACCTCACGAACTCTTGACGGAAATAAAAAATAAGATCGGGCTTTCTAATTTCTCCCGACTTGCAACCATATGGTGGAGTATTTGGTTCTTCAGAAGTAAAATCATATTTAACAATGATGCAATTGGATCGGATCATAACATCCTAAATTTCATCAAATACCAAATTCAGAATTGAAAAAATTATAAGACCAATGATGACGACTACGACTTTAAACATATTCAAAAGAACAACTTGCCCAACACAAGAAAGAAAAATAATATTAAATGGGATAAACCAAAACCTGAGTTCCACAAACTCAACTTTGATGGATCAGAACTCGATTCGGGAATAACTTCCATTGATTTTGTTATACAAAATCATTACGGTGATGTTATTAGCTTGGGCGCTAAGAAAAATAATTTTAACTCGGTAATTAAAGCAGAAGCCTTCGCGCTGAAAACTGGACTAAAGAAGCTATAAGATTAAATATAAAAAAGATTGAAATTGAGGGTGATAACCTTTGTGTAATCAAGACACTCCAAGGTCTTTGGAGTTGTCCCTGGGAGGTCGAGATGATCATATCCGACTCCATATTGGATCTTCGCTTCTTTGAAAAAGTCCAGGTCAGCCATGTGTTCAGAGAAATCAACTATGTTGCTGACCGATTGACCCATTTGGGAATTTCGAACTCCAACATACCCTTTTTTGACGACCCCGAACTTAGTATTCTCATCCGTAAGGATGCTTTAGGATGAACTACCTCGAGAAGGTAGTTTTGTCCTAACCGCTTTCTATTTTTAAAAAAAATGATATAACATGGAAGAGTGGTTTAAATTTGATTAAGAAAATGGGTATTCCATTTCTAGTTAGTATAAAGTTCGCTACCAGGATATTCTTATTAATTAAGGGATCATTTGTTCTTAATTTCAATAAATATTCATTAGAAATCCAGCGATTTTTTCAAGATTTAATAGTTTTTTCATCACCAACTATCTACTTGACACCCACGTAAAATTCCTTCTTAAGTTTCATAACTTTGTTCGATTGCCAAGAGGATGAGGAGTGACATTAAAAGCCCCATAAACAAACAAGAGGATGAGGAGTTTAGATATAGTATCCATATACTCAATTAGGACGTACCTTTTATCACGTTGGATAATCTTAATTGTTTCGTTCTTCATTTGGTATTCCTTCCATAGGAGACATATGCCTCTCGAGTATCTAGAAACACGGACAAAAGAACAAGAATCAAAACCTGCATTTTTCAAAGAGATTCATGGGGTTCTATAATTGATTTAGTCTCCGCTAAGACAATCATTTGTAAATTTTCGTTTTTATAGGTAAGATTGAGGTCGGTCCAAAACTTTTTTTCGGATCCCTCTACAATTCCAAAAGACAATCTTCATTAAAAAACAATAGGGAATATGGGTGGAAAAGTCCCGTAGTTTACCAAAGAAACCACATATATGAGTAGGAATTATTTTGAAAAATATTAAATGAATCGAATAATTGTGCTTAAAAAGGAAAATGATCTCATGGAAAATATGTTGAATGTAGATAAAGGTTTTGGAGACAAAATTTAAATTTAATATTTCATGATATAACAATTATTTAGTTTATGTAATATTTAAAATTTTGGTGAATTTGAATCCACACCTTTAAATTTAAAATGTATGACATTTTATAGATTCAAGGTGAACCACCTAAATGTAAGATCCCAGTTTTTGCCTTCACCGCCTCCATGGTGAAGGGAGGCGCCTGTAACGCCCCGTTTATTCAGGTGCGTTCCGACTTTGTTTTCCTCCCTTCTATCGATTTGTTCATAGCTCGAGTTCGTATTTTAAAGTATTTTTTTATATATATTTAAATATATCTTTTCTAGGTATGTACTTCCGTTTTGTTTTTTTTAAAATTGTTTTGTTTGGGAAGTCGGGATTTACCGATCCGGAAAATCCTTTTCGATCGTTTTATCAAGTTGTGCTTGATCCCTTCTTATTTATTCATTTCTTATTTTTTCTTTCTCTCTCTTCTTTACTCTCCGCCCTCTTTTTGGTTTCTCTGTCGTGCGCGTGCTGAGGAGCAGCGCCTCGTTTCCTCTGCACCAGCCGTTTGCCTACCCACCTAACCGCTAGCCTCCCCACTACCCTCCCTCTTGATGACTACCCCAAGCCCGCCCTTCTCTTTTCTATCATTCACTCTCTCGCTTCTCTCTATCTCGCATCGCTCTGCACCTTTTCTTCCACAGCAACCCTCTGCAACTAGAGCAGTGACACCACTAGAACCAGGGGACGCAAGCCAGCCTTCTTCTCCCTTTTCCTCCCCGCTGTGCCGCCTCGACCCACCGGAAACGCCGGTGCTGTAAGCGGTCATCACTCTCTCCCTCCTTTCTTTATTCCCGTTCTTTTGTGTGACGGTTTTTTTTCCCCTAATTGTTGAAGCTGCTGTCGGAGTCAGGGCTGCCGTCGACCACCGCCGGAGTCAGGGCTGCCGTCGACCACCGCTTGCGCGCCGGGCTCCTCCTCCTCTCCTCCGCCTGAGCAGCCGCCAGACCCTCTCCCTGTTTTCCCCTCTTCTGTCGTGTTAATAGTAGGGTGAAGAGGGATTGTTGAATTTTGTAATTTTTGCCCCTCTCTTTGCAATTAATTCGGTTTTGACCCCAGTTTGTGGATAATTGCAGTTTTGACCCAAAAACTTTGGAATGGGAACATTTATATCCTGCAGTAAATTATTAATATTTTAAACCCTTGATTTTGTTAAGATTTGTCACCCAACTCCTTTACAAGTATTTTTGGTGTCTTTGATGGGTTTAACTCGATTGTTGGATAAATTAGCATTTCGGTTTTTCAATCAACCTTCCATTTTGGATAATTTACCCAGAAATGGTTTTAACGAGTTTAACCTCGGTTTTGGAAAACGGAGTTTTCATTGGAAAATCTTTTTGCGCTAAACCCTCCTTTCAAAATTAGCGTTTAAGCTAATTTCGCTTAGTTTTGTCCTTAGGTCCGGAAGCGCCCAATAGAAGCAATCGAACTCGTTCTTAACTCCGTAGACCGTGCTTCACCTTGGATCTCGTGTGAGTATTTCTCCTTCGTTAGTTTGGTTATGGTAGTATAACATGTTAAGGGAACTTAGCATAATGTAGAGCAAATGCCATGTAGTGGCCATGAACCCTAGGTTTTAGTTATTGGATTTGGAACTTGTTGCTATACTTTCCTTACGATCTTATGATGATCCTCGAGATAATAGATGGGACCTAGCATGCTAGAGTTAGATATCTTATATATTTATGTTGGAGACTAGAAGACCGAGAACTTCTAGCTTTTTAGTTGGTTATTGATAGAGTACCTCGCTTGGTCAGGCTTAGAGCGTTTTCCTGCGGGAAGTTGAGAGTGGTTTCGAGTTACCTTGAGAGAGGTATGTCTTCGGACTTACTTAGCTTATATTCCATGTATTAGATTCATTGAGTGTTTGGTGGTGTGTTTATCGCTTTCATTATAACATATAAACCGGTAATAGGACCACCGACTTTTATATTTATTATTTTTGGCCTAAGTGTATGGTAATGGGTTGTGACAACTTGCCTGGCTCCCGCGAGTGCTAGGAGGTTCTTGGCGACTATCCCGTGCTGGTAGACGGTCGGATGCATCAGTACCATTCCATGCCGGTAAGTAGGGACCGATGCAAGTTTTGGGGATTCTCGTGTCACAAACCTAAGTTGAATTAGAACGGGATACGACCTAATAAATAAAGATAATAAACTGGATTGTTTGTTGAGCATGTTTATGTGATGTTATGATATGAGTGTGTTTGTGCCTTCACCATGATTCTAATGCTTAGAATAGAGCTAACGGTTTTAAACCGTTTGTGTAGATGCCTTGCAAGTTAGGGACGCCGCCGAGTGAGGTGGAGGAGTGGATAGCCGGGGGTCGCCGTACATTATAGGACGGGGGCGTTTTTGGGTTATTTTTGTTATGTTTGGACTTATGGCTTCGGATTTATGCTTTGAGTTTGTGTCGTTTTGAGGACTCGGCTGAGTTTCCACTTTGTACTTCTACATTCACTTTCTCGTATACATTATAAACGATTTGAGTTTTTGCCTTTATTTGTGCCATGTTGGAAAGGTCTGGTGAAATTGTTGTCAAGCTAAGGGTCGGGACCCATTGTGAGGTCTCGCCCGTAGCATCCCGATATCCCGCGGATTTGTGGTGTTATAGCGCCCGCCCCTGCGGCAGGGTAAACCACCCCTGCGATTTTGCCCCAGATCGCGCCAATCTAATTTTTTGTCCGTTTTATTTCTTTCAATAGATAGAAGATTCGATCTTCTATCTTATGGGCCGACTTTCCTATCATGTTCTAACCCTAGAACGTCTTTCCTTCTATATTTTCCATCATTCCTATAAATTCCCTATTTCTCTTCTTTTTCCCGTTTCTTGCATACGCTTCCCTTCAACCTCAAAAGTTGCACCCTTCTTCCCCTGTGAACTTGTTGAACGTGTAAGTCTCCTTCTGTGTGACTCTTCTACGCAATCTTCAGCTTGCTACATCTTCCTTCCCTTATTCTTCTCTTGCTTTCTCTTTTCTTCTTTCCTTTTTATCCCAAGATCAAGATCGAGTCTTGATTCTTGTTGGCCATTCCATTGATGTTCACAAGCTCCCTTGGTTGAGCGGTGACGTGTGTGCTGAGAGAAGCAAGCTTTGGTCTTAGTTGAGTTCCGGGCTGTCGAAGGAGTTGAACGTTCCTTTCTACACCGCAACTGCCCCTGCGCCTGTCAGTGCCGCCGCCCTTGCGGTTCTGTCTGTAGTAGCCCCATCTTTGGTGAGCTGCTTTCCTTCCTTGTTTCCCACGTTCCTTCCCTTGGCTTATGTTGATGTTGTTGACCCTTATTGATCTGTAAGACTAAGGTTGAGACATTAGCTTGTGGAGATCTTTTAGAGATCATAAAGAGTAGAAGTTATAGACTTCAAACAATCGTTCTGTTCCTGATTCGTTATGCCTTGTTTGAGCAGGCATTCCTTCCTTCCCTTTGGGAACTGAGTCGTTCGCTGACCTTTGAGTTTACCTTCGAGTGAGGTAAGTCCCTTGTACTTACTTAGTTGCATTCCGTATATTAGTTTGATTGTTTTGGCTTGTTTGTGTTGTTATTTATCGTTATAATTGATAACCGGAAGTAGGATTGACCTTTATAACTTACAAAGCTAAATTACTAAGGTCGTTGCCTTTTAGCTTTAATCAAAGTAGAATTCCGAATGTTACATTTTGCAAAATGTTAGCTTCTCCCTTCCCATTCAAGTCCCATTTGAATCTCCTTCGCCTGCAACCGCTTCTCCTTTATTATTCCTTCTCCACCCTTAATTATTTCCCCTCCTCCTTTTGGCTACTTTGAATTCTACCCGTCCTGTCCATTGTCCGACTTGCTTACAAGATTATGCTTGTAACAAACTCTATTCTGGCATATACATATGCTTGTAAACAACTTTTTTCATATATGAGAATTCAATTTAGTTTCACCACTTGACATGAATAACACTTTCTATACACACCCTGTTAGGAATCTAAATAAAAAAACTTATTTGAAACAATACTTAAACAAGTTTCAAATCTTTGACACAATACTATAGGAATAGAATTTGTTTGAAAGTTTTGAAACTTGTGCGTACACTTAGTTCTCGTAGAATTTCAGATAAAAAAATAATAATTGAAAGTGAGCTTTAATTAGTTTCTACAAACAAAAACTAACTGACAACCATGAAATTAATTCATATGTTAAGTCTTAGAAGAAATTCTATTACATTTCACTCCACAAGAGAAGAATAACCACAATCTTTCATTAGTTTTGTAGAAAAATTCATCTTATATCTAAAGTGCGAAGAAGATTTTTTTTGAAGTTTTTATTTCTGTTTTCTTTCCCTTTTTCCTACAATTCATAGGTTTATGATCCTAAGTTATTCATTTTAAAATTCTTTTTCATCTTGTTTTGTTTGGAATTCATTTTCATTCCTTTCTTTGAGATTCTACAAATTAAATCACGTGGTTTTTCCCATATCTTTTCATTCTTCTCTTCTTTTCTTCGAATTTTTTAAGTGTTATAGATGTAGGTCCCTTTTAGATTTTTTTTTTCAAATTTAGAATCTTTTCATTGAATAGAAAAGTTTTTGAACTTGTTTACTTTTATTCTCTTCTTTCAATGTGGATTTTAGAGCATCTTCAACCTAAATAATGGGAGTTTGTTTAGCTATTTCTTAACCTAAAAATAAAGATTAATGTCAGAATGAGTTAAAGAATCAATTTCATAAGTGGAAAGAAGTTTCTCTGGGAAGAAATGAATTTTGACAAGTTCTTGCTTGAATCAAACAAAGCAAGGAAATTGTTGATTTTCATTTTTGTTTTTGCCTAATTGTAGGGAAGTAAGATTTGTTCTATTAGAGTTATGTAATTTAAAGTAATTAAAATTTTTTTTTAAAATTTTGGGATGGAGGAGAGAGGTTCCTTAAATAATTTTAAGGATAAAAAATAAATAAAAAAACAGATAAAAAATCCTTTGAAGAGTTGTGGAATGCAAATGTTCTTAGGTTTGGGTTTGGCAATATGAGATCACTCGTAGATCATTATTTCGTTAAGTTTTGTTATTAAGTTTTTACTAATTTCATAGATCTAAACCTTCCTTGACTTTTTCTTAGTTTATCACTCAACTAAAGTTCTAAACACACCCTCATCTCTTACTTTTGTTTTACTTGCAAATGTTTCATTTGTAAAACTTAGTGATACAGTAGCATATGCGGAACCACCTAGCAAGAAGAGAAATCAAGAAGCAAGGAGACGGAAGGACATGAACATGCATAAAGACTTCAACATCTAAGAGAAGAAGAAATGACATGATCGAGAAGAAGAAGAAAGAGACTAAGTCATTTTAGAACTTTTCGTACTAGAAGATTGAGGGTGCATGATAGTCTACTCAACCATGCACATATCCGTAAAAGGAGAAGATTCATTGATCACATGCACAAGAACAAGCTCTTTCATGCGCATCTTTCAACTCATCCATGGAAGGAAGAAGAAAGCACCAACCATTCATCTACACATCTTCTAACTCAACCATGTAAGGACGTAGAGGATTCTAACCCCATGTATCCTTTATCGATGCAAGCATGCAAGAACGTACAAAATGTCAGGTCCACTCTTTCCTTTTCGTTTCAACCATACAGAAGCATAGGGAACCCGGAGATCACACTTCACCCGATTCAACCGAAAGTATCTCCGGACCATCCCCGGTTCACACATGCATTGCTCGCCGATCTCCCATGCGTGTGCACGACCTTCTTGGAGCGAGCCAACCATGCATCGTACCTAGTTCGGTCCATTCATGCAAACTCCCTTTTCGGTCCGAACTGCACGACGCATTTTATACATCCATGAAGACCGGGCCACCCATGCAAGCTTACCTAACCCTCCATGCACTTGTGATGATTGGCCCATACACGCTATTTTAAATCCACCATACACCCATGGAGAATGGCCTGAATCTTGTGGCCAATTTGGGTCAAAGATATTATATTTTATGTCCATAAAGACTTTTTTTAATTATGGGTTAATTTTTGACCTTTTAGTTGTTAATTTTTGGCTCACATATCTTTTAATTATTTTACAAATAGTTTAAGTCTTTTAATAGATAAGTTTAAAGATAGATTGAGAGAATCATATATATCTTTTACAAGATATATTTGATTGATCCTATGTAATATTATCTTAGAGTAGATTGAGAGAATCATGTATATCTGTTACAAGATATATTTGATTGATGTTTCAAGATCCTATGTAATATTATCTTAGAGTAGATTGAGAGACTCATGTATATCTTTTACAAGCTATATTTGATTGATGATCCTATGTAATATTATGTTAGAGTAGATTGAGAGAATCATATATATATATATATATATATATATATATATATATATATATATATATATATATATATATATATATATATATATATTTTACAAGATATATTTGATTGACGTTAGAAGATCCTATGTAATATTATCTTAGAGTAGATTGAGAGAATCATGTATATCTTTTACAAAATATATTTGGTTGATGTTATAAGATCCTATGTAATATTAGAAGATCCTATGTAATATTATGTTTGAGTAAATTGAGAGAATCGTGTATATCTTTTACAAGATATATTTGATTGATATTAGAAGATCTGGGATGTTATCACTCACGCCTCTCCTACATATATAGGATACCCGGCGCCTGTTATCTCTTCGTCTTCATCCTCCTCAATTCATAGAATCTCTCCCTATCCTATCTCCCTATCCTATTTGAGTTCTTGTTGAAGAGTTCAACTTCAATACTCCTCAATTCATAGAATCTCTCACTATCTCTTCGTCTTCATCCTCCTCAATTCGGAGCAGATTCAAAGTCGGCGGACATAAAAAAACAAGAACAAGCGGCATCGATCACAAGTTAATAGTACAAATCCCCTTTAAATGTCGTGCGTGTCGGTTATGGGCCGCCGGATACCGGCGGTGATCTGATCTGGTTCCATCTGGAGGTTTGGAGGGTAGGTCGAAG
The DNA here is from genome assembly GCA_033239125.1 of Fagopyrum homotropicum. Taxonomy (NCBI): domain Eukaryota; kingdom Viridiplantae; phylum Streptophyta; class Magnoliopsida; order Caryophyllales; family Polygonaceae; genus Fagopyrum; species Fagopyrum homotropicum. The sequence continues at coordinate 97,823,862 of BSWB01000007.1, read as the reverse complement.
TGGTTCGGGGTCGGATCTTGATTGCAGATTTTATCGATTTCCCTGTGATTTTGCTTTCGCCTGCCGAGTGTTGATCGATTGGGAGGAACAGTGATGAAGAGGAGGCAGAAGAAGCGGATAATGAGGGACCGTTACGAGGGGCTTTAACGCTTCCATGGATTCCTTGGATGAGGCATTACCTATGAGGTGCGTTGCGTTGCTTATCTTCTCCTGTTTTCATTAATCTTTTGTGTTGCGTGATCCGTACTGTGATTTTGATTGAATCTTGTGAAATTTACCGAACAATTTGGTCTCCAGAAGGCGAATCTTGATGTTGTTTTGTTATATGAAACAATTTACTATTTTGAATGTATTTTGTGAGAGGAGTGTATGTGCAAGAAGGTTTCTTGTCTTGAAATTCCTTCCCTGCAAATCCACATATGATTCTTGTGACATTCATACATTGATGCTTTCTTTCGGAAGCACTTTGTTCAATTCTAATTGTTTCTGATATGGAAACAACATCAAGAAAATTTGTAAATTTCACATTATTGGATCAAAATCATAGTTAGAAATTCAAATCGATCACACACCACAAAAAATTTATGAAAACAGGAGAAGATGCAAAGCAACGCATCTAGAAGGTAAAGCCTCTTCCAAGGAATCCATGGAAGCTTTAAGGCCCTCTCTTAGCGGTCCCTCATTCTCCGCTTCTTCTTCCTCCTCTTCATCACTGTTCTTGCCAATGGATGAAGACTCGGCAGGCGAAGGGTGAAATCATATGTGGATTTCCTTCGGAAATCGATAAAAGCTGCAATCAAGATCCGACCCCGATCCACTTCGACCTACCTCCTCCAAACCTCCAACCGGAACTAAGATCAGACTATAACACAGACACGCACTACATTTACAGGGTTTTTTTTACTATTACCTTGTGATGTAAGTGATATTTTGATAACCCCTGCATCATTGCCTTGCCTATCTCCATTGTCTAAATCAATAGTTTGGTTACTGTTTTCGTTTTTTTTTTTGTAAAAAAATGGGGTTGTTCAGCATATAATTGATATTTCTTCGTTTGTACCTCTTTTTATGTCTTTTCCATGATTATTTGTTTTTTTTTCTTTCACAAGGTGTACACAATATCAAGTTCTTTTTTATTCATTTATTCATTATAATTATTGTAACACCCCAAATCCGCGGGACTCGGGGCGCTACGGGTTGGGACCTCACAATGGGTCCCGACCCTTAGCCTGACAACAATTTCACCGGATCTTGCAACAAGACACAAATAAAGGCCAAAATGAAATGCATTTTTATGCAATGCAATGAAACCCGAAACCGAACAACCAAAAGACTTCAGCCGAGATACAAAACAAAGACTAAACGCCATACACGTGGCATACAAAACACAAAAACCGAAGAACAAAACACAACCCGACTCTAACCAAAACCCCTCCTAAAATGTACGGAACCCCGGCTGCCCACTCTTCCGGATCTCTCGACCGCATTCCTAACCTGCAAGGCAAACTACAACATTCGGTATAAAACCGTTAGCTCACATTCGAAGCATTAGAATTAAAGGGAAAGGCACAAACACAATTAATTCAACATAGTCACACAACATACTCAAAGCACACAAATCCGGTTTATTATCTTTATTTATTAAGTCATATCCCGTTCTAGTTCAACTTCTTTTGTGACACGAGAATCCTCCGAAACTCGCCTCGGTTCCTTCTTCCGGCAATGGAACGGTCGGATGCCTCCGACCGTCTAACCAGCACGGGCCAGTCGCCGAGATCCCCCTAGCTCTCACGGGGAGCCAGGCAGTGATGTCACCGCCCGTTATCATACACTTGGGCCAAATAATATAAATGTCGGTAATCCTATTTCCGGTTTAGTTGTTATAAACAGTAAAGTAATAACACACACCACCCAACACACAATAATGCTAATACAAAGAATACGAGCTCAGTAAGTCCGGAGACTTACCTCGTCACCACACTCAACTCACTACACTCTCACTTCCTTAGGAGAGGAAGCCCATAACCTGCTCACAAGAAGATAACTATATCAACAACCCACTCACAATAGAAGTCTTAGACTTCTATACAAATGATCTACGCAAGATCATTTGACTCTCAATTCTAGGACCGTATCCTAGAATCCCTCATGCTCACATCACACTCAACAGAAGCTAGAAGTCCTAAAACTTCTAAACCTTCGGATCTCGCAAGATCATAACTTACAACACCACTAGGATACTCTCGTTCTAGTCCACAACCTCAACAATCATACAATCTCAACCCCTAAATTCTCACAAATCAACACACACTTAAAGCCATAAACAACGTCACAAGATAATATTAACTCCTCAAGCTATACAACATTTCACAAACCTCAACCACTCACCTAAGGTTCCGAGCCACTACTTGGCATTCACTCTAAGTTATACTAGATCCAGCCTAGCATGATACTGATACTGAACGTAACTAAAACGAGGAAGAAGGTACTCACACGAGGCCGAAGGTTGGAGATGATCTACGGATGCCGAGAAGGGGTTTGATGGCCTTTATCGTGGCGCTTCCGACCCTAGCACCAAACTAAACAAATTTAGCTTATAAGCTAAATTTGAACGGAATGAATAACATATACAAATCGAAGGAAAACCCCACTTTAAAAACCCGAGTTAAAAACCGTAAATATATATTCCGGGCAAGTTGTATAACATCGTAAACTCAAGGTAAAGCTCGTTTTCAAAGTCAACGTTAAAATCCCGTAATTATACCTTTGAGCCATAACCCACAATTAATCCATCAAGGGCATAATATATATGGTATATAAGAATATCCCGGCAATTAAAATCCAATGTTAAAAACCGCTAACACATTTTTCCGGGGAAAATTATACCATTTTAAGAATATGGGTAATAATCGGTAATTATATAATTCAGCAGGGGCATAATTGTTTCAATTAGAAAGTTGGGCCAAAATTGCAAATACAAAAATATGGGTGACAAATTGCAATTATGTCAATTATTAAGGCCCGATTTAAAAAGGGAGAAGGGTTACAACTTCCCCTTCTTCGCTAGGTAAGAGTGCAGGAAAGAGGGATTCACAGGGCGGCGAGGTGAAGGCAGGGCGATGCGACGGTGGAGCGAGGGCGGCGAGGCAAGGCTAGATCGAAGGTTGTCCCGGTGAGATTCGGCGGCAGGTCGTCCCTCCTCGCGACAGAAGGTACCGAGAGCAGGGGAGGAAAAAGGGGCCGCGAATCGCCTGCTGGTGGCTCCAGAAGGGGAGGCGAGGCAGGGCACTTCCGACGGCATTCGACGATGACAGCGGCTTCGGTATCCGGCGGGATTCGACGGTGGCAGGGGGCAATTGCTTCCTCCGGCTTCAACAGGGCAACATCCATGGCTTTTCTCCCTCTATTTGATGTCTCCTGGCGACAGGAAGAAGGGGTTGCTGTTGAGTGCAAACACAGTAGGGAGGAGGAAGGTGAGGTTCAGGAGGAGCAGGGCGGCGGCAAGGCGTCCCAATCTGGTGGAAATTGTTGCTCCTTGGCGGCAAGGAGGACGAAGAAGAGAGGGAACGCCATTGGTGAGGAGGGAGCCCCAAATTGAGGCTGTTGTCGACCTAGGTTGCTGGGGAGCTCGAGAGAGAGGCAAAGGTGAGGGAGATGGAGGCCGACGGGTGGGTGTCACTGCTGGTGTTGATTCGATGCTAGGAGGAGGGAAGTTGAAGATTTGAGTGCTGGCTGCGTGAAGAGAGGGAGTAGAGGACAGAGGGTCGAGTATCACTGGCAAGGAACAGAGAGCAGGGCTGAGGCGAGGTGAAGAGAGTCTCAGGCTGGAGAAGTGAGATGGAGAGAGGGAGATAGGGCTGTGAGGTTGCCGAGAAGCAGAGCTCGGGTAGGGAGGTCGAGAGGTCGAGAGGTCTAGCAGTAGCCATAAGCTAGACTGAGTTGGGGCTGGGTACACGCAAGGCCTACTCAAGAGGCATGGGCAGGAACGTCATCTTGGTGTAGAGGACAAAGAAAGAACAAAAAGAGTGGGGAATTAAAATAATCCCGACCAAAACAAACGGAACGGGATTCTCGGATCGAAAACTTTTTCGAACTTTTTACGCAAAATAATATACTGAAAATATAAACAAAAATATATACTCGTATAAATATTGTTTTACGCTATATAAATTACTTCCATAAAATTTTCTTGATAATAATATAATGATATAACTACGGATAATATATATATATATATATCGAAACTCGTAAAATTCAAATTATGACGTAAAATACTCGGAAAATATATTTAGGCTATTAAAGTATCAATAAATATACGGAAAGATACTTATCGAGAACACGCCTAAAATTTGGGCGTTACAATTATCTTCAGTGGTGAACTTCCATCTTCACTTGAAAATCTTACTAATCACGAGTATTTGTAAGACTTTTGTGCAATAATCTTAATTCATATATGTCATTTGCTCATCCAGCTCTGCGCCAATCATAAACACTGTTGCCTTATTTTATTTAGTTATTGGTGCAAGCAGGATTTTGAGTAACAACAATCTCTCCGGGACAATTCCATACTCACTTTCAGACCTTGCCAATTTGATCAGTCTGTATGTGAACATGCTCTTAGGACACCAAAATTTATAGTTCTATGTTTGAGCCTCTTTTATGTTTGATCGGTCTTTCATGCTCTTAGGCTTAAGTGGAATGGATTAACAAGTACCTGCTCAGACTTCCATTTAATTTGATGCTGCTTGTTGTTAATTTATTTTAGATACTGAACTACTTGATCTTTTATCACATATTGGACCCAACAAAGTGTGAACTGACCAACTATCACCTCATCTGCTAACATGATCTTCAAATAAATCGAAGTTTGGTATAATCTTTGGATATCATTGGAGGAGTTGTTGGTGTACTTTTGATTGTTGTCTTGATGAGCTTTGTGTATAACTTCTCCCTTCTTATGCTAATGCTGCCTATCCTTGAATCGATAACATATATTTCATTTGGAACTAAATTGTTTGTACATCCTGTGGTATGTTTGTTGATCAACTCAAGCATCATCATGAAATCTAATTCACATCAAACATGAGTACAATCTATTGCAATAAGATTGCAACTTCTACATGAAACTGTTTTTTTTTTCCACCAAAGGCATTTCTGTTCCTTCTTTTCTTACCTAATAGAGATAAAACCGGAGAGCCTATTTTGGACTGGCCTACAAGAAAACAAATTGCAGTAGGCACTGCTCGTGGATTGGCATACATTCATGGCAACTGCAACCCCAAGATCATCCACCGTGATGCCAAGGCCGCTAACGTGTTACTAAATGAAGATTTTGAGGCAGTTGTTGGCAATTTTTGCTTGGCAAAGTTGGTTGATGTAGGAAAAACCAATGTGACTACACAAGTACGGCGGACGATGGGACACATTGCACCTGAGTACCTTTCCACTAGAAAGTCATCAGAGAAGACAGATGTGATTATGCTTCTTGAACTAGTAACAAGTCAGCATGCAATTGACTTCTCACGCATGGAAGAAGAAGATGACGTCGAAAATCCAATCCAGAGAGTCCACCAGAACACACAAAGAAATCGAAAATCCGCTTGTGACATTGTGTTATTTAATCTTAACGATAATTTCAATGACACTCTAGTTAAGAGTGTCACAATTTTGCAGACATTGGAGAATTTTGTATGATGATTACAAAGACACTTGCATTACCACCAGGACTTTTTGTGCATCAATAGTAGCTTTAATCGAAAGTCCAAACAAAGAAATTTCTTAATCATAGGCATAATATTCAAGTCCCAAATCCAAGTTTTATCTTGTGTAACACCAACTTTATTTTTTTGGATCAAATCAATAGTTGTCTTTGTGAAGAACCAACCATAATCATTGTTAGCCCAATAGATTTTATCACGAATATCATTGATTGATTGGTAAAATATAATTTTTAATTTTATCAATGATATAGCATGAAAGAATGGTCTGAATTTGATTGAGAAAATGGGTATTCCATTTCAAGTTAGTAATAGTTCGCTACCAGGATATTCTCATTAATTAAAGGATCATTTGTTCTTAATTTCAATAAAGGTTCATCATAAATCCAACAATCTTTCCAAGATTTAATAGTATTTTCATCACTAACTCTTCACTTGACACCCACATAATTTCCTGCTTAAGTTTCATAAGTTTGTTCCATTGCCAAGAAGATGAGGAGTGGTATTGATAGTCCTATAAACAAACAAGAGGATGAGGAGTGACATTGATGAGGAGTGGCATTGGATATAGTCTCCATATACTCAATTAGGGCGTACCTTTTATCATGTTGGATGATCATAATTGTTTTGTTCTTCATTTGCTTACATGTTGGATCACGAATTTTTTTATATAATTTTTATATAAATCGTAACAAGATGGATTAGTTGCAACTAACAAATTAAATTAATTTTAAACAAATATCTAATCGGTTTAATTATTTACAATCACTAAATATATACTCGGTTGCAACTAAAATATAATTTTTATTTTTTTATCGTTGTTTTATGTATTTTAAATCGAAACTATTAAGATTGCGTCTGATAACCTTATCCCAAATTCTAACTGATTTATTTTATTTGGTAAGATTCGTCCCATTTCTTTTCTCATCTATATACTTACTAAAACAGACGACATAAAGCTAACATGGCGTTTTCACATTTTTTTCGGATTTAATCTTTTTACTAAATTACAAATTAAGCCAAAAAATACTTAAGCAATATCTATTTTTAAAACTAACCAATCACAATTTTTTAACGTTAAGCAGATTAGTTGAAACAAACCAAATCATATTTATACGATTAAACTAACATGGATCACGATTTTTGTAAAATATTTTTTTTGATAAATTGGACCAACATGGATCACGGTTTATTTAACGTAAATCATGCCAATCATTTTTTCTAACGTAAAGATCTGATAGATTCCCGATGTAACACCCCAAATTTTACAACTTGGAGAGTTACTGGTTAGGACCTCACAGTGGGTCCCGACCTTAGTTTGACAACAACTTAACAAGATCTTACAACAAGGCACATATAAGGAAAAACCGAAAATCATAAATTAAGTCTTAACAACGTATGAATGTGACCAGAACAACCAACAACCGGAAAAACATAAGATAACAACTACGGATAGAAAGAAAAGAACCAAGGTTCAACTGGAAATCCCACAAATAAAGAAACTGCAACACGTCCTTAAAGTACGACATCCCGGCTGACCACTACCATCCGGATCACTCGGCATCTACTCTAACCTGTGGTACGTCTACACAACATAACAACTGTTAGCTAACTATCTGAATATAAGTAGAATAATAACAGCACAAACACACGCAGAATAATATAAACAAACATCATGCTGGCACACAACCGTTTATTATCTATTACTTAGGTGATTCATCTTATCCAGTTTTACAATTGTGGCACGAGAACTCCTAACAGTTCTCGCCTCCATTCCATATCCAACTGGGTGTAGGTCTAGCTTACCTTCGCCAGTAGCATCACTACAAACCGACTATGGACTAGTCCCTAAAGAAACCCTCAGCGCCCTCAAGCTAACTGAGCAGAATGCCACCGCCCGTTACTCTTAGGCCAAGTATAGGTCGGTAAATATTTATCACAACCTATAACTCTAAATATCTCAATCACACACCACTATCACTATTCATGCTCATATTCAGAAGTCAGCTAAGTAAGCCCAAAGGACTTACCTGTTATAAATCTCGATTCTCTGTAAACCAAACTCGCTCTGTAAACGGTAGCAACTCAGTTGCCTGTCGAAGGAGATAAGTGCATTAGCACACTCCAACGTCATTAGAAGTCTAAGACTTCTAAAATAGAAGATCGTAATAGGAAAGAACTGATTACAATACTAATTTATGGAAAAATGACTATTTTACCCTTAGTCCCGAAACTTCCAAATTTTCCGAAATTCATGTCTAAAGTTTAGTTTGGTTACAAACTGGCACTTTTCCTATTTTCCTATTTTCCGGAAGATCGTAAAGGTCCAACTTCGATTTCAAATATAAAATTCGTAGAAGCTTATAAAAATTCCGAAATAATTCTCTAGATCATCTATGATGTTCCATCTACTCTTAGGAGCAAGAATTTTTCAAAACTGTTCATCCATCATTTTTATAAAAATTCTCAAAGTTGGCTACAACACTTACATTTTCTATACTTAACCAAAATTCCAATGTTTACAAAAAACTGCTTAATTACCCTACTTTGGAAGCTTATAACTTCTAATCCGACCGTTCATTTCTTCTCAAATTTTAATATAGTAAACTACATACATCTACCTATCACCTATTAAAATTTCAACGGTGGATCATCATCCAAACTCTCTAACATTGGTCTCCAACTATGCCCATTTCCATCTTACAACAATGAAATTAAAACAATGTATTTCACTTCTCTTTCTCTTGCCTCTCATTCTTGCTTTACAGCAGTCTAATCTTCTTAGAGTTCTCTATTCGACTCTCACCGAGTACACTGGTTTAAACACTTGAACTCGCACATCCTAGGTTCTATTCTCATGGAATTCACTACATCTATTTCATAAGCAGAAGTGAGAGAGAGAAACTGACCTCTTACTGGACTAGGGCCTTGACTCGTTTTTATTGATGATCCAAGGAGCAACTGTAGCCTAATACACTGCTGCATCAATGGGGAAGCAGTCCAACACAAAAGGGAGGTATAAGACACGGATTTAACTAGTAAGGAGATGACATAAGGGATGGAAATGCAAATTGATTTTTACCCGGTTGTACTGAACAAGGTCGAGTGTATTTCGATCCAGAAAGAGTGCTGGCCGAGAAGGAACTGTAAGGAACGGATGATGAGTGTATAATGCTGGAATTCGGTAGAGAGAGGAGGAGCAGAAGGCTCACCAGCCAGTAGTATGGTTACTGCTCGTCCACGAGAGGGAGACCGAGCGAGGTGCTGGTTCCTTCTAGCCGGAAGAGAATTCGCTGCACTGAAAGTCTCTTATTAGAGATGCAATCAAACGGCTACAGATTAGAAGGTAAGGGAAGTAAACTCTACCGGATTTGTGTACTCGCTGTGCAGAAGAGTTGTGTGCAGAAGAGCTGTGTGCAGAAGAGATCGATCGAGATGAGTCGTCTACTGCAGAAGGAAGGATGAAGAAGAGAGGATTCTGAATGTAGACAAAAGGTTGGGAACGTGGGCTGCATTCAAAAGGAGATAAATGTTCTGCGTAAATCAAGGAGCGGTTACATACAAAAGATTGCATTGTTCCAGCTCAGCAAATCCAAGGCGTCACAGCAGCTGCTCTCCCTTGGGCTGGCGTGCTCCTGGGCTTGCGAAGAGAATGGCCAGCTTCTCCTTCTCCATGCTGGACTGGGCTGCAATGGCATGTTGTGCAAGCTGGGCTGGGAAACTACTGGTGTGCTGAAGATGGGCTGAAGAAGGGCGCTGGCATGCTGGGCTGAAGATGGCCGCTGGGCACGCTGGAGATGGCTAAAGATGGGCGCTGGCATGCTGGGCTGAAGCGGACGCTGGGCAAGCTGCCGCTGGGCAACAGAAGGTAGGATGGGCTGTTAACAGCTTGTCTGGCCTTGTCACAGATTCGTCACAGCCTTGTCTGGGCCTTGTCACAGCTTCGTCACAGATTTGTCCGGGCCTTGTCACAGCTTCGTCATAGACTTGTCTTGATCATGTTATAGTTTAGGATTTGTTATAAGGATCCTATCATTTTATGTGAAGGGAAGCTACATAAAATGATAAATTTTTCAAATAATGTGTCTAACTAAGTAGACGGATATGGATCAACTGATCGAAATCCGGTTTGTTACGGAAATAAATGGAATAAAAATTCCGGATATTACATCAGTACTCCCTTAAAAATAAGTTTCGTCCCGAAACTTAGAATAAGGTATCTACCCAAACAATTTCCCCTCAAAAGGTATACTCTAGTCTCACTCCAATTTTTAATCTCGTTTCTATAGTATGCAAACTACTCATGCTATTAATCATGTAACATAAACACTCATTTAAACAGATAATCACAGAAATCATATAAAGTATCGTCTCAGTACTAACCCGTCGGTACTGGGGTAGCGGCTAACTTCGCAAAGAACTCAGGATAGTTACGTCTAATATTCTCCTCTGTCTTCCAGGTAGCCTCATCAGCTCCTCGTCTAGACCACTGGATCCTCAACATCGGTATCTCCTTAGAACGCAGACGCCTAGTAATACGCTCTAGGACGGCTACTGGGTACTCCACAAAAGTGTGGTCTGGCTCGACTATCAGATCCTCATGACTGATGAGGTGTCTAGGATCCGGTATGTACTCTCTCAGCTGAGATACATGAAAAACTGGATGGACTCCCTCCAATCTCGGTGGCAGTGCTAATCGGTAGGCAACCTCTCCGACTCTCTCTAAGATCTCAAATGGACCGACATATCGGGGACTCAGCTTCCCCTTGATGCCGAAATGCCGGACTCCTCTCGTCGGTGAGACTCTCAACCACACCTGTGCACCTACTCTAAACTCCAAAGGTCGACGCCGTTTATCGGCGTAGGATTTTTGACGACTCTGAGCTGCTAACATCCGCTCCCGGACTAAGGCAATCCGGGCGATGTCATCCTGTATCTGGTTTGGTACTACGCCATCAGCCTTGCTAGGCTCATCCCAGCACAACGGTGTATGACATCTCCGCCTGTACAAAGCCTCATAAGGTGCCATCCCAATAGACGCGTGGCTGCTGTTATTATATGAAAACTCTACTAGTGGGAGGTGATCTGGCCATACCTGCCCCCAATCTAATACACACGCCCGCAACATGTCCTCTAAGGTCTGAATGGTCCTCTCAGACTGACCGTCCGTCTGTGGGTGATAGGCAGTGGTAAAGTGGAGACTCGTCCCCAAAGCAGTATGTACTTGCTGCCAAAATCTCGAGGTGAAACGTCCATCCCTGTCGGAGACGATAGTCCTCGGTACTCCATGGAGTCTCACAATGTGTCTGGTGAACTCCTCAGCTAGACGACTTACCGGCCACATTTCCTTAATCGGAATGAAACGTGCGGTCTTCGTCAGACGGTCTATCACTACCCAAATGGCATCAAAACCTCTGCTGGACCTTAACCCTGTAACAAAATCCATAGATATATCCTCCCACTTCCAATGTGGTACTGGAAGTGGGTGGAGCTCTCCTCCGGACCTGCGATGCTCAATCTTGACCTGCTGACAGGTCGCACACTAGGCTACATACCGAGCCACATCAGGCTTCAAACCACCCCACCAGAAGGAACGTCTCACGTCCTTATACATCTTACTCGCTCCTGGATGTACTGAGTAAGGGGTAGCATGAGCCTCACCTAGTATCCTCTGTCTCAACTCACTGTTTGATGGCACACAGATACGGTCCTGACGTCTCATCACTCCATCGGCACCAATAGTGAACTGAGGTGCCTCATCTCGTGACATCCGGTCACGGATCCGGGTCAAAGTCGGACAGGTCTCCTGCTTCTGTCGGATGTCACCCAACAAATCAGGAAATAACTCCAAGGTGGCTAACTGATGAGCTGTATCGGGGAACTGGATCTCTACCTCCAACCAAGCTAAGTCTCTCTGTAACTGTGGCTGTATTGTCAACCGGGCTATCGCCTTCTCCCGAGGCGTCTTCCGACTCAAAGCGTCAGCAACTACATTCGCCTTCCCGGGGTGGTAGAGAATTTCAAGGTCGAAATCCTTGATCAACTCTAGCCACCGCCTCTGGCGGTTATTCAACTCCGGCTGAGTGAATATGTACTTCAAACTATTATGGTCTGTGAAGATCTGACAGGTCGCCCCATAGAGATAATGACGCCAAATCTTAAGGGCATGTACTACTGCAGCTAACTCCAAGTCATGGGTGGGGTAGTTCTCCTCATACGTGTTCAGCTGTCGAGACGCATACGCTATGACCTTACCCCTCTGCATCAAGACACACCCCAAGCCCAGCTTGGATGCGTCACTGTACACTACAAAGTCCTCTGTACCCTCAGGTTGTGCTAAAATCGGAGCAGACGTCAATCTCCTCTTCAGCTCCTCAAAATTCTACTAACATGGCTCAGACCAGACGAACCGAGTAGTCTTCCTCAGGAGACAAGTAAGTGGTCGGGCGATCAGGGAAAACCCTTCCACAAACCGGCGGTAATAACCTGCCAATCCAAGAAAGCTGCGAACCTCCTTAACATTCTTCGGAGGTTGCCAAGAAGACATTGACTCAATCTTCGCCGGGTCGACCTTAATTCCCTCAGCAGTCACTACATGGCCTAGGAAAGCCACCTCTGACATCCAGAACTCGCACTTGGATAGCTTAGCATATAGCTGGCTATCCTGTAGAATCTGTAACACTATCCTCAAGTGTCCGGCATGCTCCTCTCGACTCCTAGAGTAAACTAGAATGTCGTCAATGAAGACCACTACAAACTGGTCTAAGAAGTCGATGAAAATCCCATTCATCAACTCCATAAATACTGCTGGCGCATTAGTGAGCCCGAATGGCATCACTACAAACTCATAGTGGCCATACCTAGTCCGGAATGCCGTCTTAGGTATGTCTTGGTCTCTCACTCTCAGCTGGTGATAACCCGATCTCAAGTCTATCCTCGAGAACACTGACGCTCCATGCAGCTGGTCCAACAGATCATCTATGCGACGCAGTGGATACTTATTCTTGATGGTGACCTTGTTCAACTCCCGGTAGTCAATACACAGCCTCATCGATCCATCCTTCTTCCTCACAAATAATACTGGTGCTCCCCAGGGAGAAACACTAGGGCGTATGAAGCCCTTCTCTGCTAACTCCTCTAACTACTTCTTCAGCTCAAGCAGCTCTATCAGTGCCATACGGTACGGGGCCTTCGAGATCGGTCTCGTGCCCGGTTCTAACTCAATGCTAAAATCAACACTCCTCTGTGGAGGTAGCCCTGGTAAGTCGTCACTGAATACCTCTGCAAACTCGCATGCAACTAGTATCTCCTCTACTGTCAGGCTCTTGCGCTCCTTCATGGCATAACACCAGAAGGCCTCGCAACCCTGTGCTATCAATATGGCTGCTCTCAAGGCGCTGATAATTGTGCCGGACTTTCCGAGGTCCCAACCTCGGAATATCACTCTGTGACCCACCTCAGCAGCGACAGTCACAGTTCTCCTACCAATATCTAAGACTGCTCCATGTCTAGTCATCCAATCTATCCCCAATATCACGTCCTCATGTGCTAAGGGCATGACTAGGTGATTTACCAACAAAATCCGGCCTCCGAGATGAATAGGGCAGTCATAAATCTCTCGGGATCCTCTAATCTTACCCCATCTGATAACCCAACTACAAAAGGTACACCATCTACTGTAGCTAAGGACAACCAATCTACGCATGCATCTGATATAAAGGAGTGCGTAGCACCCGTATCAAATAAAACTCGCACAGGTAAGTCATGGATCCAAATAGTACCTGTGGTCGCGGGTGCTGTAGGCTGCTCAGTGCTCCTCAGCTCGAACACTCTCGATGGTCCTCCTCTAGTGTCAGCGGTACTACCACGTCCCCTGCCACGACCTGATCCCTGTACCGTACTGTATGAAGCAGGATGTCATGGAGCCCTGTACTGTTGCTGCTACTGACTCGGTGCTTGGTACTGAGGAGGTCTCTGTCCACTCTTCTCAGCACCTGCAGGAGAAGATCCCTGCTGTGAAGGGGCCCTACCCTGACGGCAGAAAGTACCCCTGTGTCCCGGCTTCCCACAAGTGAAGCAAGTAGTAGGTGGCCTCTTGCAGTCCGTCTTAATGTGATCGCGGCTACCACAGTTAAAGCATTGTCGATCTCTACCTGAAGTCTGAACTGTAGGGTGGTAGCTGGACCTCTCCTGAGTCTGTCCTCGACCATAACCTGCTACTACTCATGTCCTGTCCTCTGCCGCTGTCCTGTCCTCTACCGCTTATCCGGCCCACTAGACTGAACTGCTTTCCTCGAAGCTGGCCTATCTCTCTCACAAGCAGAGGCCCTATCTTGATAGTCAGACAAAGTCTCACAGCGGAATCCTGCCAGATATGATCGGGTACTCTCTCTCAATCTCTTGGAGAAAAGGTAAACATGCTGCTCTTCCGGAGGTGCAGCTGGTCCAAGTAGGGTCAACTCCTTCTGAAACTTCTTTATGGCTGCAGCAATCGGGATATCCTCAAATCCCGCCTCAATGAAATCTTGGAATCTCTCCCTCCTCAGCGAGACAGGACAGTTGCTGTCCCTAACAATGTTCGTCATCTGCTCCCAACTGGTGACTCGGCTACGAATGGTCCGCCACCATGAATGAGCATCATTTGTGAAACAGGTCTTCACCAAATCCACCTGTCGATCCTCGGGGCAACGTATCGCCTCTAAAGCAGTCTCTATCTTCCCTATCCAGTGCTCCACCTCTAGCCCTATTTCCCCACTGAATGAGGGAACCTTCTGGGAGTTGAAAGCCTTCAACCACTCATCCGGCCTCGGTGCTCTAGACCCAGCAGGCGCTCTATTAGTATTAACTCTCCTCTCAGGTACAGCCGGCACCTGAGACACTCCATGTGTCACCTGAGCTGACCTAGCCGGTACCACTGGTGGTACCTGGGTAAGCCTCTCAACTCTGGCAGCCTCCTCCATACGCTCAACGTATGCTCTGTACTCTCTATACTCCGATGCTCCAATAGAAACACGTCCTGACTCAGTCGAACGTGCTCCCTACGCTCCAAACCTAGCAGCGGTCTCATGCCTGACCTCGGGACCTACACTCTCAGCTACCTCTTCCACAACAGCCTCTGGCATGCTTGCTGCAGGTGGATCCTCTCGAGGAACTCGTCCTCGACCTCTCTCTAGTGGAGGTCTACCCCCACGACCACGCCCTCTAACAGTAGGGGTCCTATCAGCTCGATCCTGTCTAATTGGGAGAAGGGGGGGGACGACCCCTACCTCGGCCAGTCGTTGGTGTAGCCCTAGTACGTGCCATCTGCACGAACGGTAACAACTACAGTTATAATCTAACTAATCTATCATAAGCAGTAAAAGTCGATAATAATAAAACTAAGAGTACCGAGATCCGCGGAGGTAGTGGTGGTCATCCGTACTTTCTATCCCATCCCGACTAAGCATGCATTTTAAAACCAAAATTTTCTTTGGAAAACTCAGACCCTTTTCGGGTTCTGTTTATTTACTTATCCTACCTTTTTAGAAGATTTCAAGTGTCATTGTTGCTAACCTAGAGCTCTGATACCATTTTGTAACACCCCAAATTTTACAACTTGGAGAGTTACTGGTTAGGACCTCACAGTGGGTCCCGACCTTAGTTTGACAACAACTTAACAAGATCTTACAACAAGGCACAAATAAGGAAAAACCGAAAATCATAAATTAAGTCTTAAAAACGTATGTATGTGACCAGAACAACCAACAGCCGGAAAACATAAGATAATAACTACGGATAGAAAGAAAAGAACCAAGGTTCAACTGGAAATCCCACAAATAAAGAAACTGCAACACGTCCTAAAAGTACGACACCCCGGCTGACCACTACCATCCGGATCACTCGGCATCTGCTCTAACCTGTGGTACGTCTACACAACATAACAACTGTTAGCTAACTATCCAAATATAAGTAGAATAATAACAGCACAAACAAACGCAGAATAATATAAACAAACATCATGTTGGCACACAACCGTTTATTATCTATTACTTAGGTGATTCATCTTATTCAGTTTTAAGTTGTGGCACGAGAACTCCTAACAGTTCTCGCCTCCGTTCCTTATGCAACTGCTTACCTCCGCCGGTAGCATCACTACAAACCGAGTGTGGACTAGTCCCTAAAGAAACCCTTAGCGCCCTCAAGCTAACTGAGCAGAATGCCACCGCCCGTTACTCTTAGGCAAGTATAGGTCGGTAAATATTTATCACAACCTATAACTCTAAATATCTCAATCACACACCACTATCACTATTCATGCTCATATTCAGAAGTCAGCTAAGTAAGCCCAAAGGACTTACCTGTTATAAATCTCGATTCTCTGTAAACCAAACTCGCTCTGTAAACGGTAGCAACTCAGTTGCCTGCCAAAGGAGATAAGTGCATTAGCACACTCCAACGTAATTAGAAGTCTAAGACTTCTAAGATAGAAGATCGTAATAGGACAGAACTGATTACAGTACTAATTTATGGAAAAATGACTATTTTACCCTTAGTCCCGAAACTTCCAAATTTTCCGAAATTCATGTCTAAACTCTTATTTGAGACTATAAAGTCATATTCTAACTCCTAAAGTTTAGTTTGGTTACAAACTGGCACTTTTCTTATTTTCCTATTTTCCGAAAGATCGTAAAGGTCCAACTTCGATTTCAAATATAAAATTCGTAGAAGCTTATAAAAATTCCGAAATAATTCTCTAGATCATCTATGATGTTCCATCTACTCTTAGGAGCAAGAATTTTTCAAAACTGTTCATCCATCATTTTTATAAAAATTCTCAAAGTTGGCTACAACACTTACATTTTCTATACTTAACAAAAATTCCAATGTTTACAAAAAACTGCTTAACTACCCTACTTTTGAAGCTTATAACTTCTAATCCGACCGTTCATTTCTTCTCAAATTTTATATAGTAAACTACATACATCTACCTATCACCTATTAAAATTTCAACGGTGGATCATCATCCAAACTCTCTAACATTGGTCTCCAACTATGCCCGTTTCCATCTTACAACAATGAAATTAAAACAATGTATTTCACTTCTCTTTCTCTTGCCTCTCATTCTTGTTTTACAGCAGTCTAATCTTCTTAGAGTTCTCTATTCGACTCTCACCGAGTACATTGGTTTAAACACTTGAACTCGCACATCCTAGGTTCTATTCTCATGGAATTCACTACATCTATTTCATAAGCAGAAGTGAGAGAGAGAAACTGACCTCTTATTGGACTAGGGCCTTGACTCGTTTTTATTGATGATCCAAGGAGCAACTACAGCCTAACACACTGCTGCATCAATGGGGAAGCAGTCCAGCACAAAAGGGAGGTATAAGACACGGATTTAACTAGTAAGGAGATAACATAAGGGATGGAAATGCAAATTGATTTTTACCCGGTTGTACTGAACAAGGTCGAGTGTATTTCGATCCAGAAAGAGTGCTGGCTGAGAAGGAACTGTAAGGAACGGATGATGAGTGTATAGTGCTGGAATTCGGTAGAGAGAGGAGGAGCAGAAGGCTCACCAGCCAATAGTATGGTTACTGCTCGTCCACGAGAGGGAGACCGAGCGAGGTGCTGGTTCCTTCTAGCCGGAAGAGAATTCGCTGCACTGAAAGTCTCTTATTAGAGATGCAATCAAACGGCTACAGATCAGAAGGTAAGGGAAGTAAACTCTACCGGATTTGTGTACTCGCTGTGCAGAAGA
This sequence comes from Fagopyrum homotropicum, assembly GCA_033239125.1. Taxonomy (NCBI): domain Eukaryota; kingdom Viridiplantae; phylum Streptophyta; class Magnoliopsida; order Caryophyllales; family Polygonaceae; genus Fagopyrum; species Fagopyrum homotropicum. Next base: position 97,806,405 of record BSWB01000007.1, on the reverse strand, counting down.
GTTGTGTGTAGAAGAACCGTGTGCAGAAGAGATCGATCGAGATGAGTCGTCTACTGCAGAAGGAAGGATGAAGAAGAGAGGATTCTGAATGTACACAAAAGGTTGGGAACGTGGGCTGCATTCAGAAGGAGATAAATGTTCTGCGTAAATCAAGGAGCGGTTACATTCAAAAGATTGCATTGTTCCAGCTCAGCAAATCCAAGGCGTAACAGCAGCTGCTCTCCCTTGGGCTGGCGGGCTCCTGGGCTTGCGAAGGGAATGGCCAGCTTCTCCTTCTCCATGCTGGACTGGGCTGCGCTGGCATGCTGTGCAAGCTGGGCTGGGAAGCTGCTGGCGTGCTGAAGATAGGCTGAAGAAGGACGTTGGCATGTTGGGCTGAAGATGGCCGCTGGGCACGCTGGAGATGGCTGAAGATGGGCGCTGGCATGCTGGGCTGAAGCGGACACTAGGCAAGCTGCTGCTGGGCAACAAAAGGTAGGATGGGCTGTCAACAGCTTGTCTGGCCTTGTCACAGATTCGTCACAGCCTTGTCTGGGCCTTGTCACAGCTTTTTCACAGATTTGTGTGGGCCTTGTCACAGCTTCGTCACAGACTTGTCTTGATCATGTTATAGTTTAGGATTTGTTATAAGGATCCTATCATTTTATGTGAAGGGAAGCTACATAAAATGATAAATTTTTGAAATAATGTGTCTAAGTAAGTAGACGGATATGGATGAACTGATCGAAATCCGGTTTGTTACGGAAATAAACGGAATAAAAATTCAGGATATTACACCCGAGTTCTAATTTATCAATTTTTTTTAAATTTTACGTCAAATCTTTTTATTTGTCGATTGATAAACTTCAAAATTTTACTTCACCGCACATGCTTCCATTATACTTTACTTTTTGAGAGTATGGACAGCGGTGCACAAAAACCGAAGCCTTGGAGATCGGCGTTTCTCAATTTCGAGATGCCTCAAACCCTTGATGCACATACCATATCCCGTTAGGACTTGTCGTTCAATTGGACTTTGGCAAGACACAAACACCCGGCTATGTGAATGGTGCCGAGTTACTCATCCTCATGTTAACCGTCCCCAAACTTATGAATTTCTACACTTTCATTTAATACATTTTCCTTGGCCCTCCCACATCAAACATGCCTTTTTCTATCACTTATCCTAATTCCCGGATGGTAAAAGGAGGGTTACATATTTCATTGAGGGGCTAGCATGATCAAGATATGAGAAAAGAAAAGAAGTGAATTGCCTTAGTCATCCTTGTATGATGTAAAAGAACTTGCAATATAACTTCGACTATTATTTCATTCTCTTATCAAAACAACTAAATCATATAACTTATTCATGTGTTCAAGTAACAAAAGTAAACTCATTCATGCTATGTTTAACATCTCAACACAACTAAGCATCTTTTTGCCTATCCACATACACATCTCTCATCATAGAGGTCATTTCCATCATAAGAAGCACAAAAAATTTTTGAAAAATCATAGGATTTGAAAAAGATCATGCAAATGCAAGTGTCATAGTGGAAAGCAAGTAGTGCAAGAGTTATTACAAGCCAAATCATCAAAAGTAGTGCAAAGTTCATAAAGTGCTAAGATGAAACAAAAGGTATTGTAAGTACCCCCACCCCATACTTAACATCCACATTGTCCCCAATGTGAAAATCAAGCATAAGATGAAGAAAAATACTTACAATGTAAAAGAAGTGGAAGCTCAATCCTCTGTCGGTGGCGGAGGTGGTGGATAAGGATACATCGGTGCACTAGGATCGTAGAAGTGGCCGAACTGGTGGAAGTATAAGTCTCTCATCTGGCATCGTAGGATGAATGCCTAGCGTCCGTCTCCTGCCTGTAGTTCCTGAACTGAGTGTTCAGGGTGTCGTAGTCGGTGTGGAGAGCGTGATAGTCGGTGCTGAGGCTCTGGAAACTAGAGACTAGCTCCCTAAAGTGACGGGGAGGTCGACGTCCTCGTCCGTGTCCTGGGGCACGTGCAAATGAGCGGCGAGGTGGCTGCATGTCATCCTCCGTCTCCTCATCGCCTCTACTAGTCCTGCTAGGTCCTCCACCATGAGTGTCGGTATCCATGGCATCCGTAGCATGACCGCTATGAGTGTCACTCTCAAACTCGAGAATGGTCCCCTGGCCTCCATCCTCATCCTCCTCAGTGTCATCTGCATCATCATCATAATATAAAGGAGGAGATATCTCCTCAAGCATCAACTCAAATGTCTCCTTCCAGTTCCTCTTGCTTCGAATAGTGTATTCGGGTTTCCAGATGATCTCGGATGGCTTCTTCTTTGGATCCTTGTGCCGTGGCATGTGCACATGAAGTGTTCCTCTCTCTCGAGGAATCAAAACCTGTCGAGTAACCAATCTCTGTGAGCCTAAAGGTAGGGCACTCTCAGCTAGAGTGCATCCCGAGTAGTCTAATCTCAATGCCTTAGCCACATGAGTGACAAGGCCACCAGCACAAATGTCGCCCTTAGCTTTGTTGGCTATCTTTCCTAGATAGTCAGCAAGCATGGTGGAAATGTCGGGAATGGTGGTGGATGTCATACAATATAGAATGAAAAGCTCATCAGCCTTGAGCTTTTGTGGAGTCTCTGTCCGTGCAAATAGGCTCTCACTAAGAATCCGATGTACTACCTTAAAGGAGAGGTTGTACATACTAGTCTCCTTAGAATTTCCGGGTCTCCACTTATCTCCTCCATATTCACCCACGGAGATAGCCTCCCAAAAGTAGCTAGCACTAACACCTCTAGCAAATGTGCCTGCATCTGAATAAGAAAAGCCGAACAAGTCTCCAAAAGTATCAATAGACATGGTATGATCTTGGCTCATAAGGCGGAAGGTGACCATCATTTCTCTAGGATCATGCTCGAATGTACTAAGGAACTCTAGGGTGATCTCGGTATATGCATCCTCCCTAATCATAGCAAACTGTCTCAGCCCAGCCCTGTCAAGCATTATATCCACATCCTCTGGAACAAACAAGGAATCTAGATCATCTAACACAATGTAGCGAGGAGGGGTGAATGGGCGATCTAAGATGCGTTCATATCTTTTCTTGTGCTTGGATAGGGGAGGGGGAAGCTTTGGAATGTTTTGAGGTGGTGGTGGAGGTGGGGGAGGGGCTTTGGAAGAAGATCCCTTCTTCTTCCCCCTATTCCTAGTTATTCTCTTCACAATATCCATTTCTGCAGCAAAAAATCGCCCTGTTCTTCACAAAAATCGGACGATTTTTCTGGGTTAGGTCGATTTTTCTGTCGATTTCTACGATTCTCACAATTCTGTAAAGTTCTATTCCAACAATCACCACATACAGTTTCCTATAGTGATTCCTAAGCAGATTCCTCAATCAATTTCAGCAAACAAACACTTCCTAAGCAAACTTCAATTTCGAATTAGAAACTTAGGTTTTGGAAAGAAAAACCTGAATTCCGTACGGAGGAGTCGATTTCCGTGCTTGTTGATGGTAGATCCTTGTTCCTTGTTGAAAATGCTTCAATTTGGAGCCAAGAATCACTCAAAATGATTAACGAATGAGGATTGTAGGGTATGGGCGATTTTCGGAGTTCTTGAGAGAGGGAAATCGAGAGTGGAAGGTTGTGGAATGAGGAAGATCGAGTGTTTGAGTCTTTATATAGGGTCGAGAAACTGTGAAGAAAATCGGCCGATTTATAAGGTCGATTTAATTGTCGAGGCGATTTTTCTCTGAACTCAAAGAAAATCGGACGATTTTTCTTGGCAGGTCGATCTCCAGGTCGATTTTTCTTTCTATTTGCAAAAATCGACTTGCCCTGTTACTGAATCGGACGATTAACTTAAGGTAACTCGATTTTTCTCTGAACACTTGAAAATCGGACGATTTTTCTTGGCAGGTCGATCTCCAGGTCGATTTTTCTTTCTGTTGGCAAAAATCGACTTGCTCTGCTCCTGAATCGGACGATTAACTTAGTGCAGCTCGATTTCCTTCCTTATTCTTCATGGACATTGAAGATTTAACTGATTTATGCTCCCTTTCTCCATGGATCTCTCAAATTTGGACCTAATTTCCTGCGATTAATGACACGACAAAACAAGAGTGCATCGAGGGACAAATAAAAAGCGAAAAAAAAGAAACAAAGCAACTAATCTACTCTAACTAAGTGATGAAAGGAGGGAAAAACTATACTATCATGGGTTGCCTCCCAAGAAGCGCTTGATTTATCATCTTTAGCTGGACGGTGTGTGGTTTGGATCAATGGAGGAGGATAGGAGCTATCTCCTCGACCGGAGCTTCCGGTGTGTATTTCTTCAACCGTTGGCCATTAACCTTGAAACTTCCACTTTGTTCACCCCATACTTCAACTGCACCATGGGGGAAAATTCGTTTAATTACATAAGGTCTTGTCCAACGGGATTTAAGCTTACCTGGAAATAGACGAAGCCTTGAGTTGAATAGAAGGACTTGGTCTCCCTCTTTCAAATCTTTTGGAATGATGTGCTTATCATGCCAACGCTTTGTCCGTTCCTTGTAGATCTTTGCGTTCTCATATACATTTAGCCGGAGCTCATACAGCTCATTGATGTCTAAGAGTCGCTTCTCTCCGGCTTCTTTCATGTCAAAGTTGAGCCACTTGATAGCCCAATGTTCTTTATGCTCTAGCTCTACAGGAAGATGACAAGATTTACCATATACAAGATTATACGGAGTCGTACCTATTGGTGTCTTGAAGGCTGTCTTGTACGCCCATAGTGCATCGTCAAGCTTCATTGACCAATCTTTCCTCGTTTTCGAGACGCTTTTCTCTAAAATTCCCTTGATTTCTCTGTTTGATATTTCAACTTGTCCGCTAGTTTGCGGATGGTAAGGTGTAGCTATCTTATGGGTCACCCCATACTTAGCCAATAAAGTCTCAAATCGACGGGCTGTGAAATGCGTTCCTCCGTCACTAATGATGGTTCGGGGAATTCCGAATCTTGGGAAGATCGTTCTATTGAAGAACTTCACCACTACCATTGCATCATTAGTAGGAGAAGTGATTGCCTCTACCCATCTTGAGACATAGTCTACGGCAAGAAGTATATACTGGTTTCCGCATGAAGATGGGAAGGGTCCCATAAAATCGACGCCCCATACATCGAAGATTTCTACTTCTTGTATGTTATTGAGCGGCATTTCATTCCTCCTCGATATATTACCTGTCCTTTGATAAGCATCACAAGCAACAATAAACTTTTGCACATCTTTGAAAAGTGTAGGCCAAAAGAAGCCGGAACGAAGTACCTTAGCACAAGTCTTGTCGGAACTAGCATGTCCGCCACATGGTAGAGAATGGCAATGGCGGATGACACTATCCACCTCATCTTCGGGGATACATCTCCTGTAAATGCCATCGGGACCTCTTTTGAATAGAAGAGGTTCGTTCCAATAGAAATGCCGGACGTCTCTAAAGAACTTCTTCTTTTGAGCATATGAAAGTCCGGGTGGAATCTCCTGGCAAACAAGGTAATTCACAATGTCAGCAAACCATGGATCATTACCTTTTGAGATGTGTTGAAGACACTCTTCAATCTCGTGTAACTGCTCGTCAGGGAATGAGTCGTCTATAGGAAGTTCATCCGTCTCGCCGGTGAGTTGCGGAAGACGACTAAGATGATCGGCAACGGAGTTTTCCGATCCTTTCTTATCACGAATCTCCAAATCGAACTCTTGTAAGAGTAAGATCCATCTTAGAAGCCTTGGCTTCGCATCCTTCTTCGTGAATAAGTAGCGAATTGCGGAATGGTCCGTATAGACTATCACCTTTGCACCTACAAGATAGGAACGAAATTTCTCAAAAGCGTATACTACGGCTAAAAGTTCCTTTTCTGTGGTTGCATAATTATATTGAGCCTCATCTAGCGTTTTGCTAGCATAGTAGATGGCATGAGTGCGACCATCTTTCTTCTGTCCAAGTACGGCTTCTATAGCGACGTCGCTTGCGTCGCACATGACCTCGAAAGGAAGAGTCCAATCGGGTGGTTGAATGATTGGTGCTGAAATCAAAGCTTCTTTGATCCTGCAAAAAGCATCTAAACAATCTTTCGATAATTCGAAAGTTGCGTCCTTCATCAAAAGATTAGTTAAGGGTTTTGAAATCTTAGAAAAATCCTTTATGAATCTCCTATAGAAGCCTGCATGCCCTAAGAAAATTCTAATTCCTTTCACAGAAGAAGGGGGAGGTAGTTTCTCATTGGTTTCTATCTTTGCTCTATCAACCTCTATTCCCCTTTGTTATACTAGATGACCTAACACAATTCCTTCGGTAACCATGAAATGACACTTTTCCCAGTTTAATACTAAGTTAGTGTCCTCACATCTCTTAAGAACTAGTGAAAGGTTATAGAGACAGTTATCAAAGGAAGAACCATATACCGAAAAGTCGTCCATGAAGACTTCCATGATATTCTCTACGTATTCGGAGAAGATTGCCATCATACACCGTTGGAAGGTGGCTGGAGCGTTGCATAGACCGAATGGAATTCTTCTATAAGCAAACGTACCCCAAGGGCACGTGAAAGTCGTCTTCTCTTGATCATCCGGATGAATTGGAATCTGAAAGAAACCGCTATATCCATCTAGATAACAAAAGTAAGAATGTTTGGCTAACCTTTCCAACATTTGATCAATAAAAGGAAGGGGGAAGTGGTCCTTCCTAGTGGCCACGTTCAGTTTGCGGTAGTCGATGCACATTCGCCATCCTGTAACTGTCCGTGTGGGGATAAGTTCGTTGTTTTTGTTGGCAACAACGGTAATGCCTCCTTTCTTTGGTACTACTTGTACTGGACTCACCCATTTGCTATCGGAGATAGGAAAGATGATACCTGCATCAAGTAGCTTAAGGATTTCTTTCTTCACAACCTCTTTCATTGCCGGATTTAACCGTCTTTGAGGTTGGCGTGAAGGCTAGTAATCCTCTTCCATTAGAATTTTGTGCATACATAGGGAAGGTTTTATTCCTACTAAATCATCAATAGTATAGCCTAGTGCTCTCTGATAACACGATTTATGACTTAGGTTTAGGTAATCATTTAGATAGATTTCTCGCTCATTCATGCATGGTTTAGCACTAGTTCACGACGTTTGCACTCAATTCACGTATTTTGTCGAGATAGACGTCTACACGGACTTGTGCATTGCTTTGTAGGTATTTCGGGAGATTTAGGAGCTAAAACGATACGTTTGAGGATCGTTCATCTAGATGACACACCCTCGGACTCATTAGGACCCAAGCTAAAGGCTAGGGAGGACTCATGGAACCTTACCAACACAAGCCATGCACCAAATCGAAGCTTAACGATGAAAGGCAAAGCTGAAGCACAGAATCACGGTTCACTAACACTCCACGGCCGTGGAAATGCCCGTGGTTTTTGCCAGGTTTTCGTGACAGCTGTGCCACGATCTCTTGGCCAGCTCTTGCAAAGTTGTAGTATAAAAGTGGTCCTGCATTGGCTGTGAAAGGCATCTTGGAGCAGCTCTCCATTATCCACTATTCTCTAACAAAAATATTCTCAAAACAAGAAGATTCTTGGGGAAGAGGAGGTAGAAGGAAGCCACCATTGGAGAAGAGCTTGATTGGAGGAGGAGAAGACACACCGTTGATAGATCTAGAGAGCTTTTGTAGTGAAGAATTTCGGATTCAATTTCTAGAGTTGTATAAACCATTTGAACTTTCTTTAAGAAGGATTGTGAGTTATTCTAATTCCATTTTCAGCTTGGTTTTGTTTTAGTTCACTTGTTTATCTCTTTCTCTTCATTATCTTGCAAATGGATGCCATGATTTTATGTTTGATTGTTTCGATTTCTATTATGAATGTTTTAGGCTAAATAGATGTGGTTCTAGGGTAAGGAAAGGATGGTTATGGCTAGGGCTATGATAGGATGGACTTAGATTTACCTTTGGATGACTTGTGTGCATGAACGTAGTTTCTGTTAGGAATCACGGCCAATTCTTGACAAACCACGGCCGTGGAAAGGTAGAACAAACAGTGATCTTACCTGGTTCGATGGATCTAGTCTTAGATTGTTAGAATGTTGAAATCCTAAGTGTTTGTTGAGTTAAATCTATCCTAGGGTGACCTAGTGTTAGCAACTAAGTGTTAGGAGAGACTTATCCGGTAATCCTTGATCTTAGATCTCAAAGATGACAAACCCTAGGTAGTGGTGAGCCTCATAAGCCGCCATTGGATTAAGTGTGCTAGGATGGTTGTTTAGGACTAACCCTTCCGAGACTTACCCGGTAAGGATAGGTTAGATCTCTAGGTAACAATCCGGTTTGTGTAGAATTCCTTCCCTTAGGTTCTTAGAGACCTACCCGGTGATTGATCCCAATCTAGAAACACTTAACCCCAACATATCATAGTTAATCCAAGGAAAGAATAGATAGCTTGAGTCCTATGCCATAACCGGAACTTCCAACCCCTAGAATCCTCTTCTCTATCTTTAATCTATATCTCGTGTTTAGCTTGTTTGTATTGCGTTGATTTGATTAGCTTAGTTGATTATTATATTTCGCATGATTTGTGATCTTTGATTGATCACCGAAAAACTAACCAAAAACAATTGAGATTTTCATTTCTTTATTTCTTTCTCTTTTCTTAACCTAGATTTTCACTAGACTTAATCATAAATCGAATCAATCTCACCTTAGTCTTTGTGTTCGACCTCGGAATACTATCCCTACTACAAACGTCCCGTACACTGAGGGTTCGCTAGGAGTTAGGATAAATATAACGAGAATATAAATTTAAAACCCATTGCGTATCACATCCTGACCGTAACAAGTTTTTGGCGCCGTTGCCGGGGACTAGGTCTAGATTGAGTCTATTTTGTGATTGATTGTAGTGTAGATCTTTCTTGTTGCTTTTGATCTCTTTTTGGTTTGTATATTTTCTTTTCAGGACATCTCTTACTCTTTAGTTGTATGCGAAGATCTCGTGGCAAGGATTTAGCTCCATTCGATCCCGAACCGGAGAAAACCCTTAGATCTAGATCCAAGAGTATTAAAAAGGGAAAATAGATGGCCGGAAGAGATCTCCAAGCTGAGTTGGATGAGGCTTTAGAGCAAATTAGGATAAGGGATGAAGCCTTGGATAACGAAAGGAGACTTGCCAATGAGAGGCAAGAGGCCACTAGGAGGGAGATTGAGGAGATTAGGCAAGCTCTCGTGCAAAGGGAGCTTAACCGTCAACAACCTCCTCCACCTCCACCACAACCGCAGCCGGTGGCGGTGAATATTAGGGTTGTGCCCATTGCTGTGGAAGAGCCACAAACGTTGGGGCAACGTATGGATCCGGCACAAAGAGCACACCGTCCGGGTGTGAATTTAGGAGATCCCGCAGCCCATGATTACGAGCTCCGCCCTCAAGTTCTACAATTGATCCGGCATAATCAATTTGGAGGGATAAAAGGAGAGTCTCCTCATCAACACTTGATGAACTATGAGATTTTGATGGAGACTCTTAAACCACCAAGATTGGAGAGCAACAACCATAAGCTTAGGGCTTTTTCCTTCTCTCTTAAGGATAATGCCTTGGCTTGGTATCAATCTATTCCACAAGGGCGAGTTGGTACTTGGGAGGAGATGACAACCGAGTTTTTGACTAAGTTCTTCCCACCTTCCAAGACTACCGAGTTAAGAGGGAAGATCAATGCCTTCGTGATGAAGGATAGAGAGAGTTTGTTCAAGTCTTGGGAGAGATTCAAAGATCTTCTCCTAGATTGTACGCACCATGGCATACCGAAAATTGAGCTATTGGAGATCTACTTCAAGGGACTTGATGAAGATAGCCAATTCAAGCTTCAATCTCTTTCCGGTGGGACTTTCATGGAGAAGCATGTGGATGATGCTTGGGAGTTTGTGGAGAAGCAAGCTCTAGTGATTGAGAAATACTCCCATAGGAAGAGCGAAGGGAAAAAGGCGGGAGCATATGAGGTGAGTGAGGTCACCATGAACAATTTCAAGCTCAACGCCATCAACAACGAATTAAAGTCCTTGAGGGAGTTGTGTGCTACAACTTTGAAGAACCAAGCAACTCCTCAAGTGCTTCCACAAGCTAACTTACCTTCCAAGGAGGAGGATGTGAATTACATGCGAAGGGGAAATTACAACAACTACCAAGGCCCAAGGAATTCAACAACAACCGGCAATTCAACAATTACCGGCCCAACCACAACCATCCCGGGTTTTCCTTCTCTAACCCGGATGGAGCCTTGAACCCTCCCGCTTCCTCAAGCACAACTCCACCACCAAAAGCTTCACAAGAACCTCCACCCGGATTTACTCAACCTCCAAAGGATAGAACCGAAATGATGTTTGAGCAATTGCTTGGAAGGTTGAGTGGTCTTGAAAGCACGGTGACTTCAATTTCTAAAGCTCAAAAGGTATTGGAAGCACAAGTGTTCCAAAAGGCGGGTGAAGCCCATAGAGATCCGGGAAAGCTTCCCGGAAGAACCGAAGACAACCCAAGAGGCCAAGTGTTGGCTATCACAACAAGGAGTGGGTTGAGCATGAAAGATCCTTTGCCCAAGGACAAAGCTAAAGGGAAACAAGTGGTGATAGAGGAAGAGACTTTGCAAGGAGATGGAGGCAAGAGCAAGGATGTAGAGCCAACTTATGTGGCGCCACCTACATACAAGCCACCACTACCGTTCCCGCAATCATGAGCAAGAGCTCGTTTGGACAATCACTTTGGTAAGTTCCTTGAACTAATGTCTAAATTGCATATTAACATTCCGTTCATGGATGCTATTTTAGGAATGCCAGCATATGGCAAGTTCTGGAAAGAGATACTCTCCAACAAAAGGAAGTTGGAGGAGTATGGGGAGATAAGAATGACCAAAACACCCTCAAAATTGATCCAAACGATGAAGGAGGAAATGCCTCCCAAGCTAAGAGATCCGGGTTCTTTTTGCGTCCCAATTGGAGTGGGAGATGTGAAGTACGATGCCCTTTGTGATCTTGGGGCAAGTGTAAGCATCATACCGCTTGCACTTTGCAACAAGGTTGGGCTAGGAGAGCCGAAACCGGTCAAGATGACCCTCTATATGGCGGACCGTTCTATCACTCATCCGGTCGGGATCTTAGAAGACATCCCGGTGCAACTAGGAGGATTCTATGTGCCAATTGATTTTGTTGTCTTGGATATTCCGGCGAACTATTCGGTTCCCATCATCTTAGGAAGACCTTTTCTAGCCACCTCTGGATGCCTAGTGGATTGCAAGAATGGGACTCTCTCTTTCAACATTGGAGAAAAGAACATCAAGTTCAAATTGTCCACAATGATGAAAGGGTCAACCCTTGATGAGGATGTCTTCAACATAGTCCAGCAAGAAGAATCTAGAGAAGTTGTGAGCTCAATCTTGATCAAGGATCCCTTGGAGAAGGTTCTTACCTTAAGTATGATGGAGAAAGGTGTTGAGGAGGCTTGCAATGAAGAGATCAAGGCCTTAGAAGCATTAGAAGAGGAGACAAGTGCTCAAGATGAAGGCCACGAAGAGGGGTTGAACAGTTGGAAGTTCCACGGGCGTGGAAGTGGTTCCACGGCCGTCAAACTCTCTGTAAAGCCTCAAAAAAGGAGCCAGGCAAGGTCAACGTCCGTGGAAGTTGATCCAACCGTGATTTCGACCGTGGTTTCCCCTGAATCAGACATTATTGATGATCAAGCTTCTAGGAGCCATGGAGAGCCTTCATTTGCTTTGGATTCATCTCATCCAACGTTGTTTGGATCGTCTCCACTCGATAAAGGTCCTCCTAAACTCGAACTCAAACCCCTCCCCTCTCATTTAAAGTATGCTTTCCTTGGTGATAATTCTACATATCCGGTGATTGTGAATGCATGCTTGAATGATGATGAACTTGCTAAGTTGTTGCATGAGCTAAGATTGCATAGGAAAGCCATTGGCTATACTATTGATGATTTGGTTAGCATTAAGCCTTCTTTGTGCATGCATAAGATAATGATGGAAGATAACCACAAACCCTCTATTGAACATCAAAGGAGATTGAATCCTATAATGAAAGAGGTAGTCAAAAAGGAAATCATTAAGTTGCTAGATGCGGGAATTATCTACCCTATCTCGGATAGTAAGTGGGTTAGTGCCGTTCATGTAGTTCCTAAGAAGGGTGGGATGACCGTAGTGACTAATGAGAACAACGAACTAATCCCGACTAGGACGGTTACGGGGTGGAGGATGTGTATTGACTATAGGAAGTTGAACATGGCCTCTAGGAAAGATCACTTCCCTCTCCCCTTCATTGACCAAATGCTAGAGAGGTTAGCTCAACATTCTCATTTTTGCTATCTAGATGGCTATAGTGGATTCTTCCAAATCCCTATCCACCCCGATGACCAAGAGAAAACAACCTTTACATGTCCATGAGGTACTTTTGCATATAGGAGGATGCCATTTGGGTTGTGTAATGCACCCGCCACCTTCCAAAGGTGTATGATGGCTATCTTTTCGGAATACATTGAAAATATCATGGAAGTGTTCATGGATGATTTCTCCGTTTATGGTTCTTCCTTTGATAATTGCTTGGCTAACTTGTCATTAGTATTGCAAAGATATGACGAGACAAATCTTGTCTTAAATTGGGAAAAATGCCACTTCATGGTAAGTGAAGGTATTGTGTTGGGACACTTGGTGTCCAACCGTGGCGTTGAGGTTGATAGAGCCAAGATTGAAACGAATGAGAAGTTGCCACCACCTACCTCGGTGAAAGGGGTAAGGAGTTTCTTAGGGCATGCCGGTTTTTACCGGAGGTTTATTCAAGACTTCTCTAAAATTTCTAAGCCTCTCACTAAACTACTAATGAAGGATGTTGATTTTGTCTTATCCAAAGATTGTCTTGAGGCTTTTTGTAGGTTGAAGAACGCCTTGATCTCCGCACCTATCATGCAACCTCCGGATTGGAGTTTACCATTTGAGATCATGTGTGATGCAAGCGATGTAGCCGTTGGGGCTGTTTTGGGGCAAAGGAAAGATGGGCGCACTCATGCCATTTATTATGCTAGCAAGACGCTAGATGATGCCCAACTCAATTATGCTACCACCGAGAAGGAGTTGTTAGCGGTTGTGTACGCATTTGAGAAGTTCCGCTCATATCTTGTTGGAGCGAAGGTCATAGTTTATACGGATCATGCTGCGATCCGTTACCTCCTTACAAAGAAGGATGCAAAGCCTAGGTTGATTCGGTGGATCCTTCTTCTACAAGAGTTTGATTTGGAAATCCGGGACAAGAAAGGATCCGAGAACTCCGTGGCGGATCACCTTAGTAGACTCCCACCATTGGAGCTTGAAAGAGATGACATCCCGATTGATGATTCATTCCGGGATGAGCAATTGCAAATGGTGGAGGAATGCTTGTTCCAAGTGTCTAGAGGAAGCGAGCCATGGTTTGCCGACATTGTGAACTACTTAGTGTGTGAGGAAGTGCCTCCCGGTTTGACATATGCCCAAAGGAAGAAGTTTTTCAAGGATGTGAGGCATTACTATTGGAGCGAGCCACTTTTATTCAAGAGAGGGCCGGATGGAATGTTTAGAAGATGCATACCGGAGGATGAAGTGGAGAGTGTGATCCGCCATTGTCATTCCTTGCCATGTGGAGGGCATGCTAGCTCCCAAAAGACATGTGTGAAGGTGTTGCAATCGGGCTTCTTTTGGCCAAGTTTGTTCAAGGATGTGCAAAGCTTTGTGGTAGCTTGTGATGCTTGCCAAAGGACGGGCAACATCTCAAGGAGAAATGAGATGCCTTTGAACAACATACAAGAGGTGGAAATATTTGATGTATGGGGTGTGGACTTCATGGGACCATTCCCTTCTTCATGTGGCAACCTCTACATCCTATTGGCGGTTGATTATGTATCAAGATGGGTGGAGGCAATCGCTTCTCCGACAAATGACGCCAAGGTTGTGGTGCGGTTCTTCAACCGAGTGATCTTTCCTAGGTTTGGAACACCAAGGGTGATCATAAGTGATGGAGGGAAGCACTTCACCAATAGGAACTTTGGAGCACTTTTGGCTAAGTATGGGGTGACTCATAAGGTGGCAACACCTTACCATCCCCAAACTAGTGGCCAAGTGGAGATCTCCAACCAGGAGATAAAGGCCATTCTCGAGAAGATGGTATCTAGAACTAGAAAGGATTGGGCTATGAAGCTCAATGATGCCTTGTGGGCATATAGAACCGCTTTCAAGACACCAATTGGCACTACTCCTTACAAGTTGGTCTACGGTAAGTCTTGCCACCTTCCGGTAGAAATAGAGCATAGAGCGCATTGGGCCATCAAGTGGCTATATTTTGACCTCAAGGAGGCCGGAGAGAAGAGGTTGCTTGATATGAATGCACTTGAGGAGATCCGGTTGGATGCATACGAGAATGCCCGGATCTACAAGGAGAGGACCAAGCGGTGGCATGACAAGAGGATCATCCCCAAGGAGTTGAGTGAAGGTGACCTTGTCCTTCTCTTCAACTCAAGGCTGCGGCTTTTTCCCGGAAAGCTCAAATCAAGATGGACCGGGCCATATGTGGTGAAGAAGATCTTTCCCCATGGAGCTATTGAGATTGGAGGGGATCATTGTGAAAACTTTAAGGTGAATGGGCACCGGTTGAAGAGGTATATCCCAGGAGCTCCGGTGGATATGATTGCCCCACTTTACCTTGAGTAGACGCCCCTAAGTTTGGTCAAGCTAATGACCTTAAAGAAGCGCTTGGTGGGAGGCAACCCATTGGTAACATTTTCCCTTTCTTGTTTTGCTTTTGTTTTAGATTTTTCTATCTTTGTGTGTGTTTCATGTGCTTCGTGTGTGTGCTAGAACGTTATTGGTATTGGAAGCCTTGCTTGACATATGAATGATGATGATGAACCCCTCATCAATTATGGGTGGAGCGGACGCGGAACTTGGACGGCTAGCGGTGCCTAGCGCGGGTCCCGACGCCTTGATGAACACTTAGAGCTCTCTACCATGGTTGATAGGATCATCCAATATCAATTCCACTTGAGAATCCCAAATACCATAACAACCCATTTTTACATTGTGAGAAGCTTCTTTCACTCCTTTTTACTTCATTTACACATTGGGGACAATGTGTTTCTAAGTATGGGGTGGGGTTTGCATGATCCTTTGCACGATGAGCATCTAGGATAGTTTAACATTTTCACATGTCTTGCATTGAACATTTTCATTTCGAAAATCCCATAAAAAATCAGAAAATTTAAAAAATTTTGTGCTTTCTAGGTTTGGATATGACCCTAATGATGAATCTTGTCTTGTGGATTGGCTATGGATGGCCTCATGTGTTAAATTGATGAATGCATATGTGGACTTGAAGTACTTCTCTTGAATTCAATGAATGATTTGTGATCATGATGTTTGCCTAGAATGGATTGAGTATTGAAAATCGAAATTACATGATAGTTCTTGCATACCATCTAGGAATGAATGAGGCAAATCATCTTTCTCTACTTCTCATCTTGATCATGATTGTTTGAGCACCTCAATTGAGATAAATTTGACCTCTTTTGACCCATCCGGGAATATGAGCATGATAGTGTGTTGATGTGTGTGAAAAACAAGTGTGGGGTGAAGATGTTGATGAAAGAATGTCATGAATAAATGCTAAATTTGTTGTGAAAGTGTAGCCAAAAATATAAGTTTGCGGACGTTGGCTTAAATGACAAGTAATTCGGTACACTTCACATAATAGCCTTGCCAAAGTAAAATAAACCAATAGTCCTAACGAGCTTTGGTATGTGTGCCCGGTGTGGATGCACCTCGAAAAATATAAAAAGCCCGAGGATGGCTAATCACCAAGGTTTCGGCTTTTGTACACCAATGCCATTGTCTCAAAAATAAGTCAAGAAAAAAGAAAAGAAAAGAAAGGAAAGATAGAGAAAAATATACACTTGAGGGAAGTTGATCGAGGACAAGATTGTGGAGTTAGTTCCATTCCCGGATTAGCATCACATAACCTAGAAAATCCCCACCTAGTCACTACATTTCTTGGCCTTTTATTTCACAAGACCTTATGACCTATTTGCATGTTTGTAAGACTTAGTAATTTAGATTGGATGTACTCTTGATCTTCTTGACTTCTTCATCTTTACATTTCATGCATACTTTCGAGTTAAGTGCAATTGTCTTTCCATGCTTTCGCTTGTTTGATGCACGATTGTTTATCCTTTGCCACGAAATATGACTATGAAGGTGATCCAATAGTAGAAGCAGAAACCCAAAAAGATTTTGCCATTTTTCTACATACATAAATCATGTTATCTTGTAGTCTATAGTAGAGAATTTGCTCGGGGATGAGCAAACCATAAGTATGGGGTATTTTTGATAACACGATTTATGACTTAGGTTTAGGTAATCATTTAGATAGATTTCTCGCTCATTCATGCATGGTTTAGCACTAGTTCACGACGTTTGCACTCAATTCACGTATTTTGTCGAGATAGACGTCTACACGGACTTGTGCATTGCTTTGTAGGTATTTCGGGAGATTTAGGAGCTAAAACGATACGTTTGAGGATCGTTCATCTAGATGACACACCCTCGGACTCATTAGGACGCAAGCTAAAGGCTAGGGAGGACTCATGGAACCTTACCAACACAAGCCATGCACCAAATCGAAGCTTAACGATCAAAGGCAAAGCTGAAGCACAGAATCACGGTTCACTGACACTCCACGGCCGTGGAAATGCCCGTGGTTTTTGCCAGGTTTTCGTGACAGCTGTGCCACGATCTCTTGGCCAGCTCTTGCAAAGTTGTAGTATAAAAGTGGTCCTGCATTGGCTGTGAAAGGCATCTTGGAGCAGCTCTCCATTATCCACTATTCTCTAACAAAAATATTCTCAAAACAAGAATATTCTTGGGGAAGAAGGAGGTAGAAGGAAGCCACCATTGGAGAAGAGCTTGATTGGAGGAGGAGAAGACACACCGTTGATAGATCTAGAGAGCTTTTGTAGTGAAGAATTTCGGATTCAATTTCTAGAGTTGTATGAACCATTTGAACTTTCTTTAAGAAGGATTGTGAGTTATTTTAATTCCATTTTCAGCTTGGTTTTGTTTTAGTTCACTTGTTTATCTCTTTCTCTTCATTATCTTGCAAATGGAAGCCATGATTTTATGTTTGATTGTTTCGATTTCTATTATGAATGTTTTAGGCTAAATAGATGTGGTTCTAGGGTAAGGAAAGGATGGTTATGGCTAGGGCTATGATAGGATGGACTTAGATTTACCTTTGGATGACTTGTGTGCATGAACGTAGTTTCTGTTAGGAATCACGGCCAGTTCTTGCCAAACCACGGCCGTGGAAAGGTATAACAAACCGTGATCTTACCTGGTTCGATGGATCTAGTCTTAGATTGTTAGAATGTTGAAATCCTAAGTGTTTGTGGAGTTAAATCTATCCTAGGGTGACCTAGTGTTAGCAACTAAGTGTTAGGAGAGACTTATCCGGTAATCCTTGCTCTTAGATCTCAAAGATGACAAACCCTAGGTAGTGGTGAGCCTCATAAGCCGCCATTGGATTAAGTGTGCTAGGATGGTTGTTTAGGACTAACCCTTCCGAGACTTACCCGGTAAGGATAGGTTAGATCTCTAGGTAACAATCCGGTTTGTGTAGAATTCCTTCCCTTAGGTTCTTAGAGACCTACCCGGTGATTGATCCCAATCTAGAAACACTTAACCCCAACATATCATAGTTAATCCAAGGAAAGAATAGATAGCTTGAGTCCTATGCCATAACCGGAACTTCCAACCCCTAGAATCCGCTTCTCTATCTTTGATCTATATCTCGTGTTTAGCTTGTTTGTATTGCGTTGATTTGATTAGCTTAGTTGATTATTATATTTCGCATGATTTGTGATCTTTGATTGATCACCGAAAAACCAACCAAAAACAATTGAGATTTTCTTTTCTTTATTTCTTTCTCTTTTCTTAACCTAGATTTTCACTAGACTTAATCATAAATCGAATCAATCTCACCTTAGTCTTTGTGTTCGAGCTCGGAATACTATCCCTACTACAAACGTCCCGTACACTGCGGGTTCGCTAGGAGTTAGGATAAATATAACGAGAATATAAATTTAAAACCCATTGCGTATCACATCCTGAGCGTAACAATCTCCTATGTTGCTTCAAAACATGCATAAGTTTCTCTAGTTCAGCATCATTCAATTTCGCATTGACTATGACCGGATATGTGGAATTAATGCCAAGAAATGCATACCTCAAATGCGTGGGGAATGGCTTCAATTCTAATGATGGAGGTGCCTTGATTGATGATGAATCTTGGTCGTCGGATGTTGTGGGAGATGCCTCTAGAGGTGGGAGTGATGCATCATTAGAGTCGAGAACAGCTGCTATGAAGTTTGGAGAAACCAGAAAATTTCCCACTGGATCGACCTCCCCTGAAGTAAATCGGTCGTTCTGAGGCACGATTTTTCTTCCTGTTGTCAAAAATCGGGTTGCCTTTTCACAGATCGTACGATTTAGTTTAGTCAGGTCGATTTTTCTTTTTGTTGTCAAAAATCGGGCTGCCTTTTCACAAATCGGACGATTTAGTTGGTGCATGTCGATTTTCTTCACAGTTTCCGGAGTAAATTCTAATTCTTCAAATCTTGTTCCTAGTTCTTCCTCCATATCATTTAATGCTTTCACATCCTCATTGCAATCATGTTCCACTCCTTCCTCCATGATGCTCATACTAAGAACCTTTTGAAGAGGGTCTTTCATCAAGATTGAACTTACTACCTCTCTAGACTCTTCTTCATCAAAAATATCAAAAACATCGTCTCTCAAGGCTGGCTCCTTGATTAAGGAAGAGATTATGAATTCCACCTTCTCTTCACCTATATTGAAAGATAGCTGGCCATTCTTGCAATCTACCATGCATCTGGATGTTGCAAGGAATGGTCTCCCAAGGATGATGGGAACCGGATAATCTGCAGGGATGTCAAGAACGACAAAATCTATAGGAATGTAAAACTTACCGAGTTTTACCGGAATGTTTATTAGTATCCCAACTGGCTTAGTGGTAGAACGATCAGCCATGTAGAGAGTGATCTTCACCGGTCTAGGTTCTCCTAGACCAACTGCTTTGCATAGAGCAAGTGGTATGATACTCACACTCGCTCCAAGGTCGCAAAGTGCGTCATAAGTAGCTTCTCCCAAAGTGATTTGTATGCAAAAGGATCCTGGATCACGGAGCTTAGATGGAATATTCTCTGTCATAGTCTGGATGAGTTCGGATGACTCCATACTCATCTTGACTTCTCCGATGTCTTCCAATTTCCTCTTGGTAGAGAGGATCTCCTTGAGGAATTTCCCATAAGCTGGCATACCTAAAATTGCATCCATAAAAGGTATATTAATATGCAGCTTACTCATAAGTTCAACAAACTTACCAAAGTGTTTATCTAGGCGTGCTCGCGCTCTAGATTGAGGAAAAGGTAGAGGTGGTTTGTAGGCGGGAGGAGGAACTTAGATATCTTCCTTCTCTTTTCCTTCTCCTTCTTTAGTGGTGGTTTCAACCACTTTAGGTTGTTATGCCACTCCTAGTAGTGATGGCCATAACCCTTACCTTTGGGTTATCTTCCGTCTTCCCGGGAAGTTTCCCTTGATCTCTTGGAACTTCGCCGGCCTTATTAAATACTTGGCTTTCCAAAGCCTTGTGAGCTTTATCAACCGAAGTTATATAGCTCTCCAACCCTTGTAGTTTGCCTAGGATCGTCTCTAGCATCGGATCGGGTTTGTTTGATCCGCTTGATTGTTCCTGGCTTGCTAAAGAAGTAGAAGAAGATGGAGGTGTTAGAGCCTTTTCAGCATGAGAGTAAGGATTACCTGGATTTTGCTGATTTGACCTCCAGTTGTTGTTATTTGAGTTCCTATTGTTGTTGTTCCAATTGGAGTTCCGGTTGTTATTGTTGTTGTTGTTCCAATTGGAGTTCCGGTTATCATTCCTTTGATTGTTGTCCCTTCCCATGTAGTTGGCTTCTTGCTTCTTAGTCTTTTGAAGACTTGTTTTGAGCACTTCCCTCAACTCTTTGATCTCATTATTGAGGGAGTATATTTGTGTTTGAGCAGCTTGGTTCAACTTAGCTCCCGGATCGCCTTGATTCCGGCAATTTGAGTCCACCTTCCGGTGGGAATACTTCTCAATCACTTGGGCTTGCTTCTCAATGAAGTCCCAAGGGTTATCTTCTCTCATGTCCATGAATGTGCCACAAGAGAGAGATTGAAGGTTGAATTTTGATTCCACATCCAATCCCTTATAGTAAATCTCCAATAATTCCAGCTTTGAAATGCCATGGTGTGGGCAATCCACCAAGAGGTCTTGAAACCTTTCCCAAGATTGAAACAAGCTTTCGTTAGGTTTTATAGAAAAAGCATTTATCTTACCTCTCAATTCCGCCGTTTTGGATGGAGGAAAGAACTTGGTGAGGAATTCCGAAGACAATTCCTCCCATGTAGCCAACTTTGTAGCTGGAAGTGTTTGGTACCAAGCTAGAGCCTTGTCCTTCAAAGAAAAGAAGAACGGTTTGATATTGTAATTGCTTGTAGTAGCCTTCTTCAGCTTCATAGTCTCCATGAGAATTTCGAAATTCTGCAAGTGTTGATGTGGAGATTCAGTACTTGCTCCGCCATATTGACTTTGGCGAACCATGGTGATGACTTGTGGTGAGAAGCTAAACTCCTGGATGTCTTAAGCTCCGAAATCCACACCAAGACGGCGTGGTTGCTGAATTGGGTCCATCCGTTGCCCCAAAGTTCGGGGTCTATCACCGTTACTAGCAACTCTCACATCCCTAGTTGGGAGGCGAGGAACAACTCGTGGTTTTGGGGTGTTTCGAATAGGATGAAGTAGTGGATCGATCTCCTCAAGCTCCGGCATGTCCGTGTCATGTTCTTCATCATCGGATGAATCATTCCTAATGGACTTAGTTGGAGTCTTGACTTTCTTCTTCTTCCGAGATTCGTTCAATTCCAACTTCATGTCTAACATCATAGCTCTTAGTTCATCAATCTGAAATTGATGATTCGTTTCAGCATCTAGACGTGCTTTCTCACTCAACCGAAGTTGGCGTTGAGCTTCATTCAGTTCAGCCTGGAAGTTTCTCTCATTGTTCTCAGCCATTTTCTTTTCCTTCAACTTTCTTCTCAAAGTTTTCTCCAATTCAGGATCGAAAGGAACTAGATCTTTAGTGGATATAGTCTTTCGCATACACCTAAAGAACCTGCAAAGATCACTAAAGTAGACAAATCAAATCACAAGAGCAAGATCTCTCAAGCTAGACAACCGAAAACCGAATTTGGTCTAGACCAAATCCCCGGCAACGGCGCCAAAAACTTGTTCGCTCGAAAAGTGTGCGTCAAAGTCTTAATATTTATATCTAGAACTCAAAGCAAAGCGAACCCGCAGTGTACGGATCGGCTGTAGTGAGGTAAGAATTCCAGAGTCGAACTCAAGGATTTGGTGAGAGTAAATTCAATTTCAATTATCTAGCGAAAAATGCGAAAAGCTTTTGTGATCAAATAAGGGTAAAATGATTTCAAGGATTCAAGTATCCGATTTCGGCTTTCGATTCAAGACACTTCTATAGATATAGGACAGAGTTTATATTGCCAAGATTAAATGTTCAAAGGTAGATATCGTACGGTGAAGTTCCGAAACCTATATGACTAATCTAAAGGGTCTCTCTATAAGGGTTGTTGAGGCTGCAATATAGAAAGATCTAAAGACAAGAATTATGTTCAAACTAACTATCTAAAACTCCAGGATATGACTCTCCAAAGTAAAGATTAGAAAGCACACTTAGAATCTAAATAAAGGATGTTGAGTCTTTTTATTACCCAAATCTTATAACCTTACTCTATTAAATGTAGAATTAAGTTTGAAATCTCTTCATACACTCTATTAGAGGCTAAAAAGGTTAATCAATGTTGGGATTTAGGCAAGGATTAGTTTTGGTTAAAGATTGATTCAATTAAAGTTCGTCAGAAGAATAAATTGGGCTGTTCATAAGGAAATCGGCCGATTTACCCAAGAACAGTCCGATTTTCCTGTTATCGCAAAACTAAAATCTAAACTCTCAGGGTCCTAATGTTTGAATGAGTTCAATCTATCATCATCTAAGCCTTAATCATCAACTATTCTCCCCAAAATCACAAGGGTTTTAGCCAACCATTTTCATAATCAAATCAAATCAAGAATTGAATGAAATAATGCAAATAAACCCGATTCTTGAATAAAAACTCAATAACCTTCAAATCTATAAATAATCGTCAAAACTGATCAATGTATCTCTTAAGTAACTCAATTACGTGTTCAAAAACTACAATCGCTTCAATGGATAAAGAAATCTCACAAAACAAGAATCAAGATTGGCTTCCCGGCAAAAGTCCTTCAATCCTTCTCCAAGAATCTCCAATCTCTCTCAAACGTCTAAAGATTTCCCGCTGCCACCTCCTCGTTTTCGTTCCTAGGGTTCTCCTCTATAGTTTCTTGCAAATGGGCCGTTTGGCAAAACTCTCCTCTAGCCCAAAAAAATTGGGCTTTGGTTCGTCTTTTCATTTGGCCGAAAAACAAGAGAAATCGACCCAGTCGATTTATACACAAAATCGTTCGATTTCAAGGGAGGAAAATCGTCCGATTTATATGCATATTGGCACGATTTTCTTCAACAGAAAGTACTCTTCTCTTGGCTCGTCTTCTATGCTTCTCCTTTGCAATTCCTTAGCTCTTTGTGATCCCTCTAAGACTCCTTTAGCTTCCTTAACATTTCTTAGATGCTCCTTGCTCCGCTTTTGCTTTCAATTCCACTCCATTTACCTATAATTCATCAAAAACTCGTGTAGACCTCTATTTCCGACAAATGATTGAATAGAACATAAAAGGCATACAAAATCTCTCTAAATGCAAGGTAAACTGAGACAATCTTCTATAATATGCATGAATGTAATGGTACATAATTCATGTCATCAATAGTATAACATTTTAGGTGAACTTAGCATAACATAGAGCAAATGCCATGTAGTGGCCATGAACCATAGGTATTAGTGTTTGGATTTTTGAACTTGTTGAATTATCTTACCTACGATCTTAGGATGACCTTTGAGTTTACGGTTTGGACCTAGCATGCTAGAGTTAGATATCTTAGATATATGTTGGAGACTAGAAGTTCGAGAACTTCTAGCTTTTTAGTTGGTTGTTGATAGAGTGTCTCGCTTGGTCAGGCTTAAAGCGTTTCCTGCGGGAAGTTGAGAGTGGTTATTTGAGTTCCCTTGAGAGAGGTAAGTCTTCGGACTTACTTAGCTCATATTTTACATATTAGCATTGATGTGTGTGTGGTGGTGTATGTGTATGTTATTGTTTATGTTATAAACAAACAAACTGGTAATAGGATCACCGACTTTATATTATTCTATCCCAAGCGTATGATAACGGGCGGTTACATCATCTGCCTAGCTCTTGCGAGAGTCTAGGAGGTTCTTGGCGACTAGCCCGTGCTGGTTAGACGGTCAGAGGCATCCGTACTGTTCCATGCCGGTAAGTAGGGACCGAGGCGGGACCACGGTGGTCTCGTGTCACAAAACTAAGTTCAATTAGAACGGGATACGACCTAATAATAATAAAGATAATAAAACGGATCGTTGTGATTTTATGTATGTTGTATGCTTGTGAGGTGGAGGAGTGGGCAGCCGAGGGTCGCCGTACACTATAGGACGGGGGCATTTTTGTGTTTATTTTGTTATGTTTGGATTTATGGATTTAGGATTTATCCTTTGATATTGTGTCGTTTTGAGGACTCGGCTGAGTTTCCACTTTGTACTTTTACTTTCAGTTTCTCGCATACATTATAAACGATTTGAGTTTTTGCCTTTATTTGTGCCATTTTGGAAAGGTCCGGTGAAATTGTTGTCAAGATAAGGGTCGGGACCCATTGTGAGGTCTCGTCCGTAGCATCCCGATATCCCAGGGTGTTGCACCATACACTTAGCCTCACAATACGAGTCTTTCTCTTCTTCGTGTGCAATAGGTAAACATGTCCATCTTCCATAATAACATTTACTTTTGACATGCTGAGTAATGAGTACATACTTGCTGTGGATCTTTGGCGGAGGTTTTGTATCTCCCTCTCACATCCCCAGACTCGATGGTTAAGACATTGTATCCCTTATCTTCATCACCTATGTTCAGTTGGTGTAACACCCCAAGTTTCACAACTCGGGGAGCTACTGGTTAGGACCTCACAGTGGGTCCCGACCTTAGTTTGACAACAGCTTAACTAGATCTTACAAGAAAGCACAGATAAGGAAATTCATAAATCATAAAGTAGGTTTTTACAAAACAATGAATGTGACCAGAAACTGACAGCCGGAAACAACAAAGTCTCATAAACTGAGAAAAAGTACAGTCATAACTGAAAGACCCATAAAAGAAATTGCACCCCATCCTAAGGAGTACGACACCCCGGCTGTCCACTACCATCCGGATCACTCGTCATCTGCTCTAACTTGTGGCAAGTCTAAACAACGATAAAGAGTTAGCTAACTAATCAAATATAAGTAGAAAGATAAATAGCACAAACACACAGAAGAAGAATATAAACACTCAACATGCTGGCACACAATCCGGTTATTATCTGATAACTTATGTGATTCACTTTATCCGGTTTTAAAAGTTGTAGCATGAGAAATCTTAAGATTCTCGCCCCCGTTCCTTATCCAGCTGGTGATAGTTTAGCACACCTCCACCGGTGGCGTCCCCGCAAACCAAGTATGGACTAGTCCCGAAGGAAACCCCCAGCGCCCTCGGGCCAACTGAGCAGAACGCTACTGCCCGTTACTCTAAGGCCAGATATGTAAGTCGGTCGATGATTACTATGAAATACACTAGTGCACACATCATTCACATACCACTATCATAATTCACACACATATCTGACAGCTAGCTAAGTAAACCCAAAGGACTTACGTGAAATAGATCTCGACTCTCTAATTCGCAAATTGATCTGTTACTGTAGGAATTCAGTAGCCTGTCAAAGGAGGCAAGTGTGTCAGCACACTTTCTAGGTAATTAGAAGTATAAGACTTCTAAGATAGTATATCCTATTAGAACAGAATTTAATACAATACCAATTTATGCTAAAATGACTATTTTACCCTTGGTCCCGAAACTTCCAAAAATTCCATAATTCATGTCTAAACTCTTATTTGAGACTAAAAAGTCATATTCTAACTCCTAAAGATGAGTTTAGTTATAAATTGGAAATTTACCCATTTTCCTATTTTTCGAAAGATCATTAAGGTCCAACTTCGGCTTCAAATATGAAATTCGAATAAACTTATAATAATTCCGAAATAATTCTCTAAATCATCTATGGTAACCCATCTACTCCTAGGAGCAAGAATTTCTCAAAACTATTCAACCATCATTTCTATAAAAATTTCCAAAGTTGGTTACAACACTTACATTTCATATACTTGGCAAAAATTTCATTGTTGGAAAAACAGCTTAACTACTCCACTTTGGGAGCTTATAACTTATAATCCGACCGTTCATTTCTTCTCAAATTTTAACACGGTAAACTACATATATCTACCTATTATATATTAAAATTTCAACGGTGGATCTTCTACATAACTCTTTAACATTGATCTACAACAATGCCAATTTCCAACCCCAAAACTGAAGAAAACAAAAATTAATTTACAGCAGTTCATGTATACAACTATTTCGGACATCTTAACTCAGCAGCTACTATCCACCAACACCACCCATGTTCCAGTCCTAAGTAACGCCCGATCTCTCAAGTTTAACCTAGTCCTAAACGTCTAACTGATTATCCAAATACTAGCAGTGCAAAGGGTCGAGAGCACTTACATACGAGTCTGCAGTGGTGAAGGAACAAAGTAATCTAGCGAATTTTACACTGCCTTGGCTGC
Organism: Fagopyrum homotropicum; assembly: GCA_033239125.1. Taxonomy (NCBI): domain Eukaryota; kingdom Viridiplantae; phylum Streptophyta; class Magnoliopsida; order Caryophyllales; family Polygonaceae; genus Fagopyrum; species Fagopyrum homotropicum. Next base: position 97,780,418 of record BSWB01000007.1, on the reverse strand, counting down.
TGAATCTTTGACGACAGAAAGACAATCAGTTCTGGCCCCTAGACTAGACCTAAGTTGTAGACAAGGGTAAGCGGAATTTTGCCTCACCTCACTGCCCTTCTCAGAATTGGAGATGGATGGCGGAAGTTTCCTGGTTGGTTCGAGCCTTCTGATGCAGTGTACTCGAGCCTTCTGCACGTGAATGAGAGCATTCCATCATCGATATCAAACAATGCAGATGGGAGGGGATATGAATAGTATCCATTCGACTCATGTTCGCCTCTAAACGTGCGTGCAAATAAGTTTTAAATTTATAAAACTAGAATAAAAGCAAGCGAACCCGCAGTGTACGGATCGGCGTAGATTAGCAAGTATTCCAGAGTATCGATCTTAGGGAATTGGTGAAACAAAGTCAGTTTCAAGTAATCGAGCAATGAAAAGTGTAGAAGTTTTGCAAATATTGGGAAAACAACAATCCTAAAGATCTAGGTATCTAATTGTGACAATCGATTCAAGATATTCTACAAGTATAAGGACAGAGTTGAGAATTGCAAAGGTATACTAAGGTAAGGTAATATACGGTGAAGTTCCATAACCCTATATGTCTAACCCAAAGACACTCTCTATACAAGTTCTTTAACCTTGAGACACATAAAATCAAAATCAGTCGCCATGTGACTTTTCAGGAAACCGTCTTTCCTTTCAAAACATCATCTACACAAGATGAGATCACTCGTAGATCTTTGTTTTGTTGATAAGTTTTCACTAATTTCATAGATCTAAATCTCCCTTGGCATTTTCTTAGTTTATCTTTCAACTAAAGTTCTAAACACACCCTCATCTCTTACTTTTGTTTTACATGCAAATGTTTCACTTGTAAAACATAGTGATACAGTAGCATATGCAGAACCACCTAGCAAGAAGAGAAATCAAGAAGCAAGGAGACGGAAGGACATGAACATGCATAAAGACTTCAACATCAAAGAGAAGAAGAAATGACATGATCGAGAAGAAGAAGAAAGAGACTAAGTCATTTTAGAACTCTTCGTACTAGAAGATTGAGGGTGCATGATAGTCTACTCAACCACGCACATATCCGTAAAAGGAGAAGATTCATTGATCACATGCACAAGAACAAGCTCGTCCATGAGCATCTTTCAACTCATCCATGAAAGGAAGAAGGAAGCACCAACCATTCACCTACGCATCTTCTAACTCAACCATGTAAGGACTGTAATAACCGAAAATTTTAAGTTCCGGTAAATTGAAATTAACCAAAGTCCGATGAGACAATCGTAAATAAATAAATAAGTAAAATAAAACGAGTTTAGTTCTATCATTTTATGTGACCTAGATTCACATAAAATGATAAATTAAATGACCGGAAATAATTTACGTATTTAAAATAAAAATAATAATAATTTATAAATACGGAATTTAATTCCGTATTATATAAATTCCTGCACAAAATTTACGAGTTACGAGTTCCGCAATTATTTCATGAGCTAACCGCTCAATAGTCCCACTTGGGTCCAAGCAGTCGGCCCATTACCCTAAGCCCAATAACTTAACCTAACCTAATCACACTATTAACCCTAATTTTCTCTTAATCTAACCCACTAATTACCCTTCTAATCCTCCTGTGCCGCTTCGCTATCCCTCTCGCAAACCTACTGCACAATACAACATCACCGCCGGACTCCTGCAATCGCCGCCACCACCAGAACCGTTACCGCCTTCGACCGGAGTTGCCACCGCCGAGCCTGCGCCGCCTCCAGTCGAGTCCGGTAAGTGCACTGCCTTGCCTCCTTCGTTTCTCCTCTGTGCGTGCCTCAGCGTTCCGCTTCTGCAGGAAGAGAAGACACCGCTGCTCCGCCTCGTCTTCCACCGGAGCCACCGCCGCTCGCCGCCATCAGTCCGCTGCAGTCTCGCACCACGCCGGAACGCCAGTACACCGCCGCCGCATCGAGCCGGTAAGATACCGATCCCCTTCTTCTTTCCGCCTTTCTCTGCGTTTGCACTGTTCCGGATCTCACCCACCGCCGCCACTGCAGTAGGGACGAAGGAGACGCCGGAACGCCGCCACCACTGTCCTGCCGTCCGCCACAGTGAACCGTAGCACCGCGAACCGCCGGACTGCATACCCGGTAAGCCACTGCCGGACCTCCTCCCTCTTGCCTGCGACCTTATATGAATAATATGTATATATAAAAGCATATTATATGTGTATATTGAATAGAATATATATATGAATGAAAAGAATACGTATATAATTGTTGGAATACGTATATAATTGAGTGGATTACGTGTATAGCTAAGTCATTTACATATATTTAAACCATAGAATGGAGGTGGTACGGGTATGCAATACGGAAGGTTAGTAAGTGTAGGTGTGAGCTTATATAGGAGAGTGTATGCCGAGTACATAAATATACGTATATATATTATGGAATAAAGGTATACTTATGAGTTGAGTTGGTGAAATTATAAATTATGTGAATATATATATATATATATATATATATATATATATATATATATATATATATATATATATATATATATCTAAATACCTAGGAGTTGCGGATGTTATATATTTGGAAGGAAGGTTAGTATGCACGGAAGTATATATATATACATATATATAGATATATAAGATGAGATAATAACCGAGAAGGAAGTAATGTGAATCTAGATGACGAGTGGACGAGATTAATTTTATAACCTTAGTAAACTGTTTTGGAAGTAATCATAGATTAGAAAAGTGTTCCAAAAGAAATATTAGAGGTCAAGAAGTGACCCGGAGAATTATCTACACTAAGGGTAAAACGGTCTTTAACCGTATGAGAATCGTTCTTTCCGTAATTCCTTCGCATGAGGTTGGACATAGAGATGTGATTTTGATACACATGCCTTCATTGACAGGCGCTTGAGTTATCACGAGTACGGACTATTTGGGGAGTGTTAGAGTGTTTTGACTCAGGTAAGTCCTTGCGACTTACTTAGCCAGTTTCTGAGTGTTAGTTGAAAGATAGTAGTTGTGTGTGCTATTTGCGTGTTTAATAATAATAACTTGCTAGGACGACTGTTATTATTACGTTGAAGGCCCAAGTGTATGTATAACGGGCCGTGACATCACTGCCCAGCTCTGACAGGAGACTGGGAGGTTCTCTATACCCAGACCAGGCAGGTACAAGGTGAGATGCATCGGATCCATTCCTGATGGTTACACGGGGGCGGAGGCGAGGTTTGGGAATCCCTCGTGTCACAAAATAAGTATCATCAGAGTGAAAGAGTAATTTAAAGCAAGATAATAAACGGACTTGTTTGAAAGCATGATGAGTGTTTATATTTATCTGAGTGTGTTTGTGCTGCTATTATTCTGCTAATATTTAGATAACTAGCTAACGGTTCTTCTTGTTGTTGTTTTAGATTTACCGCAGGTTAGACCAGTAGCTGAGTGATCCGGAAGTAGTGGTCAACCGGGTCTCCGTACTCCTTAGAGCGGGGTTGGGGGTTGTTTTTGTCTTTCCTTTCTTTTGGTTAAGACAGTTGTTCTTTTCTTTTGTTTAAGTACTTTAGGCTGCTACACAGTGTTGCATTCATTACTCTAAAAACATGGTTTTTATGAATTTCGGTTTCTTTATTTGTGTCTTGTTGCAAGATCCTAGTAATGTTGTTGTCAAACTGAGGTCGGGACCCATTGTGAGGTCCTAACCAGTAATACTCCGAGTTTTGAGAATTCGGGGTGTTACAAGGACGTAGAGGATTCTAGCCCCATGTATCCCATATCGATGCAAGCATGCAAGAACGTAGAGAATGCCAGGTCCACTCTTTCCTTTTCGTTTCAACCATACAGAAGCTTAGGGAACCCGGATATCACACTTCACCCGATTCAACTGAAAGTATCTCCGGACAGCCCCGGCTCACACATGCATTGCTCGCCGATCTCCCATGCGTGTGTACGGCCTTCTTGGAGCGAGCCAACCATGCATCGTACCCAGTTCGGTCCATTCATGCAAACTCCCTTTTCGGTCTGAACTGCACGACGCATTTTATACATCCATGAAGACCGGGCCACCCATGCAAGCTTACCTAACCCTCCATGCTCTCGTGATGATTGGCCCATACACGCTATTTTAAATCCACCATACACCCATGGAGAATGGTCTGAATCTTGTGGCCAATTTGGCTAAAAGATATTATATTTTATGTCTATAAAGACTTTTTTTAATTATGGGTTAATTTTTTACCTTTTAGTTGTTAATTTTTGGCTCACATATCTTTTAACTATTTTACAAATAGTTTAAGTCTTTTAATAGATAAGTTTAAAGATAGATTGAGAGAATCATATATATCTTTTACAAGATATATTTGATTGATCCTATGTAATATTATCTTAGAGTAGATTGAGAGAATCATGTATATCTGTTACAAGATATATTTGATTGATGTTTGAAAATCCTATGTAATATTATCTTAGAGTAGATTGAGAGAATCATGTATATCTTTTACAAGCTATATTTGATTGATGATCCTATGTAATATTATGTTAGAGTAGATTGAGAGAATCATATACACATATATATATATATATATATATATATATATATATATATATATATATATATATATATATATATATATATATATATATATATATATATATATATTACAAGATATATTTGATTGATGTTAGAAGATCCTATGTAATATTATCTTAGAGTAGATTGAGAGAATCATGTATATCTTTTACAAAATATATTTGGTTGATGTTATAAGATCCTATGTAATATTATGTTTGAGTAAATTGAGAGAATCGTGTATATCTTTTACAAGATATATTTGATTGATATTAGAAGATTTGGGATGTTATCACTCACGCCTCTCCTACATATATAGGATACACAGCGTCTGTTATCTCTTCGTCTTCATCCTCCTCAATTCATACAATCTCTCCCTATCCTATCTCCCTATCCTATTTGAGTTCTTGTTGAAGAGTTCAACTTCAATACTCCTCAATTCATAGAATTGTAAAATCCGGAATTTTTATTCCGTCTATTTACGTTATAAAATAGATCTCGATCAGTTGACCCATATCCGCCTACTTAGTTAGACATATTATTATAGGATTTATTATTTTATGTAGAGTCCTTCACATAAAATGCTAGAATCTTTTATATAGTTTATCATTTTATGTAGATTACTTCCGCATAAAATGATAGAATTCTGAGCCGATCTTAAACTAAAATAAACTCCCTATCCGCCTAGTCCGTATATTTTTATATCGGGATTTTTGTCCAGCCAGAAACTCACTAAATTAAGGAGCCCAGATGCAGCCATTTTAGCCCATCTATTAACATATAATTTAGCCAACGGATCTAGCGCCAGCAGCCCAGTCCAGCGCCACTCCAGCCCAGCGCTGCTCCAGCCGCTGCCTTGTCCGCTCCAGCCCAGAAGCCGCCCAGCTGCCTCACGCGTCCAGCCCAGCAGCAGCAACAACGTTGCCTTCAGCCCAGCTCCGCTCAGCTGTGTCGTATGTCCAGCCCAGAAGACCGCTGCTCCGCATTCTTCATTTCCAGCCCAGCAGCAGCACAAACCCAGCCCAATCAGGAACACGCCAGCCAGTAGATACACACATTCCTTGCTGAACGTTGCTAGACACGTAACAGCCAAGATCTTGCAGATTCCTTCCACATAACTGCTGCATTAATAGGGGAAAGGGAATCCGTAACTGCCTAATTTAACCCCACGCCAGTTGCACCTTCTGATCCCTTCCTTATACGCTGCACACATCCGTTCAGATTCACGTATACACGCTCCAGCCTTCTGCTTCCATCCTGCGTTTCCTTTCTTCTGCACACACGCTCCAGCCCTCTGTTTCCATTCTGCGTTTCCTTCTCTTCTGCACACGCACCCAACAGCGTCAAGAGCCATTGGAATCTGCAACGAGTCCTTACCGACCTTCTGCACGTAGCTAGCCGCGTCAAGAGGTTAGTGCAGCAATCTGATTCCCCCATCTTCACCTTATTCTCTCTACCGACTCCTATCCTGCTTGTCTCATTTTCGTTCCATCTATCCTTAGGTTAGGAAGCACATACAAGCCTTCTTCGAAAACGAGAGTAGACGTCTTAGAACCGTCAAACTGAAGAAGGTAAATTCCCTCTCTTCCACAGCTTAATCCCATGTATTCTAGGTGTAAAGAATTAAATTGGTACAAAGAGCTGCATAGTATTCCGATTAGTCTAAGGAGAAGGTTATTGTATAGGCTTTTGTATGTATATTATTTCCGTAATGATAGATTGATGAGCTGTTGTTTTTCGACCTTGAGCATAGTTAAAATAGTGATAAGTAGCTGCTGAAAGTTATACATAAAATGATAGACATAAGGGTTGCTGTAAAATTGTATTTCATGCCTTCAGCTTTTGACCTATAAACTGCCTATCTTGTCGGCCAATTATTGAACGTTTAGATAAAGATCCACCGTTGAATTTTGGATATGTTGTAGATAGATATATGTAGTTTAGCATATTAAAATTTGAGAAGCAATGAACGGTCGGATTGAAAGTTATGAGCTCCCGAAGTTAGGTAGTTGAGCAGTTTGGTAAACTTAAGTTTTTGGCTAAGTATAGGAATTTTGAGTGAAGTAGCCAACTTTGTGAATTATTGTAAAAATTTTGGCTGAACAGTTTGGAGAAATTCTTTCTCCTAAGGTTAGATAGAACCTCATAGATGATCTAGAGATTTAATTCGGAATTTTTATAAGCTGTTAAGAATTTTATATTTAGAGCCGAAGTTAAACCTTTACGATTCTTCCGGAAAATAGAAACATAGGAAAAATGTCAGTTTGGAACCAAATAAAATTTTAGGAGCTAAAATATAAATTTAGAACCTCAAATAGGAGTTTAGACATGAATTTTAAGGTTTTCGAGAAAATCGGAACCAACGGTAAAATGGTCATTTTACCGTAAAACTAATACTGTAACTAGTACGTCTTAATACCTTATTTGATCTTAGAAGTTTTAGACTTCTATCTACGTGAGAGTGTGCTAATACACTTATCGCCTTTGACAGGCAACTGAGTGGTTACAGTTTACAGAGCGAGTGGTTTATAAAGAGTCGAGCGTTATAACAGGTAAGTCCTTTGGGCTAACTTAGCTGACTTCTAAATATGAGTATAAATGATGATGGTGGTGTGTGATTGAAATGTTAGAGAGATAGGTTGTGATATATAATTACCGACCTATATTTTGGCCTAAGAGTAACGGGCGGTGGCATTCTGCTCAGTAGCTCGCGGGGCGCTGGGGGTTTCTTCCGGGACTAGTCCATACATGGTTTGTAGTGATGCTACCAGTGAAAGTCCGCTAGACCTACACCAGTTGGATAAGGAACGGAGGCGAGAACTAATAATAGTTCTCGTGCCACAACTTAAATTGAATAATGTGAATCATTTAAATAATAGATAATAAACGGTTGAGTGTCAGCATGATGTTTGTTTATTTTTGTTTCTGCGTGTGCTTGTGCTGTTATCATTTTGCTTATATTTGGATAGTTAGCTAACTGTTGATATGTTGTTTAGATTTGACACAGGTTAGAGCAGATGCCGAGTGATCCAGACGGTAGTGGTCAGCCGGGGTGTCGTACTTTAGGACGTTTTACAGTTTCTGCATTTGTGGGTTTTACAGTTGAACATTGTTTCCTTTCGTACTTTGTTATATTCCGTTTTCCGGCTGTAGTCGATCTGGTCACATTCATGCATTATTAAGAACTATTTTATGATTTCTAATTTTCCTTATCCGTGCCTTGTTGTAAGATCTCGTTAAGTTGTTGTCAAACTAAGGTCGGGACCCACTGTGCGGTCCTAACCAATAACTCCCTAAGTTGTAAAACTTGGGGTGTTACAACATGGTATCAGAGCTCTAGGTTGGCAACAATGGCACTTGAATCTTCTAAAAAGGTCATATAAGTAAATAAACAGAACCCGAAAAGGGTCTGAGTTTTCCAAAGAGAACTTTTGGTTTTAAAATGCATACAGAGTCGGGTTGGGATAGAAAGTACGGATGACCACCACTACCTCTGCGGATCTCGGTAATCTTAGAATAATTATAGACTTGTACTGTTATGATAGATTAGCTAGTTTATAATTGTAGTTATTACTATTCGTGCAGATGGCACGTACTGGGGCTGCACAAGTGACTGGCCGAGGTAGGGGTCGTCCCCTCCTTCCCCCAGTCAGACAGAATCGAGCTGATAGCACCCCTACTGTTAGAGGGCGTGGTCGTGGGGGTAGACCTCCACTAGGGAGAGGTCGAGGACGAGTTCCTCGAGATGACCCACCTGCAGCAAGCATACCAGAGGTTGCTGTAGAAGAAGTAGCTGAGAGTGTAGGCCCCGAGGTCAGGCCTGAGACCGCCGCTAGGTCTGGAGCGCAAGGAGCACGTTCTACTGAGTCAGGACGTGTTTCTATTGGAGCATCGGAGTATAGGGAGTTCAGAGCCTATGTTGAGCGCAGGGAAGAAGCTGCCAGAGTGGAGAGGCTTACTCAGGTACCACCAGTGGTACCGGCTAGGTCAGCTCAGGTGACACAGGGAGTGTCTCAGGTGCCGGCTGTATCTGAGAGGAGGGCTGATGTTGATAGAGCACCTACTGGGTCCAGAGCACCGAGACCGGATGAGTGGTTGAAGGCTTTCAACTCTCAGAAGGTCCCCTCATTCAGCGGAGAGATAGGGCTAGAGGTGGAGCACTAGATAGGGAAGATTGAGACTGCTTTGGAGGCAATACGTTGCCCCGTGGATCGACAGGTAGATTTGATACAGACCTGCTTCACAGATGATGCTCATTCATGGTGGCGTACCATTCGTGGCCGAGTCACCAGCTGGGAGCAGATGAGGAACATTGTTAGAGACAGGTACTGCCCAGTTTCGCTGAGGAGGGAGAGATTCCAGGATTTCATTGAGGCGGGATTTGAGGATATCCCGATTGCTGCAGCCATAAAGAAGTTTTAGAAAGAGTTGACCTTGCTTGGACCATCTGCACCTCCAGAAGAGCAGCATGTTTATCTTTTCTCCAGGAGGTTGAGGGAGAGTACCCGATCCTACCTGGCTGGATTCCGCTGTGAGACCTTGTCTGATTATCAGGATAGGGCCTCTCCTTATGAGAGAGATAGGCCAGCTTCTAGGAAAGCAGCTCAGTCTAGTGGGCCGGATAAGCGGCAGAGGACAGGACATGCTGGTAGTAGTGCAGCAGTAGCAGGTTATGGTCGAGGACAGACTCAGGGGAGGTCCAGCTACCACTCTACAGTTCGGACTCCCGGTGGGGATCGACAGTGCTTTAACTGTGGTGGCCGTGATCACATTAAGACGGACTCCCCGAAACCACCGGTCACTTGCTTCACTTGTGGGAAGCCGGGACACAGGGCTACTTTCTGCCGTCAGGGCAAGGCTTCTTCTCAGCAGGGATCTTCTCCTGCAGGTGTTGAGAAGAGTGTACAGAGACCCCCTCAGTACCGAGCTCCGAGTCAGCAGCAGCAGCAGTACCGGGCTCCAGGACATCCTGCTTCATACAGTACTGCACACGGATCAGGTCGTGGCAGAGGACGTGGTAGTACCACTGACACCAGAGGAGGACCATCGAGAGTGTTCGAGCTGAGGAACACTGAGCAGCCTGCAGCACCTGCGACCACAGGTACTATTTGGATCCATGACTTACCTGTGAGAGTTTTATTCAATACGGGTGCTACGCACTCATTTATATCAGATGTATGTGTAGATAGGTTGTCCTTAGCTACAGTAGAGGGTGTGCCTTTTGTGGTTGGGTTACCAGATGGGGGTAAGGTTAGAGGATCTCGAGAGATTTATGACTGCCCTATTCACCTGGGAGGCCGGATTTGGTTAGTAAATTTTCTAGTCATGCCCTTAGCACATGAGGACGTGATATTAGGGATAGATTGGATGACTAGACATGGAGCCGTCTTGGATATTGGTAAGAGGACTGTGACTATCGCCACCGAGGAGGGCCACAGAGTTATATTCCGAGGTTGGGACCTCGGAAAGTCCGGCACAGTTATCAGTGCAGTGAGAGCAGCCAGACTGATAGCACAGGGTTGCGAGGCCTTCTAGTGTTATGCCATCAAGGAGCGCAAGAGCCTGACAGTAGAGGAGATACCAGTCGCATGCGAGTTTGCAGAGGTCTTCAGGGACGACTTACCAGGGCTACCTCCACAGAGGAGTGTGGACTTTAGCATCGAGTTAGAGCCGGGCACGAGACCGATCTCGAAGGCCCCGTACCGCATGGCCCCGATAGAGCTGCTTGAACTGAAGAAGCAGTTAGAGGAGTTAGCAAAGAAGGGCTTCATACGCCCTAGTGTTTCTCCCTGGGGCGCACCAGTGTTATTTGTGAGGAAGAAAGATGGATCGATGAGGTTGTGTATCGACTACAGGGAGCTGGACAAGGTCACCATCAAGAATAAGTATCCACTGCCTCGCATAGATGATCTGTTGGACCAGCTGCATGGAGCGTCAGTGTTCTCGAGGATAGATTTGAGATCGGGTTATCACCAGCTGAGGGTGAGAGATCAGGACATACCTAAGACTGCATTCCGGACTAGGTATGGTCATTATGAGTTTGTAGTGATGCCATTCGGGCTCACTAATGCGCCAGCAGTATTTATGGAGTTGATGAATGGGATTTTCATTGACTTCTTAGACCAGTTTGTAGTGGTCTTCATCGACGACATTCTAGTTTACTCTAGAGGTCGAGAGGAGCATGCCGGACACTTGAGGACAGTGTTGCAGATTCTACAGGATAGTCAGCTATATGCTAAACTATCCAAGTGTGAGTTCTGGATGTCAGAGGTGGCGTTCCTTGGCCATGTAGTGACTGCTGAGGGGATTAAGGTCGACCCAGCGAAGATTGAGTCAGTGTCATCTTGGCAACCTCCGAAGAATGTTAAGGAGGTTCGCAGCTTCCTTGGATTGGCAGGTTATTACCGTCGGTTTGTGGAAGGGTTTTCTCTGATCGCCCGACCACTTACTTCTCTCCTAAGGAAGACTACTCGGTTCGTCTGGTCTGAGCCGTGTCAGCAGAGTTTTGAGGAGCTGAAGAGAAGATTGACGTCTGCTCCGATGTTAGCACAACCTAAGGGTACAGAGGACTTTGTAGTGTACAGTGACGCATCCAAGCTGGGCTTGGGGTGTGTCTTGATGCAGAGGGGTAAGGTTATAGCGTATGCGTCTCGACAGCTGAAGACGTATGAGGAGAACTACCCCACTCACGACCTAGAGTTAGTTGCTGTAGTACATGCTCTTAAGATCTGGCGTCATTATCTCTATGGAGCGACCTGTCAGATCTTCACAGACCATAAGAGTCTGAAGTACATATTCACTCAGCGGGAGTTGAATAACCGCCAGAGGCGGTGGCTAGAGTTGATCAAGGATTTTGACCTTCAGATTCTTTACCACCCCGGAAAGGCGAATGTAGTTGCTGACGCTTTGAGTCGGAAGACGCCTCAGGAGAAGGCGATAGCTCGGCTGACAGTACAGCCACAGTTACAGAGAGACTTAGCTTGGTTGGAGGTAGAGATCCAGTTCCCCGATACAGCTCATCAGTTAGCCACCTTAGAGTTACTTCCTGACCTGTTGGGTGAGATCCGACAGAAGCAGGAGACCTGTTCGACTTTGACCCGGATCCGAGACCGGATGTCACGAGATGAGGCACCTCAGTTCACTATCGGTGCCGATGGAGTGATGAGACGACAAGACCGTGTCTGTGTGCCATCAGACAGTGAGCTGAGACAGAGGATACTAGGTGAGGCTCATGCTACCCCTTACTCCGTACATCCAGGAGCGAGTAAGATGTATAAGGACGTAAGACGTTCCTTCTGGTGGGGTGGTTTGAAGCCTGATGTGGCCCGATATGTAGCCCAGTGTGCGACCTGTCAGCAGGTCAAGATTGAGCATCGTAGATCCGGAGGAGAGCTACACCCACTTCCAGTACCACATTGGAAGTGGGAAGACATTTCTATGGATTTTGTTACTGGATTGAGGCTCAGCAGAGGTTTTGATGCCATATGGGTGGTGGTATACCGGCTGACGAAGACCGCACGTTTCATTACGATCAAGGAAACGTGGCCGGTAAGCCGTCTAGCAGAGGAGTTCACCAGACACATTGTGAGACTCCATGGAGTACCGAGGACTATCGTCTCCGACAGGGATGAACGTTTTACCTCGAGGTTTTGGCAGCAGGTACATACTGCCCTGGGGACGAGCCTTCACTTTACCACTGCCTACCACCCGCAGACAGACGGTCAGTCAGAGAGGACCATCCAGACCCTAGAGGACATGTTGCGGGCATGTGTGCTAGATTGGGGACAGGTATGGCCAGATCACCTCCCACTAGTAGAGTTTTCATATAATAACAGCTGGCATGCGTCTATTGGGATGGCACCTTATGAGGCTTTGTACGGACGGAGATGTCGTACACCGCTATGTTGGGATGAGCCTAGCAAGGCTGATGGAGTAGTACCAGATCAGATACAGGACGACATCGCCCGGATTGCCTTAGTCCGGGAAAGGATGTTAGCAGCTTAGAGTCGTCAGAAGTCCTACGCCGACAAAAGGCGTCGACCTTTGGAGTTTAGAGTAGGTGCACAGGTGTGGTTGAGAGTGTCACCTACGAGAGGAGTTAGACGTTTCGGCATTAAGGGGAAGCTGAGTCCCCGGTATGTCGGCCCATTTGAGATCGTAGAGAGAGTCGGAGAGGTTGCCTACCGACTAGCACTGCCACCGAGATTAGAGGGAGTACACCCAGTTTTTCATGTATCTCAGCTGCGAGAGTACATACCGGATCCTAGACACATCATCAGTCATGAGGATCTGATAGTTGAGCCAGACCACACTTTTGTGGAGTATCCAGTAGCCGTCCTAGAGCGTAGCATTAGGCGCCTGCGTTCTAAGGAGATACCGATGCTGAGGATTCAGTGGTCTAGACGAGGAGTTGATGAGGCTACCTGGGAGACAGAGGAGAGTATTAGACGTAATTACCCTGAGTTCTTTGCGAAGTTAGCCGCTACCTCAGTACCGACGGGTTAGTACTAAGACGAGACCTTATATGACTTATGTGATTATATGTTTAAATAATTGTTTATGTCTATGTGCTTGATGACGTGAGTAGTTGCTTGCTAGAATATATTTCTCGAGGGGAAATGTATGGAGTAGGTACCTTATTCCAAGTTTCGGGACGAAACTTATTTTAAGGGGGTACTGATGTAAAATCCGGAATTTTTATTCCGTCTATTTACGTTATAAAATAGATCTCGATCAGTTGACCCATATCCGTCTACTTAGTTAGACATATTATTATAGGATTTATCATTTTATGTAGATTCCTTCACATAAAATGATAGAATCTTTTATATAGTTTATCATTTTATGTAGATTACTTCCGCATAAAATGATAGAATTCTGAGCCGATCTTAAACTAAAATAAACTTCCTATCCGCCTAGTCCGTATATTTTTATATCGGGATTTTTGTCCAGCCAGAAACTCACTAAATTAAGGAGCCCAGATGCAGCCATTTTAGCCCATCTATTAACATATAATTTAGCCAACGGATCCAGCGCCAGCAGCCCAGTCCAGCGCCACTCCAGCCAAGCGCTGCTCCAGCCACTGCCTTGTCCGCTCCAACCCAGAAGCCGCCCAGCTGCCTCACGCGTCCAGCCCAGCAGCAGCAGCAGCAGCGTTGCCTTCAGCCCAGCTCCGCTCGGCTGTGTCGTATGTCCAGCCCAGAAGACCGCTGCTCCGCATTCTTCAGTTCCAGCCCAGCAGCAGCACAAACCCAGCCCAATCAGGAACACGCCAGCCAGTAGATACACACATTCCTTGCTGAACGTTGCTAGACACGTAACAGCCAAGATCTTGCAGATTCCTTCCACATAACTGCTACAAGAAAGGGAATCCGTAACTGCCTAATTTAACTCCACGCCAGTTGCACCTTCTGATCCCTTCCTTATACGCTGCACAAATCCGTTCAGATTCACGTATACACGCTCCAGCCCTCTGCTTCCATCCTGCGTTTCCTTTCTTCTGCACACACGCTCCAGCCCTCTGTTTCCATTCTGCGTTTCCTTCTCTTCTGCACACGCACCCAGCAGCGTCAAGAGCCATTGGAATCTGCAACGAGTCCTTACCGACCTTCTGCACGTAGCCAGCCGCGTCAAGAGGTTAGTGCAGCAATCTGATTCCCCCATCTTCACCTTATTCTCTCTACCGACTCCTCTCCTTCTTGTCTCATTTTCGTTCCATCTATCCTTAGGTTAGGAAGCACATACGAGCCTTCTTCGAAAACGAGAGTAGACGTCTCAGAACCGTCAAACTGAAGAAGGTAAATTCCCTCTCTTCCACAGCTTGATCCCATGTATTCTAGGTGTAAAGAATTAAATTGGTACAAAGAGCTGCATAGTATTCCGATTAGTCTAAGGAGAAGGTTATTGTATAGGCTTTTGTATGTATATTATTTCCGTAATGATAGATTGATGAGCTGCTATTTTTCGACCTTGAGCATAGTTAAAATAGTGATAAGTAGCTGCTGAAAGTTATACATAAAATGATAGACATAAGGGCTGCTGTCAAATTGTATTTCATGCCTTCAGCTTTTGACCTATAAACTGCCTATCTTGTCGGCCAATTATTGAACGTTTAGATAAAGATCCACCGTTGAATTTTGGATATGTTGTAGATAGATATATGTAGTTTAGCATATTAAAATTTGAGAAGAAATGAACAGTCGGATTGAAAGTTATGAGCTCCCGAAGTTAGGTAGTTGAGCAGTTTGGTAAACTTAAGTTTTTGGCTAAGTATAGGAATTTTGAGTGAAGTAGCCAACTTTGTGAATTATTGTAAAAATTTTGGCTGAACAGTTTGGAGAAATTCTTTCTCCTAAGGTTAGATAGAACCTCATATATGATCTAGAGATTTAATTCGGAATTTTTATAAGCTGTTAAGAATTTTATATTTAGAGCCGAAGTTAAACCTTTACGATTCTTCCGGAAAATAGAAACATAGGAAAAATGTCAGTTTGGAACCAAATAAAATTTTAGGAGCTAGAATATAAATTTAGAACCTCAAATAGGAGTTTAGACATGAATTTTAAGGTTTTCGAGAAAATCGGAACCAAGGGTAAAATGGTCATTTTCCCTAAAACTAATATTGTAACTAGTACGTCTTAATACCTTATTTGATCTTAGAAGTTTTAGACTTCTATCTACGTGAGAGTGTGCTAATACACTTATCGCCTTTGACAGGCAACTGAGTGGTTACAGTTTACAGAGCGAGTGGTTTATAAAGAGTCGAGCGTTATAACAGGTAAGTCCTTTGGGCTTACTTAGCTGACTTCTAAATATGAGTATAAATGATGATGGTGGTGTGTGATTGAAATGTTAGAGAGATAGGTTGTGATATATAATTACCGACCTATATTTTGGCCTAAGAGTAACGGGCGGTGGCATTCTGCTCAGTAGCTCGCGGGGCGCTGGGGGTTTCTTCCGGGACTAGTCCATACATGGTTTGTAGTGATGCTACCAGTGAAAGTCCGCTAGACCTACACCAGTTGGATAAGGAACGGAGGCGAGAACTAATAATAGTTCTCGTGCCACAACTTAAATTGAATAATGTGAATCATTTAAATAATAGATAATAAACGGTTGAGTGTCAGCATGATGTTTGTTTATTTTTGTTTCTGCGTGTGCTTGTGCTGTTATCATTTTGCTTATATTTGGATAGTTAGCTAACTGTTGATATGTTGTTTAGATTTGACACAGGTTAGAGCAGATGCCGAGTGATCCAGACGGTAGTGGTCAGCCGGGGTGTCGTACTTTAGGACGTTTTACAGTTTCTGCATTTGTGGGTTTTACAGTTGAACATTGTTTCCTTTCGTACTTTGTTATATTCCGTTTTCCGGCTGTAGTCGATCTGGTCACATTCATGCATTATTAAGAACTATTTTATGATTTCTAATTTTCCTTATCCGTGCCTTGTTGTAAGATCTCGTTAAGTTGTTGTCAAACTAAGGTCGGGACCCACTGTGCGGTCCTAACCAATAACTCCCTAAGTTGTAAAACTTGGGGTGTTACAAGAATCTCTAACTATCTCTTCGTCTTCATCCTCCTCAATTCGGAGCAGATTCAAAGTCGGCCGACATAAAAAAACAAGAACAAGCGGCGTCGATCACAAGTTAATAGTACAAATCCCCTGTAAATGTCGTGCGTGTCGGTTATGGGCCGCCGGATACCGGCGGTGATCTGATCTGGTTCCGTCTGGATGTTTGGAGGGTAGGTCGAAGTGGTTCGGGGTCGGATCTTGATTGTAGATTTTATCGATTTCCCTGTGATTTCGCTTTCGCCTGCCGAGTGTTGATCGATTGGGAGGAATAGTGATGAAGAGGAGGTAGAAGAAGCGGATAATGAGGGACCGTTACGAGGGGCTTTAACGCTTCCATGGATTCCTTAGAAGAGGCATTACCTATGAGGTGCGTTGCGTTGCTTATCTTCTCCTGTTTTCATTAATTTTTTGTGTTGCGTGATCCGTACTGTGATTTTGATTGAATCTTGTGAAATTTACCGAACAATTTGGTCTCCAGAAGGCAAATCTTGATGTTGTTTTGTTATATGAAACAATTTACTATTTTGAATGTATTTTGTGAGAGGAGTGTATGTGCAAGAAGGTTTCTTGTCTTGAAATTCCTTCCCTGCAAATCCACATATGATTCTTGTGACATTCATACATTGATGCTTTCTTTCGGAAGCACTTTGTTCAATTCTAATTGTTTCTGATATGAAAACAACATCAAGAAAATTTGTAAATTTCACATTATTGGATCAAAATCATAGTTAGAAATTCAAATCGATCACACACCACAAAAAATTGATGAAAACAGGAGAAGATGCAAAGCAACGCATCTAGAAGGTAAAGCCTCTTCCAAGGAATCCATGGAAGCTTTAAAGCCCTCTCTTAGCGGTCCCTCATTCTCCGCTTCTTCTTCCTCCTCTTCATCACTGTTCTTGCCAATGGATGAAGACTCGGCAGGCGAAGGGTGAAATCATATGTGGATTTCCTTCGGAAATCGATAAAAGCTGCAATCAAGATCCGACCCCGATCCACTTCGACCTACCTCCTCCAAACCTCCATCCGGAACTAAGATCATTCTATAACACAGACACGCACTACATTCACAGGGTTTTTTTTACTATTACCTTGTGATGTAAGTGATATTTTGATAACCCTGCATCATTGCCTTGCCTATCTCCATTGTCTAAATCAATAGTTTGGTTACTGTTTTCGTTTTTTTCTTTGTAAAAAAATGGGGTTGTTCAGCATATAATTGATATTTCTTCGTTTGTACCTCTTTTTATGTCTTTTCCATGATTATTTGTTTTTTTTCTTCCACAAGGTGTACACAATATCAAGTTCTTTTTTATTCATTTATTCATTATAATTATCTTCAGTGGTGAACTTCCATCTTCACTTGGAAATCTTACTAATCACGAGTATTTGTAAGACTTTTGTGCAATAATCTTTATTCATATATGTCATTTGCTCATCCAGCTCTGCGCCAATCATAAACACTATTGCCTTATTTTATTTACTTATTTGTGCAAGCAGGATTTTGAGTAATAACAATCTCTCCGGGACAAATCCATACTCACTTTCAGACCTTGCCAATTTGATCAGTCTGTATGTGAACATGCTCTTAGGACACCAACATTTATAGTTCTATGTTTGAGCCTCTTTTATGTTTGATCAGTCTTTCATGCTCTTAGGCTTAAGTGGAATGGATTAACAAGTACCTGCTCAGACTTCCATTTAATTTGATGCTGCTTGTTGTTAATTTATTTTAGATATTGAACTACTTGATCTTTTATCACATATTGGACCCAACAAAGTGTGAACTGACCAACTATCACCTCATCTGCTAACATGATCTTCTCATAAATCGAAGTTTGGTATAATCTTTGGATATCATTGGAGGAGTTGTTGGTGTACTTTTGATTGTTGTCTTGATGAGCTTTGTGTATAACTTCTCCCTTCTTATGCTAATGCTGCCTATCCTTGAATCGATAACATATATTTCATTTGGAACTAAATTGTTTGTACATCCTGTGGTATGTTTGTTGATCAACTCAAGCATCATCATGAAATCTAATTCACGTCAAACATGAGTACAATCTATTGCAATAAGATTGCAACTTCTACATGAAACTATTTTTTTTTCCACCAAAGGCATTTCTGTTCCTTCTTTTCTTACCTAATAGAGATAAAACCGGAGAGCCTATTTTGGACTGGCCTACAAGAAAACGAATTGCAGTAGGCACTGCTCGTGGATTGGCTTACCTTCATGGCCCCTGCAACCCCAAGATCATCCACCGTGATGCCAAGGCTGCTAACGTGTTACTAGATGAAGATTTTGAGGCAGTTGTTGGCAATTTTTGCTTGGCAAAGTTGGTTGATGTAGGAAAAACCAATGTGACTACACAAGTACGCCGGACGATGGGACACATTGCACCTGAGTACCTTTCCACTAGAAAGTCATCAGAGAAGACAGATGTGATTATGCTTCTTGAACTAGTAACAAGTCAGCATGCAATTGACTTCTCACGCATGGAAGAAGAAGATGACGTCGAAAATCCAATCCAAAGAGTCCACCAGAACACACAAAGAAATCGAAAATCCGCTTGTGATATTGTGTATTTAATCTTAACGATAATTTCAATGACACTCTAGTTAAGAGTGTCACAATTTTGCAGGAGAATTTTGTCGTTATTAAGAGTTTTCATTATAGTCGGACAATTAAAAAAGAGTTGTTTAGTAGATTTTGTATGATGATTACAAAAAACACTTGCATCACCACCAGGACTTTTTGTGCATCAAGAGTAGCTTTAATCGAAAGTCCAAACAAAGAAATTTCTTAATCTTAGGCATAATATTCAAGTCCCAAATCCAAGTTTTATCTTGTGTAACACCAACTTTATTTTTTTGGATCAAATCAATAGTTGTCTTTGTGGACAACCAACCATAATCATTGTTAGCCCAATAGTTTTTATCACGGATATCATTTATTGGTAAAACATAATTTTTCATTTTATCAATGATATAGCATGAAAGAATGGTCTGAATTTGATTGAGAAAATGAGTATTCCATTTCAAGTTAGTAATAGTTCGCTACCAGGATATTCTCATTAATTAAAGGATCATTTGTTCTTAATTTCAATAAAGGTTCATCATAAATCCAACAATCTTTCCAAGATTTAATAGTATTTTCATCACTAACTCTTCACTTGACACCCACATAATTTCCTTCTTAAGTTTTATAAGTTTGTTCCATTGCCAAGAAGATGAGGAGTGGTATTGATAGTCCTATAAACAAACAAGAGGATGAGGAGTGACATTGATGAGGAGTGGCATTGGATATAGTCTCCATATACTCAATTAGGGCGTACCTTTTATCATGTTGGATGATCATAATTGTTTTGTTCTTCATTTGGTATTCCTTTCATAGGAGGCATAGGCCTCTCGAGTATCCAGTTTACCATAGAAACCATGTATATGAGTAGGAAATATTTTGAAAAATATTAAACAAATAGAATAATTTGTATACTTTACTAAAGTACATTACACTAATGCGGATGTGGCGACTCCATGTTTTTTTTCGGATTAAATCTTTTATTAAATCACAAATTAAGCTAATAAATCTTTTTTTACTAAAGAAATATCTAAAAAATATAAAACTAACCAACAAATTAAATTAACAAGATGGATTAGTTGCAACTTACAAATTAAATTAATTTTTATTTTATTATCGTTTTTTTTCGGATTAAATCTTTTTTTTACATGTTGGATCACGAATTTTTTTATATAATTTTTATATAAGTCGTAACAAGATGGATTAGTTGCAACTAACAAATTAAATTAATTTTAAACAAATATCTAATCGGTTTAATTATTTACAATCAATAAATATATACTCGGTTGCAACTAAAATATAATTTTTATTTTTTTATCGTTGTTTTATGTATTTTAAATCGAAACTATTAAGATTGCGTCTGATAACCTTATCCCAAATTCTAACTGATTTATTTTATTCGGTAAGATTCGTCTCATTTCTTTTCTCATCTATATACTTACTAAAACAGACGACATAAAGCTAACGTGGCGTTTTCACATTTTTTTCGGATTTAATCTTTTTACTAAATTACAAATTAAGCCAAAAAATACTAAAGCAATATCTATTTTTAAAACTAACCAATCACAATTTTTTAACGTTAAGCAGATTAGTTGAAACAAACCAAATCATATTTATACGATTAAACTAACATGGATCACGATTTTTGTAAAATATTTTTTTTGATAAATCGGAACAACATGGATCACGGTTTATTTAACGTAAGTCATCCCAATCATTTTTTCTAACGTAAAGATCTGATAGATTCCCGAGTTCTAATTTATCAATTTTTTTAAATTTTACGTCAAATCTTTTTTTTTTTGTCGATTGATAAACTTCTCTTATACGTTACGATCTAAACTTATAGGGGAAACAATATCTTGGTTTCAGAGATACTTAACTTCTCACATTATTTTCTCTCTATATATATATGGATCATGTTTTGTCGCCTTCCATCCCGCTCCAGTTCTTAGGTAAATCTACAAATTTCTACATCTTCCATCTAGTTCCAATTTTCCTATATTGATCATGTTTCGTTTTTTTAGGGTTCCGACGCTTTGAAGATATTCTTCAAGCTACAATTTTATGGCTTCATCGTATCTTTTTCAAGTAAATCTCGCACCATCACATAAGGAAAAGTTAAATTTCGTTTGTTAGGTTTGTATGATCATCTTATTTCTTCTACCTTTTCTTCATTTTACTAACTAATATTGTAATTTTGTTAGTTATATTATTGTTTTTCAATTTGCAGTTGGTTCCAATATCATTTCCTTTTCACTCTAATGATACATATTCATATGAAGTTGCGTGCGTTAATGGTTGATTCTAT
This sequence comes from Fagopyrum homotropicum, assembly GCA_033239125.1. Classification (NCBI taxonomy): domain Eukaryota; kingdom Viridiplantae; phylum Streptophyta; class Magnoliopsida; order Caryophyllales; family Polygonaceae; genus Fagopyrum; species Fagopyrum homotropicum. Next base: position 97,759,398 of record BSWB01000007.1, on the reverse strand, counting down.
TTCCTCTTATTTGTTGTTTTTGAATATCAGAGATAAGTAAAACAAAACCCTAAGCAATACTCCCCAAACAATGGTGACCAACAGACAACTCCATTTACGTACTACATCAACTCCTCGTCTCTTCAACACGTCCATTCCCGTCATCACATAGTTGCTCGCGGTTATATTTATCCTTCCACCGATCATGACGTTGTTGCTCGCAAGAAGCTCGTCTTTGAGATCTGTCGGAGCCGCCTGGAGCGGTGTGACATTGAACATCTCCTAGCCCCTCTCGAAGCATCGTCCTGCCCTATCGCCGCCGAATTCATCCTACAACATACCTTGATAAGGGTACTTAACCACCGTCGCTTAGTGGAACCACATCCAGTACGAGCCGCACTGTAACACCCCAAATCCGCGGGATATCGGGATGCTACGGGTGAGACCTCACAATGGGTCCCAACCCTTAGCCTGACAACAATTTCACCGGATCTTGCAACAAGGCACAAATAAAGGCCAAAACCGAAATACATTTTTATGCAATGTTATGAAACCCGACAATAAAAGAAAGGAAAGACTTCAGCCGTCCTTACAGCAACATCAACATAATATATAACAACAACAACACAAGGACTCCAAAACCCAACTCAACCTAAGATGTACGGAACCCCGGCTGCCCACTCCTCCGGATCACTCGGCCACATCCTATCCTGCACATCAACTACAACAATCGGTATAAAACCGTTAGCTCACATTCTAGGCATTATAAGAATAATATGGCACAAACACACATAGGAACACAAACACACAACATGCTCATAAACTACACATCCGTTACTTATTATCTTTTTAGGTTATTCCATATCTAATCCATTCGTTCAAGTGTGACACGAGAGTCTTATAACTCTCGCCTCTGTCCCCGTGTAACCAACAGGAGTGTGGCAGCGCCCAACCCGTATACCCTGAGGGAGTGATGAAGAAGCCCGCCCGTATACCGTGTATGGCCTGGTCGCAGAGATCCCCCCAGTCTCCCTCGGGAAACTGAGCGGTGATGTCACCGCCCGATAATAATAATAGTAGTAACGATGGGCCAATAAATAAGGTCAAGTAAATCCTAATCCATTTTCATCCTTAAAAACGGTAAACACACACCACCATATATATATATATATATATATATATATCCAAATAAGGCATAAAAGCGGCTAAGTAAGTCCGAGGACTTACCTCGTCTTAAAGCAAAAAGAAACCGATAACACTCTCCGAAGGAATATAATCAAATCCTGTTCAAGACAAGGCACGATTATCAACAACTACTCACAAGCTACAAGTCCTAAGACTTCTAGTCCTACATCATTTACAAGGTCATACACTCTCATAATCTAGGATACACTCCTAGCCCACATAAACTCACAAGATCCCAACTAATCACATGTTAGGATACTTCCATCCTAACTCCACAATCTCAACAAACACATACTTACAACCTTAACAAAGCTCACATGATAACATACACCCCTCAATCCTTATAACGTTCAAATCATCCTCAAATACGCACCTAAGGTTCCAAGCCACTACTTGGCATTTTCCCTAAGTTATGCTAGATCCAACCTAGCATGATTCTACCAGTAAACATAACTAAATCGAGGAAGGAGGTACTCACACACGATCCAAGGGTGAAGATGATCTACGGACGTCGAGATTGGATTCGTTTGTCTATAACGGCCACTTCCGGACCTAAAACCAAAGTTAAGGAAATTTAGCTTGTATGCTAAATTTGAACGGAATATAACGTGTAATATTATAAGAAAAATCCCACTTTTGAAAACGAGGTTAAAAACCCGCAAAACATTTTTCTTGGGGATGATTTATACCATTCTATAAATATGGGTAAATATCCGAAATTGACTTTTCCGGACAACTATGAAACTCACAAAACTCGGGCCAAATATCCGAAATACGCTTTGGATCATAACTAAGATTTATTCACAAGGACAAAAACTGCACATTACAAAACATTGGACCAAAACTGCAATATAATATATGGGTCAATTTATGTAAATAAATCTACAGGAGGGTATAAAAGTTCGTTTCTAAAAATCTGGGTTCACCATTGCAAATATCTAGCAATTGGGCACAAAGTGTAATAAAAAGCAAATAGAGGGCTGAAATTAAAATGGCCCTTCAACCTAATTCCACGCTGTAGAGAAAATAAAAGAAAGAGGGCCGGCCGGCGGCGCTTCAACAATCCAACTTGGCAGGGAAGACGGAGACGGCGGCTGTGGGAGATCCGACAGGGCAGGCGTGGCTCCGACAGGTCAGGCGTTGCTCCGGTGTGTAGAAGGGAACGGCTCCCTCAGTCCGGCGGTTGCGAAGAAGGAGCAGCAGCAGGGAAGCGTTGGCTGCACAGGGCTCCGACAGCGAGGACCTCTCCGGTGGAGGCAGGGAAGCACAGGCGGCCCATCTCCTTGGCGGCAGAGGCTCCTGGTGTTGTCCCTGGCGTGGCTCGACAGAAGAGAAGAGGGAGTGTGTTTGCTCCTGTTATGCTGCGAGAACAGAGGGGACGAGGTGTGAGAAGAGGGAGAGCGAGACGGCGGCGGCGAGGGCAGGGCAGCTACGCTAGCTTCTCCGTCAGTGTCGGTGGCGGGGTCTCTGGTGGCACAGACTCTTCAAATTGGTGGTGCAACTTTTCAATTGCTTCCCAAGGGCTGCCATAGAGAGAGGAAATGGGGAGGTGGGAGCAAGGTTGTGTTAAGGGTGAGGAAGAGGGATATAGGGCACAACAGAGGGCCTTGTGTAGAAGCTATTCCGGGGCTGTAGCAATGAGAGGTCGGAAGGTCAAGGGTCAGGAGGGGATAGGTGTAGCATGACGTAGGGCTCGCTGGACTGCTCATCAGCCAGCGATAGAGGAAAGTCAAAAGAAAAGGGAAAAGGAAATTGATTAAAGGGAAAAAAATTAAAGAAAAGGGGTAAAAAGGAAATATAGCTATTTAACTTGATTAAACGATCGGAACGGGATTTTCGAACCTTTCCGCAAGTAAACCAAAATATAATTATACTCGGAAATTCATTTATTTTTATTTTTTTTTTTCTCAAAACACTTTAAAAAGAAATATAAATATAATTTATAATAAAAATATCGATAGAAGTACGCGAGAGGGGAAATGTCGAAACCGAGCGTTACATTAAGTCCCCCTAAAAACAAGTTTCGTTCCGAAACTTGCTAAACGTGAAACTCTCAACCGACCTCGTATCGATAATCTCACGGAATACTATAATGTGGCAACTACGACCCTCTAATCCAAAGTCTACTCGCCTAGACACATCAAGACTCGCAAGATATACACATACGGAGCACATATAAGCACATCACGTCACAAATCAGATAAGCATAAACAAGGAAAGATCTCGGGACTAACCCGACGGTCCTATAGATGTCGCTAAATTTGCGTAAAAAAAAGACCAAAATACTATCCTACGTCTTCCAATTAGCCTCATCGGTTCCTCGTGTGCCACTAGATCATCATGACGGTCCATCCGTCTCGAGTCATGTATGCACTCCCTCGACTGATACACGTGAACCCCGGGTGAACACCCTCTACTCGCTATGGTCACGCCAACCGGTAAAACTACTTCCCCCACTCGCTCTAAGATTTCAAAAAGGTCCGATACATCGGAAACTCAACTTCTTTCTGAGGTCTTTCTCAATACAGTATTTTCATCATGTGTCTCTTTTATTGTCTTTAACAAAGAAGACCGGATTTTCAATATATACCGTTGGCTTTGGTTCTTGTTAAACCAAACTTTGTTGTTACGCTTTCTCATTTCTTGCCGCGAGTTCCAAGTAATGAAGGTAGTAATTTACTTCACACTGCTTCTACTCAAGAGACATGTATGCTATTACTTTTACATCGTTCCTCAATACTCCATTAAGACCTTGTCTAGGGGAACCGCTTGTACCCTTCAAACCCATCATACCTCGAGACAATTTCAAAACAGTTGTACCAATAAATCTCCTCTTAACTCTCAACATCTCTATTGTCAATTTTCTTCTCACTCAATACTTTATCGTCATCCGGAGTGGTTAGCCATAGATGGTGTTACTTAGAAATCTCTCCACAAATCCGGTAATGATCAGCACATCCAAGTAAACTTGTAACTTCGTCCACGTCCTTCGGGGGTTGCTATCCCGAGACAACTTGTCATACACTTTTTCTCTTCTTTCAGAGTAGATCCAAATATCTTATCCAGACATTAGTAAGCCCCTATGGAATCACTAAAACTGGTAGTGACCATAGTTGTCCGGAATGCCGTATTTGCAATATCCGAGTCTCGAATTCTCAATTGGCGGCAATCAAACCTTAAATCATTCTTAGAAGATATTTGCAGCCGGTCGAGTAGATCCCCTACCCGTGGTGAAAGATACTTGGTTCTTCATGGTTATGTTGCTCGGCTCACTGTAATCGATGTACAAACGAAGATAACCGTCTCTCATTTCGCAAATTGGTGTTGTCCATAACAACTTCAAATCAAGAGTTTAAGATATATTCCAATATGAACTTCAATTCTTCTTAATGGTAAATCCACCTCCCGATGCATTGGAATCCGTTCTATCTCGGGTTTTAGCTTTTCTTCTCCCATCACATATCGTAAGATATCGGCACAATTTGCCTTAACATTGGTCAAGTGGTCCACCTCGATCTGTTGAGGTGACGTCCATCGAACATGTGGTTTAATACTTCTTTAGGTGCAATGTTCACCGTCCTCTTTCAAAGATCATTCATCTCTAGAACTTGGGAGACTTGCTGTAATAAACTTTTTAAGATTTCACACTTATGTGAAGTCATGAAGGTCCTAACTACAGGACTTAATCACGGCTTATAATATATTAGTATTACCTTCTTCGTATTCTACCAAAGCTTGCATCATTCCTTCGAGTAGGTGTAGAACTTACTCCCTTTTCTTATGTAACGTCCGATCGACTATAGAGGTTCTAACCTCAATATTTCATGTACTTCTTGTACATCTGTAACACCCCAAATCCGCGGGATATCGGGATGCTACGGGCGAGACCTCACAATGGGTCCCGACCCTTAGCTTGACAACAATTTCACCGGACCTTTCCAACATGGCACAAATAAAGGCAAAACTCAAATCGTTTATAATGTATGCGAGAACGGAAAGTAAAAGTACAAAGTGGAAACTCAGCCGAGTCCTCAAAACGTCACACTCAAATCATATATCCGAAAACCATGAGTCAAACATAACAAGAATAAACTCAAAAACGCCCCCGTCCTATAATGTACGGAGACCCCCGGCTGTCCACTCCTCCACCTCACTCGGAGGCATCCCTAACCTGCAAGGCATCTATACAACCGGTTTTTAAACCGTTAGCTAGCAATTCGAATATAAGAAGAACGATAAGGCACAAACACATATAAGGATAAAGTAAACACACAATCATGCTTGCAAAGAAGTCCGGTTATTATCTTTAATTTAGGTTATTCCATTACTAAGTTCCATTTAGTTGTGGCACGGAAATCACAAGGATCCCGCCCTTGTCCCCTTTCACCAAACAGGTTTGGGCCAGATGCGGATCAGCATCACCTGTTGGACTGGTCGCAAGGCACCTCCCGGCCATCCCCATTTTGGGCCGGACATAGTGGTCACCGCCCGTTGTCATACACTTGGGCCGAATAATAATAACACGTCCACATCCTAGTCCGATTTATAAGTTATTTCATAGCAATTAATAAGAATAACACACACCACCCACACGTCACAACTCATATGCGAAAAGCTAGTTAAGTAAGTCCGTAGACTTACCTCACTCAAGGTACACGAATAAATCCTCTAGGCTTCTTGCAGAAAACACTCAATGCCTGAACACAACGAGGCATACTATCATCAACTATCCGTCAAGGTAACCACCCCCGTATTTCTATATGTCCAACTTGTAAGATAATCATTAGCATGCTAGTTCCCATATTTTGATTCTCTAAGTAAGCTTGCCGAAGCACACCAAAATCTATAAACTATTCTTAATACCTAAGGTCACGGCCACTATATGGCATTTGCTCTACGTTATACTAGATTCACCTAGTATGATACACTACCGCCATTAACATAAAGAGACGGAGAGGGTACTCACGCGTGTTCCAAAGGGGTGCGGGGGTTATGGATGTCGAGAACGGATTGGGTGGACTTAACGGGTGCTTCCGGACCTATACAACAAAGCTACAAGAATTTAGCTTATAGGCTACATTGATTGCATAACGGTTTAGACATAATTCGAGAAATTCATTTTCAAAACACGGTCAAACCCGTAAAACATCTTCAAGGTGAGTAACATGATTAAACCAAAACTCCCCACTTCATTATTTCTTTCCGTTCGGATGAAAAACCCAACAACTTGGTTATTTATTTTTTTTTTTTTTTTAAAGATCCATAGTTGGTTAAATCTCGTAATAACTTCACATGGCTAGAATGGTGGTTATTAATAAATTTTGGGTGCAAACTGCAGTTATCCAGAAAATAGGGTTATTATTGCAATTATACAGAAACTGGGGGCAAAATCTGTATTTTACAGAAAGAAAAAGAAACAGCAGCAGCTCCTGTAACCCTAGCCGCACGCTGCAGTGGAGAGGGAGAAGAGGGCTGGTGGCGGCTTACGGCGTGGCGGCGTACGGCGTGGCGGCGTGGCGCAGGGGAGGACGAGGTCCGGCGGCAGGCTTCCGGCGAGGCGTCGCCTCCGACGACGCGTGGTCGCGGCTGTCACAACCGGCCGAAAGTCAAACACAAGGAAGAAGCAAAATAACGAGACAGGAGAGAAGAGGGAAGAAGAAGAGATACTCGGCTACTCACTTCGGCGGCACAAGTGGTTAGGGGCGGCGGGACGGCGGCTCCAGATCCGGCCTCCGGTGGATGTGGCCTCTCCGTCGATCCCGATCTGCAAAGGTGAAGACCTTCGTTGCTTGATCTGTTGGCCAGGGATGAAGAGAGGAAAGGTGAGGTGTGAATGAGAGGGGAGAGGAGTGAATGAAAGAGGAGAGGGAGGGTAGTCTAGGAGGTCGGCACAGGGGGCGAAGGGTCGGCCGCCAGCCTAGGCGGGTAGGCTGCAATGGCGTGCCTCAGCAGCGAGAGAAGCGAGGAGACGCTTCTGCCCAGGCATCACCACGCACGCACAACAGGAAAAAGAAAAAAAAAGAAAAGGAAAGGAAAGAAAAGGAAAAGAAAAAGAATAGAGAAAAAGGAATTAGGGCAACTCGATTAAATGATTGGAACGAGATTTTCCGGATCGATAAATCTCGACTTTCCGAAAAAAATAAATAAAAATACGGAAGTACATTCATGTATCCCAATTTAATATAATACTCGGAAAATTTATTTAATTCATTAAAGATATATTTCTAAAAAAAAAAAGAATTCGAGCTAGAATGAAACGGGTGGAGGGGGAAAGCACAATCGGAGCGCACCCGAATAAACGGGGCGTTACATCAGGTCCTCCTAATGAAAAGTTTCGTCCCGAAACTTGCTAACGCGAAACTCTCAACGACTTAGTCCCGATGACCGCTCAGAAACCAAATTGGAGTAACTACGGCCCTCCAATCCTAAGTCTACTCGTCTAGACTCGCAAAATATGCACATATGAAACACACATAACACATCACGTCACAAATCACATAAGAATAACCAAGGATAGATCTCAGGACTAACCCGATGGTCCTATAGAAGTCGCTAATCCGGCGTAAAACTCGGGATAGTTCCTACGGATACTATCCTCCGTCTCCCAAGTGGCCTCGTCGGCTCCTCGCCTCGACCACTGCACTCTCAGCATCGGTATCTCCTTCGACCGAAGTCGTCTCGTGCTACGCTCCAAAACCGCAATCGGATGCTCCGCGAAAGTATGGTCCGGCTCGACTACCAGGTCCTCGTGGCTAATTACATGCCTCGGGTCATGTATGTACTCTCTCAGCTGAGATACATGAAACACCGGGTGAATACCCTCCAACCTCGGTGGTAACGCTAACCTATATGCCACCTCTCCGACTCTCTCCAAAATCTCAAAGGGACCGACATATCGGGGGCTCAACTTCCCCTTAATGCCAAATCTCCTGACGCCCCGTGTCGGCGATACCCTCAACCAGACCTGAGCTCCTACTCTGAACTCTAGGGGCCTACGCCTCCTATCTGCATATGATCTCTGACGGCTCTGCGCAGCCAACATCCTCTCCCGAATCAAAGCAACCCTAGCCATGTCATCCTGTATCTGGGCTGGAGCTACAACACTAGAACTGCCCGGCTCGTCCCAACACAAGGGAGTACGACATCTCCGTCCATACAAGGCCTCATACGGTGACATCCCAATCGATGCGTGCCAACTGTTATTATACGAGAACTCCACCAATGGAAGGTGATCTGGCCATACATGCCCCCAGTCCAACACACATGCCCGTAACATGTCCTCTAAGGTCTGAATAGTCCGCTCGGACTGACCGTCGGTCTGTGGATGATATGCGGTGGTGAAATGCAGACTCGAGCCTAGGGCGGCGTGTACCTGCTGCCAGAACCTCGAAGTAAAACGTCCATCCCTATCCGAGATGATAGTCCTCGGGACTCCATGCAATCTCACAATCTGACGAGTAAACTCCTCAGCTAGACGACTCACCGGCCACGTCTCTCGAATAGGAATGAAACGTGCGGTCTTCGTCAGCCGATCCACTACCACCCAAATCGCATCGAAGCTCCTACTCTGCCTCAAACCGGTGACAAAATCCATGGATATGTCCTCCCACTTCCACTGCGGCACGGGCAGTGGGTGGAGCTCTCCCCCCGGTCTCTGGTGCTCGATCTTGACCTGCTGGCAGGTCGCGCATCTGGCTACATATCTAGCTACATCGGGCTTAAGCCCGCCCCACCAATAAGATCTCCTGATATCCTGGTACATCTTACTCGTGCCTGGATGCACCGAGTAAGGAGTGGAATGGGCCTCCTGCAAAATCCGATCTCTCAACTCTGGGTCTGACGGTACACAAATACGTCCCTGACGCCTCAACAATCCGTCTGCCCCTGTGATAAACTGCGGTGCCTCCCCTCTGGCCATCCTGTCCCGAATCCTAGTCAAGATGGGACATCTCTCCTGCTTCTGTCGGATCTCTCCGGACAGGTCAGGTAGTATCTCTAACTCGGTCAAGTGACAACCCGTATCCGGGAACTGGATATCCATCTCTAACTCCATCAAATCCCTCTGCAACTGAGGCTGAACCGTAAGTCGAGCTATCGCCTCCTCTCGAGGTGTCCTCCTACTCAAGGCGTCGGCGACTACATTCGCCTTCCCCGGATGATATAAAATCTCCAAATCAAAGTCCTTAATCAGCTCTAACCATCTCCTCTGGCGGTTATTCAACTCCCGCTGAGTGAATATGTACTTCAGACTCTTATGGTCTGTGAAGATCTGACACGTGGCCCCATACAAGTAGTGTCGCCAGATCTTCAGGGCATGAATCACCGCTGCTAGCTCAAGATCATGGGTGGGATAATTCTCCTCGTACGGCTTCAGCTGCCGTGAAGCGTATGCAATAACCCTACCCCTCTGCATCAAAACACACCCCAAGCCTAGCTTGGAGGCGTCACTATATACAACAAAGTCCTCTACGCCCTCAAGCTGGGTTAATACAGGAGCGGAGGTCAACCTCCTCTTCAGCTCCTCAAAGCTGCGCTGACAAGGCTCAGACCAGACGAACCTGGTAGACTTCCTTAGCAAGGAAGTAAGGGGTCGTGCAATCACGGAGAAACCCTCAACAAAACGGCGGTAATATCCCGCTAAGCCCAAGAAACTGCGCACCTCCTTGACCGTCCGAGGAGGCGGCCATGAAGAAACGGACTCTATCTTCGCCGGATCAACCATGACACCCTCGGCGGAAACTATGTGACCCAGGAATGCCACCTCGGGCATCCAAAACTCGCACTTAGAGAGCTTTGCATAAAGCTCTCTATCCTGAAGGACTCGAAGAACCGTCCTCAGGTGTCCCTCATGCTCCTCCCTACTCCGGGAGTAGACTAAGATGTCATCTATAAACACCACCACAAACTGGTCCAAGAAATCGATGAATATTCCGTTCATCAACTCCATGAAGACGGCAGGTGCATTCGTCAGCCCGAATGGCATCACGACAAACTCATAGTGGCCGTATCTCGTCCTAAATGCCGTCTTCGGCACGTCCTCCTCTCTCACCCTCAGCTGGTGATATCCCGACCTCAAGTCGATACGTGAAAACACGGAGGCTCCCTGCAACTGGTCTAGCAAATCATCAATGCGCGGAAGGGGGTACTTGTTCTTGATGGTGACTTTGTTCAATTCCCGGTAATCGATACAAAGTCTCAAAGATCCGTCCTTCTTCCTGACGAAGAGGACCGGTGCACCCCACGGGGACACGCTCGGGCGTATGAAACCCCTCTCTGCTAACTCCTCGAGCTGCTTCTTCAGCTCTAGCAACTCAATCGGCGCCATGCGGTATGGGGCCTTGGAGATCGGCCTCGTGCCGGGCTCCAACTCAATAGCAAAATCAACACTCCTCTGCGGTGGTAATCCGGGTGGTTCTCCAAATACATCCTCGAACTCACATGCCACGGGAGTGATGGTCCCGTCTCCTCCTTCATGGCATAACACCAAAAGGCCTCGCATCCCTGTCCGATAAGTCTTGCGGCTCGAACCGCACTAATGACTGTACCGGTCTTTCCGAGGTCCCAACCTCGGAAAATCACCTCATGTCCCGACTCTGTGGTAACTGTCACGGTCCTCTGACTGATGTCTAAGACTGCTCGGTGGCGGTCCATCCAGTCCATGCCCAAAATGACTTCTTCATGCACTAAGTGCATGACATAGAAGTCGGCTAACCAGTCTCGGTTTCCCAAACGTATGGGACAACCGCGTACCTCTCGGGTACCACTAACCCTACCCCCATCGGGTAACCCCACAACAAAGGGTCTCCCCTCTACCGGAACTAAGGACAACCTAACTACACAATCATCGGATATAAAAGAGTGCGTGGCACCCGTATCAAATAAAACTCGGACCGAAATGCCGTGAATCTGAATAGTACCTGTAGCTGCTGGCGCTGCTGGATCAGTAGCACTCCTCAACTCGAACACCCTAGCCTGTGTGCCTCTAGTATCCTGGGCACCTCCACCCCGGCCTCTGCCTCGGCCCTGTCCCTGGGCTGAAGTCTGTGCCTGTGAATATCCCGGGACCCTCTGCTGGTGCTGACTCTGTGTCTGACGCTGGGGTGGTCTCTGTCCACCTCTAGGGATGCCAACAGGTGAAGAACCCTGCTGGGACGGTGCCGGGCCCTGTCGGCAAAAAGTGGCTCGGTGTCCAGGTCTGCCACAAAGATAACAAGTCACTGTCGTCCTCGGGCAGTCACCTCGCATATGCCCATACCCGCCGCAGTTGAAACACTGCCGTCCTCTATCTGATCCCTGCCTAGACTGCTGGGGTCCTGAACGTCCCTGAGTCTGACTACGCCCCTGAGTCGGGCCACGTCCCTGTCCTGGGGCTCCTGCTCCTGAACCAAATGATCCTGTCCTCTGTCTCTTGTCCGGCCCTCCGGACTGTGGTGCTCTCCTAGACCCTGGTCGGTCTCTCTCGTATGTTGCGGCTCGGTGCTGGTACTCCGCTAAGGAATCACAGCGGAATCCCGCAAGGTAGGCACGTGTGGAATCCCTCAATCTCCTAGAGAATAAGTAGACGTGTTGGTCTGCCGGAGGTGCGGCGGGACCCAACAAAGCTAACTCCTCACGGAACCGTCTAACCGCCTCGATAACTGGGACATCCTCAAATCCCGCCTCCAAGAAGTCCTGTACTCTATCTCTCCTCAGTGAAGCCGGACAAAAACTCTCTCTAACGAGGCTAAACAACTGGTCCATCCTGGTCACTCCTCCTCTAACCGTCCTCCACCAATACTGGGCCTGCTCCCTGAATAAAGTCTGAACTATCTCCACCTGTCTCTCCTCTGGGCAACGGATCGCCTCTAAAGCCGACTCCACGTGCCCAATCCAGTGCTCCACCTCTAACCCTACCTTCCCATCGAAGTAGGGTACATGCTGCTGGTTGAAAGCCTTCAACCAGGAATCAGGTCTCGGGAATCTCAGCTCATCTCTCGCCCTAACAACATCAACAACTGGCTCGGGTGCAGCTACTGCTGGTGCAACTACCTCTGGCGCAACCCTAATCGGAGTAACTCTCTGCGTGACCTCTGCTGATCTCGCAGGTGCCGGTGCAGGTGCTGGCCCTGGGGGTGCGGGTGGTGGTACTCCTGTCCTAAATGCCTCCTCAACTCGTCGTACATAGTCTGCAAACACGCTAGCTCCAATAGATGCTCCCCCAGTCCTAGCGGATGGAGAACTCTGAGCCCCGGACCTCGCGACGGTCCTATCCCTAACCTCGGGAATGATGCTCTCAGCGACGTCCTCTACGGGATCCTCAGGTGCTGGCGGATCCACAACTGGTGGGTCCGCAATGGGAATACGTCCCCGACCTCTCGTGCCTGGAGGTCTTCCTACTCGTCCCCGTCTTTGGACGGTAGGAGGAAGAGGTGGTCTACCCCTGGCGGGTCCTACGTATGCGGTAGCTCTCGTACGTGCCATCTGATATCGTTCCGCGTTTATTTATATATGAGTGTATATATATATATATATATATCTATATATACGTAATAATTGCAATATTTAGCATATAAAGGAAACTTGTAAAAGCATAAAAAGAAGCAACAATCTAAGATTCAACCGAGGCATAGAAGCCCAATTATCCTAAGGTCACATGCTTAGCTAGGTACATTCAAGTCCGAAACATCCTAAAGTCATATATAAATACTTATAACTATGTCAATATATAGGTATTACATACATCAAATCCAGAAATCTACGCCGCCGAGGTTTGCGAGAGGAGTGGTGGTCCCGTACATTCTAACCCAATCCCGACTCATGCATATGAATTTTGAAAACGAGAAGTCAGAACCCGTGGGGTCCTGTTTATACCTTATTCGGCCTTTAGAAGATTGCGAGTGCCATTGTTGTCAACCTAGGGCTCTGATACCACTTCTGTAACACCCCAAATCCGCGGGATATCGGGATGCTACGGGCGAGACCTCACAATGGGTCCCGACCCTTAGCTTGACAACAATTTCACCGGACCTTTCCAACATGGCACAAATAAAGGCAAAACTCAAATCGTTTATAATGTATGCGAGAACGGAAAGTAAAAGTACAAAGTGGAAACTCAGCCGAGTCCTCAAAACGTCACACTCAAATCATATATCCGAAAACCATGAGTCAAACATAACAAGAATAAACTCAAAAACGCCCCCGTCCTATAATGTACGGAGACCCCCGGCTGTCCACTCCTCCACCTCACTCGGCGGCATCCCTAACCTGCAAGGCATCTATACAACCGGTTTTTAAACCGTTAGCTAGCAATTCGAATATAAGAAGAACGATAAGGCACAAACACATATAAGGATAAAGTAAACACACAATCATGCTTGCAAAGAAGTCCGGTTATTATCTTTAATTTAGGTTATTCCATTACTAAGTTCCATTTAGTTGTGGCACGGAAATCACAAGGATCCCGCCCTTGTCCCCTTTCACCAAACAGGTTTGGGCCAGATGCGGATCAGCATCACCTGTTGGACTGGTCGCAAGGCACCTCCCGGCCATCCCCATTTTGGGCCGGACAGAGTGGTCACCGCCCGTTGTCATACACTTGGGCCGAATAATAATAACACGTCCACATCCTAGTCCGATTTATAAGTTATTTCATAGCAATTAATAAGAATAACACACACCACCCACACGTCACAACTCATATGCGAAAAGCTAGTTAAGTAAGTCCGTAGACTTACCTCACTCAAGGTACACGAATAAATCCTCTAGGCTTCTTGCAGAAAACACTCAATGCCTGAACACAACGAGGCATACTATCATCAACTATCCGTCAAGGTAACCACCCCCGTATTTCTATATGTCCAACTTGTAAGATAATCATTAGCATGCTAGTTCCCATATTTTGATTCTCTAAGTAAGCTTGCCGAAGCACACCAAAATCTATAAACTATTCTTAATACCTAAGGTCACGGCCACTATATGGCATTTGCTCTACGTTATACTAGATTCACCTAGTATGATACACTACCGCCATTAACATAAAGAGACGGAGAGGGTACTCACGCGTGTTCCAAAGGGGTGCGGGGGTTATGGATGTCGAGAACGGATTGGGTGGACTTAACGGGTGCTTCCGGACCTATACAACAAAGCTACAAGAATTTAGCTTATAGGCTACATTGATTGCATAACGGTTTAGACATAATTCGAGAAATTCATTTTCAAAACACGGTCAAACCCGTAAAACATCTTCAAGGTGAGTAACATGATTAAACCAAAACTCCCCACTTCATTATTTCTTTCCGTTCGGATGAAAAACCCAACAACTTGGTTATTTATTTTATTTTTTTTTAAAGATCCATAGTTGGTTAAATCTCGTAATAACTTCACATGGCTAGAATGGTGGTTATTAATAAATTTTGGGTGCAAACTGCAGTTATCCAGAAAATAGGGTTATTATTGCAATTATACAGAAACTGGGGGCAACATCTGTATTTTACAGAAAGAAAAAGAAACAGCAGCAGCTCCTGTAACCCTAGTCGCACGCTGCAGTGGAGAGGGAGAAGAGGGCTGGTGGCGGCTTACGGCGTGGTGGCGTACGGCGTGGCGGCGTGGCGCAGGGGAGGACGAGGTCCGGCGGCAGGCTTCCGGCGAGGCGTCGCCTCCGACGACGCGTGGTCGCGGCTGTCACAACCGGCCGAAAGTCAAACACAAGGAAGAAGCAAAATAACGAGACAGGAGAGAAGAGGGAAGAAGAAGAGATACTCGGCTACTCACTTCGGCGGCACAAGTGGTTAGGGGCGGCGGGACGGCGGCTCCAGATCCGGCCTCCGGTGGATGTGGCCTCTCCGTCGATCCCGATCTGCAAAGGTGAAGACCTTCGTTGCTTGATCTGTTGGCCAGGGATGAAGAGAGGAAAGGTGAGGTGTGAATGAGAGGGGAGAGGAGTGAATGAAAGAGGAGAGGGAGGGTAGTCTAGGAGGTCGGCACAGGGGGCGAAGGGTCGGCCGCCAGCCTAGGCGGGTAGGCTGCAATGGCGTGCCTCAGCAGCGAGAGAAGCGAGGAGACGCTTCTGCCCAGGCATCACCACGCACGCACAACAGGAAAAAGAAAAAAAAAGAAAAGGAAAGGAAAGAAAAGGAAAAGAAAAAGAATAGAGAAAAAGGAATTAGGGCAACTCGATTAAATGATCGGAACGAGATTTTCCGGATCGATAAATCTCGACTTTCCGAAAAAAATAAATAAAAATACGGAAGTACATTCATGTATCCCAATTTAATATAATACTCGGAAAATTTATTTAATTCATTAAAGATATATTTCTAAAAAAAAAAAGAATTCGAGCTAGAATGAAACGGGTGGAGGGGGAAAGCACAATCGGAGCGCACCCGAATAAACGGGGTGTTACAACATCTCACATCGACTTCAACTTCAAAACTCCAGTCTTCCCTTACTATTGTATTTATCGGTATTCTATGTACAAATACAATGGAAGCCTCATCTTACGGTTGATCCACTAGCTCCCCTTACCATGATCAAACCTTAAAAGTTGTAACCCGTGACGTTCCTCCATATGTCAATCTCATGACCTAAGAAGGTCGCGTAAGATCGTTACAATCTCCTCCTCGGAGGTCTTGTTATAACTACTTGCTTGAACTCGTTCAACATTATTTGGTTTAAAACAAATACGCGTCCATTGATGTACCTCCTTACGATTGGCATTGATCCACCGCGAATACTCCAAGCTCTTGGTCCCGATCCTATATGTTTCCATAGTCTTGTTTACTCTTCCCATCTATACACATCAATAGACAACCCGCACTTGTGCGTTCTCAGTTTTCACTGATTAACTTATATCTGACCTTCTCCGAAGTTAAGGACTTAACCTCCTACCATACTCCTGAAAGGATATCCACTCGGGGTACTTGTCTTAACTAGCTCATTTTCCTCTACTTCAACTCCGTTAGCTCTTTATACGCTCCTCTCTTCCTTCCCCTTATGTAAGATAACCATACCTACCCAACACTCTCGTCTCATATGTCCCACCTTTATAGGCTTAACCGCTCTTCATAATGTTTTGCAAATGCACCTCTCAAATGCTCTGACTTGAATTAGCATCCATTCGCGTTCCTCTTGGTATCTTAAGTCTTTCGCTCCAAGCTTCTTGTTTCATCTTTCATGTTCTTAAGATCATCATCTACAAACATTTCCTCCTTCTTAGCGTTGCTCAATCTCACACAAAGACGGAAAACGGTTGACCCCACAAGGTAATTCTAATATTTGAACTTTCACCATGTGATCCTCCTCGTAACTCTCAAACTTCTGAATAAATCACTCGCTTAGAATCTTGCAAAGATCGTCACTGCACCCTCCAGTACCTCCGTAAGCTTAACTTCCGGTTCTTGTCAATCTTTCTAAATTCTTGGACCACTCTTTTCATCTTGACTCCCATACTTAGGAGCGCCTATTTGAAAACTCATTTACTTAAAATGCCACTTTTATTCTCTAGCGAGAATGTAGTCCTATTTACTTGATTCGCATCTTTAGTTCACCGACACCGCACTTGGAAAAATCTTACATTCGTTGTCTCTAGTTGCCTCATTGATGCTCCTTCATTGTTTTCTTGATACCACCCTCACGTCTTCATGTCGCTTTCATATTGGTAAAGTCTCCATCTCGGTTTCACTTAAGTCGACACGAGGTTCTCTTTTTATTTGTTTGTCCTTTGGTTAGGTCATCTCTAGTCTTCTTCTTCGACGTCCTCTTAAAGGAGTCCGGGAAATCACCGGGGTGCTTGTGAAAACTTGATGCTCAACTTGATAACTTGAGCATACTCATCTTCGTATGTATACTATCCTAAGTCAAAAGGCGTTGTCCAAGGGGGCGATGATAGCTTTCTATCATCTTAGCTATAAGGTCCATTATCACTAATATGATATTAGTATACCATATGTTTATAACTATATATATAAAGATATAAACGTCATGCTACTACTATAAACGTAATCAGTCCATAAACAATTTACAATTCAACATACAAGTATAGTCCAAAACATCAAAAGTCCACATATACATATCTACATATATAGACGTATATATACATAATATAATAATCAATAACTACGTCGCCGAGATCCGCGAAGGAAGTGGTGGTCCCGTACATTCTACCCCGACTGACTCATGCACTTGATTTGAAAACGAAATTCATTTCTTTAAAACTCAGAACCCTTGAGGGTTCTGTTTATTTTTTATTCGGCCTTTAGAAGATTGCGAGTGCCATTGTTGTCAACCTAGGGCTCTGATACCACTTTGTAACACCCCAAATCTGCGGGATATCGGGATGCTACGGGTGAGACCTCAAAATGGGTCCCAACCCTTAGCTTGACAACAATTTCACCGGATCTTGCAACAAGGCACAAATAAAGGCCAAAACCGAAATACATTTTTATGCAATGTTATGAAACCCGACAATAAAAGAAAGGAAAGACTTCAGCCGTCCTTACAGCAACATCAACATAATATATAACAACAACAACACAAGGACTCCAAAACCCAACTCAACCTAAGATGTACGGAACCCCGGCTGCCCACTCCTCCGGATCACTCGGCCACATCCTATCCTGCACATCAACTACAACAATCGGTATAAAACCGTTAGCTCACTTTCTAGGCATTATAAGAATAATATGGCACAAACACACATAGGAACACAAACACACAACATGCTCATAAACTACACATCCGTTACTTATTATCTTTTTAGGTTATTCCATATCTAATCCATTCGTTCAAGTGTGACACGAGAGTCTTATAACTCTCGCCTCTGTCCCCGTGTAACCAACAGGAGTGTGGCGGCGCCCAACCCGTATACCCTGAGGGAGTGCTGAAAAAGCCCGCCCGTATACCGTGTATGGCCTGGTCGCAGAGATCCCCCCAGTCTCCCTCGGGAAACTCAGCGGTGATGTCACCGCCCGATAATAATAATAGTAGTAACGATGGGCCAATAAATAAGGTCAAGTAAATCCTAATCCATTTTCATGCTTAAAAACGGTAAACACACACCACCATATATATATCCAAATAAGGCATAAAAGCGGCTAAGTAAGTCCGAGGACTTACCTCGTCTTAAAGCTAAACGAAACCGATAACACTCTCCGAAGGAATATAACCAAATCCTGTTCAAGACAAGGCACGATTATCAACAACTACTCACAAGCTACAAGTCCTAAGACTTCTAGTCCTACATCATTTACAAGGTCATACACTCTCATAATCTAGGATACACTCCTAGCCCTCATAAACCCACAAGATCTCAACTAATCACATGTTAGGATACTTCCATCCTAACTCCACAATCTCAACAAACACATACTCACAACCTTAACAAAGCTCACATGATAACATACACCCCTCAATCCTTAGAACGTGCAAATCATCCTCAAATACGCACCTAAGGTTCCAAGCCACTACTTGGCATTTTCCCTAAGTTATGCTAGATCCAACCTAGCATGATTCTACCACTAAACATAACTAAATCGAGGAAGGAGGTACTCACACACGATCCAAGGGTGAAGATGATCTACGGACGTCGAGATTGGATTCGTTTGTCTATAACGGCCACTTCCGGACCTAAAATCAAAGTTAATGAAATTTAGCTTGTATGCTAAATTTGAACGGAATATAACGTGTAATATTATAAGAAAAATCCCACTTTTGAAAACGAGGTTAAAAACCCGCAAAACATTTTTCTTCGGGATGATTTATACCATTCTATAAATATGGGTAAAAATCCGAAATCGACTTTTCCGGGCAACTATGAAACTCACAAAACTCGGGCCATATATCCGAAATACGCTTTGGATCAAAAATAAGATTTATTCACAAGGACAAAAACTGCACATTACAAAACATTGGACCAAAACTGCAATATAATATATGGGTCAATTTATGTAAATAAATCTACAGGAGGGTATAAAAGTTCGTTTCTAAAAATCTGGGTTCACCACTGCAAATATCTAGCAATTGGGCACAAAGTGTAATAAAAAGCAAATAGAGGGATGAAATTAAAATGGTCCTTCAACCTAATTCCACGCTGCAGAGAAGGGAAAAGAAAGAGGGCCGGCCGGCGGCACTTCAACAATCCAACTTGGCAGGGAAGACGGAGACGGCGGCTGTGGGAGCTCCGACAGGGCAGGCGTGGCTCCGGCAGGTCAGGCGTTGCTCCGGTGTGTTTAAGGGAACGGCTCCCTCAGTCCGGCGGTTGCAAAGAAGGAGCGGCAGCATGGAAGCGTTGGCTGCACAGGGCTCCGACAGCGAGGACCTCTCCGGTGGAGGCAAGGGAGCACAGGCGGCCCTTCTCCTTGGCGGCAGAGGCTCCTGGTGTTGTCCCTGGCGTGGCTCGACAGAAGAGAAGATGGAGTGTGTTTGCTCCTGTTGTGCTGCGAGAACAGAGGGGACGAGGTGTGAGAAGAGGGAGAGCGAGACGGCGGCGGCGAGGGCAAGGCAGCTACGTTAGCTTCTCCGTCAGTGTCGGTGGCGGGGTCCCTGGTGGCGCAGACTCTTCAAACTGGTGGTGCAACTTCTCAATTGCTTCCCAGGGGCTGCCATAGACAAAGGAAATGGGGAGGTGGGAGCAAGGTTGTGTGAAGGGTGAGGAAGAGGGAGATAGGGCACAACAGAGGGCCTTGTGCAGAAGCTATTCCGGGGCTGCAGAAACGAGAGGTCGGAAGGTCAAGGGTCAGGAGGGGATAGGTGTAGCATGACGTAGGGCTGGCTGGACTGCTGATCAGCCAGCGATAGAGGAAAGTCAAAAGAAAAGGGAAAAGGAAATTGATTAAAGGGAAAAAAATAAAAGAAAAGGGGTAAAAAGGAAATATAGCTATTTAACTTGATTAAACGATCGGAACGGGATTTCCGAATCAGGAAGATTTTTCGAACCTTTCCGCAAGTAAACCAACATATAATTATACTCGGAAATTCATTTATTTTATTTATTTTTTTTTCTCAAAACACTTTAAAAAGAGATATAAATATAATTTATAATAAAAATATCGATAGAAGTACGCGAGAGGGGAAATGTCGAAACCGAGCGTTACACGCACTACCTCCACCACATCTTAGTTTCCAGCCACCAACGACCGACACCGGCAATCATTGGTTGTTGTCCTAAGGAGTTTATGATACGGGTTTTGTATATGGGTTTAGTAGTTTTTTTTTTCTTTTTCTTATTACAATTTTTTTGATCAATTGATACTAAAGATTGACAAGTCACAGGATGATGAAGTGATGAAAATGGGGTCATGTGCGCCCCGGTGTTGCATACTATTTTAGGCTATATAAGGCTTACAAACATGTAACAAATCATCCATTTATGATTCTGATCCCAAGTTTCGTGTTCAACGGTGACGAAGAGGCTAATGTAACACCCCGAATCTGCGGGACTCGGGGCGCTACGGGTTGGGACCTCACAATGGGTCCCGACCCTTAGCCTGACAACAATTTCACCGGATCTTTCAACATGGCACAAATAAAGGCAAAACCGAAATACATTTTATGCAATGTAAGAAAACCCAAAAGAAAACAAACAACGGACTTCAGCCGATAAACAACATTAAAGACCAAAACGCCATACACGCGGCATACCAACATAATAAACAAAGAATAAAATACAACCCGACTCTAACCCAAACTCACTCCTAAAATGTACGGAACCCCGGCTGCCCACTCTTCCGGATCTCTCGGCCGCATTCCTAACCTGCAATGCAATCTACAACAATATCGGTATAAAACCGTTAGCTAGCATTCAAGGCATTAGAATCATGGTATTGGCACACACACACACATAAGGCATCATAAACACACAACATGTTCCAAAATACACAATCCGGTTTATTATCTTTTTATTATTAGGTCATATCCCGTTCTAATTCACTTCTTTTGTGACACGAGAATCTTAAAGATCTCGCCCTTGTCCCCTTTCACCATACGGGTTTGTACTTGATGCGGATCAGCATCACCCGATGGACTGGTCGCAAGGCACCTCCCAGTCATCCCCATTTTGGACCGGACATAGCGGTCACCGCCCGTTATCATACACTTGGGCCAAATATAAACATATAAAGTCGGTGGTCCTATTACCGGTTTAGATGTTATAACATAAGCAATAAACACGCACATAAACAATAAACACACACCACCAAACACGCATTGAAACTAATACAGAGAATACGAGCTAAGTAAGTCCGAAGACTTACCTCGTCCCAAAAATAATCCCGCTATATCCCGCTCTCAGCTTCCCGTAGGAAGACACTCAATGCCTGTCAAAAGGCACACGATCAACATCTTTCTCACATGCTAGAAGTCCTAAGACTTCTAGTCCTAATGATCTCGCAAGATCATAAATTATAACCATGATAGGATAACAACCTCCTAATCCTCACGATCTCACAAAGTCATAAGCATCACAACACTTGCTAGGATACTCTCGTCCTAGTCACCATAATCTCAACAACATATAACCATAATCTCGATCCTCATAAGCTCACAAGATCAACCAAACACTCAACGCCTTACAATCCTCACAAGATAATAACACCTCAAGCTTTATAACGATCATAAATCCTCAAAACTCACCTAAGGTTCAAAGCCACTACTTGGCATTCACTCTAAGTTATGCTAGATCCAACCTAGCATGATACTACTAAACATAACAAGATCAAGGAAGGAGATACTCACACGAGGTCAAAGGCGGAAGACGATCTACGAATGTTGAGAAAGGATTAGTTGGCCTTTGTCGGGGCGCTTCCGAACCTAAGACCAAACTAAACAAATTTAGCATAACGCTAAATTTGAACGAATACTTATCATATAAAAATTTAAGGAAAACCCAACTTTTAAAACCCAAGTTTAAACCGTAAATATATATTCCGGGCAAATTGTATAACATCATAAACCCAAGGTAAAACTCGTTATCAAAATCAACTTTAAAATCCCGCAATTTAATCTTCGAGTCATAACCCGGAATCAATCCAACATGAGCATAATATATATGGTATATATGAATAAGAATATAAATCAAGTGAAACCCAAATTTAAAATGGTAAAAATTATTTTTCCGGGTAATATAAACAATTCTAGAAACTTGGGACATTTTCTGTAAATAAAACCTTGGGCCAAAATCTGTAAATAATTTCCTGCATATGGCATACTTGTTACATTCCAAAATTATGGGTCAAATCTGCAATTACACACAAACTGGGCAGAAACTGTAATTACAGTAAATAGGGGGGTCAAAATTAGAATAATTCCAAGTTGTTTCTTCAACCTAATTCACGCGACATGGAAGAAGGGAAAATCGCTCCAGCTGCTGCGTAGGTCGGGCAAGGGCGAGGCGTCACCGGCTCTACTCCGGCGGGGCGGTACCGGCTCTACTCCCGCGAGGCGTCCTGTCTTCCAGCAGCTGTCACAACCGGTCACCCACTGTTATGCAGAAGGAAGGAAAAGAAGAAAAAGAAAGGAGAGGGAGAGAGCCAGCGTTCACCAGCGGGGAAGAAGGTCTAGCGGCTCCGGTGGGCTGTGCGGCTGTTGCTTCTTCCGGCCGGCTCGTGCAGGCGGCATCAACTATTGGTGCTGCTGCACCGGACGAGGAGATGCAGATGAGAGGGCAAAGGTGAGTTGGGAGGCTGCGACAGAAAAAAAAAAATGAGAAAAGAGGTATGAGGCTGTTGTTGGGAGGGTTTCGTTGCAGGGAGGCAGGGGAGCGAGGGGTCGGACGCAGCTAGGGCTGTAGGCTAGGGCCGGAGGTCGAGGGGCCGGGTATGGAGAGGTCGGCCTCTGGCCCTCCTCTGCTGAAGCGCCACACGCAAGAAAGCAAGAAAAGAGAGGGGAGGAAATAAAAAGGAAAATAAATAAATAACTAAATAATAGGGTAAAGAGGGGCTTTTTCTTTTTAACACTCGATTAATATTCGGAACGGGATTTCCCGGATCAGTGAATCCCGATTTCCGACAAAATTAAATTAATAAAATACAGAAATACATACATGTATTCCAAAATAATATAATACTTGGAAAAGTTAATTCTTTTTAAATCTATAAAGAATATACTTTAAAAAAAGAACTCGAGTTATAACGAATTGATGGAAGGGAGGAAAGTAAAGTCGGAACGCACCCGAATAAACGGGCCGTTACATCAGGTCCTCCTAAAAAAAAGTTTCGTCCCGAAACTTGCTAAACGCCGAACTTCTCAGTCCCTAAGGCCGAGGTACGAACTCTCAAACTAAGAAGGCTTAAACCCTTTAATCTAAACACGATCTACCCGAATTACTACTGTAAGATACATCACGTCATAAAGCACATTCCCGAACGGGCACACACAACATATAACATCACACATATACACAATAACTTTAAGGGAAGAACTAGGTCTAACTCGTCGATTCTATCAAAGCTACTAACTCGGCGTAAAACTCAACCAAAGATGCTACACTCTGTCTTTATATTAGCCTCTTTTGTTCTTCGTCAATCACCATAACTGACAATCTGTCTCGAGTCGTGTATGTATTCTCTCGACTGATACACATGAACACCGGGTGAACGCTCTTTACTCTTGGCGGCTACACCAACCGGTAAACCACTTTCCCAACCTACGCTAACGTCTCACAAAGGTCCGATATACCAGAACTCAACTTCCTTCTCGGTCTTTCTCAAAGCAGCATTTCCATTATTTTCCTTTCGATTTCTCTAACAAAGAAGATCGAACTCCCAATTTACACCGTTGGCTTGAATTCTTGTCAAACCAAACTTTGATGTTATGTTTCCCTAATTCTTGTTGCAATTCCAAGTAACAAAGGAAGTATTTTACTCCATACTACTTCTACTAACACGACATGTAGGCTATTACTTTTACATTGCTACTCACTACTTAATCAAGACCTTGTCTTGAACAATCACTTGTACACCTCAAACACATAATACCTCAAGGTAAATCAAAACAGTTGCACCAATGAATCTCCTTCTTAACTCTCCACAACTCTATTGTCCATTTCCGTCTCATTCAATACTTCATTGTCATCCGGAGTAGGTTACCATAATTGGCATTATACAACTCCTCCCTTCGCAGATTTGGTAAAGCTCGGCTCATCTAAGAAAACTTGTAACTTCTTTCACATCTTTCGGGGTTTGCCATCCCAGGACAACTTGTCAAACATCTTCTTTCTTTTTGAAGAGTAGACCAAAGTATCTTATCCGGGGCATTAGTAAGCCCATATGGACTCACCACAACTTGTAGCGGTCATGGTCTGTCTGGAATGCCGCTTTATAAGAGACTACCGACCCTTGTAACCGGTCGGGTAGATCCTCTATCCGTGGTGAGGGGTACTTGTTTCTTCATTGTTATATTGCTCGGCTCACTGTAATCAATGTACAAACGGAGATAACCGTCTCTCTTTTGCAAATTGGTGTTCTCCATAACAACTTCAAATCAAGAGTTTAAGATATACACCAATATGAACTTCAAATCGAGAGTTCAAGATAACCTTCAGAGTTCTCCATAACATTTCACCAATTCCAATGAACTATTTTCAGTAAGTTCTTCCAAATGCTCCTTCACTTGTTCACAACTCATGTCTCTTCACAAGTGTCATTCCATACGGCACCTAAGATATCGAAATCGAGTCAAGCTTGACCTTAGTGAACAAATCCACATTCTAACGTGTTGGAAACTGCGATATCTTGGTTTTCGTCTTTCCTTCTTTCGTCCCATAAATAAAACCTACACAACCTTGTCTTAAAACTTGACAGGTGGTCCACTCTGATCTGTTGGGGTGACGTCCTGCAGCCCTTTTTATTGCTCCTTCTGTAACTACTATGTTCACCGTCCTCTTCTAGAGATCCTTCATCTCTTGGAGTCGAGAGACTTGCTCGAGTCTTCTAACTCTTGTAGCCTTATTTAAGTATTCCTTTATCTTAATCTCGTTTTTCCTCTTTTATGACATGTTTGTAAAAATCTTCTAAGGTTTCTAACTTATGTGCAACCATAAGGGTCCAAATTACAAGATTTAACCGTGCTTCAAAACAATTGACCTTATCTTCTTTACTTCTATGACATCCCAACATAGGGGAGGAGCTCTTTGTATTGTATATAAGCTTTCACCATAGACATTTTTTTCTTCAAGTAGGTGCCGAAATTTTATGCTTCATTTCCTTATGTAACGTCACACCGAAAGTAGAGGCTCTAACCTCAAACTTTCATGTACTTCTTGTACATCTCACAGCGATATCAAACTTCCAAACCTCAGTCCTCTCTTACTCTTATTGGCCACCTTATGTTTCTCTTGGTTTCCACGAACGAGTTCACACCGTACTAGAATGCCTTTAGGCAAAATTCTCCAACCACAATAACTGAAGATTCACTCATAACTTCACCAAGCACTCACGTTATTACTCTAAACTTGCAGCATTACCCTAATCCAGATTCCTCATTTCACGTCACAGCAACTATGGCTTCGCCATGTGAGTCCCAAAACTTTGACTTAGCTCTTGCTCGCGAAAACATGACATCATCACTGTAGAACAAACATACCATACATCTCCTTATATATCCTCCCTTTACGCACAATAACCATATAAGACTCCTTTCCCTTTTTGTCCTTCTAGTTCCCTTTACCCCGAGCCATGTCATTCCTCCATATGAAAATCTCATGACCTAAGAAGGTCGCACCAGATCGTTACAATCCCTCTCAACAAGCTACGTGACCATCACTTGTTGGAGTCAGTAAATTGTTACTTGATTAAGATATTTGCACTTTCCATGATATACCTCTTTGTTGCCGACATTAATCCACCACGAATATTCCACGTTCTTGTTACCCCTCTTCATGATCCAATCTCTTGGGTTACTCTCCCCACCTACTATCACTAGTATCAACCCGCACCTGTGCATTCTCAGTGGTCACCGATTAGCTCATTAATGACCCTTTCCAAGATCAGGGACTGACCCTCCTACCACACTTCTATGTTACCATACTTATGAAGGATACCCTCTCGGGGTATTCCGCCTTAACTTCACTAGCTCACTTTACTCTATTTCCGACTTCGTTAGCTCCTATTACGCTTCCCTCTTCCTTCCGCTTCTGTAAGATAACTATACCTCCCAACTCTTCCATGTCATATGACCCACCTTCATAGGCTTAACTTCTCTTAATGATGTTTTGCAAAATCACTTCTCAAACATTCTGACATTAAACAACACTCACTCGCGTTCCTCTTGTTGGTATCTTAAGTCTTTTGATCCAAGCTCCTTGTTTCATCTCTCATCTTCTGAAGATCATCATCCGCATACACTTCCCCTTCTTAACATTGCCCAGTCTCATCACCACGACGGAAAACGATTGACTCTGCAAGGTAGTTCTACTATGTGAACTTTTGCCATGTAATCCTCCTCATAACTCTCGTATTTCTGAAGAAGTCTCCCGCTTAAGCTCTCACAAAAACCGTCACTTCACTTTCTAGTTCTTCTGTAAGCTTAACTTACGCATCTCATGAATCTTCGTATTAGTTCGACCACACTTCACACTCAGACTTCCATGCTTAGGATCATCTAGGAAAAACTTCACGTCTCAAGGAAATACCACTTCTACCCTTGCTAGTATGCACTCCTTTCCTTCCCGCTCCGCGTCTTTATTTATCCATGCGTCGTCTTGAAGAATCATAATTTCGTTGTCTCGACTTCACTTCATTGTTACTCGTCATCGCTTTCTCGGAACCACTCTCACAACTTCAGATTGATTCCCTATTTGTATATCTTCCATCTCAGTTTTGCTTATGTTGACTCGAGGTTCTCTTCTCTTTGTTTGTCCTTGTGATTAACATCATCTCTAGTCTTCATATGGCTGCTTAGATGCTCTCTAAGGAGTATGAGGAATCATCGGGGTGCTCACTAAAACGTGATGTTCAACTCGATACTTGAGCATTTTCGTCTTCGTGGTGACACTATCCTAAGCCAAAAGGCATTGTTCAAGGTGCGATGATAGCTTTCTATCATCCTAACTATAAGGTCCAAAAACCATATGCTACTACATATCCTAGTACATGTATATGACTATATATAAGTCATATGTCCACATTGCTATAACCAACATATCACATCCAAGCAAAACTATTACAACAAAACAAGGTCCCAACACTTATATGATATTATCATGCCACATGTACCAATATCAATATAAAAATCATGCCTTCATTTTCACATAACAAGTCCATCATGCATAACTATAATCCACATATAATAATATTCCAAAAACATCCTAAGTCCACAATACATATCTACATATATACATATATATACATATATATACTAAAAATCCAATAAACTATGTTGCCGAGATCCGCGGAAGGAGTGGTGGTCCGTACATTCTACCCCGACTCATGCATGTGATTTTGAAAACGAAAACTCAGAACCCGCGGGGTTCTGTTTATTCCTTATTCGGCCTTTAGAAGATTGCGAGTGCCATTGTTGTCAACCTAGGGCTCTGATACCACTTTTGTAACACCCCGAATCTGCGGGACTCGGGGCGCTACGGGTTGGGACCTCACAATGGGTCCCGACCCTTAGCCTGACAACAATTTCACCGGATCTTTCAACATGGCACAAATAAAGGCAAAACCGAAATACATTTTATGCAATGTAAGAAAACCCAAAAGAAAACAAACAACGGACTTCAGCCGATAAACAACATTAAAGACCAAAACGCCATACACGCGGCATACCAACATAATAAACAAAGAATAAAATACAACCCGACTCTAACCCAAACTCACTCCTAAAATGTACGGAACCCCGGCTGCCCACTCTTCCGGATCTCTCGGCCGCATTCCTAACCTGCAATGCAATCTACAACAATATCGGTATAAAACCGTTAGCTAGCATTCAAGGCATTAGAATCATGGTATTGGCACACACACACACATAAGGCATCATAAACACACAACATGTTCCAAAATACACAATCCGGTTTATTATCTTTTTATTATTAGGTCATATCCCGTTCTAATTCACTTCTTTTGTGACACGAGAATCTTAAAGATCTCGCCCTTGTCCCCTTTCACCATACGGGTTTGTACTTGATGCGGATCAGCATCACCCGATGGACTGGTCGCAAGGCACCTCCCAGTCATCCCCATTTTGGACCGGACATAGCGGTCACCGCCCGTTATCATACACTTGGGCCAAATATAAACATATAAAGTCGGTGGTCCTATTACCGGTTTAGATGTTATAACATAAGCAATAAACACGCACATAAACAATAAACACACACCACCAAACACGCATTGAAACTAATACAGAGAATACGAGCTAAGTAAGTCCGAAGACTTACCTCGTCCCAAAAATAATCCCGCTATATCCCGCTCTCAGCTTCCCGTAGGAAGACACTCAATGCCTGTCAAAAGGCACACGATCAACATCTTTCTCACATGCTAGAAGTCCTAAGACTTCTAGTCCTAATGATCTCGCAAGATCATAAATTATAACCATGATAGGATAACAACCTCCTAATCCTCACGATCTCACAAAGTCATAAGCATCACAACACTTGCTAGGATACTCTCGTCCTAGTCACCATAATCTCAACAACATATAACCATAATCTCGATCCTCATAAGCTCACAAGATCAACCAAACACTCAACGCCTTACAATCCTCACAAGATAATAACACCTCAAGCTTTATAACGATCATAAATCCTCAAAACTCACCTAAGGTTCAAAGCCACTACTTGGCATTCACTCTAAGTTATGCTAGATCCAACCTAGCATGATACTACTAAACATAACAAGATCAAGGAAGGAGATACTCACACGAGGTCAAAGGCGGAAGACGATCTACGAATGTCGAGAAAGGATTAGTTGGCCTTTGTCGGGGCGCTTCCGAACCTAAGACCAAACTAAACAAATTTAGCATAACGCTAAATTTGAACGAATACTTATCATATAAAAATTTAAGGAAAACCCAACTTTTAAAACCCAAGTTTAAACCGTAAATATATATTCCGGGCAAATTGTATAACATCATAAACCCAAGGTAAAACTCGTTATCAAAATCAACTTTAAAATCCCGCAATTTAATCTTCGAGTCATAACCCGGAATCAATCCAACATGAGCATAATATATATGGTATATATGAATAAGAATATAAATCAAGTGAAACCCAAATTTAAAATGGTAAAAATTATTTTTCCGGGTAATATAAACAATTCTAGAAACTTGGGACATTTTCTGTAAATAAAACCTTGGGCCAAAATCTGTAAATAATTTCCTGCATATGGCATACTTGTTACATTCCAAAATTATGGGTCAAATCTGCAATTACACACAAACTGGGCAGAAACTGTAATTACAGTAAATAGGGGGGTCAAAATTAGAATAATTCCAAGTTGTTTCTTCAACCTAATTCACGCGACATGGAAGAAGGGAAAATCGCTCCAGCTGCTGCGTAGGTCGGGCAAGGGCGAGGCGTCACCGGCTCTACTCCGGCGGGGCGGTACCGGCTCTACTCCGGCGAGGCGTCCTGTCTTCCAGCAGCTGTCACAACCGGTCACCCACTGTTATGCAGAAGGAAGGAAAAGAAGAAAAAGAAAGGAGAGGGAGAGAGCCAGCGTTCACCAGCGGGGAAGAAGGTCTAGCGGCTCCGGTGGGCTGTGCGGCTGTTGCTTCTTCCGGCCGGCTCGTGCAGGCGGCATCAACTATTGGTGCTGCTGCACCGGACGAGGAGATGCAGATGAGAGGGCAAAGGTGAGTTGGGAGGCTGCGACAGAAAAAAAAAAATGAGAAAAGAGGTATGAGGCTGTTGTTGGGAGGGTTTCGTTGCAGGGAGGCAGGGGAGCGAGGGGTCGGACGCAGCTAGGGCTGTAGGCTAGGGCCGGAGGTCGAGGGGCCGGGTATGGAGAGGTCGGCCTCTGGCCCTCCTCTGCTGAAGCGCCACACGCAAGAAAGCAAGAAAAGAGAGGGGAGGAAATAAAAAGGAAAATAAATAAATAACTAAATAATAGGGTAAAGAGGGGCTTTTTCTTTTTAACACTCGATTAATATTCGGAACGGGATTTCCCGGATCAGTAAATCCCGATTTCCGACAAAATTAAATTAATAAAATACAGAAATACATACATGTATTCCAAAATAATATAATACTTGGAAAAGTTAATTCTTTTTAAATCTATAAAGAATATACTTTAAAAAAAGAACTCGAGTTATAACGAATTGATGGAAGGGAGGAAAGTAAAGTCGGAACGCACCCGAATAAACGGGCCGTTACAGCTAAAAGGAGCAAATGTTCTTCCATTGAATAAAAATAAGAGTAAAAGGGGTAAGTAGGTTAATACAGAATCCATGTAGAAGAATTAGGCAGTTATGTTTTTTTTTATACAAGCGTAAGCCAAAGGGGAACGGTCTCTAGAAACTTGTCGCCCCAAGGCATCCAAACGGACGAGCTCTTCAACATCTACTAGTAGCACCTCATCACCAGCCGCTGACGCAAAGCCATGCAATGCAAATTAATATGCTACGGTGTTGAAATCCCAAAAATAGAGGTGAGCACAAAACTGATCAAAACCGGAGATCCAGGAGGAGACGTCCGAGAAGATCAAAACGGAGCCAAAGAGAAGAAAGGTGAAGCTGGAGGAGGACTATCAACACGAAAACGCAAAACATCTCACAAAGATGAAGCGGGAATGGAGACTAGGCCCCTTTGAATTTTACAGAAAAGATAAATTATTCAATAATTGAATATCCTTCTTTAATTATTCAAAAGCTTATTCCTAATTAATTTGCTTATTTTATAATTAATTAAGAAAATTGATATTAGTTACCTACAATTAAGGAAACAGTTTCTCCATAATATATCTTCCAACATGTATCTATTTATCACGATTCTGAACAGATTTGAGGGAAACAGCCTCCATTTTAGACAGAGAAGTTTTCATCATCATCAAAAATCGTTCAGAGTGTGCGTTTCGTTTGGAATTCACTTTATAAATTTACATAAATCGGTTGTGTTTGTATTCAACTTGCGGAATACGATTACAGGCCATTTTGACGTCGCCTTCGTTACAGTTGGGTGTTTGTTTCTGCAATTTGCTTCAATTTACGTCAATTTCTTTGATTGCGGTTGGTGATTTTGCATCCAAATCTGTGTGGCGAGCGTTTTAAGGTGAGTTTGTACTTCATATTATATAGCCTTATACAATTTCTAGTCAACAATTTCATATTATATTTGTGTAGCCAAATCTGATATTTTGTAACATCATCTGTGTGGTAAATTTGTGCTTCTGTGAAAATTATGTTTATAATTATGCGTTGTCATAATTTTCACACACAACGTTTGAAGGTTGAAGACAGAGAAGACGAGTATGATATTTGTGAAAATTATGTACATAATTATGTGCTGACTGTGAAAATTATGTACTAATTTTCACAGACAACATTTGAAGTTTGAAGATGAAGAAGACGAGTGTTTTGCGAGTTGCAAGTGAATACTCTCCATAATATCTATGATGCTATTTTCTCGTGATGTTTTGAGCAAGTTGAAAAGACGAATCCCGTAATATCAATAAATATCCAATTGCCTTTTTTTACGGATTTCAATTTTTGCTTTTGGTAGTTTATTATATCTTTTAGGGAAAAGCCTTTAATTAGTTATCCTAATTTTAGCATTAATTTATATTATTTACGTTTATTATTTGGTATAGAAATTAAAAAAGCCTATATTGTATATGCGATACAAAAAAGACTTTTCTACACCAATTTTCTCTAAAGATATTGCCGCCCATATATTTAAATTTTTTATTTTTTAATTCGAAAAAATTTCCTAAACTTATATCTATTAAAGCAGGCACCTCTATTGCCACGTGTCAAGCCACGGTTCTCCCAACCCCAAAAATTATTTGAAAAAGTGATTTTTAAAAGTTAAAATCTATTTAAATTTTGTTATAGTGAACGTCAGTAAAACAATTGTAGATAATATCAAGGTTACAAAAATATTTTACTCCTACAAGTTCGGGAATCAAAAGTTCATTTCAACAAGTTTGTAGATCACATATCCAACGCACAATATATATATATATATATATATATATATATATAGAGAGAGAGAGAGAGAGAGAATATAGATCCTATGATAACACCCCCCAACGTGAGAACATGAGAACAAATTCATAATTATTATTAGTTTTGTTACGAATGTGTCATATCGTTTAATGTATTATTCGTAGTTATTATTGGTTGAGTGATTATTCGTAGTTATTGTTGGATTCCTAATTATTATTATTCGTAGTTATTATTATTTTTGATATCTACTTTAAATCTCAACCCTTAATACTCACATCCAACGGTATACGATTGTTCTCATGTTCTCACGTTAGGGGTGTTCTGATGGGAACCACACCCTCTCTCTCTCTCTCTATATATATATATATATATATATATATATATATATATATATGTAAGTGTTTATCTAATCCTCTCCAAGTTTGTATCTAAAATATAAACATAAATTAGATTGATAATCTTTTTTAGTTTTGCAAACCGTATCTAAAATATTCGAACCAAAGAGTGCATAAAAAGTTTTAATCTAGATAATTATGTATTGATAATCTTTTTAATTTTACGGTTAGGACCTAGCATGCTAGAGTTAGATATCTTATATATATGTTGGAGACTAGAAGTTCGATAACTTCTAGCTTTTTAGTTGGTTGTTGATAGAGTGTCTCGCTTGGTCAAGCTTAGAGCGTTTCCTGCGGGAAGTTGAGAGTGGTTATTCGAGTTCCCTTGAGAGAGGTAAGTCTTTGGACTTACTTAGCTCATATTTTACATATTAGCATTGATGTGTGTGTGGTGGTGTATGTGTATGTTATTGTTTATGTTATAAACAAACAAACTGGTAATAGGATCACCGACTTTATATTATTCTAGCCCAAGCGTATGATAACGGGCGGTTACATCATCTGCCTAGCTCTTGCGAGAGTCTAGGAGGTTCTTGGTGACTAGCCCGTGTTGGTTAGACGGTCGGAGGCATCCGTACCGTTCCATGCCGGTAAGTAGGGACCGAGGCGGGACCACGGTGGTCTCGTGTCACAAAACTAAGTTGAATTAGAACGGGATACGACCTAATAATAATAAAGATAATAAAACGGATCGTTGTGATTTTATGTATGTTGTATACTTGTGATGAGATTATGTGTGTATGTGCCTCACCCATTGATTCTAATATCTAGAATATGAGCTAACGGTTTTAAACCATTTGTGTAGACGCCCTGCAGGTTAAGGACGCCGCCGAGTGAGGTGGAGGAGTGGGCAGCCGAGGGTCGCCGTACACTATAGGACGGGGGCATTTTTGGGTTTATTTTGTTATGTTTGGATTTATGGATTTAGGATTTATCCTTTGATATTGTGTCGTTTTGAGGACTCGGCTGAGTTTCCACTTTGTACTTTTACTTTCAGTTTCTCGCATACATTATAAACGATTTGAGTTTTTGCCTTTATTTGTGCCATGTTGGAAAGGTCCGGTGAAATTGTTGTCAAGATAAGGGTCGGGACCCATTGTGAGGTCTCGTCCGTAGCATCCCGATATCCCAGGGTGTTGCACCATACACTTAGCCTCACAATACGAGTCTTTCTCTTCTTCGTGTGCAATAGGTAAACATGTCCATCTTCCATAATAACATTTACTTTTGACATGCTGAGTAATGAGTACATACTTGCTGCGGATCTTTGGCGGAGATTGTGTATCTCCCTCTCACATCCCCAGACTCGATGGTTAAGACATTGTATCCCTTATCTTCATCACCTATGTTCAGTTGGTGTAACACCCCAAGTTTCACAACTCGGGGAGCTACTGGTTAGGACCTCACAGTGGGTCCCGACCTTAGTTTGACAACAGCTTAACTAGATCTTACAAGAAAGCACAGATAAGGAAATTCATAAATCATAAAGTAGGTTTTTACAAAACAATGAATGTGACTAGAAATTGACAGCCGGAAACAACAAAGTCTCATAAACTGAGAAAAAGTACAGTCATAACTGAAAGACCGATAAAAGAAACTGCACCCCATCCTAAGGAGTACGACACCCCGGTTGTCCACTACCATCCGGATCACTCGGCATCTGCTCTAACCTGTGGCAAGTCTAAACAACGATAAACAGTTAGCTAACTAATCAAATATAAGTAGAAAAATAAATAGCACAAACACACAGAAGAAGAATATAAACACTCAACATGCTGGCACACAATCCGGTTATTATCTGATCACTTATGTGATTCACTTTATCCGGTTTTAAAAGTTGTAGCATGAGAAATCTTAAGATTCTCGCCCCCGTTCCTTATCCAGCAGGTGATAGTGTAGCACACCTCCACCGGTGGCGTCCCCGCAAACCAAGTATGGACTAGTCCCGAAGGAAACCCCCAGCGCCCTCGGGCTAACTGAGCAGAACGCTACCGCCCGTTACTCTAAGGCCAGATATGTAAGTCGGTCAAAGATTACTATGAAATACACTAGTGCACACATCATTCACACACCACTATCATAATTCACACACATATCTGACAGCTAGCTAAGTAAGCCCAAAGGACTTACCTGAAATAGATCTCGACTCTCTAATTCGCAAATTGATTTGTAACTGTAGGAATTCAGTAGCCTGTCAAAGGAGGCAAGTGTGTCAGCACACTTTCTAGGTAATTAGAAGTCTAAGACTTCTAAGATAGTAGATCCTATTAGAACATAATTTAATACAATACCAATTTATGCTAAAATGACTATTTTACCCTTGGTCCCAAAACTTCCAAAAATTCCATAATTCATGTCTAAACTCTTATTTGAGACTAAAAAGTCATATTCTAACTCCTAAAGATGAGTTTAGTTATAAACTGGAAATTTACCCATTTTCCTATTTTCCGAAAGATCATTAAGGTCCAACTTCGGCTTCAAATATGAAATTCGAATAAACTTATAATAATTCCGAAATAATTTTCTAAATCATCTATGGTAACCCATCTACTCCTAGGAGTAAGAATTTCTCAAAACTGTTCAACCATCATTTCTATAAAAATTCCCAAAGTTGGTTACAACACTTACATTTCATATACTTAGCCAAAATTTCATTGTTGGAAAAACAGCTTAACTACTCCACTTTGGGAGCTTATAACTTATAATCCGACCGTTCATTTCTTCTCAAATTTTAACACGGTAAACTACATATATCTACCTATTATATATTAAAATTTTAACGGTGGATCTTCTACATAACTCTTTAACATTGATCTACAACAATGCCAATTTCCAACCCCAAAACTGAAGAAAACAAAAATTAATTTACAGCAGTTCATGTATACAACTATTTCGGACATCTTAACTCAGCAGATACTATCCACCAGCACCACCCATGTTCCAGTCCTAAGTAACACCTGATCTCTCAAGTTTAACCTAGTCCTAAACGTCTAACTGATTATCCAAATACTAGTAGTGCAAAGGGTCGAGAGCACTTACCTACGAGTCTGTAGTGGTGAAGGAACAAAGTAATCTAGCGCATTTTACACCGCCTTGGCTGCTGAATCCTTGACGACAGAAAGACAATCAGTTCTGGCCCCTAGACTAGACCTAAGTTGTAGACAAGGGTAAGCGGAATTTTGCCTCACCTCACTGCCCTTCTCTGAATTGGAGATGGATGGCGGAAGTTTCCTGGTTGGTTCGAGCCTTCTGATGCAGTGTACTCGAGCCTTCTGCACGTGAATGAGAGCATTCCATCATCGATATCAAACAATGCAGAAGGGAGGGGATATGAATAGTATCCATTCGACTCATGTTCGCCTCTAAACGTGCATGCAAATAAGTTTTAAATTTATAAAACTAGAATAAAAGCAAGTGAACCCGCAGTGTACGGATCCATATTGATAGTCATTGATTGAGCCTTGATGCATTTGTGAGCTAGTTTGTCTATAATGTCGATATAGAGATCTACACAAGCTTTATGTTGATTATAGGTAATTGAGAGCTATTTCCAAACGGAATTGAGCAAGGATGGAGTTTGATGGAACATGTCCATGAATTGAGGACATTCCTAGGAGCTAAGGGAGTGCCAACTTGAAGGATGCACGAGACTAAGGAAGAATCACCTTCTAGCCCTAAACCACGCTCTAAAATACGGCCGTACTACATTCCACGTTCAAGTCCACGGCCGTGGAACCTTGGCAAGGGAAGCGTGATTCATTCCAGTAACTTTTACGGCCGTGGAAGAGTTGTGTAAACCGTGTTGATTTCGACGCTCTAAATTACGGCCGTGGAACCTTTCCATGACCGTGATCTTGGCGATCTTTTTCGCCACAATTTAAGCCACGATCTCCTACGCAATTGGGCCGGGCCGATACTTTATCTTACACTATAAAAGGACGGACGAAGAGAGATTCCGTCACCTTCGCTTACGCATAGACGCATCTTACACTTGCGCTTGGAATTGCCCTAATTTCGCATTTGGCAGAAGTTGTGTTTGAGAGATTTTAGCGCATTGCTATTGTGATTTCTGGATTGACGGAAGATCGATGATTCGGGAGATTGTTCGTAAGATGATTTCGCTTCTTACTTAGGTTTGATTTGGAAGACGGATTGACATCCCGTTCTTCCTTCTTATCTAAGATTGTGATTGTTTGTGCTATTCCGAATTTATTGACGATTATTGTTCTTGATTGTGATTTTAAGATTGATTTGAAAGTTATTGAAGGTTTTCGGATGTTTTCATCTTTCAATCTTTTAAAACCTTAAATTTGATATCAATATGACTATTGTTGGCTAAAAACCCTTAACAATTCTAAGGTGAAGGGTTGATAGTTGTGGCTTAGATGATGATAGATCGATCGTAAACAGATTGGACCCTGAGATTTAGAGAGAATCGCCGATAACCCTAATCCACGGTCTGTTCTTGAGCTTCCACGGCCGTGGAACTCAAGAACTACCCGTAATTTTGTGTTAAGTTACGAACTTGCTTTTACTTTAATCCAAAGTTAAAGATTTGCTTTAACTTAGTCTTGGCTTGCGTTTTCTAGGTGGTAGTGAAGCCTCAACAACCTCTACCTCGATTGTGAGTGTCACAACCTTAATCGGTTTAGTTGGTCTTGATCCTTGGATTACAAGTTTGGGTATTTGACATTAATTCTTGCCTTTAGAACCTTTCTATATTGAAGCCTCAACAACCTTTATAGAGAGTGTCTTGTAGGTGAGTCATATAAGGTTTTTGGAACTTCACCGTACGATTACCTTACATTAGCATACCTTTGCATGTCTTAACTCTGTCCTTATATCATTAGTATATCTTGAATCGATTGCCACAACTGGATACTTGGATCTTTAGGATTGTTGTTTTCCCAATACTTGAAAAGCTTCTTACAATTACTCGCTTGATAATCTATAATTGAATTTGTTCCCCCCAAATCCGTGTGTTCGATACTCTGGAATTCTTGCTTAACTATATCGATCTGTACACTGCGGGTTCGCTTGCTTGATTTCTAGTTTTATAATTAAAGCTTATTTGCACGCACGCTAAGTGACGAACAAGTTTTTGGCGCCGTTGCCGGGGATTTGGTTTAGGCCGAATTCGGTTTACGGTTGTCAAGCTTGGGAGCTCTTCCCTTGTTATTTGATATCTCTTTGAGTGCATGCACAGGTCTAGGAACACCGAGGATCTCTTACCTCTTGATCAAGAGCTTGAGAGGACTTTAAGGCAAAAGCGTAAGGAAAAGAAAATGGATGAAGAACACGAACGTGATCTTCAATCGGAGCTAGCGGAGAAAGAAGCTCAACTCCAATGGAGTGAGAAAACACGTAGAGAAGAAACGGATCGTCATCAAATGAAAGTTGTCGATCTAACGGATATGATGTTCCAAATGAGGATTGAGATAAACAACCTCAAGGAGAAAAAGAGAAGGAGGAGACCGGGAAGATCGGTTAGAGCTAACTCATCCA
Organism: Fagopyrum homotropicum; assembly: GCA_033239125.1. NCBI lineage: Eukaryota > Viridiplantae > Streptophyta > Magnoliopsida > Caryophyllales > Polygonaceae > Fagopyrum > Fagopyrum homotropicum. Next base: position 97,721,260 of record BSWB01000007.1, on the reverse strand, counting down.
ATGAGGATAGCGACTCCTCCATGCCACCGCTAGAGGAAATTGATTCCACGATCAATGTGAATCCATTCCATCCACGGGCAGCTGCTAATCGCCGTGTTCCACCTAGGAATGCAAGGATCGAACGTGTGGATGAGGAGCCAAGAACTCTTGGCCAAAGGATGGATCCAACGCAGCAACAACGCCGTCTAGGTGTGAACTTTGATGCTGACGATGTACAAGGGTTTAGCTTCAACCCTCAAGTTATTACCCTTGTTCGCCAAAACCAATTTGGCGGAACAAGCGCTGAATATCCACACCAACACTTGCAAAACTTTGAGTGTATGATGGAGACAAAGAGGCCGAAGAACGCGACTACCAACAACTATAAGCTCAAACCTTTCTTCTTCTCCTTGAAGGGGAAAGCATTATCTTGGTACCAAGCTCTTCCTAGTGGGAAACTAGACACATGGGAAGACCTTTCCGCGGAGTTCCTCACTAAGTTCTTTCCGCCATCCAAAACGGCGGAACTTAGAGGTAAGATTAATGCATTTTCCATGAGATCTAACAAAAGTTTGTTTCAATCTTGGGAAAAGTTTCAGGATTTGTTATTGGATTGCCCTCATCATGGCATAATCAAACTTGCATTGCTGGAGATATACTATAAGGGGCTGGATGTGGAGACACAATTCAAGCTCCAATCCCTCTCATGTGGTACATTCATGGACATGAGAGAAGATGACGCTTGGGACTTCATTGAGAAGCAAGCAAGGGTCATAGAGAAGTATTCTCACCGGAAGGTAGAGGGAAATCGTGTGGAGCAAGGAGCAAAGCTCACACATGAAGCTCAAAATCAAATTTTCTCCCTCAACAATGAACTCAAAGAGTTGAAGGAGGCTATCAAGACCAACTTTCCAAAGCAACAAGGAAAGGATGTTGGCTACTTGGGCAACAACAACAATGGTGGTGAGAATACAAACCGCAACAACAATAACCGGAACAACAACCGGAATAATTGGAATGGCAACAACAACAACCGGAACAGTAATTGGAACAACAATAGGGGTTCAAACAACAACAATTGACGCTCCAATCAACAAAACTCCGGTAACTCTTATCCTTCCAATTCAAATTCACTAACTCCACCTTCCTCTTCATCTACTCCTTTGAAAAGCCAGGGGCAAACATCTAATGGAGGAAACGCTTCGGGGAAGGAGAAGCCCGATCCCATGTTGGAAACGATTTTGGAAAAGCTTCAAGGTTTGGAGAACCGCATCATTAAGGTTGATGATCAAATTTCTAAGGTTGATAAAGCCCAAAAGGTCTTAGAAAACCAAATGTTCAGCCATGCGGAGGAAGTTCCTAGGAATCAAGGGAAACTTCTAGGAAAGACGGAGGACAACCCTAAGGGAAGAGTGATGGCAATCACAACTAGGAGCGGAGTAACTACAACCGATCCGCAGCCTAAGTTTGTTGAAGTCCCCGTTGAGAAAGACAAGGAGAAGGGGAAGGAGAAGGAAGATGTCTACGTTCCTCCTCTGGCTTACAAACCTCCCCTACCATTCCCTCAATCTAGAGCGAGAGCGCGCCTAGATAAACAATTTGGTAAGTTTATAGAACTCATGAGCAAGCTGCATATTAATATACCTTTCATTGATGTTATTGTAGGTATGCCGGCTTATGGCAAGTTCTTAAAGGAAATCCTCTCTAACAAGAGAAAGTTAGAGGATTTTGGAGAGGTCAAGATGAGTTCGGATTCTTCGGATCTCATCAAGACCATGAAGGAGAAAATGCCCCCAAAACTAAAAGATCCGGGGTCATTTTGTATTCCCATAGGAGTGGGAGATGTCACATACGATGCATTATGTGACTTGGGAGCAAGTGTGAGCATCATACCACTTGCATTATGTAGGAAGATCGGTTTAGGCGACCCTAAACCGGTGAAAATGACGTTGTACATGGCGGATCGATCCATCACTCGCCCCGTCGGTATTGTAGAAGACGTCCCAGTCAAGCTAGGTAAATTCTTTGTTCCCATTGATTTTGTTGTGCTTGACATTCCTGCAGATAGTCCGGTCCCGATCATACTCGGAAGACCGTTTCTTGCAACTTCCGGCTGCATAGTCGATTGCAAGAATGCTAGACTCGCCTTTGACATAGGAGAGGAGAAGGTAGAGTTCGTTCTTTCCACTCTAGTGAAGGAGCCAATCTTTGATGAGGATATATTCAATATCCAAGATGAAGAGGGGTTGTCTAGAGAGGAGGTAAGTGCTATTCTCTTCAAAGATCCTTTGCAAAAGGTTATTACTATGAGTCTAACGGATGTAGGGGAAGAAGAGGAGTGCAATTAGGCAATTAAAGCCTTAGAAGCACAAGAGGAAGTATGTGAAGAGGAAGTATGTGAAGAGGAGTTTGAGAAACTCCACGATGAGGCAGAAAACGTGAGAATCCACGGCCATACACTATATTCCACGGCCGTGGATTTCACCAACCAAAGCGTGGCTCACTCCAGAGAGTTACACGGTCGTGGAGGAAACAGAGCAACCGTATTTCCTTTCCATGCCCTAAACCACGGCCGTGGAGGATCCAGGGAAACCGTAATTTTGGCCGTGGAAGAGGGTGATCGTGCCACTTCTTCAACTTCTTTTGATTCTTCTCCCACACCTTCTACTTCCTTAGACACTTCTAAGGAAGCATCGGAAGCTCCACAAGAGCCATTGGAAGCTCCGAAAGCGCTGGAACTAAAGCAACTTCCTACTCATCTAAGGTACGCTTTTCTAAGACCTAACTCTACTTATCCGGTTATTGTTAGTTCCGATCTAAGCATAGATGAACATATTAAGCTTATGGTTGTCCTTAGGAAACATAGGAAAGCTTTAGGTTATACTATAGAAGACTTAGTAGGAATCAAACCATCCCTATGCATGCATAAAATATTAATGGAGGAGGACTTTAGGACTTCAAGACAACCTCAAAGGCGGTTGAATCCGACCATGAAGGAGGTTGTCAAGAAGGAAATTCTTAAACTTCTTGATGCAGGTATCATCTATCCTATCTCCGATAGTAAGTGGGTGAGTCCGGTTCAAGTAGTTCCGAAGAAGGGAGGAATGACAGTCATCACCAACAAGAATAACGAACTCATTCCTACCCGAACCGTAACGGGATGGCGGATGTGCATAGACTACCGCAAGCTTAACAATGCGACGAGGAAGGACCACTTCCCACTACCCTTCATCGATCAAATGCTTGAAAGGTTAGCGCAACATTCTCACTTTTGCTATCTTGACGGTTATAGTGGTTTCTTTCAGATTCCGATACACCCAGATGATCAGGAGAAGACCACATTCACGTGCCCATGGGGTACGTTCGCTTATAGGAGAATGCCGTTCGGGCTTTGCAATGCCCCAGCCACCTTTTAAAGGTGCATGATGGCCATCTTCTCCGAATACATTGAGGAAATCATGGAGGTCTTCATGGATGACTTCTCCGTATACGGTTCCTCTTTTGACAATTGCCTTTCTAACCTTGCTCTTGTTTTACAAAGGTGTGAAGACACTAACCTAGTTCTTAATTGGGAGAAGTGTCAATTTATGGTAAAGGAAGGAATTGTATTAGGACACCTAATCTCTAGTAGAGGGATAGAGGTGGATAAGGCGAAAATAGAGACTATAGAGAAGCTTCCTCCCCCAACTTCGGTGAAAGGAATAAGAAGTTTTCTAGGACATGCCGGATTTTATAGACGCTTCATAAAAGACTTCTCTAAAATATCAAAACCGCTAACTAATCTATTGATGAAGGATGCAGTTTTTGAGTTTTCGCAGGAATGCTTAGATGCGTTTAACATGATCCGGGAAGCTCTAATTTCAGCACCTATTATCCAACCTCCGGATTGGACTCTTCCCTTTGAGGTTATGTGCGATGCTAGTGACGTAGCTATAGGACCTGTTCTTGGACAACGAAAGGAAGGGCGAACCCATGCCATATACTATGCTAGCAAGACGCTAGATGAAGCGCAGCTCAACTACGCCACTACGGAAAAGGAATTTTTAGCCATTGTTTATGCTATTGACAAGTTTCGCTCTTATCTTGTAGGTGCAAAGGTGATTGTCTACACGGATCATGCTGCGATCCGGTACCTCCTTGCAAAGAAGGACGCGAAGCCAAGGCTTATTAGATGGATTCTCCTTCTACAAGAATTCGATCTAGAGATCCGTGACAAGAAGGGTTCGGAAAATTCTGTTGCGGATCATTTGAGTCGCCTAACACACCTAGGGGATGACCACTTACCTATAGATGACTCCTTCCCAGAAGAACACCTACACATTATTGAGGAGTGCATCGATGTGATCTCCAAAGGTAACGAACCATGGTTTGCTGATTTTGTTAACTATTTGGTATGTCAGGAGATACCGCCCGGATTATCCTACGCACAAAGAAAGAAGTTCTTTAAGGATGTCCGGGAATACTTTTGGAATGAACCTCTCCTCTTTAAGAGAGGTCCAGATGGCATCATTCGGCGATGTGTGCCGGAAGATGAGATGCAAAGTGTCATCCGCCATTGTCATTCACTACCTTGTGGAGGACACGCTAGTTCGAACAAGACTAGCGCTAAGGTATTGCAATCTGGATTTTTTTGGCCTACTTTATTTAGAGATGTGCAATCCTTTGTTTCCTGCTGCGATGCTTGCCAAAGAACAGGAAATATCTCTAGGAGGAATGAGATGCCTCTCAATAACATCCAAGAGGAGGAGATTTTCGATGTTTGGGGAGTTGACTTCATGGGACCGTTCCCATCATCTTGTGGAAACCAATACATACTCTTGGCGGTAGATTATGTTTCTAGATGGGTGGAAGAAATTGCCTCTCCCACCAATGATGCCATGGTAGTGGTTAAGTTCTTTAACAAAACCATTTTCCCACGATTTGGGACGCCAAGGACTATCATTAGTGATGGAGGTTCTCACTTCATTGCCCGGCGCTTTGAAGCTCTTCTAGCTAAGTATGGGGTTACTCACAAGATCGCCACCCCTTATCATCCACAAACTAGTGGACAAGTTGAAATCTCAAACCGGGAGATCAAAGGAATCCTAGAGAAGACGGTTTCATGGACTAGGAAGGATTGGTCCTTGAAGCTTGATGATGCATTGTGGGCGTACCGGACTGCGTACAAGACTCCCATAGGAACCACACCATACAACCTTGTGTATGGGAAGTCTTGTCACTTACCGGTAGAGTTGGAGCACAAGGCGTTTTGGGCTATCAAATGGTTGAATTTCAGCATGAAGGAAGCGGGAGAGAAGCGTCTCTTGAACCTTAATGAGCTGGAAGAACTCCGCTTGAACGCCTATGAGAACGCCAAGATTTATAAGGAGAGAGCAAAGCGTTGGCATGATAAGCACATCATTCCAAAGGACTTCAAAGAAGGAGATCAAGTTCTCCTCTTCAATTCAAGGCTTCGTCTCTTTCCAGGTAAGCTTAAATCTCGTTGGACCGGACCTTTTCTAAGTAAGCGTATATTCCCCCATGGTGCAGTTGAAGTATGGGGTGAAGCGGGCGGAAGCTTTAAGGTGAACGGTCAATGACTCAAGAAGTATACGCCGGAACTCCAAGCTGAAGAGTTCGCGCCTACCGCACTCGAATAAGTGCGAATTTGGTCTAGCTACGGACCTTAAACAAAGCGCTTCTTGGGAGGCAACCCAAGGTATTGCATTTACGTTTTTGTTTTCGATTCTTAGTTTAGCTTAGTTTAGACGTTTTTGCTTTGTTTTGCCTTCGATTCCTTCCGGTATGTTCGTGTTTTTGGATGTAGGAACAATGGAAAAGGAAAGGGGAAGAGTAATTTTGAAGAAAAGTGACGAAACTTGGACTTTGGAGCATTACAGAGAGTTCCACGGCCTAAACCACGGTTGTGACAGCTATAGTGACCGTAATTTCCAAAAGCCTTTGAAAAATCACCAAAACCACGGTTCCGTACATTTCCACGGCCGTGGAACCCCCCGATAGACCGTGGTTTTCAAAAATTTTGTCGGCCACTATATAAACCACATTCTTCACAAAAACACTTCACAAAACCCAATTCCACAACCATTTTCGCCGATTCCACGCCCCTCACCTCAATTCTCCGTTCGTTAATCGTTTTCAACGATTCTTCGACCCAAACTGAAGCAAATTCGACCACCAACGAGATCCAAGCAACGAATCGAGCGGCAAATCACCAAGGAATGCAGAATTCGGATTTTCTAATCCGAAACCTAGGTTTTTTCGCTCTTCTCTAATTTTGTCAATTCGGGTTCTTTTTTTGCTAGAAATTATAGGAGAACTGATTGAAATTGGAAGGAATTAGACTAGGGCTGCCTGATTGCTGAGTTTGAGTGTTATTTGCTGAATTTTGAGAAAAAGCGAGACGAACCACGGTCTCTGTCAATTCCACGGCCGTGGAACACCAAGAACAGACCGTGGTTTTGAACAGTAATGGATTTTGTGAGGAGAGTTTCTGGGAGGATTAAGGAGAAGAAAAATGAGAAGGATAAGAACAAAAAGAGGAAGGGTAATCCCTCTTCCTCTTCATCCTCTAGAGCAACACCACCTTCCTCCCCTTCACCTCCATCATCACCTTCATCACCCGCACCTCCTAGCCCTAGGGTACCTACCATTCACGAGGATCATCTCGATGCATTAGAGAGGATCCACAAGAGGGTTGTTATAGGACCTAGGTACCTATTGTTGGAGGATTTAGCTCCTCTTCACATAGTAGATGACCTTACTTGGCTCTTGGATAGAGCCGGTCTTATCGTCTTCTCGGCTATCCGAGAGGACGCTTATGAGGAGATCACGAGAGAGGTTGTGACGTCTGTTGAGCACAACCACGTAGATAGGACAGTTTCTTTCCGTCTGATGGAAAGGAACTATCATTTCTCCATCCAGGAGTTTGGGACCTTCTTTGGGTTCCAAGAGACCTTCAATGGTCGTTTTCCTAGCGGCGTTTACGCCAAAGATTTTTGGGAGGAGGTTGCTATGATTTACGCCAGCGAGGACCGCTAGCAACCAGCTGATACCAAGGCTAAGAATATGTATCACTTAGCCTTGAAGATTGCTCACCGGGTTCTTTCTGAGTGTCTCTTCCCTAGGACGGAGACACCTCAGAAGATCAAGACGGATGAGCTCTTTCTGTTGTACTCTATGCTGTATGGGCGCCCTGCTGACTGCGCCACCCTCTTAACTGCTACCATGAGCAAGATAAAGAACAAGAGGGCGGGCAACATTGGATATGGTGGGATAGTCACCCACCTTGCTAGGATGTTAGGGGTGGATTTTTCTGCATGTACACGTATTCCAGCCGTACCCCTAGGACTCTAGGCCTTCATGACTAGAGGTCTTATCTTCCCTACCCATAAAGGTCCACCTTATGCAGCTATGCCTTGGGAGAGCAGGACGGGGAGGGGCATTGAGTGGCTCCCGGAGTATTCCATTATGGCTTGTCGATATAATTGGAAGGCGACATTAGCAGCTATGCACGCGAACAGGATTACAGCTCCTCCATATGTCCCACCACCGCCCGTAGTTGAGGAGGAGGAGATGAGAGATCAGTATGAGGGAGGAGGAGGAGCAGAGCAGGAGTTTGGCACGTTTCCGGATCAGCCGGATGCGGCCCCTGACATGCCCAGACGTTCTCCACGTCCAACCAGAGCTTCAGGTTCATCTTCTCGCCGCGCCAGCGTGAGTGAGAGACCCACTTGGATGGAGACACCTCCTGCATGGTACGGAGCTCCACCTCCATGGTCCGCACAGCAGCCACCGCCACCAGCACCAGCACCGTCAGATGCACCGGGGTGGTACAGTCAGGCTCCGGGATGGTATGAGCAGATGCCAGAGTGGGCTACTAGCCTTTCTGATAGAGTGGGAGCATTGGAGATTCGAGCCGATGCTAGAGATGGACGCATGGACGACCTCGACCATATGATGAGAGACGTCTACCGCCAGCAGTTCGGGCAGTACTACGATCCTAGCTTCTCTCCATTCCCGCCTCCACCTCCACCGTAGTGATGATTTGCAAGACCGACAGTTTTAGCCGCTCCACCGCCACTTTGTGAGTTTCTTTTTCTTTTTCTTTCTTTCTTTTCTTCTTTTCTTTCCTTTATTTGAACATTAGGGACAATGTTTGTTCCAAGTATGGGGTGGGGTGTGACTAAAAGTTGTAATAACTCTTACTCACTTTGATCGCTTCTATCTGAGACTATCTTGCATGTTCATTATATTGTTACACGTTTCATTATTGCATTGCATGAAAAAGAGTTTGAAAAACCCATAAAAATTAAAAAATTTTGAAAATTTTGTGCTTCTAAGGATAGAGAGGATTTCTATGATAATCGCTACTTGTGAATTGAGTTTGATGACAATTGCATGCTTAAACGAATAGTGAATTGAAAAGAAATTGAATGAGTTGATTATACCTCTTTTGCAAGTTTCATAATGTGATAAATGTTACTTAAATCATGTTGAGGAATTGAAGTTGAAATCACACTATAAGTTCTTATACTTCTTGTTGAGATGATTAAGGCAATTCGATTTTCTTTCTTCTTTCTTTGATCATTTAGCCCCTCATTGAAATTATGGCCTCCTTTACCTATCCGGGAATTTGGAGGAGTTGATTGATATTGGCATGTTTAATGTGGGAGGGTCTTGAAAGCAATTATTTGAAATCAAAAGAATAGAAAGAAATTGTAGGTTTGGGGAAGTCAATCATGATGATGAGTAACTCGGCACCATTCACATAGCTGGGTGTTTGTGTCTTGCCAAAGTCGGATTGAGCGATATTCCTAGCGGATTATGGTATGTGCGCTAAGGGTTTGAGGCATCTCATAAAAATTGAGAAACGCCAATCTCCTAGGCTTCTGTTTTTGTGCACCTCTATCCATAACTCCAAAAGTAAAGTCGAAAAATGAAAAGAAGAGAGCGAAGCTCTAAGTTTAAAGTGTTGTGGAAACCGCAAGAGAAGAAGAAAGAATAGTTATCCACTTTCCCGGATTCATGCACCACATTCCCTAAAGTTTCCTTCCCTTTCCACATTCTAGACCTTTTTCTTTGAAAGTCCTTAAGATCAAAAGAATGTTATATGACTTGGTGATCTAAATTGATGTTTCTTATGATTGATTTTGATAATGTTTGAAGGTTATGATGTTTGTATGGAAGTTTGATTGATTCATGATTTTTCTTTACTCTTTACTCTTTGATTAAGTGTATGAAAGTCTTATAAACGAATGAAGCAAGATTTGAGAATGATCTATTGATTAGAAGGCACATTCATCAAAAAGAAGTTTTGCTTTGAGAAGGTACACATATTTCATCCTAACTTGTGTTTTAAAGCTTTTGAAAGACCTTGCTTAGGGACAAGCAAGTGGCAAGTATGGGGTTATTTGTTAGCATGAAATATTGTGATATTTTAGGCACGTTTTCTAAGTATATTTGATCCATATTGATAGTCATTGATTGAGCCTTGATGCATTTGTGAGTTAGTTTGTCTATAATGTCGATATAGAGATCTACACAAGCTTTATGTTGATTATAGGTAATTGAGAGCTATTTCCGAACGGAATTGAGCAAGGATGGAGTTTGATGGAACATGTCCATGAATTGAGGACATTCCTAGGAGCTAAGGAGTGCCAACTTGAAAGATGCACGAGACTAAGGAAGAATCACGTTCTAGCCCTAAACCACGCTCTAAAATACGGTCGTACTACATTCCACGTTCAAGTCCACGGCCGTGGAACCTTGACAAGGGAAGCGTGATTCATTCCAGTAACTTCTACGGCCGTGGAAGAGTTGTGTCAAACCGTGTTGATTTCCACGCTCTAAATTACGGCCGTGGAACCCTTCCACGACCGTGATCTTGGCGATCTTTTTCGCCACAATTTAAGCCACGATCTCCTACGCAATTGGGTCGGGCCGATACTTTATCTTACACTATAAAAGGACGGACGAAGAGAGATTCCGTCACATTCGCTTACGCATAGACGCATCTTACGCTTGCGCTTGGAATTGCCCTAATTTCGCATTTGGCGGAAGTTGTGTTTGAGAGATTTTCGCGCATTGCTATTGTGATTTCTGGATTGACGGAAGATCGAAGATTCGGGAGATTGTTCGTAAGAAGATTTTGCTTCTTACTTAGGTTTGATTTGGAAGACGGATTGACATCCCGTTCTTCCTTCTTATCTAAGATTTTGATTGTTTGTGCTATTCCGAATCTATTGACGATTATTGTTCTTGATTGTGATTTTGAGATTGATTTGAAAGTTATTGAAGGTTTTTGGAAGTTTTCATCTTTCAATCTTTTAAAACCTTAAATTTGATATCAATATGACTATTGTTGGCTAAAACCCTTTACCATTTCTAAGGTGAAGGGTTGATAGTTGTGGCTTAGATGATGATAGATCGATCGTAAACAGATTGGACCTTGAGAGTTAGAGAGAATCGCCGATAACCCTAATCCACGGTCTGTTCTTGAGCTTCCACGGCCGTGGAACTCAAGAACTACCCGTAATTTTGTGTTAAGTTACGAACTTGCTTTTACTTTAATCCAAAGTTAAAGATTTGCTTTAACTTAGTCTTGGCTTGCCTTTTCTAGGTGGTAGTGAAGCCTCAACAACCTCTACCTCGATTGTGAGTGTCACAACCTTAATCGGTTTAGTTGGTCTTGATCCTTGGATTACAAGTTTGGGTATTTGACATTAATTCTTGCCTTTAGAACCTTTCTATATTGAAGCCTCTACAACCTTTATAGAGAGTGTCTTGTAGGTGAGTCATATAAGGTTTTTGGAACTTCACCGTACGATTACCTTACATTAGCATACCTTTGCATGTCTTAACTCTGTCCTTATATCATTAGTATATCTTGAATCGATTGCCACAGCTGGATACTTGGATCTTTAGGATTGTTGTTTTCCGAATACTTGAAAAGCTTCTTATAATTACTCGCTTGATAATCTATAATTGAATTTGTTCCCCCAAATCCCTGTGTTCGATACTCTGGAATTCTTGCTTAACTATATCGATCCGTACACTGCGGGTTCGCTTGCTTGATTTCTAGTTTTATAATTAAAGCTTATTTGCACGCACGCTAAGTGGCGAACAGGATCGGCGTAGATTAGCAAGTATTCCAGAGTATCAATCTCACGGATTTGTTGAAACAAAGTCAGTTTCAAGTAATCGAGCAATGAAAAGTGTAGAAGTTTTGCCAATATTGGGAAAACAACAATCCTAAAGATCCAGGTATCTAATTGTGACAATCGATTCAAGATATTCTATAAGTATAAGGACAGAGTTGAGAATTGCAAAGGTATACTAAGGTAAGGTAGTGTACGGTGAAGTTCCATAACCCTATATGTCTAACCCAAAGACACTCTCTATACAAGTTCTTTAACTTTGAGACACATAAAATCAAAATCAGTCGCCATGTGACTTTTCAGGAAACCATCTTTCCTTTCAAAACATCATCTACACAAGATGAGATCACTCGTAGATCTTTGTTTTGTTGATAAGTTTTCACTAATTTCATAGATCTAAATCTCCTTTGGCATTTTCTTAGTTTATCTTTCAACTAAAGTTCTAAACACACCCTCATCTCTTACTTTTGTTTTACTTGCAAATGTTTCACTTGTAAAACTTAGTGATACAGTAGCATATGCGGAACCACCTAGCAAGAAGAGAAATCAAGAAGCAAGGAGACGGAAGGACATGAACATGCATAAAGACTTCAACATCTAAGAGAAGAAGAAATGACATGATCGAGAAGAAGAAGAAAGAGACTAAGTCATTTTAGAACTCTTCGTACTAGAAGATTGAGGGTGCATGATAGTCTACTCAACCACGCACATATCCGTAAAAGGAGAAGATTCATTGATCACATGCACAAGAACAAGCTCGTCCATGCGCATTATTCAACTCATCCATGGAAGGAAGAAGGAAGCACCAACCATTCACCTACACATCTTCGAACTCAACCATGTAAGGACGTATAGGATTCTAACCCCATGTATCCCTTATCGATGCAAGCATGCAAGAACGTAGAGAATGCCAGGTCCACTCTTTCCTTTTCATTTCAACCATACAGAAGCATAGGGAACCCGGCGATCACACTTCACCCGATTCAACTGAAAGTATCTCCGGACCAGCCCCGGTTCACACATGCATTGCTCGCCGATCTCCCATGCGTGTGTACGACCTTCTTGGAGCGAGCCAACCATGCATCGTACCCAGTTCGGTCCATTCATGCAAACTCCCTTTTCGGCACGACGCATTTTATACATCCATGAAGACCGGGCCACCCATGCAAGCTTACCTAACCCTCCATGCTCTCGTGATGATTGGCCCATACACGCTATTTTAAATCCACCATACACCCATGGAGAATGGTCTGAATCTTGTGGCCAATTTGGGTCAAAGATATTATATTTTATGTCCATAAAGACTTTTTTTAATTATGGGTTAATTTTTGACCTTTTAGTTGTTAATTTTTGGCTCACATATCTTTTAATTATTTTACAAATAGTTTAAGTCTTTTAATAGATAAGTTTAAAGATAGATTCAGAGAATCATATATATCTTTTACAAGATATATTTGATTTATCCTATGTAATATTATCTTAGAGTAGATTGAGAGAATCATGTATATCTGTTACAAGATATATTTGATTGATGTTTGAAGATCTTATGTAATATTATCTTAGAGTAGATTGAGAGAATCATGTATATCTTTTACAAGCTATATTTGATTGATGATCCTATGTAATATTATGTTAGAGTAGATTGAGAGAATCATATACATATATATATATATATATATATATATATATATATATATATTTTACAAGATATATTTGATTGATGTTAGAAGATCCTATGTAATATTATCTTAGAGTAGATTGAGAGAATCATGTATATCTTTTACAAAATATATTTGGTTGATGTTATAAGATCCTATGTTATATTAGAAGATCCTATGTAATATTATGTTTGAGTAAATTGAGAGAATCGTTTATATCTTTTACAAGATATATTTGATTGATATTAGAAGATCTGGGATGTTATCACTCACGCCTCTCCTACATATATAGGATACCCGGCGCCTATTATCTCTTCGTCTTCATCCTCCTCAATTCATACACTCTCTCCCAATCCTATCTCCCTATCCTATTTGAGTTCTTGTTGAAGAGTTCAACTTCAATACTCCTCAATTCATAGAATCTCTCACTATCTCTTCGTCTTCATCCTCCTCAATTCGGAGCAGATTCAAAGTCGGCCGACAAAAAAAACAAGAACAAGCGGCGTCGATCACAAGTTAATAGTACAAATCCCCTGTAAATGTCGTGCGTGTCGTTTATGGGCCGCCGGATACCGGCGGTGATCTGATCTGGTTCCGTCTGGAGGTTTGGAGGGTAGGTCGAAGTGGTTCGGGGTCGGATCTAGATTGCAGATTTTATCGATTTGCCTGTGATTTCGCTTTCGCCTGCCGAGTGTTGATCGATTGGGAGGAATAGTGATGAAGAGGAGGCAGAAGAAGCGGATAATGAGGGACCGTTACGAGGGGCTTTAACGCTTCCATGGATTCCTTGGAAAAGGCATTACCTATGAGGTGTGTTGCGTTGCTTATCTTCTCTTGTTTTCATTAATTTTTTGTGTTGCGTGATCCGTATTGTGATTTTGATTGAATCTTGTGAAATTTACCGAACAATTTGGTCTCCACAAGGCGAATGTTGATGTTGTTTTGTTATATGAAACAATTTACTATTTTGAATGTATTTTGTGAGAGGAGTGTATGGGCAAGAAGGTTTCTTGTCTTGAAATTCCTTCCCTGCAAATCCACATATGATTCATGTGACATTCATACATTGATGCTTTCTTTCGGAAGCCCTTTGTTCAATTCTAATTGTTTCTGATATGAAAACAACATCAAGAAAATTTGTAAATTTCACATTATTGGATCAAAATCATAGTTAGAAATTCAAATCGATCACACACCACAAAAAATTAATGAAAACAGGAGAAGATGCAAAGCAACGCATCTAGAAGGAAAAGCCTCTTCCAAGGAATCCATGGAAGCTTTAAAGCCCTCTCTTAGCGGTCCCTCATTCTCCGCTTCTTCTTCCTCCTCTTCATCACTGTTCTTGCCAATGGATGAAGACTCGGCAGGCGAAGGGTGAAATCATATGTGGATTTCCTTCGGAAATCGATAAAAGCTGCAATCAAGATCCAACCCCGATCCACTTCGACCTACCTCCTCCAAACCTCCAGCCGGAACTAAGATCAGACTATAACACAGACACGCACTACATTTACAGGGTTTTTTTTACTATTACCATGTGATGTAAGTGATGTTTTGATAACCCCTGCATCATTGCCTTGCCTATCTCCATTGTCTAAATCAATAGTTTGGTTACTGTTTTCGTTTTTTTCTTTGTAAAAAAATGGGGTTGTTCAGCATATAATTGATATTTCTTCGTTTGTACCTCTTTTTATGTCTTTTCCATGATTATTTGTTTTTTTTCTTCCACAAGGTGTACACAATATCAAGTTCTTTTTTTTTCATTTATTCATTATAATTATCTTCAGTGGTGAACTTCCATCTTCACTTGGAAATCTTACTAATCACGAGTATTTGTAACACTTTTGTGCAATAATCTTAATTCATATATGTCATTTGCTCATCCAGCTTTGCGCCAATCATAAACACTATTGCCTTATTTTATTTACTTATTTGTGCAAGCAGGATTTTGAGTAACAACAATCTCTCCGGGACAATTCCATACTCACTTTCAGACCTTGCCAATTTGATCAGTCTGTATGTGAACATGCTCTTAGGACACCAACATTTATAGTTCTATGTTTGAGCCTCTTTTATGTTTGATCAGTCTTTCATGCTCTTAGGCTTAAGTGGAATGGATTAACAAGTACCTGCTCAGACTTCCATTTAATTTGATGCTGCTTGTTGTTAATTTATTTTAGATACTGAACTACTTGATGTTTTATCACATATTGGACCCAAAAAAGTGTGAACTGACCAACTATCACCTCATCTGCTAACATGATCTTCTCATAAATCGAAGTTTGGTATAATCTTTGGATATCATTGGAGGAGTTGTTGGTGTACTTTTGATTGTTGTCTTGATGAGCTTTGTGTATAACTTCTCCCTTCTTATGCTAATGCTGCCTATCCTTGAATCGATAACATATATTTCATTTGGAACTAAATTGTTTGTACATCCTGTGGTATGTTTGTTGATCAACTCAAGCATCATCATGAAATCTAATTCACGTCAAACATGAGTACAATCTATTGCAATAAGATTGCAACTTCTACATGAAACTGTTTTTTTTTTCCACCAAAGGCATTTCTGTTCCTTCTTTTCTTACCTAATAGAGATAAAACCGGAGAGCCTATTTTGGACTGGCCTACAAGAAAACGAATTGCAGTAGGCACTGCTCGTGGATTGGCTTACCTTCATGGCCCCTACAACCCCAAGATCATCCACCGTGATGCCAAGGCTGCTAACGTGTTACTAGATGAAGATTTTGAGGCAGTTGTTGGCAATTTTTGCTTGGCAAAGTTGGTTGATGTAGGAAAAACCAATGTGACTACACAAGTACGCCGGACGATGGGACACATTGCACCTGAGTACCTTTCCACTAGAAAGTCATCAGAGAAGACATATGTGATTATGCTTCTTGAACTAGTAACAAGTCAGCATGCAATTGACTTCTCACGCATGGAAGAAGAAGATGACGTCGAAAATCCAATCCAAAGAGTCCACCAGAACACACAAAGAAATCGAAAATCCGCTTGTGACATTGTGTATTTAATCTTAACGATAATTTCAATGACACTTTGGTTAAGAGTGTCACAATTTTGCAGGAGAATTTTGTCGTTATTAAGAGTTTTATTATAGTCGGACAATTAAAAAAGAGTTGTTTAGTAGATTTTGTATGATGATTACAAAAAACACTTGCATCACCACCAGGACTTTTTGTGCATCAAGAGTAGCTTTAATCGAAAGTCCAAACAAAGAAATTTCTTAATCTTAGGCATAATATTCAAGTCCCAAATCCAAGTTTTATCTTGTGTAACACCAACTTTATTTTTTTGAATCAAATCAATAGTTTTCTTTGTGAAGAACCAACCATAATCATTGTTAGCCCAATAGATTTTATCACGAATATCATTGATTGATTGGTAAAATATAATTTTTAATTTTATCAATGATATAGATTGAAAGAATGGTCTGAATTTGATTGAGAAAATGGGTATTCCATTTCAAGTTAGTAATAGTTCGCTACCAGGATATTCTCATTAATTAAAGGATCATTTGTTCTTAATTTCAATAAAGGTTCATCATAAATCCAACAATCTTTTCAAGATTTAATAGTATTTTCATCACTAACTCTTCACTTGACACCCACATAATTTCCTTCTTAAGTTTCATAAGTTTGTTCCATTGCCAAGAAGATGAGGAGTGGTATTGATAGTCCTATAAACAAACAAGAGGATGAGGAGTGACATTGATGAGGAGTGGCATTGGATATAGTCTCCATATACTCAATTAGGGCGTACCTTTTATCATGTTGGATGATCATAATTGTTTTGTTCTTCATTTGGTATTCCTTTCATAGGAGGCATAGGCCTCTCGAGTATCCAGTTTACCAAAGAAACCATATATATGAGTAGGAAATATTTTGAAAAATATTAAACAAATAGAATAATCTGTATACTTTACTAAAGTACATTACACTAATGCTGATGTGGCGACTCCATGTTTTTTTTCGGATTAAATCTTTTATTAAATCACAAATTAAGCTAATAAATCTTTTTTTACTAAAGAAATATCTAAAAAATATAAAACTAACCAACAATTTATTTGCTTACATGTTGGATCACGAATTTTTTTATATAATTTTTATATAAATCGTAACAAGATGGATTAGTTGCAACTAACAAATTAAATTAATTTTAAACAAATATCTAATCGGTTTAATTATTTACAATCAATAAATATATACTCGGTTGCAACTAAAATATAATTTTTATTTTTTTATCGTTGTTTTATGTATTTTAAATCGAAACTATTAAGATTGCGTCTAATAACCTTATCCCAAATTCTAACTGATTTATTTTATTCGGTAAGATTCGTCCCATTTCTTTCCTCATCTATATACTTACTAAAACAGACAACATAAAGCTAACATGGCGTTTTCACATTTTTTTCGGATTTAATCTTTTTACTAAATTACAAATTAAGCCAAAAAATACTAAAGCAATATCTATTTTTAAAACTAACCAATCACAATTTTTTAACGTTAAGCAGATTAGTTGAAACAAACCAAATCATATTTATACGATTAAACTAACATGGATCACGATATTTGTAAATTATTTTTTTTGATAAATCGGAACAACATGGATCACGGTTTATTTAACGTAAATCATGCCAATCATTTTTTCTAACGTAAAGATCTGATAGATTCCCGAGTTCTAATTTATCAATTTTTTTATATTTTACGTCAAATCTTTTTTTTTGTCGATTGATAAACTTCTCTTATACGTTACGATCTAAACTTACAGGGGAAACAATATCTTGGTTTCAGAGATACTTAACTTCTCACATTATTTTCTCTCTATATATATATGGATCATGTTTTGTCGCCTTCCATCCCGCTCCAGTTCTTAGGTAAATCTACAAATTTCTACATCTTCCATCCAGTTCCAATTTTCCTATATTGATCATGTTTCGTTTTTTTAGGGTTCCGACGCTTTGAAGATATTTTTAAAGCTACAATTTTATGGCTTCATCGTATCTTTTTCAAGTAAATCTCGCACCATCACATAAGGAAAAGTTAAATTTCGTTTGTTAGGTTTGTATGATCATCTTATTTCATCTACCTTTTGTTCATTTTACTAACTAATATTGTAATTTTGTTAGTTATATTATTGTTTTTCAATTTGCAGTTGGTTCCAATATCATTTCCTTTTCACTCTAATGATACATATTCATAAGAAGTTGCGTGCGTTAATGGTTGATTCTATTTCCTCTTATTTGTTGTTTTTGAATATCAGAGATAAGTAAAACAAAACCCTAAGCAATACTCCCCAAACAATGGTGACCAATAGACAACTCCATTTATGTACTACATCAACTCCTCGTCTCTTCAACACGTCCATTCCCGTCATCACATAGTTGCTCGCGGTTATATTATCCTTCCACCGATCATGACGTTGTTGCTCGCAAGAAGCTCCTCTTTCAGATCTGTCGGAGCCGCCTGGAGCGGTGTCACATTGAACATCTCGTGGCCCCTCTCGAAGCATCGTCCTACCCTATCGCCGCCGAATTCATCCTACAACATACATTGATAAGGGTACTTGTGCGCTCCAAACGGTGTGTGCAAGCTTTAAATTTATAACCCTAGACGTAAGCTTAAAACAAGGATGCGAACCCGCAGTGTACGGGTCAATCGCAGTAAAAAGCAAGGAATTCCAGGGGTCGATCACAGGGACTTAGTGAAACAAAGTCCAATTACGGTATGCTTAAGCAATTACTAACCACAAGTAATTAAAACAATCAAAGATGATAAAAGTCAATAAAGGAAATATGCAAATCTAGGGATTAAAGCATCTAGTTGTGGTTCCAACTCAAGATCTAAAGATAAGCGGACAAAGCTGAGGTTTTTGCATAGGGAAGGTGTTACTAAAGTGGAATAGATCACCGGGTAAGTCTCACTAATCATTAATCCAAAACCGTAACTCCTATTACCGGGTAAGTCTCAAGGAATCAAGATAAAGAATTATAATCTCAAACTAACACACCATCTAAGGGAATAGAATCAACCTTTACCGGGTAAGTCTCAGGCTAACTCACAAAGATGGGATGAAAGCACACTCAAACCCCAATAAAGGATAAACCTTTATTACCTATACTTATGATCGTTGGTAAACAAACTAAGGAATTACCGGGTAAGTCTCATCCTAGGCTTGCATTGAACAAGGAAAGGTGTAATAAGAATAGGATTTGGCAAACTCTAACACTTAACTCTCAGTTTCGGATCAGATAAGTCACCTCGGTCAGAAGAATTCCACCCCGGCCGAGATGTTCATCGACTGAGCGAGATGCTTAGGGTTAAGGTTAAAGACTCGAACTTTCAGGATCCTACTGGAATCTAAGATTATTCTATCATTGTTTTTCCCACAACCTTCAGCCAATCACCCTAGAATCACACAAAGGGATTAGCCACTCATCATCATGAAAGTATTAATCAAGTATATGGGAAGGAGAAAGTGAATATTTGAACAAGAAGAATTTAATGAAAAGACTTCAATAACTGAATCAAATATCACAACAAAGCGTTCCTTGGATAGAAATCCAACAAGACAAGACAATAAGGAAGGAAATCTAAGATGATCTTACAAGAACCCTTCAAAAGCTATAAAAGCTACAATCTTCGTTCTTCAACCTTCAAAAAGGTTCTTCAAATCTCCCAATGGAGTGTGGTTGTGCGGTGTAATAGGTGTAAGCGAGTTGATAGCGGATGTTCTGAGTGTATGCAACGTGTCGAATTTGTGGAAAATCCGACCCTTTTTATAAGAAAATTACTCTCCAAAGATAAGATATCTTAGAAAGATCTCTTCCCATAAAAATAGGTACAATATATGATCTAGCATATCTTCTTCCTTCCAGGAGCCAAGCCCAAAAATATAAGATCTCTTTCCAAAGATAAAAGATCTCAGCCAAGAATAAAATATTCTCGCCGCGTCCCAGGTGTTCGCCTCGGTCGAGTCGACTTCCCTGGATCACCTCGGTCGAGGTGACTCTGTAGTCAACCGAGGTGAGTCACAACTGAATGTGAAATCTCTTAAATCTGGTCCAAAGTGAATCTTTAATCCATGGCTATGCTTCCTGGATGGTTCCTGAATGTAGCTCCAATGACTCCATAGCTCCTTTTGCTCCTTTTTGATGCAAATAGTGCCATTTTACCTACGATTATAACAAAACTAGGTGTAGACCTCGATTCCCGCAAAAGGTAGATGAATTGGTAATATTATCACATATTATACATGCAAACATGCAGATTATTGAAGATAAAACGTCCAAACAAACCCCAAAATATAGACTATAATTCATGCTATCAAAATACCTCATACTTAGCCCTTGCTTGTCCCCAAGCAAGTTCCGCATATAAAAGGTAAGATAGAATGGATTATAAGTCAAGAAAATCGATGAAAAGTCTTCCAAAACATTTTTATGGTGTGCAACAATCATAGATCACTCTAAGAGAATACTTCATGGAATTTAAAATCAAAATATAATCAAAATATTTTATAAATATAGGAAAGTTGTTCATCTTTGCATAAAATCATAGAATGCATAATAAGTCATAATTATCGAAATTAATCATGCATAATCCAGTTTAAACCACTAAGTCAATCAACAAGCTCGAGGTCTCAAGGACTTCTCAAAAGAAAGGTCAAGAAACGTGTAGGGTGGGGATGTATATAAGGTAATGTGGTGCTAGAATCCGGGAAAAGGATGTACTTCACTTTCACTTTGACTTTCAACATCTTCCACCAATAAGCTTTGCTTATTTCACACTTTTTCTTTTTACTTTACTTTTTGGGGTGCATGGACAGAGGTGCACAATAACCGAAGCCTAGGAAATCAGCAATCATCAATTTATTGAGATGCATCAAACCCTTGATGCACATACCATGACCCGTTAGGAATATCGCTCAATCCGACTTTGGCAAGACACAAACACCCGGCTATGTGAATGGTGTAATATCCAGAACTTTTATTCCGTCTATTTCTGATATAAACCCGATCTCGATCCATTGATTCATATCCGTCTACTTAGTTAGACATATTATGATAAAATGTATCATTTTATGTAGACCTCCTTCACATAAAATGATAGAATCTTTTATAAGTTTATCATTTTATGTAACTTATCTTCACATAAAATGATAGAGTTTTATAACCAATCCTAAACTGTAATATAATCCGTATCCGGTTATTCCGTGCATTCAATTTCGGGTTCTCGATTCCGGACTGCAACTAATACCGGGTTGTTGCTTGCCTTGTCCAGCGCCAGTCTCAGCCCAGTTTCTACAGCCCAGCCGGCCACTGCTTGCCTTGTACAGCCCAGTCCGTGATCTCCTTTCAGCTTGCCAGCTTCAGCCCTCTGCAGCCCAGCTGTTGCAGCACATTAGCGCCTGCTGCCTTCTCCAGCCCAGTGCCGAGCCTCCAGCGTTGCCAGCTCCAGCCCATTGCTCAGCGCATCTGCTGCTCTCTTCAGCCCAACGCTCTCCAGCCCAAAGCTCTTCTTGCAGCGCCATATACAGCCGTTCTTCTGCCTTGCTTCAGCCAGCAAATAGAGGATCCAGAAGATCAGCAGTTACAGATTCTCTCAGCCGTTACAGATTAACTCCAACGTCTGCCTTCCTCCTCTCTCTCCTACTGCATTAACGCCTCAATTATCACCTCTTCCAGCAGTTACATTACATTCTGCAGCCCAGAAATTACGCACAGTATTGCACACCATTTCATTCACCAAACGGCACTCTCTTCCGACTCCCTATCATCAAACGAAGAGGCAACAGCGAACAGCCGGACACCAGTAACTCGCGCACGACATCCCTGTCTAGCCAAATGAGGGGAATTCGTCACTCACCTGCAACAAAGGTAGGCCTTGTCCATTCATTACACCTCTTCCTTCTGCTAGGGTCACGACTGAACTCACACGTACCAACCATCCCTTGCAGCCTAGGTAGCGGACGACGCTGCCTCTTCTGGATCGAACGGCACCCAAACGTGTGTGGTATAGCCGGGTAAAGATCTAGATACCTCTCCATCCCTTCTGTCACTTCCTTAATTAAATTTTGCATCTTACACCTCCCTGCTTGTACTGGACTGTTTTCTATCGATGCAGTAGTGAGATAGGCTGCAGCTTTCACTTGGATCGTAGATAAAACGAGATAAGACTCACACTAGTCCGGTAAGAGACCCAATGCCTCTTGCTCTTATTTATGAGATAGATGCAACTTATGTATATATATACTTTGTAATCCCCATAAATTTAGAACCTGGAATGGGTGTTTTGGACCATATAGTTTAGTGTGTTAGGTGGAAGTCGAACTAGAGATCTATAGGAAGATGGACTGCTGTAAATTCAACTCTTTTCTTTCAGCTTTTAAGTTAGAAACTGCCTACCTTGTCGACCAATGTTTGAGCGTTTGGATAAAGATCCACCGTTGAATTTTGGATATGTTGTAGACGGTTATACGTAGTATATGGTATAAAAGTTTAAGAGGAAATGAACGGTCGGATTAGAAGTTATAAGCTTCCAAAGTAGGGTAGTTAAGCAGTTTTGGTAAACCTTAGAATTTTGGCTAAGTATAGAATTTGTAAAGGGAGTAGTCAACTTTGAGGATTTTTATAAAAATAATGGATGAACAGTTTTGAGAAATTCTTTTTCCTAAGGTTAGATGGAACATCATAGATGATTTAGAGAATGAGTTCGGAGATTTTATAAGCTGTTATGAATTTTATATTTGAAACCGAAATTAGACCTTTACGATCTTTCGGAAAATAGGAAAATAGGAAAAGTGTCAGTTTGTAACCAAACTAAATTTTAGGAGTTAGAATATGACTTTAGGGTCTCGAATAGGAGTTTAGACATGAAATTCGGAAAATTTGGAAGTTCCGGGACCAAGAGTAAAATGGTCATTTTACCTTAAATTAGTATTGTAACTAGTTGTCTTACTACGTTCTTTTATCTTAGAAGTCTTAGACTTCTAACTACGTGGGAGTGTGCTAATGCACTTATCTCCTTTGACAGGCAACTGAGTTGCTACAGTTTACAGAGCGAGTTTGGTTTACAAAGAGTCGAGCTTTATACCAGGTAAGTCCTTTGGGCTTACTTAGCTGACTTCTAAATATGAGCATGAATTATGATAGTGGTGTGTGATTGAAATGTTTAGAGGGATAGGTTGTGATATATATTTACCGACCTATACTTGGCCTAAGAGTAACGGGCGGTGGCATTCTGCTCAGTTAGCTTGCGAGCGCTGGGGGTTTCTTTAGGGACTAGTCCATACTCGGTTTGTAGTGATGCTACCGGCGGAGGTCAGCTAGACCTACACCCAGTTGGATAAGGAACGGAGGCGAGAACTGTTAATAACTCTCGTGCCACAACTGTAAAATTGAATAAGATGAATCACTTAAATAATAGATAATAAACGGTTGAGTGCCAGCATGATGTTTGTTTATTTTTGTTTCTGCTTGTGTTTGTGTTGTTGTCATTCTACTTATATTTGGACAGTTAGCTAACGGTTGATATGTTGTGTAGATTTGCCACAGGTTAGAGCAGATGCCGAGTGATCCGGACGGTAGTGGTCAGCCGGGGTGTCGTACTTTTAGGACGTTTTACAGTTCCTTTATTTGTGGGTTTTTCAGTTGGACCTTGTTTCTTTTCGTTCATTCCGTACGTTGTTATATTATGTTTTCCGGCTGTTAGTTGTTCTGGTCACATGCATACACTGCTAAGAATTATTTTATGATTTCCGGTTTTCCTTATCTGTGCCTTGTTGTAAGATCTTGTTAAATTGTTGTCAAACTGAGGTCGGGACCCACTGTGTGGTCCTAACCAGTAACTCCCCGAGTAGTAAAATTTGGGGTGTTACAACATGGTATCAGAGCTCTAGGTTGGCAAAAATGTCACTTGAAATCTTCTAAAAAGGTCATATAAGTAAATAAACAGAACCCGAAAGGGGTCTGAGTTTTCCAAAGAGGATTTTGGTTTTAAAATGCATACAGAGTCAGGTTGGGATAGAAAGTACGGATGACCACCACTACCTCTGTGGATCTTTGTATTCTTAGAATAATTATAGACTTTTACTGTTATGATAGATTAGCTAGTTTATAACTGTAGTTGTTACTATTCGTGCAGATGGCACGTACTAGGGCTGCACAAGTGAGTGGCCGAGGTAGGGGTCGTCCCCCCCTTCCCCCAGTCAGACATGATCGAGCTGATAGCACCCCTGTTGTTAGAGGGCGTGGTCGTGGGGGTAGACCTCCACTAGGGAGAGGTCGAGGACGAGTTCCTCGAGAGGATCCACCTGCAGCAAGTATACCAGAGGCTGCTGTGGAAGAGGTAGCTGAGAGTGTAGGCCCTGAGGTCAGGCATGAGACCGCTGCTAGGTCTGGAGCGCAGGCAGCACGTTCGACTGAGTTTGGACGTGTTTCTATTGGAGCATCAGAGTATCGGGAGTACAGAGCATACGTCGAGCGTATGGAAGAGGCTGCTAGAGTTGAGAGACTTACCCAGGTACCACCGGTGGTACCGGCTAGGTCAGCTCAGGTGACACAGGGAGTGTCTCAAGTGCCGGCTGTATCTGAGAGGAGAGCTAATGCTGATAGAGCACCTGCTGGGTCTAGAGCACCGAGACCGGATGAGTGGTTGAAGGCTTTCAACTCTCAGAAGGTTCCTTCATTCAGTGGAGAAATAGGGCTAGAGGTGGAGCACTGGATAGGGAAGATAGAGACTGCTTTGGAGGCAATACGTTGCCCCGAGGATCGATAGGTGGATTTGGTGCAGACCTGTTTCACAGATGATGCCCATTCATGGTGGCGTACCATTCGTGGCCGAGTCACCAGTTGGGAGCAGATGAGGAACATTGTTAGGGGCAGGTACTGTCCAGTTTCGCTGAGGAGGGAGAGATTCCAAGATTTCATTGAGGCGGGATTTGAAGATATCCCGATTGCTGCAGCCATAAAGAAATTTCAGAAGGAATTAACCGAAGCCTAGGAAATCAGCAATCATCAATTTATTGAGATGCATCAAACCCTTGATGCACATACCATGACCCGTTAGGAATATCGCTCAATCCGACTTTGGCAAGACACAAACACCCGGCTATGTGAATGGTGTAATATCCGGAATTTTTATTCCGTCTATTTCTGATATAAACCCGATCTCGATCCATTGATTCATATCCGTCTACTTAGTTAGACATATTATGATAAAATGTATCAATTTATGTAGACCTCCTTCACATAAAATGATAGAATCTTTTATAAGTTTATCATTTTATGTAACTTACCTTCACATAAAATGATAGAGTTTTATAACCAATCCTAAACTATAATATAATCCGTATCCGGTTATTCCGTGCATTCAATTTCGGGTTCTCGATTCCGGACTGCAACTAATACCGGGCTGCTGCTTGCCTTGTCCAGCGCCAGTCTCAGCCCAGTTTCTGCAGCCCAGCCGGCCACTGCTTGCCTTGTACAGCCCAGTCCGTGATCTCCTTTCAGCTTGCCAGCTTCAGCCCTCTGCAGCCCAGCTGTTGCAGCCCAGTAGCGCCTGCTGCCTTCTCCAGCCCAGTGCCGAGCCTCCAGCGTTGCCAGCTCCAACCCATTGCTCAGCGCATCTGCTGCTCTCTTCAGCCCAACGCTCTCCAGCCCAAAGCTCTTCTTCCAGCGCCATATACAGCCGTTCTTCTGCCTTGCTTCAGCCAGCGAATAGAGGAGCCAGAAGATCAGCAGTTAAAGATTCTCTCAGCCGTTACAGATTAACTCCAACGTCTGCCTTCCTCCTCTCTCTCCTACTGCATTAACGCCTCAATTATCACCTCTTCCAGCAGTTACATTACATTCTGCAGCCCAGAAATTACGCACAGTATTGCACACCATTTCATTCACCAATCGGCACTCTCTTCCGACTCCCTATCATCAAACGAAGAGGCAACAGCGAACAGCCGGACACCAGTAACTCGCGCACGAAATCCCTGAGTAGCCAGACGAGGGGAATTCGTCACTCACCTGCAACAAAGGTAGGCCTTGTCCATTCATTACACCTCTTCCTTCTGCTAGGGTTACGACTGAACTCACACGTACCAACCATCCCTTGCAGCCTAGGTAGCGGACGACGCTGCCTCTTCTGGATCGAACGGCACCCAAACGTGTGTGGTATAGCCGGGTAAAGATCTAGATACCTCTCCATCCCTTCTGTCACTTCCTTAATTAAATTTTGCATCTTACACCTCCCTGCTTGTACTGGACTGTTTTCCATCGATGCAGTAGTGAGATAGGCTGCAGCTTTCACTTGGATCGTAGATAAAACGAGATAAGACTCACACTAGTCCGGTAAGAGACCCAATGCCTCTTGCTCTTATTTATGAGATAGATGCAGCTTATGTATATATATACTTTGTAATCCCCATAAATTTAGAACCTGGAATGGGTGTTTTGGACCATATAGTTTAGTGTGTTAGGTGGAAGTCGAACTAGAGATCTATAGGAAGATGGACTGCTGTAAATTCAACTCTTTTCTTTCAGCTTTTAAGTTAGAAACTGCCTACCTTGTCCACCAATGTTTGAGCATTTGGATAAAGATCCACCGTTGAACTTTGGATATGTTGTAGACGGTTATACGTAGTATATGGTATAAAAATTTGAGAGGAAATGAACGGTCGGATTAGAAGTTATAAGCCTCCAAAGTAGGGTAGTTAAGCAGTTTTGGTAAACCTTAGAATTTTGGCTAAGTATAGATATTGTAAAGGGAGTAGTAAACTTTGAGGATTTTTATAAAAATAATGGATAAACAGTTTTGAGAAATTCTTTTTCCTAAGGTTAGATGGAACATCATAGATGATTTAGAGAATGAGTTCGGAGATTTTATAAGCTGTTATGAATTTTATATTTGAAACCGAAATTAGACCTTTACGATCTTTCGAAAAATAGGAAAATAGGAAAAGTGTAAGTTTGTAACCAAACTAAATTTTAGGAGATAGAATATGACTTTAGGGTCTCGAATAGGAGTTTAGACATGAAATTCAGAAAATTTGGAAGTTCCGGGACCAAGGGTAAAATGGTCATTTTACCTTAAATTAGTACTGTAACTAGTTATGTCTTACTACGTTCTTTTATCATAGAAGTCTTAGACTTCTAACTACGTGGGAGTGTGCTAATGCACTTATCTCCTTTGACAGGCAACTGAGTTGCTACAGTTTACAGAGCGAGTTTGGTTTACAAAGAGTCGAGCTTTATACCAGGTAAGTCCTTTGGGCTTACTTAGCTGACTTCTAAATATGAGCATGAATGATGATAGTGGTGTGTGATTGAAATGTTTAGAGAGATAGGTTGTGATATATATTTACCGACCTATACTTGGCCTAAGAGTAACGGGCGGTGGCATTCTGCTCAGTTAGCTTGCGAGCGCTGGGGGTTTCTTTAGGGACTAGTCCATACTCGGTTTGTAGTGATGCTACCGGCGGAGGTCAGCTAGACCTACACCCAGTTGGATAAGGAACGGAGACGAGAACTGTTAATAACTCTCGTGCCACAACTGTAAAATTGAATAAGATGAATCACTTAAATAATAGATAATAAACGGTTGAGTGCCAACATGATGTTTGTTTATTTTTGTTTCTGCTTGTGTTTGTGCTGTTGTCATTCTACTTATATTTGGACAGTTAGCTAACGGTTGATATGTTGTGTAGATTTGCCACAGGTTAGAGGAGATGTCGAGTGATCCGGACGGTAGTGGTCAGCCGGGGTGTCGTACTTTTAGGACGTTTTACAGTTCCTTTATTTGTGGGTTTTTCAGTTGGACCTTGTTTCTTTTCGTTCATTCCGTACGTTGTTATATTACGTTTTCCGGCTGTTAGTTGTTCTGGTCACATGCATACACTGCTAAGAATTATTTTATGATTTCCGGTTTTCCTTATTTGTGCCTTGTTGTAACATCTTGTTAAATTGTTGTCAAACTGAGGTCGGGACCCACTGTGTGGTCCTAGCCAGTAACTCCCCGAGTTGTAAAACTTGGGGTGTTACAAATGGTGCCGAGTTACTCATCATCATGATTGACTTCCCCAAACCTATTATTACTTTCTAACACTTTCACTTCCAGCTAACTTCTCAACTTTAACTTCACATGCTTCCAAATTCCCGGATAGGTAAAGGGAGGCAAAATATATATGAGGGGCTAAGCATGATCAAGAAGAAGAAGAGAGAAGAATGAATTGCCTTGGTCTTTCTAGGAAGAAAGTGAGAGAACTCATAATGTGGTGTCAACCTCCAAATTCAACATAATTTATAAAACCTTTCAACCACATAAAGAAGCACATAAATCGTTTCGAAAACTCTCAGTTAACCCACCTCGGTCGAGGTGTTCTTACGTCAACCGAGGTGAAACACCTCGTTCGGCCAGAACTCCCCAGGTCGAGGTCAAAAATTTTTTTTTTTATTTTTTTTAAACCATTTTTTTTTCTTTTCAGTTTCGACTTTTTTCTCAATCATATAACCTGTATGTATGCATGCAATCTCAGATAAACATATGGAAGCAAACTGAAGCATAAATATAAATATCCGATCAAGTAGAGTCATACATCACATAAGTGTCAAATAATACATCGATAAACACCCCATACTTGGGACACACTGTCCCAGTGGGTCAAAATAAGTCTAAGGAATAAAATACTCACCGGATAATAAGCTGAACTGCATAAAAATAAGAAAGAAAATCCTGTAGCTCTCAGTAGTCACGATCCGGTGGTGGTGGTGGCACATACGGATACTGAGACGGGTCAAATGGATAACCCATGATGTGCTCAAATTGAATATGGGCCATCATGTGCTAGTAATGTTGCCGCTCCTGCATCTCGCGGATATCCAGTGACAAAGCGGCATATGAATCAATCACCTCATCCGTCAGATCATCGATCCGACGGTGAGCCTCTGGATCTCTGTGTCGGCGTGTCCTACGCCTAGCAGGTCTCAATGGAGATGTGGCAGGCGCAGGCTCAGTATCCTCATCATCCAGATCAATAACCGGCGCACTCGTCCCGGCAGTATCTGTCCCTGTATCCATCAGAACTCCATCATCCCTGTCATCAGCAGTCTCCTCATCATCTACCTCCTCCTCCTCCTCCTCAGCTGGGGCAGCTGCTGCCTCTCTATAATCCTCCATCAGTGGGGCCCAAGCGGTCAGCCAATAATGAGGGTCACAAACTGTAAACTGTGTTGACCACCTGATCCCCTGCGGTGCAGTCAGCTCCCATGGCATAGCCACGTATGGTGTAGTCAGTCCTCGGGGAACCAAAATCCGCCGAGTGATCATCTCCTGCAGCCCAAGCGGCTTGGGAGCCTCCACCATAGTGCAAGCGCTGAGATCCATATCTCGGTAGCTGGCGATGTGGGTCACAAGTCCTCCGCAGCAGATGTCCCCCTTCGCCTTGGCCTTGATCTTGTGCAGGTCCTCTGCCAACATCAAGCCAAAGTCGGGGATCCCTCCAGTCACCATGCAATATAGGCTAAACAGCTCCCCTTGTCGGACCTTTTGGGGCGTCTCAGTACGCGCCAGAAGCGTCTCGCTAAAAATACGGTGGGCTAACCTAAAAGCTAAGTGAAAGATGACCTTCTCCCTGGAATCTCCACGGCACCACCTATCTGCGTGCTCAATGATATGAGCAATCTGTCCCCAAAACTCCCTAGCTACAGACCGGGAAGGGAAATCAACAGCTGTTGGGGCAGGAAAACCAAAAATCTCTCTCCAATACTCTAGTGGAAATATGAAGTTCCGGTTCATCAACCGGTACTTCACAGAACGCTCTGTGTGGAGGTAGGTGAAGGAGCTAATAAATTCTAAGGTGGGCTCCAAATAGGCAGGGGCTCGGATCTCAGTAAACTGATCTAGCCCTACTGTCGATATCATCCGTTTAAGGTCTCCATCTACATGGAGACAGTCAAAGGCTGACACGCCCAGGAAGTGAGGTGCAATCACTGGACGGCCGGAAATACGGTCGTAATCGACCCGGTGTCTCTCGTGGATCACCGGTTGATGAGGTCGGGAAGAAGAGGAAGAAGGGGAAGGGGAGGATCTATCCCTAATGTCAAGACGTCTCTCAGAACTCATTATCAAATTCAAACTGTCAGGTCACCTCGGTCGGTCTGACAAACTGAAGAATCACCTCGGCCGAGACACAGCACGTCTGGACCGAGGCGGAAAACTGCGTACTAATTTCTTCAAAAATTCCAGTTCTTTTCCCCCAAAATCACTACAACTGGTTCCTATGGGGTACTTAATCCGTTTCTTAGCAAATGCAGGGCAATCCAAGCCCAAATCGAAGCGAAATTAGTGAGGTTAGGGTTTCGGTTCGATTTACCTCGTTCGGCCCGTTTCGGTTCGATTTCTTCGCAGATCGACGTTGCACTGGGATCCTCTACGGTTTAATTGTAGTTTGGAAGCGAAAATCTTCGAAAATGAGCGAGAATCGAAGAGCGAGGTGAAGAAGAGCGCCGCGGTCGAGGGGGTAGGTAAAGAGGATAAAAATAAATTTTTCCCCTTTTTATACCCTTTCTGGAACTGCTGTCACCTCGGTCGAGGTGGTCTCGACTGGACCGAGGTGGTACGGACCGAGGTGGATCTTCAGAAACCCTAGTCGCCTCGGTTGCTCAAGAATCATCTCGGTCGAGGTGCTCTGACAGCAACCGAGATGTGTTTCAGTCAAACTTCGTCTTCTCAAATTCTCGATCTTCTGTCCTTCCAGTTATGCTCCTTCCTTAGTTGTTACCTGTTATCTGTCTAGAACACCAAAAACAAAACAAAGCAAAGCAAGAGCAAAACTATCTAAACTAGAAAGGGAAAA
Organism: Fagopyrum homotropicum; assembly: GCA_033239125.1. Classification (NCBI taxonomy): domain Eukaryota; kingdom Viridiplantae; phylum Streptophyta; class Magnoliopsida; order Caryophyllales; family Polygonaceae; genus Fagopyrum; species Fagopyrum homotropicum. Next base: position 97,690,602 of record BSWB01000007.1, on the reverse strand, counting down.
GAAAGCAATACCTTGGGTTGCCTCCCAAGAAGCGCTTGGTTTAAGGTCGCTAGCTGGACCATGATGCGTCTCAAACGTGATGGGAGGTGCCCTCACCCCATACTTCACCTCCATCGTGGGGTGAAGTAAGTAAATCTATCAAACGCTCCAACAAGTGTAAGTGCCCATCGGGGAATGAATCGTCTATGGGTGGGTCGTCTTTCTCGCGTGAAGATGCAGGTAGCCGGCTGAGCTGATCTGCAACAGAGTTTTCGGATCCCTTCTTATCGCGGATCTCTAAGTCAAACTCTTGAAGCAAGAGAATCCATCGAATAAGGCGTGGCTTGGCATCTTTCATAGCCAACAAGTAATGGATGGCTGCATGGTCGGTGTAGACAATGACTTTCGCCCCTACTAAGTAGGAACGAAACTTCTCGAAAGCATATACAACCGCCAATAACTGCTTCTCGGTGGTAGCGTAGTTGCGTTGTGCTACATCTAGCGTCTTGCTAGCATAGTAAATGGCGGTGGTCCGGCCATCCTTCTTCTGTCCAAGCACCGCTCCTACGGCTACATCACTAGCATCGCACATGATCTCAAAGGGCAAGGTCCAATCCGGAGGTTGGATAATGGGAGTGGAGATCAACGCTTCCTTAATCTTGTAAAAAGCATCAAGACACTCCTGCGAAAACTCAAAAACAACATCTTTATTCAAGAGGTTAGTTAGAGGTTTAGAAATCTTGGAGAAGTCCTTGATGAATCTCTTGTAGAAACCTGCATGCCCGAGAAAACTCCTCACACCTTTAAAAGAACAAGGGGGAGGGAGTTTCTCAATAGTCTCGATCTTAGCGCGATCGACCTCAATTCCTCGATTAGAAACGAGGTGTCCTAGCACAATGCCTTCATTAACCATAAAATGACACTTCTCCCAATTCAAAACGAGATTAGTGTCTTCACATCTTTGTAGCACTAGAGAAAGGTTAGATAGGCAATCATCAAAAGAGGAACCATATACTGAAAAATCATCCATAAATACCTCCATGATCTCCTCTATGAACTCGGAAAAGATAGCCATCATGCATCGCTGGAAGGTAGCGGGTGCATTGCACAATCCAAACGGCATCCTCCTATAAGCAAATGTCCCCCATGGACAAGTGAAAGTGGTCTTCTCGTGATCATCCGGATGGATAGGAATCTGGAAGAATCCACTATAGCCGTCTAAGTAGCAAAAGTGTGAATGCTGGGCCAACCGCTCGAGCATTTGATCAATGAAGGGAAGTGGAAAATGGTCCTTCCGTGTGGCCGTGTTCAGCTTCCTATAATCGATGCAAACCCTCTAGCCCGTGACGGTCCTGGTTGGGATTAACTCGTTGTTCTTATTTGTTACAACGGTCATCCCTCCTTTCTTCGGAACTACATGCACCGGGCTAACCCATTTGTTGTCCGAGATAGGGTATATGATACCTGCATCCAACAACTTAAGAATTTCCTTCTTCACAACCTCTTTCATGATCGGATATAACCGTCCTTGAGGTTCCCGTGAAGTCTTATGATCATCCTCCATTAAAATTCTATGCATGCAGAAAGAGGGCTTAATGCCAATAAGATCATTTATAGTATAACCCAAAGCCTTTTGATGCTTTCTCAGGATATGCATTAGTTTAGATAATTCAGTTTCGGAGAGGGAAGCACTAACAATAACGGGATAAGTAGAATCCGGTCCAAGAAAGACATACCTCAAATGATTTGGGAGTTGTTTAAGCTCCACAACTGGGGGTGCTTTCTGAGTGGATCCTTGCTTCCTCCTTCCAGTGGAGTAGATCTAGAAACTGGACTTTCGGAAGTCTCAGTTGAAGTCATCTCGCCATCGACCACGGTCGAGGCGCAGAGGCATTGACCGAGATGTTCTTCAGTCGCGTCGCTCAGTCCAAAAAGTGCCTCGGTCGAGGTACTGCAACTGGAACCGAAACTAGAGATCTTCGTCTCCTGGATTAGCTTCTCAGTTTTAGCTTGTGGATCTTCTTCAAGTGCTTTTAAACTCCGTATATCTGCATCACAAGAAGCATCTATACCTTCCTCCATTAAACTGAAGATAATAACTCTTTCGAGTGGATCGTTAGTAAGGATAGAGCTCACCAATTCTCTTGATTCTTCTTCATCGTAGATGTTGAAGATATCATCGCTTAGCTGCTCCCCTTTTTTAATGGCTGCAAGTAGTGCGAATTCCACTTCGTCTCCACCAATGTTGAATTTCAACTTGGCGTTCTTGCAATCTACGTTGCAACCCGAAGTTGCTAGAAATGGCCTCCCGAGAATAATAGGAACAGGATAATCTGCGGGAATGTCAAGTACAACAAAATCTATTGGTAAATAGAAGTTACCTAACTTGACCGGAACGTCCTCCAAAATTCCCACGGGATGGGTGATGGAGCGATCTGCCATGTATAGTCGAATCTTGACCGGCTTGGGCTCTCCAAGTCCGATCTTCACACATAACTCCAGCGGAATGATGCTTACGCTGGCTCCTAGATCACAAAGGGCTTCGTCTTCCTTGATAGGATCTCCTTCAAGAACTTCCCATAGGCGGGCATCCCTAGAATAACATCAAGGAAAGGAATGTTAATGTGTAGTTTATTCATCAAGTCAAGGAACTTACCAAAGTGCTTGTCTAGATGTGCTCTGGCTTTCTGTGGCTCCACCTCGGTTGACATCTCGGTCGAAGTGTTCTTCGACTGCATCTGGACCGAGGTGGTCTTCGTCGGTTCTGACACCGACCGAGGCACTGGATCTGCAGTTTTCAGTCCACTCCTCGTAGTTATGGCCATGATCTGGCCCTTAGGGTTGCTTTCCGTCCTTGCTGGAAGCTTCCCTGGATCTCTTGGCGCTTCATTCGCCCTACTTGCAAGTTGTTGTTTAAAGGCTTTTTGGGCCTTCGAAAATGAAGTCATAGAAGTCTCCATAGCATTAAGCTTGATCAAGATGGCCTCCAGCACTGCGTCTTTCTTTTCCGGCTGAGACGACCTTGATCCTTGCTCCTGGCTCTTTAATGGAGTAGAAGAAGAAGAAGGGGAAGAGAGGAAAGGATTAGAGGAATCGTTAGAATTGGAGTTAGAATGATTGTTACCAGAATTTTGGTTGTTAGCCCTCCAATTGTTTCTATTGGATCCTCTATTGTTGTTGTTGTAGTTGTTGTTCTGGGAACCGTTGTTGTTGTTATGGTATCCATTGTTGTTATTCCTTTGTCCTTGATCTTCCTTCTTGGTTTGAGCAACCAAGAGTTCCTTCAATTGCTTCACGTCATTCTTCAAAGATGTGAGTTGATTGTTGTTGGGCTGAGTTTCTTGGAAGTTAACTCTTTTAACTCCACCTTCAGCTCCTTAATGGGTGTACTTCTCCATATGCAAAGCTTGCTTTTCGATGAAGTCCCAAGCTTCGTCATTCGCCATGTCCATAAAGGTACCGGCATAGAGTAGTTGGAGGTTGAACTGGGTGCTTCCGTCCAGTCCCTTGAAGTATATCTCCAATAACTCTATCTTTGGAATCCCATGATGTGGGCAATCCAAAAGAATGTCCTTGAACCTCTCTCATGACTTGGACAAGCTCTCCTTATCCTTCATAATGAAAGCATTGATCTTCCCTCTCATTTCAGCGGTCTTTGAGGGGGGAAAGAATTTGGTCAAGATTTCCGTAGTCATCTCCTCCCATGTGCTAATTTTTCCTGGAGGAAGAGATTGATACCAAGTAAGAGCTCTATCTTTTAAAGAAAAGTAAAAAGGTCTTAGCTTGTAGTTGTTATTTTCAATCCTTGAGGGTCTCAAGGTTTCCATCAAGATCTCATAGTTTTGAAGATGTTGATGCGGTGATTCCTTTTCTAGCCCTCCGAACTGGCATTGGCGAATCATGTATAGAACTTGCGGTCAAAGTTCGTAGTCATGGTCTGCTGGATTTCCTAGGTTAATTCCTGGACGCCTCAGTTGTTGATTGGGGTCCATCCTTTGACCTAGAGTTTGTGGAATTCCTGCAAAAAGAGCGCCTCGGTCTGGCATCCAAGGTGGAAGCACCTCGGCCGGGGCGTCAGGTACTGGAACCTGCCTTGGTCGAGGGTCAGCAACTGGGACCTGCATCGGTCCAGCATCGGGAACTGGGTCTTTCCTCGGTTGAATTTGATATTGGTCTCGTAAAGCTGCCATATCCGCTTCGATTGCTTCAGTCCTGGTGCGAGTTTCTTCTTTCTCTTGTCTTAGCTCTTCCCTGCTGAGGCGTAGCAACTCTAGCGCCTCTTTCAACTCGGCCTCAAGATCGCAATTGTCTTGGTTGGCCATCTTCGCTTCTCTTAAGCGTCGTTTGCATGTCTTTTCTGGTTCGGGATCATAAGGAACGATTTCCTTCCCAGCGCGGGTTCTTCGCATAAACCTAAGAAAGAACCTGCAAAAGTCACTCAAGTAGAGTGGTTAGTAGACACGGGGGCAAGTGCCCCAAAAGCAAACCGTAACCGGCTCGGTCTAGACCAAGTCCCCGGCAACGGCGCCAAAAACTTGTTCGCTCCAAACGGTGTGTGCAAGCTTTAAATTTATAACCCTAGACGTAAGCTTAAAACAAGGATGCGAACCCGCAGTGTACGGGTCAATCGTAGTAAAAAGCAAGGAATTCCAGGGGTCGATCATAGGGACTTAGTGAAACAAAGTCCAATTACGGTATGCTTAAGCAATTACTAACCACAAGTAATTAAAACAATCAAAGATGATAAAAGTCAATAAAGAAAATATGCAAATCTAGGGATTAAAGCATCTAGTTGTGGTTCCAACTCAAGATCTAAAGATAAGCGGACAAAGTTGAGGTTTTTGCATAGGGAAGGTGTTACTAAAGTGGAATAGGTCACCGGGTAAGTCTCACTACTCACTAATACAAAACCGTAACTCCTATTATCGGGTAAGTCTCAAGGAATCAAGCTAAAGAATTATAATCTCAAACTAACACACCATCTAAGGGAATAGAATCAACCTTTACCGGGTAAGTCTCAGGCTAACTCACAAAGATGGGATGAAAGCACACTCAAACCCCAATAAAGGATAAACCTTTATTACCTATACTTATGATCGTTGGTAAACAAACTAAGGAATTACCGGGTAAGTCTCATCCTAGGCTTGCATTGAACCAGGAAAGGTGTAATAAGAATAGGATTTGGCAAACTCTAACACTTAACTCTCAGTTTTGGATCAGATAAGTCACCTCGGTCAGAAGAACTCCACCCCGGCCGAGATGTTCATCGACTGAGCAAGATGCTTAGGGTTAAGGTTAAAGACTCAAACTTTCAGGATCCTACTAGAATCTAAGATTATTCTATCATTGCTTTTCCCACAACCTTCAGCCAATCACCCTAGAATCACATAAAGGGATTAGCCACTCATCATCATGAAAGTATTAATCAAGTATATGGGAAGGAGAAAGTGAATATTTGAACAAGAAGAATTTAATGAAAAAACTTCAATAACTGAATCAAATATCACAACAAAGCGTTCCTTGGATAGAAATCCAACAAGACAAGACAATAAGGAAGGGAATCTAAGATGATCTTACAAGAACCCTTCAAAAGCTATAAAAGCTACAATCTTCCTTCTTCAACCTTCAAAAAGGTTCTTCAAATGTCCCAACGGAGTGTGGCTGCTGCGGTGTAATAGGTTTAAGCGAGTTGATAGCGGATGTTCCGAGTGTATGCAACGTGTCAAATTTGTGGGAAATCCGACCCTTTTTATAGGAAAATTACTCTCCAAAGATAAGATATCTTAGAAAGATCTCTTCCCATAAAAATAGGTAAAATATATGATCTAGCATATCTTCTTCCTTCCAGGAGCCAAGCCCAAAAATATAAGATCTCTTTCCAAAGATAAAAGATCTCAGCCAAGAATAAAATATTCTCGCCGCGTCCTAGGTGTTCACCTCGGTCGAGTCGACTTCCCTGGATCACCTCGGGCGAGGTGACTTTGTAGTCAACCGAGGTGAGTCACAACTGAATATGAAATCTCTCAAATCTGGTCCAAAGTGAATCTTTAATCCATGGCTATGCTTCCTGGATGGTTCCTGAATTTAGCTCCAATGACTCCATAGCTCCTTTTGCTCCTTTTTGATGCAAAACATGCCATTTTACCTACGATTACAACAAAACTAGGTGTAGACCTCGATTCCCGCAAAGGTAGATAAAATGGTAATATAATCACATATTATACATGCAAACATGCAGATTATTGAAGATAAAACATCCAAACAAACCCCAAAATATAGACTATAATTCATGCTATCACTACTTAACCACCGTCGCATAGTGGAACCACATCCAGTATGAGCCGCAATGTAACACCCCAAATCCGCGGGATATCGGGATGCTACGGGTGAGACCTCACAATGGGTCCCAACCCTTAGCCTGACAACAATTTCACCGGATCTTGCAACAAGGCACAAATAAAGGCCGAAACCGAAATACATTTTTATGCAATGTTATGAAACCCGACAATAAAAGAAAGGAAAGAATTCATCCGTCCTTACAGCAACATCAACATAATATATAACAACAACACAAGGACTCCAAAACCCAACTCAACCTAAGATGTACGGAACCCCGGCTGCCCACTCCTCCGGATCACTCGGCCACATCCTATCCTACACATCAACTACAACAATCGGTATAAAACCGTTAGCTCACATTCTAGGCATTATAAAAATAATATGGCACAAACACACATAGGAACACAAACACACAACATGCTCATAAACTACACATCCGTTACTTATTATATTTTTAGGTTATTCCATATCTAATCCATTCGTTCAAGTGTGACACGAGAGTCTAATAACTCTCGCCTCTGTCCCCGTGTAACCAACAGGAGTGTGTCGGCGTCCAACCCGTATACCCTGAGGGAGTGATGAAGAAGCCCGCCCGTATACCGTGTATGGCCTGGTCGCAGAGATCCCCCCAGTCTCCCTCGGAAACTGAGCGGTGATGTCACCGCCCGATAATAATAATAGTAGTAACGATGGGCCAATAAATAAGGTCAAGTAAATCCTAATCCATTTTCATGCTTAAAAACGGTAAACACACACCACCATATATATATCCAAATAAGGCATAAAAGCGGCTAAGTAAGTCCGAGGACTTACCTCGTCTTAAAGCTAAACGAAACCGATAACACTCTCCGAAGGAATATAACCAAATCCTGTTCAAGACAAGGCACGATTATCAACAACTACTCACAAGCTACAAGTCCTAAGACTTCTAGTCCTACATCATTTACAAGGTCATACACTCTTATAATCTAGGATACACTCCTAGCCCTCATAAACTCACAAGATCTCAACTAATCACATGTTAGGATACTTCCATCCTAACTCCACAATCTCAAAAAACACATACTCACAACCTTAACAAAGCTCACATGATAACATACACCCCTCAATCCTTAGAACGTTCAAATCATCCTCAAATACGCACCTAAGGTTCCAAGCCACTACTTGGCATTTTCCCTAAGTTATGCTAGATCCAACCTAGCACGATTCTACCACTAAACATAACTAAATCGAGGAAGGAGGTACTCACACACAATCCAAGGGTGAAGATGATCTACGGACGTCGAGATTGGATTCGTTTGTCTATAACGGCCACTTCCGGACCTAAAACCAAAGTTAAGGAAATTTAGCTTGTATGCTAAATTTGAACGGAATATAACGTGTAATATTATAAGAAAAATCCCACTTTTGAAAACGAGGTTAAAAACCCGCAAAACATTTTTCTTCGGGATGATTTATACCATTCTATAAATATGGGTAAAAATCCGAAATCGACTTTTCCGGGCAACTAAGAAACTCACAAAACTCGGGCCATATATCCGAAATACGCTTTGGATCAAAACTAAGATTTATTCACAAGGACAAAAACTGCACATTACAAAACATTGGACCAAAACTGCAATATAATATATGGGTCAATTTATGTAAATAAATCTGCAGGAGGGTATAAAAGTTCGTTTCTAAAAATCTGGGTTCACCACTGCAAATATCTAGCAATTGGGCACAAAGTTTAATAAAAAGCAAATAGAGGGCTGAAATTAAAATGGCCCTTCAACCTAATTCCACGCTGCAGAGAAGGGAAAAGAAAGAGGGCCGGCCGGCGGCGCTTCAACAATCCAACTTGGCAGGGAAGACGGAGACGGCGGCTGTGGGAGCTCCGACAGGGCAGGCGTGGCTCCGGCAGGTCAGGCGTTGCTCCGGTGTGTTGAAGGGAACGGCTCCCTCAATCCGGCGGTTGCAAAGAAGGAGCGGCAGCAGGGAAGCGTTGGATGCACAGGGCTCCGACAGCGAGGACCTCTCCGGTGGAGGCAGGGGAGCACAGGCGGCCCTTCTCCTTGGCGGCAAAGAATCCTGGTGTTGTCCCTGGCGTGGCTCGATAGAAGAGAAGAGGGAGTGTGTTTGCTCCTGTTGTGCTGCGAGAAGAGAGGGGACGAGGTATGAGAAGAGGGAGAGCGAGACGGCGGCGGCGAGGGCAGGGCAGCTACGCTAGCTTCTCCGTCAGTGTCGGTGGAGGGGTCCCTGGTGGAGCAGACTCTTCAAACTGGTGGTGCAACTTCTCAATTGCTTCCCAAGGGCTGCCATAGAAAGAGGAAATGGGGAGGTGGGAGCAAGGTTGTGTGAAGGGTGAGGAAGAGGGAGATAGGGCACAACAGAGGGCCTTTTGCAAAAGCTATTCCAGGGCTGCAGAAACGAGAGATCGGAAGGTCAAGGGTCAGGAGGGGATAGGTGTAGCATGACGTAGGGCTGGCTGGACTGCTCATCAGCCAACGATAGAGGAAAGTCAAAAGAAAAGGGAAAAGGAAATTGATTAAAGGGAAAAAAAATAAAAGAAAAGGGGTAAAAAGGAAATATAGCTATTTAACTTGATTAAACGATCGGAACGGGATTTCCGAATCAGGAAGATTTTTTGAACCTTTCCGCAAGTAAACCAAAATATAATTATACTCGGAAATTCATTTATTTTATTTTTTTTTCTCAAAACACTTTAAAAAGAGATATAAATATGATTTATAATAAAAATATCGATAGAAGTACGCGAGAGGTGAAATGTCGAAACCGAGCGTTACTTTAGGTCCCCTAAAAACAAGTTTCGTCCCGAAACTTGCTAAACGTGAAACTCTCTACCGACCTCGTATCGATAATCTCACGGAATACTATAATGTGGCAACTACGACCCTCTAATCCAAAGTCTACTCGCCTAGACACATCAAGACTCGCAAGATATACTCATACGGAGCACATATAAGCACATCACGTCACAAATCAGATAAGCATAAACAAGGAAAGATCTTGGGACTAACCCGACGGTCCTATAGATGTCGCTAAATCTGCGTAAAAAAAAAAGACAAAAATACTATCCTACGTCTTCCAGTTAGCCTATCGGTTCCTCGTCTGCCACTAGATCATCATGACGGTCCATCCGTCTCGAGTCATGTATTCACTCCCTCGACTGATACACGTGAACCCCGGGTGAACACCCTCTACTCTCTATGGTCACGCCAACCGGTAAAACTACTTCCCCCACTCGCTCTAAGATTTCAAAAAGGTCCGATACATCGGAAACTCAACTTCTTTCTGGGGTCTTTCTCAATATAGTATTTTCATCATGTGTCTCTTTTATTGTCTTTAACAAAGAAGACCGGATTTTCAATATACACCGTTGGCTTTGGTTCTTGTTAAACCAAACTTTGTTGTTACGCTTTCTCATTTCTTGCCGCGAGTTCCAAGTAATGAAGGTAGTACTTTACTTCACACTGCTTCTACTCAAGAGACATGTATGCTATTACTTTTACATCGTTCCTCAATACTCCATTAAGACCTTGTCTAGGGGAACCGCTTGTACCCTTCAAACCCATCATACCTCGAGACAATTTCAAAACAGTTGTACTAATAAATCTCCTCTTAACTCTCAACATCTCTATTGTCAATTTTCTTCTCACTCAATACTTTATCGTCATCCGGAGTGGTTAGCCATAGATGGTGTTACTTAGAAATCTCTCCACAAATCCGGTAATGATCAACACATCCAAGGAAACTTGTAACTTCGTCCACGTCCTTCAGGGGTTGCTATCCCGAGACAACTTGTCATACACTTTTTCTCTTCTTTCAGAGTAGATCCAAATATCTTATCCAGACATTAGTAAGCCCCTATGGAATCACTAAAACTGGTAGTGACCATAGTTGTCCGGAATGCCGTATTTGCAATATCCGAGTCTCGAATTCTCAATTGGCGGCAATCAAACCTTAAATCATTCTTAGAAGATATTTGCAGCCGGTCGAGTAGATCCCCTACCCGTGGTGAAAGATACTTGGTTCTTCATGGTTATGTTGCTCGGCTCACTGTAATCGATGTACAAACGAAGATAACCGTCTCTCATTTCGCAAATTGGTGTTGTCCATAACAACTTCAAATCAAGAGTTTAAGATATATTCCAATATGAACTTCAATTCTTCTTAATGGTAAATCCACCTCCCGATGCATTGGAATCCGTTCTATCTCGGGTTTTAGCTTTTCTTCTCCCATCACATATCGTAAGATATCGGCACAATTTGCCTTAACATTGGTCAAGTGGTCCACCTCGATCTGTTGAGGTGACGTCCATCGAACATGTGGTTTAATACTTCTTTAGGTGCAATGTTCACCGTCCTCTTTCAAAGATCATTCATCTCTAGAACTTGGGAGACTTGTTGTAATAAACTTTTTAAGATTTCACACTTATGTGAAGTCATGAAGGTCCTAACTACAGGACTTAATCACGGCTTATAATATATTAGTATTACCTACTTCGTATTCTACCAAAGCTTGCATCATTCCTTCGAGTAGGTGTAGAACTTACTCCCTTTTCTTATGTAACGTCCAATCGACTATAGAGGTTCTAAACTCAATATTTCATGTACTTCTTGTACAGCTCACATCGACTTCAACTTCAAAACTCCAGTCTTCCCTTACTATTGTAATTATCGGTATTCTATGTACAAATACAATGGAAGCCTCATCTTACGGTTGATCCACTAGCTCCCCTTACCATGATCAAACCTTAAAAGTTGTAACCCGTGACGTTCCTCCATATGTCAATCTCATGACCTAAGAAGGTCGCGTAAGATCGTTACAATCTCCTCCTCGGAGGTCTTGTTATAACTACTTGCTTGAACTCGTTCAACATTATTTGGTTTAAAACAAATACGCGTCCATTGATGTACCTCCTTACGATTGGCATTGATCCACCGCGAATACTCCAAGCTCTTGGTCCCGATCCTATATGTTTCCATAGTCTTGTTTACTCTTCCCATCTACACACATCAATAGACAACCCACACTTGTGCGTTCTCAGTTTTCACCGATTAACTTATATCCGACCTTCTCCGAAGTTAACGACTTAACCTCCTACCACACTCCTGAAAGGATATCCACTCGGGGTACTTGTCTTAATTAGCTCATTTTCCTCTACTTCAACTCCGTTAGCTCTTTATACGCTCCTCTCTTCCTTCCGCTTACGTAAGATAACCATACCTACCCAACACTCTCGTCTCATATGTCCGACCTTTATAGGCTTAACCGCTCTTCATAATGTTTTGCAAATGCACCTCTCAAATGCTCTGACTTGAATTAGTATCCATTCGCGTTCCTCTTGGTATCTTAAGTCTTTCGCTCCAAGCTTCTTGTTTCATCTTTCATGTTCTTAAGATCATCATCTACACACATTTCCTCCTTCTTAGCGTTGCTCAATCTCACACAAAGACGGAAAACGGTTGACCCCACAAGCTAATTCTAATATGTGAACTTTCACCATGTGATCCTCCCCGTAACTCTCAAACTTCTGAATAAGTCACTCGCTTAGAATCTTGTAAATATCTTCACTACACCCTCCGGTACCTCCGTAAGCTTAACTTCCGGTTCTTGTCAATCTTTCTAAATTCTTGGACCACTCTTTTCATCTTGACTCCCATACTTAGGAGCGCCTATTTGAAAACTCATTTTACTTAAAACGCCACTTTTATTCTCGAGCAAGAATGTAGTCCTCTTTACTTGATTCACATCTTTAGTTCACCGACACCGCACTTGGAAAAATCTTACATTCGTTGTCTCTAGTTGCCTCATTGATGCTCCTTCATTGTTTTCTTGATACCACCCTCACGTCTTCATGTCGCTTTTATATTGGTAAAGTCTCCATCTCGGTTTCGCTTAAGTCGACACGAGGTTCTCTTTTTATTTGTTTGTCCTTTGGTTAGGTCATCTCTAGTCTTCTTCTTCGACGTCCTCTTAAAGGTGTCCGGGAAATCACCGGGGTGCTTGTGAAAACATGATGCTCAACTTGATAACTTGAGCATACTCATCTTCGTATGTATACTATCCTAAGTCAAAAGGCGTTGTCCAAGGGGGCGATGATAGCTTTCTATCATCTTAGCTATAAGGTCCATTATCACTAATATGATATTAGTATACCATATGTTTATAACTATATATATAAAGATATAAACGTCATGCTACTACTATAAACGTAATTAGTCCATAAACAATTTACAATTCAACATACAAGTATAGTCCAAAACATCATAAGTCCACATATACATATCTACATATATACACGTATATATACATAATATAATAATCAATAACTACGTCGCCGAGATCTGCGAAGGAAGTGGTGGTCCCGTACATTCTACCCCGACTGACTCATGCACATCATTTGAAAACGAAATTCATTTCCTTAAAACTCAGAAGCCTTGAAGGTTCTGTTTATTTTTTATTCGGCCTTTAGAAGATTGCGAGTGCCATTGTTGTCAACCTAGGGCTCTGATACCACTTTGTAACACCCCAAATCCGCGGGATATCGGGATGCTACGGGTGAGACCTCACAATGGGTCACAACCCTTAGCATGACAACAATTTCACCGGATCTTGCAACAAGGCACAAATAAAGGCCAAAACCGAAATACATTTTTATGCAGTGTTACGAAACCCGACAATAAAAGAAAGGAAAGACTTCAACTGTCCTTACAGCAACATCAACATAATATATAACAAAAACAACACAAGGACTCCAAAACCCAACTCAACCTAAGATGTACGGAACCCCGAATGCCCACTCCTCCGGATCACTCGGCCACATCCTATCCTGCACATCAACTACAACAATCGGTATAAAACCGTTAGCTCACATTCTAGGCATTATAAGAATAATATGGCACAAACACACATAGGAACACAAACACACAACATGCTCATAAACTACACATCCGTTACTTATTATCTTTTTAGGTTATTCCATATCTAATCCATTCGTTCAAGTGTGACACGAGAGTCTTATAACTCTCGCCTCTGTCCCCGTGTAACCAACAGGAGTGTGGCGGCGCCCAACCCGTATACCCTGAGGGAGTGATGAAGAAGCCCGCCCGTATACCGTGTATGGCCTGGTCGCAGAGATCCCCCAATCTCCCTCGGGAAACTGAGCGGTGATGTCACCGCCCGATAATAATAATAGTAGTAACGATGGGCCAATAAATAAGGTCAAGTAAATCCTAATACATTTTCATGCTTAAAAACGGTAAACACACACCACCATATATATATATATATATCCAAATAAGGCATAAAAGGGCTAAGTAAGTTCGAGGACTTACCTCGTCATAAAGCTAAACGAAACCGATAACACTCTCCGAAGGAATATAACCAAATCCTGTTCAAGACAAGGCACGATTATCAACAACTACTCACAAGCTACAAGTCCTAAGACTTCTAGTCCTACATCATTTACAAGGTCATACACTCTCATAATCTAGGATACACTCCTAGCCCTCATAAACTCACAAGATCTCAACTAATCACATGTTAGGATACTTCCATCCTAACTCCACAATCTCAACAAACACATACTCACAACCTTAACAAAGCTCACATGATAACATACACCCCTCAATCCTTAGAACGTTCAAATCATCCTCAAATACGCACCTAAGGTTCCAAGCCACTACTTGGTATTTTCCCTAAGTTATGCTAGATCCAACCTAGCACGATTCTACCACTAAACATAACTAAATCGAGAAAGGAGGTACTCACACACGATCCAAGGGTGAAGATGATCTACGGACGTCGAGATTGGATTCGTTTGTCTATAACGGCCACTTCCGGACCTAAAACCAAAGTTAAGGAAATTTAGCTTGTATGCTAAATTTGAACGGAATATAACGTGTAATATTATAAGAAAAATCCAACTTTTGAAAACGAGGTTAAAAACCCGCAAAACATTTTTCTTCGGGATGATTTTTACCATTCTATAAATATGGGTAAAAATCCGAAATCGACTTTTCCGGGCAACTATGAAACTCACAAAACTCGGGCCATATATCCGAAATACGCTTTGGATCAAAACTAAGATTTATTCACAAGGACAAAAACTGCACATTACAAACATTGGACCAAAACTGCAATGTAATATATGGGTCAATTTATGTACATAAATCTGCAGGAGGGTATAAAAGTTCGTTTCTAAAAATTTGGGTCCACCACTGCAAATATCTAGCACTTGGGCACAAAGTGTAATAAAAAGCAAATAGAAGGCTGAAATTAAAATGGCCTATCAACCTAATTCCACGCTGCAGAGAAGGGAAAAGAAAGAGGGCCGGCCGGCGGCGCTTCAACAATCCAACTTGGCAGGGAAGACGGAGACGCCGGCTGTGGGAGCTCCAGCATGGCACGCGTGGCTCCGACAGGTCAAGCGTTGCTCCGGTGTGTGGAAGGGAACGGCTCCCTCAGTCCGGCGGTTGCAAAGAAGGAGCGGCAGCAGGGAACCGTTGGCTGCACAGGGCTCCGACAGCGAGGACCTCTCCGGTGGAGGCAGGGGAGCACATGCGGCCCTTTTCCTTGGCGGCAGAGGCTCCTGGTGTTCTCCCTGGCGTGGCTCGACAGAAGAGAAGAGGGAGTGTGTTTGCTCCTGTTGTGCTGCGAGAACAGAGGGGACGAGGTGTGAGAAGAGGGAGAGCGAGACGGCGGCGGCGAGGGCAGGGCAGCTACGCTAGCTTCTCCGTCAGTGTCGGTGGCGGGGTCCTTGGTGGCGCAGACTCTTCAAACGGGTGGTGCAACTTCTCAATTGCTTCCCAGGGGCTGCCATAGAGAGAGGAAATGGGGAGGTGGGAGCAAGGTTGTGTGAAGGGTGAGGAAGAGGGAGATAGGGCACAATAGAGGGCCTTGTGCAGAAGCTATTCCGGGGCTGCAGAAACGAGAGGTCGGAAGGTCAAGGGTCAGGAGGGGATAGGTGTAGCATGACGTAGGGCTCGCTGGACTGCTCATCAACCAGCGATAGAGGAAAGTAAAAAGAAAAGGGAAAAGGAAATTGATTAAAGGGAAAAAAATAAAAGAAAAGGGGTAAAAAGGAAATATAGCTATTTAACTTGATTAAACGATCGGAACAAGATTTCCGAATCAGGAAGATTTTTCGAACCTTTCCGCAAGTAAACCAAAATATAATTATACTCGGAAATTCATTTATTTTATTTTTTTTTTCTCAAAACACTTTAAAAAGAGATATAAATATAATTTATAATAAAAATATCGATAGAATTACGCGAGAGGGGAAATGTCGAAACCGAGCGTTACACGCACTACCTCCACCACATCTTAGTTTCCAGCCACCAACGACCGACACCGGCAATCATTGGTTGTTGTCCTAAGGAGTTTATGATATGGGTTTTGTATATGGGTTTATTAGTTTTTTTTCTTTTTCTGATTATAATTTTTTTGATCAATAGATACTAAAGATTAACAAGTCACACGATGATGAAGTGATGAAAATGGGGTCATTTGCGCCCCGGTGTTGCATACTATTTTAGGCTATATAAGGCTTACAAACATGTAACAAATCATCCATTTATGATTGTGATCCCAAGTTTCGTTTTCAACGGTGACGAAGAGGCTAAAAGGAGCAAATGTTCTTCCATTGAATAAAAATAAGAGTAAAAGGGGTAAGTAGGTTAATACAAAATCCATGTAGAAGAATTAGGCAGTTATGTTTTTTTTTTTATACAAGCGTAAGCCAAAGGGGAACGGTCTCTAGAAACTTGTCGCCCCAAGGCATCCAAACGGATGAGGTCTTCAACATCTACTGGTAGCACCTCATCACCAGCCGCTGACGCAAAGCCATGCAACGCAAATTAATATGCTACGGTGTTGAAATCCCAAAAATAGAGGTGAGCACAAAACTGATCAAAACCGGAGATCCAGGAGGAGACGTCCGAGAAGATCAAAACGCAGCCAAAGAGAAGAAAGGTGAAGCTGGAGGAGGACTATCAACGCGAAAACGCAAAACATCTCACAAAGATGAAGCGGGAATGGAGACTAGGCCCCTTCGAATTTTACAGAAAAGACAAATTATTCAATAATTGAATATCCTTCTTTAATTAATCAAAAGGTTATTCCTAATTAATTTGCTTGTTTTATAATTAATTAAGAAAATTGATATTAGTTACCTACAATTAAGGAAACAGTTTCTCCATAATATATATTCCAACATGTATCTATTTATCACGATTCTGAACAGATTTGAGGGAAACAACCTCCATTTTAGACAGAGAAGTTTTCATCATCATCAAAAATCGTTCAGAGTGTGCGTTTCGTCTCGAATTCACTTTATAAATTTACATAAATCGGTTGTGTTAGTATTCAACTTGCGGAATACGATTACTGGCCATTTTGACGTCACCTTTGTTACAGTTGGGTGTTTGTTTCTGCAATTTGCTTCAATTTACGTCAATTTCATTGATTGTGGTTGGTGATTTTGCATCCAAATCTGTGTGGCGAGTGTTTTAAGGTGAGTTTGTAGTTCATATTATGTAGCCTTATACAATTTCTGGTCAACAATTTCATATTATATTTGTGTATCCAGATCTGATATTTTGTAACATCATCTGTGTGGTAAATTTGTGCTTTTGTGAAAATTATGTTTATAATTATGCGTTGTCATAATTTTCACACACAACGTTTGAAGGTTGAAGACAGAGAAGACGAGTATTGTATTTGTGAAAATTATGTACATAATTATGTGTTGACTGTGAAAATTATGTACTAATTTTCACAGACAACATTTGAAGGTTGAAGATGAAGAAGACGAGTGTTTTGCGAGTTGCAAGTGAATACTCTCCATAATATCTATGATGCTATTTTCTCGGGATATTTTGAGCAAGTTGAAAAGACGAATCCCGTAATATCAATAAATATCCAGTTGCCTTTTTTTACGGATTTCAATTTTTGTTTTTGGTAGTTTATTATATCTTTTAGGGAAAAGCCCTTAATTAGTTATCCTAATTTTAGCATTAATTTATTTTATTTACGTTTATTATTTGGTATAGAAATTAAAAGAGCCTATATTGTATATGGGATACTAAAAAGGCTTTTCTACACCAATTTTCCCTAAAGATATTGCCGCCCATATATTTAAATTTTTTATTTTTTAATTCGAAAAATTTTTCTAAACTTATATCTATTAAAGCATGCACCTCTATTGCCACGTGTCAAGCCACGGTTTTCCCAGCCCAAAAATTATTTTAAAAAGTGATTTTTAAAAGTTAAAATCTATTTAAATTTTGTTATAGTGAACGTCAGTAAAACAGTTGTAGATAATATCAAGGTTACAAAAATATTCTACTCCTACAAGTTCGGGAATCAAAAATTCATTTCAACAAGTTTGTAGATTACATATCCAACACAATATATATATATATATATATATATATATATATATATATATATATATATATATTTATATATTTATATATATATATATATATATATATATATATTTATATATTTATATATATATATATATATATATATATATTTATATATTTATATATATATATATATATATAGAGAGAGAGAGAGAGAGAGAGTATAGATCCTATGAGAATACCCCCTAACGTGAGAACATGAGAACAGATTCATAATTATTATTAGTTTTGTTACGAATGTGTCATATCGTTTAATGTATTATTCGTAGTTATTGTTGTATTCCTAATTATTATTATTTTTGATATCTACTTTAAATCTCAACCCTTAATACTCACATCCAACGGTGTACGATTGTTCTCATGTTCTCACGTTAGGGGTGTTCTCATGGGAACCACACCCTATATATATATATATATATATATTTATTTATTTATGTACGTGTTTATCTAATCCTCTCCAAGTTTGTATCTAAAATATAAACATAAATTAGATTGATAATCTTTTTTAGTTTTGCAAACCGTATCTAAAATATTCGAATCAAAGAGTGCATAAAAAGTTTTAATCTAGATAATTATGTATTGATAATCTTTTTAATTTTTGTAAACTGTAACTAAAATCTACAAATTAAAGAGTGCATAAGAAGTTTTAATCTAGATAATTATGTATTGATAATCTTTTTGTTTTTGTAAACAATATCTAAAACTTCAAGAAACTTTTGTTAGTTGATAAGCTTTCGTAACAAGTTTTACTAACCCTAATGTTACTATATGTATATTCGTAGTTCACTGCTTTCACAAATTCATTAGCTTTCGTCCATCACAACAAACGTGTAAGTCCATTGGTGTGTTGCGGATAGTTAAACTTTCACCATATGTAACGCCCGGTTTCGATTTCTCCCCTCTTGAGTAATTCTACCGATATTCTAAAATATAATTATAATTTTCCTTTAAATGTTTTAAAACGTAATTTTTTTTTTCAAGCCAAAAACCTTACGGAAAGTCGAGTTTGGTTTTGACCATGTTGTAAATTGTTTGGATTGCCCAGAAAATTGGTTTTACGAGTTTTATGCTTGTTTTAAAAGAAAAATGGGATTTCCCTTGGTTCGTTTTATTCGTTAGATCGCCGTTCAAATTTAGCATGTAAGCTAAATTTGATTAGTTTTTATGTTTAGGTCCTGAAGCAACCGTTAAGAGATGACGAACCCGTTCTTGAACTCCGTAGACCGTGCTTCACCTTGGATCTCGTGTGAGTACCTTCTCCTTCGTTAGTTCGGTAATGGTAGTATAACATTTTAGGTGAACTTAGCATAACATAGAGCAAATGCCATGTAGTGGCCATGAACCATAGGTATTAGTGTTTGGCTTTTTGAATTTGTTGAATTATCTTACCTACGATCTTAGGATGACCTTTGAGTTTACGGTTTGGACCTAGCATGCTAGAGTTAGATATCTTATATATATGTTGGAGACTAGAAGTTCGAGAACTTCTAACTTTTTAGTTGGTTGTTGATAGAGTGTCTCGCTTGGTCAGGCTTAGAGCATTTCCTGCGGGAAGTTGAGAGTGGTTATTCGAGTTCCCTTGAGAGAGGTAAGTCTTCGGACTTACTTAGCTCATATTTTACATATTAGCATTGATGTGTGTGTGGTGGTGTATGTGTATGTTATTGTTTATGTTATAAACAAACAAACTGGTAATAGGATCACCGACTTTATATTATTCTAGCCCAAGCGTATGATAACGGGCGGTTACATCATCTGTCTAGCTCTTGCGAGAGTCTAGGAGGTTCTTGGCGACTAGCCCGTGCTGGTTAGACGGTCGGAGGCATCCGTACCGTTCCATGCCGGTAAGTATGGACCGAGGCGGGACCACGGTGGTCTCGTGTCACAAAACTAAGTTGAATTAGAACGGGATACGACTTAATAATAATAAAGATAATAAAACGGATCGTTGTGATTTTATGTATTTTGTATGCTTGTGATGAGATTATGTGTGTATGTGCCTCGCCCATTGATTCTAATATCTAGAATATGAGCTAACAGTTTTAAACCATTTGTGTAGACGCCCTGCAGGTTAAGGACACCGCCGAGTGAGGTGGAGGAGTGGGCAGCCGAGGGTCGCCGTACACTATAGGACGGGGGCATTTTTGGGTTTATTTTGTTATGTTTGGATTTATTGATTTAGGATTTATCCTTTGATATTGTGTCGTTTTGAGGACTCGGCTGAGTTTCCACTTTGTACTTTTACTTTCAGTTTCTCGCATACATTATAAACGATTTGAGTTTTTCGCTTTATTTGTGCCATATTGGAAAGGTCCGGTGAAATTGTTGTCAAGATAAGGGTCGGGACCCATTGTGAGGTCTCGTCCGTAGCATCCCGATATCCCAGGGTGGTACACAATACACTTAGCCTCACAATACGAGTCTTTCTCTTCTTCGTGTGCAATAGGTAAACATGTCCATCTTCCATAATAACATTTACTTTTGACATGCTGAGTACTGAGTACATACTTGCTGCGGATCTTTGGCGGAGGTTGTGTATCTCCCTCTCACATCCCCAGACTCGATGGTTAAGACATTGTATCCCTTATCTTCATCACCTATGTTCAGTTGGTGTAACACCCCAAGTTTCACAACTCGGGGAGCTACTGGTTAGGACCTCACAGTGGGTCCCGACCTTAGTTTGACAACAGCTTAACTAGATCTTACAAGAAAGCAAAGATAAGGAAATTCATAAATCATAAAGTAGGTTTTTACAAAACAATGAATGTGACCAGAAACTGACAGCCGGAAACAACAAAGTCTCATAAACTGAGAAAAAGTACAGTCATAACTGAAAGACCGATAAAAGAAACTGCACCCCATCCTAAGGAGTACGACACCCCGGCTGTCCACTACCATCCGGATCACTCGGCATCTGCTCTAACCTGTGGCAAGTCTAAACAACGATAAACAGTTAGCTAACTAATCAAATATAAGTAGAAAGATAAATAGCACAAACACACAGAAGAAGAATATAAACACTCAACATGCTGGCACACAATCCGGTTATTATTTGATAACTTATGTGATTCACTTTATCCGGTTTTAAAAGTTGTAGCATGAGAAATCTTAAGATTCTTGCCCCTGTTCCTTATCCAGCTGGTGATAGTTTAGCACACCTCCACCGGTGGCATCCCCGCAAACCAAGTATGGACTAGTCCCGAAGGAAACCCCCAGCGCCCTCGGGCTAACTGAGCAGAACGCTACCGCCCGTTACTGTAAGGCCAGATATGTAAGTCGGTCGATGATTACTATGAAATATACTAGTGCACACATCATTCACACACCACTATCATAATTCACACACATATCTGACAGCTAGCTAAGTAAGCCCAAAGGACTTACCTGAAATAGATCTCAACTCTCTAATTCGCAAATTAATCTGTAACTGTAGGAAGTCAGTAGCCTGTCAAAGGAGGCAAGTGTGTCAGCACACTTTCTAGGTAATTAGATGTCTAAGACTTCTAAGATAGTAGATCCTATTAGAACAGAATTTAATACAATACCAATTTATGGTAAAATGACTATTTTACCCTTGGTCCCGAAACTTCCAAAAGTTCCATAATTCATGCCTAAACTCTTATTTGAGACTAAAAAGTCATATTCTAACTCCTAAAGATGAGTTTAGTTACAAACTGGAAATTTACCCATTTTCCTATTTTCCGAAAGATCATTAAGGTCCAACTTCGGCTTCAAATATGAAATTCGAATAAACTTATAAAAATTCCGAAATAATTCTCTAAATCATCTATGGTAAACCATCTACTCCTAGGAGCAAGAATTTCTCAAAACTGTTCAACCATCATTTCTATAAAAATTCCCAAAGTTGGTTACAACACTTACATTTCCTATACTTAGCCAAAATTTCATTGTTGGAAAAACAGCTTAACTACTCCACTTTGGGAGCTTATAACTTCTAATCCGACCGTTCATTTCTTCTCAAATTTTAACACGGTAAACTACATATATCTACCTATTATATATTAAAATTTCAATGGTGGATCTTCTACATAACTCTTTAAGATTGATCTACAACAATGCCAATTTCCAACCCCAAAACTGAAGAAAACAAAAATTAATTTACAGTAGTTCATGTATACAACTATTTCGGACATCTTAACTCAGCAGCTACTATCCACCAATACCACCCATGTTCCAGTCCTAAGTAACGCCTGATCTCTCAAGTTTAACCTAGTCCTAAACGTCTAACTGATTATCCAAATACTAGCAGTGCAAAGGGTTGAGAGCACTTACCTACGAGTCTGCAGTGGTGAAGGAACAAAGTAATCTAGCGCATTTTATACCGCCTTGGCTGCTGAATCCTTGACGACAGAAAGACAATCAGTTCTGGCCCCTAGACTATACCTAAGTTGTAGACAAGGGTAAGCGGAATTTTGCCTCACCTCACTGCCCTTCTCAGAATTGGAGATGGATGGCGGAAGTTTCCTTGTTGGTTCGAGCCTTCTGATGTAGTGTACTCGAGCCTTCTGCACGTGAATGAGAGCATTCCATCATCGATATCAAACAATGCAGAAGGGAGGGGATATGAATAGTATCCATTCGACTCATGTTCGCCTCTAAACGTGCGTGCAAATACATTTTAAATTTATAAAACTAGAATAAAAGCAAGCAAACCCGAAGTGTACGGATCGGCGTAGATTAGCAAGTATTCCAGAGTATCGATCTCAGGGAATTGGTGAAACAAAGTCAGTTTCAAGTAATCGAGCAATGAAAAGTGTAGAAGTTTTGCAAATATTGGGAAAACAACAATCCTAAAGATCCAGGTATCTAATTGTGACAATCGATTCAAGATATTCTATAAGTATAAGGACAGAGTTGAGAATTGCAAAGGTATACTAAGGTACGGTAATGTACGGTGAAGTTCCATAACCCTATATGTCTAACCCAAAGACACTCTCTATACAAGTTCTTTAACCTTGAGACACATAAAATCAATATTAGTCGCCATGTGACTTTTCAGGAAACCGTCTTTCCTTTCAAAACATCATCTACACAAGATGAGATCACTCGTAGATCTTTGTTTTGTTGATAAGTTTTTACTAATTTCATAGATCTAAATCTCCCTTGGGATTTTCTTAGTTTATCTTTCAACTAAAGTTCTAAACACACCCTCACCTCTTACTTTTGTTTTACTTGCAAATGTTTCACTTATAAAACTTAGTAATACAGTAGCATATGCGGAACCACCTAGCAAGAAGAGAAATCAAGAAGCAAGGAGACGGAAGGACATGAACATGCATAAAGACTTCAACATCTAAGAGAAGAAGAAATGACATGATCGAGAAGAAGAAGAAAGAGACTAAGTCATTTTAGAACTCTTCGTACTAGAAGATTGAGGGTGCATGATAGTCTACTCAACCATGCACATATCCGTAAAAGGAGAAGATTCATTGATCACATGCACAAGAACAAGCTCGTCCATGCGCATCTTTCAACTCATCCATGGAAGGAAGAAGGAAGCACCAACCATTCACCTACACATCTTCTAACTCAACCATGTAAGGACGTAGAGGATTCTAACCCCATGTATCCCTTATCGATGCAAGCATGCAAGAACGTAGAGAATGCCAGGTCCACTCTTTCCTTTTCGTTTCAACCATACAGAAGCATAGGGAACCCGGAGATCACACTTCACCCGATTCAACTGAAAGTATCTCCGGACCAGCCCCGGTTCACACATGCATTGCTCGCCGATCTCCCATGCGTGTTTACGACCTTCTTGGAGCGAGCCAACCATGCATCGTACCCAGTTCGGTCCATTCATGTAAACTCCCTTTTCGGTCCGAACTGCACGACGCATTTTATACATCCATGAAGACCGGGCCACCCATGCAAGCTTACCTAACCCTCCATGCACTCGTGATGATTGGCCCATACACGCTATTTTAAATCCACCATACACCCATGGAGAATGGTCTGAGTCTTGTGGCCAATTTGGGTCAAAGATATTATATTTTATGTCCTTAAAGACTTTTTTTTAATTATGGGTTAATTTTTAATAGATAAGTTTAAAGATAGATTGAGAGAATCATATATATCTTTTACAAGATATATTTGATTGATTCTATGTAATATTATCTTAGAGTAGATTGAGAGAATCATGTATATCTGTTACAAGATATATTTGATTGATGTTTGAAGATCCTATGTAATATTATCTTAGAGTAGATTGAGAGAATCATGTATATCTTTTACAAGCTATATTTGATTGATGATCCTATGTAATATTATGTTAGAGTAGATTGAGAGAATCATATATATATATATCTATATATATATATATATATATATATATATATTTTACAAGATATATTTGATTGATGTTAGAAGATCTATAACACCCCAAATTTTACAACTTGGGGAGTTACTGGTTAGGACCGCACAGTGGGTCCCGACCTTAGTTTGACAACAACTTAACAAGATCTTATAACAAGGCACAAATAAGGAAAAATCAGAAATCATAAAATAAATCTTAACAAAGTATGAATGTGAACAGAACAACCAACAGCCGGAAAACATAAGATAACAAGGTACGGAAAGAAAGAAAGAACCAAGGTCCAACTGGAAAACCCACAAATAAAGAAACTGCATCACATCCTAAAAGTACGACACCCCGGCTGACCACTACCATCCGGATCACTCGGCATCTGCTCTAACCTGTGGTAAGTCTACACAACATAACAACCGTTAGCTAACTATCCAAATATAAGTAGAATAACAACAGCACAAACACACGCAGAAACAAAAATAAACAAACATCATGCTAGCACCCAACCATTTATTATCTATCACTTAGGTGATTCACCTTCAATTTTACAGTTGTGGCACGAGAACTCTTAAGAGTTCTCGCCTCCGTTCCTTATCCAACTGGGTGTAGGTCTAGCTTACCTCAGCCGGTAGCATCACTACAAACCGAGTGTGGACTAGTCCCTAAAGAAACCCTCAGCGCCCTCAAGCTAACTGAGCAGAATGCCACCGCCCGTTACTCTTAGGCCAAGTATAGGTCGGTAAATATCTATCACAACCTATAACTCTAAACATTTCAATCACACACCACTATCATCATTCATGCTCATATTCAGAAGTCAGCTAAGTAAGCCCAAAGGACTTACCTGTTATAAATCTCGATTCTCTGTAAACCAACCTCGCTCGGTAATTGTAGCAACATAGTTGCCTGCCAAAGGAGATAAGTGCATTAGCACACTCCAAGGTAATTAGAAGTCTAAGACTTCTAATATAGAAGGTCGTAATAGGTCAGAACTAATTACAGTACTAATTTATGGTAAAAAGACTATTTTACCCTTGGTTCCGAAACTCCCAAAATTTCTAGAATTCTTGTCTAAACTCTTATTTGAGACTATAAAGTCATATTCTAAGTCCTAAAATTTAGTTTTGTTACAAACTGTCACTTTTCATATTTTCCTATTTTCCGAAAGATCGTAAAGGTCCAACTTCGGTTTCAAATATAAAATTCGTAGAAGCTTATAAAAATTCCGAAATAATTTTCTAGATCATCTATGATGTTCCATCTACCCTTAGGAGCAAGAATTTCTCCAAACTGTTCATCCATCATTTTTATAAAAATTCTCAAAGTTGACTACTACACTTACAATTTCTATACTTAACCAAAGTTTACAAAAACTACTTAATTACCCAACTTCGAAAGCTTATAACTTCTAATCCGACCGTTCGTTTCTTCTCAAATTTTAATATAGTAAACTACATATATCTACTTATCATCTATTAAAATTTCAACGGTGGATCTTCTCCCTAAGTTTTTAAAATTGATCCACAAGACTAACCGTTTCTAACTTCATAACTGAAGCAAGCAAAACATATTCTTTACAACAGTTCATTATTATTATTTTTACCATTTCTGACAGCACTCTTGTATTCCAAATTGCACCAGTCCCTAGCTGATTTACTAGTCCTAAACTCATCCTACAAACCCTACAACAAGTTACAATAGTATACACTAGATAGAAGAGTGAGTTTGGATAGAACTCACTGCTGGCTCTACTCCGATTGACTGGTGGTACTCCACCTGATTGGATAGAGAGCAGGATGGCGTTCCGGGATTGATGTGCATTTAGAGTTCGATCAAAGAACGAACAACAAACAGTACAGAAGGGAAGAAAACTCGACTCACCAATATGTGACGTTTTTCCCCGATCGAAGGTGAGGACGGTCTGTTGCTCACTAGATCTGTAAATGAGCAGGTCCAGGCAACACATGTTATTCAAGTCGGGACAGATACGAGGGAGCAGAAGAAGGCTCTACTCACCGGTGTACTGACTGGAAGTCGAGAAGGATAGGCTCCTGAACTGAAGGCCGATGCTCCTGCTGTCGTTTGTGTATAGAGATATCAAGATTTCGCTGGCGCCTAGACTGGCAATTGATGAGAAGAGTGAGATCCTGGACGTGGAGAGTGTACGCTGCTGTTGGAGTGTTCGATCAGAAGGAGAGGACGAAGGAGTACGATGTTGCTGTTGCAGCCCGTAGACAAAAGGGAAGGAGCCGGCGGATCTGCTGTGTGCAAGGAATGAATACGCTCACGGAGCAAGAAAGGAAAGCGTTGCTTCTGTAGATGAATCTGGACGGAATGCAAGCAGCAGAAATGGAAGGGAATCTGCGAAGATCTCGGCTGTTACGTTCCTAGCAACGTTCAGCAAGGGAACGTGGCATTGCAGTTGGGCTGGCGGCTCCTGGGCTTGCGAAGGGAAGGCTGTGCACGCTGGGCTGGCGCTGCTGGGCTGAAGCGGACGCTGGGCTGATCGACGCTGGGCGCTGGCATACGGGCTAGAGCTGGCGCAAAGACAAGCTGCTGAAGCTCGGCGCTGGCATACGGGTTGGAGCTGGCGCAAGGACAAGCTGCAGTCCGGTGCTCGCTGCAGTCCGGAAACGAGATCACCGACTAACGAGTGCACGGAATAGACGGATACGGATCATGATATCGTTTAAGATTGGTTATAAGGCTCCTATCATTTTATGTGAAGGAAAGCTACATAAAATGATAAATTTTATAAAGATCCTATCATTTTATGTGGAGGGAAACTACATAAAATGATAAATTTTATAATAATGTGTCTAACTAAGTAGACGGATATGGGTCAACTGATCGAAATCGGGTTTGTTACAGAAATAAACGGAATAAAAATTCCGGATATTACATCAGTATCCCCTTAAAATAAGTTTCGTCCCGAAACTTAGAATAAGGTATCTACCCAAACAATTTCCACTCAAGAGTTATATTCTAGTCTCACTCCAATTTGTCTCACTTTTTCCTAGCATCCAATCTACTCACGCTATTAAGCACATAAACATCAACAATCACTTAAACATATAATCACAGAAATCATATAAAGTATCGTCTCAGTACTAACCCGTCGGTACTGAGGTAGCTGCTAACTCCGCAAAGAACTCAGGGTAGTTACGTCTAATACTCTCCTCTGTCTCCCAAGTAGCCTCATCAGCTCCTCGTCTAGACCACTGGATCCTCAACATCGGTATCTCCTTAGAACGCAGGCGCCTAGTACTACACTCTAGGAGGGCTACTGGGTACTCCACAAAAGTGTGGTCTGGCTCGACTATCAGGTCCTCATGACTGATGACGTGTCTAGGATCCGGTATGTACTCTCTCAGCTGAGATACATGAAAAACTGGATGTACTCCCTCCAATCTCGGTGGCAGTGCTAATTGGTATGCAACCTCTCCGACTCTCTCTAAGATCTCAAATGGACCGACATATCGGGGACTCAGCTTCCCCTTAATGCCGAAACGTCTAACTCCTCTCGTAGGTGACACCTTCAACCACACATGTGCACCTACTCTAAACTCCAAAGGTCGACGCCGTTTATCGGCGTATGATTTCTGACGACTCTGAGCTGCTAACATCCGCTCCCGGACTAAGGCAATCCGGGCGATGTCATCCTATATCTAGTCTGGTGCTACTCCATCAGCCTTGCTAGGCTCATCCCAGCACAACGGTGTACGACATCTCCGTCCGTACAAAGCCTCATAAGGTGCCATCCCAATAGACGCGTGCCAGCTGTTATTATATGAAAACTCTACTAGTGGAAGATGACCTGGCCATACCTGTCCCCAATCTAGTACACATGCCCGCAACATGTCCTCTAAGGTCTGAATGGTCCTCTCAGACTGTCCGTCTCTCTGTGGGTGATAGGCAGTGGTAAAGTGAAGACTCGTCCCTAGAGCAGTATGTACCTGCTGCCAAAATCTCGAGGCAAAACGTCCATCCCTGTCGGAGACGATAGTCCTCGGTACTCCATGGTGTCTCACAATGTGTCTGATGAACTCCTCAGCTAGACGACTTACCGGCCACGTTTCCGTAATCGGAATGAAACGTGCGGTCTTCATCAGATGGTCTACCACTACCCAAATGGCATCAAAATCTCTACTGAGCCTCAACACTATAACAAAATCCATAGATATATCCTCCCACTTCCAATGTGGTACTGGAAGTGGGTGGAGCTCTCATCCGGACCTACGATGCTCAATCTTGACCTGCTGACATGTCGCACACTGGGCTACATATCGGGCCACGTCAGGCTTCAAACCACCCCACCAGAAGGAACGTGTCACGTCCTTATACATCTTACTCGCTCCTGGATGTACGGAGTAAGGGGTAACTGAGGTGCCTTATCTTGTGACATCCGGTCTCGGATCCGGGTCAAAGTCGGGCAGGTCTCCTGCTTCTGTCGGATCTCACCCAACAGGTCAGGAAGTAACTCTAAGGTGGCTAACTGATGAGCTGTATCGGGGAACTGGATCTCTACCTCCAACCAAGCTAAGTCTCTCTGTAACTGTGGTTGTACTGTCAACCGAGCTATCGCCTTCTCCTGAGGCGTCTTCCGACTCAAAGCGTCAGCAACTACATTCGCCTTCCCGGGGTGGTAGAGAATCTCAAGGTCGAAATCTTTGATCAACTCTAGCCACCGCCTCTGGCGGTTATTCAACTCCCGCTAGGTGAATATGTACTTCAAACTCTTATGGTCTGTGAAGATCTGACAGGTCGCTCCATAGAGATAATGATGCCAGATCTTAAGAGCATGTACTACCGCAGCTAACTCCAGGTCATGGGTGGGGTAGTTCTCCTCATACGTCTTCAGCTGTCGAGACGCATACGCTATGACCTTACCCCTCTGCATCAAGACAAACCCCAAGCCCAGCTTGGATGCGTCACTGTACACTACAAAATCCTCTGTACCCTCTAGTTGTGCTAAGATCGGAGCAGACGTCAATCTCCTCTTCAGCTCCTCAAAACTCTGTTGACACGGCTCAGACCAGACAAACCGAATAGTCTTCCTCAGGAGGCAAGTAAGTGGTCGGGCGATCAGGGAAAACCCTTCCACAAACCGGCGGTAATAACCTGCCAATCCAAGGAAGCTGCAAACCTCCTTAACATTCTTCGGAGGTTGCCAAGAAGACACTGACTCAATCTTCGCCGGGTCGACCTTAATCCCCTCAGCAGTCACTACATGGCCTAGGAAAGCCACCTCTGACATCCAGAACTCGCACTTGGATAGCTTAGCATATAGCTGACTATCTTGTAGAATCTGTAATACTGTCCTCAAGTGTCCGGCATGCTCCTCTCGACTTCTAGAGTAAACTAGAATGTTGTCAATGGAGACCACTACAAACTGGTCCAAGAAGTCGATGAAAATCCCATTCATCAACTCCATAAATACTGTTGGCGCATTAGTGAGCCCGAATGGCATCACTACAAACTCATAGTGGCCATACCTAGTCCGGATTGCCGTCTTAGGTATGTCCTGGTCTCTCACTCTCAGCTGGTCATAACCTGATCTCAAGTCTATCCTCGAGAACACTGACGCTCCATGCAACTGGTCCAGCAGATCATCTATGCGAGGCAGTGGATACTTATTCTTGATGGTGACCTTGTTCAACTCACGGTAGTCAATACACAGCCTCATTGATCCATCCTTCTTCCTCACAAATAATACTGGTGCGCCCCAGGGAGAAACACTAGGGCGTATGAAGCCCTTCTCTGCTAACTCCTCTAACTGCTTCTTCAGCTCAAGCAGCTCTATCGGGGCCATGCGGTACGGGGCCTTCGAGATCGGTCTCGTGCCCGGCTCTAACTCAATGCTAAATTCAACACTCCTCTGTGGAGGTAGCCCTGGTAAGTCGTCACTGAATACCTCTGCAAACTCGCATGCAACTGGTATCTCCTCTACTGTCAGGCTCTTGCGCTCCTTCATGGCATAACACTAGAAGGCCTCGCAACCCTGTGCTATCAATCTGGCCACTCTCACTGCGCTGATAACTGTGCCGGACTTTCCGTGGTCCCAACCTCGGAATATCACTTTGTGACCCTCCTCAGTGGCGACCGTCACAGTTCTCCTACCAATATCTAAGACTGCTCCATGTCTAGTCATCCAATCTATCCCCAATATCACGTCCTCATGTGCTAAGGGCATGACTAGAAAATTTACTAACCAAATCCGGCCTCCCAGATGAATAGGGCAGTCATAAATCTCTCGGGATCCTCTAACCTTACCCCCATCTGGTAACCCAACCACAGAAGGTACACCCTCTACTGTAGCTAAGGACAACCTATCTACGCATGCATCTGATATAAAATAGTGCGTAGCACCCGTATCAAATAAAACTCGCACAGGTAAGTCATGGATCCAAATAGTACCTGTGGTCGCAGGTGTTGTAGGCTGTTCGGTGCTCCTCAGCTCAAACACTCTCAATGGTCCTCCTCTGGTGTCAGTGGTACTACCACGTCCCCTGCCACGACCTAATCCCTGTGCCGTACTGTATGAAGCAGGATGTCCTGGAGCCCGGTACTGTTGTTGCTACTGACTCGGTGCTCTGTACTGAGGAGGTCTCGGTACACTCTTCTCAACACTTGCAGGAGAAGATCCCTGCTGTGAAGGGGCCCTACCCTGACGGCAGAAAGCAGCTCTGTGTCCCGGCTTCCCACAAGTGAAGCAAGTGGTAGGTGGTCTCTGGCAATCTGTCTTAATATGATCGCGGCTACCACAGTTAAAGCACTGTCGATCTCTACTGGGAGTCTGAACGGTAGAGTGGTAGCTGGACCTCCCCTGAGTCTGTCCTCGACCATAACCTGCTACTGCTGCACTGCTACCAGCATGTCCTGTCCTCTGCCGCTTATCCGGCCCACTAGACTGAACTGCTTTCCTCGAAGCTAGCCTATCTCTCTCATAAGCAGAGGCCCTATCCTGATAGTCAGACAAAGTCTCACAGCGGAATCCAGCCAGATATGATCGGGTACTCTCTCTCAATATCCTGGAGAAAAGGTAAACATGCTGGTCTTACGGAGGTGCAGCTGGCCCAAGTAGGGTCAACTCTTTCTGAAACTTCTTTATGGCTGTAGCAATCGGGATATCCTCAAATCCCGCCTCAATGAAATCCTGGAATCTCTCCCTCCTCAACGAGACAGGATAGTACCTGTCCCTAACAATGTTCCTCATCTGGTCCCAACTGGTGACTCGGCTACGAATGGTACGCCACCATGAATGAGCATCATCTGTGAAACAGGTCTGCACCAAATCCACCTGTCGATCCTCGGGGCAACGTATTGCCTCTAAAGCAGTCTCTATCTTCCCTATCCAGTGCTCCACCTCTAGCCCTATTTCTCCACTGAATGAGGGAACCTTCTGAGAGTTGAAAGCCTTCAACCACTCATCCGGTCTCGGTGCTCTAGACCCAGCAGGCGCTCTATCAGCATTAGCTCTCCTCTTAGGTAAATCCGGCACCTGAGACACTCCCTGTGTCACCTGAGCTGACCTAGCCGGTACCACCGGTGGTACCTGGGTAAGCCTCTCAACTCTGGCAGCCTCCTCCATATGCTCGACGTATGCTCTGTACTCTCTATACTCAGATGCTCCAATAGAAACACGTCCTGACTCCGTCGAACGTGCTCCCTGCGCTCCAGACCTAGCGGCGGTCTCATGCCTGACCTCGGGGCCTACACTCTCAGCTACCTCTTCCACAGCAGCCTTTGGTATGCTTGCTGCAGGTGGATCCTCTCGAGGAACTCGTCCTCGACCTCTCCCTAGTGGAGGTCTACCCCCACGACCACGCCCTCTAACAGCAGGGGTGCTATCAGCTCGATCCTGTCGGACTGGGGGAAGGGCGGGACGACCCCTACCTTGGCCAGTCGTTGGTGTAGCCCTAGTACGTGCCATATGCACGAACGGTAACCACTATAGTTATAATCTACTAATCTATCATAAACAGTAAAAGTCTATAATAATAATACTAAGAATACCGAGATCCGCGGAGGTAGTGATGGTCGTACGTACTTTTTATCCCAACCCGACTATGCATGCATTTTAAAACCAAAATTCCTTTTTGAAACTCAGACCCCTTTCGGGTTTTGCTTATTTACTTATATGACCTTTTAGAAGATTTCAAGTGCCATTGTTGCCAACCTAGAGCTCTGATACTATGTTGTAACACCCCAAATTTTACAACTTGGGGAGTTACTGGTTAGGACAGCACAGTGGGTCCCGTCCTTAGTTTGACAACAATTTAACAAGATCTTACAACAAGGCACAAATAAGGAAAAACCAGAAATCATAAAATAAATCTTAACAAAGTATGAATGTGACCAGAACAACCAACAGGCGGAAAACATAAGATAACAAGGTACGGAAAGAAAGAAAGAACCAAGGTCCAACTAGAAAACCCACAAATAAAGAAACTACATCACATCCTAAAAGTACGACACCCCGGCTGACCACTACCATCCGGATCACTCGGCATCTGCTCTAACTTGTGGTAAGTCTACACAACATAACAACCGTTAGCTAACTATCCAAATATAAGTAGAATAACAACAGCACAAACACACGCAGAAACAAAAATAAACAAACATCATGCTGGCACCCAACCATTTATTATCTATCACTTAGGTGATTCACCTTATTCAATTTTACAGTTGTGGCACGAGAACTCTTAAGAGTTCTCGCCTCCGTTCCTTATCCAACTGGGTGTAGGTCTAGCTTACCTCCGCCGGTAGCATCACTACAAACCGAGTGTGGACTAGTCCCTAAAGAAACCCTCAGCGCCCTCAAGCTAACTGAGCAGAATGCCACCGCCCGTTACTCTTAGGCCAAGTATAGGTCGGTAAATATCTATCACAACCTATAACTCTAAACATTTAAATCACACACCACTATCATCATTCATGCTCATATTCAGAAGTCAGCTAAGTAAGCCCAAAGGACTTACCTGTTATAAATCTCGATTCTCTGTAAACCAACCTCGCTCGGTAACTGTAGCAACTCAGTTGCCTGCCAAAGGAGATAAGTGCATTAGCACACTCCAAGGTAATTAGAAGTCTAAGACTTCTAATATAGAAGGTCGTAATAGGTCAGAACTAATTACAGTAATAATTTATGGTAAAAAGACTATTTTACCCTTGGTTCCGAAACTCCCAAAATTTCTAGAATTCTTGTCTAAACTCTTATTTGAGACTATAAAGTCATATTCTAAGTCCTAAAATTTAGTTTGGTTACAAACTGTCACTTTTCTTATTTTCCTATTTTCCAAAAGATCGTAAAGGTCCAACTTCGGTTTCAAATATAAAATTCGTAGAAGCTTATAAAAATTCCGAAATAATTCTCTAGATCATCTATGATGTTCCATCTACCCTTAGGAGCAAGAATTTCTCCAAACTGTTCATCCATCATTTTTATAAAAATTCTCAAAGTTGACTACTACACTTACAATTTCTATACTTAACCAAAGTTTACAAAAACTGCTTAATTACCCAACTTCGGAAGCTTATAACTTCTAATCCGACCGTTCGTTTCTTCTCAAATTTTAATATAGTAAACTACATATATCTACTTATCATCTATTAAAATTTCAACGGTGGATCTTCTCCCTAACTTTTTAAAATTGATCCACAAGACTAACCGTTTCTAACTTCAAAACTGAAGCAAGCAAAACAATTTCTTTACAACAGTTCATTATTATTATTTTTACCATTTCTGACAGCACTCTTCTATTCCAAATTGCACCAGTCCCTAGCTGATTTACTAGTCCTAAACTCATCCTACAAACCCTACAACAAACAGTACAGAAGGGAAGGCAACTCGACTCACCAATATGTGACGTTTTTCCCCAATCGAAGGTGAGGATGGTCTGTTGCTCACTAGATCTGTAAATGAGCAGGTCCAGGCAACACATGTTATTCAAGTCGGGACAGATACGAGGGAGCAGAAGAAGGCTCTACTCACCGGTGTACTGACTGGAAGTCGAGAAGGATAGGCTCCTGGACTGAAGGCCGATGCTCCTGCTGTCGTTTGTGTATAGAAATATCAAGATTTCGCTGGCGCCTAGACTGGCAATTGATGAGAAGAGTGAGATCCTGGACGTGGAGAGGGTACGCTGCTATTGGAGTGTTCGATCAGCAAGAGAGGACGAAGGAGTACGTTGTTGCTGTTGCAGCCCGTAGACAAAAGGGAAGGAGCCGGCGGATCTGCTGCGTGCAAGGAATGAATACGCTCACGGAGCAAGAAAGGAAAGCGTTGCTTCTGTAGATGAATCTGGACGGAATGTGAGCAGCAGAAATGGAAGGGAATCTGCGAAGATCTCGGCTGTTACGTTCCTACCAAAGTTCAGCAAGGGAACGTGGCATTGCAGTTGGGCTGGCGGCTCATGGGCTTGCGAAGGGAAGGTTGTGCACGCTGGGCTGGCGCAGCTGGGCTGAAGCGGACGCTGGGCTGATCGACGCTGGGCGCTGGCATACGGGCTGGAGCTGGCGCAAGGACAAGCTGCTGAAGCTGGGCGCTGGCATACGGGCTGGAGCTGGCGCAAGGACAAGCTGCAGTCCGGTGCTCGCTGCAGTCCGGAAACGAGATCACCGACTAACGAGTGCACGGAATAGACGGATACGGATAATGATATCGTTTAAGATTGGTTATAAGGCTCCTATCATTTTATGTGAAGGAAAGCTACATAAAATGATAAATTTTATAAAGATCCTATCATTTTATGTGGAGGGAAACGACATAAAATGATAAATTTTATAATAATGTGTCTAAGTAAGTAGACGGATATGGGTCAACTGATCGAAATCGGGTTTGTTACAGAAATAAACGGAATAAAAATTTCGGATATTACAAGATCCTATGTAATATTATCTTAGAGTAGATTGAGAGAATCATGTATATCTTTTACAAAATATATTTGGTTGATGTTAGAAGATCCTATGTAATATTATGTTTGAGTAAATTGAGAGAATCGTGTATATCTTTTACAAGATATATTTGATTGATATTAGAAGATCTAAGATGTTATCACTCACGCCTCTCCTACATATATAGGATACCCGGCGCCTGTTATCTCTTCGTCTTCATCCTCCTCAATTCATAGAATCTCTCCCTATCCTATCTCCCTATCCTGTTTGAGTTCTTGTTGAAGAGTTCAACTTCAATACTCCTCAATTCATAGAATCTCTCACTATCTCTTCGTCTTCATCCTCCTCAATTCGGAGCAGATTCAAAGTCGGCCGACATAAAAAAACAAGAACAAGCGGCGTCGATCACAAGTTAATAGTACAAATCCCCTGTAAATGTCGTGCGTGTCGGTTATGGGCCGCCGGATACCGGCGGTGATCTGATCTGGTTCCGTCTGGAGGTTTGGAGGGTAGGTCGAAGTGGTTCGGGGTCGGATCTTGATTGTAGATTTTATCGATTTCCCTGTGATTTCGCTTTCGCCTGCCGAGTGTTGATCGATTGGGAGGAATAGTGATGAAGAGGAGGCAGAAGAAGCGGATAATGAGGGACCGTTATGAGGAGCTTTAACGCTTCCATTGATTCCTTGGAAGAGGCATTACCTATGAGGTGCGTTGTGTTGCTTATCTTCTCCTGTTTTCATTAATTTTTTGTGTTGCGTGATCCGTACTGTGATTTTGATTGAATCTTGTGAAATTTACCGAACAATTTGGTCTCCAGAAGGCGAATCTTGATGCTGTTTTTTTATATGAAATAATTTATTATTTTGAATGTATTTTGTGAGAGGAGTGTATGTGCAAGAAGGTTTATTGTCTTGAAATTCCTTCCCTGCAAATCCACATATGATTCTTATGGCATTCATACATTGATGCTTTCTTTGGGAAGCACTTAATTCTAATTGTTTCTGATATGAAAACAACATCAAGAAAATTTGTAAATTTCACATTATTGGATCAAAATCATTGTTAGAAATTCAAATCGATCACACACCACAAAAAAATAATGAAAACAGGAGAAGATGCAAAGCAACGCATCTAGAAGGTAAAGCCTCTTCCAAGGAATCCATGGAAGCTTTAAAGCCCTCTCTTAGAGGTCCCTCATTCTCCGCTTCTTCTTCCTCCTCTTCATCACTGTTCTTGCCAATGGATGAAGACTCAGCAGGCGAAGGGTGAAATCATATGTGGATTTCCTTCGGAAATCGATAAAAGCTGCAATCAAGATCCGACCCTGATCCACTTCGACCTACCTCCTCCAAACCTCCAGCCGGAACTAAGATCAGACTATAACACAAACACGCACTACATTTACAGGGGTTTTTATACTATTACCTTGTGATGTAAGTGATATTTTGATAACCCCTGCATCATTGCCTTGCCTATCTCCATTGTCTAAATCAATAGTTTGGTTACTGTTTTCGTTTTTTCTTTGTAAAAAAATGGGGTTGTTCAGCATATAATTGATATTTCTTCGTTTGTACCTCTTTTTATGTCTTTTCCATGATTATTTGTTTTTTTCTTCCACAAGGTGTACACAATATCAAGTTGTTTTTTATTCATTTATTCATTATAATTATCTTTAGTGGTGAACTTCCATCTTCACTTGGAAATCTTACTAATCACGAGTATTTGTAAGACTTTTGTGCAATAATCTTAATTCATATATGTCATTTGCTCATCCAGCTCTGCGCCAATCATAAACACTATTGCCTTATTTTATATACTTATTTGTGCAAGCAGGATTTTGAGTAACAACAATCTCTCCGGGACAATTCCATTCTCACTTTCAGACCTTGCCAATTTGATCAGTCTGTATGTGAACATGCTCTTAGGACACCAACATTTAAGTGGAATGGATTAACAAGTACCTGCTCAGACTTCCATTTAATTTGAAGCTGCTTGTTGTTAATTTATTTTAGATACTGAACTACTTGATCTTTTATCACATATTGGACCCAACAAAGTGTGAACAGACCAACTATCACCTCATCTGCTAACATGATCTTCACATAAATCGAAGTTTGGTATAATCTTTGGATATCATTGGAGGAGTTGTTGGTGTACTTTTGATTGTTGTCTTGATGAGCTTTGTGTATAACTTCTCCCTTATGCTAATGCTGCCTATCCTTGAATCGATAACATATATTTCATTTGGAACTAAATTGTTTGTACATCCTGTGGTATGTTTGTTGATCAACTCAAGCATCATCATGAAATCTAATTCACGTCAAACATGAGTACAATCTATTGCAATAAGATTGCAACTTCTACATGAAACTGATTTTTTTTTTTCCACCAAAGGCATTTTTGTTCCTTCTTTTCTTACCTAATAGAGATAAAACCGGAGAGCCTATTTTGGACTGGCCTACAAGAAAACAAATTGCAGTAGGCACTGCTCGTGGATTGGCTTACCTTCATGGCCACTACAACCCCAAGATCATCCACCGTGATGCCAAGACTGCTAACGTGTTACTAGATGAAGATTTTGAGGCAGTTATTGGCAATTTTTGCTTGGCAAAGTTGGTTGATGTAGGAAAAACCAATGTGACTACACAAGTACGCCGGACGATGGGACACATTGCACTTGAGTACCTTTCCACTGGAAAGTCATTAGAGAAGACAGATGTGATTATGCTTCTTGAACTAGTAACAAGTCAGCATGCAATTGACTTCTCACGAATGGAAGAAGAAGATGACATCGAAAATCCAATCCAGAGAATCCACCAGAACACACAAAGAAATCGAAAATCCGCTTGTGACATTGTGTATTTAATCTTAACGATAATTTCAATGACACTCTAGTTAAGAGTGTCACAATTTTGCAGACATTGGAGAATTTTGTCGTTATTAAAAGTTTTCATTATAGTCGGACAATTAAAAAAACACTTGCATCACCACCAGGACTTTTTGTGCATCAAGAGTAGCTTTAATCGAAAGTCCAAACAAAGAAATTTCTTAATCTTAGGCATAATATTCAAGTCCCAAATCCAAGTTTTATCTTGTGTAACACCAAATTTATTTTTTTGGATCAAATCAATAGTTGTCTTTGTGAAGAACCAACCATAATCATGGTTAGCCCAATAGATTTTATCACGAATATCATTGATTGATTGGTAAAATATAATTTTTAATTTTATCAATGATATAGCATGAAATAATGGTCTGAATTTGATTGAGAAAATGGGTATTCCATTTCAAGTTAGTAATAGTTCGCCACCAGGATATTCTCATTAATTAAAGGATCATTTGTTCTTAATTTCAATAAAGGTTCATCATAAATCCAACAATCTTTCCAAGATTTAATAGTATTTTCATCACTAACTCTTCACTTGACACCCACATAATTTCCTTCTTAAGTTTCATAAGTTTGTTCCATTGCCAAGAAGATGAGGAGTGATATTGATAGTCCTATAAACAAACAAGAGGATGAGGAGTGACTTTGATGAGGAGTGGCATTGGATATAGTCTCCATATACTCAATTAGGGCGTACCTTTTATCATGTTGGATAATCATAATTGTTTTGTTCTTCATTTGGTATTACTTTTATAGGAGGCATAGGCCTCTCGAGTATCTAGTTTACCAAAGAAACCATATATATGAGTGGAAAATATTTTGAAAAATATTAAACAAATAGAATAATCTGTATACTTTACTAAAGTACATTACACTAATGCTGATGTGGCGACTCCATATTTTTTTTCGGATTAAATCTTTTATTAAATCACAAATTAAGCTAATAAATATTTTTTTACTAAAGAAATATCTAAAAAATATAAAACTAACCAACAATTTATTTGCTTACATGTTGGATCACGAATTTTTATATAAATCGTAGCAAGATGGATTAGTTGCAACTAACAAATTAAATTAATTTTAAACAAATATCTAATCGGTTTAATTATTTACAATCAATAAATATATACTCGGTTGCAACTAAAATATAATTTTTATTTTTTTATCGTTGTTTTATATATTTTAAATCGAAACTATTAAGATTGCGTCTGATAACCTTATCCCAAATTCTAATTGATTTATTTTATTCGGTAAGATTCGTCCCATTTCTTTTCTCATCTATATACTTACTAAAACAGACGACATAAAGCTAACGTTACGTTTTCACATTTTTTTTGGATTCAATCTTTTTACTAAATTACAAATTAAGCCAAAAAATACTAAAGCAATATCTATTTTTAAAACTAACCAATCACAATTTTTTAACGTTAAGCAGATTAGTTGAAACAAAACAAATCATATTTATACGATTAAACTAACATGGATCACGATTTTTGTAAAATATTTTTTTTGATAAATCGGAACAACATGGATCATTGTTTATTTAACATAAATCATGCCAATCATTTTTTCTAACGTAAAGATCTGATAGATTCCCGAGTTCTAATTTATCAATTTTTTAAAATTTTACGTCAAATCTTTTTTTTTTGTTGATTGATAAACTTCTCTTATACGTTACGATCTAAACTTACAGGGGAAACAATATCTTGGTTTCAGAGATACATAACTTCTCACATTATTTTCTCTCTCTATATATATGGATCATGTTTTGTCGCCTTCCATCCCGCTCCAGTTCTTAGGTAAATCTACAAATTTCTACGTCTTCCATCCAGTTCCAATTTTCCTATATTGAACATTTTTCGTTTTTTTAGGGTTCCGACGCTTTGAAGATATTTTTCAAGCTACAATTTTATTGCTTCATCGTATCTTTTTCAAATAAATCTCGCACCATCACATAAGGAAAAGTTAAATTTCGTTTGTTAGGTTTGTATGATCATCTTATTTCATCTACCTTTTCTTCATTTTACTAACTAATATTGTAATGTTGTTAGTTATATTATTGTTTTTCAATTTGCATTTGGATCCAATATCGTTTCCTTTTCACTCTAACTAGTCTAATACCCGCACCTTGTGCGGGATTGAGTTTGAATAAATTGTAATATTAAGAAGAATATTAGCTAAACAAATTATATTTTAAAAAAAAAAGACTAAATATTAAGAAGAATATATTAGTATCAATCTGATTAGATGATGTAACAAAAAGATTTAATTATTAAATTTATAATAATTTTCAAAGTGTTAAATAAAAAAAAGTAAGTAACAAATTTCTGATTTAATTTTTAAAAATTATTACCTATAAATAAAAAATTAAGTTTTTTTTTAAAAAAATCGTTTATTAAAATCGATTATTTAAAAAAAATTGATTTAATAAAACGATTATTTTTTAAAAAAAAATTCGATTCAATAAAACGATTATAAAAATCTATATTAACAATAATACAAATATTTTAAAGTAAAACTATTGTTATATCTCATATTGTAACCAATAACATTTAAATGTTAATTCGAAATTATTTTGTAAAATTTAGAATCCAAACAAAATCCATTGAAATCTCAAAATTCGGTTAGGTGATATGATATATTTTTTAAATTATTTTTATAATCGAAAGATATTGAATATGATGAGATGGAATTATTTTTGTTGAATAGGCATGATGAGATGGAAAATATTTTAATTTTGACTTAAAAAATTTATTGAATAATGGCATAATTGTAAATTAAATGTGACAAAATTGTAATTATTTGACAAAAAGTCCTAGGTGGCATGGTTAAGGTGTTGACATGTGGACTAAGAGGGTTCTATTTTAGTAGTATATATAGATGATACATATTCATAAGAAGTTGCGTGCGTTAATGGTTGATTCTATTTCCTCTTATTTGTTGTTTTTGAATATCAGAGATAAGTAAAACAAAACCCTAAGCAATACTCCCCAAACAATGGTGACCAACAAATAACTCCATTTACGTACTTCATCAACTCCTCGTCTCTTCAATACGTCCATTCCCGTCATCACATAGTTGCTCGCGGTTATGTTTATCCTTCCACCGATCATGACGTTGTTGCTCGCAAGAAGCTCCTCTTTCAGATCTGTCGGAGCCGCCTGGAGCGGTGTCACATTGAACATCTCCTGGCCCCTCTCGAAGCATTGTCCTGCCCTATCGCCGCCGAATTCATCCTACAACATACCTTGATAAGGGTACTTAACCACCGTCGCATAGTGGAACCACATCCAGTACGAGCCGCACTACCTCCACCACATCTTAGTTTCCAGCCACCAACGACCGACACCGGCAATCATTGGTTGTTGTCCTAAGGAGTTTATGGTACGGGTTTTGTATATGGGTTTAGTAGTTTTTTTTTTCTTTTTCTTATTACAATTTTTTTGATCAATAGATACTAAAGATTAACAAGTCACACGATGATGAAGTGATGAAAATGGGGTCATTTGCGCCCCGGTGTTGCATACTATTTTAGGCTATATAAGGCTTACAAACATGTAACAAATCATCCATTTATGATTGTGATCCCAAGTTTCGTTTTCAACGGTGACGAAGAGGCTAAAAGGAGAAAATGTTCTTCCATTGAATAAAAATAAGAGTAAAAGGGGTAAGTAGGTTAATATAGAATCCATGTAGAAGAATTAGGCAATTATGTTTTTTTTATACAAGCGTAAGCCAAAGGGGGAACAGTCTCTAGAAACTTGTCGCCCCAAGGCATCCAAACGGATGAGGTCTTCAACATCTACTGGTAGCACCCCATCACCAGCCGCTGACGCAAAGCCATGCAACGCAAATTAATATGCTACGGTGTTGAAATCCCAAAAATAGAGGTGAGCACAAAGCTGATCAAAACCGGAGATCCGGGAGGAGATGTCCGAGAAGATCAAAACGGAGCCAAAGAGAAGAAAGGTGAAGCTGGAGGAGGACTATCAACACGAAAACGCAAAGCATCTCTCAAAGATGAAGCGGGAATGGAGACTAGGCCCCTTCGAATTTTACAGAAAAGATAAATTATTATATAATTGAATATCCTTCTTTAATTAATCAAAAGGTTATTCCTAATTAATTTGCTTGTTTTATAATTAATTAAGAAAATTGATATTAGTTACCTACAATTAAGGAAACAGTTTCTCCATAATATATCTTCCAACATGTATCTATTTATCACGATTCTGAACAAATTTGAGGGAAACAATCTCCATTTTAGACAGAGAAGTTTTCATCATCATCAAAAATCGTTCAGAGTGTACGTTTCGTTTGGAATTCACTTTATAAATTTACATAAATCGGTTGTGTTTGTATTCAACTTGCGGAATACGATTACTGGCCATTTTGACGTCGCCTTCGTTACAGTTGGGTGTTTGTTTCTGCAATTTGCTTCAATTTACGTCAATTTCATTGATTGCGGTTGGTGATTTTGCATCCAAATCTGTGTGGAGAGCGTTTTAAGGTGAGTTTGTAGTTCATATTATGTAGCCTTATACAATTTCTGGTCAACAATTTCATATTATATTTGTGTAGTCAGATCTGATATTTTGTAACATCATATGTGTGGTAAATTTGTGCTTCTGTGAAAATTATGTTTATAATTATGCGTTGTCATAATTTTCACACACAACGTTTGAAGGTTGAAGACGGAGAAGACGAGTATGATATTTGTGAAAATTATGTACATAATTATGTACATAATTATGTGCTGACTGTGAAAATTATGTACATAATTTTCACACACAACATTTGAAGGTTGAAGATGAAGAAGACGAGTGTTTTGCAAGTTGCAAGTGAATACTCTCCATAATATCTATGATGCTATTTTCTCGGGATGTTTTGAGCAAGTTGAAAAGACGAATCCCGTAATATCAATAAATATCCAGTTGCCTTTTTTTACGGATTTCAATTTTTGTTTTTGGTAGTTTATTATATCTTTTAGGGAAAAGCCCTTAATTAGTTATCCTAATTTTAGCATTAATTTATTTTATTTACGTTTATTATTTGGTATAGAAATTAAAAGAGCCTATATTGTATATGGGATACAAAAAATGTAATATCCGGAAATTTTTCATTTCATTTAATTCCGTAGCAAACCGGAGTTTAATCCGTTGATTTCCTCTATCTACCTAGTAGTACACTATCTCAAAATTTCATCATTTTATGTAACCTCACTTCACATAAAATGATAGAATTTTATATCAAATCCTAGTTTTATCATGACATGTCCTTGACAAAGTCATGACACCCCTTTGACGAGACCAAGACGAGATCATGACAAGGCCATGCATGGGCTTGGCAAGACATGTAACACCCGGAAATTTTAGTTCCGTTTAATTCCGAGTCATGCCTGAATTAACCATCTCAATCTTTGTACCCCATACCTAATTTCCTCAATTTTGTTTTAACTTCTATCATTTTATGTGAAGAGTTTACACATAAAATTGCCCTTTTATCCACTTCTATGATTTTATGTGAAAGCTTCGCCACATAAAATACTTTTAGAAACTCTCTTGCAACACTAAAAGAGATGTCTCTCATGACAAGGCCATAATAATATTTGTACAAGCCCATGGCAAGCTTTTGACAGCCCATGGACAAGGCTTTCCGGGCCCATCTGGCGAGATCAGGACAAGACTGCCAAGACCATCCTTCTTGGGTTGTGCTTGCACTCCATCTTCTGGCCCATCAGTGATGATAGCCCATACGAGCTGCTTGCCACCTCCACAACCACGCCAGTTAGGGTAATTGCAGCTTCTCCCTTTCCTTCCCTTTTCTGGCATATCCTTCCCTATTTTACGTGATACAAGATCAGCCCAAGCGTGAACCTACACACCTACACGTCCACATTCAATCACAGAATTATACTCTTACCTCCTCATCGGATATGAAGATCCCCTACCGTGCACATGGTTTGCTCGTTTTCCCTGATTCATACATACCAGAGATACCAGGAACTGCTCGCTTCTTTCGAGCCAAAACAAGCAACACATGGTCTGCAAACCTGGCGCTGCACCTCGTCGTTGTCCCCATTCCTACACTCAACAGCCGTCCTCTGCACAGGTGAAGATCTCCCTCCTAATTCCAGCAACGACGCCTTCCTGCGTACTACTAGCAATGGAGTGCAGCAAGGAGGTCTCAACCTTAGACGTGAGAAGCAACAGATCGGCCCTCCTGCTCAGATAGTGATGATCCCAGGCTGGAGAGTTTGTCATCCGACAACACTGACCCCAACTCCTTCGTGTAAGCCGTCCCTTCCCTACATCCAACCGAGCGTCTTCCTTACTCGTGCACAAGCCGACTACAGCGGGCTAGGCACAGCGATCGCAACCCACACCAGAGGAGTATCATCTCCTTGCAAACAACAGACTAGTCCTGGCTGTCCTCGACTCAGCAACATCGAAGCAAGTATCCGACCCTCCCTTCCAGTCTTCCCTTAAGTCGAGTTGCCAACAAGACCTTGGCATGATCATAGTGGTAAGAGATCGAAGTTGGATACAATACACACATACCTGGAACGCAACAACTACCAGGGAGGATCGAACTAAACATCAATATACCCCATCTTAGTGTTCACTCTGCTGATGTGGGTGAGACTCTAAACCTGAACCTTTTGCTGAAGTTGTGTTTTAAATTCCTGAAAACCGTGTGTCCCAATCATATTTGAGCTTCTGTTTTGATACCTTACAAAAATAATCCACCGTTCAGATTTTAGTATGATTTAGAGTGATACGTATGGTGTGATGTATCAAAAGTTGGGATCGATCCAACGGTCGGATCTGGATCTATAAGTGTGCAAAGTG
Organism: Fagopyrum homotropicum; assembly: GCA_033239125.1. Taxonomy (NCBI): domain Eukaryota; kingdom Viridiplantae; phylum Streptophyta; class Magnoliopsida; order Caryophyllales; family Polygonaceae; genus Fagopyrum; species Fagopyrum homotropicum. The sequence continues at coordinate 97,645,883 of BSWB01000007.1, read as the reverse complement.
GGCTGTTTGGGTAGTTTGTGAAATGACTAGGAATTTGACTAAGTATGAATTCCTGGATTTTGTATCCAACTTTGGAGATTTGTGTAGGAGTTGTTTTGGGTATTTTCGAGATTTTTCTTGCTTCTATGAGCAGAGTGTATCATGTAGAAGACCTAGATATTTTTTTTGATTTTTTATTCGGTTCTCATATCTTAAGCCAAAGTTGGACCTTAACGATGTAACATCCCAAATCCGCGGGATATCGGGATGCTACGGGCGAGACCACATAATGGGTCCCGACCCTTAGCCTGACAACAATCTCACCGGACCTTTCCAACATGGCACAAATAAAGGCATAAAACCTGAAAACGTTTTAATGTATGCAAGACGAAAAAGGTAAAGAGTACAACTTGGAAACTCAGCCGAGTCCTCAAAACAACAATAACTCCACAAAACATAACCGAAAAGTATACAACCACAACCCCATCATAAAGTAACATAACGACACAACAACCCCAAAAACGCCCCCATCCTACAATGTACGGCGACCCTCGGCTGTCCACTCCTCCACCTCACTCGGCGACGTCCCTAACCTGCGGGACATCTACAACAAGCGGTTTAAGACCGTTAGCTACATTCGAAGCATTAAAGACATGGTGAAGGCACAAATACAAACATATATAATCATATCACACAAACATGCTCAACAAACAATCCGGTTATTATCTTTATTTATTAAGTCGTATCCCATTCTAGTTCAACTTCTTTTGTGACACGAGAATCCTCCGAAACTCGCCTCGGTCCCTTCTTCCGGCAATGGAACGGTCGGATGCCTCCGATCGTCTAACCAGCACGGGCCAGTCGCCGAGATCCCCCCAGCTCTCACGGGGAGCCAAGCAGTGATGTCACAGCCCGTTATCATACACTTGGGCCAATATAACATAAAGGTCGGTAGTCCTATTATCCGGTTTTATAAGTTATGACAAAAGCGATAAAACAGACACCACCAAGCACACAACGAATCTAATACGGCGAATATGGCTAAGTAAGTCCGGAGACTTACCTCTCTCAAGGTAACTCGAAACCACTCTCAACTTCCCGCAGGAAAACGCTCTAAGCCTGACCAAGCGAGGGACTTTATCAATAACCAACTAAAAGCTAGAAGTTCTCGGGCTCCTAGTTCCCAACATATATATATATATATATATATATATATATATATATATATATATATATATATATATATATATATATATATATATATATATATGATATCTAACTCTAGCATGCTAGGTCGCATCTATTATCTCGAGGATCAACATAAGATCGTAAGGAGAGTAAAACAACAAGTTCCGTATTCAACAACTAATACCTAGGGTTCGTGGCCACTACATGGCATTTGCTCTACGTTATGCTAAGTTCATCTAACATGTTACACTACCATTACCAAACTAACAAAGGAGAAGTACTGACAAGAGATCCAAGGTGAAGCACGGTCTACGGAGTCAAGGACGAGTTCGATGACCTTTAACGGGCGCTTCCGGACCTATGGACAAAACTAAGCAAAATTAGCTTAAACGCTAATTTTGGAAGGAGGTTTAGCTCATAAAGAATTTCCAATGAAAACTCCGTTTTCCAAAGCCGAGGTTAATATTGTTAAAACCAATTCCGGGTAAAATATCCAAAACGGAAAGTTGAATGAAAAACCAAATTTTAAATTATCCAACCATCGGATTTAAACCATCAAAGGCACCAAATTAATTTGCAAAGGGATTAGATCACAAACTAAAACAATAATTATGGCCAACATGTGTAGTAAGCTGCAGCAGGGGTATAAGAGTCCGTTTTCAAAAGTTTGGGTTCACTGCTGTCATTATCAAAGAAAAAAGGGTACAAATTGCAATAAATGGTAAAAAGGTGCAAAAAGTGTCAATCTCCTTCAACCTTCAGCAATCAATCGACAGAAGAACGGAAAGGGCAAGGCCCTTGGCTTTCGTAGGCGGGGAAGGGCGGAGGCGGCGTCGGTGCTGGCGGAGGAAGGGCGACGGTCGGCACCAGTAGCGGATCTCGCGACAGCAGCCTCCGGCAACCGGAGCGGACAGAAGAGCAGCGAAAGAAGAGGGAGGAGACGGTGTCGGCGCGGCCTGTGCGCCGTCCTGCTGGCGGCTCCGATCCTCCAAAACGGCGGCGTGGCGCAGGGAGTGGCGTCCGGTGGCGGTCCCTGGCGGTGCAGCCCTCTTCCAGCCCTCCTATAATGGTTTAGTGTCACTGTAGAAGAAACAGGGAAGAAAGACGAGAGAAAAAGGGGAGGGAGAGAAGCGAAGCAGTGTGGGAGAGATGGAGAGAAGGAAAGGCTGTTGGGGTAGTCATCACAGGAGGAGGGTGAGAGGTCGGCCGGCAGGCTAGGCAGGTAGGCTGCAAAAACGTGCAGAAGAAGCGAGGAAAGAGGAGTCACTGTTCCTGGCGGCCATTCAGCACGCAAGTCACAGGAGAGAGGAGAAAAAGAGAAAAGAAAAGAGAAAAGGAGAAATAAATAAAAATAAAATGGGTAATAAGGCAAACTTGATTAACTGATCGGAACGGGATTTCCCGGTTCGATAAATCCCGACTCTCCGACTAAAATAGATTATTAAAATACGGAAAAGGTATTTTTAATATATATAAAAATACTTTTATTAAAAATCAAGCTACTAACGGATCACTAGAAAAAAAAAGAAAACGAAGTCGGAACGCACCCGAATAAACGGGGCGTTACATCAGGTCCTCCTAAAGAAAAGTTTCGTCCCGAAACTTGCTACACGCGGAACTCTCAAACAAACGTGCCTCAAAATTCTCTCGGAACACTATAACGTGGTAACTATGGCCCTTCTAATCCAAGTCTACTGGCCTAGACTCGCAAGATATACACATAGGAAACACTCATAAGACATCACGTCACAAGTCACATAAGAATAACCAAGAATAGATTTCAGGACTAACCCACGGTCCTATGGATGTCGCTAATCCTGCGTAAAACTCGGGATAGTTCCTACGGATACTATCCTCCGTCTCGCAAGTGGCCTCATCGGCTCCTCGCCTCGACCACTGCACCCTCAACATCGGTATCTCTTTCGACCGAAGTCGTCTCGTACTACGCTCCAAGACCGCAATCGGATGCTCCGTGAAAGTATGGTCTGGCTCGACCACCAGGTCCTCGTGGCTAATGACATGTCTCGGGTCATGTATGTACTCTCTCAACTGAGATACATGGAACACCGGGTGAATACCCTCCAACCTCGGTGGTAACGCTAACCTATATGCCACCTCTCCGATTCTCTCTAAAATCTCAAAGGGGCCGACATATCGGGGGCTTAACTTCCCCTTAATGCCAAATCACCTGACACCCCGTGTCGGTGATACCCTCAACCAGACCTGAGCTCCAACTCTGAACTCTAGGGGCCTACGCCTCCTATTTGCATACGATCTCTGACGGCTCTGCGCAGCCAACATCCTCTCTCGAATCAAAGCAACCCTAGCCATGTCATCCTGTATCTGGGCTGGAGCTACAACACTAGAACTGCCCGACTCGTCCCAACACAAGGGAGTACGACATCTCCGTCCATACAAGGCCTCATACGGTGACATCCCAATCGATGCGTGCCAACTGTTATTATACGAGAACTCCACCAATGGAAGGTGATCTGGCCATACATGCCCCCAGTCCAACACACATGCCCGTAACATGTCCTCTAAGGTCTGAATATTCCGCTCGGACTGACCGTCGGTCTGTGGATGATATGCGGTGGTGAAATGCAGACTCGAGCCTAGGGCGGCGTGTACCTGCTTCCAGAACCTCGAAGTAAAACGTCCATCCCTATCCGAGATGATAGTCCTCGGGACTCCATGTAATCTCACAATCTGACGAGTAAACTCCTCAGCTAGACGACTCACCGGCCACGTCTCTCGAATAGGAATGAAACGTGCGGTCTTCATCAGCCGATCCACTACCACCCAAATCGCATCAAAGCTCCTACTCTGTCTCAAACCGGTGACAAAATCCATGGATATGTCCTCCCACTTCCACTGCGGCACAGGCAGTGGGTGGAGCTCTCCCCCCGGTCTTTGGTGCTCGATCATGACCTGCTGGCAGGTCGCGCATCTGGCCACATATCTAGCTACATCGGGCTTAAGCCCGCCCCACCAATAAGATCTCTTGATGTCCTGGTACATCTTACTCGTGCCTGGATGCACCGAGTAAGGAGTAGAATGTGCCTCCTGCAAGATCCGCTCTCTCAACTCTGGGTCTGACGGCACACAAATACGTCCATGGCGTCTCAACAACCCATCTGCCCCTATGATAAACTGCGGTGCCTCACCTCTGGCCATCCTGTCCCGAATCCTCGTCAACACGGGACAACCCTCTTGCTTCTGCCGGATCTCTCCAGACAGATCAGGTAACACCTCCAACTCGGACAGACGGCCGACCATGTCTGGAAACTGAATATCTAGCTCTAACTCCGCCAAATCCCTCTGCAACTGTGGCTGAATCGTGAGTCGAGCTATAGCCTCCTCTCGAGGTGTCCTCCTACTCAGGGCATCGGCGACCACGTTTGCCTTCCCCGGGTGGTATAAAATCTCCAAATCGAAGTCCTTAATCAGCTCTAACAATCTCCTCTGGCGGTTATTCAACTCCCGCTGAGTGAATATATACTTCACACTCTTATGGTCTGTGAAGATCTGACACGTGGCTCCGTACAAATAGTGTCGCCAGATCTTCAGGGCATGAATCACTGCCGCTAGCTCAAGATCATGGGTGGGATAATTCTCCTCGTACGGCTTCAGCTGCCGTGAAGCGTACGCAATAACCCTACCCCTCTGCATCAAAACGCACCCCAAGCCTAGCTTGGAGGCGTCACTATATACAACAAAGTCCTCTACGCCCTCAGGCTGGGCTAACACAGGAGCGGAGGTCAACCTCCTCTTCAGCTCCTCAAAGCTGCGCTGACAAGGCTCAAACCAGACGAACTTGGTAGACTTCCTTAGCAAGGAAGTAAGGGGTCGTGCAATCACGGAGAAACCCTCAACAAAACGGCGGTAATATCCCGCTAAACCCAAGAAACTGCGCACCTCCTTGACCGTCCGAGGAGGCGGCCATGAAGAAACGGACTCTATCTTCGCCGGGTCAACCATGACACCCTCGGCGGAAACTATGTGACCCAGAAATGCCACCTCGGGCATCCAAAACTCGCACTTAGAGAGCTTTGCATAAAGCTCTCTATCCTGAAGGACTCGAAGAACCGTCCTCAGGTGTCCCTGATGCTCCTCCCTACTCCGGGAGTATACTAAGATGCCATCTATAAACACCACCACAAACTGGTCCAAGAAATCGATGAATATTCCGTTCATCAACTCCATGAAGACGGCAGGTGCATTTGTGAGCCCGAATGGCATCACGACAAACTCATAGTGGCCGTATCTCGTCTTGAATGCCGTCTTCGGAACGTCCTCCTCCCTCACCCTCAGCTGGTGGTATCCCGACCTCAAGTCGATGCGCGAAAATACGGAGGCTCCCTGCAACTGGTCTAGCAAATCATCAATGCGCGGAAGGGGGTACTTGTTCTTGATGGTGACTTTGTTCAATTCCCGGTAATCGATACAAAGTCTCAAAGATCCGTCCTTCTTCTTGACGAAGAGGACCGGTGCACCCCAAGGGGACACGCTCGGGCGTATGAAACCCCTCTCTGCTAACTCCTCGAGCTGCTTCTTCAGCTCTAGCAACTCGATCGGCGCCATGCGGTATGGGGCCTTGGAGATCGGCCTCGTGCCGGGCTCCAACTCAATGGGAAAATCAACACTCCTCTGCGATGGTAATCCGGGTGGCTCTCCAAATACATCCTCGAACTCACATGCTACGGGAATCTCCTCCAGCGACGGTCCCACCTCCTCCTTCATGGCATAGCACCAGAAGGCCTCACATCCCTGTCCGATAAGTCTTGCAGCTCGAACCGCGCTAATGACTGTACCGGTCTTTCCGAGGTCCCAACCTCGGAAAATCACCTCATGTCCCGTCTCCGTGGTAACTGTCACGGTCCTCCGACTGATGTCTAAGACGGCTCGGTGGCGGTCCATCCAGTCCATGCCCAAAATGACTTCTTCATGCACTAAGTGCATGACATAGAAGTCGGCTAACCAATCTCGGTTTCCCAAACATATGGGACAACCGCGTACCTCTCGGGTACCGCTAACCCTACCCCCGTCGGGTAACCCCACTACAAAGGGTCTCCCCTCTACCGTAACTAAGGACAACCTAGCTACGCAATCATTGGAAATAAAAGAGTGTGTGGCACCCATATCAAACAAAACTCGGACCGGTAGTTCATGGATCTGAATAGTACTTGTAGCTGCCGGTGCTGCGGGATCTACGGCACTCCTCAACTCTAGCGCTCTAACCTGGGTGTCCCTAGTCCCCTGTGTACCACCACCTCGGCCTCTACCTCGGCTTGGTCCCTGGGCTGAACCCTGAGTACGTGTCTGTCCCTAGAACCTCTGCTGAGAGCCCTGTGGCTGAAACTGTGGAGGCCTCTGACTACCTCCTGCTACCCCAGCAGGCGAAGAACCCTGCTGAGACTGTGACCTGCCCCGATGGCAAAAAGCGGCTCGGTGGCCCACCTGACCACAAGTAAAGCACGCTACGGGAGGCTTCGTGCAAGTCCTCCGAATGTGTCCATAGCCTCCACAACCATGGCACTGTGGCCCACGGTCGGATGTCGGCCGCTGTGGTCCTGAACGTCCCGGAGCCTGGCTGCGTCCCTGTCCTCCGGCTCCTGTAGGTGCGGACCTCTGTCTCTTGTCCGGTCCCCCGGACTGTGCTGCCCTCCTCGTCCCAGGTCGGTCTCTCTCATAGGCCGAAGCTCGATCCTGGTACTCTGCCAATGAATCACAGCGAAAACCCGCCAAGTAGGCACGGGTGGACTCCCTCAGTCTCCTGGAAAAGAGGTAGACATGCTGGTCCGCTGGAGGTGCAGCGGGCCCCAGCAATGCCAACTCCGCTCTAAAACGTCTAATCGCCTCCATGACAGGAACATCCTCAAAGCCGGTCTCTAGGAAGTCCTGGACTCTGTCTCTCCTCAGTGATTCCGGGCAAAAAGTCTCTCTGACGAGGCTCAGCAGCTGCTCCATCCTAGTCACACCTCCTCTAACAGTCCTCCACCAATAACGGGCCTCCTCTCTGAATAATGTGTGGACTATCTCCACCTGTCTCTCCTCTGGACAACGGATCGCCTCTAGTGCAGACTCCACGTGTCCAATCCAGTGCTCAACCTCTAATCCTACCTTCCCATCGAAGTAAGGAACATGTTGCTGGTAAAAAGCTTTCAACCAGTCATCGGGCCTAGGAGACCTCAGCTCGTCTCTGGGTCTAGCAATCTCCACAACCGGCACAAGTGCTACTACCGCCGGTGCAACTACATCAGGTACGGCTCCGATCTGGGTAGCTCTCTGTGAGACCTCGACCGATCTCGCTAGTGCAGGTGCAGGTGTAGGTACAGGAGGTACCGGCACTGGTGGTGCTGGAGGTGGTGCTCCTGTCCTGAATGCCTCCTCCACTCGGCGTACGTAGTCTGCAAATACAGTAGCTCCAATAGATGGTCCCCCGGTCCTAGAAGATGTGGAACTATGCGCCCCGGACCTCACCACTGTCCTATCCCCAGCCTCGGGAATAACGCTCTCTGCAACCTCCTCGACGGGGTCCTCAGCTGCTGGCGGATCCACAACGGGCGGATCCACAACTGTCCTACGTCCCCGACCTCTCGTGCCTGGAGGTCTCCCTACTCGTCCCCGCCTCTGAGCGGTAGGAGGTAGGGGCGGTCTACCCCTGGCGGGTCCCACGTATGCGGTAGCTCTCGTACGTGCCATCTGATATCGTATCGCATTGGTTCGATTTAATTAAGGTGGTATATATATATTACTCGTATTACATATATAATAGGGTACTTATAAAACTTAAGAGTACCGAAATCCAGAATACAATCAAGGCATAAAGCCCAAGCATCCTAAGGTCGCATGCATATCTAAGTACATACAAGTCCAACGTCGACCCTAAGGTCATAATATAGATAGCTAAGTAATTATACTTACATACGTCAAATCCGGAAATCTATGTCGCCGAGGTTTGCGTGAGGAGTGGTGGTCCCGTACATTCTAACTCAAATCCCGACTCATGCATATGAATTTTTAAAACCAAAAGGTCAGAACCCGAAGGGTTCTGTTTATTCCTCATTCGGCCTTTAGAAGGTTGCGAGTGCCATTGTTGTCAACCTAGGGCTCTGATACCACTTTGTAACATCCCAAATCCGCGGGATATCGGGATGCTACGGGCGAGACCACACAATGGGTCCCGACCCTTAGCCTGACAACAATCTCACCGGACCTTTCCAACATAGCACAAATAAAGGCTTAAAACCTGAAAACGTTTTAATGTATGCAAGACGAAAAAGGTAAAGAGTACAACTTGGAAACTCAGCCGAGTCCTCAAAACAACAATAACTCCACAAAACATAACCGAAAAGTATACAACCACAACCCCATCATAAAGTAACATAACGACACAACAACCCCAAAAATAAACGGTTTAAAACCGTTCTAGTTCGAAGCATTAAAGACATGGTGAAGGCACAAACACAAACATATATAATCATATCACACAAACATGCTCAACAAACAATCCGGTTATTATCTTTATTTATTAAGTCGTATCCCGTTCTAGTTCAACTTCTTTTGTGACACGGGAATCCTCCGAAACTTGCCTCGGTCCCTTCTTCCGGCAATGGAACGGTCGGATGCCTCCGACCGTCTAACCAACACAGGCCAGTCGCCGAGATCCCCCCAGCTCTCACGGGGAGCCAGGCAGTGATGTCACAGCCCGTTATCATACACTTGGGCCAATATAACATAAAGGTCGGTAGTCCTATTATCCGGTTTTATAAGTTATGACAAAAGCGATAAAACACACACCACCAAGCACACAACGAATCTAATACGGCGAATATGGCTAAGTAAGTCCGGAGACTTACCTCTCTCAAGGTAACTCGAAACCACTCTCAACTTCCCGCAGGAAAACGCTCTAAGCTTGACCAAGCGAGGGACTTTATCAATAACCAACTAAAAGCTAGAAGTTCTCGGGCTCCTAGTTCCCAACATAAATATATATATATATGATATCTAACTCTAGCATGCTAGGTCCCATCTATTATCTCGAGGATCAACATAAGATCGTAAGGAGAGTAAAACAACAAGTTCCGTATTCAACAACTAATACCTAGGGTTCATGGCCACTACATGGCATTTGCTCTACATTATGCTAAGTTCATCTAACATGTTACACTACCATTACCAAACTAACGAAGGAGAAGTACTCACAAGAGATCCAAGGTGAAGCACGGTCTACGGAGTCAAGGACGAGTTCGATGACCTTTAACGTGCGCTTCCGGACCTATGGACAAAACTAAGCAAAATTAGCTTAAACGCTAATTTTGGAAGGAGGTTTAGCTCATAAATAATTTCCAATGAAAACTCCGTTTTCCAAAGCCGAGGTTAATATTGTTAAAACCAATTCCGTGTAAAATATCCAAAACGGAAAGTTGAATGAAAAACCAAATTTTAAATTATCCAACCATCGGATTTAAACCATCAAAGGCACCAAATTAATTTGCAAAGGAATTAGATCACAAACTAAAACAATAATTATGGCCAACATGTGTAGTAAGTTGCAGCAGGGGTATAAGAGTCCGTTTCCAAAAGTTTGGGTTCACTGCTGTCATTATCAAAGAAAAAAGGGTACAAATTGCAATAAATGGTAAAAAGGGGCAAAAAGTGTCCATCTCCTTCAACCTTCAGCAATCAATCGACAGAAGAACGGAAAGGGCAAGGCCCTTGGCTTTCGCAGGCGGGGAAGGGTGGAGGCGGCGTCGGTGCTGGCGGAGGAAGGGCGACGGTCGGCACCGGCAGCGGATCTCGCGACAGCAGCCTCCGGCAACCGGAGCGGACAGAAGAGCAGCGAAAGAAGAGGGAGGAAACGGCGTCGGCGCGGCCTGTGCGCCGTCTTGCTGGCGGCTCCGATCCTCCAAAGCGGCGGCGTGGCGCAGGGAGTGGCGTCCGGTGGCAGTCCCTGGTGGTGCAGCCCTCTTCCAGCCCTCCTAGAATGGTTTAGCGTCACTGCAGAAGAAACAGGGAAGAAAGACGAGAGAAAAAGGGGAGGGAGAGAAGCGAAGCAGTGTGGGAGAGATGGAGAGAGAGGTCGGCCGGCAGGCTAGGCAGGTAGGCTGCAAAAACGTGCAGAAGAAGCGAGGAACGAGGAGTCGCTGTTCCTGGCGGCCATTCAGCACGCAAGTCACAGGAGAGGAGAAAAAGAGAAAAGAAAAGAGAAAAGGAGAAATAAATAAAAATAAAATGGGTAATAAGGCAAACTTGATTAACTGATCGGAACGGGATTTCCCGGATCGATAAATCCCAACCCTCCGACTAAAATAGATTATTAAAATACGGAAAAGGTATTTTTAATATATATAAAAATACTTTTATTAATAATCAAGCTACTAACGAATCACTAGAAAAAAAAAGAAAACGAAGTCGGAACGCACCCGAATAAACGGGGCGTTACAAACTACTTTTTATGAAAGTCAAGAATCTAGTTAACTCTTCTAAATCTTTAGCAAACTTCCCTTTGAGAGTTCTGAGTGTGGTTTTGAGTTCCAAAGAATAATAGAACTTTGTTATAGAACTTTATAGAGTTTCGGGACCAGGGGTAAAATGGTCATTTACCTATATAAGGGTATTTTGGTAATCTCTTGTTGATCGATTTTTATATCTTAGAAGTTGGAGACTTCTAAGAAAGTGGGATACATTATTGATTCCCTTGTCTTGTATAACAGGCAATTGAGTTCCTACGGTTACATACCGAGTTGAGATTAAGAGAGTTGCGACTTGACTCAGGTAAGTCCTCTGGGCTTACTTAGCTGACTTCTGAATATGAGCATAAATGATGATAGTGGTGTGTGATTGAAATGTTAGAGTTATAGGTTGTGATAAATAATTACCGACCTATACTTGGCCTAAGAGTAACGGGCGGTGGCATTCTGCTCAGTTAGCTTGAGGGCGCTGAGGGTTTCTTTAGGGACTAGTCCACACTCGGTTTGTAGTGATGCTACCGGAGGAGGTAAGCTAGACCTACACCTAGTTGGATAAGGAACGGAGGCGAGAACTCTTAAGAGTTCTCGTGCCACAACCGTAAAATTGAAAAAGATGAATCACCTAAATAATAGATAATAAACGGTTGGGTGCGAGCATGATGTTTGTTTATCATTTTTCTGCGTGTATTTGTGATGTTGTTGTTCTACTTATATTGGATAGTTAGCTAACGGTTTATCCGTGTTGTAGATCTGTAGAGATAAATAGTTGCAGAGAGATTCGGGACGGATGGTCAGCCGGGTCCACGTACTCATTAGATGGGGACGGGGGAGTCTTCCATACGTCATGCATGTTATGTATCTTTATATATGTTTGTAAGGCTGTCACATGTGTACTTTCATATCATTAAAAATATTATGTTTTGGAAATTGTTTTAATTACATTTGTGCCTTGTTGTAAGATCTTAGTAAAGTTGTTGTTAAACCAAGGTCGGGACCCATTGTGAGGTCCTAACCAGTAGCTCCCCGAGTTCCAAGAACTTGGGGTGTTACAAAAAAGACTTTTCTACACCAATTTTCTCTAAAGTTATTGACGCCCATATATTTAAATTTTTTATTTTTTAATTCGAAAAAATTTTCTAAACTTATATCTATTAAAGCAGGCACCTCTATTGCCACGTGTCAAGCCACGGTTCTCCCAGCCCCAAAAATTATTTTAAAAAGTGATTTTTAAAAGTTAAAATCTATTTAAATTTTGTTATAGTGAACGTCAGTAAAACAGTTGTAGATAATATCAAGGTTACAAAAATATTCTACTCCTACAAGTTCGGGAATCAAAAGTTCATTTCAACAAGTTTGTAGATCACATATCCAACGCACAATATATATATATATATATATATATATATATATATATATATATATATATATATATATATATATATATATATATATATATATATATTTATGTACGTGTTTATCTAATCCTCTCCAAGTTTGTATCTAAAATATAACAATAAATTAGATTGATAATCTTTTTTAGTTTTGCAAATCGTATCTAAAATATTCGAATCAAAGAGTGCATAAAAAGTTTTAATCTAGATAATTATGTATTGATAATCTTTTTAATTTTTGTAAACCGTATCTAAAATCTACAAATTAAAGAGTGCATAAGATGTTTTAATCTAGATAATTATGTATTGATAATCTTTTTGTTTTTGTAAACAATATCTAAAACTTCAAGAAACTTTTGTTAGTTGGTAAGCTTTCGTAACAAGTTTTAGTAACCCTAATGTTACTATATGTATATTCGTAGTTCACTGCTTTCACAAATTCATTAGCTTTCGTCCATCACAACAAACGTGTAAGTCCATTTGTGTGTTGCGGATAGTTAAACTTTCACCATATGTAATGCCCGGTTTCGATTTCTCCCCTCTTGAGTACTTCTACTGATATTTTAAAATATAATTATAATTTTCCTTTAAATGTTTTAAAACGTAATTATTTTTTCAAGCCAAAAACCTTACGGAAAGTCGAGTTTGGTTTTGACCATGTTGTAAATTGTTTGGATTGCCCAGAAAATTGGTTTTACGAGTTTTATGATTGTTTTAAAAGAAAAATGGGATTTCCCTTGGTTCGTTTTATTCGTTAGATCGCCGTTCAAATTTAGCATGTAAGCTAAATTTGATTAGTTTTGATGTTTAGGTCCTGAAGCAACCGTTAAGAGATGACGAACCCGTTCTTGAACTCCGTAGACCGTGCTTCACCTTGGATCTCGTGTGAGTACCTTCTCCTTCGTTAGTTCGGTAATGGTAGTATAACATTTTAGGTGAACTTAGCATAACATAGAGCAAATGCCATGTAGTGGCCATGAACCATAGGTATTAGTGTTTGGATTTTTGAACTTGTTGAATTATCTTACCTACGATCTTAGGATGACCTTTGAGTTTACGGTTTGGACCTAGCATGCTAGAGTTAGATATCTTATATATATGTTGGAGACAAGAAGTTCGATAACTTCTAGCTTTTTAGTTGGTTGTTGATAGAGTGTCTCGCTTGGTCAGGCTTAGAGCGTTTCCTGCGGGAAGTTGAGAGTGGTTATTCGAGTTCCCTTGAGAGAGGTAAGTCTTCGGACTTACTTAGCTCATATTTTACATATTAGCATTGATGTGTGTGTGGTGGTGTATGTGTATGTTATTGTTTATGTTATAAACAAACAAACTGGTAATAGGATCACCGACTTTATATTATTCTAGCCCAAGCGTATGATAACGGGCGGTTACATCATCTGCCTAGCTCTTGCGAGAGTCTAGAAGGTTCTTGGCGACTAGCCCGTGCTGGTTAGACGGTCGGAGGCATCCGTACCGTTCCATGCCGGTAAGTAGGGACCGAGGTGGGACCACGGTGGTCTCGTGTCACAAAACTAAGTTGAATTAGAATGGGATACGACCTAATAATAATAATAAAGATAATAAAACGGATCGTTGTGATTTTATGTATGTTGTATGCTTGTGATGAGATTATGTGTGTATGTGCCTCGCCCATTGATTCTAATATCTAGAATATGAGCTAACGGTTTTAAACCATTTGTGTAGACGCCCTGTAGGTTAAGGACGCCGCCGAGTGAGGTGGAGGAGTGGGCAGCCGAGGGTCGCCGTACACTATAGGACGGGGGCATTTTTGGGTTTATTTTGTTATGTTTGGATTTATGGATTTAGGATTTATCCTTTGATATTGTGTCGTTTTGAGGACTCGGCTGAGTTTCCACTTTGTACTTTTACTTTCAGTTTCTCGCATACATTATAAACGATTTGAGTTTTTGCCTTTATTTGTGCCATGTTGGAAAGGTCCGGTGAAATTGTTGTCAAGATAAGGGTCGGGACCCATTGTGAGGTCTCGTCCGTAGCATCCCGATATCCCAGGGTGTTGCACCATACACTTAGCCTCACAATACGAGTCTTTCTCTTCTTCGTGTGCAATAGGTAAACATGTCCATCTTCCATAATAACATTTACTTTTGACATGCTGAGTACTGAGTACATACTTGCTGCGGATCTTTGGCGGAGGTTGTGTGTCTCCCTCTCACATCCCCAGACTCGATGGTTAAGACATTGTATCCCTTATCTTCATCACCTATGTTCAGTTGGTGTAACACCCCAAGTTTCACAACTCGGGGAGCTACTGGTTAGGACCTCACAGTGGGTCCCGACCTTAGTTTGACAACACCCCAAATTTTGGCGCGTTTGCAGTATTTATTTTCCGGATTCTATCGATATTTTCTTAGCTTAAATATTTTATTAAAAGTATTTTACGACGGTAAATATCTTTCCCGAGTATATTATTATTTTGGATACGTTCGTGTATATCCATATTATTATTTTCGGAAAAGTCGGGAAAGTTTCCGATTTGAAAATCCCGTTTCGAATGTTTTTGATCGAGTTTATTGATTCCCGTTTTTCCTATTTAAATATTATTACTATTATTCTTATTGTTTTATTTTTATTTTTTTTCCCACCTTTTTCACCTTTCTTTCCCCGACCTGTTGATTGAATGAGCTGCCCTCTCCCTCTAGGCTCTAGCAGCCTAGCCATAGCCCTGATCCAACCAATGCTCACCTCCGACCCCTCGTTCTCACCCTCGACCCACCTCGTGACCCTGTCCTTCCCTCAGCCTTCCAAACTCACCCTCTCTCACACTGAGCTTGGACTACACCCTTGTACATGCTCTCTCTCTCGATTTTCTCCATTCTTGCATCCTGCCTCTGCCTCATCTTGCTAGCCACCGGAGTCACTTACTCACACACCTACAACAACCTCCCCTTCTCTCCACATTTACAGAGGATTGTTATCCTCCCTCCAGCAAGACCAACACAGCAGCTCCCCTTCGTCTCTTCTTTGTAGCCACCTAGTTGGAACAACAAACATTGGAGAAGACTCACCTTGGATTGGCGCCCAACAGTCGCCGGAAAACGCCAGCGCCTCGCCTTGTCGGAGATCGAAGTTGGATCTGCAGCCCTCTGCACTCTCCCTCGCCTCACCTGCCCTCCCCTGTCGCAGTGAACCCGACGGCCTAGAGCCACCCGCTGCCACGCCTTGCCGTCAGGAACGACGCCGGTGAAGCTGCCCCGCCTACACGAGCCTTGCCGGAGACCGAAGGCCGACTGCGCTGCCTCGACCTCCTTGCCCCTGTAGCGCCGCCTTCATCCCCCGTTGTTCTCCTTCTCCCTCCGCCATCCATCGGGTTAAGAAAACCCTTTTGGTTTACTACAATCGGGCCCCACTTAGTTTAAGTTTAATTACACAATGCAGCCTGTTTTATATATTTGTGTTTATGACCCTAGTTTCGGAATTTTGCCAAAACTGCCCTCTGTTGAAACAATTAAAAAAGGGACCAAAGTTTTAATTATGGAAAATTACCCAAGCTTTATGACATTGTTGCCCATAAAGTGTTTTTACGGTTTTTAAATTTGGGCTTTACTTCGAGATATATTCTTATTTATATATATACCATATATATTATGCTCATGTTGGATTAATTTGTGGTTATGACTCAAAGATAAAATTACGGGTTTTTAACGTTGACTTTGAAAACGAACTTTACCTTGGGTTTGATGTTATACAATTTTCCCCGAATATATATTTACCGTTTTTAACTTGGGATTTAAAAGTGGGGTTTTCCTTTGATTTATATATGTTAATTATTCCTTTCAAATTTAGCTTATAAGCTAAATTTCTTTAGTTTGGTGCTAGGTTCGGAAGCGCCCGATAAAGGCCATCAAATCCGCATTCGACGTTCGTCGACCGAATTCCACCTTTGACCCCGAGTGAGTACCTCTCTCAATCTAGTTAAGTTAATATTAGTATCATGCTAGGTTGGATCTAACATAACTTAGAGTGAATGCCAAGTAGTGGCCCTAAACCTTAGGTGAGTTTTGAGGATTTATGATTGTGCTAAGACTTGAGGTGTTTGGTTATCTTGTGAGGTTGTTATAAGGCTTTAAGTTATATGGTTGATCTTGTGAGCGTTCTGAGGCTCGAGGTTGGGGTTGTATGATCTTGTGGGGTTTTAGAGCTTAGGATTGACTTATCCTAGCACGGTGTTGTTACCATTGAGTTATGAGTTATGATCTTAGGATTGACTTATCCTAGTATGTGTTATGAGTTATGATCTTGCGAGATCCGAGGGTTTAGAAGTCTTAGGACTTCTAGCTTCTGTTGAGTGTGATGTGAGCATGGGGGATTCTAGGATGCGGTCCTAGAATTGAGAGTCAAATGGTCTTGTGTAGATCATTTGTATATAAGTCTAAGACTTCTATTGTGAGTGGGTTGTTGTTGATATAGTTATCTTCTTGTGAGCAGGTTATGGTTTTCCTCCTTAAGGAAGCGAGAGTGTTGTGAGTTGAGTGTGGTGACGAGGTAAGTCTTCGGACTTACTTAGCTCGTATTCCTTGTATTAGCATTGATGTGTGTTTGGTGGTGTGTGTTTATTCTTTATTGTTTATAACAACTAAACCGGAAATAGGACCACCGACCTTTATATTATTTTGGCCCAAGTGTATGATAACGGGCGGTGACTTCACTGCCTAGCTCTTGCGTAGAGCTAGGAGGTTCTTGGCGACTAGCCCGTGCGGTTAGACGGTCGGAGGCATCCGTACCGTTCCATGCGGTAAGTGGGGACCGAGGCGAGTTTCGGGAGATTCTCGTGTCACAAAAGAAGTTGAATTAGAACGGGATATGACTTAATAATAAAAAGATAATAAACCGGACTTGTGTGATTTGATGTTATTGGGTGTTATATTGATTTACTTGTGTTTGTGCCTTTCACCTTGATTCTAATGCTTCGAATATTAGCTAACGGTTTTATACCGATTGTTGTAGATTGCCTTGCAGGTTAGGAAAGCGGCCGAGAGATCCGGAAGAGTGGGCAGCCGGGGTTCTGTACATTTTAGGAGTGGGTTTTGGTTGGAGTCGGGTTGTGTTTTATTCTTCGTTTGTTATGTTGGTATGACGTGTGTATGGCGTTTTGATCTTTGGTGTTGATTATCGGCTGAAGTCTTTTGTTGTTTTCCTTCGGGTTTCTTATCATTTGCATTAAAAGGAATTTTGGTTTTGCCTTTATTCGTGCCATGTTGAAAGATCCGGTGAAATTGTTGTCAGGCTAAGGGTCGGGACCCATTGTGAGGTCTCGCCCGTAGCATCCCGATATCCCGCGGATTTGGGGTGTTACAAAAGTGGTATCAAAGCCCTAGGTTGACAACAATGGCACTCACAATCTTCTAAAGGCCGAATAAGGAATAAAACAGAACCCCGCGGGTTCTGAGTTTTTGTTTTCAAAATCATATGCATGAGTCGGGGTAGAATGTACGGACCACCACTCCTTCCGCGGATCTCGGCAGCATAGTTTATTGATTTTTAGTATATATATGTATATATGTATATATGTAGATATGTATCGTGGACTTAGGATGTTTTTGGACTATTATTGTATGTGGATTGTAGTTGCATGATTGACATGATTTATGTGTATAGTTGTATATGTGAACGATTATATGTTTTGGACCTTGTATTGTCGCAATGGAATGCCGAATGCGTGATATTAGTAGTAATATGGACTTAAGACTTATATAGTTATGTATAAGTATTCTTATATATATAGTAGCATATGAAGTTATGGGACCTTTTAGCTAAGATGACCGTATGTTATCATCATCCTTGGACGACTCCATTTGACTTAGGGTAGTGTACATACGAGGACAAATATACTCAAGTATCGAGTTGAGAGCTACGTTCGGGCGAACACCTTGAAGTTCTTGTACTCCTTTGAAGATGATGTCGAAGAGGAGGATTAGAGATGATGTAAACGAAGGACAACCAAGTAAAAGAAAACTCGAGACAACTTAAGAGAAATTGAGATGGGGAACATAGAAGAAAAAGGAGTAACACAAAGTTGTGGAAGTGGTTACAAAGAAGTCACGATTAGAAAGACAACGAGACCAATGGGGATAACAAACATAAGTTCTTCAAGAAGACACTTGGATAACTAAAGATGCGAATCGAGAAGAAGAGGGATACAGTCTAACAAGGTTAAAGGTGATATTCCATTAACATGTGAAGTTTTCTTTAGGCGCTCCTAAGCATTGGAGTCAAGATGAGAAGAGGGATCGAACCATTTGCAAAAGGTTTAAGAAACTGTAAGTTAAGCTTACGAGGTACCAATAAGTGAAGTGTCAACATTACGAGAGTTATGAGAAGAAGGGCATGGTGGGGATAAACGTGGAGTGGACCGATCTCCATTATGATGATAAGACTAAGAAATGCCAAGAAGGAGGAAGTGTGTATAAATGATGACCCCAAGAAGATGAAAGACGAAACGAAGAGCTTCGGTCGAGAGATTTAAGATACCAGCCAAGAGGAATGCGAGTGGATCTAGCTTAGGTTATAATATTTGGGAAGGTGCTATTGAAAGACATCAAGTAAGAATGGTTAAACCTATGAAAGGGAATTATATGAAACAACAAGGCGAAGAAGATATAGTTACCTTATAAAGAAGAGGAAGCATAAAATGAGGAAAGAACTAACGGAGTTTAAGATAAAGTACCCCAAGGAGGGTAGCCTGCATGAGAAGGTAACATGAGAAGTGTAGTAGAATAATAAGTCGTTGACTTCGGAGAAGGTCAAATACAAGTTTAGCGGTGACAACTAAGAACGCACAGGTGCGAGTTGTCTATTGGTGAGTGTAGAGGGGATGAGTAAACAAGACTATGGGCATTCAAAGGATCGACAAAAAGAGCTTAAAGTATTCGTGGTGGACAAATGTCAATGGTATGGAAGTACGTCAACAGAGCGCATTTGTTTTAAATCAAATAATGTGGAACGAGTTCAAGCAAGTACTCATAACAAGACTTCCGAGGAGGAGATAGTAACGATCTTACGCTACCTTCTTAGGTCATGGGATTGACATATGGGGGAATGACACGGATAAAATTTTTTTAAGTTTAATTAAGGTGAAGAGAACTAGAAGAAACAAGAGGAAAGTGAGGCTTCTATAGTTGATGTACGTTAAGGGGAATACATAAAAAGGGTGTGTGATATGTGGAGGATACATGGTATGTTTGTGCTAATGAAATGAATGGTATGTTTTCACAAGCAAAAGCTGAGTAAGATGTTTCAGACTCACACGGAAGAGTCATGGTGGTTATGGCGCAAAAAGGAGGATCTAGATTAGGGCAACGCTGCAAGCTTAGAGTTATGATGTTAGTGCTTGGAGGTATAATGAGTGGATCTTTCAGTGATTGTGGTTGGAAAATTTTGCCTAAAGGCATGCTAGTACGGTTGTGAAGTTACTCATGGATACCGAGGGATACATAAGGTGGCCAACAAGAGTAGGAGAAGATTGAAGTTTTGAAGTTTGATGTCGATATGGGACGTAAAAAAAATTAATTAAAAAAAAACATGAAAGATCAAGGTTAGAGCATTTGTAGTCGTTTGATGTGAAATAAGGAAATGAAGTGTAAATTTCTACGCCTACTTGAAGAAAGGATGTCTGTGGTGAGAGCTGATGTAGAATACGAGGAGTTCCTCCCATATCCTGGGATGTCAAAAGAAGCGATGAAGATTGTATTGATTTGTTATGTGGCATGCTCGAGTCTTGTAGTTGAGACCTTTGTGACTAAACACATGCGCGAGATCAAAAGAGGTTGCTATCGCCATTCCTTTGAAGTGAGAAGAGGGATTAAGTTGAAGTATTGCTTAACCAAGGCTTCAAGAGTCAAAAAATTTTTGAGCAAGTGTCACGCTCAGGATGTGATACGCAATGGGTTTTAAATTTATAATCTCGTTATATTTATCCTAACTCCTAGCGAACCCGCAGTGTACGGGACGTTTGTAGTAGGGATAGTATTCCGAGGTCGAACACAAAGACTAAGGTGAGATTGATTCAATTTGTGATTAAGTCTAGTGAAGATCTAGGTTAAGAAAAGAGAAAGAAATAAAGAAATGAAAATCTCAATTGTTTTTGGTTGGTTTTTCGGTGATCAATCAAAGATCACAAATCATGCGAAATGTAATAATTAACTAAGCTAACAAATCAACGCAAACAAACAAGCAAAAATACGAGATATAGATCAAAGATAGAAAAGCGGATTCTACGGGTTGGAAGTTCCGGTTATGGCATAGGACTCAAGCTATCTATTCTTTCCTTGGATTAACTATGATATGTTGGGGTTAAGTGTTTCTAGATTGGGATCAATCACCGGGTAGGTCTCATGGTCCACTAGGCCATCTCTAAAGTCTCATCACCGGGTAAGTCTCTAAAAACCTAAGGGATGGAATTCTACACAAACCGGATTGTTACCTAGAGATCTAACCTATCCTTACCGGGTAAGTCTCGGAAGGGTTAGTCCTAAACAACCATCCTAGCACACTTAATCCAATGGTGGCTTATGAGGCTCACCACTACCTAGGGTTTGTCATCTTTGAGATCTAAGAGCAAGGATTACCGTGTAAGTCTCTCCTAACACTTAGTTGCTAACACTAGGTCACCCTAGGATAGATTTAACTCAACAAACACTTAGGATTTCAACATTCTAACAATATAAGACTAGATCCATCGAATCAGGTAAGATCACGGTTTGTTCTACCTTTCCACGGCCGTGGTTTGGCAAGAACTGGCCGTGATTCCTAACAGAAACTACGTTCATGCACACAAGTCATCCAAAGGTAAATCTAAGTCCATCCTATCATAGCCCTAGCCATAACCATCCTTTCCTTACCCTAGAACCACATCTATTTAGCCTAAAACATTCATAATAGAAATCGAAACAATCAAACATAAAATCATGGCATCCATTTGCAAGATAATGAAGAGAAAGAGATGAACAAGTGAACTAAAACAAAACCAAGCTGAAAATGAAATTAGAATAACTCACAATCCTTCTTAAAGAAGGTTCAAATGGTTCATACAACTCTAGAAATTGAATCCGAAATTATTCACTACAAAGGCTCTCTAGGTCTATCAATGGTGTGTCTTCTCCTCCTCCAATCAAGCTCTTATCCAATGGTAGCTTCCTTCTACCTCCTTCTTCCGAAGAATCTTCTTGTTGAGAGAATATTTTGATTAGATGATAGTGGATAATGGAGAGCTGCTCCAAGATGCCTCTCACAGCCAATGCAGGACCACTTTTATACTACAACTTTGCAAGAGCTGGCCAAGAGATCGTGGCACAGCTGTCACGAAAACCTGGCAAAAACTACGGGCATTTCCACGGCCGTGGAGTGTCAGTGAACCGTGATTTTGTGTTTCAGCTTTGCCTTTGATCATTAAGCTTCGATTTGGTGTATGGCTTGTGTTGGTAAGGTTCCATGAGTCCTCCCTAGCCTTTAGCTTGCGTCCTAATGAGTCCGAGGGTGTGTCATCTAGATGAACGATCCTCAAATGTATCGTTTTAGCTCCTAAATCTCCCAAAATACCTACAAAGAAATGCACAAGTCCGTGTAGACGTCTATCTCGACAAAATACGTGAATTGGGTGCAAACGTCGTGAACTAGTGCTAGACCATGCATGAATGAGCGATAAATCTATCTAAATGATTACCTAAACCTAGTTCATAAATCGTGTTATCAAAAATACCCCATACTTAAGGTTTGCTCGTCCCCGAGCAAATTATCAACTATAGACATACGAGATAACGTGATTTATGTATGCAGAAAAATTGCAAAATCTTTTTGGGTTTGTGCTTCTACTATTGGATCACCTTCAAAGTCATGTTTCATGGCAAAGGACAAGCAATCATGCATCAAACAAATGAAGACATGGAAAGACAATTGCACTTAACTCGAAAGTAAGCATGAAATGTAAAGATGAAGAAGTCAAGAAGATCAAGAGTACATCCAATCTAAATCACTAAGTCTTACAAACATGCAAATAGGTCATAAGGTCTTGTGAAATAAAAGGCCAAGAAATGTAGTGACTAGGTGGGGATTTTCTAGGTTATGTGATGCTAATCCGGGAATGGAACTAACTCCACAATCTTGTCCTCGATCAACTTCCCTCAAGTGTATATTTTTCTCTATCTTTCCTTTCTTTTCTTTTTCCTTGGCTTATTTTTGAGACAATGACATTGGTGTACAAAAGCCGAAACCTTGGTGATTAGCCATCCTCGGGCTTTTTCTATTTTTTTGAGGTGCATCCACACCGGGCACACATACCAAAGCTCGTTAGGACTATTGGTTTATTTGTCTTTGGCAAGGCACCAACACCCGATTATGTGAAGTGTACCGAGTTACTTGACATTTAAACCAACGTCCCCAAACCTATATTTTTTTATTTTTTTTTTGCTACACTTTCACCACAAATTCAGCATTTATTCATGACATTCTTTCATCAACATCTTCACCCCACACTTGCTTTTCACACACATCAACACACTAACATGCTCCTATTCCCGGATGGGTCAAAAGAGGTCAAATTTATCTCAATTGAGGTGCTCAAACAATCATGATCAAGATGAGAAGTATAGAAGATGAATTGCCTCATTCATACCTAGATGGTATGCAAGAACTATCATGTAATTTCGATCTTCAATACTCAATGCATTCTAGGCAAACATCATGATCACAAATCATTCATAGAATTCAAGAGAACTACTTCAAGTCCACATATGCATTCATCAATTTAACACATAAGGCCATCCATAGCCAATCCACAAGACAAGATTCATCACTAGGGTCATATCCAAACCTAGAAAGCACAAAAATTTTTAAATTTTCTGATTTTTTTTATGGGATTTTCGAAATGAAAATGTACAATGCAAGACATGTGAAAATGTTAAACTATCCTAGATGCTCATCATGCAAAGGATCATGCAAACCCCACCCCATACTTAGAAACACATTGTCCCCAATGTGTAAATGAAGTAAAGAAGAGTGAAAGAAGGTTCTCACAATGTAAAAATGGTTTGCTATGGTATTTGGGATTCTCAAGTAGAATTGATGTTGGATGATCCTATCGACCATGGTAGAGAGCTCTAAGTGTTCATCAAGGCGTCGGGACCCGCGCTAGGCACCGCTAGCCGTCCAAATTCCGCGTCCGCTCCACCCATAGTTGATTAGGGGTTCATCATCATCATTCCTATGTCAAGCAAGGCTTCCAATGCCACTAATGTTCTAGCACACACACGAAGCACACGAAACACACACAAAGATAGAAAAATCTAAAACAAAAGCAAAACAAGAAAGGGAAAAACGTTACCAATGGGTTGCCTCCCACCAAGCGATCTTTTAAGGTCATTAGCTTGACTAAAATTGGGGGCGTCTACTCAAGGTAAAGTGGGGCAATCATATCCACTGGAGCTCCCGGGATATACCTCTTCAACCGGTGCCCATTCACTTTAAAGTTTTCACAATGCTCCCCTCCAATCTCAATAGCTCCATGGGGAAAGATCTTCTTCACCACATATGGTCCGGTCCATCTTGATTTGAGCTTTCCGGGAAAGAGCCGCAACCTTGAGTTGAAGAGAAGGACAAGGTCTCCTTCACTCAACTCCTTGGGGATGATCCTCTTGTCATGCCACCGCTTGGTCCTTTCCTTGTAGATCTGGGCATTCTCGTATGCATCCAACCGGATCTCCTCAAGTGCGTTCATATCAAGTAATCTCTTCTCTCCGGCCTCCTTGAGGTCAAAATTTAGCCACTTGATGGCCCAATGCGCTCTATGCTCTATTTCTACCGGAAGGTGGCAAGACTTGCCATAGACCAACTTGTAAGGAGTGGTGCCAATCGGTGTCTTGAAAGCGGTTCTATATGCCCACAAGGCATCATTGAGCTTCATAGCCCAATCCTTTCTAGTTCTAGATACCGTCTTCTCGAGAATGGCCTTTATCTCCCGGTTGGAGATCTCCACTTGGCCACTAGTTTGGGGATGGTAAGGTGTTGCCACCTTATGAGTCACTCCATACTTAGCCAAAAGTGCCCCAAAGTTCCTATTGGTGAAGTGCTTTCCTCCATCACTTATGATCACCCTTGGTGTTCCAAACCTAGGAAAGATCACTCGGTTGAAGAACCGCACCACAACCTTGGCGTCATTTGTAGGAGAAGCGATTGCCTCCACCCATCTTGATACGTAATCAACCGCCAATAGGATGTAGAGGTTGCCACATGAAGAAGGGAATGGTCCCATGAAGTCCACACCCCACACATCAAATATTTCCACCTCTTGTATGTTGTTCAAAGGCATCTCATTCCTCCTTGAGATGTTGCCCGTCCTTTGGCAAGCATCACAAGCTACCATAAAGCTTTGCACGTCCTTGAACAAACTTGGCCAAAAGAAGCCCGATCGCAACACCTTCGCACATGTCTTGTGGGAGCTAGCATGCCCTCCACATGGCAAGGAATGACAATGGCGGATCACACTCCCCACCTCATCCTCCGGTATGCATCTTCTAAACATTCCATCCGGCCCCCTCTTGAACAAAAGTGGCTCGCTCCAATAGTAATGCCTCACATCTTTGAAGAACTTCTTCCTTTGGGCATATGTCAAACCGGGAGGCACTTCCTCACACACTAAGTAGTTCACAATGTCGGGAAACCATGGCTTGCTTCCTCTAGACACTTGGAACAAGCATTCCTCCACCATTTGCAATTGCTCATCCCAGAACGAATCATCAATCGGGATGTCATCTCTTTCAAGCTCCAATGGTGGGAGTCTACTAAGGTGATCCGCCACGGAATTCTCGGATCCCTTCTTGTCCCGGATTTCCAAATCAAACTGTTGTAGAAGAAGGATCCACCGAATCAACCTAGGCTTTGCATCCTTCTTGGTAAGTAGATAACGGATTGCAGCATGATCCGTATAAACTATGACCTTCGCTCCAACAAGATATGAGCGGAACTTCTCAAATGCATACACAACCGCTAGCAACTCCTTCTCGGTGGTAGCATAATTGAGTTGGGAATCATCTAGCGTCTTGTTAGCATAATAAATGGCATGAGTGCGCCCATCTTTCCTTTGCCCCAAAACAGCCCCGACGGCTACATCGCTTGCATCACACATGATCTCAAATGGTAAGCTCCAATCCGGAGGTTGCATGATAGGTGCGGAGATCAAGGCGTTCTTCAACCTACAAAAAGCCTCAAGACAATCTTTGGAAAAGACAAAATCAACATCCTTCATTAGTAGGTTAGTGAGAGGCTTAGAAATTTTAGAGAAGTCTTGAATAAACCACCGGTAAAAACCGGCATGTCCTAAGAAACTCCTTACCCCTTTCACCCAGGTAGGTGGTGGCAACTTCTCTATCGTTTCAATCTTGGCCCTATCACCCTCAATGCCACGGTTAGACACCAAGTGTCCTAACACAATACCTTCACTTACCATGAAGTGGCATTTTTCCCAATTTAAGACAAGATTTGTCTCCTCACATCTTTGCAATACTAATGACAAGTTAGCCAAGCAATTATCAAAGGAAGAACCATAAACAGAGAAATCATCCATGAAAACTTCCTTGATATTTTCAATGTATTCCGAAAAGATAGCCATCATACACCTTTGGAAGGTGGCGGGTGCAATACACAACCCAAATGGCATTCTCCTATATGCAAAAGTACCCCATGGGCATGTAAAGGTTGTTTTCTCTTGGTCATCGGGGTGGATAGGGATTTGGAAGAATCCACTATAGCCATCTAAATAGCAAAAATGAGAGTGTTGAGCTAATCTTTCTAGCATTTGGTCAATGAAGGGGAGAGGGAAGTGATCTTTCCTAGAGGCCATGTTCAACTTCCTATAGTCAATGCACATCCTCCACCCTGTAACCGTCCTAGTTGGGATTAGTTCGTTGTTCTCATTGGTCACTACGGTCATCCCACCCTTCTTAGGAACTACATGAACGGGACTAACCCACTTACTATCCGAGATAGGGTAGATAATTCCCGCATCTAGCAACTTAATGATTTCCTTTTTGACTACCTCTTTCATTATAGGATTCAATCTCCTTTGATGTTCAATAGAGGGTTTGTGGTTATCTTCCATCATTATCTTATGCATGCACAAATAAGGCTTAATTCCAACCAAATCATCAATAGTATAGCCAATGGCTTTCCTATGCAATCTTAGCTCATGCACCAACTTAGCAAGTTCATCATCACTCAAGCATGCATTCACAATCACCGGATATCTAGAGTTATCACCAAGGAAAGCATACTTTAAATGAGAGGGGAGGGGTTTAAGTTCAAGTTTAGGAGGACCTTTATCGAGTGTAGACGATCCAAACAAGGTTGGATGAGATGAGTCCAAAGCAAATGAAGACCCTCCAAGGCTCCTTGAAGCTTGATCATCATTAAGGGCTGATTCAGGGGAAACCACGGCCAACTCCACGGTTTGCTCCAAGTCCACGGCCGTGGAAGTTGCCTGGCTCATTTTCTGTGGCTTTACAGAGAGTTTGACGGCCGTTGAACAAAAATCTCGACCGTGGAACCTACAACTGTTCATCTCTTCTTCGTATCCTTCATCTTGAGCACTTGTCTCCTCTTCTAATGCTTCTAAGGCCTTGATCTCTTCATTGCAAGCCTCCTCAACACCTTCCTCCATCATACTTAACGTAAGAACCTTCTCCAAGGAATCCTTGATCAAGATCGAGCTCACAACTTCTCTAGATTCTTCTTGCTCGACTATGTTGAAGACATCCTCATCGAGGGTTGGCCCTTTCATCATTGTGGACAATTTGAACTTGATGTTCTCTTCCCCAATGTTGAAGGAGAGAGTCCCATTCTTGCAATCCACTAGGCATCCGGAAGTGGCTAGGAAAGGTCTTCCTAAAATGATGAGAACCGGATAATCCGCCGGAATATCCAAGACAACGAAATCAATTGGCACATAGAATCCTCCTAGTTGCACCGGGATGTCTTCTAAGATCCCAACCGGATGAGTGATAGAACGGTCCGCCATATATAGGGTCATCTTGACCGGTTTCGGCTCTCCTAGCCCAACCTTGTTGCAAAGTGCAAGCGGTATGATGCTTACACTTGCCCCAAAATCACAAAGGGCCTCGTACTTCACATCTCCCACTCCAATTGGGACGCAAAAAGAACCCGGATCCCTTAGCTTGGGAGGCATCTCCTCCTTCATTGTTTGGATTAATTCCGAGGATCGCTTGGTCATTCTTATCTCCCCATACTCCTCCAACTTCCTTTTGTTGGAGAGTATCTCTTTCAAGAACTTGCCAAATGCCGGCATTCCTAAAATAACATCCATGAACGGAATGTTAATATGCAATTTAGACATTAGTTCAAGGAATTTACCAAAGTGATTGTCCAAACGAGCTCTTGCTCGTGATTGAGGGAATGGTAGTGGTGGCTTGTATGGAGGCGGTGCCACATAGGTTGGTTCTACATCCTTGCTCTTGCCTCCATCTCCTTGCAAAGTCTCTTCCTCTATCACCACTTGTTTCCCTTTAGCATTGTCCTTGGGCAAAGGATCTTTCATGCTCAACCCACTCCTTGTAGTAATAGCTAACACTTGGCCTCTTGGTTTGTCTTCGGTCCTTCCGGGAAGCTTCCCCGGATCTTTATGGGCTTCACCCGCCTTTTGGAACACTTGTGCTTCCAAAACCTTTTGAGCTTTAGAAATGGAAGTCACGGTGCTCTCAAGACCACTCAACCTTCCAAGCAATTGCTCAAACATCAATTCGGTCTTATCCTTTGGAGGTTGAGTGAATCCGGGTGGAGGTTCTTGTGAAGCTCTTGGTGGTGGAGTTGTGCTTGAGGAAACGGGAGGGTTCAAGGCTCCATCCGGGTTAGAGTAGGAAAACCCGGGATGGTTGTCGTTGGGCCGGTAATTGTTGAATTGCCGGTTGTTGTTGAAGTTCCTTGGGCCTTGATAGTTGTTGAAATTGCCCCTTCCCATGTAATTCACATCCTCCTCCTTGGAAGGTAAGTTAGCTTGTGGAAGCACTTGAGGTGTTGCTTGGTTCTTCAAAGTTGTAGCACACAACTCCCTTAAGGACTTCAATTCATTGTTGATGGCGTTAAGCTTGAAGTTGCTCATGGTGACTTCACTCACCTCATATGCTCCCGCCTTTCTCCCTTCACTCTTCCTATGGAAGTATTTCTCAATCACTAGAGCTTGCTTCTCCACAAACTCCCAAGCTTCATCTACATGCTTCTCCATGAAAGTCCCACCGGAAAGAGATTGGAGCTTGAATTGGCTATCTTCATCAAGTCCCTTGAAGTAGATCTCCAATAGCTCAATTTTCGGTATGCCATGGTGTGGACAATCTAGGAGAAGATCTTTGAACCTCTCCCAAGATTTGAATAAACTCTCTCTATCCTTCATCACGAAGGCATTGATCTTCCCTCTTAACTCGGTAGTCTTGTAAGGTGGGAAGAACTTAGTCAAAAACTCGGTTGTCATCTCCTCCCAAGTACCAACTCGCCCTTGTGGAATAGATTCATACCAAGCCAAGGCTTTATCCTTAAAAGAGAAGGAAAAAGCCCTAAGCTTATGGTTGTTGCTCTCCAATCTTGGCGGTCTAAGAGTCTCCATCAAAATCTCATAATTCATCAAGTGTTGATGAGGAGACTCTCCTTCCATCCCTCCAAATTGATTATGCCGGATCATTTATAGAACTTGAGGGTGGAGCTCGTAATCATGGGCTACGGGATCTCCTAAGTTCACACCCGGACGGTGTGCTCTTTGTGCCAGATCCATACGTTGCCCCAACGTTTGTGGCTCTTCCATAGCGATGGGCACAACCCTAATATTCACCGCCGCCGGCTGCGGTTGTGGTGGAGGTGGAGGAGGTTGTTGACGGTTAAGCTCTCTTTGCACAAGAGCTTGCCTAATCTCCTCAATCTCCCTCCTAGTTGCCTCTTGCCTCTCATTGGCAAGTCTCCTCTCATTCTCCAAAGCTTCATCCCTTATCTTAATTTGCTCTAAAGCCTCATCCAACTCAGCTTGGAGATCTCTTCCGGCCATCTCCTTTCCCCTTTTAATGCTCTTGGATCTAGATCTAAGGGTTTTCTCCGGTTCGGGATCGAATGGAGCTAAATCCTTGCCACGAGATCTTCGCATACACCTAAAGAGTAAGAGATGTCCTGAAAAGCAAAGACACAAACCAAAAAGAGATCAAAAGCAACAAGAAAGATCTACACTAATAAACAATCACAAAATAGATTCAATCTAGACCTAGTCCCCGGCAACGGCGCCAAAAACTTGTCACGCTCAGGATGTGATACGCAATGGGTTTTAAATTTATAATCTCGTTATATTTATCCTAACTCCTAGCGAACCCGCAGTGTACGGGACGTTTGTAGTAGGGATAGTATTCCGAGGTCGAACACAAAGACTAAGGTGAGATTGATTCAATTTGTGATTAAGTCTAGTGAAGATCTAGGTTAAGAAAAGAGAAAGAAATAAAGAAATGAAAATCTCAATTGTTTTTGGTTGGTTTTTCGGTGATCAATCAAAGATCACAAATCATGCGAAATGTAATAATTAACTAAGCTAACAAATCAACGCAAACAAACAAGCAAAAATACGAGAAATAGATCAAAGATAGAAAAGCGGATTCTAGGGGTTGGAAGTTCCGGTTATGGCATAGGACTCAAGCTATCTATTCTTTCCTTGGATTAACTATGATATGTTGGGGTTAAGTGTTTCTAGATTGGGATCAATCACCGGGTAGGTCTCATGGTCCACTAGGCCATCCCTAAAGTCTCATCACCGGGTAAGTCTCTAAGAACCTAAGGGACGGAATTCTACACAAACCGGATTGTTACCTAGAGATCTAACCTATCCTTACCGGGTAAGTCTCGGAAGGGTTAGTCCTAAACAACCATCCTAGCACACTTAATCCAATGGCGGCTTATGAGGCTCACCACTACCTAGGGTTTGTCATCTTTGAGATCTAAGAGCAAGGATTACCTGGTAAGTCTCTCCTAACACTTAGTTGCTAACACTAGGTCACCCTAGGATAGATTTAACTCAACAAACACTTAGGATTTCAACATTCTAACAATCTAAGACTAGATCCATCGAATCAGGTAAGATCACGGTTTGTTCTACCTTTCCACGGCCGTGGTTTGGCAAGAACTGACCGTGATTCCTAACAAAAACTACGTTCAT
Source organism: Fagopyrum homotropicum (assembly GCA_033239125.1). Taxonomy (NCBI): domain Eukaryota; kingdom Viridiplantae; phylum Streptophyta; class Magnoliopsida; order Caryophyllales; family Polygonaceae; genus Fagopyrum; species Fagopyrum homotropicum. The sequence continues at coordinate 97,615,632 of BSWB01000007.1, read as the reverse complement.
GCACACAAGTCATCCAAAGGTAAATCTAAGTCCATCCTATCATAGCCCTAGCCATAACCATCCTTTCCTTACCCTAGAACCACATCTATTTAGCCTAAAACATTCATAATAGAAATCGAAACAATCTAACATAAAATCATGGCATCCATTTGCAAGATAATGAAGAGAAAGAGATGAACAAGTGAACTAAAACAAAACCAAGCTGAAAATGAAATTAGAATAACTCACAATCCTTCTTAAAGAAGGTTCAAATGGTTCATACAACTCTAGAAATTGAATCCGAAATTCTTCACTACAAAGGCTCTCTAGGACTATCAATGGTGTGTCTTCTCCTCCTCCAATCAAGCTCTTCTCCAATGGTAGTTTCCTTCTACCTCCTTCTTCCAAAGAATCTTCTTGTTGAGAGAATATTTTGATTGGATGATAGTGGATAATGGAGAGCTGCTCCAAGATGCCTCTCACAGCCAATGCAGGACCACTTTTATACTACAACTTTGCAAGAGCTGGCCAAGAGATCGTGGCACAGCTGTCACGAAAACCTGGCAAAAACCACGGGCATTTCCACGGCCGTGGAGTGTCAGTGAATCGTGATTTTGTGTTTCAGCTTTGCCTTTGATCATTAAGCTTCGATTTGGTGCATGGCTTGTGTTGGTAAGGTTCCATGAGTCCTCCCTAGCCTTTAGCTTGCGTCCTAGTGAGTCCGAGGGTGTGTCATCTAGATGAACGATCCTCAAACGCATCGTTTTAGCTCCTAAATCTCCCAAAATACCTACAAAGAAATGCATAAGTCCGTGTAGACGTCTATCTCGACAAAATACGTGAATTAGGTGCAAACGTCGTGAACTAGTGCTAGACCATGCATGAATGAGCGAGAAATCTATCTAAATGATTACCTAAACCTAGTTCATAAATCGTGTTAATTGCAAGTCTCTCGAGTTCTGTAGATGAAGGATCTTTGAAAGAGAGCGGTGAACATAGTAGCTACAGATGGAACAATACACGTGTTTAAAAGACGTCACCCCAACAGATCAGGGAAGATCATTAATACCATGACTATCTGTCAAGTGTTAAGACAAGGTTGTGTCGCCTTATGTTATGAGACGAAAAGAGGAAAATACGAAAACTGAGATATGATGTCACGAATTCCAATACGTTAGAATGTGGATTTTTCCACTAAGGTCAAGCTTGACTCAATTCCGATATCTAAGGCGCCGTATGGAATGACGCTTGTGAAGAGACGTGAGTTGTGGAAGCAAGTGAAGGAGCAATAACAAGAACTTGAAATATATCTTAAACTCTTGATTTGAAGTTGTTATGGAAGAACACTAGTTGCGAAAAGAGAAGCGGTTATCCCCGTTCGTATATCGATTATAATGAACCAAACAATATAATAATGAAGAACAAGTACCCCTACCATGTATAGGTGATCTACTCGACCGGTTGCAAGGGTCGGTGGTCTCTTCCAAAATTGATCTAAGGTTTGATTGTCACTAATTGAGAAGTTGAGACTGAGATATCGCAAACACGGCATTCCGGACAGAGTATGGTCACTACGAGTGTAGTGACTCAATATGGGGTACTCATGCTTGAATAAGACACTTTGGTCTACTCTCAAAGAAGACAGAAGTTGTATGACCAGTTATCGTGGGATGACAACCCCCGAAAGATATGAAAGAAGTTACAAGTTTTCTTGGGTGTGCCGGTCATTCCCGGATTTGTGGAGAGATTCTCCAAAGTAACACCATATACGACTAATGTACTTCGGGAGAAAGGGTTTTGAACGGGACAAGTGTCAGAAGAGTTGTAAGAGTTAAGAGGAGAGTCCTTGGGCACATGTTTTGACATTTGCCTCGTGGTGTGCTAGATTTGGAGATTATAACCAATCCTCCAAGACAATGCCTTGGTTAAGTATTGATGCAAAGGGAGAAGTAATAACATATGTGCCTTGTCAAGCGGTGTGAAGTATAATATTTCCTTTATTGCTTAGAACCTGCAACAAGAATTGAGGAAACGTAACATCAAAGTTTGTTTGACAAGAACCAAAATCAACGTTGTAATTGGAAGTTGACATTCTTTGTTAGAGATAATCAAAGAGAAACAGAATGAAGATTCTGCATTGAGAAAGACCCGAGAAAGAAGTTGAGTTTCCAATATATCAGACGTTTTTTAGATCTTAGCGCGAGTTGGGATAGTAGCTTACCGGTTGGCGTTGCTGTTAGCATGAAATATTGTGATGTTTTAGGCACGTTTTCTAAGTGTATTTGATCCATATTGATAGTCATTGATTGAGCATTGATGCATTTGTGAGCTTGTTTATCTATAATGTCGATATAGAGATCTACACAAGCTTTATGTTGATTTTAGGTAATTGAGAGCTATTTCCGAACGGAAATGATCAAGGATAGAGTTGATTGAGCATGTCCATGGATTGAGGACATTCATAGGAGCCAAGTGAGTGCCAACTTGAGGAATGCACGAGGCTAAGGAAGAATCACGTTCTTGCCCTAAACCACGCTCTAAAATACGGCCGTACTACTTTCCACGTTCAAGTCCACGGCCGTGGAACATGGTTAGGGAAGCGTGGTTCATTCCAGTAACTTCTACGGCCGTGGAGAAGATGGTTCAAACCGTGTTGATTTCCACGCTCTAAATTACGGCCGTGGAACCCTTCCACGACCGTGATCTTGGCGATCTTTTTCGCCACACTTTGAGCCACGATCTCCTACGCAATTGGGCCGGACCGATATTCTATCTTACACTATAAAAGGACGGACGAAGAGAGATTCCGTCACCTTCGCTTACGCATAGACGCATCTTACGCTTACGCTTGGAATTGCCCTAATTTCGCATTTGGCGGAAGTTGTGTTGAGAGATTTTGGCGCATCGCCGTTGTGATTTCCGGATTGACGAAGATCGAAGATTCGGAAGATTGTTCGTAAGAAGATTTCGCTTCTTACTTAGGTTTGATTTAGAAGACGGATTGACATCCCGTTCTTCCTTCTTATCTAAGATTTTGATTATTTGTTCTATTCCGAATCTAGTGACGATTATTGTTCTTGATTGTGACTTTGAGACTGATTTGGAAGTTATTGAAGGTTTTCGGAAGTTTTCATCTTTCAATCTTTTAAACCTTGAATTTGATTTCATTATGACTATTGTTGGCTAAAAACCCTTAACAATTCTAAGGTGAAGGGTTGATAGTTGTGGCTTAGATGATGATAGATCGATTGTAATTAGATTGGATCCTGAGAGTTAGAGAGAATCGCCGACGAACCTAATCCACGGTCTGTTCTTGAGCTTCCACGGCCGTGGAACTCAAGAACTACCCGTAATTTTGTGTTAAGTTACGAACCTGCTTTTACTTTAATCCAAAGTTAAAGATTTGCTTTAACTTAGTCTTGGCTTGCCTTTTCTAGGTGGCAGTGAAGCCTTAACAACCTCTACCTCGATTGTGAGGGTCACAACCTTAATCGGTTTAGTTAGTCTTGATCCTTGGATTACAAGTTTGGGTATTTGACATTAATTCTTACCTTTAGAACCATTCTATATTGAAGCCTCAACAACCTTTATAGAGAGTGTCTTGTAGGCGAGTCATATAAGGTTTTTGGAACTTCACCGTACGATTACCTTACATTAGCATACCTTTGCATATCTCAACTCTGTCCTTACATCATTAGTATATCTTGAATAAATTGCCACAACTGGATACTTGGATCTTTAGGATTGTTCTTTTCCCAATACTTGAAAAGCTTCTTACATTTACCCGCTTGATAATCTACAATTGAATTTGTTCCCCCCAAATCCCTGTGTTCGATACTTTGGAATTCTTGCTCAACTATATCGATCCGTACACTGCGGGTTTGCTTGCTTGATTTCTAGTTTTATAATTAAAGCTTATTTGCACGCACGCTAAGTGGCGAACAAGTTTTTGGCGCTGTTGCCGGGGATTTGGTTTAGGCCGAATTCGGTTGCCGGTTGTCAAGCTTGGGAGCTTGCTCTCGTTATTTGATATTTCTTTGAGTGCATGCGCAGGTCTAGGAACACCGAGGATCTCTTACCTCTTGATCAAGAGCTTGAGAGAACTTTAAGGCAAAAGCGTAAGGAAAAGAGAATGGCTGAAGAACACGATCGTGATCTTCAATCGGAGCTAGCGGAGAAAGAAGCCCAACTCCAATGGAATGAGAAGATTCGCCGGGATGAAATGGATCGTCATCAATCTCAAGTTGACGATCTAAAAGATATGATGTTCCAGATGGGGATAGAACTAAGCAATCTTAAGAATAAGGGTAGCAAGAAATCCTCAAGGAGATCCTTAAGGTCGAATAGAGGCCATTCATCCGCTGAAGATAGTGACTCTTCCATGCCACCATTAGAGGAGATTGATCCAAGGATCAATGCGAATCCATTCGCTCCACGGACAACCGCAAACCGACGCCGCGTTCCACCTAGGAATGTAAGGCTGAACCGCGTGGATGAAGAGCCAAGAACTCTTGGCCAAAGGATGGATCCAACGCAGCAACCACGCCGTTTAGGTGTGAACTTTGATGCTGATGATGTACAAGGGTTTAGCTTCAACCCTCAAGTTATTACTCTTGTTCACCAAAACCAATTTGGCGGGACAAGCGTTGAATCTCCACACCAACACTTGCAAAACTTTGAGTGTATGATGGAGACAATGAGACCGAAAAATGCAACTACCAACAACTATAAGCTCAAGCCTTTCTTCTTCTCTTTGAAGGGGAAAGCATTGTCTTGGTATCAAGCTCTTCCAAGTGGAAAACTTGAGACATGGGAGGATCTTTCCGCGGAGTTCCTCACTAAGTTCTTTCCGCCATCCAAAACGGCGGAACTTAGAGGTAAGATTAATGCATTTTCCATGAGATCTAACGAAAGTTTTTTTCAATCATGGGAAAGGTTTCAGGATTTGTTATTGGATTGCCCTCATCATGGCATATCCAAGCTTGCATTGCTGGAGATATACTATAAGGGGCTGGATGTGGAGACACAATTCAAGCTCCAATCCCTCTCATGTGGTACATTCATGGACATGAGAGAAGATGATGCTTGGGACTTCATTGAGAAGCAAGCAAGAGTCATAGAGAAGTATTCCCACCGGAAAGTTGAGGGAAATCGTGTAGAGCAAGGAGCAAAGCTCACACATGAAGCTCAAACTCAAATCTTTTCTCTCAACAATGAGATTAAAGAGTTGAAGGAAGCCATCAAGACCAACTTCCCAAAGCAACAAGGGAAGGATGTTGGCTACTTGGGCAACAACAACAATGGTGGAGAGAATACAAACCGCAACAACAATAACCGGAACAACAACCGGAATAATTGGAATGGCAACAACAACAACCGGAACAACAATTGGAACAACAATAGGGGTTCAAACAACAACAATTGGCGCTCCAATCAACAAAACTCCGGTAACTCTTATCCTTCCAATTCTAATTCACTAAGTCCACCTTCCTCTTCCTCTACTCCTTTGAAAATCCAGGGGCAAACATCTAATGGAGGAAACACTTCGGGGAAGGAGAAGCCCGATCCCATGTTGGAAACGATCTTGGGAAAGCTTCAAGGGTTGGAGAACCGCATCATTAAGGTTGATGATCAAATTTCTAAGGTTGATAAAGCCCAAAAGGTTTTAGAAAACCAAATGTTCAGCCAAGCGGAGGAAGTTCCTAGGAATCAAGGGAAACTTCCAGGAAAGACGGAGGACAACCCTAAGGGAAGGGTGATGGCAATCACAACTAGGAGCGGAGTGACTACCACCGATCCGCAGCCTAAGTTTGTTGAAGTCCCCGTTGAGAAAGAAAAGAGAAGGGGAAGGAGAAGGAAGATGTCTACGTTCCTCCTCCGGCTTACAAACCTCCCCTACCATTCCCTCAATCTAGAGCAAGAGCGCGTCTAGATAAACAATTTGGTAAGTTTATAGAACTCATGAGCAAGCTGCATATTAATATAACTTTCAATGATGCTATTGTAGGTATGCCGGCTTATGGCAAGTTCTTAAAGGAGATCCTCTCCAACAAGAGAAAGTTAGAGGACTTTGGAGAGGTTAAGATGAGTTCGGATTCTTCGGATCTCATCAAGACCATGAAGGAGAAAATGCCCCCAAAGCTAAAGGATCCGGGGTCGTTTTGCATTCCCATAGGAGTGGGAGATGTCACATATGACGTTTTATGTGACTTAGGAGCAAGTGTGAGCATCATACCACTTGCATTATGTAGGAAGATCGGTTTAGGCGACCCTAAATCGGTGAAGATGACGTTTTACATGGCGGATCGATCTATCACTCGCCCCGTCGGTATTGTAGAAGACGTCCCGGTCAAGCTAGGTAAATTCTTTGTTCCCTTTGATTTTGTTGTGCTTGACATTCCTGCAGATAGTCCGGTCCCGATCATACTCGGAAGACCCTTTCTTGCAAATTCCGGCTGCATAGTCGATTGCAAGAATGCTAGACTCGCCTTTGACATAGGAGAGGAGAAGGTAGAGTTTGTTCTTTCCACTCTAGTGAAGGAGCCAATCTTTGATGAGGATATATTCAATATCCAAGATGAAGAGGGGTTGTCTAGAGAGGAGGTAAGTGTTATTCTCTTCAAAGATCCTTTACAAAAGGTTATTAGTATGAGTCTAACAAATGTAGGGGAAGAAGAGGAGTGCAATGAGGTAATTGAAGCCTTAGAAGCACAAGAAGAAGTGGGTGAAGTGGAATTTGAGATGCTCCACGATGAGGCAGAAAACGTGAGAATCCACGACCATACACTATATTCCACGGCCTTGGATTTCACCAACCAAACCGTGTCCCACTCTAGAGAGTTATACGGTCGTGGAGAAAGCAAAGCAACCGTATTCCCTTTCCACGCCCTAAACCACGGCCGTGGAAGATGTATGGAAACCGTAATTTTGGCCGTGGAAGAGGGTGATCGTACCTCTTCTTCAACTTCTCTTGATTCTTCTCCTACACCTTCTACTTCCTTAGACACCTCAAAGGAAGCATCGGAAGCTCCACAAGAACCATTGGAAGCTCCGAAAGCAATGGAACTAAAGCCGCTTCCTACTCATCTAAGGTACGCTTTTCTAGGACCTAATTCTACCTTTCCGGTTATTGTTAGTTCCGATATAAGCATAGATGAACATAATGAGCTCATGGTTGTCCTTAGGAAACATAGAAAAGCTTTAGGATATACTATTGAGGACTTAGTAGGAATCAAACCTTCCCTTTGCATGCATAAAATACTAATGGAAGAGGACTCTAGGACTTCAAGACAACCTCAAAGGCGGTTAAATCCGACCATGAAGGAGGTTGTCAAGAAGGAAATACTTAAACTTCTTGATGTATGTATCATCTATCCTATCTCCGATAGTAAGTGGGTGAGTCCGGTTCAAGTAGTTCCGAAGAAGGGAGGGATGACGGTCATCACCAACAAGAACAACGAACTCATTCCTACCCGAACCGTAACGGGATGGCGGATGTGCATCGACTACCGCAAGCTTAACAATGCGACGAGGAAGGATCACTTCCCATTGCAATTCATCGATCAAATGCTTGAAAGGTTAGCACAACATTCACATTTTTGCTATCTTGACGGTTATAGTGGTTTCTTTCAGATTCCGATACACCCGGATGATCAAGAGAAGACCACATTCACGTGCCATGGGGTACGTTCGCTTATAGGAGAATGCCGTTCGGGAATTGCAACGCCCCAACCACCTTTCAAAGGTGCATGATGGCCATCTTCTCCGAATACATTGAGGAAATCATGGAAGTCTTCATGGATGACTTCTCCGTTTACGGTTCCTCTTTTCACAATTGTCTTTCTAACCTTGCTCTTGTTTTACAAAGGTGTGAAGACACTAACCTAGTTCTTAATTGGGAGAAGTGTCAATTCATGGTTAAGGAAGGAATTGTTTTAGGACACTTAATCTCTAGTAGAGGGATCGAGGTGGATAAGGCAAAAATAGAGACTATAGAAAAGCTTCCTCCCCCAACTTCGGTGAAAGGGATAAGAAGTTTCTTAGGACATGCAGGATTCTATAGGCGCTTCATAAAGGATTTCTCTAAAATTTCAAAACCTCTTACTAATCTATTGATGAAGGATGCTGTTTTTGAGTTTTCGCAGGAATGTTTAGATGCGTTCAATATGATCCGGGAAGCTCTAATTTCAGCACCTATTATCCAACCTCCGGATTGGAACCTTCCCTTTGAGGTTATGTGCGATGCTAGTGACGTAGCTATAGGAGCTGTTCTTGGAAAACGAAAGGAAGGGCGAACCCATGCCATATACTATGCTAGCAAGACGCTAGATGAAGCGCAGCTCAACTACGCCACTACGGAAAAGGAATTTTTAGCCATTGTTTATGCTATTGACAAGTTTCGCTCTTATCTTGTAGGTGCAAAGGTGATTGTCTACACGGATCATGCTGCGATCTGGTACCTCCTTGCAAAGAAGGATGCGAAGCCAAGGCTAATTAGATGGATTCTTCTCCTACAAGAGTTCGATCTTGAGATCCGCGACAAGAAAGGTTCAGAAAATTCTGTTGCGGATCATTTGAGTCGCCTAACACATCTAGAGGACGACCACTTACCTATAGATGACTCCTTCCCGAACGAACACCTACATATCATTGAGGAGTGCATTGATGTGATCTCCAAAGGTAACGAACCATGGTTTGCTGATTTTGTTAACTATTTGGTTTGTCAGGAGATACCGTCCGGATTATCCTATGCACAAAGAAAGAAGTTCTTTAAGGATGTCCGGGAATACTTTTGGAATGAACCTCTCCTTTTTAAGAGAGGTCCGGATGGCATCATTCGGCGATGTGTGCCGGAAGATGAGATGCAAAGTGTCATCCGCCATTGTCACTCACTACCATGTGGAGGACACGCTAGTTCGAACAAGACTAGCGCAAAGGTATTGCAATCTGGATTCTTTTGGCCTACTTTATTTAGAGATGTGCAATCCTTTGTTTCTTGTTGCGATGCTTGTCAAAGAACAGGTAATATCTCTAGAAGGAATGAGATGCCTCTCAACAACATCCAAGAGGTGGAGATTTTCGATGTTTGGGGAGTAGATTTTATGGGACCGTTCCCATCCTCTTGTGGAAACCAATACATACTCTTGGCGGTGGATTATGTTTCTAGATGGGTGGAAGCGATTTCCTCTCCCACCAATGATGCCATGGTGGTGGTTAAGTTCTTTAACAAGACCATCTTCCTGCGATTTGGGGCACCAAGGACTATCATTAGTGATGGAGGTTCTCACTTCATTGCCTGGCGCTTTGAAGCTCTTCTAGCTAAGTATGGGGTTACTCACAAGATCGCCACCCCTTATCATCCACAAACTAGTGGACAAGTTGAGATCTCAAATCGGGAGATCAAAGGAATTCTAGAGAAGACGGTTTCAAGGACTAGGAAGGATTGGTCCTTGAAGCTTGATGATGCATTGTGGGCGTACCGGACTGTGTACAAGACTCCCATAGGAACCACACCATACAACTGTAACACCCCGAATCCGCGGGACTCAGGATGTCACATTGGGTTAGGATCTCACAATGGATCTTGACCCTAGCCTAACAACAAGTTCACTGGACCTTACAACATGGCACTGACAGATATAAAACAAATACATAAAACAGTATAAACTGTACGACCCAAAGTAAACAACAACATAGCCGAGTATATAAAACGACATCCTCACATAGGAGGTACAAAAGATCATCCTCACGCAGGAGGGGAAACACAACAACCCCAAACCAACCACCTAATGTACGAGAGTCCTCGGCCTGTCACCCTGCCAGATCACCCAGTAGCGCCTAACCTGTAAACATCTACAAGACGATATGACACCGTTAGCTAACCATACATATATGAGGTAATGCATAAGCACAAGCACAATCATGAAAGATAAACACATCAGCATGCTATCACACATTTACCCATTTATTATCTTTATATAATAACCATTCACTCAAAAACCGTATATATATAGATAGATGAAAGTATGTGACACGAGGACCGATACATCCCCGCCTCTGAGTACAATTTCCAGCTGTACGAGTATCGGTCACACAATCCGTGTACCCTATGGGAGTGGATTGCGCCCTTCCTGTAAACCAGTCTGGCCTGACATCAGAGAACCTCCCAGACTCCACGGCGGGATGAAAGGGAAAGGTTATCACAGCCACGCAGTGGGGCAGTCAATAGAACATAGGTCGATAAAAACGACAACTCATGATATCATAGCAAACATATAAAGCACACACCACTCATTCAAACACCCAATATAGGGATGATAGCTAAGTAAGTCCTACGGACTTACCTCAACCTCGTACAAACTCAACCACGATCACCTCTACACTGGAGGGACAACACGACCTATAAAAAGGCATAAAGAGATATATCAACCTCTATTCATCAAAGGGGTCACACCTAGACCCAAAGGGATCCATAAGGATCATACTCAATCTATGAGCCTCACATCCAACTAAACCTCAATATCTCAACATAGCTCACAATTCCTCAAATCTCAAGGTAGTATCTAATCAACATTCCTCAATCTCAATTTTAATCCTAATTTAATTAATTAACCTTTAATTAATTAATTAGATTTCGCCAGAATAACGTTTTGCCCGCAGGCAATTTCTAAACCTCCTGTCATCAAATTTTATCAAACAAGAACCCATAATCACCAAAATAATATAACAACCATAATGGAATTTCTAATTGTCCTATTTGACAAGCCTAAAGTCAATTTAGGCCAAATCGCAGTACGGAAAACGAATAAATTCATAACTTATTCGTTACTAACCCGATTGACGATCTGAAAGAAGATTCGGAATCACAACGACGTAGGCTACGCATGGACAACATCAAATTCATCGGAATCTGAGCGACGGAACCGTCCTGGTGACATATATGCTCGACCAGCCCTCCATATACTCGGAATTGCAGAAACTCGGTACCGTTATGAAGAGAATGAAGAGAGGAATCCAAAAACTAAAACGGAATTGAAATCGGATTAGAAACGGAGAGTAGATCTGAGTTTGAAGGTTGAGAGAAATCAGAGCTTTTACGAGAAAACGTGAAAGGAAATGAATTAATAAAGGATTTTCCGCTATTTATAGTGAAGACGATAATTATCCTTTAGTAAAGTCGATAATTATCCTTTAACCGATCCAAAGGCGGGTCGAACCTCTTTCTCCAAACTTCTCGAGATTGGAACATTAAATCTGGAATATTGTAGGGATAATTATTACTCAACTGCCTCGGAAAACGTGTATTCCTAAGCCGTCTTTCTTAGCCGTTAAGAAACGAAATAGCGACTCTTTTGGCCGTTTTGCCTCTCCATGTTATTTCATATCTAAGACATATCCGATGTCCTGATCATTTCTCTCAACTGCATTTTTATTAATTGAAGCTCCCAAATGCTCCAAATAACACCGGAGGGTAAAAATAATTACCCGGGGGAAAAAGTAAAAATTTCTCCAAACGTCCAAAATTACGCGAGGAACATAACGGTGAGACTCATACTCATCACTTGGGAAATCTTCGCAAGTTATATGTCAATTACTATCAACGATTAAGTTAATCAACATTAATTAGAATTCGGAAATCCTAGCTATTACATCACACACCCCTAAAAAAAAGTTTCGTCCCGAAACTTGAACAATTCCCAAATCCTCTCGGACCCATACGCCGATGTATAACTCTCACTCTTTCTATCGGAGGTATCACATCTCCGTTTAAAAGATCACAACCTATAACAATCTATAACCTCAAGTATAAACATGGAGGAATCATCACTCCAGGAAACAGGGTCATAACGCTACCCAAAGGCGTAGAGGAATCACGTCTCTCGCCATACCACATCACAAGGCATAGAGGAAGCACATCTCTAGCCAAAACATATCACATGCATAGAGGAAATACGTCTCTAGCCAACCCATAAACATATATATCGCATGGAGGAATCACATCTCCATTGAACTATGTCCATCAAGGTAGCATGGAGGAAAGAACCATCTCCAGCTGAATCCTAATCCCACTCAAATAGCATGGAGGAAAGAACCATCTCCAACTATAAATATAATCATAACGTGGAGGAAGTAATCATCTCCAGCTATAGCATACATCACGCTAGCACATCAAGATCTACTAAGATCATAAATCACATCACAACTAGCATAGAATAACACATCAAGGCATATAAGCACATAAGCACAACATTCATCAAGATAGCACTAAGATCTACTCGTGCTCCCACAAATGGGTCTGTCCCAACATATACTCTAGATAGTTCCTCAAGACACTATCCTCATAGCCTCTTCAAGTCTTCATCTTTACCATCATATCCTCAATATGAGAATGTCTTTCGAATGCAAGCGTTTCATATCTCATTCCAAGAATGCAATCAAATGCTCAACAAACATGTGGTTGGACTAAACCATCAAATCATCGTAATTCACAAGGTGTCTCGAGTCTGGTATATATTTCCTCAGTTGAAAAATATATGAAACATTGGGTGGATATCCTCTAATCTCAGAGGCAAAGCTAACCATCATGCTACCTTCTCTGTACTGGTCGATCTCAAATAAACCATCATATTGGAAACTCAGTTCCCTTTCCATATTAACACGTCTAATGTCTCGCAGCTGAGATACTTACAGCCGGATATGAACTCTCGCTTAAACTTTAGAGGTTAACGCATCTTGTCTACATATAATATCTGGCGACTCTGTACAACCAGCATTCTTTCTTCAATCAACGTTACTTGAACTATAAAATCTTGAATCTGGTCAGGTGTTATTCCACTACTACTGCTAGATCACTTCTAGCATAAGGATATACGACATCTATGTCTATATATATTGCCTCATAGGGCCATCCCAGAAAGATGCACGTCCTTCATTGTTATATAATAAACTCATTAATGGAAGGTAATATAACCATCCACGTTTCCAATTCAACTTACAACTTATAATAGATCTTTAAGATCTAGATGGTCCTTTCTAACTAACCATCTGTCAGGGGGTGAAGTGTAGTCATGAGGTACAGACTCGTCCCCAAAGCAGTTTGATCTACTGCCCAAAATCTCAAAGTAAAACATCTATCTCGATCAGAAATGATCGTTCTCGGTATACCATGGAGTCTCACTATCTGTCTAGTGTACTCCTCAACCAATTCATTCACTAGCCACATCCTTCTGATAGAAATGAAACATGCCGGTTTCATTAATCTGTTACCAACAATCCAGATAACATCAATCTTCTACTGGGTCACAATCCCATAACAAAGTCCATAGAGATGTCCTCCCAAATTCTACTACTGCACTGGTAGTGGGTGGGGCTTATCTCTAGATCGGAAATACTCTATATGGACCTGAATGTACTGAATAAGGCATACAGTGGGTATACCGTAATATTCTTTGTCTCCATCTGCATCAGCAGGTACAAAAAAAGCGGTCATGACTCTTCATCAGTCCATCTACTCACATGGAGAACTATGGTGCCTCAGTATGAGACATCGTTTCTCTAAACCTTGTCATGGCTAGGCAGGTCTCTTGCTTCTGTTGGACCTCATCCAACAGACCAGGTAGAACCTCTGAGGTATAACTGGGTATCCTCATCAAGGAACTGATTGTCCAACTCTAGGCAAGCTAGATCTCTCTGAAACTGAGGCTGAACTATCAATCTCACAATCATCTTCTCTTGGAGCGTCTTTCCATTCAAGTTATCGGCGACAACATTCAACTTCTCTGAATGATATGGAATCTTCAAGTCAAAGTCTTGATCAACTTAAGCTCTTAACACTGGCGGTTATTCACCCCTGTTGCATAAAATATACTTCAGATTTCTATGATCTATACAAATCTGACATGAAGATCACGCCGGTACGGTCTTCAAAACTTAAAGGCTTGAACTACTACTACTAACTCTAAATCATGAGTCGGGTAGTTCTCATCATACGTTCTCAGTTGTAAACACACATATCAATAACCCTACTCCTCTGTAGTAATACACATCTCAGACTTAGCTGGGATGTATCACCGTAAATCACGGGATACCAAAAATCTTCTAACTACAACAAAATGGAAGCAGAGGTCAAGTGCCTCCTCAACTCTTCAGAACATAGACACACTGCTTTCATCACGTAGTTATGGTGGTCTTCTCAAAAGACTCGCAAATGAATACGTAATCATATAAAATCCTTCCTCAAAGCATTGGTAGAAATTGGCTGAGCCGAGAAAACTACGTATTCCTTAATGTTCATCAGTATCTCCCATGTTACAACATACTTAATTCTCGCTAGGTCAACCATGATCCCACTGGCGGAGACAACATGGCCTAAAAAGGCTACCACTAGTATCTCAACTTACACTTAGAGGGCGTAGCATACAACTCTCTATCTCTCGAAATCTGTAGAACGGTCCTCAAACGATCGGTCTACTATTCTCTGCTATGAGAGTATACTGACATGTCATCAATGAAGTCCACCGCCAACTAATCAAGGAAGTCGATGAAGATACTGTTCATCAACTCCATAAAAACTACTAAAACATTCGTCAACCCAAATGACATCATTACAAACTCGTAGTGTCCATAACGGGTATGGGATGCTATCTCATACACATGTTGCTCTCTCATTCATGACTAGGGATATCTTGAGCACAAAGGAATCATGAAAACACAATTGCTTCTTGAAGCTAACTTATCAGGTCGTCAATACGGAATATGGAACCCACTAGGGTAAAAGAAGCCCGTTTCAGTCAACTTTTCAAGTTATCAGTACAATATCTCAACAAGCACTATATAGTGTGGCTTTCCCATTCAATCTTGTATCATACTTCAACTTGATAACAATGTCCACACTCCGCTGAGGTGGCAGCTAGACGGTTCACTAACACGTCTATAAACTCATAAACAGTTGGAATACCTTCCAATGTTGGACTATCTCGCTCCTTCATGGTATAACACTAGAAGGCGTCACATCCCTGTGCTATCAGCTCGCTGCTCGTACAGTCCTGATGACAAACCCGTCTTTTCAAAGGTCTTAACCTCATAAGACCTCTATTTAACTCAACTCAGTAAAGACTATAATAGTCTTACTATTAATATCTAACACCGCACGATATCTATTCCTTCAATCCATACACATAAAGATTTCCTCATGCACCTACGACATGACAAAGAAGTCTACAAGCCATACACAAGTCCCGGAATAAGGGAACAAACACATATCTCGCGGGTACCTCAGACCCCGAACTAGTAATCCTGTAAAGGAAAGTCCACCTTCTACTATATATCAAAGACTAACCATTAACGCATGCATCGAAAGACAAGAAGTGCATAGCACTCATAACAAACAAAACTCCACTAGGTAAACCATTAACGAGAATGGTACCTATAACAGCTAACTCCCGTAGCTCCACTACATATCCTCACTCGATCTCGGATCTATGCTCCTCAGGTATCACTGAGGTCCTCACTATAGCCTCCACTTCTACTCTTTTAGCACCGGAAAGAGGAAGGTCTTGATGGGAAGAAACACTACTTTGTTGACAGGAAGGGGCTAGATGGCCTAGTTCACCACAGATGAAACAAGCTATCGGTGCCAAAGGGCACACAGAACGCAAATGATCTGGATAGCCACAACTGAAACATAATTATCCCATCCTTGCAACCTGTGCAACTGAAGGGTAACTCGACCTTCGTCGTCCACCTGGAATGATCTCACTCTTGAAGGGAACCTATAAAGGCAATGCCTTGCCCTGTCGACAAAACTTCGCTCTATGCCCTGCTTTACCACACGTAAAGCATATGATGGGAGCCTTTGGGCACACAGCTCGCCAGTGTCCCAACTTCCACGCAATTAAAACACTGTAGTTCCTTGCCAGTCATCTTCATGGCCAAAGGATCACTAGATTATCCTGATATCAGACTTGGTTCCCCATTCATCATCTTTGCTTCTCTAGTAAATGATTCAGTCCATTGCTTCTTTCCGGATCCAGAAGCTTTAGTTGATCTCACAATTGTTGGTAAATCTGGTGTAGATCTACCCGCTATCACCGCTTCATATACTTGTTACATATATTCTTGAAACTCGGATCTACTCATGGAGACACGATCAGTCTCTTCAAACTCGTTCTCTGCCATAGGCGAAACAACAGCGGAAACTGGTCCCTAACTTATCACCACTGGAGGAAGAGGGGTGTGCCCTACCTCATCCCACTACAGATACTACTCTAGTCTGAGTCATCTGTAGGATATACGCACCTAATCTTATAAGGCTATATATATGCCATAGGTATCGATATGTATATAATACATCCACATAGTCCATAGTACACACAGATATATATACATATCTACGCTGCAGAGATCCATGGCAGAGGTGACGACTTCTCGTACATTCTATCCCAAAACCACACTTAAAACCAAAACCTTTGAAAACGTCAGATCCCATGTGGGCTCTGTTTATTTTACCTATCAAACCTCATTGCAGGTAGCAAGTGCCATTGTTGTCAACCTAATGCTCTGATGCCAACTCTGTAACACCCCGAATCCGCGGGACTCAGGATGTCACATTGGGTTAGGATCTCACAATGGATCCTGACCCTAGCCTAACAACAAGTTCACTGGACCTTACAACATGGCACTGACAGATATAAAACAAATACATAAAACAGTATAAACTGTACGACCCAAAGTAAACAACAACATAGCCGAGTATATAAAACGACATCCTCACATAGGAGGTACAAAAGATCATCCTCACGCAGGAGGGGAAACACAACAACCCCAAACCAACCACCTAATGTACGAGAGTCCTCGGCCTGTCACCCTGCCAGATCACCCAGTAGCGCCTAACCTGTAAACATCTACAACACGGTATGAAACCGTTAGCTAACCATACATATATGAGGTAATGCATAAGCACAAGCACAATCATGAAAGATAAACACATCAGCATGCTATCACACATTTACTCATTTATTATCTTTATATAATAACCATTCACTCAAAAACCGTATATATATAGATAGATGAAAGTATGTGACACGAGGACCGATACATCCCCACCTCTGAGTACAATGTCCAGCTGTACGAGTATCGGTCACACAATCCGTGTACCCTATGGGAGTGGATTGCGCCCTTCCTGTAAACCAGTCTGGCCTGACATCAGAGAACCTCCCAGACTCCACGGCGGGATGAAAGGGAAAGGTTATCACAGCCACGCAGTGGGGCAGTCAATAGAACATAGGTCGATAAAAACGACAACTCATGATATCATAGCAAACATATAAAGCACACACCACTCATGCAAACACCCAATATAGGGATGGTAGCTAAGTAAGTCCTACGGACTTACCTCAACCTCGTACAAACTCAACCACGATCACCTCTACACTGGAGGGACAACACGGCCTATAAAAATGCATAAAGAGATATATCAATCTCTATTCATCAAAGGGGTCACACCTAGACCCAAAGGGATCCATAAGGATCATACTCAATCTATGAGCCTCACAACCAACTAAACCTCAATATCTCAACATAGCTCACAATTCCTCAAATCTCAAGGTAGTATCTAATCAACATTCCTCAATCTCAATTTTAATCCTAATTTAATTAATTAACCTTTAATTAATTAATTAGATTTCGCTAGAATAACGTTTTGCCCGCAGGCAATTTCTAAACCTCATGTCATCAGGTTTCATCAAACAAGAACCCATAATCACCAGAATAATATAACAACCATAATGGAATTTCTAATTGTCCTATTTGACAAGCCTAAAGTCAATTTAGGCCAAATCGCAGTACGGAAAACGAATAAATTCATAACTTATTCGTTACTAACCCGATTGACGATCTGAAAGAAGATTCGGAATCACAACGACGTAGGCTACGCATGGACAACATCAAATTCATCGGAATCTGAGCGACGGAACCGTCCTGGTGACATATATGCTCGACCAGCCCTCCATATACTCGGAATTGCAGAAACTCGGTACCGTTATGAAGAGAATGAAGAGAGGAATCCAAAAACTCAAACGGAATTGAAATCTGATTAGAAACGGAGAGTAGATCTGAGTTTAAAGGTTGAGAGAAATCAGAGCTTTTACGAGAAAACGTGAAAGGAAATGAATTAATAAAGGATTTTCCGCTATTTATAGTGAAGACGATAATTATCCTTTAGTAAAGTCGATAATTATCCTTTAACCGATCCAAAGGCGGGTCGAACCTCTTTCTCCAAACTTCTCGAGATTGGAACATTAAATCTGGAATATTGTAGGGATAATTATTACACAACTGCCTCGGAAAACGTGTATTCATAAGCCGTCTTTCTTAGCCGTTAAGAAACGAAATAGCGACTCTTTTGGCCGTTTTGCCTCTCCATGTTATTTCATATCTAAGACATATCCGATGTCCTGATCATTTCTCTCAACTGCATTTTTATTAATTGGAGCTCCCAAATGCTCCAAATAACACCGGAGGGTAAAAATAATTACCCGGGGGAAAAAGTAAAAATTTCTCCAAACGTCCAAAATTACGCGAGGAACATAACGGTGAGACTCATACTCATCACTTGGGAAATCTTCGCAAGTTATATGTCAATTACTATCAACGATTAAGTTAATCAACATTAATTAGAATTCGGAAATCCTAGCTATTACAACAACCTTGTGTATGGGAAGTCTTGTCACTTACCGGTGGAGTTGGAGCACAAAGCGTTTTGGGCCATCAAGTGGTTGAATTTTGGCATGAAGGAAGCGGGAGAGAAACGTCTCTTGGACCTTAATGAGCTGGATGAACTCCGCTTGAACGCCTATGAGAACGCTAAGATTTATAAGGAGAGAGCAAAGCGTTGGCATGATAAGCATATCATTCCAAAGGACTTCAAAGAAGGAGATCAAGTTCTCCTCTTCAATTCAAGGCTTCGTCTCTTTCCAGGTAAGCTTAAATCTCGTTGGACCGGACCTTTTCTAATTAAGCGTATTTTCCCCCATGGTGCAGTTGAAGTATGGGGTGAAGCGGGCGGAAGCTTTAAGGTGAACGGTCAACGACTCAAGAAGTATACGCCGGAACTACAAGCTGAAGAGTTCGCGCCCACCGCACTCGAATAAGTGCGAATTTGGTCTAGCTACGGACCTTAAACAAAGCGCTTCTTGGGAGGCAACCTAAGGTATTGCATTTACGTTTTTGTTTTCGATTCATAGTTTAGCTTAGTTTAGACGTTTTTGCTTTGTTTTGCCTTCGATTCCTTCCGGTATGTTCGTGTTTTTGGATGTAGGAACAGTGGAAAAGGAAAAGGGAAGAGTTAAATTGAAGAAAAGTGACGAAACTTGGACTTTGGAGCATTACAGAGAGTTCCACGGCCTAAACCACGGTCGTGACAACTACAGTGACCGTAATTTCCAAAAGCCTTTGAAAAATCACCAAAACCACGGTTCCGTACATTTCCACGGCCGTGGAACACCCCGATAGACCGTGATTTTCAAAATTTTGCCTGTCACTATATAAACCACGTTCTTCACAAAAACACACCAAAAACTCAATTCCACGCTCTCTCTCGCCGATTCCACGCCCTTCACCTCAAATCTCCGTTCGTTAATCTTTTTCAACGATTCTTCTTTCCAAACTGAAGCAAATTCGACCACCAACGAGATCCAAGCAACTAATCGAGCGGCAAATCACCAAGGAACGCACAATTCGGATTTTAAAATCCAAAACCTAGGTTTTTTCCACTCTTCTTGATCTTTGTCAATTTGGGTTCGTTTTTGCTAGAAATTATAGGAGAACTGATTGAAATTGGAAGGAATTAGATTAGGGTTGCCTGATTGCTGAGTTGAGTGCTGTTAGTTGAAATTTGAGAAAAGTCGAGACGAATCACGGTTTCTGTCAGTTCCACGGCCGTGGAAATACCAAGAACAGACCGTGATTTTGAACAGTGATGGACTTCGTGAGGAGAGTTTCTGGGAGAATTAAGGAGAAGAAGAATGAGCAGAACAAAAAGAGGAAGGGTAACCCCTCTTCCTCTTCATCCTCTAGAGCACCACCACCTTCCTCCCCTTCACCTCCATCCTCACCTTCATCACCCGCACCTCCTAGCCCTAGAGTACCGACTATTCATGAGGATCACCTCGATGCACTCGAGAGGATCCATGAGAGGGTTGTGATTGGACATAGGTACCTATTGTTAGAGGATTTAGCTCCTCTTAACATCATAGATGACCTTACTTGGCTCTTGGATAGAACCGGACTTATTGTCTTCTCAGCTATCCGAGAAGACGCTTATGAGGAGATTACGAGAGAGGTTGTGACGTCGTTTGAGCACAGCCACGTGGATAGGACCGTTTCTTTCCGTCTTATGGAAAGAAACTATCATTTCTCTATCCGGGAGTTCGGAACCTTCTTTGGGTTCCAAGAGACCTTCAATGGTCGTTTTCCTAGTGGCGTTTACGCCAAAGATTTTTGGGAGGAGGTTGCCATGATTTACGCCAGCGAGGACCGCTGGCAACCAGCTGACACCAAGGCTAAGTTGATGTATCACTTAGCCTTGAAGATTGCTCACCGTGTTCTTTCGGAGTGTCTCTTCCCTAGGACGGAGACACCTCAAAAGATCAAGACGGATGAGCTCTTTCTGTGGTATTCTATGCTGTATGGGCGCCGAGCTGACTGCGTCACCCTCTTAGCTGCTACCATGAGCAAGCTTAAGAACAAGAGGAAGGGCAACACTGGATATGGTGGGATAGTTACCCACCTTGCTAAGATGTTGGGGGTTGATTTTTCTGCATGCACACGCATACCAGCTGTACCCCTAGGACTTCAAGCCTTCATGACTAGAGGCCTTATCTTCCCTACCCATAGAGGTCCGCCTTACGCAGCCATGCCTTGGGAGAGCAGGACGGGGAGGGGTATTGAGTGGCTACCGGAGTATTCCATTATGGCTGGACGCTATAATTGGAAGGAGACGTTCGCTGTTATGCATGCGAACAGGATTGCAGCTCCTCCGTATGTCCCACCACCGCCCGTAGTTGAGGAGGAGGAGATGAGGGATCAGTATGAGGGGGGAGGAGGAGCAGAGCAGGAGTTTGGCACGTTTCCGGATCAGCCGGACATTGCTTCTGATGTGCCCAGACGTTCTCCACGTCCCGCCAGAGCTTCAGGATCGTCTTCTCGCCGCGCCAGCGTGAGTGAGAGACCTACGTGGATGGATACACCTCCTGCATGGTACGGAGCTCCACCTCCATGGTCCGCACAACAGCCATCAGCACCAGCACCGTCCGATGCACCGGGGTGGTATAGTCATGCTCCGGGATGGTATGAGCAGATGCCAGATTGGGCTACTAGCCTTTCTGACAGAGTAGGAGCATTGGAGATTCGAGCCGATGCTAGAGATGGACGCATGGACGACCTCGATCACATGATGAGAGACGTCTACCGCCAGCAGTTTGGGCGGCACTACGACTCCAGCTTCTCTCCATTCCCGCCTCCACCAGCGCCACAGTGATGATTTGCATGACCGAAAGCTTTAGCCGCTCCACCGCCGTTTTGTGAGTCTTTTTCTTTCTTTCTTTTCTTTTCTTTCTTTTATTTGAACATTAGGGACAATGTTTGTTCCAAGTATGGGGTGGGGTGTGACTAAAAGTTTGTAATAACTCTTACTCACTATGTTTTCTTCTATCGAGACTATCTTGCATGTTCATTATATTGTCGCACGTTTCATTATTGCATTGCATGAAAAAGAGTTTGAAAAACCCATAAAAATTGAAAAATTTTGAAAATTTTGTGCTTCTAAGGAATTGAGATGATTTCTATGATAATCACTACATGAGAATTAAGTTTGATGATAATTGCATGCTTAAACGATTAGTGAATTGAAAAGAAATTGAATGTGTTGATTATACCTCTTTTACAAGTTTCATAATGTGATTAATGTTACCTAAATCATGTTGAAAAATTGAAGTTGAAATCACACTATAAGTTCTTATGCTTCTTGTTGAGATGATTAAGGCAATTCGATTTTTCTTTCTTCTTTCTTTGATCATTTAGCCCCTCATTGAAATTATTACCTCCTTTACCTATCCGGGAATTTAGAGGAGTTGATTGATAATGGCATGTTTGATGTGGGAGGGCCTTGAAAGCAATTATTTGCAATCAAAAGAATAGAAAGAAATTGTAGGTTTGGGGAAGTCAATCATGACGATGAGTAACTCGGCACCATTCACATTGCCGGGTGTTTGTGTCTTGCCAAAGTTGGATTGAGCGATATTCCTAGCGGATTATGGTATGTGTGCTAAGGGTTTGAGGCATCTCATAAAAATTGAGAAACGCCAATCTCCTAGGCTTCGGTTTTTGTTCACCTCTATCCATAACTCCAAAAGTAAAGTCAAAAAATGAAAGGAAGAGAGCGAAGCTCTAAGTTGAAAATGTGCGGAAACCGCAAGAGAAAAAGAAAAGAGTTGTTATCCATTTTCCCGGATTCATGCACCACATTCCCTAAAACTTTCCTTCCCTTTCCACATTCTAGACCATTTTCTTTGAAAGTCCTTAAGATCAAAAGAATGTTATATGACTTGGTGATCTAAATTGAAGTCTCTTATGATTGATTTTGATAATGTTTGAAGGTTATAATGCTTGTATGGAAGTTCAATTGATTCATGATTTTTCTTTACTCTTTACTCTTTGATTAAGTGTATAAAAGTCTTATAAACGAATGAAGCAAAATTTGAGAATGAACTATTGTTTAGAAGGCACATTCATCCAAAAGAAGTATTGCTTTGAGAAGGTACACATATTTCATCCTAACTCTTGTTTTAAAGGCTTTTTGAAAGACCTTGCTTAGGGACAAGCAAGTGGCAAGTATGGTGTTAATTGTTAGCATGAAATATTGTGATGTTTTAGGCACGTTTTCGAAGTGTATTTTATCCATATTGATAGTCATTGATTGAGCATTGATGCATTTGTGAGCTAGTTTATCTATAATGTCGATATAGAGATCTACACAAGCTTTATGTTGATTTTAGGTAATTGAGAGCTATTTCCGAACGGAATTGATCAAGGATAGAGTTGATTGAGCATGTCCATGGATTGAGGACATTCATAGGAGCCAAGGGAGTGCCAACTTGAGGAATGCACGAGGCTAAGGAAGAATCACGTTCTTGCCCTAAACCACGCTCTAAAATACGGCCGTACTACTTCCACGTTCAAGTCCACGGCCGTGGAACATGGTTAGGGAAGTGTGGTTCATTCCAGTAACTTCTACGGCCGTGGAGAAGATGGTTCAAACCGTGTTGATTTCCACGCTTTAAATTACGGCCGTGGAACCCTTCCACGACCGTGATCTTGGCGATCTTTTTCGCCACACTTTAAGCCACGATCTCCTACGCAATTGGGCCGGGCCTATATTCTATCTTACACTATAAAAGGACGGACGAAGAGAGATTCCGTCACCTTCGCTTACGCATAGACGCATCTTACGCTTACGCTTGGAATTGCCCTAATTTCGCATTTGGCGGAAGTTGTGTTGAGAGATTTTGGCGCATCGCCGTTGTGATTTCCGGATGACGGAAGATCGAAGATTCGGAAGATTGTTCGTAAGAAGATTTCGCTTCTTACTTAGGTTTGATTTAGAAGACGGATTGACATCCCGTTCTTCCTTCTTATCTAAGATTTTGATTGTTTGTTCTATTCCGAATCTAGTGACGATTATTGTTCTTGATTGTGACTTTGAGAATGATTTGGAAGTTATTGAAGGTTTTCGGAAGTTTTCATCTTTCAATCTTTTAAACCTTGAATTTGATTTCATTATGACTATTGTTGGCTAAAAACCCTTAACAATTCTAAGGTGAAGGGTTGATAGTTGTGGCTTAGATGATGATATATCAATTGTAATTAGATTGGATCCTGAGAGTTAGAGAGAATCGCCGACGAACCTAATCCACGGTCTGTTCTTTAGCTTCCACAGCCGTGGAACTCAAGAACTACCCGTAATTTTGTGTTAAGTTACGAACCTGCTTTTACTTTAATCCAAAGTTAAAGATTTGCTTTAACTTAGTCTTGGCTTGCCTTTTCTAGGTGGCAGTGAGGCCTCAACAACCTCTACCTCGATTGTGAGTGTCACAACCTTAATCGGTTTAGTTAGTCTTGATCCTTGGATTACAAGTTTGGGTATTTGACATTATTTCTTACCTTTAGAACCTTTCTATATTGAAGCCTCAACAACCTTTATAGAGAGTGTCTTGTAGGCGAGTCATATAAGGTTTTTGGAACTTCACAATACGATTACCTTACATTAGCATACCTTTGCATATCTCAACTCTGTCCTTACATCATTAGTATATCTTGAATCGATTGCCACAGCTGGATACTTGGATCTTTAGGATTGTTGTTTTCCCAATACTTGAAAAGCTTCTTACATTTACTCGCTTGATAATCTACAATTGAATTTGTTCCCCCCAAATCCCTGTGTTCGATACTCTGGAATTCTTGCTCAACTATATCGATCCGTACACTGCGGGTTCGCTTGCTTGATTTCTAGTTTTATAATTAAAGCTTATTTGCACGCACGCTAAGTGGCGAACAACCGCCAAGAGTAGATGGTGTTCAACGGTGTTTCAGATGTATCAGTCGAGGGAGTACATCCATGACTTGAGACATGTTGTCAATCATGAGGATTTAGTGGCAGAAAAGGAATTGATGAGGCTAACTGGAAGACGAAGGGTAGTATCTTTTGTTAGGTTTTACGCTGAGCTAGTAGCATTGAAAGAATCAATGGGTTAGACCTAGTTCTTCCCTTGGTTGAGTTAGTTACATATGTGATTATAAGTGTAGTTGTCTCGTGTGCAGGAGTGTTATATGACCTGATATATCTCGCGATGGTAGTTCAAGTAATTTGTGTATTTAGATTAGAAGGTTTCAACCTTCTTAGCGTGAGAGTTCATACCTCTGCCTTAAGGGACCGAGAAGTTCAGTGTGTGGCAAGTTTCGGGACGAAACTTGTTTTTAGGGAGATCTAATGTAACACCCCAAATTTTGGCGCATTTGCAGTATTTATTTTCCGGCTTCTATCGATATTTTCTTAGCTTAAACATTTTATTAAAAGTATTTTACGACGTAAAATATCTTTCCCGAGTATATTATTATTTTGGATACGTTCGTGTATATCCATATTATTATTTTCGGAAAAGTCGGGAAAGTTTCCGATTTGAAAATCCCGTTTCGAATATTGTTGATCGAGTTTATTGATTCCCGTTTTTCCTATTTAAATATTATTACTATTATTCTTATTGTTTTATTTTTATTTTTTTTCCCACCTTCTTCACCTTTCTTTCCCCGACCTGTTGATTGAATGAGCTGCCCTCTCCCTCTAGGCTCTAGCAGCCTAGCCATAGCCCTAATCCAACCTATGCTCACCTCCGACCCCTCATTCTCACCCTCGACCTACCTCGTGACCTTGTCCTTCCCTCAGCCTTCCAAACTCAACCTCTCTCACACTGAGCTTGGACTACACCCTTCTACATGCTCTCTCTCTCGATTTTCTCCATTCTTGCATCTTGTCTCTGCCTCATCTTGCTGACCGCCGGAGTCTCTTACTCACACACCTACAACAACCTCCCCTTCTCTCCACATTTATAGAGGATTGCTCTCCTCCCTCCAGCAAGACCAACACTGCAGCTCCCCTTCGTCTCTTCTTTGTAGCCACCTAGTTGGAACAACAAACACTGGAGAAGAATCACCTTGGATTGGCGCCCAACAGTCACCGGAAAACGCCAGCGCCTCGCCTTGTCGGAGATCGAAGCTGGATCTGCAGCCCTCTGCACTCTCCCTCGCCTCACCTGCCCTCCCCTGTCGCAGTGAAACCGACGGCCTAGAGCCACCCGCTGCCACGCCTTGCCGTCAGGAACGACGCCGGTGAAGCTGCCCCGCCTGCACGAGCCTTGCCGGAGACCGAAGGCCGACTGCGCTGCCTCGCCCTCCTTGCCCCTGTAGCGCCGCCGTCATCCCCCATTGTTCTCCTTCTCCCTCCGCCGTCCATCGGGTTAAGAAAACCCTTTTGGTTTATTACAATCGGGCCCCACTTAGTTTATGTTTAATTACACAATGCAACCTGTTTTATATATTTGTGTTTATGGCCCTAGTTTCGGAATTTTGCCAAAACTGCCCTCTGTTGAAACAATTAAAAAAGGGACCAAACTTTTAATTATGGAAAATAACCCAAGCTTTATGACATTGTTGCCCATAAAGTGTTTTTACGGTTTTTAAATTTGGGCTTTACTTCGAGATATATTCTTATTTATATATATACCATATATATTATGCTCATGTTGGATTAATTTCTGATTATGACTCAAAGATTAAATTACGGGTTTTTAACGTTGACTTTGAAAACGAACTTTACCTTGGGTTTGATGTTATACAATTTTCCCCGAATATATATTTACGGTTTTTAACTTGGGATTTAAAAGTGGGGTTTTCCTTAGATTTATATATGTTAATTATTCCTTTCAAATTTAGCTTATAAGCTAAATTTCTTTAGTTTGGTGCTAGGTTCGGAAGCGCCCCGATAAAGGCCATCAAATCCGCATTCGACGTTCGTCGACCGACTTCCACCTTTGACCCCGAGTGAGTACCTCTCTCAATCTAGTTATGTTTAATATTAGTATCATGCTAGGTTGGATCTAGCATAACTTAGAGTGAATGCCAAGTAGTGGCCTTGAACCTTAGGTGAGTTTTGAGGATTTATAATTGTGCTAAGACTTGAGGTGTTTGGTTATCTTGTGAGGTTGTTATAAGGCTTTAAGTTATATGGTTGATCTTGTGAGCGTTCTGAGGCTCGAGGTTGGGGTTGTATGATCTTGTGGGGTTTTAGAGCTTAGGATTGAATTATCCTAGCACGGTGTTGTTACCGTTGAGTGTGATGTGAGCAAGGGGGATTCTAGGATGCGGTCCTAGAATTGAGAGTCAAATGGTCTTGCGTAGATCATTTGTATATAAGTCTAAGACTTCTATTGTGAGTGGGTTGTTGTTGATATAGTTATCTTCTTGTGAGCAGGTTATGGGTTTCCTCCTTAAGGAAGCGAAAGTGTTGTGAGTTGAGTGTGGTGACGAGGTAAGTCTTCGGACTTACTTAGCTCGTATTCCTTGTATTAGCATTGATGTGTGTTTGTTGGTGTGTGTTTATTCTTTATTGTTTATAACAACTAAACAGGAAATAGGACCACCGACCTTTATATTATTTGGCCCAAGTGTATGATAACGGGCGGTGACATCACTGCCTAGCTCTTGCGTAGAGCTAGGAGGTTCTTGACGACTAGCCCGTGTGGTTAGACGGTCGGAGGCATCCGTACCGTTTCATGCGGTAAGTGGGGACCGAGGCGAGTTTCGGGAGATTCTCGTGTCACAAAAGAAGTTGAATTAGAACGGGATATGACTTAATAATAAAAAGATAATAAACCGGACTTGTGTGATTTGATGTATATTGGGTGTTATGTTGATTTATTTGTGTTTGTGCCTTTCACCTTGATTCTAATGCTTCGAATATTAGCTAACGATTTTATACCGATTGTTGTAGATTGCCTTGCAGGTTAGGAAAGCGGCCGAGAGATCCGGAAGAGTGGACAGCCGGGGTTCCGTACATTTTAGGAGTGGGTTTTGGTTGGAGTCGGGTTGTGTTTTATTCTTCGTTTGTTATGTTGGTATGACGTGTGTATGGCGTTTTGATCTTTGATGTTGATTATCGGCTGAAGTCTTTTGTTGTTTTCCTTCGGGTTTCTTATCATTTGAATTAAAAGGAATTTTGGTTTTGCCTTTATTTGTGCCATGTTGAAAGATTCGGTGAAATTGTTGTCAGGCTAAGGGTCGGGACCCATTGTGAGGTCTCGCCCGTAGCATCCCGATATCCCGCGGATTTGGGGTGTTACAGTAATTTTTTTTTTCAAGCCAAAAACCTTACGGAAAGTCGAGTTTGGTTTTGACCATGTTGTAAATTGTTTGGATTGCCCAGAAAATTGGTTTTACGAGTTTTATGCTTGTTTTAAAAGAAAAATGGGATTTCCCTTGGTTCGTTTTATTCGTTAGATCGCTGTTCAAATTTAGCATGTAAGCTAAATTTGATTAGTTTTGATGTTTAGGTCTTGAAGCAACCGTTAAGAGATGACGGACCCGTTCTTGAACTCCGTAGACCGTGCTTCACCTTGGATCTCGTGTGAGTACCTTCTCCTTCGTTAGTTCGGTAATGGTAGTATAACATTTTAGGTGAACTTAGCATAACATAGAGCAAATGCCATGTAGTGGCCATGAACCATAGGTATTAGTGTTTGGCTTTTTGAACTTGTTGAATTATCTTACATACGATCTTAGGATGACCTTTGAGTTTACGGATTGGACCTAGCATGCTAGAGTTAGATATCTTATATATATGTTGGAGACTAGAAGTTCGAGAACTTCTAACTTTTTAGTTGGTTGTTAATAGAGTGTCTCGCTTGGTCAGGCTTAGAGCGTTTCTTGCGGGAAGTTGAGAGTGGTTATTCGAGTTCCCTTGAGAGAGATAAGTCTTCGGACTTACTTAGCTCATATTTTACATATTAGCATTGATGTGTGTGTGGTGGTGTATGTGTATGTTATTGTTTATGTTATAAACAAACAAACTGGTAATAGGATCACCGACTTTATATTATTCTAGCCCAAGCGTATGATAACGGGAGGTTACATCATATGGCTAGCTCTTGCAAGAGTCTAGGAGGTTCTTAGCGACTAGCGCGTGCTGGTTAGACGGTCGGAGGCATCCGTACCGTTCCATGCCGGTAAGTAGGGACCGAGACGGGACCACGGTGGTCTCGTATCACAAAACTAAGTTGAATTAGAACGGGATACGACCTAATAATAATAAAGATAACAAAACGGATCGTTGTGATTTTATGTATGTTGTATGCTTGTGATGAGATTATGTGTGTATGTGCCTCGCCCATTAATTCTAATATCTAGAATATGAGCTAACGGTTTTAAATCATTTGTGTAGACGCCGTGCAGGTTAAGGACGCCGCCGAGTGAGGTGGAGGAGTGGGTAGCCGAGGGTCGCCGTACACTATAGGACGGAGGCATTTTTGGGTTTATTTTGTTATGTTTGGATTTATAGGATTTATACTTTGATATGGTGTCGTTTTGAGGACTCGGCTGAGTTTCCACTTTGTACTTTTACTTTCAGTTTCTCGCATACATTATAAACGATTTGAGTTTTTACCTTTATTTGTGCCATGTTGGAAAGGTCCGGTGAAATTGTTGTCAAGATAAGGGTCGGGACCCATTGTGAGGTCTCGTCCATAGCATCCCGATATCGCAGGGTGTTACACCATACACTTAGCCTCACAATACGAGTCTTTCTCTTCTTCGTGTGCAATAGGTAAACATGTCCATCTTCCATAATAACATTTACTTTTGACATGCTGAGTACTGAGTACATACTTACTGCGGATCTTTGGCGGAGGTTGTGTATCTCCCTCTCACATCCCCAGACTCGATGGTTAAGACATTGTATCTCTTATCTTCATCACCTATGTTCAGTTGGTGTAACACCCCAAGTTTCACAACTCGGGGAGCTACTGGTTAGGACCTCATAGTCGGTCCCGACCTTAGTTTGACAACAGCTTAACTAGATCTTACAAGAAAGCACAGATAAGGAAATTCATAAATCATAAAGTAGGTTTTTACAAAACAATGAATGTGACCAGAAACTGACAACCGGAAACAAAAAAGTCTCATAAACTGAGAAAAATTACAGTCATAACTGAAAGACCGATAAAAGAAACTACACCCCATCATAAGGAATACGACACCCCGGCTGTCCACTACCATCCGGATCACTCGACATCTGCTCTAACCTGTGGCAAGTCTAAACAACGATAAACAATTTGCTAACTAATCAAATATAAGTAGAAAGATAAATAGCACAAACACACAGAAGAAGAATATAAACACTCAACATGCTGGCACACAATCCGGTTATTATTTGATAACTTATGTGATTCACTTTATCCGGTTTTAAAAGTTGTAGCATGAGAAATCTTAAGATTCTCGCCCCCGTTCCTTATCCAGCTGGTGATAGTTTAGCACACCTCCACCGGTGGCGTCCCCGCAAACCATGTATGGACTAGTCCCGAAGGAAACCCCCAACGCCCACGGGCTAACTGAGCAGAACGCTACCGCCCGTTACTCTAAGGCCAGATATGTAAGTCGGTCGATGATTACTATGAAATACACTAGTGCACACATCATTCACACACCACTATCATAATTCACACACATATCTGACAGCTAGCTAAGTAAGCCCAAAGGACTTACCTGAAATAGATCTCGACTCTCTAATTCGCAAATTTGTCTGTAACTGTAGGAACTCAGTAGCCTGTCAAAGGAGGCAAGTGTGTCAGCACACTTTCTAGGTAATTAGAAGTCTAAGACTTATGAGATAGTAGATCCTATTAGAACAAAATTTAATACAATACCAATTTATGGTAAAATGACTATTTTACCCTTGGTCCCGAAACTTCCAAAAATTCCATAATTCATGCCTAAACTCTTATTTGAGACTAAAAAGTCATATTCTAACTCCTAAAGATGAGTTTAGTTACAAACTGGAAATTTACCCATTTTCCTATTTTCCGAAAGATCATTAAGGTCCAACTTCGGCTTCAAATATGAAATTCGAATAAACTTATAAAAATTCCGAAATAATTCTCTAAATCATCTATGGTAACCCATCTACTCCTAGGAGCAAGAATTTCTCAAAACTGTTCAACCATCATTTCTATAAAAATTCCCAAAGTTGGTTACAACACTTACATTTCCTATA
This sequence comes from Fagopyrum homotropicum, assembly GCA_033239125.1. NCBI lineage: Eukaryota > Viridiplantae > Streptophyta > Magnoliopsida > Caryophyllales > Polygonaceae > Fagopyrum > Fagopyrum homotropicum. The sequence goes on along the minus strand of BSWB01000007.1, from coordinate 97,584,782 downwards.
CTTAGCCAAAATTTCATTGTTGAAAAAACAACTTAACTACTCCACTTTGGGAGCTTATAACTTCTAATCCGACCGTTCATTTCTTCTCAAATTTTAACACGGTAAACTACATATATCTACCTATTATATATTAAAATTTCAACGGTGGATCTTCTACATAACTCTTTAACATTGATCTACAACAATGCCAATTTCCAACCCCAAAACTGAAGAAAACAAAAATTAATTTATAGCAGTTCATGTATACAACTATTTCGGACATCTTAACTCAGCAGCTACTATCCACCAACACCACCCATGTTCCAGTCCTAAGTAACGCCTGATCTCTCAAGTTTAACCTAGTCCTAAACGTCTAACTGATTATCCAAATACTAGTAGTGCAAAGGGTCGAGAGCACTTACCTACGAGTTTGCAGTGGTGAAAGAACAAAGTAATCTAGCGCATTTTACACCGCCTTGGCTGCCGAATCCTTGACGATAGAAAGACAATCAGTTCTGGCCCCTAGACTAGACCTAAGTTATAGACAAGGGTAAGCGGAATTTTGCCTCACCTCACTGCCCTTCTCAGAATTGGAGATGGATGGCGGAAGTTTCCTGGTTGGTTCGAGCCTTCTGATGTAGTGTACACGAGCCTTCTGCACGTGAATGAGAGCATTCCATCATCGATATCAAACAATGCAAAAGGGAGGGCATATGAATAGTATCCATTCGACTCATGTTCGCCTCTAAACGTGTGTGCAAATAAGTTTTAAATTTATAAAACTAGAATAAAAGCAAGCGAACCCGCAGTGTACGGATCAACATAGATTAGCAAGTATTCCAGAGTATCGATCTCAGGGAATTGGTGAAACAAAATCAGTTTCAAGTAATCGAGCAATGAAAAGTGTAGAAGTTTTGCAAATATTGGGAAAACAACAATCCTAAAGATCCAGGTATCTAATTGTGACAATCGATTCAAGATATTCTATAAGTATAAGGACAGAGTTGAGAATTGCAAAGGTATACTAAGGTAAGGTAATGTACGGTGAAGTTCCATAACCCTATATGTCTAACCCAAAGACACTCTCTATAAAGGTTGTTGAGGCTGCAGTATAGAAAGGATCTAAAGGTAAGAATTGATCTCAAATACCCATGCCCAAACCCAAGGAATCAAAGAGAAGCCAAAACGGTTAAGGTTGTGACACTCGAAACCGAAATAGAGGATGTTGAGTCTCACTACTACCTAGAAAGGACAAGCCAAGGCTAGGTTAAAGCTAATCTTCAACGTTGGATCAAAGCAAAAGCAAGATTCGTAAACCAGGGAAAATCACGGCTAGATCTTTAGAACCACGGCCGTGGAATCCAAGAACAGCCCGTGATTTAGGGTGTCGACGAGGTTTCTCTAACTCTCAGGGTCCAAACAATTTACGATCGATCTATCATCATATAAGCCACAACTACAACCCTTCACCTTAGAATTGCTAAAGGGTTTTAGCAAACAATCATTTTCATGATATCAATATTCAAATTAAGAAGAATAAAAGATGAAAACCCTCGAAAACTCAAATAAAACTCAAAATCAATCTCGAAATCCAAACACAAAGTCGTATGCTTATGAATCTAGAAGAACAGGAATAGAAACCTCACAAAGATCTAGAGAAGTCACAAAGGACGGGATGCATGTCAATCCGTTCACGAATGAAAATCCTATAATATCTCACAAGGTACACAATTTCCGAAAAGTATGTCCTTCACGAATCTTCAAGCGACGGTAAGTGAGTGTAAGCGAGCCCCCGAAAACTCTCTTCTCTAGCCTTTTTATAAGGCGAGCTAGGGTTACGAGAAAGCCCAATGACGTGGCTGACGTGGCAAAATATGACACGTCACAGAATCACCGAAATCACGGCCAAGTACAACTTTCCACGACCGTGGTTTAGGGCGTGGAACCAGATTACGGTGCCATAGTATTTCCACGACCGTAATTTAGACCGTGTAACTCTCTGGAATGCTCCAAACTCAAGTCCACGTTCATGTTGCCAAATCCACGGCTGTGGTTTAGGGTGTGGAAGTGAATTTCCTTCTCCACGACCGTAATTCAGGGCGTGGACTTGATTTTCCTCTTTCTTTGCCTTTGTTTCGTGCAATATTCAATTCATGCTCCTTCCTTAGCCTTTCAAATGCATCTCCTTGCCATCAAATGTGATCGAACACTCCTTTCCTTCCTTATTTGCTCCAATCCAAGCTTTATTCACCTAAAAACACAAAAAACTAGTGTAGATCTCTATATCGACAAAGTGGGTGAACTAGCTCACAATTGCTTCAAACACATATCTAAGAACATTATAAAGAGGGAAAAACAACTAAAACAAGTGCCTAAAATATCGTCATATTTCATACTAACAACTCACCTACTGAAGGGTTGTGCGCAGAACCTATGTCCCAGGCGTAGGTACGTGTGCAGCAGTGTTGCTACCTTCTTGATCTCGCAGCAAGGAGGGTCTAGCTCGTCTGGGAGTGTCGTAGCAAGGAACGTCTGGCTCGTTTGGGGAGGGATTGGACACTTACGCTGCAGCACTAAGATAGTCCACCTATCTGCACTTGTACTCGTCTATGAGGAGATCTCGTCACCCCTGCAGATAGGTCTATTCAGATCGAAAGAGATGACAACAGAGTAGGAGAGGGGTAACACTCACCGACTGTGTGCTATGGCCTGATGTAGAGGGGCACCTGGGAAGCTGCACTGCTTGATCTAGGCTCACTGGTTGAGCACTCCTCGCGTCTATAATGAAGGAACGAGTACCAGGAAGGCTGGGAAAAACGTATGAAGAGTCGGGAGGGGAGAAGGTGTTACGAGAGTAGCCAGAAGGGAGGCGACATTCATGGATTGAACATGGACAGATTGAAGCGAGGTTGGAAAGGAAAGAATCATAGAGGCGTGATATCCTGCGTTATCTCAGGATCGTTACAAGCTGAAGGGAAAGACGTAACTGCTGGTCCCTGGGCTGAGAAGTGACGAACAGAAGGTCATCCCTCCTGCATCGCTTCCTGGGCTGCGTTGCTCCTCTTGCTGGGCTCAAGGCAAACGGTGTAGAGGTGAGACACATACCAAGCGGCCCAACTAAGAGGGGCAAGGCTGGACGACTTGGGCTGAGGCAAGGAAGCACAAAGTGGGCTGAAGCAAAGGGTAGGAAAGGAGTGGTGTGGTTTTGTCAAGGCTTGTCACAGTCTTGTCAAAACGTGTCAAGGCTTCGTCAAGCCCATGCATGGCCATGTCACGATCTTGTCATGGTCTCGTCATAACTCGTCATGGTCTCGTCTTGGTCTCGTCAAAACTCGTCACGACTTTGTCAAAGACAAGTCATGTTATAAACTAGGTTTTGAATAAGGTTTGCTATAAAAATCTTATCATTTAATGTGAAATGATATTACATAAAGTGATAAAATTTTGAGATATTGTTTCCAATTAAATAGAAAGCTAAGGATCAAAAGATCGAAATCCGGTTGTAACACCCCAAATTCTGAGAGCTCGGGGAGCTACTGGTTAGGACCTCACAATGAGTCCCGACCTTAGTTTGACAACAATTTTACTAGGATCTTACAACAAGGCACAAAAGTATTAAAAACATTTGAAAACTTTAAACAATATATACATGAAAGATATGTATCAGCCTTACAAATCAACGGTACTAAAACGACGCAAATGAAGAACATAAGACAACCTCGTCCCCGACTAAAAGAGTACGTGGACCCGGCTGACCATTTCCTCCGGATCTCTCTACAACTGTCTTAACCTGCAAGGCATCTACAAAGCGGTATAATACCGTTAGCTAACTTTCTATGCATAAGTATGAAGGTAAAAGAACAAACACACAACATACACAATCAACAAGCAACACTGAATCCTTTTATTATCTTTAATTAGGTAATAGGTTATTACTAATGATACTTATTTTGTGACACGAGGGATTCCCAAACCTCGCCCCTGTCCCCGTTTACCAACGCGGAAGGGTACTAATGCATTTGACCGTCTACCTGACTAGACTGGTTGCAGGGAACTTCCTAGACTCTCGCAAGAGCTAGGCAGATGATGTCACGACCCGTTATCATACACTTGGGTTAATTACACAATATACTAAAGTCGGCCTATTCCGGTTTTGTTATTAATCTTAACTAACAAACACCACTCATACACATCACACTCATACAAGAAGCCAGCTAAGTAAGTTCGTGGACTTACCTGAATCAGATCTCGACTCTCTTAATCACAACTCAATCTGTAACTGTATAACTCGGTTGCCTGTCAAAGGAGGCAAGTGGATCAACACATATCCAATATACTTAGAAGTCTAAGACTTCTAAGATATAAGATCCTATCGGAAGAGAATATACTAAAATACACATCTAAGGTAAAATGACTATTTAACCCTTGGTCCCGAATCTTCTAAAAATCTCATAATATGTACTTCAATTCTTACTTGAGACTAACTATCATATTCAAACTCTTAAAGTTGAGTTTAGGTCAAGACTAGAACATTACATGTTTTCTTTAACCTTCTAAAAAGGTCACTAGGGTCCAACTTTGGCTTCAAATATGAAATTTGAATGAACTTATAAAAATTTCGAAATAATTCTCTAGATCATCTATGATATATCATCTAATCCTAGGAACTAGAATTTCTTAAAACTGTTCAACCATCACTCCTACAAATATTTCCAAAGTTGGTTACAACACTAGAAATTTTCTATACTTAGCCAAAATCTGAGTATGTTTTCTAACTATACAACAAGTCCACTTTGAGCCTCTATAATTCTAAATCCCACCGTTGGATTTATCCCAACTTTTGACATACGAACCTATGCATGACACTAAACAACATCTTAAAAACCAAACGGTGGATCTTATCTCTAAGGCATCAAAAAGTATGCTCAAACTTGACTGATCAACACAGTTTCTGGAATTTCAGCAAACACTTAACAAAACAGCACATTGTCTTAACTTTGAAAAATCATAACTCCTAAACCGTTCGCTGGATTTATCCAAAATCTTGATATGTTCTACTATAAAATCTTATCTATAATATATCAAAAATTCAGCAGCAAAGGAGATCAAAAGCCTATTTAAAACCATCTCACAAAACTGCATCACGTGCTGTTTTTCTCAACACTCAGCACACTTATAAAAACTGCATGAGGAATCAACTTTGCAACATCATAACTCTCAACGTAACTCCGATTCTTCCCAAATTTTAGTATGATCTACTATGTACTACTGAATACAACATATCCAAAATTCAGCCAAAAAAGATGAGTATAGCATACCTAAATCGGGACCCAAAGTTCATTGTTTGTCACTTCTCGAAACTCCGAAAATTCCTATATCTTCACTGTTTCTTCTATGGATGTTCTGAGCTTGATTAGGAGACATAAAGGGCATTCATTAGACCTGAAAGGTGTGTAAGGGAGTGCAGGGAAGAGAAGGGTATCAACCTTACCCGATTCCAAAACTCGAAGGGATGTAAGAAGGTGAGCCAAGACTGTTGTCGAGCTAGTTGTTTCACAGAAGAGGAGAGATTAGGAGTCACTGCTTGGGATCCAGATCGTGAGTGCCAGAAGGGCGAAGCATTGCCTTCGTCTCCAGTTCCAATCTTAGATCTTCAAAGGCTACAAGGCTTGGCTATATCTGGAAGAGAGGCTGACTCGGAAGGGATGGTTGTGTCCACTGTTCGCAGGAGGTGAGGGGAAGGTCCAATCCAGGAGATGGCTTCTGTTGCGAGATCTAAGGGCTGGATAAGAGTGCGACCGTTGCCCAGGAGTTGCCCCGCGGCCCCAGTGCCGTGCACCCACGATCTGGTTCTCAACTTTCCAGCGGCTAGGGCAAATATGTGTCGTTTGCTTTTCCCCTAGTGTTGTTGTGCCCGAACCGAAGGAGGTTGAAGGCCTCCGTTGTCTTGGACCCGAAGGGAGGAGGAGAAGGCGGCTTTTGTCGAGTATACAGGAGGCGAGGGAGAGGACGGAGCGAGGACGGACGCCTGCAGCCCAGCGTTGTTGTCGTTGGTGTGCAGAAGACGGAGAGGACAGAGCTGAAGCGTCCCTAGCTGTGTGCAGAAGGCGGTGGTGTCCCTGGCTGAGGAAGAGCGTGAAGGAGAAGCGGCTAGGACAAAGTCATGTACGAAGGGGAGAAGAGAGATAGCAGATTTACGGCCCAACTGGCTTACTCGAAACGGGCCTGGATGTAAGGTTCATGGCTGAAATTGGGCTTGTCAAAATCATGCCATGACTTTGTAAAAAGTTGTCATAACTTCATCTTGGTCTCGTCGTGGCTTCGTCAAGACTTCGTTAGTGCATTGCCAAGGATTTGCCATGTCTTTGTCAAAAGACCTAGATGTATATATATATAACTAGGGTTTGGTGTAAATTACATCATTTTATGTGGTTATAAAACTTACATAAAATGATAAGATTAATGTTAGACATAAAGTTAGGTATCTTAAAGAGGTCAATGGTCTCCAAATCTCAGTTTGACTTAGAATTAATTGGAAATAAAATTTCCGGTTATTACAGTTGGGTCCTCACCGATGAGGATTTGAAGATCATACTTATTCACCTAACTATATTGATTTTCTTATACAATGGCTTATTTATTATGTATATTCATAACCATTTAACCATGAGCAACGGTAAACTTACACAGATCCCATTTGATCCCAATAGGTCTAGCACGAATGCACGACTGCACGACTGCGTGGCTTGCAACCGGTGAAACTGTGGAAGACCCAAATGTGGACCAACATTGGTAGAACCACCAACGAAGCATAATTTGTTTTCGAAATAATCTCTTATTTGTTGCAACATGTAGACAAATAAGCTCAAACAACAATAAGAATGACTGAAAGAAGTGAATGGAATTTACCATACAATATGAAATTTACACATTTGAGAACTTAATCTTATTATCAGTCTTTATTGTAAATCCTTCCTGCTTAAGGAGAAACTGATTCAAAATGAGGATACCATTTGTTACGGTGAGAAACTGCCAACTAAAAAAGGTTTAAACTTGTTTAAGTTCAAAAGAAACAACCATTCATGCTTCTAAAAACAACCACAACCACCACAAATATAATCTTAACTTTAATTTTGTTTGAAGCTTGAAATCAACCCAACTGATTACCTTGATTTTGATAAGAACAGAAATACAGAACCCCAAATAAAAGAGTGGTTTGAGAGACAATATGGGTTAAGACCTTATCAATATTCAGTTGATGTTAAATGTTTAGCTTTCCTGAGTTGTTGCTGAGCCTTTTGTGTTACTTTCGTGTGAAGTAAGTCCCTTGGACTTACTTAGCTTCATTCCGCGTATTAGTTGGATTGTATTGGCTTGTTTGTGTTGTTTATTCATGTTATAATGGATAATTGGAAATAAGATTCACCCTTTGATAACCTTAACTGGCCCAAGTGTATTATAATCGGGCGGTGACCACTTGTCTAGTTCTACAAGAGACTAAAATGTGCTCTTGCAACCCAGACCCGTAGGTAACGGATAGTACTGATCTATTCCTATTGGTAGACGGAAGCGGAGGCGAGTTTCGGGAGATCTCGTGTGACAAAAGAAGTTGAATTAGTAATGGATAACCTTAATGAAAGATAATAACCGGTTGATGTGTGAGCATGCTATGTGTTTTCTTTACCTTATGTGTGTTTGTGCCTTTACGCTCTTGCTTGTACCTAGAATGTTAGCTAACGGTTTATACCGTCGTTGTAGATGTTCCGCAGGTTCAAGATGTTGCTGAGTGATCCGGATGGTGTGGTCAGCCGGTGTTCCCGTACATTATAGGACGGGATCGGGTTTTTGTTTCTTTTGTTGCTTCCCTTTTGTTTTGAATTCGGCTGCGGAGCTTTTGTGTTTTATTTTTTTTAAACCTTTGGTTTTATATTAACTTTTGCTTTTCATTCGTTTGTGCCTTGTTGTAAGATCCGTTTGTTGTTGCTACTCTGAGGGTCGGGACCCATTGTGCAGTCCTAGCCCGTAGCGCTTCAAGTTCCCAGAACTTGGGGTGTTACATCCCGATTCAACTAAAAGTATCTCCGGACCAGCCCCGGTTCACACATGCATTGCTCTCCGATCTCCCATGCGTGTGTACGACCATCTTGGAGCGAGCCAACCATGCATCGTACCCAGTTCGGTCCATTCATGAAAACTCCCTTTTTGGTCTGAACTTGCACGACGCATTCTACACATCCATGAAGACCGGACCACCATGCAAGCTTACCTAACCCTCCATGCACACATGATGATTGACCCATACACGCTATTTTGAATCCACCATACACCCATGGAGAATGGTCCGAATCTTGTGGCCAATTTTGGGTCAAAGATATTATGTTTTCTGTCCATGAAAACTTCTTTAATTATGGGTTAATTTTTGACCTTTTGATTGTTAATTTTCAGCTCATATTTCTTTTAATTATCGGCGGGATGACGACGAAGATGACGACGAGCGACAACAAACGCCATCGGATGTATCGGCGGGAGAGTCCGACAACTATGGTAAGGGCCACTCGGGGATATAAACAAAGGTAAGAGAACTACGTGGGCTTTAATTCCTCCTCCCCGAGAGGATACGTAGGCAACTGGGATTCCGGTTCAAGCCCAATTCTTCCCTTTTTTTTTTTTTTTTTAAAGTTTAAGTCCAATTTTTTTAATTTTAAGTTCTCTCTTTATTTTCTTCTTTTTTAAGTTTAAGTCTAATTTTTCTCTACTCTTTATTTTCTTTTTTTTAAGTTTATTTCCATGATTTTTTTTAAAAATGAGGTGGCCAACCCGTCGACCCGCCGGGTCTGACCTATGACCCGGCGGGTCGGCCATTTATACGGGTCCGGGTCACCCTTCCCGGACCCTTGATCCAGCGGGTCGTACTCGTCGACCCGGCGGGTTAGACCCGTGGACATGCTTGGTCAGGAGGGGGATAGAATCCATTGAATCTGCGCACGGGAAGGCCAATGGCATAGTCTCAAGAACCACACCAAGCCAAGCAGCATCACAAAGCACCAGTTCACCATAGAAGCGTAAAACACACTCCCAAAAGATCTAGAGGTCAAAACCATTTCTACTTTTTGAGGTTCCTAAGGAACGAGCTGTTGGCCAAAGATCTCTGCCATAAACGGCTACAAAACAAAGATAGCTTTCTCACATATTGCGGAAAGAAAGAAGAGGAAGAAGATAATCTCCAAAAACCGACACCGTCGAGGCTGGCCAAACATCCACAGGTAACCAGATCTAGGGTTTTTCAGGGTCATATGTGGAGAAAACAAAGCGTCTCTTCGACACCCAGAAGAGGTTGAAGCATATTGCGATCCTCTTTGATAAATTTATGAGAACTAGAAAAATTAAACATCGATACAAATCAAGGGAAATTTCTTTCATGGCCTAAAATAGATCTAGATCTAGCAAAATTAGATAGAAGAATTTTGGAGGGGGAGGCGCGTGGAGGCTCATTCTATGGGAGTGGAAAGGGTTTTTGTACTCTCCTTCACCGTTACCTAATGCATCCATTATTTTGTTTGTATAAACTGATCCTATAAATATTTTGATATTCTCCCTCACAAAACACTGGAAAACCAGCGGTTAGCGTGGTTAACAATGCCAATCATTGTTCCGATTTTGTCAAAAAAAAAAGAGGGTGCATTATGGAAAATAATTGGCATCCATGATCCAACCAAGTTATATAGTGCATACCTTGGTCATCAGCTAGAACAAAAGAAAGCAAGCAAATAGATATAAGAGCAACAAGAGTATGTTCCATCTTGTCTTCATGTAATTCTACCTATCTCATTGTGGAGAGAATGCATTCTTACTTATACTTACCTTATTAACTTAATCTCTTCTCCCGTGTTTGACTGAAAAGTACCTTTTGAACTCCTACACCAAACCAAGATTACTTATGACCACCTGAGAGTCATAGGTTTCTTATGCTTTAGCCTACGTCCTCACAAAGATAAGCTTGAGCCCATGTCTTCTCCCTATGTTCTGATTGGTTATTCACCTGGTCAGAAATCTTACAAGTTCTTTAACCTTGAAACACATAAAATCATAATCAGTCACCATGTGACTTTTCAGGAAACCGTCTTTCCTTTCAAAACATCATCTACACAATCACCTTTCTTTATTTCATCATCTACTCCTTCACTCCCTCTTGTGTCCCTACTAGACAATAATACTCGCATTTCTTTTCCTCCTTCATTACCATTCAATCCCTCACTATCTACTTTGCAAAGTGTTAGCTTCTCCCTTCCCATTCAAGTCCCATTTGAATCTCCTTCGCCTACAACCGCTTCTCCTTTAATTATTCCTTCTCCACCCTTAATTATTTCCCCTCCTCCTTTTGCCTACTTTGAATTCTACCCGTCCTATCCATTGCCCGACTTGCTTACAAGATTATGCTTGTAACAAACTCTATTCTGGCATATACATATGCTTGTAAACAACTTTTTTCATATATGAGAATTCAATTCAGTTTCACCACTTGACATGAATAACACTTTCTATACACACTCTGTTAGGAATCCAAATAAAAAAACTTATTTGAAACTATACTTAAACATGTTTCAAATCTTTGACACAATACAAGTTCTGGTTTCGTTGTTATAAACATAACTACACACACACACAACCATCACACAATCCATGCTAATACAAGGAAGCTAGCTAAGTAAGTACGGGGACTTACTTCGTCTTAAAGCTAAACCGCCAATACCGCTCTCGCTTTCCGTAGGAAGATACTCAAAGCATGATCACTACAAGGCACGAATCAACATCACTCTCATAAGCCAGAAGTCCTTAGACTTCTAGACCAAATGATCTCGCAAGATCATAAACCATAACACATAATCTAGGATAAAACATGCCTAGTCTCAATGATCTCAATGATAATAACACTATTCTAGGATACTCACATCCTAGTTCACAACCTCAACAAACATATACGCACAACTTCAAGCCTTGGAACCTTGCAAAAACTGCAAACACTCACCTAAGGTTCAAAGCCACTACTTGACATTCCACAAGGTTATGCTAGATCCAACCTAGCATGCTACTAACATATAACCTCCCTAGGATAAGAGACTAACACAAGATAGAGGAAAGATACTCACTGGGGCAAGGACGCAGTCTTAGAAGAAGGAAGCGCGACCGCAAATAAGAGTAGAAGGCCGTACCGGTAGCCCGACTGAGCCAAAGTCCGCCCATGTGGCCTTGGGGAGCCTCCCCTGTGGGTGGCCGCCCCTGCGGCTCAGTTCAGCTACCCCCGCGGCGCTATCCAGCCGCGGCCGAACTCCAAAGGGCGGTCCCGAACGAGTCTTTCGATTGCTCCTTGATGTGCAGAGGGTCTCCTAGCTTGCTTGCTCCACCATTGATGTCCACCACTCAATCATCAACATAAACCACAATCTAGACTTGATCGATACACATACAACCACAAGAGAGGAAGAGGCTTGAGAATCCATGGCTTCCATCATTAGAGCTCAAAGAAGGAAGGAGATGAGAAGAGAAGAGCTTACCCTACAATCCGGATATGTTGTCCAATACTTACCATGGATATGCACAACTCACACATGGAGAAGGAATCATCAAGAGCTCTTCTAAGGCCAAGATGGAGGAAGAGAGAAAATTAAGGAAGAGAAAAAGAAAGACACATGAGAGAGAGAGAGAGCTACTCCTTTAGTGAAATAACAAAAGGTCAAGCAACCAAGGAACACTTAGAGACGAGGGGTCAAAACACAAAAGAAGAAAACGAGAGGTCGGAAAGAAGACGGGATATAACTCGTCTACTCAGCAAGTCGTGCCTGCGGAAAGGCCGCAAAACCACTTACTAACCGGAATTAAAATTTCCTGGCATTACAGACTCTGTGGATGCACATAAATAAATGATATTTAATTATCAAAAAGCTCCAAACAATTTCAATTCTCTAATCATGAATCATATCTCTGAATAGGATAAAGCTAACAATAACCGCAATAATCCTAAATAAAAAACGACTAATCAAAGAAGGAAAAATAAAAATATCAAATGACAAAGACCTAATAGTAACTCAGTAAAAAGTAATTTTGATGCATCTAGAAATGTTAATGGTCAATCTGCTTTTGGATTTTTTTTATTAGAAACAGCTCTGCTGATTTCTTTACTTTTGGTTTTTGTAAGTTCACGGTTTGAAGCAGAGGCTTTTACCCTTCGTGAGGGTGTTTTGAAGGCCGCACGCCTAGGGGTTTTTTCCTGATATTGTGATTGAGGGTGAAAATTTAACTCTTATTAATTCGATCAAAATTTGTAGGAAACCTCCATGGGAAGTTGATCTGCTTGTTTCGGATATCACTACTCTTCTATCTGGGTTTTCCTCTAGCAGTGTCCATCATATCTTCCGGGAAATCAATTTTGTTCCGGACCGGTTGGCGTCCTATGATTTCTCCACCTTACCATGTGATGACCTTCTCCCCCATGATGTTGATGTCCTCATCCCTTGATCTATATCATTATGGAGAGAATGTGTTCTTACTGCCACTCACCTTATTAAATTAATGCCTTCTCCTGTGCTTGATTGAAAAATACCTTTTAAACTCCTACACCAATCCAATATTACTTATGACAACCTGAGAGTCATAGGTTGTGATGCGCTCTTCGTTAGTTGAATGCGAGGATCCACCGGTGTTGTTCCTTCCGACCACTTCTTTTTGATTTTTTTGATTGATGGGATATGTCAAGCAAGGATCGTCCAGCCTCGCACCTTGGATCTCCTTGGCTCGAGATCTTCTTTCCTCCGAATCTCACTTCGGAAGTTGGATATCCTTTGTCCTCCTAGCCTCTCACCGTAAGGGCACCACTCGGCCTCGCACCTTGTGGGTTTCGAAACTTTGGCCTCTCACCATAGTCTCTAGTTTTGTTTTTCTCAAAGTGAAAACATAACTTTTGATTGAAGACTCAACTCTATTTCGTGATTAGAAAGGTTTGTGGGAGATGCCTTATATAGGCTGAAAATTCAACACCTAACTCCCAACATTAAAGGCTTACAAGTTCAAGAGTTGTGACATTAAACAACGGGCAAACATAGGGACTTTCAACCAACAACTTCAAGCAAATAAATGGACTAAAAACCATAAGTATGGCTGGCCAATTAGAGCTCCAAGTGACCAAAAATGTGGCGGAAAATAAATTTCAAAAATGTAGTTTTAATCTCTTGAAAGGTTGGCTTAAGTACAAGTGAACATTTTATTTCACTTGTATTAATCAACTTTCATTATTCCATAATATCATGCATTAGTGGCATCATATCATGAAATAAAATCAAGCATGACCACATAATATAAAAAAAAGGTTACAACTAAGGTTCAAGTTTAAGGTGATCCAGAATCCTCAATAGCCTCGAGCATGTTCACCAAGTGATAGTCATGGACGTCCTCAAATGCCGGAGCTCTGAAACGATGGTAGTCAAAGTGGTTTGGCCTAGCATGCGGGCTCTAGCTCGAGTGAGAGGTGGTGTTGACCTCGGTGCTGCCACATCAGTCCCGTTGCTTAAGTCCGGCGGGCTCACATCAGGTTGCTTATGCTTTAGCCTACGTCCTCACAAAGACAAGCTTGAGCCCGTGTCTTCTCCTTGTGTTCTGATTGGTTATCCACCTGGTCAAAAATCTTACAAATTCTTTAACCTTGAGACACATAAAATCATAATCAGTCGCCATGTGACTTTTCAGGAAACCGTCTTTCCTTTCAAAACATCATCTACACATGATGAGATCACTTGTAGATCTTTGTTTTGTTGATAAGTTTTCGCTAATTTCATAGATCTAAATCTCCGTTGACATTTTCTTAGTTTATCTTTCAACTAAAGTTCTAAACACACCCTCATCTCTTACTTTTGTTTTACTTGCAAATGTTTCACTTGTAAAACTTAGTGATACAATAGCATATGCGGAACCACCTAGCAAGAAGAGAAATCAAGAAGCAAGGAGAAGGAAAGACATGAACATGCATAAAGACTTCAACTACTAGGAGAAGAAGAAATGACATGATCGAGATGAAGAAGAGACTAAGTCATTTTAGAATTCTTCGTACTACAAGATTGAGGGTGCATGAAAGTCTACTCAACCATGCACATTTCCATAAAAGGACAAGATTCATTGATCACATGCACAAGAACAAGCTCGTCCATGCGCATCTTTCAACTCAACCATGGAAGGAAGAAGAAAGCACCAACCATTCACCTACACATCTTCTAACTAAACCATGCAAGGACGTAGAGGGTTCTAACCCCATGTATCCCTTATCGATGCAAGCATGCATGAACATAGAGAATGGCAGGTCCACTCTTTCCTTTTCGTTTCAACCATGCAGAAGAATAGGGAACCCGAAGATCACACTTCACCCGATTCAACTGAAAGTATCTCCGGACCAGCCCCGGTTCACACATGCATTGCTCGCCGATCTCCCATGCGTGTGTACGACCTTCTTGGAGCGAGCCAACCATGCATCGTACCCAGTTCGGTCCATTCATGCAAACTCCCTTTTCGGTCCGAACTGCATGACGCATTTTATACATCCATGAAGACCGGACCACCCATGCAAGCTTACCTAACCCTCCATGCACTCGTGATGATTGGCCCATACACGCTATTTTAAATCCACCATACACCCATGGAGAATGGTCCGAATCTTGTGGCCAATTTTGGGTCAAAGATATTATATTTTCTGTCCATGAAAACTTCTTTAATTATGGGTTACTTTTTGACCTATTGATTGTTAATTTTCAGCTCAAATTTTTTTTAATTATTTTACAAATAGTGTAAGTCTTCTAATAGATAAGTTTAAAGATAGATTGAGAGAATCAGGTATATCTTTTACAAGATATATTTGATTGATCCTATGTAATATTATCTTAGAGTAGATTGAGAGAATCATGTATATCTCTTACAAGCTATATTTGATTGATGTTAGAGAATCCTATTAATATTATCTTAGAGTACATTGAGAGAATCATGTATATCTTTTACAAGCTATATTTGATTGATGATCCTATGTAATATTATGTTAGAGTAGATTGAGAGAATCATGTATATCTTTTACAAGATATATGTGATTGATGTTAGAAGATCCTATGTAATATTATCTTACAGTAGATTGAGAGAATAATGTATATCTTTTATAAAATATATTTGATTGATGTTAGAAGATTCTATGTATTATTATCTTAGAGTAGATTGAGAGAATCATATATATATATATATATATATATATATATATATATATATATGATTCATGTAGATTGAGAGAATAATGTATATCTTTCATGTATATCTTTTACAAGATATATTTGATTAATGTTAGAAGATCCAATGTAATATTATCTTAGTCTTTTACATGATATATTTTATTGATATTAGAAGATTTGGGATGCTATCATGTACTCACGCCTCTCCTACATATATAGGATACCCGGCGCCTGTTATCTCTTCGTCTTCATCCTCCTCAATTCGGAGCAGATTCAAGTCGGCCGACATAAGAAAAACAAGAACAAGCGGCATCGATCACAAGTTAATAGTACAAATCCCTTGTAAATGTCGTGCGTGTCGGTTATGGGCCGCCGGATACCGGCGGTGATCTGATCTGGTTCCGTCTGGAGGTTTGGAGGGTAGGTCGAAGTGGTTCGGGGTCGGATCTTGATGGCAGATTTTATCGATTTCCCAGTGATTTCGCTTTCGCCTGCCGAGTGTTGATCGATTGGGAGGAATAGTGATGAAGAGGAGGCAGAAGAAGCGGATAATGAGGGACCGTTACTAGGGGCTTTAACGCTTCCATGGATTCCTTGGAAGAGGCTTTACCTATTAGGTGTGTTGCGTTGCTTATCTTCTCCTGGTTTCATTAATCTTTTGTGCTGCGTGATCCGTAATGTGATTTTGATTGAATCTTGTGAAATTTACCGAACAATTTGGTCTCCAGAAGGCGAATCTTGATGTTGTTTCGTTATATGAAATAATTTACTATTTTGAATGTATTTTGTGAGAGGAGTGTATGCGCAAGAAGGTTTCTTGTCTTGAAATTCCTTCCCTACAAATCCACATATGATTCTTGTGACATTCATACATTGATGATTTCTTTGGAAAGCACTTTGTTCAATTCTAATTGTTTTTGATATGAAAACAACATCAAGAAAATTTGTAAATTTCACATTATTCGATCAAAATCATAGTTAGAAATTCAAATCGATCACACGCCACAAAAAATTAATGAAAACAGGAGAAGATGCAAAGCAACGCATCTCGAAGGTAAAGCCTCTTCTAAGGAATCCATGGAAGCTTTAAAGCCCTCTCTTAGCGGTCCCTCATTCTCCGCTTCTTCTTCCTCCTCTTCATCACTGTTCTTGCCAATGGATGAAGACTCGGCAGGCGAAGGGTGAAATCATATGTGGATTTCCTTCGGAAATCGATAAAAGCTGCAATCAAGATCCGACCCCGATCCACTTCGACCTACCTCCTCCAAACATCCAGCCGGAACTAAGATCAGACTATAACACAGACACGCACTACATTTACAGGGTTTTTTTTACTATTACCTTGTGATGTAAGTGATATTTTGATAACCCCTGCATCATTGCCTTGCCTATCTCCATTGTCTAAATCAATAGTTTGGTTACTTTTTTCGTTTTTTTCTTTGTAAAAAAATGGGGTTGTTTAGCATATAATTGATATTTCTTCGTTTGTACCTCTTTTTATGTCTTTTCCATGATTATTTGTTTTTTTTCTTCCACAAGGTGTACACAATATCAAGTTCTTTTTTATTCATTTATTCATTATAATTATCTTCAGTGGTGAACTTCCATCTTCACTTGGAAATCTTACTAATCACGAGTATTTGTAAGACTTTTGTGCAATAATCTTAATTCATATATGTCATTTGCTCATCCAGCTCTGCGCCAATCATAAACACTATTGCCTTATTTTATTTACTTATTTGTGCAAGCATGATTCTGAGTAACAACAATCTCTCCGGGACAATTCCATACTCACTTTCAGACCTTGCCAATTTGATCAGTCTGTATGTGAACATGCTCTTAGGACACCAACATTTATAGTTCTATGTTTGAGCCTCTTTTATGTTTGATCAGTCTTTCATGCCCTTAGGCTTAAGTGGAATGGATTAACAAGTACCTGCTCAGACTTCCATTTAATTTGATGCTGCTTGTTGTTAATTTATTTTAGATACTGAACTACTTGATCTATTTCCAGTAATTTTTTTTATCAGTTTGGGCATGTAGCATAAACGCTGGTATTCCTTGGATCTTATTCTATTTTTTTGTGTTACAGTTTTACAGGGAACAACTTAAACTGTGGAGGAAATTCTTCTCATCTATGTGCATCTAGTAGCAGCAGTTCGGGTTAGATTGACTTAAGTTTGTGCTCATCTTTTATCACATATTGGACCCAACAAAGTGTAAACTTACCAACTATCACCTCATCTGCTAACATGATCTTCACATAAATCGAAGTTTGGTATAATCTTTGGATATCATTGGAGGAGTTGTTGGTGTACTTTTGATTGTTGTCTTGATGAGCTTTGTGTATAACTTCAACCTTCTTATGCTAATGTTGCCTATCCTTGATTCGATAACATATATTTCATTTGGAACTAAATTGTTTGTACATCTTGTGGTATGTTTGTTGATCAACTCAATCATCATCATGAAATCTAATTCACGTCAAACATGAGTACAATCTATTGCAATAAGATTACAACTTCTACATGAAACTGTTTTTTTTTTCCCACCAAAGGCATTTCTGTTCCTTCTTTTGTTACCTAATAGAGATAAAACCGGGGAGCCTATTTTGGACTTCTACAAGAAAACGAATTGCAGTAGGCACTGCTCGTGGATTGGCTTACCTTCATGGCCACTGCAACCCCAAGATTATCCACCGTGATGCCAAGGCTGCTAACGTGTTACTAGATGAAGATTTTGAGGCAGTTGTTGGCAATTTTTGCTTGGCAAAGTTGGTTGATGTAGGAAAAACCAATGTGACTACACAAGTACGCGGGACGATGGGACACATTGCACCTGAGTACCTTTCC
The DNA here is from genome assembly GCA_033239125.1 of Fagopyrum homotropicum. Lineage (NCBI taxonomy): Eukaryota > Viridiplantae > Streptophyta > Magnoliopsida > Caryophyllales > Polygonaceae > Fagopyrum > Fagopyrum homotropicum. The sequence continues at coordinate 97,566,700 of BSWB01000007.1, read as the reverse complement.
ACTAGAAAGTCATCAGAGAAGACAAATGTGATTATGCTTCTTGAACTAGTAACAAGTCAGCATGCAATTGACTTCTCACGCATGGAAGAAGAAGATGACGTCGAAAATCCAATCCAGAGAGTCCACCTAAACACACAAAGAAATCGAAAACCTGCTTGTGATATTGTGTATTTAACCTTAACGATAATTTCAATGACACTCTGGTTAAGAGTGTCACAATTCTGCAGACATTGGAGAATTTTGTCGTTATTAAAAGTTTTCATTATAGTCGGACAATTAAAGAAGAGTTGTTTAGTAGATTTTGTATGATTACAAAAAATACTTGCATCACCACCAGGACTTTTTGTGCATCAAGAGTAGCTTTAATCGAAAGTCCAAACAAAGAAATTTCTTAACCTTAGGCATAATATTCAAGTCTCAAATCCAAGTTTTATCTTGTGTAACACCAACTTTATTTTTTTGGATCAAATCAATAGTTGTCTTTGTGGAGAACCAACCATAATCATTGTTAGCCCAATATATTTTATCACGAATATCATTTATTGGTAAAACATAATTTTTAATTTTATCAATGATATAACATGAAAGAATGGTCTGAATTTGATTGAGAAAATGGGTATTCCATTTCAAGTTAGTAATAGTTCGCTACCAGGATATTCTCATTAATTAAAGGATCATTCGTTCTTAATTTCAATAAAGGTTCATCATAAATCCAACAATCTTTCCAAGATTTAATAGTATTTTCATCACTAACTCTTCACTTGACACCCACATAATTTCCTTCTTAAGTTTCATAAGTTTGTTCCATTGCCAAGAAGATGAGGAGTGATATTGATAGTCCTATAAACAAATAAGAGGATGAGGAGTGACATTGATGAGGAGTGGCATTGGATATAGTATCCATATACTCAATTAGGATGTACCTTTTATCATGTTGGATAATCATAATTGTTTTGTTCTTCATTTGGTATTCCTTCCATAGGAGACATAGGCCTCTCGAGTATCCAGTTTACCAAAGAAACCATATATATGAGTAGGAAATATTTTGAAAAATATCAAACAAATCGAATAATCTGTATACTTTACTAAAGTACATTTCACTAATGCTGATGTGGCGCCTCCATGTTTTTTTTCCGGATTAAATCTTTTATTAAATCACAAATTAAGCCAAAAAATCTTTTTTTACTAAAGAAATATCTAAAAAATATAAAACTAACCAACAATTTATTTGCTTACATGTTTGATCACGATTTTTTTTATATAATTTATATATAAATCGTAACAAGATGGATTAGTTGCAACTAACAAATTAAATTAATTTTAAATAAATATCTAATCGGTTTAATTATTTACAATCAATAAATATATACTCGGTTGCAACTAAAATATAATTTTTATTTTTTATCGTTGTTTTATGTATTTTAAATCGAAACTATTAAGATTGTGTCTGATAACCTTATCCCAAATTCTAATTGATTTATTTTATTCGGTAAGATTCGTCTCATTTCTTTTCTCATCTATATACTTACTAAAACAGACGACATAAAGCTAACGTGGCGTTTTCACATTTTTTTTTGGATTTAATCTTTTTACTAAATTACAAATTAAGCCATAACAGAAAGTCTCATAAACTGAGAAAAAGTACAGTCATAACTGAAAGACCGATAAAAGAAACTGCACCCCATCCTAAGGAGTACGACACCCCGGTTGTCCACTACCATCTGGATCACTCGGCATCTGCTCTAACCTGTGGCAAGTCTAAACAACGATAAACAGTTAGCTAACTAATATAATATAAGTAGAAAGATAAATAGCACAAACACACAGAAGAAGAATATAAACATTCAACATGCTTGCACACAATCCTCTTATTATCTGATAACTTATGTGATTCACATTATCCGGTTTTAAAAGTTGTAGCACGAGAAATCTTAAGATTCTCGCCCCGGTTCCATATCCAACTGGTGATAGTTTGGCACACCTCCACCGGTGGCGTCCCCGCAAACCAAGTATGGACTAGATCCGAAGGAAACCCCCAGCGCCCTCGAGCTAACTGAGCAGAATGCTACCGCCCGTTACTCTAAGGCCAGATATGTAAGTCGGTCGATGATTACTATGAAATACACTAGTGCACACATCATTCACACACCACTGTCATCATTCACACACATATCTGAAAACTAGCTAAGTAAGCCGAAAGGACTTACCTAAAATAGATCTCGACTCTTTAATTTGCAAATTGATCTGTAACTGTAGGAATTCAGTAGCCTGTCAAAGGAGGCAAGTGTGTCAGCATACTTTCTACGTAATTAGAAGTCTAAAACTTCTAAGATAGTAGATCCTATTAGAACAGAATTTAATACAGTACCAATTTATGGTAAAATGACTATTTTACCCTTCGTCCCGAAACTTCCAAAAATTCCATAATTCATGCCTAAACTCTTATTTGAGACTAAAAAGTAATATTCTAACTCCTAAAGATGGGTTTAGTTACAAACTGGCAATTTACCCATTTTCCTATTTTTCGAAAGATCATTAAGGTCCAACTTCGGCTTCAAATATGAAATTCGAATAAACTTATAAAAATTCCGAAATAATTCTCTAAGTCATCTATGGTAACCCATCTACTCCTAGGAGCAAGAATTTCTCAAAACTGTTCAACCATCATTTCTATAAAAATTCCCAAAGTTGGTTACAACACTTACATTTCCTATACTTAGCCAAAATTTCATTGTTGGAAAAACAGCTTAATTACTCCACTTTGGGAGCTTATAACTTCTAATCCGACCGTTCATTTCTTCTCAAATTTTAACACGGAAAACTACATATATCTACCTATTATCTATTAAAATTTCAACGGTGGATCTTCTACATAACTCTTTAACATTGGTCTACAACAATGCCAATTTCCAACCCCAAAACTGAAGCAAACAAAAATTAATTTACAGCAGTTCATGTATACAACTATTTCGGACATCTTAACTCAGCAGCTACTATCCACCAACACCACCCATGTTCCAGTCCTAAGTAACGCCCGATCTCTCAAGTTTAACCTAGTCCTAAACGTCTAACTGATTATCCAAATACTAGCAGTAAAAAGGGTCGAGAGCACTTACCTACGAGTCTGCAGTGGTGAAGGAACAAAGTAATCTAGCGCATTTTACACCGCCTTGGCTGCTGAATCCTTGACGACAGAAAGACAATCAGTTTTGGCCCCTAGACTAGACCTAAGTTGTAGACAAGGGTAAGCGAAATTTTGCCTCACCTCACTGCCCTTCTCAGAATTGGAGATGGATGGCGGAAGTTTCCTGGTTGGTTCGAGCCTTCTGATGCAGTGTACTCGAGCCTTCTGCACGTGAATGAGAGCATTCCATCATCGATATCAAACAATGCAGAAGGGAGGGGATAGGAATAGTATCCATTCGACTCATGTTCGCCTCTAAACGTGCCTGCAAATAAGTTTTAAATTTATAAAACTAGAATAAAAGCAAGCGAACCCGCAGTGTACGGATCGGCGTAGATTAGCAAGTATTCCAGAGTATCGATATCAGGGAATTGGTGAAACAAAGTCAGTTTCAATTAATCGAGCAATGAAAAGTGTAGAAGCTTTGCAAATATTGGGAAAACAACAATCCTAAAGATCTAGATATCTAATTGTGGCAATCGATTCAAGATATTCTATAAGTATAAGGACAGAGTTGAGAATTGCAAATGTATACTAAGGTAAGGTGATGTACTGTGAAGTTCCATAACCCTATATGTCTAACCCGAAGACACTCTCTATAAAGGTTGTTGAGGCTGCAGTATAGAAAGGATCTAAATGTAATAATTGATCTCAAATACACATGCCCAAACCCAAGGAATCAAAGACAAGCCAAGACGGTTGAGGTTGTGACACTCGAAACCGAAATAGAGGATGTTTGTTCGCCACTTAGCGTGCGTGCAAATAAGCTTTAATTATAAAACTAGAAATCAAGCAAGCGAACCCGCAGTGTACGGATCGATATAGTTAAGCAAGAATTCCAGAGTATCGAACACAGGGATTTGGGGGTTTAAATCCAGTTATAGATTACCAAGCAAGTAAATGTATGAAGTGTTACGCTAAGATCGTGTGATGTGTGCACGCAATAAGCTTTAAATTTATATTCTCGTTATATTTATCCTAACTCCTAGCGAACCCGCAGTGTACGGGACGTTTGTAGTAGGGATAGTATTCCGAGGTCGAACACAAAGACTAAGGTGAGATTGATTCAATTTATGATTAAGTCTAGTGAAGATCTAGGTTAAGAAAAGAGGAAGAAATAAAGAAATAGAAAATCTCAATTGTTTTTGGTTGGTTTTTCGGTGATCAATCAAAGATCACAAATCATGTGAAATATAATAATCAACTAGGCTAACAAATCAACACAAACAAGCAAAGATACGAGATATAGATCAAAGATAGAAAAAAAACAGGTTCTAGGGGTTGGAAATTCCGGTTATGACATAGGACTCAAGCTATCTATTCTTTCCTTGGATTAACTATGATATGTTGGGGTTAAGTGTTCCTAGATTGGGATCAATTACCGGGTAGGTCTCATGGTCCACTAGTCCATTCCTAAGGTCTCATTACCGGGTAAGTCTTTAAGAATCTAAGGATAGGAATTCTACACAAACCGGATTGTTACCTAGAGATCTAACCTATCCTTACCGGGTAAGTCTCGGAAGGGTTAGTTCTAAACAACCATCCTAGCACACTTAATCCAATGGCGGCTTATGAGGCTCACCACTACCTAGGGTTTGTTATCTTAAGATCTAAGAGCAAGGATTACCGGATAAGTCTCTCCTAACACTTAGTTGCTAACACTAGGTCACCCTAGGATAGATTTAACTCAACAAACACTTAGGATTTCAACATTCTAACAATCTAAGGCTAGATCCATCGAATCAGGTAAGATCACGGTTTGTTCTACCTTTCCACGGTCGTGGTTTGGCAAGAACTACCCGTGATTCCTAACAGCAGCTACGTTCATGCACACAAGTCATCCAAAGGTAAATCTAAGTCCATCCTATCATAGCCCTAGCCACAACCATCCTTTCCTTACCCTAGAACCACATCTATTTAGCCTAAAACATTCATAATAGAAATCGAAACAATCGAACATAAAATCATGGCATCCATTTGCAAGATAATGAAAGAAGAGATGAACAAGTGAACTAAAGCAAAACCAAGCTAAAAAAAATGGAATTAGAATAACTCACAATCCTTCTTAAAGAAGGTCCAAATGGTTCATACAACTCTAGAAATCGAATCCGAAATTCTTCACTACAAAGCTCTCTAAGTCTATCAATGGTGTGTCTTCTCCTCCTTCCCTCAAGCTCTTCTCCAATGGTGGTTTCCTTCTACTTCCTTCTTCTTCCTTCTTCCTCTTGAGAGAGTATTTTGATTGGATGATAGTGGATAATGGAGAGCTGCACCAAGATGCCTTTCTCAGCAAATGAAGGACCACTTTTATAACAAATTTTGCATGAGCTGGCCATGAGAGTCGTGGCACAGCTGTTACAAGAATCTGGCAAAATCCACGGGTAGAATCACGGCCGTGGTTTTTGCCAGTGAACCGTGGTTTGCTCCAGAAACTTCGCCTTGGATCATTAAGCTGTGATTTGGTGCATAGCTTGTGTTGGCAAGGTTCCTTGAGTCCTCCTTAAGTTCTAGTTTGCATTCTAACGAGTCCGAGGGCGTGTCATCTTGATGAACGATCCTCAAATGCATCGTTTTAGCTCCTTAATCTTCCAAAATACCTATAAAACACGCACAAGTCCGTGTAGACGTCTATCTCGACAAAATACATGAATTGAGTGCAAAACGTCGTGAACTAATGCTAAACCATGCATGAATGAGTGAGAAATCTATCTAAATGATTACCTAAAACTAAGTCATAAATCGTGTTATCAAAATACCCCATACTTAAGGTTTGCTCGTCCCCGAGCAAATTCTCAACTATAGACTACGAGATAACATGATTTATGTATGCAGAAAAATGGCAAAATCTTTTTGGGTTTGTGCTTCTACTATTGGATCACCTTCATAGTCATGTTTCATGGCAAATGATAAACAATCATGCATCAAACAAGCGAAAGCATGGAAAGACAATTGCACTTAACTCGAAAGTATGCATGAAATGTAAAGATGAAGAAGTCAAGAAGATCAAGAGTACATCAAATCTAAATCACTAAGTCTTACAAACATGCAAATAGGTCATAAGGTCTTGTGAAATAAAAGGCCAAGAAATGTAGTGACTAGGTGGGGATTTTCTAGGTTATGTGATGCTAATCCGGGAACGGAACTAACTCCACAATCTTGTCCTCGATCAACTTCCCTCAAGTGTATATTTTCCTCTATCTTTTCTTTCTTTTCTTTTTCTTTGACTTATTTTTGAGACGATGGCATTGGTGTACAAAAGCCGAAACCTTGGTGATTGGCCATCCTCGGGCTTTTTCTATTTTTCGAGGTGCATCCACACCGGGCACACATACCAAATCTCGTTAGGACTATTGGTTTATTTGACTTTGGCAAGGCACCAACACCCGATTATGTGAAGTGTACCGAGTTACTTGTCATTTAAACCAACGCCCCCAAACCTATATTTTTGGCTACACTTTCACAACAAATTCAGCATTTATTCATGACATTCTTTCATCAACATCTTCACCCCACACTTGCTTTTCACACACATCAACACACTAACATGCTCCTATTCCCGGATGGGTTAAAAGAGGTCAAATTTATCTCAATTGAGGTGCTCAAACAATTATGATCAAGATGAGAAGTAGAGAAAGATGAATTGCCTCATTCATTCCTAGATGGTATGCAAGAACTATCATGTAATTTCGACTTTCAATACTCAATCCATTCTAGGCAAACATCATGATCACAAATCATCCATGGAATTCAAGAGAAGTACTTCAAGTCCACATATGCATTCATTAATTCAACAAATAAGGCCATCCATAGCCAATCCACAAGACAAGATTCATCATTAGGGTCATATCCAAGCCTAGAAAGCACAAAAAAATTTTAAATTTTCTGATTTTTTTGGAATTTTCAAAATGAATATATACAATGCAAGACATGTGAAAATGGTAAACTATCCTAAATGGTCATCATGCAAAGTATCATGCTAACCCCACCCCATACTTAGAAACACATTGTCCCCAATGTGTAAATGAAGTAAAGAAGAGTGAAAGAAGGTTCTCACAATGTAAAAAAAATGGGTTGCTACGGTATTTGGGATTGCTCAAGTGAATCGATGTTGGATGATCCTATCAACCATGGTAGAGAGCTCTAAGTGTTCATCAAGGCGTAGGGACCCGCGCTAGGCACCACTAGCCGTCCAAGTTCCGCGTCCGCTCCACCCATAATTGATGAGGGGTTCATCATCATTCCTATGTCAAGCAAGGCTTCCAATGCCACTAATGCTCTAGCACACACACAAAGTAGACAAAACACACACAAAGATAGAAAAATCTAAAACAAAAGCGAAACAAGAAAGGGAAAATGTTACCAATGGGTTGCCTCCCACCAAGCGCTTCTTTAAGGTCATTAGCTTGACCAAACTCGGGACGTCTACTCAAGGTAAAGTGGGGCAATCATATCCACCGGAGTTCCCGGGATATACCTCTTCAACCGGTGCCCATTCACCTTAAAGTTTTCACAATGATCCCCTCCAATTTCAATAGCTCCATGGGGAAAGATCTTCTTCACCACATATGGCCCGGTCCATCTTGATTTGAGCTTTCCGGGAAAGAGCCTTAGCCTTGAGTTGAAGAGAAGGACAAGATCTCCTTCACTCAACTCCTTGGGGATGATCCTCTTGTCATGCCATCTTTTGGTTCTCTCCTTGTAAATCCGGGCATTCTCATAAGCATCCAACCGGATCTCCTCGAGGGCATTCAATTCAAGCAATCTCTTTTCTCCCGCCTCTTTGAGATCAAAATTTAGCTACTTAATGGCCCAATAAGCTCTATGCTCCATCTCTACCGGAAGGTGGCAAGACTTGCCATAGACCAACTTTAAAGAGTGGTGCCAATCGGTGTCTTGAAGGCGGTTCTATATGCCCATAAGGCATCATTGAGCCTCATAGCCCAATCTTTTCTCGTCCTAGAGACCGTCTTCTCAAGAATGGCCTTGATCTCCCGGTTGGAGATCTCCACTTGGCCACTAGTTTGGGGATGGTAAGGTGTCGCCACCTTATGAGTCATCCCATACTTAGCCAAAAGCGCTCCAAAGTTCCTATTTGTGAAGTGCTTCCCTCCATCACTAATGATCACCCTTGGTGTACCAAACCTAGGGAAGATCACTCGGTTCAAGAACCGCACCACCACTTTGGCATCATTTGTAGGAGAGGCGATTGCCTCCACCCATCTCGACACATAGTCCACCGCCAATAGGATGTAGAGATTGCCACATGAAGAAGGGAATGGTCCTATGATGTCCACACCCCACACATCAAATATTTCGACTTCTTGGATGTTGTTCAAGGGCATTTCATTCCTTCTTGAGATGTTGCCCGTCCTTTGGCAAGCATCACATGCCGCTACAAAACCTTGCACATCTCTAAACAAGTTAGGCTAATAAAAACCGGATTGCAATACCTTTGCACACGTTTTGTGTGAGCTAGCATGGCCTCCACATGGTAAGGAGTGACAATGCCGGATCACACTCTCCACTTCATCTTCCGGTGTGCATCTTCTAAACATTCCATCCGGCGTGCATCTTCTAAACATTCCATCCGGCTCTCTCTTGAATAGAAGTGGTTCACTCCAATAGTAGTGCCTCACATCGTTGAAGAACTTCTTTCTTTGTGCATATGTCAATCCGGGAGGCACTTCCTCACACACTAAGTAGTTCACAATGTCGGCATACCATGACTCATTTCCTCTAGACACTTGGAACAAGCATTCCTCCACCATTTGCAATTGCTCATCTCGGAATGAGTCATCAATTGGGATGTCATCTCTTTCAAGCTCCAATGGTGGGAGTCTACTAAGGTGATCCGCCACCGAGTTCTCGGATCCCTTCTTGTCCCGGATTTCCAAATCAAATTCTTGTAGAAGAAGGATCCACCAAATCAACCTAGGCTTGGCATCTTTCTTCGTAAGTAGATAACGGATCGCAGCATGATCCGTATACACTATGACCTTCGCTCCAACAAGGTATGAGCGGAACTTCTCAAATGCATACACAACCGCGAGCAACTCCTTCTCGGTGGTAGCATAATTGAGTTGGGCATCATCTAGCGTCTTGCTAGCATAATAAATGGCATGAGTGCGCCGATCTTTCCTTTGCCCCAAAATAGCCCCAACGGCTACATCGCTTGCATCGCACATGATCTCAAATGGTAAACTCCAATTCGGAGGTTGCATGATACGTGCGGAGATCAAAGCGTTCTTCAACCTACAAAAAGCCTCAAGACAATCTTTGGAAAAGACAAAATCAACATCCTTCATTAGTAGGTTAGTGAGAGGCTTAGAAATTTTAGAGAAGTCTTGAATAAACCTCCGGTAAAAACCGGCATGTCCTAAGAAACTCCTTACCCCTTTCACCGAGGTAGGTGGTGGCAACTTCTCTATTGTTTCAATCTTGGCTCTATCAACCTCAATGCCACGGTTAGACACCAAGTGTCCTAACACAATACCTTCACTTACCATGAAATGGCATTTTTCCCAATTCAAGACAAGATTTGTCTCCTCACATCTTTGCAATACTAATGACAAGTTAGCCAAGCAATTATCAAAGGAAGAACCATAAACAGAGAAATCATCCATGAACACTTCCATGATATTTTCAATGTATTCTGAAAAGATAGCCATCATACACCTTTGGAAGGTGGCGGGTGCATTACACAACCCAAATGGCATTCTCCTATATGCAAAAGTACCCCATGGACATGTAAAGGTTGTTTTCTCTTGGTCATCGGGGTGGATAGGGATTTGGAAGAATCAACTATAGCCATCTAGATAGCAAAAATGAGAGTGTTGAGCTAACCTTTCTAGCATTTGGTCAATGAAGGGGAGAGGGAAGTGATCTTTCCTAGAGGTCATGTTCAATTTCCTATAATCAATGCACATCCTCCACCCCGTAACCGTCCTAGTCGGGATTAGTTCATTGTTCTCATTAGTCACTACGGTCATCCCACCCTTCTTAGGAACTACATGAACGGGACTAACCCACTTACTATTCGAAATAGGGTAGATAATTCCCGTATCTAGCAACTTTATGATTTCCTTTTTGACTACCTCTTTCATTATAGGATTCAATCTCCTTTGATGTTCAATAGAGGGTTTGTGGTTATCTTCCATCATTATCTTATGCATGCACAAAGAAGGCTTAATGCCAACCAAATCATCAATAGTATAGCCAATGGCTTTCCTATGCAATCTTAGCTCATGCAACAACTTAGCAAGTTCATCATCACTCAAGCATGCATTCACAATCACCGGATATGCAGAATTATTACCAAGGAAAGCATACTTTAAATGAGAGGGGAGGGGTTTGAGTTCAAGTTTAGGAGGACCTTTATCGATTGGAGACGATCCACACAATGTTGGATGAGATGAATCTAAAGCAAATGAAGACCGTCCAAGACTCCTAGAAGCTTGATCATCATCAAGGGCTGATCCAGGGGAAACCACGGCTGGAACCACGGTCTGCTCCAAGTCCACGGCCGTGGACCTTGCCTGGCTCCATTTTTGTGGCTTTACAGAGAGTTTGACGGCCGTGGAACACATTCCACGGCCGTGGTTCCTACAGCTGTCCAATACCTCTTCGTTTTCTTCATCTTGAGCACTTGTCTCCTCCTCTAGTGCTTCTAAGGCCTTGATCTCTTCATTGCAATCCTCCTCAACATCTTCCTCCATCATACTTAAGGTAAGAACCTTCTCCAAGGGATCCTTGATCAAGATCGAGCTCACAACTTCTCTAGATTCTTCTTGCTCGACTATGTTGAAGACATCCTCATCAAGGGTTGGCCCTTTCATCATTGTGGACAATTTGAACTTGATGTTCTCCTCTCCAATGTTGAAGGAGAGAGTTCCATTCTTGCAATCCACTAGGCATCTGGAGGTAGCTAGGAAGGGTCTTCCTAAGATGATGGGAACCGGATAGTCCGCCGGAATATCCAAGACAACAAAATCAATTGGCACATAGAATCCTCCTAGTTGCACCGGGATGTCTTCTAAGATCCCAACCGGATGAGTGATAGAACGGTCCGCCATATATAGGGTCATCTTGACCGGTTTTGGCTCTCCTAGCCCAACCTTGTTGCAAAGTGCAAGCGGTATGATGCTTACACTTGCCCCAAGATCACAAAGGGCTTCATACTTCACATCTCCCACTCCAATTGGGACACAAAAGGAACCCGGATCCCTTAGCTTGGGAGGCATCTCCTCCTTCATTGTTTGGATCAATTCCGAGGATCTCTTGGTCATTCTTATCTCCCCATACTCCTCCAACTTCCTTTTGTTGGAGAGTATCTCTTTCAAGAACTTGCCATATGCCGGCATTCCTAAAATAGCATCCATGAACGGAATGTTAATATGCAATTTAGACATTAGTTCAAGGAACTTACCAAAGTCATTGTCCAAACGGGCTCTTGCTCGTGTTTGTGGGAACGGTAGTGGTGGCTTGTATGGAGGTGGTGCCACATAGGTTGGCTCTACATCGTTGCTCTTGCCTCCATCTTCTTGCAAAGTCTTTTCCTCTATCACCACTTGTTTCCCTTTAGCATTGTCCTTGGGCAAAGGATCTTTCATGCTCAACCCACTCCTTGTTGTGATAGCCAACACTTGGCCTCTTGGGTTGTCTTCGGTTCTTCCGGGAAGCTTTCCCGGGTCTCTATGGGCTTCACCCGCTTTTTGGAACACTTGTGCTTCCAACACTTTTTGAGCTTTAGAAATTGAAGTCACGGTGCTCTCAAGACCACTCAACCTTCCAAGCAATTGCTCAAACATCAATTCGGTCCTATCTTTCGGAGGTTGAGTAAATCCGGGTGGAGGTTCTTGTGAAGCTCTTGGTGGTGGAGTTGTGCTCTTGGAAGCGGGAGGGTTCAAGGCTCCATCCGGGTTAGAGTAAGAGAATCCGGGATGGTTGTGGTTGGGCCGGTAATTGTTGAATTGCCGGTTGTTGTTGAAATTCCTTGGGCCTTGGTAGTTGTTGTTGTAGTTGCCCCTTCCCATGTAATTCACATCCTCCTCCTTGGAAGACAAATTGGCTTGTGGAAGCACTTGAGGAGTTGCTTGATTCTTCAAAGTTGTAGCACACAATTCCCTCAAGGACTTCAATTCATTGGTGATGGCGTCAAGCTTGAAATTGTTCATGGTGACCTCACTCACCTCATATGCTCCCGCCTTTCTCCCTTCACTCTTCCTATGGGAGTATTTCTCAATCACTAGAGCTTGCTTCTCCACAAACTCCCAAGCTTCATCTACATGCTTCTCCATAAAAGTCCCACCGGAAAGAGATTGGAGCTTAAATTGGCTATCTTCATCAAGTCCCTTGAAGTAGATCTCCAATAGCTCAATTTTCGGTTTACCATTGTGTGGACAATCTAGGAGAAGATCTTTCAACCTCTCCCAAGACTTGAACAAGCTTTCTCTATCCTTCATCACGAAGGCATTGATCTTCCCTCTTAACTCGGTAGTCTTGGAATGTGGGAAGAACTTAGTCAAAAACTCGGTTGTCATCTCCTCCCAAGTACCAACTCGCCCTTGTGGAATAGATTGATACCAAGCCAAGGCTTTATCCTTAAGAGAGAAGGAGAAAGCCCTAAGCTTATTGTTGTTGCTCTCCAATCTTGGCGGTCTAAGAGTCTCCATCAAGATCTCACAATTCATCAAGTGTTGATGAGGAGACTCTCCTTCCATCCCTCCAAATTGATTATGCCGGATCATTTGTAGAACTTGAGGGCGGAGCTCGTAATCATGGGCTGCGGGATCTCCTAAGTTCATACCTAGACGGTGTGCTCTTTGTGCCGGATCCATTCTTTGCCCCAACGTTTGTGGCTCTTCCATAGCAATGGGCACAACCCTAATGTTTACCGCCGGCTGCGGTTGTGGTGGAGGTGGAGGAGGTTGTTGACGGTTAAGCTCTCTTTGCACAAGAGCTTGCCTAATCTCCTCAATCTCCCTCCTAGTTGCCTCTTGCCTCTCATTGGCAAGTCTCCTCTCATTCTCCAAAGCTTCATCCCTTATCCTAATTTGCTCTAAAGCCTCATCCAACTCAGCTTGGAGGTCTCTTCCGGCCATCTCCTTTCCCCTTTAATGCTCTTGGATCTAGATCTAAGGGTTTTCTCCGGTTCGCGCTCGAATGGAGCTAAATCCTTGCCACGAGATCTTCGCATACACCTAAAGAGTAAGAGATGTCCTGAAAAGCAAAGACACAAACCAAAAAGAGATCAAAAGCAACAAGAAAGATCTACACTAATAAACGATCACAAAATAGACTCAATCTAGACCTAGTCCCCGGCAACAGCGCCAAAAACTTGTTACGCTAAGATCGTGTGATGTGTGCACCCAATAAGCTTTAAATTTATATTCTCATTATATTTATCCTAACTCCTAGCGAACCCGCAGTGTACGGGACGCTTGTAGTAGGGATAGTATTCCGAGGTCGAACACAAAGACTAAGGTGAGATTGATTCAATTTATGATTAAGTCTAGTGAAGATCTAGGTTAAGAAAAGAGGAAGAAATAAAGAAGTAGAAAATCTCAATTGTTTTTGGTTGGTTTTTCGGTGATCAATCAAAGATCACAAATCATGCGAAATATAATAATCAACTAGGCTAAGAAATCAACACAAACAAGCAAAGATACGAGATATAGATCAACGATAGAAAAAAAACGGGTTCTAGGGGTTGGAAATTCCGGTTATGGCATAGGACTCAAGCTATCTATTCTTTCTTTGGATTAACTATGATATGTTGGGGTTAAGTGTTCCTAGATTGGGATCAATTACCGGGTAGGTCTCATGGTCCACTAGTCTATTCCTAAGGTCTCATTACCGGGTAAGTCTTTAAGAACCTAAGGATAGGAATTCTACACAAACCGGATTGTTACCTAGAGATCTAACTTATCCTTACCGGGTAAGTCTCGGAAGGGTTAGTTCTAAACAACCATCCTAGCACACTTAATCCAATGGCGGCTTATGAGGCTCACCACTACGTAGGATTTGTTATCTTAAGATCTAAGAGCAAGGATTACCGGATAAGTCTCTCCTAACACTTAGTTGCTAACACTAGGTCACCCTAGGATAGATTTAACTCAACAAACACTTAGGATTTCAACATTCTAACAATCTAAGGCTAGATCCATCGAATCAGGTAAGATCACGGTTTGTTCTACCTTTCCACGGCCGTGGTTTGGCAAGAACTACCCGTGATTCCTAACAGAAGCTATGTTCATGCACACAAGTCATCCAAAGGTAAATCTAAGTCCATCCTATCATAGCCCTAGCCACAACCATCCTTTCCTTAACCTAGAACCACATCTATTTAGCCTAAAACATTCACAATAGAAATCGAAACAATCGAACATAAAATCATGGCATCCATTTGCAAGATAATGAAAGAAGAGATGAACAAGTGAACTAAAGCAAAACCAAGCTAAAAAAATGGAATTAGAATAACTCACAATCCTTCTTAAAGAAGGTCCAAATGGTTCATACAACTCTAGAAATCGAATCCGAAATTCTTCACTACAAAGCTCTCTAAGTCTATCAATGGTGTGACTTCTCCTCCTTCCCTCAAGCTCTTCTCCAATGGTGGTTTCCTTCTACTTCCTTCTTCTTCCTTCTTCCTCTTGAGAGAGTATTTTGATTGGATGATAGTGGATAATGGAGAGCTGCTCCAAGATGCCTTTCTCAGCAAATGAAGGACCACTTTTATAACAAATTCTGCATGAGCTGGCCATGAGAGTCGTGGCACAGCTGTCACAAGAATCTGGCAAAATCCACGGGTAGAATCACGGCCGTGGTTTTTGCCAGTGAACCGTGGTTTGCTCCAGAAACTTCGCCTTGGATCATTAAGTTGTGATTTGGTGCATGGCTTGTGTTGGCAAGGTTCCTTGAGTCCTCCTTAGGTTCTAGTTTGCATCCTAACGAGTCCGAGGGCGTGTCATCTTGATGAACGATCCTCAAATGCATCGTTTTAGCTCCTAAATCTCCCAAAATACCTATAAAACACGCACAAGTCCGTGTAGACGTCTATCTCGACAAAATACATGAATTGAGTGCAAAACGTCGTGAACTAATGCTAAACCATGCATGAATGAGTGAGAAATATATCTAAATGATTACCTAAAACTAAGTCATAAATCGTGTTATCATGAAGCTTTTCAAATTACTGGGAAAACAACAATCCTAAAGATCCAGGAATCAAGCTGTGGCAATCGATTCAAGATATACTAAAGATATAAGGACAGAGTTGAAGTATGCAAAGGTATACGAATGTAAGGTAATCGTACGGTGAAGTTCCAAAAACCTTATATGACCCACCTAAAAGACACTCTCTATAAAGGTTGTTGAGGCTTCAGTATAGAAAGGTTCTAAAGGTAAGAATTAACGTCAAATACCTAAACATGTAATCCAAGGATCAAGACTAACTAAACCGATTAAGGTTGTGACACTCAGAATCGAGGTAGAGGTTGTTGAGGCTTCACTACCACCTAGAAAAGGCAAGCCAAGGCTAAGTTAAAGCAAATCTTTAACTTTGGATTAAAGTAAAAGAAAGTTCGTAAACTAACACAAAATTACGGGTAGTTCTTGAGTTCCACGGCCGTGGAAGCTCAAGAACAGACCGTGGTTTAGGTTCGTCGGCGATTCTCTCTAACTCTCAGTGTCCAATCTGTTTACGATCGATCTATCATCATCTAAGCCACAACTATCAACCCTTCACCTTAGAATTGCTAAAGGGTTTTAGCCAACAACAATCATATTGATATCAAATTCAAGGTTTAAAAGAATGAAAGATGAAAACTTCCGAAAACCTTCAATAACTTTCATGTCAATCTCAAATCCACAAATCAAGAACAATAACGTCAATAGATTTGGAATAACACAAACAATCACGAATCTTAGATAAGAAGGAAGAACGGGATGTCAATCCGTCTTCTAATCAAACCTAAATATGAAGCGAAGTCTCCTTACGAACAATCTTCCAAATCTTCTTTCTTTCCGTCAATCCGAAAATCTCAATGGCAAAGCGCAAATCTCTCAATCACAATCTCCGCCAAAATGTGAAATTAGGGCAATTCCAAGTGTAAGCGGAAGTGCGTCTAAGCGTAAGCGAAGGTGACGGAATCTCTCTTCTCCCGTCCTTTTATAGTGTAAGATAAAATATAAGCCCGGCCCAATTGCGTAGAAGATCGTGGCTTAAAGTATGGCGTAAAAGATCGCCAAGATCACGGTCGTGGAAGGGTTCCACGACCGTAATTTAGAGCGTGGAAATTGTCACGGTTTGTTTCAATCTTTCCACGGCCGTAGAAGTTGCTGGAATGAACCACGCTTCCCTTGCCAAGGTTCCACGGCCGTGGACTTGAACATGGAATGTAGTACGGCCGTATTTTAGAGCGTGGTTTAGGGCAAAACCGTGATTCTTCCTTTCCTCGTGCTATTCTTCAAGTTAGCACATCCTTAACTCCTAGAGATGTCCTCAATCCTTGGACATGCTCAATCAAACTCCATTCTCACTCAATCCGTTCGGAAATACCTCTTAATTGCCTACAATCAACAAAAGCTTGTGTAGATCTCTATATCGACAATATAGACAAACTAGCTCACAAATACATCAATGCTTAATCAATGACTATCAATATGGATGAAATACACTTAGAAAACATGCCTAAAATATCAAAAAATTTCATGCTAACAAATAACCCCATACTTGCCACTTGCTTGTCCCTAAGCAAGGTCTTTCAAAAGCTTTAAAACACAAGTTAGGATGAAATATGTGTACCTTCTCAAAGAAAAACTTCTTTTGGATGAATGTGCCTTCTAATCAATAGATCATTCTCAAGTCTTGCTTCATTCGTTTATAAGACTTTCATACATTTAATCAAAGAGTAAAGAGTAAAGAAAGCTCATGAATTAATCAAACTTCCATGTAAACATCATAACCTCTAAACATTATCAAAATCAATCACAAGAAACTTCAATTTAGATCACCAAGTCATAGAACATTCTTTTGATCTTAAGGACTTTCAAACAAGGTCTAGAATGTGGAAAGGGAAGGAAACTTTAAGGAATGTGGTGCATGAATCTGGGAAAGTGGATAACTACTCTTTTCTTCTTCTCTTGCGGTTTCCGCAACACTTTCAACTTAGAGCTTCGCTCTCTTCGTTTCATTTTTCGACTTTACTTTTGGAGTTATGGATAGAGGTGCACAAAAACCGAAGCCTAGGAGATTGGCGTTTCTCAATTTTTATGAGATGCCTCAAACCCTTAGCGCACATACCATAATCCGCTAGGAATATCGCTCAATCCGACTTTGGCAAGACACAAACACCCGACTATGTGAATGGTGCCGAGTTACTCATCGTCATGATTGACTTCCCCAAACCTATAATTTCCTTCTATTCCTTTGAATGCAAAGTATTGCTTTCATGGCCCTCCCACATAAAACATGCCTTTTTCATTCAACTCCTCCAAGTTCCCGGATAGGTAAATGAGGTAAATATTTCAATGAGGGGCTAAATGATCGAAGAAAGTAGAAAGAAAATCGAATTGCCTTAATCATGTCAACAAGAAGTATAAGAACTTATAGTGTGATTTTAACCTTAATTCCTCAACATGATTTAAGTAACATTCATCACATTATGAAATTTGCAAAAGAGGGATAATCCATTCATTCAATTTCTTTTCAATTCACTATTCGTTTAAGCATGCAATTGTCATCAAAACTCAATTCACAAGTGGTATTATCATAGAAATCATCTCTATCCTTAGAAGCACAAAATTTTAAAAATTTTTCAATTTTTATGGGTTTTTCAAACTCGTTCTCCATGCAATGCAATAATGAAACGTGCAACAATAGAATGAAGCATGCAAGATAGTCTCAATAGAAGCAAATAGAGTGAGGAAGAGTTATTACAGACGATTAGTCACACCCCACCCCATACTTGGAACAAACATTGTCCCTAATGTTCAAAGAAAAGAAAAAGAACTCACAAAATGGAGGTGGAGCGGCTAAAGCTGTCGGTCATCATCGTCATCACTACGGTGGAGGTGGAAATGGAGAGAAGCTAGGATCGTAGTACAGCCCGAACTGCTGGCGGTAGACATCCCTCATCATATAGTCGAGGTCGTCCATACGTGCATCTCTAGTGTCAGCTCGAATCTCCAAAGCTCCCACCCTATCAGAAAGACTGGTGGCCCAATCCGGCAGCTGCTCATACCAACCCGGAGGCTGGCTGTACCACCCCGGTGCATCTGACGGTGCTGGTGCTGGTGCTGGTGGTGCCTGTGTAGACCATGGTGGTGGAGCTCCGTACCACGCAGGAGGAGTCTCCATCCAAGTGGGTCTCTCGCTCACGCTGGCGCGACGAGAAGATGATCCTGAAGCTCTGGCGGGACGTGGAGAACGTCTAGGCATGTGAGGAGCTATGTCCGGCTGATCCGGAAACGTGCCAAAATCCTGCTCAGTTCCTCCTCCTCCTCCCTCATACTGGTCTCTCATCTCCTCCTCCTCAACTACAGGTGGTGGTGGGACATATGGAGGGGTTGCAATCCTGTTCGCATGCATAGCAGCGAACGTCTCCTTCCAGTTATGGCGTCCATCCATAATGGAATACTCTAGGAGCCACTCAATGCCCCTCCCCGTCCTGCTCTCCCATGGCATAGCAGCGTAAGGTGGACCTCTATGGGTGGGGAAGATGAGGCCTCTAGTCATAAAGGCCAGAAATCCTTGGCGTAAACGCCGCTGGGGAAACGACCATTGAAGGTCTCTTGGAACCCAAAGAAGGCTCCAAACTCCCGGATGGAGAAATCATAGTTTCTTTCCATCAGCCGGAAAGAAACTGTCCTATCAACATGGCTGTGCTCAAAAGATGTCACAACCTCTCTCGTGATCTCCTCATATGCGTCTTCTCGGATAGCCGAAAAGACGATAAGACCGGCTCTATCTAAGAGCCAAGTAAGGTCCCCTATGATATGTAGAGGAGCTAAATCCTCCAACAGTAGGTACCTAGGTCCTATAACAGCCCTCTTATGGATCCTCTCTAAGGCGTCGAGATGATCGTCGTGAATGGTGGGGACCCTAGGGCTAGGAGGTGATGGTGATGAAGGTGATGATGGAGGTGAAGGGGATGAAGGTGGTGGTGCTCTAGAGGAGGAAGAGGAAGAGGGGTTGCCCTTCCTCTTTTTATTCTTATCCTTCTCTTTGTTCTCGTCCTTATTTCTCCCGGACACTCTCCTCATAAAATCCATTTTCTGGCAGAAACCACGGTCTGTTCTTGGTGTTCCACGGCCGTGGAAGTTACAAAGACCGTGGTTCGTCTCGATTTTTCTCAAAACTCAGCAAACAATCACCAAACTCAGCAATCAATCAGTCCTAGACTAATTTCTTCCAATTCCAATCAGTTCTCCTACAAATTCTATCAAAATTAAGGCCGAATCGACAAAGATAGAGAAGAGCAAAAAAACCTAGGTTTTCGGATTTTAAAATCCGAATTCTGCTTTCCTTGATGAATTGCTGCTCGAATCGTTGCTTGGATCTCGTTGGTGGTTGGATTTCCTTCAGTTTGGGTCGAAGAATCGTTAAAAACGATTAACGAACGGAGAATTGAGGTGAAGGGCGTGGAATCGGCGTTTTTGGGCGTGGTTTGGGTTTTGTGTGTTGTGTTTTTGTGAAGAACGTGGTTTATATAGTGGCCGGCAAAATTTTTGAAAACCACGGTCTGTCGGGGGGTTCCACGGCCGTGGTTTTGTACGGAACCGTGGTTTTGGTGATTTTTCAAAGGCTTTTGGAAATTACGGTCACTGTAGCTGTCACGACCGTGGTTTAGGCCGTGGAACTCTCTGTAATGCTCCAAAGTCCAAGTTTCGTAACCTTTCTTCAAAATTACTCTTCCCTTTTCCTTTTTCACTGTTCCTACATCCAAAAACACGAACATACGGGAAGGAATCGAAGGCAAAACAAAGCAAAAACGTCCAAACTAAGCTAAACTATGAATCAAAAACAAAAACATAAATGCAATACCTTGGGTTGCCTCCTAAGAAGCGCTTTGTTTAAGGTCCGTAGCTAGACCATATTCGCACTTATTCGAGTGCGGTAGGCGCGAACTCTTCGGCTTGGAGTTCCGGTGTATACTTCTTGATTCGTTGACCGTTCACCTTAAAGCTTCCGCCCACCCCATACTTCAACTGCACCATGGGGGATAATACGTTTGATTAGAAAAGGTCCGGTCCAACGAGATTTAAGCTTACCTGGAAAGAGACGAAGCCTTGAATTGAAGAGGAGAACTTGATCTTCTTCTTTGAAGTCCTTTGGAATGATATGCTTATCATGCCAACGCTTTGCTCTCTCCTTATAAATCTTAGCGTTCTCATAGGCGTTCAAGCGGAGTTCTTCAAGCTCATTAAGGTCCAAGAGACGCTTCTCTCCCGCTTCCTTCATGCCGAAATTCAACCACTTGATGGCCCAAAACGCTTTGTGCTTTAGCTCTACCGGTAAGTGACAAGACTTCCCATACACAAGGTTGTATGGTGTGGTTCCTATGGGAGTCTTATACGCAGTCCGGTATGCCCACAATGCATCATCAAGCTTCAAGGACCAATCTTTCCTAGTCCTTGAAACCGTCTTCTCTAGGATTCCTTTGATCTCCCGGTTTGAGATCTCAACTTGTCCACTAGTTTGTGGATGATAGGGGGTGGCGATCTTGTGAGTAACCCCATACTTAGCTAGAAGAGCTTCAAAGTGCCGGGCAATGAAGTGAGAGCCTCCATCACTAATGATAGTCCATGGTGTCCCAAATCGTGGGAAGATGGTCTTCTTAAAGAACTTGACCACTACCATGGCATCATTGGTGGGAGAGGCAATTGCTTCCACCCATCTAGAAACGTAATCCACCGCCAAGAGTATGTATTGGTTTCCACAAGATGATGGGAACGGTCCCATAAAGTCAACTCCCCAAACATCGAAAATCTCTACCTCTTGGATGTTATTGAGAGGCATCTCATTCCTCCTAGAGATATTTCCTGTTCTTTGACAAGCATCGCAGCAGGAAACAAAGGTTTGCACATCTCTAAATAAAGTAGGCCAAAAGAATCCAGATTGCAATACCTTAGCGCTAGTCTTGTTCGAACTAGCGTGTCCTCCACAAGGTAGTGAATGACAATGGCGGATGACACTTTGCATCTCATCTTCCGGCACACATCGCCGAATAATGCCATCCGGACCTCTCTTAAAGAGGAGAGGTTCATTCCAAAAGTATTCCCGAACATCCTTAAAGAACTTCTTTCTTTGTGCGTAGGATAATTTGGGCGGTATCTCCTAACAAACCAAATAGTTAACAAAATCAGCAAACAATGGTTCGTTACCTTTGGATATCACTTCGATGCACTCCTCTATAATGTGTAAGTGTTCGTCCGGGAAGGATTCATCTATAGGTAGGTGGTCGTCCTCTAGATGTGTTAGACGACTCAAATGATCCGCAACAGAATTTTCCGAACCCTTCTTGTCGCGGATCTCTAGATCGAATTCTTGTAGGAGAAGAATCCATCTAATTAGCCTTGGCTTTGCATCCTTCTTTGCAAGGAGATACCGGATCACAGCATGATCTGTGTACACAATCATCTTTGCTCCTACAAGATAAGAGCGAAATTTGTCAATAGCATAAACAATGGCTAAAAATTCCTTTTCCGTAGTGGCGTAGTTGAGCTGCGCTTCATCTAGCGTTTTGCTAGCGTAGTAGATAGCGTGGGTTCGCCCTTCCTTTCTTTGTCCAAGAACAGCTCCTATAGCTACGTCACTAGCATCGCACATAACCTCAAAGGGAAGGTTCCAATCCGAAGGTTGGATGATAGGTGCTGAAATTAGAGCTTCCCGAATCATATTGAACGCATCTAAACATTCTTGCGAAAATTCAAAAACTGCATCCTTCATCAATAGATTAGTAAGAGGTTTTGATATTTTAGAGAAATCCTTTATGAAGCGCCTATAGAATCCAGCATGTCCTACGAAACTTCTTATCCCTTTCACCGAAGTTGGGGGAGGAAGCTTTTCTATAGTCTCTATTTTCTCCTTATCCACCTCAATCCCTCTACTAGAGATTAAGTGTCCTAAAACAATGCCTTCCTTAACCATGAATTGACACTTCTCCCAATTAAGAACTAGGTTAGTGTCTTCACACCTTTGTAATACAAGAGCAAGGTTAGAAAGACAATTGTCAAAAGAGGAACCATAAACGGAGAAGTCATCCATAAAAACCTCCATTATTTCCTCTATGTATTCGGAGAAGATGGCCATCATGCACCTTTGAAAGGTGGTTGGGGCGTTGCAAAGCCCGAACGGCATTCTCCTATAAGCAAACGTACCCCACGGGCACGTAAACGTGGTCTTCTCTTGATCATCCGGGTGTATCGGAATCTGAAAGAAACCACTATATCCATCAAGATAACAGAAATGAGAATGTTGTGCTAACCTTTCAAGCATTTGATCAATGAACGGTAATGGGAAGTGATCCTTCCTCGTCGCATTGTTAAGCTTGCGGTAGTCTATGCACATCCGCAATCCTGTTACGGTTCGGGTAGGAATGAGTTCGTTGTTTTTGTTGGTGATGACCGTCATTCCTCCCTTCTTCGGAACTACTTGTACCGGACTCACCCACTTACTATCGGAGATAGGATAGATGATACCTGCATCAAGTAATTTAAGAATTTCCTTCTTGACAACCTCCTTCATGGTCGGATTCAACTGCCTTTGAGGTTGTCTTGAAGTTCTAAAGTCCTCTTCCATTAATATTTTATGCATACATAGGGAAGGTTTGATTCCTACTAAGTCTTCTATAGTATAACCTAAAGCTTTCCTATGTTTCCTAAAGATAACCATGAGCTTATTATGTTCATCTATGGTTAAATCAGAACTAACAATCACCGGATAGGTAGAGTTAGGTCCTAAGAACGCGTACCTTAGATGTGTAGGAAGTTGTTTTAACTCCATAGCTGCAGGAGTTTCCAATGGCTCTTGTGGAGCTTCTGATGCTTCCTTAGAAGTGCCTAAGGAAGTAGAAGTTGTAGGAGAAAAATCAAGAGAAATTGAAGAAGAGGCACGATCACCGTCTTCCACGGCCAGAATCACGGTTTCTCTGCATCCTCCACGACCGTGGTTTTGGGTGTGGAAATGGAATACGGTTGCTCTGTTTCCTCCACGACCGTGTAACCCTCTAGAGTGAGCCACACTTTGGTTGGTGAAATCCACGGCCGTGGAATATAGTGTATGGCCGTGGATCCTCACGTTTTCTGCTTCGTCGTGGAGTTTCTCAAACTCCTCTTCACATACTTCTTCTTGTGCTTCTAAGGCTTCAATTGCCTCATTGCACTCCTCTTCTTCCCCTACATCCATTAGACTCATAGTAATAACCTTTTGCAAAGGATCTTTGAAGAGAATAGCACTTACCTCCTCTCTAGACAACCCTTCTTCATCTTGGATATTGAATATATCCTCATCAAAGATTAGTTCCTTTACTAGAGTGGAAAGAACGAACTCTACCTTCTCTTCTCCTATGTCAAAGGCGAGTCTAGCATTCTTGCAATCGACTATGCAGCCGGAAGTTGCAAGAAACGGTCTTCCGAGTATGATCGGGACAGGACTATCTGCAGGAATGTCAAGAACAACAACATCAATGGGAACAAAGAATTTACCTAGCTTGATTGGGACGTCTTCTACAATACCGACGGGACGAGTGATGGATCGATCCGCCACGTACAACATCATCTTCACCGGTATAGGGTCGCCTAAACCGATCTTCCTACATAATGCAAGTGGTATGATGCTCACACTTGCTCCCAAGTCACATAATGCATCATATGTGACATCTCCCACTCCTATGGGAATACAAAATTACCCCGGATCCTTTAGCTTTGGGGGCATCTTCTCCTTCATGGTCTTGATGAGATCCGAAGAATCCGAACTCATCTTAACCTCTCCAAAATCCTCTAACTTTCTCTTGTTAGAGAGGATCTCCTTTAAGAACTTGCCATAAGCCGGCATACCTACAATAGCATCAATGAAAGGTATATTAATATGCAGCTTGCTCATGAGTTCTATAAACTTACCGAATTGTTTATCTAGGCGCGCTCTCGCTCTAGATTGAGGGAATGGTAGGGGAGGTTTGTAAGCTGGAGGAGGAACGTAGACATCTTCCTTCTCCTTCCCTTTCTCTTTTTCTTTCTCAACGGGGACTACTACAAACTTGGGCTGCGGGTCGGTAGTTGTAATACCGCTCCTAGTTGCGATTGTCAACACCCTTCCCTTAGGGTTGTCCTCCGTTTTCCTGGAAGTTTCCCTTGATTCCTAGGAACTTCCTCCGCTTGGCTGAACATTTGGTTTTCTAAAACCTTTTGGGCTTTATCAACCTTTGAAATTTGATCATCAACCTTAATGATGCGAGTCTCCAAACCATGAAGCTTCCCCAAAATCGTTTCCAACATGGGATCGGGCTTCTCCTTTCCCGAAGTGCTTCCTCCATTAGATGTTTGCCCTTGGCTTTTCAAAGGAGTAGAGGAAGAGGAAGGTGGAGTTAGTGAATTTGAATTGGAAGGATAAGAGTTACCGGACTTTTGTTGATTGGAGCGCCAATTGTTATTGTTTGAACCCCTATTGTTGTTCCAATTATTGTTCCGGTTGTTGTTGTTGCCGTTCCAATTATTCCGGTTGTTGTTCCGGTTGTTGTTGTTGTTGCGGTTTGTATTCTCACCACCGTTGTTGTTGTTGCCCAAGTAGCCAATATCTTTTCCGTTTTGCTTTGGAAAGTTGGTCTTGATAGCTTCCTTCAACTCTTTAATCTCATTGTTGAGGGAGAAAATTTGATTTTGAGCTTCATGTGTGAGCTTTGCTCCTTGCTCCACACGATTTCCCTCCACTTTCCGGTGAGAATACTTCTCTATGACCCTTGCTTGCTTCTCAATAAAGTCCCAAGCGTCATCTTCCCTCATGTCCATGAATGTACCACATGAGAGGGATTGGAGCTTGAATTGTGTCTCCACATCCAGCCCCTTATAATATATCTCCAAAAGTGCAAGCTTGGATATGCCATGATGAGGGCAATCCAAGAGCAAATCCTGAAACCTTTCCCAAGATTGAAACAAACTTTCGTTAGATCTCATGGAAAATGCGTTAATCTTACCTCTTAGCTCCGCCGTTTTGGATGGCGGAAAGAACTTAGTGAGGAACTCCGCGGAAAGGTCTTCCCACGTGTCCAGTTTCCCACTAGGAAGAGCTTGATACCAAGATAATGTCTTCCCCTTCAAGGAGAAGAAGAAAGGCTTGAGCTTATAGTTG
The DNA here is from genome assembly GCA_033239125.1 of Fagopyrum homotropicum. Classification (NCBI taxonomy): domain Eukaryota; kingdom Viridiplantae; phylum Streptophyta; class Magnoliopsida; order Caryophyllales; family Polygonaceae; genus Fagopyrum; species Fagopyrum homotropicum. Next base: position 97,541,171 of record BSWB01000007.1, on the reverse strand, counting down.
TTGGTAGTCGCGTTCTTCGGCCTCATTGTCTCCATCATACACTCAAAGTTTTGTAAGTGTTGGTGTGGAGATTCAGCGCTTGTTCCGCCAAATTGGTTTTGGCGAACAAGAGTAATAACCTGCGGGTTGAAGCTAAACCCTTGTACATCGTCAGCATCAAAGTTCACACCTAAACGGCGTGGTTGCTGCGTTGGATCCATCCTTTAGCCAAGAGTTCTTGGCTCATCATCCACACGTTCGACCCTTGCATTCCTAGGTGGAACACGGCGATTTGCAGCTGGTCGTGGGAAGAATGGATTCACATTGATCGTGGGATCAATTCCCTCTAGTGGTGGCATGGAGGAGTCGCTATCCTCATTAGATGAGTTGGCTCTAACCGATCTTCCCGGTCTCCTCCTTTTCTTTTTCTCCTTAAGGTTGTTTATCTCCAACCTCATTTGGAACATCATGTCCGATAGATCATCAACCTTTGATTAATGACGATACATCTCTTCCCTACGAGTTTTCTCACTCCATTGGAGTTGAGCTTCCTTTTCCGCTAACTCTGATTGGAGATCACGTTCTCGTTCTTCAGCCATTTGTTTCTCCTTACTCTTTCTCCTTAAAGTCCTCTCAAGCTCTTGATCAAGAGGTAAGAGGTCTTCGGTGTTCCTAGACCTGCGCATACACTCGAAGAGATATCAAATAACAAGAAAGAAGCTCCCAAGCTTGACAACCGATAACCGAATTCGGCCAAGACCAAATCCCCCGCAACGGCGCCAAAAACTTGTTCGCCACTTAGCGTGCGTGCAAATAAGCTTTAATTATAAAACTAGAAATCAAGCAAGCGAACCCGCAGTGTACGGATCGATATATTTAAGCAAGAATTCCAGAGTATCGAACACAGGGATTTGGGGGTTTAAATCCAGTTATAGATTATCAAGCAAGTAAATGTATGAAGCTTTTCAAATTATTGGGAAAACAACAATCCTAAAGATCCAGGAATCTAGTTGTGGCAATCGATTCAAGATATACTAAAGATATAAGGACAAAGTTGAGGTATGAAAAGGTATACGAATGTAAGGTAATCGTACGGTGAAGTTCCAAAAACCTTATATGACCAACCTAAAAGACACTCTCTATAAAGGTTTTTGAGGCTTCAGTATAGAAAGGTTCTAAAGTTAAGAATTAACGTCAAATACCTAAACTTGTAATCCAAGGATCAAGACTAACTAAACTGATTAAGGTTGTGACACTCAGAATCGAGGTAGAGGTTGTGGAGGCTTCACTACCACCTAGAAAAGGCAAGCCAAGACTAAGTTAAAGTAAATCTTTAACTTTGGATTAAAGTAAAAGCAAGTTCGTAAACTAACACAAAATTACGGGTAGTTCTTGAGTTCCACGGCCGTGGAAGCTCAAGAACAGACCGTGGTTTAGGTTCGTCGGCGATTCTCTCTAACTCTCAGAGTCCAATCTGCTTACGATCGATTTATCATCATCTAAGCCACAACTATCAACCCTTCACCTTAGAATTGCTAAAGGGTTTTAGCCAACAACAGTCATATTGATATCAAATTCAAGGTTTAAAAGAATGAAAGATGAAAACTTCAGAAAACCTTCAATAACTTTCAAGTCAATCTCAAATCCACAAATCAAGAACAATAACGTCAATAGGTTTGGAATAACACAAACAATCACGAATCTTAGATAAGAAGGAAGAACGGGATGTCAATCCGTCTTCTAATCAAACCTAAATATGAAGCGAAGTCTCCTAACGAACAATCTTCCAAATCTTCTTTCTTTCCGTCAATCCGGAAATCTCAATGGCAAAGCGCAAATCTCTCAATCACAATCTCCGCCAAAATGCGAAATTAGGGCAATTCCAAGTGTAAGCGTAAGTGCGTCTAAGCGTAAGCGAAGGTGACGGAATCTCTCTTCTCCCGTCCTTTTATAGTGTAAGATAAAATATAAGCCCGGCCCAATTGCGTAGAAGATCGTGGCTTAAAGTATGGCGTAAAAGATCGCCAAGATCACGGTCGTGGAAGGGTTCCACGACCGTAATTTAGAGCGTGGAAATTGTCACGGTTTGTTTCAATCTTTCCACGGCCGTAGAAGTTGCTGGAATGAACCACGCTTCCCTTGCCAAGGTTCCACGGCCGTGGACTTGAACGTGGAATGTAGTACGGCCGTATTTTAGAGCGTGGTTTAGGGCAAAACCGTGATTCTTCCTTTCCTCGTGCTATTCTTCAAGTTAGCACATCCTTAACTCCTAGAGATGTCCTCAATCCTTGGACATGCTCAATCAAACTCCATTCTCACTCATTCCGTTCGGAAATAGCTCTTAATTGCCTACAATCAACATAAAGCTTGTGTAGATCTCTATATCGACAATATAGACAAACTAGCTCACAAATACATCAATGCTTAATCAATGACTATCAATATGGATGAAATACACTTAGAAAACATGCCTAAAATATCACAATATTTCATACTAACAATGTTGTGTCTCACTACTACCTAGAATGGACAAGCCAAGGCTAGGTTAAAGCTAATCTTCAACTTTTGATCAAGGTAAAAGCAAGATTCGTAAACTAGGGGAAATCACGGCTAGATCATGAGAACCACGGCCGTGGAATCCAAGAACAGCCCGTGATTTAGGGTGTCGACGAGGTTTCTCTAACTCTCAAGGTCCAATCAATTTACGATCGATCTATCATCATCTAAGCCACAACTATCAACCCTTCACCTTAGAATTGCTAAAGGGTTTTAGCCAACAATCATTTTCATGATATCAATATTCAAATTAAGAAGAATAAAAGATGAAAACCCTCGAAAACTCAAATAAAACTCAAAATCAATCTCGAAATCCAAACACAAAGTCGTATGTTTATGAATCTAGAAGAATATGAATAGAAACCTCACAAAGATCTAGAGAAGTCACAAAGGACGTGATGTCAATCCGTTCTCGAATGAAAACCCTAGAATATCTCACAAGGTACACAATTTCCGAAAAGTATGTCCTTCACGAATCTTCAAGCGAATCTCCCAACGACAGTTAAATGTACGTGAAAGTCAAGGGTAAGTGAGCGTAAGCGAGCCCCCAAAAACTCTCTTCTCTAGCCTTTTTATAAGGCGAGGTAGGGCTACGAGAAAGCCCAATGACGTGGCAAAATATGACACGTCACAGAATCACCGAAATCACGGCCAAGTACAACTTTCCACGACGTTGTTTAGGGTGTGGAACCAGATTACGGTGCCATAGTATTTCCACGGCCGTAATTTAGACCGTGTAACTCTCTGGAGTGCTCCAAACTCAAGTCCACGTTCATGTTGCCAAATCCACGGCCGTGGTTTAGGGCGTGGAAGAAAATTTCCTTCTCCACGACCGTAATTCAGGGCGTGGACTTGCTTTTCTTCTTTCTTTGCCTTTGTTTCGTGCAATATTCCATTCATGCTCCTTCCTTAGCCTTTCTAATGCATCTCCTTGCCATCAAATGTGATCGAACACTCCTTTCCTTCCTTATTTGCTCCAATCCAAGCTTTATTCACCTAAAAACACAAAGAAGCTAGTGTAGATCTCTATATCGACAAAGTGGGTGAACTAGCTCACAATTGCTTCAAACACATATCTAAGAACACTATAAAGAGGGAAAAGCAACTAAAACAAGTGCCTAAAATATCGTCATATTTCATACTAACAACTCACCTACTGAAGGGTTGTGTGCAGAACCTATGTCCCAGGCGTAGGTACGTGTGCAGCAATGTTGCTACCTTCTTGATCTCGCAGCAAGGAGAGTTTGGCTCGTCTGGGAGTGTCGCAGCAAGGAACGTCTGGCTCGTCTGGGGAGGGATTGGAAACTTACGCTGCAGCACTGAGATAGCCCACCTATCTGCACTTGTACTCGTCTATGAGGAGATCTCGTCACCCCTACAAATAGGTCTATTCAGATCGAAAGAGATGGAAGCAGAGTAGGAGAGGGGTAGGACTCACCGACTGTGTGCTCTGGCCTGATGTAGAGGGGCACCAGGGAAGCTGCACTGCTTGATCTAGGCTCGCTGGTTGAGCACTCCTTGCGTCTGTAACGAAGGAACGAGTACCAGGAAGGTTGGGAAAAACATATGAAGAGTCGGGAGGGGAGAAGGTTTTACGAGAGTAGCCAGAAGGGAGGCGACATTCATGGAGTTAACCTGGACAGATTGAAGCGAGGTTGGAAAGGAAAGAATCATAGAGGCGTGATATCCTGCGTGATCTCAAGATCGTTACAAGCTGAAGGGAAAGACGTAACTGCTGCTCCTTGGGCTGAGAAGTGACGAACAGAAGGTCATCCCTCCTGCATCGCTTCTTGGGCTGCGCTGGTCCTCTTGCTGGGCTCCAAGGCAAACGGTGTAGAGGTGAGACACATACAAAGCGGCCCAACTAAGAAGGGCAAGGCTGGACGACTTGGGCTAAGGCAAGGAAGCACAAAGTGGGCTGAAGCAAAGGGTAGGAAAGGAGTGGTGTGGTTTTGTCAAGGCTTGTCACAGTCTTGTCAAAACGTGTCAAGGCTTCGTCAAGCCCATGCATGGCCTTGTCACGATCTTGTCATGGTCTCGTCATAACCCGTCATGGTCTCGTCTTGGTCTCGTCAAAACTCGTCACGACTTTGTCAAAGACAAGTCATGTTATAAATTAGGGTTTGAATAAGGTTTTCTATAAACATCTTATCATTTTATGTGAAATGATATTACATAAAGTGATAAAATTTTGAGAAATTGTGTCCAATTAGATAGACAGTTAAGGATCAAAAGATCGAAATCCGGTTGTAACACCCCAAATTCTGAGAGATCGGGGAGCTACGGGTTAGGACCTCATCCCTTGATCTATATCATTATGGAGAGAACCACCTAGCAAGAAGAGAAATCAAGAAGCAAGGAGAAGGAAAGACATGAACATGCATAAAGACTTCAACTACTAGATGAAGAAGAAATGACATGATCGAGAAGAAGAAGAAGAGACTAAGTCATTTTAGAATTCTTCGTACTACAAGATTGAGGGTGCATGAAAGTCTACTCAACCATGCACATTTCCGTAAAAGGACAAGATTCATTGATCACATGCACAAGAACAAGCTCGTCCATGCGTATCTTTCAACTCAACCATGGAAGGAAGAAGAAAGCACCAACCATTCACCTACACATCTTCTAACTAAACCATGCAAGGACGTAGAGGGTTCTAACCCCATGTATCCCTTACCGATGCAAGCATGCATGAACATAGAGAATGGCAGGTCCACTCTTTCCTTTTCGTTTCAACCATGCAGAAGCATAGGGAACCCGAAGATCACACTTCACCCAATTCAACTGAAAGTATCTCCGGACCAGCCCCGGTTTACACATGCATTGCTCGCCGATCTCCCATTCGTGTGTAAGACCTTCTTGGAGCGAGCCAACCATGCATCGTACCCAGTTCGGTCCATTCATGCAAACTCCCTTTTTGGTCCGTACTGCACGACGCATTTTATACATCCATGAAGACCGGACCACCGATGCAAGCTTACCTAACCCTCCATGCACTCGTGATGATTGGCCCATACACGCTATTTTAAATCCACCATACACCCATGGAGAATGGTCCAAATCTTGTTGCCAATTTTGGGTCAAAGATATTATATTTTCTGTCCATGAAAACTTCTTTAATTATGGGTTAATTTTTGACCTTTTGATTGTTAATTTTCAGCTCATATTTCTTCTAATTATTTTACAAATACTTTAAGTCTTCTAATAGATAAGTTTAAAGATAGATTGAGAGAATCAAGTATATCTTTTACAAGATATATTTGATTGATCCTATGTAATATTATCTAAGAGTAGATTGAGAGAATCATGTATATCTCTTACAATATATATTTGATTGATGTTAGAGAATCCTATTAATATTATCTTAGAGTACATTGAGAGAATCATGTATATCTTTTATAAGCTATATTTGATTGATGATCCTATGTAATATTATGTTAGAGTAGATTGAGAGAATCATGTATATCTTTTACAAGATATATGTGATTGATGTTAGAAGATCTTATGTAATATTATGTTACAGTAGATTGAGAGAATAATGTACATCTTTTAGAAAATATATTTGATTGATGTTAGAAGATCCTATGTAATATTATCTTAGAGTAGATTGAGAGAATCATATATATATATAAATATATATATTTTACAAGATATATTTGATTGATGTTATGTAATATTATCTTAGTCTTTTACATGATATATTTTATTGATATTAGAAGACTTGGGATGCTATCATGTACCCACGCCTCTCCTACATATATAGGATACCCGGTGCCTGTTATCTCTTCGTCTTCATCCTCCTCAATTCGGAGCAGATTCAAGTCGGCCGACATAAGAAAACAAGAACAAGCGGCGTCGATCACAAGTTAATAGTACAAATCCCTTGTAAATGTTGTGCGTGTCGGCTATGGGCCGCCGGATACCGGCGGTGATCTGATCTGGTTCCGTCTGGAGGTTTGGAGGGTAGGTCGAAGTGGTTCGGAGCCGGATCTTGATGGCAGATTTTATCGATTTCCCAGTAATTTCGCTTTCGCCTGCCGAGTGTTGATCGATTGGGAGGAATAGTGATGAAAAGGAGGCAGAAGAAGCGGATAATGAGGGACCGTTACGGGGGGGTTTAACGCTTCCATGGGATGCTTGGAAGAGGCTTTACCTATTAGGTGTGTTGCGTTGCTTATCTTCTCCTGGTTTCATTAATCTTTTGTGTTGCGTGATCCGTACTGTGATCTTGTTTCGTTATATGAAATAATTTACTATTTTGAATGTATTTTGTGAGAGGAGTGTATGCGCAAGAAGGTTTCTTGTCTTGAAATTCCTTCCCTGCAAATCCACATATGATTCTTGTGACATTCATACATTGATGCTTTCTTTGGGAAGCACTTTGTTCAATTCTATTTGTTTCTGATATGAAAACAACATCAAGAAAATTTGTAAATTTCACATTATTTGATCAAAATCATAGTTAGAAATTCAAATCGATCACACACCACAAAAAATTAATGAAAACAGGAGAAGATGCAAAGCAACGCATCTCGAAGGTAAAGCCTCTTCCAAGGAATCCATGGAAGCTTTAAAGCCCTCTCTTAGCGGTCCCTCATTCTCCGCTTCTTCTTCCTCCTCTTCATCACTTTTCTTGCCAATGGATGAAGACTCGGCAGGCGAAGGGTGAAATCATATGTGGATTTCCTTCGGAAATCGATAAAAGCTGCAATCAAGATCCGACCCCGATCCACTTCGACCTACCTCCTCCAAACCTCCATCCGGAACTAAGATCAGACTATAACACAGACACGCACTACATTTACAGGGTTTTTTTTTACTATTACCTTGTGATGTAAGTGATATTTTGATAACCCCTGCATCATTGCCTTGCCTATCTCCATTGTCTAAATCAATAGTTTGGTTACTTTTTTCGTTTTTTTCTTTGTAAAAAAATGGGGTTGTTCAGCATATAATTGATATTTCTTCGTTTGTACCTCTTTTTATGTCTTTTCCATGATTATTTGTTTTTTTTTCTTCACAAGGTGTACACAATATCAAGTTATTTTTTATTCATTTATTCATTATAATTATCTTCAGTGGTGAACTTCCATCTTCACTTGGAAATCTTACTAATCACGAGTATTTGTAAGACTTTTGTGCAATATCTTAATTCATATATGTCATTTGCTCATCCAGCTCTGCGCCAATCATAAACACTATTGCCTTATTTTATTTACTTATTTGCGCCAATCATAAACACTATGTGCATCTAGTAGCAGCAGTTCGGGTTAGATTGACTTAAGTTTGTGCTCATCTTTTATCACATATTGGACCCAACAAAGTGTGAACTGACCAACTATCACCTCATCTGCTAACATGATCTTCACATAAATCGAAGTTTGGTATAATCTTTGGATATCATTGGAGGAGTTGTTGGTGTACTTTTGATTGTTGTCTTGATGAGCTTTGTGTATAACTTCTCCCTTCTTATGCTAATGTTGCCTATCCTTGATTCGATAACATATATTTCATTAGGAACTAAATTGTTTGTACATCTTGTGGTATGTTTGTTGATCAACTCAAGCATCATCATGAAATCTAATTCACGTCAAACATGAGTACAATCTATTGCAATAAGATTGCAACTTCTACATGAAACTGTTTTTTTTTTCACCAAAGGCATTTCTGTTCCTTCTTTTCTTACCTAATAGAGATAAAACCGGAGAGCCTATTTTGGACTGGCCTACAAGAAAACGAATTGCAGTAGGCACTGCTTGTGGATTGGCTTACCTTCGTGGCCACTGCAACCCCAAGATCATCCACCGTGATGCCAAGGCTGCTAACGTGTTACTAGATGAAGATTTTGAGGCAGTTGTTGGCAATTTTTGCTTGGCAAAGTTGGTTGATGTAGGAAAATCCAATGTGACTACACAAGTACGCCGGACGATGGGACACATTGCACCTGAGTACCTTTCCACTGGAAAGTCATCAGAGAAGACAGATGCGATTATGCTTCTTGAACTAGTAACAAGTCAGCATGCAATTGACTTCTCACGCATGGAAGAAGAAGATGACGTCGAAAATCCAATCCAGAGAGTCCACCTAAACACACAAAGAAATCGAAAAATCCGCTTGTGATATTGTGTATTTAACCTTAACGATAATTTCAATGACACTTTGGTTAAGAGTGTCACAATTCTGCAGATATTGGAGAATTTTGTCGTTATTAAAAGTTTTCATTATAGTCGGACAATTAAAGAAGAGTTGTTTAGTAGATTTTGTATGATTACAAAAACACTTGCATCACCACCAGGACTTTTTGTGCATCAAGAGTAATTTAATCGGAAGTCCAAACAAAGAAATTTCTTAATCTTAGGCATAATATTCAAGTCCCAAATCCAAGTTTTATCTTGTGTAACACCAACTTTATTTTTTTGGATCAAATCAATAGTTAGTCCAAACAAAGAAATTTCTTCGGTTGTAACACCCCAAATTCTGAGAGATCGGGGAGCTACTGGTTAGGACCTCATCCCTTGATCTATATCATTATGGAGAGAACCACCTAGAAAGAAGAGAAATGAAGAAGCAAGGAGAAGGAAAGACATGAACATGCATAAAGACTTCAACTACTAGGAGAAGAAGAAATGACATGATCGAGAAGAAGAAGAGACTAAGTCATTTTAGAATTCTTCGTACTACAAGATTGAGGGTGCATGAAAGTCTACTCAACCATGCACATTTCCGTAAAAGGACAAGATTCATTGATCACATGCACAAGAACAAGCTCGTCCATGCGCATCTTTCAACTCAACCCTGGAACGAAGAAGAAAGCACCAACCATTCACCTACACATCTTCTAACTAAACCATACAAGGACGTACAGGGTTCTAACCCCATGTATCCCTTATCGATGCAAGCATGCATGAACATAGAGAATGGCAGGTCCACTCTTTCCTTTTCGTTTCAACCATGCAGAAGCATAGGGAACCCGAAGATCACACTTCACCCGATTCAACTGAAAGTATCTCCGGACCAGCCCCGGTTCACACATGCATTGCTCGCCGATCTCCCATGTGTGTGTACGACCTTCTTGGAGCGAGCCAACCATGCATCGTACCTAGTTCGGTCCATTCATGCAAACTCCCTTTTCGGTCCGAACTGCACGACGCATTTTATACATCCATGAAGACCGGACAACCCATGCAAGCTTACCTAACCCTCCATGCACTCGTGATGATTGGCCCATACACGCTATTTTAAATCCACCATACACCCATGGAGAATGGTCCGAATCTTGTGGCCAATTTTGGGTCAAAGATATTATATTTTCTGTCCATGAAAACTTCTTTAACTATGGGTTAATTTTTGACCTTTTGATTGTTAATTTTCAGCTCATATTTCTTTTAATTATTTTACAAATAGTTTAAGTCTTCTAATAGATAAGTTTAAAGAGAGATTGAGAGAATCAAGTATATCTTTTAAAAGATATATTTGATTGATCCTATGTAATATTATCTTAGAGTAGATTGAGAGAATCATATATATCTCTTACAATATATATTTTATTGATGTTAGAGGATCCTATTAATATTATCTTAGAGTACATTGAGAGAATCATGTATATATTTTACAAGCTATATTTGATTGATGATCCTATGTAATATTATGTTAGAGTAGATTGAGAGAATCATGTATATCTTTTACAAGATATATGTGATTGATGTTAGAAGATACTATGTAATATTATCTTACAGTAGATTGAGAGAATAATGTATATCTTTTATAAAATATATTTGATTGATGTTAGAAGATCCTATGTAATATTATCTTAGAGTAGATTGAGAGAGTCATATATATATATATTTTACAAGATATATTTGATTGATCTTATGTAATATTATCTTAGAATAGATTGAGAGAATCATGTATATCTTTTACAAGATATATTTGATTAATGTTAGAAGATCCAATGTAATATTATCTTAGTCTTTTACATGATATATTTTATTGATATTAGAAGATCTGGGATGCTATCATGTACTCACGCCTCTCCTACATATATAGGATACCCGGCGCCTGTTATCTCTTCGTCTTCATCCTCCTCAATTCGGAGCAGATTCAAGTCGGCCGACATAAGAAAAACAAGAACAAGCGGCGTCGATCAGAAGTTAATAGTACAAATCCCTTGTAAATGTCGTGCGTGTCGGTTATGGGCCGCCGGATACCGGCGGTAATCTGATCTGGTTCCGTCTGGAGGTTTGGAGGGTAGGTCGAAGTGGTTCGGGGTCGGATCTTGATGGCAGATTTTATCGATATCCCAGTGATTTCGCTTTCGCCTGCCGAGTGTTGATCGATTGGGAGGAATAGTGATGAAGAGGAGGCAGAAGAAGCGGATAATGAGGGACCGTTACGAGGGGCTTTAACGCTTCCATGGATTCCTTGAAAGAGGCTTTACCTATTAGGTGTGTTGCATTGCTTATCTTCTCCTGGTTTCATTAATCTTTTGTGCTGCGTGATCCGTACTATGATTTTGATTGAATCTTGTGAAATTTACCGAACAATTTGGTCTCCAGAAGGCGAATCTTGATGTTGTTTCGTTATATGAAATAATTTACTATTTTGAATGTAGTTTGTGAGAGGAGTGTATGCGCAAGAAGGTTTCTTGTCTTGAAATTCCTTCCCTGCAAATCCACATATGATTCTTGTGACATTCATACATTGATGCTTTCTTTGGGAAGCACTTTGTTCAATTCTATTTGTTTCTGATATGAAAACAACATCAAGAAAATTTGTAAATTTCACATTATTCGATCAAAATCATAGTTAGAAATTCAAATCGATCACACACCACAAAAAATTAATGAAAACAGGAGAAGATGCAAAGCAACGCATCTCGAAGGTAAAGCCTCTTCCAATGAATCCATGGAAGCTTTAAAGCCCTCTCTTAGCGGTCCCTCATTCTCCGCTTCTTCTTCCTCCTCTTCATCACTGTTCTTGCCAATGGATGAAGACTCGGCAGGCGAAGGGTGAAATCATATGTGGATTTCCTTCGGAAATTGATAAAAGCTGCAATCAAGATCGGACCCCGATCCACTTCGACCTACCTCCTCCAAACCTCCAGCCGGAACTAAGATCACACTATAACACAGACACGCACTACATTTACAGGGTTTTTTTTTACTATTACCTTGTGATGTAAGTGATATTTTGATAACCCCTGCATCATTGCCTTGCCTATCTCCATTGTCTAAATCAATAGTTTGGTTACTTTTTTTGTTTTTTTCTTTGTTAAAAAATGGGGTTGTTCAGCATATAATTGATATTTCTTTGTTTGTACCTCTTTTTATGTCTTTTCCATGATTATTTGTTTTTTTTCTTCCACAAGGTGTACACAATATCAAGTTCTTTTTTATTCATTTATTCATTATAATTATCTTCAGTGGTGAACTTCCATCTTCACTTGGAAATCTTACTAATCACGAGTATTTGTAAGACTTTTGTGCAATAATCTTAATTCATATATGTCATTTGCTCATCCAGCTCTGCGCCAATCATAAACACTATTGCCTTATTTTATTTACTTATTTGTGCAAGCAGGATTTTGAGTAACAACAATCTCTTCGGGACAATTCCATACTCACTTTCAAACCTTGCCAATTTGATCAGTCTGTATGAGAACATGCTCTTAGGACACCAACATTTATAGTTCTATGTTTGAGCCTCTTTTATGTTTGATCAGTCTTTCATGCTCTTAGGCTTAAGTGGAATGGATTAACAAGTACCTGCTCAGACTTCCATTTAATTTGATGTTGCTTGTTAATTTATTTTAGATACTGAACTACTTGATCTATTTCCAGTAATTTTTTTATCAGTTTGAGCATGTAGCATAAACGCTGGTATTCCTTGGATCTTGTTCTATTTTGTTGTGTTACAGTTTTACAGGGAACAACTTAAACTGTGGAGGAAATTCTGCTCATCTATGTGCATCTAGTAGCAGCAGATCGGGTTAGATTGACTTAAGTTTGTGCTCATCTTTTATCACATATTGGACCCAACAAAGTGTGAACTGACCAACTATCACCTCATCTGCTAACATGATCTTCAGATAAATCGAAGTTTGGTATAATCTTTGGATATCATTGGAGGAGTTGTTGGTGTACTTTTGATTGTTGTCTTGATGAGCTTTGTGTATAACTTCTCCCTTCTTATGTTAATGTTTCCTATCCTTGATTCGATAACATATATTTCATTTGGAACTAAATTGTTTGTATATCTTGTGGTATGTTTGTTGATCAACTCAAGCATCATCATGAAATCTAATTCACGTCAAACATGAGTACAATCTATTGCAATAAGATTGCAACTTCTACATGAAACTGTTTTTTTTTTACACCAAAGGCATTTCTGTTCCTACTTTTCTTACCTAATAGAGATAAAACCGGAGAGCCTATTTTGGACTGGCCTACAAGAAAACGAATTGCAGTAGGCACTGCTCGTGGATTGGCTTACCTTCATGGCCACTGCAACCCCAAGATCATCCACCGTGATGCCAAGGCTGCTAACGTGTTACTAGATGAAGATTTTGAGGCAGTTGTTGGCAATTTTTGCTTGGCAAAGTTGGTTGATGTAGGAAAAACCAATGTGACTACACAAGTACGCCGGATGATGGGACACATTGCACTTGAGTACCTTTTCACTGGAAAGTCATCAGAGAAGACAGATGTGATTATGCTTCTTGAACTAGTAACAAGTCAGCATGCAATTGACTTCTCACGCATAGAAGAAGAAGATGACGCCGAAAATCCAATCCAGAGAGTCCAACTAAACACACAAAGAAATCGAAAAATCCGCTTGTGATATTGTGTATTTAACCTTAACGATAATTTCAATGACACTCTGGTTAAGAGTGTCACAATTTTGCAGACATTGGAGAATTTTGTCGTTATTAAAAGTTTTCATTATAGTCGGACAATTAAAGAAGAGTTGTTTCTTAGATTTTGTATGATTACAAAAACACTTACATCACCACCAGGACTTTTTGTTCATCAAGAGTAGCTTTAATCGAAAGTCCAAACAAAGAAATTTCTTAATCTTAGGCATAATATTCAAGTCCCAAATCCAAGTTTTATCTTGTGTAACACCAACTTTATTTTTTTGGATCAAATCAATAGTTGTCTTTGTGGAGAACCAACCATAATCATTGTTAGCCCAATAGATTTTATCACGAATATCATTTATTGGTAAAACATAATTTTTAATTTTATCAATGATATAGCATGAAAGAATGGTCTGAATTTGATTGAGAAAATGGGTATTCCATTTCAAGTTAGTAATAGTTCGCTACCAGGATATTCTCATTAATTAAAGGATCATTTGTTCTTAATTTCAATAAAGGTTCATCATAAATCCAACAATCTTTCCAAGATTTAATAGTATTTTCATCACTAACTCTTCACTTGACACCCACATAATTTCCTTCTTAAGTTTAATAAGTTTGTTCCATTGCCAAGAAGGTGAGGAGTGATGTTGATAATCCTATAAACAAATAAGAGGATGAGGAGTGACATTGATGAGGAGTGGCATTGTATATAGTATCCATATACTCAATTAGGACGTACCTTTTATCATGTTGGATAATCATAATTGTTTTGTTCTTCATTTGGTATTCCTTCCATATGAGGCATAGGCCTCTCGAGTATCTAGTTTACCAAAGAAACCATATATATGAGTAGGAAATATTTTGAAAAATATCAAACAAATCGAATAATCTGTATACTTTACTAAAGTACATTACACTAATGCTGATGTGGCGCCTCCATGTTTTTTTTTCGGATTAAATCTTTATTAAATCACAAATTAAGCCAATAAATCTTTTTTTTACTAAAGGAAATATCTAAAAAATATAAAACTAACAAACAATTTATTTGCTTACATGTTTAATCACAATTTTTTTTATATAATTTATATATAAATCGTTACAAGATGGATTAGTTGCAACTAACAAATTAAATTAATTTTAAACAAATATCTAATCGGTTTAATTATTTACAATCAATAAATATATACTCGGTTGCAACTAAATTATAATTTTTATTTTTTATCGTTATTTTATGTATTTTAAATCGAAACTATTAAGATTGCGTCTGATAACCTTATCCCAAATTCTAATTGATTTATTTTATTCGGTAAGATTCGTCTCATTTCTTTTCTCATCTATATACTTACTAAAACAGACGACATAAAGCTAACGTGGCGTTTTCACATTTTTTTTCGGATTTAATCTTTTTACTAAATTACAAATTAAGCCATAACTGAAAGTCTCATAAACTGAGAAAAAGTACAGTCATAACTGAAAGACCGATAAAAGAAACTGCACCCCATCCTAAGGAGTACGATACCCCGGCTGTCCACTACCATCTGGATCACTCGGCATCTGCTCTAACCTGTGGCAAGTCTAAACAACGATAAACAGTTAGCTAACTAATCAAATATAAGTAGAAAGATAAATAGCACAAACACACAGAAGAAGAATATAAACATTCAACATGCTTGCACACAATCCTCTTATTATCTGATAACTTATGTGATTCACATTATCCGGTTTTAAAAGTTGTAGCACGAGAAACTTAAGATTCTCGCCCCGGTTCCTTATCCAACTGGTGATAGTTTGGCACACCTCCACCGGTGGCGTCCCCGCAAACCAAGTATGGACTAGATCCGAAGGAAACCCCCAGCGCCCTCTACTCCTAACAATGCTCCTCATCTGCTCCCAACTGGTGACTCGACTACGCATGGTCCGCCACCAGGAATGAGCATCTCCAGTGAAGCAAGTCTGCACCAAGTCTACCTGCCGATCCTCTGGGCAGCGTATTGCCTCTAACACAGTCTCTACCTGCCCAATCCAGTGCTCTACCTCCAATCCTATCTCTCCATTATATGAGGGGACCTTCTGAGAGTTGAAAGCCTTCAACCACTCATCTGGCCTTGGTGCTCTAGTCCCAGTAAGCGCTCTATCAGCCACAACTCTCCTCTCAGGTACAGCTGGCACCTGAGGCGCTTCCTGTGTCACTTGGACAGATCTAGCCGGTACTGGTGGTACCTGGGTAAGTCTCTCTGTCCTAGCAGCCTCCTCCCTACGCTCAACGTAGGCTCGGTACTCTCTGTACTCAGTCGCTCCAATGGAAACACGCCCTGACTCTGTCGAACGTGCTCTCTGTGCTCCAGACCTAGCAACGGTCTCATTCCTGACCTCAGGACCAACACTCTCAGCTACTTCCTCCACTCCAGCCTCTGGCATGATCACTGCTGGGGGATCCTCTCGTGGAGCTCGACCTCGACCTCGGGCTAGTGGGGGTCTACCTCCACGGCCGCGTCCTCTAACTGTAGGGGCCCTACCTCCCCTACCCGGTCCAGCTGGAGGGAGAGGTGGACGACCTCTGCCTCGAACAGTAGCTAGCGTAGCTCTAGTACGTGCCATCTGTGCAAGAATAAAAACTATAATTACTACTAGCTGAAAGTCCAAAAGTCTAACTACAGTAACCTAAAGTCCAACTAAGCATACTGAGATCCGCGGTAGTAGTGGTGGTCAGCCGTACTTTTCTATTCCCAACCAGACTATGCATGCATTTAAAACCAAAAATTTTCTTTTTAAAACTCAGATCCCTTTTCGGGTTCTGCTTAAAACTTATTCGGTCTTTCAGAAGATTTCAAGTGTCATTGTTGCCAACCTAGAGCTCTGATACCATGTTGTAACACCCCAAATTCTCAGAACCCGGAGTATTACCGGTTAGGACCTCACAATGGGTCCCGACCTCAGTTTGACAACAACAATACTAGGATCTTGCAACAAGACACAAATAAAGAAACCGAAATTCATAAACTCATGTTTTTATAGTAATGAATGCAACACTGTCTAGCAGCCTACGGTACTTAAACAAAAGAAAAGAACAACTGTCTTAACCAAAAGAAAGGAAAGACAAACGACCCCAACCCCACTCTAAGGAGTACGGAGACCCGGCTGACCACTACTTCTGGATCACTCAGCTGCTGATCTAACCTGCGGTAAATCTAAAACAACAACAACAAGAACCGTTAGCTAGTTATCTAAATATTAGCAGAATAATAGTAGCACAAACACACTCAGGTAAACATAAACACTCAACATGCTTTCAAACAAGTCCGTTTTATTATCTTTCTTTAAATTACTCATTCACTCTAATGATACTTATTTTGTGACACGAGGGATTCCCAAACCTCGCCTCCGCCCCCGTGTAACCATCAGGAATGGATCCGATGCACCTCACCTTGTACCTGTATGGTCTGGGTATAGAGAACCTCCCAGTCTCCTGTCAGAGCTGGGCAGTGATGTCACGGCCCGTTATACATACACTTGGGCCTTACGTAAATAATAACAGTCGTCCTAGCAAGTTATTATTATTAAATCAAGCAATAGCACACACCACTACTATCACTCAACTAACACTCAGAAACCGGCTAAGTAAGTCGCAAGGACTTACCTGAGTCAAAACACTCTCACACTCCTCAGATAGTCCGTACTCGTGGTAACTCAAGTGCCTGTCAAAGAAGGCATGTGTATCAAAATCACCTTCCGATGTCCAACCTCATGCTAAGGAATTACGGAACAAGTTCTTACGGTAGAAGACCATTTTACCCTCAGCCTAAGGCTTCTCAACTTTACTCTTAAACTTTCTTATCGACTCACTTATTTAATTGTGTAATTATTCGGTACTTGTATGTACATCTACATATTTAATTTCTCATCTTGTACGGATTTAGGTACACTTACGTCCTGAGTATATATATATATATATATATATATATATATATATATTCTTATGTTTACGTATATAACCCTGAAATCTCAACTTATTTATATATATATATATATATATATATATATATATATCTCTTTTATATAACTTCGTAAATCTCAACTCGTATTTATGTATCGATACTCGCATTTTTATATATTCTATATATTATGTTTATAAGTATACTCTTATATAAAGATTATATACCCATTAAATTCCAAGTTTCTATAAACGTTAGTAGACTTTAGAACATTTATGTGTACCCATTTATTTCATATTAAAAATATATATATATATATATATATATATATATATATATATATATATATATATATATATATATATGTATATATATACCTATATCCGTGTATGTATCTACTCGGCATATTAATATGCTTACACTCGGCACACAAATTCCTATCCAAACACATGCTTTCAAACTTTCTTACTAACCTGTATAGATTTTTACGTATAGTCACACAAATGAACTCAACACCCTACACTCACAACTCGCAACTATATATCGATATATACAAAAAAGGAAGTTGCTGCAGCGTAAAGACGAAGTGGAGCAGCCAACTTACCGGAGCTGCAGTCCGGCTGGAAGGTTCTAGGCGGCACCGAGCTGCAGTCCAAGGCGGATGGTCGAAGCTGGTGCACACAACAGCAGCAGCTAGGTTAGCAGTGCAGACCGGAACCGCAAGAGGAAAGGAGTCGCCACTCACCTCGTCACACGTCGGCACAGGAGAAAGGTCCAGTGGAAGGTTCGGCTGGTTCGCGGCGCGGTTCACTACATAGGCGGCGGTTCAGAGGTCGAAGGTACAGAAGATAACGAGAGAAGGAGGGGTGCGCAAGGCTTACCGATTTGCTGAGGCGGACAGCAGGGGTGCGCAGGCTCGGCGGCAGCAGCGGCGATCCAGTGGCGCGCCTGGTTGCACAACACGGTGACGGCGCTCCAGTGGAAGGCGGAAGAGGTGCGGCGGCTTCTCTTTCGTACCTACGGAGTCCTTGCGGTGGGTGAGATCCGGCACAACGAAGTAGCGGAAGGGGGAGGAGAGACAGCAGACTTACCGGAGCCCCTGCGGAGGTCGGCGGACGGCGCAAGGCGCGGTGACGGTGGTGGCAGGAGGGTCTGGCGGCCGCTGCAGTTGTGGTTTCCGACTGTTCGTGCGAGACGGAAGCGGCAGGTGCAGAGGTGCGTAAATCAGGAGGTTAGGAGGATTAGGTTAAGTGTAATTAGGGTTAGGAAAAGATTAAGAGGTGGGCTGCTGATTGGGCCTCGCAGTGGCCCACATCCGGCCCGCTTTCATATTAGCACGGAAAAGGGATTCGTTACTCGCTCGGATTCTAGTTAGGTACGGAAAAATTATATAATACGGAATCGTTTCTGTATTATTTTTATTATTATTATTTATTTTTTTTTAAGGTGTGTACTTTATTTCCGGTCATAAGTGTTATCATTTTATGTGATTTAAGGTCACATAAAATGATAACATTTAACTCGCTTTCTTTTGTTTATTTATTTATTTAATTACGATTGTCGTATCGGAATTTGGTAAATTTCCATTCGTCGGAAACTTAAAATTTTCGGTTATTACAATTCACACACATATTTGAAAACTAGCTAAGTAAGCCGAAAGGACTTACCTAAAATAGATCTCGACTCTCTAATTTGCAAATTGATCTGTAACTGTAGGAATTCAGTAGCCTGTCAAAGGAGGCAAGTGTATCAGCATACTTTCTAGGTAATTAGAAGTCTAAAACTTCTAAGATAGTAGATCCTGTTAGAACAGAATTTAATACAGTACCAATTTATGGTAAAATGACTATTTTACCCTTGGTCCCGAAACTTCCAAAAATTCCATAATTCATGCCTAAACTCTTATTTGAGACTAAAAAGTAATATTCTAACTCCTAAAGATGGGTTTAGTTACAAACTGGCAATTTACCCATTTTTCTATTTTTCGAAAGATCATTAAGGTCAAACTTCGGCTTCAAATATGAAATTCGAATAAACTTATAAAAATTCCGAAATAATTCTCTAAATCATCTATGGTAACCCATCTACTCCTAGGAGCAAGAATTTCTTAAAACTGTTCAACCATCATTTCTATAAAAATTCCCAAAGTTGGTTACAACACTTACATTTCCTATACTTAGCCAAAATTTCATTGTTGGAAAAACAGCTTAACTACTCCACTTTGGGAGCTTATAACTTCTAATCCGACCGTTCATTTCTTCTCAAATTTTAACACGGTAAACTACATATATCTACCTATTATCTATTAAAATTGATAACACGATTTATGACTTAGGATTAGACACTCATTTAGATAGATTTCTCACTCATTCATGCATGGTTTAGCACTAGTTCACGACGTTTGCACTCAATTCATGTATTTTTTCGAGATAGACGTCTACGCGGACTTTTGTTTGCTTTATAGGTATTTTGGAAAGATTTAGGAGCTTAATTGATACATTCGAGGATCGTTCCTCGAGACAACACACCTTCGGACTCATTAGGATGCAAGCTAGAGGCTAAGGAAGACCAATGGGACCTTGTTGGTGCAAGCCATGCACCAAATCGTGACTCAATAATCCAAAGCAAGCTGAGGCACCCAAACCATGGTCAATGGTACTTCCACGGCCGTGGAACCTGACCGTGGTTTTTGCCAGACGGTTGTGACAGTTGTGCCACGATCTCATGGCCGACTCTAGCAAGGTTGTAGTATAAAAGTGGTCCTACAAGGCTGGGAGAAGGGATCTTTCAAACCCACTAGACCCCTCACTACCATTCTCTCCCATACTCTCAACAAGAAGATTCTCTCAAGGGGAGTCACCATTGGAGGAGGAAAAGAGCTCCATTGGAGAAGAAGAGAAGAACACACCATTGCTATAGTCTTTGATAAGTTTTGTAGTGAAGATTTTCGGAATCGATTTCTAGAGTTGTAAGAATCGTTTAAACCTTCTTTTGGAAGGGTTGTGAGTCTTTCTAATCTTACTTTCAGCTTGGTTTAGTTTGCTTCACTTGTTCATCTCTTTCTCTTCATTATCTTGCAAATGGAAGCCATGATTTTATGTTTGATGATTTCGATTGTTATGATGAATGTTGTAGGCTAAAATAGATGCGATTCTAGGGTAAGGTAAGGATGGTTATGGCTAGGACTATGATAGGATGGACTTAGATTTGCCTTTGGATGACTTGTTTTCTTGAACGAAGCCTCTGTTGGAGTCCACGGTTTGTTCTTGCCAGTCCACGGCTGTGGAAGTGGTAGAACAGCCCGTGGTTTACCTGGTTCGATGGATCTAAAGTTCTAGATTGTTATAATATTGAAATCCTAGTGTTTGTTGAGTTAAATCTATCCTAGGGTGACCTAGTGTTAGCAACTAAGTGTTAGAAGAGACCTACCCGGTGATTCTACTCTTAGATTTCAAAGATGACAAACTCTAGGTAGTGGTGAGCCTCATAAGCCGCCATTGGACTAAGTGTGCTAGGATAGTTGTTTAGGACTTACCCTTCCGAGACCTACCCGGTAAGGATAGGTTAGATTCCTAGGTGACAATCCGGTTTGTGTGAAATTCCATTTCTTAGGCTCTTTGAGACTTACCCGGTGATGAGGCCTTAGGATTGGACTAGTGGACCATGAGACCTACCCGGTGATTGATCCCAATCTAGAAACACTTATTCCCAACATATTGTAGTTAATCCAAGGAATGATTAGATAGCTTGAGTCCTATGCCATAACCGGAATTTCCAACCCCTAGAATCCGCCTCTTCTTTCTTTGATCTCGTACCTCGTGTTTAGCTTGTTTGTTTGTGTTGATTTGTTAGCTTAGTTGATTGTTTATTTTGCATGATTTGTGATCTTTGATTGATCATCTAAAAACCAAACCAAAAACATTGAGATTTTCATTTCTTTATTTCTTTCTCTTTTCTTAGGTCTAGATCTTCACTAAACTTAATCACTAATCGAATCAATCTCACCTCAGTCTTTGTGTTCGACCTCGGAATACTATCCCTACTACAAAACATCCCGTACACTGCGGGTTCGCTAGGAGTTAGGAGAAATATAACGAGTATAAATTTAAAGCTTATTGCATACACTACATTACATCCTGAGCGTAACAAAAATTTCAACGGTGGATCTTCTACATAACTCTTTAACATTGGTCTACAACAATGCCAATTTCCAACCCCAAAACTAAAGCAAACAAAAATTAATTTACAGTAGTTCATGTATACAACTATTTCGGACATCTTAACTGATGCGCCCTTGGATGCCCCTTTTACGTTGACCATAGACGAAGAGGACGAGGCTCTTAGAGTTCGCTCAGATGGACCGATCACCCGATCCCGAGCTAAGGCCATTGCTCGAGCCACCGGCTCCATCATCACCCGCATTACTTCTTCACTTGGTCCCATTACCGGCATGCCTTGTCTCTACACCACCATGGCATAGGCTACCGGTTCCGTTAGCGGCATGTCCCGTCTTTCCGACTCCATGGCATGAAGCTAGCTTATTTTCGGACTATATTTTCATGTTTTCCTTTTTATGTAATAAAGGGATATTCCGTATAGGAATATTCCCTTTTTGACCTTATCCGTTTAGGGTTTGCTATTATCCTTTTAGGTTTTCCCCTTTTGGGCTTTTCTTCATATATTTTTGTTTGGCCCGTTGGCCCATAGGTAGGCAAGTCTCTCTATATAAGAGATATCTTGCCTCACTTATTTTTCATGTTCAATATTACTAAGTTTTGAGAAGAATTTCCTCCTACTTAGCTTGGGCATCAAAACCTCTCTTCTAACCCTCAAACTTCTTCCTTGGATCTCGTCTTTGATTCAAGAAATCCATATTCGAGGATTATTTTTAAGAATCAACCTTCGATCCACCCAAAAAGGTTCCTTCGATCTCTCTAGATCGGAGTAACCCTTGTTTCTTCATCGCTTCCGCCTCTTTGGATCCGAAACGATACAACGTTGCACAAAGAATCAAGGAGTAGTTGGAGTTTTGCTTGATCTAGATCCGGAGTTATCCTTGTTACCTCCAAGGACGCATCAAATTGGTATCAGAGCAAGGGATCAAAGCTAAGTTCTCTTTACTCTTGTTTTTGTGCGTTATTATCTTAAACCTATTTAGCCTTTTTTTGTTCATGATGTTCTTCGTTTGCTCATGATGTTCTTCATTTGTTCTTCATGATCTTCATGTTGTTCATCATGTTCTTCATCATGTTCATCCATTTTTCCTGAATTTTTTTTTCTTTTCCGTGTTTAACTCAAAACAAAAAGAACAAAAATAGGAGATATTTGGTTTGCCTTCAAACCATTTATCAAACCCGTCTTTTTCTTAAACCGACCTAATCCGACAATTATGTTAATTAATTTCACCAAATCGCTTGGGATATTTTTGTTAACGAAAAGTTCGGATATCTCGCCTTTGATATTCCAAGAAAAGCAAAAAAACTCTTCATCAATACGGATTTGTGTTCAAAACAAAAAAAAAAAAAACAAAAGAAAGTGTTGCTCAAAACGTTTCAAAGAAACGAAACACACAAAGTGAAAAGACGTCCGGCAAACCGGTCCATCCGAAAAATCGGATTTTACAAAACGGTCAAAGACCGAAAGCAAGCAAAGCTTGCCGAGTGAACAATCCGTCCATCTTCTATCTCTCCATTTTCTTACATACGTTTGCAAAATATCACTTGTTTATTTGTGTGTAATTGGTTCAATTTTGTTGGATTTGCCTTCCTTGCCTAACCGCCAAACGGCTTTCCCCAAAGTAGAACCCGATAACGCACTTGAACTTGGGTAAAGTTGACCTAACTTGTCACCTTGCTCACTTGATTGCTTGAAATTGTGTGCTGATTTGGAGCAATGACTAACGTTGAAATGGAAACTTCTCAGGATTCTGGTCCGCAAGGGTTCAGTGAACCCTTGGCTCAAGAAACTGCTTCGTTGTCCCTCGAAAATGACTCCATAAGGCGAGAATTGGAAGCCTTGAAGGCACAACAAAAGTTTGATGCCTTGACCCGAGAAAACATTGCCTTGAAAAAAGAGCTAGAAGCTCTTAAGTCCCTTCAGAATGCTCGCCGTCCCACCCCAACTTATCCGAATGAGAACGTGGTCAATGCTTCCACTTCCGATGCACAAAGGAAAGGCAAGGGACTTTTGGGAGCCGGCCCATCAAACGTTACCCGGCTTGCGGCTATCATTGAACGCACCCATTCTTTACCTCTTGACGGAAATGAGTCCCATGAAGAAGAGGAGGAATTCCCCGACCCGCGTCAAGATAACTTGCCCATAGTCGATACGGAACATCGGCACCAATATTATGAGCATCAACATCAACGGTATGTTCCTTCTCCACCTCCACCTAGTGTGCCCCGCACCGACCGACAAACCCGGGAAGAGCCCCGGTACCGTCCCAACTCAACCACCAATCATGGTCGTGAGCATGATCGTTCCGAACACCGTCACCAACGGTCAACCCAGCAACCGAGGACCCTTGACTTTGATGAATACGATGAGCAACACAACTTCAATGAGTTCTCCGGTGATGAATCCGATTTAGAACGGGTAGCACATAACCGTCCGTGGCACCCACCCGTCATAGACCCTTATGAGAACCAAGACCGGGGTGAAGAATGGTTGCCTCCCCCAAATCCACCTAGGCAGGCCCCACCCGTTCATGGGCGCCAACGGCCTCATGGCGGCCACCGGCGAGCCCATGCCGATGATGCCTACATTCCACCGCCCCGCCCGGACCCCTACCGAGCTCGTAGGGAAGGTAAGGTTAAGTTCCCTACCTTTCATGGTGAATATGATCCGTGTGTTTTTCTTGATTGGGCGCAGGATATGAAACGAGCATTAAAACATTGTCATTATGAGGAGGAATCCGAGAAAATCGAGGCGGCAACTCTATACTTTGAAGGAGATGCGAAGTCTTGGTGGAACCGGTATGAGTTCACCCGAGAGAGGCGAGGATGGGCACCAATTGAGACGTTTGAACAATTGCTCTATTGCATGACCAAGAAGTACGTACCCGAGGACTTTAAGAATGATATGCGGTTGCAAATTGCCGAGTTCAAGCAAGGCAACCTCACTCCGGTGGCTTACTTGGCTAAACTTGAGGACATGCACATTAAGGCCGGCGTCTCGGCCTCCTCCTCCGCCCTCCGCACCAAGTTCATGAGTGGGCTTAATGCTTCCATCCGGCGGCCGCTCGAGATTGTCCCATTCAAGGATTTGGGAGCATTATGTCATGCCGCCATGAAGTTATATAAGCAACAACTCGAAACACCGCGGTATTCTAGGTATCCCTCTTCCTCGAGTCCATATCTTTATCCATCTAACACACGTTCTCGAGATGCGCCTAGTCCTACAAATACCGACGCCTCCAAAGGGACCCAACGGACGGGTCCTTCCAATAGGCAAACGGGTACCGAGAAGGCACCAAACCGTGGCCCGGCACCGGCGCCTCCCTCTCGAGGTCAACAAGGACCCTCACCGGCGGCTCGCCCAAGGGAGCCCGTGTGTTACAAGTGTAGCGGTTTTGGCCATGTACAACGTGATTGCCCAAACACCAAACGGGTCTTGTTTGCCGACCCAACATATTTCGAGGACGACGATGGTCAATATGAAGGTGATATCATTATTGAGGATGACCATGACACCGACCCACTTTTTGGCATGGAACCCTGTGATGACGAGCTTGCTTGCGGCCCAGCACAACCCGGTAAATTCGCTCTTGTTTCTCGTCGTATTTTGGCTGTTAAAGAGCATATTCCTATTGATCAACGCGAGAATCTCTTCCACTCTCGTTGCTTGGTTAATAATACGAGTCTTTCTCTCATCGTTGACGGGGGTTCTTGTTGCAATATTGTCAACGAACGGGTGGTAAAACACTTCAAGTTGCCTACGACCCCCCACCCAACGCCTTACGGACTCCAATGGATTTCCGATACGGCATGTGACACCGTCACACAACAAGCTTGGGTGCCGTTTTCTATTGGCGCCTATGTTGATAAGGTCCTTTGTGATGTTATCAAGATGGACGCCACACATGTCCTATTAGGACGACCATGGCAATTCGATCGCCGCACATATCATGATGGTTATCTTAATCGGTACATGTTCCAATATAATGGAAAACGGGTCACACTTTTGCCTATGACTCCGCACGAAATTTTGGTTGACTATGCGGAACGGAAGAGGCAACAAACTATTGATGAGTCCGCTAAAGCACCGGCAAAATCGGACCTCCGGAGTCCCGATGTTGTAGGTGCTAGTACTTCCAAATCCCGCAACACCACCCCTCTTGTCCATGCTACCGAATCCAAAGGTAGTAAAGGTCGCATCGTTTCTTCGGGTGCACCTTTATCATCTTCGGATCCCGTAGTTCAAGGACGGTGTGAGCCACGGATACTCTTAGCTCGCCGGCATGATTTGCAACCGGTCATGGAAGGCAAGTTCCCATGCTTTTTACTTGTTCCGTTTTGTTTATCTACTTCTCATGACCCAAGTAATGTGCCACACGAGGTGTCTTTGTTGTTGTCCGAATTTCAGGATATTATGCCCAAAGACCTCCCACCCGGCTTGCCACCTATCCGAGGGATTGAACATCAAATTGACTTTGTGCCCGGTGCCTCTTTGCCAAACCGTGCCGCTTACCGAGCCAGTCCGGAAGAGACAAAGGAGCTACAACGTCAAGTGCAAGAGCTCCTAGACCGGGGACATGTGCGTGAACCTTATCACCATGTGCCGTCCCGGTAATCTTAGTACCAAAGAAAGACGGATCATGGCGGATGTGTGTTGATTGTCGTGCCATCAACCAAATCACCGTCAAATATCGCCACCGATCCCGCGCCTTGATGACATGTTGGATGAGCTTCATGGCGCCACTATCTTCTCCAAAATTGATCTCCGGAGCGGTTACCACCAAATCCGGATGGCCGAAGGTGACGAATGGCAAATGGCGTTCAAAACGAAGTATGGACTCTATGAATGGCTTGTCATGCCTTTTGGCCTCTCAAACGCCCCGTCCACCTTCATGCGCCTCATGAACCACGTCTTGCGCCGATTCTTGGGTACATTCGTTGTTGTTTATTTTGATGATATTTTGGTGTTTAGTACGTCTTTGGAGGATCACATCGGGCACCTTCGCCAAGTGCTCGAGTGCCTTAGACAAGAGCAATTGTATGTCAACTTTGACAAATGCGTCTTTTGCTCGGACACCACTATCTTTCTTGGCTATGTCGTGTCTAAGGACGGACTCCGAGTAGACGAATCTAAAGTTCGTGCTATTCGGGAATGGCCTACTCCTACCACGGTCACCATGGTCCGAGCCTTTCTCGGCTTAGCGGGTTTCTACCGCCGCTTTGTCAAGGACTTTAGCACGGTAGCGGCACCGCTCCATGAGCTCACTACCAAGGGTGTCACGTTTGAGTGGCGTGATATCCATGCTCGAGCGTTTGATGCGCTCAAAGACCGTCTTTGTAATGCACCATTACTCCAACTCCCAAACTTTTCGAAAACCTTCGAGGTGGAGTGTGATGCATCAAATGTGGGCATTGGAGTAGTTCTCTTACAAGAGAATCGTCCAATTGCCTAATTCAGTGAAAAACTGTCCGGTCCTTCGCTCAACTACCCTACATATGACAAGGAACTATATGCTCTAGTTCGTTGTCTTAAGACATGGCAACATTACTTGTGGCCGAAGGAGTTCGTGATTCATTCGGATCATGCGGCTCTTTCGTATCTCAAGAGTCAAACAAATCTCAGTCGGCGCCATGCTAGTTGGGTAGAGTTTTTAGAGACCTTTCCTTATGTCATTCGGCATAAGAAAGGCAAAGAGAATGTGGTAGCCGATGCCCTTTCTCGCCGCTATGCCCTCCTTGTGTATATGGATGCCAAGATACATGGCTTTGCTCTTATCAAAGAGTTATATGCCACGGATCTTGACTTCAAGGACATATGGGCACAATGCCTCGACCTCCAAGAGCACGAGTCTTTCTTTATTATCGATGGCTATCTTTTTCGAGCGGGAAAACTTTGTATTCCGCGCTCATCTATACGCCATTTGTTGGTCAAGGAAGCTCATGAGGGCCGTGGTCATTTCGGTGCTACCAAGACCCTTTCCGCTCTCCAAGAGCATTTCTTTTAGCCCCGGATGCGTATGCATGTGACACGGTTTTGCAAGGGTTGCATCACATGTCATCATGCCAAGTCGCGCCAAGGTCCGGATGGGATGTATTCTCCTTTGCCTATACCAATGGGACCTTGGGAGGATCTATCCATGGACTTTGTGGTCGGGTTGCCTATGTCAAAACGAGGCAAAGACTCCATTTTTGTGGTAGTCGATCGTTTCTCCAAAATGGCTCATTTCATCGCATGTAAAAGCACCCTAAATGCTAGTGAAGTTGCCACCTTGTTCTTTGACAATGTGGTGCGTTTACATGGGATACCACGTTCCATCGTTAGTGATCGGGACGTGAAATTCGTAAGTCATTTTTGGAGAACGTTGTGGGGAAAACTTGGAACCAACTTGTTGTTTTCAAGTAGTTATCACCCCCAAACCGATGGTCAAACGGAGGTGACCAATCGGACTCTTGGTGCTCTACTTAGAGCCACCACTAGGACCAACCCACGTAGGTGGGAGGACTTACTTTCTGTTGTAGAGTTTTCGTATAACAGGTCTAGGCACACGGCAACTAAATTGTCCCCATTTGAAGTTGTCTACGGCCTCAATCCACATACACCATTGGATTTCACTCCCCGCCCGCTCAAGGATGGAGAACACATCATCGCCGGAAACCGAGCCGCCCAAATCATTGAGCTTCATGAGCGGACTAGGACACAACTCGAACGTCGTGCCACCCAACTTGCCGGACAACGCAACAAGGGCCGCCGCGACGTCTCTTTTGAGCCCGGTGATCTTGTTTGGCTCCACCTACGGAAGGAGCGTTTTCCTACTCGCCGCATGAGCAAGCTCTCGGACCGTGGTGATAACCCATTCCGCATCTTAGCCCGTCATGGTCCAAATGCATACAAGTTAGAGCTTCCGGATTCCTACGGAGTACACCCAACGTTCAACGTCAAGGACCTTGCCCCTTATGTTGAGCCCCTCTTTGACGATGGTGAAACGGGGACGTTTCACAGCCAAGATGGGGGACTGATGCGCCCTTGGATGCCCCTTTTACGTTGACCATAGACGAAGAGGACGAGGCTCTTAGAGTTCGCTCAGATGGACCAATCACCCGATCCCGAGCTAAGGCCATTGCTCGAGCCACCGGCTCCATCATCACCCGCATTACTTCTTCACTTGGTCCCATTACCGGCATGCCTTGTCTCTACACCACCATGGCATAGGCTACCGGTTCCGTTAGCGGCATGTCCCGTCTTTCCGACTCCATGGCATGAAGCTAGCTTATTTTCGGACTATATTTTCATGTTTTCCTTTTTATGTAATAAAGGGATATTCCGTATAGGAATATTCTCTTTTTGACCTTATCCGTTTAGGGTTTGCTATTATCCTTTTAGGTTTTCCCCTTTTGGGCTTTTCTTCATGTATTTTTGTTTGGCCCGTTGGCCCATAGGTAGGCAAGTCTCTCTATATAAGAGATATCTTGCCTCACTTATTTTTCATGTTCAATATTACTAAGTTTTGAGAAGAATTTCCTCCTACTTAGCTTGGGCATCAAAACCTCTCTTCTAACCCTCAAACTTCTTCCTTGGATCTCGTCTTTGATTCAAGAAATCCATATTCGAGGATTCTTTTTAAGAATCAACCTTCGATCCACCCAAAAAGGTTCCTTCGATCTCTCTAGATCGGAGTAACCCTTGTTTCTTCATCGCTTCCGCCCCTTTGGATCCGAAACGATACAACGTTGCACAAAGAATCAAGGAGTAGTTGGAGTTTTGCTTGATCTAGATCCGGAGTTATCCTTGTTACCTCCAAGGACGCATCATTAACTCAGCAGCTACTATCCACCAACACCACCCATGTTCCAGTCCTAAGTAACGCCCCATCTCTCAAGTTTAACCTAGTCCTAAACGTCTAACTGATTATCCAAATACTAGCAGTGCAGGGGGTCGAGAGCACTTACCTACGTATGAGTCTGCAGTGGTGAAGGAACACAGTAATCTAGCGCCTTTTACACCGCCTTGGCTGCTGAATCCTTGACGACAGAAAGACAATCAGTTTTGGCCCCTAGACTAGACCTAAGTTGAAGACAAGGGTAAGCGGAATTTTGCCTCACCTCACTGCCCTTCTCAGAATTGGAGATGGATGGCGGAAGTTTCCTGGTTGGTTCGAGCCTTCTGATGCAGTGTTCTCGAGCCTTCTGCACGTGAATGAGAGCATTCCATCATCGATATCAAACAATGTAGAAGGGAGGGGATAGGAATAGTATCCATTCGACTCATGTTCGCCTCTAAACGTGCGTGCAAATAAGTTTTAAATTTATAAAACTAGAATAAAAGCAAGCGAACCCGCAGTGTACGGATCGGCGTAGATTAGCAAGTATTCTAGAGTATCGATATCAAGGAATTGGTGAAACAAAGTCAGTTTCAAGTAATCGAGCAATGAAAAGTGTAGAAGCTTTGCAAATATTGGGAAAAAAACAATACTAAAGATCCAGGTATCAAATTGTGGCAATCGATTCAAGATATTCTATAAGTAAAAGGACAGAGTTGAGAATTGCAAAGGTATACTAAGGTAAGGTGATGTACTGTGAAGTTCCATAACCCTATATGTCTAACCCAAAGACACTCTCTATAAAGGTTGTTGAGGCTGCAGTACAGAAAGGATCTAAATGTAAGAATTGATCTAAAATACCCATGCCCAAACCCAAGGAATCAAAGACAAGCCAAAATGGTTGAGTTTGTGACACTCGAAACCGAAATAGAGGATGTTGAGTCTCACTACTACCTAGAAAGGACAAGCCAAGGCTAGGTTAAAGCTAATCTTCAACTTTGGATCAAAGTAAAAGCAAGATTCGTAAACTAGGGGAAATCACGGCTAGATCTTGAGAACCACGGCCGTGGAATCCAAGAACAGCCCGTGATTTAGGGTGTCGACGATGTTTCTCTAACTCTCAAGGTCCAATCAATTTACGATCGATCTATCATCATCTAAGCCACAACTATCAACCCATCACCTTAGAATTGCTAAAGGGTTTTAGTCAACAATCATTTTCATGATATCAATATTCAAATTAAGAAGAATAAAAGATGAAAACCCTCAAAAACTCAAATAAAACTCAAAATCAATCTTGAAATCCAAACACAAAGTCGTATGTTTATGAATCTAGAAGAATATGAATAGAAACCTCACAAAGATCTAGAGAAGTCACAAAGGACGGGATGTCAATCCGTTCTTGAATGAAAACCCTACAATATCTCACAAGGTACACAATTTCCGAAAAGTATGTCCTTCATGAATCTTCAAGCGAATCTCCCAACGACAGCTAAATGTACGTGAAAGTCAGGGGTAAGTGAGCGTAAGCGAGCCCCCGAAAACTCTCTTCTCTAGCCTTTTAATAAGGCGAGGTAGGGTTACGAGAAAGCCCAATAACGTGGCAAAATATGACACGTCACAGATGTTCGCCACTTAGCGTGCGTGCAAATAAACTTTAATTGTAAAACTAGAAATCAAGCAAGCGAACCCACAGTGTACGGATCGATATAGTTAAGCAAGAATTCCAGAGTATCGAACACAAGGATTTGGGGGGAACAAATTTAGTTATAGGTTATCAAGCGAGTAAATGTAAGAATCTTTTCAAATATTGGGAATACAGCAATCCTAAAGATCCAGGAATCCAGTTGTGGCAATCGATTCAAGATATACTAAAGATATAAGGACAGAGTTGAGGTATGAAAAGGTATACGAATGTAAGGTAATCGTACGGTGAAGTTCCAAAAACCTTATATGACCCACCTAAAAGACACTCTCTATAAAGGTTTTTGAGGCTTCAGTATAGAAAGGTTCTAAAGTTAAGAATTAACGTCAAATACCTAAACTTGTAATCCAAGGATCAAGACTAACTAAACCGATTAAGGTTGTGACACTCAGAATCGAGGTAGAGGTTGTTGAGGCTTCACTACCACCTAGAAAAGGCAAGCCAAGACTAAGTTAAAGCAAATCTTTAACTTTGGATTAAAGTAAAAGCAAGTTCGTAAACTAACACAAAATTACGGGTAGTTCTTGAGTTCCACGGCCGTGGAAGCTCAAGAACAGACCGTATATTAAGGTTGTCGGCGATTATCTCTAACTCTCAGGATCCAATTTGTTTACGATCGATCTATCATCATCTAAGCCACAACTATCAACCCTTCTCCTTAGAATTGCTAAAGGGTTTTAGCCAACAACAGTCATATTGATATCAAATTCAAGATAAAGAATGAAAGATGAAAACTTTCGAAAACTTTGAATAACCTTCAAATCAATCTCAAATCCATGAATATCAATAATAATGTAATTCAGATTTGGAATAACACAAACAATCACGATCTTAGATAAGAACGAAGAACGGGATGTCAATCCGTCTTCTAATCAAAACCTAAGAATAAAGATGAAATCTCTTACTAACAATCTTCCAAATCTTCAATTCTTCGCAAGTCTCCGTTTGCGAAATAGCGATCTGCACACGTCCAAGTCGAAACCCTAGGCACGTGCAATAAGCGTAAGAAAAGTCTAAGCGAAGGTGACGGAATCTCTCTTCTTCCGTCCTTTTATAGTGTAAGATAGAATATTGGCCCGGCCCATTACGTAGAAGATTGTGGCTTAAAATGTTGCGTAAAAGATCGTCAAGATCACGGTCGTGGAAGGGTTCCACGACCGTAATTTAGAGCGTGGAAATTTGTCACGGTTTGTTTCAACCTTTCCAAGACCGTTGAAGTTGCTGGAATGAACCACGCCTCTCTTGCTAAGGTTCCACGGCCGTGGACTTGAACGTGGATTGTAGTACGGCCGTATTTTAGAGCTTGGTTTAGGGGTAAACCGTAATTCTTCCTTTCCTCGTGTTATTCTTCAAGTTAGCACCATCCTTAGCTCCTAGAGATGTCCTCAATCCTTGGACATGCTAAATCAAACTCCATTCTTTCTCAATCCGTTCGGAATTAGCTCTAAATCGGCTACAAACAACACAAAGCTTATGTAGACCTCTATATCGACAAAATAGATAAAATAACTCACAATTGCTTCAATGCTTTATCAATGACTATCAATATGGATGAAATACACTTAGAAAACGTGCCTAAAATATCACAATATTTCATGCTAACAACAAAATCACCGAAATCACGGCCAAGTACAACTTTCCACGACGTTGTTTAGGGTGTGGAACCAGATTACAGTGCCATAGTATTTCCACGGCCTTAATTTAGACCGTGTAACTCTCTGGAGTGCTCCAAACTCAAGTCCACGTTCATGTTGCCAAATCCACGGCCGTGGTTTAGGGCGTGGAAGTCAATTTCCTTCTCCACGACCGTAATTCAGGGCGTGGACTTGCTTTTCTTCTTTCTTTGCCTTTGTTTCGTGCAATCTTCCATTCATGCTCCTTCCTTAGCCTTTCTAATGCATCTCCTTGCCATCAAATGTGATCGAACACTCCTTTCCTTCCTTATTTGCTCCAATCCAAGCTTTATTCACATAAAAACACAAAGAAGCTAGTGTAGATCTCTATATCGACAAAGTGGGTGAACTAGCTCACAATTGCTTCAAACACATATCTAAGAACACTATAAAGAGGGAAAAGAAACAAAAACAAGTGCCTAAAATATCGTCATATTTCATACTAACAACTCACCTACTGAAGGGTTGTGTGCAGAACCTATGTCCCAGGCGTAGGTACGTGTGCAGCAGTGTTGCTACCTTCTTGATCTCGCAGCAAGGGAGTCTGGCTCGTCTAGGAGTATCGCAACAAGGAACGTCTGGCTCGTCTGGGGAGGGATTGGAAACTTACGCTGCAGCACTGAGATAGTCCACCTATCTGCACTTGTACTTGTCTGTGAGGAGATCTCGTCACCCCTGCAGATAGGTCTATTCAGATCGAAAGAGATGGCAGCAGAGTAGGAGAGGGGTAGGACTCACCGATTGTGTGCTCTGGCCTGATGTAGAGGGGCACCAGAGAAGCTGCACTGCTTGATCTAGGCTCGCTGGTTGAGCACTCATTGCGTCTGTAACGAAGGAACGAGTACCAGGAAGGTTGGGAAAAACGTATGAAGAGTCAGGAGGGGAGAAGGTGTTACGAGAGTAGCCAGAAGGGAGGCGACATTCATGGAGTGAACCTGGACAGATTGAAGCGAGGTTGGAAAGGAAAGAATCATAGAGGCGTGATATCCTGCGTGATCTCAAGATCGTTACAAGTTGAAGGGAAAGATGTAACTGCTGCTCCCTGGGTTGAGAAGTGACGAACAGAAGGTCATCCCTCTTGCATCGCTTCCTAGGTTGCGTTGCTCCTCTTGATGGGCTCCAAGGCAAACGGTGTAGAGGTGAGACACATACAAAGCGGCCCAACTAAGAAGGGCAAGACTGGACGACTTGGGTTGAGGCAAGGAAGCACAAAGTGGGCTGAAGCAAAGGGTAGGAAATGAGTGGTGTGGTTTTGTCAAGGCTTGTCACAGTCTTGTCAAAACATGTCAAGGCTTCGTCAAGCCCATGCATGGCCTTGTCACGATCTTGTCATGGTCTCGTCATAACCCGTCATGGTCTCGTCTTGGTCTCATCAAAACTCGTCACGACTTTGTCAAAGACAAGTCATGTTATAAACTAGGGTTTGAATAAGGTTTGCTATAAACATCTTATCATTTTATGTGAAATGATATTACATAAAGTGATAAAATTTTGAGATATTGTGTCCAATTAGATAGACATCTAAGGATCAAAAGATCGAAATCCGGTTGTAACACCCCAAATTCTGAGAGATCGGGGAGCTACTAGTTAGGACCTCATCCCTTGATCTATATCATTATGGAGAGAACCACCTAGCAAGAAGAGAAATCAAGAAGCAAGGAGAAGGAAAGACATGAACATGCATAAAGACTTCAACTACTAGGAGAAGAAGAAATGACATGATCGAGAAGAAGAAGAGACTAAGTCATTTTAGAATTCTTCGTACTACAAGATTGAGGGTGCATGAAAGTCTACTCAACCATGCACATTTCCGTAAAAGGACAAGATTCATTGATCACATGCACAAGAACAAGCTCGTCCATGCGCATCTTTCAACTCAACCATGGAAGGAAGAAGAAAGCACCAACCATTCACCTACACATCTTCTAACTAAACCATGCAAGGACGTAGAGGGTTCTAACCCCATGTATCCCTTATCGATGCAAGCATGCATGAACATAGAGAATGGCAGGTCCACTCTTTCCTTTTCGTTTCAACCATGCAGAAGCATAGGGAACCCGAAGATCACACTTCACCCGATTCAACTGAAAGTATCTCCGGACCAGCCCCGGTTCACACATGCATTGCTCGCCGATCTCCCATGCGTGTGTACGACCTTCTTGGAGCGAGCCAACCATGCATCGTACCCAGTTCGGTCCATTCATGCAAACTCCCTTTTCGGTCCGAACTGCACGATGCATTTTATACATCCATGAAGACCGGACCACCCATGCAAGCTTACCTAACCCTCCATGCACTCATGATGATTGGCCCATACTCGCTATTTTAAATCCACCATACACCCATGGAGAATGGTCCGAATCTTGTGGCCAATTTTGGGTCAAAGATATTATATTTTCTGTCCATGAAAACTTCTTTAATTATGGGTTAATTTTTGACCTTTTGATTGTTAATTTTCAGCTCATATTTCTTTTAATTATTTTACAAATAGTTTAAGTCTTCTAATAGATAAGTTTAAAGATAGATTGAGAGAATCAAGTATATCTTTTACAAGATATATTTGATTGATCCTATGTAATATTATCTTAGAGTAGATTGAGAGAATCATGTATATCTCTTACAATATATATTTGATTGATGTTAGAGGATCCTATTAATATTATCTTAGAGTACATTGAGAGAATCATGTATATCTTTTACAAGCTATATTTGATTGATGATCCTATGTAATATTATGTTAGAGTAGATTGAGAGAATCATGTATATCTTTTACAAGATATATGTGATTGATGTTAGAAGATCCTATGTAATATTATCTTACAGTAGATTGAGAGAATAATGTATATCTTTTATAAAATATATTTGATTGATGTTAGAAGATCGTATGTAATATTATCTTAGAGTAGATTGAGAGAATCATATATATATATATATATATATATATATATATATATATATATATATATATATATATATATTACAAGATATATTTGATTGATCTTATGCAATATTATCTTAGAGTAGATTGAGAGAATCATGTATATCTTTTACAAGATATATTTGATTAATGTTAGAAGATCCAATGTAATATTATCTTAGTCTTTTACATGATATATTTTTATTGATATTAGAAGATTTGGGATGCTATCGTGTACTCACGCCTCTCCTACATATATAG
This sequence comes from Fagopyrum homotropicum, assembly GCA_033239125.1. Taxonomy (NCBI): domain Eukaryota; kingdom Viridiplantae; phylum Streptophyta; class Magnoliopsida; order Caryophyllales; family Polygonaceae; genus Fagopyrum; species Fagopyrum homotropicum. The sequence continues at coordinate 97,505,292 of BSWB01000007.1, read as the reverse complement.
GATACCCGGCGCCTGTTATCTCTTCGTCTTCATCCTCCTCAATTCGGAGCAGATTCAAGTCGGCCGACATAAGAAAAACAAGAACAAGCGGCGTCGATCACAAGTTAATAGTACAAATCCCTTGTAAATGTCGTGCGTGTCAGTTATGGGCCGCCGGATACCGGCGGTGATCTGATCTGGTTCCGTTTGGAGGTTTGGAGGGTAGGTCAAAGTGGTTCGGGGTCGGATCTTGATGGCAGATTTTATCGATTTCCCAGTGATTTCGCTTTCGCCTGCCGAGTGTTGATCGATTGGGAGGAATAGTGATGAAGAGGAGGCAGAAGAAACGGATAATGAGGGACCGTTACGAGGGGCTTTAACGCGTCCATGGATTCCTTGGAAGAGGCTTTACCTATTAGGTGTGTTGCGTTGCTTATCTTCTCCTGGTTTCATTAATCTTTTGTGCTGCGTGATCCGTACTGTGATTTTGATTGAATCTTGAGAAATTTACCGAACAATTTGGTCTCCAGAAGGCGAATCTTAATGTTGTTTCGTTATATGAAATAATTTACTACTTTGAATGTATTTTGTGAGAGGAGTGTATGCACAAGAAGGTTTCTTGTCTTGAAGTTCCTTCCCTGCAAATCCACATATGATTCTTGTGACATTCATACATTGATGCTTTCTTTGGAAGCACTTTGTTCAATTCTAATTGTCTCTGATATGAAAACAACATCAAGAAAATTTGTAAATTTCACATTATTCGATCAAAATCATAGTTAGAAATTCAAATCGATCACACACCACAAAAAATTAATGAAAACAGGAGAAGATGCAAAGCAACGCATCTCGAAGGTAAAGCCTCTTCCAACGAATCCATGGAAGCTTTAAAGCCCTCTCTTAGCGGTCCCTCATTCTCCGATTCTTCTTCCTTCGCTTCATCACTGTTCTTGCCAATGGATGAAGACTCGGCAGGCGAAGGGTGAAATCATATGTGGATTTCCTTCGGAAATCGATAAAAGCTGCAATCAAGATCCGACCCCGATCCACTTCGACCTACCTCCTCCAAACCTCCAGCCGGAACTAAGATCACACTATAACACAGACACGCACTACATTTACAGGGTTTTTTTTTACTATTACCTTGTGATGTAAGTGATATTTTGATAACCCCTGCATCATTGCCTTGCCTATCTCCATTGTCTAAATCAATAGTTTGGTTACTTTTTTCGTTTTTTTCTTTGTAAAAAAATGGGGTTGTTCAGCATATAATTGATATTTCTTCTTTTGTACCTCTTTTTATGTCTTTTCCATGATTATTTGTTTTTTTTCTTCCACAAGGTGTACACAATATCAAGTTCTTTTTTATTCATTTATTCATTATAATTATCTTCAGTGGTGAACTTCCATCTTCACTTGGAAATCTTACTAATCACGAGTATTTGTAAGACTTTTGTGCAATAATCTTAATTCATATATGTCATTTGCTCATCCAGCTCTACGCCAATCATAAGCACTATTGCCTTATTTTATTTACTTATTTGTGCAAGCAGGATTTTGAGTAACAACAATCTCTTCGGGACAATTCCATACTCACTTTCAAACCTTGCCAATTTGATCAGTCTGTATGTGAACATGTTTTAGGACACCAACATTTATAGTTCTATGTTTGAGCCTCTTTTATGTTTGATCAGTCTTTCACGCTCTTAGGCTTAAGTGGAATGGATTTACAAGTACCTGCTTAGACTTCCATTTAATTTGATGCTGCTTGTTGTTAATTTATTTTAGATACTGAACTACTTTATCTATTTCCAGTAATTTTTTTTATCAGTTTGAGCATTTAGCATAAACGTTGGTATTCCTTGGATCTTATTCTATTTTTTTGTGTTACAGTTTTACAGGGAACAACTTAAACTGTTGAGGAAATTCTTCTCATCTATGTGCATCTAGTATTAGCAGTTCGGGTTAGATTGACTTAAGTTTGTGCTCATCTTTTATCACATATTGGACCCAACAAAGTGTGAACTGACCAACTATCACCTCATCTGCTAACATGATCTTCACATAAATCGAAGTTTGGTATAATCTTTGGATATCATTGGAGGAGTTGTTGGTGTACTTTTGATTGTTGTCTTGATGAGCTTTGTGTATAACTTCTCCCTTCTTATGCTAATGCTGCCTATCCTTGATTCGATAACATATATTTCATTTGGAACTAAATTGTTTGTACATCTTGTGGTATGTTTGTTGATCAACTCAAGCATCATCATGAAATCTAATTCACGTCAAACATGAGTACAATCTATTGCAATAAGATTGCAACTTCTACATGAAACTGTTTTTTTTTTTCTACCAAAGGCATTTCTGTTGCTTCTTTTCTTACCTAATAGAGATAAAACCGGAGAGCCTATTTTGGACTGGCCTACAAGAAAACGAATTGCAGTAGGCACTGCTCGTGGATTGGCTTACCTTCATGGCCACTGCAACCCCAAGATCATCCACCGTGATGCCAAGGCTGCTAACGTGTTACTAGATGAAGATTTTGAGGCAGTTGTTGGCAATTTTTGCTTGGCAAAGTTGGTTGATGTAGGAAAAACCAATAAGACTACACAAGTACGCGGGACGATGGGACACATTGCACCTGAGTACCTTTCCACTGGAAAGTCATCAGAGAAGACAGATGTGATTATGCTTCTTGAACTAGTAACAAGTCCGCATGCAATTGACTTCTCACGCATGGAAGAAGAAGATGACGTCGAAAATCCAATCCAGAGAGTCCACCTAAACACACAAAGAAATCGAAAATCCGCTTGTGATATTGTGTATTTAACCTTAACGATAATTTCAATGACACTCTGGTTAAGAGTGTCACAATTTTGCAGACATTGGAGAATTTTGTCGTTATTAAAAGTTTTCATTATAGTCGGACAATGAAAGAAGAGTTGTTTAGTAGATTTTGTATGATTACAAAAAACACTTGCATCACCACCAGGACTTTTTGTGCATCAAGAGTAGCTTTAATCGAAAGTCCAAACAAAGAAATTTCTTAATCTTAGGCATAATATTCAAGTCCCAAATCCAAATTTTATCTTGTGTAACACCAACTTTATTTTTTTGGATCAAATCAATAGTTGTCTATGTGGAGAACCAACCATAATCATTGTTAGCCCAATAGATTTTATCACGAATATCATTTATTGGTAAAACATAATTTTTAATTTTATCAATGATATAGCATGAAAGAATGGTCTGAATTTGATTGAGAAAATGGGTATTCCATTTCAAGTTAGTAATAGTTCGCTACAAGGATATTCTCATTAATTAAAGGATCATTTATTCTTAATTTCAATAAAGGTTCATCATAAATCCAACAATCTTTCCAAGATTTAATAGTATTTTCATCACTAACTCTTCACTTGACACCCGCATAATTTCCTTCTTAAGTTTCATAAGTTTGTTCCATTAACAAGAAGATGAGGAGTGATATTGACAGTCCTATAAACAAAGAAGAGGATGAGGAGTGACATTGATGAGTAGTGGCATTGGATATAGTATCCATATACTCAATTAGGACGTACCTTTTATCATGTTGGATAATCATAATTGTTTTGTTCTTCATTTGGTATTCCTTCCATAGGAGGCATAGGCCTCTCGAGTATCCAGTTTACCAAAGAAACCATATATATGAGTAGGAAATATTTTGAAAAATATCAAACAAATTGAATAATCTGTATACTTTACTAAAGCACATTACACTAATGCTGATGTGGCGCCTCCATGTTTTTTTTTCGGATTAAATCTTTTATTAAATCACAAATTAAGCCAATAAATCTTTTTTTACTAATGAAATATCTAAAAAATATAAAACTAACCAACAATTTATTCGCTTACATGTTTGATAACGATTTTTTTTATATAATTTATATATAAATCGTAACAAGATGGATTAGTTGCAACTAACAAATTAAATTAATTTTAAACAAATATCTAATCGGTTTAATTATTTACAATCAATAAATATATACTCGGTTGTAACTAAAATATAATTTTTATTTTTTATCGTTGTTTTATGTATTTTAAATCGAAACTACTAAGATTACATCTGATAACCTTATCCCCAATTCTAATTGATTTATTTTATTCGGTAAGATTCGTCTCATTTCTTTTCTCATCTATATACATACTAAAACAGACGACATAAAGCTAACGTGGCGTTTTCACATTTTTTTTCGGATTTAATCTTTTTACTAAATTACAAATTAAGCCATAACTGAAAGTCTCATAAACTGAGAAAAAGTACAGTCATAACTGAAAGACCGATAAAAGAAACTGCACCCCATCCTAAGGAGTACGACACCCCGGCTGTGCACTACCATCTGGATCACTCGGCATCTGCTCTAACCTGTGGCAAGTCTAAACAACGATAAACAGTTAGCTAACTAATCAAATATAAGTAGAAAGATAAATAGCACAAACACACAGAAGAAGAATATAAACATTCAACATGCTTGCACACAATCCTCTTATTATCTGATAACTTATGTGATTCACATTATCCGGTTTTAAAAGTTGTAGCACGAGAAATCTTAAGATTCTCGCCCCGGTTCCTTATCCAACTGGTGATAGTTTGGCACACCTCCACCGGTGGCGTCCCCGCAAACCAAGTATGGACTAGATCCGAAGGAAACCCCCAGCGCCCTCGAGCTAACTGAGCAGAATGCTACCGCCCGTTACTCTAAGGCCAGATATGTAAGTCGGTCGATGATTACTATGAAATACACTAGTGCACACATCATTCACACACCACTGTCATCATTCACACACATATCTGAAAACTAGCTAAGTAAGCCGAAAGGACGTACCTAAAATAGATCTCGACTCTCTAATTTGCAAATTGATCTGTAACTGTAGGAATTCAGAAGCCTGTCAAAGGAGGCAAGTGTGTCAGCATACTTTCTAGGTAATTAGAAGTCTAAAACTTCTAAGATAGTAGATCCTATTAGAACAACATTTAATATAGTACCAATTTATGGTAAAATGACTATTTTACCCTTGGTCCCGAAACTTCCAAAAATTCCATAATTCATGCCTAAACTCTTATTTGAGACTAAAAAGTAATATTCTAACTCCTAAATATGGGTTTAGTTACAAACTGGCAATTTACCCATTTTCCTATTTTCCGAAAGATCATTAAGGTCCAACTTCGGCTTCAAATATGAAATTCGAATAAACTTATAAAAATTCCGAAATAATTCTCTAAATCATCTATGGTAACCCATCTACTCCTAGGAGCAAGAATTTCTCAAAACTGTTCAACCATCATTTCTATAAAAATTCCCAAAGTTGGTTACAACACTTACATTTCCTATACTTAGCCAAAATTTCATTGTTGGAAAAACAGCTTAACTACTCCACTTTGGGAGCTTATAACTTCTAATCCGACCGTTCATTTCTTCTCAAATTTTAGCACGGTAAACTACTTATATCTACCTATTATCTATTAAAATTTCAACGGTGGATCTTCTACATAACTCTTTAACATTGGTCTACAACAATGCCAATTTCCAACCCCAAAACTGAAGCAAACAAAAATTAATTTACAGCAGTTCATGTATACAACTATTTCGGACATCTTAACTCAGCAGCTACTATCCACCAACACCACCCATGTTCCAGTCCTAAGTAACGCCTCATCTCTCAAGTTTAACCTAGTCCTAAATGTCTAACCGATTATCCAAAAACTAGCAGTGCAGGGGGTCGAGAGCACTTACCTACGAGTCTGTAGTGGTGAAGGAACACAGTAATCTAGCGCCTTTTACACCGCCTTGGCTGCTAAATCCTTGATGACAGAAAGACAATCAGTTTTGGCCCCTAGACTAGACCTAAGTTGAAGACAAGGGTAAGCGGAATTTTGCCTCACCTCACTGCCCTTCTTAGAATTGGAGATGGATGGCGGAAGTTTCCTGGTTGGTTCGAGCCTTCTTATGCAGTGTACTCGAGCCTTCTGCACGTGAATGAGAGCATTCCATCATCGATATCAAACAATGCAGAAGGGAGGGGATAGGAATAGTATCCATTCGACTCATGTTCGCCTCTAAACGTGCGTGTAAATAAGTTTTAAATTTATAAAACCAGAATAAAAGCAAGCGAACCCGCAGTGTACGGATCGGCGTAGATTAGCAAGTATTCCAGAGTATCGATATCAGGGAATTGGTGAAACAAAGTTAGTTTCAAGTAATCGAGCAATGAAAAGTGTAGAAGCTTTGCAAATATTGGGAAAACAACAATCCTAAAGATCCAGGTATCTAATTGTGGCAATCGATTCAAGATATTCTATAAGTATAAGGATAGAGTTGAGAATTGCAAAGGTATACTAAGGTAAGGTGATGTACTGTGAAGTTCCATAACCCTATATGTCTAACCCAAAGACATTCTCTATAAAGGTTGTTGAGGCTGCAGTATAGAAAGGATCTAAATGTAAGAATTGATCTCAAATACCCATGCCCAAACCCAAGGAATCAAAGACAAGCCAAAATGGTTGAGGTTGTGACACTCGAAACCAAAATAGAGGATGTTGAGTCTCACTACTACCTAGAAAGGACAAGCCAAGGCTAGGTTAAAGCTAATCTTCAACTTTGGATCAAAGTAAAAGCAAGATTCGTAAACTAGGGGAAATCACGGCTAGATCTTGAGAACCACGGCCGTGGAATCCAAGAACAGCCCGTCATTTAGGGTGTCGACGAGGTTTCTCTAACTCTCAAGGTCCATTCAATTTACGATCGATCTATCATCATCTAAGCCACAACTATCAACCCTTCACCTTAGAATTGCAAAAGGGTTTTAGCCAACAATCATTTTCATGATATCAATATTCAAATTAAGAAGAATAAAAGATGAAAACCCTCGAAAACTCAAATAAAACTCAAAATCAATCTCGAAATCCAAACACAAAGTCGTATGTTTATGAATCTAGAATAATATGAATAGAAACCTCACAAAGATCTAGAGAAGTCACAAAGGACGGGATGTCAATCCGTTCTCGAATGAAAACCCTAGAAGAACTCACAAGGTACACAATTTCCGAAAAGTATGTCCTTCACGAATCTTCAAGTGAATCTCCCAACGACAGCTAAATGTACGTGAAAGTCAGGGGTAAGTGAGCGTAAGCGAGCCCCCGAAAACTCTCTTCTCTAGCCTTTTAATAAGGCGAGGTAGGGTTACGAGAAAGCCCAATGATGTGGCAAAATATGACATGTCACAGAATCACCGAAATCACGGCCAAGTACAACTTTCCACGACGTTGTTTAGGGTGTGGAACCAGATTACGGTGCCATAGTATTTCCACGGCTGTAATTTAGACCGTGTAACTCTCTGGAGTGCTCCAAACTCAAGTCCACGTTCATGTTGCCAAATCCACGGCCGTGGTTTAGGGCGTGGAAGTCAATTTCCTTCTCCACGACCGTAGTTCAGGGCGTGGACTTTCTTTTCTTCTTTCTTTGCCTTTGTTTCGTGCAATCTTCCATTCATGCTCCTCCCTTAGCCTTTCTAATGCATCTCCTTGCCATCAAATGTGATCGAACACTCCTTTCCTTCCTTATTTGCTCTAATCCAAGCTTTATTGACCTAAAAACATAAAGAAGCTAGTGTAGATCTCTATATCGACAATTATCTGTTCATTAAGTGAGTCACCTTATTCCATTTTACAGTTGTGGCACGAGAAATCTTAAGAGTTCTCGCCTCCGTTCCTTATCCAACTGGGTGTAGGTCTAGCTTACCTCCGCCGGTAGCATCACTACAAACCGAGTGTGGACTAGTCCCTAAAGAAACCCCAACGCCCTGAAGCTAACTGAGCAGAATGCCACCGCCCGTTACTCTTAGGCCAAGGTATAGGTCGTATATAAATATTACTAAAATATAACTATAAGCATCTCATTCACACACCACTACCATTATTCATACTCATATCTAGAAGTCAGCTAAGTAAGCCCAAAGGACTTACCTGAATTCAAACATAATCTCGTTATCTCGACTCGGTCTGTAACCGTAGGAACTCAACCGCCTGTTATAAAAGGCAAGTGGATCAATAATATATCCCACTTAATTAGAAGTCTCTGACTTCTAAGATATTTAACTCTATCATCAGCTAAATTACAAAAATACCCTTATACGGATAAATGACTGTTTTACCCCTGGTCCCGAAACTTTATAAAATTCCATAACAAAGTTCCAAACTATTCTTTGGAATTCAAAACCACACTCAAACTCTCAAAGGAAAGTTTGCTAAAGATTTAGAAGAGTTAACTACATTCTTGACTTTTATAAAAAGTCGTCAAGGTCCGACTTTGGCTTAATTTATGAGAACCGAATAAAAATATAAAAGTCTAACAAAAATCTCTAAGTCTTTTATGCTATGAACTCTATCCATAGTAGTCAGAATTTCCCAAGAATACATAATAATCACTTCTACACAAATTCTCAAAGTCAGTTCCTAAACCAGAAATTCAGACTTTGCCAAAAACTGAGTATTTCTTAACTACTCAGCCAGTCCACTTTGGACCTTCATAGATCTAAATCCAACCGTTGGATCAACCCAAACTTTTGATACACCACACTATGCATGACACTATATTACATATTTAAAACTGAACGGTGGATTATGTTTCTAAGGTATCCAAACTTAAGCTCAAAAATGACTGCACAACCCAGATAATTCCAGCACTCAACAATTTCAGCAACATCCAGAAAACTGTTTAAGGTCTCAACTTCAAAAATTCATAACTCCTAAACCACTTGCTGGATGCATCCCAAATTTTAATATGTTCCACCACAATATGCCAACTATATCATATCCAAAATTCAAGTCAAACAGAGATCAAACTATTATTCAAAACTATCTCTCAAAACAGCATCACATGCTGTTTTTCCCAACACTCAGCACATTTATAAAAACTGTGTGAGGAGTCAACTTTGAGACACCATAACTCTCAAACCGTAGCATGAATTCCTCTAAAATTTTAGTATGATCTACTATACTATATCAACTATAACTTGTCAGAAATTCAAGTCTAACAGAAGTCAATAACCCTTCCAAATTTATTCCACAAAACTGCATCTCAAGCAAATTTCCTCAAACTCAGCACACTAAAAAAAACTGCATGAATAGCCAACTTCGGGATACTATAACTCTCACACCGTAACTCCGATTGTTCCCAAATTTTAGTATGATATACTATGCAACACTGACTATAATATATCCGAAATTAATCGAGAAAAGAGGTGTCTAACATACCTAAATCTGGACTCGAAAATGCCTGCTTGTTACTTCATGCACATTCAACAATCCGAGATCCTTCTCGCTACTGCTGTGTTTCTGTACAAGGTTTGCAAGTATCCATCAGAGATCAAAAGCCTAATAAAAATATCTTACAAAACCACATCACATGCTGTTTTGTGAGATAGCCTAACCTAAACATCAACAGGTCGAAACTCCTTAGCAGTAAACAAGGGCTCCTCATCTAGACACAACAACAACTCCTCTGATCGACGTATAGGGAGGATACATATTACACGAAATTCCCTCACGAAACTATTAAGAACTGCAGAGGCTAAGTCCGGCTACCTGTCTGCAGTAAGGAGGACGGAAGTCCGACGCCAATGGGAACTCCGGTGGTGGCCAATATCGACGGCGGAGACAAGAGTAACCGGCTGTCGCTTTCCCCTCACGCAGTCGGTTACAATGCACACAGTGAAGCGGTCGAGGCTGCTTGCGTCGGCGATGAAGGCCTCCAGTAGTGGTTGCTGTCGGCTGAAAGGGCTTGCCTGTACAGAAGACAAGGCGCCATCAGTTCATCACAAGGGATCTCGGTTTCCACTACAGAGAAGGGAGAGCAACTGTACTTACCGGCGTCGGAGTGCAGAAGGGAAAAGCGAGGCTGGCGACGGCTCTCCTACCGGAGAGGACGATACCCCTGGCGTCCTTGTTTGCGGCCAGTGCTGGCGAGATCATGGCGAAGATGAAGACGGTGCTGCTTCACGTCTAGCGAGGGTACTGTTGTGCTCTTGCGTGATTACCCGAAAGAGAGTGGTGAATTAGGTTAGAAGGGTTAATGAGGGTCTATTAGGGTAAAGATAATCAAAATAGAGGTAATTAGGATAGGGTTAATGACGGTATATTAGGGTAAAGATAATTACGATAGAGATAGTGCCACTATTCATGGGATTGAGGGAGTTTGGAAGATAGGAGAGAGAGAGTGCTTAAGTGTTGCCCAAGGTGACGTGGAGCTGTAGGAAGGAGTTTGTCTTGGGCTGGAGCTTCGGACTCATTAACAGCCTAGAAGCCCTCGTCTAATTGCCTTGTCACAAGGCCCGGATGGCAAAGAAATGAAGCTGTTTATGAAGTAATGGGCCCACCATGCCTGCTGAAGGAAAACGCCCGTCAGGCCTACTGAGTGAGAATGGCCCGCTAAGGCCGGCTGAAGGTTGGAAATAAAGAAGACCCGTGTCCGGTAATGTTTGGTTAGACCCGTTAAATGTAACTCGAATCATGTTTCCGAAAATTTTTTTTTCAGATATTACATCAGTTCCCCGTTAAATTAAGTTTCGTCCCGAAACTTAGGATAAGGATGATCCTTAAGGTATCGTATAGACATTTGTCTAGTGTATATAACCACTATATCAAAAATCCCACCGTTCCCCTTTTCTAATCGTAAAAGCATTCATCATTTAATATACCGTAATTATAACACACATCAAAGAGTAAGCACTCAAGCATGAAAGTAAACAAGTAGTCAAATAATATCGTACAAATACAGGGTCAAGCCCTAATTAGTTGTTCTAAAGGTTACAAGTATCTTTTTATAGATTTCAGAAATGTTACGTCTCATATCCATAGTATCTCTGGTAGCCTCGTCGGCTTTTCATAACACCACTGACTCCGAAGTCTCTTCATATACTTGCATCACAAGCGCTTGTTACTATACACTAGAGTGGATACTAGATATCTTCATGGTATCATCCGGCTCAATAGTCCGATCCTTAAATCTAATGACCTAATCGTGTCGGGTAGGTATCCCTCGAACTGAATCCGAGGACAATTGGGGTTATTCTCCCCAATAGGGTGTGGAATACTAATCCACCAATCACTTTCAAATCTGTTTCCAAGACCACACAAAGGTGTCTTACCTAATTCACTTCTAGATCGCTTGATGAGTTTACTGAGAACAGTTTATCCAACTTTCTTCCTTACTCTCGTTGCAACCCCTTACTTCCGGTCGTCCGAAGGGTTCTGACTACGCACTCGGAAACAAAGGTCTTAAACTTCCCCGACTCCTTGATCATGTCTCTTAATAGGACCCAATCATGTTGTTCTTCAATTAAGGAATCATCACCTATACCTTTTTGGTCTTAAACCTGATATAACAATATAATCAACAATCTGATAGTAAAACCGGTTGTCATTTAATAGATCTCTATCATATCCTTAACTCCACCTCATACTCCGTACTCCGCTTCCAAGATCTTAAAGTGACAAAGAATGTGTCCGGAATGACGTACTAGACATAAGGTGATCTAACATCCCAGTCGTTGATCATAACTACTCAATAGATGATAACACACCATCTACACTAGACTCTTATACCCACTAGGTTTACCGGAACGAGAATATTCCTCTAACTCACAACTCGTGTCCATTCCGATACAAATTCCCTATACTCCACTCCGAGATTATGCTTTCTTTAAGTACGGTTACTGGGTCGCAACTATACTCTTTTCGCTACTCTTTCTTATGTATCTTTCGACTTAGGATGGTGGTTACACACTTTGAGCTTTCTGATGCAGACCACGCACAAAACCTTAATAATATCGTTAATTACTTTCTCCCTCCCATGAAAATACGCTCCCGAATACCCTTTAGGTATTAATTCCCAAATTTGTTTATCTGTCGACATGTGACGAAGTTGTCATGTTTCACCGGGATGGTGGTTACACACTTTGATTGAATCTTGTGTAATTTACAGAACAATTTGGTCTCCAGAAGGCGAATCTTGATGTTGTTTCGTTATATGAAATAATTTACTATTTTGAATGTATTTTGTGAGAGGAGTGTATGCGCAAGAAGGTTTCTTGTCTTGAAATTCCTGCCCTGCAAATCCACATATGATTCTTGTGACATTCATACATTGATGCTTTCTTTGGGAAGCACTTTGTTCAATTCTAATTGTTTCTGATATGAAAACAACATCAAGAAAATTTGTAAATTTCACATTATTCGATCAAAATCATAGTTAGAAATTCAAATCGATCACACACCACAAAAAATTAATGAAAACAGGAGAAGATGCAAAGCAACGCATCTCGAAGGTAAAGCCTCTTCCAAGGAATCCATGGAAGCTTTAAAGCCCTCTCTTAGCGGTCCCTCATTCTCCGCTTCTTCTTCCTCCTCTTCATCACTGTTCTTGCCAATGGATGAAGACTCGGCATGCGAAGGGTGAAATCATATGTGGATTTCCTTCGGAAATCGATAAAAGCTGCAATCAAGATCCGACCCCGATCCACTTCGACCTACCTCCTCCAAACCTCCAGCCGGAACTAAGATCAGACTATAACACAGACACGCACTATATTTACAGGGTTTTTTTTGCTATTACCTTGTGATGTAAGTGATATTTTGATAACCCCTGCATCATTGCCTTGCCTATCTTCATTGTCTAAATCAATAGTTTGGTTACTTTTTTCGTTTTTTTCTTTGTAAAAAAATGGGGTTGTTCAGCATATAATTGATATTTCTTCGTTTGCACCTCTTTTTATGTCTTTTCCATGATTATTTGTTTTTTTTCTTCCACAAGGTGTACACAATATCAAATTCTTTTTTATTCATTTATTCATTATAATTATCTTCAGTGGTGAACTTCCATCTTCACTTGGAAATCTTACTAATCACGAGTATCTCTAAGACTTTTGTGCAATAATCTTAATTCATATATGTCATTTGTTCATCCAGCTCTGCGCCAATCATAAACACTATTGCCTTATTTTATTTACTTATTTGTGCAAGCAGGATTTTGAGTGACAACAATCTCTCCGGGACAATTCCATACTCACTTTCAGACCTTGCCAATTTGATCAGTCTGAATGTGAACATGCTCTTAGGATACCAACATTTATAGTTCTATGTTTGAGCCTCTTTTATGTTTGATCAGTCATTCATGCTCTTAGGCTTAAGTGGAATGGATTAACAAGTACATGCTCAGACTTCCATTTAATTTGATGCTGCTTGTTGTTAATTTATTTTAGATACTGAACTACTTGATCTATTTCTAGTAATTTTTTTTATCAGTTTGAGCATGTAGCATAAACGCTGGTATTCCTTGGATCTTATTCTATTTTTTTGTGTTACAGTTTTACAGGGAACAACTTAAACTGTGGAGAAAATTCTTTTCATCTATGTGCATCTAGTAGCAGCAGTTCGGGTTAGATTGACTTAAGTTTGTGCTCATCTTTTATCACATATTGGACCCAACAAAGTGTGAACTGACCAACTATCACCTCATCTGCTAACATGATCTTCACATAAATCGAAGTTTGGTATAATCTTTGGATATCATTGGAGGAGTTGTTGGTGTACTTTTGATTGTTGTCTTGATGAGCTTTGTGTATAACTTCAACCTTCTTATGCTAATGCTGCCTATCCTTGATTCGATAACATATATTTCATTTGGAACTAAATTGTTTGTACATCTTGTGGTATGTTTGTTGATCAACTCAAGCATCATCATGAAATCTAATTCACGTCAAACATGAGTACAATCTATTGCAATAAGATTGCAACTTCTACATGAAACAATTTTTTTTTTCCACCAAAGGCATTTATGTTCCTTCTTGTCTTACCTAATAGAGATAAAACCGGAGAGCCTATTTTGGACTGGCCTACAAGAAAACGAATTGCAGTAGGCACTGCTCGTGGATTGGCTTACCTTCATGGCCACTGCAACCCCAAGATCATCCACCGTGATGCCAAGGCTGCTAACGTGTTACTAGATGAAGATTTTGAGGCAGTTGTTGGCAATTTTTGCTTGGCAAAGTTGGTTGATGTAGGAAAAACCAATGTGACTACACAAGTACGCGGGACGATGGGACACATTGCACCTGAGTACCTTTCCACTGGAAAGTCATCAGAGAAGACAGATGTGATTACGCTTCTTGAACTAGTAACAAGTCAGCATGCAATTGACTTCTCACGCATGGAAGAAGAAGATGACGTCGAAAATCCAATCCAGAGAGTCCACCTAAACACACAAAGAAATCGAAAATCCGCTTGTGATATTGTGTATTTAACCTTAACGATAATTTCAATGACACTCTGGTTAAGAGTGTCACAATTCTGCAGACATTGGAGAATTTTGTCGTTATTAAAAGTTTTCATTATGGTCGGACAATTAAAGAAGAGTTGTTTAGTAGATTTTGTATGATTACAAAAAACACTTGCATCACCACCAGGACTTTTTGTGCATCAAGAGTAGCTTTAATCGAAAGTCCAAACAAAGAAATTTCTTAATCTTAGGCATAATATTCAAGTCCCAAATCCAAGTTTTATCTTGTGTAACACCAACTTTATTTTTTTGGATCAAATCAATAGTTGTCTTTGTGGAGAACCAACCATAATCATTGTTAGCCCAATAGATTTTATCACGAATATCATTTATTGGTAAAACATAATTTTTAATTTTATCAACGATATAGCATGAAAGAATGGTCTGAATTTGATTGAGAAAATGGGTATTCCATTTCAAGTTAGTAATAGTTCGCTACCAGGATATTCTCATTAATTAAAGGATCATTTGTTCTTAATTTCAATAAAGGTTCATCATAAATCCAACAATCTTTCCAAGATTTAATAGTATTTTCATCACTAACTCTTCACTTGACACCCACATAATTTCCTTCTTAAGTTTCATAAGTTTGTTCCATTGCCAAGAAGATGAGGAGTGATATTAATAGTCCTATAAACAAATAAGAGGATGAGGAGTGACATTGATGAGGAGTGGCATTTGATATAGTATCCATATACTCAATTAGGACGTACCTTTTATCATGTTGGATAATCATAATTGTTTTGTTCTTCATTTGGTATTCCTTCCATAGGAGGCATAGGCCTCTCGAGTAGAGCTGTCAAAAGTTGACCCGACCCGTGAAACCGACCCGACAAACCCGAGCCCGAACCCGACCTGGCCCCGAAAATTTTTAAAAAAAGAAAATACCCGGAACCGACCCGCTTGATATTGATTTAACCCGAAATAATAAATAACCCGAACGGTCGAACCCGAAAATGACCCGGACCCGATAAAACCCGAGTAGAATAACCCGATAACGACCCGACAACCCGAAGTAACCCGACCCGAAATGACCCGATAGCCCGAAGTACCCCGACCCGAAATGACCCGATAGCCCGAAGTAACCCGACCCGAAATGACCTGATAGGCCGAAGTAAACCGACCCGAAATGACCCGATTGCCCGAAGTAACCCGACTAAAATGACTCGATAGCCTGAAGTGACCCAACCCGAAATGACATGTTAGCCCAAAGTAACCCGACTTGAAATGAGCCACTAGCCCAAAATAACCCGACCCTAGATAACCTTGATAGTGTGAAGTAAAATGATGTGATAGTATGAACTATAAACTATGAAGAAGTCCAAGCCAATATGACATGTTAATTCGGAGTAAATTGATAAAAATAAAATAAAATTACACATTTAAACCTACAATTTTAAAACAATAATACTCTTACATGTATCATAAGTTCATTACTCTTACATGTATCATAAGTTCATAATTTGACATGATTTATCAAGAAAGAAAATAGATAGTATTTATCCCGGTCCGGCTCTAGTGAAGCTCAAAAACAACTTCATGGTGAAGTTGTATGGATCTAAACCGTTGATTAAGTTTAAAGGTTGAGATCATCTTGATAATTATGGCCAGTAATAATTGAGATCATCTTGATAATTATGGCTAGTAAATAAGAAAGATAATTTATGAAAATTTAAGAAATTTAATAGTACTAAAAGGAAAGCTAATATTGATAAAATAAAAATCTAAAATTTCCATATAAGTATTGTCTCCTCCTTTGCTAGTCACTAACATTTATGGATGTTTTGTACCGATATTTTTATTTAATCTAATTGTGTAATAATTAAACTTTTTGTATTATTATTTTAATGACATTTAAAATATCATTTTGCTTCATTTAGATAATTGTCGATCAAAGGTTAATATTAACAAAGAATATATTCAATACATTATTTTTATCTTAATAAATCAAAGTAATTTATGTTTATTTTATCAAAATAATCTAAAAAAAATAAAATTGAGAACAATTGTAACCAATATTGAATGGATTTAAAAATACTAAATAAATGTGCTTATTATTGTATTTCCTATTTAATAGCATTACTTTTTTATATTCATAAAATTTAAATGTCAAGATCTTTCAACAAATTACAAATTAAGGTTATAAAATAAGAAATATAATTGTAAATATTGAGATCACCCGGTAAATTAAGGTTAGAGAATAAGAAAGATAATTTTAGTAATTTTTAATCCATTCAATATTAGTTACATTTGTTCTCACACCCTAATATTATATTTTGTTTATTATTAGATTACTTTGATTAATTGAATAAATAGATTACTTTAATTTCTTAAGATAAAAATAATGTAATGAAATATTTTTTTGTTAATATTAACCCTTGGTCGGCAATTAGCTAAATGAAGTAGAAGATAATTTTGAATGCCATTATTATAATAATAATAATAATAATAATAATAATAGTAATAATAATAATAATAGTAATAATAGTAATAATAATAATAATAATAATAGTAATAAAGACATTTTAATGAATATTAAATTAGATTAATTAAAAAATATCAATATAAAAGCATCTATAAATGTTAGTGATTAACAAAGGAAGAAGATAAACGGCTTATATCAAAATACTAATAAATGTGTTTTGTTTTTCAATATTCACTTTCCTTTTTAGTACCAGTAAATTTCTTATATTTTCATAAATTATCTTTCTTCACTAGCAATAATTATCGAGATAATTGTAATGATCACTTGTGTTAAATATCTCCCGGTTTTAAATTCGGATATCCATTCCGATCCGTATTTGGTTGGATATCCGGCATTTTTCCCATGATCGGATCGGATAATTATCCGGATGTCCTGTTGATCTGGAATCGAAAATATAGTATGCGAAATGATTTGGTTGGATCGGATCGGATTATTATCCACGGATATCCGGATGATCCGAATGAATTTTGTTTGACCCGATTGATCCGGATATCCTCTTGATCTGAATATGCAAAAATGATTTAGCCGGATCCGATATCCGATTGATCTGAATATCCGTTTGATCCGGATATATATTTGCTACTTTGTTTATCACAAAATGTAATGAAAAAACAATTAAAAGGCACAAAACAAATCAAAGTAAAAATTATAAGTATATAGATGATAAAAAAAATATAGAATATTAAAGTACGTTATAATAAGAAAATAAAAATAAGGTTTTAAAATAATAGATATCTATATCTTTATATTTTATAACTATATTTGAAAACGAGAGTACGAGACTAACTTATAATTAAAGATTATTATAGACATTCGTTCATTTAAATGAGACCAACTTCTATTAAAAGATTATTATTAAGACCAAATTATAATCATATTTATAAGAATTAATATTTTAAAATCATACCCACTTATAGTAAAAGATTATTATGAACTTATAAAGTAACCAAGTGTGCATAAGTTATTAAGTTGTAACAAATTAACATTATTAATTCATTGTTTTGGCTAACTCAAATATTTTCCCATTAAATACATATATTTTTTTAAATATAAATATTAGTACATACAATGTTGATTTATCCTTCATAAAACAAAACGGGTACTCGGATGCTTAAGACGATCTGGTGAGGCGATGAATCCGATGATCCACGGATATTTGGATATTCGATTATCCGTGGATATCCGGTGAGCCACTGATCCATGAGTATCCGGATAGGCGGATATCCATGATTATTCAAATATCCATGATTATTCGGATATCCGTGGATATTCGGATGCCTAAAACCTTGATCCGTATCCAATCCGGTGATCCAGGAAGATCTCCCATATCGGATTCTAACCGGATCAAAACAGATACTAAAATATCGGGGTTTTTCGGATCGAGTCAACGAAATGGTCTGGATTGGCGGATAAAATTGGTTTTTCCGCCCATACTAATCATATTGGCGAATAATTATCCGATCCAACTAAAATCATTTGCGAATTCCATATTTTATTAGACCAAAATATTCACATAACTAGCTAATTTTTATTTAACTCGAAAATTGCACCATCCAAAACCGACCTGAATAAAGATGTTAGAAATCATATCATCTTTGAGCAAACCGAACTTGACCCGCCTTAATTGGCACCTCTCGAAACATTAAAAAACAAAAATAATCCGGCCCGAAGTGACCCGAGAACCAACTAAACCGATTTGTCATGGCCCAAGAACCAAGTCTACCCGATAACCCGTTCCAACCCGAATAATTAGTACCCGACCCAAATTGACCCGATCCGAAACAACCCGCTTACAAAAACAAACCTATTTATACCCGACTCGATTTCAACCCGACCCCGTTTGACCCGACTCGAACTCGACCCGCGGACACGTTTGACCCAACCCGAAATCGACCCGCCAACCCCGTTTGGCACCACGAAAAGAACCGATGCTACCCGATAACCCGTTCTAACCCGAACATTTGGTACCTGACCCAAACCGACCCGACCCGATACAACCCGTTTAAAAACCAAGCCTACTTTTTACCCGACCCAATTCCAACCCGAGCTTGTTATAACCCGACCCGAACCCGACCTGTCAGCCCCGTTTGACAGCTCTACTCTCGAGTATTCAGTTTACCAAAGAAACCATATATATGAGTAGGAAATATTTTGAAAAATATCAAACAAATCGAATAATCTGTATACTTTACTAAAGTACATTACACTAATGCTGATGTGGCGCCTCCATGTTTTTTTTTCGGATTAAATCTTTTATTAAATCACAAATTAAGCTAATAAATCTTTTTTTACTAAAGAAATTTCTTAAAAAATATAAAACTAACCAACAATTTATTTGCTTACATGTTTGATCACGATTTTTTTTATATAATTTATATATAAATCGTAACAAGATGAATTAGTTGCAACTAACAAATTAAATTAATTTTAAACAAATATCTAATCGGTTTAATTATTTACAATCAATAAATATGGTAAATGTTCAGGTACGGCCCTTTTATTGCGGTACGGCCGTACCGCAGGGCGACACGTGTCCCGAAAAAAAAAAAAAAAAAAAAATTTTTTTTTTTTTTTTTTTTCTGAAACGATTTTTTTTTTTTTTTTTTTTTTTTTTTTACGGAAACTAATGAAAATTTATTTGAACTACCATGTTATAATTTATGCACTATTATCCTATAAACTTTGAACTATTCCTATATAATCCATGAACTATTACTTTTTAATATAATCCATGAACTATTCTATTATAATTCATGAACTATCCCATAATAAGTTTTGAACTATTACTTTCACTCCTTTATAAATTTTTGCACTTTAAACTATTCTATTATAATTCATGAACTATTCTATTATAATTCATGAACTATCCCATAATAAGTTTTGAACTATTACTTTCACTCCTTTATAAATTTTGCACTATGAACTATTCTATTATAATTCATAAACTATCCTTTTAGAAGTTATGAACTATTACTTAATAAGTTTTGAACTATTACTTTCAATCCTTTATAAATTTTACACTATGAACTATTTTATTATAATTC
This sequence comes from Fagopyrum homotropicum, assembly GCA_033239125.1. NCBI lineage: Eukaryota > Viridiplantae > Streptophyta > Magnoliopsida > Caryophyllales > Polygonaceae > Fagopyrum > Fagopyrum homotropicum. The sequence continues at coordinate 97,485,415 of BSWB01000007.1, read as the reverse complement.
ATGAACTATCCTTTTATAAGTTATGAACTATTCCATAATAAGTTTTGAACTATTACTTTTACTCGTTTTAAAAAAAAAAAAAAAAAAAAATATATTTTTTTTTTTTTTTTCGGGACACGTGTCGCCCTGCGGTACGGCCGCACGGCCGTACCGCAATAATGGGCCTTACTTGAATAATACCCGGTTGCAACTAAAATATATACTAACAAATCGTAACAAGATGAATTAGTTGCAACTAACAAATTAAATTAATTTTAAACAAATATCTAATCGGTTTAATTATTTACAATCAATAAATATATACTCGGTTGCAACTAAAATATATTTTTTATTTTTTATCGTTGTTTTATGTTTTTAAATCGAAACTATTAAGATTACGTCTGATAACCTTATCCCAAATTCTAATTGATTTATTTTATTCGGTAAGATTCGTCTCATTTCTTTTCTCATCTATATACTTACTAAAACAGACAACATAAAGCTAACGTGGCGTTTTCACATTTTTTTTCGGATTTAATCTTTTTAATAAATTACAAATTAAGCCATAATTGAAAGTCTCATAAACTGAGAAAAAGTACAGTCATAACTGAAAGACCGATAAAAAAAACTGCACCCCATCCTAAGGATTACGACACCCCGGCTGTCCACTACCATCTAGATCACTCGGCATCTGCTCTAACGTGTGGCAAGTCTAAACAACGATAAACAGTTAGCTAACTAATCAAATATAAGTAGAAAGATAAATAGCACAAACACAGAGAAGAAGAATATAAACATTCAACATGCTTGCACACAATCCTCTTATTATGTGATAACTTATGTGATTCACATTATCCAGTTTTAAAAGTTGTAGCACGAGAAATCTTAAGATTCTCGCCCCGGTGCCTTATCCAACTGGTGATAGTTTGGCACACCTCCACCGGTGGCGTCCCCGCAAACCAAGTATGGACTAGATCCGAAGGAAACCCCCAGCGCCCTCGAGCTAACTGAGCAGAATGCTACCGCCCGTTACTCTAAGGCCAGATATGTAAGTCGGTCGATGATTACTATGAAATACACTAGTGCACACATCATTCACACACCACTGTCATCATTCACACACATATCTGAAAACTAGCTAAGTAAGCCGAAAGGACTTACCTAAAATAGATCTTGACTCTCTAATTTGCAAATTGATCTATAACTGTAGGAATTCAGTAGCCTGTCAAAGGAGGCAAGTGTGTCAACATACTTTCTAGGTAATTAGATGTCTAAAACTTCTAAGATAGTAGATCCTATTAGAACAGAATTTAATACAGTACCAATTTATGGTAAAATGACTATTTTACCCTTGGTCCCGAAACTTCCAAAAATTCCATAATTCATGCCTAAACTCTTATTTGAGACTAAAAAGTAATATTCTAACTCCTAAAGATGGGTTTAGTTATAAACTGGCAATTTACCCATTTTCCTATTTTTCGAAAGATCATTAACGTCCAACTTCGGCTTCAAATATGAAATTCGAATAAACTTATAAAAATTCCGAAATAATTCTCTAAATCATCTATGGTAACCCATCTACTCCTAGGAGCAAGAATTTCTCAAAACTGTTCAACCATCATTTCTATAAAAATTCCCAAAGTTGGTTACAACACTTACATTTCCTATACTTAGCCAAAATTTCATTGTTGGAAAAACAGCTTAACTACTCCACTTTGGGAGCTTATAACTTCTAATCCGACCCTTCATTTCTTCTCAAATTTTAACACGGTAAACTACATATATCTACCTATTATCTATTAAAATTTCAACGGTGGATCTTCTACATAACTCTTTAACATTGGTCTACAACAATGCCAATTTCCAACCCCAAAACTGAAGCAAACAAAAATTAATTTACAGCAGTTCATGTATACAACTATTTCGGACATCTTAACTCAGCAACTACTATCCACCAACACCACCCATGTTCCAGTCCTAAGTAACGCCTCATCTCTCAAGTTTAACCTAGTCCTAAACGTCTAACCGATTATCCAAATACTAGCAGTACAGGGGGTCGAGAGCACTTACCTACGAGTCTGCAGTGGTGAAGGAACACAGTAATCTAGCGCCTTTTACACCGCCTTGGCTGCTAAATCCTTGACGACAGAAAGACAATCAGTTTTGGCCCCTAGACTAGACCTAAGTTGAAGACAAGGGTAAGCGGAATTTTGCCTCACCTCACTGCCCTTCTTAGAATTGGAGATGGATGGCGGAAGTTTCCTGGTTGGTTCGAGCCTTCTGATGCAGTGTACTCTAGCCTTCTGCACGTGAATGAGAGCATTCCATCATCGATATCAAACAATGCAGAAGGAGGGGATAGGAATAGTATCCATTCGACTCATGTTCGCCTCTAAACGTGCGTGCAAATAAGTTTTTAATTTATAAAACTAGAATAAAAGCAAGCGAACCCGTAGTGTACGGATCGGCGTAGATTAGCAAGTATTCCAGAGTATCGATACTAGGGAATTGGTGAAACAAGTCAGTTTCAAGTAATCGAGCAATGATAAGTGTAGAAGCTTTGCAAATATTGGGAAAACAACAATCCTAAAGATCCAGGTATCTAATTGTGGCAATCGATTCAAGATATTCTATAAGTATAAGGACAAAGTTGATAATTGCAAAGGTATACTAAGGTAAGGTGATGTACTGTGAAGTTCCAAAACCCTATATATCTAACCCAAAGACACTCTCTATAAAGGTTGTTGAGGCTGTAGTATAGAAAGGATCTAAATGTAATAATTGATCTCAAATACCCATGCCCAAACCCAAGGAATCAAAGATAAGTCAAAACGGTTGAGGTTGTGACACTCGAAACCAAAATAGAGGATGTTGAGTCTCACTACTACCTAGAAAGGACAAGCCAAGGCTAGGTTAAAGCTAATCTTCAACAAGTGCCTAAAATATCGTCATATTTCATACTAACAACTCACCTACTGAAGGGTTGTGTGCAGAACCTATGTCCCAGGCGTAGGTATGTGTGCAACAGTGTTGCTACCTTCTTGATCTCGCAGCATGGAGAGTCTGGCTCGTCTGGGAGTGTCGCAGCAAGGAACGTCTGGCTCGTCTGGGGAGGGATTGGAAACTTACGCTGCAACACTGAGATAGTCCACCTATCTGCACTTGTACTCGTCTATGAGGAGATCTCGTCACCCCTGCAGATAGGTCTATTCAGATCGAAAGAGATGGCAGCAGAGTAGGAGAGTGGTAGGACTCACCGACTGTGTGCTCTGGCCTGATGTAGAGGGGCACCAGGGAAGCTGCACTGCTTGATCTAGGCTCGCTGGTTGAGCACTCCTTGCGTCTGTAACGAAGGAACGAGTACCAGGAAGGTTAGGAAAAACGTATGAAGAGTCGGGAGGGGAGAAGGTGTTACGAGAGTAGCCAGAAGGGAGGCAACATTCATGGAGTGAACCTGGACAGATTGAAGCGAGGTTGGAAAGGAAAGAATCATAGAGGCGTGATATCTTGTGTGATCTCAAGATCGTTACAAGCTGAAGGGAAAGACGTAACTGCTGCTCCCTGGGCTGAGATGTGACGAACAGAAGGTCATCCTGTAACGCCCCGTTCTTTTGGGTGTGTTCCGATTTTTATTTTCTTCCTACTTTCGATTCGTTCGTGGCACGAGATTTATTTTGATTATATAAAAATAATATTCAACATAAATAATAGCTTTCCGGGTATTTTATTGTTTTGGTGTACATATACGTATTTCCGTATTTTATTTTTAGTCGCAAAAGTCGGAAATTTTCGATTCGGATATCCCGTTCCGTTCGTTTAATCGAGTTTTGCCCTATTCTCTTTTTCTTCATTCTTTTTTTTTTATTTTCTTTTTCTTTTCTCGTGCCCCTTTTTTTGTCTCTTGCGTATTGGAGCTATCTAGGAGATGGCAGGACCGCCTCCTTGTTCTCTCCTATCTGCAGCTGCTCCAGCCAGCCAGTGACCCCTCGCCCTCCCTCTCGCTGGATCCACCCCAAGCAACCGTCACACTCTCATCTCACAATTCTCTCACCTGCAATCTCTCCTCTGCTCATCTCTCACCCTATCCTTCTCTCTTTGATTTTCATCCCTCTATGTTGCCTCTGTTGAAGCCGATTGGAGGCTGCACCACTATTAGGTGAGAGCTCGGACCACCAGGATTCGCCAGAACGTTGAGGAGGCGCCTCTGCACCGCCGCCTCAAGCCAATCGGAATACCAAAAGGCCGGAGAACGCTGCCCCTCTTTTTCTCCATGCTCCCTGTTCTCTTTTGACGTGAGGAGGGGAGATGCACCCGTCGATTTCAACCGGAGGACTGCCTTGCCGCCGCCAAGAAGGAAGCCCTTTGCCTTCGCCGTCGGAGCCCAGAGTTTCCTTGTAACGCCGCTTGCTTGCCCTCTCAAATCACCTCTGTCGCCAGAAACAGGGGTTAGTTGTTAATCCTTGTTGCCGCCAAACGCCGCCGGAGACGAGGTGCTGCCGCCCTTCTGCGAAACCCTCCTGCTCCGCCACTTCTCTCCTCTGTCTTGCGCAGCCTGCCGGAGTCCCAGCACATCCCAGCCGCCGCCAACTCTTCCCTTTGCCGGCTGCTGCCCTTGCGGGTTCAAAAAGAACCCTTGTTTAGTTATTACATTCGGCCCCCAGAATTTTGGTATAATTACAAATAGTGCCCATGTCTTGTATTTGCAGATTAGACCCACTCTTTTGGAAATGCATTTAATGCCCTTACTGATTTGTATAATTATAGTTGTGACCATATGTTTTGAAATGTGCAGTTTTTGCCCTTGTGAATAAATCATAGATTTGGGATAAAGCTTATTTTGGAAAATGGTCGAGTTTATTGAGTACCATATTGTGCCGGGAAAGTTGACTACGGATTTTGACTCATCTTTATAGAATCGTATATTTTGTCCCGGACAATGTTCTTATAGTTTTAACCTTGGATTTTAAGTACGGGATTTTAAAGCTGACGTTTGAAAAACGAGTTTTACCTTTGAGTTATATTTTATATAATTTTAAAATCAAATTTAGCATATAAGCTAAATTTCCTTAGCTTTGATTTTAGGTCCGGAAGCGCCCGGTATAGACCAACAAATCCATTCTCCACATCCGTAGATCGTACTCCGCCATCGACTTTGTGTGAGTACCTCTTTCTCGATATAGTATTATTTAGTAATAGTACCATGCTAGGTTGGATCTAACATAACTTAGTGGAAATGCCAAGTAGTGGCTTTGAACTTTAGGTGAGGATTTAAGGATGATTTGAACGTTATAAGGATTGAGGTGTGTATGTTATCATGTGAGCTTTGTTGAGGTTGTGAGTATGTGTTTGTTGAGATTGTGGAGTTAGGATGGAAGTATTCTAGCATGTGGTTATAGTTGAAATCTCGTGAGTTTATGAGGGCTAAGAGAGTATCCTAATTTATGGGAGTGTATGACCTAATAAGAATATATAGTACAAGAAGTCTAAGGACTTCTAGCTTGCGTGAGTAGTTGTTGATTATCGTGCCTTGTCTTGAACAGGCTTTGATTATATTCCTTCGAAGAGTGTTATCGTTTTCGGGTAGCTTTGAGACGAGGTAAGTCCTCGGACTTACTTAGCCGCTTCTATGCCTTATTTGGATGTATATGGTGGTGTGTGTTTACCGCTTTTAAGCATGAAAATGGATTAGGATTTACTTGACCTTATTTATTGGCCCATTGTTACTACTATTATTATCGGGCGGTGACATCACCGCTCAGTTTCCCGAGGGAGACTGGGGGGATCTATGCAACCAGACCATACAAGGTATAGGGGCGGGCTTCTTCATCACTCCCTCAGGGTATACGGGTTGGGCGCTGCCACACTCCTGTTGGTTACACGGGGACAGAGGCGAGAGTTATAAGACTCTCGTGTCACACTTGAACGAATGGATTAGATATGGAATAACCTAAAAAGATAATAAGTAACGGATGTGTATGTTTATGAGCATGTTGTGTGTTTGTGTTCCTATGTGTGTTTGTGCCATATTATTCTTATAATGCCTAGAATGTGAGCTAACGGTTTTATACCGATTGTTGTAGTTGATGTGCAGGTTAGGATGTGGCCGAGTGATCCGGAGGAGTGGGCAGCCGGGGTTCCGTACATCTTAGGTTGTTTGGGTTTGGAGTCCTTGTGTTGTTGTTATTGTATATTTTTGATGTTGTTGTAAGGACGGCTGATGTCTTTCCTTTCCTTTATTTCCGGGTTTCATAACATTGCATAAAAATGTATTTCGGTTTTGGCCTTTATTTGCGCCTTGTTGCAAGATCCGGTGAAATTGTTGTCAGGCTAAGGGTCAGACCCATTGTGAGGTCTCCGCCGGTAGCATCCCGAGTCCCGCGGATTCGGGGTGTTACACATCCCTCTTGCATCGCTTCCTGGGCTGAGCTGCTCCTCTTGATGGGCTCCAAGGCAAACGGTGTAGAGCTGAGACACATACAAAGCGGCCCAACTAAGAAGGGCAAGGCTGGACGACTTGGGCTGAGGCAAGGAAGCACAAAGTGGGCTGAAGCAAAGGGTAGGAAAGGAGTGGAGTGGTTTTGTCAAGGCTTGTCACAGTCTTGTCAAAACGTGTCGAGGCTTCGTCAAGCCCATGCATGCCCTTGTCACGATCTTGTCATGGTCTCGTCATAACCCGTCATGGTCTCGTCTTGGTCTCGTCAAAACTCGTCACGACTTTGTCAAAGACAAGTCATGTTATAAACTAGGGTTTGAATAAGGTTTGCTATAAATATCTTATCATTTTATGTGAAATGATATTACATAAAGTGATGAAATTTTGAGATATTGTGTCCAATTAGATAGACAGCTAAGGATCAAAAGATCAAAATCCGGTTGTAACACCCCAAATTCTCAGACATCGGGGAGCTACTGGTTAGGACCTCATCCCTTGATCTATATCATTATGGAGAGAACCACCTAGCAAGAAGAGAAATCAAGAAGCAAGGACAAGGAAAGACATGAACATGCATAAAGACTTCAACTACTAGGAGAAGAAGAAATGACATGATCGAGAAGAAGAAGAGACTAAGTCATTTTAGAATTCTTCGTACTACAAGATTGAGGGTGCATGAAAGTCTACTCAACCATGCACATTTCCGTAAAAGGACAAGATTCATTGATCACATGCACAAGAACAAGCTCGTCCATGCGCATCTTTCAACTCAACCATGGAAGGAAGAAGAAAGCACCAACCATTCACCTACACATCTTCTAACTAAACCATGCAAGGACGTAGAGGGTTCTAACCCCATGTATCCGTTATCGATGCAAGCATGCATGAACATAGAGAATGGCAGGTCCACTCTTTCCTTTTCGTTTCAACCATGCAGAAGCATAGGGAACCCGAAGATCACACTTCACCCGATTCAACTGAAAGTATCTCCGGACCAGGCCTAATTCACACATGCATTGCTCGCCGATCTCCCATGCGTGTGTACGACCTTCTTGGAGCGAGCCCACCATGCATCGTACCCAGTTCGGTCCGAACTGCACGACGCATTTTATACATCCATGAAGACCGGACCACCCATGCAAGCTTACCTAACCCTCCATGCACTCGTGATGATTGGCCCATACACGCTATTTTAAATCCACCATACACCCATGGAGAATGGTCCGAATCTTGTGGCCAATTTTGGGTCAAAGATATTATATTTTCTGTCCATGAAAACTTCTTTAATTATGGGTTAATTTTTGACTTTTTGATTGTTAATTTTCAGCTCATATTTCTTTTAATTATTTTACAAATAGTTTAAGTCTTCTAATAGATAAGTTTAAAGATAGATTGAGAGAATCAAGTATATCTTTTACAAGATATATTTGATTGATCCTATGTAATATTATCTTAGATTAGATTGAGAGAATCATGTATATCTCTTACAATATATATTTGATTGATGTTAGAGGATCCTATAATATTATCTTAGAGTACATTGAGAGAATCATGTATATCTTTTACAAGCTATATTTGATTGATGATCCTATGTAATATTATGTTAGAGTGGATTGAGAGAATCATGTATATCTTTTACAAGATATATGTGATTGATGTTAGAAGATCTTATGTAATATTATCTTACAGTAGATTGAGAGAATAATGTATATCTTTTATAAAATATATTTGATTGATGTTAGAAGATCCTCTTTAATATTATCTTAGAGTAGATTGAGAGAATCATATATATATATATATATATATATATATTTTACAAGATATATTTGATTGATCTTATGTAATATTATCTTTGAGTAGATTGAGAGAATCATGTATATCTTTTACAAGATATATTTGATTAATGGTAGAAGATCCAATGTAATATTATCTTAGTCTTTTACATGATATATTTTATTGATATTAGAAGATCTGGGATGCAATCATGTACTCACGCCTCTCCTACATATATAGGATACCCGGCGCCTGTTATCTCTTCGTCTTCATCCTCCTCAATTCGAAGCAGATTCAAGTCGCCCGACATAAGAAAAACAAGAACAAGCGGCGGCGATCACAAGTTAATAGTACAAATCCCTTGTAAATGTCGTGCGTGTCGGTTATGGGCCGCCGGATACCGGCGGTGATCTGATCTGGTTCCGTCTGGAGGTTTGGAGGGTAGGTCGAAGTGGTTCGGGGTCGGATCTTGATGGCAGATTTTATCGATATCCCAGTGATTTCGCTTTCGCCTGCCGAGTGTTGATCGATTGGGAGGAATAGTGATGAAGAGGAGGCAAAAGAAGCGGATAATGAGGGACCGTTACGAGGGGCTTTAACGCTTCCATGGATTCCTTGGAAGAGGCTTTACCTATTAGTTGTGTTGCGTTTCTTATCTTCTCCTGGTTTCATTAATCTTTTGTGCTGCGTGATCCGTACTGTGATTTTGATTGAATCTTGTGAAATTTACCGAATAATTTGGTCTCCAGAAGGCGAATCTTGATGTTGTTTCGTTATATGAAATAATTTACTATTTTTAATGTATTTTGTGAGAGGAGTGTATGCGCAAGAAGGTTTCTTGTCTTGAAATTCCTTCCCTGCAAATCCACATATGATTCTTGTGACATTCATACATTGATGCTTTCTTTGGGAAGCACTTTGTTCAATTCTATTTGTTTCTGATATGAAAACAACATCAAGAAAATTTGTAAAATTCACATTATTCGATCAAAATCATAGTTAGAAATTCAACTCGATCACACACCACAAAAAATTAATGAAAACAGGAGAAGATGCAAAGCAACGCATCTCGAAGGTAAAGCCTCTTCCAAAGAATCCATGGAAGCTTTAAAGCCCTCTCTTAGCGGTCCCTCATTCTCCACTTCTTCTTCCTCCTCTTCATCACTGTTCTTGCCAATGGATGAAGACTCAGCAGGCGAAGGGTAAAATCATATGTGGATTTCCTTCGGAAATCGATAAAAGCTGCAATCAAGATCCGACCCCGATTCACTTCGACCTACCTCCTCCAAACCTCCAGCCGGAACTAAGATCAGACTATAACACAGACACGCACTACATTTACATGGTTTTTTTTACTATTACCTTGTGATGTAAGTGATATTTTGATAACCCCTGCATCATTGCCTTGCCTATCTCCATTGTCTAAATCAATAGTTTGGTTACTTTTTTCGTTTTTTTCTTTGTAAAAAAATGGGGTTGTTCAGCATATAATTGATATTTCTTCGTTTGTACCTCTTTTTATGTCTTTTCCATGATTATTTGTTTTTTTTCTTCCACAAGGTGTACACAATATCAAGTTCTTTTTTACTAATTTATTCATTATAATTATCTTCAGTGGTGAACTTCCATCTTCACTTGGAAATCTTACTAATCACGAGTATTTGTAAGAATTTTGTGCAATAATCTTAATTCATATATGTCATTTGCTCATCCAGCTCTGCGCCAATCATAAACACTATTGCCTTATTTTATTTACTTATTTGTGCAAGCAGGATTTTGAGTAACAACAATCTCTCCGGGACAAATCCATACTCACTTTCAGACCTTGCCTATTTGATCAGTCTGTATGTGAACATGCTCTTAGGACACCAACATTTATAGTTCTATGTTTGAGCCTCTTTTATGATTGATCAGTCTTTCATGCTCTTAGGCTTAAGTGGAATGGATTAACAAGTACCTGCTCAGACTTCCATTTAATATCATGCTGCTTGTTGTTAATTTATTTTAGATACTGAACTACTTGATCTATTTCCAGTAATTTTTTTTATTAGTTTGAGCATGTAGCATAAACGCTGGTATTCCTTGGATCTTATTCTATTTTTTTGTGTTACAGTTTTACAAGGAACAACTTAAACTGTGGAGGAAATTCTTCTCATCTATGTGCATCTAGTAGCAGCAGTTCGGGTTAGATTGACTTAAGTTTGTGCTCATCTTTTATCACATATTGGACCCAACAAAGTGTGAACTGACCAACTATCACCTCATCTGCTAACATGATCTTCACATAAATCGAAGTTTGGTATAATCTTTGGATATCATTGGAGGAGTTGTTGGTGTACTTTTGATTGTTGTCTTGATGATCTTTGTGTATAACTTCTCCCTTCTTATGCTAATGCTGCCTATCCTTGATTCGATAACATATATTTCATTTGGAACTAAATTGTTTGTACATCTTGTGGTATGTTTGTTGATCAACTCAAGCATCATCATGAAATCTAATTCACGTCAAACATGAGTACAATCTATTGCAATAAGATTGCAACTTCTACATGAAACAATTTTTTTTTTTCCACCAAAGGCATTTATGTTCCTTCTTGTCTTACCTAATAGAGATAAAACCGGAGAGCCTATTTTGGACTGGCCTACAAGAAAACGAATTGCAGTAGGCACTTCTCGTGGATTGGCTTACCTTCATGGCCACTGCAACCCCAAGATCATCCACCGTGATGCCAAGGCTGCTAACGTGTTACTAGATGAAGATTTTGAGGCAGTTGTTGGCAATTTTTGCTTGGCAAAGTTGGTTGATGTAGGAAAAACCAATGTGACTACACAAGTACGCCGGACGATGGGACACATTGCACCTGAGTACCTTTCCACTGGAAAGTCATCAGAGAAGACAGATGTGATTATGCTTCTTGAACTAGTAACAAGTCAGCATGCAATTGTCTTCTCACGCAGGGAAGAAGAAGATGACGTCGAAAATCCAATCCAGAGAGTCCACCTAAACACACAAAGAAATCGAAAATCCGCTTGTGATATTCTGTATTTAACCTTAACGATAATTTCAATGACACTCTCGTTAAGAGTGTCACAATTCTGCAGACATTGGAGAATTTTGTCGTTATTAAAAGTTTTCATTATGGTCGGACAATTAAAGAAGAGTTGTTTCTTAGATTTTGTATGATTACAAAAAACACTTGCATCACCACCAGGACTTTTTGTGCATCAAGAGTAGCTTTAATTGAAAGTCCAAACAAAGAAATTTCTTAATCTTAGGCATAATATTCAAGTTCCAAATCCAAGTTTTATCTTGTGTAACACCAACTTTATTTTTTTGGATCAAATCAATAGTTAGTCCAAACAAAGAAATTTCTTCGCTTGTAACACCCTAAATTCTAAGAGATCGGGGAGCTACTGGTTAGGACCTCAGCCCTTGATCTATATCATTATGGAGAGAACCACCTAGCAGGAAGAGAAATCAAGAAGCAAGGAGAAGGAAAGACATGAACATGCATAAAGACTTCAACTACTAGGAGAAGAAGAAATGACATGATCGAGAAGAAGAAGAGACTAAGTCATTTTATAATTCTTCGTACTACAAGATTGAGGGTGCATGAAAGTCTACTCAACCATGCACATTTCCGTAAAAGGACAAGATTCATTGATCACATGCACAAGAACAAGCTCGTCCATGCGCATCTTTCAACTCAACCATGGAAGGAAGAAGAAAGCACCAACCATTCACCTACACATCTTCTAACTAAACCATGCAAGGACGTAGAGGGTTCTAACCCCATGTATCCGTTATCGATGCAAGCATGCATGAACATAGAGAATGGCAGGTCCACTCTTTCCTTTTCGTTTCAACCATGCAGAAGCATAGGGAACCCGAAGATCACACTTCACCCGATTCAACTGAAAGTATCTCCGGACCAGGCCTAGTTCACACATGCATTGCTCGCCGATCTCCCATGCGTGTGTACGACCTTCTTGGAGCGAGCCCACCATGCATCGTACCCAGTTCGGTCCGAACTGCACGACGCATTTTATACATCCATGAAGACCGGACCACCCATGCAAGCTTACCTAACCCTCCATGCACTCGTGATGATTGGCCCATACACGCTATTTTAAATCCACCATACACCCATGGAGAATGGTCCGAATCTTGTGGCCAATTTTGGGTCAAAGATATTATATTTTCTGTCCATGAAAACTTCTTTAATTATGGGTTAATTTTTGACCTTTTGATTGTTAATTTTCAGCTCATATTTCTTTTAATTATTTTACAAATAGTTTAAGTCTTCTAATAGATAAGTTTAAAGATAGATTGAGAGAATCAAGTATATCTTTTACAAGATATATTTGATTGATCCTATGTAATATTATCTTAGATTAGATTGAGAGAATCATGTATATCTCTTACAATATATATTTGATTGATGTTAGAGGATCCTATAATATTATCTTAGAGTACATTGAGAGAATCATGTATATCTTTTACAAGCTATATTTGATTGATGATCCTATGTAATATTATGTTAGAGTGGATTGAGAGAATCATGTATATCTTTTACAAGATATATGTGATTGATGTTAGAAGATCTTATGTAATATTATCTTACAGTAGATTGAGAGAATAATGTATATCTTTTATAAAATATATTTGATTGATGTTAGAAGATCCTCTTTAATATTATCTTAGAGTAGATTGAGAGAATCATATATATATATATATATATAGAGAAAACTACATAAAACCACCCTTAATTTTTACTCTTTTGCAATAAACCACCCTTTATAATAATTTTAGCATAAAACCACCCTTAATGTTCAACTATTTACATTAAACCACCCCTTACTATTTTTTTGACATAAAACCACCCTTAATTTTTAAATGTTTTCAATTAACCACCCCATACTAATTAAAATTACTTCAAATAATTGAAAATTTAAGCATAAATAAAATAAAGTTTCATTATTAATATTATAGATGATTTCAATAGTTTGATTAATTATTATAGTTTGGCTAAATATTACAATTTATACTAGAAAATTAAAATTTTAAAAAATTATTACCTAAATAATCCAAAATACTTGCTTGTTATGCACAAAATTAACGCTGTCTTTTTAAAGCTATAGCTTATTAAAAAAAATTTAAATATAGGCTTGTAAAAATGAAATAGAATATAAATTACCAAAAATAAAATTTGCATAATTTTTTTTAATTTTTTGTACATGGTAATAAAATTTGTATAATTTTTTGATTATTTTTCTAATATAAATTGTAACACTTAACCCCAAACTATATAAATTAATTGTGATATTCATAATGAAAATTTACCTTTGTCAATGATTCAATTTTAAAATTTTTGAAGTATTTTGAATTAGTATGGGGTGGTTGATTGTAAATATTTAGAAATTAAGGGTGGTTTTATGCCAAAAAAGTTATAAGGGGTGGTTTAGTGCAAATAGTTGAACATTAAGGGTGGTTTTACGTTAAAATTTTTATAAAGGGTGGTTAATTGCAAAAGAGTAATTATTAAGGGTGGTTTTATGTAATTTTCTATATATATATATATATATATATATTTTACAAGATATATTTGATTGATCTTATGTAATATTATCTTTGAGTAGATTGAGAGAATCATGTATATCTTTTACAAGATATATTTGATTAATGGTAGAAGATCCAATGTAATATTATCTTAGTCTTTTACATGATATATTTTATTGATATTAGAAGATCTGGGATGCAATCATGTACTCACGCCTCTCCTACATATATAGGATACCCGGCGCCTGTTATCTCTTCGTCTTCATCCTCCTCAATTCGGAGCAGATTCAAGTCGCCCGACATAAGAAAAACAAGAACAAGCGGCGTCGATCACAAGTTAATAGTACAAATCCCTTGTAAATGTCGTGCGTGTCGGTTATGGGCCGCCGGATACCGGCGGTGATCTGATCTGGTTCCGTCTGGAGGTTTGGAGGGTAGGTCGAAGTGGTTCGGGGTCGGATCTTGATGGCAGATTTTATCGATATCCCAGTGATTTCGCTTTCGCCTGCCGAGTGTTGATCGATTGGGAGGAATAGTGATGAAGAGGAGGCAAAAGAAGCGGATAATGAGGGACCGTTACGAGGGGCTTTAACGCTTCCATGGATTCCTTGGAAGAGGCTTTACCTATTAGTTGTGTTGCGTTTCTTATCTTCTCCTGGTTTCATTAATCTTTTGTGCTGCGTGATCCGTACTGTGATTTTGATTGAATCTTGTGAAATTTACCGAACAATTTGGTCTCCAGAAGGCGAATCTTGATGTTGTTTCGTTATATGAAATAATTTACTATTTTTAATGTATTTCGTGAGAGGAGTGTATGCGCAAGAAGGTTTCTTGTCTTGAAATTCCTTCCCTGCAAATCCACATATGATTCTTGTGACATTCATACATTGATGCTTTCTTTGGGAAGCACTTTGTTCAATTCTATTTGTTTCTGATATGAAAACAACATCAAGAAAATTTGTAAATTTCACATTATTCGATCAAAATCATAGTTAGAAATTCAACTCGATCACACACCACAAAAAATTAATGAAAACAGGAGAAGATGCAAAGCAACGCATCTCGAAGGTAAAGCCTCTTCCAAAGAATCCATGGAAGCTTTAAAGCCCTCTCTTAGCGGTCCCTCATTCTCCACTTCTTCTTCCTCCTCTTCATCACTGTTCTTGCCAATGGATGAAGACTCAGCAGGCGAAGGGTAAAATCATATGTGGATTTCCTTCGGAAATCGATAAAAGCTGCAATCAAGATCCGACCCCGATTCACTTCGACCTACCTCCTCCAAACCTCCAGCCGGAACTAAGATCAGACTATAACACAGACACGCACTACATTTACATGGTTTTTTTTACTATTACCTTGTGATGTAAGTGATATTTTGATAACCCCTGCATCATTGCCTTGCCTATCTCCACTGTCTAAATCAATAGTTTGGTTACTTTTTTCGTTTTTTTCTTTGTAAAAAAATGGGGTTGTTCAGCATATAATTGATATTTCTTCGTTTGTACCTCTTTTTATGTCTTTTCCATGATTATTTGTTTTTTTTCTTCCACAAGGTGTACACAATATCAAGTTCTTTTTTACTAATTTATTCATTATAATTATCTTCAGTGGTGAACTTCCATCTTCACTTGGAAATCTTACTAATCACGAGTATTTGTAAGACTTTTGTGCAATAATCTTAATTCATATATGTCATTTGCTCATCCAGCTCTGCGCCAATCATAAACACTATTGCCTTATTTTATTTACTTATTTGTGCAAGCAGGATTTTGAGTAACAACAATCTCTCCGGGACAAATCCATACTCACTTTCAGACCTTGCCAATTTGATCAGTCTGTATGTGAACATGCTCTTAGGACACCAACATTTATAGTTCTATGTTTGAGCCTCTTTTATGATTGATCAGTCTTTCATGCTCTTAGGCTTAAGTGGAATGGATTAACAAGTACCTGCTCAGACTTCCATTTAATATCATGCTGCTTGTTGTTAATTTATTTTAGATACTGAACTACTTGATCTATTTCCAGTAATTTTTTTTATTAGTTTGAGCATGTAGCATAAACGCTGGTATTCCTTGGATCTTATTCTATTTTTTTGTGTTACAGTTTTACAAGGAACAACTTAAACTGTGGAGGAAATTCTTCTCATCTATGTGCATCTAGTAGCAGCAATTCGGGTTAGATTGACTTAAGTTTGTGCTCATCTTTTATCATATATTGGACCCAGCAAAGTGTGAACTAACCAACTATCACCTCATCTGCTAACATGATCTTCACATAAATCGAAGTTTGGTATAATCTTTGGATATCATTGGAGGAGTTGTTGGTGTACTTTTGATTGTTGTCTTGATGATCTTTGTGTATAACTTCTCCCTTCTTATGCTAATGTTGCCTATCCTTGATTCGATAACATATATTTCATTTGGAACTAAATTGTTTGTACATCTTGTGGTATGTTTGTTGATCAACTCAAGCATCATCATGAAATCTAATTCACGTCAAACATGAGTACAATCTATTGCAAAAAGATTGCAACTTCTACATGAAACTGTTTTTTTTTTCCCACCAAAGGCATTTCTGTTCCTTCTTTTCTTACCTAATAGAGATAAATCCGGAGAGCCTATTTTGGACTGGCCTACAAGAAAACGAATTGCAGTAGGCACTGCTCGTGGATTGGCTTACCTTCATGGCCACTGCAACCCCAAGATCATCCACCGTGATGCCAAGGCTGCTAACGTGTTACTAGATGAAGATTTTGAGGCAGTTGTTGGCAATTTTTGCTTGGCAAAGTTGGTTGATGTAGGTAAAACCAATGTGACTACACAAGTACGCCAGACGATGGGACACATTGCACCTGAGTACCTTTTCAGTGGAAAGTCATCAGAGAAGACAGATGTGATTATGCTTCTTGAACTAGTAACAAGTCAGCATGCAATTGACTTCTCACGCATGGAAGAAGAAGATGACGTCGAAAATCCAATCCAGAGAGTCCACCTAAACACACAAAGAAATCGAAAATCCGCTTGTGATATTGTGTATTTAACATTAACGATAATTTCAATGACACTCTGGTTAAGAGTGTCACAATTTTGCAGACATTGGAGAATTTTGTCGTTATTAAAAGTTTTCATTATAGTCGGACAATTAAAGAAGAGTTGTTTCTTAGATTTTGTATGATTACAAAAAACACTTGCATCACCACTAGGACTTTTTGTGCATGAAGAGTAGCTTTAATCGAAAGTCCAAACAAAGAAATTTCTTAATCTTAGGCATAATATTCAAGTCCCAAATCCAAGTTTTATCTTGTGTAACACCAACTTTATTTTTTTGGATCAAATCAATAGTTGTCTTTGTGGAGAACCAACCATAATCATTGTTAGCCCAATAGATTTTATCACGAATATCATTTATTGGTAAAACATAATTTTTAATTTTATCAATGATATAGCATGAAAGAATGGTCTGAATTTGATTGAGAAAATGGGTATTCCATTTCAAGTTAGTAATAGTTCGCTGCCAGGATATTCTCATTAATTAAAGGATCATTTGTTCTTAATTTCAATAAAGGTTCATCATAAATTCAACAATCTTTCCAAGATTTAATAGTATTTTCATCACTAACTCTTCACTTGACACCCACATAATTTCCTTCTTAAGTTTCATAAGTTTGTTCCATTGCCAAGAAGATGAGGAGTGATATTGATAGTCCTATAAACAAATAAGAGGATGAGGAGTGACATTGATGAGGAGTGGCATTGGATATAGTATCCATATACTCAATTAGGACGTACCTTTTATCATGTTGGATAATCATAATTGTTTTGTTCTTCATTTGGTATTCCTTCCATAGGAGGCATAGGCCTCTCGAGTATCCAGTTTAACAAAGAAACCATATATATGAGTAGGAAATATTTTGAAAAATATCAAACAAATCGAATAATCTGTATACTTTACTAAAGTACATTACACTAATGCTGATGTGGCGCCTCCATATTTTTTTTTCGGATTAAATCTTTTATTAAATCACAAATTAAGCCAATAAATCTTTTTTTACTAAAGAAATATCTAAAAAATATAAAACTAACCAACAATTTATTTGCTTACATGTTTGATCACGATTTTTTTTATATAAATTATATATAAATCGTAACAAGATGGATTAGTTGCAACTAACAAATTAGATTAATTTTAAACAAATATCTAATCGGTTTAATTATTTACAATCAATATCGTTGTTTTATGTATTTTAAATCGAAACTATTAAGATTGCGTCTCATAACCTTATCCCAAATTCTAATTGATTTATTTTATTCGGTAAGATTCGTCTCATTTCTTTTCTCATCTATATACTTACTAAAATAGACGACATAAAGCTAACGTGGCGTTTTCCCATTTTTTTTCGGATTTAATCTTTTTACTAAATTACAAATTAAGCCATAACTGAAAGTCTCATAAACTGAGAAAAAGTACAGTCATAACTGAAAGACCGATAAAAGAAACTGCACCCCTTCTAAGGAGTACGACACCCCGGCTGTCCACTACAATCTGGATCACTCGGCATCTGCTCTAATCTGTGACAAGTCTAAACAACGATAAATAGTTAGCTAACTAATCAAATATAAGTAGAAAGATAAATAGCACAAACACACAAAAGAAGAATATAAACATTCAACATGCTTGCACACAATCCTCTTATTATCTGATAACTTATGTGATTCACATTATCCGGTTTTAAAAGTTGTAGCACGAGAAATCTTAAGATTCTCGCCCCCGTTCCTTATCCAACTGGTGATAGTTTGGCACACCTCCACCGGTGGCGTCCCCGCAAACCAAGTATGGACTAGATCCGAAGGAAACCCCCAGCGCCCTCGAGCTAACTCAGCAGAATGCTACCGCCCGTTACTCTAAGGCCAAATATGTAAGTCGGTCGATGATTACTATGAAATACACTAGTGCACGCATCATTCACACACCACTCCTAAAGATGGGTTTAGTTACAAACTGACAATTTACCCATTTTTCTATTTTCCGAAAGATCATTAAGGTCCAACTTCGGCTTCAAATATGAAATTCGAATAAACTTATAAAAATTCCGAAATAATTCTCTAAATCATCTATGGTAAACCATCTACTCCTAGAAGCAAGAATTTCTCAAAACTGTTCAACCATCATTTCTATAAAAATTCCCAAAGTTGGTTACAACACTTACATTTCCTATACTTAGCCAAAATTTCAATGTTGGAAAAACAGCTTAACTACTCCACTTTGGGAGCTTATAACTTCTAATCCGACCGTTCATTTCTTCTCAAATTTTAACACGGTAAACTACATATATCTACCTATTATCTATTAAAATTGATAACACGATTTATGACTTAGGATTAGACACTCATTTAGATAGATTTCTCACTCATTCATGCATGGTTTAGCACTAGTTCACGACGTTTGCACTCAATTCACGTATTTTGTTGAGATAGACGTCTACGCAGACTTTTGTTTGCTTTATAGGTATTTTGGAAAGATTTAGGAGCTTAATTGATACATTTGAGGATCGTTCCTCGAGACAACACACCTTCGGACTCATTAGGATGCAAGCTAGAGGCTAAGGAAGACCAATGGGACCTTGTTGGTGCAAGCCATGCACCAAATCGTGACTCAATCATCCAAAGCAAGCTGAGGCACCCAAACCACGGTCACTGGTACTTCCACGGCCGTGGAACCTGACCGTGGTTTTTGCCATACGGTTGTGACAGCTGTGCCACAATCTCATGGCCGACTCTAGCAAGGTTGTAGTATAAAAGTGGTCCTGCAAGGCTGGGAGAAGGGATCTTTCAATCCCACTAGACCCCTCACTACCATTCTCTCCCATACTCTCAACAAGAAGATTCTCTCAAGGGGAGTCACCATTGGAGGAGGAAAAGAGCTCCATTGGAGAAGAAGAGAAGAACACACCATTGCTATAGTCTTTGATAAGTTTTGTAGTGAAGATTTTTGGAATCGATTTCTAGAGTTGTAAGAATCGTTTAAACCTTCTTTTGGAAGGGTTGTGAGTCTTTCTAATCTTACTTTCAGCTTGGTTTAGTTTGCTTCACTTGTTCATCTCTTTCTCTTCATTATCTTGCAAATGGAAGCCATGATTTTATGTTTGATGATTTCGATTGTTATGATGAATGTTGTAGGCTAAAATAGATGCGATTCTAGGGTAAGGTAAGGATGGTTATGGCTTGGACTATGATAGGATGGACTTAGATTTGCCTTTGGATGACTTGTTTTCTTGAACGAAGCCTTTGTTGGAGTCCACGGTTTGTTCTTGCCAGTCCACGGCCGTGGAAGTGGTAGAACAACCCGTGGTTTACCTGGTTCGATGGATCTAAAGTTCTAGATTGTTAGAATATTGAAATCCTAGTGTTTGTTGAGTTAAATCTATCCTAGGGTGACCTAGTGTTAGCAACTAAGTGTTAGAATAGACCTACCCGGTGATTCTACTCTTAGATTTCAAAGATGACAAACTCTAGGTAGTGGTGAGCCTCATAAGCCGCCATTGGACTAAGTGTGCTAGGATAGTTGTTTAGGACTTACCCTTCCGAGACCTACCCGGTAAGGATAGGTTAGATTACTAGGTGACAATCCGGTTTGTGTGAAATTCCATTTCTTAGGCTCTTTGAGACTTACCCGGTGATGAGGCCTTAGGATTGGACTAGTGGACCATGAGACCTACCTGGTGATTGATCCCAATCTAGAAACACTTATTCCCAACATATTGTAGTTAATCCAAGGAATGATTAGATAGCTTGAGTCCTATGCCATAACCGGAATTTCCAACCCCTAGAATCCGCCTCTTCTTTCTTTGATCTCGTACCTCGTGTTTAGCTTGTTTGTTTGTGTTGATTTGTTAGCTTAGTTGATTGTTTATTTTGCATGATTTGTGATCTTTGATTGATCATCTAAAAACCAAACCAAAAACATTGAGATTTTCATTTCTTTATTTCTTTCTCTTTTCTTAGGTCTAGATCTTCACTAAACTTAATCACTAATCGAATCAATCTCACCTCAGTCTTTGTGTTCGACCTCGGAATACTATCCCTACTACAAAACGTCCCGTACACTGCGGGTTCGCTAGGATTTAGGAGAAATATAATGAGTATAAATTTAAAGCTTATTGCGTACACTACATTACATCCTGAGCGTAAAAAGTTTTTTGGCGCCGTTGCCGGGGACTAGGTCTAGATTGAGTCGTTATTTGTGATTGTTTATAGTGTAGGTCTTTCTTGTTGCTTTTGATCTCTTTTTGGTTTGTGTCTTTGCTTTTCAGGACATCTCTCACTCTTTAGGTGTATGCGAAGATCTCGTGGCAAGGATTTAGCTCCATTCGATCCCGAACCGGAGAAAACCCTTAGATCTAGATCCAAGAGCATTAAAAAGGGAAAAGAGATGGCCGGAAGAGATCTCCAAGCTGAGTTGGATGAGGCTTTAGAGCAAATTAGGATAAGATAAGGGATGAAGCTTTGGAGAATGAAAGGAGACTTGCCAATGAGAGGCAAGAAGCAACTAGGAGGGAGATTGAGGAGATTAGGCAAGCTCTTGTGCAAAGAGAGCTTAATCGTCAACAACCTCCTCCACCTCCACCATAACCGCAGCCGGCGGTTAACATTCGGGTTGTGCCCATTTCTATGGAAGAGCCACAAATGTTAGGGCAACATATGGATCCGGCACAAAGAGCACACCGTCCGGGTGTGAACATAGGAGATCCCGCAGCCCAAGTTCTACAAATGATCCGGCATAATCAATTTGGAGGGATGGAAGGAGAGTCTCCTCATCAACACTTGATGAATTATGAGATCTTGATGGAGACTCTTAGACCGCCTAGATTGGAGAGCAACAACCATAAGCTTAGGGCTTTTTCCTTCTCACTTAAGGATAAAGCCTTGGCTTGGTATCAATCTATTCCAAAAGGGCGAGTGAGTACTTGGGAGGAGATGACAACCGAGTTTTTGACTAAGTTCTTCCCGCCTTCCAAGACTACCGAGTTAAGAGGGAAGATTAATGCCTTCGTGATGAAGGATAGAGAGAGTTTGTTTAAGTCTTGGGAGAGGTTCAAAGATCTTCTCCTAGATTGTCCACACCATGATATACCGAAAATTGAGCTATTGGAGATCTACTTCAAAGTACTTGATAAAGATAGCCAATTCAAGCTCCAATCTCTTTCCGGTGGGACTTTCATGGAAAAGCATGTGGATGAAGCTTGGGAGTTTGTAGAGAAACAAGCTTTAGTGATTGAGAAGTACTCCCATAGGAAGAGTGAAGGGAGAAAGGCGGGAGCATATGAGGTGAGTGAAGTCACCATGAGCAATTTCAAGCTTGACACCATCAACAACGAGCTAAAATCTTTGAGGGAGTTGTGTGCTACAACTTTGAAGAACCAAGCAACCCCTCAAGTGCAAGTGCAAGTGCAAGCAAACTTGTCTTCCAAGGAGGAAGATGTGAACTACATGGGAAGGGGCAACTACAACAACTATCAAGGCACAAGGAACTTCAACAACAACCGGCAATTCAAAAATTACCGCCCCAACCATAACCATCCCAGGTTTTCCTATTCTAACCCGGATGGAGCCTTGAACCCTCCCGCTTCCACAAGCGCAGCACCACCACCGAAAGCTTCACAAGAACCTCAACATCCAAAGGATATAACCGAGATGATGTTTGAGCAATTTCTTGGGAAGTTGAGTGGTCTTGAGAGCACGGTGACTTCCATTTCTAAAGCTCAAAAGGTGTTGGAAGCACAAGTGTTCCAAAAAGCGGGTGCAGCTCATAGAGATCCGGGAAAGCTTCCCGGAAGAACCGAAGACAACCTAAGAGGCCAAGTGTTGGCCATTACAACGAGGAGTGGGTTGAGTATGAAGGATCCTTTGCCCAAGGAAAATGCTAAGGGAAAGCAAATAGTGGTAGAGGAAGAGATATTGCAAGAAGATGGAGGCAAGAGCAAGGTAGTTGAGCCAACATATGTGGCACCACCTCCATACAAGCCACCACTACCGTTCCCACAATCACGAGCAAGAGCTTGCTTGGACAAGCACTTTGGTAAATTCCTTGAACTTATGTCTAAATTGCATATTAACATTCCGTTCATGGATGCTATCTTAGGTATGCCGGCATATGGCAAGTTCTTGAAGGAAATACTCTCCAACAAGAGGAAGTTGGAAGAGTATGGGGAAGTGAGGATGATGAAGAGATCCTCGGAATTGATCCAAACGATGAAGGAGGAGATGCCTCCTAAAGTAAGAGATCCGGGATCCTTTTGTGTCCCAATTGGAGTGGGAGAAGTGAAGTATGAAGCCCTTTGTGATCTTGGGGCAAGTGTAAGCATCATACCGCTTGCACTTTGCAACAAGGTTGGGCTAGGAGAGCCAAAACCGGTCAAGATGACCCTCTACATGGCGGACCGTTCTATCACTCATCCGGTTGGGATCTTGGAGGACATTCCGGTGCAACTAGGGAAGTTCTATCTGCCGATTGATTTTGTTGTATTGGACATTCCAGCTGACTATCCGGTTCCCATCATCTTAGGGAGACCTTTCTTAGCCACTTCCGGATGCCTAGTGGATTGCAAGAATGGAATTCTCTCCTTCAACATTGGAGAAGAGAATATCAAGTTCAAGCTGTCCACAATGATGAAAGGGCCAACCCTTGATGAAGATGTATTCAACATTGTCGAGCAAGAGGAGTCTAGAGAAGTTGTGAGCTCGATCTTGATCAAGGACCCCTTGGAGAAGGTTCTTAGCTTAAGTTTGATGGAGAAAGGTGTTGAGGAGGCTTGCAATGAAGAAATCAAGGCCTTAGAAGCATTAGAAAAGGAGACAAGAGCTAAAATTGAAGACCACGAGAGTATGCTGAGTTCCTGTAGGAACCACGGTCGTGGAAGGTGTTCCACGGCCGTAGAACTCTCTGGAAAGCTCCAAAGAGCAAGCTTGGCAAGGTCCACGGCCGTGAAAGTGATAGGATCCGTGGAGCCAACCGTGGTTTCCCTAGAAGCAGCTCTTGTTGATGATCAAGCTTCAAGGAGTCTTGAAGAGCCTTAATTTGCTTTGGATTCATCTCAACGAACGTTATTTGGATCGTCTCCACTCGATAAAGGTCCTCCTAAACTTGAACTCAAACCCCTCCCCTCTCATTTGAAGTATGCTTTTCTTGGTGATAATTCTACATATCCGGTGATTGTGAATGCATGCTTGAATGATGATGAACTTGCTAAGTTGTTGCATGAGCTAAGATTGCATAGGAAAGCCATTGGCTATACTATTGATGATTTAGTTGGCATTAAACCCTCTTTGTGCATGCATAAGATATTGATGGAAGATGACCATAAAGCCTCTATTGAACATCAAAGAAGATTGAATCCTATAATGAAAGAGGTAGTCAAGAAAGAGATCATTAAGTTGCTAGATGCGGGAATCATCTACCCTATCTCGGATAGTAAGTGGGTTAGTCCCGTTCATGTAGTTCCTAAGAAAGGTGGGATGACCGTAGTGACTAATGAGAACAATGAACTAATCCCAACTAGGACGGTTACGGGATGGAGGATGTGTATTGACTATAGGGAATTGAACATGGCCTCTAGGAAAGATCACTTCCCTCTTCCTTTCATTGACCAAATGCTAGAGAGGTTAGCTCAACATTCTCATTTTTGCTATTTAGATGGCTATAGTGGATTCTTCCAAATCCCTAACCACCCCGATGACCAAGAGAAAATCACATTTACATGTCCATGAGGTACTTTTGCATATAGGAGAATGCCATTTGGGTTGTGTAATGCACCCGCCACTTTCCAAAGGTGTATGATGGCTATATTTTCTGAGTACATTGAGAATATTGTAATATCCGGAATTTTTATTTCCGTTTAATTCCGAATCAAATCGGACTTTGAGCCGTTGACGGTTTTCCATTTTATCTAGCAATTCTTTCTTCACAAATTTTATCATTTTATGTAGAAGCTAATTCACATAAAATGATAAAATTATATCAAGCTCTAATTCCTATAATTATTTATCATTTTATGTAGAATTTAATTCACATAAAATGATAGAATTATATCAAATCCTAAATCTTATAATTATCTATCATTTTATGTAGAATTTAATTCACATAAAATGATAGAACTATATCAAACCCTAATTCTTATAATTAATTCTTACCGATGACTTTAGACGAGTTTTGACAAGCTGTGACAAAACCATGAATAAGCTGAGACAAGGCCATGACAAAGCCCGACAAATCTGTGACAAACTCATTCATGGGCCTGACAAGGCCATGACGAGTTTTGACAGATTTTTGACAAGAAAAACAACCCATCTTTCTTACCTTACCTCAGCCCATGTTCTTTGTTGGATTTTTTGTCCAGCCCTTTGCTTCTCTTTTGTGCTACACGGATCTGAACAGCCCTGGAGGCCCAGCGGAAGATGGCCCAACGAGCTCCTCTCTTGTGCGCTGACAAGTAACGTACAACAGCCCTGGAGGAGAAGGAAACTGACGACGCTCTCTCTTCCTTTCTCCTTGTAACGTCCGGAAATCACGCAGGAAATCACACACGTATCTCCTCTCCTTTCAGCCACGCTTTGTTTCCATCCAGAAGCACAAGAACGCTCTCCCTCTGCTGCAGCAACAGATCTCTCCCACAACCGTAGACTCCGTCCATTGAACTCTACCAGCGGCCTTCAACGTAGCAGCGATCTCCAGCACAACAGCAGCCTCAGCGCAGCAGTGGGCTTCGTCCCAGGATCTTCAGCGTGACGGCTTCAGTGCAGCAGTGAGGACTCTTCTGCTCACGAGCTGGAGTGACACAGAACAACCATAGAGGAGCAGCAGTGAGGATTCTTCTTCTCACTTCCCCTTGAATCTTGGAATCGGTAAGGTTGATACCCTTCTTATCCTTGCACTTCCATCCATGTAATTCATGCCTAATGAGTGCCTTTTATGCCTCCTAATTCTACCCAGAACAGCCATAGAGGAGCAGTAAAAATTCATGCTGTTTTCCGAGTTTTCAGGAAGTGACAAGCAGGCATTTTCGAGTCCAGTTTTTGGTATGTTAGACACCTCCTCTTTTGCTGAATTTTGGATATGCTTTAGTCAGTAGTACATAGTTGATCATACTAAAATTTGGGAACAATCGGACTTACGGTTTGAGAGTTATTGTGTTTGGAAGTTGACGTTTTTATATATGTGCTGAGTGTTGGGGAAAACAGCAAGTGATGCTGTTTTGTGAGATGGTTTTGAATAAGTTCTTGATCTCCGTTGGGCTTGAATTTTGGATATGATATAGTTTACATATTGTTGTAGAACATATTAAAATTTGAGAGGAATCCAGCGAGTGGTTTGGGATTTATGATTTTTCAAAGATTGAGTCGTAAGCAGTTTTTCGGTTGTGCTGAAATTCGGTTTTGTGAGATAGTTTTAAATAGGATTTTGATTTTCTTTTGCAGCTCAATTTTGGATATATTATAGATAAGATTTTATATTAGAACATATCAAAATTTGGGATAAATCCAGCGAGTAGTTTAGGAGTTATGATTTTTCAAATTTAAGACAGTGTGTTGTTCGTTAGGTGTTGTAACCAACTTTAGAAATTTTTGTAGAAGTGATGCTTTAACAGTTTTAAGAAATTCTTTCTCCTATGAGTAGATGGGATATCATAGAGGACCTAAGGAATTATTTCGGAATTTTTATAAGATTATTCGAATTTTATATTTGAAGCTGTAGTTGGACTTTAGTGACTTTTCGGGAAATAGAAAATGGGTAATTTTTCTAGTTGTTACCTAAAATCATCCTAGGGAGTAGAACATGATCAGTTAGCCTCAAGTAAGAATTTAAGTACATATTACGGGTTTTTGGAAGTCTCGGGACCAAGGGTAAAATAGTCAATTTACCTTAAATAAACACTGTAATAACTTCTGCACATAGAATCGTACATCTTAGGAGTTTTAGACTTCTAAGTATCCAAGGAAAAGAGTTGACCCACGTGCCTCCTTTGACAGACAACTGAGTTCCTGCAGCTACTGATTGAGTGTTGCTAAGAGAGACGAGATTTAATTTGGTAAGTCCACGTACTTACTTAGCTGGCTTCTTGTATGAGTGTAATGTGTATGAGTGGTGTTTGTTAGTTATGATAAACAACGAAACCGGATTAGGCCGACTTTATTATTTACGTAATTGACCCAAGTGTATGATAACGGGTCGTGACATCATCTGCCTAGCTCTTGCGAGAGTCTAGGAGGTTCCTTGCGACCAGCCCAGTCCGGTAGACGGTCAAATGCATTAGTACCATTCCGCGTTGGTAAACGGGGACAGGGGCGAAGTTTGGGAATCCCTCGTGTCACAAAATAAGTATTATTAGTAATAACCTATCACCTAATTAAAGATAATAAAAGGATTGAGTGTTGCATGTTGATTGTGTATGTTGTGTGTTTGTGCTTTTACCTTTATACTTATGCATAGAATGTTAGCTAACGGTTTTATACCGCTTGTAGATGTCTTGCAGGTTAAGACAGTTGTAGAGAGATCCGGAGGGAATGGTCAGCCGGGTCCACGTACATATTTAGTTGGGGACGGGATGTCTTCTGTTCTTCTTATGTGTCATTTTTAGTACCTTTGCTTTGTAAGGCTGATACATATTCTTCATGTATATATTGTTTAAAGTTTTCAAATGTTTTAAATACTTTTGTGCCTTGTTGTAAGATCCAAGTTAAATTGTTGTCAAACTAAGGTCGGGACCCATTGTGAGGTCCTAACCAGTAGCTCCCCGAGTTCTCAGAATTTGGGATGTTACAAATATCATGGAAGTGTTTATGGATGATTTTTCTGTTTATGGATCTTCCTTTGATAATTGCTTAGCTAACTTGTCATTAGTACTTAAGTGATGTGAGGAGACAAACCTTGTCTTGAATTGGGAAAAATGCCACTTCATGGTAAGTGAAGGTATTGTGTTGGGACACTTGGTGTCCAACCGTGGCATTGAGGTTGATAGGGCCAAGATTGAAACGATAGAGAAGTTGCCACCACCTACCTCGGTGAAGGGGGTAAGGAGTTTCTTAGGGCATGCCGGTTTTTACCGGAGGTTTATTAAAGACTTCTCTAAAATTTCTAAGCCTCTTACTAACCTACTAATGAAAGATGTTGAGTTTGTTTTCTCCAAGGATTGCCTTGAAGCTTTTTGTAGGTTGAAGAATGCCTTGATCTCCGCACCTATCATGCAACCTCAGGATTGGAGTTTACCGTTTGAGATCATGTGTGATGCAAGTGATGTAGCCGTTGAGGCTGTTTTGGGGCAAAGGAAAGATGGGCGCACACATGCCATTTATTATGCTAGCAAGACGCTAGATGATGCCCAACTAAATTATGCTACCACCGAGAAGGAGTTGCTAGCGGTGGTATATGCATTTGAGAAGTTCCGCTCATATCTTGTTGGAGCGAAGGTCATAGTGTATATGGATCATGCTGCGATCCGTTATCTACTTACCAAGAAGGATGCCAAGCCTAGATTGATTCGGTGGATCCTTCTTCTTCAAGAATTTGATTTGGAAATCCGGGACAAGAAGGGGTCCGAAAACTCTGTGGCGGATCACCTTAGTAGACTACCTCTATTGGAACTTGAGAGAGATGACATCCCGATTAATGACTCGTTCCGGGATGAGCAATTGCAAATGGTGGAGGAGTGCTTGTTCCAAGTGTCTAGAGGAAGTGAGCCATGGTATGCCGACATTGTGAACAATCTTGTATGTGAGGAAGTGCCTCCCGGTTTGTCATATGCCCAAAGGAAGAAGTTCTTCAAAGATGTGAGGCACTACTATTGGAGTGAACAACTTTTGTTCAAAAGAGGGCCGGATGGAGTGTTTAGAAGATGCATACCGGAGGATGAGGTGGAGAGTGTGATCCGCCATTGTCATTCCTTGCCATGTGGAGGGCATGCTAGCTCACACATGACATGTGCGAAGGTGTTACAATCGGGCTTCTTTTGGCCAAGTTTGTTAAAGGATGTGCAAAACTTCGTGGTAGCTTGTGATGCTTGCCAAAGGACGGGCAACATCTCAAGGAGGAATGAGATGCCCTTGAACAACATACAAGAAGTGGAAATATTTGATGTGTGGGGTGTGGACTTCATGGGACCATCCCCCTCCTCATATGGCAACCTCTACATCCTATTGGCGGTTGACTACGTTTCAAGATGGGTAGAGGCAATCGCCTCTCCTACAAATGACGCCAAAGTGGTGGTGCAGTTCTTCAACCGAGTGATCTTCCCTAGGTTTGGAACACCAAGGGTGATCATAAGTGATGGAGGGAAGCACTTCACTAATAGGAACTTCGGGGCACTTTTGGCTAAGTATGGGGTGACTCATAAGGTGGCAACACCTTACCACCCCCAAACTAGTGGCCAAGTAGAGATCTCCAACCGGGAGATAAAGGGAATTCTTGAGAAGACGGTCTCTAGGACGAGAAAGGATTGGGATATGAAGCTCGATGATGCCTTGTGGGCATATAGAACCGCTTTCAAGACACCAATTGGCACCACTCCTTACAAGTTAGTTTATGGCAAGTCTTGCCACCTCCCGGTAGAGATGGAGCATCGAGCTTATTGGGCCATTAAGTGGCTAAATTTTGACCTCAAGGAGGCCGGTGAGAAGAGATTGCTTGATATGAATGCTCTTGAGGAGATCCGGTTGGATGCTTATGAAAACGCCCGGATCTACAAGGAGAGGACCAAAAGGTGGCATGACAAGCGCCTCGTCCCGAAGGAGTTGAGTGAAGGCGACCTCGTCCTTCTCTTCAACTCAAGGCTACGGCTCTTCCCCAGAAAGCTAAAGTCAAGGTGGACCGGTTCTTATGTGGTGAAGAAGATCTTTCCCCATGGAGCAATTGAGATAGGAGGGGAGCATTGTGGAGATTTTAAGGTGAATGGGCACCGGTTGAAGAGGTATATCCCGGGAGCTCCGGTGGATATGATTGCCCCACTTCACCTTGAGTAGAACGCCCCCGAGTGTGGTCAAGCTAATGACCTTAAAAAAGCGCTTGATGGGAGGCAACCCATTGGTAAGGTTTTCCCTTTTCGTTTTTGTTTTTGCTTTTGATTTTTCTATTTTTGTGTGTTTCGTGTGCTTTGTGTGTGCTAGAGTCTTGGTAGCATTGGAAGCCTTGCATGGCATGTGAATGATGATGATGAATCCCTCATCAATTATGGGTGGAGCGGACGCGGAACTTGGACGGCTAGCGGTGCCTATCGCGGGTCCCGACGCCTTGATGGACACTTAGAGCTCTCTACCATCGTTGATAGGATCATCCACTTGAGTAATCCCAAATACCGAAGCAACCAATTTTTACATTGTGAGAACCCTCTTTCACTCTTCTTTACTTGAATGCCACATTGGGGACAATGTGTTTCTAAGTATGGGGTGGGGTTTGCATGATCCTTTGCATGATTAGCATCTAGGATAGTTTAATATTATCACATGTCTTGCATTGTATATACTCATTTCGAAAAAATCCAAAAAAATCAGAAAATTTAAAATTTTTTGTGCTTTCTAGGCTTGGATATGATCCTAATGATGAATCTTGTCTTGTGGATTGGCTATGGATGGCCTTATGTGTTAAATTGATGAATGCATATGTAGACTTGAAGTACTTATATTGAATCCCATGAATGGATTGTGATCATGATGTTTGCCTTGATTGGATTGAGTATTGAAAGTCGAAATTACATGCTAGTTCTTGCACATCATCTAGGAATGAATGAGGCAATTCATCTTTCTCTACTTCTCATCTTGATCATGATGTTTGAGCACCTCAATTGATATAAATTTGACCTCTTTTGACCCATCCGGGAATAGGAGCATGTTAGTATGTTGATGTGTGTGAAAAGCAAGTGTGGGGTGAAGATGTTGATGAAAGAATGTTATGAATGAAATGCTGAATTTGTTGCACATCATCGGGTGTTTGTGCCTTGCCAAAGTCAAATAAACCAATAGTCCTAACGAGCTTTGGTATGTGTGCCCGGTGTGGATGCACCTCGAAAAATAGAAAAAACCCGAGGACGGCTAATGACCAAGGTTTCGGCTTTTGTACACCAATGCCATTGTTTCAAAAATAAGTGAAAGAAAAAGAAAAGATAGAAAAGATGGAGAAAATATACACTTATGGGAAGTTGATCGAGGACAAAATTGTGAAGTTAGCTCCATTCCCGGATTAGCATCACATAGCCTAGAAAAACCCCCACCTAATCACAACGTTTCTTGGCCTTTTATCTCACAAGCCTTATGACCTATTTGCATGTGTGTAAGACTTAGTAATCTAGATTGGATACGCTCTTGATCATCTTGACTTCTTCATTTTTACGTTTCATGCATGCTTTCGAGTTAAGTACAATTGTCTTTCCATGCCTTCACTTGTTTGATGCATGATTGCTTGTCCATTGCCATGAAACATGACTATGAAGGTGATCCAATATTAGAAGCACAACTCCAAAAAGATTTTGCCGTTTTTCTGCATGCATAAATCATGTCATCTCTTAGTCTATAGTTCGGACTTGCTCAGGGACGAGCAAACCTTAAGTATGGGGTATTTTTGATAACATGATTTATGACTTAGGATTAGACACTCATTTAGATATATTTCTCACTCATTCATGCATGGTTTAGCACTAGTTCACAACGTTTGCACTCAATTCACGTATTTTGTCGAGATAGA
Organism: Fagopyrum homotropicum; assembly: GCA_033239125.1. NCBI lineage: Eukaryota > Viridiplantae > Streptophyta > Magnoliopsida > Caryophyllales > Polygonaceae > Fagopyrum > Fagopyrum homotropicum. The sequence continues at coordinate 97,453,946 of BSWB01000007.1, read as the reverse complement.
CGTCTACGCAGACTTTTGTTTGCTTTATAGGTATTTAGGAAAGATTTAGGAGCTTAATTGATACATTCGAGGATCGTTCCTCGAGACAACACACGTTCGGACTCATTAGGATGCAAGCTAGAGGCTAAGGAAGACCAATGGGACCTTGTTGGTGCAAGCCATGCACCAAATCGTGACTCAATGATCCAAAGCAAGCTGAGGCACCCAAACCACGGTCACTGGTACTTCCACAACCATGGAACCTGACCGTGGTTTTTGCCAGACGGTTGTGACAACTGTGCCACGATCTCATGTCCGACTCTAGCAAGGTTGTAGTATAAACGTGGTCCTGCAAGGCTGGGAGAAGGGATCTTTCAATCCCACTAGACCCCTCACTACCATTCTCTCCCATACTCTCAACAAGAATATTCTCTCAAGGGGAGTCACCATTGGAGGAGGAAAAGAGCTCCATTGGAGAAGAAGAGAAGAACACACCATTGCTAGTCTTTGATAAGTTTTGTAGTGAAGATTTTCGGAATCGATTTCTAGTGTTGTAAGAATCGTTTAAACCTTCTTTTGGAAGGGTTGTGAGTCTTTCTAATCTTACTTTCAGCTTGGTTTAGTTTGCTTCACTTGTTCATCTCTTTCTCTTCATTATCTTGCAAATGGAAGCCATGATTTTATGTTTGATGATTTCGATTATTATGATGAATGTTGTAGGCTAAAATAGATGCGATTCTAGGGTAAGGTAAGGATGGTTATGGCTAGTACTATGATAGGATGGACTTAGATTTGCCTTTGGATGACTTGTTTTCTTGAACGAAGCCTCTGTTGGAGTCCACGGTTTGTTCTTGCCAGTCCACGGCCGTGGAAGTGGTAGATCAGCCCGTGGTTTACCTGGTTCGATGGATCTAAAGTTCTAGATTGTTAGAATATTGAAATCCTAGTGTTTGTTGAGTTAAATCTATCCTAGGGTGGCCTAGTGTTAGCAACTAAGTGTTAGAAGAGACCTACCCGGTGATTCTACTCTTAGATTTCAAAGATGACAAACTCTAGGTAGTGGTGAGCCTCATAAGCTGCCATTGGACTAAGTGTGCTAGGATAGTTGTTTAGGACTTACCCTTCCGAGACCTACCCGGTAAGGATAGGTTAGATTCCTAGGTGACAATCCGGTTTGTGTGAAATTCCATTTCTTATGCTCTTTGAGACTTACCCGGTGATGAGGCCTTAGGATTGGACTAGTGGACCATGAGACCTACCCGGTGATTGATCCCAATCTAGAAACACTTATTCCCAACATATTGTAGTTAATCCAAGGAATGATTAGATAGCTTGAGTCCTATGCCATAACCGGAATTTCCAACCCCTAGAATCCGCCTCTTCTTTCTTTGATCTCGTACCTCGTGTTTAGCTTGTTTGTTTGTGTTGATTTGTTAGCTTAGTTGATTGTTTATTTTGCATGATTTGTGATCTTTGATTGATCATCTAAAAACCAAACCAAAAACATTGAGATTTTCATTTCTTTATTTCTTTCTCTTTTCTTAGGTCTAGATCTTCACTAAACTTAATCACTAATCGAATCAATCTCACCTCAGTCTTTGTGTTCGACCTCGGAATACTATCCTTACTACAAAACGTCCCGTACACTGCGGGTTCGCTAGGAGTTAGGAGAAATATAACGAGTATAAATTTAAAGCTTATTGCGTACACTACATTACATCCTGGGCGTAACAAAAATTTCAACGATGGATCTTCTACATAACTCTTTAACATTGGTCTACAACAATGCCAATTTCCAACCCCAAAACTGAAGCAAACAAAAATTAATTTACAGCAGTTCATGTATACAACTATTTCGGACATCTTAACTCAGCAGCTACTATCCACCAACACCACCCATGTTCCAGTCCTAAGTAATGCCTCATCTCTCAAGTTTAACCTAGTCCTAAACGTCTAACTGATTATCCAAATACTAGTAGTGCAGGGGGTCGAGAGCACTTCCTACATACGAGTCTACAGTGGTGAAGGAACACAGTAATCTAGCGCCTTTTACACCGCCTTGGCTGCTGAATCCTTGACGACAGAAAGACAATCAGTTTTGGCCCCTAGACTAGACCTAAGTTGAAGACAAGGGTAAGCGGAATTTTGCCTCACCTCACTACCCTTCTCAGAATTGGAGATGGATGGCGGAAGTTTCCTGGTTGGTTCGAGCCTTCTGATGCAGTGTACTCGAGCCTTTTGCACGTGAATGAGAGCATTCCATCATCGATATCAAACAATGCAGAAGGGAGGGGATAGGAATAGTACCCATTCGACTCATGTTCGCCTCTAAACGTGCGTGCAAATAAGTTTTAAATTTATAAAACTAGAATAAAAGAAAGCGAACCCGCAGTGTACGGATCGGCGTAGATTAGCAAGTATTCCAGAGTATCGATATCAGGGAATTGGTGAAACAAAGTCAGTTTCAAGTAATCGAGCAATGAAAAGTGTAGAAGCTTTGCAAATATTGGGAAAACAACAATCCTAAAGATCCAGGTATCTAATTGTAGAAATCGATTCAAGATATTCTATAAGTATAAGGACAGAGTTGAGAATTGCAAAGGTTTACTAAGGTAAGGTGATGTACTGTGAAGTTCCATAACCCTATATGTCTAACCCAAAGACACTCTCTATAAAGGTTGTTGAGGCTGCAGTATAGAAAGGTTCTAAATGTAAGAATTGATCTAAAATACCCATGCCCAAACCCAATGAATCAAAGACAAGCCAAAACGGTTTAGGTTGTGACACTCGAAACCGAAATAGAGGATGTTGAGTCTCACTACTACCTAGAAAGGACAAGCCAAGGCTAGGTTAAAGCTAATCTTCAACTTTGGATCAAAGTAAAAGCAAGATTCGTAAACTAGGGGAAATCACGGCTAGATCTTGATAACCACGGCCGTGGAATCCAAGAACAGCCCGTGATTTAGGGTGTCGACGAGGCTTCTCTAACTCTCAAGGTCCATTCAATTTACGATCGATCTATCATCATCTAAGCCACAACTATCAACCCTTCACCTTAGAATTGCGAAAGGGTTTTAGCCAACAATCATTTTCATGATATCAATATTCAAATTAAGAAGAATAAAAGATGAAAACCCTCAAAAACTCAAATAAAATTTAAAATCAATCTTGAAATCCAAACACAAAGTCGTATGTTTATGAATCTAGAAGAATATGAATAGAAACCTCACAAAGATCTAGAGAAGTCACAAAGGACGGGATGTCAATCCGTTCTCGAATGAAAACCCTAGAAGAACTCACAAGGTACACAATTTCCGAAAAGTATGTCCTTCACGAATCTTCAAGTGAATCTCCCAACGACAGGTAAATGTACGTGAAAGTCAGGGGTAAGTGAGCGTAAGCGAGCCCCCGAAAACTCTCTTCTCTAGCTTTTTAATAAGGCGGGGTAGGGTTACGAGAAAGCCCAATGATGTGGCAAAATATGACAAGTCACAGAATCACCGAAATCACGGCCAAGTACAACTTTCCACGACGTTGTTTAGGGTGTGGAACTAGATTACGGTGCCATAGTATTTCCACGGCCGTAATTTAGACCGTGTAACTCTCTGGAGTGCTCCAAACTCAAGTCCACGTTCATGTTGCCTAATCCACGGCCGTGGTTTAGGGGTGGAAGTCAATTTCCTTCTCCACGACCGTAATTCAGGGCGTGGACTTGCTTTTCTTCTTTCTTTGCCTTTGTTTCGTGCAATCTTCCATTCATGCTCCTCCCTTAGCCTTTCTAATGCATCTCCTTGCCATCAAATGTGATCGAACACTCCTTTCCTTCCTTATTTGCTCCAATCCAAGCTTTATTCACCTAAAAACACAAAGAAGCTAGTGTCGATCTCTATATCGACAAAGTGGGTGAACTAGCTCACAATTGCTTCAAACACATATCTAAGAACACTATAAAGAGGGAAAAGCAACTAAAACAAGTGCCTAAAATATCGTCATATTTCATACTAACAACTCACCTACTGAAGGGTTGTGTGCAGAACCTATGTCCCAGGCGTAGGTACGTGTGCAGCAGTGTTGCTACCTTCTTGATCTCGCAGCAAGGGAGTCTGGCTCGTCTGGGAGTGTCGCAGCAAGGAACGTCTGGCTCGTATAGGGAGGTATTGGAAACTTACGCTGCAGCACTGAGATAGTCCACCTATCTGCACTTGTACTCGTCTATGAGGAGATCTCGTCACCCCTGCAAATAGGTCTATTCAGATCGAAAGAGATGGCAGCAGAGTAGGAGAGGGGTAGGACTCACCGACTGTGTGCTCTGGCCTGATGTAGAGGGGCACCAGGGAAGCTGCACTGCTTGATCTAGGCTCGCTGGTTGAGTACTCCTTGCGTCTGTAACGAAGGAACGAGTACCAGGAAGGTTGGGAAAAACGTATGAAGAGTCGGGAGGGGAGAAGGTGTTACGAGAGTAGTCAGAAGGGACGCCATTCATGGAGTGAACCTGGACAGATTGAAGCGAGGTTGGAAAGGAAAGAATCATAGAGGCGTGATATCCTGCGTGATCTCAAGATCGTTACAAGCTGAAGGGAAAGACGTAATTGTTGCTCCCAGGGTTGAGAAGTGACGAACAGAATGTCATCCCTCCTGCATCGCTTCCTGGGCTGCGCTGCTCCTCTTGATGGGCTCCAAGGCAAACGGTGTAGAGGTGAGACACATACAAAGCGGCCCAACTAAGAAGGGCAAGGCTGGACGACTTGGGCTGAGGCAAGGAAGCACAAAGTGGGCTGAAGCAAAGGGTAGGAAAGGAGTGGTGTGGTTTTGTCAAGGCTTGTCACAGTCTTGTCAAAACGTGTCAAGGCTTCGTCAATGTAACACCCTGATTCTGCGGGACTCGGGATGCTACGGGTTAGGACCTCACAATGGGTCCCGACCCTTAGCCTGACAACAATTTCACTGGATCTTACAACAAGACACAAATAAAGGCAAAACCGAAATTCATTTTAATGCAATGATATGAACCCCAAAAGAAAACAATGAAAGACTTCAGCCGAGATACAACGCTAAAGGCAACCGTCATACACGCAACATACATAATACCCTAAACAATACATAACAACAACCCCCTAAACCCATCCTAAAATGTACAGACCCCGGCTGCCCACTCTTCCGGATCTCTCGGCCGCGCCCCTAACCTGCAAGGCGACTACAACAATATCGGTATAAAACCGTTAGCTAGCATTCAACGCATTAGAATCATGGTATTGGCACACACACACAAGGCATCATAAACACACAACATTTCCAAAACACACAATCCGGTTTATTATCTTTTTATTATTCGGTCATATCCCGTTCTAATTCAACTTCTTTTGTGACACGAGAATCTTAAAGATCTCGCCCTTGTCCCCTTTCACCATACGGGTTTGTACTTGATGCGGATCACCATCACCCGATGGGCTGGTCGCAAGGCACCTCCCAGTCATCCCTATTTTGGACTGGACAAGCGGTCACCGCCCGTTATCATACACTTGGGCCAAATATAAACATATAAAGTCGGTGATCCTATTATCGGTTTAGATGTTATAACATAAACAATAAACACACACCACCAACACACATAGATGCTAATATAGAGAATACGAGCTAAGTAAGTCCGGAGACTTACCTCACTCAAGGTACACGAATAGATCCTCTAGGCTTCTTGCAGGAAACGCTCAATGCCTGATCACAACGAGGCATACTATCATCAACTATCCATCCAGGTAACAACCCTCGTACTTCTATATTCTCAATTCGTAAGATCATAATTAGCATGCTAGCTCCTAGATCTATGATTATCTAAGAAACTTGCCGATGCACATAATAATCCATAAACTATTCTGAACACCTAAGGTCACGGCCACTACATGGCATTTGCTCTACGTTATGCTAGATTCACTTAGTATGATACACTACCGCTATCGAACTAAAAGACGGACAAGGTACTCACACACGACCCAATGTTAAAGATGGTCTATAGATGTCGAGATTGGATTCGTTGGTCTATAACGGCCGCTTCTGGACCTAAAACCAAAGTTAATGAAACTTAGCTTATAAGTTAGATCGGTTGAATAACGGTTTAACGATAACTTAGAGAAACTTGTTTTTCAAAGTCAAGGTCAAAACCCGAAAACATTTCTAAGGCGAAAAACATGATTTATACTAAAACTCCCGAATTTAATATTTTTCCGGTAGGATGTACAACCCAACAATTCGGTCATTTTTCAAAGATCTAAAATTGGGTTAAAACTCGTAATAAAACTCCACATTGGCCAAAACAGTGATTATTAGTAAATTCTTGGTACAAACTGTAGTTTTCCAGAAAATAGGGTCACAATTGCAATTATATAGAAACTGGGGCAAAATCTGTAATTTACACAAAATAGCTTCTCTTGTCTGCCCTAGCCGCACTTCAGAGGAAAGGAAGGAGGGGGCTGGAGGCGGCTGGCGGCAGCTCCCCGGCGTGGCGTCGTTTCTAGTGGCGCAAGGGAGGACGAGTTCTGGTGGCAGGCTTTCCGGCGAGGCGTTTTGTCCTCCGGCGGCAGCGGGGAGAGGGCGTAGCGGCTTCGGTGGGCTGAGGCAAAGTAGAAAGGCGGAGAGAGAGAGGTACGACGCTCCGGTCGATTGATGCAGCAGCGGGGAGGGACTAATCCGGCGGCTCCCTTCGAGGCTGCTGAATCTCCCAAGGTGTGAACAACACAACAGCAAAATGGAAAGGACAATAGAAGGAGGAAGGTGCGAGAGAGAAAGTGCAGAGAGAGATGAGGGAGAGAAGCGTGCGAGGGAAACCAATAGAGAGGGTTGCTGCTAGGGGGTCATCACAGGAGGGAGGGTATCGATAAGGCGCCGGCCAGCTAGGTGTAGGCGTGCAGCTGCAGCACGAGTAGGAATGACGAGACAGGCGACCTTTCATCACGCCACAGGCAAAAAGGAGAAAGGAGAATAAAAAGAAAAGAAAAGAATAAAGAAAAGGGAATAGGGCAAAAACCCGATTAAGCGATCGGATCGGGATTTTCAGGATCGGTAAATCCCGAGTTTCCAACAAAATTAAATTAATAAAATACGGAAGAGATATTTGAAATATATATAAAAATACTTTAATTAATAATTCAGGCTACTAACGAATCGATAGAAGGGAGTAGAAAACAAAGTCAGAACGCACCCGAATAAATGGGGCATTACATCAGGTCCTCCTAAAGAAAAGTTTCGTCCTGAAACTTGTTAAACGCAGAACTCTCACACAAACTTTTCTCAAAAACTTCTAATCCATCACGTCATATAACTATGGCCTGATGTAACTATGGCCTTCTAATCCAAAGCCTACTCTCCTAGACACATCAAGACTCGCAAGATATACACATATGAAACACACATAACACATCACGTCATATATCACATAAGAATAACCAAGGATAGATCTCTGGACTAACCCGAGGTCCTATAGATGTCGCTAATCCTGCGTAAAACTCGGGATAATTGCTTCGGACACTATCCTCCGTCTCCCAAGTGGCGTCATCGGCTCCTCGCCTCGACTAGTGCACTCTAAGTATCGGTATCTCCTTCGACCGAAGACGTCTCGTATTACGCTCCAATAATCACTATTGGTGGCAACGCCGACTTGTAAGCCTCTTCACAACTTGATTTAGGATCTCAAAATGGTGTGATAAACCGGGGTTCAACTTCCTTCTCAGGTCTTTCTCAACACAACATTTCCTTTATGTTTCTTCCTTGTACCTCAATACCCAAACCAAGACCTTGTCTTGGAGAATCATTTGTACACTTCGAACTTATCCCTCCTTGAGGCGATTCCGTAATAATTGCACCGATGAATCCCCTCTTAGCACTCCTCAATTCCGTTGATCATTCCATCTTGCTTCCAACTTCGTTGCCATCTGGAGTCAGTTTTATGGATGGTGTCACTTGGAGAATCTCTCCATAAATCCGATAATGACCAACACATCCCAGAAACTTGTAACCTCTTCCAAATCCTCTGGGGTTGTCATCCTGAGATAACGTGTCATACAACTTTTCTCTTTTTGCTATTGATGTTCTCCACAACAACTTCAAAACAAAAGTTCAAGATAACGTCTGGTGTTCTCTCTTCACAGCATTGGTTCTATAGAACCTTTGTCAACAAGATCTTGTTTGGTTTCCTTCAATTGCTTCGCAACTCACACCTCTTCCCAAGGTCATTGTTTATGGTGCCTTGGATGTCAGAGTTTATTCAAGCTCGTCCTTAGTGTCAAAATACTCATTCTTACATTCTGGACTTCTTGATATCTCGGGTTCCGTCTTTTCTCCTCTCATCACATAACATAATCACCGACACAATCTTATCTTAGCACTTGATCGGTGGTCATGGTACTAATGATCTACCCCGGTCTGTTGGGGTGATGTCCTTCAAACATGTGTATTGATCCATCTTCTGCTACGAGGCTTATCGTACTTCATCTTCTGAAATCGAGTGGTTTGCTCGAGTCTTCAGACTCTTGAGGTCTTGGTTAAGCATAACTCAAGGTGACAATGATCATTCTTGATCTCGCACATACGTTTAGTCATGATGGTCTTAACTACATGGCTTAGCCACCACTTACAACAAACCGATCTTATCTTCCTCGCTCTCCTTGACATCCCAACACATTGGGGAATTTCTTCGTATTCTTCACACGCTTGTATCATTCCTTCGATTGGTGTAACGTCAACCCAACCATAAGGGTTCAAATCTTAATCTTTTATATACTCCCCGGATATCTCAAGTCGACATCCGGCTTCATAACTTTGGTCTTCTCCACTCTTGTTGGTCACCTTATGCCTCTCTCGGTATTCCTTGAACAACTTCACAACCGTACTAGTATGTCCCGTGGAGAACGCTAGGCGAAATTCCCCCAACCACAATCACTAAAAGTTCCACTCATTACTTCACCAAACTCTAACATCATAAGCTCTAAGCTCAGAACGTCGCCCTTATCTAGGTTCCCCGTTGCATGTCATCACTACCATGACATTTTCTGTGTGAGTCAAGAAAACTTGACTCATCTTTTGCTCGCGAAAACATAACATCCAATACATTAGAACCAACATACCATGCATCCCCTTAATTTATTCCCATTTACGCACAAAACTATAGAAGCCTCACTTTCTTGTTTAATACAAATTCTCATAGCCTAACTCACGTTTGTTCCAAACGAAATGCATTTCTCCAACTATCACCATCATTAACTTGACACGTCACCTTTATGAACCCCTGAGCTTCCAGCTCTGTGCGTTAGAGCCTACCATGCTTCCGCTGCGCTATACTGATTATTCTGTTGTTACTCCTTAGTCATAAGGCAGCTTTTGTGATTTCAAAGTGATTTACCCAAAACTCTTTTGTCAAAATACACCATCAGTCATATCCGGAAGGAGTACCAAGTACTTTCATTACTTGCCTTTGTGAAATGAGATAACGATTGGAAAGCAACCTCATCCTCTTACTCTCTTAATTCTTCTAACATTGGGCCCATACTCTCTGACTCAACCGGAGTTTGTTCTTAACCAACCAGTAAGCAACCTCTAATACGATTTTCTCTATACCATTAGTTGATTTAAAAAGATCGTTGTTGACTACTTGAGGAAACCTCCAAGACATCGGCAAAGTCACTTTATAAATCTCCAGTCAAGATTTACCCAACTGACATGTTCACTTTCTCAGTTGTCGTCGGTCAAGCTATAGTTGACTTACCTCAAGGTCCCCTCATACCTCTTCTAACATTGACTTTCCTTGTGAGCACCACTTATGGTTAATCCCTTTATACTTCTTTAGCATGTTTTACACTCCACACTTCTGGTTCCTTTGGAAGTTGACTCCATTCCTCTAGTCCAATCGTGTCATTCATCTGACATAAATAGTCCCTTCAAGTCCTCACGATAAGTTGTAAGCGCTTCTTCACGATTCGTATGACCGTAATTATCCTCCACTTGTGGTTTGTCTTGCATGGGCCATCAGTGTTGGTAACCTAAATCCCCTCATAGGTGGGAGGTCAGTGTGGACTCTTGAGTCCAGCTTGATTAGTCTAACACCCACTTCTTCCTTCGTTGGTGTTGCTTTGTAATGTTGTCTTCATGAAAATCTGTTGACTTTGTTTAAAGGCTTCTACCATTGGATACTTGCATCATAATTTCTTTAAAATTTATCGTATCTCCGAAGAAGTCGAATAGTCTCCATGCTTATGAAATCTACTTTTCACTTTCCATTTCAACCGTAAGTTTCTTTTTTTTTTTTTTTTCTTTTTTTTTTTGTGCTCCTTTAGTTCTTTAAATATGGGTCGACACCCTATCTCACTTTGACTATCATACTCATACTTGTCTATGGAGGCATATACCTTGATTGTGTCATAAGCTCTTCCGTTGACTCACCTCCTTGAACCACCTGAAATACTACTCCAAGTTCTTGTTATTGTTCCTTTATGATCCCACAGTCTGGATTACTCTTGCCACCTACCCTCCTCAAAATACAACCTATAACTGTGCGTTCTTAGTTGTACCGATTCACTTGTATCAAACCTTTTCTGAAATCAACAACTTACCATTCTACTAAACTTTCCATGTTACCATTCTCGTGAAGGTTACCCTCTTCAGGGTACTCTACTTCAAACTCCGTTAGCTCTCTACTCTGCCATGCTTCCTTCTCCCATAAGATAACTATACTCCTCTCGGTCTTGTTGTGTTGTATGACCAACATCCATGGCTTAACCGTGCCTCATGACTTCTTGTAAGAGTGTCTTCTTAAAATCTCCATCTTTAGTTAGCATCCACTTGCGTTCCTCTTGGTTTGTATCTTAAATCTTTCGATCAAAGCTCCTTGTCTCATCATTCATCTTCTGAAGATCATCATCTACACACACTTCCTCCTTCTTGGCGTTTCTTAGTCTTTATCATTATAACGGAAACCAGTCAACTCCACGTGAAACCCCACCACGCCCTTCTTCTCATTACTCTAGTAATGTTTTAACTTTACTTTTTGGTACCTCGTAAGCTTAACTTACGGTATTTTAAATCCTTCTCACATGTTTCGTTCACTTCTCTCATCTTAACTCCGATGCTTAGAAACGTCTAAGGAAAGCTTTGCATCTTAATGGAACACCACCTTAACCTTGCTAGAACGTACTCATCTCCTTCTCGATTTACCTCTTTAGTTATCCATGCGTCGTCTTGAAGATTCATAATTTCGTTGTCTCGACTTCACTTCATTGTTACTCGTCATCGCTTTCTCGGAACCACTCCCACAACTTCAGATTGCTTCCCTATTTTTATATCTTCCATCTCAGTTTGGCTTGTGTAGACTCGAGGTTCTCATCTCTTTGTTTGTCCTTGTGATTAGCATCATCTCTAGTCTTCATATGGCTGCTTAGATGCTCTCTAAGGAGTCTGAGGAATCATCGGGGTGCTCACTAAAACGTGATGTTCAACTCGATACTTGAGCATTTTCGTCTTCGTGGTGACACTATCCTAAGCCAAAAGGCATTGTTCAAGGTGCGCTGATAGCTTTCTATCATCCTAACTATAAGGTCCAAAAACCATATGCTACTATATATCATAGTACATGTATATGACTATATAAGTCCTATGTCCACATTGCTATAACCAACATATCACCTCCAAGCAAAACTATTACAACAAAACAAGGTCCCAACACTTATATGATATCATCATGCCACATGTACAAATATCAATATAAAAATCATGCCTTCATTTTCACATAACAAGTCCATCATGCATAACTATAATCCACATATAATAATATTCCAACAATATCCTAGGCCCACGATAAATATCTACATAACTACACACACACACACACACACACACACACACACACACACACACACATATATATATATATATATATATATATATATATATATATATATATATATATATATATATATACTAAAAATCCAATAAACTATGCTGCCGAGATCCACGGAAGGAGTGGTGGTCCGTACATTCTACCCCGACTTATGCATGTGATTTTGAAAACGAAAACTCAGAACCCGCGGGGTTCTATTTATTCCTTATTCGGCCTTTAGAAGATTGCGAGTGCCATTGTTGTCAACCTAGGGCTCTGATACCACTTTTGTAACACCCCGATTCCGCGGGACTCGGGATGCTACGGGTTAGGACCTCACAATGGGTCCCGACCCTTAGCCTGACAATAATTTCACTGGATCTTACAACAAGACACAAATAAAGGCAAAACTGAAATTCATTTTAATGCAATGATATGAACCCCAAAAGAAAACAACGAAAGACTTCAGCCGAGAAACAACGCTATAGGCAACCGCCATACACGCGACATACATAATACCCTAAACAATACATAACAACAACCCCCAAAACCCATCCTAAAATGTACAGACCCCGGCTGCCCACTCTTCCGGATCTCTCGGCCGCGCCCCTAACCTGCAAGGCAACTACAACAATATCGGTATAAAACCGTTAGCTAGCATTCAACGCATTAGAATCATGGTATTGGCACACACACACAAGGCATCATAAACACACAACATTTTCCAAAACACACAATCCGGTTTATTATCTTTTTATTATTCGGTCATATCCCGTTCTAATTCAACTTCTTTTGTGACACGAGAATCTTAAAGATCTCGCCCTTGTCCCCTTTCACCATACGGGTTTGTACTTGATGCGGATCACCATCACCCGATGGGCTGGTCGCAAGGCACCTCCCAGTCATCCCTATTTTGGACTGGACAAGCGGTCACCGCCCGTTATCATACACTTGGGCCAAATATAAACATATAAAGTCGGTGATCCTATTATCGGTTTAGATGTTATAACATAAACAATAAACACACACCACCAACACACATAGATGCTAATATAGAGAATACGAGCTAAGTAAGTCCGGAGACTTACCTCACTCAAGGTACACGAATAGATCCTCTAGGCTTCTTGCAGGAAACGCTCAATGCCTGATCACAACGAGGCATACTATCATCAACTATCCATCCAGGTAACAACCCTCGTACTTCTATATTCTCAATTCGTAAGATCATAATTAGCATGCTAGCTCCTAGATCTATGATTATCTAAGAAACTTGCCGATGCACATAATAATCCATAAACTATTCTGAACACCTAAGGTCACGGCCACTACATGGCATTTGCTCTACGTTATGCTAGATTCACTTAGTATGATACACTACCGCTATCGAACTAAAAGACGGACAAGGTACTCACACACGACCCAATGTTAAAGATGGTCTACAGATGTCGAGATTGGATTCGTTGGTCTATAACGGCCGCTTCTGGACCTAAAACCAAAGTTAATGAAACTTAGCTTATAAGCTAGATCGGTTGAATAACGGTTTAACGATAACTTAGAGAAACTTGTTTTTCAAAGTCAAGGTCAAAACCCGAAAACATTTCTAAGGCGAAAAACATGATTTATACTAAAACTCCCGAATTTAATATTTTTCCGGTAGGATGTACAACCCAACAATTCGGTCATTTTTCAAAGATCTAAAATTGGGTTAAAACTCGTAATAAAACTCCACATTGGCCAAAACAGTGATTATTAGTAAATTCTTGGTACAAACTGTAGTTTTCCAAAAAATAGGGTCACAATTGCAATTATATAGAAACTGGGGCAAAATCTGTAATTTACACAAAATAGCTTCTCTTGTCTGCCCTAGCCGCACTACAGAGGAAAGGAAGGAGGGGGCTGGAGGCGGCTGGCGGCAGCTCCCCGGCGTGGCGTCGTCTCTAGTGGCGCAAGGGAGGACGAGTTCTGGCGGCAGGCTTTCCGGCGAGGCGTTTTGTCCTCCGGCGGCAGCGGGGAGAGGGCGTAGCGGCTTCGGTGGGCTGAGGCGGAGTAGAAAGGCGGAGAGAGAGAGGTACGACGCTCCGGTCGATTGATGCAGCAGCGGGGAGGGACTAATCCGGCGGCTCCCTTCGAGGCTGCTAAATCTCCCAAGGTGTGAACAACACAGCAGCAAAATGGAAAGGACAATAGAAGGAGGAAGGTGCGAGAGAGAAAGTGCAGAGAGAGATGAGGGAGAGAAGCGTGTCAGGGAAACCAAAAGAGAGGGTTGCTGCTAGGGGGTCATCACAGGAGGGAGGGTATCGAGAAGGCGTCGGCCAGCTAGGTGTAGGCGTGCAACTGCAGCACGAGCAGGAATGACGAGACAGGCGACCTTTCATCACGCCACAGGCAAAAAGGAGAAAGGAGAATAAAAAGAAAAGAAAAGAATAAAGAAAAGGGAATAGGGCAAAAACCCGATTAAGCGATCGGATCGGGATTTTCAGGATTAGTAAATCCCGAGTTTCCAACAAAATTAAAGAATAAAATACGGAAGAGATATTTGAAATATATATAAAAAATACTTTAATTAATAATTCAAGCTACTAACGAATCGATAGAAGGGAGTAGAAAACGAAGTCAGAACGCACCCGAATAAATGGGGTATTACAGTCAAGGCCATGCATGGCCTTGTCACGATCTTGTCATGGTCTCATCATAACCCGTCATGGTCTCGTCTTGGTCTCGTCAAAACTCATCACGACTTTGTCAAAGACAAGTCATGTTATAAACTAGGGTTTGAATAAGGTTTGCTATAAACATCTTATCATTTTATGTGAAATGATATTACATAAAGTGATAAAATTTTGAGATATTGTGTCCAATTAGATAGACATCTAAGGATCAAAAGATCGAAATCCGGTTGTAACACCCCAAATTCTGAGAGATCGGGGAGCTACTAGTTAGGACCTCATCCCTTGATCTATATCATTATGGAGAGAACCACCTAGCAAGAAGAGAAATCAAGAAGCAAGGAGAAGGAAAGACATGAACATGCATAAAGACTTCAACTACTAAGAGAAGAAGAAATGACATGATCGAGAAGAAGAAGAGACTAAGTCATTTTAGAATTCTTCGTAATACAAGATTGAGGGTGCATGAAAGTCTACTCAACCATGCACATTTCCGTAAAAGGACAAGATTCATTGATCACATGCACAAGAACAAGCTCGTCCATGCGCATCTTTCAACTCAACCATGGAAGGAAGAAGAAAGCACCAACCATTCACCTACACATCTTCTAACTAAACCATGCAAGGACGTAGAGGGTTCTAACCCCATGTATCCCTTATCGGTGCAAGCATGCATGAACATAGAGAATGGAAGGTCCACTCTTTCCTTTTCGTTTCAACCATGTAGAAGCATAGGGAACCCGAAGATCACACTTCACCCGATTCAACTGAAAGTATCTCCGGACCAGCCCCGGTTCACACATGCATTGCTCGCCGATCACCCATGCGTGTGTACGACTTTCTTGGAGCGAGCCAACCATGCATCGTACCCAGTTCGGTCCATTCATGCAAACTCCCTTTTCGGTCCGAACAGCACGACGCATTATATACATCCATGAAGACTGGACCACCCATGCAAGCTTACCTAACCCTCCATGCACTCGTGATTATTGGACCATACACGCTATTTTAAATCCACCATACACCCATGGAGAATGGTCCGAATCTTGTGTCCATGAAAACTTCTTTAATTATGGGTTAATTTTTTACCTTTGATTGTTAATTTTCCGCTCATATTGCTTTTAATTATTTTACAAATAGTTTAAGTCTTCAAATAGATAAGTTTAAAGATAGATTGAGAGAATCAAGTATATCTTTTACAAGATATATTTGATTGATCCTATGTAATATTATCTTAGAGTAGATTGAGAGAATCATGTATATCTCTTACAATATATATTTGATTGATGTTAGAGGATCCTATTAATATTATCTTAGAGTACATTGAGAGAATCATGTATATCTTTTACAAGCTATATTTGATTGATGATCCTATGTAATATTATGTTAGAGTAGATTGAGAGAATCATGTATATCTTTTACAAGATATATGTGATTGATGTTAGAAGATCCTATGTAATATTATCTTACAGTAGATTAAGAGAATAATGTATATCTTTTATAAAATATATTTGATTGATGTTAGAAGATCGTATGTAATATTATCTTAGAGTAGATTGAGAGAATCATATATATATATATATATATATATATATATATTACAAGATATATTTGATTGATCTTATGCAATATTATCTTAGAGTAGATTGATAGAATCATGTATATCTTTTACAAGATATATTTGATTAATGTTAGAAGATCCAATGTAATATTATCTTAGTCTTTTACATGATATATTTTATTGATATTAGAAGATCTGGGATGCTATCGTGTACTCACGCCTCTCCTACATATATAGGATACCCGGCGCCTGTTATCTCTTCGTCTTCATCCTCCTCAATTCGGAGCAGATTCAAGTCGGCCGACATAAGAAAAACAAGAACAAGCGGCGTCGATCACAAGTTAATAGTACAAATCCCTTGTAAATGTCGTGCGTGTCGGTTATGGGCCGCCGGATACCGGCGGTGATCTGATCTGGTTCCGTCTGGATGTTTGGAGGGTAGGTCGAAGTGGTTCGGGGTCGGATCTTGATGGCAGATTTTATCGATTTCCCAGTGATTTCGCTTTCGCCTGCCGAGTGTTGATCGATTGGGAGGAATAGTGATGAAGAGGAGGCAGAAGAAGCGGATAATGAGGGACCGTTACGAGGGGCTTTAACGCTTCCATGGATTCCTTGGAAGAGGCTTTACCTATTAGGTGTGTTGCGTTGCTTATCTTCTCCTGGTTTCATTAATCTTTTGTGCTGCGTGATCCGTACTGTGATTTTGATTGAATCTTGTGAAATTTACCGAACAATTTGGTTTCCAGAAGGCGAATCTTGATGTTGTTTCGTTATATGAAATAATTTACTATTTTGAATGTATTTTGTGAGAGGAGTGTATGCGTAAGAAGGTTTCTTGTCTTGAAATTCCTTCCCTGCAAATCCACATATGATTCTTGTGACATTCATACATTGATGCTTTCTTTGGGAAGCACTTTGTTGAATTCTAATTGTTTCTGATATGAAAACAACATCAAGAAAATTTGTAAATTTCACATTATTCGATCAAAATCATAGTTAGAAATTCAAATCGATCACACACCACAAAAAATTAATGAAAACAGGAGAAGATGCAAAGCAACACATCTCGAAGGTAAAGCCTCTTCCAAGGAATCCATGGAAGCTTTAAAGCCCTCTCTTAGCGGTCCCTCATTCTCCGCTTCTTCTTCCTCCTCTTCATCACTGTTCTTGCCAATGGATGAAGACTCGGCAGGCGAAGGGTGAAATCATATGTGGATTTCCTTCGGAAATCGATAAAAGCTGCAATCAAGATCCGACCCCGATCCACTTCGACCTACCTCCTCCAAACCTCCAGCCGGAACTAAGATCAGACTATAACACACACACGCACTACATTTACATTGTTTTTTTTACTATTACCTTGTGATGTAAGTGATATTTTGATAACCCCTGCATCATTGCCTTGCCTATCTCCATTGTCTAAATCAATAGTTTGGTTACTTTTTTCGTTTTTTTCTTTGTAAAAAATGGGATTGTTCAGCATATAATTGATATTTCTTCGTTTGTACCTCTTTTTATGTCTTTTCCATGATTATTTGGTTTTTTTCTTCCACAAGGTGTACACAATATCAAGTTCTTTTTTATTCATTTATTCATTATAATTATCTTCAGTGGTGAACTTCCATCTTCACTTGGAAATCTTACTAATCACGAGTATTTGTAAGACTTTTGTGCAATAATCTTAATTCATATATGTCATTTGCTCATCCAGCACTGCGCCAATCATAAACACTATTGCCTTATTTTATTTACTTATTTGTGCAAGCAGGATTTTGAGTAACAACAATCTCTCCGGGACAATTCTATACTCACTTTCAGACCTTGCCAATTTGATCAGTTTGTATGTGAACATGCTCTTAGGACACCAACATTTATAGTTCTATGTTTGAGCCTCTTTTATGTTTGATCAGTCTTTCATGCTCTTAGGCTTAAGTGGAATGGATTAACAAGTACCTGCTCAGACTTCAATTTAATTTGATGCTGCTTGTTGTTAATTTATTTTAGATACTGAACTACTTGATCTATTTCCAGTAATTTTTTTATCAGTTTGAGCATGTAGCATAAACGCTGGTATTCCTTGGATCTTATTCTCTTTTTTTGTGTTACAGTTTTACAGGGAACAACTTAAACTGTGGAGGAAATTCTTCTCATCTATGTGCATCTAGTAGCAGTAGTTTGGGTTAGATTGACTTAAGTTTGTACTCATCTTTTATCACATATTGGACCCAACAAAGTGTGAACTAACCAACTATCACCTCATCTGCTAACATGATCTTCACATAAATCGAAGTTTGGTATAATCTTTGGATATCATTGGAGGAGTTGTTGGTGTACTTTTGATTGTTGTCTTGATGAGCTTTGTGTATAACTTCTCCCTTCTTATGCTAATGCTGCCTATCCTTGATTCGATAACATATATTTCATTTGGAACTAAATTGTTTGTACATCTTGTGGTATGTTTGTTGATCAACTCAAGCATCATCATGAAATCTAATTCACGTCAAACATGAGTACAATCTATTGCAATAAGATTACAACTTCTACATGAAACTGTTTTTTTTTTTCCACCAAAGGCATTTATGTTCCTTCTTTTCATACCTTATAGAGATAAAACCGGAGAGCCGATTTTGGACTGGCCTACAAGAAAACGAATTGCAGTAGGCACTACTCGTGGATTGGCTTACCTTCATGGCCACTGCAACCCCAAGATCATCCACCGTGATGCCAAGGCTGCTAACGTGTTACTAGATGAAGATTTTGAGGCAGTTGTTGGCAATTTTTGCTTGGCAAAGTTGGTTGATGTAGGAAAAACCAATAAGACTACACAAGTACGCGGGACGATGGGACACATTGCACCTGAGTACTTTTCCACTAGAAAGTCATCAGAGAAGACATATGTGATTATGCTTCTTGAACTAGTAACAAGTCAGCATGCAATTGACTTCTCACGCATGGAAGAAGAAGATGACGTCGAAAATCCAATCCAGAGAGTCCACCTAAACACACAAAGAAATCAAAAATCCGCTTGTGATATTGTGTATTTAACCTTAACGATAATTTCAATGACACTCTGGTTAAGAGTGTCACAATTCTGCAGACATTGGAGAATTTTGTCGCTATTAAAAGTTTTCATTATAGTCGGACAATTAAAGAAGAGTTGTTTAGTAGATTTTGTATGATTACAAAAAACACTTGCATCACCACCAGGACTTTTTGTGCATCAAGAGTAGCTTTAATCGAAAGTCCAAACAAAGAAATTTCTTAATCTTAGGCATAATATTCAAGTCCCAAATCCAAGTTTTATCTTGTGTAACACCAACTTTATTTTTTTTGGATCAAAACAATAGTTGTCTTTGTGGAGAACCAACCATAATCATTGTTAGCCCAATAGATTTTATCACGAATATCATTTATTGGTAAAACATAATTTTTAATTTTATCAATGATATAGCATGAAAGAATGGTCTGAATTTGATTGAGAAAATGGGTATTCCATTTCAAGTTAGTAATAGTTCGCTACCAGGATATTCTCATTAATTAAAGGATCATTTGTTCTTAATTTCGATAAAGGTTCATCATAAATCCAACAATCTTTCCAAGATTTAATAGTATTTTCATCACTAACTCTTCACTTGACACCCACATAATTTCCTTCTTAAGTTTCATAAGTTTGTTCCATTGCCAAGAAGATGAGGAGTGATATTGATAGTCCTATAAACAAATAAGAGGATGAGGAGTAACATTGATGAGGAGTGGCATTGGATATAGTACCCATATACTCAATTAGGACGTACCTTTTATCATGTTGGATAATCATAATTGTTTTGTTCTTCATTTGGTATTCCTTCCATAGGAGGCGTAGGCCTCTCGAGTATCCAGTTTACCAAAGAAACCATATATATGAGTAGTAAATATTTTGAAAAATATCAAACAAATCGAATAATCTGTATACTTTACTAAAGTACATTACACTAATGCTGATGTGGCGCCTCCATGTTTTTTTTTCGGATTAAATCTTTTATTAAATCACAAATTAAGCCAATAAATGTTTTTTTTACTAAAGAAATAACTAAAAAATATAAAACTAACCAACAATTTATTTGCTTACATGTTTGATCACGATTTTTTTATATAATTTATATATAAATCGTAACAAGATGGATTAGTTGCAACTAACAAATTAAATTAATTTTAAACAAATATCTAATCGGTTTAATTATTTACAATCAATAAATATATACTCGGTTGCAACTAAAATATAATTTTTATTTTTTATCGTTGTTTTATGTATTTTAAATCAAAACTATTAAATCAAATTCTAATTGATTTATTTTATTTGGTAAGATTCGTCTCATTTCTTTTGTCATCTATATACTTACTAAAACAGACGACATAAAGCTAACGTGGCGTTTTCAAATTTTTTTTCGGATTTAATCTTTTTAATAAATTACAAATTAAGCCATAACTAAAAGTCTCATAAACTGAGAAAAAGTACAGTCATAACTGAAAGACCGATAAAAGAAACTGCACCCCATCCTAAGAAGTACGACACCCCGGCTGTCCACTACCATCTGGATCACTCGGCATCTGCTCTAACCTGTGGCAAGTCTAAACAACGATAAACAGTTAGCTAACTAATCAAATATAAGTAGAAAGATAAATAGCACAAACACACAGAAGAAGAATATAAACATTCAACATGCTTGCACACAATCCTCTTATTATCTAATAACTTATGTGATTCACATTATCCGGTTTTAAAAGTTGTAGCACGAGAAATCTTAAGATTCTCGCCCCGGTTCCATATCCAACTGGTGATAGTTTGGCACACCTCCACCGGTGGCGTCCCCGCAAACCAAGTATGGACTAGATCCGAAGGAAACCCCCAGCGCCCTCGAGCTAACTGAGCAGAATGCTACCGCCCGTTACTCTAAGGCCAGATATGTAAGTCGGTCGATGATTACTATGAAATACACTAGTGCAAACATCATTCACACACCACTGTCATCATTCACACACATATCTGAAAACTAGCTAAGTAAGCCGAAAGGACTTACCTAAAATAGATCTCGACTCTCTAATTTGCAAATTGATCTGTAACTGTAGGAATTCAGTAACCTGTCAAAGGAGGCAAGTGTGTCAGCATACTTTCTAGGTAATTAGAAGTCTAAAACTTCTAAGATAGTAGATCCTATTAGAACAGAATTTAATACAGTACCAATTTATGGTAAAATGACTATTTTACCCTTGGTCCCAAAACTTCCAAAAATTCCATAATTCATGCCTAAACTCTTATTTGAGACTAAAAAGTAATATTCTAACTCCTACAGATGGGTTTAGTTACAAACTGGCAATTTACCCATTTTCCTATTTTCCGAAAGATCATTAAGGTCCAACTTCGGCTTCAAATATGAAATTCGAATAAACTTATAAAAATTCCGAAATAATTCTCTAAATCATCTATGGTAACCCATCTACTCCTAGGAGCAAGAATTTCTCAAAACTGTTCAACCATCATTTCTATAAAAATTCCCAAAGTTGGTTACAACACTTACATTTCCTATACTTAGCCAAAATTTCATTGTTGGAAAAACAGCTTAACTACTCCACTTTGGGAGCTTATAACTTCTAATCCGACCGTTCATTTCTTCTCAAATTTTAACACGGTAAACTACATATATCTACCTATTATCTATTAAAATTTCAACGGTGGATCTTCTACATAACTCTTTAACATTGGTCTACAACAATGCCAATTTCCAACCCCAAAACTGAAGCAAACAAAAATTAATTTACAGCAGTTCATGTATACAACTATTTCGGACATCTTAACTCAGCAGCTACTATCCACCAACACCACCCATGTTCCAGTCCTAAGTAACGCCTCATCTCTCAAGTTTAACCTAGTCCTAAACGTCTAACTGATTATCCAAATACTAGCAGTGCAGGGGGTCGAGAGCACTTACCTACGAGTCTACAGTGGTGAAGGAACACAGTAATCTAGCGCCTTTTACACTGCCTTGGCTGCTGAATCCTTGACGACAAAAAGACAATCAGTTTTGGCCCCTAAACTAGACCTAAGTTGAAGACAAGGGTAAACGGAATTTTGCCTCACCTCACTGCCCTTGTTAGAATTGGAGATGGATGGCGGAAGTTTCCTGGTTGGTTCGAGCCTTCTGATGCAGTGTACTCGAGCCTTCTGCACGTGAATGAGAGCATTCCATCATCGATATCAAACAATGCAGAAGGGAGGGGATAGGAATAGTATTCATTCGACTCATGTTCGCCTCTAAACGTGCGTGCAAATAAGTTTTAAATTTAAAAAACTAGAATAAAAGCAAGCGAACCCGCAGTGTACGGATCGGCGTAGATTAGCAAGTATTCCAGAGTATCGATATCAGGGAATTGGTGAAACAAAGTCAGTTTCAAGTAATCGAGCAATGAAAAGTGTAGAAGCTTTGCAAATATTGGGAAAACAACAATCCTAAAGATCCAGGTATCTAATTGTGGCAATCGATTCAAGATATTCTATAAGTATAAGGACAGAGTTGAGAATTGCAAAGGTATACTAAGGTAAGGTGATGTACTGTGAAGTTCCAAAACCCTATATGTCTAACCCAAAGACACTCTCTATAAAGGTTGTTGAGGCTGCAGTATAGAAAGGATCTAAATGTAAGAATTGATCTCAAATACCCATGCCCAAACCCAAGGAATCAAAGACAAGCCAAAACGGTTGAGGTTGTGACACTCGAAACCGAAATAGAGGATGTTGAGTCTCACTACTACCTAGAAAGGACAAGCCAAGGCTAGGTTAAAGCTAATCTTCAAACACATATCTAAGAACACTATAAAGAGGGAAAAGCAACTAAAACAAGTGCCTAAAGAATCGTCATATTTCATACTAACAACTCACCTACTGAAGGGTTGTGTGCAGAACCTATGTCCCAGTCGTAGGTACGTGTGCAGCAGTGTTGCTACCTTCTTGATCTCGCAGCATGGAGAGTCTGGCTCGTCCGGGAGTGTCGCAACAAGGAACGTCTGGCTCATCTAGGGAGGGATTGGAAACTTACGCTGCAACACTGAGATAGTCCACCTATCTGCACTTGTACTCGTCTATGAGGAGATCTCGTCACCCCTGCAGATAGGTCTATTCAGATCGAAAGAGATGGCAGCAGAGTAGGAGAGTGGTAGGACTCACCGACTGTGTCCTCTAGCCTGATGTAGAGGGGCACCAGGGAAGCTGCACTTCTTGATCTAGGCTCGCTGGTTGAGCACTCCTTGCGTCTGTAATGAAGGAACGAGTACCAGGAAGGTTGGGAAAAACGTATGAAGAGTCGGGAGGGGAGAAGGTGTTACGAGAGTAGCCAGAGGGGAGGCGACATTCATGGAGTGAACCTGGACAAATTGAAGCGAGGTTGGAAAGGAAAGAATCATAGAGGCGTGATATCCTGTGTGATCTCAAGATCGTTACAAGCTGAAGGGAAAGACATAACTGCTGCTCCCTGGGCTGAGAAGTGACGAACAGAAGGTCATCCTGTAACGCCCCGTTCTTTTGGGTGTGTTCCGATTTTTATTTTCTTCCTACTTTCGATTCGTTCGTGGCACGAGATTTATTTTTATTATTTAAAAATAATATTCAACATAAAAAATAGATTTCCGGGTATTTTATTGTTTTGGTGTACATATACGTATTTCCGTATTTTATTATTAGTCGCAAAAGTCGGAAATTTTCGATTCGGATATCCCGTTCCGTTCGTTTAATCGAGTTTTGCCCTATTCCCTTTTTCTTCATTCTTTTTCTATTATTTTCTTTTTCTTTTCTCCTGCCCCTTTTTTTGTCTCTTGCGTGTTGGAGCTATCCAGGAGATGGCAGGACCGCCTCCTTGTTCTCTCCTATCTACAGCTGCTGCAGCCAGCCAGTGACCCCTCGCCCTCCCTCTCGCTGGATCTACCCCAAGCAACCCTCACACTCTCATCTCACAATTCTCTCACCTGCAATCTCTCCTTTGCTCATCTTTCAGCCTATCCGTGTCTCTTTGATTTTCATCCCTCTATGTTGCCTCTATTGAAGCCGATTGGAGGTTGCACCACTATTAGGGGAGAGTTCGGACCACCAGGACTCGCCAAAACGTTGAGGAGGTGCCTCTGCACCGCCGCCTCAAGCCAATCGAAAAACCAAAAGGCCGGAGAACGCTGCCCCTCTTTTTCTCCCTGCTCCCTGTTCTCTTCTGACGCGAGGAGGGGAGACGCACCCGTCGATTTCCACCGGAGGACTGCCTTGCCGCCGCCAGGAAGGAAGCCCTTTGCCTTCGCCGTCGGAGCCCGGAGTTTCCTTGTAACGCCGCTTGCTTGCCTTCTCAAATCACCTCTATCGCCAGAAACAGGGGTTAGTTGTTAATCCTTGTTGCCGCCAAACGCCCCCGGAGACGAGGTGCTGCCGCCATTCTACGAAGCCCTCCTGCTCCGCCGCTTCTCTCCTCTGTCTTGCGCAGCCTGCCGGAGTCCCAGCACGTCCCAGCCGCCGCCAACTCTTCCCTTTGCCGGCTGCTGCCCTTGCGGGTTCAAAAAGAACCCTTGTTTAGTTATTACATTCGGCCCCCAGAATTTTGGTATAATTACAAATAGTGCCCATGTTTGGTATTTGCAGATTAGACCCACTCTTTTGGAAATGCATTTAATGCCCTTACTGATTTGTATAATTATAGTTGTGACCCTATGTTTTGAAATGTGCAGTTTTTGCCCTTGTGAATAAATCATAGATTTGGGATAAAGCTTATTTTGGAAAATGGTCGAGTTTATTGGGTACCATATTGTGCCAGGAAAGTTGACTACGGATTTTGACTCATCTTTATAGAATCGTATATTTTGTCCCGGACAATGTTCTTATTGTTTTAACCTTGGATTTTAACTACGGGATTTTAAAGTTGACGTTCGAAAAACGAGTTTTACCTTTGAGTTATATTTTATATAATTTTAAAATCAAATTTAGCATATAAGCTAAATTTCCTTAGCTTTGATTTTAGGTCCGGAAGCGCCCGGTATAGACCAACAAATCCATTCTCCACATCCGTAGATCGTACTCCGCCATCGACTTTGTGTGAGTACCTCTTTCTCGATATAGTATTATTTAGTAATAGTACCATGCTCGGTTGGATCTAACATAACTTAGTGGAAATGTCAAGTAGTGGCTTTGAACTTTTGGTGAGGATTTAAGGATCATTTGAACGTTATAAGGATTGAGGTGTGTATGTTATCATGTGAGCTTTGTTGAGGTTGTGAGTATTTGTCTGTTGAGATTGTGGAGTTAGGATGAAAGTATTCTAGCATGTGGTTATAGTTGAGATCTCGTGAGTTTATGAGGGCTAAGAGAGTATCCTAGTTTATGGGAGTGTATGACCTAATAAGAATATATAGTACTAGAAGTCTAAGGACTTCTAGCTTGCGTGAGTAGTTGTTGATTATCGTGCCTTGTCTTGAACAGGCTTTGATTATATTCCTTCGAAGAGTGTTATCGTTTTCGGGTAGCTTTGAGACGAGGTAAGTCCTCGGACTTACTTAGCCGCTTCTATGCCTTATTTGGATGTATATGGTGGTGTGTGTTTACCGCTTTTAAGCATGAAAATGGATTAGGATTTACTTGAACTTATTTATTGGCCCATTGTTACTACTATTATTATCGGGCGGTGACATCACCGCTCAGTTTCCCGAGGGAGACTGGGGGGATCTCTGCGACCAGACCATACAAGGTATACGGGCGGGCTTCTTCATCACTCCCTCAGGGTATACGGGTTGGGCGCCGCCACACTCCTGTTGGTTACACGGGGACAGAGGCGAAAGTTATAAGACTCTCGTGTCACACTTGAACGAATGGATTAGATATTGAATAACCTAAAAAGATAATAAGTAACGGATGTGTATGTTTATGAGCATGTTGTGTGTTTGTGTTCCTATGTGTGTTTGTGCCATATTATTCTTATAATGCCTAGAATGTGAGCTAACGGTTTTATACCGATTGTTGTAGTTGATGTGCACGTTAGGATGTGGCCGAGTGATCTGGAGGAGTGGGCAGCCGGGGTTCCGTACATCTTAGGTTGTTTGGGTTTGGAGTCCTTGTGTTGTTGTTATTGTATATTTTTGATGTTGTTGTAAGGACGGCTAATGTCTTTCCTTTCCTTTATTTCCGGGTTTCATAACATTGCATAAAAATGTATTTCGGTTTTGGCCTTTATTTGTGCCTTGTTGCAAGATCCGATGAAATTGTTGTCAGGCTAAGGGTCGGGACCCATTGTGAGGTCTCCGCCCGTAGCATCCCGAGTCCCGCGGATTCGGGGTGTTACAAAAGTGGTATCAGAGCCTTAGGTTGACAACAATGGCACTCGCAGTCTTCTAAAGGCCGAATAAAAATAAACAGAACCCTCAAGGGTTCTGAGTTTTAAAGAAATGAATTTTGTTTTCAAATCATGTGCATGAGTCAGTTGGGGTAGAATGTACGGGACCACCACTTCCTCCGAGGACCTCGGCGACGTAGTTATTGATTATTATATTATATGTATATATATGTGTACATATGTAGATATGAATATGTGGACTTGGGATGTTTTTGGAGTATAGTTGTATGTTAAATTGTAAATTGTTTATGGACTTGTTATGTTTATAGTAGTAGCATGGCGTTTATATCCTTATATACATATAAACATATGGTATGCTTAGTATCATATTAGTAATAGTGAACCTTATAGCTAAGATGATAGAAAGCTATAATCTCCCTCTTGGACAACGCCTTTTGGCTTAGGATAGTATACATACGAAGATGAGTATGCTCAAGTTAACGAGTTGAGCATCAAGTTTACGCAAACACCCCGGTGATTTCTCGGACTCCTTTAAGAGGACATCAAATAAGAAAACTTGAGATGATATAACCAAAAGAAAAACAAAAAAAAAGGGACCTCGTGTCGACTTAAGTGAAACCAAGATGGAGACTATACCAATATAAAAGCGACATGAAGACGTGAGGGTGGTATCAAGGAAACAATGGAGGAGCATAAAGGAAGCAACTAGAGATAACAAACATAAGATTTTTACAAGTGCGGTGTCGATGAACTAAAGATGTGAATCAAGTAAAGAGGACTACATTCTCGCTTGAGAATAAAAGTGGCATTTTAAGTAAGACGAGTTTTGAATAGGTGCTCCTAAATATGGGAGTCAAGATGAAAAGAGTGGTCAAAGAATTTAGAAAGATTGACGAGAACCGGAAGTTAAGCTTACGGAGGGTGAAGTGACGATCTTTGCGAGATCCTAAGCGGGTGACTTATTCAGAAATACGAGAGGTACAAGGAGGATCACAAGGTAAAAGTTCACATAGTAGAATTACCTTGTGGGGTCAACCATTTTCCGTCATTGTGATGAGACTAATCAATGGTAAGAAGCAGGAAGTGTGTAAGGATGATGATCTTCAGAAGATGAAAGAGGAAACAAGGAGCTGGATATAAGAACTTAAGTTATCAACCAAGAAGGATGCGAGTGGAGGCTGATTAATGTCAGAATATTTGAGGAGTACATTTGCTAAACATTATGAAGAGCGGTTAAGCCTATAAAGGTGGGACATATGAGATGAGAGTGTTGGGTAGGTACGGTTATCATACAGAAGCGGAAGGAAGAGAGGAGCGTAGAAAGAGCTAACGGAGTTGAAGTAGAGTAAAATGAGATAACGTGGAAGTATGGTAGGAGGGTAAGTCGTTAACTACGAAGAAGGTCAGATACAAGTTAATCGGTGACAACTAAGAACGCACAGGTGCGAGTTGTCTATTGATGTGTGTAGATGGGAAGAGTAAACAAGACTATGGGAACATATAGGATTGGGAGCAAGAGCTTGGAGTATTCGCGGCGGATCAATGTCAATAGTAAGGAGGTACATCAACGGACGCGCATTTGTCTTAAATCAAATAATGTTGAACGAGTTCAAGCAAGTAGTTATAACAAGACCTTTGAGGAGGAGATTGTAACGATCTTACACGACCTTCTTAGGTCATGGGATTGACATATGGAGGAACGCCACGGGTTACAACTTTTAAGGTTTGATCATGGTAAGGAGAGCTAGTGGAGCAACCATAAGATGAGGCTTCCTTTGTAGTTGTACATAGAATACCGAGAAATACATAAGGTGACCAACAATAGTATGGGAAGACTGAAGTTTTGAAGTTTGAAGTCGATGTGAGATGTACAAGAAGTACATGAAAGATTGAGGATAGAACCTATACGGTCAATTGGACGTTACATAAGAAAAGGGAGTAAGTTCTACACCTACTCGAAGGAATGATGCAGGCTTTGGTAGAATACGAAGAAGGTAATACTAATATATTATAAGGCGTGATTATCTCATGCAGTTAGGACCTTCATGACTTCACAGAGTGTGAAACCTTAAAAAAAAAAAATTTTTAGAACAAGTCTCCCGAGTTCCGGAGATGAAGGATCTTTGAAAGAGGACGGTGAACATTGTAGCTAAAGAAGTATTAAACCACGTGATCGATGGACGTCACCTCAACATATCGGGGTGGACCACTTGAAAAATGTTAAGACAAGATTGTATCGATATCTTACGATATGTGATGGGAGAAGAAAAGCTGGAACTCGAGATAGAACGGATTCAAATGCATCGGGAGGTGGATTTACCATTAAGAAGATTTGAAGTTCACGTTGGAAAAATATCTTGAACTCTTGATTTGAAGTTCACGTTGGGATATATCTTGAATTCTTGATTTGAAGTTATTATAGAGGATGTTCGCTCAAAAGAGTGTGCGTCAAAGTCTTAATATTTATATCTAGAACTGAAAAGCAAAGCGAACCCGCAGTGTACGGATCGGCTGTAGAAAGGTAAGAATTCCAGAGTCGAACTCAGGGATTTGGTGAGAAAGTTTCCAATTTCAATTATCTAGCGAAAGTATAAAAGCTTTTGTGATGTGATAAAGAGAGAGATGATTCCAAGGATTCAAGTATCCGATTTAGGCTTTCGATTCAAGACACTTCTATAGGTATAGGACAGAATTTATATTGCCAAGATTAAATGTTCAAAGGTAGGGTTCGTACGATGAAGTTCCGAAACCTAAATGACTAATCTATAGGTTCTCTCTATAAGGGTTGTTGAGGCTGCAATATAGAAAGATCTAAAGACAAGAATTATGTTCAAACTAACTATCTAAAACTCCAGGATATGACTCTCCAAAGTATGAATAGAAAGCACACTTAAAATCTTAATAAAGGATGTTGAGTCACTTTATTACCCAAATCTTGCAATTTTAATCTATTAAATGTAGAAACAGGGTTGAAGTGCGTTCAAACATTCAATTAGAGGGTAAAAAGAGTTAATCAAGATTGGGATTTAGGCAAGGATTAGTTTTGATTAAAGAATGATTCAATTAAGTTCGTCAGAAGGATAAATCGCCCTGTTCATAGGAAAAATCGGCCGATTTTCCTCAAGAACAGCCCGATTTTCCTGTTTGTCGCAAAACTAAAATCTAAATTCTCAGGATCCTAATGTTTGAATGAGTTCAGTCTCTCATCATCTAAGCCTTAATCATCAACTATTCTCCCCAGAATCACAAGGTTTTTAGCCAACCATTTTCAAAATCGAATCAAATTAATTATTGAAGAAAATATCGCAAAGAAACCAAATCTTGAACGAAAAATTCAATAACTTTCAAATCTGTAAAACAATCGTCAAATCTGTTCAATGTATCTCTCAACAACTCAATTTCGTGTTCACAAACCACAAACAAGACAATGGAACAAAGAAATCTCACAATCAAAGATCAAGAATGACTTTCCGGCAAAAGCTCTTCAATCTCTCTCCAAGAATCGTTGATTTCTTCAAAACGTGTAAAGATTATCTGATGCGACCCCCTCGTCTTCGTTCGTAGGGTTCTCTTCTATAGTTTCTTGCAGATGGGCCGTTTGGCAAAACTCTCATCTAGCCCAAATTAATTGGGCTTTATGTCGTCTTTTTATTTGGCCGAATCGTGAAGAAAATCGACCCAGTCGATTTTGGTGCAAAATCGTTCGATTTTCAAGGTATAAAAATCGTCCGATTTATGTATACATTGGCACGATTTTCTTCAACAGAAAGTGCTCTCCCTTTGGTTCGTCTTCTATGCTTCTCCTTAGCAATTCCCTAGCCCTTTGTGATCCTTCTAAGACTCCTTTAGCTTCCTTAACATCCTTAGATGCTTCTTGCTCTATTTTTGCTTCCAATTCAACTCTATTTACCTGCAATTCATCAAAATCTCGTGTAGACCTCTATTTCCGACAATTGAATGAATAGAACATAAAAGGTATGCAAAATCCCTCTAAATGCAAAGTAAATAGAGATAATGTGCTGCAATATGCATGAATATGATGATACATAATTCATGTCATCAAAATACCCCATACTTGCCTCTTGCTTGTCCTTAAGCAAGACTCAAATTCAGAATATAAGAGGTCATGGATTATGCATGTATGAAACTCAAAAACTTTTCTTTTTGGTAGTGCTCCTTTTCATTGGATCGCTCTCAAAGTGATATTTCAAGGCATAAAAGGGGCAAAGCATGTATCAATGATGACTATAAGATGAACAAACTCCCTTTTCTTTCTTGAAGGCATAAATAAAGAACATGATAAAGGTGTAGAGGCAATCAAATTCAAACAAATCTAAGCCATTAAGCCTTAAACACATGCATAAAAGTCTCTAGGTCTTCAAATCAAAGGAAAGGTTCAAGAAACGTATTAAGGGAAGGAGTTCTTTTCGGCTATTGTGGTGCTAATCCGGGAAAGAGGAACACATAACACCTCCAAGAATTTTCTTCACCGCACATGCTTTGCATGTAGAAAGCTTTGCTTTCATTATACTTTACTTTTTGAGAGTATGGACAGCGGTGCACAAAAACCGAAGCCTAGGAGATCGGCGTTTCTCAATTTCGAGATGCCTCAAACCCTTGATGCACATACCATATCCCGTTAGGACTTGTCGTTCAATCGGACTTTGGCAAGACACAAACACCCGGCTATGTGAATGGTGCCGAGTTACTCATCCTCATGTTCAACGTCCCCAAACTTATGAAATTTTGCACTTTTCAATACATTTTCCTTGGCCCTCCCACATCAAACATGCCTTTTTTCAATCACCTATCCTAATTCCCGGATGGTAAGGGGAGGGTTACATATTTCATTGAGGAGCTAGCATGATCAAGATATGAGAAAAGAAAAGAAGTGAATTGCCTTAGTCATCCTTAAATGGTGTAAAAGAACTTGCAATATAGCTTCGACTATTATTTCATTCTCTCATCAAAACAACTAAATCATATAACTTATTCGTGTATTCAAGTAACAAAAGCAATTTCATTCATGCTATAATCAAAATCTCAACATAACTAAGCATCTTTTTGCCTATCCATATACACAACTTTCATCATAGAGGTCATTTCCATATAAGAAGCACTTAAAATCCTTGAAAATTCATAGGTTTTGAAAAAGTTCATGCAAATGCGAGTGTCATAATAGAAAGCAAGCCGTGCAAGAGTTATTACAAGCCAAATTGTCAAGAGTAGTGGAAAGTACATAGAGTGCTAGAATGAAACATAAGGTATTGTAAGTACCCCCACCCCATACTTGACATCCACATTGTCCCCAATGTGAAAATCAAGCATAAGAAGGAGAAAAATACTTACAATGTAAAAGAAGTGGAAGCTCAATCCTCTGTCAGTGGTGGAGGTGGTGGATATGGATACATCGGTGCGGAGGGATCGTAGAAGTGGCCGAACTGGTGGTAGTACATGTCCCTCATCTGGCCATCATAGGATGAATGCCTAGCGTCCGTCTCCTCCCTGTAGTTCCTGAACTGTGTGTTCAGGGTGTCATAATCGGTGCGGAGGACACGGTAGTCGGTGCTGAGGCTCTGGAAGCTAGTGACTAGCTCCCTGAAATGGCGTGGAGCTCGGCGTCCTCGTCTAGGGCCTGGAGCATGTGCATAAGAGTGTCGAGGTGGCTGCATGTCATCCTCCGTCTCCTCATCCTGCCTACTAGTCCTGCTCGGTCCTGCTCCATGAGTGTCAGTGTCCATGGCATCCGTAGCATGCCCACTATGGGTATCGCTCTCAAACTCGAGCATGGTGTCCTGTCCTCCATCCTCATCCTCCTCTGAGTCACCTGCATCATCATCATAATAAGTAGGAGGTGAGAACTCCTCAAGCATCGCCTCAAAGGTCTCCTTCCAGTTCCTCTTATTCCGAATGGTGTATTCAGATTTCCATATGATCTCGGATGGCTTCTTCTTCGGATCCCTGTGCCATGGCATCGGCACATGAAGAGTTCCTCTCCCTCGAGGAATCAAGACCTGTCGAACCACCAACCTCTGTGAGCCTAAAGGAAGGGCACTCTCAGCTAGAGTGCATCCCGAAAAATCATAACCTAGAGTCCTAGCCACATGAGTGACCAAGCCACCTGCACATATGTCACCCTTGGCTTTGTTGGCTATCTTTCCTAGATAGTCAGCAAGCATGGTAGAGATGTCGGGAGTGGTGGTGGATGTCATGCAGTAGAGGATAAAAAGCTCATCAGCCTTGAGCTTCTGCGGAGTCTCAGTCCGGGCAAACAAACTCTCACTGAGTATCCTATGCACTACCTTGAAGGAAAGGTTGTACATGCTTGTCTCCTTGGAATTTCCGGGTCTCCACTTATCCCCTCCGTACTCTCCTAGGGAAATAGCCTCCCAAAAATCACTAGCATTGAGGCCTCTAGCAAATGTGACTGCATCTGAATAAGAAAAGCCAAACAAGTCGCCAAAAGCATCAATAGACAAAGTGTGGTCTTGGCTCATGAGGCGGAAAGTGACCATCCTTTCCCTAGGATCGTGCTCAAACGTGCTAAGGAATTCTAGGGTGATCTCCCTATAAGCATCTTCCCTGATCGTAGCAAACTATCTCAACCCTGCTCTATCAAGCATCATATCAACATCCTCTCGAACATATAACGAATCTAAGTCATCAAGTACTATGTAGCGAGGAGGGGTGAATGGGCAATCTATAATGCGTTCATAGCGTTTCTTATGCTTGGATAGGGGAGGGGGAAGCTTAGGGATGTTGGTAGGTGGTGGTGGAGGTGGGGCAGGGGCTTTTGAAGAAGATCCCTTCTTCTTCCCCGTGTTTCTAGTTATCCTCTTGACAAGATCCATTCTAAGTCCTAAAAATCGACCTGTTCTTCACAAAAATCAGCCGATTTTTCTGGGCTGGGTCGATTTTTATCTCGATTTCAACGATTCTCACAATTCTGTAAAGTTCTGTTCAATCTATCACCACACACAGTTCTCCACAATGAATCCTAAGCAAATTCCTCTATCAATTCCAACAACAAAGCACTTCCTAGGCAACTTCGATTTCAAGTGAGAAAACTTAGGTTTTGGAAAGAAAAACCTGAATTCCTTATGGAGCAGTCGATTGCCGTGCGTGTTGTTGTTAGATCCGTGTTCCTTGTTGAAAATGCTTCAGTTTGGAGCCAAGAATCTCTTGAAATGGTTAAGGAATGAGGATTTGAGGGTGTGGCGATTTTTCGGCGTTCTTGAGAGAGGGAAATCGAGAGTTGGAGATGTGTGAATGAAGAAGATCGAGTGTGAAGTCCTTATATAGGGTCGACGATTTCTGAAGAAAATCGGCCGATTTTTCTGGTCGATTTATTTGTCGGGGCGATTTTTCTTTCTGACTGAAAAAAAATCGGACGATTTATTTTGGCAGGTCGATCTCCAGGTCGATTTTTATTTCTGTTGTGAAAAATCGACTTGCTCTGTTACTGAATCGGACGATCTTCTTATGGTAGGTCGATTTTCTTCCTTGTTTTTCTTGAATCTCAAAGATATAACTTAATTGTGCTCCATTCTCTGTGAATCTCTCACATTTGAACCTAGTTTCCTGCGATTAATGACACGACAAACCAAGAGTGCATCGAGGAACATATAAAAACGAAAAACGAAGAAACAAAGCAATTAATCTATTCTAACTAAGTGAGGGAAAGAAGGGAAAATTATACTATCATTGGGTTGCCTCCCAAGAAGCGCTTTATTTATCGTCTTTAGCTGGACGGTGTATGATGTTGTTTCAATGGAGGAGGATAGGAGCTATCTCCTCGACCGGAGCTTCCGGTGTGTATTTCTTCAACCGTTGGCCATTAACCTTAAAACTTCCGCTTTGTTCACCCCATACTTCAACTGCACCATGGGGGAAAATTCTCTTAATCACAAAAGGTCCTGTCCAACGGGATTTGAGCTTACCTGGAAATAGACGCAGCCTTGAGTTGAATAGGAGGACTTAGTCCCCTTCCTTCAAGTCTTTCGGGATGATGTGCTTGTCATGCCAGCGCTTTGTCCGTTCCTTGTAAATCTTTGCGTTCTCATACGCATTCAGTCGGAGCTCATCTAGCTCATTGATGTCTAAGAGTCGCTTCTCTCCGGCTTCTTTCATGTCGAAGTTGAGCCACTTGATAGCCCAATAAGCTTTGTGTTCTAGCTCTACAGGAAGATGACATGATTTACCATAAATGAGATTATAGGGAGTCGTACCTATTGGTGTCTTGAAAGCTGTCCTGTATGCCCATAGTGCATCGTCAAGCTTCATTGACCAATCTTTCCTCGTTTTAGAGACGGTCTTCTCTAAAATCCCTTTAATCTCTCTATTTGATATCTCAACTTGTCCGCTGGATTGCGGATGGTAAGGTGTAGCTATTTTATGGGTCACCCCATACTTAGCTAATAGTGTCTCGAATCGACGGGCTGTGAAATGCGTTCCTCCGTCACTAATGATGGTTCGGGGGGTTCCGAACCTTGGGAAGATCGTTTTGTTGAGGAACTTCACCACTACCATTGCATCATTAGTAGGGGAAGCGATTGCCTCCACCCATCTTGAGACATAGTCTACGGCAAGAAGTATATACTGGTTGCCGCATGAAGATGGGAAAGGTCCCATAAAGTCGATGCCCCATACATCAAAGATCTCTACTTCTTGAATGTTGTTGAGAGGCATCTCATTCCTCCTGGATATATTACCTGTCCTTTGACAAGCATCACAAGAAACAACAAACTTTTGCACATCTTTGAAAAGTGTAGGCCAATAAAAGCCGGAGCGAAGTACCTTAGCACAAGTCTTGTGGGAACTAGCATGTCCGCCACATGGTAGAGAATGGCAGTGTCGGATGACACTATCTATCTCATCTTCGGGAATACATCTCCTGTAGATGCCATCTGGACCTCTTTTGAATAGAAGAGGTTCGTTCCAATAAAAATGCCGGACGTCTCTCAAGAACTTCTTCTTTTGAGCATATGAAAGTCCGGGTGGAATCTCCTGACAAACAAGGTAATTTACAATGTCAGCAAACCATGGGTCATTACCTTGTGATATGTGTTGAAGACACTCTTCAATCTCGTGCAGCTGCTCGTCAGGGAAGGAGTCGTCTATCGGAAGCTCATCCGACTCGCTGGTGAGTTGCGGAAGACGACTAAGGTGATCGGCGACGGAGTTCTCCGATCCTTTCTTATCACGGATCTCTAAATCAAACTCTTGTAAGAGTAAGATCCATCGTAGAAGCCTTGGCTTCGCATCCTTCTTCGTGAATAAGTATCGGATGGCGGAGTGGTCCGTATAGACTATCACTTTCGCACCTACGAGATAGGAACGAAATTTCTCGAATGCATATACTATGGCTAAAAGTTCCTTTTCCGTAGTTGCGTAGTTGTATTGAGCCTCATCTAGCGTTTTGCTCGCGTAGTAGATGGCATGAGTGCGACCATCTTTCTTCTGTCCAAGAACGGCTCCTATAGCGACATCGCTTGCGTCGCACATGACCTCGAAAGGAAGAGTCCAATCGGGTGGTTGAATGATTGGTGCTGAAATCAAGGCTTCTTTGATCCTGCAAAAAGCATCTAAGCAATCTTTCGAAAATTCGAAAGTCGCATCTTTCATCAAAAGATTAGTCAAAGGTTTTGAAATCTTAGAAAAATCCTTTATGAATCTCCTATAGAAGCCTGCATGTCCTAAGAAGCTTCTAATTCCCTTTACTCATGAAGGGGGAGGTAACTTCTCAATGGTTTCTATCTTTGATCGATCTACCTCTATTCCCCTTTGTGACACTAAGTGACCTAACACAATTCCTTCGGTGACCATGAAATGACACTTTTCCCAGTTTAAGACTAAGTTAGTGTCCTCACATCTCTTAAGAACTAGTGAAAGGTTATAGAGACAGTTATCAAAAGAAGAGCCATATACCGAAAAGTCGTCCATGAAGACTTCCATGATGTTCTCTACATATTCGGAGAAGATTGCCATCATACACCTTTGGAAGGTGGCTGGAGCGTTGCATAAACCGAATGGCATTCTTCTATAAGCGAACGTACCCCATGGGCACGTAAAGGTTGTCTTCTCTTGATCATCCGGATGAATTGGTATCTGAAAGAAACCACTGTATCCATCTAAATAACAAAAGTAGGCATGTTGGGCTAACCTTTCCAACATTTGATCGATGAAAAGAAGGGGGAAGTGGTCCTTCCTGGTGGCCACGTTCAGTTTGCGGTAGTCGATGCACATTCGCCACCCTGTGACTGTCCGTGTGGGGATGAGTTCGTTGTTCTTGTTGGCAACAACGGTAATGCCTCCTTTCTTGGGTACTACTTGTACCGGACTCACCCATTTGCTATCAGAAATTGGGAAGATGATACCTGCATCAAGTAGCTTAAGGATTTCTTTCTTCACAACCTCTTTCATTGCCGGGTTTAACCGTCTTTGAGGTTGGCGTGAAGGTTTGTAATCCTCTTCCATTAATATTTTGTGCATACATAGAGAAGGCTTTATTCCTACTAAATCATCAATGGTGTAACCTAGTGCTCTCCTATGTTGCTTCAAAACATGCATGAGTTTCTCTAATTCGTCATCATTCAAATTTGCATTGACTATAACTGGGTATGTGGAATTAGTGCCAAGAAATGCGTACCTTAAATGTGCGGGAAGTTGCTTCAATTCTAATGATGGAGGTACCTTGGTTGGTGATGAATCGTGGCTTTCGGATGTTGTGGGAGATGCCTCTATAGGTGTGGGTACTTCATCATTAGATTCGGAAGCGGCTGCGGTGAAGTCCGGAGAATCCATAGAATTACTCAGTGAATCGACCCCCCCCTGTAATAAATCGGTCGATCTTCTGCACAATTTTTCTTTCTGTTGGAAAAAATCGTGCTACCTCTTTGTGAATCGGGCGATTTATTGTCGTCAGGTCGATTTTAGTTTCTGTCGGAAAAAATCGTGCTACTTCTTCATGAATCGGACGATTTTTTTCTGGTAGGTCAATTTTAGTTTCTGTTGAAAAAAATCGTGCTGAATCTTCATAAATCGGACGATTTATTTCTGACAGGTCGATTTTCTTCACAGTTTCCGGAGTCCACTCTAGTTCTTCAATTTTTGCTTCTAGCTCTTCCTCCACAGCATTTAATGCTTTCACATCCTCATTGCAGTCATGTTCCACCCCTTCCTCCATGATGCTCATGCTAAGAACCTTTTGAAGAGGGTCTTTCATCAAGATCGAACTTACTATCTCTCTAGACTCTTCTTCCTCAACAATTTCAAAAACGTCATCTTTCAAGGCTGGCTCCTTGATTAAGGAAGATAGTATGAATTCTATCTTTTCTTCACCGATATGGAAGGATAGCTGGCCGTTCTTGCAATCTACCATGCATCCAGATGTGGCGAGGAATGGTCTCCCGAGGATGATGGGAACTGGGTAATCTGCAGGTATGTCAAGGACGACAAAATCTATAGGTATGTAAAACTTACCTAGCTTTACCGGAATGTCTTCTAATATTCCCACCGGCTTGGTGGTAGAACGATCAGCCATGTAGAGTGTGATCTTCACCGGTCTAGGCTCTCCTAGACCAACTGCATTGCATAGAGCCAGAGGTATAATACTCACACTTGCTCCAAGGTCACAAAGAGCATCATAGGTAGCTTCTCCCAAAGTGATGGGTATGCAAAAGGATCCTGGATCGCGGAGTTTGGGTGGCATATTCTCCGTCATAGTCTTGATGAGTTCGGATGACTCCATACTCATCTTGACTTCTCCTATATCTTCCAACTTCCTCTTGTTAGAGAGGATCTCCTTGAGGAATTTCCCGTAAGCCGGCATACCTAAAATCGCATCCATAAAAGGTATGTTAATATGGAGCTTACTCATAAGTTCAACAAACTTACCGAAATGTTTATCTAGGCGTGCCCGCGCTCTAGATTGAGGAAAAGGTAGAGGTGGTTTGTAAGCGGGAGGAGGAACATAGACTTCTTCCTTCTCCTTTGCCTCTCCTTCTTTTGTGGAGGTATCAACTACTTTAGGTTGAGGTTCGACGGTCGTCTTTCCGCTCCTAGTAGTTATTGCCATAACCCTTCCCTTTGGGTTATCTTCTGTCTTCCCGGGAAGCTTCCCTTGATCTCTTGGAACTTCTCCAGCTTTGTTGAATACTTGGTTTTCTAAAGCTTTGTGAGCTTTGTCAACCGAAGTTATGTAACTCTCCAATCCTTGTAGCTTGCCTAGGATCGTTTCTAGCATGGGATCCGGTTTGTTTGATCCGCTTGATTGTTCCTGGCTTGTAGAAGGAGTAGAAGAAGATGGAGGTGTTAGAGCCTTTTCAGCATAAGAGTAAGGATTACCTGAACCTTGCTGATTTGACCTCCAATTGTTGTTATTTGAGTTCTTGTTGTTGTTGTTATTGTTCCAATTGGAGTTTCGGTTGTTATTGTTGTTGTTGCTCCAATTGGAATTCCGGTTATCATTCCTTTGATTGTTGTCTCGCCCCATGTAGTTGGCTTCTTGCTCTTTAGTCTTTTGAAGACTCGTTTTGAGCACTTCCCTCAATTCTTTGATGTCATCTTTGAGGGAGAATATTTGTGTTTGAGCCGCTTGATTCAACTTGGTTCCCGTATCGCCTTGATTCCGGCTATTTGATTCCACCTTCCGGTGGGAATACTTCTCAATCACTTGGGCTTGCTTCTCAATGAAGTCCCAAGCATCGTCCTCTCTCATATCCATGAATGTCCCGCAAGATAGAGATTGGAGGTTGAATTGTGTTTCCACATCCAACCCTTTGTAGTAAATCTCCAATAGTTCCAGCTTGGAAATGCCATGGTGTGGGCAATCCAACAAGAGGTCTTGAAACCTTTCCCAAGATTGAAACAAGCTTTCGTTAGGTTTCATAGAAAAAGCATTTATTTTACCTCTCAATTCCGCCGTTTTGGATGGCGGAAAGAACTTGGTGAGGAATTCCGAAGACAATTCCTCCCATGTAGCTAACTTCGCAGCCGGAAGTGTTTGGTACCAAGCTAGAGCCTTGTCCTTCAAAGAGAAGAAGAACGGCTTGATCTTGTAGTTGCTTGTAGTAGCCTTCTTCGGCTTCATAGTCTCCATGAGAATCTCAAAATTCTGCAAGTGTTGATGCGGAGATTCAGTACTTGCTCCGCCATATTGACTTTGGCGAACCATAGTAATGACTTGTGGTGAGAAGCTAAACTCCTGGATGTCTTCAGCTCCGAAATCCACACCTAGACGGCGCGGTTGCTGAATTGGATCCATCCGTTGCCCCAAAGTTCGGGGTCTATCTTCGTTATTGACAGCTCTAACATTCCTAGTCGTAATGCGAGGGACGACCTTAGGTGTTGGAGTGTTTCGGTTAGGACGAAGTGATGGATCAATCTCTTCAAGTTCCGGCATATCCGGATCAATCTCGTCATCATCGGACGAGTCATCTCGAATGGACTTAGTTGGTGTCTTGACTTTCTTCTTCTTCTTGGAGTCGTTCAACTCCAACTTCATGTCCAACATCATAGCTCTTAGTTCATCAATCTGAAATTGATGACTTATTTCAGCTTCCTTTCGAGCCTTCTCACTCAACTAGAGTTGGCGTTGAGCTTCATTCAGTTCAGCCTTGTAGTTTCTCTCATCGTTTTCAGCCATTTTCTTCTCCTTCAACTTTCTCCTCAAAGTTCTTTCTAATTCGGGGTCGAAAGGAATTAGATCTTTAGTGGATCTAGTCCTTCGCATATACCTAAAGAACCTGCGAAGATCACTCAAGTAGACAAATCAAATCACAAGAGCAAGAGCTCTCAAGCTAGACAACCGAAAACCGGATTCGATCTAGACCAAATCCCCGGCAACGACACCAAAAACTTGTTCGCTCAAAAGAGTGTGCGTCAAAGTCTTAATATTTATATCTAGAACTCAAAAGCAAAGCGAACCCGCAGTGTACGGATCGGCTGTAGAAAGGTAAGAATTCCAGAGTCGAACTCAGGGATTTGGTGAGAAAGTTTCCAATTTCAATTATCTAGCGAAAGTATAAAAGCTTTTGTGATGTGATAAAGAGAGAGATGATTCCAAGGATTCAAGTATCCGATTTAGGCTTTCGATTCAAGACACTTCTATAGGTATAGGACAAAATTTATATTGCCAAGATTAAATGTTCAAAGGTAGGGTTCGTACGATGAAGTTCCGAAACCTAAATGACTAATCTATAGGTTCTCTCTATAAGGGTTGTTGAGGCTGCAATATAGAAAGATCTAAAGACAAGAATTATGTTCAAACTAACTATCTAAAACTCCAGGATATGACTCTCCAAAGTATGAATAGAAAGCACACTTAAAATCTTAATAAAGGATGTTGAGTCACTTTATTACCCAAATCTTGCAATTTTAATCTATTAAATGTAGAAACAGGGTTGAAGTGCGTTCAAACATTCAATTAGAGGGTAAAAAGAGTTAATCAAGATTGGGATTTAGGCAAGGATTAGTTTTGATTAAAGAATGATTCAATTAAGTTCGTCAGAAGGATAAATCGCCCTGTTCATAGGAAAAATCGGCCGATTTTCCTCAAGAACAGCCCGATTTTCCTGTTTGTCGCAAAACTAAAATCTAAATTCTCAGGATCCTAATGTTTGAATGAGTTCAGTCTCTCATCATCTAAGCCTTAATCATCAACTATTCTCCCCA
Organism: Fagopyrum homotropicum; assembly: GCA_033239125.1. Taxonomy (NCBI): domain Eukaryota; kingdom Viridiplantae; phylum Streptophyta; class Magnoliopsida; order Caryophyllales; family Polygonaceae; genus Fagopyrum; species Fagopyrum homotropicum. Next base: position 97,412,861 of record BSWB01000007.1, on the reverse strand, counting down.
GAATCACAAGGTTTTTAGCCAACCATTTTCAAAATCGAATCAAATTAATTATTGAAGAAAATATCGCAAAGAAACCAAATCTTGAACGAAAAATTCAATAACTTTAAAATCTGTAAAACAATCGTCAAATATGTTCAATGTATCTCTCAACAACTCAATTTCGTGTTCACAAACCACAAAAAAGACAATGGAACAAAGAAATCTCACAATCAAAGATCAAGAATGACTTTCCGGCAAAAGCTCTTCAATCTCTCTCCAAGAATCGTTGATTTCTTCAAAACGTGTAAAGATTATCTGATGCGACCCCCTCGTCTTCGTTCGTAGGGTTCTCTTCTATAGTTTCTTGCAGATGGGCCGTTTGGCAAAACTCTCATCTAGCCCAAATTAATTGGGCTTTATGTCGTCTTTTTATTTGGCCGAATCGTGAAGAAAATCGACCCAGTCGATTTTGGTGCAAAATCGTTCGATTTTCAAGGTATAAAAATCGTCCGATTTATGTATACATTGGCACGATTTTCTTCAACAGAAAGTGCTCTCCCTTTGGTTCGTCTTCTATGCTTCTCCTTAGCAATTCCCTAGCCCTTTGTGATCCTTCTAAGACTCCTTTAGCTTCCTTAACATCCTTAGATGCTTCTTGCTCTATTTATGCTTCCAATTCAACTCTATTTACCTGCAATTCATCAAAATCTCATGTAGACCTCTATTTCCGACAATTGATTGAATAGAACATAAAAGGTATGCAAAATCCCTCTAAATGCAAAGTAAATAGAGATAATGTGCTGCAATATGCATGAATATGATGATACATAATTCATGTCATCAGAGGACACCAGGCTACGAAGAGAGGGACGACTATCTCCATTTGTACAATGATTACTATAAGTTGAGCAAGATGACAATGAAGGACAAGTATCCCTTACAAGAAATGGGGGACCTACTCAATCAGTTGCAAGGGTCGGTAGTTTCTTCTAAGATTAACTATTATTTGAGTGTCACCATTTGAGAATTCGAGACTCGGATATTGCAATTACGGTATTCCAGACCAACCAGGGTCACTACGAGTTGTAGTCACTCCATATGAGCTTACTGATGCCCGGAGGAGATATTTTGGGGTCTAATCTTGAAAAAGAGAGAAGATATTTGACAAGTTTTCTCGGGATGGCAAATCCCGAAAGATGTGAAAGAAGTTACAAGTTTTATAGGATGTACTGGTCATTACTGGATTTGTGAAGAAATTCTCCAAGTCAGAGTCGTGATTGAGTATTGAGGAACGATGTAAAAGTAATAGCATATGTATCTCGCAGTGTGAAGTGAAGTACTTCCTTCATCACTTGGAACTTGTAACAATATTGAGGAAACACAACAACAAAGATTGGTTTGACAAGAACCAAAGCCTACGGTGTAAATTGGAAGTTCGATCGCCCTTGTTAGAGACAATCAAAGCAGAAACATAGTGGAAATGTTGCATTTAGAAAGACCCAAGAGTAGTGAGCGTTCACCCGGTGTTTCATGCGTACCAATCTAGGAAGTACAAGTATGACTCGAGAAGTTTTGCCAGTCTTGATGAGTTAGTGGCGTCATAGAACTAATGAGGCTAATAGGAAGTCGGAGGATAGTATCTTTGGTTGAGTTTTACGCTGAGCTAGTAGCGTTGATAAATCGAAGGGTTGGACCTAGTTCTTCCCTTAGTTGTGTATATGTGTGAAGTTATATGTTGTGTGTGCCCCGTGCGGTAATGTGCTTTATGACGTGATGTATCTTATGATAGTAGTTCGGGTAGATCGTGTGTATATAGTAGAAGGTTTAACCCTTCCTAGTTTGAGAGTTTATACCTCCACCTTAGGGACCGAGAAGTTTGGCGTATGGAAATTTCGGGCCGAAACTTGTTTTTAGGGGGACCTGATGTAACGCCCCGTTCTTTTGGGTGCGTTCCGATTTTTATTTTCTTCCTACTTTCGATTCGTTCGTGGCACGAGATTTATTTTTATTATTTAAAAATAATATTCAATATAAAAAATAGCTTTCCGGGTATTTTATTGTTTTGGTGTACATATACGTATTTCCGTATTTTATTTTTAGTCGCAAAAGTCGGAAATTTTCGATTCGGAGATCCCGTTCCGTTCGTTTAATCGAGTTTTGCCCTATTCCCTTTTTCTTCATTCTTTTTCTTTTATTTTCTTTTTCTTTTCTCCTGCCCCTTTTTTTGTCTCTTGCGTGTTGGAGCTATCCAGGAGATGGCAGGACCGCCTCCTCGTTCTCTCCTATCTACAGCTGCTGCAGCCAGCCAGTGACCCCTTGCCCTCCCTCTCGTTGGATCTACACCAAGCAACCCTCACACTCTCATCTCACAATTCTCTCACCTGCAATCTCTCCTCTGCTCATCTCTCAGCCTATCCTTCTCTCTTTGATTTTCATCCCTCTATGTTGCCTCTGTTGAAGCCGATTGGAGGCTGCACCACTATTAGGGGAGAGTTCGGACCACCACGACTCGCCGGAACGTTGAGGAGGCGCCTCTGCACCGCAGCCTCAAGCAAATCGGAAAACCAAAAGGCCGGAGAACGCTGCCCCTCTTTTTCTCCCTGCTCCCTGTTCTCTTCTGACGCGAGGAGGGGAGATGCACCCGTCGATTTCCACCGGAGGACTGCCTCGCTGCCGCCAGGAAGGAAGCCCTTTGCCTTCGCCATCAGAGCCCGGAGTTGCCTTGTAACGCCGCTTGCTTGCCCTCTCAAATAACCTTTGTCGCCAGAAACAGGGGTTAGTTGTTAATCCTTGTTGCCGCCAAACGCCGCCGGAGACGAGGTGCTGCCGCCCTTCTGCGAAGCCCTCCTGCTCCGCCGCTTCTCTCCTCTATCATGCGTAGCCTGCCGGAGTCCCAACACGTCCCAGCCGCCGCCAGCTCTTCCCTTTGCCGGCTGCTGCCCTTGCGGGTTCAAAAAGAACCCTTGTTCTGTTATTACATTCGGCTCCCAGAATTTTGGTATAATTACAAATAGTGCCCATGTTTTGTATTTGCAGATTAGACCCACTCTTTTGGAAATGCATTTAATGCCCTTACTGATTTGTATAATTATAGTTGTGACCCTATGTTTTGAAATGTGTAGTTTTTGCCCTCGTGAATAAATCATAGATTTAGGATAAAGCTTATTTTGGAAAATGGTCGAGTTTATTGAGTACCATATTGTGCCGGGAAAGTTGACTACGGATTTTGACTCATCTTTATAGAATCGTATATTTTGTCCCGGACAATGTTCTTATTGTTTTAACCTTGGATTTTAACTACGGGATTTTAAAGTTGACGTTTGAAAAACGAGTTTTACCTTTCAGTTATATTTTATATAATTTTAAAATCAAATTTAGCATATAAGCTAAATTTCCTTAGCTTTGATTTTAGGTCCGGAAGCGCCCGGTATAGACCAACAAATCCATTCTCCACATCTGTAGATCGTACTCCGCCATCGACTTTGTGTGAGTACCTCTTTCTCGATATAGTATTATTTAGTAATAGTACTATTCGCTCCGAACGGTGTGTGCAAGCTTTAAATTTATAACCCTAGACGTAAGCTTAAAACAAGGATGCGAACCCGCAGTGTACGGGTCAATCGTAGTAAAAAGCAAGGAATTTCAGGGGTCGATCACAGGGACTTAGTGAAACAAAGTCCAATTACGGTATGCTTAAGCAATCACTAACCACAAAGCAATTAAAACAATCAAAGATGATATAGAAGTCAATAAAGGAAATATGCAATTCTAGGGATTAAAGCATCTAGTTGTGGTTCCAACTCAAGATCTAAAGATAAGCGGACAAAGCTGAGGTTTTTGCATAGGGAAGGTGTTACTAAAGTGGAATAGATCACCGGGTTAGTCTCACTACTCACTAATCCAAAACCGTAACTCCTATTACCGGGTAAGTCTCAAGGAATCAAGATAAAGAACTATAACCTCAAACTAACACACCATCTAAGGGGATAGAATTAACCTTTACCGGGTAAGTCTCAAGCTAACTCACAAAGATGGGATGAAAGCACACTCAAACCCCAATAAAGGATAAACCTTTATTACCTACACTTACGATCTTAGGTAAACAAACAAAGGAATTACCGGGGAAGTCTCATCCTAGGCTTGCATTGAACTAGGAAAGGTGTAATTAGAATTGGATTTGGCAAACTCTAACACTTAACTCTCAGTTTAGGATCAGATAAGTCACCTCGGTCAAAAGAATTCCACCCCGGCCGAGATGTTCATCGATTGAGCGAGATGCTTATGGTTAAGGTTAAAGACTCGAACTTTCAGTATCCTACTGGAATCTAAGATTATTCTATCATTGTTTTTCCCACAACCATCAGCCAATCACCCTAGAATCACACAAAGAGATTAGCCACTCATCATCATGAAAGTATTAATCAAATATATGGGAAGAAGGTGAATATTTGAACAAGAAGAATTTAATGAAAAGACTTCAATAACTGAATCAAATATCACAACAAAGCGTTCCTTGGATAGAAATCCAACAAGACAAGACAATAAGGAAGAGAATCTAAGGTAATCTTACAAGAAAACCTTCAAAAGCTATCAAAGCTACAATCTTCCTTCTTCAACCTTCAAAAAGGTTCTTCAAATCTCCCAACTGGAGTATGGCTGCAGCGGTGTATAAACCCTGATCGATGGTATAGCACGATGTTGGATTTGTGGAAATCCGACCCTTTTTATAGGAAAATAACTCTCCAAAGATAAGATATCTTAGAAAGATCTCTTCCCATAAAAATAGGTAAAATATAAGATCTAGTGTATCTTCTTCCTTCCAGGAGCAAAGCCCAAAAATATAAGATCTCTTTCCAAAGATAAAGATCTCAGCCAAGAATAAAATATTCTCGCCGCGTCCCAGGTGTTTGCCTCGGTCGAGTCAACTTCTCTGGATCACCTTGGTCGAGGTGAATTTGTGGTCAACCGAGGTGAGTCACAACTGAATGTGAAATCTCTCAAATCTGGTCCAAAGTGAATCTCTAATCCATGGCTATGCTTCCTGGATGGTTCCTTATGTTCCTGAATGTAGCTCCAATGACTCCATAACTCCTTTTGCTCCTTTTTGATGCAAAACGTGCCATTTTACCTACGATTACAACAAAACTAGGTGTAGACCTCGATTCCCGCAAAGGTAGATGAAATGGTAATATAATCACATAATATACATACAAACATGCAGATTATGAAAGATAAAACGTCCAAACAAACCCCAAAATATAGACTATAATTCATGCTATCAAAATACCCCATACTTAGCCCTTGCTTGTCCCCAAGCAAGTTCCGCATATAAAAGACAAGATAGAATGGATTATAAGTCAATAAAATCAATGAAAAGTCTTTCAAAAACATTTTTATGGTGTGCTAAAATAATAGATCACTCTAAGAGAATACTTCATGGAATTTAACATCTAACTATGATCAAAACATTTTATAAATATAGAAAAGTTGTTCATCTTTGCATAAAATCATTGAATGCATAATAAGTCATAATTATCGAAATTAATCATGCATAATACAGTTTAAACCACTAAGTCAATCAACAAGCTCAAGGTCTTAAGGGCTTCCCAAAAGAAAGCTCAAGAAACGTGTAGGGTAGGGATGTATGTAAGGTAATGTGGTGCTAGAATCCGGAAAAAGGATGAACTTCACTTTCACTTTCACTTGCAACATCTTCCACCAATAAGCTTTGATTATTTCACACTTTTTCTTTTTACTTTACTTTTTTAGGATGCATGGACAGAGGTGCACAATAACCGAAGCCTAGGAAATCAGCAATCATCAATTTCTTGAGATGCGTCAAACCCTTGATGCACATACCATGACCCGTTAGGAATATCGCTCAATCCGACTTTGGCAAAACACAAACACCCGGCTATGTGAATGGTGCCGAGTTACTCATCATCATGATTGACTTCCCCAAACCTATTTCTTTCTTTCTAACACTTTCACTTCCAGCCCACTTCTCAACTTTAACTTGCTTCCACCACTTCGCTTGCTTCCAAATTCCCGGATAGGTAAAGGGAGGCAAAATGTATATGAGGGGCTAAGCATGATCAAGAAGAAGAAGAGAAGAGAATGAATTGCCTTGGTCTTTCCAGGAAGAAAGTGAGAGAACTCATAATGTGGTGTCAACCTTCAAATTCAACATAATTTGGATAAAAACAAAGTATTAAACATGCCAATAATTTCAAACAAAGCATTTAGCAACTTAAACATATTATAAAACCTTTCAAACACATAAAGAATTTCAAAACCAGTCAGTAAGCAAGATCTTCACTGAGATCATATCCAGATAAGAAACACAAAAATTGTTTTCGAAAACTCTCAGTTAACCCACCTCGGTCGAGGTGTTCTTAGGTCAACCGAGGTGAAATACCTCGTTCGGCCAGAACTGCCCCGGTCGAGGTCCAAAATTTTTTTTTTTTTTAAACCAGTTTTCTTTCAGTTTCGACGTTTTTCTCAATCAAATAACCTGTAAGTATGCATGTAGTCTCAGAAAACACATAGATGCAAAAGGTGAAGCATAAATATAGATATCCGGTCAAATAGAGTCATACATCAAATAAATGTCAAGTAATACACAAATACCCCATACTTGGGACACACTGTCCCAGTGGGTCAAAATAAGTCTAAGAGAATAAAAATACTCACCGGATAATAAGCTGAACTGATAAAAATAAGAAAGAAAATCCTGCAGCTCTCAGTAGTCACGATCCGGTGGTGGTGGTGGTGGCACATATGGATACTGAGACGGGTTGAACGGATAGCCCATGATGTGCTCAAACTGAATCTGGGCCATCCTGTGCTGGTAATGCTGCCTCTCCTGCATCTTGCGGATATCCAGTGACAAAGCGGCATAAGAATCAATAACCTGATCCGTCAAATCATCAATCCGACAGTGAGCCTCTAGATCTCTGTGTCGGCGCGTCCTACGCCTAGCAGGTCTCACTAGAGAAGTAGCAGGTGCAGGCTCAGTATCCTCATCATCCAGATCTATAACTGGTGCGCTCGTCCTTGTAGTATTTGTCCCTGTATCCATCGGGACTCCACCATCTCTGTCATCAGCCGTCTCCTCATCATCTGCCTCCTCCTCAGCTGGTGCGGCTGCTGCCTCTCTGTAATCCTCCATTAGTGGAGCCCAAGCGGTCTGCCAATAATGAGGGTCGTAAACTGTAAACTGGGCAGACCACCTGATCCCCTGCGGTGTAGTCAGCTCCCATGGCATAGCCACGTATGGTGTAGTCAGACCTCGGGGAACCAGAATCCGCCGAGTGATCATCTCCTGTAGCCCAAGCGGCTTGGCAGCCGCCACCATCGTGCAAGCGTTGAGATCCATGTCCTAGTAGCTGGCGATGTGGGTGACAAGCCCTCCGCAGCAGATGTCTCCCTTCGCCTTGGCCTTCATCTTGTGTAGATCCTCTGCCAACATCAAGCCAAAGTCCGGGATACCTCCAGTCACCATGCAATATAAGCTGAATAGCTCCCCCTGTCACACATTCTGGGGCGTCTCAGTACGCGCCAAAAGTGTCTCACTAAAGATCCGGTGGGCTAACCTAAAGGTTAAGTGGAAGAAGACCTTCTCCATGGAATCTCCGGGGCGCCATCTGTCTGCATGCTCAACAATATGGGCAATTTGTCCCCAAAACTCCCTAGCTATAGATCGGGAAGGGAAGTCAACAGTTGTCGGCTCTAGAAAAACCAAAAATCTCTCTCCAATACTCTAGTGGAACTATGAAGTTCCGGTTCATCAACCGGTACTTCACAGAGCGCTCTATGGGGAGGTAGGGGAAGGAGCTAATGAACTCTAAGGTGGGCTCCAAATAGGTTGGGGCTCGGATCTCAGTAAACTGATCCAGCCCTACTGTAGATATCATCCGTCTAAGATCTCCGTCTACCTGGAGACAGTCAAAAGCAAACACGTCAAGGAAGCGGGGTGCAATCACTGGACGGCCAGAAATACGCTCATAATCGACCCGGTGTCGCTCGTGGATCACCGGGCGAGGATCTATCCCTAAGGGCAAGGCGTCTCTCAGAACTCATTCTCAAATTTCTCACTGTCAGTTCACCTCGGTCGACTGACAACTCTTAAGAATCACCTCAGCCGAGGCACATAACAACTAGACCGAGGCGGAAAACTGGATTCTCATTTCTTCAGAAAATTCAGTTCTTTTCCCCCAAAATCACTACAACTGCTTCCTAAGGGGTACTTAATCCTTTTCTCAGCAAATGCAAGGGCAACCAAAGCCCAAATCGAAGCGAAATCAGCGAGTTAGGGTTTCGGTTTCGTTTTACCTCGTTCGGCCAAATCGGTTCGATTTCATCGTAGATCGACGATGCATTGGGATTCTCTATGCCTTAATCGCAGTTTAGAAGCGAAAATCTTCGAAAATGAGCGAGATTCGAAGGAGCGAGGTGCAAACTGTCGCCGCGGCCGAGGAGGGTTGGGTGAAGTGAGGAGAGAGAAATTTCACCCCTTTTATACCCTTTCTGGAACTGCTGTCACCTCGGTCGAGATGGTCTCGACTGGACCGAGGTGGTCCGGACCGAGGTGGTTCTTCAGAAACCCTAGTCGCCTCGGTTGCTCAAGAATCATATCGGTCGAGGTGCTTCGATAGCAACCGAGATGACTCAGTCAAAACTTCGTCTTCTCAAACTCTCGATCTTCTGTCCTTCTAGTTATCCTCCTTCCATAGATGTCCCCTGTTATCTGTCTAGAACGCCAAAAAATAAAACAAAGCAAAGTAAAAGCAAAAACTATCTAAACTAGACAAGAAAAAGGGAAAAGAAAGCAATACCTTGGGTTGCCTCCCAAGAAGCGCTTGGTTTAAGGTCGCTAGCTGGACCATGATGCGTTTCAAACGTGATGGGAGGTGCCCTCACCCCATACTTCACCTCCATCGTGGGGTGAAGTAAGTAAGTCTATGAAACGCTCCAACAAGTGTAAGTGCTCATCGGGGAATGAATCGTCTATGGGCAGGTCGTCCTTCTCACGTGAAGATGCAGGTAGCCGGCTGAGGTGATCCGCAACAGAATTTTCGGATCCCTTCTTATTGCGGATCTCTAGATCAAACTCTTGAAGCAAGAGAATCCATCGAATAAGGCGTGGCTTGGCATCTTTCTTAGCCAACAAGTAACGGATGGCTGCATGGTCGGTGTAGACAATGACTTTCGCCCCTACTAAATAGGAACGAAACTTCTCGAAAGCATATACAACCGCCAATAATTCTTTCTCGGTGGTAGCGTAGTTGCGTTGTGATACATCTAGCGTCTTGCTAGCATAGTAAATGGCGGTGGTCCGGCCATCCTTCTTCTGTCCAAGCACAGCTCCTACGGCTACATCACCTAGCATCGCACATGATCTCAAAGGGCAAGGTCCAATCCGGAGGTTGGATAATGGGAGCGGAGATCAACGCTTCCTTAATCCTGTAAAAAGCATCAAGACACTCCTGCGAAAACTCAAAAACAACATCTTTATTCAAGAGGTTGGTTAGAGGTTTAGAAATCTTAGAGAAGTCCTTGATGAATCTCCTGTAGAAACCTGTATGCCCGAGAAAACTCCTCACACCTTTGACAGAACAAGGGGGAGGGAGTTTCTCAATAGTCTCGATCTTAGCGCGATCGACCTCAATGCCTCGATTAGAAACGAGATATCCTAGCACAATGCCTTCATTAACCATAAAATGACACTTCTCCCAATTCAAAACGAGATTAGTGTCTTCACATCTTTTAAGCACTAGAGAAAGGTTAGATAGGCAATCATCAAAAGAGGAACCATATACAGAAAAATCATCCATAAATACCTCCATGATCTCCTCTATGTATTCGGAAAAGATAGCCATCATGCATCGCTGGAAGGTAGTGGGTGCGTTGCACAATCCAAATGGCATCCTCCTATAAGCAAATGTCCCCCATGGACAAGTGAAAGTGGTCTTCTCCTGATCATCCGGATGGATAGGAATCTGGAAGAATCCACTATAACCGTCTAAGTAGCAAAAGTGTGAATGTTGGGCCAACCGCTCGAGCATTTGATCAATGAAGGGAAGTGGAAAATCGTCCTTTCGTGTGGCCGTGTTCAGCTTCCTATAATCGATTCAAACCCTCCAGCCCGTAACGGTCCTGGTTGGGATCAACTCGTTGTTCTTATTTGTCACAACGGTCATCCCTCCTTTCTTCGGAACTACATGCACCGGGCTAACCCACTTGTTGTCCGAGATAGGATATATGATACCTGCATCCAACAACTTAAGAATTTCCTTCTTCACAACCTCTTTCATGATCGGATTTAACCGTCTTTGAGGTTCCCGTGAAGTCTTATGATCATCCTCCATTAAAATTCTATGCATGCAGAAAGAGGGCTTGATGCCAATAAGATCATCTATAGTATAACCTAAAGCCTTTTGATGCTTTTTCAGGACATGCGTTAGTTTAGATAATTCAGTTTCGGAAAGGGAAGCACTAACAATAACGGGATAAGTGGAATCCGGTCCAAGAAAGACATACCTCAAGTGATTTGGGAGTTGTTTAAGCTCCACAATTGGGGGTGCTCTCTGAGGGGGATCCTTGCTTCCTCCTTCCAGTGGAGTAGATCTAGATACTGGACTTTCGGAAGTCTCAGTTGAAGTCGTCTCGCCATCGACCTCGGTCGAGGCGCATAGGCGTTGACCGAGATGTTCTTCAGTCACTTTGCTCAGTCCAAGAAGTTTCTCGGTCGAGGTGCTGCAACTGGAACCGAAAGTCCTTGGGGTTTTCAGTCCACTCCTCGTAGTTATGGCCATGATCTGGCCCTTGGGGTTGCTTTCCGTCCTTGCTGGAAGCTTCCCTGGATCTCTTGGCGCTTCATTCGCCCTACTTGCAAGTTGTTGTTCAAAGGCTTTTTGGGCCTTCGAAAATGAAGTCATAGAAGTCTCCATAGCATTGAGCTTGATCAAGATAGCTTCCAGAACTGCGTCTTTCTTTTCCGGCTGAGACGAACTTGATCCTTGCCCTTGGCTCTTTAATGGAGTAGAAGAAGAAGAAGGGGAAGAGAGGAAAGGGTTATAGGAATCGTTAGAGTTGGAGTTTGAATGATTGTTACCAGAATTTTGGTTGTTCGCCCTCGAATTGTTGCTATTGGACCCTCTATTGTTGTTGTTGTAGTTGTTGTTCCGGGAACCGTTGTTGTTGCTACGGTATCCATTGTTGCTGTTCCTTTGTCCTTGCTCTTCCTTCTTGGTTTGAGCAACCAAGAGTTCCTTCAATTGCTTCACGTCATTCTTCAAAGACGTGAGTTGATTGTTGTTGGGCTGAGTTTCTTGGAAGTTAACTCTTTTAACTCCACCTTCAGCTCCTTGATGAGTGTACTTCTCCATATGCAAAGCTTGCTTCTCAATGAAGTCCCAAGCTTCGTCATTCGCCATGTCCATGAAGGTACCGGCGGAGAGTAGTTGGAGGTTGAACTAGGTGCTTCCGTCCAGTCCCTTGAAGTATATCTCCAATAACTCTAACTTTGGAATCCCATGGTGTGGGCAATCCAAAAGAATGTCCTTGAACCGCTCCTATTACTTGGACAAGCTCTCCTTGTCCTTCATAATGAAAGCGTTGATCTTCCCTCTCATTTCAGCGGTCTTTGAGGGGGGAAAGAATTTGGTCAAGAATTCCGTAGTCATCTCCTCCCATGTGCTAATTTTTCCTGGAGGAAGAGATTGTTACCAAGTAAGAGCTCTATCTTTCAAAGAAAAGTAAAAAGGTCTTAGCTTGTAGTTGTTCTTCTCAATTCTTGAGGGTCTCAAGGTCTCCATCAAGATCTCATAGTTTTAAAGATGTTGATGCGGTGATTCCTTTTCTAGTCCTCCGAATTGGCATTGGCGAATCATGGATAGAACTTGTGGTCAAAGTTCATAGCCATGGTCCGCTGGATCTCCTAGGTTAACTCCTGTACGCCTCAGTTGTTGATTGGGGTCCATCCTTTGACCTAGAGTTTGTGGGATTCCTGCAAGAAAAGCGCCTCGGACTGGCATCCGAGGTGGAAGTACCTCGGCCGGGGCGTTAGGTACTGGAACCTGCCTCGGTCGAGGGTCAGCAACTGGGACCTGCATCGGTCCAGCATCGGGAACTGGATCTTCCCTCGGTCGAAGTTGATATTGGTCTTTCAAAGCTGCCATATCCGCTTCGATTGCTTCAGTCCTGGTGCGAGTTTCTTCTTTCTCTTGTCTTAGCTCTTCCCTGCTGAGGCGTAGCAGCTCTAGCGCCTCTTTCAATTCGGCCTCAAGATCGCGGTTGTCTTGGTGGGCCATCTTCGCTTCTCTTCAGCGTCGTTTGTATGTCTTTTCTGGTTCGGGATCGTATGGAATGATTTCCTTCCCAGTGCGGGTTCTATGCATATACCTAAGAAAGAACCTGCAAAATTCACTCAAGTAGAGTGGTTAGTAGACACGGGGGCAAGTGCCCCAAGAGCAAACCGTAACCGGCTCGGTCTAGACTAAGTCCCCGACAACGGCGCCAAAAACTTGTTCGCTCCAAACGGTGTGTGCAAGCTTTAAATTTATAACCCTAGACGTAAGCTTAAAACAAGGATGCGAACCCGTAGTGTATGGGTCAATCGTAGTAAAAAGCAAGGAATTCCAGGGGTCGATAGCAGGGACTTAGTGAAACAAAGTCCAATTACGGTATGCTTAAGCAATTACTAACCACAAAGCAATTAAAACAATCAAAGATGATATAGAAGTCAATAAAGGAAATATGCAATTCTAGGGATTAAAGCATCTAGTTGTGGTTCCAACTCAAGATCTAAAGATAAGCGGACAAAGATGAGGTTTTTGCATAGGGAAGGTGTTACTAAAGTGGAATAGATCACCGGGTAAGTCTCACTACTCACTAATCCAAAACCGTAACTCCTATTACCGGGTAAGTCTCAAGGAATCAAGATAAAGAACTATAACCTCAAACTAACACACCATCTAAGGGGATAGAATCAACCTTTACCGGGTAAGTCTCAGGTTAAGTCACAAAGATGGGATGAAAGCACACTCAAACCCCAATAAAGGATAAACCTTTATTACCTACACTTACGATCTTAGGTAAACAAACAAAGGAATTACCGGGTAAGTCTCATCCTAGGCATGCATTGAACCAGGAAAGGTGTAATAAGAATAGGATTTGGCAAACTCTAACACTTAACTCTCAGTTTAGGATCAGATAAGTCACCTCGGTCAGAAGAATTCCACCCCGGCCGAGATGTTCATCGACTGAGCGAGATGGTTAGGGTTAAGGTTAAAGACTCGAACTTTCAGGATCCTACTGGAATCTAAGATTATTCTATCATTCTTTTTCCCACAACCATCAGCCAATCACCTTAGAATCACACAAAGAGATTAGCCACTCATCATCACGAAAGTATTAATCAAATATATGGGAAGAAGGTGAATATTTGAACAAGAAGAATTTAATGAAAAGACTTCAATAACTGAATCAAATATCACAACAAAGCGTTCCTTGGATAGAAATCCAACAAGACAAGACAATAAGGAAGAGAATCTAAGGTAATCTTACAAGAAAACCTTCAAAAGCTATCAAAGCTACAATCTTCCTTCTTCAACCTTCAAAAAGGTTCTTCAAATCTCCCAACTGGAGTATGGCTGCAGCGGTGTATAAACCCTGATCGACGGTATAACACGATGTTGGATTTGTTGAAATCCGATCCTTTTTATAGGAAAATAACTCTCCAAAGATAAGATATCTTAGAAAGATCTCTTCCCATAAAAATAGGTAAAATATAAGATCTAGTATATCTTCTTCCTTCCAGGAGCAAAGCCCAAAAATATAAGATCTCTTTCCAAAGATAAAGATCTCAGCCAAGAATAAAATATTCTCGCCACGTCCCAGGTGTTTGCCTCGGTCGAGTCGACTTCTCTGGATCACCTTGGTCGAGGTGAATTTGTGGTCAACCGAGGTGAGTCACAACTTAATGTGAAATCTCTCAAATCTGGTCCAAAGTGAATCTCTAATCCATGGCTATGCTTCCTGGATGGTTCCTTATGTTCCTGTATGTAGCTCCAATGACTCCATAACTCGTTTTGCTCCTTTTTGATGCAAAACGTGCCATTTTACCTACGATTACAACAAAACTAGGTGTAGACCTCGATTCCCGCAAAGGTAGATGAAATGGTAATATAATCACATAATATACATACAAACATGCAGATTATGAAAGATAAAACGTCCAAACAAACCCCAAAATATAGACTATAATTCATGCTATCAAGTACCACGCTAGGTTGGATCTAACATAAATTAGTGGAAATGCCAAGTAGTGGCTTTGAACTTTAGGTGAGGATTTAAGGATGATTTGAACGTTATAAGGATTGAGGTGTGTATGTTATCATGTGAGCTTTGTTGAGGTTGTGAGTATGTGTTTGTTGAGATTGTGGAGTTAGGATGGAAGTATTCTAGCATGTGGTTATAGTTGAAATCTCGTGAGTTTATGAGGGCTAAGAGAGTATCCTAGTTTATGGGAGTGTATGACCTAATAAGAATATATAGTACTAGAAGTCTAAGGACTTCTAGCTTGCGTGAGTAGTTGTTGATTATCGTGCCTTGTCTTGAACAGGCTTTGATTATATTCCTTCGAAGAGTGTTATCGTTTTCGGGTAGCTTTGAGACGATGTAAGTCCTCGGACTTACTTAGCCGCTTCTATGCCTTATTTGGATGTATATGGTGGTGTATGTTTACCGCTTTTAAGCATGAAAATGGATTAGGATTTACTTGACCTTATTTATTGGCCCATTGTTACTACTATTATTATCGGGCGGTGACATCACCGCTCAGTTTCCCGAGGGAGACTGGGGGGATCTCTGCGACCAAACCATACAAGGTATACGGGCGGGCTTCTTCATCACTCCCTCAGGGTATATGGGTTGGGCGCCGCCACACTCCTGTTGGTTACACGGGGACAGAGGCGAGAGTTATAAGACTCTCGTGTCACACTTGAACGAATGGATTAGATATAGAATAACCTAAAAAGATAATAAGTAACAGATGTGTATGTTTATGAGCATGTTTTGGGTTTGTGTTCCTATGTGTGTTTGTGCCATATTATTCTTATAATGCCTAGAATGTGAGCTAACGGTTTTATACCGATTGTTGTAGTTGATGTGCAGGTTAGGATGTGGCCGAGTGATCCATAGGAGTGGGCAGCCGGGGTTCCGTACATCTTATGTTGTTTGGCTTTGGATTCCTTGTGTTGTTGTTATTGTATATTTTTGATGTTGTTGTAAGGACGGCTGATGTCTTTCCTTTCCTTTATTTCCGGGTTTCATAACATTGCATAAAAATGTATTTCGGTTTTGGCCTTTATTTGTGCCTTGTTGCAAGATCCGGTGAAATTGTTGTCAGGCTAAGGGTAGGAAAGGAGTGGTGTGGTTTTGTCAAGGCTTGTCACAGTCTTGTCAAAACGTGTCAAGGCTTCGTCAAGCCCATGCATGGCCTTGTCACGATCTTGTCATGGTCTCGTCATAACCCGTCATGGTCTCGTCTTGGTCTCGTCAAAACTCGTCACGACTTTGTCAAAGACAAGTCATGTTATAAACTAGGGTTTGAATAAGGTTTGCTATAAACATCTTATCATTTTATGTGAAATGATATTACATAAAGTGATAAAATTTTGAGATATTGTGTCCAATTAGATAGACAGCTAAGGATCAAAAGATCGAAATCCGGTTGTAACTGTAATAGCTAGGATTTCCGAATTCTAATTAATGTTGATTAACTTAATCGTTGATAGTAATTGACATATAACTCGCGAAGATTTCACAAGTGATGAGTATGAGTCCCACCGTTATGTTCCTCGCGTAATTTTGGACGTTTGGGGAAATTTTTACTTTTTCCCCCGGGTAATTATTTTTACCCTCCGGTGTTATTTGGAGCATTTGGGAGCTCCAATTAATAAAAATGCAGTTGAGAGAAATGATCAGGACATCGGATATGTCTTAGATATGAAATAATATGGAGAGGCAAAACGGCTAAAAGAGTCGCTATTTCGTTTCTTAATGGCTAAGAAAGACGGCTTAGGAATACACGTTTTCCGAGGCAATTGTGGAATAATTATCCCTACAATATTCCAGATTTAATGTTCCAATCTCGAGAAGTTTGGAGAAAGAGGTTCGACCCGCCTTTGGATCGGTTAAAGGATAATTATCGACTTTACTAAAGGATAATTATCGTCTTCACTATAAATAGCGGAAAATCCTTTATTAATTCATTTCATTTCACGTTTCCTCGTAAAAGCTCTGATTTCTCTCAACCTTCAAACTCAGATCTACTCTCCGTTTCTAATCCGATTTCAATTCCGTTTGAGTTTCTGGATTCCTCTCTTCATTCTCTTCATATCGGTACCGAGTTTCTGCATTTCCGAGTATATGGAGGGCTGGTCGAGCATATATGTCACCAGGACGGTTCCGTCGCTCAGATTCCGATGAATTTGATGATGTCCATGCGTAGCCTGCGTCGTTGTGATTCCGAATCTTCTTTCAGATCGTCAATCGGGTTAGTAACGAATAAGTTATGAATTTATTCGTTTTCCGTACTGCGATTTGGCCTAAATTGACTTTAGGCTTGTCAAATAGGACAATTAGAAATTTCATTATGGTCGTTATATTATTCTGGTGATTATGGATTCTTGTTTGATGAAATCTGATGACAGGGGGTTTAGAAATTGCCTGCGGGCAAAACGTTATTCTAGCGAAATCTAATTAATTAATTAAATTAGGATTAAAATTGAGATTGAGGAATGTTGATTAGATACTACCTTGAGATTTGAGGAATTGTGAGCTATGTTGAGATATTGAGGTTTAGTTGGTTGTGAGGCTCATAGATTGAGTATGATCCTTATGGATCCCTTTGGGTCTAGGTGTGACCCCTTTGATGAATAGAGGTTGATATATCTCTTTATGCCTTTTTATAGGCCGTGTTGTCCCTCCAGTGTAGAGGTGATCGTGGTTGATTTTGTACGAGGTTGAGGTAAGTCCGTAGGACTTACTTAGCCACCATCCTTATATTGGGTGTTTGTATGAGTGGTGTGTGCCTTATATGTTTTCTATGATAGCATGTGATGTCGTATGTACCGACCTATGTTTTATTGATTGCCCCACTGCGTGGCTGTGATAACCTTTCCCTTTCATCCCGCCGTGGAGTCTGGGAGGTTTTCTGATGTCAGGCCAGACCGGTTTACAGGAAGGGCGCAATCCACTCCCATAGGGTACACGGATTGTGTGACCGATACTAGTACGGCTGGCTAGCAGGCTCAGAGGCGAGGATGTATCGGTCCTCGTGTCACCTAGTTTCATATATATTATATTTATACGATTTGAGTGAATGGCCATTATATTGAGATGAATAAATGGGTAAATGAGTGAAAGCATGCTGATATGTTTATATTTCCCTATGTGTGATTGTGCTTATGCATTACCTCATATATGTATGGTTAGCTAACGGTTTCATACCGTGTTGTAGATGTTTACAGGTTAGGCACTGCTGAGTGATCTGGCAGGGTGACAGGCCGAGGACTCTCGTACATTAGGTGGTTGGTTTGGGTTTGTTGTGTTCCCCTCCTTCGTGAGGATGTTCTTTCGTACCTCCTGTGTGAGGTTGTCGTTTTATATACTCGGCTATGTTGTTGTTTACTTTGGGTTGTACAGATTATACTGTTTTATGTATTTGTTTTATATCTGTCAGTGCCATGTTGTAAGGTCTAGTGAACTTGTTGTCAGGCTAGGGTCAGGATCCATTGTGAGATCCTAGCCCAATGTGGCATCCCGAGTCCCGCGGATTCGGGGTGTTACAGTGTTGGTATCAGAGCCTAGGTTGACAACAATGGCACTTGCTACCTGCAATGGGGTTTGATAGGTAAAATAAACAGAGCCCACATGGGATCTGACGTTTTCAAAGGTTTTGGTTTTAAGTGTGGTTTTGGGATAGAATGTACGAGAAGTCGTCACCTCTGCCATGGATCTCTGCAGCGTAGATATGTATATATATCTGTGTGTACTATGGATTATGTGGATGTATTATATACATATCGATACCTATGGCATATATATAGCCTTTTAAGATTAGGTGCGTATATCCTACAGATGACTCAGACTAGAGTAGTATCTGTAGTGGGATGAGGTAGGGGTACACCCCCTCTTCCTCCAGTGGTGATAAGTTAGGGACCAATTTCCGCTGTTGTTTCGCCTATGGCAAAGAACGAGTTTGAAGAGGCTGATCGTGTCTCCATGAGTAGATCCAAGTTTCAAGAATATATATAACAAGTATATGAAGTGGTGATAGCGGGTAGATCCACACCGGATTTACCAACAATTGTGAGATCAACTGAAGCTTCTGGATCCGGAAAGAAGCAATGGAATGAATCAGTTACTGGAGAAGCAAAGATGATGAATGGGGAACCAAGTCCAATATCAGGACAATCTAGTGATCCTTTGGCCATGAAGATGACTGGCAAGGAACTATAGTGTTTTAATTGCGTGGAAGTTGGGACACTGGCGAGCTGTGTGCCCAAAGGCTCCCATCATATGTTTTACGTGTGGTAAAGCCGGGCATAGAGCGAAGTTTTGTCGACAGGGCAAGGCATTGTCTTTACAGGTTCCCTTCAAGAGTGAGATCATTCCAGGTGGACGACGAAGGTCGAGTTACCCTTCAGTTGCACAGGTTGCAAGGATGGGATGATTATGTTTCAGTTGTGGCTATCCAGATCATTTGCGTTCTGTGTGCCCTTTGGCACTGATAGCTTGTTTCACTTGTGGTGAGTTAGGTCATCTGGCCCTTTTTGTCAGCACGGTGGTGTTTTCTTCCCAACAAGACCTTCCTCTTTCCGGTGCAGAAAGAGTGGAAGTGGCGGCTATAGTAATGACCTCAGTGATACCCGAGGAGCATGGATCTGACATTGAGTGATGATATGTAGAGGAGCTACGAGTGTTAGCTGTTATAGGTACCATCCTCGTTAATGGTTTACCTGGTGGAGTTTTGCTTGTTGTGAGTGCTATGCACTTCATGTCTTTCGATGCATGCGTTAATGGTTGACTTTTTGTATATAGTAGAAGGTGGATTTTCCTTTACAAGATTACCTTTTTGGGTCGGAGATACCCGTGAGATGCGTGTTTGTTCCCTTACTTCAGGGACCCGTGTATGGTTGTAGACTTCTTTGTCATGTCGTAGGTGCATGAGGAAGTCATTATGTGTATGGTTTGGATGAATAGATATCATGTGGTGTTAGCTTTTAATAGTAAGACTATTATAGTCTTTACTGAGTTGAGTTAAATAGAGGTCTTCTGAGGTTAAGACCTTTGAAGAGACGGGTTTGTCATCAGGACTGTACGAGCAGCGAGCTGATAGCACAGGGATGTGACGTCTTCTAGTGTTATACCATGAAGGAGCGAGATAGTCCAACATTGGAAGGTATTCCAGCTGTTTATAAGTTTATAGACGTGTTACTGAACCGTCTAGCTGCCACCTCAGCGGAGTGTGGACATTGTTATTGAGTTGAAGTATGACACAAGATTGAATGGGAAAGCCACACTATATGGTGCTTGTTGAGATATTGTACTGATAACTTGAAAATTTGACTGAAACGGGCTTCTTTTACTCTAGTAGGTTCCATGTTCCGTATTAACGACCTGACGAGTTAACTTCAAGAAGCAATTGTGTTTTCGGGATTCCTTTATGCTCAAGATATCCCTAGTCATGGATGAGAGAGCAACATGTGTATGAGATAACATCCCATACCCGTTATGGACACTACGAGTTTGTAGTGATGTCATTTGGATTGACGAATGTTTTAGTAGTTTTTATGGAGTTGATGAATAGTATCTTCATCGACTTCCTTGATTAGTTGGTGGTGGACTCCATGGATGACATGTCGGTATACTCTCATAGCAGAGATTAGTAGACCGATCGTCTGAGGACCGTTCTACAGATTTCGAGAGATAGAGGGTTGTATGCTACGCTCTCTAAGTGTAAGTTGAGATGCCAGTGGTAGCCTTTTTAGGCCATGTTGTCTCCGCCAGTGGGATCATGGTTGACCAGGCGATAATTTAGTATGTTGTACCATGGGAGATACTGATGAACATTAAGGAATACGTAGTTTTCTCGGCTCATCCAACTACTACCAATGCTTTGAGGAAGGATTTTATATGATTACGTATTCATTTGCGAGTCTTTTGAGAAGACCACCATAACGACGTGATGAAAGCAGTGTGTCTAAGTTTTGAAGAGTTGAGGAAGCATTTGACCTCTGCTTCCATTCTGTTATAGTCAGAAGATTTTTGGGATCCCGTGATTTACGGTGATACATCCCAAGTAAGTTTAAGACGCATATTAATACAGAGGAGTGGAGTTATGGATATGTGGGTCTACAGTTGAAGACGTGTGAGGAGAACTATCTGACGCCTGATTTAGAGTTAGCAACGGAGTTGAATAACCACCAGCGTTAAGGACTCGAGTTGATCAAGACTTTAACCCAGAGATTCCATACTATTTAGAGAAGTTGAACGTTGTCGCCAACAACTTGAACAGAAAAATGCTCCAAGAGAAGATGATTGTGAGACTGATAGTTCAGCCTCAGCTTCAGAGAGATCTAGCTTGGCTAGAGTTGGACAATCAGTTCCTTGATGAGGATACCCAGTTATACCTCATAGGTTCTAACTGGTCTGTTGGATGAGGTCCAACAGAAGCAGGAGACTTGCCCGACCTGGAAAAGGTTTAAAGAAAGGATGTCTTGTACTGACTACTGAGGCACCATAGTTCTCCATGGGAGTAGATGGACTGATGAAAAATCATGACCGCTTTTGTGTACCTGCTGATGCAGATGGAGACAGAATATTACAGTATACCCACTGTACGCCTTATTCAGTACATTCAGGTATGAGTAAGATTTACCACGAGATGAGACGATTATATTGTGTGAAGCCAATATAACCAGAATTGTGATACAGTGTATGACCTGTCAGCAGGTCCAGATAGAGTATTTCCGATCTAGAGATAAGCCCCACCCACTACTAGTGCAGTAGTAGAATTTGGGAGGACATCTCTATGGACTTTGTTATGGGATTGTGACCCAGTAGAAGATTGATGTTATCTGGATTGTTGGTAACAGATTAGTGAAACTAGCATGTTTCATTTCTATCAGAAGGACGTGGCTAGTGAATGAATTGGCTGAGGAGTACACTATACCGATAGTGAGACTCCATGGTATACCGAGAACGATCCTTTCTGATCGAGATGGATGTTTTTACTTTGAGATTTTGGGCAGTAGATTCAGACTGCTATGGGGACGAGTCTTTACCTCATGACTACACTTCACCCCCTGACAGATGGTCAGTTAGAGAGGATCATCTAGATCTTAAAGATCTATTATAAGTTGTAAGTTGAATGGGAAACATGGATGGTTATATTACCTTCCATTAATGAGTTTATTATATAACAATGAAGGACGTGCATCTTTCTGGGATGGCCCTATGAGGCAATACATAGACATAGATGTCGTATATCCTTATGCTAGAAGTGATCTAGTAGTAGTAGTGGAATAACACCTGACGAGACTCAGGATTTTATAGTTCGAGTAACGATGATTAAAGGAAGAATGTTGGTTGTACAGAGTCACCAAATATTATATGTAGACAAGAGGCGTTAACCTCTAAAGTTCAAGTGAGAGTTCATGTCCGGTTGTAAGTATCTCAGCTGCGAGACGTTAGACGTGTTAATATGGAAAGGGAACTGAGTTTCCAATATGATGGTTTATTTGAGATCGACCAGTACGGAGAAGGTAGCATGATGTTTAGCTTTGCCTATTAGATTAGAGAATATCCACCCAGTGTTTCATATGTCTCAACTAAGGAAGTATATACCAGACTCGAGACACCTTGTGAGTTACGATGATTTGGTGGTTGAGTCCGACCACACTTTTATTGAGCATTCGATTACATTCTTGGAATGAGATATGAAACGCTTGCATTCGAAAGACATTCTCATATTGAGGTTATGATGGTCGAGATGAAGACCTGAAGAGGCTATGTGAGAGACTTAGGATAGTGCCCTGAGGGACTATCCAGAGTGTATGTTAGGACATACCCATTTGTGGGAGCACGAGTATATCTTAGTGCTATCTTGATGAATGTTGTTCTTATGTGCTTATGTGCTTATATGCCTTGATGTGTTATTTTATGCTAGTTGGGATGTGATTTATGATCTTAGTAGATCTTGATGTGCTAGCGTGATGTATGCTATAGCTGGAGATGATTACTTCCTCCACGCTACCCGAGTATGATCATATTTATAGCTGGAGATGGTTCTTTCCTCCATGCTATTTGAGTGGGATTAGGTTTCAGCTGGAGATGGTTCTTTCCTCCATGCTACCTTGATGGACATAGTTCAGTGGAGATGTGATTCCTCCATGCGATATATATGTTTATGGGTTGGCTAGAGACGTATTTCCTCTATACATGTGATATGTTTTGGCTAGAGATGTGCTTCCTCTACGCCTTGTGATGTGGTATGGCGAGAGACGTGATTCCTCTACGCCTTTGGGTAGCGTTATGGCCCTGTTTCCCGGAGTGATGATTCCTCCATGTTTATACTTGAGGTTATAGATTGTTATAGGTTGTGATCTTTTGAACGGAGATGTGATACCTCCGATAGAAAGAGTGAGAGTTATACCTCGGCGTATGGGTCCGAGAGGATTTGGGAATTGTTCAAGTTTCGGGACGAAACTTTTTTTTAGGGGTGTGTAATGTAATAGCTAGGATTTCCGAATTCTAATTAATGTTGATTAACTTAATCGTTGATAGTAATTGACATATAACTCGCGAAGATTTCACAAGTGATGAGTATGAGTCCCACCGTTATGTTCCTCGCGTAATTTTGGACGTTTGGGGAAATTTTTACTTTTTCCCCCGGGTAATTATTTTTACCCTCCGGTGTTATTTGGAGCATTTGGGAGCTCCAATTAATAAAAATGCAGTTGAGAGAAATGATCAGGACATCGGATATGTCTTAGATATGAAATAATATGGAGAGGTAAAACGGCTAAAAGAGTCGCTATTTCGTTTCTTAATGGCTAAGAAAGACGGCTTAGGA
This sequence comes from Fagopyrum homotropicum, assembly GCA_033239125.1. Taxonomy (NCBI): domain Eukaryota; kingdom Viridiplantae; phylum Streptophyta; class Magnoliopsida; order Caryophyllales; family Polygonaceae; genus Fagopyrum; species Fagopyrum homotropicum. The sequence continues at coordinate 97,389,736 of BSWB01000007.1, read as the reverse complement.
ATACACGTTTTCCGAGGCAATTGTGGAATAATTATCCCTACAATATTCCAGATTTAATGTTCCAATCTCGAGAAGTTTGGAGAAAGAGGTTCGACCCGCCTTTGGATCGGTTAAAGGATAATTATCGACTTTACTAAAGGATAATTATCGTCTTCACTATAAATAGCGGAAAATCCTTTATTAATTCATTTCATTTCACGTTTCCTCGTAAAAGCTCTGATTTCTCTCAACCTTCAAACTCAGATCTACTCTCCGTTTCTAATCCGATTTCAATTCCGTTTGAGTTTCTGGATTCCTCTCTTCATTCTCTTCATATCGGTACCGAGTTTCTGCATTTCCGAGTATATGGAGGGCTGGTCGAGCATATATGTCACCAGGACGGTTCCGTCGCTCAGATTCCGATGAATTTGATGCTGTCCATGCGTAGCCTGCGTCGTTGTGATTCCGAATCTTCTTTCAGATCGTCAATCGGGTTAGTAACGAATAAGTTATGAATTTATTCGTTTTCCGTACTGCGATTTGGCCTAAATTGACTTTAGGCTTGTCAAATAGGACAATTAGAAATTTCATTATGGTCGTTATATTATTCTGGTGATTATGGATTCTTGTTTGATGAAATCTGATGACAGGGGGTTTAGAAATTGCCTGCGGGCAAAACGTTATTCTAGCGAAATCTAATTAATTAATTAAATTAGGATTAAAATTGAGATTGAGGAATGTTGATTAGATACTACCTTGAGATTTGAGGAATTGTGAGCTATGTTGAGATATTGAGGTTTAGTTGGTTGTGAGGCTCATAGATTGAGTATGATCCTTATGGATCCCTTTGGGTCTAGGTGTGACCCCTTTGATGAATAGAGGTTGATATATCTGTTTATGCCTTTTTATAGGCCGTGTTGTCCCTCCAGTGTAGAGGTGATCGTGGTTGATTTTGTACGAGGTTGAGGTAAGTCCGTAGGACTTACTTAGCCACCATCCTTATATTGGGTGTTTGTATGAGTGGTGTGTGCCTTATATGTTTTCTATGATAGCATGTGATGTCGTATGTACCGACCTATGTTTTATTGATTGCCCCACTGCGTGGCTGTGATAACCTTTCCCTTTCATCCCGCCGTGGAGTCTGGGAGGTTTTCTGATGTCAGGCCAGACCGGTTTACAGGAAGGGCGCAATCCACTCCCATAGGGTACACGGATTGTGTGACCGATACTAGTACGGCTGGCTAGCAGGCTCAGAGGCGAGGATGTATCGGTCCTCGTGTCACCTAGTTTCATATATATTATATTTATACGATTTGAGTGAATGGCCATTATATTGAGATGAATAAATGGGTAAATGAGTGAAAGCATGCTGATATGTTTATATTTCCCTATGTGTGATTGTGCTTATGCATTACCTCATATATGTATGGTTAGCTAACGGTTTCATACCGTGTTGTAGATGTTTACAGGTTAGGCACTGCTGAGTGATCTGGCAGGGTGACAGGCCGAGGACTCTCGTACATTAGGTGGTTGGTTTGGGTTTGTTGTGTTCCCCTCCTTCGTGAGGATGTTCTTTCGTACCTCCTGTGTGAGGTTGTCGTTTTATATACTCGGCTATGTTGTTGTTTACTTTGGGTTGTACAGATTATACTGTTTTATGTATTTGTTTTATATCTGTCAGTGCCATGTTGTAAGGTCCAGTGAACTTGTTGTCAGGCTAGGGTCAGGATCCATTGTGAGATCCTAGCCCAATGTGGCATCCCGAGTCCCGCGGATTCGGGGTGTTACAGTAACACCCCAAATTCTGAGAGATCGGGGAGCTACTGGTTAGGACCTCATCCCTTGATCTATATCATTATGGAGAGAACCACCTAGCAAGAAGAGAAATCAAGAAGCAAGGAGAAGGAAAGACATGAACATGCATAAAGACTTCAACTACTAGGAGAAGAAGAAATGACATGATCGAGAAGAAGAAGAGACTAAGTCATTTTAGAATTCTCCGTACTACAAGATTGAGGGTGCATGAAAGTCTACTCAACCATGCACATTTCCATAAAAGGACAAGATTCATTGATCACATGCACAAGAACAAGCTCGTCCATGCGCATCTTTCAACTCAACCATGGAAGGAAGAAGAAAGCACCAACCATTCACCTACACATCTTCTAACTAAACCATGCAAGGACGTAGAGGGTTCTAACCCCATGTATCCCTTATCGATGTAAGCATGCATGAACATAGAGAATGGCAGGTCCACTCTTTCCTTTTCGTTTCAACCATGCAGAAGCATAGGGAACCCGAAGATCACACTTCACCCGATTCAACTGAAAGTTTCTCCGGACCAGCCCCGGTTCACACATGCATTGCTCGCCGATCTCCCATGCGTGTGTACGACCTTCTTGGAGCGAGCCTACCATGCATCGTACCCAGTTCGGTCCATTCATACAAACTCCCTTTTCGGTCCGAACTGCACGACGCATTTTATACATCCATGAAGATCGGACCACCCATGCAAGCTTACCTAACCCTCCATGCACTCATGATGATTGGCCCATACATGCTATTTTAAATCCACCATACACCCATGGAGAATGGTCCGAATCTTGTGGCCGATTTTGGGTCAAAGATATTATATTTTCTGTCCATGAAAACTTCTTTAATTATGGGTTAATTTTTGACCTTTTGATTGTTAATTTTCAGCTCATATTTCTTTTAATTATTTTACAAATAGTTTAAGTCTTCTAATAGATAAGTTTAAAGATAGATTGAGAGAATCAATTATATATTTTACAAGATATATTTGATTGATCTTATGTAATATTATCTTAGAGTAGATTAAGAGAATCATGTATATCTTTTACAAGATATATTTGATTAATGTTAGAAGATCCTATGTAATATTATCTTAGTCTTTTACATGATATATTTTATTGATATTAGAAGATCTGGGATGCTATCATGTACTCACGCCTCTCCTACATATATAGGATACCCGGTGCCTGTTATCTCTTCGTCTTCATCCTCCTCAATTCGGAGCAGATTCAAGTCGGCCGACATAAGAAAAACAAGAACAAGCGGCGTCGATCACAAGTTAATAGTACAAATCCCTTGTAAATGTCGTGTGTGTCGGTTATGGGCCGCCGGATACCGGCGGTGATCTGATCTGGTTCCGTCTGGAGGTTTGGAGGGTAGGTCGAAGTGGTTCGGGGTCGGATCTTGATGGCAGATTTTATCGATTTCCCAGTGATTTCGCTTTCGCCTGCCGAGTGTTGATCGATTGGGAGGAATAATGATGAAGAGGAGGCAGAAGAAGCGGATAATGAGGGACCGTTACGAGGGGCTTTAACGCTTCCATGGATTCCTTGGAAGAGGCTTTACCTATTAGGTGTGTTGCGTTGCTTATCTTCTCCTGGTTTCATTAATCTTTTGTGCTGCGTGATCCGTACTGTGATTTTGATTGAATCTTGTGAAATTTACCGAACAATTTGGTCTCCAGAAGGCGAATCTTGATGTTGTTTTGTTATATGAAATTTACTATTTTGAATGTATTTTGTGAGAGGAGTGTATGCGCAAGAAGGTTTCTTGTCTTGAAGTTCCTTCCCTGCAAATCCACATATGATTCTTCTGACATTCATACATTGATGCTTTCTTTGGAAGCACTTTGTTCAATTCTAACTGTTTCTGATATGAAAACAACATCAAGAAAATTTGTAAATTTCACATTATTCGATCAAAATCATAGTTAGAAATTCAAATCGATCACACACCACAAAAAATTAATGAAAACAGGAGAAGATGCAAAGCAACGCATCTCGAAGGTAAAGCCTCTTCCTAGGAATCCATGGAAGCTTTAAAGACCTCTCTTAGCGGTCCCTCATTCTCCGCTTCTTCTTCCTCCTCTTCATCACTGTTCTTGCCAATGGATGAAGACTCGGCAGGCGAAGGGTGAAATCATATGTGGATTTCCTTCGGAAATCGATAAAAGCTGCAATCAAGATCCGACCCCGATCCACTTCGACCTACCTCCTCCAAACCTCCAGCCGGAACTAAGATCAGAATATAACACAGACACGCACTACATTTACAGGGGTTTTTTTACTATTACCTTGTGATATAAGTGATATTTTGATATTTCTTCGTTTGTACCTCTTTTTATGTCTTTTCCATGATTATTTGTTTTTTTTCTTCCACAAGGTGTACACAATATCAAGTTCTTTTTTATTCATTTATTCATTATAATTATCTTCAGTGGTGAACTTCCATCTTCACTTGGAAATCTTACTAATCACGAGTATTTGTAAGACTTTTGTGCAATAATCTTAATTCATATATGTCATTTGCTCATCCAGCTCTGCGCCAATCATAAACACTATTGCCTTATTTTATTTACTTATTTGTGCAAGTAGGATTTTGAGTAACAACAATCTCTCCGGGACAATTCAATACTCACTTTCAGACCTTGCCAATTTGATCAGTCTGTATGTGAACATGCTCTTAGGACACCAACATTTATAGTTCTATGTTTGAGCCTCTTTTATGTTTGATCAGTCTTTCATGCTCTTAGGCTTAAGTGGAATGGATTAACAAGTACCTGCTCAGACTTCCATTTAATTTGATGCTGCTTGTTGTTAATTTATTTTTGATACTGAACTACTTGATCTATTTCCAGTAATTTTTTTTATCAGTTTGAGCATGTAGCATAAACGCTGGTATTCCTTGGATCTTATTCTATTTTTTTGTGTTACAGTTTTACAGGGAACAACTTAAACTGTGGAGGAAATTCTTCTCATCTATGTGCATCTAGTAGCAGCAGTTCGGGTTAGATTGACTTAAGTTTGTGCTCATCTTTTATCACATATTGGACCCAACAAAGTGTGAACTGACCAACTATCACCTCATCTGCTAACATGATCTTCACATAAATCGAAGTTTGGTATAATCTTTGGATATCATTGGAGGAGTTGTTGGTGTACTTTTGATTGTTGTCTTGATGAACTTTGTTTATAACTTCTCCCTTCTTATGCTAATGCTGCCTATCCTTGATTCGATAACATATATGTTATTTGGAACTAAATTGTTTGTACATCTTGTGGTATTTTTGTTGATCAACTCAAGCATCATCATGAAATCTAATTCACGTCAAACATGAGTACAATCTATTGCAATAAGATTGCAACTTCTACATGAAACTGTTTTTATTTTTTCCACCAAAGGCATTTCTGTTCCTTCTTTTCTTACCTAATAGAGATAAAACCGGAGAGCCTATTTTGAACTGGCATACAAGAAAACGAATTGCAGTAGGCACTGCTCGTGGATTGGCTTACCTTCATGGCCACTGCAACCCCAAGATCATCCACCGTGATGCCAAGGCTTCTAACGTGTTACTAGATGAAGATTTTGAGGCAGTTGTTGGCAATTTTTGCTTGGCAAAGTTGGTTGATGTAGGAAAAACCAATGTGACTACACAAGTACGCCGGACGATGGGACACATTGCACCTGAGTACCTTTCCACTGGAAAGTCATCAGAGAAGATAGATGTGATTATGCTTCTTGAACTAGTAACAAGTCAGCATGCAATTGACTTCTCACGCATGGAAGAAGAAGATGACGTCGAAAATACAATCTAGAGAGTCCACCTAAACACACAAAGAAATCGAAAATCCGCTTGTGATATTGTGTATTTAACCTTAACGATAATTTCAATGACACTCTGGTTAAGAGTGTCACAATTTTGCAGACATTGGAGAATTTTATCGTTATTAAAAGTTTTCATTATAGTCGGACAATTAAAGAAGAGTTTAGTAGATTTTGTATGATTACAAAAAACACTTGCATCACCACCAGGACTTTTTGTGCATCAAGAGTAGCTTTAATCGAAAGTCCAAACACAGAAATTTCTTAATCTTAGGCATAATATTCAAATCCCAAATCCAAGTTTTATCTTGTGTAACACCAACTTTATTTTTTTGGATCAAATCAATAGTTGTCTTTGTGGAGAACCAACCATAATCATTGTTAGCCCAATAGATTTTATCACGAATATCATTTATTGGTAAAACATAATTTTTAATTTTATCAATGATATAGCATGAAAGAATGGTCTGAATTTGATTGAGAAAATGGGTATTCCATTTCAAGTTAGTAATAGTTCGCTACCAGGATATTCTCATTAATTAAAGGATCATTTGTTCTTAATTTCAATAAAGGTTCATCATAAATCCAACAATCTTTCCAAGATTTAATAGTATTTTCATTACTAACTCTTCACTTGACACCCACATAATTTCCTTCTTAAGTTTCATAAGTTTGTTCCATTGCCAAGAAGATGAGGAGTGATATTGATAGTCCTATAAACAAATAAGAGGATGAGGAGTGACATTGATGAGGAGTGGCATTGGATATAGTATCCATATACTCAATTAGGACGTACCTTTTATCATGTTGGATAATCATAATTGTTTTGTTCTTATTCCTTCCATAGGAGGCATAGGCCTCTCGAGTATCCAGTTTACCAAAGAAACCATATATATGAGTAGGAAATATTTTGAAAATATCAAACAAATCGAATAATCCGTATACTTTACTAAAGTACATTACACTAATGCTAATGTGGCGCCTCCATGTTTTTTTTTCGGATTAAATCTTTTATTAAATCACAAATTAAGCCAATAAATCTTTTTTTACTAAAGAAATATCTAAAAAATATATAACTAACCAACAATTTATTTGCTTACATGTTTGATCACGATTTTTTTTATATAAATTATATATAAATCGTAACAAGATGGATTAGTTGCAACTAATAAATTAAATTAATTTTAAACAAATATCTAATCGGTTTAATTATTTACAATCAATAAATATATACTCGGTTGCAACTAAAATATAATTTTTATTTTTTATCGTTGTTTTATGTATTTTAAATAGAAACTATTAACATTGCGTCTGATAACCTTATCCCAAATTCTAATTGATTTATTTTATTCGGTAAGATTCGTCTCATTTCTTTTCTCATCTATATACTTACTAAAACAGACGACATAAAGCTAACGTGGCGTTTTCACATTTTTTTTCGGATTTAATCTTTTTACTAAATTACAAATTAAGCCATAACTGAAAGTCTCATAAACTGAGAAAAAGTACAGTCATAACTGAAAGACCGATAAAAGAAACTGCACCCCATCCTAAGGAGTACGACACCCCGGCTGTCCACTACCATCTGGATCACTCGGCATCTGCTCTAACCTGTGGCAAGTCTAAACAACGATAAACAGTTAGCTAACTAATCAAATATAAGTAGAAAGATAAATAGCACAAACACACAGAAGAAGAATATAAACATTCAACATGCTTGCACACAATCCTCTTATTATCTGATAACTTATGTGCTTCACATTATCCGGTTTTAAAAGTTGTAGCACGAGAAATCTTAAGATTCTCGCCCCCGTTCCTTATCCAACTGGTGATAGTTTGGCACACCTCCACCGGTGGCGGCCCCGCAAACCAAGTATGGACTAGATCCGAAGGAAACCCCCAGCGCCCTCGAGCTAACTGAGCAGAATGCTACCGCCCGTTACTCTAAGGCCAGATATGTAAGTCGGTCGATGATTACTATGAAATACACTAGTGCACACATCATTCACACACCACTGTCATCATTCACACACATATCTAAAAACTAGCTAAGTAAGCCGAAAGGACTTACCTAAAATAGATCTCAACTCTCTAATTTGCAAATTGATCTGTAAATGTAGGAATTCCGTAGCCTGTCAAAGGAGGCAAGTGTGTCAGCATACTTTCTACGTAATAAGAAGTCCAAAACTTCTAAGATAGTAGATCCTATTAGAACAGAATTTAATACAGTACCAATTTATGGTAAAATGACTATTTTACCCTTGGTCCCGAAGCATCCAAAAATTCCATAATTCATGCCTAAACTCTTATTTGAGACTAAAAAGTAATATTCTAACTCCTAAAGATGGGTTTAGTTACAAACTGGCAATTTACCCATTTTCCTATTTTCCGAAAGATCATTAAGGTCCAACTTCGGCTTCAAATATGAAATTCGAATAAACTTATAAAAATTCTGAAATAATTCTCTAAATCATCTATGGTAACCCATCTACTCATAGGAGCAAGAATTTCTCAAAACTGTTCAACCATCATTTGTATAAAAATTCTCAAACTTGGTTACAACACTTACATTTCGTATACTTAGCCAAAATTTCATTGTTGGAAAAACAGCTTAACTACTCCACTTTGGGAGCTTATAACTTCTAATCCGACCGTTCATTTCTTCCCAAAATTTAACACGGTAAACTACATATATCTACCTATTATCTATTAAAATTTCAACGGTGGATCTTCTACATAACTCTTTAACATTGGTATACAACAATGCCAATTTCCAACCCCAAAACTGAAGCAAACAAAAATTAATTTACAGCAGTTCATGTATACAACTATTTCGGACATCTTAACTCAGCAGCTACTATCCACCAACACCACCCATCTTAACCTAGTCCTAAACGTCTAACTGATTATCCAAATACTAGCAGTGCAGGGGGTCGAGAGCACTTACCTACGAGTCTGCAATGGTGATTATCCAAATACTAGCAGTGTACGGATCGGCGTAGATTAGCAAGTATTCCAGAGTATCTATATCAGGGAATTGGTGAAACAAAGTCAGTTTCAAGTAATCGAGCAATGAAAAGTGTAGAAGCTTTGCAAATATTGGGAAAACAACAATCCTAAAGATCCAGGTATCTAATTGTGGCAATCGATTCAAGATATTCTATATGTATAAGGACAGAGTTGAGAATTGCAAAGGTATACTAAGGTAAGGTGATGTATTGTGAAGTTCCATAACCCTATATGTCTAACCCAAAAACACTCTCTATAAAGGTTGTTGAGGCTGCAGTATAGAAAGGATCTAAATGTAAGAATTGATCTCAAATACCCATGCCCAAACCCAAGGAATCAAACACAAGCCAAAACGGTTGAGGTTGTGACACTCGAAACCGAAATAGAGGATGTTGAGTCTCACTACTACCTAGAAACGACAAGCCAAGGCTAGGTCAAAGCTAATCTTCAACTTTGGATCAAAGTAAAAGCAAGATTCGTAAACTAGGGGAAATCACGGCTAGATCTTGAGAACCATGGCCGTGGAATCCAAGAACAGCCCGTGATTTAGGGTGTCGACGAGGTTTCTCTAACTGTCAAGGTCCAATCAATTTACGATCGATCTATCATCATCTAAGCCACAACTATCAACCCTTCAACTTAGAATTGCTAAAGGGTTTTAGCCAACAATCTTTTTCATGATATCAATATTCAAATTAAGAAGAATAAAAGATGAAAACCCTCGAAAACTCAAATAAAACTCAAAATCAATCTCGAAATCCAAACACAAAGTCGTATGTTTATGAATCTAGAAGAATATGAATAGAAACCTCACAAAGATCTAGAGAAGTCACAAAGGACAGGATGTCAATCCGTTCTCGAATGAAAACCCTAGAATATCTCACAAGGTACACAATTTCCGAAAAGTATGTCCTTCACGAATCTTCAAGCGAATCTCCCAACGACAGCTAAATGTACGTGAAAGTCAGTGGTAAGTGAGCGTAAGCGAGCCCCCGAAAACTCTCTTCTCTAGCCTTTTAATAAGGCGAGGTAGGGTTACGAGAAAGCCCAATGACGTGGCAAAATATGACACGTCACAAAATCACCGAAATCACGGCCAAGTACAACTTTCCACGACGTTGTTTAGGGTGTGGAACCAGATTACGGTGCCATAGTATTTCCACGGCCGTAATTTAGACCGTGTAACTCTCTGGAGTGCTCCAAACTGAAGTCCACGTTCATGTTGCCAAATCCACGGCCGTGGTTTAGGGCGTGGAAGTCAATTTCCTTCTCCACGACCGTAATTCAGGGCGTGGACTTGCTTTTCTTCTTTCTTTGCCTTTGTTTCGTGCAATCTTCCATTCATGCTCCTTCCTTAGCCTTTCTAATGCATCTCCTTGCCATCAAATGTGATCGAACACTCCTTTCCTTCCTTATTTTCTCCAATCCAAGCTTTATTCACCTAAAAACACAAAGAAGCTAGTGTAGATCTCTATATCGACAAAGTTGGTGAACTAGCTCACAATTGCTTCAAACACATATCTAAGAACACTATAAAGAGGGAAAAGCAACTAAAACAAGTGCCTAAAATATCGTCATATTTCATACTAACAACTCACCTACTGAAGGGTTGTGTGCGGAACCTATGTCCCAGGCGTAGGTACGTGTGCAGCAGTGTTGCTACCTTCTTGATCTCGCATCAAGGAGAGTCTGGCTCATCTGGGAGTGTCGCAGCAAGGAACGTCTGGCTCGTCTGGGGAGGGATTGGAAACTTACGCTGCAGCACTGAGATAGTCCACCTATGTGCACTTGTACTCGTCTATGAGGAGATCTCGTCACCCCTGCAGATAGGTCTATTCAGATCGAAAGAGATGGCAGCAGAGTAGGAGAGGGGAAGGACTCACCTGTAATACCCCGAATCCGCGGGACTCAGAGTGCTACGGGCGGAGACCACACAATGGGTCCCGACCCTTAGCCTGACAACAATTTCACTGGATCTTACAACAAGACACAAATAAAGGCAAAACCGAAATTCATTTTAATGCACTGATATGAACCCCAAAAGAAAACAACGAAAGACTTCAGCCGAGATAAAAACGCTAAAGGCAACCGCCATACACGCGACATACATAATACCCTAAACAATACATAAAAACAACCCCCAAAACCCATCCTAAAATGTACGGACCCCGGCTGCCCACTCTTCCGGATCTCTCGGCCGCGCCCCTAACCTGCAAGGCAACTACAACAATATCGGTATAAAACCGTTAGCTAGCATTCAAGGCATTAGAATCATGGTATTGGCACACCCACACACATAAGGCATCATAAACACACAACATGTTCCAAAACACACAATCCGGTTTATTATCTTTTTATTATTAGGTCATATCCCGTTCTAATTCAACTTCTTTTGTGACACGTGAATCTTAAAGATCTCGCCCTTGTCCCCTTTCATCATACGGGTTTGTACTTGATGCGGATCAGCATCACCCGATGGGCTGGTCGCAAGGCACCTCCCAGTCATCCCCATTTTGGACTGGACAAGCGGTCACCGCCCGTTATCATACACTTGGGCCAAATATAAACATATAAAGTCGGTGGTCCTATTACCGGTTTAGATGTTATAACATAAGCAATAAACACACACATAAACAATAAACACACACCACCAAACACGCATTGAAACTAATACAGAGAATACGAGCTAAGTAAGTCCGAAGACTTACCTCGTCCCAAATATAATCCCGCTAACCACCGCTCTCACTTCCCGTAGGAAGGCACTCAACGCCTGGTCAAGACAAGACACACAATCAACATCTCTCTCACATGCTAGAAGTCCTTAGACTTCTAGTCCCAATGATCTCGCAAGATCATAAACCAAACCTGGATTGGATACTCTCGTTCTAGTCCACAACCTCAACAATCATACAACCTTAACCCTAAATTCTCTAAAGTCCAACGTAAAACTTAAAGCCATAAACAACTTCACAAGATAATATCAACTCCTCAAGCCGTACAACATTTCACAATCTACAAAACTCATCTAAAGTCCATAACCACTACTTGGTATTCACTCTAAGTTATGCTAGATCCAACCTAGCATGATACTAATACTAAACATAACTAAATCGAGTAAGATCATCAGCTCGGAGGAGAGGGTACTCACATGACGTTAAAAGACGGAAGACGATCTAAGGATGTCGATAATGGATTTGTCGGGCCTTTATCGGGGCGCTTCCGAACCGAACACCAAAGCTAGGAAAATTTAGCTCATATGCTAAATTTGATGGGAATAAATAATATATATAAAACTAAGGAAAAACTCGATTTCGAAAGCCCACGTTAATACCCGCAAAACCCTTCCGGCCAAAATATAAAATTCAAGGAGCTTGGTCATGAAACCGCAAATAATACTTTGGGCCATAAATCGAGCTTTCAATCCAACAAAGACATAATATACCGTGAATAACAATATAAGAGTATCCCGTAACTAAAACCCATGGTTAAAAACGTAAGAACATTTTCCGGGCAAAATATACAATTTCATAAATGCGGACCACAAACCGTAAATAAGCCTTGGACTATTTCCCGAAAATATTACAACCGAGGGCATAATGTCCCATTTCAAATTTCCGGGTTTAAAACTGCAATATCACAAATCCGGGCACATTCAGTAATTAATTACTGTAGGAGCATATTTGAAAAACAATCAAAACTGTGGGCACAAATTGCAAATTGAAAGTATGGGTTACATGTTGAAATCATACTAAAACAAGGGGCAAATTTGAAAGTGTAAATAGGGTTTTCTTTTAACCCTTTGAAGCAGCCACGCAGGGAAGGTGAAGGCAGGGCCGGCGGCCTATAGACCTCGATCCGGCCGGGAGGAAGCTGGGCAAGGCTCGAGCACGCGAGGGCCCTTCCGGTGGATGCGAAGCGTCTCCGGTGGAGGCAGGGCAGCACCGGCGTGGCTCGAGAGGGAGTGTACAACTGGTAGGTGACCGATGACAGATAGGGGAGTGGAGGAAGGAGAGGCCGCGTGCTTCCATCCCGCTAGTGGCTCCGGTAGCTCAAGGCGGCTGCGCAGGCAAAACGAGGAAGGAGTGGCGATGTCGGCATCACAGAGGCGGACAAACTCCGGTGGCGGTGGTCCTTCTTGCGATAGAAGAAAACAGAGAAGTAGAGGGAGGAAAAGACGGCGGAGCACCGGCCTATTGGTGTTCCGATCTATTGAGGCGGCAGTGGGGAGCGACTCTCCTTCGGTCCGGCAGTCCCTGGTGGTGCCATTCCCTTAAATCTCCGGTGGTGCAGCCTCCAACCGTTCAACAGTTGCAATAGAGAGGGAAATGGGGAGATGGGAGTGAGCCACAGAGAGGGAAGTAGAGGAGTGTGTAGCCAGCCAGAGGTGGGTGAGGGAGAGAGATTGCTGGTTAGTGAGGTCACCAGGTGGGAGTGGCGAGGGGTCCGACGTGTAGAGGCCTGCAGGGCAGGGTGCATCAAATTCGAGGGGTCGGACTCACCAGGGAAAGAGAAGCGGGAAAAGGTGAGAAGGAAAAAGGAGAAAAGAAGAATAAGTAGTAAAAAAATAAGAAGAATAACAACTCGATCAAAATGAATCGGATTGGGACTTTCGAATCGGGCAAAATTTCCGATTTATCCGACGGAATATTATACGGGCATAGAAATAATAAAATATCCGGAATCTTTCCGACCCTTTTCCGAAATAGAATAAATGTATACGGGAAATATATATATATATAGATAAATCCGCAAAATATACTTTACGATGTAAAGTACTCGTGAAACATACTTAAGATAAAAAAAAAATCACGCCTAAAATTTTGGGCGTTACATCAGATCCCCCTAAAAACAAGTTTCGTCCTGAAACTTGCCACACGCCGAACTTCTCGGTCCCTAAGGCCGGGGTATAAACTCACAACTGGTAAGGCTTAGACTTCTAATTTACATACACTAACTGCTCAATCCGTCATCACGAAAATATAGTAGGTCATAACACTTTCCCGTACGGTGCACAAAACCATTTATATTATCACACATATACACAACTCCACTAAGGGAATAACTAAGTCCAACCCTTCAATCTATCATGCATGTACTCTCTCGACTGATGCACCTGATACACTGGGTGAACATTCTCTACTCTTGGCGGCGACGCCAACTTATAAGATACTTCTCCAACTCGCGCTAAGATCTCAAAAAGGTTGATATATTGGAACTCCACTTCCTTCTCGGGTCTCTCTCAATGCCGCATATCCATCATGTTTCTCCTTGATTGCCTCTAACAAGAAAGATTGAACTTCCAATATACATCATTGGCTCTAGCTCTTATCAAACCAAACTTTGAGGTTACATTTCGCCGAACTCATGTTACAAGTTCCAAGAAATGAAGGAAGTACTTTGGTTGGCCTTCAGTCTTTCTGGAGATTGTTCTGAGAATGAAAAGAATAAAAAAATGTTGCGAGGCACCCTGCTTCCGCTAACTAGACACGTATGTTATTACTTTTACGTCGCTCTGCAATACTCGATCAAGACCTTGTGTTGAAGAATCACTTGTACACTTCAAACTCATACTACCTCAAGGTAAACCAAAACAATTGCACCAATGAATCTTCTCTTAACTCTGAACAACTCTTTTGTCAATTCTTCGTCTCATTCAACACTTCATTGTTATCCGGAGTAGGTTACCATAATTGGTGTTATACAACTTCCCTTTTTTATTATTATTTTTTAATTATTTATTTATTTATTTATTATTATTATTATTATTTTTTTTTTATATTTTATTTTTTTTCACGGATCTGGTAAAGCTCAGCACATCCAAGAAAACATGTAACCTCTTTCACATCTTTTAAGGTTTGTCATCCCGAGACAACTTGTCAAACCTCTTCTCTCTTTTTTTTTTTTCAAGAGTAGACCCAATATATCTCATCCGGGCATCAATAAGCCCATATGGAGTGACTACAACTCGTAGTGACTCTAATTGTCCCAAAATGCCGTACTTGCAATATCTCAGACTCGAATTCTCAATTGGTGACAATCAGACCTTAAATCATTCTCAAAAGAGACTACCGAGCCTTGTAACCGATCGAGTAGATCATCCATTCTTTGTAAGAAATACTCGTCCTTCGACTCACGGTAATCGATGTTCAATTGGAGAGAGTTGTCTGTCTTTTTCACAACAATTTTGGTGTTCTCATAATAAATTCAAGCGTTTAAGGTATATAAACTTCAAGTCAAGAGTTCAAGATGACTTCTGGTGTACTCTATGACAGTGCATTGGTTCTAATGAACCTTTATCAACTAGTCCTTGCAATTGCTCCTTTGATTGCATCCTCAATTCGAGTATCCTTACGGGTATCATTTACTGATGTCTTTTGTACCGTACTTTAGAAATGGGAGTTGAACTCAAATCAATCTTAGCGATAAAATTCACATTCTGATGCATTGGAATCCGTTCTATCTCGGGTTCTATCTTTTCTCTACCCACCACATATCGTAATAACCGACACCACCTAGTCCTAACGCTTGACAAGTGGTCCACTCCGACCGGTTGGGATGACGTCCTTCAACACGTGTATTGTTCCTTCTGTATCTACTATGTTCACCGTCCTCTTGCAAAGATTCTTCATCTCCAGAATCTAGGAACTTGCTCGAGTCTTCCGACTCTTGACAACCTTGGTTAAGCAATAATTTAGCTTAATCCCTCTTCTCACTTCAAAGGGATGGCGATAATAATATCTCTTGATCTCGCGCATGTGTTTAGTCACAAAGGTCTTAACTACAGGACTCGTTCATGCCTTATAACAAATCGATACAATCTCCTTCGCTTCTTCGGACATCTCAACCTATGGAAGGAGCTCTCCGTATCCCACGTCAGCTTTCACTATAGATATCCTTTCTTCAAGTAGGTGTAGAACTTACTTCATTTTCTTATGTGATTGTCAACCGACCGTAGAGACTTTAACCTCAATCTTTCATGTACTTCTTGTACATCTCATATCGACAACAACTTCAAAACTTCGTTCTTCTCTTACTCTTGTTGGTCACCTTAAGCATCTCTTGGTATTCCATGAACAATCTTCACAACCGTACTAGTATGTCCTTAGGCGAAATTTCCCAACCACAACCCTGAAAGATCCACTCATTACTTCACCAAGCACTACCATCGTAATTCCGAGATTCTCACGTTGCATTATTCTAGATTCCTCGTTTCACATCATAGCCACTATGGCTTCGCCATGTGAGTCACAAAACTTTGACTCAGCTTTTGCTCGCGGAAACATGAGATCATCACTTTAGAATAAACATATCATACCTCCCCTTATATATATAATCCCCCTTCACACA
The DNA here is from genome assembly GCA_033239125.1 of Fagopyrum homotropicum. Taxonomy (NCBI): domain Eukaryota; kingdom Viridiplantae; phylum Streptophyta; class Magnoliopsida; order Caryophyllales; family Polygonaceae; genus Fagopyrum; species Fagopyrum homotropicum. The sequence goes on along the minus strand of BSWB01000007.1, from coordinate 97,373,767 downwards.
CAATAACCATATAAGGCTCACCTTCCTCTTTGTCCTTCCATTTCTCTTTATCCTAATCCGTGTCATTCTTCCCACCGTATGTTACTAACACTTGCTGGAATCGATAATTTGCTACTTGATTAAGATACTTGCACTTCCCTTGATATACCTCTTTATTGCCGACATTCAATCACCACGAATACTTCAAGTTCTTGTTACCCTTCTTCATGATCCCACACCTGGATTATTCTCCCCACTTACATTCACCAATATACAACCCGCACTTGTGCAATTTTGGTGGTCACCGGTTAACTCATTGATGACCCTCTCCAAGATCAACGACTTACCCTCCTACCACACTTCCAAGTTACCATACTCCTGAAGGATACCTTCTCAGAGTATTCCGCCTTACCTTCACTAGCTCATTTAACTCTATTTTCAACTCCGTTAGCTCCTATTACGCTCCCCTCTTCCTTCCACTTCTGTAAGATAACTACAACTTCTCGGCTCTTTTGTGTCAAATGACCCAACTTTATAGGCTTAACCGTCCTTCATAATGTGTTGTAAGTGTAATTTCCCCACATCTCTATCGTTTATAACCATTCTCTTCTCTTGGTTGGTAACTTAAGTCTTTCGATCCTCGCCCCTTGTTTCATCTTTCATCTTTTGAAGATCATCACCCACACACACTTTCTCCTTCTTAACATTGCTCAATCTCATCACCACGACGGAAAACGATTGACTCCGCAAGGTAATTCTACTATGTGAACTTTTGCCATGTAATCCTCCTCATAACTCTCGTATTTCTGAAGAAGTCTCCCGCTTAAGCTCTCACAAAAACCGTCACTTCACTTTCTAGTTCTTCTGTAAGCTTAACTTACGCATCTCATGAATCTTCGTATTAGTTCGACCACACTTCACACTCTGACTCCCATGCTTAGGATCATCTAGGAAAAACTTCACGTCTCAAGGAAATACCACTTCTACCCTTGCTAGTATGCACTCCTTTCCTTCCCGCTCCGCGTCTTTAGTTATCCATGCGTCGTCTTGAAGAATCATAATTTCGTTGTCTCGACTTCACTTCATTGTTACTCGTCATCGCTTTCTCGGAACCACTCCCACAACTTCATATTGCTTCCCTATTTGTATATCTTCCATCTCAGTTTTGCTTATGTTGACTCGAGGTTCTCTTCTCTTTGTTTGTCCTTGTGATTAACATCATCTTTAGTCTTCATATGGCTGCTTAGATGCTCTCTAAGGAGTCTGAGGAATCATCGGGGTGCTCACTAAAACGTGATGTTCAACTCGATACTTGAGCATTTTCGTCTTCGTGGTGCCACTATCCTAAGCCAAAAGGCATTGTTCAAGGTGCGATGATAGCTTTCTATCATCCTAACTATAAGCTCCAAAAAACATATGCTATTATATATCCTAGTACATGTATATGACTATATAAGTCCTATGTCCACATTTCTATAACCAACATATCACATCCAAGCAAAACTATTACAACAAAACAAGGTCCCAACACTTATATGATATCATCATGCCACATGTACAAATATCAATAAAAAAATCATGGCTTCATTTTCACATAACAAGTCCATCATGCATAACTAATATCCACATATAATAATATTCCAACAACATCCTAGGCCCACGATAAATATCTACATAACTGCACATATCTATATATATATATACTAAAAATCCAATAAACTATGCTGCAGAGATCCACGCTAGGAGTGGTGGTCCGTACATTCTACCCCGACTCATGCATGTGATTTTGAAAACTAAAACTCAGAACCCGCGGGGTTCTGTTTATTCCTTATTCGGCCTTTAGAAGATTGCGAGTGCCATTGTTGTCAACCTAGGGCTCTGATACCACTTTTGTAACACCCCGATTCCGCGGGACTCGGGATGCTACGGGTTAGGACCTCACAATGGGTCCCGACCCTTAGCCTGACAACAATTTCACTGGATCTTACAACAAGACACAAATAAAGGCAAAACCGAAATTCATTTTAATGCAATGATATGAACCCCAAAAGAAAACAACGAAAGACATCAGCCGAGATACAACGCTAAAGGCAACCGCCATACACGCGACATAGATAATACCCTAAACAATACATAACAACAACCCTCAAAACCCATCCTAAAATGTACAGACCCCGGCTGCCCACTCTTCCGGATCTCTCGGCCGCGCCCCTAACCTGCAAGGCAACTAAAACAATATCGGTATAAAACCGTTAGCTAGCATTCAAGGCATTAGAATCATGGTATTGGCACACACACACACACATAAGGCATCAAAAACACACAACATGTTCCAAAACACACAATCCGGTTTATTATCTTTTTATTATTAGGTCATAAGCCGCCATAATGTTGAAATCCTAAGTGTTTGTTGAGTTAAATCTATCCTAGGGTGACCTAGTGTTAGCAACTAAGTGTTAGGAGAGACTTATCCGGTAATCCTTGCTCTTAGATCTCAAAGATGACAAACCCTAGGTAGTGGTGAGCCTCATAAGCCGCCATTGGATTAAGTGTGCTAGGATGGTTGTTTAGGACTAACCCTTCTGAGACTTACCCGGTAAGGATAGGTTAGATCTCTAGGTAACAATCCGGTTTGTGTAGAATTCCTTCCCTTAGGTTCTTAGAGACCTACCCGGTGATGAGACTTTAGGGATGGCCTAGTGGACCATGAGACCTACCCGGTGATTGATCCCAATCTAGAAACACTTAACCCCAACATATCATAGTTAATCCAAGGAAAGAATAGATAGCTTGAGTCCTATGCCATAACCGGAACTTCCAACCCCTAGAATCCGCTTCTCTATCTTTGATCTATATCTCGTATTTAGCTTGTTTGTATTGCGTTGATTTGATTAGCTTAGTTGATTATTATATTTCGCATGATTTGTGATCTTTGATTGATCACCGAAAAACCAACCAAAAACAATTGAGATTTTCATTTCTTTATTTCTTTCTCTTTTCTTAACCTAGATTTTCACTAGACTTAATCATAAATCGAATCAATCTAACCTTAGTCTTTGTGTTCGACCTCGGAATACTATCCCTACTACAAACGTCCCGTACACTGCGGGTTCGCTAGGAGTTAGGATAAATATAACGAGAATATAAATTTAAAACCCATTGCGTATCACATCCTGAGCGTAACAGCAGCCTTCTTCAAGTTCTTCTCCAAAGGTACAGATTCAACTGCAGAGGACACAAAAAAAAAATGGGGACGGAGAGGATCTTTGGGCTGGCCTTGCGTGAGGAAGATAGGGAATAGGGCACAACAGGTAATCCTATAGCAGAACTCTGAGCGGAACAAGGGGTCGGCGGCCGAAGATCAAGGGGTCGGCTCCCTTTCTGCAGACGCGTGAGAGGTTGTGTCGGGGAGAGGCTCTTCTGCTAGTGAAGAGAGAGGGAGGGAAAAAATTAATAAAAGAGAGAAAAGGAAAAATAAAAAGAATAGGAAGGAGATAAATAGAGAAACATCTAATTATAGAAAACAAAGGTAGTCTGAATTTCAAAATATTCGGGACGGGATTTTTGACTCGGAATTACTTATCCGTCATTTTTCGAAAGTAAACCAAAATATAATTATACTCGGGAATTTATTATTATTATTTTTTTTTTGTCTCAAAACACATTGAAAAGAGATATAAATATAATTTATAATAAAAATATTGATAGAAGTACGCGAGAAGGAAAATGTCGAAACCGGGCGTTACATTATGTCCCCCTAAAAACAAGTTTCGTCCCGAAACTTGCTAAACGTGAAAATCTCAACTAACCTCGTCTTGATAACCTCACATAATACTATAACGTGGAAACTACGACCCTCTAATCCAAAGTCTACTCGCCTAGACACACCAAGACCCGCAAGATATACACATATAAAACACACATAAACACATCACGACACAAATCAGATAAGCATAACCAAAGAAAGATCTCGGGACTAACCCAACGGTCCTATAGATGTCGCTAAATCTGCGTAAAACTCGACCAAAAATACTATCCTATGTCTTCCAGTCAGCCTCATAGGTTCCTCGTCTACCACAAGATCATCACGATGGACCATCCGTCTCGAGTCTTGTATGCACTCCCTCGACTTATACACGTGAACCCCGGGTGAACACCCTCTACTCTCTATGGTCACGCCAACCGGTAAAACTACTTCCCCCACTCGCTCTAAGATTTCAAAAAGGTCCGATATATCGGAAACTAACCTTCTTTCTGGGGTCTTTCTCAATACAGTATTTTCATTATGCGTCTCTTTTATTGTCTTTAACAAAGAAGACCGGATTTGCAATATACACTGTTGGCTTTGGTTCTTGTCAAACCAAACTTTGTTGTTACGCTTTCTCATTTCTTGCCGCGAGTTCCAAGTAATGAAGGTAGTACTTTACTTCACACTGCTTCTACTCAAGAGACACGTTGCTATTACATTTACATCGTTCCTCAGTACTCCATTAAGACCTTGTCTAGGGGAACTGCTTGTACCCTTCAAACCCATCATACCTCGAGACAAATTTCAAAACAATTGTACCAATGAATCTCCTCTTAACTCTCAACATCTCTATTGTCAATTTTCTTCTCACTCAATACTTTATCGTCATCCGGAGTAGGTTAGCCATAGATGGTGTTACTAAGAAATTTCTCCACAAATCCGGTAATGACCAGCACATCCAAGGAAACTTGTTACTTCATCCACGTCCTTCGGGGGTTTCCATCCCGAGACAACTTGTCATACACTTTTTCTCTTCTTTCAGATTATATCCATATATCTTATCCAGGCATTAGTAAGCCCATATGGAATCACTAAAACTCGTAGTGACCATAGTTGTCCAGAATGTCGTATTTATCAATATCCTAGTCTCGAATTCTCAATTGGTGACAACAAACCATAAATCATTCTAGAAGAGACTACCGACCCTTGCAACCGGTCGAGTAGATCATCTATCTATGGTGAGGGATACTTGGTTCTTCATGGTTATCTTGCTCGGCTCACTATAATCAATGTACAAACGAAGATAAGCGTCTCTCTTTTCGCAAACTGGTGTTCTCCATAACAACTTCAATTCAAGAGTTTAAGATATATTCCAATATCAACCTCAATTCTTCTTAATGGTAAATCCACCTTTCGATGCATTGGAATTCGTTCTATCTCGGATTCCAGCTTTTCTTCTCCCATCATATATCGCAAGATATCGACACAATCTTGTCTTAACATTGGTCAAGTGGTCCACCCCGATCTGTTGAGGTGACGTCCATCGAACACGTGGTTTAGTACTTCTTTAGCTGCAACGTTTACCGTCCTCTTTCAAAGATCCTTCATCTCCAAAACTCGGAAGACTTGCTCTAATAATCTTTTTAAGGTTTCACACTTATGTGAAGTCATAAAGGTCCTAACTGCAGGACTTAATCACGCCTTATAATATATATTGGTATTACCTTTTTCGTATTTTACCAAAGCTTGCATCATTTCTTCGAGTAGGTGTAGAACTTACTCCCTTTGCTTATGTAACGTTCAATCGACTGTAGAGGTTCTATCCTCCATCTTTCATGTACTTCTTGTACATCTGACATTGACTTCAAACTTCAAAACTTTAGTCTTCCCTTACTATTGTTGGTCACCTTATGTATTTCTCGGTATTCTATGTACAACTACAATGGAAGCTTCATCTTAAGGTTGATCCACTAGTTCCCCTTACCATGATCAAACCTTAAAAGTTGTAACCCGTGGCGTTCCTCTATATGTCAATCCCATGACCGAAGAAGGTCGCGTAAGATCGTTACAATCTCCTCCTAGGAGGTCTTGTTATAACTACTTGCTTGAACTCGTTCAACATTATTTGATTTAACAAAAATACTCTCCGTTGATATACCTCCTTACTATGGACATTGATCCACCGCGAATACTCTCAGCTCTTGTTCCCGATCATATATGTTCCCATAGTCTTGTTTACTCTTCCCATCTACACACCTCAATAGACAACCCGCACTTGTGCTTTCTCAGTTGTCACCTAATTAACTTGTATCTGACCTTCTCCGAAGTTAACGACTTACCCTCCTACCATAATTCCATGCTACCATACTCTTGAAAGGATACACTCTCAGGTTACTTTGCCTTAACTTCACTAGCTCATTTTACTCTGCTTCAACTCTGTTAGCTATTTGTACTCTCCTCTCTTCCTTCCGCTTCTGTAAGATAACCATACCTACCTAGCTCTCTCGTGTCATATGTCCCACCTTTATAGGCTTAATCACTCTTCATAATGTTTTGCAAATGCACTCCTCAAATATTCTGACATTAATTAGCCTCCACTTGCATCCTTCTTGGTTGTTAACTTAAGTTCTTCGATACAGCTCCTTGTTTCCTCTTTCATCTTCCGAAGATCATCATCATCCTCACACACTTCCTCCTTTTTTAGCGTTGCTCAGTCTCATCACAATGACGGAAATCGATTGACCCCACAAGGTAATTATACTATATGAAATTTCACCTTGTGATCCTCCTTGTAACTCTTGTATATCTGAATAAGTCACCCGCTTAGGATCTCGCAAAGATCGTCACTTCACCCTTTGGTACCTCCGTAATCTTAACTTCCGGTTCCTGTCAATCTTTCCAAATTCTTGGACCACTCTTTTCATCTTGACTCCCATGCTTAGGAGCACCTATTGAAAACTCTTCTTACTTAAAATGCCACTTTTATTTTCGAGCAAGAATGTAGTCCCCTTTACTTGATTCGCATCTTTAGTTCATCGACACCGCACTTGGAAAAATCTTACGTTCGTTGTCTCTAGTTGCCTCATTGATGGTCCTTCATTGTTTCCTTGGTACCACCCTCACGTCTTCATGTCACTTTTATATTGGTAAAGTCTCCACCTTGGTTTTGCTTAAGTCAACACGAGGTTACCTTTTTATTTGTTTGTCCTTTGGTTACGTCATCTCTAGTCTTCTTCTTCTTCGATGTCCTCTTAAAGGAGTTTGGGACATCACCAGGGTTCTTGCGAAAACTTGATGCTCAACTTGATAACTTGAGTATATTCATCTTCGTATGTATACTATCCTAAGCCAAAAAGCGTTGTCCAAGGGGACGATGATAGCTTTCTATCATCTTAGCTATAAGGTCCACTATCACTAATGTGATATTAGTATACCATATGTTCATATATATATATATATATATATATATATATATATAGAGAGAGAGAGAGAGAGAGATACAAACGTCATGCTACTACTATAAACATAATTAGTCCATAAACAATTTACAATTCAACATACAAGTATAGTCCAAAACATCCTAAGTCCACATATACATATCTACATATATACACATATATACATAATATAATAATCCATACTACGTCGCCGAGATCCGCGGAGGAAGTGGTGGTCCCGTACATTCTACCCCAACTGACTCATGCACATGATTTGAAAAAGAAATTCATTTCTCTAAAACTCAGAACCCTTGAGGGTTCTGTTTATTTTTATTCGGCCTTTAGAAGATTGCGAGTGCCATTGTTGTCAACCTAGGGCTTTGATACCACTTTTGTAACACCCCGAATCCGCGGGACTCGGTATGCTATGGGTTGGGACCTCACAATGGGTCCCGACCCTTAGCCTGACAACAATTTCACCGGATCTTACAACAAGGCACAAATAAAGGCCAAAACCGAAATACATTTTTTATGCAATGTTATGAAACCCGACAATAAAAGAAAGGAAAGACTTCAGCCGTCCTTACAACAACATCAACATAATATATAATAACAACAACACAAGGACTCCGAAACCCAACTCAACCTAAGATGTACGGAACCCCGGCTGCCCACTCCTCCGGATCACTCGGCCACGTCCTATCCTGCACATCAACTACAACAATCGGTATAAAACCGTTAGCTCACATTCTAGGCATTATAAGAATAATATGGCACAAACACACATAGGAACACAAACACACAACATCCGTTACTTATTATCTTTTTAGGTTATTCCATATCTAATCCATTCGTTCAAGTGTGACACGAGAGTCTTATAACTCTCGCCTCTGTCCCCGTGTAACCAACAGGAGTGTGGCGGCGCCCAACCCGTATACCCTGAGGGAGTGATGAAGAAGCCCGCCCGTATACCGTGTATAGCCTGGTCGCAGAGATCCCCCCAGTCTCCCTCGGGAAACTGAGCGGTGATGTCACCTCCCAATAATAATAGTAACAATGGGCCAAATAATATATAGTCAAGTAATCCTAATCCGGTTTTATGATCAAAAGTGATAAAACACCCACCACCATAATGTATCCAAATAATGCATAAAAGCGGCTAAGTAAGTCCGAGGACTTACCTCGTCTCAAAGCTAAATGAAACCGATAACCCTCTCCGAAGGAATATAACCACAGTCTGTTCAAGACAAGGCACGATAATCAACAACTACTCACGCAAGCTAGAAGTCCTAAGACTTCTAGTACTATATACTCTTAAAAGGTCATACACTCCCATAAACTAGGATACTCTCCTAGCCCTCATAAACTCACGAGATCTCAACTATAACCACATGCTAGAATACTTCCATCCTAACTCCACAATCTCAACAAACACATACCCACAACCTCAACAAAGCTCACATGATAACATACACACCTCAATCCTTATAACGTTCCAATCATCCTCAAATCCTCACCTAAAGTTCCAAGCCACTACTTGGCATTTGCCCTAAGTTATGGTAGATCCAACCTAGCATGATTCTACCACTAAACATAACTAGATCGAGGAAGAAGGTACTCACACATAATCCGAGGCTGAAGAGGATCTACGGAAGTCGAGATTGGATTCGTAGGTCTATAACGGCCGCTTCCGGACCTAAACCAAAGTTAAGGAAATTTAGCTTGTATGCTAAATTGATAGTAATATATATGATATAAATAATTTGAGGTAAAACTCGTTTTCAAAAGCCAACATTAAAAACCCACAATACATTTTCCGGGCAATTTATACGAACATAAGAACTTGGTCATAAACCACAATTAAAATCTTTGGGGTCATAATTCGAGGTTAATCCAACAAGGGCATAATTGATAATTTGTAAAACCGGGTCAATATATGTAATTAATTTCCTGCAGAGGGCATAAATTCAACTTCCAAAAATGTGGGTCCAAAACTGCAATTATTCTAAAGCTATGGGTACAATCTGTAGTTATTTAAATCAACAGGGCCAAACTACAATTACCAAAAAGAAGGGGGCCCGATTTTAAAAAAAAAGGTGTAATAGGGTCTCTTCTCAACCAGATAGATCTTTGTTTGCGGAAAGAAGAGATGCAAGCGGCTGGTGGAAGTAGAGTTCAGGGGCGGCGGCCTCGGCTCCGGCAAGGGCTCCAGGTGGCAGGAGATGCGGGCGGTCCCGGCGAACGAGTCAAGGAGAAGGCAGAGCGGCGTCGGCTCCGGCGGTGAAGGAGCGGACAGAACAACGAGTGGAGAGGGGAGAAGGCGGGGATGGGCGCGGCCTGTGCGCCATCCTGCTGGCGGCTCCGATCCACCAAGGCGGCAGCGTGGCGTAGGTAGTGGCGTCCGGTGGCGGTGCAGCCTTCTTCAAGTTCTTCTCCAAAGGTACAGAGTCAACTGCAGAGGACACAAAAAAAAAATGGGGAGGGAGAGGATCTTTGGGCTGGCCTTGCGTGAGGAAGATAGGGAATAGGGCACAATAGGTAATCCTATAGCAGAACTCTGAGCGGAACGAGGGGTCGGCGGCCGAAGATCAAGGGGTCGGCTCCCTTTCTACAGACGCGTGAGAGGTTGTGTCGGGGAGAGGCTCATCTGCTAGTGAAGAGAGAGGGAGGGAAAAAATAAATAAAAGAGAGAAAAGGAAAAATAAAAAGAATAGGAAGGAGATAAATAGAGAAACAGCTAATTATAGAAAACAAAGGTAGTCTGAATTTCAAAATATTCGGGACGGGATTTTTGACTCGGAATTACTTATCCGTCATTTTTCGAAAGTAAACCAAAATATAATTATACTCGGAAATTTATTATTATTATTATTTTTTTGTCTCAAAACACTTTGAAAAGAGATATAAATATAATTTATAATAAAAATATTGGTAGAAGTACGCGAGAGGGAAAATGTCGAAACCGAACGTTACAATGTTAGAGGATCCTATTAATATTATCTTAGAGTACATTGAGAGAATCATGTATATCTTTTACAAGCTATATTTGATTGATGATCCTATGTAATATTATGTTAGAGTAGTTTGAGAGAATCATGTATATCTTTTACAAGATATATGTGATTGATGTTAGAAGATCCTATGTAATATTATCTTACAGTAGATTGAGAGAATCATGTATATCTTTTATAAAATATATTTGATTGATGTTAGAAGATCCTATGTAATATTATCTTAGACTAGATTGAGAGAATCATATATATATATATATTACAAGATATATTTGATTGATCTTATGTAATATTATCTTAGAGTAGATTGAGAGAATCATGTTTATCTTTTACAAGATATATTTGATTAATGTTAGAAGATCCAATGTAATATTATCTTAGTCTTTTACATGTTATATTTTATTGATATTAGAAGATCTGGGATGCTATCATGTACTCACGCCTCTCCTACATATATAAGATACCCGGCGCCTGTTATCTCTTCGTCTTCATCCTCCTCAATTCGGAGCAGATTCAAGTCGGCCGACATAAGAAAAACAAGAACAAGCGGCGTCGATCACAAGTTAATAGTACAAATCCCTTGTAAATGTTGTGCGTGTCGGTTATGGGCCGTCGGATACCGGCGGTGATCTGATCTGGTTCCGTCTGGAGGTTTGGAGGGTAGGTCGAAGTGGTTCGGGGTCGGATCTTGATGGCAGATTTTATCGATTTTCCAGTGATTTCGCTTTCGCCTGCCGAGTGTTGATCGATTGGGAGGAATAGTGATGAAGATGAGGCAGAAGAAGCGGATAATGAGGGACCGTTACGAGGGGCTTTAACGCTTCCATGGATTCCTTGGAAGAGGCTTTACCTATTAGGTGTGTTGCGTTGCTTATATTCTCCTGGTTTCATTAATCTTTTGTGCTGCGTGATCCGTACTGTGATTTTGATTGAATCTTGTGAAATTTACCGAACAATTTGGTCTCCAGAAGGCGAATCTTGATGTTGTTTCGTTATATGAAATAATTTACTATTTTGAATGTATTTTGTGAGAGGAGTGTATGCGCAAGAAGGTTTCTTGTCTTGAAATTCCTTCCCTGCAAATCCAGATATGATTCTTGTGACATTCATACATTGATGCTTTCTTTGGGAAGCACTTTGTTCAATTCTAATTGTTTCTGATATGAAAACAACATCAAGAAAATTTGTAAATTTCATATTATTCGATCAAAATCATAGTTAGAAATTCAAATCGATCACACACCACAAAAAATTAATGAAAACAGGAGAAGATACAAAGCAACGCATCTCGAAGGTAAAGCCTCTTCCAAGGAATCCATGGAAGCTTTAAAGCCCTCTCTTAGTGGTCCCTCATTCTCCGCTTCTTCTTCCTCCTCTTCATCACTGTTCTTGCCAATGGATGAAGACTCGGCAGGCGAAGGGTGAAATCATATGTGAATTTCCTTCGGAAATCGATAAAAGCTGCAATCAAGATCCGACCCCGATCCACTTCGACCTACCTCCTCCAAACCTCCAGCCGGAACTAAGATCAGACTATAACACATACACACACTACATTTACAGGTTTTTTTTACTATTACCTTGTGATGTAAGTGATATTTTGATAACCCCTACATCATTACCTTACCTATCTCCATTGTCTAAATCAATAGTTTGGTTACTTTTTTCCTTTTTTTCTTTGTAAAAAAATGGGGTTGTTCAACATATAATTGATATTTCTTCGTTTGTACCTCTTTTTATGTCTTTTCCATGATTATTTGTTTTTTTTCTTCCACAAGGTGTACACAATATCAAGTTCTTTTTTATTCATTTATTCATTATAATTATCTTCAGTGGTGAACTTCCATCTTCACTTGGAAATCTTACTAATCACGAGTATTTGTAAGATTTTTGTGTAATAATCTTAATTCATATATGTCATTTGCTCATCCAGCTCTGCGCCAATCATAAACACTATTGCCATATTTTATTTACTTATTTGTGCAAGCAGGATTTTGAGTAACAACAATCTCTCCAGGACAATTCCATACTCACTTTCAGACCTTGCCAATTTGATCAGTCTGTATGTGAACATGCTCTTAGGACACCAACATTTATAGTTCTATGTTTGAGCCTCTTTTATGTTTGATCAGTCTTTCATGCTCTTAGGCTTAAGTAGAATGGATTAACAAGTACCTGCTCAGACTTCCATTTGATTTGATGCTGTTTGTTGTTAATTTATTTTAGATACTGAACTACTTGATCTATTTCCAGTAATTTTTTTTATCAGTTTGAGCATGTAGCATAAACGCTGGTACTCCTTGGATCTTATTCTATTTTTTTGTGTTACAGTTTTACAGGGAACAACTTAAACTGTGGAGGAAATTCTTCTCATCTATGTGCATCTAGTAGCAGATGTTCGGGTTAGATTGACTTAAGTTTGTGCTCATCTTTTATCACATATTGGACCCAACAAACTGTGAACTGACCAACTATCACCTCATCTACTAACATGATCTTCACATAAATCGAAGTTTGGTATAATCTTTGGATATCATTTGAGGAGTTGTTGGTGTACTTTTGATTGTTGTCTTGATGAGCTTTGTGTATAACTTCTGCCTTCTTATGCTAATGCTGCCTATCCTTGATTCGATAACATATATTTCACTTGGAACTAAATTGTTTGTACATCTTGTGGTATGTTTGTTGATCAACTCAAGCATCATCATGAAATCTAATTCACGTCAAACATGAGTACAATCTATTGCAGTAAGATTGCAACTTCTACATGAAACTGTTTTTTTTTTCCACCAAAGGCATTTATGTTCCTTCTTTTCTTACCTAATAGAGATAAAACCGGAGAGCCTATTTTGGACTGGCCTACAAGAAAACGAATTGCAGTAGGCACTGCTCGTGGATTGGCTTACCTTCATGGCCACTGCAACCCCAAGATCATCCACCGTGATGCCAAGGCTGCTAACGTGTTACTAGATGAAGATTTTGAGGCAGTTGTTGGCAATTTTTGCTTGGAAAAGTTGGTTGATGTAGGAAAAACCAATGTGACTACAGAAGTACGCCGGACGATGGGACACATTGCACCTGAGTACCTTTCCACTGGAAAGTCATCAGAGAAGACAGATGTGATTATGCTTCTTGAACTAGTAACAAGTCAGCATGCAATTGACTTCTCACGCATGGAAGAAGAAGATGACGTCGAATATCCAATCCAGAGAGTCCACCTAAACACACAAAGAAATCGAAAATCCGCTTGTGATATTGTGTATTTAACCTTAACGATAATTTCAATGACACTCTGGTTAAGAGTGTCACAATTTTGCAGACATTGGAGAATATTGTCGTTATTAAAAGTTTTCATTATAGTCGGGCAATTAAAGAAGAGTTGTTTAGTAGATTTTGTATGATTAAAGATAGATTGAGAGAATCAAGTATATATTTTACAAGATATATTTGATTGATCTTACGTAATATTATCTTAGAGTAGATTAAGAGAATCATGTATATCTTTTACAAGATATATTTGATTAATGTTAGAAGATCCTATGTAATATTATCTTAGTCTTTTACATGATATATTTTATTGATATTAGAAGATCTGGGATGCTATCATGTACTCACGCCTCTCCTACATATATAGGGTACCCGGCGCCTGTTATCTCTTCGTCTTCATCCTCCTCAATTCGGAGCAGATTTAAGTCGGCCGACATAAGAAAAACAAGAACAAGCGGCGTCGATCACAAGTTAATAGTACAAATCCCTTGTAAATGTCGTGTGTGTCGGTTATGGGCCGCCGGATACCGGCGGTGATCTGATCTGGTTCCGTCTGGAGGTTTGGAGGGTAGGTCGAAGTGGTTCGGGGTCGGATCTTGATGGCAGATTTTATCGATTTCCCAGTGATTTCGCTTTCGCCTGCCGAGTGTTGATCGATTGGGAGGAATAGTGATGAAGAGGAGGCAGAAGAAGCGGATAATGAGGGACCGTTACGAGGGGCTTTAACGCTTCCATGGATTCCTTGGAAGAGGCTTTACCTATTAGGTGTGTTGCGTTGCTTATCTTCTCCTGGTTTCATTAATCTTTTGTGCTGCGTGATCCGTACTGTGATTTTGATTGAATCTTATGAAATTTACCAACCAATTTGGTCTCCAGAAGGCGAATCTTGATGTTGTTTCGTTATATGAAATAATTTACTATTTTTAATGTATTAGGAATAGTGATGAAGAAGGTTTCTTGTCTTGAAGTTCCTTCCCTGCAAATCCACATATGATTCTTGTGACATTCATACATTGATGCTTTCTTTGGAAGCACTTTGTTCAATTCTAACTGTTTCTGATATGAAAACAACATCAAGAAAATTTGTAAATTTCACATTATTCGATCAAAATCATAGTTAGAAATTCAAATCGATCACACACCACAAAAAATTAATGAAAACAGGAGAAGATGCAAAGCAACGCATCTCGAAGGTAAAGCCTCTTCCAAGGAATCCATGGAAGCTTTAAAGACCTCTCTTAGCGGTCCCTCATTCTCCGCTTCTTCTTCCTCCTCTTCATCACTGTTCTTGCCAATGGATGAAGACTCGGCAGGCGAAGGGTGAAATCATATGTGGATTTCCTTCGGAAATCGATAAAAGCTGCAATCAAGATCCGACCCCGATCCACTTCGACCTACCTCCTCCAAACCTCTAGCCGGAACTAAGATCAGACTATAACACAGACACGCACTACATTTACAGGGTTTTTTTACTATTACCTTGTGATATAAGTGATATTTTGATATTTCTTCGTTTGTACCTCTTTTTATGTCTTTTCCATGATTATTTGTTTTTTTTCTTCCACAAGGTGTACACAATATCAAGTTCTTTTTTATTCATTTATTCATTATAATTATCTTCAGTGGTGAACTTCCATCTTCACTTGGAAATCTTACTAATCACGAGTATTTGTAAGACTTTTGTGCAATAATCTTAATTCATATATGTCATTTGGTCATCCAGCTCTGCGCCAATCATAAACACTATTGCCTTATTTTATTTACTTATTTGTGCAAGCAGGATTTTGAGTAACAACAATCTCTCCGGGACAATTCCATACTCACTTTCAGACCTTGCCAATTTGATCAGTCTGTATGTGAACATGCTCTTAGGACACCAACATTTATAGTTCTATGTTTGAGCCTCTTTTATGTTTGATCAGTCTTTCATGCTCTTAGGCTTAAGTGGAATGGATTAACAAGTACCTGCTCAGACTTCCATTTAATTTGATGCTGCTTGTTGTTAATTTATTTTTGATACTGAACTACTTGATCTATTTCCAGTAATTTTTTTTATCAGTTTGAGCATGTAGCATAAACGCTGGTATTCCTTGGATCTTATTCTATTTTTTTGTGTTACAGTTTTACAGGGAACAACTTAAACTGTGGAGGAAATTCTTCTCATCTATGTGCATCTAGTAGCAGCAGTTCGGGTTGGATTGACTTAAGTTTGTGCTCATCTTTTATCACATATTGGACCCAACAAAGTATGAACTGACCAACTATCACCTCATCTGCTAACATGATCTTCACATAAATCGAAGTTTGGTATAATCTTTGGATATCATTGGAGGAGTTGTTGGTGTACTTTTGATTGTTGTCTTGATGAGCTTTGTTTATAACTTCTCCCTTCTTATGCTAATGCTGCCTATCCTTGATTCGATAACATATATTTCATTTGGAACTAAATTGTTTGTACATCTTGTGGTATTTTTGTTGATCAACTCAAGCATCATCATGAAATCTAATTCACGTCAAACATGAGTACAATCTATTGCAATAAGATTGCAACTTCTACATGAAACTGTTTTTATTTTTTCCACCAAAGGCATTTCTGGTTAAGAGTGTCACAATTTTGCAGACATTGGAGAATTTTATCGTTATTAAAAGTTTTCATTATAGTCGGACAATTAAAGAAGAGTTGTTTATTAGATTTTGTATGATTACAAAAATCACTTGCATCACCACCAGGACTTTTTGTGCATCAAGAGTAGCTTTAATCGAAAGTCCAAATACAGAAATTTCTTAATCTTAGGCATAATATTCAAATCCCAAATCCAAGTTTTATCTTGTGTAACACCAACTTTATTTTTTTGGATCAAATCAATAGTTATCTTTGTGGAGAACCAACCATAATCATTGTTAGCCCAATAGATTTTATCACGAATATCATTTATTGGTAAAACATAATTTTTAATTTTATCAATGATATAGCATGAAAGAATGGTCTTAATTTGATTGAGAAAATGGGTTTTCCATTTCAAGTTAGTAATAGTTCGCTACCAGGATATTCTCATTAATTAAAGGATCATTTGTTCTTAATTTCAATAAAGGTTCATCATAAATCCAACAATCTTTCCAAGATTTAATAGTATTTTCATCACTAACTCTTCACTTGACACCCACATAATTTCCTTCTTAAGTTTCATAAGTTTGTTCCATAGCCAAGAAGATGAGGAGTGATATTGATAGTCCTATAAACAAATTAGAGGATGAGGAGTGACATTGATGAGGAGTGGCATTGGATATAGTATCCATATACTCAATTAGGACGTACCTTTTATCATGTTGGATAATCATAATTGTTTTGTTCTTCATTTGGTATTCCTTCCATATGAGGCATAGGCCTCTCGAGTATCCAGTTTACCAAAGAAACCATATATATGAGTAGGAAATATTTTGAAAAATATCAAACAAATCGAATAATCTGTATACTTTACTAAAGTACATTACACTAATGCTGATGTGGTGCCTCCATGTTTTTTTTTTCAGATTAAATCTTTTATTAAATCACAAATTAAGCCAATAAATCTTTTTTTTACTACAGAAATATCTAAAAAATATAAAACTAACCAACAATTTATTTGCTTACATCTTTGATCACGATTTTTTTTATATAATTTATATATAAATAGTAACAAGATGGATTAGTTGCAACTAACAAATTAAATTAATTTTAAACAAATATCTAATCGGTTTAATTATTTACAATCAATAAATATATACTCTGTTGCAACTAAAATATAATTTTTATTTTTTATCGTTGTTTTATGTATTTTAAATCGAAACTTTTAAGATTGCGTCTGATAACCTTATCCCAAATTCTAATTGATTTATTTTATTCGGTAAGATTCGTCTCATTTCTTTTCTCATCTATATACTTACTAAAACAGACGACATAAAGCTAACGTGGCGTTTTCATAGTTTTTTCGGATTTAATCTTTTTACTAAATTACAAATTAAGTCATAACTGAAAGTCTCATAAACTGAGAAAAAATACAGTCATAAATGAAAGACCGATAAAAGAAATTGCACCCCATCCTACGGAGTACGACACCCCGGCTGTCCACTACCATCTGGATCACTTGGCATCTTCTCTAACCTGTGGCAAGTCTAAACAACGATAAACAGTTAGCTAACTAATCAAATATAAGTAGAAAGACAAATAGCACAAACACACAGAAGAAGAATATAAACATTCAACATGCTTGCACACAATCCTCTTATTATCTGATAACTTATGTGATTCACATTATCCGGTTTTAAAAGTTGTAGCACGAGAAATCTTAAGATTCTCGCCCCCGTTCCTTATCCAACTGGTGATAGTTTGGCACACCTCCACCGGTGGCGTCCCCACAAACCAAGTATGGACTAGATCCGAAGGAAACCCCCAGCGCCCTCGAGCTAACTCAGCAGAATGCTACCGCCCGTTACTTTAAGGCCAGATATGTAAGTCGGTCGATGATTACTATGAAATACACTAGTTCACACATCATTCACACACCACTGTCATCATTCACACACATATCTGAAAACTAGCTAAGTAAGCCGAAAGGACTTACCTAAAATAGATCTCGACTCTCTAATTTGCAAATTGATCTGTAACTGTAGGAATTCAGTAGCCTGTCAAAGGAGGCAAGTGTGTCAGCATACTTTCTAGGTAATTAGAAGTCTAAAACTTCTAAGATAGTAGATCCTATTACAACAAAATTTAATACAATACCAATTTATGGTAAAATGACTATTTTACCCTTGGTCCCGAAACTTCCAAAAATTCCATAATTCATGCCTAATCTCTTATTTGAGACTAAAAAGTAATATTCTAACTCCTAAAGATGGTTTAGTTACAAACTGGCAATTTACCCATTTTCCTATTTTCCGAAAGATCATTATGGTCCAACTTCGGCTTCAAATATGAAATTCGAATAAACTTATAAAAATTCCGAAATAATTCTCTAAATCATCTATGGTAACCCATCTACTCCTAGGAGCAAGAATTTCCTATACTTAGCCAAAATTTCATTGTTGGAAAAACAACTTAACTACTCCACTTTGGGAGCTTATAACTTCTACATAACTCTTTAACATTGGTCTACAACAATGCCAATTTCCAACCCCAAAACTGAAGCAAACAAAAATTAATTTAGAGCAGTTCATGTATACAACTATTTCGGACATCTTAACTCAGCAGCTACTATCCACCAACACCACCCATGTTCCAGTCCTAAGTAACGCCTCATCTCTCAAGTTTAACCTAGTCCTAAACGTCTAACTGATTATCCAAATACTAGCAGTGCAGGGGGTCGAGAGCACTTACCTACGAGTCTGCAGTGGTG
Organism: Fagopyrum homotropicum; assembly: GCA_033239125.1. Lineage (NCBI taxonomy): Eukaryota > Viridiplantae > Streptophyta > Magnoliopsida > Caryophyllales > Polygonaceae > Fagopyrum > Fagopyrum homotropicum. Next base: position 97,354,950 of record BSWB01000007.1, on the reverse strand, counting down.
AAGGAACACAGTAATCTAGCGCCTTTTACACCGCCTTGGCTGCTGAATCCTTGACGACAGAAAGACAATCAGTTTTGGCCCCTAGACTAGACCTAAGTTGAAGACAAGGGTAAGCAAAATTTTGCCTCACCTCACTGCCCTTCTCAGAATTGGAGATGGATGGCGGAAGTTTCCTGGTTGGTTCGAGCCTTCTAATGCAGTGTACTCGAGCCTTCTGCACGTGAATGAGAGCATTCCATCATCGATATCAAACAATGCAGAAGGGAGGGGATAGGAATAGTATCCATTCGACTCATGTTCGCCTCTAAACGTGCATGCAAATAAGTTTTAAATTTATAAAACTAGAATAAAAGCAAGCGAACCCGCAGTGTACGGATCGGCATAGATTAGCAAGTATTCCAGAGTATCGGTATCAGGGAATTGGTGAAACAAAGTCAGTTTCAAGTAATCGAGCAATGAAAAGTGTAGAAGCTTTGCAAATATTAGGAAAACAACAATCCTAAAGATCCAGGTATCTAATTGTGGCAATCGATTCAAGATATTCTATAAGTATAAGGACAGAGTTGAAAATTGCAAAGGTATACTAAGGTAAGGTGATGTACTGTGAAGTTCCATAACCCTATATGTCTAACCCAAAGACACTCTCTATAAAGGTTGTTGAGGCTGCAGTATAGAAAGGATCTAAATGTAAGAATTGATCTCAAATACCCATGTCCAAACCCAAGGAATCAAAGACAAGCCAAAACGGTTGAGGTTGTGACACTCGAAACCGAAATAGAGGATGTTGAGTCTCACTACTACCTAGAAAGGACAAGCCAAGGCTAGGTTAAAGCTAATCTTCAACTTTGGATCAAAGTAAAAGCAAGATTCGTAAACTAGGGGAAATCACCGCTAGATCTTGAGAACCACGGCCGTGGAATCCAAGAACAGCCCGTGATTTAGGGTGTCGACGAGGTTTCTCTAACTCTCAAGGTCATATTAATTTAGGATCGATCTATCATCATCTAAGCCACAACTATCAACCCTTTACCTTAGAATTGCTAAAGGGTTTTAGCCAACAATCATTTTCATGATATCAATATTCAAATTAAGAAGAATAAAAGATGAAAACCCTCGAAAACTCAAATAAAACTCAAAATCAATATCGAAATCCAAACACAAAGTCGTATGTTTATGAATCTAGAAGAATATGAATAGAAACCTCATAAAGATCTAGAGAAGTCACAAAGGACGGGATGTCAATCCGTTCTTGAATGAAAACCCTAGAATATCTCACAAGGTACACAATTTCCGAAAAGTATGTCCTTCATGAATCTTCAAGCGAATCTCCCAACGACAGCTAAATGTACGTGAAAGTCAGGGGTAAGTGAGCGTAAGCGAGCTCCCGAAAACTCTCTTCTCTAGCCTTTTAATAAGGCGAGGTAGGGTTACGAGAAAGCCCAATGACGTGGCAAAATATGACACGTCACAGAATCACCGAAATCACGGCCAAGTACAACTTTCCACGACGTTGTTTAGGGTGTGGAACCAGATTACGGTGCCATAGTATTTCCACGGCCGTAATTTAGACCGTGTAACTCTCTGGAGTGCTCCAAACTCAAGTCCACGTTCATGTTGCCAAATACACGGCCGTGGTTTAGGGCGTGGAAGTCAATTTCCTTCTCCACGACCGTAATTCAGGGCGTGGACTTGCTTTTCTTCTTTCTTTGCCTTTGTTTCGTGCAATCTTCCATTCATTCTGCTTCCTTAGCCTTTCTAATGCATCTCCTTGCCATCAAATGTGATCGAACACTCCTTTCCTTCCTTATTTTCTCCAATCCAAGCTTTATTCACCTAAAAACACAAAGTAGCTAGTGTAGATCTCTATATCGACAAAGTGGGTGAACTAGCTCACAATTGCTTCAAACACATATCTAAGAACAATATAAAGAGGGAAAAGCAACTAAAACAAGTGCCTAAAATATCGTCATATTTCATACTAACAACTCACCTACTGAAGGGTTGTGTGCAGAACCTATGTCCCAGGCGTAGGTACGTGTGCAGCAGTGTTGCTACCTTCTTGATCTCGCAGCATGGAGAGTCTGGCTCGTCTGGGAGTGTCGCAGCAAGGAACGTCTGGCTCGTCTGGGGAGGGATTGGAAACTTACGCTGCAGCACTAAGATAGTCCACCTATCTACACTTGTACTCGTCTATGAGGAGATCTCATCACCCCTACAGATAGGTCTATTCAGATCGAAAGAGATGGCAACAGAGTAGGAGAGTGGTAGGAAACACCGACTGTGTGCTCTGGCCTGATGTAGAGGTGCACCAGGGAAGCTGCACTGCTTGATCTAGGCTCGCTGGTTGAGCACTCCTTGCATCTGTAACGAAGGAACGAGTACTAGGAAGGTTGGGAAAAACGTATGAAGAGTCGGGAGGGGAGAAGGTGTTACGAGAGTAGCCAGAAGGGAGGCCACATTCATGGAGTGAACCTGGACAGATTGAAGCGAGGTTGGAAAGGAAAAAATCATAGAGGCGTGATATCTTGCGTGATCTCAAGATCGTTACAAGCTGAAGGGAAAGACGTAACTGCTGCTCCCTGGGCTGAGAAGTGACAAACAGAAGGTCATCCGGTAACGTCCCGTTCTTTTGGGTGAGTTCCGATTTTTATTTTCTTCCTACTTTCGATTCGTTCGTGGCACGAGATTTATTTTTATTATTTAAAAATAATGTTCAACATAAAAAATAGCTTTCCGGGTATTTTATTGTTTTGGTGTACATATACGTATTTCCGTATTTTATTTTTAGTCCCAAAAGTCGGAAATTTTCGATTCAGAGATCCCGTTCCGTTCGTTTAATCGAGTTTTGCCCAATTCCCTTTTTCTTCATTCTTTTTCTTTTATTTTCTTTTTCTTTTCTCCTGCCCCTTTTTTTGTCTCTTGCGTGTTGGAGCTATCCAGGAGATGGCAGGACCGCCTCCTCGTTCTCTCCTATCTGCAGCTGCTGTAGCCAGCCAGTGACCCCTCGCCCTCCCTCTTGTTGGATCTACCCCAAGCAACCCTCACACTCTCATCTCACAATTCTCTCACCTGCAATCTCTCCTCTACTCATCTCTCATCCTATCCTTCTCTCATTGATTTTCATCCCTCTATGTTGCCTCTGTTGAAGCCGATTGGAGGCTGCATCACTATTAGGGGAGAGTTCGGACCACCAGGACTCGCCGGAACGTTAAGGAGGCGCCTCTACACCGCCGCCTCAAGCCAATCGGAAAGCCAAAAGGCCGGAGAACGCTGCCCCTCTTTTTCTCCCTGCTCCCTGTTCTCTTCTGACGCGAGGAGGGGAGACGCACCCGTAGATTTCCACCGGAGGACTGCCTCGCCGCCGCCAGGAAGGAAGCCCTTTGCCTTTGCCGTCGGAGCCCGAAGTTGCCTTGTAACGCCGCTTGCTTGCCCTCTCAAATCACCTCTGTCGCCAGAAACAGGGGTTAGTTGTTAATCCTTGTTGCCGCCAAACGCCGCCAGAGACGAGGTGCTGCCGCCCTTATTCGAAGCCCTCCTGCTCCGCCGCTTCTCTCCTCTGTCTTGCACAGCCTGCCGGAGTCCCAGCACGTCCCAGCCGCCGCCAACTCTTCCCTTTGCCGGCTGCTGCCCTTGCGGGTTCAAAAAGAACCCTTGTTCTGTTATTACATTCCGCCCCCAGAATTTTGGTATAATTACAAATAGTGCCCATGTTTTGTATTTGCAAATTAGACCCACACTTTGGAAATGCATTTAATGCCCTTACTGATTTGTATAATTATAGTTGTGACCCAATGTTTTGAAATGTGCAGTTTTTGCCCTTGTGAATAAATCATAGATTTGGAATAAAGCTTATTTTGGAAAATGGTCGAGTTTATTGAGTACCATATTGTGCCGGGAAAGTTGACTACGGATTTTGACTCATCTTTATAGAATCGTATATTTTGTCCCGGACAATGTTCTTATTGTTTTAACCTTGGATTTTAACTACGGGATTTTAAAGTTGACGTTTGAAAAACGAGTTTTACCTTTGAGTTATATTTTATATAATTTTAAAATCAAATTTAGCATATAAGCTAAATTTCCTTAGCTTTGATTTTAGGTCCGGAAGCGCCCGGTATAGACCAACAAATCCATTCTCCACATCCGTAGATCGTACTCCGCCATCGACTTTGTGTGAGTACCTCTTTTTCGATATAGTATTATTTAGCAATAGTACCATGCTAGGTTGGATCTAACATAACTTAGTGGAAATGCCAAGTAGTGGCTTTGAACTTTAGGTGAGGATTTAAGGATGATTTGAACGTTATAAGGATTGAGGTGTGTATGCTATCATGTGAGCTTTGTTGAGGTTGTGAGTATGTGTTTGTTGAGATTGTGGAGTTAGGATGGAAGTATTCTAGCATGTGGTTATAGTTGAGATCTCGTGAGTTTATGAGGGCTAAGAGAGTATCCTAGTTTATGGGAGTGTATTACCTAATAAGAATATATAGTACTAGAAGTCTAAGGACTTCTAGCTTGCGTGAGTAGTTGTTGATTATCGTGCCTTGTCTTGAAGAGGCTTTGATTATATTCCTTCGAAGAGTGTTATCGTTTTCGGGTAGCTTTGAGACGAGGTAAGTCCTCGGACTTACTTAGCCGCTTCTATGCTTTATTTGGATGTATATGGTGGTGTGTGTTTACCGCTTTTAAGCATGAAAATGGATTAGGATTTACTTGACCTTATTTATTGGCCCATTGTTACTACTATTATTATCGGGCGGTGACATCACCGCTCAGTTTCCCGAGGGAGACTGGGGGGATCTCTGCGACCAGACCATACAAGGTATACGGGCGGGCTTCTTCATCACTCCCTCAAGATATACGGGTTGGGCGCCGCCACACTCCTGTTGGTTACACGGGGACAAAGGCGACAGTTATAAGACTCTCGTGTCACACTTGAACGAATGGATTAGATATGGAATAACCTAAAAAGATAATAAGTAACGGATGTGTATGTTTATGAGCATGTTGTGTGTTTGTGTTCCTATGTGTGTTTGTGCCATATTATTCGTATAATGCCTAGAATGTGAGCTAACGGTTTTATACCGATTGTTGTAGTTGATGTGCAGGTTAGGATGTGGCCGAGTGATCCGGAGGAGTGGGCAACCGGGGTTCCGTACATCTTAGGTTGTTTGGGTTTGGAGTCCTTGTGTTGTTGTTATTGTATATTTTTGATGTTGTTGTAAGGACGGCAGATGTCTTTCCTTTCCTTTATTTCCGGGTTTCATAACTGTTACGCTCAGGATATGTGATGTGTGTACGCAATAAGCTTTAAATTTATACTCGTTATATTTATCCTAACTCCTAGCGAAACCGCAGTGTACGGGACGTTTGTAGTAGGGATAGTATTCCGAGGTCGAACACAAAGACTAAGGTGAAATCGAGTCAATTAATGGTCATAGATAGTGTGGATCTAATCAAAGAAAAGGTCAAGGAACAAAGAAATGAAAATCTCGATATTTTTGGTTGGTTTTTGTGGTGATCAAGCAAGGATCACAAATCAAGCAAGACAATAAAACAATCTAACAACTCAACTAGCAAACAAACAAGTAACTCAAAACACAAATATATGATCAAGAGAGAAAAGTGGATTCTAGAGGTCAAGATTTCCGGTTATGGCATTGGACTCAAGGTTCTAAGGATTCTAAGGACAAGCTGTGGTGTTGGGGAAGAGCGTTTCACTAATGGAAGTAATTACCGGCTAGGTCTCTCACTTCACTAGTCCCGCATCAAACTCCTATTACCGGGTAGGTCTCAAGGGGTTAAAGTAGGGAATTCTACACAAACCGGATACTACTTAAGGGGTAACCCTCTCCTTACCGGGTAAGTCTCGGAATAGGGAAGTGTCAAGCAATAATCCTAGCACACTCGATCCAATAGCAGCTTATGAGGCTCACTACTACCTAGTATTCATCATCTTAGGTATCTAAGGTCGGAAATCATCGGGTAGATCTCTTCCCTCACTTAGATTGATAGCATTAGGTGATCCTAAGCTAAATTAGGCTTAATAAACACTAGGATTTAAACAACCAAACAGCCTAACATTCAGATTCACCATTTAAAGAGCAACAGGAGAATAAATCGGGCTGTTCTACAGCTAAATCGGCCAATCTGACTGATGATCAGGGCGATTTTTCCTTCTGGGCTGGGTTTCATGCATACAAATCATCCTAAACTAACATATAAGTCCATTCTATCATCATCCTAGCCATAACCATCAATCCATCACTCCAGAATCATAACAAACTAGCCAATAGTATGCATATTAAGATCCAAAATCATCACACAAGCATACATGGTTTTCATAGATGGATGATGAAAGATGAGCAAGTAAAATCAATAAATCTCAGCTGAATCTAAGTTTAGCAAGACTTACAACCCTTAAAACAAAGTTCCAAAACGTTCCTAACAATCCTTGCAATAGTTCTTCAATCCAAGACTACAAAAATCACTCAAAATCACTCAAAACCTCACTATCACTCTATGTTTTTTGTTTTTCTTCTTCCTTCAATCCTTGAGAGTTTTTTTTTCTCCTCCAAATCTTCCTCCAATGATGAGCTGTGAATGAGAGAATGTGTGAGAGGAGAGATGCCCAGCAACAGCTTGCAGGACCACTTATATTCTCCACCAAGAGCAAGGCCGGATCAAGAGATCGTGGGACACGTGGCTTAAGCTGTTGAAGGCAGGAAAATCGACCCAGAGATAAAAATCGGCCGATTTATCTGTTAGTTGGTCCGATTTTCTTCAGTAGAAGCATGCTATGATCGTCTAGCCATGAGTTGCTCCATTGCTTCCACCAATAGTGGTCTTTGTGTCCTTTGTTGCTCCAATTATGCTCCTCCAAAGCTTTGGATGTGTACCACCATGAGGCTTGGCCCTCGAATGTATCGGTTAATGTCTAAAAGACCCCCGAAATACCTACAAAGCAATACACAAGTCCGTGTAGACGTCTATCTCGACAAAATACGTGAATTGAGTGCAAACGTCGTGAATTAGTGCTAAACCATGCATGAGTGAGTGAGAAATCTATCTAAATGATTACCTAAACCTAAGTCATAAATCGTGTTATCAAAAATACCCCATACTTAAGGTTTGCTCGTCCCCGAGCAAATTCTCAACTATAGACTACAAGATAACATGATTTATGTATGTAGAAAAATGGCAAAATCTTTTTGGGTTTTGTGCTTCTAATTTTGGATCACCTTCATAGTCATGTTTCATGGCAATGGACAAGCAATCATGTATCAAATAAATGAAAACATGAAAAGACAATTACACTTAACTTGATAGCATGCAATGAAATGTAAAGATGAAGAAGTCAAGATGATCATGAGCATATCTAATCTAGATCACTAAGTCTTGCACACATGCAATTAGGTCACGAGAACTTAGGAAAGAAAAGGCTAAGAAATGTTGTGATTAGGTGGGAATTTCTAGGTCGTGTGATGCTAATCCGGGAAATGAACTAACTCCACAATCTCGTTTTTGCTCAACTTCCCAACAAGTGTATAATTTTCTCCGTCTTTTCTTTGTTTTCTTTTTCTTTCACTTATTTTTGAGACAATGGCATTGGTGTACAAAAGCCGAAACCTTAGTGATTAGCCGTCCTCGGGCTTTTTCTATTTTTTCGAGGTGCATCCACACCGGGCACACATACCAAAGCTCGTTAGGACTATCGGTTTAAGCCAATGTCCCCAAACCTATATTTTGTCTACACTTTCACAACAATTTCAGCATTTCATTCACAACATTCTTTCATCAACAACTTCACCCCACACTTGCCTTTCACACACATCAACACACTATCATGCTCCTATTCCCGGATGGGTCAAAAGAGGTCAAATTTATATCAATTGAGGTGCTTAAACAACATGATCAAGATGAGAAGTAGAGAAAGATGAGTTGCCTCATTTATTCCTAAATGATGTGCAAGAACTAGTATGCAATTTCGACTTTCAATACTCAATTCAATCAAGGCAAATATTCATGATCACAAATCATTCATGGGATTCAAGATAAGTACTTCAAGTCCACATATGCATTCATCTATTCAACATATAAGGCCATCCATAGCCAATTCACAAGACAATTTCATCATAAGGGTCATTCCCAAGCTTTAGAAGCACTAAAAATTTTAAAATTTTCTGATTTTTTTGGATTTTTTCGAAATATGTATGTACAATGCAAGACATGTGAAGATTTTAAACTATCCTAGATGCTCATCATGCAAGGGATCATGCAAACCCCACCCCATACTTAGAAACACATTGTCCCCGATGTGTAAATGAAGTAAAGAAGAGTGAAAGAAGGTTCTCACAATGTAAAAATGGTTTGCTATGGTATTTGGGATTTCTCAAGTGGATTGATGGTGGATGATCCTATCAACAATGGTAGAGAGCTCTAAGTATTCATCAAGGCGTCGGGACCCGCGCTAGGCACCGCTAGCCGTCCAAGTTCCGCGTCCGCTCCACCCATAATGGATGAGGGGTTCATCATCATCATTCATATGTCAAGCAAGGCTTCCAATGCTACTAAGGTTCTAGCACACACAAAGCACACAAAACACACAAAAACAGAAAAAGCTAAAACAAAAACAAAACGAAAAAGGGAAAAAGGTTACCAATGGGTTGCCTCCCACCAAGCGCTTCTTTAAGGTCATTAGCTTGAACAAACTCGGGGGCGTCTACTCAAAGTGAAGTGGGGCAATCATGTCCACCGGAGCTCCCGGGATATACTTCTTCAACCGGTGCCCATTCACCTTAAAGTTTCCACAATGTTCCCCTCCTATCTCAATAGCTCCATGGGGAAAGATCTTCTTCACCACATATGGCCCGGTCCATCTTGATTTTAGCTTTCCGGGGAAGAGCCGCAGCCTTGAGTTGAAGAGAAGGACAAGGTCGCCTTCACTCAACTCCTTCGGGATCAGGCGCTTGTCATGCCATCGTTTAGTCCTCTCCTTGTAGATCCGGGCATTCTCATAAGCATCCAACCGGATCTCTTCAAGAGCGTTTATATCAAGCAACCTCTTCTCTCCCGCTTCCTTGAGGTCAAAATTTAGCCACTTAATGGCCCAATAAGCTCTATGCTCCATCTCTACCGGAAGATGGCAAGACTTGCCATAGACTAACTTGTAGGGAGTAGTGCCAATGGGTGTTTTGAAGGCGGTTCTATATGCTCATAAGGCATCATCGAGCTTCATAGCCCAATCCTTTCTCGTCCTTGAGACCGTCTTCTTGAGAATTCCCTTTATCTCCCGGTTGGAGATCTCCACTTAACCACTAGTTTGGGGATGGTAAGGTATTGCCACCTTATGAGTCACCCCATACTTAGCCAAAAGTGCTCCAAAGTTCCTATTGGTGAAGTGCTTCCCTCCATCGCTTATGATCACCCTTGGTGTTCCAAACCTAGGAAAGATCACTCGGTTGAAGAACCGCACCACAACCTTGGCGTCATTTGTAGGAGAGGCGATTGCCTCCACCCATCTCGAAACATAGTCAACCGCCAATAGGATGTAGAGGTTGCCACATGAGGAAGGGAATGGTCCCATGAAGTCCACACCCCACACATCAAATATTTCCACTTCTTGTATGTTGTTCAAGGGCATCTCATTCCTCCTTGAGATGTTGCCCGTCCTTTGGCAAGCATCACAAGCTACCACAAAGCTTTGCACATCCTTGAACAAACTTGGCCAAAAGAAACCCGATTGCAACACTTTTGCACATGTCTTGTGTGAGCTAGCATGCCCTCCACATGGAAAGGAATGACAATGGCGGATCACACTCTCCACCTCATCCTCCGGTATGCATCTTCTAAACATTCCATCCGGCCCTCTTTTGAACAAAAGTGGCTCACTCCAATAGTAGTGCCTCACATCCATGAAGAACTTCTTCCTTTGGGCATATGTCAATCCGGGAGGCACTTCCTCACACACTAAGTAGTTCACAATGTCGGCATACCATGGCTCACTTCCTCTAGACACTTGGAACAAGCACTCCTCCACCATTTGCAATTGCTCGTCCCGGAATGAATCATCAATCGGGATGTCATCTCTTTCAAGCTCCAATGGTGGGAGTCTACTAAGGTGATCCGCCACGGAGTTCTCGGATCCCTTCTTGTCCCGGATTTCCAAATCAAACTCTTGAAGAAGAAGGATCCACCGAATCAACCTAGGTTTGGCATCCTTCTTTGTAAGGAGGTAACGGATCGCAGCATGATCCGTATAAACAATGACTTTTGCTCCAACAAGGTATGACTGAAACTTCTCAAAGGCATACACTACCGCTAGCAACTCTTTCTCGGTTGTGGCATAGTTAAGTTGGGCATCATCTAGCGTCTTGCTAGCATAATAAATGGCATGAGTGCGCCCATCTTTCCTTTGCCCCAAAACAACCCCAACTGCTACATCGCTTGCATCACACATGATCTCAAATGGGAGGCTCCAATCCGGAGGTTGCATGATAGATGCGGAGATCAAAGCGTTCTTCAACCTACAAAAAGCCTCAAGGCAATCTTTGGAGTAAACAAATTCAACATCCTTCATTAGTAGGTTAGTAAGAGGCTTAGAAAATTTAGAGAAGTCTTGAATAAACCTCCGGTAAAAACCGGCATGCCCTAGGAAACTCCTTACCCCTTTCACCGAGGTAGTTGGTGGCAACTTCTCTATCGTTTCAATCTTGGCTCTATCAACCTCAATGTCACGGTTAGACACCTAGTGCCCTAACACAATACCTTCACTTACCATGAAGTGGCATTTTTCCCAATTCAAGACAAGATTTGTCTCCTCACATCTTTGAAATACTAATGACAAGTTAGCCAAGCAATTATCAAAGGAAGAACCATAAACAGAGAAATCATCCATGAACACTTCCATGATATTTTCAATGTATTCCGAAAAGATAGCCATCATACACCTTTGGAAGGTGGTGGGTGCATTACACAACCCAAATGGCATTCTCCTATATGCAAAAGTTCCCCATGGACATGTAAATGTGGTTTTCTCATGGTCATCGGGGTGGATAGGGATTTGGAAGAATCCACTATAGCCATGTAAATAGCAAAAATGAGAGTGTTGAGCTAACCTCTCTAGCATTTGATCGATGAAAGGGAGAGGGAAGTGATCTTTCCTAGAGGCCATGTTCAACTTCCTATAGTCAATACACATCCTCCACCGCGTAACCGTCCTAGTCGGGATTAGTTCATTGTTCTCATTGGTCACTACGGTCATCCCACCCTTCTTAGGAACTACATGAACGGGACTAACCCATTTACTATCCGAGATAGGGTAGATGATTCCCGCATCTAGCAACTTTATGATCTCTTTCTTGACTACCTCTTTCATTAGAGGATTCAATCTTCTTTGATGTTCAATAGAGGGTTTATGGTTATCTTCCATCATTATCTTATGCATGCACAAAGAGGGCTTAATGCCAACAAGGTCATCAATGGTGTATCCTATTGCCTTTCTATGCAGTTTCAATTCATTCAACAATCTATTAAGCTCATCATCATTCAAAGATGCATTCACAATCACCGGATAAGTAGAATTTGAACCAAGGAAAGCATACTTTAAATGAGAAGGAAGAGGTTTAAGATCAAGTGGAGGAGGACCTTTTTCGGTTGGAGACGATCCATACAATGTAGGTTGAGATGATTGTAAAGCCATGGAAACCTCCTTGAAGTCCCTTGATGATTGCTCACATTCAAGTGGTTGGTGCTGAAAAGACTCAGGAAAATCGACCCTGGAGGAAAAATCGGCCGATTTTCCTGAGGGTGGGTCGATCTGAGTTTCTGGTGTTGGATTTGAAGGCCAAAAATCGGCCGATCTGGTCCCTCTAGTCCGATTTTTCTAGCTGATCTTCACTTCTTCTAGCACTTCAAATCCAACACTTGGTAGCTCGTCCAATGCATTCAAGGCCTTGATTACTTCATTGCTACTCTCCTCAACTTCTTCCTCCATCAAATTGAGCTAAGAACCTTCTCAAGTGGATCCTTGAGCAAGATTGAGCTCACAACCTCTCTAGACTCCTCTTTTTCAACTTTGTTGAATACATCTTCATCAAGGGTTGGCCCTTTCATCATTGTGGATAGCTTGAACTTGATGTTCTCTTCTCCAATGTTGAAGGAGAGGGTCCCATTCTTGCAATCTACTAGACATCCGGAAGTAGCTAGGAAAGGCCTCCCCAAGATGATAGAAACCGGATAGTCCGCCGGGATGTCCAAAACAACGAAGTCTATGGGCACATAGAACTTCCCTAGTTGCACCGGAATGTCTTCCAAGATTCCAACCGGATGAGTGATTGAGCGGTCCGCCATGTAAAGGGTCATCTTGACCGGCTTTGGCTCTCCTAGCCCAACCATGTAAAGGGTCATCTTGACCGGCTTTGGCTCCCCAAGATCACATAGGGTGTCATACTTCACTTCTCCTACTCCGATTGGCACACAAAAGGATCCCGGATCCCTTAGCTTAGGAGGCATCTCCTCCTTCATCGTTTGAATCAACTCCGAGGATCTCTTTGTCATTCTTATCTCCCCATACTCCTCCAACTTCCTTTTGTTTGAGAGTATTTCCTTCAAGAACTTGCCATATGCCGGCATACCTAAGATAGCATCCATGAACGGAATATTAGTATGCAATTTAGACATAAGGTCAAGGAATTTACCAAAGTGATTGTCCAAGCGAGCTCTTGCTCGTGATTGTGGGAACGGTAGTGGTGGCTTGTATGGAGACGGTGCCACATATGATGGCTCAACATCCTTGCTCTTGCCTCCATCTTCTTGCAATTTTTCCTCTTCTACCACTACTTGCTTCCCCTTAGCATTGTCCTTGGGCGAAGGATCTTTCATACTCAACCCGCTCCTTGTAGTAATGGCCAACACTTGGCCTGTTGGGTTTTCTTCGGTCCTTCCGGGAAGCTTCCCCGGATCTCTATGGGCTTCACCCGCCTTTTGGAACACTTGTGCTTCCAACACCTTTTGAGCTTTAGAAATGGAAGTCACCGTGCTCTCAAGACCACTCAACCTTCCAAGCAATTGCTCAAACATCATTTCGGTTCTATCCTTTGGAGGTTGAGTAAATCCGGGTGGAGGTTCTTGCGAAGCTTTTGGTGGTGGAGTTGTGATTGTGGAAGCGGGAGGGTTCAAGGCTCCATCCGGGTTAGAATAGGAAAATCCGGGATGGTTGTGGTTGGGCCGGTAATTGTTGAATTGCCGGTTGTTGTTAAAGTTCCTTGGGCCTTGATAGTTGTTGTAATTGGCCCTTCCCATGTAATTCACATCCTCCTCCTTGGAAGACAAATTAGCTTGTGGAAGCACTTGAGGGGTTGCTTGATTCTTCAAAGTTGTAGCACACAACTCTCTCAAAGACTTTAGTTCGTTGTTGATGGCGTCAAGCTTGAAATTTCTCATGGTGACTTCACTCACCTCATATGCTCCCGCCTTTCTCCCTTCACTCTTCCTATGGGAGTATTTCTCAATCACTAGAGCTTGTTTATCCACAAACTCCCAAGCATCATCCACATGCTTCTCCATGAAAGTCCCACCGGAAAGGGATTGAAGCTTGAATTGGCTATCTTCATCAAGCCCTTTGAAGTAGATCTCCAATAGCTCAATTTTTGGTATACCATGGTGTGGACAATCTAGGAGAAGATCTTTGAATCTCTCCCAAGACTTGAACAAACTCTCTCTATCCTTCATCACGAAGGCATTGATCTTCCCTCTTAACTCGGTAGTCTTGGAAGGTGGGAAGAACTTAGTCAAAAACTCGGTTGTCATCTCCTCCCAAGTACCAACTCGCCCTTGTGGAATAGATTGATACCAAGCTAAGGCTTTGTCCTTAAGAGAGCAGGAGAAAGCCCTAAGCCTATGGTTGTTTCTCTCCAATCTTGGCGGTCTAAGTGTCTCCATCAAGATCTCATAATTCATCAACTGTTGATGAGGAGACTCTTCTTCCATCGCTCCAAATTGATTATGCCGGATCATTTGTAGAACTTGAGGGCGGAGCTCGTAGTTGTGGGCTGCGGAATCTCCTAACTTCACACCCGGACGGTGTGCTCTTTGTGCCGGATCCATACGTCTCCCCAAAGTTTGTGGCTCTTCAATAGCAATGGGTACAACCCTAACATTCGCCTCCGGCTGCGGTTGTGGTGGTGGAGGAGGTGGAGGTTGTTGACGATTAAGCTCTCCTTGTACAAGGGCTTGCCTAATCTCATCAATCTCCCTCCTAGTTGCTTCTTGCCTCTCATTGGCAAGTCTCCTTTCTTCCTCCAAGAGCTCATCTCTTAGCCTTATTTGCTCTAAAGCCTCATCCAATTCAGCTTGGAGGTCTCTTCCGGCCATCTCTTTTCCCTTTTTAATGCTCTTGGATCTAGATCTAAGGGTTTTCTCCGGTTCGGGATCGAATGGAGCTACATCCTTTCCACGAGATCTTCGCATACACCTAAAGAGTAAGAGATGTCCTGAAAAGCAAAGACACACACCAAAGCGAGATCAAAAGCAACAAGAAAGATCTACACTATAAACAATCAAAAAATAGACTCAATCTAGACCTAGTCCGCGGCAACGGCGCCAAAAACTTGTTACGCTCAGGATATGTGATGTGTGTACGCAATAAGCTTTAAATTTATACTCGTTATATTTATCCTAACTCCTAGCGAACCCGCAGTGTACGGGACGTTTGTAGTAGGGATAGTATTCCGAGGTCGAACACAAAGACTAAGGTGAAATCGAGTCAAACAATGGTCATAGATAGTGTGGATCTAATCAAAGAAAAGGTCAAGGAACAAGAAATGAAAATCTCGATATTTTTGGTTGGTTTTTGTGGTGATCAAGCAAGGATCACAAATCAAGCAAGACAATAAAACAATCTAACAACTCAACTAGCTAACAAACAAGTAACTCAAAACACAAATATATGATCAAGAGAGAAAAGTGGATTCTAGAGGTCAAGATTTCCGGTTATGGCATTGGACTCAAGGTTCTAAGGATTCTAAGGACAAGCTGTGGTGTTGGGGAAGAGCGTTTCACTAATGGAAGTAATTACCGGGTAGGCCTCTCACTTCACTAGTCCCGCATCAAACTCCTATTACCGGGTAGGTCTCAAGGGGTTAAAGTAGGGAATTCTACACAAACCGGATACTACTTAAGAGGTAACCCTCTCCTTACCGGGTAAGTCTCGGAATAGGGAAGTCTCAAGCAATCATCCTAGCACACTCGATCCAATAGCGGCTTATGAGGCTCACTACTACCTAGTATTCATCATCTTAGGTATCTAAGGTCGGAAATCATCGGGTAGATCTCTTCCCTCACTTAGATTGATAGCATTAGGTGATCCTAAGCTAAATTAGGCTTAATAAACACTGGGATTTAAACAACCAAACACCCTAACATTCAGATTCATCATTTAAAGAGCAACAGGAGAATAAATCGGGCTGTTCTACAACTAAATCGGCCGATCTGGCTGATGATCAGGGTGATTTTTCCTTCTGGGCTGGGTTTCGTGCATACAAATCATCCTAAACTAACATATAAGTCCATTCTATCATCATCCTAGCCATAACCATCAATCCATCACTCCAGAATCACAATAAACTAGTCAATAGTATGCATATTAAGATCCAAAATCATCACACAAGCATACATGGTTTTCATAGTTGGATGATGAAAATTGAGCAAGTAAAATCAACAAATCTCAGCTGAATCTAAGTTTAGCAAGACTTACAACCCTTAAAACGAAGTTCCAAAACGTTCCTAACAATCCTTGCAATAGTTCTTCAATCTAAGACTACAAAAATCACTCAAAATCACTCAAAACCTCACTATCACTCTATGTTTTTTGTTCTTCTTCTTCCTTCAATCCTTGAGAGTTTTTCTTCTCCTCCAAATCTTCCTCCAATGATGAGCTGTGAATGAGAGAATGTGTGAGAGGAGAGATGCCCAACAACAGTTTGCAGGACCACTTATATTCTCCACCAAGAGCAAGGCCGGATCAAGAGATCGTGGGACACGTGGCTTAAGCTGTTGAAGGCAGGAAAATTGACCCAGAGATAAAAATCGGCCGATTTATCTGTTAGTTTGTCCGATTTTCTTCAGCAGAAGCATGCTATGATCGTCTAGCCATGAGTTCCTCCATTGCTTGCACCAATAGTGGTCTTTGTGTCCTTTGTTGCTCCAATTATGCTCCTCCAAAGCTTTGGATGTGTACCACCATATGGCTTGGCCCTCGAATGTATCGGTTAATGTCTAAAAGACCCCCGAAATACCTACAAAGCAATACACAAGTCCGTGTAGACGTCTATCTCGACAAAATACGTGATTGAGTGCAAACGTCTTGAATTAGTGCTAAACCATGCATGAGTGAGTGAGAAATCTATCTAAATGATTACCTAAACCTAAGTCATAAATCGTGTTATCAATAACATTGCATAAAAATTTATTTCGGTTTTGGCCTTTATTTGTGCCTTGTTACAAGATCCGGTGAAATTGTTGTCAAGCTAAGGGTCGGGACACATTGTGAGGTCTCCGCCCGTAGCATCCCGAGTCCCGCGGATTCGGGGTGTTACAAAAGTGGTATCAGAGCCTTATGTTGACAACAATGGCACTCACAGTCTTCTAAAGGCCGAATAAAAATAAACAGAACCCTCAAGGGTTCTGAGTTTTAAAGAAATGAATTTTGTTTTCAAATCATGTGCATGAGTCAGTTGGGATAGCATGTACGGGACCACCACTTCCTCCGAGGACCTCGGTGACGTAGTTATTGATTATTATATTATATGTATATATATGTGTACATATGTAGATATGAATATGTGGACTTAGGAAGTTTTTGGACTATAGTTGTATGTTAAATTGTAAATTTTTTATGGACTTGTTATGTTTATAGTAGTAGCATGGCGTTTATATCCTTATATACATATAAACATATGGTATGCTTAGTATCATATTAGTAATAGTGAACCTTATAGCTAAGATGATAGAAAGCTATAATCTCCCTCTTGGACAACGCCTTTTGGCTTAGGATAGTATACATGTGAAGATGAGTATGCTCAAGTTAACGAGTTGAGCATCAAGTTTACGCAAAAACCCCGGTGATTTCTCGGACTCCTTTAAGAGGACATCAAATAAGAAAACTAGAGATGATGTAACCAAAGGACAAACAAAAAACAAAAAAGGGACCTCGTGTCGACTTAAGTGAAACCAAGATGGAGACTATACCAATATAAAAGCGACATGAAGACGTGAGGGTGGTATCAAGGAAACAATGGAGGAGCATAAAGGAAGCAACTAGAGACAACAATCGTAAGATTTTTCCAAGTGCGGTGTCGATGAACTAAAGATGTGAATCAAGTAAAGAGGACTATATTCTCGCTTGAGAATAAAAGTGGCATTTTAAGTAAGACGAGTGATGACATGAATTATGTACCATTATATTCATGCATATTGTAGAAGGTTGTCTCAGTTTACCTTGCATTTAGAGAGATTTTGTATGCCTTTTATGTTCTATTCAATCATTTGTCGGAATTATAGGTAAATGGAGTGGAATTGAAAGCAAAAGCGGAGCAAGGAGCATCTAAGGAGGTTAAGGAAGCTAAAAGAGTCTTAGAGGGATGACAAAGAGCTAAGGAATTGCAAAGGAGAAGCATAGAAGACGAGCCAAGAGTAGAGTACTTTCTGTTGAAGAAAATCGTGCCAATATGCATATAAATCGGACGATTTTCATCCCTTGAAATCGAACGATATTGTGTATAAATCGACTGGGTCGATTTCTCTTGTTTTTCGGCCAAATGAAAAGACAACACAAAGCCCAATTCTTTTGGGCTAGAGGAGAGTTTTGCCAAACGGCCCATTTGCAAGAAACTATAGAAGAGAACCCTAGGAACGAAAACGAGGAGGCCGCAGCGGGAAATCTTTACACGTTAGAGAGAGATTGGAGATTCTTGGAGGAGGATTGAAGGACTTTTAGCCGGGAAGCCAATCTTGATTCTTGTTTGTGAGATTTCTTTATCCATTGAAGCAATTGTGCTTTTTGAACACGTAATTGAGTTACTTAAGAGATACATTGATCAGTTTTGACGATTGTTTACAGATTTGAAGGTTATTGAATTTTTATTCAAGATTCAGTTTTCTTTGCGATATTTCACTCAATCTTTAATTTGATTCGATTTTGAAAATGGGTGGCTAAAACCCTTGTGATTCTGGGGAGAATAGTTGATGATTAATGCTTAGATGATGATAGACTGAACTCATTCAAACATTAGGACCCTGAGAGTTTAGATTTTAGTTTTGCGATAACAGGAAAATCGGACTGTTCTTGGGTAAATCGGCCGATTTCCATATGAACAACACGATTTATTCTTCTGACAAACTTTAATTGAATCAATCTTTAACCAAAACTAATCCTTGCCTAAATCCCAACATTGATTAACCTTTTTAGCCTCTAATAGAGTGTATGAAGAGATTTCAAACTTGATTCTACATTTAATAGATTAAGGTTATAAGATTTGGGTAATAAAGAGATTCAACATCCTTATTAAGATTCTAAGTGTGCTTTCTAATCTTTACTTTGGAGAGTCATATCCTGGAGTTTTAGATAGTTAGTTTGAACATAATTCTTGTCTTTAGATCTTTCTATATTGCAGCCTCAACAACCCTTATAGAGAGAACCTTTAGATTAGTTATATAGGTTTCGGAACTTCACCGTACGATATCACCTTTGAACATTTAATCTTGGCAATATAAACTCTGTCCTATATCTATAGAAGTATCTTGAATCGAAAGCCGAAATCGGATACTTGAATCCTTGGAATCATTTTACCCTTATTTGATCACAATAGCTTTTGGCATTTTTCGCTAGATAATTGAAATTTAATTTACTCTCACCAAATCCCTGAGTTCGACTCTGGAATTCTTACCTTACTACAACCGATCCGTACACTGCGGGTTCGCTTTGCTTTGAGTTCTAGATATAAATTTAAGACTTTGACGCACACACCTTTTTGAGCGAACAACTTTTTGGCGCCGTTGCCGGGGATTTGGTCTAGACCAAATTCAGTTTTCGGTTGTCTAGCTTGAGAGCTCTTGCTCTTGTGATTTAATTTGTCTACTTGAGTGATCTTTGCAGGTTCTTTAGGAATATGCGAAAGACTAGATCCACTAAAGATCTAGTTCCTTTCGATCCCGAATTGGAGAAAACTTTGAGAAGAAAGTTGAAGGAAAGAAAAATGGCTGAGAACAACGAGAGAAACTACCAGGCTGAACTGAATGAAGCTCAACGCCAACTTCAGTTGAGTGAGAAAGCACGAAAAGATGCTGAAACGAGTCATCAATTTCAGATTGATGAACTAAGAGCTATGATGTTGGACATGAAGTTGGAATTGAACGAATCCAGGAAGAAGAAGAAAGTCAAGACGCCAACTAAATCCATTAGAAATGACTCATCCGATGATGAAGAGATTGATCCGGACATGCCGGAACTTGAGGAGATTGATCCATTACTTCGTCCTGTTCGAAACACCCCAAAACCACGGGTTGTTCCTCGCATCCCAACTAGGGATGTGAGAGTTGCTAATGACGGTGATAGACCCCGAACTTTGGGGCAACGGATGGATCCAATTCAACAACCACGCCGTCTAGGTGTGGACTTCGGAGCTGAAGACATCCAGGAGTTTAATTTCTCGCCACAAGTCATCACCATGGTTCGCCAAAGTCAATATGGCGGAGCAAGTACTGAATCTCCACACCAACACTTGCAGAATTTTGAGATTCTCATGGAGACTATGAAGCCGAAGAAGGCTACTACAAGCAATTACAAGATCAAACCGTTCTTCTTTTCTTTGAAGGACAAGGCTCTAGCTTGGTACCAAACACTTCCAGCTGCAAAGCTGGCAACATGGGAGGAATTGTCTTCGGAATTCCTCACCAAATTCTTTCCGCCATCCAAAACGGCGGAATTGAGAGGTAAGATAAATGCTTTTTCTATGAAACCTAATGAAAGCTTGTTTCAATCTTGGGAAAGGTTTCAAGATCTCTTGTTGGATTGCCCACACCATGGCATTTCCAAGCTGGAATTATTGGAGATCTACTACAAAGGATTGGATGTGGAAACACAATTCAACCTCCAATCTCTCTCTTGTGGCACATTCATGGACATGAGAGAGGATGATGCTTGGGACTTCATTGAGAAGCAAGCCCAAGTGATTGAGAAGTATTCCCACCGGAAGGTGGACTCAAATAGCCGGAATTAAGGCGATTCGGGAGCTAAGTTGAACCAAGCTGCTCAAACACAAATATTCTCCCTCAATAATGAGATCAAAGAGTTGAAGGAAGTACTCAAAACGAGTCTTCAAAAGACTAAGGAGCAAGAAGCAACCTACATGGGGAGAGAAGACAATCAAACGAATGATAACCGGAACTCCAATTGGAACAACAACAACAATAACAACCGGAACTCCAATTGGAACAACAACAATAGGAATTCAAATAACAACAATTGGAGGTCAAATCAGCAAAATCCAGGTAATCCTTACTCTCATGCTGAAAAGGCTCTAACATCTCCATCTTCTTCTACTCCTTTAACAAGCCAGGAACAATCAAGCAGATCAAACAAACCCGATCCCATGCTAGAGACGATCCTAGGCAAACTACAAGGGTTGGAGAGCTATATAACTTCGGTTGATAAAGCTCACAAAGCTCTGGAAAGCCAAGTGTTTAACAAGGCCGGAGAAGTTCCAAGAGACCAAGGGAAACTTCCCGGGAAGACGGAAGATAACCCAAAGGAAAGGGTTATGGCGATCACTAGTAGGAGTGGTATAACAACTACCGATCCTCAACCTAAAGTAGTTGAAACCACCACTAAAGAAGGAGAGGGAAAGGAGAAGGAAGATATCTATGTTCCTCCTCCCGCCTACAAACCACCTCTACCTTTTCCTCAATCTCGAGCGCGTGCACGCCTAGATAAACATTTTGGTAAGTTTGTTGAACTTATGAGTAAGCTGCATATTAATATACCTTTTATGGATGCAATTTTAGGTATGCCAGCTTATGGGAAATTCCTCAAGGAGATCCTCTCTAACAAGAGGAAATTGGAAGACATCGGAGAAGTCAAGATGAGTATGGAGTCATCCGAACTCATCAAGACTATGACGGAGAATATGCCACCAAAGCTCCGTGATCCAGGATCCTTTTGCATACCCATCACTTTGGGAGAAGCTACTTATGATGCACTTTGCGACCTTGGAGCTAGTGTGAGTATCATACCACTCGCTCTATGCAAAGCAGTTGGTCTAGGAGAGCCTAGACCGGTGAAGATCACACTCTACATAGCTGATCGTTCCACCACTAGACTGGTGAAGATCACACTCTTCCTTTCGAGGTCATGTGCGACGCAAGCGACGTCGCCATAGGAGCCGTACTTGGACAGAAGAAAGATGGTCGCACTCATGCCATCTACTATGCTAGCAAAACGCTAGATGAGGCTCAATATAATTATGCAACCACAGAAAAGGAACTTTTAGCCGTAGTATACACTTTTGAAAAATTTCGTTCCTATCTTGTAGGTGCAAAGGTGATAGTCTATACGGACCATTCCGCAATTCGCTACTTATTCACGAAGAAGGATGCGAAGCCAAGGCTTCTAAGATGGATCTTACTCTTACAAGAGTTCGATTTGGAGATTCGTGATAAGAAAGGATCGGAAAACTCCGTCGCCGATCATCTTAGTCGTCTTGCGCAACTCACCGGCGAGACAGATGAACTTCCTATAGACGACTCATTCCCTGACGAGCAGCTACACGAGATTGAAGAGTGTCTTCAACATATCTCAAAAGGTAATGATCCATGGTTTGCTGACATTGTGAATTACCTTATTTGCTAGGAGATTCCACCCGGACTTTCATATGCTCAAAAGAAGAAGTTCTTTAGAGACGTACGGCATTTCTATTGGAACGAACCTCTTCTATTCAAAAGAGGTCCCGATGGCATTTACAGGAGATGTATCCCCGAAGATGAGGTGGATAGTGTCATCCGCCATTGCCATTCTCTACCATGTTGCGGACATGCTAGTTCCCACAAGACTTGTGCTAAGGTACTTCGTTCCGGCTTCTTTTGGCCTACACTTTTCAAAGATGTGCAAAAGTTTGTTGTTGCTTGTGATGCTTGTCAAAGGACAGGTAATATATCAAGAAGGAATGAGATGCCTCTCAACAACATACAAGAAGTAGAGATCTTTGATGTATGGGGCATCGATTTTATGGGACCTTTCCCATCTTCATGCGGTAACCAATATATACTTCTTGCCGTAGACTATGGCTCAAGATGGGTAGAGGCAATCGCTTCTCCTACTAATGATGCAATGGTAGTGGTGAAGTTCTTCAATAGAACGATCTTCCTAAGGTTCGGAACTCCCCGAACCATCATTAGTGACGGAGGAACGCATTTCACAGCCCGTCGATTTGAGACTCTATTGGCTATGTATGGGGTGACTCATAAGATAGCTACACCTTACCATCCGCAAACCAGCGGACAAGTCGAAATATCCAATAGAGAGATTAAGGGAATTTTAGAGAAAATTGTCTCTAAAACAAGAAAAGATTGGTCAATGAAGCTTGACGATGCACTATGGGCGTACAGGACAGCCTTCAAGACACCAATAGGTACGACTCCCTATAATCTTGTCTATGGTAAATCCTGTCATCTTCTTGTAGAGCTAGAGCATAAAGCCTATTAGGCTATCAAGTGGCTCAACTTTGACATGAAAGAAGCCGGAGAGAAGCGGCTCTTAGACATCAATGAGCTAGATGAGATATGGCTAAATGCGTATGAGAACGCAAAGATCTACAAGGAACGAATAAAGCGTTGGCATGATAAGCACATCATTCCAAAAGATTTGAAAGAAGGAGACCAAGTCCTTCTATTCAACTCAAGGCTTCGTCTATTTCCAGGTAAGCTTAAATCCCGTTGGACAGGACCTTATGTAATTAAACGAATTTTCCTCCATGGTGTAGTTGAAGTATGGGGTGAACAAAGCGGAAGTTTCAAGGTTAATGGCCAATGGTTGAAGAAATACACACCGGAAGCTCCGGTCGAGGAGATAGCTCCTATCCTCCTCCATTGAACACAAACCATACACCGTCCACCTAAAGACGATAAACAAAGCGCTTCTTGGGAGGCAACCCATGATAGTATAATTTTTCCCTCCTTTCATCACTTAGTTAGAGTAGATTAGTTGCTTTGTTCTTTGTTTTCGCTTTTTATTTGTCCCTCGATGCACTCTTGTTTTGTCGTGTCATTAATCGCAGGAAAATAGATCCAAATTAAGAGATCCATGGAGAAAGGAAGCATAAATCAGTTAAATCTTCAATGTCCATGAAGAATAAGGAAGGAAATCGAGCTGCACTAAGTTAATCGTCCGATTCAGGAGCAGAGCAAGTCGATTTTTGCCAACAGAAAGAAAAATCGACATGGAGATCGACCAGCCAAGAAAAATCGTCCGATTTTCAAGTGTTCAGAGAAAAATCGAGTTACCTTAAGTTAATCGTCCGATTCAGTAACAGAGCAAGTCGATTTTTGCCAACAGAAAGAAAAATCGACCTGGAGATCGACCTGCCAAGAAAAATCGTCCAATTTTCTTTGAGTTCAGAGAAAAATCGCCCCGACGATTAAATCGACCTTATAAATCGGCCGATTTTCTTCACAGTTTTTCAACCCTATATAAAGACTCAACCACTCGATCTTCCTCATTCCACAACCTTCCACTCTCGATTTCCCTCTCTCAAGAACTCCGAAAATCGCCCATACCCTACAATCCTCATTCCTTAATCATTTTGAGTGATTCTTTGCTCCAAACTGAAGCATTTTCAACAAGGAACAAGGATCTACCAACAACAAGCACGGCAATCGACTCCTCCATACGGAATTCAGGTTTTTCTTTCCAAAACCTAAGTTTCTAATTCGAAATTGAAGTTTGCTTAGGAAGTGTTTGTTTGATGAAATTGATTGAAGAATCTGCTTAGGAATCACTATAGGAAACTGTATGTGGTGATTGTTGGAATAGAACTTTACAGAATTGTGAGAATCGTAGAAATCGACCTAACCTAGAAAAATCGTCCGATTTTTGTGAAGAACAGGGCGATTTTTTGCTGCAGAAATGGATATTGTGAAGAGAATAACTAGAAATACAGGGAAGAAGAAGAGATCTTCTTCCAAAGCCCCTCCCCCACCTCCACCACCACCTCAAAACATTCCTAAGCTTCCCCCTCCCCTATCCAAGCACAAGAAAAGATATGAACGCATCCTAGATCGCCCATGCACCCCTCCTCGCTACATTGTGTTAGATGATCTAGATTCCTTGTTTGTTCAAGAGGATGTGGATATGATGCTTGACAGGGCTGGGCTGAGACAGTTTGCTACGATTAGGGAGGATGCTTATACCGAGATCACCCTAGAGTTCCTTAGTACATTCGAGCATGATCCTAGAGAAAGGATGGTCACCTTCCGCCTTATGAGCCAAGATCACACTATGTCTATTGATACTTTTGGAGACTTGTTCGGTTTTTTTTATTCAGATGCAGGCACATTTGCTAGAGGCGTTAGTGCTAGTGACTTTTGGGAAGCCATTTCAGTGGGTGAATATGGAGGAGATAAGTGGAGACCCGGAAATTCTAAGGAGACTAGTATGTACAACCTCTCCTTTAAGGTAGTACATAGGATTCTTAGTGAGAGCCTATTTGCACGGACAGACTCTCCACAGAAGCTCAAGGCTGATGAGCTTTTCATTCTATATTGTATGACATCCACCACCATTCCCGACATCTCTACCATTGCTGACTATCTAGGAAAGATAGCCAACAAAGCTAAGGGCGATATTTGTGCAAGAGGTCTTGTCACTCATGTGGCCAAGACATTGGTATTAGACTTCTCGGGATGCACTCTAGTTGAGAGTGCCCTTCCATTAGGCTCACAGCGGTTGGTTGTTCGACAGGTTTTGATTCCTCGAGGGAGAGGAACCCTTCATGTGCCCATGCCATGGCACAGGGATCCGAAGAAGAAACCATCCGAGATTATTTGGAAATCCGAATACACTATTCGGAACAAGAGGAACTGGAAGGAGACGTTTGAGTTGATGCTTGAGGATTTCTCTCCTCCTACTTACTATGATGATGATGCAGGTGACTCTGAGGAGGAGGATGAGGATGGAGGACAGGAGACTATGCTAGAGTTCGAGAGTGACACCCATAGTGGTCATGCCACGGACGCCATGGACACCGATACTCATGGTGCAGGACCTAGCCGGGCTAGTAGAGGAGATGAGGAGACGGAGGATGACATGCAGCCACCTCGCCGCTCATTTGCACTGCCCCAGGACATGGACGAGGACGTCGACCTCCCCGTCTCTTTAGGGAGATAGTCTCTAGTTTCCAAAGTCTCAACACCGACTATCACGCTCTCCACACCGACTACGACACCCTGAACACTCAGTTCAGGAACTACAGGCAGGAGACGGACGCTAGGCATTCATCCTATGACGGCCAGATGAGAGACTTATACTTCCACCAGTTCGGCCACTTCTACGATCCTAGCGCACCGATGTATCCTTATCCACCACCTCCACCACCGACAGAGGATTGAGCTTCCACTTCTTTTACATTATAAGTATTTTTCTTCATCTTCTGCTTGATTTTCACATTGGGGACAATGTGGATGTTAAGTATGGGGTGGGGGTACTTACAATACCTTTTGTTTCATCTTAGCACTTTATGAACTTTGCATTACTCTTGATGATTTGGCTTGTAATAACTCTTGCACTACTTGCTTTCACTATGACACTTGCATTTGCATGATCTTTTTCAAATCCTATGAATTTTCAAAAAATTTTGTGCTTCTTATGATGGAAATGATCTCTATGATGAGAGATGTGTATGTGGATAGGCAAAAAGATGCTTAGTTGTGTTGAGATGTTAATCATAGCATGAATGAGTTTACTTTTGTTACTTGAACACATGAATAAGTTATATCATTTAGTTGTTTTGATAAGAGAATGAAATAATAGTCGAAGCTATATTGCAAGTTCTTTTACATCATACAAGGATGACTAAGGCAATTCACTTCTTTTCTTTTCTCATATCTTGATCATGCTAGCCCCTAAATGAAATATGTAACCCTCCTTTTACCATCCGGGAATTAGGATAAGTGATAGAAAAAGTCATGTTTGATGTGGGAGGGCCAAGGAAAATGTATTAAATGAAAATGTAGAAATTCATAAGTTTGGGGACGTTGAACATGAGGATGAGTAACTCGGCACCATTCACATAGCCGGGTGTTTGTGTCTTGCCAAAGTCCAATTGAACGACAAGTCCTAACGGGATATGGTATGTGCATCAAGGGTTTGAGGCATCTCGAAATTGAGAAACGCCGATCTCCTAGGCTTCGGATTTTGTGCACCGCTGTCCATACTCTCAAAAAGTAAAGTATAAAGGAAGCAAAGCTTTCTACATGCGAAGCATGTGCGGTGAAGTAAAATTTTGAAGGTATTATGTTGTTCCTCTTTCCCAGATTAGCACCACAATTTCCAAAAAGAATTCCTTCCCTTAATACGTTTCTTAGACCTTTCCTTTGATTAGAAGACCTTGAGACTTTTATGCATGTGTATTAGACTTCTTGGCTTAGACTTGTTTGACTTTGATTACCCCTACATCTTTATCATGTCCTTTATTTGTGTTTTCAAGAAAGAAAGGAAGTTAGTTCATCTTATAGTTATCATTGATACATACTTTGCCTTTTTATGCCTTGAAATATCACGTTGAGGGTGATCCAATAAGAAGAAGCACTTCGAAAAGAAAAGTTTTTGAGTTTTCATACATATATAATCCATGATATATATCTTGTATTCTAAATTTGAGTCTTGCTTAGGGACAAGCAAGGGGCAAGTATGGGGTATTTTGATGACATGAATTATGTACCATTATATTCATGCATATTGTAGAAGGTTGTCTCAGTTTACCTTGCATTTAGAGAGATTTTGTATGCCTTTTATGTTCTATTCAATCATTTGTCGGAAATAGAGGTCTACACGAGTTTTTGATGAATTATAGGTAAATGGAGTGGAATTGAAAGCAAAAGCGGAGCAAGGAGCATCTAAGGAGGTTAAGGATGCTAAAGGGGTCTTAGAGGGATGACAAAGAGCTAAGGAATTGCAAAGGAGAAGCATAGAAGACGAGCCAAGAGAAGAGTACTTTCTGTTGAAGAAAATCGTGCCAATATGCATATAAATCGGACGATTTTCATCCCTTCAAATCGAACGATTTTGTGTATAAATCGACTGGGTCGATTTCTCTTGTTTTTCGGCCAAATGAAAAGACGACACAAAGCCCAATTCTTTTGGGCTAGAGGAGAGTTTTGCCAAACGGCCCATTTGCAAGAAACTATAGAAGAGAACCCTAGGAACGAAAACGAGGAGGCTGCAGCGGGAAATCTTTACACGTTAGAGAGAGATTGGAGATTCTTGGAGGAGGATTGAAGGATTTTTGGCCGGGAAGCCAATCTTGATTCTTGTTTGTGAGATTTCTTTATCCATTGAAGCAATTGTGCTTTTTGAACCCGTAATTGAGTTACTTAAGAGATACATTGATCAGTTTTGACGATTGTTTACAGATTTGAAGGTTATTGAATTTTTATTCAAGATTTGGTTTTCTTTGCGATATTTCACTCAATCTTTAATTTGATTCGATTTTGAAAATGGTTGACTAAAACCCTTGTGATTCTGGGGAGAATAGTTGATGATTAAGGCTTAGATGATGATAGACTGAACTCATTCAAACATTAGGACCCTGAGAGTTTAGATTTTAGTTTTGCGATAATAGGAAAATCGGACTGTTCTTGGGTAAATCGGCCGATTTCCTTATGAACAACACGATTTATTCTTCTGACGAACTTTAATTGAATCAATCTTTAACCAAAACTAATCCTTGCCTAAATCCCAACATTGATTAACCTTTTTAGCCTCTAATAGAGTGTATGAAGAGATTTCAAACTTGATTCTACATTTAATAGATTAAGGTTATAAGATTTGGGTAATAAAGAGATTCAACATCCTTTATTAAGATTCTAAGTGTGCTTTCTAATCTTTACTTTGGAGAGTCATATCCTGGAGTTTTAGATAGTTAGTTTGAACATAATTCTTGTCTTTAGATCTTTCTATATTGCAGCCTCAACAACCCTTATAGAGAGAACCTTTAGATTAGTTATATAGGTTTCGGAACTTCACCGTACGATATCTACCTTTGAACATTTAATCTTGGCTATATAAACTCTGTCCTATATCTATAGAAGTATCTTGAATCGAAAGCCGAAATCGGATACTTGAATCATTGGAATCATTTTACCCTTATTTGATCACAAAAGCTTTTGGCATTTTTCGCTAGATAATTGAAATTGAATTTACTCTCACCGAATCCCTCAGTTCGACTCTGGAATTCTTACCTTACTACAGCCGATCCGTACACTGCGGGTTCGCTTTGCTTTGAGTTCTAGATATAAATTTAAGACTTTGACGCACACACCTTTTTGAGCAAACAACGAGTTTCCAATAGGTGCTCCTAAATATGGGAGTTAAGATGAAAAGAGTGGTCAAAGAATTTGGAAAGATTGACGAGAACTAGAAGTGAAGCTTACCGAGGGTGAAGTGACGATCTTTGCGAGATCCTAAGTGGGTGACTTATTCAGAAATACGAGAGTTACAAGGAGGATCACAAGGTGAAAGTTCACATAGTAGAATTACCTTGTGGGGTCAACCATTTTCCGTCATTGTGATGAGACTAATCAATGGTAAGAAGCAGGAAGTGTGTAAGGATGATGATCTTCAGAAGATGAAAGAGGAAACAAGGAGCTGGATAGAAGAACTTAAGTTATCAACCAAGAAGGATGCGAGTGGAGGCTGATTAATGTCAGAATATTTGAGTACATTTGCTAAACATTATGAAGAGCGGTTAAGCCTATAAAGGTGGGACATATGAGATGAGAGTGTTGGGTAGGTACGGTTATCTTACAGAAGCGGAAGGAAGAGAGGAGCGTAGAAAGAGATAACGGAGTTGAAGCAGAGTAAAATGAGGTAACGTGGAAGTATGGTAGGAGGGTAAGTCGTTAACTACGAAGAAGGTCAGATACAAGTTAATCGGTGACAACTAAGAACGCACAGGTGCGAGTTGTCTATTGATGTGTGTAGATGGGAAGAGTAAACAAGACTATGGGAACATATAGGATTGGGAGCAAGAGCTTGGAGTATTCGCGGTGGATCAATGTCAATAGTAAGGAGGTACATCAACGGACGCGCATTTGTCTTAAATCAAATAATGTTGAACGAGTTCAAGCAAGTAGTTATAACAAGACCTTTGAGGAGGAGATTGTAACGATCTTACACGACCTTCTTAGGTCATGGGATTGACATATGGAGGAACGCCACGGGTTACAACTTTTAATGTTTGATCATGGTAAGGAGAGCTAGTGGAGCAACCGTAAGATGAGGCTTCCTTTGTAGTTTTACATAGAATACCGAGAAATACATAAGGTGACCAACAATAGTATGGGAAGACTGAAGTTTTGAAGTTTGAAGTCGATGTGAGATGTACAAGAAGTACATGAAAGATTGAGGATAGAACCTATACGGTCGATTCGACGTTACATAAGAAAAGGGAGTAAGTTCTACACCTACTCGAAGGAATGATGCAGGCTTTGGTAAAATACGAAGAAGGTAATACTAATATATTATAAGGCGTGATTATCTCATGCAGTTAGGACCTTCATGACTTCACAGAGTGTGAAACCTTAAAAAAAAAAAAAATTTAGAACAAGTCTCCTGAGTTCCGGAGATGAAGGATCTTTGAAAGAGGACGGTGAACATTGTAGCCAAAAAAGTATTAAACCACGTGATCGATGGACGTCACCTCAACATATCGGGGTGGACCACTTGAAAAATGTTAAGACAAGATTGTATCGATATCTTACGATATGTGATGGGAGAAGAAAAGCTGGAACTCGAGATAGAACGGATTCAAATGCATCGGGAGGTGGATTTACCATTAAGAAGATTTGAAGTTCACGTTGGAAAAATATCTTGAACTCTTGATTTGAAGTTCACGTTGGGATATATCTTGAATTCTTGATTTGAAGTTATTATAGAGGACACCAGGCTGTGAAGAGAGGCACGACTATCTCCATTTGTACAATGATTACTATAAGTTGAGCAAGATGACAATGAAGGACAAGTATCCCTTACAACAAATGGGGGACCTACTCAATCAGTTGCAAGGGTCGGTAGTTTCTTCTAAGATTAACTATTATTTGAGTGTCACCATTTGAGAATTCGAGACTCGGATATTGCAATTACGGTATTCCAGACCAACCAGGGTCACTACGAGTTGTAGTCACTCCATATGAGCTTACTGATGCCCGGAGGAGATATTTTGGGGTCTAATCTTGAAAAAGAGAGAAGATATTTGACAAGTTTTCTCGGGATGGCAAACCCCGAAAGATGTGAAAGAAGTTACAAGTTTTCTAGGATGTGCTGGTCATTGCCGGATTTGTGAAGAAATTCTCCAAGTCAGAGTCGTGATTGAGTATTGAGGAACGATATAAAAGTAATAGCATATGTATCTCGCAGTGTGAAGTGAAGTACTTCCTTCATCACTTGGAACTTGTAACAATATTGAGGAAACACAACAACAAAGATTGGTTTGACAAGAACCAAAGCCTACGGTGTATATTGGAAGTTCGATCGCCCTTGTTAGAGACAATCAAAGAAGAAACATAGTGGAAATGTTGCATTTAGAAAGACCCGAGAGTAGTGAGCGTTCACCCGGTGTTTCATGCGTACCAATCTAGGAAGTACAGGTATGACTAGAGAAGTTTTGCCGGTCTTGATGAGTTAGTGGCGTCATAGAACCAATGAGGCTAATAGGAAGTCGGAGGATAGTATCTTTGGTTGAGTTTTACGCTGAGCTAGTAGCTTTGATAAATCGAAGGGTTGGACCTAGTTCTTCCCTTAGTTGTGTATATGTGTGAAGTTATATGTTGTGTGTGCCCCGTGCGGGAATGTGCTTTATGACGTGATGTATCATACGATAGTAGTTCGGGCAGATCGTGTGTATATAGTAGAAGGTTTAAGCCTTCCTAGTTTGAGAGTTTATACCTCCACCTTAGGGACAGAGAAGTTTGGCGTATGGAAATTTCGGGCCGAAACTTGTTTTTAGGGGGACCTGATGTAACGCTCCGTTCTTTTGGGTGCGTTCCGATTTTTATTTTCTTCCTACTTTCGATTCGTTCGTGGCACGAGATTTATTTTTATTATTTAAAAATAATATTTAACATAAAAAATAGCTTTTCGGGTATTTTATTGTTTTGGTGTACATATACGTATTTCCGTATTTTATTTTTAGTCGCAAAAGTCGGAAATTTTCGATTCTGAGATCCCGTTTCGTTCGTTTAATCGAGTTTTGCCCTATTCCCTTTTTCTTCATTCTTTTTCTATTATTTTCTTTTTCTTTTCTCCTGCCCCTTTTTTTGTCTCTTGCGTGTTGGAGCTATCCAGGAGATGGCAGGACCGCCTCCTCGTTCTTTCCTATCTGCAGCTGCTGCAGCCAGCCAGTGACCCCTCACCCTCCCTCTCGCTGGAACTACCCCAAGCAACCCTCACACTCTCATCTCACAATTCTCTCACTTGCAATCTCTCCTCTGCTCATCTCTCAGCCTATCGTTCTCTCTTTGATTTTCATCCCTCTATGTTGCCTCTGTTGAAGCTGATTGGAGGCTGCACCACTATTAAGGGAGAGTTCGGACCACCAGGACTCGCCGGAACGTTGAGGAGGCGCCTCTGCACCGCCGCCTCAAGCCAATCGGAAAACCAAAAGGCCGGAGAACGCTGCCCCTCTTTTTCTCCCTGCTCCCTGTTCTCTTCTGATGCGAGGAGGGGAGACGCACCCGTCGATTTCCACCGGAGGACTGCCTCGCCGCCGCCAGGAAGGAAGCCCTTTGCCTTCGCCGTCGGAGCCCGGAGTTGCCTTGTAACGCCGCTTGCTTGCCCTCTCAAATCACCTCTGTCGCCAGAAACAGGGGTTAGTTGTTAATCCTTGTTGCCGCCAAACGCTGCCGGAGACGAGGTGCTGCCGCCCTTCTGCGAAGCCCTCCTGCTCCGCCGCTTCTCTCCTCTGTCTTGCGCAGCCTGCCGGAGTCCCAGCACGTCCCAGCCGCCGCCAGCTCTTCCCTTTGCCGGCTTCTGCCCTTGCGGGTTCAAAAAGAACCCTTGTTCTGTTATTACATTCGGCCCCAAGAATTTTGGTATAATTACAAATAGTGCCCATGTTTTGTATTTGCATATTAGACCCACTCTTTTGGAAATGCATTTAATGCCCTTACTGATTTGTATAATTATAGTTGTGACCCTATGTTTTGAAATGTGCAGTTTTTGCCCTTGTGAATAAATCATAGATTTGGGATAAAGCTTATTTTGGAAAATGGTCGAGTTTATTGAGTACCATATTGTGCCGGGAAAGTTGACTACGGATTTTGACTCATCTTTATAGAATCGTATATTTTGTCCCGAACAATGTTCTTATTGTTTTAACATTGGATTTTAACTATGGGATTTTAAAGTTGACGTTTGAAAAACGAGTTTTACCTTTGAGTTATATTTTATATAATTTTAAAATCAAATTTAGCATATAAGCTAAATTTCCTTAGCTTTGATTTTAGGTCCGGAAGCGCCCGGTATAGACCAACCAATTCATTCTCCACATCCGTAGATCGTACTCCGCCATCGACTTTGTGTGAGTACCTCTTTCTCGATATATTATTATTTAGTAAAAGTACCATGCTGGGTTGGATCTAACATAACTTAGTGGAAATGCCAAGTAGTGGCTTTGAACTTTAGGTGAGGATTTAAGGATGATTTGAACGTTATAAGGATTGAGGTGTGTATGTTATCATGTGAGCTTTGTTGAGGTTGTGAGTATGTGTTTGTTGAGATTGTGGAGTTAGGATGGAAGTATTCTAGCATGTGGTTATAGTTGAGATTTCGTGAGTTTATGAAGCCTAAGAGAGTATCCTAGTTTATGGGAGTGTATTACCTAATAAGAATATATAGTACTAGAAGTCTAAGGACTTCTAGCTTGCGTGAGTAGTTGTTGATTATCGTGCCTTGTCTTGAAGAGGCTTTGACTATATTCCTTCGGAGAGTGTTATCGTTTTCGGGTAGCTTTGAGACGAGGTAAGTCCTCGGACTTACTTAGCCGCTTCTATGCCTTATTTGGATGTATATGGTGGTGTGTGTTTACCGCTTTTAAGCATGAAAATGGATTAGGATTTACTTGACCTTATTTATTGGCCCATTGTTACTACTATTATTATCGGGCGGTGACATCACCGCTCAGTTTCCCGAGGGAGACTGGGGGGATCTCTGCGACCAGACCATACAAGGTATACGGGCGGGCTTCTTCATCACTCCCTCAGGGTATACGGGTTGGGCGCCGCCACACTCCTGTTGGTTACACGGGGACAGAGGCGAGAGTTATAAGACTCTCGTGTCACACTTGAACGAATGGATTAGATATGGAATAACCTAAAAAGATAATAAGTAACGGATGTGTATATTTATGAGCATGTTGTGTGTTTGTGTTCCTATGTGTGTTTGTGCCATATTATTCTTATAATGCCTAGAATGTGAGCTAACGGTTTTATACCGATTGTTGTAGTTGATGTGCAGGTTAGGATGTGGCCGAGTGATACGGAGGAGTGGGCAGCCGGGGTTCCGTACATCTTAGGTTGTTTCGGTTTGGAGTCCTTGTGTTGTTGTTATTGTATATTTTTGATGTTGTTGTAAGGACGGCTGATGTCTTTCCTTTCCTTTATTTCCGGGTTTCATAACATTGCATAAAAATGTATTTCGGTTTTGGCCTTTATTTGTGCCTTGTTGCAAGATCCGGTGAAATTGTTGTCAGGCTAAGGGTCGGGACCCATTGTGAGGTCTCCGCCCGTAGCATCCCGAGTCCCGCGGATTCGGGGTGTTACACATCCCTCCTGCATCGCTTCCTGGGCTGCGCTTCTCCTCTTGATGGGCTCCAAGGCAAACAGTGTAGAGGTGAGACACATACAAAGCGGCCCAACTAAGAAGGGCAAGGTTGGACGACTTGGGCTGAGGCAAGGAAGCACAAAGTGGGCTGAAGCAAAGGGTAGGAAAGGAGTGGTGTGGTTTTGTCAAGGCTTGTCACAGTCTTGTCAAAACGTGTCAACGCTTCGTCAAGCCCATGCATGGCCTTGTAACGATCTTGTCATGGTCTCGTCATAACCCGTCATGGTCTCGTCAAAACTTGTCACGACTTTGTCAAAGACAAGTCATGTTATAAACTAGGGTTTGAATAAGGTTTGCTATAAACATCTTATCATTTTATGTGAAATGATATTACATAAAGTGATAAAATTTTGAGATATTGTGTCCAATTAGATAGACAGCTAAGGATCAAAAGATCGAAATCCGGTTGTAACACCCCAAATTCTGAGAGATCGGGGAGCTACTGGTTAATACCTCATCCCTTGATCTATATCATTATGGAGAGAACCACCTAGCAAGAAGAGAAATCAAGAAGCAAGGAGAAGGAAAGACATGAACATGCATAAAGACTTCAACTACTAGGAGAAGAAGAAATGACATGATCGAGAAGAAGAAGAGACTAAGTCATTTTAGAATTCTTCGTACTACAAGATTGAGGGTGCATGAAAGTCTACTCAACCATGCACATTTCCGTAAAAGGACAAGATTCATTGATCACATGCACAAGAACAAGCTCGTCCATGCGCATCTTTCAACTCAACCATGGAAGGAAGAAGAAAGCACCAACCATTCACCTACACATCTTCTAGCTAAACCATGCAAGGACGTAGAGGGTTCTAACCCCATGTATCCCTTATCGATGCAAGCATGCATGAACATAGAGAATGGCAGGTCCACTCTTTCCTTTTCGTTTCAACCATGCAGAAGCATAGGGAACCCGAAGATCACACTTCACCCGATTCAACTGAAATTATCTCCGGACCAGCCCCGGTTCACACATGCATTGCTCGGCGATCTCCCATGTGTGTGTACGACCTTCTTGGAGCGAGCCAACCATGCATCGTACCCAGTTCGGTCCATTCATGCAAACTCCCTTTTCGGTCCGAACTGCACGACGCATTTTACACATCCATGAAGACCGGACCACCCATGAAAGCTTACCTTACCCTCCATGCACTCGTGATGATTGGCCCATACACGCTATTTTAAATCCACCATACATCCATGGAGAATGGTCTGAATCTTGTGGCCAATTTTGGGTCAAAGATATTATATTTTCTGTCCATGAAAACTTCTTTAATTATAGGTTAATTTTTGACCTTTTGATTGTTAATTTTAAGCTCATATTTCAATTAATTATTTTACAAATAGTTTAAGTCTTCTAATAGATAAATTTAAAGATAGATTGAGAGAATCAAGTATATCTTTTACAAGATATATTTGATTGATCCTATGTAATATTATCTTAGAGTAGATTGAGAGAATCATGTATATCTCTTACAATATATATTTGATTGATGTTAAAGGAGCCTATTAATATTATCTTTGAGTACATTGAGAGAATCATGTATATCTTTTACAAGCTATATTTGATTGATGATCCTATGTAATATTATGTTAGAGTAGATTGAGAGAATCATGTATATCTTTTACAAGATATATGTGATTGATGTTAGAAGATTCATATTATCTTACAGTAGATTGAGAGAATAATGTATATCTTTTATAAAATATATTTGATTGATGTTAGAAGATCCTATGGAATATTATCTTAGAGTAGATTGAGAGAATCATATATATATATATATATATATATATATATTATACAAGATATATTTGATTGATCTTATGTAATATTATCTTAGAGTAGATTGAGAGAATCATGTATATCTTTTACAAGATATATTTGATTAATGTTAGAAGATCCAATGTAATAGTATCTTAGTCTTTTACATGATATATTTTATTGATACTAGAAGATCTAGGATGCTATCATGTACTCACGCCTCTCCTACATATATAGGATACCCGGCGCCTGTTATCTCTTCGTCTTCATCCGCCTCAATTCGGAGCAGATTCAAGTCGGCCGACATAAGAAAAACAAGAACAAGCAGCGTCGATCACAAGTTAATAGTACAAATCCCTTGTAAATGTCGTGCGTGTCGGTTATGGGCTGCCGGATACCGGCGGTGATCTGATCTGGTTCCGTCTGGAGGTTTGGAGGGTAGGTCGAAGTGGTTCGGGGTCGGATCTTTATGGCAGATTTTATCGATTTCCCAGTGATTTCGCTTTCGCCTGCCGAGTGTTGATCGATTGGGAGGAATAGTGATGAAGAGGAGGCAGAAGAAGCGGATAATGAGGGACCGTTACGAGGGGCTTTAACGCTTCCATGGATTCCTTGGAAGAGGCTTTACCTATTAGGTGTGTTGCGTTGCTTATCTTCTCCTGGTTTCATTAATCTTTTGTGCTGCGTGATCCGTACTGTGATTTTGATTGAATCTTGTGAAATTTACCGAACAATTTGGTCTCTAGAAGGCGAATCTTGATGTTGTTTCGTTATATGAAATAATTTACTATTTTGAATGTATTTTGTGAGAGGAGTGTATGCGCAAGAAGGTTTCTTGTCTTGAAGTTCCTTCCCTGCAAATCCACATATGATTCTTGTGACATTCATACATTCATGCTTTCTTTGGAAGCACTTTGTTCAATTCTAATTGTTTCTGATATGAAAACAACATCAAGAAAATTTGTAAATTTCACATTATTCGATCAAAATCATAGTTAGAAATTCAAATCGATCACACACCACAAAAAATTAATGAAAACAGGAGAAGATGCAAAGCAACGCATCTCGAAGGTAAAGCCTCTTCCAAGGAATCCATTGAAGCTTTAAAGCCCTCTCTTAGCGCTCCCTCATTCTCCGCTTCTTCTTCCTCCTCTTCATCACTGTTCTTGCCAATGGATGAAGACTCGGCAGGCAAAGGGTGAAATCATATGTAACACCCCAAATTCTCGGAACTCGGGGAGCTACTGGTTAGGACCTCACAATGGGTCCCGACCTTGGTTTAACAACAACATTACTTGGATCTTACAACAAGGCACAAATGTAATTAAAACAATTTCTAAAACATAATATTTTTAATGGTATAAACGTACACATGTGACAGCCTGACAAACATATATAAAGATACATAACATGCATGACGTATGGAAGACTCCCCCGTCCCCATCTAATGAGTACGTGGACCCGGCTGACCATCCGTTCCGGATCTCTCTACAACTGTCTATCTCTACAGATCTACAACACGGATAAACCGTTAGCTAACTATCCAAATATAAGAAAAAATGATAACAGCACAAACACAAGCAGAAACAAAATAAACAAACATCATGCTGGCACTCAACCGTTTATTATCTATTATTTAAGTGATTCACATTATTCAATTTAAGTTGTGGAACGAGAATTTTTATTAGTTCTCGCCTCCGTTCCTTATCCAACTGGTGTAGGTCTAGCTGACTTCCACTGGTAGCATCACTACAAACCACGTATGGACTAGTCCCGAAAGAAACCCCCAGCGCCCGCAAGCTACTGAGCAGAATGCCACCGCCCGTTACTCTTAGGCCAAAATATAGGTTGGTAATTATATATCACAACCTATCTCCATAAACATTTCAATCACACACCACCATCATCATTTATACTCATATTTAGAAGTCACCTAAGTAAGCCCAAAGGACTTACCTGATATAAAGCTCGACTCTCTGTAAACCAACTCGCTCTGTAAACTGTAGCAACTCAGTTGCCTGTCAAAGGAGATAAGTGCATTAGCACACTCCTACGTAGTTAGAAGTCTAAGACTTCTAAAATAGAATAATATATTAAGACATAACTAGTTGCAGTATTAATTTATGGTAAAATGACCATTTTACCCTTGGTCCCGAAATTCTCGAAAATTCTAAAATTCATGTCTAAACTCCTATTTGAGATTCTAAAATCATATTCTAACTCCCAAAGCTTCGTTTGGTTCCAAGCTAACATTTTTCCTATGTCACTATTTTCCGGGAAATCGTACAGGTCTAACTTCGATTCCAAATATAAAATTCGTAACCGTTTATAAAAATTCCGACTTAAATCCCTAGATTATCTATGATGTCCTATCTAACTTTAGGAGAAAGAATTTCTCCAAACTGTTCATTCAACAGTTTTATAAAAATTCCTAAAGTTGACTACTCCCTTTACAAATTCTATACTTAGCCAAAATCTAAGTACACTTTGAAAAATCATAACTCCTAAACCACTCACTAGATTTATCCCAAATTTTGATATGTTCTACTATAAAATCTTACCTATATTATATCCAAAATTCAGCCGGAAAGGATATCAAGAGCCTATTCAAAATCATCTCACAAAACAGCATCACTTGCTGTTTTCCCCCAACACTCGGCACATATATAAAAACTTCAACTTTGAAACCCTATATCTCTCAAACCATAACATGGATTCCTCTGAAATTTTTGTATGATCTACTATACT
Organism: Fagopyrum homotropicum; assembly: GCA_033239125.1. Classification (NCBI taxonomy): domain Eukaryota; kingdom Viridiplantae; phylum Streptophyta; class Magnoliopsida; order Caryophyllales; family Polygonaceae; genus Fagopyrum; species Fagopyrum homotropicum. The sequence continues at coordinate 97,316,293 of BSWB01000007.1, read as the reverse complement.
GTATCAACTATAACGTGTCAAAAATTCAAGTCTAACAGAAGTTAATAACCCCTCCAAATTTATTCCACAAAACTGCATCTCTAGCAAATTTCCTCAAACTCAGCACACTAAAAAAAAACTGCATGAATAGCCAACTTGAGAAAATCATATCTCCTAAACTATAACTCCGAATAGGCTCAAATTTCAGTATGTTCTACACTGCAATACCGACAACAACATATCCAAAAATCAGGAGCAAAGGAAGAGTCTAGCTTACCCAAATCTGACCTCAAAGTTGACTGTTCGTCACCTTACAACCCAGAAAAACGCAGCAGCTCTTCAAGCCATCTTCTAGGGCTTCTATGGAGGGTCTAAAGACATAATTTTGTACTCACATCAGCACATACACAAAGAGGGTAACACATAGAAGAGGGTTGCGATCCTTACCCAACTAGACGGACAAAGCATGCTTGTGTGAATGAAGGCAAAGAAGGGTCATGACTTGCTGTTGTTAGGGTTCCTTGGTTAGAGATCTGGCATCAGAAGGTAAGGGTCGGCTGTTGCAAGCGGCTGGATGTGTGCAGACGTAGGCTGGATAGGCAGCCGGCTGGTGTTGCGAGAAGGGAAGCAGGAGGTGGCGATCTGCTGCTGTGATGAGTGTTCGACCAACAGGAGTGGACGAAGGTTTACGCTGTTGCTGTTGCAGCCCGTAGACAGAAAGGAAGGAGCCGGAGGATCTGCTGTGTGCAAGGGATGAGTAAGCAATGAAAGCGTTTCTTCTGTGGATGTATCTGGACGGAATGCAAGCAACAAAATGGAAGTGAATCTGCGAAGATCTCGGCTGTTACTTTCCTAGTAACGTTCAGCAAGAGAACGTGGTATTGCAGTTGGGCTGGCGCTGGACTAGAGCTGGCAACGCCGGGCTGAAAGGCAAAGCAGCAGATGGGCTGAAGCGAACTGGGCTGGACGCTGCTGGGCAAGTTTCTGAGTTGCTGGGCAAGCTGCGCTGGGCTTGAAAAGGGTAAGGCAGAAGCTGGATCCGCTGGGCTGAAGATGGGCTAGAGCTGGCGCAAGGGTGAAGGAAGCAGCAGCCCGGTGCTAGCTGTAGTCCGGAATCGAGATCCCAACAATTGAATGCATGGAATAAACGGATACGGATTATGTTATAGTTTAGGATTAGTTATAAGAATCCTATCATTTTATGTGAAGGGAACCTACATAAAATGATAAATTTTATAATAATGTGTTTAACTAAGTAGACGGATATGGATCAACTGATCGAGATCGGGTTTGTTACAGAAATAAACGGAATAAAAATTCCGGATATTACATCAGTACCCCCTTAAAATAAGTTTCGTCCCGAAACTTAAAGATAACGACATATAGTCGGAGTTATTACAAAAGAAATAAAGGGCCGGAAAGGGTCACAATCGATCTTATTCTGATTTGTTCCTAAGATAGCCGGAAATAAAATTTCCGGGTATTACATCAGTACCCCCTTAAAATAAGTTTCGCCCCGAAACTTAATATACGTCAATCGTAAGGTCGGTCTTCAAGGAACAAATAAAGGTACAACCTATTGTACCTAATTAATACATCATAAGTCTTGTCGTTTCTATATCTAAGTATCCCGCACATCAAAGGTTACCAAAAGAATACATCACTTACTACATACTCAATCATGAAATAAACAAGCAGTCAAAAATATCACACATACAAGGTCAAACCCTAACTCGTCACTCCCGAGGTTACAACCCTCGCTACATAGGTCTTTGAAATGTTACGTCTCTTGCTATCCCCAATATCTAGGTAGCCCTATCGGGTTTTTCATAAAACCACTAAATCTTAAATCTTTTCAGGTACTTAGATTCCAAGCGTCTGCTACCCGTTCTAGAATGGTTACCGGATATCTCACCGGTATCATCCGGTTCAACTGTCTGATCCTCTAATTTGATGACCTAACTCGTGTCTGATAGGTATCTCTCCAACTGAAATCCTCAAACTCAGTTCTCAAACTTAGTCTCCGTGGAAAACTGAAGCTACATTCTCCAATAGGGTGAGGAATACTAGTCCTTCACTCACTTATAAACCACTTTATAGCCTCAAGTAGTCTCATTTTGCAACTCACCCCCAGGTCCTTTGATGACCGTTCAGAAAATAACCTAGTCAACTTCTTCCCTTCTTTATGATTACTTGACTACACACTCAGGCCAAAGGTCTTAGACCTCCGCCATCACTTTACCAAGTGCCTAATGCTCTTCGTATCACGACCTACTTGATCTTGTCTTTTAATATGACTCAATCATATTATTCCTCAGGTAAGGAATCATGACCTTTACCCTTTTCTGGTCTAGCACTTGAGACACAATTCCAGTGGTCATCGTCTGCATTCACTTAGTATTATTATACTATTTATGGATCTCTAATATATTGTTAGCTCAACCTTAGGCTTCTCACGTATTTTCCAAGGTCTTGAGTGACATAAAATATATCCGGGATGACGATATTAGATACCCGGTGATCTCACGTCGCCATTATTTGCTCACTCTACTCAATAGTTGTTAGTATTGCACTGTGTCCTATAATATTCCTCTTACTCAAAACGCAACTCGACTCCGTTCCGAGATAAAATTCTTCTTATACTCCATTCTTGAGATTATGTTTCTATATGTACGAGTACTGGTCTGTAAGTACACTCCCGTAGCTTCCTTTTCTTATTTGTCTTTTGATTCAACTTGATAGTTACTCACCTTGAGCTTGTTAGTGCAGGCCCTACACAACACCTTTATTACTTCGTTACTTCCTTTCTCATTTTATCAAGAACCTCGTTCTAAAGTACCATGCTAGGTATTAAATTCCAAATTTACTGGTCTTCTAACATGTGACTAGGTCGGCATGCTTCACTTGGATCTATAATGGGGTACCACTCTCTTTCTATACTTCTACGTGCACATACTTTCTCGTCTATCTAGTTGGTGATACAGTTCCTCGACAAAATTCTTGTCACTCCACGTAGCCTATTTCACGTTCCTTCTAAACGAAACGCATTTCACAAATTATCATTGTCTTAAACTCGACACGTCATTTTCAGTACTCCAGAGTTTCTTGTTCTGTGGGTTAGGACTCATCACGCTTTTGCTGCGCTACTTTGATAATTATAAGAACATTTTCTATGTGTCCACAATGATTGGCTCTAGAACTCTCCCTCTCAATTACACCATAAGTCCTATCCGGGTGAAATACCAAGTACCTTCCTTACTTGCCTTAAGGGACTAAGATAACGGTTGGAAGACGACCTCTTCCGTTTACTTTTGGAATTCTTCTAACACGGATCCAAATTTCCTGACTCGACTGAAGTTTGATCTTAACCAACCGAGAAGTAACCTCTAACCCGATTCTCTCTATACCTTCAGTTGTCTAAGTAGATTTTCGTTGTCTACTTGAGGAACTCCTCCAAAGCATCGGTATAGTTAATTCAATAATCCTCAATCACAGATATCTCTTCTTAACTGTACATAGCTCGTCAATCCCCCAAACAACTCTTGCACGTCCTCAATTGATGTCGGTCAGTCAATAGTTGACTTATCTCCATTTCCGGGACTTACTTTTCTCATACCTCTTTTGCCGTTGAATTTCCTGGCGGGCACTACTTACTCGAGTTCATCAATTTATACTCCTTTAGCTCATTCTACATTACAAACTTCCAGTTCCCACGTGAACTAGCTCCATTTCTCGAGTCTAACTGTGTCGTCCATCTGACATCAATGGTCTTTTCTAGGTCTTCCAATATAGCTTGTAATCAAGTCTACAAAACTCTCATGACCTTAACTTCCTTCCACTTGCGGTTTATCTAGTTGGGAATGCTACACACACTCTATCTTGATTGACATAGAACCTTATCAAAATCATATACTCCCTACTCCTCTAGTTCTTCTTTTATAATCCATCTGTACTAACTGTGATATGCCCCCTTTTCCTAGCCAGTAGGCAGTAAATTCTTCACACGCTTCCCTTGGTCTTCAATGACATAAAGGGGGTCCTTTCTGACCGTCTAGTCTTTCTTCTTAAGTTCTTAATTAGGGATCCTTGCTCGAACTCACTTCATGTTATTATTAAGGTGCTAGCACGCGGATCGATTTAGCTTCACATTTGTCGTTGTTGATCTCTTGAAGGGTCCTCTGGACGTCTATAAAATTCGTTCATCATTCTATAGTTATCCTCCTTATCTGATAACCAGTACCACTGGTTGACCCGCACGTGTTATGTCTCAATTATTACTGACTGGTATGTAGTTGACCTTCCATAAGATCACAGACTTATTGTTCTTCTATCTCTTTTGAAGTTTGATAGACTTGGTCAAAATCTATCTCCTCTAGTTTCTTTGTTAATACTCTTTTAGTTTCTTCCACAGTCTGCACTTCTCTTGTTCTCTTATGAGGTCACTATACTCTTTTGAGTCTAGTCCTAGCATTCATCTGTCGCCAGCGAGTTCATCAAGTCTTCCACATTAGCTTGTAAGCGTGTCTTCACGATTCTCCTTACTTTAGTCATCATCTGTTTGCGGTTCTCTGGTATGAACCGTTAGTGTTGGTAACTTAAATCTCTTTGTAAATGAGAAATTATTGCGGACCCTTGAGTCCACCAAATCACTTTTCCACATTCTTCCCCTTGTTTAGTTTTGTCTTGATCATGTCGCCTTTATAAAAATTCGTTGTCTCAATTTTAGACTTCTAGTTTCTTGGATACTTATGTCGGACTTTCATTCAAAACTCTAATATTCTTGAAGGACTCCACATGCTTCCATGGTTACATAATTTATTTCTCGTCATCAAACTCACTCTTTATCTTTGTACCTTTTAACTTTTCACAACTGGGTCGACACTCTATCTTCTTTGTACTCTCATGTCCCTGCTTGCTTATGGCGGAGTCCGTCTTGATAGTCACGTCCTTTACACCGAAATTCTTGGTTGTACTCCGTTCTATATGATTCTTGTTTCTCCATTTTTATCTCCATTCTACGCTCTCGTCGTCTCTTGCATGGTTCTTCTAATTCATCTCTCGACTTCATACGACAAAGCCCCTTGCATGATTCTCAATTTCTTCTATCTAAGCTGACTCGGGAACTTCTTTCTCATCCGGTTGTACTGGCGGTAAAAATTTTCTAAACATCTTTACTGCTTTGCCCACCCGTCCTTCGGATGATTTATAAGTCACCAGGACGTCCATCAGAGTATCATACTAAATCTTGGTCTGAATCCCTTATCTCGTGTGGAAAACTCTTCAAACTCGTTACCGATTTATCATGAGGCGCTAATCGCTTCATGATATCACAACTAAAGAATACAAGATATCCTTTAGGATACTAGCATACTACACACACACAGATATATAATTTACACTAAAACCTATCGATATAAGTCTATATACTAACTCACCTATCGTTCCAAGCTGCAGAGATCCACGGAGAACGATGGTGGTCCGACGTACTACTAACCCAACAACCCGACTATGCACGTGTGTAAAAACAGAAATCCGTTTTGAAAATCTTAGACCCCTTTCGGGTTCTAGTTATTTTATACATTCGGTCTTTCAGAAGATTTCAAGTGCCATTGTTGCCAACCCAGAGCTCTGATACCATGTTGTAACACCCCAAATTCTCGGAACTCGGGGAGCTACTGGTTAGGACCTCACAATGGGTCCCGACCTTGGTTTAACAACAATATTACTTGGATCTTACAACAAGGCACAAATGTAATTAAAACAATTTTTAAAACATAATATTTTTAATGGTATAAACGTACACATGTGACAGCCTTACAAACATATATAAAGATACATAACATGCATGACGTATGGAAGACTCCCCCGTCCCCATCTAATGAGTACGTGGACCCGGCTGACCATCCGTTCCGGATCTCTCTACAACTGTCTATCTCTACAGATCTACAACACGGATAAACCGTTAGCTAACTATCCAAATATAAGCAAAAATGATAACAGCACAAACACAAGCAGAAACAAAATAAACAAACATCATGCTGGCACTCAACCGTTTATTATCTATTATTTAAATGATTCACATTATTCAATTTAAGTTGTGGCACGAGAATTTTTATTAGTTCTCGCCTCCGTTCCTTATCCAACTGGTGTTGGTCTAGCTGACTTCCACTGGTAGCATCACTACAAACCACATATGGACTAGTCCCGAAAGAAACCCCCAGCGCCCGCAAGCTACTGAGCAGAATGCCACCGCCCGTTACTCTTAGGCCAAAATATAGGTTGGTAATTATATATCACAACCTATCTCCATAAACATTTCAATCACACACCACCATCATCATTTATACTCATATTTAGAAGTCACCTAAGTAAGCCCAAAGGACTTACCTGATATAAAGCTCGAGTCTCTGTAAACCAACTCGCTCTGTAAACTGTAGCAACTCAGTTGCCTGTCAAAGGAGATAAGTGCATTAGCACACTCCTACGTAGTTAGAAGTCTAAGACTTCTAAAATAGAATAATATATTAAGACATAACTAGTTGCAGTATTAAGTTATGGTAAAATGACCATTTTACCCTTGGTCCCGAAATTCTCGAAAATTCTAAAATTCATGTCTAAACTCCTATTTGAGATTCTAAAATCATATTCTAACTCCCAAAGCTTCGTTTGGTTCCAAGCTAACATTTTTCCTATGTCACTATTTTCCGGGAAATCGTACAGGTCTAACTTCGATTCCAAATATAAAATTCGTAACCGTTTATAAAAATTCCGACTTAAATCCCTAGATTATCTATGATGTCCTATCTAACTTTAGGAGAAAGAATTTCTCCAAACTGTTCATTCAACAGTTTTATAAAAATTCCTAAAGTTGACTACTCCCTTTACAAATTCTATACTTAGCCAAAATCTGAGTACACTTTGAAAAATCATAACTCCTAAACCACTCACTGGATTTATCCCAAATTTTGATATGTTCTACTATAAAATCTTACCTATATTATAACCAAAATTCAGCCGGAAAGGATATCAAGAGCCTATTCAAAATCATCTCACAAAACAGCATCATTTGCTGTTTTCCCCCAACACTCAGCACATATATAAAAACGTCAACTTTGAAACTCTATATCTCTCAAACCATAACATGGATTCCTCTGAAATTTTTGTATGATCTACTATACTATATCAACTATAACGTGTCAAAAATTCAAGTCTAACAGAAGTTAATAACCCCTCCAAATTTATTCCACAAAACTGCATCTCTAGCAAATTTCCTCAAACTCAGCACACTAAAAAAAAACTGCATGAATAGCAAACTTGAGAAAATCATATCTCCTAAACTATAACTCCGAATAGGCTCAAATTTCAGTATGTTCTACACTGCAATACCGACAACAACATATCCAAAAATCAGGAGCAAAGGAAGAGTCTAGCTTACCCAAATCTGACCTCAAAGTTAACTGTTCGTCACCTTACAACCCAGAAAAACGCAGCAGCTCTTCAAGCCATCTTCTAGGTCTTCTATGGAGGGTCTAAAGACATAATTTTGTACTCTCATCAGTACATACACAAAGAGGGTAACACATAGAAGAGGGTTGCGATCCTTACCCAACTAGACGGACAAAGCATGCTTGTGTGAATGAAGGCAAAGAAGGGTCATGACTTGCTGTTGTTAGGGTTCCTTGGTTAGAGATCTGGCATCAGAAGGTAAGGGTCGGCTGTTGCAAGCGGCTGGATGTGTGCAGACGTAGGCTGGATAGGCAGCCGGCTGGTGTTGGGAGATGGGAAGCAGGAGGTGGCGATCTGCTGCTGTGATGAGTGTTCGACCAACAGGAGTGGACGAAGGTTTACGCTGTTGCTGTTGCAGCCCGTAGACAGAAAGGAAGGAGCCGGAGGATCTGCTGTGTGCAAGGGATGAGTAAGCAATGAAAGCGTTTCTTCTATGGATGTATCTGGACGGAATGCAAGCAACAGAATGGAAGTGAATCTGCGAAGATCTCGGCTGTTACTTTCCTCGTAACGTTCAGCAAGAGAACGTGGTATTGCAGTTGGGCTGGCGCTGGACTGGAGCTGGCAACGCCGGGCTGAAAGGAAAAGCAGCAGATGGGCTGAAGCGAACTGGGCTGGACGCTGCTAGGCAAGTTTCTGAGTTGCTGGGCAAGCTGCGCTGGGCTGGAAAAGGGTAAGGCAGAAGCTGGATCCGCTGGGCTGAAGATGGGCTAGAGCTGGCGCAAGGGTGAAGGAAGCAGCAACCCGGTGCTAGCTGCAGTCCGGAATCGAGATCCCAACAATTGAATGCACGGAATAAACGGATACGGATTATGTTACAGTTTAGGATTAGTTATAAGAATCCTATCATTTTATGTGAACGGAACCTACATAAAATGATAAATTTTATAATAATGTGTTTAACTAAGTAGACGGATGTGGATCAACTGATCGAGATCGGGTTTGTTACAGAAATAAACGGAATAAAAATTCCGGATATTACATCATATGTGGATTTCCTTCGGAAATCGATAAAAGCTGCAATCAAGATCCGACCCCGATCCACTTCGACCTACCTCCTCCAAACCTCCAGCCGGAACTAAGATCAGACTATAACACAGACACGCACTACATTTACAGGGTTTTTTTTTACTATTACCTTGTGATGTAAGTGATATTTTGATAACCCCTGCATCATTGCCTTGCCTATCTCCATTGTCTAAATCAATAGTTTGGTTACTTTTTTCGTTTTTTTCTTTGTAAAAAAATGGGGTTGTTCAGCATATAATTGATATTTCTTCGTTTGTACCTATTTTTATGTCTTTTCCATGATTATTTGTTTTTTTTCTTCCACAAGGTGTACACAATATCAAGTTCTTTTTTATTCATTTATTCATTATAATTATCTTCAGTGGTGAACTTCCATCTTCACTTGAAAATCTTACTAATCACAAGTATTTGTAAGACTTTTGTGCAATAATCTTAATTCATATATGTCATTTGCTCATCCAGCTCTGCGCCAATCATAAACACTATTGCCTTATTTTATGTACTTATTTGTGCAAGCAGGACTTTGAGTAACAACAATCTCTCCGGGACAATTCCATACTCACTTTCAGACCTTGCCAATTTGATCAGTCTGTATGTGAACATGCTCTTAGGACACCAACATTTATAGTTCTATGTTTGAGCCTCTTTTATGTTTGATCAGTCTTTCATGCTCTTAGGCTTAAGTGGAATGGATTAACAAGTAACTGCTCAGACTTCCATTTAATTTGATGTTGCTTGTTGTTAATTTATTTTAGATACTGAACTACTTGATCTATTTCCAGTAATTTTTTTTATCAGTTTGAGCATGTAGCATAAACGCTGGTATTCCTTGGATCTTATTCTATTTTTTTGTGTTACAGTTTTACAGGGAACAACTTAAACTGTGGAGGAAATTCTTCTCATCTATGTGCATCTAGTAGCAGCAGTTCGGGTTAGATTGACTTAAGTTTGTGCTCATCTTTTATCACATATTGGACCCAACAAAGTGTGGACTGACCAACTATCACCTCATCTGCTAACATGATCTTCACATAAATCGAAGTTTGGTATAATCTTTGGATATCATTGGAGGAGTTGTTGGTGTACTTTTGATTGTTGTCTTGATGAGCTTTGTGTATAACTTCTCCCTTCTTATGCTAATGCTGCCTATCCTTGATTCGATAACATATATTTCATTTGGAACTAAATTGTTCGTACATCTTGTGGTATGTTTGTTGATCAACTCAAGCATCATCATGAAATCTACTTCACGTCAAACATGAGTACAATCTATTGCAATAAGATTGCAACTTCTACATGAAACTGTTTTTTTTTTCACCAAAGACATTTATGTTCCTTCTTTTCTTACCTAATAGAGATAAAACCGGAGAGCCTATTTTGGACTGGCCTACAAGAAAACGAATTGCAGTAGGCACTGCTCGTGGATTGGCTTACCTTCATGGCCACTGCAACCCCAAGATCATCCACCGTGATGCCAAGGCTGCTAACGTGTTACTAGATGAAGATTTTGAGGCAGTAGTTGGCAAGTTTTTCTTGGCAAAGTTGGTTGATGTAGGAAAAACGAATGTGACTACAAAAGTACGCGGGACGATGGGACACATTGCACCTGAGTACCTTTCCACTTGAAAGTCATCAGAGAAGACAGATGTGATTATGCTTCTTTAACTAGTAACAAGTCAGCATGCAATTGACTTCTCACGCATGGAAGAAGAAGATGACGTCGAAAATCCAATCCAGAGAGTCCACCTAAACACACAAAGAAATCGAAAATCCGCTTGTGATATTGTGTATTTAACCTTAACGATAATTTCAATGACACTCTGGTTAAGAGTGTCACAATTTTGCAGACATTGGAGAATTTTGTCGTTATTAAAAGTTTTCATTATAGTCAGACAATTAAAGAAGAGTTGTTTAGTAGATTTTGTATGATTACAAAAAACACTTGCATCACCACCAGGACTTTTTGTGCATCAAGAGTAGCTTTAATCGAAAGTTCAAACAAAGAAATTTCTTAATCTTAGGCATAATATTCAAGTCCCAAATCCAAGTTTTATCTTGTGTAACACCAACTTTATTTTTTTGGATCAAATCAATAGTTGTCTTTGTGGAGAACCAACCATAATCATTGTTAGCCCAATAGATTTTATCACGAATACCATTTATTGGTAAAATAATTTTTAATTTTATCAATGATATAGCATGAAAGAATGGTATGAATTTGATTGAGAAAATGGGTATTCCATTTCAAGTTTGTAATAGTTCGCTACCAGGATATTCTCATTAATTAAAGGATCATTTGTTCTTAATTTCAATAAAGGTTCATCATAAATCCAACAATCTTTCCAAGATTTAATAGTATTTTCATCACTAACTCTTCACTTGACACCCACATAATTTCCTTCTTAAGTTTCATAAGTTTGTTCCATTGCCAAGAAGATGAGGAGTGATATTGATAGTCCTATAAACAAATAAGAGGATGAGGAGTGACATTGATGAGGAGTGGCATTGGATATAGTATCCATATACTCAATTAGGACGTACCTTTTATCATGTTGGATAATCATAATTGTTTTGTTCTTCATTTGGTATTCCTTCCATAGGAGGCATAGGCCTCTCGAGTATCCAGTTTACCAAAGAAACCATATATATGAGTAGGAAATATTTTGAAAAATATCAAACAAATCGAATAATCTGTATATTTTACTAAAGTACATTACACTAATGTTGATGTGGCGCCTCCATCTTTTTTTTTCGAATTAAATCTTTTATTAAATCACAAATTAAGCCAATAAATCTTTTTTTTTTACTAAAGAAATATCTAAAAAATATAAAACTAACCAACAATTTATTTTCTTACATGTTTGATCACGATTTTTTTTATATAATTTATATATAAATCGTAACAAGATGGATTAGTTGCAACTAAAAAATTAAATTAATTTTAAACAAATATCTAATCGGTTTAATTATTTACAATCAATAAATATATACTCGGTTGTAACTAAAATATAATTTTTATTTTTTATCGTTGTTTTATGTATTTTAAATCGAAACTATTAAGATTGCGTCTGATAACCTTATCCCAAATTCTAATTGATTTATTTTATTCGGTAAGATTCGTCTAATTTCTTTTCTCATCTATATACTTACTAAAACAGACGACATAAAGCTAACGTGGCGTTTTCACATTTTTTTTCAGATTTAATCTTTTTACTAAATTACAAATTAAGCCATAACTGAAAGTCTCATAAACTGAGAAAAAGTACAGTCATAACTGAAAGACCGATAAAAGAAACTGCACCCCATCCTAAGGACTACGACACCCCGGCTGTCCACTACCATCTGGATCACTCGGCATCTGCTCTAACCTGTGGCAAGTCTAAACAACGATAAACAGTTAGCTAACTAATCAAATATAAGTAGAAAGATAAATAGCACAAACACACAGAAGAAGAATATAAACATTCAACATGCTTGCACACAATCCTCTTATTATCTAATAACTTATGTGATTCACATTATCTGGTTTTAAAAGTTGTAGCACGAGAAATCTTAAGATTCTCGCCCCCGTTCCTTATCCAACTGGTGATAGTTTGGCACACCTCCACCGGTGGCGTCCCCGCAAACCAAGTATGGACTAGATCCGAGAGAAACCCCCAACGCCCTCGAGCTAACTGAGCAGAATGCTACCGCCCGTTACTGTTAGGCCAGATATGTAAGTCGGTCGATGATTACTATGAAATACACTAGTGCACACATCATTCACACACCACTGTCATCATTCACACACATATCTGAAAACTAGCTAAGTAAGCCGAAAGGACTTACCTAAAATAGATCTCGACTCTCTAATTTGCAAATTGATCTGTAACTGTAGGAATTCAGTAGCCTGTCAAAGGAGGCAAGTGTGTCAGCATACTTTCTAGGTAATTAGAAGTCTAAAACTTCTAAGACAGTAGATCCTATTAGAACAGAATTTAATACAATACCAATTTATGGTAAAACGACTATTTTACCCTTGGCCCCGAAACTTCCAAAAATTCCCTAATTCATGCCTAAACTCTTATTTGAGACTAAAAAGTAATATTCTAACTCCTAAAGATGGGTTTAGTTACAAACTGGCAATTTACCCATTTTCCTATTTTCCGAAAGATCATTAAGGTCCAACTTCGGCTTCAAATATGAAATTTGAACAAACTTATAAAAATTCCGAAATAATTCTCTAAATCATCTATAGTAACCCATCTACTCCTAGGAGCAAGAATTTCTCAAAACTGTTCAACCATCATTTCTATAAAAATTCCCAAAGTTGGTTACAACACTTACATTTGCTATACTTGGCCAAAATTTCATTGCTGGAAAAACACCTTAACTACTCCACTTTGGGTGCTTAAGACTTCTAATCCGACCGTTCATTTCTTCTCAAATTTTAACACGGTAAACTACATATATCTACCTATTATCTATTAAAATTTCAACGGTTGATCTTCTACAAAACTCTTTAACATTGGTTTACAACAATGCCAATTTCCAACCCCAAAACTGAAGCAAACAAAAATTAATTTACAGCAGTTCATGTATACAACTATTTCGGACATCTTAACTCAGCAGCTACTATCCACCAACACCACCCATGTTCCAGTCCTAAGTAACGCCTCATCTCTCAAGTTTAACCTAGTCCTAAACGTCTAACTGATTATCCAAATACTAGCAGTGCAGGGGGTCGAGAGCACTTACCTACGAGTCTGCAGTGGTGAAGGAACACAATAATCTAGCGCCTTTTACACCGCCTTGGCTGCTGAATCCTTGACGACAGAAAGACAATCAGTTTTGGCCCCTAGACTAGACCTAAGTTGAAGACAAGGGTAAGCGGAATTTTGCCTCACCTCACTGCCCTTCTCAGAATTGGAGATGGATGGCGGAAGTTTCCTGGTTGGTTCGAGCCTTCTGATGCAGTGTACTCGAGCCTTCTGCACGTGAATGAGAGCATTCCATCATCGATATCAAACAATGCAGAAGGGAGGGGATAGGAATAGTATCCATTCGACTCATGTTCGCCTCTAAATGTGCGTGCAAATAAGTTTTAAATTTATAAAACTAGAATAAAAGCAAGCGAACCCACAGTGTACGGATTGGCGTAGATTAGCAAGTATGCCAGAGTATCGATATCAGGGAATTGGTGAAACAAAGTCAGTTTCAAGTAATCGAGCAATGAAAAGTGTAGAAGCTTTGCAAATATTGGGAAAACAACAATCCTAAAGATCCAGGTTGTAACACCCCGAATCCGCGGGACTTGGGATGTCACATTGGGCTAGGATCTCACAATGGATCCTGACCCTAGCCTGACAACAAGTTCACTGGACCTTACAACATGGCACTGACAGATATAAAACAAATACATAAAATAGTATAAACTGTACGACCCAAAGTAAACAACAACATAGCCGAGTATATAAAACGACAACCTCACATAGGAGGTACAAAAGATCGTCCTCACGCAGGAGGGGAAACACAACAACCCCAAACCAACCACCTAATGTACGAGAGTCCTCGGCCTGTCACCCTGCCAGATCACCCAGTAGCGCCTAACCTGTAAACATCTACAACACGGTATGAAACCGTTAGCTAACCATACATATATGAGGTAATGCATAAGCACAAGCACAATCATGAAAGATAAACACATCAACATGCTATCACACATTTACCCATTTATAATCTTTATATAATAACCATTCACTCAAAAACCGTGTATATATAGATAGATGAAAGTATGTGACACGAGGACCGATACATCTCCGCCTCTGAGTACAATGTCCAGCTGTACGAGTATCGGTCACACAATCCGTGTACCCTATGGGAGTGGATTGCGCCCTTCCTGTAAACCAGTCTGGCCCGACATCAGAGAACCTCCCAGACTCCACGGCGGGATGAAAGGGAAAGGTTATCACAGCCACGCAATGGGGCAGTCAATAGAACATAGATCGATAAAAACGACAACTCATGCTATCATAGCAAACATATAAAGCACACACCACTCATGCAAACACCCAATATAGGGATGGTAGCTAAGTAAGTCCTACGGACTTACCTCAACCTCGTACAAACTCAACCACAATCACCTCTACACTGGAGGGACAACACAGCCTATAAATAAGGCATAAAGAGATATATCAATCTCTATTCATCAAAGGGGTCACACCTAAACCCAAAGGGATCCATAAGGATCATACTCAATCTATGACCCTCACAACCAACTAAACCTCAATATCTCAACATAGCTCACAATTCCTCAAATCTCAAGGTAGTATCTAATCAACATTCCTCAATCTCAATTTTAATCCTAATTTAATTAATTAACCTTTAATTAATTAATTAGATTTCGCCAGAATAACGTTTTGCCCGCAGGCAATTTCTAAACCCCATGTCATCAGATTTCATCAAACAAGAACCCATAATCACCAGAATAATATAACGACCATAATGGAATTTCTAATTGTCCTATTTGACAAGCCTAAAGTCAATTTAGGCCAAATCGCAGTACGGAAAACGAATAAATTCATAACTTATTCGTTACTAACCCGATTGACGATCTGAAAGAAGATTCGGAATCACAACGACGCAGGCTACGCATGGACAGCATCAAATTCATCGGAATCTGAGCGACGGAACCGTCCTGATGACATATATGCTCGACCAGCCCTCCATATACTCGGAAATGCAGAAACTCGGTACCGTTATGAAGAGAATGAAGAGAGGAATCCAGAAACTCAAACGGAATTGAAATCGGATTAGAAACGGAGAGTAGATCTGAGTTTGAAGGTTGAGAGAAATTAGAGCTTTTACGAGAAAACGTGAAAGGAAATGAATTAATAAAGGATTTTCCGCTATTTATAGTGAAGACGATAATTATCCTTTAGTAAAGTCGATAATTATCCATTAAACGATCAAAAGGCGGGTCAAACCTCTTTCTCCAAACTTCTCGAGATTGGAACATTAAATCTGGAATATTGTAGGGATAATTATTCCACAGCTGCCTTGGAAAACGTGTATTCCTAAGCCGTCTTTCTTAGCCGTTAAGAAACGAAATAGCGACTCTTTTGGCCGTTTTGCCTCTCCATGTTATTTCATATCTAGGACATATCCGATATTCTGATCATTTCTCTCAACTGCATTTTTATTAATTGGAGCTCCCAAATGCTCCAAATAACACCGGAGGGTAAAAATAATTACCCGGGGGAAAAAGTAAAAATTTCCCCAAACGTCCAAAATTACGCCAGGAACATAACGGTGGGACTCTTACTCATCACTTGCGAAGTCTTCGCGAGTTATATGTTAATTACTATCAACGATTAAGTTAATCAACATTAATTAGAATTCGAAATCCTAGCTATTACACAGGTATCTAATTGTGGCAAGCGATTCAAGATATTCTATAAGTATAAGTACAGAGTTGAGAATTACAAAGGTATACTAAGGTAAGGTGATGTACTGTGAAGTTCCATAACCCTATATGTCTAACCCAAAGACACTCTCTATAAAGGTTGTTGAGGCTGCAGTATAGAAAGGATCTAAATTTAGAATTGATCTCAAATACCCATGCCCAAACCCAAGGAATCAAAGACAAGCCAAAACGGTTGAGGTTGTGACACTTGAAACCGAAATAGAGGATGTTGAGTCTCACTACTACCTTGAAAGGACAAGCCAAGGCTAGGTTAAAGCTAATCTTCAACTTTGGATCAAACTAAAAGCAAGATTCGTAAACTAGGGGAAATCACGGCTAGATCTTGAGAACCACGGCCGTGGAATCCAAGAACTGCCCTTGATTTAGGGTGTCGACGAGGTTTCTCTAACTCTCAAGGTCCAATCAATTTACGATCGATCTATCATCATCTAAGCCACAACTATCAACCCTTCACCTTAAAATTGCTAAAGGGTTTAAGCCAACAATCATTTTCATGATATCAATATTCAAATTCAGAAGAATAAAAGATGAAAACCCTCGAAAACTCAAATAAAACTCAAAATCAATCTCGAAATCCAAACACAAAGTCGTATGTTTATGAATCTAGAAGAATATGAATAGAAACCTCACAAAGATCTAGAGAAGTCACAAAGGACGGGATGTCAATCCGTTCTCGAATGAAAACCCTAGAATATTTCACAAGGTACACAATTTCCGAAAAGTATGTCCTTCACGAATCTTCAAGCGAATCTCCCAACGACAGCTAAATGTACGTGAAAGTCAGGGGTAAGTGAGCGTAAGCGAGCTCCCGAAAACTCTCTTCTCTAGCCTTTTAATAAGGCGAGGTAGGGTTACGAGAAAGCCCAATGACGTGGCAAAATATGACATGTCACAGAATCACCGAAATCACGGCCAAGTACAACTTTCCACGACGTTGTTTAGGGTGTGGAACCAGATTACGGTGCCATAGTATTTCCACGGCCATAATTTAGACCGTGTAACTCTCTGGAGTGCTCCAAACTCAAGTCCACGTTCATGTTGCCAAATCCACGGCCGTGGTTTAGGGCGTGGAAGTCAATTTCCTTCTCCACGACCGTAATTCAGGGCGTGGACTTGCTTTTCTTCTTTCTTTGCCTTTGTTTCGTGCAATCTTCCATTCATGCTCCTTCCTTAGCCTTTCTAATGCATCTCCTTGCTATCAAATGTGATCGAACACTCCTTTCCTTCCTTATTTGCTCCAATCCAAGCTTTATTCACCTAAAAACACAAAGAAGCTAGTGTAGATCTCTATATCGACAAAGTGGGTGAACTAGCTCACAATTGCTTCAAACACATATCTATTAACACTATAAAGAGGGAAAAGCAACTAAAACAAGTGCTTAAAATATCGTCATATTTCATACTAACAACTCACCTACTGAAGGGTTGTGTGCAGAACCTATGTCCCAAGCGTAGGTACATGTGCAGCAATGTTGCTACCTTCTTGATCTCGCAGCAAGGAGAGTCTGGCTCGTCTGGGAGTGTCGCAGCAAGGAACGTCTAGCTCGTCTGGGGAGGGATTGGAAACTTACGCTGCAACACTGAGATAGTCCACCTATCTGCACTTGTAATCGTCTATGAGGAGATCTCGTCACCCCTGCAGATAGGTCTATTCAAATCGAAAGAGATGGCAACAGAGTAGGAGAGGGGTAGGACTCACCAACTGTGTGCTCTGGCCTGATGTAAAGGGGCACCAGGCAAGCTGCACTGCTTGATCTAGGCTCGCTGGTTGCGCACTCCTTGCGTCTGTAACGAAGGAACGAGTACCAGGAAGGTTGGGAAAAACGTATGAAGAGTCGGGAGGGGAGAAGGTGTTACGACAGTAGCCAGAAGGGAGGCGACATTCATGGATTGAACCTGGACAGATTGAAGCGAGGTTGGAAAGGAAAGAATCATAGAGGCGTGATCTCAAGATCGTTACAAGATGAAGGTAAAGACGTAACTGCTGGTCCCTGGGCTGAGAAGTGACGAACAGAAGGTCATCCCTCCTGCATCGCTTCCTGGGCTGCGCTGCTCCTCTTGCTGGGCTCCAAGGCAAACGGTGTAGAGGTGAGACACATACAAAGCGGCCCAACTAAGAAGGGCAAGGATGGACGACTTGGGATGAGGCAAGGAAGCACAAAGTGGGCTGAAGCAAAGGGTAGGAAAGGAGTGGTGCGGTTTTGTCAAGGGTTGTCACAGTCTTGTCAAAACGTGTCAAGGCTTCGTCAAGCCCATGCATGGCCTTGTCACGATCTTGTCATGGTCTCATCATAACCCGTCATGGTCTCGTCTTGGTCTCGTCAAAACTCGTCACGACTTTGTCAAAGACAAGTCATGTTATAAACTAGGGTTTGAATAAGGTTTGCTATAAACATCTTATCATTTTATGTGAAATGATATTACATAAAGTGATAAAATTTTGAGATATTGTGTCCAATTAGATAGACAGCTAAGGATCAAAAGATCAAAATGCGGTTGTAACACCCCAAATTCTGAGAGATCGGGGAGCTACTGGTTAGGACCTCATCCCTTGATCTATATCATTATGGAGAGAACCACTTAGCAAGAAGAGAAATCAAGAAGCAAGGAGAAGGAAAGACATGAACATGCATAAAGACTTCAACTACTAGGAGAAGAAGAAATGACATGATCGAGAAGAAGAAGAGACTAAGTCATTTTAGAATTCTTCGTACTACAATATTGAGGGTGCATGAAAGTCTACTCAACCATGCACATTTCCGTAAAAGGACAAGATTCATTGATCACATGCACAAGAACAAGCTCGTCCATGCGCATCTTTCAACTCAACCATAGAAGGAAGAAGAAAGCACCAACCATTCACCTACACATCTTCTAACTAAACCATGCAAGGACGTAGAGGGTTCTAACCCCATGTATCCCTTATCGATGCAAGCATGCATGAACATTGAGAATGGCAGGTCCACTATTTCCTTTTCGTTTCAACCATGCAGAAGCATAGGGAACCCGAAGATCACACTTCACCCGATTCAACTAAAAGTATCTCCGGACCATCCCCGGTTCACACATGCATTGCTCGCCGATCTCCCATGCGTGTGTATGACCTTCTTGGAGCGAGCCAACCATGCATCGTACCCAGTTCGGTCCATTCATGCAAACTCCCTTTTCGGCCCGAACTGCACGACGCATTTTATACATCCATGAAGACCGGACCACCCATGCAAGCTTACCTAACCCTCCATGCAATCGTGATGATTGGCCCATACACGCTATTTTAAATCCACCATACACCCATAGAGAATGGTCCGAATCTTGTGGCCAATTTTGGGTCAAAGATATTATATTTTCTGTCCATGAAAAGTTCTTTAATTATGGGTTAATTTTTGACCTTTTGATTGTTAATTTTTCAGCTCATATTTCTTTTAATTATTTTACAAATAGTTTACAAGATATATTTGATTGATCCTATGTAATATTATCTTAGAGTAGATTGAGAGAATCATGTATATCTCTTACAATATATATTTGATTGATGTTAGAGGATCCTATTAATATTATCTTAGAGTACATTGAGAGAATCATGTATATCTTTTACAAGCTATATTTGATTGATGATCCTATGTAATATTATGTTAGAGTAGATTGAGAGAATCATGTATATCTTTTACAAGATATATGTGATTGATGTTAGAAGATCCTATGTAATATTATCTTACAGTAGATTGAGAGAATAATGTATATCTTTTATAAAATATATTTGATTGATGTTAGAAGATCCTATGTAATATTATCTTAGAGTATATTGAGAGAATCATATATATATATATATATATATATATATATATATATATATATATTTTACAAGATATATTTGATTGATTTTATGTAATATTATCTTAGAGTAGATTGAGAGAATCATGTATATCTTTTACAAGATATATTTGATTAATGTTAGAAGATCCAATGTAATATTATCTTAGTCTTTTACATGATATATTTTATTGATATTAGAAGATCTGGGATGCTATCATGTACTCATGCCTCTCCTACACATATAGGATACCCGGTGCCTGTTATCTCTTCGTCTTCATCCACCTCAATTCGGAGCAGATCAAGTTGGCCGACATAAGAAAAACAAGAACAAGCGGCGTAGATCACAAGTTAATAGTACAAATCCCTTGTAAATGTCGTGCGTGTCGGTTGTGGGCCCCCGGATACCGGCGGTGATCTGATCTGGTTCCGTCTGGAGGTTTGGAGGGTAGGTCGAAGTGGTTCGGGGTCGAATCTTGATGGCAGATTTTATCGATTTCCCACTGATTTCGCTTTCGCCTGCCGAGTGTTGATCGATTGGGAGGAATAGTGATGAAGAGGAGGCAGAAGAAGCGGATAATGAGAGACCGTTACGAGGGGCTTTAACGCTTCCATGGATTCCTTGGAAGAGGCTTTACCTATTAGGTGTGTTGCGTTGCTTATCTTCTCCTGGTTTCATTAATCTTTTGTGCTGCGTGATCCGTACTGTGAGTTTGATTGAATCTTGTGAAATTTACCGAACAATTTGGTCTCCAGAAGGCGAATCTTGATGTTGTTTCGTTATATGAAATAATTTACTATTTTGAATGTATTTTGTTAGAGGAGTGTATGCGCAAGAAGGTTTCTTGTCTTGAAATTCCTTCCCTGCAAATCCACATATGATTCTTGTGACATTCATACATTGATGCTTTCTTTGGGAAGCACTTTGTTCAATTCTAATTGTTTTTGATATGAAAACAACATCAAGAAAATTTGTAAATTTCACATTACCTTGTGATGTAAGTGATAATTTTGATAACCCCTGCATCATTGCCTTGCCAATCTCCATTGTCTAAATCAATAGTTTGGTTACTTTTTTCGTTTTTTTCTTTGTAAAAAAATGGGGTTGTTCAGCATATAATTGATATTTCTTTGTTTGTACCTCTTTTTATGTCTTTTCCATGATTATTTGTTTTTTTTCTTCCACAAGGTGTACACAATATCAAGTTCTTTTTTATTCATTTATTCATTATAATTATCTTCAGTGGTGAACTTCCATCTTCACTTGGAAATCTTACTAATCACGAGTATTTGTAAGACTTTTGTGCAATAATCTTAATTCATATATGTCATTTGCTCATCCAGCTCTGCGCCAATCATAAACACTATTGCCTTATTTTATTTACTTATTTGTGCAAGCAGGATTTTGAGTAACAACAATCTCTCCGGGACAATTCCATACTCACTTTCAGACCTTGCCAATTTGATCAGTCTGTATGTGAACATGCTCTTAGGACACCAACATTTATGCTTCTATGTTTGAGCCTCTTATATGTTTGATCAGTCTTTCATGCTCTTAGGCTTAAGTGGAATGGATTAACAAGTACCTGCTAAGACTTCCATTTAATTTGATGTTGCTTGTTGTTAATTTATTTTAGATACTGAATTACTTGATCTATTTCCAGTAATTTTTTTTATCAGTTTGAGCATGTAGCATAAACGCTGGTATTCCTTGGATCTTATTCTATTTTTTTGTGTTACATTTTTACAGGGAACAACTTAAACTGTGGAGGAAATTCTTCTCATCTATGTGCATCTAGTAGCAGCAGTTCGGGTTAGATTGACATAAGTTTGTGCTCATCTTTTATCACATATTGGACCCAACAAAGTGTGAACTGACCAACTATCACCTCATCTGCTAACATGATCTTCACATAAATCGAAGTTTGGTATAATCTTTGGATATCATTGGAGGAGTTGTTGGTGTACTTTTGATAGTTGTCTTGATGAGCTTTGTGTATAACTTCTCCCTTCTTATGCTAATGCTGCCTATCCTTGATTCGATAACATATATTTCATTTGGAACTAAATTGTTTGTACATCTTGTGGTATGTTTGTTGATCAACTCAAGCATCATCATGAAATCTAATTCACGTCAAACATGAGTACAATCTATTGCAATAAGATTGCAACTTCTACATGAAACTGTTTTTTTTTTCCACCAAAGGCATTTCTGTTTCTTCTTTTCTTACCTAATAGAGATAAAACCGGAGAGACTATTTTGGACTGGCCTATAAGAAAACAAATTGCAGTAGGCACTGCTCGTGGATTGGCTTACCTTCATGGCCACTGCAACCCCAAGATCATCCACCGTGATGCCAAGGCTGCTAATGTGTTACTAGATGAAGATTTTGAGGCAGTTGTTGGCAATTTTTGCTTGGCAAAGTTGGTTGATGTAGAAAAACCAATGTGACTACACAAGTAGGCCGGACGATGGGACACATTGCACCTGAGTACCTTTCCACTGGAAAGTCATCAGAGAACACAGATGTGATTATGCTTCTTGAACTAGTAACAAGTCAACATGCAATTGACTTCTCACGCATGGAAGAAGAAGATGACGTCGAAAATCCAATCCAGAGAGTCCACCTAAACACACAAAGAAATCGAAAATCCGCTTGTAAAATTGTGTATTTAACCTTAACGATAATTTCAATGACACTGTCATTAAGAGTGTCACAATTCAGCAGACATTGGAGAATTTTGTCGTTATTAAAAGTTTTCATTATAGTCGGACAATTAAAGAAGAGTTGTTTAGTAGATTTTGTATGATTACAAAAAACACTTGCATCACCACCAGGACTTTTTGTGCATCAAGAGTAGCTTTAATCGAAAGTCCAAACAAAGAAATTTCTTAATCTTAGGCATAATATTCAAGTCCCAAATCCAAGTTTTATCTTGTGTAACACCAACTTTATTTTTTTGGATCAAATCAATAGTTGTCTTTGTGGAGAACCAACCATAATCATTGTTAGCCCAATAGATTTTATCACGAATATCATTTATTGGTAAAATAATTTTTAATTTTATCAATGATATAGCATGAAAGAATGGTATGAATTTGATTGAGAAAATGGGTATTCCATTTCCAGTTAGTAATAGTTCGCTACCAGGATATTCTCATTAATTAAAGGATCATTTGTTCTTAATTTCAATAAAGGTTCATCATAAACCAAACAATCTTTCCAAGATTTAATAGTATTTTCATCACTAACTCTTCACTTGACACCCACATAATTTCCTTCTTAAATTTCATAAGTTTGTTCCATTGCCAAAAAGATGAGGAGTGATATTGATAGTCCTATAAACAAATAAGAGGATGAGGAGTGACATTGATGAGGAGTGGCATTGGATATAGTATCCATATACTCAATTAGGACGTCCCTTTTATCATGTTGGATAATCATAATTGTTTTGTTCTTCATTTGGTATTCCTTCCATAGGAGGCATAGGCCTCTCGAGTATCCAGTTTACCAAATAAACCATATATATGAGTAGGAAATATTTTGAAAAATATCAAACAAATCGAATAATCTGTATACTTTACTAAAGTACATTACACTAATGCTGATGTGGCGCCTCCATATTTTTTTTTCGGATTAAATCTTGTATTAAATCACAAATTAAGCCAATAAATCTTTTTTTTACTAAAAGAAATATCTAAAAAATATAAAACTAACCAACAATTTATTTGCTTACATGTTTGATCACGATTTTTTTTATATAATTTATATATAAATCGTTACAAGATGGATTAGTTGCAACTAACAAATTAAATTAATTTTAAACAAATATCTAATTGGTTTAATTATTTACAATCAATAAATATATACTCGGTTGCAACTAAAATATAATTTTTATTTTTTATCGTTGTTTTATGTATTTTAAATCGAAACTATTAAGATTGCGTCTGATAACCTTATCCCAAATTCTAATTGATTTATTTTATTCTGTAAGATTCGTCTCATTTGTTTTCTCATCTATATACTTACTAAAACAGACGACATAAAGCTAACGTGGCGTTTTCACATTTTTTTTCGGATTTAATCTTTTTACTAAATTACAAATTAAGCCATAACTGAAAGTCTCATAAACTGAGAAAAAGTACAGTCATAACTGAAAGACCGATAAAAGAAGAAGAATATAATCATTCAACATTACCATCTGGATCACTCGGCATCTGCTCTAACCTGTGGCAAGTCTAAACAACGATAAATAGTTAGCTAACTAATCAAATATAAGTTGAAAGATAAATAGCACAAACACACAGAAGAAGAATATAAACATTCAACATGCTTGCACACAATCCTCTTATTATCTGATAACTTATGTGATTCACATTATCCGGTTTTAAAAGTTGTAGCACGAGAAATCTTAAGATTCTCGCCCCCGTTCCTTATCCAACTGGTGATAGTTTGGCACACCTCCACCGGTGGCGTCCCCGCAAACCAAGTATGGACTAGATCCGAAGGAAACCCCCAGCGCCCTCGAGCTAACTGAGCAGAATGCTACCGCCCGTTACTCTAAGGCCAGATATGTAAGTCGGTCGATGATTACTATGAACTATACTAGTGCACACATCATTCACACACCACTGTCATCATTCACACACATATCTGAAAACTAGCTAACTAAGCCGAAAGGACTTACCTAAAATAGATCTCGACTCTCTAATTTGCAAATTGATCTGTAATTGGCAATTTACCCATTTTCCTATTTTCCGAAAGATCATTAAGGTCGAACTTCGGCTTCAAATATGAAATTCGAATAAACTTATAAAAATTCCGAAATAATTCTCTAAATCATTTATGGTAACCCATCTACTCCTAGGAGCAAGAATTTCTCAAAACTGTTCAACCATCATTTCTATAAAAATTCTCAAAGTTGGTTACAACACTTACATTTCCTATACTTAGCCAAAATTTCATTGTTGGAAAAACAGCTTAACTACTCCACTTTGGGAGCTTATAACTTCTAATCCGACCGTTCATTTCTTCTCAAATTTTAACACGGTAAACTACATATATCTACCTATTATCTATTAAAATTTCAACGGTGGATCTTCTACATAACTCTTTAACATTGGTCTACAACAATGCCAATTTCCAACCCCAAAACTGAAGCAAACAAAAATTAATTTACAGCAGTTCATGTATACAACTATTTCGGACATCTTAACTCAGCAACTACTATCCACCAACATCACCCATGTTCTAGTCCTAAGTAACGCCTCATCTCTCAAGTTTAACCTAGTCCTAAACGTCTAACTGATTATCCAAATACTAGCAGTGCAGGGGGTTGAGAGCACTTACCTACGAGTCTGCAGTGGTGAAGGAACACAGTAATCTAGCGCCTTTTACACCGCCTTGGCTGCTGAATCCTTGACGACAGAAAGACAATCAGTTTTGGCCCCTAGACTAGACCTAAGTTGAAGACAAGGGTAAGCGGAATTTTGCCTCACCTCACTGGCCTTCTGTAACGCCCCGTTTATTTGGGTGCGTTCCGACTTTTCTTTCTTCCCTTCATCCGATTCCTTATAGTTCGAGTTCTTATTTTAAAAGTATATTTTTATGGATTTAAATAACTTTTCGGGTATTATATTAACTTGGTGATACATGAATGTACTTCCGTATCTTTTTTTTATTTTATTATTTTATTTTATCGGAAAATCGGGATTTACCGAACCGGAAAATCCCGTTCCGATCTTTTGTTTTAGTTTTGGCCCTATTTCTTTTCTTATTCTTTTTCTCCTTTCTTTTTCCTTCTTTTTTTTCTTTCTCTTTTCTTTCTCTCTAGCGTGTGCTTGTTTTGCTGCTGCGGCGCCTTTGCCCACTGGTGAGAGATGCAACAGCCGCCTAGTCTAGGGCTAGGGCCAGCCGACCCTCGATTCACCTGTCTGTAGGCCTGTGACGACCCTTTGCGTCCCTCCCTTCTAGTCTACTCCCCAAGCAGCCCAACCTCACACTTCCTCTCTACAATCTCCCTCTCTGCACCTCTCTCTCGTACCTTCTCCTCGGGACCAACCGCTACAGCCAGACGGATTGAAGGAAGGCTTCCCCGCTGCCGCCTCAGCCCGCCGGAGCGCCCTAATCTCTCCGCCTTAGCCGTTGGAGACTCGGCCTGGTGAGCCTTGTCTATCCTCTTTCCCTTATCTGTTTCTTCCACCTCCCTATTGCTTACCCGTGGTGGCCGGATCTTTTGACATCCGCCGGAAGCTAGCCGCCTCGCTCACGCCCTCGCCTCCGCCGGAGATAGAAGACAGACTCAGCTGCTGCGTTTTCCCCTTTCCTCCGCCTGCGTGCACCACCATCTTCGTACATACACTATCCTAAGCCATACGGCGGCGGACAAGGAGCGATGATAGCTTTCTATCATCCTAACTATAAGGTCCAAATACTAATATGATACTATTATACCACATGTATAAGTGTATAAAAATATAAAGGATGCCACTATTATAAACATAACAAGTCCAAAAACACCCTACAATCCACATACAACTATAGTCCAAATACTAAGTTGCTGAGGTCCGCGGTAGGAATGGTTGTCCCGTACATTCTATTCCCAACCCGATCGACTATGCTCGTGATTTGAAAACAAAATTTATTTTGAAAGCTCAGAATCCTTGCCGGTTCTTTTTGGTTGTCTATGCGGCCTTTAGAAGATTGCGAGTGCCATTGTTGTCAAACTAAGGCTTTGATACCATATTGTAACACCCCAAATCCGCGGGACTCGGAGCGCGATGGGCGGATACCTCACAATGGGTCTCGACCCTTAGCTTGACATTAATTTCACCGGATCGTTCCAATATGACACAAATAAAAGGCAAAACCAAATCATTAGAATGCAATGTGACTCAAACCGAAATACAATACAAAGTGGAAAGTCCAACCGAGTCCTCAAAATCACATCCAAACAACAACCACGGTACAAACAACAACGGGTGTAATACAAATCCTCATCCCCAACCTATAATGTATGGAACCCCGGCTGCCCACTCCTCCGAGACACTCGGCGGCGGCCCTAACTTGCAAGGCATCTACAAAGCGGCATAAAACCGTTAGCTATAATTCAAAGCATTAGAAAGATGGCAACGACATATACACACATAATAACGAAAGGACAGAACATGATATGACACAAGCCGGTCATTATCTTTTCATTTACGTGATTCCATTACTAATTCAACTTAGGTTTGTGACACAAGAATCCCCAAAACTCGCCTCTGGCCCTACTTACCAGCAAGGAATAGTACTGGTGCATCCGATCATCTACCTGTCTGGGCTAGTCCCAAAGAACCTCCTATCTCTCGCAAGAGCTAGACAATGTTGTCACCGCCCGTTATCATAAACTTGGGCCGAAATTACAATATATAAATGTCGTCCTAGTTCTGGTTTCATTGTTATAAACATAACTAAACACACACACAACCATCACACAATCCATGCTAATACAAGGAAGCTAGCTAAGTAAGTACGGGGACTTACTTCGTCTCAAAGCTAAATTGACAATACCGCTCTTGCTTCCCGTAGGAAGATACTCAAAGCCTGATCACAAAAAGGCACGAATCAACATCACTCTCATAAGCTAGAAGTCCTTAGACTTCTAGACCAAATGATCTCGCAAGATCATAAACCATAACACATAATCTAGGATAAAACATGCCTAGTCTCAATGATCTCAACGATAATAACACTATTCTAGGATACTCACATCCTAGTTCACAACCTCAACAAACATATACTCACAACCTCAAGCCTTGGAACCTTGCAAAAACTGCAAACACTCACCTAAGGTTCAAAGCCACTACTTGGCATTCCACAAGGTTATGCTAGATCCAACCTAGCATGCTACTAACATATAACCTCCCTAGGATAAGAGACTAACACAAGATCGAGGAAAGATACTCACTGGGGCAAGGACGCAGTCGTAGAAGAAGGAAGCGCGGCCGTAAAGAAGAGCAGAAGGCCGTACCGGCAGCCCGACTGAGCCAAAGTCCGCCCATGTGGCCTTGGGGAGCCTCCCCTGTGGGTGGCCGCCCCCGCGGCTCAGGTCAGCTACCCCCGCGGCGCTATCCAGCCGCGGCCGAACTCCAGAGGGCGATCCCGAACGAATCTTTTGATGGCTCCTTGATGTGCGGAGGGTCTCCTAGCTTGCTTGCTCCACCATTGATGTCCACCACTCAATCATCAACATAAACCACGATCTAGACTTGATCCATACACATGCAACCATAAGAGAGGAAGAAGCTTGAGAATCCATGGCTTCCATCATTAGAGCTCAAAGAAGGAAGGAGATGAGAAGAGAAGAGAAGAGCTTACCCTACAATCCGGATCTGTTGTCCACTACTTACCATGGAGATGCACAACTCACACATGGAGAAGGAATCATCAAGAGCTCTTCTAAGGCCAAGATGGAGGAAGAGAGAAAATTAAGGAAGAGAAGAAGAAAGACACATGAAAGAGAGAGAGAGAGAGAGAGAGAGAGTGAGAGAGAGAGAGAGAGAGAGAGAGAGAGAGGGCTACTCCTTTGGGAAATAACAAAAGGTCAAGCAACCAAGGAACACTTAGAGACGAGGGGTCGAAACACAAAAGAAGAAAACGAGAGGTCGGAAAGAAGACGGGATATAACTCGTCCACTCAGCAAATCGTGCCTGCGGAAAGGCCGCAAAACCACTTACTAACCGGAATTAAAAATTTCCTGGAATTACAAACTCTTTGGATGCACATAAATAAATGATATTTAATCATCAAAAGCTCCAAACAATTTCAATTCTCTAATCATGAATCATATCTCTGAATGGGATAAAGCTAACAATAACCGCAATAATCCTAAATAAAAAACGACTAATCAAAGAAGGAAAAATAAAAATATCAAATGACAAAGACCTAATGGCAACTCAGTAAAAACTAATTTTGATGCATCTAGAAATGTTAATGGTCAATCTGCTTTTAGATTTTTTTTATTAGAAACAGCTCTGCTGATTTCCTTACTTTTGGTTTTTGTAAGTTCACGGTTAACTCCGTTCTTGAAGCTGAGGCTTTTGCCCTTCGTGCGAGTGTTTTGAAGGCCGCACGCCTAGGGGTTTTTTTTCCAGATATTGTGATTGAGGGTGACGATTTAACTCTTATTAATTCGATCAAAATTTCTTGGAAACCTCCATGGGAAGTTGATATGCTTGTTTCGGATATCACTACTCTTCTATCTGGGTTTTCCTCTTGCAGTGTCCATCATATCTTCCGGGAAATCAATTTTGTTGCGGACCGGTCGGCGTCCTATGATTTCTCCACCTTACCATGTGATGACCTTCTCCCCCGTGATGTTGATGTCCTCATCCCTTGATCTATATCATTATGGAGAGCATGCGTTCTTACTGCCACTCACCTTATTAACTTAATGCCTTCTCCTGTGCTTGATTCAAAAATACCTTTTGAACTCCTATACCAAACCAATATTACTTATGACCACCTGAGAGTCATAGGTTGTGATGTGCTCTTCGTTAGTTGAACGCGAGGATCCACCGGTGTTGTTCCTTCCGACCACTTCTTTTTGATTTTTTTTTATGGATGGGATATGCCAAACAAGGATCGTCCAGCCTTGCACCATGGATCTCCTTCACTCAAGATCTTCTTTCCTCGGAATCTCACTTCGGAAATTGGATCTCCTTTGTCCTCCTAGCCTCTCACCGTAAAGACACCCGTCGGCCTCGCACCTTCTGGGTTTCGAAACTTTGGTCTCTCACCTTAGTCTCTATTTTTGTTTTTCTCAAAGTGAAAACACAACTTTTGATTGAAGACTCAACTTTATTTCGTGATTAAAAAGGTTTGTGGGAGAGGCCTTATATAGGCTGAAAATTCAGCACCTAACTCCCAACATTAAAGGCTTACAAGTTCAAGAGTTGTGACATTAAACAGAGGGCAAACATAGGGACTTTCAACCAACAACTTCAAGCAAATAAATGGACTAAAAACCATAAGTATCGCTGGCCAATTAGAGGTCAAAGGGACCAAAAATGTGGCTGCGAATAAATCCCAAAAATGTGGTTTTAATCTCTTGAAAGGTTGGCTTAAGTACAAGTGAATATTTTATTTCACTTGTATTAATCAACCTTCATTATTCCATAATATCATGCATTAGTGGCATCATATCATGAAATAAAATCAAGCATGACCACATAATATAAACAAAAAAGGTTACAACTAAGGTTCAAGTTTAAGGAGATCCGAAATCCTCAATAGCCTCGAGCATGTTCACCAAGTGATAGTCATGGACGTCCTCAAATACCGGAGCTCCGAAAGGATGGTAGGTCAAAGTGGTTTGCCTAGCATGCGGGCTCTAGCTCGAGTGAGAGGTGGTGTTGACCTCGGTGCTGCCACATCAGTCTCGTTGCTTAAGTCCGGTGGGCTCACATCAGGTTTCTTATGCTTTAGCCTACGTCCTCACAAAGACAAGCTTGAGCCCGTGTCTTCTCCCTGTGTTCTTGGTTATCCACCTGGTCAGAAATCTTACAAGCTTTAACCTTGAGACACATAAAATCATAATCAGTCGCCATGTGACTTTTCAAGAAACCGTCTTTCCTTTCAAAACATCATCTACACAAGATGAGATCACTCGTAGATCTTTGTTTCGTTGATAAGTTTTCACTAATTTCATAGATCTAAATCTCCCTCGACTTTTTCTTAGTTTATCGCTCAACTAAAGTTCTAAACACACCCTCATCTCTTACTTTTGTTTTACTTGCAAATGTTTCACTTGTAAAACTTAGTGATACAGTAGCATATGCGGAACCATCTAGCAAGAAGAGAAATCAAGAAACAAGGAGAAGGAAAGACATGAACATGCATGAAGACTTCAACAACTAGGAGAAGAAGAAATTACATGATCGAGAAGAAGAAGAGACGAAGTCATTTTAGAACTCGTCGTACTAGAAGATTGAGGGTGTATGAAAGTCTACTCAACCATGCACATATCCGTAAAAGGAGAAGATTCATTGATCACATGCACAACAACAAGCTCGTCCATGCGCATCTTTCAACTAAACCATGGAAGGAAGAAGAAATCACCAACCAATCACCTACACGTCTTCTAACTAAACCATGCAAGGACGTAGAGGATTCTAACCCCATGTATCCCTTATCGATGCAAGCATGGAAGAACGTAGAGAATGCCAAGTCCACTCTTTCCTTTTCGTTTCAACGATGCAGAAGCATAGGGAACCCGAAGATCACACTTCACCCGATTCAACTGAAAGTATCTCCAGACCAGCCCCGGTTCACACATGCATTGCTCGCCGATCTCCCATGCGTGTGTACGACCTTCTTGGAGCGAGCCAACCATGCATCGTACCCAGTTCGGTCCATTCATGCAAACTCCCTTTTTGGTCCGAACTCGCACGACGCATTTTACACATCCATGAAGACCGGACCACCCATGCAAGCTTACCTAACCCTCCATGCCCTCGTGATGATTGGCCCATACATGCTATTTTAAATCCACCATACACCCATGGAGAATGGTCCGAATCTTGTGGCCAATTTGGGTCAAAGATATTATATTTTATGTCCATAAAGACTTTTTTTAATTATGTGTTAATTTTTGACCTTTTGGTTGTTAATTTTCGGCTCATATATCTTTTAATTATTTTACAAATAGTTTAAGTCATTTAATAGATAAGTTTAAAGATAGATTGAGAGAATCATATATATCTTTTACAAGATATATTTGATTGATCCTATGTAATATTATATTAGAGTAGATTGAGAGAATCATGTATATCTTTTATAAGATATTTTTTATTGATGTTAGAAGATTCTATGTAATATTATCTTAGAGTAGATTGAGAGAATCATGTATATCTTTTACAAGTTATATTTGATTGATGATCTTATGTAATATTATCTTAGAGTAGATTGACAAAATCATGTTCTATCTTTTACGAGATATATTTGATTGATGTTAGAATATCCTATGTAATACTAAAATATCCCATGTAATATTATCTTAGAGTAGATTGAGAGAATCATGTATATTTTTTAATATATTTGATTGATATTAGAAGATCCAATGTAATATTATCTTAGTCTTTTACATGATATATTTTATTGATATTAGAAGATTTGGGATGCTATCATGTACTCACGCCTCTCCTACATATATAGGATACCCGGCGCCTATTATCTCTTCGTCTTCATCCTCGTCAATTCGGAGCAGATTCAAGTCGGCCGACATAAGAAAAACAAGAACAAGCGGCGTCGATCACAAGTTCATAGTACAAATCCCCTGTAAATGTCGTGCGTTTCGGTTATGGGCCGCCGGATACCGGCGGTGATTTGATTTTGGTTCCGTCTAGAGGTTTGGAGGGTAGGTCGAAGTGGTTCGGGGTCGGATCTTGATTGCAGATTTTATCGATTTCCCAGTGATTTCGCTTTGGCTTGCCGAGTCTTCATCGATTGCAAGGAATAGTGATGAAGAGGAGGTAGAAGAAGCGGAGAATGAGGGACCGTTACGAGGGGCTTTAACTCTTCCATGGATTCCTTGGAAGAGGCATTACCTATGAGGTGTGTTGCGTTGCTTATCTTCTCGTGTTTTCATTAATTTTTTGTGCTGCGTGATCCGTACTGTGATTTTGATTGAATCTTGGGAAATTTACCGAACAATTTGGTCTCCAGAAGGCGAATTTTGATGTTGTTTTTTTATATGAAACAATTTACTATTTTGAATGTATTTTGTGAGAGTAGTGTATTCGCAAGAAAGTTTCTTGTCTTGAAATTCCTTCCCTGCAATCCATATATGATTCTTGTGACATTCATACATTGATGCTTTCTTTCGGAAGCACTTAATTCTAATTGTTTCTGATATGAAAACAACATCAAGAAAATTTCTAAATTTCACATTATTCGATCAAAATCATAGTTAGAAATTCAAATCGATCACACACCACAAAAAATTAATGAAAACAGGAGAAGATGCAACGCAAAGCATCTCGAAGGTAAAACCTCTTCCACGGAATCCATGGAAGCTTTAAAGCCCTCTCTTAGCAGTCCCTCATTCTCCGCTTCTTCTTCCTCCTCTTCATCACTGTTCTTGCCAATGGATGATACTCGGCAGGCGAAGGGTGAAATCATATGTGGATTTCCTTTGGAAATCGATAAAAGTTGCAATCAAGATCCGACCCCGATCCACTTCGACCTACCTCCTCCAAACCTCCAGCCGGAACTAAGATCAGACTATAACACAAACACGCACTACATTTACAGGGTTTTTTTTACTATTACCTTGTGATGTAAGTGATATTTTGTCAACATGATGGTACACACAAGTAATTGAGAATTTGGGTTTATTGATAAAGTTTCGGGTCAAAACTTTTATAAGTGAATGGGTTTTGTAAAACCCGTGTTATAACAGTTTCGGGACGAAATTTAAGTTCATGGTAAAATTTCAGTGAATTTGAATCCACACCTTTAAAGTTGAATCCACGCCTTTAAATTTAATATTCATGATATAACAATTATAGATTCAAGGTCACATCTGTTGTTATGCATCCTAATTGTAACCAATTCTTTTATTAGGAGAAAGAAGACGGGATATAACTCGTCCACTCAGCAAATCGTGCCTGCGGAAAGGCCGCAAAACCACTTACTAACCGGAATTAAAAATTTCCTGGAATTACAAACTCTTTGGATGCACATAAATAAATGATATTTAATCATCAAAAGCTCCAAACAATTTCAATTCTCTAATCATGAATCATATCTCTGAATGGGATAAAGCTAACAATAACCGCAATAATCCTAAATAAAAAACGACTAATCAAAGAAGGAAAAATAAAAATATCAAATGACAAAGACCTAATGGCAACTCAGTAAAAACTAATTTTGATGCATCTAGAAATGTTAATGGTCAATCTGCTTTTAGATTTTTTTTATTAGAAACAGCTCTGCTGATTTCCTTACTTTTGGTTTTTGTAAGTTCACGGTTAACTCCGTTCTTGAAGCTGAGGCTTTTGCCCTTCGTGCGAGTGTTTTGAAGGCCGCACGCCTAGGGGTTTTTTTTTCCAGATATTGTGATTGAGGGTGACGATTTAACTCTTATTAATTCGATCAAAATTTCTTGGAAACCTCCATGGGAAGTTGATATGCTTGTTTCGGATATCACTACTCTTCTATCTGGGTTTTCCTCTTGCAGTGTCCATCATATCTTCCGGGAAATCAATTTTGTTGCGGACCGGTCGGCGTCCTATGATTTCTCCACCTTACCATGTGATGACCTTCTCCCCCGTGATGTTGATGTCCTCATCCCTTGATCTATATCATTATGGAGAGAATGCGTTCTTACTGCCACTCACCTTATTAACTTAATGCCTTCTCCTGTGCTTGATTCAAAAATACCTTTTGAACTCCTATACCAAACCAATATTACTTATGACCACCTGAGAGTCATAGGTTGTGATGTGCTCTTCGTTAGTTGAACGCGAGGATCCACCGGTGTTGTTCCTTCCGACCACTTCTTTTTGATTTTTTTTTATGGATGGGATATGCCAAACAAGGATCGTCCAGCCTTGCACCATGGATCTCCTTCACTCAAGATCTTCTTTCCTCGGAATCTCACTTCGGAAATTGGATCTCCTTTGTCCTCCTAGCCTCTCACCGTAAAGACACCCGTCGGCCTCGCACCTTCTGGGTTTCGAAACTTTGGTCTCTCACCTTAGTCTCTATTTTTGTTTTTCTCAAAGTGAAAACACAACTTTTGATTGAAGACTCAACTTTATTTCGTGATTAAAAAGGTTTGTGGGAGAGGCCTTATATAGGCTGAAAATTCAGCACCTAACTCCCAACATTAAAGGCTTACAAGTTCAAGAGTTGTGACATTAAACAGAGGGCAAACATAGGGACTTTCAACCAACAACTTCAAGCAAATAAATGGACTAAAAACCATAAGTATCGCTGGCCAATTAGAGGTCAAAGGGACCAAAAATGTGGCTGCGAATAAATCCCAAAAATGTGGTTTTAATCTCTTGAAAGGTTGGCTTAAGTACAAGTGAATATTTTATTTCACTTGTATTAATCAACCTTCATTATTCCATAATATCATGCATTAGTGGCATCATATCATGAAATAAAATCAAGCATGACCACATAATATAAACAAAAAAGGTTACAACTAAGGTTCAAGTTTAAGGAGATCCGAAATCCTCAATAGCCTCGAGCATGTTCACCAAGTGATAGTCATGGACGTCCTCAAATGCCGGAGCTCCGAAAGGATGGTAGGTCAAAGTGGTTTGCCTAGCATGCGGGCTCTAGCTCGAGTGAGAGGTGGTGTTGACCTCGGTGCTGCCACATCAGTCTCGTTGCTTAAGTCCGGTGGACTCACATCAGGTTTCTTATGCTTTAGCCTACGTCCTCACAAAGACAAGCTTGAGCCCGTGTCTTCTCCCTGTGTTCTTGGTTATCCACCTGGTCAGAAATCTTACAAGCTTTAACCTTGAGACACATAAAATCATAATCAGTCGCCATGTGACTTTTCAAGAAACCGTCTTTCCTTTCAAAACATCATCTACACAAGATGAGATCACTCGTAGATCTTTGTTTCGTTGATAAGTTTTCACTAATTTCATAGATCTAAATCTCCCTCGACTTTTTCTTAGTTTATCGCTCAACTAAAGTTCTAAACACACCCTCATCTCTTACTTTTGTTTTACTTGCAAATGTTTCACTTGTAAAACTTAGTGATACAGTAGCATATGCGGAACCATCTAGCAAGAAGAGAAATCAAGAAACAAGGAGAAGGAAAGACATGAACATGCATGAAGACTTCAACAACTAGGAGAAGAAGAAATTACATGATCGAGAAGAAGAAGAGACGAAGTCATTTTAGAACTCGTCGT
The DNA here is from genome assembly GCA_033239125.1 of Fagopyrum homotropicum. Taxonomy (NCBI): domain Eukaryota; kingdom Viridiplantae; phylum Streptophyta; class Magnoliopsida; order Caryophyllales; family Polygonaceae; genus Fagopyrum; species Fagopyrum homotropicum. The sequence goes on along the minus strand of BSWB01000007.1, from coordinate 97,280,582 downwards.
ACTAGAAGATTGAGGGTGTATGAAAGTCTACTCAACCATGCACATATCCGTAAAAGGAGAAGATTCATTGATCACATGCACAACAACAAGCTCGTCCATGCGCATCTTTCAACTAAACCATGGAAGGAAGAAGAAATCACCAACCAATCACCTACACGTCTTCTAACTAAACCATGCAAGGACGTAGAGGATTCTAACCCCATGTATCCCTTATCGATGCAAGCATGGAAGAACGTAGAGAATGCCAAGTCCACTCTTTCCTTTTCGTTTCAACGATGCAGAAGCATAGGGAACCCGAAGATCACACTTCACCCGATTCAACTGAAAGTATCTCCAGACCAGCCCCGGTTCACACATGCATTGCTCGCCGATCTCCCATGCGTGTGTACGACCTTCTTGGAGCGAGCCAACCATGCATCGTACCCAGTTCGGTCCATTCATGCAAACTCCCTTTTTGGTCCGAACTCGCACGACGCATTTTACACATCCATGAAGACCGGACCACCCATGCAAGCTTACCTAACCCTCCATGCCCTCGTGATGATTGGCCCATACATGCTATTTTAAATCCACCATACACCCATGGAGAATGGTCCGAATCTTGTGGCCAATTTGGGTCAAAGATATTATATTTTATGTCCATAAAGACTTTTTTTAATTATGTGTTAATTTTTGACCTTTTGGTTGTTAATTTTCGGCTCATATATCTTTTAATTATTTTACAAATAGTTTAAGTCATTTAATAGATAAGTTTAAAGATAGATTGAGAGAATCATATATATCTTTTACAAGATATATTTGATTGATCCTATGTAATATTATATTAGAGTAGATTGAGAGAATCATGTATATCTTTTATAAGATATTTTTTATTGATGTTAGAAGATTCTATGTAATATTATCTTAGAGTAGATTGAGAGAATCATGTATATCTTTTACAAGTTATATTTGATTGATGATCTTATGTAATATTATCTTAGAGTAGATTGACAAAATCATGTTCTATCTTTTACGAGATATATTTGATTGATGTTAGAATATCCTATGTAATACTAAAATATCCCATGTAATATTATCTTAGAGTAGATTGAGAGAATCATGTATATTTTTTAATATATTTGATTGATATTAGAAGATCCAATGTAATATTATCTTAGTCTTTTACATGATATATTTTATTGATATTAGAAGATTTGGGATGCTATCATGTACTCACGCCTCTCCTACATATATAGGATACCCGGCGCCTATTATCTCTTCGTCTTCATCCTCGTCAATTCGGAGCAGATTCAAGTCGGCCGACATAAGAAAAACAAGAACAAGCGGCGTCGATCACAAGTTCATAGTACAAATCCCCTGTAAATGTCGTGCGTTTCGGTTATGGGCCGCCGGATACCGGCGGTGATTTGATTTTGGTTCCGTCTAGAGGTTTGGAGGGTAGGTCGAAGTGGTTCGGGGTCGGATCTTGATTGCAGATTTTATCGATTTCCCAGTGATTTCGCTTTGGCTTGCCGAGTCTTCATCGATTGCAAGGAATAGTGATGAAGAGGAGGTAGAAGAAGCGGAGAATGAGGGACCGTTACGAGGGGCTTTAACTCTTCCATGGATTCCTTGGAAGAGGCATTACCTATGAGGTGTGTTGCGTTGCTTATCTTCTCGTGTTTTCATTAATTTTTTGTGCTGCGTGATCCGTACTGTGATTTTGATTGAATCTTGGGAAATTTACCGAACAATTTGGTCTCCAGAAGGCGAATTTTGATGTTGTTTTTTTATATGAAACAATTTACTATTTTGAATGTATTTTGTGAGAGTAGTGTATTCGCAAGAAAGTTTCTTGTCTTGAAATTCCTTCCCTGCAATCCATATATGATTCTTGTGACATTCATACCTTGATGCTTTCTTTCGGAAGCACTTAATTCTAATTGTTTCTGATATGAAAACAACATCAAGAAAATTTCTAAATTTCACATTATTCGATCAAAATCATAGTTAGAAATTCAAATCGATCACACACCACAAAAAATTAATGAAAACAGGAGAAGATGCAACGCAAAGCATCTCGAAGGTAAAACCTCTTCCACGGAATCCATGGAAGCTTTAAAGCCCTCTCTTAGCAGTCCCTCATTCTCCGCTTCTTCTTCCTCCTCTTCATCACTGTTCTTGCCAATGGATGATACTCGGCAGGCGAAGGGTGAAATCATATGTGGATTTCCTTTGGAAATCGATAAAAGTTGCAATCAAGATCCGACCCCGATCCACTTCGACCTACCTCCTCCAAACCTCCAGCCGGAACTAAGATCAGACTATAACACAAACATGCACTACATTTACAGGGTTTTTTTTACTATTACCTTGTGATGTAAGTGATATTTTGTCAACATGATGGTACACACAAGTAATTGAGAATTTGGGTTTATTGATAAAGTTTCGGGTCAAAACTTTTATAAGTGAATGGGTTTTGTAAAACCCATGTTATAACAGTTTCGGGACGAAATTTAAGTTCATGGTAAAATTTCAGTGAATTTGAATCCACACCTTTAAAGTTGAATCCACGCCTTTAAATTTAATATTCATGATATAACAATTATAGATTCAAGGTCACATCTGTTGTTATGCATCCTAATTGTAACCAATTCTTTTATTAGGAGAAAGCCTTCAATCTTTCTTATGATAGTTCTAACTTCTAACATGAAGGCAATTATTCCAAACAACAAAATCTAGGAAAATTCTTTGAAATCAAAGTTTTAGAAAATGAAATTCAGGATGAATTTGTATCTACCATTTGATATTTTATTTTGAAAATAACTGGTATGTAAAGTTGTTAGAGTGAGGAAGCCTCAATCGAACTTGCACAAAAATATATGGTGATTGAAAGAGGGGGATCTGATCACAAGTCGAAATGAAGACTTCAACTCCAGATGGCTCTGAACTTAGAACACCAAGCTGATATCCAACAGAACAAAATACACACCAAATCTTACTAGAATGATGCCCATGCAATTCACTGAAGTGGTTCAGCCCTTCTAATTCTAGTTGATCTGTTAAAATCCTCTCCCTTGGCCTCCTCTTGTGTACACAATCCAATTTTAGGACTTACCTCCCTTATCTACCCTACGATAACCCCTGCATCATTGCCTTGCCTATATGCCATTGTTAAAACAATAGTTTGGTTACTGTTTCCGTTTTTTACTTTGTAGAAAAAATGGGGTCGTTCAGCATGTAATTGATATTTCTTCGTTTGTACCTCTTTTTATGTCTTTTTCATGATTTGTTTTTTTTTTCTTCCACAAGGTGTACACAATATCAAGTTCTTTTTTATTCATTTTTTATTATAATTATTATTAGATAAATTCAATGAACTGACAATTCCTTGGCTCCTCAGTGTCGCTGTGGAAGAGTTTTTCATTATAATATTATTTTGTGAGAATGACATTGGCAGTAGCTATCTATGCAGGTCACTGCAAGAAAATGGCATAACTGGCAAGATTCCAGTGGAGTTTGGAAATATATTAAGACTAACAAATCTGGATTTAGAGAATAACAACTTCAGTGGTGAACTTCCATCTTCACTTGGAAATCTTACTAATCTCGAGTATTTGTAAGACTTTTGTGCAATAAACTTAATTCATATATGTCATTTGCTCATCCAGCTCTGCGCTAATCATAAACACTATTGCCTTATTTTATTTACTTATTTGTGCAAGCATGATTTTGAGTAACAACAATCTCTCCGGGACAATTCCATACTCACTTTCAGACCTTGCCAATTTGATCAGTCTGTATGTGAACATGCTCTTAGGACACCAACATTTATGCTTCTATGTTTGAGCCTCTTATATGTTTGATCAGTCTTTCATGCTCTTAGGCTTAAGTGGAATGGATTAACAAAGACCTTTTTATTTTATTTGGCCGACAACTTAAGTGGAATGGATTAACAAGTACCTGCTCAGACTTCCATTTAATTTGATGCTGCTTGTTGTTAATTTATTTTAGATACTGAACTACTTGATCTATTTCCAGTAATTTTTTTATTAGTTTGAGCATGTAGCATAAACGCTGGTATTCCTTGGATCTTATTCTATTTTTTTGTGTTACAGTTTTACAGGAAACAACTTAAAATGTGGAGGAAATTCTTCTCATCTATGTGCATCTAGTAGCAGCAGTTCGGGTTAGATTGACTTAAGTTTGTGCTCATCTTTTATCACATATTCCTTGGATCTTATTCTATTTTTTTGTGTTACAGTTTTACATGATCTTCACATAAATCGATGTTTGGTATAATCTTTGGATATCATTGGAGGAGTTGTTGGTGTACTTTTGATTGTTGTCTTGATGAGCTTTGTGTATAACTTCTCCCTTCTTATGCTAATGCTGCCTATCCTTGATTCGATAACATATATTTCATTTGGAACACTATGAAGAAGTTTGCAAGTCTGAATTTCTTCCGTGAAAGCTGCTTTTCATATTGGTGATTTTGAAACTAAATTGTTTGTACATCTTGTGGTATGTTTGTTGATCAACTAAAGCAGCATCATGAAATTTGATTCAAGTCAAACATGAGTAAAATCTATTTGCAATAAGATTGCAACTGACTGGAAATAGTAAGAGTTTTTCTATAAGTAAATCAATTTGTCAATGATGGGATGTGCTAGCAGTGTTCCAAGACTTGAGCTTGACATTTATGGATGGACTAAGTGGTGGATCTTTTGGCCACCTGTTGTGAAATATTATTGTTTTCTCCCAGCTCTAATGACCTTAGAAGTTGGTAATACGAATCTATTGATATTTGGTCATTCCATTCTTTTAAATACATAGATTTTGATCACAATTGTTAGAGAGTAGAGGTTATCTTCTGCCCTCCGAAGTAGAGCTTCGGGTTTTAGAAGATGTGATATTCATCACTGACTTTATTTGTGAACAAATTACATCTAATGTTTTCTGTAAGCCTTTGTTGCTCACTTAAAATTTCATATCCTTGTTTAGGTGAAGTTGACCGCCAAGTTGCTTTTGGGCAGCTTAAACGAGTCAAAATCTTTTGCATGTGAGTATTTGGGACGTCTTTTGGTTTATCCTTTTATGCAGAACTTGAGTGTTGCTTCCCGTCTACGAGGTATTTTTAAAAAATTAAAGACGAGTGTGCACTTCTTTTCAGGTGGTTGATTTTAACAAGAATCATTATCAGGTGAATGTGACTCACGTCTTTTGGTTTATCTTTTTGGCTTGCTTTTTATGAAGGTTCGTTCTTGCGAGTTTTTCTAAAATAATTTAGTGCATAACTTGGGGTAGATTTGTGAGTAGTTTTTATAGGGTTGATTTGCCTAAATGCCAAAATACATTAAAAATAGTCATGTGGTACATGTGATATCAAAATAGGTATGCTTAATAATCTTCTAATAAACTATATAAAATATTATCACAAAACCTATCAAAGGCTCCTAAAATCTGATAAGGCTCGTGACTAGGTTAAGGATGGTATAAAATTTCTTCTCTTGATGTACTATTACAGAGGGTGTACTTGGATTCTTCAAAATATGCCTTGAAAAATTCTTTAAAAATTTACAATAGTAGCAAACGCGGTTGAAACCTCGATCGAACATCATACTGGGGGCGAGGTTTTTGATTCGTCAATGTTTTGAAGACAATCAACTACTGCACTCATGGGATATTCTTCTCCCCTTATTGCCTTGTTGCAGGTGGTATATAAAGGAGGGATTTTAGAAAACATATTCGGTTCGGATTGTGTATATATGATAAAAAAAATTTCTACTAGAAAAGGTCTTAACAATAATATCTTGTGAACCTTCTTCCGCATCAAATAAGCAGCGGAATATTATTAGATTTGACTTAAATCTAATAAAGATATGATCTTCAACCAAATAGAGAAAAAAAATTCACGAAACTTTGGGATCAAGTATCGTAAAGGTCTAAACTTTATGCTCGAAATATCGTGCGAAATTTCGGATAGATTGGGCGAGGTTTTTGTTGAGGTTAATTGCTGGCCTTGTGTTTGGTTATGATGTATCTCTCGTCTCCAATATACACAAGTCCACGCACGTTAACGCAAATAATCTCACAAAGATAATCGCAACAAGAAAAGACTCAATTTTTATATGACTCAAAGAAGACTCAAATAAAAATGACTCAAACCTGAGACGGTCTTCAATCGACTGAAGCTTGGAAGCTGTCTTCTTCCTTCTTTTTGATGTTCAAGAATTTCTATCTTTCAACTTCTACATGAAAGTGTTTTTTTCTTCACCAAAGACATTTCTGATATTCCTTCTTTTCTTACCTAATAGAGATAAAACCAAGAGAGCCTATTTTGGACTGGCCTACAAGAAAACGAGTTTGGGATTATGCCTCTTTAACAATCCTCAATTTTGATGTTAGAAAGGGTGAGACGTTTAGATTATATAATGGATCACAATCTAGAAGGAGAGGGTTTAAATAGATCGCCCTAAAGCATCCATACAGATGAGGACATCAACATCACGGGGGAACAAGTCATTACAGGGGAAGGTGGAAAAGCCATAGGACACGAACCGGTTCGCAACAAAATTGATTTTCTAGAAGATACGATGGACACTGCAAGAGGAAGACCCACAGAGAAGAGTATTGATATCCGAAACAAGCAGATCAACTTCCCAAGGAGGTTCAAGAAAAGTTGATCCTAATTAATAAGAGTTAAATTCTCACCCCTAACAATCACATTATTAGAAAAAACAAGGCGTGCGGCCTTCAAAACACCCTCACGAAGGGCAAAAACTCCAGCTTAAAGTTTTCAATATAGTCGGACAATTAAAGAAGAGTTGTTTAGTAGATTTTGTATGATGATTTCAAAAAACACATTGCATCACCTCCAGGACTTTTTGTGCATCAAGATTAGCTTTATTTTTTTTGGATCAAATCAATAGCTGTCTTTGTGGAGAACCAACCATGATCATTGTTAGCCCAATAGATTCTATCACGAATATCATTTATTGATAAAACATAATTTTTAATGGGTAAAATGAGGGAGTAGGTATGTTTTGTAATCATGAGCATATAAAGGGCCTCAAAATAATAAAGGGTACAAAATAGGCCCCTCCAGATTATATAAAAATTGTTTGTTAAAATAAAAAGAGGATATTAAGGAAATCAGAATATCTCTCATCATTTATTAAGCAACTAATTATTACAAAACGGGAAAGTAATATCTTTCTCTCTTCATTTATTATGGGAATCAAAATATTTTTCGAAATGTTCGTCCTTTCCAACTTGCGTTCATCCATGGCGATGATATTGAATCAATCCTAGTAAGATTTCCGCAGCAACATATGTACATAATCGCAAAAACTGCAAGCATATGTACATATATAGTTAGTTAGTAACATTTTCGCTGCAAAATATGTACATAAGCACCAAAGACTGTAAACATATGTACATGCAAACACAAAATAAGACATATTCTAATCAAAATCATGCTATATGTAAACACAAAATATGTTTGTGTATCATCAAACCCCTATCCAAATGTACACAAACTACATATTTGGTACACATATAATTAGCCAATAATATTTTCGTAGCAACATATGTACATAATCAACAACATATGTACATGACCAGTCTTTAACTTATACCTGTTGAAGACGACCGTTGAATACTCGATTAAATTTCATCATTCTGAACTGAATCTTGCCGATCAATCCTCAATTCCCTCACAAAATCCCTACAAATCGGACTCCCCAAACAGATTGCGCAGATTGCATCGATTTAACTTCATCATTCTCAACTGAATCTTGCTGATAATATATGGGTACGAAAGTGTGGTTTTCTTCAACAACTAGAGCATAATCGTCGAAGCAATCTTATCTGGCTATGGCGACTGAAGTTAATCGATTCGGCATTGAGAATAATCCCTTGAAGCAATTTGTAGCTTATACTTGTTGATGATGAGCGAATATTAGGCGATTGAAGTAGAATGTTGAGGACGACGGTTGAGAGGACGACGAGACCTCGAGAGCACCAGCTATGGTGAACTGCTTCCGTCTTCGTTGAGCGAGGTTTTTGTTGAGGTTAATTGTTGGCCTTGTGTTTGGTTATGATGTATCTCTGTTCGCTCCAAACGGTGTGTGCAAGCTTTAAATTTATAACCCTAGACGTAAGCTTAAAACAAGGATGCGAACCCGCAGTGTACGGGTCAATCGTAGTAAAAAGCAAGGAATTCCAAGGGTCGATCACAGGGACTTAGTGAAACAAAGTCCAATCACGGTATGCTTATGTAAATGCTAACCACAAGAGCAATTAACACAATCAAAGATGAATAAGAAGTCAATAAAGGAAACATGCAATTCTAGGGATTAAAGCATCTAGTTGTGGTTCCAACTCAAGATCTAAAGATAAGCGGACAAAGCTGAGGTATTTGCATGGGGAAGGTGTTTCTAAAGTGGAATAGATCACCGGGTAAGTCTCACTACTCACTAATCCTAAACCGTAACTCCTATTACCGGGTAAGTCTTAAAGAATCGAGATAAAGAACTATAATCTCAAACTAACACACCATCTAAGGGAATAGAATCAACCTTTACCGGGTAAGTCTCAGGCTAACTCACAAAGATAAGATGGAAGCACACTCAAACCCCAATAAAGGATAAACCTTTATTACCTATACTTATGATCGTTGGTACACAAACTAAGGAATTACCGGGTAAGTCTCATCCTAAGCATGCATTGAACCAGGAAAGGTGTAATAAGAATAGGATTTGGCAAACTCTAACACTTAACTCTCAGTTTAGGATCAGATAAGTCACCTCGGTCAGCCAAATTCCACCCCGGCCGAGATGTTCATCGACTGAGCGAGATTCTTAGGGTTAAGGTTAAAGACTCGAACTTTCAGGGTCCTACTGGAATCTAAGATTATTCTATCATTGTTTTTCCCACAACCTTCAGCCAATCACCCTAGAATCACACAAGGAAATTAGCCAATCATCATCATGAAAGTATTAATCAAATATATGGGAAGAAGGTGAATATTTGAACAAGAAGAATTCAATGAAAAGACTTCAATAACTAAATCAAATATCACAACAAAGCGTTCCTTGGATATAAATCCTACAAGCAAGACAACAAGGAAGAGAATCTAAGGTAATCTTACAAGAAAACCTCCAAAAGCTATAAAAGCTACAATCTTCAATCTTCCTTCAACCTTCAAAAAGGTTCTTCAAATCTCCCAACTGGAGTATGGCTGCTGGGTACAATAGGTGTAAGCAAGATTTCCAGCCGTATTCGGATGATAGCGGATGTCGGATTTGTGGGAAATCCGACCCTTTTTATAGGAAAATAACCCTCCAAAGATAAGATATCTTAAAAAGATTTCTTCCCATAAAAATAGGTAAAATATATGATCTATAATATCTTCTTCCTTCCAGGAGCCAAGCCCAAAAATATAAGATCACTTTCCAAAAATAAAAGATCTCAGCCAAGAATAAAATATTCTCGCCGTGTCCTAGGTATTCGCCTCGGTCGAGTCGACTTTCCTCGATCACCTCGGTCGAGATGAATCTGTGGTCAACCGAGGTGAGTCACAACTGAATGTGAAATCTCTCAAAACTGGTCCAAAGTGAATCTTTAATCCATGGCTATGCTTCCTGGATGGTTCCTTATGTTCCTCAATGTAGCTCCAATGACTCCATAGCTCCTTTTGCTCCTTTTTGATGCAAAACGTGCCATTTTACCTACGATTACAACAAAACTAGGTGTAGACCTCGATTCCCGCAAAGGTAGATGAAATGGTAATATAATCACATAATATACATACAAACCTGCAGATTATGAAAGATAAAACGTCCAAACAAACCCCAAAATATAGACTATAATTCATGCTATCAAAATACCCCATACTTAGCCCTTGCTTGTCCCCAAGCAAACTTCACATATAAGAGACAAGATAGAATGGATTATAAGTCAAGAAAATCAATGAAAAGTCTTTCAAAAACATTTTTATGGTGTGCAAATATCGTAGATCACTCCAAGAGAATACTTCATGGAATTTAAAATCCAAATATGATCAAAACATTTTATAAATATAGGAAAATTGTTCATCTTTGCATAAAATCATAGAATGCGTAATAAGTCGTAATTATCAAAATTAATCATGTACAATCCAGTTTAAACCACTAAGTCAATCAACAAGCTCAAGGTCTCAAGGGCTTCCCAAAAGAAAGGTCAAGAAACGTGTAGGGTAGGGATGTATGTAAGGTAATGTGGTGCTAGAATCCGGGAAAAGGATGAACTTCACTTTCACTTTGACTTGCAACATCTTCCACCAATAAGCTTTGCTTATCTCATACTTTTTCTTTTTACTTTACTTTTTGGGATGCATGGACAGAGGTGCACAATAACCGAAGCCTAGGAAATCAGCAATCATCAATTTCTTGAGATGCATCAAACCCTTGATGCACATACCATGACCCGTTAGGAATATCGCTCAATCCGACTTTGGCAAGACACAAACACCCGGCTATGTGAATGGTGCCGAGTTACTCATCTTCATGATTGACTTCCCCAAACCTAAGATTACTTTCTAACACTTTCACTTCCAGCCAACTTCTCATCTTTAACTTCACTTGCTTTCACCACTTCTCTTGCTTCCAAATTCCCGGATAGGTAAAGGGAGGCAAAATGTATATGAGGGGCTAAGCATGATTAAGAAGAAGAAGAGAGAAGAATGATTTGCCTTGGTCTTTCCAGGAAGAAAGTGAGAGAACTCATAATGTGGTGTCAACCTTCAAATTCATCATAATTTAGACAAAAACAAAGTATTAAACATGCCAATAATTTCAAACAAAGCATTTAGCAACTTAAACATATTATAAAACCTTTCAAACACATAAAGAATTTAAAACCAGTCAGTAAACAAGATCTTCACTGAGATCATATCCAGATAAGTAACACAAAAATCGTTTTCGAAAACTCTCAGTTAACCCACCTCGGTCGAGGTGTTCTTAGGTCAACCGAGGTGAAACGCCTCGTTCGGCCAGAACTGCCCCGGTCGAGGTCCAAAAAATTTTTTTTAAACCATTTTTCTTTCAGTTTCGACGTTTTTCTCAATCAAATAACCTGTAAGTATGCATGTAATCTCAGATAAACATATAGATGCAAAAGTGAAGCATAAATATCAATATCCGGTCAATAGAGTCATACATCAAAGTCAAATAATACATCAAATACCCCATACTTGGGACACACTGTCCTAGTGGGTCAAAATAAGTCTAAAGGATAAAAGTACTCACCGGATAATAAGCTGAACTGCATAAAAAATAAGAAAGAAAAATCCTGCAGCTCTCAATAATCCTGATCCGGTGGTGGTGGTGGTGGGGGCACATACGGATACTGGGATGGGTCAAATGGATAACCCATAGTCTGCTGGAAATGTATTTCCATCATCCTACGTTGATAGTGCTGCCCCTCTAACATCTGATGAGTCCAGCTGTCAATCTGTCGGTGCTGGGCAACAAATCTCTCATGCATGTCCACAGTAAGGGCAGCATAAGAGTCTATCATCTGATCCGTCAGATCATCGATCCGAAAATGAGCCTCTGAATCTCTATGACGGCGTGTCCTACGCCTAGCAGGTCTAGCAGGTGATGCAGCAGGTGCAGGCTCAGTATCCTCATCATCCAGATCTATAACTGGTGCGCTCGGCCTTGCAGTATCCGTCCCTGTATCCATCGGGACTCCACCCTCTCTCTCATCAACTGTCTCCTCATCATCAGCCTCCTCCTCCTCAGTTAGGGCAGCTACTGCCTCTCTGTAATCCTCCATCAGTGGAGCCCAAGCGGTCTACCAATAGTGCGGATCATAAACAGAAAACTGGGCAGACCACGTGATCCCCTGTGGCGCAGTCAGCTCCCACGGCATAGCCACGTACGGAGTAGTCAGACCTCGGGGAACTAGAATCCGCCGAGTGATCATCTCCTGTAGTCCAAGCGGCTTCGGAGTCGCCACCATCGTGCAAGCGCTGAGATCCATGTCCTGATAGCTAGCTATATGGGTGACAAGCCCTCCGTAGCAAATGTCTCCCTTCGCCTTGGCCTTGATCCTGTGCAGATCCTCTGCCATCATCAAGCCAAAGTCCGGGATACCCCCAATAACCATGCAGTACAAACTGAAAAGCTCTCCCTGTCGGATCTTCTGGGGCGTCTCAGTACGCGCCAAAAGTATCTCGCTGAATATCCGGTGGGCTAACTTAATAGCTAGGATTTCCGAATTCTAATTAATGTTGATTAACTTAATCGTTGATAGTAATTGACTTTAGGCTTGTCAAATAGGACAATTAGAAATTCCATTATGGTTGTTATATTATTCTGGTGATTATGGGTTCTTGTTTGATGAAATCTGATGACAGGGGGTTCAGAAATTGCCTGCGGGCAAAACGTTATTCTGGCGAAATCTAATTAATTAATTAAAGGTTAATTAATTAAATTAGGATTAAAATTGAGATTGAGGAATGTTGATTAGATACTACCTTGAGATTTGAGGAATTGTGAGCTATGTTGAGATATTGAGGTTTAGTTGGTTGTGAGGCTCATAGATTCAGTATGATCCTTATGGATCCCTTTGGGTCTAGGTGTGACCCCTTTGATGAATAGAGGTTGATATATCTCTTTATGCCTTTTTATAGGCCGTGTTGTCCCTCCAGTGTAGAGTTGATCGTGGTTGATTTTGTACGAGGTTGAGGTAAGTCCGTAGGACTTACTTAGCTACCATCCCTATATTGGATGTTTGCATGAGTGGTGTGTGCTTTATATGTTTGCTATGATAGCATGAGTTGTCGTTTTTATCGACCTATGTTCTATTGACTGCCCCACTGCGTGGCTGTGATAACCTTTCCCTTTCATCCCGCCGTGGAGTCTGGGAGGTTCTCTGATGTCGGGCCAGACTGGTTTACAGGAAGGGCGCAATCCACTCCCATAGGGTACACGGATTGTGTGACCGATACTCGTACAGCTGGACATTGTACTCAGAGGCGGGGATGTATCGGTCCTCGTGTCACATACTTTCATCTATCTATATATATACGGTTTTTGAGTGAATGGTTATTATATAAAGATAATAAATGGGTAAATGTGTGATAGCATGCTGAGGTGTTTATCTTTCATGATTGTGTTTGTGCTTATGCATTACCTCATATATGTATGGTTAGCTAACGGTTTCATACCGTGTTGTAGATGTTTACAGGTTAGGCGCTACTAGGTGATCTGGCAGGGTGACAGGCCGAGGACTCTCGTACATTAGGTGGTTGGTTTGGGTTTGTTGTGTTTCCCTCCTGCGTGAGGATGTTCTTTTGTACCTCCTGTGTGAGGTTGTCGTTTTATATACTCGGCTATGTTGTTGTTTACTTTGGGTCGTACAGTTTATACTGTTTTATGTATTTGTTTTATATCTGTCAATGCCATGTTGTAAGGTCCAGTGAACTTGTTGTCAGGCTAGGGTCAGGATCCAATATGAGATCCTAGCCCAATGTGACATCCCGAGTCCCGCGGATTTGGGGTGTTACAGAGTTGGTATCAGAGCCCAGGTTGACAACAATGGCACTTGCTACCTGCAATGAGGTTTGATAGGTAAAATAAACAGAGCCCACATGGGATCTGACGTTTTCAAAGGTTTTGGTTTTAAGTGTGGTTTTGGGATAGAATGTACGAGAAGTTTTCACCTCTGCCATGGATCTCTGCAGCGTAGATATGTATATATATTTGTGTGTACTATGGATTATGTGGATTTATTATATACATATCGATACCTATGGCATATATATAGCCTTATAAGATTAGGTGCGTATATCCTACAGATGACTCAGACTAGAGTAGTATCTGTAGTGGGATGAGGTAGGGGTATACCCCCCCTCTTCCTCCAGTGGTGATAAGTTAGGGACCAGTTTCCGCTGTTGTTTCGCCTATGGCAGAGAACGAGTTTGAAGAGGCTGATCGTGTCTCCATGAGTAGATCCGAGTTTCAAAAATATATGTAACCAGTATATGAAGCGGTGATAGTGGGTAGATCGACACCAGATGTACCAACAATTGTGAGATCAACTGAAGCTTCTGGATCCGGAAAGAAGCAATGGACTGAATCAGTTACTAGAGAAGCAAAGATGATGAATGGGGAACCAAGTCCGATATCAGGACAATCTAGTGATCCTTTGGCCATGAAGATGACTGGCAAGGAACTACAGTGTTTTAATTGCGTGGAAGTTGGGACACTGGCGAGCTGTGTGCCCAAAGGCTCCCATTATATGCTTTACGTGTGGTAAAGTAGGGCATAGAGCGAAGTTTTGTCGACAGGGCAAGGCATTGCCTTTACAGGTTCCCTTCAAGAGTGAGATCATTCCAGGTGGACGACGAAGGTCGAGTTACCCTTCAGTTGCACAAGTTGCAAGGATGGGATGATTATGTTTCAGTTGTGGCTATCCAGATCATTTGCGTTCTGTGTGCCCTTTGGCACTGATAGCTTGTTTCACTTGTGGTGAGCTAGGCCATCTGGCCCTTTCTGTCAGCACGGTGGTGTTTCTTCCCAGCAAGACCTTCCTCTTTCCTTTGCAGAAAGAGTGGAAGTGGAGGCTATAGTAATGACCTCAGTGATACCTGAGGAGCATGGATCTGACATTGAGTGATGATAAGTAGTGGAGTTACGAGTGTTAGTTGTTATAGGTACCATTCTCGTTAATGGTTTACCTGGTGGAGTTTTGCTTGTTGTGAGTGCTATGCACTTCATGTCTTTTGATGCATGCGTTAATGGTTGACTTTTTGTATATAGTAGAAGGTGGATTTTCCTTTGCAAGATTACCTTTTTGGGTCTGAGATACCCATGAGATGCGTGTTTGTTCCCTTATTTCAGGGACCCGTGTATGGTTGTAGACTTCTTTGTCATGTCGTAGGTGCATGAGGAAGTCATTATGTGTATGGTTTGGATGAATAGATATCATGTGGTGTTAGCTTTTAATAGTAAGACTATTATAGTCTTTATTGAGTTGGGTCAAATAGTGGTCTTTTGAGGTTAAGACCTTTGAAGAGACGGGTTTGTCATCAAGACTGTACGAGCAGCGAGCTGATAGCACTGGGATGTGACGCCTTCTAGTTTTATACCATAAAGGAGCGAGATAGTCCAACAATTGAAGGTATTCTAGTTGTTTATGAGTTTATAGACGTGTTACTGAACCGTCTAGTTGCCACCTCAGCGGAGTGTGGACATTGTTATCGAGTTGAAGTATGATACAAGATTGAATGGGAAAGCCACACTATATGGTGCTTGTTGAGATATTGTACTGATAACTTGAAAAGTTTACTGAAACGGGTTTACCCTAGTGGGTTCCATGTTCCGTATTGACGACCTGACGAGTTAACTTCAAGAAGCAATTGTGTTTTCGGGATTCCTTTATGCTCAAGATATCCCTAGTCATGGATGAGAGAACAGCATGTGTATGAGATAGCATCCCATACCCGTTACGGACACTACGAGTTTGTAGTGATGTCATTTGGGTTGACGAATGTTTTAGTAGTTTTTATGGAGTTGATGAATAGTATCTTTATCAACTTCCTTGATTAGTTGGTGGTGGACTCCATGGATGACATGTCGGTATACTCTCATAGCAGAGAATTGTAGACCGATCGTCTGAGGACCGTTCTACAGATTTCGAGAGATAGAGAGTTGTATGCTACGCCCTCTAAATGTAAGTTAAGATGTCAGTGGTAGCCTTTGTAGGCCATGTTGTCTCCGCCAGTGGGATCATGGTTGACCAGGCGATAATTTAGTATGTTGTACCATGGGAGATACTGATGAACATTAAGGAATACGTAGTTTTCTCGGCTCAGCCGATTGCTACCAATGCTTTGACGAAGGATTTTATATGATTATTTATTCATTTGCGAGTCTTTTGAGAAGACCACCATAACTACGTGATGAAAGCAGTGTGTCTATGTTCTGAAGAGTTGAGGAGACATTTGGCCTCTTCTTCCATTCTGTTGTAGTTAGAAGATTTTTGGGATCCCGTGATTTACGGTGATACATCCCAGCTAAGTTTGAGATATGTATTACTACAAAGGAGTAGGGTTATTGATATGTGTGTTTACAACTGAAAACGTATGATGAGAACTACTCAAATCATGATTTAGAGTTAGTAGTGGTAGTTCAAGCCTTTAAATTTTGAAGACCGTACCGGTGTGATCTTCATGTCAGATTTGTATAGATTATAGAAATCTGAAGTATATTTTATGCAACAGGGGTTGAATAACCACTAGTATTAAGAGCTTAAGTTGATCAAGACTTTGACTTGAAGATTTCATATCATTCAGAGAAGTTGAATGTTGTCACCGATAACTTGAATGGAAAGACGCTCCAAGAGAAGATGATTGTGAGACTGATAGTTCAACCTCGGCTTCAAAGAGATCTAGCTTGGCTAGAGTTGGACAATCAGTTCCTTGATAAGGATACCCATTTATACCTCAGAGGTTCTACCTGGTTTGTTGGATGAGGTCCAACAGAAGCAGGAGACCTGCTGGGCCTTGACAAGGTTTAGAGAAAGGATGTCTCGTACTGAGGCACCATAGTTCTCCATAGGAGTAGATGGACTAATGAAGAGTCATGACCGCTTTTGTGTTCCTGCTGATGCAGATGGAGACAGAATATTACGTATACCCATTGTACGCCTTATTCAGTACATTCAGGTAGGAGTAAGATGTACCACGAGATGAGACGATTATATTGTATGAAGCCGATATAACCAGATTTGTGATATAGTGTGTGACATGGCAGCAGGTCCAGATAGAGTATTTCCGATCTAGAGATAAGCCCCCACCCACTACCAGTGCAGTAGTAGAATTTGGGAGGACATCATTATGGACTTTGTTATGGGATTGTGACCCAGTAGAAGATTGATGTTATTTGGATTGTTGGTAACAGATTAATGAAACCGGCACGTTTCATTTCTATCAGAAGGACGTGGCTAGTGAATGAATTGGTTGAGGAGTACACTAGACAAATAGTGAGACTCCATGGTATACCGAGAACGATCATTTTTGATCAAGATGGATGTTTTTACTTTGAGATTGTGGGCAGCAGATTCAGACTGCTTTGGGGACAAGTATGTACCTCATGACTACACTTCACCCCCTGACAAATGCTTAGTTAGAGAGGATCATCTAGATCTTAAAGATCTATTATAAGTTGTAAGTTGAATGGGAAACGTGGATGGTTATATTACCTTCCATTAATGAGTTTATTATATAACAATGAAGGACGTGCATCTTTTTGGGATGACCCTATGAGGCAATATATAGACATAGATGTCGTATATCCTTATGCTAGAAGTGATCTAGCAGTAGTAGTGGAAATAACACATGACCAGACTCAGGATTTTATAGTTCGAGTAACGATGATTAAAGGAAGAGTGTTGGCTCTACATAGTCGCCAGATTGTGTGTGTCGACAAGAGGTGTTAACCTCTAAAGTTCAAGTGAGAGTTCATGTCTGGCTGGAGGTATCTCAGCTGTGCGACGTTTGTTGTGTATTATGGAAAGGGGAACTGAGTTTCCAATATGTCGGTTACTTGAGATCTTGATCAGTTTTGTGAAGGCAACATGATGTTTAGCTTGCACTCTGAAGTTGGTGGATGTTCACCCAATGTTCCTGTGTCTCAACTGAGGAAGTATATACCAGGTTGGAAACACTTTGTGAGTTATAATGATCTAGTGGTTAAGTTGAACCCCATCGTTGTTGAGCATCTGATTACATTCTTGGAATAAGATATGAAACGTTTGCATTCGAAAGACATTCCCATATTGAGGATATTATGGTCGAGATGAAGACCTGAAGAGGCTACGTGAGAGACTGAGGATAGTGTCCTGAGGAACTATCCAGAGTATATGTTGGGACAAACCCATTTGTGGGAGCACGAGTAGATCTTAGTGCTATATTGATGAATATTGTGCTTATGTGCTTATATGCCTTGATGTGTTATTCCATGCTAGTTCTGATGTGATTTATGATCTTAGTAGATCTTGATGTGCTAGCGTGATGTATGTTATAGCTGGAGATGATTACTTCCTCCACGCTACCCGAGTATGATTATATTTATAGTTGGAGATGGTTCTTTCCTTCATGCTATTTCAGTGTGATTAGGATTTAGCTGGAGATGGTTCTTTCCTCCATGCTACCTTGATGGACATAGTTTTAGTGGAGATGTGATTCCTCCATACGATATATATGATTATGGTTTGCTAGAGACGTATTTCCTCTATGCATGTGATATGTTTTGGCTAGAGATGTGCTTTCTCTATGCCTTGTGATGTGGTATGGCGAGAGACGTGATTCCTCTACGCCTTTGGGTAGCGTTATGGCCCTGTTTCCTAGAGTGATGATTCTTCCATGTTATACTTAAGGTTATAGATTGTTATAGGTTGTGATATTTTGAACGGAGATGTGATACCTCCGATAGAAAGAGTGAGAGTTATACCTCGGCGTATGGGTCCGAGAGGATTTGGGAATTGTTCAAGTTTCGGGACGAAACTTTTTTTTAGGGGTGTGTGATGTAATAGCTAGGATTTCCGAATTCTAATTAATGTTGATTAACTTAATTGTTGATAGTAATTGACTTTAGGCTTGTCAAATAGGACAATTAGAAATTCCATTATGGTTGTTATATTATTCTGGTGATTATGGGTTCTTGTTTGATGAAATCTAATGACAGGGGGTTCAGAAATTGCCTGCGGGCAAAACGTTATTCTGGCGAAATCTAATTAATTAATTAAAGGTTAATTAATTAAATTAGGATTAAAATTGAGATTGAGGAATGTTGATTAGATACTACCTTGAGATTTGAGGAATTGTGAGCTATGTTGAGATATTGAGGTTTAGTTGGTTGTGAGGCTCATAGATTCAGTATAATCCTTATGGATCCCTTTGGGTCTAGGTGTGACCCCTTTGATGAATAGAGGTTGATATATCTCTTTATGCCTTTTTATAGGCCGTGTTGTCCCTCCAGTGTAGAGTTGATCGTGGTTGATTTTGTACGAGGTTGAGGTAAGTCCGTAGGACTTACTTAGCTACCATCCCTATATTGGATGTTTGCATGAGTGGTGTGTGCTTTATATGTTTGCTATGATAGCATGAGTTGTCGTTTTTATCGACCTATGTTCTATTGACTGCCCCACTGCGTGGCTGTGATAACCTTTCCCTTTAATCCCGCCGTGGAGTCTGGGAGGTTCTCTGATGTCGGGCCAGACTGGTTTACAGGAAGGGCGCAATCCACTCCCATAGGGTACACGGATTGTGTGACCGATACTCGTACAGCTGGACATTGTACTCAGAGGCGGGGATGTATCGGTCCTCGTGTCACATACTTTCATCTATCTATATATATACGGTTTTTGAGTGAATGGTTATTATATAAAGATAATAAATGGGTAAATGTGTGATAGCATGCTGAGGTGTTTATCTTTCTTGATTGTGTTTGTGCTTATGCATTACCTCATATATGTATGGTTAGCTAACGGTTTCATACCGTGTTGTAGATGTTTACAGGTTAGGCGCTACTAGGTGATCTGGCAGGGTGACAGGCCGAGGACTCTCGTACATTAGGTGGTTGGTTTGGGTTTGTTGTGTTTCCCTCCTGCGTGAGGATGTTCTTTTGTACCTCCTGTGTGAGGTTGTCGTTTTATATACTCGGCTATGTTGTTGTTTACTTTGGGTCGTACAGTTTATACTATTTTATGTATTTGTTTTATATCTGTCAGTGTCATGTTGTAAGGTCCAGTGAACTTGTTGTCAGGCTAGGGTCAGGATCCATTGTGAGATCCTAGCCCAATGTGACATCCCGAGTCCCGCGGATTTGGGGTGTTACACCATCTATCTGCGTGCTCAACAATATGGGCAATCTGCCCCCAAAACTCCCTAGCTACTGATCGGGACGGGAAGTCAACAACGGTGGGCTTCGGAAAGCCAAAAATATCTCTCCAGTACTCGAGTGGCACCAAGAAGTTCCGGTTCATCAACCGGTACTTCACAGACTGCTTTGTGGGAAGGTAGGTGAAGGAGCTAACGAACTCTAGGGTCGGCTCCAAGTAGGCTGGGGCTCGGATCTCAGTAAACTGATCCAGCCCAACTGTAGAAATCGTCCTCCTAAGGTCTCCGTCTACCTGGAGGCAATCAAAAGCGGACACGTCCAGGAAGCGTTGTGCAATCACTGGACGGCCAAAAATGCGGTCATAATCGACCTGGTGTCGCTCATGGATCACCGGTCGATATGTTCGGGAAGAAGAGGAAGAAGGGGAAGGTGAGGATCTATCCCTAAGGACAAGGCGTCGGTCAGAACTCATTTTCAATTCAGTACTGTTAGGTCACCTCGGTCAACTGACAACACTCAAGAATCACCTCGGCCGAGGCACAGCTCGACTGGACCGAGGCGAAAAACTGGATTCTAATTCCTTCTGAAAATTCAGTTCTTTTCCCCCAAAATCACTACAACTGCTTCCTATGGGGTACTTAAGCCTTTCCTCAACAAATGCAAGGGCAACCAAAGCCCAAATCGAAGCGAAAAAGGGAGGTAGGGTTTCGGTTTCGTTTTTACCTCGTTCGGCCGAATCGATTCGATTCTCCTGCAGATCGATGTTGCACTGGGATCCTCTCAGTCTTAATCGCAGTTTGGAGACAGAAATCGTCGAAAACTAGCAAGAAATCGGAGAGGCGAGGTGAACTGTCGCTGCGGTCGAGGAGAGAGAGTAAAGTGAGGAGAGAGAAATCTTCCGCCTTTTATACCCTTTTCTGGACTGCTGTCACCTCGGTCGAGATGGTCTCGACTGGACCGAGGTGGTACGGACCGAGGTGGTTCTTCAGAAAACCCTAGTCGCCTCGGTTGCTCCAGAATCATCTCGGTCGAGGTGCTCAGATAGCAACCGAGATGCCTCAGTCAAACTCCGTCTTCTCAAATTCTCGAACTTCTATCCTTCCAGTTATGCTCCTTCCTTAGATGTCTCTTGTTATCTGTCCAGAACGCCAAAAACAAAACAAAGCAAAGCAAAAGCAAAAACTATCTAAGCTAGACTAGGAAAAGGGAAAAGAAAGCAATACCTTGGGTTGCCTCCCAAGAAGCGCTTGGTTTAAGGTCGCTAGCTAGACCATAATGCGTCTCAAATGTGATGGGAGGTGCCCTCACCCCATACTTCACCTCCATCGTAGGGTGAAGCAAGTAAATCTATCAAACGCTCCAACAAGTGTAAGTGCTCATCGGAGAATGAATCGTCTATGGGCGGGTCATCCTTCTCACGAGAAGATGCAGGTAGCCGGCTGAGGTGATCTGCAACAGAATTCCCGGGTCCCTTCTTATCGCGGATCTCTAGGTCAAACTCTTGAAGCAAGAGAATCCATCGAATAAGGCGTGCCTTGGCATCTTTCTTAGCCAACAAGTAACGAATGGCTGCATGGTCGGTGTAGACAATGACTTTCGCCCCTACTAAATAGGAACGAAACTTCTCGAAAGCATATACAACCGACAATAACTCCTTCTCGGTGGTAGCGTAGTTGCGTTGTGCTACATCTAACGTCTTGCTAGCATAGTAAATGGCGGTGGTCCGCCCATCCTTCTTCTATCCAAGCACCGCTCCTATGGCTACATCACTAGCATCGCACATGATCTCAAAGGGCAAGGTCCAATCAGGAGGTTGGATAATAGGAGCGGAGATCAACGCTTCCTTAATCCTGTAAAAAGCATCAAGGCACTCCTGCGAAAACTCAAAAACAACATCTTTATTCAAGAGGTTAGTTAGAGGTTTAGAAATCTTAGAGAAGTCCTTAATGAATCTCCTGTAGAAACCTGCATGCCCGAGAAAACTCCTCACACCTTTAACAGAACAAGGGGGAGGGAGTTTCTCAATAGTCTCGATCTTAGCGCGATCGACCTCAATGCCTCGATTAGAAACGAGGTGTCCTAGCACAATGCCTTCACTAACCATAAAATGACACTTCTCCCAATTCAAAACGAGATTAGTGTCTTCACATCTTTTAAGCACTAGCGAAAGGTTATATAGGCAATCATCAAAAGAGGAACCATATACAGAAAAATCATCCATAAATACCTCCATGATCTCCTCTATGTATTCGGAAAAGATAGCCATCATGCATCGCTGGAAGGTAGCGGGTGCATTACACAATCCAAATGGCATCCTCCTATAAGCAAATGTCCCCCATGGACAAGTGAAAGTGGTCTTCTCTTGATCATCCGGATGGATAGGAATCTGGAAGAATCCACTATAACCGTCTAAGTAGCAAAAGTGTGAATGCTGGGCCAACCGCTCGAGCATTTGATCAATGAAGGGGAGCAGAAAATGGTCCTTCCGTGTGGCCGTGTTCAGCTTCCTATAATCGATGCAAACCCTCCAGCCCGTAACGGTCCTGGTTGGGATCAACTCGTTGTTCTTATTTGTCACAACGGTCATCCCTCCTTTCTTCGGAACTACATGCACCGTGCTAACCCACTTGCTGTCCAAGATAGGATAAATGATACCTGCATCTAACAACTTAAGAATTTCCTTCTTCACAACCTCTTTCATGATCGGATTTAACCGTCTTTGAGGTTCCCGTGAAGTCTTATGATTATCCTCCATTAGAATTCTATGCATGCAGAAAGAAGGCTTAATGCCAATAAGATCATCCGTGGTATAACCTATAGCCTTTTGATGCTTTCTCAGGACATGCATTAACTTAGACAATTCAGATTCGGAAAGGTAGCACTAACAATAACGGGATAAGTAGAATCCGGTCCAAGAACAACATACCTCAAGTGACTAGGGACTTGTTTAAGCTCCACAACTGGTGGTGTTTTCTGAGGGGGATCCTTGCTTCCTCCTTCCAGTAGAATGGGTTCAGAAACTGGACTTTCAGAAGTCTCAGTTGAAATCGTCCCGCCATCGACCTCGGTCGAGGCGCAGAGACGTTGACCGAGATGTTCTTCAGTCGCCTCGCTCAGTCCAGGAGGTGCCTCGGTCGAGGTACTGCAACTGGAACCGAAGCTGGAGATCTTCGTCTCCGGGGTTAGCGTCTCAGTTTTAGCTCCTGGATCCTCTTCCAGTGCTTTTAAGCTCCGTATATCTGCATCACAAGAAGCATTTGTACCTTCCTCCATTAAACTGAAGCTAATAACTCTTTCGAGTGGATCGTTAGTAAGGATAGAGCTCACCAATTCTCTTGATTCTTCTTCATCATAGATGTTGAAGATATCATCGCTTAGCTGCTCCCCTTTCATGGCTGCAAGTAATGCGAACTCCACCTCATCGCCGCCAATGTTGAATTTCAACTTGGCGTTCTTGCAATCCATGTTGCAACCCGAAGTTGCTAGAAATGGCCTCCCGAGAATAATAGGAACAGGATAATCTGCGGGAATGTCAAGCACAACAAAATCTATAGGTAGATAGAAGTTACCTAACTTGACCGGAACGTCCTCCAAGATGCCCACGGGATGGGTGATGGAGCGATCCGCCATGTAAAGTCGAATCTTGACCGGCTTGGGCTCTCCAAGTCCGATCTTCACACATAGCTCCAGCGGGATGATGCTCACGCTGGCTCCTAGATCACAAAGGGCTTCACAAGTGACATCCCCAACTTGAATGGGAATGCAAAATGAGCCGGGATCTCTTAATTTAGGTGGCATCTTCTCCTTCATGATTTGTATGAGCTCCGAGGATTTAGATGTCATCCTAACTTCACCAAAGTCTTCCAGTTTCCTTTTCCTTGATAGGATCTCCTTCAAGAACTTCCCATAGGCGGGCATTCCTAGAAAAGGAATGTTAATATGCAGCTTATTCATCAAGTCAAGGAACTTACCAAAGTGCTTGTCTAGATGTGCTCTGGCCCTTGACTGGGGAATGGAAGTGGTGGTTTGTATGCAGGAGGTGGAACATAAACTTCAGTTTTCCCCTCCGCCTTTTGTGGTTCCACCTCGGTTGGCATCTCGGCCGAAGTGTTCTTCGACTGCACCTGGACCGAGGTGGTCTTCGTCGGTACTGGCACCGACCGAGGCTCTGGATCTGCAGTCTTTAGTCCACTCCTCGTAGTTATGGCCATCATCTGGCTCTTAGGGTTGCTTTCCGTCTTTGCTGGAAGCTTCCCTGGATCTCTTGGCGCTTCATTCGCCCTACTTGCAAGTTGTTGTTCAAAGGCCTTTTGGGCCTTCGAAAATGAAGTCATAGAAGTCTCCATAGCACTAAGCTTGATCAAGATAGCCTCCAGAACTGCGTCTTTCTTTTCCGGCTGAGACGAACTTGATCCTTGCCCCTGGCTTTTTAATGGAGTAGAAGAAGAAGAAGGGGAAGAGAGGAAAGGGTTCGAGGGATCGTTAGAGTTGGAGTTTGAATGATTGTTACCAGAATTTTGGTTGTTCGCCCTCCAATTGTTGCTATTGGATCCTCTATTGTTGTTGTTGTAGTTGTTGTTCCGGGAACCGTTGTTGTTGTTACGGTATCCGTTGTTGTTGTTCCTTTGCCCTTGCTCTTCCTTCTTGGTTTTTGCAACCAAGAGTTCCTTCAATTGCTTCACGTCATTTTTCAAAGACGTGAGTTGATTGTCGTTGGGTTGAGTTTCTTGGAAATTAACTCTTGTAACTCCACCTTCAGCTCCTTGGTGGGTGTACTTCTCCATATGCAAAGCTTGCTTCTCGATGAAGTCCCAAGCCTCGTCAATCGCCATGTCCATGAAGGTACCGGCGGAGAATAGTTGGAGATTGAACTGGGTGCTTCCGTCCAGTCCCTTGAAGTATATCTCCAATAACTCTAACTTTGGAATCCCATGATGTGGGCAATCCAAAAGAATGTCCTTGAACCGCTCCCATGACTTGGACAAGCTCTCCTTGTCCTTCATAATGAAAGCGTTGATCTTCCCTCTCATTTCAACTGTCTTTGAGGGGGGGAAGAATTTGGTCAAGAATTCCGTTGTCATCTCCTCCCATGTGCTAATTTTTCCTGGAGGAAGAGATTGATACCAAGTAAGAGCTCTATCTTTTAAAGAAAAGTAAAAAGGTCTTAGCTTGTAGTTGTTATTTTCAATCCTTGAAGGTCTCAAGGTTTCCATCAAGATCTCATAGTTTTGAAGATGTTGATGAGGTGATTCCTTCTCCATCCCTCCGAATTGGCATTGGCGAATCATGGATAGAACTTGAGGTCAAAGTTCGTAGTCATGGTCCGCTGGATCTCCTAGGTTGACTCCTGGACGCCTCAGTTATTGATTAGGGTCCATCCTTTGACCTAGGGTTCTTGGGATTCCTGCAAGAAGAACATCTCGGACTGGCATCCGAGGTGGAAGTATCTCGGCCGGGGCGTCAGGTACTGGGACCTGCCTCGGTCGAGGGTCAGCAACTAGGACCTGCCTCGGTCCAGCATCGGGAACTGGGTCTTCCCTCGGTCAAAGTAGAATCTGGTCTCGTATGACGGCCATCTCTGCTTCGATTGCTTCAGTTTTGGTGCGAGTTTCTTCCTTCTCTCGCCTTAGTTCCTCCTTGCTGAGGCGTAGCAGCTCTAACGCCTCTTTTAATTCGGCCTCAAGATCGCGGTTGTCTTGTTGGGCCATCTTTGCTTCTCTTAAGCGTCGCTTGTATGCCTTTTCTTGTTCGGGATCGTAAGGAACGATTTCCTTTCCAGTGCGGGTTCTTCGCATATACCTAAGAAAGAACCTGCAAAAGTCACTCAAGTAGAGTGGTTAATAGACACGGGGGCAAGTGCCCCAAGAGCAAACCGTAACCGGCTCGGTCTAGACCAAGTCCCCAGCAACGGCGCCAAAAACTTGTTCGCTCCAAACGGTGTGTGCAAGCTTTAAATTTATAACCCTAGACGTCAGCTTAAAACAAGGATGCGAACCCGCAGTGTACGGGTCAATCGTAGTAAAAAGCAAGGAATTTCAGGGGTCGATAACAGGGACTTAGTGAAACAAAGTCCAATCACGGTATGATTATGTAAATGCTAACCACAAGAGCAATTAACACAATCAAAGATGAATAAGAAGTCAATAAAGGAAACATGCAATTCTAGGGATTAAAGCATCTAGTTGTGGTTCCAACTCAAGATCTAAAGATAAGCGGACAAAGCTGAGGTATTTGCATGGGGAAGGTGTTTCTAAAGTGGAATAGATCACCGGGTAAGTCTCACTACTCACTAATCCTAAACCGTAACTCCTATTACCGGGTAAGTTTTAAGGAATCGAGATAAAGAACTATAATCTCAAACTAACACACCATCTAAGGTAATAGAATCAAACTTTACCGGGTAAGTCTCAGGCTAACGCACAAAGATGGGATGGAAGCACACTCAAACCCCAATAAAGGATAAACCTTTATTACCTATACTTATGATCGTTGGTACACAAACTAAGGAATTACCGGGTAAGTCTCATCCTAAGCATGCATTGAACCAGGAAAGGTGTAATATGTAATAACCGAAAATTTTAAACTCCGTTTAATTCGGAGTTCAACCGGATTCCGATCCGCCGACCTCTAACCTATAAATAAAGTTAAAATAATTTGTAAATCCTATCATCTTATGCGACCTTAGTTCACATAAAATGATAAAAGATGTAACCGGAGAGAATTCCGTACCTTGAAAATAAAATGATAAAAGACATAATTTCAGGTATAATCTCGAAAATAATTCCGTAATGTCATTTCCGAACTTTAACGATTCCGGGCGTATAACTAGTATTAATTTCAGCTCATGGTATTAAGGATTGGGCAGCCCAATCTTGTAGCCCAGTTCGGCTGACCCAAGTGATGAGGAGGAAGTTGGGCCTTGTGATCCACCAGCCAGCCCATTCCTCTAATTTACCCTAATCTCACGCTTAACCTAATTTCCCCCATAATCCTTCTGATGTTCTCTTCTGTCGACTACACAACGGCGCCTCTCCTCTGCACGTTTTACGCAAACGCCAGCTACCGCAAAGTCAGTGCATCTGCAACCGGCGGGCTCCTTCTTCAGCGTCGGGACCCTTCGCTCGTGCCGTCCAGGTGAGCCGTCTTCTCCTCGGTCTGTCTCTCCCCTTCCTCTCTGTTCTCGAGTGCAGCAGCTACTGACTGGGCTTCATACAGCAGAGAGTCACGCTGAGTTTGCAACCGGACCACCGTCCTCCCGACGCCGAAGCCAGGACAGCCGCAGGAGCCGCCTCGTCTCGCCGGACCGGTGCACTGGTGAGTGGGGTAGTTCTCCTCATACGTCTTCAGCTGTCGAGACGCATACGCTATGACCTTACCCCTCTGCATCAAGACACACCCCAAGCCCAGCTTGGATGCGTCACTGTACACTACAAAGTCCTTTGTACCCTCAGGCTGTGCTAAGATCGGAGCAGACGTTAATCTCCTCTTCAGCTCCTCAAAACTCTGCTGACACAGCTCATACCAGACGAACCGAGTAGTCTTCCTTAGGGGAGAAGTAAGTGGCCGTTGTTGCTAATTCCCGCAAACACAAACCCAACGAATGTCGCGATCGACCGAGGCTGCAGGCAGCTGAACCAGGCGGGCGGAGAAGCCCTTCCGATCACCAACCACCGCTGCAACCGCCTCTGTCGGAAGACGTGCTAGCCCAGCCTCCGACTCCTTGCACCCGGTGAGGACGATCCGACCGATAAAGCCTCAGTCCAACAGCTATTGAAGAGGTGAGCTCTCTTCTGCAGTCCAATGCTGGCCTCTAGATGTTAGAAATGTATAAATTATATATATATATGTATCGGTTTTGTTATGAATAGAAATCAAGCCAAGGAATTGGAGGGATAGTAAATGAGTGTTCTTGAAGTCTCTTGTAGTTCCATTTGAGGGTAACTAGATGATAATGAGAGTAGATTAGATTGCCTTAGAAATAGAAATGAAAAACTCTTTGTAGAACTCAGCTTTGTAAGTGAATAATGGTCAATGTTGAGGATTTATGTTTGAGAGTTTGAATGAAGATCCACCGTTGAATTTTGGATATGTTGTAGACGGGTATACGTAGTATAGGGTATTAAAATTTGGGAAGAAATGAACGGTCGGATTAGAATTTATGAGCTCCCGAAGTTAGGTAGTTGAGCAGTTTTGGTAAACTTAAGTTTTTGGCCAAGTATAGGAATTTTGAGTGAAGTAGTCAACTTTGTAAATTTTTATAAAAATATCGGCTGAACAGTTTTGAGGAATTCTTCCTCCTAAGGTTAGATAGAACCTCATAGATGATCTAGAGATTTAATTCGGAATTATTATAAGCTGTTAAGAATTTTATATTTAGAACCGAAGTTAGACCTTTACGATTCTTCCGGAAAAAGAGAAACATAAGAAAAATGTCAGTTTGGAACCAAATAAAATTTTAGGAGTTAGAATATAAATTTAGAACCTCAAATAGGAGTTTAGACATGAATTTTAGTGTTTTCGAGAAAATCGGAACCAAGGGTAAAATGGTCATTTAACCCTAAACTAATACTGTAACTAGTATGTCTTAATACCTTATTCGATCTTAGAAGTTTTAGACTTCTATCTACGTGAGAGTGGGCTAATACACTTATCGCCTTTGGCAGGCAACTGAGTTGCTACAGTTTACAGAACGAGTGGTTTACAAAGAGTCGAGCGTTATAACAGGTAAGTCCTTTGGGCTTACTTAGCTGACTTCTAAATATGAGTATAAATGATGATGGTGGTGTGTGATTGAAATGTCTATGGAGATAGGTTGTGATATATAATTACCGACCTATATTTTGGCCTAAGAGTAACGGGCGGTGGCATTCTGCTCAGTAGCTTGCGGGCGCTGGGGGTTTCTTTCGGGACTAGTCCATACATGGTTTGTAGTGATGCTACCAGTGGAAGTCAGCTAGACCTACACCAGTTGGATAAGGAACGGAGGCGAGAACTAATAATAATTCTCGTGCCACAACTTAAATTGAATAATGTGAATCATTTAAATAATAGATAATAAACGGTTGAGTGCCAGCATGATGTTTGTTTATTTCTGTTTATGCGTGTGCTTGTGCTGTTATCATTTTGCTTATATTTGGATAGTTAGCTAACTGTTGATATGTTGTTTAGATTTGACACAGGTTAGAGCAGATGCCGAGTGATCCAGACGGTAGTGGTCAGCCGGGGTGTCGTACTTTAGGATGTTTTACAGTTTCTGCATTTGTGGGTTTTACAGTTGAACCTTGTTTTTTTTCGTACTTTGTTATATTTCGTTTTCCGGCTGTAGTCGATCTGGTCACATTCATGCATTGTTAAGAACTATTTTCTGATTTCTGATTTTCCTTATCTGTGCCTTGTTGTAAGATCTTGTTAAGTTGTTGTCAAACTAAGGTCGGGACCCACTGTGCGGTCCTAACCAGTAACTCCCTAAGTTGAAAATATTGGGGTGTTACAACATGGTATCAGAGCTCTAGGTTGGCAACAATGGCACTTGAAATCTTCTAAAAGGTCATATAAGTAAATAAACAGAACCCGAAAAGGGTCTGAGTTTTCCCAAAGAAGATTTTGGTTTTAAAATGCATACATAGTCGGGTTGGGATAGAAAGTACGGATGACCACCACTACCTCCGCAGATCTCGGCAGCTTAGTACTTTTAGAAATGTTATGTTGACTTAGAAGTTGCTTATAAAGATATGTACAATAAATAAGTTTATGCCGAAGATTAGTAGCAGAATAATTATATTATGTCCTTAATGGAGATAACATAATGAGATTCTCACTTCGTTGACACATCTAAGTAGATTTTGAAGGGTGTCAACATGAGGATTAGGATGCACATCTTATGTGCATTAAGGTAGGCAAACGGCGGACAACTCCTTCGAGCGTGTTGAGAAGCGTCAAGACGGAAAGCAAAGACTGAAGGATAACACCAACGAGCATGGCAAGAAGGGGATCCCGAGTCAAGTTAACAGGATTAAATGAAGATTGTACATGAGAGTAATTCCGGAAAAGCATTGGATGATCGACAATTATGCAAGTGGGGAGCAACATCACATAGATTCTTTCAAGTGTGGTAACGATATGAACAACGTGGATTCCGTCAGAAACCGTCATAGTAATGAAAGTCAAAGTAAGATATGGAACCAATCCAGACAAAAGACATTAAACTTACGCTTACCGACGGACCAAAATATGAAGGTTGTTGTTAGAAGCAGGGCGGATTATGGCCACTATTGGCAAAGTAAGTCGGCATCCTAATCAAGCGGGTCCCACCTAGACACTCATAACCTAAGAATTAAGAAGAGATATGTCGTCGAACCAAATATGAAGACTTAAAGAGCCACACAACTGAATCTTATGGTTAGCCAGAAAGTGGGGGGTGGATTTCATAAGCATGGAGGCAGAGTGATTTTCTATAAGACAAGTGAGATACAAGAAAGATGGTGATACAGATATCCAAATGATATAATCCTGAAAGCGGAGTCAAAGGATCACTATAAAGACAACATTATAAATTAACACCAACTAAGGAACAAGAGTGTGTGAAAATGATCTTGGCGTACCCAAGGGCCGTGATAACTTCCCCATCTCAAAGGGACTTAAGTCACCAACACCAACAATTCACACCGGAACCTCACAAGCAGCTGATGACCGGGGACAAAGGAATCGCGAAGATGTAATTACGAGCTATCATGGAAAATCTGATGAGTCCATTGACGACAGATGAATGAGGCAGCTAAACTAGGAAAGAGTATAGTGGCCTTATAGTGAGAAATAGAAGTGTAGATTATAGAAGAAGCTAAAGGAGTATAAACGTAGAAACTGGAGGAGATAGATTCCACCAAGTAAATCAAACTTCAAAGAGATAGAAGAAAAGTAAGTCTATGATATTGCAGAAGGTCAACTATAGACTAAATGGTAACAACAGAACCTTACAGGTGCGGGTTAATTAGTAGTGACGGGTTGGCATATAAGAAGAATGACCACATGGTCACAAATGAATTTTATCGACATGTGGAGAAGTCCTTAACGAGATCAAATACGACAATTGTAAAGTCAAATCGATACAAGTACAAGTAACACCGAATAAGTCAAGTCAGTAAATCTAATTAAAAGGATAAAGGAAGAATTGACGGTCAAAAATGACCCCTTATATCATTGATGATATAAAGAGAATGGTTGCGAACAGTTGTGCACTTACCGGCTAGGAAAGAGTACAAATCATAGTTAGTACATATGAAGTCGTATTGGAAGCACGAGAGGAGTAAGAAGAAGTAGATAATTTTGATCAGATCCTACGACAGACCAGATAGAAGTTACTTAGCATTCCACACAAATAGAGTTGCTTGAGTTGGAGAAGCAGTTAGAGGAGTTAGCAGAGAAGGGGAGCTTTATACGTCCTAGTGTTTCTCTCTGGGGCGCACCAGTATTATTTGTGAGGAAGAAGGATGGATCGATGAGGCTGTGTATTGATTACCGGGAGTTGAACAAGGTCACCATCAAGAATAAGTATCCACTGCCTCGCATAGATGATCTGTTGGACCAGCTACATGGGGCGTCAGTGTTCTCGAGGATAAATTTGAGAACGGGGTATCACCAGCTGAGAGTGAGAGACCAGGACATACCTAAGACGGCATTCCGGACTAGGTATGGCCACTATGAGTTTGTAGTGATGCCAGTCGGGCTCACTAATGCGCCATCAGTATTTATGGAGTTGATGAATGGGATTTTCATCGACTTCTTAGACCAGTTTGTAGTGGTCTTCATTGACGACATTCTAGTTTACTCTAGAAGTCGAGAGGAGCATGCCGGACACTTGAGTACAGGGTTACAGATTCTACAGGATAGTCAGCTATATGCTAAGCTATCCAAGTGTGAGTTCTGGATGTCAAAAGTGGCTTTCCTAGGCCATGTAGTGACCGCTGAGGGGATTAAGGTCGACCCGGCGAAGATTGAGTCAGTGTCCTCTTGGCAACCTCCGAAGAATGTTAAGGAGGTTCGTAGCTTCCTTGGATTGGCAGGTTATTACCGTCGGTTTGTGGAAGGGTTTTCTCTGATCGCCCGACCACTTACTTCTCCCCTAAGGAAGACTACTCGGTTCGTCTGGTATGAGCTGTGTCAGCAGAGTTTTGAGGAGCTGAAGAGGAGATTAACGTCTGCTCCGATCTTAGCATAGCCTGAGGGTACAAAGGACTTTGTAGTGTACAGTGACGCATCCAAGCTGGGCTTGGGGTGTGTCTTGATGCAGAGGGGTAAGGTCATAGCGTATGCGTCTCGACAGCTGAAGACGTATGAGGAGAACTACCCCACTCACGACCTAGAGTTAGCTGTTGTAGTACATGCTCTGAAGATCTGGCGTCATTATCTCTATGGAGCGACCTGTCAGATCTTCACAGACCATAAGAGTCTGAAGTACATATTCACTCAGCGGGAGTTGAATAACCGCCAGAGACGGTGGCTAGAGTTGATCAAGGATTTTGACCTTGAGATTTTCTACCACCCCGGAAAGGCGAATGTAGTTGCTGACGCTTTGAGTTGGAAGACGCCTCGGGAGAAGGCGATAGCTCGGTTGACAGTACAACCATAGTTACAGAAAGACTTAGCTTGGTTGGAGGTAGAGATCCAGTTCCCCGATACAGCTCATCAGTTAGCCACCTTAGAGTTACTTCCTGACCTGTTGGGTGAGATCCGACAGAAGCAAGAGACCTGTCCGACTTTGACCCGGATCCGAGACCGGATGTCACGAGATGAGGCACCTCAGTTCACTATCGGTGCCGATGGAGTGATGAGACGACAGGACCGTGTCTGTGTGCCATCAGACAGTGAGCTGAGACAGAGAATACTAGGTGAGGCTCATGCTACCCCTTACTCCGTACATCCAGGAGCGAGTAAGATGTATAAGGATGTGAGACGTTCCTTCTGGTGGGGTGGTTTGAAGCCTGATGTGGCCCGATATGTAGCCCAGTGTGCGACCTGTCAGCAGGTCAAGATTGAGCATCGTAGATCCGGAGGAGAGCTCCACCCACTTCCAGTACCACATTGGAAGTGGGAAGATATATCTATGGATTTTGTTACCGGGTTGAGGCTCAGTAGAGGTTTTGATGCCATTTGGGTAGTGGTAGACCGTCTGACGAAGACCGCACGTTTCATTCCGATCAAGGAAACGTGGCCGGTAAGTCGTCTAGCAGAGGAGTTCACCAGACACATTGTGAGACTCCACGGAGTACCGAGGACTATCGTCTCCGACAGGGATGGACGTTTTACCTCGAGATTTTGGCAGCAGGTACATACTGCTCTGGGGACGAGTCTACACTCTACCATTGCCTATCACCCACAGACGGACGGTCAGTCCGAGAGGACCATTCAGACTTTAGAGGACATGTTGCGAGCATGTGTGCTAGATTGGGGACAGGTATGGCCAGATCACCTCCCACTAGTAGAGTTTTCATATAGTAACAGTTGGCACGCGTCTATTGGGATGGCACCTTATGAGGCTTTGTACGGGCGGAGATGTCGTACACCGCTATGTTGGGATGAGCCTAGCAAGGCTGGTGGAGTAGTACCAGATCAGATACAGGACGACATCGCCCGGATTGCCTTAGTCCGGGAGAGGATGTTAGCAGCTCAGAGTCGTCAGAAGTCCTACGCCGACAAAAGGCGTCGGCCTTTGGAGTTTAGAGTAGGTGCACAGGTGTGGTTGAGAGTGTCACCTACGAGAGGAGTTAGACGTTTCGGCATTAAGGGGAAGCTGAGTCCCCGGTATGTCGGTCCATTTGAGATCGTAGAGAGAGTTGGAGAGGTGACCTACAGATTAGCGTTACCGCCGGGAATAGAGGGTGTTCATCCGGTCTTCCACGTATCTCAGTTGAGAGAGTACATTCCGGATCCGAGACCCATCATCAGCCATGAGGACCTGACAGTTGAGCCCGATCACACCTTTGTAGAGTACCTAGTAGCTGTCTTGGAGCGCCGTACTAGACGTCTGCGGTCCAAGGAGATACTTATGTTGCGAATCCAGTGGTCTATGAGAGGAGAGTATTAAACGTAACTATCCCGAACTCCTTGCGGGATTAGAGGTTACTCCTGTTTTGACGAGTTAGTACTCGGATGTGTGTTGTTTGACCTTTCAGGTTTTATTTAATTGGGTGATTACAATTTACGGGATACCTGTCTGCCTTCGATGATTGAGTAGTTGCATGGTAGCAAACGAAAATGTTTAGAAAACTAAAATATACCAAAGGAAACGTGTGAGTAAAACAATAATTCTAAGTTTCGGGACGAAACTTCTTTTAAGAGGGCTCTGATGTAATAACCGAAAATTTTAAACTCCGTTTAATTCGGAGTTCAACCGGATTCCGATCCGCCGACCTCTAACCTATAAATAAAGTTAAAATAATTTGTAAATCCTATCATCTTATGCGACCTTAGTTCACATAAAATGATAAAAGATGTAACCGGAGAGAATTCCGTACCTTGAAAATAAAATGATAAAAGACATAATTTCAGGTATAATCTCGAAAATAATTCCGTAATGTCATTTCCGAACTTTAACAATTCCGGGCGTATAACTAGTATTAATTTCAGCTCATGGTATTAAGGATTGGGCAGCCCAATCTTGTAGCCCAGTTCGGCTGACCCAAGTGATGAGGAGGAAGTTGGGCCTTGTGATCCACCAGCCAGCCCATTCCTCTAATTTACCCTAATCTCACGCTTAACCTAATTTCCCCCATAATCCTTCTGATGTTCTCTTCTGTCGACTACACAACGGCGCCTCTCCTCTGCACGTTTTACGCAAACGCCAGCTACCGCAAAGTCAGTGAATCTGCAACCGGCGGGCTCCTTCTTCAGCGCCGGGACCCTTCGCTCGTGCCGTCCAGGTGAGCCGTCTTCTCCTCGGTCTGTCTCTCCCCTTCCTCTCTGTTCTCGAGTGCAGCAGCTACTGACTGGGCTTCACACAGCAGAGAGTCACGCTGAGTTTGCAACCGGACCACCGTCCTCCCGACGCCGAAGCCAGGACAGCCGCAGGAGCCGCCTCGTCTCGCCGGACCGGTGCACTGGTAAGTCCTCCTCCCTATCGAACCTTCTACCTTCTGCCGTTGTTGCTAATTCCCGCAAACACAGACCCAACGAATGTCGCGCTCGACCGAGGCTGCAGGCAGCTGAACCAGGCGGGCGGAGAAGCCCTTCCGATCACCAACCAACGCTGCAACCGCCTCTGTCGGAAGACGTGCTAGCCCAGCCTCCGACTCCTTGCACCCGGTGAGGACGATCCGACCGATAAAGCCTCAGTCCAGCAGCTGTTGAAGAGGTGAGCTCTCTTCTGCAGTCCAATGCTGGCCTCTAGATGTTAGAAATGTATAAATTATATATATATATGTTTCGGTTTTGTTATGAATAGAAATCAAGCCAAGGAATTGGAGGGATAGTAAATGAGTGTTGTTGAAATCTCCTGTAGTTCCATTTGAGGGTGACTAGATGATAATGAGAGTAGATTAGATTGCCTTAGAAATAGAAATGAAAAACTCTTTGTAGAACTCAGCTTTGTAAGTGAATAATGGTCAATGTTGAGGATTTATGTTTGAGAGTTTGAATGAAGATTCACCGTTGAATTTTGGATATGTTGTAGACGGGTATACGTAGTATAGGGTATTAAAATTTGGGAAGAAATGAACGGTCGGATTAGAAGTTATGAGCTACCGAAGTTAGGTAGTTGAGCAGTTTTGGTAAACTTAAGTTTTTGGCGAAGTATAGGAATTTTGAGTGAAGTAGTCCACTTTGTGAATTTTTATAAAAATATCGGCTGAACAGTTTTGAGGAATTCTTCCTCCTAAGGTTAGATAGAACCTCATAGATGATCTAGAGATTTAATTCGGAATTATTATAAGCTTTTAATAATTTTATATTTAGAACCGAAGTTAGACCTTTACGATTCTTCCGGAAAAAGAGAAACATAAGAAAAATGTCAGTTTGGAACCAAATAAAATTTTAGGAGTTAGAATATAAATTTAGAACCTCAAATAGGAGTTTAGACATGAATTTTAGGGTTTTCGAGAAAATCGGAACCAAGGGTAAAATGGTCATTTTACCCTAAACTAATACTGTAACTAGTATGTCTTAATACCTTATTCGATCTTAGAAGTTTTAGACTTCTATCTACGTGAGAGTGGGCTAATACACTTATCGCCTTTGGCAGGCAACTGAGTTGCTACAGTTTACAAAACGAGTGGTTTACAAAGAGTCGAGCGTTATAACAGGTAAGTCCTTTGGGCTTACTTAGCTGACTTCTAAATATGAGTATAAATGATGATGGTGGTGTGTGATTGAAATGTCTATGGAGATAGGTGTTCGCTCCAAACGGTGTGCGCAAGCTTTAAATTTATAACCCTAGATTTAAGCTTAAAACAAGGCTGCGAACCCGCAGTGTACGGGTCAATCGTAGTAAAAGCAAGAAAATTCCAGGGGTCGATCACAGGGACTCGGTGAAACAAAGTCAATACGGTGTGCTTATGTCAATCCTACCACAAGAGCGATTAACACAATCAAAGATGAATAAGAAGTCAATAAAGCAAACATGCAATTCTAGGGATCAAAGCATCTAGTTGTGGTTCCAACTCAAGATCTATAGATAAGCGGACAAAGCTGAGATTTTTGCGTGGGGAAGGTGTTTCTAAAGTGGAGTAGATCACCGGGTAAGTCTCACTACACACTAATCCTAAACCGTAACCCCTATTACCGGGTAAGTCTCAAGGAATCAAGATAAAGAACTATAACCTCAAACTAACACACCACCTAAGGCAATAGAATCAACCTTTACCGGGTAAGTCTCAGGCTAACTCACAAAGATGGGATGGAAGCACACTCAAACCCCAATAAAGGATAAACCTTTATTACCTACACTTATGATCGTTAATACACAAACTAAGGAATTACCGGGTAAGTCTCATCCTAAGCTTGCTTTGAACCAGGAAAGGTGTAATAAGAATAGGATTTGGCAAACTCTAACACTTAACTCTCAGTTATGGATCAGATAAGTCACCTCGGTCAGCCAGTTTCCACCTCGGCCGAAATGTTCATCGACTGAACGAGATGCTTAGGGTTAAGGTTAAAGACTCGAACTTTCAGGATTCTACTGGAATCTAAGATTATTCTATCATTGTTTTTCCCACAACCTTCAGCCAATCACCCTAGAATCACACAAGGAAATTAGCCACTCATCATCACAATGAAAGTATTAAAATATATGGGAAGAAGGTGAATATTTGAACAAAGAAGAATTTTAATGAAAAGACTTCAATAACTGAATCAAATATCACAACAAAGCGTTCCTTGGATAACAATCCAAAAAGACAAGACAACAATTGAGGGAATTGAAGACAATCTTACAAAACCCTTCAATGAAGCTATAAAAGCTATGGACTTCAATCTTCCTTCAACCTTCAAAAAGGTTCTTCAATTCTCCCAACTTGGAGTAGGCTGCTGCTGCGTATTTTTCAGTGTAAGCGGGATCTAAGCACTATCGGATTTGTGGAAAATCCAACCCTTTTTATAGGAAAATAACCCTCCAAAGATAATAAATCTTAGAAAAATATTCTCCCATAAATATAGGTAAAATATATGATTCTGCATATCTCCTTCCTTCCAGGAGCCAAGCCCAAAAATATAAGATCACTTTCCAATTTTAAAAGATCTCAGCCAAGAATAAAATATTCTCGCCGCGTCCTAGGTGTTCGCCTCGGTCGAGTCGGCCTCTTTGGATCACCTCGGTCGAGATGAATCTCTGGTCAACCGAGGTGAGTCACAACTGAATGCGAACTCTCTCAAAACTGGTCCAAAGTAAATCTTTAATCCATGGCTATGCTCCCTGGATGTAGCTCCAAATGACTCATGACCCCTTTTGCTCCTTTTTGATGCAAAACGTACCATATTACCTGCAATTACAACGAAACTAGGTGTAGACCTCGATTCTCGCAAAGGTAGATGAAATGGTAGTAAAATCACATAATGTACATACAAACATGCAGATTATGAAAGATAAAACGTCCAAACAAACCCCAAAATATAGACTATAATTCATGCTATCAATAGGTTGTGATATATAATTACCGACCTATATTTTGGCCTAAGAGTAACGGGCGGTGGCATTCTGCTCAGTAGCTTGCGGGCGCTAGGGGTTTCTTTTGGGACTAGTCCATACATGGTTTGTAGTGATGCTACCAGTGGAAGTCAACTAGACCTACACCAGTTGGATAAGGAACGGAGGCGAGAACTAATAATAATTCTCGTGCCACAACTTAAATTGAATAATGTGAATCATTTAAATAATAGATAATAAACGGTTGAGTGCCAGCATGATGTTTGTTTATTTTTGTTTCTGCGTGTGCTTGTGCTGTTATCATTTTGCTTATATTTGGATAGTTAGCTAACTGTTGATATGTTGTTTAGATTTGACACAGGTTAGAGCAGATGCCGAGTGATCCAGACGGTAGTGGTCAGCCGGGGTGTCGTACTTTAGGATGTTTTACAGTTTCTGCATTTGTGGGTTTTACAGTTGAACCTTGTTTCCTTTCGTACTTTGTTATATTTCGTTTTCCGGCTGTAGTCGATCTCGTCACATTCATGCATTGTTAAGAACTATTTTATGATTTCTGATTTTCCTTATCTGTGCCTTGTTGTAAGATCGTGTTAAGTTGTTGTCAAACTGAGGTCGGGACCCACTGTGCGGTCCTAACCAGTAACTCCCTAAGTTGAAAATTTTGGGGTGTTACATAATAAGAATAGGATTTGGCAAACTCTAACACTTAACTCTCAGTTTAGGATCAGATAAGTCACCTCGGTCAGCCAAATTCCACCCCGGCCGAGATGTTCATCGACTGAGCGATATGCTTAGGGTTAAGGTTAAAGACTCGAACTTTCAGGGTCCTACTGGAATCTAAGATTATTCTATCATTGTTTTTCCCACAACCTTCAGCCAATCACCCTAGAATCACACAAGGAAATTAGCCACTCATCATCATGAAAGTATTAATCAAATATATGGGAAGAAGGTGAATATTTGAACAAGAAGAATTCAATGAAAAGACTTCAATAACTGAATCAAATATCACAACAAAGCGTTCCTTGGATATAAATCCAACAAGCAAGACAACAAGGAAGAGAATCTAAGGTAATCTTACAAGAAAACCTCCAAAAGCTATAAAAGCTACAATCTTCAATCTTCCTTCAACCTTCAAAAAGGTTCTTCAAATCTCCCAACTAGAGTATGGCTGCTGGGTACAATAGGTGTAAGCGAAATTTCCAGCCGTATTCGGATGATAGCGAATGTCGGATTTGTGGGAAATCCGACCCTTTTTATAGGAAAATAACCCTCCAAAGATAAGATATCTTAGAAAGATTTCTTCCCATAAAAATAGGTAAAATATATGATCTATAATATCTTCTTCCTTCCAGGAGCCAAGCCCAAAAATATAAGATCACTTTCCAAAGATAAAATATTCTCGCCGCGTCCTAGGTATTCGCCTCGGTCGAGTCGACTTCCTTGGATCACCTCGGTCGAGATGAATCTGTGGTCAACCGAGGTGAGTCACAACTGAATGTGAAATCTCTCAAAACTGGTCCAAAGTGAATCTTTAATCCATGGCTATGCTTCCTGGATGGTTCCTTATGTTCCTCAATGTAGCTCCAATGACTCCATAGCTCCTTTTGCTCCTTTTTGATGCAGAACGTGCCATTTTACCTACGATTACAACAAAACTAGGTGTAGACCTCGATTCCCGCAAAGGTAGATGAAATGGTAATATAATCACATAATATACATACAAACCTGCAGATTATGAAAGATAAAACGTCCAAACAAACCCCAAAATATAGACTATAATTCATGCTATCAATCTCTCGTCTCCAATATACACAAGTCCACGCACGTTAACGCAAATAATCTCACAAAGATAATCGCAACAAGAAAAGACTCAATTTTTATATGACTCAAAGAAGACTCAAATAAAAATGACTCAAACCTGAGACGGACTTCAATCGACTGAAGCTTGGAAGCTGTCTTCTTCCTTCTTTTTGATGTTCAAGAATTTCTATCTTTCAACTTCTACATGAAAGTGTTTTTTTTCACCAAAGACATTTATGATATTCCTTCTTTTCTTACCTAATAGAGATAAAACCAAGAGAGCCTATTTTGGACTGGCCTACAAGAAAACGAATTTAGGATTATGCCTCTTTAACAATCCTCAATTTTGATGTTAGAAAGGGAGAGACGTTTGGATTATATAATGGATCGCAATCTAGAAGGAGAGGGTTTAATTAGATCGCCCTAAAGCATCCATACAGATGAGGACATCAACATCACGGGGGAACAAGTCATTACAGGGGAAGGTGGAAAAGCCATAGGACACCAACCGGTTCGCAACAAAATTGATTTTCTAGAACATACGATGGACACTGCAAGAGGAAGACCCAAAGAGAAGAGTAGTGATATCCGAAACAAGCAGATCAACTTCCCAAGGAGGTTTCCAAGAAAAGTTGATCCTAAGTAATAAGAGTTAAATTCTCACCCCTAACAATCACATTATTAGAAAAAAACAAGGCGTCCGGCCTTCAAAACACCCTCACGAAGGGCAAAAACTCCAGCTTAAAGTTTTCAATATAGTCGGACAATTAAAGAAGAGTTGTTTAGTAGATTTTGTATGATGATTTCAAAAAACACATTGCATCACCACCAGGACTTTTTGTGCATCAAGATTAGCTTTATTTTTTTTGGATCAAATCAATAGATGTCTTTGTGGGGAACCAACCATTGTAACAACCCGAATCCGCGGGACTCGGGGTGCTACGGGTTGGGACCTCACAATGGGTCCTGACCCTTAGCCTGACAACAATTTCACCGGATCTTGCAACAAGGCACAAAGAAAGGCCAAAACCGAAATACATTTTTATGCAATGTTATGTAACCCGACAATAAAAGAAAGGAAAGACTTCAGCCGTTCTTACAACAACGTCAACATAATATATAATAACAACACAAGGACTCAAAAACCCAACTCAACCTAAGATGTACGGAACCCCGGCTGCCCACTCCTCCGGATCACTCGGCCACATCCTATCCTGCACATCAATTACAACAATCGATATAAAACCGTTAGCTCACATTCTAGGCATTATAAGAATAACATGGCACAAACACACATAGGAACACAAACACACAACATGCTCATAAGCATACACATCCGTTACTTATTATCTTTTTAGGTTGTTCCATATCTAATTCATTCGTTCCAAGTGTGACACGAGAGTCTTATAACTCTCGCCTTTGTCCCCGTGTAACCAACAAGAGTGTGGCGGCACCCAACCCGTATACCCCGAGGGAGTGATGAAGAAGCCCGCCCGTATACCGTGTATGGTCTGGTCGCAGAGATCCCCTCAGTCTGCCTCGGGAAACTGAGCGGTGATGTCACCGCCCGATAATAATAATAGTAGTAACGATGGGCCAATAAATAAGGTCAAGTAAATCCTAATCCATTTTCATGCTTAAAAGCGGTAAACACACACCACCATATATATCCAAATAAGGCATAAAAGCGGCTAAGTAAGTCCGAGGACTTACCTCGTCTCAAAGATAAACGAAACCGATAACACTCCCTTCGAAGGAATAAAACAAAAGCCTGTTCAAGACAAGGCACGATAATCAATAACTAACCGATAAGCTAGAAGCCTTGGGCTTCTAGTCTCCCAAAACCTATATGAGGTCACACCCTAGCATGCTAGGTCCAACTCCTAATCTCGAAGATCGTCCTAAGCTCATACCGAACATAACTCGACAAAAACTCATAAACTATCCAACAACCATACACGGTTCAAGGCCACTACTTGGCATTCCCACTAAGTTATGCTAGATTCACCTAGCATGATATACTACTACTATCATAACTAGGTCGAGGGAGAAGATACTCACACGAGGTCAAAGGCGGAAGACGAACTACGGATGTCGAGTATGAATTCGTTGGGCCTTCTTTGGGGCGCTTCTGAACCTAATACAAAACTAATCCAATTTAGCTTATATGCAAAATTTGAATGGAATATATAATATGTATAAGTCTAAGGAAAACTTGTTTTCAAACGCCAATGTTAAACTCGTTAAACCCTTCCGGGGTGAAAATATGAATGCAAACCACTTGGTCGTAAACCCGAAATTACAACTTGAACAATAAACCGAATTTAAAATCCGTAAATATGTTTTCCGGGCAATCTAAACAACATCATAAACCCGATGGTAAAACTCGTTCTCAAAGCCAAGGATAACAAAACCGTTCAACCATTTTCCGGGCATTATATACAATCTCGTAAATGCGACCTATAAACCGTAAATAAACCTTAAGCTATTTTCCAAAAATATCACAACTAAGGGCATGAACTCGCATTCCAAAAATCTGGGTTCAAAACTACAATATCAAAATATGGGACACAAATGTAAATTCCAGAAATTTGGGTCATTACTGCAAATGTAAAATATAGGGCCACAAACTGTAAATTTATATATCAACAAGGCATAATTGTTTGATTTCAAAAAATATGGGTAGAAACTGCAAATACAAAACAGTGGGTCACATTTGTAATTATACCAAAATAAAGGGCCCGGTTTGAAAATATCTCAAACGGGTTTTTTTAAACCCTACAGAAGAGTTGGCGGCGGTGGGAAGGCAGCACTGCAGCGGCTAGGGATCCGGCCGGGAGGAAGGCGGCTCCGCCAGGTCTCGTGTAGGCCGGCCATCGGGAAGGCTTCCCTGGCGGCTCGAAGGGGTTGCAAGGTCGACGGCGGTAGGCGCTCTAGCGCAACGGAAGTTGGAAGAAGAGAGGAGGAGGCGGCCCAGTCGGCGGC
This sequence comes from Fagopyrum homotropicum, assembly GCA_033239125.1. NCBI lineage: Eukaryota > Viridiplantae > Streptophyta > Magnoliopsida > Caryophyllales > Polygonaceae > Fagopyrum > Fagopyrum homotropicum. The sequence goes on along the minus strand of BSWB01000007.1, from coordinate 97,237,790 downwards.
AACAGAGGCAGCCCGAATCCGGCCTCCTTAGTTGGTCCTTGGGTTTCGGCGGTGGGGAAGGCCTCTCTCCCCTACGGTGGCTGCCCCTAATCTCCGGTGGTGCGAGGAGGGAGACGAGGGAGGCGGTCGATGCAGCGAAGAGGTTGCGAGGATGTTTACAGAAACAAAGAAGGAGAGAAGATGTAGGAGGCGGCGTAGGCCGGTGTCCTTGGTGGCGGCTCCAGTCGCGCAGGGACTCCGGTGGCTGCGTACAACAAATCAACCCGGTGGGAGGGGAGCAACACCGATTGCTCTAGTTCCGGTGAAGTTGGTTCAATGGGAACAAGAAGCGAAGAGGCTTGGGGATCCGAGAGTCCGAGACTGCAGGTGGTCGACTTCATTCGAGGTGGATTCTGGTGAGGTCGACGGAGGAGGTGAAGGTGGTTAGAGGAGGTAGGTTGCAGAGCATCAGAGAGGGAAGGTGAAGTTAGGAGTGTTGAGCGCTTGCGTGGGACAGGGAAGAAAGCAGGTGACGAGGAGTCACTTGCAATAGCAGGCTGCAAGAGTGCAGACAACGGGAGAAGCGAGGGGTCGCAGCTGGAAGGGAAAAGAAATAACAAACAAAACAAAAAAAATAAAATAAAATAAAAAGAAGCTTGACTCGATCCCAAAATGCACGGAACGGAAATTTCCGAGTCCGGAAAGATTTTCCGAACTTTTCCGAAAGTAAACCAAAATACAAAAATATGTTCGTGAATTTATTTTTACGTTGTAAAATACTTTTAATAAAATATTTAATTTAATAAAATATCGATAGAAGTCGGAGAAATAAATATCAAAACGCGCCAAAAATTTTGGGCGTTACATCAGACCCCCCTTAAAAACAAGTTTCGTCCCGAAACTTGCTATGCGTCGAACTTCTCGGTCCCTAAGTTTGAGGTATGAACTCTCAAGCTAAGAAGACTTAAACCTTCTAATCTAAACACATCATCTACTCAAATTATCACCCCAAGATATATTAGGTCATAAAGTACATTCCCACACATGGCACAAACTACACATAACATCACATATGCACATAACTCAACCAAGGCAAGAACTAGGTCTAACCCGTCGTTTCTATCGATGCTACTAGCTCAGGGTAAACTCGACCAAAAACACTATCCTTCATCTTCTAGTTAGACTCATCAGTTCTTCGTCTGCCACTAGATCCTCATGACTCGATTGACACACATGAAACACCGGGTGAACACCCTCTACTCTCGGCGGTCACGACAACCGGTAAACCACTTTCCTGACTCGCGCTAAGATCTCAAAAAGATTTGATATGTCGGAACTCAACTTCATTCTCGGGTATTTGTCAATACATCAATTCCATCATGTTTCTTCTTTGCTTGTCTCTAACAAAGACGGTTGAACTTCCAATTTACACCGCTGGCTTTGGTTCTTGTCAAACCGAAACTTTGATATTACGCTTCCCCACTTCTTGTTGCAAGTTCTAAGTAATGAAAGAAATACTTTACTTCACACTACTTCTACTAATGAGACATGTATGCTATTAATTTTACATCGCTCTGCAAAACTCGATCAAGACCCTATCTTGAAGAATCACTTGTACACTTCAAACACATCATTCCTCAAAGCAAATCAAAACAGTTGTACCAATCAATCTCCTCTTTAATTATCAAAACTCTATTATCAAATCTTCGTCTAGCTCACTCAATACTTCATCGCCATCCATAGTAGGTTACCATAATTGGTGTTATACAACTTCTCTCTTCATAAATTTGGTAAAGTTCAGCACACCCAAGAAAACTTGTAACTTCTTTCACATCTTTAGGGGTTTGCCATCCCGAGACAACTTGTCCAACATCTTCTCTCTTTTTCAAGAGTAGACCCAAAATATCTCCTCCGGACATTAGTAAGCCCATATGGAATAACTACCACTCGTTGTGACCCTGGTTGGTTCGGAATGCCGCAATTGCAATATCCGAGTCTCGAATTCTCAAACGGTGACAATCAAATCTTAGTTAGTCTTAGAAGAAACTACCGATCCTTGCAACTAATCGAGTAGGTCCCCCATTCCTGGTAAGGGATACTTGTCCTTCATTGTCATCTTGCCAACTTATAGTAATCAATGTACAATGGAGATAGCCGTCTCTCTCTTCGCAGACTGGTGTCCTCTATAATAAATTCAAATCTTCTTAATGATAAATTCACCTCCCGATGCATTGGAATCTGTTCTATCTCGGGTTCCAGCTTTTCTTCTCCCATCACATATCGTAAGATATCGACACGATCTTGTCTTAAACTTGCCAAGGGTCCACCCCGATCAGTTGAAGTGACATCCATAGAACACGTGGTTAAATACCTCTTTAGCTGCAATGTTCAATGTCCTCTTTCAAAGATCCTTCATCTCTAGAACTCGGGAGACTTGCTCTAATAATCTTTTTAAGGTTTCACACTTATGTGAAGTCATGAAGGTCCTAACTGCAGGACTTAATCACGCCTTATAATATATTAGTATTACCTTCTTCTTATTCTACCAAAGCTCGCATCATTCCTTCGAGTAGGTGTAGAACTTACTCTCTTTTCTTATGTAACGTCCAATCGAACGTAGAGGTTCTATCCTCAGTCTTTCATGTTCTTCTTGTACATTTCACATCGACTTCAAACTTCAAAAGTTTAGTCTTCCCTTACTATTGTTGGTCACCTTATGTATTTCTCGTTATTCTATGTACATCTACAATGGAAGCCTCATCTTACGGTTGACCCATTAGCTCCCCTTACCATGATCAAACCTTAAAAGTTGTAACCCGTGGCGTTCCTCCATATGTCAATCCCATGACCTAAGAAGGTCGCGTAAGATCGTTACAATCTCCTCCTCGGAGGTCTTGTTATAACTACTTGCTTGAACTTGTTCAACACTATTTGATTGAAGACAAACGCGTGTCCATTGATGTACCTCTTTACTATTGACATTGATCCACCGCGAATACTCCAAGCTCTTGTTCCCGATTCTATATGTTCCCATTGTCTTGTTTACTCTTCCCATCTACACACATCAATAGACAACCCGCACTTGTGTGTTCTCAGTTGTCACCGATTAACTTGTATTTGACCTTCTTCGTAGTTAAAGAACTTACCCTCCTACCATACTTCCCTGCTACCATACTCTTGAAAGGATACCCTCTCGGGGTACTTTGTCTTAACTTCCATAGCTCTTCTACTCTCCTCTCTTACTTCCGTTATGTAAGATAACCATACCTTCATGGCTCTTTTGTGTCATATGACCCACTTTCATGGCTTAACCGCTCTTCATGATGTTTTACAACTGCACTCCTTGAATATTCTGACATTAATTAGCCTCCACTCACATCCTTCTTGGTTGATAACTTAAGTTCTTCCATCCAGCTCCTTGTTTCCTCTTTCATCTTCTAAAGGTCATCCTCCTCACACACTTCCTCCTTCTTAGTGGTGATTAGTCTCATCACAATGACGGAAATCGATTGACTCTCACGGTAATTCCACTATATGAATTTTCACCATGTGATCTTCTTGTAACTCTCGTATTTATCAATAAGTCACCCGCTTAGGATCTTGCAAAGATCGTCATTTCACCCTATGGTATCTCCGTAAGCTTAACTTATGGTTCTCATAAATCTTTCCCAATGTCTTTTCATCTTGACTCCCATGCTTAGGGGAACCTATTGAAAACTCATCTTACTTAGAATGCCACTTTTATCCTTGAGCGAGAATGTAGTCCTCTCTACTTGATTCGCACCTTCAGTTCATCGGCACCATACTTGGAAAAACTTTAAGTTCGTTGTCTCTAGTTGCTTCATTGATGCTCCATCACGGCTTCTTCATAAGTTCATATCATTCCATACCTTCATGTTGCTTTTATATTGGTATAGTCTCCATCTTGGCTTCGCTTAAGTTGACACAAGGTTTTCTTTTATTTGTTTGTCCTTGCCGTTAATGTCCTCTTTAGTCTTCATAGGATTGCTTTGACGTCCTCTAAAGGAGTCCAATGATTCGTCAGGATGTTCGTCATAACGTGACGCTCAACTCGATACTTGAGCATATTCTTCTTCGTATGTACACTATCCTAAGCCAAAAAGGCGTTGTCCATGGGGCGATGATAGCTTTCTATCATCTTAGCTATAAGGTCCTCTATCACTAATATGATATTAACATACCATATGTTTATATATACATATATAAAGATATAAACGTCATGCTATTACTATAAACATAATATGTCCATAAACAATTTACAATTCAACATACAAGTATAGTCCAAAACATCCTAAGTCCACATATACATATCTACATATATACATATATATATATTTATATATATACATAATATAATAATCAATAACTACGTCGCCGAGATCCGCGGAGGAAGTGGTGGTCCCGTACATACTACCCCAACTGACTCATGCACATGATTTGAAAACGAAATTCATTTCTTTAAAACTCAGAACCCTTGAGGGTTCTTTTTATTTTTATTCGGCCTTTAGAAGATTGCGAGTGCCATTGTTGTCAACCTAAGGCTCTGATACCACTTTTGTAACAACCCGAATCTGCGGGACTCGGGGCGCTACGGGTTGGGACCTCAAAATGGGTCCTGACCCATAGCTTGACAACAATTTCACCGGATCTTACAACAAGGCACAAAGAAAGGCCAAAACCGAAATACATTTTTATGCAATGTTATGTAACCCGACAATAAAAGAAAGGAAAGACTTCAGCCGTTCTTACAACAACATCAACATAATATATAATAACAACACAAGGACTCAAAAACCCAACTCAACCTAAGATGTACGGAACCCCGGCTGCCCACTCCTCCGGATCACTCGGCCACATCCTATCCTACACATCAACTACAACAATCGGTATAAAACCGTTAGCTCACATTCTAGGCATTATAAGAATAATATGGCACAAACACACATAGGAACACAAACACACAACATGCTCATAAACATACACATCCGTTACTTATTATCTTTTTAAGTTGTTCCATATCTAATTCATTCGTTCCAAGTGTGACACAAGAGTCTTATAACTCTCGCCTCTGTCCCCGTGTAACCAATAGGAGTGTGGCGGCGCCCAACCCGTATACCCTGAGGGAGTGATGAAGAAGCCCGCCCGTATACCATGTATGGTCTGGTCGCAGAGATCCCCTCAGTCTCCCTCGGGAAACTGAGCAGTGATGTTACCACCCGATAATAATAATAGTAGTAACGATGGGCCAATAAATAAGGTCAAGTAAATCCTAATCCATTTTCATGCTTAAAAGCGGTAAACACACACCACCATATATATCCAAATAAGGCATAAAAGCGGCTAAGTAAGTCCGAGGACTTACCTCGTCTCAAAGATAAACAAAACCGATAACACTTCCTTCGAAGGAATATAACAAAAGCCTGTTCAAGACAAGGCACGATAATCAATAACTAACCGATAAGCTAGAAGCCTTGGGCTTCTAGTCTCCCAAACCTATATGAGGTCACAACCTAGCATGCTAGGTCCAACTCCTAATCTCGAAGATCGTCCTAAGCTCATACCGAACATAACTCGACAAAAACTCATAAACTATCCAACAACCATACACGGTTCAACGCCACTACTTGGCATTCCCACTAAGTTATGCTAGATTCACCTAGCATGATATACTACTACTATCATAACTAGGTCGAGGGAGAAGGTACTCACACGAGGTCAAAGGCGGAAGACGAACTACGGATGTCGAGTATGGATTCGTTGGGCCTTCTTTGGGGCGCTTCTGAACCTAATACAAAACTAATCCAATTTAGCTTATATGCTAAATTTGAACGGAATATATAATATGTATAAGTCTAAAGAAAACTCGTTTTCAAACGCCAATGTTAAACTCGTTAAACCCTTCCGGGGCGAAAATATGAAAGCAAACCACTTGGTCGTAAACCCGAAATTACAACTTGAACAATAAACCGAATTTAAAATCCGTAATTATGTTTTCCGGGCAATCTAAACAACATCATAAACCCGATGGTAAAACTCGTTCTCAAAGCCAAGGATAACAAAACCGCTCAACCATTTTCCGGGCATTATATACAATCTCGTAAATGCGACCCATAAACCGTAAATAAACCTTAAGCTATTTTCCAAAAATATCACAACAAAGGGCATGAACTCACATTCCAAAAATCTGGGTTCAAAACTACAATATCAAAATATGGGACACAAATGTAAATTCCAGAAATTTGGGTCATTACTGCAAATGTAAAATATAGGGCCACAAACTGTAAATATATATATCAGCAAGGCATAATTGTTTGATTTCAAAAAATATGGGTAGAAACTGCAGATACAAAACAGTGGGTCACATTTGTAATTATACCAAAATAAAGGGCCCGGTTTGAAAATATCTCAAAAGGGTTTTTTTAAACCCTACAGAAGAGAGTTGGCGGCGGTGGGAAGGCAGCACTCAAGCGGCTAGGGATCCGGCCGGGAGGAAGGCGGCTCCGCCAGGTCTCGTGCAAGCCGGCCATGGGGAGGGCTTCCCTGGTGGCTCGAAGGGGTTGCAGGGTCGACGGCGGGAGGCGCTCTAGCGCGACGGAAGTTGGAAGAAGGGAGGAGGAGGCGGCCCAGTCGGCGGCAACAGAGGCAGCCCGAATCCGGCCTCCTTAGTTGCTCCTTGGGTTTCGGCGGTGGGGGAGGCCTCTCTCCCCTACGGTGGCTGCCCCTAATCTCCGGTGGTGCGAGGAGGGAGACGAGGGAGGCGGTCGATGCAGCGAAGAGGTTGCGAGGATGTTTGCAGAAATAGAGAAGGAGAGAAGATGTAGGAGGCGGCGTAGGCGGGTGTCCTTGGTGGCGGCTCCAGTCGCGCAGGGGCTCTGGTGGCTGCGTACAACAAATCAACCCGATGGGAGGGGAGCAACACTGATTGCTCTAGTTCCGGTGGAGGTGGTTCAATGGGAACAAGAAGCGAAGACGCTAGGGGATCCGAGAGTCCGAGACTGCAGGTGGTCGACTTCATTCGAGGTGGATTCTGGTGAGGTCGACGGAGGAGGTGAAGGTGGTGAGAGGAGGGAGGTTGCAGAGCATCAGAGAGGGAAGGTGAAGTTAGGAGTGTTGAGCGCTTGCGTGGGACAGAGAAGAAAGAAGGTGACGAGGAGTCACTTGCAATAGTAGGCGGCAAGAGTGCAGACAACGGGAGAAGCGAGGGGTCGCAGCTGGAAGGGAAAAGAAATAACAAACAAATAAAATAAAATAAAATAAAATAAAAAGAAGCTTGACTCGATCCCAAAATGCACGGAACGGAAATTTCCGAGTCCGGAAAGATTGTCCGAACTTTTCCGAAAGTAAACCAAAATACAAAAATATATTCGGGAATTTATTTTTACGTTGTAAAATATTTTTATTAAAATATTTAATTTAATAAAATATCGATAGAAGTCGGAGAAATAAATATCAAAACGCGCCAAAAATTTTGGGCGTTACAACCATGATCATTGTTAGCCCAATAGATTCTATCACGAATATCATTTATTGATAAAACATAATTTTTAATGGGTAAAATGAGGAAGTAGGTATGTTTTGTAATCATGAGCATATAAAGGGCCTCAAAATAATAATGGGTACAAAATAGGCCCCTCCAGATTATATAAAAATTGTTTGTTAAAATAAAAAGAGGATATTAAGGAAATCAGAATATCTCTCTTCATTTATTAAACAACTAATTATTACAAAACGGGAAAGTAATATCTTTCTCTCTTCATTTATTAAGGGAATCAAAATATTTTTCGGAATGTTCGTCCTTTCCAACTTGCGTTCATCCATGGCGATGATATTGAATCAATTCTAGTAAGATTTCCGCAACAACATATGTACATAATCGCAAAAACTGCAAGCATATGTACATGACACGGGCCGCATTCCGGAACGTTCAGGACGCTCGTAGAAGATTCCGGAGATGACCGGAAGGGGCAAGAAGGATGCGGAACCATCTAGGCTTGGCTAGAGCCTTATGGAATATTCTAGAGAAATGTAGAGACTTGTAATTAATTCTAGACAAGAAGGATCCGGATTGTCCAAGACTTGTCCAAATCCGGAACCTTCCTAGGAGGGGAGGCCTTGGGCTATAAATAGGTGGTGCCTTCCCCTCATTTGGATCATCCAAGTTCCAAGCTCTCAACAAGCATTGTAAAGTTCTCTTGTAATACAAAACTTTCTTTCCCACACACAAAGCCTTCAAAGTTCTCTTAGCCATCAATCTTAAGTTCTTCCATTGGCAACATCGGGGATAGGCTGATCTTAGCACGACAAGGGGTCGAAACAAGCTAAGAGCCGCACGGTTTGGAGTTAGGGAAAACTCAGCCCGTGACAAGTGGTATCAGAGCAACGTCGTTCCAAAGGGAGGTTTTGATGGCTAGCCAAGGAGGTGTGTCGGAAATCATGGACGCAGGCAACCAAGCCAAGAAAGGCAAGAAGGCAAGGGACCCATCAAGGGACGTGGTGTCAAGCACGGATGCTAGACTGGAGAAAGTTGAGTTAGCCGTGGGCGAGATGCGAGACTCCATCGAAGACGCCAACAAGCGGGTTGATGACGTCGAATCCACGATGGAATCCTCAATTGAGGAACTCAAGGGGGAGTTCCAAGGGGCCATGAACGCGTCCTACAAGAACCTTGTCGCCGAACATGAAGTTCTTAAGACCCAATATGAGGCCTTGGCCGACAAGATGGAGACCGTCTTAAGGGAGTTGGCGGCATGCAGGGCAGCCATGGGGGCTGGCCTAGTTGGAGTTGCCCCACTGCAGAAGGTGGATGCACCCAAACCGACGACATTCAAGGGAAGTCGTTCCGCCAAAGATGTCGAGAACTTCTTATGGGGCATGGAGCAATACTTCCGCGTCATGGGGATCGCGGACGAGGAAAGGAAGGTAAGTACTGCTTCCTTATATCTTGGTGACATAGCTTTATTATGGTGGCGAAGGAGGACTTGCGAAAGGACCGGAGGGACCCCAATCACGACTTGGGCCGAGTTCTCGGCTGAGCTAAAGAAACAATTCTACCCCATCTATGCCGACGACGAAGCCCGGGCCAAGCTTCGTAGGCTCACCCAAAGAGGGACCGCCCGAGAATACGTAAAGGAGTTCTCGGAGATTATGTTGCAGATTTCGGACATGAATGAGAAGGAAGCCTTCTTCCAATTCATGGACGGACTTAAGCCGTGGGTAAGACAAGAGCTTCATCGGCAGAAGGTTCAAACCCTTACCGAAGCTATGACTGAGGCGGATTCCCTCATCGAGTTCCGAAGCCAAGACCGAGGTAACTCCTCCCGAGACAAGGGCAAAAGTGGGGGAGACCAAGGACGGGGAAGACCACCACGAAGGGACAATGAAGAATCTTCAAAGGACTCATCCAAGGACTCATCCAAGCCAAAGGATAAGGAGAGGTACTCTAGGGCCGACAAGGGCAAGCGGCCAGCCGAGAGGCAACCCTTGAGTTGCTTCCTATGCGGGGAGAAACACTTGATGCGCGACTGCCCATCAAGGAACAAGTTAAGCGCCATCATTGCACGGGATGACCCACCAGAGACCGAGAAGTTGCGACTTGGGGCGATGATGCTTAGTTCCATCAAGACTAAGCGGTTCACCAACCAAAAGGGTCTTATGTTCATAGATGCCATCATCGGTGGGACAAAAGTAAGCGCGTTGGTGGACACCGGAGCTTCGGACATCTTCATGTCCGAGGAAACATCGAAGAAGTTGGGGCTAGAGGTCACCAAGAGCACCGGCTGGATCAAGACGGTAAACTCTAAGGAAGTTCCAACACTCGGGGTAGCACAAGGAGTGGAGTTGTCATTGGGAGACTGGTCGGGAAAGGCCACAATCGAGGTAATCCCCCTAGACGACTATGACTTAGTCATTGGCTTAGCATTCCTCGATCGCATCAATGCTCTCCTTGTGCCATTTGCCAATTGTATTTGCATCTTGGACCCCCATCACCGTTGCATCGTGCCGGTATACCGGGAGAAGGGGCCAAGTGCTAAGGTCGTCTCGGCGATACAACTCTCTAAGGGACTGAGGCGAGAGGAGCCAACATTCTTGGCAACTCTCAAGCTAGACGAGGCGCCAAAGGAGGGAGACCCGACACCAACCGAAGTCTGTCATGTCTTGGAAGACTTCAAAGACGTCATGCCACCCGAGCTTCCGAAGAAGCTCCCACCTAAGAGGGAGGTGGATCACAAGATTGAGCTCGTGTCCGATTCCAGACCACCCGCACGAGCACCCTATCGCATGTCTCCACCGGAGCTAGAGGAGCTAAGGAGACAACTCAAGGAGTTATTGGAAGCCGGTTACATCAGACCATCTAAGGCACCATATGGAGCGCCCGTGTTGTTCCAACGGAAACACGACGGGAGCCTACGCATGTGCATTGACTATCGGGCGCTCAACAAGTTGACAATCAAAAACAAGTACCCGATCCCGCTCATTGCCGACCTATTTGACAGACTTGGGGAAGCTCGTTGGTTCACCAAGCTTGACTTAAGATCGGGATACTATCAAGTCAGGATCGCGGAAGGAGACGAGGAGAAGACCGCGTGCGTCACAAGATATGGGTCATATGAGTTCTTAGTCATGCCATTTGGCTTGACAAACGCGCCGGCAACATTTTGCACCCTCATGAACAAGGTACTCCAGCCCTTCCTTGATCACTTTGTTGTAGTATACTTGGACGACATTGTTATCTATAGCCGCACATTGGAGGAGCACCTTGAACACTTACGACAAGTCTTCCAAGTACTACGCGAGCACGAGCTCTATGTCAAAAGGGAAAAATGCTCGTTTGCTCAACAAGAGGTGCCATTTTTGGGGCATATAGTCGGCAAAGGACGGATAAGGATGGATGCCGCTAAGATCAAGGCAATTGCCGATTGGGAGCCGCCGACTAAGGTGACCGAGCTTCGTTCTTTTCTTGGGCTAGCCAACTACTACCGTCGCTTCATCCACGGGTATTCACACATCACGACGCCGTTAACCAACATGCTCAAGAAGGGGATAACTTGGGCGTGGAGCAAGGAGAGCCAAGAGGCGTTTGACCGGCTCAAGAAGGCGATGACGGAGGAACCCGTGCTAGCCCTACCCGACTATGGGAAGCCGTTCGAAATACACACGGACGCATCAGACTATGCCATTGGAGGAGTTTTGATGCAAGAGGGACACCCGATAGCATTTGAGAGCCGGAAGCTCAATGACACCGAACGGCGTTACACGGTACAAGAGAAGGAGATGACGGCCATTGTCCACTGCCTTAGAACATGGCGTCATTATCTTCTAGGGTCCAAATTTGTGGTCAAGACCGACAATGTGGCCACAAGTTACTTCCAAAGCCAGAAGAAGCTAACACCCAAACAAGCCAGGTGGCAAGACTTTCTTGCCGAGTTTGACTACGAGTTGGAATACAAGCCGGGCAAAGCCAACCTAGTCGCCGACGCACTTAGTCGCAAAGCGGAGTTAGCTGCCATTAGTCGACCAATGGGGACTTTGGAAGACCGCATCAAAGAGGGACTTGATCATGACCCAACCGCCAAGAATCTAAGGGAGTACGTCAAGGAGGGCAAGACGAGACGGTTTTGGGTCGAACGGGACTTGATCTTCACCAAGGGCCAGCGGCTATATGTACCCCACTTCGGAGGATTGAGGCGCGAAGTCATCAAAGATTGTCATGATTCCAAGTGGGCTGGACACCCAGGTATGCACCGCACCTTAGCCCTTGCAGAAGAAAAATATTATTGGCCGCAGATGAGGGACGACGTCGAGGTATACGTCAAGACTTGTCTTGTTTGCCAACAAGACAAGGTCGAGCAAAGACAACCGGCGGGACTCTTAGAACCTTTGCCAATACCAGACCACCCTTGGCAAAGCGTTAGCATGGACTTCATAGTCGGACTACCCAAGACGGATGGGTTCGGGAGCATCATGGTGGTGGTAGACCGACTCTCAAAATACGCAACCTTCATACCGGCAACAAAGGAATGCCCTGCAGAAGAAGCGGCCAAGTTGTTTATGAAGAACGTGGTCAAGTACTGGGGCTTGCCACAATCCATCATCAGTGACCGAGATGGAAGGTTCACGGGGAAATTCTGGACGGAATTGTTCAAAATGCTCGGATCGGACTTGAAGTTCACCACAGCCTTCCATCCTCAGACGGACGGACAAACCGAGAGGGCAAACTGCTTACTCGAGGTTTACCTTCGGCACTATGTCAGCGCATCACAAAAGGATTGGCCGAAGTTACTAGACGTCGCTCAGTTCTCTTACAACTTGCAAAGGAGCGAGTCTACAGGGAAGAGTCCGTTTGAAATCATCATGGGCTTTCAGCCAAGTACGCCAAGCACCATTGCAACAGGCTACACCGGACCGACACCAGCGGCGTACAAGTTTGCCAAGGGTTGGCAAGAGGAGTTGGATTTGACACAAGCTTGTCTTGTCAAAGCCAACAAGAGGACCAAGAAGTGGGCTGACCAACACCGAAGGGACCTAGAGTATCAAGTCGGGGACTTAGTCATGGTCAAGCTCCATTTTATCATGCGGCACACGGGACTACACAAGGCGTTGATACGGCGGTACGAGGGGCCTTTCAGAGTTCTTAAGAGGATCGGGCGCACCGCCTACAAGCTCGAGTTGCCGTCTAAGTTCAAGATACACCCCGTCTTCCATGTGAGTATGCTCAAGCCTTACCATCAAGACAAGGAAGACCCATCCCGGGGAGATGCACAAAGGGCGCCAATGGGAGTCCGGGCTTCTTTTGACAAAGAAGTCGAGGAAATCATGTCTGATCGGGTCGTGCGCGAAAAGTATCGACGCCCAAGGCTCGAATACTTAGTAAGATGGAAGGGACTTCCCGAGGCAGAGATGACATGGGAACCGGCCGAGTCCTTATGGCAATTCAAGGACAAGATCGAGGCATACGAGGCCAACGCGACGAGGACGTCGCGGGATTCAGTGGGGGAGAATGACACGGGCCGCATTCCGGAACGTTCAGGACGCTCGTAGAAGATTCCGGAGATGACCGGAAGGGGCAAGAAGGATGCGGAACCATCTAGGCTTGGCTAGAGCCTTATGGAATATTCTAGAGAAATGTAGAGACTTGTAATTAATTCTAGACAAGAAGGATCCGGATTGTCCAAGACTTGTCCAAATCCGGAACCTTCCTAGGAGGGGAGGCCTTGGGCTATAAATAGGTGGTGCCTTCCCCTCATTTGGATCATCCAAGTTCCAAGCTCTCAACAAGCATTGTAAAGTTCTCTTGTAATACAAAACTTTCTTTCCCACACACAAAGCCTTCAAAGTTCTCTTAGCCATCAATCTTAAGTTCTTCCATTGGCAACATCGGGGATAGGCTGATCTTAGCACGACAAGGGGTCAAAACAAGCTAAGAGCCGCACGGTTTGGAGTTAGGGAAAACTCAGCCCGTGACATACATATATAGTTAGTTAGTAACATTTTCGCTGCAAAATATGTACATAAGCACCAAAGACTTTAAACATATGTACATGCAAACACAAAACAGTACATATTCTAATCAAAATCATGCTATGTGTAATCACAAAATATGTTTGTGTATCATCAAACCCCTATCCAAATGTACACAAACTACATATTTGGTACACATATAATTAGCCAATATATTTTCGTAGCAACATATGTACATAATCAACAACATATGTACATAACCAGTCTTTAACTTATACCTGTTGAAGACGACCGTTGAATACTCGATTAAATTTCATCATTCTGAACTGAATCTTGCCGATCAATCCTCAATTCTGTCACAAAATCCCTACAAATCGGACTCCCCAAACAGATTGCGCAGATTGCATCGATTTAACTTCATCATTCTCAACTGAATCTTGCTGATAATAGATGGGTACGAAAGTGAGGTTTTCTTCAACAACTAGAGCATAATCGTCGAAGCAATCTTATCTGGCTATGGCGACTGAAGTTAATCGATTCGGCATTGAGAATAATCCCTTGAAGCAATTTGTAGCTTATACTTGTTGATGATGAGCGAATATTAGGCGATTGAAGTAGAATGTTGAGGACGACGGTTGAGAGGACGACGAGACCTCGAGAGCACCAGCTATGGCGAACTGCTTCCGTCTTCGTTGAGCGATTTTTTTATTTGATTTTGGTTAGTAATTGAAATCCGAAGATGGCGAATATTTATTAATGGAGAATATCACGTTCGGTTACCTTATTTAACCAGTTACATATTTATTTGCTTAATAAATAAATATTACCAAATAAGTAACTTCCATTAAGATAACAACTACCTATTAAATGTATCCTTAATTAATAATTTATGTTTTTCTATAAATTGTAAAATACTTGGGGCCTTCTTTGTATTCTAGAAAAATAAATTACCCTACTAGCTTAATCTTCTCATTTTTAATTTTATCAATGATATAACATGGAAAAGGTAAGGAAGGTTGTTACTAAAAGGTCAATACATGACAATATACTAATTGCACACGAGATTTTCCACTCTTTTTGTATTTAGAAAGGGAAAGGAAGGTTGGACAACCATTAAACTTGATATGGAAAAGGAATATGACCAAGTTAGTTGGGAATTTATCATTCGCATTCTCCAAAAGTTTGGATTCAATAAAACATTTGTGGGATGGATCGAGAAATGCATCTCCACAGTTTGTTTTTTGGTTCTTGTTAACAATGGATCAATTGAACAATTATTCCCCGGAAAAGGACTTAGACAAGGAGACCCTTTATCACCATACCTTTTCATTCTAGGAGCTGAAATCCTTACACAAATGATTCAAAATGACTGCAATAATTATGATAACCATATAGGTTTTTCCGTTTGTAGGAATGCAACACCAATCCCTTTCCTATCATTTGCTAATGATATGATAATTTTTACCAAAGCAAACTCAAATTCATGCTTGAGGACGAAAGAAATCCTTGAAACATATTGCTCCATATCTGGAAAAAAAATAAACTACCTTAAATATGCTTTCCAAACTACCAAAAACACAACCATAAATTGCATAACTGAAATAAAAAATATACTTAATATTGAGCACACGTCCTCCCTTGATACCTATTGTTCGCCTCTAAACTGCGTGCAAATAAGTTTTAAATTTATAAAACTAGAATAAGAGCAAGCGAACCCGCAGTGTACGGATCGGCGTAGATTAGCAAGTATTCCAGAGTAACGAACTCAGGGAATTGGTGAAACAAAACCAGTTTCAAGTAATCGAGCAATGAAATAATAGAAGCTTTGCAAATATTGGGAAAACAACAATCCTAAAGATCCAAGTATCCAATTATGACAATCGATTCAAGATATAGTATATATATAAGGACAGAGTCGAGATTGCAAAGGTATAACTAATGTAAGGTTATGTACGGTGAAGTTCCAAAACCTATATGTCTCACCCAAAAACACTCTCTATAAAGGTTGTTGAGGCTGCAGTATAGAAATGATCTAAGGACAAGAATTACTCTCAAATACCCATGCCCAAACCCTATGAATCAAAGATAAACTAAAACGGTTAAGGTTGTAACACTCGAAACCGAAACAGAGGGTGTTGAGTCTCACTACTACTTGGGAAAGGCAAGTCAAGGCTAGGTTAAAGCAAATATTTAACTTTGGATTAAAGCAAAAGCAAAGTTCGTAAACCAGGGTAAATCACGGCTAGATCTTGAGAATCACGGCCGTGGAAACCAAGAACAGCCCGTGATTTTAGGTGTCGACGAGGTTTCTCACACTCTCAGGGTCCAATCTGTTTACGATTGATCTATCATCATCTAAGTCACAACTATCAACCCTTCACCTTAGAATTGCTAAAGGGTTTTCGCCAACAATCATCATCATGATATCAAAAATCATGTTAAGAAGAATGAAAGATGAAAACCCTCGAAAACTCAATAACAACTCAAAGTCAATCTCGAATCCAAATAACAAAAGAAGTATGTTTATGAATTCAGAAAATGGAATAAGAAATCCTCACAAAGATCTAGAGAAACCATGAAGAACGGGATGTCAATCCGCCTTCAAGTGAAACCCTAAAAATCTTCCAACTCCACAAATAGGAAAGTGCGTCTTTCCCAAATCTTCCTTCAAAATCCCAGCGTCCAAGTCTTCAAGTTGGAGAGTTCTGCTCCCTCTAAGTCTCCCCTTTTAGAGATTTTGGCTCACGAACATTTGTAGGGATAAACCTAAATTGGATCGGATCATAACATCCTAAATTTCATCAAATACCAAATTCAGAATTGAAAAAATTATAAGACCAATGATGACGACTACGACTTTAAACATATTCAAAAGAACAACTTGCCCAACACAAGAAAGAAAAATAATATTAAATGGGATGAACCAAAACCTGAGTTCCACAAACTCAACTTTGATGGATCAAAACTCGATTCGGGAATAACCTCCATTGATTTTGTTATACAAAATCATTACGGTGATGTTATTAGCTTGGGCGCTAAGAAAAATAATTTTAACTCGGTAATTAAAGCAGAAGCCTTCGTGCTGAAAACTGGACTAAAAGAAGCTATAAGACTAAATATAAAAAAGATTGAAATTGCGGGTGATAACCTTTGTGTTATCAAGACACTCCAAGGTCTTTGGAGTTGTCCCTGGGAGGTCGAGATCATCATATCCGACTCCATACTGGATCTTCGCTTCTTTGAAAAAGTCCAGGTCAGCCATGTGTTCAGAGAAATCATGTAATAACCGAAATTTTTTTTTAACTCCGTTTAATACCGGATTAAACCGGATTCCGATCCGCCAACCTTAATTCTTTTTATACAAGAACACGTTATTGAATTCTATCATTTTATGTGACCTTGATTCACATAAAATGATAACTTAATTAATGCCTTAAATAATTCTGAAAATAATTCCGTTTAATTTTAAAAAAAAAAAATAATAAAAATAAAAATAAAATAAAAACCGAAGAGTGGTTCCGTACGAATAACGATCTAGCTACCATTCCATTTTAGCTAGATGAACTGACCCGGCCCAAATATTGGCCCATGTCCTTCAGCCGGCCCAACAACTATCTACTTAACCTAGTGCTAAACTTAACCTAATCCAAACTTAACCTAATTTTTAAACTTAACAAAACGTGAACAGTTGCCGCTTCTCCTTCACGTTACCTTACCTCACGACCTGGAGAAGACGACGCCGCTGCTCGCCTGGGTTTGAAGACACTGCTGCACGCCAGGAGGAATTCAAGCACCGCCTACTCGCCCCTGCACCACAGTCGCCACCACTAGACCGGGCTCACCTGCGACGGAAAGCACGAGACATCGGTAAGCTTCTTCCCTATGGCGAGTCATCTTCGTCTTCTATTTAGATGGCTGAGTTGTACTTCGAACCACAGGCTGGTGAGGAGCGTCTTTCCTAGCCGGAATCGTGACGATACGAACCGTTGTGCTGGACCAACGAGCAGGCAAATACTGGACTCCCGACCCTCCAGAACCGAAGTACCGGCGGCACAACATCGACCTCGTTCCCTCTCGTCAACTGCAGTCGCACCACCGTCTGTTGACCTCGGTTATCATCGCTGCAAACAAATTGGCTCGAGCTTTAATCGAGGACGGTTCCGATCGCGTAGACCATCCCCTTCAAATGGAGCGGTGATTGATGCGGAGACGGGTGAGTCCCTTGCCTCTGTATAGAGCGTGTATATATATAGGTTAGTAGAGCTATAGATATATAAGTGTGTAAATAGATACAATTACATAGGTTTGAAATTGTATAAGTGGATCCAAATGTAGTAGTGCCGTAACTGTAGACATATGATGTTAAGGATGGGCATGTACATGTAAGTATGTATATAAATATATAACTGTAGGTATGTATATATATATATATATATATATATATATATATATATATATATATATATATATGTAGGTATATATATGTAAGTACGAGATGATAGATATGAAAAATATGTAGATATATATATGAGTATACCGAGTGATTACTTAAATATGCGGGTAGAGAGGAAATGGGAAGGTTAATGTATGATCTTATGTATGCGTACCGATTCTTTAAGGCTGGATTGATGAGTTGCTGTAGTTCGGCCTTGAACATGGTTAAGTTGGTAATGAGTAGCTGCTGAGTTGTATAAACAAAATGGTAGAAATAAAGGACTGCTGTAAACTCAACACTTTTTCCTTCAGCTTTTAAGTTAGAAAGTGGCCATTTTGTCGACCAATGTTTGAGAGTTTGGATGAAGATCCACCGTTGAATTTTGGATATGTTGTAGACGGTTATACGTAGTATATGGTATAAAAATTTGAGAGGAAATGAACGGTCGGATTAGAAATTATAAGCTTCCAAAGTAGGGTAGTTAAGCAGTTTTTGTAAACCTTAGAATTTTGGCTAAGTATAGAAATTGTGAATAGAGTAGCCAACTTTGAGAATTTTTATAAAAATAATGGATGAACAGTTTTGAGAAATTCTTGCTCCTAAGGGTAGACGGAACATCATAGATGATCTAGAAAATGAGTTCGGAATTTTTATAAACTTCTACGAATTTTATATTTGAAACCGAAGTTAGACCTTTACGATCCTTTGAAAAATATGAAAATAAGAAAGATGCCGGTTTATACCCAAACTAAACTTTAAGAGTTAGAATATGTTTTTAGAATCTCAAATAGGAGTTTAGACATGAATGTTGGAAATTTTGGGAGTTTCGGGACCAGGGGTAAAATGGTCATTTTACCCTAAAATAAGTACTGTAACTAGTTATGTCTTACTACGTTCTTTTATCTTAGAAGTCTTAGACTTCTAACTACGTGGGAGTGTGCTAATGCACTTATCTCCTTTGACAGGCAACTGAGTTGCTACAGTTTACAGAGCGAGTTTGGTTTACAGAGAGTCGAGCTTTATACCAGGTAAGTCCTTTGGGCTTACTTAGTTCACTTCTAAATATGAGTATAAATGATGATGGTGGTGTGTGATTGAAATGTTTATGGAGATAGGTTGTGATATATAATTACCGACCTATATTTTGGCCTAAGATTAACGGGCGGTGGCATTCTGCTCAGTAGCTTGCGGGCACTGGGGGTTTCTTTCGGGACTAGTCCATACGTGGTTTGTAGTGATGCTACCAGTGGAAGTCAGCTAGACCTACACCAGTTGGATAAGGAACGGAGGCGAGAACTAATAATAATTCTCGTGCCACAACTTAAATTGAATAATGTGAATCACTTAAATAATAGATAATAAACGGTTGAGTGCCAACATGATGTTTGTTTATTTTGTTTCTGCTTGTGTTTGTGTTGTTATCATTTTTGCTTATATTTGGATAGTTAGCTAACGGTTTATCCGTGTTGTAGATCTGTAGAGATAGACAGTTGCAGAGAGATCCGGAACGGATGGTCAGCCGGGTCCACGTACTCATTAGATGGGGACGGGGGAGTCTTCCA
Organism: Fagopyrum homotropicum; assembly: GCA_033239125.1. Lineage (NCBI taxonomy): Eukaryota > Viridiplantae > Streptophyta > Magnoliopsida > Caryophyllales > Polygonaceae > Fagopyrum > Fagopyrum homotropicum. The sequence goes on along the minus strand of BSWB01000007.1, from coordinate 97,218,335 downwards.
TACGTCATGCATGTTATGTATCTTTATATATGTTTGTAAGGCTGTCACATGTGTACGTTTATACCATTAAAAATATTATGTTTTAGAAATTGTTTAAATACAGTTGTGCCTTGTTGTAAGATCCAAGTAATGTTGTTGTTAAACCAAGGTCGGGACCCATTGTGAGGTCCTAACCAGTAGCTCCCCGAGTTCCGAGAATTTGGGGTGTTACAAATCAACTGTGTTGCTGACCGATTGACCCATTTGGGAATTTCGAACCCCAACACACCCTTTTTTGACGACCCCGAACTTAGTATTCTCATCCGCAAGGATGCTTTAGGATGAACTACCTCGAGAAGGTAGTTCTGTCCTAACCGCTTTCTGTTTTCAAAAAAAAATGATATAACATGGAAGAGTGGTTTAAATTTGATTGAGAAAATGAGTATTCCATTTCTAGTTAGTATAAAGTTCGCTACCAGGATATTCTCATTAATTAAGGGATCGTTTGTTCTTAATTTCCATAAAGGTTCATTAGAAATCCAGCGATTTTTTCAAGATTTAATAGTTTTTTCATCACCAACTATCTACTTGACACCCACGTAAAATTCCTTCTTAAGTTTCATAACTTTTTTCGATTGCCAAGAGGATGAGGAGTGACATTAAAAGCCCCATAAACAAACAAGAGGATGAGGAGTTTAGATATAGTATCCATATACTCAATTAGGACGTACCTTTTATCACGTTGGATAATCTTAATTGTTTCGTTCTTCATTTGGTATTCCTTCCATAGGAGACATATGCCTCTCGAGTATCTAGAAACACGGACAAAAGAACAAGAATTAAAACCTGTATTTTTCAAAGAGATTCGTGGGGTTCTATAATTGATTTAGTCTCCGCTAAGACAATCATTTGTAAATTTTCGTTTTTATAGGTAAGATTGAGGTCGGTCCAAAACTTTTTTTCGGATCCCTCTACAATTCCAAAAGACAATCTTCATTAAAAAAACAATAGGGAATATGGGTGGAAAAGTCCCGTAGTTTACCAAAGAAACCACATATATGAGTAGGAATTATTTTGAAAAATATTAAATGAATCGAATAATTGTGCTTAAAAAGGAAATTGATCTCATGGAAAATATGTTGAATGTAGATAAAGGTTTTGGAGACAAAATTTAAATTTAATATTTCATGATATAACAATTATTTAGTTTATGTAATATTTAAAATTTTGGTGAATTTGAATCCACACCTTTAAATTTAAAATGTATGACATTTTATAGATTCAAGGTGAACCACCTAAATGTAAGATCCCAGTTTTTGCCTTCACCGCCTCCATGGTGAAGGGAGGCGCTTGTAACGCCCCGTTTATTCGGGTGCGTTCCGACTTTGTTTTCCTCCCTTCTATCGATTCGTTCATAGCTCGAGTTCGTATTTTAAAGTATTTTTTTTATATATATTTAAATATATCTTTTCTAGGTATGTACTTCCGTTTTGTTTTTTTTAAAATTGTTTTGTTCGGGAAGTCGGGATTTACCGATCCGGCAAACCCTTTTCGATCGTTTTAGCTTGATCCCTTCTTATTTATTCATTTCTTATTTTTTCTTTCTCTCTCTTCTTTACTCTCCGCCCTCTTTTTGGTTTCTTTGTCGTGCGCGTGCTGAGGAGCAGCGCCTCGTTTCCTCTGCACCAGCCGTTTGCCTACCCACCTAACCGCTAGCCTCCCCACTACCCTCCCTCTTGATGACTACCCCAAGCCCGCCCTTCTCTTTTCTATCATTCACTCTTTCGCTTCTCTCTATCTCGCATCGCTCTGCACCTTTTCTTCCACAATAGCCCTCTGCAACTGGAGCAGTGACACCACTGGAACCAGGGGACGCAAGCCAGCCTTCTTCTCCCTTTTCCTCCCCGCTGCGCCGCCTCGACCCACCGGAAACGCCGGCGCTGTAAGCGGTCATCACTCTCTCCCTCCTTTCTTTATTCCTGTTCTTTTGTGTGACCGTTTTTTTTTCCCTAATTGTTGAAGCTGCTGCCGGAGTCGGGGCTGCCGTCGACCACCGCCAGAGTCAGGGCTGCCGTCGACCACCGCCTGCGCGCCGGGCTCCTCCTCCTCTCCTCCTCCTGAGCAGCCGCCGGACCCTCTCCCTGTTTTCCCCTCTTCTGTCGTGTTAACAGTAGGGTGAAGAGGGATTGTTGAATTTTGTAATTTTTGCCCCTCTCTTTGCAATTAATTCGGTTTTGACCCCAGTTTGTGGATAATTGCAGTTTTGACCCAAAAACTTTGGAAAGGGAACATTTGTATCCTGCAGTAAATTATTAATATTTTAAACCCTTGATTTTGTTAAGATTTGTCACCCAACTCCTTTACAAGTATTTTTGGTGTCTTTGATGGGTTTAACTAGATTGTTGGATAAATTAGCATTTCGGTTTTTCAATCAACCTTCCAATTTGGATAATTTACCCAGAAATAGTTTTAACGAGTTTGACCTCGGTTTTGAAAAACGGAGTTTTCATTGGAAAATCTTTTTGCGCTAAACCCTCCTTTCAAAATTAGCGTTTAAGCTAATTTCGCTTAGTTTTGTCCTTAGGTCCGGAAGCGCCCAATAGAAGCAATCAAACTCGTTCTTAACTCCGTAGACCGTGCTTCACCTTGGATCTCGTGTGAGTATTTCTCCTTCGTTAGTTTGGTTATGGTAGTATAACATGTTAAGGGAACTTAGCATAATGTAGAGCAAATGCCATGTAGTGGCCATGAACCCTAGGTTTTAGTTATTGGATTTGGAACTTGTTGCTATACTTTCCTTACGATCTTATGATGATCCTCGAGATAATAGATGGGACCTAGCATGCTAGAGTTAGATATCTTATATATTTATGTTGGAGACTAGAAGTCCGAGAACTTCTAGCTTTTTAGTTGGTTATTGATAGAGTACCTCGCTTGGTCAGGCTTAGAGCGTTTTCCTGCGGGAAGTTGAGAGTGGTTTCGAGTTACCTTGAGAGAGGTAAGTCTTCGGACTTACTTAGCTTATATTCCATGTATTAGATTCATTGAGTGTTTGGTGGTGTGTTTATTGCTTTCATTATAACATATAAACCGGTAATAGGACCACCGACTTTTATATTTATTATTTTCGGCCCAAGTGTATGGTAACGGGCTGTGACAACTTGCCTGGCTCCCGCGAGAGCTAGGAGGTTCTTGGCGACTATCCCGTGCTGGTAGACCGTCGGATGCATCAGTACCATTCCATGCCGGTAAGTAGGGACCGAGGCGAGTTTCGGGGATTCTCGTGTCACAAACCTAAGTTGAATTAGAACGGGATACGACCTAATAAATAAAGATAATAAACTGGATTGTTTGTTGAGCATGTTTATGTGATGTTATGATATGAGTGTGTTTGTGCCTTCACCATGATTCTAATGCTTAGAATTGAGCTAACGGTTTTAAACCGTTTGTGTAGATGCCTTGCAGGTTAGGGACGCCGCCGAGTGAGGTGGAGGAGTGGATAGTCGGGGGTCGCCGTACATTATAGGACGGGGGAGTTTTTGGGTTATTTTTGTTATGTTTGGACTTATGGCTTCGGATTTATGCTTTGAGTTTGTGTCGTTTTGAGGACTCGGCTGAGTTTCCACTTTGTACTTCTACATTCACTTTCTCGCATACATTATAAACGATTTGAGTTTTTGCCTTTATTTGTGCCATGTTGGAAAGGTCTGGTGAAATTGTTGTCAAGCTAAGGGTCGGGACCCATTGTGAGGTCTCGCCCGTCGCATCCCGATATCCCGCGGATTTGGGGTGTTATAGCGCCCGCCCCTGCGGCAGGGTAAACCACCCCTGCGGTTTTGCCCCAGATCGCGCCAATCTAATTTTTTGTCCGTTTTATTTCTTTCAATAGATAGAAGATTCGATCTTCTATCTTATGGGCCGACTTTCCTATCATGTTCTAACCCTAGAACATCTTTCCTTCTATCTTTTCCATCATTCCTATAAATTCCCTATTTCTCTTCTTTTTCCCGTTTCTTGCATACGCTTCCCTTCAACTTCAAAAGTTGCACCCTTCTTCCCCTGTGAACTTGTTGAACGTGTAAGTCTCCTTCTGTGTGAACTTGTTGAACGTGTAAGTCTCCTTCTGTGTGACTCTTCTACGCAGTCTTGAGCTTCCCTTATTCTTCTATGCAGTCTTGGGAACTGAGTCGTTCGCTGACCTTTGAGTTTACCTTCGAGTGAGGTAAGTCCCTTGGACTTACTTAGTTGCATTCCGTATATTAGTTTGATTGTTTTGGCTTGTTTGTGTTTTTATTTATCGTTATAATTGATAACCGGAACTAGGATTGACCTTTATAACTTACAAAGCTAAATTACTAAGGTCGTTGTCTTTTATCTTTAATCAAAGTAGAACTCCGAACGTTACATTTTGCAAAATGTTAGCTTCTCCCTTCCCATTCAAGTCCCATTTGAATCTCCTTCGCCTGCAACAGCTTCTCCTTTTTTATTCCTTCTCCACCCTTAATTATTTCCCCTCCTCCTTTTGGCTACTTTGAATTCTACCCGTCCTGTCCATTGTCCGACTTGCTTACAAGATTATGCTTGTAACAAACTCTATTCTGGCATATACATATGCTTGTAAACAACTTTTTTCATATATGAGAATTCAATTCAGTTTCACCACTTGACATGAATAACACTTTCTATACACACCCTGTTAGGAATCTAAATAAAAAAACTTATTTGAAACTATACTTAAACAAGTTTCAAATCTTTGACACAATACTATAGGAATAGAATTTGTTTGAAAGTTTTGAAACTTGTGCTTACACTTAGTTCTCGTAGAATTTCAGATAAAAAAATAATAATTAAAAGTGAGCTTTAATTAGTTTCTACAAACAAAAACTAACTGACAACCATGAAATTAATTCATATGTTAAGTCTTAGAAGAAATTCTATTACATTTCACTCCACAAGAGAAGAATAACGACAATCTTTCATTAGTTTTGTAGAAAAATTCGTCTTATATCTAAAGTGCGAAGAAGATTTTTTTTGAAGTTTTTATTTCTGTTTTCTTTCCCTTTTTCCTACAATTCATAGGTTTATGATCCTAAGTTATTCATTTTAAAATTCTTTTTCATCTTGTTTTGTTTGGAATTCATTTTCATTCCTTTCTTTGAGATACTACAAATTAAATCACGTGGTTTTTCCCATATCTTTTCATTCTTCTCTTCTTTTCTTCGAATTTTTTAAGTGTTATAGATGTAGGTCCCTTTTAGATTTTTTTTTCAAATTTAGAATCTTTTCATTGAATAGAAAAGTTTTTGAACTTGTTTACTTTTATTCTCTTCTTTCAATGTGGATTTTAGAGCATCTTCAACATAAATAATGGGAGTTTGTTTAGCTATTTCTTAACCTAAAAATAAAGATTAATGTCAGAATGAGTTAAAGAATCAATGTCATGAGTGGAAAGAAGTTTCTCTGGGAAGAAATGAATTTTGACAAGTTCTTGCTTGAATCAAACAAAGCAAGGAAATTGTTGATTTTCATTTTTGTTTTTGCCTAATTGTAGAGAAGTAAGATTTGTTCTATTAGAGTTACGTAATTTAAAGTAATTTAATTTTTTTTTTTAAATTTTGGGATGGAGGAGAGAGGTTCCTTAAATAATTTGAAGGATAAAAAATAAATAAAAAAACAGATAAAAAATCCTTTGAAGAGTTTTGGAATGCAGATGTTCTTAGGTTTGGGTTTGGCAATATGAGATCACTCGTAGATCATTATTTCGTTAAGTTTTGTTATTAAGTTTTTACTAATTTCATAGATCTAAACCTTCCTTGACTTTTTCTTAGTTTATCGCTCAACTAAAGTTCTAAACACACCCTCATCTCTTACTTTTGTTTTACTTGCAAATGTTTCATTTGTAAAACTTAGTGATACAGTAGCATATGCGGAACCACCTAGCAAGAAGAGAAATCAAGAAGCAAGGAGACGGAAGGACATGAACATGCATAAAGACTTCAACATCTAAGAGAAGAAGAAATGACATGATCGAGAAGAAGAAGAAAGAGACTAAGTCATTTTAGAACTCTTCGTACTAGAAGATTGAGGGTGCATGATAGTCTACTCAACCATGCACATATCCGTAAAAGGAGAAGATTCATTGATCACATGCACAAGAACAAGCTCGTCCATGCGCATCTTTCAACTCATCCATGGAAGGAAGAAGAAAGCACCAACCATTCACCTACACATCTTCTAACTCAACCATGTAAGGACGTAGAGGATTCTAACCCCATGTATCCCTTATCGATGCAAGCATGCAAGAACGTAGAGAATGCCAGGTCCACTCTTTCCTTTTCGTTTCAACCATACAGAAGCATAGGGAACCCGGAGATCACACTTCACCCGATTCAACTGAAAGTATCTCCGGACCAGCCCCGGTTCACACATGCATTGCTCGCCGATCTCCCATGCGTGTGTACGACTTTCTTGGAGCGAGCCAACCATGCATCGTGTAACGCCCCGGTTATTGGATGCGTTTGCGATATTTATTTTTGTACTTCTATCGATATTTATTAGCTTAAATATTTTATTAAAAGTATTTCATGACAGGTAAAATATATTTTTCGAGTATATTATTATTTTGGATACGTTCGGGTATATCCATATTATTATTTAACGGAAAAGTTTGGAAAAATTTTCCACACCGGATATTCCGTTCCGAGATTTTTATCGAGTTTATATTATCTTATTTTATTTTTATTTCATTTATTTTAAACGTTATTCTATTTCTTGTTCTACCTTGCCGTGGCCTCTCCTTTCTTTCTTTTTGCTGAGGATTTGCTCCAGCTCTCCTGACCCTTGGCTCACCCTTTCCTACCTCGATATTCTCGTGCACCTCTACTCCCTAGCCCTAGCTGTACAGCCTTTTACCTTGCTGCAACTCTGTGACCCACTTGTCTCACGCAACACTCCCCTCAACTTTGCACTCTCAAATGCTCTACAAACCACACCTCTCAAGCTCTCTCTCTCTCTCGATCCTCTTGCAAGAACCTCACCAGGAAACAGAGGAGCTACATCCAAGGTCCGGTCCCTGCAGCGCGGTCCAATCTTGCCGCTGACACCCCCTGCTCCACCCACCGAAATCTCCGCCTCCCACCTCTTCTGTTTCTAGCAGCAGCCTCCGGGAGCCCTCGCGCTTTGTTGTTTCATCCCCGAGCAAGCCAAGCCAACCGTCCTCTCCATCCCTGTTCGTCTCTCCCTCAAGCAGGCAAAGCCATTCGGCCGGAGCTGCCGCCGCCTGTAAATCGACACCCTCCCTTCATTTCCTCTGTTTTGTTTTTTTTCAAAAGAAATCAGCCTCGCAACAACAGCTGCTTCCTCCAGCCCTCTCTGTGCCACGCGAAGGAACTCTCCTTGCCGCCGCCGGAGGAGCCCAGCCGCCTCGCCCTGCCGTCGCCTTCTCTGTCGCCACCGAAGCTTTCCGGATCTCCAAGGAGTAGCCGCCGGCGCTGAATCCCCTCCTCTGTCGTGTGTTCTGTGATGTTGCATCCGTAGGACTAAAAGAAACCCTTGTTGATATTTAAAATCTGGACCCTCAACTTATGGTATAATTACAAATGTGACCCACTGCTTTGTATTTGTAGTTTTTACCCAGATTTTTGAAATGAAACCATCATGCCCTGCTGATATATATATTTGCAAATTTGACCTCAAGTTTTAGAAATCTGAATATATATATCCTGCAGATTTATTTAGGGAATATGACCCATATGCGGAAATTGTATTATTTGCCTAGAAAATGTTTTTACGGGTTTTAACCTTGGAGTTTAAATACGAGTTTATTTCATAATTATATATTATCAATTATTCCCTTGTTGGATTTATTTCGGATTTATGGCCCGAAGGTTTATTGGCGGATTGGGACCAAGTTTCTAAAATTGTATAAATTGTCCAGGAAAGTATTTAAGCGGTTTTAACATTGGTTTTAAAAACGAGTTTTACCTTAGATTTTACATAAGTTATATATTCCGTTCAAATTTAGCATATAAGCTAAATTTGTTTAGCTTTGGTATTAGGACCGGAAGCGCCCCGATAAAGGCCAATGATTCCAATCTCGACATCCGTAGATCGACTTCCGTCTTTTGACGTTGTGTGAGTATTCTTTCCCCTCGATCTAGTTATGTTAAGTTTTAGTATCATGTTAGGATGGATCTAGCATAACTTAGAGTTAATGCCAAGTAGTGGCTTTGAACCTTAGGTGAGTTTTGAGGATTGTTGATTGTTGTAAGACGTTGAGTGTTTGGTGATCTTATGAGTATCCGAGGCTTGAGGTTGTTGTTATATGGTTGTTGAGATTATGGGTTAGCATGCACATATCCTAGCATATTGTTGATACCGTTGAGATTGCTGAGACTAGACATGTTTAACCTAGTATGTGTTATGGGTTACGATCTTGCGAGATCATAGGGTCTAGAAGTCTAAAGACTTCTAGCTTGTGTTGAGTGTGATGTGAGCATGAGAGATTCTAGGATGCGGTCCTATTATGTGAGTCAAATGATCTCGCGTAGATCATTTGTGTAGAAGTCTTAGACTTCTTGAGTTGAGCGAGTTGTTGATATAGTTATCTTCTTGTGAGCAGGTTATGGGCTTCCTTCCCTAAGGAAGCGAGAGTGTTGTGAGTTGAGTGTGGTGACGAGGTAAGTCTTCGGACTTACTTAGCTCGTATTCTCTGTATTAGTTTCAATGCGTGTTTGGTGGTGTGTGTTTATTGCTTATATTATAACATCTAAACTGGTAATAGGACCACCGACTTTATATGTTTATATTTGGCCCAAGTGTATTATAACGGGCGGTGACCGCTTGTCCAGTCCAAAATGGGGATGACTGGGAGGTGCCTTGCGACCAGCCCATCGGGTGATGCTGATCCGCATCAAGTACAAACTCGTATGGTGAAAGGGGACAAGGGCGAGATCTTTAAGATTCTCGTGTCACAAAAGAAGTTGAATTAGAACGGTATATGACCTAATAATAAAAAGATAATAAACCGGATTGTGTGTTTTGGAACATGATGTGTGTTTATGATGCCTTATGTGTGTGTGTGCCAATACCATGATTCTAATGCCTTGAATGCTAGCTAACGGTTTTATACCGATATTGTTGTAGTTGCCTTGCAGGTTAGGGGCGCGGCCGAGAGATCCGGAAGAGTGGGCAGCCGGGGTCCGTACATTTTAAGATGGGTTTTGGGGGTTGTATTTATGTATTGTTTATGGTTATGTATGTCGCTTGTATGGCGTTTGCCTTTGGAGTTGTATCTCGGCTGGAGTCCTTCGTTTTTTTTCTTTTGGGGTTCATATCATTGCATTAAAATGAATTTCGGTTTTGCCTTTATTTGTGTCTTGTTGTAAGATCCAGTGAAATTGTTGTCAGGCTAAGGGTCGGGACCGATTGTGAGGTCTCCGCCCGTAGCATCCCGAATCCCACGGATTCGGGGTGTTACAAAAGTGGTATCAGAGCCCTAGGTTGACAACAATGGCACTCGCAATCTTCTAAAGGCCGAATAAGGAATAAACAGAACCCCGCGGGTTTTGAGTTTTCGTTTTCAAAATCACATGCATGAGTCGGGGTAGAATGTACGGACCACCACTCCTTCCGTGGATCTCGGCAGCATAGTTTATTGGATTTTTAGTATATATATATATATAGATATGTGTAGTTATGTAGATATTTATCGTGGGCCTAGGATGTTTTTAGACTATTATTATATGTTATTTATAGTTATGCATGATTGAATTGATGTGTATCTTTGTGATTGTAAGTTGCATGATGAGCTGAATATATGCGTATAGTTATATATGTGGACGGTTATGCGTTATGGGACCTTATATTGATATATGCTTATATATGTGGCATGATATGATCTTATTAGCTTTTGGACCTTGTATTGTTGTAATGGATTTCCGGATGTGATATATTAGTAGCAATGTGGACAGAGTACTTATATAGTCTTATATACGTATACTTATTATATATAGTAGCATATGGTGATATGAGACCTTTTAGTTAAGATGCTAGTATGATATCATCGCCCTTGGACGACGACGTTTGACATAGGATGGTGTACATACGAAGATGGGCATGTCAAGTTACCGAATTATCACGTTATGGCAAACACCCTGGCGAATCATTGGGCTCCTTTAGAGGATGTCCAAGCAATCCCATGAAGACTAAAGAGGACGTTAACGGCAAGGACAAACAAGTAGAAGGAACTTCGAGACAACTTCAACAAAACCGAGATGGAAGTTGTACATGAAAAGGAAATGACATGAAGTTATGAGAGTGGTACCGATGAAGCAATGATAGGCAACAATGAAGCTAATTTGAGACAACGAACTTAAAATTCTTTCAAGTGGCGTGCCGTTAAACCAAATAAACGTAACGAGAAGAAGAGAAGTACCTTCTAGCAAGGGTAGAAGTGGTATTCCATTAAGACGTAAAAGTTTTCCTTAGGCACTCCTAGACATGGGGGGCGGGATGAGAGGTGTGGATGAATCAATCACAAAATATTTAAGAGACCCGTAAGTTAAGCTTACGGAGGTACCAGAAAGTGAAGTATCGATTTTACGAGATCCCAAGTGGGTGACTTCTTCAGACATATGAAAGTTACGAGGAGGATAACATGGTGAAAGTTCACATAGTAGAATGGAGTCAACCGTTTTCCGTCATGTTGGTGGGACTAAGTAACACCAAGAAGGAAGAAGTGTGTATAGGTGATGATCTCAAGAAGATGAAAGACGAAACAAGGAGCTTTGATCAAAAAATTTGAGATACCAACCAAGAGGAACGCGAGTGGATGCTAATTAAGGTCAAAATATTTGAGAAGTGCATTTGCATAACATTATTAAGAGAGGTTAAGCCTATGGAAGTGGGTCATATGACACAAAAGGGCCGAGAAGGTATAGTTATGTTACAGAAGTGGAAGGAAGCGAGGAGCGTAATAGGAGCTAACGAAGTTGGAAGTAGAGTAAAGTGAGCTAGTGAAGTTTAAGACAGAGTGCCCTAAGAGGGTAGCCTTCAGGAGAATGGTAACATGGAGGGTAAGTAGAATGGTAAGTCATTGACATTGGATGAGAAGAGTAATTGATGACAACCAAGAACGCACGTGTGCGGGTTGGCTATTGATGAGCGTAGATGAGAAGAGTAGGCAAGACAATGGCATGAAGGATCGGTAACAAGAGCTTGGAGGATTTCCGGTGGTTCGGTGTAAGTAGTGAAAAAGTATGTCAACTAAGTACAATTATCTTAATCAAGTAATATTGCATGGGATCAAAGCGAGTGAATGTATCAGACCTACCCAGGAGTGATTGTAATTATCCTTTGCGACTTTCTTAGGTCATGGGAATGACATATGGGGAATGACACGGATCAAAACTTTTAAAGTTTGATTAAGAGGACGCATGGTATGTTTGTTCTAATAAATGAATGGTATGTTTACGCAAGCAAAATGAGTCAGATGTTTCAGATTCACATGGAAGAGTCATGGTGGCTATGGCGTGAAAAGGAGGACCTAGATTAGGAGCAACGTTGCAAGCTTAGAGTTATGAGTTGGATACTTCAGTGATGTTGGTAGGGGGGATATTAGCCTAGTGTTCTTCACAAGGCATACCGGTACGGTGGTGAAGTTGTTTATCGACTACCAAAAGATGCTTAAGTGACCAACAAGAGTAAGAGAAGACCGAAGTGTTGAAGTTTGATATCGATATGAGATGTATAAGGAGTACATGGAAGGTTGAGGGTAGAGCCTCTACGGTCGGTTCGACGTTACATAAGAAAATGAAGTATAAATTTCTATGCCTACTTAAAGAAAGGATGTCTATGGTGAAAGCTTATGTAGAAGACGAAGAGCAACTTCCATATGTTGGGATATCATGGAAAGCGAAGAAGGTAAGATCAATTGTTTTGAAGCACAGTTAAGTCATGTAGTTTGGACCCTTATGACCGCACATAAGTGAGAAACCTTAGAATATTTTTTTCAATCATGTCATCGAGGAGGGAGAATGAAATTGAGATAAAAGAATACTTAAATAAGGCTACAAGAGTCAAAAGACTCGAGCAAGTCTCTCGAGTTCAAGAGATGAAGGATCTCGGAAAGAAGACCATAAACATTGTAGCTAAAGATGGAACAACACACGCGCTTAAAGGACGTCACCCCAACAGATCGAGGTAGATCATAAGTATCATGACCACTTGTAAAGTGATAAGACAAGATTGTCGGTTATTATGATATGTGACGGGAAGAGAAAAGATGAAAGCTGATATATCACGGATTCCAATACGTCAGAATGTGGAATTTTCCACTAAGGTTGAGCTTGATTTAATTCCGATGTCTAAGGCGCCGTATGAAATAACGCTTGTGCAGAGACATGAGTTGTGGAAGCAAGTGAAGGAAGAATTGCAAGAACTTAGTGATAAGATTTCATTAGAATTAGTGAAATGATACGAAGAACTTCAAATATTATCTTGAACTCTTGATTTGAAGTTCATGCTGGAATATAATTTAAACTTTTGATTTGAAATTGTTATGGAGAACACCAGTTTGCGCAAAGAGAGACGATTATCTCCGTTTGTACATCGATGTCTATAAGTTGAGCAAGATGACAATGAAGGACCAGTATCCCTTACAACGAATGGGAGATCTACTCGATCAGCTGCAAAGTCGGTAGTCTCTTCTAAGATTAAGTCAAGATTTGATTGTCACCGTTTGAGAATTCGCGACTCAACAAAATTGCAAATACGGCATTTTGGACCAACCAGAGTCACTACGAGAAAGATGTCGTATGACATGTTGTCTCGGGACGGCAAACCCCGAGAGATATGGAAGGAGTTACAAGTTATTTTAGAAGTGCTCAGCTTTACCAGATATGTGAAGGGAGAAGTTGTATAACACCTTTTATGGTAACCTACTACGGATGATAATGAAGTATTGAATGGGACAAAGAATTGACAATAGAGTTGCTGAGAGTTAAGAGGGGATTTATTGGGGCAACTGTTTCGATTTACCTTGAGGAATGATGAGTTTGAAGTGTACAAGTGATTCTTCGAGACAAGGTCTTGATCGAGTATTGTAGAGCGATGAAAAAGTAATAGCACACGTGTCTTGTTAATAGAAACAATATGGAGTAAAGTACTTCCTTCGTTACTTGGAACTTGCGACAAGCATTGAGGAAATGTAACATCAAAGTTCGGTTTGACAAGAACCAAAACCAACGGTATAAATGGGAAGTTCGACCTTCTTTGGTGTTGCATTGAGAAAGACCCGAGAAGGAAGTTGAGTTCCGGTATATCGATCCTTTTGAGATCTTAACGCGAGTTGGAGAAGTGTCTTAAAAGTTGGCGTTGCCGCCAAGAGTAGAGAGCGTTCACCCGGTGTTTCATGTGCATCAATCTAGGAAGTACAGGTATGACTCGAGAAGTTTTTGTTGGTCTTGATGAGTTAGTGGCGTCGTAGAACCAATGAGGCTAATAGGAAGTCGGAGGATAGTATCTTTAGTTGAGTTTTACGCTTAGCTAGTAGCGTTGATGAATCGACGGGTTAGACCTAGTTCTAACCTTAGTCTAGTTATCTGCTTGTGTGATGTGATGTGTAGTGTGTGCCTTGTGCGGGGATGTGCTACATGATGTGATAGACCAGGAGGTGGTAGTTAGAATAGTTTGTGTGTATAGATTAAAAGGTTTAAACGTTATTAGTTTGAGAATTCATACCTCGGCCTTAGGGACCGAGAAGTTCGACGCAATGCAAGTTTCGGGACGAAACTTATTTTTAGGGGGACCTGATGTAACGCCCCGGTTATTGGATGCGTTTGCGATATTTATTTTTGTACTTCTATCGATATTTATTAGCTTAAATATTTTATTAAAAGTATTTCATGACAGGTAAAATATATTTTTCGAGTATATTATTATTTTGGATACGTTCGGGTATATCCATATTATTATTTAACGGAAAAGTTTGGAAAAATTTTCCACACCGGATATTCCGTTCCGAGATTTTTATCGAGTTTATATTATCTTATTTTATTTTTATTTCATTTATTTTAAACGTTATTCTATTTCTTGTTCTACCTTGCCGTGGCCTCTCCTTTCTTTCTTTTTGCTGAGGATTTGCTCCAGCTCTCCTGACCCTTGGCTCACCCTTTCCTACCTCGATATTCTCGTGCACCTCTACTCCCTAGCCCTAGCTGTACAGCCTTTTACCTTGCTGCAACTCTGTGACCCACTTGTCTCACGCAACACTCCCCTCAACTTTGCACTCTCAGATGCTCTACAAACCACACCTCTCAAGCTCTCTCTCTCTCTCGATCCTCTTGCAAGAACCTCACCAGGAAACAGAGGAGCTACATCCAAGGTCCGGTCCCTGCAGCGCGGTCCAATCTTGCCGCTGACACCCCCTGCTCCACCCACCGAAACCTCCGCCTCCCACCTCCTCTGTTTCTAGCAGCAGCCTCCGGGAGCCCTCGCGCTTTGTTGTTTCATCCCCGAGCAAGCCAAGCCAACCGTCCTCTCCATCCCTGTTCGTCTCTCCCTCAAGCAGGCAAAGCCATTCGGCCGGAGCTGCCGCCGCCTGTAAATCGACACCCTCCCTTCATTTCCTCTGTTTTGTTTTTTTTCAAAAGAAATCAGCCTCGCAACAACAGCTGCTTCCTCCAGCCCTCTCTGTGCCACGCGAAGGAACTCTCCTTGCCGCCGCCGGAGGAGCCCAGCCGCCTCGCCCTGCCGTCGCCTTCTCTGTCGCCACCGAAGCTTGCCGGATCTCCAAGGAGTAGCCGCCGGCGCTGAATCCCCTCCTCTGTCGTGTGTTCTGTGATGTTGCATCCGTAGGACTAAAAGAAACCCTTGTTGATATTTAAAATCTGGACCCTCAACTTATGGTATAATTACAAATGTGACCCACTGCTTTGTATTTGTAGTTTTTACCCAGATTTTTGAAATGAAACCATCATGCCCTGCTGATATATATATTTGCAAATTTGACCTCAAGTTTTAGAAATCTGAATATATATATCCTGCAGATTTATTTAGGGAATATGACCCATATGCGGAAATTGTATTATTTGCCTAGAAAATGTTTTTACGGGTTTTAACCTTGGAGTTTAAATACGAGTTTATTTCATAATTATATATTATCAATTATTCCCTTGTTGGATTTATTTCGGATTTATGGCCCGAAGGTTTATTGGCGGATTGGGACCAAGTTTCTAAAATTGTATAAATTGTCCAGGAAAGTATTTAAGCGGTTTTAACCTTGGTTTTAAAAACGAGTTTTACCTTAGATTTTACATAAGTTATATATTCCGTTCAAATTTAGCATATAAGCTAAATTTGTTTAGCTTTGGTATTAGGACCGGAAGCGCCCCGATAAAGGCCAATGATTCCAATCTCGACATCCGTAGATCGACTTCCGTCTTTTGACGTTGTGTGAGTATTCTTTCCCCTCGATCTAGTTATGTTAAGTTTTAGTATCATGTTAGGATGGATCTAGCATAACTTAGAGTTAATGCCAAGTAGTGGCTTTGAACCTTAGGTGAGTTTTGAGGATTGTTGATTGTTGTAAGACGTTGAGTGTTTGGTGATCTTATGAGTATCCGAGGCTTGAGGTTGTTGTTATATGGTTGTTGAGATTATGGGTTAGGATGCACATATCCTAGCATATTGTTGATACCGTTGAGATTGCTGAGACTAGACATGTTTAACCTAGTATGTGTTATGGGTTACGATCTTGCGAGATCATAGGGTCTAGAAGTCTAAAGACTTCTAGCTTGTGTTGAGTGTGATGTGAGCATGAGAGATTCTAGGATGCGGTCCTATTATGTGAGTCAAATGATCTCGCGTAGATCATTTGTGTAGAAGTCTTAGACTTCTTGAGTTGAGCGAGTTGTTGATATAGTTATCTTCTTGTGAGCAGGTTATGGGCTTCCTTCCCTAAGGAAGCGAGAGTGTTGTGAGTTGAGTGTGGTGACGAGGTAAGTCTTCGGACTTACTTAGCTCGTATTCTCTGTATTAGTTTCAATGCGTGTTTGGTGGTGTGTGTTTATTGCTTATATTATAACATCTAAACCGGTAATAGGACCACCGACTTTATATGTTTATATTTGGCCCAAGTGTATTATAACGGGCGGTGACCGCTTGTCCAGTCCAAAATGGGGATGACTGGGAGGTGCCTTGCGACCAGCCCATCGGGTGATGCTGATCCGCATCAAGTACAAACTCGTATGGTGAAAGGGGACAAGGGCGAGATCTTTAAGATTCTCGTGTCACAAAAGAAGTTGAATTAGAACGGTATATGACCTAATAATAAAAAGATAATAAACCGGATTGTGTGTTTTGGAACATGATGTGTGTTTATGATGCCTTATGTGTGTGTGTGCCAATACCATGATTCTAATGCCTTGAATGCTAGCTAACGGTTTTATACCGATATTGTTCTAGTTGCCTTGCAGGTTAGGGGCGCGGCCGAGAGATCCGGAAGAGTGGGCAGCCGGGGTCCGTACATTTTAAGATGGGTTTTGGGGGTTGTATTTATGTATTGTTTATGGTTATGTATGTCGCTTGTATGGCGTTTGCCTTTGGAGTTGTATCTCGGCTGGAGTCCTTCGTTTTTTTTCTTTTGGGGTTCATATCATTGCATTAAAATGAATTTCGGTTTTGCCTTTATTTGTGTCTTGTTGTAAGATCCAGTGAAATTGTTGTCAGGCTAAGGGTCGGGACCGATTGTGAGGTCTCCGCCCGTAGCATCCCGAATCCCACGGATTCGGGGTGTTACACATCGTACCTAGTTCGGTCCATTCATGCAAACTCCCTTTTCGGTCCGAACTGCACGACGCATTTTATACATCCATGAAGACCGGGCCACCCATGCAAGCTTACCTAACCCTCCATGCACTCGTGATGATTGGCCCATACACGCTATTTTAAATCCACCATACACCCATGGAGAATGGTCTGAATCTTGTGGCCAATTTGGGTCAAAGATATTATATTTTATGTCCATAAAGACTTTTTTTAATTATGGGATAATTTTTGACCTTTTAGTTGTTGATTTTTGGCTCACATATCTTTTAATTATTTTACAAATAGTTTAAGTCTTTTAATAGATAAGTTTAAAGATAGATTGAGAGAATCATATATATCTTTTACAAGATATATTTGATTGATCCTATGTAATATTATCTTAGAGTAGATTGAGAGAATCATGTATATCTGTTACAAGATATATTTGATTGATGTTTCAAGATCCTATGTAATATTATCTTAGAGTAGATTGAGAGAATCATTATATCTTTTACAAGCTATATTTGATTGATGATCCTATGTAATATTATGTTTGAGTAGATTGAGAGAATCATATATATATATATATATATATATATATATATATATTTTACAAGATATATTTGATTGATGTTAGAAGATCCTATGTAATATTATCTTAGAGTAGATTGAGAGAATCATGTATATCTTTTACAAAATATATTTGGTTGATGTTATAAGATCCTATGTAATATTAGAAGATCCTATGTAATATTATGTTTGAGTAAATTGAGAGAATCGTGTATATCTTTTACAAGATATATTTGATTGATATTAGAAGATCTGGGATGTTATCACTCACGCCTCTCCTACATATATAGGATACCCGGCGCCTGTTATCTCTTCGTCTTCATCTTCCTCAATTCATAGAATCTCTCCCTATCCTATCTCCCTATCCTATTTGAGTTCTTGTTGAAGAGTTCAACTTCAATACTCCTCAATTCACAGAATCTCTCACTATCTCTTCGTCTTCATCCTCCTCAATTCGGAGCAGATTCAAAGTCGGCCGACATAAAAAAACAAGAACAAGCGGCGTCGATCACAAGTTAATAGTACAAATCCCCTGTAAATGTCGTGCGTGTCGGTTATGGGCCGCCGGATACCGGCGGTGATCTGATCTGGTTCTGTCTGGAGGTTTGGAGGGTAGGTCGAAGTGGTTCGGGGTCGGATCTTGATTGCAGATTTTATCGATTTCCCTGTGATTTCGCTTTCGCCTGCCGAGTGTTGATCGATTGGGAGGAATAGTGATGAAGAGGATGCAGAAGAAGCGGATAATGAGGGACCGTTACGAGGGGCTTTAACGCTTCCATGGATTCCTTGGAAGAGGCATTACCTATGAGGTGCGTTGCGTTGCTTATCTTCTCCTGTTTGTAACGCCCCAATTTTTGGCGCGTTTGCGATGTTTATTCTTCCGGATTTTTATCGATATATTTTATTTCCCGTGTTTAAATTAATATATTATATTGTAAAAATAAATTGCGAGAATGGTTTTGCATTCCAAAGTATTTTTTTTCAAGTTTACCTATATACTTGATCCATAATTATTTTTAGTATTTTTATTATTTTCGGAATAGTTTCCCGATTCGGAAATCCCGATCCGATTATTTCGATCGGGAATAATTCCAATTTCTTTTTATTATATGTCTTCTCCCCTATTTCCTTCTCCCACCAAGGATAGCGTGTTCAAGCTAGTTGTCTGCCCAACTACTCGACCTCTCATTGCCTCACTAGTCTCTACCTCTGCAGCAACCTACCTCCTTAGCCCTGCAGCACTGTGCCCCATCCTTGCCCCCCATGCTACGTCTACGCCCTCCACATTCAGCCTCGCAACAATAATCCTCTTGCTTCTATCTGCTCACACCAACCTCGCTCCAGATGTGAGCCTCTATTGAACAATCTCCCAACTCCTCTGTAATCCCACACCTCTCTCCCTCTTAACCTTCTTCTGCAAGCCTTGTACCCGGCAACCTCTCCCCAGCCTCTAGACCGGAGCAAGCTAGTGAACACGTTGATCGGAAGCCTCGTTGCCATCTCCTCCATCCGGGAACACCACTGTCGGAATCTTCTGCAACTGGGACCAACTGCAATCTCGTTTTCCTTCCAATAGGTTGCGCCTCCTCCTTTGCTTCTCATCTTGGAAACTCCTCTGCAAACCGTGACAACCACTAGACTGGAGTTTTTCCTCGCCGGAGCTGACTGCAACCGCTTTGAACTCCACCAGGGAAAACAACAGCCTCCTTTGCTTCTCCTTTTTGCTCCCTCTGTCGAGACAGCGCCCTATCGTCTCTCCCTCCTTCCGCCTCCCTCCTCAAGCCCTTCTTCTATGGAATTAGCCGCTTGTGCAGAAGCTCCACCTTAGCCTCGCCGGAGCCACACCGGGAACCACTGGAACGGCGATCTACTTCGCCCTCCATCCGTCGCCTCAGCCTAGCGCCGCCGGCCCTCCTTCTGGACACCAGCAGAAAAAGGGTTCAAGAAACCCTTTTTGCATATTTAAATCGGGACTCCCTCTTTTTGTATGTAATTACAGTTTTTACCCAATGTTTTGTAATTACAGCTTTGACCCATATTTTTTGATTGTGGAAATCGTGCCCTCTGTTTGTATATTTACAGAAAATGCCCAAGGTTTTAATTTACGGAATACGACCCAAGTTTATGAAATTGCTCATTTTTTCCTAAAAATGTATTTGTCGATTTTAAACTCGGATTTCAATTACGGGATATTCTTATATTTTTATACACGGTATATTAAGTCTTTGTTGGATTAATTTGGATATGGCTCAAAGATTTAATCCCGGGTTTTTAATGTTGACTTTTGAAAACGAGTTTTTCCTTAGAGTTATATATATATATATATAACATTCCGTTCAAATTTAGCATATGAGCTAAATTTGCTTAATTTTGGTGTTAGGTTCGGAAGCGTCCCGATAAAGGCCTAACGAGTCCAAAGTCGACATACATTGATCGACTTCCGTCTTTTGACGTCGCGTGAGTACCCTTTCCCTCAATCTAGTTATCTTAAGTTTTAGTATCATGCTAGGATGTATCTAGCATAGCTTAGAGTGAATGCCAAGTAGTGGCTTTGAACCTTAGGTGAGTTTTGAGGATTTGATATTGTTTGATGGATTGATTCTAAGCTTGAGGTAGTATTGTTATCTTATGAGGTAGTTTATGGCTTTAAGTTGTATGTTGAGCTTGTGAGAATTTAGGGGTTGAGGTTGTAGCATTGATGAGATTGTGGAGACTAGTACGAGAGTATCCTAGTCTGTGTTTTGATGGTTATGACCTTGTGAGATCGTGAGGACTAGGAATTTGTTATCCTAGCATGGTTATGGTTTATGATCTTGCGAGATCATTGGGACTAGAAGTCTAAAGACTTCTAGAATGTGAGATAGATGTTGATTGTGTGCCTTGTTTTGACCAGGCGTTGAGTGTCTTCCTACGGGAAGTTGAGAGCGGTGATTAGCGGGATTATCTTTGGGATGAGGTAAGTCTCCGGACTTACTTAGCTCGTATTCCTTGTATTAGCATTGATGTGTGTTTGGTGATGTGTGTTTATTGTTTATTGTTTATAACAACTAAACCCGAATTAGGATTACCGACCTTTATATTATTTTCGCCCAAGTGTATGATAACGGGCGGTGACAACTTGCCTAGCTCCCGCGAGAGCTAGGAGGTTCTCGGCGACTATCCCGTGCTGGTAGATGGTCAGATGCATCAGTACCATTCCATGCCGGTAAGTAGGGACCGAGGCGAGTTTCGGTGACTCTCGTGTCACAACCTAAGTTGAATTAGAACGGGATACGACCTATTAATAACAAAGATAATAAACCGGATTGGTGTGCTTTTATGTATGTTGTATGCTTGTGATGAGATTACTTGTGTATGTGCCTTTCCCATTAATTCTAATGCTTTGAATATGAGCTAACGGTTTTATACCGATTGTTGTAGATTGCCTTGCAGGTTAGGAATGCGGCCGAGAGATCTAGAAGAGTGGGCAGCCAGGGTTCCGTACATTTTAGGATTGAGTTTTGGGTTGAGTCGAGTTTGAGTTTTGTATATTATTCATGTATATTGTATATCGTGTGGTGGCCTTTGGCCCTTGGTGTTTCATATCGGTTGAAGTCTTTTGTTGTTTTCTTTCGGGTTTCGTTTCATTGCATAAAAATGTATTTCGGTTTTGGCCTTTATTTGTGCCTTGTTGCAAGATCCGGTGAAATTGTTGTCAAACTAAGGGTCGGGACCCATTGTGAGGTCCCAACTCGTAGCATCCCGAGTCCCGCGGATTCGGGGTGTTACAAAAGTGGTATTAGAGCCCTAGGTTGACAACAATGGCACTCACAATCTTCTAAAGGCCGAATAAAGAATAAATAGAACCCCACGGGTTCTGAGTTTTCATTTTCAAAATCACATGCATGAGTCGGGGTAGAATGTACGGACCACCACTCCTTCCAAGGATCTCGGCAGCTTAGTTTATTGGATTTTTGATATGTATATATATGTATGTATAGATATGTATATGAGGTTTATACTTATGCATGATGGAATTGATGTGTATCTTTGTGGTTGTAAGTTGCATGATGAAATGAATATATGTGTATTGCTATATATATGGACGGTTATATGTTATGGGACCTTATAATGTGGATGAAATGCTGATGTGTTATATTGGTAGTGATATGGACTTAGGACTTATATAGTTATGTATATGTATTCTTATTATATATAGTAGTAGCATATTGAGTTATGAGACCTGATAGGAAAAAAAAAATGATTTTACGATATCATCGCCCATGGACAGCGTTGCTTGACTTAGGATAGTGTACATACGAGGACGAATATGCTCAAGTATCGAGTTGAGAGCGACGTTCAGGCAAATGCCTTGGAGTTCTTGTACTCCTTTAAGAGGATGTCGAAGAAGAGGAGTAAAGATGATGTAAACAAAGAGCAAACAAGTAAAAGAAAACTCGAGACGACTTAAGGGGGATCAAGATGAGAGCAATACAAGAAAGGGGAACAACATTAAAGTGTAGAAGTGGTTCTAAAGAGGCCATTATCGAACGGCGACGAGACCAAGGGAGAGAACGAACTTAAGTTCTTCAAGAAGACACGTGGACAATTAATGATGCGAATCGAGGAGGAGAGGGATACATTCTAACAAGGTTAAAGGTGACGTTCCATTGAGAAGTGAAGCTTTCCATAGACACTCCTGAGCTTTGGAGTCAAGATGAGAAAAGTGATCAAACTAGGTGTGAAAGATGTAAGCTACCGTAAGTTAAGCTTACGAGGTACCATTAAGTGAAGAGTCAACATTACGAGTGTTATGAGAAGAATGACATGGTGAGGATTCACGTGGAGTGGACCGGTTTCCGTTATGACGATAAGATTGAAACGCCAAAAAGGAGGAAGTTTGTATAAATGATGATCCCAAGAAGATGAAAGACGAAACGAAGAGCTTTGATCGAGAGACTTAAGATACCAACCAAGAGGAACGTGAATGGATGCTAGCTAGGGCTATAATATTTGGGAAGGTGCACTTGAAAGACGTCAAGGAAGAATGGTTAAGCCTATGAGAGGGAGTTATATGAAACAACAAGACAAAGAAGTCATAGTTACCTTATTAAGAAGAGGGAGCATGGAATGAACAAAGACCTAACGGAGTTTAAGGTAAAATTCCCCGAGGAGGGTAACCTTCATGAGAATGGTAACATGATTATGGGCATAAAGAGGATCGACAACAAGAGCTTAAATTATTTGCGGTGGATCAATGTCAATGATAAGGAAGTACATCAATGGAAGCACATTTGTCTTAAATCAAATAATGTTGAATGAGTTCAAGCAAGTAGCTGCTACAAACCTCCTAGGGGAGGAAGGATATGACCCTTTGCGACCTTCTTAGGTCATGAGGACGGCATATGGGAGACCCGGATTAAAAGTTTAAAGATTTGATCATGGTAAAGGGAACTAGTAGATCTAGAGGAAGGTGAGGTTTCATTGCTTGTGGTGCGTAGACGGGAGTATATAGAGGATGCATGGTATGAAATGGATGATATGTTACCGCCGGCAAGAGATAAGTCAAGTTTCTATACTCACACGGAAGAGACATAGTGGTTATGACGTGAAATGAGGAACCTAGATTAGGGCAACGTTGTAAGCTTAGAGTTATGATGGTAGTACCTAGAGATGTAATGAGTTTGATATTTTAGGGGGTTTTGGATGGGGAGTTCTTCTAGCATTTTCCACGGGGCATACCGGTATAGTTGTGAAGTTGTTCATGGAATACCGAGAGATGCATAAGGTGACCAATAAGAGTAAGAGAAGATCGAAGTTTTGAAGTTTGAGGTCGACAAGAGAGGTACAAAAAGTACATGAAAGATTGAGGTTAAACCCTCTACGGTCTATTGGACGATTACATAAAAAAATGAAGTAAGTTCTACACCTACTTGAAGAAAGGATTTCTATGGTGAAAGCTTATGTACAATACGAAGAGCTCCTCCCATATGTTGGAATGTCATGTAAAGCAAAGAAGATAAGGTCAATTGTTTTGAAGCACGGTTAAGTCCTACAGTTTGGACCCTTATGGCTGCACATAAGTGAGAAACCTTAGTAGATTTTTACAATCATGTCATCAGAGAGGGAGAATGAGATTAAGTTAAAGAAATACTTAAATAAGGCCCAAGAGTCAAAAGACTCAAGCAAGTCTCTCGATTTCAGGAGATGAAGAATCTTTGAAAGAGAACGGTCAACATTGTAGCTATAGATGGAACAATATACGTGTTTAAAGAACGTCACCTCAATAGATAGAGGTAGATCAATTGTGTCATGACCACTTGTGAAGTGATAAGGCGAGATTGTGTCGGTTATTACGATATGTGACGGGGAGAGAAAAGATGGAACCTGAGATACCACAGAGTCTTAATACGTCGGAGTGTGGATTTTGCCACTAAGGTCGAGCTTGACTTAATTTCGAAATCTAAGGCGCCGTATAGAATGGCTTTTGAAGAGATACAAGTTGTGGAAGCAATTGAAGGAAAATAATTGCAAGATCTTGTTGATAAGGGTTCAATAGGAACAATGCACTGTCATAGAGAACACCAAACGATATCTTAAACTCTTGATTTGAAGTTTATATTGGAATATATCTTGAAACCTTTAATTTGAAGGTCATGTTGGGATATTTCTTGAATTCTTGATTTGAATTTATTATGGAAGACACAAGTTTGCAAAAAGAGAGACGATTATCTCCGTTTGTACATCGATTACCATAAGCCGAACAAGATAACAATGAAGAGCAAGTGTCCCTTACCACGGATGGATGGTCTACTGGATCGGTTGCAAGGAACGTTAGTCTTTTCTAAGAATGACGTAAGGCTTGGTTGTCGCCAATTGAGAATTCGAGTCTGGAATATTGCATATACGACAATCCGGACGAACTATAGTCACGACGAGTTGTAGTGATTCCATAGGGGCTTACTAATGCCCGGATAAGATATTTTGGTCTCCTCTAAAAAAGAGAGAAAATGTATGACAAGTTGTCTCGAGATAGCAAACCCCGAAAGATGTGAAAGAAGTTACAAGTTTTCTTAGACGTGCTGAGCTTTACCAGATATGTGAAGAGAGAAGTTGTATAACACCAAGTATGGCTAACCTAGCTACTTTGGAAGACAAAGGAAATTTGAGCGGGACAAATATCATAAGAGTTGTTAAGAGTTAAGAGAAGAGTCGTTAGGCAACAATTTTGACATTTCCTCGAGGTGTGATGGATTTGGAGTTTATAAGTGATTCTCTCATACAAGGTCTTGGGTAAGTATTGATGGAAAGGGTGTAACACCCCGAATTCTCAGAACTCGGAGTATTACTGGTTAGGACCTCACAATGGGTCCCGACCTCAGTTTGACGACAACATTACTAGGATCTTGCAACAAGACACAAATAAAGAAACCGAAATTCATAAAAACCATGTTTTTAGAGTAATGAATGCAACACTGTCTAGCAGCCTAAAGTACTTAAACAAAAGAAAAGAACAACTGTCTTAACCAAAAGAAAGGAAAGACAAAACAACCCCAACCCCGCTCTAAGGAGTACGGAGACCCGGCTGACCACTACTTCCGGATCACTCAGCTGCTGATCTAACTGTAATATCCGGAATTTTTATTTCCGTTTAATTCCGAATCAAATCGAACTTTGAGCCGTTGACGGTTTTCCATTTTATCTAGCAATTCTTTCTTCACAAATTTTATCATTTTATGTAGAAGCTAATTCACATAAAATGATAAAATTATATCAAGCTCTAATTCCTATAATTATTTATCATTTTATGTAGAATTTAATTCACATAAAATGATAGAATTATATCAAATCCTAATTCTTATAATTATCTATCATTTTATGTAGAATTTAATTCACATAAAATGATAGAACTATATCAAACCCTAATTCATATAATTAATTCTTACCGATGACTTTAGACGAGTTTTGACAAGCTGTGACGAAACCATGACTAAGCTGAGACAAGGCCATGACAAAGCCCGACAAATCTGTGACAAACTCATTCATGGGGCTGACAAGGCCATGACGAGTTTTGACAAGAAAAACAGCCCATCTTTCTTACCTTACCTCAGCCCATGTTCTTTGTTGGATTTTTTGTCAAGCCCTTTGCTTCTCTTTTGTGCAACACCGATCTGAACAGCCCTGGAGGCCCAGCGGAAGATGGCCCAACGAGCTCCTCTCTTGTGCGCTGACAAGTAACGTACAGCAGCCCTGGAGGAGAAGGAAACTGACGACGCTCTCTCTTCCTTTCTCCTTGTAACGTCCGGAAATCACGCAGGAAATCACACACGTATCTCCTCTCCTTTCAGCCACGCTTTGTTTCCATCCAGAAGCACGAGAACGCTCTCCCTCTGCTGCAGCAACAGATCTCTCCCACAACCGTAGACTCCGTCCATTGAACTCTACCAGCGGCCTTCAACGTAGCAGCGATCTCCAGCACAACAGCAGCCTCAGCGCAGTAGTGGGCTTCGTCCCAGGATCTTCAGCGTGACGGCTTCAGTGCAGCAGTGAGGACTCTTCTGCTCACGAGCTGGAGTGACACAAAACAGCCATAGAGGAGCAGCAGTGAGGATTCTTCTTCTCACTTCCCCTTGAATCTTGGAATCGGTAAGGTTGATACCCTTCTTATCCTTTCACTTCCATCCATGTAATTCATGCCTAATGAGTGCCTTTTATGCCTCCTAATTCTACCCAGAACAGCCATAGAGGAGCAGTAAAAATTCATGTTGTTTTCCGAGTTTTCAGGAAGTGACAAGCAGGCATTTTCGAGTCCAGTTTTTGGTATGTTAGACACCTCCTCTATTGCTGAATTTTGGATATGCTTTAGTCAGTAGTACATAGTTGATCATACTAAAATTTGGGAAGAATCGGAGTTACGGTTTGAGAGTTATTGTGTTTGAAAGTTGACGTTTTTATATATGTGCTGAGTGTTGGGGAAAACAGCAAGTGATGCTGTTTTGTGAGATGGTTTTGAATAAGTTCTTGATCTCCGTTGGGCTTGAATTTTGGATATGATATAGTTTACACATTGTTGTAGAACATATTAAAATTTGAGAGGAATCCAGCGAGTGGTTTGGGATTTATGATTTTTCAAAGATTGAGTCGTAAGCAGTTTTTCGGTTGTGCTGAAATTCGGTTTTGTGAGATAGTTTTAAATAGGATTTTGATCTCCTTTGCATCTGAATTTTGGATATATTATAGATAAGATTTTATATTAGAACATATCAAAATTTGGGATAAATCCAGCGAGTAGTTTAGGAGTTATGATTTTTCAAATTTAAGATAGTGTGTTGTTCGTTAGGTGTTGTAACCAACTTTAGAATTTTTTGTAGAAGTGATGCTTTAACAGTTTTAAGAAATTCTTTCTCCTATGAGTAGATGGGATATCATAGAGGACCTAAGGAATTATTTCGGAATTTTTATAAGATTATTCGAATTTTATATTTGAAGCTGTAGTTGGACTTTAGTGACTTTTCGGGAAATATAAAATGGGTAATTTTTCTAGTTGTTACCTAAAATCATCCTAGGGAGTAGAACATGATCAGTTAGCCTCAAGTAAGAATTTAAGTACATATTACGGGTTTTTGGAAGTCTCGGGACCAAGGGTAAAATAGTCAATTTACCTTAAATAAACACTGTAATAACTTCTGCACATAGAATCGTACATCTTAGGAGTTTTAGACTTCTAAGTATCCAAGGAAAAGAGTTGACCCACGTGCCTCCTTTCACAGGCAACTGAGTTCCTGCAGCTACTGATTGAGTGTTGCTAAGAGAGACGAGATTTAATTTGGTAAGTCCACGTACTTACTTAGTTGGCTTCTTGTATGAGTGTAATGTGTATGAGTGGTGATTGTTAGTTATGATAAACAACGAAACCGGATTAGGCCGACTTTATTATTTACGTAATTGACCCAAGTGTATGATAACGGGTCGTGACATCATCTGCCTAGCTCTTGCGAGAGTCTAGGAGGTTCCCTGCGACCAGCCCAGTCCGGTAGACGGTCAAATGCATTAGTACCATTCCGCGTTGGTAAACGGGGACAGGGGCGAGGTTTGGGAATCCCTCGTGTCACAAAATAAGTATCATTAGTAATAACCTATCACCTAATTAAAGATAATAAAAGGATTGAGTGTTGCATGTTGATTGTGTATGTTGTGTGTTTGTGCTTTTACCTTTATACTTATGCATAGAATGTTAGCTAACGGTTTTATACCGCTTGTAGATGTCTTGCAGGTTAAGACAGTTGTAGAGAGATCCGGAGGGAATGGTCAGCCGGGTCCACGTACATATTTAGTTGGGGACGGGATGTCTTCTGTTCTTCTTATGTGTCATTTTAGTACCTTTGCTTTGTAAGGCTGATACATATTCTTCATGTATATATTGTTTAAAGTTTTCAAATGTTTTAAATACTTTTGTGCCTTATTGTAAGATCCAAGTTAAATTGTTGTCAAACTAAGGTCGGGACCCATTGTGAGGTCCTAACCAGTAGCTCCCCGAGTTCTCAGAATTTGGGGTGTTACAATATGGTATCAGAGCTCTGGGTTGGCAACAATGGCACTTGAAATCTTCTGAAAGACCAAATGTATAAAATAACTAGAACCCGAAAGGGGTCTAAAATTTTTAAAACAGATTTATGTTTTCACACGTGCGCATAGTCGGGTGGTTGGGTTAGTCGTACGTTGGATCACCATCGCTTTCCGTGGATCTCTACAACTTAGATCGATATGAGTTAGCATATAGACTTACTATGATGAGTATTAATGTATGTTATATATATGTATAAGTGTAGTATATTAGTATCCTAAAGGATATATTATACCCTTTAGTTATGATATCATGAAGCGATTATCGCCTCATGATAAATCGGTAGCAGACTTGAAGAGTTTTCAACAAAAGACAAAGGACTCGGACCTTGGATCAAGTATTATACTCGGGTGGGCGTCCTAGTAACCCTTGTTAACCATCCAAAGAACTAATAGGCGAAGAAGTAAAGATGTGGAGATAATTTTGACCATAAGTACAATCAAATGAGGAAGAATTCCCGAGTCAACTCAGATAGAAGAAATAGAAGGTCATACAAGGGACTTGGTTGTATGAAGTTGAGAGATGAATTAGAAGAACAATGAAAGAGACGACAAGAGTGCAGATTAGAGATAACAATATTGGAGCAAGTACCAAGTAGAATTGAGTACAACCAAGATTGCGGAATCAAGGACATTACAATCGGAACGGATGCCCCATAGACCATTATGGGCATAAGAAACCAGAAGAGACAGAGTGTCAATCCGGGTATGAGAATCTAAGGTGCACGGAATGAAGACCTACAATTGAGTGTAAAAGCGAAAAGGCAGGCCCCACCAACGTGGGGAGGTTTTGACCTCCTCAAAGATATAAGAAGTTTGAAAGAAACCGCGACGCCAATATCCAAAGAATGGAAGCCTGTAGCAAGGTCAACGGAGGTTCAGGAAGGCGATATCACCAACACTAGTGAAGAAATCTGTATGGGAGAACGACCTTGCTAGACTCGAGAGTCCAGGGTAACCCGAATTATCACGGGACCTAAGCCACCAACACAGATGGTCCATGCAAAAGGTCTGCAAGTGGATGATCATTTCGGCCATAATAATTTCAAAGACGGTTGCAAGCTATCGTGGAAACTTGAAACGACTATTTATGCCAGATGAATGACACAATCGGACTAGAGAAATGGAGTTAGCTATAAGAAGCCGAAGGGGGGAAGGTAGAACGAACTAAAGAAGTATAAAAGGATTATTGTGAGCAACTGTTTACCTACTAGCTAAGGAAATTTTGACAGATCACAATTAACATGGACTGGAGACATACAACTTAATGTAAGAGCGAAAGATAGACTTCACAAGCCGGGAGACATTTTGTCTTCTTTCAAGATAAGAATTCTAAGAAGAATCACAATGCCAGTATCGAAAGGATCGAAGCTCGGTAACATAGTCAATAGAGATTTGGAAGGAAATATTACAAACAACGCCGATTAAGGAACCTGTGCTTGTGAGAATTGTGTGGTGGACTAAAGAGTCCAAGGTAACCCCATTTATAACAGAACATTGGTCATCAACATAGACGGTCCCTGTAAAGGGACTACAATTGGGAGGTAATTAAAAGTCATCGGAACTACAAGACGCTTACCATCTATCGTGGAGTGTTAGGAACAACTTTTAATGTCAGTCGAATGGCACAGTGAGACTTGAGAAAGAAAGTTGTCCCAAAGGAAGAAGAAGAGTGAAAGATAAGACGAACTAAAGAAGGATAAAAGTATTAATCTAGTAGGTGATGTGCACCAAAAGTTTAATACCAGTAGAGATATGAGATTGAGATATGTCAATTATAGATTGACCGATGTCAACCAAGAACGTGCAAGTATTGTTGGATATTGACGAGTTATGTGCCGTTAAGAAGAGATATTTGTGACTGTGGATCTATGGAGTAGCTTTACCGACGCCTTAGAGGATTCCCTCAAGTAGGCAACTACAACCTTCTTGGATGAATTAAAGGTATAAAGAGAAACGTTTTAAGGGTTACCTCTTGGCCAGTTAAGATCAAACTCCGGTCAATTCAGAGAGTTTGGATCCGTGGTAGAAGAATTAAGAAAGTAAGCGGAAGAAGTTGTTTTTCAATCGTTGTTTTATTTTCTTAAGGCAAGTAAAGAAGGTACTTGGTACTTCATCCGTATACGACTCATGGTGTAATTGGGAGAAAGAGTTTTCAAGTCAATCATTTTGTACTTACAGAAAAGGTCCTTAGGATTAATAAGTGACAACAGGAGAATCAGAGTAGCGCAGCGGAAGTGTGGTGGGTCCTAACCCACAAACAAGAAGCTCAAGGGTACTGATGGATGTCGTGTCGAGTTTAAGATGGTGATAGTTGGTAAAATGTATTCTAGTTGGAAGGAACGTGAGATAGCCTATGTGGAGTCACTGAAAATATTATATGGAAACTTATGTGCATGTAGAGGGAATAGAAGGAGACTGCTACCCTATTATGGATCCGAGTGAAGAGTGATGGCTTTGTTACATGTTGCCAGACAAGTAGTGTGGAATTCTGTACTAATAGAATACTCTAGAGTGAGTTTTCAGGATGAATTAGGAAAGAATTAATGATGTAATAAAAATATTGTGCATGGTCTGCACTAGAAAGTTCAAAGGGAGTAACTACCATCCTGAGTCAAAGATACATAAGAATGAGAAGCGACAGGAGCATACTTGCAACCTAGTAACTGTGCTTAAGGAAGCATGATCTCGGAGTAGATTTTATGTGTAATATTATATCGGAACAGAGGATAGTTGCGTTTTGAGTCAGAGGGATATTATCGGTCTGATAACCATGGTGGAGAAAAGAGTGCACTGCTGATGGTATGTTAACAATTATTGAGTAGTCATGATCAAATAACGGTGACAGGAGATCACTTTGTGTCTAATACCGTCATTCCGGACGTATTCTAGGTCACTTAAGATCTTGGAAAATGCGTGATAAACCTAAGTTTGGGCAAACGATATATGAGAGATCTGTAAATAATATAATAATGCCAAGTGAACAAAGAGGATGACCACTAGATTCGATTTTTAGTTGTCTCGAGTATTAGACCTGAAAAGGGTAAAGGTGGCGATTCCTTACTTGAGGAGTAAGATGACTGAGTAATATTAAAAGACAAGACCAAGTGGGTCGTGATACGAAGAGCATTGAGCACTTGGTAAATGTTGGTGGATGTCCAAGACCTTTGACCTGATTGTGTAGTCAGAACATTTTCAGAAGGCCGGAAGTAAGTTGTCATAACAGAGGGAAGAAAGTTGAATAGATAATTTTTCCGTAAGGTCATCAAAGGATCTAGAAGTGATTTGTGTAAGGAAAACCATTGGAAGTTTTAAAGCGGTTTAAAAGTGACTGATGGACTAGTTCCCTCACCCTATTGGAGAGGGTAGCTTTAGTTTTCCACGGAGACTAAGTGTGGGAACTGAGTTTGAGAATTTCAGTTGGAGAGATACCTACCAGACACGAGTTAGGTCATCAGATTAGATGATCAGACAGTTGAGCCGGATGATACCGGTGAGATATCCGGTAACCACTCTAGAACGTGGTAGCAAGCGCTTGTGATCTAAGTACCTGAAAATATTTCAGATTTAGTGGTTTATGAGAAGCCGATAAGGCTACCTAAGATATGGGGGATAGTAAGAGACGTAACATTTCCAAGACCTACGTAGCGATAGTTGTAACCTCGGGAGTGACTAGTTAGGGCTTGACCTTGTATGTGTGATACTGTTTGATTGCTTGTTAATTTCATGATTGAGTGTTTAGTCACTGTTGTGTTCTTTTGGTAACCTTGATGTGTGGGATACTTAGATGGGGAAACGACGAGACTTTTGTGTAGTGATCAAACACACCCATTTGGTGCCTTAAAGGCCGATCAGGATTGTCTTATCCTAAGTTTCGGGACGAAACTTATTCTGAGGGGGATCTGATGTAACGACCAGTTTTTTTTTCGTTACGCTTTGATAGGGTTAGAGAAGTTTAGGAAACGAATAAAAAAATTTAGTGAGACTAGGTCATACCAGTTTATTTATAATAGTCGTTTAATTAAGTACCTTGTCCTAAGTTTCGGGACGAAACTTATTTTAAGGGGGTACTGATGTAATATCCGGAATTTTTATTTCCGTTTACTTCCGAATCAAATCGGACTTTGAGCCGTTGACGGTTTTCCATTTTATCTAGCAATTCTTTCTTCACAAATTTTATCATTTTATGTAGAAGCTAATTCACATAAAATGATAAAATTATATCAAGCTCTAATTCCTATAATTATTTATCATTTTATGTAGAATTTAATTCACATAAAATGATAGAATTATATCAAATCCTAATTCTTATAATTATCTATCATTTTATGTAGAATTTAATTCACATAAAATGATAGAACTATATCAAATCCTAATTCTTATAATTAATTCTTACCGATGACTTTAGACGAGTTTTGACAAGTTGTGACGAAACCATGACTAAGCTGAGACAAGGCCATGACAAAGCCCGACAAATCTGTGACAAACTCATTCATGGGCCTGACAAGGCCATGACGAGTTTTGACAGATTTTTGACAAGAAAAACAACCCATCTTTCTTACCTTACCTCAGCCCATGTTCTTTGTTGGATTTTTTCTCCAGCCCTTTGCTTCTCTTTTGTGCTACACGGATCTGAACAGCCCTGGAGGCCCAGCGGAAGATGGCCCAACGAGCTCCTCTCTTGTGCGCTGACAAGTAACGTACAGCAGCCCTGGAGGAGAAGGAAACTGACGACGCTCTCTCTTCCTTTCTCCTTGTAACGTCAGGAAATCACGCAGGAAATCACACACGTATCTCCTCTCCTTTCAGCCACGCTTTGTTTCCATCCAGAAGCACGAGAACGCTCTCCCTCTACTGCAGCAACAGATCTCTCCCACAACCGTAGACTCCGTCCATTGAACTCTACCAGCGGCCTTCAACGTAGCAGCGATCTCCAGCACAACAGCAGCCTCAGCGCAGCAGTGGGCTTCGTCCCAGGATCTTCAGCGTGACGGCTTCAGTGCAGCAGTGAGGACTCTTCTGCTCACGAGCTGGAGTGACACAGAACAACCATAGAGGAGCAGCAGTGAGGATTCTTCTTCTCACTTCCCCTTGAATCTTGGAATCGGTAAGGTTGATACCCTTCTTATCCTTGCACTTCCATCCATGTAATTCATGCCTAATGAGTGCCTTTTATGCCTCCTAATTCTACCCAGAACAGCCATAGAGGAGCAGTAAAAATTCATGCTGTTTTCCGAGTTTTCAGGAAGTGACAAGCAGGCATTTTCGAGTCCAGTTTTTGGTATGTTAGACACCTCCTCTATTGCTGAATTTTGGATATGCTTTAGTCAGTAGTACATAGTTGATCATACTAAAATTTGGGAATAATCGGAGTTACGGTTTGAGAGTTATTGTGTTTGAAAGTTGACGTTTTTATATATGTGCTGACTGTTGGGGAAAACAGCAAGTGATGCTGTTTTGTGAGATGGTTTTGAATAAGTTCTTGATCTCCGTTGGGCTTTAATTTTGGATATGATATAGTTTACACATTGTTGTAGAACATATTAAAATTTGAGAGGAATCCAGCGAGTGGTTTGGGATTTATGATTTTTCAAAGATTGAGTCGTAAGCAGTTTTTCGGTTGTGCTGAAATTCGGTTTTGTGAGATAGTTTTAAATAGGATTTTGATCTCCTTTGCAGCTGAATTTTGGATATATTATAGATAAGATTTTATATTAGAACATATCAAAATTTGGGATAAATCCAGCGAGTAGTTTAGGAGTTATGATTTTTCAAATTTAAGACAGTGTGTTGTTCGTTAGGTGTTGTAACCAACTTTAAAAATTTTTGTAGAAGTGATGCTTTAACAGTTTTAAGAAATTCATTCTCATATGAGTAGATGGGATATCATAGAGGACCTAAGGAATTATTTCGGAATTTTTATAAGATTATTCGAATTTTATATTTGAAGCTGTAGTTGGACTTTAGTGACTTTTCGGGAAATAGAAAATGGGTAATTTTTCTAGTTGTTACCTAAAATCATCCTAGGGAGTAGAACATGATCCGTTAGCCTCAAGTAAGAATTTAAGTACATATTACGGGTTTTTGGAAGTCTCGGGACCAAGGGTAAAATAGTCAATTTACCTTAAATAAACACTGTAATAACTTCTGCACATAGAATCGTACATCTTAGGAGTTTTAGACTTCTAAGTATCCAAGGAAAAGAGTTGACCCACGTGCCTCCTTTGACAGGCAACTGAGTTCCTGCAGCTACTGATTGAGTGTTGCTAAGAGAGACGAGATTTAATTTGGTAAGTCCACGTACTTACTTAGTTGGCTTCTTGTATGAGTGTAATGTGTATGAGTGGTGATTGTTAGTTATGATAAACAACGAAACCGGATTAGGCCGACTTTATTATTTACGTAATTGACCCAAGTGCATGATAACGGGTCGTGACATCATCTGCCTAGCTCTTGCGAGAGTCTAGGAGGTTCCCTGCGACCAGCCCAGTCCGGTAGACGGTCAAATGCATTAGTACCATTCCGCGTTGGTAAACGGGGACAGGGGCGAGGTTTGGGAATCCCTCGTGTCACAAAATAAGTATCATTAGTAATAACCTATCACCTAATTAAAGATAATAAAAGGATTGAGTGTTGCATGTTGATTGTGTATGTTTTGTGTTTGTGCTTTTACCTTTATACTTATGCATAGAATGTTAGCTAACGGTTTTATACCGCTTGTAGATGTCTTGCAGGTTAAGACAGTTGTAGAGAGATCCGGAGGGAATGGTCAGTCGGGTCCACGTACATATTTAGTTGGGGACGGGATGTCTTCTGTTCTTCTTATGTGTCATTTTAGTACCTTTGCTTTGTAAGGCTGATACATATTCTTCATGTATATATTGTTTAAAGTTTTCAAATGTTTTAAATACTTTTGTGCCTTGTTGTAAGATCCAATTTAAATTGTTGTCAAACTAAGGTCGGGACCCATTGTGAGGTCCTAACCAGTAGCTCCCCGAGTTCTCAGAATTTGGGGTGTTACACTAACCTGCGGTAAATCTAAAACAACAACAAGAAGAACCGTTAGCTAGTTATCTAAATATCAACAGAATAATGGCAGCACAAACACACTCACATAAACATAAACACTCATCATGCTTTCAAACAAGTCCGTTTTATTATCTTGTTTTAAATTACTCGTTCACTCTAGTGATACTTATTTTGTGACACGAGGGATTCCCAAACCTCGCCTCCGCCCCCGTGTAACCATCAGGAATGGATCCGATGCATCTCACCTTGTACCTGCATGGTCTGGGTATAGAGAACCTCCTATTCTCCTGTCAGAGCTGGGCAGTGATGTCACGGCCCGTTATACATACACTTGGGCCTTAAACCTAATAATAACAGTCGTCCTAGCAAGTTATTATTATTAAACACGCAAAAAGCACACACAACTACTATCACTCAACTAATATCCAGAAACTGGCTAAGTAAGTCGCAAGGACTTACCTGAGTCAAAAATAAACTCTAACACGTCCCAACTCGTCCGTACTCGTGGTAACTCAAACGCCTGTCAAATAAGGCATGGGTATCAAATCACATCTCGACGTCCAACCTCATGCGAAGGAATTACGGAAAAATCTCTCTTATGGTAAAAGACCATTTTACCCTTGGTATCGTAATTTCTCGAAGTTTAATTTAGAAAACTATCAATTCCCTTTGATAGTTATACCAGTTATAAGTTACACTCTAAAACCTTTTCAAGAACCAAAATCCTCCTTACTTCCCTATTATTACTTTACTCTTCCAAACGTATGTATACCTAGGTACCTACTTTAACTTTTATCTCCATTTCATATTAAAACCGTAACCATTCGGTATTTCTATATATATATATAGCTACATGCTTGATATTTTCCAACTCACATTCATATGAGTAGATTTATATATATATCGATCTACATGTATAGCTTTAAGTCACTTATGTACCATTTTATTTTCATATAATATATATATATATATATATACGTATATTTTATACTCGGCAACACAGTGTAAGAAAACCGATTCAATAGAATAGAGAAGACATCATAAGAGTGGTGGTGGTGATAACACGGAAGTAACTTCAGTAAGTGGTTTATATAAGAGTGTAAAGGACACAAATAGGAACAAGGATCTCGTACTGCAACCGTATGAAAGCACAGGGCGGAATTAAAATAGTTTGCGGACCAATTTCATGTTATGCCAATTGTATAAATACATATACATTTCACAGTGTATACAACTCAGCTATATATCGATACATACAGAGAGGAGAGTTTGCAGCAGAGGGGACAGGTACTCACGTTAGGCTGCTGTTCTGGCCTAGAGGAGAGGCGGACTGGAGCAGTGGTGGTCCGGTTGCGGCGCCACTACAGACCGAGGCGGAACAGCGGGTCAGTAAGCGCAGGAACGAGAGGTAGAAATCGAGGGAAAGGAGAAGGAGCGGAAGGAGCAGTGCGCTTACCGGACTCGACTGAAGACGTGCAGGACTCGGCGGCAATGGATCCGGCTGAAGGCAGAGGTGCGGCGCTCCGGTTGAAGCAGAAAGGAAGCAACATCGTTGTTGTTTTCGGACTTGATGGAAGACGTGCAGGACTCGGCGGCGATGGCTCCGGCTGAAGGCAGCGCAGGGATGCGGTGGCTTGACTGGCGCCGGCGAAGAGGTGCGGTGGAAGGCGGAGTGGCGTGGTTCACGTCTCCAGTTGAAGGCAGAGGTACGGGTCGAATGTGCAGAAGGTAAGCGTAGAGGGAAGCGGCAGCGTAGGTTTAGAATAGAATTAGGTTAGTGTTAAATTAGGTTCTAATTAAGGTTTAATGATGGGCTAAGGAGAGTGGGCTGAAGGCTTGGGCCTAGATCTGGCCCAACTGAGCGGGGATCACATGAAATTAAAAGCGGAACTCGTAACTCGTTAATTACGTGCGGAAATTATATAATACGAAATTAAATTCCGTATTATTTAAATTATTATTATTATTTAAGGCGTGTATATAAATCTGGTTATAAGGTTTCATCATTTTATGTGACTTAAAGTCATATAAAATGATAACATTTAAACTCGTTTTTTTTTATTTATTTATGAAGATCGCATCGGAATTTGGTTAATTGTAGTTTACCGGAACTTAAAATTTTCGGTTATTACATCAGTGCCGTCTTAAAAGAAGTTTCGTCCCGAAACTTAGAATGTTCCTCTTACTCACACACTTCCTTCGGTATATTTAGTTTTCTCGACATTTTCGTTTTCTACCAAGCAGCTACTCAGGCATCAAAGAAACAAGTATCACAAAAAGAAACAGAATCACTCAAATCAATATGAAAACCTGAAAGGTCAAATAACACAACATCCGAGTACTAACTCGTCAAACAGAAGTAACCTCTAACCCCGCAAAGAACTCGGGATAGTTACGTCTAATACTCTCCTCAGTCTCCCAAGTGGCCTCATCAGCTCCTCTCCTAGACCACTGGATCCTCAGCATAGGTATCTCCTTGGATCGCAGACGTCTGGTACAGCGTTCCAAGACAGCTACTGGGTACTCTACAAATGTATGGTGAGGCTCAACTGTCAGATCCTCATGGCTGATGACGTGTCTCGGATCCGGAATGTACTCTCTCAACTGAGATACATGAAAGACCGGATGGACACTCTCTAGTCTAGGTGGTAGTGCTAGTTTGTAGGCCACCTCCCCAACTCTCTCTAAGATCTCAAAAGGTCCGACATATCGGGGACTCAGCTTCCCCTTAATGCCGAAACGCCTGACCCCTCTCGTAGGTGACACTCTCAGCCACACCTGTGCACCCACTCTAAACTCCAAAGGTCGACACCTTTTGTCGGCTTAGGACTTCTGACGACTCTGAGCTGCTAACATCCGCTCTCGGACTAGGGTAATCCGAGCGATGTCATCCTGAACCTGATCTGGAGCTACTCCCTCAACTCGGCTGGGCTCATCCCAACATAATGGTGTACGACATCTCCTCCCGTACAAAGCCTCATAAGGAGTCATCCCAATAGACGTGTGCCAGCTATTATTATACGAAAACTCTACCAGTGGAAGATGATCTGGCCATACCTGTCCCCAATCTAGTACACACGCCCGAAGCATGTCCTCTAAGGTCTGAATGGTCCTCTCAGACTGTCCATCTGTCTGTGGATGATAGGCTGAAGTGAACTGGAGACTCGTCCCCAAAGCAGTATGTACCTGCTGCCAAAATCTCGAGGTAAAACGTCCATCTCTGTCAGAGACGATAGTCCTCGGTACCCCATGGAGTCTCACAATATGTCTGGTGAACTCCTCAGCCAGACGACTCACCGGCCATGTTTCCTTAATTGGGATGAAACGTGCGGTCTTCGTCAGGCGGTCTACCACTACCCAAATAGGATCAAATCCTCTGCTGAGTCTCAAACCTGTGACAAAATCCATAGATATATCTTCCCACTTCCACTGTGGTACTGGAAGTGGGTGGAGCTCTCCTCCAGACCTACGGTGCTCAATCTTGACCTGTTGGCAAGTCGCGCACTGAGCTACATACCGAGTCACATCGGGCTTCAAACCACCCCACCAGAAGGACCGTCTTACATCCTTGTACATCTTACTCGCTCCAGGATGTACTGAGTATGGGGTAGCATGAGCCTCACCTAGTATCCTCTGTCTCAACTCACTGTCTGACGGTACACAAACGCGGTCCTGACGTCTCATCACTCCATCTGCACCAATAGTAAACTGTGGGGCCTCATCTCGAGACATCCTGTCTCGGATCCTGATCAAAGTAGGGCAAGTCTCCTGCTTCTGTCGGATCTCATCCCACAAATCAGGAAGTAACTCCATGGTAGACAACTGACCATCAGTATCGGGAAACTGAACCTCTATCTCGAACCAAGCCAAGTCCCTCTGCAACTGTGGCTGTACTGTCAACCGGGCTATCGCTCTCTCTCTAGGCGTCTTCCGGCTCAAAGCATCAGCTACCACATTCGCCTTTCCGGGTGGTAAAGGATCTAAAGGTCGAAGTCCTTGATCAACTCTAACCACCGCCTCTGGCGGTTATTCAACTCTCTCTGAGTGAATATGTACTTCAGACTCTTATGGTCTGTAAAGATCTGACATGTCGCCCCATAGAGATCGTGACGCTAGATCTTAAGAGCATGGACTACTGCAGCCAACTCTAGGTCATGTGTGGGGTAGTTCTCCTCATACGTCTTCAACTGCCGAGACGCATAGGCTATGACCTTACCCCTCTGCATCAAAACACACCCCAAGCCCAGCTTGGATGCATCACTATATACCACAAAGTCATCAATACCCTCAGGCTCTGCTAAAATCGGAGCGGACGTCAATCTCCTCTTCAGCTCCTCAAAACTCTGCTGACACGGCTCAGACCAGACAAACCGAGTGGTCTTCCTCAGAAGACAAGTAAGTGGTCGGGCAATCAAAGAGAACCCTTCCACAAACCGGCGGTAGTAACCTGCTAAACCTAGAAAACTGCGAACCTCCTTAACATTCTTAGGAGGTTGCCAAGAAGATACTGACTCGATCTTCGCCGGATCGACCTTAATACCCTCAGCAGTCACCACGTGACCTAAGAAAGCTACCTTTGACATCCAAAACTCACACTTGGATAGCTTAGCATATAGTTGGCTACCCTGTAGAATCTGCAGTACTGTCCTCAAGTGTCCGGCATGCTCCTCTCGACTCCTGGAGTAGACTAGGATGTCGTCAATGAAGACCACTACAAACTGGTCTAAGAAGTCAATGAATATCCCATTCATTAACTCCATGAACACCGCTGGTGCATTAGTGAGCCCAAATGGCATCACTACGAACTCATAATGACCATACCTGGTCCGGAATGCCGTCTTAGGTATGTCCTGATCTCTCACCCTCAACTGGTGGTAACCTGACCTCAAGTCTATCCTCGAGAACACAGACGCTCCATGCAACTGGTCCAACAGGTCATCTATGCGTGGCAGTGGGTACTTGTTCTTGATGGTTACTTTGTTCAGCTCTCTGTAGTCTATGCACAGCCTCATCGATCCGTCCTTCTTCTTCACAAACAACACTGGCGCACCCCAAGGAGACACACTAGGGCGTATGAAACCCTTCTCTGCTAGCTCCTCTAACTGCTTCTTCAGCTCAAGCAGCTCTATAGGTGCCATACGGTACGGAGCCTTCGAGATGGGTCTCGTGCCCGGCTCTAAGTCAATGCTAAAGTCAACGCTCCTCTGTGGGGGTAGTCCTGGCAGGTCGTCGCTGAATACCTCTACAAATTCGCATGCAACAGGTATCTCCTCTGTAGTCAGGCTCTTGCTTTCCTTCATGGCATAACACCAGAAGGCTTCACAACCCTGTGCTATCAGTCTCGCTGCTCTCACTGCACTGATAAGTGTACCTGACTTTCCAAGGTCCCAACCTCGGAATATTACCCTATGGCCCTCCTCCGTGGCAACGGTCACTGTCCTCCTACCAATGTCTAAGACTGCTCCGTGTTTCCTCATCCAGTCTATCCCTAAAATTACATCCTCATGAGCTAAGGGCATGACTAGAAAATTGACTAGCCAGTCTCGATCTCCCATGCGAACAGGACATCCAAAAATCTCTCTAGTCCCTCTTACCTTACTCCCATCAGGTAAGCCTATCATAAAAGGTATGCCCTCTACAGTAGCTAAGGACAACCTATCTACGCATGCATCAGATATGAAGGAGTGTGTAGCACCGGTATCAAATAAAACTCGTACAGGTAAGTCATGAATCTGGATCATACCTGTGGCAGTCGGTGCATCTGGCTGATCAGCATCTCTCAACTCAAACACTCGTGCTTGAGCTCCTCTAGTATCAGCCACACTACCACGTCCTCTGCCCCGACCTGATCCCTGCATAGAACTCTGTGGTGGTGTGTGTCCTGGAGCCCTGTAAGACTGCTGCTGACTAGGAGCTCTGTACTGCTGCTGCTGACTCGGATTCCGGTACTGTGGCGGTCTCTGTACACTCCCTGATAAGCATGCAGGAGAAGAACCCTGCTGAGATGGAGCCTTGCCCTAACGGCAGAATGTAACTCTATGTCCAACCTTGCCGCACTGGAAGCAAGTCACTGCTAGTTTCGTGCAGTTCGATCGGATATGTCCACAGCTACTGCAGTTGTGGCACTGCAAGCCACCAGCTGAAGTCTGACCAGTAGCCGTATGGCGCTGTCGCCCCTGAGTCTGTCCCCGTCCAAAAGCAACTACTCCTGAACTACCACTAGCATAACTTATCCTCTGCCGCTTATCCGGCCTGTCTGACTGAGCAGCTCTCCTCGACACTGGTATGTCTCTCTCATAAGCAGATGCTCTATCCTGATAGTCTGACAGAGTCTCACGGCGAAATCCTGCCAGATAGGAACGGGTACTCTCTCTCAATCTCCGTGAAAAGAGATAGACATGCTGCTCCTCAGGAGGTGCAGCTGGTCCAAGAAGTGTCAGTTCCTTCTGGAACTTCTTGATGGCAGCAGCGATCGGAATGTCCTCAAATCCAGCCTCAATGAAGTCCTGGAATCTCTCTCTCCTCAACGAGACAAGACAGTATCTGTCTCTAACAATGCTCCTCATTTGCTCCCAACTGGTGACTCGACTACGCATGGTCCGCCACCAGGAATGAGCATCTCCAGTGAAGCAGGTCTGCACCAAGTCCACCTGCCGATCCTCTGGGCAGCGTATTGCCTCTAACGCAGTCTCTACCTGTCCAATCCTGTGCTCCACCTCCAGTCCTATTTCTCCACTATATGAGGGAACCTTCTGAGAGTTGAAAGCCTTCAACCACTCATCTGGCCTCGGTGCTCTAGTCCCAGTAGGCGCTCTATCAGCCACAACTCTACTCTCAGGTACAGTTGGCACCTGAGGCGCTCCCTGTGTCACCCGGACAGATCTAACCGGTACTGGTGGTACCTGGGTAAGTCTCTCTCTCCTAGCAGCCTCCTCCATACGCTCAACGTAGGCTCGGTACTCTCTGTACTCAGTCGCTCCAATGGAAACACGTCTTGACTCTGTCGAACGTGCTCTCTGTGCTCTAGACCTAGCAACGGTCTCGTTCCTGACCTCAGGACCAACACTCTCAGCTACTTCCTCCACTCCAGCCTCTGGCATGATCACCGT
This sequence comes from Fagopyrum homotropicum, assembly GCA_033239125.1. Classification (NCBI taxonomy): domain Eukaryota; kingdom Viridiplantae; phylum Streptophyta; class Magnoliopsida; order Caryophyllales; family Polygonaceae; genus Fagopyrum; species Fagopyrum homotropicum. The sequence continues at coordinate 97,176,240 of BSWB01000007.1, read as the reverse complement.
TGGGGGATCCTCTCGTGGAGCTCGACCTCGACCTCGGGCTAGTGGGGGTCTACCTCCACGGCCGCGTCCTCTAATTGTAGGGGTCCTATCTTCCCTACCTGGTCCAGCTGGAGGGAGAGGTGGACGACCTCTGCCTCGACCAGTAGCTAGCGTAGCTCTAGTACGTGCCATCTGTGCAAGAATAATAACTATAATTACTACTAGCTGAAAGTCCAAAAGTCCAACTACAGTAACCTAAAGTGCAACTAAGCATACTGAGATCCGCGGTAGTAGTGGTGGTCAGCCGTACTTTTCTATTCCCAACCAGACTATGCATGCATTTAAAACCAAAAATTTCCTTTTTAAAACTCATATCCCTTTTCGGGTTCTGTTTAAAACTTATTCGGTCTTTCAGAAGATTTCAAGTGCCATTGTTGCCAACCTAGAGCTCTGATACCATGTTGTAACACCCCGAATTCTCAGAACTCGGAGTATTACTGTTAGGACCTCACAATGGGTCCCGACCTCAGTTTGATGACAACATTACTAGGATCTTGCAACAAGACACAAATAAAGAAACCGAAATTCATAAAAACCATGTTTTTAGAGTAATGAATGCAACACTGTCAAGCAGCCTAAAGTACTTAAACAAAAGAAAAGAACAACTGTCTTAACCAAAAGAAAGGAAAGACAAAACAACCCCAACCCCGCTCTAAGGAGTACGGAGACCCGGCTGACCACTACTTCCGGATCACTCAGCTGCTGATCTAACTGTAATATCCGGAATTTTTATTTCCGTTTAATTCCGAATCAAATCGGACTTTGAGCCGTTGACGGTTTTCCATTTTATCTAGCAATTCTTTCTTCACAAATTTTATCATTTTATGTAGAAGCTAATTCACATAAAATGATAAATTATATCAAGCTCTAATTCCTATATTTATTTATCATTTTATGTAGAATTTAATTCACATAAAATGATAAAATTATATCAAATCCTAATTCTTATAATTATCTATCATTTTATGTAGAATTTAATTCACATAAAATGATAGAACTATATCAAACCCTAATTCTTATAATTAATTCTTACCGATGACTTTAGACGAGTTTTGACAAGCTACTGATCTAACCTGCGGTAAATCTAAAACAACAACAAGAAGAACCGTTAGCTAGTTATCTAAATATCAGCAGAATAATGGCAGCACAAACACACTCAGATAAACATAAACACTCATCATGCTTTCAAACAAGTCCGTTTTATTATCTTGTTTTAAATTACTCGTTCACTCTAGTGATACTTATTTTGTGACACGAGGATTCCCAAACCTCGCCTCCGCCCCCCTTGTAACCATCAGGAATGGATCCGATGCATCTCACCTTGTACCTGCATGGTCTGGGTATAGAGAACCTCCTAGTCTCCTGTCAGAGCTGGGCAGTGATGTCACGGCCCGTTATACATACACTTGGGCCTTAAACGTAATAATAACAGTCGTCCTAGCAAGTTATTATTATTAAACACGCAAAAAGCACACACAACTACTATCACTCAACTAATATCTAGAAACTGACTAAGTAAGTCGCAAGGACTTACCTGATTCAAAAATACACTCTAACACGTCCCAACTCGTCCGTACAAGTGGTAACTCAAACGCCTGTCAAATAAGGCATGGGTATCAAATCACATCTCGACGTCCAACCTCATGCGAAGGAATTACGGAAAAAGCTCTCTTATGGTAAAAGACCATTTTACCCTTGGTATCGTAATTTGTCGAAGTTTAATTTAGAAAACTATCAATTCCCTTTGATAGTTATACCAGTTATAAGTTACACTCTAAAACCTTTTCAAGAACCAAAATCCTCCTTACTTCCCTATTATTACTTTACTCTTCCAAACGTATGTATACCTAGGTACCTACTTTAACTTTTATCTCCATTTCATATTAAAACCGTAACCATTCGGTATTTCTATATATATATATATATATAGCTACATGCTTGATATTTTCCAACTCACATTCATATGAGTAGATTTATATATATATCGATCTACATGTATAGCTTTAAGTCACTTATGTACCATTTTATTTTCATATAATATATATATATATACGTATATTTTATACTCGGCAACACAGTGTAAGAAAACCGATTCAATAGAATAGAGAAGACAGCATAAGAGTGGTGGTGGTGATAACACGGAAGTAACTTCAGTAAGTGGTTTATATAAGAGTGTAAAGGACACAAATAGGAACAAGGATCTCGTACTGCAATCGTATGAAAGCACAGGGCGGAATTAAAACAGTTTGCGGACCAATTTCATGTTATGCCAATTGTATAAATACATATACATTTCACAGTGTATACAACTCAGCTATATATCGATACATACAGAGAGGAGAGTTTGCAGCAGAGGGGATAGGTACTCACGTTAGGCTACTGTTCTGGCCTAGAGGAGAGGCGGACTGGAGCAGTGGTGGTCCGGTTGCGGCGCCACTACAGACCGAGGAGGAACAGCGGGTCAGTAAGCGCAGGAACGAGAGGCAGAAATCGAGGGCAAGGAGAAGGAGCGGAAGGAGCAGTGCGCTTACCGGACTCGACTAAAGACGTGCAGGACTCGGCGGCGATGGATCCAGCTGAAGGCAGAGGTGCGGCGCTCCGGTTGAAGCGGAAAGGAAGCAGCAGCGTTGTTGTTTTCGGACTTGACTGAAGACGTGCAGGACTCGGCGGCGATGGCTCCGGCTGAAGGCAGCGCAGGGATGCGGTGGCTTGACTGGCGCCGGCGAAGAGGTGCGGTGGAAGGCGGAGTGGCGTGGTTCGCGTCTCTAGTTGAAAGCAGAGGTACGGGTCGAATGTGCAGAAGGTAAGCGTAGAGGGAAGCGGCAGCGTAGGTTTAGAATAGAATTAGGTTAGTGTTAAATTAGGTTCTAATTAAGGTTTAATGATGGGCTAAGGAGAGTGGGCTGAAGGCTTGGGCCTAGATCTGGCCCAATTGAGCGGGGATCACATGAAATTAAAAGCGGAACTCGTAACTCGTTAATTACGTGCGGAAATTATATAATACGGAATTAAATTCCGTATTATCTAAATTATTATTATTATTTAAGGCGTGTATTTAAATCTGGTTATAAGGTTTCATCATTTTATGTGACTTAAAGTCATATAAAATGATAACATTTAAACTCGTTTTATTTTATTTATTTATGAAGGTCGCATCGGAATTTGGTTAATTGTATTTTACCGGAATTTAAAATTTTCGGTTATTACAAAGGGAGAAACAACATATGTGTCTTGATAGTAGAAATAGGGTGAAGTAAAATACTTCCTTCATTTCTTGGAATATACAACAAGAACTGAGGATATGTAACATCAAAGTTTAGTTTGACTAGAGCCAAAGTCAATTGGGTATATTGGAATTTCGACTTTCTTTGTTAGAGACAATCGAAGAGAAACATAATGGAAATGTTGCAGTGAGAAAGACCCGAGAATGAAGTTGAGTTTCCGATACATCGGACCTTTTTGGGATCTTAGCGCGAGTTGGAGAAGTAACTTACAAGTGGGTGTTACCACCAAGAGTAGAGGGTGTCCACCCGGGGTTCATGTGCATCAATCGAGGGAGTACATACATGACTCGAGACACGTAGTCTGCTGTGATGATCTAGTCGAGACGAGGAGACAATGAGACTACCTAGAAGGCGGAGGATAGTATCTTTAGTGGAGTTTTACGCGGATCTAGTAGCATCGATAGAATCGATGGGTTAGACCTAGTTCTTCTCTTTGTTGAGTTTTGGGCATGTTTGATATTATGTGTTGTTTGTGCCCTGTGCGGGAATGTGCTATATTACCTGACATATCTTGCGATGGTAGTTCGAGTAGTTGGTGTATATATATTAGAAGGATTCAATCTTCTTAGTTTGAGAGTTCATACCTCGGCCTTAGGGACCGAGAAGTTCGACGAATAGCAAGTTTCGGGACGAAACTTGTTTTTAGGGGGATCTAATGTAACGCCCCAATTTTTGGCGCATTTGCGATGTTTATTCTTCCGGATTTTTATCGATATATTTTATTTCCCGTGTTTAAATTATTATATTATATCGTAAAAATAAATTGCGAGAATGGTTTTGCATTCCAAAGTATTTTTTTTTCAAGTTTACCTATATACTTGATCCATAATTATTTTCAGTATTTTTATTATTTTCGGAATAGTTTCCCGATTCGGAAATCCCGATCCGATTATTTCGATCGGGAATAATTCCAATTTCTTTTTATTATATGTCTTCTCCCCTATTTCCTTCTTTCACCAAGGATAGCGTGTTCAAGTAAGTTGTCTGCCCAACTACTCGACCTCTCATTGCCTCACTAGTCTCTACCTCTGCAACAACCTACCTCCTTAGCCCTGCAGCACTGTGCCCCATCCTTGCCGCCCATACTACGTCTACGCCCTCCACATTCAGCCTCGCAACAATAATCCTCTTGCTTCTATCTGCTCACACCAACCTGCCTCCAGATGTGAGCCTCTATTGAACAATCTCCCAACTCCTCTGTAATCCCACACCTCTCTCCCTCTTAACCTTCTTCTGCAAGCCTTGCACCCGGCAACCTCTCCCCAGCCTCTAGACCGGAGCAAGCTAGTGAACACGTTGATCGGAAGCCTCGTTGCCATCTCCTCCATCCGGGAACACCACTGTCAGAATCTTCTGCAACTGGGACCAACTGCAATCTCGTTTTCCTTCCAACAGGTTGCGCCTCCTCCTTTGCTTCTCATCTTGGAAACTCCTCTGCAAACCGTGACAACCACTAGACTGGAGTTTTGCCTCGCCGGAGCTGACTGCAACCGCTTTGAACTCCACTAGGGAAAACAACAGCCTCCTTTGCTTCTCCTTTTTGCTCCCTCTGTCGAGACAGCGCCCTATCGTCTCTCCCTCCTTCCGCCTCCCTCCTCGAGCCCTTCTTCTATGGAATTAGCCGCTTGTGCAGAAGCTCCACCTTAGCCTCGCCGGAGCCACACCGGGAACCACTGGAACGGCGATCTACTTCGCCCTCCATTCGTCGCCTCAGCCTAGCGCCGCCGGCCCTCCTTCTGGACACCAGCAGAAAAAGGGTTCAAGAAACCCTTTTTGCATATTTAAATCGGGACTCCCTCTTTTTGTATGTAATTACAGTTTTTTCCCAATGTTTTGTAATTACAGCTTTGACCCATATTTTTTGATTGTGGAATTCGTGCCCTCTGTTTGTATATTTACAGAAAATGCCCAAGGTTTTAATTTACGGAATACGACCCAAGTTTATGAAATTGCTCATTTTTCCCTAAAAATGTATTTGTCGATTTTAAACTCGGATTTCAATTACGGGATATTCTTATATTTTTATACACGTTATATTAAGTCTTTGTTGGATTAATTTGGATATGGCTCAAAGATTTAATCCCGGGTTTTTAACGTTGACTTTTGAAAACGAGTTTTTCCGTAGAGTTATATATATATAACATTCCGTTGAAATTTAGCATATGAGCTAAATTTGCTTAATTTTGGTGTTAGGTTCGGAAGCGTCCCGATAAAGGCCTAACGAGTCCAAAGTCGACATACATTGACCGACTTCCGTCTTTTGACGTCGCGTGAGTACCCTTTCCCTCAATCTAGTTATCTTAAGTTTTAGTATCATGCTAGGATGTATCTAGCATAACTTAGAGTGAATGCCAAGTAGTGGCTTTGAACCTTAGGTGAGTTTTGAGGATTTGATATTGTTTGATGGATTGATTCTAAGCTTGAGGTAGTATTGTTATCTTATGAGGTAGTTTATGGCTTTAAGTTGTATGTTGAGCTTGTGAGAATTTAGGGGTTGAGGTTGTAGGATTGATGAGATTGTGGAGACTAGTACAAGAGTATCCTAGTTTGTGTTTTGATGGTTATGACCTTGTGAGATCGTGAGGACTAGGAATTTGTTATCCTAGCATGGTTATGGTTTATGATCTTGTGAGATCATTGGGACTAGAAGTCTAAAGACTTCTAGAATGTGAGATAGATGTTGATTGCGTGCCTTGTTTTGACCAGGCGTTGAGTGCCTTCCTACGGGAAGTTGAGAGCGGTGATTAGCGGGATTATCTTTGGGATGAGGTAAGTCTCCGGACTTACTTAGCTCGTATTCCTTGTATTAGCATTGATGTGTGTTTGGTGGTGTGTGTTTATTGTTTATTGTTTATAACAACTAAACTGGAATTAGGATTACCGACCTTTATATTATTTTCGCCCAAGTGTATGATAATGGGCGGTGACAACTTGCCTAGCTCCCGCGAGAGCTAGGAGGTTCTCGGCGACTATCCCGTGCTGGTAGACGGTCAGATGCATCAGTACCATTCCATGCCGGTAAGTAGGGACCGAGGCGAGTTTCGGTGACTCTCGTGTCACAACCTAAGTTGAATTAGAACGGGATACGACCTATTAATAACAAAGATAATAAACCGGATTGGTGTGCTTTTATGTATGTTGTATGCTTGTGATGAGATTACTTGTGTATGTGCCTTTCCTATTAATTCTAATGCTTTGAATATGAGCTAACGGTTTTTTACCGATTGTTGTAGATTGCCTTGCAGGTTAGGAATGCGGCCGAGTGATCTAGAAAGGTGGGCAGCCGGGGTTCCGTACATTTTAGGATTGAGTTTTGGGTTGAGTCGAGTTTGAGTTTTGTATATTATTCATGTATATTGTATATCGTGTGGTGGCCTTTGGCCCTTGGTGTTTCATATCGGCTGAAGTCTTTTGTTGTTTTCTTTCGGGTTTCGTTTCATTGCATAAAAATGTATTTCGGTTTTGGCCTTTATTTGTGCCTTGTTGCAAGATCCGGTGAAATTGTTGTCAAGCTAAGGGTCGGGACCCATTGTGAGGTCCTAACCCGTAGCATCCCGAGTCCTGCGGATTCGGGGTGTTACACTGTTTTCATTAATTTTTTGTGTTGCGTGATCCGTACTGTGATTTTGATTGAATCTTGTGAAATTTACCGAACAATTTGGTCTCCAGAAGGCGAATCTTGATGTTGTTTTGTTATATGAAACAATTTACTATTTTGAATGTATTTTGTGAGAGGAGTGTATGTGCAAGAAGGTTTCTTGTCTTGAAATTCCTTCCCTGCAAATCCACATATGATTCTTGTGACATTCATACATTGATGCTTTCTTTCGGAAGCACTTTGTTCAATTCTAATTGTTTCTGATATGAAAACAACATCAAGAAAATTTGTAAATTTCACATTATTGGATCAAAATCATAGTTAGAAATTCAAATCGATCACACACCACAAAAAATTAATGAAAACAGGAGAAGATGCAAAGCAACGCATCTAGAAGGTAAAGCCTCTTCCAAGGAATCCATGGAAGCTTTAAAGCCCTCTTTTAGCGGTCCCTCATTCTCCGCTTCTTCTTCCTCCTCTTCATCACTGTTCTTGCCAATGGATGAAGACTCGGCAGGCGAAGAGAGAAATCATATGTGGATTTCCTTCGGAAATCGATAAAAGCTGCAATCAAGATCCGACCCCAATCCACTTCGACCTACCTCCTCCAAACCTCCAGCCGGAACTAAGATCAGACTATAACACAGACACGCACTACATTTACAGGGTTTTTTTTTACTATTACCTTGTGATGTAAGTGATATTTTGATAACCCCTGCATCATTGCCTTGCCTATCTCCATTGTCTAAATCAATAGTTTGGTTACTGTTTTTGTTTTTTTTTTGTAAAAAAATGGGGTTGTTCAGCATATAATTGATATTTCTTCGTTTGTACCTCTTTTTATGTCTTTTCCATGATTATTTGTTTTTTTTTCTTCCACAAGGTGTACACAATATCAAGTTCTTTTTTATTCATTTATTCATTATAATTATCTTCAGTGGTGAACTTCCATCTTTACTTGGAAATCTTACTAATCACGAGTATTTGTAAGACTTTTGTGCAATAATCTTAATTCATATATGTCATTTGCTCATCCAGCTCTGTGCCAATCATAAACACTATTGCCTTATTTTATTTACTTATTTGTGCAAGCAGGATTTTGAGCAACAATAATCTCTCCGGGACAATTCCATACTCACTTTCAGACCTTGCCAATTTGATTAGTCTGTATGTGAACATGCTCTTAGGACACCAAAATTTATAGTTCTATGTTTGAGCCTCTTTTATGTTTGATCAGTCTTTCATGCTCTTAGGCTTAAGTGGAATGGATTAACAATTACCTGCTCAGACTTCCATTTAATTTGATGCTGCTTGTTGTTAATTTATTTTAGATACTGAACTACTTGATCTTTTATCACATATTGGACCCAACAAAGTGTGAACTGACCAACTATCACCTCATCTGCTAACATGATCTTCACATAAATCGAAGTTTGGTATAATCTTTGGATATCATTGGAGGAGTTGTTGGTGTACTTTTGATTGTTCTCTTGATGAGCTTTGTGTATAACTTCTCCCTTCTTATGCTAATGCTGCCTATCCTTGAATCGATAACATATATTTCATTTGAAACTAAATTGTTTGTACATCCTGTGGTATGTTTGTTGATCAACTCAAGCATCATCATGAAATCTAATTCACGTCAAACATGAGTACAATCTATTGCAATAAGATTGCAACTTCTACATGAAACTGTTTTTTTTTCCACCAAAGGCATTTCTGTTCCTTCTTTTCTTACCTAATAGAGATAAAACCGGAGAGCCTATTTTGGACTGGCCTACAAGAAAACGAATTGCAGTAGGCACTGCTCGTGGATTGGCTTACCTTCATGGCTACTGCAACCCCAAGATCATCCACCGTGATGCCAAGGCTGCTAACGTGTTACTAGATGAAGATTTTGAGGCAGTTGTTGGCAATTTTTGCTTGGCAAAGTTGGTTGATGTAGGAAAAACCAATGTGACTACACAAGTACGCCGGACGATGGGACACATTGCACCTGAGTACCTTTCCACTGGAAAGTCATCAGAGAAGAGAAATGTGATTATGCTTCTTGAACTAGTAACAAGTCAGCATGCAATTGACTTCTCACGCATGGAAGAAGAAGATGACGTCGAAAATCCAATCCAGAGAGTCCACCAGAACACACAAAGAAATCAAAAATCCGCTTGTGACATTGTGTATTTAATCTTAACGATAATTTCAATGACACTCTAGTTAAGAGTGTCACAATTTTGCAGACATTGGAGAATTTTGTATGATGATTACAAAAAATACTTGCATCACCACCAGGACGTTTTGTGCATCAAGAGTAGCTTTAATCGAAAGTCCAAACAAAGAAATTTCTTAATCTTAGGCATAATATTCAAGTCCCAAATCCAAGTTTTATCTTGTGTAACACCAACTTTATTTTTTTGGATCAAATCAATAGTTGTCTTTGTGAAGAACCAACCATAATCATTGTTAGCCCAATAGATTTTATCACGAATATCATTGATTAATTGGTAAAATATAATTTTTAATTTTATCAATGATATAGCATGAAAGAATGGTCTGAATTTGATTGAGAAAATGGGTATTCCATTTCAAGTTAGTAATAGTTCGCTACCAGGATATTCTCATTAATTAAAGGATCATTTGTTCTTAATTTCAATAAAGGTTCATCATAAATCCAACAATCTTTCCAAGATTTAATAGTATTTTCATCACTAACTCTTCACTTGACACCCACATAATTTCCTTCTTAAGTTTCATAAGTTTGTTCCATTGCCAAGAAGATGAGGAGTGGTATTGATAGTCCTATAAACAAACAAGAGGATGAGGAGTGACATTGATGAGGAGTGGCATTGGATATAGTCTCCATATACTCAATTAGGGCGTACCTTTTATCATGTTGGATGATCATAATTGTTTTGTTCTTCATTTGGTATTCCTTTCATAGGAGGCATAGGCCTCTCGAGTATCCAATTTACCAAAGAAATCATATATATAAGTAGGAAATATTTTGAAAAATATTAAACAAATAGAATAATTTGTATACTTTACTAAAGTACATTACACTAATGCTGATGTGGCGACGCCATGTTTTTTTTCGGATTAAATCTTTTATTAAATCACAAATTAAGCTAATAAATCTTTTTTTACTAAAGAAATATCTAAAAAATATAAAACTAACCAACAATTTATTAGCTTACATGTTGGATCACGAATTTTTTTATATAATTTTTATATAAATCATAACAAGATGGATTAGTTGCAACTAACAAATTAAATTAATTTTAAACAAATATCTAATCGGTTTAATTATTTACAATCACTAAATATATACTCGGTTGCAACTAAAATATAATTTTTATTTTTTTATCGTTGTTTTATGTATTTTAAATCGAAACTATTAAGATTGCGTCTGATAACCTTATCCCAAATTCTAACTGATTTATTTTATTCGGTAAGATTCGTCCCATTTCTTTTCTCATCTATATACTTACTAAAACAGACGACATAAAGCTAACATGGCGTTTTCACATTTTTTTCGGATTTTATCTTTTTACTAAATTACAAATTAAGCCAAAAAATACTAAAGCAATATCTATTTTTAAAACTAACCAATCACAATTTTTAACGTTAAGCAGATTAGTCGAAACAAACCAAATCATATTTATACGATTAAACTAACATGGATCACGATTTTTGTAAAATATTTTTTTTGATAAATCGAAACAACATGGATCACGGTTTATTTAACGTAAATCATGCCAATCATTTTTTCTAACATAAAGATCTGATAGATTCCCGATGTAACACCCCAAATTTTACAACTTGGAGAGTTACTGGTTAGGACCTCACAGTGGGTCCCGACCTTGGTTTGACAACAACTTAACAAGATCTTACAACAAGGCACATATAAGGAAAAACCGAAAATCATAAATTAAGTCTTAACAACGTATGAATGTGACCAGAACAACCAACAGCCGGAAAACATAAGATAACAACTACGGATAGAAAGAAAAGAACCAAGGTTCAACTAGAAATCCCACAAATAAAGAGACTGGAACACGTCCTAAAAGTACGATACCCCGGCTGACCACTACCATCCGGATCACTCGGCATCTGCTCTAACATGTGGTACGTCTACACAACATAACAACTGTTAGCTAACTATCCAAATATAAGTAGAATAATAACAGCACAAACACACGAAGAATAATATAAACAAACATCATGCTGGCACACAACCGTTTATTATCTATTACTTAGGTGATTCATCTTATTCAGTTTTACAATTGTGGCACGAGAACTCCTAACAGTTCTCGCCTCTGTTCCTTATCCAACTGGGTGTAGGTCTAGCTTACCTCCGCCGGTAGCATCACTACAAACCGAGTGTGGACTAGTCCCTAAAGAAACCCTCAGCGCCCTCAAGCTAACTGAGCAGAATGCCACCGCCCGTTACTCTTAGGCCAAGTATAGGTCGGTAAATATTAATCACAACCTATAACTCTAAATATCTCAATCACACACCACTATCACTATTCATGCTCATATTCAGAAGTCAGCTAAGTAAGCCTAAAGGACTTACCTGTTATAAATCTCGATTCTCTGTAAACCAAACTCGCTCTATAAACGGTAGCAACTCAGTTGCCTGCCAAAGGAGATAAGTGCGTTAGCACACTCCAACGTAATTAGAAGTCTAAGACTTCTAAAATAGAAGATCGTAATAGGACAGAACTGATTACAATACTAATTTATGGAAAAATGACTATTTTACCCTTAGTCCCGAAACTTCCAAATTTTCCGAAATTCATGTCCAAACTCTTATTTGAGACTATAAAGTCATATTCTAACTCCTAAAGTTTAGTTTGGTTACAAACTGGCACTTTTCCTATTTTCCTATTTTCCGAAAGATCGTAAAGGTCCAACTTCGATTTCAAATATAAAATTCGTAAAAGCTTATAAAAATTCCGAAATAATTCTCTATATCATCTATGATGTTCCATCTACTCTTAGGAGCAAGAGTTTTTCAAAACTGTTCATCCATCATTTTTATAAAAATTCTCAAAGTTGGCTACAACACTTACATTTTCTATACTTAACCAAAATTCCAATGTTTACAAAAAACTGCTTAACTACCCTACTTTGGAAGCTTATAACTTCTAATCCGACCGTTCATTTCTTCCCAAATTTTAATATTGTAAACTACATACATCTACCTATCACCTATTAAAATTTCAACGGTGGATCATCATCCAAACTCTCTAACATTGGTCTCCAACTATGCCCGTTTCCATCTTACAACAATGAAATTAAAACAATGTATTTCACTTCTCTTTCTCTTGCCTCTCATTCTTGTTTTACAGCAGTCTAATCTTCTTAGAGTTCTCTATTCGACTCTCACCGAGTACACTGGTTTAAACACTTGAACTCGCATATCCTAGGTTCTATTTTCATGGAATTCACTACATCTATTTCATAAGCAAAAGTGAGATAGAGAAACTGACCTCTTACTAGACTAGGGCCTTGACTCGTTTTTATTGATGATCCAAGGATCAACTACAGCCTAACACACTACTGCATCAATGGGGAAGCAGTCCAGCACAAAGGAGGTATAAGACACGGATTTAACTAGTAAGGAGATGACATAAGGGATGGAAATGCAAATTGATTTTTACCCGGTTGTACTGAACAAGGTCGAGTGTATTTCGATCCAAAAAGAGTGCTGGCCGAGAAGGAACTGTAAGGAACAGATGATGAGTGTATAATGTTGGAATTTGGTAGAGAGAGGAGGAGCAGAAGGCTCACCAGCCAGTAGTATGGTTACTGCTCGTCCACGAGAGGGAGACCAAGCGAGGTGCTGGTTCCTTCTAGCCGGAAGAGAATTCTCTGCACTGAAAGTCTCTTATTAGAGATGCAATCAAATGGCTACAGATCATAAGGTAAGGGAAGTAAACTCTACCGGATTTGTGTACTCGCTGTGCAGAAGAGTTGTGTGCAGAAGAGCCGTGTGCAGAAGAGATCGATCGAGATGAGTTGTCTACTACAGAAGGATGGATGAAGAAGAGAGGATTCTGAATGTAGACAAAAGGTTGGGAACGTGGGCTGCATTCAGAAGGAGATAAATGTTCTGCGTAAATCAAGGAGCGGTTACATACAAAAGATTGCATTGTTCCAGCTCAGCAAATCCAAGGCGTCACAGCAGCTGCTCTCCCTTGGGCTGGCGTGCTCCTGGGCTTGCGAAGGGAATGGCCAGCTTCTCCTTCTCCATGCTGGACTGGGCTGCGCTGGCATGTTGTGCAAGTTGGGCTGGGAAGCTGCTGGCGTGCTGAAGATGGGCTGAAGAAGGGCGCTGGCATGGGCTGAAGATGGCCGCTGGGCACGCTGGAGATGGCTGAAGATGGGCGCTGGCATGCTGGGCTGAAGCGGACGCTGGGCAAGCTGCTGCTGGGCAACAGAAGGTAGGATGGGCTGTCAACAGCTTGTCTGGCCTTGTCACAGATTCGTCACAGCCTTGTCTGGGCCTTGTCACAGCTTCGTCACAGATTTGTCCGGGCCTTGTCACAGCTTCGTCACAGACTTGTCTTGATCATGTTATAGTTTAGGATTTTTTATAAGGATCCTATCATTTTATGTGAAGGGAAGCTACATAAAATGATAAATTTTTGAAATAATGTGTCTAACTAAGTAGACGGATATGGATCAACTGATCGAAATCCGGTTTTTTACGGAAATAAACGGAATAAAAATTCCGGATATTACATCAGTACCCCCTTAAAAATAAGTTTCGTCCCGAAACTTAGAATAAGGTATCTACCCAAACAATTTCCCCTCAAAAGGTATATTCTAGTCTCACTCCAATTTTTAATCTCGTTTCTCTAGTATGCAAACTACTCATGCTATTAATCATGTAACATAAACACTCATTTAAACAGATAATCACAGAAATCATAAAAGTATTGTCTCAGTACTAACCCGTCGGTACTGGGGTAGCGGCTAACTCCGCAAAGAACTCAGGATAGTTACGTCTAATATTCTCCTTTGTCTCCCAGGTAGCCTCATCAGCTCCTCGTCTAGACCACTGGATCCTCAACATCGGTATCTCCTTAGAACGCAGACACCTAGTACTACGCTCTAGGACGGCTACTGGGTACTCCACAAAAGTGTGGTCTGGCTCGACTATTAGATCCTCATGACCGATGACGTGTCTAGGATCCGGTATGTACTCTCTCAGCTGAGATACATGAAAAACTGGATGGACTCCATCCAATCTCGGTGGCAGTGCTAATCGGTAGGCAACCTCTCCGACTCTCTCTAAGATCTCAAATGGACCGACATATCGGGGACTCAGCTTCCCCTTAATGCCGAAACGCCGGACTCCTCTCGTCGGTAAGACTCTCAACCACACTTGTGCACCTACTCTAAACTCCAAAGGTCGACGCCGTTTATCGGCGTAGGATTTTTGACGACTCTGAGCTGCTAACATCCGCTCCCGGACTAAGGTAATCCGGGCGATGTCATCCTGTATCTGGTTTGGTACTACCCCATCAGCCTTGCTAGGCTCATCCCAGCACAACGGTGTACGACATCTCCGCCCGTACAAAGCCTCATAAGGTGCCATCCCAATAGACGCGTGCCAACTGTTATTATATGAAAACTCTACTAGTGGGAGGTGATCTGGCCATACCTGCCCCAATCTAATACACACGCCCGCAACATGTCCTCTAAGGTCTGAATGGTCCTCTCTGACTGACCGTCCGTCTGTGGGTGATAGGCAGTGGTAAAGTGGAGACTCGTCCCCAAAGCAGTATGTACTTGTTGCCAAAATCTCGAGGTGAAACGTCCATCCCTATCGGAGACGATAGTCCTCGGTACTCCATGGAGTCTCACAATGTGTCTAGTGAACTCCTCAGCTAGACGACTTACCGGCCACGTTTCCTTAATCGGAATGAAACGTGCGGTCTTCGTCAGACGGTCTACCACTACCCAAATGGCATCAAAACCTCTGTTGGGCCTTAACCCTGTAACAAAATCCATAGATATACCCTCCCACTTCCAATGTGGTACTGGAAGTGGGTGGAGCTCTCCTCCAAACCTGCGATGCTCAATCTTGACCTGCTGACAGGTCTCACACTGGGCTACATACCGAGCCACATCAGGCTTCAAACCACCCCACCAGAAGGAACGTCTCACGTCCTTATACATCTTACTCGCTCCTGGATGTACTGAGTAAGGGGTAGCATGAGCCTCACTTAGTATCCTCTGTCTCAACTCACTGTCTGATGGCACACAGATACGGTCCTGACGTCTCATCACTCCATCGGCACCAATAGTGAACTGAGGTGCCTCATCTCGTGACATCCGGTCACGGATCCGGGTCAAAGTCGGACAGGTCTCCTGCTTCTGTCGCATCTCACCGTACAAATCAGGAAATAACTCCAAGGTGGCTAACTGATGAGCTGTATCGGGGAACTAGATCTCTACCTCCAACCAAGCTAAGTTTCTCTGTAACTGTGGCTGTACTGTCAACCGGGCTATCGCCTTCTCCCGAGGCGTCTTCCGACTCAAAGCGTCAGCAACTACATTCGCCTTCCCGGGGTGGTAGAGAATTTCAAGGTCGAAATCCTTGATCAACACTAGCCACCGCCTCTGGCGGTTATTCAACTCCCGCTGAGTGAATATGTACTTCAGACTATTATGGTCTGTGAAGATCTGACAAGTCGCCCCATAGAGATAATGACGCCAAATCTTAAGGGCATGTACTACTGCAGCTAACTCCAGGTCATGGGTGGGGTAGTTCTCCTCATACGTCTTCAGCTGTCGAGACGCATACGCTATGACCTTACCCCTCTGCATCAAGACACACCCCAAGCCCAGCTTGGATATGTCACTGTACACTACAAAGTTCTCTGTACCCTTAGGCTGGGCTAAAATCGGAGCAGACGTCAATCTCCTCTTCAGCTCCTCAAAACTCTACTGACATGGCTCAGACTAGATGAACCGAGTAGTCTTCCTCAGGAGACAAGTAAGTGGTCGGGCGATCAGGGAAAACCCTTCCACAAACCGGCGGTAATAACCTGCCAATCCAAGAAAGTTACGAACCTCCTTAACATTCTTCGGAGGTTGCCAAGAAGACATTGACTCAATCTTCGCCGGGTCGACCTTAATTCCCTCAGCAGTCACTACATGGCCTAGGAAAGCCACCTCTGACATCCAGAACTCGCACTTGGATAGCTTAGCATATAGCTGGTTATCCTGTAGAATCTGTAATATTGTCCTCAAGTGTCCGGCATGCTCCTCTCGACTCCTAGAGTAAACTAGAATGTCGTCAATGAAGACCACTACAAACTGGTCTAAGAAGTCGATGAAAATCCCATTCATCAACTCCATAAATACTGCTGGCGCATTAGTGAGCCCGAATGGCATCACTACAAACTCATAGTGGCCATACCTAGTCCGGAATGACGTCTTAGGTATGTCCTGGTCTCTCACTCTCAGCTGGTGTTAACCCGATCTCAAGTCTATCCTCGAGAACACTGACGCTCCATGCAGCTGGTCCAGCAGATCATCTATGCGAGGCAGTGGATAGTTATTCTTGATGGTGACCTTGTTCAACTCCCGGTAGTCAATACACAGCCTCATCGATCCATCCTTCTTCCTCACAAATAATACTGGTGCTCCCCAGGGAGAAACACTAGGGCGTATGAAGCCCTTCTCTGCTAACTCCTCTAACTACTTCTTCAGCTCAAGCAGCTCTATCGGTGTCATACGGTACGGGGCCTTCGAGATCGGTCTCGTGCCCGGCTCTAACTCAATGCTAAAATCAACACTCCTCTGTGGAGGTAGCCCTGGTAAGTCGTCACTGAATACCTCTGCAAACTCGCATGCAACTGGTATCTCCTCTCATGTCAGGCTCTTGCGCTCCTTCATGGCATAACACTAGAAGGCCTCGCAACCCTGTGCTATCAATTTGGCTGCTCTCACGGCGTTGATAACTGTGCCGGACTTTCTGAGGTCCCAACCTCGGAATATCACTCTGTGACCCACCTCAGTGGCGACAGTCACAGTTCTCCTACCAATATCTAAGACTGCTCCATGTCTAGTCATCCAATCTATCCCCAATATCACGTCCTCATGTGCTAAGGGCATGACTAGGAGATTTACCAACCAAATCCGGCCTCCCAAATGAATAGGGCAGTCATAAATCTCTCGGGATCCTCTAACCTTACCCCCATCTGGTAACCCAACTACAAAAGGTACACCCTCTACTGTAGCTAAGGACAACCTATCTACGCATGCATTTGATATAAAGGAGTGCATAGCACCCGTATTAAATAAAACTCGCACAGGTAAGTCATGGATCCAAATAGTACCTGTGGTCGTGGGTGCTGTAGGCTGCTCAGTGCTCCTCAGCTCGAACACTCTTGATGGTCCTCCTCTGGTGTCAGTGGTACTACCACGTCTCCTGCCACGACCTGATCCCTGTGCCGTACTATATGAAGCAGGATGTCTTGGAGCCCGGTACTGTTGTTGCTACTGACTCGGTGCTCGGTACTGAGGAGGTCTCTGTCCACTCTTCTCAGCACTTGTAGGAGAAGATCCCTGCTGTGAAGGGGCCCTACCCTGACGGCAGAAAGTAGCCCTGTGTCCCGGCTTCCCTTAAGTGAAGCAAGTAGTAGGTGGCCTCTGGCAGTCCGTCTTAATGTGATCGCGGCTACCACAGTTAAAGAATTGTCGATCTCTACCTGAAGTCTGAACTGTAGGGTGGTAGCTGGACCTCTCTTGAGTTTGTCCTCGACCATAACCTGCTACTACTGCACTGCTACCAGCATGTCCTGTCCTCTGCCGCTTATCCGGCCCACTAGACTGAACTGCTTTCCTCGTAGCTGGCCTATCTCTCTCATAAGTAGAGGCCCTATCCTGATAGTTAGACAAAGTCTCACAGCGGAATCCTGCCAGATATGATCGGGTACTCTCTCTCAATCTCTTGGAGAAAAGGTAAACATGCTGCTCTTCCGGAGATGCAGCTGGTCCAAGTAGGGTCAACTCCTTTTGAAACTTCTTTATGGCTGCAGCAATCGGGATATCCTCAAATCCCGCCTCAATGAAATCCTGGAATCTCTCCCTCCTCAGCAAGACAGGACAGTACCTGTCCCTAACAATGTTCGTCATCTGCTCCCAACTGGTGACTCGGCTACGAATGGTCCACCACCATGAATGAGCATCATCTGTGAAACAGGTCTGCACCAAATCCACATGTCGATCCTCGGGGCAACGTATCGCCTCTAAAGCAATCTCTATCTTCCCTATCCAGTGCTCCACCTCTAGCCCTATTTCCCCACTAAATGAGGGAACCTTCTGAGAGTTGAAAGCCTTCAACCACTCATCCGGCCTCGGTGCTCTAGACCCAGCAGGCGCTCTATCAGTATTAACTCTCCTCTCAGGTACAGCCGGCACCTGAGACACTCCCTATGTCACCTGAGCTGACCTAGCCGGTACCACCGGTGGTACCTGGGTAAGCCTCTCAACTCTAGCAGCCTCCTCCATACGCTCAACGTATGCTCTGTACTCTCTATACTCCGATGCTCCAATAGAAACACGTCCTGACTCAGTCGAACATGCTCCCTACGCTCCAGACCTAGCAGCGGTCTCATGCCTGACCTCGGGACCTACACTCTCAGCTACCTCTTCCACAGCAGCCTCTGGCATGCTTGTTGCAGGTGGATCCTCTCGAGGAACTCGTCCTCGACCTCTCTCTAGTGGAGGTCTACCCCCACGACCACGCCTCTAACAATAGGGGTCCTATCAGCTCGATCGTGTCTAACTGGGGGAAGGGGGGGACGACCCCTACCTCGGCCAGTCGTTGGTGTAGCTCTAGTACGTGTCATCTGCACGAACGGTAACAACTACAGTTATAATCTAACTAATCTATCATAAGCAGTAAAAGTTGATAATAATAAAACTAAGAGTACCGAGATCCGCAGAGGTAGTGGTGGTCATCCGTACTTTCTATCCCATCCCGACTATGCATGCATTTTAAAACCAAAATTTTCTTTGGAAAACTCAGACTCTTTTCGGGTTCTGTTTATTTATTTATATGACCTTTTTAGAAGATTTCAAGTGCCATTGTTGCCAACCTAGAGCTCTGATACCATATTGTAACACCCCAAATTTTACAACTTGGAGAGTTACTGGTTAGGACCTCACAGTGGGTCCCGACCTTAGTTTGACAACAACTTAACAAGATCTTACAACAAGCACAGATAAGGAAAAACCGAAAATCATAAATGAATTCTTAAAAACGTATGAATGTGACCAGAACAACCAACAGCCGGAAAACATAAGATAACAACTATGGATAGAAAGAAAAGAACCAAGGTTCAACTGGAAATCTCACAAATAAAGAAACTGCAACACGTCCTAAAAGTACGACACCCCGGCTGACCACTACCATCCGGATCACTCGGCATCTGCTCTAACCTGTGGTACGTCTACACAACATAACAACTGTTAGCTAACTATCCAAATATAAGTAGAATAATAACAGCACAAACACACGCAGAATAATATAAACAAACATCATGCTGGCACACAACCGTTCTCGCCTCCGTTCGTTATCCAACTGGGTGTAGGTCTAGCTTACCTCCACCGGTAGCATCACTACAAACCAAGTGTGGACTAGTCCTTAAAGAAACACTCAGCGCCCTCAAGCTAACTGAGAAGAATGCCACCGCCCGTTACTCTTAGGCCAAGTATAGGTCGGTAAATATTTATCACAACCTATAACTCTAAATATCTCAATCACACACCACTATCACTATTCATGCTCATATTCAAAAATCAGCTAAGTAAGCCCAAAGGACTTACTTGTTATAAATCTCGATTCTTTGTAAACCAAACTCGCTTTGTAAACGGTAGCAACTCAGTTGCCTGCCAAAGGAGATAAGTGCATTAGCACACTCCAACGTAATTATAAGTCTAAGACTTTTAAGATAGAAGATCGTAATAGGACAGAACTGATTACAATACTAATTTATGGAAAAATGACTATTTTACCCTTAGTCCCGAAACTTCCAAATTTTCCGAAATTCATGTCTAAACTCTTATTTGAGACTATAAAGTCATATTCTAACTCCTAAAGTTTAGTTTGGTTACAAACTGGCACTTTTCCTATTTTCCTATTTTCCGAAAGATCGTAAAGGTCCAACTTCGATTTCAAATATAAAATTCGTAGAAGCTTATAAAAATTCCGAAATAATTCTCTAGATCATCTATGATGTTCCATCTACTCTTAGGAGCAAGAATTTTTCAAAACTGTTCATCCATCATTTTTATAAAAATTCTCAAAGTTGGCTACAACACTTACATTTTCTATACTTAACCAAAATTCCAATGTTTACAAAAAACTGCTTAACTACCCTACTTTGGAAGCTTATAACTTCTAATCCGACCGTTCATTTCTTCTCAAATTTTAATATACTAAACTACATACATCTACCTATCACCTATTAAAATTTCAACAGTGGATCATTATCCAAACTCTCTAACATTGGTCTCCAACTATGCCCGTTTCCATCTTACAACAATGAAATTAAAACAATGTATATCACTTCTCTTTCTCTTGCCTCTCATTCTTGTTTTACAGTAGTCTAATCTTCTTAGAGTTCTCTATTCGACTCTCACCGAGTACACTGGTTTAAACACTTGAACTCGCACATCCTAGGTTCTTTTCTCATGGAATTCACTACATCTATTTCATAAGCAGAAGTGAGAGAGAGAAACTGACCTCTTACTGGACTAGGGCCTTGACTCGTTTTTATTGATGATCCAAGGAGCAACTACAACCTAACACACTCCTACATCAATGGGGAAGCAGTCCAGCACAAAAGGGAGGTATAAGACACGGATTTAACTAGTAAGGAGATGACATAAGGGATGGAAATGCAAATTGATTTTTACCCGGTTGTACTGAACAAGGTCGAGTGTATTTCGATCCAGAAAGAGTGCTGGCCGAGAAGGAACTGTAAGGAACGGATGATGAGTGTATAATGCTGGAATTCGGTAGAGAGAGGAGGAGCAGTAGGCTCACCAGCGAGTAGTATGGTTACTGCTCGTCCACGAGAGGGAGACCGAGCGAGGTGCTGGTTCCTTCTAGCCGGAAGAGAATTCGCTGCACTGAAAGTCTCTTATTAGAGATGCAATCAAACGGCTACAGATCAGAAGGTAAGGGAAGTAAACTCTACCGGATTTGTGTACTCGCTGTGCAGAAGAGTTGTGTGCAGAAGAGCCGTGTGCAGAAGAGATCGATCGAGATGAGTCGTCTACTGCAGAAGGAAGGATGAAGAAGAGAGGATTCTAAATGTAGACAAAAGGTTGGGAACGTGGGCTGCATTCAGAAGGAGATAAATGTTCTGCGTAAATCAAGGAGCGGTTACATACAAATGATTGCATTGTTCCAGCTCAGCAAATCCAAGGCGTAACAGCAGCTGCTCTCCCTTGGGCTGGCGTGCTCCTGGGCTTGCGAAGGGAATGGCCAGCTTCTCCTTCTCCATGCTGGACTGGGCTGCACTGGCATGCTGCGCAAGCTGGGCTGGGAAGCTGCTGGCGTGCTGAAGATGGGCTGAAGAAGGACGCTGGCATGCTGGGCTGAAGATGGCCGCTGGAAAACGCTGGAGATGGCTGAAGATGGGCGCTGGCATGCTGGGCTGAAGCGGACGCTGGGCAAGCTGTTGCTGGGCAACAGAAGGTAGGATGGGCTGTCAACAGCTTGTCTGGCCTTGTCACAGATTCGTCACAGCCTTGTCTGGGCCTTGTCACAACTGCGTCACAGATTTGTCTGGGCCTTGTCACAGCTTCGTCACAGACTTGTCTTGATCATGTTATAGTTTAGGATTTGTTATAAAGATCCTATCATTTTATGTGAAGGGAAGCTACATAAAATGATAAATTTTTGAAATAATGTGTCTAACTAAGTAGACGGATATGGATGAACTGATCGAAATCCGGTTTGTTACAGAAATAAACGGAATAAAAATTCCGGATATTACACCCGAGTTCTAATTTTTCAATTTTTTAAAATTTTATGTCAAATCTTTTTTTTTTGCCTATTGATAAACTTCTCTTATACGTTACGATCTAAACTTACAGGGGAAACAATATCTTGGTTTCAGAGATACTTAACTTCTCACATTATTTTCTCTCTATATATATATGGATCATGTTTTGTCGCCTTCCATCCCGCTCCAGTTCTTAGGTAAATCTACAAATTTCTACATCTTCCATCTAGTTCCAATTTTCCTATATTGATCATGTTTCGTTTTTTTAGGGTTCCGACGCTTTGAAGATATTTTTCAAGCTACAATTTTATGGCTTCATCGTATCTTTTTCAAGTAAATCTCGCACCATCACATAAGGAAAAGTTAAATTTCGTTTGTTAGGTTTGTATGATCATCTTACTAACTAATATTGTAATTTTGTTAGTTATATTGATCATGTTTCGTTTTACGTATCTTTTTCTTCATTTTACTAACTAATATTGTAATTTTGTTAGTTATATTATTGTTTTTCAATTTGCAGTTGGTTCCAATATCATTTCCTTTTCACTCTAATGATACATATTCATAAGAAGTTGCGTGCGTTAATGGTTGATTCTATTTCCTCTTATTTGTTGTTTTTGAATATCAGAGAAAAGTAAAACAAAACCCTAAGCAATACTCCCCAAACAATGGTGACCAACAGACAACTCCATTTACGTACTACATCAACTCCTCGTCTCTTCAACACGTCCGTTCCCGTCATCACATAGTTGCTCGCGGTTATATTTATCCTTCCACCGATCATGACGTTGTTGCTCGCAAGAAGCTCCTCTTTCAGATCTGTCGGAGCCGCCTGGAGCGGTGTCACATTGAACATCTCCTGGCCCCTCTCGAAGCATCGTCCTGCCCTATCCTTCCACCGTAAACTCAAAGTGTAACGCCCCAAATTTTGGCGCGTTTGCGATTTTTATTCCTTCCGGCTTTTATCGATATTTTAATAGCGTATATATATATTTTACGAGTATTTTACGTCTTAAATTAAATTCTATTTTATTATCCACGTTTAAATTGTCATATAATCTCAGAAAATAAATTGACAGAATGATTTTTGTATTTCCAAGTATATTATGAGAGTTAATATATATATATTCGATCCACATATATTTTTCCCATATTTTATTTTGCGACGAATGTTCTGGAAAAAAAATTATCCGATCTGAAATCCCGTTCCGATCATTTAATCGAGTTTTGAACCCATTCCCTTTTCTTTTTCTTTTCTCCTTCTTTTTCCCTTTCTTTCTTTCTTTCTTTTTCTTTCTTCTTTATTTTTCTCTGTCCTGCTTGTCTTCTTGTGTCGGTTGGTGAGAGATTGCTGAAACCTCCGCCTGGGCTAGGGCACAGGCTAGCCGGCCCCTCGATTCGCCCGTCTGCAACGGCCTGCGACCGGCTCTTCGCGTCCCTCCTGTCTAGTCTACCCCCAAGCAGCCCAGCCTCACACTTTCCCCTCTCATTCTCCCTCACAACTCTCAGTCTCACCCTCCATCTCCCTTCTCAGGAATACTCACAATTAAGCAGCCCTGCAAAATCGCAGCATTCACTCAACGGACCTTGTGCCTGTCGACAGCAAGCAACTAGGGCACCGAACTCCACCTTTTCGAGTCCCTGTTGAGTCACTAGGGAGGAGCCGCCTGCCGGAGCACACCAAGCCGCGCTCCTCTTTCCCTTCTTCGGTGCTTTCTACTGTCGCGAGGGGGCAACCTTGCCGCTGGAGATGGGCCGCCTCTATGCCACCGACATCGCCAATGCTCCCTCTGTCTGCACAGCCAGCGCCACCGCCACCTTCGGCGCTTATCGGAGCCGACCAAAACCACCATCCTGCTTTCTTCTTCCCTTGCGCATAGCCCGAACAGTGAAGCAATGTAGATGGCCTCCCTCTCCTATTCTACTGCCACCAGGGACCACCGCCAGGAAGCCGCCGGAGAGAAGAGCCCTACCTCGCCCTCCGATGCATCCAATGCTGCTTCCCCTCCCGCCGCCAACCAACCTTCATCTGTAGGGTTTAAAACCCTTTTGGGATATTTACAATCGGGCCCCCTCTCTTTTGCTATAATTACATATTGTGCCCATATGTTTATATTGCAGTTTTGACCCACAGTTTTGGAAGTTTACATTTATGCCACTGCAGAAAGTTAATTACATATATTGGCCATAATTATTATTACAGTTTGTGACCTAGTTTTCACATTTCTAGCAATTCTAGCAATTTAGACCTTTGTTGGATAAATTTCGGATTATGGCCCAAAGTTGTATTTGCGGTTTATAACACGGTTTTGTTATCCTTCTTTGAGAACAAGTTTTACCATTGGGTTTATGATGTTGTTTAGATTGTCCGGAAAATATAATTACGGATTTTATATTCGGTTTATGGTTCAAGTTATAATTTCGGGTTTACGACCAAGTGGGTTAATTTCATATTTTCGCCCGGAAGGGTTTAACTAGTTTTAACGTTGGCTTTTGAAAACGGGTTTTCTTTAGATTATTTATAATATTTATTCCGTTCAAATTTAGCCTGATAGCTAAATTTGTTTAGTTTTGGTGATAGGTTCGGATGACCCCGTATGGCCAAACGAGTCGAAGTTCGACATCCGTCGATCGACTTCCGTCTTGTGACGTCATGTGAGTTACCTTCTTCCTCGATCTAGTTATGTTTAGTATTAATATCATGCTAGGTTGGATCTAGCATAACTTAGAGAGAATACCAAGTAGTGGTTATGGACCTTAGGTGAGTGTTTGAGGATTGTGAAATGTTTTAGGACTTATGGTGTTGATGTTATCTTGTGATGCTTGTGAGGTTTGAGAATTGGAGTATATGGTTGTTGAGTTTATGGGCTATGATATGCTTATCCTAGCATGGTGTTGTTACCGTTGCGTTTGTTTGGACTAGGCATGTTTATCCTAGTATGTACTATGGGTTATGATCCTGCGAGATCATAGGGTCTAGAAGTCTAAGGACTTCTAGCTTGTGTTGAGTGAGATGTGAGCACGAGAGATTCTAGGATGCGGTCCTAGAATGTGAGTCAAGTGATCTCGCGTAGATCATTTGTGTAGAAGTCTTAGACTTCTTGAGTTGAGCGAGTGGTTGATATAGTTATCTTCTTGTGAGCAGGTTGTGGACTTCTTTCCAAGGGAAGCGAGAGTGTTGTGAGTGGAGTGTGAAGACGAGGTAAGTCTCCGGACTTACTTAGCTCGTATTCCTTGTATTAGCATTGATGTGTGTTTGGTGGTGTGTGTTTATTGTTTATAACAACTAACCCGGAATTAGGATTACCGACCTTTATATTATTTTGGCCCAAGTGTATGATAACGGGCGGTGACAACTTGCCTGGCTCCCGTGAGAGCTAGGAGGTTCTCGGCGACTATCCCGTGCTGGTAGACAGTCACATGCATCCGTACCATTCCATGCCGGTAAGTAGGGACCGAGGCGAGTTTCGGTGACTCTCGTGTCACAACATAAGTTGAATTAGAACGGGATATGACTTAATAATAATAAGATAATAAACCGGACTTGTGTGCTTTGGAGTGTATTGGGTGTTTATGATGATTGACTTGTGTTTGTGCCTTTCACCTTGATTCTAATGCCTCGAATATTAGCTAACGGTTTTATACCGATTATTGTAGTTTGCCTTGCAGGTTAGGAATGTGGCCGAGAGATCCGGAAGAGTGGGCAACCGGGGTTCCGTACATTTTAGGAGGGGTTTGGTTGGAGTCGTGTTTGGGTATTGTTTCTTGTATTTTGTTATGTATTTGATGTTTGAGTCTTTGGAGTTGAGAACTCGGCTGAAGTTTGTCGTTTATTTGTTTGGGGATCATATCATTTGCCTTTATTTGTGTCTTGTTGTAAGATCCGGTGAAATTGTTGTCAGGCTAAGGGTCGGGACCCATTGTGAGGTCCCAACCCGTAGCATCCCAAGTCCCCCGGATTTGGGGTGTTACAAAACAGACAACTCCATTTACGTACTACATCAACTCCTCGTCTCTTCAACACGTCCATTCCCGTCATCACATAGTTGCTCGCGGTTATATTTATCCTTCCACCGATCATGACGTTGTTGCTCGCAAGAAGCTCCTATTTCAGATCTGTCGGAGCCGCCTGGAGCGGTGTCACATTGAACATCTCCTGGCCCCTCTCGAAGCATCGTCCTGCCCTATCGCCGCCGAATTCATACTACAACATACCTTGATAAGGGTACTTAACCACCGTCGCATAGTGGAACCACATCCAGTACGAGCCGCACTACCTCCACCACATCTTAGTTTCCAGCCACCAACGACCGACACCGGCAATCATTGGTTGTTGTCCTAAGGAGTTTATGATACGGGTTTTGTATATGGGTTTAGTAGTTTTTTTTCTTTTTCTTATTACAATTTTTTTGATCAATAGATACTAAAGATTAACAAGTCACACGATGATGAAGTGATGAAAATGGGGTCATTTGCGCCCCGGTGTTGCATACTATTTTAGGCTATATAAAGGCTTACAAACATGTAACAAATCATCCATTTATGATTGTGATCCCAAGTTTCGTTTTCAACGGTGACGAAGAGGCTAAAAGGAGCAAATGTTCTTCCATTGAATAAAAATAAGAGTAAAAGGGGTAAGTAGGTTAATACAGAATCCATGTAGAAGAATTAGGCAGTTATGTTTTTTTTATACAAGCGTAAGCCAAAGGGGAACGGTCTCTAGAAACTTGTCGCCCCAAGGCATCCAAACGGATGAGGTCTTCAACATCTACTGGTAGCACCTCATCACCAGCCGCTGACGCAAAGCCATGCAACGCAAATTAATATGCTACGGTATTGAAATCCCAAAAATAGGGTGAGCACAAAACTGATAAAAACCGGAGATCCAGGAGGAGACGTCCGAGAAGATCAAAACGGAGCCAAAGAGAAGAAAGGTGAAGCTGGAGGAGGAATATCAACACGAAAACGCAAAACATCTCACAAAGATGAAGTGGGAATGGAGACTAGGCCCCTTCGAATTTTACAGAAAAGATAAATTATTCAATAATTGAATATCCTTCTTTAATTAATCAAAAGATTATTCCTAATTAATTTGCTTGTTTTATAATTAATTAAGAAAATTGATATTAGTTACCTACAATTAAGGAAACAGTTTCTCCATAATATATCTTCCAACATGTATCTATTTATCACGATTCCGAACAGATTTGAGGGAAACAACCTCCATTTTAGACAGAGAAGTTTTCATCATCATCAAAAATCGTTCAGAGTGTGCGTTTCGTCTGGAATTCACTTTATAAATTTACATAAATCGGTTGTGTTTGTATTCAACTTGCGGAATACGATTACTGGCCATTTTGACGTCGCCTTCGTTATAGTTGGGTGTTTGTTTCTGCAATTTGCTTCAATTTACGTCAATTTCATTGATTGCGGTTGGTGATTTTGCATCCAAATCTGTGTGGCGAGCGTTTTAAGGTGAGTTTGTAGTTCATATTATGTAGCCTTATACAATTTCTGGCCAACAATTTCATATTATATTTGTGTAGACAGATCTGATATTTTGTAACATCATCTGTGTGGTAAATTTGTGCTTCTGTGAAAATTATGTTTATAATTATGCGTTGTCATAATTTTCACACACAACGTTTGAAGGTTGAAGACACAGAAGACGAGTATGATATTTGTGAAAATTATGTACATAATTATGTGATGACTGTGAAAATTATGTACTAATTTTCACAGACAACATTTGAAGGTTGAAGATGAAGAAGACGAGTGTTTTGCGAGTTGCAAGTGAATACTCTCCATAATATCTATGATGCTATTTTCTCGGGATGTTTTGAGCAAGTTGAAAAGACGAATCCCGTAATATCAATAAATATCCAGTTGCCTTTTTTTACGGATTTCAATTTTTGTTTTTGGTAGTTTATTATATCTTTTAGGGAAAAACCCTTAATTAGTTATCCTAATTTTAGCATTAATTTATTTTATTTACGTTTATTATTTGGTATAGAAATTAAAAGAGCCTATATTGTATACGGGATACAAAAAAGACTTTTCTACACCAATTTTCTCTAAAGATATTGCCGCCCATATATTTAAATTTTTTATTTTTTAATTCGAAAATTTTTTCTAAACTTATATCTATTAAAGTAGGCACCTCTATTGCCACGTGTCAAGCCACGGTTCTCCCAGCCCCAAAAATTATTTTAAAAAGTGATTTTTAAAAGTTAAAATCTATTTAAATTTTGTTATAGTGAACGTCAGTAAAACAATTGTAGATAATATCAAGGTTACAAAAATATTCTACTCCTACATGTTCGGGAATCAAAAGTTCATTTCAACAAGTTTGTAGATCATATATTCAACGCACAATATATATAAATATATATATATATATATATATATATATATATATAGAGAGAGAGAGAGAGAGAGAGTATAGATCCTATGAGAACAGTCCCTAACGTGAGAACATGAGAAAAGATTCATAATTATTATTAGTTTTGTTACGAATGTGTCATATCGTTTAATGTATTATTCGTAGTTATTGTTGGTTGAGTGATTATTCGTAGTTATTGTTGGATTCCTAATTATTATTATTCGTAGTTATTATTATTTTTGATATCTACTTTAAATCTCAACCCTTAATACTCACATCCAACGGTGTACGATTGTTCTCATGTTCTCACGTTAGGGGTGTTCTCATGGGAACCACACCCTATATATACATACATACATATATATATATATATATATATATATATATATATATATATATATATATAGTATAGATCCTATGAGAACACCCCTAACGTGAGAACATGAGAACAGATTCGTAATTATTATTAGTTTTGTTACGAATGTGCCATATCGTTTAATGTATTATTCGTAGTTATTGTTGGTTGAGTAGATTATTCGTAGTTATTGTTGGATTCCTAATTATTATTATTCGTAGTTATTATTATTTTTGATATCTACTCTAAATCTCAACCCTTAATACTCACATCCAACGGTGTACGATTGTTCTCATGTTCTCACATTAGGGGTGTTCTCATGGGAACCAGACCCTATATATATATATATATATATATATATATATATATATATATATTTATTTATTTATTTATGAAAGTGTTTATCTAATCCTCTCCAAGTTTGTATATTCTAAAATATAAACATAAATTAGATTGGTAATCTTTTTTAGTTTTGCAAACCGTATCTAAAATATTCGAATCAAAGAGTGCATAAAAAGTTTTAATCTAGATAATTATGTATTGATAATCTTTTTAATTTTTGTAAACCGTATCTAAAATCTACAAATTAAAGAGTGCATAAGAACTTTTAATCTACATAATTATGTATTGATAATCTTTTTGTTTTTGTAAACAATATCTAAAACTTCAAGAAACTTTTGTTAGTTGGTAAGCTTTCGTAACAAGTTTTACTAATCCTAATGTTACTATATGTATATTCGTAGTTCACTTCTTTCACAAATTCATTAGCTTTTGTCCCTCACAACAAATGTGTAAGTCCATTGGTGTGTTGCGGATAGTTAAACTTTCACCATATGTAACGCCCGGTTTCGATTTCTCCCCTCTTGAGTACTTCTACCGATATTTTAAAATATAATTATAATTTTCCTTTAAATGTTTTAAAACGTAATTTTTTTTTTCAAGCCAAAAACCTTACGGAAAGTCGAGTTTGGTTTTTACCATGTTGTAAATTGTTTGGATTGCCCAGAAATTTGGTTTTACGAGTTTTATGCTTGTTTTAAAAGAAAAATGGGATTTCCCTTGGTTCGTTTTATTCGTTAGATCGCCGTTCAAATTTAGCATGTAAGCCAAATTTGATTAGTTTTGATGTTTAGGTCCTGAAGCAACCGTTAAGAGATGATGAACCCGTTCTTGAACTCCGTAGACCGTGCTTCACCTTGGATCTCGTGTGAGTACCTTCTCCTTCGTTAGTTCGGTAGTGGTAGTTGTTCGCTCGAAAAGTGTGCGTCAAAGTCTTAATATTTATATCTAGAACTCAAAGCAAAGCGAACCCGCAGTGTACGGATCGGCTGTAGTGAGGTAAGAATTTCAGAGTCGAACTCAGGGATTTGGTGAGAGTAAATTCAATTTCAATTATCTAGTGAAAAATGCGAAAAGCTTTTGTGATCAAATAAGGGTAAAATGATTCCAAGGATTCAAGTAACCGATTTCGGCTTTCGATTCAAGACACTTCTATAGATATAGGACAGAGTTTATATTGCCAAGATTAAATGTTCAAAGGTAGATATCGTACGGTGAAGTTCCGAAACCTATATGACTAATCTAAAGGGTCTCTCTATAAGGGTTGTTGAGGCTGCAATATAGAAAGATCTAAAGACAAGAATTATGTTCAAACTAACTATCTAAAACTCTAGGATATGACTCTCCAAAGTAAAGATTAGAAAGCACACTTAGAATCTAAATAAAGGATGTTGAGTCTTTTTATTACCCAAATCTTATAACCTTACTCTATTAAATGTAGAATTAAGTTTGAAATCTCTTCATACACTCTATTAGAGGCTAAAAAGGTTAATCAATGTTGGGATTTAGGCAAGGATTAGTTTTGGTTAAAGATTGATTCAATTAAAGTTCGTCAGAAGAATAAATTGGGCTGTTCATAAGGAAATCGGCCGATTTACCCAAGAACAGTCCGATTTTCCTGTTATCGCAAAACTAAAATTTAAACTCTCAGGGTCCTAATGTTTGAATGAGTTCAGTCTATCATCATCTAAGCCTTAATCATCAACTATTCTCCCCAGAATCACAAGGGTTTTATCCAACCATTTTCATAATCAAATCAAATCAAGAATTGAATGAAATAATGCAAATAAACCCGATTCTTGAATAAAAACTCAATAACCTTCAAATCTATAAATAATCGTCAAAACTGATCAATGTATCTCTTAAGTAACTCAATTACGTGTTCAAAAACTACAATCGCTTCAATGGATAAAGAAATCTCACAAAACAAGAATCAAGATTGGCTTCCCGGCAAAAGTCCTTCAATTCTTCTCCAAGAATCTCCAATCTCTCTCAAACGTCTAAAGATTTCCTGCTGCCGCCTCCTCGTTTTCGTTCCTAGGGTTCTCCTCTATAGTTTCTTGCAAATGGGCCGTTTGGCAAAACTCTCCTCTAGCCCAAAAAAATTGGGCTTTCTGTCGTCTTTTCATTTGGCCGAAAAACAAGAGAAATCGACCCAGTCGATTTATACACAAAATCGTTCGATTTCAAGGGAGGAAAATCGTCCGATTTATATGCATATTGGCACGATTTTCTTCAACAGAAAGTACTCTTCTCTTGGCTCGTCTTCTATGCTTCTCCTTTGCAATTCCTTAGCTCTTTGTGATCCCTCTAAGACTCCTTTAGCTTCCTTAACATTTCTTAGATGCTCCTTGCTCCGCTTTTGCTTTCAATTCCACTCCATTTACCTATAATTCATCAAAAACTCGTGTAGACCTCTATTTACGACAAATGATTGAATAGAACATAAAAGGCATACAAAATCTCTCTAAATGCAAGGTAAACTGAGACAATCTTCTACAATATGCATGAATATAATGGTACATAATTCATGTCATCAAAATACCCCATACTTGCCCCTTGCTTGTCCCTAAGCAAGACTCAAATTTAGAATACAAGATGTCATGGATTACATATTTATGAAAACTCAAAAACTTTTCTTTTGGAAGTGCTTCTTCTTATTGGATCACCCTCAAAGTGATATTTCAAGGCATAAAAAGGCAAAGTATGTATCAATGATAACTATAAGATGAACTAACTTCCTTTTCTTTCTTGAAAACACAAATAAAGGACATAATAAAGATGTAGAGGTAATCAAAGTCAAACAAGTCTAAGCCATGAAGCCTTAAACACATGCATAAAAGTCTCAAGGTCTTCTAATCAAAGGAAAGGTCTAAGAAACGTATTAAGGGAAGGAATTCTTTTTGGCAATTGTGGTGCTAATCCGGGAAAGAGGAACAACATAATACCTTCAAAATTTTACTTCACCGCACATGCTTCGCATGTTGAAAGCTTTGCTTCCTTTATACTTTACTATTTGAGAGTATGGACAACGGTGCACAAAAACCGAAGCCTAGGAGATCGGCATTTCTCAATTTCGAGATGCCTCAAACCCTTGATGCACATACCATATCCCGTTAGGACTTGTCGTTCAATTGGACTTTGACAAGACACAAACACCCGGCTATGTGAACGGTGCCGAGTTACTCATCCTCATGTTCAACGTCCCCAAACTTATGAATTTCTACACTTTCATTTAATACATTTTCCTTGGCCCTCCCACATCAAACATGCCTTTTTCTATCACTTATCCTAATTCTCGGATGGTAAAAGGAGGGTTACATATTTCATTTAGGGGCTAGCATGATCAAGATATGAGAAAAGAAAAGAAGTGAATTGCCTTAGTCATCCTTGTATGATGTAAAAGAACTTGCAATATAGCTTCGACTATTATTTCATTCTCTTATCAAAACAACTAAATCATATAACTTATTCATGTGTTCAAGTAACAAAAGTAAACTCATTCATGCTATGATTAACATCTCAACACAACTAAGCATCTTTTTGCCTATCCACATACACATCTCTCATCATAGAGGTCATTTCCATCATAAGAAGCACAAAAAATTTTTGAAAAATCATAGGATTTGAAAAAGATCATGCAAATGCAAGTGTCATAGTGGAAAGCAAGTAGTGCAAGAGTTATTAAAAGCCAAATCATCAAGAGTAGTGCAAAGTTCATAAAGTGCTAAGATGAAACAAAAGGTATTGTAAGTACCCCCACCCCATACTTAACATCCACATTGTCCCCAATGTGAAAATCAAGCATAAGATGAAGAAAAATACTTACAATGTAAAAGAAGTGGAAGCTCAATCCTCTGTCGGTGGTGGAGGTGGTGGATAAGGATACATCGGTGCACTAGGATCGTAGAAGTGGCCGAACTGGTGGAATTATAAGTCTCTCATCTGGCCATCGTAGGATGAATGCCTAACGTCCGTCTCCTGCCTGTAGTTCCTGAACTGAGTGTTTAGGGTGTCGTAGTCGGTGTGGAGAGCGTGATAGTCGGTGCTGAGGCTCTGGAAACTAGAGACTAGCTCCCTAAAGTGACGGGGAGGTCGACGTCCTCGTCCGTGTCTTGGGGCACGTGAAAATGACCGGCGAGGTGGCTGCATGTCATCCTCCGTCTCCTCATCGCCTCTACTAGTCCTGCTAGGTCCTCCACCATGAGTGTCGGTGTCCATGGCATCCGTAGCATGACCGCTATGAGTGTCACTCTCAAACTCGAGCATGGTCCCCTGGCCTACATCCTCATCCTCCTCAGTGTCACCTGCATCATCATCATAATATAAAGGAGGAGATATCTCCTCAAGCATCAACTCAAATGTCTCCTTCCAGTTCCTCTTGCTCCGAATAGTGTATTCGGGTTTCCAGATGATCTCGGATGGCTTCTTCTTTGGATCCTTGTGCCATGGCATGGGCACATGAAGTGTTCCTCTCCCTCGAGGAAGCAAAACCTGTTGAGTAACCAATCTCTGTGAGCCTAAAGGTAGGGCACTCTCAGCTAGTGTGCATCCCAAGTAGTCTAATCCCAATGCCTTAGCCACATGAGTGACAAGGCCACTAGCACAAATGTCGCCCTTAGCTTTGTTGGCTATCTTTCCTAGATAGTCAGCAAGCATGGTGGAAATGTCGGGAATGGTGGTGGATGTCATACAATATAGAATGAAAAGCTCATCAGCCTTGAGCTTTTGTGGAGTCTCTGTCCGTGCAAATAGGCTCTCACTAAGAATCTGATGTACTACCTTAAAGGAGAGGTTGTACATACTAGTCTCCTTAGAATTTCCGAGTCTCCACTTATCTCCTCCATATTCACCCACGGAGATAGCCTCCCAAAAGTCGCTAGCACTAACACCTCTAGCAAATGTGCCTGCATCTGAATAAGAAAAGCCGAACAAGTCTCCAACAGTATCAATAGATATGGTATGATCTTGGCTCATAAGGCGGAAGGTGACCATCCTTTCTCTAGGATCATGCTCGAATGTACTAAGGAACTCTAGGGTGATCTCGGTATATGCTTCCTCCCTAATCATAGCAAACTGTCTCAGCCCAGCCTTGTCAAGCATCATATCCACATCCTCTCGAACAAACAAGGAATCTAGATCATCTAACACAATGTAGCGAGGAGGGGTGAATGGGTGATCTAAGATGCGTTCATATCTTTTCTTGTGCTTGGATAGAGGAGGGGGAAGCTTTGGAATGTTTTGAGGTGGTGGTGGAGGTGGGGGAGGGGCTTTGGATGAAGATCCCTTCTTCTTCCCCGTATTCCTAGTTATTCTCTTCACAATATCCATTTCTGCAGTTAAAAATCGCCCTGTTCTTCACAAAAATCGGACGATTTTTCTGGGTTAGGTCGATTTTTCTGTCGATTTCTACGATTCTCACAATTCTGTAAAGTTCTATTCCAACAATCACCACATACAGTTTCCTATAGTGATTCCTAAGCAGATTTCTCAATCAATTTCAGCAAACAAACACTTCCTAAGCAAACTTCAATTTCGAATTAGAAACTTAGGTTTTGGAAAGAAAAACCTGAATTCCGTACGGAGGAGTCGATTGCCGTGCTTGTTGATGGTAGATCCTTGTTCCTTGTTGAAAATGCTTCAGTTTGGAGCCAAGAATCACTCAAAATGATTAAGGAATGAGGATTGTAGGGTATGGGCGATTTTCGGAGTTCTTGATAGAGGGAAATCGAGAGTGGAAGGTTGTGGAATGAGGAAGATCGAGTGTTTGAGTCTTTATATAGGGTCGAGAAACTGTGAAGAAAATCGGCCGATTTATAAGGTCGTTTTAATCGTCGGGGCGATTTTTCTTTCTGTTGGCAAAAATCGACTTGCTCTGTTACTGAATCGGACGATTAACTTAAGGTAACTCGATTTTTCTCTGAACACTTGAAAATCGGACGATTTTTCTTGGCAGGTCGATCTCTAGGTCGATTTTTCTTTCTGTTGGCAAAAATCGACTTGCTCTGCTCCTGAATCGGACGATTAACTTAGTGCAGCTCGATTTCCTTCCTTATTCTTCATGGACATTGAAGATTTAACTGATTTATGCTCCCTTTCTCCATGGATCTCTCAAATTTGGACCTAATTTCCTGCGATTAATGACACGACAAAACAAGAGTGCATCGAGGGACAAATAAAAAGCGAAAACAAAGAAACAAAGCAACTAATCTACTCTAACTAAGTGATAAAAGGAGGGAAATACTATACTATCATGGGTTGCCTCCCAAGAAGCGCTTGATTTATCGTCTTTAGCTGGACGGTGTGTGGTTTGGATCAATGGAGGAGGATAGGAGCTATCTCCTCGACCGGAGCTTCCGGTGTGTATTTCTTCAACCGTTGGCCATTAACCTTGAAACTTCCGCTTTGTTCACCCCATACTTCAACTGCACCATGGGGGAAAATTCGTTTAATTACATAAGGTCCTGTCCAACGGGATTTAAGCTTACCTGGAAATAGACGAAGCCTTGAGTTGAATAGAAGGACTTGGTCTCCCTCTTTCAAATCTTTTGGAATGGTGTGCTTATCATGCCAACGCTTTGTCCGTTCCTTGTATATCTTTGCGTTCTCATACGCATTTAGCCGGAGCTCATCCAGCTCATTGATGTCTAAGAGCCGCTTCTCTCCGGCTTCTTTCATGTCAAAGTTGAGCCACTTGATAGCCCAATGTGCTTTATGCTCTAGCTCTACAGGAAGATGACAAGATTTACCATAGACAAGATTATACGGAGTCGTACCTATTGGTGTCTTGAAGGCTGTCCTGTACGCCCATAGTGCATCGTCAAGCTTCATTGACCAATCTTTCCTCGTTTTAGAGACGGTTTTCTCTAAAATTCCCTTGATTTCTCTGTTTGATATTTCAACTTGTCCGCTAGTTTGCGGATGGTAAGGTGTAGCTATCTTATGGGTCACCCCATACTTAGTCAATAAAGTCTCAAATCGACGGGCTGTGAAATGCGTTCCTCCGTCACTAATGATGGTTCGGGGAGTTCCGAACCTTGGGAAGATCGTTCTATTGAAGAACTTCACCACTACCATTGCATCATTAGTAGGAGAAGCGATTGCCTTTACCCATCTTGAGACATAGTCTACGGCAAGAAGTATATACTGGTTTCCGCATGAAGATGGGAAGGGTCCCATAAAATCGACGCCCCATACATCGAAGATTTCTACTTCTTGTATGTTATTGAGCGGCATTTCATTCCTCCTCGGTATATTACCTGTCCTTTGATAAGCATCACAAGCAACAACAAACTTTTGCACATCTTTGAAAAGTGTAGGCCAAAAGAAGCCGGAACGAAGTACCTTAGCACAAGTCTTGTCGGAACTAGCATGTCCGCCACATGGTAGAGAATGGCAATGGCGGATGACACTATCCACCTCATCTTCGGGGATACATCTCCTGTAAATGCCATCGGGACCTCTTTTGAATAGAAGAGGTTCGTTCCAATAGAAATGCCGGACGTCTCTAAAGAACTTCTTCTTTTGAGCATATGAAAGTCCGGGTGGAATCTCCTGGCAAACAAGGTAATTCACAATGTCACCAAACTATGGATCATTACCTTTTGAGATGTGTTGAAGACACTCTTCAATCTCGTGTAACTGCTCGTCAGGGAATGAGTCGTCTATAGGAAGTTCATCCGTCTCGCCGGTGAGTTACGGAAGACGACTGAGATGATCGGCAACGGAGTTTTCCAATCCTTTCTTATCACGAATCTCCAAATCGAACTCTTGTAAGAGTAAGATCCATCTTAGAAGCCTTGGCTTCGCATCCTTCTTCGTGAATAAGTAGCGAATTGCAGAATGGTCCGTATAGACTATCACCTTTGCACCTACAAGATAGGAACGAAATTTCTCAAAAGCGTATACTACGGCTAAAAGTTCCTTTTTTGTGGTTGCATAATTATATTGAGCCTCATCTAGCGTTTTGCTAGCATAGTAGATGGCATGAGTGCGACCATCTTTCTTCTGTCCAAGTACGGCTCCTATAGCGACGTCGCTTGTGTCGCACATGACCTCGAAAGGAAGAGTCCAATCGGGTGGTTGAATGATTGGTGCTGAAATCAAAGCTTCTTTGATCCTGCAAAAAGCATCTAAACAATCTTTCGAAAATTCGAAAGTTGCGTCCTTCATCAAAAGATTAGTTAAGGGTTTTAAAATCTTAGAAAAATCCTTTATGAATCTCCTATAGAAGCCTGCGTGCCCTAAGAAACTTCTAATTCCTTTCACAGAAGAAGGGGGAGGTAGTTTCTCAATGGTTTCTATCTTTTCTCTATCAACCTCTATTCCCCTTTGTGATACTAGATGACCTAACACAATTCCTTCGGTAACCATGAAATGACACTTTTCCCAGTTTAATACTAAGTTAGTGTCCTCACATCTCTTAAGAACTAGTGAAAGGTTATAGAGACAGTTATCGAAGGAAGAACCATATACCGAAAAGTCGTCCATGAAGACTTCCATGATATTCTCTACGTATTCGGAGAAGATTGCCATCATACACCTTTGGAAGGTGGCTGGAGTGTTGCATAGACCGAATGGCATTCTTCTATAAGCAAACGTACCCCAAGGGCACGTGAAAGTCGTCTTCTCTTGATCATCCGGATGAATTGGAATCTGAAAGAAACCGCTATATCCATCTAGATAACAAAAGTAAGAATGTTGGGCTAACCTTTCCAACATTTGATCAATAAAAGGAAGGTGGAAGTGGTCCTTCCTAGTGGCCACATTCAGTTTGCGGTAGTCGATGCACATTCGCCACCCTGTAACTGTCCGTGTGGGGATAAGTTCGTTATTTTTTTTTGCAACAACGGTAATGCCTCCTTTCTTTGGTACTACCTGTACTGGACTCACCCATTTGCTATCGGAGATAGGAAAGATGATACCAGCATAAAGTAGCTTAAGGATTTCTTTCTTCACAACCTCTTTCATTGCCGGATTTAACCGTCTTTGAGGTTGGCATGAAGGCTTGTAATCCTCTTCCATTAGAATTTTGTGCATACATAGGGAAGGTTTTATTCCTACTAAATCATCAATAGTATAGCCTAATGCTCTCCTATGTTGCTTCAAAATATGCATAAGTTTCTCTAGTTCAGCATCATTCAATTTAGCATTGACTATGACCGGATATGTGGAATTAATGCCAAGAAATGCATACCTTAAATGCGTGGGGAGTGGCTTCAATTCTAATGATGGAGGTGCCTTGATTGATGATGAATCTTGGTCGTCGGATGTTGTGGGAGATGCCTCTAGAGGTGGGAGTGATGCATCATTAGAGTTGAGAACAGCTGCGGTGAAGTTTGGAGAATCCAGAAAATTTCCCACTGGATCGACCTCCCCTGAAGTAAATCGGTCGATCTGAGGCACGATTTTTCTTCCTGTTGTCAAAAATCGGGTTGCCCTTTCACAGATCGGACGATTTAGTTTAGTCAGGTCGATTTTTCTTTTTGTTGTCAAAAATCGGGCTGCCTTTTCACAAATCGGACGATTTAGTTGGTGCAGGTCGATTTTCTTCACAGTTTCCGGAGTAAATTCTAATTCTTCAAATCTTGTTCCTAGTTCTTCCTCCATATCATTTAATGCTTTCAGATCCTCATTGCAATCATGTTCCACTCCTTCCTCCATGATTCTCATACTAAGAACCTTTTGAAGAGGGTCTTTCATTAAGATTGAACTTACTACCTCTCTAGACTCTTCTTCATCAAAAATATCAAAAACATCGTCTCTCAAGGCTGGCTCC
The DNA here is from genome assembly GCA_033239125.1 of Fagopyrum homotropicum. NCBI lineage: Eukaryota > Viridiplantae > Streptophyta > Magnoliopsida > Caryophyllales > Polygonaceae > Fagopyrum > Fagopyrum homotropicum. Next base: position 97,137,424 of record BSWB01000007.1, on the reverse strand, counting down.
TTGATTAAGGAAGAGAGTATGAATTCCACCTTCTCTTCACCTATATTGAAAGATAGCTGGCCATTCTTGCAATCTACCATGCATCCGGATGTTGCAAGGAATGGTCTCCCAAGGATGATGGGAACCGGATAATCTGCAGGGATGTCAAGAACGACAAAATCTATAGGAATGTAAAACTTACTGAGTTTTACCGGAATGTCTTCTAGTATCCCAACTGGCTTAGTGGTAGAATGATCAGCCATGTAGAGAGTGATCTTCACCGGTCTAGGTTCTCCTAGACCAACTGCTTTGCATAGAGCAAGTGGTATGATACTCACACTCGCTCCAAGGTCGCAAAGTGCGTCATAAGTAGCTTCTCCCAAAGTGATGGGTATACAAAAGCATCCTGGATCACGGAGCTTAGGTGGCATATTCTCCGTCATAGTCTTGATGAGTTCGGATGACTCCATACTCATCTTGACTTCTCCGATGTCTTCCAATTTCCTCTTGTTAGAGAGGATCTCCTTGAGGAATTTCCCATAAGCTGGCATACCTAAAATTGCATCCATAAAAGGTATATTAATATGCAGCTTACTCATAAGTTCAACAAACTTACCAAAGTGTTTATCTAGGCGTGCTCGCGCTCTAGATTGAGGAAAAGGTAGAGGTGGTTTGTAGGCGGGAGGAGGAACATAGATATCTTCCTTCTCTTTTCCTTCTCCTTCTTTAGTGGTGGTTTCAACCACTTTAGGTTGAGGATCGGTGGTTGTTATGCCACTCCTAGTAGTGATGGCCATAACCCTTCCCTTTAGGTTATCTTCCGTCTTCCCGGGAAGTTTCCCTTGATCTCTTGGAACTTCGCCGGCCTTGTTAAATACTTGGGTTTCCAAAGCCTTGTGAGCTTTATCAACCGAAGTTATATAGCTCTCCAACCCTTGTAGTTTGCCTAGGATCGTCTTTATCATGGGATCGGGTTTGTTTGATCCGCTTGATTGTTCCTGGCTTGCTAAAGGAGTAGAAGAAGATGGAGGTGTTAGAGCCTTTTCAGCATGAGAGTAAGGATTACTTGGATTTTGCTGATTTGACCTCCAATTATTGTTATTTGAGTTCCTATTGTTGTTGTTCCAATTGGAGTTCCGGTTGTTATTGTTGTTGTTATTCCAATTGGAGTTCCGGTTATCATTCCTTTGATTGTTGTCCCTTGCCATGTAGTTTGCTTCTTGCTCCTTAGTCTTTTGAAGACTTGTTTTGAGCACTTCCCTCAACTCTTTGATCTCATTATTGAGGGAGTATATTTGTGTTTGAGCAGCTTGGTTCAACTTAGCTCCCGGATCGCCTTGATTCCGGCTATTTGAGTCCACCTTCCGGTGGGAATACTTCTCAATCACTTGGGCTTGCTTCTCAATGAAGTCCCAAGCGTTATCTTCTCTCATGTCCATGAATGTGCCACAAGAGAGAGATTGAAGGTTGAATTGTGTTTCCACATCCAATCCCTTATAGTAAATCTCCAATAATTCCAGCTTTGAAATGCCATGGTGTGGGCAATCCAACAAGAGGTCTTGAAACCTTTCCCAAGATTGAAACAAGCTTTCGTTAGGTTTCATAGAAAAAGCATTTATCTTACCTCTCAATTCCGCCGTTTTGGATGGCGGAAAGAACTTGGTGAGGAATTCCGAAGACAATTCCTCCCATGTAGCCAACTTTGCAGCTGGAAGTGTTTGGTACCAAGCTAGAGCCTTGTCCTTCAAAGAGAAGAAGAACGGTTTGATCTTGTAATTGCTTGTAGTAGCCTTCTTCAGCTTCATAGTCTCCATGAGAATTTCGAAATTCTGCAAGTGTTGATGTTGAGATTCAGTACTTGCTCCGCCATATTGACTTTGGCGAACCATGGTGATGACTTGTGGTGAGAAGCTAAACTCCTGGATGTCTTCAGCTCCGAAATCCACACCTAGACGGCGTGGTTGCTGAATTGGGTCCATCCGTTGCCCCAAAGTTTGGGGTCTATCACCGTTACTAGCAACTCTCACATCCCTAGTTGGGAGGCGAGGAACAACCCGTGGTTTTGGGGTGTTTCGAATAGGATGAAGTAGTGGGCCGATCTCCTCAAGCTCCGGCATGTCCGGGTCAAGTTCTTCATCATCGGATGAATCATTCCTAATGGACTTAGTTGGAGTCTTGACTTTCTTCTTCTTCCGAGATTCGTTCAATTCCAACTTCATGTCCAACATCATAGCTCTTAGATCATCAATCTGAAATTGATGATTCGTTTCAGCATCTAGACGTGCTTTCTCAATCAACTGAAGTTGGCATTGAGCTTCATTCAGTTCAGCCTGGAAGTTTCTCTCATTGTTCTCAGCCATTTTCTTTTCCTTCAACTTTCTTCTCAAAGTTTTCTCCAATTCAGGATCGAAAGGAACTAGATCTTTAGTGGATCTAGTCTTTCGCATATACCTAAAGAACCTGCAAAGATCACTCAAGTAGACAAATCAAATCACAAGAGCAAGAGCTCTCAAGGCGCCAAAAACTTGTTCGCTCGAAAAGTGTGCGTCAAAGTCTTAATATTTATATCTAGAACTCAAAGCAAAGCGAACCCGCAGTGTACGGATCGGCTGTAGTGAGGTAAGAATTCCAGAGTCGAACTCAAGGATTTGGTGAGAGTAAATTCAATTTCAATTATCTAGCGAAAAATGCTAAAAGCTTTTGTGATCAAATAAGGGTAAAATGATTCCAAGGATTCAAGTATCGGATTTCGGCTTTTGATTCAAGACACTTCTATAGATATAGGACAGAGTTTATATTGCCAAGATTAAATGTTCAAAGGTAGATATCGTACGGTGAAGTTCCGAAACCTATATGACTAATCTAAAGGGTCTCTCTATAAGGGTTGTTGAGGCTGCAATATAGAAAGATCTAAAGACAAGAATTATGTTCAAACTAACTATCTAAAACTCCAGGATATGACTCTCCAAAGTAAAGATTAGAAAACACACTTAGAATCTAAATAAAGGATGTTGAGTCTTTTTATTACCCAAATCTTATAACCTTACTCTATTAAATGTAGAATTAAGTTTGAAATCTCTTCATACACTCTATTAGAGGCTAAAAAGGTTAATCAATGTTGGGATTTAGGCAAGGATTAGTTTTGGTTAAAGATTGATTCAATTAAAGTTCGTCAGAAGAATAAATCGGGCTGTTCATAAGGAAATCGGCCGATTTACCCAAGAACAGTCCGATTTTCGTGTTATCGCAAAACTAAAATCTAAACTCTCAGGGTCCTAATGTTTGAATGAGTTCAGTCTATCATCATCTAAGCCTTAATAATCAACTATTCTCCCCAGAATCACAAGGGTTTTAGCCAACCATTTTCATAATCAAATCAAATCAAGAATTGAATGAAATAATGCAAATAAACCCGATTCTTGAATAAAAACTCAATAACCTTCAAATCTATAAATAATCGTCAAAACTGATCAATGTATCTCTTAAGTAACTCAATTACGTGTTCAAAAACTACAATCGCTTCAATGGATAAAGAAATCTCACAAAACAAGAATCAAGATTGGCTTCCCGGCAAAAGTCCTTCAATCCTTCTCCAAGAATCTCCAATCTCTCTCAAACGTCTAAAGATTTCCCGCTGCCGCCTCCTCGTTTTCGTTCCTAGGGTTCTCCTCTATAGTTTCTTGCAAATGGGCCGTTTGGAAAAACTCTCCTCTAGCCCAAAAAAATTGGGCTTTGTGTCGTCTTTTCATTTGGCCGAAAAACAAGAGAAATCGACCCAGTCGATTTATACACAAAATCGTTCGATTTCAAGGGAGAAAAATCGTCCGATTTATATGCATATTGGCACGATTTTCTTCAACAGAAAGTACTCTTCTCTTGGCTCGTCTTCTATGCTTCTCCTTTGCAATTCCTTAGCTCTTTGTGATCCCTCTAAGACTCCTTTAGCTTCCTTAACATTTCTTAGATGCTCCTTGCTCCGCTTTTGCTTTCAATTCCACTCCATTTACCTATAATTCATCAAAAACTCGTGTAGACCTCTATTTCCGACAAATGATTGAATAGAACATAAAAGGCATACAAAATCTCTCTAAATGCAAGGTAAACTGAGACAATCTTCTACAATATGCATGAATATAATGGTACACAATTCATGTCATCAGTAGTATAACATTTTAGGTGAACTTAGCATAACATAGAGCAAATGCCATGTAGTGGCCATGAACCATAGGTATTAGTGTTTGGATTTTTGAACTTGTTGAATTATCTTACCTACGATCTTAGGATGACCTTTGAGTTTACGGTTTGGACCTAGCATACTAGAGTTAGATATCTTATATATATGTTGGAGACTAGAAGTTCGAGAACTTCTAGCTTTTTAGTTGGTTGTTGATAGAGTGTCTCGCTTGGTCAGGCTTAGAGCGTTTCCTGCGGGAAGTTGAGAGTGGTTATTCGAGTTCCCTTGAGAGAGGTAAGTCTTCGAACTTACTTAGCTCATATTTTACATATTAGCATTGATGTGTGTGTGGTGGTGTATGTGTATGTTATTGTTTATGTTATAAACAAACAAACTGGTAATAGGATCACCAACTTTATATTATTCTATCCCAAGCGTATGATAACGGGCGGTTACATCATCTGCCTAGCTCTTGCGAGAGTCTAGGAGGTTCTTGGCGACTAGCCCGTGCTGGTTAGACGGTCGGAGGCATCCGTACCGTTCCATGCCGGTAAGTAGGGACCGAGGCGGGACCACGGTGGTCTCGTGTCACAAAACTAAGTTGAATTAGAACGGGATACGACCTAATAATAATAAAGATAATAAAACGGATCGTTGTGATTTTATGTATGTTGTATGCTTGTGATGAGATTATGTGTGTATGTGCCTCGCCCATTGATTCTAATATCTAGAATATGAGCTAACGGTTTTAAACCATTTGTGTAGACGCCCTGCAGGTTAAGGACGCCGCCAAGTGAGGTGGAGGAGTGGGCAGCCGAGGGTCGCCGTACACTATAGGACAGGGGCATTTTTGGGTTTATTTTGTTATGTTTGGATTTATGGATTTAGGATTTATCCTTTGATATTGTGTTGTTTTGAGGACTCGGCTGAATTTCCACTTTGTACTTTTACTTTCAGTTTCTCGCATACATTATAAACGATTTGAGTTTTTGCCTTTATTTGTGCCATGTTGGGAAGGTCCGGTGAAATTGTTGTCAAGATATGGGTCGGGACCCATTGTGAGGTCTCGTCCGTAGCATCCCGATATCCCAGGGTGTTGAACCATACACTTAGCCTCACAATACGAGTCTTTCTCTTCTTCGTGTGCAATAGGTAAACATGTCCCTCTCACATCCCCAGACTCGATGGTTAAGACATTGTATCCCTTATCTTCATCACCTATGTTCAGTTGGTGTAACACCCCAAGTTTCACAACTCGAGGAGCTACTGGTTAGGACCTCACAGTGGGTCCCGACCTTAGTTTGACAACAGCTTAACTAGATCTTTCAAGAAAGCACAGATAAGGAAATTCATAAATCATAAAGTAGGTTTTTACAAAACAATGAATGTGACCAGAAACTGACAGCCGGAAACAACAAAGTCTCATAAACTGAGAAAAAGTACAGTCATAACTGAAAGACCGATAAAAGAAACTGCACCCCATCCTAAGGAGTACGACACCCCGGCTGTCCACTACCATCCGGATCACTCGGCATCTGCTCAAACCTGTGGCAAGTCTAAACAACGATAAACAGTTAGCTAACTAATCAAATATAAGTAGAAAGATAAATAGCACAAACACACAGAAGAAGAATATAAACACTCAACATGCTGGCACACAATCCGGTTATTATCTGATAACTTATGTGATTCACTTTATCCGGTTTTAAAAGTTGTAGCATGAGAAATCTTAAGATTCTCGCCCCCGTTCCTTATCCAGCTGGTGATAGTTTAGCACACCTACACCGGTGGCGTCCCCGCAAACCAAGTATGGACTAGTCCCGAAGGAAACCCCCAACGCCCTCGGGCTAACTGAGCAGAACGCTACCGCCCGTTACTCTAAGGCCAGATATGTAAGTCGGTCGATGATTACTATGAAATACACTAGTGCACACATCATTCACACACCACTATCATAATTCACACACATATTTGACAGCTAGCTAAGTAAGCCCAAAGGACTTACCTGAAATAGATCTCGACTCTCTAATTCGCAAATTGATCTGTAACTGTAGGAATTCAGTAGCCTGTCAAAGGAGGCAAGTGTGTCAGCACACTTTCTAGGTAATTAGAAGTCTAAGACTTCTAAGGTAGATCCTATTAGAACAGAATTTAATACAATACCAATTTATGGTAAAATGACTATTTTACCCTCGGTCCCGAAACTTCCAAAAATTCAATTAATTCATGCCTAAACTCTTATTTGAGACTAAAAAGTCATATTCTAACTCCTAAAGATGAGTTTAGTTACAAACTGGAAATTTACCCATTTTCCCATTTTCCGAAAGATCATTAAGGTCCAACTTCGGCTTCAAATATGAAATTCGAATAAACTTATAAAAATTCCGAAATAATTCTCTAAATCATCTATGGTAACCCATCTACTCCTAGGAGCAAGAATTTCTCAAAACTGTTCAACCATCATTTCTATAAAAATTCCCAAAGTTGGTTACAACACTTACATTTCTATACTTAGCCAAAATTTCATTGTTGGAAAAACAGCTTAACTACTCCACTTTGGGAGCTTATAACTTCTAATCCGACCGTTCATTTCTTCTCAAATTTTAACACGGTAAACTACATAAATCTACCTATTTTATATTAAAATTTCAACGGTGGATCTTCTACATAACTCTTTAACATTGATCTACAACAATGCCAATTTCCAACCCCAAAACTGAAGAATACAAAAATTAATTTACAGCAGTTCATGTATACAACTATTTCGGACATCTTAACTCAACAGCTACTATCCACCAACACCACCCATGTTCCAGTCCTAAGTAACGCCCGATCTCTCAAGTTTAACCTAGTTCTAAATGTCTAACTGATTATCCAAATACTAGTAGTGCAAAGGGTCGAGAGCACTTACCTACGAGTCTGCAGTGGTGAAGGAACAAAGTAATCTAGCGCATTTTACACCGCCTTGGCTGCTGAATCCTTGACGACAGAAAGACAATCAGTTCTGGCCCTTAGACTAGACCTAAGTTGTAGACAAGGGTAAGCGGAATTTTTCCTCACCTCACTGCCCTTCTCAGAATTGGAGATGGATGGCGGAAGTTTCTTGGTTGGTTCGAGCCTTCTGATGCAGTGTACTCGAGCCTTCTGCACGTGAATGAGAGCATTCCATCATCGATATCAAACAATGCAGAAGGGAGGGGATATGAATAGTATCCATTCGACTCATGTTCGCCTCTAAACGTGCGTGCAAATAAGTTTTAAATTTATAAAACTAAAATAAAAGCAAGCGAACCCGCAGTGTACGGATCGGCGTAGATTAGCAAGTATTCTAGAGTATCGATCTCAAGGAATTGGTGAAACAAAGTCAGTTTCAAGTAATTGAGCAATGAAAAGTGTAGAAGTTTTGCAAATATTGGGAAAACAACAATCCTAAAGATCCAGGTATCTAATTGTGACAATCGATTCAAGATATTCTATAAGTATAAGGACAGAGTTGAGAATTGCAAAGGTATACTAAGGTAAGGTAATATACGGTGAAGTTCCATAACCCTATATGTCTAACCCAAAGACACTCTCTATACAAGTTCTTTAGCCTTGAGACACATAAAATCAAAATCAGACGCCATGTGACTTTTCAGGAAACCGTCTTTCCTTTCAAAACATCATCTACACAAGATGAGATCACTCGTAGATCTTTGTTTTGTTGATAAGTTTTCACTAATTTCATAGATCTAAATCTCCCTTGGCATTTTCTTAGTTTATCTTTCAACTAAAGTTCTAAACACACCCTCATCTCTTACTTTTGTTTTACATGCAAATGTTTCACTTGTAAAACTTAGTGATACAGTAGCATATGCGGAACCACCTAGCAAGAAGAGAAATCAAGAAGCAAGGAGACGGAAGGACATGAACATGCATAAAGACTTCAACATCTAAGAGAAGAAGAAATGACATGATCGAGAAGAAGAAGAAAGAGACTAAGTCATTTTAGAACTCTTCGTACTAGAAGATTGAGGGTGCATGATAGTCTACTCAACCACGCACATATCCGTAAAAGGAGAAGATTCATTGATCACATGCACAAGAACAAGCTCGTCCATGCGCATCTTTCAACTCATCCATGGAAGGAAGAAGGAAGCACCAACCATTCACCTACACATCTTCTAACTCAACCATGTAAGGACGTAGAGGATTCTAACCCCATGTATCCCTTATCGATGCAAGCATGCAAGAACGTAGAGAATGCCAGGTCCACTCTTTCCTTTTCGTTTCAACCATACAGAAGCATAGGGAACCCGGAGATCACACTTCACCCGATTCAACTGAAAGTATCTCCGGACCAGCCCCGGTTCACACATGCATTGCTCGCCGATCTCCCATGCGTGTGTACGACCTTCTTGGAGCGAGCCAACCATGCATAGTACCCAGTTCGGTCCATTCATGCAAACTCCCTTTTCGGTCCGAACTGCACGACGCATTTTATACATCCATGAAGACCGGGCCACCCATGCAAGCTGTAACACCCAAGTTCTCGGAACTCGGGGAGCTACTGGTTAGGACCTCACAATGGGTCCCGACCTTGGTTTAACAACAACATTACTTGCATCTTACAACAAGGCACAAATGTACTTAAACAATTTCGAAACATAATATTTTTATTGTATGAATGTACACATGTGACAGCCTTACAAAACATAAACATATACATAACATGCATGCTGTATGGTAGACTTTCCCGTCCCCATCTAATGAGTACGTGAACCCGGCTGATCATTTGTTCCGGATCTCTCTGCAACTGTCTATCTCTACAAATCTACAACACGGATAAACCGTTAGCTAACAATCCAAATATAAGTAGAATAAGGATAGCACAAACACAAACAGGGTAATATAAACACCCATCATGCTGGCACACAATTTGGTTATTATCTGATATCTTAGGTGATTCACTTTAATCCGTTTTACAGTTGTGGCACGAGAATTCTTAAGAGTTCTCGCCTCCGTTCCTTATCCAACTGGGTGTAGGTCTAGCTTACCTCCTCCGGTAGCATCACTACAAACCGAGTGTGGACTAGTCCCTAAAGAAACCCCCAGTGCCCTCAGGCTAACTGAGCAGAATGCCACCGCCGTTACTCTTAGGCCAAAGTATAGGTCGGTAGATATTTACTACTAAAATATAACTATAAACATATCATTCACACACCACCATCATCATCCACACTAATATCTAGAAGTCAGCTAAGTAAGCCCAAAGGACTTACCTGAATTCTAACATAAACTCGTTATCTCAACTCGGTCTGTAACCGCAGGAACTCAACCGCCTGTTATAAAAGGCAAGTGGATCAATAATATATCCCACTTAATTAGAAGTCTCTGACTTCTAAGATATTTAACTCTATCATCAGCTAAGTTACCAAAATACCCTTATACGAATAATTGACTATTTTACCCCTGGTCCCGAAACTTTATAAAATTCCATAACAAAGTTCCAAACTATTCTTTGAAACTCAAAACCACACTCAAACTCTCAAAGGAAAGTTTGCTAAAGATTTAGAGGAGTTAACTACATTCTTGACTTTCATAAAAAGTCGCCAAGGTCCGACTTTGGCTTAAGATATGAAAACCAAATAAAAATCTAATTATTCTAAGGAAATTAACCAAGGCTTCTATGATATGCATACTAATCATTAGGCCAAAGATCTCTCAAGAATACTCAACCATAACGCTTATATAAAACTCTAAAGTTGGAGTAAAGCTAAGATTTCTATACTTAGCCAAATTTCCTTTGTTGTAAAAACAACCCAACAGCCCTACTTTGAGACCTCAGAGATTCTAATCCAACAACCCTACTTCAACGGTGGATGTTCGATTTAAGGTGTCAAAACTAGCTCCTAAAGTCAGTAGGTCAATGTTGGAAATAAAGCATGCAAAAGGTCTCAACTTCAATTCTCCCTGTCAACATAAAACATCATTTGACCTGTCTAGAGGTCCCTAGTTCGAATCTCACTGAACCCCAGAATCTAAAAACCCTAGACCACACATCCCAGGTTCGATTCCTACGGAGGCCACTATACACACAAATCCAAACTTCATCTATGTCATACACAGGAGTGAGGAAGAGTTGATTTCTTACCGGACTGGGATCAATACTTGGCTCGGTTTTCTTGTTGCGGGAATAGGAAGACTCAATCTTGTCACCCTGCGATCATAAGATGGCCGAGATAGAGGTATGTCCGGCACACAGAGAGAGAGCAGCGTGAGTCCTTAAGGTCGATATAATAAGAAGATGAAGATAGGAAGCCGATGGGGAAAAGAGGGAGATGGAGGCTCACCAATCTACTTAGGACGCTGCTGCTTGTCACCACAGGAAGGAAGCAGTGGTTACCTTGATGATTGCAGTCGGTGGTGTGCAAGATCGAAGGCTTTGTGCCTGTACTAAGTAACCTTGGGTCAGACGAAGGAAGTAGCGAATCAGGAAGGGAAACTGAGAGGAGGATACGCTCACCTTGTAGATCACAGACTGTTGGTTCGTACGCCAAGTCCAGGAAGTGAGGTTGCGTCATTGCTGATGGAGGACAATGATGGAATACCCCTGCACTCTTGGTAGTCGTCGGCTATGGAGGAGGTCGGCTAGGGAGGCGGCTTCAGTCGAGTATGTAGGAGGCGACGAAAGGAAACTTTTGCAGATCTGCTGTCAACGAATGAAGGAAGAGGTGACTATCTGCTAATGCGTTTGTTGACAGAAGGAAGGTGTCCGAGAGTTGAAGGAGGTTGCACGTCGACGCTCACCTAAGAAAGCAGGTTGGTGACGGAAGGCGGAGGGAGAGTATAGGGCTCACAGGTTGAAAGCGGACGGCCGGCCAAGGCAGGTCTCTTGTGCTCCAAGGACGAGTGTGCAAGGGAGGGAGAAGGAGAGAGGCTGCTACCTTGGTGCCGAAGCGGTGATGGCGGTCTTCGAACGTATGTACGTGCACCTGGACGTGACAGAAAAGAAAGGAAACAGATATTTCAGCGGCGACAATCCAGGGCGTTTAAACGGCTCTCCAACTCCGCAGATCGAGGACGAAGGCGCACTGCTGGACTACTTCTTCATGGGCTTGCCGCCAGTCTTGAGGAGTTGCATCCTTGCTACTAGGCTGGCATGGGCAGGTAAGTTCTGGGCTGGACATAAGGTTAGACTCCTGTTGGGCTGGTACTCTTCACCTCTCTAATTGTTTTGAAAGTGAGCATGGCTGCATTAAGGAAGGAAGTGATTTGGGCTTAGAACTTGTCAAGGTCTTGGCATGACCTTGTCAAGAGTTTGTCAAGGTCTCGTCTCGGCTTGTCATGGTATCGTCTCGGTTTGGTCATGGTCTTGCCAAAAGACATGTACTAGAAGTTGTAAGAATTAGAGTTTGGTGGAATATTTCTATCATTTTATGTGACAAATGAATTCACATAAAATTATATAATGGTGATGATTCATGGAACTAGATCTCATAAAAAAAATCAACGGTTCGAAAACCGATTAGACTCGGGATTAACGGAAATAAAAATTTCCGGATATTACATAAGTACCCCCTTAAAATAAGTTTCGTCCCGAAACTTAGAATAAGGAATATCCACCCACATGACATTCCATATCTACATTTGAAATATCTAACTCTTCTTTTAGAGAATTTTCACTCTAACGTCCTAACATGCAGGAACTACTCAATCATCCTAGTCAAGCAACAGATGGAACCACGATCACTCAAATTAATTTATCATGTAACTTACACAACACACAACCAAGTGCTAACTCGTTGATACAGGGTAGCGGCTATCTCCGCAAATAACGCGGATTAACTACGTCTAATGCTCTCCTTTGTCTCCATGTAGCCTCATTGGCTCCTCATCTAGACCACTGGAAACTCTACAAGGTATGATCCGGCCCATCTATGAGATCCTCCTAGCTAACGACATGTCCCGGTTCCCGTATGTATTCCTTTAACTATTACACGTGAACACTCGGTGTTTACCCTCTAGTATGGGTAGGAGTGACGGTCGATAAATAACTTCCCAGTCCTCCTTAAGATTTTAAACGGTTTTCTATTTTAAACCCACTTCCATCTTTATTGACAACTCTACTGTACGGTAACTACAAAACTTTATCCTTCCGCTGGCCCACTTGCTTCTACCTTTCGGAAGATCCCGACTATAACTTCTAAAATCATTATTTAGACCTATCTCGCCCGTTTACTAAGTCTCTCATGCTCTTTGTAAGACCACTCACTTGGTCTTGTCCCCAGAATATGACTCCTTCGGACCTTTCCTCCGTTAATGATCTATCACCTACTTCCCTCTGAGTCTTAAATTCGATATAGCTCAACAATTTAAATCCGGGAGTCCTTCTATGCGTTTCATTGACGTCATACAATATGTAGATCCTTAATATATTACAGACTCAACTCAAGCTTCCTACACAATTTCCAAGATCTTAAGTGGAATAGGATGTGTCTAGAATGACGATACTAGACACAAGATGCTCTCACATCACCGTCGTTTGATCATATCCACTCAATACCTGCTAACACATCAGCAAGATTGCACTCTTTTATCCATCACATCTATCATACCGATAATAGTTCTCGGACTCGAAACGCAACTCGGATCCATTCCGATATAACATTACACATAACCTCTACCCGAGATTATGCTTTCTCTATGCGCGATTACTGAGTTGAAAGTATGCTCCTGACATTTCCTTCCTTATGTGTCTTCCGACTCAGTAGGGTAGTTACTCACTTTGAGCTTTCTAGTGTAAGCCTTGCACCATACTTTTATTACGTCGTTAATTCTTCTCTTAATCCATCAGGAAAACTCACTCCAGAGTACTCCATTAGTATAGGATTCAAAACCACTGGTCTAGCAACATATAACAAAGCCTTCATTCTTCACTCAGAACCACAATAAGGTAACACTCTTTTTCTATAATCCTCTTTATTCCCATACAGTATTTCCAGTTACTCCGCGTAGCCTATCTCACGTTCTTTCCAAACAAAATGCGTTTCACCCACTATCATTATTTTAAACGTGACACGTCATTTTTTTTTTTTTTAAAACTTCTAACACGGATTCAACTCTTTGACTCGACCGGAGTTTGATCTACACCAACCCTCATGAAATCTCTAACATGGTTCTTTTTATACCTTTAGTGCATCCAAGAAGGTTGTTATTGTCTATTGGAGGAAATCCTCCAAGGCGTTGGTAAAGCCACCTCGTAATTCCACATTCCCAAATATCTCTTCTTAAGGGCACATAATCATCAATACCAGCAACACTTGCACGTCCTACGTTGACATTGGTTAGTTTATAGTTGACTTACCTCAATATCTCATACTCACTCTTCTCATACTTATACTAGCATAAAATTCCTAGTAAGCATCAACTAATCGGTCAATCCTTTTCCCCTTCGTTAGTTCGTTCAATCCTCCCCACTTCCATTTTCTTAGGCCAACTCTCTTTCTCGAGTTCCCTAGGTCGTTCTCACATGTCCCTTCATTAGCGTTGTTTATAATATTGCTTTGTTGACTCCATTGACTCTACTACCAACCTCCTACTCTTTTTCATACTGGCGTCGCGATTCCTCATCACTTCTTATCTCTTTGACGAGGTCAAACCTCCTCTACCCTTGTGGGGTTCTATCTTCGTTCTTACTCTCAATTGTAGGTCTTCATTCCGTGCATCTCTTAGTCACAAGGGGTTCTTCCTCAATTATCGTAGGAGAATCATCATTTTCCCTTGTATGAAATGGTACGCACACTCTGTCCTGTCTGACATAGAACCTTATCGAAAGTGTATACTTCTTACTCCTCTAGTTCTCCTTTTTTAATCCATCTGTACTAGTTGTGATATGTACCTTTTTCCCAGCCGGTAGGTAGTAATTCACTTACACAATTCCCTTTATCTCAAATAACATAAGGGGGTCATTCCTGGCCGTCTAATCTTTCCTCTTAAGTTCTTAATTAGAATTACTAGCTCGTACGCACTCCATGTTACTATTAAGGGTACTAGTACTGGTATCGATTTAGCTTCACCTTTTCCGTCATTGATCTCTTGAAGGGTCCTCCATATGTCTATAAAATTCTTTCATAAGTCTATGGTTATCCTCCTTATCTGCCAACCAGTTACTACTAGTTGACCCGCACGTGTTATGTCTTAGATATTACCTACTAGTTTGTAGTTGACCTTATATAAAGTCACGGACTTATTGTTCTTTTATCTCTTTGAAGTTTGATACACTTGGGGAAATCTATCTCCTCCAATTTCTTGGTTAACACTACTTCAGCTCCTCCCAAGTCTGCACTTATCTTGTTCTCTTATGGAACCAGTATACGCTTCTGAGTCTAGTCCTAACATTCATCTGTCTTCAAAGAGTTTATTAAGTCTTCCATCATAACTTGTAAGCGTGTCTTCACAATTCCTCTTACTTTGTTTATCGTCCGTTTGTGATTCTCTGATATGACCGTTTATGTTGGTAACTTAAATCTTTATGTGAATGAGAAGTTATTATGGACTCTTTCGTCCACCAAAAATCACCTTCCCACATTCTTCCCTTTATTGAGTGTTTTGTCGTAATGCCACATTTATAGAATTCCGTTGTCTTAATTTCAGGCTTCTACTGTATTTGATACTTACGCCATGATTTCTTGTAACTCTTGCATCTCTGAGTAATTTAAACCGCCCCTATGATGATGCAATTTATTTCACGTCTTTGAACTCATTTGTCAATGTTTGTCTTTGTACTCCTTCAACTCTCACAACTGAGTCAACACCCTATCTTCCTTGTACTCTCAAGCCTATGCTTGCATATGGTGGCGTCCACTTTGATTGTAACATCTTTTACTCCGCAAGTCCTGGTTGTACTCCGTTTGATATGATTCATATGATTCATGTTCTCTTATTGTTATCTCTACTCCGATCTCTTGTTGTCTCTTGTGTGATCCTCCTAATTCATTTCGCGGTTTCATATGGCCAAGTCCCTTGCATGACTTCCTATTCCTTCTATCTGAGCTGACTCGGGAATTTCTTTCTCATCGGTTGTACTTGTGGTGAAAATTATCTCCCCATCTTTACTCCTTTACCCACCCGTTCGTCGGATGATTTATAGGGTCGCCAGGACGCCCACCAGGGTATAATACTCAATCCTAGGTCTGAATCCATTGTCTCGTGTTGAAAAAAATTCCTCAAGTCCGCTACGGATTTATCATGAGGCAATAATCGGTTCATGATATCACAAGTAAAGGATCTAAAATATCCTTTAGGATACTAACATGCTACACATATACATATATATAATCATACAATAAAACATATCGATATAACTCTATATACTAACATCTATCATTCCAAGTTGCAGAGATCCACGGAGAACGATGGTGGTCTGACGTACTACTAACCAACAACCCGACTATGCACGTGTGAAAAAAAAACAGAAATCCGTTTTGAAAATCTTAGACTCCTTTCGGGTTCTAGTTATTTTATACATTCGGTCTTTCAGAAGATTTCAAATGCCATTGTTGCCAACCTCCTCTGATACCATGTTGTAACACCCCAAGTTCTCGGAACTCGGGGAGCTACTGGTTAGGACCTCACAATGGGTCCCGACCTTGGTTTAACAACAACATTACTTGGATCTTACAACAAGGCACAAATGTACTTAAACAATTTCGAAAAATAATATTTTTATTGTATGAATGTACACATGTGACAGCCTTACAAAACATAAACATATACATAACATGCATACTGTATGATAGACTTTCCCGTTCCCATCTAATGAGTATGTGGACCCGGCTGACCATCTGTTCCGGATCTCTCTGCAACTGTCTATCTCTACAAATCTACAACACGGATAAACCGTTAGCTAACAATCCAAATATAAGTAGAATAAGGATAGCACAAACACAAACAGGGTAATATAAACACCCATCATGCTGGCACACAATTTGGTTATTATCTGATATCTTAGGTGATTCACTTTAATCCGTTTTACAGTTGTGGCACGAGAATTCTTAAGAGTTCTCGCCTCCGTTCCTTATCCAACTGGGTGTAGGTCTAGCTTACCTCCTCCGGTAGCATCACTACAAACCGAGTGTGGACTAGTCCCTAAAGAAACCCCCAGTGCCCTCAGGCTAACTGAGCAGAATGCCACCGCCGTTACTCTTAGGCCAAAGTATAGGTCGGTAGATATTTACTACTAAAATATAACTATAAACATATCATTCACACACCACCATCATCATCCACACTAATATCTAGAAGTCAGCTAAGTAAGCCCAAAGGACTTACCTGAATTCTAACATAAACTCGTTATCTCAACTCGGTATGTAACCGCAGGAACTCAACCGCCTGTTATAAAAGGCAAGTGGATCAATAATAAATCCCACTTAATTAGAAGTCTCTGACTTCTAAGATATTTAACTCTATCATCAGCTAAATTACCAAAATACTTTTATACGGATAATTGACTATTTTACCCCTGGTCCCGAAACTTTATAAAATTCCATAACAAAGTTCCAAACTATTCTTTGAAACTCAAAACCACACTCAAACTCTCAAAGGAAAGTTTGCTAAAGATTTAGAGGAGTTAACTACATTCTTGACTTTCATAAAAAGTCGCCAAGGTCCGACTTTGGCTTAAGATATGAGAACCAAATAAAAATCTAATTATTCTAAGGAAATTAACCAAGGCTTCTATGATATGCATACGAATCATTAGGCCAAAGATCTCTCAAGAATACTCAACCATAACGCTTATATAAAACTCTAAAGTTGGAGTAAATCTAAGATTTCTATACTTAGCCAAATTTCCTTTGTTGTAAAAACAACCCAACAACCCTACTTTGAGACCTCAGAGATTCTAATCCGACCGTTAACTCGTTCTCAAATTTTAAAACCATAAACTATGTATATCTGTCTACGACATATCAAAAATTCAACGGTAGATGTTCGATTTAAGGTGTCAAAACTAGCTCCTAAAGTCAGTAGGTCAATGCTGGAAATAAAGCATGCAAAAGGTCTCAACTTCAATTCTCCCTGTTAGCATAAAACATCATTTGACCTGTCTAGAGGTCCCTAGTTCGAATCTCACTGCCCCAGAATCTAAAAACCCTAAACCACACATCCCAAGTTCGATTCCTACGGAGGCCACTATACACACAAATCCAAACTTCATCTATGTCATACACAGGAGTGAGGAAGAGTTGATTTCTTACCGGAATGGGATCAATACTTGGCTCGGTTTTCTTGTTGCGGGAATAGGAAGACTCAATCTTGTCACCCTGCGATCATAAGATGGCCGAGATAGAGTTATGTCCGGCACACAGAGAGAGAGCAGCGTGAGTCCTTAAGGTCGATATAATAAGAAGATGAAGATAGGAAGCTGATGGGGAAAAGAGGGAGATGGAGGCTCACCAATCTACTTAGGACGCTGCTGCTTGTCACCACAGGAAGGAAGCAGTGGTTACCTTGATGATTGCAGTCGGTGGTGTGCAAGATCGAAGGCTTTGTGCCTGTACTAAGTAACCTTGGGTCATACGAAGGAAGTAGCGAATCAGGAAGGGAAACTGAGAGGAGGATACGCTCACCTTGTAGATCGCAGACTGCTGGTTCGTACGCCAAGTCCAGGAAGCGAGGTTGCGTCATTGCTGATGGAGGAGAATGATGGAATACCCCTGCACTCTTGGTAGTCGTCGGCTATGGAGGAGGTCGGCTAGGAAGGCGGCTTCAGTCGAGTATGTAGAAGGCGACGAAAGGCAACTTCTGCAGATCTGCTGTCAACGAATGAAGGAAGAGGTGACTATCTGCTAATGCGTTTGTTGACAGAAGGAAGGTGTCCGAGAGTTGAAGGAGGTTGCACGTCGACGCTCACCTAAGAAAGCAGGTTGTTGACGGAAGGCGGAGGGAGAGTATAGGGCTCACAGGTTGAAAGCGGACGGCCGGCCAAGGCAGGTCTCTTGTGCTCCAAGGACGAGTGTGCAAGGGAGGGAGAAGGAGAGAGGCTGCTGCCTTGGTGCCGAAGCGGTGATGGCGGTCTTCGAACGTATGTACGTGCACCTGGACGTGACAGAAAAGAAAGGAAACAGATCTTTCAGCGGCGACAATCCAAGGCGTTTAAACGGCTCTCCAACTCAGCAGATCGAGGACGAAGGCGCACTGCTGGACTACTTCTTCATGGGCTTGCCGCCAGTCTTGAGGAGTTGCATCCTTGCTACTAGGCTGGCATGGGCAGGTAAGTTCTGGGCTGGACATAAGGTTAGACTCCTGTTGGGCTGGTACTCTTCACCTCTCTAATTGTTTTGAAAGTGAGCATGGCTGCATTAAGGAAGGAAGTGATTTGGGCTTAGAACTTGTCAAGGTCTTGGCATGACCTTGTTAAGAGTTTGTCATGGTCTCGTCTCGGCTTGTCATGGTCTCGTCTCGGTTTTGTCATGGTCTTGCCAAAAGACATGTACTAGAAGTTGTAAGAATTAGAGTTTGGTGGAATATTTCTATCATTTTATGTGACAAATGAATTCACATAAAATGATATAATGGAGATGATTCATGGAACTAGATCTCATAAAAAAAATCAATGGTTCGAAAACCGATTAGACTCGGGATTAACGGAAATAAAAATTTCCGGATATTACACAAGCTTACCTAACCCTCCATGCTCTCGTGATGATTGGCCCATACACGCTATTTTAAATCCACCATACACCCATGGAGAATGGTCTGAATCTTGTGGCCAATTTGGGTAAAAGATATTATATTTTATGTCCATAAAGACTTTTTTTAATTATGGGTTAATTTTTTACCTTTTAGTTGTTAATTTTTGGCTCACATATCTTTTAATTATTTTACAAATAGTTTAAGTCTTTTAATAGATAAGTTTAAAGATAGATTGAGAGAATCATATATATCTTTTACAAGATATATTTGATTGATGTTTGAAGATCCTATGTAATATTATCTTATAGTAGATTGAGAGAATCAAGAATCATGTATATCTTTTACAAGCTATATTTGATTGATGATCCTATGTAATATTATGTTAGAGTAGATTGAGAGAATCATATATATATATATATATATATATATTTTACAAGATATATTTGATTGATGTTAGAAGATCCTATGTAATATTATCTTAGAGTAGATTGAGAGAATCATGTATATCTTTTACAAAATATATTTGGTTGATGTTATAAGATCCTATGTAATATTAGAAGATCCTATGTAATATTATGTTTGAGTAAATTGAGAGAATCGTGTATATCTTTTACAAGATATATTTGTTTGATATTAGAAGATCTGGGATGTTATCACTCACGCCTCTCCTACACATATAGGATACTCGGCGTCTGTTATCTCTTCGTCTTCATTCTCCTCAATTCATACAATCTCTCCATATCCTATCTCCCTATCCTATTTGAGTTCTTGTGGAAGAGTTCAACTTCAATACTCCTTAATTCATAGAATCTCTCACTATCTCTTCGTCTTCATCCTCCTCAATTCGGAGCAGATTCAAAGTCGGCCGACATAAAAAACAAGAACAAGCGGCGTCGATCACAAGTTAATGGTACAAATCCCCTGTAAATGTCGTGCGTGTCGGTTATGGGCCGCCGGATACCGGCGGTGATCTGATCTGGTTCCGTCTGGAGGTTTGGAGGGTAGGTCGAAGTGGTTCGGGGTCGGATCTTGATTGCAGATTTTATCGATTTCCCTGTGATTTCGCTTTCGCCTGCCGAGTGTTGATCGATTGTGAGGAATAGTGATGAAGAGGAGGCAGAAGAAGCGGATAATGAGGGACCGTTACGAGGGGCTTTAACGCTTCCATGGATTCCTTAGAAGAGGCATTACCTATGAGGTGCGTTGCGTTGCTTATCTTCTCCTGTTTTCATTAATTTTTTGTGTTGCGTGATCCGTACTGTGATTTTGATTGAATCTTGTGAAATTTACCGAACAATTTGGTCTCCAGAAGGCAAATCTTGATGTTGTTTTGTTATATGAAACAATTTACTATTTTGAATGTATTTTGTGAGAGGAGTGTATGTGCAAGAAGGTTTCTTGTCTTGAAATTCCTTCCCTGCAAATCCACATATGATTCTTGTGACATTCATACATTGATGCTTTCTTTCGGAAGCACTTTGTTCAATTCTAATTGTTTCTGATATGAAAACAACATCAAGAAAATTTGTAAATTTCACATTATTAGATCAAAATCATATTTAGAAATTCAAATCGATCACACACCACAAAAAATTTATGAAAACAGGAAAAGATGCAAAGCAACGCATCTAGAAGGTAAAGCCTCTTCCAAGGAATCCATGGAAGCTTTAAAGCCCTCTCTTAGCGGTCCCTCATTCTCCGCTTCTTCTTCCTCCTCTTCATCACTGTTCTTGCCAATGGATGAAGACTCGGCAGGCGAAGGGTGAAATCATATGTGGATTTCCTTCGGAAATCGATAAAAGCTGCAATCAAGATCCGACCCCGATCCACTTCGACCTACCTTCTCCAAACCTCCATCCGGAACTAAGATTAGTCTATAACACAGACACGCACTACATTTACAGGGTTTTTTTTACTATTACCATGTGATGTAAGTGATATTTTGAGAACCTTGCATCATTGCCTTGCCTATCTCCATTGTCTAAATCAATAGTTTGGTTACTGTTTTCGTTTTTTTCTTTGTAAAAAAATGGGGTTGTTCAGCATATAATTGATATTTCTTCGTTTGTACCTCTTTTTATGTCTTTTCCATGATTATTTGTTTTTTTTCTTCCACAAGGTGTACACAATATCAAGTTCTTTTTTATTCATTTATTCATTATAATTATCTTCAGTGGTGAACTTCCATCTTCACTTGGAAATCTTACTAATCACGAGTATTTGTAAGACTTTTGTGCAATAATCTTAATTCATATATGTCATTTGCTCATCCAGCTCTGCGCCAATCATAAACACTATTGCCTTATTCTATTTACTTATTTGTGCAAGCAGGATTTTGAGTAACAACAACCTCTCCGGGACAATTCCATACTCACTTTCAGACCTTGCCAATTTGATCAGTTTGTATGTGAACATGCTCTTAGGACACCAACATTTATAGTTCTATGTTTGAGCCTCTTTTATGTTTGATCAGTCTTTCATGCTCTTAGGCTTAAGTGGAATGGATTAACAAGTACCTGCTCAGACTTCCATTTAATTTGATGCTGTTTGTTGTTAATTTATTTTAGATACTGAACTACTTGATCTTTTATCACATATTGGACCCAACAAAGTGTGAACTGACCAACTATCACCTCATCTGCTAACATGATCTTCTCATAAATCGAAGTTTGGTATAATCTTTGGATATCATTGGAGGAGTTGTTTGTGTACTTTTGATTGTTGTCTTGATGAGCTTTGTGTATAACTTCTCCCTTCTTATGCTAATGTTGCCTATCCTTGAATCGATAACATATATTTCATTTGGAACTAAATTGTTTGTACATCCTGTGGTATGTTTGTTGATCAACTCAAGCATCATCATGAAATCTAATTCACGTCAAACATGAGTACAATCTATTGCAATAAGATTGCAACTTCTACATGAAACTGTTTTTTTTTCCACCAAAGGCATTTATGTTCCTTCTTTTCTTACCTAATAGAGATAAAACCGGAGAGCCTATTTTGGACTGGCCTACAAGAAAACGAATTGCAGTAGGCACTGCTCGTGGATTGGCTTACCTTCATGGCCACTGCAACCCCAAGATCATCCACCGTGATGCCAAGGCTGCTAACGTGTTACTAGATGAAGATTTTGAGGCAGTTATTGGCAATTTTTGTTTGGCAAAGTTGGTTGATGTAGGAAAAACCAATGTGACTACACAAGTACGCCGGACGATGGGACACATTG
This sequence comes from Fagopyrum homotropicum, assembly GCA_033239125.1. NCBI lineage: Eukaryota > Viridiplantae > Streptophyta > Magnoliopsida > Caryophyllales > Polygonaceae > Fagopyrum > Fagopyrum homotropicum. Next base: position 97,115,366 of record BSWB01000007.1, on the reverse strand, counting down.
CACCTGAGTACCTTTCCACTAGAAAGTCATCAGAGAAGACAGATGTGATTATGCTTCTTGAACTAGTAACAAGTCAGCATGCAATTGACTTCTCACGCATGGAAGAAGAAGATGACGTCGAAAATCCAATCCAGAGAGTCCACCAGAACACACAAAGAAATCGAAAATCCGCTTGTGACATTGTGTATTTAATTTTAACGATAATTTCAATGACACTCTGGTTAAGAGTGTCACAATTTTGCAGACATTGGAGAATTTTGTCGTTATTAAAAGTTTTCATTATAGTCGGACAATTAAAAAAGAGTTGTTTAGTAGATTTTGTATGATGATTACAAAAAACACTTGCATCACCACCAGGACGTTTTGTGCATCAAGAGTAGCTTTAATCGAAAGTCCAAACAAAGAAATTTCTTAATCTTAGGCATAATATTCAAGTCCCAAATCCAAGTTTTATCTTGTGTAACACCAACTTTATTTTTTTGGATCAAATCAATAGTTGTCTTTGTGAAGAACCAACCATAATCATTGCTAGCCCAATAGATTTTATCACGAATATCATTGATTGATTGGTAAAATATAATTTTTAATTTTATCAATGATATAGCATGAAAGAATGGTCTGAATTTGATTGTGAAAATGGGTATTCCATTTCAAGTTAGTAATAGTTCGCCACCAGGATATTCTCATTAATTAAAGGATCATTTGTTCTTAATTTCAATAAAGGTTCATCATAAATCCAACAATCTTTCCAAGACTTAATAGTATTTTCATCACTAACTCTTCACTTGACACCCACATAATTTCCTTCTTAAGTTTCATAAGTTTGTTCCATTGTCAAGAAGATGAGGAGTGGTATTGATAGTCCTATAAACAAACAAGAGGATGAAGAGTGACATTGATGAGGAGTGGCATTGGATATAGTCTCCATATACTCAATTAGGGCGTACCTTTTATCATGTTGGATGATCATAATTGTTTTGTTCATCATTTGGTATTCCTTTCATAGGAGGCATAGGCCTCTCGAGTATCCACTTTACCATAGAAACCATATATATGAGTAGGAAATATTTTGAAAAATATTAAACAAATAGAATAATATGTATACTTTACTAAAGTACATTACACTAATGCTGATGTGGCGACTCCATGTTTTTTTTCGGATTAAATCTTTTATTAAATCACAAATTAAGCTAATAAATCTTTTTTTACTAAAGAAATATCTAAAAAATATAAAACTAACCAACAATTTATTTGCTTACATGTTGGATCACGAATTTTTTTATATAATTTTTATATAAATCGTAACAAGATGGATTAGTTGCAAATAACAAATTAAATTAATTTTAAACAAATATCTAATGGGTTTATTTATTTACAATCAATAAATATATACTCGGTTGTAACTAAAATATAATTTTTATTTTTTTATCGTTGTTTTATGTATTTTAAATCGAAACTATTAAGATTGCGTCTGATAACCTTATCCCAAATTCTAACTGATTTATTTTATTCGGTAAGATTCGTCCCATTTCTTTTCTCATCTATATACTTACTAAAACAGACGACATAAAGCTAACGTGGCGTTTTCACATTTTTTTCGGATTTAATCTTTTTACTAAATTACAAATTAAGCCAAAAAATACTAAAGCAATGTCTATTTTTAAAACTAACCAATCACAATTTTTAACGTTAAGCAGATTAGTTGAAACAAACCAAATCATATTTATACGATTAAACTAACATCGATCACGATTTTTGTAAAATATTTTTTTTGATAAATCGGAACAACATGGATCACGGTTTATTTAACGTAAATCATGCCAATCATTTTTTCTAACGTAAAGATTTGATAGATTCCCGAGTTCTAATTTATCAATTTTTTTAAATTTTACGTCAAATCTTTTTTTTTTTTGTCGATTGATAAACTTCTCTTATACGTTACGATCTAAACTTACAGGGGAAACAATATCTTGGTTTTAGAGATACTTAAGTTCTCACATTATTTTCTCTCTATATATATATGGATCATGTTTTGTCGCCTTCCATCCCCCTCCAGTTCTTAGGTAAATCTACAAATTTCTACATCTTCCATCCAGTTCCAATTTTCCTATATTGATCATGTTTCGTTTTTTTAGGGTTCCGACGCTTTGAAGATATTTTTCAAGCTACAATTTTATGGCTTCATCGTATCTTTTTCAAGTAAATCTCGCACCATCACATAAGGAAAAGTTAAATTTCGTTTGTTAGGTTTGTCTGATCATCTTATTTCATCTACCTTTTCTTCATTTTACTAACTAATATTGTAATTTTGTTAGTTATATTATTGTTTTTCAATTTGCAGTTGGTTCCAATATCATTTCCTTTTCACTCTAATGATACATATTCATAAGAAGTTGCGTGCGTTAATGGTTGATTCTATTTCCTCTTATTTGTTGTTTTTGAATATCAGAGATAAGTAAAACAAAACCCTAAGCAATACTCCCCAAACAATGGTGACCAACAGACAACTCCATTTACGTACTACATCAACTCCTCGTCTCTTCAACACGTCCATTCCCGTCATCACATAGTTGCTCGCGGTTATATTTATCCTTCCACCGATCATGACGTTGTTGCTCGCAAGAAGCTCCTCTTTCAGATCTGTCGGAGCCGCCTGGAGCGGTGTCACATTGAACATCTCCTGGCCCCTCTCGAAGCATCGTCCTGCCCTATCGCCACCGAATTCATCCTACAACATACCTTGATAAGGGTACTTAACCACCGTCGCATAGTGGAACCACATCGAGTACGAGCCGCACTGTAACACCCCAAATCCGCGGGATATCGGGATGCTAGACCTCACAATGGGTCCCAACCCTTAGCCTGACAACAATTTCACCGGATCTTGCAACAAGGCACAAATAAAGGCCAAAACCGAAATACATTTTTATGCAATGTTATGAAACCCGACAATAAAAGAAAGGAAAGACTTCAACCGTCCTTACAGCAACATCAACATAATATATAACAACAACAACAACACAAGGACTCCAAAACCCAACTCAACCTAAGATGTACGGAACCCCGGCTGCCCACTCCTCCGGATCACTCGGCCACATCCTATCCTGCACATCAACTACAACAATCGGTATAAAACCGTTAGCTCACATTCTAGGCATTATAAGAATAATATGGCACAAACACACATAGGAACACAAACACACAACATGCTCATAAACTACACATCCGTTACTTATTATCTTTTTAGGTTATTCCATATCTAATCCATTCGTTCAAGTGTGACACGAGAGTCTTATAACTCTCGCCTCTGTCCCCGTGTAACCAACAGGAGTGTGGCGGCGCCCAACCCGTATACCCTGAGGGAGTGATGAAGAAGCCCGCCCGTATACCGTGTATGGCCTGGTCGCAGAGATCCCCCCAGTCTCCCTCGGGAAACTGAGCGGTGATGTCACCGCCCGATAATAATAATAGTAGTAACGATGGGCCAATAAATAAGGTCAAGTAAAGCCTAATCCATTTTCATGCTTAAAAACGGTAAACACACACCACCATATATATATATCCAAATAAGGCATAAAAGCGGCTAAGTAAGTCCGAGGACTTACCTCGTCTTAAAGCTAAACGAAACCGATAACACTCTCCGAAGGAATATAATCAAATCCTGTTCAAGACAAGGCACGATTATCAACAACTACTCACAAGCTACAAGTCCTAAGACTTCTAGTTCTACATCATTTACAAGGTCATACACTCTCATAATCTAGGATACACTCCTAGCCCTCATAAACTCACAAGATCTCAACTAATCACATGTTAGGATACTTCCATCCTAACTCCACAATCTCAACAAACACATACTCACAACCTTAACAAAGCTCACATGATAACATACACCCCTCAATCCTTAGAACTTTCAAATCATCCTCAAATACGCACCTAAGGTTCCAAGCCACTACTTTGCATTTTCCCTAAGTTATGCTAGATCCAACCTAGCATGATTCTACCACTAAACATAACTAAATCGAGGAAGGAGGTACTCACACACGATCCAAGGGTGAAGATGATCTACGGACGTCGAGATTGGATTCGTTTGTCTATAACGGCCACTTCCGGACCTAAAACCAAAGTTAAGGAAATTTAGCTTGTATGCTAAATTTGAACGGAATATAACGTGTAATATTATAAGAAAAATCCCACTTTTGAAAACGAGGTTAAAAACCCGCAAAACATTTTTCTTCGGGATGATTTATACCATTCTATAAATATGGGTAAAAATCCGAAATCGACTTTTCCGGGCAACTATGAAACTCACAAAACTTGGGCCATATATCCGAAATACGCTTTGGATCAAAACTAAGATTTATTCACAAGGACAAAAACTGCACATTACAAAACATTGGACCAAAACTGCAATATAATATATGGGTCAATTTATGTAAATAAATCCACAGGAGGGTATAAAAGTTCGTTTCTAAAAATCTGGGTTCACCACTGCAAATATCTAGCAATTGGGCACAAAGTGTAATAAAAAGCAAATAGAGGGCTGAAATTAAAATGGCCCTTCAACCTAATTTCATGCTGCAGAGAAGGGAAAAGAAAGAGGGCCGGCCGGCGGTGCTTCAACAATCCAACTTGGCAGGGAAGACGGAGACGGCGGCTGTGGGAGCTCCGACAGGGCAGGCGTGGCTCCGGCAGGTCGGGCGTTGCTCCGGTGTGTAGAAGGGAACGGCTCCCTCAGTCCGGCGGTTGCAAAGAAGGAGCGGCAGCAGGGAAGCGTTGGCTGCACAGGGCTCCGACAGCGAGGACCTCTCCGGTGGAGGCAGGGGAGCACAGGCGGCCCTTCTCCTTGGCGGCAGAGGCTCCTGGTGTTGTCCCTGGCGTGGCTCGACAGAAGAGAAGAGGGAGTGTGTTTGCTCCTGTTGTGCTGCGAGAAATGAGGGGACGAGGTGTGAGAAGAGGGAGAGCGAGACGGCGGCGGTGAGGGCAGGGCAGCTACGCTAGCTTCTCCGTCAGTGTCGGTGGCGGGGTCTCTGGTGGCGCAGACTCTTCAAATTGGTGGTGCAACTTCTCAATTGCTTCCCAGGGGCTGCCATAGAGAGAGGAAATGGGGAGGTGAGAGCAAGGTTGTGTGAAGGGTGAGGAAGAGGGAGATAGGGCACAACAGAGGGCCTTGTGCAGAAGCTATTCCGGGGCTGCAGAAACTAGAGGTCGGAAGGTCAAGGGTCAGGAGGGGATAGGTGTAGCATGACGTAGGGCTGGCTGGACTGCTCATCAGCCAGCGATAGAGGAAAGTCAAAAGAAAAGGGAAAAGGAAATTGATTAAAGGGAAAAAAAATAAAAGAAAAGGGGTAAAAAGGAAATATAGCTATTTAACTTGATTAAACGATCGGAACGGGATTTCCGAATCAGGAAGATTTTTCGAACATTTCCGCAAGTAAACCAAAATATAATTATACTCGGAAATTCATTTATTTTATTTATTTTTTTTTCTCAAAACACTTTAAAAAGATATATAAATATAATTTATAATAAAAATATTGATAGAAGTACGCGAGAGGGGAAATGTCGAAACCGAGCGTTACATTAGGTCCCCCTAAAAACAAGTTTCGTTCCGAAACTTGCTAAACGTGAAACTCTCAACCGACATCGTATCGATAATCTCACGGAATACTATAATGTGGCAACTACGACCCTCTAATCCAAAGTCTACTCGCCTAGACACATCAAGACTCGCAAGATATACACATACGGAGCACATATAAGCACATCACGTCACAAATCAGATAAGCATAAACAAGGAAAGATCTCGGGACTAACCCGACGGTCCTATAGATGTCGCTAAATCTGCGTAAAAAAAAAAGACCAAAATACTAACCTACGTCTTCCAGTTAGCCTCATCGGTTCCTCGTCTGCCACTAGATCATCATGACGGTCCATCCGTCTCGAGTCATGTATGCACTCCCTCGACTGATACACGTGAACCTCGGGTGAACACCCTCTACTCTCTATGGTCACACCAACCGGTAAAACTACTTCCCCCACTCGCTCTAAGATTTCAAAAAGGTCCGATACATCGGAAACTCAACTTCTTTCTGGGGTCTTTCTCAATACAGTATTTTCATCATGTGTCTCTTTTATTGTCTTTAACAAAGAAGACCGGATTTTCAGTATACACCGTTGGCTTTGGTTCTTGTTAAACCAAACTTTGTTGTTACGCTTTCTCATTTCTTGCCGCGAGTTCCAAGTAATGAAGGTAGTACTTTACTTCACACTGCTTCTACTCAAGAGACATGTATGCTATTACTTTTACATCGTTCCTCAATACTCCATTAAGACCTTGTCTAGGGGAACCGCTTGTACCCTTCAAACCCATCATACCTCGAGACAATTTCAAAACAGTTGTACCAATAAATCTCCTCTTAACTCTCAACATCTCTATTGTCAATTTTCTTCTCACTCAATACTTTATCGTCATCCGGAGTGGTTAGCCATAGATGGTGTTACTTAGAAATCTCTCCACAAATCCGGTAATGATCAGCACATCCAAGGAAACTTGTAACTTCATCCACGTCCTTCGGGGGTTGCTATCCCGAGACAACTTGTCATTCACTTTTTCTCTTCTTTCAGAGTAGATCCAAATATCTTATCCAGACATTAGTAAGCCCCTATGGAATCACTAAAACTGGTAGTGACCATAGTTGTCCGGAATGCCGTATTTGCAATATCCGAGTCTCGAATTCTCAATTGGCGGCAATCAAACCTTAAATCATTCTTAGAAGATATTTGCAGCTGGTCGAGTAGATCCCCTACCCGTGGTGAAAGATACTTGGTTCTTCATGGTTATGTTGCTCGGCTCACTGTAATCGATGTACAAACGAAGATAACCGTCTCTCATTTCGCAAATTGGTGTTGTCCATAACAACTTCAAATCAAGAGTTTAAGATATATTCCAATATGAACTTCAATTCTTCTTAATGGTAAATCCACCTCCCGATGCATTGGAATCCGTTCTATCTCGGGTTTTAGCTTTTCTTCTCCATCACATATCGTAAGATATCGGCACAATTTGTCTTAACATTGGTCAAGTGGTCCACCTCGATCTGTTGAGGTGACGTCCATCGAACATGTGGTTTAATACTTCTTTAGGTGCAATGTTCACCGTCCTCTTTCAAAGATCATTCATCTCTAGAACTCGGGAGACTTGCTGTAATAAACTTTTTAAGATTTCACACTTATGTGAAGTCGTGAAGGTCCTAACTACAGGACTTAATCACGGCTTATAATATATTAGTATTACCTTCTTCGTATTCTACCAAAGCTTGCATCATTCCTTCGAGTAGGTGTAGAACTTACTCCCTTTTCTTATGTAACGTCCGATCGACTATAGAGGTTCTAACCTCAATATTTCATGTACTTCTTGTACATCTCACATCGACTTCAACTTCAAAACTCCAGTCTTCCCTTACTATTATATTTATCGGTATTCTATGTGCAAATACAATGGAAGCCTCATCTTACGGTTGATCCACTAGCTCCCCTTACCATGATCAAACCTTAAAAGTTGTAACTCGTGACGTTCCTCCATATGTCAATCTCATGACCTAAGAAGGTCGCGTAAGATCGTTACAATCTCCTCCTCGGAGGTCTTGTTATAACTACTTGCTTGAACTCGTTCAACATTATTTGGTTTAAAACAAATACGCGTCCATTGATGTACCTCCTTACGATTGGCATTGATCCACCGCGAATACTCCAAGCTCTTGGTCCCGATCCTATATGTTTCCATAGTCTTGTTTACTCTTCCCATCTACACACATCAATAGACAACCCGCACTTGTGCGTTCTCAGTTTTCACCGATTAACTTATATCTGACCTTCTCCGAAGTTAACGAATTAACCTCCTACCATACTCCTGAAAGGATATCCACTCGGGGTACTTGTCTTAACTAGCTCATTTTCCTCTACTTCAACTCCGTTAGCTCTTTATACGCTCTCTCTTCCTTCCGCTTATGTAAGATAACCATACCTACCCAACACTCTCGTCTCATATGTCCCACCTTTATAGGCTTAACCGCTCTTCATAATGTTTTGCAAATGCACCTCTCAAATGCTCTGACTTGAATTAGCATCCATTCACGTTCCTCTTGGTATCTTAAGTCTTTCGCTCCAAGCTTCTTGTTTCATCTTTCATGTTCTTAAGATCATCATCTACACACATTTCCTCCTTCTTAGCGTTGCTCAATCTCACACAAAGACGGGAAACGGTTGACCCCACAAGGTAATTCTAATATGTGAACTTTCACCATGTGATCCTCCTCGTAACTCTCAAACTTCTGAATAAGTCACTCGCTTAGAATCTTGCAAAGATCATCACTGCACCCTCCGGTACCTCCGTAAGCTTAACTTCCGGTTCTTGTCAATCTTTCTAAATTCTTGGACCACTCTTTTCATCTTGACTCCCATACTTAGGAGCGCCTATTTGAAAACTCATTTTACTTAAAACACCACTTTTAATCTTGAGCGAGAATGTAGTCCTCTTTACTTGATTCGCATCTTTAGTTCACCGACACCGCACTTGGAAAAATCTTACATTCGTTGTCTCTAGTTGCCTCATTGATGCTCCTTCATTGTTTTCTTGATACCACCCTCACATCTTCAAGTCGCTTTTATATTGGTAAAGTCTCCATCTCGGTTTCGCTTAAGTCGACACGAGGTTCTCTTTTTATTTGTTTGTCCTTGGGTTAGGTCATCTCTAGTCTTCTTCTTCGACGTCCTCTTAAAGGAGTCCGAGAAATCACCGGGGTGCTTGTGAAAACTTGATGCTCAACTTGATAACTTGAGCATACTCATCTTCGTATGTATACTATCCTAAGTCAAAAGGCGTTGTCCAAGGGGGCGATGATAGCTTTCTATCATCTTAGCTATAAGGTCGATTATCACTAATATGATATTAGTATACCATATGTTTATAACTATATATATAAAGATATAAACGTCATGCTACTACTATAAACGTAATCAGTCCATAAACAGTTTACAATTCAACATACAAGTATAGTCCAAAACATCATAAGTCCACATATACATATCTACATATATAGACGTATATATACATAATATAATAATCAATAACTACGTCGCCGAGATCCGCGAAGGAAGTGGTGGTCCCGTACATTCTACCCCGACTGACTCATGCACATGATTTGAAAAGGAAATTCATCTCTTTAAAACTCAGAACCCTTGAGGGTTCTGTTTATTTTTTATTCGGCCTTTAGAAGATTGCGAGTGCCATTGTTGTCAACCTAGGGCTCTGATACCACTTTGTAACACCCCAAATCCGCAGGATATCGGGATGCTAGACCTCACAATGGGTCCCAACCCTTAGCCTGACAACAATTTCACCGGATCTTGCAACAAGGCACAAATAAAGGCCAAAACCGAAATACATTTTTATGCAATGTTATGAAACCCGACAATAAAAGAAAGGAAAGACTTCAGCCGTCCTTACAGCAACATCAACATAATATATAACAACAACAACACAAGGACTCCAAAACCCAACTCAACCTAAGATGTACGGAACCCCGGCTGCCCACTCCTCCGGATCACTCGGCCACATCCTATCCTGCACATCAACTACAACAATCGGTATAAAACCGTTAGCTCACATTCTAGGCATTATAAGAATAATATGACACAAACACACATAGGAACACAAACACACAACATGCTCATAAACTACACATGATATTTGTGAAAATTATGTACATAATTATGTGCTGACTGTGAAAATTATGTACTAATTTTCACAGACAACATTTGAAGGTTGAAGATGAAGAAGACGAGTGTTTTGCGAGTTGCAAGTGAATACTCTCCATAATATCTATGATGCTATTTTCTCGGGATGTTTTGAGCAAGTTGAAAAGACGAATTCCGTAATATCAATAAATATCCAGTTGCCTTTTTTTACGGATTTCAATTTTTGTTTTTGGTAGTTTATTATATCTTTTAGGGAAAAGCCCTTAATTAGTTATCCTAATTTTAGCATTAATTTATTTTATTTACGTTTATTATTTGGTATAGAAATTAGAAGAGCCTATATTGTATATGGGATACAAAAAAGACTTTTCTACACCAATTTTTTCTAAAGATATTGCCGCCCATATATTTAAATTTTTTATTTTTTAATTCGAAAAAATTTTCTAAACTTATATCTATTAAAGCTGGCACCTCTATTGCCACGTGTCAACCCACGGTTCTCCCAGCCCCAAAAATTATTTTAAAAAGTGATTTTTAAAAGTTAAAATCTATTTAAATTTTGTTATAGTTGTAACACCCCAAATTTTGGCGCGTTTGCGTTTTTTTATTCCTTCCGGCTTTTATCGATATTTTAATAGCGTATATATATTTTACGAGTATTTTACGTCGTAAATTAAATTATATGAGTATATATGTATACATACACCGATATATTTTATATCCACGTTTAAACTATCATATAATCTCGGAAAATAAATTGAGAGAATGATTTTTGTATTTCAAAGTATATTTTGCGAGTTTATTTATATATTCGATCACATATTTTCTTCCGTATATTTATTTTTTGGAAAAGTTGTTGATTTGAAATTCCCGTTCCGATTGTTTTGATCGGGTTTATTTTAATTTCGATGTCCAATTTTTATTGTTTTATCTTTTTTTCTCTCTTCTGTGGCCGATTTCTTGGTTACCTTCTCCCAACCTTCACGCCATCAGAAGATGCAAGACCTATCGCTGTTGAATCCTTCCCCGCCCAAGCTACCTAGCCGACTCCTGGATATCACCTGCACCCACTCTCTCCCTCTCCCTCGTTCAGCCTCAGTTGTGCAGCTCCCAGCCTTCCCTCTGCTTTCCCTCCTCTGCCTTGCTCTCTCGGAATCTCCCTCTGCAGTTTCCATCTTCAATCTCCTGAAACAGCCCCAGTTCTCCCTTCGAGCCTCGCCGGCAAAGCCACGCCACCGGAATCGAGGACCCTGTGCCTTGCCCTGCCGCCTAGAACCTTGCCGGAGCTGACCGCAACCCTTCTGCAACCACCAGGGAAGTCAGTGCAGCCCTCCTCCCCCTTATTTTCTCCCTTCTCTGTTTGCTTCTGTAGCAAGGACCACCGCCGACTGTCTTTGTCGACTGGCCTGGATGCCGCCGCCTTATCACTGCCGACGCCGGATCGAAGACCACCGCCCGTTGTTGCAGCGCCTATCCTTCTCTCCCTCACTACTCGGCACCGGAGGCAGGTAGGCCTGCAATCCCAGTCGCCGGACGAACCCAGTACCCTTCCGCTTGGAAGTGCCCACGTCTCCGTCTTCGTCGCTGGAGATCGAAGCCGTCCCCGCCTGCTCGTCCCACCGGGAAGCCTAGTCGCCGCCTGCAATCTCTCCCCAGCGCCGCCTGCATCCATGGGGTTACAAACTTACAGAGAAACCCTTTCTCTTTTAATCGGGACACTCTACTTTTACTACAAATTACATAAAGTACCCTATGTTTTTTATTTGCAGTTTTGGCCCTAATTTAAGAAACTTGCAAATTTGCCCTCACTGGACTATTTACAGATTTTGGTCAGCTTTGCTATTTACAATTTATGACCCAACTTTTGAGATTTAGCTATTATGCCCTTTGTCGGATTATTTTTAGAATATGACCCAAAGTTTAATTACGGGAAATGACTCAAGCTTTTGAAATTACATATTTACCTAGAAAGGTCAATTACGGAATTTTCATCAAAGTTTTTATCATGAGTCTTATTCTTATATTTATATATATTATATAAATTATGCCCAAGTTTAGCCTATAAAGCTAAACTTGTTTAGTTTTGGTTTTAGGTCTAGAAGCGCCCCGATAAAGGCCTAACGAGTCCAAGTTGGACATCCGTCTTTTGACGTTACGTGAGTACCCTCTCCTCCGAGCTTATGATATTATCTCGATTTAGTTATGCTTAGTATTAGTATCATGTTAGGTTGGATCTAGCATAACTTAGAGTGAATACCAAGTAGTGGTTATGGACCATAGGTGAGTTTGGTTGATTATAAAATGTTGTAAGACTTGAGGAGTTGATATTATCTTGTGAGGTTGTTTATGGTTTTTAGATGTATGTTGAGCTTGTGAGAATTTAGGGGTTGCGGTTGTATGATGTTGAGGTTGTGGACTAGAACGAAAGTATCCTAGCTTGTGTTGTGATAGTTATGATCTTGCAAGATCCGAGGGTTTAGAAGTCTTAGGACTTCTAGCTTGTGTTGAGTGTGATGTGAGCATGAGGGATTCTAGGATGCGGTCCTAGAATTGAGAGTCAAATGGTCTTGCGTAGATCATTTGTATAGAAGTCTAAGACTTCTATTGTGAGTGGGTTGTTGTTGATATAGTTATCTTCTTGTAAGCAGGTTATGGGCTTCCTCCCCTAAGGAAGCGAGAGTGTTGTGAGTTGAGTGTGGTGACGAGGTAAGTCTCCGGACTTACTTAGCTCGTATTTCTTGTATTAGCATTGATGTGTGTTTGGTGGTGTGTGTTTATTGTTTATGTTATAACAACTAAACCGGAAATAGGATTACCGACCTTTATATATTATTTTGGCCCAAGTGTATGATAACGGGCGGTGACATCATCTGCCTAGCTCTTGCGAGAGTCTAAGAGGTTTTTGGCGACTAGCCCGTGCTGGTTAGACGGTCGGAGGCATCCGCACCGTTCCATGCCGGTAAGTAGGGACCGAGGCGGGACCACGGGGGTCTCCTGTCACAAAACTAAGTTGAATTAGAACGGGATATGACTTAATAATAAAAAGATAATAAACCGGAATTGTGTGCTTTGAGAATGTTGTGTGTTTATGATGATTTACTTGTGTTTGTGTCTTTCCCATTGATTTTAATGCTTCGAATATGAGCTAACGGTTTTATACCGACTGTTGTAAATTGCATTGCAGGTTAGGATTGCGGCCGAGAGATCCGGAAGAGTGGGCAGCCGGGGTTCCGTACATTTTAGGTTTGGGTTTTGGGATGGAGTCGAGTTTGAGTATTGTGTTTATTATATGTTCTTGGCATTTAGTATTTGGGGTTGTATTTTCGGCTGAAGTCTTTTGTTGTATTCTTTTGGGTTTTTCTTTTCATTGCATAAAAAGTATTTTGGTTTTGGCCTTTATTTGTGCCTTGTTGCAAGATCCGGTGAAATTGTTGTCAAGCTAAGGGTCGGGACCCATTGTGAGGTCCCAACCCGTAGCGCCCCGAGTCCCGCGGATTCGGGGTGTTACAATAGTGAACGTCAGTAAAACAATTGTAGATAATATCAAGGTTACAAAAATATTCTACTCCTACAAGTTCGGGAATCAAAAGTTCATTTCAACAAGTTTGTAGATCACATATTCAACGCACAATATATATATATATATATATATATATATATATATATATATATATATATAGAGAGAGAGAGAGAGAGTATAGATCCTATGAGAACACCCCCCAACGTGAGAACATGAAACAAATTCATAATTATTATTAGTTTTGTTACGAATGTGTCATATCGTTTAATGTATTATTCGTAGTTATTGTTGGATTCCTAATTATTATTATTCGTAGTTATTATTATTTTTGATATCTACTTTAAATCTCAACCCTTAATACTCACATCCAACGGTGTACGATTGTTCTCATGTTCTCACGTTAGGGGTGTTCTCATGGGAACCACACCCTATATATATATATATATATATTTATATATATATATATATATATATATTTATGTAAGTGTTTATCTAATCCTCTCCAAGTTTGTATCTAAAATATAAACATAAATTAGATTGATAATCTTTTTTAGTTTTGCAAACCGTATCTAAAATATTCGAATCAAAGAGTGCATAAAAAGCTTTAATCTAGATAATTATGTATTGATAATCTTTTTAATTTTTGTAAACCGTATCTAAAATCTACAAATTAAAGAGTGCATAAGAAGTTTTAATCTAGATAATTATGTATTGATAATCTTTTTGTTTTTGTAAACAATATCTAAAACTTCAAGAAACTTTTGTTAGTTGGTAAGCTTTCGTAACAAGTTTTACTAACCCTAATGTTACTATATGTATATTCGTAGTTCACTGCTTTCACAAATTCATTAGCTTTCGTCCATCACAACAAACGTGTAAGTCCATTAGTGTGTTGCGGATAGTTAAATTTTCACCATATGTAACGCCCGGTTTTGATTTCTCCCCTCTTGATTACTTCTACCGATATTTTAAAATATAATTATAATTTTCCTTTAAATGTTTTAAAACGTAATTTTTTTTTTCAAGCCAAAAACCTTACGGAAAGTCGAGTTTGGTTTTGACCATGTTGTAAATTGTTTGGATTGCCCAGAAAATTGGTTTTACGAGTTTTATGTTTTTTTTAAAAAAAAAATGGGATTTCCCTTGGTTCGTTTTATTCGTTAGATCGCCGTTCAAATTTAGCATGTAGTCTAAATTTTATTAGTTTTGATGTTTAGGTCCTGAAGCAACCGTTAGGGGATGACGAACCCGTTCTTGAACTCCGTAGACCGTGCTTCACCTTGGATCTCGTGTGAGTACCTTCTCCTTCGTTAGTTCGGTAATGGTAGTATAACATTTTAGGTGAACTTAGCATAACATAGAGCAAATGCCATGTAGTGGCCATGAACCATAGGTATTAGTGTTTGGATTTTTGAACTTGTTGAATTATCTTACCTACGATCTTAGGATGACCTTTGAGTTTACGGTTAGGACCTCGCATGCTAGAGTTAGATATCTTATATATATGTTGGAGACTAGAAGTTCGATAACTTCTAGCTTTTTAGTTGGTTGTTGATAGAGTGTCTCGCTTGGTCAGGCTTAGAGCGTTTCCTGCGGGAAGTTGAGAGTGGTTATTTGAGTTCCCTTGAGAGAGGTAAGTCTTCGGACTTACTTAGCTCATATTTTACATATTAGCATTGATGTGTGTGTGGTGGTGTATGTGTATGTTACTGTTTATGTTATAAACAAACAAACTGGTAATAGGATCACCGACTTTATATTATTCTAGCCCAAGCGTATGATAACGGGCGGTTACATCTTCTGCCTAGCTCTTGTAGGAGTCTAGGAGGTTCTTGGCGACTAGCCCGTGCTGGTTAGACGACCTAATAATAATAAAGATAATAAAACGGATCGTTGTGATTTTATGTATGTTGTATGCTTGTGATGAGATTATGTGTGTATGTGCCTCGCCCATTGATTCTAATATCTAGAATATGAGCTAACGGTTTTAAACCATTTGTGTAGACGCCCTGCAGGTTAAGGACGCCGCCGAGTGAGGTGGAGGAGTGGGCAGCCGAGGGTCGCCGTACACTATAGGACAGGGGCATTTTTGGGTTTATTTTGTTATGTTTGGATTTATGGATTTAGGATTTATCCTTTGATATTGTGTCGTTTTGAGGACTCGGCTGAGTTTCCACTTTGTACTTTTACTTTCAGTTTCTCGCATACATTATAAACGATTTGAGTTTTTGCCTTTATTTGTGTCATGTTGGAAAGGTCCGGTGAAATTTTTGTCAAGATAAGGGTCGGGACCCATTGTGAGGTCTCGTCCGTAGCATCCCGATATCCTAGGGTGTTGCACCATACACTTAGCCTCACAATACGAGTCTTTCTCTTCTTCGTGTGCAATAGGTAAACATGTCCATCTTCCATAATAAAATTTACTTTTGACATGCTGAGTACTGAGTACATACTTGCTGCGGATCTTTGGCGGAGGTTGTGTATCTCCCTCTCACATCCCCAAACTCGATGGTTAAGACATTGTATCCCTTATCTTCATCACCTATGTTCAGTTGGTGTAACACCCCAAGTTTCACAACTCGGGGAGCTACTGGTTAGGACCTCACAGTGGGTCCCGACCTTAGTTTGACAACAACTTAACTAGATCTTACAAGAAAGCACAGATAAGGAAATTCAGAAATCATAAAGTAGGTTTTTACAAAACAATGAATGTGACCAGAAACTGACAGCCGGAAACAACAAAGTCTCATAAACTGAGAAAAAGTACAGTCATAACTGAAAGACCGATAAAAGAAACTGCACCCCATCCTAAGGAGTACGACACCCCGGTTGTCCACTACCATCCGGATCACTCGGCATCTGCTCTAACCTGTAGCAAGTCTAAACAACGATAAACAGTTAGCTAACTAATCAAATATAAGTAGAAAGATAAATAGCACAAACACACAAAAGAAGAATATAAACACTCAACATGCTCGCACACAATCCGGTTATTATCTGATAACTTATGTGATTCACTTTATCCGGTTTTAAAAGTTGTAGCATGAGAAATCTTAAGATTCTCGCCCCCGTTCCTTATCCAGCTGGTGATAGGTTAGCACACCTCCACCGGTGGCGTCCCCGCAAACCAAGTATGGACTAGTCCCGAAGGAAACCCCCAGCACCGTCGGGCTAACTAAGCAGAACGCTACCGCCCGTTACTCTAAGGCCAGATATGTAAGTCGGTCGATGATTACTATGAAATACACTAGTTCACACATCATTCACACACCACTATCATAATTCACACACATATCTGACAGCTAGCTAAGTAAGCCCAAAGGACTTACCTGAAATAGCTCTCGACTCTCTAATTCGCAAATTGATCTGTAATTGTAGGAATGTAGTAGCCTGTCAAAGGAGGCAAGTGTGTCAACACACTTTCTTGGTAATTAGAAGTCTAAGACTTCTAAGATAGTAGATCCTATTAGAACATAATTTAATACAATACCAATTTATGCTAAAATGACTATTTTACCCTTGGTCCCGAAACTTCCAAAAATTCCATAATTCATGCCTAAACTCTTATTTGAGACTAAAAAGTCATATTCTTACTCCTAAAAATGAGTTTAGTTACAAACTGGAAATTTACCCATTTTCCTATTTTCCGAAAGATCATTAAGGTCCAACTTTGGCTTCAAATATGAAATTCGAATAAACTTATAAAAATTCCGAAAAAATAATTTTTTAAATCATCTATGGTAACCCATCTACTTCTAGGAGCAAGAATTTCTCAAAACTGTTCAACCATCATTTCTATAAAAATTCCCAAAGTTGGTTACAACACTTACATTTCCCATACTTAGCCAAAATTTCATTGTTGGAAAAATAGCTTAACTACTCCACTTTGGGAGCTCATAACTTCTAATCCGACCGTTCATTTCTTCTCAAATTTTAACACGTTAAACTACATATATCTACCTATTATATATTAAAATTTCAACGGTGGATCTTCTACATAACTCTTTAACATTGATCTACAACAATGCCAATTTTTAACCCCAAAACTGAAGAAAAAAAAAATTAATTTACAGCAGTTCATGTATACAACTGTTTTGGACATCTTAACTCAGCAGCTACTATCCACCAACACCACCCACGTTCCAGTCCTAAGTAACGCCTGATCTCTCAAGTTTAACCTAGTCCTAAATGTCTAACTGATTATCCAAATACTAGCAGTGCAAAGGGTCGAGAACACTTACCTACGAGTCTGCAGTGGTGAAGGAACAAAGTAATCTAGCGCATTTTACACCGCCTTGGCTGCTGAATCCTTAACGACAGAAAGATAATCGGTTCTGGCCCCTAGACTAGACCTAAGTTGTAGACAAGGGTAAGCGGAATTTTGCCTCACCTCACTGCCCTTCTCTGAATTGGAGATGGATGGCGGAAGTTTCCTGGTTGGTTCGAGCCTTCTGATGTAGTGTACTCGAGCCTTCTGCACGTGAATGAGAGCATTCCATCATCGATATCAAACAATGCAGAAGGGAGGGGATATGAATAGTATCAATTCGACTCATGTTCGCCTCTAAACGTGCGTGCAAATAAGTTTTAAATTTATAAAACTAGAATAAAAGCAAGCGAACCCGCAGTGTACGGATCCATATTGATAGTCATTGATTGAGCCTTGATGCATTTGTGAGCTAGTTTGTCTATAATGTCGATATAGAGATCTACACAAGCTTTATGTTGATTATAGGTAATTGAGAGCTATTTCCAAACGGAATTGAGCAAGGATGGAGTTTGATGGAACATGTCCATGAAATGAGGACATTCCTAGGAGCTAAGGGAGTGCCAACCTGAAGGATGCACGAGACTAAGGAAGAATCACGTTCTAGCCCTAAAACCACGCTCTAAAATACGGCCGTACTACATTCCACGTTCAAGTCCACGGCCGTGGAACCTTGGCAAGGGAAGCGTGATTCATTCCAGTAACTTCTACGGCCGTGGAAGAGTTGTGTCAAACCGTGTTGATTTCCACGCTCTAAATTACAGCCGTGGAACCCTTCCACGACCGTGATCTTGGCGATCTTTTTCGCCACAATTTAAGCCACGATCTCCTACGCAATTGGGCCGGGCCGATACTTTATCTTACACTATAAAAGGACGGACGAAGAGAGATTCCGTCACCTTCTCTTACGCATAGACGCATCTTACGCTTGCGCTTGGAATTGCCCTAATTTCGCATTTGGCGGAAGTTGTGTTTGAGAGATTTTTGCGCATTGCTATTGTGATTTCTGGATTGACGGAAGATCGAAGATTCGGGAGATTGTTCGTAAGAAGATTTCGCTTCTTACTTAGGTTTGATTTGGAAGACGGATTGACATCCCGTTCTTCCTTCTTATCTAAGATTGTGATTGTTTGTGCTATTCCGAATCTATTGACGATTATTGTTCTTGATTGTGATTTTGAGATTGATTTGAAAGTTATTGAAGGTTTTCGGAAGTTTTCATCTTTCAATCTTTTAAAACCTTAAATTTGATATCAATATGACTATTGTTGGATAAAAACCCTTAACAATTCTAAGGTGAAGGGTTGATAGTTGTGGCTTAGATGATGATAGATCGATCGTAAACAGATTGGACCTTGAGAGTTAGAGAGAATCGCCGATAACCCTAATCCACGGTCTGTTCTTGAGCTTCCCCGGCCGTGTAACTCAAGAACTACCCGTAATTTTGTGTTAAGTTACGAACTTGCTTTTACTTTAATCCAAAGTTAAAGATTTGCTTTAACTTAGTCTTGGCTTGCCTTTTCTAGGTGGTAGTGAAGCCTCAACAACCTCTACCTCGATTGTGAGTGTCACAACCTTAATCGGTTTAGTTGGTCTTGATCCTTGGATTACAAGTTTGGGTATTTGACATTAATTCTTGCCTTTAGAACCTTTCTATATTGAAGCCTCAACAACCTTTATAGAGAGTGTCTTGTAGGTGAGTCATATAAGGTTTTTGGAACTTCACCGTACAATTACCTTACATTAGCATACCTTTGCATGTCTTAACTCTGTCCTTATATCATTAGTATATCTTGAATCGATTGCCACAGCTGGATACTTGGATCTTTAGGATTGTTGTTTTCCCAATACTTGAAAAGCTTCTTACAATTACTCGCTTGATAATCTATAATTGAATTTGTTCCCCCCAAATTCCTGTGTTCGATACTCTGGAATTCTTGCTTAACTATATCGATCCGTACACTGCGGGTTCGCTTGCTTGATTTCTAGTTTTATAATTAAAGCTTATTTGCACGCACGCTAAGTGGCGAACAAGTTTTTGGCGCCGTTGCCGGGGATTTGGTTTAGGCCGAATTCGGTTTACGGTTGTCAAGCTTGGGAGCTCTTCCCTTGTTATTTGATATCTCTTTGAGTGCATGTGCAGGTCTAGGAACACCGAGGATCTCTTACCTCTTGATCAAGAGCTTGAGAGGACTTTAAGGCAAAAGCGTAAGGAAAAGAAAATGGCTGAAGAACACGAACGTGATTTTCAATCGGAGCTAGCGGAGAAAGAAGCTCAACTCCAATGGAGTGAGAAGACACGTAGAGAAGAAACGGATCGTCATCAAATGAAAGTTGACGATCTAACGGATATGATGTTCCAAATGAGAATTGAGATAAACAACCTCAAGGAGAAAAGGAGAAGGAGGAGACCGGGAAGATCGGTTAGAGCTAACTCATCCAATGAGGATAGCGACTCCTCCATGCCACCGCTAGAGGAAATTGATCCCACGATCAATGTGAATCCATTCCATCCACGGGCAGCTGCTAATCGCCGTGTTCCACCTAGGAATGCAAGGATCGAACGTGTGGATGAGGAGCCAAGAACTCTTGGCCCAAAGATGGATCCAACGCAGCAACCACGCCGTCTAGGTGTGAACTTTGATGCTGACGATGTACAAGGGTTTAGCTTCAACCCTCAAGTTATTACTCTTGTTCGCCAAAACCAATTTGGCGGGACAAGCGCTGAATCTCCACACCAACACTTGTAAAACTTTGAGTGTATGATGGAGACAATGAGGCCGAAGAATGCGACTACCAACAACTATAAGCTCAAGCCTTTCTTCTTCTCCTTGAAGGGGAAAGCATTATCTTGGTACCAAGCTCTTCCTAGTGGGAAACTAGACTAGACACATGGGAAGACCTTTCCGCGGAGTTCCTCACTAAGTTCTTTCCGCCATCCAAAACGGCGGAACTTAGAGGTAAGATTAATGCATTTTCCATGAGATCTAACGAAAGTTTGTTTCAATCTTGGGAAAGGTTTCAGGATTTGTTATTGGATTGCCCTCATCATGGCATATCCAAGCTTGCATTGCTGGAGATATACTATAAGGGGCTGGATGTGGAGACACAATTCAAGCTCCAATCCCTCTCATGTGGTACATTCATGGACATGAGAGAAGATGACGCTTGGGACTTCATTGAGAAGCAAGCAAGGGTCATAGAGAAGTATTCTCACCGGAAGGTAGAGGGAAATCATGTGGAGCAAGGAGCAAAGCTCACACATGAAGCTCAAAATCAAATTTTCTCCCTCAACAATGAAATCAAAGAGTTGAAGGAGGCTATCAAGACCAACTTTCCAAAGCAACAAGGAAAGGATGTTGGCTACTTGGGCAACAACAACAATGGTGGTGAGAATACAAACCGCAACAACAATAACCGGAACAACAACCGGAATAATTGGAATGGCAACAACAACAACCGGAACAATAATTGGAACAACAATAGGGGTTCAAACAACAACAATTGGCGCTCCAATCAACAAAACTCCGGTAACTCTTATCCTTCCAATTCAAATTCACTAACTCCACCTTCCTCTTCCTCTACTCCTTTGAAAAGCCAGGGGCAAACATCTAATGGAAGAAACGCTTCGGGGAAGGAGAAGCCCGATCCCATGTTGGAAACGATTTTGGGAAAGCTTCAAGGTTTGGAGAACCGCATCATTAAGGTTGATGATCAAATTTCTAAGGTTGATAAAACCCAAAAGGTCTTAGAAAACCAAATGTTCAGCCATGCGGAGGAAGTTCCTAGGAATCAAGGGAAACTTCCAGGAAAGACGGAGGACAACCCTAAGGGAAGAGTGATGGCAATCACAACTAGGAGCGGAGTGACTACCACCGATCCGCAGCCTAAGTTTGTTGAAGTCCCCGTTGAGAAAGAGAAGAGAAGGGGAAGGAGAAGGAAGATGTCTACGTTCCTCCTCCGGCTTACAAACCTCCCCTACCATTCCCTCAATCTAGAGCGAGAGCGCGCCTAGATAAACAATTTGGTAAGTTTATAGAACTCATGAGCAAGCTGCATATTAATATACCTTTCATTGATGCTATTGTAGGTATGCCGGCTTATGGCAAGTTCTTAAAGGAAATCCTCTCTAACAAGAGAAAGTTAGAGGATTTTGGAGAGGTCAAGATGAGTTCGGATTCTTCGGATCTCATCAAGACCATGAAGGAGAAAATGCCCCCAAAACTAAAAGATCCGGGGTCATTTTGTATTCCCATAGGAGTGGGAGATGTCACATACGATGCATTATGTGACTTGGGAGCAAGTGTGAGCATCATACCACTTGCATTATGTAGGAAGATCGGTTTAGGCGACCCTAAACCGGTGAAAATGACGTTGTACATGGCGGATCGATCCATCACTCGCCCCGTCGGTATTGTAGAAGACGTCCCAGTCAAGCTAGGTAAATTCTTTGTTCCCATTGATTTTGTTGTGCTTGAAATTCCTGCAGATAGTCCGGTCCCGATCATACTAGGAAGACCGTTTCTTGCAACTTCCGGCTGCATAGTCGATTGCAAGAATGCTAGACTCGCCTTTGACATAGGAGAGGAGAAGGTAGAGTTCGTTCTTTCCACTCTAGTGAAGGAGCCAATCTTTGATGAGGATATATTCAATATCCAAGATGAAGAGGGGTTGTCTAGAGAGGAGGTAAGTGCTATTCTCTTCAAAGATCCTTTGCAAAAGGTTATTACTATGAGTCTAACGGATGTTGGGGAAGAAGAGGAGTGCAATGAGGCAATTGAAGCCTTAGAAGCACAAGACGAAGTATGTGAAGAGGAGTTTGAGAAACTCCACGATGAGGCAGAAAACGTGAGAATCCACGGCCATACACTATATTCCACGGCCGTGGATTTCACCAACCAAAGCGTGGCTCACTCCAGAGAGTTACACGGTCATGGAGGAAACAGAGCAACCGTATTTCCTTTCCACACCCTAAACCACGGCCGTGGAGGATCCAGGGAAACCGTAATTTTGGCCGTGGAAGAGGGTGATCGTGCCACTTCCAACTTCTTTTGATTCTTCTCCCACACCTTCTACTTCCTTAGACACTTCTAAGGAAGCATCGGAAGCTCCACAAGAGCCATTGGAAGCTCCGAAAGCGCTGGAACTAAAGCAACTTCCTACTCATCTAAGGTACGCTTTTCTAGGACCTAACTCTACTTATCCGGTTATTGTTAGTTCCGATCTAACCATAGATGAACATAGTAAGCTTATGGTTGTCCTTAGGAAACATAGGAAAGCTTTAGGTTATACTATAGAAGACTTAGTAGGAATCAAACCCTCCCTATGCATGCATAAAATATTAATGGAGGAAGACTTTAGGACTTCAAGACAACCTCAAAGGCGGTTGAATCCGACCATGAAGGAGGTTGTCAAGAAGGAAATTCTTAAACTTCTTGATGCAGGTATCATCTATCCTATCTCCGATAGTAAGTGGGTGAGTCCGGTTCAAGTAGTTCCGAAGAAGGGAGGAATGACGGTCATCACCAACAAGAATAACAAACTCATGCCTACCCGAACCGTAACGGGATGGCGGATGTGCATAGACTACCGCAAGCTTAACAACGCGACGAGTAAGGATCACTTCCCACTACCCTTCATCGATCAAATGCTTGAAAGGTTAGCGCAACATTCTCACTTTTGCTATCTTGACGGTTATAGTGGTTTCTTTCAGATTCCGATACACCTAGATGATCAGGAGAAGACCACATTCACGTGCCCATGGGGTACGTTCGCTTATAGGAGAATGCCGTTCGGGCTTTGCAACGCCCCAGCCACCTTTCAAAGGTGCATGATGGCCATCTTCTCCGAATACATTGAGGAAATCATGGAGGTCTTCATGGATGACTTCTCCGTATACGGTTCCTCTTTTGACAATTGCCTTTCTAACCTTGCTCTTGTTTTACAAAGGTGTGAAGACACTAACCTAGTTCTTAATTGGGAGAAGTGTCAATTTATGGTAAAGGAAGGAATTGTATTAGGACACCTAATCTCTAGTAGAGGGATAGAGGTGGATAAGGCGAAAATAGAGACTATAGAGAAGCTTCCTCCCCCAACTTCGGTGAAAGGAATAAGAAGTTTTCTAGGACATGCCGAATTTTATAGACGCTTCATAAAAGACTTCTCTAAAATATTAAAACCGCTAACTAATCTAATGATGAAGGATGCAGTTTTTGAGTTTTCGCAGGAATGCTTAGATGCGTTTAACATGATCCGGGAAGCTCTAATTTCAGCACCTATTATCCAACCTCCGGATTGGACTCTTCCCTTTGAGGTTATGTGCGATGCTAGTGACGTAGCTATAGGAGCTGTTCTTGGACAACGAAAGGAAGGGCGAACCCATGCCATATATTATGCTAGCAAGACGCTAGATGAAGCGCAGCTCAACTACGCCACTACGGAAAAGGAATTTTTAGCCATTGTTTACGCTATTGACAAGTTTCGCTTTTATCTTGTAGGTGCAAAGGTGATTGTCTACACGGATCATGCTGCGATCCGGTACCTCCTTGCAAAGAAGGACGCGAAGCCAAGGCTAATTAGATGGATTCTCCTCCTACAAGAATTCGATCTAGAGATCCGCGACAAGAAGGGTACGGAAAATTCTGTTGCGGATCATTTGAGTCGCCTAACACACCTAGGGGACGACCACTTACCTATAGATGACTCCTTCCCAGACGAACACCTACACATTATTGAGGAGTGCATCGATGTGATCTCCAAAGGTAACGAACCATGGTTTGCTGATTTTGTTAACTATTTGGTTTGTCAGGAGATACCGCCCGGATTATCCTACGCAGAAAGAAAGAAGTTTCTTTAAGGATGTCCGGGAATACTTTTGGAATGAACCTCTCCTCTTTAAGAGAGGTCCGGATGGCATCATTCGGCGATGTGTGTCGAAAGATGAGATGCAAAGTGTCATCCGCCATTGTCATTCACTACCTTATGGAGGACACGCTAGTTCGAACAAGACTAGCGCTAAGGTATTGCAATCTGGAATTTTTTGGCCTACTTTATTTAGAGATGTGCAATCCTTTGTTTCCTGCTGCGATGCTTGTCAAAGAACAGGAAATATCTCTAGGAGGAATGAGATGCCTCTCAATAACATCCAAGAGGTGGAGATTTTCGATGTTTGGGGAGTTGACTTCATGGGACCGTTCCCATCATCTTGTGGAAACCAATACATACTCTTGGCGGTGGATTATGTTTCTAGATGGATGGAAGCAATTGCCTCTCCCACCAATGATTCCATGGTAGTGGTTAAGTTCTTTAACAAAACCATTTTCCCACGATTTGGGACGCCAAGGACTATCATTAGTGATGGAGGTTCTCACTTCATTGCCCGGAGCTTTGAAGCTCTTCTAGCTAAGTATGGGGTTACTCACAAGATCGCCACCCCTTATCATCCACAAACTAGTGGACAAGTTGAAATCTCAAACCGGGAGATCAAAGGAATCTTAGAGAAGACGGTTTCAAGGACTAGGAAGGATTGGTCCTTGAAGCTTGATGATGTATTGTGGGCGTACCGGACTGCGTACAAGACTCCCATAGGAACCACACCATATAACCTTGTGTATGGGAAGTCTTGTCACTTACCGGTAGAGTTGGAGCACAAGGCGTTTTGGGCTATCAAATGGTTGAATTTCAGCATGAAGGAAGCGGGAGAGAAGCGTCTCTTGAACCTTAATGAGCTGGAAGAACTCCGCTTGAACGCCTATGAGAACGCCAAGATTTATAAGGAGAGAGCAAAGTGTTGGCATGATAAGCATATCATTCCAAAGGACTTCAAAGAAGGAGATCAAGTTCTCCTCTTCAATTCAAGGCTTCGTCTCTTTCCAGGTAAGCTTAAATCTCGTTGGACCGGACCTTTTCTAATTAAGCGTATTTTCCCCCATGGTGCAGTTGAAGTATGGGGTGAAGCGGGCGGAAGCTTTAAGGTGAACGGTCAACGACTCAAGAAGTATGCGCCGGAACTCCAAGCTGAAGAGTTCGCGCCTACCGCACTCGAATAAGTGCGAATTTGGTCTAGCTGCGGACCTTAAACAAAGCGCTTCTTGGGAGGCAACCCAAGGTATTGCATTTACGTTTTTGTTTTCGATTTTTAGTTTAGCTTAGTTTAGACATTTTTCCTTTGTTTTGCCTTCGATTCCTTCCGGTATGTTCGTGTTTTTGGATGTAGGAACAATGGAAAAGGAAAGGGGAAGAGTAATTTTGAAGAAAAGTGACGAAACTTGGACTTTGGAGCATTATAGAGAGTTCCACGGCCTAAACCACGGTCGTGACAGCTACAGTGACTGTAATTTCCAAAAGCCTTTGAAAAATCACCAAAACCACGGTTCTGTACATTTCCACGGCCGTGGAACCCCCCGATAGACCGTGGTTTTCAAAAATTTTGCCGGCCACTATATAAACCACGTTCTTCACAAAAACACTTCACAAAACCCAATTCCACGACCATTTTTGCCGATTCCACGCCCCTCACCTCAATTCTCCGTTCGTTAATCATTTTCAACGATTCTTCGACCCAAACTGAAGCAAATTCGATCACCAACGAGATCCAAGCAACGAATCGAGCGGCAAATTACCAAGGAACGCAGAATTCGGATTTTAAAATCCGAAACCTAGGTTTTTTCGCTCTTCTCTATCTTTGTCAATTCGGGTTCGTTTTTGCTAGAAATTATAGGAGAACTGATTGAAATTGGAAGGAATTAGACTAGGGCTGCCTGATTGCTGAGTTTGAGTGTTGTTTGCTGAATTTTGAGAAAAAGCGAGACGAACCACGGTCTCTGTCAATTCCATGGCCGTGAAACACCAAGAACAGACCGTGGTTTTCAACAGTAATGGATTTTGTTGGAGGATTTAGCTCCTCTTCACATAGTAGATGACCTTACTTGGCTCTTGGATAGAGCCGGTCTTATCGTCTTCTCGGCTAGCCGAGAGGACGCTTATGAGGAGATCACGAGAGAGGTTGTGACGTCTTTTGAGCACAGCCACATTGATAGGATAGTTTCTTTCCGTCTGATGGAAAGGAACTATGATTTCTCCATCTGGGAGTTCGGGACCTTCTTTGGGTTCCAAGAGACCTTCAATGGTCGTTTTCCTAGCGGCGTTTACGCCAAAGATTTTTGGGAGGAGGTTGCTATGATTTACGCCAGCGAGGACCGCTGGCAACCAGCTGATACCAAGGCTAAGTTGATGTATCACTTAGCGTTGAAGATTGCTCACCGGGTTCTTTTTGAGTGTCACTTCCCTAGGACGGAGACACCTCAGAAGATCAAGACGGATGAGCTCTTTCTGTTGTACTCTATGCTGTATGGGCGCCCTGCTGACTGCGCCACCCTCTTAGCTGCTACCATGAGCAAGCTAAAGAACAAGAGGGCGGGCAACATTGGATATGGTGGGATAGTCACCCACCTTGCTAGGATGTTAGGGGTGGATTTTTCTGCATGTACACGTATTCCAGCCGTACCCCTAGGACTCCAGGCCTTCATGACTAGAGGTCTTATCTTGCCTACCAACAGAGGTCCACCTTATGCAGCTATGCCTTGGGAGAGCAGGACGGGGAGGGGCATTGAGTGGCTCCCGGAGTATTCCTTTATGGCTGGTCGCCATAATTGGAAGGCGACGTTCGCAGCTATGCACGCGAACAGGATTGCAGCTCCTCCATATGTCCCACCACCGCCCGTAGTTGAGGAGGAGGAGATGAGAGATCAATATGAGGGAGGAGGAGGAGCAGAGCAGGAGTTTGGCACATTTCCGGATCAGCCGGATACGGCCCCTGACATGCCCAGATGTTCTCCACGTCCAACCAGAGCTTCACTTTCATCTTCTCGCCGCGCTAGCGTGAGTGAGAGACCCACTTGGATGGAGACACCTCTTGCATGGTACGGAGCTCCACCTCCATGGTCCGCACAGTAGCCACCGCCACCAGCACCAGCACCGTCAGATGCACCGGGGTGGTACAGTCAGGCTCCGGGATGGTATGAGCAGATGCCAGAGTGGGCTACTAGCCTTTCTGATAGAGTGGGAGCATTGGAGATTCGAGCCGATGCTAGAGATGGACGCATGGACGACCTCGACCATATGATGAGAGACGTCTACCGCCAGCAGTTCGGGCGGTACTACGATCCTAGCTTCTCTCCATTCCCACCTCCACCTCCACCGCAGTGATGATTTGCAGGACCGACAACTTTAGCCGCTCCACCGCCACTTTGTGAGTTTCTTTTTCTTTTTCTTTCTTTCTTTTCTTCTTTTCTTTCCTTTATTTGAACATTAGGGACAATGTTTGTTCCAAGTATGGGGTGGGGTGTGACTAAAAGTTGTAATAACTCTTACTCACTTTGATCGCTTCTATTTGAGACTATCTTGCATGTTCATTATATTGTTACACGTTTCATTATTGCATTGCATGAAAAAGAGTTTGAAAAACCCATAAAAATTGAAAAATTTTGAAAATTTTGTGCTTCTAAGGATAGAGTGGATTTCTATGATAATCGCTACTTGTGAATTGAGTTTGATGACAATTGCATGCTTAAACGAATAGTGAATTGAAAAGAAATTGAATGAGTTGATTATACCTCTTTTGCAAGTTTCATAATGTGATAAATGTTACTTAAATCATGTTGAGGAATTGAAGTTAAAATCACACTATAAGTTCTTATACTTCTTGTTGAGATGATTAAGGCAATTCGATTTTCTTTCTTCTTTCTTTGATCATTTAGCCCCTCATTGAAATTATGGCCTCCTTTACCTATCCGGGAATTTGGAGGAGTTGATTGATATTGGCATGTTTGATGTGGGAGGGCCTTGAAAGCAATTATTTGAAATCAAAAGAATAGAAAGAAATTGTAGGTTTGGGGAAGTCAATCATGATGATAAGTAACTAGGCACCATTCACATAGCCGGATGTTTGTGTCTTGCCAAAGTCGGATTGAGCGATATTCCTAGCGGATTATGGTATGTGCGCTAAGGGTTTGAGGCATCTCATAAAAATTGAGAAACGCCAATCTCCTAGGCTTCGGTTTTTGTGCACCTCTATCCATAACTCCAAAAGTAAAGTCGAAAAATGAAAAGAAGAGAGCGAAGCTCTAAGTTGAAAGTGTTGTGGAAACCGCAAGAGAAGAAGAAAGAGTAGTTATCCACTTTCCCGGATTCATGCACCACATTCCTTAAAGTTTCCTTCCCTTTCCACATTCTAGACCTTTTTCTTTGAAAGTCCTTAAGATCAAAAGAATGTTATATGACTTGGTGATCTAAATTGAAGTTTCTTATGATTGATTTTGATAATGTTTGAAGGTTATGATGTTTGTATGGAAGTTTGATTGATTCATGATTTTTCTTTACTCTTTACTCTTTGATTAAGTGTATGAAAGTCTTACAAACGAACAAGATTTGAGAATGATCTATTGATTAGAAGGCACATTCATCAAAAAGATGTTTTGCTTTGAGAAGGTACACATATTTCATCCTAACTTGTGTTTTAAAGCTTTTGAAAGACCTTGCTTAGGGACAAGCAAGTGGCAAGTATGGGGTTATTTGTTAGCATGAAATATTGTGATATTTTAAGCACGTTTTCTAAGTATATTTGATCCATATTGATAGTCATTGATTGAGCCTTGATGCATTTGCGAGCTAGTTTGTCTATAATGTCGATATAGAGATCTACACAAGCTTTATGTTGATTATAGGTAATTGAGAGCTATTTCCGAACGGAATTGAGCAATGATGGAGTTTGATGGAACATGTCCATGAATTGAGGACATTCCTAGGAGCTAAGGGAGTGCCAACTTGAAGGATGCACGAGACTAAGGAAGAATCACGTTCTAGCCCTAAACCACGCTCTAAAATACGGCCGTACTACATTCAACGTTCAAGTCCACGGCCGTGGAACCTTGGCAAGGGAAGCGTGATTCATTCCAGTAACTTCTACGGCCGTGGAAGAGTTGTGTCAAACCGTGTTGATTTCCACGCTCTAAATTACGGCCGTGGAACCCTTCCACGACCGTGATCTTGGCGATCTTTTTCGCCACAATTTAAGCCACGATCTCCTACGCAATTGGGCCGGGCCGATACTTTATCTTACACTATAAAAGGACGGACGAAGAGAGATTCCGTCACCTTCTCTTACGCATAGACGCATCTTACGCTTGCGCTTGGAATTGCCCTAATTTCGCATTTGGCGGAAGTTGTGTTTGAGAGATTTTTGCGCATTGCTATTGTGATTTCTGGATTGACGGAAGATCGAAGATTCGGGAGATTGTTCGTAAGAAGATTTCGCTTCTTACTTAGGTTTGATTTGGAAGACGGATTGACATCCCGTTCTTCCTTCTTATCTAAGATTGTGATTGTTTGTGCTATTCCGAATCTATTGACGATTATTGTTCTTGATTGTGATTTTGAGATTGATTTGAAAGTTATTGAAGGTTTTCGGAAGTTTTCATCTTTCAATCTTTTAAAACCTTAAATTTGATATCAATATGACTATTGTTGGATAAAAACCCTTAACAATTCTAAGGTGAAGGGTTGATAGTTGTGGCTTAGATGATGATAGATCGATCGTAAACAGATTGGACCCTGAGGGTTAGAGAGAATCGCCGATAACCCTAATCCACGGTCTGTTCTTGAGCTTCCACGGCCGTGGAACTCAAGAACTACCCGTAATTTTGTGTTAAGTTACGAACTTGCTTTTACTTTAATCCAAAGTTAAAGATTTTCTTTAACTTAGTCTTGGCTTGCCTTTTCTAGGTGGTAGTGAAGCCTCAACAACCTCTACCTCGATTGTGAGTGTCACAACCTTAATCGGTTTAGTTGGTCTTGATCCTTGGATTACAAGTTTGGGTATTTGACATTAATTCTTGCCTTTAGAACCTTTCTATATTGAAGCCTCAACAACCTTTATAGAGAGTGTCTTGTAGGTGAGTCATATAAGGTTTTTGGAACTTCACCGTACGATTACCTTACATTAGCATACCTTTGCATGTCTTAACTCTGTCCTTATATCATTAGTATATCTTGAATCGATTGCCACAGCTGGATACTTGGATCTTTAGGATTGTTGTTTTTCCAATACTTGAAAAGCTTCTTACAATTACTCGCTTGATAATCTATAATTGAATTTGTTCCCCCCAAATCCCTGTGTTCGATACTCTGGAATTCTTGCTTAACTATATCGATCCGTACACTGCGGGTTCGATTGCTTGATTTCTAGTTTTATAATTAAAGCTTATTTGCACACACGCTAAGTGGCGAACAGGATCGGCGTAGATTAGCAAGTATTCCAGAGTATCGATCTCAGGGAATTGGTGAAACAAAGTCAGTTTCAAGTAATCGAGCAATGAAAAGTGTAGAAGTTTTGCAAATATTGGGAAAACAACAATCCTAAAGATCCAGGTATCTAATTGTGACAATCGATTCAAGATATTCTATAAGTATAAGGAAAGAGTTGAGAATTGCAAAGGTATACTAAGGTAAGGTAATGTACGGTGAAGTTCCATAACCCTATATGTCTAACCCAAAGACACTCTCTATACAAGTTCTTTAACCTTGAGACACATAAAATCAAAATCAGTCGCCATGTGACTTTTCAGGAAACCGTCTTTCCCTTCAAAACATCATCTACACAAGATGAGATCACTCGTAGATCTTTGTTTTGTTGATAAGTTTTCACTAATTTCATAGATCTAAATCTCCTTTGGCATTTTCTTAGTTTATCTTTCAACTAAAGTTCTAAACACACTCTCATCTCTTACTTTTGTTTTACTTGCAAATGTTTCACTTGTAAAACTTAGTGATACAGTAGCATATGCGGAACCACCTAGCAAGAAGAGAAATCAAGAAGCAAGGAGACGGAAGGACATGAACATGCATAAAGACTTCAACATCTAAGAGAAGAAGAAATGACATGATCGAGAAGAAGAAGAAAGAGACTAAGTCATTTTAGAACTCTTCGTACTAGAAGATTGAGGGTGCATGATAGTCTACTCAACCACGCACATATCCGTAAAAGGAGAAGATTCATTGATCACATGCACAAGAACAAGCTCGTCCATGCGCATCTTTCAACTCATCCATGGAAGGAAGAAGGAAGCACCAACCATTCACCTACACATCTTCTAACTCAACCATGTAAGGACGTAGAGGATTCTAACCCCATGTATCCCTCATCGATGCAAGCATGCAAGAACGTAGAGAATGCCAGGTCCACTCTTTCCTTTTCATTTCAACCATACAGAAGCATAGGGAACCCGGAGATCACACTTCACCCGATTCAACTGAAAGTATCTCCGGACCAGCCCCGGTTCACACATGCATTGCTCGCCGATCTCCCATGCGTGTGTACGACCTTCTTGGAACGAGCCAACCATGCATCGTACCCAGTTCGGTCCATTCATGCAAACTCCCTTTTCGGTACGAACTGCACGGCGCATTTTATACATCCATGAAGACCGGGCCACCCATTCAAGCTTACCTAACCCTCCATGCTCTCGTGATGATTGGTCCATACACGCTATTTTAAATCCAGCATACACCCATGGAGAATGGTCTGAATCTTGTGGCCAATTTGGGTCAAATATATTATATTTTATGTCCATAAAGACTTTTTTTAATTATGGGTTAATTTTTTACCTTTTAGTTGTTAATTTTTGGCTCACATATCTTTTAATTATTTTACAAATAGTTTAAGTCTTTTAATAGATAAGTTTAAAGATAGATTGAGAGAATCATATATATCTTTTACAAGATATATTTGATTGATCCTATGTAATATTATCTTAGAGTAGATTGAGAGAATCATGTATATCTGTTACAAGATATATTTGATTGATGTTTGAAGATCTTATGTAATATTATCTTAGAGTAGATTGAGAGAATCATGTATATCTTTTACAAGATATATTTGATTGATGCTCCTATGTAATATTATGTTAGAGTAGATTGAGAGAATCATATACATATATATATATATATATATATATATATATATATATATATATATATATATATATATATTACAAGATATATTTGATTGATGTTAGAAGATCCTATGTAATATTATCTTAGAGTAGATTGAGAGAATCATGTATATCTTTTACAAAATATATTTGGTTGATGTTATAAGATCCTATGTAATATTAGAAGATCCTAGGTAATATTATGTTTGAGTAAATTGAGAGAATCGTGTATATCTTTTACAAGATATATTTGATTGATATTAGAAGATCTGGGATGTTATCACTCACGCCTCTCCTACATATATAGGATACCCGGCGCCTGTTATCTCTTCGTCTTCATCCTCCTCAATTCATACAATCTCTCCCTATCCTATCTCCCTATCCTATTTGAGTTCTTGTTGAAGAGTTCAACTTCAATACTCCTCAATTCATAGAATCTCTCACTATCTCTTCGTCTTCATCCTCCTCAATTCGGAGCAGATTCAAAGTCGGCCGACAAAAAAAAACAAGAACAAGCGGCGTCGATCACAAGTTAATAGTACAAATCCCCTGTAAATGTCGTGCGTGTCGGTTATGGGCCGCCGGATACCGGCGGTGATCTGATCTGGTTCCGTCTGGAGGTTTGGAGGGTAGGTCGAAGTGGTTCGGGGTCGGATCTTGATTGCAGATTTTCTCGATTTCCTTGTGATTTCGCTTTCGCCTGCCGAGTGTTGATCGATTGGGAGGAATAGTGATGAAGAGGAGGCAGAAGAAGCGGATAATGAGGGACCGTTACGAGGGGTTTTAACGCTTCCATGGATTCCTTGGAAGAGGCATTACCTATGAGGTGCGTTGCGTTGCTTATTTTCTCCTGTTTTCATTAATTTTTTGTGTTGCGTGATCCGTACTGTGATTTTGATTGAATCTTGTGAAATTTACCGAACAATTTGGTCTCCAGAAGGCGAATGTTGATGTTGTTTTGTTATATGAAACAATTTACTATTTTGAATGTATTTTGTGAGAGGAGTGTATGTGCAAGAAGGTTTCTTGTCTTGAAATTCCTTCCCTGCAAATCCACATATGATTCTTGTGACATTCATACATTGATGCTTTCTTTCGGAAGCACTTTGTTCAATTCTAATTGTTTCTGATATGAAAACAACGTCAAGAAAATTTGTAAATTTCACATTATTGGATCAAAATCATAGTTAGAAATTCAAATCGATCACACACCACAAAAAATTAATGAAAATAGGAGAAGATGCAAAGCAACGCATCTAGAAGGAAAAGCCTCTTCCAAGGAATCCATGGAAGCTTTAAAGCCCTCTCTTAGCGGTCCCTCAGTCTCCGCTTCTTCTTCCTCCTCTTCATCACTGTTCTTGCCAATGGATGAAGACTCGGCAGGCGAAGGGTGAAATCATATGTGGATTTCCTTCGGAAATCGATAAAAGCTGCAATCAAGATCCGACCCCGATCCACTTCGACCTACCTCCTCCAAACCTCCAGCCGTAACTAAGATCAGAATATAATACAGACACGCACTACATTTACAGGGTTTTTTTTACTATTACCTTGTGATGTAAGTGATATTTTAATAACCCTGCATCATTGCCTTGCCTATCTCCATTGTCTAAATCAATAGTTTGGTTACTGTTTTCGTTTTTTTCTTTGTAAAAAATTGGGGTTGTTCAGCATATAATTGATATTTCTTCGTTTGTACCTCTTTTTATGTCTTTTCCATGATTATTTGTTTTTTTTCTTCCACAAGGTGTACAAAATATCAAGTTCTTTTTTATTCATTTATTCATTATAATTATCTTCAGTGGTGAACTTCCATCTTCACTTGGAAATCTTACTAATCACGAGTATTTGTAACACTTTTGTGCAATAATCTTAATTCATATATGTCATTTGCTCATCCAGCTCTGCGCCAATCATAAACACTATTGCCTTATTTTATTTACTTATTTGTGCAAGTAGGATTTTGAGTAACAACAATCTCTCCGGGACAATTCCATACTCACTTTCAGACCTTGCCAATTTGATCAGTCTGTATGTGAACATGCTCTTAGGACACCAACATTTATAGTTCTATGTTTGAGCCTCTTTTATGTTTGATCAGTCTTTCATGCTCTTAGGCTTAAGTGGAATGGATTAACAAGTACCTGCTCAGACTTCCATTTAATTTGATGCTGCTTGTTGTTAATTTATTTTAGATACTGAACTACTTGATCTTTTATCACATATTGGACCCAACAAAGTGTGAACTGACCAACAATCACCTCATTTGCTAACATGATCTTCTCATAAATCGAAGTTTGGTATAATCTTTGGATATCATTGGAGGAGTTGTTGGTGTACTTTTGATTGTTGTCTTGATGAGCTTTGTGTATAACTTCTCCCTTCTTATGCTAATGCTGCCTATCCTTGAATCGATAACATATATTTCATTTGGAACTAAATTGTTTGTACATCCTGTGGTATGTTTGTTGATCAACTCAAGCATCATCATGAAATCTAATTCACGTCAAACATGAGTACAATCTATTGCAATAAGATTGCAACTTCTACATGAAACTGTTTTTTTTCCACCAAAGGCATTTCTGTTCCTTCTTTTCTTACCTAATAGAGATAAAACCGGAGAGTCTATTTTGGACTGGCCTACAAGAAAACGAATTGCAGTAGGCACTGCTCGTGGATTGGCTTACCTTCATGGCCACTGCAACCCCAAGATCATCCACCGTGATGCCAAGGCTGCTAACGTGTTACTAGATGAAGATTTTGAGGCAGTTGTTGGCAATTTTTGCTTGACAAAGTTGGTTGATGTAGGAAAAACCAATGTGACTACACAAGTACGCCGGACGATGGGACACATTGCACCTGAGTACCTTTTCACTGGAAAGTCATCAGAGAAGACAGATGTGATTATGCTTCTTGAACTAGTAACAAGTCAGCATGCAATTGACTTCTCACGCATGGAAGAACAAGATGACGTCGAAAATCCAATCCAGAGAGTCCACCAGAACACACAAAGAAATTGAAAATCCGCTTGTGACATTGTGTATTTAATCTTAACGATAATTTCAATGACACTCTGGTTAAGAGTGTCACAATTTTGCAGACATTGGAGAATTTTGTCGTTATTAAAAGTTTTCATTATAGTCGGACAATTAAAAAAGAGTTGTTTAGTAGATTTTGTATGATGATTACAAAAAACACTTGCATCACCACCAGGACTTTTTGTGCATCAAGAGTAGCTTTAATCGAAAGTCCAAACAAAGAAATTTCTTAATCTTAGGCATAATATTCAAGTCCCAAATCCGAATTTTATCTTGTGTAACACCAACTTTATTTTCTTGGATCAAATCAATAGTTGTCTTTGTGAAGAACCAACCATAATCATTGTTAGCCCAATAGATTTTATCACGAATATCATTGATTGATTGGTAAAATATAATTTTTAATTTTATGAATGATATAGCGTGAAAGAATGGTCTGAATTTGATTGAGAAAATGGGTATTCCATTTCAAGTTAGTAATAGTTCGCTACCAGGATAATCTCATTAATTAAAGGATCATTTGTTCTTAATTTCAATAAAGGTTCATCATAAATCCAACAATCTTTCCAAGATTTAATAGTATTTTCATCACTAACTCTTCACTTGACACCCACATAATTTCCTTCTTAAGTTTCATAAGTTTGTTCCATTGCCAAGAAGATGAGGAGTGGTATTGATAGTCCTATAAACAAACAAGAGGATGAGGAGTGACATTGATGAGGAGTGGCATTGGATATAGTCTCCATATACTCAATTAGGGCATACCTTTTATCATGTTGGATGATCATAATTGTTTTGTTCATCATTTGGTATTCCTTTCATAGGAGGCATAGGCCTCTCGAGTATCCAGTTTACCATAGAAACCATATATATGAGTAGGAAATATTTTGAAAAATATTAAACAAATAGAATAATCTGTATACTTTACTAAAGTACATTACACTAATGCTGATGTGGCGACTCCACGTTTTTTTTCGGATTAAATCTTTTATTAAATCACAAATTAAGCTAATAAATCTTTTTTTACTAAAGAAATATCTAAAAAATATAAAACTAACCAACAATTTATCTGCTTACATGTTGGATCACAAATTTTTTTATATAATTTTTATATAAATCGTAACAAGATGGATTAGTTGCAACTAACAAATTAAATTAATTTTAAACAAATATCTAATCGGTTTAATTATTTACAATCAATAAATATATACTCGGTTGTAACTAAAATATAATTTTTATTTTTTAATCTTTGTTTTATGTATTTTAAATCGAAACTATTAAGATTGCGTCTGATAACCTTATCCCAAATTCTAACTGATTTATTTTATTCGGTAAGATTCGTCCCATTTCTTTTCTTATCTATATACTTTCTAAAACAGACGACATAAAGCTAACGTGGCGTTTTCACATTTTTTTCGGATTTAATCTTTTTACTAAATTACAAATTAAGCCAAAAAATACTAAAGCAATGTCTATTTTTAAAACTAACCAATCACAATTTTTTAACGTTAAGCAGATTAGTTGAAACAAACCAAATCATATTTATACGATTAAACTAACATGGATCACGATTTTTGTAAAATATTTTTTTTTGATAAATCGGAACAACATGGATCACGGTTTATTTAACGTAAATAATGCCAATCATTTTTTCTAACGTAAAGATTTGATAGATTCCCGAGTTCTAATTTATCAATTTTTTAAAATTTTACGTCAAATCTTTCTTTTTTGTCGATTGATAAACTTCTCTTATACGTTACGATCTAAACTTACAGGGGAAACAATATCTTGGTTTCAGAGATACTTAACTTCTCACATTATTTTCTCTCTATATATATATGGATCATGTTTTGTCGCCTTCCATCCCGCTCCAGTTCTTAGGTAAATCTACAAATTTCTACATCTTCCATCCAGTTCCAATTTTCCTATATTGATCATGTTTTGTTTTTTTAGGGTTCCGACGCTTTGAAGATATTTTTCAAGCTACAATTTTATGGCTTCATCATATCTTTTTCAAGTAAATCTCGCACCATCACGTAAGGAAAAGTTAAATTTCGTTTGTTAGGTTTGTCTGATCATCTTATTTCATCTACCTTTTCTTCATTTTACTAACTAATATTGTAATTTTGTTAGTTATATTATTGTTTTTCAATTTGCAGTTGGTTCCAATATCGTTTCCTTTTCACTCTAATGATACATATTCATAAGAAGTTGCGTGCGTTAATGGTTGATTCTATTTCCTCTTATTTGTTGTTTTTGAATATCAAAGATAAGTAAAACAAAACCCTAAGCAATACTCCCCAAACAATGGTGACCAACAGATAACTCCATTTACGTACTACATCAACTCCTCGTCTCTTCAACACGTCCATTCCCGTCATCACATAGTTGCTCGCGATTATGTTTATCCTTCCACCGATCATGACGTTGTTGCTCGGAAGAAGCTCCTCTTTCAGATCTGTCGGAGCCGCCTAGAGCGGTGTCACATTGAACATCTCCTGGCCCCTCTCGAAGCATCGTCCTGCCCTATCGCCGCCGAATTCATCCTACAACATACCTTGATAAGGGTACTTAACCACCGTCGCATAGTGGAACCACATCTAGTACGAGCCGCACTGTAACACCCCAAATCCGCGGGATATCAGGATGCTACGGGTCAGACCTCACAATGGGTCCCAACCCTTAGCCTGACAACAATTTCACCGGATCTTGCAACAAGGCACAAATAAAGGCCAAAACCGAAATACATTTTTATGCAATGTTATGAAACCCGACAATAAAAGAAAGGAAAGACTTCAGCCGTCCTTACAGCAACATCAACATAATATATAACAACAACATCACAAGGACTCCAAAACCCAACTCAACCTAAGATGTACGGAACCCCGGCTGCCCACTCCTCCGGATCACTCGGCCACATCCTATCCTGCACATCAACTACAACAATCGGTATAAAACCGTTAGCTCACATTCTAGGCATTATAAGAATAATATGGCACAAACACACATAGGAACACAAACACACAACATGCTCATAATCTACACATCCGTTACTTATTATCTTTTTAGGTTATTCCATATCTAATCCATTCGTTCAAGTGTGACACGAGAGTCTTATAACTCTCGCCTCTGTCCCCGTGTAACCAACAGGAGTGTGGCGGCGCCCAACCCGTATACCTTGAGGGAGTGATGAAGAAGCCCGCCCGTATACCGTGTATGGCCTGGTCGCAGAGATCCCCCTAGTCTCCCTCGGGAAATTGAGCGGTGATGTCACCGCCCGATAATAATAATAGTAGTAACGATGGGCCAATAAATAAGGTCAAGTAAATCCTAATCCATTCTCATGCTTAAAAACGGTAAACACACACCACCACACACACACACATATATATATATATATATATATATATATATATATATATATATATATATATATATATATGTATATATATATATCCAAATAAGGCATAAAAGCGGCTAAGTAAGTCCGATGACTTACCTCGTCTTAAAGCTAAACGAAACCGATAACACTCTCCGAAGGAATATAATCAAATCCTGTTCAAGACAAGGCACGATTATCAACAACTACTCACAAGCTACAAGTCCTAAGACTTCTAGTCCTACATCATTTATGTAACACCCCGAATCCGCGGGACTCGGGATGTCACATTGGGCTAGGATCTCACCATGGATCCTGACCCTAGCCTGACAACAAGTTCACTGGACCTTACAACATGGCACTAACAGATATAAAACAAATACATAAAACAATATAAACTATACGACCCAAAGTAAACAACAACATAGCCGAGTATATAAAACGACATCCTCACATAGGAGTTACAAAAGATCATCCTCACGCAGGAGGGGAAACACAACAACCCCAAACCAACCACCTAATATACGAGAGTCCTCGGCCTGTCATCGTGCCAGATCACCCAGTAGCGCCTAACTTGTAAACATCTACAACACGGTATGAAACCGTTAGCTAACCATACATATATGAGATAATGCATAAGCACAAACACAATCATGATAGATAAACACCTCAACATGTTATCACACATTTACCCATTTATTATCTTTATATAATAACCATTCACTCAAAAACCGTATATATATAGATAGATGAAAGTATGTGACACGAGGACCGATACATCCCCGCCTCTGAGTACAATGTCCAGCTGTACGAGTATCGGTCACACAATCCGTGTACCCTATGGGAGTGGATTGCGCCCTTCTTGTAAACCAGTCTGGCCCGACATCAGAGAACCTCCCAGACTCCACGGCGGGATGAAAGGGAAAGGTTATCACAGCCACGCAGTGGGGCAGTCAATAAAACATAGGTCGATAAAAACGACAACTCATGCTATCATAGCAAACATATAAAGCATACACCACTCACGCAAACACCCAATATAAGGATGGTAGCTAAGTAAGTCCTACGGACTTACCTCAACCTCGTACAATCACAACCACGATCAACCTCCAATCCTGAGAGGTACACTGCCTAATTACAAGGCATAAAGAGATATCAATACTCCTATCAATCAAAAAGGTCACATCTAGACCCAAGGAATCCATAAGGATCATAATCAATTTATAAGCCTCACAACCAACTAAACCTCAATATCTCAACATAACTCACAATTCCTCAAATCTCAAGGTAGTATCTAATCAACATTCCTCAATCTCAATTCTAATCCTAATTTAATTAATTAACCTTTAATTAATTAATTAGATTTCGCCAGAATAACGTTTTGCCCGCAGGCAATTTCTAAACCCCCTGTCATCAGATTTCATCAAACAAACAACCCATAATCACCAGAATAATATAACGACCATAATGAAATATCTAATTGTCCTATTTGACAAGCCTAATCTCAGTTTAGGTCAAATCGTAGTACGGAAAACGAATAAATTCATAATTTATTCGTTACTAACCCGATTGACGATCTGAAAGAAGATTCGGAATCACAACAACGCAGCTACGCATGGACAACATCAAATTCATCGGAATCTGAGCGACGGAACCGTCCTGATGACATATATGCTCGACCAGCCCTCCATATACTCGGAAATGCAAAAACTCGGTACCGATATGAAGAGAATGAAGAGAGGAATCCAGAAACTCAAACGGAATTGAAATCGGATTAGAAACGGAGAGTAGATCTGAGTTTGAAGATTGAGAGAAATCAGAGCTTTTACGAGGAAACGTGAAATGAAATGAATTAATAAAGGATTTTCAGCTATTTATAGTGAAGACGATAATTATCCTTTAGTAAAGTCGATAATTATTCTTTAACCGATCCAAAGGCGGGTCGAATCTCTTTCTCCAAACTTCTCGAGATTAGAACATTAAATCTGGAATATTGTAGGGATAATTATTCCATAACTGCCTCGGAAAACGTGTATTCCTAAGCCGTCTTTCTTAGCCATTAAGAAACGAAATAGCGACTCTTTTGGCCGTTTTGCTTCTCCATGTTATTTCATATCTAGGACATATCCGATGTCCTGATCATTTCTCTCAACTGCATTGATATTAATTGGAGCTCCCAAATGCTCCAAATAACACCGGAGGGTAAAAATAATTACCCGGGGGAAAAAGTAAAAATTTCCCCAAACGTCCAAAATTACGCCAGGAACATAACGGTGGGACTCTTACTCATCACTTGCGAAGTCTTCGCGAGTTATATGTTAATTACTATCAACGATTAAGTTAATCTACATTAATTAGAATTCGAAATCCTAGCTATTACAATTTACAAGGTCATACACTCTCATAATCTAGGATACACTCCTAGCCCTCATAAACTCACAAGATCTCAACTAATCACATGTTAGGATACTTCCATCCTAACTCCACAATCTCAACAAACACATACTCACAACCTTAACAAAGCTCACATGATAACATACACCCCTCAATCCTTAGAACGTTCAAATCATCCTCAAATACGCACCTAAGGTTCCAAGCCACTACTTGGCATTTTCCCTAAGTTATGATAGATCCAACCTAGCATGATTCTACCACTAAACATAACTAAATCGAGGAAGGAGGTACTCACACACGATCCAAGGGTGAAGATGATCTACGGACGTCGAGATTGGATTCGTTTGTCTATAACGGCCACTTCCGGACCTAAAACCAAAGTTAAGAAAATTTAGTTTGTATGCTAAATTTGAACGGAATATAACGTGTAATATTATAAGAAAAATCCCACTTTTGAAAATGAGGTTAAAAACCCGCAAAACATTTTTCTTCGGGATGATTTATACCATTCTATAAATATGGGTAAAAATCCGAAATCGACTTTTCCGGGCAACTATGAAACTCACAAAACTCGGGCCATATATCCGAAATACGCTTTGGATCAAAACTAAGATTTATTCACAAGGACAAAAACTGCACATTACAAAACATTGGACCAAAACTGCAATATAATATATGGGTCAATTTATGTAAATAAATCTACAAGAGGGTATAAAAGTTCGTTTCTAAAAATCTGGGTTCACCACTACAAATATCTAGCAATTGGGCACAAAGTGTAATAAAAAGCAAATAGAGGGCTGAAATTAAAATGGCCCTTCAACCTAATTCCACGCTGCAGAGAGGGGAAAAGAAAGAGGGCCGGCCGGCGGTGCTTCAACAATCCAACTTGGCAGGGAAGACGGAGACGGCGGCTGTGGGAGCTCCGACAAGGCAGGCGTGGCTCCGGCAGGTCAGGCGTTGCTCCGGTGTGTAGAAGGGAACGGCTCCCTCAGTCCGGCGGTTGCAAAGAAGGAGCGGCGGCAGGGAAGCGTTGGCTGCACAGGGCTCCGACAGCGAGGACCTCTCCGGTGGAGGCAGTGGAGCACAGGCGGCCCTTCTCCTTGGCGGCAGAGGCTCCTGGTGGTATCCCTGGCGTGGCTCGACAGAAGAGAAGAGGGAGCGTGTTTGCTCCTGTTGTGCTGCGAGAACAGAGGGGACGAGGTGTGAGAAGAGGGAGAGCGAGACGGCAGCGGCAAGGGCAGGGCAGCTACGCTAGCTTCTCCGTTAGTGTCGGTGGCGGGGTCTCTGGTGGCGCAGACTCTTCAAATTGGTGGTGCAACTTCTCAATTGCTTCCCAGGGGCTGAAGGGTGAGGAAGAGGGAGATAGGGCACGACAGAGGGCCTTGTGCAGAAGCTATTCCGGGGCTGTAGAAACGAGAGGTCGGAAGGTCAAGGGTCAGGAGGGGATAGGTGTAGCATGACGTAGGGCTGGCTAGACTGCTCATCAGCCAGCGATAGAGGAAAGTCAAAAGAAAAGGGAAAAGGAAATTGATTAAAGGGAAAAAAATAAAAGAAAAGGGGAAAAAAGGAAATATAGCTATTTAACTTGATTAAACGATCGGAACGGGATTTCCGAATCAGGATGATTTTTCGAACCTTTCCGCAAGTAAACCAAAATATAATTATACTCG
Source organism: Fagopyrum homotropicum (assembly GCA_033239125.1). Lineage (NCBI taxonomy): Eukaryota > Viridiplantae > Streptophyta > Magnoliopsida > Caryophyllales > Polygonaceae > Fagopyrum > Fagopyrum homotropicum. Next base: position 97,072,352 of record BSWB01000007.1, on the reverse strand, counting down.
GAAATTCATTTATTTTATTTATTTATTTTTTTCTCAAAACACTTTAAAAAGAGATATAAATATAATTTATAATAAAAATATCGATAGAAGTACGCGAGAGGGGAAATGTCGAAACCGAGCGTTACATTAGGTCCCCCTAAAAACAAGTTTCGTTCCGAAACTTGCTAAACATGAAACTCTCAACCGACCTCGTATCGATAATCTCACGGAATACTATAATGTGGCAACTACGACCCTCTAATCCAAAGTCTACTCGCCTAGACACATCAAGACTCGAAAGATATACACATACGGAGCACATATAAGCACATCACGTCACAAATCAGATAAGCATAAACAAGGAAAGATCTCGGGACTAACCCGACGGTCCTATAGATGTCGCTAAATCTGCGTAAAAAAAAGACCAAAATACTATCCTACGTCTTCCAGTTAGCCTCATCGGTTCCTCGTCTGCCACTAGATCATCATGACGGTCCATCCGTCTCGAGTCATGTATGCACTCCCTAGACTGATACACGTGAACCCCGGGTGAACACCCTCTACTCTCTATGGTCACGCCAACCGGTAAAACTACTTCCCCCACTCGCTCTAAGATTTCAAAAAGGTCCGATACATCGGAAACTCAACTTCTTTCGGGGGTCTTTCTCAATACAGTATTTTCATCATGTGTCTCTTTTATTGTCTTTAACAAAGAAGACTGGATTTTCAATATACACCGTTGGCTTTGGTTCTTGTTAAACCAAACTTTGTTGTTACGCTTTCTCATTTCTTGCCGCGAGTTCCAAGTAATGAAGGTAGTACTTTACTTCACACTGCTTCTACTCAAGAGACATGTATGCTATTACTTTTACATCGTTCCTCAATACTCCATTAAGACCTTGTCTAGGGGAACCGCTTGTACCCTTCAAACCCATCATACCTCGAGGCAATTTCAAAACAGTTGTACCAATAAATCTCCTCTTAAGACTCAACATCTCTATTGTCAATTTTCTTCTCACTCAATACTTTATCATCATCCGGAGTGGTTAGCCATAGATGGTGTTATTTAGAAATCTCTCCACAAATCCGGTAATGATCAGCACATCCAAGGAAACTTGTAACTTCGTCCACGTCCTTCGGGGGTTGCTATCCCGAGATAACTTGTCATACACTTTTTCTCTTCTTTCAGAGTAGATCCAAATATATTATCCAGACATTAGTAAGCCCCTATGGAATCACTAAAACTGGTAGTGACCATAGTTGTCCGGAATGCCGTATTTGCAATATCCGAGTCTCGAATTCTCAATTGGCGGCAATCAAACCTTAAATCATTCTTAGAAGATATTTGCAGCCGGTCGAGTAGATCCCCTACCCGTGGTGAAAGATACTTGGTTCTTCATGGTTATGTTGCTCGGCTCACTGTAATCAATGTACAAACGAAGATAACCGTCTCTCATTTCGCAAATTGGTGTTGTCCATAACAACTTCAAATCAAGAGTTTAAGATATATTCCAATATGAACTTCAATTCTTATTAATGGTAAATCCACCTCCCGATGCATTGGAATCCGTTCTATCTCGGGTTTTAGCTTTTCTTCTCCCATCACATATCGTAAGATATCGGCAAAATTTGTCTTAACATTGGTCAAGTGGTCCACCTCGATCTGTTGAGGTGACGTCCATCGAACATGTGGTTTAATACTTCTTTAGGTGCAATGTTCACCGTCCTCTTTCAAAGATCATTCATCTCTAGAACTCGGGAGACTTGCTGTAATAAACTTTTTAAGATTTCACACTTATGTGAAGTCATGAAGGTCCTAACTACAGGACTTAATCACGGCTTATAATATATTAGTATTACCTTCTTCGTATTCTACCAAAGCTTGCATTATTCCTTCGAGTAGTTGTAGAACTTACTCCCTTTTATTATGTAACGTCCGATCGACTATAGAGGTTCTAACCTCAATATTTCATGTACTTCTTGTACATCTCACATCGACTTCAACTTCAAAACTCCAGTCTTCCCTTACTATTGTATTTATCGGTATTCTATGTACAAATACAATGGAAGCCTCATCTTACGGTTGATCCACTAGCTCCCCTTACCATGATCAAACCTTAAAAGTTGTAACCCGTGACGTTCCTCCATATGTCAATCTCATGACCTAAGAAGGTCGCGTAAGATCGTTACAATCTCCTCCTCAGAGGTCTTGTTATAACTACTTGCTTGAACTCGTTCAACATTATTTGGTTTAAAACAAATACGCGTCCATTGATGTACCTCCTTACGATTGGCATTGATCCACCGCAAATACTCCAAGCTCTTGGTCCCGATCCTATATGTTTCCATAGTCTTGTTTACTCTTCCCATCTACACACATCAATAGACAACCCGCACTTGTGCATTCTCAGTTTTCACCGATTAACTTATATCTGACCTTCTCCAAAGTTAACGACTTAACCTCCTACCATACTCTTGAAAGGATATCCACTCGGGGTACTTGTCTTAACTAGCTCATTTTCCTCTACTTCAACTCCGCTAGCTCTTTATACGCTCCTCTCTTCCTTCCGCTTATGTAAGATAACCATACCTACCCAACACTCTCGTCTCATATGTCCCACCTTTATAGGCTTAACCGCTCTTCATAATGTTTTGCAAATGCACCTCTCAAATGCTGACTTGAATTAGCATCCATTCGTGTTCCTCTTGGTATCTTAAGTCTTTCGCTCCAAGCTTCTTGTTTCATCTTTCATGTTCTTAAGATCATCATCTACACACATTTCCTCCTTCTTAGCGTTGCTCAATCTCACACAAAGACGGAAAACGGTTGACCCCACAAGGTAATTCTAATATGTGAACTTTCACCATGTGATCCTCCTCGTAACTCTCAAACTTCTGAATAAGTCACTCGCTTAGAATCTTGCAAAGATCGTCAGTGCACCCTCCGGTACCTCCGTAAGCTTAACTTCCGGTTCTTGTCAATCTTTATTCTTGGACCACTCTTTTCATCTTGACTCCCATACTTAGGAGCGCCTATTTGAAAACTCATTTTACTTAAAACGCCACTTTTATTCTCGAGCGAGAATGTAGTCCTCTTTACTTGATTCGCATCTTTAGTTCACCGACACCGCACTTGGAAAAATCTTACATTCGTTGTCTCTAGTTGCCTCATTGATGCTCCTTCATTGTTTTCTTGATACCACCCTCACGTCTTCATGTCGCTTTTATATTGGTAAAGTCTCCATCTCGGTTTCGCTTAAGTCGACACGAGGTTCTCTTTTTATTTGTTTGTCCTTTGGTTAGGTCATCTCTAGTCTTCTTCTTCGACGTCCTCTTAAAGGAGTCCGGGAAATCACCGGGGTGCTTGTGAAAACTTGATGCTCAACTTGATAACTTGAGCATACTCATCTTCGTATGTATACTATCCTAAGTCAAAAGGCGTTGTCCAAGGGGGCGATGATAGCTTTCTGTCATCTTAGCTATAAGGTCCATTATCACTAATATGATATTAGTATACCATATGTTTATAACTATATATATAAAGATATAAACGTCATGCTACTACTATAAACGTAATCAGTCCATAAACAATTTACAATTCAACATACAAGTATAGTCCAAAACATCATAAGTCCACATATACATATCTACATATATAGACGTATATATACATAATATAATAATCAATAACTACGTCGCCGAGATCCGCGAAGGAAGTGGTGGTCCTGTACATTCTACCCCGACTGACTCATGCACATGATTTGAAAACGAAATTCATTTCTATAAAACTCAGAACCCTTGAGGGTTCTGTTTATTTTTTATTCGGCCTTTAGAAGATTGCGAGTGCCATTGTCGTCAACCTAGGGCTCTGATACCACTTTGTAACACCCCAAATCCGCGGGATATCGGGATGCTACGGGTGAGACCTCACAATGGGTTCCAACCCTTAGCCTGACAACAATTTCACCGGATCTTGCAACAAGGCACAAATAAAGGCCAAAACCGAAATACATTTTTATGCAATGTTATGAAAACCAACAATAAAAGAAAGGAAAGACTTCAGCCGTCCTTACAGCAACATCAACATAATATATAACAACAATAACACAAGGACTCCAAAACCCAACTCAACCTAAGATGTACGGAACCCCGGCTGCCCACTCCTCCGGATCACTCGGCCACATCCTATCCTGCACATCAACTACAACAATCGGTATAAAACCTTTAGCTCACATTCTAGGCATTATAAGAATAATATGGCACAAACACACATTGGAACACAAACACACAACATGCTCATAAACTACACATCCGTTACTTATTATCTTTTTAGGTTATTCCATATCTAATCCATTCGTTCAAGTGTGACACGAGAGTCTTATAACTCTCGCCTCTGTCCCCGTGTAACCAACAGGAGTGTGGCGGCGCCCAACCCGTATACCCTGAGGGAGTGATGAAGAAGCCCGCCCGTATACGGTGTATGGCCTGGTCGCAGAGATCCCCCCAGTCTCCCTCGGGAAACTGAGCGGTGATGTCACCGCCATATAATAATAATAATAGTAGTAACGATGGGCCAATAAATAAGGTCAAGTAAATCCTAATCCATTTTCATGCTTAAAAACGGTAAACACACACCACCATATATATATCCAAATAAGGCATAAAAGCGGCTAAGTAAGTCCGAGGACTTACCTCGTCTTAAAGCTAAACGAAACCGATAACACTCTCCGAAGGAATATAATCAAATCCTGTTCAAGACAAGGCACGATTATCAACAACTACTCACAAGCTACAAGTCCTAAGACTTCTAGTCTGACATCATTTACAAGGTCATACACTCTCATAATCTAGGATACACTCCTAGCCCTCATAAACTCACAAGATCTCAACTAATCACATGTTAGGATACTTCCATCCTAACTCCACAATCTCAACAAACACATACTCACAACCTTAACAAAGCTCACATGATAACATACACCCCTCAATCCTTAGAACGTTCAAATCATCCTCAAATACGCACCTAAGGTTCCAAGCCACTACTTGGCATTTTCCCTAAGTTATGCTAGATCCAACCAAACATGATTCTACCACTAAACATAACTAAATCGAGGAAGGAGGTACTCACACACGATCCAAGGGTGAAGATGATCTACGGACGTCGAGATTGGATTCGTTTGTCTATAACGGCCACTTCCGGACCTAAAACCAAAGTTAAGGAAATTTAGCTTGTCTGCTAAATTTGAACGGAATATAACGTGTAATATTATAAGAAAAATCCCACTTTTGAAAACGAGGTTAAAAACCCGCAAAACATTTTTCTTCGGGATGATTTATACCATTCTATAAATATGGGTAAAAATCCGAAATCGACTTTTCCGGGCAACAATGAAACTCACAAAACTCGGGCCATATATCCGAAATACGCTTTGGATCAAAACTAAGATTTATTCACAAGGACAAAAACTGCACATTACAAAACATTGGACCAAAACTGCAATATAATATATGGGTCAATTTATGTAAATAAATCTGCAGGAGGGTATAAAAGTTCGTTTCTAAAAATCTGGGTTCACCACTGCAAATATCTAGCAATTGGGCACAAAGTGTAATAAAAAGCAAATAGAGGGCTAAAATTAAAATGGCCCTTCAACCTAATTCCACGCTGTAGACAAGGGAAAAGAAAGAGGGCCGGCTGGCGGCGCTTCAACAATCCAACTTGGCAGGGAAGACGGAGACGGCGGCTGTGGGAGCTCCGACAGGGCAAGCGTGGCTCCGGCAGGTCAGGCGTTGCTCCGGTGTGTGGAAGGGAACGGCTCCCTCAGTCCGGCGGTTGCAAAGAAGGAGCGGCAGCAGGGAAGCGTTGGCTGCACAGGGCTCCGACAGCGAGGACCTCTCCGATGGAGGAAAGGGAGCACAGGCGGCCCTTCTCCTTTGCGGCAGAGGCTCCTGGTGTTGTCCCTGGCGTGGCTCGACAGAAGAGAAGATGGAGTGTGTTTGCTCCTATTGTGCTGCGAGAAAAGAGGGGACGAGGTGTGAGAAGAGGGAGAGCGAGACGGGGGCGGCAAGGGCAAGGCAGCTACGTTAGCTTCTCCGTCAATGTCGGTAGCGGGGTCCCTGGTGGCGCAGACTCTTCAAACTGGTGGTGCAACTTCTCAATTGCTTCCCAGGGGCTGCCATAGAGAGAGGAAATGGGGAGGTGGGAGCAAGGTTGTGTGAAGGGTGAGGAAGAGGGAGATAGGGCACAACAGAGGGCCTTGTGCAGAAGCTATTCCGGGGCTGCAGAAACGAGAGGTCGGAAGGTCAAGGGTCAGGAGGGGATAGGTGTAGCATGACGTAGGGCTGGCTGGACTGCTCATCAGCCAGCGATAGAGGAAAGTCAAAAGAAAAGGGAAAAGAAAATTGATTAAAGGGAAAAAAATAAAAGAAAAGGGGTAAAAAGGAAATATAGCTATTTAACTTGATTAAACGATCGGAACGGGATTTCCGAATCAAGAAGATTTTTCGAACGTTTCCGCAAGTAAACCAAAATATAATTATACTCGGAAATTCATTTATTTTATTTTTTTTTTTTCTCAAAACACTTTGAAAAGAGATATAAATATAATTTATAATAAAAATATCGATAGAAGTACGCGAGAGGGGAAATGTCGAAACCGAGCGTTACACGCACTACCTCCACCACATCTTAGTTTCCAGCCACCAACGACCGACACCGGCAATCATTGGTTGTTGTCCTAAGGAGTTTATGATACGGGTTTTGTATATGGGTTTAGTAGTTTTTTTTCTTTTTCTTATTACAATTTTTTTGATCAATAGATACTAAAGATTAACAAGTCACACGATGATGAAGTGATGAAAATGGGGTCATTTGCGCCCCGGTGTTGCATACTATTTTAGGCTATATAAGGCTTACAAACATGTAACAAATCATCCATTTATGATTGTGATCCCAAGTTTCGTTTTCAACGGTGACGAAGAGGCTAAAAGGAGCAAATGTTCTTCCATTGAATAAAAATAAGAGTAAAAGGGGTAAGTAGGTTAATACAGAATCCATGTAGAAGAATTACGCAGTTATGTTTTTTTTATACAAGCGTAAGCCAAAGGGGAACGGTCTCTAGAAACTTGTCGCCCCAAGGCATCCAAACGGATGAGGTCTTCAACATCTACTGGTAGCAACTCATCACCAGCCACTGACGCAAAGCCATGCAACGCAAATTAATATGCTACGGTGTTGGAATCCCAAAAATAGAGGTGAGCACAAAACTGATCAAAACCGGAGATCCAGGAGGAGACGTCCGAGAAGATCAAAACGGAGCCAAAGAGAAGAAAGGTGAAGCTGGAGGAGGACTATCAACACGAACACGCAAAACATCTCACAAAGATGAAGCGGGAATGGAGACTAAGCCCCTTCGAATTTTACAGAAAAGATAAATTATTCAATAATTGAATATCCTTCTTTATTTATCAAAAGCTTATTCCTAATTAATTTGCTTGTTTTATAATTAATTAAGAAAATTGATATTAGTTACCTACAATTAAGGAAACAGTTTCTCCATAATATATCTTCCAACATGTATCTATTTATCACGATTCTGAACAGATTTGAGGGAAACAACCTCCATTTTAGACAGAGAAGTTTTCATCATCATCAAAAATCGTTCAGAGTGTGCGTTTCGTCTGGAATTCACTTTATAAATTTACATAAATCGGTTGTGTTTGTATTCAACTTGCGGAATACGATTACTGGCCATTTTGACGTCGCCTTCGTTACAGTTGGGTGTTTGTTTCTGCAATTTGCTTCAATTTACGTCAATTTCTTTGATTGCGGTTGGTGATTTTGCATCCAAATCTGTGTGGCGAGCGTTTTAAGGTGAGTTTGTAGTTCATATTATTTAGCCTTATACAATTTCTGGGCAACAATTTCATATTATATTTGTGTAGCCAGATCTGATATTTTGTAACATCATCTGTGTGGTAAATTTGTGCTTCTGTGATAATTATGTTTATAATTATGCGTTGTCATAATTTTCACACACAACGTTTGAAGGTTGAAGACAGAGAAGCCGAGTATGATATTTGTGAAAATTATGTACATAATTATGTGCTGACTGTGAAAACTATGTACTAATTTTCACAGACAACATTTGAAGGTTGAAGATGAAGAAGACGAGCGTTTTGTGAGTTGCAAGTGAATACTCTCCATAATATCTATGATGCTATTTTCTCGGGATGTTTTGAGCAAGTTGAAAAGACGAATCCCGTAATATCAATAAATATCCAGTTGCCTTTTTTTACGGATTTCAATTTTTGTTTTTGGTAGTTTATTATATCTTTTAGGGAAAAGCCCTTAATTAGTTATCCTAATTTTAGCATTAATTTGATTTATTTACGTTTATTATTTGGTATAGAAATTAAAAGAGCCTATATTGTATATGGGATACAAAAAAGACTTTTCTACACCAATTTTCTATAAAGATATTGCCGCCCATATATTTAAATTTTTTATTTTTTAATTCGAAAAAATTTTCTAAACTTATATCTATTAAAGCAGGCACCTCTATTACCACGTGTCAAGGCACGGTTCTCCCAGCCCCAAAAATTATTTTAAAAAGTGATTTTTAAAAGTTAAAATCTATTTAAATTTTGTTATAGTGAACGTCAGTAAAACAATTGTAGATAATATCAAGGTTACAAAAATATTCTACTCCTACAAGTTCGGGAATCAAAAGTTCATTTCAACAAGTTTGTAGATCACATATCCAACGCACAATATGTATATATATATATAGAGAGAGAGAGAGAGAGAGTATAGATCCTATGAGAACACCCCCAACGTGAGAACATGAGAACAAATTCATAATTATTATTAGTTTTGTTACGAATGTGTCATATCGTTTAATGTGTTGAAAACTCTTCCAGTTCGCTACGGATTTATCATGAGGCGATAATCGCTTCATGATATCATAACTAAAGGATCTAAAGTATCCTTTAGGATACTAACGTGCTACACATATACATATATATAATCATACCTTAAAACATATCGATATAACTCTAAATACTAACATGTATCATTTCAAGTTGCAGAGATCCACGGAGAACGATGGTGGTCCGACGTACTACTAACCCAACAACCCGACTATGCACTTGTGTAAAAACAGAAATCCGTTTTGAAAATCTTAGACCCCTTTCGGGTTCTAGTTATTTTATACATTCGGTCTTTCAGAAGATTTCAAGTGCCATTGTTGCCAACCCAGAGCTCTGATACCACGTTGTAACACCCCAAATTCTCGGAACTCGGGGAGCTACTGGTTAGGACCTCACAATGGGTCCCGACCTTGGTTTAACAACAACATTACTTGGATCTTACAACAAGGCACAAATGTACTTAAAACAATTTCGAACATAATAGTTTTATTGTATGAATGTACACATGTGACAGCCTTACAAAACATAAACATATACATAACATGCATGATGTAAGGGAGACTCCCCCGTCCCCATCTAATGAGTACGTGGACCCGGCTGACCATCCGTTCCGGATTACTCTGCAACTGTCTATCTCTAGAAATCTACAACACGGTCCGTTAGCTAACAATCCAAAAATAAGCAGAATAAGGATAGCACAAACACACTCAAGATAACATAAAACAATCATCATGCTGGCACACAAACCGGTTATTATCTGTTCATTAAGTGAGTCACCTTATTCCCTTTTACAGTTGTGGCACGAGAAATCTTAAGAGTTCTCGCCTCCGTTCCTTATCCAACTGGGTGTAGGTCTAGCTTACCTCCGCCGGCAGCATCACTACAAACCGAGTGTGGACTAGTCCCTAAAGAAACCCCCAGCGCCCTCAGGCTAATTGAGCAGACTGCCACCGCCCGTTACTCTTAGGCCAAATTATAGGTCGGTAGATAATTACTACTAAAATATAACTATAAACATATCATTCACACACCACCATCATTATCCACACTCATATCTAGAAGTCAGCTAAGTTGTAACACCCCGAATCCACGGGATTCGGAGCGCTACGGGTTAGGACCTCACAATGGGTCCTGACCCTTAGCTTGACAACAATTTCACTGGATCTTACAACAAGACACAAATAAAGGCAAAACCGAAATTCATTTTAATGCAATGATATGAACCCAAAAAAAAAACAACGAAAGACTTCAGCCGAGATACAACGCTAAAGGCAACCGCCATACACGTGACATACATAATACCCTAAACAATACATAAAAACAACCCAAAACCCATCCTAAAATGTACGGACCCCGGCTGCCCACTCTTCCGGATCTCTCGGCCGCGTCCCTAACCTGCAAGGCAACTATAACAATATCGGTATAAAACCATTAGCTAGCATTCAAGGCATTAGAATCATGGTATTGGCACACACACAAATAAGGCATCATAAACACACAACATGCCCCAAAATACACAAGCCGGTTTATTATCTTTTTATCATTAGGTCATATCTCGTTCTAATCAAATTCTTTTGTGACACGAGAATCTTAAAGATCTCGCCCTTGTCCCCTTTCACCATACGGGTTTGTACTTGATGCGGATCAGCATCACCCGATGGGCTGGTCGCAAGGCACCTCCCAGTCATCCCCATTTTGGACTGGACAAGCGGTCACCGCCCGTTATCATACACTTGGGCCAAATATAAACATATAAAGTCGGTGGTCCTATTACCGGTTTAGATGTTATAACATAAGAAATAAACACATACATAAACAATAAACACACCACCAAAAACGCATTGAAACTAATACAGAGAATACGAGCTAAGTAAGTCTGAAGACTTACCTGTACTAGGTCAAGTCCAGTCAACGATATCCCTCGACTACATATGAGTCCAATATCAACTGTCTGATCATAACGAGAAACTTGTATTAATAGCATATCCAAACACCTTATAAGTTTCCACTTCTAAGTTAATAACGATCATGTGAGAGAATACACTAGACTAGCCTTACTTGGCGAAAAGACAATTCTACCCTTGAATCTGTAAACCCCTAAACGTTCTAAAAAGACTCCTAAATTTCTTCTAAAACCAACAATCTGATGTTCAACACTAAAATGAAAAGATTTAGCAAGTTGGAAAGATTTCCGACTCTCACTTCTTAAGAAACAACTTAAGGTCATACCTTGACTTAAATAAAAGATTCACTCAATCCCAAATAATTCCGAGGAGCACCTAAGAGCATCAAGCACGTCTACTCCTAGCTAGATAACCAAAAGAAATAAAAAATACGTATCACTAAGACCTGTCGATATATGCATATAATAACAACCTACAAGCTAAAATCTAAAGAAAAGGAAAACTCATTTAACTACAAGCTACCAAACTCCACTTATAACAGAAAGTCCACTAGCATAACTCTTTACATAAGTTCTTATATACTTTAAGGAACTTGCATCCATGTCTGTGCTCAAATACTATCAATGAAGCCATTCATCCGACATATTAATGTCCTCATTATAAGCCAACAAACATTCATCTATTCACTTAATACGATTCGTATTCACAACCTTCATTTTCCATACCAACTCATAAAATTGACCACCACTCGTCCCATACATATCCTTCACAAACACTTGAGTTACAAACTTATCATCTTCAAAATTATGCTGACTTACCACTTACCTAATGGAAGTTCCAATTATAGAATTCCCTCTAGCTTAGATTACCAATCAACCCTCACAGTTAATAACAATCCAAACTGAAACTCACATTAACAATAACTTATTAATACAAACTCATTGGTACAAATCATACAGTCAAGACCTAATATACCAAACCCCCAATCGACAAATCTAGGGTTAAAAACGAACCAATACTCACACTGCGGCAAGGACGTCTGGATTCCTGGCTGCAGGCCCGTCACCGGTGGCACGGCAAGGATGGTTGCAGGCTTGGCGGAGGCGGCAGTGCGAGGCTAACGGGAACAGGAGGCTTGCGCAAGGAGATAGCTGACGAATTGCAACAGGGAGGCGAAGATTTGGCTTCTCCGGTTGGGCTGTAGTCGGTAGGAGCCGCCTGCTTAATTGAGACTGGAAGCCTCTGGCAGCGGAAGAAGGCCGGCGAACGGCTTACAGGACGGAAGGGAGGAAACCAAGAGAGGCAGAGCTTCGATCGGCGACAGGGGAGAAGAAGAAAGAGACGAGATTCGCCGGCTGATAAGAAGAGAGAAGAAACAGGGCTGAGAGGAGCAGGTCCGTTGGTTGCAGAATGAACGAGATCCAGCGATTGTTGAGAAGAAAGGAAGAGGGAGCGGCGGCGTGAGGCTGAGACCAAGAAAGGGGTAGGAAGGAGAAGGCTAGGTTAGAACAAGTTCCCTCACGTAACAAGGCTGAAATTTAGTTTTTATTTTATTTATTTTATAAAGAAAAGAAGTAATAAATAAAAATAAAAATACAACAAAGAAATTTTATAATATTGGGAAGGAAGAAGAAAAAAAAATTCAGAATAGCAATTTGTTAATAAAGCGAATTCTTGTTTTTTGACTCGAAATAAATCTCGTAAATAAACTACGAGATCCAAGAATAATTATAATATCGTCAAATATCTACTCGAAAAATTAAATTTACGAATTAAAGTATTCGTAGAACATACTTAAGATATTAAAAAAAAAATATCGATGACATCCGGAAAGATAAAGGTCGCAATCGCGCCTAAAATTGGGGCGTTACATCAAATCCCCCTAAAGACAAGTTTCGTCCCGAAACTTGCCACATGCCGAACTTCTCGGTCCTTAAGGTCGAGGTATAAACTCACAACTAGAAAGACTTAGAACTTCTAATCTATACACCAACTGCTCAATCCGTCCTCGCAAAAGAAATATCAGGTCGTATAACCCATTCCCGCACGGGGCACAAATAACATATAACATCACACATATACACAACTCACCTAAGGGAAGAACTAAGTCTAACTCAGCGACTCTATGAACGCTACTAGCTCCGTGTAAAACTCAACCAAAGATACTATCATCCGTCTTCCTATTAGCCTCATTGGTTCTTTGTCTGCCGCTTAATCATGAGGATCGGCAATACATCTCTAGTCATACTTGTACTTTCTAGACTGATACATATGAAATCCCTGGTGAACATCCACTACTCTCGGCAGCTACGCCAACCGGTAAACTACTTTCTTTACTAACGTTATGATCTCACAAAGCTCCGATATATCGGAAACTCAACTTTCTTCTCGGGTCCTTCTTGAAGTAGCATAACCACATCGTTTCTCATTGATTGTCTCTAACAAGGAAGATTAAATCTCCACTTTTTCACAATTGACTTTGGTCCTTGTCAACCCAACTTTAATGTTACGTTTCTTCAACTTTTGAAGTAAGTCCCCGATAATGAAGGAATTACTTCATTCCCCCTAATTCACTAACGAGACATGTATGCTATTACTTTTACATCGTCCCTCAATACTCGGTCAAGACCCTGTCTTGAAGAGTAACTTGTACTCGTCTAACCTAGCATACCTCGAGGCAATGTAAAATAGTTGCACCAGTGAGTCTCCTTTTAACTCTCTACAACTCCATTCTCATTTGTCTCATTTAATACTTCATCGTCATCCGTAGTAGGTTACCATAAATGGCATTATACAACTTCTCTCTTCACAGATCCGGTAAAGCTCAACACATCCAAGAAAACTTGTAACTTCTTTCGCATCTTTCGGGTTGACCCAAAATATCACATTCGGGCATCAACAAGCTCATATGGAATAACTACAACTCGTAGTGACTCCGATTGGTCCAAAATGCCGTACTTGCAATATTTCAGGCTCGAATTCTCAAACGGTGACAACCAAGTTCTTAACTTAATCTTATAAGAGACTACCAACCCTTGCAACTGATCGAGTAGATCATCCATTCGTTGTAAGGAATACTTGTCCTTTGTTGTCATCTTGCTCAACTTATAGTAATCGATGTACAAACGGAGATAACCGTCTCTCGTTTCGCTAACTAGTGTTCTCCATAACAACTTCAAATCAAGAGTTTAAGATATAATATGAACTTCAGATCATCATAATGGTGAAATCCACCTTCCAATGCATTGGAATCCATCCTATCTCGGGTTTCATCTTTTATCTATCGTCCGAATCATAAGACCGACACATCCTTGTCTTAAGACTTGGCAGGTGTTCATGATACTAATGATCTACCCCGATCTGTTGGGGTGATGTCTTTCAAACACGTGTATTGCTCCATCTTTAGCTATAATGATGACCGTTCTTTTTCAAATATTCGTCTTTTCTTGAATTGGAAAGATTTGCTTGCGTCTTCTAGCCCTTGTGTTCTTACATAAGTATTCTTTTAACTTAATCCCATTTTCCCTCATAAATGACATGATTCTAAAAATCTTCCAAGATTTCTCACTTATGTGCAACCATAAGGGTCTAATCGGTAGGACTTAACCGTGTTTCAAAACAATTGAGCTTATCTTCTTCACTTTCCGTGACATCCCAACATATGGGAGGAGCTCTTCGTATTCTACATAAGCTTTCACCATAGACATCCTTTCTTCAAGCAGAAATCATAATTCACTTTCCTTTTATAAATTCAACGCGAAGGTAGAGGTTCTAACCTCAGTCTTCCATATACTTTTTGTACATCTCTTGTCGACATCAAACTTCAAAACTTCAATCTTCTCTTACTCTTGTTGGTCACCTTATACATCTCTCGGTATTCCATGAACAACTTCACAACTGTACTGGTATGCCCCGTGGAAAATGCTAGAAGAAACTCCGCATCCAAAACCACTAAAATATCAAACTCATTACATCTCCAAGTACTAGCATCATAACTCTAAGCTTACAGCGTTGCCCAAATCTAGGTACTCCCTTTCACGCCATAACCACCATGGCTCTTCCGGGTGAGTCTGAAACATCTGACTCAACTAGCTTTTGCTTGTGAAAACATACTATCAATATCATTAGAACAAACATACCATGCATCCCCTTTTATGCACAACAACAATAGAAGCCTCACTTTCTCTTGTTTCTTCTAGATCTCTTCACCTTAACCGTACTTTAAAAATTCTGATCCGTGTCATTCACCCCATACGCCAATCTCATGACCTAAGAAGGTCGCATAGGTTCGTTACAATCCCTCTCTAGGAGGTCTATTATAGTTACTTGTTTTGACCTCAATCCATGCTACTTGATTAAAACACTTACACTTCCGTTGATACCATTTGTAAGACACGAGGTCTTAGGGACGTTGTCCCCATGTCAACCATGCTCGCGCAGAAAACTTCCCAGGAGGTCACCCATCCTGAAATTGCTATAGCACGAGCACGCTTAACTCCAAAGTTATTTGTCCTCACTCTACCACTGGAAAAGAAGAATTCTTGTTACCCCTCTTCATGATCTCATCTCATTGGTTACTCTCCCCACCTACATTCACCAGTATACAACCCGCACCTGCGCATTCTCGGTAGTCGCCGATTAAATCATTGATGTCCCTCTCCAAGATTAACGACTTACCCTCCTACCATACTTCCATGCTACCATACTCCTGAAGGATACCCTTTCGTGGTACTCTGTCTTAACTTCACTATCTCACTTTTTTTACTCTACTTCCAATTCCGTTCGCTCCGACTACGCTCCCCTCTTCCTTCCGATTCTGTAAGATAACTATACATCCTCCAACTCTTTCGTGTCATATGACCCAACTTCATAGGCTTAACCGTTCTTCATAATATCTTGTAAGTGCATCTTCCTCACATCTCTATCGTTAGTAACCACTCTCTCTTCTCTTGATTGGTAACTTAAGTCTTTCATTCCAAACTCCTTGTTTTATCTTTCATCTTCTGAAGATCATCACCCACACACCCTTCCTCCTTCTTGGCATTTCTTAGTCTTATCATCATAATTGAAATCGGTCAACTCTACGTGAATCCCCACCATACCTTTCTTCTCATAACTCTAGTAATATTGACACTTTACTTATTGATACCTTGTAAGCTTAACTTACGGTATCTTGAAACTTTAGCAAATGGTTCGATCACTCTTCTCATCTTGACTCCAATGCTTAGGAGCGCCTAGGGAAAACTTCACTTCTCATAATGGAACACCGCCTTTAACCTTGTTAGAATGCACCCATCTCCTCCTTGATTCGCATCTTTAGTTGCCCACGCGTCTTCTTGAGGAACTTAAATTCGTTATCTCTATTGGTCTCGTTGTCATTCAATCGTGGCTTCTTAGAACCACTTCTACACTTTAATGTTGCTCCCGTTTACTTGTATTGCTTCCATCTTGATTCCTCTTAAGTTGCCTCGTGGTGTTCTTTTACTTGGTTGTCCTTCGTTTACGTCATCTCTAATCCTCCTTTTCGACATCGTTTTAAAGGAATGCGGGGAACATCATGGTATTCGTCCGAACGTAACGCTCAAACTTGATACTTGAGCTTATTCTTCCTCGTATGAACATTAACCCATGCCAACAATATTGTCCTAAAGGTGATGATATCTTACTATCATCTTTTCTATAAGGTCTCATACACTTATGTGCTACTATATATAATAAGTATTCATATATAAGACTATATAAGTCTTATGTCCACTTTACCTACTAATATAACAGATCTAGAAATCCATTACAACAATACAAGGTCCAAACATGTATTATAGTCCACATATATTTACTATACATATAAATCAAGTCATCATGCAACTACAATCCATATTTACTATACATACCTACATATCTACATATATATAAATCCAATAAACTAAGCTGCCGAGATCCGCGGAAGAAGTGGTGGTCCGTACATTCTACCCCGACTCATGCATGTGAATTTGAAAATGAAAAGTCAGAACCCGTGTGGGTTCTGTTTATTCCTTATTCGGCCTTTAGAAGATTGCGAGTGTCATTGTTGTCAACCTAGGGCTCTGATACCACTTTTGTAACACCCCGAATCCACGGGATTCGGAGCGCTACGGGTTAGGACCTCACAATGGGTCCTGACCCTTAGCTTGACAACAATTTCACTGGATCTTACAACAAGACACAAATAAAGGCAAAACCGAAATTCATTTTAATGCAATGATATGAACCCAAAAAAAAAACAACGAAAGACTTCAGCCGAGATACAACGCTAAAGGCAACCGCCATACACGTGACATACATAATACCCTAAACAATACATAAAAACAACCCAAAACCCATCCTAAAATGTACGGACCCCGGCTGCCCACTCTTCCGGATCTCTCGGCCGCGTCCCTAACCTGCAAGGCAACTATAACAATATCGGTATAAAACCATTAGCTAGCATTCAAGGCATTAGAATCATGGTATTGGCACACACACAAATAAGGCATCATAAACACACAACATGCCCCAAAATACACAAACCGGTTTATTATCTTTTTATCATTAGGTCATATCTCGTTCTAATCAAATTCTTTTGTGACACGAGAATCTTAAAGATCTCGCCCTTGTCCCCTTTCACCATACGGGTTTGTACTTGATGCGGATCAGCATCACCCGATGGGCTGGTCGCAAGGCACCTCCCAGTCATCCCCATTTTGGACTGGACAAGCGGTCACCGCCCGTTATCATACACTTGGGCCAAATATAAACATATAAAGTCGGTGGTCCTATTACCGGTTTAGATGTTATAACATAAGAAATAAACACACACATAAACAATAAACACACCACCAAAAACGCATTGAAACTAATACAGAGAATACGAGCTAAGTAAGTCTGAAGACTTACCTGTACTAGGTCAAGTCCAGTCAACGATATCCCTCGACTACATATGAGTCCAATATCAACTGTCTGATCATAACGAGAAACTTGTATTAATAGCATATCCAAACACCTTATAAGTTTCCACTTCTAAGTTAATAACGATCATGTGAGAGAATACACTAGACTAGCCTTACTTGGCGAAAAGACAATTCTACCCTTGAATCTGTAAACCCCTAAACGTTCTAAAAAGACTCCTAAATTTCTTCTAAAACCAACAATCTGATGTTCAACACTAAAATGAAAAGATTTAGCAAGTTGGAAAGATTTCCGACTCTCACTTCTTAAGAAACAACTTAAGGTCATACCTTGACTTAAATAAAAGATTCACTCAATCCCAAATAATTCCGAGGAGCACCTAAGAGCATCAAGCACGTCTACTCCTAGCTAGATAACCAAAAGAAATAAAAAATACGTATCACTAAGACCTGTCGATATATGCATATAATAACAACCTACAAGCTAAAATCTAAAGAAAAGGAAAACTCATTTAACTACAAGCTACCAAACTCCACTTATAACAGAAAGTCCACTAGCATAACTCTTTACATAAGTTCTTATATACTTTAAGGAACTTGCATCCATGTCTGTGCTCAAATACTATCAATGAAGCCATTCATCCGACATATTAATGTCCTCATTATAAGCCAACAAACATTCATCTATTCACTTAATACGATTCGTATTCACAACCTTCATTTTCCATACCAACTCATAAAATTGACCACCACTCGTCCCATACATATCCTTCACAAACACTTGAGTTACAAACTTATCATCTTCAAAATTATGCTGACTTACCACTTACCTAATGGAAGTTCCAATTATAGAATTCCCTCTAGCTTAGATTACCAATCAACCCTCACAGTTAATAACAATCCAAACTGAAACTCACATTAACAATAACTTATTAATACAAACTCATTGGTACAAATCATACAGTCAAGACCTAATATACCAAACCCCCAATCGACAAATCTAGGGTTAAAAACGAACCAATACTCACACTGCGGCAAGGACGTCTGGATTCCTGGCTGCAGGCCCGTCACCGGTGGCACGGCAAGGATGGTTGCAGGCTTGGCGGAGGCGGCAGTGCGAGGCTAACGGGAACAGGAGGCTTGCGCAAGGAGATAGCTGACGAATTGCAACAGGGAGGCGAAGATTTGGCTTCTCCGGTTGGGCTGTAGTCGGTAGGAGCCGCCTGCTTAATTGAGACTGGAAGCCTCTGGCAGCGGAAGAAGGCCGGCGAACGGCTTACAGGACGGAAGGGAGGAAACCAAGAGAGGCAGAGCTTCGATCGGCGACAGGGGAGAAGAAGAAAGAGACGAGATTCGCCGGCTGATAAGAAGAGAGAAGAAACAGGGCTGAGAGGAGCAGGTCCGTTGGTTGCAGAATGAACGAGATCCAGCGATTGTTGAGAAGAAAGGAAGAGGGAGCGGCGGCGTGAGGCTGAGACCAAGAAAGGGGTAGGAAGGAGAAGGCTAGGTTAGAACAAGTTCCCTCACGTAACAAGGCTGAAATTTAGTTTTTATTTTATTTATTTTATAAAGAAAAGAAGTAATAAATAAAAATAAAAATACAACAAAGAAATTTTATAATATTGGGAAGGAAGAAGAAAAAAAAATTCAGAATAGCAATTTGTTAATAAAGCGAATTCTTGTTTTTTGACTCGAAATAAATCTCGTAAATAAACTACGAGATCCAAGAATAATTATAATATCGTCAAATATCTACTCGAAAAATTAAATTTACGAATTAAAGTATTCGTAGAACATACTTAAGATATTAAAAAAAAAATATCGATGACATCCGGAAAGATAAAGGTCGCAATCGCGCCTAAAATTGGGGCGTTACATAAGTACGCCCAAAGGACTTACCTGAGTCAAGTCGCAACTCTCTAAATCTCAACTCGGTATGTAACCGTAGGAACTCAATTGCCTGTTATACAAGACAAGGGAATCAATAATGTATCCCACTTTCTTAGAAGTCTCCAACTTCTAAGATATAAAAATCGATCAACAAGAGATTACCAAAATACCCTTATACAGGTAAATGACCATTTTACCCCTGGTCCCGAAACTTCTAAAAATTTCATAATTTATGTTTAAACTCTTATTTGAGACTAACTAACCATATTCTACTCCCTAGGATGATTTTAGGTAACAATTAGAAAAACTACCCATTTTCTATTTCTCGAAAAGTCACTAAAGTCCAATTACAGCTTCAAATATAAAATTCGAATAATCTTATAAAATTCCGAAATAATTCCCTAGGTTATCTATGATATCCTATCTACTCATAGGAGAAAGAATTTCTTAAAACTGTTAAAGCATCACTTCTACAAAAATTTTTAAAGTTGGGTACAACACTTAACAAGCAGCACATTGTCTTAACTTTGAAAAAAAAACATAACTCCTAAACTACTCGCTGTATTTATCCCAAATTTTGATATGTTCTACTATTAAATCTTATCTATAATATATCCAAAATTCAGACGCAAAGGAGATCAAAAGCTTATACAAAACCATCTCACAAAACAGCATCCCATGCTGTTTTTCCCAACACTCAGCACATATATAAAAACGTCAACTTTGAAACACAATAACTCTCAAAACATAACTCCGATTCTTCCCAAATTTTAATATGATCTACAACAAGATGTCAACTATATCATATCAAAAATTCAAGCCTAACAGAGATCAAAAGCCTATTCAAAACAATCTCACAAAACAGCATCCCATGCTGTTTTTCTCAACTCAGCACATTTATAAAACTGAACTTTGAAACCCATATCTCTCAAACCATAACATGGATTCGTCTGAAATTTTAGTATGATTTACTTTGAAATACCATCTAAAACATATCCGAAAATCAGCAACAAAGGAGGAGTCTAAGTTACCCAAATCTGGATCACAAAACTGTATCAACATGCAGTCCCCAACACTTCACAACAGAAATAAAAACTGCTTACGACCCAATCTTTGAAAAATCATAAGTCCTAAACCACTCACTGGATTCCTCCCAAATTTTAATATGTTCTACTACAATATCTCATCTATAACATATACAAATTTCAGCCAAAATGGATCAGTATTTCATACCTCAATCGGAACCCGAAGTTGGATGCTCGACAAAGTCAAAAAAACTGAGAAAATGCAACAGTTTCTTGAGTTGCTTCTTAGCTGTAGCATATGGGTTTCAACAATGGTTCAGAGACAACTATTAGCACATATATATATATAAGGAGTGAATCAAGGGGAGTGGTGTGGATCTTACTCGGCTTACAAGGCTCAAAGTGCTTTCTTGCAAGACCGAAAAGGGAGGCTCTTGCTACTGTTGTTGGTGTCTCGTGCAGTAGGGAAGCGAAGGCCATCTGCTTGCTGGTGTTTATGTCCATGAAGATGGCTACTGTGTGCAGAAACATATGGTGTGCAGAAAGGTTGCAGCAGCAGCAATATCTCGTTGAAGAGAAACGGTTCAAGGGAGAGGCGAGAGCTTTGGATCTGGTGTCAACGAAGGAAGGGGTACGAGGGCCTGTCTGGGCTGCTGGCTCGGCTAGAGTCTGTTGTCTGATCGATATTTGCTGCTGCTGCGTTGATGGTTGCTGCTGCTTGATGTCTCAGCCGCTGGAGTGCTCTTTGCATCTACAGCGAGTGAACACAACACTGGAGAAGCTGGGCGCAGATGGTCGGTCGTCAAGTGCACAGGCTGGGCGTAGATGGTCGAGTGCCAAAGTCGGTGAGCAGCAGCAGTTGGTGAGCAGCAGTCCCAGGCGGCTTGTGCAGAAGCCGGTGAGCAGCAGTCCCAGGCGGCAGATCAGCGTGAGAATGGAGGCAGCGGCGGAAGCAGTTAGCGTAGACTAGGATTAGAGATGCTGATTAGATTAGGTTAAGGTTAATTAGGGTTTAGGTTAATTTAAATTATGGGCTGGCTGATGTGTCTTTGGGCCGGGTCCGTTGGACCTGCTCATCTAACTACGATGGGCTTATAAATAAATCGTTACACGCACGGAACCGCTCATTGGTTTTCGGTTTTTAATTTCGGTAACAATTCTATTCGGTTTCCCTATTTATCGATTTCGGTGAAATAGAGTTACATAAAATGATAGAATTTGATAATTCTTTATTTTATTTAAAAGAATAAAGGTCGGCGGATCGGCATCCGATTTGATCGGGTATTAAACAGAATTTAACTTTTCTAGGTATTATAATCACGAATTTGTCATGGCCTCGTCATAACTCGTCTTGGGCTCATCTTGATCTTGTCACTAGAACGTCATGACTTTGTCAAAGACAAGTCATGATATACTCTAGGGTTTGATTAGGGTTTGCTACTAATAAAATCTTATCATTTTATGTGAAGTGATAATACATAAAATGATAAAATTTTGAGATATAGTGTCCAACTACGTAGACAACTAAGGAACAAAAGATTAAAATCCGGTTTGCTACGGAATTAAACGAAAAAAAAAATTTCGGATATTACATCAGTACCCCCTTAAAATAAGTTTCGTCCCGAAACTTAGGGTATGACAATCCTGATCGGCCTTTAAGGCACCAAATGGGTGTGTTTGATCGCTATACAAAAGTCTCGTCGTTCCACATCTAAGTATCCCGCACATCAAGGTTACCAAAAGAATACATCACTGACTAAACACTCAATCATGAAATAAACAAGTAGTCAAACAATATCACACATACAAGGTCATGCCCTAACTCGTCACTCTCGAGGTTACAACTATCACTACATAGGCCTTTAAAATGTTACGTCTCTTATTATCCTTAATCATAGGTAGCCTTCTCGGCTTTATATAAAACCCATTTCTCCGAAAATCTTTTCATGCACCTACATCATAAGCGCTTGCTACCAAGTTCTAGATTGGTTATCGAATATCTCACCGGTATCATTCGGCCCAACTGTCCGATCCTCTATTCTAAGGACCTAACTCGTGTCTAGTAGGTATTCCTTCTAACCAAATATGTAGACCAAAGGGGTTGTTCTCCTCAATAGGGGGAGGAATAGTAGTCCGTCAATTACTTTCAATTCCGCTTGCAAGGTCTCACAAGGTTGCCTTACTAACTCACCTCTAGATCTTTTGATGACCTTCCTGAGAAAATTTATTCCAATTTCTTTCCTTCTGGTCTTCTAAAAAGGTTTTAAGTATCCGATCTAGGATATTCCCTTAAACATCTATCGGCACTTCACTAAGTGCTTAAGGCTAGTTTTATCACAACTCACTTGGGCTTGTCTCCTAATATGACTCAGTCATATGGTTCCTCCATTAAAGAGTCATCATCTGCTCATTTTTGGTCTTAAACTTGATATAACTTAACAATCAAAAACGGTGGTCAATCTTTGTATTGTATCGACGTCATCATATTATATTATAGATCTCTAGTTCAACTCAACCTTCCTACGCAGTATCAAGATATTAGGTGATAAAGAATGTATTCGCGATGACAACACTAGCCACAAGGTAATCTTACCTCACCATCGTTTGATCATAGTTGCTCGATAACTGCTAACACAACATCAACATTCCACTCTTATATCCCTCACGTCTATCAGACCGATAATATTTCTCTGACATGCATCGCAACTCGGATATGTTCTTATATAAAATTTTTCTTATACTCTACTCTTGAGATTATGTTTTCTATATGTACGAGTACTGGTCTGTAAGTACATTCCCGTAGCTTCCTTTTCTTATCTGTTTTTCGATTCAACTTGCTAGTTACTCCCTTGAGCTTGTTAGTGCAGGCCCTACACAATACCTTTATTACACCGTTACTTCCTTTTTCATCCCATCCAGAAACTCATTCTAAAGTACCTTGCTAGGTATTAAGTTCCCAATTTTACTTATCTGCCGACATGTGACGAGGTCGGCATGCTTCACTTGTATCTATAATGGGGTACCACTCTCTTTCTATAACTTTATGTGCACATACTTCCTCTTCTATCTAGATGGTGATACAGTTCTTCTACAAAATTTCCTGTCACTCCACGTAGCCTATTTCACGTTCCTTCCAAACGAAATGCATTTTACCAATTATCACCGTCTTATACTCGACACGTCATTTTATGTACTCTCGAATTTCTTGTTATGTGGGTTAGGACCCATCACGCTTCCGCTGTTTTACTTTGATAATTATGTTGTCACCCGTTAATTATAAGGACATTTTCCGTGAGTCCAAAATGATTGACCCCAAACCTCTTCCTCTCAGTTACACCTTACGTCCTATCCGGATGAAGTACTCAATACCTTCCTTATTTGCCTTAAGGAACTAAGATGACGGTTGGAAGACGACATCTTCCGTTTACTTTTGGAATTCTTCTAACATGGATCTAAACTCTCTGACTCAACCGGAGTTTGATCTTAAATAGCCAGTAAGAAATCTCTAACTCAATTCTCTTCATGCCTTTAGTTAATCAAAGAAGGTTGTCATTACCTACTTGAGGAAATCCTCTAAGGCGTCGGTAAAGCTACTCCGTAGATCCATAGTCACAAATATCTCTTCTTGACGACACATAACTCGTCACTACCAAACAACACTTGTACATCCTCGGTTGACGTCGGTCGGTCTATAATTGACTTATCTCAATTTCCCAAATTTACTTTTCTCATACCTCTTTTGTCGTTGAATTTCCCGGTGAGCACTACTTACTCGAGTTCATCCCTTTATACTCCTTTAGATCGTTCTACATTACAAACTTCTAGTTCCTCCGTGAGCTAACTCCGTTTCTCGAGTCCAACTGTGTCGTCCATCTGATATCAATGGTCCTTTCTAGGTCTTCCACTATAGCTTATAAGCAAGTCTACAGGACTCTCATGACCTTATATTTCATCCACTTGCGGTTTATTTAGTATGGGATGCTATGTATCCTCTGTCTGGATTGACATAGAACCTTATCAAAATTATATACTTCTTACTCCTCCAGTTCTTCTTTTACAATTCATCTCTACTGGTTATGATATGTACTCTTTTCCTAGCCAGTAGGTAGTAAATCACTCCCACAATTCCCTTGTTCTCAAATGACATATGAGGGTCATTCCTGGCCGTCTAGTTCTTCTTCTTAAGTTCTTAATTAGAGTTAGTGGCTCGAACTCACTCCATGTTATTAGTAAGGGTACTAGCACTTGTATCGATTTAGCATCACATTTGTCGTCATTGTTCTCTTGAAGGGTCCCCCCGGATGTCTATAAAATTCTTCCATAAGTCTATAGTTTTCCTCCTAATCTGCCAACCGGTTATCACTAGTTGACCTGCACGTGTTATGTCTCAGTTATTACCAACTAGTCCGTAGTTGACCTCCTATAAGATCACGGACTTATTGTTCTTCCATCTGTTTTGAAGTTTGATATATTTGGTGGGAGTCTATCTCCTCCAGTTTCTTTGTTAATACTCCTTTAGCTCATTCCAAGTCTGCACTTCTCTTGTTCTCTTAGGGTATCACTATACTCTTCTGAGTCTAGTCCTAACCTTCATCTGTTGTCACTGAGGTTATTAAGTCTTCACGATTCTTATTACTTTGTTCATCGTCTGTTTGCGGTTCTCCGATATGACCGTTAATGTTGGTAACTCAGATCTTTAGGTGAATGAGAAGTTATTGTGGACTCCTTAGTCCACCAGAATCACTTTCCAACATTCCTCCCTTTATCTGGTGTTGTGTTGTAATGCCTTTATAGAAATTTGTTGTCTCAGTTTTATACTTCTAAATTCTTTGGTACTTATGTCGAAGTTTCATTCAAAATTCTCGTATCCTTGAAGGACTCTACATGCTTCCATGGTTACAAAAATATATTTCTCGTCATCAAACTCACCCTCTATCTTTGTACCCTTTAATTTCTCACGGCTAGGTCAACACCCTATCTTCTTTGTACCCTCATGCCCATGCTTGCATATGGCAGCGTTCGCCTCGATTGTAACGTCTTTTACTCTGCAAATCTTGGTTGTACTCTGTTCTATATGATTCTTGTTCCCTTATTATTATCTCTAATCTGATATCTTGTCGTCTCTTACATGGTCCTTCAGTTCATCCCTCAGCTTCATACGACCAAGTCCGTTGCATGACTTCATGTTTCTTCTGCTTGAGCTGACTCGGGAATTTCTTTCTCATCGGCTGTACTTGTGGTGAAAATTATCTCAACAACTTTACTTCATTTCCCACTCGTTCTTCGGATGATTTATATGGTCGCCAGAACGCCCACAAGAGTATAATACTCAATCCTAGGTCTGAATCCGTTGTCTCGTGTTGAAAACTCTTCCAGTTCGCTACGGATTTATCATGAGGCGATAATCGCTTCATGATATCATAACTAAAGGATCTAAAGTATCCTTTAGGATTCTAACGTGCTACACATATACATATATATAATCATACCTTAAAACATATCGATATAACTCTAAATACTAACATCTATCATTTCAAGTTGCAGAGATCCACGGAGAACGATGGTGGTCCGACGTACTACTAACCCAACAACCCGACTATGCACTTGTGTAAAAACAGAAATCCTTTTTGAAAATCTTAGACCCCTTTCGGGTTCTAGTTATTTTATACATTCGGTCTTTCAGAAGATTTCAAGTGCCATTGTTGCCAACCCAGAGCTCTGATACCACGTTGTAACACCCCAAATTTTCGGAACTCGGGGAGCTACTGGTTAGGACCTCACAATGGGTCCCGACCTTGGTTTAACAACAACATTACTTGGATCTTACAACAAGGCACAAATGTACTTAAAACAATTTCGAACATAATAGTTTTATTGTATGAATGTACACATGTGACAGCCTTACAAAACATAAACATATACATAACATGCATGATGTAAGGGAGACTCCCCCGTCCCCATCTAATGAGTACGTGGACCCGGCTGACCATCCGTTCCGGATCACTCTACAACTGTCTATCTCTAGAAATCTACAACACGGATAAACCGTTAGCTAACAATCCAAAAATAAGCAGAATAAGGATAGCACAAACACACTCAAGATAACATAAAACAATCATCATGCTGGCACACAAACCGGTTATTATCTGTTCATTAAGTGAGTCACCTTATTCCCTTTTACAGTTGTGGCACGAGAAATCTTAAGAGTTCTCGCCTCCGTTCCTTATCCAACTGGGTGTAGGTCTAGCTTACCTCCGCCGGCAGCATCACTACAAACCGAGTGTGGACTAGTCCCTAAAGAAACCCCCAGCGCCCTCAGGCTAACTGAGCAGAATGCCACCGCCCGTTACTCTTAGGCCAAAGTATAGGTCGGTAGATAATTACTACTAAAATATAACTATAAACATATCATTCACACACCACCATCATTATCCACACTCATATCTAGAAGTCAGCTAAGTAAGCCCAAAGGACTTACGTGAGTCAAGTCGCAACTCTCTAAATCTCAACTCGGTATGTAACCGTAGGAACTCAATTTCCTGTTATACAAGACAAGGGAATCAATAATGTATCCCACTTTCTTAGAAGTCTCCAACTTCTAAGATATAAAAATCGATCAACAAGAGATTACCAAAATACCCTTATACAGGTAAATGACCATTTTACCCCTGGTCCTGAAACTTCTAAAAATTTCATAATTTATGTTTAAACTCTTATTTGAGACTAACTAACCATATTCTACTCCCTAGGATAATTTTAGGTAACAATTAGAAAAACTACCCACTTTCTATTTCTCGAAAAGTCACTAAAGTCCAATTACAGCTTCAAATATAAAATTCGAATAATCTTATAAAATTTCCGAAATAATTCCCTAGGTCATCTATGATATCCTATCTACTCATAGGAGAAAGAATTTCTTAAAACTGTTAAAGCATCGCTTCTACAAAAATTTCTAAAGTTGGGTACAACACTTAACAAGCAGCACATTGTCTTAACTTTGAAAAAAAAACATAACTCCTAAACTACTTCCTGTATTTATCCCAAATTTTGATATGTTCTACTATTAAATCTTATCTCTAATATATCCAAAATTCAGACGCAAAGGAGATCAAAAGCTTATTCAAAACCATCTCACAAAACAGCATCTCATGCTGTTTTTCCCAACACTCAGCACATATATAAAAACGTCAACTTTGAAACACAATAACTCTCAAACCGTAACTCCGATTCTTCCCAAATTTTAATATGATCTACAACAAGATGTCAACTATATCATATCAAAAATTCAAGCCTAACAGAGATCAAAAGCCTATTCAAAACTATCTCACAAAACAGCATCCCATGCTGTTTTTCTCAACTCAACACATTTATAAAACTGAACTTTGAAACCCCATATCTCTCAAACCATAACATGGATTCGTCTGAAATTTTAGTATGATTTACTTTTAAATACCATCTAAAACATATCCGAAAATCAGAAACAAAGGAGGAGTCTAAGTTACCCAAATCTGGATCACAAAACTGTATCAACATGCAGTCCCCAACACTCCACAACAGAAATAAAAACTGCTTATGACCCAATCTTTGAAAAATCATAAGTCCTAAACCACTCACTGGATTCCTCCCAAATTTTAATATGTTCTACTACAATATCTCATCTATCAAATATACAAATTTCAGCCAAAATGGATCAGTATTTCATACCTAAATCGGAACCCGAAGTTGGATGCTCGACAAAGTCGAAAAAACTGAGAAAATGCAACAGTTTCTTGAGTTGCTTCTTAGCTGTAGCATATGGGTTTCAACAATGGTTCAGAGACAACTATTAGCACATATATATATATAAGGAGTGAATCAAGGGGAGTGGTGTGGATCTTACTTGGCTTACAAGGCTCAAAGTGCTTTCTTGCAAGACCGAAAAGGGAGGCTCTTGCTACTGTTGTTGGTGTCTCGTGCAGTAGGGAAGCGAAGGCCATCTGCTTGCTGGTGTTTATGTCCATGAAGATGGCTACTGTGTACAGAAACATATGGTGTGCAGAAAGGTTGCAGCAGCAGCAAGATCTCGTTGAAGAGAAACGGTTCAAGGGAGAGGCGAGAGCTTTGGATCTGGTGTCAACGAAGGAAGGGGTACGAGGGCCTGTCTGGGCTGCTGGCTCGGCTAGAGTCTGTTGTCTGATCGATATGTGCTGCTGCTGCGTTGATGGTTGCTGCTGCTTGATGTCTCAGCCGCTGGAGTGCTCTTTGCATCTGCAGCAAGTGAACACAACACTGGAGAGGCTGGGCGCAGATGGTCGGTCGTCAAGTGCACAGGCTGGGCGCAGATGGTCGAGTGCCAAAGTCGGTGAGCAGCAGCAGTTGGTGAGCAGCAGTCCCAGGCGGCTTGTGCAGAAGCCGGTGAGCAGCAGTCCCAGGCGGCAGATCAGCGTGAGAATGGAGGCAGCGGCGGAAGCAGTTAGCGTAGACTAGGATTAGAGATGCTGATTAGATTAGGTTAAGGTTAATTAGGGTTTAGGTTAATTTAAATTATGGGCTGGCTGATGTGTCTTTGGGCCGGGTCCGTTGGACCTGCTCATCTAACTACGATGGGCTTATAAATAAATCGTTACACGCACGGAACCGCTCATTGGTTTTCGGTTTTTAATTTCTGTAACAATTCTATTCGGTTTCCCTATTTATCGATTTGGGTGAAATAGAGTTACATAAAATGATAGAATTTGATAATGCTTTATTTTATTTAAAAGAATAAAGGTCGGCGGATCGGCATCCGATTTGATCGGGTATTAAACAGAATTTAACTTTTCTGGGTATTATAATCACGAATTTGTCATGGCCTCGTCATAACTCGTCTTGGGCTCATCTTGATCTTGTCACTAGGACGTCATGACTTTGTCAAAGACAAGTCATGATATACTCTAGGGTTTGATTAGGGTTTGCTACTAATAAAATCTTATCATTTTATGTGAAGTGATAATACATAAAATGATAAAATTTTGAGATATAGTGTCCAACTACGTAGACAACTAAGGAACAAAAGATTAAAATCCGGTTTGCTACGGAATTAAACGAAAAAAAAATTTTTGGATATTACAATCCCGATATCCCAGGGTGTTACACCATACACTTAGCCTCACAATACGAGTCTTTCTCTTCTTCGTGTGCAATAGGTAAACATGTCCATCTTCCATAATAACATTTACTTTTGACATGCTGAGTACTGAGTACATACTTGCTGCGGATCTTTGGCGGAGGTTGTGTATCTCCCTCTCACATCCCCAGACTCGATGTTTAAGACATTGTATCCCTTATCTTCATCACCTATGTTCAGTTGGTGTAACACCCCAAGTTTCACAACTCGGGGAGCTACTGGTTAGGACCTCACAGTGGGTCCCGACCTTAGTTTGACAACAGCTAAACTAGATCTTACAAGAAAGCACAGATAAGGAAATTCATAAATCATAAAGTAGGTTTTTACAAAACAATGAATGTGACCAGAAACTGACAGCCGGAAACAACAAAGTCTCATAAACTGAGAAAAAGTACAGTCACAACTGAAAGACCGATAAAAGAAACTGCACCCCATCCTAAGGAGTACGACACCCCGGCTGTCCACTACCATCCGGATCACTCGGCATCTGCTCTAATCTGTGGCAAGTCTAAACAACGATAAACAGTTAGCTAACTAATCAAATATAAGTAGAAAGATAAATAGCACAAACACACAGAAGAAGAATATAAATACTCAACATGCTGGCACACAATCCGGTTATTATTTGATAACTTATGTGATTCACTTTATCCGGTTTTAAAAGTTGTAGCATGAGAAATCTTAAGATTCTTGCCCCCGTTCCTTATCCAGCTGGTGATAGTTTAGCACACCTCCACCGGTGGCGTCCCCGCAAACCAAGTATGGACTAGTCCCGAAGGAAACCCCCAGCGCCCTCAGGCTAACTGAGCAGAATGCTACCGCCCGTTACTCTAAGGCCAAATATGTAAGTCGGTCGATGATTACTATGAAATACACTAGTGCACACATCATTCACACACCACTATCATAATTCACACACATATCTGACAGCTAGCTAAGTAAGCCCAAAGGAATTACCTGAAATAGATCTCAACTCTCTAATTTGCAAATTAATCTGTAACTGTAGGAAGTCAGTAGCCTGTCAAAGGAGGCAAGTGTGTCAGCACACTTTCTAGGTAATTAGAAGTCTAAGACTTCTAAGATAGTAGATCCTATTAGAACAAAATTTAATACAATACCAATTTATGGTAAAATGACTATTTTACCCTTGGTCCCGAAACTTCCAAAAGTTTCATAATTCATGCCTAAACTCTTATTTGAGACTAAAAAGTCATATTCTAACTCCTAAAGATGTGTTTAGTTACAAACTGGAAATTTACCCATTTTCCTATTTTCCGAAATATCATTAAGGTCCAACTTCGGCTTCAAACATGAAATTCGAATAAACTTATAAAAATTCCGAAATAATTCTCTAAATCATCTATGAAAACCCATCTACTCCTAGGAGCAAGAATTTCTCAAAACTGTTCAACCATCATTTCTATAAAAATTCCCAAAGTTGGTTACAACACTTACATTACCTATACTTAGCCAAAATTTCATTGTTGGAAAAACAGCTTAACTACTCCACTTTGAGAGCTTATAACTTTACCGTTCATTTCTTCTCAAATTTTAACACGGTAAACTACATATATCTACCTATTATATATTAAAATTTCAACGGTGGATCTTCTACATAACTCTTTAAGATTGATCTACAACAATGCCAATTTCCAACCCCAAAACTGAAGAAAACAAAAATTAATTTACAGCAGTTCATGTATACAACTATTTCGGACATCTTAACTCAGCAGCTACTATCCACCAACACCACCCATGTTCCAGTCCTAAGTAACGCCTGATCTCTCAAGTTTAACCTAGTCCTAAACGTCTAACTGATTATCCAAATACTAGCAGTGCAAAGGGTTGAGAGCACTTACCTACGAGTCTGCAATGGTGAAGGAACAAAGTAATCTAGCACATTTTACACCGCCTTGGCTGCTGAATCATTGACGACAGAAAGACAATCAGTTCTGGCCCCTAGACTAGACCTAAGTTGTAGACAAGGGTAAGCGGAATTTTGCCTCACCTCACTGCCCTTCTCAGAATTGGAGATGGATGGCGGAAGATTCCTGGTTGGTTCGAGCCTTCTGATGCAGTGTACTCGAGCCTTCTGCACGTGAATGAGAGCATTCCATCATCGATATCAAACAATGCAGAAGGGAGGGGATATGAATAGTATCCATTCGACTCATGTTCGCCTCTAAACGTGCGTGCAAATAAGTTTTAAATTTATAAAACTAGAATAAAAGCAAGCGAACCCGCAGTGTACGGATCGGTGTAGATTAGCAAGTATTCCACAGTATCGATCTCAGGGAATTGGTGAAATAAAGTCAGTTTCAAGTAATCGAGCAATGAAAAGTGTAGAAGTTTTGCAAATATTGGGAAAACAACAATCCTAAAGATCCAGGTATCTAATTGTGACAATCGATTCAAGATATTCTATAAGTATAAGGACAGAGTTGAGAATTGCAAATGTATACTAAGGTAAGGTAATGTACGGTGAAGTTCCATAACCCTATATGTCTAACCCAAAGACACTCTCTATACAAGTTCTTTAACCTTGAGACACATAAAATCAAAATTAGTCGCCATGTGACTTTTCAGGAAACCGTCTTTCCTTTCAAAACATCATCTACACAAGATGAGATCACTCGTATATCTTTGTTTTGTTGATAAGCTTTCACTAATTTCATAGATCTAAATCTCCCTTGGCATTTTCTTAGTTTATCTTTCAACTAAAGTTCTAAACACACCCTCATCTCTTACTTTTGTTTTACTTGCAAAATGTTTCACTTATAAAACTTAGTAATACAGTAGCATATGCGGAACCACCTAGCAAGAAGAGAAATCAAGAAGGAAGGAGACGGAAGGACATGAAAATGCATAAAGACTTCAACATCTAAGAGAAGAAGAAATGACATGATCGAGAAGAAGAAGAAAGAGAAGTCATTTTAGAACTCTTCGTACTAGAAGATTGAGGGTGCATGATAGTCTACTCAACCATGCACATATCCGTAAAAGGAGAAGATTCATTGATCACATGCACAAGAACAAGCTCGTCCATGCGCATCTTTCAACTCATCCATGGAAGGATGCAGGAACGTAGAGAATGCCAGGTCCACTCTTTCCTTTCCGTTTCAACCATACATAAGCATAGGGAACCCGGAGATCACACTTCACCCGATTCAACTGAAAGTATCTCCGGACCAGCCCCGGTTCACACATGCATTGCTCGCCGATCTCCCATGCGTGTGTACGACCTTCTTGGAGCGAGCCAACCATGCATCGTACCCAGTTCGGTCCATTCATGCAAACTCCCTTTTCGGTCCGAACTGCACGACGCATTTTGTACATCCATGAAGACCGGGCCACCCATGCAAGCTTACCTAACCCTCCATGCACTCGTGATGATTGGCCCATACACGCTATTTTAAATCCACCATACACCCATGGAGAATGGTCTGAATCTTGTGGCCAATTTGGGTCAAAGATATTATATTTTATGTTCATAAAGACTTTTTTTAATTATGGGTTAATTTTTGACCTTTTAGTTGTTAATTTTTGGCTCACATATCTTTTAATTATTTTACAAATAGTTTAAGTCTTTTAATAGATAAGTTTAAAGATAGATTGAGAGAATCATATATATCTTTTACAAGATATATTTGATTGATCCTATGTAATATTATCTTAGAGTAGATTGAAAGAATCATGTATATCTGTTACAAGATACATTTGATTGATGTTTGAAGATCCTATGTAATATTATCTTAGAGTAGATTGAGAGAATCATGTATATTTATTTACAAGCTATATTTGATTGATGATCCTATGTAATATTATGTTAGAGTAGATTGAGAGAATCATATATATATATATATATATATATATATATATATATATATATATATATTTTTTTTTTACAAGATATATTTGATTGATGTTAGAAGATCCTATGTAATATTATCTTAGAGTAGATTGAGAGAATCATGTATATCTTTTACAAAATATATTTGGTTGATGTTAGAAGATCCTATGTAATATTAGAAGATCCTATGTAATATTATGTTTGAGTAAATAGAGAGAATCGTGTATATCTTTTACAAGATATATTTGATTGATATTAGAAGATCTGGGATGTTATCACTCACGCCTCTCCTACATATATAGGATACCCGGCGCCTGTTATCTCTTCGTCTTCATCCTCCTCAATTCATAGAATCTCTCCCTATCCTATCTCCCTATCCTATTTGAGTTCTTGTTGAAGAGTTCAACTTCAATACTCCTCAATTCATAGAATCTCTCACTATCTCTTCGTCTTCATCCTCCTCAATTCGGAGCAGATTCAAAGTCGGCCGACATAAAAAAACAAGAACAAACGGCGTCGATCACAAGTTAATAGTACAAATCCCCTGTAAATGTCGTGCGTGACGGTTTTGGGCCGCCGGATACCGGCGGTGATCTGATCTGGTTCCGTCTGGAGGTTTGGAGGGTAGGTCGAAGTGGTTCGGGGTCGGATCTTGATTGCAGATTTTATCGATTTCCCTGTGATTTCGCTTTCGCCTGCCGAGTGTTGATCGATTGGGAGTAATAGTGATGAAGAGGAGGCAGAAGAAGCGGATAATGAGGGACCGTTACGAGGGGCTTTAACGCTTCCATGGATTCCTTGGAAGAGGCATTACCTATGAGGTGCGTTGCGTTGCTTATCTTCTCCTGTTTTCATTAATTTTTTGTGTTGTGTGATCCGTACTATGATTTTGATTGAATCTTGTGAAATTTACCGAACAATTTGGTCTCCAAAAGGCGAATCTTGATGTTGTTTTGTTATATGAAACAATTTATTATTTTGAATGTATTTTGTGAGAGGAGTGTAGGTGCAAGAAGGTTTCTTGTCTTGAAATTCCTTCCCTGCAAATCCACATATGATTCTTGTGACATTCATACATTGATGCTTTCTTTCGGAAGCACTTTGTTCAATTCTAATTGTTTCTGATATGAAAACAACATCAAGAAAATTTGTAAATTTCACATTATTGGATCAAAATCATAGTTAGAAATTCAAATCGATCACACACCACAAAAAATTAATGAAAACTGGAGAAGATGCAAAGCAACGCATCTAGAAGGTAAAGCCTCTTCCAAGGAATCAATGGAAGCTTTAAAGCCCTCTCTTAGCGGTCCCTCATTCTCCGCTTCTTCTTCCTCCTCTTCATCACTGTTCTTGCCAATGGATGAAGACTCGGCAGGCGAAGGGTGAAATCATATGTGGATTTCCTTCGGAAATCGATAAAAGCTGCAATCAAGATCCGACCCCGATCCACTTCGACCTACCTCCTCCAAACCTCCAGCCGGAACTAAGATCAGACTATAACACAGACACGCACTACATTTACAGGGGTTTTTTTACTATTACCTTGTGATGTAAGTGATATTTTGATAACCCCTGCATCATTGCCTTGCCTATCTCCATTGTCTAAATCAATAGTTTGGTTACTGTTTTTGTTTTTTTCTTTGTAAAAAAATCGGGTTGTTCAGCATATAATTGATATTTCTTCGTTTGTACCTCTTTTTATGTCTTTTCCATGATTATTTGTTTTTTTTTCTTCTACAAGGTGTACACAATATCAAGTCCTTTTTTTATTCATTTATTCATTATAATTATCTTCAGTGGTGAACTTCCATCTTCACTTGGTAATCTTACTAATCACGAGTATTTGTAAGACTTTTGTGCAATAATCTTAATTCATATATGTCATTTGCTCATCCAGCTCTACGCCAATCATAAACACTATTGCCTTATTTTATTTACTTATTTGTGCAAGCAGGATTTTGAATAACAACAATCTCTCCGAGACAATTCCATACTCACTTTCAGACCTTGCCAATTTGATCAGTCTGTATGTGAACATGCTCTTAGGACACCAACATTTATAGTTCTATGTTTGAGCCTCTTTTATGCTTGATCAGTCTTTCATGCTCTTAGGCTTAAGTGGAATGGATTAACAAGTACCTGCTCAGACTTCCATTTAATTTGATGCTGCTTGTTGTTAATTTATTTTAGATACTGAACTACTTGATCTTTTATCACATATTGGACCCAACAAAGTGTGAACTGACCAACTATCACCTCATCTGCTAACATGATCTTCACATAAATCGAAGTTTGGTATAATCTTTGGATATCATTGGAGGAGTTGTTGGTGTACTTTTGATTGTTGTCTTGATGAGCTTTGTGTATAACTTCTACCTTCTATGCTAATGCTGCCTATCCTTGAATCGATAACATATATTTCATTTGGAACTAAATTGTTTTTACATCCTGTGGTATGTTTGTTGATCAACTCAAGCATCATCATGAAATCTAATTCACGTCAAACATGAGTACAATCTACTGCAATAAGATTGCAACTTCTACATGAAACTGTTTTTTTTTTCCACCAAAGGCATTTCTGTTCCTTCTTTTCTTACCTAATAGAGATAAAACCGGAGAGCCTATTTTGGACTGGCCTACAAGAAAACGAATTGCAGTAGGCACTGCTCGTGGATTGGCTTACCTTCATGGCCACTGCAACCCCAAGATCATCCACCGTGATGCCAAGACTGCTAACGTGTTACTAGATGAAGATTTTGAGGCAGTTATTGGCAATTTTTGCTTGGCAAAGTTGGTTGATGTAGGAAAAACCAATGTGACTACACAAGTACGCCGGACGATGGGACACATTGCACCTGAGTACCTTTCCACTGGAAAGTCATCAGAGAAGACAGGTGTGATTATGCTTCTTGAACTAGTAACAAGTCAGCATGCAATTGACTTCTCACGAATGGAAGAAAAGATGACGTCAAAAATCCAATCCAAAGAGTCCACCAGAACACACAAAGAAATCGAAAATCCGCTTGTGACATTGTGTATTTAATCTTAACGATAATTTCAATGACACTCTAGTTAAGAGTGTCACAATTTTGCAGACATTGGAGAATTTTGTCGTTATTAAAAGTTTTCATTATAGTCGGATAATTAAAAAAACACTTGCATCACCACCAGGACTTTTTGTGCATCAAGAGTAGCTTTAATCGAAAGTCCAAACAAAGAAATTTCTTAATCTTAGGCATAATATTCAAGTCCCAAATCCAAGTTTTATCTTGTGTAACACCAACTTTATTTTTTTGGATCAAATCAATAGTTGTCTTTGTGAAGAACCAACCATAATCATTGTTAGCCCAATAGATTTTATCACGAATATCATTGATTGATTGGTAAAATATAATTTTTAATTTTATCAATGATATAGCATGAAAGAATGGTCTGAATTTGATTGAGAAAATGGGTATTCCATTTCATGTTAGTAATAGTTCGCTACCAGGATATTCTCATTAATTAAAGGATCATTTGTTCTTAATTTCAATAAAGGTTCATCATAGATCCAACAATCTTTCCAAGATTTAATAGTATTTTCATCACTAACTCTTCACTTGACACCCACATAATTTCCTTCTTAAGTTTCATAAGTTTGTTCCATTGCCAAGATGATGAGGAGTGATATTGATAGTCCTATAAACAAACAAGAGGATGAGGAGTGACATTGATGAGGAGTGGCATTGAATATAGTCTCCATATACTCAATTAGGGCGTACCTTTTATCATGTTGGATAATCATAATTGTTTTGTTCTTCATTTGGTATTCCTTTCATAGGAGGCAGGCCTCTCGAGTATCCATTTTACCAAAGAAACCATATATATGAGTGGTAAATATTTTGAAAAATATTAAACAAATAGAATAATCTGTATACTTTACTAAAGTACATTACACTAATGCTGATGTGGCGACTCCATGTTTTTTTTGGATTAAATCTTTTATTAAATCACAAATTAAGCTAATAAATCTTTTTTTACTAAAGAAATATCTAAAAAATATAAAACTAACCAACAATTTATTTGCTTACATGTTGGATCACGAATTTTTATATAAATCGTAACAATATGGATTAGTTGCAACTAACAAATTAAATTAATTTTAAACAAATATCTAATCGGTTTAATTATTTACAATCAATAAATATATACTCGGTTGCAACTAAAATATAATTTTTATTTTTTTATCGTTGTTTTATGTATTTTAAATCGAAACTATTAAGATTGCGTCTGATAACCTTATCCCAAATTCTAATTGATTTATTTTATTCGGTAAGATTCATCCCATTTCTTTTCTCATCTATATACTTACTAAAACGGACGACATAAAGCTAACGTGGCGTTTTCACATTTTTTTCGGATTTAATCTTTTTACTAAATTACAAATTAAGCCAAAAAATACTAAAGCAATATCTATTTTAAAAACTAACCAATCACAATTTTTTAACGTTAAGTAGATTAGTTGAAACAAACCAAATCATATTTATACGATTAAACTAACATGGATCACGATTTTTGTAAAATATTTTTTTTGATAAATCGGAACAACATGGATCACGGTTTATTTAACGTAAATCATGCCAATCATTTTTTCTAACGTAAAGATCTGATAGATTCCCGAGTTCTAATTTATCAATTTTTTTGAATTTTACGTCAAATTTTTTTTTTTTTTTGTCGATTGATAAACTTCTCTTATATGTTACGATCTAAACTTACAGGGGAAACAATATCTTGGTTTCAGAGATACTTAACTTCTCACATTATTTTCTCTCTATATATATATGGATCATGTTTTGTCGCCTTCCATCCCGCTCCAGTTCTTAGGTAAATCTACAAATTTCTACATCTTCCATCCAGTTCCAATTTTCCTATATTGATCATTTTTCGTTTTTTTAGGGTTCCGACGCTTTGAAGATATTTTTCAAGCTACAATTTTATGGCTTCATCGTATCTTTTTCAAATAAATCTCGCACCATCACATAAGGAAAAGTTAAATTTCGTTTGTTAGGTTTGTATGATCATCTTATTTCATCTACCTTTTCTTCATTTTACTAACTAATATTGTAATGTTGTTAGTTATATTATTGTTTTTCAATTTGCAATTGGTTCCAATATCGTTTCCTTTTCACTCTAATGATACATATTCATAAGAAGTTGCGTGCGTTAATGGTTGATTATATTTCCTCTTATTTGTTGTTTTTGAATATCAGAGATAAGTAAAACAAAACCCTAAGCAATACTCCCCAAACAATGGTGACCAACAGACAACTCCATTTACGTACTACATCAACTCCTCGTCTCTTCAATACGTCCGTTCCCGTCATCACATAGTTGCTCGCGGTTATATTTATCCTTCCACCGATCATGACGTTGTTGCTCGCAAGAAGCTCCTCTTTCATATCTGTCGGAGCCGCCTGGAGCGGTGTCATATTGAATATCTCCTGGCCCCTCTTGAAGCATTGTCCTGCCCTATCGCCGCCGAATTCATCCTACAACATACCTTGATAAGGGTACTTAACCACCGTCGCATAGTGGAACCACATCCAGTACGAGCCGCACTACCTCCACCACATCTTAGTTTCCAGCCACCAACGACCGACACCGGCAATCATTGGTTGTTGTCCTAAGGAGTTTATGATACGGGTTTTGTATATGGGTTTAGTAGTTTTTTTTTTCTTTTTCTTATTACAATTTTTTTGATCAATAGATACTAAAGATTAACAAGTCACACGATGATGAAGTGATGAAAATGGGGTCATTTGCGCCCCGGTGTTGCATACTATTTTAGGCTATATAAGGCTTACAAACATGTAACAAATCATCCATTTATGATTGTGATCCCAAGTTTCGTTTTCAACGGTAACGAAGAGGCTAAAAGGAGAAAATGTTCTTCCATTGAATAAAAATAAGAGTAAAAGGGGTAAGTAGGTTAATATAGAATCCATGTAGAAGAATTAGGCAATTATGTTTTTTTAATACAAGCGTAGGCCAAAGGGGGAACAGTCTCTAGAAACTTGTCACCCCAAGGCATCCAAACGGATGAGGTCTTCAACATCTACTGGTAGCACCTCATCACCAGCCGCTGACGCAAAGCCATGCAACGCAAATTAATATGCTACGGTGCTGAAATCCCAAAAATAGAGGTGAGCACAAAGCTGATCAAAACCGGAGATTCGGGAGGAGATGTCCGAGAAGATCAAAACGGAGCCAAAGAGAAGAAAGGTGAAGCTGGAGGAGGACTATCAACACGAAAACGCAAAGCATCTCACAAAGATGAAGCGGGAATGGAGACTAGGCCCCTTCGAATTTTACAGAAAAGATAAATTATTATATAATTGAATATCCTTCTTTAATTAATCAAAAGGTTATTCCTAATTAATTTGCTTGTTTTATAATTAATTAAGAAAATTGATATTAGTTACCTACAATTAAGGAAACAGTTTCTCCATAATATATCTTCCAACATGTATCTATTTATCATGATTCTGAATAGATTTGAGGGAAACAACCTCCATTTTAGACAGAGAAGTTTTCATCATCATCAAAAATCGTTCAGAGTGTGCGTTTCGTCTGGAATTCACTTTATAAATTTACATAAATCGGTTGTGTTTGTATTCAACTTGCGGAATACGATTACTGGCCATTTTGACGTCGCCTACGTTACAGTTGGGTGTTTGTTTCTGCAATTTGCTTCAATTTACGTCAATTTCATTGATTGCGGTTGGTGATTTTGCATCCAAATTTGTGTGGTGAGCGTTTTAAGGTGAGTTTGTAGTTCATATTATGTAACATTATACAATTTCTGGTCAACAATTTCATATTATATTTGTGTAGCCAGATCTGATATTTTGTAACATCATATGTGTGGTAAATTTGTGCTTCTGTGAAAATTATGTTTATAATTATGCGTTGTCATAATTTTCACACACAACGTTTGAAGGTTGAAGACAGAGAAGACGAGTATGATATTTGTGAAAATTATGTACATAATTATCTACATAATTATGTGCTGATTGTGAAAATTATGTACATAATTTTCACAAACAACATTTGAAGGTTGAAGATGAAGAAGACGAGTGTTTTGCAAGTTGCAAGTGAATACTCTCCATAATATCTATGATGCTATTTTCTCGGGATGTTTTGAGCAAGTTGAAAAGACGAATCCCGTAATATCAATAAATATCCAGTTGCCTTTTTTTTACGGATTTCAATTTTTGTTTTTGGTAGTTTATTATATCTTTTAGGGAAAAGCCCTTAATTAGTTATCCTAATTTTAGCATTAATTTATTTTATTTACGTTTATTATTTGGTATAGAAATTAAAAGAGCCTATATTGTATATGGGATACAAAAAAGACTTTTCTACACCAATTTTCTCTAAAGTTATTGCCTCCCATATATTTAAATTTTTTTATTTTTTAATTGGAAAAAATTTTCTAAACATATATCTATTAAAGTAGGCACCTCTATTGCCACGTGTCAAGCCACGGTTCTCCCAGCCCCAAAAATTATTTTAAAAAGTGATTTTTAAAAAGTTAAAATCTATTTAAATTTTGTTATAGTGAACGTCAGTAAAACAGTTATAGATAATATCAAGGTTACAAAAATATTCTACTCCTACAAGTTCGGGAATCAAAAGTTCATTTCAACAAGTTTGTAGATCACATATCCAACGCACAATATATATATATATATATATATATATATATATATATATATATATATATATATATATATATATATATATATATATATATATATATATATATATATATATATATATATATATATATATATATATATATATATATTTATTTATTTATGTACGTGTTTATCTAATCCTCTCCAAGTTTGTATCTAAAATAAAAACATAAATTAGATTGATAATCTTTTTTAGTTTTGCAAACCGTATCTAAAATATTCGAATCAAAGAGTGCATAAAAAGTTTTAATCTAGATAATTATGTATTGATAATCTTTTTAATTTTTGTAAACCGTATCTAAAATCTACAAATTAAAGAGTGCATAAGATGTTTTAATCTAGATAATTATGTATTGATAATCTTTTTGTTTTTGTAAACAATATCTAAAACTTCAAGAAACTTTTGTTAGTTGGTAAGCTTTCGTAACAAGTTTTACTAACCCTAATGTTACTATATGTATATTCGTAGTTCACTGCTTTCACAAATTCATTAGCTTTCGTCCATCACAACAAACGTGTAAGTCCATTTGTGTGTTGCGGATAGTTAAACTTGTAACACCCCGAATCCGCGGGATATCGGGATGCTACGGGCGAGACCTCACAATGGGTCCCGACCCTTAGCTTGACAACAATTTCACCGGACCTTTCCAACATGGCACAAATAAAGGCAAAAACGTAAATCATTTTTAATGCAAATGATGAGAAACCCAAAAATAATGCAACAACAAACTTCAGCCGATGTACAACTCAAACCAAACGCCAAACAAGCGGCACACGAAACGTAATAACCGAAAGACAAAACACAAGACAACTCCAACTCAAAACCCTTCCTAAAATGTACGGACCC
The DNA here is from genome assembly GCA_033239125.1 of Fagopyrum homotropicum. Taxonomy (NCBI): domain Eukaryota; kingdom Viridiplantae; phylum Streptophyta; class Magnoliopsida; order Caryophyllales; family Polygonaceae; genus Fagopyrum; species Fagopyrum homotropicum. The sequence goes on along the minus strand of BSWB01000007.1, from coordinate 97,030,116 downwards.
CGGCTGCCCACCCTTCCGGATCTCTCGGAGCATGCCTACCCTGCAAGGCAACTACAACATTCGGTATAAAACCGTTAGCTCACATTCCAAGCATTAGAATTAAAGGGAAAGACACAAACACAAGTAAATCATCATAGTCACACAACATACTCAGAAGCACACAAATCCGGTTTATTATCTTTATTATTATTAAGTCATATCCCGTTCTAATTCAACTTCTTTTGTGACACGAGAATCCTCCAAAACTCGCCTCGGTCCCTTCTTCCGGCAATGGAACGGTCGGATGCCTCCGACCGTCTAATCAGCACGGGCCAGTCGCCGAGATCCCCCTAGCTCTCACGGGGAGCCAGGCAGTGATGTCACCGCCCGTTATCATACACTTGGGCCAAATAATATATAAAGGTCGGTAATCCTATTTCCGGTTTAGTTGTTATAAATAGTAAAATAATAAACACACACCACCCAACACACAATAATGCTAATACAAAGAATACGAGCTAAGTAAGTCCAGAGACTTACCTCGTCACCACACTCAACTCACAACACTCTCGCTTCCTTAGGGAGGAAGCCCCTAACCTGCTCACAAGAAGATAACTATATCAACAACAACCCACTCACAATAGAAGTCTTAGACTTCTATACAAATGATTTACGCAAGACCATTTGCCTCTCCATTCTAGGACCGCATCCTAGAATCTCTCATGCTCACATCACACTCAACACAAGCTAGAAGTCCTAAGACTTCTAAACCCTCGGATCTCGCAAGATCATAACTCACAACGCAACTAGGATAAGCCAAACATAACTCCAAAATCCACAAGATCATACAACCCCACCTCGAGCCTCAAAACGCTCACAAGATCAACCATATAACTTAAAGTCTTATAACAACCTCACAAGATAACATCAACACCTCAAGCTTAGAATCAACATCAATCCATCAAATAATATCAAATCCTCAAAACTCACCTAGGGTTCAAAGCCACTACTTGGCATTCTCACTAGGTTATACTAGATCCAACCTAGCATGATACTAATACTAAACATAACAAGATCGGGGAAGGAGTACTCACACGACGTCAAAAGACGGAAGTCGAATCTTGGACTCGTTAGGCCTTTATCGGGGCGCTTCCGGACCTAAAACCAAAGCTACACAAATTTAGCTAATACGCTAAATTTGATTGTAATATATATAAGATATATTATAATAAGGTAAACTCATTTTCAAAAGCAAACGCTAAAACTCGGGGAATATATAATTTATATAACTCGAAAATAACCCAATGAGTGCGTAATATGTAGTATATATAAATCTAAGGTAACTCGTTTTCAAGAGCAAGGTTATAAATCACTAAAACATTTTCCGGGGAAATTCATACAACTTATAAATATGGGTCAAAATCCGTCAATAATTTCTTGGGCCATATTCTGAAAATAATCCAACAAAGGGCATAATAGTTAAATCTCAGAATTTGAGTCATAAAATATAAATAAGAAAATCTGGCTAAAAACTGTAATTATATAGAAGCAGGGGCATATATGCAACTTCCAGAAATTAGGGCCAAATCTGCAAATACAAAATACTGGGTCCATTTTGTAATTAACCATAAATAGAGGGGCCCCGATTTGAATTAGGTTAAAGACTTTCTTCAACCTATTGAACAAGCGCAAGAGAGAAGCAGCAGGCGGCAACCAGGGCAGCGCACAGGGGGTTCCTGGAGGTGTGGCTTCGGCAGAGATCGGCTCCGGCAGAGATCGGATCCGGCAGCGCAACACAAAGACGGCTCCACCGGTGTGGCTATCCAGCGAATCGATGCACGCAACGGGCAGGGCTGCACAGGTGCTCCGGCGAATCGATGCAGGCAGTAGGCAGGGCTGCAATGGTGGTCCGGCGAATCGATGCAGGAAGGGGTAGGGCTGCACTGGTGGTCTCGATCGAGATTAAGGTGGAGCGCTGCACAGGTACTTCTCTGGCTTCGGCTAGGTCCAAGGTAGTAGTTACCTGGTGGGTGCGAGGGCTGCACGGGCGAAGCAAGGGGCCCTCTCCGGTGACGAAGGCGGGGCTTTTCCAGGCGGTGGCGGTGGTGGGCTGAGGTGGCTCCATCAGGGCTTCCTCCGATCTCCAGTGACAACAGATCCGGTCGCAAGAGAAACATAGGAGTGGAGGAGACCGTTCGTTTCCCTGGTGGAGTTCGATGGCGGTTGCAGTCAGCTCCGGCAAGGATCCAGCCGGCAGGGCAAGGCACAGGGTCTTCGATTCCGGTGGTGTGGCTTTGCCGGCGAGGCTCAAAGAAAGAACTGGGGTTGTTTCAGGAGATTAATGATGGAAATTGCAGAGGGAGACTCCGAGAGAGCAAGGCAGAGGAGGGAAAGCATAGGGAAGACTGAGAGCTGCACAACTGAGGCTGAACGAGGGAGAAGGAGAGGCTGGGTGCAGGTGAGATCCAGGAGTCGGCTAGGTAGCTTGGGCGGGGAAAGATGGGGCACAGAGATAGGTTGCTGCAGAGGTAGAAGAAAGGTCCAGCAGTAGACAACACGCCATCCTTGGCAGGGATAAAGAAATAGGGAAGGTGAAGAAAGAAAAAAATAAATAAAAATAAATAAAAAATTGGGCAACGGAATTAAAATAAACCCGATTAAAGCTATCGGAACGGGAATTTCCGGAAAGGAAAATTTTCCCGACATTTTCCGAAAAGAAAATAAACTACGGACTATATATATATGTATCAAGTATATTCAAATATACTTATAAAAATATAATGTATGATATACAAATCATTCTCGGAAAAAAATATTCTCGATAATAATCCCATAACTAAAACTACGACGTAGAAATACTCGTCAAAAATATTAACCAATTGCCTAAAATTTGGGGCGTTACATTATATCCCCCTAAAAACAAGTTTTGTCCCAAAACTTGCCACACGCCGAGCTTCTTTGTTTATTAAGGCCGAGGTATGAACTCTCACGCTAAGAAGGCTGAAACCTTATAATCTATATACACAAACTACTCGAACTACCATCGCAAGATATATCAAGTCATATAAAAGATTCCCGCACAGGGCACAAACTACACATAACATCACACATGCTTATAACTCAACTAAGGGAAGAACTAGATCTAACCCGTCGATTCTATCGATGCTACTAGTTTAGCACAAAACTCAACTAAAGACACTACCATCCGTCTCCTAGTTAGCCTCATCGGTTCCTCGTCTGTCACTAAACCATCATGACTGACAACATATCTCGAGTCATGTATGTACCTCATCGACTGATACTTTTGAAACACTGGTGAACACCCTCTACTCTCGGCAGCCCCGCCAACCGGTAGCCCACTATCTCAACTCGCGCTAAGATCTCAAAAAGGTCCGTTATATCGGAACTTCAACTTCCTTCTAGGGTCTCCCTCAATGCAGCATATCCATTATTTTCCTTTTGATTTTCTCTAGCAAAGAAGATCGAACTTTCAACTTACACCGCCGGCTTTGGTTCTTGTCAAACCAAACTTTAACGTTATGTTTCCTCAATTCTTGTTGCAATTCCAAGTAACGAAGGAAGTACTTCACTTCATACTACTCCTGCTAACAAGACACGTATGCTATTACTTTTACATCGCTTCTCAATACTCGATGAAAACCTTGTCTTGAAGAATCACTTGTCCACTTCAAACTCATAATACCTCAAGGTAAATCAAAACAGTTGCACCAATGAATCCCCTCTTAACTCTCAGCAACTCTATTGTCAATTCTTCGTCTCATTCAATACTTCATTGTCATCCGTAGTAGGTTACCATAAAAGGTGTTACACAACTACTACCTCCACATATTTAGTAAAGCTCAACACATCTAAGAAAACTTGTAACTTCCTTCACCTCTTTCGGGGTTTTCCATCCCGTGATAACTTGTCAAACATCTTCTCTCTTTTTCAAGAGTAGACCAAAATATCTTATTCGGGCATTAGTAAGCCCCTTAGGGAATCACTACAACTCGTAGTGACCATGGTTTGTCCGGAATGCCGTACTTACCATATTCAATCTCGAATTCTCAATTGGTGGCAATCAGATCTTAAATCACTCTTAGAAGAGACTACCGACCCTTGCAACCGATCGAGTAGATCCTCTATTCGTTGTAAGGAATACTTGTCTTTCACTATTATCTTGTTCGACTCACGGTAATCGATGTCCCAATGGAGAGAATTGTCATAATAACTTCAATTAAAAGTTCAAGATATAATTAAACATGAGATTTAAATCAAGAGCTCAAGATAACATTCGGAGTTTCCCATAGCATTTCACAAATTTTCTAGTGAAATCTTATCAATAAGTTCTTGCAATTGCTCCTTCACTTGTTTCCACAACACATGTTTCAATTGTCACTCCATACGACATCTTAGAAATTGGGATTGAATCAAGCTCGACCTTAGTGGAAAAATCCACATTCTGACGTATTGGAATCCGTGATATATCGGTTTTCGTCTTTTCCTCTTCCGTCACATAACGTAGGACCTACACAACCTTGTCTTAAAACTTGACAGGTGGTCATGATACTAATGGTTTACCCCGATCTATTGGGGTGACATCCTTTAAACACGTGTATTGTTCCATCTGTAGCTACAATGTTGATTGTCTCCTTCCAAATTTTCGTCTTTTCTTGAATTGGAAATATTTGCTGGCGTCTTCTGACTCTTGTGGTCTTATTTAAGTATTCTTTTAATTTAAACCCATATTTACTTTTTGATGACATGATTGTAAAAATCTTCTACGGTTTCTCACTTATGTGCAACCATAAGGGTCCAATCTGCAAAACTTAACCGTGTTTCAAAACAATTGACCTTATCTTCCTCACTTTCCGCGACATCCAACATATGGGAGGAGCTCTTCGTATTCTACATAAGCTCTCACCATAGACAACCTTTCCTCAAGTAGGTGTAGAAATTATACTTCATTTTCTTATGTAACATCAAACTGACCGTAGAGGCTCTAACCTCAATCTTCTATGTACTCCTTGTACATTTCATATCGACAACAAACTTCAAAACTTCGGTCTTCTCTTACTCTTGTTGGTCACCTTAAGCATCTCTTAATATTCCAAGAACAATCTTCATAACCGTACTAGTATGCCCCGTGGAGAACGCTAGGTGAAACTCCCCAACCACAATCACTGAAAGATCCACTCATTACTTCACCAAGCACTAACATCCTAAACTCTAAGCTTGCAGCGTTGCCCTAATCTAAGCCCTCCTTTCCACGTCATAGTCACCATGACTCTTTCGTATGAGTCTGAAACATCTAACTCAATTTTGCTTGCGTAAACATACCATTCATTTATTAGAACAAACATACCATGCGTCCTCTTAATCAAACTTTAAAAGTTTTGATCCGTGTTATTCCCCATATGGCATTCCCATGACCTAAGAAAGTCGCAAAGGATAATTACAATCACTCGTGGAGAGGTCTGATACATTCACTCGCTTTGATCTCATGCAATATTACTTGATTAAGATAATTGTACTTAGTTGACATACTTCTTCACTACTTACACCGGACCACCGGAAATCCTCCAAGCTCTTGTTACCGATCCTTCATGCCATTGTCTTGCCTACTCTCCTCATCTACGCTCATCAATAGCCAACCCGCACACGTGCATTCTTGGTTGTCATCAATTACTCTTCTCATCCAATGTCAATGACTTACCATTCTACTTACCCTCCATGTTACCATTCTCCTGAAGGCTACCCTCTCAAGGCACTCTGTCTTAAACTTCACTTGCTCATTTCACCCTTCACACACTCCGTTAACTCTTTATACGCTCCACGCTTCCTTCTTCTTCTATAAGGTAACTATACCTTCTTGGCCTTGTTGTGTCGCATAACTCCCGTTCATAGGCTTAACCGTTCGTCATAATATCTTGTAAGTGCATCTTCCCCACATCTCTATGGTTAGTAACTACTCTCTTCTCTTGGTTGGTAACTTGAGTCTTTTAATCAAAACTCCTTGTTTTATCTTTCATCTTCTGAAGATCATCATCCACACACCCTTCCTCCTTAGCGTTGCTCAGTTTCATCTCAATGACGGAAAATGATTGACTCCGCCAGGTAATTCTACTATGTGAACTTTCACCATGTGATCCTCCTCGTAACCCTCGTATTTTTGACTCTTCACTTCTTGGTACCTAGCAAGTTTAACTCACAGTATTTAAATCCTTCCCACATGTTTCGTTCACTTTTCTCCTCTACCCTCCAATGCTTAGAAACGTCTAAGGAAAGCTTTGCATCTTAATGGAACACCACCTTAACTTTGCTAGAACGTACTCATCTCCTCCTCGATTTACATCTTTAGTTGTCCACGCTTCTTCTCGAAGAACTTAAGTTCGTTCTCTCTTGGTCTCGTCGTCGTTCGATCATGACCTCTTTAGAACCGCTTCTACACTTTAATGTTGCTCCCTTTTTCTTGTATTGCTCCCATCTTGATCCCCTTAAGTCGTCTCGAGTTTTCTTTTACTTGGTTGTCCTTTGTTTACAACATCTCTACTCCTCCTCTTCGATGTCCTTTTATAGGAATCCGAGAAACACCATGGTGTTCGTCAACACGAAACGCTCAACTTGATACTTGAGCATACTCCTCCACGTATGAATGATATCCTAAGCCAACAACGTCGTCTTAAAGGTGATGATATCTTTCCGCGTCCTAACTATAAGGTCCCATACTATATATTACTATATATATATAAGAGCCCGTATATAAGCATATATATGTCCTATGTCCACATAACTACTAAAATATCACATCCGAAAATCCAATACAACAATACAAGGTCCAAACATGTATTATAGTCCACATATATTCATTATACATATAAATCAAGTCATCATGCAACTACAATCCACATATATTATACATACCTACATATCTACATATATATACAAATCCAATAAATTAAGCTGCCGAGATCCGCGGAAGAAGTGGTGGTCCGTACATTCTACCCCGACTCATGCATGTGATTTTGAAAACGAAAAGTCAGAACCCGTGTGGGTTCTGTTTATTCCTCATTCGGCCTTTAGAAGATTGCGAGTGCCATTGTTATCAACCTATGGCTCTGATACCACTTTTGTAACACCCCGAATCCGCGGGATATCGGGATGCTACGGGCGAGACCTCACAATGGGTCCCGACCCTTAGCTTGACAACAATTTCACCGGACCTTTCCAACATGGCACAAATAAAGGCAAAAACGTAAATCATTTTTAATGCAAATGATGAGAAACCCAAAAATAATGCAACAACAAACTTCAGCCGATGTACAACTCAAACCAAACGCCAAACAAGCGGCACACGAAACGTAATAACCGAAAGACAAAACACAAGACAACTCCAACTCAAAACCCTTCCTAAAATGTACGGACCCCGGCTGCCCACCCTTCCGGATCTCTCGGAGCATGCCTACCCTGCAAGGCAACTACAACATTCGGTATAAAACCGTTAGCTCACATTCCAAGCATTAGAATTAAAGGGAAAGGCACAAACACAAGTAAATCATCATAGTCACACAACATACTCAGAAGCACACAAATCCGGTTTATTATCTTTATTATTATTAAGTCATATCCCGTTCTAATTCAACTTCTTTTGTGACACGAGAATCCTCCAAAACTCGCCTCGGTCCCTTCTTCCGGCAATGGAACGGTCGGATGCCTCCGACCGTCTAATCAGCACGGGCCAGTCGCCGAGATCCCCCTAGCTCTCACGGGGAGCCAGGCAGTGATGTTACCGCCCGTTATCATACACTTGGGCCAAATAATATATAAAGGTCGGTAATCCTATTTCCGGTTTAGTTGTTATAAATAGTAAAATAATAAACACACACCACCCAACACACAATAATGCTAATACAAAGAATACGAGCTAAGTAAGTCCAGAGACTTACCTCGTCACCACACTCAACTCACAACACTCTCGCTTCCTTAGGGAGGAAGCCCCTAACCTGCTCACAAGAAGATAACTATATCAACAACAACCCACTCACAATAGAAGTCTTAGACTTCTATACAAATGATTTACGCAAGACCATTTGCCTCTCCATTCTAGGACCGCATCCTAGAATCTCTCATGCTCACATCACACTCAACACAAGCTAGAAGTCCTAAGACTTCTAAACCCTCGGATCTCGCAAGATCATAACTCACAACGCAACTAGGATAAGCCAAACATAACTCCAAAATCCACAAGATCATACAACCCCACCTCGAGCCTCAAAACGCTCACAAGATCAACCATATAACTTAAAGTCTTATAACAACCTCACAAGATAACATCAACACCTCAAGCTTAGAATCAACATCAATCCATCAAATAATATCAAATCCTCAAAACTCACCTAGGGTTCAAAGCCACTACTTGGCATTCTCACTAGGTTATACTAGATCCAACCTAGCATGATACTAATACTAAACATAACAAGATCGGGGAAGGAGTACTCACACGACGTCAAAAGACGGAAGTCGAATCTTGGACTCGTTAGGCCTTTATCGGGGCGCTTCCGGACCTAAAACCAAAGCTACACAAATTTAGCTAATACGCTAAATTTGATTGTAATATATATAAGACATATTATAATAAGGTAAACTCATTTTCAAAAGCAAACGCTAAAACTCGGGGAATATATAATTTATATAACTCGAAAATAACCCAATGAGTGCGTAATATGTAGTATATATAAATCTAAGGTAACTCGTTTTCAAGAGCAAGGTTATAAATCACTAAAACATTTTCCGGGGAAATTCATACAACTTATAAATATGGGTCAAAATCCGTCAATAATTTCTTGGGCCATATTCTGAAAATAATCCAACAAAGGGCATAATAGTTAAATCTCAGAATTTGAGTCATAAAATATAAATAAGAAAATCTGGCTAAAAACTGTAATTATATAGAAGCAGGGGCATATATGCAACTTCCAGAAATTAGGGCCAAATCTGCAAATACAAAATACTGGGTCCATTTTGTAATTAACCATAAATAGAGGGGCCCCGATTTGAATTAGGTTAAAGACTTTCTTCAACCTATTGAACAAGCGCAAGAGAGAAGCAGCAGGCGGCAACCAGGGCAGCGCACAGGGGGTTCCTGGAGGTGTGGCTTCGGCAGAGATCGGCTCCGGCAGAGATCGGATCCGGCAGCGCAACACAAAGACGGCTCCACCGGTGTGGCTATCCAGCGAATCGATGCACGCAACGGGCAGGGCTGCACAGGTGCTCCGGCGAATCGATGCAGGCAGCAGGCAGGGCTGCAATGGTGGTCCGGCGAATCGATACAGGAAGGGGTAGGGCTGCACTGGTGGTCTCGATCGAGATTAAGGTGGAGCGCTGCACAGGTACTTCTCTGGCTTCGGCTAGGTCCAAGGTAGTAGTTACCTGGTGGGTGCGAGGGCTGCACGGGCGAAGCAAGGGGCCCTCTCCGGTGACGAAGGCGGGGCTTTTCCAGGCGGTGGCGGTGGTGGGTTGAGGTGGCTCCATCAGGGCTTCCTCCGATCTCCAGTGACAACAGATCCGGTCGCAAGAGAAACATAGGAGTGGAGGAGACCGTTCGTTTCCCTGGTGGAGTTCGATGGCGGTTGCAGTCAGCTCCGGCAAGGATCCAGCCGGCAGAGCAAGGCACAGGGTCTTCGATTCCGGTGGTGTGGCTTTGCCGGCGAGGCTCAAAGAAAGAACTGGGGTTGTTTCAGGAGATTAATGATGGAAATTGCAGAGGGAGACTCCGAGAGAGCAAGGCAGAGGAGGGAAAGCATAGGGAAGACTGAGAGCTGCACAACTGAGGCTGAACGAGGGAGAAGGAGAGGCTGGGTGCAGGTGAGATCCAGGAGTCGGCTAGGTAGCTTGGGCGGGGAAAGATGGGGCACAGAGATAGGTTGCTGCAGAGGTAGAAGAAAGGTCCAGCAGTAGACAACACGCCATCCTTGGCAGGGATAAAGAAATAGGGAAGGTGAAGAAAGAAAAAAATAAATAAAAATAAATAAAAAATAGGGCAACGGAATTAAAATAAACCCGATTAAAGCTATCGGAACGGGAATTTCCAGAAAGGAAAATTTTCCCGACATTTTCCGAAAAGAAAATAAACTACGGACTATATATATATGTATCAAGTATATTCAAATATACTTATAAAAATATAATGTATGATATACAAATCATTCTCGGAAAAAAATATTCTCGATAATAATCTCATAACTAAAACTACGACGTAGAAATACTCGTCAAAAATATTAACCAATTGCCTAAAATTTGGGGCGTTACAAAACTTTCACCATATGTAACGCCCGGTTTCGATTTCTCCCCTCTTGAGTACTTATACCGATATTTTAAAATTTAATTATAATTTTCCTTTAAATGTTTTAAAACGTAATTTTTTTTCAAGCCAAAAACCTTACGGAAAGTCGAGTTTGGTTTTGACCATGTTGTAAATTGTTTGGATTGCCCAGAAAATTGGTTTTACGAGTTTTATGCTTGTTTTAAAAGAAAAAAGGGATTTCCCTTGGTTCGTTTTATTCGTTAGATCGCCGTTCAAATTTAGCATGTAAGCTAAATTTGATTAGTTTTGATGTTTAGGTCCTGAAGCAACCGTTAAGAGATGACGAACCCATTCTTGAACTCCGTAGACCGTGCTTCACCTTGGATCTCGTGTGAGTTCCTTCTCCTTCGTTATTTCGGTAATGGTAGTATAACATTTTAGGTGAACTTAGCATAACATAGAGCAAATGTTATGTAGTGGCCATGAACCATCGGTATTAGTGTTTGGATTTTTGAACTTGTTAAATTATCTTACCTACGGTCTTAGGATGACCTTTGAGTTTACAGTTTGGACCTAGCATGCTAGAGTTAGATATCTTATATATATGTTGGAGACTAGAAGTTCGATAACTTCTAGCTTTTTAGTTGGTTGTTGATAGAGTGTCTCGCTTGGTCAGGCTTAGAGCGTTTCCTGCGGAAGTTGAGAGTGGTTATTCGAGTTCCCTTGAGAGAGGTTAGTCTTCGGACTTACTTAGCTCATATTTTACATATTAGCATTGATGTGTGTGTGGTGGTGTATGTGTATGTTATTGTTTATGTTATAAACAAACAAACTGGTAATAGGATCACCGACTTTATATTATTCTAGCCCAAGCGTATGATAACGGGCGGTTACATCATCTGCCTAGCTCTTGCGAGAGTCTAGGAGGTTCTTGGCGACTAGCCCGTGCTGGTTAGACGGTCGGAGGCATCCGTACCGTTCCATGCCGGTAAGTAGTGTAACACCCCAAATTCTGAGAACTCGGGGAGCTACTGGTTAGGACCTCACAATGGGTCCCGACTGTTAGCATGAAATATTGTGATATTTTAGGCACGTTTTCTAAACGTATTTGATTCATATTGATAGTCTTTGATTGAACTTTATGCATATGAGAGCTAGTATTACCTATATTGTCGATATGGATGTCTACACTAGTTCTATGTTGATTATAGGTGATTTGGAGCTATTTCCGAACGGAAACGAGCAAAGGAGAGTTGAGTTGATATGTCCATAGATTGAGGACACTTTTTGGAAGCAATTTGGAGTCTTAGATTGAGGAATGCACGAGTTTAGGGAAGAATCACGTTCTTGCCCTAAATTACGCCCTAAATTACGGCCGTGGATTCAGAGTCAGAATTCGATGTTCATTCCAGGGGATTCTACGGCCGTGGAACTAACCGTAATTGTTTCCACGCCCTAAATTACGGTCGTGGAACACTTCCACGACCGTGATCTTGGCGAATCTTTTCGCCACACTTTGAAGCCACGATCTTTTAAAGATTGGGCCGGGCCGACATTTTGCCCTACACTATAAAAAGACGGACGGAAGGGAAATTCCGTCACCTCGCTTACGACCTTCGCTACCCGTTTGCCCTCATTCTTCGCCGCTTAGACACGAAGACGTTTTGCTTAGCTTGCTTGGAAGCAATTGACATCTCTTTGAAGAGATCGAAGTTCGTTTTTGGGAATTCCTCTAATCTCGCACTTTTGGTGGAGATTGTTGTTGAGATCTCCGGAATTGTGGAAGATCGTAGTTCTTGGAAGATTTTGCAAGAAGATCTCTCTTCTTGATTAGGTTCGATTTGGAAAACGGATTGACATCCCGTTTTCTTTTCTTTCCTAGGGTTACGATTATTTGTTCTATTGTGAATCTTTTGACATTGCTTATTCTCTTTGTGACTTTGAGATTGAATTGAAGATTATTGATAGTTCTTGAAAGTTTACATCTTTTATCCTTTAATTCTTGAATTAATATCAATATGACTGTTATTGGCTAAAAACCCTTAACGATTCTAAGGTGAAGGGTTGATAGTTGTGGCTTAGATGATGATAGATCGATCGCAAACAGATTAGACCCTGAGAGTTAGAGAGAATCGCCGACAATCCTAAATTACGGTCTGTTCTTGAGTCCACGGCCGTGGAACCTCAAGAACTAACCGTGATTTTCCTTAAGTCTACGAACCTGCTTTTACTTTAATCCAAAGTTAAAGATTTGCTTTAGCTTAGTTTAGACTTGTCTTTTCTAGGTGGTAGTGAAGCCTCAACAACCTCTACCTCGATTGTGAGCCTCAACAACCTCAATCGGTTAAGTTAGTCTTGATCTTTAGATTATAAGTTTGGGTATTTGATACTAATCCTCGTCTTTAGAATCTTTCTATATTGAGCCTCAACAACCTGTATAGGGAGTGTCTTTTAGGTGAGTTACATAAGGTTTATGGAACCTCAACCGTACGATTACCTTACATTAGTATACCTTTGCATATCTCTACTCTGTCTTTACATCATTAGTATATCTTGAATCTATTGTCGTAACTGGATACCCGGAACTTTAGGATTGTTGTTTTCCCAATATCTGCAAAACTCCCATATTTACTTGCTTGATAACCTGCAATCGAGTTCGTTCCACCCAAATCCCTGTGTTCGATACTCTGGAATTCTTGCTTAACTACGTCGATCCGTACACTGCGGGTTCGCTTGCTTGATTCTAGTTTTATAAATTTAAAACTTATTTGCACACACCTCTAGGGGCGAACAAGTTTTTGGCGCCGTTGCCGGGGATTTGGTTTAGACCGAATCCGGTAGCCGGTTGTCAAGCTTGGGAGCTTGCTCTCGTTATTTGATTTTTCTTTGAGTGCATGCGCAGGTCTAGGAACACCGAAGATCTCTTACCTCTTGATCAAGAGCTAGAGAAAACCTTGAGACAAAAGCGCAAGGAAAAGAAGATGGCCGAAGAGAACGAACGCGATCTTCAAACAGAGTTGGCGGAGAAGGAAGCTCAACTCCGATGGAATGAGACTCTCCGCCAGGATGAGATGGATCGCCATCAATCTCAAGTTAACGGTCTACAAGACATGCTCTTCCAAATGAGGATAAAGATGAGCGACCTTGAAGATAAGGTAGGCAAGAAGTCCTCAAGAAGGAGATCAAGGTCTAGAAGAAAAAGCCACTCATACGCTGATGATAGTGATTCTTCCATGCCACCGTTGGAAGAGATTGATCCCACGATCAATATAAATCCCTTCAATCCACAAGGAGCTACTAATCGCCGCATCCCACCAAGGAATGCGAGAGTCGAACGTGTGGATAATGAGCCAAGAACTCTTGGCCAGCGGATGGATCCAACACAACAACCACGCCGCTTGGGTGTGAATTTTGATGCTGAAGATGTGCAAGGGTTTAGCTTTAACCCTCAAGTTATCACTCTTGTTCGCCAAAGCCAATTTGGCGGTACAAGCGCTGAATCTCCACACCAACACTTGCAAAACTTTGAGTGTATGATGGAGACGATGAGACCGAAGAATGCCACTACCAACAGCTATAAGCTCAAACCTTTCTTTTTCTCCTTGAAAGGGAAAGCGTTATCTTGGTACCAAGCTCTTCCTAATGGGAAACTAGACACGTTGGAAGACCTTTCCGCAGAGTTTCTCACCAAATTCTTTCCGCCTTCCAAAACGGCGGAACTTAGAGGTAAGATCAATGCTTTTTCCATGAGACCTAACGAAAGTTTGTTTCAATCTTGGGAAAGGTTTCAGGATTTGCTATTGGATTGCCCTCATCATGGCATATCCAAGCTTGCCTTGCTGGAGATTTACTACAAAGGGCTGGATGCGGGAACGCAATTCAACCTCCAATCCCTCTCATGTGGAACATTCATGGACATGAGAGAAGATGACGCTTGGGACTTCATTGAGAAGCAAGCAAGAGTCATAGAGAAGTATTCCCACCGGAAAGTGGAGGGAAATCGTGTGGAGCAAGGAGCAAAGCTCACACATGAAGCTCAAAATCAGATTTTCTCCCTCAACAATGAGATCAAAGAGTTGAAGGAGACTATCAAGACCAACTTCCCAAAGCAACAAGAGAAGGATGTTGGCTATTTGGGCAACAACAATAACCGGAACAATAACCGGAATAACAACTGGAATGGAAACAACAACAACCGGAACAACAACAATTGGAACAACAATCGAAGTTCAAACAACAACAATTGGCGCTCCAATCAACAAAATTCCGGTAACTCCTATCCTTCCAATTCCAATTCACTAACTCCACCCTCCTCTTCCTCTACTCCTTTGAAAAGCCAGGGGCAATCATCAAATGGAGGAAACAATACGGGAAAAGAGAAGTCCGACCCCATGTTAGAGACAATCTTGGGAAAGCTTCAAGGGTTGGAGAACCGCCTCATCAAGGTTGATGATCAAGTCTCTAAGGTTGACAAAGCTCAAAAGGTTTTGGAAAACCAATTGTTCAACCACGCGGAGGAAGTCCCTAGAAATCAAGGGAAACTTCCAGGAAAGACGGAGGACAACCCTAAGGGAAGGGTAATGGCGATTACAACTAGGAGCGGAGTGACTACCACCGATCTGCAGCCTACGTTCGTTGAAGTCCCCGTAGAGAAGGACAAAGGAAAGGGGAAGGAGAAGGAAGACGTCTATGTTCCTCCTCCAGCTTACAAACCTCCCCTACCGTTCCCTCAATCTAGAGCGCGAGCACGCCTAGATAAACAATTCGGTAAGTTCATAGAACTCATGAGCAAGCTGCATATTAATATACCCTTCATTGATGCTATTGTAGGTATGCCGGCTTATGGCAAGTTCTTGAAGGAGCTCCTCTCTAACAAGAGGAAGCTAGAAGATTTTGGAGAGGTCAAGATGAGTTCGGATTCTTCGGATCTCATCAAGACGATGAAGGAGAAAATGCCCCCAAAGCTGAAAGATCCGGGGTCATTTTGCATTCCCATTGGAGTGGTAGAGGTCACATATGACGCTTTATGTGACTTAGGAGCAAGTGTGAGCATCATACCACTTGCGCTGTGCAGGAAGATCGGTTTAGGCGACCCTAAACCGGTCAAGATGACGTTATACATGGCGGATCGATCCATAACTCGTCCCGTCGGCATTGTAGAAGACGTCCCGGTCAAGCTAGGCAAGTTCTTTGTCCCCATTGATTTTGTCGTGCTTGACATTCCTGCAGACAGTCCGGTCCCGGTCATACTCGGAAGACCGTTTCTTGCAACTTCCGGCTGCATGGTCGATTGCAAGAATGGAAGACTCGTTTTTGACATTGGAGAAGAGAAAGTAGAGTTCGTTCTTTCCACTCTAGTGAAGGAACCAATCTTTGATGAGGATATTTACAATATCCAAGATGAAGAAGGTTTGTCTAGGGAGGAGGTAAGTGCGATTCTCTTTAACGATCCTTTACAAAAGGTTATTACTATGAATCTAACCAATGTAGGAGAAGAAGAAGAGTGCAAAGAGGAAATTGAAGCCTTGGAAGCACAAGAAGAGATGCATGGAGTGGAGTTTGAAAAACTCCACGATGAGGGTGAAAATATTAGAATCCACGGTCACACCCTGTATTCCACGACCGTGGATTCCACGACCAAAATCGACTTCCATTCCAGAGGATATTACGGCCGTGGAACACAAGAGGAGACCGTAATTTTGACCGTGGAAGAAGGTGACCGGCATACTTCTTCAACTTCTTCTAATTCTTCTCCAACCCATTCAACATCCTTAGAAACTTGTAAGGAAACATCGGAAGCTCTTCAAGGATCATTGGAAGCTCCGAAAGCAATGGAACTCAAACCACTTCCTACTCATCTAAGGTACGCTTTTCTTGGATCTAATTCTACCTTTCCGGTTATCGTTAGTTCCAAATTAAGCATAGATGAACATGAACAGCTCATGACTGTCCTTAGGAAACATAGAAAAGCCATAGGCTATACTATTGAGGACTTAGTAGGAATTAAACCCTCCCTATGCATGCATAAGATACTAATGGAGGAGGACTTTAGAACTTCAAGACAACCTCAAAGGCGGTTGAATCCGACCATGAAGGAGGTTGTCAAGAAGGAAATTCTTAAACTTCTTGATGCAGGTATCATCTATCCTATCTCCGATAGCAAGTGGGTGAGCCCGGTTCAAGTAGTTCCGAAGAAGGGAGGAATGACGGTCATCACCAATAAGAACAACGAACTCATTCCTACCCGAACCGTAACTGGATGGCGAATGTGTATCGACTACCGCAAGCTCAACAACGCAACGCGGAAGGATCACTTTCCATTGCCATTCATCGATCAGATGCTTGAAAGGTTAGCACAACATTCATACTTTTGCTACCTTGACGGTTATAGTGGCTTCTTTCAGATTCCGATACATCCAGATGATCAAGAGAAGACCACATTCACGTGCCCTTGGGGTACGTTCGCCTATAGGAGAATGCCGTTCGGGCTTTGCAACGCCCCAGCCACCTTTCAACGGTGCATGATGGCCATCTTCTCCGAATACGTAGAGGAAATCATGGAAGTCTTCATGGACGACTTCTCCGTTTACGGTTCCTCTTTTAACGATTGTCTCTCTAACCTTTCTCTTGTTTTACAACGTTGTGAAGACACTAACCTAGTTCTTAATTGGGAAAAGTGTCAATTCATGGTTAAGAAAGGAATCGTATTAGGTCACTTAGTCTCTAGTAGAGGGATAGAGGTAGACAAGGCCAAAATAGAGACCATAGAGAAACTTCCTCCCCCAATTTCGGTGAAGGGGATAAGAAGTTTCCTAGGACATGCTGGATTCTATAGACGTTTCATTAAGGACTTCTCTAAGATATCAAAACCTCTCACTAATCTATTGATGAAGGATGCGGTTTTTGAGTTTTCACAGGAATGTTTAGATGCGTTTAACACCATTCGGCAAGCTCTAATTTCAGCACCTATTATCCAACCCCCGGATTGGACTCTCCCCTTCGAGATTATGTGTGATGCTAGTGACGTAGCCATTGGAGCTGTTCTTGGGCAACGAAAGGAAGGACGAACCCACGCCATATACTACGCTAGCAAGACGCTAGACGAAGCTCAGCTCAACTACGCCACCACAGAGAAGGAATTTTTAGCCATTGTCTACGCTATTGATAAGTTTCGCTCTTATCTTGTAGGTGCAAAGGTGATTGTCTACACGGATCATGCTGCGATCCGGTACCTCCTTGCGAAAAAAGATGCGAAGCCAAGGCTGATTAGATGGATTCTTCTCCTACAAGAATTCGATCTTGAGATCCGTGACAAGAAAGGCTCGGAAAATTCTGTTGCGGATCATTTGAGTCGTCTAACACATCTAGAGGACGACCATTTGCCCATTGATGACTCCTTTCCGGACGAACACCTACGTATCATAGAGGAGTGCATCAAGATAGTCTCCAAAGGTAACGAACCATGGTTTGCTGATTTCGTTAACTATTTGGTTTGCCAGGAGATACCACCCGGACTGTCATACGCACAAAGGAAGAAGTTCTTTAAGGACGTCCGGGAATACTATTGGAACGAGCCTCTCCTCTTCAAGAGGGGTCCGGATGGCATCATCCGGCGATGTGTGCCGGAAGATGAGATGCAAAGTGTCATCCGCCATTGTCATTCACTACCTTGTGGAGGACACGCTAGTTCGAACAAAACTAGCGCAAAGGTATTGCAATCTGGATTCTATTGGCCTACTTTATTTAAAGATGTGCAATCCTTTGTTTCTTGTTGCGATGCTTGTCAAAGAACATGCAATATTTCTAGAAGGAACGAGATGCCCCTCAACAACATCCAAGAGGTGGAGATCTTCGACGTTTGGGGAGTCGATTTCATGGGACCATTCCCATCTTCTTGTGGAAACCAATACATATTATTGGCGGTAGACTACGTTTCTAGATGGGTGGAAGCAATTGCCTCTCCCACAAATGATGCCATGGTGGTGGTTAAGTTCTTCAACAAGACCATTTTTCCACGATTCGGGATGCCAAGGACGATCATTAGTGATGGAGGTTCTCACTTCATAGCCCGTCGCTTTGAAGCTCTTCTAGCCAAGTATGGGGTTACTCACAAGATCGCCACCCCTTACCATCCACAAACGAGTGGACAAGTTGAGATCTCAAATAGGGAGATCAAGGGAATTCTAGAGAAGACGGTTTCAAGGACTAGGAAGGATTGGTCCTTGAAACTAGATGACGCATTATGGGCGTACCGGACTGCATACAAGACTCCCATAGGAACCACACCATACAACCTTGTGTATGGGAAATCTTGTCATTTGCCGGTAGAGCTGGAGCACAAAGCGTTTTGGGCTATCAAGTGGCTGAATTTCGGCATGAAAGAAGCGGGAGAGAAGCGTCTCCTAGACATCAACAAGCTGGATGAACTTCGCTTGAACGCCTATGAAAACGCCAAGATCTACAAGGAAAGAGCAAAGCGTTGGCATGATAAGCATATCATTCCAAAGGACTTCAAAGAAGGAGATCAAGTTCTCCTCTTCAATTCGAGACTTCGCCTCTTTCCAGGTAAGCTTAAATCCCGTTGGACCGGACCTTTTCTAATTAAGCGTATTTTCCCCCATGGTGCAGTTGAAGTATGGGGTGAAGCTAGCGGAAGTTTTAAGGTGAACGGCCAACGACTCAAGAAGTACTCGCCGGAACTCCAAGCTGAGGAGTTTGTACCTACCGCACTCGAATAAGTGCAAGGTTGGTCTAGCTACGGACCTTAAACAAAGCGCTTCTTGGGAGGCAACCCAAGGTATTGCATTTTTGTTTTTGTTTTCGATTCATAGACTAGTTTAGAATAGACGTTTTTGCTTTACTATGCCTCGATTTCTTCCGGTATGTTCGTGTTTTTGGTTGTAGGATCGATAGAAAAGGAAAAAGGGAAGATAATGTCGAAGAGGAGTGACGAAATTTGGACTTTGAAGCTTTACAGAAGGTTCCACGGTCTAAATTACGATCGTCATAGCTACAGTAGCCGTAATTTGCAAAAGCCTTTGAAAAATCATCAAAATCACGGGTCCGTACACTTCCATGGCCGTGGAATGCCCCGACACACCGTAATTTTTGGAAATTTTGCCGGCCACTATAAAACCCACATTCTTCACACACTTAACCAAAATTTCCCCAATTCCACGACCTAGAAACCGAAAACCCTCCACCTCTCTCAATTCCTCGTCTTCTAATCGTTTTCAACGATTCTTCGTCCTAAACTGCAGCAAATCCAACCACGAACAGAATCCAAGCAACAAATCGAGTGGAAATCGATCAACAAACACGCATTTTGGATTTTTCAATCCGAAAAAGAGGTTACTTCTTTCTTCTTGATTTTCACGGATTTAGTTCGTTTTTGCTATAGTTTTTTAGGAAGAACTGATAAAGACCGGAAGGAATTAGATTAGGACTGCTTGCTGTGGTGATTGTTGGTGAAATTGCTGAGATTCACGAATTTCTGAGACGAATCACGGTCGCTGGGTAAACCACGGCCGTAATTCCCCAAGAACAGACCGTGATTTTTGCTGAAAATGGATTTCGTAAGGAGAGTTTCAGGAAGGATAAAGGAGAAGAAAGGGGACCAAAATAAGAAAAGAAAGGGCAACTCCTCAACCTCTAGGGCACCACCACCCTCATCTCCCTCACTACCATCCTCACCTTCACCTCCATCTTCACCCCCTCACCCTAGCATTCCAACCATACATGAGAACCACCTTGTAGCATTTGACCGGATCAAGGAGAGGACAGTGATAGGTCCTAGGTATTTGTTGTTGGAGGATCTACATCCTCTCAACATTGTTGATGATCTTACATGGCTCTTGGATAGAGCCGGATCGCTTGTCTTCACGAACATTCGTGAAGACGCCTATGAGGAGATTACCCGAGAGGTTGTGACATCCTTTGAGCACAGCCATGTTGATAGGACCGTCTCCTTCCGTCTCATGAATCGAGACTATCAGTTGAGTATAGTTGAGTTTGGGACCATTTTCGGGTTCCATGAGACCTATAACGGTCGATTTCCGAGCGGAGTTTACCCCAAGGATTTTTGGGAGGAAGTAGCCATGATTTACGCCGACGAGGACCGTTGGCAACCCGCCGATACCAAGGCTAGATTGATGTACCATCTAGCCTTGAAGATAGCTCACCGTGTTCTTTCGGAGTGTCTCTTTCCTAGGACGGAGACGCCCCAAAAGATCAAGACGGATGAGCTATTCTTGCTCTATTGTATGCTTTACGGTCGCCGTGCAGATTGTGCCACTCTTTTGGCGGCTACGATGAGTAAACTGAAGAACAAGAAGAAGGGGAACATTGGATATGGTGGGATAGTGACCCACATGGCTAGGACATTTGGTGTGGATTTTTCAGCTTGCACCCGCATACCCGCCGTACCTCTAGGATTACATGCATTCATGGTTAGGGGACTCATCTTCCCCACACATAGAGGTCCGCCTTATGCGGGCATGCCTTGGGAGACTAGGACGGGTAGAGGGATTGAGTGGCTGCCGGAGTATTCCATTGTGGCGGGACGCCACAATTGGAAGGAGACGTTCGCTGCGATGCCTGCGAACAGGCTAGTGGCTCCCCCTTACGTTCCACCACCGGTTGTGGATGAGGAGGACATGGGAGATCAGTACGAGAGTGGTGGAGGAGCGGAGCAGGAGTTCGGCACGTTCCCGGATCAGCCGGAGGCGGCCCCGGATGTACCTAGGCGCTCTCCACGTCCAGCTAGAGCTTCAGGCTCGTCATCTCGCCGCGCCAGCGTGAGTGAGAGGCCCACGTGGATGACTACACCTCCCACTTGGTACGACACACCACCTCCTTGGTCCACGGCGCAGCCAGCAGCACCACCACCGCCACCAGCACCAGCACCATCCGATGCTCCATCATGGTACAGTCACGCCCCGGGATGGTACGAGCAGATGCCGGATTGGGCTACCGGACTTTCGGAGAGAGTCGGAGCGCTAGAGATCAGGGCGGATGCTAGAGATGGACGCTTGGACGACCTTGACCACATGATGAGGGACGTCTACCGCCAGCAGTTTGGGCGGTACTATGATCCGAGTTTCTCTCCATTCCCACCTCCACCGGCGCCGCAGTGATTGATGCATGATCGTTGTTTTAGACATTCCCGCCACCACTTGTGAGTTTCTTTTTCTTTTCTTTCTTTTGTTCTTTCTTTTGAACATTAGGGACAATGTTCGTCCTAAGTATGGGGTAGGATGTACTAAAAATTTGTAATAACTCTACTCTCTATGTTTGCTTTCATTCGAGACTATCGTTGCATGTTCATTATGTGTTACACGTTTCATTCTCGCATTGCATGAAAAAGAACTTTAAAAACCCATAAAAATTGAAAAATTTTGAAAATTTTGTGCTTCTAATGAATTGAGATGATCTCCATGATAATCACTACTTGTGAATTGAGTTTGAAGACAATTGCATGCTTAAAAGGATTGTGAATTGAAAAGAACTTGAATGAATGAATTTTACCTCTTTTGCAAGTTTTATAATGTGAAGATGTTACCTAAATCATGCTAGAAAATTGAAGTTGAAATCACATCATAAGTTCCTATACTTCTTGTTGAAATGATTAAGGCAATTCGATACTTTCTTTCTTCTTTCTTTGATCATCTAGCTCCTCATTGAAATATTAGCCTCCCTTACCTATCCGGGAATTTGGAGAAGTGAATGAGAAAAAGGCATGTTTGATGTGGGAGGGCCATGAGAGCAATTATTTGCAATCAATTGAATAGAAAGAAATTGTAGGTTTGGGGAAGTCAATCATGACGATGAGTAACTCGGCACCATTCACATAGCCGGGTGTTTGTGTCTTGCCAAAGTTGGATTGAGCGATATTCCTAGCGGATTATGGTATGTGCGCTAAGGGTTTGAGGCATCTCTTGAAAAAAAAAAAATTTGAGAAACGCCGATCTCCTAGGCTTCGGTTTTTGTGCACCTCTATCCATAACTCCAAAAGTAAAGTCGAAAAAGAAGAGAGCGAAGCTCTAAGTTGAAGTGTTGCGGGAACCGCATAAGAAGAAGAAGGTAGTTGTCCACTTTCCCGGATTTATGCACCACTTCCCCTTAAAGTTTTCCCTTTCCTTCCATATTCTAGACCTTTTCTTTGGAAGTCCTTAAGATCAAAAGAATGTTATATGACTTGGTGATCTAAATTGAAGTTTCTTGAGATTGATTTTGTTAATGTTTGAAGGTTATAATGCCTGTTTAGAAGTTAAGTTGGTTCATGAATTTTCTTTGCTTTTTACTCTTTGATTAAGTGTGTGAAAGTTTGAAAAACGATTGAAGCAAGGTTTGAGAATGATCTATTCTTTAGAAGTCACATTCATCCAAAAGAAGGTACACGTATTTCATCCTAACTCTTGTTTAAAGCTTTTTGAAAGACCTTGCTTAGGGACAAGCAAGTGTTAAGTATGGGGTTATTTGTTAGCATGAAATATTGTGATATTTTAGGCACGTTTTCTAAACGTATTTGATTCATATTGATAGTCTTTGATTGAACTTTATGCATATGAGAGCTAGTATTACCTATATTGTCGATATGGATGTCTACACTAGTTCTATGTTGATTATAGGTGATTTGGAGCTATTTCCGAACGGAAACGAGCAAAGGAGAGTTGAGTTGATATGTCCATAGATTGAGGACACTTTTTGGAAGCAATTTGGAGTCTTAGATTGAGGAATGCACGAGTTTAGGGAAGAATCACGTTCTTGCCCTAAATTACGCCCTAAATTACGGCCGTGGATTCAGAGTCAGAATTCGATGTTCATTCCAGGGGATTCTACGGCCGTGGAACTAACCGTAATTGTTTCCACGCCCTAAATTGCGGTCGTGGAACACTTCCACGACCGTGATCTTGGCGAATCTTTTCGCCACACTTTGAAGCCACGATCTTTTAAAGATTGGGCCGGGCCGACATTTTGCCCTACACTATAAAAAGACGGACGGAAGGGAAATTCCGTCACCTCGCTTACGACCTTCGCTACCCGTTTGCCCTCATTCTTCGCCGCTTAGACACGAAGACGTTTTGCTTAGCTTGCTTGGAAGCAATTGACATCTCTTTGAAGAGATCGAAGTTCGTTTTTGGGAATTCCTCTAATCTCGCACTTTTGGTGGAGATTGCTGTTGAGATCTCCAGAATTGTGGAAGATCGTAGTTCTTGGAAGATTTTGCAAGAAGATCTCTCTTCTTGATTAGGTTCGATTTGGAAAACGGATTGACATCCCGTTTTCTTTTCTTTCCTAGGGTTACGATTATTTGTTCTATTGTGAATCTTTTGACATTGCTTATTCTCTTTGTGACTTTGAGATTGAATTGAAGATTATTGATAGTTCTTGAAAGTTTACATCTTTTATCCTTTAATTCTTGAATTAATATCAATATGACTGTTATTGGCTAAAAACCCTTAACGATTCTAAGGTGAAGGGTTGATAGTTGTGGCTTAGATGATGATAGATCGATCGCATACAGATTAGACCCTGAGAGTTAGAGAGAATCGCCGACAATCCTAAATTACGGTCTGTTCTTGAGTCCACGGCCGTGGAACCTCAAGAACTAACCGTGATTTTCCTTAAGTCTACGAACCTGCTTTTACTTTAATCCAAAGTTAAAGATTTGCTTTAGCTTAGTTTAGACTTGTCTTTTCTAGGTGGTAGTGAAGCCTCAACAACCTCTACCTCGATTGTGAGCCTCAACAACCTCAATCGGTTAAGTTAGTCTTGATCTTTAGATTATAAGTTTGAGTATTTGATACTAATCCTCGTCTTTAGAATCTTTCTATATTGAGCCTCAACAACCTGTATAGGGAGTGTCTTTTAGGTGAGTTACATAAGGTTTTTGGAACCTCAACCGTACGATTACCTTACATTAGTATACCTTTGCATATCTCTACTCTGTCTTTACATCATTAGTATATCTTGAATCTATTGCCGTAACTGGATACCTGGAACTTTAGGATTGTTGTTTTCCCAATATCTGCAAAACTCCCATATTTACTTGCTTGATAACCTGCAATCGAGTTCGTTCCACCCAAATCCCTGTGTTCGATACTCTGGAATTCTTGCTTAACTACGTCGATCCGTACACTGCGGGTTCGCTTGCTTGATTCTAGTTTTATAAATTTAAAACTTATTTGCACACACCTCTAGGGGCGAACACCGACCTTAGTTTGACAACAATTTAAATTGGATCTTACAACAAGGCACAAAAGTATTTAAAACATTTGAAAACTTTAAACAATATATACATGAAGAATATGTATCAGCCTTACAAAGCAAAGGTACTAAAATGACACATAAGAAGAACAGAAGACATCCCGTCCCCAACTAAATATGTACGTGGACCCGGCTGACCATTCCCTCCGGATCTCTCTAAAACTGTCTTAACCTGCAAGACATCTACAAGCGGTATAAAACCGTTAGCTATGCATAAGTATAAAGGTAAAAGCACAAACACACAACATACACAATCAACATGCAACACTCAATCCTTTTATTATCTTTAATTAGGTGATAGGTTATTACTAATGATACTTATTTTGTGACACGAGGGATTCCCAAACCTCGCCCCTGTCCCCGTTTACCAACGCGGAATGGTACTAATGCATTTGACCGTCTACCGGACTGGGCTGGTCGCAGGGAACCTCCTAGACTCTCGCAAGAGCTAGGCAGATGATGTCACGACCCGTTATCATACACTTGGGTCTATTACGTAAATAATAAAGTCGGCCTAATCTGGTTTTGTTGTTTATCATAGCTAACAAACACCACTCATACACATTACACTCATACAAGAAGCCAGCTAAGTAAGTCCGTGGACTTACCGAATTAAATCCCGTCTCTCTTAGCAACACTCAATCAGTAGCTGCAGGAACTTAGTTGCCTGTCAAAGGAGGCACGTGGGTCAACACTTTTCCTTGGATACTTAGAAGTCTAAAACTCCTAAGATGTACGATTCTATGTGCAGAAGTTATTACAGTGTTTATTTAAGGTAAATTGACTATTTTACCCTTGGTCCCGAGACTTCCAAAAACCCGTAATATGTACTTAAATTCTTACTTGAGGCTAATTAATCATATTCTACTCCCTAGGATGATTTTAGGTAACAACTAGAAAAACTACCCATTTTCTATTTCCCGAAAAGTCACTAAAGTCCAACTACAGCTTCAAATATAAAATTCGAATAATCTTATAAAAATTCCGAAATAATTCCTTAGGTCCTCTATGATATCCCATCTACTCATAGGAGAAAGAATTTCTTAAAACTGTTAAAGCATCACTTCTACAAAAATTTCTAAAGTTGGTTACAACACCTAACGAACAACACACTGTCTTAACTTTGAAAAATCATAACTCCTAAACTACTCGCTGGATTTATCCCAAATTTTTATATGTTCTAATATAAAATCTTATCTATAATATATCCAAAATTCAGCTGCAAAGGAGATCAAAATCCTATTTAAAACTATCTCACAAAACCGTATTTCAGCACAACCGAAAAACTGCTTACGACTCAATCTTTGAAAAATCATAAATCCCAAACCACTCGCTGGATTCCTCTCAAATTTTAATATGTTCTACAATAATATGTAAACTATATCATATCCAAAATTCAAGCCCAACGGAGATCAAGAGCTTATTCAAAACCATCTCACAAAACAGCATCACTTGCTGTTTTCCCCAACACTCAGCCCATATATAAAAACGTCAGCTTTGAAACACAATAACTCTCAAACCGTAACTCCGATTCTTCCCAAATTTTAGTATGATCTACTATATACTACTGACTACAACATATCCAAAATTCAGCAGAAACGGAGGAGTATAACTTACTCAAATCGTGACCCGAAGTTGACTGCTTTTTCACTTCCGAAAACTCAGAAAACGTGTGCCTCCTTACTGTTCAGCTACGAATGATCTGTATAGGTTTAGAAGGCATTACAGGCACTCGTTAGGCATGGAATACGTGGACAGAACTGAAAGGGAAAGAGAGGTACAAGCCTTACTCGATTCCACGACTCAAATGCACTAGGCTGCGTTCCTGGAGAGATCAACTAGGGTTAAGGAGGGAGTATGAGGCTGCTGCGTTAAAGATGGCTGCTGGAGAGGGCTGCTGCGCTGAAGAGGGCTGTTGAAAACCGAGAATCAAGACAGAAGGAGGGGAGGAGTGTTTTACGTAAATCTGGAAGCAAGGAGAACGTTGCAGCCTTCTCTTCTGGCGTGAAATCCTTGGGCTGTTACAGCTCTTTTAATGCTTCATTTAATCGGCTCTTACAAGCAGATGGAGAGATAGGCAGCTGAAGGTTTTTGGACGTGAATCCCTTGGGTTGCTCCTGGCTGGGCTGAAGCAAGAGCAGGGCTGGAAACAGTGGCTAGAAACTGGGCTGAAACTAAGTAGAAATAGTGGGCTGAAAGTTTGTCAAAACTCGTCACGGCTTTGTCAGGCCCATGCATGACCTCGTCACAGAGTTGTCGGGCTTCGTCATGACCTCGTCTCAGCTTAGTCAGGATCTCGTCATAGCTTGTCATTATCTCGTCTAAAGTCATCGATAGGAATGAATTATAATAATTAGGGTTTGATATAAATCTATCAATTATGTGAATTAAATGTAATATTCGAAAATTTTATTCCGTTTATTTCGGGTCAAATCGAATTTCGATCCTTTGACCTTTTCCATTCTACCTAGGGTTATACCCAACACAAATTCTATCATTTTATGTGAACTTTGATTCACATAAAATGATGAAATTATATCAAGCCCTAATATATGTATACATATAAATATATATGAATATATCTATTTTGTTGACAAGCCCATATGACAAGTATTTGACAAAGCCTTACACACATCCAGCCCACTACATCCTTGGGCCTTGCATGTTGTGATTCTTTCCAGCCCATGCACAACCCCTTTCAGCTAGTAAATGAAGGGGACAGCTGCTACTCTATCTTTTCCCTAACCACACAATTTATTTCTTCACCCTAATAACCGCCCCTCTCCTTAAAAACCGTAGAAACTTTCCATCTTCGATCCACACAGGATTGTGACCCGACAATTACGCAAAGCCTTCAACCCTTGGTAGGTCTTGAGCGATTCACACCACAACGTACCTGGACTATCCTCCCGAGTCCTGCTGTCATCAACCCGTGCCAGAAGTTCTCCCGCTGCACGCCAGGGACATGCTCCTTGCGACTTCTTCCACGTAGCAATGGCAACACAACGCTGGTCCCTTTTCCTTGAATGCGGATGGCAGCCTACATGACCCTACGTTGGCATACACAGAGAACCCGTAGACTGCCTACCTCCTTTCCTCCCTAACCAGATCTAAATTTCAAACAATCCTATGCGTAACCCAAGCAACCATCTCTCTCCCCTACAAAGCGTTTAACACGCAAACCACTTAACCTGGGCATGCACCTTGGACGAGACCGATCTACTGCGCCCCTACTTGGATCTGTGACAGACGCCGACGAGTGCACCAAGGTGTCTTCATTGTCGAGTCACGCCATCTTCCTCCCCAGCCTGTAGACGAGTGGTAGCAACTAGGATCTACCTGATTGGCAAGAAGTTGGACAATCTCAACGTCAACCATCATCGTGGCCTCCCTTCGACCTCCCAGTAGACATCAAGCGCAACCGTCACACCATTTCCGGAGTCGATCTTCGATATACCAGTCTTCTCCTGCACATGGACATTATAGATCATAAAATGTAAGGATCTTGCCTCCCCTTTTGTTTCGATGTACTACGAATCAAGCTAAACCACTTTGATCTCCCTTCCACCTTCATTCCTAGGATTTGTCATGCCTGTGGAGACTGGGCACCCTTGTTCACAGTGTTCTCGTCCTCAGAAGACTCCAATATCATCAACCTAGTGAAGGTCCGAGCAGGTTATTCCTCTCCCGTCTACAGTCGGGTCGAACTGGGGATCTTGTGCGCATAATGGAAGCACTACAAGAGCTGAGGGTGAGTCTCGAAACCTGGACCTCTTGTAGTCATGTTTTAGATTCCAGAAAATTGTGTTGATCAGTCCACTTGGAGACTACTTTTCGTTACCTTTAGATTAAAATCCACCGTCCAAAATTTGAGAGTTTGTAGATGGTTATACATTACTTGTTGTATAAGAAGTTGGGACCGATCCAACGATCGGATCTGGATCTATAGGAGCTCAAAGTAGTCTAGTTGGGCTGTTTGGGAAAGAACTCAGAAATTGCCTAAGTATAGATTTCTGGATTTTGGAACCATCTTTGAAGATTTTTGTAGGAGTTGTTGTTGAGTGTTTTTTTTTTAGATCTTTGCTCCTATGAGTAGTATTCATATCATAGAGGACCTAGAGATGTATTTCGGAATTTTTATATGTTTATTCGAGCCTCATATCTTTAATCAAAGTCGGACCTTAGCGACTCTTATGAAAATCTAGATTTTTGGTTAACTCTATAAATCTTTAGCAAACTAGCTTTTGAGAACTAAATTATGGAAATAGGTTCCAAAGAAGAATTTGGAACTAGGTTATAGATTATTTTTGGAGTTTAGGACCAGGGGTAAAATTGTCATTTTACCTTAGGAGGGCAATTTTTGTCATTTCCTCTCTTGATGAGTTTGTGCATCTTAGAAGTTATAGACTTCTAAGATTATGGGATGTATTTTGATCCACGTGCCTTGCATGACAGGCGTTTGAGTTTCTACGGTTGCAGACCGAGTTGAGATTATGAGAGTTGTGGTTTGATACAGGTAAGTCCTTGCGACTTACTTAGCTAGTTTCTGGATATTAGTTGGGTGATAATGGTTGTGTGTGCAATGTGTGTTATAATAAAAATAACAACTTGTTAGGACGACCGTGGTTATTATGTTTTAAGGCCCAAGTGTATGTGTAACGGGCCGTGACATCACTGCCCAGCTCTGCCAGGAGACTGGGAGGTTCTCTATACCCAGACCATACAGGTACACGGTGAGATGCATCGGATCCACTCCTGATGGGTACATGGGGGCGGAGGGGAGGTTTGGGAATCCCTCGTGTCACAAAATAAGTATCATTAGCGTGAAAGAGTAACTTAACTCAAGATAATAAAACGGACTTGTGTGAAAGCATGATGGGTGTTTATATTTTTATGTGTGTGTTTGTGCTGCTATTATTCTACTAATATTTAGATAACTAGCTAATGGTTCCTCTTGTTGTGTTTTTAGTTTTACCGCAGGTTAGACCAGCAGCTGAGTGATCCGGAAGTAGTGGTCAGCCGGGTCTCCGTACTCCTTAGGGTTGGGGTTGTTGGTTGTTGTAGTTTCTTTTGTTAAGACAGTTGTTGTTTTCCCATTTTAAGTACTTTAGGCTACTAGACCGTGTCGCATTCATTACCTTAAAATACTACTTTATGAATTTCGGTTTTTCTTAATTGTGTCTTGTTGTTAGATCCTAGTAATATTGTTGTCAAAATGAGGTCGGGACCCATTGTGAGGTCCTAACCAGTAATGTCCCGAGTTTTGAGAATTCGGGGTGTTACAACATGGTATCAGAGCTCTAGGTTGGCAACAATGGCACTTGAAATCTTCTCAAAGACCGAATAAGTACTTAAGCAGAACCCGAAAAAGGATCTGAGTTTTAAAAAGACTTTTGGTTTTCAAATGTATGCATAGTCTGGTTGGGGATAGAAAGGTACGGCTGACCACCACTACTACCGTGGATCTCAGTATGCTTAGTATGGACTTTAGGTTTTACTTTAGTTGGACTTATTAGCTTGATTATAAAGATATGTGATATAGATAAGTATATCCAGAAGATTAGTAGAAATTATAGTTATATTATGCCCTTAACGGGGATAACTAAATGAGATCCTCACTTCGTTGACACACCTAAGTATATTTGAAGGGTTTCAACGTAAAGATAAGTACGCTCAGCTTATGAGCATTAGGGTAGGCGAACGTCCGGACAACTCCTTCAAACTTGTTGAGGAATGTTGAGACGGAAGAGTGAAGACCAAAAGACAACGCCAACGACAATAGCAAGAATGAGATACAACCAACTCAATAGGGTCAAATGAAAGAAATACATGAGAGAAGTTCCGGAAAAGCGTTGGTTGACCGACAATTATACAAATTGGGAGAGGAAACCCATAAGTTCTTTCAAGTGTGGTGGAAAGCAACGTTACAGACAAAGAAGATGGCGGCAGAAACAAGCATAGGTGTGGAAGTCAAAGAGAGGTGGTAAGACAAGAGATATAGAATTCAAGCTCACTGACAGACCAGAAGGTGAAAGTTGATGCTAGAAACAGAACAGAATATGATCACCTCGACAGTCTACTTGACACCACAATCAAGATGGATAACCGAGACAGTTAAAAGCATAGAAGTCAACACGAAACACATCATCCATCTAAATATGAAGAATTCATAAAGAGCTGCAAATTGGAAGCTTACTCGTTGCCAACAAGTGAAAGACAGATTTCACCAACATGGAAGCGGAGTGACTTTCCAGAAGACAAGTGAGTGACAGCAAGGGTCGTGGTACAAATATCTAAATCATAGAATCCTGAAAGCAGCGTAAAAAGGGATCACTATAAAGGCAGCATTATAATACCAATCAAAGAAGGAGAGTTTGTGAGAAGGATCTTGGCATACCCAAAGGCCCACAATAACCTCCCTCTCACAAGTGGACTTAAAACTTTCAACACCAACAATTTACCCCGGGGAACCACGAGCAGCTGATGGCTGAGGTAAAAGTAATCGCAAAGATACATATACGAGCTATCGTGGGAGAATTGACGAGTCCGTTGATGGTAGATGAATGATAAATCTAAACTCGGAAAGAGTATAACGCCCTTATAATGCGAAAGAGAAGTGTAGGTTATAGAAGAAAAAAATAAATAAATAAATAAATAAATAATAAAAAAAGGTACGAGATAGATTTTCACCAGGTTTATCAAATTTCAAAGAGATATAAGGAAAGTAAGCCTATGATCTTGTAGAAGGTCAACTATAGACTATTTGGTAACAACTAGGACTTTACACGTGCGGGTTAACTAGTGGTGACTGGTTGCTAGATAATAAGAATAACCACAGAGTTACAACAGAACTCTATCGACATGTAGAGGAATCCTTAAAGCGACCAATTGCGGCAACTGTGAAGTCAATCAATACGAGTGCTAGTAACACTGAATAAGTTCAAGTCAGTAACTCTAAAGAGAATTGACGGTCCGAAATGACCCCTTATATCAGTAATGATATAAATAGAATTTTTGCGAGTAGTTGCTTGTCTACTGACTAAGGAAAATGTTACAAATCACAATTAGTGCGGATGGATTTGTATAAGAAGAACCAGAGGGGTAAGAAGAAGCAGATGATTTTGACCAAGTCATACGTCAGTCCGGACAGAGGGTACGCACGTACTATATACCACACAAATGAGATTGATGGTGTACTTTCGAGAAAAGGTGGAGGTCAATCTTCGAGATTTACAAAAGAAGCCCTTATGACTAAAGATATGACACATAATAATTGGAATTATAGAGGCGGCACAAACATAGAAAATATAATTTAATGCCGTGGTGAAAAGTCTTATCGAGTTTTGAGGTGATTGTAAATTGAACCTACATCTTTGTTGGAACAAACATCAGAAAGAATTTAAAGTGAAATGGGGGTACTTCAATGAAAATTTAAGTTAACCCTGACAACCAATAATATGTAGATGGAGGAGTAGTAGTGAGATTGCATACAAATGGTGTACTAGAAGTCCATTCCCCACTGCTCACATATGAGTTGATGAAAGTAATCAGACCAATCAATGTGGTTCGTAAAGCGAGTACGAGAAAACTTAAAGGGGTAACTATCCTACTGAGGGTAAAGATTTATAGAAGGTAAAGCGACACGAGCATAAGGACAACATAATAAATGCGAGTCAAGAACTTTGATTTTGGAGAAAATCATATACAACTTAGATTTCTTATGCAAATGGTACCGATAGGTGTTTAATGAGAGTCATACTATCGGACCGATAACACAAGGATGGATAAAGTGTAAACCAAAGAATAACTTAACCAGTGAGAAGGAAAGTCATGTATCAAAAGGCGGGTCCTGCTAAATTGGAATAAAGTGTTGAGATGAGGATGCCTTTGTAGAATCTATGCAAGAGTACAACGTAACTGAGGTTCCAACATGAAATGGGCAGTAATGATCAACTGAAAGTTGAGACCGATTCAGGGGAGGAAATTGTTATAAGATGAGTCACCTAGTAGAAGAGTTCACAAGATAAGCATGAGAGACCATCATGAGTTGCTATTATTGTATCGATGTAGACTCATTAACGCACCTCAGAAGTTAGGAGCTAAATAGAAGACGCCATGTCAAGATTTTAAATAGGTCAAGGTGAGGACTTGTAGGCCAACGTGATGTGCTTTACGTTAGAGTTCAACGGGATTGTGGAAGAATAACCACATTGAGGAGTCTTGACGAGTAGTACGTAGAGGTCTGGCGGAACCTAAAAGAATTCTGGGAAAGTCTAAGACCGAACGCTCCAATCGCTCCAAGGAGCCGTAACTGCTGACGAGTTCCTAGACCCATTTGGGAAACCCAATGGGAGTTGAAGACAATAGTGTCGACAAATAAGGACTGTTTATCTCGATGTTTGGATAGCCAATACACCCGGTGCAGAGAACGAACTTTCACTTTACCATAGTAAATTATCCCTAGAATGACGATCGGTTTGAGAGAAACTTGCCGTTATTAGAAAGGAAATTATTGACGAAAGTTTGGTAGATCATCCTGACTCACGGAGGATACCATTGTGAGTTATGGACGGCAACGGATTGATCAGAGTAGCACAACGGAAGTGTGGTGGGCCAATGTAACTCGATGTTATGTCAACTATGACCCAAGTTAAGGAACTATAAATCGATATTGACATCTCCCCCGGGAGTGTGAGTTGGGTATAGCAAGTTGAAAGCCTAACCAAAAGAGGTGATAATTCATCAATGGAGAGGCGGTCCGACTGAGTCATATTATGGGGACAAGACCAAGTGAGTTGTCTTACAAAGAGCATTAGACACATAGTAAAGTACCGGAGAATGTCTCAGATCAGTGTTTCAGAAGCGATGGTCGGGACCTTCCGAAAAGTCGGGAATATTTGAATTTAATGAAAAGAGTAAAGTAATGTGGTCATTTTCGGAAGGTCACCAAGAGTATCTGAAAGTAAGCTGAGTAATGCAACCTTGTGAAGTCTTAAAGAAGAATGGGAAGTAGTAATCGACTAGCACTCCTAACCATACTAGAGGGGTACACCAGCTTTCCCGTGTAACGGTTAAAGGAATACATATGGGACCCGGGACCTATCATCAATTATGAGGATCTCATAGTTGGGCCGAATCATACGTTTGTAGAAATTTCCAGTGGTCTAGAAGAGGAGCGGATGAGACTACTTGGGAGATAGAGGAGAGCATTAGACGTAGTTATCTTGAGTTCTTTGCGGAGTTAGCCGCTACTTCTACTGACGAGTTAGTACTCGGACGTTGTTTGGTGTGTTTTTTTTTATGACCATTCATTGGATTAAGTTATTGTGTTTCGTGCGTTGCCTGATTATGATAATTGAGTAGTCCTTGCATGTTAGGAATGAGAGTGGAAGTTATCGAAACCGAGTTAAATATTCTATTTATATAAGTCATGCGAATAAATGCCTTATTCTAAGTTTCGGGACGAAACTTATTTTAAGGGGGTACTGATGTAATATTCGAAAATTTTATTCCGTTTATTTCGGGTCAAATCGAATTTCGATCCTTTGACCTTTTCCATTCTACCTAGGGTTATAACCAACACAAATTCTATCATTTTATGTGAACTTTGATTCACATAAAATGATGAAATTATATCAAGCCCTAATATATGTATACATATAAATATATATGAATATATCTATTTTGTTGACAAGCCCATATAACAAGTATTTGACAAAGCCTTACACACATCCAGCCCACTACATCCTTGGGCCTTGCATGTTGTGATTCTTTCCAGCCCATGCACAACCCCTTTCAGCTAGTAAATGAAGGGGACAGCTGCTACTCTATCTTTTCCCTAACCACACAATTTATTTCTTCACCCTAATAACCGCCCCTCTCCTTAAAAACCGTAGAAACTTTCCATCTTCGATCCACACAGGATTGTGACCCGACAATTACGCAAAGCCTTCAACCCTTGGTAGGTCTTGAGCGATTCACACCACAACGTACCTGGACTATCCTCCCGAGTCCTACTGTCATCAACCCGTGCCAGGGACATGCTCCTTGCGACTTCTTCCACGTAGCAATGGCAACACAACGCTGGTCCCTTTTCCTTGAATGCGGATGGCAGCCTACATGACCCTACGTTGGCATACACAGAGAACCCATAGACTGCCTACCTCCTTTCCTCCCTAACCAGATCTAAATTTCAAACAATCCTAGCCAACGTTTATGCGTAACCCAAGCAACCATCTCTCTCCCCTACAAAGCGTTTAACACAGCAAACCACTTAACCTGGGCATGCACCTTGGACGAGACCGATCTACTGCGCCCCTACTTGGATCTGTGACAAACGCCGACGAGTGCACCAAGGTGTCTTCATTGTCGAGTCACGCCATCTTCCTCCCCAGCCTGTAGACGAGTGGTAGCAACTAGAATCTACCTGATTGGCAAGAAGTTGGACAATCTCAACGTCAACCATCATCGTGGCCTCCCTTCAACCTCCCAGTAGACATCAAGCGCAACCGTCACACCATTTCCGGAGTCGATCTTCGATATACCAGTCTTCTCCTGCACATGGACATTATAGATCATAAAATGTAAGGATCTTGCCTCCCCTCTTTGTTTCGATGTACTACGAATCAAGCTAAACCACTTTGATCTCCCTTCCACCTTCATTCCTAGGATTTGTCATGCCTGTGGAGACTGGGCACCCTTGTTCACAGTGTTCTCGTCCTCAGAAGACTCCAATATCATCAACCTAGTGAAGGTCCGAGCAGGTTATTCCTCTCCCGTCTACAGTCGGGTCGAACTGGGGATCTTGTGCGCATAATGGAAGCACTACAAGAGCTGAGGGTGAGTCTCGAAACCTGGACCTCTTGTAGTCATGTTTTAGATTCCAGAAAATTGTGTTGATTAGTCCACTTGGAGACTACTTTTCGTTACC
The DNA here is from genome assembly GCA_033239125.1 of Fagopyrum homotropicum. Classification (NCBI taxonomy): domain Eukaryota; kingdom Viridiplantae; phylum Streptophyta; class Magnoliopsida; order Caryophyllales; family Polygonaceae; genus Fagopyrum; species Fagopyrum homotropicum. Next base: position 96,994,636 of record BSWB01000007.1, on the reverse strand, counting down.
TTTAGATGAAAATCCACCGTCCAAAATTTGAGAGTTTGTAGATGGTTATACATTACTTGTTGTATAAGAAGTTGGGACCGATCCAACGATCGGATCTGGATCTATAGGAGCTCAAAGTAGTCTAGTTGGGCTGTTTGGGAAAGAACTCAGAAATTGCCTAAGTATAGATTTCTGGATTTTGGAACCATCTTTGAAGATTTTTGTAGGAGTTGTTGTTGAGTGTTTTTTTTTGAGATCTTTGCTCCTATGAGTAGTATTCATATCATAGAGGACCTAGAGATGTATTTCGGAATTTTTATATGTTTATTCGAGCCTCATATCTTTAATCAAAGTCGGACCTTAGCGACTCTTATGAAAATCTAGATTTTTGGTTAACTCTATAAATCTTTAGCAAACTAGCTTTTGAGAACTAAATTATGGAAATAGGTTCCAACGAAGAATTTGGAACTAGGTTATAGATTATTTTTGGAGTTTAGGATCAGGGGTAAAATTGTCATTTTACCTTAGGAGGGCAATTTTTGTCATTTCCTCTCTTGATGAGTTTGTGCATCTTAGAAGTTATAGACTTCTAAGATTATGGGATGTATTTTGATCCACGTGCCTTGCATGACAGGCTTTTGAGTTTCTACGGTTGCAGACCGAGTTGAGATTATGAGAGTTGTGGTTTGATACAGGTAAGTCCTTGCGACTTACTTAGCCAGTTTCTGGATATTAGTTGGGTGATAATGGTTGTGTGTGCAATGTATGTTATAATAAAAGTAACAACTTGTTAGGACGACCGTGGTTATTATGTTTTAAGGCCCAAGTGTATGTGTAACGGGCCGTGACATCACTGCCCAGCTCTGCCAGGAGACTGGGAGGTTCTCTATACCCAGACCATACAGGTACACGGTGAGATGCATCGGATCCACTCCTGATGGGTACACGGGGGCGGAGGCGAGGTTTGGGAATCCCTCGTGTCACAAAATAAGTATCATTAGCGTGAAAGAGTAACTTAACTCAAGATAATAAAACGGACTTGTGTGAAAGCATGATGGGTGTTTATATTTTTATGTGTGTGTTTGTGCTGCTATTATTCTACTAATATTTAGATAACTAGCTAATGGTTCCTCTTGTTGTGTTTTTAGTTTTACCGCAGGTTAGACCAGCAGCTGAGTGATCCGGAAGTAGTGGTCAGCCGGGTCTCCGTACTCCTTAGGGTTGGGGTTGTTGGTTGTTGTAGTTTCTTTTGTTAAGACAGTTGTTGTTTTCCCATTTTAAGTACTTTAGGCTACTAGACCGTGTCGCATTCATTACCTTAAAATACTACTTTATGAATTTCGGTTTTTCTTATTTGTGTCTTGTTGCAAGATCCTAGTAATATTGTTGTCAAAATGAGGTCGGGACCCATTGTGAGGTCCTAACTAGTAATGTCCCGAGTTTTGAGAATTCGGGGTGTTACATTAAATTCTACATAAAATAATAAATAATTATAGGAATTAGATCTTGATATAATTTTATCATTTTATGTGAATTAAATTCTACATAAAATAATAAAATTTGTGAAGAAAGAAATACTAGATAGAATGGGAAACCGTCAACGGGTCGAAGTCCGATTTGATTCGAAATTAGACGGAATAAAAATTTCGGATATTACAAGTAGGGACCGAGGCGGGACCACGGTGGTCTCGTGTCACAAAACTAAGTTGAATTAGAACGGGATATGACCTAATAATAATAAAGATAATAAAACGGATCGTTGTGATTTTATGTATGTTGTATGCTTGTGATGAGATTATGTGTGTATGTGCCTCGCCCATTGATTCTAATATCTAGAATATGAGCTAACGGTTTTAAACCATTTGTGTAGACGCCTTGCAGGTTAAGGACGCCGCCGAGTGAGGTGGAGGAGTGGGCAGCCGAGGGTCGCCGTACACTATAGGACGGGGGCATTTTTGGGTTTATTTTATTATGTTTGGATTTATGGATTTAGGATTTATCCTTTGATATTGTGTCGTTTTGAGGACTCGGCTGAGTTTCCACTTTGTACTTTTACTTTCACTTTCTCGCATACATTATAAACGATTTGAGTTTTTGCCTTTATTTGTGCCATGTTGGAAAGGTCCGGTGAAATTGTTGTCAAGATAAGGGTCGGGACCCATTGTGAGGTCTCGTCCGTAGCATCCCGATATCCCAGGGTGTTGCACCATACACTTAGCCTCACAATACGAGTCTTTCTCTTCTTCGTGTGCAATAGGTAAACATGTCCATCTTCCATAATAACATTTACTTTTGACATGCTGAGTACTGAGTACATACTTGTTGCGGATCTTTGGCGGAGGTTGTGTATCTCCCTCTCACATCCCCACACTCGATGGTTAAGACATTGTATCCCTTATCTTCATCACCTATGTTCAGTTGGTGTAACACCCCAAGTTTCACAACTCGGGGAGCTACTGGTTAGGACCTCACAGTGGGTCCCGACCATAGTTTGATAACAGCTTAACTAGATCTTATAAGAAAGCACAAATAAGGAAATTCATAAATCATAAAGTAGGTTTTTACAAAAAAATGAATGTGACCAGAAACTGACAGCCGGAAACAACAAAGTCTCATAAACTGAGAAAAAGTACAGTCATAACTGAAAGACCGATAAAATAAATTGCACCCCATCCTAAGGAGTACGACACCCCGGTTGTCCACTACCATCCGGATCACTCGGCATCTGCTCTAACCTGTGGCAAGTCTAAACAACGATAAAAAGTTAGCTAACTAATCAAATATAAGTAGAAAGATAAATAGCACAAACACACAGAAGAAGAATATAAACACTCAACATGCTGGCACACAATCCGGTTATTATCTGATAACTTATGTGATTCACTTTATCCGGTTTTAAAAGTTGTAGCATGAGAAATCTTAAGATTCTCGCCCCCGTTCCTTATCCAGCTGGTGATAGTTTAGCACACCTCCACCGGTGGCGTCCCCGCAAACCAAGTATGGACTAGTCCCGAAGGAAACCCCCAGCACCCTCGGGCTAACTGAGCAGAACGCTACCGCCCGTTACTCTAAGGCCAGATATGTAAGTCGGTCGATTATTACTATGAAATACACTAGTGCACACATCATTCACACACCACTATCATAATTCACACACATATCTGACAGCTAGCAAAGTAAGCCCAAAGGACTTACCTGAAATAGATCTCGACTCTCTAATTCGCAAATTGATCTGTAACTGTAGGAATTCAGTAGCCTGTCAAAGGAGGCAAGTGTGTCAGCACACTTTCTAGGTAATTAGAAGTCTAAGACTTCTAAGATTGTAAAACTTAGTGATACAGTAGCATATGCGGAACCACCTAGCAAGAAGAGAAATCAAGAAGCAAGGAGACGGAGGGACATGAACATGCATAAAGACTTCAACATCTAAGAGAAGAAGAAATGACATGATTGAGAAGAAGAAGAAAGAGACTAAGTCATTTTAGAACTCTTCGTACTAGAAGATTGAGGGTGCGTGATAGTCTACTCAACCACACACATATCCGTAAAAGGAGAAGATTCATTGATCACATGCACAAGAACAAGCTCGTCCATGCGCATCTTTCAACTCATCCATGGAAGGAAGAAGGAAGCACCAACCATTCACCTACACATCTTCTAACTCAATCATGTAAGGACGTAGAGGATTCTAACCCCATGTATCCCTTATCGATGCAAGCATGCAAGAACGTAGAGAATGCCAGGACCACTCTTTCCTTTTCATTTCAACCATACAGAAGCATAGGGAACCCGGAGATCACACTTCACCCGATTCAACTGAAAGTATCTCCGGACCAGCCCCGGTTCACACATGCATTGCTCGCCGATCTCCCATGCGTGTGTACGACCTTCTTGGAGCGAGCCAACCATGCATCGTACCCAGTTCGGTCCATTCATGCAAACTCCCTTTTCGGTCCGAACTACACGACGCATTTTATACATCCATGAAGACCGGGCCACCCATGCAAGCTTACCTAACCCTCCATGCTCTCGTGATGATTGTCCCATACATGCTATTTTAAATCCACCATACACCCATGGAGAATGGTCTGAATCTTGTGGCCAATTTGGGTCAAAGATATTATATTTTATGTCCATAAAGACTTTTTTTAATTATGGGTTAATTTTTGACCTTTTAGTTGTTAATTTTTGGCTCACATATCTTTTAATTATTTTACAAATAGTTTAAGTCTTTTAATAGATAAGTTTAAAGATAGATTGAGAGAATCATATATATCTTTTACAAGATATATTTGATTGATCCTATGTAATATTATCTTAGAGTAGATTGAGAGAATCATGTATATCTGTTACAAGATATATTTGATTGATGTTTGAAGATCTTATGTAATATTATCTTAGAGTAGATTGAGAGAATCATGTATATCTTTTACAAGCTATATTTGATTGATGATCCTATGTAATATTATGTTAGAGTAGATTGAGAGAATCATATACATATATATATATATTTTTTACAAGATATATTTGATTGATGTTAGAAGATCCTATGTAATATTATCTTAGAGTAGATTGAGAGAATCATGTATATCTTTTACAACATATATTTGGTTGATGTTATAAGATCCTATGTAATATTAGAAGATCCTATGTAATATTATGTTTGAGTAAATTGAGAGAATCGTGTATATCTTTTACAAGATATATTTGATTGATATTAGAAGATCTGGGATGTTATCACTCACGCCTCTCCTACATATATAGGATACCCGGCGCCTGTTATCTCTTCGTCTTCATCCTCCTCAATTCATACAATCTGTCCCTATCCTATCTCCCTATCCTATTTGAGTTCTTGTTGAAGAGTTCAACTTCAATACTCCTCAATTTATAGAATCTCTCACTATCTCTTCGTCTTCATCCTCCTCAATTTGGAGCAGATTCAAAGTCGGCCAACAAAAAAAAACAAGAACAAGCGGCGTCGATCACAAGTTAATAGTACAAATCCCTTGTAAATGTCGTGCGTGTCGGTTATGGGCCGCCGGATACCGGCGGTGATCTGATCTGGTTCCGTTTGGAGGTTTGGAGGGTAGGTCGAAGTGGTTCGGGGTCGGATCTTGATTGCAGATTTTATCGATTTCCCTGTGATTTCGCTTTCGCCTGCCGAGTGTTGATCGATTGGGAGGAATAGTGATGAAGAGGAGGCAGAAGAAGCGGATAATGAGGGACCGTTACGAGGGGCTTTAACGCTTCCATGGATTCCTTGGAAGAGGCATTACCTATGAGGTGCGTTGCGTTGCTTATCTTCTCCTGTTTTCATTAATTTTTTGTGTTGCGTGATCCGTACTGTGATTTTGATTGAATCTTGTGAAATTTACCGAACAATTTGGTCTCCAGAAGGCCAATGTTGATGTTGTTTTGTTATATGAAACAATTTACTATTTTGAATGTATTTTGTGAGAGGAGTGTATGTGCAAGAAGGTTTCTTGTCTTGAAATTCCTTCCCTACAAATCCACATATGATTCTTGTGACATTCATACATTGATGCTTTTTTCGGAAGCACTTTGTTCAATTCTAATTGTTTCTGATATGAAAACAACATCAAGAAAATTTGTAAATTTCACATTATTGGATCAAAATCATAGTTAGAAATTCAAATCGATCACACACCACAAAAAATTAATGAAAACTAGAGAAGATGCAAAGCAACGCATCTAGAAGGAAAAGCCTCTTCCAAGGAATCCATGGAAGCTTTAAAGCCCTCTCTTAGCGGTCCCTCATTCTTCGCTTCTTCTTCCTCCTCTTCATCACTGTTCTTGCCAATGGATGAAGACTCGGCAGGCGAAGGGTGAAATCATATGTGGATTTCCTTCGGAAATTGATAAAAGCTGCAATCAAGATCCGACCCCGATCCACTTCGACCTACCTCCTCCAAACCTCCAGCCGGAACTAAGATCAGACTATAACACAGACACGCACTACATTTACAGGGTTTTTTTTACTATTACCTTGTGATGTAAGTGATATTTTGATAACCCCTACATCATTGCCTTGCCTATCTCCATTGTCTAAATCAATAGTTTGGTTACTGTTTTCGTTTTTTTCTTTGTAAAAAAAATGGGGTTGTTCAGCATATAATTGATATTTCTTCGTTTGTACCTCTTTTTATGTCTTTTCCATGATTATTTGTTTTTTTTCTTCCACAAGGTGTACACAATATCAAGTTCTTTTTTATTCATTTATTCATTATAATTATCTTCAGTGGGGAACTTCCATCTTCACTTGGAAATCTTAATAATCACGAGTATTTGTAAGACTTTTGTGCAATAATCTTAATTCATATATGTCATTTGCTCATCCAGCTCTACGCCAATCATAAACACTATTGCCTTATTTTATTTACTTATTTGTGCAAGCAGGATTTTGAGTAACAACAATCTCTCCGGGACAATTCCATACTCACTTTCAGACCTTGCCAATTTGATCAGTCTGTATGTGAACATGCTCTTAGGACACCAACATTTATAGTTCTATGTTTGAGCCTCTTTTTTGTTTGATCAGTCTTTCATGCTCTTAGGCTTAAGTGGAATGGATTAACAAGTACCTGCTCAAACTTCCATTTAATTTGATGCTGCTTATTGTTAATTTATTTTAGATACTGAACTACTTGATCTTTTATCACATATTGGACCCAACAAAGTGTGAACTGACCAACTATCACCTCATCTGCTAACATGATCTTCACATAAATCGAAGTTTGGTATAATCTTTGGATATCATTGGAGGAGTTGTTAGTGTACTTTTGATTGTTGTTTTGATGAGCTTTGTGTATAACTTCTCCCTTCTTATGCTAACGCTACCTATCCTTGAATCGATAACATATATTTCATTTGGAACTAAATTGTTTGTACATCCTGTGGTATGTTTGTTGATCAACTCAAGCATCATCATGAAATCTAATTCACGTCAAACATGAGTACAATCTATTGCAATAAGATTGCAACTTCTACATGAAACAGTTTTTTTTTTTCCACCAAAGGCATTTCTGTTCCTTCTTTTCTTACCTAATAGAGATAAAACCGGAGAGCCAATTTTGAACTGGCCTACAAGAAAACGAATTGCAGTAGGCACTGCTCGTGGATTGGCTTACCTTCATGGCCACTGCAACCCCAAGATCATCCACCGTGATGCCAAGGCTGCTAACGTGTTACTAGATGAAGGTTTTGAGGCAGTTGTTGGCAATTTTTGCTTAGCAAAGTTGGTTGATGTAGGAAAAACCAATGTGACTACACAAGTACGCCGGACGATGGGACACATTGCACCTGAGTACCTTTCCACTGGAAAGTCATCAGAGAAGACAAATGTGATTATGCTTCTTGAACTAGTAACAAGTCAGCATGCAATTGACTTCTCACGCATGGAAGAAGAAGAAGATGACGTCGAAAATCCAATCCAGAGAGTCCACCAGAACACACAAAGAAATCGAAAATCCGGTTGTGACATTGTGTATTTAATCTTAACGATAATTTCAATGACACTCTGGTTAAGAGTGTCACAATTTTGCAGACATTGGAGAATTTTGTCGTTATTAAAAGTTTTTATTATAGTCGGACAATTAAAAAAGAGTTGTTTAGTAGATTTTGTATGATGATTACAAAAAACACTTGCATCACCACTAGGACTTTTTGTGCATCAAGAGTAGCTTTAATCGAAAGTCCAAACAATGAAATTTCTTAATCTTAGGCATAATATTCAAGTCCCAAATCCAAGTTTTATCTTGTGTAACACCAACTTTATTTTTTTGGATCAAATCAATAGTTGTCTTTGTGAAGAACCAACCATAATCATTGTTAGCCCAATAGATTTTATCACGAATATCATTGATTGATTGGTAAAATATAATTTTTAACTTTATCAATGATATAGATTGAAAGAATGGTCTGAATTTGATTGAGAAAATGGGTATTCCATTTCAAGTTAGTAATAGTTCGCTACCAGGATATTCTCATTAATTAAAGGATCATTTGTTCTTAATTTCAATAAAGGTTCATCATAAATCCAACAATCTTTTCAAGATTTAATAGTATTTTCATCACTAACTCTTCACTTGACACTCACATAATTTCTTTCTTAAGTTTCATAAGTTTGTTCCATTGCCAAGAAGATGAGGAGTGGTATTGATAGTCCTATAAACAAACAAGAGGATGAGGAGTGACATTGATGAGGAGTGGCATTGGATATAGTCTCCATATACTCAATTAGGGCGTACCTTTTATCATGTTGGATGATCATAATTGTTTTGTTCTTCATTTGGTATTCCTTTCATAGGAGGCATAGGCCTCACGAGTATCGAGTTTACCAAAGAAACCATATATATGAGTAGAAAATATTTTGTAAAATATTAAACAAATAGAATAATCTGTATACTTTACTAAAGAACATTACACTAATGCTGATGTGGCGACTCCATGTTTTTTTTCGGATTAAATCTTTTATTAAATCACAAATTAAGCTAATAAATCTTTTTTTACTAAAGAAATAACTAAAAAATATAAAACTAACCAACAATTTATTTGCTTACATGTTGGATCACGAATTTTTTTATATAATTTTTATATAAATCGTAACAAGATGGATTAGTTGCAACTAACAAATTAAATTAATTTTAAACAAATATCTAATCGGTTTAATTATTTACAATCAATAAATATATACTCGGTTGCAACTAAAATATAATTTTATTTTTTTATCGACTGAGCGAGATGCTTAGGGTTAAGGTTAAAGACTCGAACTTTCAGGATCCTACTGGAATCTAAGATTATTCTATCATTGTTTTTTCCACAACCTTCAGCCAATCACCCTAGAATCACACAAAGGGATTAGCCACTCATCATCATGAAAGTATTAATCAAGTATATGGGAAGGAGAAAGTGAATATTTGAACAAGAAGAATTTAATGAAAAGACTTCAATAACTGAATCAAATATCACAACAAAGCGTTCCTTGGATAGAAATCCAACAAGACAAGACAATAAGGAAGGAAATCTAAGATGATCTTACAAGAACCCTTCAAAAGCTATAAAAGCTACAATCTTCGTTCTTCAACCTTCAAAAAGGTTCTTCAAATCTCCCAACGGAGTGTGGCTGCTGCGGTGTAATAGGTGTAAGCGAGTTGATAGCGGATGTTCCGAGTGTATGCAGCGTGTCGAATTTGTGGGAAATCCGACCCTTTTTATAGGAAAATTACTCTCCAAAGATAAGATATCTTAGAAAGATCTCTTCCCATAAAAATAGGTAAAATATATGATCTAGCATATCTTCTTCCTTCCAGGAGCCAAGCCCAAAAATATAAGATCTCTTTCTAAAGATAAAAGATCTCAGCCAAGAATAAAATATTCTCGCCGCGTCCCAGGTGTTCGCCTCGGTCGAGTCGACTTCCCTGGATCACCTCGGTCGAGGTGACTCTGTAGTGAACCGAGGTGAGTCACAACTGAATGTGAAATCTCTCAAATCTGGTCCAAAGTGAATCTTTAATCCATGGCTATGCTTCGTGGATGGTTCCTGAATTTAGCTCCAATGACTCCATAGCTCCTTTTGCTCTTTTTTGATGCAAAACGTGCCATTTTACCTACGATTACAACAAAACTAGGTGTAGACCTCGATTCCCGCAAAAGGTAGATGAAATGGTAATATTATCACATATTATACATGCAAACATGCAGATTATTGAAGATAAAACGTCCAAACAAACCCCAAAATATAGATTATAATTCATGCTATCAAAATACCCCATACTTAGCCCTTGCTTGTCCCCAAGCAAGTTCCGCATCTAAAAGGTAAGATAGAATGAATTATAAGTCAAGAAAATCGATGAAAAGTCTTCCAAAACATTTTTATGGTGTGCAACAATCATAGATCACTCTAAGAGAATACTTCATGGAATTTAAAATCAAAATATGATCAAAACATTTTATAAATATAGGAAAGTTGTTCATCTTTGCATAAAATCATAGAATGCATAATAAGTCATAATTATCGAAATTAATCATGCATAATCCAGTTTAAACCACTAAGTCAATCAACAAGCTCGAGGTCTCAAGGACTTCTCAAAAGAAAGGTCAAGAAACGTGTAGGGTGGGGATGTATATAAGATAATGTGGTGCTAGAATCCGGGAAAAGGATGTACTTCACTTTCACTTTGACTTTCAACATCTTCCACCAATAAGCTTTGCTTATTTCACACTTTTTCTTTTTACTTTACTTTTTGGGGTGCATGGACAGAGGTGCACAATAACCGAAGCCTAGGAAATCAGCAATCATCAATTTCTTGAGATGCATCAAACCCTTGATGCACATACCATGACCCGTTAGGAATATTGCTCAATCCGACTTTGGCAAGACACAAACACCCGGCTATGTGAATGGTGCCGAGTTACTCATCATCATGATTGACTTCCCCAAACCTATTATTACTTTCTAACACTTTCACTTCCAGCCAACTTCTCAACTTTAACTTCACTTGCTTCCAAATTCTTGGATAGGTAAAGGGAGGCAAAATATATATGAGGGGCTAAGCATGATCAAGAAGAAGAAGAGAGAAGAATGAATTGCCTTGGTCTTTCTAGGAAGAAAGTGAGAGAACTCATAATGTGGTGTCAACCTTCAAATTCAACATAATTTAGACAAAAACAAAGTATTAAACATGCCAATAATTTCAAACAAAGCATTTAGCAACTTAAACATATTATAAAACCTTTCAAACACATAAAGAATTCAAAACCAGTCAGTAAACAAAATCTTCACTGAGATCATATCCAGATAAGAAGCACATATATCGTTTCGAAAACTCTCAGTTAACCCACCTCGGTCGAGGTGTTCTTAGGTCAACCGAGGTGAAACACCTCGTTCGGCCAGAACTCCCCCGGTCGAGGTCAAAAAAATTTTATTTTTTTTTTAAACCATTTTTTTTTCTTTTCAGTTTCGACGTTTTTCTCAATCAAATAACCTGTATGTATGCATGCAATCTCAGATAAACATATGGAAGCAAACTGAAGCATAAATATAAATATCCGATCAAGTAGAGTCATACATCACATAAGTGTCAAATAATACATCGATAAACACCCTATACTTGGGACACACTGTCCCAGTGGGTCAAAATAAGTCTAAGGAATAAAATACTCACCGGATAATAAGCTGAACTACATAAAAATAAGAAAGAAAATCCTGCAGCTCTCAGTAGTCACGATCCGGTGGTGGTGGTGGTGGCACATACGGATACTGAGACGGGTCAAATGGATAACCCATGATGTGCTCAAATTGAATATGGGCCATCATGTGCTGGTAATGCTGCCGCTCCTGCATCTCGCGGATATCCAGTGACAAAGCGGCATATGAATCAATCACCTGATCCGTCAGATCATCGATCCGACGGTGAGCCTCTGGATCTCTGTGTCTGCGTGTCCTACGCCTAGCAGGTCTCACTGGAGATGTGGCAAGTGCAGGCTCAGTATCCTCATCATCCAGATCAATAACCGGCGCACTCGTCCCGGCAGTATTTGTCCCTGTATCCATCGGAACTCCATCATCCATGTCATCAGCAGTCTCCTCATCATCTACCTCCTCCTCCTCCTCAGCTGGGGCAACTGCTACCTCTCTATAATCCTCCATCAGTGGGGCCCAAGCAGTCTGCCAATAATGAGGGTCATAAACTGTAAACTGTGCTGACCACCTGATCCCCTGCGGTGCAGTCAGCTCCCACGGCATAGCGACGTATGGTGTAGTCAGTCCTCGGGGAACCAAAATCCGCCGAGTGATCATCTCCTGCAGCCCAAGCGGCTTGGGATATAACACCCCGAATCCGCGGGACTCGGGATGCTACGGGTGTTGGGACCTCACAATGGGTCCTGACCCTTAGCCTGACAACAATTTCACTGGATCTTACAATAAGACACAAATAAAGGCAAAATCGAAATTCATTTTAATGCAATGATATGAACCCCAAAAGAAAACAACGAAAGACTTCAGCCGAGATACAACGCTAAAGGCAACCGCCATTCACGCGACATACATAATACCCTAAACAATACATAAAAACAACCCCCAAAACCCATCCTAAAATGTACGGACCCCGGCTGCCCACTCTTCCGGATCTCTCGGCCGCGTCCCTAACCTGCAAGGAAACTACAACAATATCGGTATAAAACCGTTAGCTAGCATTCAAGGCATTAGAATCATGGTATTGGCACACACAAACATAAGGAATCATAAACACACAACATGTTCCAAAACACACAATCCGGTTTATTATCTTTTTATTATTAGGTCATATCCCGTTCTAATTCAAATTCTTTTGTGACACGAGAATCTTAAAGATCTCGCCCTTGTCCCCTTTCACCATACGGGTTTGTACTTGATGCGGATCAGCATCACCCGATGGGCTGGTCGCAAGGCACCTCCCAGTCATCCCCATTTTGGACTGGACAAGCGGTCACCGCCCGTTATCATACACTTGGGCCAAATATAAAGATATAAAGTCGGTGGTCCTATTACCGATTTAGATGTTATAACATAAGCAATAAACACACACATAAACAATAAACACAGACCACCAAACACGCATTGAAACTAATACAGAGAATACGAGCTAAGTAAGTCCGGAGACTTACCTCGTCCCAAATATAATCCCGTTATATCCCGCTCTCAGCTTTCCACAGGAAGACACTCAACGCCTGTAAAAAGGCACACGATAAACATCTCTCTCACATGCTAGAAGTCCTTAGACTTCTAGTCCCAATGATCTCGCAAGATCATAAACCACAACCATGATAGGATAACAACTCCTAATCCTCACAAGCTCAACATACAACTTAAAGCCATAAACATCCTCACAAGATAATATCCACTCCTCAAGCCTTACAACATTTCAAAATCCTCAAACACTCACCTAAGGTCCATAACCACTACTTGGTATTCACTCTAAGTTATGCTATATCCAACCTAGCATGATACTACTAAACATAACTAGATCAAGGGAAAGGATACTCACACGACGTCAAAAGACGGAAGTCGTTCAACGGATGTCGAGAATGGATGTCGACCTTGGACTCGTTAGGCCTTTATTGGGGCTTTTCCGGTCCTAACACCAAAGCTAAACAAATTTAGCTTATACGCTAAATTTGGACATCGCTAAATTTGGACATTCTACATAGGATATATAAAAACTACAAGAATAACCCCCGTAAATCAAATCCGAGTTTGAAAAATTAAAACAACGCTTTCCGGGCAATTTATACAATTTTAAAAACTTGTCATAATCTGCCCATAAACCTTCAGGTCATAAATCCGAAATAAATCCAACAAAGGGAATAATTGATAATATATATAGAAATATGAAATAAACTCGTACTTAAATTCCAAGGTTAAAACCCGTAAAAACATTTTCTGGGCAAATTATACAATTTCCGCATATGGGTCATATTTAGTAATTAATTCCTTGGGTCATATTCCATAAATAAATTTGCAGGATATATATTCAGATTTCTAAAACTTGGGTCAAATCTGCAAATTAGAAACATGTGCAACATTTGCGATTATACAAAAAAGGGGGTCCCGATTGGAAATAAAAGAGAAGGGTTTTGAACCCTCTTAACAGTTGCTGAGAGAAGACGCAGACAAGGACCTCTCAAGCGGCTTCGATGGCGGCTAGTGGCGAGGGATGACGGCGCCGGTGTTGCTTCTGAAGTTCCGGCGATGAGACGGAGAGGGGTGGCGGCGCCGACTTCCTTGCTTGCAATTGCTGAAGCAAGGCGAGAGATGTAACACCCCAAATCCGCGGGACTCTGGGCGCTACGGGTTGGGACCTCACAATGGGTCCCGACCCTTAGCCTGACAACAATTTCACCGGATCTTTCAACATGGCACAAATAAAGGCAAAAACCGAAATTCCTTTTAATGCAAATGATAAGAAACCCGAAAGGAAACAACAAAAGACTTCAGCCGATATGAAACACCAAGGGCCAAATGCCACCACACGATATACAATATACAGGAATAATATACAATACTCAAACTCGACTCCACCCAAAACCCAATCCTAAAATGTACGGAACCCCGGCTTCCTACTCTTCCGGATCTCTCGGCCGCATGCCTAACCTGCAACGCAAACTACAACATTCGGTATAAAAACCGTTAGCTCACATTCGAAGCATTAGAATTAAAGGGAAAGGCACAAACACAATTAATTCAACATAGTCACACAACATACTCAAAGCACACAAATCCGGTTTATTATCTTTATTTATTAAGTCATATCCCGTTCTAGTTCAACTTCTTTTGTGACACGAGAATCCTCCGAAACTCGCCTCGGTCCCTTCTTCCGGCAATGGAACGGTCGGATGCCTCCGACCGTCTAACCAGCACGGGCCAGTCGCCGAGATCCCCCTAGCTCTCACGGGGAGCCAAGCAGTGATGTCACCGCCCGTTATCATACACTTGGGCCAAATAATATAAAGGTCGGTAATCCTATTTCCGGTTTAGTTGTTAGAAACAGTAAAATAATAAACACACACCACCTAACACACAATAATGCTAATACAAAGAATACGAGCTAAGTAAGTCCGGAGACTTACCTCGTCACCACACTCAACTCACAACACTCTCGCTTCCTTAGGGGAGGAAGCACATAACCTGCTCACAAGAAGATAACTATATCAACAACAACCCACTCACAATAGAAGTTTAAGACTTCTATACAAATGATCTACGCAAGACCATTTGACACTCAATTCTAGGACCGCATCCTAGAATCCTTCATGCTCACATCACACTCAACACAAGCTTGAAGTCCTAAGACTTCTAAACCCTCGGACCTCGCAAGATCATAACTCACAACGCAACTAGGATACTCTCGTTCTAGTCCACAACCTCAACATCATACAACCTCAACCCTTAAATTCTCACAAGCTCAACATACAACTTAAAGCCATAAACAACCTCACAAGTGCAACTCCTCAAGTCTTACAACATTTCACAATCAACAAAACTCACCTAAGGTCCATAACCACTACTTGGTATTCACTCTAAGTTATGCTAGATTCATCCTAGCATGATACTACTACTACTACTACTACTACTAAACATAACTAGAACGAGGTAATATCATAAGCTCGAGGAAGAGGGTACTCACATGACGTCAAAAGACGGAAGACGATCTAAGGATGTCGACTTGGACTTGTTAGGTCTTTATCGGGGCGCTTCCGAACCTAGCACCAAACTAATCAAATTTAGCTTATACGCTAAATTTGAACGGAATAATTAACATATATAAATCTAAGGAAAACCCCACTTTTAAAACCCAAGTTAAAACCGTAAATATATATTCCGGGCAAATTGTATAACATCATAAACTCAAGGTAAAACTCTTATTCAAAGCCAACGTTAAAATCCCGTAATTTAATCTTTGTGTCATAACTCGGAATTTAATCCACCAAATGCATAATATATAGTATATATAAATATAAGAATATAACTCGAAGTAAAGCCCAAATTGAAAATCGTAAAAACATTTTTCCGGACAATATATACAATTCTAGAAACTTGGGATATTTTCTGTAAATCAAACTTTGGGCTATTTTTGTAATTAAACACCAACAGGGCATATATGCAACTTCCAGAAACTAGGGCCAAAACTGTAAATAAAAAACATAGGGCAAAATCTGCAATTATACCAAAATTAGGGGAGCCGGATTTGAATAACCCTAATTACAACAGATCCCCAAATTGGCTGGGAAGAAGGAGCAGTTGCAGGGCAGCCGGCTTGGGCAGGAGAGGCGCTCCGGCAGGCAAAGGAGGCAGGGCAGGCGGCGGGCAAGGCTTCTTCGGCTTGCTTCGAGGGCGACAGTGGCCGGCGAGGTAGCTGCTGATTTCGGCGTGACAGAAGGAAAAGAGACGGAGAGGGTGCTGCTGTCGACTTCCCTGACGAGAGCCCGAGAGATGAAAATCAAGGCGGTGTGCATCTTCCAGAATGCAAGGAGTTGCTTGTTTGAGGGAGAGACGAACAGAGATGGAGTTGCTTGCTCGAGGATGCAGCGACCAGCAGTGAGGCCCCCGTGGTTGCTGCGAGAAATAGAGAAACGGGGATGGCCGTGAGCATTCCCGACAACAGGGCTTCGAGAGGGGGTGTAGAGGAGATGCTTCCGGATCCAGGTGTTGCTCGGTTTCATGCTCGAGAGGGGAGAGTGCTCTTGGTGCAGGGCTTGTAGAAGAAGGTTAAGAGGGATAGAGATGTGGGTTTACAGACTGAGAAGTTGTTCGTTTGTCACAAGGGAAAAAGGGAGATGGAAGGGCTCTTCACTGGGAAGGAGCGGAGAGGTTGGGACTGTGAGAGGGTAGGGGCAGAGTGAAGAGGAGGCCGGAGGGTCAACACAGTGAGCGAATGGTCGACCATAGGCTGCAGGTGGCGAGAGGTCCGTCACTAGTCTGCAAGGAAGCGACGGGCTATGGAAGGGGTCTGGTGGGTCAGCAGTGCAACGAGGGGCAGGATATACCCTCTTCATTACGCAAAGAAGAAAGAGGGGGAGAAGGTAGAAAAGAAGAAAGAATAAATAAATAAAATAAGTAAAATGGAGAAAAGATGGAATGAAGTAAATCTGATAAAATATTCGGAACGGGATTTTCGAATTGAAAAACTTCCCGACTTTTTCGAGAATAAAAAGACGGATAGACATGAATGTATATAACAAAATAATAATCATCCTCGGGAAAGGTATTTTACGCCTTGAAAATAATTTTAAATTAAATACTTGAGATAATAAAATATCGATAAATGTAGGAAAAATAAATATCGAAATGCTCAATAAACGGGGCGTTACATTAGATCCCCCTAAAAACAAGTTTCGTCCCGAAACTTGCTATGTGTCGAATTTCTCGGTCCCTAAGGCCGAGGTAAGAACTCTCAAACTAAGAGGGCTTAAACCTTCTAATCTACACACACAATCTACTCAAACTACCACCGCAAGATAAACCAGGTCATATAGCACAATCCTGCACAAGGCACAAACTATACACAACATCACACATGTACATAACTCAACCAAGGGAGACTAGGTCTAACCCGTCGATTCTAACAATGCTACTAGCTCCGCGTAAAACTCAACCAAAGATACTAACCTCCGTCCTCCAGTTTGCCTCATCGGTTCTTCCTATGCCTCTAGGTCATCCTGACTAATAACATGCCTCGGGCCATGTATGTACTCTCTCAATTGATAAACTTGAAACACCGTGTGATCACCCTCTACTCTCGACGGCCACACCAACCGGTAACCCACTATCCCAACTCACGCTAAGATCTCGCAATGGTTCCGATATATCGAAAACTTAACTTCCTTCTCTGGTCTTTCTAAATGCAACATTTCCATTATTTTCCTTTGGATTTCTCTAACAAAGAATATCGAACTCCCAATTTACACCGTCGGCTTGGATTCTTGTCAAACCAAACTTTAATGTTATGTTTTCTTCAATTCTTGAAGTAAGTCCCCAATAATGGAGGAAGTACTTCACTTCCCACTGATTTACTAACCAGACACGTATGTTATTACTTTTACATCGTTCCTCAATACTCGATCAAGACCTTGTCTTGAAGGATAACTCGTACAAGTCAAACCCATAATACCTCGAGGCAATGTAAAACAATTGCACCGATGAATCTCCTCTTAACTTTCAACAACTCTATTGTCAATTCTTTGTCCCATTCAATACTTCGTTGACATCCGGAGTAGGCTACCATAAATGGTATTACCTTTTGGAGAATCTCTTCACATATCTGGTAATACTCAGCACATCTGAGATAACTTGTAACTTCTTTCACATCCTTCGGGGGTTGTCATCCTGAGACAACTTGTCATACAACTTCTCTCTTCTTTGAGAGTAGACCAAAATATCTTATCCGGGGGATTAGTAAGCCCATATGGAATCACTACAACTTGTAGTGACTATGATTTGTCCGGAATGCCGTATTTGCAATATCCAGACTCGAATTCTTAATTGGTGACAACTAAACCTTAAGTCATTCTCATAAGAGACTCTTGACCCTTGTAACCTATCGCGTAGATCATCCATTCGTTGTAAAGAATATTTGTCCTTCACCATCATCTTGTTCGTCTTACGGTAACAGATGTTCAAATGGAGAGAATTTTCTCTCTTCTCGCAATCTGGTGTTCTTCATAACAACTTCAAATCAAGAGTTTAAGATATGTTCCAATATGAACTTCAAATCAAGCTTAATGGTAAACTCCACCTTCCGATGCATTGGAATCCGATTTATTCCGGGTTCCATCTTTTCTCTACCCATCTTATATCGTAATGACCGGCACAACCTGGTCCCAACGATTGCCAAGTGGTCCACCCCGATCTGTTAGGGTGGTGTCATTCAATACGTGTTACGTTCCATCTTTAGCTACAATGTTTACCGTTCTCTTTCCGAGATTCTTCATCTCTTGAACTCAAGGAACTTGCTCGAGTCTTCCGACTCTTAAAGCCTTGGTTAAGCAATACTTTAGCTTAATCCCTCTTCTCACTTCAAAGGAATGACGATAGTAACATCTTTTGATCTCGCGCATGTGTTCAGTCCCAAAGGTCTTAACTACAAGACTCGATCATAGCTTATAACAACTTGATACAATCTTCTTTGCTTTTTTTGACATCCCAACATATGGGAGGATCTCTTCGTATTCTACATAAACTTTCACCATAGACAAACTTTCTTCAAGTAGGCGTAAGAAATTCCCACTTCATTTCTTAATGTAACGTCGAAAGACAGCAGAGGCTCTAACCTCGATTTTTCATGTACTTCTTGCACATATCATATCAACGTCAAACTTCAATCTTCTCCTACTCTTGTTGGTCACCTTATACTTCTCTGGGTATTCCCAAAAGAACTTCACAACCGTATCGGTATGCCTTGCGAAGAACGCTAGGATAATATCCCCCTACCAGTATCACTGAAGTATCTAGCTCATAACTCCACCTAGGACTAACATCATAACTCTAAGCTTGCAATGTTGCCCTAATCTAGGTCCTCCTTTTCACGCCATAGCCACCATAAATCTTCCGTGTGAGTCTGAAACATCTGACTCAACTTTTGCTTGCAAAAACATACCATTTGTTTTATTAGAACAAACATACCAAACATCCCCTTTACGCACAACAACAATAGAAGCCTCACCTTCCTCTTATTTCTTTTAGTTCTCTTCACCTTAATCAAACTTTAAAAGTTTTGATCCATGTCCTTCCCCCATATTCCATTCCCATGACCTAAGAACGTCGCATAGGTTCGTTACAATCCCTCCCTAGGAGGTCTATTATAGTTACTTGTTTTGACCTCAATTCATGCTACTTGATTAAAACACTTGCACTTCCGTTGATACAACTCCTTATTGATGACATTTAACCACCGGGAATGTTCCAAGTTCTCGCTACTGTTCCTTTATGATTCCACAACCTGGTTACTCTTCCCTTCCATACTCATTCATAGACCACCCGCACATGCGCGTTCTTGGTTGTCACCAATTAGCTTATAACTGACCTTCTCCATTGTCAATGACTTACATTCTTCTTACTTCCATGTTACCATTCTCATGAAAGCTACCCTTCTTGAGGTACTCTACCTTAAACTCCGTTAGTTCCTTCTTCACTCCATGCTTCCTCTTCTTTATAAGATAACTATATCTTCTTTGCCTTGTTGTTCCATATATCTCCCTTTCATAGGCTTAACCATTCTTCCTTGATGTCTTTCAAGTGCACCTTCCCAAATATTATAGCCCTAGCTAGCATCCACTCGCGTTCCTCTTGGTTGGTATTATTAGTCTTTCGATCATATCTCCTTGTTTGATCTTTCATCTGCTGGAGATCATAATCAATACACACCTCCTCCTTCTTAGCGTTTCTTAGCCTTATCCTTATAATGGAGACCGGTCAACTCCACGTGAATCCCCACCATGCCCTTCTTCTCATAACTCTAGTAATGTTGAAACTTTACTTTTTGGTACCTCGTAAGCTTAACTTACGGTATCTTAAATCTTTAGCAAATGGTTCAATCACTCTTCTCGTCTTGACTCAAATGCTTACGAGTGTCTAAAGAAAACTTCACATCTTAATGGAATGTCACATTTAACCTTGTAAGAATGTATCCCTCTCCTCCTCGATTCGCATCTTTAGTTGTCCATGCGTCTTCTTGAAGAACTTATGTTCGTTATCTCAATTGGTCTTGCCATCGTACAATCACGGTTTCTTTATAACCACTTATACACCTTAACGTTGCTTTCTTTACTTGTAGTGTTTCCATCTCGAATTCTCTTAAGTTGACTCAAAGTTCTCTTCTATTTGTTCGTCCTTGCCACTAATGTCTTCTTTATCCTTCAAATGGTTTCTTTGACGTCCCCAAAAGGAGTCCAATGAATAGCCAAGGTGTTCGCCGGAACGTGATGTTCAACTCGGTACTTGAGCATACCCATCTTCGTATATATACTATCCTAATCCCAATTTGGGGCGTTTGTCAAGGGGCGATGATAACTTCCTATCATCCTAACTATAAGTTCCACTACTACTAATATAATACTAGCATACCTTAAATGTATGTATATATAAATATATATATAAGTCCTATGTTCACATTACTACTAATATATCACATCCAGAAATCCATAACAACAAAACAAGGTCCAAACATGTACTATAGTCCACATATATAACTATACATATATATATCAAGTCCAACATGCAACTACAATCAATATATACATATCTATGTATCTACATATATACATATATATATATATATATATATATATATATATATATATATATATATATATATATATATATATATATCCAATAAACTAAGCTGCCGAGATCCGCGGAAGGAGTGGTAGTCCGTACATTCTACCCCGACTCATGCATGTGATTTTGAAAACAAAAAAAAAATCATTTTAAACTTAGAACCCTTGAGGGTTCTATTTCCGTTTATTCAGCCTTTAAAAGATTACGAGTGCCATTGTTGTCAACCTAGGGCTCTGATACCACTTTTGTAACACCCCAAATCCGCGGGACTCGGGGCGCTACGGGTTGGGACCTCACAATGGGTCCCGACCCTTAGCTTGACAACAATTTCACCGGATCTTTCAACATGGCACAAATAAAGGCAAAAACCGAAATTCCTTTTAATGCAAATGATAAGAAACCCGAAAGGAAACAACAAAAGACTTCAGCCGATATGAAACACCAAGGGCCAAATGCCACCACACGATATACAATATACAGGAATAATATACAATACTCAAACTCGACTCCACCCAAAACCCAATCCTAAAATGTACGGAACCCCGGCTGCCCACTCTTCCGGATCTCTCGGCCGCATGCCTAACCTACAACGCAAACTACAACATTCGGTATAAAAACCGTTAGCTCACATTCGAAGCATTAGAATTAAAGGGAAAGGCACAAACACAATTAATTCAACATAGTCACACAACATACTCAAAGCACACAAATCCGGTTTATTATCTTTATTTATTAAGTCATATCCCGTTCTAGTTCAACTTCTTTTGTGACACGAGAATCCTCCGAAACTCGCCTCGGTCCCTTCTTCCGGCAATGGAACGGTCGGATGCCTCCGACCGTCTAACCAGCACGGGCCAGTCGCCGAGATCCCCCTAGCTCTCACGGGGAGCCAAGCAGTGATGTCAACGCCCGTTATCATACACTTGGGCCAAATAATATAAAGGTCGGTAATCCTATTTCCGGTTTAGTTGTTATAAACAGTAAAATAATAAACACACACCACCCAACACACAATAATGCTAATACAAAGAATACGAGCTAAGTAAGTCCGGAGACTTACCTCGTCACCACACTCAACTCACAACACTCTCGCTTCCTTAGGGGAGGAAGCACATAACCTGCTCACAAGAAGATAACTATATCAACAACAACCCACTCACAATAGAAGTTTAAGACTTCTATACAAATGATCTACGCAAGACTATTTGACACTCAATTCTAGGACCGCATCCTAGAATCCCTCATGCTCACATCACACTCAACACAAGCTTGAAGTCCTAAGACTTCTAAACCCTCGGACCTCGCAAGATCATAACTCACAACGCAACTAGGATACTCTCATTCTAGTCCACAACCTCAACATCATACAACCTCAACCCTTAAATTCTCACAAGCTCAACATACAACTTAAAGCCATAAATAACCTCACAAGTGCAACTCCTCAAGTCTTACAGCATTTCACAATCAACAAAACTCACCTAAGGTCCATAACCACTACTTGGTATTCACTCTAAGTTATGCTAGATTCATCATAGCATGATACTACTACTACTACTACTACTAAACATAACTAGAACGAGGTAATATCATAAGCTCGGGGAAGAGGGTACTCACATGACGTCAAAAGACGGAAGACGATCTAAGGATGTCGACTTGGACTTGTTAGGTCTTTATCGGGGCGCTTCCGAACCTAGCACCAAACTAATCAAATTTAGCTTATACGCTAAATTTGAACGGAATAATTAACATATATAAATCTAAGGAAAACCCCACTTTTAAAACCCAAGTTAAAACCGTAAATATATATTCCGGGCAAATTGTATAACATCATAAACTCAAGGTAAAACTCTTATTCAAAGCCAACGTTAAAATCCCGTAATTTAATCTTTGAGTCATAACTCGGAATTTAATCCACCAAATGCATAATATATAGTATATATAAATATAAGAGTATAACTCGAAGTAAAGCCCAAATTGAAAATCGTAAAAACATTTTTCCGGACAATATATACAATTCTAGAAACTTGGGATATTTTCTGTAAATCAAACTTTGGGCTATTTTTGTAATTAAACACCAACAGGGCATATATGCAACTTCCAGAAACTAGGGCCAAAACTGTAAATAAAAAACATAGGGCAAAATCTGCAATTATACCAAAATTAGGGGAGCCGGATTTGAATAACCCTAATTACAACAGATCCCCAAATTGGCTGGGAAGAAGGAGCAGTTGCAGGGCAGCCGGCTTGGGCAGGAGAGGCGCTCCGGCAGGCAAAGGAGGCAGGGCAGGCGGCGGGCAAGGCTTCTTCGGCTTGCTTCGAGGGCGACAATGGCCGGCGAGGTAGCTGCTGATTTCGGCGTGACAGAAGGAAAAGAGACGGAGAGGGTGCTGCTGTCGACTTCCCAGACGAGAGCCCGGGAGATGAAAATTGAGGCGGTGTGAATCTTCCAGAATGCAAGGAGTTGCTTGTTTGAGGGAGAGACGAACAGAGATGGAGTTGCTTGCTCGAGGATGCAGCGACCAGCAGTGAGGCTCCCGTGGTTGCTGCCAGAAATAGAGAAACGGGGCTGGCCGTGAGCATTCCCGACAATAGGGCTTCGAGAGGGGGTGTAGAGGAGATGCTTCCGGATCCAGCTGTTGCTCGGTTTCATGCTCGAGAGGGGAGAGTGCTCTTGGTGCAGGGCTTGTAGAAGAAGGTTAAGAGGGATAGAGATGTGGGTTTACAGACTGAGAAGTTGTTCGTTTGTCACAAGGGAAAAAGGGAGATGGAAGGGCTCTTCACTGGGAAGGAGCGGAGAGGTTGGGACTGTGAGAGGGTAGGGGCAGAGTGAAGAGGAGGCCGGAGGGTGAACACAGTGAGCGAATGGTCGACCATAGGCTGCAGGTGGCGAGAGGTCCGTCACTAGTCTGGAAGGAAGCGACGGGCTATGGCAGGGGTCTGGTGGGTCAGCAGTGCAACGAGGGGCAGGATATACCCTCTTCATTACGCAAAGAAGAAAGAGGGGGAGAAGGTAGAAAAGAAGAAAGAATAAATAAATAAAATAAGTAAAATGGAGAAAAGACGGAATGAAGTAAATCTGATAAAATATTCGGAACGGGATTTTCGAATTGAAAAACTTCCCGACTTTTTCGAGAATAAAAAGACGGATAGACATGAACGTATATAACAAAATAATAATCATCCTCGGGAAAGGTATTTTACGCCTTGAAAATAATTTTTAATTAAATACTTGAGATAATAAAATATCGATAAATGTAGGAAAAATAAATATCGAAACGCTCAATAAACGGGGCGTTACAAGAGATAGGTTCAACATATTTGCGATTGCTGATGCAAGGCAAGAGGTAGTCGAGATCTCAATCAAATAGGTTCGAGATGGGGACGGAGGTGGATTGAGGTGGCCAAAGGTAGGTCCAGTCCGGCGGTTACTTCCTGGTGGGGGTGAGGGTTGCGCAGGCTCGTCTCTAGCGATGAAGGCGGATCGACTGGGGCGAATAAGGAAAACAGAGAGTTAGACAGAGGAGAATAGAGCTCCGGTGGACTGGAGTATCGATGGATTGCATGTGAGGGAGGAGAGAAGGGGCTTCTGAGGTGGTTGCGGCTTCTTGGTTGCAAAAATAGGTGAGGAGTGTTGTTCTTGCCAGTTCAATGGTTGTAGAGAAGAAACCAACGGACGAATATGTGAATGTGTGAGGAAAGGAGAACATCGAGAGGTTGCGTGAAATTGGGACGAGGGGATGGGGCTGAGTGTGCTGAGGGGGCGAAGAGAGGGAGGGTCGAGGGGTCACTGCAGGGCAGGCAGCAGGTTGCAACTCATCAACCGTAGGTAGAAAGGGGGAAAACAAAAAGGAGATAGAGAATAAAGAAAATAAATAAAATAAGAAGGAAAAATGAGTAATAGAATAAGCTCGATCAAACTAATCCGAATGAATTTTTCAGATCGGAAAATATTTCCGAACCTTTCCAAAAATAAAAACGAAAAGAAATAAGTATATGGTTGAATATATATATATATATATATAAGCTCGAAAAAAATTTAATTTACGATGTGAAAATACTCGTAAAATATTTTTAGCTAATAAAAGCCGGATAAAAAAAAGTATCGCAAACGCGCCAAAATTTGGGGCGTTACATCAGATCCCCCTAAAAACAAGTGTCGTCCCGGAACTTGCTAGGCGTCGAACTTCTCGGTCCTTAAGGCCGAGGTATGAACTCTCAAACTAAGAAGGCTTAAACTTTCTAGTCTATACACACAATCTACTCAAACAACCACCCCTAGATATATCAGGTCATATAACACATTCCCGCACGGGGCACAAACTACACATAACATCACACATGCACATAACTCAACCAGGGGAAGAACTAGGTCTAACCCGTCGATTCTATCGATGCCTCTAGATCCGTGTAAATCTCAACTAAAGATACTATCCTCCGTCTTTTGGTTAGCCTCATCAGTCCCTCGTCTACCACTAGATCATCATGACTGACGTCATATCTCGAAGTCATGTATGCACCCTCTCGATTGATACATATGAAACACCAGGTGACAACACCAACATGTAAGCCACTTCTCCAACTCGCGCTAGATCTCAAAAAGGTCCGATATATCGGAAACTCAACTTCCTTCTCGGGTCTTCCCCAAAGTAACCTTCCCATTATGTCTCTAACAAAGAAGATCGAACTTCTAATTTACACCTTTGGCTTTGGTTCTTGTCAAACCAATCTTGTTGTTATGTTTCCTCAATTCTTGTTGCAAGTTCCAAGTAATGAAGGAAGCACTTTACTTCACACCGCATCTACTTGCGAGACACGTATGCTAGTACTTTTACATCATTCCCCAATACTCAATCAATACCTTGTCTCGGAGAATCACTTGTACACTTCAAATCCCTCATATCTCGAGGCAATTCATAACAGTTGCACCAATGAATCTCCTCTTAACTCTCAACAACTCCATTGTCAATTTTAGTCCCACTCTAACTTCTTTGTTTTCGGAAGTAGGTTATCCATAAAAGGCGTTACGTGGAGAATCTATCCACAATTCCGGTAATGACCGGCACATTCAAGAAAACTTGTAACTTCTTTCACGTCCTTTGGGGGTTGCCATCCCGAGACAACTTGTCATACAACTTCTCTCTTCTTCGAGAGTAGACCAAAATATCTTATCCGGGGCATTAGTAAGCCCATAGGGAATCGCTACAACTCATAGGGACCATGTTTGTCCGGAATGCCGTATTTGCAATATCCCAATCTCGGATTCTCAATTGATGACAATCTGACCTTAAACCATTCTTGGAAGAGACTACCTACCCTTGCAACCGGTCGAGTAGATCATATATCCGTTGTGAGGGATACTTGTTCTTCATTGTTATCTTGTTCGGCTCATTGTAATCGATGTACAAACGAAAATAACCGTCTCTCTTTTCGCAAACTGGTGTTCTCCATAACAACTTCAAATCACGAGTTTAAGATAATATTTGGTTTTCTCTATGTCATTTCACTAATTCTAATGAAATCTTATCACTAAGTTCTTCCAATAGCTCCTTCACTTGCTTCCACAACTCATGTCTCTACACAAGTATTATTCCATATGGCGCCTTAGACATCGGAATTAAATCAAGCTCGACCTTAGTGGAAAAATCTACATTCTGACGTATTGGAATCCGTGATATCTCAAGTTTTCATCTCCCTTCTTTCGTATAACATAAGACTGACACAACCTTTTCTTAAAACTTGGCAGGTGGTCATGATACTAATGATCTACCCCGATTTGTTGGGGTGACATCCTTTAAACACGTGTATTGTTCCATCTGTGGCTACAATGTCGATCGTCCTCTTTCAAAGATCCTTCATCTCCTGAACTCGAGGGACTTGCTCGAGTCTTCTGACTCTAGAAGCTTTGGTTTAAGCAATATTTCAACTTAATCCCCCTTTTTACTTCGAAGGAATGGCGATAATAATATTTCTTGATCTCGTACATATGTTCAGTCACAAGGGTCTTAACCACAAGACTCAATCATGCCTCATAACAAATCGATCTTATCTTCTTTGCTTTCCCAAACATCCCAACAAATTGTGGGAGTTCTTTGTATTCTACCTAATCTTGCATCATTCCTTCGAGTAGGTGTTGAACTTACTTCATTTTCTTATGCAATTGTAAAACCGACCGTAAAGGTTCTAACCTCAATCTTTCATGTACTTCTTGTACATCCCATCTCGACAACAAACCTCAAATTTTCGGTCTTCTCTTACTCTTATTGTTCACCTTATGTTTCTCTTGGTGTCCATGAACAACTTCACACCGTTCTAGAATGCCTTTAGGCAAAATTTCCCAACCACAATAACTGAAGATCCACTCATAACTCCACCAAGCACTCATATTATTACTCTAAACTTGCAGCGTTACCCTAATCTAGATTCCTGATTTCACATCACAGCCACTATGGCTTCGCCATGCGAGTTTCAAAACTTTGACTTAGCTTTTGCTCGCAAAAACATGACATCATCACTTTAGAACAAACATACCATACATCCCCTTATATATCCTCCCTTTACCCACAATAACCATAGAAGACTCCCTTCCCTTTTTGTCCTTCTAGTTCCCTTTACCCTGAGCCATGCCATTCCTCCATATGAAAATCTCATGACCTAAGAAGGTTGCACCAGATCGTTATAATCCCTCTCAACAAGGTACGTTACCATCACTTGTTGGGGTCGATAAATTGTTAGTTGATTAAGATATTCGCGCTTCCCTTGATATACCTCTTTGTTGCCGACATTCAACCACCATGAATATTCCACGTTCTTGTTACCCCTCTTCATGATCCAATCTCCTCGGTTACTCTCCCCACCTACAGTCACTAGTATCAACCCGCACCTATGCATTCTCAATGGTCACCGATTAGCTCATTAATGACCCTTTCCAAGATCAACGACTTACCCTTGTACCACACTTCCATGTTATCATACTCCTGAAGGATACCCTCTTGGGGTATTCCGCCTTAACTTCACTAGCTCACTTTACTCTACTTCCGACTTCGTTAGCACCTATTACGCTCCCTCTTCCTTCCGCTTCTATAAGATAACTATACTTCCTAGATCTTCCATGCCAT
This sequence comes from Fagopyrum homotropicum, assembly GCA_033239125.1. NCBI lineage: Eukaryota > Viridiplantae > Streptophyta > Magnoliopsida > Caryophyllales > Polygonaceae > Fagopyrum > Fagopyrum homotropicum. Next base: position 96,966,709 of record BSWB01000007.1, on the reverse strand, counting down.
ATGACCCACCTTCATAGGCTTAACCGCTCTTCATGCTGTTTTACAAAAGCACTTCTCAAACATTCTGACATTAAACAGCACCCACTCGCGTTCCTCTTGTTGTTATCTTAAGTCTTTCGATCCAAGTTCCTTGTTTTATCTCTCATCTTCTGAAGATCATCATCCGCATACACTTCCTCCTTCTTAGCGTTGCTCAGTCTCATCACAATGACGGAAAATGATTGACTCACCCGGTAATTCTACCATATGAGCTTCCACCATGTAGTCGTCTTCGTAATTCTCGTATTTCTGAAGTCTCCCACTTAGGCTCTCGCGCAAACCATCACTTTACTTTCTAGTTCCTCTGTAAGGTTAAGTTAAGGTTCTCGTCAAGCCTTCACAGTTTTTGACCACTCTTCTCATCTTGACTATCATACTTAGGAGCGCCTATTGAGAACTCGTCTTACTTAGAACGTCACTTTTATTCTCGAGCGAGAATGTAGTCCTCCTTACTCGATTCGCATCTTTAGTCCATCGACACCGGGCTTGGAAAAATCTTAGGTTCGTTGTCTATAGTTTCTTCATTGTTGTTCAATCGTTGCTTCCTTTGGAACCATCACTCATGTCTTCTTGCCGCTTCCTTTATTGTATAACTTCCTTCTCATTTTGCTTATGTTTGACTCGAGTTCCTCTCTATTTGTTTGTCATTCGGTTACGTCATCTCTACTCTTCTTCTATGATGTCCTCTAAAAAAAGTCCGAGAAATCCCCGGGATGCTCGCTAATACGTGATGCTCAACTCGATACTTGAGCATTTTCGTCTTCGTGGTGACACTATCCTAAGCCAAAAGGCATTGTTCAAGGTGCGATGATAGCTTTCTATCATCCTAACTATAAGGTCCAAAAATCATACGCTACTATATATCCTAGTACATGTATATGACTATATAAGTCCTATGTCCACATTGCTATAACCAACATATCACATCCAAGCAAAACTATTACAACAAAACAAGGTCCCAACACTTATATGATATCATCATGCCACATGTACAAATATCAATATAAAAATCATGCCTTCATTTTAAATAACAAGTCCATCATGCATAACTATAATCCACATATAATAATATTCCAACAACATCCTAGGCCCACGATAAAGATCTACATAACTACACATGTCTCTCTATATGTATATATACTAAAAATCCAATAAACTATGCTGCCGAGATCCACGGAAGGAGTGGTGGTCCGTACATTCTACCCCGACTCATGCATGTGATTTTGAAAACGAAAACTCAAAACCCGCGGGGTTCTGTTTATTCCTTATTCGGCCTTTAGAAGATTGCGAGTGCCATTGTTTTCAACCTAGGGCTCTGATACCACTTTTGTAACACCCCGAATCCGCGGGACTCGGGATGCTACGGGTGTTGGGACCTCACAATGGGTCCTGACCCTTAGCCTGACAACAATTTCACTGGATCTTACAACAAGACACAAATAAAGGCAAAATCGAAATTCATTTTAATGCAATGATATGAACCCCAAAAGAAAACAACGAAAGACTTCAGCCGAGATACAACGCTAAAGGCAACCGCCATACACGCGACATACATAATACCCTAAACAATACATAAAACCAACCCCCAAAACCCATCCTAAAATGTACGGACCCCGGCTGCCCACTCTTCCGGATCTCTAGGCCGCGTCCCTAACCTGCAAGGAAACTACAACAATATCGGTATAAAACCGTTAGCTAGCATTCAAGGCATTAGAATCATGGTATTGGCACACACAAACATAAGGCATCATAAACACACAACATGTTCCAAAACACACAATCCGGTTTATTATCTTTTTATTATTAGGTCATATCCCGTTCTAATTCAACTTCTTTTGTGACACGAGAATCTTAAAGATCTCGCCCTTGTCCCCTTTCACCATACGGGTTTGTACTCGATGCGGATCAGCATCACCCGATGGGCTGGTCGCAAGGCACCTCCCAGTCATCCCCATTTTGGACTGGACAAGCGGTCACCGCCCGTTATCATACACTTGGGCCAAATATAAACATATAAAGTCGGTGGTCCTATTACCGATTTAGATGTTATAACATAAGCAATAAACACACACATAAACAATAAACACACACCACCAAACACACATTGAAACTAATACAGAGAATACGAGCTAAGTAAGTCCGGAGACTTACCTCGTCCCAAATATAATCCCGCTATATCCCGCTCTGAGCTTTCTACAGGAAGACACTCAACGCCTGTAAAAAGGCACACGATCAACATCTCTCTCACATGCTAGAAGTCCTTAGACTTCTAGTCCCAATGATCTCGCAAGATCATAAACCACAACCATGATAGGATAACAACTCCTAATCCTCACAAGCTCAACATACAACTTAAAGCCATAAACAACCTCACTAGATAATATCCACTCCTCAAGCCTTACAACATTTCAAAATCCTCAAACACTCACCTAAGGTCCATAACCACTACTTGGTATTCACTCTAAGTTATGCTATATCCAACCTAGCATGATACTACTAAACATAACTAGATCAAGGGAAAGGATACTCACACGACGTCAAAAGACGGAAGTCGTTCAACGGATGTCGAGAATGGATGTCGAGCTTGGACTCGTTAGGCCTTTATTGGGGCTTTTCCGGTCCTAACACCAAAGCTAATCAAATTTAGCTTATACGCTAAATTTGGACATCGCTAAATTTGGACATTCTACATAGGATATATAAAAACTACAAGAATAACCCCCGTAAATCAAATCCAAGTTTAAAAAATTAAAACAACGCTTTCCGGGCAATTTATACAATTTTAAAAACTTGGTCATAATCTGCCCATAAACCTTCAGGTCATAAATCCGAAATAAATCCAACAATGGGAATAATTGATAATATATATAGAAATATGAAATAAACTCGTACTTAAACTCCAAGGTTAAAACCCGTAAAAACATTTTCTGGGCAAATTATACAATTTCCGCATATGGGTCATATTCAGTAATTAATTCCTTGGGTCATATTCCATAAATAAATTTGCAGGATATATATTCAGATTTCTAAAACTTGGGTCAAATCTGCAAATTAGAAACATGTGCAACATTTGCAATTATACAAAAAAGGGGGTCCCGATTGGAAATAAAAGAGAAGGGCTTTGAACCCTCTTAACAGTTGCTGAGAGAAGACGCAGACAAGGACCTCTCAAGCGGCTAGTGGCGAGGGATGACGGCGCCAGTGTTGCTTCTGAAGTTCCGGCGATGAGACGGAGAGGGGTGGCGGCGCCGACTTCCTTCCCTGGAATTGCTGAAGCAAGGCGAGAGATAGGTTCAATATATTTGCAATTGCTGATGCAAGGCAAGAGGTAGTCGAGATCTCAATCAAATAGGTTCGAGATGGGGACGGAGGTGGATTGAGGTGGCCAAAGGTAGGTCCAGTCCGGCGGTTACTTCCTGGTGGGGGTGAGGGTTGCGCAGGCTCGTCTCTAGTGATGAAGGCGGATCGACTGGGGCGAATAAGGAAAACAGAGAGTTAGACAGAGGAGAATAGAGCTCCGGTGGACTGGAGTATCGATGGATTGCAGGTGAGGGAGGAGAGAAGGGGCTTCTGAGGTGGTTGCGGCTTCTTGGTTTCAAAAATAGGTGAGGAACGTTGTTGTTGCCAGTTCAATGGTTGTAGAGAAGAAACCAACGGACGAATATGTGAATGTGTGAGGAAAGAAGAACATCGAGAGGTTGCGTGAAATTGGGACGAGGGGATGGGGCTGAGTGTGCTGAGGGGTCGAAGAGAGAGAGGGTGGAGGGGTCACTGCAGGGCAGGCAGTAGGTTGCAACTCATCAACCGTAGGTAGAAAGGGGGAAAACAAAAAGGAGATAGGAAATAAAGAAAATAAATAAAATAAGAAGGAAAAATGAGTAATAGAATAAGCTCGATCAAACTAATCCGAATGAATTTTTCAGATCGGAAAATATTTCCGAACCTTTCCAAAAAAAAAAACGAAAAGAAATAAGTATATGGTTGAAAATATATATATAAGATCGAAAAAAATTTAATTTACGATGTAAAAATACTCGTAAAATATTTTTTGCTAATAAAAGCCGGATAAAAAAAAAGTATCGCAAACGCGCCAAAATTTGGGGCGTTACATGGGAGCCTCCACCATAGTGCAAGCGCTGAGATCCATATCTCGGTAGCTGGCGATGTGGGTCACAAGTCCTCCACAGCAGATGTCCCCCTTCGCCTTGGCCTTGATTTTGTGCAGGTCCTCTGCCAACATCAAGCCAAAGTCGGAGATCCCTCCAGTCACCATGCAATATAGGCTAAACAGCTCCCCTTGTCGGACCTTTTGGGGCGTCTCAGTATGCGCCAGAAGCGTCTCGCTGAAAATACGGTGGGCTAACCTAAAAGCTAAGTGAAAGATGACCTTCTCCCTGGAATCTCCAGGGCGCCACCTATCTGCGTGCTCAACCACATGAGCAATCTGTCCCCAAAACTCCCTAGCTACAGACCGGGAAGGGAAATCAACAGCTGTCGGGGTAGGAAAACCAAAAATCTCTCTCCAATACTCTAGTGGAAATATGAAGTTCCGGTTCATCAACCGGTACTTCACAGAACGCTTTGTGGGGAGGTAGGTGAAGGGGCTAATAAACTCTAAGGTGGGCTCCAAATAGGCATGGGCTCGGATCTCAGTAAACTGATCTAGCCCTACTGTCAATATCATCCGTTTATGGTCTCCATCTACATGGAGACAGTCAAAGGCTGACACGTCCAGGAAGATAGGTGCAATCACTGGACGGCCGGAAATACGGTCGTAATCGACCCGGTGTCTCTCGTGGATCACCGGTCGATGAGATCGGGAAGAAGAGGAAGAAGGGGAAGGGGAGGATCTATCCCTAATGGCAAGACGTCTCTCAGAACTCATTCTCAAATTCAAACTGTCAGGTCACCTCGGTCGGTCTGACAAACTGAAGAATCACCTCGGCCGAGGCACAGCACGTCTGGACCGAGGCGGAAAACTGCGTACTAATTTCTTCAAAAATTCCAGTTCTTTTCCCCCAAAATCACTACAACTGGTTCCTATGGGGTACTTAATCTGTTTCTTAGCAAATGCAGGGCAATCCAAGCCCAAATCGAAGCGAAATCAGTGAGGTTAGGGTTTCGGTTCAATTTACCTCGTTCGGCCGTTTCGGTTCGATTTCTTCGCAGATCGACGTTGCACTGGGATCCTCTACGCTTTAATTGTAGTTTGGAAGCAAAAATCTTCGAAAATGAGCGAGAATCTAAGAGCGAGGTGAAGAAGAGCGCCGCGGTCGAGGGGGTAGGTAAAGAGGATAAAAAGAAATTTTTCCCCTTTTTATACCCTTTCCGGAACTGCTGTCACCTCGGTCGAGGTGGTCTCGACTGGACCGAGGTGGTACGGACCGAGGTGGATCTTCAAAAACACTAGTCGCCTCGGTTGCTCAAGAATCATCTCGGTCGAGGTGCTCTGACAGCAACCGAGATGTGTTTCAGTCAAACTTCATCTTCTCAAATTCTCAATCTTCTGTCCTTCCAGTTATTCTCCTTCCTTAGTTGTTACTTGTTATCTGTCTAGAACACCAAAAACAAAACAAAGCAAAGCAAGAGCAAAACTATCTAAACTAGAAAGGGAAAAGAAAGCAATACCTTGGGTTGCCTCCCAAGAAGCGCTTGGTTTAAGGTCGCTAGCTGGACCATGATGCGTCTCAAACGTGATGGGAGGTGCCCTCACCCCATACTTCACCTCCATCGTGGGGTGAAGTAAGTAAATCTATCAAACACTCCAACAAGTGTAAGTGCTCATCGTGGAATGAATCGTCTATGGGTGGGTCGTCTTTCTCGCGTGAAGATGCAGGTAGCCGGCTGAGGTGATCTGCAACAGAGTTTTTGGATCCCTTCTTATCGCGGATCTCTAAGTCAAACTCATGAAGCAAGAGAATCCATCGAATAAGGCGTGGCTTGGCATCTTTCTTAGCCAACAAGTAACGGATGGCTGCATGGTCGGTGTAGACAATGACTTTCGCCCCTACTAAGTATGAACGAAACTTCTCAAAAGCATATACAAACGCCAATAACTCCTTCTCGGTGGTAGCGTAGTTGTGTTGTGCTACATCTAGCGTCTTGCTAGCATACTAAATGGCGGTGGTCCGGCCATCCTTCTTCTGTCCAAGCACCGCTCCTACGGCTACATCACTAGCATCGCACATGATCTCAAAGGGCAAGGTCCAATCCGGAGGTTGGATAATGGGAGTGGAGATCAACGCTTCCTTAATCCTGTAAAAAGCATCAAGACACTCCTGCGAAAACTCGAAAACAACATCTTTATTCAAGAGGTTAGTTAGAGGTTTAGAAATCTTGGAGAAGTCCTTGATGAATCTCCTGTAAAAACCTGCATGCCCGAGAAAACTCCTCACACCTTTAACAAAACAAGGGGGAGGGAGTTTCTCAATAGTCTCGATCTTAGCGCGATCGACCTCAATGCCTCGATTAGAAACGAGGTGTCCTAGCACAATGCCTTCATTAACCATAAAATGACACTTCTCCCAATTCAAAACGAGATTAGTGTTTTCACATCTTTGTAGCACTAGAGAAAGGTTAAACAAGCAATCATCAAAAGAGGAACCATATACTGAAAAATCATCCATAAATACCTCCATGATCTCCTCTATGTACTCGGAAAAGATAGCCATTATGCATCGCTGGAAGGTAGCGGGTGCATTGCACAATCCAAATAGCATCCTCCTATAAGCAAATGTCCCCCATGGACAAGTGAAAGTGGTCTTCTCCTGATCATCCGGATAGATAGGAATCTGGAAGAATCCACTATAGCCGTCTAAGTAGCAAAAGTGTGAATGCTGGGCCAACCGCTCGAGCATTTGATCAATGAAGGGAAGTGGAAAATGGTCCTTCCGTGTGGCCGTGTTCAGCTTCCTATAATCGATGCAAACCCTCCAGCCCGTGACGGTCCTGGTTGGGATTAACTCGTTGTTCTTATTTGTTACAACGGTCATCCCTCCTTTCTTCGGAACTACATGCACCGGGCTAACCCATTTGTTGTCCGAGATAGGATATATGATACCTGCATCCAACAACTTAAGAATTTCCTTCTTCACAACCTCTTTCATGATCGGATTTAACCGTCTTTGAGGTTCCCGTGAAGTCTTATGATCATCCTCCATTAAAATTCTATGCATGCAGAAAGAGGGCTTAATGCCAATAAGATCATCTATAGTATAACCCAAAGCCTTTTGATGCTTTCTCAGGATATGCATTAGTTTAGATAATTCAGTTTCGGAGAGGGAAGCACTAACAATAACGGGATAAGTAGAATCCAGTCCAAGAAAGACATACCTCAAGTGATTCGGGAGTTGTTTAAGCTCCACAACTGGGGGTGCTTTCTTTGGGGGATCCTTGCTTCCTCCTTCCAGTGGAGTAGATCTAGAAACTGGACTTTCGGAAGTCTCAGTTGAAGTCATCTCGCCATCGACCATGGTCGAGGCGCAGAGGCGTTGACCGAGATGTTCTTCAGTCGCCTCGCTCAGTCCAGAAAGTGCCTCGGTCGAGGTACTGCAACTGGAACCGAAACTGGAGATGTTCGTCTCCTGGATTAGCTTCTCAGTTTTAGCTCCTGGATCTTCTTCCAGTTCTTTTAAACTCCGTATATCTGCATCACAAGAAGCATCCATACCTTCCTCCATTAAACTGAAGCTAATAACTCTTTCGAGTGGATCGTTAGTAAGGATAGAGCTCACCAATTCTCTTGATTCTTCTTCATCGTAGATGTTGAAGATATCATCGCTTAGCTGCTCCCCTTTAATGGCTGCAAGTAGTGCGAATTCCACTTCGTCTCCACCAATGTTGAATTTCAACTTGGCGTTCTTGCAATCCACATTGCAACCCGAAGTTGCTAGAAATGGCCTCCCGAGACCAATAGGAACAGGATAATCTGCGGGAATGTCAAGTACAACAAAATCTATTGGTAAATAGAAGTTACCTAACTTGACCGGAACGTCCTCCAAAATTCCCACGGGATGGGTGATGGAGCGATCCGCCATGTATAGTCGAATCTTGACCGGCTTGGGCTCTCCAAGTCCGATCTTCACACATAACTCCAGCGGAATGATGCTCACGCTGGCTCCTAGATCACAAAGGGCTTCACAAGTGACATCCCCAACTTGAATGGGAATGCAAAATGAGCCGGGATCTCTCAACTTAGGTGGCATCTTCTCCTTCATGATTTGAATAAGCTCCGAGGATTTAGATGTCATCCTTACTTCTCCAAAATCTTCCAGTTTCGTCTTCCTTGATAGGATCTCCTTCAAGAACTTCCCATAGGCGGGCATCCCTAGAATAGCATCAAGGAAAGGAATGTTAATGTGCAGTTTATTCATCAAGTCAAGGAACTTACCAAAGTGCTTGTCTAGATGTGCTTTGGCCCTTGACTGGGGGAATGGAAGTGGTGGTTTGTATGCAGGAGGTGGAACATAAACTTCAGTTTTTCCCTCCGCTTTCTGTAGCTCCACCTCGGTTGACATCTCGGTCGAAGTGTTCTTCGACTGCATCTGGACCGAGGTGGTCTTCATCGGTTCTGACACCGACCGAGGCACTAGATCTGCAGTTTTCAGTCCACTCCTCGTAGTTATGGCCATGATTTGGCCCTTAGGGTTGCTTTCCGTCCTTGCTGGAAGCTTCCCTGGATCTCTTGGCGCTTCATTCGCCCAACTTGCAAGTTGTTGTTCAAAGGCATTTTGGGCCTTCGAAAATGAAGTCATAGAAGTCTCCACAGCATTAAGCTTGATCAAGATGGCCTCCAGCACTGCGTCTTTCTTTTCCGGCTGAGACAAACTTGATCCTTGCTCCTAACTCTTTAATGGAGTAGAAGAAGAAGAAGGGGAAGAGAGGAAAGGATTAGAGGAATCGTTAGAATTTGAGTTAGAACGATTGTTACCAGAATTTTGGTTGTTCGCCCTCCAATTGTTGCTATTGGATCCTCTATTGTTGTTGTTGTAGTTGTTGTTCCGGGAACCGTTGTTGTTGTTACGGTATCCATTGTTGTTATTCCTTTGTCCTTGATCTTCCTTCTTGGTTTGAGCAACCAAGAGTTCCTTCAATTGCTTCACGTCATTCTTCAAAGACGTGAGTTGATTGTTGTTGGGCTGAGTTTCTTGGAAGTTAACTCTTTTAACACCACCTTCAGCTCCTTGATGGGTGTACTTCTCCATATGCAAAGCTTGCTTTTCGATGAAGTCCCAAGCTTCGTCAATTGCCATGTCCATAAAGGTACCGGCGGAGAGTAGTTGGAGGTTGAACTGGGTGCTTCCGTCCAGTCCCTTGAAGTATATCTCCAATAACTCTATCTTTGGAATCCAATGATGTGGGCAATCCAAAAGAATGTCCTTGAACCTCTCCTATGACTTGGACAAGCTCTCCTTGTCCTTCATAATGAAAGCATTGATCTTCCCTCTCATTTCAGCGGTCTTTGAGGGGGGAAAGAATTTGGTCAAGAATTCCGTAGTCATCTCCTCCCATGTGCTAATTTTTTCTGGAGGAAGAGATTGATACCAAGTAAGAGCGCTATCTTTTAAAGAAAAGTAAAAAGGTCTTAGCTTGTAGTTGTTATTTTCAATCCTTGAGGGTCTCAAGGTTACCATCAAGATCTCATAGTTTTGAAGATGTTGATGCGGTGATTCCTTTTCTAGCCCTCCGAAGTGGCATTGGCGAATCATGGATAGAACTTGCGGTCGAAGTTCGTAGTCATGGTCCGCTGGATTTCCTAGGTTAATTCCTAGACGCCTCAGTTGTTGATTGGGGTCCATCCTTTGACCTAGAGTTTGTGGAATTCCTGCAAAAACAGCGCCTCGGACTGGCATCCGAGGTGGAAGCACCTCGGCCGGGGCGTCAGGTACTGGAACCTGCCTTGGTCGAGGGTTAGCAACTGGGACCTGCATCGGTCTAGCATCGGGAACTGGGTCTTCCCTCGGTCGAAGTTGATATTGGTCTCGTAAAGCTGCCATATCCGCTTCGATTGCTTCAGTCCTGGTGCGAGTTTCTTCTTTCTCTTGTCTTAGCTCTTCCCTGCTGAGGCGTAGCAGCTCTAGCGCCTCTTTCAACTCGGCCTCAAGATCGCAATTGTCTTGGTTGGCCATCTTCGCTTCTCTTAAGCGTCGTTTGTATGTCTTTTCTGGTTCAGGATCGTAAGGAATGATTTCCTTCCCAGCGCGGGTTCTTCGCATAAACCTAAGAAAGAACCTGCAAAAGTCACTCAAGTAGAGTGGTTAGTTGACACGGGGGCAAGTGCCCCAAAAGCAAACCGTAACCGGCTCGGTCTAGACCTAGTCCCCGGCAACGGCGCCAAAAACTTGTTCGCTCCAAACGGTTTGTGCAAGCTTTAAATTTATAACCCTAGACGTAAGCTTAAAACAAGGATGTGAACCCGCAGTGTACGGGTCAATCGTAGTAAAAAGCACGGAATTCCAGGGATCGATCACAGGGACTTAGTGAAACAAAGTCCAATTATGGTATGCTTAAGCAATTACTAACCACAAGTAATTAAAACAATCAAAGATGATAAAAGTCAATAAAGGAAATATGCAAATCTAGGGATTAAAGCATCTAGTTGTGGTTCCAACTCAAGATCTAAAGATAAGCGGACAAAGCTGAGGTTTTTTCATAGGGAAGGTGTTACTAAAGTGGAATAGGTCACCGGGTAAGTCTCACTACTCACTATTCCAAAACCGTAACTCCTATTACCGGGTAAGTCTCAAGGAATCAAGCTAAAGAATTATAATCTCAAACTAACACACCATCTAAGGGAATAGAATCAACCTTTACCGGGTAAGTCTCAGGCTAACTCACAAAGATGGGATGAAAGCACACTCAAACCCCAATAAAGGATAAACCTTTATTACCTATACTTATGATCGTTGGTAAACAAACTAAGGAATTACCGGGTAAGTCTCATCCTAGGCTTGCATTGAACCAGGAAAGGTGTAATAAGAATAGGATTTGGCAAACTCTAACACTTAACTCTCAGTTTCGGATCAGATAAGTCACCTCGGTCAGAAGAATTCCACCCCGGCCGAGATGTTCATCGACTGAGCGAGATGCTTAGGGTTAAGGTTAATGACTCGAACTTTCAGGATCCTACTGGAATCTAAGATTACTCTATCATTGTTTTTCCCACAACCTTCAGCCAATCACCCTAGAATCACACAAAGGGATTAGCCACTCATCATCATGAAAGTATTAATCAAGTATATGGGAAGGAGAAAGTGAATATTTGAACAAGAAGAATTTAATGAAAAGACTTCAATAACTGAATCAAATATCACAACAAAGCGTTCGTTGGATAGAAATCCAACAAGACAAGACAATAAGGAAGGGAATCTAAGATGATCTTACAAGAACCCTTCAAAAGCTATAAAATCTACAATCTTCCTTCTTCAACCTTCAAAAAGGTTCTTCAAATCTCCCAACGGAATGTGGCTGCTGCGGTGTAATAGGTGTAAGCGAGTTGATAGCGGATGTTCCGAGTGTATGCAGCGTGTCGAATTTGTGGGAAATCCGACCCTTTTTATAGGAAAATTACTCTCCAAAGATAAGATATCTTAGAAAGATCTCTTCCCATAAAAATAGGTAAAATATATGATGTAGCATATCTTCTTCCTTCCAAGAGCCAAGCCCAAAAATATAAGATCTCTTTCCAAAGATAAAAGATCTCAGCCAAGAATAAAATATTCTCGCCGCGTCCCAGTTGTTCACCTCGGTCGAGTCGACTTCCCTGGATCACCTCGGTCGAGGTGACTCTGTAGTCAACCGAGGTGAGTCACAACTGAATATGAAATCTCTCAAATCTGGTCTAAAGTGAATCTTTAATCCATGGCTATGCTTCCTGGATGGTTCCTGAATGTAGCTCCAATGACTCCATAGCTCCTTTTGCTCCTTTTTGATGCAAAACGTGCCATTTTACCTACGATTACAACAAAACTAGGTGTAGAACTCGATTCCCGCAAAGGTAGATGCAATGGTAATATAATCACATATTATACATGCAAACATGCAGATTATTGAAGATAAAACGTCCAAACAAACCCCAAAATATAGACTATAATTCATGCTATCAGTACTTAACCACCGTCGCATAGTGGAACCACATCCAGTATGAGCCGCACTATAACACCCCAAATCCGCGGGATATCGGGATGCTACGGGTGAGACCTCACAATGGGTCCCAACCCTTAGCCTGACAACAATTTCACCGGATCTTGCAACAAGGCACAAATAAAGGCCAAAACCGAAATACATTTTTATGCAATGTTATGAAACCCGACAATAAAAGAAAGGAAAGACTTCAGCCGTCCTTACAGCAACATCAACATAATATATAACAACAACAACACAAGGACTCCAAAACCCAACTCAACCTAAGATGTACGGAACCCCGGCTGCCCACTCCTCCGGATCACTCGGCCACATCCTATCCTACACATCAACTACAACAATCGGTATAAAACCGTTAGCTCACATTCTAGGCATTATAAGAATAATATGGCACAAACACACATAGGAACACAAACACACAACATGCTCATAAACTACACATCCGTTACTTATTATCTTTTTAGGTTATTCCATATCTAATCCATTCGTTCAAGTGTGACACGAGAGTCTTATAACTCTCGCCTTTGTCCCCGTGTAACCAACAGGAGTGTGTCGACGCCCAACCCATATACCCTGAGGGAGTGATGAAGAAGCCCGTCCGTATACCGTGTATGGCCTGGTCGCAGAGATCCCCCCCGTCTCCCTCGGAAACTGAGCGGTGATGTCACCGCCCGATAATAATAATAGTAGTAACGATGGGCCAATAAATAAGGTCAAGTAAATCCTAATACATTTTCATGCTTAAAAACGGTAAACACACACCACCATATATATATCCAAATAAGGCATAAAAGCTGCTAAGTAAGTCCGAGGACTTACCTCGTCTTAAAGCTAAACGAAACCGATAACACTCTCCGAAGGAATATAACCAAATCTTGTTCAAGACAAGGCACGATTATCATCAACTACTCACAAGCTACAAGTCCTAAGACTTCTAGTCCTACATCATTTACAAGGTCATACACTCTCATAATCTAGGATACACTCCTAGCCCTCATAAACTCACAAGATCTCAACTGATCACATGTTAGGATACTTCCATCCTAACTGCACAATCTTAACAAACATATACTCACAACCTTAACAAAGCTCACATGATAACATACACCCCTCAATCCTTAGAACGTTCAAATCATCCTCAAATACGCACCTAAGGTTCCAAGCCACTACTTGGCATTTTCCCTAAGTTATGCTAGATCCAACCTAGCACGATTCTACCACTAAACATAACTAAATCGAGGAAGGAGGTACTCACACAAGATCCAAGGGTGAAGATGATATACGGACGTCGAGATTGGATTCGTTTGTCTGTAACGGCCACTTCCGGACCTAAAACCAAAGTTAAGGAAATTTAGCTTGTTTGCTAAATTTGAACGGAATATAACGTGTAATATTATAAGAAAAATCCAACTTTTGAAAACGAGGTTAAAAACCCGCAAAACATTTTTCTTCGGGATGATTTATACCATTCTATAAATATGGGTAAAAATCCGAAATCGACTTTTCCGGGCAACTATGAAACTCACAAAACTCGGGCCATATATCCGAAATACGCTTTGGATCAAAACTAAGATTTATTCACAAGAACAAAAACTGCACATTACAAAACATTGGACCAAAACTGCAATATAATATATGGGTCAATTTATGTAAATAAATGTGCAGGAGGGTATAAAAGTTTGTTTCTAAAAATCTGGGTTCACCACTGCAAATATCTAGCAATTGGGCACAAAGTTTAATAAAAAGCAAATAGAGGGCTGAAATTAAAATGGCCCTTCGACCTAATTCCACGCTGCAGAGAAGGGAAAAGAAAGAGGGCCGGCCGGCGGCGCATCAACAATCCAAATTGGCAGGGAAGACGGAGACGGCGGCTGTGGGAGCACCGACAGGGCAGGCGTCGCTCCGGCAGGTCAGGCGTTTCTCCGGTGTGTGGAAGGGAATGGTTCCCTCAGTCCGGCGGTTGCAAAGAAGGAGCGGCAGCAGGGAAGCGTTGGATGCACAGGGCTCCGACAGCGAGGACCTCTCCGGTGGGGGCAGGGGAGCACAGGCGGCCCTTCTCCTTGGCGGCAGAGAATCCTGGTGTTATCCCTGGCGTGGCTCGACAGAAGAGAAGAGGGAGTGTGTTTGCTCCTGTTGTGCTGCGAGAACAGAGGGGACGAGGTGTGAGAAGAAGGAGAGCGAGACGGCGGCGGTGAGGGCAGGGCAGCTACGCTAGGTTCTCCGTAAGTGTCGGTGGCGGGGTCCCTGGTGGCACAGACTCTTCAAACTGGTCGTGCAACTTCTCAATTGCTTCCCAGGGGCTGCCATAGAGAGAGGAAATGGGGAGGTGGGAGCAAGGTTGTGTGAAGGGTGAGGAAGAGGGAGATAGGGCACAACAGAGGGCCTTGTGCAGAAGCTATTCCGGGGCTGCAGAAACGAGAGGTCAGAAGGTCAAGGGTCAGGAGGGGATAGGTGTAGCATGACGTAGGGCTGGCTGGACTGCTCATCAGCCTGAGATAGAGTAAAGTCAAAAGAAAAGGGAAAAGGAAATTGATTAAAGGGAAAAAAAATAAAAGAAAAGGGGTAAAAAGGAAATATAGCTATTTAACTTGATTAAACGATCGGAACGGGATTTCCGAATCAGGAAGATTTTTCGAACCTTTCCGCAAGTAAACCAAAATATAATTATACTCGGAAATTCATTTATTTTTTTTATTTTTTTTTCTCGAAACACTTTAAAAAGAGATATAAATATAATTTATAATAAAAATATCGATAGAAGTACGCGAGAGGTGAAATGTCGAAACCGAGCGTTACATTAGGTCCCCCTAAAAACAAGTTTCGTCCCGAAACTTGCTAAACGTGAAACTCTCAACCGACCTCGTATCGATAATCTCATGGAATACTATAATGTGGCAACTACGACCCTCTAATCCAAAGTCTACTCGCCTAGACACACTAAGACTCGCAAGATATACTCATACGGAGCACATATAAGCACATCACGTCACAAATCAGATAAGCATAAACAAGGAAAGATCTTGGGACTAACCCGACGGTCCTATAGATGTCGCTAAATCTGCGTAAAAAAACGACCAAAATACTATCCTACGTCTTCAGTTAGCCTCATCGGTTCCTCGTCTGCCACTAGATCATCATGACGGTCCATCCGTCTCGAGTCATGTATGCACTCCCTCGACTGATACACGTGAACCCCGGGTGAACACCCTCTACTCTCTATGGTCACGCCAACCGGTAAAACTACTTCCCCCACTCGCTCTAAGATTTCAAAAAGGTCCGATACATCGGAAACTCAACTTCTTTCTGGGGTCTTTCTCAATACAGTATTTTCATCATGTGTCTCTTTTATTGTCTTTAACAAAGAAGACCGGATTTTCAATATACACCGTTGGCTTTGGTTCTTGTTAAACCAAACTTTGTTGTTACGCTTTCTCATTTCTTGCCGCAAGTTCCAAGTAATGAAGGTAGTACTTTACTTCACACTGCTTCTACTCAAGAGACATGTATGCTATTACTTTTACATCGTTCCTCAATACTCCATTAAGACCTTGTCTAGGGGAACCGCTTGTACCCTTCAAACCCATCATACCTCGAGACAATTTCAAAACAGTTGTACCAATAAATCTCCTCTTAACTCTCAACATCTCTATTGTCAATTTTCTTCTCACTCAATACTTTATCGTCATCCGGAGTGGTTAGCCATAGATGGTGTTACTTAGAAATCTCTCCACAAATCCGGTAATGATCAGCACATCCAAGGAAACTTGTAACTTCGTCCACGTCCTTCGGGGGTTGCTATCCCGAGACAACTTGTCATACACTTTTTCTCTTCTTTCAGAGTAGATCCAAATATCTTATCCAGACATTAGTAAGCCCCTATGGAATCACTAAAACTGGTAGTGACCATAGTTGTCCGGAATGCCGTATTTGCAATATCCGAGTCTCGAATTCTCAATTGGCGGCAATCAAACCGTAAATCATTCTTAGAAGATATTTGCAGCCGGTCGAGTAGATCCCCTACCCGTGGTAAAAGATACTTGGTTCTTCATGGTTATGTTGCTCGGCTCACTGTAATCGATGTACAAACGAAGATAACCCTCTCTCATTTCGCAAATTGGTGTTGTCCATAACAACTTCAAATCAAGAGTTTAAGATATATTCCAATATGAACTTCAATTCTTCTTAATGGTAAATCCACCTCCCGATGCATTGGAATCCGTTCTATCTCGGGTTTTAGCTTTTCTTCTCCCATCACATATCGTAAGATATCGGCACAATTTGCCTTAACATTGGTCAAGTGGTCCACCTCGATCTGTTGAGGTGACGTCCATCGAACATGTGGTTTAATACTTCTTTAGGTGCAATGTTCACCGTCCTCTTTCAAAGATCATTCATCTCTAGAACTCGGGAGACTTGCTGTAATAAACTTTTTAAGATTTCACACTTATGTGAAGTCATGAAGGTCCTAACTACAGGACTTAATCACGGCTTATAATATATTAGTATTACATTCTTCGTATTCTACCAAAGCTTGCATCATTCCTTCGAGTAGGTGTAGAACTTACTCCCTTTTCTTATGTAACGTCCGATCGACTATAGAGGTTCTAACCTCAATATTTCATGTACTTCTTGTACATCTCACATCGACTTCAACTTCAAAACTCCATTCTTCCCTTACTATTGTATTTATCGGTATTCTATGTACAAATATAATGGAAGCCTCATCTTACGGTTGATCCACTAGCTCCCCTTACCATGATCAAACCTTAAAAGTTGTAACCCGTGACGTTCCTCCATATGTCAATCTCATGACGTAAGAAGGTCGCGTAAGATCGTTACAATCTTCTCCTCGGAGGTCTTGTTATAACTACTTGCTTGAACTCGTTCAACATTATTTGGTTTAAAACAAATACGCGTCCATTGATGTACCTCCTTACGATTGCCATTGATCCACCGCAAATACTCCAAGCTCTTGGTCCCAATCCTATATGTTTCCATAGTCTTGTTTACTCTTCCCATCTACACACATCAATAGACAACCCACACTTGTGCGTTCTCAGTTTTCACCGATTAACTTATATCTGACCTTCTCCGAAGTTAACGACTTAACCTGCTACCATACTCCTGAAAGGATATCCACTCGGGGTACTTGTCTTAACTAGCTCATTTTCCTCTACTTCAACTCCGTTAGCTCTTTATACGCTCCTCTCTTCCTTCCGCTTATGTAAGATAACCATACCTACCCAACACTCTCGTCTCATATGTCCGACCTTTATAGGCTTAACCGCTGTTCATAATGTTTTTGCAAATGCACCTCTCAAATGCTCTGACTTGAATTAGCATCCATTCGTGTTCCTCTTGGTATCTTAAGTCTTTCGCTCCAAGCTTCTTGTTTCATCTTTCATGTTCTTAAGATCATCATCTACACACATTTCCTCTTTCTTAGTGTTGCTCAATCTCACACAAAGACGGAAAACGGTTGACCCCACAAGGTAATTCTAATATGTGAACTTTCACCATGTGATCCTCCTCGTAACTCTCAAATTTCTGAATAAGTCACTCGCTTAGAATCTTGCAAAGATCGTCACTGCACCCTCCTGTACCTCCGTAAGCTTAACTTCCGGTTCTTGTCAATCTTTCTAAATTCTTGGACCACTCTTTTCATCTTGACTCCCATACTTAGGAACGCCTATTTGAAAACTCATTTTACTTAAAACGCCACTTTTATTCTCGAGCGAGAATGTAGTCCTCTTTACTTGATTCGCATCTTTAGTTCACCGACACCGCACTTGGAAAAATCTTACATTCGTTGTCTCTAGTTGCCTCATTGATGCTCCTTCATTGTTTTCTTGATACCACCCTCACGTCTTCATGTCGCTTTTATATTGGTAAAGTCTCCATCTCGGTTTCGCTTAAGTCGACACGAGGTTCTCTTTTTATTTGTTTGTCCTTTGGTTAGGTCATCTCTAGTCTTCTTCTTCGACGTCCTCTTAAAGGGTTCCGGGAAATCACCGGGGTGCTTATGAAAACTTGATGCTCAACTTGATAACTTGAGCATACTCATCTTCGTATGTATACTATCCTAAGTCAAAAGGCGTTGTCCAAGGGGGCGTTGATAGCTTTCTATCATCTTAGCTATAAGGTTCATTATCACTAATATGATATTAGTATACCATATGTTTATAACTATATATATAAAGATATAAACGTCATGCTACTACTATAAACGTAATAAGTCCATAAACAATTTACAATTCAACATACAAGTATAGTCCAAAACATCATAAGTCCACATATACATATCTACATATATACACGTATATATACATAATATAATAATCAATAACTACGTCGCCGAGATCCGCGAAGGAAGTTGTGGTCCCATACATTCTACCCCGACTGACTCATGCACATGATTTGAAAACAAAATTCATTTCTTTAAAACTCAGAACCCTTGAGAGTTCTGTTTATTTTTTATTCGGCCTTTAGAAGATTTCGAGTGCCATTGTTGTCAACCTAGGGCTCTGATACCACTTTGTAACACCCCAAATTCGCGGGATATCGGGATGCTACGGGTGAGACCTCACAATAGGTCCCAACCCTTAGCATGACAACAATTTCACCGGATCTTGCAACAAGGCACAAATAAAAGCCAAAACCGAAATACATTTTTATGCAGTGTTCTGAAACCCGACAATAAAAGAAAGGAAAGACTTCAGCCGTCCTTACAGCAACATCAACATAATATATAACAACAACAACACAAGGACTCCAAAACCCAACTCAACCTAAGATGTACGGAACCCCGACTGCCCACTCCTCCGGATCACTCGGCCACATCCTATCCTGCACATCAACTACAACAATCGGTATAAAACCGTTAGCTCACATTCTAGGCATTATAAGAATATTATGGCACAAACACACATAGGAACACAAACACACAACATGCTCATAAACTACACATCCGTTACTTATTATCTTTTAGGTTATTCCATATCGAATCCATTCGTTCAAGTGTGACACGAGAGTCTTATAACTCTCGCCTCTGTCCCCGTGTAACCAACAAGAGTGTGGCGGCGCCCAACCCGTATACCCTGAGGGAGTGATGAAGAAGCCCGCCCGTATACCGTGTATGGCCTGGTCGCAGAGATCTCCCAGTCTCCCTCGGGAAACTGAGCGGTGATGTCACCGCCCGATAATAATAATAGTAGTAACGATGGGCCAATAAATAAGGTCAAGTAAATCCTAATCCATTTTCATGCTTAAAAACGGTAAACACACACCACCATATATATATCCAAATAAGGCATAAAAGCGGCTAAGTAAGTCCGAGGACTTACCTCGTCTTAAAGCTAAACGAAACCGATAACACTCTCCGAAGGAATATAACCAAATCCTGTTCAAGACAACGCACGATTATCAACAACTACTCACAAGCTACAAGTCCTAAGACTTCTAGTCCTACATCATTTACAAGGTCATACACTCTCATAATCTAGGATACACTCCTAGCCCTCATAAACTCACAAGATCTCAACTAATCACATGTTAGGATACTTCCATCCTAACTCCACAATCTCAACAAACACATACTCACAACCTTAACAAAGCTCACATGATAACATACACCCCTCAATCCTTAGAACGTTCAAATCATCCTCAAATACACACCTAAGGTTCCAAGCCACTACTTGGCATTTTCCCTAAGTTATGCTAGATCCAACCTAGCACGATTCTACCACTAAACATAACTAAATCGAGGAAGGAGGTACTCACACACGATCCAAGGGTGAAGATGATCTACGGACGTCGAGATTGGATTCGTTTGTCTATAACGGCCACTTCCGGACCTATAACCAAAGTTAAGGAAATTTAGCTTGTATGCTAAATTTGAACGGAATATAACATGTAATATTATAAGAAAAATCCCACTTTCGAAAACGAGGTTAAAAACCCGCAAAACATTTTTCTTCGGGATGATTTTTACCATTCTATAAATATGAGTAAAAATCCGAAATCGACTTTTCCGGGCAACTATGAAACTCACAAAACTCGGGCCATATATCCGAAATACGCTTTGGATCAAAACTAAGATTTATTCACAAGGACAAAAACTGCACATTACAAAACATTGGACCAAAACTGCAATATAATATATGGGTCAATTTATGTAAATAAATCTGCAGGAGGGTATAAAAGTTTGTTTCTAAAAATCTGGGTCTACCACTGCAAATATCTAGCAATTGGGCACAAAGTGTAATAAAAAGAAAATAGAGGGCTGAAATTAAAATGGCCCTTCAACCTACTTCCACGCTGCAGAGAAGGGAAAAGAAAGAGGGCCGGCCGGCGGCGCTTCAACAATCCAACTTGGCAGGGAAGACGGAGACGGCGGCTGTGGGAGCTCCTACAGGGCAGGCGTGGCTCCGACAGGTTAGGCGTTGCTCCGGTGTGTGGAAGGGAACGACTCCCTCAGTCCGGCGGTAGCAAAGAAGGAGCGGCAGTAGGGAACCGTTGGCTGCACAGGGCTCCGACAGCGAGGACCTCTCCGGTGGAGGCAGGGGAGCACAGGCGGCCCTTCTCCTTGGCGGCAGAGGCTCCTGGTGTTGTCCCTGGCGTGGCTCGACAGAAGAGAAGAGGGAGTGTGTTTGCTCCTGTTGTGCTGCGAGAACAGAGGGGACGAGGTGTGAGAAGAGGGAGAGCGAGACGGCGGCGGCGAGGGCAGGGCAGCTATGCTAGCTTCTCCGTCAGTGTCAGTGGCGGGGTCCTTGGTGGCGTAGACTCTTCAAACGGGTGGTGCAACTTCTCAATTGCTTCCCAGGGGCTGCCATAGAGAGAGGAAATGGGGAGGTGGGAGCAAGGTTGTGTGAAGGGTGAGGAAGAGGGAGATAGGGCACAACAGAGGGCCTTGTGCAAAAGCTATTCCGGGGCTGCAGAATCGAGAGGTCGGAAGGTCAAGGGTCAGGAGGGGATAGGTGTAGCATGACGTAGGGCTGGTTGGACTGCTCATCAGCCAGCGATAGAGGAAAGTAAAAAGAAAAGGGAAAAGGAAATTGATTAAAGGGAAAAAAATAAAAGAAAAGGGGTAAAAAGGAAATATAGCTATTTAACTTGATTAAACGATCGGAACGGGATTTCCGAATCACGAAGATTTTTCGAACCTTTCCGCAAGTAAACCAAAATATAATTATACTCCGAAATTCATTTATTTTATTTTTTTTTCTCAAAACACTTTAAAAAGAGATATAAATATAATTTATAATAAAAATATCGATAGAAGTACGCGAGAGGGGAAATGTCAAAACCGAGCGTTACACGCACTACCTCCACCACATCTTAGTTTCCAGCCACCAACGACCGACACCGGCAATCATTGGTTGTTGTCCTAAGGAGTTTATGATACGGGTTTTGTATATGGGTTTATTAGTTTTTTTTTTCCTTTTTCTTATTACAATTTTTTTGATCAATAGATACTAAAGATTAACAAGTCACACGATGATGAAGTGATGAAAATGGGGTCATTTGCGCCCCGGTGTTGCATACTATTTTAGGCTATATAAGGCTTACAAACATGTAACAAATCATCCATTTATGATTGTGATCCCAAGTTTCGTTTTCAACGGTGACGAAGAGGCTAAAAGGAGCAAATGTTCTTCCATTGAATAAAAATAAGAGTAAAAGGGGTAAGTAGGTTAATACAGAATCCATGTAGAAGAATTAGGCAGTTATGTTTTTTTTTATACAAGCGTAAGCCAAAGGGGAACGGTCTCTAGAAACTTGTCGCCCCAAGGCATCCAAACAGATGAGGTCTTCAACATATACTGGTAGCACCTCATCACCAGCCGCTGACGCAAAGCCATGCAACGCAAATTAATATGCTACGGTGTTGAAATCCCAAAAATAGAGGTGAGCACAAAACTGATCAAAACCGGAGATCCAGGAGGAGACGTCCGAGAAGATCAAAACGGAGCCAAAGAGAAGAAAGGTGAAGCTGGAGGAGGACTATCAACACGAAAACGCAAAACATCTCACAAAGATGAAGCGGGAATGGAGACTAGGCCCCTTCGAATTTTACAGAAAAGACAAATTATTCAATAATTGAATATCCTTCTTTAATTAATCAAAAGGTTATTCCTAATTAATTTGCTTGTTTTATAATTAATTAAGAAAATTGATATTAGTTACCTACAATTAAGGAAACAGTTTCTCCATAATATATATTCCAACATGTATCTATTTATCACGATTCTGAACAGATTTGAGTTAAACAACCTCCATTTTAGACAGCGAAGTTTTCATCATCATCAAAAATCGTTCAGAGTGTGCGTTTCGTTTGGAATTCACTTTATAAATTTACATAAATCGGTTGTGTTTGTATTCAACTTGCGGAATACGATTACTGGCCATTTTGACGTCGCCTTCGTTACAGTTGGGTGTTTGTTTCTGCAATTTGCTTCAATTTACGTCAATTTCATTGATTGTGGTTGGTGATTTTGCATCCAAATCTGTGTGGCGAGCGTTTTAAGGAGAGTTTGTAGTTCATATTATGTAGCCTTATACAATTTCTGGTCAACAATTTCATATTATATTTGTGTATCCAGATATGATATTTTGTAACATCATCTGTGTGGTAAATTTGTGCTTCTGTGAAAATTATGTTTATAATTATGCGTTGTCATAATTTTCACACACAACGTTTGAAGGTTGAAGACAGAGAAGACGAGTATTGTATTTGTGAAAATTATGTACATAATTATGTGCTGACTGTGAAAATTATGTACTAATTTTCACAGACAACATTTGAAGGTTGAAGATGAAGAAGACGAGTGTTTTGCGAGTTGCAAGTGAATACTCTCCATAATATCTATGATGCTATTTTCTCGGGATGTTTTGAGCAAGTTGAAAAGACGAATCCCGTAATATCAATAAATATCCAGTTGTCTTTTTTACGGATTTCAATTTTTGTTTTTGGTAGTTTATTATATCTTTTAGGGAAAAGCCCTGAATTAGTTATCCTAATTTTAGCATTAATTTATTTTATTTACGTTTATTATTTGGTATAGAAATTAAAAGAGCCTATATTGTATATGGGATACTAAAAAGGCTTTTCTACACCAATTTTCTCTAAAGATATTGCCGCCCATATATTTAAATTTTTTATTTTTTAATTCGAAAAATTTTTCAAAACTTATATCTATTAAAGCATGCACCTCTATTGCCACGTGTCAAGCCACGGTTCTCCTAGCCCCAAATATTAATTAAAAAGTGATTTTTAAAAGTTAAAATGTGACGCCCCAATTTTAGGCGCGTTGCGTTTTTATTCTTGCGGCTTTTATCGATATTTAATGGTTTTTTTTTTATTGAAAGTATTTTATGACGCGAAATATCTTTCCGGAGTATATCATATTTTTGGATGCATTCCCGTATAGCCGTAGTATTATTTTCGGAAAAGTCAGAAAAGTTTTCCGATACAAAAATCCTGTTTCGAATGCTTTTAATCGAGTTATACTTTAAAATTATCCCCCTTTATGTTAATTTATTGTATTTGTTTTCTTTCTTTTCTTTTTTTTTATTTTCCATCTCTCCCACGTGTGATGATGGACACCTCTGCGTCGACCCCTCGTTGCAACCTTAGCCAAGTCTGCACGCCATCCTCTTTCCCTCTCATTCTCACTCTCACTCCAACCCCTACTTCATCTCCCCACTCCTGCATATCCTCTCCTTTTAAGCCTCACCTCTCCTCACCTTCCTTTTTGTCGAACCGCCGGGGAAAGAACCACCTCATGGTGTCGAAACCTCGCTAGTGAAGGAACCCAGCCGCCGTTGGTGTGGTGCCCGGACCCCGCCTGCTTCTCTCCGCTCTTCATCTTCCCGTTCTGTTTCTTTCCCTCGCTGATGCCCTCTCCTCTGTCGAAGTCGGCGAAGCCAGGACCACATCCTCTCGAACCGCCCTCGCTGCACAACCGGAGAAACCTTTGCACTTTGCCTCTTGAGGGAGCCGCCTCGTCGACGCCGGGAAGCAACTGCTCCGCCTCAACCTTGCTTCATCAGTCGACACCAGGGCCGCCAGCAAGCGGATCTTCGGCCGCCTTCTTCTCTCCCTTTCTTCTCTGTTTCTCACTACCGTGAAGGAGCAGCCACTCCCGCCGGATTTGGGCCGCCTCTATTGCCGCCTTACCGCCCGGATTGATGCCGGTGAAGCCGTCCAGCCGCACGAGCCTTTCCAGTGCCCTAACAGCCGCCGGATTGAGCCTACTAGGGTTGCCGCCATATGAGAAAAGTCTTCAAATGAAACCCTTTTTATATTACAATCGGGACCCCTCACTTTTAGTATAATTACAATTTATAACCAGTGTTTTGTATTTGCAGATTTGACCCTAATTTTTGAAAGTTGCATATCTTCCATCTGTTGAAATAATTACAAAAAGGGACCAAAGTTTTAATTATGGAAAATAACCCAAGCTTTATGATATTGTCATATTTGCCTAGAAAATGTTTTTACGAGTTTTAATCTTGGATTTTATATACGAGTTTGATCTTATATTTATATATATTACCTATTGTGTCCTTGTTGGTTTATTTATGGAATTTGGCCTAAAGATCTAATTACGTATTATGACCCATATTTTTTAGAATGATATTATTTGCCCCGGAAAATGCGTTAGCTGTTTTTAAACTTGGATTTTTGTTACAGGGATAGTCTTTATTGTTTATATTGTATAACTAGCTCGGAAAGTGTTTTTAAGATTTTAAACTCGGATTTGTATTACGGGGGTTATTCTTATAGTTTATGTATACTATGTAGTATGTCCAAATTTAGCGTTATGCTAAATTTGTATAGTTTTGGTGTTAGGTTCGGAAGCGTGCCGATAAAGGCCTAACGAGTCCAAGTCGGCATCCGTTGAACGACTTCCGTCTGTTGACGTCACGTGAGTACCCTCTCCCCGAGCTTATGATCTTACCTTAATCTAGTTATGTTTTATGGTAGTATGATGCTAGGTTGGACCTAGCATAACTTAGAGCGAATGCAAAGTAGTGACTTGGAACCTTTAGGTGAGTGTTTGAGGTTATTGTTTTTCTATGGCATGTGGTGCGTTGATCTTGAGTTGTTATACAGTTTTGAGCCTCATGGTTGATGTTGTGAGACTTCAGGTGGTATTTATATGTTGGTTGAGATTGCGGAGTTTAGGAAGAAAGTATCCTAGTACATGGGGCTATAGTTGCGATCTTGTCAGTTGTGAGGACTAGGAGTGTTGTCCTAGTTTTTGAGATTGTATGATCTTGTAAGAGTATATAGGTCTAGAAGTCTAAGTACTTCTAGTTTGTTGGTTAGTTATTGATTGTGTGCCTCGTCTGATCAGGCGTTGACTTACATTCCTACGGAAATTGAGTACGGGATTTAGCGGGTTTAGCTTCGGGACAGGTAAGTCTCCGGACTTACTTAGCTCGTATTCTCTGTATTAGCATCTATGTGTGTTGGTGGTGTGTGTTTATTGTTTATGTGTGTGTTTATTGTTTACGTTATAACATTTAAACCGATAATAGGATCACCGACTTTATATGTTTATATTTGGCCCAAGTGTATGATAACGGGCGGTGACCGCTTGTCCAGTCCAAAATGGGGATGACTGGGAGGTGCCTTGCAACCAGCCCATCGGGTGATGCTGATCCGCATCAAGTACAAACCCGTATGGTGAAAGGGGAAGGGCGAGATCTTTAAGATTCTCTTGTCACAAAAGAAGTTGAATTAGAACGGGATATGACCTAATAATAAAAAGATAATAAACCGGATTGTGTGTTTTGGAACATGTTGTGTGTTTATGATGCCTTATGTGTGTGTGTGCCAATACCATGATTCTAATGCCTTGAATGCTAGCTAACGGTTTTATACCGATATTATTGTAGTTGCCTTGCATGTTAGGAACGCGGCCGAGAGATCCGGAAGAGTGGGCAGCCGGGGTCCGTACATTTTAGGATGGGTTTTGGGGGTTGTTGTTATGTATTGTTTAGGGTATTATGTATGTCGCGTGTATGGTGGTTGCCTTTAGCGTTGTATCTCGGCTGAAGTCTTTCGTTGTTTTCTTTTGGGGTTCATATCATTGCATTAAAATGAATTTCGGTTTTGCCTTTATTTGTGTCTTGTTGTAAGATCCAGTGAAATTGTTGTCAGGCTAATGGTCGGGACCCATTGTGAGGTCTCCGCCCGTAGCATCCCGAGTCCCGCGGAATCGGGGTGTTACAAAAGTGGTATCAGAGCCCTAGGTTGACAACAATGACACTCGCAATCTTCTAAAGGCCGAATGAGGAATAAACAGAACCCACACGGGTTCTGACTTTTCGTTTTCAAAATCATATGCATGAGTCGGGTTTGGGTTAGAATGTACGGACCACCACTCCTTCCGTGGATCTCGGCAGCGTAGTTTATTAGATTTTTTTTTATACATATTTGTATATATGTAGATATGTATCGTGGACCTAGGATGTTTTTGGACTATTATTATATTTTAATTATAGTTATGCATGGTGGATTTGTTATGTTGTTATGGTGGCATGACCTTTATATTGATATGAGTTGTACATGTGGCATGATAATATTATATTAGTGCTTAAAACTCGTTTTATGAGAATGGTTTCCTTGGATGTGTTATGTTGATAGCATGTGGACATAGGACTTACATAGTTATATACGTATACTAGGATATGTAGTGACATATGGATGCTAGACCTTATAGTCAAAATGATAGAAAGCTATCATCGCCCCGTGGATGACGCCGTTTGACTTAGGATAGTTTATATATGAGGTTGAGTATGCTCAAGTACAGAGTTGTGTGTCACCTTTGGATGAACACCTTGGTGGTTTCTCGGGCTCCTTTAAGAGGACGTCGAAGCGGAGGATTAGAGATAACGTAAAAGAAGGACAAACAAGTGGAAGAGAACCTCGAGATAGCTTAAGCAAAACTGAGAAGGAAGTCGTACAAGGAAGGAAGCAGCAAGAAGAGATAAGTGGTGGGTTCCAAAGGAAGGAACGATTGAACAAACAATGAAGCAACTAGAGACAATGAACGTAAGTTTTTTTTTTTTTCAAGGGCAGTGTTGAGGAACTAAAGATGCGAATCAAGTAAAGATGACTACATTCTCGCTCAAGACTAAAAGTGGCGCTCTAAGTAAAACGAGTTCTCAATAGGCACTTCTAAGTATGGGAGTCAAGATAAAAAGAGTGGTCAAACAATTATGAAAGATTGACGAGAATCGTAAGTTAAGCTTACGAGGGTACCGGAGTGTATAGTGACGATCTTTGTGAGATTCGAAGCGGGTGACTTATTCAGAAATTTGAGAGTTACGAAGAGGATAACATGGTAAAAGTTCACATAGTGGAATTACCATGGGAGTCAATCGTTTTCCGTCATTGTGATGAGGCTAAGCAACGCTAAGAAGGAGAAAGTGTGTGAGGGTGATGATCTTCAGAAGATGAAAGATGAAACAAGGGGCGCGGATCGAAAGACTTAAGTTACCAACCAAGAGAAGAGAGAGTGGTTATTAACGATAGAGATGTGGGGAGATACACTTACAACACATTATGAAGGATGGTTAAGCCTATGAGGTTGGGTCATTTGACACAAAAGAACTGGGAGGTATAGTTATCTTACAGAAGCGGAAGAAGAGGGGAGCATAATAGGAGCTAACGAAGTTGGAAGTAGAATATAGTGAGCTAGTAAAGTTTAGGCGGAATACCCCGAGAAGGTATCCTTTAGGAGTATGGTAACCTAGAAGTGTGGTAGGAGGGTAAGCCGTTGATCTTGGAGAGGGTCATCAATGAGTTAATCGGTGACCACCTAAAAATGCACAGGTGCGGGTTGTATATTGGAGAATGTAAGTGGGGAGAATAATCCAGGTGTGGGATCATGAAGAAGGGTAACAAGAACTTGGAGTATTCGTGGTGGTTGAATGTCGGCAATAAAGAGGTATTTCAAGGGAAGTGCAAGTATCTTAATCAAGTAACAAATTATCGATTCCAACAAGTGTTAGTAACGTACTGTGTGGGGAGAGATTGTAGCGATATGGTGCGACCTTCGTAGGTCATGGAGTTGTCATAGGGAAGAATGACACGGATCAGGGTAAAGGGAAATGGAAGGATAAAGAGGAAGGTGAGCCTTATATTGTTATTGTGCGTGAAGGGGGAATATATATAAGGGGAGTTATGATAGGTTTGTTCTAAAGTGATGATGTCATGTTTCCGCAAGCAAAAGTTAAGTCAAAGTTTTGTGACTAACATGGCGAAGCCATAGTGGCTATGATGTGAAACGAGAAATCTAGAATAATGCAACGCATCAATCTTGGAATTACGTTGATAGTGCTTGGTGAAGTAATGAGTGGATCTTTCAGGGTTGTGGTTAGGAAAATTTCGCCTAAGGGCATAATAGTACGGTTGTGAAGATTGTTCATGGAATACCCAGAGATGCTTAAGGTGACCAACAAGAGTAAGAGAAGACCGAAGTTTTGAAGTTGCTGTCGATATGAGATGTACAAGAAGTACATGAAAGATTGAGGTTAAAGTCTCTACGGTCGGTTGACAATCACATAAGAAAATGAAGTAAGTTCTACACCTACTTGAAGAAAGAATGTCTATAGTGAAAGTTGATGTGGGATACGGAGAGCTCGTCCCATAGGTTGGGATGTCCGAAGAAACAAAGGAGATTGTATCGATTTGTTATAAGACATGAACGAGTCTTGTAGTTAAGACCTTCGTGACTAAACACATGTGCGAGATCAAGAGATGTTTTTGTCTCCATCCATTTGAAGTGAGAAGAGGGATTAAGCTTAATTATTGCTTAACCAAGGCTGTCAAGAGTCGGAAGACTCGAGCAAGTTCCTTGAGTTTTGGAGATGAAGGATCTTTGCAAGAGGACGGTGAACATAGTAGCTACAGAAGGAACAATACACGTATTGAAGGACGTCACCCCAAACGGTCGGAGTGGACCACTTGTCAAGCGCTAGGACTAGGTGGTGTCGGGTATTACGATATGTGATGGGTAGAGAAAAGATAGAACCCGAGATAGAACGAATTCCAATGCATCGGAGTGTGAATTTTATCGCTAAGATTGGTTTGGGCTCAATTCCCTATTCTAAGGCATCGTACAAAAGACATCAATAAATGATACCCGTAAGGATACTCGAATTGAGGATGCAATCAAAGGAGCAATTGCAAGGACTAGTTGATAAAGGTTCATTAGAACCAATGCATTGTCATAGAGTACACCAGAAGTTATTATGGAAATATACCTTAAATGCTTGAATTGAAGTTATTATGAGAACACCAGAATTGTTGTGAAAAAGACAGACAGTTCTCTCCAATTGAACATCGATTACCGTGAGTCGAAGGACAAGTATTCCTTACAACGAATGGAGGATCTACTAAATCGGTTATAAGGGTCGGTAGTCTCTTGTGAGAATGATTTAAGGTCTGATTGTCACCAATTGAGAATTCGAGTATGAGATATTGCAAGTACGGCATTTTGGGCCAATTAGAGTCACTAAGAGTTGTAGTTATTCCATATGGGCTTACTGATGCCCGGATGAGATATTTTGGATGTACTCTTGAAAAAGAGAGATGTATGACATGTTGTCTCGGGATGGCAAACCCCGAAAGATGTGGTTGAGGTTACAAGTTTTCTTGGATGTGCTGAACTTTCCCAGATTTGTGAAAGGAGAAGTTACATAACACCAATTATGGTAACCTACTCCAGATGACAATGAAGTACTGAATGGGACAAAGAATTGACAAAAGAGTTTATGAGAGTTAAGAGGGGATTCATTGGTGCAATTGTTTTGAAATTGCCTCGAGGTATGATGGGTTTGAAGTGTACAAGCGATTCTCCAAGACCAGGTCTTGATTGAGTATTGAGGAACAATGTAAGAGTAATGGCATATGTGTCTCGTTAGTAGTAGCAGTATGAATTAAAGTATTTTCTTCATTACATAGAACTTGCAACAAAAACTGAGGAAATCTAACCTCAAAGTTAGTGTGATAAGAACCAAAGCCCATAGTGTATATTGGAAGTTCGACCTTCTTTGTTAGAGACAAGAAAAGAAGAAACTTAATGGAAATGTTGTAGTGAGAAAGACCCGTGTAGGAGGTTGAGTTTACGGAGCTAGTAGCATCGATAGAATCGACGTATTGACCTAGTTCTTTTTTTGATCGAGTTGTGCGCGTGCGTAGTGTTATATGTAGTTGTAACCCGTGTGAGAATGTGTTGTATGATCTGGACTTGATAGGATAGTTTGAGTAGATGGTGGGTACAAATTAGAAGGTTTAGGCCTTCTTAGTTTGAGAGTTCCTACCTCGGCTTTAGGGGCCGAGAAGTTCGGCGCATAGTAAGTTTCGGGACGAAACTTGTTTTTAGGGGGATCTAATGTGACGCCCCAATTTTAGGCGCATTGCGTTTTTATTCTTGCGGCTTTTATCGATATTTAATGGTTTTTTTTTATTAAAAGTATTTTATGACGCGAAATATCTTTCCAGAGTATATCATATTTTTTGATGCATTCCCGTATAGCCGTAGTATTATTTTCGGAAAAGTCGGAAATGTTTTTCGATTCAAAAATCCCGTTCCGAATGCTTTTTCCCCCTTTATGTTAATTTATTGTATTTGTTTTCTTTCTTTTCTTTTCTTTATTTTCCATCTCTCCCACGTGTGATGATGGACACCTCTGCGTCGACCCCTCGTTGCAACCTTAGCCAAGTCTGCACGCCATCCTCTTTCCCTCTCATTCTCACTCTCACTCCAACCCCTGCTTCATCTCCCCACTCCTGCATATCCTCTCCTTTGAAGCCTCACCTCTCCTCACCTTCCTTTTTGTCGAACAGCCGGGGAAAGAACCACCTCATGGTGTCGAAACCTCGCTAGTGAAGGAACCCAGCCGCCGTTGGTGTGGTGCCCGGACCCCGCCAGCTTCTCTCAGCTCTTCATCTTCCCGTTCTGTTTCTTTCCCTCGCTGATGCCCTCTCCTCTGTCGAAGTCGGCGAAGCAAGGACCACATCCTCTCGAACCGCCCTCGCTGCACAACCGGAGAAACCTTTGCGCTTTGCCTCTTGAGGGAGCCGCCTCGTCGACGCCGGGAAGCAACTGCTCCGCCTCGACCTTGCTTCATCAATCGACACCAGGGCCGCCAGCAAGCGGATCTTCGGCCGCCTTCTTCTCTCCCTTTCTTCTCTGTTTCTCACTGCCGTGAAGGAGCAGCCACTCCCGCCGGACTTGGGCCGCCTCTATTGCCGCCTTACCGCCCGGATTGATGCCGGTGAAGCCGTCCAGCCGCACGAGCCATTCCAGTGCCCTAACAGCCGCCGGATTGAGCCTACTAGGGTTTCCGCCATCTGAGAAAAGTCTTCAAATGAAACCCTTTTGATATTACAATCGGGACCCCTCACTTTTAGTATAATTACAATTTATAACCAGTGTTTTGTATTTGCACATTTGACCCTAATTTTTGAAAGTTGCATATCTTCCATCTGCTGAAATAATTACAAAAAGGGACCAAAGTTTTAATTATGGAAAATAACCCAAGCTTTATGATATTGTCATATTTGCCTAGAAAATGTTTTTACGAGTTTTAATCTTGGATTTTATATACGAGTTTGATCTTATATTTATATATATTACCTATTGTGTCCTTGTTGGTTTATTTATGGAATTTGGCCTAAAGATCTAATTACGTATTATGACCCATATTTTTTAGAATGATATTATTTGCCCCGGAAAATGCGTTAGCTGGTTTTAAACTTGGATTTTTGTTACAGGGATAGTCTTTATTGTTTATATTGTATAACTGGCTCGGAAAGTGTTTTTAAGATTTTAAACTCGGATTTGTATTACGGGGGTTATTCTTATAGTTTATGTATACTATGTAGTATGTCCAAATTTAGCGTTATGCTAAATTTGTATAGTTTTGGTGTTAGGTTCGGAAGCGTGCCGATAAAGGCCTAACGAGTCCAAGTCGGCATCCGTTGAACGACTTCCGTCTGTTGACGTCACGTGAGTACCCTCTCCCCGAGCTTATGATCTTACCTCAATCTAGTTATGTTTTATGGTAGTATCATGCTAGGTTGGACCTAGCATAACTTAGAGCGAATGCAAAGTAGTGGCTTGGAACCTTTAGGTGAGTGTTTGAGGTTATTATTTTTCTATGGCATGTGGTGCGTTGATCTTGAGTTGTTATACAGTTTTGAGCCTCATGGTTGATCTTGTGAGACTTCAGGTCGTATTTAATATGTTGGTTGAGATTGCGGAGTTTAGGAAGAAAGTATCCTAGTACATGGGGCTATAGTTGCGATCTTGTCAGTTGTGAGGACTAGGAGTGTTGTCCTAGTTTTTGAGAGTCTATGATCTTGTAAGAGTATATAGGTCTAGAAGTCTAAGTACTCCTAGTTTGTTGGTTAGTTATTGATTGTGTGCCTCGTCTGATCAGGCGTTGACTTACATTCCTACGGAAATTGAGTACGGGATTTAGCGGGTTTAGCTTCGGGACAGGTAAGTCTCCGGACTTACTTAGCTCGTATTCTCTGTATTAGCATCTATGTGTGTTGGTGGTGTGTGTTTATTGTTTATGTGTGTGTTTATTGTTTACGTTATAACATCTAAACCGGTAATGTAACACCCCAAATTTTACAACTCGGGGAGTTACTTGTTAGGACCGCACAGTGGGTCCCGACCTTAGTTGGACATCAACTTAACAAGATCTTGCAACAAGGCACAAATAAGGAAAACCAGAAATCATAAAATAAATCTTAACAATGTATGAATGTGACCAGAACAACTGACAGCCGGAAAACATAAGATAACAAAGTACAGCAAGAAGGAAAAGAACCAAGGTCCAACTGGAAATCCCACAAATAAAGAAACTGCAACACGTCCTAAAAGTACGACACCCCGGCTGACCACTACCATCCGGATCACTCGGCATCTGCTCTAACCTGTGGTAGTCTACACACATAACAACTGTTAGCTAACTATTATTTAGGTGATTCATCTTATTCAATTTTACAGTTGTGGCACGAGAGCTTTTAACAGTTCTCGCCTCCGTTCCTTATCCAACTGGGTGTAGGTCTAGCTGACCTCCGCCGGTAGCATCACTACAAACCGAGTATGGACTAGTCCCTAAAGAAACCCCCAGCGCCCGCAAGCTAACTTAGTAGAATGCCACCACCCGTTACTCTTAGGCCAAGTATAGGTCGGTAATTATCTATTACAACCTATAACTCTAAACATTTCAATCACACACCACTATCATCATTCATGCTCATATTTAGAAGTCAGCTAAGTAAGCCCAAAGGACTTACCTGTTATAAAGCTCGACTCTCTGTAAATCAAACTCGCATTGTAACCTGTAGCAACTCAGTTGCCTGCCAAAGGAGGTAAGTGCATTAGCACACTCCGACGTAATTAGAAGTCTAAGACTTCTAAGATAGAAGATCGTAATATGACATAACTACTTACAATACTAATTTATGGTAAAATGACCATTTTACCCTTAGTCCCGAGACTTCCAAAATTTCCGAAAAACATGTCTATACTCCTATTTGAGACTCTAAAGTCATATTCCAACTCCTAAATTTTAGTTTCGTTACAAACTGTCACTTTTCTTATTTCCCTATTTTCCATAAGGTCGTAAAGGTCTAACTTCGGTTTCAAATATAAAATTCATAAGAGCTTATAAAAATTCCGAAATAATTCCCTAGATTATCTATGATGTTCCATCTAACCTTAGGAGCAAGAATTTCTCAAAACAATTCATCCATCATTTTTATAAAAATTCTCAAAGTTGGCTACTCCACTTACAATTTCTATACTTAGCCAAAATTCCAATGTTTACAAAAACTGCTTAACTACCCTACTTTGGCAGCTTATAACTTCTAATCCGACCGTTCATTTCTTCTCAAATTTTAATATGCTAAACTACATATATCCATCTATCAACTATTAAAATTTCAACGGTGGATCCTCATCCAAACTCTCAAACATTGGTCGACAAAATGGGAAGTTTCTAATTTAAAAACTGAAGGAAAAAGAGTTATATTTACAGCAGTCCTTTGTTTCTACTATTATGTTTATACAACTCAACAGCTACCCATTACCAACTTAACCCATGTTCAAGGCCGAACTACAACAACATATCAATCCAGCCTTAAAGAATCGGTACACATACACAAGATCATACATTAGCCTTCCCATTACCTCTATACAAAAGACTTTCTAAAGCTGCTGCACTTGCTGTTTAAGCGAGGTTCTATCTCTTTCTACTCTAGGATCTCTAGTTCGAAACCTACAGCTTACAACTTATACACCGACTAATCCAATGTCCTAGGTTCTCTTAAGGTGCAATCAACCCTTATACACATAAGCTTAGAAACAACTACTGAATGAGTTTATCCTCAGAAGAACTTCACCTATCGGACTTCAGCAGGGAAGAGGCGCGTCGTTCGGCACCACCAGCTCCGGAGATCGAGGTTTAAAGTTCCCGGCTGCAATTGCGGAACGACTCTCCTGGACCTTGTTGTGGCATCCGGTCGAGTCGAAGTTAAGGACCCGTCCGGTACAGAGAAGAAACGCGTGAGCGACTAATCAAGACAGAAAGGAGAGAAGGAGTCGAGGCTGGGTCTTACCGGAGGGACAAAGAGACTCGGATCACTCAGAATCCTAGGCGCTTGACGATGATGGAACTGGTGAGCGACGGTGATGACTGCAGATGTAGTAGTTTCCTCTCCGCTTTAGACTTTCGATGGAACGAACGTTGTGGCTGAAACTGTATGGATCGATGGGAGTGTGTGAAGGCGTGGGTAGCAGGAAGAATGATATCTAAGCTGCGTGAATCTGGACAGAATTAAGGAGGGAAGGAAGATCCGTTTAGCGTGATTTTAGGCTGAGCAGATTGTGATTTCCTTCCCATTAATAGCAGTAGTTACGTACATTAAGAAGGAAAACAAGGCGTTGCTGATCTGCTCCACTAGCTGTTGGGTTGGGGGTAGGCTGCGCATTCTGGGCTGAAGATGGGCTGAAGCAGACGCTGGGCTGAAGCTGCTGAAGAAGGTAAGGCAGCTGCACACTCCGCTGGGCTGGGCTGGCGCTGGGCTGAAGAGGTAAGACAGCAGCACATGCTGCTGGGCTGTGGACAGGCTGCTGAAGCTGGCGAGTTTCTGGGCTGGCGAGCTGCTGGCGCTGCTGGGCTCATTGGCGCTGGGCTGTCAACAGCCTGTCTGGGCTTGTCACAGACTCGTCACAGCCTTGTCTGGGCCTTGTCACAGACTCGTCACAGCCTTGTCTGGCCTTGTCACAGCTTCGTCACAGCCTTGTCTGGCCTTGTCACAGCTTCGTCACAGACTTGTCTGGGCCTTGTCACAGCTTCGTCACAGACTTGTCCGGGCCTTGTCACAGCTTCGTCACAGACTTGTCAACGACGAGTCATATTCTAAATTAGGGTTTGGGGCTAAACTTATTATTTTATGTGAAGGTAAGCTACATAAAATGATAAACTTTTAAAAGATTCTATCATTTTATGTGAAGGAAATCTACATAAAATAATAAATTTTATAATAATGTGTCTAACTAAGTAGACGGATATGGATCAACTGATCGAGATCGGGTTTATTACAGAAATAAACGGAATAAAAATTTCGGATATTACATCAGTACCCCCTTAAAATAAGTTTCGTCCCGAAACTTAGAATAAGGTATCTGCCCAAACATTTCCCCTCAAGAGTCATATTCTAGCATGCAAACTACTCACGCCATTAAGCACATAAACATAAACCATCATTTAAACATATAATCACAGAAATCATATAAAGTATCTTCTCAGTACTAACCCGTCGGTACTGAGGTAGCGGCTAACTCCGCAAAGAACTCAGGGTAGTTACGTCTAATACTCTCCTGTGTCTCCCAGGTAGCCTCATCAGCTCCTCGTCTAGACCACTGGATCCTCAACATCGGTATCTCCTTAGAACGCAGGCGCCTAATACTACGCTCTAGGACGGCTACTGGATACTCAGCAAAAGTGTGGTCTGGCTCGACTATCAGATCCTCATGACTGATGACGTGTCTAGGATCCGGTATGTACTCTCTCAACTGAGATACATGAAAAACTGGGTGGACTCCTTCCAATCTCGGTGGCAGTGCTAGTCGGTAGGCAACCTCTCCGACTCTCTCTAAGATCTCAAATGGACCGACATATCGGGGACTCAGCTTCCCCTTAATGCCGAAACGTCTAACTCCTCTCGTAGGTGACACTCTCAACCACACCTGTGCACCTACTCTAAACTCCAAAGGTCGACGCCTTTTGTTGGCGTAGGACTTCTGACGACTCTGAGCTGCTAACATCCTCTCCCGGACTAAGGAAATCCGGGCGATGTCATCCTGTATCTGGTCTGGTACTACCCCATCAGCCTTGCTAGGCTCATCCCAACACAACGGTGTACGACATCTCCGCCCGTACAAAGCCTCATAAGGTGCCATCCCAATAGACGCGTGCCAGCTGTTATTATATGAAAACTCTACTAGTGGGAGATGATCTGGCCATACCTGTCCCCAATCTAGCACACATGCCCGCAACATGTCCTCTAAGGTCTGAATGGTCCTCTCAGACTGACCGTCTGTCTGTGGGTGATAGGCAGTGGTAAAGTGGAGACTCGTCCCTAGAGCAGTATGTACCTGCTGCCAAAACCTCGAGGTAAAACATCCATCCCTGTCGGAGAGCATAGTCCTCGGTACTCCATGGAGTCTCACAATGTGTCTGGTGAACTCCTCGGCTAGACGACTTACCGGCCACGTTTCCCTAATCGGAATGAAACGTGCGGTCTTCGTCAGACGGTCTACCACTACGCAAATGGCATCAAAACCTCTGCTGAGCCTCAACCCTGTAACAAAATCCTTAGATATATCTTCCCACTTCCAATGTGGTACTGGAAGTGGGTGGAGCTCTCCTCCGGATCTACGATGCTCAATCTTGACCTGCTGACAGGTCGCACACTAGGCTACATATCGGGCCATATCAGGCTTCAAACCACCCCACCAGAAGGAACGTCTCACGTCTTTATACATCTTACTCGCTCCTGGATGTACGGAGTAAGGGGTAGCGTGAGCCTCACCTAGTATCCTCTGTCTCAGCTCACTATCTGATGGCACACATATACGGTCCTGCAGTCTCATCACTCCATCGGCACCGATAGTGAACTGAGGTGCCTCATCTCGTGACATCCGGTCTTGGATCTGGGTCAAAGTAGGACAGGTCTCCTGCTTCTGTCGGATCTCACCCAACAGGTCAGGAAGTAACTCTAAGGTGGCTAACTGATGAGCTGTATCGGGGAACTGGATCTCTACCTCCAACCAAGCTAAGTCTCTCTGCAACTGTGGCTGTACTATCAACCGAGCTATCGCCTTCTCCCGAGGCGTCTTCCGACTCAAAGCGTCAGCAACTACATTCGCCTTCCCGGTGTGGTAGAGAATCTCAAGGTCGAAATCCTTGATCAACTCTAGCCACCGCCTCTGGTGGTTATTCAACTCCCGCTGAGTGAATATGTACTTCAGACTCTTATGGTCTGTGAAGATCTGACAGGTCGCTCCATAGAGATAATGACGCCAGATCTTAAGAGCATGTACTACCGTAGCTAACTCCAGGTCATGGGTGGGGTAGTTCTCCTCATACGTCTTCAGCTGTCGAGACGCATACGCTATGACCTTACCCCTCTGCATCAAGACACACCCCAAGCCCAGCTTGGATGCGTCACTGTACACTACAAAGTCCTCTGTACCCTCAGGCTATGCTAAGATCGGAGCAGACGTCAATCTCCTCTTCAGCTCCTCAAAACTCTGCTGACACGGCTCAGACCAGACGAACCGAGTAGTCTTCCTCAGGAGACAAGTAAGTGGTCGGGCAATTAGGGAAAACCCTTCCACAAACCGACGGTAATAACCTGCCAATCCAAGGAAGCTGCGAACCTCCTTAATATTCTTCGGAGGTTGCCAAGAAGACACTGACTCAATCTTCGCCGGGTCGACCTTAATCCCCTCAGCAGTCACTACATGGCCTAGGAAAGCCACCTCTGACATCCAGAACTCACACTTGGATAGCT
Organism: Fagopyrum homotropicum; assembly: GCA_033239125.1. NCBI lineage: Eukaryota > Viridiplantae > Streptophyta > Magnoliopsida > Caryophyllales > Polygonaceae > Fagopyrum > Fagopyrum homotropicum. The sequence goes on along the minus strand of BSWB01000007.1, from coordinate 96,928,410 downwards.
TAGCATATAGCTGGCTATCCTGTAGAATCTGTAACACTGTCCTCAAGTGTCCGGCATGCTCCTCTCGACTTCTGGAGTAAAATAGAATGTCGTCAATGAAGACCACTACAAACTGGTCTAACAAGTCGATGAAAATCCCATTCATCAACTCCATAAATACTGCTGGCGCATTAGTGAGCCCGAATGGCATCACTACAAACTCATAGTGGCCATACCTAGTCCGGAATGCCGTCTTAGGTATGTCCTGGTCTCTCACTCTCAGCTGGTGATACCCCGATCTCAAATCTATCCTCGAGAACACTGACGCTCCATGTAGCTGGTCCAGGAGATCATCTTTGCGAGGCAGTGGATACTTATTCTTGATGGTGACCTTATTCAACTCACGGTAGTCGATACACAGCCTCATCGATCCATCCTTCTTCCTCACAAATAATACTGGTGCGCCCCAGGGAGAAACACTAGGGCGTATGAAGCCCTTCTCTGCTAACTCCTCTAACTACTTCTTCACCTCAAGCAGCTCTATCGGGGCCATGCGGTACGGGGCTTTCGAGATCGGTCTCGTGCCCGGCTCTAACTCAATGCTAAAATCAACACTCCTCTGTGGAGGTAGCCCTGGTAAGTCGTCACTGAATACCTCTACAAACTCGCATGCAACTGGTATCTCCTCTATTGTTAGGCTCTTGCGCTCCTTCATGGCATAACACCAAAAGGCCTCGCAACCCTGTGCTATCAATTTGGCTGCTTTCACTGCGCTGATAACTGTGCCGGACTTTCCGAGGTCCCAACCTCGGAATATCACTCTGTGACCCTCCTCAGTGGCGACAGTCACAGTTCTCCTACCAATATCTAAGACTGCTCCATGTCTAGTCATCCAATCTATCCCCAATATCACGTCCTCATGTGCTAAGGGCATGACTAGAAAATTTACTAACCAAATCCGGCCTCCCAGATGAATAAAGCAGTCATAAATCTCTCGGGATCCTCTAACCTTACCCCCATCTGGTAACCCAACCACAAAAGGTACACCGTCTACCGTAGCTAAGGACAACCTATCTACGCATGCATCTGATATAAAGGAGTGCGTAGCACCCGTATCAAATAAAACTCGCACAGGTAAGTCATGGATCCAAATAGTACCTGTGGTCGCAGGTGCTGTAGGCTGCTCAGTGCTCCTCAGCTCGAACACTCTCGATGGTCCTCCTCCGGTGTCAGTGGTACTACCACGTCCCCTGCCACGACCCGATCCCTGTGCCGTACTGTATGAAGCACGATGTCCTGGAGCCCGGTACTGTTGCTGCTGCTGACTCGGTGCTCGGTACTGAGGAGGTCTCTGTACACTCTTCTCAACACCTGCAGGAGAAGATCCCTGCTGGGAAGGGGCCCTACCCTGACGGCAGAAGGTAGCTCTGTGTCCCGGCTTCCCACAAGTGAAGCAAGTGGTAGGTGGTCTCTGGCAATCTGTCTTAATGTGATCGCGGCTACCGCAGTTAAAGCACTATCGATCTCTACTGGGAGTCTGAACTGTAGAGTGGTAGCTGGACCTCCCTGAGTCTGTCCTCGACCATAACCTGCTACTGCTGCACTGCTACCAGCATGTCCTGTCCTCTGCCGCTTATCCGGCCCACTAGACTGAACTGCTTTCCTCGAAGCTGGTCTATCTCTCTCGTAAGCAGTGGCCCTATCCTGATAATCAGACAAAGTCTCACAGCGGAATCCAGCCAGATAGGATCGGGTACTCTCTCTCAATCTCCTGGAGAAAAGGTAAACATGTTGCTCTTCGGGAGGTGCAGCTGGTCCAAGTAAGGTCGACTCTTTCTGAAACTTCTTTATGGCTGCAGCAATCGGGATATCCTCAAATCCCGCCTCAATGAAATCCTGGAATCTCTCCTTCCTCAGCGAAACAGGACAGTACCTGTCCCTAACAATATTCCTCATCTGCTCCCAACTGGTGACTCGGCTACGAATGGTACGCCACCATGAATCAACATCATTTGTGAAGCAGGTCTGCACCAAATCCACCTGTCGATCCTCGGGGCAACGTATTGCCTCCAAAGCAGTCTCTATCTTCCCTATCCAGTGCTCCACCTCTAGCCCTATTTCTCCACTGAATGAGGGAACCTTCTGAGAGTTGAAAGCCTTCAACCACTCATCCGGTCTCGGTGCTCTAGACCCAACAGGCGCTATATCAGCATTAGCTCTCCTCTCAGGTACAGCCGGCACCTGAGACACTCCCTGTGTCACCTGAGCTGACCTAGCCGGTACCACCGGTGGTACCTGGGTAAGCCTCTCAACTTTGGCAGCCTCCTCCATACGCTCGACGTATGCTCTGTACTCCCTATACTCCGATGCTCCAATAGAAACACGTCCTGACTCAGTCGAACGTGCTCCCTGCGCTCCAGACCTAGCGGCGGTCTCATGCCTGACCTCGGGGCCTACACTCTCTGCTACCTCTTCCACAGCAACCTCTGGTATGCTTGCTGCAGGTGGATCCTCTCGAGGAACTCGTCCTTGACCTCTCCCTAGTGGAGGTCTACCCCCACGACCACGCCCTCTAACAGCAGGGGTGCTATCAGCTCGATCCTGTCTGACTGGGGGAAGGGGGGACGACCCCTACCTCGGCCAGCCACTAGTGTAGCCCTACTACATGCCATCTGCACGAATGGTAACAACTACAGTTATAATCTAACTAATCTATCATAACAGTAAAAGTCTATAATAATAATACTAAGAATACCGAGATCCGCAGAGGTAGTGGTGGTCATCCGTACTTTTTATCCCAACCCGACTATGTATGCATTTTAAAACCAAAATCTTCATTGGAAAACTCACACCCCTTTTGGGTTCTGTTTATTTACTTATATGACCTTTTTAGAAGATTTCAAGTGCCATTGTTGCCAACCTAGAGCTCTGATACCATGTTGTAACACCCCAAATTTTACAACTCGGGGAGTTACTGGTTAGGACCGCACAGTGGGTCCCGACCTTAGTTTGACAACAACTTCACAAGATCTTGCAACAAGGCACAGATAAGGAAAACCAGAAATCATAAAATAAACCTTAACAATGTATGAATGTGACCAGAACAACTGACAGCCGGAAAACATAAGATAACAAAGTACAGCAAGAAGGAAAAGAACCAAGGTCCAACTGGAAATCCCACAAATAAAGAAACTGCAACACGTCCTAAAAGTATGACACCCCGGCTGACCACTACCATCCGGATCACTCGGCATCTGCTCTAACCTGTGGTAAGTCTACACACATAACAACTGTTAGCTAACTATTATTTAGGTGATTCATCTTATTCAATTTTACAGTTGTGGCACGAGAGCTTTTAACAGTTCTCGCCTCCGTTCCTTATCCAACTGGGTGTAGGTCTAGCTGACCTCCGCCGGTAGCATCACTACAAACCGAGTATGGACTAGTCCCTAAAGAAACCCCCAGCGCCCGCAAGCTAACTAAGCAGAATGCCACCGCCCGTTACTCTTAGGCCAAGTATAGGTCGGTAATTATCTATCACAACCTATAACTCTAAACATTTCAATCACACACCACTATCATCATTCATGCTCATATTTAGAAGTCAGCTAAGTAAGCCCAAAGGACTTACTTGTTATAAAGCTCGACTCTGTGTAAATCAAACTCGCACTATAACCTGTAGCAACTCAGTTGCCTGCCAAAGGAGATAAGTGCATTAGCACACTCCAACGTAATTAGAAGTCTAAGACTTCTAAGATAGAAGATCGTAATATGACATAACTACTTACAGTACTAATTTATGGTAAAATGACCATTTTACCCTTAGTCCCGAGACTTCCAAATTTTCCGAAAAACATGTCTAAACTCCTATTTGAGACTCTAAAGTAATATTCCAACTCCTAAAGTTTAGTTTGGTTACAAACTGTCACTTTTCTTATTTCCCTATTTTCCAAAAGGTCGTAAAGGTCTAACTTCGGTTTCAAATATAAAATTCGTAAAAGCTTATAAAAATTCCGAAATAATTCCCTAGATTATCTATGATGTTCCATCTAACCTTAGGAGCAAGAATTTCTCAAAACTGTTCATCCATTATTTTTACAAAAATTCTCAAAGTTGGCTACTCCACTTACAATTTCTATACTTAGCCAAAATTCCAATGTTTACAAAAACTTCTTAACTACCCTACTTTGGAAGCTTATAACTTCTAATCCGACCGTTCATTTCTTCTCAAATTTTAATATGCTAAACTACATATATCCATCTATCATCTATTAAAATTTCAACGGTGGATCCTCATCCAAACTCTCAAACATTGGTTGACAAAATGGGAAGTTTCTAATTTAAAAACTGAAGGAAAAAGAGTTATATTTACAGCAGTCCTTTGTTTCTACTATTATGTTTATACAACTCAACAGCTACCAATTACCAACTTAACCCATGTTCAAGGCCGAACTACAACAACATATCAATCCAGCCTTAAAGAATCGGTACACATACACAAGATCATACATTAGCCTTTCCATTACCTCTATACAAAAGACTTTCTAAAGCTGTTGCACTTGCTGTTTAAGCGAGGTTCTATCTCTTTCTACTCTAGGATCTCTAGTTCGAAACCTACAGCTTACAACTTATACACCGACTAATCCAATGTCCTAGGTTCTCTTTAGGTGCAATCAACCCTTATACACATAAGCTTAGAAACAACTACTGAATGAGTTTATCCTCAGAAGAACTTCACCTATCGGACTTCAGCAGGGAAGAGGCGCGTCGTTTCTGCGTCGTTCGGCACCACCAGCTCCGGAGATCGAGGTTTAAAGTTCCCGGCTGCAGTTGCGGAACGACTCTCCTGGACCTTGCTGTGGCATCCGGTTGAGTCGAAGTTAAGGACCCGTCCGGTACAGAGAAGAAACGCGTGAGCGACTAATCAAGACAGAAAGGAGAGAAGGAGTCGAGGCTGGGTCTTACCGGAGGGACAAAGAGACTCGGATCACTCAGAATCCTAGGCGCTTGACGATGATGGAACTGGTGAGCGACGGTGATGACTGCAGATGTAGTAGTTTCCTCTCCGCTTTAGACTTTCGATGGAACGAACGTTGCGGCTGAAACTGTATGGATCGATGGGAGTGTGTGAAGGCGTGGGTAGCAGGAAGAATGATATCTAAGCTGCGTGAATCTGGACAGAATTAAGGTGGGAAGGAAGATCCGTTTAGTGTGATTTTAGGCTGAGCAGATTGTGATTTCCTTCCCATTAATAGCAGCAGTTACGTACATTAAGAAGGAAAACAAGGCGTTGCTGATCTGCTCCTCTAGCTGCTGGGCTGCGGGTAGGCTGCGCATTCTGGGCTGAAGATGGGCTGAAGCAGACGCTAGGCTGAAGCTGCTGAAGAAGGTAAGGCAGCTGCACACTCCGCTGGGATGAAGAGGTAAGACAACAGCACATGCTGCTGGGCTGCGGACAGGCTGCTGAAGCTGGCGAGTTTCTGGGCTGGCGAGCTGCTGGCGCTGCTAGGCTCACTGGCGCTGGGCTGTCAACAGCCTGTCTGGGCTTGTCACAGACTCGTCACAGCCTTGTCTGGGCCTTGTCACAGACTCGTCACAGCCTTGTCTTGTCTTGTCACAGCTTCGTCACAGACTTGTCTGGGCCTTGTCACAGCTTCGTCACAGACTTGTCCGGGCCTTGTCACAGCTTTGTCACAGACTTGTCAACGACGAGTCATATTCTAAATTAGGGTTTGGGGCTAAACTTATTATTTTATGTGAAGGTAAGCTACATAAAATGATAAACTTTTAAAAGATTCTATCATTTTATGTGAAGGAAATCTACATAAAATGATAAATTTTATAATAATGTGTCTAACTAAGTAGACGGATATGGATCAACTGATCGAGATCGGGTTTATTACAGAAATAAACGGAATAAAAATTTCGGATATTACATCAGTACCCCCTTAAAATAAGTTTCGTCCCGAAACTTATAATAAGGTATCTGCCCAAACATTTCCCCTCAAGAGTCATATTCTAGCATGCAAACTACTCACGCCATTAAGCACATAAACATAAACCATCATTTAAACATATAATCACAGAAATCATATAAAGTATCGTCTCAGTACTAACCCGTCGGTACTGAGGTAGCGGTTAACTCCGCAAAGAACTCAGGGTAGTTACGTCTAATACTCATCTCTGTCTCCCAGGTAGCCTCATCAGCTCCTCGTCTAGACCACTGGATCCTCAGCATCGGTATCTCCTTAGAACGCAGGCGCCTAATACTACGCTCTAGGATGGCTACTGGACACTCCACAAAAGTGTGGTCTGGCTCGACTATCAGATCCTCATGACTGATGACGTGTCTAGGGTCCGGTATGTACTCTCTCAACTGAGATACATGAAAAACTGGGTGGACTCCTTCCAATCTCGGTGGCAGTGCTAGTCGGTAGGCAACCTCTCCGACTCTCTCTAAGATCTCAAATGGACCGACATATCGGGGACTCAGCTTCCCCTTAATGCCGAAACGTCTAACTCCTCTCGTAGGTGACACTCTCAACCACACCTGTGCACCTACTCTAAACTCCAAAGGTCGACGCCTTTTGTTGGCGTAGGACTTCTGACGACTCTGAGCTGCTAACATCCTCTCCCGGACTAAGGCAATCCGGGCGATGTCATCCTGTATCTGGTCTGGTACTACCCCATCAGCCTTGCTAGGCTCATCCCAACACAACGGTGTACGACATCTCCGCCCGTACAAAGCCTCATAAGGTGCCATCCCAATAGACGCGTGCCAGCTGTTATTATATGAAAACTCTACCAGTGGGAGATGATCTGGCCATACCTGTCCCCAATCTAGCACACATGCCCGCAACATGTCCTCTAAGGTCTGAATGGTCCTCTCAGACTGACCGTCTGTCTGTGGGTGATAGGCATTGGTAAAGTGGAGACTCGTCCCCAGAGCAGTATGTACCTGCTGCCAAAACCTCGAGGTAAAACGTCCATCCCTGTCGGAGACGATAGTCCTCGGTACTCCATGGAGTCTCACAATGTGTCTGGTGAACTCCTCGGCTAGACGACTTACCGGCCACGTTTCCCTAATCGGAATGAAACGTGCGGTCTTCGTCAGACGGTCTACCACTACCCAAATGGCATCAAAACCTCTGCTGAGCCTCAACCCTGTAACAAAATCCATAGATATATCTTCCCACTTCCAATGTGGTACTGGAAGTGGGTGGAGCTCTCCTCCGGATCTACGATGCTCAATCTTGACCTGCTGACAGGTCGCACACTGGGCTACATATCGGGCCACATCAGGCTTCAAACCACCCCACCAGAAGGAACGTCTCACGTCTTTATACATCTTACTCGCTCCTGGATGTACGGAGTAAGGGGTAGCGTGAGCCTCACCTAGTATCCTCTGTCTCAGCTCACTGTCTGATGGCACACATATACGGTCCTGCCGTCTCATCACTCCATCGGCACCGATAGTGAACTGAGGTGCCTCATCTCGTGACATCCGGTCTTGGATCCGGGTCAAAGTAGGACAGGTCTCCTGCTTCTGTCGGATCTCACCCAACAGGTCAGGAAGTAACTCTAAGGTGGCTAACTGATGAGCTGTATCGGGGAACTGGATCTCTACCTCCAACCAAGCTAAGTCTCTCTGCAATTGTGGCTATACTATCAACCGAGCTATCGCCTTCTCCCGAGGCGTCTTCCGACTCAAAGCGTCAGCAACTACATTCGCCTTCCCGGTGTGGTAGAGAATCTCAAGGTCGAAATCCTTGATCAACTCTAGCCACCGCCTCTGGTGGTTATTCAACTCCCGCTGAGTGAATATGTACTTCAGACTCTTATGGTCTGTGAAGATCTGACAGGTCGCTCCACAGAGATAATGACGCCAGATCTTAAGAGCATGTACTACCGTAGCTAACTCCAGGTCATGGGTGGGGTAGTTCTCCTCATACGTCTTCAGCTGTCGAGACGCATACGCTATGACCTTACCCCTCTGCATCAAGACACACCCCAAGCCCAGCTTGGATGCGTCATTGTACACTACAAAGTCCTCTGTACCCTCAGGCTATGCTAAGATCGGAGCAGACGTCAATCTCCTCTTCAGCTCCTCAAAACTCTGCTGACACGGCTCAGACCAGACGAACCGAGTAGTCTTCCTCAGGAGACAAGTAAGTGGTCGGGCAATTAGGGAAAACCCTTCCACAAACCGACGGTAATAACCTGCCAATCCAAGGAAGCTGCGAACCTCCTTAATATTCTTCGGAGGTTGCCAAGAAGACACTGACTCAATCTTCGCCGGGTCGACCTTAATCCCCTCAGCAGTCACTACATGGCCTAGGAAAGCCACCTCTGACATCCAGAACTCACACTTGGATAGCTTAGCATATAGCTGGCTATCCTGTAGAATCTGTAACACTGTCCTCAAGTGTCCGGCATGCTCCTCTCGACTTCTAGAGTAAACTAGAATGTCGTCAATGAAGACCACTACAAACTGGTCTAACAAGTCGATGAAAATCCCATTCATCAACTCCATAAATACTGCTGGCGCATTAGTGAGCCCGAATGGCATCACTACAAACTCATAGTGGCCATACCTAGTCCGGAATGCCGTCTTAGGTATGTCCTGGTCTCTCACTCTCAGTTGGTGATACCCCGATCTCAAATCTATCCTCGAGAACACTGACGCTCCATGTAGCTGGTCCAACAGATAATCTATGCGAGGCAGTGGATACTTATTCTTGATGGTGAACTTGTTCAACTCCCGGTAGTCGATACACAGCCTCATCAATCCATCCTTCTTCCTCACAAATAATACTGGTGCGCCCCAGGGAGAAACACTAGGGCGTATGAAGCCCTTCTCTGCTAACTCCTCTAACTGCTTCTGAAGCTCAAGCAGCTCTATCAGGGCCATGCGGTACGGGGCTTTCGAGATCGGTCTCGTGCCCGGCTCTAACTCATTGCTAAAATCAACACTCCTTTGTGGAGGTAGCCCTGGTAAGTCGTCATTGAATACCTCTGCAAACTCGCATGCAACTGGTATCTCCTCTATTGTTAGGCTCTTGCGCTCCTTCATGGCATAACACTAGAAGGCCTCGCAACCCTGTGCTATCAATCTGGCTGCTCTCACTGTGCTCATAACTGTGCCGGACTTTCCGAGGTCCTAACCTCGGAATATCACTCTGTGACCCTCCTCAGTGGCGACAGTCACAGTTCTCCTACCAATATCTAAGAATGCTCCATGTCTAGTCATCCAATCTATCCCCAATATCACGTCCTCATGTGCTAAGGGCATGACTAGAAAATTTACTAACCAAATCCGGCCTCCCAGATGAATAGGGCAGTCGTAAATCTCTCGGGATCCTCTAACCTTACCCCCATCTGGTAACCCAACCACAAAAGGTACACCCTCTACCGTAGCTAAGGACAACCTATCTACGCATGCATCTGATATAAAGGAGTGCGTAGCACCCGTATCAAATAAAACTCGCACAGGTAAGTCATGGATCCAAATAGTACCTGTGGTCGCAGGTGTTGTAGGCTGCTCAGTGCTCCTCGGCTCGAACACTCTCGATGGTCCTCCTCTGGTGTCAGTGGTACTACCACGTCCCCTGCCACGACCCGATCCCTGTGCCGTACTGTATGAAGCACGATGTCCTGGAGCCCGGTACTGTTGCTGCTTCTGACTCGGTGCTCGGTACTGAGGAGGTCTCTGTACACTCTTCTCAGCACCTGCAGGAGAAGATCCCTGCTGGGAAGGGGCCCTACCCTGACGGCAGAAGGTAGCTCTGTGTCCCGCCTTCCCACAAGTGAAGCAAGTGGTAGGTGGTCTCTGGCAATCTGTCTTAATGTGATCGCGGCTACCGCAGTTAAAGCACTGTCGATCTCTACTGGGAGTCTGAACTGTAGAGTGGTAGCTGGACCTCCCCTGAGTCTGTCCTCGACCATAACCTGCTACTGCTGCACTGCTACCAGCATGTCCTGTCCTCTGCCGCTTATCCGGCCCACTAGACTGAACTGCTTTCCTCGAAACTGGCCTATCTCTCTCGTAAGCAGAGGCCCTATCCTGATAATCAGACAAAGTCTCACAGTGGAATCCAACCAGATAGGATCGGGTACTCTCTCTCAATCTCCTGGAGAAAAGGTAAACATGCTGCTCTTCGGGAGGTGCAGCTGGTCCAAGTAAGGTCAACTCTTTCTGAAACTTCTTTATGGCTGCAGCAATCGGGATATCCTCAAATCCCGCCTCAATGAAATCCTGGAATCTCTCCTTCCTCAGCGAAACAGGACAGTACCTGTCCCTAACAATATTCCTCATCTGCTCCCAACTGGTGACTCGGCTACGAATGGTACGCCACCATGAATGAGCATCATCTGTGAAGCAGGTCTGCACCAAATCCACCTGTCGATCCTCGGGCAACGTATTGCCTCCAAAGCAATCTCTATCTTCCCTATCCAGTGCTCCACCTCTAGCCCTATTTCTCCACTGAATGAAGGAACCTTCTGAGAGTTGAAAGCCTTCAACCACTCATCCGGTCTCGGTGCTCTAGACCCAGCAGGCGCTCTATCAGCATTAGCTCTCCTCTCAGGTACAGCCGGCACCTGAGACACTCCCTGTGTCACCTGAGCTGACCTAGCCGGTACCACCGGTGGTACCTAGGTAAGCCTCTCAACTTTGGCAGCCTCCTCCATACGCTCGACGTATGCTCTGTACTCCCTATACTCCGATGCTCCAATAGAAACACGTCCTGACTCAGTCGAACGTGCTCCCTGCGCTCCAGACCTAGCGGCGGTGTCATGCCTGACCTCGGGGCCTACACTCTCTGCTACCTCTTCCACAGCAGCCTCTGGTATGCTTGCTGCAGGTGGATCCTCTCGAGGAACTCGTCCTTGACCTCTCCCTAGTGGAGGTCTACCCCCACGACCACGCCCTCTAACAGCAGGGGTGCTATCAGCTCGATCCTGTCTGACTGGGGGAAGGGGGGACGACCCCTACCTCGGCCAGCCACTAGTGTAGCCCTACTACGTGCCATCTGCACGAATGGTAACAACTACAGTTATAATCTAACTAATCTATCATAACAGTAAAAGTCTATAATAATAATACTAAGAATATCGAGATCCGCAGAGGTAGTGTTGGTCATCCGTACTTTTTATCCCAACCCGACTATGTATGCATTTTAAAACCAAAATCTTCATTGGAAAACTCAGACCCCTTTCGGGTTCTGTTTATTTACTTATATGACCTTTTTAGAAGATTTCAAGTGCCATTGTTGCCAACCTAGAGCTCTGATACCATGTTGTAACACCCCAAATTTTACAACTCGGGGAGTTACTGGTTAGGACCGCACAGTGGGTCCCGACCTTAGTTTGACAACAACTTCACAAGATCTTGCAACAAGGCACAGATAAGGAAAACCAGAAATCATAAAATAAACCTTAACAATGTATGAATGTGACCAGAACAACTGACAGCCGGAAAACATAAGATAACAAAGTACAGCAAGAAGGAAAAGAACCAAGGTCCAACTGGAAATCCCACAAATAAAGAAACTGCAACACGTCCTAAAAGTATGACACCCCGGCTGACCACTACCATCCGGATCACTCGGCATCTGCTCTAACCTGTGGTAAGTCTACACACATAACAACTGTTAGCTAACTATTATTTAGGTGATTCATCTTATTCAATTTTACAGTTGTGGCACGAGAGCTTTTAACAGTTCTCGCCTCCGTTCCTTATCCAACTGGGTGTAGGTCTAGCTGACCTCCGCCGGTAGCATCACTACAAACCGAGTATGGACTAGTCCCTAAAGAAACCCCCAGCGCCCGCAAACTAACTGAGCAGAATGCCACCGCCCGTTACTCTTAGGCCAAGTATAGGTCGGTAATTATCTATCACAACCTATAACTCTAAACATTTCAATCACACACCACTATCATCATTCATGCTCATATTTAGAAGTCAGCTAAGTAAGCCCAAAGGACTTACTTGTTATAAAGCTCGACTCTGTGTAAATCAAACTCGCACTATAACTTGTAGCAACTCAGTTGCCTGCCAAAGGAGATAAGTGCATTAGCACACTCCAACGTAATTAGAAGTCTAAGACTTCTAAGATAGAAGATCGTAATATGACATAACTACTTACAGTACTAATTTATGGTAAAATGACCATTTTACCCTTAGTCCCGAGACTTCCAAATTTTCCGAAAAACATGTCTAAACTCCTATTTGAGACTCTAAAGTAATATTCCAACTCCTAAAGTTTAGTTTGGTTACAAACTGTCACTTTTCTTATTTCCCTATTTTCCAAAAGGTCGTAAAGGTCTAACTTCGGTTTCAAATATAAAATTCGTAAAAGCTTATAAAAATTCCGAAAAAATTCCGAAATAATATGACATAACTACTTACAGTCACTTTTCTTATTTCCCTATTTACTTATATGACCTTTTTAGAAGATTTCTCAAAACTGTTCATCCATTATTTTTACAAAAATTCTGAAAGTTGGCTACTCCACTTACAATTTCTATACTTAGCCAAAATTCCAATGTTTACAAAAACTTCTTAACTACCCTACTTTGGAAGCTTATAACTTCTAATCCGACCGTTCATTTCTTCTCAAATTTTAATATGCTAAACTACATATATCCATCTATCATCTATTAAAATTTCAACGGTGGATCCTCATCCAAACTCTCAAACATTGGTTGACAAAATGGGAAGTTTCTAATTTAAAAACTGAAGGAAAAAGAGTTATATTTACAGCAGTCCTTTGTTTCTACTATTATGTTTATACAACTCAACAGCTACCAATTACCAACTTAACCCATGTTCAAGGCCGAACTACAACAACATATCAATCCAGCCTTAAAGAATCGGTACACATACACAAGATCATACATTAGCCTTCCCATTACCTCTACACAAAAGACTTTCTAAAGCTGTTGCACTTGCTGTTTAAGCGAGGTTCTATCTCTTTCTACTCTAGGATCTCTAGTTCGAAACCTACAGCTTACAACTTATACACCGACTAATCCAATGTCCTAGGTTCTCTTAAGGTGCAATCAACCCTTATACACATAAGCTTAGAAACAACTACTGAATGAGTTTATCCTCAGAAGAACTTCACCTATCGGACTTCAGCAGGGAAGAGGCGCGTCGTTGCTGCGTCGTTCGGCACCACCAGCTCCGGAGATCGAGGTTTAAAGTTCCCGGCTGCAGTTGCGGAACGACTCTCCTGGACCTTGCTGTGGCATCCGGTTGAGTCGAAGTTAAGGACCCGTCCGGTACAGAGAAGAAACGCGTGAGCGACTAATCAAGACAGAAAGGAGAGAAGGAGTCGAGGCTGGGTCTTACCGGAGGGACAAAGAGACTCGGATCACTCAGAATCCTAGGCGCTTGACGATGATGGAACTGGTGAGCGACGGTGATGACTGCAAATGTAGTAGTTTCCTCTCCGCTTTAGACTTTCGATGGAACGAACGTTGCGGCTGAAATTGTATGGATCGATGGGAGTGTGTGAAGGCGTGGGTAGCAAGAAGAATGATATCTAAGCTGCGTGAATCTGGACAGAATTAAGGAGGGAAGGAAGATCCGTTTAGCGTGATTTTAGGCTGAGTAGATTGTGATTTCCTTCCCATTAATAGCAGCAGTTACGTACATTAAGAAGGAAAACAAGGCGTTGCTGATCTGCTCCTCTAGCTGCTGGGCTGCGGGTAGGCTGCGCATTCTGGGCTGAAGATGGGCTGAAGCAGACGCTGGGCTGAAGCTGCTGAAGAAGGTAAGGCAGCTGCACACTCCGCTGGGCTGGGCTGGCGCTGGGCTGAAGAGGTAAGACAGCAGCACATGCTGCTGGGCTGCGGACAGGCTGCTGAAGCTGGCGAGTTTCTGGGCTGGCGAGCTGCTGGCGCTGCTGGGCTCACTGGCGCTGGGCTGTCAACAGCCTGTCTGGGCTTGTCACAGACTCGTCACAGCCTTGTCTGGGCCTTGTCACAGACTCGTCACAGCCTTGTCTGGCCTTGTCACAGCTTCGTCACAAACTTGTCTGGGCCTTGTCACAGCTTCGTCACAGACTTGTCCGGGCCTTGTCACAGCTTCGTCACAGACTTGTCAACGACGAGTCCTATTCTAAATTAGGGTTTGGGGCTAAACTTATTATTTTATGTGAAGGTAAGCTACATAAAATGATAAACTTTTAAAAGATTCTATCATTTTATGTGAAGGAAATCTACATAAAATGATAAATTTTATAATAATGTGTCTAACTAAGTAGACGGATATGGATCAACTGATCGAGATCGGGTCTATTACAGAAATAAACGGAATAAAAATTCCGGATATTACAGATAATAGGATCACCAACTTTATATGTTTATATTTGGCCCAAGTGAATGATAACGGGCGGTGACCGTTTGTCCAGTCCAAAATGGGGATGACTGGGAGGTGCCTTGCGACCAGCCCATCGGGTGATGCTGATCCGCATCAAGTACAAACCCGTATGGTGAAAGGGGACAAGGGCGAGATCTTTAAGATTCTCGTGTCACAAAAGAAGTTGAATTAGAACGGGATATGACCTAATAATAAAAAGATATTAAACCGGATTGTGTGTTTTGGAACCTGTTGTGTGTTTATGATGCCTTATGTGTGTGTGTGCCAATACCATGATTCTAATGCCTTGAATGCTAGCTAACGGTTTTATACCGATATTATTGTAGTTGCCTTGCAGGTTAGGAACGCGGCCGAGAGATCCGGAAGAGTGGGCAGCGGGGTCCGTACATTTTAGGATGGTTTTGGGGGTTGTCGTTATGTATTGTTTAGGGTATTATGTATGTCGCGTGTATGGTGGTTGCCTTTAGCGTTGTATCTCGGCTGAAGTCTTTCGTTGCTTTCTTTTGGGGTTCATATCATTGCATTAAAATGAATTTCGGTTTTGCCTTTATTTGTGTCTTGTTGTAAGATCCAGTGAAATTGTTGTCAAGCTAAGGGTCGGGACCCATTGTGAGGTCTCCGCCCGTAGCATCCCGAGTCCCGCGGAATCGGGATGTTACATAAAATCTATTTAAATTTTGTTATAGTGAACGTCAGTAAAACAATTGTAGATAATATCAAGGTTACAAAAATATTCTACTCCTACAAGTTCGGGAATCAAAAGTTCATTTCAACAAGTTTGTAGATCACATATCCAACGCACAATATATATATATATAGAGTATAGATCCTATGAGAACACCCTCTAACGTGAGAACATGAGAACAGATTCATAATTATTATTAGTTTTGTTACGAATGTGTCATATCGTTTAATGTATTATTCGTAGTTATTGTTGGATTCCTAATTATTATTATTTTTGATATCTACTTTAAATCTCAACCCTTAATACTCACATCCAACGGTGTACGATTGTTCTCATGTTCTCACGTTAGGGGTGTTCTCATGGGAACCACACCCTATATATATATATATATATTTATGTACGTGTTTATCTAATCCTCTCCAAGTTTGTATCTAAAATATAAACATAAATTAGATTGATAATCTTTTTTAGTTTTGCAAACCGTATCTAAAATATTCGAATCAAAGAGTGCATAAAAAGTTTTAATCTAGATAATTATGTATTGATAATCTTTTTAATTTTTGTAAACCGTATCTAAGATTTACAAATTAAAGAGTGCATAAGAAGTTTTAATCTAGATAATTATGTATTGATAATCTTTTTGTTTTTGTAAACAATATCTAAAACTTCAAGAAACTTTTGTTAGTTGATAAGCTTTCGTAATAAGTTTTACTAACCCTAATGTTACTATATGTATATTCGTAGTTCACTGCTTTCACAAATTCATTAGCTTTCGTCCATCACAACAAACGTGTAAGTCCATTGGTGTGTTGCGGATAGTTAAACTTTCACCATATGTAACGCCCGGTTTCGATTTCTCCCCTCTTGAGTACTTCTACCGATATTTTAAAATATAATTATAATTTTCCTTTAAATGTTTTAAAACGTAATTTTTTTTTTCAAGCCAAAAACCTTACGGAAAGTCGAGTTTGGTTTTGACCATGTTGTAAATTGTTTGGATTGCCCAGAAAATTGGTTTTACGAGTTTTATGCTTGTTTTAAAAGAAAAATGGGATTTCCCTTGGTTCGTTTTATTCGTTAGATCGCCGTTCAAATTTAGCATGTAAGCTAAATTTGATTAGTTTTGATGTTTAGGTCCTGAAGCAACCGTTAAGAGATGACGAACCCGTTCTTGAACTCCGTAGACCGTGCTTCACCTTGGATCTCGTGTGAGTACCTTCTCCTTCGTTAGTTCGGTAATGGTAGTATAACATTTTAGGTGAACTTAGCATAACATAGAGCAAATGCCATGTAGTGGCCATGAACCATAGATATTAGTGTTTGGCTTTTTGAACTTGTTGAATTATCTTACCTACGATCTTAGGATGACCTTTGAGTTTACGGTTTGGACCTAGCATGCTAGAGTTAGATATCTTATATATATGATGGAGACTAGAAGTTCTAGAACTTCTAACTTTTTAGTTGGTTGTTGATAGAGTGTCTCGCTTGGTCACGCTTAGAGCGTTTCCTGCGGGAAGTTGAGAGTGGTTATTCGAGTTCCCTTGAGAGAGGTAAGTCTTCGGACTTACTTAGCTCATATTTTACATATTAGCATTGATGTGTGTGTGGTGGTCTATGTGTATGTTATTGTTTATGTTATAAACAAACAACTTGGTAATAGGATCACCGACTTTATATTATTCTAGCCCAAGCGTATGATAACGGGCGGTTACATCATCTGCCTAGCTCTTGCGAGAGTTTAGGAGGTTCTTGGCGACTAGCCCGTGCTGGTTAGACGGTCGGAGGCATCCGTACCGTTCCATGCCGGTAAGTAGGGACCGAGGCGGGACCACGGTGGTCTCGTGTCACAAAACTAAGTTGAATTAGAACGGGATACGACCTAATAATAATAAAGATAATAAAACGGATCGTTGTGATTTTATGTATGTTGTATGCTTGTGATGAGATTATGTGTGTATGTGCCTCGCCCATTGATTCTAATATCTAGAATATGAGCTAACGGTTTTAAACCATTTGTGTAGACGCCCTGCAGGTTAAGGACGCCGCCGAGTGAGGTGGAGGAGTGGGCAGCCGAGGGTCGCCGTACACTATAGGACGGGGGCATTTTTGGCTTTATTTTGTTATGTTTGGATTTATGGATTTAGGATTTATCCTTTGATATTGTGTCGTTTTGAGGACTCGGCTGAGTTTCCACTTTGTACTTTTACTTTCAGTTTCTCGCATACATTATAAACGATTTGAGTTTTTGCCTTTATTTGTGCCATGTTGGAAAGGTCCGGTGAAATTATTGTCAAGATAAGGGTCGGGACCCATTGTGAGGTCTCGTCCGTAGAATCCCGATATCCCAGGGTGTTACCCCATACACTTAGCCTCACAATACGAGTCTTTCTCTTCTTCGTGTGCAATAGGTAAACATGTCCATCTTCCATAATAACATTTACTTTTGACATGCTGAGTACTGAGTACATACTTGCTGCGGATCTTTGGCGGAGGTTGTGTATCTCCCTCTCACATCCCCAGACTCGATGGTTAAGACATTGTATCCCTTATCTTCATCACCTATGTTCAGTTGGTGTAACACCCCCAGTTTCACAACTCGGGGAGCTACTGGTTAGGACCTCAGAGTGGGTCCCGACCTTAGTTTGACAACAGCTTAACTAGATCTTACAATAAAGCACAGATAAGGAAATTCATAAATCATAAAGTAGGTTTTTACAAAACAATGAATGTGACCAGAAACTGACAGCCGGAAACAACAAAGTCTCATAAACTGAGAAAAAGTACAGTCACAATGGAAAGACCGATAAAAGAAACTGCACCCCATCCTAAGGAGTACGACACCCCGGCTGTCCACTACCATCCGGATCACTCGGCATCTGAACAACGATAAATAGTTAGCTAACTAATCAAATATAAGTAGAAAGATAAATAGCACAAACACACAGAAGAAGAATATAAACACTCAACATGCTGGCACACAATCCGGTTATTATTTGATAACTTATGTGATTCACTTTATCCGGTTTTAAAAGTTGTAGCATGAGAAATCTTAAGATTCTTGCCCCCGTTCCTTATCCAGCTGGTGATAGTTTAGCACACCTCCACCGGTGGCGTCCCCGCAAACCAAGTATGGACTAGTCCCGAAGGAAACCCCCAGCGCCCTCGGGCTAACTAAGTAGAACGCTACCGCCCGTTACTCTAAGGCCAAATATGTAAGTCGGTCGATGATTACTATGATATACACTAGTGCACACATCATTCACACACCACTATCATAATTCACACACATATCTGACAGCTAGCTAAGTAAGCCCAAAGGAATTACCTGAAATAGATCTCAACTCTCTAATTCGCAAATTAATCTGTAACTGTAGGAAGTCAGTAGCCTGTCAAAGGAGGCAAGTGTGTCAGCACACTTTCTAGGTAATTAGAAGTCTAAGACTTCTAAAATAGTAGATCCTATTAGAACAGAATTTAATACAATACCAATTTATGGTAAAATGACTATTTTACCCTTGGTCCCAAAACTTCCAAAAATTCCATAATTCATGCCTAAACTCTTATTTGAGACTAAAAAGTCATATTCTAACTCCTAAAGATGTGTTTAGTTACAAACTGGAAATTTACCCATTTTCCTATTTTCCGAAATATCATTAAGGTCCAACTTCGGCTTCAAACATGAAATTCGAATAAACTTATAAAAATTCCGAAATAATTCTCTAAATCATCTATGGTAACCCATCTACTCCTAGGAGCAAGAATTTCTCAAAACTGTTCAACCATCATTTCTATAAAAATTCCCAAAGTTGGTTACAACACTTACATTACTTATACTTAGCCAAAATTTCATTGTTGGAAAAACAGCTTAACTACTCCACTTTGGGAGCTTATAACTTCTAATCCGACCGTTCATTTCTTCTCAAATTTTAACACGGTAAACTACATATATCTACCTATTATATATTAAAATTTCAACGGTGGATCTTCTACATAACTCTTTAAAATTGATCTACAACAATGCCAATTTCCAACCCCAAAACTGAAGAAAACAAAAATTAATTTACAGCAGTTCATGTATTCAACTATTTCGGACATCTTAACTCAGCAGCTACTATCCACCAACACCACCCATGTTCCAGTCCTAAGTAACGCCTGATCTCTCAAGTTTAACCTAGTCCTAAACGTCTAACTGATTATCCAAATACTAGCAGTGCAAAGTGCTGAGAGCACTTACCTACGAGTCTGCAGTGGTGAAGGAACAAAGTAATCTAGCACATTTTACACCGCCTTGGCTGCTGAATCCTTGACGACAGAAAGACAATCAATTATGGCCCCTAGACTAGACCTAAGTTGTAGACAAGGGTAAGCGGAATTTTGCCTCACCTCACTGCCCTTCTTAGAATTGGAGATGGATGGCGGAAGTTTCCTGGTTGGTTCGAGCCTTCTGATGCAGTGTACTCGAGCCTTCTGCACGTGAATGAGAGCATTCCATCATCGATATCAAACAATGCAGAAGGGAGGGGATATGAATAGTATCCATTCGACTCATGTTCGCCTCTAAACGTGCGTGCAAATAAGTTTTAAATTTATAAAACTAGAATAAAAGCAAGTGAACCCGCAGTGTACGGATTGGCGTAGATTAGCAAGTATTCCAGAGTATTGATCTCAGGGAATTGGTGAAACAAAGTCAGTTTCAAGTAATCGAGTAATGAAAAGTGTAGAAGTTTTGCAAATATTGGGAAAACAACAATCCTAAAGATCCAGGTATCTAATTGTGACAATCGATTCAAGATATTCTATAAGTATAAGGACAGAGTTGATAATTGCAAAGGTATACTAAGGTAAGGTAATGTACGGTGAAGTTCCATAACCCTATATGTCTTACCCAAAGACACTCTCTATACAAGTTCTTTAACCTTGAGACACATAAAATCAAAATTAGTCGCCATGTGACTTTTCAGGAAACCGTCTTTCCTTTCAAAACATCATCTACACAAGATGAGATCACTCGTAGATCTTTGTTTTGTTGATAAGTTTTCACTAATTTCATAGATCTAAATCTCCCTTGGCATTTTCTTAGTTTATCTTTCAACTAAAGTTCTAAACACACCCTCATCTCTTACTTTTGTTTTACTTGCAAATGTTTCACTTATAAAACTTAGTAATACAGTAGCATATGCGGAACCACCTAGCAAGAAGAGAAATCAAGAAGCAAGGAGACGGAAGGACATGAACATGCATAAAGACTTCAACATCTAAGAGAAGAAGAAATGACATGATCGAGAAGAAGAAGAAAGAGACTAAGTCATTTTAGAACTCTTCGTACTAGAAGATTGAGGGTGCATGATAGTCTATTCAACCATGCACATATCCGTAAAAGGAGAAGATTCATTGATCACATGCACAAGAACAAGCTCGTCCATGCGCATCTTTCAACTCATCCATGGAAGGAAGAAGGAAGCACCAACCATTCACCTACACATCTTCTAACTCAACCATGTAAGGACGTAGAGGATTCTAACCCCATGTATCCCTTATCGATGCAAGCATGCAAGAACGTAGAGAATGCCAGGTCCACTCTTTCCTTTCCGTTTCAACCATACAGAAGCATAGGGAACCCGGAGATCACACTTCACCCGATTCAACTGAAAGTATCTCCGGACCAGCCCCGGTTCACACATGCATTGCTCGCCGATCTCCCATGCGTGTGTACGACCTTCTTGGAGCGAGCCAATCATGCATCGTACCCAATTCGGTCCATTCATGCAAACTCCCTTTACGGTCCGAACTGCACGACGCATTTTATACATCCATGAAGACCGGGCCACCCATGCAAGCTTACCTAACCCTCCATGCACTCGTGATGATTGGCCCATACACGCTATTTTAAATCCACCATACACCCATGGAGAATGGTCTGAATCTTGTGGCCAATTTGGGTCAAAGATATTATATTTTATGTCCATAAAGACTTTTTTTAATTATGGGTTAATTTTTGACCTTTTAGTTGTTAATTTTTGGCTCACATATCTTTTAATTATTTTACAAATAGTTTAAGTCTTTTAATAGATAAGTTTAAAGATAGATTGAGAGAATCATATATATCTTTTACAAGATATATTTGATTGATCCTATGTAATATTATCTTAGAGTAGATTGAGAGAAGCATGTATATCTGTTACAAGATATATTTGATTGATGTTTGAAGATCCTATGTAATATTATCTTAGAGTAGATTGAGAGAATCATGTATATCTTTTACAAGCTATATTTGATTGATGATCCTATGTAATATTATGTTAGAGTAGATTGAGAGAATCATATATATATATATATTTTACAAGATATATTTGATTGATGTTAGAAGATCCTATGTAATATTATCTTAGAGTAGATTGAGAGAATCATGTATATCTTTTACAAAATATATTTGGTTGATGTTAGAAGATCCTATGTAATATTAGAAGATCCTATGTAATATTATGTTTGAGTAAATTGAGAGAATCGTGTATATCTTTTATAAGATATATTTGATTGATATTAGAAGATCTGGGATGTTATCACTCACGCCTCTCCTACATATATAGGATACCCGGCGCCTGTTATCTCTTCGTCTTCATCCTCCTCAATTCATAGAATCTCTCCCTATCCTATCTCCCTATCCTATTTGAGTTCTTGTTGAAGAGTTCAACTTCAATACTCCTCAATTCATAGAATCTCTCACTATCTCTTCGTCTTCATCCTCCTCAATTCGGAGCAGATTCAAAGTCGGCCGACATAAAAAAACAAGAACAAGCGGCGTCGATCACAAGTTAATAGTACAAATCCCCTGTAAATGTCGTGCGTGTCGGTTATGGGCCGCCGGATACCGGCGGTGATCTGATCTGGTTCCGTGTAACGTCCCGAATTTTTGACGCGTTTGTGATATTGATTTTTCCGGATTTATCGTTATTTTTATAGCTTAAATATTTTCACGAGTATATTTACGTCGTAAATTAAATTATACGAGTATATATATACATATATATATATTTTTATTCCCCATGTTTAAATTATCGTATAATCTCGGAATAAATTGCGAGAATGGTTTTTGTATTCCAAAGTATATTTTTTGCGAGTTTATTTATATATTAGATACGTTCACGTATATCGGGGTTTTTATTTTCGGAAAAGTTCAGAAAAAGTTTTCCGACCCGAATTTCCCGTTTCGATTCGTTTTGATCGAGTTTATTCTATTACCCCTTTTTCCTTTTCCTTTTTATTTATTTTATTTTAGTTTTCTTTATTTCTCCTTTATTTCCTCCCCAACGTGATGATGGTTGTCACCTGCTACACGCCTTCGACCCCTCGCTCCCTGTGGACTGAGCAGATCTTACAGTTTGACATGCCTCTCCTCGTTTGGAATCAACAAGCAAGTTTGGCCTACACTTACCTCTCCATCTCTCACCCACACATCTCCTCCCTCTGCTTCTCTCTCTCCCTCAGCCTCCATATCCCCACCAGCCTGCCCTCCTTCCATTCTTTCCCCATCTTCCCTGTCTGTTTCACTCTTGACCATTGAGAAGCTGCAACGCCGCCGGAGAGGAGCTGCAGCCCTGGGAACCGCAGGAAGGAAGGCGGGCCACCTTCACACCGTCGCCTCGATCCAACGGAGCACCAGCAAGCCGTAGCCCCCGCCCTCTTTCTTTGTTCCCCACTCTCTGCTCTTTTCGGTCGCGAGGAAGGGCAACGCTGCCGCCGGATCCCACCGAGGGCCACCTCGCCACCGCCAAGAAGGAAGCCCGCCACCTCTGTCGCCGTTTCTCCACTGCCGACCCGGAGACACCAGGAGCCATCGGAGGCCGAGCCCCGCAAGCCCTTCTTCCTCTCCTTTCCCTCTCGGTTCTCTGCGCAGCCCATCCTCTGCAGCCGCTTGGTTGGAGTAACAACCGCCGGAACCGCCACCTCCACGGTGTGCCGCCAGAAACGCCGCCGGAAGGGAGCCTGCCTCGCCTAGACGCCAGCACTCGTGGCCTCGTTGCAAGCCGCCGCCGCCGGAGCCCTGTGTGTCTCCTTCCCCCTGTGTCGCTTCAGTGTAGGATTTATAAACCCTTTTGGATATTTACAGCGGCCCCCCCTTATTATGGTTAATTACAATTTGTTCCCACTACTTTGAATTTGCAGTAATGACCCTAATTTTTAGAAGTTGTATTTTATAGCCCTGCAGAAAATTAATTTTGGGAAATGACCCAAGTTTCGGAAATATGATTTTATGCCCCTGCTGGATTATATTAGCGGTTTTGGCCAAAGGTTGTTTTCGGAAATGGTTTAAATTCTCGAGTTCCGTATTTACGGTCCGGAGGGTTAATTGCGGATTTAAGATACATGTTTGTGATGTTGCGTATTTTACGCCCTTATTAGATTTAAATTCGATTTATTGATCAAAGTATTAATTGGGGTTTTTACAACCAAGTTCCTAAAATTTCACATTTTGCCCGGAAGGATTTTTACGGGTTTTAACGAGGGCTTTTGAAATTGAGTTCTTCCTTAGTTTTATATATATTAATTATTCCAATCAAATTTAGCGTACGGGCTAAATTTGTCTAGTTTTGGTGCTAGGTTCGGAAATGACCCCGTAAAGGCCGAACAAGTCAAAGTTCGACATCCGTCGACCGACTACCGTCTTTTGGACGTCATGTGAGTTACGTTCTTCCTTGATCTAGTTTCGATTAGTATTAGTATCATGCTAGGTTGGATCTAGCATAACTTAGAGAGAATGCCAAGTAGTGGCTTTGAACTTTAGGTGAGGATATTGAGTATGGTTTGAACGTTCTAAGGATTGAGGTGTGTATGTTATCATGTGAGCTTTGTTGAGATTGCGGAGTTTAGGATGAGAGTATCCTAGTATATGGGGCTATGGTTGTGATCTTATGAGTTTATGAGGGCTAGGAGCGTATCCTAGATTATGAAAGTGTATGACCTAATAAGATGATATAGGACTAGAAGTCTAAGAACTTCTAGCTTGTGAGTAGTACGTTGTTGATTATCGTGCTTTGTCTTGAACAGGCTTTGGTTATGTTCCTTCGGAGAGTGATATCGGTATCGTTTAGCTTTGAGACGAGGTAAGTCCACGGACTTACTTAGCCGCTTCTATGCCTTATTTGAATGTATATGGTGGTGTGTGTTTACCGATTTTAAGCATGAAAATGGATTAGGATTTACTTGACCTTATTTATTGGCCCATTGTTGCTACTATTATTATCGGGCGGTGACATCACCGCTCAGTTTCCCGAGGGAGACTGGGGGGATCTCTGCGACCAGGCCATACACGGTATACGGGCGGGCTTCTTCATCACTCCCTCAGGGTATACGGGTTGGGCGCCGCCACACTCCTGTTGGTTACACGGGGACAGAGGCGAGAGTTATAAGACTCTCGTGTCACACTTGAACGAATGAATTAGATATGGAATAATCTAAAAAGATAATAAGTAACGGATGTGTATGTTTATAATCATGTTGTGTGTTTGTGTTCCTATGTGTGTTTGTGCCATATTATTCTTATAATGCCTAGAATGTGAGCTAACGGTTTTATACCGATTGTTGTAGTTGATGTGCAGGATAGGATGTGGCCGAGTGATCCGGAGGAGTGGGCAGCCGGGTTTCCGTACATCTTAGGTTGAGTTGGGTTTTGGAGTCCTTGTGTTGTTATTATATATTATGTTGTTGTTGTTGTAAGTACGGCTGAAGTCTTTCCTTTCTTTTATTGTCGGGTTTCATAATATTGCATAAAAATGTATTTCGGTTTTGGCCTTTATTTGTGCCTTGTTGTAAGATCTGGTGAAATTGTTGTCAGGCTAAGGGTCGGGACCCATTGTGAGGTCCCAACCCGTAGCATCCCGAGTCCCGCGGATTTGGGGTGTTACAAAAGTGGTATCAGAGCCCTAGGTTGACAACAATGGCACTCGCAATCTTCTAAAGGCCGAATAAAAGTAAATAGAACCCTCAAGGGTTCTGAGTTTTAAAGAAATGAATTTCGTTTTCAAATCATGTGCATGAGTCAGTTGGGGTAGAATGTACGGGACCACCACTTCCTCCGAGGACCTCGGCGACGTAGTTATCTATTATTATATTATGTATATATATGTATGTATACGTAGATATGTATATGTGGACTTAGGATGTTTTGGACTATACTTGTATGTTGAATTGTAAATTGTTTATGGACTGATTATGTTTATAGTAGTAGCATGATGTTTATATCTTTTTATATTTATATATAAACATATGGTATGCATAATATCATATTAGTAATAATGGACCTTATAGCTATGATGATAGAAAGCTATCATCGCCCCCTTGGACAATGCCTTTTGGCTTAGGATAGTATACATACGAAGATGAGTATGCTCAAGTTATCGAGTTGAGCATCAAGACTTTGCAAGCACCCCGGTGAATTCCCGGACTCCTTTAAGAGGACGTCGAAGAAGAAGACTAGAGATGACGTAACCAAAGGACAAACAAATAAAAGAGAACCTCGTGTCGACTTAAGCGAAACCAAGATGGAGACTATACCAATATAAAAGCGACATGAAGGCGTGAGGGTGGTATCAAGGAAACAATGAAGGAGCATCAATAAGGCAACTAGAGACAACGAACGTAAGATTTTTCCAAGTGCGGTGTCGATGAACTAAAGATGCGAATCAAGTAAAGAGGACTACATTCTCGCTCGAGAATTGGAAAGATTGACGAGAACCGGAAGTTAAGCTTACGGAGGTACCGGAGGGTGTAGTGACGATCTTTGCGAGATTCTAAATGGGTGACTTATTAAGAAGTTTGAGAGTTACAAGGAGGATCACATGGTGAAAATTCACATAGTGGAAATTACCGTGGGAGTCAAATCGATTTCCGTTATTGTGATGAGACTAATCAACACTAAGAAGGAGGAAGTGTGTGAGGAGGATGATCTTCAGAAGATGAAAGAGGAAACAAGGAGCTGGATGGAAGAACTTAAGTTATCAACCAAGAAGGATGCGAGTGGAGGCTAATTAATGTCAGAATATTGAGGAGTGCATTTGCAAAACATCATGAAGAGCGGTTAAGCCATGAAAGTGGGTCATATGACACAAAAGAGCCGTGAAGGTATGATTATCTTACAAAAGCGAAAGGAAGAGAGGATCGTAGAAAGATCTAACGGAGTTGAAGCAGAGTAAAATGAGCTAGTGAAGTTAAGACAAAGTACCCCGAGAGGGTATCCTTTCAGGAGTATGGTAGGAAGGTAAGTCGTTAACTTGGGAGAAGTTCAGAAAGAAGTTAATCGGTGACAACTGAGAACGCACAAGTGCGGGTTGTCTATTGATGTGTGTAGATGGGAAGAGTAAACAAGACTATGGGAACATAGAGAATCGGGAACAAGAGCTTGGAGTATTCACGGTGGATCAATGTCAATAGTAAAGAGGTACATCAATGGACGCGCATTTATTTTAAATCAAATAATGTTGAACGAGTTCAAGCAAGTAGTTATAACAAGACCTCTGAGGAGGAGATTGTGACGATCTTACACGACCTTCTTAAGTCATGAGATTTACATATGAAAGAACGCCGCGGGTTACAACTTTTAAGGTTTGATCATGGTAAGGGGAGCTAGTGGATCAACCGTAAGATGAGGCTTCTATTGTAGTTGTACATAGAATACCGAGAAATACATAAGGTGACCACAATAGTAAGGGAAGACTGAAGTTTTGAAATGTGAAGTCGATGTGAGATGTACAAGGATTACATGAAAGATTGAGGATAGAACCTCTACGGTCGATTGGACGTTACAAAAAAAAGGGGAGTATGTGTTACACCTACTCGAAGGAATGATGCAAGCTTTGGTAGAATACGAAGGAGGTAATACTAAAATATTATAAGGCGTGATTAAGTCCTGCAGTTAGGACCTTCGTGACTTCACATGAGTGTGAAACCTTAAAAATATTATTAGAGCAAGTCTCCCGAGTTTTGGAAAAGAAGGATCCTTGAAAGAGGACGGTGGACATAGTAGCTACGGAAGGAACAATACGCGGGTTGAAGGAAATCACCCCAATAGATTGGGGTGGACCACTTGTCAAGTGTAGAATCAGGTTGTGTTGGTCATTATGAGATGAAATGAGTGAGAAGAAAATTGACAATGAGGTGTTGAGAGTTAAGAAGAGATTCATTGGTGCAACCATTTTGAAATTGTCTCGAGGTATGATGGGTTTGAAGTGTACAAATGGTTCCCCTAGACAAGGTCTTAATGGAGTATTAAGGAACGATGTGAAAGTAATAGCATGCGTGGCTCTTGAGTAGAAGCAGTGTGAAGTAAAGTACTACCTTCATTACTTGGAACTCTCGGGAAGATATGAGAAAGTGTAACAGCAAAGTTTGGTTTGACAAGAACCAAAGCCAACGGTGTATATTGGAAATCCGATCTTCTTGTTAGAGAAAATAAAAGTGAGACATAATGGAAATACTGTATTGAGAAAGACCCGAGAAGTAATTTGAGTTTCCGATATATCGGACCTTTTTGAGATCTTAGCACGAGTTGGATAAGTGACTTACAAGTGATGTTACCACCAAGAGTAGAGGGTGTTCACCCGGTGTTTCATGCGCATCCGTCGAGGGAGTACATACATGACTCGAGATATGTAGTCGGTTGTAATGATCTAGTCGAGCTGAGAAGACGATGAGGCTAACTAGAAGACGTAGGATAGTATCTTTGATCGAGTTTCACGCAGGTTTAGCGACATCTATAAGACCATCGGGTTAGTCCCGAGATCTTTCTAGTTGTGCTTATGTGATTTGTGACGTGAACTTCCTTTGTGTGTGTACCTTCGAGTCTTGATGTGTCTGTGCGAGTAGACTTTGGATTAGAGGCCGTACTTGCCACATTATAGTGTTCCGAGCGGCTATCGAGACGAGTTGTTTGAGAGTTTCGCGTTTAGCAAGTTTCGGGACGAAACTTATTTTTAGGGGGATCTGATGTAACGTCCCGAATTTTTGACGCGTTTGTGATATTGATTTTTCCGGATTTATCGTTATTTTTATAGCTTAAATATTTTCACGAGTATATTTACGTCGTAAATTAAATTATACGAGTATATATATACATATATATATATATTTTTATTCCCCATGTTTAAATTATCGTATAATCTCGGAATAAATTGCGAGAATGGTTTTTGTATTCCAAAGTATATTTTTTGCGAGTTTATTTATATATTAGATACGTTCACGTATATCCGGGTTTTTATTTTCGGAAAAGTTCAGAAAAAGTTTTTCGACCCGAATTTCCCGTTTCGATTCGTTTTGATCGAGTTTATTCTATTACCCCTTTTTCCTTTTCCTTTTTATTTATTTTATTTTAGTTTTCTTTATTTCTCCTTTATTTCCTCCCCAACGTGATGATGGTTGTCACCTGCTACACGCCTTCGACCCCTCGCTCCCTGTGGACTGAGCAGATCTTACAGTTTGACATGCCTCTCCTCGTTTGGAATCAACAAGCAAGTTTGCCCTACACTTACCTCTCCATCTCTCACCCACACATCCCCTCCCTCTGCTTCTCTCTCTCCCTCAGCCTCCATATCCCCACCAGCCTGCCCTCCTTCCATTCTTTCCCCATCTTCCCTGTCTGTTTCACTCTTGACCATTGAGAAGCTGCAACGCCGCCTGAGAGGAGCTGCAGCCCTGGGAACCGCAGGAAGGAAGGCGGGCCACCTTCACACCGTCGCCTCGATCAAACGGAGCACCAGCAAGCCGTAGCCCCCGCCCTCTTTCTTTGTTCCCCACTCTCTGCTCTTTTCGGTCGTGAGGAAGGGCAACGCTGCCGCCGGATCCCACCGAGGGCCACCTCGCCACCGCCAAGATGGAAGCCCGCCACCTCTGTCGCCGTTTCTCCACTGCCGACCCGGAGACACCAGGAGCCATCGGAGGCCGAGCCCCGCAAGCCCTTCTTCCTCTCCTTTCCCTCTCGGTTCTCTACGCAGCCCATCCTCTGCAGCCGCTTGGTTGGAGTAACAACCGCCGGAACCGCCACCTCCACGGTGTGCCGCCAGAAACGCCGCCGGAAGGGAGCCTGCCTCGCCTAGACGCCAGCACTCGTGGCCTCGTTGCAAGCCGCCGCCGCCGGAGCCCTGTGTGTCTCCTTCCCCCTGTGTCGCTTCAGTGTAGGATTTATAAACCCTTTTGGATATTTACAGCGGCCCCCCCTTATTATGGTTAATTACAATTTGTTCCCACTGCTTTGAATTTGCAGTAATGACCCTAATTTTTAGAAGTTGTATTTTATAGCCCTGCAGAAAATTAATTTTGGGAAATGACCCAAGTTTCGGAAATATGATTTTATGCCCCTGCTGGATTATATTAGCGGTTTTGGCCAAAGGTTGTTTTCGGAAATGGTTTAAATTCTCGAGTTCCGTATTTACGGTCCGGAGGGTTAATTGCGGATTTAAGATACATGTTTGTGATGTTGCGTATTTTACGCCCTTATTAGATTTAAATTCGATTTATTGATCAAAGTATTAATTGGGGTTTTTACAACCAAGTTCCTAAAATTTCATATTTTGCCCGGAAGGATTTTTACGGGTTTTAACGAGGGCTTTTGAAATTGAGTTCTTCCTTAGTTTTATATATATTAATTATTCCAATCAAATTTAGCGTACGGGCTAAATTTGTCTAGTTTTGGTGCTAGGTTCGGAAATGACCCCGTAAAGGCCGAACAAGTCAAAGTTCGACATCCGTCGACCGACTACCGTCTTTTGGACGTCATGTGAGTTACGTTCTTCCTTGATCTAGTTTCGATTAGTATTAGTATCATGCTAGGTTGGATCTAGCATAACTTAGAGAGAATGCCAAGTAGTGGCTTTGAACTTTAGGTGAGGATATTGAGTATGGTTTGAACGTTCTAAGGATTGAGGTGTGTATGTTATCATGTGAGCTTTGTTGAGATTGCGGAGTTTAGGATGAGAGTATCCTAGTATATGGGGCTATGGTTGTGATCTTATGAGTTTATGAGGGCTAGGAGCGTATCCTAGATTATGAAAGTGTATGACCTAATAAGATGATATAGGACTAGAAGTCTAAGAACTTCTAGCTTGTGAGTAGTACGTTGTTGATTATCGTGCCTTGTCTTGAACAGGCTTTGGTTATGTTCCTTCGGAGAGTGATATCGGTATCGTTTAGCTTTGAGACGAGGTAAGTCCTCGGACTTACTTAGCCGCTTCTATGCCTTATTTGAATGTATATGGTGGTGTGTGTTTACCGATTTTAAGCATGAAAATGGATTAGGATTTACTTGACCTTATTTATTGGCCCATTGTTGCTACTATTATTATCGGGCGGTGACATCACCGCTCAGTTTCCCGAGGGAGACTGGGGGGATCTCTGCGACCAGGCCATACACGGTATACGGGCGGGCTTCTTCATCACTCCCTCAGGGTATACGGGTTGGGCGCCGCCACACTCCTGTTGGTTACACGGGGACAGAGGCGAGAGTTATAAGACTCTCGTGTCACACTTGAACGAATGAATTAGATATGGAATAATCTAAAAAGATAATAAGTAACGGATGTGTATGTTTATAATCATGTTGTGTGTTTGTGTTCCTATGTGTGTTTGTGCCATATTATTCTTATAATGCCTAGAATGTGAGCTAACGGTTTTATACCGATTGTTGTAGTTGATGTGCAGGATAGGATGTGGCCGAGTGATCCGGAGGAGTGGGCAGCCGGGTTTCCGTACATCTTAGGTTGAGTTGGGTTTTGGAGTCCTTGTGTTGTTATTATATATTATGTTGTTGTTGTTGTAAGTACGGCTGAAGTCTTTCCTTTCTTTTATTGTCGGGTTTCATAATATTGCATAAAAATGTATTTCGGTTTTGGCCTTTATTTGTGCCTTGTTGTAAGATCCGGTGAAATTGTTGTCAGGCTAAGGGTCGGGACCCATTGTGAGGTCCCAACCCGTAGCATCCCGAGTCCCGCGGATTTGGGGTGTTACATTCCGTCTGGAGGTTTGGAGGGTAGGTCGAAGTGGTTTGGGGTCGGATCTTGATTGCAGATTTTATCGATTTCCCTGTGATTTTGCTTTCGCCTACCGAGTGTTGATCGATTGGGAGGAATAGTGATGAAGAGGAGGCAGAAGAAGCGGATAATGAGGGACCGTTACGAGGGGCTTTAACGCTTCCATGGATTCCTTGGAAGAGGCATTACCTATGAGGTGCGTTGCGTTGCTTATCTTCTCCTGTTTTCATTAATTTTTTGTGTTGCGTGATCCGTACTGTGATTTTGATTGAATCTTGTGAAATTTATCGAACAATTTGGTCTCCAGAAGGCGAATCTTGATGTTGTTTTGTTATATGAAACAATTTATTATTTTGAATGTATTTTGTGAGAGGAGTGTAGGTGCAAGAAGGTTTTTTGTTTTGAAATTCCTTCCCTGCAAATCCACATATGATTCTTGTGACATTCATACATTGATGCTTTCTTTCGGAAGCACTTTGTTCAATTCTAATTGTTTCTGATATGAAAACAACATCAAGAAAATTTGAAAATTTCACATTATTGGATCAAAATCATAGTTAGAAATTCAAATCGATCACACACCACAAAAAATTAATGAAAACTGGAGAAGATGCAAAGCAATGCATCTAGAAGGTAAAGCCTCTTCCAAGGAATCAATGGAAGCTTTAAAGCCCTCTCTTAGCGGTCCCTCATTCTCCGCTTTTTCTTCCTCCTCTTCATCACTGTTCTTGCCAATGGATGAAGACTCGGTAGGCGAAGGGTGAAATCATATGTGGATTTCCTTCGGAAATCGATAAAAGCTGCAATCAAGATCCGACCCCGATCCACTTCGACCTACCTCCTCCAAACCTCCAGCCGGAACTAAGATCAGACTATGACACAGACACGCACTACATTTACAGGGGTTTTTTTACTATTACCTTGTGATGTAAGTGATATTTTGATAACCCCTGCATCATTGCCTTGCCTATCTCCATTGTCTAAATCAATAGTTTGGTTACTGTTTTCGTTTTTTTTTTTGTAAAAAAATGGGGTTGTTCAGCATATAATTGATATTTCTTCGTTTGTACCACTTTTTATGTCTTTTCCATGATTATTTGTTTTTTTCTTCCACAAGGTGTACACAATATCAAGTTCTTTTTTATTCATTTATTCATTATAATTATCTTCAGTGGTGAACTTCCATCTTCACTTGGAAATCTTACTAATCACGAGTATTTGTAAGACTTTTGTGCAATAATCTTAATTCATATATGTCATTTGCTCATCCAGCTCTGTGCCAATCATAAACACTATTGCCTTATTTTATTTACTTATTTGTGCAAGCAGGATTTTGAATAACAACAATCTCTCCGGGACAATTCCATACTCACTTTCAGACCTTGCCAATTTGATCAGTCTGTATGTGAACATGCTCTTAGGAAACCAACATTTATAGTTCTATGTTTGAGCCTCTTTTATGTTTGATCTCTTTCATGCTCTTAGGCTTAAGTGGAATGAATTAACAAGTACCTGCTCAGACTTCCATTTAATTTGATGCTGCTTGTTGTTAATTTATTTTAGATACTGAACTACTTGATCTTTTATCACATATTGAACCCAACAAAGTGTGAACTGACCAACTATCACCTCATCTGCTAACATGATCTTCACATAAATCAAAGTTTGGTATAATCTTTGGATATCATTGGAGGAGTTGTTGGTGTACTTTTGATTGTTGTCTTGATGAGCTTTGTGTATAACTTCTCCCTTCTTATGCTAATGATGCCTATCCTTGAATCGATAACATATATTTCATTTGGAACTAAATTGTTTTTACATCCTGTGGTATGTTTGTTGATCAACTCAAGCATCATCATGAAATCTAATTCACGTCAAACATGAGTACAATCTATTGCAATAAGATTGTAACTTCTACATGAAACTGTTTTTTTTTTCCACCAAAGGCATTTCTGTTCCTTCTTTTCTTACCTAATAGAGATAAAACCAGAGAGCCTATTTTGGACTGGCCTACAAGAAAACGAATTGCAGTAGGCACTGCTCGTGGATTGGCTTACCTTCATGGCCACTGCAACCCCAAGATCATCCACCGTGATGCCAAGACTGCTAACGTGTTACTAGATGAAGATTTTGAGGCAGTTATTGGCAATTTTTGCTTGGCAAAGTTGGTTGATGTAGGAAAAACCAATGTGACTACACAAGTACGCCGGACGATGGGACACATTGCACCTGAGTACCTTTCCACTGGAAAGTCATCAGAGAAGACAGATGTGATTATGCTTCTTGAACTAGTAACAAGTCAGCATGCAATTGACTTCTCACGAATGGAAGAAGAAGATGACGTCGAAAATCCAATCCAGAGAGTCCACCAGAACACACAAAGAAATCGAAAATCCGCTTGTGACATTGTGTATTTAATCTTAACGATAATTTCAATGACACTCTAGTTAAGAGTGTCACAATTTTGCAGACATTGGAGAATTTTGTCGTTATTAAAAGTTTTCATTATAGTCGGACAATTAAAAAAACAGTTGCATCACCACCAGGACTTTTTGTGCATCAAGAGTAGCTTTAATCGAAAGTCCAAACAACGAAATTTCTTAATCTTAGGCATAATATTCAAGTCCCAAATCCAAGTTTTATCTTGTGTAACACCAACTTTATTTTTTTGGATCAAATCAATAGTTGTCTTTGTGAAGAACCAACCGTAATCATTGTTAGCCCAATAGATTTTATCACGAATATCATTGATTGATTGGTAAAATATAATTTTTAATTTTATCAATGATATAGCATGAAAGAATGGTCTGAATTTGATTGAGAAAATGGGTATTCCATTTCATGTTAGTAATAGTTCGCTACCAGGATATTCTCATTAATTAAAGGATCATTTGTTCTTAATTTCAATAAAGGTTCATCATAGATCCAACAATCTTTCCAAGATTTAATAGTATTTTCATCACTAACTCTTCACTTGACACCCACATAATTTCCTTCTTAAGTTTCATAAGTTTGTTCCATTGCCAAGAAGATGAGGAGTGATATTGATAGTCCTATAAACAAACAAGAGGATGAGGAGTGACATTGATGAGGAGTGGCATTGGATATAGTCTCCATATACTCAATTAGGGCGTACCTTTTATCATGTTGGATAATCATAATTGTTTTATTCTTCATTTGGTATTCCTTTCATAGGAGGCATAGGCCTCTCGAGTATCCAGTTTACCAAAGAAACCATATATATGAGTGGTAAATATTTTGAAAAATATTAAACAAATAGAATAATCTCTATACTTTACTAAAGTACATTACACTAATGCTGATGTGGCGACTCCATGTTTTTTTTCGGATTAAATCTTTTATTAAATCACAAATTAAGCTAATAAATCTTTTTTTACTAAAGAAATATCTAAAAAATATAAAACTAACCAACAATTTATTTGCTTACATGTTGGATCACGAATTTTTATATAAATCGTAACAAGATGGATTAGTTGCAACTAACAAATTAAATTAATTTTAAACAAATATCTAATCGGTTTAATTATTTACAATCAATAAATATATACTCGGTTGCAACTAAAATATAATTTTTATTTTTTTATCGTTGTTTTATGTATTTTAAATCGAAACTATTAAGATTGCGTCTGATAACCTTATCCCAAATTCTAATTGATTTATTTTATTCGGTAAGATTCGTCCCATTTCTTTTCTCATCTATATACTTACTAAAACGGACGACATAAAGCTAACGTGGCGTTTTCACATTTTTTTCGGATTTAATCTTTTTACTAAATTACAAATTAAGACAAAAAATACTAAAGCAATATCTATTTTAAAAACTAACCAATCACAATTTTTTAACATTAAGCAGATTAGTTGAAACAAACCAAATCATATTTATACGATTAAACTAACATGGATCACGATTTTTGTAAAATATTTTTTTTGATAAATCGGAACAACATGGATCATTGTTTATTTAACGTAAATCATGCCAATCATTTTTTCTAACGTAAAGATCTGATAGATTCCCGAGTTCTAATTTATCAATTTTTTAAAATTTTACGTCAAATCTTTTTTTTTTGTCGATTGATAAACTTCTCTTATACATTACGATCTAAACTTACAGGGGAAACAATATCTTGGTTTCAGAGATACTTAACTTCTCACATTATTTTCTCTCTATATATATATGGATCATGTTTTGTCGCTTTCCATCCCGCTCCTGTTCTTAGGTAAATCTACAAATTTCTACATCTTCCATCCAGTTCCAATTTTCCTATATTGATCATTTTTCGTTTTTTTTAGGGTTCCGATGCTTTGAAGATATTTTTCAAGCTACAATTTTTTGGCTTCATCGTATCTTTTTCAAATAAATCTCGCACCATCACATAAGGAAAAGTTAAATTTCGTTTGTTAGGTTTGTATGATCATCTTATTTCATCTACCTTTTCTTCATTTTACTAACTAATATTGTAATGTTGTTAGTTATATTATTGTTTTTCAATTTGCAGTTGGTTCCAATACCGTTTCCTTTTCACTCTAATGATACATATTCATAAGAAGTTGCGTGCGTTAGTGGTTGATTCTATTTCCTCGTATTTGTTGTTTTTGAATATCAAAGATAAGTAAAACAAAACCCTAAGCAATACTCCCCAAACAATGGTGACCAACAGAAAACTCCATTTACGTACTACATCAACTCCTCGTCTCTTCAATACGTCCGTTCCCGTCATCACATAGTTGCTCGCGGTTATATTTATCCTTCCACCGATCATGACGTTGTTGCTCGCAAGAAGCTCCTCTTTCAGATCTGTCGGAGCCGCCTGGAGCGGTGTCATATTGAAGATCTCCTGGCCCCTCTCGAAGCATTGTCCTGCCCTATCGCCGCCGAATTCATCGTACAACATACCTTGATAAGGGTACTTAACCACCGTTGCATAGTGGAACCACATCCAGTACGAGCCGCACTACCTCCACCACATCTTAGTTTCCAGCCACCAACGACCGACACCGGCAATCATTGGTTGTTGTCCTAAGGAGTTTATGATACGGGTTTTGTATATGGGTTTAGTAGTTTTTTTTTTCTTTTTCTTATTACAATTTTTTTGATCAATAGATACTAAAGATTAACAAGTCACACGATGATGAAGTGATGAAAATGGGGTCATTTGCGCCCCGGTGTTGCATACTATTTTAGGTTATATAAGGCTTACAAACATGTAACAAATCATCCATTTATGATTGTGATCCCAAGTTTCGTTTTCAACGGTAACGAAGAGGCTAAAAGGAGAAAATGTTCTTCCATTGAATAAAAATAAGAGTAAAAGGGGTAAGTAGGTTAATATAGAATCCATGTAGAAGAATTAGGCAATTATGTTTATTTTATACAAGCATTAGCCAAAGGGGGAACAGTCTCTAGAAACTTGTCGCCCCAAGGCATCCAAACGGATGAGGTCTTCAACATCTACCGGTAGCACCTCATCACCAGCCGCTGACGCAAAGCCATGCAACGCAAATTAATATGCTACGGTGTTGAAATCCCAAAAATAGAGGTGAGCACAAAGCTGATCAAAACCGGAGATCCGGGAGGAGATGTCCGAGAACATCAAAACGGAGCCAAAGAGAAGAAAGGTGAAGCTGGAGGAGGAATATCAACACGAAAACGCAAAGCATCTCACAAAGATGAAGCGGGAATGGAGACTAGGCCCCTTCGAGTTTTACAGAAAAGATAAATTATTATATAATTGAATATCCTTCTTTAATTAATCAAAAGGTTATTCCTAATTAATTTGCTTGTTTTATAATTAATTAAGAAAATTGATATTAGTTACCTACAATTAAGGAAACAGTTTCTCCATAATATATCTTCCAACATGTATCTATTTATCACGATTCTGAACAGATTTGAGGGAAACAACCTCCATTTTAGACAGAGAAGTTTTCATCATCATCAAAAATCGTTCAGAGTGTGCGTTTCGTCTGGAATTCACTTTATAAATTTACATAAATCGGTTGTGTTTGTATTCAACTTGCGGAATACGATTACTGGCCATTTTGACGTCGCCTACGTTACAGTTGGGTGTTTGTTTCTGCAATTTGCTTCAATTTACGTCAATTTCATTGATTGCGGTTGGTGATTTTGCATCCAAATCTGTGTGGCGAGCGTTTTAAGGTGAGTTTGTAGTTCATATTATGTAGCATTATACAATTTCTGGTCAACAATTTCATTGATTGCGGTTGGTGATTTGTGCTTCTGTGAAAATTTTGTTTATAATTATGCGTTGTCATAATTTTCACACACAACGTTTGAAGGTTGAAGACAGAGAAGACGAGTATGATATTTGTGAAAATTATGTACATAATTATGTACATAATTATGTGCTGATTGTGAAAATTATGTACATAATTTTCACAGACAACATTTGAAGGTTGAAGATGAAGAAGACGAGTGTTTTGCAAGTTGCAAGTGAATACTCTCCATAATATCTATGATGCTATTTTCTCGGGATGTTTTGAGCAAGTTGAAAAGACGAATCCCGTAATATCAATAAATATCCAGTTGCCTTTTTTTACGGATTTCAATTTTTGTTTTTGGTAGTTTATTATATCTTTTAGGGAAAAGCCCTTAATTAGTTATCCTAATTTTAGCATTAATTTATTTTATTTACGTTTATTATTTGGTATAGAAATTAAAAGAGCCTATATTGTATATGGGATACAAAAAAGACTTTTCTACACCAATTTTCTCTAAAGTTATTGCCGCCCATATATTTAAATTTTTTTATTTTTTAATTCAAAAAAATTTTCTAAACTTATATCTATTAAAGCAGGCACCTCTATTGCCACGTGTCAAGCCACGGTTCTCCCAGCCCCAAAAATTATTTTAAAAAGTGATTTTTAAAAGTTAAAATCTATTTAAATTTTGTTATAGTGAACATCAGTAAAACAGTTGTAGATAATATCAAGGTTACAAAAATATTCTACTCCTACAAGTTCGGGAATCAAAAGTTCATTTCAACAAGTTTGTAGATCACATATCCAACGCACAATTTATATATATATATATATATATATATATATATATATATATATATATATATATTTATTTATTTATTTATTTATTTATTTATGTACGTGTTTATCTAATCCTCTCCAAGTTTGTATCTAAAATATAAACATGAATTAGATTGATAATCTTTTTTAGTTTTGCAAACCGTATCTAAAATATTCGAATCAAAGAGTGCATAAAAAGTTTTAATCTAGATAATTTTGTATTGATAATCTTTTTAATTTTTGTAAACCGTATCTAAAATCTACAAATTAAAGAGTGCATAAGATGTTTTAATCTAGATAATTATGTATTGATAATCTTTTTGTTTTTGTAAACAATATCTAAAACTTCAAGAAACTTTTGTTAGTTGGTAAGCTTTCGTAACAAGTTTTACTAACCCTAATGTTACTATATGTATATTCGTAGTTCACTGCTTTCACAAATTCATTAGCTTTCGTCCATCACAACAAACGTGTAAGTCCATTTGTGTGTTGCGGATAGTTAAACTTTCACCATATGTAATGCCCGGCTTCGATTTCTCCCCTCTTGAGTACTTCTACCGATATTTTAAAATATAATTATAATTTTCCTTTAAATGTTTTAAAACGTAATTTTTTTTTCAAGCCAAAAACCTTACGGAAAGTCGAGTTTGGTTTTGACCATGTTGTAAATTGTTTGGATTGCCCAGAAAATTGGTTTTACGAGTTTTATGCTTGTTTTAAAAGAAAAAAGGGATTTCCCTTGGTTCGTTTTATTCGTTAGATCGCCGTTCAAATTTAGCATGTAAGCTAAATTTGATTAGTTTTGATGTTTAGGTCCTGAAGCAACCGTTAAGAGATGACGAACCCGTTCTTGAACTCCGTAGACCGTTCTTCACCTTGGATCTCGTGTGAGTTCCTTCTCCTTCGTTATTTCGGTAATGGTAGTATAACATTTTAGGTGAACTTAGCATAACATAGAGCAAATGCCATGTAGTGGCCATGAACCATAGGTATTAGTGTTTGGATTTTTGAACTTGTTGAATTATCTTACCTACGGTCTTAGGATGACCTTTGAGTTTACGGTTTGGACCTAGCATGCTAGAGTTAGATATCTTATATATATGTTGGAGACTAGAAGTTCGATAACTTCTAGCTTTTTAGTTGGTTGTTGATAGAGTGTCTCGCTTGGTCAGGCTTAGAGCGTTTCCTGTGGGAAGTTGAGAGTGGTTATTCGAGTTCCCTTGAGAGAGGTAAGTCTTCGGACTTACTTAGCTCATATTTTACATATTAGCATTGATGTGTGTGTGGTGGTGTATGTGTATGTTATTGTTTATGTTATAAACAAACAAACTGGTAATAGGATCACCGACTTTATATTATTCTAGCCCAAGCATATGATAACGGGCGGTTACATCATCTGCCTAGCTCTTGCGAGAGTCTAGGAGGTTCTTGGCGACTAGCCCGTGTTGGTTAGACGGTCGGAGGCATCCGTACCGTTCCATGCCGGTAAGTAGGGACCGAGGCGGGACCACGGTGGTCTCGTGTCACAAAACTAAGTTGAATTAGAACGGGATATGACCTAATAATAATAAAGATAATAAAACGGATCGTTGTGATTTTATGTATGTTGTATGCTTGTGATGAGATTATGTGTGTATGTGCCTCGCCCATTGATTCTAATATCTAGAATATGAGCTAACGGTTTTAAACCATTTGTGTAGACGCCCTGCAGGATAAGGACGCCGCCGAGTGAGGTGGAGGAGTGGGCAGCCGAGGGTCGCCGTACACTATAGGACGGGGGAATTTTTGGGTTTATTTTGTTATGTTTGGATTTATGGATTTAGGATTTATCCTTTGATATTGTGTCGTTTTGAGGACTCGGCTGAGTTTCCACTTTGTACTTTTACTTTCAGTTTCTCGCATACATTATAAACGATTTGAGTTTTTGCCTTTATTTGTGCCATGTTGGAAAGGTCCGGTGAAATTGTTGTCAAGATAAGGGCCGGGACACATTGTGAGGTCTCGTCCGTAGCATCCCGATATCCCAGGGTGTTGCACCATACACTTAGCCTCACAATACGAGTCTTTCTCTTCTTCGTGTGCAAATAGGTAAACATGTCCATCTTCCATAATAACATTTACTTTTGACATGCTGAGTACTGAGTACATACTTGCTGCGGATCTTTGGCGGAGGTTGTGTATCTCCCTCTCACATCCCCAGACTCGATGGTTAAGACATTGTATCCCTTATCTTCATCACCTATGTTCAGTTGGTGTAACACCCCAAGTTTCACAACTCGGGGAGCTACTGGTTAGGACCTCACAGTGGGTCCCGACCTTAGTTTGACAACACCCCAAATTTTGGCGCGTTTGCAGTATTTATTTTCCGGCTTCTATCGATATTTTCTTAGCTTAAATATTTTATTAAAAGTATTTTACGACGTAAAATATCTTTCCCAAGTATATTATAATTTTGGATACGTTCGTGTATATCCATATTATTATTTTCGGAAAAGTCGGGAAAGTTTCCGATTTGAAAATCCCGTTTCGAATGTTTTTGATCGAGTTTATTGATTCCCGTTTTTCCTATTTAAATATTATTACTATTATTCTTATTGTTTTATTTTTATTTTTTTTCCCACATTCTTCACCTTTCTTTCCCCGACCTCTTGATTGAATGAGCTGCTCTCTCCCTCTAGGCTGTAGCAGCCTAGCCATAGCCCTGATCCAACCAATGCTCACCTCCGACCCCTCGTTCTCACCCTCGACCCACCTCGTGACCCTGTCCTTCCCTCAACCTTCCAAACTCACCCTCTCTCACACTGAGCTTGGACTACACCCTTCTACATGCTCTCTCTCTCGATTTTCTCCATTCTTGCATCCTGCCTCTACCTCATCTTGCTGGCCGCCGGAGTCACTTACTCACACACCTACAACAACCTCCCCTTCTCTCCACATTTACAGAGGATTGCTCTCCTCCCTCCAGCAAGACCAACACAGTAGCTCCCCTTCGTCTCTTCTTTGTAGCCACCTAGTTGGAACAACAAACACTAGAGAAGACTCACCTTGGATTGGCGCCCAACAGTCGCCGGAAAACGCCAGCCCCTCGCCTTGTCGGAGATCGAAGCTGGATCTGCAGCCCTCTGCACTCTCCCTCGCCTCACCTGCCCTCCCCTATCGCAGTGAACCCGACGGCCTGGAGCCACCCGCTGCCACGCCTTGCCGTCAGGAACGACGCCGGTGAAGCTGCCCCGCCTGCACGAGCCTTGCCGGAGACCGAAGGCAGACTACGCTGCCTCGCCCTCCTTGCCCCTGTAGCGCCGCCGTCATCCCCCGTTGTTCTCCTTCTCCCTCCGCCATCCATCGGGTTAAGACAACCCTTTTGGTTTATTACAAACGGGCCCCACTTAGTTTATGTTTAATTACACAATGCAGCCTGTTTTATATATTTGTGTTTATGACCCTAGTTTCGGAATTTTGCCAAAACTGCCCTCTGTTGAAACAATTAAAAAAGGGACCAAAGTTTTAATTATGGAAAATAACCCAAGCTTTATGACATTGTTGCCCATAAAGTGTTTTTACGGTTTTTAAATTTGGGCTTTACTTCGAGATATATTCTTATTTATATATATACCATATATATTATGCTCATGTTGGATTAATTTCTGGTTATGACTCAAAGATTAAATTACGGGTTTTTAACGTTGACTTTGAAAACGAACTTTACCTTGGGTTTGATGTTATACAATTTTCCCTGAATATATATTTACGGTTTTTAACCAGGGATTTAAAAGTGGGGTTTTCCTTAGATTTATATATGTTAATTATTCCTTTCAAATTTAGCTTATAAGCTAAATTTCTTTAGTTTGGTGCTAGGTTCGGAAGTGCCCCGATAAAGGCCATCAAATCCGCATTCGACGTTCGTCGACCGACTTCCACCTTTGACCCCGAGTGAGTACCTCTCTCAATCTAGTTATGTTTAATATTAGTATCATGCTAGGTTGGATCTAGCATAACTTAGAGTGAATGCCAAGTAGTGGCCTTGAACCTTAGGTGAGTTTTGAGGATTTATGATTGTGCTAAGACTTGAGGTGTTTGGTTATCTTGTGAGGTTGTTATAAGGCTTTAAGTTATATGGTTGATCTTGTGAGCGTTCCGAGGCTCGAGGTTGGGGTTGTATGATCTTGTGGGGTTTTAGAGCTTAGGATTGACTTATCCTAGCACGGTGTTGTTACCGTTGAGT
The DNA here is from genome assembly GCA_033239125.1 of Fagopyrum homotropicum. Classification (NCBI taxonomy): domain Eukaryota; kingdom Viridiplantae; phylum Streptophyta; class Magnoliopsida; order Caryophyllales; family Polygonaceae; genus Fagopyrum; species Fagopyrum homotropicum. The sequence goes on along the minus strand of BSWB01000007.1, from coordinate 96,886,066 downwards.
TTGTTTGGACTGGACATGTTTATCCTAGTATGTGTTATGAGTTATGATCTTGCGAGATCCGAGGGTTTAGAAGTCTTAGGACTTCTAGCTTCTGTTGAGTGTGATGTGAGCATGGGGGATTCTAGGATGCGGTCCTAGAATGGAGAGTCAAATGGTCTTGCGTAGATCATTTGTATATAAGTCTAAGACTTCTATTGTGAGTGGGTTGTTGTTGATATAGTTATCTTCTTGTGAGCAGGTTATGGGTTTCCTCCTTAGGGAAGCGAGAGTGTTGTGAGTTGAGTGTGGTGACGAGGTAAGTCTTCGGACTTACTTAGCTCGTATTCCTTGTATTAGCATTGATGTGTGTTTGGTGGTGTGTGTTTATTCTTTATTGTTTATAACAACTAAACCAGAAATAGGACCACCGACCTTTATATTATTTTGGCTCAAGTGTATGATAACGGGCGGTGACATCACTGCCTAGCTCTTGCGTAGAGCTAGGATGTTCTTGGCGACTAGCCCGTGTGGTTAGACGGCCGGAGGCATCCGTACCGTTCCATGCGGTAAGTGGGGACCGAGGCGAGTTTCGGGAGATTCTCGTGTCACAAAAGAAGTTGACTTAGAACGGGATATGACTTAATAATAAAAAGATAATAAACCGGACTTGTGTGATTTGATGTATATTGGGTGTTATGTTGATTTACTTGTGTTTGTGCCTTTTACCTTGATTCTAATGCTTCGAATATTAGCTAACGGTTTTATACCGATTGTTGTAGATTGCCTTGCAGGTTAGGAAAGCGGCCGAGAGATCCGGAAGAGTGGACAGCCGGGGCTCCATACATTTTAGGAGTGGGTTTTGGTTGGAGTCGGGTTGTGTTTTATTCTTCGTTTGTTATGTTGGTATGACGTGTGTATGTCGTTTTGATCTTTGGTGTTGATTATCGGCTGAAGTCTTTTGTTGTTTTCCTTCGGGTTTCTTATCATTTGCATTAAAAGGAATTTTGGTTTTGCCTTTATTCGTGCCATGTTAAAAGATCCGGTGAAATTGTTGTCAGGCTAAGGGTCGGGACCCATTGTGAGGTCTCGCCCGTAGCATCCCGATATCTCGCGGATTTGGGGTGTTACAGTAATTTTTTTTTTTCAAGCCAAAAACCTTACGGAAAGTCGAGTTTGGTTTTGACCATGTTGTAAATTGTTTGGATTGCCCAGAAAATTGGTTTTACGAGTTTTATGTTTGTTTTAAAAGAAAAATGGGATTTCCCTTGGTTCGTTTTATTCGTTAGATCGCCGTTCAAATTTAGCATGTAAGCTAAATTTGATTAGTTTTGATGTTTAGGTCTTGAAGCAACCGTTAAGAGATGACGGACCCGTTCTTGAACTCCGTAGACCGTGCTTCACCTTGGATCTCGTGTGAGTACCTTCTCCTTCGTTTGTTCGGTAATGGTAGTATAACATTTTGGGTGAACTTAGCATAACATAGAGCAAATGCCATGTAGTGGCCATGAACCATAGGTATTAGTGTTTGGCTTTTTTAACTTGTTGAATTATTTTACCTACGATCTTAGGATGACCTTTGAGTTTACGGTTTGGACCTAGCATGCTAGAGTTAGATATCTTATATATATGTTGGAGACTAGAAGTTCGAGAACTTCTAACTTTTTAGTTGGTTGTTAATAGTGTGTCTCGCTTGGTCAGGCTTAGAGCGTTTCCTGCGGGAAGTTGAGAGTGGTTATTCGAGTTCCCTTGAGAGAGGTAAGTCTTCGGACTTACTTAGCTCATATTTTACATATTAGCATTGATGTGTGTGTGGTGGTGTATGTGTATGTTATTGTTTAAGTTATAAACAAACAAACTGGTAATAGGATCACCGACTTTATATTATTCTAGCCCAAGCGTATGATAACGGGCGGTTACATCATCTGCCTAGCTCTTGCGAGAGTCTAGGAGGTTCTTGGCGACTAGCCCGTGCTGGTTAGATGGTCGGAGGCATCCGTACCGTTCCATGCCGGTAAGTAGGGACCGAGACGGGACCACGGTGGTCTCGTGTCACAAAACTAAGTTGAATTAGAACGGGATACGACCTAATAATAATAAAGATAATAAAACGGATCGTTGTGATTTTATGTATGTTGTATGCTTGTGATGAGATTATGTGTGTATGTGCCTCGCCCATTAATTCTAATATCTAGAATATGAGCTAACGGTTTTAAACCATTTGTGTAGACGCCGTGCAGGTTAAGGACGCCGTCGAGTGAGGTGGAGGAGTGGGCAGCCGAGGGTCGCCGTACACTATAGGACGGGGGCATTTTTGGCTTTATTTTGTTATGTTTGGATTTATGGATTTAGGATTTATCCTTTGATATTGTGTCGTTTTGAGGATTCGGCTGAGTTTCCACTTTGTACTTTTACTTTCAGTTTCTCGCATACATTATAAACGATTTGAGTTTTTGCCTTTATTTGTGCCATGTTGGAAAGGTCCGGTGAAATTGTTGTCAAGATAAGGGTCGGGACCCATTGTGAGGTCTCGTCCGTAGCATCCCGATATCCCAGGGTGTTGCACCATACACTTAGCCTCACAATACGAGTCTTTCTCTTCTTCGTGTGCAATAGGTAAACATGTCCATTCCATAATAACATTTACTTTTGACATGCTGAGTACTGAGTACATACTTGTTGCGGATCTTTGGCGGAGGTTGTGTATCTCCCTCTCACATCCCCAGACTCGATGGTTAAGACATTGTATCCCTTATCTTCATCACCTATGTTCAGTTGGTGTAACACCCCAAGTTTCACAACTGGGGGAGCTACTAGTTAGAACCTCACAGTGGGTCCCGACCTTAGTTTGACAACAGCTTAACTAGATCTTACAAGAAAGCACAGATAAGGAAATTCATAAATCATAAAGTAGGTTTTTACTAAACAATGAATGTGACCAGAAACTGACAGCTGGAAACAACAAAGTCTCATAAACTGAGAAAAAGTACAGTCATAACTGAAAGACCAATTAAAGAAACTGCACCCCATCCTAAGGAGTACGACACCCCGGCTGTCCACTACCATCCGGATCACTCGGTATCTGCTCTAACCTGTGGCAAGTCTAAACAACGATAAACAGTTAGCTAACTAATCAAATATAAGTAGAAAGATAAATAGCGCAAACACACAGAAAAAGAATATAAACACTCAACATGCTGGCACACAATCCGGTTATTATTTGATAACTTATGTGATTCACTTTATCCGGTTTTAAAAGTTGTAGCATGAGAAATCTTAAGATTCTCGCCCCCGTTCCTTATCCAGCTGGTGATAGTTTAGCACACCTCCACCGGTGGCGTCCCCGCAAACCATATATGGACTAGTCCCGAAGGAAACCCCCAGCGCCCTCGGGCTAACTGAGCAGAACGCTACCGCCCGTTACTCTAAGGCCAGATATGTAAGTCGGTCGATGATTACTATGAAATACACTAGTGCACACATCATTCACACACCACTATCATAATTCACACACATATCTGACAGCTAGCTAAGTAAGCCCAAAGGACTTACCTGAAATAGATCTCGACTCTCTAATTTGCAAATTGATCTGTAACTGTAGGAACTCAGTAGCCTGTTAAAGGAGGCAAGTGTGTCAGCACACTTTCTAGGTAATTAGAAGTCTAAGACTTCTAAGATAGTAGATCCTATTAGAACAGAATTTAATACAATACCAATTTATGGTAAAATGACTATTTTACCCTTGGTCCCGAAACTTCCAAAATTTCCATAATTCATGCCTAAACTCTTATTTGAGACTAAAAAGTCATATTCTAACTCCTAAAGATGAGTTTAGTTACAAATTGGAAATTTACCCATTTTCCTATTTTCCGAAAGATCATTAAGGTCCAACTTCGGCTTCAAATATGAAATTCGAATAAACTTATAAAAATTCTGAAATAATTCTCTGAATCATCTATGGTAACCCATCTACTCCTAGGAGCAAGAATTTCTCGAAACTGTTCAACCATCATTTCTATAAAAATTCTCAAAGTTGGTTACAACACTTACATTTCCTATACTTAGCCAAAATTTCATTGTTGGAAAAACAACTTAACTACTCCAGTTTGGGAGCTTATAACTTCTAATCCGACCGTTCATTTCTTCTCAAATTTTAACACGGTAAACTACATATATCTACCTATTATATATTAAAATTTCAACGGTGGATCTTCTACATAACTCTTTAACATTGATCTACAACAATGCCAATTTCCAACCCCAAAACTGAAGAAAACAAAAATTAATTTACAGCAGTTCATGTATACAACTATTTCGGACACCTTAACTCAGCAGCTACTATCCACCAACACCACCCATGTTCCAGTCCTAAGTAACGCCTGATCTCTCAAGTTTAACCTAGTCCTAAACGTCTAACTGATTATCCAAATACTAGCAGTGCAAAGGGTCGAGAGCACTTACCTACGAGTCTGCAGTGGTGAAGGAACAAAGTAATCTAGTTTTACACCGCCTTGGCTGCTGAATCCTTGACGACAGAAAGACAATCAGTTCTGGCCCCTAGACTAGACCTAAGTTGTAGACAAGGGTAAGCGGAATTTTGCCTCACCTCACTGCCCTTCTCAGAATTTGAGATGGATGGCGGAAGTTTCCTGGTTGGTTCGAGCCTTCTGATGCAGTGTACACGAGCCTTCTGCACGTGAATGAGAGCATTCCATCATCGATATCAAACAATGCAGAAGGGAGGGGATATGAATAGTATCCATTCGACTCATGTTCGCCTCTAAACGTGCGTGCAAATAAGTTTTAAATTTATAAAACTAGAATAAAAGCAAGCGAACCCGCAGTGTACGGATCAGCGTAGATTAGCATGTATTCCAGAGTATCGATCTCAGGGAATTGGTGAAACAAAGTCAGTTTCAAGTAATCGAGCAATGAAAAGTGTAGAAGTTTTGCAAATATTCGGAAAACAACAATCCTAAAGATCCAGGTATCTAATTGTGACAATCGATTCAAGATATTCTATAAGTATAAGGACAGAGTTGAGAATTGCAAAGGTATACTAAGGTAAGGTAATGTACGGTGAAGTTCCATAACCCTATATGTCTAACCCAAAGACACTCTCTATAAAGGTTGTTGAGGCTGCAGTATAGAAAGGATCTAAAGGTAAGAATTGATCTCAAATACCCATGCCCAAACCCAAGGAATCAAAGACAAGCCAAAACGGTTAAGGTTGTGACACTCGAAACCGAAATAGAGGATGTTGAGTCTCACTACTACCTAGAAAGGACAAGCCAAGGCTAGGTTAAAGCTAATCTTCAACTTTGGATCAAAGCAAAAGCAAGATTCGTAAACCAGGGAAAATCACGGCTAGATCTTGAGAACCACGGCCGTGGAATCCAAGAACATCCCGTGATTTAGGGTGTCGACGAGGTTTCTCTAACTCTCACGGTCCAATCAATTTACAATCGATCTATCATCATCTAAGCCACAACTACAACCCTTCACCTCAGAATTGCTAAAGGGTTTTAGCAAACAATCATTTTCATGATATCAATATTCAAATTAAGAAGAATAAAAGATGAAAACCCTCGAAAACTCAAATAAAACTCAAAATCAATCTCGAAATCCTAACACAAAGTCGTATGTTTATGAATCTAGAAGAATAGGAATAGAAACCTCACAAAGATCTAGAGAAGTCACAAAGGACGGGATGCATGTCAATCCGTTCACGAATGAAAATCCTATAATATCTCACAAGGTACACAATTTCCGAAAAGTATGTCCTTCACGAATCTTCAAGCGAATCTCCCAACGACAGCTAAATGTACGTGAAAGTCAGCGACGGTAAGTGAGTGTAAGCGAGCCTCCAAAAACTCTCTTCTCTAGCCTTTTTATAAGGCGAGCTAGGGTTACGAGAAAGCCCAATGACGTGGCTGACGTGGCAAAATATGACACGTCACAAAATCACCGAAATCACGGCCAAGTACAACTTTCCACGACCGTGGTTTAGGGCGTGGAACCAGATTACGGTGCCATAGTATTTCCACGACCGTAATTTAGACCGTGTAACTCTCTGGAATGCTCCAAACTCAAGTCCACGTTCATGTTGCCAAATCCACGGCCGTGGTTTAGGGTGTGGAAGTCAATTTCCTTCTCCACGACCGTAATTCAGGGCGTGGACTTGATTTTCCTCTTTCTTTACCTTTGTTTCGTGCAATATTCAATTCATGCTCCTTCCTTAGCCTTTCTAACGCATCTCCTTGCCATCAAATGTGATCGAACACTCCTTTCCTTCCTTATTTGCTCTAATCCAAGCTTTATTCACCTAAAAACACAAAGAAGCTAGTGTAGATCTCTATATCGACAAAGTGGGTGAACTAGCTCACAATTGCATCAAACACATATCTAAGAACACTATAAAGAGGGAAAAACAACTAAAACAAGTGCCTAAAATATAGTCAAATTTCATACTAACAACTCACCTACTGAAGGGTTGTGCGCAGAACCTATGTCCCAGGCGTAGGTACGTGTGCAACAGTGTTGCTACCTTCTTGATCTCGCAGCAAGGAGAGTCTGGCTCGTCTGGGAGTGTCGTAGCAAGGAACGTCTGGCTCGTTGGGGGAGGGATTGGACACTTACACTGCAACACTAAGATAGTCCACCTATCTGCACTTGTACTCGTCTATGAGGAGATCTTGTCACCCCTGCAGATAGGTCTATTCAGATCGAAAGAGATGACAACAGAGTAGGAGAGGGGTAACACTCACCGACTGTGTGCTCTGGCCTGATGTAGAGGGGCACCTGAGAAGCTGCACTGCTTGATCTAGGCTCGCTGGTTGAGCACTCCTTGCGTCTATAACGAAGGAACGAGTACCAGGAAGGCTGGGAAAAATGTATGAAGAGTCGGGAGGGGAGAAGGTGTTACGAGAGTAGCCAGAAGGAAGGCGACATTCATGGAGTGAACATGGACAGATTGAAACGAGGTTGGAAAGGAAAGAATCACAGAGGCGTGATATCCTGCGTGATCTCAGGATCGTTACAAGCTGAAGGGAAAGACGTAACTGCTGGTCCCTGGGCTGAGAAGTGACGAACAGAAGGTAATCCCTCCTGCATCGCTTCCTGGGCTGCGTTGCTCCTCTTGCTGGGCTCAAGGCAAACGGTGTAGAGGTGAGACACATACAAAGCGGCCCAACTAAGAGGGGAAAGGCTGGACGACTTGGGCTGAGGCAAGGAAGCACAAAGTGGGCTGAAGCAAAGGGTAGGAAAGGAGTGGTGTGGTTTTGTCAAGGCTTGTCACAGTCTTGTCAAAACGTGTCAAGGCTTCGTCAAGCCCCTACATGGCCATGTCACGATCTTGTCATGGTCTCGTCATAACACGTCATGGTCTCGTCTTGGTCTCGTCAAAACTCGTCACGACTTTGTCAAAGACAAGTCATGTTATAAACTAGGTTTTGAATAAGGTTTGCTATAAAAATCTTATCATTTTATGTGAAATGATATTACATAAAGTGATAAAATTTTGAGATATTGTGTCCAATTAAATAGAAAGCTAAGGATCAAAAGATCGAAATCCGATTGTAACACCCCAAATTCTGAGAGCTCGGGGAGCTACTGGTTAGGACCTCACAATGAGTCCCGATCTTAGTTTGACAACAATTTTACTAGGATCTTACAACAAGGAACAAAAGTATTAAAAACATTTGAAAACTTTAAACAATATATACATGAAAGATATGTATCAGCCTTACAAATCAACGGTACTAAAACGACGCAAATGAAGAACATAAGACAACCTCGTCCCCAACTAAAAGAGTACGTGGACCCGGCTGACCATTTCCTCCGGATCTCTCTACAACTGTCTTAACCTGCAAGGCATCTACAAAGCGGTATAATACCGTTAGCTAACTTTCTATGCATAAGTATGAAGGTAAAAGCACAAACACACAACATACACAATCAACATGCAACACTCAATCCTTTTATTATCTTTAATTAGGTAATAGGTTATTACTAATGATACTTATTTTGTGACACGAGGGATTCCCAAGCCTCGCCCCTGTCCCCGTTTACCAACGCGGAAGGGTACTAATGCATTTGACCGTCTACCTGACTGGACTGGTTGCAGGGAACCTCCTAGACTCTCGCAAGAGCTAGGCAGATGATGTCACGACCCGTTATCATACACTTGGGTTAATTACACAATATACTAAAGTCGGCCTATTCCGGTTTTGTTATTAATCTTAACTAACAAACACCACTCATACACATCACACTCATACAAGAACCCAGCTAAGTAAGTTTGTGGACTTACCTGAATCAGATCTCGACTCTCTTAATTACAACTCAATCTGTAACTGTATAACTCGGTTGCCTGTCAAAGGAGGCAAGTGGATCAACACATATCCAATATACTTAGAAGTCTAAGACTTCTAAGATATAAGATCCTATCGAAAGAGAATATACTAAAATACACGTCTAAGGTAAAATGACTATTTTACCCTTGGTCCCGAATCTTCTAAAAATATCATAATATGTACTTCAATTCTTACTTGAGACTAACTATCATATTCTAACTCTTAAAGTTGAGTTTAGGTCAAGACTAGAACATTACATGTTTTCTTTAACCTTCAAAAAAGGTCACTAGGGTCCAACTTTGGCTTCAAATATGAAATTCAAATGAACTTATAAAAATTTCGAAATAATTCTCTAGATCATCTATGATATATCATCTACTCTTAGGAACAAGAATTTCTTAAAACTGTTCAACCATCACTCCTACAAATATTTCCAAAGTTGGTTACAACACTTGAAATTTTCTATACTTAGCCAAAATCTGAGTATGTTTTCTAACTATACAACAAGTCCACTTTGAGCCTCTATAATTCTAAATCCCACCGTTGGATTTATCCCAACTTTTGACATACGAACCTATGCATGACACTAAACAACATCTTAAAAACCAAACGGTGGATCTTATCTCTAAGGCATCAAAAAGTATGCTCAAACTTGACTGATCAACACAGTTTCTGGAATTTCAGCAAACACTTAACAAAACAGCACACTGTCTTAACTTTGAAAAATCATAACTCCTAAACCATTCGCTGGATTTATCCAAAATCTTGATATGTTCTACTATAAAATCTTATCTATAATATATAAAAAATTCAGCAGCAAAGGAGATCAAAAGCCTATTTAAAACCATCTCACAAAGCTGCATCACGTGCTATTTCTCTCAACACTCAGCACACTTATAAAAACTGCATGAGGAATCAACTTTGCAACATCATAACTCTCAACGTAACTCCGATTCTTCCCAAATTTTAGTATGATCTACTATGTACTACTGAATACAAGATATCCAAAATTCAGCCAAAAAAGATGAGTATAGCATACCTAAATCGGGACCCAAAGTTCTTTGTTTGTCACTTCTCGAAACTCCGAAAATTCCTATATCTTCACTGTTTCTTCTATGGATGTTCTGAGCATGATTAGGAGACATAAAGGGCATTCATTAGACATGAAAGGTGTGTAAGGGAGTGCAGGGAAGAGAAGCGTATCAACCTTACCCGATTCCAAAACTCGAAGGGATGTAAGAAGGTGAGCCAAGACTGTTGTCGAGCTAGTTGTTTCACAAAAGAGGAGAGATTAGGAGTCACTGCTTGGGATCCAGATCGTGAGTGCCAGAAGGGCGAAGCATGGCCTTCATCTCCAGTTCCAATCTTAGATCTTGAAAGGCTACAAGGCTTGGCTATATCTGGAAGAGAGGCTGACTCGGAAGGGATGGTTGTGTCCACTGTTCGCAGGAGGTGAGGGGAAGGTCCAGTCCAGGAGTTGGCTTATGTTGCGAGATCTAAGGGCTGGATAAGAGTGCGACAGTTGCCCAGGAGGTGCCCCGCGGCCCCAGGGCCGCGCACCCACGATCTGGTTCTCAACTTTCCAGCGGCTAGGGCAAATATGTGTCGTTTGCTGTTCCCCTGGTGCTGTTGTGCCCGAACCGAAGGAGGTGGAAGGCCGCCGTTGTCTTGGACCCGAAGGGAGGAGGAGGAGGCGGCTTTTGTCGAGTATACAGGAGGCGAGGGAGAGGACGGAGCAAGGACGGACGCCTGCAGCCCAGCGTTGCTGTCGTTGGTGTGCAGAAGACGGAGAGGACGGAGCTTAAGCGTCCCTAGCTGTGTGCAAAAGGCGGTGGTGTCCCTGGCTGAGGAAGAGCGTGAAGGAGAAGCGGCTAGGACAAAGTCATGTACGAAGGGGAGAAGAGAGATAGCAGATTTACGGCCCAACAGGCTTACTCGAAACGGGCCAGGATGTAAGGTTCATGGCTGAAATTGGGCTTGTCAAAATCATGCCATGACTTTGTAAAAAGTTGTCATAACTTCGTCTTGGTCTCGCCGTGGCTTCGTCAAGACTTCGTCAGTGCATTGCCAAGGATTTGCCATGTCTTTGTCAAAAGACCTAGATGTATATATATATAACTAGGGTTTGGTGTAAATTACATCATTTTATGTGGTTATAAAACTTACATAAAATGATAAGATTAATGTTAGACTTAAATTTAGGTATCTTAAAGAGGTCAATGGTCTCCAAATCTCAGTTTGACTCAGAATTAATTGGAAATAAAATTTCCGGTTATTACAGTTGGGTCCTCACCGATGAGGATTTGGAGATCATACTTATTCACCTAACTATATTGATTTTCTTATACAATGGCTTATTTATTATGTATATTCATAACCATTTAACCATATGCAACGGTAAACTTACACAGATCCCATTTGATCCCAATAGGTCTAGCACGAATGCACGATTGTACGACTGCGTGGCTTGCAACCGGTGAAACTGTGGAAGACCCAAATGTGGACCAACATTGGTAGAACCACCAACGAAGCGTAATTTGTTTTCGAAATAACCTCTTATTTGTTACAACATGTAGACAAATAAGCTCAAACAACAATAATAATGACTGAAAGAAGTGAATGGAATTTACCATACTTTATGAAATTTACACATTTGAGAACTTAATCTTATTATCAGTCTTTATTGTAAATCCTTCCTGCTGAAGGAGAAACTTATTCAAAATGAGGATACCATTTGTTACGGTGAGAAACTGCCAACTAAAAAAGGTTTAAACTTTTAACACCCCAAATTTTACAACTTAGGGAGTTACTGGTTAGGACCGCACAGTGGGTCCCGACCTTAGTTTGACAACAACTTAACAAGATCTTACAACAAGGCACAGATAAGGAAAACCAGAAATCATAAAATAGTTCTTAACAATGTATGAATGTGACCAGATCAACTAACAGCCGGAAAACGTAATATAACAAAGTACGAAAAGAACGAAAAGAAGCAAGGTCCAACTGTAAATCCCAAAAATGAAGAAACTGTAAAACATCCTAAAGTACGACACCCCGGCTGACCACTACCGTCTGGATCACTCGGCATCTGCTCTAACCTGTGGCAAATCTACACAACATATCAACCGTTAGCTAACTATCCAAATATAAGTAGAATGACAACAGCACAAAAACAAGCAGAAACAAAAATAAACAAACATCATGCTGGCACTCAACCGTTTATTATCTATTATTTAAGTGATTCACGTTATTCAATTTAAGTTGTGGCACGAGAGCTATTAACAGCTCTCGCCTCCGTTCCTTATCCAACTGGGTGTAGGTCTAGCTGACCTCCGCCGGTAGCATCACTACAAACCGAGTATGGACTAGTCCCTAAAGAAACCCCCAGCGCTCGCAAGCTAACTGAGCAGAATGCCACCGCCCGTTACTCTTAGGCCAAGTATAGGTCGGTAATTATATATCACAACCTATCTCTCTAAACATTTCAATCACACACCACTATCATCATTCATGCTCATATTTAGAAGTCAGCTAAGTAAGCCCAAAGGACTTACCTGGTATAAAGCTCGACTCTCTGTAAACCAAACTCGCTCTGTAAACTGTAGCAACTCAGTTGCCTGTCAAAGGAGATAAGTGCATTAGCACACTCCCACGTAATTAGAAGTCTAAGACTTCTAAGATAGAAGAACGTAGTAAGACATAACTAGTTACAATATTAATTTAGGGTAAAATGACCATTTTACCCTTGGTCCCGAAATTCCCGAAAATTCTAAAATTCATGTCTGAACTCCTATTTGAGATTCTAAATCATATTCTAACTCCCAAAGCTTCGTTTGGTTCTAAGCTAACATTTTTCCTATGTTTCTGTTTTCCGGAAGATCGTAAAGGTCTAACTTCGATTCCAAATATAAAATTCGTAACCGCTTATAAAAATTCCGACTTAAATCCGTAGATTATCTATGATGTCCTATCTAACTTTAGGAGAAAGAATTTCTCCAAACTGTTCATTCAACAGTTTTATAAAAATTCCTAAAGTTGACTACTCCCTTTACAAATTCTATACTTAGCCAAAATTCTAAGGTTTACAAAACTGCTCAACTACCCAACTTCGGAAGTCTATAACTTCTAATCCGACCGTTCATTTCTTCTCCAATTTTAATACCATATACTATGTATAACCGTCTACAACATATCCAAAATTCAACGGTGGATCTTCATTCAAACTCTCAAACATTAATCCTCAACATTGACCATTATTTACTTACAAAGCTGAGTTCTACAAAGAGTTTTTCATTTCTATTTCTAAGGCAATCTAATCTACTCTCATTATCATCTAGTTATCCTCAATTGGAACTACAGGAGACTTCAACAAAACTCATTTACTATCCCTCCATTTCCTTGGCTTGATCTCTATTCATAACAAAATCGAACATATATATATAATTTATACACGTATAACATCTAGAGGCAAGAATTGGACTGCAGAAGAGAGGGCTCACCTCTTCAACCGCTACTGGGCTGAGGCGCCTTCAAACGGTTCCGGATGGCCTTCTGGCTTCCTCGGCGTGACAGATCAAGAGGAGGGGAGTGAGGGTTCGGCTTGGCTGTACTGCTGCGGTGATTGGAGAATTCTTCCCAGCCTCACTGTTGTCATGGATTGACCAAGGCGGGGGTTGTCCAGCACAACAAGACAGTTGCGTGAGTCCAGCAGTGGCACTAATCGAAGGTAGAAGGGTAAGGAAGGGAAGAGCCTACTTGCTGCGTTTTTCAAACTCTCCACTCGAGGTTGCTGTTGATCGATGTACTCAGTCTCTTTGGCTCAGAATATGGCTCTTGAAGCGGCTGGATGTGTGCAAAAAGCTGGTGTGGATCTGTTGCTGCCTTCATCTGATGATGGAGAGTCAGGAGAGAAAGAAATGCTCGACCTGCTGCTAGCGAAGGAAGGAGATGACGATTGTTGTGAATCTGGACAGAATTGGCGTGTGATATTCTGCTGAACAGAAGGTGAGTTTCCTTCCTGAATTAATGGCTGTTACATAGGAATTAAGGCCATTAATTGCTGCAGATCGTCCGTCCAGCTGGCTTGAATTTTCGTTGGTTATGTAGAAGGTAAAGAGCCGCTCTTCCTGGGCTGGAGCAGGCGTGGGCTGGCGCTGGGCAGCTGTTGACGCTGGGCCGAAGCAGGCTGCTTCGTTATCTCCTCCAGCAGCTGGGCTGGCGCAGGTTCTGGGCTGCTATCTTGGGCTGCTGGGCACGAATTGAAGAAGGTAAGGCAGGAGCTGGTTGCAGACGGGCAAGGCAGTGGGCTGGAGTAGGCAGCAAGCGCTACTGGGCTGCAACAGCTGGGCTGGCGAAGGCAGCAGGTGGCTGGATCCGTTGGGGCTGAATTATGGAGCAACAGATGGGCTGAAATTGGTTGCGGACAAGCTCCCGACCCATGAATATACGGACTAGACGGATATGAAGTTTGTTATAGTTTAAGATCGGTTAGGAATTCTATCATTTTATGCGGAAGTAAGCTACATAAAATGATAAACTATTTAAAAGATTCTATCATTTTATGTGAAGGAATCTACATAAAATGATAAATCCTATAATAATATGTCTAACTAAGTGGAAGGATATGCATCAACTGATCGAGATCAGGTTTATAATAGAAATAGACGGAATAAAATTTTCCAGATTTTACAAAACTTGTTTAAGTTCAAAAGAAACAACCATTCGTGCTTCTAAAAACAACCGCAACCACCACAAATATAATCTTAACTTTAATTTTGTTTGAAGCTTGAAATCAACCCAACTGATTACCTTGATTTTGATAAAAACGGAAATACAGAACCCCAAATAAAAGAGTGGTTTGAGAGACAATATGGGTGGTTGAGCATTGATCAAAGCAACCACCGTCGGCGTCACCAGCACAAGCAAGCTTCGAGAATGTTATGTGTACAGCACTGCTCATGTGGCCACCAATTTCAGAACCTCATCTTCGGTATACAACTCCACTCTTGGGGTATGAATAATAAAGTTTAGATCAACAAAATTTATAATAGTTTTTGGTGGTTGGAGCTTGCTCACCATCGGCATCACCAATTCCATATCCACCGATTCATGCTTCTCAATATCTTCTTGTAACATCAATTTTATTGAGACTTTTACCATATATCATGATCTATTATGTATTTTTTGTAAATAGAAGATTAGTTGGTTAAGACCTTATCAATATTCAGTTGATGTTAAATGTTTAGCTTTCCTGAGTTGTTGCTGAGCCTTTTGTGTTACTTTCGTGTGAAGTAAGTCCCTTGGACTTACTTAGCTTCATTCCGCGTATTAGTTGGATTGTATTGGCTTGTTTGTGTTGTTTATTCATGTTATAATGGATAATTGGAAATAAGATTCACCCTTTGATAACCTTAACTGGCCCAAGTGTATTATAATCGGGCGGTGACCACTTGTCTAGTTCTACAAGAGACTAAAATGTGCTCTTGCAACCCAGACCCGTAGGTAACGGATAGTACTGATCTATTCCTATTGGTAGACGGAAGCGGAGGCGAGTTTTGGGAGATTCTCGTGTGACAAAAGAAGTTGAATTAGTAATGGATAATCTTAATGAAAGATAATAACCGGTTGATGTGTGAGCATGCTATGTGTTTTCTTTACCTTATGTGTGTTTGTGCCTTTACGCTCTTGCTTGTACCTAGAATGTTAGCTAACGGTTTATACCGTCGTTGTAGATGTTCCGCAGGTTCAAGATGTTGCTGAGTGATCCGGATGGTATGGTCAGCCGGGGTTCCCGTACATTATAGGACGGGATCGGGTTTTTGTTTCTTTTGTTGCTTCCCTTTTGTTTTGAACTCGGCTGCGGAGCTTTTGTGTTTTATTTTGTTTAAACCTTTGGTTTTATATTAAGTTTTGCTTTTCATTCGTCTGTGTCTTGTTGTAAGATCCGTTTGTTGTTGCTACTCTGAGGGTCGGGACCCATTGTGCGGTCCTAGCCCGTAGCGCTTCAAGTTCCCAGAACTTGGGGTGTTACATCCCGATTCAACTAAAAGTATCTCCGGACCAGCCCCGGTTTACACATGCATTGCTCTCCGATCTCCCATGCGTGTGTACGACCTTCTTGGAGCGAGCCAACCATGCATCGTACCCAGTTCGGTCCATTCATGAAAACTCCCTTTTCGGTCTGAACTGGCACGACGCATTCTACACATCCATGAAGACCGGACCACCATGCAAGCTTACCTAACCCTCCATGCACACGTGATGATTGACCCATACACGCTATTTTGAATCCACCATACACCCATGGAGAATGGTCCGAATCTTGTGGCCAATTTTGGGTCAAAGATATTATGTTTTCTGTCCATGAAAACTTCTTTAATTATGGGTTAATTTTTGACCTTTTGATTGTTAATTTTCAACTCATATTTCTTTTAATTATCGGCGGGATGACGACGAAGATGACGACGAGCAACAACAAACGCCATCGGATGTATCGGCGGGAGAGTCCGACAACTATGGTAAGGGCCATCGCGGATATAAACAAAGGTAAGAGAACTACGTGGGCTTTAATTCCTCCTCCCCGAGAGGATACGTAGGCAACTGGGATTCGGTTCAAATCCAATTCTTCCCTTTTTTTTTTTTTAAAGTTTAAGTCCAATTTTTTTAATTTTAAGTTCTCTCTTTATTTTCTTCTTTTTTAAATTTAAGTCCAATTTTTCTCTTCTCTTTATTTTCTTTTTTTTTAAGTTTATTTCCATGATTTTTTTAAAAATGAGGTGGCCGACCCGTCGTCCCGCCGGGTCTGACCTATGACCCGGCAGGTCGGCCATTTATACGGGTCCGGGTCACCCTTCCCGGACCCTTGATCCAACGGGTCGCACTCGTCAACCCGGCGGGTCCGACCCGTGGACATGCTGGGTCAGGAGGGGGATAGAATCCATTGAATCGGCGCACGGGAAGGCCAATGGCATAGTCTCAAGAACCACACCAAGCCAAGCAGCGTCACAAAGCACCAGTTCACCATAGAAGCGTAAAACACACTCCCAAAAGATCTAGAGGTCAAAACCATTTCTACTTTTTGAGGCTCCTAAGGAACGAGCTGTTGGCCAAAGATCTCTGCCATAAACGGCTACAAAACAAAGATAGCTCTCTCACATATTGCGGAAAGAAAGAAGAGGAAGAAGATAATCTCCAAAAACCGACACCGTCGAGGCTAGCCAAACATCCACAGGTAACCAGATCTAGGGTTTTTCAGGGTCATATGTGGAGAAAACAAAGCGTCTCTTCGACGCCCAGAAGAGGTTGAAGCATATTGCGATCCTCTTTGACAAATTTATGAGAACTAGAAAAATTAAACATCGATACAAATCAAGGGAAATTTCTTTCATGGCCTAAAACAGATCTCGATCTAGCAAAATTAGATAGAAGATTTTTGGAGGGGGAGGCTCGTGGAGGCTCATTCTGTGGGAGTGGAAAGGGTTTTTGTACTCTCCTTCACCGTTACCTAATGCATCAATTATTTTGTTTGTATAAACTGATCCTATAAATATTTTGATATTCTCCCTCACATAACACTGGAAAACCAGCGGTTGCGTGGTTAACAATGCCAATAATTGTTCCGATTTTGTCAAAAAAAAGAGGGTGCATTATGGAAAATAATTGGCATCCATGATCCAACCAAGTTATATAGTGCATACCGTGGTCATCAGCTAGAACAAAAGAAAGCAAGCAAATAGATATAAGAGCAACAAGAGTATGTTCCATCTTGTCTTCATGTAATTCTACCTATCTCATTGTGGAGAGAATGCATTCTTACTTATACTTACCTTATTAACTTAATGTCTTCTCCCGTGTTTGACTGAAAAGTACCTTTTGAACTCCTACACCAAACCAAGATTACTTATGACCACCTGAGAGTCATAGATTTCTTATGCTTTAGCCTACGTCCTCACAAAGATAAGCTTGAGCCCATGTCTTCTCCCTGTGTTCTGATTGGTTATTCACCTGGTCAGAAATCTTACAAGTTCTTTAACCTTGAAACACATAAAATCATAATCAGTCACCATGTGACTTTTCAGGAAACCGTCTTTCCTTTCAAAACATCATCTACACAATCACCTTTCTTTATTTCGTCATCTACTCCTTCACTCCCTCTTGTGTCCCCACTAGACAATAATACTCGCATTTCTTTTCCTCCTTCATTCCCATTCAATCCCTCACTATCTACTTTGCAAAGTGTTAGCTTCTCCCTTCCCATTCATGTCCCATTTGAATCTCCTTCGCCTACAACCGCTTCTCCTTTAATTATTCCTTCTCCACCCTTAATTATTTCCCCTCCTCCTTTTGCCTACTTTGAATTCTACCCGTCCTATCCATTGCCCGACTTGCTTACAAGATTATGCTTGTAACAAACTCTATTCTGGCATATACATATGCTTATAAACAACTTTTTTCATATATGAGAATTCAATTCAGTTTCACCACTTGACATGAATAACACTTTCTATACACACTCTGTTAGGAATCTAAGTAAAAAAACTTATTTGAAACTATTCTTAAACAAGTTTCAAATCTTTGACACAATACTAGTTCTGGTTTCGTTGTTATAAACATAACTACACACACACACAACCATCACACAATCCATGCTAATACAAGGAAGCTAGCTAAGTAAGTACGGGGACTTACTTCGTCTTAAAGCTAAACCGACAATACCGCTCTCGCTTTCCGTAGGAAGATACTCAAAGCCTGATCACTACAAGGCACGAATCAACATCACTCTCATAAGCTAGAAGTCCTTAGACTTCTAGACCAAATGATCTCGAAAAGATCATAAACCATAACACATAATCTAGGATAAAACATGCCTAGTCTCAATGATCTCAATGATAATAACACTATTCTAGGATACTCACATCCTAGTTCACAACCTCAATAAACATATACTCACAACCTCAAGCCTTGGAACCTTGCAAAAACTGCAAACACTCACCTAAGGTTCAAAGCCACTACTTGACATTCCACAAGGTTATGCTAGATCCAACCTAGCATGCTACTAACATATAACCTCCCTAGGATAAGAGACTAACACAAGATAGAGGAAAGATACTCACTGACCCAATGTCCGCCCATGTGGCCTTGGGGAGCCTCCCCTGTGGGTGGCCGCCCCTGCGGCTCAGGTCAGCTACCCCCGCGGCGCTATCCAGCCGCGGCCGAACTCCAAAGGGCGGTCCCGAACGAGTCTTTCGATGGCTCCTTGATGTGCAGAGGGTCTCCAAGCTTGCTTGCTCCACCATTGATGTCCACCACTCAATCATCAACATAAACCACAATCTAGACTTGATCCATACACATACAACCACAAGAGAGGAAGAAGCTTGAGAATCCATGACTTCCATCATTAGAGCTCAAAGAAGGAAGGAGATGAGTAGAGAAGAGCTTACCCTACAATCCGGATCTGTTGTCCAATACTTACCATGGATATGCACAACTCACACATGGAGAAGGAATCATCAAGAGCTCTTCTAAGGCCAAGATGGAGGAAGAGAGAAAATTAAGGAAGAGAAGAAGAAAGACACATGAGAGAGAGAGAGAGAGAGAAGACTACTCCTTTAGTGAAATAACAAAAGGTCAAGCAACCAAGGAACACTTAGAGACGAGGGGTCAAAACACAAAAGAAGAAAACGAGAGGTCGGAAAGAAGACGGGATATAACTCGTCTACTCAGCAAGTCGTGCTTGCGGAAAGGCCGCAAAACCACTTACTAACCGGAATTAAAATTTCCTGGCATTACAGACTCTGTGGATGCACATAAATAAATGATATTTAATTTTCAAAAAGCTCCAAACAATTTCAATTCTCTAATCATGAATCATATCTCTGAATGGGATAAAGCTAACAATAACCGCAATAATCCTAAATAAAAAACGACTAATCAAAGAAGGAAAAATAAAAATATCAAATGACAAAGACCTAATGGTAACTCAGTAAAAACTAATTTTGATGCATCTAGAAATGTTAGTGGTCAATCTGCTTTTGGATTTTTTTTATTAGAAACAGCTTTGCTGATTTCTTTACTTTTGGTTTTTGTAAGTTCACGGTTTGAAGCAGAGGCTTTTGCCCTTCGTGAGGGTGTTTTGAAGGCCGCATGCCTAGGGGTTTTTTTCCTGATATTGTGATTGAGGGTGATAATTTAACTCTTATTAATTCGATCAAAATTTCTAGGAAACCTCCATGGGAAGTTGATCTGCTTGTTTCGGATATCACTACTCTTCTATCTGGGTTTTCCTCTTGCAGTGTCCATCATATCTTCCGGGAAATCAATTTTGTTCCGGACCGGTTGGCGTCCTATGATTTCTCCACCTTACCATGTGATGACCTTCTCCCCCATGATGTTGATGTCCTCATCCCTTGATCTATATCATTTTGGAGAGAATGTGTTCTTACTGCCACTCACCTTATTAACTTAATGCCTTCTCCTGTGCTTGATTGAAAAATACCTTTTGAACTCCTACACCAATCCAATATTACTTATGAAAATCTGAGAGTCATAGGTTGTGATGCGCTCTTCGTTAGTTGAATGCGAGGATCCACCGGTGTTGTTCCTTCCGACCACTTCTTTTTGATTTTTTTGATTGATGGGATATGCCAAGCAAGGATCGTCCAGCCTCGCACCTTGGATCTCCTTGGCTCGAGATCTTCTTTCCTCGGAATCTCACTTCGGAAGTTGGATATCCTTTGTCCTCCTAGCCTCTCACCGTAAGGGCACCACTCGGCCTCGCACCTTGTGGGTTTCGAAACTTTGGCCTCTCACCATAGTATCTAGGTTTGTTTTTCTCAAAGTGAAAACATAAGTTTTGATTGAAGACTCAACTCTATTTCGTGATTAGAAAGGTTTGTGGGAGATGCCTTATATAGGCTGAAAATTCAGCACCTAACTCCCAACATTAAAGGCTTACAAGTTCAAGAGTTGTGACATTAAACAACGAGCAAACATAGGGACTTTCAACCAACAACTTCAAGCAACTAAATGGACTAAAAACCATAAGAATGGCTGGCCAATTAGAGCTCCAAGGGACCAAAAATGTGGCTGAAAATAAATTTCAAAAATGTGGTTTTAATCTCTTGAAAGGTTGGCTTAAGTACAAGTGAACATTTTATTTCACTTGTATTAATCAACTTTCATTATTCCATAATATCATGCATTAGTGGCATCATATCATGAAATAAAATCAAGCATGACCACATAATATAAAAAAAAAGGTTACAACTAAGGTTCAAGTTTAAGGTGATCCGGAATCCTCAATAGCCTCGAGCATGTTTGTTCGCTCCAAACGGTGTGTGCAAGCTTTAAATTTGTAACCCTAGACTTAAGCTTAAAACAAGGATGCGAACCCGTAGTGTACGGGTCAATCGTAGTAAAAGCAAGAAAATTCCAGGGGTCGATCACAGGGACTCGGTGAAACAAAGTCAACACAGTATGCTACGTTAGTTCTAACCACAAGAGCGATTAACACAATCAAAGATGAATAAGATGTCAAATAAAGCAAGCATGTAATTCTAGGGATTAAAGCATCTAGTTGTGGTTCCAACTCAAGATCTATAGATAAGCGGACAAAGCTGAGATTTTTGCGTGGGGAAGGTGTTACTAAGTGGAGTAGATCACCGGGTAAGTCTCACTACACACTAATCCTAAACCGCAACTCCTATTACCGGGTAAGTCTCAAGGAATCAAGATAAAGAACTATAACCTCAAACTAACATACCATCTAAGGGAATAGAACCAACCTTTACCGGGTAAGTCTCAGGCTAACTCACAAAGATGGGATGAAAGCACACTCAAACCCCAATAAAGGATAAACCTTTATTACCTACACTTATGATCGTTAGTACACAAACTAAGGAATTACTGGGTAAGTCTCATCCTAAGCTTGCATTGAACCAGTAAGATGAAATAAGAATAGGATTTGGCAAACTCTAACACTTAACTCTCAGTTACGGGTCAAATAAGTCACCTCGGTCAGAAGAATTCCACCCCGGCCGAGATGTTCATCAACCGAACGAGATGCTTAGGGTTAAGGTTAAAGACTCGAACTTTCAGGATCCTACTGGAATCTATGATTATTCTATCATTGTTTTTCCCACAACCTTCAGCCAATCACCCTAGAATCACACAATGAAATTAGCCACTCATCATCATTATGAAAGTATTAAATATATGGGAAGAAGATGAATATTTGAACAAAGAAGAATTTAATGAAAAGACTTCAATAACTGAATCAAATATCACAACAAAGCGTTCCTTGGATAGCAATCCAAAAAGACAAGACAACAATTGAGGGAATTGAAGACAATCTTACAAAACCCTTCAATAAAGCTATAAAAGCTATGGACTTCAATCTTCCTTCAACCTTCAAAAAGGTTCTTCAATTCTCTCTCAAATTAGGGTATGCGGTTGCTGCGTATTTTTCGGTGTAGGTGGATTCTTGCGCTGATAGCGGATCCTCGATTTGTAGAAAATCCAACCCTTTTTATAGGAAAATAACCCTCCAAAGATAACAAATCTTAGAAAGATATTTTCCCATAAATATAGGTAAAATATATGATTCTGCATATCTCCTTCCTTCCAGGAGCCAAGCCCAAAAATATAAGATCACTTTCCAATTTTAAAAGATCTCAGCGAAGAATAAAATATTCTCGCCGCGTCCTAGGTTTTCGCCTCGGTCGAGTCGGCTTCTCTGGATCACCTCGGTTGAGGTGAATATGTGGTCAGCCGAGGTGAGTCACAACTGAATGCGAAATCTCTCAAAACTGGTTCCAAAGTAAATCTTTAATCCATGGCTATGCTCCCTGGATGTAGCTCCAAATGACTCATGACTCCTTTTGCTCCTTTTTGATGCAAAACGTACCATATTACCTGCAATTACAACGAAACTAGGTGTAGACCTCGATTCTCGCAAAGGTAGATGAAATGGTAGCAAAATCACATAATGTACATACAAACATGCAGATTATGAAAGATGAAACGTCCAAACAAACCCCAAAATATAGACTATAATTCATGCTATCAAAATACACCATACTTAGCCCTTGCTTGTCCCTAAGCAAGTTCCTCATATAGAAGACAAGATAGAATGGATTATAAGTCAAGAAAATCAATGAAAAAGCTTTTCAAAAACATTTTATGGTGTGCAACTATCATAGATCACTCTAAGAGAATACTTCCTGGAATTTAAAAACTCAATATGCTCAAAACATTTTATAAATATAGGAAAGTTGTTCATCTTTGCACAAAATCATAGAATGCATAATAAATCATAATTATCAAAATTAATCATGTATAATCCAGTTTAAACCGCTAAGTCAATCAACAAGCTCAAGGTCTCAAGGGCTTCCCAAAAGAAAAGGTCAAGAAACGTGTAGGGTAGGGATGTATGTAAGGTAATGTGGTGCTGGAATCCGGGAAAAGGATGAACTTCACTTTCACTTTGACTTGCAACACCTTCCACCAATAAGCTTTGCGTATTTCGCACTTTTCTTTTACTTTACTTTTTGGGATGCATGGACAGAGGTGCACAATAACCGAAGCCTAGGAAATCCGCAATCATCAATTTCTCGAGATGCATCAAACCCTTGATGCACATACCATGACCCGATAGGAATATCGCTCAATCCGACTTTGGCAAGACACAAACACCCGGCTATGTGAATGGTGCCGAGTTACTCATCTTCATGATTGACTTCCCCAAACCTATTATTGCTTTCTAAAACTTTCACTTCCAGCCCACTTCTCAATTTTGACTTCATTGCTTTCACCACTTCGCTTGCTTCCTAATTCCCGGATAGGTAAAGGGAGGCAAAATGTATATGAGGGGCTAAGCATGATCAAGAAGAAGAAGAAGAAGAGAATGAATTGCCTTGGTCTTTCCAAGAAGAACGTGAGAGAACTTAACCTGCGGTGCCAACCTTCAAATTCAACATAATTTGGATAAAAACAAAGTATTAAACATGCCAATAATTTCAAACAAAGCATTTAGCAACTTAAACATATTATAAAACCTTTCAAACACATAAAGAATCTAAAACCAGTCAGTAAACAAGATCTTCACTGAGATCATATCCAGATAAGTAACACAAAATCGCTTTCGAAAACTCTCAGTTAACACACCTCGGTCGAGGTGTTCCTGGTTCAACCGAGGTGAAACACCTCGTTTGGCCAGAATCTCCCCGGTCGAGGTCAAAAAATTTTTTTAAAACCATTTTTTTTTTTTTTTTTTTTTTTTCGGTTTCGACGTTTTTCTCAATCAAATAACCTGTAGGTATGCATGTAATATCAGATAATCATATAAAGGCAAATGAAGCATAAATATGAAAATATCCGATAAATATAATACATCAAAAGTAGTCGAATACATCACGTAGTCAAGTAGTCAAATAACAAACACCCCATACTTGAGACACACTATCCCAGTGGGTATAATAAAAGTCTAAACAAGAGAACTCACCGAATAAAAGCCGAACTGCATAAAAAAGATATAATAATAAAGTCCTGCAGCTCCTCAGTAGTCTCGATCCGGTGGTGGTGGTGGTATGTAGGGGTACTGAGTCGGGTCAAAGGGATGGCCCATGATACGCTCAAACTGTAGCTGAGCCATCATGTGCTGATGATGCTGCCGCTCCTGCATCTCGCGGATATCCAGCGAAAGTGCAGCATATGAGTCGATAACCTGATCCGTCAGGTCATCGATCCGTCGGTGTGCAGCTGTGTCCCTAACTCCACGCCTCCTGCGTCTAGCAGGTCTGACTGGAGACGCCTCAGCTGGCGCCGGCTCAGTGTCCTCCTCGTCATCATCCAAATCAATAATAGGTGGTGCGCTCGTCCCAGCTGTATCTGTACCTGTGTCCATCGGGACGCCACCTCCTCTCTCATCGACTGTGTCATCATCATCGTCGTCCTCCTCCTCAGCCTCCTCCTCAGCCTCAGCAGGGGCAGCTGCTCTCTCTCTGTAATCCTCCATAAGTGGACCCCATGCTGTCTGCCAGTAGTGTGGATCAAAGACAGAGAACTGTGCAGACCATCTGATGCCCTGAGGTGCAGTCAGCTCCCATGGCATAGCGACGTAGGGTGTAGTCAAACCACGGGGAACTAGAATCCTCCGTGTAATCATCTCCTGAAGTCCGAGCGGCTTGGCATCCGCCACCATGGTACACCTACTCAGATCCATATCCTGATACCTAGCGATATGGGTCACTATCCCTCCGCAGCATATATCTCCCTTCCCTTTGGCCTTGATCCTGTGCAGATCCTCTGCCAGCATCAATCCAAAGTCAGGGTATCCACCTGTGACCATGCAGTACAAAGAGAAGAGCTCCCCCTGTCGGACCTTCTGGGGCGTCTCAGTACGCGCCAGAAGCGTCTCGCTGAAGATCCTGTGTACCAACCGAAAAGCTAGATGATAGATAAGCTTCGCCCTGGAATCACCAGGGCGCCACCTGTCTGCATGCCTCGTAATGTGGGCGATCTGACCCCAGAACTCTCTAGCTACAGCTCGGGTCGGGAAGTCTACAGCAGTGGGGGCAGGGAAGCCAAAAATGTCTCTCCAGTGGTCAAGAGGTACTAAGTAGTTCCGGTTCATCAACCGGTACTTCACAGCCCTCTTTGTGGGGAGGTAAGTGAAGGAACTGACAAACTCGAGGGTCGGCTCAAGGTAGGCTGGGGCTCGGATCTCAGTAAACTGATCCAGCCCGACGGTGGTGATCATCCTCCTAAGCTCTCCATCTACGTGGAGACAATCAAAGGCAGAAACGTCCAGAAATCTAGGAGCGATAACTGGACGACTAGCAATACGATCATAATCTACCCGGTGTCTCTCGTGGATCACCGGGATAGAAGGTCGGGATGCGGAAGAAGAAGGGGAAGGAGATGATCTATCTCTAAGGGCTAACAATCTGTCAGAACTCATCTTCAAACTGTACTGTCAGACTACCTCGGTCGACTGACAAACTCCAAGAATCACCTCGACCGAGGTGCAGATCGACTGGACCGAGGCGAAGACAGTCGCGATTTCAACTCTCTGATTTTCAGTTCTTTTCCCCCAAAAATCACTACCGATGCTTCCTAAGGGGTACTTAAGGCTTTCCTCAACAGAATCAAGGGCAACCAAAGCCCAAATCGCAGTAAACGAACGAGTTTAGGGTTTCGATCGTTTTTACCTCTTTCCGGCCGAGTCGCTCAAATTTCTCGCAGATCTGTAGTTGCAATCGACTCCTCTATCCTTCAATCTCGGTTTGGAAGTAGAAAACGTCGAAAACGAGCAAGAATCGAGAGTGAGCGAAGTGGATCTGTCCCGCGGTCGAAATGGGTAAAAATGTGAAAAAGTAATTTTTCCCCCTTTTATACTGTTACTGGATCTGCTATCACCTCGGTCGAGATGGTCTCGACTGGCCCGAGGTGGTACGGACCGAGGCGGTTCTGCAGAAACCCTAGTCGCCTCGGTTGCTCAAGAATCAACTCGGTCGAGGTGCTCTGACAGTGACCGAGGTGTTTCTGTCTTCTCAGAATCTCGAACTTCTGTCCTTCCAGATGTGCTCTTTCCTGATATTCCCTGTTGTCTGTCCAGAACGCCAAAAACAAAGCAAAGCAAAGCAAAAACGAAAACTATCTAAGCTAGACTAGAAAACGGGAAGGAAGAGCAATACCTTGGGTTGCCTCCCAAGAAGCGCTTGATTTAAGGTCGCTAGCTGGACCATAATGCGTCTCAAACGAGGTAGATTGGTGCAACCTCCTCAACCGGCGTTTCCGGTTGGTACTTCTTAAGTCGATGACCGTTGACCTTGAAATTTCCGCTAGTTTCGCCCCATATCTCAACTGCACCATGAGGGAAAACATGTTTCACAACGTAAGGCCCGGTCCATCTAGATTTCAACTTACCTGGAAAAAGACGGAGGCGGGAGTTGAAGAGTAGAACTAGATCTCCCTCGTTAAGCTCCTTTGGAACGATACGCTTGTCATGCCATCTCTTCGTTCTTTCCTTGTAGATTTTGGCATTCTCATAGGCGTTCAATCGCAGCTCTTCCAGCTCGTTAAGCTCCAATAGTCGTTTCTCACCAGCCTCCTTGATGTCAAAGTTCAACCATTTGATAGCCCAATACGCCTTGTGCTCCAATTCAACGGGCAAATGGCAAGACTTCCCATATACCAAATTATAAGGGGTGGTACCTATGGGAGTCTTGAATGCGGTCCTGTACGCCCAAAAGAGCATCGTCCAATTTCATGGACCAATCCTTCCTCGTTCTAGAGACGGTTTTCTCCAAAATTGCCTTGATTTCTCTATTCGAGATCTCGACCTGTCCACTAGTTTGAGGGTGATAAGCGGTTGATACCTTGTGGGTTACCCCATACTTCGATAGAAGTGCCTTAAACTTCCGGTTGATGAAATGTGTTCCTCCATCGCTGATGATGATGCGTGGAGTTCGAAATCGTGGAAAGATAGTTCTATTCAAGAACTTCACAACCACCTTGGCGTCGTTAGTGGGAGAAGCAATGGCTTCAACCCATCTAGAGACGTAATCAACCGCAAGGAGAATGTAGAGGTTTCCCCCGGAGGATGGGAAAGGTCCCATGAAGTCAATCCCCCATACATCAAAGATTTCCACTTCTTGGATGTTATTAAGTGGCATCTCGTTCCTCCTTGACAAGTTCCCTGTTCTTTGGCATGCATCACAAGAAACAACAAAAGATTGCACATCCTTAAATAATGTAGGCCAAAAGAAACCGGAACGCAATACCTTAGCGCATGTTTTATCGGTGCTAGCATGTCCTCCACAAGGAAGTGAATGACAATGCCTTATGACGCTATTAACTTCATCTTCCGGAATGCACCTTCGAAGCATCCCGTCCGGTCCGCGCTTGAATAGCAGCGGCTCATCCCAGTAATAATGTCGTACTTCCTTGAAGAATCTCTTCTTTTGAGAGTACGTCAATCCGGGCGGTATTTCCTGGCAAACAAGATAATTCACAATATCAGCATACCAAGGACCTTTATTAGTAGAAAGTTGGTGGAGGGAATGGTCCGCCAACAATGGGTGAATGTCAGAGAAAGGAGTAAGAAAATTGTTATTCTCAGCAATCTCAGTTGACATCGTCTCACTATCGACCTCGGTCGAGGCGCAAATGCGTTGACCGAGGTGTTCTTCAGTCGCCTCGCTCTGTCCAGAAAGTGCCTCGGTCGAGGTACTGCTACTGGGTCCGAGGCTGGAGATCTTCGTCTCCTGGATCAGCTTCTCTGTTATAGCTCCTGGATCCTCTTCCAGTGCCTTCAAGCTCCGTATATCTGCATCACAAGAAGCATCTATACCTTCCTCCATTAAACTGAAGCTTATAACTCTTTCGAGCGGATCGTTAATAAGGATAGAGCTCACCAATTCTCTTGATTCTTCTTCATCGTAGATGTTGAAGATATCATCAGTTAGTTGCTCCCCTTTCATGGCTGCAAGTAGTGCGAATTCCACCTCATCGCCACCAACGTTGAATTTCAACTTGGCGTTCTTGCAATCCACGTTGCAACCCGAAGTTGCTAGAAATGGCCTCCCGAGAATAATAGGTACTGGATAATCTGCGGGAATGTCAAGTACAACAAAATCTATAGGTAGATAGAAGTTACCTAACTTGACCGGAACGTCTTCCAAGATGCCCACGGGATGGGTAATGGAGCGATCCGCCATGTAGAGTCGAATCTTGACCGGCTTGGGCTCTCCAAGACCGATCTTCGTGCATAGCTCTAGCGGGATGATGCTCACGCTGGCTCCTAGATCACATAGGGCTTCACAAGTGACATCCCCAACTTGAATGGGAATGCAAAATGAGCCGGGATCTCTTAACTTAGGTGGCATCTTTTCCTTCATGATCTTGATAAGCTCCGAAGATTTAGATGTCATCCTAACTTCACCAACATCCTCCAGCTTCCTCTTCCTTGATAATATTTCTTTTAAGAACTTCCCATAGGCGGGCATACCTAGAATGACATCAAGGAAGGGAATGTTAATATGTAGCTTATTCATCAAGTCAAGAAACTTACCAAAGTGCTTGTCTAGATGTGCTCTGGCTCTGGACTGGGGGAATGGAAGTGGTGGTTTATATGCAGGAGGTGGTACATAAGTTTCTGTCGTTCCTCCTGCTTTCTGTTGCGCCGCCTCGGTTGGAATCTCGGTCGAGGTGTTCTTCGACTGGGTCTGGACCGAGGTGGTCTGCATCGAGCGAGGTACTGGATCTGCAGTTTTGAGTCCACTCCTCGTCGTTATGGCCATGCACTGGCCCTTAGGGTTAGTTTCCGTCTTTGCTGGAAGCTTCCCTGGATCTCTTGGCGCTTCATTCGCCCTATTAGCAAGTTGTTGTTCGAAGGACTTTTGGGCCCTCGAAAATGAAGTCATAGAATTTTCCATAGCACTAAGCTTGATCAAGATTGCCTCCAGGACTGCGTCCTTCTTTTCCGGCTGAGACGAACTTGATCCTTGCCCTTGGCTCTTCAATGGAGTAGAAGAAGAAGAAGGAGAAGAGAGGAAAGGGTTAGAGGAATCATTAGAGTTGGAGTTTGAATGGTTGTTACCGTGGTTTTGGTTATTCGCCCTCCAGTTGTTGCTATTGGATCCTCTATTGTTGTTGTTGTAGTTGTTTCGGGGTCCGTTGTTGTTGTTACGGTACCCGTTATTGTTGTTGTTGTTCCTTTGCCCTTGCTCTTCCTTCTTAGTTTGAGCCATCAAGAGCTCCTTCAATTGCTTCACGTCGTTCTTCAAGGACGTGAGTTGATTGTTGTTGGGTTGAGTCTCTTGAAAGTTGACTCTTTTAACTCCACCTTCAGCTCCTTGGTGGGTGTACTTCTCCATGTGCAAGGCTTGCTTCTCAATGAAGTCCCAAGCCTCGTCAACCGCCATGTCCATGAATGTACCGGCGGAGAGTAGTTGGAGATTGAACTGGGTGCTTCCGTCCAGCCCTTTGAAGTAGATCTCCAACAACTCGATCTTTGGAATCCCATGATGTGGGCAATCCAAAAGGATATCCTTGAACCGCTCCCAAGATTTGGACAAGCTCTCCTTGTCTTTCATGATGAAAGCGTTGATCTTCCCTCTCATTTCAGCGGTCTTTGAGGGTGGAAAGAATTTGGTGAAGAATTCCGTAGTCATCTCCTCCCATGTGCTAATTTTTCCTGGGGGAAGAGATTGATACCAAGTAAGAGCTCTATCTTTTAAAGAAAAGTAAAAAGGTCTTAGCTTGTAGTTGTTGTTCTCAATCCTGGAAGGTCGCAAGGTTTCCATCAAGATCTCGTAGTTTTGAAGGTGTTGATGCGGCGACTCCTTCTCTAGCCCTCCGAATTGGCACTGGCGAATCATGGCTAGAACTTGCGGTCGAAGTTCGTAGTCATGATCTGCTGGATCTCCTAGGTTCACTCCTGGACGCCTCAGTTGTTGGTTAGGGTCCATCCTTTGACCTAGGGTTTGTGGAATTCCTGCAAGAGGAACATCTCGGACTGGCATCCGAGGTGGAAGTACATCGGCCGGGGCGTCGGGTACTGGAATCTGCCTCGGTCGAGGATCAACTACTGGATCTTGCATCGGTCGAAGTAGAATCTGGTTCCGAATGGTAGCAATCTCAGCTTCGATTGCTGCAGTCCTGGTGCGATTCTCCTCTTTCTCTTGCATGAGTTCTTCCTTGCTGAGGCGCAGCAGCTCCTGCGTCTCTCTCAATTGGGCCGCAAGATCGCGATCGTCTTGTTGGGCCATCTTCACTTCTCTCAAGCGTCTCTTGTATGTCTTTTCTGGTTCGGGATCGTAAGGAACGATTTCCTTCCCAGCGCGGGTTCTTCGCATATACCTAAGAAAGAACCTGCAAAAGTCACTCAAGTAGAGTGGTTAGACAAAACGGGGCAAATGCCCCAAGAGCAAACCGTACCGGCTCGGTCTAGACCAAGTCCCCGGCAACGGCGCCAAAAACTTGTTCGCTCCAAACGGTGTGTGCAAGCTTTAAATTTGTAACCCTAGACTTAAGCTTAAAACAAGGATGCGAACCCGCAGTGTACGGGTCAATCGTAGTAAAAGCAAGAAAATTCCAGGGGTCGATCACAGGGACTCGGTGAAACAAAGTCAACACAGTATGCTACGTTAGTTCTAACCACAAGAGCGATTAACACAATCAAAGATGAATAAGATGTCAAATAAAGCAAGCATGTAATTCTAGGGATTAAAGCATCTAGTTGTGGTTCCAACTCAAGATCTATAGATAAGCGGACAAAGCTGAGATTTTTGCGTGGGGAAGGTGTTACTAAGTGGAGTAGATCACCGGGTAAGTCTCACTACACACTAATCCTAAACCGCAACTCCTATTACCGGGTAAGTCTCAAGGAATCAAGATAAACAACTATAACCTCAAACTAACATACCATCTAAGGGAATAGAACCAACCTTTACCGGGTAAGTCTCAGGCTAACTCACAAAGATGGGATGAAAGCACACTCAAACCCCAATAAAGGATAAACCTTTATTACCTACACTTATGATCGTTAGTACACAAACTAAGGAATTACCGGGTAAGTCTCATCCTAAGCTTGCATTGAACCAGTAAGATGAAATAAGAATACGATTTGGCAAACTCTAACACTTAACTCTCAGTTACGGGTCAAATAAGTCACCTCGGTCAGAAGAATTCCACCCCGGCCGAGATGTTCATCAACCGAACGAGATGCTTAGGGTTAAGGTTAAAGACTCGAACTTTCAGGATCCTACTGGAATCTATGATTATTCTATCATTGTTTTTCCCACAACCTTCAGCCAATCACCCTAGAATCACACAAAGAAATTAGCCACTCATCATCATTATGAAAGTATTAAATATATGGGAAGAAGATGAATATTTGAACAAAGAAGAATTTAATGAAAAGACTTCAATAACTGAATCAAATATCACAACAAAGCGTTCCTTGGATAGCAATCCAAAAAGACAAGACAACAATTGAGGGAATTGAAGACAATCTTACAAAACCCTTCAATAAAGCTAT
Organism: Fagopyrum homotropicum; assembly: GCA_033239125.1. Lineage (NCBI taxonomy): Eukaryota > Viridiplantae > Streptophyta > Magnoliopsida > Caryophyllales > Polygonaceae > Fagopyrum > Fagopyrum homotropicum. The sequence continues at coordinate 96,854,692 of BSWB01000007.1, read as the reverse complement.
AAAAGCTATGGACTTCAATCTTCCTTCAACCTTCAAAAAGGTTCTTCAATTCTCTCCCAAATTAGGGTATGCGGTTGCTGCGTATTTTTCGGTGTAGGTGGATTCTTGCGCTGATAGCGGATCCTCGATTTGTAGAAAATCCAACCCTTTTTATAGGAAAATAACCCTCCAAAGATAACAAATCTTAGAAAGATATTTTCCCATAAATATAGGTAAAATATATGATTCTGCATATCTCCTTCCTTCCAGGAGCCAAGCCCAAAAATATAAGATCACTTTCCAATTTTAAAAGATCTCAGCCAAGAATAAAATATTCTCGCCGCGTCCTAGGTTTTCGCCTTGGTCGAGTCGGCTTCTCTGGATCACCTCGGTCGAGGTGAATCTGTGGTCAGCCGAGGTGAGTCACAACTGAATGCGAAATCTCTCAAAACTGGTTCCAAAGTAAATCTTTAATCCATGGCTATGCTCTCTGGATGTAGCTCCAAATGACTCATGACTCCTTTTGCTCCTTTTTGATGCAAAACGTACCATATTACCTGCAATTACAACGAAACTAGGTGTAGACCTCGATTCTCGCAAAGGTAGATGAAATGGTAGCAAAATCACATAATGTACATACAAACATGCAGATTATGAAAGATGAAACGTCCAAACAAACCCCAAAATATAGACTATAATTCATGCTATCAATGTTCACCAAGTGATAGTCATGGACGTCCTCAAATGCCAGAGCTCTGAAAGGATGGTAGGTCAAAGTGGTTTGGCCTAGCATGCGGGCTCTAGCTCGAGTGAGAGGTGGTGTTGACCTCGGTGCTGCCACATCAGTCCCGTTGCTTAAGTCCGGCGGGCTCACATCACGTTGCTTATGCTTTAGCCTACGTCCTCACAAAGACAAGCTTGAGCCCGTGTCTTCTCCTTGTCTTCTGATTGGTTATCCACCTGGTCAGAAATCTTACAAGTTCTTTAACCTTGAGACACATAAAATCATAATCTGTCGCCATGTGACTTTTCAGGAAACCGTCTTTCCTTTCAAAACATCATCTACACAAGATGAGATCACTCGTAGATCTTTGTTTTGTTGATAAGTTTTTGCTAATTTCATAGATCTAAATCTCCGTTGACATTTTCTTAGTTTATCTTTCAACTAAAGTTCTAAACACACCCTCATCTCTTACTTTTGTTTTACTTGCAAATGTTTCACTTGTAAAACTTAGTGATACAATGTACAAGAAGAAATGACATGATCGAGAAGAAGAAGAGACTAAGTCATTTTAGAATTCTTCGTACTACAAGATTGAGGGTGCATGAAAGTCTACTCAACCATGTACATTTCCGTAAAAGGACAAGATTCATTGATCACATGCACAAGAACAAGCTCGTCCATGCGCATCTTTCAACTCAACCATGGAATGAAGAAGAAAGCACCAACCATTCACCTACACATCTTCTAACTAAACCATGCAAGGACGTAGAGGGTTCTAACCCCATGTATCCCTTATCGATGCAAGCATGCATGAACATAGAGAATGGAAGGTCCACTCTTTCCTTTTCGTTTCAACCATGCAGAAGAATAGGGAACCCGAAGATCACACTTCACCTGATTCAACTGAAAGTATCTCCGGACCAGCCCCGATTCACACATGCATTGCTCGCCGATCTCCCATGCGTGTGTACGACCTTCTTGGAGCGAGCCAACCATGCATCGTACCCAGTTCGGTCCATTCATGCAAACTCCCTTTTCGGTCCGAACTGCACGACGCATTTTATACATCCATGAAGACCGGACCACCCATGCAAGCTTACCTAACGCTCCATGCACTCGTGATGATTGGCCCATACACGCTATTTTAAATCCACCATACACCCATGGAGAATGGTCCGAATCTTGTGGCCAATTTTGGGTCAAAGATATTATATTTTCTGTCCATGAAAACTTCTTTAATTATGGGTTAATTTTTGACCTTTTAATTGTTAATTTTCAGCTCATATTTCTTTTAATTATTTTACAAATAGTTTAAGTCTTCTAATAGATAAGTTTAAAGATAGATTGAGAGAATCAGGTATATCTTTTACAAGATATATTTGATTGATCCTATGTAATATTATCTTAGAGTAGATTGAGAGAATCATGTATATCTCTTACAATATATATTTGATTGATGTTAGAGGATCCTATTAATATTATCTTAGAATACATTGAGAGAATCATGTATATCTTTTACAAGCTATATTTGATTGATGATCCTATGTAATATTATGTTAGAGTAGATTGAGAGAATCATGTATATCTTTTACAAGATATATGTGATTGATGTTAGAATATCCTATGTAATATTATCTTACAGTAGATTGAGAGAATAATGTATATCTTTTATAAAATATATTTGATTGATGTTAGAAAATCCTATGTAATATTATCTTAGAGTAGATTGAGAGAATCATATATATATATATATATATATATTACAAGATATATTTGATTGATCTTATGTAATATTATCTTAGAGTAGATTGAGAGAATCATGTATATCTTTTACAAGATATATTTGATTAATGTTAGAAGATCCAATGTAATATTATCTTAGTCTTTTACATGATATATTTTATTGATATTAGAAGATCTGGGATGCTATCATGTACTCACGCCTCTCCTACATATATAGGATACCCGGCGCCTGTTATCTCTTCGTCTTCATCCTCCTCAATTTGGAGCAGATTCATGTCGGCCGACATAAGACAAACAAGAACAAGCGGCGTCGATCACAAGTTAATAGTACAAATCCCTTGTAAATGTCGTGCGTGTCGGTTATGGGCTGCCGGATACCGGCGGTGATCTGATCTAGTTCCGTCTGGAGGTTTGGAGGGTAGGTCGAAGTGGTTCGGGGTCGGATCTTGATGGCAGATTTTATCGATTTCCGAGTGATTTCGCTTTCGCTTGCCGAGTGTTGATCGATTGAGAGGAATAGTGATGAAGAGGAGGCAGAAGAAGCGGATAATGAGGGACCGTTACGAGGGGCTTTAACGCTTCCATGGATTCCTTGGAAGAGGCTTTACCTATTAGGTGTGTTGCGTTGCTTATCTTCTCCTGGTTTCATTAATCTTTTGTGCTGCGTGATCCGTACTGTGATTTTCATTGAATCTTGTGAAATTTACCGAACAATTTGGTCTCCAGAAGGCGAATCTTGATGTTGTTTCATTATATGAAATAATTTACTATTTTGAATGTATTTTTTGAGAGGAGTGTATGCGCAAGAAGGTTTCTTGTCTTGAAATTCCTTCCCTGCAAATCCACATATGATTCTTGTGACATTCATACATTGATGCTTTCTTTGGGAAGCACTTTGTTCAATTCTAATTGTTTCTGATATGAAAACAACATCAAGAAAATTTGTAAATTTCACATTATTCGATCAAAATCAAAGTTAGAAATTCAAATCGATCACACACCACAAAAAATTAATGAAAACAGGAGAAGATGCAATGCAACGCATCTCGAAGGTAAAGCCTCTTCCAAGGAATCCATGGAAGCTTTAAAGCCCTCTCTTAGCGGTCCCTCATTCTCCGCTTCTTCTTCCTCCTCTTCATCACTGTTCTTGCCAATGGATGAAGACTCGGCAGGCGAAGGGTGAAATCATATGTGGATTTCCTTCGGAAATCGATAAAAGCTGCAATCAAGATCCGACCCCGATCCACTTCGACCTACCTCCTCCAAACCTCCAGCCGGAATTAAGATCAGACTATAACACAGACACGCACTACATTTACAGGGTTTTTTTTACTATTACCTTGTGATGTAAGTGATATTTTGATAACCCCTGCATCATTGCCTTGCCTATCTCCATTGTCTAAATCAATAGTTTGGTTACTTTTTTCGTTTTTTTCTTTGTAAAAAAATTGGGTTGTTCAGCATATAATTGATATTTCTTTATTTGTACCTCTTTTTATGTCTTTTCCATGATTATTTGTTTTTTTTCTTCCACAAGGTGTACACAATATCAAGTTCTTTTTTATTCATTTATTCATTATAATTATCTTCAGTGGGGAACTTCCATCTTCACTTGGAAATCTTAATAATCACGAGTATTTGTAAGACTTTTGTGCAATAATCTTAATTCATATATGTCATTTGCTCATCCAGCTCTACGCCAATCATAAACACTATTGCCTTATTTTATTTACTTATTTGTGCAAGCAGGATTTTGAGTAACAACAATCTCTCCAGGACAATTCCATAATCACTTTCAGACCTTGCCAATTTGATCAGTCTGTATGTGAACATGCTCTTAGGACACCAACATTTATAGTTCTATGTTTGAGCCTCTTTTATGTTTGATCAGTCTTTCATGCTCTTAGGCTTAAGTGGAATGGATTAACAAGTACCTGCTCAGACTTCCATTTAATTTGATGCTGCTTGTTGTTAAGTTATTTTAGATACTGAACTACTTGATCTATTTCCAGTAATTTTTTTTTATCAGTTTGAGCATGTAGCATAAACTATGGTATTCCTTGGATCTTATTCTATTTTTTTGTGTTACAGTTTTACAGGGAACAACTTAAACTGTGGAGGAAATTCTTCTCATCTATGTGCATCTAGTAGCAGCAGTTCGGGTTAGATTGACTTAAGTTTGTGCTCATCTTTTATCACATATTGGACCCAACAAAGTTTGAACTGACCAACTATCACCTCATCTGCTAACATGATCTTCACATAAATCGAAGTTTGGTATAATCTTTGGATATCATTGGAGGAGTTGTTGGTGTACTTTTGATTGTTGTCTTGATGAGCTTTGTGTATAACTTCTCCCTTCTTATGCTAATGCTGCCTATCCTTGATTCGATAACATATATTTCATTTGGAACTAAATTGTTTGTACATCTTGTGGTATGTTTGTTGATCAACTCAAGCGTCATCATGAAATCTAATTCACGTCAAACATGAGTACAATCTATTGCAATAAGATTGCAACTTCTACATGAAACTGTTTTAGGGCGTGGAAGTCAATTTCCTTCTCCACGACCGTAATTCACGGCGTGGACTTGCTTTTCTTCTTTCTTTGCCTTTGTTTCGTGCAATCTTCCATTCATGCTCCTTCCTTAGCCTTTCTAATGCATCTCCTTGCCATCAAATGTGATCGAACACTCCTTTCCTTCCTTATTTGCTCCAATCCAAGCTTTATTCACCTAAAAACACAAAAAAGCTAGTGTAGATCTCTATATCGACAAAGTGGGTGAGCTAGTTCACAATTGCTTCAAACACATATCTAAGAACACTATAAAGAGGGAAAAGCAACTAAAACAAGTGCCTAAAATATCGTCATATTTCATACTAACAACTCACCTACTGAAGGGTTGTGTGCAGAACCTATGTCCCAGGCGTAGGTATGTGTGCAGCAGTGTTGCTACCTTCTTGATCTCGCAGCAAGGAGAGTCTGGCTTGTCTGGGAGTGTCGCAGCAAGGAACGTCTGGCTCGTCTGGGGAGGGATTGGAAACTTACACTACAGCACTGAGATAGTCCACCTATCTGCACTTGTACTCGTCTATGAGGAGATCTCGCCACCCTTGCAGATAGGTCTATTCAGATCGAAAGAGATGGCAGCAGAGTAGGAGAGGTGTAGGACTCACTGACTGTGTGCTCTGGCCTGATGTAGAGGGGCACCAAGGAAGCTGCACTGCTTGATCTAGGCTCGCTGGTTGAGCACTCCTTTCATCTGTAACGAAGGAACGAGTACCAGGAAGGTTGGGAAAAACGTATGAAGAGTGGGGAGGGGAGAAGGTGTTACGAGAGTAGCTAGAAGGGAGGCGACATTCATGGAGTGAACCTGGACAGATTGAAGCGAGGTTGGAAAGGAATGAATCATAGAGGCGTGATATCCTGCGTGATCTCAAGATCGTTACAAGCTGAAGGGAAAGACGTAATTGCTGCTCCCTGGGCTGAGAAGTGACGAACATAAGGTCATCCCTCCTGCATCGCTTCCTGGTCTACGATGCTCCTCTTGCTGGGCTCCATGGCAAACAGTGTAGAGGTGAGACACATACAAAGCGGCCCAACTTTAACGCCTCGTTTTTTTTAGGCGCGTTTTCGATATTTCTTCTTCCTACCTTTTATCGAAAATTTATAGCGTATATATTTTGACGAGTATTTTCGCGTTGTTAATAAATGTTATGAATTTATATAAATTATATTTATATATATTCCGTATAATTTTATTTTACGGAAAAGTCGAAAAAGTATTCCGATCCGAAGATTCGCTCCGATACTTCTGATCGAGTTATTCTATTTTGATTTTTCTTTTCTTTTTCCTTTTTTTTGTGTTCAGCCATATTTTTGGTCTTTGCCGCCCTAGCCTACAGTAGCATTCCCTGCCTGTGATGTCTGAGTCTCTCCAACCCTCGTTGCTTCCCCCCTGTACCTTGCCCTCTCTCACGCAACCTTCCCAATCCATCACTCTCATTACTCTCTTTCCCTATTTCCCAGTCTCTCTTACCTCACACAACCCCTCATTTGCTTCACTCAAACCAGGGCAAACAGGAAACTCTAATCTCTCCCTCAATCTTGTGACCGGCACCGTCGACGCCAGGCCGAGCAACCCATGTTGCCGTCGTCGCCAGGCCGAGAGAAGCAACCGGAATCACCTCGCGAGTCCTTAGTTAAGACCGGACCTATTCCCTTGCTACCTGCATCAATTCGCCGGAGGGCCGCACTGTTGGAGTTTCCCTTGCCTTCAACTACTGTTGTCGCAAGAAAACGAAGGCAGTCAACCCTTGCTACCACCAGGAGCGACGCCGGAGAGCCCCCTATGCTGTCTGTCACCCAGCCTAACCGCCGCCTCCTTTTTCCTTCTTCTCAAGCCTCTGTCGAGCCACCAGGGATGAGCCGGAGAGGCCCAGTCTCGCATTATTGTCGCCGGAAAGGGAACCCCCATGCCGGAGGAGTGCCTGCCGCCTTCCCTCACCTCGCCTCACCAGGTGCCCTGCGTGTTCCTCCTCCTTTCCGCCATCAACGAGTTTCAGAAAAACCCTTTTTCCCTAATTAAAAATCGGGTCCCCCCTTAATTGTGTTAATTGCAGATTCAGTCCCATGTTTAGTAATTACAGATTTTGCCCAAGGTTTTAATTACAGAATATATCCCAAGTTTATGGAACTTCATAAATTGCCCCGGAAAACATTTTCCCGGTCTTTAACCTTAGATTTTTAAATACGGGGATATTCTTATATTTATATATACTACATATTATGCCCTTGTTGGATTAATTGCGGGTTATGGCTCAAAGATGTAATTATGGGATTTTAATGTTGACTTTGAAAATAAGTTTTACCTTGGGTTATGATGTTATACAAATTTCCCGAAATATATATTCACGGTTTTTAACTTGGGTTTTAAAAGTGGGGTTTCCTTAGATTTATATATGTTAATTATTCCGTTCAAATTTAGCTTATAAGCTAAATTTGTTTAGTTTGGTGCTAGGTTCGGAAGCGCCCCGATAAAGGCCTAACGGGTCCAAGTCGACATCCGTTAAACGACTTCCGCCTTTTGACGTCGTGTGAGTATTATTTCCCCTCGATCTAGTTATGTTTAGTAGTAATAGTAGTATCATGCTAGGTTGGTTATAGCATAACTTAGAGTGAATACCAAGTAGTGGTTATGGACCTTAGGTGAGTGTTTGAGGATTGTGAATTGTTGTAAGGCTTGAGGAGTTGATATTATCTTGTGAGGTTGTTTATGGCTTTAAGTTGTATGCTGAGCTTGTGAGAATTTAGGGGTTGAGTTTGTATGATTGTTGAGGTTGTGGACTAGAACGAGAGTATCTTAGCATGTGAGAGAGATGTTGATTGTGTGCCTTGTCTTGACCAGGCGTTGAGTGCCTTCCTACGGGAAGTTGAGAGCGATGGTTAGCGGGATTATCTTTGGGACGAGGTAAGTCTTCGGACTTACTTAGCTCGTATTCTCTGTATTAGTTTCAATGCGTGTTTGGTGGTGTGTGTTTATTGTTTATGTGTGTGTTTATTGCTTATGTTATAACATCTAAACCGGTAATAGGACCACCGACTTTATATGTTTATATTTGGCCCAAGTGTATGATAACGGGCGGTGACTGCTTGTCCAGTCCAAAATGGGGATGACTGGGAGGTGCCTTGCGACCAGCCCATCGGGTGATGCTGATCCGCATCAAGTACAAACCCGTATGGTGAAAGGGGACAAGGGCGAGATCTTTAAGATTCTCGTGTCACAAAAGAAGTTGAATTAGAACGGGATATGACCTAATAATAAAAAGATAATAAACCGGATTGTGTATTTTGGAACATGTTGTGTGTTTATGATGCCTTATGTGTGTGTGCCAATACCATGATTCTAATGCCTTGAATGCTAGCTAACGGTTTTATACCGATATTGTTGTAGTTGCCTTGCAGGTTAGGGATGCGGCCGAGAGATCCGGAAGAGTGGGCAGCCGGGGTCCGTACATTTTAGGATGGGTTTTGGGGGTTGTTTTTATGTATTCTTTGGGGTATTATGTATGTCGCGTGTATGGCGGTTGCCTTTAGCGTTGTATCTCGGCTGAAGTCTTTCGTTGTTTTCTTTTGGGGTTCATATCATTGCATTAAAATGAATTTCGGTATTGACTTTATTTGTGTCTTGTTGTAAGATCTAGTGAAATTGTTGTCAGGCTAAGGGTCGGGACCCATTGTGAGGTCTCCGCCCGTAGCATCCCGAGTCCCGCGGAATCGGGGTGTTACACCAACTAAGAAGGGCAAGGCTGGACGACTTGGGCTGAGGCAAGGAAGCACAAAGTGGGCTGAAGCAAAGGGCAGGAAAGGTGTGGTGTGGTTTTGTCAAGGCTTGTCCCAGTCTTGTCAAAACGTGTCAAGGCTTCGTCAAGCCCATGCATGGCCTTGTCACGATCTTGTCATGGTCTCGTCAAAACCCGTCATGGTCTCGTCTTGGTCTCGTCAAAACTCGTCACGACTTTGTCAAAGACAAGTCATGTTATAAACTAGGGTTTGAATAAGGTTTGCTATAAACATCTTATCATTTTATGTGAAATGATATTACATAAAGTGATAAAATTTTGAGAAATTGTGTCCAATTAGATAGACAGCTAAGGATCAAAAGATCGAAATCCGGTTGTAACACCCCAAATTCTGAGAGATCGGGGAGCTACTGGTTAGGACCTCATCCCTTGATCTATATCATTATGGAGAGAACCACCTAGCAAGAAGAGAAATCAAGAAGAAAGGATAAGGAAAGACATGAACATGTATAAAGACTTCAACTACTAGGAGAAGAAGAAATGACATGATCAAGAAGAAGAAGAGTGTCACGCTAGGATAAGTAGCACAAAAAGCTTTACATTTATAAACTCGATCTAATCTCCTAAACTACCTAGCGAAACCCGCAGTGTACGGATCGTTATGTAGGAAGGAAAGTATTCCGAGGTCGAACACAAGGACTGAGGCGAAATCAAGTCATTCAATGATCAAAGATAGTGCAAATCTAGTCTAAGAAAGGAGAAAGAAATAAAGAAATGAAAATGATGATATTTTTGGTTGGGTTTTTGTGGTGATCAAGCAAAGATCACAAATCAAGCAAGGTAATAAAACAAACTAACAACTCAAGCTAGCAAACAAACAAATGACACAAACACAAGATATGAGATCAAAGAGAGAAAAATGGATTCTAGAGGTCAAGATTTTTCGGTTATGGCATTGGACTCAAGGTTCTAAAGATTCTAAGGACAAAGCTGCGATGTTGGGAAAGGGTGTTTCTCAAATGGAAGCAATTACCGGGTAAGTCTCTCGCTTCACTAATCCCGCACCAAACTCCTATTACCGGGTAAGTCTCAAGGAGGTAAAGTTGGGAATTCTACACAAACCGGACACTACTTAAGGGGCAAACCTCTCCTTACCGGGTAAGTCTCGGAAAAGGTAAGTCTCAAGCAATAATCCTAGCACACTCAATCCAATAGCGGCTTATGAGGCTCACTACTACCTAGAGTTCATCATCTTAGGTATCTAAGATCGGAAATCATCGGGTAGATCTCTTCCCTCACTTAGGTTGATAGCATTAGGTGATCCTAAGCTAAATTAAGCTAAATAAACACTAGGATTTCAACAACCTAACACCCTAACATACAGATTCATCAATTAAAGAGCAACAGAAGGAAAAATCGGGTGGATCATAGCAAAAATCGGCCGATTTACTATGAAGAACATGTCGATTTTTATGTGTGAGTTAGGTTTTGTGCATACGAATCATCCTAAACTAACATATAAGTCCATTCTATCATCACCCAAGCCTTAACCATCAATCCATCACTCCAGAATCACAACAAACTAGCCAATAACATGCATTTCAAGATCTAAAATCATCATACAAGCATACATGGTTTTCATAGCAAGAAGATGAAGTAAGGAAATGAAAGCAATGAAACTTAGCTGGATTTGAGCTCAAAACAAGTCTTTCAACACACCAAATGTAGCCCCAAGTCGGATCTTACAACCTTCAACGAGTTTGCTCACAAAAATCACTCAAATCTCACTACGAAATAGAAATCTACACTAATCTCCCTCAAGAACACCCACAAGGGTGTCTTGAAGAGAGGCTCCCAATTGGAAGAGTCTTTTTTTTTGGAAGATGCTAGAGGATGTGTGTGAGGAAGAGAATGGGGAGCGCCAGCAACAGCTTTGAAGGACCACTTATATTCTCCACCAAGAGCAAGGCCGGACAAGAGATCGTGGGACACGTGGCTTAAGTTGTCAAAGGCCCAAAAATCGACCCAGAGGAAAAAATTGGCCGATTTTCCTGGGTGTAGGTCGATTTTCTTCAACAGAAGCATGCTATGATCGTCTAGCCATGAGTTGCTCCATTGCTTGCACCAATAGTGGTCTTTGTGTCCTTTGTTGCTCCAATTATGCTCCTCCAAGGCTTTGGATGTGTACCATCATGAGGCTTGGCCCTCAAATGTATCGATTAACGTCCAATAGATCCCCGAATTACCTACAAAACCGATAAAAGGTAGTGTAGACATCTTTTCTAGAAATATGCATGAATTGAGCGAAGACGTCATGAACCAATGCCAAAACGTGCACGAATGAGTGAGAAATCTATCTAAATGATCATCTAAACCTAAGTCATAAATCGTGTTATCAAAAATACCCCATACTTAAGGTTTGCTCGTCCCCGAGCAAATTCCCAACTATAGATTAAGAGATGACATGATTTATGTATGTAGTAAAATTGGCAAAATCTTTTGGAGTTGTGCTTCTAATTTGGATCACCTTCATAGTCATGTCTCATGGCAATGGACAAGCAATATGCATAAAATGAATGAAGGCATGGAAAGACAATTACACTTAACTAGAAAGCATGCATGAGAGGTGAAAATGAAGAAGTCAAGATGATCATGAGTATGTCCAATCTAGATCACTAAGTCTTACACATGTGCATTTAGGTCACAAGGACTTAGGAAAGAAAAGGCCAAGAAACGTTGTGATTAGGTGGGAATTTCTAGGTCATGTGATGCTAATCCGGGAAAGGAACTAAACAACCACAACTTCACATTTCTTATCAACTTCCCTCAAGTGTATATTTTTCTTCATTTTCTTTTCTCTCTTTTATTTTTGAGACAGTGGCATTGGTGTACAAAAGCCGAAACCTTGGTGATTAGCCATTCTCGGGCTTTTTCTATTTTTCGAGATGCATCCACACCAGGCACACATACCAAAGCTCGTTAGGACTATCGGTTTATTTGACTTTGGCAAGGCACCAACACCCGATCATGTGAAGTGTACCGAGTTACTTGTCATTTAAACCAATATCCCAAACCTATATTTTTGTCTACACTTTCACAACAATTTCAGCATTTCATTCACAACATTCTTTCATCAACAACTTCACCCCACACTTGCTTTTCACACACATCAACACACTATCATGCTCCTATTCCCGGATGGGTCAAAAAGAGGTAAAAATTTTATCAATTGAGGTGCTCAAGCAACATGATCAAGATGAGAAGTAGAGAAAGATGAATCGCCTTATTCATTCCTAAATGATATGCAAGAACTAGCATGCAATTTCGACTTTCAATACTCAATTCAATCAAGGCAAACATTCATGATCACAAATCATTCATGGTTTCAAGAGAAGTACTTCAAGTCCACATATGCTATCATCAATTTAACACATAAGGTCATCCATAGCCAATTCACAAGACAAGGTTCATCATTAGGGTCATATCCGAGCCTAGAAAGCACAAAAATTTTTTAAATTTTCTGATTTTTTTGGAATTTTTGAAATATGTATGTACAATGCAAGACATAATGAAACATGTGACAAAATTAAACTATCCTAGATGCTAATCATGCAAGTGATCATGAAAACCCCACCCCATACTTAGAAACACATTGTCCCTAATGTGTAAACTAAATAAAGAAGTGAAAGAGGGTTCTCACAATGTAAAATTGGTGATGCTTTGGTATTTCGGTTCTCATTGGATGATGATGGTGGATGATTGATCAAGGATGGTAGAGAGCTCTTGATGATCATTATGGCGTCGGAACCCGCGCTTGGCACCCCAAGCCGTCCAAGTTCCACGTCCGCTCCACCCATGCTTGATTGGAGATCATCACTTTCCTTTACAGAGGAAAAATCGGACCATCTGCCCAGGAAAATCGGCCGATTTTCATGATGAACAGTCCGATTTTCCTGGGTGCTTTCTTCCTTGTCCATGTGCTCGGATCTTGCACCTTCTTCTCAACAGTTCCATGAGGCTTTCACATGACCTCCAGCATCTCATCACACATGACAACAACAAGATCTAGCACCCAAAAACACAAAAGAAAAACAAAGCACACCAAAAACAAAAGCAAAAATGGAAACGAAAGAAAAAAAGGGAAAGAGTTGTTACCCTTGGGTTGCCTCCCAAGAAGCGCTTCTTTTAGGTCATTAGCTTGACCAAACTCCGAGGATGTGTCAATCCACCTCGAATACCATGGTTTGCTTGAGGAGTCCAAGCAACCATCGCTTTCCGGCATCCATGATGACAAGCAAGGGCCACTTGATGCCCAAATAAGCTTTAAGTTCTCTCTTCACTGGTGAGTAGTAGATTCCTTCATCACCGCTCCCTTGATGATAGTATGGAGTTGCAACCATAGGTGCCACCCCATACTTAGACAATTGGTACTCCGCGGTCATACCGGTGAGATGCTTGTCATCCTCATCCTCTATGATCCAAAGAAGGCCGGTTCTTGGAAAGAATTCTTCATTGAGGCGCTCCATAACCATCATGGATCCATCATGCTTGCCTCCATCATTCAACATGGGAAACTCCTTAGGAAAGGGGCTCCAATCTTCGTGTGTACTCCGGGCAAGTAAGGAGGGGTTGGAAGGAGTTGAAGTTAACTTAGGGCTCTCCCTTGTGAGCTCTTCAAGTGTGGTTCCGGGGTTGATGGCAAGGATGTCCGGGGGTGAGAATACTTCATTGCACTCCTCCAAAGGTGAAGGAGGTGGAGGTAAGCCTTGAAGGATGGTAGGATCTCCTAGCATAAGAGCATGCCTAATCTCCTCAATCTCCCTCCTCATTTGTTCTTCTCTCTCAACATTCAATCTTCTTGCATCCTCTAGGGCCAAATCCCTTAGCCACAATTGCTCCCGAGCTTCATTCAACTCTTCCTCAAGGTCTCTATTGGCTATGGTTGAACCGGGTAATTCTTGGATCTCCTCATGGTGAACCTCCTCTTGTTGAAATTCTTCCTCTTCAAGCACCATGTGGGAACTCGAAATGGAAGCAAGATTGCTCTCTAGATCATCCATCTTCCTCAACATTTCTTCTAGCATTGATTCCACTCGGTCATTGTGAGGTTGATGGTAAGGTTCAACATAAGGCAATGTAGTCAAGTGAGCTTGATCATGGGACTCATGATAGGCATTAAACTCCTCCCAATACTCAAACTCATCATGGAGAGGTACTAGATCTTGGCTTTCCATCCACTCCTCATACTCCATGTCGTCAAGGTCGTCTTGGAAATACAATCCGTCCATGGCAAACATGAAAAGGCAAAGACAAAAACAACACAAGATCAAAAGTAACAAGAAAGATAAACACTAAAAACGATCAAAAGCAAATGACTCAATCTAGACCTAGTCCCCGGCAACGGCGCCAAAAACTTGTCACGCTAGGAAATAGCACAAAAAGCTTTACATTTATAAACTCGATCTAATCTCCTAAACTATCTAGCGAAACCCGCAGTGTACGGATCGTTATGTAGGAAGGAAAGTATTCCGAGGTCGAACACAAGGACTGAGGCGAAATCAAGTCATTCAATGATCAAAGATAGTGCAAATCTAGTCTAAGAAAGGAGAAAGAAATAAAGAAATGAAAATGATGATATTTTTGGTTGGGTTTTTGTGGTGATCAAGCAAAGATCACAAATCAAGCAAGGTAATAAAACAAACTAACAACTCAAGCTAGCAAACAAACAAATGACACAAACACAAGATATGAGATCAAAGAGAGAAAAATGGATTCTAGAGGTCAAGATTTTTCGGTTATTGCATTGGACTCAAGGTTCTAAAGATTCTAAGGACAAAGCTGCGATGTTGGGAAAGGGTGTTTCTCAAATGGAAGCAATTACCGGGTAAGTCTCTCGCTTCACTAATCCCGCACCAAACTCCTATTACCGGGTAAGTCTCAAGAAGGTAAAGTTGGGAATTCTACACAAACCGGACACTACTTAAGGGGCAAACCTCTCCTTACCGGGTAAGTCTCGGAAAAGGTAAGTCTCAAGCAATAATCCTAGCACACTCAATCCAATAGCGGTTTATGAGGCTCACTACTACCTAGAGTTCATCATCTTAGGTATCTAAGATCGGAAATCATCGGGTAGATCTCTTCCCTCACTTAGGTTGATAGCATTAGGTGATCCTAAGCTAAATTAAGCTAAATAAACACTAGGATTTCAACAACCTAACACCCTAACATACAGATTCATCAATTAAAGAGCAACAGAAGGAAAAATCGGGTGGATCATAGCAAAAATCGGCCGATTTACTATGAAGAACAGGTCGATTTTTATGTCTGAGTTAGGTTTTGTGCATACGAATCATCCTAAACTAACATATAAGTCCATTCTATCATCACCCAAGCCTTAACCATCAATCTATCACTCCAGAATCACAACAAACTAGCCAATAACATGCATTTCAAGATCTAAAATCATCATACAAGCATACATGGTTTTCATAGCAAGAAGATGAAGTAAGGAAATGAAAGCAATGAAACTTAGCTGGATTTGAGCTCAAAACAAGTCTTTCAACACACCAAATGTAGCCCCAAGTCGGATCTTACAACCTTCAACGAGTTTGCTCACAAAAATCACTCAAATCTCACTACGAAATAGAAATCTACACTAATCTCCCTCAAGAACACCCACAAGGGTGTCTTGAAGAGAGGCTCCCAATTGGAAGAGTCTTTTTTTTTGGAAGATGCTAGAGGATGTGTGTGAGGAAGAGAATGGGGAGCGCCAGCAACAGCTTTGAAGGACCACTTATATTCTCCACCAAGAGCAAGGCCGGACAAGAGATCGTGGGACACGTGGCTTAAGTTGTCAAAGGCCCAAAAATCGACCCAGAGGAAAAAATTGGCCGATTTTCCTGGGTGTAGGTCGATTTTCTTCAACAGAAGCATGCTATGATCGTCTAGCCATGAGTTGCTCCATTGCTTGCACCAATAGTGGTCTTTGTGTCCTTTGTTGCTCCAATTATGCTCCTCCAAGGCTTTGGATGTGTACCATCATGAGGCTTGGCCCTCAAATGTATCGATTAACGTCCAATAGATCCCCGAATTACCTACAAAACCGATAAAAGGTAGTGTAGACATCTTTTCTAGAAATATGCATGAATTGAGCGAAGACGTCATGAACCAATGCCAAAACGTGCACGAATGAGTGAGAAATCTATCTAAATGATCATCTAAACCTAAGTCATAAATCGTGTTATCAAAAATACCCCATACTTAAGGTTTGCTCGTCCCCGAGCAAATTCCCAACTATAGATTAAGAGATGTCAAAGGCCCAAAAATCGACCCAGAGGAAAAAATCGGTCGATTTTCTTCAACAGAAGCATGCTATGATCGTCTAGCCATGAGTTGCTCCATTGCTTGCACCAATAGTGGTCTTTGTGTCCTTTGTTGCTCCAATTATGCTCCTCCAAGGCTTTGGATGTGTACCATCATGAGGCTTGGCCCTCAAATGTATCGATTAACGTCCAATAGATCCCCGAATTACCTACAAAACCGATAAAAGGTAGTGTAGACGTCTTTTCTAGAAATATGCATGAATTGAGCGAAGACGTCATGAACCAATGCCAAAACGTGCACGAATGAGTGAGAAATCTATCTAAATGATCATCTAAACCTAAGTCATAAATCGTGTTATCAAAGAGACTAAGTCATTTTAAAATTCTTCGTACTACAAGATTGAGGGTGCACGAAAGTCTACTCAACCATGCACATTTCCGTAAAAGGACAAGATTCATTGATCACATGCACAAGAACAAGTTCGTCCATGCGCATCTTTCAACTCAACCATTGAAGGAAGAAGAAAGCACCAACCATTCACCTACACATCTTCTAACTAAACCATGCAAGAACGTAGAGGGTTCTAACCCCATGTATCCCTTATCGATGCAAGCATGCATGAACATTGAGAATGGCAGGTCCACTCTTTCCTTTTCGTTTCAACCATGCAGAAGAATAGGGAACCCGAAGATCACACTTCACCCGATTCAACTGAAAGTATCTCCGGACCAGCCCCGGTTCACATATGCATTGCTCGCCGATCTCCCATGCGTGTGTACGACCTTCTTGGAGCGAGCCAACCATGCATCGTACCCAGTTCGGTCCATTCATGCAAACTCCCTTTTCGGTCCGAACTGCACGACGCATTTTATACATCCATGAAGACCGGACCACCCATGCAAGCTTACCTAACCCTCCATGCACTCGTGATGATTGGCCCATACACGCTATTTTAAATCCACCATACACCCATGGAGAATGGTCCGAATCTTGTGGCCAATTTTGGGTCAAAGATATTATATTTTCTGTCCATGAAAACTTCTTTAATTATGGGTTAATTTTTGACCTTTTGATTGTTAATTTTCAGCTCATATTTCTTTTAATTATTTTACAAATAGTTTAAGTCTTCTAATAGATAAGTTTAAAGATAGATTGAGAGAATCAAGTATATCTCTTACAAGATATATTTGATTGATCCTATGTAATATTATCTTAGAGTAGATTGAGAGAATCATGTATATCTCTTACAATATATATTTGATTGATGTTAGAGGATCCTATTAATATTATCTTATAGTACATTGAGCGAATCATGTATATCTTTTACAAGCTATATTTGATTGATGATCCTATGTAATATTATGTTAGAGTAGATTGAGAGAATCATGTATATCTTTTACAAGATATATGTGATTGATGTTAGAAGATCTTATGTAATATTATCTTACAGTAGATTGAGAGAATAATGTATATCTTTTATAAAATATATTTGATTGATGTTAGAAGATCCTATGTAATATTATCTTAGAGTAGATTGAGAGAATCATATATATATATAAATATATTTTACAAGATATATTTGATTGATCTTATGTAATATTATCTTAGAGTAGATTGAGAGAATCATGTATATCTTTTACAAGATATATTTGATTAATGTTAGAAGATCCAATGTAATATTATCTTAGTCTTTTACATGATATATTTTATTGATATTAGAAGATCTGGGATGCTATCATGTACTCACGCCTCTCCTACATATATAGGATACCTGGCGCCTGTTATCTCTTCGTCTTCATCCTCCTCAATTCGGAGCAGATTCAAGTCGGCCGACATAAGAAAAACAAGAACAAGCGGCGTCGATCACAAGTTAATAGTACAAATCCCTTGTAAATGTCGTGCGTGTCGGTTATGGGCCGCCGGATACCGGCGGTGATTTGATCTGGTTCCGTTTGGAGGTTTGGAGGGTAGGTCGAAGTGGTTCGGGGTCGGATCTTGATGGTAGATTTTATCGATTTCCCAGTGATTTCGCTTTCGCCTGCCAAGTGTTGATCGATTGGGAGGAATAGTGATGAAGAGGAGGCAGAAGAAGCGGATAATGAGGGACCGTTACGAGGGGCTTTAACGCTTCCATGGATTCCTTGGAAGAGGCTTTACCTATTAGGTGTGTTGCGTTGCTTATCTTCTCCTTGTTTCATTAATCTTTTGTGCTGCGTGATCCGTACTGTGATTTTGATTGAATCTTGTGAAATTTACCGAACAATTTGGTCTCCAGAAGGCGAATCTTGATGTTGTTTCGTTATATGAAATAATTTACTATTTTGAATGTATTTTGTGAGAGGAGTGTATGCGCAACAAGGTTTCTTGTCTTGAAATTCCTTCCCTAGAAATCCACATATGATTCTTGTGACATTCATACATTGATGCTTTCTTTGGGAAGCACTTTGTTCAATTCTAATTGTTTCTGATATGAAAACAACATCAAGAAAATTTGTAAATTTCACATTATTCGATCAAAATCATAGTTAGAAATTCAAATCGATCACACACCACAAAAAATTAATGAAAACAGGAGAAGATGCAAAGCAACGCATCTCGAAGGTAAAGCCTCTTCCAAGGAATCCATGGAAGCTTTAAAGCCCTCTCTTAGCGGTCCCTCATTCTCCACTTCTTCTTCCTCCTCTTCATCACTGTTCTTGCCAATGGATGAAGACTCGGCAGGCGAAGGGTGAAATCATATGTGGATTTCCTTCGGAAATCGATAAAAGCTGCAATCAAGATCCGACTCCGATCCACTTCGACCTACCTCCTCCAAACCTCCAGCCGGAACTAAGATCAGACTATAACACAGACACGCACTACATTTACAGGGTTTTTTTTTACTATTACCTTGTGATGTAAGTGATATTTTGATAACCCCTGCATCATTGCCTTGCCTATCTCCATTGTCTAAATCAATAGTTTGGTTAATTTTTTCGTTTTTTTCGTTGTAAAAAAATGGGGTTGTTCAGCATATAATTTATATTTCTTCGTTTGTACCTCTTTTTATGTCTTTTCCATGATTATTTGTTTTTTTTTCTTCCACAAGGTGTACACAATATCAAGTTCTTTTTTATTCATTTATTCATTATAATTATCTTCAGTGGTTAACTTCCATCTTCACTTGGAAATCTTACTAATCACGAGTATTTGTAAGACTTTTGTGCAATAATCTTAATTCATATATGTCATTTGCTCATCCAGCTCTGCGCCAATCATAAACACTATTGCCTTATTTTATTTACTTATTTGAGCAAGCAGGATTCTGAGTAACAACAATCTCTCCGGGACAATTCCATACTCACTTCAGACCATGCCAATTTGATCAGTTTGTATGTGAACATGCTCTTAGGACACCAACATTTATAGTTCTATGTTTGAGCCTCTTTTATGTTTGATCAGTCTTTCATGTCCTTAGGCTTAAGTGGAATGGATTAACAAGTACCTGCTCAGACTTCCATTTAATTTGATGCTGCTTGTTGTTAATTTATTTTAGATACTGAACTACTTGATCTATTTCCAGTAATTTTTTTTATCAGTTTGAGAATGTAGCATAAACGCTGGTATTCCTTGGATCTTATTCTATTTTTTTGTGTTACAGTTTTACAAGGAACAACTTAAACTGTGGAAGAAATTCTTCTCATCTATGTGCATCTAGTAGCAGCAGTTCGGGTTAGATTGACTTAAGTTTGTGCTCATCTTTTATCACATATTGGACCCAACAAAGTGTGAACTGACCAACTATCACTTCATCTGCTAACATGATCTTCACATAAATCGAAGTTTGGTATAATCTTTGGATATCATTGGAGGAGTTGTTGGTGTACTTTTGATTGTTGTCTTGATCAGCTTTGTGTATAACTTCAACCTTCTTATGCTAATGCTGCCTATCCTTGATTCGATAACATATATTTCATTTGGAACTAAATTGCTTGTACATCTTGTGGTATGTTTGTTGATCAACTCAAGAATCATCATGAAATCTAATTCACGTCAAACATGAGTACAATCTATTGCAATAAGATTGCAACTTCTACATGGAACTGTTTTTTTTTCCCACCAAAGGCATTTATGTTCCTTCTTTTCTTACCTAATAGAGATAAAACCGGGGAGCCTATTTTGGACTGGCCTACAAGAAAACGAATTGCAGTAGGCACTGCTCGTGGATTGGCTTACCTTTATGGCAACTGCAACCCCAAGATCATCCACCGTGATGCCAAGGCTGCTAACGTGTTACTAGATGAAGATTTTGAGGCAGTTGTTGGCAATTTTTGCTTGGCAAAGTTGGTTGATGTATGAAAAACCAATGTGACTACACAAGTACGCGGGACGATGGGACACATTGCACCTGAGTACCTTTCCACTGGAAAGTCATCAGAGAAGACAGATGTGATTATGCTTCTTGAACTAGTAACAAGTCAGCATGCAATTGACTTCTCACGCTTGGAAGAAGAAGATGACGTCGAAAATCCAATCCAGAGAGTCCACCTAAACACACAAAGAAATCGAAAATCCGCTTGTCATATTGTGTATTTAACCTTAACGATAATTTCAATGACACTCTGGTTAAGACTGTCACAATTCTGCAGACATTGGAGAATTTTGTCGTTATTAAAAGTTTTCATTATAGTCGGACAATTAAAGAAGAGTTGTTTAGTAGATTTTATATGATTACAAAAAACACTTGCATCACCACCAGGACTTTTTGTGCATCAAGAGTAGCTTTAATCGAATGTCCAAACAAAGAAATTTCTTAATCTTAGGCATAATATTCAAGTCCCAAATCCAAGTTTTATCTTGTGTAACACCAACTTTATTTTTTTGGATCAAATCAATAGTTGTCTTTGTGGAGAACCAACCATAATCATTGTTAGCCCAACAGATTTTATCACGAATATCATTTATTGGTAAAACATAATTTTTAATTTTATCAATGATATAGCATGAAAGAATGGTCTGAATTTGATTGAGAAAATGGGTATTCCATTTCAAGTTAGTAATAGTTCGCTACCAGGATATTCTCATTAATTAAAGGATCATTTGTTCTTAATTTCAATAAAGGTTCATCATAAATCCAACAATCTTTCCAAGATTTAATAGTATTTTCATCACTAACTCTTCACTTGACACCCACATAATTTCCTTCTTAAGTTTCATAAGTTTGTTCCATTGCCAAGAAGATGAGGAGTGATATTGATAGTCCTATAAACAAATAAGAGGATGAGGAGTGACATTGATGAGGAGTAGCATTGGATATAGTATCCATATACTCAATTAAGACGTACCTTTTATCATGTTGGATAATCATAATTGTTTTGTTCTTCATTTGATATTCCTTTCATAGGAGGCATAGGCCTCTCGAGTATCCAGTTTACCAAAGAAACCATATATATGAGTAGGAAATATTTTGAAAAATATCAAACAAATCGAATAATCTGTATACTTTACTAAAGTACATTACACTAATGCTGATGTGGCGCCTCCATGTTTTTTTTTCGGATTAAATCTTTTATTAAATCACAAATTAAGCCAATAAATCTTTTTTTACTAAAGAAATATCTAAAAAATATTAAACTAACCAACAATTTATTTTCTTACATGTTTGATCACGATTTTTTTTATATAATTTATATATAAATCGTAACAAGATGGATTAGTTGCAACTAACAAATTAAATTAATTTTAAACAAATATCTAAGCGGTTTAATTATTTACAATCAATAAATATATACTCGGTTGCAACTAAAATATAATTTTTATTTTTTATCGTTGTTTTATGTATTTTAAATCGAAACTATTAAGATTGCGTCTGATAACCTTATCCCAAATTCTAATTGATTTATTTTATTCGGTAAGATTCGTCTCATTTCTTTTCTCATCTATATACTTACTAAAACAAACGACATAAAGCTAACGTGGCATTTTCACATTTTTTTTCGGATTTAATCTTTTTACTAAATTACAAATTAAGCCATAACTGAAAGTCTCATAAACTGAGAAAAAGTACAGTCATAACTGAAAGACCGATAAAAGAAACTGCACCCCATCCTAAGGAGTATGACACCCCGGCTCTCCACTACCATCTGGATCACTCGGCATCTGCTCTAACTTGTGGCAAGTCTAAACAACGATAAATAGTTAGCTAACTAATATAATATAAGTAGAAAGATAAATAGCACAAACACACAGAAGAAGAATATAAACATTCAACATGCTTGCACACAATCCTCTTATTATCTGATAACTTATGTGATTAACATTATCCGGTTTTAAAAGTTGTAGCAAGAGAAATCTTAAGATTCTCGCCCCCGTTCCTTATCCAACTGGTGATAGTTTGGCACACCTCCACCGGTGGCGTCCCCGAAAACCAAGTATGGACTAGATCCGAAGGAAACCCCCAGCGCCCTCGAGCTAACTGAGCAGAATGCTACCGCCCGTTACTCTAAGGTCAGATATGTAAGTCGGTCGATGATTACTATGAAATACACTAGTGCACACATCATTCACACACCACTGTCATCATTCACACACATATTTGAAAACTAGCTAAGTAAGCCGAAAGGACTTACCTAAAATAGATCTCAACTCTCTAATTTGCAAATTGATCTGTAACCGTAGGAATTCAGTAGCCTGTCAAAGGAGACAAGTGTGTCAGCATACTTTCTAGGTAATTAGAAGTCTAAAACTTCTAAGATAGTAGATCCTATTAGAACAGAATTTAATACAATACCAATTTATGGTAAAATGACTATTTTACCCTTGATCCCGAAACTTCCAAAAATTCCATAATTCATGCCTAAACTCTTATTTGAGACTAAAAAGTAATATTCTAACTCCTAAAGATGGGTTTAGTTACAAACTGGCAATTTACCCAATTTCCTATTTTCCGAAAGATCATTAAGGGCCAACTTCGGCTTCAAATATGAAATTCGAATAAACTTATAAAAATTTCGAAATAATTCTCTAAATCATCTATGGTAACCCATCTACTCCTAGGAGCAAGAATTTCTCAAAACTGTTCAACCATCATTTCTATAAAAATTCCCAAAGTTGGTTACAACACTTACATTTCCTATACTTAGCCAAAATTTCATTGTTGGAATAACATCTTAACTACTCCACTTTTGGAGCTTATAACTTCTAATCCGACCGTTCATTTCTTCTCAAATTTTAACACGGTAAACTACATATATCTACCTATTATCTATTAAAATTTCAACGGTGGATCTTCTACATAACTCTTTAACATTGGTCTACAAACATGCCAATTTCCAACCCCAAAACTGAAGCAAACAAAAATTAATTTACAGCAGTTCATGTATACAACTATTTCGGACATCTTAACTCAGCAGCTACTATCCACCAACACCACCTATGTTCCAGTCCTAAGGAACGCCTCATCTCTCAAGTTTAACCTAGTCCTAAACGTCTAACTGATTATCCAAATACTAGCAGTGCAGGGGGGTCGAGAGCACTTACCTACGAGTCTGCAGTGGTGAAGGAACACAATAATCTAGCGGCTTTTACACCGCCTTGGCTACTGAATCCTTGACGACAGAAAGACAATCAGTTTTGGCCCCTTGACTAGACCTAAGTTGAAGACAAGGGTAAGCGGAATTTTGCCTCACCTCACTGCCCTTCTCAGAATTGGAGATGGATGGCGGAAGTTTCCTGGTTGGTTCGAGCCTTCTGATGTAGTGTACTCGAGCCTTCTGCACGTGAATGAGAGCATTCCATCATCGATATCAAACAATGCAGAAAGGAGGGGATATGAATAGTATCCATTCGACTCATGTTCGCCTCTAAACGTGCCTGCAAATAAGTTTTAAATTTATAAAACTAGAATAAAAGCAAGCGAACCCGCAGTGTACGGATCGGCGTAGATTAACAAGTATTCCAGAGTATCGATATCAGGGAATTGGTGAAACAAAGTCAGTTTCAATTAATCGAGCAATGAAAAGTGTAGAAGCTTTGCAAATATTGGGAAAACAACAATCCTAAAGATCCAGGTATCTAATTGTGGCAATCGATTCAAGATATTCTATAAGTATAAGGACAGAGTTGAGAATTGCAAATGTATACTAAGGTAAGGTGATGTACTGTGAAGTTCCATAACCCTATATGTCTAACCCAAAGACACTCTCTATAAAGGTTGTTGAGGCTGCAGTATAGAAAGGATCTAAATGTAATAATTGATCTCAAATACACATGCCCAAACCCAAGGAATCAAAGACAAGCCAAGACGGTTTAGGTTGTGACACTTTAAACCGAAATAGAGGATGTTTGTTCGTCACTTAGCGTGCGTGCAAATAAGCTTTAATTATAAAACTAGAAATCAACCAAGCAAACCCGCAGTGTACGGATCGATATAGTTAAGCAAGAATTCCAGAGTATCGAACACAGGGATTTGGGGGTTTAAATCCAGTTATAGATTACCAAGCAAGTAAATGTATGAAGCTTTTCAAATTATTGGGAAAACAACAATACTAAAGATCCAGGAATCTAGCTGTGGCAATCGATTCAAGATATACTAAAGATATAAGGACAGAGTTGAAGTATGCAAAGGTATACAAATGTAAGGTAATCGTACGGTGAAGTTCCAAAAACTTTATATGACCCACCTAAAAGACACTCTCTATAAAGGTTGTTGAGGCTTCAGTATAGAAAGGTTCTAAAGGTAAGAATTAACGTCAAATACCTAAACTTGTAATCCAAGGATCAAGACTAACTAAACCGATTAAGGTTGTGACACTCAGAATCGAGGTAGAGGTTGTTGAGGCTTCACTACCACCTAGAAAAGGCAAGCCAAGGCTAAGTTAAAGCAAATCTTTAACTTTGGATTAAAGTAAAAGCAAGTTCGTAAACTAACACAAAATTACGGGTAGTTCTTGAGTTCCACGGCCGTGGAAGCTCAAGAACAGACCGTGGTTTAGGTTCGTCGGCGATTCTCTCTAACTCTCAGGGTCCAATCTATTTACGATCGATCTATCATCATCTAAGCCACAACTATCAACCCTTCACCTTAGAATTGCTAAAGGGTTTTAGCCAACAACAGTCATATTGATATCAAATTCAAGGTTTAAAAGAATGAAAGATGAAAACTTCCGAAAACCTTCAATAACTTTCAAGTCAATCTCAAATCCACAAATCAAGAACAATAACGTCAATAGATTTGGAATAACACAAACAATCACGAATCTTAGATAAGAAGGAAGAACGGGATGTCAATCCGTCTTCTAATCAAACATAAATATGAAGCGAAGTCTCCTTACGAACAATCTTCCAAATCTTCTTTCTTTCCGTCAATCCGGAAATCTCAATGGCAAAGCGCAAATCTCTCAATCACAATCTCCGCCAAAATGCGAAATTAGGGCAATTCCAAGTGTAAGCGGAAGTGCGTCTAAGCGTAAGCGAAGGTGACGGAATCTCTCTTCTCCCGTCCTTTTATAGTGTAAGATAAAATATAAGCCCGGCCCAATTGCGTAGAAGATCGTGGCTTAAAGTATGGCGTAAAAGATCGCCAAGATCACGGTCGTGGAAGGGTTCCACGACCGTAATTTAGAGTGTGGAAATTGTCACTGTTTGTTTCAATCTTTCCACGGCCGTAGAAGTTGCTGGAATGAACCACACTTCCCTTGCCAAGGTTCCACCGCCGTGGACTTGAACGTGGAATGTAGTACGGCCGTATTTTAGAGCGTGGTTTAGGGCAAAACCGTGATTCTTCCTTTCCTCGTGCTATTCTTCAAGTTAGCACATCCTTAACTCCTAGAGATGTCCTCAATCCTTGGACATGCTCAATCAAACTCCATTCTCACTCAATCCGTTCGGAAATAGCTCTTAATTGCCTACAATCAACATAAAGCTTGTGTAGATCTCTATATCGACAATATAGACAAACTAGCTCACAAATACATCAATGCTTAATCAATGACTATCAATATGGATGAAATACACTTAGAAAACATGCCTAAAATATCACAAAATTTCATGCTAACAAATAACCCCATACTTGCCACTTGCTTGTCCCTAAGCAAGGTCTTTCAAAAGCTTTAAAACACAAGTTAGGATGAAATATGTGTACCTTCTCAAAGAAAAACTTCTTTTGGATGAATGTGCCTTCTAATCAATAGATCATTCTCAAATCTTGCTTCATTCATTTATAAGACTTTCATACACTTAATCAAAGAGTATAGAGTAAAG
This sequence comes from Fagopyrum homotropicum, assembly GCA_033239125.1. Classification (NCBI taxonomy): domain Eukaryota; kingdom Viridiplantae; phylum Streptophyta; class Magnoliopsida; order Caryophyllales; family Polygonaceae; genus Fagopyrum; species Fagopyrum homotropicum. Next base: position 96,828,381 of record BSWB01000007.1, on the reverse strand, counting down.
AAAGCTCATGAATCAATCAAACTTCCATGTAAACATCATAACCTCTAAACATTATCAAAATCAATCACAAGAAACTTCAATTTAGATCACCAAGTCATAGAACATTCTTTTGATCTTAAGGACTTTCAAACAAGGTCTAGAATGTGGAAAGGGAAGGAAACTTTAAGGAATGTGGTGCATGAATCCGGGAAAGTGGATAACTACTCTTTTCTTCTTCTCTTGCGGTTTCCGCAGCACTTTCAACTTAGAGCTTCACTCTCTTCTTTTCATTTTTCAACTTTACTTTTGGAGTTATGGATAGAGGTGCACAAAAACCGAAGCCTAGGAGATTGGCGTTTCTCAATTTTTATGAGATGCCTCAAACCCTTAGCGCACATACCATAATCCGCTAGGAATATCGCTCAATCCGATTTTGGCAAGACACAAACACCCGACTATGTGAATGGTGTCGAGTTACTCATCGTCATGATTGACTTCCCCAAACCTATAATTTCCTTCTATTCCTTTGAATGCAAAGTATTGCTTTCATGGCCCTCCCACATAAAACATGCCTTTTTCATTCAACTCCTCCAAGTTCCCGGATAGGTAAAGGAGGTCAATATTTCAATGAGGGGCTAAATGATCAAAGAAAGAAGAAAGAAAATCGAATTGCCTTAATCATGTCAACAAGAAGTATAAGAACTTATAGTGTGATTTTAACCTTAATTCCTCAACATGATTTAAGTAACATTCATCACATTATGAAATTTGCAAAAGAGGGATAATCCATTCATTCAATTTCTTTTCATTTCACTATTCGTTTAAGCATGCAATTGTCATCAAAACTCAATTCACAAGTGGTATTATCATAGAAATCATCTCTATCCTTAGAAGCACAAAATTTTCAAAATTTTTCAATTTTTATGGGTTTTTCAAACTCTTTCTCCATGCAATGCAATAATGAAACGTGCAACAATAGAATGAAGCATGCAAGATAGTCTCAATAGAAGCAAATAAAGTGAGGAAGAGTTATTACAGACGATTAGTCACACCCCACCCCATACTTGGAACAAACATTGTCCCTAATGTTCAAAGAAAAGAAAAAGAAGAAAATAAAGAAAGAAAAAGAACTCACAAAATGGCGGTGGAGCGGCTAAAGCTGTCGGTCATCATCGTCATCACTGCGGTGGAGGTGGAAATGGAGAGAAGCTAGGATCGTAGTACCGCCCGAACTGCTGGCGGTAGACATCCCTCATCATATGGTCGAGGTCGTCCATACGTGCATCTCTAGTGTCAACTCGAATCTCCAAAGCTCCCACCCTATCAGAAAGACTGGTAGCCCAATCCGGCAGCTGCTCATACCAACCCGGAGGCTGGCTGTACTACCCCGGTACATCTGACGATGTTGGTGCTGGTGCTGGTGGTGCCTGTGTAGACCATGTTGGTGGAGCTCCGTACCACGCAGGAGGGGTCTCCATCCAAGTGGGTCTCTCGCTCACGCTGGCACGGCGAGAAGATGATCCTGAAGCTCTGGCGGGACGTGGAGAACGTCTAGGCATGTCAGGAGCTATGTCCGGCTGATCCAGAAACGTGCCAAAATCCTGCTCAGCTCCTCCTCCTCCTCCCTCATATGGGTCTCTCATCTCCTTCTCCTCAACTACAGGTGGTGGTGGGACTATGGAGGGGTTGCAATCCTGTTCGCATGCATAGCAACGAACGTCTCCTTCCAGTTATGGCGTCCATCCATAATGGAATACTCTGGGAGCCACTCAATGCCCCTCCCCGTCCTGCTCTCCCATGGCATAGCAGCGTAAGGTGGACCTCTATGGGTGGGGAAGATGAGGCCTCTAGTCATAAAGGCCTGAAGTCCTAGGGGTACAACAGCTATACGTGTACATGCAGAAAAATCTACCCCTAACGCCCTAACGGTCCTCGCTGGCATAGATCATATCGACCTCTTCCCAGAAATCCTTGGCGTAAACGCCGCTGAGGAAACGACCATTGAAGGTCTCTTGGAACCCAAAGAAGGCTCCAAACTCCCGGATGGAGAAATCATAGTTTCTTTCCATCAGCCAGAAAGAAATTGTCCTATCAACATGGCTGTGCTCAAAAGATGTCACAACCTCTCTCGTGATCTCCTCATATGCGTCTTCTCGGATAGCCGAAAAGACGATAAGACCGGCTCTATCTAAGAGCCAAGTAAGGTCCCCTATGATATGTAGAGGAGCTAAATCCTCCAACAGTAGGTACCTAGGTCCTATAACAACCCTCTTATGGATCCTCTCTAAGGCTTCGAGATGATCCTCGTTAATGGTGGGGACCCTAGGGCTAGGAGGTGATGGTGATGAAGGTGATGATGGAGGTGAAGGGGATGAAGGTGGTGGTGCTATAGAGGAGGAAGAGGAAGAGGGGTTTCCCTTCCTCTTTTTATTCTTATCCTTCTCTTTGTTCTTGTCCTTATTTCTCCTGGACACTCTCCTCATAAAATCCATTTTCTGGCAGAAACCACGGTCTGTTCTTGGTGTTCCACGGCCGTGGAAGTTACAAAGACCGTGGTTCGTCTCGACTTTTCTCAAAACTCAGCAAACAATTACCAAACTCAGCAATCAATCAGTCCTAGACTAATTTCTTCCAATTCCAATCAGTTCTCCTACAAATTCTATCAAAATTAAGGCCGAATCGACAAAGATAGAGAAGAGCGAAAAAACCTAGGTTTTCGGATTTTAAAATCCGAATTCTGCTTTCCTTGATGATTTGCCGCTCGAATCGTTGCTTGGATCTTGTTGGTGGTTGGATTTGCTTCAGTTTGGGTCGAAGAATCGTTAAAAACGATTAACGAACAGAGAATTGAGGTGAAGGGCGAGGAATCGGTGTTTTTGGGCGTGGTTTGGGTTTTGTGTGTTGTGTTTTTGTGAAGAACGTCGTTTATATAGTGGCCGGCAAAATTTTTGAAAACCACGGTCTGTCGGGGGTTCCACGGCCGTGGTTTTGTACGAAACCGTGGTTTTGGTGATTTTTCAAAGGCTTTTGGAAATTATGGTCACTGTAGCTGTCACGACCGTGGTTTAGGCCGTGGAACTCTCTGTAATGCTCCAAAGTCCAAGTTTCGTCACTTTTCTTCAAAATTACTCTTCCCCTTTCCTTTTTCACTGTTCCTACATCCAAAAACACGAACATACCGGAAGGAATCGAAGGCAAAACAAAGCAAAAACGTCCAAATTAAGCTAAACTATGAATCAAAAACAAAAACGTAAATGCAATACCTTGGGTTTCCTCCCAAGAAGCGCTTTGTTTAAGGTCCGTAGCTAGACCATATTCGCACTTATACGAGTGCGGTAGGCGCGAACTCTTCGGCTTGGAGTTCCGGCGTATACTTCTTGAGTCATTGACTGTTCACCTTAAAGCTTCCGCCCGCTTCACCCCATACTTCAACTGCACCATGGGGGATAATACGTTTGATTAGAAAAGGTCCGGTCCAACGAGATTTAAGCTTACCTGGAAAGAGACGAAGTCTTGAATTGAAGAGGAGAACTTGATCTCCTTCTTTGAAGTCCTTTGGAATGATATGCTTATCATGCCAACGGTTTGCTCTTTCTTTGTAAATCTTAGCGTTTTCATAAGCGTTCAAGCGGAGTTCTTCAAGCTCATTAAGGTCCAAGAGACGCTTCTCTCCCGCTTCCTTCATGCCGAAATTCAACCACTTGATGGCCCAAAACACTTTGTGCTCCAGCTCTACCGCTAAGTGACAAGACTTCCCATACACAAGGTTGTATGGTGTGGTTCCTATGGGAGTCTTATACGCAGTCCGGTATGCCCACAATACATCATCAAGCTTCAAGGACCAATCCTTCCTAGTCCTTGAAACCGTATTCTCTAGGATTCCTTTGATCTCCCGGTTTGAGATCTCAACTTGTCCACTAGTTTGTGGATGATAGGGGGTGGCGATCTTGTCAGTAACCCCATACTTAGCTAGAAGAGCTTCAAAGCGCTGGGCAATGAAGTGAGAGCCTCCATCACTAATGATAGTCCTTGGTGTCCCAAATCGTGGGAAGATGGTCTTGTTAAAGAACTTGACCACTACCATGGCATCATTGGTGGGAGAGGCAATTGCTTCCACCCATCTAGAAACGTAATCCACCGCCAAGAGTATGTATTGGTTTCCACAAGATGATGGGAACGGTCCCATAAAGTCAACTCCCCAAACATCGAAAATCTCCACCTCTTGGATGTTATTGAGAGGCATCTCATTCCTCCTAGAGATATTTCCTGTTCTTTGACAAGCATCGCAGTAGGAAACAAAGGTTTGCACATCTCTAAATAAAGTAGGCCAAAAGAATCCAGATTGCAATACCTTAGCGCTAGTCTTGTTCGAACTAGCGTGTCCTCCACAAGGTATTGAATGACAATGGCGGATGACACTTTGCATCTCATCTTCCGGCACCCATCGCTGAATAATGCCATCCGGACCTCTCTTAAAGAGGAGAGGTTCATTCCAAAAGTATTCCCGAACATCCTTAAAGAACTTCTTTCTTTGTGCGTAGGATAATCCGGGCGGTATCTCCTGACAAACCAAATAGTTAACAAAATCAGCAAACCATGGTTCGTTACCTTTGGAGATCACTTCGATGCACTCCTCTATAATGTGTAAGTGTTCGTCCGGGAAGGATTCATCTATAGGTAGGTGGTCGTCCTCTAGATGTGTTAGACGACTAAAATGATCCGCAACAGAATTTTCCGAACCCTTCTTGTCGCGGATCTGTAGATCGAATTCTTGTAGGAGAAGAATCCATCTAATTAGCCTTGGCTTTGCATCCTTCTTTGCAAGGAGATACCGGATCGCAGCATGATCCGTGTACACAATCACCTTTGCACCTACAAGATAAGAGCGAAATTTGTCAATAGCATAAACAATGGCTAAAAATTCCTTTTCCGTAGTGGCGTAGTTGAGCTGCGCTTCATCTAGCGTTTTGCTAGCATAGTAGATAGCGTGGGTTCGCCCTTCCTTTCTTTGTCCAAGAACAGCTCCTATAGCTACGTCACTAGCATCGCACATAACCTCAAAGGGAAGGTTCCAATCCAGAGGTTGGATAATAGGTGCTGAAATTAGAGCTTCCCGAATGATATTGAACGCATCTAAACATTCCTGCGAAAATTCAAAAACTGCATCCTTCATCAATAGATTAGTAAGAGGTTTTGATATTTTAGAGAAATCCTTTATGAAGCGCCTATAGAATCCAGCATGTCCTAGGAAACTTCTTATCCCTTTCACCGAAGTTGGGGGAGGAAGCTTTTCTATAGTCTCTATTTTCGCCTTATCCACCTCAATCCCTCTACTAGAGATTAAGTGTCCTAAAACAATGCCTTCCTTAACCATGAATTGACACTTCTCCCAATTAAGAACTAGGTTAGTGTCTTCACACCTTTGTAATACAAGAGCAAGGTTAGAAAGACAATTGTCAAAAGAGGAACCATAAACGGAGAAGTCATCCATAAAAACCTCCATTATTTCCTCTATGTATTCGGAGAAGATGGCCATCATGCACCTTTGAAAGGTGGTTGGGGCGTTGCAAAGCCCGAACGGCATTCTCCTATAAGCAAACGTACCCCACGGGCACGTAAACGTGGTCTTCTCTTGATCATCCGGGTGTATCGGAATTTGAAAGAAACCATTATATCCATCAAGATAACAGAAATGAGAATGTTGTGCTAACCTTTCAAGCACTTGATCAATGAACGGTAATGGGAAGTGATCCTTCCTCGTTGCATTGTTAAGCTTGCGGTAGTCTATGCACATCCGCCATCCTGGTACGGTTCGGGTAGGAATGAGTTCGTTGTTTTTGTTGGTGATGACCGTCATTCCTCCCTTCTTCGGAACTACTTGTACCGGACTCACCCACTTACTATCGGAGATAGGATAGATGATACCTACATCAAGTAATTTAAGAATTTCCTTCTTGACAACCTCCTTCATGGTCGGATTCAACCGCCTTTGAGGTTGTCTTGAAGTTCTAAAGTCCTCTTCCATTAATATTTTATGCATACATAGGGAAGGTTTCATTCCTACTAAGTCTTCTATAGTATAACCTAAAGCTTTCCTATGTTTCCTAAGGACAACCATGAGCTTACTATGTTCATCTATGGTTAAATCGGAACTAACAATCACCGGATAGGTAGAGTTAGGTCCTAAGAACGCATACCTTAGATGTGTAGGAAGTTGTTTCAACTCCATAGCTGCAGGAGTTTCCAATGGCTCTTGTGGAGCTTCCGATGCTTCCATAGAAGTGCCTAAGAAAGTAGAAGGTGTAGGAAAATAAATCAAGAGAAGTTGAAGAAGAGGCACGATCACCTTCTTCCACGGCCAGAATCACGGTTTCTCTAAATCCTCCACGACCGTGGTTTTGGGCGTGGAAAGGGAATACGATTGCTCTGTTTCCTCCACGACCGTGTAACCCTCTGGAGTGAGCCACTCTTTGGTTTGTGAAATCCACGGCCGTGGATCCTCACGTTTTCTGCTTCGTCGTGGAGTTTCTCAAACTCCTCTTCACATACTTCTTCTTGTGCTTCTAAGGCTTCAATTGCCTCATTGTACTCCTCTTCTTCCCCTACATCCATTAGACTCATAGTAATAACCTTTTGCAAAGGATCTTTGAAGAGAATATCACTTACCTCCTCTCTAGACAACCCTTCTTCATCTTCGATATTGAATATATCCTCATCAAAGATTGGTTCCTTCACTAGAGTGGAAAGAACGAACTCTACCTTCTCTTCTCCTATGTCAAAGGCGAGTCTAGTATTCTTGCAATCGACTATGCAGCCGGAAGTTGCAAGAAACGGTCTTCCGAGTATGATCGGGACCGGACTATCTGCAGGAATGTCAAGCACAACAAAATCAATGGGAACAAAGAATTTACCTAGCTTGACTGGGACGTCTTCTACAATACCGACGGGACGAGTGATGGATCGATCCGCCACGTACAACATCATCTTCACCGGTTTAGGGTCGCCTAAACCGATCTTCCTACATAATGCAAGTGGTATGATGCTCACACTTGCTCCCAAGTCACATAATGCATCATATGTGACATCTCCCACTCCTATGGGAATACAAAATGACCCCTGATCCTTTAGCTTTGGGGGCATCTTCTCCTTCATGGTCTTGATGAGATCCGAAGAATCCGAACTCATCTTAACCTCTCCAAAATCCTCTAACTTTCTCTTGTTAGAGAGGATCTCCTTTAAGAACTTGCCATAAGCCGGCATACCTACAATAGCATCAATGAAAGGTATATTAATATGCAGCTTGCTCATGAGTTCTATAAAATTACCGAATTGTTTATCTAGGCGCGCTCTCGCTCTAGATTGAGGGAATGGTAGGGGAGGTTTATAAGCTGGAGGAGGAACGTAGACATCTTCCTTCTCCTTCCCCTTCTCTTTTTCTTTCTCAACGGGGACTTCTACAAACTTGGGCTGGGGGTCGGTAGTTGTAACACCGCTCCTAGTTGTGATTGCCATCACCCTTCCCTTAGGGTTGTCCTCCATTTTCCTGGAAGTTTCCCTTGATTCCTAGGAACTTCCTCCGATTGGCTGAACATTTGGTTTTCTAAAACCTTTTGGGTTTTATCAACCTTTGAAATTTGATCATCAACCTTAATGATGCGAGTCTCCAAACCTTGAAGCTTCCCCAAAATCGTTTCCAACATGGGATCGGGCTTCTCCTTCCCCGAAGTGCTTCCTCCATTAGATGTTTGCCCTTGGCTTTTCAAAGGAGTAGAGGAAGAGGAAGGTGGAGTTAGTGAATTTGAATTGGAAGGATAAGAGTTACCGGAGTTTTGTTGATTGGAGCGCCAATTGTTGTTGTTTGAACCCCTATTGTTGTTCCAATTATTGTTCCGGTTGTTGTTGTTGCCGTTCCAATTATTCCGGTTGTTGTTCCGGTTGTTGTTGTTGCGGTTTGTATTCTCACCACCGTTGTTGTTGTTGCCCAAGTAGCCAACATCTTTTCCGTTTTGCATTGGAAATTTGGTCTTGATAGCTTCCTTCAACTCTTTAATCTCATTATTGAGGGAGAAAATTTGATTTTGAGCTTCATGTGTGAGCTTTGTTCCTTGCTCCACACGATTTCCCTCCCCTTTCCGGTGAGAATACTTCTCTATGACCCTTGCTTGCTTCTCAATGAAGTCCCAAGCGTCATCTTCCCTCATGTCCATGAATGTACCACATGAGAGGGATTGGAGCTTGAATTGTGTCTCCACATCAAGCCCCTTATAGTATATCTCCAAAAGTGCAAGCTTGAATATGCCATGATGAGGGCAATCCAAGAGCAAATCCTGAAACCTTTCCCAAGATTGAAACAAACTTTCGTTAGATCTCATGGAAAATGCGTTAATCTTACCTCTTAGCTCCGCCGTTTTGGATGGCGGAAAGAACTTAGTGAGGAACTCCGCGGAAAGGTCTTCCCACGCGTCTAGTTTCCCAAGATTGAAACAAACTTTCGTTAGATCTCATGGAAAATGCGTTAATCTTACCTCTTAGCTCCGCCGTTTTGGATGGCGGAAAGAACTTAGTGAGGAGCTCCGCGGAAAGGTCTTCCCACGTGTCTAGTTTCCCACTAGGAAGAGCTTGATACCAAGATAATGTCTTCCCCTTCAAGGAGAAGAAGAAAGGCTTGAGCTTATAGTTGTTGGTAGTCGCGTTCTTCGGCCTCATTGTCTCCATCATACACTCAAAGTTTTGTAAGTGTTGGTGTGGAGATTCAGCGCTTGTTCCGCCAAATTGGTTTTGGCGAACAAGAGTAATAACCTGCGGGTTGAAGCTAAACCCTTGTACATCGTCAGCATCAAAGTTCACACCTAAACGGCGTGGTTGCTGCGTTGGATCCATCCTTTGGCCAAGAGTTCTTGGCTCATCATCCACACGTTCGACCCTTGCATTCCTAGGTGGAACACGGCGATTTACAGCTGGTCGTGGGAAGAATGGATTCACATTGATCGTGGGATCAATTTCCTCTAGCGGTGGCATGGAGGAGTCGCTATCCTCATTAGATGAGTTGGCTCTAACCGATCTTCCCGGTCTCCTCCTTTTCTTTTTCTCCTTAAGGATGTTTATCTCCAACCTCATTTGGAACATCATGTCCGATAGATCATCAACCTTTGATTTATGACGATCCATCTCTTCCCTACGAGTTTTCTCACTCCATTGGAGTTGAGCTTCCTTTTCCGCTAACTCCGATTGGAGATCACGTTCTCGTTCTTCAGCCATTTGTTTCTCCTTACGCTTTCTCCTTAAAGTCCTCTCAAGCTCTTGATCAAGAGGTAAGAGGTCTTCGGTGTTCCTAGACCTGCGCATACACTCGAAGAGATATCAAATAACAAGAAAGAAGCTCCCAACCTTGACAACCGATAACCGAATTCGGCCTAGACCAAATCCCCGGCAACGGCGCCAAAAACTTGTTCGCCACTTAGCGTGCGTGCAAATAAGCTTTAATTATAAAACTAGAAATCAAGCAAGCGAACCCGCAGTGTACGGATCGATATAGTTAAGCAAGAATTCCAGAGTATCGAACATAGGGATTTGGGGGTTTAAATCCAGTTATAGATTATCAAGCAAGTAAATGTATGAAGTTTTTCAAATTATTGGGAAAACAACAATCCTAAAGATCCAGGAATCCAGCTGTGGCAATCGATTCAAGATATACTAAAGATATAAGGACAGAGTTGAGGTATGCAAAGGTATACGAATGTAAGGTAATCGTACGGTGAAGTTCCAAAAACCTTATATGACCCACCTAAAAGACACTCTCTATAAAAGTTTTTGAGGCTTCAATATAGAAAGGTTCTAAAGGTAAGAATTAACGTCAAATACCTAAACTTGTAATCCAAGGATCAAGACTAACTAAACCGATTAAGGTTGTGACACTCAGAATCGAGGTAGAGGTTGTTGAGGCTTCACTACCACCTAGAAAAAACAAGCCAAGACTAAGTTAAAGCAAATCTTTAACTTTGGATTAAAGTAAAAGCAAGTTCGTAAACTAACACAAAATTACGGGTAGTTCTTGAGTTCCACGGCCGTGGAAGCTCAAGAACAGACCGTGGTTTAGGTTCGTCGGCGATTCTCTCTAACTCTCAGGGTCCAATCTGTTTACGATCGATCTATCATCATCTAAGCCACAACTATCAACCCTTCACCTTAGAATTGCTAAAGGGTTTTAGCCAACAACAGTCATATTGATATCAAATTCAAGGTTTAAAAGAATGAAAGATGAAAACTTCTGAAAAACCTTCAATAACTTTCAAGTCAATCTCAAATCCACAAATCAAGAACAATAACGTCAATAGATTTGGAATAACACAAACAATCACGAATCTTAGATAAGAAGGAAGAACGGGATGTCAATCCGTCTTCTAATCAAACCTAAATATGAAGCGAAGTCTCCTTACGAAAAATCTTCCAAATCTTCTTTCTTTCCGTCAATCCGGAAATCTCAATGGCAAAGCGCAAATCTCTCAATCACAATCTCTGCCAAAATGCGAAATTAGGGCAATTCCAAGTGTAAGCAGAAGTGCGTCTAAGCGTAAGCGAAGGTGACGGAATCTCTCTTCTCCCGTCCTTTTATAGTGTAAGATAAAATATAAGCCCGGCCCAATTGCGTAGAAGATCGTGGCTTAAAGTATGGCGTAAAAGATCGCCAAGATCAAGGTCGTGGAAGGGTTCCACGACCGTAATTTAGAGCGTGGAAATTGTCACGGTTTGTTTCAATCTTTCCACGGCCGTAGAAGTTGCTGGAATGAACCACGCTTCCCTTGCCAAGGTTCCACGGCCGTGGACTTGAACGTGGAATGTAGTACGGCCGTATTTTAGAGCGTGGTTTAGGGCAAAACCGTGATTCTTCCTTTCCTCGTGCTATTCTTCAAGTTAGCACATCCTTAACTCCTAGAGATGTCCTCAATCCTTGGACATGCTCAATCAAACTCCATTCTCACTCAATCCGTTTGGAAATAGCTCTTAATTGCCTACAATCAACATAAAGCTTGTGTAGATCTCTATATCGACAATATAGACAAACTAGCTCACAAATACATCAATGCTTAATCAATGACTATCAATATGGATGAAATACACTTAAAAAACATGCCTAAAATATCACAAAATTTCATGCTAACAATGTTGTGTCTCACTACTACCTAGAAAGGACAAGCCAAGGCTAGGTTAAAGCTAATCTTCAACTTTGGATCAAGGTAAAAGCAAGATTCGTAAACTAGGGGGAATCACGGCTAGATCTTGAGAAATCACTAGATCGTAAACTAGGTTAAAGCTAATCTTCAACTTTTGTGTTACAGTTTTACAGGGAACAACTTAAACTGTGGAGGAACAACTTAAACTTAAACTGTGGAGGAAATTCTTCTCATCTAATTTTTTTTTATCAGACTTCCATTTAAGTTTGTGCTCATCTTTTATCACATATTGGACCCAACAAAGTGTGAACTGACCAACTATCACCTCATCTGCTAACATGATCTTCACATAATTCGAAGTTTGGTATAATCTTTGGATATCATTGGAGGAGTTGTTGGTGTACTTTTGATTGTTGTCTTGATGAGCTTTGTGTATAACTTCTCCCTTCTTATGCTAATGCTGCCTATCCTTGATTCGATAACATATATTTCATTTGGAACTAAATTGTTTGTACATCTTTTGGTATGTTTGTTGATCAACTCAAGCATCATCATTAAATCTAATTCACGTCAAACATGAGTACAGTCTATTGTAATAAGATTGCAACTTCTACATGAAACTGTTTTTTTTTCCATCCAATTCCAAGTTTTATCTTGTGTAACACCAACTTTATTTTTTTGGATCAAATCAATAGTTGTCTTTGTGGAGAACCAACCATAATCATTGTTAGCCCAATAGTTTTTATCACGAATATCATTTATTGGTAAAACATAATTTTTAATTTTATCAATGATATAGCATGAAAGAATGGTCTGAATTTGATTGAGAAAATGGGTATTCCATTTCAAGTTAGTAATAGTTCGCTACCAGGATATTCTCATTAATTAAAGGATCATTTGTTCTTAATTTCAATAAAGGTTCATCATAAATCCAACAATCTTTCTAAGATTTAATAGTATTTTCATCACTAACTCTTCACTTGACACCCACATAATTTCCTTCTTAAGTTTCATAAGTTTGTTCCATTGCCAAGAAGATGAGGAGTGATATTGATAGTTCTATAAACAAATAAGAGGATGAGGAGTGACATTGATGAGGAGTGGCATTGGATATAGTATCCATATACTCAATTAGGATGTACCTTTTATTATGTTGGATAATCATAATTATTTTGTTCTTCATTTGGTATTCCTTCCATAGGAGGCATAGGCCTCTCGAGTATCCAGTTTACCAAAGAAACCATATATATGAGTAGGAAATATTTTGAAAAATATCAAACAAATCGAATAATCTGTATACTTTACTAAAGTACATTACACTAATGTTGATGTGGCGCCTCCATGTTTTTTTTCGGATTAAATCTTTTATTAAATCACAAATTAAGCCAATAAATCTTTTTTTACTAAAGAAATATCTAAAAAATATAAAACTAACCAACAATTTCTTTGCTTACACGTTTGATCACGATTTTTTTTATATAGATTATATATAAATCGTAACAAGATGGATTAGTTGCAACTAACAAATTAGATTAATTTTAAACAAATATCTAATCGGTTTAATGATTTACAATCACTAAATATATAATCGGTTGCAACTAAAATATAATTTTTATTTTTTATCGTTGTTTTATGTATTTTAAATCGAAACTATTAACATTGCAATAAGATTGCAACTTCTACATGAAACTGTTTTTTTTTTCCACCAAAGGCATTTTTGTTCCTTCTTTTCTTACCTAATAGAGATAAAACCGGAGAGCCTATTTTGGACTGGCCCACAATAAAACGAATTGCAGTAGGCATTGCTCGTGGATTGGCTTACCTTCATCGCCACTGCAACCCCAAGATCATCCACCGTGATGCCAAGGCTGCTAACGTGTTACTAGATGAAGATTTTGAGGCAGTTGTTGGCAATTTTTGCTTGGCAAAGTTGGTTGATGTAGGAAAAACCAATGTGACTACACAAGTACGCCGGACGATGGGACACATTGGACCTGAGTACCTTTCCACTGGAAAGTCATCAGAGAAGACAGATGTGATTATGCTTCTTGAACTAGTAACAATTCAGCATGCAATTGACTTCTCACGCATGGAAGAAGAAGATGACGTCGAAAATCCAATCCAGAGAGTCCACCTAAACACACAAAGAAATCGAAAATCCTCTTGTGATATTGTGTATTTAACCTTAACGATAATTTCAATGACACTCTGGTTAAGAGTGTCACAATTCTACAGACATTGGAGAATTTTGTCGTTATTAAAAGTTTTCATTATAGTCGGACAATTAAAGAAGAGTTGTTTAGTAGATTTTGTATGATTACAAAAAACACTTGCATCACCACCAGGACTTTTTGTGCATCAAGAGTAGCTTTAATCGAAAGTCCAAACAAAGAAATTTCTTAATCTTAGGCATAATATTCAAGTCCCAAATCCAAGTTTTATCTTGTGTAACACCAACTTTATTTTTTTGGATCAAATCAATAGTTGTCTTTGTGGAGAACCAACCATAATCATTGTTAGCCCAATAGATTTTACAACGAATATCATTTATTGGTAAAACATAATTTTTAATTTTATCAATGATATAGCATGAAAGAATGGTCTGAATTTGATTGAGAAAATGGGTATTCCATTTCAAGTTAGTAATAGTTCGCTACCAAGATATTCTCATTAATTAAAGGATCATTTGTTCTTAATTTCAATAAAGGTTAATCATAAATCCAACAATCTTTCCAAGATTTAATAGTATTTTCATCACTAACTCTTCACTTGACACCCACATAATTTCCTTCTTAAGTTTCATAAGTTTGTTCCATTGCCAAGAAGATGAGGAGTTATATTGATAGTCCTATAAACAAATAAGAGGATGATGAGTGACATTGATGAGGAGTGGCATTGGATATAGTATCCATATACTCAATTAGGACGTACCTTTTATCATGTTGGATAATTATAATTGTTTTGTTCTTCATTTGGTATTCCATCCATAGGAGACATAGGCCTCTCGAGTATCCAGTTTACCAAAGAAACCATATATATGAGTAGGAAATACATTGAAAAATATCAAACAAATCGAATAATCTGTATACTTTACTAAAGTACATTACACTAATGCTGATGTGGTGCCTCCATGTTTTTTTTTTCTGATTAAATCTTTTATTAAATCACAAATTAAGCCAATAAATCTTTTTTTACTAAAGAAATATCTAAAAAATATAAAACTAACCAACAATTTATTTGCTTACATGTTTGATCACGATTTTTTTTATATAATTTATATATAAATCGTAACAAGATGGATTAGTTGCAACTAACAAATAAAATTAATTTTAAACAAATATCTAATCGGTTTAATTATTTACAATCAATAAATATATACTCGGTTGCAACTAAAATATGATTTTTATTTTTTATCGTTGTTTTATGTATTTTAAATCGAAACTATTAAGATTGCGTCTGATAACCTTATCCCAAATTCTAATTGATTTATTTTATTCGGTAAGATTCGTCTCATTTCTTTTCTCATCTATATACTTACTAAAACAGACGACATAAAGCTAACGTGGCGTTTTCACATTTTTTTTCGGATTTAATCTTTTTACTAAATTACAAATTAAGCCATAATTGAAAGTCTCATAAACTGAGAAAAAGTACAGTCATAACTGAAAGACCGATAAAAGAAACTGCACCCCATCCTAAGGAGTACGACACCCCGGTTGTCCACTACCATCTGAATCACTCGGCATCTGCTCTAACCTGTGGCAAGTCTAACCAACGATAAACTGTGAGCTAACTAATCAAATATAAGTAGAAATATAAATAGCACAAACACACAGAAGAAGAATATAAACATTCAACATGCTTGCACACAATCCTCTTATTATCTGATAACTTATGTGATTCACATTATCCGGTTTTAAAAGTTCTAGCACGAGAAATCTTAAGATTCTCGCCCCCGTTCCTTATCCAACTGGTGATAGTTTGGCACACCTCCACCGGTGGCGTCCCCGCAAACCAAGTATGGCTTAGATACGAGAGAAACCCCCAGCGCCCTCGAGCTAACTGAGCACAATGCTACCGCCCGTTACTCTAAGGCCAGATATGTAAGTCGGTCGATGATTACTATGAAATACACTAGTGCACACATCATTCACACACCATTGTCATCATTCACACACATATTTGAAAACTAGCTAAGTAAGCCGAAAGGACTTATCTAAAATAGATCTCGACTCTCTAATTTGCAAATTGATCTGTAACTGTAGGAATTCAGTAGCCTGTCAAAGGAGGCAAGTGTGTCAGCATACTTTCTAGGTAATTAGAAGTCTAAAACTTCTAAGATAGTAGATCCTATTAGAACAGAATTTAATACAGTACCAATTTATGGTAAAATGACTATTTTACCCTTGGTCCCGAAACTTCTAATAATTCCATAATTCATGCCTAAACTCTTATTTGAGACTAAAAAGTAATATTCTAACTCCTAAAGATGGGTTTAGTTACAAACTGGCAATTTACCCATTTTCCTATTTTCCGAAAGATCATTAAGGTCCAACTTCGGCTTCAAATATGAAATTCGAATAAACTTATAAAAATTCCGAAATAATTCTCTAAATCATCTATGGTAACCCATCTACTCCTATGAGCAAGAATTTCTCAAAACTGTTCAACCATCATTTCTATAAAAATTCCCAAAGTTGGTTACAACACTTACATTTCCTATACTTAGCCAAAATTTCATTGTTGGAAAAACAGCTTAACTACTCCACTTTGGGAGCTTATAACTTCTAATTCGACCGTTCATTTCTTCTCAAATTTTAACACGGTAAACTACATATATCTACCTATTATCAATTAAAATTTCAACGGTGGATCTTCTACATAACTCTTTAACATTGGTCTACAACAATGCCAATTTCCAACCCCAAAACTGAAGCAAACAAAAATTAATTTACAGCAGTTCATGTATACAACTATTTCGGACATCTTAACTCAGCAGCTACTATCCACCAACACCACCCATGTTCCAGTCCTAAGTAACGCCTCATCTCTCAAGTTTAACCTAGTCATAAACGTCTAACTGATTATCCAAATACTAGCAGTGCAGGGGGTCGAGAGCACTTACCTACGAGTCTGCAGTGGTGAAGGAACACAGTAATCTAGCGCCTTTTAAACCGCCTTGGCTGCTGAATCCTTGACGACAGAAAGACAATCAATTTTGGCCCCTAGACTAGACCTAAGTTGAAGACAAAGGTAAGCGGAATTTTGCCTCACCTTACTGCCCTTCTCAGAATTGGAGATGGATGGCGGAAGTTTCCTGGTTGGTTCGAGCCTTCTGATGTAGTGTACTCGAGCCTTCTGTACGTGAATGAGAGCATTCCATCATCGATATCAAACAATGCAGAAGGGAGGGGATAGGAATAGTATCCATTCGACTCATGTTCGCCTCTAAACGTGCGTGCAAATAAGTTTTAAATTTATAAAACTAGAATAAAAGCAAGCGAACCCGCAGTGTACAGATCGGCGTAGATTAGCAAGTATTCCAGAGTATCGATATCAAGGAATTGGTGAAACAAAGTCAGTTTCAAGTAATCGAGCAATGAAAAGTGTAGAAGCTTTGCAAATATTGGGAAAACAACAATCCTAAAGATCCAGGTATCTAATTGTGGCAATCGATTCAAGATATTCTATAAGTATAAGGACAGAGTTGAGAATTGCAAAGGTATACTAAGGTAAGGTGATGTACTGTGAAGTTCCATAACCCTATATGTCTAACCCAAAGACACTCTCTATAAAGGTTGTTGAGGCTGCAGTATAGAAAGGATCTAAATGTAAGAATTGATCTCAAATACCCATGCCCAAACCCAAGGAATCAAAGACAAGCCAAAACGGTTGAGGTTGTGACACTCGAAACCGAAATAGAGGATGTTGAGTCTCACTACTACCTAGAAAGGACAAGCCAAGGCTAGTTTAAAGCTAATCTTCAACTTTGGATCAAAGTAAAAGCAAGATTCGTAAACTAGGGGAAATCACGGCTAGATCTTGAGAACCACGGCCGTGGAATCCAAGAACAACCCGTGATTTAGCGTGTCGACGAGGTTTCTCTAACTCTCAAGGTCCAATCAATATACGATCGATCTATCATCATCTAAGCCACAACTATCAACCCTTCACCTTAGAATTGCTAAAGGGTTTTAGCCAACAATCATTTTCATGATATCAATATTCAAATTAAGAAGAATAAAAGATGAAAACCCTCGAAAACTCAAATAAAACTCAAAATCAATCTCGAAATCCAAACACAAAGTCGTATGTTTATGAATCTAGATGAATATGAATAGAAACCTAACAAAGATCTAGAGAAGTCACAAAGGACGGGATGTCAATCCGTTCTCGAAGGAAAACCCTAGAATATCTCACAAGGTACACAATTCCCGAAAAGTATGTCCTTCACGAATCTTCAAGCGAATCTCCCAACGACAGCTAAATGCACGTGAAAGTCATGGGTAAGTGAGCGTAAGCGAGCTCCCGAAAACTCTCTTCTCTAGCCTTTTACTAAGGCGAGGTAGGGTTACGAGAAAGCCCAATGACGTGGCAAAATATGACACGTCACAGAATCACCGAAATCACGGCCAAGTACAACTTTCCACGACGTTGTTTAGGGTGCGGAACCAGATTACGGTGCCATAGTATTTCCACGGCCGTAATTTAGACCGTGTAACTCTCTGGAGTGCTCCAAACTCAAGTCCACGTTCATGTTGCCAAATCCATGGCCGTGGTTTAGGGCGTGGAAGTCAATTTCCTTCTCCACGACCGTAATTCAGGGCGTAGACTTGCTTTTCTTCTTTCTTTGCCTTTGTTTCGTGCAATCTTCCAATCATGCTCCTTCCTTAGCCTTTCTAATGCATCTCCTTGCCATCAAATGTGATCGAACACTCCTTTCCTTCCTTATTTGCTCCAATCCAAGCTTTATTCACCTAAAAACACAAAGAAGCTAGTGTAGATCTCTATATCGACAAAGTGGATGAACTAGCTCACAATTGCTTCAAACACATATCTAAGAACACTATAAAGAGGGAAAAGCAACTAAAACAAGTGCCTAAAATATCGTCATATTTCATACTAACAACTCACCTACTTAAGGGTTGTGTGTAGAACCTATGTCCCAGGCGTAGGTACGTGTGCAGCAGTGTTGCTACCTTCTTGATCTCGTAGCAAGGAGAGTCTGGCTCGTTTGGGAGTGTCGCAGCAAGGATTGTCTGGCTCGTCTGGGGAGGGATTGGAAACTTATGTTGCAGCACTGAGATAGTCCACCTATCTGCACTTGTACTCGTCTATGAGGAGATCTCGTCACCACTGCAGATAGGTCTATTCAGATCGAAAGAGATGGCAGCAGAGTAGGAAAGGGGTAGGACTCACCGACTGTGTGCTCTGGCCTGATGTAGAGGGGCACCAGGGGAGCTGCACTGCTTGATCTAGGCTCGCTGGTTGAGCACTCCTTGCTTCTGTAAGGAAGGAACGAGTACCAGGAAGGTTGGGAAAAACGTATGAAGAGTCGGGAGGGGAGAAGGTGTTACGAGAGTAGCCAGAAGGGAGGCGACATTCATGGATTGAACCTGGACAGATTGAAGCGAGGTTGGAAAGGAAAGAATCATAGAGGCGTGATATCCTGCGTGATCTCAAGATCGTTACAAGCTGAAGGGAAATACGTAACTGCTGCTCCCTGGGCTGAGAAGTGACGAACAGAAGGTCATCCCTCCTGCATCGCTTCCTAGGCTGCGCTGCTCCTCTTGTTGGGCTCCAAGGAAAACGGTGTAGAGGTGAGACACATACAAAGCGGCCCAACCAAGAAGGGCAAGGTTGGACGACTTGCGCTGAGGCAAGGATGCACAAAGTGGGCTGAAGCAAAGGGTAGGAAAGGAGTGGTGTGGTTTTGTCAAGGCTTGTCACAGTCTTGTCAAAACGTGTCAAGGCTTCGTCAAGCCCATGCATGGCCTTGTCACGATCTTGTCATGGTCTCGTCATAACCCGTCATGGTCTCGTCTTGGTCTCGTCAAAACTCGTCACGACTTTGTGAAAGACAAGTCATGTTATAAACTAGGGTTTGAATAAGGTTTGCTATAAACATCTTATCATTTTATGTGAAATGATATTACATAAAGTGATAAAATTTTGAGATATTGTGTCCAATTAGATAGACAGCTAAGGATCAAAAGATCGAAATCCGGTTGTAACACCCCAAATTCTGAGAGATCGGGGAGCTACTGGTTAGGACCTCATCCCTTAATCTATATCATTATGGAGAGAACCACCTAGCAAGAAGAGAAATCAAGAAGCAAGGAGAAGGAAAGACATGAACATGCATAAAGACTTCAACTACTAGGAGAAGAAGAAATGACATGATCGAGAAGAAGAAGAGACTAAATCATTTTAGAATTCTTCGTACTACAAAATTGAGGGTGCATGAAAGTCTACTCAACCATGCACATTTCCGTAAAAGGACAAGATTCATTATTCACATGCACAAGAACAAGCTCGTCCATGCGCATCTTTCAACTCAACCATGGAAGGAAGAAGAAAGCACCAACCATTCACCTACACATCTTCTAACTAAACCATGCAAGGACGTAGAGGGTTCTAACCCCATGTGTCCCTTATCGATGCAAGCATGCATGAACATAGAGAATGGAAGGTCCACTCTTTCCTTTTCGTTTCAACCATGCAGAAGCATAGGGAACCCGAAGATCACACTTCACCCGATTCAACTGAAAGTATCTCCGGACCAGCCCCGGTTCACACATGCATTGCTCGCCGATCTCCCATGCGTGTGTACGACCTTCTTGGAGCGAGCCAACCATGCATCGTACCCAGTTCGGTCCATTCATGCAAACTCCCTTTTCGGTCCGAACTGCACGACGCATTTTATACATCCATGAAGACCGGACCACCCATGCAAGCTTACCTTACCCTCCATGCACTCGTGATGATTGGCCCATACACGCTATTTTAAATCCACCATACACCCATGGAAAATGGTCCGAATCTTGTGGCCAATTTTGGGTCAAAGATATTATATTTTCTGTCCATGAAAACTTCTTTAATTATGGGTTAATTTTTGACCTTTTGATTGTTAATTTTCAGCTCATATTTCTTTTAATTATTTTACAAATAGTTTAAGTCTTCTAATAGATAAGTTTAAAGATAGATTGAGAGAATCAAGTATATCTTTTACAAGATATATTTGATTGATCCTATGTAATATTATCTTAGAGTAGATTGAGAGAATCATGTATATCTCTTACAATATATATTTGATTGATGTTAGAGGATCCTATTAATATTATCTTAGAGTACATTGAGAGAATCATGTATATCTTTTACAAGCTATATTTGATTGATGATCCTATGTAATATTATGTTAGAGTAGATTGAGAGAATCATGTATATCTTTTACAAGATATATGTGATTGATGTTAGAAGATCCTATGTAATATTATCTTACAGTAGATTGAGAGAATAATGTATATCTTTTATAAAATATATTTGATTGATGTTAGAAGATCCTATGTAATATTATCTTATAGTAGATTGAGAGAATCATATATATATATATTTTACAAGATATATTTGATTGATCTTATGTAATATTATCTTAGAGTAGATTAAGAGAATCATGTATATCTTTTACAAGATATATTTGATTAATGTTAGAAGATCCAGTGTAATATTATCTTAGTCTTTTACATGATATATTTTATTGATATTAGAAGATCTGGGATGCTATCATGTACTCACGCCTCTCCTACATATATAGTATACCCGGCGCCTGTTATCTCTTCGTCTTCATCCTCCTCAATTCGGAGCAGATTCAAGTCGGCCGACATAAGAAAAACAAGAACAAGCGGCATCGATCACAAGTTAATAGTACAAATCTCTTGTAAATGTCGTATGTGTCGGTTATGGGCCGCCGGATACCGGCGGTGATCTGATCTGGTTCCGTCTGGAGGATTGGAGGTTAGGTCGAAGTGGTTCGGGGTCGGATCTTGATTGCAGATTTTATCGATTTCCCAGTGATTTCGCTTTCGCGTGCCGAGTGTTGATCGATTGGGAGGAATAGTGATGAAGAGGAGGCAGAAGAAGCGGATAATGAGGGACCGTTACGAGGGGCTTTAACGCTTCTATGGATTCCTTGGAAGAGGCTTTACCTATTAGGTGTGTTGCGTTGCTTATCTTCTCCTGGTTTCATTAATCTTTTGTGTTGCGTGATCCGTACTGTGATTTTGATTGAATCTTGTGAAATTTACCGAACAATTTGGTCTCTAGAAAGCGAATCTTGATGTTGTTTCGTTATATGAAATAATTTACTATTTTGAATGTATTTTGTGAGATGAGTGTATGCGCAAGAAGGTTTCTTGTCTTGAAATTCCTTCCCTGCAAATCCACATATGATTCTTGTGACATTCATACATTGATGCTTTCTTTGGGAAGCACTTTGTTCAATTCTAATTGTTTCTGATATGAAAACAACATCAAGAAAATTTGTAAATTTCACATTATTCGATCAAAATCATAGTTAGAAATTCAAATCGATCACACACCACAAAAAATTAATGAAAACAGTAGAAGATGTAAAGCAACGCATCTCGAAGGTAAAGCCTCTTCCAAGGAATCCATGGAAGCTTTAAAGCCCTCTCTTAGCGGTCCCTCATTCTCCGCTTCTTCTTCCTCCTCTTCATCACTGTTCTTGTCAATGGATGAAGACTCGGCAGGCGAAGGGTGAAATCATATGTGGATTTCCTTCGGAAATCGATAAAAGCTGCATTCAAGATCCGACCCTGATCCACTTCGACCTACCTCCTCTAAACCTCCAGCCGGAACTAAGATCAGACTATAACACATACACACACTACATTTATAGGGTTTTTTTTACTATTACCTTGTGATGTAAGTGATATTTTGATAACCCCTGCATCATTGCCTTGCCTATCTCCATTGTCTAAATCAATAGTTTGGTTACTTTTTTCGTTTTTTTCTTTGTAAAAAAATGGGGTTGTTCAGCATATAATTGATATTTCTTCGTTTGTACCTCTTTTTATGTCTTTTCCATGATTATTTGTTTTTTTTCTTCCACAAGGTGTACACAATATCAAGTTCTTTTTTATTCATTTATTCATTATAATTATCTTCAGTGGTGAACTTCCATCTTTACTTGGAAATCTTACTAATCACGAGTATTTGTAAGACTTTTGTGCAATAATCTTAATTCATATATGTCATTTGTTCATCCAGCTCTGCGCCAATCATAAACACTATTGCCTTATTTTATTTACTTATTTGTGCAAGCAGGATTTTGAGTAACAACAATCTCTCCGGGACAAATTCATACTCACTTTCAGACCTTGCCAATTTGATCAGTCTGTATGTGAACATGCTCTTAGGACACCAACATTTATAGTTCTATATTTGAGCCTCTTTTATGTTTGATCAGTCTTTCATGCTCTTAGGCTTAAGTGGAATGGATTAACAAGTACCTGCTCAGACTTCCATTTAATTTGATGCTGCTTGTTATTAATTTATTTTAGATACTGAACTACTTGATCTATTTCCAGTAATTTTTTTTATCAGTTTGAGCATGTAGCATAAACGCTGGTATTCCTTGGATCTTATTCTATTTTTTTGTGTTACAGTTTTACAGGGAACAACTTAAATTGTGGAGGAAATTCTTCTCATCTATGTGCATCTAGTAGCAGCAGTTCGGGTTAGATTGACTTAAGTTTGTGCTCATCTTTTATCACATATTGGACCAACAAAGTGTGAACTGACCAACTATCACCTCATCTGCTAACATGATCTTCACATAAATCGAAGTTTGGTATAATCATTGGATATCATTGGAGGAGTTGTTGGTGTACTTTTGATTGTTGTCTTGATGAGCTTTGTGTATAACTTCTCCCTTCTTATGCTAATGCTGCCTATCCTTGATTCGATAACATATATTTCATTTGGAACTAAATTGTTTGTACATCTTGTGGTATGTTTGTTGATCAACTCAAGCATCATCATGAAATCTAATTCACGTCAAACATGAGTACAATCTATTGTAATAAGATTGCAACTTCTACATGAAACTGTTTTTTTTTTCCCACCAAATCCAAGTTTTATCTTGTGTAACACCAACTTTATTTTTTTGGATCAAATCAATAGTTGTCTTTGTGGAGAACCAACCATAATCATTGTTAGCCCAATAGTTTTTATCACGAATATCATTTATTGGTAAAACATAATTTTTAATTTTATCAATGATATAGCATGAAAGAATGGTCTGAATTTGATTGAGAAAATAAGTATTCCATTTCAAGTTAGTAATAGTTCGCTACCAGGATATTCTCATTAATTAAAGAATCATTTGTTCTTAATTTCAATAAAGGTTCATCATAAATCCAACAATCTTTCTAAGATTTAATAGTATTTTCATCACTAACTCTTCACTTGACACCCACATAATTTCCTTCTTAAGTTTCATAAGTTTGTTCCATTGCCAAGAAGATGAGGAGTGATATTGATAGTCCTATAAACAAATAAAAGGATGAGGAGTGACATTGATGAGGAGTGGCATTGGATATAGTATCCATATACTCAATTAGGACGTACCTTTTATCATGTTGGATAATCATAATTGTTTTGTTCTTCATTTGGTATTCCTTCCATAGGAGGCATAGGCCTCTCGAGTATCCAGTTTACCAAAGAAACCATATATATGAGTAGGAAATATTTTGAAAAATATCAAACAAATCGAATAATTTGTATACTTTACTAAAGTACATTACACTAATGCTGATGTGGCGCCTCCATGTTTTTTTTCGGATTAAATCTTTTATTAAATCACAAATTAAGCCAATAAATCTTTTTTTACTAAAGAAATATCTAAAAAATATAAAACTAACCAACAATTTATTTGCTTAAATGTCTGATCACGATTTTTTTTATATAAATTATATATAAATCGTAACAAGATGGATTAGTTGCAACTAACAAATTAGATTAATTTTAAACAAATATCTAATCGGTTTAATTATTTACAATCAATAAATATATACTCGGTTGCAACTAAAATATAATTTTTATTTTTTATCGTTGTTTTATGTATTTTAAATCGAAACTATTAAGATTGCGTATGATAACCTTATCCCAAATTCTAATTGATTTATTTTATTCGGTAAGATTCGTCTCATTTCTTTTCTCATCTATATACTTACTAAAACAGACGACATAAAGCTAACGTGGCGTTTTCACATTTTTTTTCGGATTTAATCTTTTTACTAAATTACAAATTAAGCCATAACTGAAAGTCTCATAAACTGAGAAAAAGTACAGTCATAACTGAAAGACCGATAAAAGAAACTGCACCCCATCCTAAGGAGTACGACACCCCGGCTGTCCACTACCATCTAGATCACTCGGCATCTGCTCTAACCTGTGGCAAGTCTAAACAACGATAAACAGTTAGCTAACTAATCAAATATAAGTAGAAAGATAAATAGCACAAACACACAGAAGAAGAATATAAACATTCAACATGCTTGCACACAATCCTCTTATTATCTGATAACTTATGTGATTCACATTATCCGGTTTTAAAAGTTGTAGCACGAGAAATCTTAAGATTCTCGCCCCCGTTCCTTATCCAACTGGTGATAGTTTGGCACACCTCCACCGGTGGCGTCCCCGCAAACCAAGTATATACTAGATCCGAAGGAAACCCCCAGCGCCCTCGAGCTAACTGAGCAGAATGCTACCGCCCGTTACTCTAAGGCCAGATATGTAAGTCGGTCGATGATTACTATGAAATACACTAGTGCACACATCATTCACACACCACTGTCATCATTCACACACATATCTGAAAACTAGCTAAGTAAGCCGAAAGGACTTACCTAAAATAGATCTCGACTCTCTAATTTGCAAATTGATCTGTAACTGTAGGAATTCAGTAGCCTGTCAAAGGAGGCAAGTGTGTCAGCATACTTTCTAGGTAATTAGAAGTCTAAAACTTCTAAGATAGTAGATCCTATTAGAAATAAATTTAATACAGTACCAATTTATGGTAAAATGACTATTTTACCCTTGGTCCCGAAACTTCCAAAAATTCCATAATTCATGCCTAAACTCTTATTTGAGACTAAAAAGTAATATTCTAACTCCTAAAGATGGGTTTAGTTACAAACTGGCAATTTACCCATTTTTCTATTTTCCGAAAGATCATTAAGGTCCAACTTCGGCTTCAAATATGAAATTCGACTAAACTTATAAAAATTCCGAAATAATTCTCTAAATCATCTATGGTAACCCATCTACTCCTAGGAGCAAGAATTTCTCAAAACTGTTCAACCATCATTTCTATAAAAATTCTCAAATTTGGTTACAACACTTACATTTCCTATACTTAGCCAAAATTTCATTGTTGGAAAAACAGCTTAACTACTCCACTTTGGGAGCTTATAACTTCTAATCCGACCGTTCATTTCTTCTCAAATTTTAACACGGTAAACTACATATATCTACCTATTATCTATTAAAATTGATAACACGATTTATGACTTAGGATTAGACACTCATTTAGATAGATTTCTCACTCATTCATGCATGGTTTAGCACTAGTTCACGACGTTTGCACTCAATTCACGTATTTTGTCGAGATAGACGTCTACGCGGACTTTTGTTTGCTTTATAGGTATTTTGGAAAGATTTAGGTGCTTAATTGATACATTCGAGGATCGTTCCTCGAGACAACACACCTTCGGACTCATTAGGATGCAAGCTAGAGGCTAAGGAAGACCAATGGGACCTTGTTGGTGCAAGCCATGCACCAAATCGTGACTCAATGATCCAAAGAAAGCTGAGGCACCCAAACCATGGTCACAGGTACTTCCACGGCCGTGGAACCTGACCGTGGTTTTTGCCAGACGGTTGTGA
This sequence comes from Fagopyrum homotropicum, assembly GCA_033239125.1. Taxonomy (NCBI): domain Eukaryota; kingdom Viridiplantae; phylum Streptophyta; class Magnoliopsida; order Caryophyllales; family Polygonaceae; genus Fagopyrum; species Fagopyrum homotropicum. The sequence continues at coordinate 96,802,258 of BSWB01000007.1, read as the reverse complement.
CAGCTGTGCCACGATCTCATGGCCGACTCTAGCAAGGTTGTAGTATAAAAGTGGTCCTGCAAGGCTGGGAGAAGGGATCTTTCAATCCCACTAGACCCCTCACTACCATTCTCTCCTATACTCTCAACAAGAAGATTCTCTCAAGGGGAGTCACCATTGGAGGAGGAAAAGAGCTCCATTGGAGAAGAAGAGAAGAACACACCATTGCTATAGTCTTTGATAAGTTTTGTAGTGAAGATTTTCGGAATCGATTTCTAGAGCTTTAAGAAACGTTTAAACCTTCTTTTGGAAGGGTTGTGAGTCTTTCTAATCTTACTTTCAGCTTGGTTTAGTTTGCTTCACTTGTTCATCTCTTTCTCTTCATTATCTTGCAAATGGAAGCCATGATTTTATGTTTGATGATTTCGATTGTTATGATGAATGTTGTAGGCTAAAATAGATGCGATTCTAGGGTAAGGTAAGGATGGTTATGGCTAGGACTATGATAGGATGGACTTAGATTTGCCTTTGGATGACTTGTTTTCTTGAACGAAGCCTCTGTTGGAGTCCACGGTTTGTTCTTGCCAGTCCACGGCCGTGGAAATGGTAGAACAGCCCGTGGTTTACCTGGTTCGATGGATCTAAAGTTCTAGATTGTTAGAATATTGAAATCCTAGTGTTTGTTGAGTTAAATCTATCCTAGGGTGACCTAGTGTTAGCAACTAAGTGTTAGAAGAGACCTACCCGGTGATTCTACTCTTAGATTTCAAAGATGACAAACTCTAGGTAGTGGTGAGCCTCATAAGCCGCCATTGGACTAAGTGTGCTAGGATAGTTGTTTAGGACTTACCCTTCCGAGACCTACCCGGTAAGGATAGGTTAGATTCCTAGGTGACAATCCGGTTTGTGTGAAATTCCATTTCTTAGGCTCTTTGGGACTTACCCGGTGATGAGGCCTTAGGATTGGACTAGTGGACCATGAGACCTACCCGGTGATTGATCCCAATCCAGAAACACTTATTCCCAACATATTGTAGTTAATCCAAGGAATGATTAGATAGCTCGAGTCCTATGCCATAACCGGAATTTCCAACCCCTAGAATCCGCCTCTTCTTTCTTTGATCTCGTACCTTGTGTTTAGCTTGTTTGTTTGTGTTGATTTGTTAGCTTAGTTGATTGTTTATTTTGCATGATTTGTGATCTTTGATTGATCATCTAAAAACCAAACCAAAAACATTGAGATTTTCATTTCTTTATTTCTTTCTCTTTTCTTAGGTCTAGATCTTCACTAAACTTAATCATTAATCGAATCAATCTCACCTCAGTCTTTGTGTTCGACCTCGGAATACTATCCCTACTATACTGCGGGTTCTCTAGGAGTTAGGAGAAATATAACGAGTATAAATTTAAAGCTTATTGCGTACACTACATTACATCCTGAGCGTAACAAGTTTTTTGGCGCCGTTGCCGGGGACTAGGTCTAGATTGAGTCATTATTTGTGATTGTTTATAGTGTAGGTCTTTCTTGTTGCTTTTGATCTCTTTTTTGTTTGTGTCTTTGCTTTTCAGGACATCTCTCACTCTTTAGGTGTATGCGAAGATCTCGTGGCAAGGATTTAGCTCGATTCGATCCCGAACCGGAGAAAACCCTTAGATCTAGATCCAAGAGCATTAAAAAGGGAAAAGAGATGGCCGGAAGAGATCTGCAAGCTGAGTTGGATGAGGCTTTAGAGCAAATTAGGATAAGGGATGAAGCTTTGGAGAATGAAAGGAGACTTGCCAATGAGAGGCAAGAAGCAACTAGGAGGGAGATTGAGGAGATTAGGCAAGCTCTTGTGCAAAGAGAGCTTAATCGTCAACAACCTCCTCCACCTCCACCACAACCGCAACCGGCGGTTAACATTCGGGTTGTGCCCATTGCTATGGAAGAGCCACAAACGTTAGGGCAACGTATGGATCTGGCACAAAGAGCACACCGTCCGGGTGTGAACATAGGAGATCCCGCAGCCCATGATTACGACTCCGCCCCCAAGTTCTACAAATGATCCGGCATAATCAATTTGGAGGGATGGAAGGAGAGTCTCCTCATCAACACTTGATGAATTATGAGATCTTGATGGAGACTCTTAGACGCTTAGATTGGAGAGCAACAACCATAAGCTTAGGGCTTTTTCCTTCTCACTTAAGGACAAAGCCTTGGCTTGGTATCAATCTATTCCACAAGGGCGAGTGGGTACTTGGGAGCAGATGACAACCGAGTTTTTGACTAAGTTCTTCCCGCCTTCCAAGACTACCGAGTTAAGAGGGAAGATTAATGCCTTCGTGATGAAGGATAGAGAGAGTTTGTTTAAGTCTTGGAGAGGTTCAAAGATCTTCTCCTAGATTGTCCACACCATGGTATACCGAAAATTGAGCTATTGGAGATCTACTTCAAAGGACTTGATGAAGATAGCCAATTCAAGCTCCAATCTTTTTCCGGTGGGACTTTCATGGAAAAGCATGTGGATGAAGCTTGGGAGTTTGTAGAGAAACAAGCTTTAGTGATTGAGAAGTGCTCCCATAGGAAGAGTGAAGGGAGAAAGGCGGGAGCATATGAGGTGAGTGAAGTCACCATGAGCAATTTCAAGCTTGACGCCATCAACAACGAGCTAAAATCTTTGAGGGAGTTGTGTGCTACAACTTTGAAGAACCAAGCAACCCCTCAAGTGCAAGTGCAAGCAAACTTGTCTTCCAAGGAGGAAGATGTGAACTACATGGGAAGGGGCAACTACAACAACTATCAAGGCAAAAGGAACTTCAACAACAACCGGCATTCAACAATTACCGGCCCAACCATAACCATCCCGGGTTTTCCTATTCTAACCCGGATGGAGCCTTGAACACTCCCGCTTCCACAAGCGTAGCACCACCATCGAAAGCTTCACAAGAATCTCAACCTCCAAAGGATAGAACCGAGATGATGTTTGAGCAATTGCTTGGGAGGTTGAGTGGTCTTGAGAGCACGGTGACTTCCATTTCTAAAGCTCAAAAGGTGTTGGAAGCACAAGTGTTCCAAAAAGCGGGTGCAGCTCATAGAGATGCGGGAAAGCTTCCCGGAAGAACCGAAGACAACCCAAGAGGCCAAGTGTTGGCCATTACAACGAGGAGTGGGTTAAGTATGAAGGATCCTTTGCCCTAGGAAAATGCTAAGGGAAAGCAAGTAGTGGTAGAGGAAGAGATATTGCAAGAAGATGGAGGCAAGAGCAAGGAAGTTAAGCCAACATATGTGGCACCACCTCCATACAAGCCACCACTACCGTTCCCACAATCACGAGCAAGAGCTCGTTTGGACAAGCACTTTGGTAAATTCCTTGAACTTATGTCTAAATTGCATATTAACATTCCGTTCATGGATGCTATCTTAGGTATGCCGGCATATGGCAAGTTCTTGAAGGAAATACTCTCCAACAAGAGGAAGTTGGAAGAGTATGGGGAAGTGAGGATGACGAAGAGATCCTCGGAATTGATCCAAACGATGAAGGAGGAAATGCCTCTTAACCTAAGAGATCCGGGATCCTTTTGTGTCCCAATTGGAGTGGGAGAAGTGAAGTATGAAGCCCTTTGTGATCTTGGGGCAAGTGTAAGCATCATACCGCTTGCACTTTGCAACAAGGTTGGACTAGGAGAGCCAAAACCGGTCAAGATGACCCTCTACATGGCGGACCGTTCTATCACTCATCTGGTTGGGATCTTGGAGGACATTCCGGTGCAACTAGGGAAGTTCTATCTGCCAATTGATTTTGTTGTATCGAACATTCCAGCGGACTATCCGGTTTCCATCATCTTAGGGAGACCTTTCCTAGCCACTTCCGGATGCTTAGTGGATTGCAAGAATGGAATTCTCTCCTTCAACATTGGAGAAGAGAATATCAAGTTCAAGTTGTCCACAATGATGAAAGGGCCAACCTTTGATGAAGATGTATTCAACATTGTCGAGCAAGAGGAGTCTAGAGAAGTTGTGAGCTCGATCTTGATCAAGGACCCCTTGGAGAAGGTTCTTAGCTTAAGTTTGATGGAGAAAGGTGTTGAGGAGGCTTGCAATGAAGAAATCAAGGCCTTAGAAGCATTAGAAAAGGAGACAAGAGCTGAAATTGAAGACCACGAGAGTATGCTGAGTTCCTGTAGGAACCACGGTCGTGGAAGGTGTTCCATGGCCGTAGAACTCTCTGGAAAGCTCCGAAGAGCAAGCTTGGCAAGGTCCACGGCCGTGAAAGTGATAGGATCCGTGGAGCCAACCGTGGTTTCCCCAAAAGCAGCTCTTGTTGATGATCAAGCTTCAAGGAGTCTTGAAGAGCCTTAATTTGCTTTGGATTCATCTCAACCAACGTTATTTGGATCGTCTCCACTCGATAAAGGTCCTCCTAAACTTGAACTCAAACCCCTCCCCTCTCATTTGAAGTATGCTTTTCTTGGTGATAATTCTACATATCCGGTGATTGTGAATGCATGCTTGAATGATGATGAACTTGCTAAGTTGTTGCATGAGCTAAGATTGCATAGGAAAGCCATTGGCTATACTATTGATGATTTAGTTGGCATTAAACCCTCTTTGTGCATGCATAAGATATTGATGGAAGATGACCATAAACCCTCTATTGAACATCAAAGAAGATTGAATCCTATAATGAAAGAGGTAGTCAAGAAAGAGATCATTAAGTTGCTAGATGCGGGAATCATCTACCCTATCTCGGATAGTAAGTGGGTTAGTCCCGTTCATGAAGTTCCTAAGAAAGGTGGGATGACCGTAGTGACTAATGAGAACAATGAACTAATCCCAACTAGGACGGTTACGGGATGGAGGATGTGTATTGACTATAGGAAATTGAACATGGCCTCTAGGAAAGATCACTTCCCTCTTCCTTTCATTGACCAAATGCTAGAGAGGTTAGGTCAACATTCTCATTTTTGCTATTTAGATGGCTATAGTGGATTCTTCCAAATCCCTAACCACCCCGATGACCAAGAGAAAATCACATTTACATGTCCATGGGGTACTTTTGCATATAGGAGAATGCCATTTGGGTTGTGTAATGCACCCGCCACATTCCAAAGGTGCATGATGGCTATATTTTCTGAGTACATTGAGAATATCATGGAAGTGTTTATGGATGATTTTTTTTGTTTATGGATCTTCCTTTGATAATTGCTTAGCTAACTTGTCATTAGTACTTAAGAGATGTGAGGAGACAAACCTTCTCTTGAATTGGGAAAAATGCTACTTCATGGTAAGTGAAGGTATTGTGTTGGGACACTTGGTGTCCAACCGTGGCATTGAGGTTGATAGGGCCAAGATTGAAACGATAGAGAAGTTGTCACCACCTACCTCGGTGAAGGGGGTAAGGAGTTTCTTAGGGCATGCCGGTTTTTACCGGAGGTTTATTAAAGACTTCTCTAAAATTTCTAAGCCTCTTACTAACCTACTAATGAAAGATGTTGAGTTTGTTTTCTCCAAGGATTGCCTTGAAGCTTTTTGTAGGTTGAAGAATGCCTTGATCTCCGCACCTATCATGCAACCTCTGGATTGGAGTTTACCGTTTGAGATCATGTGTGATGCAAGTGATGTAGCCGTTAGGGCTGTTTTGGGGCAAAGGAAAGATGGGCGCACACATGCCATTTATTATGCTAGCAAGACGCTAGATGATGCCCAACTGAATTATGCTACCACCGAGAAGGAGTTGCTAGCGGTGGTATATGCATTTGAGAAGTTCCGCTCATATCTTGTTGGAGCGAAGGTCATAGTGTATACGGATCATGCTGCGATCCGTTATCTACTTACCAAGAAGGATGACAAGCCTAGATTGATTCGCTGGATCCTTCTTCTTCAAGAATTTGATTTGGAAATCCAGGACAAGAAGGGGTCCGAAAACTCTGTGGCGGATCACCTTAGTAGACTACCTCCATTGGAACTTGAGAGAGATGACATCCCGATTGATGACTCGTTCCGGGATGAGCAATTGCAAATGGTGGAGGAGTGCTTGTTCCAAGTGTCTAGAGGAAGTGAGCCATGGTATGCCGACATTGTGAACTATATTGTATGTGAGGAAGTGTCTCCCGGTTTGTCATATGCCCAAAGGAAGAAGTTCTTCAAAGATGTGAGGCACTACTATTGGAGTGAACAACTTTTGTTCAAAAGAGGACCGGATGGAGTGTTTAGAAGATGCATACCGGAGGATGAGGTGGAGAGTGTGATCCGCCATTGTCATTCCTTGCCATGTGGAGGGCATGCTAGCTCACACAAGAGATGTGCGAAGGTGTTACAATCGGGCTTCTTTTGGCCAAGTTTGTTCAAGGATGTGCAAAACTTCGTGGTAGCTTGTGATGCTTGCAAAGGACGGGCAACATCTCAAGGAGGAATGAGATGCCCTTGAACAACATACAAGAAGTGGAAATATTTGATGTGTGGGGTGTGGACTTCATGGGACCATCCCCCTCCTCATATGGCAACCTCTAAATCCTATTGGCGGTTGACTACGTTTCAAGATGGGTAGAGGAAATCGCCTCTTCTACAAATGACGCCAAAGTGGTGGTGCGGTTCTTCAACCGAGTGATCTTCCCTAGGTTTGGAACACCAAGGGTGATCATAAGTGATGGAGGGAAGCACTTCACTAATAGGAACTTCGGGGCACTTTTGGCTAAGTATGGGGTGACTCATAAGGTGGCAACACCTTACCACCCCCAAACTAGTGGCCAAGTAGAGATCTCCAACCGGGAGATAAAGGGAATTCTTGAGAAGACGGTCTCTAGGACGAGAAAGGATTGGGCTATGAAGCTCGATGATGCCTTGTGGGCATATAGAACCGCTTTCAAGACACCAATTGGCACCACTCCTTACAAGTTAGTTTATGGCAAGTCTTGCCACCTCCCGGTAGAGATGGAGCATCGATCTTATTGGGCCATTAAGTGGCTAAATTTTGACCTCAAGGAGGCCGGTGAGAAGAGATTGCTTGATATGAATGCTCTTTAGGAGATCCGGTTGGATGCTTATGAAAACGCCCGGATCTACAAGGAGAGGACCAAAAGGTGGCATGACAAGCGCCTCATCCCGAAGGAGTTGAGTGAAGGCGACCTCGTCCTTCTCTTCAACTCAAGGCTACGGCTCTTCCCCGGAAAGCTAAAGTCAAGGTGGACCGGTTCATATGTGGTGAAGAAGATCTTTCCCCATGGAGCAATTGAGATAGGAGGGGAGCATTGTGGAGATTTTAAGGTGAATGGGCACCGGTTGAAGAGGTATATCCCGGGAGCTCCGGTGGATATGATTGCCCCACTTCACCTTGAGTAGAACGCCCCCGAGTGTGGTCAAGCTAATGACCTTAAAAAAGCGCTTGATGGGAGGCAACCCATTGGTAACGTTTTCCCTTTTCGTTTTTGTTTTTGCTTTTGATTTTTCTATTTTTGTGTGTTTGGTGTGCTTTGTGTGTGCTAGAGTCTTGGTAGCATTGGAAGCCTTGCATGGCATGTGAATGATGATGATGAATCCCTCATCAATTATGGGTGGAGCGGACGCGGAACTTGGACAGCTAGCGGTGCCTATCGCGGGTTCCGACGCCTTGATGGACACTTAGAGCTCTCTACCATCGTTGATAGGATCATCCACTTGAGTAATCCCAAATACCGAAGCAACCAATTTTTACATTGTGAGAACCCTCTTTCACTCTTCTTTACTTGAATGCCACATTGGGGACAATGTGTTTCTAAGTATGGGGTGGGGTTTGCATGATCCTTTGCATGATTAGCATCTAGGATAGTTTAATATTATCACATGTCTTGCATTGTATATACTCATTTCGAAAAAATCCAAAAAAATCAGAAAATTTAAAATTTTTTGTGCTTTCTAGGCTTGGATATGACCCTAATGATGAATCTTGTCTTGTAGATTGGCTATGGATGGCCTTATGTGTTAAATTGATGAATGCATATGTGGACTTGAAGTACTTATATTGAATCCCATGAATGGATTGTGATCATGGTGTTTGCCTTGATTGTATTGAGTATTGAAAGTCGAAATTACATGCTAGTTCTTGCACATCATCTAGGAATGAATGAGGCAATTCATCTTTCTCTACTTCTCATCTTGATCATGATGTTTGAGCACCTCAATTGATATAAATTTGACCTCTTTTGACCCATCCGGGAATAGGAGCATGTTAGTATGTTGATGTGTGTGAAAAGCAAGTGTGGGGTGAAGATGTTGATGAAAGAATGTTATGAATGAAATGCTGAATTTGTTGTGAAAGTGTAGACAAAAATATAGGTTTGAGGATGTTGGTTTAAATGACGATTAACTCGGCACCATTCACATAATCAGGGTGTTTGTCCCTTGCCAAAGTCAAATAAACCAATAGTCCTAACGAGCTTTGGTATGTGTGCCCGGTGTGGATGCACCTCGAAAAATAGAAAAAACCCGAGGACGGCTAATCACCAAGGTTTCGGCTTTTGTACACCAATGCCATTGTTTCAAAAATAAGTGAAAGAAAAAGAAAAGATAGAAAAGATGGAGAAAATATACACTTATGGGAAGTTGATCGAGGACAAAATTGTGAAGTTAGCTCCATTCCCGGATTAGCATCACATAGCCTAGAAAAACCCCCACCTAATCACAACGTTTCTTGGCCTTTTATCTCACAAGCCTTATGACCTATTTGCATGTGTCTAAGACTTAGTAATCTAGATTGGATACGCTCTTGATCATCTTGACTTCTTCATTTTTACGTTTCATGCATGCTATCGAGTTAAGTACAATTGTCTTTCCATGCCTTCACTTGTTTGATGCATGATTGCTTGTCCATTGCCATGAAACATGACTATGAAGGTGATCCAATATTAGAAGCACAACTCCAAAAAGATTTTTCCGTTTTTCTACATGCATAAATCATGTCATCTCTTAGTCTATAGTACGGACTTGCTCAGGGACGAGCAAACCTTAAGTATGGGGTATTTTTGATAACACGATTTATAACTTAGGATTAGACACTCATTTAGATAGATTTCTCACTCATTCATGCATGGTTTAGCACTAGTTCACGACGTTTGCACTCAATTCACGTATTTTGTCGAGATAGACGTCTACGCGGACTTTTGTTTGCTTTATATGTATTTTGGAAAGATTTAGGAGCTTAATTGATACATTCGAGGATCGTTCCTCGAGACAACACACCTTCGGACTCATTAGGATGCAAGCTAGAGGCTAAGGAAGACCAATGGGACCTTGTTGGTGCAAGCCATGCACCAAATCGTGACTCAATGATCCAAAGCAAGCTGAGGCACCCAAACCACGGGCACTGGTACTTCCACAGCCGTGGAACCTGACCGTGGTTTTTGCCAGACGGTTGTGACAGTTGTGCCACGATCTCATGGCCGACTCTAGCAAGGTTGTAGTATAAAAGTGGTCCTGCAAGGCTGGGAGAAGGGATCTTTCAATCCCACTAGACCCCTCACTACCATTCTCTCCCATACTCTCAACAAGAAGATTCTCTCAAGGGGAGTCACCATTGGAGGAGGAAAAGAGCTCCATTGGAGAAGAAGAGAAGAACACACCATTGTTAGTCTTTGATAAGTTTTGTAGTGAAGATTTTCGGAATCGATTTCTAGAGTTGTAAGAATCGTTTAAACCTTCTTTTGGAAGGGTTGTGACTTTCTAATCTTACTTTCAGCTTGGTTTAGTTTGCTTCACTTGTTCATCTCTTTCTCTTCATTATCTTGCAAATGGAAGCCATGATTTTATGTTTGATGATTTCGATTGTTATGATGAATGTTGTAGGCTAAAATAGATGCGATTCTAGGGTAAGGTAAGGATGGTTATGGCTAGGACTATGATAGGATGGACTTAGATTTGCCTTTGGATGACTTGTTTTCATGAACGAAGCCTTTGTTGGAGTCCACGGTTTGTTCTTGCCAGTCCACGGCCGTGGAAGTGGTAGAACAACCCGTGGTTTACCTGGTTCGATGGATCTAAAGTTCTAGATTGTTAGAATATTGAAATCCTAGTGTTTTTTGAGTTAAATCTATCCTAGGGTGACCTAGTGTTAGCAACTAAGTGTTAGAAGAGACCTACCCGGTGATTCTACTCTTAGATTTCAAAGATGACAAACTCTAGGTAGTGGTGAGCCTCATAAGCCGCCATTGGACTAAGTGTGCTAGGATAGTTGTTTACGACATACCCTTCCGAGACCTACCCGGTAAGGATAGGTTAGATTCCTAGGTGACAATCCGGTTTGTGTGAAATTCCATTTCTTAGGCTCTTTGAGACTTACCCGGTGATGAGGCCTTAGGATTGGACTAGTGGACCATGAGACCTACCCGGTGATTGATCCCAATCTAGAAACACTTATTCCCAACATATTGTAGTTAATCCAAGGAATGATTAGATAGCTCGAGTCCTATGCCATAACCGGAATTTCCAACCCCTAGAATCCGCCTCTTCTTTCTTTGATCTCGTACCTCGTGTTTAGCTTGTTTGTTTGTGTTGATTTGTTAGCTTAGTTGATTGTTTATTTTGCATGATTTGTGATCTTTGATTGATCATCTAAAAACCAAACCAAAAACATTGAGATTTTCATTTCTTTATTTCTTTCTCTTTTCTTAGGTGTAGATCTTCACTAAACTTAATCACTAATCGAATCAATCTCACCTCAGTCTTTGTGTTCGACCTCGGAATACTATCCCTACTACAAAACGTCCTGTACACTGCGGGTTCGCTAGGAGTTAGGAGAAATATAACGAGTATAAATTTAAAGCTTATTGCGTACACTACATTACATCCTAAGCGTAACAAAAATTTCAACGGTGGATCTTCTACATAACTCTTTAACATTGGTCTACAACAATGCCAATTTCCAACCCCAAAACTGAAGCAAACAAAAATTAATTTACAGCAGTTCATGTATACAACTATTTCGGACATCTTAACTCAGCAGCTACTATCCACCAACACCACCCATGTTCCAGTCCTAAGTAACGCCTCATCTCTCAAGTTTAACCTAGTCCTAAACGTCTAACTGATTATCCAAATACTAGCAGTGCAGGGGGTCGAGAGCACTTACCTACGTACGAGTCTGCAGTGGTGAAGGAACACAATAATCTACCGCCTTTTACACCGCCTTGGCTGCTGAATCCTTGACGACAGAAAGACAATCAGTTTTGGCCCCTAGACTAGACCTAAGTTGAAGACAAGGGTAAGCGGAATTTTGCCTCACCTCACTGCCCTTCTCAGAATTGGAGATGGATGGCGGAAGTTTCCTTGTTGGTTAGAGCCTTCTGATGCAGTGTACTCGAGCCTTCTACACGTGAATGAGAGCATTCCATCATCGATATCAAACAATGCAGAAGGGAGGGGATAGGAATAGTATCCATTCGACTCATGTTCGCCTCTAAACGTGCGTGCAAATAAGTTTTAAATTTATAAAACTAGAATAAAAGCAAGCGAACCCGTAGTGTACGGATCGGCGTAGATTAGCAAGTATTTCAGAGTATCGATATCAGGGAATTGGTGAAAAAAAGTCAGTTTCAAGTAATCGAGCAATGAAAAGTGTAGAAGCTTTGCAAATATTGTAAAAACAACAATCCTAAAGATCCAGGTATCTAATTGTGGGAATCGATTCAAGATATTCTATAAGTATAAGGACAGAGTTGAGAATTGCAAAGGTATACTAAGGTAAGGTGATGTACTGTGAAGTTCCATAACCATATATGTCTAACCCAAAGACACTCTCTATAAAGGTTGTTGAGGCTGCAGTATAGAAAGGATCTAAATGTAAGAATTGATCTCAAATACCCATGCCCAAACCCAAGGAATCAAAGAAAAGCCAAAACAGTTGAGGTTGTGACACTCGAAACCGAAATAGAGGATGTTGAGTCTCACTACTACCTAGAAAGGACAAGCCAAGGCTAGGTTAAAGCTAATCTTCAACTTTGGATCAAAGTAAAAGCAAGATTCGTAAACTAGGGGAAATCACGGCTAGATCTTGAGAACCACGGCCGTGGAATCCAAGAACAACCCGTGATTTATGTTGTCGACGAGGTTTCTCTAACTCTCAAGGTCCAATCAATTTACGATCGATCTATCATCATCTAAGCCACAACTATCAACCCATCACCTTAGAATTGCTAAAGGGTTTTAGCCAACAATCATTTTCATGATATCAATATTCAAATTAAGAAGAATAAAAGATGAAAACCCTCGAAAACTCAAATAAAACTCAAAATCAATCTCGAAATCCAAACACAAAGTCGTATGTTTATGAATCTAGAAGAATATGAATAGAAACCTCACAAAGATCTAGAGAAGTCACAAAGGACGGGATGTCAATCCGTTCTTGAATGAAAACCCTAGAATATCTCACAAGGTACACAATTTCCGAAAAGTATGTCCTTCACGAATCTTCAAGCGAATCTCCCAACGACAGCTAAATGTACGTGAAAGTCAGGGGTAAGTGAGCGTAAGCGAGCCCCCGAAAACTCTCTTCTCTAGCCTTTAACGTGGCAAAATATGACACGTCACAGATGTTCGCCACTTAGCGTGCGTGCAAATAAGCTTTAATTGTAAAACTAGAAATCAAGCAAGCGAACCCGCAGTGTGCGGATCGATATAGTTAAGCAAGAATTCCAGAATATTGAACACAGGGATTTGAGGGGAACAAATTTAATTATAGGTTATCAAGCGAGTAAATGTAAGAAGCTTTTCAAATATTGGAAAAACAGCAATCCTAAAGATCCAGGAATCCAGTTGTGGCAATCGATTCAAGATATACTAAAGATACAAGGACAGAGTTGAGGTTTGCAAAGGTATGCGAATGTAAGATAATCGTACGGTGAAGTTCCAAAAACCTTATATGACTCACCTAAAAGACACTCTCTATAAAGGTTGTTGAGGCTTCAATATAGAAAAGATCTAAAGATAAGAATTAATGTCAAATACCCAAACTTGTAATCCAAAGATCAAGACTTACTTAACCGATTAAGGTTGTGACACTCATAATCGAGGTAGAGGTTGTTGAGGCTTCACTACCACCTAGAAAAGGCAAGCCAAGACTAAGTCAAAGTAAATCTTTAACTTTGGATTAAAGTAAAAGCAAGTTTCGTAAACTAACACAAAATTACGGGTAGTTCTTGAGTTCCACGGCCGTGGAAGCTCAAGAACGGACCGTGGATTAAGGTTGTCGGCGATTCTCTCTAACTCTCAGGATCCAATCTGTTTACGATCGATCTATCATCATCTAAGCCACAACTATCAACTCTTCACCTTAGAATTGCTTAAGGGTTTTGGCCAACAACAGTCATATTGATATCAAATTCAAGATTTAAAAGAATGAAAGATGAAAACTTCCGAAAACTTTGAATAACCTTCAAATCAATCTCAAATCCACGAATATCAATAATAATGTAATTCAGATTTGGAATAACACAAACAATGACGATCTTAGATAAGAACGAAGAACGGGATGTCAATCCGTCTTCTAATCAAAACCTAAGAATAAAGATGAAATATCTTACGAACAATCTTCCAAATCTTCAATTCTTCGCAAGTCTCCGTTTGCGAAATAGCGATCTCCACACGTCCAAGTCGAAACCCTAGGCACGTGCAATAAGCGTAAGCAAAGTCTAAGCGAAGGTGACGGAATCTCTCTTCTTCCGTCCTTTTATAGTGTAAGATAGAATATTGGCCCGGCCCATTATGTAGAAGATCGTGGCTTATAATGTTGCGTAAAAGATCGTCAAGATCACGGTCGTGGAAGGGTTCCACGACCGTAATTTAGAGCGTGGAAATTTATCACTGTTTGTTTCAACCTTTCCACGACCGTAGAAGTTGCTGGAATGAACCACGCCTCTCTTGCTAAGGTTCCACGGCCGTGGACTTGAACGTGGAATGTAGTACGGCCGTATTTTAGAGCTTGGTTTAGGGGTAAACCGTAATTCTTCCTTTCCTCGTGTTATTCTTCAAGTTAGCACCATCCTTAGCTCCTAGAGATGTCCTCAATCCTTGGGCATGCTAAATCAAACTCCATTCTTTCTCAATCCGTTTGGAATTAGCTCTAAATCGCCTACAAACAACACAAAGCTTATGTAGACCTCTATATCGACAAAATAGATAAACTAACTCACAATTGCTTCAATGCTTTATCAATGACTATCAATATGGATGAAATACACTTAGAAAACGTGCCTAAAATATCACAATATTTCATGCTAACAAATAACCCCATACTTGCCACTTGCTTGTCCCTAAGCAAGGTCTTTCAAAAGCTTTAAAACACAAGTTAGGATGAAATATGTGTACCTTCTCAAAGCAAAACTTCTTTTGGATGAATGTGCCTTCCAATCAATAGATCATTCTCAAATCTTGCTTCATTCGTTTATAAGACTTTCATACACTTAATCACAGAGTAAAGAGTAAAGAAAGCTCATGAATCAATCAAACTTCCATGTAAACATCATAACCTTCAAACATTATCAAAATCAATCATAAGAAACTTCAATTTAGATCACCAAGCCATATAACATTCTTTTGATCTTAAGGACTTTCAAGAAAGGTCTAGAATGTGGAAAGGGAAGGAAACTTTAGGGAATGTGGTGCATGAATCCGGGAAAGTGGATAACTACTCTTTTCTTCTTCTCTTGCGGTTTCCGCAGCACTTTCAACTTAGAGCTTCGCTCTTTTCTTTTCATTTTTCGACTTTACTTTTGGAGTTATGGATAGAGGTGCACAAAAACCGAAGCCTAGGAGATTGGCGTTTCTCAATTTTTTTGAGATGCCTCAAACCCTTAGCGCACATACCATAATCCGCTAGGAATATCGCTCAATCCGACTTTGGCAAGACACAATACCCCGCTATGTGAATGGTGCCGAGTTACTCATCGTCATGATTGACTTCCCCAAACCTATGATTTCTTTCTATTCTTTTGATTTCAAAGTATTGCTTTCATGGCCCTCCTACATCAAACATGCCTTTTTCATTCACTTCCTCCAAATTCCCGGATAGGTAAAGGAGGTCAATATTTCAATGAGGGGCTAAATGATCAAAGAAAGAAGAAAGAAAATCGAATTGCCTTAATCATCTCAAAAAGAAGCATAAGAACTTATTATGTGATTTCAACCTTAATTCCTCAACATGATTTAAGTAATATTCATCACATTATGAAATTTGAAAAAGAGGGATAATCTATTCATTCAATTTCTTTTCAATTCACTATTCGTTTAAGCATGCGATTGTCATCAAAACTCAATTCACAAGTGGTAATTATCATAGAAATCATCTCTATCCTTAGAAGCACAAAATTTTCAAAATTTTTCAATTTTTATGGGTTTTACAAACTCTTTTTCATGCATTGCAATAATGAAACATGCAACAATAGAATGAAGCATGCAAGATAGTCTCAATAGAAGCAAATAAAGTGAGTAAGAGTTATTACAAACGATTAGTCACACCCCACCCCATACTTGGAACAAACATTGTCCCTAATGTTCAAAGAAAAGAAAAAGAAGAAAAGAAAGAAAGAAAAAGAACTCACAAAATGGTGGTGGAGCGGCTAAACTGTCGGTCCTCAAGGTCGTCACTGCGGTGCCGGTGGAGGTGGGAATGGAGAGATACTGGGATCCTAGTACCGCCCGAACTGCTGTCGATAAACATCCCTCATCATATGGTCAAGGTCGTCCACTCGTGCATCCCTCGCGTCAGCTCGGATCTCTAATGCTCCAACCCTGCTGGATAGATCGGTGGCCCACTCCCGCAGCTGCTCATACCAACCTGGAGGCTGGCTGTACCATGTCGTGCATCTGACGGTGCCGGTGCTGGTGGTGCTTGTGTAGACCACGGTGGAGGATCTCCCATTCAATCTGGCTGAGTCCTATACCACGTAGGTGGATCTGCCATCCAAGTCGGTCTCTCGCTCACGCTGGCGCGGCGAGAAGAAGATCCTGAAGCTCTAGCTGGACGGGGTGAATGCCTAGGAATGTGAGGAGCTGCGTCCGGCTGATCCTGGAATGTGCCAAAATCCTGCTCAGCTCCTCCTCCCTCGTAGTCGTCTCCTCCCATCTCCTCCTCTACAACTGGTGGCGGTGGAACATAGGGAGGGGCTACCAATCTGTTCGCATGCATGGCAGCGAACGTCGCCTTCCAGTTATGGCGTCCAGCCATAATGGAGTACTGAGGGAGCCACTCAATGCCCCTCCCTGTCCTACTCTCCCACGGCATAGCAACATAAGGTGGACCTCTATGGGTGGGGAAGATAAGTCCTCTAGTCATAAGGGCCTGAAGTCCTAGGGGTACAGTAGGAATCCATGTGCAAGTAGAGAAATCTACCCCTAATGCCCTAGCAAGGTGGGTGACTATCCCACCATATCCAATGTTGCCAGCCCTCTTATTCTTTAGCTTGCTCATGGTAGCAACTAAGAGGGTGGCACAATCAGCAGGCCGTCCATACAACATGCAGTACAGAAGAAATAGCTCATCTATCTTGATCTTCTAGGGTGTCTCCGTCCTAGGGAAGAGACACTCCGAAAGCACCCAGTGAGCAATCTTCAAGGCTAAGTGATACATCAACTTAGCCTTGGTATCAGCTGGTTGCCAGCGGTCCTCGCTGGCATAGATCATAGCGACCTCTTCCCAGAAATCCTTGGCGTATACGCCACTGGGGAAACGACCATTGAAGGTCTCGTGGAACCCAAAGAAGGCTCCAAACTCCCGGATGGAGAAATCATAGTTTCTTTCCATCAGCCGGAAAGAAACTGTCCTATCAACATGGCTGTGCTCCAAAGAAACCACAACCTCTCTCGTAATCTCCTCATATGCATCTTCTTGGATAGCCGAGAAGATGACTAATCCGGCTCTATCCAAGAGCCAAGTAAGGTCCCCTATGACATGTAGAGGCGCTAAATCCTCCAATAGTAGGTATCTAGGTCCTATGACCGTCCTCTAATTGATCCTCTCTAAGGCGTCGAGATGATCCTCGTGAATGGTTGGGACCCTAGGGTGAGGTGGTGATGGTGATGAAGGTGATGATGGAGGTGAAGGGGATGAAGGTGGTGGTGCTCTAGAGGAGGAAGAGGAAGAGAGGTTGCCCTTCCTCTTTTTACTCTTATCTGTATTTTTGTTCTTGCCCTTATTCCTACCGGACACTCTCCTAACAAAATCCATATTCTGGTAGAAACCACGGTCTGTTCTTGGGATTCCACGGCCGTGGTTCTTCCAGGAACCGTGGTTTGTCTCGACTTTTCTCAAAACTCAGCAAAATCACACCAAATTTCACAGCAGCAGTCCTAGACTAATTCTCTTCCAATTCCAATCAGTTATTCCTAAAAATT
This sequence comes from Fagopyrum homotropicum, assembly GCA_033239125.1. Taxonomy (NCBI): domain Eukaryota; kingdom Viridiplantae; phylum Streptophyta; class Magnoliopsida; order Caryophyllales; family Polygonaceae; genus Fagopyrum; species Fagopyrum homotropicum. The sequence goes on along the minus strand of BSWB01000007.1, from coordinate 96,784,944 downwards.
CTAGCAAATGCAAGTCCGAATCGACAAAGATAGAGAAGAGCGAAAAAACCTAGGTTTTCGGATTTTCAAATCCGAATTCTGCTTTCCTTGATGAATTTCCGCTCGAATTGTTATTTGGATCTTGTTGGTGATCGGATTTGCTTCTGTGTTGGCCGAAGAATCGTTAAAAACGATTAACGAACGAAGAATTGAGGTGAGGGGAGGTAAATCGGCGTTTAGGGCGTGGAATGAGTTTTGTGATGTTGTGTTTTTGTGAAGAACGTGGTTTATATAGTGGCCGGCAAAATTTTTTAAAATCACGGTCTGTCGGGGGGTTCCACGGCCGTGGTTTTGTACGGAACCGTGGTTTTGGTGATTTTTCAAAGGCTTTTGTAAATTATGGTCTTAGAGGGTTCCACGACCGTGGTTTAGGCCGTGGAACTCTCTGTAATGCTCCAAAGTCCAAGTTTCGTCACTTTTCTTCAAGCTTTCTCTCCCCCTTTCCTTTTCCACTGTTCCTACATCCAAAAACACGAACATACCGGAGGTATCGAAGGCAAAACAAAGCAAAAACGTCTAAACTAAGCTAAAACTATGAATCAAAAGCAAAAATATAAATGCAATACCTTGGGTTGCCTCCCAAGAAGCGCTTTGTTTAAGGTCCGTAGCTAGACCAAGATCGCACTTATTCGAGTGCGGTAGGCGCGAACTCTTCAGCTTGGAGTTCCGGCATATACTTCTTTAGTCGTTGACCGTTCACCTTAAAGCTTCCGCCCGCTTCATCCCATACTTCAACTGAACCATGGGGGAAAATATGTTTGATTAGAAAAGGTCCGCTCCAACGAGATTTAAGATTACCTGGAAAGAGGCGAAGCCTTGAATTGAAGAGGAGGACTTGATCTCCTTTTTGAAGTCCTTTGGAATGATATGCTTATCATGCCAACGCTTTGCTCTTTCTTTGTAAATCTTAGCGTTTTTATAAGCGTTCAAGCGGAGTTCTTTAAGCTCATTAAGGTCCAAGAGATGCTTCTCTCCCGCTTCCTTCATGCTGAAATTCAACCACTTGATGGCCCAAAACACCTTGTGCTCTAACTCTACCGGTAAGTGACAAGACTTCCCATACACAAGGTTGAATGGTGTGGTTCCTATGGGAGTCTTGTACGCAGTCCGGTACGCCTACAATGCATCATCAAGTTTCAAGGACCAATCCTTCCTTATCCATGAAACCGTCTTCTCTAGGATTCCTTTGATCTCCCGGTTTGAGATCTCAACTTGTCCACTAGTTTGTGGATGATAAGGGGTGGCGATCTTGTGAGTAACCCCATACTTAGCTAGAAGAGCTTCAAAGCGCCGGGCAATGAAGTGAGAACCTCCATCACTAATGATAGTCCTTGGTGTCCCAAATCGTGGGAAGATGGTCTTGTTAAAGAACTTGACCACTACCATGGCATCATTGGTGAGAGAGGCAATTGATTCCACCCATATAGAAATGTAATCCACCGCCAAGAGTATGTATTGGTTTCCACAAGATGATGGGAACGGTCCCATAAAGTCAACTCCCCAAACATCGAAAATCTCCACCTCTTGGATGTTATTGAGAGGCATCTCATTCCTTCTAGAGATATTTCCTGTTCTTTGACAAGCATCGCAGCAAGAAACAAAGGTTTGCACATCTCTAAATAGTGTAGGCCAAAAGAATCCAGATCGCAATACATTAGCGCTAGTCTTGTTCGAACTAGCGTGTCCTCCACATGGTAGTGAATGACAATGGCGAATGACACTTTGCATCTCATCTTCCGGCACACATCGCCGAATAATGCCATCCGGACCTCACTTAAAGAGGAGAGGTTCATTCCAAAAGTATTCCCGAACATCCTTAAAGAACTTCTTTCTTTGTGCGTAGGATAATCCGGGCGGTATCTCCTGACAAACCAAATAGTTAACAAAATTAGCAAACCATGGTTCGTTACCTTTGGAGATCACATTGATGTACTCCTCTATGATATGTAAGTGTTCGTCCGGGAAGGAGTCATCTATAGGTAGATGGTGGTCTTCTAGATGTGTTAGACGACTCAAATGATCCGCAACAGAATTTTCCGAACCCTTCTTGTCGCGGATCTCTAGATCGAATTCTTGAAGGAGAAGAATCCATCTAATTAGCCTTGGCTTCGCATCCTTCTTTGCAAGGAGGTACCGGATCGCAACATGATCCGTGTAGACAATCACCTTTGCACCTACAAGATAAGAGCGAAATTTGTCAATAGCATAAACAATGGCTAAAAATTCCTATTCCGTAGTGGCGTAGTTGAGCTGCGCTTCATCTAACGTCTTGCTAGCGTAGTATATGACATGGGTTCGCCCTTCCTTTCTTTGTCCAAGAACAGCTCCTATAGCTACATCACTTGCATCGCACATAACCTCAAAGGGAAGGTTCCAATCCGGAGGTTGGATAATAGGTGCTGAAATTAGAGCTTCCCGAATCATATTGAACGCATCTAAACATTCCTGCGAAAACTCAAAAACTACATCCTTCATCAATAGAATAGTTAGCGGTTTTGATATTTTAGAGAAATCTTTTATGAAGCGTCTATAGAATCCAGCATGTCCTAGGAAACTTCTTATCCCTTTCACCGAAGTTGGGGGAGGAAGCTTTTCTATTGTCTCTATTTTCGCCTTATCCACCTCAATCCCTCTACTAGAGATTAAGTGTCCTAATACAATGCCTTCCTTAACCATGAATTGACACTTCTCCCAATTAAGAACTAGGTTAGTGTCTTCACACCTTTGTAACACAAGAGCAAGGTTAGAAAGACAATTGTCAAAAGAGGAACCATAAACGGAGAAGTCATCCATAAAAACCTCCATGATTTCCTCTATGTATTCGGAGAAGATGGCCATCATGCACCTTTGAAAGGTGGCTGGGGCGTTGCAAAGCCCAAACGGCATTCTCCGATAAGCAAACGTACCCCACGGGCACATAAACGTGGTCTTCTCTTGATCATCCGGGTGTATCGGAATCTGAAAGAAACCACTATATCCTTCAAGATAACAGAAATGAGAATGTTGCGCTAACCTTTCAAGCATTTGATCGATGAATGGCAATGGGAAATGATCCTTCCTCGTCACATTGTTAAGCTTGCGGTAGTCTATGCACATCCACCATCCTGTCACGGTTCGGGTAGGAATGAGCTCGTTATTCTTGTTGGTGATGACCGTCATTCCTCTCTTCTTCGGAACCACTTGAACCGGACTCACCAACTTACTATCGCAGATAGGATAGATGATACCTGCATCAAGCAATTTAAGAATTTCCTTCTTGACAACCTCCTTCATGGTCGGATTCAACCGCCTTTGAGGTTGTCTTGAAGTTCTAAAGTCCTCTTCCATTAAGATTTTATGCATGCATAGGGAAGGTTTGATTCCTACTAAGTCTTCTATAGTATAACCTAAAGCTTTCCTATGTTTCCTAAGGACAACCATAAGCTTACTATGTTCATCTATGGTTAAATCGGAACTAACAATTACCGGATAAGTAGAGTTAGGTCCTAGGAACGCGTACCTTAGATGTGTAGGAAGTTGTTTCAACTCCATAGCTGCAGGAGTTTCCAATGGCTCTTGAGGAGCTTCCGATGCTTCCTTAGAAGTGTTTAAGGAAGTAGAAGGTGTTGGAGAACAATCAAAAGAAGTTGAGGAAGAGGCACAATTTCCTTCGTCCACGGCCAGAATCACGGTTTCTCTGCATCCTCCACGGCCGTGGTTTTGGGCGTGGAAAGGAAATACGGTTGCTCTGTTTCCTCCACGACCGTGTAACCCTCTGGAGTGAGCCACGCTTTTGTTGGTGAAATCCATGGCCGTGGAATATAGTGTATGGTCGTGGATTCGTACGTTCTCTACCTCGTCATGGAGTTTCTCAAACTCCTCTTCACATACTTCATCTTGTGCTTCTAAGGCTTCAATTGCCTCATTGCACTCCTCTTCTTCCCCTACACTCATTAGACTCATAGTAATAACCTTTTGCAAAGGATCTTTGAAGAGAATAGCACTTACCTCTTCTCTAGACAACCCTTCTTCATCTTGGATATTGAATATATCCTCATCAAAGATTGGTTCCTTCACTAGAGTGGAAAGAACGAACTCTACCTTCTCTTCTCCTATGTCAAAGGCGAGTCTAGCATTCTTGCAATCGACTATGCAACCGGATGTTGCAAGAAACGGTCTTCCGAGAATGATCGGGACCGGACTATTTGCAGGAATGTCAAGTACAACAAAATCTATAGGAACATAGAATTTACCTAGCTTGACCAGGACGTCTTCAACAATAACGACGGGACGAGTTATGGATCGATCCGCCATGTACAACGTCATCTTCACCGGTTTAGGGTCACCTAAACCGTTCTTCCTACATAATGCAAGTGGGATGATGCTCACACTTGCTCCCAAGTCACATAATGCATCATATGTGACATCTCCCACTCCTATGGGAATACAAAATGACCCCGGATCCTTTAGCTTTGGGGGCATCTTTTCTTTCATGGTCTTGATGAGATCCGAAGAGTCCGAACTCATCTTAACCTCACCGAAATCCTCTAGCTTTCTCTTGTTAGAGAGGATTTCTTTCAAGAACTTGCCATAAGCTGGCATACCTATAATAGCATCAATGAAAGGTATGTTAATATGCAATTTGCTCATGAGTTCTATAAACTTACCGAATTGTTTATCTTGGTGCGCTCTCGCTCTAGATTGAGGGAACGGTAGGGGAGGTTTGTAAGCTGGAGGAGGAACGTAGACATCTTCCTTCTCCTTCCCCTTTTCTTTCTCTTTCTCAACGGGGACTTCTATAAACATAGGTTGCGGATCGGCAGTTGTGACACCGCTCCTAGTCGTGATTGCCATCACCCTTCCTTTTGGGTTGTCCTCCGTTTTTCCTGGAAGTTTCCCTTGATTCCTAGGAACTTTCTCCGCATGGCTGAACATTTGGTTTTCTAAAACCTTTTGGGCTTTATCAACCTTAGAAATGTGATCATCAACATTGATGATGCGAGTCTCCAACCCTTGAAGCTTCCCCAAAATCGTTTCCAACATGGGATCGGGCTTCTCTTTCCCCGAATTGCTTCCACCATTAGATGTTTGCCCCTGGCTTTTCAAAGGAGTGGAAGAAGAGGAAGGTGAAGTTAGTGAATTCGAATTGGAAGGATAAGAATTACCGGAGTTTTGTTGATTGGAGCGCCAATTGTTGTTATTTGAACCCCTATTGTTGTTCCGGTTTGTTGTTGTTGTTCCAATTATTCCGGTTGTTGTTCCGGTTATTGTTGTTGCGGTTTGTATTCTCACTGGTTATTGTTGTTGCCTAAATAACCCACATCTTTTCCTTGTTGCTTTGGAAAGTTGGTCTTGATAGCTTCCTTCAACTCTTTAATCTCGTTGTTGAGAGAAAAGATTTGAGATTGAGCTTCATTTGTGAGCTTTGCTCCTTGCTCCACGCGATTCCCTTCCACTTTCAGGTGAGAATACTTCTCTATGACTCGTGCTTGCTTCTCAATGAAGTCCCAAGCGTCATCTTCCCTCATGTCCATGAATGTACCACATGAGAGGGATTGGAGTTTGAATTGTGTCTCCACATCCAGCCCCTTATAATATATCTCCAATAGTGCAAGCTTGGATATACCATGATGAGGGCAATCCAATAGCAAATCCTGAAATCTTTCCCAAGATTGAAACAAACTTTCGTTAGATCTCATGGAAAATGCATTAATCTTACCTCTAAGTTCCGCCGTTTTGGATGGCGGAAAGAACTTAGTGAGGAACTCTGCAGAAAGGTCTTCCCACGTGTCTAGTTTCCCACTAGGAAGAGCTTGGTACCAAGACAATGCATTTCCCTTCAAGGAGAAGAAGAAAGGCTTGAGCTTATAGTTGTTGGTAGTCGCGTTCTTCGGCTTCATCGTCTCCATCATACACTCAAAATTTTGTAGGTGTTGGTGTGGAGATTCAGCACTTGTTCCGCCAAATTGGTTTTGGCGAACAAGAGTAATAACCTGCGGGTTGAAGCTAAACCCGGCATCATCAGCATCAAAGTTCACGCCCAAACGGCGTGGTTGTTGTGTTGGATCCATCCTTTGGCCAAGAGTTCTTGGCTCATCATCCACACGTTCGACCCTTGCGTTCCTAGGTGGAAAACGTCGGTTGGCAGCTGGCCGTGGAACGAATGGATTGACATTGATTGTCGGATCAATGTCCTCTAGTGGTGGCATGGAAGAGTCACTATCATCAGCGGATGAATGACTTCTAGCCGATCTTGATGACCTTCTTTAGGATTTCCTGCTATCCTTTCTCTTAAGGTCGCTTATTTCCATCCTCATCTGGAAGATCATATCAGTTAGATTATCAACTTTAGATTGATGACGATCCATTTCCTCTCTACGAGTCTTCTCACTCCATTGGAGTTGAGCATCCTTTTCCGCCAAATCCGTTTGGTAATCACGTTCTGCTTCTTCAGCCATTTTCTTTTCCTTACCCTTTCTCCTCAAAGTCCTCTCAAGCTCTTGATCAAGAGGTAGTAGGTCTTCGTTATTCCTAGACCTGCGCATGCACTCGAAAAGATATCAAATAACAAGGGAGAAGCTCCCAAGCTTGACAACCGATAACCGAATTTGGCCTAGACCAAATCCCCGGCAACGGCGCCAAAAACTTGTTCGCCACTTAGCGTGCGTGCAAATAAGCTTTAATTGTAAAACTAGAAATCAAGCAAGCGAACCCGCAGTGTGCGGATCGATATAGTTAAGCAAGAATTCCAGATTATTGAACACAGGGATTTGAGGGGAACAAATTTAATTATAGGTTATCAAGCGAGTAAATGTAAGAAGCTTTTCAAATATTGGAAAAACAGCAATCCTAAAGATCCAGGAATCCAGTTGTGGCAATCGATTCAAGATATACTAAAGATACAAGGACAGAGTTGAGGTTTGCAAAGGTATGCGAATGTAAGGTAATCGTACGGTGAAGTTCCAAAAACCTTATATGACTCACCTAAAAGACACTCTCTATAAAGGTTGTTGAGGCTTCAATATAGAAAAGATCTAAAGATAAGAATTAATGTCAAATACCCAAACTTGTAATCCAAAGATCAAGACTTACTTAACCGATTAAGGTTGTGACACTCATAATTGAGGTAGAGGTTGTTGAGGCTTCACTACCACCTAGAAAAGGCAAGCCAAGACTAAGTCAAAGTAAATCTTTAACTTTGGATTAAAGTAAAAGCAAGTTTCGTAAACTAACACAAAATTACGGGTAGTTCTTGAGTTCCACGGCCGTGGAAGCTCAAGAACGGACCGTGGATTAAGGTTGTCGGCGATTCTCTCTAACTCTCAGGATCCAATCTGTTTACGATCGATCTATCATCATCTAAGCCACAATTATCAAGCCTTCACCTTAGAATTGTTAAAGGGTTTTAGCCAACAACAGTCATATTGATATCAAATTCAAGATTTAAAAGAAAGAAAGATGAAAACTTCCGAAAACTTTGAATAACCTTCAAATCAATCTCAAATCCACGAATATCAATAATAATGTAATTCAGATTTGGAATAACACAAACAATCACGATCTTAGATAAGAACGAAGAACGGGATGTCAATCCGTCTTCTAATCAAAACATAAGAATAAAGATGAAATCTCTAACTAACAATCTTCCAAATCTTCAATTCTTCGCAAGTCTCCGTTTGCGAAATAGCGATCTCCACACGTCCAAGTCGAAACCCTAGGCACGTGCAATAAGCGTAAGCAAAGTCTAAGCAAAGGTGACGGAATCTCTCTTCTTCCGTCCTTTTATAGTGTAAGATAGAATATTGGCCCGGCCCATTACGTAGAAGATCGTCAAGATCACGGTCGTGGAAGGGTTCCACGACCATAATTTAGAGCGTGGAAATTGGTCACGGTTTGTTTCAACCTTTCCACGACCGTAGAAGTTGCTGGAATGAACTACGCCTCTCTTGCTAAGGTTCCACGGCCGTGGACTTGAACGTGGAATATAGTACGGCCGTATTTTAGAGCGTGGTTTAGGGGTAAACCATAATTCTTCCTTTCCTCGTGTTATTCTTTAAGTTAGCACCATCCTTAGCACCTAGAGATGTCCTCAATCCTTGGACATGCTAAATCAAACTCCATTCTTTCTCAATCCGTTCGGAATTATCTCTAAATCGCTTACAAACAACACAAAGCTTATGTAGACCTCTATATCGACAAAATAGATAAACTAACTCACAATTGCTTCAATGCTTTATCAATGACTATCAATATGGATGAAATACAGTTAAAAAACGTGCCTAAAATATCACAATATTTCATGCTAACAACAGAATCACCGAAATCACGGCCAAGTACAACTTTCCACGAAGTTGTTTAGGGTGTGGAACCAGATTACGGTGCCATAGTATTTCCACGGCCGTAATTTAGACCGTGTAACTCTCTGGAGTGCTCCAAACTCAAGTCCATGTTCATGTTGCCAAATCCACGGCCGTGGTTTAGGGCGTGGAAGTCAATTTCCTTCTCCACGACCGTAATTCAGGGCGTGGACTTGCTTTTCTTCTTTCTTTGCCTTTGTTTCGTGCAATCTTCCATCCATGCTCCTTCCTTAGCCTTTCTAATGCATCTCCTTGCCATCAAATGTGATCGAACACTCCTTTCCTTCCTTATTTGCTCCAATCCAAGCTTTATTCACCTAAAAACACAAAGAAGCTATTGTAGATCTCTATATCGACAAAGTGGGTGAACTAGCTCACAATTGCTTCAAACACATATCTAAGAACACTATAATGAGGGAAAAGAAACAAAAACAAGTGCCTAAAATATCGTCATATTTCATACTAACAACTCACCTACTGAAGGGTTGTGTGCAGAACCTATGTCTCAGGCGTAGGTACGTGTGCAGCAGTGTTGCTACCTTCTTGATCTCGCAGCAAGGGAGTCTGGCTCGTCTGGGAGTGTCGCAGCAAGGAACGTCTGACTTGTCTAGGGAGAGATTGGAAACTTATGCTGCAGCACTGAGATAGTCCACCTATCTGCACTTGTACTCGTTTATGAGGAGATCTCGTCACCCCTGCAGATAGGTCTATTCAGATCGAAAGAGATGGTAGCAGAGTAGGAGAGGGGTAGGACTCACCGACTGTGTCCTCTGGCCTAATGTAGAGGGGCACTAGGGAAGCTGCATTGCTTGATCTAGGCTCGCTGGTTGAGCACTCCTTGCGTCTGTAACGAAGGAACGAGTACTAGGAAGGTTAGGAAAAACGTATGAAGAGTCGGGAGGGGAGAAGGTGTTACGAGAGTAGCCAGAAGGGAGGCAACATTCATGGAGTGAACCTGGACAGATTGAAGCGAGGTTGGAAAGGAAAGAATCATAGAGGCGTGATATCCTGCGTGATCTGAAGATCGTTACAAGCTGAAGGGAAAGATGTAACTGCTGCTCCCTTGGTTGAGAAGTGACGAACAGAAGGTCATCCCTCCTGCATCGCTTCCTAGGCTGCGTTGCTCCTCTTGATGGGCTCCAAGGCAAACGGTGTAGAGGTGAGACACATAGAAAGCGGCCCAACTAAGAAGGGCAAGGCTGGACGACATGGGCTGAGGCAAGGAAGCACAAAGTGGGCTGAAGTAAAGGGTAGGAAAGGAGTGGTGTGGTTTTGTCAAGGCTTTTCACAGTCTTGTCAAAACGTGTCAAGGCTTCGTCAAGCCCATGCATGGCCTTGTCACGATCTTGTCATGGTCTCGTCATAACCCGTCATGGTCTCGTCTTGGTCGATCTCGTCAAAACTCGTCATGACTTTGTCAAAGACAAGTCATGTTATAAACTAGGGTTTGAATAAGGTTTTCTATAAACATCTTATCATTTTATGTGAAATGATATTACATAAAGTGATAAAATTTTGAGATATTGTGTCCAATTAGATAGACATCTAAGGATCAAAAGATCGAAATCCGGTTGTAAGACCCCAAATTCTGAGAGATCGGGGAGCTACTAGTTAGGACCTCATCCCTTGATCTATATCATGATGGAGAGAACCACCTAGCAAGAAGAGAAATCAAGAAGCAAGGACAAGGAAAGACATGAACATGCATAAAGACTTCAACTACTAGGAGAAGAAGAAATGACATGATCGAGAAGAAGAAGAGACTAAGTCATTTTAGAATTCTTCGTACTACAAGATTGAGGGTGCATGAAAGTCTACTCAACCATGCACATTTCCGTAAAAGGACAAGATTCATTGATCACATGCACAAGAACAAGCTCGTCCATGCGCATCTTTCAACTCAACCATGGAAGGAAGAAGAAAGCACCAACCATTCACCTACACATCTTCTAACTAAACCATGCAAGGACGTAGAGGGTTCTAACCCCATGTATCCCTTATCGATGCAAGCATGCATGAAAATAGAGAATGGCAGGTCCACTCTTTCCTTTTCGTTTCAACCATGCAGAAGCATAGGGAACCCGAAGATCACACTTCACCCGATTCAACTGAAAGTATCTCCGGACCAGCCCCGGTTCACACATGCATTGCTCGCCGATCTCCCATGCGTGTGTACGACCTTCTTGGAGCAAGCCAACCATGCATCGTACCCAGTTCGGTCCATTCATGCAAACTCCCTTTTCGGTCCGAACTGCACGACGCATTTTATACATCCATGAAGACCGGACCACCCATGCAAGCTTACCTAACCCTCCATGCACTCGTGATGATTGGCCCATACACGCTATTTTAAATCCACCATACACCCATGGAGAATGGTCCGAATCTTGTGGCCAATTTTGGGTCAAAGATATTATATTTTCTGTCCATGAAAACTTCTTTAATTATGGGTTAATTTTTGACCTTTTGATTGTTAATTTTCAGCTCATATTTCTTTTAGTTATTTTACAAATAGTTTAAGTCTTCTAATAGATAAGTTTAAAGATAGATTGAGAGAATCAAGTATATCTTTTACAAGATATATTTGATTGATCCTATGTGATATTATTTTAGAGTAGATTGAGAGAATCATGTATATCTCTTACAATATATATTTGATTGATGTTAGAGGATCCTATTAATATTATCTTAGAGTACATTGAGAGAATCATGTATATCTTTTACAAGCTATATTTAATTGATGATCCTGTGTAATATTATGTTAGAGTAGATTGAGAGAATCATGTATATCTTTTACAAGATATATGTGATTGATGTTAGAAGATCCTATGTAATATTATCTTACAGTAGATTGAAAGAATAATGTATATCTTTTATAAAATATATTTGATTGATGTTAGAAGATCCTATGTAATATTATCTTAGAGTAGATTGAGAGAACCATATATATATATATATATATATATATATATTTTAAAAGATATATTTGATTGATCTTATGTAATATTATCTTAGAGTAGATTGAGAGAATCATGTATATCTTTTACAAGATATATTTGATTAATGTTTGAAGATCCAACGTAATATTATCTTAGTCTTTTACATGATATATTTTATTGATATTAGAAGATCTGGGATGCTATCATGTACTCACGCCTCTCCTACATATATAGGATACCCGGCGCCTGTTATCTCTTCGTCTTCATCCTCCTTAATTCGGAGCAGATTCAAGTCGGCCGACATAAGAAAAACAAGAACAAGCGGCGTCGATCACAAGTTAATAGTACAAATCCCTTGTAAATGTCGTGCGTGTCGGTTATGGGCCGCCGGATACCGGCGGTGATCTGATCTGGTTCCGTCTGGAGGTTTGGAGGGTAGGTTGAAGTGGTTAGGGGTCGGATCTTTATGGAAGATTTTATCGATTTCCCAGTGATTTCGCTTTCGCCTGCCGAGTGTTGATCGATTGGAAGGAATAGTAATGAAGAAGAGGCAGAAGAAGCGGATAATGAGGGACCGTTACGAGGGGCTTTAACGCTTCCATGGATTCCTTGGAAGAGGCTTTACCTATTAGGTGTGTTGCGTTGCTTATCTTCTCCTGGTTTCATTAATCTTTTGTGCTGCGTGATCCGTACTGTGATTTTGATTGAATCTTGTGAAATTTACCAACAATTTTTTCTCCAAAAGGCGAATCTTGATGTTGTTTCGTTATATGAAATAATTTACTATTTTGAATGTATTTTGTGAGAGGAGTGTATGCGCAAGAAGGTTTCTTGTCTTGAAATTCCTTCCCTGCAAATCCACATATGATTCTTGTGACATTCATACATTGATGCTTTCTTTGGGAAGCACTTTGTTCAATTCTAATTGTTTCTGATATGAAAACAACATCAAGAAAATTTGTAAATTTCACATTATTCGATCAAAATCATAGTTAGAAATTCAAATCGATCACACACCACAAAAAGTTAATGAAAACAAGAGAAGATGCAAAGCAACGCATCTCGAAGGTAAAGCCTCTTCCAAGGAATCCATGAAAGCTTTAAAGCCCTCTCTTAGCGGTCCCTCATTCTCCGCTTCTTCTTCCTCCTCTTCATCACTGTTCTTGCCAATGGATTAAGACTCGGCAGGCGAAGGGTGAAATCATATGTGGATTTCCTTCGGAAATCGATAAAAGCTGCAATCAAGATCCGACCCCGATCCACTTCGACCTACCTCCTCCAAACCTCCAGCCGGAACTAAGATCAGACTATAACAGAGACACGCACTACATTTACAGGGTTTTTTTACTATTACCTTGTGATGTAAGTGATATTTTGATAACCCCTGCATCATTGCCGTGCCTATCTCCATTGTCTAAATCAATAGTTTGGTTACTTTTTTCGTTTTTTTCTTTGTAAAAAAATGGGGTTGTTCAGCATATAATTGATATTTCTTCGTTTGTACCTCTTTTTATGTCTTTTCCATGATTATTTGTTTTTTTTCTTCCACAAGGTGTACACAATATCAAGTTCTTTTTTATTCATTTATTCATTATAATTATCTTCAGTGGTGAACTTCCATCTTCACTTGGAAATCATACTAATCACGAGTATTTGTAAGAGTTTTGTGTAATAATCTTAATTCATATATGTCATTTGCTCATCCAGCACTGCGCCAATCATAAACACTATTGCCTTATTTTATTTACTTATTTGTGCAAGCAGGATTTTGAGTAACAACAATCTCTCCGGGACAATTCCATACTCACTTTCAGACCTTGCCAATTTGATCAGTCTGTATGTGAACATGCTCTTAGGACACCAACATTTATAGTTCTATGTTTGAGCCTCTTTTATGTTTGATCAGTCTTTCATGCTCTTAGGCTTAAGTGGAATGGATTAACAAGTACCTGCTCAGACTTCCATTTAATTTGATGCTGCTTGTTGTTAATTTATTTTAGATACTGAACTACTTGATCTATTTCCAGTAATTTTTTTTATCAGTTTGAGCATGTAGCATAAACGTTGGTATTCCTTGGATCTTATTCTATTTTTTTGTGTTACAGTTTTACAGGGAACAACTTAAACTGTAGAGGAAATTGTTCTCATCTATGTGCATCTAGTAGCAGCAGTTCTGGTTAGATTGACTTAAGTTTGTGCTCATGTTTTATCACATATTGGACCCAACAATGTGTGAACTAACCAACTATCACCCATCTGCTAACATGATCTTCACATAAAATCGAAGTTTGGTATAATCTTTGGATATCATTGGAGGAGTTGTTGGTGTACTTTTGATTGTTGTCTTGATGAGCTTTGTGTATAACTTCTCCCTTCTTATGCTAATGTTGCCTATCCTTGATTCGATAACATATATTTCATTTGGAGCTAAATTGTTTGTACATCTTGTGGTATGTTTGTTGATCAACTCAAGCATCATCATGAAATCTAATGCACGTCAAACATGAGTACAATCTATTGCAATAAGATTGCAACTTCTACATGAAACTGTTTTTTTTTTCACCAAAGGTATTTCTGTTCCTTCTTTTTTTACCTAATAAACCGGAGAGCCTATTTTGGATTGGCCTACAAGAAAACGAATTGCAAAAGGCACTGCTCGTGGATTGACTTACCTTCATGGCCACTACAACCCCAAGATCATCCAACGTGATGCCAAGGCTGCTAACGTGTTACTAGATGAAGATTTTGAGGTAGTTGTTGGCAATTTTTGCTTGGCAAAGTTGGTTGATGTAGGAAAAACCAATGTGACTACACAAGTACGCGAGACGATGAGACACATTCCACCTGAGTACCTTTCCACTGGAAAGTCATCAGAGAAGACAAATGTGATTATGCTTCTTGAACTAGTAACAAGTCAGCATGCAATTGACTTCTCACGCATGGAAGAAGAAGATGACGTCGAAAATCCAATCCAGAGAGTCCACCTAAACACACAAAGAAATTGAAAATTTGCTTGTGATATTGTGTATTTAACCTTAACGATAATTTCAATGACACTCTGGTTAAGAGTGTCACAATTCTGCAGACATTGGAGAATTTTGTCGTTATTAAAAGTTTTCATTATAGTCGGACAATTAAAGAAGAGTTGTTTAGTAGATTTTGTATGATTACAAAAAACACTTGCATCACCACTAGGACTTTTTGTGCATCAAGAGTAGCTTTAATCGAAAGTCCAAACAAAGAAATTTCTTAATCTTAGGCATAATATTCAAGTCCCAAATCCAAGTTTTATCTTGTGTAACACCAACTTTATTTTTTGGATCAAATCAATAGTTGTCTTTGTGGAGAACCAACAATAATCATTGTTAGCCCAATAGATTTTATCACGAATATCATTTATTGGTAAAACATAATTTTTAATTTTATCAATGATATAGCATGAAAGAATGGTCTGAATTTGATTGAGAAAATGGGTATTCCATTTCAAGTTAGTAATAGTTCGCTACCGGGATATTCTCATTAATTAAAGGATCATTTGTTCTTAATTTCAATAAAGGTTCATCATAAATCCAACAATCTTTCCAAGATTTAATAGTATTTTCATCACTAACTCTTCACTTGACACCCACATAATTTCCTTCTTAAGTTTCATAAGTTTGTTCCATTGCCAAGAAGATGAGGAGTGATATTGATAGTCCTATAAACAAATAAGAGGATGAGGAGTGACATTGATGAGGAGTGGCATTGGATATAGTATCCATATACTCAATTAGGACGTATCTTTTATCATGTTGGATAATCATAATTGTTTTGTTCTTCATTTGGTATTCCTCCCATAGAAGGCATAGGCCTCTCGAGTATCCAGTTTACCAAAGAAACCATATATATGAGTAGGAAATATTTTGAAAAATTTCAAACAAATCGAATAATCTGTATACTTTACTAAAGTACATTACACTAATGCTAATGTGGCGCCTCCATGTTTTTTTTTCGGATTAAATCTTTTATTAAATCACAAATTAAGCCAATAAATCTTTTTTTACTAAAGAAATATCTAAAAAATATAAAACTAACCAACAATTTATTTGCTTACATGTTTGATCACGATTTTTTTTTATATAATTTATATATAAATCGTAACAAGATGGATTAGTTGCAACTAACAAATTAAATTAATTTTAAACAAATATCTAATCGGTTTAATTATTTACAATCAATAAATATATACTCGGTTGCAACTAAAATATAATTTTTATTTTTTATCGTTGTTTTATGTATTTTAAATCGAAACTATTAACATTGCGTCTCATAACCTTATCCCAAATTCTAATTGATTTATTTTATTCGGTAAGATTCGTCTCATTTCTTTTCTCATCTATATACTTACTAAAAGAAACGACATAAAGCTAACGTGACGTTTTCACATTTCTTTTCGGATTTAATCTTTTTACTAAATTACAAATTAAGCCATAATTGAAAGTCTCATAAACTGAGAAAAAGTACAGTCATAACTGAAAGACCGATAAAAGAAACTGCACCCCATCCTAAGGAGTACGACACCCTGGCTGTCCACTACCATCTGGATCACTCAGCATCTGTTCTAACCTGTGGCAAGTCTAAACAACGATAAACAATTAGCTAACTAATCAAATATAAGTAGAAAGATAAATAGCACAAACACACAGAAGAAGAATATAAACATTCAACATGCTTGCACACAATCCTCTTATTATCTGATAACTTATGTGATTCACATTATCCGGTTATAAAAGTTGTAGCACGAGAAATCTTAAGATTCTCGCCCCCGTTCCTTATCCAACTAGTGATAGTTTGGCACACCTCCACCGGTGGCGGCCCCGCAAACCAAGTACGGACTAGATCCGAAGGAAACCCCCAGCGCCCTCGAGCTAACTGAGTAGAATGCTACCGCCCATTACTCTAAGGCCAGATATGTAAGTCGGTCGATGATTACTATGAAATACACTAGTGCACACATCATTCACACACCACTGTCATCATTCACACACATATCTAAAAACAAGCTAAGTAAGCCGAAAGGACTTACTTAAAATAGATCTCGACTCTCTAATTTGCAAATCGATCTGTAACTGTAGGAATTCAGTAGCCTTTCAAAGGAGGCAAGTGTGTCAGCATACTTTCTAGGTAATTAGAAGTCTAAAACTTCTAAGATAGTAGATCCTATTAGAACAGAATTTAATATAGTACCAACTTATGGTAAAATGACTATTTTACCCTTGGTCCCGAAATTTCCAAAAATTCCATAATTCATGCCTAAACACTTATTTGAGACTAAAAAGTAATATTCTAACTCCTAAAGATGGGTTTAGTTACTAACTGGCAATTTACCATTTTTCTATTTTCCGAAAGATCATTAAGGTCCAACTTCGGCTTCAAATATGAAATTCGAATAAACTTATAAAAATTCCGAAATAATTCTCTAAATCATCTATGGTAACCCATCTACTCCTAGGAGCAAGAATTTCTCAAAACTGTTCAACCATCATTTCTATAAAAATTCCCAAAGTTGGTTACAACACTTACATTTCCTATACTTAGCCAAAATTTCATTGTTGGAACAACAGCTTAACTACTCCACTTTGGGAGCTTATAACTTCTAATCCGACCGTTCATTTCTTCTCAAATTTTAACACGGTAAACTACATATATCTACCTATTATCTATTAAAATTTCAACGGTGGATCTTCTACATAACTCTTTAACATTGGTCTACAACAATGCCAATTTCCAACCCCAAAACTGAAGCAAACAAAAATTAATTTACAGCAGTTCATGTATACAACTATTTCGGACATCTTATATCAGCAACTACTATCCACCAACACCACCCATGTTCCAGTCCTAAGTAACGCCTCATCTCTCAAGTTTAACCTAGTCCTAAACGTCTAACTGATTATCCAAATACTAGAAGTGCAGGGGGTCGAGAGCACTTACCTACGAGTCTGCAGTGGTAAAGGAACACAGTAATCTAGCGCCTTTTACACCGCCTTGTGTAATAGCTAGGATTTTAGAATTCTAATTAATGTTGATTAACTTAATCGTTGATAGTAATTGACATATAACTCGCGAAGATTTCGCAAGTGATGAGTATGAGTCCCACCGTTATGTTCATCGCGTAATTTTGGACGTTTGGGGAAATTTCTACTTTTTCCCCCGGGTAATTATTTTTACCCTCCGGTGTTATTTGGAGCATTTGGGAGCTCCAATTAATAAAAATGCAGTTGAGAGAAATGATCAGGACATCGGATATGTCCTAGATATGAAATAACATGGAGAGGCAAAACGGCCAAAAGAGTCGCTATTTCGTTTCTTAACGGCTAACAAAGACGGCTTAGGAATACACGTTTTCCGAGGTAGTTGTGGAATAATTATCCCTACAATATTGCAGATGTAATGTTCCAATCTCGAGAAGTTTGGAGAAAGAGGTTTGACCCGCCTTTGGATCGGTTAAAGGATAATTATCGACTTTACTAAAGGTTAATTATCGTCTTCACTATAAATAGCGTAAAATCCTTTATTAATTCATTTCCTTTCACGTTTCCTCGTAAAAGCTCTGATTTCTCTCAACCTTCAAACTCAGATCTACTCTCCGTTTCTAATCCGATTTCAATTCCGTTTGAGTTTCTGGATTCCTCTCTTCATTCTCTTCATAACGGTACCGAGTTTTTGCATTTCCGAGTATATGGAGGGCTGGTCGAGCATATATGTCACCAGGACGGTTCCGTCGCTCAGATTCCGATGAATTTGATGCTGTCCATGCATAGCCTGTGTCGTTGTGATTCCGAATCTTCTTTCAGATCGTCAATCGGGTTAGTAACGAATAAGTTATGAATTTATTCGTTTTTTGTACTGGGATTTGACCTAAATTGAGTTTAGGCTTGTCAAATAGGACAATTAGAAATTACATTATGGTCGTTATATCATTCTGGTGATTATGGGTTATTTGTTTGATGAAATCTGATGACAGGGGGTTTAGAAATTGCCTGCGGGCAAAACGTTATTCTGGCGAAATCTAATTAATTAATTAAATTAGGATTAAAATTGAGATTGAGGAATGTTGATTAGATACTACCTTGAGATTTGAGGAATTGTGAGTTTTGCTGAGATATTGAGGTTTAGTTGGTTGTGAGGCTCATAGATTGAGTATGATCCTTATGGATCCATTTGGGTCTAGGTGTGACCCCTTTGATGAATAGAGGTTGATATATCTCTTTATGCCTTGTTTATAGGTCGTGTTGTCCCTCTAGTGTAGAGGTGATCGTGGTTGAGTTTGTACGAGGTTGAGGTAAGTCCGTAGGACTTACTTAGCTACCATCTCTATATTGGGTGTTTGCATGAGTGGTGTGTGCTTTATATGTTTGCTATGATAGCATGAGTTGTCGTTTTTATCGACCTATGTTCTATTGACTGCCGCACTGCGTGGCTGTGATAACCATTCCCTTTCATCCCGCCGTGGAGTCTGGGAGGTTCTCTGATGTCGGTCCAGACTGGTTTACAGGAAGGGCGCAATCCACTTCCATAGGGTACACGGATTGTGTGACCGATACTCGTACAGCTGGACATTGAACTCAGAGGCAGGGATGTATCGGTCCTCGTGTCACATATTTTTATCTATCTATATATATATATACGGTTTTTGAGTGAATGGTTATTATATAAATACAATAAACTGGTAAATGTGTGATAGCATGTTGATGTGTTTATCTTTCATGATTGTGCTTGTGCTTATGCATTACCTCATATATGTATGGTTAGCTAACGGTTTCATACCGTGTTGTAGATGTTTACAAGTTAGGCGCTACTGGGTGATCTGGCAGGGTGACAGGCCGAGGACTCTCGTACATTAGGTGGTTGGTTTGGGGTTGTTGTGTTTCCCCTCCTGCGTGAAGATGATCTTTTGTACCTCCTATGTGAGGATGTCGTTTCATATACTCCGCTATGTTGTTGTACTTTGGGTCGTACAGTTTATACTGTTTTATATATTTGTTTTATATCTGTCAGTGTCATGTTGTAAGGTCTAGTGAACTTGTTGTTAGGCTAGGGTCAGGATCCATTGTGAGATCCTAGCCCAATGTGACATCCCGAGTCCCGCGGATTTGGGGTGTTACAGAGTTGGTATCAGAGCCCAGGTTGACAACAATGGCACTTGCTACCTGCAATGAGGTTTGATAGGGAAAATAAACAGAGCCCACATGGGATCTGACGTTTTCAAAGGTTTTGGTTTTAAGTGTGGTTTTGGGATAGAATGTACGAGAAGTCGTCACCTCTGCCATGGATCTCTGCAGCGTAGATATGTATATATATGTGTGTGTACTATGGATTATGTGGATGTATTATATACATATCGATACCTATGACATATATATAGCCTTATAAGATTAGGTGCGTATATCCTATAGATGACTCAGACTAGAGTAGTATCTATAGTGGGATGAGGTAGGGGTACACCCCCTCTTCCTCTAGTGGTGATAAGTCAGGGACCAGTTTCCGCTGTTGTTTCGCCTATGGAAGAGAACGAGTTTGAAGAGGCTGATCGTGTCTCCATGAGTAGATCCGAGTTTCAAGAGTATATGCAGCAAGTATATGAGGCGGTGATAGCGGGTAGACCTACACCAGATTTACCAACATCAGTGAGATCAACTAAAGCTTCTGGATCATAGAAGAAGCAACGGATTGAATCAGTTAGTGGAGAAGCAAAGATGATGAATTGTGAACCAAGTCAGATACTAGGACAACCAAGTGGTCTTTGGCCATGAAGACGAATGGCACGGAACTACATTGTTTTAATTGCAGGAAGTTCGGACACCGGCGAGCTGTGTGCCCAAAGGCGCCCATAATATGCTTTACGTGTGGTAAAGCAGGGCATAGAGCGAAGTTTTGTCGACAGGGCAAGGCGTTGTCTTTACAAGTTCCCTCTCGAAATAAGATCATTCAAGGTGGACGACAAAGATCGAGTTACCCTTCAGTTGCACATGTTGCAAGAATGGGACAATTATGTTACAATTGTGGCTATCCAAATCATTTGCGTTCTAAGTGCCCTTTGGCACCGATAGCTTGTTTCATTTGTGGTGAACTAGGCCATCTGGCCCTTTCTGTCAGCACGGTGGTGTTTCTTCCCAACAAGACCTTCCTCTTTCCGGTGCAGAAAGAGTGGAAGTGGAGGCTATAGTAATGACCTCAGTGATACTTGAGGAGCATGGATCTGACATTGAGTGATGATATGTAGTGGAGTTACGAGTGTTAGATGTTATAGGTACCATTCTCGTTAATGATTTACCTGGTGGATTTTTGCTTGTTGTGAGTGCTATGCACTTCATGCCTTTCGATGCATGCGTTAATGGTTGACTTTTGATATATAGTAGAAGGTGGACTTTCCTTTACAGGATTACCAGTTAGGGGTCTGAGGTACCCGCGAGATATGTGGTTGTTCCCTTATTCCGGGACTTGTGTATGGCTTGTAGACTTCTTTGTCATGCCGTAGGTGCATGAGGAAGTCATTATGTGTATGGATTGGATGAATAGATATCATGCGGTGTTAGATATTAATAGTAAGACTATTATAGTCTTTACTAAGATGGTAAATAGAGGTCTTCTAAGGTTAAGACCTTTGAAGAGACGGGTTTGTCATCAGGACTGTACGAGCAGCGAGCTGATAGCACAGGGATATGACGCCTTTTAGTGTTATACCATGAAGGAGTTTATAGACTTGTTACTGAACCGTCTAGTTGTCACCTCAGCGAAGTGTGGACATTGTTATCAAGTTGAAGTATGATACAAGATTGAATGGGAAAGCCACACTATATGGTGCTTGTTGAGATATTGTACTGTTAACTTGAAAAGTTGACTGAAACGGGTTTACCCTAGTGGATTCCATGTTCCGTATTGATGACCTGATAAGTTAGCTTCAAGAAGCAATTGTGTTTTCATGATTCCTTTGTGCTCAAGATATCCCTAGTCATGAATGAGAGAGCAACATGTGTATGAGATAGCATCCCATACCCGTTATGGACACTGCGAGTTTGTAGTGATGTCATTTGGGTTGACGAATGTTTTAGTAGTTTTTATGGAGTTGATGAACAGTATCTTCATCGACTTCCTTGATTAGTTGGCGGTGGACTTCATTGATGACATGTCGGTATACTCTCATAGCAGAGAATAGTAGACCGATCGTTTGAGGACCGTTCTGTAGATTTTGAGAGATAGAGGGTTGTATTCTACGCTCTCTAAGTGTAAGTTGAGGTGCCAGCGGTAGCCTTTTTAGGCCATGTTGTCTCCGCCAGTGGGATCATGGTTGACCTGGCGAGAATTAAGTATGTTGTAACATGGGAGATACTGATGAACATTAAGGAATACGTAGTTTTCTCGGCTCAGCCGATTGCTACCAATGCTTTGAGGAAGGATTTTATATGATTACGTATTCATTTACGAGTCTTTTGAGAAGACCACCATAACTACGTGATGAAAGCAGTGTGTCTAAGTTCTAAAGAGTTGAGAAGGCATTTGACCTCTGCTTCCATTCTGTTGTAGTTAGAAGATTTTTGGGATCCCGTGATTTACGGTGATACATCCCAGCTAAGTCTGAGAAGTGTATTACTACAGAGGAGTAGGGTTATTGATATGTGTGTTTACAGTTGAGAACGTATGATGAGAACTACCCGACTCATGAATTAGAGTTAGTAGTGGTAGTTCAAGCCTTTAAGTTTTGAAGACCGTACCGGTGTGATCTTCATGTCAGATTTCTATAGATCATAGAAATCTGAAGTATATTTTATGCAAAAGGGGTTGAATAACTGCCAGTGTTAAGAGCTTAAGTTGATCAAGACTTTGACTTGAAGATTCCATATCATTCAGAGAAGTTGAATGTTGTCGCCGATAACTTGAATGGAAAGACGCTCCAAGAGAAGATGATTGTGAGACTGATAGTTCAGCCTCAGCTTCAGAGAGATCTAGCTTGGCTAGAGTTGGACAATCAGTTCCTTGATGAGGATACCCAGTTATACCTCAGAGGTTCTACCTGGTCTGTTGGATGAGGTCCAACAAAAGCAAGAGACATGTCCTGCCTTGACAAGGTTTAGAGAAAGGATGTCTCATACTAGGGCACCATAGTTCTCCATGGGAGTAGATGGACTGATGAAGAGTCATGACCGCTTTTTTGTACCTGCTGATGCAGATGGAGACAGAGAATATTACGGTATACCCATTGTACACCTTATTCAGTACATTCAGGTACGAGTAAGATGTACCACGAGATGAGACGATTATATTGTATGAAGCCGATATAACCAGATTTGTGATACAGTGTGTGACATGTCAGCAGGTCCAGATAGAGTATTTCCGATCTAGATATAAGCCCCACCCACTAACAGTGTAGTAGTAGAATTTGGGAGGACATCTCTATGGACTTTGTTATGGGATTGTGACCCAGTAGAAGATTGATGTTATGTGGACTGTTGGTAACAGATTAACGAAACCGGCACGTTTCATTTCTATCAGAAGGACGTGGCTAGTGAATGAATTGGTTGAGGAGTACACTAGACAGATATTGAGACTCCATGGTATACCGAGAACGATCATTTCTGATTGAGATAGATGTTTTTACTTTGAGATTTTAGGCAGTAGATTCAGACTGCTTTGGGGACGAGTTTGTACCTCATGACTACACTTCACCCCCTGACAGATGTTCAGTTAGAGAGGATCATTTAGATCTTAAAGATCTATTATAAGTTGTAAGTTGAATGGGAAACGTGGATGGTTATATTACCTTCCATTACTGATTTTATTATATAACAATGAAGGACGTGCATCTTTCTGGGATGGCTCTATGAGGCAATATATACACATAGATGTCGTATATCCTTATGCTAGAAGTGATCTAGCAGTAGTGGAAATAACACATGACCAGAATTAGGATTTTATAGTTCGAGTAACGATGATTAAAGGAAGAGTGTTGGCTCTACATAGTCGCCAGATTGTGTGTGTAGACAAGAGGTGTTAACCTCTAAAGTTCAAGTGAGAATTCATGTCCGGCTGGAGGTATCTCAGCTATGAGACGCTAGTTGTGTATTACGGAAAGGGGAAATGAGTTTCCAATATGTCGGTTACTTGAGATCTTTATCAGTTTTGTAAAGGCAACATGATGTTTAGCTTTCACTCTGAAGTTGGTGGATGTTCACCCAGTGTTCCTGTGTCTCAACTGAGGAAGTATATACCAGGTTGGAAACACTTTGTGAGTTATAATGATCTACTGGTTAAGTTGAACCACATCGTTGTTGAACATCTGATTACATTCTTGGAATAAGATATGAAACGCTTGCATTCGAAAGACATTCCCATATTGAGGATATGATGGTCGAGATGAAGACCTGAAGAGGCTATGTGAGAGACTGAGGATAGTGTCATGAGGAACTATCCAGTGTATATGTTGGGACAGGCCCATTTGTGGGAGCAGGAGTAGATCTTAGTGTTATCTTGATGAATGTTGTGCTTATATGCTTATATGCCTTGATGTGTTATTCTATGCTAGTTGTGATGTGATTTATGATCTTAGTAGATCTTGATGTGCTAGCATGATGTATGCTATAGCTAGAGATGATTACTTCCTCCATGCTACCCGAGTATGATCATAATTATAGCTGGAGATGGTTCTTTCCTCCATGCTATTTGGGTGGGATTAGGATTCAGCTGGAGATGGTTCTTTCCTCCATGCTACCTTGATGGACATAGTTTAGTGGAGATGTGATTCCTCCATGCGATATATATGTTTATGGGTTGGCTAGAGACGTATTTCCTCTATGCATGTGATATGTTTTGGCTAGAGATGTGCTTCCTCTATGCCTTGTGATGTGGTATGGCGAGAGACGTGATTCCTCTACGCCTTTGGGTAGCGTTATTGCCCTGTTTCCTGGAGTGATGATTCCTCCATGTTTATACTTGAGGTTATAGATTGTTATAGGTTGTGATCTTTTGAACGGAGATGTGATACCTCCGATAGAAAGAGTGAGAGATATACCTCGGCGTATGGGTCCGAGAGGATTTGGGAATTGTTCAAGTTTCGGGACGAAACTTTTTTTTAAGTGGTGTGTGATGTAATAGCTAGGATTTTAGAATTCTAATTAATGTTGATTAACTTAATCGTTGATAGTAATTGACATATAACTCGCGAAGATTTCGCAAGTGATGAGTATGAGTCCCACCGTTATGTTCATCGCGTAATTTTGGACGTTTGGGGAAATTTCTACTTTTTCCCCCGGGTAATTATTTTTACCCTCCGGTGTTATTTGGAGCATTTGGGAGCTCCAGTTAATAAAAATGCAGTTGAGAGAAATGATCAGGACATCGGATATGTCTTAGATATGAAATAACATGGAGAGGCAAAACGGCCAAAAGAGTCGCTATTTCGTTTCTTAACGGCTAAGAAAGACGGCTTAGGAATACACGTTTTCCGAGGCAGTTGTGGAATAATTATCCCTACAATATTCCAGATGTAATGTTCCAATCTCGAGAAGTTTGGAGAAAGAGGTTCGACCCGCCTTTGGATCGGTTAAAGGATAAATATCGACTTTACTAAAGGATAATTATCGTCTTCACTATAAATAGCGTAAAATCCTTTATTAATTCATTTCCTTTCACGTTTCCTCGTAAAAGCTCTGATTTCTCTTAACCTTCAAACTCAGATCTACTCTCCGTTTCTAATCCGATTTCAATTCCGTTTGAGTTTCTGGATTCCTCTCTTCATTCTCTTCATAACGGTACCGAGTTTTTGCATTTCCGAGTATATGGAGGGCTGGTCGAGCATATATGTCACCAGGACGGTTCCGTCGCTCAGATTCCGATGAATTTGATGTTGTCCATGCGTAGCCTGTGTCGTTGCGATTCCGAATCTTCTTTTAGATCGTCAATCGGGTTAGTAACGAATAAGTTATGAATTTATTCGTTTTTCGTACTGCGATTTGACCTAAATTGAGTTTAGGCTTGTCAAATAGGACAATTAGAAATTACATTATGGTCGTTATATTATTCTGGTGATTATGGGTTGTTTGTTTGATGAAATCTGATGACAGGGGGTTTAGAAATTGTCTGCGGGCAAAACGTTATTCTGGCGAAATCTAATTAATTAATTAAATTAGGATTAAAATTGAGATTGAGGAATGTTGATTAGATACTACCTTGAGATTTGAGGAATTGTGAGTTTTGCTGAGATATTGAGGTTTAGTTGGTTGTGAGGCTCATAGATTGAGTATGATCCTTATGGATCCATTTGGGTCTAGGTGTGACCCCTTTGATGAATAGAGGTTGATATATCTCTTTATGCCTTGTTTATAGGCCGTGTTGTCCCTCCAGTGTAGAGGTGATCGTGGTTGAGTTTGTACGAGGTTGAGGTAAGTTCGCAGGATTTACTTAGCTACCATCTCTATATTGGGTGTTTGCATGAGTGGTGTGTGCTTTATATGTTTGCTATGATAGCATGAGTTGTCGTTTTTATCGACCTATGTTCTATTGACTGCCCCACTGCGTGGTTGTGATAACCTTTCCCTTTCATCCCGCCGTGGAGTCTGGCAGGTTCTTTGATGTCGGGCCAGACTGGTTTACAGGAAGGGCGCAATCCACTCCCATAGGGTACACGGATTGTGTGACCGATACTCGTACAGCTGGACATTGAACTCAGAGGCGGGGATGTATCGGTCCTCGTGTCACATACTTTCATCTATCTATATATATATATATATATATACGGTTTTTGAGTGAATGGTTATTATATAAATATAATAAATGGGTAAATGTGTGATAGCATGCTGATGTGTTTATCTTTCATGATTGTGCTTGTGCTTATGCATTACCTCATATATGTATGGTTAGCTAACGGTTTCATACCGTGTTGTAGATGTTTACAGGTTAGGCGCTACTGGGTGATCTGGCAGGGTGACAGGCCGAGGACTCTCATACATTAGGTGGTTGGTTTGGGGTTGTTGTGTTTCCCCTCCTGCGAGAAGATGATCTTTTGTACCTCCTATGTGAGGATGTCGTTTCATATACTCGGCTATGTTGTTGTTTACTTTGGGTCGTACAATTTATATTGTTTTATGTATTTGTTTTATATCTGTTAGTGCCATGTTGTAAGGTCCAGTGAACTTGTTGTCAGGCTAGGGTCAGGATCCATTGTGAGATCCTAGCCCAATGTGACATCCCGAGTCCCGCGGATTTGGGGTGTTACACCTTGGCTGCTGAATCCTTGACGACAAAAAGACAATCAGTTTTGGCCCCTAGACTAGACCTAAGTTGAAGACAAGGGTAAGCGGAATTTTGCCTCACCTCACTGCCCTTCTCAGAATTGGAGATGGATGGCGGAAGTTACCTAGTTGGTTCGAGCCTTCTGATGCAGTGTACTCGAGCCTTCTGCACGTGAATGAGAGCATTCCATCATCGATATCAAACAATGCAGAAGGGAGGGGATATGAATAGTACCCATTCGACTCATGTTTGCCTCTAAACGTGCGTGCAAATAAGTTTTAAATTTATAAAACTAGAATAAAAGCAAGCGAACCCGCAATATACGGATCGGCGTAGATTAGCAAGTATTCCAGAGTATCGATATCAGGGAATTGGTGAAACAAAGTCAGTTTCAAGTAATCGAGCAATGAAAAGTGTAGAAGCTTTGCAAATATTAGGAAAACAACAATCCTAAAGATCCAGGTACCTAATTGTGGCAATCGATTCAAGATATTCTATAAGTATAAGGACAGAGTTGAGAATTGCAAAGGTATACTAAGGTAAGGTGATGTACTGTGAAGTTCCATAACCCTATATGTCTAACCCAAAGACACTCTCTATAAAGGTTGTTGAGGCTGCAGTATAGAAAGGATCTAAATGTAAGAATTGATCTCAAATACCCATGCCCAAACCCAAGGAATCAAAGACAAGCCAAAACGGTTGAGGTTGTGACACTCGAAACCGAAATAGAGGATGTTGAGTCTCACTACTACCTAGAAAGGACAAGCCAAGGCTAGGTTAAAGCTAATCTTCAACTTTGGATCAAAGTAAAAGCAAGATTCGTAAACTAGGGGAAATCACGACTAGATCTTGAGAACCACGGCCGTGGAATCCAAGAACAGCCCGTGATTTAGGGTGTCGACGAGGTTTCTCTAACTCTCAAGGTCCATTCAATTTGCGATCGATCTATCATCATCCAAGCCACAACTATCAACCCTTCACCTTCGAAATGCTAAAGGGTTTTAGCTAACAATCATATTCATGATATCAATATTCAAATTAAGAAGAATAAAAGATGAAAACCCTCGAAAACTCAAATAAAACTCAAAATCAATCTCGAAATACAAACACAAAGTCGTATGTTTATGAATCTAGAAGAATATGAATAGAAACCTCACAAAGATCTAGAGAAGTCACAAAGGACGGGATGTCAATCCGTTCTCGAATGAAAACCCTAGAAGAACTCACAAGGTACACAATTTCCGAAAAGTATGTCCTTCACAAATCTTCAAGCGAATCTCCCAACGACAGCTAAATGTACGTGAAAGTCAGGGGTAAGTGAGCGTAAGCGAGCCCCCAAAAACTCTCTTCTCTAGCCTTTCAATAAGGCAAGGTAGGGTTACGAGAAAGTCCAATGACGTGGCAAAATATGACACGTCACAGAATCACCGAAATCACGGCCAAGTACAACTTTCCACGACGTTGTTTAGGGTGTGGAACCAGATTACGGTGCCATAGTATTTCCACAGCCGTAATTTAGACCGTGTAACTCTCTAGAGTGCTCCAAACTCAAGTCCACGTTCATGTTGCCAAATCCACGGCCGTGGTTTAGGGTGTGGAAGTCAATTTGCTTCTCCACGACCGTAATTCAAGGCGTGGACTTGCTTTTCTTCTTTCTTTGCCTTTGTTTCGTGCAATCTTCCATTCATGCTCCTTCCTTAGCCTTTCGAATGCATCTCCTTGCCATCAAATGTGATCGAACACTCCTTTCCTTATTTGCTCCAATCCAAGCTTTATTCACCTAAAAACACAAAGATCTAGTGTAGATCACTATATCGACAAAGTGGGTGAACTAGCTCACAATTGCTTCAAACACATATCTAAGAACACTATAAAGAGGGAAAAGCAACTAAAACAAGTGCCTAAAATATCTTCATATTTTATACTAACAACTCACCTACTGAAGGATTGTGTGCAGAACCTATGTCCCAGGCGTAGGTACGTGTGCAACAGTGTTGCTACCTTCTTGATCTCGCAGCAAGGGAGTCTGGCTCGTCTGGGAGTGTCGCAGCAAGGAACGTCTGGCTCGTCTGGGGAGGGATTGGATACTTACGCTGCAGCACTGAGATAGTCCACCTATCTGCACTTGTACTCGTATATGAGGAGATCTCGTCACCCCTGCAAATAGGTCTATTCAAATCAAAAGAGATGGCAGCAGAGTAGGAGAGGGGTAGGACTCACCGATTGTGTGCTCTGGCCTGATGTAGAGGGGCACCAGGGAAGCTGCACTGCTTGATCTAGGCTCGCTGGTTGAGCACTCCTTGCGTCTGTAACGAAGGAACGAGTACCAGGAAGGTTGGGAAAAACGTATGAAGAGTCGGGAGGGGAGAAGGTGTTACGAGAGTAGCCAGAAGGGAGGCGACATTCATGGAGTGAACCTGGACAGATTGAAGCGAGGTTGGAAAGGAAAGAATCATAGAGGCGTGATATCCTGCGTGATCTCAAGATCGTTACAAGCTGAAGGGAAAGACGTAACTGCTGCTCCCTTGGTTGAGAAGTGACGAACAGAAGGTCATCCCTCCTGCATCGCTTCTTGGGCTGCGCTGCTCCTCTTGATGGGCTCCAATGCAAACGGTGTAGAGGTGAGACACATACAAAGCGGCCCAACTAAGAAGGGCAAGGCTGGACGACTTGGGCTGAGGCAAGGAAGCACAAAGTGGGCTGAAGCAAAGGGTAGGAAAGGAGTGGTGTGGTTTTGTCAAGGCTTGTCACAGTCTTATCAAAACGTGTCAAGGCTTCGTCAAGCCCATGCATGGCCTTGTCACAATCTTGTCATGGTCTCGTCATAACCCGTCATGGTCTCGTCAAAACTCGTCACGACTTTGTCAAAGACAAGTCATGTTATAAACTAAGGTTTGAATAAGGTTTGCTATAAACATCTTATCATTTTATGTGAAATGATATTACATAAAGTGATAAAATTTTGAGATATTGTGTCCAATTAGATAGACATCTAAGGATCAAAAGATCGAAATCCGGTTGTACCACCCCAGATTTTATCGATTTCCCAGTGATTTCGCTTTCGCCTGCCGAGTGTTGATCGATTGGGAGGAATAGTGATGAAGAGGAGGCAGAAGAAGCGGATAATGAGGGACCGTTACGAGGGGCTTTAATGCTTCCATGGATTCCTTGGAAGAGGCTTTACCTATTAGATGTGTTGCGTTGCTTATCTTCTCCTGGTTTCATTAATCTTTTGTGCTGCGTGATCCGTACTGTGATTTTGATTGAATCTTGTGAAAGTTACCGAACAATTTGGTCTCCAGAAGGCGAATCTTGATGTTGTTTCGTTATATGAAATAATTTACTATTTTGAATTTATTTTGTGAGAGGAGTGTATGCGCCAGAAGGTTTCTTGTCTTGAAATACCTTCCCCGCAAATCCACATATGATTCTTGTGACATTCATACATTGATGCTTTCTTTGGAAGCACTTTGTTCAATTCTAATTGTTTCTGATATGAAAACAACATCAAGAAAATTTGTAAATTTCACATTATTCGATCAAAATCATAGTTAGAAATTCAAATCGATCACACACAACAAAAAATTAATGAAAACCGGAGAAGATGCAAAGCAACGCATCTCAAAGGTAAAGTCTCTTCCAAGGAATCCATGGAAGCTTTAAAGCCCTCTCTTAGCGGTCCCTCATTCTCCGCTTCTTCTTCCTCCTCTTCATCACTGTTCTTGCCAATGGATGAAGACTCGGCAGGCGAAGGGTGAAATCATATGTGGATTTCCTTCGGAAATCGATAAAAGCTGCAATCAAGATCCGACCATGATCCACTTCGACCTACCTTATCCAAACCTCCAGCCGGAACTAAGATCAGACTATAACACAGACACGCACTACATTTACAGGGTTTTTTTTACTATTACCTTGTGATGTAAGTGATATTTTGATAACCCCTGCATCATTGCCTTGCCTATCTCCATTGTCTAAATCAATAGTTTGGTTACTTTTTTCGTTTTTTTCTTTGTAAAAAAATGGGGTTGTTCAGCATATAATTGATATTTCTTCGTTTGTACCTCTTTTTATATCTTTTCCATGATTATTTGTTTTTTTTCTTCCACAAGGTGTACACAATATCAAGTTCTTTTTTATTCATTTATTCATTATAATTATCTTCAGTGGTGAACTTCCATCTTCACTTGGAAATCTTACTAGTCACGAGTATTTGTATGACTTTTGTGCAATAATCTTAATTCATATATGTCATTTGCTCATCCAACTTAGTGCCAATCATAAACACTATTGCCTTATTTTATTTACTTATTTGTGCAAGCAGGATTTTGAGTAACAACAATCTCTTCGAGACAATTCCATACTCACTTTCAGACCTTCCCAATTTGATCAGTCTGTATGTGAACATGCTCTTAGGACACCAACATTTATAGTTCTATGTTTGAGCCTTTTATATGTTTGATCAGTCTTTCATGCTCTTAGGCTTAAGTGGAATGGATTAACAAGTACGTGCTTAGACTTCCATTTAATTTGATGCTGCTTGTTGATAATTTATTTAAGATACTGAACTACTTGATCTATTTCCAGTAATTTTTTTATCAGTTTGAGCATGTAGCATAAACGCTGGTATTCCTTGGATCTTATTCTATTTTTTTGTGTTACAGTTTTACAGGGAACAACTTAAACTGTGGAGGAAATTCTTCTCATCTATGTGCATCTAGTAGTAGCAGTTCGGGTTAGATTGACTTAAGTTTGTGCTCATCTTTTATCACATATTGGACCCAACAAAGTGTGAACTGACCAACTATCACCTCATCTGCTAACATGATCTTTACATAAATCGAAGTTTGGTATAATCTTTGGATATCATTGGAGGAGTTGTTGGTGTACTTTTGATTGTTGTCTTGATGAGCTTTGTGTATAACTTCTCCCTTCTTATGCTAATGCTGTCTATCCTTGATTCGATAACATATATTTCATTTGGAACTAAATTGTTTGTACATCTTGTGGTATGTTTGTTGATCAACTCAAGCATCATCATGAAATCTAATTCACGTCAAACATGAGTACAATCTATTGCAATAAGATTGCAACTTCTACATGAAACTGTTTTTTTTCCACCAAAGGCTGTTCCTTCTTTTCTTACCTAATAGAGATAAAACCGGAGAGCCTATTTTGGACTGTCCTACAAGAAAACGAATTGCAGTAGGCACTGCTCGTGGATTGGCTTACCTTCATGGCCACTGCAACCCCAAGATCATCCACCGTGATGCCAAGGCTGCTAACGTGTTACTAGATGAAGATTTTGAGGCAGTTGTTGGCATTTTTTGCTTGGCAAAGTTGGTTGATGTAGGAAAAACAATTGTGACTACACAAGTACGCCGGACGATGGGATACATTGCACCTGAGTACCTTTCCACTGGAAAGTCATTAGAGAAGACAAATGTGATTATGCTTCTTGAACTAGTAACAAGTCAGCATGCAATTGACTTCTCACGCATGGAAGAAGAAGATGACGTCGAAAATCCAATCCAGAGAGTCCACCTAAACACACAAAGAAATTGAAATTCCGCTTGTGATATTGTGTATTTAACCTTAACGATAATTTCAATGACACTCTGGTTAAGAGTGTCACAATTTTGCAGACATTGGAGAATTTTGTCGTTATTAAAAGTTTTCATTATAGTCGGACAATTAAAGAAGAGTTGTTTAGTAGATTTTGTATGATTACAAAAAACACTTGCATCACCACCAGGACTTTTTGTGCATCAAGAGTAGCTTTAATCGAAAGTCCAAACAAAGAAATATCTTAATCTTAGGCATAATATTCAAGTCCAAAATCCAAGTTTTATGTTGTGTAACACCAACTTTATTTTTTTGGATCAAATCAATAGTTGTCTTTGTGGAGAACCAACCATAATCATTGTTAGCCCAATAGGTTTTATCACGAATATCATTTATTGGTAAAACATAATTTTTAATTTTATCAATGATATAGCACGAAAGAATGGTCTGAATTTGATTGAGAAAATGGGTATTCCATTTCAAGTTAGTAATAGTTCGCTACCAGGATATTCTCATTAATTAAAGGATCAATTATTCTTAATTTCAATAAAGGTTCATCATAAATCCAACAATCTTTCCAAGATTTAATAGTATTTTCATCACTAACTCTTCACTTGACACCCACATAATTTCCTTCTTAAGTTTCATAAGTTTGTTCCATTGCCAAGAAGATGAGGAGTGATATTGATAGTCCTATAAACAAATAAGAGGATGAGGAGTGACATTGATGAGGAGTGGCATTGGATATAGTATTCATATTAGGACGTACCTTTTATCATGTTGGATAATCATAATTGTTTTGTTCTTCATTTGGTATTCCTTCCATAGGAAGCATAGGCCTCTCGAGTATCCAGTTTACCAAAGAAACCATATATATGAGTAGGAAATATTTTGAAAAATATCAAACAAATCGAATAATCTGTATACTTTACTAAAGTACATTACACTAATGCTGATGTGGCGCCTCCATGTTTTTTTTTTCGGATTAAATCTTTTATTAAATCACGAATTAAGCCAATAAATCTTTTTTTACTAAAGAAATATCTAAAAAATATAAAACTAACCAACAATTTATTTGCTTACATGTTTGATCACGATTTTTTTTTATATAATTTATATATAAATCGTAACAAGATGGATTAGTTGCAACTAACAAATTAAATTAATTTTAAACAAATATCTAATCGGTTTAATTATTTACAATCAATAAATATATACTCGGTTGCAACTAAAATATAATTTTTATTTTTTATCGTTGTTTTATGTATTTTAAATCGAAACTATTAACATTGCGTCTCATAACCTTATCCCAAATTCTAATTGATTTATTTTATTCGGTAAGATTCGTCTCATTTCTTTTCTCATCTATATACTTACTAAAACAAACGACATAAAGCTAACGTGGCGTTTTCACATTTTTTTCGGATTTAATCTTTTTACTAAATTACAAATTAAGCCATAACTGAAAGTCTCATAAACTGAGAAAAAGTACAGTCATAACTGAAAGACAGATAAAAGAAACTGCACCCCATCCTAAGGAGTACAACACCCCGGCTGTCCACTACCATCTGGATCACTCGGCATCTGCTCTAACCTGTGGCAAGTCTAAACAACGATAAACAGTTAGCTAACTAATCAAATATAAGTAGAAAGATAAATAGCACAAACACACAGAAGGAGAATATAAACATTCAACATGCTTGCACACAATCCTCTTATTATCTGATAACTTATGTGATTCACATTATCCGGTTTTAAAAGTTGTAGCACGAGAAATCTTAAGATTCTCGCCCCCGTTCCTTATCCAACTGGTGATAGTTTGGCACACCTCCACCGGTGGCGGCCCCGCAAACCATGTATGGACTAGATCCGAAGGAAACCCCCAGCGCCCTCGAGCTAACTGAGCAGAATGCTACCGCCCGTTACTCTAAGGCCACATATGTAAGTCGGTCGATGATTACTATGAAATACACTAGTGCACACATCATTCACACACCACTGTCATCATTCACACACATATCTGAAAACGAGCTAAGTAAGCCGAAAGGACTTACCTAAAATAGATCTCGACTCTCTAATTTGCAAATTGATTTGTAACTGTAGGAATTCAGTAGCCTGTCAAAGGAGGCAAGTGTGTCAGCATACTTTCTAGGTAATTAGAAGTCTAAAACTTCTAAGATATTAGATCCTATTAGAATAGAATTTAATACAGTACCAGTTTATGGTAAAATGACTATTTTACCCTTGGTCCCGAAACTTTCAAAAATTCCATAATTCATGCCTTATCTCTTATTTGAGACTAAAAAGTAATATTCTAACTCCTAAAGATGGGTTTAGTTACAAACTGGCAATTTACCCATTTTCCTATTTTCCGAAAGATCATTAAGGTCCAACTTCGGCTTCAAATATGAAATTCGAATAAACTTATAAAAATTCCGAAATAATTCTCTAAATCATCTATGGTAACCCATCTACTCCTAGGAGCAAGAATTTCTCAAAACTGTTCAACCATCATTTCTATAAAAATTCCCAAAGTTGGTTACAACACTTACATTTCCTATACTTAGCCAAAATTTCATTGTTGGAAAAACAGCTTAACTACTCCACTTTGGGAGCTTATAACTTCTAATCCGACCGTTCATTTCTTCTCAAATTTTAATACGGTAAACTACATATACCTACCTATTATCTATTAAAATTTCAACGGTGGATCTTCTACATAACTCTTTAACATTGGTCTACAACAATGCCAGTTTCCAACCCCAAAACTGAAGCAAACAAAAATTAATTTACAACAGTTCATGTATACAACTATTTCGGACATCTTAACTCAGCAGCTACTATCCACCAACACCATCCATGTTCCAGTCCTAAGTAACGCCTCATCTCTCAAGTTTAACCTAGTCCTAAACGTCTAACTGATTATCCAAATACTAGCAGTGCAGGGGGTCGAGAGCACTTACCTACGAGTCTGCAGTGGTGAAGGAACACAGTAATCTAGCGCCTTTTACACCGCCTTGGCTGCTGAATCCTTGACGACAGAAAGACAATCAGTTTTGGCCCCTAGACTAGACCTAAGTTGAAGACAAGGGTAAGCGGAATTTTGCCTCACCTCATTGCCCTTCTCAGAATTGGAGATGGATGGAAGAAGTTTCCTGGTTGGTTCATGCCTTCTGATGCAGTGTACTCGAGCCTTCTGCACGTGAATGAGAGCATTCCATCATCGATATCAAACAATGCAGAAGGGAGGGAATAGGAATAGTATCCATTCGACTCATGTTCGCCTCTAAACGTGCGTGCAAATAAGTTTTAAATTTATAAAACTAAAATAAAAGCAAGCGAACCCGCAGTATACGGATCGGCGTAGATTAGCAAGTATTCCAGAGTATCGATATCAGGGAATTGGTGAAACAAAGTCAGTTTCAAGTAATCGAGCAATGAAAAGTGTAGAAGCTTTGCAAATATTGGGAAAACAACAATCCTAAAGATCCAGGTACCTAATTGTGGCAATCGATTCAAGATATTCTATAAGTATAAGGACAGAGTTGAGAATTGCAAAGGTATACTAAGGTAAGGTGATGTACTGTGAAGTTGCATAACCCTATATGTCTAACCCAAAGACACTCTCTATAAAGGTTGTTGAGGCTGCAGTATAGAAAGGATCTAAATGTAAGAATTGATCTCAAATATCCATGCCCAAACCCAAGGAATCAAAGACAAGCCAAAACGGTTGAGGTTGTGACACTCGAAACCGAAATAGAGGATGTTGAGTCTCACTACTACCTAGAAAGGACAAGCCAAGGCTAGGTTAAAGCTAATCTTCAACTTTGGATCAAAGTAAAAGCAAGATTCGTAAACTAGGGGAAATCACGACTAGATCTTGAGAACCACGGCCGTGGAATCCAACAACAGCCCGTGATTTAGGGTGTCGACGAGGTTTCTCTAACTCTCATGGTCCATTCAATTTGCGATCGATCTATCATCATCTAAGCCACAACTATCAACCCTTCACCTTAGAAATGCTAAAGGGTTTTAGCTAACAATCATTTTCATGATATCAATATTCAAATTAAGAAGAATAAAAGATGAAAACCCTCGAAAACTCCAATAAAACTCAAAATCAATCTCGAAATCCAAACACAAAGTCGTATGTTTATGAATCTAGAAGAATATGAATAGAAACCTCACAAAGATCTAGAGAAGTCACAAAGGACGGGATGTCAATCCGTTCTCGAATGAAAACCCTAGAAGAACTCACAAGGTACACAATTTCCGAAAAGTATGTCCTTCACGAATCTTCAAGCGAATCTCCCAACGACAGCTAAATGTACGTGAAAGTCAGGGGTAAGTGAGCGTAAGCGAGCCCCCGAAAACTCTCTTCTCTAGCCTTTTAATAAGGCGAGGTAGGGTTACGAGAAAGTCCAATGACGTGGCAAAATATGACACGTCACAGAATCACCGAAATCACGGCC
Source organism: Fagopyrum homotropicum (assembly GCA_033239125.1). NCBI lineage: Eukaryota > Viridiplantae > Streptophyta > Magnoliopsida > Caryophyllales > Polygonaceae > Fagopyrum > Fagopyrum homotropicum. Next base: position 96,748,326 of record BSWB01000007.1, on the reverse strand, counting down.
AAGTACAACTTTCCACGACGTTGTTTAGGGTGTGGAACCAGATTACGGTGCCATAGTATTCCCACAGCCGTCATTTAGACCGTGTAACTCTCTGGAGTGCTCCAAACTCAAGTCCACGTTCATGTGGCCAAATCCACGGCCGTGGTTTAGGGCGTTGTTACGCTAAAAAGTATGCACGCAATAAGCCTTAAATTTATACTCATTATAATTATCCTAACTTCTAGCACACCCGCAGTGTACGGGACGTTTGTAGTATGGATAGTACTCCGAGGTCGAACGCAAAGACTAAGGTGAAATTGATTCGGTTTTGTGATTAAATTTAGTGAAGGTCTAAGGTTAGAAAAGAGGGAAACAAAGGAAGAAAATCTCAATTGTTTTTGTTGGTTTTAAGTGATCACATCAAAGATCATAATTCATGCAAAGCAATCAATCAAACTAAACCAAAAAAATCAGCACAAATAAACAAATCAAACGAGATATTGATCAAGGAAAAAGAGAGACGGATTCTAGGGGTCGGAAATTCCGGTTATGGCATAGAACTCAAGTTATCTATTCATATTTTGGATTGATTTTGATATGTTGGGATTAGGTGTTTCTAAATTGGGAGCAATTACCGGGTAGGTCTCATGATCCGACTAATCCACACCTAAGGTCTCATTACCGGGTAAGTCTCTAAGAACCTAAGGTTAGGAATTTCTCACAAACCGGGATTGTCAATTAGGGATCTAACCTATCCTTACTGGGTAAGTCTTGGAGAGGGAAGTCTTAATCAACATTCCTAGCACATCTAATCCAATGGCGACTTGTTAAGTTCACCACTACCTAAGGTTTCGCTATTTTAGATTCTAAGGGAAAGGATTACCGGGTAAGTCTCTCCTAACACTTAGTCACTACACTAGGATACCCTAGAGTAGGTTAAACTCAGCAAAAACTTAGGGTTTCAACAATTTTATGAATCTAAGGTAATATCCTTCGAACCAGGAAAAATCACGGTTTGTTCTTCAGAAACCACGGCCGTGGTTCTTCAAGAACTACCCGTGATTCCTAATAGCAGCTACGTTCATAAACGAAAATCATCCAAAAGTAAATCTAAGTCCGTCCTATCATAGATCTAGCCATAACCATCCTTTCTTTACCCTAGAATCACATCAATTTAGCCTACAACATTCATAATGGGAATCAAAGCAAACAAACATAGAATCATAACCTCCATTGCAAGAAAATGAAAGAAAGAAGATGAACAAAGGAATTTCAAACACAACCCCAATCTGAAGATGAAATTAGAACGACTTACAATCCTTCCAAAGGAAGGTTCAAGAGTTCATAAATCTCTAGCAATAAATCCGAATTACAAGAACTAAGTGTGTCTTCTCCTCTCTTCTTCAATGGCTCCTTCCTTCTTCTCTTTTGCACTTTCCTTCCTAGAAAAATCCTTCTTCTTCTTGGAATATATTTTGTTCAAGGAATAGATAATGTGTGAGCTCTCCCAAACTACCCCAGCTCCCAGCTGCTTAAAACAACCCATCAAGGACCACTTTTATAACCAATTCTTCATGAGCTGGCCATGAGAGTCGTGGCACAGCTGTCACGAGAATCTGGCAAAATCCACGGTCATTTCCACGGCCGTGGTTCTTCAAGAACCCGTGATTCTATGCAGAAACTTCGCTTTGGATCATTGAGCTGCGGTTTGGTGCATGGCTAGTGTTGGCAAGGTTCCATGAGTCCTCCTAGCTCTTTGTTTGTGTTGTAATGAGTCCGAGGACGTGTCATCTAAATGAACGATCCTTTGACGCATCGTTTTAGCTCTAAACTTCCCGAAATACCTACAAAACGCACACAAGTCCGTGTAGACGTCTATCCCGACAAAATACATGTTTTAAGTGCAAAACGTATTGGACTAGTACTAGATCATGCATGATTGAGCGGGAATTATATCTAAAAGTTACCCTAAAACTATGCTATAAATCGTGTTATCAAAATACCCCATACTTAAGGTTTGTTCGTCCCCGAGCAAATTCCCAACTATAGACTAAGAGATGACATGATTTATGTATGCAGAAAAATGCAAAAATCTTTTTGGGTTTTGTGCTTCTACTATTGGATCACCTTCATAGTCATGATCAATGGCAATTTGATAAGCAATTATGTATCAAACAATAAGGGCATGGGAAGACAATTGTACTTAACTCAAAAGCATGCATGAGATGGGAGGACGAAGATGTCAAGAAGATCAAGAGTCTATCCAATCTAGATTACTAAGTCTTACAAACATGCAAGTAGGTCATAAGGGCTTGTGACATAAAAGGCTAAGAAACGTTTCAATTGGGGAGGGGAATTTTCTAGGTATGTGATGCTAATCCGGGAATGGAACTAACTTCACTTCCTTGTCCTCGATCAACTTCCCCCAAGTGTATATTTTTCCCTATCTTGCTTTCTTTTCTTTTTTTTTTTTTTTTTTTTTTTTTTTTTTAAACTCATTTTTGAGACAATGGCATTGGTGTACAATAGCCGAAACCTCGGTGATTAGCCATCCTCGGGCTTTTTCTCGTTTTCGAGGTGCATCCACACCGGGCACACATACCAAAGTTCGTTAGGGCTATTAGTTTATTTGACCTTGGCAAGGCACCAACACCCGATTATGTGAAGTGTACCGAGTTACTTATCATTTAAACCAACGCCCCCAAACCTATTTTGGCTACACTTCCACAATAATTTCAGCATTCATTTCACAACATTCTTTTCATTACATCTTCACCCCGCACTTGCTTTTACACATTCAAACACACTAGCATGCTCCTATTCCTGGATGGGTTTAAAGGAGGTCGATTTTATATCAATTGAGGTGCTCAAGCAATCATGATCAAGATGAGAAGTAGAGAAAGACGAAATGCCTCATTCATTCCTAGATGGTATGCAAGAACTATCATGTAATTTCGACTTTCAATACTCAATCCATTCTAGGCAATCATCATGATCACAAGTCATTCATGGAATTTAAGAAAAGTAGTTCAAGTCCACATATGCTTTTATCAATCCAACACATAAAGCCATTCATAGCCAATCACAAGACAAGTTTCATCATTAGGATCATATCCAAGCCTAGAAAGCACAAAAAATTTTTAAATTTTCTGATTTTTATGGGATTTTTGTTTTAAATATGTACAATGCAAGACATGTGCAAAATATTAACCTATCCTAGATGCTCATCATGCAAAGGATCATGCAAACCCCACCCCATACTTAGAAACACATTGTCCCCAATGTGGTATTCAAGTAAAGAGAGTGAAAGAAGGTTCTCACAATGTAAAAGCGTTTGCTATGGTATTTGGGAATTCTCAAGTGACTTGATGTTGGATGATTCTATCAACCATGGTAGAGAGCTCTCAAGCATCCTTCAAAGCTTCGGAACCCGCGCTAGGCACCGCTAGCCGTCCAAGTTCCGCGTCCGCTCCACCCATAATTGGTGAGGGGTTCATCATCATCATTCACATGTCAAGAAAGGCTTCCAATGCCACTAATACTTCTAGCACACACGAAAGTAGACAAAACACACACAAAGCACACAAAAACAGAAAAATCGAAGTAAAAATGAAAAAGGGAAAAATGTTACCAATGGGTTGCCTCCCACCAAGCGCTTCTTTAAGGTCATTAGCTTGACCAAACTCGGGAGCGTCTATTCGAGGTGAAGCGGGGAAATCATGTCTACCAGGGCTCCGGGAATATACTTCTTCAAGCGATGCCCATTCACTTTGAAATTTCCACAATGCTCCCCTCCTATTTCAATGGCTCCATGGGGAAAGATCTTCTTCACCACATATGGCCCGGTCCATCTTGACTTGAGCTTTCCGGGAAAGAGCCTTAGCCTCGAGTTGAAGAGAAGGACAAGATCTCCGTCACTCAACTCCTTTGGGACAATCCTCTTGTCATGCACTCTTTTGGTTCTCTCTTTGTAGATCCGGGCATTCTCATAGGCTTCCAACCGGAGCTCCTCAAGGGCATTGATATCAAGCAATCTCTTCTCTCCCGCCTCCTTGAGATCAAAATTTAGCCACTTAATGGCCCAATAAGCTCTATGCTCCATTTCCACCGGAAGATGGCAAGACTTGCAATAGACCAACTTGTAAGGAGTGGTACCGATAGGTGTCTTGAAGGCGGTTCTATATGCCCATAGTGCGTCATTGAGCTTCATAGCCCAATCCTTCCTTGTTCTAGACACCGTCTTCTCGAGGATGGCCTTTATCTCTCGGTTGGAGATCTCCACTTGACCACTAGTTTGGGGGTGGTAAGGTGTTGCCACCTTATGAGTCACCCCATACTTAGCCAAAAGTGCTCCAAAATTCCTATTTGTGAAGTGCTTCCCTCCATCACTAATGATCACCCTTGGTGTTCCAAACCTAGGGAATATCACTCGGTTGAAGAACCGCACCACCACCTTGGCATCATTTGTAGGAGAGGCGATGGCCTCTACCCATCTTGACACATAGTCCACCGCCAATAGGATGTAGAGATTGCCACATGAAGAAGGGAATGGTCCCATGAAGTCTACACCCCACACATCAAAAATCTCAACTTCTTGGATGTTATTCAAGGGCATTTCATTCCTTCTTGAAATATTGCCCGTCCTTTGGCAAGCATCACATGCCGCTACAAAACCTTGCACATCTCTAAACAAGTTAGGCCAATAAAAACCGGATTGCAATACCTTGGCACACGTTTTGTGTGAGCTAGCATGGCCTCCACATGGTAAGGAGTGACAATGCCGGATCACACTTTCCATTTCATCTTCCGGTATGCATCTCCTAAGCACCCCATCCGGGCCTCTCTTGAATAGAAGAGGCTCACTCCAATAGTAGTGCCTTACATCGTTGAAGAACTTTTTCCTTTGTGCATATGTTAATCCGGGAGGCACTTCCTCACACACCAAGTAGTTCACAATGTCGGCATACCATGGCTCACTTCCTCTAGCCACGTGGGACAAGCATTCTTCCATCATTTGCAATTGTTCGTCCCGGAATGAATCATCTATCGGGATGTTGTCTTTCCCAAGCTCCAAGGGTGGGAGTCTACTAAGGTGATCCGCCACGGAGTTCTCGGATCCTTTCTTATCTCGTATCTCCAAATCAAACTCTTGAAGAAGAAGGATCCACCGAATCAACCTTGGTTTGGCATCCTTCTTTGTAAGTAGATAACGGATCGCCGCATGATCCGTATAAACTATGACCTTCGCTCCAACAAGGTATGAGCGGAATTTCTCAAATGCATACACCACCGCTAACAGCTCCTTCTCGGTAGTAGCATAATTGAGTTGGGCATCATCTAGCGTCTTGCTAGCATAGTAAATGGCATGAGTACGCCCTTCTTTCCTTTGCCCCAAAACGGCCCCAACGGCCACATCACTTGCATCGCACATGATCTCAAATGGTAGACTCCAATCCGGGGGTTGCATGATAGGTGCGGAGATCAAGGCATTCTTCAACCTACAAAACGCTTCAAGACAATCTTTGGAAAAGACAAAATCAACATCTTTCATTAGTAGGTTAGTGAGAGGCTTAGAAATTTTAGAGAAATCTTGAATGAACCTCCGGTAGAAACCGGCATGCCCTAAGAAACTCCTTACCCCCTTCACCGAGGTAGGTGGTGGCAACTTCTCTATCGTTTCAATCTTAGCCCTATCAACCTCAATGCCATGGTTGGACACCAAGTGTCCTAAAACAATACCTTCACTTACCATGAAGTGGCATTTTTCCCAATTTAAGACAAGATTTGTCTCTTCACATCTTTGCAACACTAATGACAAATTAGCCAAGCAATCATCGAAAGAAGAACCATAAACAGAGAAATCATCCATGAACACTTCCATGATGTTTTCTATGTATTCCGAAATGATGGCCATCATACACCTTTGAAAGGTGGCGGGTGCATTACACAACCCAAATGGTATTCTCCTATATGCAAAGGTACCCCATGGACATGTAAAAGTCGTTTTCTCTTGGTCATCGGGGTGGATAGGGATTTGAAAGAACCCACTATATCCATCTAAATAGCAAAAATAAGAGTGTTGAGCCAACCTTTCTAGCATTTGGTCAATGAAGGGGAGAGGGAAATGATCTTTCCTAGAGGCCATGTTTAACTTCCTATAATCTATGCACATCCTCCATCCCGTGACCGTCCTAGTTGGTATTAGTTCATTGTTCTCATTAGTTACTACCGTCATTCCACCCTTCTTAGGTACTACATGAACGGGACTAACCCACTTACTATCCGAGATAGGGTAGATAATCCCCGCATCTAGCAACTTAATGATTTCCTTTTTGACCACCTCTTTCATTATAGGATTCAATCTCCTTTGATGTTCTATAGAGGGTTTGTGGTTATCTTCCATCATTATCTTATGCATGCACAAAGATGGCTTAATGCCAACCAAATCATCAATAGTGTATCCAATGGCTTTCCTATGCAATCTTAGTTCATGCAGCAATTTATCAAGTTCATCATCACTCAAGCATGCATTAACAATCACAGGATATGTAGAATTATCACCAAGGAATGCATACTTTAAATGAGAGGGGAGGGGTTTGAGTTCAAGTGAGGGAGGACCTTTATCGGTTGAAGATGATCCAAATAAGATTGGATTAGATGAATCCAAGGAAAAAGAAGACTCTCCTTGGCTTCTAAAAGCTTGATCACCATCAAGAGTTGATTCAGGAGAAACCACGGTTGGAAACACGGCTTGTTCATCTTCCACGGCCGTGGTTCTTGCCAAGCTTGCTTCTCGGAGTTGTCCAGAGAGTTTGACGGCCGTGGAACCTAAATCTCGACCGTGGAATTTGCAGCTGTTCACAATTTCTTCATGGCTCTCAAATCCAACTCTTGGCTCCTCTTCCAAAGCCTCCAAGGCCTTGATCTCTTCATTGCATTCCTCCTCAATGTCCTCCTCCATCATACTCAAGGTAAAAACCTTCTCCAAGGGGTCCTTGATCAAGATCGAGCTTACAACTTCTCTAGATTCTTCTTGCTCGACAATGTTGAAGATATCTTCATCAAGGGTTGGCCCTTTCATCATTGTGGACAGCTTGAACTTGATGTTCTCCTCTCCGATGTTGAAGGAGAGAGTCCCGTTCTTGCAATCTACCAAACATCCGGAGGTGGCTAGGAAAGGCCTTCCTAGAATGATAGGAACCGGATAATCCGCCGGAATGTCCAATACTACAAAGTCGATGGGTACATAGAATCCTCCCAATTGCACCGGAATGTCCTCTAGAATCCCAACCGGATGAGTAATAGAGCGGTCCGCCATATAGAGGGTCATCTTGACCGGCTTCGGCTCTCCTAGCCCGACCTTGTTGCTAAGTGCAAGCGGTATGATGCTTACACTCGCCCCAAGATCACAAAGGGCCTCGTACTTCACGTCTCCTACTCCAATTGGGACGCAAAAAGAGCCCGGATCTCTTAGCTTGGGAGGCATTTCCTCCTTCATCGTTTGGATCAACTCCGAGGATCTCTTGGTCATCCTTATCTCCCCATACTCCTCCAACTTCCTTTTGTTGGAGAGTATTTCCTTCAAAAACTTCCCATATGCCGGCATTCCTAAGATGGCATCCATAAACGGAATGTTAATATGCAACTTGGACATTAGTTCAAGGAACTTACCAAAGTGATTGTCCAAACGAGCTCTCGCTCTTGATTGTGGGAAAGGTAGTGGTGGCTTGTATGGAGGCGGTGCCACATAAGTTGGCTCTACATCCTTGCTTTTTCCTCCATCATCTTGCTCTCTTCCCTCTTCTACCACTACTTGCTTTCCTTTAGTTTGGTCCTTGGGCAAAGGATCCTTCATGCCCAACCCACTCCTTGTTGTGATGGCCAACACTTGGCCTCTTGGGTTGTCTTCGGTTCTTCCGGGAAGCTTCCCCGGATCTCTATGTGCTTCACCCGCCTTTTGAAAGACTTGTGCTTCCAAGACCTTTTGAGCCTTAGAGATTGAAGTCACGGTGCTCTCAAGTCCATTCAATCTTCCTAGCAATTGCTCAAACATGACTTCGGTTCTATCCTTGGAAGGTTGAGAAAAACCGGGTGGAGGTTCTTGTGAAGACCTTTGTGGTGGAGTTGTACTTGTGGAAACGGGAGGGTTCAAGGCTCCATCCAGGTTAGAGTAAGAAAACCCGGGATTGTTGTGGTTTGGCCGGTAATTGTTGAATTGCCGGTTGTTGTTGAAATTTCTTGGGCCTTGGTAATTGTTGAAATTGCCCCTTCCCATATAATTCACATCTTCCTCCTTGGAAGACAAATTGGCTTGTGGAGGTGCTTGAGGAGTTGCTTGGCTCTTTAAGGTGGTAGTACACAACTCCCTCAAGGACTTCAACTCGTTGTTGATGGCGTCAAGCTTGAAATTGCTCATGGTGACTTCACTCACCTCATATGCTCCCGCCTTTCTTCCTTCGCTTTTCCTATGAGAGTACTTTTCAATCACTAGAGCTTGCTTCTCCACAAACTCCCAAGCATCATCTACATGTTTCTCCATAAATGTCCCACCGGAAAGAGATTGAAGCTTGAATTGGCTATCTTCATCAACCCCTTGAAATAGATCTCCAATAGCTCAATCTTTGGTATGCCATGGTGCGGACAATCTAAGAGAAGGTCTTTGAATCTCTCCCAAGACTTGAACAAACTTTCTCTATCCTTCATCACAAAGGCATTGATCTTTCCTCTTAATTCGGTGGTCTTGGATGGTGGGAAGAACTTGGTTAAGAACTCGGTTGTCATCTCCTCCCAAGTACCAACTCGCCCTTGTGGAATAGATTGATACCAAGGCAAGGCTTTGTCCTTAAGAGAGAAGGAAAAGGCCCTTAGCTTATGGTTGTTGCTCTCCAATCTTGGTGGTCTAAGAGTCTCCATCAAAATCTCATAGTTCATCAAATGTTGGTGAGGAGACTCTCCTTCCATCCCTCCAAATTGATTATGCCGGATCATTTGAAGAACTTGAGGGCGGAGTTCATAGTTGTGGGTAGCGGGATCTCCTAGGTTCACACCCGGTCGGTGTGCTCTTTGTGCCGGATCCATACGCCTCCCTAGGGTTTGTGGCTCCTCAATTGCAATAGGAACGACCCTAACATTGGCCGCCGGCTGCGGTTGTGGTGGAGGAGGTGGAGGTTGTCGGCGATTAAGCTCCCCTTGTACAAGAGCTTGCCTAATCTCCTCAATCTCCCTCCTAGTTTCCTCTTGCCTCTCATTGGCAAGTCTCCTTTCTTCCTCCAAGAGCTCATCTCTTAGCCTTATTTGCTCTAAGGCTTCATCCAATTCAGCTTGAAGATTTCTACCGGCCATCTCTTTCTCTTTTCGGATGTTCTTAGATCTAGATCGAAGGGTTTTCTCCGGTTCGGGATCGAATGGAGCTAAATCCTTGCCACGAGATCTTCGCATACACCTAAAGAGTAATAGATGTCCTGAAAAGCAAAGACACAAACCAAAGAGAGATCAAAAGCAACAAGAAAGATCTACACTAGAAACAATCACAAAATAGACTCAATCTAGACCTAGTCCCCGGCAACGGCGCCAAAAACTTATTACGCTAAAAAGTATGCACGCAATAAGCCTTAAATTTATACTCGTTATAATTATCCTAACTTCTAGCGCACCCGCAGTGTACGGGACGTTTGTAGTATGGATAGTACTCCGAGGTCGAACGCAAAGACTAAGGTGAAATTGATTCGGTTTTGTGATTAAATTTAGTGAAGGTCTAAGGTTAGAAAAGAGGGAAACAAAGGAAGAAAATCTCAATTGTTTTTGTTGGTTTTAAGTGATCACATCAAAGATCATAATTCATGCAAAGCAATCAATTAAACTAAACCAAAAAAATCAGCACAAATAAACAAATCAAACGAGATATTGATCAAGGAAAAAGAGAGACGGATTCTAGGGGTCGGAAATTCCGGTTATGGCATAGAACTCAAGTTATCTATTCATATTTTGGATTGATTTTGATATGTTGGGATTAGGTGTTTCTAAATTGGGAGCAATTACCGGGTAGGTCTCATGATCCGACTAATCCACACCTAAGGTCTCATTACCGGGTAAGTCTCTAAGAACCTAAGGTTAGGAATTTCTCACAAACCGGGATTGTCAATTAGGGATCTAACCTATCCTTACCGGGTAAGTCTTGGAGAGGGAAGTCTTAATCAACATTCCTAGCACATCTAATCCAATGGCGACTTGTTAAGTTCACCACTACCTAAGGTTTCGCTATTTTAGATTCTAAGGGAAAGGATTACCGGGTAAGTCTCTCCTAACACTTAGTCACTACACTAGGATACCCTAGAGTAGGTTAAACTCAGCAAAAACTTAGGGTTTCAACAATTTTATGAATCTAAGGTAATATCCTTCGAACCAGGAAAAATCACGGTTTGTTCTTCAGAAACCACGGCCGTGGTTCTTCAAGAACTACCCGTGATTCCTAACAGCAGCTACGTTCATAAACAAAAATCATCCAAAAGTAAATCTAAGTCCGTCCTATCATAGATCTATCCATAACCATCCTTTCTTTACCCTAGAATCACATCAATTTAGCCTACAACATTCATAATGGGAATCAAAGCAAACAAACATAGAATCATAACCTCCATTGCAAGAAAATGAAAGAAAGAAGATGAACAAAGGAATTTCAAACACAACCCCATTCTGAAGATGAAATTAGAACGACTTACAATCCTTCCAAAGGAAGGTTCAAGAGTTCATAAATCTCTAGCAATAAATCCGAATTACAAGAACTAAGTGTGTCTTCTCCTCTCTTCTTCAATGGCTCCTTCCTTCTTCTCTTTTGCACTTTCCTTCCTAGAAAAATCCTTCTTCTTCTTGGAATATATTTTGTTCAAGGAATGGATAATGTGTGAGCTCTCCCAAACTACCCCAGCTCCCAGCTGCTTAAAACAACCCATCAAGGACCACTTTTATAACCAATTCTTCATGAGCTGGCCATGAGAGTCGTGGCACAGCTGTCACGAGAATCTGGCAAAATCCACGGTCATTTCCACGGCCGTGGTTCTTCAAGAACCCGTGATTCTATGCAGAAACTTCGCTTTGGATCATTGAGCTGCGGTTTGGTGCATGGCTAGTGTTGGCAAGGTTCCATGAGTCCTCCTAGCTCTTTGTTTGTGTTGTAATGAGTCCGAGGACATGTCATCTAAATGAACGATCCTTTGACGCATCGTTTTAGCTCTAAACTTCCCGAAATACCTACAAAACGCACACAAGTCCGTGCAGACGTCTATCCCGACAAAATACATGTTTTAAGTGCAAAACGTATTGGACTAGTACTAGATCATGCATGATTGAGCGGGAACAAGCTCGTCCATGTTTTAAGTGCAAAACGCACACAAGTCCGTGTAGACGTCTATCCCGACAAGATTCATTGATCACATGCACAAGAACAAGCTCGTCCATGCGCATCTTTCAACTCAACCATGGAAGGAAGAAGAAAGCACCAACCATTCACCTACACATCTTCTAACTAAACCATGCAAGGACATAGAGGGTTCTAACCCCATGTATCCCTTATCGATGTAAGCATGCATGAACATAGAGAATGGCAGGTCCACTCTTTCCTTTTCGTTTCAACCATGCAAAAGCATAGGGAACCCGAAGATCACACTTCACCCGATTCAACTGAAAGTATCTCCGGACCAGCCCCGGTTCACACATGCATTGCTCGCCGATCTCCCATGCGTGTGTACGACCTTCTTGGAGCGAGCCAACCATGCATCGTACCTAGTTCGGTCCATTCATGCAAACTCCCTTTTCGGTCCGAACTGCACGACGCATTTTATACATCCATGAAGACCGGACCACCCATGCAAGCTTACCTAACCCTCCATGCACTCGTGATGATTGGACCATACACGCTATTTTAAATCCACCATACACCCATGGAGAATGGTCCGAATCTTGTGGCCAATTTTGGGTCAAAGATATTTTATTTTCTGTCCATGAAAACTTCTTTAATTATGGGTTAATTTTTTACCTTTGATTGTTAATTTTCCGCTCATATTTCTTTTAATTATTTTACAAATAGTTTAAGTCTTCTAATAGATAAGTTTAAAGATAGATTGAGAAAATGAAGTATATCTTTTACAAGATATATTTGATTGATCCTATGTAATATTATCTTAGAGTAGATTGAGAGAATCATGTATATCTCTTACAATATATATTTGATTGATGTTAGAGGATCCTATTAATATTATCTTAGAGTACATTGAGAGAATCATGTATATCTTTTACAAGCAATATTTGATTGATGATCCTATGTAATATTATGTTAGAGTAGATTGAGAGAATCATGTATATCTTTTACAAGATATATGTGATTGATGTTAGAAGATCTTATGTAATATTATGTTACATTAGATTGAGAGAATAATGTATATCTTTTGTAAAATATATTTGATTGATGTTAGATGATCGTATGTAATATTATGTTAGAGTAGATTGAGAGAATCATATATATATATATATATATTTTACAAGATATATTTGATTGATCTTATGTAATATTATCTTAGAGTAGATTGAGAGAATCATGTATATCTTTTACAAGATATATTTGATTAATGTTAGAAGATCCAATGTAATATTATCTTAGTCTTTTACATGATATATTTTATTGATATTAGAAGATCTGGGATGCTATCATGTACTCACGCCTCTCCTACATATATAGGATACCCGGCGCCTGTTATCTCTTCGTCTTCATCCTCCTCAATTCGGAGCAGATTCAAGTCGGCCGACATAAGAAAACAAGAACAAGCGGCGTTGATCACAAGTTAATAGTACAAATCCCTTGTAAATGTCGTGCGTGTCGGTTATGGGCCGCCGGATACCGGCGGTGATCTGATCTGGTTCCGTCTGGAGGTTTGGAGGGTAGGTCGAAGTGGTTCGGGGTCGGATCTTCATGGCAGATTTTATCGATTTCCTAGTGATTTCGCTTTCGCATGCCGAGTGTTGATTGATTGGGAGGAATAGTGATGAAGAGGAGGCAGAAGAAGCGGATAATGAGGGACCGTTACGAGGGGCTTTAATGCTTCCATGGATTCCTTGGAAGAGGCTTTACCTATTAGGTGTGTTGCGTTGTTTATCTTCTCCTGGTTTCATTAATCTTTTATGTTGTGTGATCCGTACTGTGATTTTGATTGAATCTTGTGAAAGTTACCGAACAATTTGGTCTCCAGAAGGCGAATCTTGATGTTGTTTCGTTATATGAAATAATTTACTATTTTGAATTTATTTTGTGAGAGGAGTGTATGCGCAAGAAGGTTTCTTGTCTTGAAATTCCTTCCCCGCAAATCCACATATGATTCTTGTGACATTCATACATTGATGCTTTCTTTGGGAAGCACTTTGTTCAATTCTAATTGTTTCTGATATGAAAACAACATCAAGAAAATTTGTAAATTTCACATTATTCGATCAAAATCATAGTTAGAAATTCAAATCGATCACACACCACAAAAATTTAATGAAAACAGGAGAAGATGCAAAGCAACGCATCTCGAAGGTAAAACCTCTTCCAAGGAATCCATGGAAGCTTTAAAGCCCTCCCTTAGCGGTCCCTCATTCTCCGCTTCTTCTTCCTCCTCTTCATCACTGTTCTTGCCAATGGATGAAGACTCGGCAGGCGAAGGGTGAAATCATATGTGGATTTCCTTCGGAAATCGATAAAAACTACAATCAAGATCCGACCCCGATCCACTTCGACCTACCTCCTCCAAACCTCCAGCCGGAACTAAGATCAGACTATAACACAGACACGCACTACATTTACAGGGGTTTTTTTACTATTACCTTGTGATGTAAGTGATATTTTGATAACCCCTGCATCATTGCCTTGCCTATCTCCATTGTCTAAATCAATAGTTTGGTTACTTTTTTTGTTTTTTTCTTTGTAAAAAAATGGGGTTGTTCAACATATAACTGATATTTCTTCGTTTGTACCTCTTTTTATGTCTTTTCCATGATTATTTGTTTTTTTTCTTCCACAAGGTGTACACAATATCAAGTTCATTTTTATTCATTTATTCATTATAATTATCTTCAGTGGTGAATTTCCATCTTCACATGGAAATCTTACTAATCACGAGTATTTGTAAGACTTTTGTGCAATAATCTTAATTCATATATGTCATTTGCTTATCCAACACTGCGCTAATCATAAACACTATTGCCTTATTTTATTTACTTATTTGTGCAAGCAGGATTTTGTGTAACAACAATCTCTCCGGGACAATTCCATACTCACTTTCAGACCTTGCCAATTTGATCAGTCTGTATGTGAACATGCTCTTAGGACACCAACATTTATAGTTCTATGTTTGAGCCTCTTTTATGTTTGATCAGTCTTTCATTCTCTTAGGCTTAAGTGGAATGGATTAACAAGTACCTGCTCAGAATTCCATTTAATTTGATGCTGCTTGTTGTTAATTTATTTTAGATACTGAACTACTTGATCTGTTTCCAGTAATTTTTTTTATCAGTTTGAGCATGTAGCATAAACGCTGGTATTCCTTGGATCTTATTCTATTTTTTTGTGTTACAGTTTTACAGGGAACAACTTAAACTGTGGAGGAAATTCTTCTCATCTATGTGCATCTAGTAGCAGCAGTTCGGGTTAGATTGACTTAAGTTTGTGCTCATCTTTTATCACATATTGGACCCAACAAAGTGTGAACTGACCAACTATCACCTCATCTGCTAACATGATCTTCACATAAATCGAAGTTTGGTATAATCTTTGGATATCATTGGAGGAGTTGTTGGTGTACTTTTGATTGTTGTCTTGATGAGCTTTGTGTATAACTTCTCCCTTCTTATGCTAATGCTGCTTATCCTTGATTCGATAACATATATTTCATTTGGAACTAAATTGTTTGTACATCTTGTGGTATGTTTTTTGATCAACTCAAGCATCATTATGAAATCTAATTCACGTCAAACATGAGTACAATCTATTGCAATAAGATTGCAACTTCTACATGAAACTGTTTTTTTTTCCACCAAAGGCATTTCTGTTCCTTCTTTTCATACCTAATAGAGATAAAACCGGAGAGCCTATTTTCGACTGGCCTACAAGAAAACGAATTGCACTGGGCACTGCTCGTGGATTGGCTTACCTTCATGGCCACTGCAACCCCAAGATCATCCACCGTGATGCCAAGGCTGCTAACGTGTTACTAGATGAAGATTTTGAGGCAGTTGTTGGCAATTTTTGCTTGGAAAAGTTGGTTGATGTAGGAAAAACCAATGTGACTACACAAGTACGCTGGACGATGGGACACATTGCACCTGAGTACCTTTCCACTCGAAAGTCATCAGAGAAGACATATGCGATTATAATTCTTGAACTAGTAACAAGTCAGCATACAATTGACTTCTCACGCATGGAAGAAGAAGATGACGTCGAAAATCCAATCTAGAGAGTCCACCTAAACACACAAAGAAATCGAAAATCCGCTTGTGATGTTGTGTATTTAACCTTAACGATAATTTCAATGACACTCTGGTTAAGAGTGTCACAATTCTGCAGATATTGGAGAATTTTGTCGTTATTAAAAGTTTTCATTATAGTCGGACAATTAAAGAATAGTTGTTTAGTAGATTTTGTATGATTACAAAAAACACTTGCATCACCACCAGGACTTTTTGTGCATCAAGAGTAGCTTTAATCGAAAGTCCAAACAAAGAAATTTCTTAATCTTAGGCATAATATTCAAGTCCCAAATCCAAGTTTTATCTTGTGTAACACCAACTTTATTTTTTTGGATCAAATCTGTAACACCCCAAGTTTCAAAACTCGGGGAGCTACTGGTTAGGACCTCACAATGGGTCCCGACCTTGGTTTAACAACAACATTACTTGGATCTTACAACAAGGCACAAATGTACTTAAAAACAATTTCAAAATATAATATTTTTACTGTATGAATGTACACATGTGACAGCCTTACAAAACATATACATATACATAACATGCATGCTGTAAGGGAGACTCCCCCGTCCTCATCTAATGAGTACGTGGACCCGGCTGACCATCCGTTCCGGATCACTCTGCAACTGTCTATCTCTACAAATCTACAACACGGATAAACCGTTAGCTAACAATCCAAATTTAGGAGAATAATGATAGCACAAACACACTCAAGATAACATAAAACAATCATCATGCTGGCATACAAACCGGTTATTATCTGTTCATTAAGTGAGTCACCTTATTCCATTTTACTGTTGTGGCACGAGAAATCTTAAGAGTTCTCGCCTCCGTTCCTTATCCAACTGGGTGTAGGTCTAGCTTACCTCCGCCGGTAGCATCACTACAAACCGAGTGTGGACTAGTCCCTAAAGAAACCCCCAGCGCCCTCAAGCTAACTGAGCAGAATGCCACCGTCCGTTACTCTTAGGCCAAGGTATAGGTCGGTATATAAATATTACTAAAATATAACTATAAGAATCTCATTCACACACCACTACCATTATTCATACTCATATCTAGAAGTCAGCTAAGTAAGCCCAAAGGACTTACCTGAATTCAAACATAATCTCGTTATCTCGACTCGGTCTGTAACCGCAGGAACTCAACCGCCTGTTATAGAAGGCAAGTGGATCAATAATATATCCCACTTAATTAGAAGTCTTTGACTTCTAAGATATTTAACTCTATCATCAGCTAAATTACCAAAATACCCTTATACGGATAAATGACTATTTACCCCTGGTCCCGAAACTTTATAAAATTCCATAACAAAGTTCCAAACTATTCTTTGGAATTCAAAACCACACTCAAACTCTCAAAGGAAAGTTTGCTAAAGATTTAGAAGAGTTAACTACATTCTTGACTTTCATAAAAAGTCGTCAAGGTCCGACTTTGGCTTAATTTATGAGAACCGAATAAAAATATAAAAGTCTAACAAAAATCTCTAAGTCTTTTATGCTATGCACTCTATCCATAGTAGTCAGAATTTCCCAAAAATACATAATAATCACTTCTACATAAATTCTCAAAGTCAGTTCCTAAACCAGAAATTCAGACTTAGCCAAAAACTGAGTATTTCTTAACTGCTCAGCCAGTCCACTTTGGACCTTCATAGATCTAAATCCAACCGTTGGATCAACCCCAACTTTTGATACACCACACTATGCATGACACTATATAACATATTAAAAACTGAACGGTGGATTACGTTTCTAAGGTATCCAAACTTAAGCTCAAACATGACTGCACAACCCAGATAATTCCAGCCCTCAACAATTTCAGCAACATCCAGAAAACTGTTTAAGGTCTCAACTTCAAAAATTCATAACTCCTAAACCACTTGTTGGATGCATCCCAAATTTTAATATGTTCCACCACAATATGCCAACTATATCATATCCAAAATTCAAGTCAAACAGAGATCAAAATATTATTCAAAACTATCTCTCAAAACAGCATCACATGCTGTTTTTCCCAACACTCAGCACATTTATAAAAACTGTGTGAGGAGTCAACTTTGAGACACCGTAACTCTCAAACCGTAGCATGGATTCCTCTAAAATTTTAGTATGATCTACTATACTATATCAACTATAACATGTCAGAAATTCAAGTCTAACAGAAGTCAATAACCCCTCAAAATTTATTCCACAAAACTGCATCTCAAGCAAATTTCCTCAAACTCAGCACACTAAAAAAAAACTGCATGAATAGCCAACTTCGGGATACTATAACTCTCACACCGTAACTCCGATTGTTCCCAAATTTTAGTATGATATACTATGCAACACTGACTACAATATATCCGACATTCATCAAGAAAAGAGGTGTCTAACATACCTAAATCTGGACTCGAAAATGCCTGCTTGTCACTTCATGCACATTCAACAATCCGAGATCCTTCTCGCTACTGCTGTGTTTCTGTACAAGGTTTGCAAGTATCCATCAGAGATCAAAAGCCTTATAAAAATATCTTACAAAACCACATCACATGCTGTTTTGTGAGATAGCCTAACCTAAACATCAATAGGTCGAAACTCCTTAGCAGTAAACAAGGGCTCCTCATCTAGACACAACAACAACTCCTCCGATCGACGTATATGGAGGATATATATTACACGAAATTCCCTCACGAAACTATTAAGAACTGCAGAGGCTAAGTCCCACTACCTGTCTGCAGTGAGGAGGACGGAAGTCCGACGCCAATGGGAACTCCAGTGGTGGCCAATATCGATGGCGGAGACAAGAGTAACCGGTTGTCGCTTTCCCCTCACGCAGTCGGTTACAATGCACACAGTGAAGCGGTCGAGGCTGCTTGCGTCGGCGATGAAGGCCTCCGGTAGTGGTTGATGTCGGCTGAAAGGGCTCACTTGTACAGAAGACAATGCGCCATCAGTTCACCACAATGGCTCTCGGTTTCCACTACAGAGAAGGAAGAGCAACTGTACTTACCCGGCGTCGGAGTGCAGAAGGGAAACGCAAGGCTGGCGACGGCTCTCCTACCGGAGAGGATGATACCCCTGGTGTCCTTGTTTGCGGCCGGTGCTGGCGAGATCATGGCGAAGATGAAGACGGTGCTGCTTCACGTCTAGCGAGGGTACTGTTGTGCTCTTGCGTGATTACCCGAAAGAGAGTGGTGAATTAGGTTAGAAGGGTTAATGAGGGTCTATTAGGGTAAAGATAATCAAAATAGAGGTAATTAGGATAGGGTTAATGACGGTATATTAGGGTAAAGATAATTACGATAGAGATAGTGCCACTATTCACGGGATTGAGGGAGTTTGGAAGATAGGAGAGAGAGAGTGCTTAAGTGTTGCCCAAGGTGACGTGGAGCTGTAGGAAGGAGTTTGTCTTGGGTTGGAGCTTCGGCCTCATTAACAGCCCAGAAGGCCTCGTCTAATTGCCTTGTCACAAGGCCCGGATGGCAAAGAAATGAAGCTGCTTATGAAGTAATGGGCCCACCACGCCTGCTGAAGGAAAACGTAAGGTTGGGCCCGTCAGGCCTACTGAGTGAGAATGGCCCGCTAAGGCCGGCTGAAGGCTGGAAATAAAGAAGGCCCGTGTCCGGTAACGTTTGGTTAGACCCGTTAAATGTAACTCGAATCATGTTTCCGAAAATTTTTTTTTCAGATATTACATCAGTTCCCCGTTAAATTAAGTTTCGTCCCGAAACTTAGGATAAGGATGATCCTTAAGGTATCGTATAGACATTTGTCTAGTGTATCTAACCACTATATCAAAAATCCCACCGTTCCCCTTTTCTAATCGTAAAAGCATCCATCATTTAATAGACCGTAATTATAACACACATCAAAGAGTAAGCACTCAAGCATGAAAGTAAACAAGTAGTCAAATAATATCGTACAAATACAGGGTCAAGCCCTAATTAGTTGTTCTCAAGGTTACAACTATCTTTTTATAGATTTCAGAAATGTTACGTCTCATATCCATAGTATCTGTGGTAGCCTCGTCGGCTTTTCATAACACCACTGACTCCGAAGTCTCTTCATATACTTGCATCACAAGCGCTTGTTACTATACACTAGAGTGGATACTAGATATCTTCATGGTATCATCCGGCTCAATAGTCCGATCCTTAAATCTGATGACCTAATCGTGTCGGGTAGGTATCCCTCGAACTGAATCCGAGGACAATTGGGGTTATTCTCCCCAATAGGGTGTGGAATACTAATCCACCAATCACTTTCAAATCTGTTTCCAAGACCACACAAAGGTGTCTTACCTAATTCACTTCTAGATCGCTTGATGAGTTTACTGAGAACAGTTTATCCAACTTTCTTCCTTACTCTCGTTGCAACCCCTTACTTCCGGTCGTCCGAAGGGTTCTGACTATGCACTCGGAAACAAAGGTCTTAAACTTCCCCGACTCCTTGATCATGTCTCTTAATAGGACCCAATCATGTTGTTCTTCAATTAAGGAATCATCACCTATACCTTTTTGGTCTTAAACCTGATATAACAATATAATCAACAATCCGATAGTAAAACCGGTTGTCATTTAATAGATCTCTATCACATCCTTAACTCCACCTCATACTCCTTACTCCGCTTCCAAGATCTTAAAGTGACAAAGAATGTGTCCGGAATGACGTACTAGACATAAGGTGATCTAACATCCCAGTCGTTGATCATAACTACTCAATAGATGATAACACACCATCTACACTAGACTCTTATACCCACTAGGTTTACCGGAACGAGAATATTCCTCTAACGCACAACTCGTGTCCATTCCGATACAAATTCCCTATACTCCACTCCGAGATTATGCTTTCTTTAAGTACGGTTACTGGGTCGCAACTATACTCTTTTCGCTACTCTTTCTTATGTATCTTTCGACTCAGGATGGTGGTTACACACTTTGAGCTTTTTGATGCAGAGCACGCACAAAACCTTAATAATATCGTTAATTACTTTCTCCCTCCCATGAAAATACGCTCCCAAATACCCTTTAGGTATTAATTCCCAAATTTGTTTATCTATCGACATGTGACGAAGTTGTCATGTTTCACCGGGATGGTGGTTACACACTTTGATTGAATCTTGTGTAATTTACCGAACAATTTGGTCTCCAGAAGGCGAATCTTGATGTTGTTTCGTTATATGAAAAAATTTACTATTTTGAATGTATTTTGTGAGAGGAGTGTATGCGCAAGAAGGTTTCTTGTCTTGAAATTCCTTCCCTGCAAATCCACATATGATTCTTGTGACATTCATACATTGATGCTTTCTTTGGAAAGCACTTTGTTCAATTCTAATTGTTTCTGATATGAAAACAACATCAAGAAAATTTGTAAATTTCACATTATTCGATCAAAATCATAGTTAGAAATTCAAATCGATCACACACCACAAAAAATTAATGAAAACAAGAGAAGATGCAAAGCAACGCATCTCGAAGGTAAAGCCTCTTCCAAGGAATCCATGGAAGCTTCAAAGCCCTCTCTTAGCGGTCCCTCATTTTCCGCTTCTTCTTCCTCCTCTTCATCACTGTTCTTGCCAATGGATGAAGACTCGGCAGGCGAAGGGTGAAATCATATGTGGATTTCCTTCGGAAATCGATAAAAGCTGCAATCAAGATCCGACCCCGATCCACTTCGACCTACCTCCTCCAAACCTCCAGCCGAAACTAAGATCAGACTATAACACAGACACGCACTACATTTACAGGTTTTTTTTTACTATTACCTTGTGATGTAAGTGATATTTTGATAACCCTGCATCATTGCCTTGCCTATCTCCATTGTCTAAATCAATAGTTTGGTTACTTTTTTCGTTTTTTTCTTTGTAAAAAAATGGGGTTGTTCAACATATAATTGATATTTCTTCGTTTGTACCTCTTTTTATGTCTTTTCCATGATAATTTGTTTTTTTTCTTCCACAAGGTGTACACAATATCAAGTTCTTTTTTATTCATTTATTCATTATAATTATCTTCAGTGGTGAACTTCCATCTTCACTTGGAAATCTTACTAATCACGAGTATTTGTAAGACTTTTGTGCAATAATCTTAATTCATATATGTCATTTGTTCATCCAGCTCTGCGCCAATCATAAACACTATTGCCTTATTTTATTTACTTATTTGTGCAAGTAGGATTTTGAGTGACAACAATCTCTCCGGGACAATTCCATACTCACTTTCAGACCTTGCCAATTTGATCAGTCTGTATGTGAACATGCTCTTAGGACACCAACATTTATAGTTCTATGTTTGAGCCTCTTTTATGTTTGATCCGTCTTTTATGCTCTTAGGCTTAAGTGGAATGGATTAACAAGTACCTGCTCAGACTTCCATTTAATTTGATGTTGCTTGTTGTTAATTTATTTTAGATACTGAACTACTTGTTCTATGTCCAGTAATTTTTTTTTATCAGTTTGAGCATGTAGCATAAACGCTGGTATTCCTTGGATCTTATTCTATTTTTTTGTGTTACAGTTTTACACGGAACAACTTAAACTGTGGAGGAAATTCTTTTCATCTATGTGCATCTAGTAGCAGCAGTTCGGGTTAGATTGACTTAAGTTTGTGCTCATCTTTTATCACATATTGGACCCAACAAAGTGTGAACTGACCAACTATCACCTCATCTGCTAACTTGATCTTCACATAAATCGAAGTTTGGTATAATCTTTGGATATCATTGGAGGAGTTGTTGGTGTACTTTTGATTGTTGTCTTGATGAGCTTTGTGTATAACTTCAACCTTCTTATGCTAATCCTGCCTATCCTTGATTCGATAACATATATTTCATTTGGAACTAAATTGTTTGTACATCTTGTGGTATGTTTGTTGATCAACTCAAGCATTATCATGAAATCTAATTCACGTCAAACATGAGTACAATCTATTGCAATAAGATTGCAACTTCTACATGAAACTGTTTTTTTTTCCACCAAAGGCATTTATGTTCCTTCTTTTCTTACCTAATAAAGATAAAACCGGAGAGCCTATTTTGGACTGGCCTACAAGAAAACAAATTGCAGTAGGCACTGCTCGTAGATTGGCTTACTTTCATGGCCACTGCAACCCCAAGATCATCCACCGTGATGACAAGGCTGTTAACGTGTTACTAGATGAAGATTTTGAGGCTGTTGTTGGCAATTTTTGCTTGGCAAAGTTGGTTGATGTAGGAAAAACCAATGTGACTACACAAGTACGCGGGACGATGGGACACATTGCACCTGAGTACCTTTCCACTGGAAAGTCATCAGAGAAGACAGATGTGATTATGCTTCTTGAACTAGTAACAAGTCAGGATGCAATTGACTTCTCACGCATGGAAGAAGAAGATGACGTCGAAAATCCAATCCAGAGAGTCCACCTAAACACACAAAGAAATCGAAAATCCGCTTGTGATATTGTGTATTTTACCGTAACGATAATTTCAATAACACTCTGGTTAAGAGTGTCACAATTCTGCAGACATTGGAGAATTTTGTTGTTATTAAAAGTTTTCATTATAGTCGGACAATTAAAGAAGAGTTGTTTAGTAGATTTTGTATGATTACAAAAAACACTTGCATCACCACCAGGACTTTTTGTGCATCAAGAGTAGCTTTAATCGAAAGTCCAAACAAAGAAATTTCTTAATCTTACGCATAATATTCAAGTCCCAAATCCAAGTTTTATCTTGTGTAACACCAACTTTATTTTTTTGGATCAAATCAATAGTTGCCTTTGTGTAGAACCAACCATAATCATTGTTAGCCCAATAGATTTTATCACAAATATCATTTATTGGTAAAACATAATTTTTAATTTTATCAATGATATAGCATGAAAGAAGGGTCTGAATTTGATTGAGAAAATGGGTATTCCATTTCAAGTTAGTAATAGTTCGCTACCAGGATATTCTCATTAGTTAAAGTATCATTTGTTCTTAATTTCAATAAAGGTTCATCATAAATCCAACAATCTTTCCAAGATTTAATAGTATTTTCATCACTAACTCTTCACTTGACACCCACATAATTTCCTTCTTATGTTTCATAAGTTTGTTCCATTGCCAAGAAGATGAGGAGTGATATTGATAGTCCTATAAACAAATAAGAGGATGAGGAGTGACATTGATGAGGAGTGGCATTGGATATAGTATCCATATATTCAATTAGGACGTACCTTTTATCATGTTGGATAATCATAATTGTTTTGTTCTTCATTTGATATTCCTTCCATAGGAGGCATAGGCCTCTCGAGTATCCAGTTTACCAAAGAAACCATATATATGAGTAGGAAATATTTTGAAAAATATCAAACAAATTGAATAATCTGTATACTTTACTAAAGTACATTACACTAATGCTGATGTGGCGCCTCCATGTTTTTTTTTCGGACTAAATCTTTTATTAAATCACAAATTAAGCCAATAAATCTTTTTTTACTAAAGAAATATCTAAAAAATATAAAACTAACCAACAATTTATTTGCTTACATGTTTGATCACGATTTTTTTATATAATTTATATATAAATCGTAACAAGATGGATTAGTTGCAACTAACAAATTAAATTAATTTTAAACAAATATCTAATCGGTTTAATTATTTACAATCAATAAATATATACTCGGTTGCAACTAAAATATAATTTTTATTTTTTATCGTTGTTTTATGTATTTTAAATCGAAACTATTAAGATTACGTCTGATAACCTTATCCCAAATTCTAATTGATTTATTTTATTCGGTAAGATTCGTCTCATTTCTTTTCTCATCTATATACTTACTAAAACAGACGACATAAAGCTAACGTGGCGTTTTCACATTTTTTTCGGATTTAATCTTTTTACTAAATTACAAATTAAGCCATAACTAAAAGTCTCATAAACTGAGAAAAAGTACAGTCATAACTGAAAGACCGATAAAAGAAACTGCACCCCATCCTAAGGAGTACGACACCCCGGCTGTCCACTACCATCTGGATCACTCGGCATCTGCTCTAACCTGTGGCAAGTTTAAACAACGATAAACAGTTATCTAACTAATCAAATATAAGTACAAAGATAAATAGCACAAACACACAGAAGAAGAATATAAACATTCAACATGCTTGCACACAATCCTCTTATTATCTGATAACTTATGTGATTCACATTATCCGGTTTTAAAAGTTGTAGCACGAGAAATCTTAAGATTCTCGCCCCAGTTCCTTATCCAACTGGTGATAGTTTGGCACACCTCCACCGGTGGCGTCCCCGCAAACCAAGTATGGATTAGATCCGAAGGAAACCCCCAACGCCCTCGAGCTAACTGAGCAGAATGCTACCGCCCGTTACTCTAAGGCCAGATATGTAAGTCGGTCGATGATTACTATGAAATACACTAGTGCACACATCATTCACACACCACTGTCATCATTCACACACATATCTGAAAACTAGCTAAGTAAGCCGAAAGGACTTACATAAAATAGATCTCGACTCTCTAATTTGCAAATTGATCTGTAACTGTAGGAATTCAGTAGCCTGTCAAAGGAGGCAAGTGTGTCAGCATACTTTCTAGGTAATTAGAAGTCTAAAACTTCTAAGATAGTAGATCCTATTAGAACAGAATTTAATACAGTACCAATTTATGGTAAAATGACTATTTTACCATTGGTCCCGAAACTTCCAAAAATTCCATAATTCATGCCTAAACTCTTATTTGAGACTAAAAAGTAATATTCTAACTCCTAAAGATGGGTTTAGTTACAAACTAGCAATTTACCCATTTTCCTATTTTCCGAAAGATCATTAAGGTCCAACTTCGGCTTCAAATATGAAATTCGAATAAACTTATAAAAATTCCGAAATAATTCTCTAAATCATCTATGGTAACCCATCTACTCCTAGGAGCAAGAATTTCTCAAACTGTTCAACCATCATTTCTATAAAAATTCCCAAAGTTGGTTACAACACTTACATTTCCTATACTTAGCCAAAATTTCATTGTTGGAAAAACAGCTTAACTACTCCACTTTGGGAGCTTATAACTTCTAATCCGACCGTTCATTTCTTCTCAAATTTTAACACGGTAAACTACATATATCTACCTATTATCTATTAAAATTTCAACGGTGGATCTTCTACATAACTCTTTAACATTGGTCTACAACAATGCCAATTTCCAACCCCAAAACTGAAGCAAACAAAAATTAATTTACAGCAGTTCATGTATACAACTATTTCGGACATCTTAACTCAGCAGCTACTATCCACCAACACCACCCATGTTCCAGTCCTAAGTAACGCCTCATCTCTCAAGTTTAACCTAGTCCTAAACGTCTAACTGATTATCCAAATACTAGCAGTGCAGGGGGTCGAGAGCACTTACCTACGAGTCTGCAGTGGTGAAGGAACACAGTAATCTAGCGCCTTTTACACCGCCTTGGCTGCTGAATCCTTTACAACAGAAAGACAATAAGTTTTGGCCCCTAGACTAGACCTAAGTTGAAGACAAGGGTAAGCGGAATTTTGCCTCACCTCACTGCCCTTCTTAGAATTGGAGATGGATGGCGGAAGTTTCCTGGTTGGTTCGAGCCTTCTGATGCAGTGTACTCGAGCCTTCTGCACGTGAATGAGAGCATTACATCATCGATATCAAACAATGCCGAAGGGAGGGGATATGAATAGTATCCATTCGACTCATGTTCGCCTCTAAACGTGCGTGCAAATAAGTTTTAAATTTATAAAACTAGAATAAAAGCAAGCGAACCCGCAGTGTACGGATCGGCGTAGATTAGCAAGTATTCCAGAGTATCGATATCAGGGAATTGGTGAAACAAAGTCAGTTTCAAGTAATCAGGCAATGAAAAGTGTAGAAGCTTTGCAAATATTGGGAAAACAACAATCCTAAAGATCTAGGTATCTAATTGTGGCAATCGATTCAAGATATTCTATAAGTATAAGGACAGAGTTGAGAATTGCAAAGGTATACTAAGGTAAGGTGATGTACTGTGAAGTTCCAAAACCCTATATGTCTAACCCAAAGACACTCTCTATAAAGGTTGTTGATCTCAAATACCCATGCCCAAACCCAAGGAATCAAAGACAAGCCAAAACGGTTGAGGTTGTGACACTCGAAACCGAAATAGAGGATGTTGAGTCTCACTACTACCTAGAAAGGACAAGCCAAGGCTAGGTTAAAGCTAATCTTCAAACACATATCTAAGAACACTATAAAGAGGGAAAAGCAACTAAAACAAGTGCCTAAAATATCGTCATATTTCATACTAACAACTCACCTACTGAAGGGTTGTGTGCAGAACCTGTGTCCCAGGCGTAGGTACGTGTGCAGTAGTGTTGCTACCTTCTTGATCTCGCAGCATGGAGAGTCTGGCTCGTCTGGGAGTGTCGCAGCAAGGAACGTCTGGCTCGTCTGGGGAGGGATTGGAAACTTACGCTGCAACACTGAGATAGTCCACCTATCTGCACTTGTACTCGTCTATGAGGAGATCTCGTCACCCCTGCAGATAGGTCTATTCAGATCGAAAGAGATGGCAGCAAAGTAGGAGAGTGGTAGGACTCACCGACTGTGTGCTCTGGCCTGATGTAGAGGGGCACCAGGGAAGCTGCACTGCTTGATCTAGGCTCGCTGGTTGAGCACTCCTTGCGTCTGTAACGAAGGAACGAGTACCAGGAAGGTTGGGAAAAACGTATGAAGAATCGGGAGGGGAGAAGGTGTTACGAGAGTAGCCAGAAGGGAGGCGACATTCATGGAGTGAACCTGGACAGATTGAAGCGAGGTTGGAAAGGAAAGAATCATAGAGGCGTGATATCCTGTGTAATCTCAAGATCGTTACAAGCTGAAGGGAAAGACGTAACTACTGCTCCCTAGGCTGAGAAATGACGAACAGAAGGTCATCCTGTAATGCCCCGTTCTTTTGGGTGCGTTCCGATTTTTATTTTCTTCCTACTTTCGATTCGTTCGTGGCACGAGATTTATTTTTATTATTTAAAAATAATATTCAACATAAAAAATAGATTTCCGGGTATTTTATTGTTTTGGTGTACATATACGTATTTCCGTATTTTATTTTTAGTCGCAAAAGTCGGAAATTTTCGATTCGGATATCCCGTTCCGTTCGTTTAATCGAGTTTTGCCCTATTCCCTTTTTCTTCATTCTTTTTCTTTTATTTTCTTTTTCTTTTCTCCTGCCCCTTTTTTTGTCTCTTGCGTGTTGGAGCTATCCAGGAGATGGCAGGACCGCCTCCTTGTTCTCTCCTATCTGTAGTTGCTGCAGCTAGCCAGTGACCCCTCACCCTCCCTCTCGCTGGATCTACCCTAAGCAACCCTCACACTCTCATCTCACAATTCTCTCACCTGCAATCTCTTCTCTGCTCATCTCTTAGCCTATCCTTCTCTCTTTGATTTTCATCCCTCTATGTTGCCTCTGTTGAAGCCGATTGGAGGCTGCACCACTATTAGGGGAGAGTTCGGACCACCAGGACTCGCCGGAACGTTGAGGAGGCGCCTCTACACCGCCGCCTCAAGCCAATCGGAAAACCAAAAGGCCGGAGAACGCTGTCCTTCTTTTTCTCCCTGCTCCCTGTTCTCTTCTGACGCGAGGAGGGGAGACGCACCCGTCGATTTCCACCGGAGGACTGCCTCGCTGCCGCCAGAAAGGAAGCCCTTTGCCTTCGCCATCAAAGCCCGGAGTTGCCTTGTAACACCGCTTGCTTGCCCTCTCAAATAACCTCTGTCGCCAAAAACAGGGGTTAGTTGTTAATCCTTGTTGCCGCCAAACGCCGCCGGAGACGAGGTGCTGCCGCCCTTCTGCGAAGCCCTCCTGCTCCGCCGCTTCTCTCCTCTATCTTGTGCAGCCTTCCGGAGTCCCAGCACGTCCCAGCCGCCGCCAGCTCTTCCCTTTGCCGGCTGCTGCCCTTGCGGGTTCAAAAAGAACCCTTGTTTTGTTATTACATTCGGCTCCCAAAATTTTGGTATAATTACAAATAGTGCCCATGTTTTGTATTTGCAGCTTAGACCCACTCTTTCGGAAATGCATTTAATGCCCTTACTGATTTGTATAATTATAGTTGTGACCCTATGTTTTGAAATGTGCAGTTTTTGCCCTTGTGAATAAATCATAGACTTGGGATAAAGCTTATTTTGGAAAATGGTCGAGTTTATTGAGTACCATATTGTGCCGGGAAAGTTGACTACGGATTTTGACTCATCTTTATAGAATCGTATATTTTGTCCCGGACAATGTTCTTATTATTTTAACCTTGGATTTTAACTACGGGATTTTAAAGTTGACGTTTGAAAAACGAGTTTTACTTTGAGTTATATTTTATATAATTTTAAAATCAAATTTAGCATATAAGCTAAATTTCCTTAGCTTTGATTTTAGGTCCGGAAGCGCCCGGTATAGACCAACAAATCCATTCTCCACATCCGTAGATCGTACTCCGCCATCGACTTTGTGTGAGTACCTCTTTCTCGATATAGTATTATTTAGTAATAGTACTATTCGCTCCAAACGGTGTGTGCAAGTTTTAAATTTATAACCCTAGACGTAAGCTTAAAACAAGGATGCGAACCCGTAGTGTACGGGTCAATCGTAGTAAAAAGCAAGGAATTCCAGGGGTCGATCACAGGGACTTAGTGAAACAAAGTCCAATTACGGTATGCTTAAGCAATCACTAACCACAAAGCAATTAAAACAATCAAAGATGATATAGAAGTCAATAAAGGAAATATGCAATTCTAGGGATTAAAGCATCTAGTTGTGGTTCCAACTCAAGATCTAAAGATAAGCGGACAAAGCTGAGGTTTTTGCATAGGGAAGGTGTTACTAAAGTGGAATAGATCACCGGGTAAGTCTCACTACTCACTAATCCAAAACCGTAACTCCTATTACCGGGTAAGTCTCAAGGAATCAAGATAAAGAACTATAACCTCAAACTAACACATCATCTAAGGGGATAGAATCAACCTTTACCGGATAAGTCTCAGGCTAACTCACAAAGATGGGATGAAAGCACACTCAAACCCCAATAAAGGATAAACCTTTATTACCTACACTTACGATCTTAGGTAAACAAACAAAGGAATTACCAGGTAAGTCTCATCCTAGGCTTGCATTGAACCAGGAAAGGTGTAATAAGAATAGGATTTGGCAAGCTCTAACACTTAACTCTCAGTTTAGGATCAGATAAGTCACCTCGGTCAGAAGAATTCCACCCGGCCGAGATGTTCATCGATTGAGCGAGATGCTTAGGGTTAAGGTTAAAGACTCGAACTTTGAGGATCCTACTGGAATCTAAGATTATTCTATCATTGTTTTTCCCACAACCATCAGCCAATCACCCTAGAATCACACAAAGAGATTAGCCACTCATCATCATGAAAGTATTAATAAAATATATGGGAAGAAGGTGAATATTTGAACAAGAAGAATTTAATGAAAAGACTTCAATAACTGAATCAAATATCACAACAAAGCGTTCCTTGGATAGAAATCCAACAAGACAAGACAATAAGGAAGAGAATCTAAGGTAATCTTACAAGAAAACCTTCAAAAGCTATCAAAGCTACAATCTTCCTTCTTCAACCTTCAAAAAGGTTCTTCAAATCTCCCAACTGGAGTATGGCTGTAGCGGTGTATAAACCCTGATCGATGGTATAGCACGATGTTGGATTTGTGGAAATCCGACCCTTTTTATAGGGAAATAACTCTCCAAAGATAAGATATCTTAGAAAGATCTCTTCCCATAAAAATAGGTAAAATATAAGATCTAGTATATCTTCTTCCTTCCAGGAGCAAAGCCCAAAAATATAAGATCTCTTTCCAAAGATAAAGATCTCAGCCAAGAATAAAATATTCTCGCCGCGTCCCAGGTGTTCGCCTCGGTCGAGTCGACTTTTCTGGATCACCTCGGTCGGTGTGAATCTGTGGTCAACCGAGGTGAGTCAAAACTGAATGTGAAATCTCTCAAATCTGGTCCAAAGTGAATCTCTAATCCATGGCTATGCTTCCTGGATCGTTCCTTATGTTCCTGAATGTAGCTCCAATGACTCCATAACTCCTTTTGCTCCTTTTTGATGCAAAACGTGCCATTTTACCTACGATTACAACAAAACTAGGTGTAGACCTCGATTCCCGCAAAGGTAGATGAAATGGTAGTATAATCACATAATATACATACAAACATGCAGATTATGAAAGATAAAACGTCCAAACAAACCCCAAAATATAGACTATAATTCATGCTATCAAAATATCCCATACTTAGCCCTTGCTTGTCCCCAAGCAAGTTCCGCATATAAAAGACAAGATAGAATGGATTATAAGTCAATAAAATCAATGAATAGTCTTTCAAAAACATTTTTATGGTGTGCTAAAATCATAGATCACTCTAAGAGAATACTTCATGGAATTTAAAATCTAAATATGATCAAAACATTTTATAAATATAGAAAAGTTGTTCATCTTTGCATAAAATCATAGAATGCATAATAAGTCATAATTATCGAATTTAATCATGCATAATACAGTTTAAACCACTAAGTCAATCAACAAGCTCAAGGTCTTAAGGGCTTCCCAAAAGAAAGGTCAAGAAACGTGTAGGGTAGGGATGTATGTAAGGTAATGTGGTGCTAGAATCCGGGAAAAGGATGAATTTCACTTTCACTTTGACTTGCAACATCTTCCACCAATAAGCTTTGATTATTTCACACTTTTTCTTTTTACTTTACTTTTTGGGATGTGTTACGCTAAAAGATGTGTACGCAATAAGCCTTAAATTTATACTCGTTATAATTATCCTACTTCTAGCGCACCCGCAGTGTACGGGACGTATGTAGCAAGATAAGTATTCCAAGGTCGAACACAAAGACTAAGGTGAAATCGAATTAAGTTGTGATTGAATTTAGCAAGATCTAAGTCTAAAGAAAAGGATGCAAATAAAGGAAGAAAATCTCAATTGTTTTGGTTGTTTTTAGGTGATCACTTCAAAGATCAAATGCATGCAAACAATCAATCAAACTAAATCGGAAAATTGGCACAAATAAACAAATCGAACAAGATGTTGATCAAGAGAAAGGGAAGACGGATTCTAGGGGTTGGAAATTCCGGTTATGGCATAAAACTCAAGTTATCTATTCATTCTTTGGATTGATTATGATATGTTGGGATTAAGTGTTCCTAAAATGGGATCAATTACCGGGTAAGTCTCATGATCCAACTAATCCACACCTAAGGTCTCATTACCGGTTAAGTCTCTAAGAACCTAAGGGTAGGAATTTAACACAAACCGAATTGTTTAATTAGGGATCTAACCTATCCTGACCGGGTAAGTCTCGGAAAGGGAAGTCCAAATCAACTATCCTAGCACATTTAATCCAATGGCGGCTTATTAGGCTCACCATTACCTAAGGTTTTGCTATTTTAGATTCTAAGGGCAAGGATTACCGGGTAAGTCTCTCCTAACACTTAGTCGCTACACTAGGACACCCTAGGGTAGGTTAAACTCAGCAAAAACTTAGGGTTTCAACAATTTTATGAACCTAAGGTAAGATCCTTCGAACCAGGAAGAACCACGGTTTGTTCTACAGAAACCACGACCGTGCTTCTTCAAGAACTGCCCGTGATTCCTAACAGTAGCTACGTTCATAAACAAAAATCATCCAAAGGTAAATCTAAGTTCGTCCTATCATAGATCTAGCTATAACCATCCTTTCCTTACCCTAGAATCACATCAATCTAGCCTACAACATTCATATTGGAAATCAAAACAAACAAGCATAGATTCATAACCTCCATTGCAAAAAAATGAGAGAAAGAAGATGAACAAATGAACTTCAAACACAATCTAAATCTGAAGATGAAATTAGAACGACTTACAACCCTTCCAAAGGAAGGTTCAAGAGTTCAAAAACTTCTAGAAATAAATCCGAAAATACAAGAGCTAAGTGTGTCTTCTCCTCTCCTCTTCAATGGCAATGGCTCCTTTCTTCTTCTTCTTGCACTTCCCTTCCTAGAAAAAGTCCTTCTTCTTCTTGGAATATATTTTGTCAAAGAAAAATGGAGAATATGTGAGCTGCTCTCAAACTACCCAAATCCCAGCTGCCTCTAACAACTATCAAGGACCACTTTTATAACCAATTATTCATGAGCTGGCCATGAGAGTCGTGGCACAGCTGTCACGAGAATCTGGCAAAATCCACGGTCATTTCCACGGCCGTGGTTCTTCAGAGAACCGTGATTCTGTGCAGAAACTTCGCCTTGGATCATTAGGCTGTGGTTTGGTGCATGGCCTGTGTTGGCAAGGTTCCTTGAGTCCTTCTCAGCCCTTGCCTTGCGTTCTAATGAGTTTGGAAACGTGTCCTCTTAATGAGCGACCCTCAAACGCACCGTTTTAGCTCGAAACTTCCCGAAATACCTACAAAACGCACACAAGTCCGTGTAGACGTCTATCTCGACAAAATACATGTTTTGAGTGCAAAACGTATTGGACTAGTGCTAGATAATGCATGATTGAGCGAGAATTCTACCTAAATGTGCACCTAAAACTATGCTATAAATCGTGTTATCAAAATACCCCATACTTAAGGTTTGCTCGTCCCCGAGCAAATTCCCAACTATAGACTAAGAGATGACATGATTTATGTATGCAGAAAAATGGCAAAAATCTTTTTGGTTTTGTGCTTCTACTATTGGATCACCTTCATAGTCATGATCATTGGCAATTGGATAAGCAATTATGTATCAAACAATAAAGTCATGGAAAGACAATTGTACTTCACTCAAAAACATGCATGAGTTGGGAGGACGGAGATGTCAAGAAGATCAAGAGTCTATCCAATCTAGATTACCAAGTCTTACAAACATGCAAGTAGGTCATAAGGGCTTGTGACATAAAAGGCTAAGAAACGTTTCAATTGGGGAGGGGAATTTTCTAGGTATGTGATGCTAATCCGGGAATGGAACTAACTTCACTTCCTTGTCCTCGATCAACTTCCCCCAAGTGCATATTTTTCCCTATCTTACTTTCTTTTCTTTTTCTTTAACTCATTTTTGAGACAATGGCATTGGTGTACAATAGCCGAAACCTCGGTGATTAGCCATCCTCGGGCTTTTTCTCTTTTTCGAGGTGCATCCACACCGGGCACACATACCAAAGCTCGTTAGGGCTATTGGCTCATTTGACTTTGGCAAGGCACCAACACCCGATTATGTGAAGTGTACCGAGTTACTTGTCATTTAAACCAACGCCCCCAAACCTATTTTGGCTACACTAACACAATAATTTCAGCATTCCATTCACGACATTCTTTTCATTACATCTTCACCCCGCACTTGCTTTTTACACATTCAAACACACTAGCATGCTCCTATTCCCGGATGGGTTTTAAAAGGAGGTCAAATTTATATCAATTGAGGTGCTCAAGCAATCATGATCAAGATGAGAAGTAGAGAAAGATGAAATGCCTTATTCATTCCTAGATGGTATGCAAGAACTATCATGTAATT
The DNA here is from genome assembly GCA_033239125.1 of Fagopyrum homotropicum. Classification (NCBI taxonomy): domain Eukaryota; kingdom Viridiplantae; phylum Streptophyta; class Magnoliopsida; order Caryophyllales; family Polygonaceae; genus Fagopyrum; species Fagopyrum homotropicum. The sequence goes on along the minus strand of BSWB01000007.1, from coordinate 96,714,340 downwards.
TCGATTTTCAATACTCAATCCATTCTAGGCAATCATCATGATCTCAAGTCATTCATGGAATTCAAGAGAAGTAGTTCAAGTCTACATATGCATTTATCAATTCAACACATAAGGCCATTCATAGCCAATCACAAGACAAGTTTTCATCATTAGGATCATATCCAAGCCTAGAAAGCACAACAAATTTAAAATTTTTCTGATTTTTATGGGATTTTCGATTTAAGTATGTACAATGCAAGACATGTGCAAATATTAAACTATCCTAGATGCTCTTCATGCAAAGGATCATGCAAACCCCACCCCATACTGAGAAACACATTGTCCCCAATGTGGTATTCAAGTAAAGAGAGTGAAAGAAGGTTCTCACAATGTAAAATGGTTTTCTTCGGTATTTGGGAATTCTCAAGAGGATTGATGTTGGATGATCTTTTCAACCATGGTAGGGAGCTCTAAGCATCCTTCAAGCTTTGAAACCCGCGCTAGGCACCGCTAGCCGTCCAAGTTCCGCGTCCGCTCCACCCATAATTGGTGAGGGTTTCATCATCATCATTTCCAAGAAAGGCTTCCAATGCCACTAATGTTCTAGCACACATAAAATAGACAAAACACACAAAGCACACAAAAACAGAAAAATCTAAGCTAAAATGAAGGAAAAATGTTACCGATGGGTTACCTCCCACCAAGCGCTTCTTTAAGGTCATTAGCTTGACCAAACTCGGGAGCGTTTATGCAAGGTGAAGCGGGGCAATCATGTCTATTGGGGCTCCTGATAACACGATTTATGACTTAGGTTTAGATGATCATTTAGATAGATTTCTCACTCATTCGTGCACGTTTTGGCATTGGTTCATGACGTCTTCGCTCAATTCATGCATATTTCTAGAAAAGACGTCTACACTACCTTTTATCGGTTTTGTAGGTAATTTTGGGATCTATTGGACGTTAATCGATACATTTGAGGGCCAAGCCTCATGATGGTACACATCCAAAGCCTTGGAGGAGCATAATTGGAGCAACAAAGGACACAAAGACCACTATTGGTGCAAGCAATGGAGCAACTCATGGCTAGACGATCATAGCATGCTTCTGTTGAAGAAAATCGACCTACACCCAGGAAAATCGGCCGATTTTTTCCTCTGGGTCGATTTTTGGGCCTTTGACAGCTTAAGCCACGTGTCCCACGATCTCTTGTCCGGCCTTGCTCTTGGTGGAGAATATAAGTGGTCCTTCAAAGCTGTTGCTGGCTCTCCCATTGATCCTTCTCCTCTCTTTTGACCTATCTTCTTCCCCAAAACACTTCTCCATTGTTGCCTCTCTTCCAAGCACCCATTAGGGGTGTTCTTGGAAGAGATTAGTGTAGATTCTCGTTTTAGAGTGAGATTAGAGTGGATTTGAGAGAGAAGTTCATTGTTGACAACTTGGATTAGCTCTTGGAGCCTTGTAAGGATTTGGTAATTTCTATTCTATGCTTTTAATGTCTTTTCTTTGGATTGTTCTTCATCAATTGACCATGACTTGCAAGCATGCTTTATTTGTGGAGATTGATCTTGAAATGAATGTTGTTGGCTAGATAGATTGCGATTCTAGGGTAAGGAAAGAAGGGTTATGGCTAGGACCATGATAGGATGAACTTAGATTTTTACCCTTGGATGACTCTTGTTCTTGAAATCCTAGTGTTTGTTGAGCTAATTCTATCCTAGGGAGACCTAGTGTTAGCAACTAAGTGTTTAGAAGAGACTTACCCGGTGATTCTTACTCTTAGATTCAAAAGATGACAAACCCTAGGTAGTGGTGAGCCTCACAAGCCGCCATTGGACTAAGTGTGCTAGGATAGTTGTTTATGACTTCCCTTTCCGAGACTTACCCGGTAAGGATAGGTTAGACCCCTAGGTAACAATCCGGTTTGTGTAGAATTTCTATCCTTAGGTTCTTAGAGACTTACCCGGTGATGAGACCTTAGGAATGGACTAGTGGATCATGAGACTTACCCGGTAATTGATCCCAATCTAGAAACGCTTAATCCCAACATATCATAGTTAATCCGAGGATTGAATAGATAGCTTGAGTCTATGCCATAACCGGATTTCCAATCTCTAGAATCCGCTTTGTTACTTCCGTTCTCCTATCTTTTGTGTTAGTGTGTGTTTGTGTTGCTTGATTGTGTTCACATATTTGTGATCTTTGTTTGATCACCCAAAACCCTCTAAAAACATTGTGTTTTCCATTTTCTTTATCCCTCATCTTATCTTAGTCTAGATTCACACTATCTTTGATCATTGAATGACTTAGTTTCACCTCAGTCCTTGAGTTCGACCTCGGAATACTATCCCTACTACAAACGACCCGTACACTGCGGGTTTCGCTAGGTAGTTTAGGATTTAGTTCGAGTTTATAAATGTAAAGCTTTTTGTGCTATTTCCTAGCGTGACAAGTTTTTGGCGCCGTTGCCGGGGACTAGGTCTAGATTGAGTCATTTGATTTTGATTGCTTTTAGTGTTTATCTTTCTTGTTACTTTTGATCTTGTGTTGTTTTTGTCTTTGCCTTTTCATGTTTGCCATGGATGGATTGTACCTCCAAGACGACCTTGACAACATGGAGTATGAGGAGTGGATGGAAGGCCAAGATCTTGGACCTCTCCATGATGAGTTTGAGTATTGGAAGGAGTTCAATGCCTATCATGAGTCCCATGATCAAGCTCACATGATTACATTACCTCATGAGGAACCTCACCATCAACTTCATGAAGATCGATTGGAATCAATGCTAGAGGAAATGTTGAGGAAGATGGATGATCTAGAAAGCAACCTTGCTTCCATTTCTAGTTCCGACATGGAGCTTGAAGCGGAAGTATGTCATCAAGAGGAGGTTCACTATGAGGAGATCCAAGAATTGCCCGATTCAACCATAACCAATAGAAGCCTTGAGGAAGAGTTGAATGAAGCTCGAGAGCAATTGTGGCTAAGGGATTTGGCCTTGAAGGAAGAAAGGAGATTGAATACCGAGAGAGAAGAACAAATGAGGAGGGAGATTGAGGAGATTAGGAATGCTCTTATGCTAGGAGATCCTACCATCCTTCAAGGCTTACCTCCACCTCCTTCACCTTTGGAGGAGTACAATGAAGTATTCTCACCCCCGGTCATCCTTTCCATCAACCCCGGAACCACACTTGAAGAGCTCACGAGGGAGAGCCCTAAGCTAACCTCAACTCCGTCCAATCCCTCCTTGCTTGCCCGGAGTACACACGAAAATTGGAGCCCCTTTCCTAAGGAGTTTCCCATGTTGAATGATGGAGGGAAGCATGATGGATCCATGATGGTTATGGAGCACCTCAATGAAGAATTCGTTCCAAGAACCGGCCTTCTTTGGATCATAGAGGATGAGGATGACAAGCATCTCACCGGTATGACCGCGGAGTACCAATTGTCTAAGTATGGGGTAGCACCTATGGTTGCAACTCCATACTATCATCAAAGGAGCGGTGATGAAGGAGTCTACTACTCACCGGTGAAGAGAGAACTTAAAGCTTATTTGGGCATCAAGTGGCCCTTGCTTGTCATCATGGATGCCGGAAAGCGATGGTTGTTTGGACTCCTCAAGCAAACCATGGTATTCGAGGTGGATTGACACATCCTCGGAGTTTGGTCAAGCTAATGACCTTAAAGAAGCGCTTAATGGGAGGCAACCCATTGGTACGTGTCTTTCCCTTTTATTTTTCTTGTTTTTGTTTGATTTTGCTTTTGGTGTGCTTTGTTTTTCTTTTGTGTTTTTGGGTGCTAGATCTTGTTGTTGTCATGTGTGATGAGATGCTGGAGGTCATGTGAAAACCTCATGGAACTATTGGGAAGAAGGTACAAGATCCGAGCACATGGATGAGGAAGAAAGCACCCAGGAAAATCGGACTGATCTTGCACAAAATCGGCCGATTTTCCTGGGTAGCTGGTCCGATTTTTCCTCTGTAAAGGAAAGTGATGATCTCCAATCAAGCATGGGTGGAGCGGACGTGGAACTTGGACGGCTTGCGGCGCCAAGCGCGGGTTCCGACATCATAATGAACATCAAGAGCTCTCTACCATCCTTGATCGATCATCCACCATCATCATTCGATGTGAACCGAAATACCAAAGCATCACCAATTTTACATTGTGAGGACTCTCTTTCACTTCTTTATTTAGTTTCCACATTAGGGACAATGTGTTTCTAAGTATGGGGTGGGGTTCTCATGATCACTTGCATGATTAGCATCTAGGATAGTTTAATGTTGTCACATGTTTCATTATGTCTTGCATTGTGCATACATATTTCGAAAAAAATCCAAAAAAATCAGAAAATTTTAAAAATTTTAGTGCTTCTAAAGCTTGGGAATGACCCTTATGATGAAATTGTCTTATGAATTGGCTATGGATAGCCTTATGTGTTGAATAGATGATGCATATGTGGACTTGAAGTACTTATCTTGAATCCCATGAATGATTTGTGATCATGAATGTTTGCCTTGATTTTAATTGAGGATTGAAAATCGAAATTGCATGCTAGTTCTTGCACATCATTTAGGCATGAATGAGGCAATTCATCTTTCTCTACTTCTCATCTTGATCATGTTGTTTGAGCACCTCAATTGATGAAAAATTTTACCTCTTTTTGACCCATCCGGGAATAGGAGCATGATAGTGTGTTGATGTGTGTGAAAAGCAAGTGTGGGGTGAAGTTGTTGATGAAAGAATGTTGTGAATGAAATGCTGAAATTGTTGTGAAAGTGTAGACAAAAATATAGGTTTGGGGACATTGGTTTAAATGACAAGTAACTCGGTACACTTCACATGATCGGGTGTTGGTGCCTTGCCAAAGTCAAATAAACCGATAGTCCTAACGAGCTTTGGTATGTGTGCCCGGTGTGGATGCATCTCGAAAAATAGAAAAAGCCCGAGAATGGCTAATCACCAAGGTTTCGGCTTTTGTATACCAATGCCATTGTCTCAAAAATAAAAGAGAGAAAAGAAAATGAAGAAAAATATACACTTGAGGGAAGTTGATAAGAAATGTGAAGTTGTGGTTGTTTAGTTTCTTTCCCGGATTAGCATCACATGACCTAGAAATTCCCACCTAATCACAACGTTTCTTGGCCTTTTCTTTCCTAAGTCCTTGTGACCTAAATGCACATGTGTAAGACTTAGTGATCTAGATTGGACATACTCATGATCATCTTGACTTCTTCATTTTCACCTCTCATGCATGCTTTCTAGTTAAGTGTAATTGTCTTTCCATGCCTTCATTCATTTTATGCATAGCGCTTGTCCATTGCCATGAGACATGACTATGAAGGCGATCCAATATTAGAAGCACAAACCCAAAAAGATTTTGCCATTTTTCTGCATACATAAATCATGTCATCTCTTAGTCTATAGTTGGGAATTTGCTCGGGGACGAGCAAACCTTAAGTATGGGGTATTTTTGATAACACGATTTATGACTTAGGTTTAGATGATCATTTAGATAGATTTCTCACTCATTCGTGCACGTTTTGGCATTGGTTCATGACGTCTTCGCTCAATTCATGCATATTTCTAGAAAAGACGTCTACACTACCTTTTATCGGTTTTGTAGGTAATTCGGGGATCTATTGGACGTTAATCGATACATTTGAGGGCCAAGCCTCATGATGGTACACATCCAAAGCCTTGGAGGAGCATAATTGGAGCAACAAAGGACACAAAGACCACTATTGGTGCAAGCAATGGAGCAACTCATGGCTAGACGATCATAGCATGCTTCTGTTGAAGAAAATCGACCTACACCCAGGAAAATCGGCCGATTTTTTCCTCTGGGTCGATTTTTGGGCCTTTGACAGCTTAAGCCACGTGTCCCACGATCTCTTGTCCGGCCTTGCTCTTGGTGGAGAATATAAGTGGTCCTTCAAAGCTGTTGCTGGCTCTCCCATTGATCCTTCTCCTCTCTTTTGACCTATCTTCTTCCCCAAAACACTTCTCCATTGTTGCCTCTCTTCCAAGCACCCATTAGGGGTGTTCTTGGAAGAGATTAGTGTAGATTCTCGTTTTAGAGTGAGATTAGAGTGGATTTGAGAGAGAAGTTCATTGTTGACAACTTGGATTAGCTCTTGGAGCCTTGTAAGGATTTGGTAATTTCTATTCTATGCTTTTAATGTCTTTTCTTTGGATTGTTCTTCATCAATTGACCATGACTTGCAAGCATGCTTTATTTGTGGAGATTGATCTTGAAATGAATGTTGTTGGCTAGATAGATTGCGATTCTAGGGTAAGGAAAGAAGGGTTATGGCTAGGACCATGATAGGATGAACTTAGATTTTTACCCTTGGATGACTCTTGTTCTTGAAATCCTAGTGTTTGTTGAGCTAATTCTATCCTAGGGAGACCTAGTGTTAGCAACTAAGTGTTTAGAGGAGACTTACCCGGTGATTCTTACTCTTAGATTCAAAAGATGACAAACCCTAGGTAGTGGTGAGCCTCACAAGCCGCCATTGGACTAAGTGTGCTAGGTTAGTTGTTTAGGACTTCCCTTTCCGAGACTTACCCGGTAAGGATAGGTTAGACCCCTAGGTAACAATCCGGTTTGTGTAGAATTTCTATCCTTAGGTTCTTAGAGACTTACCCGGTGATGAGACCTTAGGAATGGACTAGTGGATCATGAGACTTACCCGGTAATTGATCCCAATCTAGAAACGCTTAATCCCAACATATCATAGTTAATCCGAGGATTGAATAGATAGCTTGAGTCTATGCCATAACCGGATTTCCAATCTCTAGAATCCGCTTTGTTACTTCCGTTCTCCTATCTTTTGTGTTAGTGTGTGTTTGTGTTGCTTGATTGTGTTCACATATTTGTGATCTTTGTTTGATCACCCAAAACCCTCCAAAAACATTGTGTTTTCCATTTTCTTTATTCCTCATCTTATCTTAGTCTAGATTCACACTATCTTTGATCATTGAATGACTTAGTTTCACCTCAGTCCTTGAGTTCGACCTCGGAATACTATCCCTACTACAAACGACCCGTACACTGCGGGTTTCGCTAGGTAGTTTAGGATTTAGTTCGAGTTTATAAATGTAAAGCTTTTTGTGCTATTTCCTAGCATGACAGCTCCCGGAATGTACTTCTTCAAGCGATGCCCGTTCACTTTGAAATCTCCACAATGCTCCTCTCCTATCTCAATAGCTCCATGGGGAAAGATCTTCTTTACCATATACGGCCCGGTCCATCTCGATTTGAGCTTTCCGGGGAAAAGCCTTAGCCTCGAGTTGAAGAGAAGGACAAGATCTCCTTCACTCAACTCCTTTGGAATGATCCTCTTGTCATGCCACCTTTTGGTTCTCTCCTTGTAAATCCGGGCATTCTCATAAGCTTCCAACCGGAGCTCCTCAAGGGCATTGATATGGAGCAATCTCTTCTCTCCCGCCTCCTTGAGGTCAAAATTTAGCCACTTAATGGCCCAATAAGCTCTATGCTCCATTTCCACCGGAAGGTGGCAAGACTTGCCATAGACCAATTTGTAGGGAGTGGTGCCAATAGGTGTCTTAAAGGCGGTTCTATATGCCCATAGTGCATCATTGAGCTTCATGGCCCAATCCTTCCTTGTTCTAGACACCGTCTTCTCGAGGATGGCCTTGATTTCTCGGTTGGAGATCTCCACTTGGCCACTAGTTTGGGGGTGGTAAGGTGTTGCCACTTTATGAGTCACCCCATACTTGGCCAAAAGTGCTCCAAAATTCCTATTTGTGAAGTGCTTCCCTCCATCACTAATGATCACCCTTGGTGTTCCAAACCTAGGGAAGATCACTCGGTTGAAGAACCGCACCACCACCTTGGCATCATTCGTCGGAGAGGCGATTGCCTCTACCCATCTTAACACATAGTCCACCGCCAATAGGATGAATAGATTGCCACATGAAGAAGGGCATGGTCCCATGAAGTCTACACCCCACACATCAAAAATCTCAACTTCTTGGATGTTGTTCAAGGGCATTTCATTCCTCCTTGAGATGTTCCCCGTTCTTTGGCAAGCATCACATGCCGCTACAAAACCTTGCACATCTCTAAACAAGTTAGGCCAATAAAAACCGGATTGCAATACCTTGGCACACGTTTTGTGTGAGCTAGCATGGCCTCCACATGGTAGGGAGTGACAATGCCGGATCACACTCTCCATTTCATCTTCCGGTATGCATCTTCTAAGCACCCCATCCGGGCCTCTCTTGAATAGAAGTGGCTCGCTCCAATAGTAATGCCTTACATCGTTGAAGAACTTCTTCCTTTGTGAATATGATAATCCGGGAGGCACTTCCTCACACACCAAGTAATTCACAATGTCGGCATACCATGGCTCACTTCCTCTAGCCACTTGGAATAAGCATTCTTCCACCATTTGCAATTGTTCATCCCGGAACGAGTCATCTATCGGAATGTTGTCTTTCCCAAGCTCCAATGGTGGGAGTCTACTAAGGTGATCCGCCACCGAGTTCTCGGATCCCTTCTTATCTCTTATCTCCAAATCAAACTCTTGAAGAAGAAGGATCCACCGAATCAACCTTGGCTTGGCATCCTTCTTTGTAAGTAGATAACGGATCGCCGCATGATCCGTGTAAACTATGACCTTCGCTCCAACAATGTACGAGCGGAACTTCTCAAATGCATACACTACCGCTAACAACTCCTTCTCGGTAGTAGCATAATTGAGTTGGGCATCATCTAGCGTCTTGCTAGCATAGTAAATAGCATGAGTGCGCCCTTCTTTCCTTTGCCCCAAAACGGCCCCAACGGCCACATCACTTGCATCGCACATAATCTCAAATGGTAGACTCCAATCCGGAGGTTGCATGATAGGTGCGGAGATCAAGGCGTTCTTCAACCTACAAAACGCTTCAAGACAATCTCTGGAGAAAACAAAATCAACATCTTTCATTAGTAGGTTAGTGAGGGGCTTAGAAATTTTAGAGAAATCTTGAATGAACCTCCGGTAAAAACCGGCATGCCCTAAGAAACTCCTTACCCCCTTCACCGAGGTAGGTGGTGGCAACTTCTCTATTGTTTCAATCTTAGCCCTATCAACCTCAATGCCACGGTTAGACACCAAATGTCCTAACACGATACCTTCACTTACCATGAAGTGGCATTTTTCCCAATTTAAGACAAGATTTGTCTCCTCACATCTTTGCAACACCAATGACAAATTAGCTAAGCAATCATCGAAAGAAGAAACATAAACAGAGAAATCATCCATGAATACTTCCATGATATTTTCTATGTATTCCGAAAAGATAGCCATCATACACCTTTGAAAGGTGGCGGGTGCATTACACAACCCAAATGGCATTCTCCTATATGCAAAGGTACCCCATGGACATGTAAAAGTTGTTTTCTCTTGGTCATCGGGGTGGATAGGGATTTGGAAGAATCCACTATACCCATCTAGATAGCAAAAGTGAGAGTGTTGAGCTAATCTTTCTAGCATTTGGTCAATGAAGGGGAGGGGAAAGTGATCTTTCCTAGAGGCCATGTTCAATTTCCTATAATCTATACACATTCTCCATCCCGTGACCGTCCTAGTTGGTATTAGTTCATTGTTCTCATTAGTTACTACCGTCATTCCACCCTTCTTAGGTACTACATGAACGGGGCTAACCCACTTACTATCCGAGATAGGGTAGATAATTCCCGCATCTAGCAACTTAATGATTTCCTTCTTGACCACCTCTTTCATTATAGGATTCAATCTCCTTTGATGTTCAATAGAGGGTTTGTGGTTATCTTCCATCATTATCTTATGCATGCACAAAGATGGCTTAATGCCAACCAAATCATCAATAGTATAACCAATGGCTTTCCTATGCAATCTTAGTTCATGCAGCAATTTAGCAAGTTCATCATCACTCAAGCATGCATTAACAATCACCGGATATGTAGAATTATCACCAAGGAATGCATACTTTAAATGAGAGGGGAGGGGTTTGAGTTCAAGTGAGGGAGGACCTTTATCGGTTGAAGACGATTCAAACAAGGTTGGATGAGATGAATTCAAAGCAAATGAGGATTCCCCTTTGCTCCTAGAAGCTTGATCACCATCAAGAGCTGATCCAGGGAAAACCACGGTTGGAAACACGGCTTGATCATCTTCCACGGCCGTGGTTCTTGACAAGCTTGCTTCTTGGAGTTGTCCAGAGAGTTTGACGGCCGTGGAACCTAAATCTCGACCGTGGAATTTGCAGCTGTTCACAATTTCTTCATGGCTCCCAAATCCAACTCTTGGCTCTTCTTCCAAAGCCTCCAAGGCCTTGATCTCTTCATTGCATTCCTCCTCAATGTCCTCCTCCATCATACTCAAGGTAAGAACCTTTTCCAAGGGGTCCTTGATCAAAATCGAGCTCACCATTTCTCTAGATTCTTCTTGCTCGATTATGTTGAAGATATCTTCATCAAGGGTTGGCCCTTTCATCATTGTGGACAGCTTGAACTTGATGTTCTCCTCTCCAATTTTGAAGGAGAGAGTCCCGTTCTTGCAATCCACTAAACATCCGGAGGTAGCTAAGAAAGGTCTTCCTAGGATGATGGGAACCGGGTAATCCGCCGGAATGTCCAACACTACAAAGTCAATAGGCACATAGAATCCTCCCAATTGCACCGGAATGTCCTCAAGAATCCCAACTGGATGAGTGATAGAACGGTCCGCCATATAGAGGGTCATCTTGACCGGCTTTGGCTCTCCTAACCCGACCTTGTTGCTAAGTGCAAGCGGTATGATGCTTACACTTGCTCCAAGATCACAAAGGGCCTCGTATTTCACATCTCCCACTCCTATTGGGACGCAAAAAGAGCCCGGATCCCTTAGCTTGGGAGGCATTGCTTCCTTCATTGTTTGGATTAATTCCGAGGATCTCTTGGTCATCCTAATCTCCCCATACTCCTCCAACTTCCTTTTGTTGGAGAGTATTTCCTTCAAGAACTTTCCGTATGCCGGCATTCCTAAGATGGCATCCATGAACGGAATGTTAATATGTAACTTGGACATTAGTTCAAGGAACTTACCAAAGTGATTGTCCAAACGAGCTCTTGCTCTTGATTGTGGGAATGGTAGTGGTGGCTTGTATGGAGGCGGTGCCACATAGGTTGGCTCTACATCCTTGCTCTTGCCTCCATCATCTTGCTTTCTTCCCTCTTCTACCACTACTTGACTCCCCTTAGCTTGGTCCTTGGGCAAAGGATCCTTCATACTCAACCCACTCCTTGTTGTGATAGCCAAAACTTGGCCTCTTGGGTTGTCTTCGGTTCTTCCGGGAAGCTTTCCCGGATCTCTATGTGCCTCTCCCGCCTTTTGAAAGACTTGTGCTTCCAAGACTTTTTGAGCCTTAGAAATTGAAGTGACGGTGCTCTCAAGTCCACTCAATCTTCCTAGCAATTGTTCAAACATGACTTCGGTTCTATCCTTTGAAGGTTGAGTAAAACCGGGTGGAGGTTCTTGTGAAGCTCTTTGTGGTGGAGTTGTGCTTGTGGAGGCGGGAGGGTTCAAGGCTCCATCCGGATTAGAGTAAGAAAATCCGGGGTGGTTGTGGTTTGGCCGGTAATTGTTGAATTGCCGGTTGTTGTTTAAATTTCTTGGGCCTTGGTAATTGTTGAAATTGCCCCTTCCCATATAATTCACATCTTCCTCCTTGGAAGACAAATTGGCTTGTGGAGGTGCTTGAGGAGTTGCTTGGCTCTTCAAGGTGGTAGTGCACAACTCTCTTAAGGATTTCAACTCGTTGTTGATGGCGTCAAGCTTGAAATTGCTCATGGTGACTTCACTCACCTCATATGCTCCCGCCTTTCTTCCTTCGCTCTTCCTATGAGAGTACTTCTCAATCACTAGAGCTTGCTTCTCCACAAACTCCCAAGCATCATCCACATGCTTCTCCATAAAGGTCCCACCGGAAAGAGATTGAAGCTTGAATTGGCTATCTTCATCAAGCCCCTTGAAATAGATCTCTAATAGCTCAATCTTTGGTATGTCATGGTGCGGACAATCTAGGAGAAGGTCCTTAAATCTCTCCCAAGACTTGAACAAACTTTCTCTATCCCTCATCACAAAGGCATTGATCTTTCCCCTTAACTCGGTGGTCTTGGAAGGTGGGAAGAACTTGGTCAAGAACTCGGTTGTCATCTCCTCCCAAGTACCAACTCTCCCTTGTGGAATAGATTGATACCAAGCCAAGGCTTTGTCTTTAAGAGAGAAGGAAAAGGCCCTTAGCTTATGGTTGTTGCTCTCCAATCTTGGTGGTCTAAGAGTCTCCATCAAAATTTCATAGTTCATCAAATGTTGGTGAGGAGACTCTCCTTCCATCCCTCCAAATTGATTATGCCGGATCATTTGAAGAACTTGAGGGCGGAGCTCATAGTTGTGGGTTGCGGGATCTCCTAGATTCACACCCGGTCGGTGTGCTCTTTGTGCCGGATCCATACGTCTCCCTAGGGTTTGTGGCTCCTCAATAGCAATGGGAACAACCCTAACATTGGCCGCCGGCTGCGGTTGTGGTGGGGGTGGTGGAGGTTGTCGGCGATTAAGCTCTCCTTGAACAAGAGCTTGCCTAATCTCTTCAATCTCCCTTCTAGTTTCCTCTTGCCTCTCATTGGCAAGTCTCCTTTCTTCCTCCAAGATTTCATCTCTTAGCCTTATTTGTTCTAAGGCTTCATCCAATTCAGCTTGAAGATTTCTACCGGCCATCTCTTTCTCCTTTCGAATGTTCTTAGATCTAGATCGAAGGGTTTTCTCCGGTTCGGGATCGAATGGAGCTAAATCCTTGCCACGAGATCTTCGCATACACCTAAAGAGTAATAGATGTCCTGAAAGCAAAGACAAAAACCAAAAAGAGATCAAAAGAAACAAGAAGGATCTACACTAGAAACAATCACAAAATAGACTCAATCTAGACCTAGTCCCCGGCAACGGCGCCAAAAACTTGTTACGCTAAAAGATGTGTACGCAATAAGCCTTAAATTTATACTCGTTATAATTATCCTACTTCTAGCGCACCCGCAGTGTACGGGACGTATGTAGCAAGATAAGTATTCCAAGGTCGAACACAAAGACTAAGGTGAAATCGAATTAAGTTGTGATTGAATTTAGCAAGATCTAAGTCTAAAGAAAAGGATGCAAATAAAGGAAGAAAATCTCAATTGTTTTGGTTGTTTTTAGGTGATCAATTCAAAGATCAAATGCATGCAAACAATCAATCAAACTAAATCGGAAAATTGGCACAAATAAACAAATCGAACAAGATGTTGATCAAGAGAAAGGGAAGACGGATTCTAGGGGTTGGAAATTCCGGTTATGGCATAAAACTCAAGTTATCTATTCATTCTTTGGATTGATTATGATATGTTGGGATTAAGTGTTCCTAAAATGGGATCAATTACCGGGTAAGTCTCATGATCCAACTAATCCACAACTAAGGTCTCATTACCGGTTAAGTCTCTAAGAACCTAAGGGTAGGAATTTAACACAAACCGAATTGTTTAATTAGGGATCTAACTTATCCTCACCGGGTAAGTCTCGGAAAGGAAAGTCCTAATCAACTATCCTAGCACATTTAATCCAATGGCGGCTTATTAGGCTCACCATTACCTAAGGTTTTGCTATTTTAGATTCTAAGGGCAAGGATTACCGGGTAAGTCTCTCCTAACACTTAGTCGCTACACTAGGACACCCTAGGGTAGGTTAAACTCAGCAAAAACTTAGGGTTTCAACAATTTTATGAACCTAAGGTAAGATCCTTCGAACCAGGAAGAACCACGGTTTGTTCTACAGAAACCACGACCGTGGTTCTTCAAGAACTGCCCGTGATTCCTAACAGTAGCTACGTTCATAAACAAAAATCATCCAAAGGTAAATCTAAGTTCGTCCTATCATAGATCTAGCCATAACCATCCTTTCCTTACCCTAGAATCACATCAATCTAGCCTACAACATTCATATTGGAAATCAAAACAAACAAGCATAGATTCATAACCTCCATTGCAAAAAAATGAGAGAAAGAAGATGAACAAATGAACTTCAAACACAATCTAAATCTGAAGATGAAATTAGAACGACTTACAACCCTTCCAAAGGAAGGTTCAAGAGTTCAAAAACTTCTAGAAATAAATCCGAAAATACAAGAGCTAAGTGTGTCTTCTCCTCTCCTCTTCAATGGCAATGGCTCCTTTCTTCTTCTTCTTGCACTTCCCTTCCTAGAAAAAGTCCTTCTTCTTCTTGGAATATATTTTGTCAAAGAAAAATGGAGAATATGTGAGCTGCTCTCAAACTACCCAAATCCCAGCTGCCTCTAACAACTATCAAGGACCACTTTTATAACCAATTCTTCATGAGCTGGCCATGAGAGTCGTGGCACAGCTGTCACGAGAATCTGGCAAAATCCACGGTCATTTCCACGGCCGTGGTTCTTCAGAGAACCGTGATTCTGTGCAGAAACTTCGCCTTTGATCATTAGGCTGTGGTTTGGTGCATGGCCTGTGTTGGCAAGGTTCCTTGAGTCCTTCTCAGCCCTTGCCTTGCGTTCTAATGAGTTTGGAAACGTGTCCTCTTAATGAGCGACCCTCAAACGCACCGTTTTAGCTCGAAACTTCCCGAAATACCTACAAAACGCACACAAGTCCGTGTAGACGTCTATCTCGACAAAATACATGTTTTGAGTGCAGAACGTATTGGACTAGTGCTAGATAATGCATGATTGAGCGAGAATTCTACCTAAATGTGCACCTAAAACTATGCTATAAATCGTGTTATCAGGATGCATGGACAGAGGTGCACAATAACCGAAGCCTAGGAAATCACCAATCATCAATTTCTTGAGATGCGTCAAACCCTTGATGCACATACCATGACCCGTTAGGAATATCGCTCAATCCGACATTGGCAAGACACAAACACCCGGCTATGTGAATGGTGCCGAGTTACTCATCATCATGATTGACTTCCACAAACCTATTTCTTTCTTTCTAACACTTTCACTTCCAGCCTACTTCTCAACTTTAACTTGCTTCCACCACTTCGCTTGCTTCCAAATTTCCGGATAGGTAAAGGGAGGCAAAATGTATATCAGGGGCTAAGCATGATACAGAAGAAGAAGAGAAGAGAATGAATTGCCTTGGTCATTCCAGGAAGAAAGTGAGAGAACTCATAATGTGGTGTCAACCTTCAAATTCAACATAATTTGGATAAAAACAAAGTATTCAACATGCCAATAATTTCAAACAAAGCATTTAGCAACTTAAACATATTATAAAACCTTTCAAACACATAAAGAATTTCAAAACCAGTCAGTAAGCAAGATCTTCACTGAGATCATATCCAGATAAGAAACACAAAAATTGTTTTCGAAAACTCTCAGTTAACCCACCTCGGTCGAGGTGTTCTTAGGTCAACCGATGTGAAATACCTCGTTCGGCCAGAACTGCCCCGGTTGAGGTCCAAAAAAATTTTTTTTTTTAAAACCAGTTTTCTTTCAGTTTCGACGTTTTTCTCAATCAAATAACCTGTAAGTATGCATGTAGTCTCAGAAAACATATAGATGCAAAAGGTGAAGCATAAATATAGATATCCGGTCAAATAGAGTCATACATCAAATAAATGTCAAGTAATACACAAATACCCCATACTTGGGACACACTGTCCCAGTGGGTCAAAATAAGTCTAAGAGAATAAAAATACTCACCGGATAATAAGCTGAACTGCATAAAAATAAGAAAGAAAATCCTGCAGCTCTCAGTAGTCACGATCCGGTGGTGGTGGTGGTGGCACATATGGATACTGAGACGGGTCGAACGGATAGCCCATGATGTGCTCAAACTGAATCTGGGCCATCATGTGCTGGTAATGCTGCCTCTCCTGCATCTCGCGGATATCCAGTGACAAAGCGGCATATGAATCAATAACCTGATCCATCAGATCATCAATCCGACGGTGAGCCTCTGGATCTCTGTGTCGGCGCGTCCTACGCCTAGCAGGTCTCACTGGAGAAGTAGCAGGTGTAGGCTCACTATCCTCATCATCCACATCTATAACTGGTGCGCTTGTCCCTGCAGTATCTGTCCCTGTATCCATCGGGACTCCACCATCTCTGTCATTAGCCGTCTCCTCATCATCTACCTCCTCCTCAGCTGGGGCGGTTGCTGCCTCTCTGTAATCCTCCATCAGTGGAGCCCAAGCGGTCTGCCAATAATGAGGGTCGTAAACTGTAAACTGGGCAGACCACCTGATCCCCTGCGGTGCAGTCAGCTCCCATGGCATAGCCACGTATGGTGTAGTCAGACCTCGGGGAACAAGAATCCGCCGAGTGATCATCTCCTGTAGCCCAAGCGGCTTGGCAGCCGCCAGCATCGTGCAAGCGCTGAGATCCATGTCTTAGTAGCTGGCGATGTGGGTGACAAGCCCTCCGCAGCAGATGTCTCCCTTCGCCTTGGCCTTGATCTTGTGCAGATCCTCTACCAACATCAAGCCAAAGTCCGGGATACCTCCAGTCACCATGCAATATAAGCTGAATAGCTCCCCCTGTCGGACCTTCTGGGGCGTCTCAGTATGCGCCAAAAGTGTCTCACTGAAGATCCGGTGGGCTAACCTAAAGGTTAAGTGGAAGATGACCTTCTCCCTGGAATCTCCGGGTCGCCATCTGTCTGCATGCTCAACAATATGGGCAATTTGTCCCCAAAACTCCCTAGCTATAGATCGGGAAGGGAAGTCAACAGCTGTCGGCTCAGGAAAACCAAAAATCTCTCTCCAGTACTCTAGTTGAACTATGAAGTTCCGGTTCATCAACCGGTACTTCACAAAGCGCTCTGTGGGGAGGTAGGTGAAGGAGCTAATGAACTCTAAGGTGGGCTCCAAATAGGCTGGGGCTCGGATCTCAGTAAACTGATCCAGTCCTACTGTAGATATACGCTCATAAACGACCCGGTGTCGCTCGTGGATCACCGGGCGATAGGGTCGGGAAGAAGAGGAAGAAGGGGAAGGTGAGGATCTATCCCTAAGGGCAAGGCGTCTCTCAGAACTCATTCTCAAATTTCTCACTGTCAGGTCACCTCGGTCGACTGACAACTCTCAAGAATCACCTCGGCCGAGGCACAGAACAACTAGACCGAGGCGGAAAACTGGATTCTAATTTCTTCAGAAAATTCAGTTCTTTTCCCCCAAAATCACTACAACTGCTTCCTAAGGGGTACTTAATCCTTTTTTCAGCAAAAGCAAGGGCAACCAAAGCCCAAATCAAAGCGAAATCAGCGAGTTAGGGTTTCGGTTTTGTTTTACCTCATTCGGCCGAATCGGTTCGATTTCTTCGTAGATCGACGATGCACTGGGATCCTCTATGCCTTAAGCGCAGTTTAGAAGCGAAAATATTCGAAAATGAGCGAGATTCGAAGGAGCGAGGTGCAAACTGTCGCCGCGGTCGAGGAGGGTTGGGTGAAGTGAGGAGAGAGAAATTTCACCCCTTTTATACCCTTTCTAGAACTGCTGTCACCTCGGTCGAGATGGTCTCGACACGACCGAGGTGGTTCTTCAGAAACCCTAGTCGCCTCGGTTGCTCAAGAATCATCTCGGTCGAGGTGCTTCGATAGCAACCGAGATGCCTCAGTCAAAACTTCGTCTTCTCAAATTCTCGATCTTCTGTCCTTCCAGTTATGCTCCTTCCTTAGATGTCCCCTGTTATCTGTCTAGAATGCCAAAAAACAAAACAAAGCAAAGCAAAAGCAAAAACTATCTAAGCTAGATTAGAAAAAGGGAAAAGAAAGCAATACCTTGGGTTGCCTCCCAAGAAGCGCTTGGTTTAAGGTCGCAAGCTGGACCATGATGCGTTTCAAACGTGGTGGGAGGTGCCCTCACCCCATACTTCACCTCCATCGTGGGGTGAAGTAAGTAAGTTCATCAAAAGCTCCAACAAGTGTAAGTGCTCATCGGGGAATGAATCGTCTATGGGCGGGTCGTCCTTCTCACGTGAAGATGCAGGTAGCCGGCTGAGGTGATCCGCAACAGAATTTTCGGATCCCTTCTTATCGCGGATCTCTAGATCAAACTCCTGAAGCAAGAGAATCCATCGAATAAAGCGTGGCTTGGCATCTTTCTTAGCCAACAAGTAACGGATGGCTGCATGGTCGGTGTAGACAATGACTTTCGTCCCTACTAAATAGGAACAAAACTTCTCGAAAGCATATACAACCGCCAATAATTCTTTCTCGGTGGTAGCGTAGTTGCATTGTGCTACATCTAGCGTCTTGCTAGCATAGTAAATGGTGGTGGTCCGGCCATCCTTCTTCTGTCCAAGCACCGCTCCTACGGCTACATCACTAGCATCGCACATGATCTCAAAGGGCAAGGTCCAATCCGGAGGTTGGATAATGGGAGCGGAGACCAACGCTTCCTTAATCCTTTAAAAAGCATCAAGACACTCCTGCGAAAACTCAAAAACAACATCTTTATTCAAGAGGTTGGTTAGAGGTTTAGAAATCTTAGAGAAGTCCTTGATGAATCTCCTGTAGAAACCTGCATGCCCGAGAAAACTCCTCACACCTTTGACAGAACAAGGAGGAGGGAGTTTCTCAATAGTCTCGATCTTAGCGCGATCGACCTCAATGCCTCGATTAGAAACGAGATGTCCTAGCACAATGCCTTCATTAAACATAAAATGACACTTCTCCCAATTTAAAACGAGATTAGTGTCTTCACATCTTTTAAGCACTAGAGAAAGGTTAGATAGGCAATCATCAAAAGAGGAACCATATACAGAAAAATCATCCATAAATACCTCCATGATCTCCTCTATGTATTCGGAAAAGATAGCCATCATGCATCGCTGGAAGGTAGCGGGTGCGTTGCACAATCCAAATGGCATCCTCCTATAAGCAAATGTCCCCCATGGACAAGTGAAAGTGGTCTTCTCCTGATCATCCGGATGGATAGGAATCTGGAAGAATCCACTATAACCGTCTAAGTAGCAAAAGTGTGAATGCTGGGCCAACCGCTCGAGCATTTGATCAATGAAGGAAAGTGGAAAATGGTCCTTTCGTGTGGCCGTGTTCAGCTTCCTATAATCGATGCAAACCCTCCAGCCCGTAACGGTCCTAGTTGGGATCAACTCGTTGTTCTTATTTGTCACGACAATCATCCCTTCTTTCTTCGGAACTACATGCACCGGGCTAACCAACTTGCTGTCCGAGATAGGATATATGATACCTGCATCCAACAACTTAAGAATTTCCTTCTTCACAACCTCTTTCATGATCGGATTTAACCGTCTTTGAGGTTCCCGTGAAGTCTTATGATCATCCTCCATTAAAATTCTATGCATGCAGAAAGAGGGCTTGATGCCAATAAGATCATCTATAGTATAACCTAAAGCCTTTTGATGCTTTCTCAAGACATGCATTAGTTTAGATAATTAAGTTTCGGAAAGGGAAGCACTAACAATAACGGGATAAGTGGAATCCGGTCCAAGAAAGACATACCTCAAGTGATTTGGGAGTTGTTTAAGCACCACAACTGGGGGTGCTCTCTGAGGGGGATCCTTGCTTCCTCCTTCCAGTGGAGTAGATCTAGAAACTGGACTTTCGGAAGTCTCAGTTGAAGTCGTCTCGCCATCGACCTCGGTCGAGGCGCATAGGCGTTGACCGAGATGTTCTTCAGTCACTTCGCTCAGTCCAGGAAGTGCCTCGGTCGAGGTACTGCAACTGGAACCAAAACTGGAGATCTTCGTCTCCTAGGTTAGCTTCTCAGTTTTAGCTCCTGGATCCTCTTCCAGTGCTTTTAAGCTCCGTATATCTGCATCACAAGAAGCATCTATACCTTCCTCCATTAAACTGAAGCTAATAACTCTTTCGAGTGGATCGTTAGTAAGGATAGAGCTCACCAATTCTCTTGATTTTTCTTCATCGTAGATGTTGAAGATATCATCGCTCAGCTGCTCCCCTTTCATGGCTGCAAGTAATGCGAACTCCACCTCATCGCCGCCAATGTTGAATTTCAACTTGGCGTTCTTGCAATCCACGTTGCAACCCGAAGTTGCTAGAAATGGTCTCCCGAGAATAATTGGAACAGGATAATCTGTGGGAATGTCAAGCACAACAAAATCTATAAGTAAATAGAAGTTACCTAACTTGACCGGAACGTCCTCCAAGATTCCCACGGGATGGGTGATGGAGCGATCCGCCATATATAGTCGAATCTTGACCGGCTTGGGCTCTCCAAGTCCGATCTTCGCACATAGCTCCAGCGGGATGATGCTCACGCTAGCTCCTAGATCACAAAGGGCTTCACAAGTGGCATCCCCAACTTGAATGGAAATGCAAAATGAGCCGGGATCTCTCAATTTAGGTGGCATCTTCTCCTTCATGATTTGAATGAGCTCCGAGGATTTAGATGTCATCCTAACTTCACCAAAATCTTCCAGTTTCCTCTTCCTTGATAGAATCTCTTTCAAGAACTTCCCATAGGCGGGCATCCCTAAAATAGCATCAAGGAAAGGAATGTTAATGTGCAGTTTATTCATCAAGTCAAGGAACTTACCAAAGTGCTTGTCTAGATGTGCTCTGGCCATTGACTAGGGGAATGGAAGTGGTGGTTTGTATGCAGGAGGTGGAACATAAACTTCAGTTTTCCCCTCCGCTTTCTGTGGCTCCACCTCGGTTGGCATCTCGGTCGAAGTGTTCTTCGACTGCATCTGGACTGAGGTGGTCTTCGTCGATACTGGCACCGACCGAGGCACTGGATCTGCAGTTTTCAGTCCACTCCTCGTAGTTATGGCCATGATGTGGCCCTTGGGGTTGCTTTCCGTCCTTGCTGGAAGCTTCCCTGGATCTCTTGGCGCTTCATTTGCCCTACTTGCAAGTTGTTATTCAAAGGCTTTTTGGGCCTTCAAAAATGAAGTCATAGAAGTCTCCATAGCATTGAGCTTGATCAAGATAGCTTCCAGAACTGCGTCTTTCTTTTCCGGCTGAGACGAACTTGATCCTTGCCCCTGGCTCTTTAATGGAGTAGAAGAAGAAGAAGGGGAAGAGAGGAAAGGGTTAGAGGAATCGTTAGAGTTGGATTTTGAATGATTGTTACCAGAATTTTGGTTGTTCGCCCTCCAATTGTTGCTATTGGACCCTCTATTGTTGTTGTTGTAGTTGTTGTTCCGGGAACCGTTGTTGTTGCTACGGTATCCATTGTTGTTGTTCCTTTGTCCTTGCTCTTCCTTCTTGGTTTGAGCAACCAAGAGTTCCTTCAATTGCTTCACGTCATTCTTCAAAGACGTGAGTTGATTGTTGTTGGGCTGAGTTTCTTGGAAGTTAACTCCTTTAACTCCACCTTCAGCTCCTTGATGAGTGTACTTCTCCATATGCAAAGCTTGCTTCTCAATGAAGTCCCAAGCTTCGTCAATCGCCATGTCCATGAAGGTACCGGCGGAGAGTAGTTGGAGGTTGAACTGGGTGCTTCCGTCCAGTCCCTTGAAGTATATCTCCAATAACTCTAACTTTGGAATCCCATGGTGTGGGCAATCCAAAAGAATGTCCTTGAACCACTCCCATGACTTGGACAAGCTCTCCTTGGCCTTCATAATGAAAGCATTGATCTTCCCTCTCATTTCAGCGGTCTTTGAGGGGGAAAAGAATTTGATCAAGAATTCCGTAGTCATCTCCTCCCATGTGCTAATTTTTCCTGGAGGAAGAGATTGATACTAAGTAAGAGCTCTATCTTTTAAAGAAAAGTAAAAAGGTCTTAGCTTGTAGTTGTTGTTCTCAATTCTGGAGGGTCTCAAGGTCTCCATCAAGATCTCATAGTTTTGAAGATGTTGATACGGTGATTCCTTTTCTAGTCCTCTGAATTGGCATTGGCGAATCATGGATAGAACTTGCGGTCGAAGTTCATAGTCATGGTCCGCTGGATCTCCTAGATTAACTCCTGGACGCCTCAGTTGTTGATTGGGGTCCATCCTTTGACCTAGAGTTTGTGGGATTCCTGCAAGAAGAGCGCCTCGGACTGGCATCCGAGGTGGAAGTACCTCGGCAGGGGCGTTAGGTACTGGAACCTGCCTCGGTCGAGGGTCAGCAACTGGGACCTGCATCGGTCCAGCATCGGGAACTGGATCTTCCCTCGGTCGAAGTTGATATTGGTCTCTCAAAGCTACCATATCCGCTTTGATTGCTTCAGTCCTGGTGCGAGTTTCTTCTTTCTCTTGTCTTAGCTCTTCCCTACTGAGGCGTAGCAGCTCTAACTCCTCTTTCAATTCGGCCTCAAGATCGCGGTTGTCTTGGTGGGCCATCTTCGCTTCTCTTCAGCGTCGTTTGTATGTCTTTTCTGGTTCGGGATTGTATGAAACGATTTCCTTCCCAGTGCGGGTTCTTCGCATATACCTAAGAAAGAACCTGCAAAAGTCACTCAAGTAGAGTGGTTAGTAGACACGGGGGCAAGTGCTCCAAGAGCAAACCGTAACCGGCTCGGTCTAGACCAAGTCCCCGGCAACGGCGCCAAAAACTTGTTCGCTCCAAACGGTGTGTGCAAGCTTTAAATTTATAACCCTAGACGTAAGCTTAAAACAAGGATGCGAACCCGCAGTGTACGGGTCAATCGTAGTAAAAAGCAAGGAATTCCACCGGTCGATAACAGGGACTTAGTGAAACAAAGTCCAATTATGGTATGCTTAAGCAATCACTAACCACAAAGCAATTAAAACAATCAAAGATGATATAGAAGTCAATAAAGGAAATATGCAATTCTAGGGATTAAAGCATCTAGTTGTGGTTCCAACTCGAGATCTAAAGATAAGCGGACAAAGCTGAGGTTTTTACATAGGGAAGGTGTTACTAAAGTGGAATAGATCACCGGGTAAGTCTCACTACTCACTAATCCAAAACCGTAACTCCTACTACCGGGTAAGTCTCAAGGAATCAAGATAAAGAACTATAACCTCAAACTAACACACCATCTAAGGGGATAGAATCAACCTTTACCGGGTAAGTCTCAGGCTAACTCACAAAGATGGGATGAAAGCACACTCAAACCCCAATAAAGGATAAACCTTTATTACCTACACTTACGATCTTAGGTAAACAAACAAAGGAATTACGGGGTAAGTCTCATCCTAGGCTTTCATTGAACCAGGAAAGGTGTAATAAGAATAGGATTTGGCAAATCTAACACTTAACTCTCAGTTTAGGATCAGATAAGTCACCTCAGTGAGAAGAATTCCACCCCGGCCGAGATGTTCATCGACTGAGCGAGATGCTTAGGGTTAAGGTTAATGACTCGAACTTTCAGGATCCTACTGGAATCTAAGATTATTCTATCATTGTTTTTCCCACAACCACCAGCCAATCACCCTAGAATCACACAAAGAGATTGGCCATTCATCATCATGAAAGTATTAATCAAATATATGGGAAGAAGGTGAATATTTGAACAAGAAGAATTTAATGAAAATACTTCAATAACTGAATCAAATATCACAACAAAGCGTTCCTTGGATAGAAATCCAACAAGACAAGACAATAAGGAAGAGAATCTAAGGTAATCTTACAAGAAAACCTTCAAAAGCTATCAAAGCTACAATCTTCCTTCTTCAACCTTCAAAAAGGTTCTTCAAATCTCCCAATTGGAGTATGGCTGCAGCGGTGTATAAACCCTGATCGATGGTATAGCACGATGTTGAATTTGTGGAAATCCGACCCTTTTTATAGGAAAATAACTCTCCAAAGATAAGATATCTTAGAAAGATCTCTTCCCATAAAAATAGGTAAAATATAAGATCTAGTATATCTTCTTCCTTCCAGGAGCAAACCCAAAAATATAAGATCTCTTTCCAAAGATAAAGATCTCAGCCAAGAATAAAATATTCTCGCCGCGTCCCAGGTGTTTGCCTCGGTCGAGTCGACTTCTCTGGATCACCTCGGTCGAGGTGAATATGTGGTCAACCGAGGTGAGTCACAACTGAATGTGAAATCTCTCAAATCTGGTCCAAAGTGAATCTCTAATCCATGGCTATGCTTCCTGGATGGTTCCTTATGTTCCTGAATGTAGCTCCAATGACTCCATAACTCCTTTTGCTCCTTTTTGATGCAAAACGTGCCATTTTACCTACGATTACAACAAAACTAGGTGTAGACCTTGATTCCCGCAAAGGTAGATGAAATGGTAATATAATCACATAATATACATACAAACATGCAAATTATGAAAGATAAAACGTCCAAACAAACCCCAAAATATAGACTATAATTCATGCTATCAAGTACCATGCTAGGTTGGATCTAACATAACTTAGTGGAAATGCCAAGTAGTGGCTTTGAACTTTAGGTGAGGATTTAAGGATGATTTGAACGTTATAAGGATTGAGGTGTGTATGTTATCATGTGAGCTTTGTTGAGGTTGTGAGTATGTGTTTGTTGAGATTGTGGAGTTAGGATGGAAGTGTTCTAGCATGTGGTTATAGTTGAAATCTCGTGAGTTTATGAGGGCTAAGAGAGTATCCTAGTTTATGGGAGTGTATGACCTAATAAGAATATATAGTACTAGAAGTCTAAGGACTTCTAGCTTGCGTGAGTAGTTGTTGATTATCGTGCCTTGTCTTGAATAGGCTTTGATTATATTCCTTTGAAGAGTGTTATCGTTTTCGGGTAGCTTTGAGACGAGGTAAGTCCTCGGACTTACTTAGCCGCTTCTATGCCTTATTTGGATGTATATGGTGGTGTGTGCTTACCACTTTTAAGCATAAAAATGGATTAGGATTTACTTGACCTTATTTATTGGCCCATTGTTACTACTATTATTATCGGGCGGTGACATCACCGCTCAGTTTCCCGAGGGAGACTAGGGAGATCTCAGCGACCAGACCATACAAGGTATACGGGCGGGCTTCTTCATCACTCCCTCAGGGTATACGGGTTGGGCGCCGCCACACTCCTGTTGGTTACACGGGGACAGAGGCGAGAGTTATAAGACTCTCGTGTCACACTTGAACGAATGGATTAGATATGGAATAACCTAAAAAGATAATAAGTAACGGAGGTGTATGTTTATGAGCATGTTGTGTGTTTGTGTTCCTATGTGTGTTTGTGCCATATTATTCTTATAATGCCTAGAATGTGAGCTAACGGTTTTATACCGATTGTTGTAGTTGATGTTACCGAGTGATCCGGAGGAGTGGGCAGCCGGGGTTCCGTACATCTTAGGTTGTTTGGGTTTGGAGTACTTGTGTTGTTGTTATTGTATATTTTTGATGTTGTTGTAAGGACGGCTGATGTCTTTCCTTTCCTTTATTTCTAGGTTTCATAACATTGCATAAAAATGTATTTCGGTTTTGGCCTTTATTTGTGCCTTTTTGCAAGATCCGGTGAAATTGTTGTCAGGCTAAGGGTCGGAACCCATTGTGAGGTCTCCGCTCGTAGCATCCCGAGTCCCGCGGATTCGGGGTTTTACACATCCCTCCTGCATCGCTTCCTGGGCTGCGCTGCTCCTCTTGATGGGCTCCAAGGCAAACGGTGTAGAGGTGAGACACATACAAAGCGGCCCAACTAAGAAGGGCAAGGCTGGACGACTTGGGCTGAGGCAAGGAAGCACAAAGTGTGCTGAAGCAAAGGGTAGGAAAGGAGTGGTGTGGTTTTGTCAAGGCTTGTCACAGTCTTGTCAAAACGTGCCAAGGCTTCGTCAAGCCCATGCATGGCCTTGTCACGATCTTGTCATGGTCTCGTCATAACCCGTCATGGTCTCGTCTTGGTCTCGTCAAAACTCATCACGACTTTGTCAAAGACAAGTCATGTTATAAATTAGGGTTTGAATAAGGTTTGCTATAAACATCTTATCATTTTATGTGAAATGATATTACATAAAGTGATAAAATTTTGAGATATTGTGTCCAATTAGATAGACAGCTAAGGATCAAAAGATCGAAATCCGGTTGTAACACCCCAAATTCTGAGAGATCGGGGAGCTACTGGTTAGGACCTCATCCCTTGATCTATATCATTATGGAGAGAACCACCTAGCAAGAAGAGAAATCAAGAAGCAAGGAGAAGGAAAGACATGAACATGCATAAAGACTTCAACTACTAGGAGAAGAAGAAATGACATGATCGAGAAGAAGAAGAGACTAAGTCATTTTAGAATCCTTCGTACTACAAGATTGAGGGTGCATGAAAGTCTACTCAACCATGCACATTTCCGTAAAAGGACAAGATTCATTGATCACATGCACAAGAACAAGCTCGTCCATGCGCATCTTTCAACTCAACCATGGAAGGAAGAAGAAAGCACCAACCATTCACATACACATCTTCTAACTAAACCATGCAAGGACGTAGAGGGCTCTAACCCCATGTATCCCTTATCGATGTAAGCATGCATGAACATAGAGAATGGCAGGTCCACTCTTTCCTTTTCGTTTCAACCATGCAGAAGCATAGGGAACCCGAAAATCACACTTCACCCGATTCAACTGAAAGTATCTCCGGACCAGCCCCGGTTCACACATGCATTGCTCGCCGATCTCCCATGCATGTGTACGACCTTCTTGGAGCGAGCCAACCATGCATCGTACCCAGTTCGGTCCATTCATGCAAACTCCCTTTTCGGTCCGAACTGCACGACGCATTTTATACATCCATGAAGACCGGACCACCCATGCAAGCTTACCTAACCCTCCATCACTCGTGATGATTGGCCCATACACGCTTTTTTAAATCCACCATACACCCATGGAGAATGGTCCGAATCTTGTGGCCAATTTTGGGTCAAAGATATTATATTTTCTGTCCATGAAAACTTCTTTAATTATGGGTTAATTTTTGACCTTTTGATTGTTAATTTTCAGCTCATATTTCTTTTAATTATTTTACAAATAATTAAGTCTTCTAATAGATAAGTTTAAAGATAGATTGAGAGAATCAAGTATATATTTTACAAGATATATTTGATTGATCTTATGTAATATTATCTTAGAGTAGATTGAGAGAATCATGTATATCTTTTACAAGATATATTTGATTAATGTTAGAAGATCCAATGTAATATTTTCTTAGTCTCCTACATATATAGGATACCCGGTGCCTGTTATCTCTTCGTCTTCATCCTCCTCAATTCGGAGCAGATTCAAGTCGGCCGACATAAGAAATACAAGAACAAGCGGCGTCGATCACAAGTTAATAGTACAAATCCCTTGTAAATGTCGTGCGTGTCGGTAATGGGCCGCCGGATACCGGCGGTGATCTGATCTGGTTCCGTCTGGAGGTTTGGAGGGTAGGTCGAAGTGGTTCGGGGTCGGATCTTGATGGCAGATTTTATCGATTTCCCAGTGACTTCGCTTTCGCCTGCCGAGTGTTGATCGATTGGGAGGAATAGTGATGAAGAGGAGGCAGAAGAATCGGATAATGAGGGACCGTTACGAGGGGCTTTAACGCTTCCATGGATTCCTTGGAAGAGGCTTTACCTATTAGGTGTGTTGCGTTGCTTATCTTCTCCTGGTTTCATTAATCTTTTGTGCTGCGTGATCCGTACTGTGATTTTGATTGAATCTTGTGATATTTACCGAACAATTTGGTCTCCAGAAGGCGAATCTTGATGTTGTTTCGTTATATGAAATAATTTACTATTTTGAATGTATTTTGTGAGAGGAGTGTATGCGCAAGAAGGTTTCTTGTCTTGAAATTCCTTCCCAGCAAATCCACATATGATTCTTGTGACATTCATACATTGATGCTTTCTTTGGGAAGCACTTTGTTCAATTCTATTTGTTTCTGGTATGAAAACAACATCAAGAAAATTTGTAAATTTCACATTATTCGATCAAAATCATAGTTAGAAATTCAAATCGATCACACACCACAAAAAATTAATGAAAACAGGAGAAGATGCAAAGCAACGCATCTCGAAGGTAAAGCCTCTTCCAAGGAATCCATGGAAGCTTTAAAGCCCTCTCTTAGCGGTCCCTCATTCTCCGCTTCTGCTTCCTCCTCTTCATCACTGTTCTTTCCAATGGATGAAGACTCGGAAGGCGAAGGGTGAAATCATATGTGGATTTCCTTCGGAAATCGATAAAAGCTGCAATCAAGATCCGACCCCGATCCACTTCGACCTACCTCCTCCAAACCTCCAGCCGGAACTAAGATCAGACTATAACACAGACACGCACTACATTTACAGGGTTTTTTTTACTATTACCTTGTGATGTAAGTGATATTTTGATAACCCCTGCATCATTGCCTTGCCTATCTCCATTGTCTAAATCAATAGTTTGGTTACTTTTTTTGTTTTTTTCTTTGTAAAAAAATGGGGTTGTTCAGCATATAATTGATATTTCTTCGTTTGTACCTCTTTTTATGTCTTTTCCATGATTATTTGTTTTTTTTCTTCCACAAGGTGTACACAATATCAAGTTCTTTTTTATTCATTTATTCATTATAATTATCTTCAGTAGTGAACTTCAATCTTCACTTGGAAATCTTACTAATCACGAGTATTTGTAAGACTTTTGTACAATAATCTTAATTCATATATGTCATTTGCTCATCCAGCTCTGCGCCAATCATAAACTCTATTGCCTTATTTTATTTACTTATTTGTGCAAGCAAGATTTTGAGTAACAACAATCTCTCCGGGACAAATCCATACTCACTTTCAGACCTTGCCAATTTGATCAGTCTGTATGTGAACATGCTCTTAGGACACCAACATTTATAGTTCTATGTTTGAGCCTCTTTTATGTTTGATCAGTCTTTCATGCTCTTATGCTTAAGTGGAATGGATTAACAAGTACCTGCTCAGACTTCCATTTAATTTGATGCTGCTTGTTGTTAATTTATTTTAGATACTGAACTACTTGATCTATTTCCAGTAATTTTTTTTTATCAGTTTGAGCATGTAGCATAAACGCTGGTATCCCTTGGATCTTATTCTATTTTTTTGTGTTACAGTTTTACGGGGAACAACTTAAACTGTGGAGGAAATTCTTCTCATCTATGTGCATCTAGTAGCAGCAGTTCGGGTTAGATTGACTTAAGTTTGTGCTCATCTTTTATCACATATTGGACCCAACAAAGTGTCAACTGACCAACTATCACCTCATCTGCTAACATGATCTTCACATAAATCGAAGCTTGGTATAATCTTTGGATATCATTGGAGGAGTTGTTGGTGTACTTTTGGTTGTTGTCTTGATGAGCTTTGTGTATAACTTCTCCCTTCTTATGCTAATGCTGCCTATCCATGATTCGATAACATATATTTCATTTGGAACTAAATTGTTTGTACATCTTGTGGTACGTTTGTTGATCAACTCAAGCATCATCATGAAATCTAATTCACGTCAAACATGAGTACAATCTATTGCAATAAGATTGCAACTTCTACATGAAACTGTTTTTTTTTTCCACCGAAGGCATTTCTGTTCCTTCTTTTCTTACCTAATAGAGATAAAACCGGAGAGCCTATTTTGGACTGGCCTATAAGAAAACGAATTACAGTAGGCACTGCTCGTGGATTGGCTTACCTTCATGGCCACTACAACCCCAAGATCATCCACCGTGATGCCAAGGCTGCTAACGTGTTACTAGATGAAGATTTTGAGGCAGTTGTTGGCAATTTTTGCTTGGCAAAGTTGGTTGATGTAGGAAAAACCAATGTGACTACACAAGTACGCCGGACGATGGGACACATTGCACCTGAGTACCTTTCCACTGGAAAGTCATCAGAGAAGACAGATGTGATTATGCTTCCTGAACTAGTAACAAGTCAGCATGCAATTGACTTCTCACGCATGGAAGAAGAAGATGACGTCGAAAATCCAATCCAGAGAGTCCACCTAAACACACAAAGAAATCGAAAATCCGCTTGTGATATTGTGTATTTAACCTTAACGATAATTTCAATGACACTCTCGTTAAGAGTGTCACAATTCAGCAGACATTGGAGAATTTTGTCGTTATTAAAAGTTTTCATTATAGTCGGACAATTAAAGAAGAGTTGTTTAGTAGATTTTGTATGATTATAAAAAACACTTGCATCACCACCACGACTTTTTGTGCATCAAGAGTAGCTTTAATCAAAAGTCCAAACAAATAAATTTCTTAATCTTAGGCATAATATTCAAGTCCCAAATCCAAGTTTTATCTTGTGTAACACCAACTTTATTTTTTTGGATCAAATCAATAGTTGTCTTTGTGGAGAACCAACCATAATCATTGTTAGCCCAATAGATTTTATCACGAGTATCATTTATTGGTAAAACATAATTTTTATTTTATCAATGATATAGCGTGAAAGAATGGTCTGAATTTGATTGAGAAAATGGGTATTCCATTTCAAGTTAGTAATAGTTCGCTACCAGGATATTCTCATTAATTAAATGATCATTTGTTCTTAATTTCAATAAAGGTTCATCATAAATCCAACAATCTTTCCAAGATTTAATAGTATTTTCATCACTAACTCTTCACTTGACACCCACATAATTTTCTTCTTAAGTTTCATAAGTTTGTTCCATTGCCAAGAAGATGAGGAGTGATATTGATAGTCCTATATAAAAATAAGAGGATGACGAGAGACATTGATGAGGAGTGGCATTGGATATAGTATCCATATACTCAATTAGGACGTACCTTTTATCATGTTGGATAATCTTAATTGTTTTGTTCTTGATTTGTTATTCCTTTCATAGGAGGCATAGGCCTCTCGAGTATCCAGTTTACCAAAGAAACCATATATATGAGTAGGAAATATTTTGAAAAATATCAAACAAATCGAATAATCTGTATACTTTACTAAAGTACATTACACTAATGCTGATGTGGCACCTCCATGTTTTTTTTTTCGGATTAAATCTTTTATTAAATCACAAATTAAGCCAATAAATCTTTTTTTACTAAAGAAATATCTAAAAAATATAAAACTAACCAACAATTTATTTGCTTACATGTTTGATCACGATTTTTTTTATATAATTTATATATAAATCGTAACAAGATGGATTAGTTGCAACTAACAAATTAAATTAATTTTAAACAAATATCTAATCGGTTTAATTATTTACAATCAATAAATATATACTCGGTTGCAACTAAAATATAATTTTTATTTTTTATCGTTGTTTTATGTATTTTAAATCGAAACAATTAACATTGCGTCTAATAACCTTATCCCAAATTCTAATTGATTTATTTTATTCGGTAAGATTCGTCTCATTTCTTTTCTCATCTATATACTTACTAAAACAGACGACATAAAGCTGACGTGGCGTTTTCATATTTTTTTTCGGATTTAATCTTTTTACTAAATTACAAATTAAGCCATAACTGAAAGTCTCATAAACTGAGAAAAATACAGTCATAAATGAAAGACCGATAAAAGAAACTGCACCCCATCCTAAGGAGTACGACACCCCGGCTGTCCACTACCATCTGGATCACTCGGCATCTGCTCTAACCTGTGGCAAGTCTAAACAACGATAAATAGTTAGCTAACTAATCAAATATAAGTAGAAAGATAAATAGCACAAACTCACAGAAGAAGAATATAAACATTCAACATGCTTGCACACAATCCTCTTATTATCTGATAACTTATGTGATTCACATTATCCGGTTTTAAAAGTTGTAGCACGAGAAATCTTAAGATTCTCGCCCCCGTTCCTTATCCAACTGGTGATAGTTTGGCACACCTCCACCGGTGGCGGCCCCGCAAACCAAGTATGGACTAGATCCGAAGGAAACCCCCAGCGCCCTCGAGCTAACTGAGCAAAATGCTACCGCCCGTTACTCTAAGGCCAGATATGTAAGTCGGTCGATGATTACTATGAAATACACTAGTGCACACATCATTCACACACCACTGTCATCATTCACACATATATCTGAAAACTAGCTAAGTAAGCCGAAAGGACTTACCTAAAATAGATCTCGACTCTCTAATTTGCAAATTGATCTGTAACTGTAGGAATTAGTAGCCTGTCAAAGGAGGCAAGTGTGTCAGCATACTTTCTAGGTAATTAGAAGTCTAAAACTTCTAAGATAGTAGATCCTATTAGAACAGAATTTAACACAGTACCAATTTATGGTAAAATGACTATTTTACCCTTGGTCCCGAAACTTCCAAAAATTCTATAATTCATGCCTAAACTCTTATTTGAGACTAAAAAGTAATATTCTAACTCCTAAAGATGGGTTTAGTTACAAACTGGCAATTTACCCATTTTCCTATTCTCCGAAAGATCATTAAGGTCCAACTTCGGCTTCAAATATGAAATTCGAATAAATTTATAAAAATTCCGAAATAATTCTCTAAATCATCTATGGTAACCCATCTACTCCTAAAAGCAAGAATTTTTCAAAACTGTTCAACCATCATTTCTATAAAAATTCCCAAAGTTGGTTACAACACTTTGGGAGCTTATAACTTCTAATCCGACCGTTCATTTCTTCTCAAAATTTAACACGGTAAACTACATATATCTACCTATTATCTATTAAAATTTCAACGGTGGATCTTCTACATAACTCTTTAACATTGGTCTACAACAATGCCAATTTCCAACCCCAAAACTGAAGCAAACAAAAATTAATTTACAGCAGTTCATGTATACAACTATTTTGGACATCTTAACTCAGCAGCTACTATCCACCAACACGACCCATGTTCCAGTCCTATGTAACGCCTCATCTCTCAAGTTTAACCTAGTCCTAAACGTCTAACTGATTATCCAAATACTAGCAGTGCAGGGGGTCGAGAGCACTTACCTACGAGTCTGCAGTGGTGAAGGAACACAGTAATCTAGCGCCTTTTACACCGCCTTGGCTGCTGAATCCTTGACGACAAAAAGACAATCAGTTTTGGCCCCTAGACTAGACCTAAGTTGAAGACAAGGGTAAGCGGAATTTTGCCTCACCTCACTGCCGTTCTCAGAATTGGAGATGGATGGCGGAAGTTTCCTGGTTGGTTCGAGCCTTCTGATGCAGTGTACTCGAGCCTTCTGCACGTGAATGAGAGCATTCCATCATCGATATCAAACAATGTAGAAGGGAGGGGATAGGAATAGTATCCATTCGACTCATGTTCGCCTCTAAACGTGCGTGCAAATAAGTTTTAAATTTATAAAACTAGAATAAAAGCAAGCGAACCCGCAGTGTACGGATCGGCGTAGATTAGCAAGTATTCCAGAGTATCGATATTAGGGAATTGGTGAAACAAAGTCAATTTCAAGTAATCGAGAAATGAAAAGTGTAGAAGCTTTGCAAATATTGGGAAAACAACAATCCTAAAGATCCAGGTATCTAATTGTGGCAATCGATTCAAGATATTCTATAAGTATAAGGACAGAGTTGAGAATTGCAAAGGTATACTAAGGTAAGGTGATGTACTGTGAAGTTCCATAACCCTATATGTCTAACCCAAAAACACTCTCTATAAAGGTTGTTGATGCTGCAGTATAGAAATGATCTAAATGTAAGAATTGATCTCAAATACCCATGCCCAAACCCAAGGAATCAAAGACAAGCCAAAACGGTTGAGGTTGTGACACTCGAAACCGAAATAGAGGATGTTGAGTCTTACTACTACCTAGAAAGGACAAGCCAAGGCTGTTTTAAAGCTAATCTTCAACTTTGGATCAAAGTAAAAGCAAGATTCGTAAACTAGGGGAAATCACGGCTAGATCTTGAGAACCATGGCCGTGGAATCCAAGAACAGCCCGTGATTTAGGGTGTCGACGAGGTTTCTCTAACTCTCAAGGTCCAATCAATTTACGATCGATCTATCATCATCTAAGCCACAACTATCAACCCTTCACCTTAGAATTGCTAAAGAGTTTTAGCCAACAATCATTTTCATGATATCAATATTCAAATTAAGAAGAATAAAAGATGAAAACCCTCGAAAACTCAAATAAAACTCAAAATCAATCTCGAAATCCAAACACAAAGTCGTATGTTTATGAATCTAGAAGAATATGAATAGAAACCTCACAAAGATCTAGAGAAGTCACAAAGGATGGGATGTCAATCCGTTCTCGAATGAAAACCCTAGAATATCTCACAAGGTACACAATTTCCGAAAAGTATGTCCTTCACGAATCTTCAAGCGAATCTCCCAACAACAACTAAATGTACGTGAAAGTCAGTGGTAAGTGAGCGTAAGCGAGCCCCCAAAAACTATCTTCTCTAGCCTTTTAATAAGGCGAGGTAGGGTTACGAGAAAGCCCAATGACGTGGCAAAATATGACACGTCACAGAATCACCGAAATCACGGCCAAGTACAACTTTCCACGACGTTGTTTAGGGTGTGGAACCAGATTACGGTGCCATAGTATTTCCACGGCCGTAATTTAGACCGTGTAACTCTCTGGAGTGCTCCAAACTGAAGTCCACGTTCATGTTGCCAAATCCACGGCCGTGGTTTCGGGCGTGGATGTCAATTTCCTTCTCCACGACCGTAATTCAGGGCGTGGACTTGCTTTTCTTCTTTCTTTCCCTTTGTTTCGTGCAATCTTCCATTCATGCTCCTTCCTTAGCCTTTCTAATGCATCTCCTTGCCATCAAATGTGATCGAACACTCCTTTCCTTCCTTATTTGCTCCAATCCAAGCTTTATTCACCTAAAAACACAAAGAAGCTAGTGTAGATCTCTATATCGACGAAGTGGGTGAACTAGCTCACATATGCTTCAAAAACATATCTAAGAACACTATAAAGAGGGAAAAGCAACAAAAACAAGTTCCTAAAATATCGTCATATTTCATACTAACAACTCACCTACTGAAGGGTTGTGTGTAGAACCTATGTCCCAAGCGTAGGTACGTGTGCAGCAGTGTTGCTACCTTCTTGATCTCGCAGCAAGGGAGTTTGGCTCGTCTGGGAGTGTCGCAACAAGGAACGTCTGGCTCGTCTGGGGAGGGATTGGAAACTTACGCAGATAGGTCTATTTAGATTGAAAGAGATGGCAGCAGAGTAGGAGAGGGGTAGGATCACCGACTGTGTGCTCTGGCCTGGTGTAGAGGGGCACCAGGGAAGCTGCACTACTTGATCTAGGCTCGCTGGTTGAGCACTCCTTGCGTCTGTAACGAAGGAACGAGTACCAGGAAGGTTGGGAAAAACGTATGAAGAGTCGGGAGGGGAGAAGGTGTTACGAGAGTAGCCAGAAGGGAGGCGACATTCATGGAGTGAACCTGGACAGATTAAAGCGAGGTTGGAAAGGAAAGAATCATAGAGGCGTGATATCCTGCGTGATCTCAAGATCGTTACAAGGTGAAGGAAAAGACGTAACTGCTGCTCCCTGGGTTAAGAAGTGACGAACAGAAGGTCATCCCTCCTGCATCGCTTCCTGGGCTGCGCTGCTCCTCTTGATGGGCTCCAAGGCAAACGGTGTAGAGGTGAGACAGATACAAAGCGGCCCAACTAAGAAGGGCAAGGCTGGACGACTTGGGTTGAGGCAAGGAAGCACAAAGTATAACACCCCAAGTTTCAAACCTCGGGGAGCTACTGGTTAGGACCTCACAATGAGTCCCGACCTTGGTTTAACAACAACATTACTTGGATCTTACAACAAGGCACAAATGTACTTAAAACAATTTCAAAACATAATATTTTTACTGTATGAATGTACACATGTGACAGCCTTACAAAACATATACATATACATAACATGCATGCTGTAAGGGAGACTCCCCCGTCCCCATCTAATAAGTGCGTGGACCCGGCTGACCATCCGTTCCGGATCACTCTGCAACTGTCTATCTCTACAAATCTACAACACGGATAAACCGTTAGCTAACAATCCAAATATAAGCAGAAAAAGGATAGCACAAACACACTCAAGATAACATAAAACAATCATCATGCTGGCACACAAACCGGTTATTATCTGTTCATTAAGTGAGTCACCTTATTCCATTTTACAGTTGTGGCACGAGAAATCTTAAGAGTTCTCGCCTCCGTTCCTTATCAAACTTGGTGTAGGTCTAGCTTACCTCCGCCGGTAGCATCACTACAAACCGAGTGTGGACTAGTCCCTAAAGAAACCCCCAGCGCCCTCAAGCTAACTGAGCAGAATGCCACCGCCCGTTACTCTTAGGCCAAGGTATAGGTCGGTATATAAATATTACTAAAATATAACTATAAGCATCTCATTCACACACCACTACCATTATTCATACTCATATCTAGAAGTCAGCTAAGTAAGCCCAAAGGACTTACCTGAATTCAAACATAATCTCGTTATCTCGACTCGGTCTGTAACCGCAGGAACTCAACCTCCTGTTATAAAAGGCAAGTGGATCAATAATATATCCCACTTAATTAGAAGTCTCTGATTTCTAAGATATTTAACTCTATCATCAGCTAAATTACCAAAATACCCTTATACGGATAACTGACGGTTTTACTCCTGGACCCGAAACTTTATAAAATTCCATAACAAAGTTCCAAACTATTCTTTGGAACTCAAAACCACACTCAAACTCTCAAAGGAAAGTTTTGCTAATGATTTAGAAGAGTTAACTACATTCTTGACTTTCATAAAAAGTCGTCAAGGTCCGACTTTGGCTTAATTTATGAGAACCGAATAAAAATATAAAAGTCTAACAAAAATCTCTAAGTCTTTTATGCTATGCACTCTATCCATAGTAGTCAGAATTTCCCAAAAATACATAATAATCACTTCTACACAAATTCTCAAAGTCAGTTCCTAAATAAGAAATTCTGACTTAGCCAAAAACTGAGTATTTCTTAACTGCTCAGCCAGTCCACTTTGGACCTTCATAGATCTAAATCCAACCGTTGGATCAACCCCAACTTTTGATACACCACACTATGCATGACACTATATAACATATTAAAAACTGAACGGTGGATTACGTTTCTAAGGTATCCAAACTTAAGCTCAAACATGACTGCACAACCCAGATTATTCCAGCCCTCAACAATTTCAGCAACATCCAGAAAACTGTTTAAGGTCTCAACTTCAAAAATTCATAACTCCTAAACCACTTGTTGGATGCATCCCAAATTTTAATATGTTCCACCACAATATGCCAACTATATCATATCCAAAATTCAAGTCCAACAGAGATCAAAATCTTATTCAAAACTATCTCTCAAAACAGCATCACATGCTGTTTTTCCCAACACTCAGCACAGCTATAAAAACTGTGTGAGGAGTCAACTTTGAGACACCATAACTCTCAGACCGTATCATGGATTTCTCTAAAATTTTAGTATGATCTACTATACTATATCAAATATAACTTGTCAGAAATTCAAGTCTAACAGAGGTCAATAACCCCTCCAAATTTATTCCACAAAACTGCATCTCAAGCAAATTTTCTAAAATTCAGCACACAAAAAAAAACTGCATGAATAGCCAACTTCGGGATACTATAACTCTCATACCGTAACTCCGATTATTCCCAAATTTTAGTATGATATACTATGCAACACTGACTACAACATACCCGAAAATCAGCAAGAAAGGAGAAGTCTCACTTACCCAAATCTTGACCCGAAGTTGACTGATTGTCACTTCCGAAAATTCAAAAAAAAACGCATCAGCTCATCAAGCACTCTCTAGGGATGTTGTGAACTGTTCAAGATCCCAACGGGATTCTAATCAGCACATATATATAGAGACGGTATAGAAGGAAGAGGGTTGAGGTCCTTACCCGACTAGACGGACCCAACAAGCTCGTGTGTAGACTGAAGAAGACGGATCGAGATCCCTATCACTTGGACGCACCAGCAGGGAAGCAGACCCGCGCCAGCAGACCCTTCTCACCGCCCTACGGATCTGAACTGTCGCCCATGTGGACTTGCGCACCAGTGGCTCGTACCTGCCGCCCTTGTGGTCGAAGAAGCAAAGATGTTGCGACCTCCTTGCTGCGAGGCCATAGACGCTGGTTGTCTACACCAACCTTGGCTGCTCACTCCGACTTGCTGGCTCGAGGAGGAGAAGTTGGGATGCCCTTAGCCGCTGGAGGCTGAAAAGAAGTGTTGCTGTTTTCGATCGATGGCGATAGCAACCCGCCGGCGTGGAGGCGAAGACGAAGGAGGAGAAGGTTGCTGCGCGGAGTTGGTCCTGCGTGATGGGGACAAACATGAAGGAAAGGGCGCGGCTCTGAGCTGTGTACGAGGGCGGTTACAACATGAGAGGAAAGGTGAGGTGCACGAGGGAGGCGACCTAGGGTTTACGGGAGAAGATGGGAAGCGTTTCACACAAGGAGGAGGAAGCACGGTTGGCGTCTCCACTGGGCTGGCGCACGTCTCCACTGGGAAGCAAGCTAGACGGGCCCAATTGTGTGGTGTGTGGCATGGGCTGAAGCAAGGCCCGACTGCCATAATATGAATGGGCTGGAGAAGATCAAGGTGCAAGGTAAAAAAAGGGCTGGAATATAAGGCCTTGTCAAGGCTTGTCCTAAGCTTGTCGGTGACGTTGTCATGGTCTCGTCATGGTCTTGTCAAAACTCGTCAAAAGACCTAGATATATATATATATATAACTAGGGTTTGTTGTATTTTTCATTATTTTATGTGGTTATAACTTACATAAAATGATAAAATTAATTCTAGTCATAAAGTTAGGTATCTTAAAGAGGTCAACGGTCTCTAAAACTCGGTTTGACTCGGAATTAATCGGAAATAAATTTTTTGGTTATTACATCAGTACCCCCTAAAAATAAGTTTCGTCCCGAAACTTAGGGTTAGATAATCATAATTGGCCTTTAAGGCACCAGTCGGGTGTATCTAATCACTACACAAAAACCTTGTCGTTTCTACATCTAAGTACTCACACACCAAAGGTCATCACTATAACACACATGACCAAGCACTCAATCATGAAAAGGAAACAAGTAGTCATGCAATATCACACACTTGCAGGGTCAAGCCCCAACTAGTTGTTTTCAAGGTTACAACTATCTTTGTAATGATCTCTGAAAGGTTACGACATCTCCTAATATCACAATATCCCAAGTAGCCTCGTCGGCTTTCCACAAAACCACTGACTCCGAAAATCTTTTCATGTACATACCTCACTAGCGCTTGTTACCACGTTCTAGCGTGGTTATCGGATAACTCACCGGTATCATTCGGTCCAACTGTCCGATCCTCTATTCCGAGGAGCTAACTCGTGTCTAGTAGGTATTCCCTCTAACTAATCCGTGGACAATGGGGTTGCTCTCCTATATAGGGCGAGGAATACTAGTCCTTCACTCACTTTCAACTCCGCTTGTAAGGTCTCACAAGGTTGTCTTACCTTACTCACCTCTAAATCTTTTGATGACCTTCCTGAGGTAATTTATTCCAATTCTTTTCTTTCTGATCTTCTGAAAGGTTCCGGGCATCCGATCTAGGATATCCCCCCTTATACACCTCCCGGTACTTT
Organism: Fagopyrum homotropicum; assembly: GCA_033239125.1. Taxonomy (NCBI): domain Eukaryota; kingdom Viridiplantae; phylum Streptophyta; class Magnoliopsida; order Caryophyllales; family Polygonaceae; genus Fagopyrum; species Fagopyrum homotropicum. The sequence goes on along the minus strand of BSWB01000007.1, from coordinate 96,674,965 downwards.
ACTAAGTGTTTAAGGCTAGTTGTATCATAACTCACTTGGTCTTATTTCATAATATGGCTCCGTCATATGGTTCCTCCATTAAAGAACCGTCATCTGCTCATTTTTTTTTGTCTTACTTGTATAACTTAACAACCAAAACCCGGTGGTCAATCTTTGTATTCTATCGACGTCATCATATTATTTTATAGATCTCTAGTTCAACTCAAGCTTCGTACGCAGTATCAAGATCTTAGGCGATATAGAATGTATTCGCGATGACAACACTAGGCACAAGGTAATCTTACCTCACCATCGTTTGATCATAATTGCTCGATAACTACAAACACACCATCAACATTCCACTCTTATATCCCTCACGTCTATCAGACCGATAATATTTCTCTGACATGCAACGCAACTCGGATCTGTTCTGATATAAAATTCTTCTTATACTCTACTCTTGAGATTATGTTTTCTATATGTACGAGTACTGGTCTGTAAGTACACTCCCGTAGCTTCCTTTTCTTATCTGTCTTTCGATTCAACTTGGTAGTTACTCCCTTGAGCTTGTTAGTGGAGGCCCTACACAATACCTTTATTACATCGTTTACTTCCTTTTTCATTCCATCAAGAAACTCATTCTAAAGTACCCTGCTAAGTATTAAGTTCCAGATTTACTTGTCTGCCGACATGTGACGAGGTCGGCATGCTTCACTTGTATCTATAATGGGGTACCACTCTCTTTCTATACTTCTATGTGCACATACTTTCTCGTCTATCTAGATGGTGATACAGTTCCTCTACAAAATTTCCTGTCACTCCACGTAGCCTATTTGACGTTCCTTCCAAACGAAATGCATTTTACCAATTATCACCGTCTTACACTCGACACGTCATTTTCTGTACTCTCGAATTTCTTGTTATGTGGGTTAGGACCCATCACGCTTCCGTTGTGTTACTTTGATAATTATGTTGTCACCCGTTAATCATAAGGACATTTTCCGTGAGTCCAAAATGATTGACCCCAAAACTCTTCCTCTCAATTACACCATATGTCCTATCCGGATGAAGTACCCCATACCTCCCTTATTTGCCTTAAGGAACTAAGATGACGGTTGGAAGACGACCTCTTCCGCTTACCTTTGGAATTCTTCTAACATGGATCTAAACTTTCTGACTGAACCGGAGTTTGATCTTAACCAGCCAAGAAGTAACCTCAGACACGATCCTCTCTATACCTTTAGTTATCTAAGAAGATTTTCGTTACCTACTTGAGGAAATCCTCCAAAGTATTGGTATAGTTAATTCAATAATCCACAATCACAGATATCTCTTCTTAACTGTACATAACTCATCAATACCAACAACACTTGCACGTCCTCTGCTGACGTTGCTTATTCTATAGTTGACTTACCTCAACATATCGTACTCACTCTTCTCATACTTCTAATGGCGTAAAATTCCTGGTACGCATCCACTACTCGGTTAACTCTTTTCCCCTTTGTTAGTTCGTTCTATCCTCCCCACTTCCGTTTCCTTAGACCAATTCTCTTTCACCAGTCCACTAGGTCATTCTCACATGTTCCTTCATTAGCGTTGTTTATAATATTGCTCTGTTGAACTCCATTGACTCTGCTACCGGCCTCTTACTCCTTTTGATACTGGTATCGTCATTCCTTACAACTTCTTATATCTCTGACGAGGTCAAAACTCCTCTACACTTGTGGAGTCTATCTTCGCTCTTACTCTCAATTGAAGGTCTTTATTCTGTGCATCTCTTGGTCATAAGGGTTTCTTCCCCAATTATCGTAAGAGAATCCTCATCCTCCCTTGTATGAATGGTTACGCACACTCTGTCTTGACTGACATAGAACCCTATCAAAGTGTATTCTTACTCCTCTAGTTCTCCTTTTATAATTCATCTGTACTAGTTGTGATATGTACCTTTTTCCTAGCCAGTAGGTAGTAAATCACTTACACAGTTCCCTTGGTCTCAAATAACATAAAGGGTCATTCTTGGCTGTCTAGTCTTCCTTCTTAAGTTCTTAATTAGAGTTACTAACTCGACTCACTCCATGTTACTATTAAGGTTACTATTAAGGTTACTAGCACTTGTACCGATTTAACTTCACATTTGTCGCTGTTGATCTCTTGAAGGGTCCTCTAGATGTTTAAAATTCTTTCATAATTATCCTCCTTATTTGTCAACCAATTACTACTAGTTGACCCGTACGGGTTATGTCTCAGTTATCACTACTCTGTAGTTGCCCTCCTATAAGATCACGGACTTATTGTTCTTCTATCTCTTTTGAAGTTTGATACCCTTGGTGAAAATCTATCTCCTCCAATTTCTTTGTTAATATCCCCTTAGCTCCTTCCATAGTCTGTACCTCTCTTGTTTTATTATGAGATCATTATACTCTTCTGAGTCCATTTATAGCATTTATCTGTCGTCAAGGAGTTTGTCAAGTCTTCCACAATAACTTGTAAGCGTGTCTTCACGAGTCTTCTTACTTTGTTCATCGTCTGTTGCAGTTCTCTAATAAGATCGTTAGTATTGGTAACTTAAATCTTTATGTGAATGAGAAGTTATGGTGGACTCTTTAGTCCACCAATATCATTTTCCCACATTCTTCCCTTTAATTGGTTTTGTTTTGATCATGATACCTTTATGGAAATTCTTTGTCACTGTTTTAGTCTTCTAGTTTCTTTGACACTTATGTCGAAGTTTCTTTCAAAATGCTCGCATCCTTGGAGGACTCCACTTGCTTCCATGGTTACACATTCTATTTATCGTCATTAAACTCACTCTCTATCTTTGTACCCTTTAATCTCTCACCACTGGGTCAACACCCTATTCTCTTTGTACTCTCATGTCCATGCTTGCATATGGTGGCGTCCGCCTTGATGGTAACGTCCTTCACTCCGAAATTCTTGGTTGTACTCCATTCTATATGATACTTGTTCCCTTATTGTTATCTCTAATCTGATCTCTTGTCGTATCTTGCGTGGTTATTCTAATTCACTTCTCAAATTCATACGACCAAGTCCCTTGTATGACTTTCCATTCCTTCTATGTGAGCTGACTCGGGAATTTCTTCCTCATCGGATTGTACTTGTGGTGAAAATTATCTCAACATCTTTACTTCCTTGCCTGCCTGTTCTCCGGATGATTTATAGGGTCGCCAGGATGCCCACCAGAGTATAATACTCAATTCTAGGTCTGAATCCATTGTCTCGTGTTGAAAATTCCTCATGTCCGCTACGGATTTATCATGAGGCGATAATCGCTTCATGATATCACAAGTAAAGGATCTAAAATATCCTTTAGGATACTAATATGCTACACATATACATATATATAGTCATACATTAAAACATATCGATATAACTCTATATACTAACACCTATCATTCGAAGTTGCAAAGATCCACGGATAACGATGGTGGTCCGACGTACTACTAACCCAACAACCCGACTATGCACATGTGTAAAAACAAAAATCCGTTTTAAAAATCTTAGACCGCTTTCGGGTTCTAGTTATTTTATACATCCGGTCTTTTAGAAGATTTCAAGTGCCATTGTTTCCAACCTCGCTCTGATACCATGTTGTAACACCCGAAGTTTCAAAACTCGGGGATCTACTGGTTAGGACCTCACAATGGGTCCCGACCTTGGTTTAACAACAACATTACTTGGATCATACAACAAGGCACAAATGTACTTAAAACAATTTCAAAACATAATATTTTTACTGTATGAATGTACACATGTGACAAACTTACAAAACATATACATATACATAACATGCATGTTGTAAGGGAGACTCCCCCGTCCCCATCTAATGAGTACGTGGACCCGGCTGACCATCCGTTCCGGATCACTCTGCAACTGTGTATCTCTACAAATCTACAACACGGATAAACCGTTACCTAACAATCCAAATATAAGCAGAATAAGGATAGCACAAACACACTCAAGATAACATAAAACAATCATCATGCTGGCACACAAACCGGTTATTATCTGTTCATTAAGTGAGTCAACTTATTCCATTTTACAGTTGTGGCACGAGAAATCTTAAGAGTTCTCGCCTCCGTTCCTTATCCAACTGGGTGTATGTCTAGCTTACCTCCGCCGGTAGCATCACTACAAACCGAGTGTGGACTAGTCCCTAAAGAAACCCCCAGCGCCCTCAAGCTAACTGAGCAGAATGCCACCGCCCGTTACTCTTAGGCCAAGGTATAGGTCGGTATATAAATATTACTAAAATATAACTATAAGCATCTCATTGACACACCACTACCATTATTCATACTCATATCTAGAAGTCAGCTAAGTAAGCCCAAAGGACTTACCTGAATTCAAACATAATCTCACTATCTCGACTCGGTCTGTAACCGCAGGAACTCAACCTCCTGTTATAAAAGGCAAGTGGATCAATAATATATCCCACTTAATTAGAAGTCTCTGACTTCTAAGATATTTAACTCTATCATCAGCTAAATTACCAAAATACCCTTATACGGATAAATGACGGTTTTACTCCTGGTCCCGAAACTTTATAAAATTCCATAACAAAGTTCCAAACTATTCTTAGGAACTCAAAACCACACTCAAACTCTCAAAGGAAAGTTTTGCTAAAAATTTAGAAGAGTTAACTACATTCTTCACTTTCATAAAAAGTCGTCAAGGTCCGACTTTGGCTTAAGATATGAGAACCGAATAAAAATATAAAAAGTCTAACAAAAATCTCTAAGTCTTTTATGCTATGCACTCTATCCAGAGCAGTCAGAATTTCCCAAAAATACATAATAATCACTTCTACACAATTTCTCAAAGTCAGTTCCTAAACCAGAAATTCAGACTTAGCCAAAAAACTGAGTATTTCTTAACTGCTCAGCCAGTCCACTTTGGACCTTCATAAATCTAAATCCAACCGTTGGATCAACCCCAACTTTTGATACACCACACTATGCATGACACTCTATAAGATAATAAAAACTGAACGGTGGATTATGTTTCTAAGGTATCCAAACTTAAGCTCAAACATGACTGCACAACCCAGATAATTCCAGCACTCAACAATTTCAGCAACATCCAGAAATTTGTTTAAGGTCTCAACTTCAAAAATTCATACTCCTAAACCACTTGATGGATTCATCCCAAATTTTAATATGTTCCAACACAATATGCCAACTATATCATATCCAAAATTCAAGTCCAACAGAGATCAAAATCTTATTCAAAACTATCTCTCAAAACAGCATCACATGCTGTTTGTCCCAACACTCAGCATAGCTATAAAAACTGTGTGAGGAGTCAACTTTGAGACACCATAACTCTCAGACCGTATCATGGATTCCTCTAAAATTTTAGTATGATCTACTATACTATATCAAATATAACTTGTCAGAAATTCAAGTCTAACAGAGGTCAATAACCCCTCCAAATATATTCCACAAAACTGCATCTCAAGCAAATTTCCTCAAATTCAGCACACAAAAAAAAAACTGCATGAATAGCCAACTTCGGGATACTATAACTCTCACACCGTAACTCCGATTGTTCCCAAATTTTAGTATGATTTACTATGCAACACTGACTACAACATACCCGAAAATCAGCAAGAAAGGAGAAGTCTAACTTACCCAAATCTTGACCCGAAGTTGACTGATTGTCACTTCCGAAAATTCAAAAAAAACGCATCAGCTCATCAAGCACTCTGTAGGGCTGTTGTGAACTGTTCAAGATCCCAACGGGATTCAAATCAGCACATATATATAGAGAGGGTATAGAAGGAAGAGGGTCGAGGTCCTTACTCGACTAGACGGACCCAACAAGCTCGTGTGTAGACTGAAGAAGACGGATCGAGATCCCTATCACTTGGACGCACCAGCAGGGAAGCAGACCCGCGCCAGCAGACCCTTCTCACCGCCCTACGGATCTGAATTGTCGCCCATGTGGACTCTCGCACCAGTGGCTCGTACCTGTCGCCCTTGTGGTCGAAGAAGCAAAGATGTCGCGACCTCCTTGCTGCGAGGCCATAGACGCTGGTTGTCTACACCAACCTTGGCTACTCACTCCGACTTGCTGGCTCGAGGAAGAGGAGTCGGGATGCCCTTAGCAGCTGGAGGCTGAAAAGAAGTGTTGCTGTTTTCGATCGATGGCGATAGCGACCCGCCGGCGTGGAGGCGAACACGAAGGAGGAGAAGGTTGCTGCGCGGAGTTGGTCCTGCGTGATGGGGAGAGACATGAAGGAAAGGGCGCGGCTCTGAGCTGTGTACGAGGGCGGTTACAACATGAGAGGAAAGGTGAGGTGCACGAGGGAGGCGACCTAGGGTTTACGGGAGAAGATGGGAAGCGTTTCACACATGGAGGAGGAAGCACGGCTGGCGTCTCCATTGGGCTGGCGCACGTCTCCACTGGGATGGCGTCTCCACTGGGAAGCAAGCTAGACGGGCCCAATTGTGTGGTGTGTGGCATGGGCTGAAGCAAGGCCCGACTGCCATAATATGAATGGGCTGGAGAAGATCAAGGTGCAAGGTAAAAAAAGGGCTGGAATATAAGGCCTTGTCAAGGCTTGTCCTAAGCTTGTCGGTGACGTTGTCATGGTCTCGTCATGGTCTTGTCAAAACTCGTCAAAAGACCTAGATATATATATATAACTAGGGTTTGGTGTATTTTTTATTATTTTATGTGGTTATAACTTACATAAAATGATAAAATTAATTCTAGTCATAAAGTTAGGTATCTGAAAGAGGTCAACGGTCTCTAAAACTCGGTTTGACTCGGAATTAATCGGAAATAAATTTTTCGGTTATTACACAAAGTGGGCTGAAGCAAAGGGTAGGAAAGGAGTGGTGTGGTTTTGTCAAGGCTTGTCATAGTCTTGTCAAAACGTGTCAAGGCTTCGTCAAGCCCATGCATGGCCTTGTCACGATCTTGTCATGGTCTCGTCATAACCCGTCATGGTCTCGTCTTGGTCGATCTCGTCAAAACTCGTCACGACTTTGTCAAAGACAAGTCATGTTATAAACTAGGGTTTTAATAAGGTTTGCTATAAACATCTTATCATTTTATGTGAAATGATATTACATAAAGTGATAAAATTTTGAGATATTGTGTCCAATTAGATAGACATCTAAGGATCAAAAGATCGAAATCCGGTTGTAACACCCCAAATTCTGAGAGATCGGGGAGCTACTGGTTAGGACCTCATCCCTTGATCTATATCGTTATGGAGAGAACCACCTAGCAAGAAGAGAAATCAAGAAGCAAGGAGAAGGAAGGACATGAACATGCATAAAGACTTCAACTACTAGGAGAAGAAGAAATGACATGATCGAGAAGAAGAGGAGACTAAGTCATTTTAGAATTCTTCGTACTACAAGATTGAGGGTGCATGAAAGTCTACTCAACCATGCACATTTCCGTAAAAGGACAAGATTCATTGATCACATGCACAAGAACAAGCTCGTCCATGCGCATCTTTCAACTCAACCATGGAAGGAAGAAGAAAGCACCAACCATTCACCTACACATCTTCTAACTAAACCATGCAAGGACGTAGAGGGTTCTAAGCCCATGTTTCCCTTATCGATGCAAGCATGCATGAACGTAGAGAATGGAAGGTCCACTCTTTCCTTTTCGTTTCAACCATGCAGAAGCATAGGGAACCCGAAGATCACACTTTACCCGATTCAACTGAAAGTATCTCCGGACCAGCCCCGGTTCACACATGCATTGCTCGCCGATCTCCCATGCGTGTGTACAACCTTCTTGGAGCGAGCCAACATTGCATCGTACCCAGTTCGGTCCATTCATGCAAACTCCCTTTTCGGTCCGAACTACACGACGCATTTTATACATCCATGAAGACCGGACCACCCATGAAAGCTTACCTAACCCTCCACGCACTCGTGATGATTGGCCCATACACGCTATTTTAAATCCACCATACACCCATGGAGAATGGTCCGAATCTTGTGGCCAAATTTGGGTCAAAGATATTATATTTTCTGTCCATGAAAACTTCTTTAATTATGGGTTAATTTTTGACCTTTTGATTGTTAATTTTCAGCTCATATTTCTTTTAATTATTTTACAAATAGTTTAAGTCTTCTAATAGACAAGTTTAAAGATAGATTGAGAGAATCAAGTATATATTTTACAAGATATATTTGATTGATCCTATGTAATATTATCTTAGAGTAGATTGAGAGAATCATGTATATCTCTTACAATATATATTTGATTGATGTTAGAGGATCATATTAATATTATCTTAGACTACATTGAGAGAATCATGTATATCTTTTACAAGCTATATTTGATTGATGATCCTATGTAATATTATGTTAGAGTAGATTGAGAGAATCATGTATATCCTTTACAAGATATATGTGATTGATGTTAGAAGATCCTATGTAATATTATCTTACAGTAGATTGAGAGATTAATGTATATCTTTTATAAAATATATTTGATTGATGTTAGAAGATCCTATGTAATATTATCTTAGAGTAGATTGAGAGAATCATATATATATATATATATATATATATATATATATATATATATATATATATATATATTTTACAAGATATATTTGATTGATCTTATGTAATATTATCTTAGAGTAGATTGAGAGAATCATGTATATCTTTTACAAGATATATTTGATTAATGTTAGAAGATCCAATGTAATATTATCTTAGTCTTTTACATGATATATTTTATTGATATTAGAACATCTGGGATGCTATCATGTACTCACGCCTCTCCTACATATATAGGATACCCGGCGCCTGTTATCTCTTCGTCTTCATCCTCCTCAATTCGGAGCAGATTCAAGTCGGCCGACATAAGAAAAACAAGAACAAGCGGCGTCGATCACAAGTTAATAGTACAAATCCCTTGTAAATGTCGTGCGTGTCGGTTATGCGCCGCCGGATACCGGCGGTGATCTGATCTGGTTCCGTCTGGAGGTTTGGAGGGTAGGTCGAAGTGGTTCGGGGTCGGATCTTGATGGCAGATTTTATCGATTTCCCAGTGATTTCGCTTTCGCCTGCCGAGTGTTGATCGATTGGGAGGAATAGTGATGAAGAGGAGGCAGAAGAAGCGGATAATGAGGGACCGTTACGAGGGGCTTTAACGCTTCCATGGATTCCTTGGACGAGGCTTTACCTATTAGGTGTGTTGCGTTGCTTATCTTCTCCTGGTTTCATTAATCTTTTGTGCTGCGTGATCCGTACTGTGATTTTGATTAAATCTTGTGAAATTTACCGAACAATTTGGTCTCCAGAAGGCGAATCTTGATGTTGTTTCGTTATATGAAATAATTTACTATTTTGAATGTATTTTGTGAGAGGAGTGTATGCGCAAGAAGGTTTCTTGTCTTGAAATTCCTACCCTGCAAATCCACATATGATTCTTGTGACATTCATACATTGATGCTTTATTTGGGAAGCACTTTGATCAATTCTAATTGTTTATGATATGAAAACAACATCAAGAAAATTTGTAAATTTCATATTATTCGATCAAAATCATAGTTAGAAATTCAAATCGATCACACACCACAAAAAATTAATGAAAACATGAGAAGATGCAAAGCAACGCATCTCGAAGGTAAAGCCTCTTCCAAGGAATCCATGGAAGCTTTAAAGCCCTCTCTTAGCGGTCCCTCATTCTCCGCTTCTTCTTCCTCCTCTTCATCACTGTTCTTGCCAATGGATGAAGACTCGGTAGGCGAAGGGTGAAATCATATGTGGATTTCCTTCGGAAATCGATAAAAGCTGCAATCAAGATCCGACCCCGATCCACTTCGACCTACCTCCTCCAAACCTCCAGCCGGAACTAAGATCAGACTATAACACAGACACGCACTACATTTACAGGGTTTTTTTTACTATTACCTTGTGATGTAAGTGATATTTTGATAACCCCTGCATCATTGTCTTGCCTATCTCCATTGTCTAAATCAATAGTTTGGTTACTTTTTTCCTTTTTTTCTTTGTAAAAAAATGGGATTGTTCAGCATATAATTGATATTTCTTCGTTTGTACCTCTTTTTATGTCTTTTCCATGATTATTTGTTTTTTTTTCTTCCACAAGGTGTACACAATATCAAGTTCTTTTTTATTCATTTATTCATTATAATTATCTTCAGTGGTGAACTTCCATCTTCACTTGGAAATCTTACTAATCACGAGTATTTGTAAGACTTTTGTGCAATAATCTTAATTCATATATGTCATTTGCTCATCTAGCTCTGCGCCAATCATAAACAATATTGCCTTATTTTATTTACTTATTTGTGCAAGTAGGATTTTGAGTAACAACAAACTCTCCGGGACAATTCCATACTCACTTTCAGACCTTGCCAATTTGATCATTCTGTATGTGAACATGCTCTTAGGACACCAACATTTATAGTTCTATGTTTGAGCCTCTTTTATGTTTGATCAGTCTTTCATGCTCTTAGGCTTAAGTGGAATGGATTAACAAGTACTTGCTCAGACTTCCATTTAATTTGATGCTGCTTGTTGATAATTTATTTTAGATACTGAACTACTTGATCTATTTCCAGTAATTTTTTTTATGAGTTTGAGCATGTCGCATAAACGGTGGTATTCCTTGGATCTTATTCTATTTTTTTGTGTTACAGTGTTACAGGGAACAACTTAAACTGTGGAGGAAATTCTTCTCATCTATGTGCATCTAGTAGCAGCAGTTCGGGTTAGATTGACTTAAGTTTGTGCTCATCTTTTATCACATATTGGACCCAACAAAGTGTGAACTGACCAACTATCACCTCATCTACTAACATGATCTTCACATAAATCAAAGTTTGGTATAATCTTTGGATATCATTGGAGGAGTTGTTGGTGTACTTTTGATTGTTGTCTTGATGAGCTTTGTGTATAACTTCTCCCTTCTTATGCTAATGCTGCCTATCCTTGATTCGACAACATATATTTCATTTGGAACTAAATTGTTTGTACATCTTGTGGTATGTTTGTTGATCAACTCAAGCATCATCATGAAATCTAATTCACGTCAAACATGAGTACAATCTATTGCAATAAGATTGCAACTTCTACATGAAACTGTTTTTTTTTTCCACCAAAGGCATTTTTGTTCCTTCTTTTCTTACCTAATAGAGATAAAACCGGAGAGCCTATTTTGGACTGGCCTACAAGAAAACGAATTGCAGTAGGCACTGCTCGTGGATTGGCTTACCTTCATGGCCAGTGCAACCCCAAGATCATCCACCGTGATGCCAAGGCTGCTAACGTGTTACTAGATGAAGATTTTGAGGCAGTTGTTGGCAATTTTTGCTTGGCAAAGTTGGTTGATGTAGGAAAAACCAATGTGACTACCCAAGTACGCCGGACGATGGGACACATTGCACCTGAGTACCTTTCCACTGGAAAGTCATTAGAGAAGACATATGTGATTATGCTTCTTGAACTAGTAACAAGTCAGCATGCAATTGAATTCTCACGCATGGAAGAAGAAGATGACGTCGAAAATCCAATCCAGAGAGTCCACCTAAACACACAAAGAAATCGAAAATCCGCTTGTGATATTGTTTATTTAACCTTAACGATAATTTCAATGACACTCTGGTTAAGAGTGTCACAATTTTGCAGACATTAGAGAATATTGTCGTTATTAAAAGTTTTCATTATAGTCGGACAATTAAAGAAGAGTAGCTTTAATCGAAAGTCCAAACAAAGAAATTTCTTAATCTTAGGCATAATATTCAAGTCCCAAATCCAAGTTTTATCTTGTGTAACACCAACTTTATTTTTTTGGATCAAATCAATAGTTGTCTTTGTGGAGAACCAACCATAATCATTGTTAGCCCAATAGATTTTATCACGAATATCATTTATTGGTAAAACATAATTTTTAATTTTATCAATGATATAGCATGAAAGAATGGTCTGAATTTGATTTAGAAAATGGGTTTTCCATTTCAAGTTAGTAATAGTTCACTACCAGGATATTCTCATTAATTAAAGGATCATTTGTTCTTAATTTCAATAAAGGTTCATCATAAATCCAACAATCTTTTCAAGACTTAATAATATTTTCATCACTAACTCTTCACTTGACACCCACATAATTTCCTTCTTAAGTTTCATAAGTTTGTTCCATTGCCAAGAAGATGAGGAGTGATATTGATAGTCCTATAAACAAATAAGAGGATGAGGAGTGACATTGATGAGGAGTGGCATTGGATATAGTATCCATATACTCAATTAGGACGTACCTTTTATCATGTTGGATAATCATAATGCTGATGTGGCGCCTCCATGTTTTTTTTTTCGGATTAAATCTTTTATTAAATCACAAATTAAGCCAATAAATCTTTTTTTACTAAAGAAATATCTAAAAAATATAAAACTAACCAACAATTTATTTGCTTACATCTTTGATCACGATTTTTTTTATATAATTTATATATAAATCGTAACAAGATGGATTAGTTGCAACTAACAAATTAAATTAATTTTAAACAAATATCTAATCGGTTTAATTATTTACAATCAATAAATATATACTCGGTTGCAACTAAAATATAATTTTTATTTTTTATCATTGTTTTATGTATTTTAAATCGAAACTATTAAGATTGCGTCTCATAACCTTATCCCAAATTCTAATTGATTTATTTTATTCGGTAAGATTCGTCTCATTTCTTTTCTCATCTATATACTTACTAAAACAAACAACATAAAGCTAACGTGGCGTTTTCATATTTTTTTTCGGATTTAATCTTTTTACTAAATTACAAATTAAGCCATAACTGAAAGTCTCATAAACTGAGAAAAATACAGTCATAAATGAAAGACCGATAAAAGAAACTGCACCCCATCCTAAGGAGTACGACACCCCGGCTGTCCACTACCATCTGGATCACTCGGCATCTGCTCTAACCTGTGGCAAGTCTAAACAACGATAAACAGTTAGCTAACTAATCAAATATAAGTAGAAAGATAAAAAGCACAAACACACAAAAGAAGAATATAAACATTCAACATGCTTGCACACAATCCTCTTATTATCTAATAACTTATGTGATTCACATTATCCGGTTTTAAAAGTTGTAGCACGAGAAATCTTAAGATTCTCGCCCCCGTTCCTTATCCAACTGGTGATAGTTTGGCACACCTCCACCGGTGGCGTCCCCGCAAACCAAGTATGGACTAGATCCGAAGGAAACCCCCAGCGCCCTCGAGCTAACTCAGCAGAATGCTACCGCCCGTTACTTTAAAGCCAGATATGTAAGTCGGTCGATGATTACTATGAAATACACTAGTGCAGATATCATTCACACACCACTTTCATCATTCACACACATATCTGAAAACTAGCTAAGTAAGCCGAAAGGACATACCTAAAATAGATCTCGACTCTCTAATTTGCAAATTGATCTGTAACTGTAGGAATTCAGTAGCCTGTCAAAGGAGACAAGTGTGTCAGCATACTTTCTAGGTAATTAGAAGTTTAAAACTTCTAAGATAGTAGATCTTATTAGAACAGAATTTAACACAGTACCAATTTATGGTAAAATGACTATTTTACCCTTGGTCCCGAAACTTCCAAAAATTCCATAATTCATGCCTAAATCTTATTTGAGACTAAAAAGTAATATTCTAACTCCTAAAGATGGGTTTAGTTACAAACTGGCAATTTACCCATTTTCCTATTTTCCGAAAGATCATTAAGGTCGAACTTCGGCTTCAAATATGAAATTCGAATAAACTAATAAAAATTTCGAAATAATTCTCTAAATCATCTATGGTAACCCATCTACTCCTAGGAGCAAGGATTTCTCAAAACTGTTCAACCATCATTTCTATAAAAATTCCCAAAGTTGGTTACAACACTTACATTTCCTATACTTAGCCAAAATTTCATTGTTGGAAAAACAACTTAACTACTCCACTTTGGGAGCTTATAACTTCTAATCCGACCGTTCATTTCTTCTCAAATTTTAACACGGTAAACTACATATATCTACCTATTATTTATTAAAATTTCAATGGTGGATCTTCTACATAACTCTTTAACATTGTTCTACAACAATGCCAATTTCCAACCCCAAAACTGAAGCAAACAAAAATTAATTTACAGCAGTTCATGTATACAACTATTTCGGACATCTTAACTCAGCAGCTACTATCCACCAACACCATCCATGTTCCAGTCCTAAGTAACGCCTCATCTCTCAAGTTTAACCTAGTCCTAAATGTCTAACTGATTATCCAAATACTAGCAGTGCAGGGGGTCGAGAGGACTTACCTACGAGTCTGCAGTGGTGAAGGAACACAGTAATCTAGCGCCTTTTACACCGCCTTGGCTGCTGAATCCTTGACGACAGAAAGACAATCAGTTTTGGCTCCTAGACTAGACCTAAGTTGAAGACAAGGGTAAGCGAAATTTTGCCTACTGCCCTTCTCAGAATTGGAGATGGATGGCGGAAGTTTCCTGGTTGGTTCGAGCCTTCTGATGCAGTGTACTCGAGCCTTCTGCACGTAAATGAGAGCATTCCATCATCGATATCAAACAATGCAGAAGGGAGGGGATAGGAATAGTATCCATTCGACTCATGTTCGCCTCTAAACGTGCGTGCAAATAAGTTTTAAATTTATAAAACTAGAATAAAAGCATGCGAACCCGCAGTGTACGGATCGGCGTAGATTAGCAAGTATTCCGGAGTATCGATATCAGGGAATTGGTGAAACAAAGTCAGTTTCAAGTAATCAAGCAATGAAAAGTGTCGAAGCTTTGCAAATATTGGGAAAACAACAATCCTAAAGATCCAGGTATCTAATTATGGCAATCGATTCAAGATATTTAAGTATAAGGACAGAGTTGAGAATTGCAAAGGTATACTAAGGTAAGGTGATGTACTGTGAAGTTCCATAACCCTATATGTCTAACCCAAAGACACTCTCTATAAAGGTTGTTGAGGCTGCAGTATAGAAAGGATATAAATGTAAGAATTGATCTCAAATACCCATGCCCAAACCCAAGGAATCAAAGACAAGCCAAAACGGTTGAGGTTGTGACACTCGAAACCAAAATAGAGGATGTTGAGTCTCACTACTATCTAGAAAGGACAAGCCAAGGCTAGGTTAAAGCTAATCTTCAACTTTGGATCAAAGTAAAAGCAAGATTCGTAAACTAGGGGAAATCACGGCTAGATCTTGAGAACCACGGCCGTGGAATCCACGAACAGCCCGTGATTTAGGGTGTCGACGAGGTTTCTCTAACTCTCAAGGTCAAATCAATTTACGATCGATCTATCATCATCTAAGCCACAACTATCAACCCTTCACCTTAGAATTGCTAAAGGGTTTTAGCCAACAATCATTTTCATGATATCAATATTCAAATTAAGAAGAATAAAAGATGAAAACCCTCGAAAACTCAAATAAAACTCAAAATCAATCTCGAAATCCAAACACAAAGTCGTATGTTTATGAATCTAGAAGAATATAAATAGAAACCTCACAAAGATCTAGAGAAGTCACAAAGGACGGGATGTCAATCCGTTCTCGAATGAAAACCCCAGAATATCTCACAAGGTACACAATTTCCGAAAAGTATGTCCTTCACGAATCTTCAAGCGAATCTCCCAACGACAGCTAAATGTACGTGAAAGTCAGGGGTAAGTGAGCGTAAGCGAGCTCCCGAAAACTCTCTTCTCTAGCCTTTTAATAAGGCGAGGTAGGTCTACGAGAAAGCCCAATGACGTGGCAAAATATGACACGTCACAAAATCACAGAAATCACGGCCAAGTACAACTTTCCACGACGTTGTTTAGGGTATGGAACCAGATTACGGTGCCATAGTATTTCCACGGCCATAATTTAGACCGTGTAACTCTCTGGAGTGCTCCAAACTCAAGTCCACGTTCATGTTGCCAAATACACGGCCGTGGTTTAGGGTGTGGAAGTCAATTTCCTTCTCCACGACCGTAATTCAGGGCGTGGACTTGCTTTTCTTCAATCTTTGCCTTTGTTTCGTGCAATCTTCAATTCATTCTCCTTCCTTAGCCTTTCTAATGCATCTCCTTGCCATCAAATGTGATCGAACACTCCTTTCCTTCCTTATTTGCTCCAATCCAAGCTTTATTCACCTAAAAACACAAAGAAGCTAGTGTAGATCTCTATATCGACAAAGTTGGTGAACTAGCTCACAATTGCTTCAAACACATATCTAAGAACACTATAAAGAGGGAAATGCAACTAAAACAAGTGCCTAAAATATCGTCATATTTCATACTAACAACTCACCTACTGAAGGGTTGTGTGCAGAACCTATGTCCCAGGCGTAGGTACGTGTGCAGTAGTGTTGCTACTTTCTTGATCTCGCAGCATGGAGAGTCTGGCTCGTTTGGGAGTGTCACAGCAAGGAACGTCTGGCTCGTTTGGGGAGGGATTGGAAACTTACGCTACAGCACTAAGATAGTCCACCTATCTGCACTTGTACTCGTCTATGAGGAGATCTCGTCACCCCTGCAGATAGGTCTATTCAGATCGAAAGAGATGGCAACAGAGTAGGAGAGTGGTAGGACTCACCGACTGTGTGCTCTGGCCTGATGTAGAGGGGCACCAGGGAAGCTGCACTGCTTGATCTAGGCTCGCTGGTTGAGCACTCCTTGCGTCTGTAACGAAGGAACGAGTACCAGGAAGGTTGGGAAAAACGTATGAAGAGTCGGGAGGGGAGAAGGTGTTACGAGAGTAGCCAGAAGGGAGGCCACATTCATGGTGTGAACCTGGACAGATTGAAGCGAAGTTGGAAAGGAAAGAATCATAGAGGCGTGATATCCTGCGTGATCTCAAGATCGTTACAAGCTGAAGGGAAAGACGTACCTGCTGCTCCCTGGGTTGAGAAGTGACGAACAAAAGGTCATCCGGTAACGCCCCGTTCTTTTGGGTGCGTTCCGATTTTTATTTTCTTCCTATTTTCGATTCGTTCGTGGCAAGAGATTTATTTTTATTATTTAAAAATAATGTTCAACACAAAAAATAGATTTCCGGGTATTTTATTGTTTTGGTGTACATATACGTATTTCCGTATATTATTTTTAGTCGCAAAAGTCGGAAATTTTCGATTCGGAGATCCCGTTCCGTTCGTTTAATCGAGTTTTGCCCTATTCACTTTTTCTTCATTCTTTTTCTTTTGTTTTCTTTTTCTTTTCTCCTGCCCCATTTTTTGTCTCTTGCGTGTTGGAGCTATCCAGGAGATGGCAGGACCGCCTCCTCGTTCTCTCCTATCTACAGCTGCTGCAGCCATGCAGTGACCCCTCGCCCTGCCTCTTGCTGGATCTACCCCAAGCAACCCTCACACTCTCATCTCATAATTCTCTCACCTACAATCTCTCCTATACTCATCTCTCATCCTATCCTTCTCTCTTTGATTTTCATCCCTCTATGTTGCCTCTGTTGAAGCCGATTGGAGGCTGCACCACTATTAGGGGAGAGTTCGGACCACCAGGACTCGCCGGAATGTTGAGGAGGCGCCTCTACACCGCCGCCTCACGCCAATCGGAAAACCAAAAGGCCGGAGAACGCTGCCCCTCTTTTTCTCCCTGCTCCCTGTTCTTTTCTGACGCAAGGAGGGGAGACGCACCCGTCGATTTCCACCGGAGGACTGCCTCGTTGTCGCCAGGAAGGAAGCCCTTTGCCTTCGCCGTCGGAGCCCGGAGTTGCCTTGTAACGCCGCTTGCTTGCCCTCTCAAATCACCTCTGTCGCCAGAAACAGGGGTTAGTTGTTAATCCTTGTTGCCGCCAAACGCCGCCGGAGACGAGGTGTTGCCGCCCTTCTGCGAAGCCCTCCTGCTCCGCCGCTTCTCTCCTCTGTCTTGCACAGCCTACCGGAGTCCCAGCACGTCCCAGCCGCCGCCAACTCTTCCCTTTGCCGGTCGCTGCCCTTGCGGGTTCAAAAAGAATCCTTGTTCTGTTATTACATTCGGCCCCCAGAATTTTGGTATAATTACAAACAGTGCCCATGTTTTGTATTTGCAGATTAGACCCACTCTTTTGGAAATGCATTTAATGCCCTTACTGATTTGTATAATTATAGTTGTGACCCTATGTTTTGAAATGTGCAGTTTTTGCCCTTGTGAATAAATCATAGATTTGGGATAAAGCTTATTTTGGAAAATGGTCGAGTTTATTGAGTACCATATTGTGCCGGGAAAGTTGACTACGGATTTTGACTCATCTTTATAGAATCGTATATTTTGTCCCGGACAATGTTCTTATTGTTTTAACCTTGGATTTTAACTACGGGATTTTAAAGTTGACGTTTGAAAAACGAGTTTTACCTTTGAGTTATATTATATATACTTTTAAAATCAAATTTAAAATATAAGCTAAATTTCCTTAGCTTTGATTTTAGGTCCGGAAGCGCCCGGTATAGACCAACAAATCCATTCTCCACATCCGTAGATCGTACTCCGCCATCGACTTTGTGTGAGTACCTCTTTCTCGATATAGTATTATTTAGTAATAGTACCATGCTAGGTTGGATCTAACATAACTTAGTGGAAATGCCAAGTAGTGGCTTTGAAGTTTAGGTGATGATTTAAGGATGATTTGAACGTTATAAGGATTGAGGTGTGTATGTTATCATGTGAGCTTTGTTGAGGTTGTGAGTATGTGTTTGTTGAGATTTTGGAGTTAGGATGGAAGTATTCTAGCATGTGGTTATAGTTGAGATCTCGTGAGTTTATGAGGGCTAAGAGAATATCCTAGTTTATGGGAGTGTATGACCTAATAAGAATATATAGTACTAGAAGTCTAAGGACTTCTAGCTTGCGTGAGTAGTTGTTAATTATCGTGCCTTGTCTTGAAGAGGCTTTGATTATATTCCTTCGAAGAGTGTTATCGTTTTCGGGTAGCTTTGAGACGAGGTAAGTCCTCGGACTTACTTAGCCGCTTCTATGCTTTATTTGGATGTATATGGTGGTGTGTGTTTACCGCTTTTAAGCACGAAAATGGATTAGGATTTACTTGACCTTATTTATTGGCCCATTGTTACTACTATTATTATCGGGCGGTGACATCACCGCTCAGTTTCCCGAGGGAGACTGGGGGGATCTCTACGACCAGACCATACAAGGTATACGGGCGGGCTTTTTCATCACTCCCTCAGGGTATACGGGTTGGGCGCCGCCACACTCCTGTTGGTTACACGGGGACAGAGGTGAGAGTTATAAGACTCTCGTGTCACACTTGAACGAATGGATTAGATATGGAATAACCTAAAAAGATAATAAGTAACAGATGTGTATGTTTATGAGCATGTTGTGTGTTTGTGTTCCTATGTGTGTTTGTGCCATATTATTCTTATAATGCCTAGAATGTGAGCTAACGGTTTTATACCGATTGTTGTAGTTGATGTGCAGGTTAGGATGTGGCCGAGTGATCCGGAGGAGTGGGCAGCCGGGGTTCCGTACATCTTAGGTTATTTGGGTTTGGAGTCCTTGTGTTGTTGTTATTGTATATTTTTGATGTTGTTGTAAGGACGGCTGATGTCTTTCCTTTCCTTTATTTCCGGGTTTCATAACATTGCATAAAAATGTATTTTGGTTTTGGCCTATATTTGTGCCTTGTTGCAAGATCCGGTGAAATTGTTGTCAGGCTAAGGGTCGGGACCCATTGTGAGGTCTCCACCCGTAGCATCCCGAGTCCCGCGGATTCGGGGTGTTATAAAAGTGATATCATAGCCTTATGTTGACAACAATGGCACTCGCAGTCTTCTAAAGGCCGAATAAAAATAAACAGAACCCTCAAGGGTTCTGAGTTTTAAAGAAATGAATTTTGTTTTCAAATCATGTGCATGAGTCAGTTGGGGTAGCATGTACGGGACCACCACTTCCTCCGAGGACCTCGGCGACGTAGTTATTGATTATTATATTATATGTATATATATGTGTACATATGTAGATATGAATATGTGGACTTAGGATGTTTTTGGACTATAGTTGTATGTTAAATTGTAAATTGTTTATGGACTTGTTATGTTTATAGTAGTAGCATGACGTTTATATCCTTATATACATATAAACATATGGTATGCTTAGTATCATATTAGTAATAGTGAACCTTATAGCTAAGATGATAGAAAGCTATAATCTCCCTCTTGGACAACGCCTTTTGGCTTAGGATAGTATACATACGAAGATGAGTATGCTCAAGTTAACGAGTTGAGCATCAAGTTTACGCAAATACCCCGGTGATTTCTCGGACTCCTTTAAGAGGACATCAAATAAGAAAACTAGAGATGATGTAACCAAAGGACAAAAAAAAAAAAAAAAAAAAAGGGACCTCGATTCGACTTAAGTGAAACCAAGATGGAGACTATACCAATATAAAAGCGACATGAAGACGTGAGGGTGGTATCAAGGAAACAATGGAGGAGCATAAAGGATGCAACTAGAGACAACAAACGTAAGATTTTTCCAAGTTCGGTGTCAATGAACTAAAGATGTGAATCAAGTAAAGAGGGATCACAAAGAGCTAAGAAATTGCAAAGGAGAAGCATAGAAGACGAGCCAAGAGAAGAGTACTTTCTGTTGAAGAAAATCGTGCCAATATGCATATAAATCGGACGATTTTCATCCTTTGAAATCGAACGATTTTGTGTATAAATCGACTAGGTCGATTTCTTTTGTTTTTCGGCCAAATGAAAAGACGACACAAAGCCCAATTCTTTTTGGCTAGAGGAGAGTTTTGCCAAACGGCCCATTTGCAAGAAACTTTAGAAGAGAACCCTAGGAACGAAAACGAGGAGGCCGCAACGGGAAATCTTTACACGTTAGAGAGAGATTGGAGATTCTTGGAGGAGGATTGAAGGACTTTTTGCCGGGAAGCCAATCTTGATTCTTGTTTGTGAGATTTCTTTATCCATTGAAGCAATTGTGCGTTTTGAACACGTAATTGAGTTACTTAAGAGATACATTGATCAGTTTTGAAGATTGTTTACAGATTTGAAGGTTATTGAATTTTTATTCAAGATTCGGTTTTCTTTGCGATATTTCACTCAATCTTTAATTTGATTCGATTTTGAAAATGGTTGGCTAAAACCCTTGTGATTCTGGGGAGAATAGTTGATGATTAAGGCTTAGATGATGATAGACTGAACTCATTCAAACATTAGGACCCTGAGAGTTTAGATTTTAGTTTTGCGATAACAGGAAAATCGGACTGTTCTTGGGTAAATCGGCCGATTTCCTTATGAACAGCACGATTTATTCTTCTGACGAACTTTAATTGAATCAATCTTTAATCAAAACTAATCCTTGCCTAAATCCCAACATTGATTAACCTTTTTAGCCTCTAATAGAGTGTATGAAGAGATTTCAAACTTGATTTTACATTTAATAGATTAAGGTTATAAGATTTGGGTAATAAAGAGATTCAACATCCTTTATTAAGATTCTAAGTGTGCTTTCCAATCTTTACTTTTGAGAGTCATATCCTGGAGTTTTAGATAGTTAGTTTGAACATAATTCTTTTCTTTAGATCTTTCTATATTGCAGCCTCAACAACCCTTATAGAGAGAACCTTTAGATTAGTTATATAGGTTTCGGAACTTCACCGTACGATATCTACCTTTGAACATTTAATCTTGGCAATATAAACTCTGTCCTATATTAATAGAAGTATCTTGAATCGAAAGCCGAAATCGGATACTTGAATCCTTGGAATCATTTTACCCTTATTTGATCACAAAAGCTTTTCGCATTTTTCGCTAGATAATTGAAATTGAATTTACTCTCACCAAATCCCTGAGTTCGACTCTAGAATTCTTACCTTACTACAGCCGATCCGTACACTGCGGGTTCGTTTTTCTTTGAGTTCTAGATATAAATTTAAGACTTTGACGCACACACCTTTTTGAGCGAACAAGTTTTTGGCGCCGTTGCCGGGGATTTGGTCTAGACCAAATTCGGTTTTCGTTTGTCTAGCTTGAGAGCTCTTGCTCTTGTGATTTAATTTGTCTACTTGAGTGATCTTTGTAGGTTCTTTTGGTATATGCGAAAGACTAGATTCACTAAAGATCTAGTTCCTTTCAATCCCGAATTGGAGAAAACTTTGAGAAGAAAGTTGAAGGAAAGAAAAATGGCAGAGAACAACGAGAGAAACTACCAGGCTGAACTGAATGAAGCTCAACGCCAACTTCAGTTGAGTGAGAAAGCACGAAAAGATGTTGAAACGAGTCATCAATTTCAGATTGATGAACTAAGAGCTATGATGTTGGACATGAAGTTGGAATTGAACGAATCCAGGAAGAAGAAGAAAGTCAAGACACCAACTAAATCCATTAGAAATGACTCATCCGATGATGAAGAAATTGATCCGGACATGCCGGAACTTGAGGAGATTGATCCATTACTTCGTCCTGTTCGAAACACACCAAAACCACGGGTTGTTCCTCGCATCCCAACTAGGGATGTGAGAGTTGCTAATGACGGTGATAGACCCCGAACTTTGGGGCAACGGATGGATCCAATTCAACAACCACGCCGTCTAGGTGTGGACTTCGGAGTTGAAGACATCCAGGAGTTTAGCTTCTCGCGACAAGTCATCACCATGGTTCGCCAAAGTCAATATGGCGGAGCAAGTACTGAATCTCCACACCAACACTTGCAGAATTTTGAGATTCTCATGGAGACTATGAAGCCGAAGAAGGCTACTACAAGCAATTACAAGATCAAACCGTTCTTCTTTTTTTTGAAGGACAAGGCTCTAGCTTGGTACCAAACACTTCCAGCTACAAAGCTGGCAACATGGGAGGAATTGTCTTCGGAATTCCTCACCAAATTCTTTCCGCCATCCAAAACGGCGAAATTGAGAGGTAAGATAAATGCTTTTTCTATGAAACCTAATGAAAGCTTGTTTCAATCTTGGGAAAGGTTTCAAGATCTCTTGTTGGATTGCCCACACCATGGCATTTCCAAGCTACAATTATTGGAGATCTACTACAAAGGATTGGATGTGGAAACACAATTCAACCTCCAATCTCTCTCTTGTGGCACTATCATGGACATGAGAGAGGATGATGCTTGGGACTTCATTGAGAAGCAAGCCCAAGTGATTGAGAAATATTCCCACCGGAAGGTGGACTCAAATAGCCGGAATCAAGGCGATTCGGGAGCTAAGTTGAACCAAGCTGCTCAAACACAAATATTCTCCCTCAATAATGAGATCAAAGAGTTGAAGGAAGTACTCAAAACGAGTCTTCAAAAGACTAAGGAGTAAGAAGCCAACTACATGGGGAGAGACAACAATCAAAGGAATGATAACCAGAACTCCAATTGGAACAACAACAACAATAACAACCGGAACTCCAATTGGAACAACAACAATAGGAATTCAAATAACAACAATTGGAGGTCAAATCAGCAAAATCCAGGTAATCCTTACTCTCATGCTGAAAAGGCTCTAACATCTCCATCTTCTTCTACTCCTTTAACAATCCATGAACAATCAAGCGGATCAAACAAACCCGATCCCATGCTAGAGACGATCCTATGCAAACTACAAGGGTTGGAGAGCTATATAACTTCGGTTGATAAAGCTCACAAAGCTCTGGAAAGCCAAGTGTTTAACAAGGCCGGAGAAGTTCCAAGAGACCAAGGGAAACTTCCCGGGAAGACGGAAGATAACCCAAAGGGAAGGGTTATGGCGATCACTACTAGGAGTGGTATAACAACTACCGATCCTCAACCTAAAGTAGTTGAAACCACCACTAAAGAAGCAGATGGAAAAGAGAAGGAAGATATATATGTTCCTCCTCCCGCCTACAAACCACCTCTACCTTTTCCTCAATCTAGAGCGCGTGCACGCCTAGATAAACATATTCGTAAGTTTGTTGAACTTATAAGTAAGCTGCATATTAATATACCTTTTATAGATGCAATTTTAGGTATGCCAGCTTATGGGAAATTCCTCAAGGAGATCCTCTCTAACAAGAGGAAATTGGAAGACATCGGAGAAGTCAAGATGAGTATGAAGTCATCCGAACTCATCAAGACTATGACGGAGAATATGCCACCTAAGCTCCGTGATCCAGGATCCTTTTGCATACCCATCACTTTGGGAGAAGCTTCTTATGATGCACTTTGCGACCTTGGAGCTAGTGTGAGTATCATACCACTCGCTCTATGCAAAGCAGTTGGTCTAGGAGAGCCTAGACCGGTGAAGATCACACTCCACATGGCTGATTGTTCCACCACTAGACCGGTGAAGATCACACTCTTCCTTTCGAGGTCATGTGCGACGCAAGCGACGTCGCCATAGGAGCCGTACTTGGACAGAAGAAAGATGGTCGCACTCATGCCATCTACTATGCTAGCAAAACGCTAGATGAGGCTCAATATAATTATGCAACCACATAAAAGGAACTTTTAGCCGTAGTATACGCTTTTGAAAAATTTTGTTCCTATCTTGTAGGTGCAAAGGTGATAGTCTATACGGACCATTCCGCAATTCGCTACTTATTCACGAAGAAGGATGCGAAGCCAAGGCTTCTAAGATGGATCTTACTCTTACAAGAGTTCGATTTGGAGATTCGTGATAAGAAAGGATCGGAAAACTCCGTCGCCGATCATCTTAGTCGTCTTCCGCAACTCACCGGCGAGACAGATGAACTTCCTATAGACGACTCATTCCCTGACGAGCAGCTACACGAGATTGAAGAGTTTCTTCAACATATCTCAAAAGGTAATGATCCATGGTTTGCTGACATTGTGAATTACCTTGTTTGCCAGGAGATTCCACCCGGACTTTCATATGCTCAAAAGAAGAAGTTCTTTAGAGACGTACGGCATTTCTATTGGAACGAACCTATTCTATTCAAAAGAGGTCCCGATGGCATTTAAAGGAGATGTATCCCCGAAGATGAGGTGGATAGTGTCATCCGCCATTGCCATTCTCTACCATGTGGCCGACATGCTAGTTCCAACAAGACTTGTGCTAAGGTACTTCGTTCCGGCTTCTTTTGGCCTACACTTTTCAAAGATGTACAAAAGTTTGTTGTTGCTTGTGATGCTTGTCAAAGGAAAGGTAATATATCAAGAAGGAATGAGATGCCTCTCAACAACATACAAGAAGTAGAGATCTTTGATGTATGGGGCATCGATTTTATGTGACCTTTCCCATCTTCATGCGGTAACCAATATATACTTCTGGCCGCAGACTATGTCTCAAGATGGGTAGAGGCAATCGCTTCTCCTACTAATGATGCAATGGTAGTGGTGAAGTTCTTCAATAGAACGATCTTCCTAAGGTTTGGAACTCCCCGAACCATCATTAGTGACGGAGGAACGCATTTCACAGCCCGTCGATTTGAGACTCTATTGGCTAAGTATGGGGTGACTCATAAGATAGCTACACCTTACCATCCGCAAACCAGCGGACAAGTCGAAATATCCAATAGAGAGATTAAGGGAATTTTAGAGAAAATTGTCTCTAAAACGAGAAAAGATTGGTCAATGAAGCTTGACGATGCACTATGGGCGTACAGGACAGCCTTCAAGACACCAATAGGTACGACTCCCTATAATCTTGTCTATGATAAATCCTGTCATCTTCCTGTAGAGCTAGAGCATAAAGCTATTGGGCTATCAAGTGGCTCAACTTTGACATGAAAGAAGCCGGAGAGAAGCGGCTCTTAGACATCAATGAGCTGGATGAGATCCGGCTAAATGCGTATGAGAACGCAAAGATCTACAAGGAACGGACAAAGCGTTGGCATGATAAGCACATCATTCCAAAAGATTTGAAAGAAGGAGACCAAGTCCTTCTATTCAAGTCAAGGCTTCCTCTATTTCCAGGTAAGCTTAAATCCCGTTGGACAGGACCTTATATAATTAAACGAATTTTCCCCCATGGTGCAGTTGAAGTATGGGGTGAACAAAGCGGAAGTTTCAAGGTTAATGGCCAACGGTTGAAGAAATGCACACCGGAAGCTCCGGTCGAGGAGATAGCTCCTATCCTCCTCCATTGAACACAAACCATACACCGTCCAGCTAAAGACGATAAACAAAGCGCTTCTTGGGAGGCAACCCATGATAGTATAATTTTTCCCTCCTTTCATCACTTAGTTAGAGTAGATTAGTTGCTTTGTTCTTTGTTTTCGCTTTTTATTTGTCCCTCGATGCACTCTTGTTTTGTCGTGTCATTAATCGCAGGAAAATAGATCCAAACTAAAAGATCCATGGAGAAAGGAAGCATAAATCAGTTAAATCTTCAATGTCCATGAAGAATAAGGAAGGAAATCGAGCTACACTAAGTTAATCGTCCGATTCAGGAGCAGAGCAAGTCGATTTTTGCCAACAGAAAGAAAAATCGACCTGGAGATCGACCTGCCAAGAAAAATCGTCCGATTTTCAAGTGTTCAGAGAAAAATCAAGTTACCTTAAGTTAATCGTCCGATTCAGTAACAGAGCAAGTCGATTTTTGCCAACAGGAAGCAAAATCGACCTGGAGATCGACCTGCCAAGAAAAATCGTCCGATTTTCTTTGATTTCAGAGAAAAATTGCCCCGACGATTAAATCGACCTTATAAATCGGCCGATTTTCTTCACAGTTTCTCGACCCTATATAAAGACTCAACCACTCGATCTTCCTCATTCCACAACCTTCCACTCTCGATTTCCCTCTCTCAAGAACTCCGAAAATCGCCCATACCCTACAATCCTCATTCCTTAATCATTTTGAGTGATTCTTGGCTCCAAACTGAAGCATTTTCAACAAGGAACAAGGATCTACCAACAACAAGCACGGCAATCGATTCCTCCATACGGAATTCCGGTTTTTCTTTCCAAAACCTAAGTTTCTAATTCGAAATTGAAGTTTGCTTAGGAAGTGTTTGTTTGATGAAATTGATTGAGGAATCTGCTTAGGAATCACTATAGGAAACTGTATGTGGTGATTGTTGGAATAGAACTTTACAGAATTGTGAGAATCGTAGAAATCGACAGAAAAATCGACCTAACCCAGAAAAATCGTCCGATTTTTATGAAGAACAGGGCGATTTTTTGCTGCAGAAATGGATATTGTGAAGAGAATAACTAGAAATATGGGGAAGAAGAAGGGATCTTCTTCCAAAGCCCCTCCCCCACCTCCACCACCACCTCAAAACATTCCTAAGCTTCCCCCTCCCCTATCCAAGCACAAGAAAAGATATGAACGCATCCTATATCGCCCATTCACCCCTCCTCGCTACATTGTGTTAGATGATCTAGATTCCTTGTTTGTTCGAGAGGATGTGGATATGATGCTTGACAGGGCTGGGCTGAGACAGTTTGCTACGATTAGGGAGGATGCTTATACCGAGATCACCCTAGAGTTCCTTAGTACATTCGAGCATGATCCTAGAGAAAGGATGGTCACCTTCCACCTTATGAGCCAAGATCACACTATGTCTATTGATACTTTTGGAGACTTGTTCGGTTTTTCTTATTCAGATGCAGGCACATTTGCTAGAGGCGTTAGTGCTACTGACTTTTGGGAAGCCATTTCAGTGGGTGAATATGGAGGAGATAAGTGGAGACCCGGAAATTCTAAGGAGACTAGTATGTACAACCTCTCCTTTAAGGTAGTACATAGGATTCTTAGTGAGAGCCTATTTGCACGGACAGAGACTCCACAGAATTTAAGACTTGTTCGCTTTGCTTTGAGTTCTAGATATAAATTTAAGACTTTGACGCACACACCTTTTTGAGCGAACAACGAGTTTTCAATAGGTGCTCCTAAATATGGGAGTCAAGATGAAAAGAGTGGTCAAAGAATTTGGAAAGATTGACGAGAACCAGAAGTGAAGCTTACGGAGGGTGAAGTGACGATCTTTGCGAGATCCTAAGTGGGTGACTTATTCAGAAATACGAGAGTTACAAGGAGGATCACAAGGTGAAAGTTCACATAGTAGAATTACCTTGTGGGGTCAACCATTTTCTGTCATTGTGATGAGACTAATCAATGGTAAGAAGCAGGAAGTGTGTAAGGATGATGATCTTCAGAAGATGAAAGAGGAAACAAGGAGCTGGATAGAAGAATTTAAGTTATCAACCAAGAAGGATGCGAGTGGAGGCTGATTAATGTCAGAATATTTGAGGAGTACATTTACTAAACATTATGAAGAGCGGTTAAGCCTATAAAGGTGGGACATATGGGATGAGAGTGTTGGGTAGGTACGGTTATCTTACAGAAGCGGAAGGAAGAGAGGAGCGTAGAAAGAGCTAACGGAGTTGAAGCAGAGTAAAATGAGGTAACGTGGAAGTATGGTAGGAGGGTAAGTCGTTAACTACGAAGAAGGTCAGATACAAGTTAATCGGTGACAACTAAGAACGCACAGGTGCGAGTTGTCTATTGATGTGTGTAGATGGGAAGAGTAAACAAGACTATGGGAACATATAGGATTGGGAGAAAGAGCTTGGAGTATTCGCGGCGGATCAATGTCAATAGTAAGGAGGTACATCAACGAACGCGCATTTGTCTTAAATCAAATAATGTTGAACGAGTTCAAGCAAGTAGTTATAACAAGACCTTTGAGGAGGAGATTGTAACGCTCTTACACGACCTTCTTAGGTCATGGGATTGACATATGGAGGAACGCCACGGGTTACAACTTTTAAGGTTTGATCATGGTAAGGAGAGCTAGTGGAGCAACCGTAAGATGAGGCTTCCTTTGTAGTTGTACATAGAATACCGAGAAATACATAAGGTGACCAACAATAGTATGGGAAGACTGAAGTTTTGAAGTTTGAAGTCAATGTGAGATGTACAAGAAGTACATGAAAGATTGAGGATAGAACCTATATGGTCGATTCGACGTTACATAAGAAAAGGGAGTAAGTTCTACACCTACTCGAAGGAATGATGCAGGCTTTGGTAGAATACGAAGAAGGTAATACTAATATATTATAAGGCGTGATTATCTCATGCAGTTAGGACCTTCATGACTTCACAGAGTGTGAAACCTTAAAAAAAAAAAAAAAGAATTTTAGAACAAGTCTCCCGAGTTCCGGAGATGAAGGATCTTTGAAAGAGGACGGTGAACATTGTAGCTAAAGAAGTATTAAACCACGTGATCGATGGACGTCACCTCAACATATCGGGGTGGAACACTTGAAAAATGTTAAGACAAGATTGTATCGATATGTTACGATATGTGATGGGAGAAGAAAAGCTGGAACTCAAGATAGAACGGATTCAAATGCATCGGGAGGTGGATTTACCATTAAGAAGATTTGAAGTTCACGTTGCAAAAATATCTTGAACTCTTGATTTGAAGTTCACGTTGGGATATATCTTGAATTCTTGATTTGAAGTTATTATAGAGGACACCAGGCTGCAAAGAGAGGGACGACTATCTCCATTTGTACAATGATTACTATAAGTTGAGCAAGATGACAATGAAGGACAAGTATCCCTTACAACAAATGGGGGACCTACTCAATCAGTTGCAAGGGTCGGTAGTTTCTTCTAAGATTAACTATTATTTGAGTGTCACCATTTGAGAATTCGAGACTCGGATATTGCAATTACGGTATTCCAGACAAACCAGGGTCACTACGAGTTGTAGTCACTCCATATGAGCTTACTAATGGCCGGAGGAGATATTTTGGGGTCTAATCTTGAAAAAGAGAGAAGATATTTGACAAGTTTTCTCGGGATGACAAACCCCGAAAGATGTGAAAGAAGTTACAAGTTTTCTAGGACGTGCTGGTCATTACCGGATTTGTGAAGAAATTCTCCAAGTCAGAGTCGTGATTGAGTATTGAGGAACGATGTAAAAGTAATAGCATATGTATCTCGCAGTGTGAAGTGAAGCACTTCCTTCATCACTTGGAACTTGTAACAATATTGAGGAAACACAACAACAAAGATTGGTTTCACAAGAACCAAAGCCTACGGTGTAAATTGGAAGTTCGATCGCCCTTGTTAGAGACAATCAAAGAATAAACATAGTGGAAATGTTGCATTTAGAAAGACCCGAGAGTAGTGAGCGTTCACCCGGTGTTTCATGCGTACCAATCTAGGAAGTACAGGTATCACTCGAGAAGTTTTGCCGGTCTTGATGAGTTAGTGGCGTCATAGAACCAATGAGGCTAATAGGAAGTCGGAGGATAGTATCTTTGGTTGAGTTTTACGCTGAGCTAGTAGCGTTGATAAATCGAAGGGTTGGACCTAGTTCTTCCCTTAGTTGTGTATATGTGTGAAGTTATATGTTGTGTGTGCCCCGTGCGGGAATGTGCTTTATGACGTGATGTATCTTACGATAGTAGTTCGGGTAGATCGTGTGTATATAGTAGAAGGTTTAAGCCTTCCTAGTTTGAGAGTTTATACCTCCACCTTAGGGACCGAGAAGTTTGGCGTATGGAAATTTCGGGCCGAAACTTGTTTTTAGGGGGACCTGATGTAACGCCCCGTTCTTTTGGGTGCGTTCCGATTTTTATTTTCTTCCTTCTTTCGATTCGTTCGTGGCACGAGATTTATTTTTATTATTTAAAAATAATATTTAACATAAAAAATAGCTTTCCGGGTATTTTATTGTTTTGGTGTACATATACGTATTTCCGTATTTTATTTTTAGTCGCAAAAGTCGGAAATTTTTGATTCGGAGATCCCGTTCCGTTCGTTTAATCGAGTTTTGCCCTATTCCCTTTTTCTTCATTCTTTTTCTTTTATTTTCTTTTTCTTTTCTCCTGCCCCTTTTTTTGTCTCTTGCGTGTTGGAACTATCCAGGAGATGGCAGGACCGCCTCCTCGTTCTCTCCTATCTGCAGCTGCTGCAGCCAGCCAGTGACCCCTCACCCTCCCTCTCGCTGGATCTACCCCAAGCAACCCTCACACTCTCATCTCACAATTCTCTCACTTGCAATCTCTCCTCTGCTCATCTCTCAGCCTATCCTTCTCTCTTTGATTTTCATCCTTCTATGTTGCCTCTGTTGAAGCTGATTGGAGGCTGCACCACTATTAGGGGAGAGTTCGGACCACCAGGACTCGCCGGAACGTTGAGGAGGCGCCTCTGCACCGCCGCCTCAAGCCAATCGGAAAACCAAAAGGCCGGAGAACGCTGCCCCTCTTTTTCTCCCTGCTCCATGTTCTCTTCTGACGCGAGGAGGAGAGACGCACCCGTCGATTTCCACCGGAGGACTACCTCGCCGCCGCCAGGAAGGAAGCCCTTTGCCTTCGCCGTCGGAGCCCGGAGTTGCCTTGTAACGCCGCTTGCTTGCCCTCTCAAATCACCTCTGTCGCCAGAAACAGGGGTTAGTTGTTAATCCTTGTTGCCGCAAAACGCCGCCGGAGACGAGGTGCTGCTGCCCTTCTGCGAAGCCCTCCTGCTCCGCCGCTTCTCTCCTCTGTCTTGCGCAGCCTGCCGGAGTCCCAGCACGTCCCAGCCGCCGCCAGCTCTTCCCTTTGCCGGTTGCTGCCCTTGCGGGTTCAAAAAGAACCCTTGTTCTGTTATTACATTCGGCCCCCAGAATTTTGGTAAAATTTCAAATAGTGCCAATGTTTTGTATTTGCAGATTAGACCCACTCTTTTGGAAATGCATTTAATGCCCTTACTGATTTGTATAATTATAGTTGTGACCCTATGTTTTCAAATGTGCAGTTTTTGCCCTTGTGAATAAAATCATAGATTTGGGATAAAGCTTATTTTGGAAAATGGTCGAGTTTATTGAGTACCATATTGTGCCGGGAAAGTTGACTACGGATTTTGACTCATCTTTATAGAATCGTATATTTTGTCCCGGACAATGTTCTTATTGTTTTAACCTTGGATTTTAACTACGGGATTAAAAGTTGACGTTTGAAAAACGAGTTTTACCTTTGAGTTATATTTTATATAATTTTAAAATCAAATTTAGCATATAAGCTAAATTTCCTTAGCTTTGATTTCAGATCCGGAAGCGCCCGGTGTAGACCAACAAATCCATTCTCCACATCCGTAGATCGTACTCCGCCATCGACTTTGTGTGAGTACCTCTTTCTCGATATAGTATTGATAACACGATTTATGACTTAGTTTTAGGTAATCATTTAGATAGAATTTCCGCCCATTCATGCATGGTTTAGCATTAGTTCGAGACGTTTTGCACTCAATTCATGTATTTTGTCGAGATAGACGTCTACACGGACTTGTGCGTGTTTTATAGGTAATTCGGGAAATTTAGGAGCTAAAACGATGCGTTTGAGGATCGTTCATCTAGATGACACACCCTCGGACTCATTAGGACACAAGCTAAAGGCTAAGGAGGACTCATGGAACCTTGCCAACACTAGCCATGCACCAAATCACAGCTTAATAATCCAAGGCGAAGTTTCTGCACAGAGTCACGGTTCTTTGACACTCCACGGCCGTGTAATCAACCGTGGATTTTGCCATATTCTTGTGACAGCTGTGCCACGACTCTCATGGCCAGTTCATGCAAGTTTGTTATAAAAGTGGTCCTTCATGGGCTGTGAAAGGCAGCTGGGAGCATCTTGGAGCAGCTCATCCATTATCCATTTCTCTCTAACAAAAATATCCTCTCAACAAGAAGTTTTTCTAGAAAGGAAAGTGTCAAAGAGAAGAAGAGGAGCTCCATTGAAGAGGAGAAGAAGAAACACACACACCATTGCCACACTTGCTAGTTTTTGTAGTGAAGATTTCCGGATTCTATTTCAAAAGTTGTATGAACCATTTGAACCTTCTTTGGGAAGGATTGTGAGTTATCCTAATTCTATTTTCAGCTTGGTTTGTTTTAAGTTCACTTGTTCATTTTTTTTCCTTCATTATCTAGCAATGGATGTTATGATTTTGTGTTTGTTTGTTTCGATTTCTATTATGAATGTTGTAGGCTAAATTGATGTGGTTCTAGGGTAAGGAAAGGATGGTGATGGCCAGGGCCATGATAGGACGGACTTAGATTTATCTTTGGATGACTTGTATGTATGAACGTATCCTCTGTTAGAAATCACGGCCAGATCTTGCCAAACCATGGCCGTGGTTTAGGTAGAACAACCCGTGATTTTCCCTGTTTTAGTGGATCTAGTCTTAGATTGCTAAAATGTTGAAATCCTAAGTGTTTGTCAAGTTAAATCTATCCTAGGGTGACCTAGTGTTAGCAACTAAGTGTTAGGAGAGACTTACCTGGTAATCCTTACTCTTAGATTCCAAAGATAACAACCCTTAGGTAGTGGTGAGCCTAATAAGCCGCCATTGGATTAAGTGTGCTAGGTTAGTTGTTTAGGACTTCCCTTTCCAAGACATACCCAGTAAGGATAGGTTAAGATCTCTAGACAACAATCCGGTTTGAGTAGAATTCCATCCCTTAGGTTCTTAGAGACTTACCCGGTAATGAGACCTAGGGAATGGACTAGAGGATCATGAGACCTACCCGGTGATTGATTCCAATTTAGAAACACTTAATCCCAACATATCATAGTTAATCCAAGAAATGAATAGATAACTTGAGTCCTATGCCATAACCGGATCTTCCAACCCCTAGAATCCGTCTTTTCCTTCTTTGATCTATTATCTTGTTTAGTTGTTTATTGGTGTTGATTCATAGTTAGTTGATTTATTACTTTGCATGTATTGAGATCTTTGATTGATCACCAAAAACCGACCAAAAACGTTTGAGATTTTCATTTCTTTATTTCTTTCTTCTCTTCCAACCTAGGTCTTTAATAAACTCAATCACAAAACAAATCAATTTCACCTTAGTCTTTGTGTTCGACCTCGGAATACTAACCCTTCCACAAAACGAGCCGTACACTGCGGGTTTCGCTAGGTAGTTAGGATTTAGTTCGAGTTATAAATTTAAAACCGATTTGCGCATCACAATCTTAGCGTAACAAGTTTTTGGCGCCGTTGCCGGGGACTAGGTCTAGATTGAGTCTATTTTGTGATTGTTTATAGTGTAGATCTTTCTTGTTGCTTTTGATCTCTTTTTGGTTTGTGTCTTTGTTTTTCAGGACATTTATTACTCTTTAGGCGTATGCAAAGATCTCGTGGCAAGGATTTAGCTCCATTCGATCCCGAACCGGAGAAAACCCTTCGATCTAGATCCAAGAACATCCGAAAAGAGAAAGAGATGGCCGGAAGAAACCTCCAAGCTGAATTGGATGAAGCCTTAGAGCAAATAAGGCTTAGAGATGAGCTCTTGGAGGAAGAAAGGAGACTTGCCAATGAGAGGCAAGAGGAAACTAGGAGGGAGATTGAGGAGATTAGGCAAGCCCTTGTTCAAGGAGAGCTTAATCGCCGTCAACCTCCACCTCCTCCACCACAACCGCAGCCGGCGGCTAATGTTAGGGTTGTTCCCATTGCTATTGAGGAGCCACAAACCCTAGGGAGACGTATGGATCCGGCACAAAGAGCACACCGACCGGGTGTGAACTTAGGAGATCCCGCGACCCACAACTATGAGCTCCGCCCTCAAGTTCTACAAATGATCCGGCATAATCAATTTGGAGGGATGGAAGGAGAGTCTCCTCATCAACACTTGATGAATTATGAGATCTTGATGGAGACTCTTAGACCGCCAAGATTGGAGAGCAACAACCATAAGCTTAGGGCTTTTTCCTTCTCTCTTAAGGATAAAGCCTTAGCTTGGTATCAATCTATTCCACAAGGGCGAGTTGGTACTTGCGAGGAGATGACAACCGAGTTTTTGACTAAGTTCTTCCCACCTTCCAAGACTACCGAGTTAAGAGGGAAGATCAATGCCTTCATGATGAAGGATAGATAAAGCCTTAGCTTGGTATCAATCTATTCCATAGGTTGTGATGTGCTCTTCGTTAGTTGAACGCGAGGATCCACCGGTGTTGTTCCTTCCGACCACTTCTTTTTGATTTTTTTTTATTGATGGGATATGCCAAACAAGGATCGTCCAGCCTTGCACCATGGATCTCCTTGGCTCGAGATCTTCTTTCCTCGGAATCTCACTTCGGAAATTGGATCTCCTTTGTCCTCCTAGCCTCTCACCGTAAGGACACCCCTCGGACTCGCACCTTCTGGGTTTCGAAACTTTGGTCTCTCACCTTAGTCTCTAGGTTTGTTTTTCTCAAAGTGAAAACACAACTTTTGATTGAAGACTCAACTCTATTTCGTGATTAAAAAGGTTTGTGGGACATGTTAGCATGAAATATTGTGATATTTTAGGCACGTTTTCTAAGTGTATTTGATTCATATTGATAGTCATTGATTGAGCATTGTTGCATTTGTGAGCTAGTTTGCCTATATTGTCGATATAGATGTCTACAAAAGCTTTATGTTGATTATAGGTGATTGAGAGCCATTTCCGAACGGAATTGAGCAAGGATGAGTTGATTGAGTATGTCCATGGATTGAGGGCATCCTTAGGAGCAAAAAGGAGTTCGACTTCAGGAATGCACGAGGCTAGGGAAGAATCACCTTCTTGCCCTAAACCACGCTCTAAAATACGGCCGTACTACAAACCACGTTCAGTTCCACGGCCGTGGAACCGTGCAGGAGTAGCGTGGTTATTCCAGAAGCTTTTACGGTCGTGGAATCCATGGTTCAAACCGTGTTGATTTCCACGCTCTAAACTACGGTCGTGGAACCTTCCACGACAGTGATCTTGGCAATCTTTTTCGCCACACTTTAAGCCACGATCTTTCAAAAGATTGGGCCGGGCCGATATTTTATCTTGCCCTATAAAAAGACGGACGAAGAGAGATTCCGTCACTTCCGCTTAGAGAATTTTGCACCTCGCTTTAGACCTTCGCTTATGCATAGACGCATCCTACGTTTACGCTTGGATTTGCCCTAATCTCGCACTTTTGGCGGTGATTGTGATTGAGATTTCGGGATTGACGGAAGATTGAAGATTCGGAAGATTATTGCAAGAAGATTTCTCTTCTTGTTTAGGTTTGATTTAGAAGACGGATTTACATCCCGTTCTTCCCTCTTGCCTAAGATTGAGTTTGTTTGTTCTATTCTGAATCTATTGACGATATTCGTTCTTGATTGTGACTTTGAGATTGGTTTGAAGTTTATTGAAAGTTTTCGGAAGTTTTCATCTTTCAATCTTTTAATTCTTGAATTTGATATCAATATGACTGTTATTGGCTAAAAACCCTTAACAATTCTAAGGTGAAGGGTTGATAGTTGTGGCTTAGATGATGATAGATCGATCGTAAACAGATTAGACCCTGAGAGTTAGAGAGAATCGTCGACGAACCCTAAATCACGGTTTGTTCTTGAGTTCCACAACCGTGGAATCTCAAGATCCACCCGTAATTTCCCTTAAGTTTACGAACTTGCTTTTACTTTAATCCAAAGTTAAAGATGTAACACCCTGAATCCGCGGGACTCGGGATGTCACATTGGGCTAGGATCTCACAATGGATCCTGACCCTAGCGTGACAACAAGTTCACTGGACCTTACAACATGACACTGACAGATATAAAACAAATACATAAAACAATATAAACTGTACGACCCAAAGTAAACAACAACATAGCCGAGTATATAAAACGACATCCTCACATAGGAGGTACAAAAGATCATCCTCACGCAGGAGGGGAAACACAACAACCCCAAACCAACCACCTAATGTACGAGAGTCCTCGGCCTGTCACCCTGCCAGATCACCCAATAGCGCCTAACCTGTAAACATCTACAACACGGTATGAAACCGTTAGCTAACCATACATATATGAGGTAATGCATAAGCACAAACACAATCATGAAAGATAAACACCTCAGCATGCTATCACACATTTACCCATTTATTAACTTTATATAATAACCATTCACTCAAAAACCGTATATATATAGATAGATGAAAGTATGTGACACGAGGACCGATACATCCCCGCCTCTGAGTACAATGTCCAGTTGTACGAGTATCGGTCACACAATCCGTGTACCCTATGGGAGTGGATTGCGCCCTTCCTGTAAACCAGTCTGGCCCGACATCAGAGAACCTCCCAGACTCCACGGCGGGATGAAAGGGAAAGGTTATCACATCCACGCAGTGGGGCAGTCAATAGAACATAGGTCGATAAAAACGAGAACTCATGCTATCATAGCAACATATAAAGCATACACCACTCATGCAAACACCCAATATAGGGATGGTAGTTAAGTAAGTCCTACGGACTTACCTCAACCTCGTACAACCTCAACCACGATCACCTCTACACTGGAGGGACAACACGGCCTATAAACAACGCATAAAGAGATATATCAACCTCTATTCATCAAAGGGGTCACACCTAGACCTAAAGGGATCCATAAGGATCATACTCAATCTATGAGCCTCACAACCAACTAAACCTCAATATCTCAGCAAAACTCACAATTCCTCAAATCTCAAGGTAGTATCTAATCAACATTCCTCAATCTCAATTTTAATCATAATTTAATTAATTAACTTTTAACTAATTAATTAGATTTTGCCAGAATAACATTTTGCCCGCAGGCAATTTCTAAACCCACTTGTCATCAGATTTCATCAAACAAACCATCCATAATCACCAGAATAATATAACGACCATAATGGAATTTCTAATTATCCATTTTGACAAGCCTAAAGTCAATTTAGGCCAAATCGCAGTACGGAAAACGAATAAATTCATAACTTATTCGTTACTAACCCGATTGACGATCTGAAAGAAGATTCGGAAACGCAGCGACGCAGGCTACGCATGGACAACATCAAATTCACCGGAATCTGAGCGACGCAACCGTCCTGGTGACATATATGCTCGGCCAGCCCTCCATAAACTCGGAAATGCAGAAACTCGGTACCGATATGAAGAGAATGAAGAGAGGAATCCAGAAACTCAAACGGAATTGAAATCGGATTAGAAACAGAGAGTAGATATGAGTTTGAAGGTTGAGATAAATCAGAGCTTTTACGAGAAAACGTGAAAAGGAAATGAATTAATAAAGGATTTTCCGCTATTTATAGTGAAGACGATAATTATCCTTTAGTAAAGTCGATAATTATCCTTTAACCGATCCAAAGGCGGGTCAAACCTCTTTCTCCAAACTTCTCGCGATTGGAACATTAAATCTGGAATATTGTAGGGATAAATATTCCACAACTGCCTCGGAAAACGTGTATTCCTAAGCCGTCTTTCTTAGCCGTTAAGAAACGAAATAGCGACTCTTTTGGCCGTTTTGCCTCTCCATGTTATTTCATATCTAGGGCATATCCGATGTCCTGATCATTTCTCTCAACTGCATTTTTATTGATTGGAGCTCCCAAATGCTCCAAATAACACCGGAGGGTAAAAATAATTACCCGGAGAAAAAAGTAAAAATTTCCCCAAACATCCAAAATTACGCCAGGAACATAACGGTGGGACTCTTACTCATCACTTGCGAAATCTTCGCGAGTTATATGTCAATTACGATCAACGATTAAGTTAATCAACATTAATTAGAATTCGGAAATCCTAGCTATTACATCATACACCCCTAAAAAAAAGTTTCGTCCCGAAACTTGAACAATTCCCAAATCCTCTCGGACCCATACGCCGAGGTATAACTCTCACTCTTTCTATCGGAGGTATCACATCTCCGTTCAAAAGATCACAACCTATAACAATCTATAACCTCAAGTATAAACATGGAGGAATCATCACTCCAAGAAACAGGGCCATAACGCTACCCAAAGGCGTAGAGGAATCACGTCACTCGCCATACTACATCACAAGGCATAGAGGAAGCACATCTCTAGCCAAAACATATCACAGTGCCAGCCCATAAACATATATATCGCATGGAGGAATCACATCTCCACTGAACTATGTCCATCAAGGTAGCATGGAGGAAAGAACCATCTCCAGCTGAATCCTAATCACACTCAAATAGCATGAAGGAAAGAACCATCTCCAGCTATAAATATAATCATACTCGGGTAGCGTGGAGGAAGTAATCATCTCCAGCTATAACATACATCACGCTAGCACATCAAGATCTACTAAGATCATAAATCACATCACAACTAGCATGGAATAACACATCAAGGCATATAAGCACATAAGCACAACCTTCATCAAGATAGCACTAAGATCTACTCGTGCTCCCACAAATGGGTTTGTCCCAACATATACTCTGGATAGTTCCTCAGGACACTATCCTCAGTCTCTCACATAGCCTCTTCAGGTCTTCATCTCGACCATAATATCCTCAATATGGCAATGTCTTTCAAATGCAAGCGTTTCATATCTTATTCCAAGAATGTAATCAGATGCTCAACAACGATGTGGTTCAACTTAACCACTAGATCATTATAACTCACAAAGTGTTTCCAACCTGGTATATACTTCCTCAGTTGAGACACAAGAACACTAGGTGAACATCCACCAACTTCAGAGTGAAAGCTAAACATCATGTTGCCTTCACAAAACTGATCAAAATCTCAAGTAACCGACATATTGGAAACTCAGTTCCCTTTCCATATTAACACCTCTAACGTCTCGCAGTTGAGATACTTACAGTCGGACATGAACTCTCGCTTGAACTTTAGAGGTTAACGCCTCTTGTCTACATATAATATATGGCGACTCTGTACAACCAGCATTCTTCCTTCAATCAACGTTACTTGAACTATAAAATCCTGAATCTGGTAAGGTGTTATTCCACTACTACTGCTAGATCACTTCTAGCATAAGGATATACGACATCTATGTCTATATATATTGCCTCATAGGGCCATCCCAAAAAGATGCACGTCCTTCATTGTTATATAATAAAATCAGTAACGGAAGGTAATATAACCATCCACGTTTCCCATTCAACTTACAACTTATAATAGATCTTTAAGATCTAGATGATCCTCTCTAACTGACCATCTGTTAGGGGGTGAAGTGTAGTCATGAGGTACAGACTCGTCCCCAAAGCAGTCTGAATCTGCTGCCTAAAATCTCAAAGTAAAAATATCCATCTCGATCATAAATGATCGTTCTCGGTATACCATGGAGTCTCACTATCTGTCTAGTGTACTCCTCGGCCAATTCATTCACTAGCCACGTCCTTCAGATAGAAATGAAACGTGCCGGTTTCATTAATTTGTTACCAACAATCCATATAACATAAATCTTCTACTGGGTCACAATCCCATAAAAAAGTCCATAGAGATGTCCTCCCAAATTCTACTACTGCACTGGTAGTGGGTGGGGCTTATCTCTAGATCGGAAATACTCTATCTAGACCTACTAACAGGTCACACACTGTATCACAAATCTGGTTATATCAGCTTCATACAATATAATCGTCTCATCTCGTGGTACATCTTACTCGTACCTGAATGTACTGAATAAGGCGTACAGTGGGTGTACTGTGATATTCTCTGTCTCCATCTGCATCAGCAGGTACACAAAAGTGGTCATGACTCTTCATCAGTCCATCTACTCCCATGGAGAACTATGGTGCCTCAGTACGAGACATCCTTTCTCTAAACCTTGTCAAGGCCAAACAGGTCTCCTGCTTCTGTTGGACCTCATCCAACAGACCAGGTAGAACCTCTGAGGTATAAAAGGGTATCCTCATCAAGGAACTGATTGTCCAACTCTAGCCAAGCTAGATCTCTCTGAAGTTGAGGCTGAACTATCAGTCTCACAATCATCTTCTCTTGGAGCGTCTTTCCATTCAAGTTATTGGCGACAACGTTCAACTTCTCTGAATGATATGGAATCTTCAAGTCAAAGTCTTGATCAACTTAAGCTCTTAACACTGGTGGTTATTCAACCCCTGTTGCATAAAATATACTTCAGATTTCTATAATCTATAGAAATCTGACATGAAGAGCACACCGGTACGGTCTTCTCAAAAGACTCACAAATGAATACGTAATCATATAAAATCCTTCCTTAAAGCATTGGTAGCAATCGGCTGAGCCGAGAAAACTATGTATTCCTTAGTGTTCATCAGTATCTCCCATGTTACAACATACTTAATTCTCGCCAGGTCAACCATGATCCCACTGGCGGAGACAACATGGCCTAAAAAGGCTTCCGCTGGCACCTCAACTTACACTTAGAGAGCGTAGAATACAACCCGCTATCTCTCGAAATCTGCAGAACGGTCCTCAAATGATCGGTCTACTATTCTCTTCTATGAGAGTATACCGACATGTCATCAATGAAGTCCACCGCCAACTAATCAAGGAAGTCGATGAAGATACTGTTCATCAACTCCATAAAAACTACTAAAACATTCGTCAACCCAAATGACATCATTACAAACTCGTAGTGTCCATAACGGGTATGGGATGCTATCTCATACACATGTTGCTC
This sequence comes from Fagopyrum homotropicum, assembly GCA_033239125.1. Classification (NCBI taxonomy): domain Eukaryota; kingdom Viridiplantae; phylum Streptophyta; class Magnoliopsida; order Caryophyllales; family Polygonaceae; genus Fagopyrum; species Fagopyrum homotropicum. Next base: position 96,633,677 of record BSWB01000007.1, on the reverse strand, counting down.
TCTCATTCATGACTAGGGATATCTTGAGCACAAAGGAATCATGAAAACACAATTGCTTCTTGAAGCTAACTTATCAGGTCGTCAATACGGAACATGGAACCCACTAGGGTAAAAGAAGCCCGTTTCAGTCAACTTTTCAAGTTATCAGTACAATATCTCAACAAGCACTGTATAGTGTGGCTTTCCCATTCAATCTTGTATCATACTTCAACTTGATAACAATGTCCACACTCCGCTGAGGTGGCAGCTAGACGGTTCACTAACACGTCTATAAACTCATAAACAGCTGGAATACCTTCAAATGTTGGACTATCTCGCTCCTTCATGGCATAACACTAGAAGGCGTCACATCCCTGTGCTATCAGCTCACTGCTCGTACAGTCCTGATGACAAACCCGTTTCAGCAAAGGTCTTAACCTCAGAAGACCTCTATTTAACTCAACTCAGTAAAGACTATAATAGTCTTACTATTAAAAGCTAACACCACATGATATCTATTCATCCAAACCATACACATAATGACTTCCTCATGCACCTACGACATGACAAAGAAGTCTGCAACCATACACGGGTCCCTGAATAAGGGAACAAACACGCATCTCACGGCTATCTCAGACCCAAAAAGGTAATCCTGTAAAGGAAAATCCACCTTCTACTATATATCAAAATTCAACCATTAACGCATGCATCGAAAGACATGACGTGCATAACACTCACAACAAGCAAAACTCCACTAGGTAAACCATTAATGAGAATGGTACCTGTAACAACTAACTCCCGTAGCTCCACTACATATCATTACTCGATCTCAGATCTATGCTCCTCAAGTATCACTGAGGTCCTCACTATAGCCTCCACTTCCACTCTTTCAGCACCGGAGAGAGGAAGGTCTTGCTGGAAAAAAACACTACCTTGCTGACAGAAAGGGGCCAAATGGCCTAGTTCACCACAAGTGAAACAAGCTATCAGTGCCAAAGGGCACACAAAACGCAAATGATCTGGATAGCCACAACTGAAACATAATCATCTGATCCTTGCAACCTGTGCAACTTAAGGGTAACTCGACCTTCGTCGTCCACCTGGAATGATCTCACTCTTGAAGGGAACCTGTAAAGGCAATGCCTTGCCCTGTCGACAAAACTTCGCTCTATGCCCTGCTTTACCACAGGTAAAGCATATGATGGGCGCCTTTGGGCACACAACTCGCCAGTGTCCCAACTTCCACGCAATTATAACACTGTAGTCCCTTGCCAGTCATCTTCATGGCCAAAGGATCACTAGATTGTCCTGATATCGGACTTGGTTCCCCATTCATCATCTTTGCTTCTCTAGTAACTGATTCAGTCCATTGCTTCTTTCCGGATCCAGAAGCTTCAGTTGATCTCACAATTGTTGGTAAATCCGGTGTGGATCTACCCGCTATCACCGCTTCATATACTTGTTACATATATTCTTGAAACTCGGATCTACTCATGGAGACACGATTAGCCTCTTCAAACTGGTTCTCTGCCATAGGCTAAACAATAGCGGAAACTGGTCCCTGACTTATCACCACTAGAGGAAGAGGGGGTGTACCCCTACCTCATCCCACTATAGATACTACTCTAGTCTGAGTCATCTGTAGGATATACGCACCTAATCTTATAAGGCTATATATATGCCATAGGTATCGATATGTATATAATACATCCACATAATCCATAGTACACACAGATATATATACATATCTACGCTGCAGAGATCCATGGCAGAGGTGACGACTTCTCGTACATTCTATCCCAAAACCACACTTAAAACCAAAACCTTGGAAAACGTTAGATCCCATGTGGGCTTTGTTTATTTTACCTATCAAACCTCATTGTAGGTAGCAAGTGCCATTGTTGTCAACCTGGTTCTGATACCAACTCTGTAACACCCCGAATCCGTGGGACTCGGGATGTCACATTGGGTTAGGATCTCACAATGGATCCTGACCCTAGCGTGACAACAAGTTCACTGGACCTTACAACATGGCACTGACAGATATAAAACAAATACATAAAACAATATAAACTGCACGACCCAAAGTAAACAACAACATAGCCGAGTATATAAAACGACATCCTCACATAGGAGGTACAAAAGATCATCCTCACGCAAGAGGGGTAACAAAACAACCCCAAACCAACCACCTAATGTACGAGAGTCCTCAGCCTGTCACCCTGCCAGATCACCCAGTAGCGCCTAACTTGTAAACATCTACAACACGGTATGAAACCGTTAGCTAACCATACATATATGAGGTAATGCATAAGCACAAACACAATCATGAAAGATAAACACCTCAGCATGCTATCACACATTTACCCATTTATTATCTTTATATAATAACCATTCACTCAAAAACCGTATATATATAGATAGATGAAAGTATGTGACACGAGGACCGATACATTCCCGCCTCTGAGTACAATGTCCAGCTGTACGAGTATCGGTCACACAATCCGTGTACCCTATGGGAGTGGATTGCGCCCTTCCTGTAAACCAGTCTGGCCCGACATCAGAGAACCTCCCAGACTCCACGGCGGGATGAAAGGGAAAGGTTATCACAGCCACGCAGTGGGGCAGTCAATAGAACATAGGTCGATAAAAACGACAACTCATGCTATCATAGCAACATATAAAGCATACACCACTCATGCAAACACCCAATATAGGGATGGAAGCTAAGTAAGTCCTACGGACTTACCTCAACCTCGTACAACCTCAACCACGATCACCTCTACACTGGAGGAACAACACGGCCTATAAAAAAGGCATAAAGAGATATATCAACCTCTATTCATCAAAGGGGTCACACCTAGACCCAAAGGGATCCATAAGGATCATACTCAATCTATGAGCCTCACAACCAACTAAACCTCAATATCTCAGCAAAACTCACAATTCTCAAATCTCAAGGTAGTATCTAATCAACATTCCTCAATCTCAATTTTAATCCTAATTTAATTAATTAACTTTTAATTAATTAATTAGATTTTTCCAAAATAAGGTTTTGCCCGCAGGCAATTTCTAAACCCACTTGTCATCAGATTTCATCAAACAAACTATCCATAATCACCAGAATAATATAACGACCATAATAGAATTTTTAATTATCCATTTTGACAAGCCTAAAGTCAATTTAGGCCAAATCGCAGTACGGAAAACGAATAAATTCATAACTTATTCGTTACTAACCCGATTGACGATCTGAAAGAAGATTCGGAAACGCAGCGACGCAGGCTACGCATGGACAACATCAAATTCACCGGAATCTGAGCGACGGAACCGTCCTGGTGACATATATGCTCGACCAGCCCTCCATATACTCGGAAATGCAGAAACTCGGTACCGATATGAAGAGAATGAAGAGAGGAATCCAGAAACTCAAACGGAATTGAAATCGGATTAGAAACGGAGAGTAGATCTGAGTATGAAGGTTGAGAGAAATCAGAGCTTTTACGAGAAAACGTGAAAAGGAAATGAATTAATAAAGGATTTTCCGCTATTTATAGTGAAGACGATAATTATCCTTTAGTAAAGTCGATAATTATCCTTTAACCGATCCAAAGGCGGGTCAAACCTCTTTCTCCAAACTTCTCGCGATTGGAACATTAAATCTGGAATATTGTAGGGATAAATATTCCACAACTGCCTCGGAAAACATGTATTCCTAAGCCGTCTTTCTTAGCCGTTAAGAAACGAAATAGCGACTCTTTTGGCCGTTTTGCCTCTCCATGTTATTTCATATCTAGGACATATCCGATGTCCTGATCATTTCTCTCAACTGCATTTTTATTGATTGGAGCTCCCAAATGCTCCAAATAACACCGGAGGGTAAAAATAATTACCCGGGGAGAAAAGTAAAAATTTCCCCAAACATCCAAAATTACGCCAGGAACATAACGGTGGGACTCTTACTCATCACTTGCGAAATCTTCGCGAGTTATATGTCAATTACTATCAACGATTAAGTTAATCAACATTAATTAGAATTCGGAAATCCTAGCTATTACAAAAGATTAGCTTTAACTTAGTCTTGGCTTGCCTTTTCTAAGTGGTAGTGAAGCCTCAACAACCTCTACCTCGATTGTGAGTGTCACAACCTTAATCGGTTAAGTTAGTCTTGATCCTTGGATTACAAGTTTGGATATTTCACATTAATTCTTGCCTTTAGAACCTTTCTATATTGAAGCCTCAACAACCTGTATAGAGAGTGTCTTGTAGGTGAGTCATATAAGGTTTTTGGAACTTCACCATACGATTACCTTAAATTAGCATACCTTTGCATATCTCAACTCTGTCTTTATATCATTAAGTATATCTTGAATCGATTGTCACAGCTGGATACTTGGATCTTTAGAATTGTTGTTTTCCCAATATATTACAAAGCTCTTACATTCAATTGCTTGATAATCTACGATCGAATTTATTCTCCCCAAATCCCTATGTTCGATACTCTGGAATTCTTGCTTAACTACGTCGATCCGTACACTGCGGGTTCGCTTGCTTGATTCTAGTTTTATAAATTTAAAACTTATTTGCACACACGTTTAGGGGCGAACAAGTTTTTGGCGCCGTTGCCGGGGATTTGGTCTAGACCGAATTCGGTAGCCGGTTGTCAAGCTTGGGAGCTTGCTCTCGTTATTTGATATTTCTTTAAGTGCATGCGCAGGTCTAGGAACACCGAAGATCTCTTACCTCTTGCTCAAGAGCTTGAGAGAACTTTAAGGCAAAAGCGCAAGGAAAAGAAGATGGCTGAAGAACACGAACGTGATCTTCAAGCGGAGTTGGCGGAGAAAGAAGCTCAACTCCAATGGAATGAGAACATCCGCCGGGATGAAATGGATCGTCATCAATCTCAAGTTAACGATCTAAAGGATATGATGTTCCAAATGAGGATAGAACTAAGCAACCTTAAGAATAAGGGAAGCAAGAAATCCTCAAGAAGGGCATCAAGATCAAGAAGAAGAAGTCATTCATCCGCTGATGATAGTGACTCTTCCATGCCACCGCTAGAGGAAATTGATCCCACGATCAATGTGAATCCCTTCCATCCACGGGGAGCTGCTAATCGCCGCATTCCACCTAGGAATGCGAGGATCGAACGTGTAGATGATGAGCCAAGAACTCTTGGCCAAAGGATGGATCCAACACAACAACCGCGCTGTTTGGGCGTGAATTTTGATGCTGAGGATGTACAAGGGTTTAGCTTCAACCCTCAAGTTATTACTCTCGTTCGCCAAAACCAATTTGGCGGGACAAGCGCTGAATCTCCACACCAACACTTGCAAAAGTTTGAGTGTATGATGGAGACAATGAGACCGAAGAATGCTACTATCAACAACTATAAGCTCAAGCCTTTCTTCTTCTCCTTGAAGGGGAAAGCGTTGTCTTGGTACCAAGCTCTTCCTAGTGGGAAACTAGACACGTGGGAAGACCTTTCCGCGGAGTTCCTCACCAAATTCTTTCCGCCATCCAAAACGGCGGAACTTAGAGGTAAAATCAATGCATTTTCCATGACATCTAACGAAAGTTTGTTTCAATCTTGGGAAAGGTTTCAGGATTTGCTCTTGGATTGCCCTCATCATGGCATATCCAAACTTGCCTTGCTGGAGATTTACTATAAGGGGCTGGATGCGGGGACGCAATTCAACCTCCAATCCCTCTCATGTGGAACATTCATGGACATGAGAGAAGATGACGCTTGGGACTTCATTGAGAAGCAAGCAAGAGTCATAGAGAAGTATTCCCCCGGAAAGTGGAGGGAAATCGTGTGGAGCAAGGAGCAAAGCTCACACATGAAGCTCAAAATCAGATTTTCTCCCTCAACAATGAGATCAAAGAGTTGAAGGAGGCTATCAAGACCAACTTTCCAAAGCAACAAGGGAAGGATGTTGGCTATTTGGGTAACAACAATGGCGGTGATAACACAAACCGCAACAACAACAACAATAACCGGAACAATAACCGGAACAATTGGAATGGCAACAACAACAACAACAACCGGAACAACAATTGGAATAACAATAGGGGTTCAAGTAACAACAATTGGCGCTCCAATCAACAAAATTCCGGTAACTCTTATCCTTCCAATTCTAATTCACTAACTCCACCTTCCTCTTCCTCTACTCCTTTGAGAAGCCAGGGGCAAACATCAAATGGAGGAAACACTTCGGGAAAGGAGAAGCCCGATCCCATGTTGGAAACGATTTTGGGAAAGCTTCAAGGGTTGGAGAACCGCATCATTAAGGTTGATGATCAAATTTCTAAGGTTAATAAAGCTCAAAATGTTTTAGAAAGCCAAATGTTCAGCCATACGGAGGAAGTTCCTAGGAATCTAGGGAAACTTCCAGGAAAGACGGAGGACAACCCTAAGGGAAGGGTGATGGCAATCACAACTAGGAGCGGAGTGACTACCACCGATCCGCAGCCTAAGTTTGTTGAAGTCCCCGTAGAGAAAGGCAAAGAGAAGGAGAAGGAGAAGGAAGATGTCTACGTTCCTCCTCCGGCATACAAACCTCCCCTACCATTTCCTCAATCTAGAGCGAGAGCGCGCCTAGATAAACAATTTGGTAAGTTTATAGAACTCATGAGCAAGCTGCATATTAATATACCCTTTATTGATGCTATTGTAGGTATGCCGGCTTATGGCAAGTTCTTGAAGGAGCTCCTCTCTAACAAGAGGAAGCTAGAAGATTTCGGAGAGGTTAAGATGAGTTCGGATTCTTCGGATCTCATCAAAACCATGAAGGAGAAAATGCCCCCAAAGCTAAAGGATCCGGGGTCATTTTGCATTCCCATAGGAGTGGGAGATGTCACATACGATGCGTTATGTGACTTGGGAGCAAGTGTGAGCATCATACCACTTGCGTTGTGTAGGAAGATCGGTTTAGGCGACCCTAAACCGGTGAAGATGATGTTGTACATGGCGGATCGATCCATCACTCGCCCCGTCGGTATTGTAGAAGACGTCCCGGTCAAGCTAGGTAAATTCTTTGTTCCCATTGATTTTGTCGTGCTTGATATTCCTGCAGATATTCCGGTCCCGATCATACTCGGAAGACCATTTCTTGCAACTTCCGGCTGCATAGTCGATTGCAAGAATGGTAGACTCGCTTTTGATATAGGGGAAGAGAAAGTAGAGTTCGTTCTTTCCACTCTAGTGAAGGAGCCAATCTTTGATGAGGATATATTCGATATCCAAGATGAAGAAGGGTTGTCTAGGGAGGAGGTAAGTGCGATTCTCTTTAACGATCCTTTACAAAAAGTTATCACTATGAGTCTAACAAATGTAGGGGAAGAAGAAGAGTGCAATGAGGCAATTGAAGCCTTAGAAGCACAAGAAGAGATGCATGAAGTGGGGTTTGAAAAACTCCACGATGAGGCAGAAAACGTGAGAATCCACGGCCACACACTATATTCCACGGCCGTGGATTTCACAACCAAAACCATGTCCCACTCCAGAGAGTTATACGGTCGTGGAGAAGACATGACAACCATATTTCCTTTCCACGCCCTAAACCACGGCCGTGGAGGACATGGGGAATCCGTAATTTTGGCCGTGGAAAGGGGTGATCGAGACACTTCTTCAACTTCTTCTAACTCTTCTCCCACACATTCAACACCCTTAGAAACTCCTAAGGATACATCGGATGCTCCCGAAGCGGTGGAACTAAAACCACTTCCTACTCATCTAAGGTACGCTTTCCTAGGACCTAATTCTACCTTTCCGGTTATTGTTAGTTCCGATCTAAGCATAGATGAACATAATCATCTCATGATTGTCCTTAGGAAACATAGGAAAGCTTTAGGCTATACTATTGAGGACTTAGTAGGAATTAAACCCTCCCTATGCATGCATAAGATACTAATGGAGGAAGATTTTAGAACTTCAAGACAACCTCAAAGGCGGTTAAATCCGACCATGAAGGAGGTTGTCAAGAAGGAAATTCTTAAACTTCTTGATGCAGGTATCATCTACCCTATCTCCGATAGTAAGTGGGTGAGTCCGGTTCAAGTAGTTCCGAAGAAGGGAGGAATGACGGTCATCACCAACAAGAACAACGAACTCATTCCTACCCGAACCGTGATAGGATGGCGGATGTGCATAGACTACCGCAAGCTCAACAACGCAACGAGGAAGGATCACTTCCCATTTCCATTCATCGATCAAATGCTTGAAAGGTTAGCGCAACATTCGCATTTTTGCTATCTTGACGGTTATAGTGGTTTCTTTCAGATCCCGATACACCCGGATGATCAAGAGAAGACCACATTCACGTGCCCATGGGGTACGTTTGCTTATAGGAGAATGCCGTTCGGGCTTTGCAACGCCCCAGCCACCTTTCAACGGTGCATGATGGCCATCTTCTCCGAATACATAGAGGAAATCATGGAGGTCTTCATGGACGACTTCTCCGTATACGGTTCCTCTTTTAACGATTGTCTTTCTAACCTTTCTCTTGTTTTGCAAAGGTGTGAAGACACCAACCTAGTTCTTAACTGGGAGAAGTGTCAATTTATGGTTAAGGAAAGAAATTGTATTAGGTCACTTAATCTCTAGTAGAGGGATAGAAGTAGATAAAGCTAAGACAGAGACCATAGAGAAACTTCCTCCCCCAACTTTGGTGAAAGGGATAAGAAGCTTCCTAGGACATGCTGGATTTTATAGACGCTTCATTAAGGACTTCTCTAAAATATCAAAACCGCTCACTAATCTATTGATGAAGGATGCAGTTTTTGAGTTTTCGCAGGAATGTTTGGATGCGTTTAACACGATTCGGCAAGCTCTAATTTCAGCACCTATTATCCAACCTCCGGATTGGACTCTTCCCTTTGAGGTTATGTGCGATGCTAGTGACGTAGCTATAGGAGTTGTTCTTGGACAACGAAAGGAAGGATGAACCCATGCCATATACTATGCTAGCAAGACGCTAGACGAAGCGCAGCTCAACTACGCCACTACCGAAAAGGAGTTTTTAGCCATTGTCTATGCTATTGACAAGTTTCGATCTTATCTTGTAGGTGCAAAGGTGATCGTCTACACGGATCATGCTGCGATCCGGTATCTCCTTGCGAAGAAAGATGCGAAGCCAAGGCTAATTAGATGGATTCTTCTCCTACAAGAATTCGATCTAGAGATCCGCGACAAGAAAGGTTCAGAAAATTCTGTTGCGGATCATTTGAGTCGCCTAACACATCTAGAGGACGACCATTTACCCATCGACGACTCCTTTCCGGACGAACACCTACACCTTATTGAGGAGTGCATCGATGTGATCTCCAAAGGTAACGAACCATGGTTTGCTGATTTTGTTAACTATTTGGTTTGCCAGGAGATACCGCCCGGACTATCCTACGCACAAAGAAAGAAGTTCTTTAAGGATGTCCGGGAATACTTTTGGAACGAGCCTCTACTCTTTAAGAGAGGTCCGGATGGCATCATTCGGTGATGTGTGCCGGAAGATGAGATGCAAAGTGTCATCCGCCATTGTCATTCACTACCTTGTGGAGGACACGTTAGTTCGAACAAGACTAGCGCAAAGGTATTGCAATCTGGATTCTTTTGGCCTACTTTATTTAGAGATGTGCAATCCTTTGTTTCTTGCTGCGATGCTTGTCAAAGAACAGGCAATATCTCTAGGAGGAATGAGATGCCCCTCAACAACATCCAAGAGGTGGAGATTTTCGACGTTTGGGGAGTTGACTTCATGGGACCATTCCCATCTTCTTGTGGAAACCAATACATACTATTGGCGGTAGATTACGTTTCTACATGGGTGGAAGCAATTGTCTCTCCCACCAATGATGCCATGGTGGTGGTTAAGTTCTTTAACAAGACCATCTTCCCGCGATTTGGGACGCCAAGGACTATCATTAGTGATGGAGGTTCTCACTTCATTGCCCGGCGCTTTGAAGCTCTTCTAGCTAAGTATGGGGTTACTCACAAGGTCACTACCCCTTATCATCCACAAACTAGTGGACAAGTTGAGATCTCAAATAGGGAGATCAAAGGAATTCTAGAGAAGACGGTTTCAAGGACTAGGAAGGATTGGTCCTTGAAGCTTGACGATGCATTGTAGGCGTACCGGACTGCTTACAAGACTCACATAGGAACCACACCATACAACCTTGTGTATGGGAAGTCTTGTCACTTGCCGGTAGAGTTGGAGCACAAAGCGTTTTGGGCTATCAAGTGGTTGAATTTCAGCATGAAGGAAGCGGGAGAGAAGCGTCTCCTAGACCTTAATGAGCTGGACGAACTCCGCTTGAACGCTTATGAAAACGCTAAGATCTATAAGGAGAGAGCAAAGCGTTGGCATGATAAGCATATCATTCCAAAGGACTTCAAAGAAGGAGATCAAGTTCTCCTCTTCAATTGAAGGCTTCGTCTCTTTCCAGGTAAGCTTAAATCTCGTTGGACCGGACCTTTTCTAATTAAGCGTATTTTCCCCCATGGTGGAGTTGAAGTATGGGGTGAAACGGGCGGAAGCTTTAAGGTGAACGGCCAACGACTCAAGAAGTATACGCCGGAAGTCCAAACTGAAGAGTTCGCGCCTACCGCACTCGAATAAGTGCGAGAATGGTCTAGCTACGGACCTTAAACAAAGCGCTTCTTGGGAGGCAACCCAAGGTATTGCATTTTTGTTTTTGTTTTCGATTTATAGTTTAGCTTAGTTTAGACGTTTTTTGCTTTGTTTTGCCTTCGATTCCTTCCGGTATGTTCGTGTTTTTGGATGTAGGAATGACGGAAAAGGAAAAGGGAAGGATAATGTTGAAGAAAAGTGACGAAACTTGGACTTTGGAGCATTACAGAGAGTTCCACGGCCTAAACCACGGTCGTGACAGCTATAGTGACCGTAATTTCCAAAAGCCTTCGAAAAATCACCAAAACCACGGTTCCGTACAATTCCACGGCCGTGGAACACCCCGACAGACCGTGATTTTCAAAATTTTGCCTGTGACTATATAAACCACGTTCTTCACCAAAACACTCCACAAAAGCCTTTTCCACGACCCTAAAACGCCTAATCCACGACCCTCTCCCAAATCCTCGTTTCTTAATCGTTTTCAACGATTCTTCTTCCCAAATTGAAGAAAATTCAACTACCAACAAGATCCAAGCGACGAATCGAGCGGAAATTCACCAAGGAACGTGCAATTCGGATTTCAAAATCCGAAACCTAGGTTTTTCCACTCTTCTTGATCTTTGTCGATTTGGTTCGTTTTTGTTAGAAATTTTAGGAAGAACTGATTGAAATTGGAAGGAATTAGACTAGGGTTGCCTGATTGTTGAGTTTGAGAGTTGTTTGCTGAGATTTGCGAAAGAAACAGACAAACCACGGTTCCTGGAAGAACCACGGCTGTGGAAAGGCTAGAACAGACCGTGATTTTTGACAGTGATGGATTTCGTAAGGAGAGTTTCAGGGAGGATTAAAGAGAAAAAGAATAACCAGAACAAGAAGAGGAAGGGTAATCCCTCTTCTTCTTCATCCTCTAGAGCACCACCACCCTCTTCCCCTTCACCTCCATCATCACCTTGATCACCCTCACCTCCTAGCCCTAGAGTCCCGACCATTCATGAGGATCACCTCGATGCATTCGAGAGGATCCAAGAGAGAGCTGTGATTGGACCTAGGTACTTGTTGTTAGAGGATCTAGCTCCTTTTAACATCATAGAGGATCTTACTTGGCTCTTGGATAGAGCCGGACTTATTATCTTCTCGGCCATCCAAGAAGACGCCTATGAGGAGATTACGAGGGAGGTTATGACGTCTTTTCAGCATAGCCATGTAGATAGGACCGTTTCTTGCCGCCTTATGGAAAGAAACTATGACTTTTCCATCCGTGAGTTCGGGACCTTCTTTGGGTTCCATTAGACCTTTAACGGTCGCTTCCCTAGTGGCGTTTACGCCAAGGACTTTTGGGAGGAAGTTGCTATGATCTACGCCAGCGAGGACCGCTGGCAACCTGTTGACACCAAGGCTAAGTTGATGTACCACTTAGCCTTGAAGATTGCTCACCGTGTTCTTTCGGAGTGTCTCTTTCCTCGGACGGAGACACCCCAAAAGATCAAGACGGATGAGCTCTTTTTGCTATATTCTATGTTGTACGGGCGCCGAGCTGACTGTGCCACCCTCTTAGCTGCTACTATGAGCAAGCTTAAGAACAAGAGCAAGGGCAACATTGGATATGGTTGGATAGTTACCCACCTTGCTAGGAGTTTGGGAGTTGATTTTTCTGCGTGTACCCGTATACCAGTTGTACCCTTAGGACTTTATGCCTTCATGACTAGGGGTCTCATCTTCCCCACACATAGAGGTCCGCCTTATGCGGCCATGGCTTGGGAGAGCAGGACGGGTAGGGGTATTGAGTGGCTACAGGAGTATTCCATTATGGCGGGACGCCATAATTGGAAGGAGACGTTTGCTGCCATGCATGCGAACATGATTGCAGCTACCCCATATGTCCCACCACCAGTAGTTGAGGAGGAGGAGATGAGAGATCAGTTTGAGGGTGGAGGAGGAGCCGAACAGGAGTTTGGCACGTTTACGGATCAGCCGGATGCGGCTCCCGAGGTGCCTAGACGTTCTCCACGTCCAGCTAGAGCTTCAGGCTTGTCTTCTCGCCGCGCCAGCGTGAGTGAGATGCCCACATGGTCTGAGACACCTCCTGCATGGTATGGAGCTCCACCTCCATGGGCTACACAGGTACCATCTGCACCAGCACCAGCACCGTCCGACGCTCCAGCATGGTACAGCCAGGCTCCGGGATGGTATGAGCAGATGCCGGATTGGGATACTGGTCTTTCGGAGAGAGTAGGAACATTGGAGATCCGAGCCGATGCTAGAGATGGACGCTTGGACGACCTCGATCACATGATGAGAGATGTCTACCGCCAGCAGTTTGGGCGGTTTTATGATCCTAGCTTCTCTCCATTCCCGCCTCCACCAGCGCCGCAGTGATGATTTGCATGACCGTTCGCTTTAGCCGCTCCACCGCCATTTTGTGAGTCTCTTTTTTCTTTTCTTCTTTTCTTTCTTTTATTTGAACATTAGGGACAATGTTCGTCCCAAGTATGGGGTGGGGTGTGACTAAAAGTTGTAATAACTCTTACTCACTATGTTTGCTTCTATTCGAGACTATCATTGCATGTTCATTATATTGTGCACGTTTCATTATTGCATTGCATGAAAAAGAACTTGAAAAACCCATAAAAATTGAAATTTTTTGAAAATTTTGTGCTTCTAAGGAATTGAGATGATTTCCATGATAATCGCTACTTGTGAATTGAGTTTGATGACAATTGCATGCTTAAACGATTAGTGAATTGAAAAGAAATTGAATGTGTCGATTATACCTCTTTTGCAAGTTTCATAATGTGATAAATATTACCTAAATCATGTTGAGAAATTGAAGTTGAAATCACACTATAAGTTCTTATACTTCTTGTTGAGATGATTAAGGCAATTCGATATTTTCTTTCTTCTTTCTTTGATCATTTAGCTCCTCATTGAAATATTGACCTCCTTTACCTATCCGGGAATTTGGAGAAGTGAATGAAAAAGGCATGTTTGATGTGGGAGGGCCATGAGAGCAATTATATGCAATCAAAAGAATAGAAAGAAATTATAGGTTTGGGGAAGTCAATCATGACGATGAGTAACTCGGCACCATTCACATAGCCGGGTGTTTGTGTCTTGCCAAAGTCGGATTGAGCGATATTCCTAGCGGATTATGGTATGTGTGCTAAGGATTTGAGGCATCTCATGAAAATTGAGAAACGCCAATCTCCTAGGCTTCGGTTTTTGTGCACCTCTATCCATAACTCCAAAAGTAAAGTCGAAAAATGAAAGGAAAAGAGCGAAGCTCTAAGCTGAAAGTGTGCGGAAACCGCAAGAGAAGAAGAAGGGGTAGTTGTCCACTTTCCCGGATTCATGCACCACATTCCTAAAAGTTTCCTTCCCTTTCCACATTCTAGACCTTTATGTTTGAAAGTCCTTAAGATCAAGAGAATGTTATATGGCTTGGTGATCTAAATTGAAGTTACTTATGATTGATTTTGATAATGTTTGAAGGTTATGATGCTTGTATGGAAGTTTAATTGATTCATGAGCTTTCTTCACTCTTTACTCTTTGATTAAGTGTATGAAAGTCCTATAAACGATTGAAGCAAGATTTGAGAATGATCTATTCTTTAGAAGGCACATTCATCCAAAAGAAGTATTACTTTGAGAAGGTACACATATTTCATCCTAACTCTTGTTTTAAAGCTTTTGAAAGACCTTGCTTAGGGACAAGCAAGTTGCAAGTATGGGGTTATTTGTTAGCATGAAATATTGTGATATTTTAGGCTCGTTTTCTAAGTGTATTTGATTCATATTGATAGTCATTGATTGAGCATTGTTGCATTTGTGAGCTAGTTTGCCTATATTGTCGATATAGATGTCTACACAAGCTTTATGTTGATTATAGGTGATTGAGAGCCATTTCCGAACGGAATTGAGCAAGGATGAGTTGATTGAGTATGTCCATGGATTAAGGGCATCCTTAGGAGCAAAAAGGAGTTCGACTTCAGGAATGCACGAGGCTAGGGAAGAATCACGTTCTTGCCCTAAACCACGCTCTAAAATACGGCCGTACTACAAACCACGTTCAGTTCCACGGCCGTGGAACCGTGCAGGAGAAGCGTGGTTCATTCCAGAAGCTTTTACGGTTGTGGAATCCATGGTTCAAACCGTGTTGATTTCCACGCTCTAAATTACGGTCGTGGAACCTTCCACGACCGTGATCTTGACAATCTTTTTCGCCACACTTTAAGCCACGATCTTTCAAAAGATTGGGCCGGGCCGATATTTTATCTTGCCCTATAAAAAGACGGACGAAGAGAGATTCCGTCACTTCCGCTTAGAGAATTTTGCACCTTGCTTTAGACCTTCGCTTACGCATAGACGCATCCTACGTTTACGCTTGGATTTGCCCTAATCTCGCACTTTTGGCGGTGATTGTGATTGAGATTTCGGGATTGACGGAAGATTGAAGATTCGGAAGATTGTTGCAAGAAGATTTCTCTTCTTGTTTAGGTTTGATTTAGAAGACGGATTGACATCCCGTTCTTCCCTCTTGCCTAAGATTGAGTTTGTTTGTTCTATTCTGAATCTATTGACGATATTCGTTCTTGATTGTGACTTTGAGATTGGTTTGAAGTTTATTGAAAGTTTTTGGAAGTTTTCATCTTTCAATCTTTTAATTCTTGAATTTGATATCAATACTGTTATTGGCTAAAAACCCTTAACAATTCTAAGGTGAAGGGTTGATAGTTGTGGCTTAGATGATGATAGATCGATCGTAAACAAATTAGACCTTGAGAGTTAGAGAGAATCGTCGACGAACCCTAAATCACGGTTTGTTCTTGAGTTCCACGACCGTGGAATCTCAAGATCCACCCGTAATTTCCCTTAAGTTTACGAACTTGCTTTTACTTTAATCCAAAGTTAAAGATTAGCTTTAACTTAGTCTTGACTTGCCTTTTCTAAGTGGTAGTGAAGCCTCAACAACCTCTACCTCGATTGTTAGTGTCACAACCTTAATCGGTTAAGTTAGTCTTGATCCTTGGATTACAAGTTTGGATATTTGACATTAATTCTTGCCTTTAGAACCTTTCTATATTGAAGCCTCAACAACCTGTATACAGAGTGTCTTGTAGGTGAGTCATATAAGGTTTTTGGAACTTCACCGTACGATTACCTTACATTAGCATACCTCTGCATATCTCAACTCTGTCTTTATATCATTAAGTATATCTTGAATCGATTGCCACGGCTGGTTACTTGGATCTTTAGAATTGTTGTTTTCCCAATATATTGCAAAGCTCTTACATTCACTTGCTTGATAATCTACGATCGAATTTATTCTCCCCAAATCCCTGTGTTCGATACTGTGGAATTCTTGCTTAACTACGTCGATCCGTACACTGCGGGTTCGCTTGCTTGATTCTAGTTTTATAAATTTAAAACTTATTTGCACACATGATGACATGAATTATGTATCATCATATTCATGCATATTGCAGCACACTATCTCTATTTACCTTGCATTTAGAGGGATTTTGAATACCTTTTATGTTCTATTCAATCAATTGTCGGAAATAGAGGTCTACACGAGATTTTGATGAATTGTAGGTAAATAGAGCTGAATTGGAAGCAAAAATGGAGCAAGAAGCATCCAAGGGTGTTAAGGAAGCTAAAGGAGTCTTAGAAGGAACACAAAGGGCTAAGGAATTGCAAAGGAGAAGCATAGAAGACGAACCAAAGGAAGAGCACTTTCTGTTGAAGAAAATCGTGCTAATGTATACATAAATCGGACGATTTTCATTGGATGAAATCGAACGGTTTTGCATCTAAATCGACTGGGTCGATTTTCTTCACGATTCGGCCAAATGAAAAGACGACATAAAGACCAATTAATTTGGGCTGGAGAAGAGTTTTGCCAAACGGCCCATCTGCAAGAAACTATAGAAGAGAACCCTACGAACGAAGACGAGGAGGTCGCAGGAGATAATTTTTACACGTTTTAGAGAAATCAACGATTCTTGGAGAGAGATTGAAGAGCTTTTGCCGGAAAGTCATTCTTGATCTTTGATTGTGAGATTTCTTTATTCCATTGTCTTGTTTGTGGTTTTTGAACACGAAATTGAGTTGTTGAGAGATACTTTGAACAGATTTGACGATTGTTATACAGATTTGAAAGTTATAGAATTTTTCGTTCAAGAAGTGGTTTCTTTGCGATATCTTCTTCAATAATTAATTTGATTCGATTTTGAAAATGGTTGGCTAAAAACCTTGTGATTCTGGGGAGAATAGTTGATGATTAAGGCTTAGATGATGATAGACTGAACTCATTCAAACATTAGGATCCTGAGAAGTTAGATTTTAGTTTTGCGACAAACAGGAAAATCGGGCTGTTCTTGAGGAAAATCGGCCGATTTTTCTTATGAACAGGGTGATTTATCCTTCTGACGAACTTTAATTGAATCAATCTTTAATCAAAACTAATCCTTGCCTAAATCCCAATCTTGATTAACCTTTTTTCCCTCTAATTGAATGTTTGAATGCACTTCAAACCTGTTTCTACATTTAATAGATTAAAATTGCAAGATTTGGGTAATAAAGAGACTCAACATCCTTTATTAAGATTTTAAGTGTGCTTTCTATTCATACTTTGGAGAGTCATATCCTGGAGTTTTAGATAGTTAGTTTGACCATAATTCTTGTCTTTAGATCTTTCTATATTGCAGCCTCAACAACCCTTATAGAGAGAACCTTTAGATTAGTTATATAGGTTTCGGAACTTCATCGTACGAATCCTACCTTTGAACAATTAATCTTGGCAATATAAATTCTGTCCTATACCTATAGAAGTGTCTTGAATCGAAAGCCTAAATCGGATACTTGAATCTTTGGAATCATTTCTCTCTTTATCACATCACAAAAGCTTTTATACTTTCGCTAGATAATTGAAATTGGAAACTTTCTCACCAAATCCCTGAGTTCGACTCTGGAATTCTTACCTTTCTATAGCCGATCCGTACACTGCGGGTTCGCTTTGCTTTTGAGTTCTAGATATAAATATTAAGACTTTGACGCACACCCTTTTGAGCGAACAAGTTTTTGGCGCCGTTGCCGGGGATTTGGTCTTGATCAAATCCGGTTTTCGGTTGTCTAGCTTGAGAGCTCTTGCTCTTGTGATTTGATTTGTCTACTTGAGTGATCTTCGCAGGTTCTTTAGGTATATGCGAAGGACTAGATCCACTAAAGATCTAATTCCTTTCGATCCCGAATTAGAAAGAACTTTGAGGAGAAAGTTGAAGGAGAAGAAAATGGCTGAAAACGATGAGAGAAACTACAAGGCTGAACTGAACGAAGCTCAACGCCAACTCCAGTTGAGTGAGAAGGCTCGAAAGGAAGCTGAAATAAGTCATCAATTTCAGATTGATGAACTGAGAGCTATGATGTTGGACATGAAGTTGGAGTTGAACGACTCCAAGAAGAAGAAGAAAGTCAAGACACCAACCAAATCCATTCGAAATGGCTCATCCGATGATGATGAGATTGATCCGGATATGCCGGAACTTGAAGAGATTGATCCATCACTTCGTCCTAACCGAAACACTCCAACACCTAAGGTTGTCCCTCGCATTACGACTAGGAACGTTAGAGCTGTCAATAACGAAGATAGACCCCGAACTTTGGGGCAACGGATGGATCCAATTCAGCAACCACGCCGTCTAGGTGTGGATTTCGGAGCTGAAGACATCCAAGAGTTTAGCTTCTCACCACAAGTCATCACTATGGTTCGCCAAAGTCAATATGGCGGAGCAAGTATTGAATCTCCGCATCAACACTTGCAGAATTTTGAGATTCTCATGGAGACTATGAAGCCGAAGAAGGCTACTACAAGCAACTACAAGATCAAGCCGTTCTTCTTCTCTTTGAAGGACAAGGCTCTAGCTTGGTACCAAACACTTCCGGCTGCGAAGTTAGCTACATGGGAGGAATTGTCTTCGGAATTCCTCACCAAGTTCTTTCCGCCATCCAAAACGGCGGAATTGAGAGGTAAAATAAATGCTTTTTCTATGAAACCTAACGAAAGTTTGTTTCAATCTTGGGAAAGGTTTCAAGATCTTTTGTTGGATTGCCCACACCACGGCATTTCCAAGCTGGAATTATTGGAGATCTACTACAAAGGGTTGGATGTGGAGACACAATTCAACCTCCAATCTCTATCTTGTGGCACATTCATGGATATGAGAGAGGATGATGCTTGGGACTTCATTGAGAAGCAAGCCCAAGTGATTGAGAAGTATTCCCACCGGAAGGTGGAATCAAATAGCCGGAATCAAGGCGATACGGGAGCCAAGTTGAATCAAGTGGCTCAAACACAAATATTCTCCCTCAAAGATGACATCAAAGAATTGAGGGAAGTGCTCAAAACGAGTCTTCAAAAGACTAAAGAGCAAGAAGCCAACTACATGGGGCGAGACAACAATCAAAGGAATGATAACCGGAATTCCAATTGGAGCAACAACAACAATAACAACCGAAACTCCAATTGGAACAACAACAACAATAGGAACTCGAATAACAACAATTGGAGGTCAAATCAGCAAGGTTCAGGTAATCCTTACTCATATGCTGAAAAGGCTCTAACACCTCCATCTTCTTCTACTCCTTCTACAAGCCAGGAACAATCGAGCGGATCAAACAAACCCGATCCCATGCTAGAAACGATCCTAGGCAAGCTACAAGGATTGGAGAGTTACATAGCTTCGGTTGACAAAGCTCACAAAGCTTTAGAAAACCAAGTATTCAACAAGGCCGGAGAAGTTCCAAGAGATCAAGGGAAGCTTCCCGGAAAGACAGAAGATAACCCAAAGGGAAGGGTTATGGCAATAACTACTAGGAGCGGGAAGACGACCATCGACCCTCAACCTAAAGTAGTTGATACCTCCACAAAAGAAGGAGAGGAAAAAGAGAAGGAAGAAGTCTATGTTCCTCCTCCCGCTTACAAACCACCTCTACCTTTTCCTCAATCTAGAGCGCGAGCACGCCTAGATAAACATTTCGGTAAGTTTGTTGAACTTATGAGTAAGCTCCATATTAACATACCTTTTATGGATGCGATTTTAGGTATGCCGGCTTACGGGAAATTTCTCAAGGAAATCCTCTCTAACAAGAGGAAGTTGGAAGATATAGGAGAAGTCAAGATGAGTATGGAATCATCCGAACTCATCAAGACTATGACGGAGAATATGCCACCCAAACTCCGCGATCCAGGATCCTTTTGCACACCCATCACTTTGGGAGAAGCTACCTATGATGCTCTTTGTGACCTTGGAGCAAGTGTGAGTATCATACCTCTAGCTCTATGCAAGGCAGTTGGTCTAGGAGAGCCTAGACCGGTGAAGATCACACTCTACATGGCTGATCGTTCTACCACTAAGCCGGTGGGAATATTAGAAGACATTCCGTTAAAGCTAGGTAAGTTTTACATACCTATAGATTTTGTCGTTCTTGACATACCTGCAGATTACCCGGTTCCCATCATCCTTTGGAGACCATTCCTCATCACATCTGGATGCATGGTAGATTGCAAGAACGGCCAGCTATCCTTCCATATCGGCGAAGAAAAGATAGAATTCATACTATCTTCCTTAATCAAGGAGCCAGCCTTGAAAGATGACGTTTTTGAAATTATTGAGGAAGAAGAGTCTAGAGAGATAGTAAGTTCGATCTTGATGAAAGACCCTCTTCAAAAGGTTCTTAGCATGAGCATCATGGAGGAAGGGGTAGAACATGACTGCAATGAGGATGTGAAAGCATTAAATGATATGGAGGAAGAACTAGGAGCAAAAATTGAAGAACTAGAGTGGACTCCGGAAACTGTGAAGAAAATCGACCTGACGACAATAAATCGTCCGATTTTTGAAGATTCAGTCCGATTTTTTTCGACAGAAACTAAAATCGACCTGACGACAATAAATCGCCCGATTCATGAAGAGGTAGCACGATTTTTTCCGACAGAAAGAAAAATCGTGCAGAAGATCGACCGATTTATTACGGGGGGGTCGATTCACTGAGTAATTCTATGGATTCTCCGGACTTCACCGCAGCCGCTTCCGAATCTAATGATGAAGTACCCACACCTATAGAGACCTCTCCCACAACATCCGAAAGCCACGATTCATCACCAACCAAGGTACCTCCATCATTAGAATTGAAGCAACTTCCCACGCATTTAAGGTACGCATTTCTTGGCACTAATTCCACATACCCAGTTATAGTCAATGCAAATTTGAATGATGATGAATTAGAGAAACTCATGCATGTTTTGAAGCAACATAGGAGAGCACTAGGTTACACCATTGATGATTTAGTAGGAATAAAGCCTTCTCTATGTATGCACAAAATATTAATGGAAGAGGATTACAAACCTTCACGCCAACCTCAAAGACGGTTAAACCCGGCAATGAAAGAGGTCGTGAAGAAAGAAATCCTTAAGCTACTTGATGCAGGTATCATCTTCCCGATTTCTGATAGCAAATGGGTGAGTCCGGTACAAGTAGTACCCAAGAAAGGAGGCATTACCGTTGTTGCCAACAAGAACAACGAACTCATCCCTACACGGACAGTTACAGGGTGGCGAATGTGCATCGACTACCGCAAACTGAACGTGGCCACAAGGAAGGACCACTTCCCCCTTCCTTTCATCGATCAAATGTTGGAAAGGTTAGCCCAACATGCCTACTTTTGTTATTTAGATGGATACAGCGGTTTCTTTCAGATACCAATTCATCCGGATGATCAAGAGAAGACAACCTTTACGTGCCCATGGGGTACGTTCGCTTATAGAAGAATGCCATTCGGTTTATGCAACGCTCCAGCCACCTTCCAAAGGTGTATGATGGCAATCTTCTCCGAATATGTAGAGAATATCATGGAAGTCTTCATGGACGACTTTTCGGTATATGGTTCTTCTTTTGATAACTGTCTCTATAACCTTTCACTAGTTCTTAAGAGATGTGAGGACACTAACTTAGTCTTAAACTGGGAAAAGTGTCATTTCATGGTCACCGAAGGAATTGTGTTAGGTCACTTAGTGTCACAAAGGGGAATAGAGGTAGATCGATCAAAGATAGAAACCATTGAGAAGTTACCTCCCCCTTCATCAGTAAAAGGAATTAGAAGCTTCTTAGGACATGCAGGCTTCTATAGGAGATTCATAAAGGATTTTTCTAAGATTTCAAAACCTTTGACTAATCTTTTGATGAAAGATGCGACTTTCGAATTCTCGAAAGATTGCTTAGATGCTTTTTGCAGGATCAAAGAAGCTTTGATTTCGGCACCAATCATTCAACCACCCGATTGGACCCTTCCTTTCGAAGTCATGTGGGACGCAAGCGATGTCGCTATAGGAGCCGTTCTTGGACAGAAGAAAGATGGTCGCACTCATGCCATCTACTACGCTAGCAAAACGCTAGATGAGGCTCAATACAACTATGCAACTACGGAAAAGGAACTTTTAGCCGTAGTATATGCATTTGAGAAATTTCGTTCCTATCTTGTAGGTGCGAAAGTGATAGTCTATACGGACCACTCCGCAATCCGATACTTATTCACGAAGAAGGATGCGAAGCCAAGGCTTCTACGATGGATATTACTCTTACAAGAGTTTGATTTAGAGATCCGTGATAAGAAAGGATCGGAGAACTCCGTCGCCGATCACCTTAGTCGTCTTCCGCAAGTCACCGGCGAGTCGGATGAACTTCCGATAGACGACTCCTTCCCTGACGAGCAGCTGCACGAGATTGAAGAGTGTCTTCAACACATATCACAAGGTATTGATCCATGGTTTGCTGACATTGTAAATTACCTTGTTTGTCAGGAGATTCCACCCGGACTTTCATATGCTCAAAAGAAGAAGTTCTTGAGAGACGTCCGGCATTTTTATTGGAACGAACCTCTTCTATTCAAAAGAGGTCCAGATGGCATCTACAGGAGATGTATTCCCGAAGATGAGATAGATAGTGTCATCCGACACTGCCATTCTCTACCATGTGGCGGACATGCTAGTTCCCACAAGATTTGTGCTAAGGTACTTCGCTCCGGCTTTTATTGGCCTACACTTTTCAAAGATGTGCAAACGTTTGTTGTTTCTTGTGATGCTTGCCAAAGGACAGGTAATATATCCAGGAGGAATGAGATGCCTCTTAACAACATACAAGAAGTAGAGATCTTTGATGTATGGGGCATCGACTTTATGGGACCTTTCCCGTCTTCATGCGGCAACCAGTATATACTTCTTGCCGTAGACTATGTCTCAAGATGGGTGGAGGCAATCGCTTCCCCTACCAATGATGCAATGGTAGTGGTGAAGTTCCTCAACAAAACGATCTTCCCAAGGTTCGGAACTCCCCGAACCATCATTAGTGACGGAGGAACGCATTTCACAGCCCGTCGATTCGAGACTCTATTGGCTAAGTATGGGGTGACCCATAAGATAGCTACACCTTACCATCCGCAAACCAGCGGACAAGTCGAGATATCCAATAGAGAGATTAAAGGGATTTTAGAGAAAACCGTCTCTAAAACGAGGAAAGATTGGTCAATGAAGCTTGACGATGCTATATGGGCATACAGGACAGCCTTCAAGACACCAATAGGTGCAACTCCCTATAATCTTGTTTATGGTAAATCATGTCATCTTCCTGTAGAGCTAGAGCACAAGGCTTATTGGGCTATCAAATGGCTCAACTTCGACATGAAAGAAGCCGGAGAGAAGCGGCTCTTAGACATCAATGAGCTAGACGAGATCCGGCTAAACGCGTATGAGAACGCAAAGATTTACAAGGAACGGACAAAGCACTGGCATGATAAGCACATCATTCCAAAAGATTTGAAGGAGGGAGACCAAGTCCTCCTATTCAACTCAAGGCTGCGTCTATTTCCAGGTAAGCTCAAATCGCGTTGGACAGGACCTTTTGTAATTAAAAGAATTTTTCCCCATGGTGCAGTTGAAGTATGGGGTGAACAAAGCGGAAGTTTTAAGGTTAATGGCCAACGGTTGAAGAAATACACACCGGAAGCTCCGGTCGAGGAGATAGCTCCTATCCTCCTCCATTGAACACAACATCATACACCGTCCAGCTAAAGACGATAAATAAAGCGCTCCTTGGGAGGCAACCCAATGATAGTATAGTTTTCCCTTCTTTCCCTCACTTAGTTAGAATAGATTAATTGCTTTGTTTCTTCGTTTTTCGTTTTTATATGTTCCTCGATGCACTCTTGGTTTGTCGTGTCATTAATCGCAGGAAACTAGGTTCAAATGTGAGAGATTCACGGAGAATGGAGCACAATTAAGTTATATCTTCGAGATTCAAGAAAAACAAGGAAGGAAATCGACCTACCATAAGAAGATCGTCCGATTCAGTAACAGAGCAAGTCGATTTTTCACAACAGAAACAAAAATCGACCTGGAGATCGACCTGCCAAAATAAATCGTCCGATTTTTTTTGTCAGAAAGAAAAATCGCCCCGACAAATAAATCGACCTGAAAAATCGGCCGATTTTCTTCAGAAATCGTCGACCCTATATAAGGACTTCACACTCGATCTTCTTCATTCCCACATCTCCAACTCTCGATTCCCCTCTCTCAAGAACGCCGAAAAATCGCCACACCCTCAAATCCTCATTCCTTAACCATTTCGAGAGATTCTTGGCTCCAAACTGAAGCATTTTCAACAAGGAACAAGGATCTAACAACAACACGCACGGCAATTGACTACTCCATAAGGAATTCAGGTTTTTCTTTCCAAAACCTAAGTTTCTCATTCGAAATTGAAGTTTGCTTAGGAAGTGTTTGTTTGTTGGAATTGATAGAGGAATTTGCTTAGAAATCATTGTAGAGAACTGTATGTGGTGATAGATTGAACAAAACTTTACAGAATTGAGAGAATCGTTGAAATCGAGACAAAAATCGACCCAACCTAGATAAATCGTCCGATTTACGTCAAGAACAGGTCGATTTTTAAGACTTAGAATGGATCTTGTCAAGAGGATAACTAGAAACATGGGGAAGAAGAAGGGATCTTCTTCCAAAGCCCCTGCCCCACCTCCACCACCACCTACCAACATCCCTAAGCTTCCCCCTCCCCTATCCAAGCATAAGAAACGCTATGAACGCATTATAGATCGCCCATTCACCCCTCCTCGCTACATAGTGCTTGATGACTTAGATCCGTTATATGTTCGAGAGGATGTTGATATGATGCTTGATAGAGCAGGGTTGAGACAGTTTGCTACGATCAGGGAAGATGCTTATAGGGAGATCACCCTAGAATTCCTTAGCACGTTTGAGCACGATCCTAGGGAAAGGATGGTCACTTTCCGCCTCATGAGCCAAGACCACACTTTGTCTATTGATGCTTTTGGCGACTTGTTTGGCTTTTCTTATTCAGATGCAGGCACATTTGCTAGAGGCCTCAATGCTAGTGATTTTTGGGAGGCTATTTCCGTAGGAGAGTACGGAGGGGATAAGTGGAGACCCGGAAACTCCAAGGAAACAAGTATGTACAACCTTTCATTCAAGGTAGTGCATAGGATACTCAGTGAGAGTTTGTTTGCCCGGACTGAGACTCCGCAGAAGCTCAAGGCTGATGAGGTTTTTATCCTCTATTGCATGACATCCACCACCACTCCCGACATATCCACCATGCTTGCTGACTATCTAGGAAAGATAGCCAACAAAGCCAAGGGTGACATCTGCGCAGGAGGGTTGGTCACTCATGTGGCTAGGACTCTAGGTTATGACTTCTCGGGATGCACTCTAGCTGAGAGTGCCCTTCCTTTAGGCTCGCAGAGGTTGGTGGTTCGACAGGTCTTGATTCCTCGTGGGAGAGGAACTCTTCATGTGCTGATGCCATGGCACAGGGATCCGAAGAAGAAGCCATCCGAGATCATATGGAAATCCGAATACACCATTCGGAATAAGAGGAACTGGAAGGAGACCTTTGAGGCGATGCTTGAGGAGTTCTCACCTCCTACTTATTATGATGATGATGCAGGTGACTCAGAGGAGGAGGAGGATGGAGGACAGGAGACTTTGCTCGAGTTTGAGAGCGATACCCATAGCGGGCATGCTACGGATGCCATGGACACTGACACTCATGGAGCAGGACCGAGCAGGACTAGCAGGCAGGATGAGGAGACGGAGGATGACATGCAGCCACCTCGACACTCCTATGCACATGCTCCAGGCCCTAGACGAGGACGCCGGGCTCCACGCCATTTCAGGGAGCTAGTCACTAGCTTCCAGAGCCTCAGCACCGACTACCGTGTCCTCCGCACCGATTATGACACCCTGAACACACAGTTCAGGAACTACAGGGAGGAGACAGACGCTAGGCATTCATCCTATGATGGCCAGATGAGGGACATGTACTACCACCAGTTCGGCCACTTCTACGATCCCTCCGCACTGATGTATCCATATCCACCACCTCCACCACCGACAGAGGATTGAGCTTCCACTTCTTTTACATTGTAAGTATTTTTCTCCTTCTTATGCTTGATTTTCACATTGGGGACAATGTGGATGTCAAGTATGGGGTGGGGGTACTTACAATACCTTATGTTTCATTCTAGCACTCTATGTACTTTCCACTACTCTTGACAATTTGGCTTGTAATAACTCTTGCACGGCTTGCTTTCTATTATGACACTCGCATTTGCATGAACTTTTTCAAAACCTATGAATTTTCAAGGATTTTAAGTGCTTCTTATATGGAAATGACCTCTATGATGAAA
Organism: Fagopyrum homotropicum; assembly: GCA_033239125.1. Classification (NCBI taxonomy): domain Eukaryota; kingdom Viridiplantae; phylum Streptophyta; class Magnoliopsida; order Caryophyllales; family Polygonaceae; genus Fagopyrum; species Fagopyrum homotropicum. The sequence goes on along the minus strand of BSWB01000007.1, from coordinate 96,607,290 downwards.
GTTGTGTATATGGATAGGCAAAAAGATGCTTAGTGATGTTGAGATTTTGATTATAGCATGAATGAAATTGCTTTTGTTACTTGAATACACGAATAAGTTATATGATTTAGTTGTTTTGATGAGAGAATGAAATAATAGTCGAAGCTATATTGCAAGTTCTTTTACACCATTTAAGGATGACTAAGGCAATTCACTTCTTTTCTTTTCTCATATCTTGATCATGCTAGCTCCTCAATGAAATATGTAACCCTCCTCTTACCATCCGGGAATTAGGATAGGTGATTGAAAAAAGGCATGTTTGATGTGGGAGGGCCAAGGAAAATGTATTGAAAAGTGCAAAATTTCATAAGTTTGGGGACGTTGAACATGAGGATGAGTAACTCGGCACCATTCACATAGCCGGGTGTTTGTGTCTTGCCAAAGTCCAATTGAACGACAAGTCCTAACGGGATATGGTATGTGCATCAAGGGTTTGAGGCATCTCGAAATTGAGAAACGCCGATCTCCTAGACTTCGGTTTTTGTGCACCGCTGTCCATACTCTCAAAAAGTAAAGTATAATGAAAGCAAAGCTTTCTACATGCGAAGCATGTGCGGTGAAGAAAATTCTTGAAGGTGTTATGTGTTCCTCTTTCCCGGATTAGCACCACAATAGCCGAAAAGAACTCCTTCCCTTAATACGTTTCTTGAACCTTTCCTTTGATTTGAAGACCTTGAGACTTTTATGCATGTGTTTAAGACTTAATGGCTTAGATTTGTTTGAATTTGATTGCCTCTACACCTTTATCATGTTCTTTATTTATGCCTTCAAGAAAGAAAAGGGAGTTTGTTCATCTTATAGTCATCATTGATACATGCTTTGCCCCTTTTATGCCTTGAAATATCACTTTGAGAGCGATCCAATGAAAAGGAGCACTACCAAAAGAAAAGTTTTTGAGTTTCATACATGCATAATCCATGACATCTTATATTCTGAATTTGAGTCTTGCTTAGGGACAAGCAAGAGGCAAGTATGGGGTATTTTGATGACATGAATTATGTATCATCATATTCATGCATATTGCAGCACATTATCTCTATTTACCTTGCATTTAGAGGGATTTTGAATACCTTTTATGTTCTATTCAATCAATTGTCGGAAATAGAGGTCTACACGAGATTTTGATGAATTGCAGGTAAATAGAGCTGAATTGGAAGAAAAAATGGAGCAAGAAGCATCCAAGGGTGTTAAGGAAGCTAAAGGAGTCTTAGAAGGAACACAAAGGGCTAAGGAATTGCAAAGGAGAAGCATAGAAGACGAACCAAAGGAAGAGCACTTTCTGTTGAAGAAAATCGTGCTAATGTATACATAAATCGGACGATTTTCATTGGATGAAATCGAACGGTTTTGCATCTAAATCGACTGGGTCGATTTTCTTCACGATTCGGCCAAATGAAAAGACGACATAAATCCCATTTAATTTGGGCTGGAGAAGAGTTTTGCCAAATGGCCCATCTGCAAGAAACTATAGAAGAGAACCCTACGAACGAAGACGAGGAGGTCGCAGGAGATAATTTTTACACGTTTTAGAGAAATCAACGATTCTTGGAGAGAGATTGAAGAGCTTTTGCCGGAAAGTCATTCTTGATCTTTGATTGTGAGATTTCTTTATTCCATTGTCTTGGTTGTGGTTTGTGAACACGAAATTGAGTTGTTGAGAGATACTTTGAACAGATTTGACGATTGTTTTACAGATTTGAAAGTTATAGAATTTTTCGTTCAAGAAGTGGTTTCTTTGCGATATCTTCTTCAATAATTAATTTGATTCGATTTTGAAAATGGTTGGCTAAAAACCTTGTGATTCTGGGGAGAATAGTTGATGATTAAGGCTTAGATGATGATAGACTGAACTCATTCAAACATTAGGATCCTGAGAATTTAGATTTTAGTTTTGCGACAAACAGGAAAATCGGGCTGATCTTGAGGAAAATCGGCCGATTTTTCTTATGAACAGGGCGATTTATCCTTCTGACGAACTTTAATTGAATCAATCTTTAATCAAAACTAATCCTTGCCTAAATCCCAATCTTGATTAACCTTTTTTCCCTCTAATTGAATGTTTGAATGCACTTCAAACCTGTTTCTACATTTAATAGATTAAAATTGCAAGATTTGGGTAATAAAGAGACTCAACATCCTTTATTAAGATTTTAAGTGTGCTTTCTATTCATACTTTGGAGAGTCATATCCTGGAGTTTTAGATAGTTAGTTTGAACATAATTCTTGTCTTTAGATCTTTCTATATTGCAGCCTCAACAACCCTTATAGAGAGAACCTTTAGATTAGTTATATAGGTTTCGGAACTTCATCGTACGAATCCTACCTTTGAACAATTAATGTTGGCAATATAAATTCTGTCCTATACCTATAGAAGTGTCTTGAATCGAAAGCCTAAATCGGATACTTGGATCCTTGGAATCATTTCTCTCTTTATCACATCACAATAGCTTTTATACTTTCGCTAGATAATTGAAATTGGAAACTTTCTCACCAAATCCCTGAGTTTGACTTTGGAATTCTTACCTTTCTACAGCCGATCCGTACACTGCGAGTTCGCTTTGCTTTTGAGTTCTAGATATAAATATTAAGACTTTGACGCACACCCTTTTGAGCGAACAACACACGTTTAGGGGCGAACAGGAGAGGCCTTATATAGGCTGAAAATTCAGCACCTAATTCCCAACATTAAAGGCTTACAAGGTCAAGAGTTGTGACATAAACAGAGGGCAAACATAGGGACTTTCAACCAACACTTCAAGCAAATAAATGGACTAAAAACCATAAGTATGGCCGGCCAATTAGAGCTCCAAGGGACCAAAAATGTGGCTGCGAATAAATCCCAAAAATGTGGTTTTAATCTCTTGAAAGGTTGGCTTAAGTACCAGTGAACATTTTATTTCACTTCTATTAATCAACCTTCATTATTCCATAATATCATGCATTAGTGGCATCATATCATGAAATAAAATCAAGCATGACCACATAATATAAATAAAAAAGGTTACAACTAAGGTTCAAGTTTAAGGAGATCCGAAATCCTCAATAGCCTCGAGCATGTTCACCAAGTGATAGTCATGGACGTCCTCAAATGCCGGAGCTCCGAAAGGATGGTAGGTCAAAGTGGTTTGGCCTAGCATGCGGGCTCTAGCTCGAGTGAGAGGTGGTGTTGACCTCGGTGCTGCCACATCAGTCTCGTTGCTTAAGTCCGGTGGGCTCACATCAGGTTGCTTATGCTTTAGCCTACGTCCTCACAAAGACGAGCTTGAGCACGTGTCTTCTCCCTGTGTTCTTGGTTATCCACCTGGTCAGAAATCTTACAAGCTTTAACCTTGAGACACATAAAATCATAATCAGTCGCCATGTGACTTTTCAAGAAACCGTCTTTTCTTCCAAAACAGCATCTACACAAGATGAGATCACTCGTAGATCTTTGTTTCGTTGATAAGTTTTCACTAATTTCATAGATCTAAATCTCCCTCGACTTTTTCTTAGTTTATCGCTCAACTAAAGTTCTAAACACACCCTCATCTCTTACTTTTGTTTTACTTGCAAATGTTTCACTTGTAAAACTTAGTGATACAGTAGCATATGCGGAACCACCTAGCAAGAAGAGAAATCAAGAAACAAGGAGAAGGAAAGACATGAACATGCATGAAGACATCAACAACTAGGAGAAGAAGAAATTACATGATCGAGAAGAAGAAGAGACTAAGTCATTTTAGAACTCTTCGTACTAGAAGATTGAGGGTGCATGAAAGTCTACTCAACCATGCACATATCCGTAAAAGGAGAAGATTCATTGATCACATGCACAACAACAAGCTCGTCCATGCGCATCTTTCAACTAAACCATGGAAGGAAGAAGAAATCACCAACCATTCACCTACACGTCTTCTAACTAAACCATGCAAGGACGTAGAGGATTCTAACCCCATGTATCCCTTATCGATGCAAGCAAGCAAGATTGTAGAGAATGCCAAGTCCACTCTTTCCTTTTCATTTCAACGATGCAGAAGCATAGGGAACCCGAAGATCACACTTCACCCGATTCAACTGAAAGTATCTCCGGACCAGCCCCGGTTCACACATGCATTGCTCGCCGATCTCCCATGCGTGTGTACGACCTTCTTGGAGCGAGCCAACCATGCATCGTACCTAGTTCGGTCCATTCATGCAAACTCCCTTTTCGGTCCGAACTGCACGACGCATTTTATACATCCATGAAGACCGGGCCACCCATGCAAGCTTACCTAACCCTCCATGCACTTGTGATGATTGGCCCATACACGCTATATTAAATCCACCATACACCCACGCTATATATATATATATATTTTACAAGATATATTTGATTGATGTTAGAAGATCCTATGTAATATTATCTTAGAGTAGATTGAGAGAATCATGTATATCTTTTACAAAATATATTTGGTTGATGTTATAAGATCCTATGTAATATTAGAAGATCCTATGTAATATTATGTTTGTGTAAATTGAGAGAATCGTGTATATCTTTTACAAGATATATTTGATTGATATTAGAAGATCTGGGATGTTATCACTCACGCCTCTCCTACATATATAGGATACCCGGCGCTTGTTATCTCTTCGTCTTCATCCTCCTCAATTCATAGAATCTCTCCCTATCCTATCTCCCTATCCTATTTGAGTTCTTGTTGAAGAGTTCAACTTCAATACTCCTCAATTCATAGAATCTCTCACTATCTCTTCGTCTTCATCCTCCTCATTTCGGAGCAGATTCAAAGTCGGCCGACATAAAAAAACAAGAACAAGCGGCGTCGATCACAAGTTAATAGTACAAATCCCCTGTAAATGTCGTGCGTGTCGGTTATGGGCCGTCGGATACCGGCGGTGATCTGATCTAGTTCCGTCTCGAGGTTTGGAGGGTAGGTCGAAGTGGTTCGGGGTCGGATCTTGATTGCAGATTTTATCGATTTCCCTGTGATTTCGCTTTCGCCTGCAGAGTGTTGATCGATTGGGAGGAATAGTGATGAAGAGGAGGCAGAAGAAGCGGATAATGAGGGACCGTTATGAGGGGATTTAACGCTTCCATGGATTCCTTGGATGAGGCATTACCTATGAGGTGCGTTGCGTTGCTTATCTTCTCCTGTTTTCATTAATTTTTTGTGTTGCGTGATCCGTACTGTGATTTTGATTGAATCTTGTGAAATTTACCGAACAATTTGGTCTCCAGAAGGCGAATCTTGATGTTGTTTTGTTATATGAAACAATTTACTATTTTGAATGTATTTTGTGAGAGTAGTGTATGTGCAAGAAGGTTTCTTGTCTTGAAATTCCTTCCCTGCAAATCCACATATGATTCTTGTGACATTCATACATTGATGCTTTCTTTCGGAAGCAGTTTGTTCAATTCTAATTGTTTCTGATATGAAAACAACATCAAGAAAATTTGTAAATTTCACATTATTGGATCAAAATCATAGTTAGAAATTCAAATCGATCACACACCACAAAAAATTAATGAAAACAGGAGAAGATGCAAAGCAACGCATCTAGAAGGTAAAGCCTCTTCCAAGGAATCCATGGAAGCTTTAAGGCCCTCTCTTAGCGGTCCCTCATTCTCCGCTTCTTCTTCCTCCTCTTGATCACTGTTCTTGCCAATGGATGAAGACTCGGCAGGCGAAGGGTGAAATCATATGTGGATTTCCTTCGGAAATCGATAAAAGCTGCAATCAAGATCCGACCCCGATCCACTTCGACCTACCTCCTCCAAACCTCCAGCCGGAACTAAGATCAGACTATAACACAGACACGCACTACATTTACAGGGTTTTTTTTTACTATTACCTTGTGATGTAAGTGATATTTTGATAACCCATGCATCATTGCCTTGCCTATCTCCATTGTCTAAATCAATAGTTTGGTTACTGTTTTCGTTTTTTTTTGTAAAAAAATGGGGTTGTTCAGCATATAATTGATATTTCTTCGTTTGTACCTCTTTTTATGTCTTTTCCATGATTATTTGTTTTTTTTCTTCCACAAGGTGTACACAATATCAAGTTCTTTTTTATTCATTTATTCATTATAATTATCTTCAGTGGTGAACTTCCATCTTCACTTGGAAATCTTACTAATCACGAGTATTTGTAAGACTTTTGTGCAATAATCTTAATTCATATATGTCATTTGCTCATCCAGCTCTGCGCCAATCATAAACACTATTGCCTTATTTTATTTACTTATTTGTGCAAGCAGGATTTTGAGTAACAACAATCTCTCCGGGACAATTCCATACTCACTTTCAGACCTTGCCAATTTGATCAGTCTGTATGTGAACATGCTCTTAGGACACTAAAATTTATAGTTCTATGTTTGAGCCTCTTTTATGTTTGATCGGTCTTTCATGCTCTTAGGCTTAAGTGGAATGGATTAACAAGTACCTGCTCAGACTTCCATTTAATTTGATGCTGCTTGTTGTTAATTTATTTTAGATACTGAACTACTTGATCTTTTATCACATATTGGACCCAACAAAGTGTGAACTGACCAACTATCACCTCATCTGCTAACATGATCTTCAAATAAATCAAAGTTTGGTATAATCTTTGGATATCATTGGAGGAGTTGTTGGTGTACTTTTGATTGTTGTCTTGATGAGCTTTGTGTGTAACTTCTCCCTTTCGTATGCTAATGTTGCCTATCCTTGAATCGATAACATATATTTCATTTGGAACTAAATTGTTTGTACATCCTGTGGTATGTTTGTTGATCAACTCAAGCATCATCATGAAATCTAATTCACATCAAACATGAGTACAATCTATTGCAATAAGATTGCAATTTCTACATGAAACTGTTTTTTTTTTCCACCAAAGGCATTTTTGTTCCTTCTTTTCTTACCTAATAGAGATAAAACCGGAGAGCCTATTTTGGACTGGCCTACAAGAAAACGAATTGCAGTAGGCACTGCTTGTGGATTGGCTTACATTCATGGCAACTGCAACTCCAAGATCATCCACGATGATGCCAAGGCTGCTAACGTGTTACTAGATGAAGATTTTGAGGCAATTGTTGGCAATTTTTGCTTGGCAAAGTTGGTTGATGTAGGAAAAACCAATGTGACTACACAAGTACGGCGGACGATGGGACACATTGCACCTGAGTACCTGTCCACTGGAAAGTCATCAGAGAAGACAGATGTGATTATGCTTCTTGAACTAGTAACAAGTCAGCATGCAATTGACTTCTCACGCATGGAAGAAGAAGTTGACGTCGAAAATCCAATCCAGAGAGCCCACCAGAACACACAAAGAAATCGAAAATCCGCTTGTGACATTGTGTATTTAATCTTAACGATAATTTCAATGACACTCTAGTTAAGAGTGTCACAATTTTGCAGACATTGGAGAATTTTGTATGATGATTACAAAAAACACTTGCATCACCACCAGGACTTTTTGTGCATCAAGAGTAGCTTTAATCGAAAGTCCAAACAAAGAAATTTCTTAATGTTAGGCATAATATTCAAGTCCCAAATCCAAGTTTTATATTGTGTAACACCAACTTTATTTTTTTGGATCAAATTAATAGTTGTCTTTGTGGAGAACCAACCATAATCATTGTTAGCCCAATAGATTTTATCACGAATATCATTGATTGATTGGTAAAATATAATTTTTAATTTTATCAATGATATAGCATGAAAGAATGGTCTGAATTTGATTGAGAAAATGGGTATTCCATTTCAAGTTAGTAATAGTTCGCTACCGGGATATTCTCATTAATTAAAGGATCATTTGTTCTTAATTTCAATAAAGGTTCATCATAAATCCAACAATCTTTCCAAGATTTAATAGTATTTTCACCAATAACTCTTCACTTGACACCCACATAATTTCCTGCTTAAGTTTCATAACCTTATCCCAAATTCTAACTGATTTATTTTATTCGGTAAGATTCATCCCATTTCTTTTCTCATCTATATACTTACTAAAACAGACGACATAAAGCTAACATGGCGTTTTCACATTTTTTTCGGATTTAATCTTTTACTAAATTACAAATTAAGCCAAAAATACTAAAGCAATATCTATTTTTAAAACTAACCAATCACAATTTTTTAACGTTAAGCAGATTAGTTGAAACAAACCAAATCATATTTATACGATTAAACTAACATGGATCACGATTTTTGTAAAATATTTTTTTTGATAAATTGGAACAACATGGATCACGGTTTATTTAACGTAAATCATGCCAATCATTTTTTCTAACGTAAAGATCTGATAGATTCCCGATGTAACACCCCAAATTTTACAACTTGGAGAGTTACTGGTTAGGACCTCACAGTGGGTCCCGACCTTAGTTTGACAACAACTTAACAAGATCTTACAACAAGGCACATATAAGGAAAAACCGAAAATCATAAATTAAGTCTTAACAACGTATGAATGTGACCAGAACAACCAACAGCCGGAAAAACATAAGATAACAACTACGGATAGAAAGAAAAGAACCAAGGTTCAACTGGAAATCCCACAAATAAAGAAACTGCAACACGTCCTAAAAGTACGACACCCCGGCTGACCACTACCATCCGGATCACTCGGCATCTGCTCTAACCTGTGGTACGTCTACACAACATAACAACTGTTAGCTAACTATCCAAATATAAGTAGAATAATAACAGCACAAACACACACAGAATAATATAAACAAACATCATATTGGCACACAACCGTTTATTATCTATTACTTAGGTGATTCATCTTATTCAGTTTTACAGTTGTGGCACGAGAACTCCTAACAGTTCTCGCCTCCGTTCCTTATCCAACTGGGTGTAGGTCTAGCTTACCTCCGCTGGTAGCATCACTACAAACCGAGTATGGACTAGTCCCTAAAGAAACCCTCAGCGCCCTCAAGCAAACTGAGCAGAATGCCACCGCCCGTTACTCTTAGGCCAAGTATAGGTCGGTAAATATTTATCACAACCTATAACTCTAAATATCTCAATCACACACCACTATCACTATTCATGCTCATATTCAGAAGTCAGCTAAGTAAGCCCAAAGGACTTACCAGTTATAAATCTCGATTCTCTATAAACCAAACTCGCTTTGTAAACGGTAGCAACTCAGTTGCCTGTCAAAGGAGATAAGTGCATTAGCACACTCCAACGTAATTAGAAGTCTAAGACTTCTAAAATAGAAGATCGTAATAGGACAGAACTGATTACAGTACTAATTTATGGAAAAATGACTATTTTACCCTTAGTCCCGAAACTTCCAAAATTTCCGAAATTCATGTCTAAACTCTTATTTGAGACTATAAAGTCATATTCTAACTCCTAAAGTTTAGTTTGGTTACAAACTGGCACTTTTCCTATTTTCCTATTTTCCGAAAGATCGTAAAGTCCAACTTCGATTTCAAATATAAAATTCGTAGAAGCTTATAAAAATTCCGAAATAATTCTCTAGATCATCTATGATGTTCCATCTACTCTTAGGAGCAAGAATTTTTCAAACTGTTCATCCATCATTTTTATAAAAATTCTCAAAGTTGGCTACAACACTTACATTTTCTATACTTAACTAAAATTCCAATGTTTACAAAAAACTGCGTAACTACCCTACTTTGGAAGCTTATAACTTCTATTCCGACCGTTCATTTCTTCTCAAATTTTAATATAGTAAACTACATACATCTACCTATCACCTATTAAAATTTCAACGGTGGATCATCATCCAAACTCTCTAACATTGGTCTCCAACTATTCCCGTTTCCATCTTACAACAATGAAACTAAAACAATGTATTTCACTTCTCTTTCCCTTGCGTCTCATTCTTGTTTTACAGCAGTCTAATCTTCTTAGAGTTCTCTATTCGACTCTCACCGAGTACACTGGTTTAAACACTTGAACTCGCACATCCTAGGTTCTATTCTCATGGAATTCCTACATCTATTTCATAAGCAGAAGTGAGAGAGACAAACTGACCTCTTACTGGACTAGGGCCTTGACTCGTTTTTATTGATGATCCAAGGAGCAACTACAGCCTAACACACTGCTGCATCAACGGGGAAGCAGTCCAGCACATAAGGGAGGTATAAGACACGGATTTAACTAGTAAGGAGATGACATAAGGGATGGAAATGCAAATTGATTTTTACCCGGTTGTACTGAACAAGGTCGAGTGTATTTCGATCCAGAAAGAGTGCTGGCCGAGAAGGAACTGTAAGGAACGGATGATGAGTGTATAATGCTGGAATTCGGAAGACAGAGGAGGAGCAGAAGGCTCACCAACCAGTAGTATGGTTACTGCTCGTCCACGAGAGGGAGACCGAGCGAGGTGCTGGTTCCTTCTAGCCAGAAGAGAATTCGCTGCACTGGAAGTCTCTTATTAGAGATGCAATCAAACGGCTACAGATCAGAAGGTAAGGGAAGTAAACTCTACCGGATTTGTGTACTCGCTGTGCAGAAGAGTTGTGTGCAGAAGAGCCGTGTGCAGAAGAGATCGATCGAGATGAGTCGTCTACTGCAGAAGGAAGGATGAAGAAGAGAGGATTCTAAATGTAGACAAAAGGTTGGGAACGTGGGCTGCATTCAGAAGGAGATAAATGTTCTGCGTAAATCAAGGAGCGGTTACATACAAAAGATTGCATTGTTCCAGCTCAGAAAATCCAAGGCGTCACAGCAGCTGCTCTCCCTTGGGCTGGCGTGCTCCTGGGCTTGCGAAGGGAATGACCAGCTTCTCCTTCTCCATGCTAGACTGGGCTGCGCTAGCATGCTGTGCAAGCTGGGCTGGGAAGCTGCTGGCGTGCTGAAGATGGGCTGAAGAAGGGCGCTGGCATGCTGGGCTGAAGATGGCCGCTGGGCACGCTGGAGATGGCTGAAGATGGGCGCTGGCATGCTGGGCTGAAGCGGACGCTGGGCAAGCTGCTGCTGGGCAAAAGAAGGTAGGATGGGCTGTTAACAACTTGTCTGGCCTTGTCACAGATTCGTCACAGCCTTGTCTGGGCCTTGTCACAGCTTCGTCACAGATTTGTCCGGGCCTTGTCACAGCTTCGTCACAGACTTGTCTTGATCATGTTATAGTTTAGGATTTGTTATAAGGATCCTATCATTTTATGTGAAGGGAAGCTACATAAAATGATAAAATTTTCAAATAATGTGTCTAACTAAGTAGACGGATATGGATCAACTGATCGAAATCCGGTTTGTTACGGAAATAAACGGAATAAAAATTCCGGATATTACATCAGTACCCCCTTAAAAATAAGTTTCGTCCCGAAACTTAGAATAAGGTATCTACCCAAACAATTTCCCCTCAAAAGGTATATTCTAGTCTCACTCCAGATTTTAATCTCGTTTCTCTAGTATGCAAACTACTCATGCTATTAATCATGTAACATAAACACTCATTTAAACAGATAATCACAGAAATCATATAAAGTATCGTCTCAGTACTAACCCGTCGGTACTGGGGTAGCGGCTAACTCCGCAAAGAACTCAAGATAGTTACGTCTAATATTCTCCTCTGTCTCCCAGGTAGCCTCATCAGCTCCTCGTCTAGACCACTGTATCCTCAACATCGGTATCTCCTTAGAACGCAGACGCCTAGTACTATGCTCTAGGACGGCTACTGGGTACTCCACAAAAGTGTGGTCTGGCTCGACTATCAGATCCTCATGACTGATGACGTGTCTAGGATCCGGTATGTACTCTCTCAGCTGAGATACATGAAAAATTGGATGGACTCCCTCCAATCTCGGTGGCAGTGCTAATCGGTAGGCAACCTCTCCGACTCTCTCTAAGATCTCAAATGGACCGACATATCGGGGACTCAGCTTCCCCTTAATGCCGAAACGCCGGACTCCTCTCGTCGGTGAGACTCTCAACCACACCTGTGCACCTACTCTAAACTCCAAAGGTCGACGCCGTTTATCGGCGTAGGATTTTTGACGACTCTGAGCTGCTAACATCCGCTCCCGGACTAAGGCAATCCGGGCGATGTCATCCTGTATCTGGTTTGGTACTACCCCATCAGCCTTGCTAGGCTCATCCCAGCACAACGGTGTACGACATCTCCGCCCGTACAAAGCCTCATAAGGTGCCATACCAATAGACGCGTGCCAGCTGTTATTATATGAAAACTCTACTAGTGGGAGGTGATCTGGCCATACCTGCCCCCAATCTAATACACACGCCCGCAACATGTCCTCTAAGGTCTGAATGGTCCTCTCAGACTGACCGTCCGTCTATGGGTGATAGGCAGTGGTAAAGTGGAGACTCGTCCCCAAAGCAGTATGTACTTGCTGGCAAAATCTCGAGGTGAAACGTCCATCCCTGTCGGAGACGATAGTCCTCGGTACTCCATGGAGTCTCACAATGTGTCTGGTGAACTCCTCAGCTAGACGACTTACCGGCCACATTTCCATAATCGGAATTAAACGTGCGGTCTTTGTCAGACGGTCTACCACTACCCAAATGGCATCAAAACCTCTGCTGGGCCTTAACCCTATAACAAAATCCATAGATATATCCTCCCACTTCCAATGTGGTACTGGAAGTGGGTGGAGCTCTCCTCCGGACCTGCGATGCTCAATCTTGACCTGCTGACAGGTCGCACACTGGGCTACATACCGAGCCACATCAGGCTTCAAACCACCCCACCAGAAGGAACGTCTCACGTCCTTATACATCTTACTCGCTCCTGGATGTACTGAGTAAGGGGTAGCATGAGCCTCACCTAGTATCCTCTGTCTCAACTCACTGTCTGATGGCACACAGATACGGTCTTGACGTCTCATCACTCCATCGGCACCAATAGTGAACTGAGGTGCCTCATCTCGTGACATCCGGTCACGGATCCGGGTCAAAGTCGGACAGGTCTCCTGCTTCTGTCGGATCTCACCCAACAAATCAGGAAATAACTCCAAGGTGGCTAACTGATGAGCTGTATCGGGGAACTGGATCTCTACCTCCAACCAAGCTAAGTCTCTCTGTAACTGTGGCTGTACTGTCAACCGGGCTATCGCCTTCTCCCGAGGCGTCTTCCGACTCAAAGCGTCAGCAACTACATTCGCATTCCCGGGGTGGTAGAGAATTTCAAGGTCGAAATCCTTGATCAACTCTAGCCACCGCCTGTGGCGGTTATTCAACTCCCGGTGAGTGAATATGTACTTCAAACTATTATGGTCTGTGAAGATCTGACAGGTCGCCCCATAGAGATAATGACGCCAAATCTTAAGGGCATGTACTACTGCAGCTAACTCCAAGTCATGGGTGGGGTAGTTCTCCTCATACGTCTTCAGCTGTCGAGACGCATACGCTATGACCTTAACCCTCTGCATCAAGACACACCCCAAGCCCAGCTAGGATGCGTCACTGTACACTACAAAGTCCTCTGTACCCTCAGGCTGTGCTAAAATCGGAGCAGACGTCAATCTCCTCTTCAGCTCCTCAAAACTCTACTGACATGGCTCAGACCAGACGAAACGAGTAGTCTTCCTTAGGAGAAAAGTAAGTGGTCGGGCGATCAGGGAAAACCCTTCCACAAACCGGCGGTAATAACGTGCCAATCCAAGAAAGGTGCGAACCTCCTTAACATTCTTCGGAGGTTGCCAAGAAGACATTGACTCAATCTTCGCCGGGTCGACCTTAATTCCCTCAGCAGTCACTACATGGCCTAGGAAAGCCACCTCTGACATCCAAAACTCGCACTTGGATAGCTTAGCATATAGCTGGCTATCCTGTAAAATCTGTAATACTGTCCTCAAGTGTCCGGCATGCTCCTCTCGACTCCTTGAGTAAACTAGAATGTCGTCAATGAAGACCACTACAAACTGGTCTACGAAGTCGATGAAAATCCCATTCATCAACTCCATAAATACTGCTGGCGCATTAGTGAGCCCGAATGGCATCACTACAAACTCATAGTGGCCATACGTAGTCCGGAATGCCGTCTTAGGTATGTCCTGGTCTCTCACTCTCAGCTGGTGATAACCCGATCTCAAGTCTATCCTAGAGAACACTGACCCTCCATGCAGCTGGTCCAGCAGATCATCTATGCGAGGCAGTGGATACTTATTCTTGATGGTGACCTTGTTCAACTCCCGGTAGTCAATACACAGCCTCATCGATCCATCCTTCTTCCTCACAAATAATACTGGTGCTCCCCAGGGAGAAACACTAGGGCGTATGAAGCCCTTCTCTGCTAACTCCTCTAACTGCTTCTTCACCTCAAGCAGCTCTATCGGTGCCACACGGTACGGGGCCTTCGAGATCGGTCTCGTGCCCGGTTCTAACTCAATGCTAAAATCAACACTCCTCTGTGGAGGTAGCCCTGGTAAGTCGTCACTGAATACCTCTGCAAACTCGCATGCAACTGGTATCTCCTCTACTGTCAGGCTCTTGCGCTCCTTCATGGCATAACACCAGAAGGCCTTGCAACCCTGTGCTATCAATATGGTTGCTCTCACGGCGCTGATAACTGTGCCGGACTTTCCGAGGTCCCAACCTCGGAATATCACTCTGTGACCCACCTCAGTGGCGACAGTCACAGTTCTCCTACCAATATCTAAGACTGCTCCATGTCTAGTCATCCAATCTATCCCCAATATCACGTCCTCATGTGCTAAGGGCATGACTAGAAGATTTACCAACCAAATCCGGCCTCCCAGATGAATAGGGCAGTCATAAATCTCTCGGGATCCTCTAACCTCACACCCATCTGATAACCCAACTACAAAAGGTACACCCTCTACTGTAGCTAAGGACAACCAATCTATGCATGCATATGATATAAAGGAGTGCGTAGCACCCGTATCAAATAAAACTCGCACAGGTAAGTCATGGATCCAAATAGTACTTGTGGTCGCGGGTGCTGTAGGCTGCTCAGTGCTCCTCAACTCGAACACTCTCGATGGTCCTCCTCTGGTGTGAGTGGTACTACCACGTCCCCTGCCACGACCTGATCCATGTGCCGTATTGTATGAAGCAGGATGTCCTGGAGCCCGGTACTGTTGCTGCTGCTGACTCGGTGCTTGGTACTGAGGAGGTCTCTGTCCACTCTTCTCAGCACCTGCAGGAGAAGATCCCTGCTGTGAAGGGGCCCTACCCTGACGGCAGAAAGTACCCCTGTGTCCCAGCTTCCCACAAGTGAAGCAAGTAGTAGGTGGCCTCTTGCAGTCCGTCTTAATGTGATCGCGGCTACCACAGTTAAAGCATTGTCGATCTCTACCTGAAGTCTGAACTGTAGGGTGGTAGCTGGACCTCTCCTGAGTCTGTCCTTGACCATAACCTGCTACTACTACACTGCTACCAGCATGTCCTGTCCTTTGCCGCTTATCCGGCCCACTAGACTGAACTGCTTTCCTCGAAGCTGGGCTATCTCTCTCACAAGCAGAGGCCCTATCTTGATAGTCAGACAAAGTCTCACAACGGAATCCTGCCAGATATGATCGGGTACTCTCTCTCAATCTCCTGGAGAAAAGGTAAACATGCTGCTCTTCCGGAGGTGCAGCTGGTCCAAGTAGGGTCAACTCCTTCTGAAACTTCTTTATGGCTGCAGCAATCGGGATATCCTCAAATACCGCCTCAATGAAATCCTGGAATCTCTCCCTCCTCAGCGAGACAGGACAGTACCTGTCCTTAACAATGTTCGTCATCTGCTCCCAACTGGTGACTCGGCTACGAATGGTCCGCCACCATGAATGAGCATCATTTGTGAAACAGGTCTGCACCAAATCCACCTGTCAATCCTCGGGGCAACGTATCGCCTCTAAAGCAGTCTCTATCTTCCCTATCCAGTGCTCCACCTCTAGCCCTATTTCCCCACTGAATGAGGGAACCTTTTGAGAGTTGAAAGCCTTCAACCACTCATCCGGCCTCGGTGCTCTAGACCCAACAGGCGCTCTATCAGTATTAACTCTCCTCTCAGGTACAGCCGGCACCTGAGACACTCCCTGTGTCACCTGAGCTGACCTAGCCGGTACCACCGGTGGTACCTGGGTAAGCCTCTAAACTCTGGCAGCCTCCTCCATACGCTCAACGTATGCTCTGTACTCTCTATACTCCGATGCTCCAATAGAAACACGTCCTGACTCAGTCGAACGTGCTCCCTATGCTCCAGACCTAGCAGCGGTCTCATGCCTGACCTCGGGACCTACACTCTCAGCTACCTCTTCCACAACAGCCTCTGGCATGCTTGCTGCAGGTGGATCCTCTCGAGGAACTCGTCCTCGACCTCTCTCTAGTGGAGGTCTACCCCCACGACCACGCCCTCTAACAGTAGGGGTCCTATCAGCTCGATCCTGTCTAACTGGGGGAAGGGGGGACGACCCCTACCTCGGCCAGTCGTTGGTGTAGCCCTAGTACGTGCCATCTGCACGAACGGTAACAACTACAGTTATAATCTAACTAATCTATCATAAGCAGTAAAAGTCGATAATAATAAAACTAAGAGTACCGAGATCCGCGGAGGTAGTGGTGGTCATCCGTACTTTCTATCCCATCCCGACTATGCATGAATTTTAAAACCAAAATTTTCTTTGGAAAACTCAGACCCTTTTCGGGTTCTGTTTATTTACTTATATGACCTTTTTAGAAGATTTCAAGTGCCATTGTTGCCAACCTAGAGCTCTGATACCATTTTGTAACACCCCAAATTTTACAACTTGGAGAATTACTGGTTAGGACCTCACAGTGGGTCCCGACCTTAGTTTGACAACAACTTAACAAGATCTCACAACAAGGCACAGATAAGGAAAAACCGAAAATCATAAATTAAGTCTTAAAAACGTATGAATGTGATCAGAACAACCAACAGCCGGAAAACATAAGATAACAACTACGGATAGAAAGAAAAGAACCAAGGTTCAACTGGAAATCTCACAAATAAAGAAACTGCAACACGTCCGAAAAGTACGACACCCCGGCTGACCACTACCATCCGGATCACTCGGCATCTACTCTAACCTGTGGTACGTCTACACAACATAACAACTGTTAGCTAATTATCCAAATATAAGAAGAATAATAACAGCACAAACACACGCGGAATAATATAAACAAACATCATGCTGGCACACAACCGTTTATTATCTATTACTTAGGTGATTCATCTTATTCAGTTTTACAGTTGTGGCACGAGAACTCCTAACAGTTCTCGCCTCCGTTCCTTATCCAACTGGGTGTAGGTCTAGCTTACCTCCGCCGGTAGCATCACTACAAACAGAGTGTGGACTAGTCCCTAACGAAACCCTCAGCGCCCTCAAGCTAACTGAGCAGAATGCCACCGCCCGTTACTCTTAGGCCAAGTATAGGTCGGTAAATATTTATCCCAACCTATAACTCTAAATATCTCAATCACACACCACTATCACTATTCATGCTCATATTTAGAAGTCAGCTAAGTAAGCCCAAAGGACTTACCTGTTATAAATCTCGATTCTCTATAAACCAAACTCGCTCTGTAAACGGTAGCAACTCAGTTGCCTGCCAAAGGAGATAAGTGCATTAGCACACTCCAACGTAATTAGAAGTCTAAGACTTCTAAGATAGAAGATCGTAATAGGACAGAACTGATTACAGTACTAACTTATGGAAAAATGACTATTTTACCCTTAGTCCCGAAACTTCCAAATTTTCCGAAATTCATGTCTAAACTCTTATTTGAGACTATAAAGTCATATTCTAACTCCTAAAGTTTAGTTTGGTTACAAACTGGCACTTTTCCTATTTTCCTATTTTCCGAAAGATCGTAAAGGTCCAACTTCGATTTCAAATATAAAATTCGTAGAAGCTTATAAAAATTCCGAAATAATTCTCTAGATCATCTATGATGTTCCATCTACTCTTAGGAGCAAGAATTTTTCAAAACTGTTCATCCATCATTTTTATAAAAATTCTCAAAGTTGGCTACAACACTTTCATTTTCTATACTTAACCAAAATTCCAATGTTTACAAAAAACTGCGTAACTACCCTACTTTGGAAGCTTATAACTTCTAATCCGACCGTTCATTTCTTCTCAAATTTTAATAAAGTAAAATACATACATCTACCTATCACCTATTAAAATTTTAACGGTGGATCATCATCCAAACTCTCTAACATTGGTCTCCAACTATGCCCGTTTCCATCTTACAACAATGAAATTAAATCAATGTATTTCACTTCTCTTTATCTTGCCTGTCATTCTTGTTTTACAGCAGTCTAATCTTCTTAGAGTTCTCTATTCGACTCTCACCGAGTACATTGGTTTAAACACTTGAACTCGCACATCCTAGGTTCTATTCTCATGGAATTCACTACATCTATTTCATAAGCAGAAGTGAGAGAGAGAGAAACTGACCTCTTACTGGACTAGGGCCTTGACTCGTTTTTATTGATGATCCAAGGAGCAACTACAGCCTAACACACTGCTACATCAATGGGGAAGCAGTCTAGCACAAAAGGGAGGTATAAGACACGGATTAAACTAGTAAGGAGATGACATAAGGGATGGAAATGCAAATTGATTTTTACCCGGTTGTACTGAACAAGGTCGAGTGTATTTTGATCCAAAAAGAGTGCTGGCCGAGAAGGAACTATAAGGAACAGATGATGACTGTATAATCTTGGAATTCGGTAGAGAGAGGAGGAGCAGAAGGCTCACCTGCCAGTAGTATGGTTACTGCTCGTCCACGATAGGGAAACCGAGCGAGGTGCTGGTTCCTTCTAGCCGGAAGAGAATTCGCTGCACTGAAAGTCTCTTATTAGAGATGCAATCAAACGGCTACAGATCAGAAGGTAAGGGAAGTAAACTCTACCGGATTTGTGTACTCGGTGTGCAGAAGAGTTGTGTGTAGAAGAACCGTGTGCAGAAGAGATCGATCGAGATGAGTCGTCTACTGCAGAAGGAAGGATGAAGAAGAGAGGATTCTGAATGTAGACAAAAGGTTGGGAACGTGGGCTGCATTCAGAAGGAGATAAATGTTCTGCGTAAATCAAGGAGCGGTTACATACAAAAGATTGCATTGTTCCAGCTCAGCAAATCCAAGGCGTAACAGCAGCTGCTCTCCCTTGGGCTGGCGTGCTCCTGGGCTTGTGAAGGGAATGGCCAGCTTCTCCTTCTCCGTGCTAGACTGGGCTGCGCTGGCATGCTGTGCAAGCTGGGCTGGGAAGCTGCTGGCGTGCTGAAGATGGGATGAAGAAGGACGCTGGCATGCTGGGCTGAAGATGGCCGCTGGGCACGCTGGAGATGGCTGAAGATGGGCGCTGGCATGTTGGGCTGAAGCGGACGCTAGGCAAGCTGTTGCTGGGAAATAGAAGGTAGGATGGGCTGTCAACAGCTTGTCTGGCCTTGTCACAGATTCGTCACAGCCTTGTCTGGGCCTTGTCACAGCTTTGTCACAGATTTGTCTGGGCCTTGTCACAGCTTCGTCACAGACTTGTCTTGATCATGTTATAGTTTAGGATTTGTTATAAGGATCCTATCATTTTATGTGAAGGGAAGCTACATAAAATGATATATTTTTGAAATAATGTGTCTAACTAAGTAGACGGATATGGATAAACTGATCGTAATCCGGTTTGTTACGGAAATAAACGGAATAAAAATTCAGGATATTACACCTGAGTTCTAATTTATCAATTTTTTTAAATTTTACGTCAAATCTTTTTTTTTTGTCGATTGATAAACTTCAAAATTTTACTTCACCGCACATGCTTCGCATGTAGAAAGCTTTGCTTCCTTTATACTTTACTTTTTGAGAGTATGGACAGCGGTGCACAAAAACCGAAGCCTAGGAGATCGGCGTTTCTCAATTTCGAGATGCCTCAAACCCTTGATGCACATACCATATCCCGTTAGGACTTGTCGTTCAATTGGACTTTGGCAAAACACAAACACCCGGCTATTTGAATGGTGCCGAGTTACTCATCCTCATGTTAACCGTCCCCAAACTTATGAATTTCTACACTTTCATTTAATACATTTTCCTTGGCCCTCCCACATCAAACATGCCTTTTTCTATCACTTATCCTAATTCCCGGATGGTAAAAGGAGGGTTACATATTTCATTGAGGGGCTAGCATGATCAAGATATGAGAAAAGAAAAGAAGTGAATTGCCTTAGTCATCCTTGTATGATGTAAAAGAACTTGCAATATAGCTTCGACTATTATTTCATTCTCTTATCAAAACAACTAAATCATATAACTTATTCATGTGTTCAAGTAACAAAAGTAAACTCATTCATGCTATGATTAACATCTCAACACAACTAAGCATCTTTTTGCCTATCCACATACACATCTCTCATCATAGAGGTCATTTCCATCATAAGAAGCACAAAAAAATTTTGAAAATTCATAGGATTTGAAAAAGATCATGCAAATGCAAGTGTCATAGTGGAAAGCAAGTAGTGCAAGAGTTATTACAAGCCAAATCATCAAGCGTAGTGCAAAGTTCATAAAGTGCTAAGATGAAACAAAAGGTATTGTAAGTACCCCCACCCCATACTTAACATCCACATTGTCCCCAATGTGAAAATCAAGCATAAGATGAAGAAAAATACTTACAATGTAAAAGAAGTGGAAGCTCAATCCTCTGTCGGTGGCGGAGGTGGTGGATAAGGATACATCGGTGCACTAGGATCGTAGAAGTGGCCGAACTGGTGGAAGTATAAGTCTCTCATCTAGCCATCGTAGGATGAATGCCTAGCGTCCGTCTCTTGCCTGTAGTTCCTGAACTGAGTGTTCAGGGTGTCGTAGTCGGTGTGGAGAGCGTGATAGTCGGTGCTGAGGCTCTGGAAACTAGAGACTAGCTCCCTAAAGTGACGGGGAGGTCGACGTCGTCGTCCGTGTCCTGGGGCACGTGCAAATGAGCGGCGAGGTGGCTGCATGTCATCCTCCGTCTCCTCATCGCCTCTACTAGTCCTGCTAGGTCCTCCACCATGAGTGTCAGTATCCATGGCATCCGTAGCATGACCGCTATGAGTGTCACTCTCAAACTCGAGCATGGTCCCCTGACCTCCATCCTCATCCTCCTCAGTGTCACCTGCATCATCATCATAATATAAAGGAGGAGATATCTCCTCAAGCATCAACTCAAATGTTTCCTTCCAGTTCCTCTTGCTCCGAATAGTGTATTCGGGTTTCCAGATGATCTCGGATGGCTTCTTCTTTGGATCCTTGTGCCATGGCATGGGCACATGAAGTGTTCCTCTCCCTCGAGGAATCAAAACCTGTCGAGTAACCAATCTCTGTGAGCCTAAAGGTAGGGCACTCTCAGCTAGAGTGCATCCCGAGTAGTCTAATCTCAATGCCTTAGCCACATGAGTGACAAGGCCACCAGCACAAATGTCGCCCTTAACTTTGTTGGCTATCTTTCCTAGATAGTCAGCAAGCATGGTTGATATCATGAATTATAGTCTATATTTTGGGGTTTGTTTGGACGTTTTATCTTTCATAATCTGCATGTTTGTATGTACATTATGTGATTTTACTACCATTTCATCTACCTTTGCGAGAATCGAGGTCTACACCTAGTTTCGTTGTAATTGCAGGTAATATGGTACGTTTTGCATCAAAAAGGAGCAAAAAGGAGTCATGAGTCATTTGGAGCTACATCCAGGGAGCATAGCCATGGATTAAAGATTTACTTTGGACTAGTTTTGGGAGATTTCACATTCAGTTGAGACTCACCTCGGTTGACCAGAGATTCATCTCGACCGAGGTGATCCAGAGACGCCGACTCGACCTAGGCGAACACCTAGGACGCGGCGAGAATATTTTATTCTTGGAGGAGATCTTTTAAATTTGGAAAGTGATCTTATATTTTTGGGCTTGGCTCCTGGAAGGAAGGAGATATGCAGAATCATATATTTTACCTATATTTATGGGAGAATATCTTTCTAAGATTTATTATCTTTGGAGGGTTATTTTCCTATAAAAAGGGTCGGATTTCCCACAATTCCGACATCCGCTATCAGCGCAAGAGAGTTGTTTACGCAGCAGCAACCTACTCCAAGTTGGGAGATTTGAAGAACCTTTTTGAAGGTTGAAGGAAGATTGAAGTCCATAGCTTTTATAGCTTTATTGAAGGGTTTTGTAAGATTGTCTTCAATTCCCTCAATTGTTGTCTTGTCTTTTTGGATTGTTATCCAAGGAACGCTTTGTTGTGATATTTGATTCAGTTATTGAAGTCTTTTCATTAAATTCTTCTTTGTTCAAATATTCACTTTCTCCCATATATTTTAATACTTTCATTATGATGATGAGTGGCTAATTTCCTTGTGTGATTCTAGGGTGATTGGCTGAAGGTTGTGGGAAAAACAATGATAGAATAATCTTAGATTCCAGTAGGATCCTGAAAGTTCGAGTCTTTAACCTTAACCCTAAGCATCTCGTTCAGTCGATGAACATTTCGGCCGAGGTGGAAACTGGCTGACCGAGGTGACTTATCTGATCCATAACTGAGAGTTAAGTGTTAGAGTTTGCCAAATCCTATTCTTATTACACCTTTCCTGGTTCAAAGCAAGCTTAGGATGAGACTTACCCGGTAATTCCTTAGTTTGTGTACCAACGATCATAAGTGTAGGTAATAAAGGTTTATCCTTTATTGGGGTTTGAGTGTGCTTCCATCCCATCTTTGTGAGTTAGCCTGAGACTTACCCGGTAAAGGTTGATTCTATTCCCTTAGATGGTGTGTTAGTTTGAGGTTATAGTTCTTTATCTTAATTCCTTGAGACTTACCCGGTAATAGGAGTTACGGCTTAGGATTAGCGTGTAGTGAGACTTACCCGCTGATCTACTCCACTTAGAAACACCTTCCCCACGCAAAAATCTCAGCTTTGTCCGCTTATCTATAGATCTTGAGTTGTAACCACAACTAGATGCTTTAATCCCTAGAATTGCATGTTTGCTTTATTGACTTCTTATTCATCTTTGATTGTGTTAATTGCTCTTGTGGTTAGAATTGACATAGCACACCGTATTGACTTTGTTTCATCGAGTCCCTGTGATCGACCCCTGGAATTTTCTTGCTTTTACTACGATTGACCCGTACACTGCGGGTTCGCATCCTTGTTTTAAGCTTAAGTCTAGGGTTATAAATTTAAAGCTTGCACACACCGTTTGGAGCGAACAATGGTGGAAATGTCGGGAGTGGTGGTGGATGTCATACAATATAGAATGAAAAGCTCATCAGCCTTGAGCTTTCATGGAGTCTTTGTCCGTGCAAATAGGCTCTCACTAAGAATCCGATGTACTACCTTAAAGGAGAGGTTGTACATACTAGTCTCCTTAGAATTTCCGGGTCTCCACTTATCTCCTCCATATTCACCCACGGAGATAGCCTTCCAAAAGTCGCTAGCACTAACACCTCTAGCAAATGTTCCTGCATCTGAATAAGAAAAGCCGAACAAGTCTCCAAAAGTATCAATAGACATGGTATGATCTTGGCTCATAAGGCGGAAGGTGACCATCCTTTCCCTAGGATCATGCTCGAATGTACTAAGGAACTCTAGGGTGATCTCGGTATATGCATCCTCCCTAATCATAGCAAACTGTCTCAGCCCAGCCCTGTCAAGCATCATATCCACATCCTCTCGAACAAACAAGGAATCTAGATCATCTAACACAATGTAGCGAGGAGGGGTGAATGGGCAATCTAAGATGCGTTCATATCTTTTCTTGTGCTTGGATAGGGGAGGGGGAAGCTTTGGAATGTTTTGAGGTGGTGGTGGATGTGGGGGAGGGGCTTTGGAAGAAGATTCCTTCTTCTTCCCCCTATTCCTAGTTATTCTCTTCACAATATCCATTTCTGCAGCAAAAAATCGCCCTGTTCTTCACAAAAATCGGACGATTTTTGTGAAGGAGTCAATTTCCGTACGAGGAGTCAATTTCGTACGGAGGAGTCAATTTTTGAGGTGGTGGTGGTGGTGGGGGAGGGGCTTTGGAAAGAAAAACCTGAATTCTGTACGGAGGAGTCAATTTCCGTGATTGTTGATGGTAGATCCTTGTTCCTTGTTGAAAATGCTTCAGTTTGGAGCCAAGAATCACTCAAAATGATTAAGGAATGAGGATTGTAGGGTATGGGCGATTTTCGGAGTTCTTGAGAGAGGGAAATCGAGAGTGGAAGGTTGTGGAATGAGGAAGATCGAGTGTTTGAGTCTTTATATAGGGTCGAGAAACTGTGAAGAAAATCGGCCGATTTATAAGGTCGATTTAATCGTCGGGGCGATTTTTCTCTGAACTCAAAGAAAATCGGACGATTTTTCTTGGCAGGTCGATCTCCAGGTCGATTTTTCTTTCTATTGGCAAAAATCGACTTGCTCTGTTACTGAATCGGACGATTAACTTAAGGTAACTCGATTTTTCTCTGAACACTTGAAAATCGGACGATTTTTCTTGGCAGGTCGATCTCCAGGTCAATTTTTCTTTCTGTTGGCAAAAATCGACTTGTTCTGCTCCTGAATCGGACGATTAACTTAGTGCAGCTCGATTTCCTTCCTTATTCTTCATGGACATTGAAGATGTAACTGATTTATGCTCCCTTTCTCCATGGATCTCTCAAATTTGGACCTAATTTCCTGCGATTAATGACACGACAAAACAAGAGTGCATCGAGGGACAAATAAAAAGCGAAAAAAAAGAAACAAAGCAACTAATCTACTCTAACTAAGTGATGAAAGGAGGGAAAAACTATACTATCATGGGTTGCCTCCCAAGAAGCATTTGATTTATCGTCATTAGCTGGACGGTGTGTGGTTTGGATCAATGGAGGAGGATAGGAGCTATCTCCTCGACCGGAGCTTCCGGTGTGTATTTCTTCAACCGTTGGCCATTAACCTTGAAACTTCCGCTTTGTTCACCCATACTTCAACTGCACCATGGGGGAAAATTCGTTTAATTACATAAGGTCCTGTCCAACGGGATTTAAGCTTACCTGGAAATAGACGAAGCCTTGAGTTGAATAGAAGGACTTGGTCTCCCTCTTTCAAATCTTTTGGAATGATGTGCTTATCATGCCAACGCTTTGTCCGTTCCTTGTAGATCTTTGCGTTCTCATACGCATTTAGCCGGAGCTCATCCAGCTCATTGATGTCTAAGAGCCGCTTCTCTCCGGCTTCATTCATATCAAAGTTGAGCCACTTGATAGCCCAATGTACTTTATGCTCTAGCTCTACAGGAAGATGACAAGATTTACCATAGACAAGATTATACGGAGTCGTACCTATTGGTGTCTTGAAGGCTGTCCTGTACGCCCATAGTGCATCGTCAAGCTTCATTGACCAATCTTTCCTCGTTTTAGAGACGGTTTTCTCTAAAATTCCCTTGATTTCTCTGTTTTATATTTCAACTTGTCCGCTAGTTTGCGGATGGTAAGGTGTAGCTATCTTATGGGTCACCCCATACTTAGCCAATAAAGTCTCAAATCGACGGGCTGTGAAATGCGTTCCTCCGTCACTAATGATGGTTCGTGGAGTTCCGAACCTTGGGAAGATCGTTCTATTGAAGAACTTCACCACTACCATTGCATCATTAGTAGGAGAAGCGATTGCCTCTACCCATCTTGAGACATAGTCTACGGCAAGAAGTATATACTGGTTTCCGCATGAAGATGGGAAGGGTCCCATAAAATCGACGCCCCATACATCGAAGATTTCTACTTCTTGTATGTTATTGAGCGGCATTTCATTCCTCCTCGATATATTACCTGTCCTTTGATAAGCATCACAAGCGACAACAAACTTTTGCACATCCTTGAAAAGTGTAGGCCAAAAAAAGCCGGAACGAAGTACCTTAGCACAAGTCTTGTCGGAACTAGCATGTCCGCCACATGGTAGAGAATGGCAATGGCGGATGACACTATCCACCTCATCTTCGGGGATACATCTCCTGTAAATGCCATCGGGACCTCTTTTGAATAGAAGAGGTTCGTTCCAATAGAAATGCCGGACGTCTCTAAAGAACTTCTTCTTTTGA
The DNA here is from genome assembly GCA_033239125.1 of Fagopyrum homotropicum. Lineage (NCBI taxonomy): Eukaryota > Viridiplantae > Streptophyta > Magnoliopsida > Caryophyllales > Polygonaceae > Fagopyrum > Fagopyrum homotropicum. The sequence goes on along the minus strand of BSWB01000007.1, from coordinate 96,581,299 downwards.
GCATATGAAAGTCCGGGTGGAATCTCCTGGCAAACAAGGTAATTCACAATGTCAGCAAACCATGGATCATTACCTTATGAGATTTGTTGAACACACTCTTCAATCTCATGTAACTGCTCGTCAGGGAATGAGTCGTTTATAGGAAGTTCATCCGTCTCGCCGGTGAGTTGCGGAAGACGACTAAGATGATCGGCAACGGAGTTTTCCGATCCTTTCTTATCACGAATCTCCAAATCGAACTCTTGTAAGAGTAAGATCCATCTTAGAAGCCTTGGCTTCGCATCCTTCTTCGTGAATAAGTAGCGAATTACGGAATGGTCCGTATAGACTATCACCTTTGCACCTACAAGATAGGAACGGAATTTCTCGAAAGCGTATACTACGGCTAAAAGTTCCTTTTCTGTGGTTGCATAATTATATTGAGCCTCATCTAGCGTTTTGCTAGCATAGTAGATGGCATGAGTGCGACCATCTTTCTTCTGTCCAAGTACGGCTCCTATAGCGACGTCGATTGTGTCGCACATGACCTCGAAAGGAAGAGTCCAATCGGGTGGTTGAATGATTGGTGCTGAAATCAAAGCTTCTTTGATCCTGCAAAAAGCATATAAACAATCTTTCGATAATTCGAAAGTTGCGTCCTTCATCAAAAGATTAGTTAAGGGTTTTGAAATCTTAGAAAAATCCTTTATGAATCTCCTATAGAAGCCTGCATGCCCTAAGAAACTTCTAATTCCTTTCACAGAAGAAGGGGGAGGTAGTTTCTCAATCGTTTCTATCTTTGCTCTATCAACCTCTATTCCCCTTTGTTATACTAGATGACCTAACACAATTCCTTCGGTAACCATGAAATGACACTTTTCCCAGTTTAATACTAAGTTAGTGTGCTCACATCTCTTAAGCACTAGTGAAAGGTTATAGAGACAGTTATCAAAGGAAGAACCATATACCGAAAAGTTGTCCATGAAGAATTCCGTGATATTTTCTACGTATTCGGAGAAGATTGCCATCATACACCGTTGGAAGGTGGCTGGAGCGTTGCATAGACCGAATGACATTCTTCTATAAGCAAACGTACCCCAAGGGCACGTGAAAGTCGTCTTCTCTTGATCATCCGGATGAATTGGAATCTGAAAGAAACCGCTATATCCATCTAGATAACAAAAGTAAGAATGTTGGGCTAACCTTTCCAACATTTGATCAATAAAAGGAAGGGGGAAGTGGTCCTTCCTAGTGGCCACGTTCAGTTTGCGGTAGTCGATGCACATTCGCCATCCTGTAACTGTCCGTGTGGGGATAAGTTCGTTGTTTTTGTTGGCAACAACGGTAATGCCTCCTTTCTTTGGTACTACCTGTACTGGACTCACCCATTTGCTATCGGAGATAGGAAAGATGATACCTGCATCAAGTAGCTTAAGGATTTCTTTCTTCACAACCTCTTTCATTGCCGGATTTAACCGTCTTTGTGGTTGGCGTGAAGGCTTGTAACCCTCTTCCATTAGAATTTTCTGCATACAAAGGGAAGGTTTTATTCCTACTAAATCATCAATAGTATAGCCTAATGCTCTCCTATGTTGCTTCAAAACATGCATAAGTTTCTCTAGTTCAGCATCATTCAATTTCGCATAGACTATGACCGGATATGTGGAATTAATGCCAAGAAATGCACACCTTAAATACGTGTGGAGTGGCTTCAATTCTAATGATGGAGGTGCCTTGATTGATGATGAATCTTGGTCATCGGATGTTGTGGGAGATGCCTCTAGAGGTGGGAGTGACGCATCATTAGAGTCGAGAACAGCTGCTGTGAAGTTTGGAGAATCCAGAAAATTTCCCACTGGATCGACCTCCCCTGAAGTAAATCGGTCGTTTTGAGGCACGATTTTTCTTCCTATTGTCAAAAATCGGGTTGCCTTTTCACAAATCGTACGATTTAGTTTAGTCAGGTCGATTTTTCTTTCTGTTGTCAAAAATCGGGCTGCCTTTTCACAAATCGGACGATTTAGTTGGTGCAGGTCGATTTTCTTCACAGTTTCCGGAGTAAATTCTAATTCTTCAAATCTTGTTCCTAGTTCTTCCTCCATATCATTTACTGCTTTCACATCCTCATTGCAATCATGTTCCACTCCTTCTTCCATGATGCTCATACTAAGAACCTTTTGAAGAGGGTCTTTCATCAAGATTGAACTTACTACCTCTCTAGACTCTTCTTCATCAAAAATATCAAAAACATCGTCTCTCAAGGCTGGCTCCTTGATTAAGGAAGAGAGTATGAATTCCACCTTCTCTTCACCTATATTGAAATATAGCTGGCCATTCTTGCAATCTACCATGCATCCGGATGTTGCAAGGAATGGTCTCCCAAGGATGATGGGAACCGGATAATCTGCAGGGATGTCAAGTACGACAAAATCTATAGGAATTTAAAACTTACCGAGTTTTACCGAAATGTCTTCTAGTATCCCAACTGGCTTAGTTGTAGAACGATCAGCCATGTAGAGAGTGATCTTCACCGGTCTAGGTTCTCCTAGACCAACTGCTTTGCATAGAGCAAGTGGTATGATACTCACACTCGCTCCAAGGTCGCAAAGTGCGTCATAAGTAGCTTCTCCCAAAGTGATTTGTATGCAAAAGGATCCTGGATCACGGAGCTTAGGTGGCATATTCTCCGTCATAGTCTTGATGAGTTCGGATGACTCCATACTCATCTTGACTTCTCCGATGTCTTTCAATTTCCTCTTGTTAGAGAGGATCTCCTCGAGGAATTTCCCATAAGCTGGCATACCTAAAATTGCATCCATCAAAGGTATATTAATATGCAGCTTACTCATAAGTTCAACAAACTTACCAAAGTGTTTATCTAGGCGTGCTCGCGCTCTAGATTGAGGAAAAGGTAGAGGTGGTTTGTAGGCGGGAGGAGGAACATAGATATCTTCCTTCTCTTTTCCTTCTCCTTCTTTAGTGGTGGTTTCAACCACTTTAGGTTGAGGATCGGTGGTTGTTATGCCACTCCTAGTAGTGATGGCCATAACCCTTACCTTTGGGTTATCTTCCGTCTTCCCGGGAAGTTTCCCTTGATCTCTTGGAACTTCGCCGGCCTTGTTAAATACTTGGCTTTCCAAAGCCTTGTGAGCTTTATCAACCGAAGTTATATAGCTCTCCAACCCTTGTAGTTTGCCTAGGATTGTCTCTAGCATGGGATCGGGTTTGTTTGATCCGCTTGATTGTTCCTGGCTTGCTAAAGGAGTAGAAGAAGATGGAGGTGTTAGAGCCTTTTCAGCATGAGAGTAAGGATTACCTAGATTTTGCTCATTTGACCTCCAATTGTTGTTATTTGAGTTCCTATTGTTGTTGTTCCAATTGGAGTTCCGGTTGTTATTGTTGTAGTTGTTCCAATTGGAGTTCCGGTTATCATTCCTTTGATTGTTGTCCCTTCCCATGTAGTTGGCTTCTTGCTTCTTAGTCTTTTGAAGACTTGTTTTGAGCACTTCCCTCAACTCTTTCATCTCATTATTGAGGGAGTATATTTGTGTTTGAGCAGCTTGGTTCAACTTAGCTCCCGGATCGCCTTGATTCCGGCTATTTGAGTCCACCTTCCGGTGGGAATACTTCTCAATCACTTGGGCTTGCTTCTCAATGAAGTCCCAAGCGTTATCTTCTCTCATGTCCATGAATGTGCCACAAGAGAGAGATTGAAGGTTGAATTGTGTTTCCACATCCAATCCCTTATAGTAAATCTCCAATAATTCCAGCTTTGAAATGCCATGGTGTGGGCAATCCAACAAGAGGTCTTGAAACCTTTCCCAAGATTGAAACAAGCTTTCGTTAGGTTTCATAGAAAAAGCATTTATCTTACCTCTCAATTTCGCCGTTTTGGATGGCGGAAAGAACTTGGTGAGGAATTCCGAAGACAATTCCTCCCATGTAGCCAACTTTGCAGCTGGAAGTGTTTGGTAACAAGCTAGAGCCTTGTCCTTCAAAGAGAAGAAGAACGGCTTGATATTGTAATTGCTTGTAGTAGCCTTCTTCGGCTTCATAGTCTCCATGAGAATTTCGAAATTCTGCAAGTGTTGATGTGGAGATTCAGTACTTGCTCCGCCATATTGACGTTGGCGAACCATGGTGATGACTTGTGGTGAGAAGCTAAACTCCTGGATGTCTTAAGCTCCGAAATCCACACCTAGACGGCGTGGTTGCTGAATTGGGTCCATCCGTTGCCCCAAAGTTCGGGGTCTATCACCGTTACTAGCAACTCTCACATCCCTAGTTGGGAGGCGAGGAACAACCCGTGGTTGTGGGGTGTTTCGAATAGGATGAAGTAGTGGATCGATCTCCTCAAGCTCCGGCATGTCCGTGTCATGTTCTTCATCATCGGATGAATCATTCCTAATGGACTTACTTGGAGTCTTGACTTTCTTCTTCTTCCGAGATTCGTTCAATTCCAACTTCATGCCCAACATCATAGCTCTTAGTTCATCAATCTGAAATTGATGATTCGTTTCAGCATCTAGACGTGCTTTCTCACTCAACTGAAGTTGGCGTTGAGCTTCATTCAGTTCAGCCTGGAAGTTTCTCTCATTGTTCTCAGCCATTTTCTTTTCCTTCAACTTTCTTCTCAAAGTTTTCTCCAATTCAGGATCGAAAGGAACTAGATCTTTAGTGGATCTAGTCTTTCGCATATACCTAAAGAACCTGCAAAGATCACTCAAGTAGACAAATCAAATCACAAGAGCAAGAGCTCTCAAGCTAGACAACCGAAAACCGAATTTGGTCTAGACCAAATCCCCGGCAACGGCGCCAAAAACTTGTTCGCTCAAAAAGTGTGCGTCAAAGTCTTAATATTTATATCTAGAATTCAAAGCAAAGCGAACCTGCAGTGTACGGATCGGCTGTAGTGAGGTAAGAATTCCAGAGTCGAACTCAAGGATTTGGTGAGAGTAAATTCAATTTCAATTATCTAGCGAAAAATGCAAAAAGCTTTTGTGATCAAATAAGGGTAAAATGATTCCAAGGATTCAAGTATCCGATTTCGGCTTTCGATTCAAGACACTTCTATAGATATAGGACAGAGTTTATATTGCCAAGATTAAATGTTCAAAGGTAGATATCGTACGGTGAAGTTCCGAAACCTATATGACTAATCTAAAGGGTCTCTCTATAAGGGTTGTTGAGGCTGCAATATAGAAAGATCTAAAGACAAGAATTATGTTCAAACTAACTATCTAAAACTCCAGGATATGACTCTCCAAAGTAAAGATTAGAAAGCACACTTAGAATCTAAATAAAGGATGTTGAGTCTTTTTATTACCCAAATCTTATAACCTTACTCTATTAAATGTAGAATTAAGTTTGAAATCTCTTCATACACTCTATTAGAGGCTAAAAAGGTTAATCAATGTTGGGATTTAGGCAAGGATTAGTTTTGGTTAAAGATTGATTCAATTAAAGTTCGTCAGAAGAATAAATCGGGTTGTTCATAAGGAAATCGGCCGATTTACCCAAGAACAGTCCGATTTTCCTGTTATCGCAAAACTAAAATCTAAACTCTCAGGGTCCTAATGTTTGAATGAGTTCAGTCTATCATCATCTAAGCCTTAATCATCAACTATTCTCCCCAGAATCACAAGGGTTTTAGCCAACCATTTTCATAATCAAATCAAATCAAGAATTGAATGAAATAATGCAAATAAACCCGATTCTTGAATAAAAACTCAATAACCTTCAAATCTATAAATAGTCGTCAAAACTGATCAATGTATCTCTTAAGTAACTCAATTACGTGTTCAAAAACTACAATCGCTTCAATGAATAAAGAAATCTCACAAAACAAGAATCAAGATTGGCTTCCCGGCAAAAGTCCTTCAATCCTTCTCCAAGAATCTCCAATCTCTCTCAAAAGTCTAAAGATTTCCCGCTGCCGCCTCCTCGTTTTCGTTCTTAGGGTTCTCCTCTATAGTTTCTTGCAAATGGGCCGTTTGGCAAAACTCTCCTCTAGCCCAAAAAAATTGGGCTTTGTGTCGTCTTTTCATTTGGCCGAAAAACAAGAGAAATCGACCCAGTCGATTTATACACAAAATCGTTCGATTTCAAGGGAGGAAAATCGTCCGATTTATATGCATATTGGCACGATTTTCTTCAACAGAAAGTACTCTTCTCTTGGCTCGTCTTCTATGCTTCTCCTTTGCAATTCCTTAGCTCTTTGTGATCCCTCTAAGACTCCTTTAGCTTCCTTAACATTTCTTAGATGCTCCTTGCTCCGCTTTTGCTTTCAATTCCACTCCATTTACCTATAATTCATCAAAAACTCGTGTAGACCTCTATTTCCGACAAATGATTGAATAGAACATAAAAGGCATACAAAATCTCTCTAAATGCAAGGTAAACTGAGACTATCTTCTACAATATGCATGAATGTAATGGTACATAATTCATGTCATCAGTAGTATAACATTTTAGGTGAACTTAGCATAACATAGAGCAAATGCCATGTAGTGGAATGAACCATAGGTATTAGTGTTTGGATTTTTGAACTTGTTGAATTATCTTACCTACGATCTTAGGATGACCTTTGAGTTTACGGTTTGGACCTAGCATGCTAGAGTTAGATATCTTATATATATGTTGGAGACTAGAAGTTCGAGAACTTCTAGCTTTTTAGTTGGTTGTTGATAGAGTGTCTCGCTTGGTCAGGCTTAGAGTGTTTCCTGCGGGAAGTTGAGAGTGGTTATTCGAGTTCCCTTGAGAGAGGTAAGTCTTCAGACTTACTTAGCTCATATTTTACATATTAGCATTGATGTGTGTGTGGTGATGTATGTGTATGTTATTGTTTATGTTATAACAAACAAACTGGTAATAGGATCACCGACTTTATATTATTCTATCCCAAGCGTATGATAACGGGCGGTTACATCATCTGCCTAGCTCTTGTGAGAGTCTAGGAGGTTCTTGGCGACTAGCCCGTGCTGGTTAGACGGTCGGAGGCATCCGTACCGTTCCATGCCGGTAAGTAGGGACTGAGGCGGGACCACGGTGGTCTCGTGTCACAAAACTAAGTTGAATTAGAACGGGATACGACCTAATAATAATAAAGATAATAAAACGGATCGTTGTGATTTTATGTATGTTGTATGCTTGTGATGAGATTATGTGTGTATGTGCCTCGCCCATTGATTCTAATATCTAGAATATGAGCTAACGGTTTTAAACCATTTGTGTAGACGCCCTGCAAGTTAAGGACGCCGCCGAGTGAGGTGGAGGAGTGGGCAGCCGAGGGTCGCCGTACACTATAGGACGGCGGCATTTTTGGGTTTATTTTGTTATGTTTGGATTTATGGATTTAGGATTTATCCTTTGATATTGTGTCGTTTTGAGGACTCGGCTGAGTTTCCACTTTGTACTTTTACTTTCAGTTTCTCGCATACATTATAAACGATTTGAGTTTTTGCCTTTATTTGTGCCATGTTGGAACGGTCCGGTGAAATTGTTGTCAAGATAAGGGTCGGGACCCATTGTGAGGTCTCGTCCGTAGCATCCCGATATCCCAGGGTGTTGCACCATACACTTAGCCTCACAATACGAGTATTTCTCTTCTTCATGTGCAATAGGTCAACATGTCCATCTTCCATAATAACATTTACTTTTGACATGCTGAGTAGTGAGTACATACTTGCTGCGGATCTTTGGCGGAGATTGTGTATCTCCCTCTCACATCCCCAGACTCGATGGTTAAGACATTGTATCCCTTATGTTCATCACCTATGTTCAGTTGGTGTAACACCCCAAGTTTCACAACTCGGGGAGCTACTGGTTAGGACCTCACAGTGGGTCCCGACCTTAGTTTGACAACAGCTTAACTAGATCTTACAAGAAAGCACAGATAAGGAAATTCATAAATCATAAAGTAGGTTTTTACAAAACAATGAATGTGACAAGAAACTGACAGCCGGAAACAACAAAGTCTCATAAACGGAGAAAAAGTACAGTCATAACTGAAAGACCGATAAAAGAAACTACACCCCATCCTATGGAGTACGACACCCCGGTTGTCCACTACCATCCGGATCACTCGGCATCTACTCTAACCTGTGGCAAGTCTAAACAACGATAAACAGTTAGCTAACTAATCAAATATAAGTAGAAAGATAAATAGCACAAACACACAGAAGAAGAATATAAACACGCAACATGCTGGCACACAATCCGGTTATTATCTGATCACTTATGTGATTCACTTTATCCGGTTTTAAAAGTTGTAGCATGAGAAATCTTAAGATTCTCGCCCCCGTTCCTTATCCAGCTGGTGATAGTTTAGCACACCTCCACCGGTGGCGTCCCCGCAAACCAAGTATGGACTAGTCCCGAAGGAAACCCCAAGCGCCCTCGGGCTAACTGAGCAGAACGCTACCACCCGTTACTCTAAGGCCAGATATGTAAGTCGGTCGATGATTACTATGAAATACACTAGTGCACACATCATTCACACACCACTATCATAATTCACACACATATCTGACAACTAGCTAAGTAAGCCCAAAGGACTTACCTGAAATAGATCTCGACTCTCTAATTCGCAAATTGATCTGTAACTGTAGGAATTCAGTAGCCTGTCAAAGGAGGCAAGTGTGTCACACACTTTCTAGGTAATTAGAAGTCTAAGACTTCTAAGATAGTAGATCCTATTAGAACATAATTTAATACAATACCAATTTATGCTAAAATGACTATTTTACCCTTGGTCCCGAAAGTTCCAAAAATTCCATAATTCACGCCTAAACTCTTATTTGAGACTAAAAAGTCATATTCTAACTCCTAAAGATGAGTTTAGTTACAAACTGGAAATTTACCCATTTTCCTATTTTCCGAAAGATCATTAAGGTCCAACTTTGGCTTCAAATATGAAATTCGAATAAACTTATAAAAATTCCGAAAAAATAATTCTCTAAATCATCTATGGTAACCCATCTACTCCTAGGAGCAAGAATTTCTCAAAACTGTTCAACCATCATTTCTATAAAAATTCCCAAAGTTGGTTACAACACTTACATTTCCTATACTTAGCCAAAATTTCATTGTTGGAAAAATAGCTTAACTACTCCACTTTGGGAGCTTATAACTTCTAATCCGACGGTTCATTTCTTCTCAAATTTTAACACATTAAACTACATATATCTACCTATTATATATTAAAATTTCAACGGTGGATCTTCTACATAACTCTTTAACATTGATCTACAACAATGCCAATTTCCAACCCCAAAACTGAAGAAAACAAAAATTAATTTACAGCAGTCCATGTATACAACTATTTTGGACATCTTAACTCAGCAGCTACTATCCACCAGCACCACCCATGTTCCAGTCCTAAGTAACGCCTGATCTCTCAAGTTTAACCTAGTCCTAAACGTCTAACTGATTATCCAAATAATAGAAGTGCAAAGGGTCGAGAGCACTTACGTACGAGTCTGCAGTGGTGAAGGAACAAAGTAATCTAGCGCATTTTACACCGCCTTGGCTGCTGAATCCTTGACGACAGAAAGACAATCAGTTCTGGCCCCTAGACTTGACCTAAGTTGTAGACAAGGGTAAGCGGAATTTTGCCTCACCTCACTGCCCTTCTCTGAATTGGAGATGGATGGCGGAAGTTTCCTGGTTGGTTCGAGCCTTCTGATGCAGTGTACTCGAGCCTTTTGCACGTGAATGAGAGCATTCTATCATCGATATCAAACAATGCAGAAGGGAGGGGATATGAATAGTATCCATTCGACTCATGTTCGCCTCTAAACGTGCGTGCAAATAAGTTTTAAATTTATAAAACTAGAATAAAAGCAAGCGAACCCGCAGTGTACGGATCCATATTGATAGTCATTGATTAAGCCTTGATGCATTTGTGAGCTAGTTTGTCTATAATGTCGATATAGAGATCTACACAAGCTTTATGTTGATTATAGGTAATTGAGAGCTATTTCCAAACGGAATTGAGCAAGGATGGAGTTTGATGGAACATGTCCATGAATTGAGGACATTCCTAGGAGCTAAGGGAGTGCCAACTTGAAGAATGCACGAGACTAAGGAAGAATCACGTTCTAGCCCTAAACCACGCTCTAAAATACGGCCGTACTACATTCCACGTTCAAGTCCACGGCCGTGGAACCTTGGCAAGGGAAGCGTGATTCATTCCACTAACTTCTACGGCCGTGGAAGAGTTGTGTCAAACCGTGTTGATTTCCACGCTCTAAATTACGGCCGTGGAACCCTTCCACGACCGTGATCTTGGCGATCTTTTTCGCCACAATTTAAGCCACGATCTCCTACGCAATTGGGCCGGGCCGATACTTTATCTTACACTATAAAAGGACGGACGAAGAGAGATTCCGTCACCTTCGCTTACGCATAGACGCATCTTACGCTTGCGCTTGGAATTGCCCTAATTTCGCATTTGGCGGAAGTTGTGTTTGAGAGATTTTTGCGCATTGCTATTGTGATTTCTGGATTGACGGAAGATCGAAGATTCGGGAGATTGTTCGTAAGAAGATTTCGCTTCTTACTTAGGTTTGATTTGGAAGACGGATTGACATCCCGTTCTTCCTTCTTATCTAAGATTGTGATTGTTTGTGCTATTCCGAATCTATTGACGATTATTGTTCTTGATTGTGATTTTAAGATTGATTTGAAAGTTATTGAAGGTTTTCGGATGTTTTCATCTTTCAATCTTTTAAAACCTTAAATTTGATATCAATATGACTATTGTTGGCTAAAAACCCTTAATAATTCTAAGGTGAAGGGTTGATAGTTGTGGCTTAGATGATGATAGATCGATCGTAAACAGATTGGACCCTGAGATTTAGAGAAAATCGCCGATAACCCTAATCCACGGTCTTTTCTTGAGCTTCCACGGCCGTGGAACTCAAGAACTACCCGTAATTTTGTGTTAAGTTACGAACTTGCTTTTACTTTAATCGAAAGTTAAAGATTTGCTTTAACTTAGTCTTGGCTTGCCTTTTCTAGGTGGTAGTGAAGCCTCAACAACCTCTACCTCGATTGTGAGTGTCACAACCTTAATCGGTTTAGTTGGTCTTGATCCTTGGATTACAAGTTTGGGTATTTGACATTAATTCTTGCCTTTAGAACCTTTCATATTGAAGCCTCAACAACCTTTATAGAGAGTGTCTTGTAGGTGAGTCATATAAGGTTTTTGGAACTTCACCGTACGATTACCTTACATTAGCATACCTTTGCATGTCTTAACTCTGTCCTTATATCATTAGTATATCTTGAATCGATTGCCACAGCTGGATACTTGGATCTTTAGGATTGTTGTTTTCCCAATACTTGAAAAGCTTCTTACAATTACTCGCTTGATAATCTATAATTGAATTTGTTCCCCCCAAATCCCTGTGTTCGATACTCTGGAATTATTGCTTAACTATATCGATCCGTACACTGCGGGTTCGCTTGCTTGATTTCTAGTTTTATAATTAAAGCTTATTTGCACGCACGCTAAGTGGCGAACAAGTTTTTGGCGCCGTTGCCGGGGATTTGGTTTAGGCCGAATTCGGTTTACGGTTGTCAAGCTTGGGAGCTCTTCCCTTGTTATTTGATATCTCTTTGAGTGCATGCGCAGGTCTAGGAACACCGAGGATCTCTTACCTCTTGATCAAGAGCTTGAGAGGACTTTAAGGCAAAAGCGTAAGGAAAAGAAAATGGCTGAAGAACACGAACGTGATCTTCAATCGGAGCTAGTGGAGAAAGAAGTTCAACTCCAATGGAGTGAGAAGACACGTAGAGAAGAAATGGATCGTCATCAAATGAAAGTTGACGATCTAACGGATATGATGTTCCAAATGAGGATTGAGATAAACAACCTCAAGGAGAAAAAGAGAAGGAGGAGACCGGGAAGATCGGTTAGAGCTAACTCATCCAATGAGGATAGCGACTCCTCCATGCCACCGCTAGAGGAAATTGATCCCACGATCAATGTGAATCCATTCCATCCACGGGCAGCTGCTAATCGCCGTGTTCCACCTAGGAATGCAAGGATCGAACGTGTGGATGAGGAGCCAAGAACTCTTGGCCAAAGGATGGATCCAACGCAGCAACCACGCCGTCTAGGTGTGAACTTTGATGCTGACGATGTACAAGGGTTTAGCTTTAACCCTCAAGTTATTACCCTTGTTCGCCAAAACCAATTTGGCGGAACAAGCGCTGAATCTCCACACCAACACTTGCAAAACTTTGAGTGTATGATGGAGACAATGAGGCCGAAGAACGCGACTACCAACAACTATAAGCTCAAGCCTTTCTTCTTCTCCTTGAAGGGGAAAGCATTATCTTGGTACCAAGCTCTTCCTAGTGGGAAACTAGACACATAGGAAGACCTTTCCGCGGAGTTCCTCACTAAGTTCTTTCCGCCATCCAAAACGGCGGAACTTAGAGGTAAGATTAATGCATTTTCCATGAGATCTAACGAAAGTTTGTTTCAATCTTGGGAAAGGTTTCAGGATTTGTTATTGGATTGCCCTCATCATGGCATATCCAAGCTTGCATTGCTGGAGATATACTATAAGGGGCTGGATGTGGAGAAACAATTCAAGCTTCAATCCCTCTCATGTGGTACATTCATGGACATGAGAGAAGATGACGCTTGGGACTTCATTGAGAAGCAAGCAAGGGTCATAGAGAAGTATTTTCACCGGAAGGTAGAGGGAAATCGTGTGGAGCAAGGAGCAAAGCTCACACATGAAGCTCAAAATCAAATTTTCTCCCTCAACAATGAAATCAAAGACTTGAAGGAGGCTATCAAGACCAACTTTCCAAAGCAACAAGGAAAGGATGTTGGCTACTTGGGCAACAACAACAATGGTGGTGAGAATACAAACCGCAACAACAATAACCGGAACAACAACCGGAATAATTGGAATGACAACAACAACAACCGGAACAATAATTGGAACAACAATAGGGGTTCAAACAACAACAATTGGCGCTCCAATCAACAAAACTCCGGTAACTCTTATCCTTCCAATTCAAATTCACTAACTCCACCTTCCTCTTTCTCTACTCCTTTGAAAAGCCAGGGGCAAACATCTAATGGAGGAAACGCTTCGGGGAAGGAGAAGCCCGATCCCATGTTGGAAACGATTTTGGGAAAGCTTCAAGGTTTGGAGAACCGCATCATTAAGGTTGATGATCAAATTTCAAGGTTGATAAAGCCCAAAAGGTCTTAGAAAACCAAATGTTCAGCCATGCGGAGGAAGTTCCTAGGAATCAAGGGAAACTTCCAGGAAAGACGGAGGACAACCCTAAGGGAAGGGTGATGGCAATCACAACTAGGAGCGGAGTGACTACCACCGATCCGCAGCCTAAGTTTGTTGAAGTCCCCGTTGAGAAAGACAAGGAGAAGGGGAAGGAGAAGGAAGATGTCTACGTTCCTCCTCCGGCTTACAAACCTCCCCTACCATTCCCTCAATCTAGAGCGAGAGTGCGCCTAGATAAACAATTTGGTAAGTTTATAGAACTCATGAGCAAGCTGCATATTAATATACCTTTCATTGATGCTATTGTAGGTATGCGGGCTTATGGCAAGTTCTTAAAGGAAATCCTCTCTAACAAGAGAAAGTTAGAGGATTTTGGAGAGGTCAAGATGAGTTCGGATTCTTTGGATCTCATCAAGACCATGAAGGAGAAAATGCCCCCAAAACTAAAAGATCCGGGGTCATTTTGTATTCCCATAGGAGTGGGAGATGTCACATACGATGCATTATGTGACTTGGGAGCAAGTGTGAGCATCATACCACTTGCACTATGTAGGAAGATCGGTTTAGGCGACCCTAAACCGGTGAAAATGACGTTGTACATGGCGGATCGATCCATCACTCGCCCCGTCGGTATTGTAGAAGACGTCCCAGTCAAGCTAGGTAAATTCTTTGTTCCCATTGATTTTGTTGTGCTTGACATTCCTGCAGATAGTCCGGTCCCGATCATACTCGGAAGACCGTTTCTTGCAACTTCCGGCTGCATAGTCGATTGCAAGAATGCTAGACTCGCCTTTGACATAGGAGAGGAGAAGGTAGAGTTCGTTCTTTCCACTCTAGTGAAGGAGCCAATCTTTGATGAGGATATATTCAATATCCAAGATGAAGAGGGGTTGTCTAGAGAGGAGGTAAGTGCTATTCTCTTCAAAGATCCTTTGCAAAAGGTTATTACTATGAGTCTAACGGATGTAGGGGAAGAAGAGGAGTGCAATGAGGCAATTGAAGCCTTAGAAGCACAAGAGGAAGTATGTGAAGAGGAGTTTGAGAAACTCCACGATGAGGCAGAAAACGTGAGGATCCACGGCCATACACTATATTCCACAGCCGTGGATTTCACCAACCAAAGCGTGGCTCACTCCAGAGAGTTACACGGTCGTGGAGGAAACAAAGCAACCGTATTTCCTTTCCACGCCCTAAACCACGGCCGTGGAGGATCCAGGGAAACCGTAATTTTGGCCGTGGAAGAGGGTGATCGTGCCACTTCTTCAACTTCTTTTGATTCTTCTCCCACACCTTCTACTTCCTTAGACACTTCTAAGGAAGCATCGGAAGCTCCACAAGAGCCATTGGAAGCTCCGAAAGTGCTGGAACTAAAGCAACTTCCTACTCATCTAAGGTACGCTTTTCTAGGACCTAACTCTACTTATCCGGTTATTGTTAGTTCCGATCTAACCATAGATGAACATATTAAGCTTATGGTTGTCCTTAGGAAACATAGGAAAGCTTTAGGTTATACTATAGAAGACTTAGTAGGAATCAAACCCTCCCTATGCATGCATAAAATATTAATGGAGGAAGACTTTAGGACTTCAAGACAACCTCAAAGGCGGTTGAATCCGACCATGAAGGAGGTTGTCAAGAAGGAAATTCTTAAACTTCTTGATGCAGGTATCATCTATCCTATCTCCGATAGTAAGTGGGTGAGTCCGGTTCAAGTAGTTCCGAAGAAGGGAGGAATGACGGTCATCACCAACAAGAATAACGAACTCATTCCTACCCGAACCGTAACGGGATGGCGGATGTGCATAGACTACCGGAAGCTTAACAACGCGATGAGGAAGGATCACTTCCCACTACCCTTCATCGATCAAATGCTTGAAAGGTTAGCGCAACATTCTCACTTTTGCTATCTTGACGGTTATAGTGGTTTCTGTCAGATTCCGATACACCCAGATGATCAGGAGAAGACCACATTCACGTGCCCATGGGGTACGTTCGCTTATAGGAGAATGCCGTTCGGGCTTTGCAACGCCCCAGCCACCTTTTAAAGGTGCATGATGGCCATCTTCTCCGAATATATTGAGGAAATCATGGAGGTCTTCATGGATGACTTCTCCGTATACGGTTCCTCTTTTGACAATTGCCTTTCTAACCTTGCTCTTGTTTTACAAAGGTGTGAAGACACTAACCTAGTTCTTAATTGGGAGAAGTGTCAATTTATGGTAAAGGAAGGTATTGTATTAGGACACCTAATCTCTAGTAGAGGGATAGAGGTGGATAAGGCGAAAATAGAGACTATAGAGAAGCTTCCTCCCCCAACTTCGGTGAAAGGAATAAGAAGTTTTCTAGGACATGCCGGATTTTATAGACGCTTCATAAAAGACTTCTCTAAAATATCAATACCGCTAACTAATCTATTGATGAAGGATGCAGTTTTTGAGTTTTTGCAGGAATGCTTAGATGCGTTTTACATGATCCGGGAAGCTCTAATTTCAGCACCTATTATCCAACCTCCGGATTGGACTCTTCCCTTTGAGGTTATGTGCGATGCTAGTGACGTAGCTATAGGAGCTGTTCTTGGACAACGAAAGGAAGGGCAAACCCATGCCATATACTATGCTAGCAAGACGCTAGATGAAGCGCAGCTCAACTACGCCACTACGGAAAAGGAATTTTTAGCCATTGTTTATCCTATTGACAAGTTTCGCTCTTATCTTGTAGGTGCAAAGGTGATTGTCTACATGGATCATGCTGCGATCCGGTACCTCCTTGCAAAGAAGGACGCGAAGCCAAGGCTAATTAGATGGATTCTCCTCCTACAAGAATTCGATCTAGAGATCCGCGACAAGAAGGGTTCGGAAAATTCTGTTGCGGATCATTTGAGTCGCCTAACACACCTAGGGGATGACCACTTACCTATAGATGACTCCTTCCCAGACGAACACCTACACATTATTGAGGAGTGCATCGATGTGATCTCCAAAGGTAACGAACCATGGTTTGCTGATTTTGTTAACTATTTGGTTTGTCAGGAGATACCGCCCGGATTATCCTACGCACAAAGAAAGAAGTTCTTTAAGGATGTCCGGGAATACTTTTCGAATGAACCTCTCCTCTTTAAGAGAGGTCCGGATGGCATCATTCGGCAATGTGTGCCGGAAGATGAGATACAAAGTGTCATCCGCCATTGTCATTCACTACCTTGTGGAGGACACACTAGTTCGAACAAGACTAGGGCTAAGGTATTGCAATCTGGATTTTTTTAGCCTACTTTATTTAGAGATGTGCAATCCTTTGTTTTCTGCTGCGATGCTTGTCAAAGAACAGGAAATATCTCTAGGAGGAATGAGATGCCTCTCAATAACATCCAAGAGGAGGAGATTTTCGATGTTTGGGGAGTTGACTTCATGGGACCGTTCCCATCATCTTGTGGAAACCAATACATACTCTTGGCGGTGGATTATGTTTCTAGATGGGTGGAAGCAATTGCCTCTCCCACCAATGATGCCATGGTAGTGGTTAAGTTCTTTAACAAAACCATTTTCCCACGATTTGGGACGCCAAGGACTATCATTAGTGATGGAGGTTCTCACTTCATTGCCCGGCGCTTTGAAGCTCTTCTAGCTAAGTATGGGGTTACTCACAAGATCGCCACCCCTTATCATCCACAAACTAGTGGACAAGTTGAAATCTAAAACCGGGAGATCAAAGAAATCCTTAAGAAGACGGTTTCAAGGACTAGGAAGGATTTGTCCTTGAAGCTTGATGATGCATTGTGGGCGTACCGGACTGCGTACAAGACTCCCATAGGAACCACACCATACAACCTTGTGTATGGGAAGTCTTGTCACTTACCGGTAGAGTTGGAGCACAAGGCGTTTTGGGCTATCAAATGGTTGAATTTCAGCATGAAGGAAGCGGGAGAGAAGCGTATCTTGAACCTTAATGAGCTGGAAGAACTCCGCTTGAACGCCTATGAGAACGCCAAGATTTATAAGGAGAGAGCAAAGCGTTGGCATGATAAGCATATCATTCCAAAGGACTTCCAAGAAGGAGATCAAGTTCTTCTCTTCAATTCAAGGCTTCGTCTCTTTTCAGGTAAGCTTAAATCTCGTTGGACCGGACCTCTTCTAATTAAGCGTATTTTCCCCCATGGTGCAGTTGAAGTATGGGGTGAAGCGGGCGGAAGCTTTAAGGTGAACGGTCAACGACTCAAGAAGTATACGACGGAACTCCAAGCTGAAGAGTTCGCGCCTACCGCACTCGAATAGGTGCGAATTTGGTCTAGCTACGGACCTTAAACAAAGCGCTTCTTGGGAGGCAACCCAAGGTATTGCATTTACGTTTTTGTTTTCGATTCTTAGTTTAGCTTAGTTTAGACGTTTTTGCTTTGTTTTGCCTTCGATTCCTTCCGGTATGTTCGTGTTTTTGGATGTAGGAACAATGGAAAAGGAAAGGGAAAGAGTAATTTTGAAGAAAAGTGACGAAACTTGGACTTTGGGGCATTACAGAGAGTTCCACGGCCTAAACCACGGTCGTGACAGCTACAGTGACTGTAATTTCCAAAAGCCTTTGAAAAATCACCAAAACCACGGTTCCGTACATTTCCACGGCCGTGGAACCCCCCGATAGACCTTGGTTTTCAAAAAATTTGCCGGCCACTATATAAACCACGTTCTTCACAAAAACACTTCAGAAAACCCAATTCCACGACCATTTTCGCCGATTCCACGCCCCTCACCTCAGTTCTCCGTTCGTTAATCGTTTTCAACAATTCTTCGACCCAAACTGAAGCAAATTCGACCACCAACGAGATCCAAGCAACGAATCGAGCGGCAAATCACCAAGGAACGCAAAATTCGGATTTTAAAATCCGAAACCTAGGTTTTTTCGCTCTTCTCTAATTTTGTCAATTCGGGTTCGTTTTTGCTAGAAATTACAGGAGAACTGATTGAAATTGGAAGGAATTAGACTAGGGCTGCCTGATTGCTGAGTTTGAGTGTTGTTTGCTGAATTTTGAGAAAAAGCGAGACGAACCACGGTCTCTGTCAATTCCACGGCCGTGGAACACCAAGAACAGACCGTGGTTTTGAACAATAATGGATTTTGTGAGGAGAGTTTCTTGGAGGATTAAGGAGAAGAAAAATGAGAAGGATAAGAACAAAAAGAGAAAGGGTAATCCCTCTTCCTCTTCATCCTCTAGAGCACCACCACCTTCCTCCCCTTCACCTCCATCATCACCTTCATCACCCGCACCTCCTAGCCCTAGGGTACCTACCATTCACGAGGATCATCTCGATGCATTAGAGAGGATCCACAAGAGGGTTGTTATAGGACCTAGGTACCTATTGTTGGAGGATTTAGCTCCTCTTCACATAGTAGATGACCTTACTTGGCTCTTGGATAGAGCCGGTCTTATCGTCTTCTCGGCTATCCGAGAGGACGCTTATGAGGAGATCACGAGAGAGGTTGTGACGTCTTTTGAGCACAGCCACGTTGATTGGACAGTTTCTTTCACTCTGATGGAAAGGAACTATGATTTCTCCATCCGGGAGTTCGGGACCTTCTTTGGGTTCCAAGAGACCTTCAATGGTCGTTTTCCTAGCGGCGTTTACGCCAAAGATTTTTGGGAGGAGGTTGCTATGATTTACGCCAGCGAGGACCGCTGGCAACCAACTGATACCAAGGCTAAGTTGATGTATCACTTAGCCTTGAAGATTGCTCACCGGGTTCTTTCTGAGTGTCTCTTCCCTAGGATGGAGACACCTCAGAAGATCAAGACGGATGAGCTCTTTCTGTTGTACTCTATGCTGTATGGGCGCCCTGCTGACTGCGCCACCCTCTTAGCTGCTACCATGAGCAAGCTAAAGAACAAGAGGGCGGGCAACATTGGATATGGTGGGATAGTCACCCACCTTGCTAGGATGTTAGGGGTGGATTTTTCTGCATGTACACGTATTCCAGCCGTACCCCTAGGACTCCAGGCCTTCATGACTAGAGGTCTTATCTTCCCTATCCATAGAGGTCCACCTTATGCAGCTATGCCTTGGGCGAGTAGGACGGGGAGGGGCATTGAGTGGCTCCCGGAGTATTCCATTATGGCTGGTTGCCATAATTGGAAGGCGACGTTTGCAGCTATGCACGCGAACAGGATTGCAGCTCCTCCATATGTCCCACCACCGCCCGTAGTTGAGGAGGAGGAGATGAGAGATCAGTATGAGAGAGGAGGAGGAGCAGAGCAGGAGTTTGGCAAGTTTCCGGATCAGCCGGATGCGGCCCCTGACATGCCCAGACGTTCTCCACGTCCAGCCAGAGCTTCAGGTTCATCTTCTCGCCGTGCCAGCGTGAGTGAGAGACCCACTTGGATGGAGACACCTCCTGCATGGTACGGAGCTCCACCTCCATGGTCCGCACAGCAGCCACCGCCACCAGCACCAGCACCGTCAGATGCACCGGGGTGGTACAGTCAGGCTCCGGGATGGTATGAGCAGATGCCAGAGTGGGCTACTAGCCTTTCTGATAGAGTGGGAGCATTGGAGATTCGAGCCGATGCTAGAGATGGATGCATGGACAACCTTGACCATATGATGAGAGACGTCTACCGCCAGCAGTTCGGGCGGTACTACGATCCTAGCTTCTCTCCATTCCCGCCTCCACCTCCACCGTAGTGATGATTTGCAAGACCGACAGCTTTAGCCGCTCCACCGCCACTTTGTGAGTTTCTTTTTCTTTTTCTTTCTTTCTTTTCTTCTTTTCTTTCCTTTATTTGAACATTAGGGACAATGTTTGTTCCAAGTATGGGGTGGGGTGTGACTAAAAGTTGTAATAACTCTTACTCACTTTGATCGCTTCTATCTGAGACTATCTTGCATGTTCATTATATTGTTACACGTTTCATTATTGCATTGCATGAAAAAGAGTTTGAAAAACCCATAAAAATTGAAAAATTTTGAAAATTTTGTGCTTCTAAGGATAGAGAGGATTTCTATGATAATCGCTACTTGTGAATTGAGTTTGATGACAATTGCATGCTTAAACGAATAGTGAATTGAAAAGAAATTGAATGAGTTGATTATACCTCTTTTGCAAGTTTCATAATGTGATAAATGTTACTTAAATCATGTTGAGGAATTGAAGTTGAAATCACACTATAAGTTCTTATACTTCTTGTTGAGATGATTAAGGCAATTCGATTTTCTTTCTTCTTTCTTTGATCATTTAGCCCATCATTGAAATTATGGTCTCCTTTACCTATCCGGGAATTTGGAGGAGTTGATTGATATTGGCATGTTTAATGTGGGAGGGCCTTGAAAGCAATTATTTGAAATCAAAAGAATAGAAAGAAATTGTAGGTTTGGGGAAGTCAATCATGATGATGAGTAACTCGGCACCATTCACATAGCCGGGTGTTTGTGTCTTGCCAAAGTCGGATTGAGCGATATTCCTAGCGGATTATGGTATGTGCGCTAAGGGTTTGAGGCATCTCATAAAAATTGAGAAACGCCAATCTCCTAGGCTTCTGTTTTTGTGCACCTCTATCCATAACTTCAAAAGTAAAGTCGAAAAATGAAAAGAAGAGAGTGAAGCTCTAAGTTTAAAGTGCTATGGAAACCGCAAGAGAAGAGGAAAGAGTAGTTATCCACTTTCCCGGATTCATGCACCACATTCCCTAAAGTTTCCTTCCCTTTCCACATTCGAGACCTTTTTCTTTGAAAGTCCTTAAGATCAAAAGAATGTTATATGACTTGGTGATCTAAATTGAAGTTTCTTATGATTGATTTTGATAATGTTTGAAGGTTAAGATGTTTGTATGGAAGTTTGATTGATTTGTAATAACCGGAAAATTTTAATGTCCGTTAATTCTGATACATCAATTGGAAATAAAATAAACGAGTTAAAATCTATCATTTTATGTGACCTTGATTCACATAAAATGATGAAACTATGTAACCGGAAATAAATTACATACCTCTAAAATAAGATAAGAAAACTATATTATACGGAATTTAATTCCGTATTTATTTCCACAAATTACCTACCGATCCGTACGAGTAACGGGTTTCGTTTCAGCTTATTTCTTAATGGAAGATTAGGCCCATTCTACGAGCCCATCAGCCCATCAGCAATCTCCTAAACTAATCCTAACCCTAAATTAATTAAGTTAACCTAATCTAAATCTATTCTACCACTGCTGCGTGCCGCTACCCATCCCTTCTCTTACCTTCTGCAGAACGTCGACCAGCAGCCCTTACCTTCTGCAGAACGTCGACCAGCAACCGCTTCCGCCTTCTGCACAGGACGACTAGCCGCCGCTGCTTCCGCCTTCTGCACAGGACGACTAGCCGCTGCTGCTTCCGCCTTCTGCACAGGACGACTGGCCACTGCTCCTTCCGCCTTCTGCACAGGCCGACTGGGCCGCTGCTGCTTCCTTCTTCTTCACAGCTGCCTGGGTGCCACGCCGAGTTACCCTATCTTCTGCAGCCCTACCGTAGCCGCCTCCGTGCTGTTACCCTCCTTCTGTCATAAGATCGGCAACACCGATGGCTACCAAGGCGCCCTCAAACCAGCGTGGTAAGTCTTCTAGTCTTCTTCCCTCATTCCTTCACTCGCTTTGATCTCTGATCTGAGACTCAAAGGACAGCAACCAAAGGCCTCGGGTTGATAGCTTGCATCAGAGCCAGTCGTCACTGCCTCTTGTTTCACGAAGACCCCAACCCAGCGAACACAAACCTTCATCGGCCTCCAGCGTGACACTAGTATCGGGGTGAGTCTATCTCGACTTTACTCCTTCTCCTTGCCTTCCTTGATATATCCTAGGGCTAATGGATACTTGCAAACCTTGTACAAAAACACAGCAGTAGCAAGAAGGATTTCGGGTTGTTGAATATGCATGAAGTTACAAGCAAGCATTTTCGAATACAGATTTGGGTATGTTAGACACCTCCTTTCTTGCTGATTTTTGGATATGTTATTGTCGGTATTGCAGTGTAGAACATACTGAAATTTGAGCCAATTCTAAGTTATAGTTTAGGAGATATGAGTTTATCAAGTTGGCTTCTCATGCAGTTTTCTAAGTGTGCTGAGTTTGAGGAAATTTGCTTGCGATGCAGTTTTGTAGAATAAATTTGGAGGGGTTATTGACTTCTGTTAGACTTGAATTTCGGACACGTTATAGTTGATATAGTATAGTAGATCATACTAAAATTTCAGAGGAATCCATGTTACGGTTTGAGAGATATGGGATTTCAAAGTTCAGTTTTATAAATGTGCTGAGTTGAGAAAAACAGCATGGGATGCTGTTTTGTGAGATAGTTTTGAATAGGCTTTTGACCTCTGTTAGGCTTGAATTTTTGATATGATATAGTTGATATCTTGCTGGAGATCATATTAAAATTTGGGAAGAATCGGAGTTACGGGTTGAGAGTTATTGTGTTTCAAAGTTGACGTTTTTATATACGTGCTGAGTGTTGGGGAAAACAGCAAGTGATGCTGTTTTGTGAGATGATTTTGAATAAGCTCTTGATATCCGTTGGACTTGAATTTTGGATATGATATAGTTTACATACTTTTGTAGAACATATTAAAATTTGAGAGGCATCCAGCGAGTGGTTTGGGATTTACGATTTTTCCAAGATTGAGTCGTAAGCAGTTTTTCTGTTGTGCTGAAATTCGGTTTTGGGAGATAGTTTTAAATAGGATTTTGATCTCCTTTGCAGCTAAATTTTGGATATATTATAGATAAGATTTTATAGTAGAACATATTAAAATTTGGGATAAATCCAGTGAGTGGTTTAGGAGTTATGATTTTTCAAAGTCTACTCAGATTTGGGCTAAGTATAGAATTTGTAAAGGGAGTAGTCAACTTTAGGAATTTTTATAAAACTGTTGAATGAACAGTTTGGAGAAATTCTTTCTCCTAAAGTTAGATAGAACCTCATAGATGATCTAGAGATTTAATTCGGAATTATTATAAGCTGTTAAGAATTTTATATTTAGAACCGAAGTTAGACCTTTACAATTCTTCCGGAAAATAGAAACATAGAAAAAAATGTCAGTTTGGAACCAAATAAAATTTTAGGAGTTAGAAAATAAATTTAGAACCTCAAATAGGAGATTAGACATGAATTCTAGATTTTTCGAGAATTTCGGGACCAAGGGTAAAATGGTCATTTTACCCTAAATTAACACTGTAACTAGTTATGTCTTAATACATCATTCGATCTTAGAAGTTTTAGACTTCTAACTACGTGAGAGTGTGCTAATACACTTATCGCCTTTGATAGGCAACGGAGTTGCTACAGTTTACAGAACGAGTGGTTTACAAAGAGTCGAGCTGTATATCAGGTAAGTCCTTTGGGCTTACTTAGCTGACTGCTAAATATGAGTATAAATGATGATGGTGGTGTGTGATTGAAATGTTGGAGAGATAGGTTGTGATATATAATTACCGACCTATATTTTGGCCTAAGAGTAACGGGCGGTGGCATTCTGCTCAGTAGCTCGCGGGGCGCTGGGGGTTTCTTTCGGGACTAGTCCATACGTGGTTTGTAGTGATGCTACCAATGGAAGTCAGCTAGACCTACACCAGTTGGATAAGGAACAGAGCCGTGAACTAATAATAATTCTCGTGCCACAACTTAAATTGAATAATGTGAATCACTTAAATAATAGATAATAAACGGTTGAGTGCCAGCATGATGTTTGTTTATTTTTTTTCTGCTTGTGTTTGTGCTGTTATCATTTTTGCTTATATTTGGATAGTTAGCTAACGGTTTATCCGTGTTGTAGACCTGTAGAGATAGACAGTTGCAGAGAGATCCGGAACGGATGGTCAGCCGGGTCCACGTACTCATTAGATGGGGACGGGGGAGTCTTCCATACGTCATGCATGTTATGTATCTTTATATATGTTTGTAAGGCTGTCACATGTGTACGTTTATACCATTAAAAATATTATGTTTTTAGAAACTGTTTTAAATACATTTGTGCCTTGTTGTAAGATCCAAGTAATGTTGTTGTTAAACCAAGGTCGGGACCCATTGTGAGGTCCTAACCAGTAGCTCCCCGAGTTCCAAGAATTTGGGGTGTTACAACATGGTATCAGAGCTCTAGGTTGGCAACAATGGCACTTGAAATCTTCTGAAAGACCGAATGTATAAAATAACTAGAACCCGAAAGGGGTCTAAGATTTTCAAAACGGATTTCTGTTTTTACACACGTGCATAGTCGGGTTGTTGGGTTAGTAGTACGTCGGACCACCGTCGTTCTCCGTGGATCTCTGCAGCTTGGAACGATAGGTGAGTTAGTATATAGACTTATATTGATAGGTTTTAGTGTAAATTATATATTTGTGTGTGTGTAGTATGCTAGTATCCTAAAGGATATCTTGTATTCTTTAGTTGTGATATCATGAAGCGATTAGCGCCTCATGATAAATCGGTAACGAGTTTGAAGAGTTTTCCACACGAGATAAGGGATTCAGACCAAGATTGAGTATGATACTGTGATGGACGTCTTGGTGACCTTATAAATCATCCGAAGAACGAGTGGGCAAAGAAGTACAGATGTGGAGACAATTTTCACCACAAGTACCGTCCGATGGGAAAGGAATCCCCGAGTCAACTCAGGCAGAAGGAACAGGAAGTCATACAAGGGACTTGGTCGTATGAGGCTGATAGATGAATTAGAAGAATCATGTAAGAGACGACGAGAGGTCGGATTAGAGATAACGATAAGGGAACAAGAATCATACAGAACGGAGTACAACCAAGATTTGCAGAATAAAAGATGTTACAATCAAAGCAAACGCCGCCACATGTAAGCATGGGCATGAGAGTACAAAGAAGATAAGGTGCTGACCTGAGGCGAAGAATTAAAGGAGTATAAAACAACCATTGACAAATGAGTTTAAAGACGTGAAATAAATTTCATCATCATAGAGACGGTTTGACCTACTCAGAGATGCAAGAGTTTGCAAGAAATCATGACGTAAGTATCAAATACAGTAGAAGTCTGAAATTAAGACAACGGAATTCTATAAATGTGGCATTACAACACAACACCAAACTAATGAAAGAATTTTATAGACGTCTAGAGGACCCTTCAAGAGATCAACAACGACAAATGTGAAGCTAAATCGATCCGCGTGCTAGTATCTTAATAAT
This sequence comes from Fagopyrum homotropicum, assembly GCA_033239125.1. Classification (NCBI taxonomy): domain Eukaryota; kingdom Viridiplantae; phylum Streptophyta; class Magnoliopsida; order Caryophyllales; family Polygonaceae; genus Fagopyrum; species Fagopyrum homotropicum. Next base: position 96,555,888 of record BSWB01000007.1, on the reverse strand, counting down.
AACATGGAGTGAGTTCGAGCAAGGAACCCTAATTAAGAACTTAAGAAGAAAGACCAGACGGCCAGAAAGGACCCCCTTTATGTCATTGAAGACCAAGGGAAGCGTGTGACGGGATTACCACCTACTGGCTAGGAAAAGGGTGCAAATCACAGTTAGTACAGATGGATTATAAAAGAAGAACTAGAGGGGTAAGGAGTATATGATTTTGATAAAGTTCTATGTCAATCAAGACAGGGTGTGTGTAGCATTCCCTACTAGATAAACCGCCAGTAGAGGGAAGTTAAGGTCATGAGAGTCGCGTAGACGTGCTTACAAGCTATAGTAGAAGATCTAGAAAGGACCATTGATATCAGATGGATGACACAGTTGGACTCGAGAAATGGAGTGAGTTCACGGGAGAACTGGAAGTTTGTAATGTAGAGCGAGCCAAAGGAGTATAAAGAGATGAGCTCGAGTAAGTAGTGCTCATCAGGAAAATCAATGACAACATGGGTATGTGAAAAGTAATCCGGGAAATTGAGACAAGTCCATTATAGACTAAACGACATCAACCGAGGACGTGCAAGCATCGTTTGGTATTGACGAGTTGTGTGACGCCAAGAAGAGATAATTGTGACTGTGGACCTATGGAGTAGCTTTACCGACCCCTTAGAAGATTTTCTCAAATAGGTACCGTAAACCTTCTTGCGTGAACTAAAGGAATAAGAGAATCGTGTTAGAGATTCTTGCTGGCTGGTTAAGATCAAACTCCGCTCGAGTCAGGGAGTTTGGATCGGGGTTAAAAGAATTAAGAAAGTACACAGAAAAGTCCGTCTTTCAACCGTTATATTATTCCCTCAAGCCAAGTAAGGAAGGTATTTGATACTTCACCCGGTCAGGACTTATGGTGTAATTGGGAGAAAAGTTTGAGGTTAGTCAGTTTGGAGTCGTAGGAAAGGCCTGTATGACAAGTGGGTGGCAACAACATAAATCGGAGTAGCGCAGCGGAAGAGTGGTGGGTCCTAACCCACGAAGTAAGAAGTTCATTGGTATAGAAAAAAAAATAATGTGTCGAGTTTAAGATGATAGTAGTTATGGGAATACATTTAGTTGGAAGGAAGAATTTAGTATCGGAATAGAGCCGAGTTGCGTTTGGCATCCGAGGAATATTCTAGGTCCAGTAAACGTGGGGATATAGGAGTACAATGTGATGGTGTGTTAGCATTTCTCGAGTAGTTATGATCAAAGGATAGTGAGGTGAGATCACCTTGTGTGGAGCGCTGTCATTCCGGACACACTCTATGTCACGTAAGATCTTGGATATGGCGTAAGCAGTTTGGGTTAAGATAAAGATTTATAAATAATATGATGACGTCGATAGAACACAAAGATAGACAACCGGATATTGATTATTAAGTTATATCAAGTTTAAGACCAAAAAAAAAAAAAAAAAAAGAGCAGAGGATGATTCTTCATTAGAGGAACCATATGACTGAGTCATATTAAGAGACAAGACCAAGTGAGTTGTGATACAACTAGCTTTAAGCACTAGTAAAGTGTCGGGAGATGTATAGGGTGATATCCTAGATCGGGTACATGGAACTTGGAGGTGAATGGGGTAGGACAACCATGTGAGACTTTAAAGCGGTTTAGAAGTGTAACCAATTCTTACACGGATTCTGTGGAGAGGTACCTACCATACACGATTTAGGTCACCAAATTGGAAGATCATACTGTTGAGCCGAATGATACTGGTGAAATATCCGGTAACCACTCTAGAACATGGTAGCAGACGCTTGTAACCTGATTACATGAAAATATTTGAGAGTCGGTGGCTTATGAAAAGCCAACGAGGCTACATGGGATATGGCGTATAGTATGAGACGTAACCTTTTAAAGATCTATGCCAAGATAATCTCAACCTCAAGAAGGACGAGTTAGGGCTTGACCTTGTAAATGGGGTGGTAGTAGATTGTCTCACGAAGACCGCACGCTTCATTCTGATTAAGGAAACGTGGCCGGTAAGCCGTCTAGCTGGGGAGTTACCAGACATATTGTGAGACTCCATGGAGTATACAGGACTATCGTCTCCGACAGGGATGGATGTTTCACCGCGAGATTTTGGCAGCAGGTACACACTATAGTGGGGACGGGTCTCCACTTTACCATTGCGTATCACCCACAAACCGACGGTCAGTCTGGGAGGACCATCCAGGTATTAGAGGACATGTTGCGAGCCTGTGTACTGGATTTGGGACATGTATGGCCTGATCACCTTCCCCTTGTAGAGTTTTCATACAATAACAGTTGGTACGCGTCTATTAGAGGAGATGTCGTACACCATTAGGTTGGGAAGAGCCCAGCAGAGTTGATGGAGTAGCTCCAGATCAGGTACAGGATTGCATCGCTCGGATTGCCCTAGTCTGAGAGCGGATGTTAGCAGCTCAGAGTCGTCAGAAGCCCCACGCCGACAAAAGGCGTCGACCTTTGGAGTTTAGAATGGGTGCTCAGGTGTGGCTGAGAGTGTCACCTACGAGAGGAGTCAGGCATTTCGGCATTAAGGGGAAGCTGAGTCCCCGATATGTCGGACCTTTTGAGATCTTGGAGAGAGTTGGAGAGGTGGCCTACAGACTAACATTACCGCCGAGATTAGAGGGTGTTCATCCGGTCTTTCATGTATCTCAGTTGAGAGAGTACATCCCGGATCCGAGACACGTCATCAGCCATGAGGATCTGACAGTTGAGCCTGACCATACATTTGTAGAGTACCCCGTAGCTGCCTTGGAGCACAGTACTAGATGTCTGCGGTCCAAGGAGATACCTATGTTGAGGATCCAGTGGTCTAGGAGGGGAGCTGATGAGGCCACATGGGAGACTGAGGAGAGTATTAGACGTAACTATCCCGAGTTCTTTGCGGGGTTAGAGGTTACTCCTGTTTTGACGAGTTAGTACTCGGATGTTGTGTTGTTTGACCTTTCAGATTTTTATACTGATTGAGTGATTACGTCTTATGTGACACATGTCTGCTGTTGATGATTGAGAAGTTGCTTGTAGCCAACGAAAATGTCTAGAAAATTAAATATACCAAAGGAAATGCGCGATTTAGAGAATTATTCTAAGTTTCGGGACGAAACTTCTTTTAAGGGGGCACTGATGTAATAACCGGAATATTTTAATGTCCGTTAATTCTGATACATCAATTGGAAATAAAATAAACGAGTTAAAATCTATCATTTTATGTGACCTTGATTCACATAAAATGATGAAACTATGTAACCGGAAATAAATTACATACCTCTAAAATAAGATAAGAAAATTATATTATACGGAATTTAATTCCGTATTTATTTCCACAAATTACCTACCGATCCGTACGAGTAACGGGTTTCGTTTCAGCTTATTTCTTAATGGAAGATTAGGCCCATTCTACGAGCCCATCAGCCCATCAACAATCTCCTAAACTAATCCTAACCCTAAATTAATTAAGTTAACCTAATCTAAATCTATTCTACCACTGCTGCGTGCCGCTACCCATCCCTTCTCTTACCTTCTGCAGAACGTCGACCAGCAACCCTTACCTTCTGCAGAACGTCGACCAGCAACCGCTTCCGCCTTCTGCACAGGACGACTAGCCGCTGCTGCTTCCGCCTTCTGCACAGGACGACTAGCCGCTGCTGCTTCCGCCTTCTGCACAGGACGACTGGCCACTGCTCCTTCCGCCTTCTGCACAGGCCGACTGGGCCGCTGCTGCTTCCTTCTTCTGCACAGCTGCCTGGGTGCCACGCCGAGTTACCCTGTCTTCTGCAGCCCTACCGTAGCCGCCTCCGTGCTGTTACCCTCCTTCTGTCATAAGATCGGCAACACCGATGGCTACCAAGGCGCCCTCAAACCAGCGTGGTAAGTCTTCTAGTCTTCTTCCCTCATTCCTTCACTCGCTTTGATCTCTGATCTGAGACTCAAAGGACAGCAACCAAAGGCCTCGGGTTGATAGCTTGATCAGAGCCAGTCGTCACTGCCTCTTGCTTCACGAAGACCCCAACCCAGCGAACACAAACCTTCATCGGCCTCCAGCGTGACACTAGTATCGGGGTGAGTCTATCTCGACTTTACTCCTTCTCCTTGCCTTCCTTGATATATCCTAGGGCTAATGGATACTTGCAAACCTTGTACAAAAACACATCAGTAGCAAGAAGGATTTCGGGTTGTTGAATATGCATGAAGTTACAAGCAAGCATTTTCGAATACAGATTTGGGTATGTTAGACACCTCCTTTCTTGCTGATTTTTGGATATGTTCTTGTCGGTATTGCAGTGTAGAACATACTGAAATTTGAGCCAATTCTGAGTTATAGTTTAGGAGATATGAGTTTATCAAGTTGGCTTCTCATGCAGTTTTCTAAGTGTGCTGAGTTTGAGGAAATTTGCTTGCGATGCAGTTTTGTAGAATAAATTTGGAGGGGTTATTGACTTCTGTTAGACTTGAATTTCAGACACGTTATAGTTGATATAGTATAGTAGATCATACTAAAATTTCAGAGGAATCCATGTTACGGTTTGAGAGATATGGGATTTCAAAGTTCAGTTTTATAAATGTGCTGAGTTGAGAAAAACAGCATGGGATGTTGTTTTGTGAGATAGTTTTGAATAGGCTTTTGACCTCTGTTAGGCTTGAATTTTTGATATGATATAGTTGATATCTTTCTGGAGATCATATTAAAATTTGGGAAGAATCGGAGTTACGGGTTGAGAGTTATTGTGTTTCAAAGTTGACGTTTTTATATACGTGCTGAGTGTTGGGGAAAACAGCAAGTGATGCTGTTTTGTGAGATGATTTTGAATAAGCTCTTGATATCCGTTGGACTTGAATTTTGGATATGATATAGTTTACATACTGTTGTAGAACATATTAAAATTTGAGAGGCATCCAGCGAGTGGTTTGGGATTTACGATTTTTCCAAGATTGAGTCGTAAGCAGTTTTTCTGTTGTGCTGAAATTCAGTTTTGGGAGATAGTTTTAAATAGGATTTTGATCTCCTTTGCAGCTAAATTTTGGATATATTATAGATAAGATTTTATAGTAGAACATATTAAAATTTGGGATAAATCCAGTGAGTGGTTTAGGAGTTATGATTTTTCAAAGTCTACTCAGATTTGGGCTAAGTATAGAATTTGTAAAGGGAGTAGTCAACTTTAGGAATTTTTATAAAACTGTTGAATGAACAGTTTGGAGAAATTCTTTCTCCTAAAGTTAGATAGAACCTCATAGATGATCTAGAGATTTAATTCGGAATTATTATAAGCTGTTAAGAATTTTATATTTAGAACCGAAGTTAGACCTTTACAATTTTTCCAGAAAATAGAAACATAGAAAAAAATGTCAGTTTGGAACCAAATAAAATTTTAGGAGTTAGAAAATAAATTTAGAACCTCAAATAGGAGATTAGACATGAATTCTAGATTTTTCGAGAATTTCGGGACCAAGGGTAAAATGGTCATTTTACCCTAAATTAACACTGTAACTAGTTATGTCTTAATACATCATTCGATCTTAGAAGTTTTAGACTTCTAACTACGTGAGAGTGTGCTAATACACTTATCGCCTTTGACAGGCAACTGAGTTGCTACAGTTTACAGAACGAGTGGTTTACAAAGAGTCGAGCTGTATATCAGGTAAGTCCTCTGGGCTTACTTAGCTGACTGCTAAATATGAGTATAAATGATGATGGTGGTGTGTGATTGAAATGTTAGAGAGATAGGTTGTGATATATAATTACCGACCTATATTTTGGCCTAAGAGTAATGGGCGGTGGCATTCTGCTCAGTAGCTCGCGGGGTGCTGGGGGTTTCTTTCGGGACTAGTCCATACGTGGTTTGTAGTGATGCTACCAATGGAAGTCAGCTAGACCTACACAAGTTGGATAAGGAACAGAGACGAGAACTAATAATAATTCTCGTGCCACAACTTAAATTGAATAATGTGAATCACTTAAATAATGATAATAAACGGTTGAGTGCCAGCATGATGTTTGTTTATTTTGTTTCTGCTTGTGTTTGTGCTGTTATCATTTTTGCTTATATTTGGATAGTTAGCTAACGGTTTATCCGTGTTGTAGACCTGTAGAGATAGACAGTTGCAGAGAGATCCGGAACGGATGGTCAGCCGGGTCCACGTACTCATTAGATGGGGACGGGGGAGTCTTCCATACGTCATGCATGTTATGTATCTTTATATATGTTTGTAAGGCTGTCACATGTGTACGTTTATACCATTAAAAATATTATGTTTTTAGAAACTGTTTTAAATACATTTGTGCCTTGTTGTAAGATCCAAGTAATGTTGTTGTTAAACCAAGGTCGGGACCCATTGTGAGGTCCTAACCAGTAGCTCCCCGAGTTCCGAGAATTTGGGGTGTTACAAATTCATGATTTTTCTTTACTCTTTACTCTTTGATTAAGTGTATGAAAGTCTTATAAACGAATGAAGCAAGATTTGAGAATAATCTATTGATTAGAAGGCACATTCATCAAAAAGAAGTTTTGCTTTGAGAAGGTACACATATTTCATCCTAACTTGTGTTTTAAAGCTTTTGAAAGACCTTGCTTAGGGACAAGCAAGTGGCAAGTATGGGGTTATTTGTTAGCATGAAATATTGTGATATTTTAGGCACGTTTTCTAAGTATATTTGATCCATATTGATAGTCATTGATTGAGCCTTGATGCATTTGTGAGCTAGTTTGTCTATAATGTCGATATAGAGATCTACACAAGCTTTATGTTGATTATAGGTAATTGAGAGCTATTTCCGAACGGAATTGAGCAAGGATGGAGTTTGATGGAACATATCCATGAATTGAGGACATTCCTAGGAGCTAAGGGAGTGCCAACTTGAAGGATGCACGAGACTAAGGAAGAATCACGTTCTAGCCCTAAACCACGCTCTAAAATACGGCCGTACTACATTCCACGTTCAAGTCCACGGCCGTGGAACCTTGACAAGGGAAGCGTGATTCATTCCAGTAACTTCTACGGCCGTGGAAGAGTTGTGTCAAACCGTGTTGATTTCCACGCTCTAAATTACGGCCGTGGAACCCTTCCACGACCGTGATCTTGGCGATCTTTTTCGCCACAATTTAAGCCACGATCTCTTACGCAATTGGGCCGGGCCGATACTTTATCTTACACTATCAAAGGACGGACGAAGAGAGATTCCGTCACCTTCGCTTACGCATAGACGCATCTTACGCTTGCGCTTGGAATTGCCCTAATTTCGCATTTGGCGGAAGTTGTGTTTGAGAGATTTTTGCGCATTGCTATTATGATTTCTGGATTGACGGAAGATCGAAGATTCGGGAGATTGTTCGTAAGAAGATTTCGCTTCTTACTTACGTTTGATTTGGAAGACGGATTGACATCCCGTTCTTCCTTCTTATCTAAGATTGTGATTGTTTGTGCTATGCCGAATCTATTGACGATTATTGTTCATGATTGTGATTTTGAGATTGATTTGAAAGTTATTGAAGGTTTTCGGAAGTTTTCATCTTTCAATCTTTTAAAACCTTAAATTTGATATCAATATGACTATTGTTCGCTAAAAACCCTTAACAATTCTAAGGTGAAGGGTTGATAGTTGTGGCTTAGATGATGATAGATCGATCGTAAACAGATTGGACCCTGAGAGTTAGAGAGAATCGCCGATAACCCTAATCCACGGTCTGTTCTTGAGCTTCCACGGACGTGGAACTCAAGAACTACCCGTAATTTTGTTTTAAGTTACGAACTTGCTTTTACTTTAATCCAAAGTTAAAGATTTGCTTTAACTTAGTCTTGGCTTGCCTTTTCTAGGTGGTAGTGAAGCCTCAACAACCTCTACCTCGATTGTGAGTGTCACAACCTTAATCGGTTTAGTTCGTCTTGATCCTTGGATTACAAGTTTGGGTATTTGAAATTAATTCTTGCCTTTAGAACCTTTCTATATTGAAGCCTCAACAACCTTTATAGAGATTGTCTTGTAGGTGAGTCATATAAGGTTTTTGGAACTTCACCGTACGATTACCTTACATTAGCATACATTTGCATGTCTTAACTCTGTCCTTATATCATTAGTATATCTTGAATCGATTGCCACAGCTGGATACTTGGATCTTTAGGATTGTTGTTTTCCCAATACTTGAAAAGCTTCTAACAATTACTCGCTTGATAATCTATAATTGAATTTGTTCCCCCAAATCCCTGTGTTCGATACTCTGGAATTCTTGCTTAACTATATCGATCCGTACACTGCGAGTTCGCTTGCTTGATTTCTAGTTTTATAATTAAAGCTTATTTGCACCCACGCTATGTGGCGAACAGGATCGGCGTAGATTAGCAAGTATTCCAGAGTATCAATCTCAGGGATTTGTTGAAACAAAGTCAGTTTTAAGTAATCGAGCAATGAAAAGTGTAGAAGTTTTGCAAATATTGGGAAAACAACAATCCTAAAGATCCAGGTATCTAATTGTGACAATCGATTCAAGATATTCTATAAGTATAAGGACAGAGTTGAGAATTGCAAAGGTATACTAAGGTAAGGTAATGTACGGTGAAGTTCCATAACCCTATATGTCTAACCCAAAGACACTCTCTATACAAGTTCTTTAACTTTGAGACACATAAAATCAAAATCAGTCGCCATGTGACTTTTCAGAAAACCGTCTTTCCTTTCAAAACATCATCTACACAAGATGAGATCACTCGTAGATCTTTGTTTTGTTGATAAGTTTTCACTAATTTCATAGATCTAAATCTCCTTTGGCATTTTCTTAGTTTATCTTTCAACTAAAGTTCTAAACACACCCTCATCTCTTACTTTTGTTTTACTTGCAAATGTTTCACTTGTAAAACTTAGTGATACAGTAGCATATGCGGAACCACCTAGCAAGAAGAGAAATCAAGAAGCAAGGAGACGGAAGGACATGAACATGCATAAAGACTTCAACATCTAAGAGAAGAAGAAATGACATGATCGAGAAGAAGAAGAAAGAGACTAAGTCATTTTAGAACTCTTCGTACTAGAAGATTGACGGTGCATGATAGTCTACTCAACCACACACATATCCGTAAAAGGAGAAGATTCATTGATCACATGCACAAGAACAAGCTCGTCCATGCGCATTATTCAACTCATCCATGGAAGGAAGAAGGAAGCACCAACCATTCACCTACACATCTTCGAACTCAACCATGTAAGGACGTATAGGATTCTAACCCCATGTATCCCTTATCGATGCAAGCATGCAAGAACGTAGAGAATGCCAGGTCCACTCTTTCCTTTTCATTTCAACCATACAGAAGCATAGGGAACCCGGAGATCACACTTCACCCGATTCAACTGAAAGTATCTCCGGACCAGCCCCGGTTCACACATGCATTGCTCGCCGATCTCCCATGCGTGTGTACGACCTTCTTGGAGCGAGCCAACCATGCATCGTACCCAGTTCGGTCCATTCATGCAAACTCCCTTTTCGGTCCGAACTGCACGACGCATTTTATACATCCATGAAGACCGGGCCACCCATGCAAGCTTACATAACCCTCCATGCTCTCGTGATGATTGGCCCATACACGCTATTTTAAATCCACCATACACCCATGGAGAATGGTCTGAATCTTGTGGCCAAATTGGGTCAAAGATATTATATTTTATGTCCATAAAGACTTTTTTTAATTATGGGTTAATTTTTGACCTTTTAGTTGTTAGTTTTTGGCTCACATATCTTCTAATTAATTTACAAATAGTTTAAGTCTTTTAATAGATAAGTTTAAAGATAGATTGAGAGAATCATATATATCTTTTACAAGATATATTTGATTGATCCTATGTAATATTATCTTAGAGTAGATTGAGAGAATCATGTATATCTGTTACAAGATATATTTGATTGATGTTTGAAGATCTTATGTATCATTATCTTAGAGTAGATTGAGAGAATCATGTATATCTTTTACAAGCTATATTTGATTGATGATCCTATGTAATATTATGTTAGAGTAGATTGAGAGAATCATATACATATATATATATATATATATATATATATATATATATATATATATATATATATATATATAAATATATATTACAAGATATATTTGATTGATGTTAGAAGATCCTATGTAATATTATCTTAGAGTAGATTGAGAGAATCATGTATATCTTTTACAAAATATATTTGGTTGATGTTATAAGATCCTATGTAATATTAGAAGATCCTATGTAATATTATGTTTGAGTAAATTGAGAGAATCGTGTATATCTTTTACAAGATATATTTGATTGATATTAGAAGATCTGGGATGTTATCACTCACGCCTCTCCTACATATATAGGATACCCGGCGCCTGTTATCTCTTCGTCTTCATCCTCCTCAATTCATACAATCTCTCCCTATCCTATCTCCCTATCCTATTTGAGTTCTTGTTGAAGAGTTCAACTTCAATACTCCTCAATTCATAGAATCTCTCACTATCTCTTCGTCTTCATCCTCCTCAATTCGGAGCAGATTCAAAGTCGGCCGACAGAAAAAAAACAAGAACAAGCGGCGTCGATCACAAGTTAATAGTACAAATCCCCTGTAAATGTCATGCGTGTCGGTTATGGGCCGCCGGATACCGGCGGTGATCTAATCTGGTTCCGTCTGGAGGTTTGGAGGGTAGGTCGAAGTGGTTCGGGGTCGGATCTAGATTGCAGATTTTATCGATTTCCCTGTGATTTCACTTTCGCCTGCCGAGTGTTGATCGATTGGGAGGAATAGTGATGAAGAGGAGGCAGAAGAAGCGGATAATGAGGGACCGTTACGAGGGGCTTTAACGCTTCCATGGATTCCTTGGAAGAGGCATTACCTATGAGGTGTGTTGCGTTGCTTATCTTATCCTGTTTTCATTAATTTTTTGTGTTGCGTGATCCGTACTGTGATTTTGATTCAATCTTGTGAAATTTACCGAACAATTTGGTCTCCAGAAGGCGAATGTTGATGTTGTTTTGTTATATGAAACAATTTACTATTTTGAATGTATTTTGTGAGAGGAGTGTATGGGCAAGAAGGTTTCTTGTCTTGAAATTCCTTCCCTGCAAATCCACATATGATTCCTGTGACATTCAGACATTGATGCTTTCTTTCGGAAGCACTTTGTTCAATTCTAATTGTTTCTGATATGAAAACAACATCAAGAAAATTTGTAAATTTCACATTATTGGATCAAAATCATAGTTAGAAATTCAAATCGATCACACACCACAAAAAATTAATGAAAACAGGAGAAGATGCAAAGCAACGCATCTAGAAGGAAAAGCCTCTTCCAAGGAATCCATGGAAGCTTTAAAGCCCTCTCTTAGCGGTCCCTCATTCTCCGCTTCTTCTTCCTCCTCTTCATCACTGTTCTTGCCAATGGATGAAGACTCGGCAGGCGAACGGTGAAATCATATGTGGATTTCCTTCGGAAATCGATAAAAGCTGCAATCAAGATCCGACCCCGATCCACTTCGACCTACCTCCTCCAAACCTCCAGCCGGAACTAAGATCAGACTATAACACAGACACGCACTACATTTACAGGGTTTTTTTTACTATTACCTTGTGATGTAAGTGATATTTTGATAACCCCTGCATCATTGCCTTGCCTATCTCCATTGTCTAAATCAATAGTTTGGTTACTGTTTTCGTTTTTTTCTTTGTAAAAAAATGGGGTTGTTCAGCATATAATTGATATTTCTTCGTTTGTACCTCTTTTTATGTCTTTTCCATGATTATTTGTTTTTTTTCTTCCACAAGGTGTACACAATATCAAGTTCTTTTTTATTCATTTATTCATTATAATTATCTTCAGTGGTGAACTTCCATCTTCACTTGGAAATCTTACTAATCACGAGTATTTGTAAGACTTTTGTGCAATAATCTTAATTCATATATGTCATTTGCTCATCCAGCTCTACGCCAATCATAAACACTATTGCCTTATTTTATTTATTTATTTGTGCAAGCAGGATTTTGTGTAACAACAATCTCTCCGGGACAATTCCATATTCACTTTCAGACCTTGCCAATTTGATCAGTCTGTATGTGAACATGCTCTTAGGACACCAACATTTATAGTTCTATGTTTGAGCCTCTTTTATGTTTGATCAGTCTTTCATGCTCTTAGGCTTAAGTGGAATGATAAACAAGTACCTGCTCAGACTTCCATTTAATTTGATGCTGCTTGTTGTTAATTTATTTTAGATACTGAACTACTTGATCTTTTATCACATATTGGACCCAACAAAGTGTGAACTAACCAACTATCACCTCATCTGCTAACATGATCTTCTCATAAATCGAAGTTTGTTATAATCTTTGGATATCATTGGAGGAGTTGTTGGTGTACTTTTGATTATTGTCTTGATGAGCTTTGTGTATAACTTCTCCCTTCTTATGCTAATGCTGCCTATCCTTGAATCGATAACATATATTTCAGTTGGAACTAAATTGTTTGTACATCCTGTGGTATGTTTGTTGATCAACTCAAGCATCATCATGAAATCTAATTCACGTCAAACATGAGTACAATCTATTGCAATAAGATTGCAACTTCTACATGAAACTGTTTTTTTTTCCACCAAAGGCATTTCTGTTCCTTCTTTTCTTACCTAATAGAGATAAAACCGGAGAGCCTATTTTGGACTGGCCTACAAGAAAACGAATTGCAGTAGGCACTGCTCGTGGATTGGCTTACCTTCATGGCCACTGCAACCCCAAGATCATCCACCGTGATGCCAAGGCTACTAACGTGTTACTAGATGAAGATTTTGGGGTAGTTGTTGGCAATTTTTGCTTGGCAAAGTTGGTTGATGTAGGAAAAACCAATGTGACTACACAAGTACACCGGACGATGGGACACATTGCACCTGAGTACCTTTCCACTGGAAAGTCATCAGAGAAGACAGATGTGATTATGCTTCTTGAACTAGTAACAAGTCAGCATGCAATTGACTTCTCACGCATGGAAGAAGAAGATGACGTCGAAAATCCAATCCAGAGAGTCCACCAGAACACACAAAGAAATCGAAAATCCGCTTGTGACATTGTGTATTTAATCTTAACGATAATTTCAATGACACTCTGGTTAAGAGTGTCACAATTTTGCAAACATTGGAGAATTTTGTCGTTATTAAAAGTTTTCATTATAGTCGGACAATTAAAAACGAGTTGTTTAGTAGATTTTTTATGATGATTACAAAAAACACATGCATCACCACCAGGACTTTTTGTGCATCAAGAGTAGCTTTAATCGAAAGTCCAAACAAAGAAATTTCTTAATCTGAGGCATAATATTCAAGTCCCAAATCCAAGTTTTATCTTGTGTAACACCAACTTTATTTTTTTGGATCAAATCAATAGTTGTCTTTGTGAAGAACATACCATAATCATTGTTAGCCCAATAGATTTTATCACGAATATCATTGATTGATTGGTAAAATATAATTTTTAATTTTATCAATGATATAGATTGAAAGAATGGTCTGAATTTGATTGAGAAAATGGGTATTCCATTTCAAGTTAGTAATAGTTCGCTACCAGGATATTCTCATTAATTAAAGGATCATTTGTTCTTAATTTCAATAAAGGTTCATCATAAATTCAACAATCTTTTCAAGATTTAATTGTATTTTCATCACTAACTCTTCACTTGACACCCACATAATTTCCTTCTTAAATTTCATAAGTTTGTTCCATTGCCAAGAAGATGAGGAGTGGTATTGATAGTCCTATAAATAAACAAGAGGATGAGGAGTGACATTGATGAGGAGTGGCATTGGATATAGTCTCCATATACTCAATTAGGGCGTACCTTTTATCATGTTGGATGATCATAATTGTTTTGTTCTTCATTTGATATTCCTTTCATAGGAGGCATAGGCCTCTCGAGTATCCAGTTTACCAAAGAAACCATATATATGAGTAGGAAATATTTTGAAAAATATTAAACAAATAGAATAAACTGTATACTTTACTAAAGTACATTACACTAATGCTGATGTGGCGACTCCATGTTTTTTTTCGGATTAAATCTTTTATTAAATCACAAATTAAGCTAATAAATCTTTTTTTACTAAAGAAATATCTAAAAATATAAAACTAACCAACAATTTATTTGCTTACATGATGGATCACGAATTTTTTTATATAATTTTTATATAAATCGTAACAAGATGGATTAGTTGCAAATAACAAATTAAATTAATTTTAAACAAATATCTAATCGGTTTAATTATTTACAATCAATAAATATATACTCGGTTGCAACTAAAATATAATTTTTATTTTTTTATCGTTGTTTTATGTATTTTAAATCGAAACTATTAAGATTGCGTCTGATAACCTTATCCCAAATTCTAACTGATTTATTTTATTCGGTAAGATTCGTCCCATTTCTTTTCTCATCTATATACTTACTAAAACAGACGACATAAAGCTAACGTGGCGTTTTCACATTTTTTTCAGATTTAATCTTTTTACTAAATTACAAATTAAGCCAAAAAATACTAAAGCAATATCTATTTTTAAAACTAACCAATCACAATTTTTTAACGTTAAGGAGATTAGTTGAAACAAACCAAATCATATTTATACAAACCAAATCAGTTAAGCAGATTTGTAAATTATTTTTTTTGATAAATCGGAACAACATGGATCACGGTTAATTTAACGTAAATCATGCCAATCATTTTTTCTAACGTAAAGATCTGATAGATTCCCGAGTTCTAATTTATCAATTTTTTAAAATTTTACGTCAAATCTTGTTTTTTGTCGATTGATAAACTTCTCTTATACGTTACGATCTAAACTTACAGGGGAAACAATATCTTGGTTTCAGAGATACTTAACTTCTCACATTATTTTCTCTCTATATATATATTTATCATGTTTTGTCGCCTTCCATCCCGCTCCAGTTCTTAGGTAAATCTACAAATTTCTACATCTTCCATCCAGTTCCAATTTTCCTATATTGATCATGTTTCGTTTTTTTAGGGTTCCGACGCTTTGAAGATATTTTTCAAGCTACAATTTTATGGCTTCATCGTATCTTTTTCAAGTAAATCTCTCACCATCACATAAGGAAAAGTTAAATTTCGTTTGTTAGGTTTGTATGATCATCTTATTTCATCTACCTTTTCTTCATTTTACTAACTAATATTGTAATTTTGTTAGTTATATTATTGTTTTTCAATTTGCAGTTGGTTCCAATATCATTTCCTTTTCACTCTAATGATACATATTCATAAGAAGTTGCGTGCGTTAATGGTTGATTCTATTTCCTCTTATTTGTTGTTTTTGAATATCATAGATAAGTAAAACAAAACTCTAAGCAATACTCCCCAAACAATGGTGACCAACAGACAACTCCATTTATGTACTACATCAACTCCTCGTCTCTTCAACACGTCCATTCCCGTCATCACATAGTTGCTCGCGGTTATATTTATCCTTCCACTGATCATGACGTTGTTGCTCGCAAGAAGCTCCTCTTTCAGATCTGTCAGAGCCGCCTGGAGCGGTGTCACATTGAACATCTCCTGGCCCCTCTCGAACCATCGTCCTGCCTTATCGCCGCCGAATTCATCCTACAACATACCTTGATAGGGTACTTGTTCGCTCCAAACGGTGTGTGCAAGCTTTAAATTTATAACCCTAGACGTAAGCTTAAAACAAGGATGCGAACCCGCAGTGTACGGGTCAATCGTAGTAAAAAGCAAGGAATTCCAGGGGTCGATCACAAGGACTTAGTGAAACAAAGTCCAATTACGGTATGCTTAAGCAATTACTAACCACAAGTAATTAAAACAATCAAAGATGATAAAAGTCAATAAAGGAAATATGCAAATCTAGGGATTAAAGCATCTAGTTGTGGTTCCAACTCAAGATCTAAAGATAAGCGGACAAAGTTGAGGTTTTTGCATAGGGAAGGTGTTACTAAAGTGGAATAGATCACCGGGTAAGTCTCACTACTCACTAATCCAAAACCGTAACTCCTATTACCGGGTAAGTCTCAAGGAATCAAGCTAAAGAATTATAATCTCAAACTAACACACCATCTAAGGGAATAGAATCAACCTTTACCGGGTAAGTCTCAGGCTAACTCACAAAGATGGGATGAAAGCACACTCAAACCCCAATAAAGGATAAACCTTTATTACCTATACTTATGATCGTTGGTAAACAAACTAAGGAATTACCGGGTAAGTCTCATCCTAGGCTTGCATTGAACCAGGAAAGGTGTAATAAGAATAGGATTTGGCTAACTCTAACACTTAACTCTCAGTTTCGGATCAGATAAGTCACCTCGGTCAGAAGAATTCCACCCCGGCCGAGATGTTCATCGACTGAGCGAGATGCTTAGGGTTAAGGTTAAAGACTCGAACTTTCAGGATCCTACTGGAATCTAAGATTATTCTATCATTGTTTTTCCCACAACCTACAGCCAATCACCCTAGAATCACACAAAGGGATTAGCCACTCATCATCATGAAAGTATTAATCAAGTATATGGGAAGGAGAAAGTGAATATTTGAACAAGAAGAATTTAATGAAAAGACTTCAATAACTGAATCAAATATCACAACAAAGCATTCCTTGGATAGAAATCCAACAAGACAAGACAATAAGGAAGGAAATCTAATATGATCTTACAAGAACCCTTCAAAAGCTATAAAAGCTACAATCTTCGTTCTTCAACCTTCAAAAAGGTTCTTCAAATCTCCCAACGGAGTGTGGCAGCTGCGGTGTAATAGGTGTAAGTGAGTTGATAGCGGATGTTCCGAGTGTATGCAGCGTGTCGAATTTGTGGGATATCCGACCCTTTTTATAGGAAAATTACTCTCCAAAGATATGATATCTTAGAAAGATCTCTTCCCATAAAAATAGGTAAAATATATGATCTAGCATATCTTCTTCCTTCCAAAAGCCAAGCCCAAACATATAAGATCTCTTTCCAAAGATAAAAGATCTCAGCCAAGAATAAAATATTCTCGCCGCGTCCCAGGTGTTCGGTCGAGTCGACTTCCCTGGATCACCTCGGTCGAGGTGACTGTGTAGTCAACCGAGGTGAGTCACAACTGAATGTGAAATCTCTCAAATCTGGTCCAAAGTGAATCTTTAATCCATGGCTATGCTTCCTGGATGGTTCCTGAATGTAGCTCCAATGACTCCATAGCTCCTTTTGCTCCTTTTTGATGCAAAACGTGCCATTTTACCTACGATTACAACAAAACTAGGTGTAGACCTCGATTCCCGCAAAGGTAGATGAAATGGTAATATAATCACATATTATACATGCAAACATGCAGATTATTGAAGATAAAACGTCCAAACAAACCCCAAAATATAGACTATAATTCATGCTATCAGTACTTAACCACCGTCGCATAGTGGAACCACATCCAGTATGAGCCGCACTGTAACACCCCAAATCCGCGGGATATCGGGATGCTACGGGTGAGACCTCACAATGGGTCCCAACCCTTTGCCTCACAACAATTTCACCAGATCTTGCAACAAGGCACAAATAAAGGCCAAAACCGAAATACATTTTTATGCAATGTTATGAAACCCGACAATAAAAGAAAGGAAAGACTTCAACCGTCCTTACAGCAACATCAACATAATATATAACAACAACAACACAAGGACTCCAAAACCCAACTCAACCTAAGATGTACGGAACCCCGGCTGCCCACTCCTCCGGATCACTCGGCCACATCCTATCCTGCACATCAACTACAACAATCGGTATAAAACTGTTAGCTCACATTCTAGGCATTATAAGAATAATATGGCACAAACACACATAGGAACACAAACACACAACATGCTCATAAACTACACATCCGTTACTTATTATCTTTTTAGGTTATTCCATATCTAATCCATTCGTTCAAGTGTGACACGAGAGTCTTATAACTCTCGCCTCTGTCCCCGTGTAACCAACAGGAGTGTGTCGGCGTCCAACCCGTATACCCTGAGGGAGTGATGAAGAAGCCCGCCCGTATACCGTGTATGGCCTGGTCGCAGAGATCCCGCCAGTCTCCCTCGGAAACTGAGCGGTGACGTCACCGCCCGATAATAATAATAGTAATAACGATGGGCCAATAAATAAGGTCAAGTAAATCCTAATCCATTTTCATGCTTAAAAACGGTAAACACACACCACCAAATATATATATCCAAATAAGGCATAAAAGCGGCTAAGTAAGTCCGAGGACTTACCTCGTCTTAAAGCTAAACGAAACCGATAACACTCTCCAAAGGAATATAACCAAATCCTGTTCAAGACAAGGCACGATTATCAACAACTACTCACAAGCTACAAGTCCTAAGACTTCTAGTCCTACATCATTTACAAGGTCATACACTCTCATAATCTAGGATACACTCCTAGCCCTCATAAACTCACAAGATCTCAACTAATCACATGTTAGGATACTTCCATCCTAACTCCACAATCTCAACAAACACATACTCACAACCTTAACAAAGCTCACATGATAACATACACCCCTCAATCCTTAGAACGTTCAAATCATCCTCAAATACGCACCTAAGGTTCCAAGCCACTACTTGGCATTTTCCCTAAGTTATTCTAGATCCAACCTAGCACGATTCTACCACTAAACATAACTAAATCGAGGAAGGAGGTACTCACACACGATCCAAGGGTGAAGATGATCTACGGACGTCGAGATTGGATTCGTTTGTCTATAACGGCCACTTCCGGATCTAAAACCAAAGTTAAGGAAATTAGCTTGTATGCTAAATTTGAACGGAATATAACGTTTAATATTATAAGAAAAATCCCACTTTTGAAAACGAGGTTAAAAACCCGCAAAACATTTTTCTTCGGGATGATTTATACCATTCTATAAATATGGGTAAAAGTCCGAAATCGACTTTTCTGGGCAACTATGAAACTCACAAAACTCGGGCCATATATCCGAAATACGCTTTGGATCAAAACTAAGATTTATTCACAAGGACAAAAACTGCACATTACAAAACATTGGACCAAAACTGCAATATAATATATGGGTCAATTTATGTAAATTAATCTGCAGGAGGGTATAAAAGTTCGTTTCTAAAAATCTGGGTTCACCACTGCAAATATCTAGCAATTGGGCCCAAAGTTTAATAAAAAGCAAATAGAGGGCTGAAATTAAAATGGCCCTTCAACCTAATTCCATGCTGCAGAGAAGGGAAAAGAAAGAGGGCCGGCCGGCGGCGCTTCAACAATCCAACTTGGCAGGGAAGACGGAGACGGCGGCTGTGGGAGCTCCGACAGGGCAGGCGTGGCTCCGGCAGGTCAGGCGTTGCTCCGGTGTGTGGAAGGGAACGGCTCCCTTAGTCCGGCGGTTGTAAAGAAGGAGCGGCAGCAGGGAAGCGTTGGATGCACAGGGCTCCGACAGCGAGGACCTCTCCGGTGGAGGCAGGGGAGCACAGGCGGCTCTTCTCCTTGGCGGCAGAGAATCCTGGTGTTGTCCCTGGCGTGGCTCGACAGAAGAGAAGAGGGAGTGTATTTGCTCCTGTTGTGCTGCGAGAACAGAGGGGACGAGGTGTGAGAAGAGGGAGAGCGAGACGGCGGCGGCGAGGGCATAGCAGCTACGCTAGCTTCTCCGTCAGTGTCGGTGGCGGGGTCCCTGGTGGCGCAGACTCTTCAAACTGGTGGTGCAACTTCTCAATTGCTTCCTAGGGGCTGCCATAGAGAGAGGAAATGGGGAGGTGGGAGCAAGGTTGTGTGAAGGGTGAGGAAGAGGGAGATAGGGCACAACAGAGGGCCTTGTGCAGAAGCTATTCCGGAGCTGCAGAAACGAGAGGTCGGAAGGTCAAGGGTCAGGAAGGGATAGGTGTAGCATGACGTAGGGCTGGCTGGACTGCTCATCAGCCAGCGATAGAGGAAAGTCAAAAGAAAAGGGAAAAGGAAATTGATTAAAGGGAAAAAAAATAAATGAAAAGGGGTAAAAAAGGAAATATAGCTATTTAACTTGATTCAACGATCGGAACGGGATTTCCGAATCAGGAAGATTTTTCGAACCTTTCCGCAAGTAAACCAAAATATAATTATACTCGGAAATTCATTTATTTTATTTATTTTTTTTTCTCAAAACACTTTAAAAAGAGATATAAATATGATTTATAATAAAAATATCGATAGAAGTACGCGAGAGGTGAAATGTCGAAACTGAGCGTTACATTAAGACTCGTATCGATAATCTCACGGAATACTATAATGTGGCAACTACGACCCTCTAATCCAAAGTCTACTCGCCTAGACACATCAAGACTCGCAAGATATACTCATACGGAGCACATATAAGCACATCACGTCACAAATCAGATAAGCATAAACAAGGAAAGATCTTGGGACTAACCCGACGGTCCTATAGATGTCGCTAAATCTGCGTAAAAAAAAAAGACCAAAATACTATCCTACGTCTTCTAGTTAGCCTCATCGGTTCCTCGTCTGCCACTAGATCATCATGACGGTCCATCCGTCTCGAGTCATGTATGCACTCTCTCGACTGATACACGGGAACCCCAGTTGAACACCCTCTACTCTCTATGGTCACGCCAACCGGTAAAACTACTTCCCTCACTCGCTCTAAGATTCCAAAAAGGTCCGATACATCGGAAACTCAAATTCTTTCTGGGGTGTTTCTCAATACAGTATTTTCATCATGTGTCTCTTTTATTGTCTTTAACAAAGAAGACCGGATTTTCAATATACACCGTTGGCTTTGGTTCTTGTTAAACCAAACTTTGTTGTTACGCTTTCTCATTTCTTGCCGCGAGTTCCAAGTAATGAAGGTAGTACTTTACTTCACACTGCTTCTACTCAAGAGACATGTATGCTATTACTTTTACATCGTTCCTCAATACTCCATTAAGACTTTGTCTAGGGGAACCGCTTGTACCCTTCAAACCCATCATACCTCGAGACAATTTCAAAACAGTTGTACCAATAAATCTCCTCTTAACTCTCAACATCTCTATTGTCAATTTTCTTCTCACTTAATACTTTATCGTCATCCGGAGTGGTTAGCCATAGATGGTGTTACTTAGAAATCTCTCCACAAATCCGGTAATGATCAGCACATCCAAGGAAACTTGTAACTTCGTCCACGTCCTTCGGGGGTTGCTATCCCGAGACAACTTGTCATAAACTTTTTCTCTTCTTTCAGAGTAGATCCAAATATCTTATCCAGACATTAGTAAGCCCCTATGGAATCACTAAAACTGGTAGTGACCATAGTTGTCCGGAATGCTGTATTTGCAATATCCGAGTCTCGAATTCTCAATTGGCGGCAATCAAACCTTAAATCATTCTTAGAAGATATTTGCAGCCGGTCGAGTAGATCCCCTACCCGTGGTGAAAGATACTTGGTTCTTCATGGTTATGTTGCTCGGCTCATTGTAATCGATGTACAGACGAAGATAACCGTCTCTCATTTTGCAAATTGGTGTTGTCCATAACAACTTCAAATCAAGAGTTTAAGATATATTCCAATATGAACTTCAATTCTTCTTAATGGTAAATCCACCTCCCGATGCATTGGAATCCGTTCTATCTCGGGTTTTAGCTTTTCTTCTCCCATCACATATCGTAAGATATCGGCACAATTTGCCTTAACATTGGTCAAGTGGTCCACCTCGATCTGTTGAGGTGACGTCCATCGAACATGTGGTTTAATACTTCTTTAGGTGCAATGTTCACCGTCCTCTTTCAAAGATCATTCATCTCTAGAACTCGGGAGACTTGCTGTAATAAACTTTTTAAGATTTCACACTTATGTGAAGTCATGAAGGTCCTAACTACAGGACTTAATCACGGCTTATAATATATTAGTATTACCTTCTTCGTATTCTACCAAAGCTTGCATCATTCCTTCGAGTAGGTGTAGAACTTACTCCCTTTTCTTATGTAACGTCCAATCGACTATAGAGGTTCTAAACTCAATATTTCATGTACTTCTTGTACATCTCACATCTTACGGTTGATCCACTAGCTCCCCTTACCATGATCAAACCTTAAAAGTTGTAACCGTGACGTTCCTCCATATGTCAATCTCATGACCTAAGAAGGTCGCGTAAGATCGTTACAATCTCCTCCTCGGAGGTCTTGTTATAACTACTTGCTTGAACTCGTTCAACATTATTTGGTATAAAACAAATACGCGTCCATTGATGTACCTCCTTACGATTGGCATTGATCCACCGCGAATACTCCAAGCTCTTGGTCCCGATCCTATATGTTTCCATAGTCTTGTTTACTCTTCCCATCTACACACATCAATAGACAACCCGCACTTGTGCGTTCTCAGTTTTCACCGATTAACTTATATCTGACCTTCTCCGAAGTTAACGACTTAACCTCCTACCATACTCCTGAAAGGATATCCACTCGGGGTACTTGTCTTAATTAGCTCATTTTCCTCTACTTCAACTCCGTTAGCTCTTTATACGCTCCTCTCTTCCTTCCGCTTATGTAAGATAACCATACCTACCCAACACTCTCGTCTCATATGTCCGACCTTTATAGGCTTAACCGCTCTTCATAATGTTTTGCAAATGCACCTCTCAAATGCTCTAACTTGAATTAGCATCCATTCGCGTTCCTCTTGGTATCTTAAGTCTTTCGCTCCAAGCTTCTTGTTTCATCTTTCATGTTCTTAAGATCATCATCTACACACATTTCCTCCTTCTTAGCGTTGCTCAATCTCACACAAAGACGGAAAACAGTTGACCCCACAAGGTAATTCTAATATGTGAACTTTCACCATGTGATCCTCCTCGTAACTCTCAAACTTCTGAATAAGTCACTCGCTTAGAATCTTACAAAGATCGTCACTGCACCCTCCGGTACCTCCGTAAGCTTAACTTCCGGTTCTTGTCAATCTTTCTAAATTCTTGGACCACTCTTTTCATCTTGACTCCCTTACTTAGGAGCGCCTATTTGAAAACTAATTTTACTTAAAACGCCACTTTTATTCTCGAGCGAGAATGTAGTCCTCTTTACTTGATTCGCATCTTTAGTTCACCGACACCGCACTTGGAAAAATCTTACATTCGTTGTCTCTAGTTGCCTCATTGATGCTCCTTCATTGTTTTCTTGATACCACCCTCACGTCTTCATGTCGCTTTTATATTGGTAAAGTCTCCATCTCAGTTTCGCTTAAGTCGACACGAGGTTCTCTTTTTATTTGTTTGTGCTTTGGTTAGGTCATCTCTAGTCTTCTTCTTCGACGTCCTCTTAAAGGTGTCCGGGAAATCACCGGGGTGCTTGTGAAAACTTGATGCTCAACTTGATAACTTGAGCATACTCATCTTAGTATGTATACTATCCTAAGTCAAAAGGCGTTGTCCAAGGGGGCGATGATAGCTTTCTATCATCTTAGCTATAAGGTCCATTATCACTAATATGATATTAGTATACCATATGTTTATAACTATATATATAAAGATATAAACGTCATGCTACTACTATAAACGTAATCAGTCCATAAACAATTTACAATTCAACATACAAGTATAGTCCAAAACATCATAAGTCCACATATACATATCTACATATATACACGTATATATACATAATATAATAATCAATAACTACGTCGCCGAGATCCGCGAAGGAAGTGGTGGTCCCGTACGTTCTACCCCGACTGACTCATGCACATGATTTGAAAACGAAATTCATTTCTTTAAAACTCAAAAGCCTTGAGGGTTCTGTTTATTTTTTATTCGGCCTTTAGAAGATTGCGAGTGCCATTGTTGTCAACCTAGGGCTCTGATACCACTTTGTAACACCCCAAATCCGCGGGATATCAGGATGATACGGGTGAGACCTCACAATGGGTCACAACCCTTAGCATGATGATAACAAGATTTATGACTTAGGATTAGGTAGTCACTTAGATAGATTTCTCATTCATTCGTACAAGTTTTGGCATTGATTCATGACGTTTTCGCTCAATTCACACACATTTCTAGAAAAGACGTCTACACTACCTTTTATCGGTTTTGTAGGTAATTCGGGGATCTATTGGACGTTAATCGATACATTTGAGGGCCAAGCCTCATGATGGTACACATCCAAAGCCTTGGAGGAGCATAATTTGAGCAACAAAGGACACAAAGATCGCTAATGGTGCAAGCAATGGAGCAACTCATGGCTAGACAATCATAACACGTTTCTGCTGAAGAAAATCGGACCAAGTAGCATCTAAATCGGCCGATTTTTGTCCACTGGGTCGATTTTTGAGGCTTTGACAGCTTAAGCCACGTGTCCCACGATCTCTTGTCCGTCCTTGCTCTTGGTGGAGAATATAAGTGGTCCCTCAGGTGGTTGCTGAGCATCTCTCCTCTCTCACACTCTCATTGACAGCTCATTGGATCTTGGAGGAAGATTGGAGAAGAAGAAAAGCTCCCAAGGATTGAAGGAAGAACAAGAAGACCATTCTAAGAGTGATTTTGAGTGATTTTGTAGACTTGGATTGAAGAACTAATTGCAAGGATTGTTAAGAACGTTTTGCATCTTCATTTTAGAGTTTGTAAGTCTTGCTACAACTTGGATTTGGCTGAGATTTATTGATTTTGCTTACTCATCTTTCATTACTCATCTATGAACACCATGTATGCTTGTTTGATGATTTCGGATCTTGATATGCATATTATTGGCTAGTTTCTTGTGATTTTAGAGTGATGGATTGATGGTTATGGCTTGGGTGATGATAGGATGGACTATATATGTTAGTTTAGGATGATTTGTATGCACGAAACCCATTTCAGAGACAAAAATCGACCTGTTCTTCATCTAGATCGTCCGATTTTTTGTATGATCCACCCGATTTTCTTCTCTGTTGCTCTTTGATTGATGAATCTGCATGTTGGGGTCCTTGGTTGTTTAAATCCTAGTGTTTATTAAGCCTAATTTAGCTTAGAATCACCTAATGCTACCAACCTAAGTGAGGGAAGAGATCTACCCGATGATTTCCGATCTTAGACACCTAAGATGATGAATGCTAGGTAGTAGTGAGCCTCATAAGCCGCTATTGGATTGAGTGTGCTAGGATCATTGCTTGAGATTTCCCTATTCCGAGACTTACCCGGTAAGGAGAGGGTTACCCTTAAGTAGCATCTAGTTTGTGAGGAATTCCTTACTCTAACCCCTAGAGACTTACCCGGTAATAGGAGTTTGATGCGGGATTAGTGAAGTGAGAGACCTACCCGGTAATTGCTTCCATTAGCGAAACATTCTTTCCCAAACACCGCAGCTTGTCCTTAGAATCCTTAGAACCTTGAGTCCAATGCCATAACCGGAAATCTTGACCTCTAGAATCTACTTTTCTCTCTTGATTATATACTTGTGCTTTGTGTTACTTACTCGTTTGCTAGCTCACTTTGTTAGTTGTTTTATTTCCTTGCGTGACTTGTGTTCTTTATTTGATCACCATAAAAACCAACAAAAACATTGCGTTTTCCATTTTCTTTGTTCCTCATCTTATCTTAGTCTAGATTCACACTATCTTTGATCATTGCTTGACTCGATTTCACCTTAGTCTTTGTGTTCGACCTCGGAATACTTACCTTTCTACAAACGTCCCGTACACTGCGGGTTCGCTAGGAGTTAGGATAATTATAACGAGTATAAATTTAAGACTTATTGCGTGCACATCACATCTATTCCTAGACGTAACAAGTTTTTGGCGCCGTTGCCGGGGACTAGGTCTAGATTGAGTCTAATTTGTGATTGTTTGTAGTGTAGATCTTTCTTGTTGCTTTTGATCTCTCTTTGGTGTGTGTCTTTGCTTTTCAGGACATCTCTTACTCTTTAGGTGTATGCGAAGATCTCGTTGCAAGGATTTAGCTCCATTCGATCCCGAACCGGAGAAAACCCTTAGATCTAGATCCAAGAGCATTCGAAAAGAGAAAGAGATGGCCGGTAGGAACCTCCAAGCTGAGTTGGATGAAGCCTTAGAGCAAATTAGGCTAAGAGATGAGCTCTTGGAGGAAGAAAGGAGACTTGCCAATGAGAGGCAAGAGGCAACTAGGAGGGAGATTGAGGAGATTAGGCAAGCACTTGTGCAAAGGGAGCTTAACCGTCAACAACCTCCTCCACCTCCACCACAACCGCAGCCGGCGGTGAACGTTAGGGTTGTGCCCATTGCTATGGATGAGCCACAAACATTGGGGCAACGTATGGATCCGGCACAAAGAGCACACCGCCCGGGTGTGAACTTAGGAGATCCCGCAGCCCATGACTACGAGCTCCGCCCTCAAGTTCTACAAATGATACGGCATAATCAATTTGGAGGGATGGAAGGAGAGTCTCCTCATCAACATTTGATGAACTACGAGATTTTGATGGAGACTCTTAGACCGCCGAGATTGGAGAGCAACAACCATAAGCTAAGGGCTTTCTCCTTCTCTCTTAAGGACAAGGCCTTAGCTTGGTATCAATCTATTCCGCAAGGGCGAGTTGGTACTTGGGAGGAGATGACAACCGAGTTTTTGACTAAGTTCTTCCCACCTTCCAAGACTACCGAATTAAGAGGGAAGATCAATGCCTTCGTGATGAAGGATAGAGAGAGTTTGTTCAAGTCTTGGGAGAGATTCAAAGACCTTCTCCTAGATTGTCCACACCATGGCATACCGAAAATTGAGCTATTGGAGATCTACTTCAAAGGACTTGATGAAGATAGCCAATTCAAGCTTCAATCCCTTTCCGGTGGGACTTTCATGGAGAAGCATGTAGATGATGCTTGGGAGTTTGTGGAGAAGCAAGCTCTAGTGATTGAGAAGTACTCCCATAGGAAGAGTGAAGGGAGAAAGGCGGGAGCATATGAGGTGAGTGAGGTCACCATGAGCAACTTCAAGCTCGACGCCATCAACAATGAGTTGAAATCCTTGAGGGAGTTGTGTGCTACAACCTTGAAGAACCAAGCAACTCCTCAAGTGCCTCCACAAGCCAACCTATCTTCCAAAGAGGAGGATGTGAACTATATGGGAAGGGGCAACTACAACAACTACCAAGGCCCAAGGAACTTCAACAACAACCGGCAATTCAACAATTACCGGCCCAACCATAACCATCCCGGGTTTTCTTACTCTAACCCGGATGGAGCCTTGAACCCTCCCGCTTCTACAAGCACAACTCCACCACCAAGAGCTTCACAAGAACCTCCACCCGGATTCACTCAACCTCCAAAGGATAGAACCGAAATGATGTTTGAGCAATTGCTAGGAAGGTTGAGCGGTCTTGAGAGCACGGTGACTTCCATTTCCAAAGCTCAAAAAGTGTTGGAAGCACAAGTGTTCCAAAAGGCGGGTGAAGCACATAGAGATCCGGGGAAGCTTCCCGGAAGGACCGAAGAAAACCCAAAGGGCCAAGTGTTGGCCATTACAACAAGAAGTGGGTTAAGCATGAAGGATCCTTTGCCTAAGGAGAATGCTAAAGGGAAGCAAGTGGTGAATGAAGAAGAGACTTCGCAAGGAGATGGAGGCAAGAGCAAGGATGTAGAGCCAAGATGTGTGGCACCGCCTCCATACAAGCCACCACTACCATTCCCTCAATCACGAGCAAGAGCTCGCTTGGACAATCACTTTGGTAAATTCCTTGAACTTATGTCTAAATTGCATATTAACATTCCGTTCATGGATGCTATCTTAGGTATGCCGGCATATGGCAAGTTCTTAAAGGAAATACTCTCCAACAAGAGGAAGTTGGAGGAGTATGGGGAGATAAGAATGACGAAGAGATCCTCGGAGTTGATTCAAACGATGAAGGAGGAGATGCCTCCCAAGCTAAGGGATCCGGGATCCTTTTGTGTGCCAATCGGAGTAGGAGAAGTGAAGTATGATGCCCTATGTGATCTTGGGGCAAGTGTAAGCATCATCCCGCTTGCACTTTGCAACAAGGTTGGGCTAGGAGAGCCAAAGCCGGTCAAGATGACCATTTACATGGCGGACCGCTCAATCACTCATCCGGTTGGGATCTTGGAAGACATCCCGGTGCAATTAGGGAAGTTCTATGTGCCCATAGACTTCGTTGTTTTAGACATCCCGGCGGACTATCCGGTTCCTATCATTTTGGGGAGACCATTCCTAGCTACTTCCGGGTGTCTAGTGGATTGCAAGAATGGAACCCTCTCCTTCAACATTGGAGAAGAGAACATCAAGTTCAAGCTATCCACAATGATGAAAGGGCCAACCCTTGATGAGGATGTATTCAACATAGTTGAAGAAGAGGAATCTAGGGAGGTCGTGAGCTCAATCTTGCTCAAGGATCCACTTGAGAGAGTTCTTAGCTCAAGCTTGATGGAAGAAGGAATTGAGGAGAGTAGCAATGAAGTAATCAAGGCCTTGAATGCATTGGACGAGCTACCAAGTGTTGGGTTTGAAATGCTAGAAGAAGAGGAAAACTGCCAGAAAAATCGGACTGAAGGGCAAAAATCGGCCGATTTTTGTACTTATGCTGAAATTTCAGCCAGATTTGCCAAAACAGAAACTCAGATCGACCCCCCTTCAGAAAAATCGACCGATTTTTCTTCCTGGACCGATTTTCCTGAGTCTTTTCAGCATCAACCACTTGAGTTTGAGCAATCATCAAGGGACTTCAAGGAGGCTTCCATGGCTTTGCAACCATCTCAACCTACATTGTATGGATCGTCTCCAACCGAAAAAGGTCCCCCTCAACTTGATCTTAAACCTCTTCCTTCTCATTTAAAGTATGCTTTCCTTGGTTCAAATTCTACTTATCCGGTGATTGTGAATGCATCTTTGAATGATGATGAACTTGATAGATTGTTGAATGAATTGAAACTGCATAGAAAGGCAATAGGATACACCATTGATGATCTTGTTGGCATCAAGCCATCTTTGTGCATGCATCGGATAATGATGGAAGATAATCATAAACCCTCTATTGAACATCAAAGAAGGTTAAATCCTATAATGAAAGAGGTAGTTAAGAAGGAGATCATAAAGTTGCTAGATGCGGGAATTATCTACCCTATCTCGGATAGTAAGTGGGTTAGTCCCGTTCATGTAGTACCTAAGAAGGGTGGGATGACCGTAGTAACCAATGAGAACAATGAACTAATCCCCACTAGAACGGTTACGGGATGGAGGATGTGCATTGACTATAGGAAGCTTAACATGGCCTCTAGGAAAGATCACTTCCCGCTTCCTTTCATTGACCAAATGCTAGAGAGATTAGCTCAACACTCTCATTTTTGCTACCTAGATGGCTATAGTGGATTCTTCCAAATCCCTATCCACCCCGATGACCAAGAGAAAACAACCTTTACATGTCCATGGGGTACTTTTGCATATAGGAGAATGCCATTTGGGTTGTGTAATGCACCCGCCACCTTCCAAAGGTGTATGATGGCTATCTTTTCGGAATACATAGAAAATATCATGGAAGTGTTTATGGATGATTTCTCTGTTTATGGTTCTTCTTTCGATGATTGCTTGGCTAACTTGTCCTTAGTATTACAAAGATGTGAGGAGACAAATCTTGTCTTAAATTGGGAAAAATGCCACTTCATGGTAAGTGAAGGTATTGTGTTAGGACACTTGGTGTCTAACCGTGGCATTGAGGTTGATAGGGCAAAAATTGAAACAATAGAGAAGTTGCCACCACCTACCTCGGTGAAAGGGGTAAGGAGCTTTTTGGGGCATGCCGGTTTTTACCGGAGGTTCATTCAAGATTTCTCTAAAATTTCTAAGCCTCTCACTAACCTACTAATGAAGGATGTTGATTTTGTCTTCTCCAAAGATTGCCTTGAAGCTTTTTGTAGGTTGAAGAACGCTTTGATCTCCGCACCTATCATGCAACCTCCGGATTGGAGCTTGCCGTTTGAGATCATGTGTGATGAAGTGATGTAGCCATTGGGGCTGTTTTGGGGCAAAGGAAAGATGGGAAAACTCATGCTATTTATTATGCTAGCAAGACGCTAGATGATGCCCAACTTAACTATGCCACAACCGAGAAAGAGTTGCTAGCGGTAGTGTATGCCTTTGAGAAGTTTCGGTCATACCTTGTTGGAGCGAAGGTCATAGTTTATACGGATCATGCTGCGATCCGTTATCTACTTACCAAGAAGGATGCCAAGCCTAGGTTGATTCGGTGGATCCTTCTTCTTCAAGAGTTTGACTTGGAAATCCGGGATAAGAAGGGATCCGAGAACTCCGTGGCGGATCATCTTAGTAGACTCCCACCGGTAGAGCTTGAGAGAGATGACGTCCCGATTGATGACTCATTCCGGGATGAGCAATTGCAAATGGTGGAGGAATGCTTGTTCCAAGTGTCTAGAGGAAGTGAGCCATGGTACGCCGACATTGTTAACTACTTGGTGTGTGAGGAAGTGCCTCCCGGTTTGACATATGCCCAAAGGAAGAAGTTCTTCAAAGATTTGAGGCATTACTATTGGAGCGAGCCACTTTTGTTCAAAAGAGGGCCGGATGGGATGTTTAGAAGATGCATACCGGAGGATGAGGTGGAGAGTGTGATCCGCCATTGTCATTCCTTGCCATGTGGAGGGCATGCTAGTGCACACAAGACATGTGCGAAAGTGCTACAATCGGGCTTCTTTTGGCCAAGTTTGTTCAAGGACGTGCAAGGCTTTGTGGTAGCTTGTGATGCTTGCCAAAGGACGGGCAACATCTCAAGGAGAAATGAGATGCCCTTGAACAACATACAAGAGGTGGAAATATTTGATGTGTGGGGTGTGGACTTCATGGGGCCGTTCCCTTCTTCATGTGGCAACCTCTACATCCTATTGGCGGTTGACTATGTTTCGAGATGGGTGCAGGCAATCGCCTCTCCTACAAATGACGCCAAGGTAGTGGTGCGGTTCTTCAACCGAGTGATCTTTCCTAGGTTTGGAACACCTAGGGTGATCATAAGCGATGGAGGGAAGCATTTCACCAATAGGAATTTTGGAGCACTTTTGGCCAAGTATGGGGTGACTCATAAGGTGGCAACACCTTACCATCCCCAAACTAGTGGCCAAGTGGAGATCTCCAACCGGGAGATCAAGGCCATTCTTGAGAAGACGGTATCAAGGACGAGAAAAGATTGGGCTATGAAGCTCGATGATTCCTTGTGGGCATATAGGACCGCCTTCAAAACACCAATTGGCACCACTCCTTACAAGTTGGTCTATGGAAAGTCTTGCCACCTTCCGGTAGAGATGGAGCATCGAGCATATTGGGCTATAAGGTGGCTAAATTTTGATCTCAAGGAGGCCGGAGAAAAGCGGTTGCTAGACATGAACGCCCTTGAGGAGATCCGGTTGGACGCATATGAGAATGCTCGGATTTACAAGGAGAGAACCAAGCGATGGCATGATAAGAGGATCATCCCAAAGGAGTTGAGTGAAGGCGACCTTGTCCTTCTCTTCAACTCAAGGTTGCGGCTTTTTCCCGGAAAGCTCAAATCAAGATGGACCGGGCCCTATGTTGTGAAGAAGGTCTTTCCTCATGGAGCGGTGGAGATAGGAGGAGATCATTGTGGTAACTTCAAGGTGAATGGGCATCGATTGAAGAAGTACATCCCGGAAGCCCCGGTGGAAGTGATTGCCCCGCTTCACCTCGATTGAAACGCTCCTGAATTTGGTCAAGCTAATGACCTTAAAGAAGCGCTTAATGGGAGGCAACCCATTGGTATATATTTTTCCTTGTGTTTTTCTTGCTTTTGTTTAATCTCACTCTTGGTGTGCTTTGTTTTTCTTTTGTGTTTTTGGGTGCTAGATCTTGTTGATTATCATGAGTTATGGGATGTTGGAGGTCATGTGAAAGCCTCATGGACCAGTTGAAGGAACAAGATCCAAGCACATGGACGAAGAGGAAAGCACCCAGAAAAATCGGCCTGTTCATCAATAAATCGGCCGATTTTCCTGGGCTATGGGGCGATTTTTCCTCTGTACAAGGAAAAGTGATGATCTCCAATCAAGCATGGGTGGAGCGGACGTGGAACTTGGACGGCTTGCGGTGCCAAGCGCGGGTTCCGACATCATAACGAACATCAAGAGCTCTCTACCATCCTTGATCGATCATCCACCATCATCATTCAATGTGAACCGAAATACCAAAGCATCACCAATTTTACATTGTGAGGACTCTCTTTCACTTCTTTATTTAGCTTCCACATTCGGGACAATGTGTTTCTAAGTATGGGGTGTGGTTTTCATGATCACTTGCATGATTAGCATCTAGGATAGTTTAATTTTGTCACATGTTTCATTATGTCTTGCATTGTACATACATATTTCGGAAAATCCAAAAAATCAGAAAATTTAAAAAAATTTTTGTGCTTTCTAGGCTTGGATATGACCCTAATGATGAACCTTGTCTTGTGGATTGGCTATGGATGGCCTTATGTGTTAAATTGATGAATGCATATGTGGACATGAAGTACTTCTCTTGAATCCCATGAATGAATTGTGATCATGAATGTTTGCCTTGATTGAATTGAGTATTGAAAATCGAAATCGCATGCTAGTTCTTGCACATCATCTAGGAATGAATGAGGCAATTCATCTTTCTCTACTTCTCATCTTGATCACGTTGTTTGAGCACCTCAATTGATATAAATTGACCTCTTTTGACCCATCCGGGAATAGGAGCATGCTAGTGTGTTGATGTGTGTGAAAAGCAAGTGTGGGGTGAAGGTGTTGATGAAAGAATGCCATGAATAGAATGCTGAATTTGTTGTGAAAGTGTAGACAAAAATATAGGTTTGGGGACGTTGGTTTAAATGACAAGTAACTCGGTACACTTCGCATAATCGGGTGTTGGTGCCTTGCCAAAGTCAAATAAACCAATAATCCTAACGAGCTTTGGTATGTGTGCCCGGTGTGGATGCATCTCGAAAAATTAGAAAAAGCCCGAGAATGGCTAATCACCAAGGTTTTGGCTTTTGCACACCAATGCCATTGTCTCAAAAATAAAAGAAAGAAAAGAAAATGAAGAAAAATATACACTTGGGGGAAGTTGATAAAAGAAATGTGAAGTTGTGGTTGTTTAGTTCCTTTCCCGGATTAGCACCACATAGCCTAGAAAATTCCCGCCTAATCACAACGTTTCTTGGCCTTCTATTTCACAAGTCCTTATGACCTACTTGCATGTGTGTAAGACTAAGTGATTTAGATTGGATATGCTCATGATCATCTTGACTTCTTCATCTTTACACTTCATTGTATGCTATCAAGTTAAGTGTAATTGTCTTTCCATGCTTTCATTTATTTGATACACGATTGCTTGTCCATTGCCATGAAACATGACTATGAAGGTGATCCAATATTAGAAGCACAACTCCAAAAAGATTTTGACATTTTTTTTCTGCATACATAAATCATGTCATCTCTTAGTCTATAGTTGGGAATTTGCTCAGGGACGAGCAAACCTTAAGTATGGGGTATTTTTGATAACAAGATTTATGACTTAGGATTAGGTAGTCACTTAGATAGATTTCTCATTCATTCGTACAAGTTTTGGCATTGATTCATGACGTTTTCGCTCAATTCACACACATTTCTAGAAAAGACGTCTACACTACCTTTTATCGGTTTTGTAGGTAATTCGGGGATCTATTGGATGTTAATCGATACATTTGAGGGCCAAGCCTCATGATGGTACACATCCAAAGCCTTGGAGGAGCATAATTTGAGCAACAAAGGACACAAAGATCGCTAATGGTGCAAGCAATGGAGCAACTCATGGCTAGACAATCATAGCACGTTTCTGCTGAAGAAAATCGGACCAAGTAGCATCTAAATCGGCCGATTTTTGTCCACTGGGTCGATTTTTGAGGCTTTGACAGCTTAAGCCACGTGTCCCACGATCTCTTGTCCGTCCTTGCTCTTGGTGGAGAATATAAGTGGTCCCTCAGGTGGTTGCTGAGCATCTCTCCTCTCTCACACTCTCATTGACAGCTCATTGGATCTTGGAGGAAGATTGGAGAAGAAGAAAAGCTCCCAAGGATTGAAGGAAGAACAAGAAGACCATTCTAAGAGTGATTTTGAGTGATTTTGTAGACTTGGATTGAAGAACTAATTGCAAGGATTGTTAAGAACGTTTTGCATCTTCATTTTAGAGTTTGTAAGTCTTGCTACAACTTGGATTTGGCTGAGATTTATTGATTTTGCTTACTCATCTTTCATTACTCATCTATGAACACCATGTATGCTTGTTTGATGATTTCGGATCTTGATATGCATATTATTGGCTAGTTTCTTGTGATTTTAGAGTGATGGATTGATGGTTATGGCTTGGGTGATGATAGGATGGACTATATATGTTAGTTTAGGATGATTTGTATGCACGAAACCCATTTCAGAGACAAAAATCGACATGTTCTTCATCTAGATCGTCCGATTTTTTGTATGATCCACCCGATTTTCTTCTCTGTTGCTCTTTGATTGATGAATCTGCATGTTGGGGTCCTTGGTTGTTTAAATCCTAGTGTTTATTAAGCTTAATTTAGCTTAGAATCACCTAATGCTACCAACCTAAGTGAGGGAAGAGATCTACCCGATGATTTCCGATCTTAGACACCTAAGATGATGAATGCTAGGTAGTAGTGAGCCTCATAAGCCGCTATTGGATTGAGTGTGCTAGGATCATTGCTTGAGATTTCCCTATTCCGAGACTTACCCGGTAAGGAGAGGGTTACCCTTAAGTAGCATCTAGTTTGTGAGGAATTCCTTACTCTAACCCCTAGAGACTTACCCGGTAATAGGAGTTTGATGCGGGATTAGTGAAGTGAGAGACCTACCCGGTAATTGCTTCCATTAGCGAAACATTCTTTCCCAAACACCGTAGCTTGTCCTTAGAATCCTTAGAACCTTGAGTCCAATGCCATAACCGGAAATCTTGACCTCTAGAATCTACTTTTCTCTCTTGATTATATACTTGTGCTTTGTGTTACTTACTCGTTTGCTAGCTCACTTTGTTAGTTGTTTTATTTCCTTGCGTGACTTGTGTTCTTTATTTGATCACCATAAAAACCAACAAAAACATTGCGTTTTCCATTTTCTTTGTTCCTCATCTTATCTTAGTCTAGATTCACACTATCTTTGATCATTGCTTGACTCGATTTCACCTTAGTCTTTGTGTTCGACCTCGGAATACTTACCTTTCTACAAACGTCCCGTACACTGCGGGTTCGCTAGGAGTTAGGATAATTATAACGAGTATAAATTTAAGACTTATTGCGTGCACATCACATCTATTCCTAGACGTAACACATGACAACAATTTCACCGGATCTTGCAACAAGACACAAATAAAGGCCAAAACCGAAATACATTTTTATGCAGTGTTATGAAACCCGACAATAAAAGAAAGGAAAGACTTCAGCCGTCCTTACAGCAACATCAACATAATATATAACAACAACAACACAAGGACTCTAAAACCCAACTCAACCTAAGATGTACGGAACCCCGCCTGCCCACTCCTCCGGATCACTCGGCCACATCCTATCCTGCACATCAACTACAACAATCGGTATAAAACCGTTAGCTCACATTCTAGGCATTATAAGAATAATATGGCACAAACACGCATAGGAACACAAACACACAACATGATCATAAACTACACATCCGTTACTTATTATCTTTTTAGGTTATTCCATATCTAATCCATTCGTTCAAGTGTGACACGAGAGTTTTATAACTCTCGCCTCTGTCCCCGTGTAACCAACAGGAGTGTGGCGGCGCCCAACCCGTATACCCTGAGGGAGTGATGAAGAAGCCCGCCCGTATACCGTGTAGGGCTTGGTCGCAGAGATCCCCCAATCTCCCTCAGGAAACTGATCGGTGATGTCACCGCCCAATAATAGTAATAGTAGTAACGATGGGCCAATAAATAAGGTCAAGTAAATCCTAATCCATTTCCATGCTTAAAAACGGTAAACACACACCACCATATATATATATATATCCAAATAAGGCATAAAAGGGCTAAGTAAGTCCGAGGACTTACCTCGTCTTAAAGCTAAACGAAACCGATAACACTCTCCGAAGAGATATAACCAAATCCTGTTCAAGACAAGGCACGATTATCAACAACTACTCACAAGCTACAAGTCCTAAGACTTCTAGTCCTACATCATTTACAAGGTCATACACTCTCATAATCTAGGATACACTCCTAGCCCTCATAAACTCACAAGATCTCAACTAATCACATGTTAGGATACTTCCATCCTAACTCCAAAATCTCAACAAACACATACTCACAACCTTAACAAAGCTCACATGATAACATACACCCCTCAATCCTTAGAACGTTCAAATCATCCTCAAATACGCACCTAAGGTTCCAAGCCACTACTTGACATTTTCCCTAAGTTATGCTAGATCCAACCTAGCACGATTCTACCACTAAACATAACTAAATTGAGGAAGGAGGTACTCACACACGATCCAAGGGTGAAGATGATCTACGGACGTCAAGATTGGATTCGTTCGTCTATAACGGCCACTTCCGGACCTAAAACCAAAGTTAAGGAAATTTAGCTTGTATGCTAAATTTGAACGGAATATAACGTGTAATATTATAAGAAAAATCCCACTTTTGAAAACGAGGTTAAAAACCCGCTAAACATTTTTCTTCGGGATGATTTTTACCATTCTGTAAATATGGGTAAAAATCCGAAATCGACTTTTCCGGGCAACTATGAAACTCACAAAACTCGGGCCATATATCCGAAATACGCTTTGGATCAAAACTAAGATTTATTCACAAGGACAAAAACTGCACATTACAAAACATTGGACCAAAACTGCAATATAATATATGGGTAAATTTATGTACATAAATTTGCAGGAGGGTATAAAAGTTCGTTTCTAAAAATCTGGGTCCACCACTGCAAATATCTAGCAATTGGGCACAAAGTGTAATAAAAAGCAAATAGAGGGCTGAAATTAAAATGGCCCTTCAACCTAATTCCACGCTGCAGAGAAGGGAAAAGAAAGAGGGCCGGCCGGCGGCGCTTCAACAATCCAACTTGGCAGGGAAGACGGAGACGGCGGCTGTGGGAGCTCCGACAGGGCAGGCGTGGCTCCGACAGGTCAAGCGTTGCTCCGGTGTGTGGAAGGGAACGATTCCCTCAGTCCAGCGGTTGCAAAGAAGGAGCGGCAGCAGGGAACCGTTGGCTGAACAGGGCTCCGACAACGAGGACCTCTACGGTGGAGGCAGGGGAGCACAGGCGGCCCTTCTCCTTGGCGGCAGAGGCTCCTGGTGTTGTCCCTGGCGTGGCTCGACAGAAGAGAAGAGGGAGTGTGTTTGCTCCTGTTGTGCTGCGAGAACAGAGGGGACGAGGTGTGAGAAGAGGGAGAGCGAGACAGCGGCGGCGAGGGCAGGGCAGCTACGCTAGCTTCTCCGTCAGTGTCGGTGGCGGGGTCCTTGGTGGCGCAGACTCTTCAAATGGGTGGTGCAACTTCTCAATTGCTTCCCAAGGGCTGCCATAGAGAGAGGAAATGGGGAGGTGGGAGCAAGGTTGTGTGAAGGGTGAGGAAGAGGGAGATAGGGCACAATAGAGGGCCTTGTGCAGAAGCTATTCCGGGGCTGCAGAAACGAGAGGTCGGAAGGTCAAGGGTCAGGAGGGGATAGGTGTAGCATGACGTAGGGCTGGCTGGACTGCTCATCAACCAGCGATAGAGGAAAGTAAAAAGAAAAGGGAAAAGGAAATTGATTAAAGGGAAAAAAATAAAAGAAAAGGGGTAAAAAGGAAATATAGCTATTTAACTTGATTAAACGACCGGAACGAGATTTCCGAATCAGGTAGATTTTTCGAACCTTTCCGCAAGTAATTCAAAATATAATTATACTCGGAAATTCTTTTATTTTATTTTTTTTTTCTCAAAACACTTTAAAAAGAGATATAAATATAATTTATAATAAAAATATCGATAGAAGTACGCGAGAGTGGAAATGTCGAAACCGAGGGTTACACGCACTACCTCCACCACATCTTAGTTTCGAGCCACCAACGACCGACACCGGCAATCATTGGTTGTTGTCCTAAGGAGTTTATGATATGGGTTTTGTATATGGGTTTATTAGTTTTTTTTTCTTTTTCTTATTACAATTTTTTTGATCAATAGATACTAAAGATTAACAAGTCACACGATGATGAAGTGATGAAAATGGGGTCATTTGCGCCCCGGTGTTGCATACTATTTTAGGCTATATAAGGCTTACAAACATGTAACAAATCATCCATTTATGATTGTGATCCCAAGTTTCGTTTTCAACGGTGACGAAGAGGCTAAAAGGAGCAAATGTTCTTCCATTGAATAAAAATAAGAGTAAAAGGGGTAAGTAGGTTAATACAGAATCCATGTAGAAGAATTAGGCAGTTATGTTTTTTTTTATACAAGCGTAAGCCAAAGGGGAACGGTCTCTAGAAACTTGTCGCCCCAAGGCATCCAAACAGATGAGGTCTTCAACATATACTGGTAGCACCTCATCACCAGCCGCTGACGCAAAGCCATGCAACGCAAATTAATATGCTACGGTGTTGAAATCCCAAAAATAGAGGTGAGCACAAAACTGATCAAAACCGGAGATCCAGGAGGAGACGTCCGAGAAGATCAAAACGGAGCCAAAGAGAAGAAAGGTGAAGCTGGAGGAGGACTATCAACACGAAAACGCAAAACATCTCACAAAGATGAAGCGGGAATGGAGACTAGGCCCCTTTGAATTTTACAGAAAAGACAAATTATTATTAGTTTTGTTACGAATGTGTCATATCGTTTAATGTATTATTCATAGTTATTGTTGGATTCCTAATTATTATTATTTTTGATATCTACTTTAAATCTCAACCCTTAATACTCACATCCAACGGTGTACGATTGTTCTCATGTTCTCACGTTAGGGGTGTTCTCATGGGAATAATCGTATCTAAAACACGTACATAAATAAATAAATATATATATATATATATATATATATATATATATATATATATATATATATATATATATTTATTTATTTATTTATTTATGTACGTGTTTATCTAATCCTCTCCAAGTTTGTATCTAAAATATAAACATAAATTAGATTGATAATCTTTTTTAGTTTTGCAAACCGTATCTAAAATATTCGAATCAAAGAGTGCATAAAAAGTTTCAATCTAGATAATTATGTATTGATAATCTTTTTAATTTTTGTAAACCGTATCTAAAATCTACAAATTAAAGAGTGCATAAGAAGTTTTAATCTAGATAATTATGTATTGATAATCTTTTTGTTTTTGTAAACAATATCTAAAACTTCAAGAAACTTTTGTTAGTTGATAAGCTTTCGTAACAAGTTTTACTAACCCTAATGCTACTATATGTATATTCGTAGTTCACTGCTTTCACAAATTCGTTAGCTTTCGTCCATCACAACAAACGTGTAAGTCCATTGGTGTGTTGCGGATAGTTAAACTTTCACCATATGTAACGCCCGGTTTCGATTTCTCCCCTCTTGAGTACTTCTACCGATATTTTAAAATATAATTATAATTTTCCTTTAAATGTTTTAAAACGTAATTTTTTTTTCAAGCCAAAAACCTTACGGAAAGTCGAGTTTGGTTTTGACCATGTTGTAAATTGTTTGGATTGCCCAGAAAATTGGTTTTACGAGTTTTATGCTTGTTTTAAAAGAAAAATGGGATTTCCCTTGGTTCGTTTTATTCGTTAGATCGCCGTTCAAATTTAGCATGTAAGCTAAATTTGATTAGTTTTGATTTTTAGGTCCTGAAGCAACCGTTAAGAGATGATGAACCCGTTCTTGAACTCCGTAGACCGTGCTTCACCTTGGATCTCGTGTGAGTACCTTCTCCTTCGTTAGTTCGGTAATGGTAGTATAACATTTTAGGTGAACTTAGCATAACATAGAGCAAATGCCATGTAGTGGCCATGAACCATAGGTATTAGTGTTTGGATTTTTGAACTTGTTGAATTATCTTACCTACGATCTTAGGATGACCTTTGAGTTTACGGTTAGGACCTAGCATGCTAGAGTTAGATATCTTATATATATGTTGGAGACTAGAAGTTCAATAACTTCTAGCTTTTTAGTTGGTTGTTGATAGAGTGTCTCGCTTGGTCAGGCTTAGAGCGTTTCCTGCGGGAAGTTGAGAGTGGTTATTCGAGTTCCCTTGAGAGAGGTAAGTCTTCGGACTTACTTAGCTCATATTTTACATATTAGCATTGATGTGTGTGTGGTGGTGTATGTGTATGTTATTGTTTATGTTATAAACAAACAAACTGGTAATAGGATCACCGACTTTATATTATTCTAGCCCAAGCGTATGATAACGGGAGGTTACATCATATGCCTAGCTCTTGCGAGAGTCTAGGAGGTTCTTGGCGACTATCCCGTGCTGGTTAGACGGTCGGAGGCATCCGTACCGTTCCATGCCGGTAAGTATGGACCGAGGCGGGACCACGGTGGTCTCGTGTCACAAAACTAAGTTGAATTAGAACGGGATACGACCTAATAATAATAAAGATAATAAAACGGATCGTTGTGATTTTATGTATGTTGTATGCTTGTGATGAGATTATGTGTGTATGTGCCTCGCCCATTGATTCTAATATCTAGAATATGAGCTAACAGTTTTAAACTATTTGTGTAGACGCCCTGTAGGTTAAGGACGCCGCCGAGTGAGGTGGAGGAGTGGGCAGCCGAGGGTCGCCGTACACTATAGGACGGGGGCATTTTTGGGTTTATTTTGTTATGTTTGGATTTATGGATTTAGGATTTATCCTTTGATATTGTGTCGTTTTGAGGACTCGGCTGAGTTTCCACTTTGTACTTTTACTTTCAGTTTCTCGCATACATTATAAACGATTTGAGTTTTTGCCTTTATTTGTGCCATGTTGGAAAGGTGCGGTGAAATTGTTGTCAAGATAAGGGTCGGGACCCATTGTGAGGTCTCGTCCGTAGCATCCCGATATCCCAGGGTGTTGCACCATACACTTAGCCTCACAATACGAGTTTTTCTCTTCTTCGTGTGCAATAGGTAAACATGTCCATCTTCCATAATAACATTTACTTTTGACATGTTGAGTACTGAGTACATACTTGCTGCGGATCTTTGGCGGAGGTTGTGTATCTCCCTCTCACATCCCCAGACTCGATGGTTAAGACATTGTATCCCTTATCTTCATCACCTATGTTCAGTTGGTGTAACACCCCAAGTTTCACAACTCGGGGAGCAACTGGTTAGGACCTCACAGTGGGTCTCGACCATAGTTTGACAACAGCTTAACTAGATCTTACAAGAAAGCACAGATAAGGAAATTCATAAATCATAAAGTAGGTTTTTACAAAACAATGAATGTGACCAGAAACTGACAGCCGGAAACAACAAAGTCTCATAAACTGAGAAAAAGTACAGTCATAACTGAAAGACCGATAAAAGAAACTGCACCCCATCCTAAGGAGTACGACACCCCGGCTGTCCACTACCATCCGGATCACTCGGCATCTGCTCTAACCTGTGGCAAGTCTAAACAACGATAAATTGTAAGCTAACTAATCAAATATAAGTAGAAAGATAAATAGCACAAACACACAGAAGAAGAATATAAACACTCAACATGCTGGCACATAATCCGGTTATTATTTGATAACTTATGTGATTCACTTTATCCGGTTTTAAAAGTTGTAGCATGAAAAATCTTAAGATTCTTGCCCCCGTTCCTTATCCAGCTGGTGATAGTTTAGCACACCTCCACCGGTGGCATCCCTGCAAACCAAGTATGGACTCGTCCCGAAGGAAACCCCCAGCGCCCTCGGGCTAAATGAGGAAAACGCTACCGCCCGTTACTATAAGGCCAGATATGTAAGTCGG
The DNA here is from genome assembly GCA_033239125.1 of Fagopyrum homotropicum. Classification (NCBI taxonomy): domain Eukaryota; kingdom Viridiplantae; phylum Streptophyta; class Magnoliopsida; order Caryophyllales; family Polygonaceae; genus Fagopyrum; species Fagopyrum homotropicum. Next base: position 96,513,978 of record BSWB01000007.1, on the reverse strand, counting down.
TCGATGATTACTATGAAATACACTAGTGCACACATCATTCACACACCACTATCATAATTCACACACATATCTGACAGCTAGCTAAGTAAGCCCAAAGGACTTACCTGAAATAAATCTCAACTCTCTAATTCGCAAATTAATCTGTAACTGTAGGAAGTCAGTAGCCTGTCAAAGGAGGCAAGTGTGTAAGCACACTTTCTAGGTAATTAGAAGTCTAAGACTTCTAAGATAGTAGATCCTATTAGAACAGAATTTAATACAATACCAATTTATGGTAAAATGACTATTTTACCCTTGGTCCCGAAACTTCCAAAAATTCCATAATTCATGCCTAAACTCTTATTTGAGACTAAAAAGTCATATTCTAACTCCTAAAGATGAGTTTAGTTACAAACTGGAAATTTATCCATTTTCCTATTTTCCGAAAGATCATTAATGTCCAACTTCGGCTTCAAATATGAAATTCGAATAAACTTATAAAAATTTCGAAATAATTCTCTATATCATATATGGTAACCCATCTACTCCTAGGAGCAAGAATTTCTCAAAACTGTTCAACCATCATTTCTATAAAAATTCCCAAAGTTGGTTACAACACTTACATTTCCTATACTTAGCCAAAATTTCATTGTTGGAAAAACAGCTTAACTACTCCACTTTGGGAGCTTATAACTTCTAATCCGACCGTTCATTTCTTCTCAAATTTTAACACGGTAAACTACATATATCTACCTATTATATAATAAAATTTCAACGGTGGATCTTCTACATAACGCTTTAAGATTGATCTACAACAATGCCAAATTCCAACCCCAAAACTGAAGAAAACAAAAATTAATTTACAGCAGTTCATGTATACAACTATTTCGGACATCTTAACTCAGCAGCTACTATCCACCAACACAACCCATGTTCCAGTCCTAAGTAACGCCTGATCTCTCAAGTTTAACCTAGTCCTAAACGTCCAACTGATTATCCAAATACTAGCAGTGCAAAGGGTTGAGAGCACTTACCTACGAGTCTGCAGTGGTGCAAGAACAAAGTAATCTAGCGCATTTTACACCGCCTTGGCTGCTGAATCGTTGACGACAGAAAGACAATCAGTTCTGGCCCCTAGACTAGACCTAAGTTGTAGACAAGGGTAAGCGGAATTTTGCCTCACCTCACTACCCTTCTCAGAATTGGAGATGGATGGCGGAAGTTTCCTGGTTCGTTCGAGCCTTCTGATGTAGTGTACTCGAGCCTTCTGCACGTGAATGAGAGCATTCCATCATCGATATCAAACAATGCAGAAGGGAGGGGATATGAATAGTATCCATTCGACTCATGTTCGCCTCTAAACGTGCGTGCAAATAAGTTTTAAATTTATAAAACTAGAATAAAAGCAAGCGAACCCGCAGTGTACGGATCGGCGTAGATTAGCAAGTATTCTAGAGTATCGATCTCAGGGAATTGGTGAAACAAAGTCAGTTTCAAGTAATCGAGCAATGAAAAGTGTAGAAGTTTTGCAAATATTGGGAAAACAACAATCCTAAAGATCCAGGTATCTAATTGTGACAATCGATTCAAGATATTCTATAAGTATAAGGACAGAGTTGAGAATTGCAAAGGTATACTAAGGTAAGGTAATGTACGGTGAAGTTCCATAACCCTATATGTCTAACCCAAAGACACTCTCTATACAAGTTCTTTACCCTTGAGACACATAAAATCGAAATTAGTCGCCATGTGACTTTTCAGGAAACCGTCTTTCCTTTCAAAACATCATCTACACAAGATGAGATCACTCTTAGATCTTTGTTTTGTTGATAAGTTTTCACTAATTTCATAGATCTAAATCTCCCTTGGCATTTTCTTAGTTTATCTTTCAACTAAAGTTCTAAACACACCCTCATCTCTTACTTTTGTTTTACTTGCAAATGTTTCACTTATAAAACTTAGTAATACAGTAGCATATGCGGAACCACCTAGCAAGAAGAGAAATCAAGAAGCAAGGAGACGGAAGGACATGAACATGCATAAAGACTTCAACATCTAAGAGAAGAAGAAATGACATGATCGAGAAGAAGAAGAAAGAGACTAAGTCATTTGAACTCTTCGTACTAGAAGATTGAGGGTGCATGATAGTCTACTCAACCATGCACATATCCGTAAAAGGAGAAGATTCATTGATCACATGCACAAGAACAAGCTCGTCCATGCGCATCTTTCAACTCATCCATGGAAGGAAGAAGGAAGCACCAACCATTCACCTACACATCTTCTAACTCAACCATGTAAGGACGTAGAGGATTCTAACCCCATGTATCCCTTATCGATGCAAGCATGCAAGAACGTAGAGAATGCCTGGTCCACTCTTTCCTTTTCGTTTCAACCATACAGAAGCATAGGGAACCCGGAGATCACACTTCACCCGATTCAACTGAAAGTATCTCCGGACCAGCCCCGGTTCACACATGCATTGCTCGCCGATCTCCCATGCGTGTTTACGACCTTCTTGGAGCGAGCCAACCATGCATCGTACCCAGTTCGGTCCATTCATGCAAACTCCCTTTTCGGTCCGAACTGCACGACGCATTTTATACATCCATGAAGACCGGGCCACCCATGCAAGCTTACCTAACCCTCCATGCACTCGTGATGATTGGCCCATACACGCCATTTTAAATCCACCATACACCCATGGAGAATGGTCTGAATCTTGTGGCCAATTTGGGTCAAAGATATTATATTTTATGTCCATAAAGACTTTTTTTAATTATGGGTTAATTTTTGACCTTTTAGTTGTTAATTTTTGGCTCACATATCGTTTAATTATTTTACAAATAGTTTAAGTCTTTTAATAGATAAGTTTAAAGATAGATTGAGAGAATCATATATATCTTTTACAAGATATATTTGATTGATCCTATGTAATATTATCTTAGAGTAGATTGAGAGAATCATGTATATCTGTTACAAGATATATTTGATTGATGTTTGAAGATCCTATGTAATATTATCTTAGAGTAGATTGAGAGAATCATGTATATCTTTTACAAGCTATATTTGATTGATGATCCTATGTAATATTATGTTAGAGTAGATTGAGAGAATCATATATATATATATATTTTTTACAAGATATATTTGATTGATGTTAGAAGATCTGTAACACCCTAAATTTTACAACTTGGGGAGTTACTGCTTAGGACCGCACAGTGGGTCCCGACCTTAGTTTGACAACAACTTAACAAGATCTTACAACAAGGCACAAATAAGGAAAAACTAGAAATCATAAAATAAATTTTAACAAAGTATGAATGTGAACAGAACAACCAACAGCCGGAAAACATAAGATAACAAGGTACGGAAAGAAAGAAAGAACCAAGGTCCAACTGGAAAACCCACAAATAAAGAAACTGCATCACATCCTAAAAGTACGACACCCCGGCTGACCACTACCATCCGGATCACTCGACATCTGCTCTAACCTGTGGTAAGTCTACACAACATAACAACCGTTAGCTAACTATCCAAATATAAGTAGAATAACAGTAGCACAAACACACGCAGAAACAAAAATAAACAAACATCATGCTGGCACCCAACCATTTATTATCTATCACTTAGGTGATTCACCTTCAATTTTACAGTTATGGCACGAGAACTCTTAAGAGTTCTCGCCTCCGTTCCTTATCCAACTGGGTGTAGGTCTAGCTTACCTCCGCCGGTAGCATCACTACAAACCGAGTGTGGACTAGTCCCTAAAGAAACCCTCAGTGCCCTCAAGCTAACTGAGCAGAATGCCACCGCCCGTTACTCTTAGGCCAAGTATAGGTCGGTAAATATCTATCACAACCTATAACTCTAAACATTTCAATCACACACCACTATCATCATTCATGCTCATATTCAGAAGTCAGCTAAGTAAGCCCAAAGGACTTACCTGTTATAAATCTCGATTCTCTGTAAACCAACCTCGCTCGGTAACTGTAGCAACTCAGTTGCCTGCCAAAGGAGATAAGTGCATTAGCACACTCCAAGGTAATTAGAAGTCTAAGACTTCTAATATAGAAGGTCGTAATAGGTCAGAACTAATTACAGTACTAATTTATGGTAAAAAGACTATTTTACCCTTGGTTCCGAAACTCCCAAAATTTCTAGAATTTTTGTCTAAACTCTTATTTGAGACTATAAAGTCATATTCTAAGTCCTAAAATTTAGTTTGGTTACAAACTGTCACTTTTCTTATTTTCCTATTTTCCGAAAGATCGTAAAGGTTCAACTTCGGTTTCAAATATAAAATTCGTAGAAGCTTATAAAAATTCCGAAATAATTCTCTAGATCATCTATGATGTTCCATCTACCCTTAGGAGCAAGAATTTCTCCAAACTGTTCATCCATCATTTTTATAAAAATTCTCAAAGTTGACTACTACACTTACAATTTCTATACTTAACCAAAGTTTACAAAAACTACTTAATTACCCAACTTCGGAAGCTTATAACTTCTAATCCGACCGTTCGTTTCTTCTCAAATTTTAATATAGTAAACTACATATATCTAATTATCATCTATTAAAATTTCAACGGTGGATCTTCTCCCTAACTTTTTAAAATTGATCCACAAGACTAACCGTTTCTAACTTCAAAACTGAAGCAAGCAAAACAATTTCTTTACAACAGTTCATTATTATTATTTTTACCAGTTCTGACAACACTCTTCTATTCCAAATTGCACCAGTCCCTAGCTGATTTACTAGTCCTAAACTCATCGTACAAACCCTACAACAAGTTACAATAGTATACAGTAGATAGAAGAGTGAGTTTGGATAGAACTCACTACTGGCTCTACTCCGATTGACTGGTGGTACTCGACCTGATTGGCTAGAGAGCAGGCTGGCGTTCCGGGATTGATGTGCATTTAGAGTTCCATCAAAGAACGAACAACAAACAATACAGAAGGGAAGGCAACTCGACTCACCAATATGTGACGTTTTTCCCCGATCGAAGGTGAGGACGGTCTGTTGCTCACTAGATCTGTAAATGAGCAGGTCCAGGCAACACATGTTTTTTAAGTCGGGACAGATACGAGGGAGCAGAAGAAGGTTCTACTCACCGGTGTACTGACTGGAAGTCGAGAAGGATAGGCTCCTGGACTGAAGGCCGATGCTCCTACTGTCATTTGTGTATAGAGATATCAAGATTTCGCTGGCGCCTAGACTGGCAATTGATGAGAAGAGTGAGATCCTAGACGTGGAGAGGGTACGCTGCTGTTGGAGTGTTCGATCAGCAGGAGAGGACGAAGGAGTACGCTGTTACTGTTGCAGCCCGTAGACAGAAGGGAAGGAGCCGGCGGATCTGCTGTGTGCAAGGAATGAATACGCTCACGGAGCAAGAAAGGAAAGCGTTGCTTCTGTAGATGAATCTGGACGGAATGCAAGCAGCAGAAATGGAAGGGAATCTGCGAAGATCTCGGCTGTTACGTTCCTAGCAACGTTCAGCAAGGGAACGTGGCATTGCAGTTGGGCTGGCGGCTCCTGGGCTTGCGAAGGGAAGGCTGTGCATGCTGGGCTGGCGCTGCTGGGCTGAAGCGGACGCTAGGCTGATCGACGCTGGGCGCTGGCATACGGGCTGGAGCTGGCGCAAGGACAAGCTGTTGAAGTCGGGCGCTGGCATACGGGCTGGAGCTGGCACAAGGACTAGCTGCAGTCCGGTGCTCGCTGCAGTCCGGAAACGAGATCACCGACTAACGAGTGCACGGAATAGACGGATACGGATCATGATATCGTTTAAGATTGGTTATAAGGCTCCTATCATTTTATGTGAAGGAAAGCTACATAAAATGATAAATTTTATAAAGATCCTATCATTTTATGTGGAGGGAAACTACATAAAATGATAAATTTTATAATAATGTGTCTAACTAAGTAGACGGATATGAGTCAACTGATCGAAATCGGGTTTGTTACAGAAATAAACGGAATAAAAATTCCGGATATTACATCAGTACCCCCTTAAAATAAGTTTCGTCCCGAAACTTAGAATAAGGTATCTACCCAAACAATTTCCACTCAAGAGTTATATTCTAGTCTCACTCCAATTTGTCTCACTTTTTCCTAGCATGCAATCTACTCACGCTATTAAGCACATAAACATCAACAATCACTTAAACATATAATCACAGAAATCATATAAAGTATCGTCTCAGTACTAACCCGTCGGTACTGAGGTAGCGGCTAACTCCGCAACAGGGTAGTTACGTCTAATACTCTCCTCTGTCTCCGAGGTAGCCTCATTAGCTCCTCGTCTAGACCACTGGATCCTCAACATCGGTATCTCCTTAGAACGCAGGCGCCTAGTACTACGCTCTAGGAGGGCTACTGGGTACTCCACAAAAGTGTGGTCTGGCTCGACTATTAGGTCCTCATGACTGATGACGTGTCTAGGATCCGGTATGTACTCTCTCAGATGAGATACATGAAAAACTGGATGTACTCCATCCAATCTCGGTGGCAGTGCTAATCGGTATGCAACCTCTCCGACTCTCTCTAAGATCTCAAATGGACCGACATATCGGGGACTCAGCTTCCCCTTAATGCCGAAACGTCTAACTCCTCTCGTAGGTGACACCCTCAACCACACCTGTGCACCTACTCTAAACTCCAAAGGTCGACGCCGTTTATCGGCGTATGATTTCTGACGACTGTGAGCTGCTAACATCCGCTCCCGGACTAAGGCAATCCGGGCGATGTCATCCTGTATCTGGTCTGGTGCTACTCTATCATCCTTGCTAGGCTCATCCCAGCACAACGGTGTACGACATCTTCGTCCGTACAAAGCCTCATAAGATGCCATCCCAATAGACGCGTGCCAGCTGTTATTATATGAAAACTCTACTAGTGGAAGATGATATGGCCATACCTGTCCCCAATCTAGTACACATGCCCACAACATGTCCTCTAAGGTTTGAATGGTCCTCTCAGACTGTCCGTCTGTCTGTGGGTGATAGGCAGTGGTAAAGTGGAGACTCGTCCCCAGAGCAATATGTACCTGCTGCCAAAATCTCGAGGTAAAACGTCCATCCCTGTCGGAGACGATAGTGCTCGGTACTCCATGGAGTCTCACAATGTGTCTGGTGAACTCCTCAGCTAGACGACTTACCGGCCACATTTCCTTAATCGGAATGAAACGTGCGGTCTTCGTCAGACGGTCTACCACTACCCAAATGGCATCAAAACCTCTACTGAGCCTCAACCCTGAACAAAATCCATAGATATATCCTCCCACTTCCAATGTGGTACTGGAAGTGGGTGGAGCTCTCCTCCGGACCTACGATGCTCAATCTTGACCTGCTGACAGGTCGCACACTGGGCTACATATTGGGCCACGTCAGGCTTCAAACCACCCCACCAGAAGGAACGTCTCACGTCCTTATACATCTTACTCGCTCCTGGATGTACGGAGTAAGGGGTAGCATGAGCCTCACCTAGTATCCTCTGTCTCAACTCACTGTCTGATGGCACACAGATACGGTCCTGCCGTCTCATCACTCCATCGGCACCAATAGTGAACTGAGGTGCCTCATCTCGTGACATCCGGTCTCGGATCCGGGTCAAAGTCGGGCAGGTCTCCTGCTTCTGTCGGATCTCACCCAACAGGTCAGGAAGTAACTCTAAGGTGGCTAACTGATGAGTTGTATCGGGGAACTGGATCTCTACCTCCAACCAAGCTAAGTCTCTCTGTAACTGTGGTTGTACTGTCAACCGAGCTATCGCCTTCTCCCGATGCGTCTTCCGACTCAAAGCGTCAGCAACTACATTCGCCTTCCCGTTGTGGTAGAGAATCTCAAGGTCGAAATCCTTGATCAACTCTAGCCACCGCCTCTGGCGGTTATTCAACTCCCGCTAGGTGAATATGTACTTCAGACTCTTATGGTCTGTGAAGATCTGACAGGTCGATCCATAGAGATAATGACGCCAAATCTTAAGAGCATGTACTACCGCAGCTAACTCCAGGTCATGGGTGGGGTAGTTCTCCTCATACATCTTTAGCTGTCGAGACGCATACGCTATGACCTTACCCCTCTACATCAAGACACACCCCAAGCCCAGCTTGGATGCGTCACTGTACACTACAAAATCCTTTGTACCCTCTGGCTGTGCTAAGATCGGAGCAGACGTCAATCTCCTCTTCAGCTCCTCAAAACTCTGCTGACACGGCTCAGACCAAACGAACCGAGTAGTCTTCCTCAGGAGGCAAGTAAGTCGTCGGGCGATCAGGGAAAACCCTTCCACAAACCGGCGGTAATAACCTGCCAATCCAAGGAAGCTGCAAACCTCCTTAACATTCTTCGGAGGTTGCCAAGAAGACACTGGCTCAATCTTCGCTGGGTCGACCTTAATCCCCTCAGCAGTCACTACATGGCCTAGGAAAGCCACCTCTGACATCCAGAACTCGCACTTGGATAGCTTAGCATATAGCTGACTATCCTGTAGAATCTGTAATACTGTCCTCAAGTGTCCGGCATGCTCCTCTCGACTTCTAGAGTAAACTAGAATGTCGTCAATGGAGACCACTACAAACTGGTCCAAGAAGTCGATGAAAATCCCATTAATCAACTCCATAAATACTGCTGGCGCATTAGTGAGCCCGAATGGCATCACTATAAACTCATAGTGGCCATACCTAGTCCGGATTGCCGTCTTAGGTATGTCCTGGTCTCTCACTCTCAACTGGTGATAACCCGATCACAAGTCTATCCTCGAGAACACTGACGCTCCATGCAGCTGGTCCAGCAGATCATCTATGCGAGGCAGTGGATACTTATTCTTGATGGTGACCTTGTTCAACTCCCGGTAGTCAATACACAACCTCATTGATCCATCCTTCTTCCTCACAAATAATACTGGTGCGCCCCAGGGAGAAACACTAGGGCGTATGAAGCCCTTCTCTGCTAACTACTCTAACTGCTTCTTCAGCTCAAGCAGCTCTATCGGGGCCATGCGGTACGAGGCCTTCGAGATCGGTCTCGTGCCCGGCTCTAACTCAATGCTAAAGTCAACACTCCTCTGTGGAGGTAGACCTAGTAAGTCGTCACTGAATACCTCTGCAAACTCGCATGCAACTGGTATCTCCTCTACTGTCAGGCTCTTGCGCTCCTTCATGGAATAACACTAGAAGGCCTCGCAACCCTGTGCTATCAATCTGGCTGCTCTCACTGCGCTGATAACTGTGCCGGACTTTCCCAGGTCCCAACCTCGGAATATCACTCTGTGACCCTCCTCAGTGGCGACCGCCACAGTTCTCCTACCAATATCTAAGACTGCTCCATGTCTAGTCATCCAATCTATCCCCAATATCACGTCCTCATGTGCTAAGGGCATGACTAGAAAATTTACTAACCAAATCTAGCCTCCCAGATGAATAGGGCAGTCATAAATCTCTCGGGATCCTCTAACCTTACCCCCATCTGGTAACCCAACCGCAAAAGGTACACCCTCTACTGTAGCTAAGGACAACCTATCTACGCATGCATCTGATATAAAGGAGTGCGTAGCACCCGTATCAAATAAAACTCGCACAGGTAAGTCATGGATCCAAATAGTACCTGTGGTCGCAGGTGCTGTAGGCTGTTCGGTGCTCCTCAGCTCGAACACTCTCGATGGTCCTCCTCTGGTGTCAGTGGTACTACCACGTCCCCTGCCACGACGTGATCCCTGTGCCGTACTGTATGAAGCAGGATGTCCTGGAGCCCGGTACTGTTGTTGCTGCTGACTCGGTGCTCTGTACTGAGGAGGTCTCTGTACACTCTTCTCAGCACCTGCAGGAGAAGATCCCTACTGTGAAGGGGCCCTACCCTGACGGCAAAAAGCATCTTTGTGTCCCGGCTTCCCACAAGTGAAGCAAGTGGTAGGTGGTCTCTGGCAATCTGTCTTAATGTGATAGCGGCTACCACAGTTAAAGCACTGTCGATCTCTACTGGGAGTCTGAACTGTAGAGTGGTAGCTAGACCTCCCCTGAGTCTGTCCTCGACCATAACCTGCTACTGCTGCACTGCTACCAGAATGTCCTGTCCTCTGCCGCTTATCCGGCCCACTAGACTGAACTGCTTTCCTTGAAGCTGGCCTATCTCTCTCATAAGCAGAGGCCCTATCTTGATAGTCAGACAAAGTCTCACAGCGGAATCCAGCCAGATATGATCGGGTACTCTCTCTCAATCTCCTGGAGAAAAGGAAAACATGCTGCTCTTTCGGAGGTGCAGCTGGCCCAAGTAGGGTCAACTCTTTCTGAAACTTCTTTATGGCTGCAGCAATCGGGATATCCTCAAATCCCGCCTCAAAGAAATCCTGGAATCTCTCCCTCCTCAGCGAGACAGGACAGTACCTGTCCCTAACAATGTTCCTCATCTGCTCCCAACTGGTGACTCGGCTACGAATGGTACGCCACCATGAATGAGCATCATCTGTGAAACAGGTCTGCACCAAATCCACCTGTCGATCCTCGGGGCAACGTATTGCCTCTAAAGCAGTCTCTATCTTCCCTATCCAGTGCTCCACCTCTAGCCCTATTTCTCCACTGAATGAGGGAACCTTCTCAGAGTTGAAAGCCTTCAACCACTCATCCGGTCTCGGTGCTCTAGACCCAGCAGGCGCTCTATCAGCATTAGCTCTCCTCTCAGGTACAACCGGCACCTGAGACACTCCCTGTGTCACTTGAGCTGACCTAGCCGGTACCACCGGTGGTACCTGGCTAAGCCTCTCAACTCTAGCAGCCTCCTCCATATGCTCGATGTATGCTCTGTACTCTCTATACTCAGATGCTCCAATAGAAACACGTCCTGACTTCGTCGAACGTTCTCCCTGCGCTCCAGACCTAGCGGCGGTCTCATGCCTGACCTCGGGGCCTACACTCTCAGCTACCTCTTCCACAACAGCCTCTGGTATGCTTGCTGCAGGTGGATCCTCTCGAGGAACTCGTCCTCAACCTCTCCCTAGTGGAGGTCTACCCCCACGACCACGCCCTCTAACAGCAGGGGTGCTATCAGCTCGATCCTGTCGGACTGGGGGAAGGGCGGGATGACCCCTACCTCGGCCAGTCGCTGGTGTAGCCCTAGTACGTGCCATCTGCACGAACGGTAACCACTAAAGTTATAATCTACTAATCTATCAAAAACAGTAAAAGTCTATAATAATAATACTAAGAATACCGAGATCCGCGGAGGTAGTGGTGGTCGTACGTACTTTCTATCCCAACCCGACTACGCATGCATTTTAAAACCAAAATTCCTTTTTGAAACTCAGACCCCTTTCGGGTTCTGCTTATTTACTTATATGACCTTTTAGAAGATTTCAAGTGCCATTGTTGCCAACCTAGAGCTCTGATACCATGTTGTAACACCCCAAATTTTACAACTTGGGGAGTTACTAGTTAGGACTGCACAGTGGGTCCCGACCTTAGTTTGACAACAACTTAACAAGATCTTACAACAAGGCACAGATAAGGAAAAACCAGAAATCATAAAATAAATCTTAACAAAGTATGAATGTGACTAGAACAACCAACAGGCGGAAAACATAAGATAACAAGGTACGGAAAGAAAGAAAGAACCAAGGTCCAACTGGAAAACCCACAAATAAAGAAACTGCATCACATCCTAAAAGTACGACACCCCGGCTGACCACTACCATCCGGATCACTCGGCATCTGCTCTATCATGTGGTAAGTCTACACAACATAACAACCGTTAGCTAACTATCCAAATATAAGTAGAATAACAACAGCACAAACACACGCAGAAACAAAAATAAGCAAACATCATGCTGGCACCCAACCATTTATTATCTATCACTTAGGTGATTCACCTTATTCAATTTTACAGTTGTGGCACGAGAACTCTTAAGAGTTCTCGCCTCCGTTCCTTATCCAACTGGGTGTAGGTCTAGCTTACCTCCGCCGGTAGCATCACTACAAACCGAGTGTGGACTAGTCCCTAAAGAAACCCTCAGCGCCCTCAAGCTAACTGAGCAGAATGCCACCGCCCGTTACTTTTAGGCCAAGTATAGGTCGGTAAATATCTATCACAACCTATAACTCTAAACATTTCAATCACACACCACTATCATCATTCATGCTCATATTCAGAAGTCAGCTAAGTAAGCCCAAAGGACTTACCTGTTATAAATCTCGATTCTCTGTAAACCGACTTCGCTCGGTAACTGTAGCAACTCAGTTGCCTGCCAAAGGAGATAAGTGCATTAGCACACTCCAAGGTAATTAGAAGTCTAAGACTTCTAATATAGAAGGTCGTAATAGGTCAGAACTAATTACAGTACTAATTTATGGTAAAAAGACTATTTTACCCTTGGTTCCGAAACTCCCAAAATTTCTAGAATTCTTGTCTAAACTCTTATTTGAGACTATAAAGTCATATTCTAAGTCCTAAAATTTAGTTTGGTTACAAACTGTCACTTTTCTTATTTTCCTATTTTCCGAAAGATCGTAAAGGTCCAACTTCGGTTTCAAATATAAAATTTGTAGAAGCTTAAAAAAATTCCGAAATAATTCTCTAGATCATCTATGATGTTCCATCTACCCTTAGGAGCAAGAATTTCTCCAAACTGTTCATCCATCATTTTCATAAAAATTCTCAAAGTTGACAATTACACTTACAATTTCTATACTTAACCAAAGTTTACAAAAACTGCTTAATTACCCAACTTCGGAAGCTTATAACTTCTAATCCGACCGTTCGTTTCTTCTCAAATTTTAATATAGTAAACTACATATATCTACTTATCATCTATTAAAATTTCAACGGTGGATCTTCTCCCTAACTTTTTAAAATTGATCCACAAGACTAACCGTTTCTAACTTCAAAACTGAAGCAAGCAAAACAATTTCTTTACAACAGTTCATTATTATTATTTTTACCATTTCTGACAGCACTCTTCTATTCCAAATTGCACCAGTCCCTAGCTGATTTACTAGTCCTAAACTCATCCTACAAACCCTACAACAAGTTACAATAGTATACACTAGATAGAAGAGTGAGTTTGGATAGAACTCACTGCTGGCTCTACTCCGATTGACTGGTGGTACTCGACCTGATTGGCTAGAGAGCAGGCTGGCGTTCCGGGATTGCTGTGCATTTAGAGTTCCATCAAAGAACGAACAACAAACAGTACAGAAGCGAAGGCAACTCGACTCACCAATATGTGACGTTTTTCCCCGATCGAAGGTGAGGACGGTCTGTTGCTCACTAGATCTGTAAATGAGCAAGTCCAGGCAACACATGTTATTCAAGTCGGGACAGATACGAGGGAGCAGAAGAAGGCTCTACTCATCGGTGTACTGACTGGAAGTCGAGTAGGATAGGCTCCTAGACTGAAGGCCGATGCTCCCGCTGTCGTTTGTGTATAGAGATATCAAGATTTCGCTGGCGCCTAGACTGGCAATTGATGAGAAGAGTGAGATCCTGGACGTGGAGAGGGTACGCTGCTATTGGAGTGTTCGATCAGCAGGAGAGGACGAAGGAGTACGCTGTTGCTGTTGCAGCCCGTAGACAGAAGGGAAGGAGCCGGCGGATCTGTTGCGTGCAAGGAATGAATACGCTCACGGAGCAAGAAAGGAAAGCGTTGCTTCTGTAGATGAATCTGGACGGAATGCAAGCAGCAGAAATGGAAGGGAATCTGCAAAGATCTCGGCTGTTACGTTCCTAGCAACATTCAGCAAGGGAACGTGGCATTGTAGTTGGGCTGGCGGCTCATGGGCTTGCGAAGGGAAGGCTGTGCACGCTGGGCTGGCGCTGCTGGGCTGAAGCGGACGCTGGGCTGATCGACGCTGGGCGCTGGCATACGGGCTGGAGTTGGCGCAAGGACAAGCTGCTATAGCTGGGCGCTGGCATACGGGTTGGAGCTGGCGCAAGGACAAGCTGCAGTCCGGTGCTCGCTCCAGTCTGGAAACGAGATCACCGACTAACGAGTGCACGGAATAGACGGATACGGATCATGATATCGTTAAGATTGGTTATAAGGCTCCTATCATTTTATGTGAAGGAAAGCTACATAAAATGATAAATTTTATAAAGATCCTATCATTTTATGTGGAGGGAAACTACATAAAATGATAAATTTTATAATAATGTGTCTAACTAAGTAGACGGATATGGGTCAACTGATCGAAATCGGGTTTGTTACAAAAATAAACGGAATAAAAATTCCGGATATTACAAGATCCTATGTAATATTATCTTAGAGTAGATTGAGAGAATCATGTATATCTTTTACAAAATATATTTGGTTGATGTTAGAAGATCCTATGTAATATTAGAAGATCCTATGTAATATTATGTTTGAGTAAATTGAGAGAATCGTGTATATCTTTTACAAGATATATTTGATTGATATTAGAAGATCTGGGATGTTATCACTCACGCCTCTCCTACATATATAGGATACCTGGCGCCTGTTATCTCTTCGTCTTCATCCTCCTCAATTCATAGAATCTCTCCCTATCCTATCTCCCTATCCTGTTTGAGTTCTTGTTGAAGAGTTCAACTTCAATACTCCTCAATTCATAGAATCTCTCACTATCTCTTCGTCTTTATCCTCCTCAATTCAGAGCAGATTCAAAGTCGGCCGACATAAAAAAAACAAGAACAAGCGGCGTCGATCACAAGTTAATAGTACAAATCCCCTGTTGATGTCGTGTGTGTCGGTTATGGGCCGCCGGATACCGGCGGTGATCTGATCTGGTTCCGTCTGGAGGTTTGGAGGGTAGGTCGAAGTGGTTCGGGGTCGGATCTTGATTGCAGATTTTATCGATTTCCCTGTGATTTCGCTTTCGCCTGCCGAGTGTTGATCGATTGGGAGGAATAGTGATGAAGAGGAGGCAGAAGAAGCGGATAATGAGGGACCGTTACGAGGAGCTTTAACGCTTCCATGGATTCCTTGGAAGAGGCATTACCTATGAGGTGTGTTGCGTTGCTTATCTTCTCCTGTTTTCATTAATTTTTTTGTGTTGCTTATCTTCTCCTGTTTTCATTACCTACGAGAGGAGTTAGACGTTTCGGCATTAAGGGGAAGCTGAGTCCCCGATACGTCGGCCCATTTGAGATCGTAGAGAGAGTCGGAGAGGTTGCTTACCGACTAGCACTGCCACCGAGATTAGAGGGAGTACACCCAGTTTTTCATGTATCCCAGCTGCGAGAGTACATACCGGATCCTAGACACATCATCAGTCATGAGGATCTGATAGTTGAGCCAGACCACACTTTTGTGGAGTACCCAGTAGCCGTCCTAGAACGTAGCATTAGGCGCCTGCGTTCTAAAGAGATACCGATGCTGAGGATTCAGTGGTCTAGACGAGGAGCTGATGAAGCTACCTGGGAGACAGAGGAGAGTATTAGACGTAATTACCCTGAGTTCTTTGCGGAGTTAGCCGCTACCTCAGTACCGACGGGTTAGTACTGAGACAATACCTTATATGATTTCTGTGATTATATGTTTAAAAGATTGTTTATGTTTATGTGCTTGATGACGTGATTAGTTTGCATGCTAGAATATAACTCTTGAAGGGAAAGGTTGGGGTAGATACCTTATTCCAAGTTTCGGGACGAAACTTATTTTAAGGGGGTACTGATGTAATATCCGGAATTTTTATTCCGTCTTTTTCTGTTATAAACCCGATCTCGATCAGTTGATTCATATCCGTCTACTTAGTTAGACATATTATGATAAAATTTATCATTTTATGTAGATCCCCTTCACATAAAATGATGAAATCCTTTAAAAGTTTATCATTTTATGTAGCTTCCCCTTCACATAAAATGATAGGATCTTTATAAAATTTATCGTTTTAGGTAGCTTACTTTCACATAAAATAATAAGTTTAGCCTAAGTTAGAATATGACAAGGCCCGGACAAGTCTGTGACGAAGGTGTGACAAGGTCCAGACAAGGCTGTGACGAAGCTGTGACAAGGCCAGACAAGGCTGTGACGAGTCTGTGACAAGGCCAGACAAGGCTGTGACAAGTCTGTGACAAGCCCAGACACGCTGTTGACAGCCCAGCGCCAACAACGCCAGCAGCCGTTCAGCCCAGCGCCAGCCAGTGCCTTCTCCAGCCCAGCTGCTGCAGCCCAGTAGCGCCTGCTGCTTACTCCAGCCCACTGCCTTGCCCATCTTCAGCCAGCTCCTGCCTTAGCTTCTTCAACTCGTGGCCAGCAGCCCAAGATAGCAGCCCAGTTCCGTCCTGCTGAGATGCACGTTCAGCCCAACAGCAGCAAACCGCCTATTCCAGCCCAGGAAAGAGCAGCCCTTTACCTTCTGCATACCCACGACAATTTAAGCCAGCTGGAAGAATGATCTGCAGCAATTAATTGGACATAAATCCCTATGTAACAGCCGTGAAATTAGGAAGGAAACTCACCTTCTGTTCAGCATACAATCACACGTTAATTCTGTCCAGATTCACAGCAACCGTTATCTCCTCCCTCCTGCGTTTTCTTTTCTTCTGCACACACCCAGCAGCGTCAAGGTAAGTGCAGAAATCGTTCTTCTGTCTCCACCTTATCCTCTCTACCGCCCCATCTGTGTACAGCACTCACCATCCTTCTCTATTCGTTTCTTCATCCGGCACTGCTAGGTCTCAAACTGCAGCCACCTACATAATCGAAAGGTTGAGTCCATCGAGTTACAGCTACTGCAAAGAACCGCCTCTTTCTGCCCCTACTGGTAAGAAGATCCTTCCCCATCTGTATCTTATGGATATCATAGCCACAATGACTCATTACCCTTCTTTTATTCCGATCACACTTCCAACAGTTGCAGCCGTGGGATCAACCAGCAGGCTCGGTTTTGGTACAGATCGGAACCAACAACAAATTAACATTCTAGCTGCAAACCGGTAAGAGCCTAAACTTAGATTAAAATAGGTTTCCGATTAGTTGAAGTGGAAGGTTATTATATAATCTTTTGTGTGTATATTATTTCCGTAATGTTAGATTGAGGGGCTGCTGTAATTCGACCTTGAGCATAGATAAAATAGTGATAAGTAGCTGCTGGAATTTATAAATAACATGATAGATATAAGGGCTGCTGTAATTTTCAATTTTATTTCCTTCAGCTTTTAGGTTATAAACAGCCTACCTTGTCGATCAATTATTAACCGTTTGGATAAAGATCCACCGTTGAATTTTGGATATGTTGTAGATGGATATATGTAGTTTAGCATATTAAAATTTGAGAAGAAATAAACGGTCGGAATGAAAGTTATGAGCTCCCGAAGTTAGGTAGTTGAGCAGTTTTGGGTAAACTCAAGTTTTGGCTAAGTATAGGAAATTAGAGTGAAGGAACCGACTTTGTGAATTATTATAAAAATATTGGCTGAACAGTTTGGAGAAATTCTTTCTCCTAAGGTTAGATAGAACCTCATAGATAATCTAGAGATTTAATTCGGAATTTTTATAAGCTGTTAAGAATTTTATATTTAGAGCCGAAGTTAAACCTTTACGATTTTTCCGGAAAATAGAAACATAGGAAAAATGTCAGTTTGGAACCAAATAAAATTTTAGAAGTTAGAATATATTTTTAGAACTTCAAATAGGAGTTTAGACATGAATTTTAAGGTTTTCGAGAAAATCGGAACCAAGGGTAAAATGGTCATTTTACCCTAAACTAATATTGTAACTAGTTATGTCTTAATACATCATTGGATCTTAGAAGTTTTAGACTTCTATCTACGTGAGAGTGTGCCAATACACTTATCGCCTTTGACAGGCAACTGAGTGGTGACAGTTTACAGAGCGAGTGGTTGATAAAGAGTCGAGCGTTATAACAGGTAAGTCCTTCGGGCTTACTTAGCTGACTGCTAAATATGAGTATAAATGATGATGGTGGTGTGTGATTGACATGTTAGAGAGATAGGTTGTGATATATAATTACCGACCTATATTTTGGCCTAAGAGTAACGGGCGGTGGCATTCTGCTCAGTAGCTCGCGGGGCGCTGGGGGTTTCTTTCGGGACTAGTCCACACATGGTTTGTAGTGATGCTACCAATGGAAGTCAGCTAGACCTACACCAGTTGGATAAGGAACGGAGGCGAGAACTAATAATAATTCTCGTGCCACAACTTAAATTGAATAATGTGAATCACTTAAATAATAGATAATAATTGGTTGAGTGCCAGCATGATGTTTGTTTATTTTTGTTTCTGCTTGTGTTTGTGCTGTTATCTTTTTACTTATATTTGGACAGTTAGCTAACTGTTGATATGTTGTTTAGACTTGACACAGGTTAGAGCAGATGCCGAGTGATCCAGATGGTAGTGGTCAGCCGGGGTGTCGTACTTTAGGACGTTTTACAGTTTCTGCATTTGTGGGTTTTACAGTTGAACATTGTTTCCTTTCGTACTTTGTTATTTTCCGTTTTCCGGCTGTAGTCGATCTGGTCACATTCATGCATTATTAAGAACTATTTTATGATTTCTGATTTTTCCTTATCTGTGCCTTGTTGTAAGATCTCGTTAAGTTGTTGTCAAACTAAGGTCGGGACCCACTGTGCGGTCCTAACCAGTAACTCCCTAAGTTGAAAAATTTGGGGTGTTACAACATGGTATCAGAGCTCTAGGTTGGCAACAATGGCACTTGAATCTTCTAAAAAGGTCATATAAGTAAATAAACAGAACCCGAAAAGGGTCTGAGTTTTCCAAAGAGAATTTTGGTTTTAAAATGCATACAGAGTCGGGTTGGGATAGAAAGTACGGATGACCACCACTACCTCTGCGGATCTCGGTAATCTTAGAATAATTATAGACTTGTACTGTTATGATAGATTAGCTAGTTTATAACTGTAGTTATTACTATTCGTGCAGATGGCACGTACTAGGGCTGCACTAGTGACTGGCCGAGGTAGGGGTCGTCCCCCCCTTCCCCCAGTCAGACAGGATCGAGCTGATAGCACCCCTACTGTTAGAGGGCGTGGTCGTGGGGGTAGACCTCCACTAGGGAGAGGTCGAGGACGAGTTCCTCGAGAGGACCCACCTGCAGCAAGCATACCAGAGGCTGCGGTAGAAGAAGTAGCTGAGAGTGTAGGCCCCGAGGTCAGGCCTGAGACCGCCGCTAGGTCTGGAGCGCAAGGAGCACGTTCTACTGAGTCTGGACGTGTTTCTATTGGAGCATCTGAGTACAAGGAGTTCAGAGCCTATGTTGAGCGCAGGGAAGAAGCTGCCAGAGTGGAGAGGCTTACTCAGGTACCACCAGTGGTACCGGCTAGGTCAGCTCAGGTGACACAGGGAGTGTCTCAGGTGCCGGCTGTATCTGAGAGGACGGATGATGTTGATAGAGCACCTACTGGGGCCAGAGCACCGAGACCGGATGAGTGGTTGAAGGCTTTCAACTCTCAGAAGGTCCCCTCATTCAGCGGAGAGATAGGGCTAGAGGTAGAGCACTGGATAGGGAAGATTGAGACTGCTTTGGAGGCAATACGTTGCCCCGTGGATCGACAGGTAGATTTGATACAGATCTGTTTCACAGATGATGCTCATTCATGGTGGCGTACCATTCGTGGCCGAGTCACCAGCTGGGAGCAGATGAGAAACATTGTTAGAGACAAGTACTGTCCAGTTTCACTGAGGAGAGAGAGATTCCAGGATTTCATTGAGGCGGGATTTGAGGATATCCCGATTGCTGCAGCTATAAAGAAATTTCAGAAGGAACTGACCTTGCTTGGACCATCTGCACCTCCAAAAGAGCAGCATGTGTACCTTTTCTCCAGGAGGTTGAGAGAGAGTACCCGATCCTACCTGGCTGGATTCCGCTGTGAGACCTTGTCTGATTATCAGGATAGGGCCTCTGCTTATGAGAGAGATAGGCCAGCTTCTAGGAAAGCAGCTCAGTCTAGTGGGCCGGATAAGCGGCAAAGGACAGGACATGCTGGTAGCAGTGCAGCAGTAGCAGGTTATGGTAGAGGACAGTCTCAGGGGAGGTCCAGCTACCACTCTACAGTTCGGACTCCCGGTGGGGATCGACAGTGCTTTAACTGTGGGGGCCGTGATCACATTAAGACGGACTGCCCGAAACCACCGGTCACTTGCTTCACTTGTGGGAAGCCGGGACACAGGGCTACTTTCTGCCGTCAGGGCAAGGCTTCTTCCCAACAGGGATCTTCTCCTGCAGGTGCTGAGAAGAGTGTACAGAGACCCCCTCAGTACCGAGCTCCGAGTCAGCAGCAGCAGCAGTACCGGGCTCCAGGACATCCTGCTTCATATAGTACTGCACAGGGATCAGGTCGTGGCAGAGGACGTGGTAGTACCACTGACACCAGAGGAGGACCATCGAGAGTGTTCGAGCTGAGGAACACTGAGCAGCCTGCAGCACCTGCGACCACAGGTACTATTTGGATCCATGACTTACCTGTGAGAGTTTTATTTGATACGGGTGCTACGCACTCATTTATATCAGATGCATGTGTAGATAGGTTGTCCTTAACTACAGTAGAGGGTGTGCCTTTTGTGGTTGGGTTACCAGATGGGGGTAAGGTTAGAGGATCTCGAGAGATTTATGACTGCCCTATTCACTTGGGAGGCCGGATCTGGTTAGTAAATTTTCCAGTCATGCCCTTAGCACATGAGGACGTGATATTAGGGATAGATTGGATGACTAGACATGGAGCCGTCTTGGATATTGGTAGGAGGACTGTGACTGTTGCCACGGAGGAGGGCCACAGAGTTATATTCCGAGGTTGGGACCTCGGAAAGTCCGGCACAATTATCAGTGCAGTGAGGGCAGCCAGATTGATTTCACAGGGTTGCGAGGCCTTCTGGAGTTATGCCATGAAGGAGCGCAAGAGCCTGACAGTAGAGGAGATACCAGTCGCATGCGAGTTTGCAGAGGTCTTCAGTGACGACTTACCAGGGCTACCTCCACAAAGGAGTGTGGACTTTAGCATCGAGTTAGAGCCGGGCACGAGACCGATCTCGAAGGCCCCGTACCGCATGGCCCCGATAGAGCTGCTTGAGCTGAAGAAGCAGTTAGAGGAGTTAGCAGAGAAGGGCTTCATACGCCCTAGAGTTTCTCCCTGGGGCGTGCCAGTGTTATTTGTGAAGAAGAAAGATGGATCGATGAGACTGTGTATCGACTACAGGGAGTTGAACAAGGTCACCATCAAGAATAAGTATCCACTACCTCGCATAGATGATCTGCTGGACCAGCTATACGGGGCGTCAGTGTTCTCGAGGATAGATTTGAGATCGGGTTATCACCAGCTGAGGGTGAGAGATCAGGACATACCTAAGACAGCATTCCGGACTAGGTATGGTCATTATGAGTTTGTAGTGATGCCATTCGGGCTCACTAATGCGCTAGCAGTATTTATGGAGTTGATGAATGGGATTTTCATCGACTTCTTAGACCAGTTTGTAGTGGTCTTCATTGACGACATTCTAGTTTACTCTAGAAGTCGAGAGGAGCATGCCGGACACTTGAGGACAGTGTTGCAGATTCTAC
Organism: Fagopyrum homotropicum; assembly: GCA_033239125.1. Lineage (NCBI taxonomy): Eukaryota > Viridiplantae > Streptophyta > Magnoliopsida > Caryophyllales > Polygonaceae > Fagopyrum > Fagopyrum homotropicum. The sequence continues at coordinate 96,492,493 of BSWB01000007.1, read as the reverse complement.
AGGATAGTCAGCTATATGCTAAACTATCCAAGTGTGAGTTCTGGATGTCAGAGGTGGCGTTCCTAGGCCATGTAGTGACTGCTGAGGGGATTAAGGTCGACCCGGCGAAGATTGAGTCAGTGTCTTCTTGGCAACCTCCGAAGAATGTGAAGGAGGTTCGCAGCTTCCTTGGATTGGCAGGGTATTACCGTCGGTTTGTGGAAGGGTTTTCCCTGATTGCCCGACCCCTTACTTCTCTCCTAAGGAAGACTACTCGTTTCGTCTGGTCTGAGCCGTGTCAATAGAGTTTTGAGGAGCTGAAGAGGAGATTGACGTCTGCTCCGATCTTAGCACAACCTGAGGGTACAGAGGACTTTGTGGTGTACAGTGACGCATCCAAGCTGGGCTTGGGGTGTGTCTTGATGCAGAGGGGTAAGGTTATAGCATATGCGTCTCGACAGCTGAAGACGTATGAAGAGAACTACCCCACTCATGATCTGGAGTTAGCAGCAGTAGTGCACGCTCTTAAGATCTGGCGTCATTATCTCTATGGAGCGACCTGTCAGATCTTCACAGACCATAAGAGTCTGAAGTACATATTCACTCAGCGGGAGTTGAATAACCGCCAGAGACGGTGGCTAGAGTTGATCAAGGATTTTGACCTTGAAATTCTCTACCACCCCGGAAAGGCGAATGTAGTTGCTGACGCTTTGAGTCGGAAGACGCCTCAGGAGAAGGCGATAGCTCGGTTGACGGTACAGCCACAGTTACAGAGGGACTTAGCTTGGTTGGAAGTAGAGATCCAGTTCCCCGATACAGCTCATCAGTTAGCCACCTTAGAGTTACTTCCTGACCTGTTGGGTGAGATCCGACAGAACAGGAGACCTGTCCGACTTTGACCCGGATCCGAGACCGGATGTCACGAGATGAGGCACCTCAGTTCACTATTGGTGCCGATGGAGTGATGAGACGACAGGACCGTGTCTGTGTGCCATCAGACAGTGAGCTGAGACAGAGGATACTAGGTGAGGCTCATGCTACCCCTTACTCCGTACATCCAGGAGCGAGTAAGATGTATAAGGACGTGAGACGTTCCTTCTGGTGGGGTGGTTTGAAGCCCGATGTGGCCCGATATGTAGCCAGTGTGCGACCTGTCAGCAGGTCAAGATTGAGCATCTTAGATCCGGAGGAGAGCTACACCCACTTCCAGTACCACATTGGAAGTGGGAAGACATTTCTATGGATTTCGTCACCGGATTGAAGCTCAGCAGAGGTTTTGATGCCATTTGGATAGTAGTAGACCGTATGACGAAGACCGCACGTTTCATTCCGATTAAGGAAACATGGCCGGTAAGTCGTCTAGCAGAGGAGTTCACCAGGCATATTGTGAGATTCCATGGAGTACCGAGGGCTATCGTCTCCGACAGGGATGGACGTTTTACCTCGAGGTTCTGGCAGCAGGTACATACTGTTTTGGGTACGAGTCTTCACTTTACCACTGCCTACCACCCACAGACAGACGGTCAGTCAGAGAGGACCATCCAGACCCTAGAGGACATGTTGCGGGCATGTGTGCTAGATTGGGGACAGGTATGGCCAGATCACCTCCCACTAGTAGAGTTTTCATATAATAACAGTTGGCATGCGTCTATTGGGATGGCACCTTATGAGGCTTTGTACGGATGGAGATGTCGTACACCGTTGTGTTGGGATGAGCCTAGCAAGGCTGATGGAGTAATACCAGACCAAATACAAGACGACATCGCCCGGATTGCCTTAGTCCGGGAGAGGATGTTAGCAGCTCAGAGTCGTCAGAAGTCCTACGCCGACAAAAGGCGTCGACCTTTGGAGTTTAGAGTAGGTGCACAAGTGTGGTTGAGGGTGTCACCTACGAGAGGAGTTAGACGTTTCGGCATTAAGGGGAAGCTGAGTCCCCGATACGTCGGCCCATTTGAGATCGTAGAGAGAGTCGGAGAGGTTGCTTACCGACTAGCACTGCCACCGAGATTAGAGGGAGTACACCCAGTTTTTCATGTATCCCAGCTGCGAGAGTACATACCGGATCCTAGACACATCATCAGTCATGAGGATCTGATAGTTGAGCCAGACCACACTTTTGTGGAGTACCCAGTAGCCGTCCTAGAACGTAGCATTAGGCGCCTGCGTTCTAAGGAGATACCGATGCTGAGGATTCAGTGGTCTAGACGAGGAGCTGATGAAGCTACTTGGGAGACAGAGGAGAGTATTAGACGTAATTACCCTGAGTTCTTTGCGGAGTTAGCCGCTACCTCAGTACCGACGGGTTAGTACTGAGACGATACCTTATATGATTTCTGTGATTATATGTTTAAAAGATTGTTTATGTTTATGTGCTTGATGATGTGATTAGTTTGCATGCTAGAATATAACTCTTGAAGGGAAAGGTTGGGGTAGATACCTTATTCCAAGTTTCGGGACGAAACTTATTTTAAGGGGGTACTGATGTAATATCCGGAATTTTTATTCCGTCTTTTTCTGTTATAAACCCGATCTCGATCAGTTGATTCATATCCGTCTACTTAGTTAGACATATTATGATAAAATTTATCATTTTATGTAGATCCCCTTCACATAAAATGATGAAATCCTTTAAAAGTTTATCATTTTATGTAGCTTCCCCTTCACATAAAATGATAGGATCTTTATAAAATTTATCGTTTTAGGTAGCTTACTTTCACATAAAATAATAAGTTTAGCCTAAGTTAGAATATGACAAGGCCCGGACAAGTCTGTGACGAAGCTGTGACAAGGTCCAGACAAGGCTGTGACGAAGCTGTGACAAGGCCAGACAAGGCTGTGACGACTCTGTGACAAGGCCAGACAAGGCTGTGACAAGCCCAGACACGCTGTTGACAGCCCAGCGCCAACAACGCCAGCAGCCGTTCAGCCCAGCGCCAGCCAGTGCCTTCTCCAGCCCAGCTGCTGCAGCCCAGTAGCGCCTGCTGCTTACTCCAGCCCACTGCCTTGCCCGTCTTCAGCCAGCTCCTGCCTTACCTTCTTCAACTCGTGGCCAGCAGCCCAGTTCCGTCCTGCTGAGATGCACGTTCAGCCCAACAGCAGCAAACCGCCTATTCCAGCCCAGGAAAGAGCAGCCCTTTACCTTCTGCATACCCACGACAATTTAAGCCAGCTCGAAGAATGATCTGCAGCAATTAATTGGCCATAAATCCCTATGTAACAGCCGTGAAATTAGGAAGGAAACTCACCTTCTGTTCAGAATACAATCACACGTTAATTCTGTCCAGATTCACAGCAACCGTTATCTCCTCCCTCCTGCGTTTTCTTTTCTTCTGCACACACCCAGCAGCGTCAAGGTAAGTGCAGAAATCGTTCTTCTGTCTCCACCTTATCCTCTCTAACGCCCCATCTGTGTACAACCCTCACCATCCTTCTCTATTCGTTTCTTCGTCCGGCACTGCTAGGTCTCAAACTGCAGCCACCTACATAATCGAAAGGTTGAGTCCATCGAGTTACAGCTACTGCAAAGAACCGCCTCTTTCTGCCCCTACTAGTAAGAAGATCCTTCCCCATCTGTATCTTATGGATATCATAGCCACAATGACTCATTACCCTTCTTTTATTCCGATCACACTTCCAACAGTTGCAGCCGTGGGATCAACCAGCAGGCTCGGTTTTGGTACAGATCGGAACCAACAACAAATTAACATTCTAGCTGCAAACCGGTAAGAGCCTAAACTTAGATTAAAATAGGTTTCCGATTAGTTGAAGTGGAAGGTTATTATATAATCTTTTGTGTGTATATTATTTCCGTAATGTTAGATTGAGGGGCTGCTGTAATTCGACCTTGAGCATAGATAAAATAGTGATAAGTAGCTGCTGGAATTTATAAATAACATGATAGATATAAGGGCTGCTGTAATTTTCAATTTTATTTCCTTCAGCTTTTAGGTTATAAACCGTCTACCTTGTCGATCAATTATTAACCGTTTGAATAAAGATCCACCGTTGAATTTTGGATATGTTGTAGATGGATATATGTAGTTTAGCATATTAAAATTTGAGAAGAAATGAACGGTCGGATTGAATGTTATGAGCTCCCGAAGTTAGGTAGTTGAGCAGTTTTGGGTAAACTCAAGTTTTGGCTAAGTATAGGAAATTAGAGTGAAGGAACCGACTTTGTGAATTATTATAAAAATATTGGCTGAACAGTTTGGAGAAATTCTTTCTCCTAAGGTTAGATAGAACCTCATAGATAATCTAGAGATTTAATTCGGAATTTTTATAAGCTGTTAAGAATTTTATATTTAGAGCCGAAGTTAAACCTTTACGATTTTTCCGGAAAATAGAAACATAGGAAAAATGTCAGTTTGGAACCAAATAAAATTTTAGAAGTTAGAATATATTTTTAGAACTTCAAATAGGAGTTTAGACATGAATTTTAAGGTTTTCGAGAAAATCGGAACCAAGGGTAAAATGGTCATTTTACCCTAAACTAATATTGTAACTAGTTATGTCTTAATACATCATTGGATCTTAGAAGTTTTAGACTTCTATCTACGTGAGAGTGTGCTAATACACTTATCGCCTTTGACAGGCAACTGAGTGGTGACAGTTTACAGAGCGAGTGGTTGATAAAGAGTCGAGCGTTATAACAGGTAAGTCCTTCGGGCTTACTTAGCTGACTGCTAAATATGAGTATAAATGATGATGGTGGTGTGTGATTGACATGTTAGAGAGATAGGTTGTGATATATAATTACCGACCTATATTTTGGCCTAAGAGTAACGGGCGGTGGCATTCTGCTCAGTAGCTCGCGGGGCGCTGGGGGTTTCTTTCGGGACTAGTCCACACATGGTTTGTAGTGATGCTACCAATGGAAGTCAGCTAGACCTACACCAGTTGGATAAGGAACGGAGGCGAGAACTAATAATAATTCTCGTGCCACAACTTAAATTGAATAATGTGAATCACTTAAATAATAGATAATAATTGGTTGAGTGCCAGCATGATGTTTGTTTATTTTTGTTTCTGCTTGTGTTTGTGCTGTTATCTTTTTACTTATATTTGGACAGTTAGCTAACTGTTGATATGTTGTTTAGACTTGACACAGGTTAGAGCAGATGCCGAGTGATCCAGATGGTAGTGGTCAGCCGGGGTGTCGTACTTTAGGACGTTTTACAGTTTCTGCATTTGTGGGTTTTACAGTTGAACATTGTTTCCTTTCGTACTTTGTTATTTTCCGTTTTCCGGCTGTAGTCGATCTGGTACATTCATGCATTATTAAGAACTATTTTATGATTTCTGATTTTTCCTTATCTGTGCCTTGTTGTAAGATCTCGTTAAGTTGTTGTCAAACTAAGGTCGGGACCCACTGTGCGGTCCTAACCAGTAACTCCCTAAGTTGAAAATTTTGGGGTGTTACAAAAATACTAAAGCAATATCTATTTTTAAAACTAACCAATCACAATTTTTTAACGTTAAGCAGATTAGTTGAAACAAAACAAATCATATTTATACGATTAAACTAACATGGATCACGATTTTTGTAAAATATTTTTTTTGATTAATCGGAACAACATGGATCATTGTGTATTTAACGTAAATCATGCCAATCATTTTTTCTAACGTAAAGATCTGATAGATTCCCGAGTTCTAATTTATCAATTTTTTAAAATTTTACGTCAAATCTTTTTTTTTTGTCGATTGATAAACTTCTCTTATACGTTACGATCTAAACTTACAGGGGAAACAATATCTTGGTTTCAGAGATACTTAACTTCTCACATTATTTTCTCTCTCTATATATATGGATCATGTTTTGTCGCCTTCCATCCCGCTCCAGTTCTTAGGTAAATCTACAAATTTCTACATCTTCTATCCAGTTCCAATTTTCCTATATTGATCATTTTTCTTTTTTTTAGGGTTCCGACGCTTTGAAGATATTTTTCAAGCTACAATTTTATGGCTTCATTATATCTTTTTCAAATAAATCTCGCACCATCACATAAGGAAAAGTTAAATTTTGTTTGTTAGGTTTGTATGATCATCTTATTTCATCTACCTTTTCTTCATTTTACTAACTAATATTGTCATGTTGTTAGTTATATTATTGTTTTTCAATTTGCAGTTGGTTCCAATATCGTTTCCTTTTCACTCTAATGATACATATTCATAAGAAGTTGCGTGCGTTAATGGTTGATTCTATTTCCTCTTATTTGTTGTTTTTGAATATCAGAGATAAGTAAAACAAAACCCTAAGCAATACTCCCCAAACAATGGTGACCAACAGACAACTCCATTTACATACTACATCAACTCCTCGTCTCTTCAATACGTTCATTCCCGTCATCACATAGTTGCTCGCGGTTATATTTATCCTTCCACCGATCATGACGTTGTTACTCGCAAGAAGCTCCTCTTTCAAATCTGTCGGAGCCGCCTGGAGCGGTGTCACATTGAACATCTCCTGGCCCCTCTCGAAGCATTGTCCTGCCCTATCGCCGCCGAATTCATCCTACAACATACCTTGATAAGGGTACTTAACCACCGTCGCATAGTGGAACCACATCCAGTACGAGCCGCACTACCTCCACCACATCTTAGTTTCCAGCCACCAACGACCGACACCGGCAATCATTGGTTGTTGTCCTAAGGAGTTTATGATACGGGTTTTGTATATGGGTTTAGTAGTTTTTTTTTTCTTTTTCTTATTACAATTTTTTTGATCAATAGATACTAAAGATTAACAAGTCACACGATGATGAAGTGATGAAAATGGGGTCATTTGCGCCCCGGTGTTGCATACTATTTTAGGCTATATAAGGCTTACAAACATGTAACAAATCATCCATTTATGATTGTGATCCCAAGTTTCGTTTTCAACGGTGATGAAGAGGCTAAAAGGAGAAAATGTTCTTCCATTGAATAAAAATAAGAGTAAAAGGGGTAAGTAGGTTAATATAGAATCCATGTAGAAGAATTAGGCAATTATGTTTTTTTTATACAAGCGTAAGCCAAAGGGGGAATAGTCTCTAGAAACTTGTCGCCCCAAGGCATCCAAACGGATGAGGTCTTCAACATCTACAGGTAGCACCCCATCACCAGCCGCTGACGCAAAGCCATGCAACGCAAATTAATATGCTACGGTGTTGAAATCCCAAAAATAGAGGTGAGCACAAAGCTGATCAAAACCGGAGATCCGGGAGGAGATGTCCGAGAAGATCAAAACGGAGCCAAAGAGAAGAAAGGTGAAGCTGGAGGAGGACTATCAACACGAAAACGCAAAGCATCTCACAAAGATGAAACGGGAATGGAGACTAGGCGCCTTCGAATTTTACAGAAAAGATAAATTATTATATAATTGAATATCCTTCTTTAATTAATCAAAAGGTTATTCCTAATTAATTTGCTTGTTTTATAATTAATTAAAAAAATTGATATTAGTTACCTAAAATTAAGGAAACAATTTTTCCATAATATATCTTCCAACATGTATCTATTTATCACGATTCTGAACAGATTTGAGGGAAACAACCTCCATTTTAGACATAAGTTTTCATCATCATCAAAAATCGTTCAGAGTGTGCGTTTCGTCTTGAATTCACTTTATAAATTTACATAAATCGGTTGTGTTTGTATTCAACTTGCGGAATACGATTACTGGCCATTTTGACGTCGCCTTCGTTACAGTTGGGTGTTTGTTTCTGCAATTTGCTTCAATTTACGTCAATTTCATTGATTGCGGTTGGTGATTTTGCATCCAAATCTGTGTGGCAAGCGTTTTAAGGTGAGTTTGTAGTTCATATTATGTAGCCTTATACAATTTCTGGTCAACAATTTCATATTATATTTGTGTAGCCAGATCTGATATTTTGTAACATCATATGTGTGGTAAATTTGTTCTTCTGTGAAAATTATGTTTATAATTATGCGTTGTCATAATTTTCACACACAACGTTTGAAGGTTGAAGACAGAGAAGACGAGTATGATATTTGTGAAAATTATGTACATAATTATGTACATAATTATGTGCTGACTGTGAAAATTATGTACATAATTTTCACAAACAACATTTGAAGGTTGAAGATGAAGAAGACGAGTGTTTTGCAAGTTGCAAGTGAATACTCTCTATAATATCTATGATGCTATTTTCTCGGGATGTTTTGAGCAAGTTGAAAAGACGAATCCCGTAATATCAATAAATATCCAGTTGCCTTTTTTTACGGATTTCAATTTTTGTTTTTGGTAGTTTATTATATCTTTTAGGGAAAAGCCCTTAATTAGTTATCCTAATTTTAGCATTAATTTATTTTATTTACATTTATTATTTGGTATAGAAATTAAAAGAGCCTATATTGTATATGGGATACAAAAAAGACTTTTCTACACCAATTTTCTCTAAAGTTATTGCCGCCCATATATTTAAATTTTTTATTTTTTAATTCGAAAAAATTTTCTAAACTTATATCTATTAAAGCAGGCACCTCTATTGCCACGTGTCAAGCCACGGTTCTCCCAGCCCCAAAAATTATTTTAAAAAGTGATTTTTAAAAGTTAAAATCTATTTAAATTTTGTTATAGTGAACGTCAGTAAAACAGTTGTAGATAATATCAAGGTTACAAAAATATTCTACTCCTACAAGTTCGGGAATCAAAAGTTTATTTCAACAAGTTTGTAGATCACATATCCAACGCACAATATATATATATATATATATATATATATATATATATTTATTTATTTATTTATGTACGTGTTTATCTAATCCTCTCCAAGTTTGTATCCAAAATATAAACATAAATTAGATTGATAATCTTTTTTAGTTTTGCAAATCGTATCTAAAATATTCGAATCAAAGAGTGCATAAAAAGTTTTAATCTAGATAATTATGTATTGATAATCTTTTTAATTTTTGTAAACCGTATCTAAAATCTACAAATTAAAGAGTGCAAAAGATGTTTTTATCTAGATAATTATGTATTGATAATCTTTTTGTTTTTGTAAACAATATCTAAAACTTCAAGAAACATTTGTTAGTTGGTAAGCTTTCGTAACAAGTTTTACTAACCCTAATGTTACTATATGTATATTCGTAGTTCACTGCTTTCACAAATTCATTAGCTTTCGTCCATCACAACAAACGTGTAAGTCCATTTGTGTGTTGCGGATAGTTAAACTTTCACCATACGTAACGTCCGGTTTCGATTTCTCCCCTCTTGATTACTTCTACCGATATTTTAAAATATAATTATAATTTTCCTTTAAATGTTTTAAAACGTAATTTTTTTTCAAGCCAAAAACCTTACGGAAAGTCGAGTTTGGTTTTGACCATGTTGTAAATTGTTTGGATTGCCCAGAAAATTGGTTTTACGAGTTTTATGATTGTTTTAAAAGAAAAATGGGATTTCCCTTGGTTCGTTTTATTCGTTAGATCGCCGTTCAAATTTAGCATGTAAGCTAAATTTGATTAGTTTTGATGTTTAGGTCCTGAAGCAACCGTTAAGAGATGACGAACCCGTTCTTGAACTCCGTAGACCGTGCTTCACCTTGGATCTCGAGTGAGTACCTTCTCCTTCGTTAGTTCGGTAATGGTAGTATAACATTTTAGGTGAACTTAGCATAACATAGAGCAAATGCCTTGTAGTGGCCATGAACCATAGGTATTAGTGTTGGGATTTTTGAACTTGTTGAATTATATTACCTACGATCTTAGGATGACCTTTGAGTTTACGGTTTGGACCTATCATGCTAGAGTTAGATATCTTATATATATGTTGGAGACTAGAAGTTCGATAACTTCTAGCTTTTTAGTTGGTTGTTGATAGAGTGTCTCGCTTGGTCAGGCTTAGAGCGTTTCCTGCGGGAAGTTGAGAGTGGTTATTCGAGTTCCCTTGAGAGAGGTAAGTCTTCGGACTTACTTATATCATATTTTACATATTAGCATTGATGTGTGTGTGGTGGTGTATGTGTATGCTATTGTTTATGTTATAAACAAACAAACTGGTAATAGGATCACCGACTTTATATTATTCTAGCCCAAGCGTATGATAACGGGCGGTTACATCATCTGCCTAGCTCTTGCGAGAGTCTAGAAGGTTCTTGGTTACTAGCCCGTGCTGGTTAGACGGTCGCAGGCATCCGTACCGTTCCATGCCGGTAAGTAGGGACCGAGGCGGGACCACGGTGGTCTCGTGTCACAAAACTAAGTTGAATTAGAACGGGATACGACCTAATAATAATAAAGATAATAAAACGGATCATTGTGATTTTATGTATGTTGTATGCTTGTGATGAGATTATGTGTGTATGTGCCTCGCCCATTGATTCTAATATCTAGAATATGAGCTAACGGTTTTAAACCATTTGTGTAGACGCCCTGTAGGTTAAGGACGCCGCCGAGTGAGGTTGAGGAGTGGGAAGCCGAGGGTCGCCGTACACTATAGGACGGGGGCATTTTTGGGTTTATTTTGTTATGTTTGAATTTATGGATTTAGGATTTATCCTTTGATATTGTGTCGTTTTGAGGACTCGGCTGAGTTTCCACTTTGTACTTTTACTTTCAGTTTCTCGCATACATTATAAACGATTTGAGTTTTTGCCTTTATTTGTGCCATGTTGGAAAGGTCCGGTGAAATTGTTGTCAAGATAAGGGTCGGGACCCATTGTGAGGTCTCGTCCGTAGCATCCCGATATCCCAGGGTGTTGCACCATACACTTAGCCTCACGATACGAGTCTTTCTCTTCTTCGTGTGCAATAGGTAAACATGTCCATCTTCCATAATAACATTTACTTTTGACATGCTGAGTACTGAGTACATACTTGCTGCGGATCTTTGGCGGAGGTTGTGTATCTCCCTCTCACATCCCCAGACTCGATGGTTAAGACATTGTATCCCTTATCTTCATCACCTATGTTCAGTTGGTGTAACACCCCAAGTTTCACAACTCGGGGAGCTACTGGTTAGGACCTCACAGTGGGTCCCGACCTTAGTTTGACAATACCCCAAATTTTGGCGAGTTTGCAGTATTTATTTTCCGGCTTCTATCGATATTTTCTTAGCTTAAATATTTTATTAAAAGTATTTTACGACGGTAAATATCTTTCCCGAGTATATTATTATTTTGGATACGTTCGTGTATATCCATATTATTATTTTCGGAAAAGTCGGGAAAGTTTCCGATTTGAAAATCCCGTTTCGAATGTTTTTGATCGAGTTTATTGATTCCCGTTTTTCCTATTTAAATATTATTACTATTATTCTTATTGTTTTATTTTTATTTTTTTTCCCACCTTCTTCACCTTTCTTTCCCCGACCTGTTGATTGAATGAGCTGCCCTCTCCCTCTAGGCTCTAGCAGCCTAGCCATAGCCCTGATCCAACCAATGCTCACCTCCGACCCCTCGTTCTCACCCTCGACCCACCTCGTGACCTTGTCCTTCCCTCAGCCTTCCAAACTCACCCTGTCTCACACTGAGCTTGGACTACACCCTTGTACATGCTCTCTCTCTTGATTTTCTCCATTCTTGCATCCTGCCTCTGCCTCATCTTGCTGGCCACCGGAGTCACTTACTCACACACCTACAACAACCTCCTCTTCTCTCCACATTTACAGAGGATTGCTCTCCTCCCTCCAGCAAGACCAACACAGCAGCTCCCCTTCGTCTCTTCTTTGTTGCCACCTCGTTGGAACAACAAACACTGGAGAAGACTCACCTTGGATTGGCGCCCAACAGTCGCCGGAAAATGCCAGCGCCTCGCCTTGTCGGAGATCGAAGCTGGATGTGCAGCCCTTTGCACTCTCCCTTGCCTCACCTGCCCTCCCCTGTCGCAGTGAACCCGACGGCCTGGAGCCACCCGCTGCCACGCCTTGCCGTCAGGAACGACGCCGGTGAAGCTGCCCCGCCTGCACGAGCCTTGCCGGAGACCGAAGCCCGACTGCGCTGCCTCGCCCTCCTTGCCCCTGTAGCGCCGCCGTCATCCCCCGTTGTTCTCCTTCTCCCTCCGCCATCCATCGGGTTAAGAAAACCCTTTTGGTTTACTACAATCGGGCCCCACTTAGTTTAAGTTTAATTACATAATGCAGCCTGCTTTAAGAAAACCCGTTGTTCTCCTTCGGAATTTTGCCAAAATTGCCCTCTGTTGAAACAATTAAAAAAGGGACCAAAGTTTTAATTATGGAAAATAACCCAAGCTTTATGACATTGTTGCCCATAAAGTGTTTTTTACGGTTTTTAAATTTGGGCTTTACTTCGAGATATATTCTTATTTATATATATACCATATATATTATGCTCATGTTGGATTAATTTGTGGTTATGACTCAAAGATTAAATTACGGGTTTTTAACGTTGACTTTGAAAACGAACTTTACCTTGGGTTTGATGTTATACAATTTTCCCCGAATATATATTTACGGTTTTTAACTTGGGATTTAAAAGTGGGGTTTTCCTTAGATTTATATATTTTAATTATTCCTTTCAAATTTAGCTTATAAGCTAAATTTCGTTAGTTTGGTGCTAGGTTCGGAAGCGCCCCGATAAAGGCCATCAAATCCGCATTCGACGTTCGTCGACCGACTTCCACCTTTGACCCCGAGTGAGTACCTCTCTCAATCTAGTTATGTTTAATATTAGTATCATGCTAGGTTGGATCTAGCATAACTTAGAGTGAATGACAAGTAGTGGCCCTGAACCTTAGGTGAGTTTTGAGGATTTATGATTGTGCTAAGACTTGAGGTGTTTGGTTATATTATGAGGTTGTTATAAGGCTTTAAGTTATATGGTTGATCTTGTGAGCGTTCTGAGGCTCGAGGTTGGGGTTGTATGATCTTGTGGGGTTTTAGAGCTTAGGATTGACTTATCCTAGCACGGTGTTGTTACCGGTGAGTTTGTTTGGACTGGACATGTTTATCCTAGTATGTGTTATGAGTTATGATCTTGCGAGATCCGAGGGTTTAGAAGTCTTAGGACTTTTAGCTTCTGTTGAGTGTGATGTGAGCAAGGGGGATTCTAGGATGCGGTCCTAGAATTGAGAGTCAAATGGTCTTGCGTAGATCATTTGTATATAAGTCTAAGACTTCTATTGTGAGTGGGTTGTTGTTGATATAGTTATCTTCTTGTGAGCAGGTTATGGGTTTCCTCCTTAAGGAAGCGAGAGTGTTGTGAGTTGAGTGTGGTGACGAGGTAAGTCTTCGGACTTACTTAGCTCGTATTCCTTGTATTAGCATTGATGTGTGTTTGGTGGTGTGTGTTTATTCTTTATTGTTTATAACAACTAAACCGGAAATAGGACCACCGACCTTTATATTATTTGGCCCAAGTGTATGATAACGGGCGGTGACATCACTACCTAGCTCTTGCGTAGAGCTAGGAGGTTCTTGGCGACTAGCCCGTGTGGTTAGACGGTCGGAGGCATCCGTACCGTTCCATGCGGTAAGTGGGGACCGAGGCGAGTTTCGGGAGATTCTCGTGTCACAAAAGAAGTTGAATTAGAACGGGATATGACTTAATAATAAAAAGATAATAAACCGGACTTGTGTGATTTGATGTATATTGGGTGTTATGTTGATTTACTTGTGTTTGTGCCTTTCACCTTGATTATAATGCTTCGAATATTAGCTAACGGTTTTATACCGATTGTTGTAGATTGCCTTGCAGGTTAGGAAAGCGGCCGAGAGATCCGGAAGAGTGGACAGCCGGGGTTCCGTACATTTTAGGAGTGGGTTTTGGTTGGAGTCGGGTTGTGTTTTATTCTTCGTTTGTTATGTTGGTATGACGTGTGTATGGCGTTTTGATCTTTGGTGTTGATTATCGGCTGAAGTCTTTTGTTGTTTTCCTTCGGGTTTCTTATCATTTGCATTAAAAGGAATTTTGGTTTTGCCTTTATTTGTGCCATGTTGAAAGATCCGGTGAAATTGTTGTCAGGCTAAGGGTCGGGACCCATTGTGAGGTCTTGCCCGTAGCATCCCGATATCCCGCGGATTTGGGGTGTTACAGTAATTTTTTTTTTCAAGCCAAAAACCTTACGGAAAGTCGAGTTTGGTTTTGACCATGTTGTAAATTGTTTGGATTGCCCAGAAAATTGGTTTTACGAGTTTTATGCTTGTTTTAAAAGAAAAATGGGATTTCCCTTGGTTCGTTTTATTCGTTAGATCGCTGTTCAAATTTAGCATGTAAGCTAAATTTGATTAGTTTTGATGTTTAGGTCTTGAAGCAACCGTTAAGAGATGACAGACCCGTTCTTGAACTCCGTAGACCGTGCTTCACCTTGGATCTCGTGTGAGTACCTTCTCCTTCGTTAGTTCGGTAATGGTAGTATAACATTTTAGGTGAACTTAGCATAACATAGAGCAAATGCCATATAGTGGCCATGAACCATAGGTATTAGTGTTTGGCTTTTTGAACTTGTTGAATTATCTTACCTACGATCTTAGGATGACCTTTGAGTTTACGGTTTGGACCTAGCATGCTAGAGTTAGATATCTTATATATATGTTGGAGACTAGAAGTTCGAGAACTTCTAACTTTTTAGTTGGTTGTTAATAGAGTGTCTCGCTTGGTCAGGCTTAGAGCGTTTCCTGCGGGAAGTTGAGAGTGGTTATTCAAGTTCCCTTGAGAGAGGTAAGTCTTCGGACTTACTTAGCTCATATTTTACATATTAGCATTGATTTGTGTGTGGTGGTGTATGTGTATGTTATTGTTTATGTTATAAACAAACAAACTGGTAATAGGATCACCGACTTTATATTATTCTAGCCCAAGCGTATGATAACGGGCGGTTACATCATATGCCTAGCTCTTGCGAGAGTCTAGGAGGTTCTTGGCGACTAGCCCGTGCGGTTAGACGGTCGGAGGCATCCGTACCGTTCCATGCGGTAAGTGGGGACCGAGGCGAGTTTCGGGAGATTCTCGTGTCACAAAAGAAGTTGAATTAGAACGGGATATGACTTAATAATAAAAAGATAATAAACCGGACTTGTGTGATTTGATGTATATTGGGTGTTATCTTGATTTACTTGTGTTTGTGCCTTTCACCTTGATTCTAATTGTAACACCCCAAATTTTTCAACTTAGGGAGTTACTGGTTAGGACCGCACAGTGGGTCCCGACCTTAGTTTGACAACAACTTAACAAGATCTTACAACAAGGCACAGATAAGGAAAACCAGAAATCATAAAATAGTTCTTAACAATGTATGAATGTGACCAGATCAACTACAGCCGGAAAACGTACTACAACAAAGTACGAAAGGAAACAAAGTTTAACTGTAAATCCCACAAATGAAGAAACTGTAAAACATCCTAAAGTACGACACCCCGGCTGACCACTACCGTCTGGATCACTCGGCATCTGCTCTAACCTGTGGCACATCTAAACAACATATCAATAGTTAGCTAACTATCCAAATATAAGCAAAAATGATAACAGCACAAACACAAGCAGAAACAAAAATAGACAAACATCATGCTGGCACTCAACCGTTTATTATCTATTATTTAAGTGATTCATCTTGTTCAATTTACAGTTGTGGCACGAGAATTAGTTCTCGCCTCCGTTCCTTATCCAACTGGTGTAGGTCTAGCTGACCTCCGCCGGTAGCATCACTACAAACCAAGTATGGACTAGTCCCTAAAGAAACCCCCAGCGCTCGCAAGCTACTGAGCAGAATGCCACCGCCCGTTACTCTTAGGCCAAAATATAGGTCGGTAATTATATATCACAACCTATCTCTCTAAACATTTCAATCACACACCACTATCGTCATTCATGCTCATATTTAGAAGTCAACTAAGTAAGCCCAAAGGACTTACCTGATATAAAGCTCGACTCTTTGTAACCACTCGCTTTGTAAACTGTAGCAACTCAGTTGCCTGCCAAAGGCGATAGGTGCATTAGCACACTCTCACGTAGTTAGAAGTCTAAGACTTCTAAGATTGAATAATGTATTAAGACATATCTAGTTACAATATTAATTTAGGTAAAATGACCATTTTACCCTTGGTCCCGAAATTCCCGAAATTCTAAAATTCATGTCTAAACTCCTATTTGAGGTTCTAAATTCATATTCTAACTCCTAAAATTTTGTTTGGTTCCAAACTGACATTTTTCCTATGTTTCTATTTTCCGGAAGATCGTAACGGTCTAACTTCGGTTCTAAATATAAAATTCGTAACAGCTTATAATAATTCCGAATAAATTCTCTAGATCATCTATGATGTTCCAACTACCCCTAGGAGCAAGAATTCCTCAAAACTGTTCAGCCATTATTCCTATAAAAATTCACAAAGTTGACTACTACACTTATTATTCCTATACTTAGCCAAAATCTTAAGTTTACCAAAACTGCTAAAATACCTAACTTCGGGAGCTTATAACTTCTAATCCGACCGTTCATTGCTTCCCAAATTTTAATATGCTAAACTACATATATCCGTCTACAACATATCCAAAATTCAACGGTGGATCTTTATCCAAATGCTCAAACATTAATCCTCAACATTGACCATTACTCAAGTACTAAGCTGAGTTCAAAAATGAGTATTTCACTTCTATTTCTAGGGCAGTCTACTCTAATCTCATTATTATCCAGTTATCATCAAATGGAGCCACAGGAGACTTCAACAGAACTCGTTTACTATCCCTCTTTTTCCTTGGATTGATTTCTATTTATAACAAAACCGAAACATATATAATCTATATACTTATAATATCTAGAGGCTAAGAATTGGACTGCAGGAAAGGGATGGCTCACCTCTTCAACAATTACTGGACTGAGGTCCCTCGGCGTGACAGACCAGGAGGGTGGGATTGGTGGTTCGGCTTGGCTTCCTGCAATGAGCAGTCCGTGTCCTGCGGCTTCCAACGTCGGATAACGAGTAGATTCAGTAAGGAGGACACACATAGACAGAATGTAAGAAGTGGTCCGGACTCACCTTGTTCTGTTGTAGAAGCAGTGTCGCCGTCCTTGGATGCAGTCGAGGACGTCCTGGTTCAGTCACGTGCTGAGCGAGAGATGTGAGTTGGTTTGAAGAGGATGTCGGAGGAGGGATCTGTACAGCTTGTAAGGTAAGTGTTCGAAAGATTTGCAGAAGAAAAGGGAACGCAGAAAAGGAAGGAAATAACGCAGAAGAGGAGAGGGCGAGATTTGTGGAGATCCGCTGGGAGATAGGCGGTTATAGAGAAGGGAATTAATTCAGTAACAGCCGTTATGTCTCCTCATGTAGCTGTGCTGAAGAAGCTGCGGGTTGCTGCTGCTTATTGGGCCAGAACGAGGTTCAGCGAGCAGGCTGTTGGAAGCTACTAGGCTGGCGCTGGACAAGCAAGGTTGTGGGCTGCTGGTTGCAGGAATGGGCTGCTGGCGCTGGAGAATTGGGCTGCTGGCGCTGGAGAGCAAACCGTGGTTGCTGGAGTTGGCTAGTAGGGCTGGATCCGCTGGGCTGAATTATAGAGTACAGATGGGCTAAACTGGGCTGCTTAATTTAGTGAGATTCTGGCTGGACAAGGTTCCGACACATAAATATACGGACTAGGCGGATATGGAGTTTATTATAGATTAAGATCGGTTAAGAATTCTATCATTTTATGCGGAAGTAGTTTGCATAAAATGATAAATTATTTAAAAGATTCTATCATTTTATGTGAAGGAATCTACATAAAATGATAAATCCTATGATAGTATGTCTAACTAAGTAGACGGATATGCATAAACTGATTGAGATCGAGTTTATAACGGAAATATACGGAATAAAAATTCCGGATATTACATCAGTACCCCCTTAAAATAAGTTTCGTCCCGAAACTTAGGATAAGGTACCTACCCCATACATTTCCCCTCAAGAATTATATTCTAGCAAGCAACTACTCACGTCATCGAGCACATAAACATATACAATCATTTAAACATAAAATCACAGAAGTCATATAAGGTATCGTCTTAGTACTAACCCGTCGGTACTGAGGTAGCGGCTAACTCCCCAAAGAACTCAGGGTAGTTACGTCTAATACTCTCCTCTGTCTCCCAGGTAGCCTGATCAACTCCTCGTCTAGACCACTGAATCCTCAACATCGGTATCTCCTTAGAACGCAGGTGCCTAATGCTACGCTCTAGGACAGCTACTGGATACTCCACAAAAGTGTGGTATGGCTCAACTATCAGATCCTCATGAATGATGATGTGTCTAGGATCCGGTATGTACTCTCGCAGCTGAGATACATGAAAAACTGGGTGTACTCCCTCTAATCTCGGTGGCAGTGCTAGTCGGTAAGCAACCTCTCCGACTCTCTCTACGATCTCAAATGGGCCGACATACCGGGGACTCAGCTTCCCCTTAATGCCGAAACGTCTAACTCCTCTCGTAGGTAACACTCTCAACCACACCTGTGCACCTACTCTAAACTCCAAAGGTCGACGCCTTTTGTCGGCGTAGGACTTCTGACGACTCTGAGCTGCTAACATCCTCTCCCGGACTAAAGCAATCCGGGCGATGTCGTCCTGTATCTGATCTGGTACTACTCCATCAGCCTTGCTAGGCTCATCCCAACATAACGGTGTATGACATCTCCGCCCGTACAAAGCCTCATAAGGTGCCATCCCAATAGACGCGTGCCAACTGTTATTATATGAAAACTCTACTAGTGGGAGGTGATCTGGCAATACCTGTCCCCAATCTAGCACACATGCCCGCAACATGTCTTCTAGGGTCTGAATGGTCCTCTCGGACTGACCGTCTGTCTGTGGGTGGTAGGCAGTGGTAAAGTGAAGACTCGTCCCCAGAACAGTATGTACCTGCTGCCAAAACCTCGAGGTAAAACGTCCATCCCTTTCGGAGACGATAGTCCTCGGTACTCAATGGAGTCTCACAATGTGTCTGGTGAACTCCTCTGCTAGACGGCTTACCGGCCACGTTTCCTTGATCGGAATGAAACGTGCGGTCTTCGTCAGCCGGTCTACCACCACCCAAATGGCATCAAAACCTCTGCTGGGCCTCAATCCGGTAACAAAATCCATAGATATTTCTTCCCACTTCCAATGTGGTACTGGAAGTGGGTGGAGCTCTCCTCCGGATCTACGATGCTCAATCTTGACCTGCTGACAGGTCGCACACTGGGCTACATAACGGGCCACATCGGGCTTCAAACCACCCCACCAGAAGGAACGTCTCACGTCCTTATACATCTTACTCGAACCTGGATGTACGGAGTAAGGGGTAGCGTGAGCCTCACCTAGTATCCTCTGTCTCAACTCAATGTCTGATGGCACACAGATACGATCCTGCCGTCTCATCACTCCATCGGCACCAATAGTGAACTGAGGTGCCTCATCTTGTGACATCCGGTCTCGGATCCGGGTCAACATCGGACAGGTCTCCTGCTTCTGTCGGATCTCACCCAACAGGTCAGGAAGTAACTCTAAGGTGGCTAACTGATGAGCTGTATCGGGGAACTGGATCTCTACCTCCAACCAAGCTAAGTCTCTCTGTAACTGTGGCTGTACTGTCAACCGAGCTATCGCCTTCTCCCGAGGCGTCTTCCGACTCAAAGCGTCAGCAACTACATTCGCCTTTCCGGGGTGGTAAAGAATCTCCACGTCGAAATCCTTGATCAACTCTAGCCACCGCCTCTGGCGGTTATTCAACTCCCGTTGAGTGAATATGCACTTCAGACTCTTATGGTCTGTGAAGATCTGACAGGTCGCTCCATAGAGATAATGACGCCAGATCTTAAGAGCATGTACTACCGCAGCTAACTCCAGGTCATGGGTGGGGTAATTCTCCTCATACATCTTCAACTGTCGAGACGCATATGCTATGACCTTACCCCTCTGCATCAAGACACACCCCAAGCCCAGCTTGGATGCGTCACTGTACACTACAAAGTCCTCTGTACCCTCAGGCTGTGCTAACATCGGAGCAGACGTCAATCTCCTCTTCAGCTCCTCAAAACTCTGCTGACACGGCTCAGACCAGACGAACCGAGTAGTCTTCCTTAGGAGAGAAGTAAGTGGTCGGGCGATCCGAGAAAACCCTTCCACAAACCAATGGTAATAACCTGCCAATCCAAGGAAGTTGCAAACCTCCTTAACATTCTTCGGAGGTTGCCAAGAGGACACTGACTCAATCTTCGCCGGGTCGACCTTAATCCCCTCAGCAGTCACTACATGGCCTAGGAACGCCACCTCTGACATCCAGAACTCCCACTTGGATAGTTTAGCATATAGCTGACTATCCTGTAGAATCTGCAACACTGTCCTCAAGTGTCCGGCATGCTCCTCTCGACTTCTAGAGTAAACTAGAATGTCGTCAATGAAGACCACTACAAACTGGTCTAAGAAGTCGATGAAAATCCCATTCATCAACTCCATAAATACTGCTGGCGCATTAGTGAGCCCGAATGGCATCACTACAAACTCATAATGACCATACCTAGTCCGGAATGCCGTCTTAGGTATGTCCTGATCTCTCACCCTCAGCTGGTGATAACCCGATCTCAAATCTATCCTCGAGAACACTGACGCCCCATGTAGCTGGTCCAGCAGATCATCTATGCGAGGCAGTGGATACTTATTCTTGATGGTGACCTTGTTCAACTCCCTATAGTCGATACACAGTCTCATCGATCCATCCTTCTTCCTCACAAACAATACTGGTGCGCCCCAGGGGGAAACACTAGGGCGTATGAAGCCCTTCTCTGCTAACTCCTCTAACTGCTTCTTCAACTCAAGCAGCTCTATCGGGGCCATGCGGTACGGGGCCTTCGAGATCGGTCACGTGCCCGGCTCTAACTCGATGCTAAAGTCAACACTCCTCTGTGGAGGTAGCCCTGGTAAGTCGTCACTGAATACCTCTGCAAACTCGCAGGCAACTGGTATCTCCTCTACTGTCAGGCTCTTGCGCTTCTTCATGGCATAACACCAGAAGGCCTCGCAACCCTGTGCTATCAATCTGGCTGCTCTCACTGCACTGATAATTGTGCCGGACTTTCCGAGGTCCCAACATTGGAATATCACTCTGTGACCCTCCTCAGTGGCGACAGTCACAGTCCTCCTACCAATATCCAAGACTGCTCCATGTCTAGTCATCCAATCCAATCCCAATATCACGTCCTCATGGGCTAAGGGCATAACTAGAAAATCTACTAACCAAATCCGGGCTCCCAGATGAATAGGGCAGTCATAAATCTCTCGGGATCCTCTAACCTTGCCCCCATCTGGTAACCCAACCACAAAAGGTACACCCTCTACTGTAGCTAAGGACAACCTATCTACACATGCATTTGATATAAAGGAGTGCGTAGCACCCGTATCAAATAAAACTCGCACAGGTAAGTCATGGATCCTAATAGTACCTGTGGTCGCAGGTGCTGCAGGCTGCTCAGTGCTCCTCAGCTCGAACACTCTCGATGGTCCTCCTCTGGTGTCAGTGGTACTACCACGTCCCCTGCCACGACCTGATCCCTGTGCCGTACTGTATGAAGCAGGATGCCCTGGGGCCCGGTACTGTTGCTGCTGCTGACTAGGTGCTCGGTACTGAGGTGGTCTCTGTACACTCCTCTCAGCACCTGCAGGAGAAGATCCTTGCTGTGAAGGAGCCTTACCCTGACGGCAGAAAGTAGCTCTGTGTCCCGGCTTCCCACAAGTGAAGCAAGTGATAGGTGGTTTCTGGCAGTCTGTCTTAATGTGATCACGGCCACCACAGTTAAAGCACTGTCGACCTCCACCGGGGGTCTGAACTGTAGAGTGGTAGCTGGACCTCCCCTGAGTCTGTTCTCGACCATAACCTGCTACTGCTGCACTGCTACCAGCATGTCCTGTCCTCTGCCGCTTATCCGGCCCACTAGACTGAGCTGCTTTCCTAGAAGCTGGCCTATCTCTCTTATAAGCAGAGGCCCTATCCTGATAATCAGACAAGGTCTCACAGCGGAATCCAGCCAGATAGGATCGGGTACTCTCTCTCAACCTCCTGGAGAAAAGGTAAACATGCTGCTCTTCTAGAGGTGCAGATGGTCCAAGCAAAGTCAACTCTTTCTGAAACTTCTTTATGGCTGCAGCAATCGGGATATCCTCAATTCCCGCCTCAATTAAATCCTGGAATCTCTCCCTCCTCAGCGAAACAGCGCAGTACCTATCCCTAACAATGTTCCTCATCTGCTCCCAGCTGGTGACTCGGCTACGAATGGTACGCCACCATGAATGGGAATCATTTGTGAAACAGTTCTGTACCAAATCCACCTGTCGATCCTCGGGGCAACGTATTGCCTCCAAAGCAGTCTCTATCTTCCCTATCCAGTGCTCCACCTCTAGCCCTATCTCTCCACTGAATGAGGGAACCTTCTGAGAGTTGAAAGCTTTCAACCACTCATCTGGTCTCGGTGCTCTAGACCCAGTAGGCGCTCTATCAGCATTAGCCCTCCTCTCAGATACAGCCGGCAACTGAGACACTCCTTGTGTCACCTGAGCTGACCTAGCCGGTACCACCGGTGGTACCTGGGTACGCCTCTCAACTCTAGCAGCCTCTTCCATACGTTCGACGTATGCTCTGTACTCCCTATACTCCGATGCTCCAATAGAAACACGTCCTGACTCAGTAGAACGTGCTCCTTGCGCTCCAGACCTAGTGGCGGTCTCCGGCCTAACCTCGGGGCCTACGCTCTCGGCTACCTCTTCCACAGCAGCCTCTGGTATGCTGGCTGCAGGTGGGTCCTCTCGAGGAACTCGTCCTCGACCTCTCTCTAGTGGAGGTCTACCCCCACGACCACGCCCTCTAACAGCAGGGGTGCTATCAGCTCGATCCTGTCTGACTGGGGGAAGGGGGGGACGACCCCTACCTCGGCCAGTCACTTGTGCAGCCCTAGTACGTGCCATCTGCACGAATAGTAACAACTACAATTATAAACTAGTTAATCTATCATAATAGTAAAAGTCTATAATTATTCTAAGAATACCGAGGTCCGCAGAGGTAGTGGTGGTCATCCGTACTTTCTATCCCAACCCGACTCTGTATGCATTTTAAAACCAAAATCCTCTTTGGAAAACTCAGACTCCTTTCGGGTTCTGTTTATTTACTTATATGACCTTTTTAGAAGATTTCAAGTGCCATTGTTGCCAACCTAGAGCTCTGATACCATGTTGTAACACCCCAAATTTTTCAACTTAGGGAGTTACTGGTTAGGACCGCACAGTGGGTCCCGACCTTAGTTTGACAACAACTTAACAACATCTTACAACAAGGCACAGATAAGGAAAACCAGAAATCATAAAATAGTTCTTAACAATGTATGAATGTGACCAGATCAACTACAGCCGGAAAACGTAATACAACAAAGTACGAATGGAAACAAAGCTTAATTGTAAATCCCACAAATGAAGAAACTGTAAAACATCCTAAAGTACGACACCCCGGCTGACCACTACCGTCTGGATCACTCGGCATCTGCTCTAACCTGTGGCAAATCTAAACAACATATCAACAGTTAGCTAACTATCCAAATATAAGCAAAAATGATAACAGCACAAACACAAGCAGAAACAAAAATAGACAAACATCATGCTGGCACTCAACCGTTTATTATCTATTATTTAAGTGATTCATCTTGTTCAATTTACAGTTGTGGCACGAGAATTAGTTCTCGCCTCCGTTCCTTATCCAACTGGTGTAGGTCTAGCTGACCTCCGCCGGTAGCATCACTACAAACCAAGTATGGACTAGTCCCTAAAGAAACCCCCAGCGCTCGCAAGCTACTGAGCAGAATGCCACCGCCCGTTACTCTTAGGCCAAAATATAGGTCGGTAATTATATATCACAACCTATCTCTCTAAACATTTCAATCACACACCACTATCGTCATTCATGCTCATATTTAGAAGTCAGCTAAGTAAGCCCAAAGGACTTACCTAATATAAAGCTCGACTCTTTGTAACCACTCGCTCTGTAAACTGTAGCAACTCAGTTGCCTGCCAAAGGCGATAGGTGCATTAGCACACTCTCACGTAGTTAGAAGTCTAAGACTTCTAAGATTGAATAATGTATTAAGACATATCTAGTTACAGTATTAATTTAGGTAAAATGACCATTTTACCCTTGGTCCCGAAATTCCCGAAATTCTAAAATTCATGTCTAAACTCCTATTTGAGGTTCTAAATTCATATTCTAACTCCTAAAATTTTGTTTGGTTCCAAACTGACATTTTTCCTATGTTTCTATTTTCCGGAAGATCGTAACAATCTAACTTCGGTTCTAAATATAAAATTCGTAACAGCTTATAATAATTCCGAATAAATTCTCTAGATCATCTATGATGTTCCAACTACCCCTAGGAGCAAGAATTCCTCAAAACTGTTCAGCCATTATTCCTATAAAAATTCACAAAGTTGACTACTACACGTATTATTCCTATACTTAGCCAAAATCTTAAGTTTACCAAAACTGCTCAAATACCTAACTTCGGGAGCTTATAACTTCTAATCCGACCGTTCATTGCTTCCCAAATTTTAATATGCTAAACTACATATATCCGTCAACAACATATCCAAAATTCAACGGTGGATCTTTATCCAAATGCTCAAACATTAATCCTCAACATTGACCATTACTCAAGTACTAAGCTGAGTTCAAAAATGAGTATTTCACTTCTATTTCTAGGGCTGTCTACTCTAATCTCATTATTATCCAGTTATCATCAAATGGAGCCACAGGAGACTTCAACAGAACTCGTTTACTATCCCTCTTTTTCCTTGGATTGATTTCTATTTATAACAAAACCGAAACATATATAATCTATATACTTATAATATCTAGAGGCTAAGAATTGGACTGCAGGAAAAGGATGGCTCACCTCTTCAACAGTTACTGGACTGAGGTCCCTCGGCGTGACAGACCAGGAGGGTGGGATTGGTGGTTCGGCTTGGCTTCCTGCAATGAGCAGTCCGTGTCCTGCGGCTTCCAACGTCGGATAACGAGTAGATTCAGTAAGGAGGACACACACAGACAGAATGTAAGAAGTGGTCCGGACTCACCTTGTTCTATTGTAGAAGCAGTGTCGCCGTCCCTGGATGCAGTCGAGGACGTCTTGGTTCAGTCACGTGCTGAGCGAGAGATGTGAGTTGGTTTGAAGAGGACGTCGAAGGAGGGATCTGTACAGCTTGTAAGGTAAGTGTTCGAAAGATTTGCAGAAGAGAAGGGAACGCATAAAAGGAAGGAAATAACGCAGAAGAGGAGAGGGCGAGATTTGTGGAGATCCGCTGGGAGATAGGCGGTTACAGAGAAGGGAATTAATTCAGTAACAGCCGTTATGTCTCCTCATGTAGCTGTGCTGAAGAAGCTGCGGGTTGCTGCTGCTTATTGGGCCAGAACGAGGTTCAGCGAGCAGGCTGTTGGAAGCTACTAGGCTGGCGCTGGACAAGCAAGGTTGTGGGCTGCTGGCTGCAGGACTGGGCTGCTGGCGCTGGAGAATTAGGCTGCTGGCGCTGGAGAGCAAACCGTGGCTGTTGGAGTTGGCTAGTAGGGCTGGATCCGCTGGGCTGAATTATAGAGTACAGATGGGCTAAACTGGGCTGCTTAATTTAGTGAGATTCTGGCTGGACAAGGTTCCGACACATAAATATACGGACTAGGCGGATATGGAGTTTATTATAGATTAAGATCGGTTAAGAATTCTATCATTTTATGCGGAAGTAGTTTGCATAAAATGATAAATTATTTAAACGATTCTATCATTTTATGTGAAGGAATCTACATAAAATGATAAATCCTATGATAGTATGTCTAACTAAGTAGACGGATATGCATAAACTGATTGAGATCGAGTTTATAACGGAAATATACGGAATAAAAATTCCGGATATTACACTAATGCTTCGAATATTAGCTAACGGTTTTATACCGATTGTTGTAGATTGCCTTGCAGGTTAGGAAAGCGGCCGAGAGATCCGGAAGAGTGGGCAGACGGGGTTCCGTACATTTTAGGAGTGGGTTTTGGTTGGAGTCGGGTTGTGTTTTATTCTTCGTTTGTTATGTTGGTATGACGTGTGTATGGCGTTTTGATCTTTGGTGTTGATTATCGGCTGAAGTCTTTTGTTGTTTTCCTTCGGGTTTCTTATCATTTGCATTAAAAGGAATTTTGGTTTTGCCTTTATTCGTGCCATGTTGAAAGATCCGGTGAAATTGTTGGCAGGCTAAGGGTCGGGACCCATTGTGAGGTCTCGCCCGTAGCATCCCGATATCCCGCGGATTTGGGGTGTTACAAAAGTGGTATCAGAGCCCTAGGTTGACAACAATGGCACTCACAATCTTCTAAAGGCCGAATAAGGAATAAAACAGAACCCCGCGGGTTTTGAGTTTTTGTTTTCAAAATCATATGCAAGAGTCGGGGTAGAATGTACGGACCACCACTCCTTCCGCGGATCTCGGCAGCATAGTTTATTGATTTTTAGTATATATATGTATATATGTATTTATGTAGATATGTATTGTGGACTTAGGATGTTTTTGGACTATTATTGTATGTGGATTGTAGTTGCATGATTGACATGATTTATGTGTATAGTTGTATATGTGAACGATTATATGTTTTGGACCTTGTATTGTCGCAATGGAATGCCGAATGCGTGATATTAGTAGTAATATGGACTTAAGACTTATATAGTTATGTATAAGTATTCTTATATATATAGTAGCATATGAAGTTATGGGACCTTTTAGCTAAGATGACCATATGATATCATCATCCTTGGACGACTCCATTTGACTTAGGGTAGTGTACATACGAGGACAAATATAATCAAGTATCGAGTTGAGAGCTACGTTCAGGCGAACACCTTGAAGTTCTTGTACTCCTTTGAAGATGATGTCGAAGAGGAGGATTAGAGATGACGTAAATGAAGGACAACCAAGTAAAAGAAAACTCGAGACAACTTAAGAGAAATTGAGATGGGGAACATACAAGAAAAAGGAGTAACACAAAGGTGTGGAAGTGGTTACAAAGAAGTCACGATTAGAAAGACAACGAGACCAATGGGGATAACAAACATAAGTTCTTCAAGAAGACACTTGGACAACTAAAGATGCGAATCGAGGAGAAGAGGGATACAGTCTAACAAGGTTAAAGGTGATATTCCATTAAGATGTGAAGTTTTCTTTAGGCGCTCCTAAGCATTGGAGTCAAGATGAGAAGAGGGATCGAACCATTTGCAAAAGGTTTAAGAAACTGTAAGTTAAGCTTACGAGGTACCAATAAGTGAAGTGTCAACATTACGAGAGTTATGAGAAGAAGGGCATGGTGGGGATAAACGTGGAGTGGACCGATCTCCATTATGATGATAAGACTAAGAAATGCCAAGAAGGAGGAAGTGTGTATAAATGATGACCCCAAGAAGATGAAAGACGAAACGAAGAGCTTCGGTCGAGAGATTTAAAATACCAGCCAAGAGGAACGCGAGTGGATCTAGCTTAGGTTATAATATTTGGGAAGGCGCTCTTGAAAGACATCAAGTAAGAATGGTTAAACCTATGAAAGAGAGTTATATGAAACAACAAGGCGAAGAAGATATAGTTACCTTATAAAGAAGAGGAAGCATGAAATGAGGAAAGAACTAACGGAGTTTAAGATAAAGTACCCCGAGGAGGGTAGCCTGCATGAGAAGGTAAAATGAGAAGTGTAGTAGAATAATAAGTCGTTGACTTCGGAGAAGGTCAAATACAAGTTTAGCGGTGACAACTAAGAACGCACAGGTGCGAGTTGTCTATTGGTGAGTGTAGAGGGGATGAGTAAACAAGAATATGGGCATTCAAAGGATCGACAAAAAGAGCTTAAAGTATTCGTGGTGGACAAATGTCAATGGTATGGAAGTACGTCAACAGAGCGCATTTGTTTTAAATCAAATAATGTGGAACGAGTTCAAGCAAGTACTCATAACAAGACTTCCGAGGAGGAGATAGTAACGATCTTACGCTACCTTCTTAGGTCATGGGATTGACATATGGGGGAATGACACGGATAAAAATTTTTAAAGTTTAATTAAGGTGAAGAGAACTAGAAGAAACAAGAGGAAAGTGAGGCTTCTATAGTTGATGTACGTTAAGGGGAATACATAAAAAGGGTATGTGATATGTGGAGGATACATGGTATGTTTGTGCTAATGAAATGAATGGTATTTTTTCACAAGCAAAAGCTGAGTAAGATGTTTCAGACTCACACGGAAAATTCATGGTGGTTATGGCGCAAAAAGGAGGACCTAGATTAGGGCAACGCTGCAAGCTTAGAGTTATGATGTTAGTGCTTGGAGGTATAATGAGTGGATCTTTCAGTGATTGTGGTTGGAAAATTTTGCCTAAAGGCATGCTAGTACGGTTGTGAAGTTACTCATGGATACCGAGGGATACATAAGGTGGCCAACAAGAGTAGGAGAAGATTGAAGTTTTGAAGTTTGATGTCGATATGGGACGTAAAAAAAATTAATTAAAAAAAAAACATGAAAGATCAAGGTTAGAGCATTTGCAGTCGTTTGATGTGAAATAAGGAAATGAAGTGTAAATTTCTACGCCTACTTGAAGAAAGGATGTCTGTGGTGAGAGCTGATGTAGAATACGAGGGGTTCCTCCCATATCCTGGGATGTCAAAAGAAGCGATGAAGATTGTATCGATTTGTTATATGGCATGCTCGAGTCTTGTAGTTGAGACCTTTGTGACTGAACACATGCGCGAGATCAAAAGAGGTTGCTATCGCCATTCCTTTGAAGTGAGAAGAGGGATTAAGCTGAAGTATTGCTTAACCAAGGCTTCAAGAGTCAAAAAAATTTTGAGCAAGTCTCTCGAGTTCTGTAGATGAAGGATCTTTGAAAGAGAGCGGTGAACATAGTAACTACAGATGGAACAATACACGTGTTTAAAAGACGTCACCCCAACAGATCAGGGAAGATCATTAATACCATGACTATCTGTCAAGTGTTAAGACAAGGTTGTGTCGCCTTATGTTATGAGACGAAAAGAGGAAAATACGAAACTGAGATATGATGTCACGAATTCCAATACGTTAGAATGTGGATTTTTCCACTAAGGTTAAGCTTGACTCAGTTCTGATATCTAAGGCGCCGTATGGAATGACGCTTGTTTAGAGAAGTGAGTTGTGGAAGCAAGTGAAGGAGCAATACTTGAAATATATCTTAAACTCTTGATTTGAAGTTGTTATGGAAGAACACTAGTTGCGAAAAGAGAAGCGGTTATCCCCGTTTGTATATCGATTACAATGAACCAAACAATATAACAGCGAAGAACAAGTACCCCTACCACGTATAGGTGATCTACTCGACCGGTTGCAAGGGTCGGTGGTCTCTTCCAAAATTGATCTAAGGTTTGATTGTCACTAATTGAGAAGTTGAGACTGAGATATCGCAAACACGGCATTCCGGACAGAGTATGGTCACTACGAGTGTAGTGACTCAATATGGGGTACTCATGCTTGAATAAGACATTTTGGTCTACTCTCAAAGAAGAGAGAAGTTGTATGACTAGTTATCGCGGGATGACAACCCCCGAAAGATATGAAAGATGTTACAAGTTTTCTTGGGTGTGCCGGTCATTCCCGGATTTGTGGAGAGATTCTCCAAAGTAACACCATATACGACTAATGTACTTCGGGAGAAAGGGTTTTGAACGGGACAAGTGTCAGAAGAGTTGTAAGAGTTAAGAGGAGAGTCCTTGGGCACATGTTTTGACATTTGCCTCGTGGTGTGCTAGATTTGGAGATTACAACCAATCCTCCAAGACAATGCCTTGGTTAAGTATTGATGCAAAGGGAGAAGTAATAACATATGTGCTTGGTCAAGCGGTGTAAAGTATAATATTTCCTTCATTGCTTAGAACCTGCAACAAGAATTGAGGAAACGTAACATCAAAGTTTGTTTGACAAGAACCAAAATCAACGTTGTAATTGGAAGTTGACATTCTTTGTTAGAGATAATCAAAGAGAAACAGAATGAAGATTCTGCATTGAGAAAGACCCAAGAAAGAAGTTTAGTTTCCAATATATCAGACGTTTTTGAGATCTTAGCGCGAGTTGGGATAGTAGCTTACCGGTTGGCGTTGCTGTTAGCATGAAATATTGTGATGTTTTAGGCACGTTTTCTAAGTGTATTTGATCCATATTGATAGTCATAGATTGAGCATTGATGCATTTGTGAGCTAGTTTATCTATAATGTCGATATAGAGATCTACACAAGCTTTATGTTGATTTTAGGTAATTGAGAGCTATTTCCGAACGGAATTGATCAAGGATAGAGTTGATTGAGCATGTCCATGGATTGAGGACATTCATAGGAGCCAAGGGAGTGCCAACTTGAGGAATGCACGAGGCTAAGGAAGAATCACGTTCTTGCCCTAAACCACGCTCTAAAATACGGCCGTACTACTTTCCACGTTCAAGTCCACGGCCGTGGAACATGGTTAGGGAAGCGTGGTTCATTCCAGTAACTTCTACGGCCGTGGAGAAGATGGTTCAAACCGTGTTGATTTCCACGCTCTAAATTACGGCCGTGGAACCCTTCCACGACCGTGATCTTGGCGATCTTTTTCGCCACACTTTGAGCCACGATCTCCTACGCAATTGGGCCGGGCCGATATTCTATCTTACACTATAAAAGGACAGATGAAGAGAGATTATGTCACCTTCGCTTATGCATAGACGCATCTTACGCTTACACTTGGAATTGCCCTAATTTCGCATTTGGCGCAAGTTGTGTTGAGAGATTTTGGCGCATCGCCGTTGTGATTTCCGGATTGATGGAAGATCGAAGATTCGGAAGATTGTTCGTAAGAAGATTTCGCTTCTTACTTAGGTTTGATTTAGAAGACGGATTGACATCCCGTTCTTCCTTCTTATCTAAGATTTTGATTGTTTGTTCTATTCCGAATCTAGTGACGATTATTGTTCTTGATTGTGACTTTGAGACTGATTTGGAAGTTATTGAAGGTTTTCGGAAGTTTTCATATTTCAATCTTTTAAACCTTGAATTTGATTTCATTATGACTATTGTTGGCTAAAAACCCTTAACAATTCTAAGGTGAAGGGTTGATAGTTGTGGCTTAGATGATGATAGATCGATTGTAATTAGATTGGATCCTGAGAGTTAGAGAGAATCGCCGACGAACCTAATCCACGGTCTGTTCTTGAGCTTCCACGGCCGTGGAACTTAAGAACTACCCGTAATTTTGTGTTAAGTTACGAACCTGCTTTTACTTTAATCCAAAGTTAAAGATTTGCTTTAACTTAGTCTTGACTTGCCTTTTCTAGGTGGTAGTGAAGCCTCAACAACCTCTACCTCGATTGTGAGTGTCACAACCTTAATCGGTTTAGTTAGTCTTGATCCTTGGATTACAAGTTTAGGTATTTGACATTAATTCTTACCTTTAGAACCTTTCTATATTGAAGCCTCAACAACCTTTATAGAGAGTGTCTTGTAGGCGAGTCATATAAGGTTTTTGGAACTTCACCGTACGATTACCTTACATTAGCATACCTTTGCATATCTCAACTCTGTCCTTACATCATTAGTATATCTTGAATCGATTGCCACAGCTGGATACTTGGATCTTTAGGATTGTTGTTTTCCCAATACTTGAAAAGCTTCTTACATTTACTCGCTTGATAATCTACAATTGAATTTGTTCCCCCCAAATCCCTGTGTTCGATACTCTGGAATTCTTGCTCTACTATATCGATCCGTACACTGCGGGTTCGCTTGCTTGATTTCTAGTTTTATAATTAAAGCTTATTTGCACGCACGCTAAGTGGCGAACAAGTTTTTGGCGCCGTTGCCGGGGATTTAGTTTAGGCCAAATTCGGTTGCCGGTTGTCAAGCTTGGGAGCTTGCTCTCGTTATTTGATATTTCTTTGAGTGCATGCGCAGGTCTAGGAACACCGAGGATCTCTTACCTCTTGATCAAGAGCTTGAGAGAACTTTAAGGCAAAAGCGTAAGGAAAAGAGAATGGCTGAAGAACACGATCGTGATCTTCAATCGGAGCTAGCGGAGAAAGAAGCCCAACTCCAATGAAATGAGAAGATTCGCCGGGATAAAATGGATCGTCATCAATCTCAAGTTGACGATCTAAAAGATATGATGTTCCAGATGAGGATAGAACTAAGCAATCTTAAGAATAAGGGTAGCAAGAAATCCTCAAGGAGATCCTTAAGGTCGAATAGAGGCCATTCATCCGCTGAAGATAGTGACTCTTCCATGCCACCATTAGAGGATATTGATCCAAGGATCAATGCGAATCCATTTGCTCCACGGACAACCGCAAACCGACGCTGCGTTCCACCTAGGAATGTAAGGCTGAACCGCGTGGATGAAGAGCCAAGAACTCTTGGCCAAAGGATGGATCCAACGCAGCAACCACGCCGTTTAGGTGTGAACTTTGATGCTGATGATGTACAAGGGTTTAGCTTCAACCCTCAAGTTATTACTCTTGTTCGCCAAAACCAATTTGGCGGGACAAGCGCTGAATCTCCACACCAACACTTGCAAAACTTTGAGTGTGTGATGGAGACAATGAGACCGAAAAATGCAACTACCAACAACTATAAGCTCAAGCCTTTCTTCTTCTCTTTGAAGGAGAAAGCATTGTCTTGGTATCAAGCTCTTCCAAGTGGAAAGCTTGAGACATGGGAGGATCTTTCCGCGGAGTTCCTCACTAAGTTCTTTCCGCCATCCAAAACGGCGGAACTTAGAGGTAAGATTAATTCATTTTCCATGAGATCTAACGAAAGTTTTTTTCAATCATGGGAAAGGTTTCAGGATTTGTTATTGGATTGCCCTCATCATGGCATATCCAAGCTTGCATTGCTGGAGATATACTATAAGGGGCTGAATGTGGAGACACAATTCAAGCTCCAATCCCTCTCATGTGGTACATTCATGGACATGAGAAAAGATGACGCTTGGGACTTCATTGAGAAGCAAGCAAGAGTCATAGAGAAGTATTCCCACCGGAAAGTTGAGGGAAATCGTGTAGAGCAAGGAGAAAAGCTCACACATGAAGCTCAAACTCAAATCTTTTCTCTAAACAATGAGATTAAAGAGTTGAAGGAAGCCATCAAGACTAACTTCCCAAAGCAACAAGGGAAGGATGTTGGCTACTTGGGCAACAACAACAATGGTGGAGAGAATACAAACCGCAACAACAATAACCGGAACAACAACCGGAATAATTGGAATGGCAACAACAACAACCGGAACAACAATTGGAACAACAATAGGGGTTCAAACAACAACAATTGGCGCTCCAATCAACAAAACTCCGGTAATTCTTATCCTTCCAATTCTAATTCACTAACTCCACCTTCCTCTTCCTCTACTCCTTTGAAAAGCCAAGGGCAAACATCTAATGGAGGAAACACTTCGGGGAAGGAGAAGCCCGATCCCATGTTGGAAACGATCTTGGGAAATCTTCAAGGGTTGGAGAACCGCATCATTAAGGTTGATGATCAAATTTCTAAGGTTGATAAAGCCCAAAAGGTTTTAGAAAACCAAATGTTCAGCCAAGCGGAGGAAGTTCCTAGGAATCAAGGGAAACTTCCAGGAAAGACGGAGGACAACCCTAAGGGAAGGGTGATGGCAATCACAACTAGGAGCGGAGTGACTACCACCGATCCACAGCCTAAGTTTGTTGAAGTCCCCGTTGAGAAAGACAAAGAGAAGGGGAAGGAGAAGGAAGATGTCTACGTTCCTCCTCCGGCTTACAAACCTCCCCTACCATTCCCTCAATCTAGAGCGAGAGCGCGTCTAGATAAACAATTTGGTAAGTTTATAGAACTCATGAGCAAGCTGCATATTAATATACCTTTCATTGATGCTATTTTAGGTATGCCGGCTTATGGCAAGTTCTTAAAGGAGATCCTCTCCAACAAGAGAAAGTTAGAGGACTTTGGAGAGGTTAAGATGAGTTCGGATTCTTCGGATCTCATCAAGACCATGAAGGAGAAAATGCCCCCAAAGCTAAAGGATCCGGGGTCGTTTTGCATTCCCATAGGAGTGGGAGATGTCACATATGACGCTTTATGTGACTTAGGAGCAAGTGTGAGCATCATACCACTTGCATTATGTAGGAAGATCGGTTTAGGCGACCCTAAACCGGTGAAGATGACGTTGTACATGGCACATCGATCTATCACTCGCCCCGTCGGTATTGTAGAAGACGTCCCGGTCAAGCTAGGTAAATTCTTTTTTCCCATTGATTTTGTTGTGCTTGACATTCCTGCAGATAGTCCGGTCCCGATCATACTCGGAAGACCGTTTCTTGCAACTTCCGGCTGCATAGTCGATTGCAAGAATTCTAGACTCGCCTTTGACATAGGAGAGGAGAAGGTAGATTTTGTTCTTTCCACTCTAGTGAAGGAGCCAATCTTTGATGAGGATATATTCAATATCCAATATGAAGAGGGGTTGTCTAAAGAGGAGGTAAGTGCTATTCTCTTCAAAGATCCTTTACAAAAGGTTATTAGTATGAGTCTAACGAATGTAGGGGAAGAAGAGGAGTGCAATGAGGTAATTGAAGCCTTAGAAGCACAAGAAGAAGTGGGTGAAGTGGAATTTGAGATGCTCCACGATGAGGCAGAAAACGTGAGAATCCACGCCCATACACTATATTCCACGGCCTTGGATTTCACCAACCAAACCGTGTCCCACTCCAGAGAGTTATACGGTCGTGGAGAAAGCAGAGCAACCGTATTCGCTTTCCACGCCCTAAACCACGGCCGTGGAAGATGTATGGAAACTGTAATTTTGGCCGTGGAAGAGGGTGATCGTACCTCTTCTTCAGCTTCTCTTGATTCTTCTCCTACACCTTCTACTTCCTTAGACACCTCTAAGGAAGCATCGGAAGCTCCACAAGAACCATTGGAAGCTCCAAAAGCAATGGAACTAAAGCCGCTTCCTACAAATCTAAGGTACGCTTTTCTAGGACCTAATTCTACCTTTCCGGTTATTGTTAGTTCCGATCTAAGCATAGATGAACATAATGAGCTCATGGTTGTCCTTAGGAAACATAGAAAAGCTTTAGGTTAGTAGGAATCAAACCTTCCCTTTGCATGCATAAAATACTAATGGAAGAGGACTCTAGGACTTCAAGACAACCTCAAAGGCGGTTAAATCCGACCATGAAGGAGGTTGTCAAGAAGGAAATACTTAAACTTCTTGATGCAGGTATCATCTATCCTATATCCGATAGTAAGTGGGTGAGTCCGGTTCAAGTAGTTCCGAAGAAGGGAGGAATGACGGTCATCACCAACAAGAACAACAAACTCATTCCTACCCGAACCGTAACGGGATGGCGGATGTGCATCGACTACCGCAAGCTTAACAATGCGACGAGGAAGGATCACTTCCCATTGCCATTCATCGATCAAATGCTTGAAAGGTTAGCACAACATTCACATTGTTGCTATCTTGACGGTTATAGTGGTTTCTTTCAGATTCCGATACACCCGGATGATCAAGAGAAGACCACATTCACGTGCCCATGGGGTGCGTTCGCTAATAGGAGAATGCCGTTCGGGCTTTGCAACGCCCCAACCACCTTTCAAAGGTGCATGATGGCCATCTTCTCCGAATACATTGAGGAAATCATGGAAGTCTTCATGGATGACTTCTCCGTTTACGGTTCCTCTTTTCACAATTGTCTTTCTAACCTTGCTCTTGTTTTACAAAGGTGTGAAGACACTAACCTAGTTCTTAATTGGGAGAAGTGTCAATTCATGGTTAAGGAAGGAATTGTTTTAGGACACTTAATCTCTAGTAGAGGGATCGAGGTGGATAAGGCGAAAATAGAGACTATAGAAAAGCTTCCTCCCCCAACTTCGGTGAAAGGGTTAAGAAGTTTCTTAGGACATGCAGGATTCTATAAGCGCAGCTCAACTACGCCACTACGGAAAAGGAATTTTTAGCCATTGTTTATGCTATTGACAAGTTTCGCTCTTATCTTGTAGGTGCAAAGGTGATTGTCTACACGGATCATGCTGCGATCCGGTACCTCCTTGCAAAGAAGGATGCAAAGACAAGGCTAATTAGATGGATTCTTCTCCTACAAGAGTTCGATCTTGAGATCCGCGACAAGAAAGGTTTAGAAAATTCTGTTCCGGATCATTTGAGTCGCCTAACACATCTAGAGGACGACCACTTACCTATAGATGACTCCTTCCCGGACGAACACCTACATATCATTGAGGAGTGCATCGATGTGATCTCCAAAGGTAACGAACCATGGTTTGCTGATTTTGTTAACTATTTGGTTTGTCAGGAGATACCGCCCGGATTATCCTATGCACAAAGAAAGAAGTTCTTTAAGGATGTCCGGGAATACTTTTAGAATGAACCTCTCCTTTTTAAAAGAGGTCCGGATGGCATCATTCGGCGATGTGTACCGGAAGATGAGATGCAAAGTGTCATCCGCCATTGTCACTCACTACCATGTGGAGGACACGCTAGTTCGAACAAGACTAGCGCAAAGGTATTGCAATCTGGATTCTTTTGGCCTACTTTATTTAGAGATGTGCAATCCTTTGTTTCTTGTTGCGATGCTTGTCAAAGAACAGGTAATATCTCTAGGAGGAATGAGATGCCTCTCAACAACATCCAAGAGGTGGAGATTTTCGATGTTTGGGGAGTAGATTTTATGGGACCGTTCCCATCCTCTTGTGGAAACCAATACATACTCTTGGCGGTGGATTATGTTTCTAGATGGGTGGAAGCGATTGCCTCTCCCACCAATGATGCCATGGTGGTGGTTAAGTTCTTTAACAAGACCATCTTCCCGCGATTTGGGACACCAAGGACTATCATTAGTGATGGAGGTTCTCACTTCATTGCCCGGCGCTTTGAAGCTCTTCTAGCTAAGTATGGGGTTACTCACAAGATCGCCACCCCTTATCATCCACAAACTAGTGGACAAGTTGAGATCTCAAATCGGGAGATCAAAGGAATTCTAGAGAAGACGGTTTCAAGGACTAGGAAGGATTGGTCCTTGAAGCTTGATGATGCATTGTGGGCGTACCGGACTGCGTACAAGACTCCCATAGGAACCACACCATACAACCTTGTGTATGGGAAGTCTTGTCACTTACCGGTGGAGTTGGAGCACAAAGCGTTTTGGGCCATCAAGTGGTTGAATTTTGGCATGAAGGAAGCGGGAGAGAAACGTCTCTTGGACCTTAATGAGCTGGAAGAACTCCGCTTGAACGCCTATGGGAACGCTAAGATTTATAAGGAGAGAGCAAAGCGTTGGCATGATAAGCATATCATTCCAAAGGACTTCAACGAAGGAGATCAAGTTCTCCTCTTCAATTCAAGGCTTCGTCTCTTTCCAAGTAAGCTTAAATCTCGTTGGACCGGACCTTTTCTAATTAAGCGTATTTTCCCCCATGGTGCAGTTGAAGTATGGGGTGAAGCGGGCAGAAGCTTTAAGGTGAACGGTCAACGACTCAAGAAGTATACGCCGGAACTACAAGCTGAAGAGTTCGCGCCCACCGCACTCGAATAAGTGCGAATTTGGTCTAGCTACAGACCTTAAACAAAGCGCTTCTTGGGAGGCAACCCAAGGTATTGCATTTACTTTTTTGTTTTCGATTCATAGTTTAGCTTAGTTTAGACGTTTTTGCTTTGTTTTGCCTTCGATTCCTTCCGGTATGTTCGTGTTTTTGGATGTAGGAACAGTGGAAAAGGAAAGGGGAAGAGTTAAATTGAAGAAAGTTACGAAACTTGGACTTTGGAGCATTACAAAGAGTTCCACGGCCTAAACCACGGTCGTGACAACTACAGTGACCGTAATTTCCAAAAGCCTTTGAAAAATCACCAAAACCACGGTTCCGTACATTTCCACGGCCGTGGAACACCCCGATAGACCGTGATTTTCAAAATTTTGCCTGTCACTATATAAACCACGTTCTTCACAAAAACACACCAAAAACTCAATTCCACGCTCTCTCTCGCCGATTCCACGCCCTTCACCTCAAATCTCCGTTCGTTAATCGTTTTCAACGATTCTTCTTTCCAAACTGAAGCAAATTCGACCACCAACGAGATCCAAGCAACGAATCGAGCGGCAAATCACCAAGGAACGCACAATTCGGATTTTAAAATCCGAAACCTAGGTTTTTTCCACTCTTCTTGATCTTTGTCAATTTGGGTTCGTTTTTGCTAGAAATTATAGGAAAACTGATTGAAATTGGAAGGAATTAGATTAGGGCTGCCTGATTGCTGAGTTGAGTGCTGTTTGTTGAAATTTGAGAAAAGTCGAGACGAATCACGGTTTTTGTCAGTTCCACGGCCGTGGAAATACCAAGAACAGACCGTGA
The DNA here is from genome assembly GCA_033239125.1 of Fagopyrum homotropicum. Classification (NCBI taxonomy): domain Eukaryota; kingdom Viridiplantae; phylum Streptophyta; class Magnoliopsida; order Caryophyllales; family Polygonaceae; genus Fagopyrum; species Fagopyrum homotropicum. The sequence goes on along the minus strand of BSWB01000007.1, from coordinate 96,454,175 downwards.
TTTTGAACAGTGATGGACTTCGTGAGGAGAGTTTCTGGGAGAATTAAGGAGAAGAAGAATGAGCAGAACAAAAAGAGGAAGGGTAACCCCTCTTCCTCTTCATCCTCTAGAGCACCACCACCTTCCTCCCCTTCACCTCCATCCTCACCTTCATTACCCGCACCTCCTAGCCCTAGAGTACCGACTATTCATGAGGATCACCTCGATGCACTCGAGAGGATCCATGAGAGGGCTGTGATTGGACCTAGGTACCTATTGTTAGAGGATTTAGCTCCTCTTAACATCATAGATGACCTTACTTGGCTCTTGGATAGAGCCGGACTTATTGTTTTCTCGGCTATCCGAGAAGACGCTTATGAGGAGATTACGAGAGAGGTTGTGACGTCGTTTGAGCACAGCCACGTGGATAGGACCATTTCTTTCCGTCTTATGGAAAGAAACTATCATTTCTCCATCCGGGAGTTCGGAACCTTCTTTGGGTTCCAAGAGACCTTCAATGGTCGTTTTCCTAGTGGCGTTTACGCCAAAGATTTTTGGGAGGAGGTTGCCATGATTTACGCCAGCAAGGACCGCTGGCAACCAGCTGACACCAAGGCTAAGTTGATGTATCACTTAGCCTTGAAGATTGCTCACCGTGTTCTTTCGGAGTGTCTCTTCCCTAGGACGGAGACACCTCAAAAGATCAAGACGGATGAGCTATTTCTGTTGTATTCTATGCTGTATGGGCGCCGATCTGACTGCGCCACCCTCTTAGCTGCTACCATGAGCAAGCATAAGAACAAGAGGAAGGGCAACATTGGATATGGTGGGATAGTTACCCACCTTGCTAAGATGTTGGGGGTTGATTTTTCTGCATGCACACGCATACCAGCTGTACCCCTAAAGACTTCAGGCCTTCATGACTAGAGGCCTTATCTTCCCTACCCATAGAGGTCCGCCTTACGCAGCCATGCCTTGGGAGAGCAGGACGGGGAGGGGTATTGAGTGGCTACCGGAGTATTCCATTATGGCTGGACGCCATAACTGGAAGGAGACGTTCGATGCTATGCATGCGAACAGGATTGCAGCTCCTCCGTATGTCCCACCACCGCCCGTAATTGAGGAGGAGGAGATGAGGGATCAGTATGAGGGGGGAGGAGGAGCAGAGCAGGAGTTTGGCACGTTTCCGGATCAGCCGGACATTGCTTCTGATGTGCCCAGACGTTCTCCACGTCCCGCCAGAGCTTCAGGATCGTCTTCTCGCCGCGCCAGCGTGAGTGAGAGACCTACGTGGATGGATACACCTCCTGCATGGTACGGAGCTCCACCTCCATGGTCCGCACAGCAGCCATCAGCACCAGCACCGTCCGATGCACCGGGGTGGTATAGTCATGCTCCGGGATGGTATGAGCAGATGCCAGATTGGGCTACTAGCCTTTCTGACAGAGTAGGAGCACTGGAGATTCGAGCCGATGCTAGAGATGGACGCATGGATGACCTCGATCACATGATGAGAGACGTCTACCGCCAACAGTTTGGGCGGCACTACGACTCCAGCTTCTCTCCATTCCCGCCTCCACCAGCGCCATAGTGATGATTTGCATGACCGATAGCTTTAGCCGCTCCACCGCCGTTTTGTGAGTCTTTTTCTTTCTTTCTTTTCTTTTCTTTCTTTTATTTGAACATTAGGGACAATGTTTGTTCCAAGTATGGGGTGGGGTGTGACTAAAAGTTTGTAATAACTCTTACTCACTATGTTTGCTTCTATCGAGACTATCTTGCATGTTCATTATATTGTTGCACGTTTCATTACTGCATTGCATGAAAAAGAATTTGAAAAACCCATAAAAATTGAAAAATTTTGAAAATTTTGGCCTTCTAAGGAATTGAGATGATTTCTATGATAATCACTACTTGAGAATTAAGTTTGATGACAATTGCATGCTTAAACGATTAGTGAATTGAAAAGAAATTGAATGTGTTGATTATACCTCTTTTACAAGTTTCATAATGTGATGAATGTTACCTAAATCATGTTGAGAAATTGAAGTTGAAATCACACTATAAGTTCTTATGCTTCTTGTTGAGATGATTAAGGCAATTCGATTTTTCTTTCTTCTTTCTTTGATCATTTAGCCCCTCATTGAAATTATTACCTCCTTTACCTATCCGGGAATTTGGAGGAGTTGATTGATATTGGCATGTTTGATGTGGGAGGGCCTTGAAAGCAATTATTTGCAATCAAAAGAATAGAAAGAAATTGTAGGTTTGGGGAAGTCAATCATGACGATGAGTAACTCGGCACCATTCACATAGCCGGGTGTTTGTGTCTTGCCAAAGTCGGATTGAGCGATATTCCTAGCGGATTATGGTATGTGCGCTAAGGGTTTGAGGCATCTCATAAAAATTGAAAAACGCCAATCTCCTAGGCTTTGGTTTTTGTGCACCTCTATCCATAACTCCAAAAGTAAAGTCAAAAAATGAAAGGAAGAGAGCGAAGCTCTAAGTTGAAAATGTGCGGAAACCGCAAGAGAAAAAGAAAAGAGTTGTTATCCGTTTTCCCGGATTCATGCACCACATTCCCTAAAAGTTTCCTTCCCTTTCCACATTCTAGACCATTTTCTTTGAAAGTCCTTAAGATCAAAAGAATGTTATATGACTTGGTGATCTAAATTGAAGTCTCTTATGATTGATTTTGATAATGTTTGAAGGTTATAATGCTTGTATGGAAGTTCAATTGATTCATGATTTTTCTTTACTCTTTACTCTTTGATTAAGTGTATAAAAGTCTTATAAACGAATGAAGCAAGATTTGAGAATGATCTATTGTTTAGAAGGCACATTCATCCAAAAGAAGTATTGCTTTGAGAAGGTACACATATTTCATCCTAACTCTTGTTTTAAAGGCTTTTTGAAAGACCATGCTTAGGGACAAGCAAGTGGCAAGTATGGGGTTAATTGTTAGCATGAAATATTGTGATGTTTTAGGCACGTTTTCTAAGTGTATTTGATCCATATTGATAGTCATTGATTGAGCATTGATGCATTTGTGAGCTAGTTTATCTATAATGTCGATATAGAGATCTACACAAGCTTTATGTGGATTTTAGGTAATTGAGAGCTATTTCCGAACGGAATTGATCAAGGATAGAGTTGATTGAGCATGTCCATGGATTGAGGACATTCATAGGAGCCAAGGGAGTGCCAACTTGAGGAATGCACGAGGCTAAGGAAGAATCACGTTCTTGCCCTAAACCACGCTCTAAAATACGGCCGTACTACTTTCCACGTTCAAGTCCACGGCCATGGAACATGGTTAGGGAAGCGTGGTTCATTCCATTAACTTCTACGGCCGTGGAGAAGATGGTTCAAACCGTGTTGATTTTTACGCTCTAAATTACGGCCTTGGAACCCTTCCACGACCGTGATCTTGGCTATCTTTTTCGCCACACTTTAAGCCACGATCTCCTACGCAATTGGGCCGGGCCGATATTCTATCTTACACTATAAAAGGACGGACAAAGAGAGATTCCGTCACCTTCGCTTACGCATAGACGCATCTTACGCTTACGCTTGGAATTGCCCTAATTTCGCATTTGGCGGAAGTTGTGTTGAGAGATTTTGTCGCATCGCCGTTGTGATTTCCGGATGACGGAAGATCGAAGATTCGGAAGATTGTTCGTAAGAAGATTTCGCTTCTTACTTAGGTTTGATTTAGAAGACGGATTGACATCCCGTTCTTCCTTCTTATCTAAGATTTTGATTATTTGTTCTATTCCGAATCTAGTGACGATTATTATTCTTGATTGTGACTTTGAGACTGATTTGGAAGTTATTGAAGGTTTTCGGAAGTTTTCATCTTTCAATCTTTTAAACCTTGAATTTGATTTCTTTATGACTATTGTTGGCTAAAACCCTTAACAATTCTAAGGTGAAGGGTTGATAGTTGTGGCTTAGATGATGATAGATCGATTGTAATTAGATTGGATCCTGAGAGTTAGAGAGAATCGCCGACGAACCTAATCCACGGTCTGTTCTTGAGCTTCCACGGCCGTGGAACTCAAGAACTACCCGTAATTTTGTGTTAAGTTACGAACCTGCTTTTACTTTAATCCAAAGTTAAATATTTGCTTTAACTTAGTCTTGGCTTGCCTTTTCTAGGTGGTAGTGAAGCCTCAACAACCTCTACCTCGATTGTGAGTGTCACAACCTTAATCGGTTTTGTTAGTCTTGATCCTTGGATTACAAGTTTGGGTATTTGACATTAATTCTTACCTTTAGAACCTTTCTATATTGAAGCCTCAACAACCTTTATAGAGAGTGTCTTGTAGGCGAGTCATATAAGGTTTTTGGAACTTCACCGTACGATTACCTTACATTAGCATACCTTTGCATATCTCAACTCTGTCCTTACATCATTAGTATATCTTGAATCGATTGCCATAGCTGGATACTTGGATCTTTAGGATTGTTGTTTTCCCAATACTTGAAAAGCTTCTTACATTTACTCGCTTGATAATCTACAATTGAATTTGTTCCCCCCAAATCCCTGTGTTCGATACTCTGGAATTCTTGCTCAACTATATCGATCCGTACACTGCGGGTTCGCTTGCTTGATTTCTAGTTTTATAATTAAAGCTTATTTGCACGCACGCTAAGTGGCGAACAACCGCCAAGAGTAGATGGTGTTCAACGGTGTTTCAGATGTATCAGTCGAGGGAGTACATCCATGACTTGAGACATGTTGTCAATCATGAGGATTTAGTGGCAGAAAAGGAATTGATGAGGCTAACTGGAAGACGGAGGGTAGTATCTTTGGTTAGGTTTTACGCTGAGCTAGTAGCATTGAAAGAATCAACGGGTTAGACCTAGTTCTTCCCTTGGTTGAGTTATTTACATATGTGATTATAAGTGTAGTTGTGTCGTGTGCAGGAGTGTTATATGACCTGATATATCTCGCGATGGTAGTTCGAGTAATTTGTGTATATAGATTAGAAGGTTTCAACCTTCTTAGCGTGAGAGTTCATACCTCGGCCTTAAGGGACCGAGAAGTTCAGTGTGTGGCACGTTTCGGGACGAAACTTGTTTTTAGGGAGATCTAATGTAACACCCCAAATTTTGGCGCGTTTGCAGTATATATTTTCCGGCTTCTATCGATATTTTCTTAGCTTAAATATTTTATTAAAAGTATTTTACGATGTAAAATATCTTTCCCGAGTATATTATTATTTTGGATACGTTCGTGTATATCCATATTATTATTTTCGGAAAAGTTGGGAAAGTTTCCGATTTGAAAATCCCGTTTCGAATATTTTTGATCGAGTTTATTGATTCCCGTTTTTCCTATTTAAATATTATTACTATTATTCTTATTGTTTTATTTTTATTTTTTTCACACCTTCTTCACCTTTCTTTCCCCGACATGTTGATTGAATGAGCTGCCCTCTTCCTCTAGGCTCTAGCAGCCTAGCCATAGCCCTGATCCAACCAATGCTCACCTCCGACCCCTCGTTCTCACCCTCGACCTACCTCGTGACCCTGTCCTTCCCTCAGCCTTCCAAACTCACCCTCTCTCACACTGAGCTTGGACAACACCCTTCTACATGCTCTCTCTCTCGATTTTCTCCATTCTTGCATCCTACCTCTGCCTCATCTTGCTGGCCGCCGGAGTCTCTTACTCACACACCTACAACAACCTCCCCTTCTCTCCACATTTACAGAGGATTGCTCTCCTCCCTCCAGCAAGACCAACACAACAGCTCCCCTTCGTCTCTTCTTTGTAGCCACCTAGTTGGAACAACAAACACTGGAGAAGGCTCACCTTGGATTGGCGCCCAACAGTCACCGGAAAACGCCAACGCCTTGCCTTGTCGGAGATCGAAGCTGGATCTTCAGCCCTTTGCACTCTCCCTCGCATCACCTGCCCTCCCCTGTCGCAGTGAAACCGACGGCCTAGAGCCACCCGTTGCCACGCCTTGCCGTCAGGAACGACGCCGGTGAAGCTGCCCCGCCTGCACGAGCCTTGCCGGAGACCGAAGGCCAACTGCGCTGCCTCGCCCTCCTTGCCCCTGTAGCGCTGCCGTCATCCCCCGTTGTTCTCCTTTTCCCTCCGCCGTCCATCGGGTTAAGAAAACCCTTTTGGTTTATTACAATCGGGCCCCACTTAGTTTATGTTTAATTACACAATGCAGCCTGTTTTATATATTTGTGTTTATGACCCTAGTTTCGGAATTTTGCCAAAACTGCCCTCTGTTGAAACAATTAAAAAAGGGACCAAAGTTTTAATTATTGAAAATAACCCAAGCTTTATGACATTGTTGCCCATAAAGTGTTTTTACAGTTTTTAAATTTGGGCTTTACGTCGAGATATATTCTTATTTATATATATACCATATATATTATGCTCATGTTGGATTAATTTCTGATTATGACTCCAAGATTAAAATACGGGTTTTTAACGTTGACTTTGAAAACGAACTTTACCTTGGGTTTGATGTTATACAATTTTCCCCGAATATATATTTACGGTTTTTAACTTGGGATTTAAAAGTGGGGTTTTCCTTAGATTTATATATGTTAATTATTCCTTTCAAATTTAGCTTATAAGCTAAATTTCTTTAGTTTGGTGCTAGGTTCGGAAGCGCCCCGATAAAGGCCATCAAATCCGCATTCGACGTTCGTCGACCGACTTCCACCTTTGACCCCGAGTGAGTACCTCTCTAAATCTAGTTATGTTTAATATTAGTATCATGCTAGGTTGGATCTAGCATAACTTAGAGTGAATGCCAAGTAGTGGCCTTGAACCTTAGGTGAGTTTTGAGGATTTATGATTGTGCTAAGACTTGAGGTGTTTGGTTATCTTGTGAGGTTGTTATAAGGCTTTAAGTTATATGGTTGATCTTGTGAGCGTTCTGAGGCTCGAGGTTGGGGTTGTATGATCTTGTGGGGTTTTAGAGCTTAGGATTGACTTATCCTAGAACGGTGTTGTTACCGTTGAGTTTGTTTGGACTGGACATGTTTATCCTAGTATGTGTTATGAGTTATGATCTTGCGAGATCCGAGGGTTTAGAAGTCTTAGGACTTTTAGCTTCTGTTGAGTGTGATGTGAGCAAGGGGGATTCTAGGATGCGGTCCTAGAATTGAGAGTCAAATGGTCTTGCGTAGATCATTTGTATATAAGTCTAAGACTTCTATTGTGAGTGGGTTGTTGTTGATATAGTTATCTTCTTGTGAGCAGGTTATGGGTTTCCTCCTTAAGGAAGCGAGAGTGTTGTGAGTTGAGTGTGGTGACGAGGTAAGTCTTCGGACTTACTTAGCTCGTATTCCTTGTATTAGCATTGATGTGTGTTTGGTGGTGTGTGTTTATTCTTTATTGTTTTTTAACAACTAAACCGGAAATAGGACCACCGACCTTTATATTATTTGGCCCAAGTGTATGATAACGGGCGGTGACATCACTACCTAGCTCTTGCGTAGAGCTAGGAGGTTCTTGGCGACTAGCCCGTGTGGTTAGACGGTCGGAGGCATCCGTACCGTTCCATGCGGTAAGTGGGGACCGAGGCGAGTTTCGGGAGATTCTCGTGTCACAAAAGAAGTTGAATTAGAACGGGATATGACTTAATAATAAAAAGATAATAAACCGGACTTGTGTGATTTGATGTATATTGGGTGTTATGTTGATTTACTTGTGTTTGTGCCTTTCACCTTGATTCTAATGCTTCGAATATTAGCTAACGGTTTTATACCGATTGTTGTAGATTGCCTTGCAGGTTAGGAAAGCGGCCGAGAGATCCGGAAGAGTGGACAGCCGGGGTTCCGTACATTTTAGGAGTGGGTTTTGGTTGGAGTCGGGTTGTGTTTTATTCTTCGTTTGTTATGTTGGTATGACGTGTGTATGGCGTTTTGATCTTTGGTGTTGATTATCGGCTGAAGTCTTTTGTTGTTTTCCTTCGGGTTTCTTATCATTTGCATTAAAAGGAATTTTGGTTTTGCCTTTATTTGTGCCATGTTGAAAGATCCGGTGAAATTGTTGTCAGGCTAAGGGTCGGGACCCATTGTGAGCTCTTGCCCGTAGCATCCCGATATCCCGCGGATTTGGGGTGTTACAGTAATTTTTTTTTTCAAGCCAAAAACCTTACGGAAAGTCGAGTTTGGTTTTGACCATGTTGTAAATTGTTTGGATTGCCCAGAAAATTGGTTTTACGAGTTTTATGCTTGTTTTAAAAGAAAAATGGGATTTCCCTTGGTTCGTTTTATTCGTTAGATCGCTGTTCAAATTTAGCATGTCAGCTAAATTTGATTAGTTTTGATGTTTAGGTCTTGAAGCAACCGTTAAGAGATGACAGACCCGTTCTTGAACTCCGTAGACCGTGCTTCACCTTGGATCTCGTGTGAGTACCTTCTCCTTCGTTAGTTCGGTAATGGTAGTATAACATTTTAGGTGAACTTAGCATAACATAGAGCAAATGCCATATAGTGGCCATGAACCATAGGTATTAGTGTTTGGCTTTTTGAACTTGTTGAATTATCTTACCTACGATCTTAGGATGACCTTTGAGTTTACGGTTTGGACCTAGCATGCTAGAGTTAGATATCTTATATATATGTTGGAGACTAGAAGTTCGAGAACTTCTAACTTTTTAGTTGGTTGTTAATAGAGTGTCTCGCTTGGTCAGGCTTAGAGCGTTTCCTGCGGGAAGTTGAGAGTGGTTATTCAAGTTCCCTTGAGAGAGGTAAGTCTTCGGACTTACTTAGCTCATATTTTACATATTAGCATTGATGTGTGTGTGGTGGTGTATGTGTATGTTATTGTTTATGTTATAAACAAACAAACTGGTAATAGGATCACCGACTTTATATTATTCTAGCCCAAGCGTATGATAACGGGCGGTTACATCATATGCCTAGCTCTTGCGAGAGTCTAGGAGGTTCTTGGCGACTAGCCCGTGCTGGTTAGACGGTCGGAGGCATCCGTACCATTCCATGCCGGTAAGTAGGGACCGAGGCGGGACCACGGTGGTCTCTTGTCACAAAACTAAGTTGAATTAGAACAGGATACGACCTAATAATAATAAAGATAACAAAACGGATCGTTGTGATTTTATGTATGTTGTATGCTTGTGATGAGATTATGTGTGTATGTGCCTCGCCCATTAATTCTAATATCTAGAATATGAGCTAACGGTTTTAAACCATTTGTGTAGACGCCGTGCAGGTTAAGGACGCCGCCGAGTGAGGTGGAGGAGTGGGCAGCCGAGGGTCGCCGTACACTATAGGACGGGGGCATTTTTGGGTTTATTTTGTTATGTTTGGATTTATGGATTTAGGATTTATACTTTGATATTGTGTTGTTTTGAGGACTCGGCTTAGTTTCCACTTTGTACTTTTACTTTCAGTTTCTCGCATACATTATAAACGATTTGAGTTTTTGCCTTTATTTGTGCCATGTTGGAAAGGTCCGGTAAAATTGTTGTCAAGATAAGGGTCGGGACCCATTGTGAGGTCTCGTCCGTAGCATCCCGATATCGCAAGGTGTTACACCATACACTTAGCCTCACAATACGAGTCTTTCTTCTCTTCGTGTGCAATAGGTAAACATGTCCATCTTCCATAATAACATTTACTTTTGACATCCTGAGTACTGAGTACATACTTGCTGCGGATCTTTGGCAGAGGTTGTGTATCTCCCTCTAACATCCCCAGACTCGATGGTTAAGACATTGTATCCCTTATCTTCATCACCTATGTTCAGTTGGTGTAACACCCCAAGTTTCACAACTCGGGGAGCTACTGGTTAGGACCTCATAGTGGGTCCCGACCTTAGTTTGACAACAACTTAACTAGATCTTACAAGAAAGCACAAATAAGGAAATTCATAAATCATAAAGTAGGTTTTTACAAAACAATGAATGTGACCAGAAACTGGCAGCCGGAAACAACAAAGTCTCATAAACTGAGAAAAATTACAGTCATAACTGAAAGACCGATAAAAGAAACTGCACCCCATCCTAAGGAGTACGACACCCCGGCTGTCCACTACCATCCGGATCACTCGGCATCTGCTCTAACCTGTGGCAAGTCTAAACAACGATAAACAGTTTGCTAACTAATCAAATATAAGTAGAAAGATAAATAGCACAAACACACAGAAGAAGAATATAAACACTCAACATGCTGGCACACAATCCGGTTATTATTTGATAACTTATGTGATTCACTTTATCCGGTTTTAAAAGTTGTAGCATGAGAAATCTTAAGATTCTCGCCCCCGTTCCTTATCCAGCTGGTGATAGTTTAGCACACCTCCACCGGTGGCGTCCCCGCAAACCAAGTATGGACTAGTCCCGAAGGAAACCCCCAGCGCCCTCGGGCTAACTGAGCAGAACGCTACCGCCCGTTACTCTAAGGCCAGATATGTAAGTCGGTCGATGATTACTATGAAATACACTAGTGCACACATCATTCACACACCACTATCATAATTCACACACATATCTCACAGCTAGCTAAGTAAGCCCAAAGAACTTACCTGAAATAGATCTCGACTCTCTAATTCGCAAATTGATCTGTAACTGTAGGAACTCAGTAGCCTGTCAAAGGAGGCAAGTGTGTCAGCACACTTTCTAGGTAATTAGAAGTCTAAGACTTCTAAGATAGTAGATCCTATTAGAACAAAATTTAATACAATACCAATTTATGGTAAAATGACTATTTTACCCTTGGTCCCGAAACTTCCAAAAATTCCATAATTCATGCCTAAAATCTTATTTGAGACTAAAAAGTCATATTCTAACTCCTAAAGATGAGTTTAGTTACAAACTGGAAATTTACCCATTTTCCTATTTTCCGAAAGATCATTAAGGTCCAACTTCGGCTTCAAATATGAAATTCGAATAAACTTATAAAAATTCCGAAATACTTCTCTAAATCATCTATGGTAACCCATCTACTCCTAGGAGCAAGAATTTCTCAAAACTGTTCAACCATCATTTCTATAAAAATTCCCAAAGTTGGTTACAACACTTACATTTCCTATACTTAGCCAAAATTTCATTGTTGGAAAAACAACTTAACTACTCTACTTTGGGAGCTTATAACTTCTAATCCGACCGTTCATTTCTTCTCAAATTTTAACACGGTAAACTACATATATCTACCTATTATATATTAAAATTTCAACGGTGGATCTTCTACATAACTCTTTAACATTGATCTACAACAATGCCAATTTCCAACCCCAAAACTGAAGAAAACAAAAATTAATTTACAGCAGTTCATGTATACAACTATTTCGGACATCTTAACTCAGCAGCTACTATCCACCAACACCACCCATGTTCCAGTCCTAAGTAACGCCTGATCTCTCAAGTTTAACCTGGTCCTAAACGTCTAACTGATTATCCAAATACTAGCAGTGCAAAGGGTCGAGAGCACTTACCTACGAGTCTGCAGTGGTGAAGGAACAAAGTAATCTAGCGCATTTTACACCGCCTTGGCTGCCGAATCCTTGACGACAGAAAGACAATCAGTTCTGGCCCCTAGACTAGACCTAAGTTGTAGACAAGGGTAAGCGGAATTTTGCGTCACCTCACTGCCTTTCTCAGAATTGGAGATGGATGGCGGAAGTTTCCTGGTTGGTTCGAGCCTTCTGATGCAGTGTACACGAGCCTTCTGCACGTGAATGAGAGCATTCCATCATCGATATCAAACAATGCAGAAGGGAGGGGATATGAATAGTATCCATTCGACTCATGTTCGCCTCTAAACGTGCGTGCAAATAAGTTTTAAATTTATAAACCTAGAAAAAAAGCAAGCGAACCCGCAGTGTACGGATCAGCATAGATTAGCAAGTATTCTAGAGTATCGATCTCTGGGAATTGGTGAAACAAAGTCAGTTTCAAGTAATCGAGCAATGAAAAGTGTAGAAGTTTTGCAAATATTTGGAAAACAACAATCCTAAAGATCCAGGTATCTAATTGTGACAATCAATTCAAGATATTCTATAAGTATAAGGACAGAGTTGAGAATTGCAAAGGTATACTAAGGTAAGGTAATGTACGGTGAAGTTCCATAACCCTATATGTCTAACCCAAAAGACACTCTCTATAAAGGTTGTTGAGGCTGCAGTATAGAAAGGATCTAAAGGTAAGAATTGATCTGAAATACCCATGCCCAAACCCAAGGAATCAAAGACAAGCCAAAACGGTTAAGGTTGTGACACTCGAAACCGAAATAGAGGATGTTGAGTCTCACTACTACCTAGAAAGGACAAGCTGATAACACGATTTATGACTTAGTTTTAGGTAATCATTTAGATAGATTTCTCACTCATTCATGCATGGTTTAGCACTAGTTCACGGCGTTTTGCACTCAATTCATGTATTTTGCCGAGATAGACGTCTACGCGGACTTGTGCGTGTTTTATAGGTATTTCGGGAGATTTAGGAGCTAAAACGATACGTTTGAGGATCGTTCATCTAGATGACACACCCTCGGACTCATTAGGACACAAGCTAAAGGCTAAGGAGGACTCATGGAGCTTTGCCAACACAAGCCATGCACCAAATCACAGCTTAATGATCCAAGGCAAAGTTTCTGCACAGAATCACGGTTCTCTGACACTCCACGGCCGTGGAATCACCCGTGGATTTTGCCAGATTCTTGTGACAGCTATGCCACGACTCTCATGGCCAGCTCATGCAAGTTTGTTATAAAAGTGGTCCTTCATGGGCTGTGAGAGGCATCTGGGAGCAGCTCTCCATTATCCATTACCCTCTAACAAAAATATTCTCTCAACAAGAAGTCTTTCTAGGAAGGAAAGTGTCAAAGAAGAAGAAGAAGAGCTCCATGAAAGAGGAAGAGAAGAACACACACCATTACCACACTTGATAGTTTTGTATTGAAGAATTCCGGATTCTATTTCTAAGAGTTGTATGAATCATTTGAACCTTCTTTTTGAAGGATTGTGAGTTACTCTAATTCTATTTTCAGCTTGGTTTTGCTTTAGTTCACTTGTCCATCTCTTTTCCTTCATTATCTTGCAAATGGATGTCATGATTTTATGTTTGTTTGTTTCGATTTCTATTATGAACGTTGTAGGCTAAATTGATGTGGTTCTAGGGTAAGGAAAGGATGGTTATGGCTAGGGCTATGATAGGACGGACTTAGATTTACCTTTGGATGACTTGTGTGTATGAACGTAGCTGCTGTTAGAAATCACGGGTAGTTCTTATCTGACCACGGCCGTGGTTTAGGTAGAACAAACCGTGATTTTCCCTAGCTCGATGGATTTTGTCTTAGATCTATAGGATGTTGAAATCCTAAGTGTTTGTTGAGTTTAATCTACCCTAGGGTGACCTAGTGTTAGTAACTAAGTGTTAGGAGAGACTTACCCGGTGATCCTTACTCTTAGATTCCAAAGATACCAACCCTTAGGTAGTGGTGAGCCTAATAAGCCGCCATTGAATTAGGTGTGCTGGGCTAGTTGTTTAGGACTTCTCTTTCCAAGACTTACCCGGTAAGGATAAGTTAGACCCCTAGCTAACAATCCGGTTTGTGTAGAATTCCTACCCTTAGGTTCTTAGAGACTTACCCGGTGATGAGACCTTAGGAGTGGACTAGTTGGACCATGAGACCTACCCGGTAATTGATCCCAATCTAGAAACGCTTAATTCCAACATATCATAGTTAATCCAAGAAATGAATAGATAACTTGAGTCCTATGCCATAACCGGAACTTCCAATCCCTAGAATCCGTCTTTTCTTTCTTTGATCATTATCTTGTTTATTTGTGTTGATTCTTAGTTTAGTTTGATTGTTTACTTTGCATGAGTTGTGATCTTTGATTGATCACCAAAAACCAACTAAAACATTTGAGATTTTCATTTCTTTATTTCTTTCCTTTCAACCTAGGTCTTTACTAAACTCAATCACAAATCGAATCAATTTCACCTTAGTCTTTGTGTTCGACCTCGGAATACTATCCCTTCTACAAAACGACCCGTACACTGCGGGTTTCGCTAGGTAGTTTAGGATTTAGTTCGAGTTATAAATGTAAAGCTTTTTGTGCTATTTCCTAGCGTGACAAGTTTTTGGCGCCGTTGCCGGGGACTAGGTCTAGATTGAGTCTATTTTGTGATTGTTTCTAGTATAGATCTTTCTTGTTGCTTTTGATCTCTTTTTGGTTTGTGTCTTTGCTTTTCAGGACATCTATTACTCTTTAGGTGTATGCGAAAAAGATTTTGCCATTTTTCTGCATACATAAATCATGTCATCTCTTAATCTATAGTTGGGAATCTGCTCGGGGACGAGCAAACCTTAAGTATGGGGTATTTTGATAACACGATTTATGACTTAGTTTTAGGTAATTATTTAGATAGATTTCTCACTCATTCATGCATGGTTTAGCACTAGTTCACGGCGTTTTGCACTCAATTCATGTATTTTGCCGAGATAGACGTCTACGCGGACTTGTGCGTGTTTTATAGGTATTTCGGGAGATTTAGGAGCTAAAACGATACGTTTGAGGATCGTTCATCTAGATGACACACCCTTGGACTCATTAGGACACAAGCTAAAGGCTAAGGAGGAATCATGGAGCCTTGCCAACACAAGCCATGCACCAAATCACAGCTTAATGATCCAAGGCGAAGTTTCTGCACAGAATCATGGTTCTCTGACACTCCACGGCCGTGGAATCACCCGTGGATTTTGCCAGATTCTTGTGACAGCTGTGCCACGACTCTCATGGCCAGCTCATGCAAGTTTGTTATAAAAGTGGTCCTTCATGGGCTGTGAGAGGCATCTGGGAGCAGCTCTCCATTATCCATTACCCTCTAACAAAAATATTCTCTCAACAAGAAGTCTTTCTAGGAAGGAAAGTGTCAAAGAGGAATAAGAAGAGCTCCATGAAAGAGGAAGAGAAGAACACACACCATTACCACACTTGATAGTTTTGTATTGAAGAACTCCGGATTCTATTTCTAAGAGTTGTATGAATCATTTGAACCTTCTTTTGGAAGGATTGTGAGTTACTCTAATTCTATTTTCAGCTTGGTTTTGCTTTAGTTCACTTGTCCATCTCTTTTCCTTCATTATCTTGCAAATGGATGTCATGATTTTATGTTTGTTTGTTTCGATTTCTATTATGAACGTTGTAGGCTAAATTGATGTGGTTCTAGGGTAAGGAAAGGATGGTTATGGCTAGGGCTATGATAGGACGGACTTAGATTTACCTTTGGATGACTTGTGTGTATGAACGTAGCTGCTGTTAGAAATCACGGGTAGTTCTTATCTGACCACGGCCGTGGTTTAGGTAGAACAAACCGTGATTTTCCCTAGCTCGATGGATTTTGTCTTAGATCTATAGGATGTTGAAATCCTAAGTGTTTGTTGAGTTTAATCTACCCTAGGGTGACCTAGTGTTAGTAACTAAGTGTTAGGAGAGACTTACCCGGTGATCCTTACTCTTAGATTCCAAAGATACCAACCCTTAGGTAGTGGTGAGCCTAATAAGCCGCCATTGAATTAGGTGTGCTGGGGTAGTTGTTTAGGACTTCCCTTTCCAAGACTTACCCGGTAAGGATAAGTTAGACCCCTAGCTAACAATCCGGTTTGTGTAGAATTCCTACCCTTAGGTTCTTAGAGACTTACCCGGTGATGAGACCTTAGGAGTGGACTAGTTGGACCATGAGACCTACCCGGTAATTGATCCCAATCTAGAAACGCTTAATTCTAACATATCATAGTTAATCCAAGAAATGAATAGATAACTTGAGTCCTATGCCATAACCGGAACTTCCAATCCCTAGAATCCGTCTTTTCTTTCTTTGATCATTATCTTGTTTATTTGTGTTGATTCTTAGTTTAGTTTGATTGTTTACTTTGCATGAGTTGTGATCTTTGATTGATCACCAAAAACCAACTAAAACATTTGAGATTTTCATTTCTTTATTTCTTTCCTTTCAACCTAGGTCTTTACTAAACTCAATCACAAATCGAATCAATTTCACCTTAGTCTTTGTGTTCGACCTCGGAATACTATCCCTTCTACAAAACGACCCGTACACTGCGGGTTTCGCTAGGTAGTTTAGGATTTAGTTCGAGTTATAAATGTAAAGCTTTTTGTGCTATTTCCTAGCGTGACACAAGCCAAGGCTAGGTTAAAGCTAATCTTCAACTTTGGATCAAAGCAAAAGCAAGATTCGTAAACCAGGGAAAATCACGGCTAGATCTTGAGAACCACGGCCGTGGAATCCAAGAACAGCCCGTGATTTAGGGTGTCGACGAGGTTTCTCTAACTCTCAGGGTCCAATCAATTTACGATCGATCTATCATCATCTAAGCCACAACTACAACCCTTCACCTTAGAATTGCTAAAGGGTTTTAGCAAACAATCATTTTCATGATATCAATATTCAAATTAAGAAGAATAAAAGATGAAAACCCTCGAAAACTCAAATAAAACTCAAAATAAATCTCGAAATCCAAACACAAAGTCGTACGTTTATGAATCTAGAAGAATAGGAATAGAAACCTCACAAAGATCTAGAGAAGTCACAAATGGCGGGATGCATGTCAATCCGTTCACGAATGAAAATCCTATAATATCTCACAAGGTACACAATTTCCGAAAAGTATGTCCTTCACGAATCTTAAAGCGAATCTCCCAGCGACAGCTAAATGTACGTGAAAGTCAGCGACGGTAAGTGAGTGTAAGCGAGCCCCCAAAAACTCTCTTCTCTAGCCTTTTTATAAGGCGAGCTAGGGTTACGAGAAAGCCCAATGACGTGGCTGACGTGGCAAAATATGACACGTCACAGAATCACCGAAATCACGGCCAAGTACAACTTTCCACGACCGTGGTTTAGGGCGTGGAACCAGATTACGGTGCCATAGTATTTCCACGACCGTAATTTAGACCGTGTAACTCTATGGAATGCTCCAAACTCAAGTCCACGTTCATGTTGCCAAATCCACGGCCGTGGTTTAGGGTGTGGAAGTCAATTTCCTTCTCCACGACCGTAATTCAGGGCGTGGACTTGATTTTCCTCTTTCTTTGCCTTTGTTTCGTGCAATATTCAATTCATGCTCCTTCCTTAGCCTTTCTAATGCATCTCCTTGCCATCAAATGTGATCGAACACTCCTTTCCTTCCTTATTTGCTCCAATCCAAGCTTTATTCACCTAAAAACACAAAGAAGCTAGTGTAGATCTCTATATCGACAAAGTGGGTGAACTAGCTCACAATTGCTTCAAACACATATCTAAGAACACTATAAAGAGGGAAAAACAACTAAAACAAGTGCCTAAAATATCGTCATATTTCATACTAACAACTCACCTACTGAAGGGTTGTGCGCAGAACCTATGTCCCAGGCGTAGGTACGTGTGCAGCAGTGTTGCTACCTTCTTGATCTCGCAGCAAGGAGAGTCTGGCTCGTCTGGGAGTGTCGTAGCAAGGAACGTCTGGCTCGTTTGGGGAGGGATTGGACACTTACGCTGCAACACTAAGATAGTCCACCTATCTGCACTTGTACTCGTCTATGAGGAGATCTCGTCACCCCTGTAGATAGGTCTATTCAGATCGAAGGAGATGACAACAGAGTAGGAGAGGGGTAACACTCACCGACTGTGTGCTATGGCCTGATGTAGAGGGGCACCTGGGAAGATGCACTGCTTGATCTAGGCTCGCTGGTTGAGCACTCCTTGCGTCTATAACGAAGGAAAGAGTACCAGGAAGGCTGGGAAAAACGTATGAAGAGTCGGGAGGGGAGAAGGTGTTACGAGAGTAGCCAGAAGGGAGGCGACATTCATGGAGTGAACATGGACAGATTGAAGCGAGGTTGGAAAGGAAAGAATCATAGAGGCGCGATATCCTGCGTGATCTCAGGATCGTTACAAGCTGAAGGGAAAGACGTAACTGCTGGTCCCTGGGCTGAGAAGTGACAAACAGAAGGTCATCCCTCCTGCATCGCTTCCTGGGTTGCGTTGCTCCTCTTGCTGGGCTCAAGGCAAACGGTGTAGAGGTGAGACACGTACAAAGC
Organism: Fagopyrum homotropicum; assembly: GCA_033239125.1. NCBI lineage: Eukaryota > Viridiplantae > Streptophyta > Magnoliopsida > Caryophyllales > Polygonaceae > Fagopyrum > Fagopyrum homotropicum. The sequence goes on along the minus strand of BSWB01000007.1, from coordinate 96,436,153 downwards.
GGCACAACTAAGAGGGGCAAGGCTGGACGACTTGGGTTGAGGCAAGGAAGCACAAAGTGGGCTGAAGCAAAGGGTAGGAAAGGAGTGGTGTGGTTTTGTCAAGGCTTGTCACAGTCTTGTCAAAACGTGTCAAGGCTTCGTCAAGCCCATGCATGCCATGTCACGATCTTGTCATGGTCTCGTCATAACTCGTCATGGTCTCGTCTTGGTCTCGTCAAAACTCGTCACGACTTTGTCAAAGACAAGTCATGTTATAAACTAGGTTTTGAATAAGGTTTGCTATAAAAATCTTATCATTTTATGTGAAATGATATTACATAAAGTGATAAATTTTGAGATATTGTGTCCAATTAAATAGAAAGCTAAGGATCAAAAGATCGAAATCCGGTTGTAACACACCAAATTCTGAGAGCTCGGGGAGCTACTGGTTAGGACTTCACAATGAGTCCCGACCTTAGTTTGACAACAATTTTACTAGGATCTTACAACAAGGCACAAAAGTATTAAAAACATTTGAAAACTTTAAACAATATATACATGAAAGATATGTATCAGCCTTATAAATCAACTGTACTAAAACGACGCAAATGAAGAACATAAGACAACCTCGTCCCCAACTAAAAGAGTACGTGGACCCGGCTGACCATTTCCTCCGAATCTCTCTACAACTGTCTTAACCTGCAAGGTATCTACAAAGCGGTATAATACCGTTAGCTAACTTTCTATGCATAAGTATGAAGGTAAAAGAACAAACACACAACATACACAATCAACATGCAACACTCAATCCTTTTATTATCTTTAATTAGGTAATAGGTTATTACTAATGATACTTATTTTGTGACACGAGGGATTCCCAAACCTCGCCCATGTCCCCGTTTACCAACACGGAAGACTACTAATGCATTTGACCCTCTACCTGACTGGACTGGTTGCAGGGAACCTCCTAGACTCTCGCAAGAGCTAGGCAGATGATGTCACGACCCGTTATCATACACTTGGGTTAATTACACAATATACTAAAGTCGGCCTATTCCGGTTTTGTTATTAATCTTAACTAACAAACACCACTCATACACATCACACTCATACAAGAAGCCAACTAAGTAACTTCGTGGACTTACCTGAATCAGCTCTCAACTCTCTTAATCACAACTCAATCTGTAACTGTATAACTCGGTTGCCTGTCAAAGGAGGCAAGTGGATCAACACATATCCAATATACTTAGAAGTCTAAGACTTCTAAGATATAAGATCCTATCGGAAGAGAATATACTAAAATACACGTCTAAGGTAAAATGACTATTTTACCCTTGGTCCCGAATCTTCTAAAAATCTCATAATATGTACTTCAATTCTTACTTGAGACTAACTATCATATTCTAACTCTTAAAGTTGAGTTTAGGTCAAGACTAGAACATTACATGTTTTCTTTAACCTTCTAAAAAGGTCACTAGGGTCCAACTTTGGCTTCAAATATGAAATTTGAATGAACTTATAAAAATTTCGAAATAATTCTCTAGATCATCTATGATATATCATCTACTCCTAGGAACAAAAATTTCTTAAAACTGTTCAACCATCACTCCTACAAATATTTCCAAAGTTGGTTACAACACTAGAAATTTTCTATACTTAGCCAAAATCTGAGTATGTTTTCTAACTATACAACAAGTCCACTTTGAGCCTCTATAATTCTAAATCCCACCGTTGGATTTATCCCAACTTTTGACATACGAACCTATGCATGACACTAAACGACATCTTAAAAACCAAACGGTGGATCTTATCTCTAAGGCATCAAAAAGTATGCTCAAACTTGACTGATCAACACAGTTTCTGGAATTTCAGCAAACACTTAACAAAACAGCACACTGTCTTAACTTTGAAAAATCATAACTCCTAAACCGTTCGCTGGATTTATCCAAAATCTTGATATGTTCTACTATAAAATCTTATCTATAATATATCAAAAATTCAGCAGCAAAGGAGATCAAAAGCCTATTTAAAACCATCTCACAAAACTGCATCACGTGTTGTTTCTCTCAACACTCAGCACACTTATAAAAACTGCATGAGGAATCAACTTTGCAACATCATAACTCTCAACGTAACTCCGATTCTTCCCAAATTTTAGTATGATCTACTATGTACTACTGAATACAACATATCCAAAATTCAGCCAAAAAAGATGAGTATAGCATACCTAAATCGGGACCCAAAGTTCATTGTTTGTCACTTCTCGAAACTCCGAAAATTCCTATATCTTCACTGTTTCTTCTATGGATGTTTTGAGCATGATTAGGAGACATAAAGGGCATTCATTAGACATGAAAGGTGTGTAAGGGAGTGCAGGGAAGAGAAGGGTATCAACCTTACCCCATTCCAAAACTCGAAGGGATGTAAGAAGGTGAGCCAAGATTGTTGTCGAGCTAGTTGTTTCACAGAAGAGGAGAGATTAGGAGTCACTGCTTGGATTCTAGATCGTGAGTGCCAGAAGGGCGAAGCATGGCCTTCGTCTCCAGTTCCAATCTTAGATCTTCAAAGGCTACAAGGCTTGGCTATATCTGGAAGAGAGGCTGACTCGGAAGGGATGGTTGTGTCCACTGTTCGCAGGAGGTGAGGGGAAGGTCCAGTCCAGGAGATGGCTTCTGTTGCAAGATCTAAGGGCTGGATAAGAGTGCGACCGTTGCCCAGGAGGTGCCCCGCGGCCCCAGTGCCGCGCACCCACGATCTGGTTCTCAACTTTCTAGCGGCTAGGGCAAATATGTGTCGTTTGCTGTTCCCCTGGTGCTGTTGTGCCCGAACCGAAGGAGGTTGAAGGCCGCCGTTGTCTTGGACCCGAAGGGAGGAGGAGGAGGCGGCTTTTGTCGAGTATACAGGAGGCGAGGGAGAGGACGGAGCGAGGACGGACGCCTGCAGCCCAGCGTTGTTGTCGTTGGTGTGCAGAAGACGGAGAGGACGGAGCTGAAGCGTCCCTAGCTGTGTGCAGAAGGCGGTGGTGTCCCTGGCTGAGGAAGAGCGTGAAGGAGAAGCGGCTAGGACAAAGTCATGTACGAAGGGGAGAAGAGAGATAGCAGATTTACGGTCCAACTGCTTACTCGAAACGGGCCTGGATGTAAGGTTCATGGCTGAAATTGGGCTTGTCAAAATTATGCCATGACTTTGTAAAAAGTTGTCATAACTTCGTCTTGGTCTCGTCGTGGCTTCGTCAAGACTTCGTCAGTGCATTGCCAAGGATTTGCCATGTCTTTGTCAAAAGACCTAGATGTATATATATATATATATATATATAACTAGGGTTTGGTGTAAATTACATCATTTTATGTGGTTATAAAACTTACATAAAATGATAAGATTAATGTTAGACATAAAGTTAGGTATCTTAAAGAGGTCAATGGTCTCCAAATCTCAGTTTGACTTAGAATTAATTGGAAATAAAATTTCCGGTTATTATAGTTGGGTCCTCACCGATGAGGATTTGAAGATCATACTTATTCACCTAACTATATTGATTTTCTTATACAATGGCTTATTTATTATGTATATTCATAACCATTTAACCATGAGCAACGGTAAACTTACACAGATCCCATTTGATCCCAATAGGTCTAGCACGAATGCACAACTGCACGACTGCGTGGCTTGCAACCGGTGAAACTGTGGAAGACCCAAATGTGGACCAGCATTAGTAGAACCACCAACGAAGCATAATTTGTTTTCGAAATAACCTCTTATTTGTTGCAACATGTAGACAAATAAGCTCAAACAACAATAATAATGACTGAAAGAAGTGAATGGAATTTACCATACTATATGAAATTTACACATTTGAGAACTTAATCTTATTATCAGTCTTTATTGTAAATCCTTCCTGCTTAAGGAGAAACTGATTCAAAATGAGGATACCATTTGTTACGGTGAGAAACTGCCAACTAAAAAAGGTTTAAACTTGTTTAAGTTCAAAAGAAACAACCATTCGTGCTTCTAAAAACAACCGCAACCACCACAAATATAATCTTAACTTTAATTTTGTTTGAAGCTTGAAATCAACCCAACTGATTACCTTGATTTTGATAAGAACGGATATACAGAACCCCAAATAAAAGAGTGGTTTGAGAGACAATATGGGTGGTGGAGCATTGATCAAAGCAACCACCGTCGGCGTCACCAGCACAAGCAAGCTTCGAGAATGTTATGTGTACAGCACTGGTCATGTGGCCACCAACTTCAAAACCTCATCTTCGGTATACAACTCCACTCTTGGGGTATGAATAATAAAGTTTAGATCAACAAAATTTATAATAGTTTTTGGTGGTTGGAGCTTTCTCACCGTCGGCGTCACCAATTCCATATCCACTGATTCATGCTTCTCAATATCTTCTTGTAACATCAATTTTATTGAGACTTTTACCATATATCATGATCTATTATGTATTTTTTGTAAATAGAAGATTAGTTGGTTAAGACCTTATCAATATTCAGTTGATGTTAAATGTTTAGCTTTCCTGAGTTTTTGCTGAGCCTTTTGTGTTACTTTCGTGTGAAGTAAGTCCCTTGGACTTACTTAGCTTCATTCCGCGTATTAGTTGGAATGTATTGGCTTGTTTGTGTTGTTTATTCATGTTATAATGGATAATTGGAAATAAGATTCACCCTTTGATAACCTTAACTGGCCCAAGTGTATTATAATCGGGCGGTGACCACTTGTCTAGTTCTACAAGAGACTAAAATGTGCTCTTGCAACCCAGACCCGTAGGTAACGGATAGTACTGATCTATTCCTATTGGTAGACGGAAGCGGAGGCGAGTTTCGGGAGATCTCGTGTGACAAAAGAAGTTAAATTAGTAATGGATAACCTTAATGAAAGATAATAACCGGTTGATGTGTGAGCATGCTATGTGTTTTCTTTACCTTATGTGTGTTTGTGCCTTTACGCTCTTGCTTGTACCTAGAATGTTAGCTAACGGTTTATACCGTCGTTGTAGATGTTCCGCAGGTTCAAGATGTTGCTGAGTGATCCGGATGGTGTGGTCAGCCGGGGTTCCCGTACATTATAGGACGGGATCGGGTTTTTGTTTCTTTTGTTGCTTCCCTTTTGTTTTGAACTCAGCTGCGGAGCTTTTGTGTTTTATTTTGTTTAAACCTTTGGTTTTATATTAAGTTTTGCTTTTCATTCGTCTGTGCCTTGTTGTAAGATCCGTTTGTTTTTGCTACTCTGAGGGTCGGGACCCATTGTGCGGTCCTAGCCCGTAGCGCTTCAAGTTCCCAGAACTTGGGGTGTTACATCCCGATTCAACTAAAAGTATCTCCGGACCAGCCCCGGTTCACACATGCATTGCTCTCCGATCTCCAATGCGTGTGTACGACCGTCTTGGAGCGAGCCAACCATGCATCGTACCCAATTCGGTCCATTCATGAAAACTCCCTTTTTGGTCTGAACTTGCACGACGCATTCTACACATCCATGAAGACCGGACCACCATGCAAGCTTACCTAACCCTCCATGCACACGTGATGATTGACCCATACACGCTATTTTGAATCCACCATACACCCATGGAGAATGGTCCGAATCTTGTGGCCAATTTTGGGTCAAAGATATTATGTTTTCTGTCCATGAAAACTTCTTTAATTATGGGTTAATTTTTGACCTTTTGATTGTTAATTTTCAGCTCATATTTCTTTTAATTATCGGCGGGATGACGACGAAGATGACGACGAGCGACAACAAACGCCATCGGATGTATCGGCGGGAGAGTCCGACAACTATGGTAAGGGCCACTCGGGGATATAAACAAAGGTAAGAGAACTACGTGGGCTTTAATTCCTCCTCCCCGAGAGGATACGTAGGCAACTGGGATTCCGGTACAAGCCCAATTCTTCCCTTTTTTTTTTTTTAAAGTTTAAGTCCAATTTTTTTAATTTTATGTTCTCTCTTTATTTTCTTCTTTTTTAAGTTTAAGTCCAAATTTTCTCTTCTCTTTATTTTCTTTTTTTTTAAGTTTATTTCCATGATTTTTTTTAAGAATGAGGTGGCCAACCCGTCGACCCGCCGGGTCTGACCTATGACCCGGCGGGTCGGCCATTTATACGGGTCCGGGTCACCCTTCCCGGACCCTTGATCCAGCGGGTCGTAATCGTCGACCCGGCGGGTCCGACCCGTGGACATGCTTGGTCAGGAGGGGGATAGAATCCATTGAATCGGCACACGGGAAGGCCAATGGCATAGTCTCAAGAACCACACCAAGCCAAGCAGCATCACAAAGCACCAGTTCACCATAGAAGCGTAAAACACACTCCCAAAAGATCTACAGGTCAAAACCATTTCTACTTTTTGAGGTTCCTAAGGAACGAGCTGTTGGCCAAAGATCTCTGCCATAAACGGCTACAAAACAAAGATAGCTTTCTCACATATTGCGGAAAGAAAGAAGAGGAAGAAGATAATCTCCAAAAACCGACACCGTCGAGGCTGACCAAACATCCATAGGTAACCAGATCTAGGGTTTTTCAGGGTCATATGTGGAGAAAACAAAGTGTCTCTTCGACGCCCAAAAGAGGTTGAAGCATATTGCGATCCTCTTTGACAAATTTATGAGAACTAGAAAAATTAAACATCGATACAAATCAAGGGAAATTTCTTTCATGGACTAAAATAGATCTAGATCTAGCAAAATTAGATAGAAGAATTTTGGAGGGGGAGGCGCGTGGAGGCTCATTCTATGGGAGTGGAAAGGGTTTTTGTACTCTCCTTCACCGTTACCTAATGCATCCATTATTTTGTTTGTATAAAATGATCCTATAAATATTTTGATATTCTCCCTCACATAACACTGGAAAACCAGCGGTTAGCGTGGTTAACAATCCCAATCATTGTTCCGATTTTGTCAAAAAAAAGAGGGTGCATTATGGAAAATAATTGGCATCCATGATCCAACCAAGTTATATAGTGCATACCTCGGTCATCAGCTAGAACAAAAGAAAGCAAGCAAATAGATATAAGAGCAACAAGAGTATGTTCCATCTTGTCTTCATGTAATTCTACCTATCTCATTGTGGAGAGAATGCATTCTTACTTATACTTACCTTATTAACTTAATCTCTTCTCCCGTGTTTGACTGAAAAGTACCTTTTGAACTCCTACACCAAACCAAGATTACTTATGACCACCTGAGAGTCATAGATTTCTTATGCTTTAGCCTACGTCCTCACAAAGATAGGCTTGAGCCCATGTCTTCTCCCTGTGTTCTGATTGGTTATTCACCTGGTCAGAAATCTTACAAGTTCTTTAACCTTGAAACACATAAAATCATAATCAGTCACCATGTGACTTTTCAGGAAACCGTCTTTCCTTTCAAAATATCATCTACACAATCACCTTTCTTTATTTCATCATCTACTCCTTCACTCCCTCTTGTGTCCCTACTAGACAATAATACTCGCATTTCTTTTCCTCCTTCATTACCATTCAATCCCTCACTATCTACTTTGCAAAGTGTTAGCTTCTCCCTTCCCATTCAAGTCCCATTTGAATCTCCTTCGCCTACAACTGCTTCTCCTTTAATTATTCATTCTCCACCCTTAATTATTTCCCCTCCTCCTTTTGCCTACTTTGAATTCTACCCGTCCTATCCATTGCCCGACTTGCTTACAAGATTATGCTTGTAACAAACTCTATTCTGGCATATACATATGCTTGTAAACAACTTTTTTCATATATGAGAATTCAATTCAGTTTCACCACTTGACATGAATAACACTTTCTATACACACTCTGTTAGGAATCCAAATTCAAAAACTTATTTGAAACTATACTTAAACATGTTTCAAATCTTTGACACAATACTAGTTCTGGTTTCGTTGTTATAAACATAACTACACACACACACAACCATCACACAATCCATGCTAATACAAGGAAGCTAGCTAAGTAAGTACGGGGACTTACTTCGTCTTAAAGCTAAACCGACAATACCGCTCTCTCTTTCCGTAGGAAGATACTCAAAGCCTGATCACTACAAGGCAGGAATCAACATCACTCTCATAAGCCAGAAGTCCTTAGACTTCTAGACCAAATGATCTCGGAAGATCATAAACCATAACACATAATCTAGGATAAAACATGCCTAGTCTCAATGATCTCAATGATAATAACACTATTCTAGGATACTCACATCCTAGTTCACAACCTCAACAAACATATACTCACAACTTCAAGCCTTGGAACCTTGCAAAAACTGCAAACACTCACCTAAGGTTCAAAGCCACTACTTGACATTCCACAAGGTTATGCTAGATCCAACCTAGCATGCTACTAACATATAACCTCCCTAGGATAAGAGACTAACACAAGATAGAGGAAATATACTAATTGGGGCAAGGACGCAGTCGTAGAAGAAGGAAGCGCGACCGCAAATAAGAGCAGAAGGCCGCACCGGCTTCCCGACTGAGCCAAAGTCCGCCCATATGGCCTTGGGGAGCCTCCCCTGTGGGTGGCCGCCCCTGCGGCTCAGGTCAGCTACCCCCGCGGCGCTATCCAACCGCGGCCGAACTCCAAAGGGCGGTCCCGAACGAGTCTTTCGATGGCTCCTTGATGTGTAGAGGGTCTCCTAGCTTGCTTGCTCCACCATTGATGTCCACCACTCAATCATCAACATAAACCACAATCTAGACTTGATCCATACACATACAACCACAAGAGAGGAAGAAGCTTGAGAATCCATGGCTTTCATCATTAGAGCTCAAAGAAGGAAGGAGATGAGAAGAGAAGAGCTTACCCTACAATCCGGATCTGTTGTCCAATACTTACCATGGATATGCACAACTCACACATGGAGAAGGAATCATCAAGAGCTCTTCTAAGGCCAAGATGGAGGAAGAGAGAAAATTAAGGAAGAGAAGAAGAAAGACACATGAGAGAGAGAGAGAGGGCTACTCCTTTAGTGAAATAACAAAAGGTCAAGCAACCAAGGAACACTTAGAGACGAGGGGTTAAAACACAAAAGAAGAAAACAAGAGGTTGGAAAGAAGACGGGATATAACTCGTCTACTCAACAAGTCGTGCATGTGGAAAGGCTGCAAAACCACTTACTAACCGGAATTAAAATTTCCTGGCATTACAGACTCTGTGGATGCACATAAATAAATGATATTTAATTATCAAAAAGCTCCAACCAATTTCAATTCTCTAATCATGAATCATATCTCTGAATGGGATAAAGCTAACAATAACCGCAATAATCCTAAATAAAAAACGACTAATCAAAGAAGGAAAAATAAAAATATCAAATGACAAAGACCTAATAGTAACTCAGTAAAAACTAATTTTGATGCATCTAGAAATGTTAATGGTCAATCTACTTTTGGATTTTTTTTATTAGAAACAGCTCTGCTGATGTCCTTACTTTTGGTTTTTGTAAGTTCACGGTTTGAAGCAGAGGCTTTTACCCTTCGTGAGGGTGTTTTGAAGACCGCACGCCTAGGGGTTTTTTTTCCTGATATTGTGATTGAGGGTGACAATTTAACTCTTATTAATTCGATCAAAATTTCTAGGAAACCTCCATGGGAAGTTGATCTGCTTGTTTCGGATATCACTACTCTTCTATCTGGGTTTTCCTCTAGCAGTGTCCATCATATCTTCCGGGAAATCAATTTTGTTCCGGACCAGTTGGCGTCCTATGATTTCTCCACCTTACCATGTGATGACCTTCTCCCCCATGATGTTGATGTCCTCATCCCTTGATCTATATCATTATGGAGAGAATGTGTTCTTACTGCCACTCGCCTTATTAACTTAATGCCTTCTCCTGTGCTTGATTGAAAAATACCTTTTAAACTCCTACACCAATCCAATATTACTTATGACAACCTGAGAGTCATAGGTTGTGATGCGCTCTTCGTTAGTTGAATGCGAGGATCCACCGGTGTTGTTCCTTCCGACCACTTCTTTTTTATTTTTTTGATTGATGGGATATGCCAAGCAAGGATCGTCCAGCCTCGCACCTTGGATCTCCTTGGCTCGAGATCTTCTTTCCTCCGAATCTCACTTCGGAAGTTGGATATCCTTTGTCCTCCTAGCCTCTCACCGTAAGGGCACCACTCGGCCTCGCACCTTGTGAGTTTCGAAACTTTGGCCTCTCACCATAGTCTCTAGGTTTGTTTTTCTCAAAGTGAAAACATAACTTTTGATTGAAGACTAAACTCTATTTCGTGATTAGAAAGGTTTGTGGGAGATGCCTTATATAGGCTGAAAATTCAACACCTAACTCCCAACATTAAAGGCTTACAAGTTCAAGAGTTGTGACATTAAACAACGGGCAAACATAGAGACTTTCAACCAACAACTTCAAGCAAATAAATGGACTAAAAACCATAAGTATGGCTGGCCAATTAGAGCTCCAAGGGACCAAAAATGTGGCGGAAAATAAATTTCAAAAATGTGGTTTTAATCTCTTGAAAGGTTGGCTTAAGTACAAGTGAACATTTTATTTCACTTGTATTAATCAACTTTCATTATTCCATAATATCATGCATTAGTGGCATCATATCATGAAATAAAATCAAGCATGACCACATAATATAAAAAAAAGGTTACAACTAAGGTTCAAGTTTAAGGTGATCCAGAATCCTCAATAGCCTCGAGCATGTTCACCAAGTGATAGTCATGGACGTCCTCAAATGCCGGAGCTCTGAAAGGATGGTAGGTCAAAGTGGTTTGGCCTAGCATGCGGGCTCTAGCTCGAGTGAGAGGTGGTGTTGACCTCGGTGCTGCCACATCAGTCCCGTTGCTTAAGTCCGGCGGGCTCACATCAGGTTGCTTATGCTTTAGCCTACGTCCTCACAAAGACAAGCTTGAGCCCGTGTCTTCTCCTTGTGTTCTGATTGGTTATCCACCTGGTCAGAAATCTTACAAGTTCTTTAACCTTGAGACACATAAAATCATAATCAGTCGCCATGTGACTTTTCAGGAAACCGTCTTTCCTGTCAAAACATCATCTACACATGATGAGATCACTCGTAGATCTTTGTTTTGTTGATAAGTTTTCGCTAATTTCATAGATCTAAATCTCCGTTGAGATTTTCTTAGTTTATCTTTCAACTAAAGTTCTAAACACACCCTGATCTCTTACTTTTGTTTTACTTGCAAATGTTTCACTTGTAAAACTTAGTGATACAATAGCATATACGGAACCACCTAGCAAGAAGAGAAATTAAGAAGCAAGGAGAAGGAAAGACATGAACATGCATAAAGACTTCAACTACTAGGAGAAGAAGAAATGACATGATCGAGAAGAAGAAGAGACTAAGTCATTTTAGAATTCTTCGTACTACAAGATTGAGGGTGCATGAAAGTCTACTCAACCATGCACATTTCTGTAAAAGGACAAGATTCATTGATCACATGCACAAGAACAAGCTCGTCCATGCACATCTTTCAACTCAACCATGGAAGGAAGAAGCAAGCACCAACCATTCACCTACACATCTTCTAACTAAACCATGCAAGGACGTAGAGGGTTCTAACCCCATGTATCCCTTATCGATGCAAGCATGCATGAACATAGAGAATGGCAAGTCCACTCTTTCCTTTTCGTTTCAACCATGCAGAAGCATAGGGAAACCGAAGATCACACTTCACCCGATTCAACTGAAAGTATCTCCGGACCAGCCCCGGTTCACACATGCATTGCTCGCCGATCTCCCATGCGTGTGTACGACCTTCTTGGAGCGAGTCAACCATGCATCGTACCCAGTTCGGTCCATTCATGCAAACTCCCTTTTCGGTCCGAACTGCACCATGCATTTTATACATCCATGAAGACCGGACCACCCATGCAAGCTTACCTAACCCTCCATGCACTCGTGATGATTGACTCATACACGCTATTTTAAATCCACCATACACCCATGGAGAATGGTCCGAATCTTGTGGCCAATTTTGGGTCAAAGATATTATATTTTCTGTCCATGAAAACTTCTTTAATTATGGGTTAATTTTTGACCTTTTGATTGTTAATTTTCAGCTCATATTTCTTTTAATTATTTTACAAATAGTTTAAGCCTCCTAATAGATAAGTTTAAAGATAGATTGAGAGAATCAAGTATATCTTTTACAAGATATATTTGATTGATCCTATGTAATATTATCTTAGAGTAGATTGAGAGAATCATGTATATCTTTTACAATATATATTTGATTGATGTTAGAGGATCCTATTAATATTATCTTAGAGTACATTGAGAGAATCATGTATATCTTTTACAAGCTATATTTGATTGATGATCCTATGTAATATTATGTTAGAGTAGATTGAGAGAATCATGTATATCTTTTAAAAGATATATGTGATTGATGTTAGAAGATCCTATGTAATATTATCTTACAGTAGATTGAGAGAATAATGTATATCTTTTATAAAATATATTTGATTGATGTTAGAAGATTCTATGTAATATTATCTTAGAGTAGATTGAGAGAATCATATATATATATATATATATATATATATATATATATATATATATATATATATATATATATATATATATATATATATATATATATATATATATATATATTACAAGATATATTTGATTGATCTTATGTAATATTATCTTAGAGTAGATTGAGAGAATCATGTATATCTTTTACAAGATATATTTGATTAATGTTAGAAGATCCAATGTAATATTATCTTAATCTTTTACATGATATATTTTATTGATATTAGAAGATCTGGGATGCTATCATGTACTCACGCCTCTCCTACATATATAGGATACCCGGCGCCTGTTATCTCTTCGTCTTCATCCTCCTCAATTCGGAGCATATTCAAGTCGTCCGACATAAGAAAAACAAGAACAAGCGGCGTCGATCACAAGTTAATAGTACAAATCCCTTGTAAATGTCGTGCGTGTCGGTTATGGGCCGCCGGATACCGGCGGTGATCTGATCTGGTTCCGTCTGGAGGTTTGGAGGGTAGGTCGAAGTGGTTCGGGGTCGGATCTTGATGGCAGATTTTATCGATTTCCCAGTGATTTCGCTTTCGCCTGCCGAGTGTTGATCGATTGGGAGGAATAGTGATGAAGAGGAGGCAGAAGAAGCGGATAATGAGGGACCGTTACGAGGGGCTTTAACGCTTCCATGGATTCCTTGGAAGAGGCTTTACCTATTAGGTGTGTTGCGTTGCTTATCTTCTCCTGGTTTCATTAATCTTTTGTGCTGCGTGATCCGTACTGTGATTTTGATTGAATCTTGTGAAATTTACCGAACAATTTGGTCTCCAGAAGGCGAATCTTGATGTTGTTTCGTTATATGAAATAATTTACTATTTTGAATGTATTTTGTGAGAGGAGTGTATGCGCAAGAAGGTTTCTTGTCTTGAAATTCCTTCCCTGCAAATCCACATATGATTCTTGTGACATTCATACATTGATGCTTTCTTTGGGAAGCACTTTGTTCAATTCTAATTGTTTTTGATATGAAAACAACATCAAGAAAATTTCTAAATTTCACATTATTCGAACAAAATCATAGTTAGAAATTCAAATCGATCACACACCACAAAAATTAATGAAAACAGGAGAAGATGCAAAGCAACGCATCTCGAAGGTAAAGCCTCTTCCAAGGAATCCATGGAAGCTTTAAAGCCCTCTCTTAGCGGTCCCTCATTCTCCGCTTCTTCTTCCTCCTCTTCATCACTGTTCTTACCAATGGATGAAGACTCGGCAGGCGAAGGGTGAAATCATATGTGGATTTCCTTCGGAAATCGATAAAAGCTGCAATCAAGATCCGACCCCGATCCACTTCGACCTACCTCCTCCAAACCTCCAGCCGGAACTAAGATCAGACTATAACACAGACACGTACTACATTTACAGGGTTTTTTTTACTATTATCTTGTGATGTAAGTGATATTTTGATAACCCCTGCATCATTGCCTTGCCTATCTCCATTGTCTAAATCAATAGTTTGGTTACTTTTTTCGTTTTTTTCTTTGTAAAAAAATGGGGTTGTTCAGCATATAATTGATATTTCTTTATTTGTACCTCTTTTTATGTCTTTTCCATGATTATTTGTTTTTTTTCTTCCACAAGGTGTACACAATATCAAGTTCTTTTTTATTCATTTATTCATTATAATTATCTTCAGTGGTGAACTTCCATCTTCACTTGGAAATCTTACTAATCACGAGTATTTGTAAGACTTTTGTGCAATAATCTTAATTCATATATGTCATTTGCTCATCCAGCTCTGCGCCAATCATAAACACTATTGCCTTATTTTATTTACTTATTTGTGCAAGCAGGATTTTGAGTAACAACAATCTCTCCGGGACAATTCCATACTCACTTTCAGACCTTGCCAATTTGATCAGTCTATAGGTGAACATGCTCTTAGGACACCAACATTTATAGTTCTATGTTTGAGCCTCTTTTATGTTTGATCAGTCTTTCATGCTCTTAGGCTTAAGTGGAATGGATTAACAAGTACCTGCTCAGACTTCCATTTAATTTGATGCTGCTTGTTGTTAATTTATTTTAGATACTGAACTACTTGATCTATTTCCAGTAATCTTTTTTATCAGTTTGAGCATGTAGCATAAACTATGGTATTCCTTGGATCTTATTCTATTTTTTTGTGTTACAGTTTTACAGGGAACAACTTAAACTGTGGAGGAAATTCTTCTCATCTATGTGCATCTAGTAGCAGCAGTTCGGGTTAGATTGACTTAAGTTTGTGCTCATCTTTTATCACATATTGGACCCAACAAAGTGTGAACTGACCAACTATCACCTCATCTGCTAACATGATCTTCACATAAATTGAAGTTTGGTATAATCTTTGGATATCATTGGAGGAGTTGTTGGTGTACTTTTGATTGTTGTCTTGATGAGCTTTGTGTATAACTTCTCCCTTCTTATGCTAATGTTGCCTATCCTTGATTCGATAACATATATTTCATTTGGAACTAAATTGTTTGTACATCTTGTGGTATGTTTGTTGATCAACTCAAGCATCATCATGAAATCTAATTCACGTCAAATATGAGTACAATCTATTGCAATAAGATTGCAACTTCTACATGAAACTGTTTTAGGGCGTGGAAGTCAGTTTCCTTCTCCACGACCGTAATTCACGGCGTGGACTTGCTTTTCTTCTTTCTTTGCCTTTGTTTCGTGCAATCTTCCATTTATGCTCTTTCCTTAGCCTTTCTAATGCATCTCCTTGCCATCAAATGTGATCGAACACTCCTTTCCTTCCTTATTTGCTCCAATCCAAGCTTTATTCACCTAAAAACACAAAGAAACTAGTGTAGATCTCTATATCGACAAAGTGGGTGAACTAGTTCACAATTTCTTCAAACACATATCTAAGAACACTATAAAGAGGGAAAAGCAACTAAAACAAGTGCCTAAAATATCGTCATATTTCATACTAACAACTCACCTACTGAAGGGTTGTGTGCAGAACCTATGTCCCAGGCGTAGGTATGTGTGCAGCAGTGTTGCTACCTTCTTGATCTCGCAGCAAGGAGAGTCTGGCTCGTCTGGGAGTGTCGCGGCAAGAAACGTCTGGCTCGTCTTGGGAGGGATTGGAAACTTACACTGCAGCACTGAGATAGTCCACCTATCTGCACTTGTACTCGTCTATGAGGAGATCTCGTCACCCTTGCAGATAGGTCTATTCAGATGGAAAGAGATGGCAGCAGAGTAGGAGAGGGGTAGGACTCACTGACTGTGTGCTCTGGCCTGATGTAGAGGGGCACCAGGGAAGCTGCACTGCTTGATCTAGGCTCGCTGGTTGAGCACTCCTTGCGTCTGTAACGAAGGAACGAGTACCAGGAAGGTTGGGAAAAACGTATGAAGAGTCGGGAGGGGAGAAGGTGTTACGAGAGTAGCCAGAAGGGAGGTGACATTCATGAAGTGAACCTGGACAGATTGAAGCGAGGTTGGAAAGGAAAGAATCATAGAGGCGTGATATCCTGCGTGATCTCAAGATCGTTACAAGCTGAAGGGAAAGACGTAACTGCTGCTCCCTAGGCTGAGAAGTGACGAACATAAGGTCATCCCTCCTGCATTGCTTCCTGGGCTGCGCTGCTCCTCTTGCTGGGCTCCAAGGCAAACGGTGTAGAGGTGAGACACATACAAAGCGGCCCAACTGTAACGCCCCATTTTTTTAGGCACGTTTTCGATATTTCTTCTTCCTACCTTTTATCGAAAATTTATAGCGTATATATTTTGACGAGTATTTTCGCGTTGTTAATAATTGTTATGAATTTGTATAAATTATATTTATATATATTCCGTATAATTTTATTTTACGGAAAAGTAGAAAAAGTATTCCGATCCGAAGATTCGCTCCGATACTTTTGATCGAGTTATTCTATTTTGATTTTTCTTTTCTTTTTCCTTTTTTTTGTGTTCAGCCATATTTTTGGTCTTTGCCGCCCTAGCCTACAGTAGCATTCCCTGCCTGTGATGTCTGAGTCTCTCCAACCCTCGTTGCTTCTCCCCTGTACCTTGCCCTCTCTCACGCAACCTTCCCAATCCATCACTCTCAGTACTCTCTTTCCCTATTTCCCAGTCTCTCTTACCTCACACAACCCCTCATTTGCTTCACTCAAACCAGGGCAAACAGGAAACTCTAATCTCTCCCTCAATCTTCTGAACGGCACCGTCGACGCCAGGCCGAGCAACCCATGTTGCCGTCGTCGCCAGGCCGAGAGAAGCAACCGGAATCACCTCGCGAGTCCTTAGTCAAGACCGGACCTATTCCCTTGCTGCCTGCATCAATTCGCCGGAGGACCGCACTGTTGGAGTTTCCCCTGCCTTCAACTACTGTTGTCGCAAGAAAACGAAGGCAGTCAACCCTTGTTGCCACCAGGAGCGACACCGGAGAGCCCCCTCTGCTGTCTGTCACCCAGCCTAACCGCCGCCTCCTTTTTCCTTCTTCTCAAGCCTCTGTCGAGCCACCAGGGATGAGCTGGAGAGGCCCAGTCTCACATTATTGTCGCCGGAAAGGGAAGCCCCATGCCGGAGGAGTGCCTGCCGCCTTCCCTCACCTCGCCTCACCAGGAGCCCTGCGTGTTCCTGCTCCTTTCCGCCATCAACGAGTTTCAGAAAAGCCCTTTTTCCCTAATTAAAAATCGGGTCCCCCCTTAATTGTGTTAATTGCAGATTCAGTCCCATGTTTACTAATTACAGATTTTGCCCAAGGTTTTAATTACAGAATATATCCCAAGTTTATGGAACTTCATAAATTGCCCCGGAAAACATTTTCCCGGTCTTTAACCTTAGATTTTTAAATACGGGGATATTCTTATATTTATATATACTACATATTATGCCCTTGTTGGATTAATTGCGGGTTATGGCTCAAAGATGTAATTACGGGATTTTAATGTTGACTTTGAAAACGAGTTTTACCTTGGGTTATGATGTTATACAAATTGCCCGAAATATATATTCACGGTTTTTAACTTGGGTTTTAAAACTGGGGTTTCCTTAGATTTATATATGTTAATTATTCCGTTCAAATTTAGCTTATAAGCTAAATTTGTTTAGTTTGGTGCTAGGTTCGGAAGCGCCCCGATAAAGGCCTAACGAGTCCAAGTCGACATCCGTTAAACGACTTCCGCCTTTTGACGTCGTGTGAGTATTATTTCCCCTCGATCTAGTTATGTTTAGTAGTAATAGTAGTATCATGCTAGGTTGGTTATAGCATAACTTAGAGTGAATACCAAGTAGTGGTTATGGACCTTAGGTGAGTGTTTGAGGATTGTGAATTGTTGTAAGGCTTGAGGAGTTGATATTATCTTGTGAGGTTGTTTATGGCTTTAAGTTGTATGTTGAGCTTGTGAGAATTTAGGGGTTGAGTTTGTATGATTGTTGAGGTTGTGGACTAGAACGAGAGTATCCTAGCATGTGAGAGAGATGTTGATTGTGTGCCTTGTCTTGACCAGGCGTTGAGTGCCTTCCTACGGGAAGTTGAGAGCGATGGTTAGCGGGATTATCTTTGGGACGAGGTAAGTCTTCGGACTTACTTAGCTCGTATTCTCTGTATTAGTTTCAATGCGTGTTTGGTGGTGTGTATTTATTGTTTATGTGTGTGTTTATTGATTATGTTATAACATCTAAACCGGTAATAGGACCACCGACTTTATATGTTTATATTTGGCCCAAGTGTATGATAACGGGCGGTGACTGCTTGTCCAGTCCAAAATGGGGATGACTGGGAGGTGCCTTGCGACCAGCCCATCGGGTGATGCTGATCCGCATCAAGTACAAACCCGTATGGTGAAAGGGGACAAGGGCGAGATCTTTAAGATTCTCGTGTCACAAAAGAAGTTGAATTAGAACGGGATATGACCTAATAATAAAAAGATAATAAACCGGATTGTGTGTTTTGGAACATGTTGTGTGTTTATGATGCCTTATGTGTGTGTGTGCCAATACCATGATTCTAATGCCTTGAATGCTAGCTAACGGTTTTATACCGATATTGTTGTAGTTGCCTTGCAGGTTAGGGACGCGACCGAGAGATCCGGAAGAGTGGGCAGCCGGGGTCCGTACATTTTAGGATGGGTTTTGGGGGTTGTTTTTATGTATTCTTTGGGGTATTATTTATGTCGCATGTATGGCGGTTGCCTTTAGCGTTGTATCTCGGCTGAAGTCTTTCGTTGTTTTCTTTTGGGGTTCATATCATTGCATTAAAATGAATTTCGGTTTTGCCTTTATTTGTGTCTTGTTGTAAGATCCAATGAAATTGTTGTCAGGCTAAGGGTCGGGACCCATTGTGTGGTCTCCGCCCATAGCATCCCGAGTCCCGCGGAATCGGGGTGTTACAAAAGTGGTATCAGAGCCCTAGGTTGACAACAATGGAACTCGCAATCTTCTAAAGGCCGAATAAGGAATAAACAGAACCCCGCGGGTTATGAGTTTTCGTTTTCAAAATCACATGCATGAGTCAGGGTAGAATGTAGGGACCACCACTCCTTCCGTGGATCTCGGCAGCATAGTTTATTGGATTTTTAGTGCATATATATATATAAATATATATATATATATATATATATAAATATATATATATATATATATATATATATATATATATATATATATATATATATATATATATATATATATATATATATATATATATATATATATATATATAGAGAGAGAGAGAGAGAGAGAGAGAGAGAGAGAGAGAGTGAGAGGGAGAGATATGTGTAGTTATGTAGATATTTATCTTGGGCCTATGATGTTGTTGGAATATTATTATATGTGGATTATAGTTATGCATGATGGACTTGTTATGTGAAAATGAAGGCATGATTTTTATATTGATATTTGTACATGTGGCATGATGATATCATATAAGTGTTGGCACCTTGTTTTGTTGTAATAGTTTTGCTTGGATGTGATATGTTGGTTATAGCAATGTGGACATAGGACTTATACATTCATATACATGTACTAGGATATATAGTTGTAACACCCCGAATCCGCGGGACTCGGGATGTCACATTGGGCTAGGATCTCACAATGGATTCTGACCCTAGCCTGACAACAAGTTCACTGGACCTTACAACATGGTACTGACAGATATAAAACAAATACATAAAACAGTATAAACTATACGACCCAAAGTAAACAACAACATAGCCGAGTATATAAAACGACATCCTCACACAGGAGGTACAAAAGGTCATCCTCACGCAAAGGGGAAACACAACAACCCCAAACCAACCACCTAATGTACGAGAGTCCTCGGCTTGTCACCCTGCCAGATCACTCAGCAGTGCCTAACCTGTAAACATCTACAACACGGTATGAAACCGTTAGCGAACCATACATATATGAGGTAATGCATAAGCACAAGCACAATCATGAAAGATAAACACATCAGCATGCTATCACACATTTACCCATTTATTATCTTTATATAATAACCATTCACTCAAAAACCGTATATATATAGATAGATGAAAGTATGTGACACGAGGACCGATACATCCCCGCCTCTGAGTACAATGTCCAACTGTACGAGTATCGGTCACACAATCCGTGTACCCTATGGGAGTGGATTGCGCCCTTCCTGTAAACCAGTCTGGCCTGACATCAGAGAACCTCCCAGACTCCACGGCGGGATGAAAGGGAAAGGTTATCACAGCCACACAGTGGGGCAGTCAATAGAACATAGGTCGATAAAATAGACAACTCATGCTATCATAGCAAACATATAAAGCACACACCACTCATGCAAACACCCAATATAGGGATGGTAGCTAAGTAAGTCCTACGGACTTACCTCAACCTCGTACAAACTCAACCACAACTGGATCACCTCAACACTGGAGGAACAACACAGCCTATAGACAAGGCATAAAGAGATATCAATACTCCTATCAATCAAAAAGGTTACATCTAGACCCAAGGGATCTATAAGGATCATACTCAATCTATGAGCCTCACAACCAACTAAACCTCAATATCTCAGCATAACTCACAATTCCTCAAGTCTCAAGGTAGTATCTAATCAACATTCCTCAATCTCAATTTTAATCCTAATTTAATTAATTAACCTTTAATTAATTAATTAGATTTCGCCAGAATAACGTTTTGCCCGCAAGCAATTTCTAAACCCCCTATCATCAGATTTCATCAAACAAGAACCCATAATCACCAGAATAATATAACGACCATAATGGAATTTCTAATTGTCCTATTTGACAAGCCTAAAGTCAATTTAGGCCAAATCAAAGTACGGAAAACGAATAAATTCATAACTTATTCGTTACTAACCCGATTGACGAACTGAAAGAAGATTCGGAATCACAACGACGCAGGCTACGCATGGACAACATCAAATTCATCGGAATCTGAGCGACGGAACCGTCCTGGTGACATATATGCTCGACCAGCCCTCCATATATTCGGAAATGCAGAAACTCGGTACCGTTATGAAGAGAATGAAGAGAGGAATCCAGAAACTCAAACGGAATTGAAATCGGATTAGAAACGGAGAGTAGATCTGAGTTTGAATGTTTAGAGAAATCAGAGCTTTTACGAGAAAACGTGAAAGGAAATGAATTAATAAAGGATTTTCCGCTATTTATAGTGAAGACGATAATTATCCTTTAGTAAAGTCGATAATTATCCTTTAACCGATCCAAAGGCGGGTCGAACCTCTTTCTCCAAACTTCTCGAGATTGGAACATTAAATCTGGAATATTGTAGGGATAATTATTACACAACTGCCTCGGAAAATGTGTATTCCTAAGCCGTCTTTCTTAGCCGTTAAGAAACGAAATAGCGACTCTTTTGGCCGTTTTGCCTCTCCATGTTATTTCATATCTAAGACATATCCGATGTCCTGATCATTTCTCTCAACTGAATTTTTATTAATTGGAGCTCCCAAATGCTCCAAATAACACCGGAGGGTAAAAATAATTACCCGGGGGAATAAGTAAAAATTTCCCTAAACGTCCAAAATTACGCGAGGAACATAACGGTGGGACTCATACTCATCACTTGCGAAATCTTCGCGAGTTATATGTCAATTACTATCAACGATTAAGTTAATCAACATTAATTATAATTCGGAAATCCTAGCTATTACATCATACACCCCTTAAAAAAAAGTTTTATCCCGAAACTTTAAAATTCCCAAATCCTCTCGGACCCATACGCCGAGGTATAACTCTCACTCTTTCTATCGGAGGTATCACATCTCCGTTCAAAAGATCACAACCTATAACAATCTATAACCTCAAGTATAAACATGGAGGAATCATCACTCCAGGAAACAGGGCCATAACGCTACCCAAAGGCGTAGAGGAATCACGTCTCTCGCCATACCACATCACAAGGCATAGAGGAAGCACATCTCTAGCCAAAACATATCACAAGCATAGAGGAAATACGTCTCTAGCAAACCATAATCATATATATCGTATGGAGGAATCACATCTCCACTAAAACTATGTCCATCAAGGTAGCATAGAGGAAAGAACCATCTCCAGCTAAATCCTAATCACACTCAAATAGCATGGAGGAAAAAAAACCATCTCTAGCTATAAATATGATCATACTCGGATAGCGTGGAGGAAGTAATCCTCTCCAGCTATAGCATACATCACACTAGCACATCAAGATCTACTAAGATCATAAATCACATCACAACTAGCATGGAATAACACATCAAGGCATATAAGCACATAAGCACAACATTCATCAAGATAACACTAAGATCTACTCGTGCTCCCACAAATGGGTCTGTCCCAACATATACTCTGGATAGTTCCTCAGGACACTATCCTCAGTCTCTCACATAGCCTCTCCAGGTCTTCATCTCGACCATAATATCCTCAATATGGGAATGTCTTTCGAATGCAAGCGTTTCATATCTTATTCCAAGAATGTAATCAAATGCTCAACAACGATGTGGTTCAACTTAACCACTAGATCATTATAACTCACAAAGTGTTTCCAACCTGGTATATACTTCCTCAGTTGAGACACATGAACACTGGGTGAACATCCACCAACTTTAGAGTGAAAGCTAAACATCATGTTGCCTTCACAAAACTGATCAAGATCTCAAGTAACCGACATATTGGAAACTCAGTTCCCCTTTCCATAATACACAACAAACGTCTCACAGCTGAGATACCTCCAGCCAGACATGAACTCTCACTTGAACTTTAGAGGTTAACACTTCTTGTCTACATATAATATTTGGCGACTCTGTACAACCAACATTCATCCTTCAATCAACGTTACTTGAACTATAAAATCCTGAATCTGGTCAGGTGTTATTCCACTACTACTACTAGATCACTTCTAGCATAAAGATATACGACATCTATGTCTATATATTGCCTCATAGGGTCATCTTAAAAAGATGCACGTCCTTCATTGTTATATAATAAAATCAGTAATGAAAGGTAATATAACCATCCACGTTTCCCATTCAACTTACAACTTATAATAGATCTTTAAGATCTAGATGATCCTCTCTAACTGAGCAACTATCAGGGGGTGAAGTGTAGTCATGAGGTACATACTCGTCCCCAAAGTAGTCTGAATCTTCTACCCAAAATCTCAAAGTAAAAACATCCATTTCGATCAGAAATGATCGTTCTCGGTATACCATGGAGTCTCACTATCTATCTAGTGTACTCCTCAGCCAATTCATTCACTAGCCACGTCCTTCAGATAGAAATAAAACGTGCCGGTTTCATTAATCTGTTACCAACAATCCAGATAACATCAATCTTCTATTAGGTCACAATCCCATAATAAAGTTCATAGATATGTCCTCCTAAATTCTACTATTGCACTAGTAGTGGGTGGGGCTTATCTCTAGATCGGAAATACTCTATCTGGACCTGCTGACAGGTTACACACTATATCACAAATCTGGTAATATCGGCTTTATACAATATAATCGTCTTATCTCGTGGTAAATCTTGTACCTGAATGTACTGAATAAGGCGTACAGTGGGTATACCGTAATATTCTCTGTCTCCATCTGCATCAACAAGTACACAAAAGCGGTCATGACTCTTCATCAGTCCATCTACTCCCATGGAGAACTATGGTGCCTCAGTACGAGACATCCTTTCTCTAAACCTTGTCAAGGCCGGGCAGGTCCCTTACTTTTGTTAGACCTCATCCAACAGACCAGGTAGAACCTCTGAGGTATAACTGGGTATCCTCATCAAGGAACTGATTGTCCAACTCTAGCCAAGCTAGATTTCTCTGAAGCTGAAGCTGAACTATCTGTCTCACAATCATCTTCTCTTGGAGCGTCTTTCCGTTCAAGTTGTCGGTGACAACGTTCAACTTCTCGGAATGATATGGAACCTCCAGGTCAAAGTATTGATCAACTTAAGCTCTTAACACTAGCGGTTATTCAACCCCTATTGCATAAAATATACTTCAGAATTCTATGATCTATAGAAATCTGACATGAAGATCACACCGGTACGGTCTTCAAAACTTAAAGGCTTGAACTACCACTACTAACTCTAAATCATGAGTCGGGTAGTTCTCATCATACGTTCTCAGCTGTAAATACACATATCAATAACCCTACTCCTCTATAGTAATACACATCTCAGACTTAGCTGGGATGTATCACCGTAAATCACGGGATCCCAAAAATCTTCTAACTACAACAGAATGGAAGCAGAGGTCAAATGCCTCCTCAACTCTTCAGAACATAGACACACTGCTTTCATCACGTAGTTATGGTGGTCTTCTCAAAAGACTCGCAAATGAATACGTAATCATATAAAATCCTTCGTCAAAGCATTGGTAGCAATCGGTTGAGCCGAGAAAACTACGTATTCCTTAATGTTCATCAGTATCTCCCATGTTACAACATACTTAATTCTCGCCAGGTCAACCATGATCCCACTGGCGGAGACAACATGGCCTAAAAAGGCTACCACTGGCATCTCAACTTACACTTAGAGAGCATAGCATACAACCCTCTATCTCTCAAAATCAGCAGAACGGTCCTCAGACGATCGGTCTACTATTCTCTGCTATGAGAGTATACCGACATGTCATCCATGAAGTCCACCACCAACTAATCAAGGAAGTCGATGAAGATATTATTCATCAACTCCATAAAAACTACTAAAACATTTGTCAACCCAAATGACATCACTACAAACTCGTAGTGTCCATAACGGGTATGGGATGTTATCTCATACACATGCTGCTCTCTCATCCATGACTAGGGATATCTTGAGCACAAAGGAATCCTGAAAACACAATTTCTTCTTGAAGCTAACTCATCAGGTCGTCAATACGGAACATGGAACCCACTAGGGTAAACCCGTTTCAGTCAAATTTTCAAGTTATCAGTACAATATCTCAACAAGAACTGTATAGTGTGGCTTTCCCATTCAATCTTGTATCATACTTCAACTTGATAAAAATGTCCACACACCGCTGAGGTGGCAGCTAGACGGTTCAGTAACACGTCTATAAACTCATAAACAACTGGAATACCTTCCATTGTTGGACTATCTCGCTCCTTCATGGTATAACACTATAAGGCGTCACATCCCTGTGCTATCAGCTCGCTGCTCGTATAGTCTTAATGACAAACCTGTCTCTTCAAAGGTCTTAACCTTAGAAGACCTCTAATTACCATCTCAATAAAGACTATAATAGCCTTACTATTAACATCTAACACCGCATGATATCTATTCATACAATCCATACGCATAATGACTTCCTCATGCACCTACAGCATGACAAAGAAGTCTACAAGTCATACACAAGTCCCAGAATAAGGGAACAAACACATATCTCGCGGGTACATCAGACCCCTAACTGGTAATCCTGTAAAGGAAAGTCCACCTTCTACTATATATCAAAGATCAACCATTAACGCATGCATCGAAAGACATGAAGTGCATAGCAGTCACAACAAGCAAAACTCCACCAGGTAAACCATTAACGAGAATGGTACCTATAACAGCTAACTCCCGTAGCTCCACTACATATCATTACTCGATCTCGGATCTATGCTCCTCAAGTATCACTGAGGTCCTCACTATAGCCTCCACTTCCACTCTTTCAACACCGGAAAGAGGAAGGTCTTGCTGGGAAGAAAAACACTACCTTGCTGACAGAAAGGGGCCAGATGGCCTAGTTCACCACAAATGAAACAAGCTATCGGTGCCAAAGGGTACTCAGAACGCAAATGATCTGGATAGCCACAATTGTAACACAATTGTCTCATTCTTGCAACCTGTGCAATTGAAGGGTAACTCGACCTTCATCGTCCACCTGAAATGATCTCACTCTTGAAGGGAACTTGTAAAGGCAATGTCTTGCCCTGTCGACAAAACTTCGCTCTATGCCCTGCTTTACCACACGTAAAGCATATGATGGGCGCCTTTGGGAACACAGCTCGCCAGTGTCCCAACTTCCACGCAATTAAAACACTGTAGTTCCGTGCCAGTCGTTTTCATGGCCAAAGGGCAAAGGACCACTTGGTTGTCCTGGTATCTAACTTGGTTCACCATTCATCATCTTTGCTTCTCCACTAATTGTTTCAGTTCATTGCTTCTTTCCGGATCCAGAAGCTTCAGTTGATCTCACAATTGTTGGTAAATCTGGTGTCAATCTACCCGCTATCACCGCTTCATATACTTGTTACATATATTCTTGAAACTCGGATCTACTCATGGAGACACGATCAGCCTCTTCAACCTCGTCCTCTACCATATGTGAAACAACAGCGGAAACTGGTCCCTAACTTATCACCACTGGAGGAAGAGGGGGTGTACCCCTACCTCGTCCCACTACAGGTACTACTCTTGTCTGAGTCATCTGTAGGATATACGCACCTAATCTTATAAGGCTATATATATGTCATAGGTATCGATATGTATATAATACATCCACATAATCCATAGTACACACAGATATATATACATATCTACGCTGCAGAGATCCATGGCAGAGGTGACGACTTCTCGTACATTCTATCCCAAAACCACGCTTAAAACCAAAACCTTTGAAAACGTCAGATCCCATGGGGGCTTTGTTTATTTTACCTATCAAACCTCATTGCAGGTAGCAAGTGCCATTGTTGTCAACCTGGGCTCTGATACCAACTCTGTAACACCCGGAATCCGCGGGACTCGGGATGTCACATTGGGCTAGGATCTCACAATGGATCCTGACCCTAGCGTGACAACAAGTTCACTGGACCTTACAACATGGCACTGACAGATATAAAACAAATACATAAAACAGTATAAACTATACGACCCAAAGTAAACAACAACATAGCCGAGTATATAAAACGACATCCTCACACACGAGGTACAAAAGATCATCCTCACGCAAAGGGGAAACACAACAACCCCAAACCAACCACCTAATGTACGAGAGTCCTCGGCCTGTCACCCTGCCAGATCACTCAGCAGTGCCTAACCTGTAAACATCTACAACACGGTATGAAACCCTTAGCGAACCATACATATATGAGGTAATGCATAAGCACAAGCACAATCATGAAACATAAACACATCAGCATGCTATCACACATTTACCCATTTATTATCTTTATATAATAACCATTCACTCAAAAACCGTATATATATAGATAGATGAAAGTATGTGACACGAGGACCGATACATCCCCGCCTCTGAGTACAATGTCCAACTGTACGAGTATCGGTCACACAATCCGTGTACCCTATGGGAGTGGATTGCGCCCTTCCTGTAAACCAGTCTGGCCTGACATCAGAGAACCTCCCAGACTCCACGGCGGGATGAAAGGGAAAGGTTATCACAGCCACGCAGTGGGGCAGTCAATAGAACATAAGTCGATAAAAACGACAACTCATGCTATCATAGCAAACATATAAAGCACACACCACTCATGCAAACACCCAATATAGGGATGGTAGCTAAGTAAGTCCTACGGACTTACCTCAACCTCGTACAAACTCAACCACAACTGGATCACCTCAACACTGGAGGAACAACACAGCCTATAGACAAGGCATAAAGAGATATCAATACTCCTATCAATCAAAAAGGTTACATCTAGACCCAAGGGATCTATAAGGATCATACTCAATCTATGAGCCTCACAACCAACTAAACCTCAATATCTCAGCATAACTCACAATTCCTCAAGTCTCAAGGTAGTATCTAATCAACATTCCTCAATCTCAATTTTAATCCTAATTTAATTAATTAACCTTTAATTAATTAATTAGATTTCGCCAGAATAACGTTTTGCCCGCAGGCAATTTCTAAACCCCCTGTCATCAGATTTCATCAAACAAGAACCCATAATCACCAGAATAATATAACGACCATAATGGAATTTCTAATTGTCCTATTTGACAAGCCTAAAGTCAATTTAGGCCAAATCGCATTACGGAAAATGAATAAATTCATAACTTATTCGTTACTAACCCGATTGACGATCTGAAAGAAGATTCGGAATCACAACGACGCAGGCTACGCATGGACAGCATCAAATTCATCGGAATCTGAGCGACGGAACCGTCCTGGTGACATATATGCTCGACCAGCCCTCCATATACTCGGAAATGCAGAAACTCGGTACCGTTATGAAGAGAATGAAGAGAGGAATCCAGAAACTCGAACGGAATTGAAATCGGATTAAAAACGAAGAGTAGATCTGAGTTTGAAGGTTGAGAGAAATCAGAGCTTTTACGAGAAAACGTGAAAGGAAATGAATTAATAAAGGATTTTCCGCTATTTATAGTGAAGACGATAATTATCCTTTAGTAAAGTCGATAATTATCCTTTAACCGATCCAAAGGCGGGTCGAACCTCTTTCTCCAAACTTCTTGAGATTGGAACATTAAATCTGGAATATTGTAGGGATAATTATTACACAACTGCCTCGGAAAATGTGTATTCCTAAGCCGTCTTTCTTAGCCGTTAAGAAACAAAATAGCGACTCTTTTGGCCGTTTTGCCTCTCCATGTTATTTCATATCTAAGACATATCCGATGTCCTGATCATTTCTCTCAACTTCATTTTTATTAATTGGAGCTCCCAAATGCTCCAAATAACACCGGAGGGTAAAAATAATTACCCGGGGGAAAAAGTAAAAATTTCCCTAAACGTCCAAAATTACGCGAGGAACATAACGGTGGGACTCATACTCATCACTTGCGAAATCTTCGCGAGTTATATGTCAATTACTATCAACGATTAAGTTAATCAACATTAATTATAATTCGGAAATCCTAGCTATTACAATAGTAGCATATGGTTTTTGGAGCTTATAGTTAGGATGATAGAAAGCTATCATCGCACCTTGAACAACGCCTTTTGGCTTAGGATAGTATATATATGATGAGCACGCTCAAGTTATCAAGTTGAGAATCACGTTTTAGCGAGCACCCCAATGATTTCTCGGACTTCTTTAGAGGACATAGTAGCTGAAGAGTAGAGATGATGTAACCGAAAGGCAAACAAATAGAGAGGAACTCGAGTCAACATAAGCAAAATCGAGATGGAAGCAATACAAGCAAGGAAGCAACTTGAGGGTATGGAATGATATGAAGAAGCAATGATGGAGAATCAATGAAGCAACTAGAGTTAATGAACTTAAGGTTCTTCTAAGTGTCGTGCCGATAAACTAAAGACGCATATTGAGAAGAGAAGGAGTAACATTAATGTGCGGAAGTGGTTCCAAAGAAACTAGGATTTAAAGACAAGAAGACCAATGTAGATAACGAACTTAAGTTCTTCAAGAAGACGCGTGAAAAAAACTAAAGATACGAATCAAGGAAGAGATGGGGACATTCTAGAAAGGTTAAAGGTGATATCCCATTAAGATGTGAAGTCTTCTTAGGCGCTCCGAAGCATTGGAGTCAAGACAAGAAGAGTGATCGAACTATTTCTAAAGATTTAAGATACCGTAAGTTAAGCTTACGAGGTACCAATAAGTGAAGTGTCAACATACGAGACTTATGAGAAGAAGGCGTGGTGGAGTTTCACATGGGAAAACTCCCCTAGGAGAGCTGTTTGGTTTTCGTTATTATGATAAGGCTAAGAAATGCCAAAATGAAAGAAGTGTGAGTAGATGTGGTCCCGAGGAAATGAGTGACGTAACAAGAAGTTGTTATGTATGGAAAGACTTAAGATGCACTTGAAAGACATCCTGGAGGAACGGTTAAGCCTAGGAACGGGAGTTATGCGACACAACAAGGCCGAGAAGGTATAGTTACCCTATGGAAGAAGAAGGAAGCGTGGAGCGTAAAAAGAGTTAATGGAGTGTGTGAAGGGTGATATGAGCAAGTGAAGTTTAGGCATAGTACCCCATAGGGTAGCCTTCCAAAGGATGGTAACATGGAGGGTAGGAAGAATGGTGAGGCGTTGGACTTAGAGAAGGTCCGCTATAAGATAATCGGTGATAGTCGAGAACGTGCATGTGTGGGTTGTCTATGAATGAGTGTGGAAGGGAAGAGTAACCAGGTTGTGGGATCATAAAGGGACGATAACGAGAACTTGGAACATTCCCGGTGGTTAAATGTCAACAATAAGGAGTTGTATCAACAAAAGTGCAAGTGTTTTAATCAAGTAGCATGGATTGAGGTCAAAGCAAGTAACTATAATAGACCTCCTAGGGAGGGATTGCAACGAGCCTATGCGACCTTCTCAGGTAATGAGATTGACATATGAGGGAATGACACGGAGCAGAACTTTTAAAGTTTGATTAAGGTAAAGAGAACTAGAAGAAACAAAAGGAAAGTGAGGCTTCTATTGTTGTTGTGCATAAAGGGGACGCATGATATGTTTTCTCAAGCAAAAGCTGAGTCAGAAGTTCCAGACTCACACGGAAGAGTCATGGTGGCTATGGCTCAAAAAGGAGGACCTATATAAGGGCAACATTGTGAACTTAGAGTTTGTGATGTTAGTGTTTGGTGAAGTAATGAGTGGATCTTTTAGTGATTGTGGTTGGAGAAATTTCTTCTAGCATCTTCCACTGGGCATACTACTACGGTTGTGAAGATTGTTCATGGAATACCAAGAGATGCTTAAGGTGACCAACAGGAGTAAGAGAAGACCGAAGTTTGTTGTCGATATGGGATGTACAAGAAGTACATGAAATATTGAGGTTAGAGCCTCTGCGGTTGGTTTGACAATTGTAGAAGAAAATGAAGTATAAATTTCTATGCCTACTTGAAGAGAGGATGTCTATGGTGAAAGCTTATGTAAAATACGAAGAGCTCCTCCCATATGTTGGGATGCCACGGAAAGTGAAGAAGATAAGGTCAATTATTTTGAAACACGGTTAAGTCCTACCGATTGGACCCTTCACATAAGTGAGAAATCTTAGAAGATTTTTACAATCATGCCATTTAAGAGAGAAAATGAGTTTAAGTTAAAAGAATACTTGTATAAGAACACAAGAGTCAGAAGACGCAAGCAAATCTTTCCAATTCAAGAAAAGACAAATATCTGAAAGAGGACGGTAAACATTGTAGCTGAAGATGGAACAATACGCGTGTTTAAAGGACGTCACCCCAACAGGTCAAGATAGATCATTAGTAGCATGACCACTTGTAAAGTGATAAGACAAAATTGTGTCGGTTCTTACTATATGTGACGGGAAGAGAAAAGATAAAACCTGAGATATCACGGATTCCAATACGTTAGAATGTGGAATTTTCCACTAAGGTCGAGCTTGATTTAATTCCGATGTCTAAGGCGCCGTATGGAATAACACTTGTGTAGAGACATGAGTTGTGGAAGCACGTGAAGGATGAATTGTAAGAACTTATTTATAAGATTTTATTAGAATTAGTGAAATGTCATAGAGAATACCGGACATTTTCTTAAACTCTCGATTTGAAGTTTTTATGGAAGGAACCAGCTTGCGAAAAGAGATACGGTTATCTCCGTGTGTACATCGATTACCATAAGTTGAACAAGAGGACAATATAGGACAAGTATCCCTTATAGAAAATGGAAGATTTACTCGATCAGTTATAAGGGTTGGTAGTCTCTTCTAAGATTAAGTTAAGAAATTGGTTGTCACCATTTGAGAATTCGAGACTGAGATATTGCAAGTACGGCATTTTGGAGCAACCCGGGGTCACTACGAGTTGTAGTTATTCCCTATGGGCTTACTGATGCCCCGGATAAGATATTTTGGGTCTACTCTTGAAGAAGAGAGAGGTTATGACAAGTTGTCTCGGGATAACAAATCCCGAAGGATGTGAAAGGAGTTACAAGTTTCCTTAGATGTGCTGAGCATTACCAAATATGTGAAGAAAGAAATTATATAACGCCATTTATGGTAACTTCCAGAGGACAATGAAGCATTGAATGGGGCGAAGAGTCGACAATAGAGTTGTTGAGATTTAAAAAGGAGATTCATTGGTGCAACTGTTTTAGATTTGCCTCGAGGTATGATGGGTTAAAGTGTACAAGTGATTCTCCAAGACAAGGTCTTGATTGAGTATTGAGGAAAGAGATAAAAGTAATAACATACGAGTCTCGTTAGTAGAAGCGGTGCAAAGTAAAGTACTTCCTTCACTACTTAGAACTTGCAGCGAGAAGTGAGGAAACGTAACACCAAAGTTTGGTTTGACAAGAACCAAAGCCAATGGTGTAAATTGGAAGTTAGACTTTCTTTGTTAGAGACCATCAAGAGAACATAATGGAAATGTTGTTTGAGAAAGACCCGAGTAGGAAGTTGAGTTTCCCATATATCGGACCTTTTTGATATCTTAGCGCGATTTGGAGAAGTAGCTTACAAGTTGGCATTGTCACCCGGTGTTTCATGTGTATCAATCGCGAGAGTACATACATGACTCGAGACATGTTGTCAATCAGGAGGATCTAGTGGTAGACAAAGAACCGATGAGGCTAACTAGTAAACGAAGGGAAGTATTTTTAGTTGAGTTTTATGCTGAGCTAGTAGCAGCGATAGAATTGAGGGGTTAGACCTAGTTATCTCCTTAGTTGAGTTATGTGTATATGTGATGTTATGTGTAGTTTGAGCCATGTGCGGGAATGTGCTATATGACCTGGTATATCTTGCGGTCGTAGTTTGAGTAGATTATGTGTATAGACTAGAAGGTCAAAGCCTTCTTAGTTTGAGAGTTCATACCTCGGCCTTAGGGACCGAGAAGTTCGACGCATAGCAAGTTTCGGGACGAAACTTGTTTTTAGGGGGATCTAATGTGACGCCCGATTTTTTTTAGGCGCGTTTTCGATATTTCTTCTTCCTACCTTTTATCGAAAATTTATAGCGTATATATTTTGACGAGTATTTTCGCGTTATTAATAAATGTTATGAATTTATATAAATTATATTTATATATATTCCGTATAATTTTATTTTACGAAAAAGTCGAAAAAGTATTCCGATCCGAAGATTCGCTCCGATACTTTTGATGGAGTTATTCTATTTTGATTTTTCTTTTCTTTTTCCTTTTTTTTTGTGTTCAGCCATATTTTTGGTCTTTGCCGCCCTAGCCTACAGTAGCATTCCCTGCCTGTGATGTCTGAGTCTCTCCAACCCTCGTTGCTTCCCCCTTGTACCTTGCCCTCTCTCACGCAACCTTCCCAATCTATCACTCTCAATACTCTCTTTCCCTATTTCCCAGTCTCTCTTACCTCACACAACCCCTCATTTACTTCACTCAAACCAGGGCAAACAGGAAACTCTAATCTCTCCCTCAATCTTGTGACCGGCACCGTTGACGCCAGGCCGAGCAACCCATGTTGCCGTCGTCGCCAGGCCAAGAGAAGCAACCGGAATCACCTCGCGAGTCCTTAGTCAAGACCGGACCTATTCCCTTGCTGCCTGCATCAATTCGCTGAAGGGCCGCACTGTTGGAGTTTACTCTGCCTTCAACTACTGATGTCACAAGAAAACGAAGGCAGTCAATCCTTGCTGCCACCAGGAGCGACGCCGGAGAGCCCCCTCTGCTGTTTGTCACCCAGCCTAACCGCCGCCTCGTTTTTCCTTCTTCTCAAGCCTCTGTCGAGCCACCAGGGATGAGCCGGAGAGGCCCAGTCTCGCATTATTGTCGCCGGAAAGGGAAGCCCCATGCCGGAGGAGTGCCTGCCGCCTTCCCTCACCTCGCCTCACCAGGAGCCCTGCGTGTTCCTCCTCCTTTCCGCCATCAACGAGTTTTAGATAAGCCCTTTTTCCCTAATTAAAAATCGGGTCCCCCCTTAATTGTGTTAATTGCAGATTCAATCCCATGTTTAGTAATTACAGATTTTGCCCAAGGTTTTAATTACAAAATATATCCCAAGTTTATGGAACTTCGTAAATTTCCCCGGAAAACATTTTCCCGATCTTTAACCTTAGATTTTTAAATACGGGGATATTCTTATATTTATATATACTACATATTATGCCCTTGTTGGATTAATTGCGGGTTATGGCTCAAAGATGTAATTACGGGATTTTAATGTTGACTTTGAAAACGAGTTTTACCTTGGGTTATGATGTTATACAAATTGCCCAAAATATATATTCACGATTTTTAACTTGGGTTTTAAAAGTGGGATTTCCTTAGATTTATATATGTTAATTATTCCGTTCAAATTTAGCTTATAAGCTAAATTTGTTTAGTTTGGTGCTAGGTTCGGAAGCGCCCCGATACAGGCCTAACGAGTCCAAGTCGACATCCGTTAAATGACTTCCGCCTTTTGACGTCGTGTGAGTATTATTTCCCCTCGATCTAGTTATGTTTAGTAGTAGTAGTAGTATCATGCTAGGTTGGTTATAGCATAACTTAGAGTGAATACCAAGTAGTGGTTATGGACCTTAGGTGAGTGTTTGAGGATTGTGAATTGTTGTAAGGCTTGAGGAGTTGATATTATCTTGTGAGGTTGTTTATGGCTTTAAGTTGTATGTTGAGCTTGTGAGAATTTAGGGGTTGAGTTTGTATGATTGTTGAGGTTGTGGACTAGAACGAGAGTATCCTAGCATGTGAGAGAGATGTTGATTGTTTGCCTTGTCTTGACCAGGCGTTGAGTGCCTTCCTACGGGAAGTTGAGAGCGATGGTTAGCGGGATTATCTTTCGGACGAGGTAAGTCTTCGGACTTACTTAGCTCGCATTCTCTGTATTAGTTTCAATGCGTGTTTGGTGGTGTGTGTTTATTGTTTATGTGTGTGTTTATTTCTTATGTTATAACCTCTAAACCGGTAATAGGACCACCGACTTTATATGTTTATATTTGGCCCAAATGTATGATAACGGGCGGTGACTGCTTGTCCAGTCCAAAATGGGGATGACTGGGAGGTGCCTTGCGACCAGCCCATCGGGTGATGCTGATCCGCATCAAGTACAAACCCGTATGATGAAAGGGGACAAGGGCGAGATCTTTAAGATTCTCGTGTCACAAAAGAAGTTGAATTAGAACGGGATATGACCTAATAATAAAAAGATAATAAACCGGATTGTGTGTTTTGGAACATGTTGTGTGTTTATGATGCCTTATGTGTGTGTGTGCCAATACCATGATTCTAATGCCTTGAATGCTAGCTAACGGTTCTATACCGATATTGTTGTAGTTGCCTTGCAGGTTAGGGACGCGGCCGAGAGATCCGGAAGAGTGGGCAGCCGGGGTCCGTACATTTTAGGATGGGTTTTGGGGGTTGTTTTTATGTATTCTTTGGGGTATTATGTATGTCGTGTGTATGGCGGTTGCCTTTAGCATTGTATCTCTGCTGAAGTCTTTCGTTGTTTTCTTTTGGGGTTCATATCATTGCATTAAAATGAATTTCGGTTTTGCCTTTATTTATGTCTTGTTGTAAGATCCAGTGAAATTGTTGTCAGGATAAGGGTCGGGACCCATTGTGAGGTCTCCGCCCGTAGCATCCCAAGTCCCGCGGAATCGGGGTGTTACACCAACTAAGAAGGGCAAGGCTGGACGACTTGGGCTGAGGCAAGGAAGCACAAAGTGGGATGAAGCAAAGGGTAGGAAAGGAGTGGTGTGGTTTTGTCAAGGCTTGTCACAATCTTGTCAAAACGTGTCAAGGCTTCGTCAAGCCCATGCATGGCCTTGTCACGATCTTGTCATGGTCTCGTCATAACCCGTCATGGTCTCGTCTTGGTCTCGTCAAAACTCGTCACGACTTTGTCAAAGACAAGTCATGTTATAAACTAGGGTTTGAATAAGGTTTGCTATAAACATCTTATCATTTTATGTGAAATGATATTACATAAAGTGATAAAATTTTGAGATAGTGTGTCCAATTAGATAGACAGCTAAGGATCAAAAGATCGAAATCCGGTTGTAACACCCCAAATTCTGAGAGATCGGGGAGCTACTGGTTAGGACCTCATCCCTTGATCTATATCATTATGGAGAGAACCACCTAGCAAGAAAAGAAATCAAGAAGCAAGGAGAAGGAAAGACATGAACATGCATAAAGACTTCAACTACTAGGAGAAGAAGAAATGACATGATCGAGAAGAAGAAGAGACTAAGTCATTTTAGAATTCTTCGTACTACAAGATTGAGGGTGCATGAAAGTCTACTCAACCATGCACGTTTCCGTAAAAGGACAAGATTCATTGATCACATGCACAAGAACAAGCTCGTCCATGCGCATCTTTCAACTCAACCATGGAAGGAAGAAGAAAGCACCAACCATTCACCTACACATCTTCTAACTAAACCATGCAAGGACGTAGAGGGTTCTAACCCCATGTATCCCTTATCGATGCAAGCATGCATGAACATAGAGAATGGCAGGTCCACTCTTTCCTTTTCGTTTCAACCATGCAGAAGAATAGGGAACCCGAAGATCACACTTCACCCGATTCAACTGAAAGTATCTCCGGACCAGCCCCGGTTCACACATGCATTGCTCGCCGATCTCCCATGCGTGTCTACGACCTTCTTGGAGCGAGCCAACCATGCATCGTACCCAGTTCGGTCCATTCATGCAAACTCCCTTTTCGGTCCGAACTGCACGATGCATTTTATACATCCATGAAGACCGGACAACCCATGCAAGCTTACCTAACCCTCCATGCACTTGTGATGATTGGCCCATACACGCTATTTTAAATCCACCATACACCCATGGAGAATGGTCCGAATCTTGTGGCTAATTTTGGGTCAAAGATATTATATTTTCTGTCCATGAAAACTTCTTTAATTATGGGTTAATTTTTGACCTTTTGATTGTTAATTTTCAGCTCATATTTCTTTTAATTATTTTTCAAATAGTTTAAGTCTTCTAATAGATAAGTTTAAAGATAGATTGAGAGAATCAGGTATATCTTTTACAAGATATATTTGATTGATCCTATGTAATATTATCTTAGAGTAGATTGAGAGAATCATGTATATCTCTTACAATATATATTTGATTGATGTTAGAGGATCCTATTAATATTATCTTAGAGTACATTGAGAGAATCATGTATATCTTTTACAAGCTATATTTGATTGATGATCCTATGTAATATTATGTTAGAGTAGATTGAGAGAATCATGTATATCTTTTACAAGATATATGTGATTTGATGTTAGAAGATCCTATGTAATATTATCTTACAGTAGATTGAGAGAATAATGTATATCTTTTATAAAATATATTTGATTGATGTTAGAAGATCCTATGTAATATTATCTTAGAGTAGATTGAGAGAATCATATATATATATATATATATATATATATATATATATATATATATATATATATATATATATATATATATATATATATATATATATATTTTACAAGATATATTTGATTGATCTTATGTACTATTATCTTAGAGTAGATTGAGAGAATCATGTATATCTTTTATAAAATATATTTGATTGATGTTAGAAGATCCAATGTAATATTATCTTAGTCTTTTACATGATATATTTTATTGATATTAGAAGATCTGGGATGCTATCATGTACTCACGCCTCTCCTACATATATAGGATACCCGGCGCCTGTTATCTCTTCGTCTTCATCCTCCTCAATTCGGAGCAGATTCAAGTCGGCCGACATAAGAAAAACAAGAACAAGCGGCGTCGATCACAAGTTAATAGTACAAATCCCTTGTAAATGTCGTGCGTGTCGGTTATGGGCCGCCGGATACCGGCGGTGATCTGATCTGGTTCCGTCTGGAGGTTTGGAGGGTAGGTCGAAGTGGTTCGGGGTCGGATCTTGATGGCAGATTTTATCGATTTCCCAGTGATTTCGCTTTCGCCTGCCAAGCGTTTATCGATTGGGAGTAATAGTGATGAAGAGGAGGCAGAAGAAGCGGATAATGAGGGACCGTTACGAGGGGCTTTAACGCTTCCATGGATTCCTTGGAAGAGGCTTTACCTATTAGGTGTGTTGCGTTGCTTATCTTCTCCTGGTTTCATTAATCTTTTGTGCTGCGTGATCCGTACGGTGATTTTGATTGAATCTTGTGAAATTTACCGAACAATTTGGTCTCCAGAAGGCGAATCTTGATGTTGTTTCGTTATATGAAATAATTTACTATTTTGAATGTATTTTGTGAGAGGAGTGTATGCGCAAGAAGGTTTCTTGTCTTGAAATTCCTTCCCTGCAAATCCACATATGATTCTTGTGACATTCATACATTGATGCTTTCTTTGGGAAGCACTTTGTTCAATTCTAATTGTTTCTGATATGAAAATAACATCAAGAAAATTTGTAAATTTCACATTATTCGATCAAAATCATAGTTAGAAATTCAAATCGATCACACACCACAAAAAATTAATGAAAACAGGAGAAGATGCAAAGCAACGCATCTCGAAGGTAAAGCCTCTTCCAAGGAATCCATGGAAGCTTTAAAGCCCTCTCTTAGCGGTCCCTCATTCTCCGCTTCTTCTTCCTCCTCTTCATCACTGTTCTTGCCAATGGATGAAGACTCGGCAGGCGAAGGGTGAAATCATATGTGGATTTCTTTCGGAAATCGATAAAAGCTGCAATCAAGATCCGACCCCGATCCACTTCGACCTACCTCCTCCAAACCTCCAGCCGGAACTAAGATCAGACTATAACACAGACACGCACTACATTTACAGGGTTTTTTTTACTATTACCTTGTGATGTAAGTGATATTTTGATAACCCCTGCATCATTGCCTTGCCTATCTCCATTGTCTAAATCAATAGTTTGGTTACTTTTTTCGTTTTTTTCTTTGTAAAAAAATGGGGTTGTTCAGCATATAATTGATATTTCTTCGTTTGTACCTCTTTTTATGTCTTTTCCATGATTATTTGTTTTTTTTCTTCCACAAGGTGTACACAATATCAAGTTCTTTTTTATTCATTTATTCATTATAATTATCTTCAATGGTGAACTTCCATCTTCACTTGGAAATCTTACTAATCACGAGTATTTGTAAGACTTTTGTGCAATAATCTTAATTCATATATGTCATTTGCTCATCCAGCTCTGCGCCAATCATAAACACTATTGCCTTATTTTATTTACTTATTTGTGCAAGCAGGATTTTGAGTAACAACAATCTCTCCGGGACAATTCCATACTCACTTTCAGACCTTTCCAATTTGATCAGTCTGTATGTGAACATGCTCTTAGGACACCAACATTTATAGTTCTATGATTGAGCCTCTTTTATGTTTGATCAGTCTTTCATGCCCTTAGGCTTAAGTCGAATGGATTAACAAGTACTTGCTCAGACTTCCATTTACTTTGATGTTGCTTGTTGTTAATTTATTTTAGATACTGAACTACTTGATCTATTTCCAGTAATTGTTTTTATGAGTTTGAGCATGTAGCATAAACGCTGGTATTCCTTGGATCTTATTCTATTTTTTTGTGTTACAGTTTTACAGGGAACCACTTAAACTGTGGAGGAAATTCTTCTCATCTATGTGCATCTAGTAGCAGCAGTTCGGGTTAAATTGACTTAAGTTTGTGCTCATCTTTTATCACATATTGGACCCAACAAAGTGTGAACTGACCAACTATCACCTCATCTGCTAACATGATCTTCACATAAATCGAAGTTTGGTATAATCTTTGGATATCATTGGAGGAGTTGTTGGTGTACTTTTGATTGTTGTCTTGATGAGCTTTGTGTATAACTTCAACCTTCTTATGCTAATGCTGCCTATCCTTGATTCGATAACATATATTTCATTTGGAACTAAATTGTTTGTACATCTTGTGGTATGTTTGTTGATCAACTCAATCATCATCATGAAATCTAATTCACGTCAAACATGAGTACAATCTATTGCAATAAGATTGCAACTTCTACATGAAACTGTTTTTTTTTTTCCCACCAAAGGCATTTCTGATCCATCTTTTCTTACCTAATAGAGATAAAACCGGGGAGCCTATTTTGGACTGGCCTACAAGAAAACGAATTGCAGTAGGCACTGCTCGTGGATTGGCTTACCTTCATGGCCACTGCAACCCCAAGATTATCCACCGTGATGCCAAGGCTGCTAACGTGTTACTAGATGAAGATTTTGAGGCAGTTGTTGGCAATTTTTGCTTGGCAAAGTTGGTTGATGTAGGAAAAACCAATGTGAATACACAAGTACGCGGGACGATGGGACACATTGCACCTGAGTACCTTTCCACTGGAAAGTCATTAGAGAAGACAAATGTGATTATGCTTCTTGAACTAGTAACAAGTCAGAATGCAATTAACTTCTCACTCATGGAAGAAGAAGATGACGTCGAAAATCTAATCCAGAGAGTCCACCTAAACACACAAAGAAATCGAAAATCCGCTTGTGATATTGTGTATTTAACCTTAACGATAATTTCATGACACTCTGGTTAAGAGTGTCACAATTCTGCAGACATTGGAGAATTTTGTCGTTATTAAAAGTTTTCATTATAGTCGGACAATTAAAGAAGAGTTGTTTAGTAGATTTTGTATGATTACAAAAAACACTTGCATCACCACCAGGACTTTTTGTGCATCAAGAGTAGATTTAATCGAAAGTTCAAACAAAGAAATTTCTTAATCTTAGGCATAATATTCAAGTCCCAAATCCAAGTTTTATCTTGTGTAACACCAACTTTATTTTTTTGGATCAAATCAATAGTTGTCTTTGTGGAGAACCAACCATAATCATTGTTAGCCCAATAGATTTTATCACGA
The DNA here is from genome assembly GCA_033239125.1 of Fagopyrum homotropicum. Taxonomy (NCBI): domain Eukaryota; kingdom Viridiplantae; phylum Streptophyta; class Magnoliopsida; order Caryophyllales; family Polygonaceae; genus Fagopyrum; species Fagopyrum homotropicum. The sequence continues at coordinate 96,395,523 of BSWB01000007.1, read as the reverse complement.
ATATCATTTATTGGTAAAACATAATTTTTAATTTTATCAATGATATAGCATGAAAGAATGGTCTGAATTTGATTGAGAAAATGGGTATTCCATTTCAAGTTAGTAATAGTTCGCTACCAAGATATTCTCATTAATTAAAGGATCATTTATTCTTAATTTCAATAAAGGTTCATCATAAATCCAACAATCTTTCCAAGATTTAATAGTATTTTCATCACTAACTCTTCACTTGACACCCACATAATTTCCTTCTTAAGTTTCATAAGTTTGTTCCATTGCCAAGAAGATGAGGAGTGATATTGATAGTCCTATAAACAAATAAGAGGATGAGGAGTGACATTGATGAGGAGTGGCATTGGATATAGTATCCATATACTCAATTAGGACGTACCTTTTATCATGTTGGATAATCATAATTGTTTTGTTCTTCATTTGGTATTCCTTCCATAGGAGGCATAGGCCTCTCGAGTATCCAGTTTACCAAAGAAACCATATATATGAGTAGGAAATATTTGGAAATATATCAAACAAATCGAATAATCTGTATACTTTACTAAAGTACATTACACTAATGCTGATGTGGCGCCTCCATGTTTTTTTCGGATTAAATCTTTTATTAAATCACAAATTAAGCCAATAAATCTTTTTTTACTAAAGAAATATCTAAAAAATATAAAACTAACCAACAATTTATTTGCTTACATGTTTGATCACGATTTTTTTTATATAATTTATATATAAATCGTAACAAGATGGATTAGTCGCAACTAACAAATTAAATTAATTTTAAACAAATATCTAATCGGTTTAATTATTTACAATCAATAAATATATACTCGATTGCAACTAAAATATAATTTTTATTTTTTATCGTTGTTTTATGTATTTTAAATCGAAACTATTAAGATTGCGTCTAATAACCTTATCCCAAATTCTAATTGATTTATTTTATTCGGTAAGATTTGTCTCATTTCTTTTCTCATCTATATACTTACTAAAACAGACGACATAAAGCTAACGTGGCGTTTTCACGTTTTTTTTCGGATTTAATCTTTTTACTAAATTACAAATTAAGCCATAACTGAAAGTCTCATAAACTGAGAAAAAGTACAGTCATAACTGAAAGACCGATAAAAGAAACTGCACCCCATCCTAAGGAGTACGACACCCCGGCTGTCCACTACCATCTGGATCACTCGGCATCTGCTCTAACCTGTGCCAAGTCTAAACAACGATAAATTGTTAGCTAACTAATCAAATATAAGTAGAAAGATAAATAGCACAAACACACAAAAGAAGAATATAAACATTCAACATGCTTGCACACAATCCTCTTATTATGTGATAACTTATGTGATTCACATTATCCGGTTTTAAAAGTTGTAGCACGAGAAATCTTAAGATTCTCGCCCCCGTTCCTTATCCAACTGGTGATAGTTTGGCACACCTCCACCGGTGGCGTCCCCGCAAACCAAGTATGGACTAGATCCGAAGGAAACCCCCAACGCCCTCGAGCAAACTGAGTAGAATGCTACCGCCCGTTACTCTAAGGTCAGATATGTAAGTCGGTCGACGATTACTATGAAATACACTAGTGCACACATCATTCACACACCACTATCATCATTCACACACATATCTGAAAACTAGCTAAGTAAGCCGAAAGGACTTACCTAAAATAGATCTCGACTCTCTAATTTGCAAATTGATCTGTAACTGTAGGAATTCAGTAGCCTGTCAAAGGAGGCAAGTGTGTCAGCATACTTTCTAGGTAATTAGAAGTCTAAAACTTCTAAGATAGTAGATCCTATTAGAACAGAATTTAATACAGTACCAATTTATGGTAAAATGACTATTTTACCCTTGGTCCCAAAACTTTCGAAAATTCCATAATTCATGCCTAAACTCTTATTTGAGACTAAAAAGTAATATTCTAACTCCTAAAGATGGGTTTAGTTACAAACTGGCAATTTACCCATTTTCCTATTTTCCGAAAGATCATTAAGGGCGAACTTCGGCTTCAAATATGAAATTCGAATAAACTTATAAAAATTCCGAAATAATTCTCTAAATCATCTATGGTAACCCATCTACTCCTAGGAGCAAGAATATCTCAAAACTGTTCAACCATCATTTCTATAAAAATTTCCAAAGTTGGTTACAACACTTACATTTCCTATACTTAGCCAAAATTTCATTGTTGGAAAAACAGCTTAACTACTCCACTTTGGGAGCTTATAACTTCTAATCCGACCGTTCATTTCTTCTCAAATTTTAACACGGTAAACTACATATATCTACCTATTATCTATTAAAATTTCAACGGTGGATCTTCTACATAACTCTTTAACATTGGTCTACAACAATGCCAATTTCCAACCCCAAAACTGAAGCAAACAAAAATTAATTTACAGCAGTTCATGTATACAACTATTTCGGACATCTTAACTCAGCAGCTACTATCCACCAAAACCACCCATGTTCCAGTCCTAGGTAACGCCTCATCTCTCAAGTTTAACATAGTCCTAAACGTCTAACTAGTTATCCAAATACTAGCAGTGCAGGGGGTCAAGAGCACTTACCTACGAGTCTGCAGTGGTGAAGGAACACAATAATCTAGCGGCTTTTACACCGCCTTGGCTGCTGAATCCTTGACGACAGAAAGACAATCAGTTTTGGCCCCCAGACTAGACTTAAGTTGAAGACAAGGGTAAGCGGAATTTTGCCTCACCTCACTGCCATTCTCAGAATTGGAGATGGATGGCGGAAGTTTCCTGGTTGGTTCGAGCCTTCTGATGCAGTGTACTCGAGCCTTCTGCACGTGAATGAGAGCATTCCATCATCGATATCAAACAATGCAGAAGGGAAGGGATAAGAATAGTATCCATTCGACTCATGTTCGCCTCTAAACGTCCCTGCAAATAAGTTTTAAATTTATAAAACTAGAATAAAAGCAAGCGAACCCGCAGAGTACGGATCGGCGTAGATTAGCAAGTATTCCAGAGTATCGATATCAGGGAATTGGTGAAACAAAGTCAGTTTCAATTAATCGAGCAATGAAAAGTGTAGAAGCTTTGCAAATATTGGGAAAACAACAATCCTAAAGATCCAGATATCTAATTGTGGCAATCGATTCAAGATATTCTATAAGTATAAGGACAGAGTTGAGAATTGCAAATGTATACTAAGGTAAGGTGATGTACTGTGAAGTTCCATAACCCTATATGTCTAACCCAAAGACACTCTCTATAAAGGTTGTTGAGGCTGCAGTATAGAAAGGATCTAAATGTAATAATTGATCTCAAATACACATGCCCAAACCCAAGGAATCAAAGACAAGCCAAGACGGTTGAGGTTGTGAAACTCGAAACCGAAATAGAGGATGTTTGTTCGCCACTTAGCGTGCGTGCAAATAAGTTTTAATTATAAAACTAGAAATCAAGCAAGCGAACCCGCAGTGTACGGATCGATATAGTTAAGCAAGAATTCCAGAGTATCGAACACAGGGATTTGGGGGTTTAAATCCTGTTATAGATTACCAAGCAAGTAAATGTATGAAGCTTTTCAAATTATTGGGAAAACAACAATCCTAAAGATCCAGGAATCTAGCTGTGGCAATCGATTCAAGATATACTAAAGATATAAGGACAGAGTTGAAGTATGCAAAGGTATACGAATGTAAGGTAATCGTACGGTGAAGTTCCAAAAACCTTATATGACCCACCTAAAAGACACTCTCTATAAAGGTTGTTGAGGCTTCAGTATAGAAAGGTTCTAAAGGTAAGAATTAACGTCAAATACCTAAACTTGTAATCCAAGGATCAAGACTAACTAAACCGACTAAGGTTGTGACACTCAGAATCGAGGTAGAGGTTGTTGAGGCTTCACTACCACCTAGAAAAGGCAAGCCAAGGCTAAGTTAAAGCAAATCTTTAACTTTGGATTAAAGTAAAAGCAAGTTCGTAAACTAACACAAAATTACGGGTAGTTCTTGAGTTCCACGGCCGTGGAAGCTCAAGAACAGACCGTGGTTTAGGTTCGTCGGCGATTCTCTCTAACTCTCAGGGTCCAATCTGTTTACGATCGATCTATCATCATCTAAGCAACAACTATCAACCCTTCAACTTAGAATTGCTAAAGGGTTTTAGCCAACAACAGTCATATTGATATCAAATTCAAGGTTTGAAAGATGAAAACTTCCGAAAACCTTCAATAACTTTCAAGTCAATCTCAAATCCACAAATCAAGAACAATAACGTCAATAGATTTGGAATAACACAAACAATCACGAATCTTAGATAAGAAGGAAGAACGGGATGTCAATCCGTCTTCTAATCAAAACTAAATATGAAGTGAAGTCTCCTTACGAACAATCTTCCAAATCTTCTTTCTTTCCGTCAATCCGGAAATCTCAATGGCAAAGCGCAAATCTCTCAATCACAATCTCCGCCAAAATGCAAAATTAGGGCAATTCCAAGTGTAAGCGGAAGTGCGTCTAAGCGTAAGCGAAGGTGACGGAATCTCTCTTCTCCCGTCCTTTTATAGTGTAAGATAAAATATAAGCCTGGCCCAATTGCGTAGAAGATCGTGGCTTAAAGTATGGCGTAAAAGATCGCCAAGATCACGGTCGTGGAAGGGTTCCACGACCGTAATTTAGAGCGTGGAAATTGTCACGGTTTGTTTCAATCTTTCCACGGCCGTAGAAGTTGCTGGAATGAACCACGCTGCCCTTGCCAAGGTTCCACGGCCGTGGACTTGAATGTGGAATGTAGTACGGCCGTATTTTAGAGCGTGGTTTAGGGCAAAACCGTGATTCTTCCTTTCCTCTTGCTATTCTTCAAGTTAGCACATCCTTAACTCCTAGAGATGTCCTCAATCCTTGGACATGCTCAATCAAACTCCATTCTCACTCAATCATTTCGGAAATAGCTCTTAATTGCCTACAATCAACATAAAGCTTGTGTAGATCTCTATATCGACAATATAGACAAACTAGCTCACAAATACATCAATGCTTAATCAATGACTATCAATATGGATGAAATACACTTAGAAAACATGCCTAAAATATCACAAAATTTCATGCTAACAAATAACCCCATACTTGCCACTTGCTTGTCCCTAAGCAAGGTCTTTCAAAAGCTTTAAAACACAAGTTAGGATGAAATATGTGTACCTTCTCAAAGAAAAACTTCTTTTGGATGAATGTGCCTTCTAATCAATAGATCATTCTCAAGTCTTGCTTCATTCGTTTATAAGACTTTCATACACTTAATCAAAGAGTAAAGAGTAAATAAAGCTCATGAATCAATCAAACTTCCATGTAAACATCATAACCTCTAAACATTATCAAAATCAATCACAAGAAACTTCATTTAGATCACCAAGTCATAGAACATTCTTTTGATCTTAAGGACTTTCAAACAAGGTCTAGAATGTGGAAAGGGAAGGAAACTTTAAGGAATGTGGTGCATGAATCCGGGAAAGTGGATAACTACTCTTTTCTTCTTCTCTTGCGGTTTCCGCAGCACTTTCAACTTAGAGCTTCGCTCTCTTCTTTTTATTTTTCGACTTTACTTTCGGAGTTATGGATAGAGGTGAACAAAAACCGAAGCCTAGGAGATTGGCGTTTCTCAATTTTTATGAGATGCCTCAAACCCTTAGCGCACATACCATAATCCGCTAGGAATATCGCTCAATCCGACTTTGGCAAGACACAAACACCCGACTATGTGAATGGTGCCGAGTTACTCATCGTCATGATTGACTTCCCCAAACCTATAATTTCCTTCTATTCCTTTGAATGCAAAGTATTGCTTTCATGGCCCTCCCACATAAAACATGCCTTTTTCATTCAACTCCTCCAAGTTCCCGGATAGGTAAAGGAGGTCAATATTTCAATGAGGGGCTAAATGATCAAAGAAAGAAGAAAGAAAATCGAATTGCCTTAATCATGTCAACAAGAAGTATAAGAACTTATAGTGTGATTTTAACCTTAATTCCTCAATATGATTTAAGTAACATTCATCACATTATGAAATTTGCAAAAGAGGGATAATCCATTCATTCAATTTCTTTTCAATTCACTATTCGTTTAAGCATGCAATTGTCATCAAAACTCAATTCACAAGTGGTATTATCATAGAAATCATCTCTATCCTTAGAAGCACAAAATTTTCAAAATTTTTCAATTTTTATGGGTTTTTCAAACTCTTTCTCCATGCAATGCAATAATGAAACGTGCAACAATAGAATGAAGCATGCAAGATAGTCTCAATAGAAGCAAATAAAGTGAGGAAGAGTTATTACAGACGATTAGTCACACCCCACCCCATACTTGGAACAAAAATTGTCCCTAATGTTCAAAGAAAAGAAAAAGAAGAAAAGAAAGAAAGAAAAAGAACTCACAAAATGGCGGTGGAGCGGCTAAAGCTGTCGGTCATCATCGTCATCACTGCGGTGGAGGTGGAAATGGAGAGAAGCTAGGATCGTAGTACCGCCCGAACTGCTGGCGGTAGACATCCCTCATCATATGGTCGAGGTCGTCCATACGTGCATCTCTAGTGTCAGCTCGAATCTCCAAAGCTCCCACCCTATCAGAAAGACTGGTGGCCCAATCCGGCAGCTGCTCATACCAACCCGGAGGCTGGCTGTACCACCCCGGTGCATTTGACGGTGCTGGTGCTGGTGCTGGTGCTGGTGGTGCCTGTGTAGACCATGGTGGTGGAGCTCCGTACCACGCAGGAGGGGTCTCCATCCAAGTGGGTCTCTCGCTCACGCTGGCGCGGCGAGAAGATGGTCCTGAAGCTCTGGCGGGACGTGGAGAACGTCTAGGCATGTCAGGAGCTATGTCCGGCTGATCCGGAAACGTGCCAAAATCCTGCTCAGCTCCTCCTCCTCCTCCCTTATACTGGTCTCTCATCTCCTCCTCCTCAACTACAGGTGGTGGTGGGACATATGGAGGGGCTGCAATCTTGTTCGTATGCATAGCAGCGAACGTCTTCTTCCAGTTATGGCGTCCATCCATAATGGAATACTCTGGGAGCCACTCAATGCCCCTCCCCGTCCTGCTCTCCCATGGCATAGCAGCGTAAGGTGGACCTCTATGGGTGGGGAAGATGAGGCCTCTAGTCATAAAGGCCTGAAGTCCTAGGGGTACAGCAGCTATACGTGTACATGCAGAAAAATCTACCCCTAACGCCCTAGCGGTCCTCGCTGGCATAGATCATAACGACCTCTTCCCAGAAATCCTTGGCGTAAATGCCGCTGGGGAAACGACCATTGAAGGTCTCTTGGAACCCAAAGAAGGCTCCAAACTCCTGGATGGAGAAATCATAGTTTCTTTCCATCAGCCGGAAAGAAACTGTCCTATCAACATGGCTGTGCTCAAAAGATGTCACAACCTCTCTCGTGATCTCCTCATATGCGTCTTCTCGGATAGCCGAAAAGACGATAAGACCGGCTCTATATAAGAGCCAAGTAAGGTCCCCTATAATATGTAGAGGAGCTAAATCCTCCAACAGTAGGTACCTAGGTCCTATAACAGCCCTCTTATGGATCCTCTCTAAGGCGTCAAGATGATCCTCGTGAATGGTGGGGACCCTAGGGCTAGGAGGTGATGGTGATGAAGGTGATGATGGAGGTGAAGGGGATGAAGGTGGTGGTGCTCTAGAGGAGGAAGAGGAAGAGGGATAGCCCTTCCTCTTTTTATTCTTATCCTTCTCTTTGTTCTTGTCCTTATTTCTCCCGGACACTCTCCTCATAAAATCCATTTTCTGGCAGAAACCACGGTCTGTTCTTGGTGTTCCACGGCCGTGGAAGTTACAAAGACCGTGGTTCGTCTCGACTTTTCTCAAAACTCAGCAAACAATCACCAAACTCAGCAATCAATCAGTCCTAGACTAATTTCTTCCAATTCCAATCAGTTCTCCTACAAATTCTATCAAAATTAAGGCCGAATCGACAAAGATAGAGAAGAGCGAAAAAACCTAGGTTTTCGGATTTTAAAATCCGAATTCTGCTTTCCTTGATGATTTGCCGCTCGAATCGTTGCTTGGATCTCGTTGGTGGTTGGATTTGCTTCAGTTTGGGTCGAAGAATCGTTAAAAACGATTAACGAACGGAGAATTTAGGTGAAGGGCGTGGAATCGGCGTTTTTGGGCGTGGTTTGGGTTTTGTGTGTTGTGTTTTTGTGAAGAACGTGGTTTATATAGTGGCCGGCAAAATTTTTGAAAACCACGGTCTGTCGGGGAGTTCCACGGCCGTGGTTTTGTACGGAACCGTGGTTTTGGTGATTTTTTAAAGGCTTTTGGAAATTACGGTCACTGTAGCTGTCACGACCGTGGTTTAGGCCGTGGAACTCTCTGTAATGCTCCAAAGTCCAAGTTTCGTAACTTTTCTTCAAAATTACTCTTCCCTTTTCCTTTTTCACTGTTCCTACATCCAAAAACACGAACATACCGGAAGGAATCGAAAGCAAAACAAAGCAAAAACGTTCAAACTAAGATAAACTATGAATCAAAAACAAAAACGTAAATGCAATACCTTGGGTTGCCTCCCAAGAAGCGCTTTGTTTAAGGTCCGTAGCTAGACCATATTCGCACTTATTCGAGTGCGGTAGGCGCGAACTCTTCGGCTTGGAGTTCCGGCGTATACTTCTTGAGTCGTTGACCGTTCACCTTAAAGCTTCCGCCCGCTTCACCCCATACTTCAACTGCACCATGGGGGATAATACGTTTGATTAGAAAAGGTCCTGTCCAACGAGATTTAAGCTTACCTGGAAAGAGACGAAGCCTTGAATTAAAGAGGAGAACTTGATCTCCTTCTTTGAAGTCCTTTGGAATGATATGCTTATCATGCCAACGCTTTGCTCTTTCTTTGTAAATCTTAGCGTTTTCATAAGCGTTCAAGCGGAGTTCTTCAAGCTCATTAAGGTCCAAGAGACGCTTCTCTCCCGCTTCCTTCATGCCGAAATTCAACCACTTGATGGGCCAAAACGCTTTGTGCTCCAGCTCTACCGGTAAGTGACAAGACTTCCCATACACAAGGTTGTATGGTGTGGTTCCTATGGGAGTCTTGTACGCAGTCCGGTACGCCCACAATGCATCATCAAGCTTCAAGGATCAATCCTTCCTAGTCCTTGAAACCGTCTTCTCTAGGATTCCTTTGATCTCCCGGTTTGAGATCTCAACTTGTCCACTAGTTTGTGGATGATAGGGGGTGGCGATCTTGTGAATAACCCCATACTTAGCTAGAAGAGCTTCAAAGTGCCGGGCAATGAAGTGAGAGCCTCCATCACTAATGATAGTCCTTGGTGTCCCAAATCGTGGGAAGATGGTCTTGTTAAAGAACTTGACCACTGCCATGGCATCATTGGTGGGAGAGGCAATTGCTTCCACCCATCTAGAAATGTAATCCACCGCCAAGAGTATGTATTGGTTTCCACAAGATGATGGGAACGGTCCCATAAAGTCAACTCCCCAAACATCGAAAATCTCCACCTCTTGGATGTTATTGAGAGGCATCTCATTCCTCCTAGATATATTTCCTGTTCTTTGACAAGCATCGCAGCAGGAAACAAAGGTTTGCACATCTCTAAATAAAGTAGGTTAAAAGAATCCAGATTGCAATACCTTAGCGCTAGTCTTGTTCGAACTAGCGTGTCCTCCACAAGGTAGTGAATGACAATGGCGGATGACACTTTGCATCTCATCTTCCGGCACACATCGCCGAATAATGCCATCCGGACCTCTCTTAAAGAGGAGAGGTTCATTCCAAAAGTATTCCCGAACATCCTTAAAGAACTTCTTTCTTTGTGCGTATGATAATCTGGGCGGTATCTCCTGACAAACAAAATAGTTAACAAAATCAGCAAACCATGGTTCGTTACCTTTGGAGATCACTTCGATGCACTCCTCTATAATGTGTAAGTGTTCGTCCGGGAAGGATTCATCTATAGGTAGGTGGTCGTCCTCTAGATGTGTTAGACGACTCAAATGATCCGCAACAGAATTTTCCGAACCCTTCTTGTTGTGGATCTCTAGATCGATTTCTTCTAGGAGAAGAATCCATCTAATTAGTCTTGGCTTTGCATCCTTCTTTGCAAGGAGATACCGGATCGCAGCATGATCCGTGTACACAATCATCTTTGCACCTACAAGATAAGAGCGAAATTTGTCAATAGCATAAACAATGGCTAAAAATTCCTTTTCCGTAGTGGCGTAGTTGAGCTGCGCTTCATCTAGCGTTTTGCTAGCGTAGTAGATAGCATGGGTTTGCCCTTCCTTTCTTTGTCCAAGAACAGCTCCTATAGCTACGTCACTAGCATCGCACATAAACTCAAAGGGAAGGTTCCAATCCGGAGGTTGGATAATAGGTGCTGAAATTAGAGCTTCCCGAATCATATTGAACGCATCTAAACATTCCTGCGAAAATTCAAAAACTGCATCCTTCATCAATATATTAGTAAGAGGTTTTGATATTTTAGAGAAATCCTTTATGAAGCGCCTATAGAATCCAGCATGTCCTAGGAAACTTCTTATCCCTTTCACCGAAGTTGGGGGAGGAAGCTTTTCTATAGTCTCTATTTTTGCCTTATCCACCTCAATCCCTCTACTAGAGATTAAGTGTCCTAAAAAAATGCCTTCCTCAACCATGAATTGACACTTCTCCCAATTAAGAACTAGGTTAGTGTCTTCACACCTTTGTAATACAAGAGCAAGGTTAGAAAGACAATTGTCAAAAGAGGAACCATAAACGGAGAAGTCATCCATAAAAACCTCCATTATTTCCTCTATGTATTCGGAGAAGATGGCCATCATGCACCTTTGAAAGGTGGTTGGGGCGTTGCAAAGCCCGAACGGCATTCTCCTATAAGCAAACGTACCCCACGGGCACGTAAACGTGGTCTTCTCTTGATCATCCGGGTGTATCGGAATCTGAAAGAAACCACTATATCCATCAAGATAACAGAAATGAGAATGTTGTGCTAACCTTTCAAGCATTTGATCAATGAACGGTAATGGGAAGTGATCCTTCCTCGTCGCATTGTTAAGCTTGCGGTAGTCTATGCACATCCGCAATCCTGTTACGGTTCGGGTAGGAATGAGTTCGTTGTTTTTGTTGGTGATGACCGTCATTCCTCCCTTCTTCGGAACTACTTGTACCGGACTCACCCACTTACTATCGGAGATAGGATAGATGATACCTGCATCAAGTAGTTTAAGAATTTCCTTCTTGACAACCTCCTTCATGGTCGGATTCAACCGCCTTTGAGGTTGTCTTGAAGTTCTAAAGTCCTCTTCCATTAATACTTTATGCATACATAGGGAAGGTTTGATTCCTACTAAGTCTTCTATAGTATAACCTAGATCTTTCCTATGTTTCCTAAGGATAACCATGAGCTTACTATGTTCATCTATGGTTAAATCAGAACTAACAATCACCGGATAGGTAGAGTTAGGTCCTAAGAACGCGTACCTTAGATGTGTAGGAAGTTGTTTCAACTCCATAGCTGCAGGAGTTTCCAATGGCTCTTGTGGAGCTTCCGATGCTTCCTTAGAAGTGCCTAAGGAAGTAGAAGGTGTAGGAGAAAAATCAAGAGAAGTTGAAGAAGAGGCATGATCACCTTCTTCCACGGCCAGAATCACGGTTTCTCTGCATCCTCCACGACCGTGGTTTTGGGCGTGGAAAGGGAATACGATTGCTCTGTTTCCTCCACGACCGTGTAACCCTCTGGAGTGAGCCACACTTTGGTTGGTGAAATCCACGGCCGTGGAATATAGTGTATGGCCGTGGATCCTCACGTTTTCTGCTTCGTCGTGGAGTTTCTCAAACTCCTCTTCACATACTTCTTCTTGTGCTTCTAAGGCTTCAATTGCCTCATTGCACTCCTCTTCTTCCCCTACATCCATTAGACTCATAGTAATAACCTTTTGCAAAGGATCTTTGAAGAGAATAGCACTTACCTCCTCTCTAGACAACCCTTCTTCATCTTAGATATTGAATATATCCTCATCAAAGATTGGTTCCTTCACTAGAGTGGAAAGAGCGAACTCTACCTTCTCTTCTCCTATGTCAAAGGCGAGTCTAGCATTCTTGCAATCGACTATGCAGCCGGAAGTTGCAAGAAACGGTCTTCCGAGTATGATCGGGATAGGACTATCTGCAGGAATGTCAAGCACAACAAAATCAATGGGAACAAAGAATTTACCTAGCTTGACTAGGATGTCTTCTACAATACCGACGGGACGAGTGATGGATCGATCCGCCACGTACAACATCATCTTCACCGGTTTAGGGTCGCCTAAACCGATCTTCCTACATAATGCAAGTGGTATGATGCTCACACTTGCTCCCAAGTCACATAATGCATCATATGTGACATCTCCCACTCCTATGGGAATACAAAATGACCCCGGATCCTTTAGCTTTGGGGGCATCTTTTCCTTCATGGTCTTGATGAGATCCGAAGAATCCGAACTCATCTTAACCTCTCCAAAATCCTCTAACTTTCTCTTGTTAGAGAGGATTTCCTTCAAACTTACCGAATTGTTTATCTAGGCGCGCTCTCGCTCTAGATTGAGGGAATGGTAGGGGAGGTTTGTAAGCTGGAGGAGGAACGTAGACATCTTCCTTCTCCTTCCCTTTCTCTTTTTCTTTCTCAACGGGGACTTCTACAAACTTGGGCTGCGGGTCGGTAGTTGTAACACCGCTCCTAGTTGTGATTGCCATCACCCTTCCCTTAGGGTTGTCCTCCGTTTTCCTGGAGGTTTCCCTTGATTCCTAGGAACTTCCTCCGCTTGGTTGAACATTTGGTTTTCTAAAACCTTTTGGGCTTTATCAACCTTTGAAATTTGATCATCAACTTTAATGATGCGAGTCTCCAAACCATGAAGCTTCCCCAAAATCGTTTCCAACATGGGATCGGGCTTCTCCTTCCCCGAAGTGCTTCCTCCATTAGATGTTTGCCCTTGGCTTTTCAAAGGAGTAGAGGAAGAGGAAGGTGGAGTTAGTGAATTTGAATTGGAAGGATAAGAGTTACCGGAGTTTTGTTGATTGGAGCGCCAATTGTTGTTGTTTGAACCCCTATTGTTGTTCCAATTATTGTTCCGGTTGTTGTTGTTGCCGTTCCAATTATTCCGGTTATTGTTCTGGTTGTTGTTGTTGTTGCGGTTTTTATTCTCACCACCGTTGTTGTTGTTGCCCAAGTAGTCAACATCTTTTCCGTTTTGCTTTGGAAAGTTGGTCTTGATAGCTTCCTTCAACTCTTTAATCTCATTGTTGAGGGAGAAAATTTGATTTTGAGCTTCATGTGTGAGCTTTGCTCCTTGCTCCACACGATTTCCCTCCACTTTCCGGTGAGAATACTTCTCTATGACCCTTGCTTGCTTCTCAATAAAGTCTCAAGCGTCATCTTCCCTCATGTCCATGAATGTAACACATGAGAGGGATTGGAGCTTGAATTGTGTCTCCACATCCAGCCCCTTATAATATATCTCCGAAAGTGCAAGCTTGGATATGCCATGATGAGGGCAATCCAAGAGCAAATCCTGAAACCTTTCCCAAGATTGAAACAAACTTTCGTTAGATCTCATGGAAAATACGTTAATCTTACCTCTTAGCTCCGCCGTTTTGGATGGCGGAAAGAACTTAGTGAGGAACTCCGCGGAAAGGTCTTCCCACGTGTCTAGTTTCCCACTAGGAAGAGCTTGATACCAAGATAATGCCTTCCCCTTCAAGGAGAAGAAGAAAGGCTTGAGCTTATAGTTGTTGGAAGTCGCGTTCTTCGGCCTCATTGTCTCCATCATACACTCAAAGTTTTGTAAGTGTTGGTGTGGAGATTCAGCGCTTGTTCCGCCAAATTGGTTTTGGCGAACAAGAGTAATAACCTGCGGGTTGAAGCTAAACCCTTGTACATCGTCAGCATCAAAGTTCACACCTAAACGGCGTGGTTGCTGCGTTGGATCCATCCTTTTGGCCAAGAGTTCTTGGCTCATCATCCACACGTTCGACCCTTGCATTCTTAGGTGGAACACGGCGATTTGCAGCTGGTCGTGGGAAGAATGGATTCACATTGATAGTGGGATCAATTTCCACTAGTGGTGGCATGGAGGAGTCGCTATCCTCATTAGATGAGTTGGCTCTAACCGATCTTTCCGGTCTCCTCCTTTTCTTTTTCTCCTTAAGGTTGTTTATCTCCAACCTCATTTGGAACATCATGTCCGATAGATCATCAACCTTTGATTGATGACGATCCATCTCTTCCCTACGAGTTTTCTCACTCCATTGGAGTTGAGCTTCCTTTTCCGCTAACTCTGATTGGAGATCACGTTCTCGTTCTTCAGCCATTTGTTTCTCCTTACAGTTTCTCCTTACACTTTCTCCTTAAAGTCCTCTCAAGCTCTTGATCAAGAGGTAAGAGGTCTTCGGTGTTCCTAGACCTGCGCATACACTCGAAGAGATATCAAATAACAAGAAAGAAGCTCCCAAGCTTGACAACCGATAACCGAATTCCGCCTAGACCAAATCCCCGGCAAAGGCGCCAAAAACTTGTTCGCCACTTAGCGTGCGTGCAAATAAGCTTTAATTATAAAACTAGAAATCAAGCAAGCGAACCCGCAGTGTACGGATCGATATATTTAAGCAAGAATTCCAGAGTATCGAACACAAGGATTTGAGGGTTTAAATCCAGTTATAGATTATCAAGCAAGTAAATGTATGAAGCTTTTCAAATTATTGGGAAAACAACAATCCTAAAGATTGAGGAATCTAGCTGTGGCAATCGATTCAAGATATACTAAAGATATAAGGACAGAGTTGAGGTATGCAAAGGTATACGAATGTAAGGTAATCGTACGGTGAAGTTCTAAAAACCTTATATGACCCACCTAAAAGACACTCTCTATAAAGGTTTTTGAGGCTTCAGTATAGAAAGGTTCTAAAGGTAAGAATTAACGTCAAATACGTAAACTTGTAATCCAAGGATCAAGACTAACTAAACCGATTAAGGTTGTGACACTCAGAATCGACGTAGAGGTTGTTGAGGCTTCACTACCACCTAGAAAAGGCAAGCCAAGACTAAGTTAAAGCAAATCTTTAACTTTGGATTAAAGTAAAAGCAAGTTCGTAAACTAACACAAAATTACGGGTAGTTCTTGAGTTCCACGGCCGTGGAAGCTCAAGAACAGACCGTGGTTTAGGTTCGTCGGCGATTCTCTCTAACTCTCAGGGTCCAATCTCTTACGATCGATCTATCATCATCTAAGCAACAACTATCAACCCTTCACCTTAGAATTGCTAAAGGGTTTTAGCCAACAACAGTCATATTTATATCAAATTCAAGGTTTAAAAGAATGAAAGATGAAAACTTCCGAAAACCTTCAATAACTTTCAAGTCAATCTCAAATCCACAAATCAAGAACAATAACGTCAATAGATTTGGAATAACACAAAGAATCACGAATCTTAGATAAGAAGGAAGAACGGGATGTCAATCCGTCTTCTAATCAAACCTAAATATGAAGCGAAGTCTCCTTACGAACAATCTTCCAAATCTTCTTTCTTTCCGTCAATCCGGAAATCTCAATGGCAAAGCGCAAATCTCTCAATCACAATCTCCGCCAAAATGCGAAATTAGGGCAATTCCAAGTGTAAACGGAAGTGCGTCTAAGCGTAAGCGAAGGTGAGGGAATCTCTCTTCTCCCGTCCTTTTATAGTGTAAGATAAAATATAAGCCCGGCCCAATTGCGTAGAAGATCGTGGCTTAAAGTATGGCGTAAAAGATCGCCAAGATCACGGTCGTGGAAGGGTTCCAAGACCGGAATTTAGAGCGTGGAAATTGTCACGGTTTGTTTCAATCTTTCCACGGCCGTAGAAGTTGCTGGAATGAACCACGCTTCCCTTGCCAAGGTTCCACGGCCGTGGACTTGAACGTGGAATGTAGTACGGCCGTATTTTAGAGCGTGGTTTAGGGCAAAACCGTGATTCTTCCTTTCCTCGTGCTATTCTTCAAGTTAGCACATCCTTAACTCCTACAGATGTCCTCAATCCTTGGACATGCTCAATCAAACTCCATTCTCACTCATTCCGTTCGGAAATAGCTCTTAATTTCCTACAATCAACATAAAGCTTGTGCAGATCTCTATATCGACAATATAGACAAACTAGCTCACAAATACATCAATGCTTAATCAATGACTATCAATATGGATGAAATACAATAAGAAAACATGCCTAAAATATCACAATATTTCATGCTAACAATGTTGTGTCTCACTACTACCTAGAATGGACAAGCCAAGGCTAGGTTAAAGCTAATTTTCAACTTTGGATCAAGGTAAAAGCAAGATTCGTAAACTAGGGGAAATCACGGCTAGATCTTGAGAACCACGGCCGTGGAATCCAAGAACACCCCGTGATTTAGGGTGTCGACGAGGTTTCTCTAACTCTCAAGGTCCAATCAATTTACGATCGATCTATCATCATCTAAGCCACAACTATCAACCCTTCACCTTAGAATTGTTAAAGGGTTTTAGCCAACAATCATTTTCATGATATCAATATTCAAATTAAGAAGAATAAAAGATGAAAACCCTCGAAAACTCAAATAAAACTCAAAATCAATCTCGAAATCCAAACACAAAGTCGTATGTTTATGAATCTAGAAGAATATGAATAGAAACCTCACAAAGATCTAGAGAAGTCACAAAGGACGGGATGTCAATCCGTTCTCGAATGAAAACCCTATAATATCTCACAAGGTACACAATTTCCGAAAAGTATGTCCTTCACGAATCTTCAAGCGAATCTCCCAACGATAGCTAAATGTACGTGAAAGTCAGGGGTAAGTGAGCGTAAGCGAGCCCCCAAAAACTCTCTTCTCTAGCCTTTTAATAAGGCGAGGTAGGGCTACGAAAAAGCCCAATGACGTGGCAAAATATGACACGTCACAGAATCACCGAAATCACGGCCAAGTACAACTTTCCACGACGTTGTTTAGGGTGTGGAACCAGATTACGGTCCCATAGTATTTCCACGGCCGTAATTTAGACCGTGTAACTCTCTGGAGTGCTCCAAACTCAAGTCCACGTTCATGTTGCCAAATCCACGGCCGTGGTTTAGGGCGTGGAAGTAAATTTCCTTCTCCACGACCGTAATTCAGGGCGTGGACTTGCTTTTCTTCTTTCTTTGCCTTTGTTTCGTGCAATCTTCCATTCATGCTCCTTCCTTAGCCTTTCTAATGCATCTCCTTGCCATCAAATGTGATCGAACACTCCTTTCCTTCCTTATTTGCTCCAATCCAAGCTTTATTCACCTAAAAACACAAAGAAGCTAGTGTAGATCTCTATATCGACAAAGTGGGTGAACTAGCTCACAATTGCTTCAAACACATATCTAAGAACACTATAAAGAGGGAAAAGCAACTAAAACAAGTGCCTAAAATATCGACAAAGTCGCAGCAAGGAACGTCTGGCTCGTTTGGGGAGGGATTGGAAACTTACGCTGCAGCACTGAGATAGCCCACCTATCTGCACTTGTACTCGTCTATGAGGAGATCTCGTCACCCCTACAGATATGTCTATTCAGATCGAAAGAGATGGAAGCAGAGTAGGAGAGGGGTAGGACTCACCGACTGTGTGCTCTGGCCTGATGTAGAGGGGCACCAGGGAAGCTGCACTGCTTGATCTAGGCTCGTTGGTTGAGCACTCCTTGCGTCTGTAACGAAGGAACGAGTACCAGGAAGGTTGGGAAAAACGTATGAAGAGTCGGGAGGGGAGAAGGTTTTACGAGAGTAGCCAGAAGGGAGGCGACATTCATGGAGTGAACCTGGACAGATTGAAGCGAGGTTGGAAAGGAAAGAATCATAGAGGCATGATATCCTGCGTGATCTCAAGATCGTTACAAGCTGAAGGGAAAGACGTAAATGCTGCTCCTTGGGCTGAGAAGTGACAAACAGAAGGTCATCCGTCCTGCATCGCTTCTTGGGCTGCACTGCTCCTCTTGCTGGGCTCCAAGGCAAACGGTGTAGAGGTGAGACACATACAAAGCGGCCCAACTAAGAAGGGCAAGGCTAGACGACTTGGGCTGAGGCAAGGAAGCACAAAGTGGGCTGAAGCAAAGGGTAGGAAAGGAGTGGTGTGGTTTTGTCAAGGCTTGTCACAGTCTTGTCAAAACCTGTCAAGGCTTCGTCAAGCCCATGCATGGCCTTGTCACGATCTTGTCATGGTCTCGTCATAACCCGTCATGGTCTCGTCTTGGTCTCGTCAAAACTCGTCACGACTTTGTCAAAGACAAGTCATGTTATAAACTAGGGTTTGAATAAGGTTTGCTATAAACATCTTATCATTTTATGTGAAATGATATTACATAAAGTGATAAAATTTTGAGAAATTGTGTCCATTTAGATAGACAGTTAAGGATCAAAAGATCGAAATCCGGTTGTAACACCCCAAATTCTGAGAGATCGGGGAGCTACTGGTTAGGACCTCATCCCTTGATCTATATCATTATGGAGAGAAACACCTAGCAAGAAGGGAAATCAAGAAGCAAGGAGAAGGAAAGACATGAACATGCATAAAGACTTCAACTACTAGGAGAAGAAGAAATGACATGATCGAGAAGAATAAGAGACTAAGTCATTTTAGAATTCTTCGTACTACAAGATTGAGGGTGCATGAAAGTCTACTCAACCATGCACATTTCCGTAAAAGGACAAGATTCATTGATCACATGCACAAGAACAAGCTCGTCCATGCGCATCTTTCAACTCAACCATGGAAGGAAGAAGAAAGCACCAACCATTCACCTACACATCTTCTAACTAAACCATGCAAGGACGTAGAGGGTTCTAACCCCATGTATCCCTTATCGATGCAAGCATGCATGAACATAGAGAATGGCAGGTCCACTCTTTCCTTTTCGTTTTAACCATGCAGAAGCATAGGGAACCCGAAGATCACACTTCACCCAATTCAACTGAAAGTATCTCCGGACCAGCCCCGGTTTACACATGCATTGCTCGCCGATCTCCCATGCGTGTGTAAGACCTTCTTGGAGCGAGCCAACCATGCATCGTACCCAGTCCGGTCCATTCATGCAAACTCCCTTTTCGGTCCGAACTGCACGACGCATTTTATACATCCATGAAGACCGGACCACCCATGCAAGCTTACCTAACCCTCCATGCACTCGTGATGATTGGCCCATACACGCTATTTTAAATCCACTATACACCCATGGAAAATGGTCCGAATCTTGTGGCCAATTTTGGGTCAAAATATATTATATTTTCTGTCCATGAAAACTTCTTTAATTATGGGTTAATTTTTGACCTTTTGATTGTTAATTTTCAGCTCATATTTCTTTTAATTATTTTACAAATAGTTTAAGTCTTCTAATAGATAAGTTTAAAGATAGATTGAGAGAATCAAGTATATCTTTTACAAGATATATTTGATTGATCCTATGTAATATTATCTTAGAGTAGATGGAGAGAATCATGTATATCTCTTACAATATATATTTGATTGAAGTTAGAGAATCCTATTAATATTATCTTAGAGTACATTGAGAGAATCATGTATATCTTTTATAAGTTATATTTGATTGATGATCCTATGTAATATTATGTTAGAGTAGATTGAGAGAATCATGTATATCTTTTACAAGATATATGTGATTGATGTTAGAAGATCCTATGTAATATTACCTTACAGTAGATTGAGAGAATAATGTATATCTTTTAGAAAATATATTTGATTGATGTTAGAAGATCCTATGTAATATTATCTTAGAGTAGATTGAGAGAATCTTATATATATATATATATATATATATATATATATATATATATATATATATATATATATATATTACAAGATATATTTGATTGATCTTATGTAATATTATCTTAGAGTAGATTGAGAGAATCATGTATATCTTTTACAAGATATATTTGATTAATGTTAGAAGATCCAATGTAGTATTATCTTAGTCTTTTACATGATATATTTTTATTGATATTAGAAGATTTGGGATGCTATCATGTACTCACGCCTCTCCTACATATATAGGATACCCGGTGCCTGTTATCTCTTCGTCTTCATCCTCCTCAATTCGGAGCAGATTCAAGTCGGCCGACGTAAGAAAAACAAGAACAAGCGGCGTCGATCACAAGTTAATAGTACAAATCCCTTGTAAATGTCGTGCGTGTCGGTTATGGGCCGCCGGATACTGGCGGTGATCTGATTTGGTTCCGTCTGGAGGTTTGGAGGGTAGGTCGAAGTGGTTTGGGGTCGGATCTCGATGGCAGATTTTATCGATTTCCCAGTGATTTCGCTTTCGCCTACCGAGTGTTGATCGATTGGGAGGAATAGTGATGAAGAGGAGGCAGAAGAAGCGGATAATGAGGGACCGTTACGAGGGGCTTTAACGCTTCCATGGATTGCTTGGAAGAGGCTTTACCTATTAGGTGTGTTGCGTTGCTTATCTTCTCCTGGTTTCATTAATATTTTGTGCTGCGTGATCCGTACTGTGATTTTGATTGAATCTTGTGAAATTTACCGAACAATTTGGTCTCCAGAAGGCGAATCTTGATGTTGTTTCGTTATATGAAATAATATACTATTTTGAATGTATTTTGTGAGAGGAGTGTATGCGCAAGAAGGTTTCTTGTCTTGAAATTCCTTCCCAGCAAATCCACATATGATTCTTGTGACATTCATACATTGATGCTTTCTTTGGGAAGCACTTTGTTCAATTCTATTTGTTTCTGATATGAAAACAACATCAAGAAAATTTGTAAATTTCACATTATTCGATCAAAATCATAGTTAGAAATTCAAATCGATCACACACCACAAAAAATTAATGAAAACAGGAGAAGATGCAAAGCAACGCATCTCGAAGGTAAAGCCTCTTCCAAGGAATCCATGAAAGCTTTAAAGCCCTCTCTTAGCGGTCCCTTATTCTCCGCTTCTTCTTCCTCCTCTTCATCACTGTTCTTGCCAATGGATGAAGACTCGGCAGGCGAAGGGTGAAATCATATGTGGATTTCCTTCGGAAATCGATAAAAGCTGCAATTAAGATCCGACCCCGATCCACTTCGACTTACCTCCTCCAAACCTCCAGCCGGAACTAAGATCAAACTATAACACAGACACGCACTACATTTACAGGGTTTTTTTTACTATTACCTTGTGATGTAAGTGATATTTTGATAACCCCTGCATCATTGCCTTGCCTATCTCCATTGTCTAAATCAATAGTTTGGTTACTTTTTTCGGGTTTTTCTTTGTAAAAAAATGGGGTTGTTCAGCATATAATTGATATTTCTTCGTTTGTACCTCTTTTTATGTCTTTTCCATGATTATTTGTTTTTTTTCTTCCACAAGGTGTACACAATATCAAGTTCTTTTTTATTCATTTATTCATTATAATTATCTTCAGTGGTGAACTTCCATCTTCACTTGGAAATCTTACTAATCACGAGTATTTGTAAGACTTTTGTGCAATAATCTTAATTCATATATGTCATTTTCTCATCCAGCTCTGCGCCAATCATAAACGCTATTGCCTTATTTTATTTACTTATTTGTGCAAGCAGGATTTTGAGTAACAACAATCTCTCCGGGACAAATCCATACTCACTTTCAGACCTTGCCAATTTGATCAGTCTGTATGTGAGCATGCTCTTAGGACATCAACATTTATAGTTCTATGTTTGAGCCTCTTTTATGTTTGATCAGTCTTTCATGCTCTTAGGCTTAAGTGGAATGGATTAACAAGTACCTGCTCAGACTTCCATTTAATTTGATGCTGCTTGTTAATTTATTTTAGATACTGAACTACTTGATCTATTTCCAGTAATTTTTTTTATCAGTTTGAGCATGTAGCATAAACGCTGGTATTCCTTGGATCTTATTCTATTTTTTTGTGTTACAGTTTTACAAGGAACAACTTAAACTGTGGAGGAAATTCTTCTCATCTATGTGCATCTAGTAGCAGCAGTTCGGGTTAGATTGACTTAAGTTTGTGCTCATCTTTTATCACATATTGGACCCAACAAAGTGTGAACTGACCAACTATCACCTCATCTGCTAACATGATCTTCACATAAATCGAAGTTTGGTATAATCTTTGGATATCATTGGTGGAGTTGTTGGTGTACTTTTGATTGTTGTCTTGATGAGCTTTGTGTATAACTTCTCCCTTCTTATGCTAATGTTGCCTATCCTTGATTCGATAACATATATTTCATTTGGAACTAAATTGTTTGTACATCTTGTGGTATGTTTGTTGATCAACTCAAGCATCATCATGAAATCTAATTCACGTCAAACATGAGTACAATCTATTGCAATAAGATTGCAACTTCTACATGAAACTGTTTTTTTTTCCCACCAAATCCAAATTTTATCTTGTGTAACACCAACTTTATTTTTTTGGATCAAATCAATAGTTGTTTTTTTGGAGAACCAACCATAATCATTGTTAGCCCAATAGTTTTTATCACGAATATCATTTATTGGTAAAACATAATTTTTAATTTTATCAATGATATAGCATGAAAGAATGGTCTGGATTTGATTGAGAAAATGGGTATTCCATTTCAAGTTAGTAATAGTTCGCTACCAGGATATTCTCATTAATTAAAGGATCATTTGTTCTTAATTTCAATAAAAGTTCATCATAAATCCAACAATCTTTCTAAGATTTAATAGTATTTTCATCACTAACTCTTCACTTGACACCCACATAATTTCCTTCTTAAGTTTCATAAGTTTGTTCCATTGCCAAGAAGATGAGGAGTGATATTGATAGTCGTATAAACAAATAAGAGGATGAGGAGTGACATTCATGAGGAGTGGCATTGGATATAGTATCCATATACTCAATTAGGACGTACCTTTTATCATGTTGGATAATCATAATTGTTTTGTTCTTCATTTGGTATTCCTTCCATAGGAGGCGTAGGACTCTCGAGTATCCAGTTTACCAAAGAAACCATATATATGAGTAGGAAATATTTTGAAAAATATCAAACAAATCGAATAATCTGTATACTTTACTAAAGTACATTACACTAATGCTGATGTGGCGCCTCCATGTTTTTTTCGGATTAAATCTTTTATTAAATCACAAATTAAGCTAATAAATCTTTTTTTACTAAAGAAATATCTAAAAAATATAAAACAAACCAACAATTTATTTGCTTACATGTTTGATCACGATTTTTTTTATATAAATTATATATAAATCGTAACAAGATGGATTAGTTGCAACTAACAAATTTGATTAATTTTAAACAAATATCTAATGGGTTTAATTATTTACAATCAATAAATATATACTCGGTTGCAACTAAAATATAATTTTTATTTTTTATCGTTGTTTTATGTATTTTAAATCGAAACTATTAAGATTGCGTCTGATAACCTTATCCGAAATTCTAATTGATTTATTTTATTCGGTAAGATTCGTCTCATTTCTTTTCTCATCTATATACTTACTAAAACAGACGACATAAAGCTAACGTGGCGTTTTCACATTTTTTTTCGGATTTAATCTTTTTACTAAATTACAAATTAAGCCATAACTGAAAGTCTCATAAACTGAGAAAAAGTACAGTCATAACTGAAAGACCGATAAAAGAAACTGCACCCCATCCTAAGGAGTACGACACCCCGGCTGTCCACTACAATCTGGATCACTCGGCATCTGCTCTAACCTGTGACAAGTCTAAACAACGATAAACAGTTAGCTAACTAATCAAATATAAGTAGAAAGATAAATAGCACAAACACACAGAAGAAGAATATAAACTTTCAACATGCTTGCACACAATCCTCTTATTATCTGATAACTTATGTGATTCACATTATCCGGTTTTAAAAGTTGTAGCACGAGAAATCTTAAGATTCTCGCCCCCGTTCCTTATCCAACTGCTGATAGTTTGGCACACCTCCACCGGTGGCGTCCCCGCAAACCAAGTATGGACTAGATCCGAAGGAAACCCCCAGCGCCCTCGAGCTAACTGAGCAGAATGTTACCGCCCGTTACTCTAAGGCCAGATATGTAAGTCGGTCGATGATTACTATGAAATACACTAGTGCACACATCATTCACACACCACTGTCATCAGTCACACACATATCAGAAAACTAGCTAAGTAAGCCGAAAGGACTTACCTAAAATAGATCTCGACTCTCTAATTTGCAAATTGATTTGTAACTGTAGGAATTCAGTAGCCTGTCAAAGGAGGCAAGTGTGTCAGCATACTTTCTAGGTAATTAGAAGTCTAAAACTTCTAAGATAGTAGATCCTATTAGAACAGAATTTAATACAGTACCAATTTATGGTAAAATGACTATTTTACCCTTGGTCCCGAAACTTCCAAAAATTTCATAATTCATGCCTAAACTCTTATTTGAGACTAAAAAGTAATATTCTAACTCTTAAAGATGGGTTTAGTTACAAACTGGCAATTTACCCATTTTCCTATTTTCCGAAAGATCATTAAGGTCCAACTTCGGCTTCAAATATGAAATTCGAATAAACTTATAAAAATTCCGAAATAATTCTCTAAATCATCTATGGTAACCCATCTACTCCTAGGAGCAAGAATTTCCCAAAACTGTTCAACCATCATTTCTATAAAAATTCCCAAAGTTTGTTACAACACTTACATTTCCTATACTTAGCCAAAATTTCATTGTTGGAAAAACAGCTTAACTACTCCACTTTGGGAGCTTATAACTTCTAATCCGACCGTTCATTTCTTCTCAAATTTTAACACGGTAAACTACATATATCTACCTATTATCTATTAAAATTTCAACGGTGGATCTTCTACATAACTCTTTAACATTGGTCTACAACAATGCTAATTTCCAACCCCAAAACTGAAGCAAACAAAAATTAAATTACAGCAGTTCATGTATACAACTATTTCGGACATCTTAACTCAGCAACTACTATCCACAAACACCACCCATGTTCCAGTCCTAAGTAACGCCTCATCTCTCAAGTTTAACCTAGTCCTAAACGTCTAACTGATTATCCAAATACTAGAAGTGCAGGGGGTCGAGAGCACTTACTTACGAGTCTGCAGTGGTGAAGGAACACAGTAATCTAGCGCCTTTTTCACCGCCTTGGCTGCTGAATCCTTGACGACAGAAAGACAATCAGTTTTGGCCCCTAGACTAGACCTAAGTTGAAGACAAGGGTAAGCGAAATTTTGCCTACTGCCATTCTCAGAATTGGAGATGGATGGCGGAAGTTTCTTGGTTGGTTCGAGTCTTCTGATGCAGTGTACTCGAGCCTTCTGCACGTGAATGAGAGCATTCCATCATCGATATCAAACAATGCAGAAGGGAGGGGATAGGAATAGTATCCATTTGACTCATGTTCGCCTCTAAACGTGCGTGCAAATAAGTTTTAAATTTATAAAACTAGAATAAAAGCAAGCGAACCCGCAGTGTACGGATCAGCGTAGATTAGCAAGTATTCCAGAGTATCGATATCAGGGAATTGGTGAAACAAAGTCAGTTTCAAGTAATCGAGCAATGAAAAGTGTAGAAGCTTTGCAAATATTGGGAAAACAACAATCCTAAAGATCCAGGTATCTAATTGTGGCAATCGATTCAAGATATTCTATAAGTATAAGGACAGAGTTGAGAATTGGAAAGGTATACTAAGGTAAGGTGATGTACTGTGAAGTTCCATAACCCTATATGTCTAACCCAAAGACACTCTCTATAAAGGTTGTTGAGGCTGCAGTATAGAAAGGATCTAAATGTAAGAATTGATCTCAAATACCCATGCCCAAACCCAAGGAATCAAAGACAAGCCAAAACGGTTGAGGTTGTGACACTCGAAACCGAAATAGAGGATGTTGAGTCTCACTACTACCTAGAAAGGACAAGTCAAGGCTAGGTTAAAGCTAATCTTCAACTTTGGATCAAAGTAAAAGCAAGATTCGTAAACTAGGGGAAATCACGGCTAGATCTTGAGAACCACGGCCGTGGAATCCAAGAACACCCCGTGATTTAGGTTGTCGACGAGGTTTCTCTAACTCTCAAGGTCCAATCAATTTACGATCGATTTATCATCATCTAATCCACAACTATCAACCCTTCACCTTAGAATTTCTAAAGGGTTTTAGCCAACAATCATTTTCATGATATCAATATTCAAATTAAGAAGAATAAAAGATGAAAACCCTTGAAAACTCAAATAAAACTCAAAATCAATCTCGAAATCAAAACACAAAGTCGTATGTTTATGAATCGAGAAGAATATGAATAGAAACCTCACAAAGATCTAGAGAAGTCACAAAGGACGGGATGTCAATCCGTTCTCGAATGAAAACCCTAGAATATCTCACAAGGTACACAATTTCCGAAAAGTAGGTCCTTCACGAATCTTCAAGTGAATCTCCCAACGACAGTTAAATGTACGTGAAATTCAGGGGTAAGTGAGCGTAAGCGAGCCCCCGAAAACTCTCTTCTCTGGCCTTTTAATAAGGCGAGGTAGGGCTACGAGAAAGCCCAATGACGTGGCAAAATATGACACGTCACAGAATCACCGAAATCACGGCCAAGTACAACTTTCCACGACGTTGTTTAGGGTGGGGAACCAGATTACGGTGCCATAGTATTTCCACGGCCGTAATTTAGACCGTGTAACTCTTTGGAGTGCTCCAAACTCAAGTCCACGTTCATGTTGCCAAATCCACGGCCGGGGTTTAGGGCGTGGAAGTAAATTTCCTTCTCCACGACCGTAATTCAAGGCGTGGACTTGCTTTTCTTCTTTCTTTGCCTTTGTTTCGTGCAATCTTCCATTCATGCTCCTTCCTTAGCCTTTCTAATGCATCTCCTTGCCATCAAATGTGATCGAACACTCCTTTCCTTCCTTATTTGCTCCAATCCAAGCTTTATTCACCTAAAAACACAAAGAAGCTAGTGTAGATCTCTATATCGACAAAGTGGGTGAACTACCTCACAATTGCTTCAAACACATATCTAAGAACACTATAAAGAGGGAAAAGCAACTAAAATAAGTGCCTAAAATATCGTCATATTTCATACTAACAACTCACCTACTGAAGGGTTGTGTGCAGAACCTATGTCCCAGGCGTAGGTACGTGTGCAGCAGTGTTTGCTACCTTCTTGATCTCGCAGCAAGGAGAGTCTGGCTCGTCTGGGAGTGTCGCAGCAAGGAACGTCTGGCTCGTCTGGGGAGGGATTGGAAACTTACGCTGCAGCACTGAGATAGCCCACCTATCTGCACTTGTACTCGTCTATGAGGAGATCTCGTCACCCCTACAGATAGGTCTATTCAGATCGAAAGAGATGGAAGCAGAGTAGGAGAGGGGTAGGACTTACCGACTGTGTGCTCTGGCCTGATGTAGAGGGGCACCAGGGAAGCTGCACTGCTTGATCTAGGCTCGTTGGTTGAGCACTCCTTGCGTCTGTAACGAAGGAACGAGTACCAGGAAGGTTGGGAAAAACGTATGAAGAGTCGGGAGGGGAGAAGGTTTTACGAGAGTAGCCAGAAGGGAGGCGACATTCATGGAGTGAACCTGGACAGATTGAAGCGAGGTTGGAAAGGAAAGAATCATAGAGGCGTGATATCCTGCGTGATCTCAAGATCGTTACAAGCTGAAGGGAAAGACGTAACTGCTGCTCCTTGGGCTGAGAAGTGACAAACAGAAGGTCATCCCTCCTGCATCGCTTCTTGGGCTGCGCTGCTCCTCTTGCTGGGCTCCAAGGCAAACGGTGTAGAGGTGAGACACATACAAAGCGGCCCAACTAAGAAGGGCAAGGCTGGACGACTTGGGCTGAGGCAAGGAAGCACAAAGTGGGCTGAAGCAAAGGGTAGGAAAGGAGTGGTGTGGTTTTGTCAAGGCTTGTCACAGTCTTGTCAAAACGTGTCAAGGCTTCGTCAAGCCCATGCATGGCCTTGTCACGATCTTGTCATGGTCTCGTCATAACCCGTCATGGTCTCGTCTTGGTCTCGTCAAAACTCGTCACGACTTTGTCAAAGACAAGTCATGTTATAAACTAGGGTTTGAATAAGGTTTGCTATAAACATCTTATCATTTTATGTGAAATGATATTACATAAAGTGATAAAATTTTGAGAAATTGTTTCCATTTAGATAGACAGTTAAGGATCAAAAGATCGAAATCCGGTTGTAACACCCCAAATTCTGAGAGATCGGGGAGCTACTGGTTAGGACCTCATCCCTTGATCTATATCATTATGGAGAGAACCACCTAGCAAGAAGAGAAATCAAGAAGCAAGGAGAAGGAAAGACATGAACATGCATAAAGACTTCAACTACTAGGAGAAGAAGAAATGACATGATCGAGAAGAAGAAGAGACTAAGTCATTTTAGAATTCTTCGTACTACAAGATTGAGGGTGCATGAAAGTCTACTCAACCATGCACATTTCCGTAAAAGGACAAGATTCATTGATCACATGCACAAGAACAAGCTTGTCCATGCGCATCTTTCAACTCAACCATGGAAGGAAGAAGAAAGCACCAACCATTCACCTACACATCTTCTAACTAAACCATGCAAGGACGTAGAGGGTTCTAACCCCATGTATCCCTTATCGATGCAAGCATGCACGAAAAGATTGACAATGGAGTTGTTGAGAGTTAAGCGGAGATTCATTGGTGCAACTGTTTCGAATTTGTTTCGAGGTATGATGGCTTTGAAGTGTACAAGCGATTCTCCAAGACATGGTCTTGATTGAGTTTTGAGGAACGAGGTAAAGGTGATATCATCCGCGTCTCGTTAGTAGTAGCATTACGAAGTAAAGTACTTTCTTCATTAATTGAAACCTACAACAAGAATCGGGGAAAAATAACATAAAAGTTGGGTGACAAGAACCGGAGCCAATAGTGTATATTGGAAGTTCGACCTTCTTTGTTAAAGACAAGCAAAGAAGAAACATAATGGAAACGTTGTAGTGAGAATGACCCGAGTAGGAAGTTTAGTCTCACATATACCGGACATTTTTGAAATCTAGCGCGAGTGGGAGAAGTGACTTACAAGTTGGCGTTGCCACCTGGAGTTTCATGTGCATCAATCGAGAGCATGTGTACATGACTTCGAGACATGTAGTCAACCACGATGATCTAGTGACAGACGAGAGACCGATGAGGCTTACTAGAAGACGAAAGAAAGTATCTTTGGTTGAGTTTTATGCTGAGCTAGTAGTATTGATAAAACCGACGGGTTAGACCTAGTTCTTCCCTTGGTTGAGTCATGTGCATGTGTGACGTAATGTGTAGTTGTGCCCTGTACGAGAATGTGATGTATGAGTTGATATATCTTGCGGTGGTTATGGAGTCGTTTGTGTATATAGATTACAAGGTTTCAACCTTCTTAGTTGAGAGTTCATACCCCGGCCTTAGGGACCGAGAAGTTCGGCGTATAGCAAGTTTCGGGACGAAACTTGTTTTTAGGGGGATCTCATGTAAAGCCCCAAAATTTTGGCGCATTTGCGATATTTATTTTCGCGGCTCTTATTGATATTTTAATAGCTTAAATGTTTTTAAAAAGGTATTTTTAGGGCGTAAGTATTTATTCCCGAGTATAAGTATATTTTGGATACTTTCACATAGATTCATATTATTATCTTCGGAAAAATTCGGAACGTTTTTCCCGATTCGTATACGGATATTCTTTATCGAGTTCGCTTACCTTTTTATCTTTATTTTATTGTTCTTTTCCTTTTTCTTTTTTTTTCATTCTTCTTTCTTTTCTATATTCCTCCTTCTAGTGATGATCTACTACCCGACCCCTCGTTTTGTGCTTGCCGCCTAATGACCCTCCTATCTCCTGCTGCTTCATCTTTCCTCACTCAACCCTTACCTCAACCTCACCTCTCCAACCCTTCATTTTCCACGCTGAAGCCTTCCGTCACTCAACAGCCACCTCGCGAGCCCTAAGTCGGACCGAACCTTTTCCCCTGATGTGAGTCCGAGCCTCGTCTCAACCCAAACCGTCACCTTTGTCCCGTCTTGCTCCAGATTTGAGCCTCCGCCGCCTCGCCGCCAGCCCTGCCGGAGCCGCCGCTGCCCTGCCACCCCTCTCTCCGCCTCATCCTTTGTCGAACCCTGCTCCTATGTCGAAGCCCCTGCTTTTCCCTCCCCTGTCGAACCGGAGAACGAAGCCCTGCTCCTTTGTTAAATCCGCGCTTTGCCTCCTCAACTCAGCCTTACCCTCGCCGGAGCTAGAGGCCGGCCGCCTCCCGTCTGTAGCCACCGGAGACCCCGAGCCGTCGCCGTGCCCTGCCTGCACGAACCCTACCGGAACCTCCCTGGATCGACCTTGCCGTCGCCTCCCTATGTAAAAATGCAAAGAAACCCTAATTTCTTAAATTCAAACGGGCCCCTCTCTTTTTGGTTAATTGCAAACCTTACCCCTGTTTTGTATTTGCACTTTTCTACCCAGGTTTATGGAAAGTATCAATTATGCCCCTGCTTATATTTAAATACAGATTTAGCCCAGAAAATTAAATTGCAGCTTATGACCCATATTTATGAAATTGTATGAATTACCCCGGAAAATGTGTTAGTGGATTTTAATCTTGGATTTTAATTGCGGGAATATTCTTATATTTGTTTATAATATATATTATGTCATTGTTCGATTATGTTTGGTTTAAGGCTCAAGGTTTTAATTGCGATTTTATGACCAAGTGTTTTAGAATTTCATTTTGTACCCCGGATGGAGTTTTCACGGGATTTTAATGTTGGCTTTTGGAAAACAAGCTTTCCGTAAACCTGTATATTTTATTTATTCCGTTCAAATTTAGCGTATGAGCTAAATTTGTTTAGCTTGATGTTAGGTTCGGAAGCGCCCCGATATAGGCCAACAAATTTTCATATCGACATCCATAGATCGTCTTCCGTCTTTTGACGTCACGTGAGTACTCTATCCCCGAGCTTATTATCTTACTCGATCTAGTTATATTTTATGGTAGTATCATGCTAGGTTAGATCTAGCATAACTTAGAGCGAATACCAAGTAGTGGTTATAGATCTTAGACGAGTGTGATGAGCATGTTAGACCTCACAGGCTTTTACGTTATTCTTAGTTGTCGAGTTGACTACGAGAGTTAGTAGACTGTTGAGAGATCTCCTCATGCGTTGAGTGAGATGTGAGTGTTACAGATTCTAGGATGCGGTCCTAGAGTGAGAGTCAAATGATCTTGCGTAGATCGTTGTGTGAGATGCCTTAGAATTTGAGTTGAGCGAGTTGTTGATACCTACCCTCTTGTGAGCAGGTTGTGGGCTTCTTCCCAAGGGAAGCAAGAGTGATGTGAGTTGAGTGTGAAGACGAGGTAAGTCTCCGGACTTACTTAGCTCGTATTCTCTGTATTAGTTTCAATGCGTGTTTGGTGGTGTGTGTTTATTGTTTATCTTTGTGTTTATTGCTTATGTTATAACATCTAAACCGGTAATAGGACCACCGACTTTATATGTTTATATTTGGCCCAAGTGTATGATAACGGGCGGTGACCGCTTGTCCAGTCCAAAATGGGGATGACTGGGAGGTGCCTTGCGACCAGCCCATCGGGTGATGCTGATCCGCATCAAGTACAAACCCGTATGGTGAAAGGGGACAAGGGCGAGATCTTTAAGATTCTCGTGTCACAAAAGAAGTTGAATTAGAACGGGATATGACCTAATAATAAAAAGATAATAAACCGGATTGTGTGTTTTGGAACATGTTGTGTGTTTATGATGCCTTATGTGTGTGTGTGCCAATACCATGATTCTAATGCCTTGAATGCTAGCTAACGGTTTTATACCGATATTGTTGTAGTTGCCTTGCAGGTTAGGCATGCTCCGAGAGATCCGGAAGGGTGGGCAGCCGGGGTCCGTACATTTTAGGAAGGGTTTTGTTTGGAGTCACGTTTGGAGTTTGTATATTGTATTATTGTATGCCGCATGTATGGCGTTTGGTCTTTGTAGTTGTTTTCGGCTGAAGTCCGTTGTTTGTTTTCTTTTGGGTTTTCTTACATTGCATAAAATGTATTTCGGTTTTGGCCTATATTTGTGCCTTGTTGCAAGATCCGGTGAAATTGTTGTCAAGCTAAGGGTCGGGACCCATTGTGAGGTCTCGCCCGTAGCATCCCGATATCCCGCGGATTTGGGGTGTTACAGGGAGGAATAGTGATGAAGAGGAGGCAGAAGAAGCGGATAATGAGGGACCGTTACGAGGGGCTTTAACGCTTCCATGGATTCCTTGGAAGAGGCTTTACCTATTAGGTGTGTTGCGCTGCTTATCTTCTCCTAGTTTCATTAATCTTTTGTGCTGCGTGATCCGTACTGTGATTTTGATTGAATCTTGTGAAATTTACCGAACAATTTGGTCTCCAGAAGGCGAATCTTGATGTTGTTTCGTTATATGAAATAATTTACTATTTTGAATGTATTTTGTGAGGGGAGTGTATGCGCAAGAAGATTTCTTGTCTTGAAATTCCTTCCCAGCAAATCCACATATGATTCTTGTGACATTCATACATTGATGCTTTCTTTGGGAAGCACTTTGTTCAATTCTATTTGTTTCTGATATCAAAACAACATCAAGAAAATTTGTAAATTTCACATTATTCGATCAAAATCATAGTTAGAAATTCAAATCGATCACACACCACAAAAAATTAATGAAAACAGGAGAAGATGCAAAGCAACGCATCTCGAAGGTAAAGCCTCTTCCAAGGAATCCATGGAAGCTTTAAAGCCCTCGCTTAGTGGTCCCTCATTCTCCGCTTCTTCTTCCTCCTCTTCATCACTGTTCTTGCCAATGGATGAAGACTCGGCAGGCGAAGGGTGCAATCATATGTGGATTTCCTTCGGAAATCGATAAAAGCTGCAATCAAGATACGACCCCGATCCACTTCAACCTACCTCCTCCAAACCTCCAGCCGGAACTAAGATCAGACTATAACACAGACACGCACTACATTTACAGGGTTTTTTTTACTATTACCTTGTGATGTAAGTGATATTTTGATAACCCCTGCATCATTGCTTGCCTATCTCCATTGTCTAAATCAATAGTTTGGTTACTTTTTTCGGTTTTTTCTTCGTAAAAAAATGGGTTTGTTCAGCATATAATTGATATTTCTTTGTTTGTACCTCTTTTTATGTCTTTTCCATGATTATTTGTTTTTTTTCTTCCACAAGGTGTACACAATATCAAGTTCTTTTTTATTCATTTATTCATTATAATTATCTTCAGTGGTGAACTTTCATCTTCACTTGGAAATCTTACTAATCACGAGTATTTGTAAGACTTTTGTGCAATAATCTTAATTCATATATGTCATTTGCTCATCCAGCTCTGCGCCAATCATAAACACTATTGCCTTATTTTATTTACTTATTTGTGCAAGCAGGATTTTGAGTAACAACAATCTCTCCGGGACAAATCCATACTCACTTTCAGACCTTGCCCATTTGATCAGTTTGTATGTGAACATGCTCTTAGGACACCAACATTTATAGTTCTATGTTTGAGCCTCTTTTATGTTTGATCAGTCTTTCATGCTCTTAGGCTTAAGTGGAATGGATTAACAAGTACCTGCTCAGACTTCCATTTAATTTGATGCTGCTTGTTAATTTATTTTAGATACTGAACTACTTGATCTATTTCCAGTAATTTTTTTTATCAGTTTGAGCATGTAGCATAAACGCTGGTATTCCTTGGATCTTATTCTATTTTTTTGTATTACAGTTTTACAGGGAACAACTTAAACTGTGGAGGAAATTCTTCTCATCTATGTGCATCTAGTAGCAGCAGTTCGGGTTAGATTGACTTAAGTTTGTGCTCATCTTTTATCACATATTGGACCCAACAAAGTGTGAACTGACCAACTATCACCTTATTTGCTAACATGATCTTCACATAAATCGAAGTTTGGTATAATCTTTGGATATCATTGGAGGAGTTGTTGGTGTACTTTTGATTATTGTCTTGATGAGCTTTGTGTATAACTTCTCCCTTCTTATGCTAATGCTGCCTATCCTTGATTCGATAACATATATTTCATTTGGAACTAAATTGTTTGTATATCTTGTGGTATGTTTGTTGATCAACTCAAGCATCATCATGAAATCTAATTCACGTAAAACATGAGTACAATCTATTGCAATAAGATTGCAACTTCTACATGAAATTGTTTTTTTTTCCACCAAAGGCATTTCTGTTCCTTCTTTTCTTACCTAATAGAGATAAAACCGGAGAGCCTATTTTGGACTGGCCTACAAGAAAACGAATTGCAGTAGGCACTGCTCGTGGATTGGCTTACCCTCATGGCCACTGCAACCCCAAGATCATCCACCGTGATGCCAAGGCTGCTAACGTGTTACTAGATAAAGATTTTGAGGCAGTTGTTGGCAATTTTTGCTTGGCAAAGTTGGTTGATGTAGGAAAAACCAATGTGACTACACAAGTACGCCGGATGATGAGACACATTGCACCTGAGTACCTTTTCACTGGAAAGTCATCAGAGAAGACAAATGTGATTATGCTTCTTGAACTAGTAACAAGTCAGCATGCAATTGACTTCTCACGCATGGAAGAAGAAGATGACGTCGAAAATCCAATCCAGAGAGTCCACCTAAACACGCAAAGAAATCGAAAATCCGCTTATGATATTGTGTATTTAACCTTAACGATAATTTCAATGACACTGTGGTTAAGAGTGTCACAATTTTGCAGACATTGGAGAATTTTGTCGTTATTAAATGTTTTCATTATAGTCGGACAATTAAAGTAGAGTTGTTTCTTAGATTTTGTATGATTACAAAAAACACTTGCATCACCACCAGGACTTTTTGTGCATCAAGAGTAGCTTTAATCGAAAGTCCAAACAATGAAATTTCTTAATCTTGAGCATAATATTCAAGTCCCAAATCCAAGTTTTATCTTGTGTAACACCAACTTTATTTTTTTGGATCAAATCAATAGTTGTCTTTGTGGAGTACAAACCATAATTATTTTTAGCCCAATAGATTTTATCACGAATATCATTTATTGGTAAAACATAATTTTTAATTTTATCAATGATATAACATGAAAGAATGGTCTGAATTTGATTGAGAAAATGGGTATTCCATTTCAAGTTAGTAATAGTTCGCTACCAGGATATTCTCATTAATTAAAGGATAATTTGTTCTTAACTTCAATAAAGGTTCATCATAAATCCAACAATCTTTCCAATATTTAATAGTATTTTCATCACTAACTCTTCACTTGACACCCACATAATTTCCTTCTTAAGTTTCATAAGTTTGTTCCATTGCCAAGAAGATGAGGAGTGATATTGATAGTCCTGTAAACAAATAAGAGGATGAGGAGTGACATTGATGAGGAGTGGCATTGGATATAGTATCCATATACTCAATTAGGACGTACCTTTTATCATGTTGGATAATCATAATTGTTTTGTTCTTCATTTGGTATTCCTTCCATAGGAGGCATAGGTCTCTCGATTATCCAGTTTACCAAAGAAACCATATATATGAGTAGGAAATATTTTGAAAAATATCAAACAAATCGAATAATCTGTATACTTTACTAAAGTACATTACACTAATGCTGATGTGGCGCCTACATGTTTTTTTTTCGGATTAAATCTTTTATTAAATCACAAATTAAGCCAATAAATTTTTTTTACTAAAGAAATATCTAAAAAATATAAAACAAACCAACAATTTATTTGCTTACATGTTTGATCACGATTTTTTTTATATAAATTATATATAAATCGTAACAAGATGGATTAGTTGCAACTAACAAATTAGATTAATTTTAAACAAATATCTAATGGGTTTAATTATTTACAATCAATAAATATATACTCGGTTGCAACTAAAATATAATTTTTATTTTTTATCGTTGTTTTATGTATTTTAAATCGAAACTATTAAGATTGCGTCTGATAACCTTATCCCAAATTCTAATTGATTTATTTTATTCGGTAAGATTCGTCTCATTTATTTTCTCATCTATATACTTACTAAAACAGACGACATAAAGCTAACGTGGCGTTTTCACATTTTTTTTCGTATTTAATCTTTTTACTAAATTACAAATTAAGCCATAATTGAAAGTCTCATAAACTGAGAAAAAGTACAGTCATAACTGAAAGACCGATAAAAGAAACTGCACCCCATCCTAAGGAGTACGACACCCCGGTTGTCCACTACCATCTGGATCACTCGGCATCTGCTCTAACCTGTGGCAAGTCTAAACAACGATAAACAGTTAGCTAACTAATCAAATATAAGTAGAAAGATAAATAGCACAAACACACAGAAGAAGAATATAAACATTCAACATGCTTGCACACAATCCTCTTATTATGTGATAACTTATGTGATTCACATTATCCGGTTTTAAAAGTTGTAGCACGAGAAATCTTAAGATTCTCGCCCCCGTTCCTTATCCAACTGGTGATAGTTTGGCACACCTCCACCGGTGGCGTCCCCGCAAACCAAGTATGGACTAGATCCGAAGGAAACCCCCAGCGCCCTCGAGCTAACTGAGCAGAATGCTACCGCCCGTTACTCTAAGGCCAAATATGTAAGTCGGTCGATGATTACTATGAAATACACTAGTGCACGCATCATTCACACACCACTGTCATCATTCACACATATATCTGAAAACTAGCTAAGTAAGCCGAAATGACTAACCTAAAATAGATCTCGACTCTCTAATTTGCAAATTGATCTGTAACTGTAGGAATTCAGTAGCCTGCCAAAGGAGGCAAGTGTGTCAGCATACATTCTAGGTAATTAGAAGTCTAAAACTTCTAAGATAGTAGATCCTGTTAGAACAGAATTTAATACAGTACCAATTTATGGTAAAATGACTATTTTACCCTTGGTCCCGAAACTTCCAAAAATTCCATAATTCATGCTTAAACTCTTATTTGAGACTAAAAAGTAATATTCTAACTCCTAAAGATGGGTTTAGTTACAAACTGGCAATTTACCCATTTTTCTATTTTCCGAAAGATCATTGAGGTCCAACTTCGGCTTCAAATATGAAATTCGAATAAACTTATAAAAATTCCGAAATAATTCTCTAAATCATCTATGGTAAGCCATCTACTCCTAGGAGCAAGAATTTCTCAAAACTGTTCAACCATCATTTCTATAAAAATTCTCAAAGTTGGTTACAACACTTACATTTCCTATACTTAGCCAAAATTTCATTGTTGGAAAAACAGCTTAACTACTCCACTTTGGGAGCTTATAACTTCTAATCCGACCGTTCATTTCTTCTCAAATTTTAACACGGTAAACTACATATATCTACCTATTAACTATTAAAATTGATAACACGATTTATGAGTTAGGATTAGACACTCATTTAGATAGATTTCTCACTCATTCATGCATGGTTTAGCACTAGTTCACGACGTTTGCACTCAATTCACGTATTTTGTCGAGATAGACGTCTACGCGGACTTTTGTTTGCTTTATAGGTATTTTGGAAAGATTTAGGAGCTTAATTGATACATTCGAGGATCGTTCCTCGAGACAACACACCTTCGGACTCATTAGGATGCAAGCTAGAGGCTAAGGAAGACCAATGGGACCTTGTTGGTGCAAGCCATGCACCAAATCGTGACTCAATAATCCAAAGCAAGCTGAGGCACCCAAACCATGGTCACTGGTACTTCCACGGCCGTGGAACCTGACCGTGGTTTTTTCCAGACGGTTGTGACAGCTGTGCCACGATCTCATGGCCGACTCTAGCAAGGTTGTAGTATAAAAGTGGTCCTGCAAGGCTGGGAGAAGGGATCTTTCAATCCCACTAGACCCCTCACTACCATTCTCTCCCATACTCTCAACAAGAAGATTCTCTCAAGGGGAGTCACCATTGGAGGAGGAAAAGAGCTCCATTGGAGAAGAAGAGAAGAACACACCATTGCTATAGTCTTTGATAAGTTTTGTAGTGAAGATTTTCGGAATCGATTTCTAGAGTTGTAAGAATCGTTTAAACCTTCTTTTGGAAGGGTTGTGAGTCTTTCTAATCTTACTTTTAGCTTGGTTTAGTTTGCTTCACTTGTTCATCTCTTTCTCTTCATTATCTTGCAAATGGAAGCCATGATTTTATGTTTGATGATTTCGATTGTTATGATGAATGTTGTAGGCTAAAATAGATGCGATTCTAGGGTAAGGTAAGGATGGTTATGGCTAGGACTATGATAGGATGGAATTAGATTTGCCTTTGGATGACTTGTTTTCTTGAACGAAGCCTCTGTTGGAGTCCACGGTTTGTTC
Organism: Fagopyrum homotropicum; assembly: GCA_033239125.1. Classification (NCBI taxonomy): domain Eukaryota; kingdom Viridiplantae; phylum Streptophyta; class Magnoliopsida; order Caryophyllales; family Polygonaceae; genus Fagopyrum; species Fagopyrum homotropicum. The sequence goes on along the minus strand of BSWB01000007.1, from coordinate 96,357,190 downwards.
TTGCCAGTCCACGGCCGTGGAAGTGGTAGAACAACCCGTGGTTTACCTGGTTCGATGGATCTAAAGTTCTAGATTGTTAGAATATTGAAATCCTAGTGTTTGTTGAGTTAAATCTATCCTAGGGTGACCTAGTGTTAGCAACTAAGTGTTAGAAGAGACCTACCCGGTGATTATACTCTTAGATTTCAAAGATGACAAACTCTAGGTAGTGGTGAGCCTCATAAGCCGCCATTGGACTAAGTGTGCTAGGATAGTTGTTTAGGACTTACCCTTCCGAGACCTACCCGGTAAGGATAGGTTAGATTCCTAGGTGACAATCCGGTTTGTGTGAAATTCCATTTCTTAGGCTCTTTGAGACTTACCCGGTGATGAGGCCTTAGGATTGGACTAGTGGACCATGAGACCTACCCGGTGATTGATCCCAATCTAGAAACACTTATTCCCAACATATTGTAGTTAATCCAAGGAATGAATAGATAGCTTGAGTCCTATGCCATAACCGAAATTTCCAACCCCTAGAATCCGCCTCTTCTTTCTTTGATCTCGTACCTCGTGTTTAGCTTGTTTGTTTGTGTTGATTTGTTAGCTTAGTTGATTGTTTATTTTGCATGATTTGTGATCTTTGATTGATCATCTAAAACCCAAACCAAAAACATTGAGATTTTCATTTCTTTATTTCTTTCTCTTTTCTTAGGTCTAGATCTTCACTAAACTTAATCACTAATCGAATCAATCTCACCTCAGTCTTTGTGTTCGACCTCGGAATACTATCCCTACTACAAAACGTCCCGTACACTGCGGGTTCGCTAGGGGTTAGGAGAAATATAACGAGTATAAATTTAAAGTTTATTGCGTACACTACATTACATCCTGAGCGTAACAAAAATTTCAACGGTGGATCTTCTACATAACTCTTTAACATTGGTCTACAACAATGCCAATTTCCAACCCCAAAACTGAAGCAAACAAAAATTAATTTACAGCAGTTCATGTATACAACTATTTCGGACATCTTAACTCAGCAGCTACTATCCACCAACACCACCCATGTTCCAGTCCTAAGTAACGCCTCATCTCTCAAGTTTAACCTAGTCCTAAACGTCTAACTGATTATCCAAATACTAGCAGTGCAGGGGGTCGAGAGCACTTACCTACGTACGAGTCTGCAGTGGTGAAGGAACACGGTAATCTAGCGCCTTTTACACCGCCTTGGCTGCTGAATCCTTGACGACAGAAAGACAATCAGTTTTGGCCCCTAGACTAGACCTTAGTTGAAGACAAGGGTAAGCGGAATTTTGCCTCACCTCACTGCCCTTCTCAGAATTGGAGATGGATGGCGGAAGTTTCCTGGTTGGTTCGAGCCTTCTGATACAGTGTACTCGAGCCTTCTGCACGTGAATGAGAGCATTCCATCATCGATATCAAACAATGTAGAAGGGAGGGGATAGGAATAGTATCCATTCGACTCATGTTCGCCTCTAAACGTGCGTGGAAATAAGTTTTAAATATATAAAACTCAAATAAAAGCAAGCGAACCCGCAATGTACGGATCGGCGTAGATTAGCAAGTATTCCAGAGTATCGATATCAGGGAATTGGTGAAACAAAGTCAGTTTCAAGTAATCGAGCAATGAAAAGTGTAGAAGCTTTGCAAATATTGGGAAAACAACAATCCTAAAGATCCAGGTATCTAATTGTGGCAATCGATTCAAGATATTCTATAAGTATAAGGACAGAGTTGAGAATTGCAAAGGTATACTAAGGTAAGGTGATGTACTGTGAAGTTCCATAACCCTATATGTCTAACCCAAAGACACTCTCTATAAAGGTTGTTAAGGCTGCAGTATAGAAAGGATCTAAATGTAAGAATTGATCTAAAATACCCATGCCCAAACCCAAGGAATCAAAGACAAGCCAAAACGGTTGAGTTTGTGACACTCGAAACCGAAATAGAGGATGTTGAGTCTCACTACTACCTAGAAAGGACAAGCCAAGGCTAGGTTAAAGCTAATCTTCAACTTTGGATCAAAGTAAAAGCAAGATTCGTAAACTAGGGGAAATCACGGCTAGATCTTGAGAACCACGGCCGTGGAATCCAAGAACAGCCCGTGATTTAGGGTGTCGACGAGGTTTCTCTAACTCTCAAGGTCCAATCAATTTACGATCGATCTATCATCATCTAAGCCACAACTATCAACCCTTCACCTTAGAATTGCTAAAGGGTTTTAGCCAACAATCATTTTCATGATATCAATATTCAAATTAAGAAGAATAAAAGATGAAAACCCTCGAAAACTCAAATAAAACTCAAAATCAATCTCGAAATCCAAACACAAAGTCGTATGTTTATGAATCTAAAAGAATATGAATAGAAACCTCACAAAGATCTAGAGAAGTCACAAAGGACGGGATGTCAATCCGTTCTTGAATGAAAACCATAGAATATCTCACAAGGTACACAATTTCCGAAAAGTATGTCCTTCAGGAATCTTCAAGCGAATCTCCAAACGACAGCTAAATGTACGTGAAAGTCAGGGGTAAGTGAGCGTAAGCGAGCCCCCGAAAACTCTCTTCTCTAGCCTTTTAATAAGGCGAGGTAGGGTTACGAGAAAGCCCAATAACGTGGCAAAATATGACACATCACAGATGTTCGCCACTTAGCGTGCGTGCAAATAAGCTTTAATTGTAAAACTAGAAATCAAGCAAGCGAACCCGCAGTGTACGGATCGATATAGTTAAGCAAGAATTCCAGAGTATCGAACACAAGGATTCTGGGGGAACAAATTTAATTATAGGTTATCAAGCGAGTAAATGTAAGAAGTTTTTCAAATATTGGGAAAACAGCAATCCTAAAGATCCAGGAATCCAGTTGTGGCAATCGATTCAAGATATACTAAAGATACAAGGACAGAGTTGAGGTTTGCAAAGGTATGCGAATGTAAGGTAATCGTACGGTGAAGTTCCAAAAACCTTATATGACCAACCTAAAAGACACTCTCTATAAAGGTTGTTGAGGCTTCAATATAGAAAAGATCTAAAGATAAGAATTAATGTCAAATACCCAAACTTGTAATCCAAGGATCAAGACTAACTTAACCGATTAAGGTTGTGACACTCATAATCGAGGTAGAGGTTGTTGAGGCTTCACTACCACCTAGAAAAGGCAAGCCAATACTAAGTTAAAGCAAATCTTTAACTTTGGATTAAAGTAAAAGCAAGTTTCGTAAACTAACACAAAATTACGGGTAGTTCTTGAGTTCCACGGCCGTGGAAGCTCAAGAACATACCGTATATTAAGGTTGTCGGCGATTATCTCTAACTCTCAGGATCCAATCTGTTTACGATCGATCTATCATCATCTAAGCCACAACTATCAACCCTTCACCTTAGAATTGCTAAAGGGTTTTAGCCAACAACAGTCATATTGATATCAAATTCAAGATTTAAAAGAATGAAAGATGAAAACTTCCGAAAACTTTGAATAACCTTCAAATCAATATCAAATCCACGAATATCAATAATAATGTAATTCAGATTTGGAATAACACAAACAATCACGATCTTAGATAAGAACGAAGAACGGGATGTCAATCCGTCTTCTAATCAAAACCTAAGAATAAAGATGAAATCTCTTACTAACAATATTCCAAATCTTCAATTCTTCGCAAGTCTCCGTTTGCGAAATAGCGATCTCCACACGTCCAAGTCGAAACCCTAGGCACGTGCAATAAGCGTAAGCAAAGTCTAAGCGAAGGTGACGGAATCTATCTTCTTCCGTCCTTTTGTAGTGTAAGAGAGAATATTGGCCCGGCCCATTACGTAGAAGATCGTGGCTTATAATGTTGTGTAAAAGATCGTCAAGATCACGGTCGTGGAAGGGTTCCACGACCGTAATTTAGAGCGTGGAAATTTGTCACGGTTTGTTTCAACCTTTCCACGACCGTAGAAGTTGCTGGAATGAACCACGCCTCTCTTGCTAAGGTTCCACGGCCGTGGACTTGAACGTGGAATGTAGTACGGCCGTATTTTAGAGCTTGGTTTAGCGGTAAACCGTAATTCTTCCTTTCCTCGTGTTATTCTTCAAGTTAGCACCATCCTTAGCTCCTAGAGATGTCCTCAATCCTTGGACATGCTAAATCAAACTCCATTCTTTCTCAATCCGTTCGGAATTAGCTCTAAATCGCCTACAAACAACACAAAGCTTACGTAGACCTCTATATCGACAAAATAGATAAACTAACTCACAATTGATTCAATGCTTTATCAATGACTATCAATATGGATGAAATACACTTAGAAAACGTGCCTAAAATATCACAATATTTCATGCTAACAAATAACCCCATACTTGCCACTTGCTTGTCCCTAAGAAAGGTCTTTCAAAAGCTTTAAAACACAAGTTAGGATGAAATATGTGTAACTTCTCAAAGCAAAACTTCTTTTGGATGAATGTGCCTTCTAATCAATAGATCATTCTCAAATCTTGCTTCATTCGTTTATAAGACTTTCATACACTTAATCAAAGAGTAAAGAGTAAAGAAAGCTCATGAATCAATCAAACTTCCATGTAAACATCATAACCTTCAAACATTATCAAAATCAATCATAAGAAACTTCAATTTAGATCACCAAGCCATATAACATTCTTTTGATCTTAAGGACTTTCAAGAAAGGTCTAGAATGTGGAAAGGGAAGGAAACTTTAGGGAATGTGGTGCATGAATCCAGGAAAGTGGATAACTACTCTTTTCTTCTTCTCTTGCGGTTTCCGCAACACTTTCAACTTAGAGCTTCGCTCTTTTCTTTTCATTTTTCGACTTTACTTTTGGAGTTATGGATAGAGGTGCACAAAAACCGAAGCCTAGGAGATTGGCGTTTCTCAATTTTTTTGAGATGCCTCAAACCCTTAGCGCACATACCATAATCCGCTAGGAATATCGCTCAATCCGATTTTGGCAAGACACAATACCCCGCTATGTGAATGGTGCCGAGTTACTCATCGTCATGATTGACTTCTCCAAACCTATGATTTCTTTCTATTCTTTTGATTTCAAAGTATTGCTTTCATGGTCCTCCCACATCAAACATGCTTTTTTCATTCACTTCCTCCAAATTCCCGGATAGGTAAAGGAGGTCAATATTTCAATGAGGGGCTAAATGATCAAAGAAAGAAGAAAGAAAATCGAATTGCCTTAATCATCTCAAAAAGAAGCATAAGAACTTATTATGTGATTTCAACCTTAATTCCTCAACATGATTTAAGTAATATTGATCACATTATGAAATTTGCAAAAGAGGGATAATCTATTCATTCAATTTCTTTTCAATTCACTATTCGTTTAAGCATGCGATTGTCATCAAAACTCAATTCACAAGTGGTAATTATCATAGAAATTATCTCTATCCTTAGAAGCACAAAATTTTCAAAATTTTTCAATTTTTATGGGTTTTTCAAACTCTTTTTCATGCAATACAATAATGAAACGTGCAACAATAGAATGAAGCATGCAAGATAGTCTCAATAGAAGCAAATAAAGTGAGTAAGAGTTATTACAAACAATTAGTCACACCCCACCCCATACTTGGAACAAACATTGTCCCTAATGTTCAAAGAAAAGAAAAAGAAGAAAAGAAAGAAAGAAAAAGAACTCACAAAATGGTGGTGGAGCGGCTAAACTGTCGGTCCTCAAGGTCGTCACTGCGGTGCCGGTGGAGGTGGGAATGGAGAGAAACTGGGATCGTAGTACCGCCCGAACTGCTGGCGATAAACATCCCTCATCATATGGTCAAGGTCGTCCACTCGTGCATCCCTCGCGTAAGCTCGGATCTCTAATGCTCCAACCCTATTGGATAAATCGGTGGCCCACTCCGGCAGCTTCTCATACCAACCTGGAGGCTGGCTGTACCATGCCATGCATCTGACGGTGCCGGTGCTGGTGGTGCTTGTGTAGACCATGGTGGAGGAGCTCCCATCCAATCTAGTTGAGTCCTATACCACGCAGGTGGACCTGCCATCCAAGTCGGTCTCTCGCTCACGCTGGCGCGGCGAGAAGAAGATCCTGAAGCTCTAGCTGGACGGGGTGAATGCCTAGGAATGTGAGGAGCTGCGTCCGGATGATCCTGGAATGTGCTAAAATCCTACTCAGCTCCTCCTCCCTCGTAGTCGTCTCCTCCCATCTCCTCCTCTATAACTGGTGGCGGTGGAACGTAGGGAGGGGCTACCAATCTGTTCGCATGCATGGCAGCGAACGTCGCCTTCCAGTTATGGCGTCCAGCCATAATGGAATACTCAGGGAGCCACTCAATTCCCCTCCCTGTCCTACTTTCCCACGGCATAGCAGCATAAGGTGGACCTCTATGGGTGGGGAAGATAAGTCCTCTAGTCATAAGGGCCTGAAGTCCTAGGGGTACAGCAGGAATCCGTGTGCAAGCAGAGAAATCTACCCCTAATGCCCTAGCAAGGTGGGTGACTATCCCACCATATCCAATGTTGCCAGCCCTCTTATTCTTTAGCTTGCTCATGGTAGCAACTAAGAGGGTGGCACAGTCAGCAGGCCGTCCATACAACATGCAGTACAGAAGAAATAGCTCATCTGTCTTGATCTTTTGGGGTGTCTCCGTCCTAGGGAAGAGACACTCACAAAGCACCCGGTGAGCAATCTTCAAGGCTAAGTGATACATCAACTTAGCCTTGGTATCAGCTGGTTGCCAGCGGTCCTCGCTAGCATAGATCATAGCGACCTCTTCCCAGAAATCCTTGGCGTATACGCCACTGGGGAAACGACCATTGAAGGTCTCGTGGAACCCAAAGAAGGCTCCAAACTCCCGGATGGAGAAATCATAGTTTCTTTCCATCAGCCGGAAAGAAAATGTCCTATCAACATGGTTGTGCTCAAAAGAAACCACAACCTCTCTCGTAATCTCCTCATATGCATCTTCTCGGATAGCCGAGAAGATGACTAATCCGGCTCTATCCAAGAGCCAAGTAAGGTCCCCTATGACATGTAGAGGCGCTAAATCCTCCAATAGTAGGTATCTAGGTCCTATGACCGTCCTCTTATTGATCCTCTCTAAGGCGTCGAGATGATTCTCGTGAATGGTAGGGACCCTAGGGTGAGGTGGTGATGGTGATGAAGGTGATGATGGAGGTGAAGGGGATGAAGGTGGTGGTGTTCTAGAGGAGGAAGAGGAAGAGGGGTTGCCCTTCCTCTTTTTACTCTTATCCGTATTTTTGTTCTTGCCCTTATTCCTACCGGACACTCTCCTAACAAAATCCATATTCTGGTAGAAACCATGGTCTGTTCTTGGGATTCCACGGCTGTGGTTCTTCCAGGAACCGAGGTTTGTCTCGACTTTTCTTAAAACTCAGCACAATCACACCTAATTTAACAGCAGCAGTCCTAGACTAATTCTCTTCCAATTCCAATCAGTTATTCCTAAAAATTCTAGCAAATGCAAGTCCGAATCGACAAAGATAGAGAAGAGCGAAAAAACCTAGGTTTTCGGATTTTCAAATCCGAATTCTACTTTCCTTGATGAATTTCCGCTCGAATTGTTGTTTGGATCTTGTTGGTGATCGGATTTGCTTCTGTTTTGGCCGAAGAATCGTTAAAAATGATTAACGAACGAAGAATTGAGGTGAGGGGAGGCAAATCGGCGTTTAGGGCGTGGAATGGGTTTTGTGATCTGTGTTTTTGTGAAGAACGTGGTTTATATAGTGGCCGGCAAATTTTTTGAAAATCACGGTCTGTCGGGGGGTTCCACGGCCGTGGTTTTGTACGGAACCGTGGTTTTGGTGATTTTTCAAAGGCTTTTGTAAATTACGGTCTTAGAGGGTTCCACGACCGTGGTTTAGGCCGTGGAACTCTCTGTAATGCTCCAAAGTCCAAGTTTCGTCACTTTTCTTCAAGCTTTCTCTCCCCCTTTCCTTTTCCACTGTTCCTACATCCAAAAACACGAACATACCGGAGGTATCGAAGGCAAAACAAAGCAAAAACGTCTAAACTAAGCTAAAACTATGAATCAAAAGCAAAAATATAAATGCAATACCTTGGGTTGCCTCCCAAGAAGCGCTTTATTTAAGGTCCGTAGCTAGACCAATCTCGCACTTATTCGAGTGCGGTAGGCGCGAACTCTTCAGCTTGGATTTCCGGCGTATACTTCTTGAGTCGTTGACCGTTCACCTTAAAGCTTCCGCCCACTTCACCCCATACTTCAACTGCACCATGGGGGAAAATACGTTTGATTAGAAAAGGTCCGGTCCAACGAGATTTAAGATTACCTGGAAAGAGGCGAAGCCTTGAATTGAAGAGGAGAACTTGATCTCCTTCTTTGAAGTCCTTTGGAATGATATGCTTATCATGCCAACGCTTTGCTCTTTCTTTGTAAATCTTAGCGTTTTCATAAGCGTTCAAGCGGAGTTCTTTAAGCTCATTAAGGTCCAAGAGACGCTTCTCTCCCGCTTCCTTCATGCTGAAATTCAATCACTTGATGGCCCAAAACGCCTTGTGCTCTAACTCTACCGGTAAGTGACAAGACTTCCCATACACAAGGTTGTATGGTGTGGTTCCTATGGGAGTCTTGTACGCAGTCCGGTACGCCCACAATGCATCATCAAGTTTCAAGGACCAATCCTTCCTTGTCCTTGAAACCGTCATCTCTAGGATTCCTTTGATCTCCCGGTTTGAGATCTCAACTTGTCCACTAGTTTGTGGATGATAAGGGGTGGCGATCTTGTGAGTAACCCCATACTTAGCTAGAAGAGCTATAAAGCGCCGGGCAATGAAGTGAGAACCTCCATCACTAATGATAGTCCTTGGTGTCCCAAATCGTGGGAAGATGGTCTTGTTAAAGAACTTGACCACTACCATGGCATCATTGGTGGGAGAGGCAATTGCTTTCACCCATCTAGAAACGTAATCCACCGCTAAGAGTATGTATTGGTTTCCACAAGATGATGGGAACGGTCCCATAAAGTCAACTCCCCAAACATCGAAAATCTCCACCTCTTGGATGTTATTGAGAGGCATCTCATTCCTCCTAGATATTTCCTGTTCTTTGACAAGCATCGCAGCAAGAAACAAAGGTTTGCACATCTCTAAATAGTGTAGGCCAAAAGAATCCATATTGCAATACCTTAGCGCTAGTCTTGTTCGAACTAGCGTGTCCTCCACATGGTAGTGAATGACAATGGCGGATGACACTTTGCATCTCATCTTCCGGCACACATCGCCGAATAATGCCATCCGGACCTCTCTTAAAGAGGAGAGGTTCATTCCAAAAGTATTCCCGAACATCCTTAAAGAACTTCTTTTCTTTGTACGTAGGATAATCCGGGCGGTATCTCCTGACAAACCAAATAGTTAACAAAATCAGCAAACCATGGTTCGTTACCTTTGGAGATCACATCGATGCACTCCTCTATGATATGTAAGTGTTCGTCCGGAAAGGAGTCATCTATAGGTAGATGGTCGTCTTCTAGATGTGTTAGACGACTCAAATGATCCGCAACAGAATTTTCCGAACCCTTCTTGTCGCGGATCTCTAGATCAAATTCTTGTAGGAGAAGAATCCATCTAATTAGCCTTGGCTTCGCATCCTTCTTTGCAAGGAGGTACCGGATCGCAGCATGATCCGTGTAGACAATCACCTTTGCACCTACAAGATAAGAGCGAAATTTGTCAATAGCATAAACAATGGCTAAAAATTCCTTTTCCGTAGTGGCGTAGTTGAGCTGCCCTTCATCTAACGTCTTGCTAGCGTAGTATATGGCATGGGTTCGCCCTTCCTTTCTTTTTCCAAGAACAGCTCCTATAGCTACGTCACTTGCATCGCACATAACCTCAAGGGGAAGGTTCCAATCCGGAGGTTGGATAATAGGTGCTGAAAATAGAGCTTCCCGAATCATATTGAACGCATCTAAACATTCCTGCGAAAACTCAAAAACTGCATCCTTCATCAATAGATTAGTTAGCGGTTTTGATATTTTAGAGAAATCTTTTATGAAGCGTCTATAGAATCCAGCATGTCCTAGGAAACTTCTTATCCCTTTCACCGAAGTTGGGGGAGGAAGCTTTTCTATTGTCTCTATTTTCGCCTTATCCACCTCAATCCCTCTACTAGAGATTAAGTGTCCTAATACAATGCCTTCCTTAACAATGAATTGACACTTCTCCCAATTAAGAACTAGGTTAGTGTCTTCACACCTTTGTAACACGAGAGCAAGGTTAGAAAGACAATTGTCAAAAGAGGAACCATAAACGGAGAAGTCATTCATAAAAACCTTCATGATTTCCTCTATGTATTCGGAGAAGATGGCCATCATGCACCTTTGAAAGGTGGTTGGGGCGTTGCAAAGCCCGAACGGCATTCTCCGATAAGCAAACGTACCCCACGGGCACGTAAACGTGGTCTTCTCTTGATCATCCGGGTGTATCGGAATCTGAAAGAAACCACTATATCCATCAAGATAACAGAAATGAGAATGTTGCGCTAACCTTTCAAGCATTTGATCGATGAATGGCAATGGGAAGTGATCCTTCCTCGTCGCATTGTTAAGCTTGCGGTAGTCTATGCACATCCGCCATCTTGTCACGGTTCGGGTAGGAATGAGTTCGTTATTCTTGTTGGTGATGACCGTCATTCCTCTCTTCTTCGGAACCACTTGAACCGGACTCACCCACTTACTATCGCAGATAGATGATACCTGCATCAAGCAATTTAAGAATTTCCTTCTTGACAACCTCCTTCATAGTCGGATTCAACCGCCTTTGAGGTTGTCTTGAAGTTCTAAAGTCCTCTTCCATTAAGATTTTATGCATGCATAGGGAAGGTTTGATTCCTACTAAGTCTTATATAGTATAACCTAAAGCTTTCCTATGTTTCCTAAGGACAACCATAAGCTTACTATGTTCATCTATGGTTAAATCGGAACTAACAATTACCGGATAAGTAGAGTTAGGTCCTAGGAACGCGTACCTTAGATGTGTAGGAAATTGTTTCAACTCCATAGCTGCAGGAGTTTCCAATGGCTCTTGAGGAGCTTCCGATGCTTCCTTAGAAGTGTCTAAGGAAGTAGAAGGTGTTGGAGAACAATCAAAAGAAGTTGAGGAAGAGGCACAATTTCCTTCGTCCACGGCCAGAATCACGGTTTCTCTGCATCCTCCACGGCCGTGGTTTTGGGCGTGGAAAGGAAATACGGTTGCTCTGTTTCCTCCACGACCGTGTAACCCTCTGGAGTGAGCCACGCTTTTGTTGGTGAAATCCACGGCCGTGGAATATAGTGTATGGTCGTGGATTCGTACGTTCTCTGCCTCGTCATGGAGTTTCTCAAACTCCTCTTCACATACTTCATCTTGTGCTTCTAAGGCTTCAATTGCCTCATTGCACTCCTCTTCTTCCCCTACACTCATTAGACTCATAGTAATAACCTTTTGCAAAGGATCTTTGAAGAGAATAGCACTTACCTCTTCTCTAGACAATCCTTCTTCATCTTGGATATTGAATATATCCTCATCAAAGATTGGTTCCTTCACTAGAGTGGAAAGAACGAACTCTACCTTCTCTTCTCCTATGTCAAAGGCGAGTCTAGCATTCTTGCAATCGACTATGCAGCCGGATGTTGCAAGAAACGGTCTTCCGAGAATGATCGGGACCGGACTATCTGCAGGAATGTCAAGCACAACAAAATCTATAGGAACATAGAATTTACCTAGCTTGACCGAGACGTCTTCAACAATACCGACGGGACGAATTATGGATCGATCCGCCATGTACAACGTCATCTTCACCGGTTTAGGGTCACCTAAACCGATCTTCCTACATAATGCAAGTGGGATGATGCTCACACTTGCTCCCAAGTCACATAATGCATCATATGTGACATCTCCCACTCTTATGGGAATACAAAATGACCCCAGATCCTTTAGCTTTGGGGGCATCTTTTCTTTCATGGTCTTGATGAGATCCGAAGAGTCCGAACTCATCTTAACCTCACCGAAATCCTCTAGCTTTCTCTTGTTAGAGAGGATTACCTTCAAGAACTTGCCATAAGCTGGCATACCTATAATAGCATCAATGAAAGGTATGTTAATATGCAATTTTCTCATGAGTTCTATAAACTTACCGAATTGTTTATCTAGGCGCGCTCTCGCTCTAGATTGAGGAAACGGTAGGGGAGGTTTGTAAGCTGGAGGAGGAACGTAGACATCTTCCTTCTCCTTCCCCTTTTCTTTCTCTTTCTCAACGGGGACTTCTACAAACTTAGGTTGCGGATCGGTAGTTGTGACACCGCTCCTAGTCGTGATTGCCATCACCCTTCCTTTTGGGTTGTCCTCCGTTTTTCCTGGAAGTTTCCCTTGATTCCTAGGAACATCCTCCGCATGGCTGAACATTTGGTTTTCTAAAACCTTTTGGGCTTTATCAACCTTAGAAATGTGATCATCAACATTGATGATGCGAGTCTCCAACCCTTGAAGCTTCCCCAAAATCGTTTCCAACATGGGATCGGGCTTCTCTTTCCCCGAATTGCTTCCACCATTAGATGTTTGCCCCTGGCTTTTCAAAGGAGTGGAAGAAGAGGAAGGTGGAGTTAGTGAATTCGAATTGGAAGGATAAGAATTACTGGAGTTTTGTTGATTGGAGCGCCAATTGTTGTTGTTTGAACCCCTATTGTTGTTCTAACTTTTGTTCCGGTTGTTGTTGTTGTTCCAATTATTCCGGTTGTTGTTCCGGTTATTGTTGTTACGGTTTGTATTCTCACCACCGTTGTGGTTATTGTTGTTGCCTAAATAACCCACATCTTTTCCTTGTTGCTTTGGAAAGTTGGTCTTGATAGCTTCCTTCAACTCTTTAATCTCGTTGTTGAGAGAAAAGATTTGAGATTGAGCTTCATTTGTGAGCTTTGCTCCTTGCTCCACGCGATTCCCTTCCACTTTCCGGTGAGAATACTTCTCTATGACTCGTGCTTGCTTCTCAATGAAGTCTCAAGCGTCATCTTCCCTCATGTCCATGAATGTACCACATGAGAGGGATTGGAGCTTGAATTGTGTCTCCACATCCAGCCCCTTATAATATATCTCCAATAGTGCGAGCTTGGATATGCCATGATGAGGGCAATCCAATAGCAAATCCTGAAATCTTTCCCAAGATTGAAACAAACTTTCGTTAGATCTCATGGAAAATGCATTAATCTTACCTCTAAGTTCCGCCGTTTTGGATGGCGGAATGAACTTAGTGAGGAACTCCGCAGAAAGGTCTTCCCACGTGTCTAGTTTCCCACTAGGAAGAGCTTGGTACCAAGACAATGCCTTCCCCTTCAAGGAGAAGAAGAAAGGCTTGAGCTTATAGTTGTTGGTAGTCGCGTTCTTCGGCTTCATCATCTCCATCATACACTCAAAATTTTGTAGGTGTTGGTGTGGAGATTCAGCACTTGTTCCGCCAAATTGGTTTTGGCGAACAAGAGTAATAACCTGCGGGTTGAAGCTAAACCCGGCATCATCAGCATCAAAGTTCACGCCCAAACGGCGTGGTTGTTGTGTTGGATCCATCCTTTGGCCAAGAGTTCTTGGCTCATCATCCACACGTTCGACCCTTGCGTTCCTAGGTGGAACACGTCGGTTGGCAGCTGGCCGTGGAACGAATGGATTGACATTGATTGTCGGATCAATGTCCTCTAGTGGTGGCATGGAAGAGTCACTATCATCAGCGGATGAATGACTTCTAGCCGATCTTGATGACCTTCTTGAGGATTTCCTGTTATCCTTTCTCTTAAGGTCGCTTATTTCCATCCTCATCTGGAACATCATATCAGTTAGATCATCAACTTTCGATTGATGACGATTCATTTCCTCTCTACGAGTCTTCTCACTCCATTGGAGTTGAGCATCCTTTTCCGCCAAATCCGTTTGGTAATCACGTTCTGCTTCTTCAGCCATTTTCTTTTCCTTACGCTTTCTCCTCAAAGTCCTCTCAAGCTCTTGATCAAGAGGTAGTAGGTCTTCGTTATTCCTAGACCTGCGCATGCACTCGAAAAGATATCAAATAACAAGGGAGAAGCTCCCAAGCTTGACAACCGATAACCGAATTTGGCCTAGACCAAATCCCCGGCAACGGCGCCAAAAACTTGTTCGCCACTTAGCGTGCGTGCAAATAAGCTTTAATTGTAAAACTAGAAATCAAGCAAGCGAACCCGCAGTGTGCGGATCGATATAGTTAAGCAAGAATTCCAGAGTATCGAACACAGGGATTTGGGGGGAACAAATTTAATTATAGGTTATCAAGCGAGTAAATGTAAGAAGCTTTTCAAATATTGGGAAAACAACAATCCTAAAGATCCAGGAATCCAGTTGTGGCAATCGATTCAAGATATACTAAAGATACAAGGACAGAGTTGAGGTTTGCAAAGGTATGCGAATGTAAGGTAATCGTACGGTGAAGTTCCAAAAACCTTATATGACCCACCTAAAAGACACTCTCTATAAAGGTTGTTGAGGCTTCAATATAGAAAAGATCTAAAGATAAGAATTAATGTCAAATACCCAAACTTGTAATCCAAGGATCAAGACTAACTTAACCGATTAAGGTTGTGACACTCATAATCGAGGTAGAGGTTGTTGAGGCTTCACTACCACCTAGAAAAGGCAAGCCAATACTAAGTTAAAGCAAATCTTTAACTTTGGATTAAAGTAAAAGCAAGTTTCGTAAACTAACACAAAATTACGGGTAGTTCTTGAGTTCCACGGCCGTGGAAGCTCAAGAACGGACCGTGGATTAAGGTTGTCGGCGATTCTCTCTAACTCTCAGGATCCAATCTGTTTATGATCGATCTATCATCATCTAAGCTACAACTATCAACCCTTCACCTTAGAATTGCTAAAGGGTTTTAGCCAACAACAGTCATATTGATATCAAATTCAAGATTTAAAAGAATGAAAGATGAAAACTTCCGAAAACTTTGAATAACCTTCAAATCAATCTCAAATCCACGAATATCAATAATAATGTAATTCAGATTTGGAATAACACAAACAATCACGATCTTAGATAAGAACGAAGAACGGGATGTCAATCCGTCTTCTAATCAAAACCTAAGAATAAAGATGAAATCTCTAACTAACAATCTTCCAAATCTTCAATTCTTCGCAAGTCTCCGTTTGCGAAATAGCGATCTCCACACGTCCAAGTCGAAACCCTAGGCACGTGCAATAAGCGTAAGCAAAGTCTAAGCAAAGGTGACGGAATCTCTCTTCTTCCGTCCTTTTATAGTGTAAGATAGAATATTGGCCCGGCCCATTACGTAGAAGATCGTGGCTTATAATGTTGCGAAAAAGATCGTCAAGATCACGGTCGTGGAAGGGTTCCACGACCGTAATTTAGAGTGTGGAAATTGGTCACGGTTTGTTTCAACCTTTCCACGACCATAGAAGTTGCTGGAATGAACCACGCCTCTCTTGCTAAGGTTCCACGGCCGTGGACTTGAACGTGGAATGTAGTACGGCCGTATTTTAGAGCGTGGTTTAGGGGTAAACTGTAATTCTTCCTTTCCTCGTGTTATTCTTCAAGTTAGCACCATCCTTAGCTCCTAGAGATGTCCTCAATCCTTGGACATGCTAAATAAAACTCCATTCTTTCTCAATCCGTTCGGAATTAGCTCTAAATCGCCTACAAACAACACAAAGCTTATGTAGACCTCTATATCGACAAAATAGATAAACTAACTCACAATTGCTTCAATGCTTTATCAATGACTATCAATATGGATGAAATACACTTAGAAAACGTGCCTAAAATATCACAATATTTCATGCTAACAACAGAATCACCGAAATCACGGCCAAGTACAACTTTCCACGACATTGTTTAGGGTATGGAACCAGATTACGGTGCCATAGTATTTCCACGGCCGTAATTTAGACCGTGTAACTCTCTGGAGTGCTCCAAACTCAAGTCCACGTTCATGTTGCCAAATCCACGGCCGTGGTTTAGGGCGTGGAAGTCAATTTCCTTCTCCACGACCGTAATTCAGGGCGTGGACTTGCTTTTCTTCTTTCTTTGCCTTTTTTTCGTGCAATCTTCCATTCATGCTCCTTCCTTTGCCTTTCTAATGCATCTCCTTGCCATCAAATGTGATCGAACACTCCTTTCCTTCCTTATTTGCTCCAATCCAAGCTTTATTCACCTAAAAACACAAAGAAGCTAGTGTAGATCTCTATATCGACAAAGTGGGTGAACTAGCTCACAATTGCTTCAAACACATATCTAAGAACACTAAAAAGAGGGAAAAGAAACAAAAACAAGTGCCTAAAATATTGCCATATTTCATACTAACAACTCACCTATTGAAGGGTTGTGTGCAGAACCTATGTCCCAGGCGTAGGTACGTGTGCAGCAGTGTTGCTACCTTCTTGATCTCGAAGCAAGGGAGTTTGGCTCGTCTAGGAGTGTCGCAGCAAAGAACGTGCTCGTTTGGGGAGGGATTGGAAACTTACGCTACAGCACTGAGATAGTCCACCTATCTGCACTTGTACTCGTCTATGAGGAGATCTCGTCACCCCTGCAAATAGGTCTATTCAGATCGAAAGAGATGGCAGCAGAGTAGGAGAGGGGTAGGACTCACCGACTGTGTGCTCTGGCCTGATGTAGAGGGGCACCAGGGAAGCTGCACTGCTTGATCTAGGCTCGCTGGTTAAGCACTCCTTGCGTCTGTAACGAAGGAACGAGTACCAGGAAGGTTGGGAAAAACGTATGAAGAGTCGGGCGGGGAGAAGGTGTTACGAGAGTAGCCAGAAGGGAGGCGACATTCATGGAGTGAACCTGGATAGATTGAAGCGAGGTTGGAAAGGAAAGAATCATAGAGGAGTGATATCCTGCGTGATCTCAAGATCGTTACAAGCTGAAGGGAAAGACGTAACTGCTGCTCCCTAGGTTGAGAAGTGACGAACAGAAGGTCATCCCTCCTGCATCGCTTCCTAGGCTGCGTTGCTCCTCTTGATGGGCTCCAAGGCAAACGGTGTAGAGGTGAGACACATACAAAGCGGCCCAACTAAGAAGGGCAAGGCGGGACGACTTGGGCTGAGGCAAGGAAGCACAAAGTGGGCTGAACCAAAGGGTAGGAAAGGAGTGGTGTGGTTTTGTCAAGGCTTGTCACAGTCTTGTCAAAACGTGTCAAGGCCTCGTCAAGCCCATGCATGGCCTTGTCACGATCTTGTCATGGTCTCGTCATAACCCGTCATGGTCTTGTCTTGGTCGATCTCGTCAAAACTCGTCACGACTTTGTCAAAGACAAGTCATGTTATAAACTAGGGTTTGAATAAGGTTTTCTATAAACATCTTATCGTTTTATGTGAAATGATATTACATAAAGTGATAAAATTTTGAGATATTGTGTCCAATTAGATAGACATCTAAGGATCAAAAGATCGAAATCCGGCTGTAACACCCCAAATTCTGAGAGATCGGGGAGCTACTAGTTAGAACCTCATCCTTTGATCTATATCATTATGGAGAGAACCACCTAGCAAGAAGAGAAATCAAGAAGCAAGGAGAAAGAAAGACATGAACATGCATAAATACTTCAACTACTAGGAGAAGAAGAAATGACATGATCGAGAAGAAGAAGAGACTAAGTCATTTTAGAATTCTTCGTACTACAAGATTGAGGGTGCATGAAAGTCTACTCAACCATGCACATTTCCGTAAAAGGAAAGATTCATTGATCACAGGCACAAGAACAAGCTCGTCCATGCGCATCTTTCAACTCAACCATGGAAGGAAGAAGAAAGCACCAACCATTCACCTACACATCTTCTAACTAAACCATGCAAGGACGTAGAGGGTTCTAACCCCATGTATCCCTTATCGATGCAAGCATGCATGAACATAGAGAATGGCAGATCCACTCTTTCCTTTTCGTTTCAACCATGCAGAAGCATAGGGAACCCGAAGATCACACTTCACCCGATTCAACTGAAAGTATCTCCGGACCAGCCCCGGTTCACACATGCATTGCTCGCCGATCTCCCATGCGTGTGTACGACCTTCTTGGAGCGAGCCAACCATGCATCGTACCCAGTTCGATCCATTCATGCAAACTCCCTTTTCGGTCCGAACTGCACGACGCATTTTATACATCCATGAAGACCGGACCACCCATGCAAGCTTACCTAACCCTCCATGCACTCGTGATGATTGGCCCATACACGCTATTTTAAATCCACCATACACCCATGGAGAATGGTCCGAATCTTGTGGCCAATTTTGGGTCAAAGATATTATATTTTCTGTCCATGAAAACTTCTTTAATTATGGGTGAACTTGTTGTCAGGCTAGGGTCAGGATCCATTGTGAGATCCTAGCCCAATGTGACATCCCGAGTCCCGCGGATTCGGGGTGTTACAGAGTTGGTATCAGAGCCCAGGTTGACAACAATGGCACTTGCTACCTGCAATGAGGTTTGATAGGTAAAATAAACATAGCCCATATGGGATCTGACGTTTTCAAAGGTTTTGGTTTTAAGTGTGGTTTTGGGATAGAATGTATGAGAAGTCGTCACCTCTGTCATGGATCTCTACAGCGTAGATATGTATATATATATGTGTGTACTATGGATTATGTGGATGTATTATATACATATTGATACCTATGGCATATATATAGCCTAATAAGATTAGGTGCGTATATCCTACAGATGACTCAGACTAGAGTAGTATCTGTAGTGGGATGAGGTAGGGGTACACCCCCTCTTCCTCCAGTGGTGATAAGTTAGGGACAAGTTTCTGCTGTTATTTCGCCTATGGCAGAGAACGAGTTTCAAGAGGTTGATCGTGTCTCCATGAGTAGATCAGAGTTTCAAGAATATATGTAACAAGTATATGAAGCGGTGATAGCGGGTAGATCCACACCGGATTTACCAACAATTGTGAGATCAACTGAAGCTTCTGGATCCGGAAAGAAGCAATGGACTGAATTAGTTACTGGAGAAGCAAAGATGATGAATGGGGAACCAAGTCCAATATCAGGACAATCTAGTGATCCTTTGGCCATGAAGATGATTAGCAAGGAACTTTAGTGTTTTAATTGCGTGGAAGTTGGGACACTGGCGAGCTGTGTGCCCAAAGGCGCCCATCATATGCTTTACGTGTGATAAAGCAGGGCATAGAGCAAAGTTTTGTCGACAGGGCAAGGCATTGCCCTTACAGGTTCCCTTCAAGAATGAGATCATTCCAGGTGGACGACGAAGGTCGAGTTACCCTTCAGTTGCACAGGTTGCAAGGATGGGATGATTATGTTTCAGTTGTGGCTATCCAGATCATTTGCGTTCTGTGTGCCCTTTGGCACTGATAGCTTGTTTCACTTGTGGTGAGTTAGGTCATCTGGCCCTTTTTGTCAGCACGGTGGTGTTTTCTTTCCAACAAGACCTTCCTCTTTTCGGTGCAGAAAGAGTGGAAGTGGCGGCTATAGTAATGACCTCATTGATACCTAAGGAGCATGGATCTGACATTGAGTGATGATATGTAGAGGAGCTACGAGTGTTAGCTGTTATAGGTACCATTCTCGTTAATGGTTTACCTGGTGGAGTTTTGCTTGTTGTGAGTGCTATGCACGTCATGTCTTTTGATGCATGCGTTAATGGTTGAATTTTGCTATATAGTAGAAGGTGGATTTTCCTTTACAGGATTACCTTTTTGGGTCTGAGATACCCGTGAAATGCGTGTTTGTTCCCTTATTTCAGGGACCCGTGTATGGTTGCAGACTTCTTTGTCATGTCGTAGGTGCATGAGGAAGTCATTATGTGTATGGATTGTATGAATAGATATCATGCGGTGTTAGATATTAATAGTAAGGCTATTATAGTCTTTATTGAGATGGTAATTAAAGGTCTTCTAAGGTTAAGACCTTTGAAGAGATGGGTTTGTCATCAGGACTGTATGAGCAGCGAGTTGATAGCACAGGGATGTGACGCCTTCTAGTGTTATACCATGAAGGAGCGAGATAGTCCAACATTGGAAGGTATTCCAGTTGTTTATGAGTTTATAGATGTGTTACTGAACCGCCTAGTTGCCACCTCAGTGGAGTGTGGACATTGTTATCGAGTTGAAGTATGATACAAGATTGAATGGAAAAGCCACACTATATGGTGCTTGTTGAGATATTGTACTGATAACTTAAAAAGTTGACTGAAACGGGCTTCTTTTACCCTAGTGGGTTCCATGTTCTGTATTGACGACCTGATGAGTTAGCTTCAAGAAGCAATTGTGTTTTCAGGATTCCTTTTGCTCAAGATATCCCTAGTCATGGATGAGAGAGCAGCATGTGTATGAGATAGCATCCCATACCCGTTATGGACACTACGAGTTTTAGTGATGTCATTTGGGTTGACAAATGTTTTAGTAGTTTTTATGGAGTTGATGAATAATATCTTCATCGACTTCCTTGATTAGTTGGTGGTGGACTTCATGGATGACATGTCGGTATACTCTCATAGCAGAGAATAGTAGACCGATCGTCTGAGGACCGTTCTGCAGATTTCGAGAGATAGAGGGTTGTATGCTACGCTCTCTAAGTGTAAGTTGAGATGCCAGTGGTAGCCTTTTTAGGCCATGTTGTCTCCGCCAGTGGGATCATGGTTGACTTGGCGAGAATTAAGTATGTTGTAACATGGGAGATACTGATGAACATTAAGGAATACGTAGTTTTCTCGGCTCAACCGATTGCTATCAATGCTTTGACGAATGATTTTATATGATTACGTATTCATTTGCGAGTCTTTTGAGAAGACCACCATAACTACGTGATGAAAGCAGTGTGTCTATGTTCTGAAGAGTTGAGGAGGCATTTGACCTCTGCTTCCATTCTGTTGTAGTTAGAAGATTTTTGGGATCCCGTGATTTACGGTGATACATCCCACCTAAGTCTGAGATGTGTATTACTACAAAGGAGTAGGGTTATTGATATGTGTATTTACAGTTGAGAACGTATGATGAGAACTACCCGATTCATGATTTAGAGTTAGTAGTGCTAGTTCAAGCATTTAAGTTTTGAAGACCGTACCGGTGTGATCTTCATGTCAGATTTCTATAGATCATAGAAATCTGAAGTATATTTTATGCAATAGGGGTTGAATAACCGCTGGTGTTAAGAGCTTAAGTTGATCAAGACTTTGACCTGGAGGTTCCATATCCTTCCGAGAAGTTGAACGTTGTCACCGACAACTGGAACGGAAAGACGCTCCAAGAG
The DNA here is from genome assembly GCA_033239125.1 of Fagopyrum homotropicum. Lineage (NCBI taxonomy): Eukaryota > Viridiplantae > Streptophyta > Magnoliopsida > Caryophyllales > Polygonaceae > Fagopyrum > Fagopyrum homotropicum. The sequence goes on along the minus strand of BSWB01000007.1, from coordinate 96,335,958 downwards.
AAGATGATTGTGAGACAGATAGTTCAGCTTCAGCTTCAGAGAAATCTAGCTTGGCTAGAGTTGGATAATCAGTTCCTTGATGAGGATACCTAGTTATACCTCAGAGGTTCTACCTGGTCTGTTGGATGAAGTCCAACAGAAGCAGGAGACCTGCCCGACCTTGACAAGGTTTAGAGCAAGGATGTCTCGTACTGAGGCACCATAGTTCTCCATGGGAGTAGATGGATTGATGAAGAGTCATGACCGCTTTTGTGTATCTACTGATGCAGATGGAGACAGAGAATATTACGGTATACCCATTGTACGCCTTATTCAGTACATTCAGGTACGAGTAAGATGTACCATGAGATGAGAAGATTATATTATATGAAGCCGATATAACTAGATTTGTGATATAGTGTGTGACATGTCAGCAGGTCCAGATAGAGTATTTCCGATCTAGAGATAAGCCCCACCCACTACCAGTGCAGTAGTAGAATTTGGGAGGACATCTCTATGGACTTTTTTTATCGGATTGTGACCCAGTAGAAGATTTATGTTATCTGGATTGTTGGTAACAAATTAATGAAACTGGCACGTTTCATTTCTATCAGAAGGACGTGGCTAGTGAATGAATTGGCTGAGGAGTACACTAGACAAATAGTGAGACTCCATGGTATATCAAGAACGATCATTTCTGATCGAGATGGATGTTTTTGCTTTGAGATTGTGGGCAGCAGATTCAAACTGCTTTGGGGACAAGTATGTACCTCATGACTACACTTCACCCCTGACAAATGCTCTATTAGAGAGGATCATCTAGATCTTAAAGATCTATTATAAGTTGTAAGTTGAATGGGAAATGTGGTTATATTACCTTCCATTAATAAGTTTATTATATAACAATGAAGGACATGCATCTTTTTGGGATGACCCTATGAGTCAATATATAGACATAGATGTCGTATATCCTTATGCTAGAAGTGATCTAGCAGTAGAGTGGTATAACACCTGACCAGACTCAGGATTTTATAGTTCAAGTAACGTTGATTGAAGGAAGAATGTTGGATGTACAGAGTCACCAGATATTATATGTAGACAAGAGGCGTTAACCTCTAAAGTTCAAGCAAAAGTTCATGTCCGGCTGGAGGTATCTCAGCTGTGAGACGTTAGTTGTGTATTATCGAAAGGGGAACTGAGTTTCCAATATGTCGGTTACTTGAGATCTTGATTATTTTTGTGAAGGCAACATGATGTTTAGCTTTCACTCTGAAGTTGGTGGATGTTCACCCAGTGTTCCTGTGTCTCAACTGAGAAAGTATATACCAGGTTGGAAACACTTTGTGAGTTATAATGATCTAGTGGTTAAGTTGAACCACATCGTTGTTGAGCATCTGATTACATTCTTGGAATAAGATATGAAACGCTTGCATTTGAAAGACATGCCCATATTGAGGATATGATGGTCGAGATGAAGACTTGAAGAGGCTATGTGAGAGACTGAGGATAGTGTCTTGAGGAACTATCCAGAGTATATGTTAGGACATACCCATTTGTGGGAGTACGAGTAGATCTTAGTGTTATCTTGATGAATGTTGTGCTTATGTGCTTATATGCCTTGACATGTTATTCTATGCTAGTTGTGATGTGATTTATGATCTTTGTAGATCTTGATGTTCTAGCGTGATGTATGCTATAGCTGGAGATGATTACTTCCTCCACGCTACCCGAGTATGATCATATTTATAGCTAGAGATGGTTCTTTCCTCCATGCTATTTGAGTGGGATTAGGATTCAGCTGGAGATGGTTCTTTCCTCCATGCTACCTTGATGGACATAGTTCAGTGGAGATGTGATTCCTCCATGCGATGTATATGTTTATGGGTTGGCTAGAGACGTATTTCCTCTATGCATGTGATATGTTTTGGCTAGAGATGTGCTTCCTCTATGCCTTAGGATGTGGTATGGCGAGAGACGTGATTCCTCTACGCCTTTGGGTAGCGTTATGACCCTGTTTCCTGGAGTGATGATTCCTCCATGTTTATACTTGAGGTTATAGATTGTTATAGGTTGTGATCTTTGGAACGGAGATGTGATACCTCCGATAGAAAGAGTGAGAGTTATACCTCGGCGTATGGGTCCGAGAGAATTTGAGAGTTGTTCAAGTTTCGGGACAAAACTTTTTTTCAGGGGTGTGTGATGTAATAGCTAGGATTTTCGAATTCTAATTAATGTTGATTAACTTAATCGTTGATAGTAATTGACATATAACTTGCGAAGATTTTCCAAGTGATGAGTATGAGTTCCACCGTTATATTCCTCGCGTAATTTTGGACGTTTGGGGAAATTTTTACTTTTTCCCCCGGGTAATTATTTTTACCCTCCGGTGTTATTTGGAGCATTTGGGAGCTCCAATTAATAAAAATGCAGTTGAGAGAAATGATAAGGACATCGGATATGTCTTAGATATGAAATAACATGGAGAGGCAAAACGGCCAAAAGAGTCGCTATTTCGTTTCTTAACGGCTAAGAAAGACGGCTTAGGAATACACGTTTTCCGAGGCAGTTGTGTAATAATTATCCCTACAATATTCCAGATTTAATGTTCCAATCTCGAGAAATTTGGAGAAAGAGGTTCGACCCGCCTTTGGATCGGTTAAAGGATAATTATCGACTTTATTAAAGGATAATTATCGTCTTCACTATAAATAGCGGAAAATCCTTTATTAATTCATTTCCTTTCACGTTTTCTCGTAAAAGCTCTGATTTCTCTCAACCTTCAAACTCAGATCTACTCTCCGTTTCTAATCCGATTTCAATTCCGTTTGAGTTTCTGGATTCCTCTCTTCATTCTCTTCATAACGGTACCGAGTTTCTGCATTTCCGAGTATATGGAGGGCTGGTCGAGCATATATGTCACCAGGACGGTTCCGTCGCTCAGATTCCGATGAATTTGATGATGTCCATGCGTAGCCTGCGTCGTTGTGATTCCGAATCTTCTTTCAAATCGTCAATCGGGTTAGTAACGAATAAGTTATGAATTTATTCGTTTTCCGTTCTGCGATTTGGCCTAAATTGACTTTAGGCTTGTCAAATAGGACAGTTAGAAATTCCATTATGGTCGTTATATTATTCTGGTGATTATGGGTTCTTGTTTGATGAAATCTGATGACAGGGGGTTTAGAAATTGCCTGCGGGCAAAACGTTATTCTGGCGAAATCTAATTAATTAATTAAAGGTTAATTAATTAAATTAGGATTAAAATTGAGATTGAGGAATGTTGATTAGATACTACCTTGAGATTTGAGGAATTGTGAGCTATGTTGAGATATTGAGGTTTAGTTGGTTGTGAGGCTCATAGATTGAGTATGATCCTTATGGATCCCTTTGGGTCTAGGTGTGACCCCTTTGATGAATAGAGGTTGATATATCTCTTTATGCCTTTTTATAGGTCGTGTTGTCCCTCCAGTGTAGAGGTGATCGTGGTTGATTTTGTACGAGGTTGAGGTAAGTCCGTAGGACTTACTTAGCTACCATCCCTATATTGGGTGTTTGCATGAGTGGTGTGTGCTTTATATGTTTGCTATGATATCATGAGTTGTTGTTTTTATCAACCTATGTTCTATTGACTGCCCCACTGCGTGGCTGTGATAACCTTTCCCTTTCATCCCGCCGTGGAGTCTGGGAGGTTCTCTGATGTCGTGCCAGACTGGTTTACAAGAAGGGCGCAATCCACTCCCATAGGGTACACGGATTGTGTGACCGATACTCGTACAGCTGGACATTGTACTCAGAGGCGGGGATGTATCGGTCCTCGTGTCACATACTTTCATCTATTTATATATATACGGTTTTTGAGTGAATGGTTATTATATAAAGATAATAAATGGGTAAATGTGTGATAGCATGCTGATGTGTTTATCTTTCATGATTGTGCTTGTGCTTATGCATTACCTCATATATGTATGGTTAGCTAACGGTTTCATACCGTGTTGTAGATGTTTACAGGTTAGGCGCTACTGGATGATCTGACAGGGTGACAGGCCGAGGACTCTCGTACATTAGGTGGTTGGTTTGGGGTTGTTGTGTTTCCCCTCCTGTGTGAGGATGATCTTTTGTACCTCCTATGTGAGGATGTCGTTTTATATACTCGGCTATGTTGTTGTTTACTTTGGGTCGTACAGTTTATACTGTTTTATGTATTTGTTTTATATCTGTCAGTGCCATGTTGTAAGGTCCAGTGAACTTGTTGTCAGGCTAGGGTCAGGATCCATTGTGAGATCCTAGCCCAATGTGACATCCCGAGTCCCGCGGATTCGGGGTGTTACAACAGTCTTGTCAAAACGTGTCAAGGCTTCGTCAAGCCCATGCATGGCCTTGTCACGATCTTGTCATGGTCTCGTCATAACCCGTCATGGTCTCGTCTTGGTCTCGTCAAAACTCGTCACGACTTTGTCAAAGACAAGTCATGTTATAAACTAGGGTTTGAATAAGGTTTGCTATAAACATCTTATCATTTTATGTGAAATGATATTACATAAAGTGATAAAATTTTGAGATATTGTGTCCAATTAGATAGACATCTAAGGATCAAAAGATCGAAATCCGGTTGTAACACCCCAAATTCTGAGAGATCTGGGAGCTACTAGTTAGGACCTCATCCCTTGATCTATATCATTATGGAGAGAACCACCTAGCAAGAAGAGAAATAGAGAAGCAAGGAGAAGGAAATACATGAACATGCATAAAGACTTCAACTACTAGGAGAAGAAGAAATGACATGATCGAGAAGAAGAAGAGACTAAGTCCTTTTAGAATTCTTCGTACTACAAGATTGAGGGTGCATGAAAGTCTACTCAACCATGCACATTTCCGTAAAAGGACAAGATTCATTGATCACATGCACAAGAACAAGCTCGTCCATGCGCATCTTTCAACTCAACCATGGAAGGAAGAAGAAAGCACCAACCATTCACCTACACATCTTCTAACTAAACCATGCAAGGACGTAGAGGGTTCTAACCCCATGTATCCCTTATCGATGCAAGCATGCATGAACATAGAGAATGGCATGTCCACTCTTTCCTTTTCGTTTCAACCATGCAGAAGCATAGGAAATCCGAAGATCACACTTCACCCGATTCAACTGAAAGTATCTCCAGACCAGCTCCGGTTCACACATGCATTGCTCGCCGATCTCCCATGCGTGTGTACGACCTTCTTGGAGCGAGCCAACCATGCATCGTACCCAGTTCGATCCATTCATGCAAACTCCCTTTTCGGTCCGAACTGCACGACGCATTTTATACATCCATGAAGACCGGACCACCCATGCAAGCTTACCTAACCCTCCATGCACTCGTGATGATTGGCCCATAAGGGCTGGAGGAAGGGGACGAACCGCATCGATTGAGTTATATCCGGCAGGCTAACCTTCTCTGATCCATTCTATACGTGCAATTTATTTCCGTCGATACGTCCTGCAATTTGTATTTGAATTCCTTTTGTATCAGCCTGTTCGGTTAGTTCGATAGCTTTTTTCATTGCTTTTCGAAAAGAGACCCTATTTAAAAATTGTCCGGCTATAAATTCTGCAAGAATATTAGGGTTTTAAATCCACCATACACCCATGGAGAATGGTCCGAATCTTGTGGCCAATTTTGGTTCAAAGATATTATATTTTCTGTCCATGAAAACTTCTTTAATTATGGGTTAATTTTTGACCTTTTGATTGTTAATTTTCAGCTCATATTTCTTTTAATTATTTTACAAATAGTTTAAGTCTTCTAATAGATAACTTTAAAGATAGATTGAGAGAATCAAGTATATCTTTTACAAGATATATTTGATTGATCCTATGTAATATCACCACTAGGACTTTTTGTGCATCAAGAGTAGCTTTAATCGAAAGTCCAAACAAAGAAATTTCTTAATCTTAGGCATAATATTCAAGTCTCAAATCCAAGTTTTATCTTGTGCAACACCAACTTTATTTTTTGGATCAAATCAATAGTTGTCTTTGTGGAGAACCAACCATAATCATTGTTAGCCCAATAGATTTTATCACGAATATCATTTATTGGTAAAACATAATTTTTAATTTTATCAATGATATAGCATGAAAGAATGGTCTGAATTTGATTGAGAAAATGGGTATTCCATTTCAAGTTAGTAATAGTTCGCTACCAGGATATTCTCATTAATTAAAGGATCATTTGTTCTTAATTTCAATAAAGGTTCATCATAAATCCAACAATCTTTCCAAGATTTAATAGTATTTTCATCACTAACTCTTCACTTGACACCGACATAATTTCCTTCTTAAGTTTCATAAGTTTGTTCCATTGCCAAGAAGATGAGGAGTGATATTGATAGTCCTATAAACAAATAAGAGGATGAGGAGTGACATTGATGAGGAGTGGCATTGGATATAGTATCCATATACTCAATTAGGACATACCTTTTATCATGTTGGATAATCATAATTGTTTTGTTCTTCATTTGGTATTCCTTCAATAGGAGGCATAGGCCTCTCGAGTATCCAGTTTATCAAAGAAACCATATATATGAGTAGGAAATATTTTGAAAAATTTCAAACAAATCCTATAATCTGTATACTTTACTAAAGTACATTACACTAATGCTGATGTGGCGCCTCCATGTTTTTTTTTCGGATTAAATCTTTTATTAAATCACAAATTAAGCCAATAAATCTTTTTTTACTAAAGAAATTTCTAAAAAATATAAAACTAACCAACAATTTATTTGCTTACATGTTTGATCACGATTTTTTTTATATAATTTATATATAAATCGTAACAAGATGGATTAGTTGCAACTAACAAATTAAATTAATTTTAAACAAATATCTAATCGGTTTAATTATTTACAATCAATAAATATATACTCGGTTGCAACTAAAATATAATTTTTATTTTTTATCGTTGTTTTATGTATTTTAAATCGAAACTATTAAGATTGCGTCTGATAACCTTATCCCAAATTCTAATTGATTTATTTTATTCGGTAAGATTCGTCTCATTTCTTTTCTCATCTATATACTTACTAAAACAGACGACATAAAGCTAACGTGGCGTTTTCACATTTTTTTCGGATTTAATCTTTTTACTAAATTACAAATTAAGCCATAACTGAAAGACCGATAAAAGAAACTGCACCCCATCCTAAGGAGTACGACACCCTGGCTGTCCACTACCATCTGGATCACTCGGCATCTGCTCTAACCTATGGCAAGTCTAAACAACGATAAACAATTAGCTAACTAATCAAATATAAGTAGAAAGATAAATAGCACAAACACACAGAAGAAGAATATAAACATTCAACATGCTTGCACACAATCCTCTTATTATCTGATAACTTATGTGATTCACATTATCCGGTTTTAAAAGTTGTAGCACGAGAAATCTTAAGATTCTCGCCCCCGTTCCTTATCCAACTGGTGATAGTTTGGCACACCTCCACCGGTGGCGTCCCCGCAAACCAAGTATGGACTAGATCCGAAGGAAACCCCAGCGCCCTCGAGCTAACTGAGTAGAATGCTACTGCCCATTACTCTAAGGCCAGATATGTAAGTCGGTCGATGATTACTATGAAATACACTAGTGCACACATCATTCACACACCACTGTCATCATTCACACACATATCTAAAAACTAGCTAAGTAAGCCGAAAGGACTTACCTAAAATAGATCTTGACTCTCTAATTTGCAAATTGATCTGTAACTGTAGGAATTCAGTAGCCTGTCAAAGGAGGCAAGTGTGTTAGCATACTTTCTAGGTAATTAGAAGTCTAAAACTTCTAAGATAGTAGATCCTATTAGAACAGAAGTTAATACAGTACCAATTTATGGTAAAATTACTATTTTACCCTTGGTCCCGAAACTTCCAAAAATTCCATAATTCATGCCTAAACTCTTATTTGAGACTAAAAAGTAATATTCTAACTCCTAAAGATGGGTTTAGTTACTAACTGGCAATTTACCCATTTTTCTATTTTTCGAAAGATCATTAAGGTCCAACTCCGGCTTCAAATATGAAATTCGAATAAACTTATAAAAATTCCGAAATAATTCTCTAAATCATCTATGGTAACCCATCTACTCCTAGGAGCAAGAATTTCTCAAAACTGTTCAACCATCATTTCTATAAAAATTCCCAAAGTTGGTTACAACACTTACATTTCCTATACTTAGCCAAAATTTCATTGTTGGAAAAACAGCTTAACTACTCCACTTTGGGAGCTTATAACTTCTAATCCGACCGTTCATTTCTTCTCATATTTTAACACGGTAAACTACATATATCTACCTATTATCTATTAAAATTTCAACGGTGGATCTTCTACGTAACTCTTTAACATTGGTCTACAACAATGCCAATTTCCAACCCCAAAACTGAAGCAAACAAAAATTAATTTACAGTAGTTCATGTATACAACTATTTCGGACATCTTAACTCAGCAACTACTATCCACCAACACCACCCATGTTCCAGTCCTAAGTAACGCCTTATCTCTCAAGTTTAACCTAGTCCTAAACGTCTAACTGATTATCCAAATACTAGCAATGCAGGGGGTCAAGAGCACTTACCTACGAGTCTGCAGTGGTGAAGGAACACAGTAATCTAGCGCCTTTTACACCGCCTTGGCTGCTGAATCCTTGACGACAAAAAGACAATCAGTTTTGGCCCCTAGACTAGACCTAAGTTGAAGACAAGGGTAAGCGGAATTTTGCCTCACTTCACTGCCCTTCTCAGATTTGGAGATGGATAGCGGAAGTTACCTGGTTGGTTCGAGCCTTCTGATGCAGTGTACTCGAGCCTTCTACACGTGAATGAGAGCATTCCATCATCGATATCAAACAATACAGAAGGGAGGGGATAGGAATAGTACCCATTTGACTCATGTTCGCCTCTAAACGTGCGTGCAAATAAGTTTTAAATTTATAAAACTAGAATAAAAGAAAGCGAACCCGCAGTGTACGGATCGGCGTAGATCAGCAAGTATTCCAGAGTATCGATATCAGGGAATTGGTGAAACAAAGTCAGTTTCAAGTAATCGAGCAATGAAAAGTGTAGAAGCTTTGCAAATATTGGGAAAACAACAATCCTAAAGATCCAGGTATCTAATTGTGGCAATCGATTCAAGATATTCTATAAGTATAAGGACAGAGTTGAGAATTGCAAAGATATACTAAGGTAAGGTGATGTACTGTGAAGTTCCATAACCCTATATGTCTAACCCAAAGACACTCTCTATAAAGGTTGTTGAGGCTGCAGTATAGAAAGGATCTAAATGTAAGAATTGATCTTAAATATCCATGCCCAAACCCAAGGAATCAAAGACAAGCCAAAACGGTTGAGGTTGTGACAGTCGAAACCGAAATAGAGGATGTTGAGTCTCACTACTACCTAGAAAAGACAAGCCAAGGCTAGGTTAAAGCTAATCTTCAACTTTGGATCAAAGTAAAAGCAAGATTCGTAAACTAGGGGAAATCACGGCTAGATCTTGAGAACCACGGCCGTGGAATCCAAGAACAGCCCGTGATTTAGGGTGTCGACGAGGTTTCTCTAACTCTCAAGGTCCATTCAATTTACGATCGATCTATCATCATCTAAGCCACAACTATCAACCCTTCACCTAAGAATTACTAAAGGGTTTTAGCCAACAATCATTTTCATGATATCAATATTCAAATTAAGAAGAATAAAAGATGAAAACCCTCGAAAACTCAAATAAAACTCAAAATCAATCTCGAAATCCAAACACAAAGTCGTATGTTTATGAATCGAGAAGAATATGAATAGAAACCTCACAAAGATCTAGAGAAGTCACAAAGGACGGGATGTCAATCCGTTCTCGAATGAAAACCCTAGAATATCTCACAAGGTACACAATTTCCGAAAAGTATGTCCTTCACGAATATTCAAGCGAATCTCCCAACGATAGCTAAATGTACGTGAAAGTCAGGGGTACGTGAGCGTAAGCGAGCCCCCGAAAACTCTCTTCTCTAGCCTTTTAATAAGGCGAGGTAGGGTTACGAAAAAGCCCAATGACGTGGCAAAATATGACACGTCACAGAATCACCGAAATCACGGCCAAGTACAACTTTCCACGACGTTGTTTAGGGTGTGGAACCAGATTACGGTGCCATAGTATTTCCACAGCCGTAATTTAGACCGTGTAACTCTCTGGAGTGCTCCAAACTCAAGTCCACGTTCATGTTGCCAAATCTACGGCCGTGGTTTAGGGCGTGGAAGTCAATTTCCTTCTCCACGACCGTAATTCAGGGCGTGGACTTGCTTTTCTTCTTTCTTTGCCTTTGTTTCGTGCAATCTTCCATTCATACTCCTTCCTTAGCCTTTCTAATGCATCTCCTTGCCATCAAATGTGATCGAACACTCCTTTCCTTCCTTATTTTCTTCAATCCAAGCTTTATTCACCTAAAAACACAAAGAAGCTAGTGTAGATCTCTATATCCACAAAGTGGGTGAACTAGCTCACAATTGCTTCAAACACATATCTAAGAACACTATAAAGAGGGAAAAGCAACTAAAACAAGTGCCTAAAATATCGTCATATTTTATACTAACAACTCACCTACTGAAGGATTGTGTGCAGAACCTATGTCCCAGGCGTAGGCACGTGTGCAGCAGTGTTGCTACCTTCTTGATCTCGCAGCAAGGGAGTTTGGCTCGTCTGGGAGTGTCGCAGCAAGGAACGTCTGGCTCGTCTGGGGAGGGATTGGAAACTTACGCTGCAACACTGAGATAGTCCACCTATCTGCACTTGTACTCGTCTATGAGGAGATCTCGTCACCCCTGCAAATAGGTCTATTCAGATCGAAAGATATGGCAGCAGAGTAGGAGAGGGGTAGGACTCACCGATTGTGTGCTCTGGCCTAATGTAGAGGGGCACCAGGGAAGCTGCACTACTTGATCTAGGCTCGCTGGTTGAGCACTCCTTGCGTCTGTAACGAAGGAACGAGTACCATGAAGGTTGGGAAAAACGTATGAAGAGTCGGGAGGGGAGAAGGTGTTACGAGAGTAGCTAGAAGGGAGGCAACATTCATGGAGTGAACCTGGACAGATTGAAGCGAGGTTGGAAAGGAAAGAATCATAGAGGCGTGATATCCTGCGTGATCTCAAGATCGTTACACGCTGAAGGGAAAGACGTAACTGCTGCTCCTTGGGTTGAGAAGTGACGAACAGAAGGTCATCCCTCCTGCATCGCTTCCTGGGCTGCGCTACTCCTCTTGATGGGCTCCAAGGAAAACGGTGTAGAGGTGAGACACATACAAAGCGGCCCAACTAAGGAGGGCAAGGCTGGACGACTTGGGCTGAGGCAAGGAAGCACAAAGTGGGCTGAAGCAAAGGGTAGGAAAGGAGTGGTGTGGTTTTGTCAAGGCTTGTCACAGTTGTAATAGCTAGGATTTCCGAATTCTAATTAATGTTGATTAACTTAATCGTTGATAGTAATTGACATATAACTTGCGAAGATTTTCCAAGTGATGAGTATGAGTCCCACCGTTATGTTCCTCGCGTAATTTTGGACGTTTGGGGAAATTTTTACTTTTTCCCCCGGGTAATTATTTTTACCCTCCGGTGTTATTTGGAGCATTTGGGAGCTCCAATTAATAAAAATGCAGTTGAGAGAAATGATAAGGACATCGGATATGTCTTAGATATGAAATAACATGGAGAGGCAAAACGGCCAAAAGAGTCGCTATTTCGTTTCTTAACGGCTAAGAAAGACGGCTTAGGAATACACGTTTTCCGAGGCAGTTGTGTAATAATTATCCCTACAATATTCCAGATTTAATGTTCCAATCTCGAGAAATTTGGAGAAAGAGGTTCGACCCGCCTTTGGATCGGTTAAAGGATAATTATCGACTTTATTAAAGGATAATTATCGTCTTCACTATAAATAGCGGAAAATCCTTTATTAATTCATTTCCTTTCACGTTTTCTCGTAAAAGCTCTGATTTCTCTCAACCTTCAAACTCAGATCTACTCTCCGTTTCTAATCCGATTTCAATTCCGTTTGAGTTTCTGGATTCCTCTCTTCATTCTCTTCATAACGGTACCGAGTTTCTGCATTTCCGAGTATATGGAGGGCTGGTCGAGCATATATGTCACCAGGACGGTTCCGTCGCTCAGATTCCGATGAATTTGATGATGTCCATGCGTAGCCTGCGTCGTTGTGATTCCGAATCTTCTTTCAAATCGTCAATCGGGTTAGTAACGAATAAGTTATGAATTTATTCGTTTTCCGTTCTGCGATTTGGCCTAAATTGACTTTAGGTTTGTCAAATAGGACAGTTAGAAATTCCATTATGGTCGTTATATTATTCTGGTGATTATGGGTTCTTGTTTGATGAAATCTGATGACAGGGGGTTTAGAAATTGCCTGCGGGCAAAACGTTATTCTGGCGAAATCTAATTAATTAATTAAAGGTTAATTAATTAAATTAGGATTAAAATTGAGATTGAGGAATGTTGATTAGATACTACCTTGAGATTTGAGGAATTGTGAGCTATGTTGAGATATTGAGGTTTAGTTGGTTGTGAGGCTCATAGATTGAGTATGATCCTTATGGATCCCTTTGGGTCTAGGTGTGACCCCTTTGATGAATAGAGGTTGATATATCTCTTTATGCCTTTTTATAGGTCGTGTTGTCCCTCCAGTGTAGAGGTGATCGTGGTTGATTTTGTACGAGGTTGAGGTAAGTCCGTAGGACTTACTTAGCTACCATCCCTATATTGGGTGTTTGCATGAGTGGTGTGTGCTTTATATGTTTGCTATGATATCATGAGTTGTTGTTTTTATCAACCTATGTTCTATTGACTGCCCCACTGCGTGGCTGTGATAACCTTTCCCTTTCATCCCGCCGTGGAGTCTGGGAGGTTCTCTGATGTCGTGCCAGACTGGTTTACAAGAAGGGCGCAATCCACTCCCATAGGGTACACGGATTGTGTGACCGATACTCGTACAGCTGGACATTGTACTCAGAGGCGGGGATGTATCGGTCCTCGTGTCACATACTTTCATCTATTTATATATATACGGTTTTTGAGTGAATGGTTATTATATAAAGATAATAAATGGGTAAATGTGTGATAGCATGCTGATGTGTTTATCTTTCATGATTGTGCTTGTGCTTATGCATTACCTCATATATGTATGGTTAGCTAACGGTTTCATACCGTGTTGTAGATGTTTACAGGTTAGGCGCTACTGGATGATCTGACAGGGTGACAGGCCGAGGACTCTCGTACATTAGGTGGTTGGTTTGGGGTTGTTGTGTTTCCCCTCCTGCGTGAGGATGATCTTTTGTACCTCCTATGTGAGGATGTCGTTTTATATACTCGGCTATGTTGTTGTTTACTTTGGGTCGTACAGTTTATACTGTTTTATGTATTTGTTTTATATCTGTCAGTGCCATGTTGTAAGGTCCAGTGAACTTGTTGTCAGGCTAGGGTCAGGATCTATTGTGAGATCCTAGCCCAATGTGACATCCCGAGTCCTGCAGATTCGGGGTGTTACAACAGTCTTGTCAAAACGTGTCAAGGCTTCGTCAAGCCCATGCATGGCCTTGTCACGATCTTGTCATGGTCTCGTCATAACCCGTCATGGTCTCGTCTTGGTCTCGTCAAAACTCGTCACGACTTTGCCAAAGACAAGTCATGTTATAAACTAGGGTTTGAATAAGGTTTGCTATAAACATCATATCATTTTATGTGAAATGATATTACATAAAGTGATAAAATTTTGAGATATTGTGTCCAATTAGATAGACATCTAAGGATCAAAAGATCAAAATCCGGTTGTAACACCCCAAATTCTGAGAGATCGGGGAGCTACTAGTTAGGACATCATCCCTTGATCTATATCATTATAGAGAGAACCACCTAGCAAGAAGAGAAATCAAGAAGCAAGGAGAAGGAAATACATGAACATGCATAAAGACTTCAACTACTAGGAGAAGAAGAAATGACATGATCGAGAAGAAGAAGAGACTAAGTCATTTTAGAATTCTTCGTACTACAAGATTGAGGGTGCATGAAAGTCTACTCAACCATGCACATTTCCGTAAAAGGACAAGATTCATTGATCACATGCACAAGAACAAGCTCGTCCATGCGCATCTTTCAACTCAACCATGGAAGGAAGAAGAAAGCACCAACCATTCACCTACACATCTTCTAACTAAACCATGCAAGGACGTAGAGGGTTCTAACCCCATGTATCCCTTATCGATGCAAGCATGCATGAACATAGAGAATGGCAGGTCCACTCTTTCCTTTTCGTTTCAACCATGCAGAAATATAGGGAACCCGAAGATCACACTTCACCCGATTCAACTGAAAGTATCTCCAGACCAGCTCCGGTTCACACATGCATTGCTCGCCGATCTCCCATGCGTGTGTACGACCTTCTTGGAGCGAGCCAACCATGCATCGTACCCAGTTCGGTCCATTCATGCAAACTCCCTTTTCGGTCCGAACTGCACGACGCATTTTATACATCCATGAAGACCGGACCACCCATGCAAGCTTACCTAACCCTCCATGCACTCGTGATGATTGGCCCATACACGCTATTTTAAATCCACCATACACCCATGGAGAATGGTCCGAATCTTGTGGCCAATTTTGGTTCAAAGATATTATATTTTCTGTCCATGAAAACTTCTTTAATTATGGGTTAATTTTTGACCTTTTGATTGTTAATTTTCAGCTCATATTTCTTTTAATTATTTTACAAATAGTTTAAGTCTTCTAATAGATAACTTTAAAGATAGATTGAGAGAATCAAGTATATCTTTTACAAGATATATTTGATTGATCCTATGTAATATCACCACTAGGACTTTTTGATTGATCCTATGTAATATCACCACTTTAAAGATAGATTGAGAGAATCAAGTATATCTTTTACAAATAGTTTAAGTCTTTTAATCGAAAGTCCAAACAAAGAAATTTCTTAATCTTAGGCATAATATTCAAGTCTCAAATCCAAGTTTTATCTTGTGCAACACCAACTTTATTTTTTGGATCAAATCAATAGTTGTCTTTGTGGAGAACCAACCATAATCATTGTTAGCCCAATAGATTTTATCACGAATATCATTTATTGGTAAAACATAATTTTTAATTTTATCAATGATATAGCATGAAAGAATGGTCTGAATTTGATTGAGAAAATGGGTATTCCATTTCAAGTTAGTAATAGTTCGCTACCAGGATATTCTCATTAATTAAAGGATCATTTGTTCTTAATTTCAATAAAGGTTCATCATAAATCCAACAATCTTTCCAAGATTTAATAGTATTTTCATCACTAACTCTTCACTTGACACCCACATAATTTCCTTCTTAAGTTTCATAAGTTTGTTCCATTGCCAAGAAGATGAGGAGTGATATTGATAGTCCTATAAACAAATAAGAGGATGAGGAGTGACATTGATGAGGAGTGGCATTGGATATAGTATCCATATACTCAATTAGGACATACCTTTTATCATGTTGGATAATCATAATTGTTTTGTTCTTCATTTGGTATTCCTTCCATAGGAGGCATAGGCCTCTCGAGTATCCAGTTTACCAAAGAAACCATATATATGAGTAGGAAATATTTTGAAAAATTTCAAACAAATCCTATAATCTGTATACTTTACTAAAGTACATTACACTAATGCTGATGTGGCGCCTCCATGTTTTTTTTTCGGATTAAATCTTTTATTAAATCACAAATTAAGCCAATAAATCTTTTTTTACTAAAGAAATTTCTAAAAAATATAAAACTAACCAACAATTTATTTGCTTACATGTTTGATCACGATTTTTTTTATATAATTTATATATAAATCGTAACAAGATGGATTAGTTGCAACTAACAAATTAAATTAATTTTAAACAAATATCTAATCGGTTTAATTATTTACAATCAATAAATATATACTCGGTTGCAACTAAAATATAATTTTTATTTTTTATCGTTGTTTTATGTATTTTAAATCGAAACTATTAAGATTGCGTTTGATAACCTTATCCCAAATTCTAATTGATTTATTTTATTCGGTAAGATTCGTCTCATTTCTTTTCTCATCTATATACTTACTAAAACAGACGACATAAAGCTAACGTGGCGTTTTCACATTTTTTTCGGATTTAATCTTTTTACTAAATTACAAATTAAGCCATAACTGAAAGACCGATAAAAGAAACTGCACCCCATCCTAAGGAGTACGACACCCTGGCTGTCCACTACCATCTGGATCACTCGGCATCTGCTCTAACCTATGGCAAGTCTAAACAACGATAAACAATTAGCTAACTAATCAAATATAAGTAGAAAGATAAATAGCACAAACACACAGAAGAAGAATATAAACATTCAACATGCTTGCACACAATCCTCTTATTATCTGATAACTTATGTGATTCACATTATCCGGTTTTAAAAGTTGTAGCACGAGAAATCTTAAGATTCTCGCCCCCGTTCCTTATCCAACTGGTGATAGTTTGGCACACCTCCACCGGTGGCGTCCCCGCAAACCAAGTATGGACTAGATCCGAAGGAAACCCCAGCGCCCTCGAGCTAACTGAGTAGAATGCTACTGCCCATTACTCTAAGGCCAGATATGTAAGTCGGTCGATGATTACTATGAAATACACTAGTGCACACATCATTCACACACCACTGTCATCATTCACACACATATCTAAAAACTAGCTAAGTAAGCCGAAAGGACTTACCTAAAATAGATCTCGACTCTCTAATTTGCAAATTGATCTGTAAGTGTAGGAATTCAGTAGCCTGTCAAAGGAGGCAAGTGTGTCAGCATACATTCTAGGTAATTAGAAGTCTAAAACTTCTAAGATAGTAGATCCTATTAGAACAGAAGTTAATACAGTACCAATTTATGGTAAAATGACTATTTTACCCTTGGTCCCGAAACTTCCAAAAATTCCATAATTCATGCCTAAACTCTTATTTGAGACTAAAAAGTAATATTCTAACTCCTAAAGATGGGTTTAGTTACAAACTGGCAATTTACCCATTTTTCTATTTTCCGAAAGATCATTAAGGTCCAACTTCGGCTTCAAATATGAAATTCGAATAAACTTATAAAAATTCCGAAATAATTCTCTAAATCATATATGGTAACCCATCTACTCCTAGGAGCAAGAATTTCTCAAAACTGTTCAACCATCATTTCTATAAAAATTCCCAAAGTTGGTTACAACACTTACATTTCCTATACTTAGCCAAAATTTCATTGTTGGAAAAACAGCTTAACTACTCCACTTTGGGAGCTTATAACTTCTAATCCGACTGTTCATTTCTTCTCATATTTTAACACGGTAAACTACATATATCTACCTATTATCTATTAAAATTGATAACACGATTTATGACTTAGGATTAGACACTCATTTAGATATATTTCTCACTCATTCATGCATGGTTTAGCACTAGTTCACGACGTTTGCACTCAATTCACGTATTTTGTCGAGATAGACGTCTACGCGGAATTTTGTTTGCTTTATAGGTATTTTGGAAAGATTTAGGAGCTTAATTGATACATTCGAGGATCGTTCCTCGAGACAACACACCTTCGGACTCATTAGGATGCAAGCTAGAGGCTAAGGAAGACCAATGGGACCTTGTTGGTGCAAGCCATGCACCAAATCGTGACTCAATAATCCAAAGCAAGCTGAGGCACCCAAACCATGGTCACTGGTACTTCCATGGACGTGGAACCTGACCGTGGTTTTTGCCAGACGGTTGTGACAGCTGTGCCACGATCTCATGGCCGACTCTAGCAAGGTTGTAGTATAAAAGTGGTCCTGCAAGGCTGGGAGAAGGGATCTTTCAATCCCACTAGACCCCTCACTACCATTCTCTCCCATACTCTCAACAAGAAGATTCTCTCAAGGGGAGTCACCATTGGAGGAGGAAAAGAGCTCCATTGGAGAAGAAGAGAAGAACACACCATTGCTATAGTCTTTGATAAGTTTTGTAGTGAAGATTTTCGGAATCGATTTCTAGAGTTGTAAGAATCGTTTAAACCTTCTTTTGGAAGGGTTGTGAGTCTTTCCAATCTTACTTTCAGCTTGGTTTAGTTTGCTTCACTTGTTCATCACTTTCTCTTCATTATCTTGCAAATGGAAGCCATGATTTTATGTTTGATGATTTCGATTGTTATGATGATTGTTGTAGGCTAAAATAGATGCGATTCTAGGGTAAGGTAAGGATGGTTATGGCTAGGACTATGATAGTATGGACTTAGATTTGCCTTTGGATGACTTGTTTTCTTGAACGAAGCCTCTGTTGGAGTCCACGGTTTGTTCTTGCCAGTCCACGGCCGTGGAAGTGGTAGAACAGCCCGTGGTTTACCTGGTTCGATGGATCTAAAGTTCTAGATTGTTAGAATATTGAAATCCTAGTGATTGTTGAGTTAAATCTATCCTAGGGTGACCTAGTGTTAGCAACTAAGTGTTAGAAGAGACCTACCCGGTGATTATACTCTTAGATTTCAAAGATGACAAACTCTAGGTAGTGGTGAGCCTCATAAGCCGCCATTGGACTAAGTGTGCTAGGATAGTTGTTTAGGACTTACCCTTCCGAGACCTACCCGGTAAGGATAGGTTAGATTCCTAGGTGACAATCCGGTTTGTGTGAAATTCCATTTCTTAGGCTCTTTGAGACTTACCCGGTGATGAGGCCTTAGGATTGGACTAGTGGACCATGAGACCTACCCGGTGATTGATCCCAATCTAGAAACACTTATTCCCAACATATTGTAGTTAATCCAAGGAATGATTAGATAGCTTGAGTCCTATGCCATAACCGGAATTTCAAAACCCCTAGAATCCGCCTCTTCTTTCTTTGATCTCGTACCTCGTGTTTAGCTTGTTTGTTTGTGTTGATTTGTTAGCTTAGTTGATTGTTTATTTTGCATGATTTGTGATCTTTGATTGATCATCTAAAAACAAAACCAAAAACATTGAGATTTTCATTTCTTTATTTCTTTCTCTTTTCTTAGGTCTAGATCTTCACTAAACTTAATCACTAATCGAATCAATCTCACCTCAGTCTTTGTGTTCGACCTCGGAATACTATCCCTACTACAAAACGTCCCGTACACTGCGGGTTCGCTAGGAGTTAGGAGAAATATAACGAGTATAAATTTAAAGTTTATTGCGTACACTACATTACTTCCTGAGCGTAACAAAAATTTCAACGGTGGATCTTCTACATAACTCTTTAACATTGGTCTGCAACAATGCCAATTTCCAACCCCAAAACTGAAGCAAACAAAAATTAATTTACAACAGTTCATGTATACAACTATTTCGGACATCTTAACTCAGCAGCTACTATCCACCAACACCACCCATGTTCCAGTCCTAAGTAACGCCTCATCTCTCAAGTTTAACCTAGTCCTAAACGTCTAACTGATTATCCAAATACTAGCAGTGCAGGGGGTCGAGAGCACTTACCTACGTACGAGTCTGCAGTGGTGAAGGAACACATTAATCTAGCGCCTTTTACACCGCCTTGGCTGCTGAATCCTTGACGACAGAAAGACAATCAGTTTTGGCCCCTAGACTAGACCTAAGTTGAAGACAAGGGTAAGCGGAATTTTGCCTCACCTCACTGCCCTTCTCAGAATTGGAGATGGATGGCGGAAGTTTCCTGGTTGGTTCGAGCCTTCTGATGCAGTGTACTCGAGTCTTCTGCACGTGAATGAGAGCATTCCATCATCGATATCAAACAATGTAGAAGGGAGGGGATAGGAATAGTATCTATTCGACTCATGTTCGCCTCTAAACGTGCGTGCAAATAAATTTTAAATATATAAAACTCGAATAAAAGCAAGCGAACCCGCAGTGTACGGATCGGCGTAGATTAGCAAGTATTCCAGAGTATCGATATCAGGGAATTGGTGAAACAAAGTCAGTTTCAAGTAATCGAGCAATGAAAAGTGTAGAAGCTTTGCAAATATTGGGAAAACAACAATCCTAAAGATCCAGGTATCTAATTGTGGCAATCGATTCAAGATATTCTATAAGTATAAGGACAGAGTTGAGAATTGCAAAGGTATATGTTCGCCCCTAGAGGTGTGTGCAAATAAGTTTTAAATTTATAAAACTAGAATCAAGCAAGCGAACCCGCAGTGTACGGATCGACGTAGTTAAGCAAGAATTCCAGAGTATCGAACACAGGGATTTGGGTGGAGCGAACTCGATTGCAGATTATCAAGCAAATAAATATGGGAGTTTTGCAGATATTGGGAAAACAACAATCCTAAAGTTTCAGGTATCCAGTTGCGGCAATAGATTCAAGATATACTAATGATGTAAAGACAGAGTGGAGATATGCAAAGGTATACTAATGTAAGGTAATCGTACGGTTGAGGTTCCAAAAACCTTATGTAACTCACCTACAAAGCACTTTCTATACAGGTTGTTGAGGCTCAATATAGAAAGATTCTAGAGATGAGAATTAGTGTCAAATACCCAAACTTATAATCTAAAGATCAAGACTAACTTAACCGATTGAGGTTGTTGAGGCTCACAATCGAGGTAGAGGTTGTTGAGGCTTCACTACCACCTAGAAAAGACAAGTCTAAGCTAAGCTAAAGCAAATCTTTAACTTTGGATTAGAGTAAAAGCAAGTTCGTAAACTAAAGGGAAATCACGGTTAGTTCTTGAGGTTCCACGGCCGTGGACTCAAGAACAGACCGTAATTTAGGGTTGTCGGCGATTCTCTCTAACTCTCAGGGTCTAATCTGTTTGCGATTGATCTATCATCACCTATGCCACAACTATCAACCCTTCACCTTAGAATTGTTAAGGGTTTTTAGCCAATAACAGTCATATTGATATCAATTCAAGAATTAAAAGATAAAAAGATGAAAACTTTCAAGAACTTTCAATAATCTTCAATTCAATCTCAAAGTCACAAGAGAATAAGCAATGTCAAAAGATTCACAATAGAACAAATAATCGTAACTCTAGGAAAGAAAAGAAAACGGGATGTCAATCCGTTTTCCAAATCGAACCTAGTCAAGAAGAGAGATCTTCTTGCAAAATCTTCCAAGAACTACGATCTTCCGCCAATCCGGAGATCTCAATAGCAATCTCCACCAAAAGTGCGAGATTAGAGGAATTCCAAAAACGAGCTTCGATCTCTTCAAAGAGATGTCAATTGCTTCCAAGCAAACTAAGCAAAACGTCTTCGTGTCTAAGCGGCGAAGAATGAGGGCAAACGGGTATCGAAGGTCGTAAGCGAGGTGATGGAATTTTGCTTCGTCCGTCTTTTTATAGTGTAGGGCAAAATGTCGGCCCGGCCCAATCTTTAAAAGATCATGGCTTCGAAGTGTGGCGAAAAGATTTGCCAAGATCACGGTCGTGGAAGATTCCACGACCGTAATTCTAGGGCGTGGAAACAATTACGGTTAGTTCCACGGACGTAGAATCCCCTGGAATGAACATCGAATTCTGACTCTGAATCCACGGCCGTAATTCTGAACGTGGTTTGTGATACGGCCGTAATTTAGGGCGTAATTTAGGGCAAGAACGTGATTCTTCCCTAAACTCGTGCATTCCTCAAACTAAGACTCCAAATTGCTTCCAAAGAGTGTCCTCAATCTATGGACATATCAACTCAACTCTCCTTTGCTCGATTCCGTTCGGAAATAGCTCCAAATCACCTATAATCAACATAGAACTAGTGTAGACATCCATATCGACAATATAGGTAATACTAGCTCTCATATGCACAAAGTTCAATCAAAGACTATCAATATGAATCAAATACGTCTAGAAAACGTGCCTAAAATATCACAATATTTCATGCTAACAAATAACCCCATACTTAGCACTTGCTTGTCCCTAAGCAAGGTCTTTTAAAAAGCTTTAAACAAGAGTTAGGATGAAATATGTGTACCTTCTTTTGGATGAATGTGACTTCTAAGGAATAGATCATTCTCAAACCTTGCTTCAATCGTTTTTCAAACTTTCACACACTTAATCAAAGAGTAAAAGGCAAGGAAAATTCATGAATCAATTTAACTTCAAAACAAGCATTATAACCTTCAAACATTATCAAAATCAATCATAAGAAGCTTCAATTTAGATCACCAAGTCATATAACATTCTTTTGATCTTAAGGACTTTCAAAGAAAAGGTCTAGAGTATGGAAGGGAAGGGAAAACTTTAAGGGAAAGTGGTGCATAAATCCGGGAAAGTGGACAACTACCTTCTTCTTCTTATGCGGTTCCCGCAACACTTCAACTTAGAGCTTCGCTCTCTTCTTTTCATTTTTCGACTTTACTTTTGGAGTTATGGATAGAGGTGCACAAAAACCGAAGCCTAGGAGATTGGCGTTTCTCAAAATTGCAAGAGATGCCTCAAACCCTTAGCGCACATACCATAATCCGCTAGGAATATCGCTCACTCCGACTTTGGCAAGACACAAACACCCGGCTATGTGAATGGTGCCGAGTTACTCATCGTCATGATTGACTTCCCCAAACCTACAATTTCTTTCTATTCATTTGATTGCAAATAATTGCTCTCATGGCCCTCCCACATCAAACATGCATTTTTCTCATTCACTTCTCCAAATTCCCGGATAGGTAAGGGAGGCTAATATTTCAATGAGGAGCTAGATGATCAAAGAAAGAGGAAAGAAAGTATCGAATTGCCTTAATCATTTCAACAAGAAGTATAGGAACTTATAATGTGATTTCAACTTCAATTTCTCAACATGATTTAGGTAACGTTTTCACATTATAAAACTTGCAAAAGAGGTAGAATTCATTCATTCAATTTCTTTTCGATTTACAATCCTTTTAAGCATGCAATTGTCATCAAACTCAATTCGCAAGTAGTGATTATCATGGAAATCATATCAATTCATTAGAAGCACAAAATTTTCAAAATTTTTCAATTTTTATGGGTTTTTAAAGTTCTTTTTCATGCAATGCAAGAATGAAACGTGTAACACATAATGAACATGCAATGATAGTCTTGAAATGAAAGCAACATAGAGAGTAGAGTTATTACAAACTTTTTAGTACATCCCACCCCATACTTAGGACGAACATTGTCCCTAATGTTCACAAGAAAGAACAAAAGAAAGAAAAGAAAAAGAAACTCACAAGTGGTGGCGGGAATGTCTAAAACGAACGGTCATACATCGATCACTGCGGCGCCGGTGGAGGTGGGAATGGAGAGAAACTCGGATCATAGAACCGCCCAAACTGCTGGCGGTAGACGTCCCTCATCATGTGGTCAAGGTCGTCTAGGCGTCCGTCTCTAGCATCCGCCCGGATCTCTAGCGCTCCGACTCTCTCCGAAAGTCCGGTAGCCCAATCCGGCATCCTCTCATACCATCCCGGGGCGTGATCATACCATGCGGGGGCATCTGCTGGTGCTGGTGCTGGTGGTGGCGGTGGTGCTGCTGGCTGCGTCGTGGACCAAGGAGGGGGTGTGCTGTACCAAGTGGGAGGTGTAGTCATCCACGTGGGCCTCTCACTCACGCTGGCGCGGCGAGATGACGAGCCTGAAGCTCTAGCTGGGCGTGGAGAGCGCCTAGGTACATCCGGGGCCGCCTCCGGCTGATCCGGAAACGTGCCGAACTCCTGCTCCGCTCCTCCACCACTCTCGTACTGCTCTCCCATCTCCTCCTCATCCACAACTGGTGGTGGAACGTAAGGGGGAGCTACAAGCCTGTTCGCGTGCATCGCAGCGAACGTCTCCTTCCAATTGTGGCGTCCCGCCACAATGGAATACTCTGGCAGCCACTCAATACCCCTGCCTGTCCTACTCTCCCAAGGCATGCCCGCATAAGGCGGACCTCTATGTGTGGGGAAGATGAGTCCCCTAACCATGAATGCATGTAATCCTAGAGGTACGGCGGATATGCGGGTGCAAGCTGAAAAATCCACACCAAATGTCCTAGCCATGTGGGTCACTATCCCACCATATCCGATGTTCCCCTTCTTCTTGTTCTTCAGTTTACTCATCGTAGCCGCCAAAAGAGTAGCACAATCTGCGCGGCGACCGTAAAGCATACAGTAGAGCAAGAATAGCTCATCCGTCTTGATCTTTTGGGGCGTCTCCGTCCTAGGAAAGAGACACTCCGAAAGAACACGGTGAGCTATCTTCAAGGCTAGATGGTACATCAATCTAGCCTTGGTATCGGCGGGTTGCCAACGGTCCTCGTCGGCGTAAATCATGGCTACTTCCTCCCAAAAATCCTTGGGGTAAACTCCGCTCGGAAATCGACCATTGTAGGTCTCATGGAACCCGAAAATGGTCCCAAACTCAACTATACTCAACTGATAGTCTCGATTCATGAGACGGAAGGAGACGGTCCTATCAACATGGCTGTGCTCGAAAGACGTCACAACCTCTCGGGTGATTTCCTCATAGACGTCTTCACGAATGTTTGTGAAGACAAGCAATCCGGCTCTATCCAAGAGCCATGTAAGGTCATCAACTATGTTGAGAGAATGTAGATCCTCCAACAACAAATACCTAGGACCTATCACTGTCCTCTCCTTGATCCGGTCAAGTGCTACAAGGTGGTTCTCATGTATGGTCGGGATGCTAGGGTGAGGAGGTGAAGATGGAGGTGAGGGTGAGGATGGTAGTGAGGGAGATGAGGGTGGTGGTGCCCTAGAGGTGGAGGGGTTGCCCTTTCTTTTCTTATTTTGGTTCCCTTTCTTCTCCTTTATCCTTCCTGAAACTCTCCTTACGAAATCCATTTTCAGCAAAAACCACGGTCTGTTCTTGGGGAATTACGGCCGTGGTTTACCCAGCGATCGTGATTCGTCTCAAAAATTCGTGAATCTCAGCAAATTCACCAACAATCACCACAGCAAGCAGTCCTAATCTAATTCCTTCCGGTCTTTATCAGTTCTTCCTAAAAAAAACTATAGCAAAAACGAACTAAATCCGCTAAAATCGAGAAGAAAGAAATAACCTCCTTTTTTGGATTGAGAAATCCAAAATGCGTGTTTGTTGATCGATTTCCACTCGATTTGTTGCTTGGATTCTGTTCGTGGTTGGATTTGCTGCAGTTTAGGGCGAAGAATCGTTGGAAACGATTAGAGAATGAAGAATTGGGAGAGGCTGCGGGTTTTTGGTTTCTAGGTCGTGGAATTGGGGAAATTTTGGTTAAGTGTGTGAAGAATGTGGGTTTTATAGCAGCCGGCAAAATTTCCAAAAATTACGGTCTGTCGGGGCATTCCACGGCCGTGGAAGTGTACGGACCCGTGGTTTTGGTGATTTTTCAAAGGCTTTTGAAAATTACGGCCACTGTAGCTATGACGACCGTAATTTAGACCGTGGAACTTTCTCTAAAGCTTCAAAGTCCAAATTTCGTCACTTTTCTTCGACATTATCCTTCCTTTCTCCTTTTCTATCGATCCTACAACCAAAAACACTAACATACCGGAAGAAATCGAGGCAAAGTAAAGCAAAAACGTCTATTCTAAACTAGTCTATGAATCAAAAACAAAAACAAGAATGCAATACCTTGGGTTGCCTCCCAAGAAGCGCTTTGTTTAAGGTCCGTAGCTAGACCATCCTTGCACTTATTCGAGTGCGGTAGGTGCAAACTCCTCAGCTTGGAGTTCTGGCGAGTACTTCTTGAGTCGTTGGCCGTTCACCTTAAAACTTCCGCTAGCTTCACCCCATACTTCAACTGCACCATGGGGGAAAATACGCTTAATTAGAAAAGGTCCAGTCCAACGGGATTTAAGCTTACTTGGAAAGAGGCGAAGCCTTGAATTGAAGAGGAGAACTTGATCTCCTTCTTTGAAGTCCTTTGGAATGATATGCTTATCATGCCAACGCTTTGCTCTTTCCTTGTAGATCTTGGCGTTTTCATAGGCGTTCAAGCGAAGCTCATCCAGCTTGTTGATGTCTAGGAGACGCTTCTCTCCCGCTTCCTTCATGCTGAAATTTAGCCATTTGATAGCCCAAAACGCTTTGTGCTCCAGCTCTACCGGCAAATGACAAGATTTCCCATACACAAGGTTGTATGGTGTGGTTCCTATGGGAGTCTTGTATGCAGTCCGGTACGCCCATAATGCGTCATCTAGTTTCAAGGACCAATCATTCCTAGTCCTTGAAACCGTCTTCTCTAGAATTCCCTTGATCTCCCTATTTGAGATCTCAACTTGTCCACTCGTTTGTGGATGGTAAGGGGTGGCGATCTTGTGAGTAACCCCATACTTGGCTAGAAGAGCTTCAAAGCGACGGGCTATGAAGTGAGAACCTCCATCACTAATGATTGTCCTTGGTGTCCCGAATCGTGGGAAAATGGTCTTGTTGAAGAACTTAACCACCACCATGGCATCATTTGTGGGAGAGGCAATTGCTTCCACCCATCTAGAAACGTAGTCTACCGCCAATAATATGTATTGGTTTCCACAAGAAGAAGGGAATGGTCCCATGAAATCGACTCCCCAAACGTCGAAAATCTCTACCTCTTGGATGTTGTTGAGGGGCATCTCGTTCCTTCTAGAGATATTGCCTGTTCTTTGACAAGCATCGCAACAAGAAGCAAAGGATTGCACATCTTTAAATAAAGTAGGCCAATAGAATCCAGATTGCAATACCTTTGCGCTAGTTTTGTTCGAACTAGCGTGTCCTCCACAAGGTAGTGAATGACAATGGCGGATGACACTTTGCATCTCATCTTCCGGCACACATCGCCGGATGATGCCATCCGGACCTCTCTTAAAGAGGAGAGGCTCGTTCCAATAGTATTCCCGGACGTCCTTGAAGAACTTCTTCCTTTGTGCGTATGACAGTCCGGGTGGTATCTCCTGACAAACCAAATAGTTAACGAAATCAGCAAACCATGGTTCGTTAACTTTGGAGACTACCTTGATGCACTCCTCTATGATATGTAGGTGTTCGTCCGGAAAGGAGTCATCAATGGGCAAGTGGTCGTCCTCTAGATGTGTTAGACGACTCAAATGATCCGCAACAGAATTTTCCGAGCCTTTCTTGTCGCGGATCTCAAGATCGAATTCTTGTAGGAGAAGAATCCATCTAATCAGCCTTGGCTTCGCATCTTTCTTCGCAAGGAGGTACCGGATCGCAGCATGATCCGTGTAGACTATCACCTTTGCACCTACAAGATAAGAGCGAAACTTGTCAATAGCGTAGACAATGGCTAGAAACTCCTTTTCTGTAGTGGCGTAGTTGAGCTGAGCTTCGTCTAGCGTCTTGCTAGCGTAGTATATGGCGTGGGTTCGTCCTTCCTTTCGTTGCCCAAGAACAGCTCCAATGGCTACGTCACTAGCATCACACATAATCTCGAAGGGGAGAGTCCAATCCAGGGGTTGGATAATGGGTGCTGAAATTAGAGCTTGCCGAATGGTGTTGAACGCATCTAGACATTCCTGTGAAAACTCAAAAACCGCATCCTTCATCAATAGATTAGTGAGAGGTTTTGATATCTTAGAAAAGTCCTTAATGAAACGTCTATAAAATCCAGCATGTCCTAGGAAACTTCTTATCCCTTTCACCGAAATTGGGGGAGGAAGTTTCTCTATGGTCTCTATCTTAGCTCTGTCTACCTCTATCCCTCTACTAGAGACTAAGTGACCTAACACGATTCCTTCCTTAACCATAAACTGACACTTCTCCCAATTAAGAACTAGGTTAGTGTCTTCACATCTTTGCAAAACAAGAGAAAGGTTAGAAAGACAATCGTTAAAAGAGGAACCGTAAACGGAGAAGTCGTCCATGAAGACTTCCATGATTTCCTCTACATATTCGGAGAAGATGGCCATCATGCACCGTTGAAAGGTGGCTGGGGCGTTGCAAAGCCCGAACGGCATTCTCCTATAGGCAAACGTACCCCAAGGGCACGTGAATGTGGTCTTCTCTTGATCATCCGGATGTATCGGAATCTGGAAGAAGCCACTATAACCGTCAAGGTAGCAAAAGTATGAATGTTGTGCTAACCTTTCAAGCATCTGATCAATGAATGGCAATGGAAAGTGATCCTTCCGCGTTGCGTTGTTGAGCTTGCGGTAGTCTATACACATTCGCCATCCAGTTACGGTTCGGGTAGGAATGAGTTCGTTGTTCTTATTGGTGATGACCGTCATTCCTCCCTTCTTCGGAACTACTTGAACTGGGCTCACCCACTTGCTATCGGAGATAGGATAGATGATACCTGCATCAAGAAGTTTAAGAATTTCCTTCTTGACAACCTCCTTCATGGTCGGATTCAACCGCCTTTGAGGTTGTCTTGAAGTTCTAAAATCCTCCTCCATTAGTATCTTATGCATGCATAGGGAGGGTTTAATTCCTACTAAGTCCTCAATAGTATAGCCTATGGCTTTTCTATGTTTCCTAAGGACAATCATGAGCTGTTCATGTTCATCTATGCTTAATTTAGAACTAACGATAACCGGAAAGGTGGAATTAGATCCAAGAAAAGCGTACCTTAGATGAGTAGGAAGTGGTTTGAGTTCCATTGCTTTCGGAGCTTCCAATGATCCTTGAGGAGCTTCCGATGTTTCCTTAGAAGTTTCTAAGGATGTTGAATGGGTTGGAGAAGAATTAGAAGAAGTTGAAGAAGTATGCCGGTCACCCTCTTCCACGGTCAAAATTACGGTCTCCTCTTGTGTTCCACGGCCGTAATATCCTCTAGAATGGAAGTCGATTTTGGTCGTGGAATCCACGGTCGTGGAATACAGGGTATGACCGTGGATTCTAGTATTCTCAGCCTCATCGTGGAGTTTCTCAAGCTCCACTTCATGCATCTCTTCTTGTGCTTCCAAGGCTTCAATTTCCTCTTTGCACTCTTCTTCTTCTCCTACATTGGTTAGACTCATAGTAATAACCTTTTGTAACGGATCGTTAAAGAGAATCGCACTTACCTCCTCCCTAGACAAACCTTCTTCATCTTGGATATTGTAAATATCCTCATCAAAGATTGGCTCCTTCACTAGAGTGGAAAGAACGAACTCTACTTTCTCTTCCCCAATATCAAAAGCGAGTCTCCCATTCTTGCAATCGACCATGCAGCCGGAAGTTGCAAGAAACGGTCTTCCGAGTATGATCGGGACCGGACTATCTGCAGGAATGTCAAGCACGACAAAATCAATAGGGACAAAGAATTTACCTAGCTTGACCGGGACGTCTTCTACAATTCCGACGGGGCGAGTGATGGATCGATCCGCCATGTATAACGTCATCTTGACCGGTTTAGGATCGCCTAAACCAATCTTCCTACACAATGCAAGTGGTATGATGCTCACACTTGCTCCTAAGTCACACAAAGCGTCATATGTGACATCTCCCACTCCAATGGGAATGCAAAATGACCCCGGATCCTTCAACTTTGGGGGCATTTTCTCCTTCATAGTCTTGATGAGATCCGAAGAATCCGAACTCATCTTGACTTCACCGAAGTCTTCTAGCTTCCTCTTGTTAGAGAGAAGCTCCTTCAAGAACTTGCCATAAGCCGGCATACCTACAATAGCATCAATGAAGGGTATATTAATATGCAGCTTGCTCATGAGTTCTATGAACTTACCGAATTGCTTGTCTAGGCGCGCTCGCGCTCTAGATTGAGGGAACGGTAGGGGAGGTTTGAAAGCTGGAGGAGGAACATAAACATCTTCCTTCTCCTTCCCCTTTTCTTTGTCCTTCTCTACGGGGACTTCAACGAACGTAGGCTGCGGATCGGTGGTAGTCACTCCGCTCCTAGTTGTAATCGCCATTACCCTTCCCTTAGGGTTGTCCTCCGTCTTTCTTGGAAGTTTCCCTTGATTTCTAGGGACTTCCTCCGCGTGGTTGAACAATTGGTTTTCCAAAACTTTTTGAGCTTTGTCAACCTTAGAAATTTGATCATCAACCTTGATGATGCGGTTCTCCAACCCTTGAAGCTTTCCCAAGATAGTTTCCAACATGGGATCGGACTTCTCTTTTCCCGTATTGTTGCCTCCATTAGATGATTGCCCCTGGCTTTTCAAAGGAGTAGAGGAAGAGGAGGGTGGAGTTAGTGAATTGGAATTGGAAGGATAGGAGTTACCGGAATTTTGTTGATTGGAGCGCCAATTGTTGTTGTTTGAACCCCGATTGTTGTTCCAATTGTTGTTGTTCCGGTTGTTGTTGTTTCCATTCCAATTGTTATTCCGGTTATTGTTCCGGTTATTGTTGTTGCGGTTGGTGTTATCACCGCCGTTGTTGTTGCCCAAATAGCCAACATCCTTCTCTTGTTGCTTTGGGAAGTTGGTCTTGATAGCCTCCTTCAACTCTTTGATCTCATTGTTGAGGGAGAAAATCTGATTTTGAGCTTCATGTGTGAGCTTTGCTCCTTGCTCCACACGATTTCCCTCCGCTTTCCGGTGGGAGTACTTTTCTATGACTCTTGCTTGCTTCTCAATGAAGTCCCAAGCGTCATCTTCTCTCATGTCCATGAACGTTCCGCATGAGAGGGATTGGAGGTTGAATTGCGTTCCCGCATCCAGCCCCTTGTAGTAAATCTCCATTAAGGCAAGCTTGGATATGCCATGATGAGGGCAATCCAAGAGCAAATCCTGAAACCTTTCCCAAGATTGAAACAAACTTTCGTTAGGTCTCATGGAAAAAGCATTGATCTTACCTCTAAGTTCCGCCGTTTTGGAAGGCGGAAAGAATTTGGTGAGAAACTCTGCGGAAAGGTCTTCCCACGTGTCTAGTTTCCCATTAGGAAGAGCTTGGTACCAAGACAACGCTTTCCCTTTCAAGGAGAAAAAGAAAGGTTTGAGCTTATAGCGGTTGGTAGTGGCGTTCTTCGGTCTCATCGTCTCCATCATACACTCAAAGTTTTGCAAGTGTTGGTGTGGAGATTCAGCGCTTGTACCGCCAAATTGGCTTTGGCGAACAAGAGTGATAACTTGAGGGTTAAAGCTAAACCCTTGCACATCTTCAGCATCAAAATTCACACCCAAGCGGCGTGGTTGTTGTGTTGGATCCATCCGCTGGCCAAGAGTTCTTGGCTCATTATCTACACGTTCGACTCTCGCATTCCTTGGTGGGATGCGGCGATTAGTAGCTCCTTGTGGATTGAAGGGATTTATATTGATCGTGGGATCAATCTCTTCTAACGGTGGCATGGAAGAATCACTATCATCAGCGGATGAGTGGCTTTTTCTTCTAGACCTTGATCTCCTTCTCGAGGACTTCTTGCCTACCTTATCTTCAAGGTCGCTCATCTTTATCCTCATTTGGAAAAGCATGTCTTGTAGACCGTTAACTTGAGATTGATGACGATCCATCTCATCCTGGCGGAGAGTCTCATTCCATCGGAGTTGAGCTTCCTTCTCCGCCAACTCCGTTTGAAGATCGCGTTCGTTCTCTTCAGCCATCTTCTTTTCCTTGCGCCTTTGTCTCAAGGTTTTCTCTAGCTCTTGATCAAGAGGTAAGAGATCTTCGGTGTTCCTAGACCTGCGCATGCACTCAAAGACAAATCAAATAACGAGAGCAAGCTCCCAAGCTTGACAACCGGCTACCGGATTCGCCCCTAGAGGTGTGTGCAAATAAGTTTTAAATTTATAAAACTAGAATCAAGCAAGCGAACCCGCAGTGTACGGATCGACGTAGTTAAGCAAGAATTCCAGAGTATCGAACACAGGGATTTGGGTGGAGCGAACTCGATTGCAGATTATCAAGCAAATAAATATGGGAGTTTTGCAGATATTGGGAAAACAACAATCCTAAAGTTTCAGGTATCCAGTTGTGGCAATAGATTCAAGATATACTAATGATGTAAAGACAGAGTGGAGATATGCAAAGGTATACTAATGTAAGGTAATCGTACGGTTGAGGTTCCAAAAACCTTATGTAACTCACCTACAAAGCACTTTCTATACAGGTTGTTGAGGCTCAATATAGAAAGATTCTAGAGATGAGAATTAGTGTCAAATACCCAAACTTATAATCTAAAGATCAAGACTAACTTAACCGATTGAGGTTGTTGAGGCTCACAATCGAGGTAGAGGTTGTTGAGGCTTCACTACCACCTAGAAAAGACAAGTCTAAACTAAGCTAAAGCAAATCTTTAACTTTGGATTAGAGTAAAAGCAAGTTCGTAAACTAAAGGGAAATCACGGTTAGTTCTTGAGGTTCCACGGCCGTGGACTCAAGAACAGACCGTAATTTAGGGTTGTCGGCGATTCTCTCTAACTCTCAAGGTCTAATCTGTTTGCGATTGATCTATCATCACCTATGCCACAACTATCAACCCTTCACCTTAGAATTGTTAAGGGTTTTTAGCCAATAACAGTCATATTGATATCAATTCAAGAATTAAAAGATAAAAAGATGAAAACTTTCAAGAACTTTCAATAATCTTCAATTCAATCTCAAAGTCACAAGAGAATAAGCAATGTCAAAAGATTCACAATAGAACAAATAATCGTAACTCTAGGAAAGAAAAGAAAATGGGATGTCAATCCGTTTTCCAAATCGAACCTAGTCAAGAAGAGAGATCTTCTTGCAAAATCTTCCAAGAACTACGATCTTCCGCCAATCCGGAGATCTCAACAGCAATCTCCACCAAAAGTGCGAGATTAGAGGAATTCCAAAAACGAGCTTCGATCTCTTCAAAGAGATGTCAATTGCTTCCAAGCAAACTAAGCAAAACGTCTTTGTGTCTAAGCGGCGAAGAATGAGGGCAAACGGGTATCGAAGGTCGTAAGCGAGGTGACGGAATTTTGCTTCGTCCGTCTTTTTATAGTGTAGGGCAAAATGTCGGCCCGGCCCAATCTTTAAAAGATCATGGCTTCGAAGTGTGGCGAAAAGATTTGCCAAGATCACGGTCGTGGAAGATTCCACGACCGTAATTCTAGGGCGTGGAAAAAATTACGGTTAGTTCCACGGCCGTAGAATCCCCTGGAATGAACATCGAATTCTGACTCTGAATCCACGGCCGTAATTCTGAACGTGGTTTGTGATACGGCCGTAATTTAGGGCGTAATTTAGGGCAAGAACGTGATTCTTCCCTAAACTCGTGCATTCCTCAAACTAAGACTCCAAATTGCTTCCAAAGAGTGTCCTCAATCTATGGACATATCAACTCAACTCTCCTTTGCTCGATTCCGTTCGGAAATAGCTCCAAATCACCTATAATCAACATAGAACTAGTGTAGACATCCATATCGACAATATAGGTAATACTAGCTCTCATATGCACAAAGTTCAATCAAAGACTATCAATATGAATCAAATACGTCTAGAAAACGTGCCTAAAATATCACAATATTTCATGCTAACAGTATACTAAGGTAAGGTGATGTACTGTGAAGTTCCATAACCCTATATGTCTAACCCAAAGACACTCTCTATAAAGGTTGTTGAGGCTGCAGTATAGAAAGGATCTAAATGTAAGAATTGATCTCAAATACCCATGCCCAAACCCAAGGAATCAAAGACAAGCCAAAACGGTTGAGGTTGTGACAGTCGAAACCGAAATAGAGGATGTTGAGTCTCACTACTACCTAGAAAGGACAAGCCAAGGCTAGGTTAAAGCTAATCTTCAACTTTGGATCAAAGTAAAAGCAAGATTCGTAAACTAGGGGAAATCACGGCTAGATCTTGAGAACCACGGCCGTGGAATCCAAGAACAGCCCGTGATTTAGGGTGTCGACGAGGTTTCTCTAACTCTCAAGGTCCATTCAATTTACGATCGATCTATCATCATCTAAACCACAACTATCAACCCTTCACCTTAGAATTGCTAAAGGGTTTTAGCCAACAATCATTTTCATGATATCAATATTCAAATTAAGAAGAATAAAAGATGAAAACCCTCGAAAACTCAAATAAAACTCAAAATCAATCTCGAAATCCAAACACAAAGTCGTATGTTTATGAATCTAGAATAATATGAATAGAAACCTCATAAAGATCTAGAGAAGTCACAAAGGACGGGATGTCAATCCATTCTCGAATGAAAACCCTAGAAGAACTCACAAGGTACACAATTTCCGAAAAGTATGTCCTTCACGAATCTTCAAGTGAATCTCCCAACGACATCTAAATGTACGTGAAAGTCAGGGGTAAGTGAGCGTAAGCGAGCCCCCGAAAACTCTCTTCTCTAGCCTTTTAATAAGGCAAGGTAGGGTTACGAGAAAGCCCAATGATGTGGCACAATATGACACGTCACAGAATCACCGAAATCACGGCCAAGTACAACTTTCCACGACGTTGTTTAGGGTGTGGAACCAGATTACGGTGCCATAGTATTTCCACGGCCGTAATTTAGACCGTGTAACTCTCTGGAGTGCTCCAAACTCAAGTCCACGTTCATGTTGCCAAATCCACGGCCGTGGTTTAGGGCGTGGAAGTCAATTTCCTTCTCCATGACCGTAATTCAGGGTGTGGACTTGCTTTTCTTCTTTCTTTGCCTTTGTTTCGTGCAATCTTCCATTCATGCTCCTCCCTTAGCCTTTCTAATGCATCTCCTTGCCATCAAATGTGATCGAACACTCCTTTCCTTCCTTATTTGCTCCAATCCAAGCTTTATTCACCTAAAAACATAAAGAAGCTAGTGTAGATCTCTATATCGACAAAGTGGGTGAACTAGCTCACAATTGCTTCAAACACATATCTAAGAACACTATAAAGAGGGAAAAGCAACTAAAACAAGTGCCTAAAATATCGTCATATTTCATACTAACAAGTCACCTACTGAAGGGTTGTGTGCAGAACCTATGTCCCAGGCGTAGGTACGTGTGCAGCAGTGTTGTTACCTTCTTGATCTCGCAATAAGGGAGTCTGGCTCGTCTGGGAGTGTCGTAGCAAAGAACGTCTGGCTCGTCTGGGGAGGGATTGGAAACTTACGTTGCAGCACTGAGATAGTCCACCTATCTGCACTTGTACTCGTCTATGAGGAGATCTCGTCACCCCTGCAAATAGGTCTATTCAGATCGAAAGAGATGGCAGCAGAGTAGGAGAGGGGTAGGACTCACCGACTGTGTGCTCTGGCCTGATGTAGAGGGGCACCAGGGAAGCTACACTGCTTGATCTAGGCTCGCTGGTTGAGCACTCCTTGCGTCTGTAACGAAGGAACGAGTACCAGGAAGGTTGGGAAAAACGTATGAAGAGTCGGGAGGGGAGAAGGTGTTACGAGAGTAGCCAGAAGGGAGGCGACATTCATGGAGTGAACCTGAATAGATTGAACTGAGGTTGGAAAGGAAAGAATCATAGAGGCGTGATATCCTGCGTGATCTCAAGATCGTTACAAGATGAAGGGAAAGACGTAACTGCTACTCCCTGGGTTGAGAAGTGACGAACAGAATGTCATCCCTCCTGCATCGCTTCCTGGGTTGTGCTGCTCCTCTTGATGGGCTCCAAGGCAAACGGTATAGAGGTGAGACACATACAAAGCGGCCCAACTAAGAAGGGCAAGGCTGGACGACTTGGGCTGAGGCAAGCAAGCACAAAGTGGGCTGAAGCAAAGGGTAGGAAAGGAGTGGTGTGGTTTTGTCAAGGCTTGTCACAGTCTTGTCAAAACGTGTGAAGGCTTCGTCAAGCCCATGCATGGCCTTGTCATGGTCTCGTCATAACCCGTCATGGTCTCGTCTTGGTCTCGTCAAAACTCGTCACGACTTTGTCAAAAACAAGTCATGTTATAAACTAGGGTTTGAATAAGGTTTGCTATAAACATCTTATCATTTTATGTGAAATGATATTAAATAAAGTGATAAAATTTTGAGATATTGTGTCCAATTAGATAGACATCTAAGGATCAAAAGATCGAAATCCGGTTGTAACACCCCAAATTCTGAGAGATCGGTGAGCTACTATTTAGGACCTCATCCCTTGATCTATATCATTATGGAGAGAACCACCTAGCAAGAAGAGAAATCAAGAAGCAAGGAGAAGGAAATACATGAACATGCATAAAGACTTCAACTACTAGGAGAAGAAGAAATGACATGATCGAGAAGAAGAAGAGACTAAGTCATTTTAGAATTCTTCGTACTACAAGATTGAGGGTGCGTGAAAGTCTACTCAACCATGCACATTTCCGTAAAAGGACAAGATTCATTGATCACATGCACAAGAACAAGCTCGTCCATGCGCATCTTTCAACTCAACCATGGAAGGAAGAAGAAAGCACCAACCATTCACCTACACATCTTCTAACTAAACCATGCAAGGACGTAGAGGGTTCTAACCCCATGTATCCCTTATCGATGCAAGCATGCATGAACATAGAGAATGGCAGGTCCACTCTTTCCTTTTCGTTTCAACCATGCAGAAGCATAGGGAACCCGAAGATCACACTTCACCCGATTCAACTGAAAGTATCTCCGGACCAGCCCCGGTTCACACATGCATTGCTCGCCGATCTCCCATGCGTGTGTACGACCTTCTTGGAGCGAGCCAACCATGCATCGTACCCAGTTCGGTCCATTCATGCAAACTCCCTTTTCGGTCCGAACTGCACGACGCATTTTATACATCCATGAAGACCGGACCACCCATGCAAGCTTACCTAACCCTCCATGCACTCGTGATGATTGGCCCATACACGCTATTTTAAATCCACCATACACCCATGGAGAATGGTCCGAATCTTGTGGCCAATTTTGGGTCAAAGATATTATATTTTCTGTCCATGAAAACTTGTTTAATTATGGGTTAATTTTTGACCTTTTGATTGTTAATTTTCAGCTCATATTTCTTTTAATTATTTTACAAATAGTTTAA
Organism: Fagopyrum homotropicum; assembly: GCA_033239125.1. NCBI lineage: Eukaryota > Viridiplantae > Streptophyta > Magnoliopsida > Caryophyllales > Polygonaceae > Fagopyrum > Fagopyrum homotropicum. The sequence goes on along the minus strand of BSWB01000007.1, from coordinate 96,299,198 downwards.
GTCTTCTAATAGATAAGTTTAAAGATAGATTGAGAGAATCAAGTATATCTTTTACAAGATATATTTGATTGATCCTATGTAATATTATCTTAGAGTAGATTGAGAGAATCATGTATATCTCTTACAATATATATTTGATTGATGTTAGAGGATCCTATTAATATTATCTTAGAGTACATTGAGAGAATCATGTATATCTTTTACAAGCTATATTTGATTGATGATCCTATGTAATATTATGTTAGAGTAGATTGAGAGAATCATGTATATCTTTTACAAGATATATGTGATTGATGTTAGAAGATCCTATGTAATATTATCTTACAGTAGATTGAGAGAATAATGTATATCTTTTATAAAATATATTTGATTGATGTTAGAAGATCCTATGTAATATTATCTTAGAGTAGATTGAGAGAATCATATATATATATATATATATATATATATATATATATATATATATATATATAGAGTTTGGCTTTCATGTAAACAACTCCTATAGTGTTCAATGAGAACGAATAGTAGCCCTTGATCTGATTAATCCAAAGGCTGAAATTTTACCTAAATATTCTATAAAAAATACAAACCACTCTCTTGATTGGAATGTGTAATACACTCTCCAAATTAAGGCAATTTTGATATTTTTTAATAATTATAAATGAAATCTTCTTCCTCTATTTTAGGCAGTTACAATTTACAGAATCTTCCAATTAATTAATAAGGGTAGTAAAGAATATCAAGATAATGATAATATAAAAAAATTATTTGAAATATTAGTTCCATTAATGTACAATTTTCTTCAACTATATACGTTAATATAAAAATATTATTTCGGGATATATTGTTTGAAATACGATTACATTTTATAGCGTTGAAACACCAAATAAGAAAGCGTAAACTTAATTACCCAAGTGTACAACGCTCATTAACATACAACACACTAATATATTCTATATCCGGTAAATATACCTTGTATATTCTATAAAATATAGCATCATATACGGTAAAAAGTGAAAATGTTGTGCTCCTTAACATACAACATCTAATACATGAAACATCCATTAACTATATCATGTATATTCTGAAATTATATCGTTCATATTCGGTGATTAGTACACTTACTAATCCATCATATTATGCATGGTAAACGGTGTTAGCATACAAGATAAAGATCTTCTTCCAATGGCTGTTGTGTTTTACTCAATGTAGCAAAAGAATTGTCCAAAACAACATATAAAAAAGAGTTTTGACAATGTAAAATAGTGTTTTGACATTAATAAAGACAGTAGTGTCAAACACAATAATCCCTACATAAGTGTTCAAAATATCCAAATAGAGAAATAAACGGTAGAATATAGTTTTGACAAAGTGTAGCAAAACAGTTGTCCGAAGCAGCATATCAAGATAACTAATTGGATGGTCTATTCATCATCATCCTTAGTGTTGTTAATCTCCAACGCTCCTCTAGCAACCATTATGTTCTCAGACCAATGGAGCAAAGTATATAAATATCTGACTCGTCAAAAGATTCTTGAATTGAAACGGCCTTCCTTTTCCCACTTCTAATCCGTTGTTTCTTGTCCGACACCGTCTTGTTTTCTGAACACAACAATCAAACAATAATGAATATAATTCATCTTATTCATGAATATTTCATAAGCATAGCCAATGTCTCATTCGACAAGGCATGGAGAACAATCAAACAATAACGAATATAATTCATCTTTTAGCAATTTTATCAAGTTTCGTATCAAATATATAAAATAATGACCATCAACACCAATCATATATGAGCAGGCAAGTGTATAATGGCTGAAACATAACTCGTATTCGACAAGGCATGTGAGAACATTCAACAAAATTGGACTATCAACCCAAATTCATCAACATAAATCAATAGCCATTCAGTTGGCAACATTCATCAACAATGGACTACCGAATATAAAAACTTATAGCCATAACACCAATCACATATGAACAGGCAAGTGAATAATGGCTCAAGCATAACTCGCATTCGACAAGGCATGAACAACATTCAACAACAATGGCTTATCAACCCAAATTCGACAATAATACTTCAAGCTCATCAACAAAAATCAATAGACATTCGGTTGGCAACATTCAACAACAATGGACTAACGAATATAAAAATCATTACTCATTAACACCACTCATATATGGACAGGCAGGCGGAATAGAACGATAACAGTACCTCGTGTGACGGATGGGTTGCGGCTAGTCGAAGAATACCCTAATCTGTGTAGCAATCGACAATGAACAGGATATTAAGATGCAGAACGCCGAATACCGGCGCTTCTAGAACAGAATACGGACAATGAACAGGATATTAAGATGCAGAACTCCGAATACCGACGCTCCCAAAACCGAATGTGGAATCGAGTACGAACACAACACCGACGACTCCAATGGCGCTGAAGACCGGAAGAAGAAGTAGAAGATGAAGATAACTACAACAAAATTAGGGATTTCTTCACTTTTAACCGCAAAAACACCCTAATTTGTAGAAACGAAACAGAAAGTTCATCAACAATGGACATTACCTCGAGCGACGGCGGGGAAAGGCGAACACAATACCTAGTGTAGAATGGATGGGGGAAAAAAACTCCTGCTCCACAGACGGCGGAGAATAATGGAAGAAGATAGCGGCACCAATGGTCTCCTTCAGTTCGAAAACAGGGGATTCTGCTTTGGAGGAAGAAGCGGGATACAAAAATAACCGTAAAAAGATTTAATTGTTTTATTTAAGGGAAATTTTAAAATTGAGGATAATTATGGAGAAGATTGTTTGACACGCGCTATCACTTCCAAAATTAGGATTAAAATTTTTTTTATAATTTTTTATTTATTAAACTATTGCTTAATCTCAGTCATCCATTATAATGATCCAACGAATATAATTCGTTCTCATTGAACACTATAAGGGTTGTTTACATAGGAGTCAGTATCTATATATATATATATATATATATATATATATATTACAAGATATATTTGATTGATCTTATGTAATATTATCTTAGAGTAGATTGAGAGAATCATGTATATCTTTTACAAGATATATTTGATTAATGTTAGAAGATCCAATGTAATATTATCTTAGTCTTTTACATGATATATTTTATTGATATTAGAAGATCTGGGATGCTATCATGTACTCACGCCTCTCCTACATATATAGGATACCCGGCGCCTGTTATCTCTTCGTCTTTCTCCTCAATTAGGAGCAGATTCAAGTCGGCCGACATAAGAAAAACAAGAACAAGCGGCGTCGATCACAAGTTAATAGTACAAATCCCTTGTAAATGTCGTGCGTGTCGGTTATGGGCCGCCGGATACCGGCGGTGATCTGATCTGGTTCCGTCTGGAGGTTTGGAGGGTAGGTCGAAGTGGTTCGGGGTCGGATCTTGATGGCAGATTTTATCGGTTTTCCAGTGATTTCGCTTTCGCCTGCCGAGTGTTGATCGATTGGGAGGAATAGTGATGAAGAGGAGGCAGAAGAAGCGGATAATGAGGGACCGTTACGAGGGGCTTTAGCGCTTCCATGGATTCCTTGGAAGAGGCTTTACCTATTAGGTGTGTTGCGTTGCTTATCTTCTCCTGGTTTCATTAATCTTTTGTGCTGCGTGATCCGTACTGTGATTTTGATTGAATCTTGAGAAATTTACCGAACAATTTGGTCTCCAAAAGGCGAATCTTGATGTTGTTTCGTTATATGAAATAATTTACTATTTTGAATGTATTTTGTGAGAGGAGTGTATGCGCAAGAAGGTTTCTTGTCTTGAAATTCTTTCCCTGCAAATCCACATATGATTCTTGTGACATTCATACATTGATGCTTTCTTTGGGAAGCACTTTGTTCAATTCTAATTGTTTCTGATATGAAAACAACATCAAGAAAATTTGTAAATTTCACATTATTCGATCAAAATCATAGTTAGAAATTCAAATCGATCACACACCACAAAAAATTAATGAAAACAGGAGAAGATGCAAAGCAACGCATCTCGAAGGTAAAGCCTCTTCCAAGGAATCCATGGAAGCTTTAAAGCCCTCTCTTAGCGGTCCCTCATTCTCCGATTCTTCTTCCTCCTCTAAATCACTGTTCTTGCCAATGGATGAAGACTCGGCAGGCGAAGGGTGAAATCATATGTGGATTTCCTTCGGAAATCGATAAAAGCTGCAATCAAGATCCGACCCCGATCCACTTCGACCTACCACCTCCAAACCTCCAGCCGGAACTAAGATCAGACTATAACACAGACATGCACTACATTTACACGGTTTTTTTTTACTATTACCTTGTGATGTAAGTGATATTTTGATAACCCCTGCATCATTGCCTTGCCTATCTCCATTGTCTAAATCAATAGTTTGGTTACTTTTTTCGTTTTTTTCTTTGTAAAAAAATGGGGTTGTTCAGCATATAATTGATATTTCTTCGTTTGTACCTCTTTTTATGTCTTTTCCATGATTATTTGTTTTTTTTCTTCCACAAGGTGTACACAATATCAAGTTCTTCTTTATTCATTTATTCATTATAATTATCTTCAATGGTGAACTTCCATCTTCACTTGGAAATCTTACTAATCACGAGTATTTGTAAGACTTTTGTGCAATAATCTTAATTCATATATGTCATTTGCTCATCCAGCTCTGCGCCAATCATAAACACTATTGCCTTATTTTATTCACTTATTTGTGCAAGTAGGATTTTGAGTAACAACAATCTCTTTGGGACAATTCCATACTCACTTTCAGACCTTGCCAATTTGATCAGTCTGTATGTGAACATGCTCTTAGGACACCAACATTTATAGTTCTATGTTTGAGCCTCTTTTATGTTTGATCAGTCTTTCATGCTCTTAGGCTTAAGTGGAATGGATTTACAAGTACCTGCTTAGACTTCCATTTAATTTGATGCTGCTTGTTGTTAATTTATATTAGATACTGAACTACTTGATCTATTTCCAGTAATTTTTTTTATCAGTTTGAGCATGTAGCATAAACGCTGGTATTCCTTGGATCTTATTCTATTTTTTTGTGTTATAGTTTTACAGGGAACAACTTAAATTGTGGAGGAAATTCTTCTCATCTATGTGCATCTAGTATTAGCAGTTCGGGTTAGATTGACTTAAGTTTGTGCTCATCTTTTATCACATATTGGACCCAACAAAGTGTGAACTGACCAACTATCACCTCATCTGCTAACATGATCTTCACATAAATCGAAGTTTGGTATAATCTTTGGATATCATTGGAGGAGTTGTTGGTGTACTTTTGATTGTTGTCTTGATGAGCTTTGTGTATAACTTCTCACTTCTTATGCTAATGCTGTCTATCCTTGATTCGATAACATATATTTCATTTGGAACTAAATTGTTTGTACATCTTGTGGTATGTTTGTTGATCAACTCAAGCATCATCATGAAATCTAATTCACGTCAAACATGAGTACAATCTATTGCAATAAGATTGCAACTTCTACATGAAACTGTTTTTTTTTTCCACCAAAGGCATTTTTGTTCCTTCTTTTCTTACCTAATAGAGATAAAACCGGAGAGCCTATTTTGGACTGGCCTACAAGAAAACGAATTGCAGTAGGCACTGCTCGTGGATTGGCTTACCTTCATGGCCACTGCAACCCCAAGATCATCCACCGTGATGCCAAGGGTGCTAACGTGTTACTAGATGAAGATTTTGAGGCAGTTGTTGGCAATTTTTGCTTGGCAAAGTTGGTTGATGAAGGAAAAACCAATGTGACTACACAAGTACGCCGGACGATGGGACACATTGCACCTGAGTACCTTTCCACTAGAAAGTCATCAGAGAAGAGAGATGTGATTATGCTTCTTGAACTAGTAACAAGTCAGCATGCAATTGACTTCTCACGCATGGAAGAAGAAGATGACGTCGAAAATCCAATCCAGAGAGTCCACCTAAACACACAAAGAAATCGAAAATCCGCTTGTGATATTGTGTATTTAACCTTAACGATAATTTCAATGACACTGTGGTTAAGAGTGTCACAATTTTGCAAACATTGGAGAATTTTGTCGTTATTAAAAGTTTTCATTATAGTCGGACAATTAAAGAAGAGTTGTTTCTTAGATTTTGTATGATTACAAAAAACACTTGCATCACCACCAGGACTTTTTGTGCATCAAGTGTAGCTTTAATCGAAAGTCCAAACAAAGAAATTTCTTAATCTTAGGCATAATATTCAAGTCCCAAATCCAAGTTTTATTTTGTGTAACACCAACTTTATTTTTTTGGATCAAACCTGTAACACCCCAAGTTTCAAAACTCGGGGAGCTACTGGTTAGGACCTCACAATGGGTCCCGACCTTGGTTTAACAACAACATTACTTGGATCTTACAACAAGGCACAAATGTACTTAAAAAAATTTCAAAACATAATATTTTTACTGTATGAATGTACACATGTGACAGCCTTACAAAACATATACATATACATAACATGCATGATGTGAGGGAGACTCCCCCGTCCCCATCTAATGAGTACGTAAACCCGGCTGACCATCCGTTCCGAATCACTCTGCAACTGTCTATCTCTACAAATCTACAACACGGATAAACCGTTAGCTAACAATCCAAATATAAGCAGAATAAGGATAGAACAAACACACTCAAGATAACATAAAACAATCATCATGCTGGCACACAAACCGGTTATTATCTGTTCATTAAGTGAGTCACCTTATTCCATTTTACAGTTGTGGCACGAGAAATCTTAAGAGTTCTCGCCTCCGTTCCTTATCCAACTGGGTGTAGGTCTAGCTTACCTCCGCCGGTAGCATCACTACAAACCGAGTGTGGACTAGTCCCTAAAGAAACCCCCAGCGCCCTCAAGCTAACTGAGCAGAATGCCACCGCCCGTTACTCTTAGGCCAAGGTATAGGTCGGTACATAAATATTACTAAAATATAACTATAAGCATCTCATTCACACACCACTACCATTATTCATACTCATATCTAGAAGTCAGCTAAGTAAGCCCAAAGGACTTACCTGAATTCAAACATAATCTCGTTATCTCGACTCGGTTTCTAACCGCAGGAACTCAACCGCCTGTTATAAAAGGCAAGTGGATCAATAATATATCCCACTTAATTAGAAGTCTCTGACTTCTAAGATATTTAACTCTATCATCCGCTAAATTACCAAAATACCCTTATACGGATAAATGACTGTTTTTACCCCTGGTCCCGAAACTTTATAAAATTCCATAACAAAGTTCCAAACTATTCTTTGGAATTCAAAACCACACTCAAACTCTCAAAGGAAAGTTTGCTAAAGATTTAGAAGAGTTAACTACACTCTTGACTTTCATAAAAAGTCGTCAAGGTCCGACTTTGGCTTAATTTATGAGAACCGAATAAAAATATAAAAGTCTAACAAAAATCTCTAAGTCTTTTATGCTATGCGCTCTATCCATAGTAGTCAGAATTTCCCAAGAATACATAATAATCACTTCTACACAAATTCTCAAAGTCAGTTCCTAAACCAGAAATTCAGACTTTGCCAAAAACTGAGTATTTCTTAACTGTTCAGCCAGTCCACTTTGGACCTTCATAGATCTAAATCCAACTGTTGGATCAACCCCAACTTTTGATACACCACACTATGCATGACACTATATAACATATTAAAAACTGAACGGTGGATTATGTTTCTAAGGTATCCAAACTTAAGCTCAAACATGACTGCACAACCCAGATAATTCCAGCACTCAACAATTTCAGCAACATCCAGAAAACTGTTTAAGGTCTCAACTTCAAAAATTCATAACTCCTAAACCACTTGCTGGATGCATCCCAAACTTTAATATGTTCCACCACAATATGCCAACTATATCATATCCAAAATTCAAGTCAAACAGAGATCAAACTATTATTCAAAACTATCTCTCAAAACAGCATCACATGCTGTTTTTCCCAACACTCAGCACATTTATAAAAACTGTGTGAGGAGTCAACTTTGAGACACCATAACTCTCAAACCGTAGCATGGATTCCTCTAAAATTTTAGTATGATCTACTATACTATATCAACTATAACTTGTCAGAAATTCAAGTCTAACAGAAGTCAATAACCCCTCCAAATTTATTCCACAAAACTGCATCTCAAGCAAATTTCCTCAAACTCAGCACACTAAAAAAAACTGCATGAATAGCCAACTTCGGGATACTATAACTCTCATACCGTAACTCCGATTGTTCCCAAATTTTAGTATGATATACTATGCAAAACTGACTACAATATATCCGAAATTCATCGAGAAAAGAGGTGCATAACATACCTAAATCTGGACTCGAAAATGTCTGTTTGTCACTTCATGCACATTCAACAATCCGAGATCCTTCTCGCTACTGCTGTGTTTCTGTACAAGGTTTGCAAGTATCCATCAGAGATCAAAAGCCTAATAAAAATATCTTACAAAACCACATCACATGCTGTTTTGTGAGATAGCCTAACCTAAACATCAACAGGTCGAAACTCCTTAGCAGTAAACAAGGGCTCCTCATCTAGACACAACAACAACTCCTCCGATCGACGTATAGGGAGGATACATATTACACGAAATTCCCTCACGAAACTATTAAGAACTACAAAGGCTAAGTCCGGCTACCTGTCTACAGTAAGGAGGACGGAAGTCCGACGCCAATGGGAACTCCGGTGGTGGCCAATATCGACGGCGGAGACAAGAGTAACCGGCTGTCGCTTTCCCCTCACGCATTCGGTTACAATGCACACAGTGAAGCGGTCGAGGCTGCTTGCGTCGGCGATGAAGGCCTCCGGTAGTGGTTGCTGTCGGCTGAAAGGGCTCGCCTGTACAGAAGACAAGGCGCCATCAGTTCACCACAAGGGCTCTCGGTTTCCACTACAGAGAAGGGAGAGCAACTGTACTTACCCGGCGTCGGAGTGCAGAAGGGAAAAGCGAGGTTGGCGACGGCTCTCCTACCGGAGAGGACGATACCCCTGGCATCCTTGTTTGCGGCCGGTGCTGGCGAGATCATGGCGAAGATGAAGACGGTGCTGCTTCACGTCTAGCGAGGGTACTGTTGTGCTCTTGCGTGATTACCCGAAAGAGAGTGGTGAATTAGGTTAGAAGGGTTAATGAGGGTCTATTAGGGTAAAGATAATCAAAATAGAGGTAATTAGGATAGGGTTAATGACGGTATATTAGGGTAAAGATAATTACGATAGAGATAGTGCCACTATTCACGGGATTGAGGGAGTTTGGAAGATAGGAGAGAGAGAGTGCTTAAGTGTTGCCCAAGGTGACGTGGAGCTGTAGGAAGGAGTTTGTCTTGGGCTGGAGCTTCGGACTCATTAACAGCCCAGAAGGCCTCGTCTAATTGCCTTGTCACAAGGCCCGGATGGCAAAGAATTGAAGCTGCTTATGAAGTAATGGGCCCACCACCCCTGCTGAAGGAAAACGTAAGGTTGGGCTCGTCAGGCCTACTGAGTGAGAATGGCCCGCTAAGGCCGGCTGAAGGCTGGAAATAAAGAAGGCCCGTGTCCGGTAATGTTTGGTTAGACCCGTTAAATGTAACTCGAATCATGTTTCCGAAAAAAAAATTTTCAGATATTACCCGTTAAATTAAGTTTCATCCCGAAACTTAGGATAAGGATGATCCTTAAGGTATCGTATAGACATTTGTCTAGTGTATCTAACCACTATATCAAAAATCCCACCGTTCCCCTTTTCTAATCGTAAAAGCATCCATCATTTAATATACCGTAATTATAACACACATCAAAGAGTAAGCACTCAAGCATGAAAGTAAACAAGTAGTCAAATAATATCGTACAAATACAGGGTCAAGCCCTAATTAGTTGTTCTCAAGGTTACAACTATGTTTTTATAGATTTCAGAAATGTTACGTCTCATATCCATAGTATCTCTGGTAGCCTCGTCGGCTTTTCATAACACCACTGACTCCGAAGTCTCTTCATATACTTGCATCACAAGCGCTTGTTACTATACACTAGAGTGGATACTAGATATCTTCATGGTATCATCCGGCTCAATAGTCCGATCGTTAAATCTAATGACCTAATCGTGTCGGGTAGGTATCCCTCGAACTGAATCCGAGGACAATTGGGGTTATTCTCCCCAATAGGGTGTGGAATACTAATCCACCAATCACTTTCAAATCTGTTTCCAAGACCACACAAGGGTGTCTTACCTAATTCACTTCTAGATCGCTTGATGAGTTTACTGAGAACAGTTTATCCAACTTTCTTCCTTACTCTCATTGCAACCCCTTACTTCCGGTCGTCCGAAGGGTTCTGACTACGCACTCGGAAACAAAGGTCTTAAACTTCCCCGACTCCTTGATCATGTCTCTTAATAGGACTCAATCATGTTTTTCTTCAATTAAGGAATCATCACCTATACCTTTTTGGTCTTAAACCTGATATAACAATATAATCAACAATCTGATAGTAAAACCGGTTGTCATTTAATAGATCTCTATCATATCCTTAACTCCACCTCATACTCCTTACTCCGCTTCCAAGATCTTAAAGTGACAAAGAATGTGTCCGGAATGACGTACTAGACATAAGGTGATCTAACATCCCAGTCGTTGATCATAACTACTCAATAGATGATAACACACCATCTACACTAGACTCTTATACCCACTAGGTTTACCGGAACGAGAATATTCCTCTAACGCACAACTCGTGTCCATTCCGATACAAATTCCCTATACTCCACTCCGAGATTATGCTTTCTTTAAGTACGGTTACTGGGTCGCAACTATACTCTTTTCGCTACTCTTTCTTATGTATCTTTCGACTCAGGATGGTGGTTACACACTTTGAGCTTTTTGATGCAGACCACGCACAAAACCTTAATAATATCGTTAATTACTTTCTCCCTCCCATGAAAATACGCTCCCGAATACCCTTTAGGTATTAATTCCCAAATTTTTTTATCTGTCGACATGTGACGAAGTTGTCATGTTTCACCGGGATGGTGGTTACACACTTTGATTGAATCTTGTGTAATTTACCGAACAATTTGGCCTCCAGAAGGCGAATCTTGATGTTGTTTCGTTATATGAAATAATTTACTATTTTGAATGTATTTTGTGAGAGGAGTGTATGCGCAAGAAGGTTTCTTGTCTTGAAATTCCTTCCCTGCAAATCCACATATGATTCTTGTAACATTCATACATTGATGCTTTCTTTTGGAAGCACTTTGTTCAATTCTAATTGTTTCTGATATGAAAACAACATCAAGAAAATTTGTAAATTTCACATTATTCGATCAAAATCATAGTTAGAAATTCAAATCGATCACACACCACAAAAAATTAATGAAAACAGGAGAAGATGCAAAGCAACGCATCTCGAAGGTAAAGCCTCTTCCAAGGAATTCATGGAAGCTTTAAAGCCCTCTCTTAGCGGTCCCTCATTCTCCGCTTCTTCTTCCTCCTCTTCATCACTGTTCTTGCCAATGGATGAAGACTCGGCAGGCGAAGGGTGAAATCATATGTGGATTTCCTTCGGAAATCGATAAAAGCTGCAATCAAGATCCGACCATGATCCACTTCGACCTACCTTATCCAAACCTCCAGCCGGAACTAAGATCAGACTATAACACAGACACGCACTACATTTACAGGGTTTTTTTTACTATTACCTTGTGATGTAAGTGATATTTTGATAACCCCTGCATCATTGCCTTGCCTATCTCCATTGTCTAAATCAATAGTTTGGTTACTTTTTTCGTTTTTTTCTTTGTAAAAAAATGGGGTTGTTCAGCATATAATTGATATTTCTTCGTTTGTACCTCTTTTTATGTCTTTTCCATGATTATTTGTTTTTTTTTCTTCCACAAGGTGTACACAATATCAAGTTCTTTTTTATTCATTTATTCATTATAATTATCTTTAGTGGTGAACTTCCATCTTCACTTGGAAATCTTACTAATCACGAGTATTTATAAGACTTTTGTGCAATAATCTTAATTCATATATGTCATTTGTTCATCCAGCTCTGCGCCAATCATAAACACTATTGCCTTATTTTATTTACTTATTTGTGCAAGCAGGATTTTGAGTGACAACAATCTCTCCGGGACAATTCCATACTCACTTTCAGACCTTGCCAATTTGATCAGTCTGAATATGAACATGCTCTTAGGACACCAACATTTATAGTTCTATGTTTGAGCCTCTTTTATGTTTGATCAGTCTTTCATGCTCTTAGGCTTAAGTGGAATGGATTAACAAGTACCTGCTCAGACTTCCATTTAATTTGATGCTGCTTGTTGTTAATTTATTTTAGATACTGAACTACTTGATCTATTTCCAGTAATTTTTTTTTATCAGTTTGAGCATGTAGCATAAACGCTGGTATTCCTTGGATCTTATTCTATTTTTTTGTGTTACAGTTTTACAGGGAACAACTTAAACTGTGGAGGAAATTCTTTTCATCTATGTGCATCTAGTAGCAGCAGTTCGGGTTAGATTGACTTAAGTTTGTGCTCATCTTTTATCACATATTGGACCCAACAAAGTGTGAACTGACCAACTATCACCTCATCTGCTAACATGATCTTCACATAAATCGAAGTTTGGTATAATCTTTGGATATCATTGGAGGAGTTGTTGGTGTACTTTTGATTGTTGTCTTGATGAGCTTTGTGTATAACTTCAACCTTCTTATGCTAATGCTGCCTATCCTTGATTCGATAACATATATTTCATTTGGAACTAAATTGTTTGTACATCTTGTGGTATGTTTGTTGATCAACTCAAGCATCATCATGAAATCTAATTCACGTCAAACATGAGTACAATCTATTGCAATAAGATTGCAACTTCTACATGAAACAGTTTTTTTTTCCACCAAAGGCATTTATGTTCCTTCTTTTCTTACCTAATAGAGATAAAACCGGAGAGCCTATTTTGGACTGGCCTACAAGAAAACGAATTGCAGTAGGCACTGCTCGTGGATTGGCTTACCTTCATGGCCACTGCAACCCCAAGATCATCCACCGTGATGCCAAGGTTGCTAACGTGTTACTAGATGAAGATTTTGAGGCAGTTGTTGGCAATTTTTGCTTGGCAAAGTTGGTTGATGTAGGAAAAACCAATGTGACTACACAAGTACGCGGGACGATGGGACACATTGCACCTGAGTACCTTTCCACTGGAAAGTCATCAGAGAAGACAGATGTGATTATGCTTCTTGAACTAGTAACAAGTCAGCATGCAATTGACTTCTCACGCATGGAAGAAGAAGATGACGTCGAAAATCCAATCCAGAGAGTCCACCTAAACACACAAAGAAATCGAAAATCCGCTTGTGATATTGTGTATTTAACCTTAACGATAATTTCAATGACACTCTGGTTAAGAGTGTCACAATTCTGCAAACATTGGAGAATTTTGTCGTTATTAAAAGTTTTCATTATGGTCGGACAATTAAAGAAGAGTTGTTTAGTAGATTTTGTATGATTACAAAAAACACTTGCATCAGGACTTTTTGTGCATCAAGAGTAGCTTTAATCGAACGTCCAAACAAAGAAATTTCTTAATCTTAGGCATAATATTCAAGTCCCAAATCCAAGTTTTATCTTGTGTAACACCAACTTTATTTTTTTGGATCAAATCAATAGTTGTCTTTGTGGAGAACCAACCATAATCATTGTTAGCCCAATAGATTTTATCACGAATATCATTTATTGGTAAAACATAATTTCTAATTTTATCAATGATATAGCATGAAAGAATGGTCTGAATTTGATTGAGAAAATGGGTATTCCATTTCAAGTTAGTAATAGTTCGCTACCAGGATATTCTCATTAATTAAAGGATCATTTGTTCTTAATTTCAATAAAGGTTCATCATAAATCCAACAATCTTTCCAAGATTTAATAGTATTTTCATCACTAACTCTTCACTTGACACCCACATAATTTCCTTCTTAAATTTCATAAGTTTGTTCCATTGCCAAGAAGATGAGGAGTGATATTAATAGTCCTATAAACAAATAAGAGGATGAGGAGTGACATTGATGAGGAGTGGCATTGGATATAGTATCCATATACTCAATTAGGACGTACCTTTTATCATGTTGGATAATCATAATTGTTTTGTTCTTCATTTGGTATTCCTTCCATAGGAGGCATAGGCCTCTCGAGTAGAGTTGTCAAAAGTTGACCCGACCCGTGAAACCGACCCGACAAACCCGAGCCCGAACCCGACCTGGCCCCGAAAATTTTTAAAAAAAGAAAATACCCGGAACCGACCCGCTTGATATTGATTTAACCCGAAATAATAAATAACCCGAACGGTCGAACCCGAAAATGACCCGGACCCGATAAAACCCGAGTAGAATAACCAGATAACGACCCGACAACCCGAAGTAACCCGACCCGAAATGACCCGATAGCCCGAAGTACCCCGACCCGAAATGACCCGATATCCCGAAGTAACCCGACCCGAAATGACCTGATAGCCCGAAGTAAACCGACCCGAAATGACCCGATTGCCCGAAGTAACCCGACTGAAATGACTCGATAGCCTGAAGTGACCCAACCCGAAATGACATGTTAGCCCAAAGTAACCCGACTTGAAATGAGCCACTAGCCCAAAATAACCCGACCCTAGATAACCTTGATAGTGTGAAGTAAAATGATGTGATAGTATGAACTATAAACTATGAAGAAGTCCAAGCCAATATGACATGTTAATTCGGAGTAAATTGATAAAAATAAAATAAAATTACACATTTAAACCTAAAATTTTAAAACAATAATACTCTTACATGTATCATAAGTTCATTACTCTTACATGTATCATAAGTTCATAATTTGACATGATTTATCAAGAAAGAAAATAGATAGTATTTATCCCGGTCCGGCTCTAGTGAAGCTCAAAAACAACTTCATGGTGAAGTTGTATGGATCTAAACCGTTGATTAAGTTTAAAGGTTGAGATCATCTTGATAATTATGGCCAGTAATAATTGAGATCATCTTGATAATTATGGCTAGTAAATAAGAAAGATAATTTATGAAAATTTAAGAAATTTAATAGTACTAAAAGGAAAGCTAATATTGATAAAATAAAAATCTAAAATTTCCATATAAGTATTGTCTCCTCCTTTGCTAGTCACTAACATTTATGGATGTTTTGTACCGATATTTTTATTTAATCTAATTGTGTAATAATTAAACTTTTTGTATTATTATTTTAATGACATTTAAAATATCATTTTGCTTCATTTAGATAATTGTCGATCAAAGGTTAATATTAACAAAGAATATATTCAATACATTATTTTTATCTTAATAATGTATTGAATATATTACTTGATCACTACAATGCTTCCAAAGGTATGGATCGTCCCAAAAGTAGTGCCTTTCTTCGGCCTTCACCTTCTCTCGTTGTGCTTTGGTGAAGTCAGGGTGGTACTTTCCTCTAACAAGAAAATTTACAATGTCAGCAAACCAAGGTTTAAAAGAGTGAAGCTTAAACAGAACCTCTGTCGTTTAATCCGCAGGGGCGGCCAAGGCTTTACGCAGGGGCACAGGGGCGCCTTGCTCGATCCACAAGGGTGGGCCTCTAGTTGCGCAGGGGCGGTTACACAACAGAGAGTTGTGTAGAATGTGTCGTCTGGAAAACTCCCAAGTATGGATCTTCCTTTGGATGGATCTTCCTCCTCCTTCACCAGCCTACTCAAGTGGTCGGCCACCAGGTTCTCAGCTCCCTTCTTGTCCCGTATTTCCAAATTAAACTCGCTTTGAAGGAGCACCCACCGAATCAACCTTGGCTTTGCTTCCTTCTTCGTCATAAGGTACTGGAGGGCTGCATGGTCAGTAAATACTATTACCTTTACACAAAGAAGGTATTGTCCGAACTTCTCTAGTGCAAACACCACCGCCAATATCTCCTTCTCGGTGGTGGAGTAGTTTCTTTGAGCTCCATTAAGCGTCATGGATGCATAATGGATGACAGGTGATGCTCTTCCGTCCTTTTGTCCTAGGAAAACTCCTACAACATAATCGTTGGCGTCACACATGATCTCAAAGGGCTTCTCCCAATCCGGAGATCGGATGATGGGTGCACTAGTGAGGCACGCTTTCAAGGTTTCAAACGCCTTCTTGCACTCTTCATCAACCATGAAAGTTGCGTCCTTCTTGAGTAGCTAACACAACGGCGCTGAGATCTTGGAAAAGTCCTTGATGAATCTCCGATAGAAACCTGCATGACCTAGGAAAAAACGGATTTCATGCACATTAGTAGGGTAAGGTAAACTTTGAATCACATCAACTTTTTCCTTATCTACTTCTATCCCTTTTGAAGATATTACATGTCCTAACACAATTCCTTGTTCAGCCATGAAATGGCATTTTTCATAATTAAGAACTAAATTTGTTTCTACGCATTTTTTAAGAACAAGTTTTAAATGTTCTAAGCATGCATCAAAACTATTTCGATGGACGGTGAAATCATCCATAAAAACTTCTATAAAATTCTATATGTATTCTGCAAAAATACTTATCATGCACCGTTGGAAGGTGCCGGAAGCATTGCAAAGTCCAAATGGCATTCTGCGGTACGCAAAAGTGTCAAATGGACATGTGAAAGTCGTCTTTTCCTGATCTTCCGGAGCGATGGCTATTTAAAAATATCCCGAATATCCATCTAAGAAGCAATAGTAGGGGTGACCTGAAAGACGTTACAACATTTGATCAATAAAGGGTAAAGGAAAGTGATCTTTATGAGTTACCGTGTTTACCTTGCGGTAGTCAATGCAAACTCTCCATCCGGTTTGTGTCTTGCTCGGGACCATCTCACCGTATTGTGTTAGCATAAAACATGACGATATTTTAGGCACTTGTTTTAGTTATTTTTCCCTCTTTATAGTGTTCTTATATATGTGTTTGAAGCAATTGTGAGCTAGTTCACCCACTTTGTCGATATAGAGATCTACACTAGCTTCTTTGTGTTTTTAGGTAAATAAAGCTTGGAAAGGAGCAAAATGAGGAAGGAAAGGAGTGTTCGATTACATTTGATGGCAAGGTGATGCATTAGGAAGGCTAAGGAAGGAGCATGGATGGAAGATTGCACGAAACAAGGGCAAAGAAAGAGGAAAAGCAAGTCCACGTCCTAAAATACGGTCGTGGAAGAGGATTTGAGGAACCACGCTCTAAACCACGGCCGTGGACTTGGCATCATGAACGTGGACTTGAGTTTAGAGCACTCCAGAGAGTTACACGGTCTAAAGTACGGTCGTGGAAATCCTATGGCACCGTTATTTTAAAATCCACGCCCTAAACCACGGTCGTGGAAAGTTGTACTTGACCGTGATTTTAGTGATTCTGTGACGTGTCATATTTTGCCACGTCAGCCACATCATTGGGCTTTCTCGTAACCTACCTCGCCTTATAAAAAGGCTAGAGAAGAGAGTTTTCAGCACGCTTGCTTACACTCGCTAACCGTCGCTTACTTTCATGTACGTTTAGCCGTCATTGGGAGATTGGCTTGAGGATTGAAGTTTTGGAAGGACGTACTTTTCAGAAGATTGTGTACTTTGGATATTCTAGGGTTTTCATTCGAGAACGGATTGACACCCCGTTCTTTGTGAATTCTCTAGATCTTTGTGAGATTTTTGTTCCTATTCTTCTAGATTCATAAACATATTACCTTTGTGTGTGGATTTCGAGATTGACTTTGAGTTTTATTTGAGCTTTCGAGGGTTTTTCATCTTTTATTCTTCTTAAATTGAATATTGTTATCATGATAATGATTGTTGGCTAAAACCCTTTAGCAATTAAAAGGTGAAGGGTTGATAGTTGTTGCTTAGATGATGATAGATCGATTGTAACTTAATTGGACCCTGAGAGTTTTGAGAAATATCGTCGACGCCCTAAATCAAGGGTTTTTCTTGGTTTCCACGGCCGTGATTCTCAAGATCTAGCCGTGATTTCCCCTAGTTTACGAAATTTGCTTTTGCTTTGATCCAAAGTTAAAGATTAGCTTTAACCTAGCCTTGGCTTGCCTTTTCTAGGTAGTAGTGAGACTCAATATCCTCTATTTCGGTTTCGAGTGTCGTAACCTTAACCGTTTTGGCATATGTTTGATTCCTTGGGTTTGGGCATGGGTATTTGAGATCAATTCTTACCTTTAGATTCTTTCTGTACTGCAGCCTCAACAACCTTTATAGAGAGAGTCTTTTGGTTAGACATATAGGGTTTTGGAACTTCACCGTATACAACCTTACTTTAGTATACCTTTGCAATTCTCAACTTTGTCCTTATATATATAGTATATCTTGAATCGATTGCCATAATTTGATATCCGGATCTTTAGGATTGTTGTTTTCCCAATATTTGCAAAGCTTCTACATTTTTATTGCTCGATTACTTGAAACTGGTTTTGTTTCACTAATTCCCTAAGATCGATACTCTAGAATACTTGCTAATCTACGCCGATCTGTACACTGCGGGTTCGCTTGCTCTTATTCTAGTTTTATAAATTTAAAACTTATTTGCACGCACGTTTTAGGGCGAACATATTGGTTCTCCACCATGGTGATACCCCCTTTCTTTGGAACCACTTGAGTTGGACTACCCCACTTACTATCCGAAATTGGGAATATCATGTCCGCTTGGAGGAGCTTCAATACCTCCTTTTTTACCACATCCATCATTGGCGGATTCAATAGTCGTTGGGGTTGCCTAGATGGTTTCGCCTCTTCCTCAAGGAGGATCCTATGCTTGTATACGTGGTTCTCTAAAGCTTTTTGTGCTTTATCAAACGAATTAATGTAATTCTCCAATCCTTGGAGCTTTCCCAAGATTGTTTCCAGCATAGGATCGGGTCTATCCTTCTCTGATTTGCTTGAACTATTTGATGTTTGCCCTTGACTTTCAAAGGGGTAGAAAAAGAAGAAGGAGGTGTTAGTGAATTTCCAGCATGTGAATAGGGATTACCGGGATTTTGTTGGTTGGATCTCGAATTGTTGTTGGCGTTCCTATTGTTGTTGCTGTTCCAATTATTGTTCCGGTAATTGTTCATATTTCCTTGATTTTTCTTCTCCCTTCCTAAGTAGCCAACATCTTGCTCCTTTGTCTTTTGAAGGTTGGATTTCATGACTTCCTTCTGTTCTTTGATTTCCTTGTTGAGGGAGAAAATTTGAGCTTGAACTGCTGGATTTAATTTCGCTCCAGGCTCTCCGGAATTTCGATTCCCATCATCAGCTTTCCTATGGGAATACTTCTCAATCACTTTAGTTTGCTTCTCAATGAAATCCCAAGCGTCATCTTCTCTCATATCCATGAAAGTTCCACATGAAAGGGATTGCAGATTGAATTGTGTTGTCGCATCTAGTCCCTTGTAGTAAATCTCCAATAATTCCAGCTTTTAGATGCCATGGTTTGGGCAATCCAATAGGATATCTTGAAGTCTTTCCCAAGATTTAAACAAACTTTCATTAGGTTTCTAGAAAAAGCATTTATTTTACCTCTCAATTCCGTTGTTTTGGATGGCGGAAAGAACTTGGTGAGAAGCTCCGAAGTTAAAGTCTCCCACGTGCTGAGTTTTCCAGGTGGAAGAGCTTGATACCAAGCCAATGCTTTGTTCTTCAAAGAAAAGAAGAACGGTTTCAACTTGTAGCTATTTTTGATAGTCCTTTGAGGCTTCAAATTCTCCATAAGAATCTCATAGTTTATCAAATGTTGATGCGGAGATTCAGCTTTTGTTCCGCCAAACTGATTTTGATGGAGCATAGTGATGACTTGTGGGCGAAGTCCAAAGTCATGATCATCTTGCTCTCCAAGATTCACACCTAAACGGCGTGGTTGCTGAATTGGGTTCATTCGTTTCCCAGGAGTTTGTGGTTCAGCCACGAAATTAGCGTCTCTCTCGTCCCTAGCATGAACGCGAGGATCAACATAAGCTCGAGGATTAATTGGTGGTATTTCCTCTAGCTCCGGCATATCATCATCATCGGATGATTCATCTTTAGATGTTTTAGCTTTAGCTTTCTTTTTCTTGGCGTCATTCCTCTCCAATTTCATCTCTAAAATCATCGCCTTGAGCTCATCCATTTGAAACAGATTTCGCTCTTTTTCTTCCATAAGTGCTCTCTCGCTCAATTTGAGTTGAGCTCGAACTTCATCCAACTCCTCTTGGATGTTCTTCTCATTATTTTCAGCCATCTTTTTCTCTCTTAACTTTCTCTTCAAAGATTTCTCTAATTCGGGATCAAAAGGAACGAGGTCTCTGGTGGATCTAGACCTTCGCATATACCTAAGAATTTCGCAAAAATCACTCAAGTAGATAGATCAAATCACAAGAGCAAA
The DNA here is from genome assembly GCA_033239125.1 of Fagopyrum homotropicum. Classification (NCBI taxonomy): domain Eukaryota; kingdom Viridiplantae; phylum Streptophyta; class Magnoliopsida; order Caryophyllales; family Polygonaceae; genus Fagopyrum; species Fagopyrum homotropicum. The sequence continues at coordinate 96,278,816 of BSWB01000007.1, read as the reverse complement.
AGCTCCCAATCCCGACAACCGAAAACCGAAATTTGGCCTAAACCAAAACCCTGGCAGCGGCGCCAAAAACTTGTTCGCTCAAAAGTGTGCGTCACTAAGTCTTAAAATTTATAAAACTAAAATCAAGCAAAAGCGAACCCGCAGTGTACGGATCGGCGTAGTAAAGCAAGAATTCTAGAGTATCAAACTCAGGGATTTTGGGGGAACAAATTCATTTTATAAAGATAATCAGGCAAGTAAAAGCTTTTGTAAAGATGATAAGGAAAACAACGATTCTAAATATTCAGGTATCCAATTGTGGCAATCGATTCAAGATATTCAAAGGATATAAGGACAGAGTCGGGATTGCAAAGGTATATATAAGGTAGGGAATTGTACGGTGAAGTTCCATAACCCATATGTCTCACCCAAATGCTCTCTCTATAAAGGTTGTTGAGGCTGCAGTATAGAAAGGATCAAAGGATAAGAATTACTCTCAAATACCCATGCCCAAACCCAAGGTGATAAAGATAAGCCAAAACGGTTAAGGTTGTGACACTCGAAACCGAAGTAGAGGATGTTGAGTGTCACTACTACCTAGAAAAGGTAAGCCAATGGTAGTTTAAAGCAAATCTTTAACTTTGGATCAAAGCAAAAGCAAAGGACGTACGATAGAGGAAACCACGGTCGGAACTTGAAGAACCACGGCTGTGGAACTCAAGAACAAGCCGTGGAAAGCCTCGACGACGAGGTTTCTCGCAACTCTCAGGGTCCAATTTGTTTTGGTTCAATCTATCATTATCTATACCACAACTATCAACCCTTCACCTTAGAATCGCTTAAGGGTTTTAGCCAACAATCATCATCATCAAATCAATAATCAAGTTTAAAAGAGAAAAAGGGTAAATGCCTTGAAAACTCAATAATATCTGAACAATCAATCTCAAAGATAATCAAAGCGTGTTTATGTTCCAATGAAAGTAGAATCAAAGAAAAGAAAATCTCACAAAAATCTCTAGGAACAATGAAGGACGGGATGTCAATCCGTCTTCAAAAGGCATCATAAAATCTTCTCCAAATACGCAATCTCAAAATGCGTCCTTCTCCGAATCTTCCCTGTACGCAATAAGATCTTCCAAAATCTCTTAAGCAATGCTTCTGAAATGCCCTAGATGCAAGACGTCTGTTTTCCTCCTTCCTTCAGCCTTCTTATAGGGGAAAATAGGGTTACGAAAGCCAAATAACCGTTGCTGACGTGGCAAATATGACACGTGGCAACTGTTAAAGAAATCAAGGCCAAGTACAAATTTCCACAAGCGTGGTATGGGTCGTGGAACCTTTTTGTTGCTCTCGACCTTGTTTTCCACGACCTCAATACATAAACCACGGTCGTGGTTCTCCATGTTTGGCCGTGGAAACTCCAATTCCTTTGTAAAAGCCTTTGTTTCGTAAAGTTCTCAAATCATGCTCCTTCCTTCGCTCCTCCAATGCATCTCTTTGATGCCTAGCATGATCAAATACTCCTACTCACTCCATATATGCTTCAATCCAAGCCTTTATTCACCTAAAAACACAACAAAGCTTGTGTAGAATTGTTACGCTAGAAACGTACCACGCAAAAGTCTTACAATTTATAACTCGATATAATTTCCTAACTCCTAACGAACCCACAGTGTATGGGTCATTTTGTAGCAAGGATAGTATTCCGAGGTCGAACACGAAGACTAAGGTGAAATCAAATCAAAGAAGTGATCATGGATAGTGCAAATCTAGTCTAAGAAAAGAGAATGAAATAAAGAAATGAAAATCATGATATTTTTAGGTTTGGTTTTTGTGGTGATCAAGCAAAGATCACAAATCATGCAATATTGTAAATCAAACAAACAACTCAAGCTAGCAACACAAACAAGCAACACAAACACAAGATATGTGATCAAAGAGAGAAAAACGGATTCTAGGGCTTAGGACTTCCGGTTATGGCATTGGACTCAAGCTTCTAATTAACCTTGGACAAGCTATGGTATGTTGGGAAATGCTGTTTTTCAAATGGGATCAATCACCGGGTAGGTCTCATGGTCCATTAATCCCGCACCTAAGGTCCTATTACCGGGTAAGTCTCTAGGAGCCTAAGGTTGGGAATTCTACACAAACCGGATTGCTATCTAGGGGTCAAACCTCTCCTTACCGGGTAAGTCTCGGGAAGGCAAGTCCTAAGCATCAATCCTAGCACACTCAGTCCAATAGCGGCTTGTGAGGCTCACTACTACCTAGGGTTCGTCATCTTTGGTAATTAAGATCGGGAATTACCGGGTAAGTCTCTTCCCTCACTTAGTTTGCTAGCATTAGCTCACCCTAGGCTAGATTATGCTTAACAAACACTAGGATTTCAACAATCTAACATCCTAACATTCAAATTCATCAATATAAGCACAACAGAACAAACCACGGGTAGATCATACAGAACCACGGGCATGGAATTACATGAACTGGCCGTGGTTTTCATCAAAGGTTAGGTTCGAGCAAGCAAATCATCCAAAGGTACATTCAAGTCTATTATATCATAGTCCAAGCCCTAACCATCATTCAATTGCCCTAGAATCACAACTATCTAGCCAACAACATGCATTTTAAGATTCAAACTCAACAAGCAAACATTCATGGCTTCCATAGCAAGAAAATGAAATGAAAGTGAAAAGAAATAAGTAGTCTTAGCTGAATATGAGATTAAACAAGACTTACAACCTTTCAAACACAGCTCCAAAACGTTCCTTACAATCCTTCCAAATGTTCTCAACAAAAGTCACTCAAAAATCACTCAAAAGTTCACTCTAAATATCTATCTTGATGTGTTGTTCTTCCTCCAAAATGAGAGTGTATTTCTTCTCCTCCAAGAATTCCTGATATGGATAATGATAATGTGTGAGAGAATGTGGGAGAGTCCCCTAGCAACAGTCTGCAAGACCACTTATATTCTCCACCAAGAGCAAGGGTCGGGCAAAGAGATCGTGGGACACGTGTCAAAGCTGTCCAGACAGAAACCACGGGCGTGGAAAGGCCTTCTGGGCCGTGGTTTTCTCCGTTCAGCTCTCTTTGGATCATTAAGCCATGAGTTGGTGCAAGGCATGCACCAACAAGGTCCTATGTGTTCTCCTTTGCTCCTAGCTTGTTCCTTAAAGAGTCCGGATGTGTGTCATCAAGAGGAATGATCCTCGAATGTATCGATTAAGCTCCAAAAGCTCCCCAACATACCTACAAAACCGACAAGAGTTCGTGTAGACGTCTATTTCGACAATATGCATGAATTAAGCGTGAACGTCATGAACTAATGTCAAACCATGCATGAATAACGGGAAAAACTATCTAAATGAATGCCTAAACTAACGTCATAAATCATGTCATCATAGATCTCTATATCGACAAAATAGGTGAATGTGCTCATAAATGCTTAAAACTCATATCCATGTACACAACAAAAGGGGAAAAACAACCAAAACAAGTGCCTAATAACTTGTCATATTTCATGCTATCATTATGCATGAGGCCCATTACACACCTTACTCGGTGCATCCACGCACGAGTAAGATGTACCAAGAAAATAGGAGATCCTATTGGTGGGGCGGGCTCAAGCCCGATGTAGCTAGATATGTGGCCCGGAGGAGAGCTCCACCCACTGCGCGTGCCGCAGTGGAAGTGGTAGGACGTATCCATGGATTTTGTTACCGGTCTGTGACCGAGTAGGAGTTTTGACGCGATCTAGGTGGTAGTAGATCGGCTGACGAAGACCGCGCGTTTCATCCCGATTCGGGAAACGTGGCCGGTGAGTTGTTTAGTCGAGGATTTTACCCGTAAGATTGTGAGATTACACGGAGTGACGAGGACCATCATCTCGGATAGGGACGGGTGTTTTACCTCGAGGTTCTGGTAGTAGGTACACCCCGCCCTAGGTTCGAGTCTTCATTTCACCGCCGCATACCATCCACAGACCGACGAGCGGACTATCCAAACCTTGGAAGATATGTTGCAAGCGTGTGTACTAGATTAGGGTCAGGTATGGACAGACCACCTCCTGTTGGTGGAGTTTTCATATAATAACAGCTGGCATGCGTCGATTGGGATGGCACCATATGAGGGATTATATGGACGGAGATCCCGTACCTCATTATGTTGGGACAAGCCGGGGAGTTCGAGTTTTGTAGCTCCAGATCAGATACGGGATGACATGGATAGAGTTTCTTTGATCCAATAGAGGATGTTGGCTGCACAGAGCCGTCAGAGGTCGTATGCGGATAGGAGGCGTAGGCCACTAGAGTTCAGAGTATAAGCTTAGGTTTGGTTGAGGGTATCACCAACGCGGTGTGTCAAGTGATTCAGCATTAAGGGAAAATTAAGTCCCCGATCGGTCCATTCGAGATTCTGGAGAGGGTCGGTGAGGTGGCATACAGATTAGCATTGCCACCGAGGTTGGAGGGTATTCACCCGGTATTTCATGTATCTCAACTGAGAGAGTACATACATGACCCGAGGCAGATTATTAGCCACAAGTACCTAGTGGTCAAGCCGGACCATACTTTTGCGGAGCATCCGATAGCGGTTTTGGAGCGTAGTACGAGACGCCTTCGGTTGAAGGAGATACCTATGTTGCGGGTGCAGTGGGCGAGACGAGGAGCCGATGAGGCTACGTGGGAGACCAAGGATAGTATCCGGAGGAACTCTTCTGAGTTTTATGCAGACTTAGCGACACCTACGGACAGTCGGGTTAATCCCGAGCTCTTTCCTTGGTTATGCTTATGTGATTTGTGATGTGATGTGTATTGTGTGCTACTTATATGTATGTGTGGTTACATTGCGAGGTATTGATGTGGTTATGTGAGTGACCTTTGGATTAGAGGGCCGATAGTTGACGTTATGTGTCCCATACGGTTTTCGAGATGTGTTGATAGTGAGTTTCATGTTTAGCAAGTTTCAGGACGAAACTTGTTTTTAGGGGGATTAGTTGTAACATCCGGAATTTATATTCCAGTTGTTGAGTGGTTTATCGATCTTCCCGTGTGTGCGGATCAGTTTCCTGCAGACACGGGGTGCTGAGTGTCGGGATTTATTCCAAAATCCCGTACCGACTCTTCGTTATCCCACCTTTTGTTTTCCGTCCCTCGTTTCCTAGCTTGAGGTGACAAGAGGCCAGTTGACCCCTTGTTTCTCTCTCACCTTTTCAGCCCAGCTCTCTCACTCCTCTCACTCTTTCTCATTCACTTTAGTTGCTCTTCCGTCATTCCCTGGTGCCTCCTTCTTCACTTCCTCTTGGTTTTCTTGTGTGTGGACTGTAGTAGAGGAGATCTTGGATCTGGTTTGGGTAAGTTTTCCTTCTTCCCCTCTTCTCCTTTTTTGTTGTTTTCCTTCCTCTTCTTCTATTCTCATCCATGGCTATGGATGAAGCTTTTGAAGAGGGTTCTTATTGAATCTTCTGCATGCATGTGTTCTTAGCTCGTTTAGGTCATGAGGGAGAGCCTAGATACCGTGGATGATGTTTGGAGAAGGCCCAGTAAGAGAAGGAAGCATTTGAAGCAAAGAGCACAGTCAAAGAAACGAAGAAGATGGACCTTCTGTTGTTCGACCGCGGGGGCAGATCTTCAAAGGTGCAAGGGCGACCCAAGCCACCGCAGAGGCGGTGCCAGGACGCCGGACCACCGTAGGGGCAGCGCCAGAGGCCGCAGGGGCGGTGAAAGCCTTCTCCGTAGGCGCGCCAGCTTGTTTCACGGCTAGTTTCTTCAACAGTAGGCTTCTCTCCTCCTTCCTTCTTGGTTTCTTCCTTTGCTTAGAGGTTTATACATGTTAGTAGCATGCTTAGGGTGGACCTAGGGTAGATGTGAATGCCATCTAGTGGTTGTGAACCTAGGTACCCTTAGAACTCGATGGAATCGTTGTTGATCTTGTGTGTGTGTAGACCGTGTGGTCTCTCCTATCTTTATAGCCTTACTCCAGTTTGGGGGTAGTGTTTAACCTTATATGGGTTGTGGACTTTTGTTGTTCCCTTTCACATGTGTATCGAGTTTATGGCCTTTTTGGGTCTAGGGGTGGTTCCTAGCTTATTCGATGTTCGACCTTGTGTTCGGTTGTTAGCTTGGGAAGTCTTTGCGTTTGTGTATATGGGTCAATGTTGATGTGTGCCTCGTTATGATCAGGCCTTGGTTGTTCCTACGGGAAGTTGAGATCGTTTAGTTGGTTAGATATGAGACGAGGTAAGTCCTCGACTTACTTAGCCGCTTTTATGCATTATTTGGATATGTGATGGTGGTGTGTGTCAAGTTGCTTATGATCATGAAACTGCATTCGGACAACTTGGTTATATATATGGATATTGTTGGCCCATTGTGTTTTCTTTATTGGGGGAATCTCTGCGATTAGGCCATACATGGTATACGGGTGGGCTTCTTCTCCACTCCATATGGTATACGGGGAGAGCTCCGGACCACTCCTATTGGTTACACGGGGATAGAGGCAAGAGTTATAAGACTCTCGTCTCACACCTTGAACGAATGGTGTTAGTAAGGGAATAACTTAAAAAGAAGATAAGAAGCGGATTGTATGTTGATGAGCATGATCTGTGTGTTTATGGTTGCTTGCTTGTGTATGTGCCTTACTATTTATATAATGCCTAGAATGTGAGCTAACGGTTTTATACTAATTGTTGTAGATGCCCTACAAGTTAGGGACGCCGCTGAGTGATTTGGAGGAATGGACAGCCGGGGCCTCCGTACATTTTAGGACGGGGATGTTTATGTCTTTTGTCGTTGCAGTTTATGTTGTTTTGATGTACGTTGTGGATTTATGTATTGGAGTTGTTGTTTTGAGGACTCGGCTAGGTTTCCACCTTGTACTTTACATTTCGGTATTCTCGCGCATACATTATAAACGATTTAAGGTTTGCCTTTATTTGTGCCTTGATGGAAAAGTCCGGTGAAATTGTTGTCAAACTAAGGGTCATGATCCATTGTGAGGTCTCCGCCCATAGCATCCCGTGTCCCGCGGATTTGGGGTGTTACAAATTGTCTACTCACTTTGGAGATTACAGAACTAAGTTGTTAGTCTTTTCCTTAACGGAGATTACAACAACTTGTAAGTCGCTTGTCTACTCACTTGTGAGATTACGGTGCCTTTGCTTGATTAAGTTGTTTGTCTACTCCTAATAGAGATTACAACAACTTGTGAGTTGTTAGTCTACTCCTTGGAGATTACAGCAACTTTGACACAAAATCGGACACCGAAAACCAACAAACATTGCTTTGGAAGATCTCTCTTTTGGTTTTTAACTTTTTATTTTAGGCTATCTTTTGTCTCTTATTCTCTTAGATATAGGGTTTAGTAGGAATACCCTCTAACTCTAGGAGGATTAGGTTAGATAGCCTCGTTATAATAAGCCGTTAGAGCCATTAGGTTTATCATCCAATTTTGATTCAAGAGTTTCATCGTTGACACTGTAGTAATCCGCCGACTTGCCCCATCGATCAGTCACTGTTCATCCAATAATAAAAGTTGACATTCTGAAAGTGTGTATTTCTAATTCCCTTGTTCTAGGGTTTGCAGATCCCCACTCTACATGGACAATCTATGATGTTAATGATGATATTTATCCCTTTGATTAAATGTCTTAATTCATGTTTATGGTAGTATAGTGTTTGTTTATGCAAGATGTGGGAGCTACATATAAATTTACTTTTGACCTATTTGTACTTCAAGGTGTTTATTACAAGATGTGAGAGTTGCAGAAGGTTGTTTCTTACATAACATGATATATATATATATATATATATATATATATATATATATATATATATATATAGGGTGTGGTTCCCATGAGAACACCCCTAACGTGAGAACATGAGAACAATCGTACACCGTTGGATGTGAGTTTTAAGGGTTGAGATTTAGAGTAGATATCAAAAATAATAATAACTACGAATAATAATAATTACGAATCCAACAATAACTACGAATAATCCACTCAACCAACAATAACTACGAATAATACATTAAATGATATGGCACATTCGTAACAAAACTAATAATAATTACGAATCTGTTCTCATGTTCTCACGTTAGGGGGTGTTCTCATATGATCTATATTCTATATATATATATATATATATATATATATATATATATATATATATATATATATATCAAATGTTGATATTGTTGTTATCAATTGAGACCAAAAATGCATTATTGTCATAATTTAGGTTATGTAATGCTTTTACTATCACTATTATTATTATTATTATTATTATTATTATTATTATTATTATTATTATTATTATTATTATTGGATACAATTTTTGTTAAAATTGATTCTTCTGATATTGGATCATTTGATACAAACCCTATTTTCACTTCTTTTTTACTATTGTAGTTCCATTAATTTACTTGTTTGCGGACTCGTACCCTTTGATCGACCCAAATTGTGCTTTATTTCCTAATGTACTTATGTTATTTTCACTTCCTTTTTAATATTGTGATTCCATTGATTTACTTGTTTGCTGACTCTCTATCTTTTTGTTTTGTGTGTTTGTTTATTGCCTTTACAATTAATTAGGTTGATCATCAAAAAAAATACAACCATAAACTCATGGATAAGAACACCATGTTAGGAATTATAGTCATGTTGTTGGAATTTGACAAAAGTCCAATTCAATATTCTAGCATCTAACAATTGAATCTCATCTAAGTGTTTACCTCTCGGTTGAGATTAGATAAAATACATAAGAACTTTACCTTATGTTCAATGCTCTAGAGATTGACTGAAAACATATCATTGTCAAACATGCATAATAACAATCAAATCATAACATTTCAACCATAGATTGGGGCTTGCACCCCCAACTATGAAAATAGATCTAGATAGACATTAGAGAAGAATAAAAGGAAGATAGACGAAGCATACTCACAAGGAGAACAAAGGAAAGATAATGATGTGAATTTGGTAGGTACTCAAAAATCATATATTCCCGCAAGTTAACGGTCATTGTCAATGCAAGTATATGATTCTTTTATCAAGGTCAAATTCCATAGAGATTCTATATAGCTTGATTGTGATCAAGTTCAAAAGCAATGTCTAAGTGTGTAAAAACAAAAAATGAAAAAAGAGTCATCAAAGGATCAAATCTTTTGGGGAAGTGAGTACTTCAAAATCAAGTAGCACAAGAGTATCAAATATATGAGAAAACACTCTATTTGGGGCTAATCCTCCCAAACCATAACTAGTAGCATACTTAAGAAGTAATATTTAATCAATGAAGGGAATAGAGTGCATGTACTTTAGGCGAGCTTTATCTAAACATCCTAATCCTCTTTTGAATCTCATAGGATAACTTTCTGTCAATCAAACATGCATCACTTGGTGTTTTCGATTTTCATAATAATTGATTAAGCTTAGTCACAATCATGATCATATTAGACAATATAAGCATCACATGGTGTTTGCTATTTGCATACTTTATCTACGATAATCACAATTTGGCTAAAAAAATCATAAGTATGCTTAGTCATCCTTTCGGCCCCAATCATTCATACTCTAGCATGATAGACATCTTAATATTGCATAATCATTCTTACTTTACCTTGTAAGTCTCAACTTGGATGATTAATCTAGACATCATTCATTCATGCATGGAAGAGTATAATGCTTTAAAAGATAGATTTAAGCTAGTGAAAATCTAAACCACCAACATTGAGATAAAACTAACAAGAATGAATAATAAAATCCAAATTCATTCCCTTGTACATGCGAATAATCATGCTTAGATTCCCTTCACATCATAATTAAACACAAAAGCAATACTAATCTAGCATGATTTGAGGATGTCATCCCACAGTCGAGCTACTCACTCATAGTAAATGACTGCATCATAACAACAGAAACAATGCCATGATATGAACCTAGAAAAGAAATCAGAGAATTGGGAAGAAGAATGAACGAAGTTGGCCCTACCAATCAAAAGTTATGAGAAAAACAAGTTGAACTAGTGAAGAACTAGCAAGAACAATTGAAGAACATTAAACTTTCCTTATATTGATCCAAATTTCCGTCCAAATTAGCTCCCAAACAAGTTTATAGATCTAAAGTAGTAACTAAGAGAGTATTTTGAAGAGTGTATGAAGAGATTATACAAATACATTCAACCAATATGCTTATATAGGGTTCCAAATACATGGTCCCCCAGGAAGCAAGTGGATCAAGTGGCAAAGTTAGTTAGAAGGAATCTCCTGGAAGGAGCTAATGTAGAAACTCGACAGAGGCACCTCGAGTGGACTAGACACTTTGCTTGAGTTTCTTCTCCTTAACCTCGATTTCTTCCACCGACTTAGTTGTTGCTTTCTTTGCTCAAGTGATTTGTCTTCTTCTCTCAAGTTTTATTGTCTTTTTCGCTCAATTGATATGGTAAACTCGAGAGACGTTGACCTCTCATGTTGAAGGTCATAGACTCGACCTATCTTCCTTTAGGCAAGCTTTATCACATCTTTAGGCAACCACTTTGTCAGTAGAAATCCTATCCATCATGTTATCATGCCCTTGAAAAACATGGTGAGAGCATGAAGGAGTTGAATTTGATTTCCGGGCTTTGGTGCATCTTCACTAAGCTTTCTTGTTCCTTCCTTCTTGTGAGACAATGTTGACTTGCCTTGTTGCTTCAAGCTTTGTTTATTTATCCTATACTTATTTTGTACTTCCTTAGCAAGCAATCCACATATGGGAGTGAGTGGAATGAGAGTCTTTATTGTTTGAGTTGTCCCACCCTTGATCAAAAAATCATCAATAGACCTTGGATGGTCATATCTGGAGCTTTCCAATGAGGTTTGTCATAATGACCATATCCTCAATCTCTTTCTCCATTTCCAAATCCCTTTCCTAAGTATCTTTTGGGACAACTTCTTCCTCAAGAGGCACTTCTAAACTTGACTCTCCAATGCTTGTCTTTTTAATGTTTGGTTCTTCAATGCTTGGCTCCTCTTCAATCATCATCTCTTCTACTTGGTCTTGAATAACTTGAGGAGCCTCATGTCGCTTTGATGAATATCCACTTGTTGAGAAAATTATTGATCAAGCACCTCTTTAGTATTTGAAATTGATTCCACTTTGGTGATGAGCTTCTTCTTCGTCTCTAGCAATCTAGCTTCAGCTACTATAACAAGAATCTCTTCATGCTCTATTCCTCTTCTTGACCTAGTTGTTGCTCAAACATCTATCAATCTTGTGCAATGGAATCAACTTTGACATTGATTTTCTCATGTATTTTTTGCATTTAATAAAGAAACTCTTCATTTTTCTCTACTTGTTGGGCATTTCATCCATCATATCAATTGTCTCACCATATGCCTCTCTTCTTATATCACACAAAGAAGTTAAGTTATTAGCCATTTGAAGCACAATCTACAAATCACAAACACTCACAAAAAGTGTATCAAAAGTAACAAAACACTTAAACTACTATTAACTATCAAACAATCAAACGAAGTCAATAACCCCCTACAACGGTGCAAAAAACTTGATGTGAGTTTGGTAGATACTCAAAAATCTCATATTCCCGCAAGTATATGGTCATTGTTAATGTAAAAATATGATGTTTTCATCAAGGTCGAATTCCATAGGGATTCTATACATCTTGATTGTGTTCAAGTTCAAAAGCAAGGTCTACATGTGTAAAAGAAAGGGGAAAGGGTGATCAAAGGATCAAATCTTTTGGGGAAGTGAGTAACCAAAATCAAGTAACACAAGAGTATCAAATATATGAGAAATACTAGGTTTGGGCTATTCCTCCCAAACCATAATAGTAGCATCCTTTAGAAGTAATATTCAATCAATGAAGTTAATAAAGTTCAAGTACTTAAGGTGAGCTTTATCTAAGCATCTTAATCCTCTTTTGAAGCTCATAGGATAACTTTATATCAACCAAGCATGCATCACATGGTGTTTGCTATTTGCGTACTAATTGATTAAGCTTAATCACAGTCGTGATCATATTAGACGATATCAGCATCACATGGTGTTTGTTATTTGCACAGTCTATCTACTATAATCACAATTTGGGTACAAAAATCACAAGTGTGCTCAATCATCCTTTTAACCCAATCATTCCTACTCTAGCATAATAAGCATCTTAACATTGCATAATCATCCTTACTTTACCTTGTAAGTATCAACTTGGATGAATAATCTAGACATCATTCATTCATGCATGGAAGAATACAATGCTTTAAAGGATAGATTTAAGCTAGTGAAAGTCTAAGCCACCAATATTGAGATAAAACCAACATGAATGAATGATAAAATCCATATTAGTTCCCTTGTATATGTTATTAATCATGCTTAGGTTCCCTTCACGTCTTGAATAAACACAAAAGAAATACTAATCTAGCATAATTTGGAGATTTTCACCCCAAAACCTAGCAAGAGAACTACTCACTCATCGTAAATATGGACATCATAATAGAATAATCAAATGCTATGGTAGGAAAGTAGAAAAGATATAGAGAATTAGGAAGAAGAATGGACAAATTTGGATTTACCAATCAAAATATCTTCAATAATCTTCAAATCTCCGGACAAAATCTCTCAAATGTATTATGAATGTATATTTCAATCTTATTCTTAAAAGGGAAAAGGGAAGAAGTTGAAGAAGATAAGATAAAAGATCCATATTTTTGCCGACAAAACAACTATTTATATCTCATACCAAAAATGGGTAAAAACCTAGGGTTTTGTGTCTAGGGCAATAAGAACGGGTCATGAACAATATAAGAAAAGGTGGCTCAAACCATTCCGGAGACCGTTATTGGCCTCAATTTAGAAAGAACAGGTGGTGACCGTTAGTCATTCTTTTGTGAATTTTGGCTGAGAGTTGGCGAAGTCCGTTCCAAAGACCGTTCCACCGGTTGTTCTTCTCCTCAAAGAAAAAGTTTGGCCGGCATCCGTTATGGAGACCGTTCTTTCACTATTGCCTTGACCGTTCTTTAGGATAACACTCTTCTTGTATAAGGTCTTCCTCGACCGTTCCAAGACAGAGTTGGGCCGTTCTTGGATGTGTTTGCCCTTCACTTGTTTGGTCCCTTTTGCTTGCTTTTGTCCTTGACTTCTTTTCAGGCATTCTTCACACCTTGACTTTTCCTTAAGACCTTGTTTGGATTGCTTTTATCTTTTTATAAGTATTTAAATGCTACATAATCACCTATAAAGCAACACCAAGGTACTAGACATCCATTGCCAAAAAATATTCATAATGGAATGCATGGATACCTATTTCATGCAAATATAAGTCTATTCTAGAACTAAATACATCTAAAAGATATGCATGAAAATATGTTATGACTGACGGAAGAAAGGAAATGAGATGATGGACTGATGGTATTAGAGATGTTTAGGTGTTCCGACGGCTGGATGAGGATGGTTGTTGCGGCGGTAATGGAGTGGAAGAGGAAGAAACAAGGTGTTTGGATGAATGATAGTTAGGATTAACTCAGAAGCTCTCGTGTTTCCTTCAACTCCTATACATCATCTTAAGTCATGTCTCTGTGTAGGTCATACAAAACTGAAACCGATAAGTTACAAGTCTCATCCCAAAGATGCTCCGCAACGATCCATATAAATCCTGAGAATTTTTTTTTTATCACTAAAATAAAATACAGAAGTCTCCAAGGAGTAACAATGTTTGTTTCTAACCATCACTTCGAAGCATTCAATATTACTTTGAAGCTCTACTAATAAGCATCAAATATGAGCTAATGGGGTTAAATTTACAACCCAAAAATTAATTGAAGGCAAGAGGCTGCGAGCCAGAATTACAAACAAGCCCAGCGGCATGAATCACATTAGTACAACTCCCCATTTGTTTCAGCAGAACCTGCAAGGCGAACCCCATCACACTGTTTATCATTGCTCTCTGATAAATGATATCAATAAGCTTGCAAAATAAACGAAATCGAACTAGGAATATACCCATCATCTGCATCCAAACAACTTGATTCCGGGATCTCGTTTAAATTAATGTATGGGTTCATTCTTATATCTTCTGTGTTTGTTGCTGGAGCGAGTTCGAGTTCTTGTTCGGGTGCTGGTGCGGGTGCTGGTGCTGGTACTGATGATTTACAGCGCTTCAGCCTCTTCCCCCTAACAGACAGAAATACCAGAGAATCAGCAATGGATCAAAACTGCTGTTTAAGATCTTAGGTCTCTCGTTCAAAACGAAAGGCAGTCCAGGATCCAACTTGAGTAAGATAATCTCAATTAGTGAAGAAAAATTGTATGGCAGGGATATAGGGCACAAGGTCCTTTTTCACCTCAGACCTCGAGACATTCATTTTAGAATTGAGTCAAAATGATTTTGTTTTCCCTTTTCCAAATATTAATTATATTTTCCAAGAGATTGCTTGAATGTAGAATAAAACTAAACCCTACAATTATTCCACCAATGCCTCTTAAGATTTTTTTTGCTTGGTGATGACTGTGTGGTTGAATTGTATTTTATATCACATCTAATAACAATATTTTCAAATGAAAAAGTTACCCAGCTTACCTTTGTTAACATAGAGGTAATAAGTTAATACAGTTGTTGTAACCTATTCAGGCACAGGTATTTCGGAAGATATTACCTTAACAATTAAAACCAGGATCATTATCAAGGAAGTATATTCAAGGATAATAATAATAACTTCATACTTCAATTTTTGCTTGAAGGCTTCATCCGACTCAGAAAGAAGTCAATAAAACTTGAAATATCAAATTAATTAGGAAGGCATTTACCTGTGTGAAGAGATGTGCTCACTAACAACTTCTAATTCCAAATGATCAAAGCTAAACCACTTCTCGTTCAACTTTCCTTCGTCCCCACTGCTTATATCTGCTGAGGTGAGAATAGGTTTAGAGCCCCCAATCGAAAGATCAGCTCTCCATTAAAATTAAGCCACAAAATAAATTTATTATTTTAATTCACAGAAAATAAATTTATTATTTTGTTTATGATAATTTTTTTGTAGGATACGGAATTGACCATGTCAAGGACACAAGCTACATATGTAGTTTTAATTCACAAAAACTGAGGCAAATGTAAATTCTCCAAGTCACCAAGGGCTAAATTGTTCCTTTTATTGAAAATACTAACTGATGATGATATTGTAGATTCTCGTGATCTTACTAAATAGCAAAGTAGGATTTTTTGTATGTGTATTCCCATTGTGTCTACATTTTTTTATCTTATTTCATTTGAAAACGAATAATCCCTCTAGCACAATGGCAACGTCATTACGCATCCATTATAAAGACCTAGGATCAAATCATAGTCATTGCATTTGTTTTAACATTTATTGCATAACTGAAAAACATATATCTTTAACGCACTATTTTTCATAAATTGAAGTAAAAAAATTCATTGATTGCGTGAAATTATATTTTATCATATTATTGCAATATTTGTGATGTACTACAAATTAGTTGCACTATCTAAATATTAAAATGACTAAAGTACATACGAGATATCATAAGGAAAACATTGAGTACGTAATTTGTTAATAAAAAAGTTAACCTCGTGCATGGCATGGGGCCGATCACTAGTATAGCATCATATGCTAGTAAGATTTTGTAAAAAATTGTAGAGTTGATCACTGAATGATCAATCTTATCTAAATTTATTCTTCAGTTCAGACCAGCTTTGGAATATTAAAATGAAACAATGAATTGCTGTTAGATTTATTCAAATAAATTGCAATTAACAGACATCATATATACAATTACGTAGATAGATAAATGATATATTCAGGGACCTTTTAACTAGTGGGAGCAAAAAAACAACCTTGAAGTAAGAGGTCTTCCTTATTGCATCCCTTTAACCTCCAGAAAACACGGCCCTTTGTATCGATAAGGACAGGTTCAGTTCTCAGGGCGTCTGGTTGTCCTTCATCTGCATACCAGAGGTAAGCACAAGGATACTGAATGCAGGAGGAAGATTGACAAATAAATGCACAAGTCTTATCTTTTGGAAAGGAAAAACATATTTATAAGTTGGGTTATGCAAGATAATTACATTAGTTACAATGGAAAGGTCTAAGTCAGGCAAAGCCTACACATAAATGCAAAGACAAATGAGCTTGTATGGTGTTCATCAGATTCTCTCAACCAAAGAGGGGGGAAATTCAGCATTCCTATTAAGTTTCTGCCTATATAACCAAGATATCACAAGTCTAATAGGCCAGTGGTAAGAATGTTCCATGTTTAAACTGTAAAAAATACAGGAAGTAACAGAAAATTGCTTCAGAAGCCTTCACATAATTTCCCAACTCTAGCAGACTAACAGGAGAAACAGCAACCCAATACAATCAATATATTATTTCCATGCATCCCATATGAGCCTGTAGTTTGGCCCCATTTGTAGGGTTTTAATCATATAAAAAATCAGACCAAAATTATCGGCCAACTTTTAGCAGGCAAGAAGTATAGACAGCGGAAGAACGGACACAGAGAGAGCACCTTAAACTACAATTTGCTTGGAAAGAAAAACAAGAAACGGCTATCAATCAGGAAAAAACATAGTTCTGCAAATGCATAACAAAAAGTGCCTCTAATGGACATACTTTACATGACAGACTATAAAAGAGAAACTGTATCTACAATGATGGACTATTTTTGCAACTTTTAGTGTTTAAAAGAAGAAAAGTTAATTTCTTTTTCTACTGGCAGAAGTCTATAAAGCACAGGTTAGTCACTTTTTAGGATAGCTAAACAAAATATTCTAAACAATGCCATCACTAAACAGTTGCAGAATAAATTAAGAATCTAGAGCATACATCTAGGCAGCAAGGCTGTAGTCTCTAATATCTCAGCATGTACACGTTCAGATTCAGCTTTTAGTTCTGAAACTGTAGCGTTGTGCTCAGAAATAGAAAGAGAAGCACCATTTTGAGCAATAGTTGCTTTCACAACTTCATCATGCAGTTGCTTCTTCAAGAGCTTTTCCTGCATACACACATCCCCTCAGAACAAGAAAACTAGCACAGCTTGCATTATTGACTCCAGAGACTAAATTAAGTCAGACTACCTTTTCCTTAGCAACAGCCAATTTTCCTCTTGCTACCTTTTTCTCTTCAAGGAATTTCAGATTTTGTTCCTCTAGCCAAGTCCTCAATCGCCTGAAGTGGTGGTATGGTTTTCATCAACATTTCCATAATAAGAATTTTTTCTTCTCAAAAAGTTATATTTAAGTAACTGATGTGTGGTATAATTAAATAAAGAAGCCTTGTCATTTGGAAAATGTCATAGTGGTACCCTGACGTTTGAAATTTGCATCATTAGCGAAATCTGCTAACCCCATTAGATTCATATAATGTTTACAACTATTTTGTCGTTAGTCCACATCATTTCATTAATAATACGTGGCTTTATGTAGGCTTCCGATGCCCAATAACAGAATATAATGAAGTCAGCATTAGTAATCAAGAAATAGTAAGTTCGAATGTCAAGGTACTTTTAACTGAAAAGTTTCCTTTTTATTTTTTCTTCACTCACATGGTCTCAAGAGTTTCATCACATAGAAAGACAAGTAGACTGAGCTTTTCAGAGGAGCCCAATTTGTAATATTGATCATTTGTCTCCAGATCTAAGGAAGCTAATTCTTTGGGCACCCATTCTGACTCAGAAATGCATACTTTCAATATATGCAACCAACACCTTTTGCCATCTATTGGACTTAGTGGAGACCTGAAATGGAGCCTAAAATGTCAAAATCGAAAAGGAGCTTCATCTGATATAAATGGAAACAAAGATATGAATTATACTCTTCTCCCAAGTCCATTATCAACATCAGCAATTGGATTTGAAATTGGATCAGTGATGAGGTCTTTCCTGGTCTGCTACGTCCAGTCATGATATCGTACAGGATTGAGTCAGCCTGCCCTTTCTTGATATCAAAAATCTACATAAGAGATTTAAGTGAACAATCATGCGTCTTATGTACAAGATTCTTTAAAAGTCAGATAACCATGCAAATCCTATGGATGATTGATGTCAGCCTGTCCTTTTCTAGACATCAAGAACCTACATGATCAAGAAAATTTTTGTGAACAATCATGCATCTAGTGTAAACTCTTTTTTACAAGTCAGATAACCATGCAGATGTTACACATTGATTAAAACGGATTATGAGCATATGAACAGCGGTCTTCCAACATCATATAATACCATATGTGTAGTCTAGAAACACAAGTAATATCATTTCCAGCCTTGTATCTTTTTATTTTCAAATATTCACTTATTTTCAAATATTCACTTAGATACCTTGATGTTTGGTATGTAACTATAGGTAGGGCTGGTAGGTTTCATCACTTAAGTAGGCTAATTTTCGGAACTTCAAATAATGGTTATTAGACTCTGTAATGCTAAGATTAATAACAAAAGTTACAACTTCAGCAATATGGATTGAATAAATCAATTTCAGATGCTGGCAAAGTTAGCAATATATCCTTTATTGGCACAACAAAAGTGGTCAAGTTAGCAGAATGATACTTTCCCGAGCTAACTTTCTAAATTTTATGCTAAACAACAAGGCAGCTAAATGACCAGATACACATAAGAGAAGCCGTCACTAAACAAAAGGGTGTCATAAATGCAACATGTAATGCCAAATTACAACATAGGTTGACTAGATTAAGACGGTAGCTAATCAACAGAAAAGTTAAGCCTACCTCCCCAAATGTACAGCAGAACTCAATAAATTGTAAGGCATTCCCGACATCTTCAGCCGGTAAGTCAACTTCAGCCACACTAGTCAACTCTGTGCCATTAGGCAATATGATCTCAACCTCCTTTTCCTCCTCATCTGGAAGAATATCAAAATCATCAGAATACTTATTTGCTTTCTATAAAAGATCTCCATGAATCTTTCAGTCATCTTACCTTTTTCAGCATCATCCATCTCCATGTGCTCCAAGGCAGCATCAAATGCCTGATCAAAATGATTTTCTTTCAAATGTTTCAGTGGTAAAGCAACAACACGATCCAAGGGCATGAGCCATGAAGGACTAGTAAATCTGAACTGAATGCAGACCTTCCAAATTATAATGCTACAAAAAAAAAAATCTAGCAAGACTATAAGGGTACATTGCAAACCTCATCTGAAGCTGACAATTTTTCTGGTGAGATTAGCTTAGTCAGAATGTCAGTGCCTTTAACATTAAACATCTCTGAGACTGAAGAAAATCCAGAAGCCTTGGCAGTGTGGACTAGCGTTCCAGTAGGTTGATATCCTCGTTTTCGCCTGCAACCAAAAACTGTCAGGTTTTTACGCAAAAAGTTAAGGCCTTTTTACTCACCATATAAGGAGATGTAGTTTATTAGACATGTTGAATGATACGAGAGAAATGGTCATAACTGTTAATCAAGTCATTATGTAAGCAAGAGAAGGTGAATCAACATTAAATAGTTGGTCACATTTTGTAAATGTCCCTAATTTATGAACTAATATAAATGAAGCTTGATTTCTTTTAGTCTGCCTTCCTACTTGATTATTACTTAATGAATTGCAAATATCAAATTTGTAAACCACCAAAGAGAAAGAAATACGGGGATTACATGCAAAAACTGCAGTTGCAAATGCCTCGGCATTTCGGACATTTCCAGTCATCAAGAATAGCCACCTCCTCGGCCTTCTCTCCGTACCTAATTCATCAGTAAAAAAAATGAAAATTTTCGAAAAGCTACGCACGCTGAGGGGAACATGTCATCTTTCTTAGTGTGTAAGCAAGTGTGAGGATTTATGTCTTATGGATCATACCTGTTAAAAAGGCATTTGCAGCACAACTTTATGACACACTGCTTATTTTTCTTTATGTTCTTGCACGCAGCTGCAAATTGAAGGGTCTTCTGGCGGCACTACAAACGATCCATATTCTAGGTTAAGATCAGTTAGCATAAATACAACAATACTCCCTCTGGTTCACCATGTATGACCTTATAAGTGTTATTAATGCGTAAACCATCCATAAATAGAATTTTATCCACCTTTTCATTTATTATTTGTAATTATAAAACACTATTTCTCCGATTCCCATACAACTATTCACGTTCAAACATTGTGTTTTTTACAAATTTTCTTGATTATTGTGTATCAATAATAGTAGACCTTCTACTTTTTAGCTTTCTTAATTATATGTGTTTTTTTTGTCTAGTGTCAAACATTGTGAACCGGAGGGAGTAATATTTTACCAAAAAAATACAATTTTAACATGATGAAGCAGCAGAAAATAAAGCATATTGATCGCTACATCAGATCTGCACCACACCCTTGAAGCTGTTTAATTAGTAACCAAAGACTTAATGAACAGTTTAGGCAAACATGAGATTGGAGAGTTGGTTATGTTCTTATAAATCCTAAAACAAATCTATCGATTGCAGGGAAGGCCAGAAATTACCTACAAACACTACAATCACTAGGTTTCACCCTTCCGTTTGTGACACTTTTGTCAATAGGAGCTCTTCTCATTCCCATTTTGGAACAGCTTTTACTCGAATTAACAAAATCAAAACAAACCTTCAAATCATTGAAAGCGTCAATTAACATTTAAATCCTAGGGTTTCGTAGTCCACATCAACAATGCCCTAAATTAAACTCAGCCTATCAAATATTAATGGAAAAGATTGCAACAGATTCTAGAACCCTAATTCAGGCCACAAGCCATCAATTCCCATGAATGATGTAGCACTTAGCTTACCTGATGGCACGTCTTCCCGTTCTTAGCACAGGAGGCTTGATCATCCGCAAGCGGAGCTCCGGAGTGGATCTGGTCGGGCTGCTTTGGAACCCCCGAACCCAAGTTCCCAAGGTGTGGATCATCAACATCCATCATATTCTTATTCACCTCCTCCATCATGCGCTTCTCTAGGGGATTCGTATTATTGCTCTTGGATGGAGACTCGGCAGCTGAAGAAGCAATGGCCATGGAAGTTCGATAATAGAAGAGTTCAGAAATTAATGGAAATATTCGTTTTTGTCCTTGTTTCTGCAGGGAAATGGCGGGTTGGGTTCAAATTTGTGTGCAAGTACAATGGACCCAGATGAGGAACAAAGAAACTGGCAGAATCTGTAGGCTTTTTTGAGGTTTGTGTTTGTGGGGGAGGTGCATAACAGTGAGATCCAAGTGAATCCCCAGAAGAGGAAATGGAATTTGGCAGCTCTTGTCTCCAGAGCGTCTATGGAGAAAAAGGGAGAAGATGGTCAAGAAGCCCGGATTACATTCGAATAAACAACTCCTGCAACTCAAAACTCAAACCAATCTGAAAATAAATAAAAATGTTATTTTCCAATTTAGTCCGGATTACAGTCAATTAGTTTTTTTTTATATAAAGGTAAAAGACTAAGGGGAGGAACCCTGAGAGGGACCATCCTAAAGCATGTATTCGGACGAGGTCTTTAACTTTTTGTGGCAAGGGTTGATGCAAATGTCAGGTTGCGTACAAACAATGTCATTATCGGTAATTACCCTGAAAATATGAGTAAGATATATGAATTGATTATGTAAGCTACATTGAATAAATAATTAAATCCAATGATATTTACAAATTTGTGATCCATCATAAAATAAAAAATTATTATTTTCAAATTAGTTATTTATTTTTCTATAAACTAAATTTAAAATTAATTAAGGTAGTAAAAAGTCATAGAATAAATAATTAAATCGAATGATAATCTATATATCTATATCTATATATATACTACTAAAACAGAACCCACTTAGTCCACATGTCAACGTCTAAGGCATGTCACCTAGTACTTTTTTCAATATATTTACAGATATGCCACAAGATATTTACAGATTTGCCATTTTTCTTTTACAAAATAATTTTTGTAAGCATTAATAAAAAGTCATCAATACCATGTCACATCCAAAACATGCCACATAAGAATATTTTTTTTTATCAAGTTACAAATTTACCACAATATTACAAAATAAATCTTATAAATAGAAAAATATAAGATATTGATAACAAACTAGATTTTATAATTATTTTCCGTAAGAAAATCTTAGAAATAAACAATTGTCGAGTTTAACAAATCTTGGAAGTTAGGCAATAATATTTACGGATTAGTCATTTTATTTTTAAATTTTTTAAAGTTAGAATTAATAGACAATCAACATGCCACGTCACCTTCATTAAATATATTAGCAGACCTATAATATCCGGAATTTTTATTCCGTTTAATTCCGAATCAAATCGGACTTCGAGCCGTTGACGGTTTCCCATTCTACCTAGTATTTCTTTCTTCACAAATTTTATTATTTTATGTAGAATTTAATTCACATAAAATGATAAAATTATATCAAGCTCTAATTCTTATAATTATTTATTATTTTATGTAGAATTTAATTCACATAAAATGATAGATTTATATCAAACCCTAGTTATTATAATTCATTCTTATCGATGACTTTAGACGAGATCATGACAAGTTGTGACGAGATCATGACTAAGCTGAGACGAGGCCATGACAAAGCCCGACAAATCTGTGACAAACTCATTCATGGGTCTGACAAGGCCATGACGAGTTTTGACAAGTTTTTGACAAACTATTCAGCCCACTATTCCTACTTAATTTCAGCATCCTTTACAGCCCACAACAGCCTCAGCTGGCCTTCGCAGCCCACAGTATCCCAGCTGGCCTTCGTAGCCCACAGCAGCCCACTCTCCTATCCCCAGCCAGAAGCAGCCTAGTGAGACGCTCAGTCCAACATAAAACAATCAGTTGCACATCTCGTCCTCTCCACATATACAACCGTTTCTTTTCCAGCTTCTACTCCATGTAACGGCTGCTGAAAATCCCTTCTGTAATAGCCGGTTTTAACGCAGCATTGACACTCCTTTACTTCTATAGCAGCGTTGGACAATCCCTTGATTTCCTTCTATCTTCTGTTACGCTCAGAACAACCCTTTTGCATCGCCTCTCTCTAATTGTAGTTGCCCACTTCGAGAGCCTCTTCAACGTTGTAGCAATTAGCAACCAAGGGAGGGAGGGTCACGTTTCCAGCGCCTCAGCAGCAACCATCTGTTGCGTGCCTAGAAAGACGAACAAGAGCACTCCAGCGGCTGAGCCATCCAGCAGTGCAGCCACGTCTGGGAGCCTCTTTCTGCATAGGTGAGTTCTAAACCTAATTTTCCTTACCCTATGTGCGCCCAAAACTAGTTGTTGATCGTGTATCCTTTGTGCTGAAGACTCGAGTCTTCTTGGATCAAGCGTACAGCAACCAACTTCGTCTTAGCCCTGTCATCAGAGGATTCCGAAGCCAAGGTCAGGTGGAGATCGTTGGTGTACGGTTTCTTCAACAACTTGCAAGTCGTGAGTAAGCACTTCCGTCCTTTCCTTTTGACAATGATGTCTTCTATTATAAAGACCCGTTAGGATAGATTGGAGTGAGTGTTTCTGGATAGGAGAGAATAAGGGACTGCTGTAAAAGAATATGGTTTAATTGTTCTTCCAGTTTTGAAGTTGAAAACTACCATTTTTATAGACCAATGTTAAAGAGTTACGTAGAAGATCCACCGTTGAAATTTTAATAGATAATAGGTAGATATAATTAGTTTACAGTGGTAAAATTTGAGAAGAAATGAACGGTCGGATTGAGAGTTATAGGGTCTCAAAGTGGAGGAGTTGAGCTGATTTTTCCAGCATTGAATTTTGACTAAGTATAGGAACGTTTTAGTGTTATAGCCAACTTTAAAGATTTTTGTAGGATTAAAGATTGAACAGTTTTAAAAATTTCTTTCTCCTATGAGTAGATTAGATATCATAGATAATTTAGAAATTTATTTTAGAATTTTTATAAGTTTATTTTAATTTCATATTTGAAGCTGTAGTTGGACCTTAGTGACTTTTTGGGAAATAGAAAATGGGTAGTTTTTATAGTTGTTACCTAAAATCATCCTAGGGAGTAGAATATGATTAGTTAGCCTCAAGTAAGAATTTAAGTACATATTACGGGTTTTTGGAAGTCTCGGGACCAAGGGTAAAATAGTCAATTTACCTTAAATAAACACTGTAATAACTTCTGCACATAGAATCGTACATCTTAGGAGTTTTAGACTTCTAAGTATCCAAGGAAAAGTGTTGACTCACGTGCCTCCTTTGACAGGCAACTGAGTTCCTGCACCTACTGATTGAGTGTTGTTAAGAGAGACAAGATTTAATTCTGGTAAGTCCACGGACTTACTTAGTTGGCTTCTTGCATGTGTGTGATGTGTACGAGTGGTGTGTGATAGTTAAGATAAATAACGAAACCGGAATAGGCCGACTGTAGTATATTGTATAATTGACCCAAGTGTATGATAACGGGTCGTGACATCATCTGCCTAGCTCTTGCGAGAGTCTAGGAGGTTCCCTGCGACCAGCCCAATCCGGTAGACAGTCACATGCATTAATACCATTCCGTGTTGGTACACGGGGACAGGGGTGAGGTTTGGGAATCCCTCGTGTCACAAACTAAGTATCATTAGTAATGACGTGTCACTTAATTAAATATAATAAAAAGGAATGAGTGTTGCATGTTGATTGCTTATGTTGTGTGTTTGTGCTTTTACCTTTATACTTATGCATAGAATGTTAGCTAACGGTTTTATACCGCTTGTAGATGCCTTGCAGGTTAGGGAGGCGATCGAGTGATCCGGCGGTAGTGGGCAGTCGGGGTTCCGTGCATTATAGGACGGGACTGTTATATTTTATTCTATGACTGTTGAGACTGATGTTGGTATTTTCGGTTTTGAGACTTGGCTGTATTGTTTTCAGATTTGGATTTTGATTTTGCTCATGTTATAAAACTCTATGTTTTGCCTTTTTATTTGTGCCGTGTTTTAAGGTCCGATGAAGTTGTTGCCAGACTAAGGGTCGGGACCCATTGTGAGGTCCCAGCTCGTAGCATTTCGAGTTCTCTAGGATTCGGGGTGTTACAATATGGTATCAGAGCCCTAGGTTGGCAACAACGACACTCGCCATCTTCAAAAAGGCCGAATAAACAAATAAACGGAAACCGCAAGGGTTCCGAACTTTTAAAATGAATTTTTGTTTTTCAAATCATGAGCATAAACGGGTTGGGATAGAATGCACGGACCGCCACTACCTCCGCTAAACTCGATAGCATAGTTTATTGGACTTCTGTTATAACTTGTAATTTTAGTAACATTGTGACCTTTAGAAGTAACATAAAGTAATAAGATAGTTATGTCCTTACTAGGAACTAAAGTAGTCTTATATTGATCACGTCTCTACTAGATGGCACGTACGAGAGCGACAGCTTACGTAGGAGAGGGTCGACCTCCCCTTCCTCCTGGAGCTCCAAGACAAGGACGTGTGGGCAGGCCTCAGAGGGGCCGAGGTCGAGGACGTGTTCCTGTTGTAGATCCACCAGTTGTGGATCTACTTGCTGAGGAGGTGGCCGAGAGTATTGTTCCAGAGGTTAGGGATGGGACCGCTACTAGGTTTGGAGTACGGAGTGCAAGGCCTGCTGATTCTGGTCGTGTATCGATTGGAGCATCGAAATATCAAGCTTATGTGCAGCAGGTGCAAGAGGCATACAGGGCCGGAGCACCACCTCCAGCACCACCAGTGCCAGCTAGGTCAATAGAGGTCTCTCAGAGGGTGACTCAGGTGGTAGTCCCACCGGTGGTAGTTGTACCCGTGAGGGTTGTCGAGGATGACCGAGTGAGAGACGAGCTGAGGGTACCGAGACCAGATGAATGGTTGAAGACATTCAACCATCAGCGAGTTCCCACCTTTGACGAGAACGTGGGACTTGAGGTGGAACATTGGATCAGTCATGTGGAGTCCGCGCTAGAGGCAATTCGCTGCCTTGAGAGTCATAAGGTGGAGCTGGTTCAGACATTGTTTAGGGACCAGGCACAGTACTGGTGGAGGACATTCAGGGGCGGAGTGTCCCGATTTGAGCAGTTGTTGAGTCTTGTGAGAGAGACTTTTTGTCCTACCTCACTGAGAAGGGACCGAGTGCAGGACTTCTTGGAGACAGGTTTTGAGGATGTTCCGATAGCTGAGGCTATTAGGAGGTTCCGGGAGGAGCTGTCACTGTTGGGTCCTGTTGTACCACTTGTGGACCAGCACGTGTATCTATTCTCCCAGAGACTGAGAGAGACTACCCGCTCCTATCTAGCAAGGTTCCGCTGTGATTCCTTAGCTGATTATCAAGATCAGGCTTCAACATATGAGAGGGACCGACTAGGTCATAGGAGAGCTATGCAGTCTGGAGTGTAACACCCCGAATCCGCGGGACTCGGGATGTCACATTGGGCTAGGATCTCACAATGGATCCTGACCCTAGCCTGACAACAAGTTCACTGGACCTTACAACATGGCACTGACAGATATAAAACAAATACATAAAACAGTATAAACTGTACGACCCAAATTAAACAACAACATAGCCGAGTATATAAATCGACATCCTCACATAGGAGGTACAAAAGATCATCCTCACGCAGGAGGGGAAACACAACAACCCCAAACCAATCACCTAATGTACGAGAGTCCTCGGCCTGTCACCCTGCCAGATCACTCAGCAGTGCCTAACCTGTAGGGCATCTACAACATGGTAATAACCATTAGCTATCCATACACATATATAGAGGAATGCATAAGCACAATCACACATAGGGAAAGATAAACATATCAGCATGCTTTCACTCATTTACCCATTTATTTATCTCAATATAATGGTCATTCACTCAAATCGTAAGATATAATATATATGAAACTAGGTGACACGAGGACCGATACATCCTCGCCTCTGAGCCTGCTAGCCAGCCGTACTAGTATCGGTCACACAATCCGTGTACCCTATGGGAGTGGATTGCGCCCTTCCTGTAAACCGGTCTGGCCTGACATCAGAGAACCTCCCAGACTCCACGGTGGGATGAAAGGGAAAGGTTATCACAGCCACGCAGTGGGGCAATCAATAAAACATAGGTCGGTAAATACGACATCACATGCTATCATAGCAAACATATAAGGCACACACCACTCATACAAACACCCAATATAAGGATGGTAGCTAAGTAAGTCTTACGGACTTACCTCAACCTTGTACAAACTCAACCACGATCACCTCTACACTGGAGGGACAACACGGCCTATAAACAAGGCATAAAGAGATATATCAACCTCTATTCATCAAAGGGGTCACACCTAGACCCAAAGGGATCCATAAGGATCATACTCAATCTATGAGCCTCACAACCAACTAATCCTCAATATCTCAGCATAACTCACAATTCCTCAAATCTCAAGGTAGTATCTAATCAACATTCCTCAATCTCAATTTTAATCCTAATCTAATTAATTAAACTTTAATTAATTAATTAGATTTCGCCAGAATAACGTTTTGCCCGCAGGCAATTTCTAAACCCACCTGTCATCAGATTTCATCAAACAAACTATCCATAATCACCGGAATAATATAACGACCATAATGGAATTTCTAATTGTCCTATTTGACAAGCCTAAACTCAATTTAGGCCAAATCGCAGTACGAAAAACGAATAAATTCATAACTTATTCGTTACTAACCCGATTGACGATCTGAAAGAAGACCCGGAATCACAACGACGCAGGCTACGCATGGACAACATCAAATTCATCGGAATCTGAGCGAAGGAATCGTACTGGTGACATATATGCTCGACCAGCCCTCCATATACTCGGAAATGCAGAAACTCGGTACCGTTATGAAGAGAATGAAGAGAGGAATCCAGAAACTCAAACGGAATTGAAATCGGATTAGAAACGGAGAGTAGATCTGAGTTTGAAGGTTGAGAGAAATCAGAGCTTTTACGAGGAAACGTGAAAGGAAATGAATTAATAAAGGATTTTTCGCTATTTATAGTGAAGACGATAATTATCCTTTAGTAAAGTCGATAATTATCCTTTAACCGATCCAAATGCGGGTCGAACCTCTTTCTCCAAACTTCTCGAGATTGGAACATCAAATCTGGAATATTGTAGGGATAATTATTCCACAACTGCCTCGGAAAACGTGTATTCCTAAACCGTCTTTCTTAGCCGTTAAGAAACGAAATAGAGACTCTTTTGGCCGTTTTGCCTCTCCATGTTATTTCATATCTAGGACATATCCGATGTCCTGATCATTTCTCTCAACTGCATTTTTATTAATTGGAGCTCCCAAATGCTCCAAATAACACCGGAGGGTAAAAATAATTACCCGGGGGAAAAAGTAAAAATTTTCCCAAACGTCCAAAATTACGCGAGGAACATAACGGTGGGACTCATACTCATCACTTGCGAAATCTTCGCGAGTTATAGTCAATTACTATCAACGATTAAGTTAATCAACATTAATTAGAATTCGGAAATCCTAGCTATTACATCACACACCCCTTAAAAAAAGTTTCGTCCCGAAACTTGAACAATTCCCAAATCCTCTCGGACCCATACGCCGAGGTAATACTCTCACTCTTTCTATCGGAGGTATCACATCTCCGTTCAAAAGATCACAACCTATAACAATCTATAACCTCAAGTATAAACATGGAGGAATCATCACTCCAGGAAACAGGGCCATAACGCTACCCAAAGGCGTAGAGGAATCACGTCTCTCGCCATACCACATCACAAGGCATAGAGGAAGCACATCTCTAGCCAAAACATATCACATGCATAGAGGAAATACGTCTCTAGCCTACCCATAAACATATATATCGCATGGAGGAATCACATCTCCACTAAAGTATGTCCATCAAGGTAGCATGGAGGAAAAAACCATCTCCAGCTGAATCCTAATCACACTCAAATAGCATGAAGGAAAGAACCATCTCCAGCTATAAATATAATCATACTCGGGTAGCGTGGAGGAAGTAATCATCTCCAGCTATAACATACATCACGCTAGCACATCAAGATCTACTAAGATCATAAATCACATCACAACTAGCATGAAATAACACATCAAGGCATATAAGCACATAAGCACAACATTCATCAAGATAACACTAAGATCTACTCGTGCTCCAACAAATGGGTCTGTCCCAACATATACTCTGGATAGTTCCTCAGGACACTATCCTCAATCTCTCACATAGCCTCTTCAGGTCTTCATCTCGACCATAATATCCTCAATATGGGAATGTCTTTCGAATGCAAGCGTTTCATATCTCATTCCAAGAATGTAATCAAATGCTCAACAAAAGTGTGGTTGAACTCAACCACCAAATCATCGTAACTCACAAGGTGTCTCGAGTCTGGTATATACTTCCTCAGTTGAGACATAAGAAACACTGGGTGGATATCCTATAATCTCAGAGGCAAAGCTAAACATCATGTTGCCTTCTCCGTACTGGTCGATCTCAAATAAACCATCATATTGGAAACTCAGTTCCCTTTCCATATTAACACGTCTAACGTCTCGCAGTTGAGATACTTACAGCCGGACATGAACTTTCGCTTGAACTTTAGAGGTTAACGCCTCTTGTCTACATATAATATGTGGCGACTCTGTACATCCAACATTCTTCGTTCAATCAACGTTACTTGAACTATAAAATTTTGAGTCTAGTCAGTTGTTTTTCCACTTCTACTGCTAGATCACTTCTAATATAAGGATATACGCCATCTATGTCTATATATTGACTCATAGGGTCATCCCAAAAAGATGCACGTCCTTCATTGTTATATAATAAACTCATTAATGGAAGGTAATATAACCATCCACGTTTCCCATTCAACTTACAACTTATAATAGATCTTTAAGATCTAGATGATCCTCTCTAAATGACCATCTGTCACGGGGTGAATTGTAGTCATGAGGTACAGACTCATCCCCAAAGCAGTCTGAATCGACTGCCCAAAATCTCAAAGTAAAAACATCCATCTCGATCAGAAATGATCGTTCTCGGTATACCATGGAGTCTCACTATCTGTCTAGTGTACTCCTCAGCCAATTCATTCACTACCCACATCCTTCTGATAGAAATGAAACGTGTTGGTTTCATTAATCTATTACCAACAATCCAGATAACATCAATCTTCTACTGGGTCACAATCCCATAACAAAGTCCATAGAGATGTCCTCCCACATTCTACTACTGCACTGGTAGTGGGTGGGGCTTATCTCTAGATCGGAAATACTCTATCTGGACCTGCTAACAGGTCACACACTGTATCACAAATCTGGTTATATCGGCTTCATAGAACATAATCGTCTCATCTCGTGGTACATCTTACTCGTACCTGAATGTACTGAATAAGGCGTACAATGGGTATACCGTAATATTCTTTGTCTCCATCTGCATTAGTAGGTACACAAAAGCGGTCATGACTCTTCATCAGTCCATCTACTCCCATGGAGAACTATGGTGCCTCAGTACGAGTAGTCCTTTCTCTAAAACATGTCAAGGTCGGGCAAGTCTCCTGCTTCTGTTGGACTTCATCCAACAGACCAGGTAGAACCTCTGAGGTATAACTAAGTATCCTCATCAAGGAACTGATTGTTCAACTCTAGCCAAGCTAGATCTCTCTAAAGTTGAAGCTGAACTATCAGTCTCACAATCATCTTCTCTTGGAGCATCTTTCCATTCAAGTTATCGACGACAACGTTCAACTTCTCTAAATGATATGGAATCTTCAAGTCAAATATTCAACCCTTGTTGCATAAAATATACTTCAGATTCCTATGATCTATAGAAATTTGACATGAAGATCACACCGGTACGGTCTTCTCAAAAGACTCGCAAATGAATACGTAATCATATAAAATCCTTCCTCAAAGCATTGGTAGCAATCGCCTGAGCCGAGAAAACTATGTATTCCTTAATGTTCATCAGTATCTCCCATGTTACAACATACTTAATTCTCGCCAGGTCAACCATGATCCCACTGGCGGAGACAACATGGCCTAAAAAGGCTACCACTCGCATCTCAACTTACTCTTAGAGAGCGTAGAATACAACCCTCTATCTCTCAAAATCTGCAGAACGGTCCTCAGACGATCGGTCTACTATTCTCTGCTATGAGAGTATACCGACATGTCATCCATGAAGTCCACCACCAACTAATCAAGGAAGTCGATGAAGATACTGTTCATCAACTCCATAAAAACTACTAAAACATTCGTCAACCCAAATGACATCACTACAAACTCGTAGTGTCCATAACAGGTATGGGATGCTATCTCATACACATGTTGCTCTCTCATCCATGACTAGGGATATCTTGAACACCAAGAAATCCTGAAAACACAATTGCTTCTTGAAGCTAACTCATCAGGTCGTCAATACGGAACATGGAACCCACTAGGGTAAACCCATTTCGATCAACTTTTCAAGTTATAAGTACAATATCTCAACAAGCACCATATAGTGTGGCTTTCCCATTCAATCTTGTATCATACTTCAACTTGATAACAATGTTCACACTCCGTTGAGGTGGCAACTAGACAGTTCATTAACACATCTATAAACTCATAAACAACTGGAATACCTTCCATTGTTGGACTATCTCGCTCCTTCATGGTATAACACTAGAAGGCGTCACATCCCTGTGCTATCAGCTCGCTGCTCGTACAGTCCTGATGACAAACCCGTCTCTTCAAAGGTCTTAACCTTAGAAGACCTCTATTTACCATCTCAGTAAAGACTATAATAGCCTTACTATTAATATCTAACACCGCATGATATCTATTCATCCAATCCATACACATAATGACTACCTCATGCACCTACGGCATGACAAAGAAGTCTACAAGCCATAGACACAAGTCCCGGAATAAGGGAACAAACACATATCTCGCGGGTACCTCAGACCCCTAACTGGTAATCCTGTAAAGGAAAGTCCACCTTCTACTATATATCAAAGATCAACCATTAACGCATGCATCGAAAGACATGACGTGCATAACACTCACAACAAGCAAAACTCCACCAGGTAAACCATTAACGAGAATGGTACCTATAACAGCTAACACTCGTAGCTCCTCTACATATCATCACTCAATGTCAGATCCATGCTCCTCATGTATCACTTAGGTCATTACTATAGCTGCCACTTCCACTCTTTCTGCACTAGAAAGAGGAAGGTCTTGCTAGGAAGAAACACCACCGTGCTGACAGAAAGGGTTAGATGACCTAGCTCACCACAAGTGAAACAAGCTATCAGTGCCAAAGGGCACACAGAACGCTAATGATCTGGATAGCCACAACTGAAACATAATCATCCCATCCTTGCAACCTGTGCAACTGAAGGGTAACTCGACCTTCGTTGTCCACCTGGAATGATCTCACTCTTGAAGGGAACCTGTAAAGGCAATGCCTTGCCCTGTCGACAAAACTTCGCTCTATGCCCTGCTTTACCATACGTAAAACATATTATGGGCGCCTTTGGGCACACAGCTCGCCAGTGTCCCAACTTCCACGCAATTAAAACACTGTAGTTCCTCGCCAGTCATCTTCATGGCCAAAGGATCACTAGATTGTCTTGATATCGGACTTGGTTCCCCATTCATCATCTTTGCTTCTCCAGTAACTGATTCAGTCCATTGCTTCTTTCCGGATCCAGAAGCTTCAGTTGATCTCACAATTGTTGGTAAATCCGGTGTGGATCTACCCGCTATCACCGCTTCATATACTTGGTACATATATTCTTGAAACTTGGATCTACTCATGGAGACACGATCAGCCTCTTCAAACTCGTTCTCTGCCATAGGCGGAACAACAGCAGAAACTGGTCCCTGACTTATCACCACTGGAGGAAGAGGGGGGTGTGCCCCTACCTCATCCCACTACAGATACTGCTCTAGTCTGAGTCATCTGTAGGATATACGCACCTAATCTTATAAGGCTATATATATGCCATAGGTATCGATATGTATATAATACATCCACATAATCCATAGTACACACAAATATATATACATATCTACGCTGCAGAGATCCATGACAGAGGTGACGACTTCTCGTACATTATATCCCAAAACCACACTTAAAACCAAAACCTTTGAAAACGTCAGATCCCATGTGGGCTCTGTTTATTTTACCTATCAAACCTCATTGCAGGTAGCAAGTGCCATTGTTGTCAACCTGGGCTCTGATACCAACTCTGTAACACCCCGAATCCGCGGGACTCGGGATGTCACATTGGGCTAGGATCTCACAATGGATCCTGACCCTAGCCTGACAACAAGTTCACTGGACCTTACAACATGGCACTAACAGATATAAAACAAATACATAAAATAGTATAAACTGTACGACCCAAATTAAACAACAACATAGCCGAGTATATAAATCGACATCCTCACATAGGAGGTACAAAAGATCATCCTCACGCAGGAGGGGAAACACAACAACCCCAAACCAATCACCTAATGTACGAGAGTCCTCGGCCTGTCACCCTGCCAGATCACTCAGCA
The DNA here is from genome assembly GCA_033239125.1 of Fagopyrum homotropicum. Lineage (NCBI taxonomy): Eukaryota > Viridiplantae > Streptophyta > Magnoliopsida > Caryophyllales > Polygonaceae > Fagopyrum > Fagopyrum homotropicum. Next base: position 96,245,390 of record BSWB01000007.1, on the reverse strand, counting down.
GTGCCTAACCTGTAGGGCATCTACAACATGGTAATAACCATTAGCTATCCATACACATATATAGAGGAATGCATAAGCACAATCACACATAGGGAAAGATAAACATATCAGCATGCTTTCACTCATTTACCCATTTATTTATCTCAATATAATGGTCATTCACTCAAATCGTAAGATATAATATATATGAAACTAGGTGACACGAGGACCGATACATCCTCGCCTCTGAGCCTGCTAGCCAGCCGTACTAGTATCGGTCACACAATCCGTGTACCCTATGGGAGTGGATTGCGCCCTTCCTGTAAACCGGTCTGGCCTGACATCAGAGAACCTCCCAGACTCCACGGCGGGATGAAAGGGAAAGGTTATCACAGCCACGCAGTGGGGCAATCAATAAAACATAGGTCGGTAAATACGACATCACATGCTATCATAGCAAACATATAAGGCACACACCACTCATACAAACACCCAATATAAGGATGGTAGCTAAGTAAGTCTTACGGACTTACCTCAACCTTGTACAAACTCAACCACGATCACCTCTACACTGGAGGGACAACACGGCCTATAAACAAGGCATAAAGAGATATATCAACCTCTATTCATCAAAGGGGTCACACCTAGACCCAAAGGGATCCATAAGGATCATACTCAATCTATGAGCCTCACAACCAACTAATCCTCAATATCTCAGCATAACTCACAATTCCTCAAATCTCAAGGTAGTATCTAATCAACATTCCTCAATCTCAATTTTAATCCTAATCTAATTAATTAAACTTTAATTAATTAATTAGATTTCGCCAGAATAACGTTTTGCCCGCAGGCAATTTCTAAACCCACCTGTCATCAGATTTCATCAAACAAACTATCCATAATCACCGGAATAATATAACGACCATAATGGAATTTCTAATTGTCCTATTTGACAAGCCTAAACTCAATTTAGGCCAAATCGCAGTACGAAAAACGAATAAATTCATAACTTATTCGTTACTAACCCGATTGACGATCTGAAAGAAGACCCGGAATCACAACGACGCAGGCTACGCATGGACAACATCAAATTCATCGGAATCTGAGCGAAGGAATCGTACTGGTGACATATATGCTCGACCAGCCCTCCATATACTCGGAAATGCAGAAACTCGGTACCGTTATGAAGAGAATGAAGAGAGGAATCCAGAAACTCAAACGGAATTGAAATCGGATTAGAAACGGAGAGTAGATCTGAGTTTGAAGGTTGAGAGAAATCAGAGCTTTTACGAGGAAACGTGAAAGGAAATGAATTAATAAAGGATTTTTCGCTATTTATAGTGAAGACGATAATTATCCTTTAGTAAAGTCGATAATTATCCTTTAACCGATCCAAATGCGGGTCGAACCTCTTTCTCCAAACTTCTCGAGATTGGAACATCAAATCTGGAATATTGTAGGGATAATTATTCCACAACTGCCTCGGAAAACGTGTATTCCTAAACCGTCTTTCTTAGCCGTTAAGAAACGAAATAGAGACTCTTTTGGCCGTTTTGCCTCTCCATGTTATTTCATATCTAGGACATATCCGATGTCCTGATCATTTCTCTCAACTGCATTTTTATTAATTGGAGCTCCCAAATGCTCCAAATAACACCGGAGGGTAAAAATAATTACCCGGGGGAAAAAGTAAAAATTTTCCCAAACGTCCAAAATTACGCGAGGAACATAACGGTGGGACTCATACTCATCACTTGCGAAATCTTCGCGAGTTATAGTCAATTACTATCAACGATTAAGTTAATCAACATTAATTAGAATTCGGAAATCCTAGCTATTACATGGAGGGTCAGACAAGAGACAGAGGACCGGACCAGTCAGCACTGGAGTAGGAGGGTCCTGTCATAGGTGTGGTCAGTCCTAGGGCCGTACTAGTTACCAGGTGGTACCGCCGATGGGATCTAGAATACGTCAGTGCTACAACTGTGGGGAGCAGGGACACATTAAGCCGGAGTGTAGGAGGCCACCAGTTACATGTTTTACTTGCGGCCAGCTGGGCCACAGAGCTACCTTCTGCCGACAGGGCAAGGTAACATCACAGCAGGGGTCCTCACCTACTAGTACCTCAGGAGGAGGACATAGGCAGTCTCAGTACCAGGCTCGGGGTCAGCAGCAGCGGGCTCTTGGTCAGGCATATTCACAGGGTTCTACTCAGATTCCAACTAGAGGTAGAGGGCGTGGTGGAGGCACTTCAGAGACTAGGGGTACTCAGGCTCGTGTCTTCGAGTTGAGGAGTGTCGTAGAGCCAACAACGCCCGCAGCCACAGGTATTATCACGATTCATGGCTTTCCAGTCCGAGTACTTTTTGATACGGGTGCGACGCACTCTTTCATATCTGATGATTGCATAGATAGGTTGACCTTAGATACAGTAGAGGGGGAACCTTTCCTTATAAGGTTACCCGATAGGAGTAGGGTTCGTGGTACTCGGGAGATTCACGATTGTCCTATCCACTTGGGAGGTCGTGACTGGCTAGCCGACTTTCACGTCATGCACTTAGTGCATGAAGAGGTTATACTCGAGATGGACTGGATGGACCGCCATAGAGATGTTCTGGACGTCAGTAAGAGGACAGTGACGGTCACTACGGAGGCTGGGCAGGAGGAGGTCTTTCGAGGGTGGGACCTCGGAAAGATCGGGACAATCATTAGTGCGGTCCGAGCCGCAAAGCTCATAGGTCAGGGATGCGAGGCCTTCTGGTGTTACGCCATGAAGGAGGAGGCGAGTTCATCATTAGCAGAGACCCCGGTAGCTTGTGAGTTCGAGGATGTCTTTGGAGAGCCGCCTGGCTTACCACCGCAGAGGAGCGTAAATTTTGGGATTTAGTTGGAGCCCGGTACGAGGCCGATCTCCAAGGCTCCATACCGCATGGCACCAGTCGAGATGCTTGAGCTTAAGATGCAACTCGAGGATTTGGTAGAGAAGGGATTCATCCGACTAAGTGTGTCTCCCTGGGGTGCACCAGTCCTCTTCGTCAGGAAGAAGGACGGATCCATGAGGCTTTGTATCGACTATCGAGAGTTGAACAAAGTCACCGTCAAGAACAAGTACCCGTTGCCGCGTATTGATGATTTGATGGATCAGTTACAGGGAGCTACGGTGTTTTCACGTATTGACTTGAGGTCAGGATATCATCAGCTGAGAGTACGGGAAGAGGACATACCGAAGACAACATTTCGGACTAGATACGGTCATTATGAGTTCGTGGTGATGCCTTTCGGGCTCACCAATGTCTTCATGGAGTTGATGAATGGCATCTTCATTGACTTAGATCAGTTTGTGGTAGTTTTCATCGACGACATCTTAGTATACTCCCGGAGTAGGGAGGAGCACGCCGGACACTTGAGGACGGTGTTGCGGGTTTTACAAGATAGAGAGCTTTATGCTAAGCTCTCTAAGTGTGAGTTCTGAATGCCTGAGGTTTCCTTTCTTGGCCACATTGTCTCCGCCGAAGGAGTCAAGGTGGACCCGACAAAGATAGAGTCAGTTGCATCATGGCCGCCCCCTAAGATGGTCAAGGAGGTACGCAGTTTTCTAGGTCGGGCCGGATACTACCGTAGGTTTGTGAAGGGTTTTTCTGTGATTGCCAGGCCACTCACTTCCTTGTTAAGGAAGTCCATCAGATTTGCATGGACCGAGCCTTGTCAACGGAGCTTTGAGGAGCTGAAGGAGAGATTGACTTCTGCTCCGGTGTTAGCACAACCAAAGGGAGTTGAGGACTTCGTCGTTTACAGTGATGCATCCAAGCTAGGCTTGGGATGCATCCTGATGCAGAGGGGTAGGGTCATTGAGTATGCGTCTCGACAGCTAAAGACGTATGAGGAGAATTACCCTACTCACGACCTTGAGCTAGCTGCAGTCATTCATGCCTTGAAGATCTGGCGTCATTACCTCTACGGGGCCACCTGTCAGATCTTCACAGACCACAAGAGTTTGAAGTACATATTCACTCAGCGGGAGTTGAATAACAGCCATAGGAGATGGTTAGAACTGATTAAGAATTTTGACTTAGAGATCCTTTGTCATCCGGGGAAGGCGAATGTGGTCATTGATGCCCTTAGTAGGAGGACACCTCGCGAGGCTGCGATTGCTAGATTGACTGTTCAGACCCAGTTGTAGAGAGATTTGATTTGGTTGGAGGTAGACATCCGGTTTCCAAATACTGACGGGCATTTGTCAGCGTTAGAGGTTTCACCGGATCTGACGGAAGAGATCCGGCAGAAACAGGAGGGTTGTCCAGCACTGACGAGGATCAGGGATAGGATGTCCAGAGGGGAGGCACCACAGTTTATGGTGGGTGCAGATGGGATTTTGAGCGCATATGTGTACCCTCTGACAGAGAGTTGAGGCAGCGTATACTGCAGGAGGCCCATTCTACACCTTACTCCGTCCACCCCGGCGCGAGTAAGATGTATCAGGATATACGACGATCTTATTGGTGGGGCGGGCTCAAGACCAACGTGGCTAGATATGTAACCCAGTGTGCTACCTGTCAGCAGGTCAAGATTGAGCACCACAGGCCCGGAGGAGAGCTCCAACCACTTTCGGTTCCCTAGTGGAAGTGGGAGGACATTTCCATGGACTTCGTTACTGGCCTGAGGTTGAGTAGAGGCTTTGATGCGATATGGGTTGTAGTGGATCGGTTGACGAAGACGGCACGATTCATTCCTATTAAGGAAACGTGGCCGATGTCTCGTTTAGCCGAGGAGTTTACCCGACAGATTGTGAGGTTCCATGGAGTGCCGAGGACGATCATTTCAGATAGGGATGGGCGTTTTACCTCGAGGTTTTGGCAGTAGGTACATGCCGCCTTAGGGACGAGCTTACAGTTCACCACGGCATACCATCCTCAGACAGACGGGCAGTCTGAGAGGACTATTCAGACCCTTGAGGACATGTTGAGGGCATGTGTGCTTGATTGGGGGCAGGTATGGCCCGACCACCTCCCTTTGGTGGAGTTTTCTTATAACAATAGTTGGCACACGACTATTGGGATGACTCCTTACGAGGCACTATATGGGCGGAGGTGTCGTACATATTTGTGTTGGGATGAGCCTGGGAGGATGAGTGGTGTAGCGCCCGAGCTGGTGTAGGATGAGATGGCTCGGGTAGCATTGATCCGAGAGCGGATGTTGACCGCACAAAGCCGTCAGAGATCTTATGCTGATAAGAGGCGCATGCCTCTGGAGTTCAGGGTCGGCGCCCAGGTATGGTTGAAGGTGTCACCGACGAGGGGTGTTCGACGTTTCGGCATTAAAGGGAAGTTAAGTCCCCGATATGTCGGGCCCTTCGAGATCTTAGAGCAGATAGGAGAAGTGGCCTATAGATTGGCATTGCCACCCCGATTGGAGGGAGTCCATCCAGTTTTCCATGTGTCTCAGTTGAGAGAGTATGTGCACGACCCGAGACATATAGTGAGCCATGACGACCTAGTGGTCGAGCCGGATCATACATTTCCTGAGCACCCGATAGCAGTTTTGGAGAGAGGTATGAGACGCCTTCGATCGAAAGTAATACCCATGTTGAGAGTATAGTGGTCGAGACGAGGGATTGACGAGGCCACTTGGGAGACGGAGGATAGTATCCGGCGGAATTATCCCGAGTTTTATGCGGATCTAGAGACGTCTATAGGACCGTCAGGTAGTTCTACATCCTTGTTTGGTTACTTTTAGGGATTGTATGTGTGATATGTTTGATGTGCTTGTGTGTGAACCATAGGTGTCTTGATGTAGTAACTTGTTAGTCATAGGGCTTGCTTACGTTTTATGATCTTGGGAACTACGCTAAGTTTCGGGACGAAACTTATTTTTGACGGGGATCTGATGTAACGATCAGTTTTTTTTCGTTACGCTCTGATAAGGTTAGAGAAGTTTAGAAAAGGAAAATTAAATTTTAGTGAGACTAGGACATACCAGTTTATTTATGGAAGTCGTTTAATTAAGTACATTGTCCTAAGTTTCGGGACGAAACTTATTTTAAGGGGGCACTACAAAAAATAATTCAATTAGCCACGCTTGTTGGTGACGGCAAGGGTTTGCCGTCGCCATTGACCTTGATTTGGCGACGGCAAAGCGACGGCAACATCAACGTGGCAGAAAATACAAATTATTTGCGTCGGTGGTAAGGACCGTCGCTAATAGTCATGCAATTGGCGTCGGCTAATCTTTACCGTGGCTAATAAAAGGACCATTGATGACGGCTTTATGTCGCCGACGCCAACAACAGAAATATTTGGCGCCATATAAAAATATTGGGGTAAAAAAAATATATAAATAATTTTCTTTTTCTTAGAAAAATTTAAAATGCATCACAAATTCTATTCCCGTAAAAAATTAGGTTTCCCTCTTGCGCCCCTTAAGTTCAACAACTTCAAATCATAGGGCTGAGTAGGAGTTGGTCCAGTGCAGTGAACCGAACCGAAGCCGCAAAAATGTATCCATCTATGAACCGAGACCACAAAACCCTCAAAAATTATATTGAACAAGAAAACCCTACAACCAACTACACTTCCATCTTCCCGTATCTTTTCATTTACTCGTTCAAAAACCAATATCTACAAGAAAACCCTACAACCAACTACACTTCCCGTCATCTTCTTCATCTTCGAGTTCGAACCAACTCTAGTGAGGCTCGCCAACGTTCTTCCGACTTCAGTGAGGCTCGCTTTCGTCGCCCCTATTCGAAATCCACAAGATTGAGTCTTCTTTGCCTTCGTTCTTGCTATCCCTAGAGTAAAGGTGAATTCAATTCATTCTTCTACTTTGTTCGAAATTCGGAAACTATAACCCTAACCGAATGAATATGTATGATCATGACGAGTTTGTACATAAATTGAGCATATTTTGTATCTGCAAATTGCGGTTCAAACCGCAACTGAACTGTAGTTAGTTAGTTCGGTTTGCGGTTTATAAGATTTTGTATTGCGATTTGCGGAACCTCAAACCGCATCGATGCGTTTAATAAAAAAAATCCAAAACTGAGAGAAGGGAACAACTGCTTATTGGGACTTCCTCGCTCTCGCTCCTCATTCTAGGTTTGGCTTCGCATTTCGCACTTTTGCCCCGACGGCCGACGCCTCGGTGCCTCCTGCCTCGCCACCCAGTCGCCTCCTCCGCCTCCTCGCCACCCAGTCGCCTTCTCTTCTTTTGTTTTCTGGGCGACACCCCCTCCGGGAGGCCAGAGGTATCACTTCGTCTTCTGTTATTGTCATCGTCTTCAGTTCCTCGCAACTCAGTCACCTTCTCTTCTTCTGTTTTTTTGGGCGACACCCCCTCTGAGAGGCCAGAGGTATCACTTCATCTTTTTTTCTTCTGTTCGTCATTTGTTCTTCTCTCCGTCTTCTTCTTCTACAGTTGTTTTGTTCTAATTTTGATAGCTTCACTTCAAGTTTGGCTGTTAGTGTTAGCTTCACTTCGAGATTCCTTCTGATATTGGCTCAATGACTTAAATTTCCATGGATTTTCATGTCATCTTAAACTTATGTGAACCTTGGATTTGGATTGTGTGTGCATTGTATGTTGTCTTTGTAATGCAGGAGTATTGCAAATCCTGATAATTAGTGGTAGACTGTTGATTGTGTGTGCATTGTATGTTCCTACAGTAGTAGTACAAATCTTAGCGTCACTTCTAGATTCCTATTGATTGTGTGTGCATTGTTTGTAAAACTTTAAATCACAGTTTTACCCTTTAGCTCAAACGTTTATTATGAATTAAATAAATAATATGAAATCATTTACTTATTCAGACTTGGAGTCTAGGACTTATCACTTGAGTTCTAAATTGTGACAAGTTATCAATCCTTACTCCGATTCTAATAGATCGGATCAATCATCAGAAGAGATTTACAATTTGTTTGTTTTGTACTACTAAGGGCAGTAGGATTATTATTTTTCATTATAGCAAGAATTATGCTTGTATTTATTCAAATTTGGCTTAGATTGCGCCATTCAGTAGCTCTATTAACCCACTACTCTCAGTTTTGTGCACTGCCCGTCCAGAAGACAAAAGTTTAAAATATGGGCAATGATATTGTACATAGCCAAGATGACTTCGTTGTTCATATCTGCACTATTCTTATATTGTTTTGCATGCACTGTCAGGAGGTAGAAAAAAGATCACCGGAGGTGTGCTGAGTTAGAGATCGTCCAGGTAGTTATCATATCGGGATTAGGGCAGTGTGTAGTTGTTCCACCGTTTCAACAATTGATGGCATTGATCATATGTGGCTGCCAATGACATTACATTGCTATTTGTTTTGTTGTTTTGAGCAATTATCTATGCAACCAGTATTTGCTGAAGTCATTTAAAGAGCAGGTACCTTTGTTCCTCAAAGGTGCATTTTCATTAGAGTTTGAGTTTTTTTTTTTTTGCATGATTTGGGTACTGATGAGGTATCACACACTTACGTATCAATAATGCATTAGACATATCGTACGAAAATCCATTCTGAATCTTAAATTTAATTTCCAGGCTTTATGAGGTTGTAGGAGAAGCCATTGATGGATGGAATCCAAGAAGAGTAAATACATTTGAAAGGATAGATAAGGTAGGTGGATAAATACTACAATCTTTTTATATTCTAGCTAGTTTGGCAGTTGTAAAAATAAGTCAACGATGATTATAACTTTTATTCTCTTGAGAATTCAGTGCAAGAGTGTCTCATTCCACATTGATGAAAATTCGTATTCGTATTTTGCTATTTTCTTACTTATTGCGACAACTGACATGCCTCTTCATGATTTTTTTAATCGCATTTTTGATTTTGTTAGATTGAGCAAGCAAAGTACAACAATGTCTACAAAGCTAGAGACTCAACTAATGACAAAATTGTAGCCTTGAAAAAGTTCGGTTTGACAACTTAGAGAAAGATAGTGTTAACTTTATGGCTTAAGAAATTTTGATATTGTGGAGATTGGATCATCCTAATGTCATAAAACTACAAGGCTTGGTTACTTCAAGGATGTCTTGTAGTTTGTATTTGGTCTTTGATTAGATGGATGATGACTTAGTTGGGCTTGCTGCAATCCCTGAGATTAAGAGATCTTTATTTTTTTGTGAAAGGAGAAATAGTAGTGAAATAAGTTGCAGCTTCCTTCATTTGTTCGAGATGAAGTTGTTAGTGAAACAAGTAGCAACTAGAACAAAAGGACATTGATGTTTGTTTCCCGTTAATGATCCTCAAAGGAGTTTTATTATATTTCATGTTCAGACTTGTCTTATTTTTTTTGCTTATGGCAATGTTTCATTTCTTGTGTGAACTAGTCTTATTTTCTGCTCGTGGTCTTGTAAGGATGGAAATTCATTTATATTTCATCTATGGGTGATGCAATATATAGATAAAGCATGGAACAGTCTAATTTGTTATTTCATCTATGAATTATCAGAAGTTTGAATGGATACTTGCAATATGTCAATATAGATGAAAGTATGTAGTAGTCAGGTATGGTGTTTCCTCCTTTGATTCTTGTAATTTAGAGTTAACATGTTTGCATTATAAACCATGTTTGGTACATGACAGGATGAAGTTATTGGCCCACCAATTGACAATTTCAGATGATCATGAGAGTCGGTATCCATCTGCTACTGATAACACGATTTATGACTTAGGTTTATGCACTCATTTAGATAGTTTTTCCGCTCATTCATGCATGGTTTGCACTAGTTCGTGACGATTTGCACTCAATTCATGTATTATGTCGAAATAGACGTCTACACGGACTTTTGCATGTTTTGTAGGTATTTTGGGAGATTTTAGAGCTTAATCGATACATTTGAGGATCGTGCCTCGTGATGACACATCTTCAGACTCATTGGGAAGCAAGCTAGGAGCTAAGGAGGACACATGAGACCTAGTTGGTGCATGCCTTGCACCAACTCGTGGCTTGATGATCCACATATAAGGCTAATAAACCAAAATCATGGCCACTGGAAGAACCACGCCCGTGGAAATTGGCCGTGGTTTTCCCTACGCAGCTGTGACAGCTGTCCCACGATCTTCATGGCCGACTCTTGCCCTTGACGGTGTATAAAAGTGGTCCTGCAGGCTGTTGAAGAGCAGACCCCATCACTCCATTATCTCCCACACTCTCAACAACACTTATTCTCTCATTGGAAGATTGGATTGGAGCTACCTTTGGAGGAGAAGAAATGCTTTCATTTGAGAAGAAGAGAAGAACACACCATTCTTAGTTTTTCATAGCTTTTAGAGTGAAGATTGTTGGAAACATTTTCTAGGGTTGTAGGAACGATTCAAACCTTCTTTTGAAGGGTTGTAAGTCTCTCTTTGAACTCATATTCAGCTTGGTTTTCTTTGTTCTACTTGTTCATCTCTATTTCACTTCATTTACTTGTCATGGAAACCTTGATTGTATGTTTGATGAGTTTGAATGTTATGATGCATGTTGTTGGCTAAGTAGATGTGATTCTAGGGTAAAGAAATGATGGTCATGGCTTGGACTATGATAAGATAGACTTAGATGTACCTTTGGATTAATTGTTTGCTCGAACCTAGCCTCTGTTCAAAATCACGGTCTGTTCTAAGGGTTTCCACGGCCGTGGTTCTGATGAACTGCCCGTGATTTCGTCTGACTTGCTTGTATTGATAAATCTAAGTGTTAGGTTGTTAGATTGTTGAAATCCTAGTGTTTGTTGAGCTAAATCTACCCTAGGATGACCTAGTGTTAGCAACTAAGTGCTAGAAGATACTTACCCGGTGATTCTTGCTCTTAGATACCGAAGATGATGAACTCTAGGTAGTAGTGAGCCTCATAAGCCGCTATTGGACTGAGTGTGCTAGGATTGATGTTTAGGACTTGCCTTCCCGAGACTTACCCGGTAAGGAGAGGTTAGATCCCTAGATGACAATCCGGTTTGTGTAGAATTTCTATCCTTAGGCTCTTTGAGACTTATCCGGTGATGAGACCTTAGGAACGGACTAGTGGACCATGAGACCTACCCAGTGATTGATCCCAATTTAGAAACACTCACCCCCAACATACCATAGTTAATCCAAAGAACGATTAGAAGCTTGAGTCCAATGCCATAATCGGAATTTCCAATCCCTAGAATCCACTTTTCTCTCTTTGATTACCTATTTCGTGTTTGCCTTGTTTATTTGTGTTTTAGCTTGATTTCTTAGTTTGTTTTGCAATATTATATCATTGAGATCCTTGATTGATCACCACATAAAACCAACCCAAAAACATTGAGATTTTCATTTATTTGTTTCTTTTATCTTTTCTTAGCCTAGATCGACACTATCCTTAGTCACTATTCGACTCGATTTCACCTCAGTCTTTGTGTTCGACCTCGGAATACTATCCCTACTACGAAACGTCCCGTACACTGCGGGTTCGCTAGGAGTTAGGAAAATATAACGAGTATAAATTTAAGACTTTTGCGTGCATCAATTCCTAGACGTAACGACGTAACAAGTTTTTGGCGCCGTTGCCGGGGACTAGGTTAAGATTGAGTCGTAGTTTGTGATTGTTTATAGTGTAGGTCTTTCTTGTTGCTTTTGATCTTGTTTGGTTTGTGTCTTTGCATTTTCAGGACATCTCTCATCCTTTAGGTGCATGCGAAGATCTCGTGGCAAGGATTTAGCTCCATTCGATCCCGAACCGGAGAAAACCCTTAGATCTAGATCCAAGAGCATTAGAAAAGGAAAAGAGATGGCCAGAAGAGTTCTCCAAGCTGAGGTGGATGAAGTTTTAGAGAAAATTAGGCTAAGGGACGAAGCCTTGGAGAATGAAAGGAGACTTGCCAATGAGAGGCAAGAAGCAACTAGGAGGGAGATTGAAGAGATTAGGCAAGCTCTTGTGCAAAGAGAGCTTAATCGTCAACAACCTCCACCTCCAACACAACCGCAGCCGGCGGTTAATATTAGGGTTGTGCCCATTGCTATTGAGGAGCCACAAACGTTAGGACAACGTATGGATCCGGCACAAAGAGCACACCGTCCGGGTGTGAACTTAGGAGATCCCGCATCCCATGATTACGAGCTCCGCTCTCAAATTCTACAAATGATCCGGCATAATCAATTTGGAGGGATGGAATGAGAGTCTCCTCATCAACACTTGATGAACTATGAGATCTTGATGGAGACCCTAAGGCCGCCTAGGCTGGAGAACAGCAACCATAAGCTTAGGGTTTTTTCCTTCTCACTTAAGGATAAAGCCTTGGCTTGGTACCAATCGATTCCACTAGGACGTGTGAGTACTTGGGAGGAGATGACAACCAAGTTCTTGACTAAGTTCTTCCCACCTTCCAAGACTACCATTAAGAGGGAAGATCAATGCCTTCGTGATGAAGGATAGAGAAAGCCTATTTAAGTCTTGGAAGAGGTTCAAGGACCTCCTCCTAGATTGTCCACACCATGGAATACCGAAGATAGAGTTATTGGAGATCTACTTCAAAGGACTTGATGAAGATAGCCAATTCAAGCTTCAATCTCTTTCCGGTGGGACTTTCATGGAAAAGAATGTAGATGAAGCTTGAGAGTTTGTAGAGAAACAAGCTTTGGTGATTAAGAAGTACTTCCATAGGAAGAGTGATGGGAGGAAAGCGGGAGCATATGAGGTGAGTGAAGTCACCATGAGTAATTTCAAGTTTGATGCAATCAACAATGAGCTTAAGTCTTTGAGGGAGTTGTGTGCTACAACTTTGAAGAGTCAAGCAAGTCCTCAAGTGCAAGTGCAAGCAAACTTGTCTTCCAAGGAGGAAGATGTGAACTACATGGGAAGGGGCAATTACAACAACTATCAAGGCCCAAGGAACTTCAACAACAACCGGCAATTCAACAATTACCGGCCTAACCACAACCATCCCGGGTTTTCCTATTCTAACCCGGATGGAGCCTTGAACCCTCCCGCTTCCACAAGCGTAGCTCCACCACCAAAGGCTTCACAAGAACCTCCACCCGGATTTACTCAACCTCCAAAGGATAGAACCGAGATGATGTTTGAGCAATTGCTCGGAAGGTTGAGCGGTCTTGAGAGCACGGTGACTTCCATTTCTAAGGCTCAAAAGGTGTTGGAAGCACAAGTGTTCCAAAAGGCGGGTGAAGCTCATAGAGATCCGGGAAAGCTTTCCGGAAGAACCGAAGATAACCCAAGAGGCCAAGTGTTGGCCATCACAACAAGAAGCGGGCTGAGCATGAAGGATCCCTTACCTAAGGGAAATGATAAAGGGAAGCAAGTGGTGATAGAGGAAGAGACATTGCAAGAAGATGGAGGCAAGATCAAGGATGATGAGCCAACATATGTGGCACCACCTCCATACAAGAAACCACTACCATTCCCACAATCACGAGCAAGAGCTCGCTTGGACAAACACTTTGGTAAATTCCTTGAACTTATGTCTAAATTGCATATTAACATTCCGTTCATGGATGCTATTCTAGGTATGCCGGCCTATGGAAAATTTTGAAGGAAATACTCTCCAACAAAAGGAAGTTGGAGGAGTATGGGGAAGTGAGAATGACAAAGAGATGCTCAGAGTTGATTCAAACTATGAAGGAGGAGATGCCTCCTAAGCTAAGAGATCCGGGATCTTTTTGTGTGCCAATTGGAGTGGGAGAAGTGAAGTATGAAGCCCTATGTGATCTTGGGGCAAGTGTAAGCATCATCCCGCTTGCACTTTGCAACAAGGTTGGGCTAGGAGAGCCAAAGCCGGTCAAGATGACCCTTTACATGGCGGACCGTTCAATCACTCACCCGGTTGGAATCTTGGAGGACATACCGGTGCAACTCAGGAAGTTCTATGTGCCGATTGATTTTGTTTTCTTGGACATCCCGGCGGACTATCCGGTTCCTATCATCTTGGGGAGACCTTTCCTAGCCACTTCCGAATGTTTGGTGGATTGCAAAAATGGAATTCTCTCCTTCAACATTGGACAAGAGAATATCAAGTTCAAATTATCCACAATGATGAAGGGGACAACCCTTGATGAGGATGTGTTCAACATTGTCGAGCAAGAGGAGTCTAGAGAAGTTGTGAGCTCGATCTTGATCAAGGACCCCTTGGAGAAGGTTCTTAGCTTAAGTTTGATGGAGGAAGGAGTTGAGGAGGCATGCAATGAAGAAATCAAGGCTTTGGAAGCATTGGAAAAGGAGACAAGAGCTGAATTTGAAGCACACGAAGGTGTGCTGAATTCCTGTAGAAATCACGGCCTGGGGGAAGAACCACGCCCGTGGTTTTACCCGTGGAACCTACTGGAGTGCTCCGAAGTGCTAGCTTTGCAAGTTCCACGGCCGTGGTTGTGCCAGAGCCCGTAATTTTGCCCGTGATTTCTCCAGAAACTGCCTTTGTTGTTGATCAAGCTTCAAGGAGTCTTGGGGAGTCTTCCATGGATTTAGATTCATCTCACCCAACATTGTATGGAGCGTCTCCAACCGATAAAGGTCCTCCTAAACTTGAATTTAAACCTCTTCCCTCTCATCTTAAGTATGCTTTTCTTGGTGATAATTCTACATATCCGGTGATTGTTAATGCATGCTTGAATGATGATGAGTTGAGTAGATTGTTGCATGAGTTGAGATTGCATAGGAAGGCTATTGGCTATACCATTGATGATTTAGTTGGCATTAAACCTTCTTTGTGCATGCATAAGATCTTAATGGAAGACAATCATAAACCTTCAATTGAACCTCAAAAAAGACTAAACCCCATCATGAAAGAAGTAGTAAAGAAAGAGATTCTTAAATTGCTAGATGCATAAATCATTTTTCCAATGTCGGATAGTAAGTGGGTTAGTCCCGTGCATGTGGTTCTTAAGAAGGGTGGGATGACCGTAGTGACCAATGAGAATAATGAACTAATCTCAACTAGAACGGTTATGGGATGGAGGATGTGTATAGACTATAGGAAACTAAATGTGGCCTCTAGGAAAGATCACTTCCCTCTTCCCTTTATTAACCAAATGCTAGAGAGATTAGCTCAACATTCTCACTTTTTCTACTTAGATGGCTATAGTGGATTCTTCCAAATCCCTATCCACCCCGATGACCAAGAGAAAACTACATTCACATGTCCTTGGGGTACATTTGCATATAGGAGAATGCCATTTGGGTTGTGTAATGCACCCGCCACCTTTCAAGGTGTATGATGACTATCTTTTCTGAGTATATTGAAAACATAATGGAAGTGTTTGTGGATGATTTCTCTGTTTATGGATCTTCATTTGATGATTGTTTAGCTAATTTGTCTTTGGTGCTTAAGAGATGTGAGGAGACTAATCTAGTCTTGAATTGGGAGAAATGTCACTTCATGGTAAGTGAAGGTATTGTGTTGGGACACTTGGTGTCCAACCGTGACATTGAGGTTGATAGGGCTAAGATAGAGACAATAGAGAAGTTGCCACCACCTACCTCGGTGAAGGGGGTAAGGAGTTTTCTAGGGCATGCCGGTTTTTACCGTAGATTCACTAAAGATTTCTCTAAGATTTCTAAGCCTCTTACTAACCTACTAATGAAAGATGTTGAGTTTGTTTTCTCCAAGGATTGCCTTGAGGCTTTTTGTAGGTTGAAGAATGCTTTGATCACCGCTCCCATAATGCAACCTCCGGATTGGAGTTTACCGTTTGAGATCATGTGTGATACAAGTGACGTGGCCGTTGGGGCTGTTTTGGGACAAAGGAAAGATGGGCTTACACATGCCATCTATTATGCTAGCAAGACGCTAGATGATGCCCAACTCAATTATGCTACCACCGAGAAGGAGTTGCTAGCGGTTGTGTATGCATTTGAGAAGTTCCGCTCGTATCTTGTTGGAGCGAAGGTCATAGTGTATACAGATCATGCTGCGATCCGTTATCTCCTTACAAAGAAGGATGTCAAGCCTCGTTTGATACGGTGTATCCTTCTTCTTCAAGAGTTTGATTTGGAAATCCGAGATAAGAAAGGGTCCGAAAATTCTGTGGCGGTGATAACACGATTTATGACTTAGATTTAGACATTCATTTAAATAGATTTTCCGCTCATTCATGCATGGTTTAGCATTAGTTCATGGCGTTTGCACTCAAATCACGTATTTTGTCGAGATAGACGTCTACTCGGACTTTTGCTTGCTTTGTAGGTATTTTGGGAGATTTAAGAGCCTAATCGATACATCCGAGGATCATTCCTCGAGATGACACACTTCCGGACTCATTGGAATGCAAGCTAAGGGCTAAGGAGGACTCATGGAACCTTGCCAACACAAGCCATGCACCAAATCATTGCTTAACGAGCCTAGGAGGATTCTGGACCAAACCACGGTCTGGGACCAAACCACGGCCGTGATTCTACCCGTGGATTTTGCCAGGTTTTCGTGACAGCTGTGCCACGATCTCTTGGCCAGCTCTTGCAAAGTTGTAGTATAAAAGTGGTCCTGCATTGGCTGAGAGAATCATCTTGGAGCAGCTCTCTATTATCCACTATCATCCAATCAAAAATACTCTCTCAACAAGAAGATTCTTGGGAGGAGAAGGTAGAAGAAAGCTACCATTGGAGAAGAGCTTCATTAGAGAAGAAGAAGAGCACACCATTGATAGACTTTGATAGCTTTGTAGTGAAGAATTTCGGAATCGATTTCTAGAGTTGTATGAACCATTTAAACCTTCTTTAAGAAGGGTTGTGAGTCATTCTAATTCCATTTTTCAGTTTGGTTTTGTTTACTTCACTTGTTCATCTCTTTCTCTTCATTATCTTGCAAATGGAAGCCATGATTTTATGTTTGATGATTTTGATTGCTATGATGAATGTGGTAGGCTAAATAGATGTGATTCTAGGGTAAGGAAAGGATGGTTATGGCTAGGACTATGATAGGATGGACTTAGATTAGCCCTTGGATGACTTACTTGCTTGGACGTAGTCTCTGTTGAAGTCCACGGGTTGTTCTTGCCAAACCACGGCCGTGGACTTGGTAGAACACACCGTGATTTTCCCTGGTTCGATGGATCTAGCTTTAGATTGTTAGAATGTTGAAATCCTAGTGTTTGTTAAGTTAATCCTATCCTAGGGTAACCTAGTGTTAGCAACTAAATGTTAGGAGAGACTTACCCGGTAATCCTTACTCTTAGATTCCAAAGATAACAAACCCTAGGTAATGGTGAGCTTTATAAGCCGCCATTGGACTAAGTGTGCTAGGATAGTTGTTTAGGACTAACCCTTTCGAGACTTACCCGGTAAGAATAGGTTAGATCTCTAGGTGACAATCCGGTTTGTGTAGAATTCCGTCCCTTAGGTTCTTAGAGACTTACCCGGTGATGAGATCTTAGGGATGGACTAGTGGACCATGAGACTTACCCGGTGATTGATCCCAATCTAGAAACACTCACTCCCAACATATTATAGTTAATCCAAGGAATGATTAGATAGCTTGAGTCTTATGCCATAACCGGACTTTCCAACCCCTAGAATCCGCTTTTCTATCTTTGATCTATATCTCATTTAGCTTGTTTGATTGTGTTGATTCGTAGCTTAGTTGATTGTTCATATTGCATGATTAGTGATCTTTGATTGATCACCTAAAAACCAACCAAAAACATTGAGATTTTCATTTCTTTATTTCTTTCTCTTTTCTTAACCTAGATCTTCACTAAACTTAATCATAAATCGAATCAATCTCACCTTAGTCTTTGTGTTCGACCTCGGAATACTATCCCTACTACAAACGTCCCGTACACTGCGGGTTCGCTAGGAGTTAGGATAAATATAACGAGAATATAAATTTAAAACCCATTGCTTATCACATCCTGAGCGTAACAAGTTTTTGGCGCCGTTGCCGGGGACTAGGTCTAGATTGAGTCTATTTTGTGATTGTTTATAGTGTAGATCTTTCTTGTTGCTTTTGATCTCTTTTTGGTTTGTGTCTTTGCTTTTCACGACATCTCACTCTTTAGGTGTATGCGAAGATCTCGTGGCAAGGATTTAGCTCCATTTGATCCCGAACCGGAGAAAACTCTTAGATCTAGATCCAAGAGCATTAAAAAGGGAAAAGAGATGGCCGGAAGAGATCTCCAAGCTGAGTTGGATGAGGCTTTAGAGCAAATTAGGATAAGTGATGAAGCTTTGGAGAATGAAAGGAGACTTGCCAATGAGAGGCAAGAGGCAACTAGGAGGGAGATTGAGGAGATTATGCAAGCTCTTGTGCAAAAAGAGCTTAACCGTCAACAACCTCCTCCACCTCCACCACAATCGCAGCCGGCGGCGGTGAATATTAGGGTTGTGCCCATTGCTATAGAAGAGCCACAAACGTTAGGGCAACGTATGGATCCGGCACAAAGAGCACACCGTCCGGGTGTGAACTTAGGAGATCCCGCAGCCCATGATTACGAACTCCGCCCTCAAGTTCTACAAATGATCCGGCATAATCAATTTGGAGGGATGAAAGGAGAGTCTCCTCATCAACACTTGATGAATTATGAGATCTTGATAGAGACTCTTAGACGGCCAAGATTGGAGAACAACAACCATAAGCTTAGGGTTTTTCCTTCTCTCTTAAGGATAAAGCCTTGACTTGGTATCAATCTATTCCACAAGGGCGAGTTGGTACTTGGGAGGAGATGACAACCGAGTTTCTGACTAAGTTCTTCCCACCTTCCAAGACTACCGAGTTAAGAGGGAAGATCAATGCCTTCGTGATGAAGGATAGAGAGAGTTTATTCAAGTCTTGGGAGAGGTTCAAAGATCTTCTCCTAGATTGTCCACACCATGACATACCGAAAATTGAGCTATTGGAGATCTACTTCAAAGGACTTGATGAAGATAGCCAATTCAAGCTTCAATCTCTTTCCGGTGGGACTTTCATGGAGAAGCATGTAGATGAAGCTTGGGAGTTTGTGGAGAAACAAGCTCTAGTGATTGAGAAATACTCCCATAGGAAGAGTGAAGGGAGAAAGGCGGGAGCATATGAGGTGAGTGAAGTCACCATGAGCAACTTCAAGCTTGACGCCATCAACAACGAGCTAAAGTCCTTGAGGGAGTTGTGTGCTACAACTTTGAAGAACCAAGCAACTCCTCAAGTGCTTCCACAAGCTAACTTATCTTCCAAAGAGGAGGATGTGAATTACATGGGAAGGGGCAATTACAACAATTATCAAGGCCCAAGAAACTTCAACAACAACCGGCAATTCAACAATTACCGGCCTAACCACAACCATCCCGGATTTTCCTATTCTAATCCGGATGGAGCCTTGAACCCTCCCGCTTCCACAAGCACAACTCCACCACCAAAAGCTTCACAAGAACTGTAACACCCCGAATCCTAGAGGACTCGAAATGCTACGAGCTGGGACCTCACAATGGGTCCCGGCCCTTAGCCTGGCAACAACTTCATCGGACCTTACAACACGGCACAAATAAAAAGGCAAAACAAAGAGTTTTATAACATGAGCGGAAATAATAAGAATCCAAATTCTGAAAACAATACAGCCAAGTCTCAAAAACCAGAAATACCCACATCAGTCTCAATAGTCATAAAATAAAATATAACAGTCCCGTCCTATAATGCACGGAACCCCGGCTGCCCACTACCGTCGGATCACTCGATCGCCTCCCTAACCTGCAAGGCATCTACAAGCGGTATAAAACCGTTAGCTAACATTCTATGCATAAGTATAACGGTAAAAGCACAAACACACAACATACGCAATCAGCATGTGACACTCATTCCTTTTTATTATCTTTAACTAAGTGATACGTCATTACTAATGATACTTATTTTGTGACACGAGGGATTCCCAAACCTTGCCCCTGTCCCCGTTTACCAACGCGGAATGGTACTAATGCATGTGACCGTCTACCGGACTAGGCTGGTCGTAGGGAACCTCCTAGACTCTCGCAAGAGCTAGGCAGATGATGTCACGACCCGTTATCATACACTTGGGTCAATTATAATATACTACAGTCGGCCTATTGCGTTTTTGTTATTTATCTTAACTATCACACACCACTCATACGCATCACACACATGCAAGAAGCTAGCTAAGTAAGTCAGTGGACTTACCAGAATTAAAACTCGTCTCTCTTAACAACACTAACAGTAGCTGCAGGAACTCAGTTGCCTGTCAAAGGAGGCACGTGGGTTAACATTTTTCCTTGGATGCTTAGAAGTCTAAAACTCCTAAGATGTACGATTCTATGTGCAGAAGTTATTACAGTGTTTATTTAAGGTAAATTGACTATTTTACCCTTGGTTCCGAGACTTCCAAAAACCCGTAAAAGTACTTAAATTCTTACTTAAGGCTAACTAATCATATTCTACTCCCTAGGATGATTTTAGGTGACAACTATAAAAACTACCGATTTTCTATTTCCCGAAAAGTCACTAAAGTCCAATTACAGCTGTAAATATAAAATTAAAATAAACTTATAAAAATTCTAAAATAAAATTCTAACTTATCTATGATCTCTAATCTACTCATAGGAGAAATAATTTCTTAAAACTGTTCAATCGTTATTCCTACAAAAATCTTTAAAGTTGCCTACAACACTACAATTGTTCCCATACTTAGTCAAATTTTTCTGCTGGAAAAACAGCTCAACTACTCCACTTTGAGACCCTATAACTTTCAATCCGACCGTTCATTTGCTCCCAAATTTTAACACGGTAAACTATGTATATCTATCTATGATCTATTAAAAATTCAACGGTGGATCTTCAACCAATCGTTTTAACATTGGTTCACAACAGTGGCCATTCTTACTTTCAAAACTGAAGTTTTAAAGGGAGTTTCTCACTTCAATTTATATGATAATCTGATCTACTTCACTAGGTCATCTAATGGTCAGAATTTGGACACTCTAGGAAGCTACAACAACTCGCTTACTATTGGTCACTTCTCTAGTTCGATTTCTCCTAATCACCACACTAAAACATTTTAAAACCTAAGTACACACATGCCTATTTCATCTATAGTTTAAAGATTGAACTGCAGCCAAGATAAGGGAGAATGATTGATCATTTACCCAAGGTTTTGATGACTGCAGAAGATAAGTTGTTGCACTAGTGTGGGAGGGTCCGATTCTAAGGTGGCCGTCTCTTCTTCTGTCACCGCAGGGCACGAACGAAACAACCCTCCAACTGGTTATCTTCTGGGAAGGAGTGTGTACTGAGAGTTAGATTTAGAGAGGAACTTGAGTGTAGAAGGGCTGAATGAAATCACTTACACTACTCCGGCTGTTGGCGAGGTTTTTGCAACGATCAGCCCCGGAACTAGATAGACGAGCAGTTGTTGTAGTTCTCCCCTCTGCTGGCTCTTTTCCTTGTAATTTCCTGTGGTTAGAACGTTGTTGAATGTGTGCAGAATTCAGGAAAGTGCAGCGTGAATGAGGAGCGTGAATGTGGAGCACAGAAGCGTTGTAGTTCCTCTCTTCAGGCGTGAATATAGGCTGTTGCAGCTCCTTAATTATCTCATTAATTATCTCATTTATGCAGCTGTTATAAAGTGGAGAGAAGGAAAGAGAAGGTCGGCTGTTGCTCCTCCTGCTGAACGAATTTGCTGGCTGCTGTGGGCTAGGAAGGTTGCTGGGCTGCTGTGGACTACGAGGGGTGCTGGGCTGCTGTGGATTGCAAAGGCCAGCTGAGGCTATTGTGGGCTGAGAAGTATGCTGGGCTGCTGTAGTTTACAAAGGCCAGCTGAGGCTATTGTGGGTAAGCAAACTGGGCTGTTTAAGGTAAAAACGTGGGCTGAAGCATGCAAGAAAGGTGGGCTGAATTACTTGTCAAAAATCTGTCAAAACTCGTCACAGCTTGTCATGATCTCGTCTCAGCTTAGTCATGATCTCGTCTCAGCTTAGTCATGGCCTCGTCACAGCTTGTCATGAGCTCGTCACAGCTTGTCCTCAATAAGAATGAATTATAATAACTAGGGTTTGATATAAATCTATCATTTTATGTGAATTAAATTCTACATAAAATAATAGATAGTTATAAGGGTTAGAGTTTGATATAATTTTATCATTTTATGTGAATTAACTTCTACATAAAATAATAGATAATTCTAAGGATTAGAGTTTGATATAATTTTATCATTTTATGTGAATTAAATTCTACATAAAATAATGAAATTTGTGAAGGGAGAGATACTAGATAGAATGGGAAACCGTCAACGGAGGAATTAGACGGAATAAAAATTCCGGATATTACAAGAACCTCCACCCGGATTTACTCAACCTCCAAAGGATAGAACCGAAATGATGTTTGAGCAATTGCTTGGAAGATTGAGTGGTCTTGAGAGCACCGTGACCTCAATTTCTAAAGCTCAAAAGGTATTGGAAGCACAAGTGTTCCAAAAGGCGGGTGAAGCCCATAGAGATCCGGGAAAGCTTCCCGGAAGAATCGAAGACAACCCAAGAGGCCAAGTGTTGGCCATCACAACGAGGAGTGGGTTGAGTATGAAAGATCCTTTGCCCAAGGAGAATGCTAAGGGGAAACAAGTGGTGATAGAGGAAGAGACTTTGCAAGGAGATGGAGGCAAGAGCAAGGATGTAGAGCCAACTTATGTAGCACTGTTCGCCCCTAGAGGTGTGTGCAAATAAGTTTTAAATTTATAAAACTAGAATCAAGCAAGCGAACCCGCAGTGTACGGATCGACGTAGTTAAGCAAGAATTCCAGAGTATCGAACACAGGGATTTGGGTGGAGCGAACTCGATTGCAGATTATCAAGCAAATAAATATGGGAGTTTTGCAGATATTGGGAAAACAACAATCCTAAAGTTTCAGATATCCAGTTGCGGCAATAGATTCAAGATATACTAATGATGTAAAGACAGAGTGGAGATATGCAAAGGTATACTAATGTAAGGTAATCGTACGGTTGAGGTTCCAAAAACCTTATGTAACTCACCTACAAAGCACTCTCTATACAGGTTGTTGAGGCTCAATATAGAAAGATTCTAGAGATGAGAATTAGTGTCAAATACCCAAACTTATAATCTAAAGATCAAGACTAACTTAACCGATTGAGGTTGTTGAGGCTCACAATCGAGGTAGAGGTTGTTGAGGCTTCACTACCACCTAGAAAAGACAAGTCTAAACTAAGCTAAAGCAAACCTTTAACTTTGGATTAAAGTAAAAGCAAGTTCGTAAACTAAAGGGAAATCACGGTTAGTTCTTGAGGTTCCACGGCCGTGGACTCAAGAACAGACCGTAATTTAGGGTTGTCGGCGATTCTCTCTAACTCTCAGGGTCTAATCTGTTTGCGATTGATCTATTATCACCTATGCCACAACTATCAACCCTTCACCTTAGAATTGTTAAGGGTTTTTAGCCAATAACAGTCATATTGATATCAATTCAAGAATTAAAGGATAAAAGATGGGAACTTTCAAGAACTATCAATAATCTTCAAACAAATCTCAAGATCACAATCAAGAACAAATGTTTATCAAAAGATTCAAAACGGAGTAAACAATCACAACCTTAGGAAAGAAGAGAAACGGGATGTCAATCCGTTTCCGAATCAAACCTAAACAAGAAGAGAGATCTTCTTGCAAAATCTTCCAAGAACTTCGATCTTCCACAAATCTGAAGATCACAACAGCAACTCTCCACTACGAACTTTGATCTTCAATGAGATCTCCCAAATACCTCTAAGATGAGGGTTTGTGTGTTGCTAAGCGTTGCTTCTAAGCGGGATCCTAAGTAGGCATGACGGAATCTCCTTTCTTCCGTCTTTTTATAATGCAGGGCAAAGTGTCGGCCCGACCCAATCTTCAAAAGATCATGGCTTCGAAGTGTGGCGAAAAGATTTGTCAAGATCACGGTCGTGGAAGATTCCACGACCGTAATTCTAGGGCGTGGAAACAATTACGGTTAGTTCCACGGCCGTAGAATCCCCTGGAATGAACATCGAATTCTGACTCTGAATCCACGGCCGTAATTCTGAACGTGGTTTGTGACACGGCCGTATTTTAGGGCGTAATTTAGGGCAAGAACGTGATTATTCCCTAAACTCGTGCATTCCTCAATCTAAGACTCCAAATTGCTTCCAAAAAGTGTCCTCGATCTATGGATATATCAACTCAACTCTCCTTTGCTCGATTCCGTTCGGAAATAGCTCCAAATCACCTATAATCAACATAGAACTAGTGTAGACATCCATATCGAAAATATAGGTAATACTAGCTCACATATGCACAAAGATCAATCAAAGACTATCAATATGAATCAAATACATTTAGAAAACGTGCCTAAAATATCACAATATTTCATGCTAACAAGCACCACCTCCATACAAGCCACCACTACCGTTCCCACAATCACGAGCAAGAGCTCGCTTGGACAATCACTTTGGTAAATTCCTTGAACTAATGTCTAAATTGCATATTAATATTCCGTTCATGGATGCTATTTTAGGAATGCCGGCATATGGCAAGTTCTTGAAAGAGATACTCTCCAACAAAAGGAAGTTGGAGGAGTATGGGGAGATAAGAATGAACAAGAGATCTTCGGAATTGATCCAAACAATGCAGGAGGAGATGCCTCCCAAGCTAAGAGATCCGGGTTCCTTTTGTGTCCCAATAGGAGTGGGAGATGTGAAGTACGAGGCCCTTTGTGATCTTGGAGCAAGTGTAAGCATCATACCGCTTGCACTTTGCAACAAGGTTGGGCTAGGGGAGCCGAAACCGGTCAAGATGACCCTCTATATGGCGGACCGTTCTACCACTCATC
Source organism: Fagopyrum homotropicum (assembly GCA_033239125.1). Classification (NCBI taxonomy): domain Eukaryota; kingdom Viridiplantae; phylum Streptophyta; class Magnoliopsida; order Caryophyllales; family Polygonaceae; genus Fagopyrum; species Fagopyrum homotropicum. Next base: position 96,220,698 of record BSWB01000007.1, on the reverse strand, counting down.
CGGTTGGGATCTTAGAAGACATCCCGGTGCAACTAGGAGGATTCTATGTGCCAATTGATTTTGTTGTCTTGGATATTCCGGCGGACTATCCGGTTCCCATCATCTTAGGAAGACCCTTCCTAGCCACCTCCGAATGCCTAGTGGATTGCAAGAATGGGACTCTCTCCTTCAATATTGGAGAAGAGAACATCAAGTTCAAATTGTCCACCATGATGAAAGGGCCAACTCTTGATGAAGATCTATTCAACATTGTTGAGCAAGAGGAGTCTAGGGAAGTTGTGAGCTCAATTTTGATCAAGGATCCTTTGGAGAAGGTTCTTAGCCTAAGTATGATAGAAGAAGGTGTTAAGGAGGCTTGCAATGAAGAGATCAAGGCCTTAGAAGCATTAGAAAAGGAGACAAGAGTTGGATTTGAAGACCACAAAGAAGTGCTGAACACCTGTAGGTTCCACGGTCGAGATTTGTGTTCCACGGCCGTAGAACTCTTTGGACAACTCCGAGAAGCAGGCTTGGCAACTTCCACGGCCGTGGACTTGGAGCAAACCGTGGAGTTGGCCGTGGTTTCCCCTGAATCAGCCCTTGATGATGATCAAGCTTCTAGGAGCCATGGAGAGCCTTCATTTGCTTTGGATTCATCTCATCCAACGTTATTTGGATCGTCTCCACTCGACAAAGGTCCTCCTAAACTTGAACTTAAATCTCTCCCCTCTCATTTGAAGTATGCTTTCTTGGTGATAATTCAACATATCCGGTGATTGTTAATGCATGCTTGAGTGATGATGAACTTGCTAAGTTGTTGCATAAACTAAGATTGCATAGGAAAGCCATTGGCTATACTATTGATGATTTGGTTGGCATAAAACCTTCTTTGTGCATGCATAAGATATTGATGGAAGATAACCATAAACCCTCTATTGAACATCAAAGAAGACTAAATCCTATAATGAAAGAGGTGGTCAAAAAGGAGATCATTAAGTTGCTAGATGCGGGAATTATCTACCCTATCTCGGATAGTAAGTGGGTTAGTCCCGTTCATGTAGTTCCTAAGAAGGGTGGGATGACCGTAGTGACCAATGAGAACAATGAACTAATCCCAACTAGGACGGTTACGGGGTGGAGAATGTGCATTGACTATAGGAAATTGAACATGGCCTCTAAGAAAGATCACTTCCCTCTCCCCTTCATTGACCAAATGCTAGAGAGGTTAGCTCAACATTCTCATTTTTGCTACTTAGATGGCTATAGTGGATTCTTCCAAATCCCTATCCACCCGATGACCAAGAGAAAACAACATTTACATGTCCATGGGGTACTTTTGCATATAGGAGAATGCCATTTGGGTTGTGTAATGCACCCACCACCTTCCAAAGGTGTATGATGGCTATCTTTTCGGAATACATTGAAAATATCATGGAAGTGTTCATGAATGATTTCTCTGTTTATGGTTCTTCCTTTGATAATTGCTTGGCTAACTTGTCATTAGTATTGAAAAGATGTGAGGAGACAAATCTTGTCTTGAATTGGGAAAAATGCCACTTCATGGTAAGTGAAGGAATCGTGTTGGGACACTTGGTGTCCAATCGCGGCATTGAGGTTGATAGGGCCAAAATTGAAACGATAGAGAAGTTGCCACCACCTACCTCGGTGAAAGGGGTAAGGAGTTTCTTAGGGCATGCCGGTTTTTACCGGAGGTTTATTCAAGACTTCTCTAAAATTTCTAAGCCTCTTACTAACCTACTAATGAAGGATGTTGAATTTGTTTTCTCCAAAGAATGCCTTGAGGCTTTTTGTAGGTTGAAGAACGCCTTGATCTCCGCACCTATCATGCAACCTCCAGATTGGAGTTTACCGTTTGAGATCATGTGTGATGCGAGCGATGTAGCCGTTGGGGCTGTTTTGGGGCAAAGAAAAGATGGGCGCACTCATGCCATTTATTACGCTAGCAAGACGCTAGATGATGCCCAACTCAATTATGCTACCACCGAGAAGGAGTTGCTAGCGGTTGTGCATGCATTTGAGAAGTTCCGCTCATATCTTGTTGGAGCGAAGGTCATAGTTTATACGGATCATGCTGCGATCCGTTATCTACTTACCAAGAAGGATGCCAAGCCTAGGTTGATTCGGTGGATCCTTCTTCTTCAAGAGTTTGATTTGGAAATCCGGGACAAGAAGGAATCCGAGAACTCCGTGGCGGATCACCTTAGTAGACTCCCACCATTGGAGCTTGAAAGAGATGACATCCCGATTGATGACTCATTCCGGGATGAGCAATTGCAAATGGTGGAGGAATGCTTGTTCCAAGTGTCTAGAGGAAGCGAGCCATGGTTTGTCGACATTGTGAACTACTTAGTGTGTGAGGAAGTGCCTCCCGGTTTGACATATGCCCAAAGAAAGAAGTTCTTCAATGATGTGAGGCATTACTATTGGAGCGAACCACTTTTGTTCAAGAGAGGGCCGGATGGAATGTTTAGAAGATGCATACCGGAGGATGAGGTGGAGAGTGTGATCCGCCATTGTCATTCCTTGCCATGTGGAGGACATGCTAGCTCCCACAAGACATGTGCGAAGGTGTTGCAATCAGGCTTCTTTTGGCCAAGTTTGTTCAAGGATGTGCAAAGCTTTGTGGTAGCTTGTGATGCTTGCCAAAGGACAGGCAACATCTCAAGGAGGAATGAGATGCCCTTGAACAACATACAAGAAGTGGAAATATTTGATGTGTGGGGTGTGGACTTCATGGGACCATTTCCTTCTTCATGCGGAAACCTCTACATCCTATTGGCGGTTGACTATGTTTCGAGATGGGTGGAGGCAATCGCCTCTCCTACAAATGACGCCAAGGTTGTGGTGCGGTTCTTCAACCGAGTGATCTTTCCTAGGTTTGGAACACCAAGGGTGATCATAAGTGATGGAGGGAAGCACTTCACCAATAGGAACTTTGGGGCACTTTTGGCTAAGTATGGGGTGACTCATAAGGTGGCAACACCTTACCATCCCCAAACTAGTGGCCAAGTGGAGATCTCCAACCGGGAGATAAAGGGAATTCTTGAGAAGACGGTCTCTAGGACAAGAAAGGATTGGGCTATGAAGCTCGATGATGCCTTGTGGGCATATAGGACCGCTTTCAAGTCACCAATGGGCACCACTCCTTACAAGTTGGTCTATGGCAAGTCTTGCCACCTTCCGGTGGAGATAGAGCATAGAGCTTATTGGGCCATTAAGTGGCTAAATTTTGACCTCAAGGAGGCGGGAGAGAAGAGGTTACTTGATATGAACGCCCTTGAAGAAATCCGGTTGGATGCTTATGAGAATGCCCGGATCTACAAGGAGAGGACCAAACGGTGGCATGACAAGCGCCTCATCCCGAAGGAGTTGAGTGAAGGCGACCTTGTCCTTCTCTTCAACTCAAGGCTGCGACTTTTCCCCGGAAAGCTAAAATCGAGATGGACCGGGCCATATGTGGTGAAGAAGATCTTTCCCCATGGAGCTATTGAGATAGGAGGGGAGCATTGTGGAAACTTTAAGGTGAATGGGCACCGTTTGAAGAAGTATATCCGGGAGCTCCGGTGGACATGATTGCCCCACTTCACCTTGAATAGACACCCCCGAGTTTGGTCAAGCTAATGACCTTAAAGAAGCGCTTGATGGGAGGCAACCCATTGGTAACGTTTTTCCCTTTTTCGTTTTTGTTTTTGTTTTAGATTTTTGTTTCTGTGTGTGCTTTGTGTGTGTTAGAGTCTTGGTAGCATTGGAAGCCTTGCTTGGCAAGCGAATGATGATGATGAACCCCTTATCAATTATGGTGGAGCGGACGCGGAACTTGGACGGCTAGCGGTGCCTAGCGCGGGTCCCGACACTTTGATGAATGCTTAGAGCTCTCTACCATTGTTGATAGGATCATCCAACATCAATTCCACTTGAGAATCCCAAATACCATAGCAAACCATTTTTACATTGTGAGAGCCTTCTTTCACTCTTCTTTACTTCATTTACACATTGGGGACAATGTGTTTCTAAGTATGGGGTGGGGTTTGCATGATACTTTGCATGATGAGCATCTATGATAGTTTAATATTTTCACATGTCTTGCATTGTATATATTTATTTCGAAAATCCCATAAAAATTCAGAAAATTAAAATTTTTTTTTTGTGCTTTCTAGGTTTGGATATGACCCTAATGATGAATCTTGTCTTGTGGATTGGCTATGGATGGTCTTATGTGTTAAATTGATGAATGCATATGTGGACTTGAAGTACTTCTCTTGAATTCCATGAATGATTTGTGATCATGATGTTTGCCTAGAATGGATTGAGCATTGAAGGTCGAAATTACATGCTAGTTCTTGCACACCATCTAGGAATGAATGAGGCAATTCATCTTCCTCTAATTCTCATCTTGATCATGATTATTTGATCACCTCAATTGATATAAATTTGACCTCTTTTGACCCATCCGGGAATAGGAGCATGTTAGTGTGTTGATGTGTGTGAAAAGCAAGTGTGGGGTGAAGATGTTGATGAAAGAATGTCATGAATAAAATGCTGAATTTGTTGTGAAAGTGTAGACAAAAACATAGGTTTGGGGACGTTGGCTTAAATGACAAGTAACTCGGTACACTTCACATAATCGGGTGTTGGTGCCTTGCCAAAGTCAAATAAACCAATAGTCCTAACGAGCGCTGGTATGTGTGCCCGGTGTGGATGCACCTCGAAAAATAGAAAAAGCCCGAGGATGACTAATCACCAAGGTTTCGGCTTTTGTACACCAATGTAATTGTCTCAAAAATAAGTGAAGAAAAAGAAAAGAAAGAAAAGATAGAGAAAATATACACTTGAGGGAAGTTGATCGAGGACAAGATTGTGGAGTTAGTTCCATTCCCGGATTAGCATCACATAGCCTAGAAAAATCCCACCTAATCACAACGTTTCTTGGCCTTTATTTCACAAGACCTTATGACCTATTTGCATGTTTGTAAGACTTAGTAATCTAGATTGGATATGCTCTTGATCATCTTGACTTCTTCATCTTTACATTTCATTGCATGCTATCAAGTTAAGTGTAATTGTCTTTCCATGCTTTCATTTATTTGATACATAATTGCTTGTCCATTGCCATGAAACATGACTATGAAGGTGATCCAATATTAGAAGCACAACTCCAAAAAAGATTTTGCCATTTTTCTGCATACATAAATCATGTCATCTCTTAGTCTATAGTTGGGAATTTGCTCGGGGACGAGCAAACCTTAAGTATGGGGTATTTTGATAACACGATTTATGACTTAGATTTAGACACTCATTTAGATAGATTTTCCGCTCATTCATGCATGGTTTAGCATTAGTTCACGGCGTTTGCACTCAAATCACGTATTTTGTCGAGATAGACGTCTACTCGGACTTTTGCTTGCTTTGTAGGTATTTTGGGAGATTTAAGAGCCTAATCGATACATCCGAGGATCATTCCTCGAGATGACACACTTCCGGACTCATTGGAATGCAAGCTAAGGGCTAAGGAGGACTCATGGAACCTTGTCAACACAAACCATGCACCAAATCATGGCTTAACAAGCCTAGGAGGACTTCTGGACCAAACCACGGTCTGGGACCAGACCACGGCCGTGATTCTACCCGTGGACTTTGCCAGGTTTTCGTGACAGCTGTGCCACGATCTCTTGGCCAGCTCTTGCAAAGTTGTAGTATAAAAGTGGTCCTGCATTGGCTGAGAGAATCATCTTGGAGCAGCTCTCCATTATCCACTATCATCCAATAAAAAATACTCTCTCAACAAGAAGATTCTTGGGAGGAGAAGGTAGAAGAAAGCTACCATTGGAGAAGAGCTTCATTAGAGAAGAAGAAGAGCACACCATTGATAGACTTTGATAGCTTTGTAGTGAAGAATTTCGGAATCGATTTCTAGAGTTGTATGAACCATTTAAACCTTCTTTAAGAAGGGTTGTGAGTCATTCTAATTCCATTTTTCAGCTTGGTTTTGTTTACTTCACTTGTTCATCTCTTTCTCTTCATTATCTTGCAAATGGAAGCCATGATTTTATGTTTGATGATTTTGATTGCTATGATGAATGTGGTAGGCTAAATAGATGTGATTCTAGGGTAAGGAAAGGATGGTTATGGCTAGGACTCTGATAGGATGGACTTAGATTTGCCCTTCGATGACTCACTTGCTTGGACGTAGTCTCTGTTGAAGTCCACGGGTTGTTCTTGCCAAACCACGGCCGTGGAATTGGTAGAACACACCGTGATTTTCCCTGGTTTGATGGATCTAGCTTTAGATTGTTAGAATGTTGAAAACTTAGTGTTTGTTGAGTTAATCCTATCCTAGGGTAACCTAGTGTTAGCAACTAAATGTTAGGAGAGACTTACCCGGTAATCCTTACTCTTAGATTCCAAAGATAACAAACCCTAGGTAATGGTGAGCTTCATAAGCCGCCATTGGACTAAGTGTGCTAGGATAGTTGTTTAGGACTAACCCTTTCGAGACTTACCCGGTAAGAATAGGTTAGATCTCTAGGTGACAATCCGGTTTGTGTAGAATTCCGTCCCTTAGGTTCTTAGAGACTTACCCAGTGATGAGATCTTAGGGATGGACTAGTGGACCATGAGACTTACCCGGTGATTGATCCCAATCTAGAAACACTCACTCCCAACATATTATAGTTAATCCAAGGAATGATTAGATAGCTTGAGTCTTATGCCATAACCGGACTTTCCAACCCCTAGAATCCGCTTTTCTATCTTTGATCTATATCTCGTTTAGCTTGTTTGATTGTGTTGATTCGTAGCTTAGTTGATTGTTCATATTGCATGATTAGTGATCTTTGATTGATCACCTAAAAACCAACCAAAAACATTGAGATTTTCATTTCTTTATTTCTTTCTCTTTTCTTAACCTAGATCTTCACTAAACTTAATCATAAATCGAATCAATCTCACCTTAGCCTTTGTGTTCGACCTCGGAATACTATCCCTACTACAAACGTCCCGTACACTGCGGGTTCGCTAGGAGTTAGGATAAATATAACGAGAATATAAATTTAAAACCCATTGCGTATCACATCCTGAGCGTAACAGGCGGACCATCTTAGTAGACTCCTACCGTTGGAGATTGAGACGGATGACATCCCGATTGATGACTCATTCCGGGATGAGAATTGCAATTGATGGAGGAGTGTCTACTTCAAGTGTCTAGAGGAAGTGAGCCGTGGTATGCGGACATTGTGAACTATCTTGTGTGCGAGGAGGTGCCTCCCGGTTTGTCATATGCCCAGCTGAAAAATTCTTCAAGGATGTGAGGCACTACTATTGGAGTGAACCACTTTTGTTCAAGAGAGGGCCGGACGGAGTCTTTAGGAGGTGCATACCGGAGGATGAGGTGGAGAGTGTAATCCGCCATTGTCACTCCTTGCCATGTGGAGGGCATGCTAGCTCACACAAGACATGTGCTAAGGTGTTGCAATCGGGCTTCTTTTAGCCAAGTTTGTTCAAGGATGTGCAGAATTTTGTGGTAGCTTGTGATGCTTGCAAAAGGACGGGAAACATCTCAAGGAGGAATGAGATGCCCTTGAACAACATACAAGAAGTGGAGATATTTGATGTATGGGGTGTGGACTTCATGGGGCCATTCCCCTCTTCATGTGGCAACCTCTACATCCTATTGGCGGTGGACTATGTCTCGAGATGGGTGGAGGCAATCGCCTCTCCTACAAATGATGCCAAGGTTGTAGTGCGGTTCTTCAACCGAGTGATCTTCCCTAGGTTTGAAACCCCAAGGGTGATCATAAGTGATGGAGGGAAGCACTTCACTAATAGGAATTTTGGGGCACTTTTGGCTAAGTATGGGGTGACTCATAAGGTGACAACACCTTACCGTCCCCAAACTAGTGGCCAAGTGGAGATCTCCAACCGGGAGATAAAGGGAATTCTTGGGAAGACGGTTTCAAGGACGAGAAAGGATTGGGCTATGAAGCTCGATGATGCTTTGTGGGCTTATAGAACCGCTTTCAAGACACCGATTGGCACCACTCCCTATAAGCTAGTTTATGGCAAGTCTTGCCACCTTCCGGTGGAGATGGAGCATAGAGCATATTGGGCCATTAGGTGGCTGAATTTTGACCTCAAGGAGGCCGGTGAGAAGAGATTGCTAGACATGAACGCTCTTGAGGAGATCCGGTTGGATGCCTATGAAAACGCCCGGATTTACAAAGAAAGGACCAAACGTTGGCATGATAAGCGTCTCATCCCGAAGGAGTTGAGTGAAGGTGACCTTGTCCTTCTCTTCAACTCAAGGCTGCGGCTTTTTCCCGGAAAGCTAAAGTCAAGATGGACGGGTCCTTATGTGGTGAAGAAGATCTTTCCCCATGGAGCGGTTGAGATAGGTGGGGAGCATTGTGGAGATTTTAAGGTGGATGGGCACCGTTTGAAAAAGTATATCCGAGAGCTCCGGTGGATATGATAGCCCCACTTCACCTTGAGTGAGACGCCCCCGAGTTTGGTCAAGCTAATGACCTTAAAGAAGCGCTTAATGGGAGGTAACCCATTGGTAGACATCTATCCCTTTTTCATTTTTGTTTTTGTTTTGATTTTTTTTTTCTGTTTTTGTGTGTTTTTGTGTGTTTGGTGTGCTTTGTGTGTGTGCTAGAGTCTTAGTAGCATGAAAGCCTTGCATGGCATGTGGATGATGATGATGAGGACCCTCATCAATTGTGGGTGGAGCGGACGCGGGACTTGGACGGCTAGCGGTGCCTAGCGCGGATCCCGACGCCATGATGAACATTTAGAGCTCTCTACCATCGTTGATAGGATCATCCGTCATTACTCCACTTGAGCGAACCAAAATACCGAAGCAAACCATTTTTACATTGTGAGAACCCTCTTTCACTCTTCTTTACTTCATTTACACATTGGGGACATTGTGTTTCTAAGTATGGGGTGGAGTTTGCATGATCTCTTGCATGATTTGCATCTAGGATAGCTTCTTTTAGTCACATGCTTCATTATGTATTGCATTGTACATACACATTTTGAAAAATCCAAAAAAATCAGAAAATTTAAAAAAATTTTAGTGCTTTTAAGCTTGGGAATGACCCTTATGATGAAATTGTCTTGTGAATTGGCTATGGATGGCCTTGTGTGTTGAATAGATGAATGCATATGTGGACTTGAAGTACTTATCTTGAATCCCATGAATGATTTGTGATTATGATGCTTGCCTTGATTGGATTGAGAATTGAAAGTCGAAATTGTATGCTAGTTCTTGCACATTATTTAGGAATGAATGAGGCAATTCATCTTTCTCTACTTCTCATCTTGATCATGTTGTTTGAGCACCTCAATTGATATAAATTTGACCTCTTTTGACCCATCCGGGAATATGAGCATGTTAGTGTGTTGAGTGTGTGAAAAGCAAGTGTGGGGTGAAGTTGTTGATGGATGAATGTTATGAATGAAGTGCTGAATTTGTTGTGAAAGTGTAGACAAAAATATAGGTTTGGGGACGTTGATTTAAATGACGAGTAACTCGGCACCATTCACATAATCGGGTGTTTGTGCCTTGCCAAAGTCAAATAAACCGATAGTCCTAACGAGCTTTGGTATGTGTGCCCGGTGTGGATGCACCTCAAAAAATAAAAAAAGCCCGAGGACGGCTAATCACCAAGGTTTCGGCTTTTGTACACCAATGTCATTGTCTCAAAAATAAGTGAAAGAAAAAGAAAAGAAAACAAAGAAAAGATGGAGAAAATATACACTTGTGGGAAGTTGATCAAAGACAAAACTGTGGAGTTAGTTCCATTCCCAGATTAGCATCACATAACCTAGAAAAATCCCCACCTAATCACAATGTTTTTGGCCTCTCATTTCACAAGCCCTTGTGACCTATTTGTATGTGTGTAAGGCTTAGTGATCTAGATTGAATATGCTCATGATCATCTTGACTTCTTCATTTTTACATTTCATGCATGCTTTTGAGTTAAGTATAATTGTCTTTCTGTGTCTTCGTTTATTTGATAAATGATTGCTTGTCCATCACCATGAAACATGACTATGAAGGTGATCCAATATTAGAAGCACAACTCCAAAAAGATTTTGTTGTTTTTCCGCATGCATAAATCATGTCATCTCTTAGTCTATAGTTGGGACTTGCTCAGGGACGAGCAAACCTTAAGTATGGGGTATTTTTGATAACACGATTTATGACTTAGGTTTAGGCACTCATTTAGATGGTTTTTTCGCTCATTCATGCATGGTTTGCACTAGTTCGTGACGATTTGCACTCAATTCATGTATTATGTCGAGATAGACGTCTACACGGACTTTTGCATGTTTTGTAGGTATTTTGGGAGATTTTAGAGCTTAATCGATACATTTGAGGATTGTGCCTCGTGATGACACACCTTCGGACTCATTGGGAAGCAAGTTAGGAGCTAAGGAGGACACATGGGACCTAGTTGGTGCATGCCTTGCACCAACTCGTGGCTTGATGATCCATATAAGGCTAATATACCAAAATCACGGCCACTGGAAGAACCACGCCCGTGGAAATTGGCCGTGGTTTTCCCTACGCCGCTGTGACAGCTGTATCACGATCTTCATGGCCGACTTTTGCCCTTGATGGTGTATAAAAGTGGTCCTGCAGGCTGTTGAAGAGCAGACCCCATCACTCCATTCTCTCCCACACTCTCAATAACACTTATTCTTTCATTGGAAGATTGGATTGGAGCTACCTTTGGAGGAGAAGAAAGGCTTTCAATGGAGAAGAAGAGAAGAACACACCATTCTTAGTTTTTCATAGCTTTTAGAGTGAAGATTGTTGGAAACATTTTCTAGGGTTGTAGGAACGATTCAAACCTTCTTTTGAAGGGTTGTAAGTCTCTCTTTGAACTCATATTCAGCTTGGTTTTCTTTGTTCTACTTGTTCATCTCCATTTCACTTCATTTACTTGTCATGGAAACCTTGATTGTATGTTTGATGAGTTTGAATGTTATGATGCATGTTATTGGCTAAGTAGATGTGATTCTAGGGTAAGGAAATGATGGTTATGGCTTGGACTATGATAGGATAGACTTAGATGTACCTTTGGATTAATTGTTTGCTCGAACCTAGCCTCTGTTCAAAATCACGGTCTGTTCTAAGGGTTTCCACGGCCGTGGTTCTGATGAACTGCCCGTGATTTCGTCTGACTTGCTTGTATTGATAAATCTAAGTGTTAGGTTATTAGATTGTTGAAATCCTAGTGTTTGTTGAGCTAAATCTACCCTAGTGTGACCTAGTGTTAGCAACTAAGTGCTAGAAGATACGTACCCGGTGATTCTTGCTCTTAGATACCGAAGATGATGAACTCTAGGTAGTAGTGAGCCTCATAAGCCGCTATTGGAATGAGTGTGCTAGGATTGATGTTTAGGACTTGCCTTCCCGAGACTTACCCGGTAAGGAGACGTTAGATCCCTAGATGACAATCCGGTTTGTGTAGAATTCCTATCCTTAGGCTCTTTGAGACTTACCTGGTGATGAGACCTTAGGAACGGACTAGTGGACCATGAGACCTACCCGGTGATTGATCCCAATCTAGAAACACTCACCCCCAACATACCATAGTTAATCCAAAGAACGATTAGAAGCTTGAGTCCAATGCCATAATCGGAATTTCCAACCCCTAGAATCCACTTTTTTCTCTTTGATTACCTATTTCGTGTTTGCCTTGTTTATTTGTGTTTTAGCTTGATTTCTTAGTTTGTTTTGCAATATTATATCATTGAGATCCTTGATTGATCACCACATAAAACCAACCCAAAAACATTGAGATTTTTATTTATTTGTTTCTTTTATCTTTTCTTAGCCTAGATCGACACTATACTTAGTCACTATTCGACTCGATTTCACCTCAGTCTTTGTGTTCGACCTCGGAATACTATCCCTACTACGAAACGTCCCGTACACTGCGGGTTCGCTAGGAGTTAGGAAAATATAACGAGTATAAATTTAAGACTTTTGCGTGCATCAATTCCTAGACGTAACAGCTACATCTGAGACGAACAATTGTGCATCTAGTAGCTCGGAAAGGTGGATGGTTCAAAAGCCAACACCTCGGTTTAATGTAGAAATACTTCTTACTTTTAGTTATAACATTATATGTTATTGAATTAAGAATTGTAGAAATTATCAGTGTTTGTTCTTGAACTGCATGCAGCTGCTGTAATTGGGAAGAAGATGGTGGTTGTTGGTGGCGAATGTGGAAATAGAACATTAGATGATGTACAGGTAACTACTACTTTTGTTCCTTGAGTAGTTTCATTCGGAGATTGTATCATGTATCTCACATGATCAAGGGCCATAAGTTAGTTGTTAAGGTTCCATTATGAGTTAGCTATTTGCGCTTGCTTCCATTATCTTTTTCACTTTTCTGAATCTGAGTTAGTTGTTAAGGTTCTACATAATGTTGCAGCCAAAAAAAATGCTTAGTGCTTAATTTGCCAACATGAAAAGACTTGCTTGGTGCTTAATTTGTCAATATGAGTTAGCTGTTTGCGCTTGCTTTCTAGATTGTCTCTTTCAATTTTTTCGTGGATTATCTTATTATATGTCAATATGATCTATAATTAGTTTTCCTAGCTTCATTTTAGCTTGTGGTTTGTCAGCCCTAGTATAATATCTATAATTTTTTTAATCTGACTGTATGATTTATCCCTTTGTCTGATCTTTCGTACAGATGTGAAACTGCATTGTTTCTGGTTTTAATATTCTTTTTCTATGACTATCTATTGTGAAAGTAAATATATATATATATGAGACCGAACTGATTTTTCTATTCTTTATTCTTTCCAGTTTTAAACACATGTACTTGATTTTCCTGTGGTATTAGATCAATAACACTGATTTTCTAGTTTTACCAATATTCTTTTATTGATAAGATAAATACCCAACTCCCAGTTTCTTGTAACAAAGGAGGTGACTTAAGTTGGACAACACCATGACAATAACATATACTTCCAGTTTTACCAATATTCCTGTGGTATTAGATCAATAACACTCTTTCTCACTCTTAAATATGAAATTTATTTTTGTTTTTATTTTTAACTTTTATCCTCTCTCTCCCACATGGCCTCACATTCTGCAAACTACCTTGCTTGTTCTTGTATTGTTATTATAGTATTATTGTTTCATGTTCAGAAGCCGTGTACATTTTAGAAAGCCAAAGCAGTTCCTCACTAACATGCGCCAATATCCACCTCGTTCACTACCTAATATCTTCAACTTCAAGCTGATTTGCAACCCAGAGCAATTAATCGAGCTGAACTGGACCATGTATAACAGGACAATGAAATGTTAACGACGAATTTACACGTTACCGAAGTAGAAGGGAATTTGATATAAATAAAATTGAGTTCTGCTACATTTTCCGAGGACGCACCACGAAAGCAAAATCCGCATCGCACGACGTCATTTTGCAATTTGGGTTTGTCTTTGCTACGGATTTGGAATCTGATCTACTTTTTAGGTTATTTGGAGAGCTTTGGGTTGGCTCTCAATCCATCTTAAAGAGTTAAAAGGTTCTTTCTTTACCTTATGATGTTGCTAAGCTGTTTTGCTTCATCCTTTTAGTTCCTATTTTTGGTTTTGTCACTTTGGTCAGTCCTACCTTTTTTGCTAATACATTTGATTGACTTATTGTTATGTCAAATTTGCTGTTTTGGGTTATAATTTCAATTCACTGAAGTTTTTTTGGGAAAATTACTGTTTGATATCGATGGGTATGATTATTTACGCCTTAATTGGTATTTGGCCTTTTTTTTTTTATAGTTTGGAAGAGTGTCTTCTGTAGTTCTGTTGCAATAAGAATTGAAAATGTTTGGGTTCTCCCGTCGCCGGATGAAGCATGGAAGGTTTGTCTTTGTTTACCGTCATCTTTAAAAATCTGTTAGCCTTTTGATTTCTTCTCTTTTTGGGGATTTTCTTGTTTGATGGTGAGTTGCATTATGTTTTAAATCAGTAAATTTGATGTAGTTATGCTGATAATATATGTAAAGAAAATATATTGAGTTGAAAGTTGATATAGATCTCATGAGCACATTTCTAGTAGTTCCGTTTAATGTACAAATACTTGTTACTTTTACTTATAACACTATGGGCCCGTTTGGTTTTAACTCCGGAATCGGAAACGGAATGGAAACGAATCTAGTCCATATGTATGTCATTGTTCATGAAAGTTTGTGGAATCATTCCTTGTGGTTTGAAGGAATTGAAGTAGAATTTGATTACTTTTGATACCCTATAGGGTAACAAAATGTGAGGGAGCAAGTGCATTTTGCATTAATTCCCAAGGAATGATTCCACAAAACTTCATGAATAAGGATATACATATGGACTAAATTCGTTTCCATTCCGTTTCCGTTTCCGGAGTTGGAACCAAACGGGCCCTATATGTTATTGAATTAAGAACTGTAGAAATTATCAGTTTTTGTTCCTGGACATCATGTAGCTGCTGTAATTGGGAAAATTAAAGATGGTGGTTGTTGATGGCAAATGTGGGAATAGAACCTTAGATGATGTACAGGCAACTAATACTTTTGTTCCTTGAGCAATCTTAGTGGTTATTATGTTCTTCATTGAATACTATCCCATCAAGTGTAGTAGTTATGTGTTATGACATATGAGCTGATTTTTTTATTTACCCAGGTGCTCAATTTTGATCAATTTTCATGACAACGGTTTCGTCAAAGATTTACTTTTCACCAACTGGCTTGCCCTTGAAGATACCAGCTAGCAAAGGTCATAACTTGGTGCTACCACAACTCTTTCTGCACTCTAAAATTTCTAAAATGCATTGAAATCTTAATGAATCATTCTACTATATTGCCTTTTGGGTAGGTTGGGCCTGTTGTGTATTAATCTAGGTTTCTTGGGGTATGAAAGCTCTTCTAGTCGGTGGAAAAACTGATCCTTGTACTGACAAAATTTCAAGTGAAGATTTTGTTTATGAATTTTGTATCCTCACTTTGTTGGGGATGATAAGAAATCTGATCTCGCTGTTTTCAATTTTAGTTTGGACATTTGATACAAAAAACTTCCTATGCAATCGGAGGGCAATGATGGGGGAAGCTCGCATTCACTTACACAGGTTAGCTTCGGTAATCTAGAACTTTAAATTTTTTAAAAATTCTATGTTTGATAAGTAAATGCTCATGTATGTGCATAAGAGTTCGTTACCGTAAATTTTCTCCACCTAAACTATTATTTCATATTTTATAGGTTGCAACTAGTGCACATCGAAAATAGTCTATTGGAGATGGAGATCATGTAGCATCAGAAGAGAAACCAATTAACGAAAATGATGCAGTTGATGAAGAATTTGTCCAAGTAGAAGATGTTTAGATCGTGGAAGTGTCTGATTGTGAACTTCATTACCACTTTGTTAAAGAGGAAGGACATCTAGGTTTTGTACTTTCACATTGTGAACTACTTTACGCTTCGAATCGTGTTATTTTGATTATTTTTAATCTTATATACACTTTTTGGTTTATGAAAATTGTTGTTGTATCTTGATGAAATCATTTAAATGTTTTTAAATAATAAAGGTTGTGGTATAGTTTTACAGACTGTGGTAGAATTTTCCCACCAAATTTACAAATTGTCACGGCACCGTTGCCAAATTTAATATTTTAAACACATTTTAACAATTTGCGATGGCTCTATACTGTCGCCAAATATACAAAATTTTCTACCAAATATTCAATTTGCGAAAGCTCTTTCCCGCCAAAAAATACAAAATTTCCCACCAAATTTAATTTGCGACGGCTACTGCCGACGCAAATTTAAATTTCCGCACCAATTTTTAAAATTGGCGATACCTTGGACGGCCACGGCTTTAGCCGACGCGAAAATTGGCGACGGTAACTATCCGTCGCAAAAAATAAGCGACGGCAAACGTCCGTCGCAAAAAAATTTGCGTCGCTTGTTCTGGCTTCGTCCCTGTTTGCCGTCGCCAAGCCGTCGCCGTTGATGGTTGGCGACGACATTTAGCTTTTCTGCCGTCGCCAACATCCGTGGCTAATTGAATTATTTTTTGTAGTGGGGTACTGATGTAATATCCGGAATTTTTATTCCGTTTAATTCCGAATCAAAACGGACTTCGAGCCGTTGACGGTTTCCCATTCTATCTAGTATTTCTTTCTTCACAAATTTTATTATTTTATGTAGAATTTAATTCACATAAAATGATAAAATTATATCAAGCTCTAATTCTTATAATTATTTATTATTTCATGTAGAATTTAATTCACATAAAATGATAGATTTATATCAAACTCTAGTTATTATAATTCATTCTTATCGATGACTTTAGACGAGATCATGACAAGATGTGACGAGATCATGACTAAGCTGAGACAAGGCCATGACAAAGCCCGACAAATCTGTGACAAACTCATTCATGGGCCTGACAAGGCCATGACGAGTTTTGACAAGTTTTTGACAAACTATTCAGCCCACTATTCCTACTTAATTTCAGCATCCTTTGTAGCCCACAACAGCCTCAGCTGGCCTTCGCAGCCCAGCTGGCCTTCGTAGCCCACAGCAGCCCACTCTCCTATGCCCATCCAGAAGCAGCCTAGTGAGACGCTCAGCCCAGCATAAAACGATCAGCTGCACATCTCGTCCTCTCCACATATACAACCGTTTCTTTTCCTGCTTCTACTCCATGTAACGGCTGCTGAAGATCCCTTCTGTAACAGCCGGTTTTAACGCAACATTGACACTCCTTTACTTCTACAGTAGCGCTGGATCTGCATACAATCCCTTGATTTCCTTATATCTTCTGTTACGCTCAGAACAACCCTTTTGCATCGCCTCTCTCTAATTGTAGTTGCCCACTTCGAGAGCCTCTTCAACGCTGTAGCAATCAGCAACCAAGGGAGGGAGGGTCACGTTTACAGCGCCTCAGCAACAACCATCTGTTGCGTGCCCAGAAAGACAAACAAGAGCACTCCAGCGGCTGAGCCATCCAGCAGTACAACCACGTCTGGGAGGCTCTTTCTGCATAGGTGAGTTCTAAACCTAATTTTCCTTACCCTATGTGCGCCGCGCCCAAAACTAGTTGTTGATCGTGTATCCTTTGTACTGAAGACTCGAGTCTTCTTGGATCAAGCGTACAACAACCAACTTCGTCTTAGCCCTGTCGTCAGAGGATTCCGAAGCCAAGGTCAGGTGGAGATCGTTGGTGTACGGTTTCTTCAACAACTTGCAAGTCGTGAGTAAGCACTTCCGTCTTTTCCTTTTGGCAGTGATGTCTTCTATTATAAAGACCCGTTAGGATAGATTGGAGTGAGTGTTTCTGTATAGGAGAGAATAAGGGACTGCTGTAAAAGAATTTGGTTTAATTGTTCTTTCAGTTTTGAAGTTGAAAACTACCATTTTTATGGACCAATGTTAAAGAGTTACGTAGAAGATCCACCGTTGAAATTTTAATAGATAATAGGTAGATATAAGTAGTTTACAGTGGTAAAATTTGAGATGAAATGAACGGTCGGATTGAGAGTTATAGGGTCTCAAAGTGGAGGAGTTGAGCTGATTTTTCCAGCATTGAATTTTGACTAAGTATAGGAACCTTTTTAGTGTTATAGCCAACTTTAAAGATTTTTGTAGGATTAACGATTGAACAGTTTTAAGAAATTCTTTCTTCTATGAGTAGATTAGATATCATAGATAATTTAGAAATTTATTTTAGAATTTTTATAAGTTTATTTTAAGAGAAAACTACATAAAACCACCCTTAATAATCACTTTTTTCCAATAAACCACCCTTTATAAAAAAATTAGCATAAAACCACCCTTAATGTTCAACTATTTGCAGTAAACCACCCCTTATAATTTTTTGGCATAAAGCCACCCTTAATTTTTAAATTTTTGCAATTAAACACCCATACTAATTAAAACTACTTCAAATAATTTAAAATTGAAGCATAGACATAATAAATTTTCATTATTAATATCATAGATGATTTCAATATGTTTGATTGAGTATTACAATTTATACTAGAAAAATAAAAAATAAAACATATTTTATTACCCATAAACAATACATAAGCCAAAATACTTTTGTGTTATGCACAAAATTAAACGTTGTGTTTTTAAAGATATAGCTTATTAAAAATATGTTTTTTAATTTAGGCTTGAAAATATGAAATAGTATATAAATTACTGAATATAAAATTTCTATAGTTTTTTTTTATGTTTTGTACATGGGTAATAAAAATTGTATAATTTTTTTGATTATTTTTCAAGTTTAAATTGTGATACTAACCAAATTACAATATTTAATCAAACTATAGAAATTAATGTGATATTAATAATAAAATTTACTTTGTCAATGCTTCAATTTTAAATTATTTTAAGTAATTTAAATTAGTATGGGTGGTTAATTGCAAACTTTTAGAAATTAAGGGTGGTTTTATGCCAAAAAAATTATTAGGGGTGGTTTACTGCAAATAGTTGAACATTAAGGGTGGTTTTGTGCTAAAACTTTTATAAGGGGTGGTTTATTGCAAAAGAGTGATTATTAAGGGTGGTTTTATGCAGTTTTCTCTTATTTTAATTTCATATTTTAAGTTGTAGTTGGACCTTAGTGACTTTTCGGGAAATAGAAAATGGGTAGTTTTTATAGTTGTTACCTAAAATCATCCTAGGGAGTAGAGTATGATTAGTTAGCCTCAAGTAAGAATTTAAGTACATATTACGGGTTTTTGGAAGTCTCGGGACCAAGGGTAAAATAGTCAATTTACCTTAAATAAACACTGTAATAACTTCTACACATAGAATCGTACATCTTAGGAGTTGTAGACTTCTAAGTATCCAAGGAAAAGTGTTGACCCACGTGCCTCCTTTGACAGGCAACTAAGTTCCTGCAGCTACTGATTGAGTGTTGTTAAGAGAGACGAGATTTAATTCTGGTAAGTCCACGGACTTACTTAGCTGGCTTCTTGCATGTGTGTGATGTGTACGAGTGGTGTGTGATAGTTAAGATAAATAACGAAACTGGAATAGGCCGACTATAGTATATTGCATAATTGACCCAAGTGTATGATAACGGGTCGTGACATCATCTGCCTAGCTCTTGCGAGAGTCTAGGAGGTTCCCTGCGACCAGCCCAGTCCAGTAGACGGTCACATGCATTAATACCATTCCGCGTTGGTACACGGGGACAGGGGCGAGGTTTGGGAATCCCTCGTGTCACAAAATAAGTATCATTAGTAATGACGTATCACTTAATTAAAGATAATAAAAAGGAATGAGTGTTGCATGTTGATTGCGTATGTTTTGTGTTTGTGCTTTTACCTTTATACTTATGCATAGAATGTTAGCTAACGGTTTTATACCGCTTGTAGATGCCTTGCAGGTTAGGGAGGCGATCGAGTGATCCGGCGGTAGTGGGCAGCCGGGGTTCCGTGCATTATAGGATGGGACTGTTATATTTTATTCTATGACTGTTAAGACTGATGTTGGTATTTTTGGTTTTGAGACTTGGCTGTATTGTTTTCAGATCTGGATTTTGATTTCGCTCATGTTATAAAACTCTATATTTTGCCTTTTTATTTGTGCCGTGTTGTAAGGTCCGATAAAGTTGTTGCTAGGTTAAGGGCCGGGACCCATTGTGAGGTCCCAGCTCGTAGCATTTCGAGTCCTCTAGGATTCGGGGTGTTACAAGACCACATCATCTTTACGCAAAGATTAATTAAAAAATAAATTTATATCAAAAAAATCAAAATATATCTACAATATATTGCGTTTTTATAGTTTTCAAAATATAATGTCGGTCCAATTTTAATTTTCAAATTTTATTAAATAATTTTTGAAATTTTAAATTCAAATTTTTTTATATTTCATATTTTGTTTTCTTATTTGTGATTATTTTCAATATCTTCAAAACTAATATCAAATTTGATCCTTATTAATATATATTTATATTGATCTACGTATTTCTCTTAAGTTCACAACCAATAGTTAATAAAAGTATATATATTTATATTGATCTATCTATCAAATTTTATATTTTATATTTTTTTATTTTTTAATTGAAATATAATAATTATTTCAACCGATTAAATTAATTAGTTTGATATTAACAAAAGTAGATATACTAAAAAAAATTCAAATCATTTTTAAATAATCATTTACGATTAAATATAATTTATATAACCTTCTTTAAACCATTCACATAATTAAAATCAAATCTCTACTACCACTTCTAAGTAATTTACATCTTTTTAGTAACAAATAATATAAATCTTATTTTATTCATATCGATTTTAATAACAAATTTGGTTATGTATTTAAATTTTTTTTTTTTCACACTATTCTCTTTCATCTTTTTTATCAAGTTATTTATCATATGTGACGTTATAAGTTTATACTTTTTTTTTCCAGGTGATGTGATTAATTTGTCTTGAAAATTAATGGATTGTACTCCTAATTTTAGTTTTTTCCTTCAAATTTCGAAACTTATAACATTTTGAAAATTCTAGATAGTGCCCCTATATTTTTTTACTTTGAATTATGCCAAAAAGTTTTCAGTTTTTGGATGTTAACCTTGAGCTTTATAATTTTCGGAAAGATGCTCTTCTAAGATTTATAAATTAATATCTGTTAACATTTCAAGGGGACGAAAATACAAATTATTTATTCAAAAAAATTATTTACAACTTTAAAACTACTATTAACAATAACTATATAATAATAATTATATTTTTTAATATTATTTATATTGATCATTTCAGAAAAATTAAACAAACCCGTGCAGGGCACGGGAAATGTACTAGTTTAAACTAAAATCACATTATAAAAGGTTAAAATATGTCTAACAAAATATATATATATATATGCATTATTTCAACAGATCAAATATAAATGATATCATTTCACTTATTAACAATTTATAAATACGTCATCAATAATTTTAACAAATAAAAGAAAGTAATATCAACATCAATTAGCTATAATTTGTCAAACTGTGAGTCGAGGAGGGTGGGAAGTTTGTGTTAAAACATATAGAACAACCGAAAAGATGAGATAGAAATCAAATAAATGTGAGTTTTTTGCTCTACAAAATATACTAGAGTTTTATTAGGTTAACTAGTTTAGTGCCCGCACCTTGTGCGAGATTGTCTAAATAAAAAATATTATATTTTTACTTTCATGCATCATCTATTTGATATCAATCTATAATAAAAATTATTTTTATCAATTAATATTACTAACATGTGAGGATTGATTTTTTTTAAACAAATAAAAGAACATAGTTAAAATTCTATTACAAAGATTATTATTCGAGTATTATATTTATACCTTAATATTTAGGTAAATGTTCAGGTACGGCCCTTTTATTGCGGTACGGCCGTACGGCCGTACGTAAGGGCGACACGTGTCCCGGAATTTTTTTTTTTTTTTTCTTCCGGAAACTAATGAAAATTTATTTGAACTACCATGTTATAATTTATGCACTATTATCCTATAAACTTTAAACTATTCCCATATAATCCATGAACTATTACTTTTTAATATAATCCATGAACTATTCTATTATAATTCATGAACTATCCCATAATAAGTTTTGAACTATTACTTTCACTCCTTTATAAATTTTTGCACTTTAAACGATTCTATTATAATTCATGAATTATTCTATTATAATTCATGAACTATCCCATAATAAGTTTTGAACTATTACTTTCACTCCTTTATAAATTTTGCACTATGAACTATTCTATTATAATTCATGAACTATCATTTTAGAAGTTATGAACTATTACTTAATAAGTTTTGAACTATTACTTTCAATCCTTTATAAATTTTACACTATGAACTATTCTATTATAATTCATGAACTATCCTTTTATAAGTTATGAATTATTCCATAATAAGTTTTGAACTATTACTTTTACTCGTTTAAAAAAAAAAAAAAAAATTTTTTTTTTCTGGGACACGTGTCGGCCGTACAGACGGCCGCACGGCCTTACCGGAATAATGGGCCTTACTTGAATACTTCCCTTAATATTTATTACTTTTACTTACATTTAGATAAAGGAGCAAAATTTGATTTAGTTTTAAATTTAACAAATGTCTCAAATCTTGTTAGAAGATTTGCATTAGATTTTTTCAACAAATTGAGTTAGAATAGATCAGTTTGTTAATTTTGATTGGTAGATAAATAGATTTAATTTTTTTAATTATTTATTTTAATAAAATTGACGTGACATGATGACTGTTTAGAAATTCTAATAAAAAATTTTCCTATAAAATAATTAATGGCAAATCTGTAAATACGTTGGGACAAATCTGTAAATAAATTGAAAAAAAAGCTGACGTGGACGGCCTTAGAAGTTGACACGTGGACAAAATGGGTGATGTTTTAGTAGTATATATAGATGTACTTTTTTTTTTACCGTTCAAATTAATTAGGGTTCACCTCCCCCTCTCTCCCGCACCTCCCTCTTCTCCTTTGGCATGTCAATCGACTCTTTTGCTACTTCCACTCCCTCCCCCTGCACGTCATCCCGCGCTGCCTTTTCGTCACCGACCTCCGCAACCTCTCGCTCTCCTCAACGCCGTCGATCGAAACTCTTGTTCCTACACATTCTCTCTTCCTCGCAAATCGCCAATTTGTTGATTACTAGTTGTGGTGCCTGATTTCAGCTTTCAAGTACTTCATTCTATTTAATGTGGACTCTGATGAGTTTTCGGGATTGCCAATTTTCTAATTGTAGCTATGTAAGATTGAGAATGGAAGTTTCTCATTAGTGGAAGAATTTCATTTCTATGTATTCATCTCTCTCCTCTCCCTCCTCTAGTTGTGCCCTAGCCGCCGCTCCTTTTCACGCCAGTACGACCACTACACGAAGACGGCCGCACCACCGGGAGTCGTCGTCGCTTCCAGCCCGCCGTTCGTGAAAGACGTTGACCAGGATCTCGCCGCCGCTAGCGAAGGACCGGGTTAGGTTGTTCCCACCATCTGTCCTTCTCTTCTTTTCTCCGGCCACCAATTCCGATTGCGGTTGTGGCGTGAAGTCCATCGCTAGAGGTTGTCGCGAGGAGGTTAGATTTTTTCCTTTTGTTGTGTTCTTCTCTTCTCCGGCAATATCTGCTTCTCTTCTCCGGCGCCTTCCGTTCTTCTTCACCGGCACGATCAGTTCCCCTCTTCCGGCCAAACGTCCGTCTCCACTTCTCTACAGATCTAGGTCTGAGTTTGGAGGGGCTCGAAAGTGAAGCAGGGTAAAAGTTCCTCTCAACGGGAATGGCGGTCTCAAGAAGTCCAAGCGACGACACTACCCTATCTTCAAAACCCTAGATCTACGAATCGGGGTCTTCAACTAAAGCTTTCATATACTACTAACAAGTTTTTTCTATTCTCTGATTAGCTTGTATATGAACTTAGGTTTTATTGTGTTTGGTTTATTGAGATTTTGTGCAGTTTTTTGGATTTCAGATACAGATCTGCATACCACCTTCGGCCACCACTCTTGCTGCCAGACTTTCTCACCACAAGCTCTACTTTGCCCAAAAAATACTTATATTATGAGTCTTCTTTGAAACTCTTGAACAATTATGAGTTTTCTTTGAAACTCTTGAACAATTATGAGTTTTCTTTGAAACTCTTGAACAAACTCAGACTGCATCTGAAATTGATACCAAAAAAAGAGTTTTCGTTGAAACTCTTTGAACAAACTCAACTTTGCTCCTACAACTACTATAACAAGCACTAATTTTCTTAAACTCTTGGAACAAAACTTTTCTTAAACTCTTGGAATAAACTCAAACCTGCTTTTGAAATTGATACTGAAAGCAAGAAACAACAAAAAAAAAATAAAAATTCATACGATATAACATAGAACATTTTTTCTAGCAAAGAACTTTTAAACAAATTGAAATCAAATGTTAAGGTTTTCAATGACCTCAAACAATATCACCTTATTTGTATTGTTGATCAAATCACCCCATTAACTTTGACCTAAGAATTAAGGTAAAGTATGAAAAATTTTCTCACAAAAATAGAATTAAAAAGACAATAGAACATCTACAATTGTGTTTTGGGGAAATTTGTCTTATATCTCCAAGGTTAGAAGAAAGTATAGAGGAAGATTTTTTTCCTAAACTTTTCTCCTTTTTTTTTGTTGGTCTCTCTTTACCTTTTTTCTCATCGTCTTCTCTGTTTGTTTTATTTTTCATACACGTCTGTTTGATTATTCGTCTTACCGTGTATATTTTTCCTATATATCTTTTGGTTTCTGTATTTGATTTCGCGGTTTATTTTTGTTTTATAGTTATAGTCTTTTTTAACCAAACACAATTTTCTTATCTTTTTCTTACAAGGAAAAGATGAGTTCTTCGAAATTTTTAGTGTTGTTTTTCCTGCTCTTTTTAGTAGGTTGTGTGCCAAGTTGAGATCAATTATTGATTTTTGGTTTTGTCCTTCGTTGTTATAAGTCTTTCTTAAATCAAATGTCCCCAATCTGTGTTAAGTTGTTTTTGCAAATCGTTGTTTAAAAATCTTTTTCGTTCCTTTAAGTTTTAGCTTCTTAAGCCTCATTTTCTTCTTTTCCTTTTGTACCTCTAATCTTCGGCCTTGTTTGAAACTTTTCCCAAAACTGACCTACATGAACAATTAAAAGATTGAACCGTTAGAATAACCAAACCTATGATTTGACCACAAACCAACTTATAATAAAAACCCATCTATTAACAACATGAATAAGAGCAAAAGGTCTTGGTTTTATTAAGTCGTATATACTATTTATACAATAGGGAGTAATTAGGTATACTCTTTGAACAATCTTAACAGTGAGGATATGTGGATCCCTTATATCGTATACTTTTTCTTAGCCATTCTCAATTAATCGAATATACTCCTTTAGCAAATCTCGAGCAACAAATTATTTCTTTAAACAATATTGAGCGGATTATGCTCATATGAACAATGTTGAGTGTAATGCTCTAATGTCTAACTAAGCGGGCTTTATTTACCTTCATAGTGCCTCTCCGACTATTTTTTGGATTATTTGAGGATTTGAGGTGATACAAACCTTGTTTTGATGTCCCTCTTCGTCTTGATCCAGTTGTGAACAACACCCTTTCAACAAACCTCTTGTTCTAGATTTGAGATCTATCACCCTACTGTTAGAGTTGAAATTCTGACTTTTTCAGGGAATTGAAATTGAAAATTTTAATCTTTTTGTTGAGAAAAGTTGTTTGAGCTTTTGAACAAAGCATGAAGCTTTAGACAAATTTGTCTTGCTTATGAACAACGACTACGGTCACACTATCTATGAAATCTTTTTCTTTGACCAAGAATCACAAATTCCTTAATATTTGTCTATGAAATCTGATTGGAATAAAACTTTTATCCGATCAACTTAAAAACATGGAAGCTTTTTCCTTTTTGAACTAATCTTTGAAGTTATGAACTAATTTGAGCGAAGGTTTTCGTATGAATAAGTATCGTGACTTTCGTTGAGGTGGATATTGGCATGTTCTTGTTTTCAAGCTCTCCTACAGAATCCGGGAATATATAGAGTCGTGTCTGGATTGCGGTCGTGGTGGTGTGCTTTCATGACGGTTTCTTTTGATGGGAGGCTCTTCCCGAATTCCCGTCATTCACTTTCCCGGGAGTTCATGTTCCTATTGTACATGCATCTGGCGGTGCTACTTTGATAGTGCTTGACTCGCTCATTCCCGCTTCATCTTTGTGAGATGCTTTTTGTTTTCATGCTGATAGTCCTCCTCCGGCTTCACCTTCTTCTCTTTGGCTCCGTTTTGATCTTCTCGGACATCTCCTCCCGGATCTCCGGTTTTGATCAACTTTGTGCTCACCACTTTTTCTAGGATTTCAACACCGTAGCAGATTACTTGCGTTGCATGGCTCTGCGTCAGCGGCCGGTGCTACTGGAAGATGTTGAAGACCTCATCCGTTTGGATGCCTTGGGGCGACAAGTCTCTAGAGATTGTTCCCCCTTCTGCTTACCCTTGTATCAAAAAAAAAAAAAAACCAGGGGCGGCCCCAAGGGGGGGCGGGGTGGGGCGGCCGCCCCCCCTCCGAGAATTTTTTTTTTTTTTTTTTTTTTTTTTTTTTTTTTTGTGAAAAAAATCGTTTTAAAATGGGTTGTGCTTCTCTCGTTTATAAAAAAATTTTCTACAATTTATTTTTTTTAAATATCACTATTCTTGTGTTATATTTAAATGTTTTTTTTTATCTTTCGTCGAAGTGAACGAAACTTCATAAGTATTTCTCATTTTATACTCTAGAGTGAAATAATTCACCAAAATGCACGAGATTTGTTGTTTGGATTAGAAGCGCGGTCTTATACCACCCTCTTATTTGTAAAAAGCGTTGTCGAGGATAACGTTTTAATAAAGATAACAAAAACACAAATAGAGGTGCGGTCCTAGACCGCGGCTATAGTGTAACGTTTTTGAAAAAAAAAAACTAAAGAGGCGCGGTTATAGACCGCGCCTATAGGACAGCTTTTTTTTTTTAAATATATAGGCGCGGTCTATGACCGCGCCTTTTAAGTGTAATGTTTTTATAATTTTTTTTTGTATTATTGTTTATTGGAAGTAGATGACATATTAACTTTATTTTTATCGCAATTTTATTTTCATAAATATTTTTATCAAAAATAAAATTTCGCCCCCCTTTTAAAATCCTGCGGCCGCCACTGATATCAACCTTCTGTTTACTTGGCAGCAACAACGGTGCAAAGCTGGTTCAACCTTGACGGCAATAACGGCGCAGTGTTGGTTCAACCTCGGCGGCAACGACGACGCCTCATGGTTCTCCTCATGTCCCGTTTCCATTGGTGAAGTTACCGCCCACAACATTCTCCTTCTGGTATGTTAATTTGAAGAAAGACTTGCACAAAGAGTCATTTTCTCAGTATAAGAGGTTGCATAAGTGATATTGTGTAGATGAGCTTGGGGGGTTTTCCAAGGGTTGAAGGAGGTGATATAATCCCATAAAATCCGTCTTGTGTAGATGAGCTTGGATGTGATGTTGTTCATGTCTATGTGCTACTAGTTAGTGACACCCTTAAGATAACGTAGATATCGGTGGTTAGTAATATCATTCAAGTAAGACACAAGCCTGATCGATGAACCCTAGATCTGCTTTCTCATTATCACCTTAGTTTGCCGCTCTCTCTTCGATTAGATGGACTATCACGAGGGAAGAGGCCTGATGAGATGGAGAAATTGGTAGTGTTTTGACATGAAATTCGCGAGTCCAGATCTACAAAATCGAGCCTTTCTCCAGATCTGTTCTTCGTCTTCCTCGCTCGAACCTGCAGACCTAGCGCCTTGCACCAGTCCCGATCGAGTCTCATTGGAATTGAGCCTCGCCGCTAGGAAGGGTGTCGCCGTCCTCTACGAGCCTCGCCGGACCCAAACGCGACACCTGTTGCGCCCTTCTCATGAGCCAGATCTATAGATTGTGACCCTAGAACGAGATAAAACCACATACAATTACCGCTAGGTCTACCGCCGCTGCTGCCGTTCAACGCCTGGGACGAAGAGTGGTCTGCCGCCTCGCCACCGAGATCCTCTGTTGCCGGACATAAGGCCTCATGGTCGGGGTTTATTGCTCCTTGCAGAAATGAGTTCTGCTGGTAACCTTGCAGCAGGAGACTACACAGCTACTGCTGCAAAGATTGCTGAGGATCATTCGGATTTTGTGCAGAAGTAAGGTTCCTAAAACATCAGACAGTCATATTTTTTTACCAACTTCAAGAACTCTATAATTATAGATAAAGTCTACCCAAGTCTATGCCTTCCTTTTCCAATTTCCGGTTTTAAACAGAAAGATACATAACCTTTCAAGCTTAAAAACTAGATCATGTCATCTTATATTCTACAAGTAGCCCCCTATTTTGATATGTACCGGAAAAATACCAAGAACAAATAATACCTTGCACCCATGTTGAATCTTCCCAGTTCAAGGAAAAGATTGATCGATTGCTCTAGGCATGACACCCTTGTTGATTCCATACATGAATGCAACTAAGTCAAATTTGATTGCAATTATAGCTAGCATCAAAATATGAGGTATTAGGGTTAATTAATAATTGTCAGATTGGAAGAATAAAAGGGGAGTTCAAATGGTAAAAGGTGGATGCCCTTGGCCAGCAGTATAACACTCCTCATTCAGTAAGCTCTATAGCATATTTTAATGAATCTTATGAGCAAGTTAAGAAATCTCTCCTATCAAGACCTTAGGTGGTAACTACTGTGGGATTATTTTGTGCAGGTGATCCATGACAGAGGCAGTGACATAATTATCGTTGGGCGAGGCATTATCAAGGCCGGAAACCTAGCAGACGCTACTCGTGAGTACAAGACTCATGGATGTAACGCTTATTTGGCTAGATGCTCTTGAAGGCAAAAATGTCTGTGTGACCCAAGGCTTTAGGCTTGTACTATCGGCTCTTTATTAATCGCTTCAACAACCTAATATATCTTTCTTTCATGTTTGTGATAGAGAAAAACAACCTAATTTACCTCCCATTGTTGGGTTCATCATAGTTAAGAGTGTTTCGAATCCCAAGTTGGTTGTTGCTTGGGGTGTACACTGATGCACAATTCCAATACCACAACAATCCTTCTTTGTGCAATTTTGAATTCTATTGATGATCCTTTTTTTTCCTGGACAGTGTGATGTTGGGCCTGATCTATGCGGAACTGACACCAAAAAGCTCCATTTGATACTTTCTTACCAAGGGCAGAACTATCCCCTAAAGAAGGAATTAGAATGTGAGACCGGCAAGTTAACGCATTTCTATACACTCGTGCTCAGGCCAGATGCAACATACAACATCCTCGTTGATGGCCGAGAGAAGGATACAGGAAGCATGTATACCGATTGGGACATCCTACCCCCAAGAAAGATCAAAGATCTCAATGCTAAAAAGGTCTTCAATCCGTTAATCATATAATCTTCAGCTCAAATTTTCTCAAAATACTGAATCAAAATTTTTTTAATCTTGTAGCCTGCTGATTGGGAAGAACGTGAGTATATAGAGGACCCTAATCATGTCAAGCCAGATGTATATACGAATTTTCACCATCTCTTTTAGTAGTATTGAATTTTGGGTGACTAATAATTTTGGTTACAGGGTTATGATTCAATTTCAGCTGAGATTCTAGACCCAGATGCCAAAAAGGTATATGCATAGTGATTTGATTCTTTTGAGAATGTTGGAGTTACAGAAATCTGACCATTTTTGCCATTTGAGTAGCCTGAGCACTAGGATAAAGATGATGATGGTATATGGAAACCCCCTACTATACCTAATCCACAATACAAGGGACCATGGAGGAGAAGGGTAAGCTAGTATGACACAAAAGAAAAGCAACTTTATTTTCATGTTTGTTCTTTGTTATCTGATAGGATGAATTGCAAAAGTATTGGCTGTGTAAAAGATGTGAAGCCATGAGAGCCAAGTGAAGGTATCATCTTTCAATCTATATATACAACTTTATTTTCTGAAAAGGCACGTATGAATGCAGTATAGTAAGAAGAATGACTTATTTTATAGTTCTAGAATTCAGTGCCTCAGTTTAAAATTTTCACATTCTATTAAATTAAGGAATAGTTACTAATTTTGCGAAAGACAAGATTATTTAGAAGTATATAAATCGTCATGTAGATTCTTCTCAAGTGATCAAGCATATTGGAAGATGTAGTATTTTAGTATCGAACTCCTGAATATAACATGAGCTTCTTTAAAATTTCATTTGCGGTATTGAAATTCAACTAGTTGATATGTATATGATCTTTGGTATATAATTCAATTCCGATCCTAATAACAATAAACTAAACTAAGATATTTCTTTCTCTTTATATATAAAAAGGTGTTTTTATTATTATGTCAATCACTATGTGAACATAACTTAACTATTCATTGTTGAAACCACCAGGTCAGTAAACAGTAGATGACTTTGGCACTTCTCAAAAGAGTGAATGAAGTTTTGTATGCATTTCTCAATGATAGCTGGAAATGAAAAGCATGAAGCTTTACAAACTGCATAAGAAAGAGCTGTTGAGGAATCATTTTATTCCATAATTTTATTTTGAGACGAATATGAATTATGTATTAATTACATTTGATGATGGTAACTTTCAATCAAGGATATGGATGCATTGTAGTTTTAATATTTGATTAGTCTTTCAGTTATGTTAAAATATTGCATCATGAAATAGTATAAAAGGGAATTTCAGGTTTGCAACGGCTTCAAATATTATCAATATCAATTATTTGCTGGGTGTAACATTTGTATCAGCACCATACCGTCGCAAGTTTTGAATAATATGCCCGTTATTTCATCGAATTGAATTAGCCATTAATAGTTTTTGCGATGGCACTTGCCGTCGCAAATATTCAGAAAATACACGTCACTCATTTGTGACTGCTATACCGTCACAAAATTTTAATTTGGCATTGACGGTTGAACCTTTTTTGCGACGGCTGTTACTAACGTCGATCCGTCGCAAGTTTGTTCGCGGCGGTATACAACCATCGCAAATACCTTTACGACGGCTTTGTTTACGACGGCGTATTTGCCGACACAACGCCGTCGCAAAAAGCTTGTTGCCGTCGCAAACATGTTTTTTGCCGACGCAAATTTCCGTCGCAAAAGTATTTTTTTTTGTAGTGTAATGAGCTGATTTTTGCAAGATATTGCAATAAAAGTCTTCCCTAAAGTAGAGTATTCTGAAGATGCCATCCTTTCATTTAGAAAAGAGGTATTTTTTGTAGTTCAATATATAAAGAGGGGTTTATAATAAATATCATTTTTATGTGTGGGGACTGGTGAATGTTTGAAGTGTAAAAAAACGGAGCTAACTAATCATTCTTGTTTCACTAGCTGCTTTCATGAAAGCCTTTTTTGTCTGAATTTCAGAACATGAAGAGCTATATCCAATGATGATGGGTTTGAACATGTTTATATGTCTATTTTCCGTGTCAAGGTATCTCTCATGAAGGGGCTTCGACATCCAAATATTTTGCTGTTCATGGGTGCAGTAATGTCAGCTCAGAGATGCATAGGATGAACATGTTAGATTTGTTTCAGATTCAATATCTGCATTCATAGTTCTCAAGTTTGTGTTTTTCAATGTTATTTCATACCTGAAGATTTCTGGTATTAAAAATTATTGTATGAAATTCTGGTATGAACTTCCGGTATGAGAATTTCTAGTATGTAAATTTCTGGTATGAAAAGTTTGGTATGTGAAATTCTGGTAAGTAAAAAATTCTGGTATGTGAAAAATTCTGGTAAGTAAAAAATTCTGGCATGTGAAAAATTCCGGTATGTAAAAAATTCTAGTATGTGAAAATTCTAGTATATAAAAATTCTAGTAAGTGAAAAATTCTTGTACGAGAAATTCATTCAAGAAAATAAAAAAGAAAAAAAATAAAAAGGATTAAAAAAATAAATAAGAAAACAAATTTAGTAATTAAAAATTAAAAGTTACACTTACATAATAAATAACAAATAACAAATAACAAACATTTTTTTTTTTTTAAAATTGAGGGGTTAATTACTTTCACCTACCATTAAAAATAAGTGGTAAAAAATTATGGGGTACATTTACTAAATACAAAACTAAAAAAAACTAGTAAGCCAAATTCTTTCAATAAGCATATGTATACACTATGCTCAAATAACAAAAAGTCACAACATAGTAAAAATGAAAGTCCCAACATAACTTTTAATTTTAATTAAAAAAAAAAGACGAATCTAGCGTTCAACTTAAACAAGGATTATCCACATTGAGTGACAACAAGAGATAATCTAATTCACATCTAAGCAATACTCACGTTGGATCCCACCGTAGTTAAGAGTTGTTCACACCAAGACCCAACGTGGCTATATACCATGTTTGTATTCCGGCACGGGGTATACTGTGGTTTGACCGAAACGTTAAAAAAAAGGAAGTTCAACCACATGATACCGAGATCATGTAATACCTATATAAACTTGAACCAGTTTCAGTTTTAAAATAGCATGTTCATCAACCAAGAACTGTGAGACATTGAAATTCTGTCTACTGAATCGGATTTACGTAACTTTCCTCCAGAGGTACGTTATATTGCACGCATGATACAGTGTAAAAGAATAAACACTTCGAGAGAGAATTAAAAACATTTTTCGATCAGTGATCATAAGTTTTACAATCATGAAATAAGTTTTCTCTAACGTTCTCGATCATGGATCAAACGTTGTAATATGGCGTGTGTTGTATCTAACCACGCTAGATCTCAACGTGGGTAGAATCTAACCACGTTGAGCCTCAATGTGGGTAAAATACATTCACGTTGGACATGAGTGTTGTTAAACATTAGCTACATTGGGTATCAACGTGGATAATCGTTATTTTCATTATCATCTAGCGTGCTTATTGGTTACCAACGTTAGCTTATATGTACTTTAAAGTTAAATTACCGTATATATTGGCATGTCATTGTGTTTTTTTCTTCAGATTATTGAATATCAAGACTTAAGTGCCATCATTTTGGATGATGTAATAAACCATGTTGTTGAATCGGATGACCCCGTTAGAGATGAACAACCCGATCAATTGATGGTTGAATATACGTTAGAAGACTTTTCTGCCGTTTTCCATCAAACAAAATTTTCAACAACCATGATGATTGTGTGCAATGGATTAAAGCGAAAGGAAAAAACTCATAATTGTGTTCATCATACATTTTTCCATAGTCTCATGTTGTATGCGAAAAATAGGATAAGTTCAGAATCATGCTAGAAAGAGGATTGTATGTGAAGGGTAACAAGTCCAGAACAAAGAAATGTGACTGTAAATTTGAAATCAAGTGTTATGAGATCTCTCGTAGTGTTTAAAAAGTGTTAGTTGTTCATGCGTTTCACAATCATAAACCTTCAAAATACAGTGAGGGGCATGCATTTGAAGGTCAATTGACTAAGGATAAGTATGAGATCACAAAGGATATAGTTGCCTCGAAAATAAAGCCAAAAAACATCCTCATTAACATAAAAGGAAAGAATATTGAGAATTGTTATACATTGAGTACAATTTATAGCGCTTAACAGAGGGCGGTGAAGGAGGGTCATGAACAAAGAACACATCATCAACATTTCATAAATAAGACCAACAAGTTCAACTATTTTCATAGGTATCACTTTGATCTTCATCTTGAGTTTCTTCAACACCATTTCAAGCTCTACAAACATAATGCTTCAAAGGACGATCCTTCTTTATATATATGCTTCTCTCTCATTTAACTCCGCATCGTGTTGTGGTTCATTTTTCCGATCACGCCTTTTGGGCGCTTGTAGTTGTGTTGCTCTTTTCCTAGAACTACCTGAATTGTTACTCTTTGGAGGTTTATTGTAAATGGTAAATAAATATGTTAAATAATGGATGATCTAAACAAGCTTATATACTTTACTTTATGACAAAAATACCTTTTAAATAAGTAAAACAAAGTTGTATATATTTTAACAATTTAATCCTATATGTAAAAAGGAAATTTTATTTATATTGCATTGGACTAGCTAACCGTAACTCAAAAACTCTATCTATAATGTCAATTTAGTAGATACACATGGTTATATGGGGATAGGTGATCGTGGAAGTTTTACTGAATGATAATAACAACGTCCCCGCAAGGGTACGAAATCGGATGTAGTATATTTGAGTATCGAATTCACAAGGACCACGTATGTGTTGGATGTAATTAATAGACCATTATGCTAAGTAAAAGAATGAAGAGAGAAAACAATGTCTTTTGGTGAAGCAATGATAAAAGGGAAATCAATTATTGTTGTAGACAAATAATGGAGGAAGGTGATATAAGGGAACATGAATCCCACTATAATGAATTAAAGTAATATTAGTAACCGGATCTGATCAGCTTCGTCCGGATCCAAGCTCGTGAGGTCATGGTTGCTTGAGCTCGGCGCGACGAGGGTAGTGTTGTTTCAAATTTGGGCTCGACGACGACGCATATCTGGTCTAATGTCAAAACGAAAAAGATGAGGGAAGTTTCTCTCATAGGTGGTGCCAATGACGAACAACAACAACAACAAGGCTAACCAATGATCTGGAACGGTTTTGGCGATAAATAGTACCTATGAGAAAAGAAAGAGTGATAGAGAAATAATGAGTTTGAGGAGGAAGCAGATGAATAGCCCTATTGGGTTAAGGTCGGGGAAGATGAATAATAATCATCAGAAATTACCCTGTACTAGTAGATATCCTTAACGGCATTTTCTATTTTTACAAATAACGTCAATTAATTCCATATCTTATATCTCCAAATTTCCAAATTAATTGTCTTTAACTCATTTGATTTAGTCCAAATTAAATGGACTATGAAAATTCTAAAACCAGGGTATTACATTGTGCAAGGGCTGAATCTTCATTCGGAAAGTATTGTAAAAATATTTAATCATTGTTGGTGAATTCTTACCACCAATCTAATGATTAATATTAACATTAAAATGGAGTTTGATAATGGGTAGTCATTGTGAAATGGAATCCCAAAATCATAAATTCCTAGTTTAAGCTTGTTTACGTACTTTGCACGAGAGTTCTATTTCGCGTGCACACGTGCACTTTGCACGAGAACTGAACGAAATGAACTTTATTAATTCATGAGAATTAATTGAGTTGGACTTTATTCATGCTCAACACATGAGAAGGAAAATTTTAAATTATACCAAATTTTCTAAACAAGAAACACACGAATTTTCAGAGGTGTTACTTTATAGGGTTCAAGGGAAGCCTGAAACTCTAGATCTACTCGATCTTATCTTCTAACAAGATGTAACACCCCAAATTTTCAGAACTCAGGGAGCTACTGGTTAGGACCTTACAATGGGTCCCGACCTTAGTTTGACAACAACTTTACTATGATCTTGCAACAAGGCACAAACGTATTTAAAACCTTTTTGAAAACATCAAATAGTATTTACATGAATGATCAACACATCACAACCTTACAAAACATAAATATATTAATAACATGCATGCTGAACGGAAGACTCCCCGTCCCCATCTAATGAGTACGTGGACCCGGTTGATCATCCATCCTGGATCTCTCTACAACTATCTATCTCTACAAAATCTACAACACGGATAAACCGTTAGCTAACAATCCAAATATAAGTAGAATAAAAAATATCACAACACAACTCAGGCAAAAATAAAACAATCATCATGCTGGTACACAAACCGATTATTATCTGATAACTTAGGTGATTCACTTTATTCTGTTTTAAAGTTGTGGCACGAGAAATCTTAAGATTTCTCGCATCCGTTCCTTATCCAACTGGTGTGGGTCTAGCACACCTCCGCCGGTAGCGTCACCACAAACCAAGTCTGGACTAGTCCCTAAAGAAACCCCCAACACACTCGGGCTAACTGGCAGAATTCCACCGCCCGTTACTCTTAGGCCAATTATACAGGTCGGTCTAAATTAATACTAAATACACTTATAAACACATCGTACAAACACCACATCATTATTCACACTCATATTCGAAATCTAGCTAATTAGTAAGCCCAAATGACTTACCTGAATCAAATCTCAACTCTCGATATCTCAAATCAGTCTGTAATTGTAGAAACTCAACCGCCTATTATAAAAGGCAAGTGGATCAATAACGTATCCCCCTTTCTTAGAACTCTACAACTTCTAAGATACACAAGCTCATCAAGAGAAATTACTAAAAGTACCTCATAAGGGTAAAAAGACTATTTTACCCCTAGGTCTCAGAACCCTAGAAATATTCTTAGAGTATTTCTAAACTTTCTGTGAAGCCCACAACCACAATCTAACACTCACAAGAAAGATCTAGCTAAATTAGAAGATTTTATCAACTTCTAACTCTCATGAGAAACTCTCTAGGATCCTACTTTGTCCCCTCTTAAGATACTCATACAAAAATCCAAAAATCCCAAATAAAAATTTAAACCTTTCTATACAATGTACTCTACTCACTAGAAGAAACAAAACTCAGAAAGAATCCATAACCAGTCCTACACAAAAATCGCAAGTGAACTCCTCAACACAAAATCTCCCATACTTAGCCAAAAATCTGCATCTGTACTAAACTGCCTAACAAGCCTACTTTGGAACCTTGTACAACTAGATCCGACCGTTTGATCAACCTATACTTTTGATACATCTAAATATGCATATCTATCTACAATCTATCAAAAATTGAACGGTGAATTATTAATTTAAAGCAACAAAAAATGGATTCAAAGAGGGATGAATAACCTAGTTTTCTGGAAATAAAAATAAGAGCTGAAAGAGGTTATGGGTTCGATTCTCACCAACAACATGTTTGATTTTGGATCTAGTCTACACATCTCAGGTTCGATTCTTGGAAAGGACAATAATATACTAAATCACTCCTTTTATTTCTCACGTATACATGAATCAAGAGGAATCGAGTACTACCTACTAGACGGCGTTGCAGACGACGCGAGGCAAGAAATCATGCGAGGCCAGCTTGTTGTTGTCATGGCTTGCGTGTGAGGGTGAAGATCTAGGTCCAAAGCGCCAACCATGAGGGACCGTCCCTACCCGTGTCCTTGCATAGAAGGTTATGGAAAAGTAGCCTAAGCCATGGTCGCTAATTAGGATAGCAAACTGAGGGGACGAGAAGGAACTTGATACCTGCGATGTTGTCACTACAAGGAGGAAGAAGATGGTCCTTCTAGGTGAGTGTCGGAGTGAAGAGGGTGGAACTTGACGTATACGAAGCTCCCATGTGACTCCGGCCTGGACTGTGGTTACGCAGAAGGCACAAAGGCAGACTGATATTACATGCCGGATTCAGTCTCTCTCGGCCAAGGAGTGGGAGGCAGATCGCGAGGTGATGTTCTTGATGTGCATGAGTCTGATGTGCCGCTTATCCAAGTCCAGAAGAGGCGAAGGGTGTAAAGAGAGAAGACTGAAGGCAAGAGGTCGGCTAGGGTTTAGCGAGGATGAGTGCAGACGTGAAAGGGAAAGAGAGGTGACTCCGGCTGCAGAAGGAAGGTACGCAATTGTGTGTCCCTAGCAGCGAGATGCTCGCTCCAAATAGGGCAATCAGGATGCCATGATCTGCTGAAGGAGGAAGGGCTGTCGTTGGGCGCGAATGGTTGGGAATCGACGGATCTTCTGCAGAAGACAACAACGTGATCCTAGGGCGATATCTTCTCCTTGACTAGCGGCTTAACCAACCACGATATGTTGTGGGTAGAAGGATAGAAGCCCTGAAGGTGGACGTGAAGGAGGCCAGGTGTGGTTGTCGTACGTGAGTAGAAGCAGTCCAAAGGAGGCTGGTGGGCTCCTTGCATGGGCCTTGTCTTTGACCTTGCCATGACATAGCCTTGGGCTTGTCTAACGGGACCGTAAAGCCTTGTTGAGTGTTGTCAAAAGTTTGTCAAAAATTATCCCCATGACCTTTAGTCTTGCAAGAATTAAACTCTAAGGAACATAGATATATTTTATGTGTGTAAAAATTTCACATAAAATAATAAAATGTGTTGATTTATAAAACTAAGGATTTTGTAAGAAGATTGAAACTTCACATAAAATTATAGAAGTTGATAAAAGAGCATTTTATGTGCTTAACTCTTCACATAAGATGATAAGATTTATGTTAACTCGGAATTTACCGGAAATTAAATTTCCAAGTATTACATCAGTACCCCCTTAAAATAAGTTTCGTCCCGAAACTTAGAATGAAAAACATTAAACCGATAACTTACTATAAATATAAAAAATGGAGTATATACTCCTCTCTTATAACATCTTCTTCCAATCTTTCTAACATAGAAATAATACTCAAACATCATAGAATTGAAACACAAAAGATTAAGCACTCAAACACGGAAGCAATCACATAGTCGAAGGTCACACATTTCAGTGCCCGAGTACTCACTAATTGGTACAGGGATTACGGCTAATTCCAGAAGGAACTCAAGAGAACTACTCTTAACGTTATCCTTCGTCTTCCAGGTATCCTCCTCAGCTCCTCGTCTAGACCATTGAGTCTTTAGCATCAGTATATCCTTAGACCGTCGATGTCGATTAACACGCTCTAGGATGGTCACCGGATATTCTACAAGTGTATACTCTGGTTCGACTATCAGATCCTCATGGCAGATGACGTGTCTCGGATCTGGTGTGTACTGTCTCAACTTAGACATGTAGAACATTAGGTGGACTACTTTTGGAATGGGTAGTAGATTTGGTTGATTAATAACTTTTCAATCCGCTTTAAGATATCAATGGTTGTCTTTCTAAACTCACTTCCCGGTCTTTTGGTGACTCTACTGAAATAATTGTAAAACTTTATTCTTTCCGTTGAATTCACTTGCTCCTGACCTTTCGGAAGATCCCGACTATCAATTCTAAAACAAGGATTTGAGACATCTCGCAGCACTTTACTAAGTGCCTAGTTCTCTTTGTAAGACTAAACACTTGGTCTTGCCTCCCTAATATGACTCAGTCGGACCGTTCCTCAAATAATGACTTAACACCTACTTCTTGTCAGGCTTCCAACTTGTTGTAATCCAAAATCGCTATCTCAGTGGAGACTTTCATATAGATCTTTAATTCTTCAACTTGATGAGGTTATAGATAAAATAACGTTGAGTTTCCTGGTATGTAGGTTATGTGCCCACCACGCTTCCGCTGTGCTACTTTGACCAATATATTGCCAGCTTAATCATAATGGTGTCTTCCGTGAGTCATGATGATTTACCAAACTCTCTCCTATAACCTCCCTTTTAATAATGGTAAGATCCTCTTTAAAAAGATCGTTAGTCTAGAGATGGTTACTATAGTAAAGGGGAGACTCGTACGCTAGTCGTGACTACTGGTTGTCCAAAACCTCAAACTAAACCGTCCATCTTTGTCACAACTATGGTCCCCGACCCCATGGAGTTCCAAATTGGTCTATAGAACTCCTCAGCAAAATAACTCACCGGTCACTTCTTCTTGGAATGATTGGAACGTGCGTCTTAGAAATTCCCGGAATTCACTTTTGTCTCATCAAAACTCGACTAACTAATCGCCAAGACTACTTAATGTGGTTATCCTTCTACCATCCTTTTGACCTCCAACTTAGGGTACATCACATTGACTTACAAGTCCTTACCTTCATCTATTACAATCTTGACATGAAAATTTCTAGTTAGCTCCAAATTCTCAAGGTGCGGTAATAAGTCTACACCGAGACAGTAATACCAACCACATGATTGTTTCTCATGCTTGTCTTGTGAACTCTTCTACTAGGTGACTCATCTTATAACATTGGCCTTCTCCGAATCGGTCTCCAACTGTCAGTTGATCATTACTACTCATTCCGTGTTGGAACCTCAGTTACGTTGTACTCTTGCATAGATTCCATAAAGGCATCCTCATTTCAACACTTTATTTAAATTTAGCAAGACCCACCTTTTGATACATGAATTTCCTTCTCTTTGGTTACGCTATTCGCTTGGTTTATACTTTGTTCATCATAGTGTTATCGGCCCGATGGTATGACTTTTATTATAAAATCTACCGGTACCATTGATATAAGAAATATCAAATGCATATGATTTTCTCAAAAATCAAATTTATCGACCCGCAATTATTATGTTGTCCTTATACTCATGTCGTTTTACGTTCTTTAAATCATTATACCCTGTATGGTAGTTACATCCCTTTGAGTTTTCTCGTAGGGTCTTTACGGACTACGTTGATTATCTTCTATAATTTTGCTGTCATCAGTCAAGGAGGGATTTAAGGGCACACCCTTTTGTACGCGGTCTCACAACTACTCAACCATCTTCATATTACGGAATTATACGGATTAACTTGAATTTACGTTGGAGTACCCCCATTTGTCCTTAAACTCCTATATAAACACTTTTCGCTACCTATCTTACTAGTGTAATACCGGATCCGTATAATAAGCTTCAGTCTAACCAACATGTAGACTATATCTTCAGTCACTTCACATATGAACAATACATTCCACCAAAGCACCATGTCCAACACACTATGTTTGTATCGCCTCTATAACTCTAGTTATTCTTTCTCACCTCTTAGTTAAAAGGCTATTTGTAAATTTGGAAAAATTGACCCCCACCTTTGCTCACGAGGGACCATCAATCCAACTTGTGTGGAATGTTAAAGCATCTTCTGTCATGATTGACGTAGGACATGATCCCAACATTTTCTTTTGTTACTCCTATAGTTCTTCTTATACAATCCATCTGTACTGACTGTGATATGTACCCTTTTCTTATCCAATAGGTAAACAACTGCTCACAATAATTTTCTTTATATCATTTTTGACATAAGGGGTCATTTTCGGCCGTCACAATCTTCTCCTTAAATTTTTACTGAGAGTTACTGTCTTGAACTCCTTCTAGGTTACTATTAAGGATACTAGTACTTGTATCGATTTAACTTCACAATTGTGGTCGTTGATCTCTTATAGAGATCCTTCATGTTTCGACTTAATTATGTTATAAATCCGCTCTTATTCTTCTCATTGGCAACCTAGTCATCACTTGTCAACCGTACGTATAAATTCTTGGTCGTTACTAGTTAGTCTGTAGTTGATCTTCTACAAGATCATAATCTTAATTTTCTTCTATTTCTTTCGATGTGGACACCCCTTTAGCTCCTTCTACCATCTACACTTTTCTTTCTCTCTATAAGATCACTTTACCTGAGTCTAGCTGTATTATTCATATGCCATCTATGGCTTATCAAATCTTCCTTGATAGCTTGTAGACGCATCTTTGGGAATTCTTTGACCTTAGTTTTTTCATTCACTTGTGGTTTTTCTTGTATGGATTGTTGGTGTCGGTAACTTAAGTCCCAGGCTGAGTGAGAGGTCTTGGTGGACACTTGAGTCTACCTAGGTCATTCTCACTCACTCTTCTCCGTTTGCTAGCGTTATTTTGTAACATTGCCCTCATGAAAATCCGTTGTCTCAATTATAGACTTCTACTCTATTTGGTACTTGCGTCTTGATTTCTTTCAAAATTCTTGCATCTCTGAGGAAGTCAACCCGTCTCTATGATGATAAAATTTATTTCTTGTCTTTAAACTCATTTGTCAATGTCTGTCTTTGTACTCCTTTAATTCTTCAAATCGGGGTCAACGCCATATCTTGTTTGTACTCTCAGGCCCATACTTGCCTATAGTGTCCTCCACCTTGGTTGCACTGTCATTTAACCGGCCAAGTGTAGTTGTACTCTACTCCGCTTGATTTGTGTTTTGATATTGTCATCTTCAATCTATGTGCTTATCAGTCCTTACATGCACCCTTGAGTTTCATCTCTCGTCTTCATACTGCTACTTTCTTTGTACGACTTTCTATTACTTCTATCTAAGTTGATTTGATATTCTTCCTCATCCGATTGTTCTTGTTCTTAAGAATCATCTCATAGTCTTCAACTTCTGTCCACTCGTTCTTCGGAAGGCTGTAGGGATCGCTAGGGTGTCCGTCAGAACACATTACTCTACTCCGAGGTCTGAGTCCACTATCTTCATATAAATACTCCTTAAGATCTACTAAAGTTTTATCATGGGGCGATGATCACATTGATAGCATGAATTATAGTCTATATTTTGGGGTTTGTTTAGACGTTTTATCTTCAATAATTTGCATGTTTGTATGTATAATATGTGATTATATTACCATTTCATCTACCTTTGCGGGAATCGAGGTCTACACCTAGTTTTGTTGTAATCATAGGTAAAATGGCACGTTTTGCATAAAAAAGGAGTAAAAGGAGTTATGGAGTCATTGGAGCTACATTGAGGAACATAAGGAACCATCCAGGAAGCATAGCCATGGATTTGAGATTCACTTTGGACCAGTTTTGAGAGATTTCACATTCAGTTATGACTCACCTCGGTTGACCACAGATTCATCTCGACCGAGGTGATCCAGGGAAGTCGACTCGACCGAGGCGAATACCTAGGACGCGGCGAGGATATTTTATTCTTGGCTGAGATCTTTTATCTTTGGAAAGTGATCTTATATTTTTTGGGCTTGGCTCCTGGAAGGAAGAAGATATACTAGATCATATATTTTACCTATATTTATGGGCAAAGATCCCTTCTAAGATATCTTATATTTGGAGGGTTATTTTCCTATAAAAAGGGTTGGATTTCCACAAATCCAACATCACGCTATATCTCGCATACAACATCCCGCTTACACCGAAAAATCCGCATTCAGCTGGGAATCACGCAGCAGCCATACTCCAGTTGGGAGATTTGAAGAACCTTTTTGAAGGTTGAAGGAAGATTGAAGATTTTAGCTTTTATAGCTTTTGGAAGGTTTTCTTGTAAGATTACCTTAGATTCTCTTCCTTGTTGTCTTGCTTGTTGGATTTATATCCAAGGAACGCTTTTGTTGTGATATTTGATTCAGTTATTGAAGTCTTTTCATTAAATTCTTCTTGTTCTAATATTCACCTTCTTCCCATATATTTGATTAATACTTTCATGATGATGATGAGTGGCTAATTTCCTTGTGTGATTCTAGGGTGATTGGCTGAAGGTTGTGGGAAAAACAATGATAGAATAATCTTAGATTCCAGTAGGACCCTGAAAGTTCGAGTCTTTAACCTTAACCCTAAGCATCTCGTTCAGTCGATGAACATCTCGGCCGGGGTGGAATCTGGCTGACCGAGGTGACTTATCTGATCCGAAACTGAAAGTTAAGTGTTAGAGTTTGCCAAATCCTATTCTTATTACACCTTTCCTGGTTCAATGCAAGCTTAGGATGAGACTTACCCGGTAATTCCTTAGTTTGTGTACCTAAGATCATAAGTGTAGGTAATAAAGGTTTATCCTTTATTGGGGTTTGAGTGTGCTTTCATCCCATCTTTGTGAGTTAGCCTGAGACTTACCCGGTAAAGGTTGATTCTATTCCCTTAGATGGTGTGTTAGTTTGAGGATATAGTTCTTTATCTTGATTCCTTGAGACTTACCCGGTAATAGGAGTTACGGTTTAGGATTAGTGAGTAGTGAGACTTACCCGGTGATCTATTCCACTTTAGTAACACCTTCCCTATGCAAAAATCTCAGCTTTGTCCGCTTATCTTTAGATCTTGATTTGGAACCACAACTAGATGCTTTAATCCCTAGAATTGCATGTTTGCTTTTTTGACTTCTTGTTCTTCTTTGATTGTGTTAATTGATCTTGTGGTTAGTATTTACATAAGCATACCGTAACTGAACTTTGTTTTACTAAGTCCCTGTGATCGACCCCTAGAATTCCTTGCTTTTACTACGATTGACCCGTACACTGTGGGTTCGTATCCTTGTTTTAAGCTTAAGTCTAGGGTTATAAATTTAAAGCTTGCATACACCATTTGGAGCGAACAAGTTTTTGGCGCCGTTGCCGGGGACTTGGTCTAGACCGAGCCGGTACGGTTTGCTCTTGGGGCACTTGCCCCCGTGTCTACTGACCACTCTACTTGAGTGACTTTTGCAGGTTCTTTCTTAGGTATATGCGAAGAACCCGCACTGGGAAGGAAATCATTCCTTACGATCCCGAACCAGAAAAGACATACAAGCGACGCTTAAGAGAAGCAAAGATGGCCCAACAAGACAACCGCGATCTTGAGGCCGAGTTGAAAGAGGCGTTAGAGCTGCTACGCCTCAGCAGGGAAGAACTAAGGCGAGAGAAGGAAGAAACTCGCACCAGGACTGAAGCAATCGAAGCAGATATGGCAGCCATACGAGACCAGATTCTACTTCGACCGAGGGAAGACCCAGTCCCAGATCCTCGACCGATGCAGGATCCAGTTGCTGACCCTCGACCGAGGCAGGTTCCAGTACCTGACGCCCCGGCCGAGATACTTCCACCTCAGATGCCAGTCCAAAACGTTCTTCTTGCAGGAATCCCACAAACCCTAGGTCAAAGGATGGACCCTAATCAACAACTGAGGCGTCCAAGAGTTAATCTAGGAGATCCAGTGGACCATGACTATGAACTTCGACCGCAAGTTCTATCCATGATTCGCCAATGCCAGTTCGGAGGGCTAGAGAAGGAATCACCACATCAACATCTTCAAAACTATGAGATCTTGATGGAGACCTTGAGACCTCCGAGGATTGAAAATAACAACTACAAGCTAAGACCTTTTTACTTTTCTTTAAAAGATAGAGCTCTTACTTGGTATTAATCTCTTCCTCCAGGAAAAATCAGCACATGGGAGGAGATGACTACGGAATTCTTGATGAAATTCTTTCCCCCCTCGAAGACCGCTGAAATAAGAGGGAAGATCAACGCTTTCATTATGAAGGACAAGGAGAGCTTGTCCAAGTCATGGGAACGGTTCAAGGACATTCTTTTGGATTGCCCACATCATGGGATTCCAAAGTTAGA
Organism: Fagopyrum homotropicum; assembly: GCA_033239125.1. Lineage (NCBI taxonomy): Eukaryota > Viridiplantae > Streptophyta > Magnoliopsida > Caryophyllales > Polygonaceae > Fagopyrum > Fagopyrum homotropicum. The sequence continues at coordinate 96,176,258 of BSWB01000007.1, read as the reverse complement.
GTTATTGGAGATATACTTCAAGGGACTGGACGGAAGCACCCAGTTCAATCTCCAACTACTCTCCGCCGGTACCTTCATGGACATGGCGATTGACGAGGCTTGGGACTTCATCGAGAAGCAAGCCTTGCACATGGAGAAGTACACCCACCAAGGAGCTGAAGGTGGAGTTAAAAGAGTTAATTTCCAAGAAACTCAGCCCAACAACAATCAACTCACGTCTTTGAAGAATGACGTGAAGCAATTGAAGGAACTCTTGGTTGCTCAAACCAAGAAGGAAGAGCAAGGGCAAAAGAACAACAACAACGGATACCGTAACAACAACAACGGTTCCCGGAACAACAATTACAACAACAACAATAGAGGGTCCAATAGCAATAATTGGAGGGCGAACAACCAAAATAACAGTAACAATCATTCAAACTCCAACTCTAACGATTCCTCTAACCCTTTCCTCTCTTCCCCTTCTTCTTCTTCTACTCCATTAAAAAGCCAGGGGCAAGGATCGAGTTCGTCTCAGCCGGAAAAGAAAGACGCAGTTCTGGAGGCTATCTTGATCAAGTTCAATGCTATGGAGACTTCTATGACTTCATTTTCGAAGGCCCAAAAAGCTTTTGAACAACAACTTGCAAGTAGGGCGAATGAAGCGCCAAGAGATCCAGGGAAGCTTCCAACAAGGACGAAAATCAACCCTAAGGGCCAAATCATGGCCATAACTACGAGGAGTGGACTATAAACTGCAGATCCAGTACCTCGGTCGGTGCCAGTACCGACGAAGACCACCTCGGTCCAGATGCAGTCGAAGAACACTTCGACCGAGATGCCAACCGAGGTGGAGCCACAATAAGCGGAGGGGAAAACTGAAGTTTATGTTCCACCTCCTGCATACAAACCACCACTTCCATTCCCCCAGTCAAGGGCCAGAGCACATCTAGACAAGCACTTTGGTAAGTTCCTTGACTTGATGAATACGCTGCATATTAACATTCCTTTCCTTGATGCCATTCTAAGAATGCCCGCATATGGGAAGTTCTTGAAGGAAATCTTATCAAGGAAAAGGAAACTGGAAGACTTTGGTGAAGTTAGGATGACATCTAAATCCTCGGAGCTCATACAAATCATGAAGGAGAAGATGCCACCTAAATTGAGAGATCCCGGCTCATTTTGCATTCCCATTCAAGTTGGGGATGTCACTTGTGAAGCCCTTTGTGATCTAGGAGCCAGCGTGAGCATCATCCCGCTGGAGCTATGTGTGAAGATCGGACTTGGAGAGCCCAAGCCGGTCAAGATTCGACTTTACATGGCGGATCGCTCCATCACCCATCCCGTGGGCATCTTGGAGGACGTTCCGGTCAAGTTAGGTAATTTCTATCTACCTATAGATTTTGTTGTACTTGACATTCCCGCAGATTATCCTGTTCCTATTATTCTCGGGAGGCCATTTCTAGCAACTTCGGGTTGCAACGTGGATTGCAAGAACGCCAAGTTGAAATTCAACATTGGTGGCGATGAGGTGGAGTTCGCACTACTTGCAGCCATGAAAGGGGAGCAGCTAACTGATGATATCTTCAACATCTATGATGAAGAAGAATCAAGAGAATTGGTGAGCTCTATCCTTATTAACGATCCACTCGAGAGAGTTATTAGCTTCAGTTTAATGGAGGAAGGTATAGATGCTTCTTGTGATGCAGATATACGGAGTTTACTAGCACTGGAAGAGGATCCAGGAGCCAAAACTGAGAAGCTGACCCAGGAGACGAAGATCTCCAGTTTCGGTTCCAGTTGCAGTACCTCGACCGAGGCACTTCCTGGACTGAGCGAGGCGATTGAAGAACATCTCGGTCAATGCCTCTGCGCCTCGACCGAGGTCGATGGCGAGACGATTTCAACTGAGACTTCCAAAAGTCCAGTTTCTGAATCCATTCCACTGGAAGGAGGAAGCAAGGATCCCCCTCAGAAAGCACCCCCAGTTGTGGAGCTTAAACAACTCCCTAGTCACTTGAGGTATGTCTTTCTTGGACCGGATTCCACTTATCCCGTTATTGTTAGTGCTTCCCTTTCCGAAACTGAATTGTCTAAGCTAATGCATGTCCTGAGAAAGCATCAAAGGGCTATAGGTTATACCACGGATGATCTTATTGGCATTAAGCCTTCTTTCTGCATGCATAGAATTCTAATGGAGGACAATCATAAGACTTCACGGGAACCTCAAAGACAGTTAAATCTGATCATGAAAGAGGTTGTGAAGAAGGAAATTCTTAAGCTGTTGGATGCAGGTATCATTTATCCTATCTCGGACAGCAAGTGGGTTAGCCCGGTGCATGTAGTTCCGAAGAAAGGAGGGATGACCGTTGTGACGAATAAGAACAACGAGTTGATCCCAACTAGAACCGTTACGGGCTGGAGGGTTTGCATCGATTATAGGAAGCTGAACACGGCCACATGGAAAGACCATTTTCCACTTCCCTTCATTGATAAAATGCTCGAGCGGTTGGCCCAGCATTCACACTTTTGCTACTTAGACGGTTATAGTGGATTCTTCCAGATTCCTATCCATCCGGATGATCAGGAGAAGACCACTTTCACTTGTCCATGGGGGACATTTGCCTATAGGAGGATGCCATTTGGATTGTGCAATGCACCCGCTACCTTCCAGCGATGCATGATGGCTATCTTTTCCGAGTACATAGAGGAGATCATGGAGGTATTTATGGATGATTTTTCTGTATATGGTTCCTCTTTTGATGATTGCCTATCTAACCTTTCTTTAGTACTTAAAAGATGTAAAGACACTAATCTTGTTTTGAATTGGGAGAAGTGTCATTTTATGGTTAATGAAGGCATTGTGCTAGAACACCTCGTTTCTAATCGAGGCATTGAGGTCGATCGCGCTAAGATCGAGACTATTGAGAAACTCCCTCCCCCTTGTTCTGTTAAAGGTGTGAGGAGTTTTCTCGGACATGCAGGTTTCTACAGGAGATTCATCAAGGACTTCTCTAAGATTTCTAAACCCCTAACTAACCTCTTGAATAAAGATGTTGTTTTTGAGTTTTCGCAGGAGTGTCTTGATGCTTTTTACAAGATTAAGAAAGCGAAGATCTCCGCTCCTATTATCCAACCTCCGGATTGGACCTTGCCCTTTGAGATCATGTGCGATGCTAGTGATGTAGCCGTAGGAGCGGTGCTTAGACAGAAGAAGGATGGACGGACCACCACCATTTACTATGCTAGCAAGACGCTAGATGTAGCACAACGCAACTACGCTACCACCGAGAAGGAGTTATTGGCGGTTGTATATGCTTTCGAGAAGTTTCGTTCCTATTTAGTAGGGGCGAAAGTCATTGTCTACACCGACCATGCAGCCATTCGTTATTTGTTGGCTAAGAAAGATGCCAAGCCACGCCTTATTCGATGGATTCTCTTGCTTCAAGAGTTTGACCTAGAGATCCGCGATAAGAAGGGATCCGAGAATTCTGTTGCGGATCACCTCAGCCGGCTACCTACATCTTCACGTGAGAAGGACGATCCGCCCATAGACGATTCATTCCCCGATGAGCACTTACACTTGTTGGAGCGTTTGATAGATCTACTTACTTCACCCCACGATGGAAGTGAAGTGTGGGGTGAGGGCACCTCCCATCACGTTTGAGAAACGCATTATGGTCCAGCTAGCGACCTTAAACCAAGCGCTTCTTAGGAGGCAACCCAAGGTACTGCTTTCTTTTCCCGTTTTCTAGTCTAGCTTAGATAGTTTTTGCTTTTGCTTTGCTTTGTTTTGTTTTGGCGTTCTAGACAGATAACAGGAGACATCTAAGGAAGGAGCATAACTGGAAGGACAGAAGTTAAAGAATTTGAGAAGACGGAGTTTAACTGAGGCATCTCGGTTGCTATCAGAGCACCTCGACCGAGATGATTCTTGAGCAACCGAGGCGACTAGGGTTTTCTGAAGAACCACCTCAGTCCGTACCACCTCGGTCCAGTCGAGACCATCTCGACCGAGGTGACAACAGTCCAGAAAAGGGTATAAAAGGCGGAAGATTTCTCTCTCCTCACTTTACTCTTTCCCCTCGACCGCGGCGGCAGCTCACCTCGCTTCTCCGATTTCTTGCTCGTTTTCGACGATTTCTGTCTCCAAATTGCGATTAAGACTGAGAGGATCCCAGTGCAACATCGATCTTCAAGAGAATCGAATCGATTCGGCCGAACGAGGTAAAAACGAAACCGAAACCCTACCTCGCTTTTTCGCTTCGATTTGGGCTTTGGTTGCCCCTGCATTTGTTAAGGAAAGACTTAAGTACCCCATAGGAAGCAGTTGTAGTGATTTTTTGGGGGAAAAGAACTGAATTTTTTGAAGAAATTAGATCTAGTTCGCCGCCTCGGTCCAGTCGAGCTGTGCCTCGGCCGAGGTGATTCTTGAGAGTTGTCAGTTGACCGAGGTGACCTGACAGTGACTGAATTGAAAATGAGTTCTGACCGCCGCCTTACCCTCAAGGATAGATCCTCACCTTCCCCTTCTTCCTCTTCTTCCCGACCTTACCGCCCGGTGATCCATAAGCGACACCGGGTGGATTATGAGCGTATTTCCGGCCGTCCAGTGATTGCACCACGCTTCCTGGACGTGTCTGCTTTTGATTGCCTCCAGGTCGACGGAGACCTTAGGAGGATGATTTCTATAGTTGGGCTGGATCAGTTTACTGAGATCCGAGCCCCAACCTATTTGGAGCCGACCCTAGAGTTCGTTAGCTCCTTTACCTACCTTCCCACAGAGCGTTCTGTGAAGTACCGGTTGATGAACCGGAACTTCTTAGTGCCACTAGAGTACTGGAGAGAGATTTTCGGCTTTCCTGAGCCCACCGTTGTTGACTTCCCGTCCCGATCAGTAGCTAGGGAGTTTTGGGGGCAGATTGCCCATATTGTTGAGCATGCAGATAGATGGCGCCCTAGAGATTCCAGGGAGAAGGTCATCTACCATTTAGCCTTTAGGTTAGCCCACCGGATATTCAGCGAGACACTTCTGGCGCGTATTGAGACGCCCCAGAAGATCCGACAAGGAGAGCTTTTCAGTTTGTACTGCATGGTTACTGGGGGTTTCCCGGACTTTGGCTTGATGTTGGCAGAGGATCTGCACAAGATCAAGGCCAAGGCGAAGGGAGACATCTGCTGCGGAGGGCTTGTCACCCATATAGCTAGCTATCAGGACATGGATCTCAGTGCTTGTACGATGGTGGCGGCTGCCAAGCCGCCACCATCTTCAAAACTATGAGAGCTTGATGGAGACCTTAAGACCTCCGAGGATTGAAAACAACAACTACAAGCTAAGACCTTTTTACTTTTCTTTAAAGATAGAGCTCTTACTTGGAATCAATCTCTTCCTCCAGGAAAAATCAGCATATGGGAGGAGATGACTACAGAATTCTTGACGAAATTCTTTCCCCCCTCAAAGACAGCTGAAATGAGAGGGAAGATCAACGCTTTCATTATGAAGGACAAGGAGAGCTTGTCCAAGTCATGGGAGCGGTTCAAGGACATTCTTTTGGATTGCCCACATCACGGGATTCCAAAATTAGAGTTATTGGAGATATACTTCAAAGGACTGGACGGAAGCACCCAGTTCAATCTCCAACTATTCTCCGCCGGTACCTTCATGGACATGGCGATTGACGAGGCTTGGGACTTCATCGAGAAGCAAGCCTTGCACATGGAGAAGTACACCCACCAAGGAGCTGAAGGTGGAGTTAAAAGAGTTAATTTCCAAGAAACTCAGCCCAACAACAATCAACTCACGTCTTTGAAGAATGACGTGAAGCAATTGATGGAACTCTTGGTTGCTCAAATCAAGAAGGAAGAGCAAGGGCAAAGGAACAACAACAACGGATACCGTAACAACAACAACGGTTCCCAGAACAACAATTACAACAACAACAATAGAGGGTCCAATAGCAATAATTGGAGGGCAAACAACCAAAATAACGGTAACAATCATTCAAACTCCAACTCTAACGATTCCTCTAACCCTTTCCTCTCTTCCCCTTCTTCTTCTTCTTCTACTCTATTAAAAAGCCAGGGGCAAGAATCAAGTTCGTCTCAGCCAGAAAAGAAAGACACAGTTCTGGAGGCTATCTTGATCAAGCTCAACGCTATGGAGACTTCTATGACTTCATTTTCGAAGGCCCAAAAAGCCTTTGAACAACAACTTGCAAGTAGGGCGAATGAAGCGCCAAGAGATCCAGGGAAGCTTCCAGCAAGGACGGAAAGTAACCCTAAGGGCCAGATCATGGCCATAACTACGAGGAGTGGACTGAAAACTGCAGATCCAATACCTCGGTCGGTGCCAGTACCGACGAAGACCACCTCGATCCAAATGCAGTGGAAGAACACTTCAACCGAGATGCCAACCGAGGTGGAGCCATAGAAAGCGGAGGGGAAAACTGAAGTTTTTGTTCCACCTCCTGCATACAAACCACCACTTCCATTCCCCCAGTCAAGGGCCAGAGCACATCTAGACAAGCACTTTGGTAAGTTCCTTGACTTGATGAATAAGCTGCATATTAATATTCCTTTCCTTGATGCCATTCTAGGAATGCCCGCCTATGGAAAATTCTTGAAGGAGATCCTATCAAGGAAAAGGAAGCTGGAAGACTTTGGTGAAATTAGGATGACATCTAAATCCTCGGAGCTCATACAAATCATGAAGGAGAAGATGCCACCTAAATTGAGAGATCCCGGCTCATTTTGCATTCCCATTCAAGTTGGGGATGTCACTTGTGAAGCCCTTTGTGATCTAGGAGCCAGCGTGAGCATCATCCCGCTGGAGCTATGTGTGAAGATCGGACTTGGAGAGCCCAAGCCGGTCAAGATTCGACTTTACATGGCGGATCGCTCCATCATCCATCCCGTGGGCATCTTGGAGGACGTTCCGGTCAAGTTAGGTAACTTCTATCTACCTATAGATTTTGTTGTACTTGACATTCCCGCAGATTATCCTGTTCCTATTATTCTCGGGAGGCCATTTCTAGCAACTTCGGGTTGCAACGTGGATTGCAAGAACGCCAAGTTGAAATTCAACGTTGGTAGCGATGAGGTGGAGTTCACACTACTTGCAGCCATGAAAGGGGAGCAGCTAACTGATGATATCTTCAACATCTATGATGAAGAAGAATCAAGAGAATTGGTGAGCTCTATCCTTATTAACGATCCACTCGAGAAAGTTATTAGCTTCAGTTTAATGGAGGAAGGTATAGATGCTTCTTGTGATGTAGATATACGGAGCTTAAAAGCACTGGAAGAGGATCCAGGAGCCAAAACTGAGAAGCTGACCCAAGAGACGAAGATCTCCAGTTTCGGTTCCAGTTGCAGTACCTCGACCGAGGCACTTCCTGGACTGACCTTTATCTATGGTCATTTTTATCTTATCAAAATATAATCCCGACTTAGCAATAAAACGAGTATAGTGGTTAAGTAAGGGTCGAACCCAAGAGAGTTTTGTTATTTCTATTAAAAACAATTATTGATTATAGATTCAAGTGACAAAAAAGGGGGGGTTTGAGTGAATTTATGGACACAAAACTTCTGAAAGAAAGTAAGACAACGAGTAAGACAATAATGGGTGAATCTACACTAGGTTGATTCTTAGCATGCGATTGCTACTTTGGTGAGTTCCTTTTTACAAGTTTTCAAGTAATCTCCCGTCTCGATCATATATATGTGTTGAGCCAACCGGCATCAACACAACTTAACAGGTTAGTGTTCCGTAATCCTACAAGAACAATTAACAAGTTAGCTTTCAAACAAAGACTAAGGGATATAAAGAAAAGATTAAAACCGTTAAACTTATCTTTATATTTGTGTTCCTGTCCTTTAAGCAATTACAACCCGTTATTACTTAAAGTTTACTACTAGATTAAAGACCCGGACCCGGAATCTATTAATCCTAGTTCTTTGCATGCACTTTAGAACCTAAGGTGGTCAATCTCAAGTGATAGTAAAACATGCAATTAGACAATGAAGATGAAGGAAACACAAAGTATTACTGAATGAAAACATATATTAGAAAGAACTTACAACCAAAGTAACAATGCAGCTTCAAATCAACCCAATGTAGCAAGGGAGTTAGCAATTCATTACAAACGTAGCAAGATAATTTTAAATGGAAAAAGTGGATTCTAATTCGATACCTCTAGAAATCAAACCTAGGTTTATTTATACTACAAATGGAACTAAATAGGAGTAAATGACCAGCCCAAAACAACCACCTTTAATGCCACAAAGGTGGTGTAAACAGCCAGAGTAAAGCCTCTGTCGCTGAACCGCAGGGGCGGCCTTAAGATCCGTAGGGGCGGATCAGGCGAAAACGTTTGATCTTCTTCGTAGCCGCAGGGGCGGCCTAGCACTTCCGCAGGGGCGGATATTTAATGGTCTTCAAACGTCTGACTCTTCAACTTTCTGTCGCTTCAAATGCTGAGCCGCAAGGGCGTCCCAGTGTCAACGCGGGAGTAACATTGACACTTCATCTTCCAGCTCCCAGGTTGAGGCACAGGCAGAGACGCAGGCAGAGGTGCAGGGGCACTGGTCTTTGCTTCTATAGGGCAAGTCACCGCAGGGGCGCCAAGGGTTGATGTAGGTGCGGTGACAGTCTTCGTTCCTAGCGCTGGCAAAGGCGCAGGCTGCGCTCTGGAGTATGGTGTCACCCGCAGGGGTGGTGACACTGCTCCGTGGGGGCGGTGAGGCAACAGAAGCTTTGCTTCGTGAATGATCTTCACTCCTAAGTGCTTATAACTCCTTCTTTATCTTCTTTTAGTCTTCTTCTTCTGGACCAAGGAGTTAGTAGCATAAACCGATCCTAATGCAATAAAAAGACTCTAAAAACTATCCTAAATGATAGTGATTCCATCACCTATCAATTCTCAACCTTAGGCTCCTTGAGACTTACCCGGTAATAGGACCTTGGTGCGGTACTAGTTGAACATGAGACTTACACGATAATTGTTCCTATAGGAGAAACACCCTTTCCCAACAACCACAACTTTCCCTAGATGTTTAGATGCTTGAGTCCAATGCCATAACCAGAAATCTTGATCTTTAGAATCCGCTTATCTTACTTTGATCACCTATCTCGTGTTTGTGTGTTGTTTGCTTGATAGTTTTGCATGCTTTTGATCTTTGTTTGGTAACCACAAAACCCAACAAAAAATATTGTGATTTTCATTTCTTTATTTCTTTCTCTCTTCTTAGTATAGATTTGCACTATCCATGATCACTTGAATAATTTGATTTCACCTTAGTCTTTGTGTTCGACCTCGGAATACTTTTCTTTCTACAAAACGATCCGTACACTACGGGTTTCGCTAGGTAGTTTAAGATTTTAGATTGAGTTATAAATTGTAAAGCTTTTTGTGCTACTATCTAGTGCGAACAATGACCTTGATGATGTATATGTTGAGGTAATGCCTTAGGCATTTGTTAGTTATGTTGAGATATCGAGGTTTAGATACGGGTTATGTTTTCGATATGGTTATGGGGAGTAGGAGGTGGAATCTCCTAGCCTTGGATAGTGTTTGATTTTTTATGTGCCTTGCTGATGCAGACACTGATCGTTTCCTCGAGGGGAAACTATGACCTCATGGTTCATGTTTATATTGGGACAGGTACATCCTTGGGGCTTACTTAACGAGCGGTTATGAGTTTGGATGCTTGTGATAGTGGTGTTTGTACATATGAATGTTGCCTTGATAACCTAACCGGACTAGGATGACCATATTTATGCATTAAATGACCCAAGTGTATTATAACGGGTCGTGACCACTTGCTTGTAACTCGCCGAGAGTGTGGGGGTGCTCTACAACCTGTCCACCAGGGAGGATGTTGATCCCCTATTCCAAACCTGGGGGTTAAATGGGATAGAGGCGAGGTTCAAGGTGCTCCTCGTGTTACAAAATAAGTGAAATTAGTAATGGTATAACGTAATGAAGATAATAAACGGTTTTGATGTGAGCATTGCATATTGTGATGTGTTGATGTGTTTGTATGTGCTATTATTATTATTATTCTTATTCATGAAATGTTAGCTAGCGGTTTTATATCATGTTGTAGATATTTTGCAGGAAAGGAAGACTGTAGAGTGAGCCAAATGGGTGATCAGCCGAGGGCTTCCGTACATTAGTATGCGTGGAATTTTGAGATGTTTTGCACACTGTTGAATATGATGTTGCTGTTTTGTTCTCGGCTGCGCTTTGTATATGTTTTGATGTATAACTATACAGTTTTATAGTTTTGGTTTTATATTTATTTGTACCTTGTTGTAAGATCAAGTAAACTTGTTGCCAGGCTAGGGTCAGTATCAATTGTGAGATCCGAGCCCGTAGCGCTCCGAGTCAAATGGATTCGGGGTGTTACGAAGATTGTATCAGAGCCTTAGGTTAACAACAATGGCACTTGAAATGTGTGATAGAGGCCGAATAGATATATAAACAGAACCCGAAAGGGTCTTATCTTTCAAAAGTATTTTTTGTTTTGAAATCTGTACAGTTGATTTGGGATAAAGTGTACGGGAAGCCATAAGCCCTTTTGGTGATCTCGGCAGTATATATATTATGTGTTGGATTATGCATGTTTGTATGAATTGGAGTATTATATATATATATATATATCTAGACATATGGCATATATATAGCCTTATAAGGTTAGATGCGTGTATCCCGCAAATGGCTCGGACTAGAGCAACATCTACATTAGGACGGGGTAGAGGTAGACCACCTCTTCCTCCGGTAGTCATAGGCCAGGGACAAGTTCCCATCGCTGATCCACTAATAACGGCGGATAGACTTGAGGAGACCGACTATGTTTCAATGAGTGGAACCGAGTTTCATGAGTATATACGTCAAGTAGAGGAGGCTGCAAGAGCGGGTAGACATACCCCGGATTTACCAACATCTACTAGACCAACTGAGGTCTCCGGATCAAGGAAGAAACAACGGACCAAACTAGTGAGTGATGAAGCATAGACTTTAGGTGTTGGACAGAGTCTGAGACAAGGACGCACGAGTGGTCCCTTGTCCACATGGACTTCTGGTGGAATGACACACTGTTACAACTGTGGGAAACCTTGACACAAACGACCGGAGTGTAAGAGATCTTTAGTGACGTGCTTTACATGTGGTAAGGTATGATATTTTGCCGACAAGGCAAGGCACTACGTCAACAGAATTCCTCCCATGCCAGGGTTGCAGGAGGTGAAGGAAGAAGACCGAGTGATCCCTTGGTCGCGTAGGTTGCGAGGATGGGACAATTGTGTTTAAACTGCGGTGATCCCATATATTAACGCCCTAAGTTTCCGTTGGCACCAATAGCTTGCTTTACCTGTGGCAGGCTAGGTCATTTGGATCCCTTTTGCCGGCAAGGTAATACTTCTCCTCAATAGGACTCTTCTCCTGCCGGTACAGCTAGAGTAGAGGCAGAGACCGTGGTGACGACCCCAGTGATACCTGAGGAGCATAGGTTCGAGTTTTGAGTTGTGAAATATAGTGAAGCCACCGACGCTAGTTGTTACAGGTACCATTCTTGTTAATAGTTTGCTTGTTAGAGTCTTGTTTGATATGGGTGCTACGCACTCCTTTATTTCTGATGTATGTGTCGATAGACCGACCTTAGATACGGTAGAAGGGAGACTCTTTGTTATAGGGTTACCCGATGGGGGGTCAGGTGAGAGGTACCCGAGAGGTACATGGTTGTCCTATATATTTAGGAAACCGTGATTTGCTAGTGGACTTCTTTGTCATGCCGCTGGTGCATGAGGAAGTCATTTTGTGTATGGATTGGACGGATAGACATCGTGCTGTGCTAGATGTAGACGGTCTCTATCGAGTCGGGTCAGATAGAGATTTCCGAGGTTGTGAACTTTGAAACACGGGCATGGTTATTACCCCAGTCCGAGCAACGAGACAGATCGCACAAGGTTGCGAGGCCTTTTGGTGTTAAGACACGAAGGAGTGCGACAGTCCAGCGTCAGAGGATATCCCCGTGATTTGCGAGTTTCTGGACGTGTTTGACGAGTCATCAAGTTTACCGCCTCGGAGGAGCGTGGACTTCGGCATAGAGTTGGAGCCGGGGACGAGAACGATCTCGAAGGCCCCGTATTGTATGGAGCCTATCGAGTTGTTAGAGTTGAAGAAACAACTCGAGGAGTTGGTTGAGAAGTGCTTTATACGCCTTATCGTATCCCCGTGGGGTGCACTTGCCCTCTTCGTGCGGAAGAAGGACGGAATGTTGAGATTGTGTATCGACTACAAGAGAGCTGAACAAGGTGACCATCAAGAACAAGTATCCTTTCCCGCATTGACGACTTGTTGGATCTACTTCAAGGAGCGGCTGTGTTCTCAAGGATCGACTTGCGCTCACCTGAGAGTGAGAGAGTAGGATGTGAATAAGACGACATTTCGGACTCGGTATGACCATTACGAGTTTGTAGTGATGTCATTCGTGTAAAATCTGGAAATTTAATCTCCGATTATTTCCGAGTCAACCAAACTACTCCTTATTTATCCATCTTCTTCAGTCTTTAAATGGACCCATCCAGGCCCATCAGAGCATGCCTTTCGGGCCCATTATGAAGCTGAGTTTCAACCCATGAGAACTTACCCTCTGGGTACGTTCCGAGTAGGCTAGATTGGCCCGTTGAGACTTCTATCTCCCATCTTCTTCTCCTACGTTACATAACCCTAGCGGCACTCTCTTGTGAATCTCTCCTTCCCTCTCCCGCCTTCACGTACACCAGCGCTGCCCCTCTCCTCACGCAATTCAGCAAGATCGTGGAGGTTTGCAACGGCTCGATGAACGACAACACCGACCTCCTCCTCTCCAGGTCTCCTCCGCCACACATGCCGGTACCGGCGATATGGTCGCTCCCTTGCTTCCCTCTCCCTTACACGTCGGCTGTACGTTCCTTCTCGAGCTAACAACGCAGCTATGGACGCCCCTCTTCGAGCCCAGCAAACCTGTACAACCATCCATCCTTTAGACCACTCGAACAACAACGCAGGTGGATTCCCGACGTCTTTGCATACCCAGATCCGCAGGTGCGCAGACGCTGATCCGTAGGTATGCCACCCCCGGCCATAGGTGCGCTGCAGCAGCTCCGCAGGTTCGCCTGTGGTGCTGGCTGTAGGTGCGCTTTTCCCCTGCCGCTGGTGCGCTTTGGTTGAGTGGATCATGTCTTCGTCTTTGCTTCCGTACATGTGAGCAAATCGAGTGTCGCTTGTCCGCTAATGACCTCAACCCTCTTCCTTGCGTTACCATTTTTATGTATGTGCTGACGAGAGTACCCATGTATGTTTTTAGACCATCCATAGCAGCCATGGAAGATGACCAGAAGAGCTGTTACATTTCCTAGTTTTCAGAGTTGACGAGCAGTCAACTTCAGGTTCAGTTTTAGGTAAGCTAAAGTCCTCCTTTGCTACTGAACTTCGGATATGTTATAGTTGGTATTGCATAGTAGGATATACTGAAATTTTATATTTCTCCGAGTTATAGTTTAGGAGATATTGTTTTCCAAAGTTGGTTCCGCTTATAGTTTTTATAAGTGTGCTGGATATAATAAGTGTTGAGAAAAACTGCTTTTGATGCAGTTTTGTGAGATAGATTTGGATGGGTTTTTGAACTTTGTTGAACTTGAATTTTGGATATGTTGTTTATGGATATGCATAGTATCATGTGGTAATGTTTGATAGCTATCCATTGGTTTAATCCGTATTTGTGATGTTTTGAAGTTGACTATACGTATAGTTTGGTTCTAGAACACTTGTGCTAGGTTTTAAGTGTGTTCTTGGAGATGGTTTGGGATTGTGTATCTTTATGGATTATATCATAGGTAGTCATGGTTGGTCATGTGAGTAGGTCTATTCGTTCGTTTGAGATTTAGTATTAGTATGTTGGTTGAGCCTTAGTAGTAGATAGTGAGTTTGAAAGATAGTCCTCTTTCAAACTCAGTAGATCCTTTCTCCGCAGAATTAGATATATCGTTTGGGTTTCTAGTAGAAGCTCTTGAGATCTCAGGGAAACTTTAGAGTTTCCGGATACTAGGGGTAAAAATGTTTTTTCTTAGAAAAGAGTTGGTTTAGTGCGGTTTCTCGGTTTTTCATTGTTGACATAGAAGTTGAGACTTCTAGAGGTCGAATAGTTTATTGATATGATTTTCATGCTTTGATCAGGCAGTTGAAATTATACTTAGCGGGATCGAGTATTGTTGTTGACGGGACTTGACCGGTTTAGGTAAGTCATTTGGCCTTACTTAGTTACAATCTTATATTGTCTGAATGACATGAGTGGTGTTTGCGCTACGTGCTTATATTATGTTGTTAGTTATAAACAACCGACGGGTAACTCGGCCACGGGTAACGGGCGGTGGTCACTTGTCAAGTTTTCCCAAGGGAGTCTGGGAGGTGATTCGTGACTAGGCCAAATTTGGGTATACGGGGAGGGTACCGATCCGCTCCACTTGGTATACGTATTTGGCGCTGAACCACTCTGGCTAGATAAAAGTCCGAGGGCGAGAGTTTAAGACTTCTCGTGTCACACTTATGAATGAATAATGTGAATGACTTTAATGAAGATAATAATCGGATTTGTTTGATATCATGCTATGTGTTTACATGTTGCTTTAATATGTGTTTGTGCTTAAGCATTGTTCTGGAGTTGGATTGTAGCTAACGGTTTATCCGTGTTGTTAGTTCATCGCAGTTTTAAGTAGTTGTAGAGAGATCCAGAGCGGATGGTCAGCCGGGTACACGTACTCATTTAGATGGGGACGGGGGTGTCTTCAGTTTCTTCATATGTGTTGCTTTAGTATCTCTATCTTGTAAGGCTGATACATATCATTCATGTAAATATTGTTTAACGTTTTTAAATGATTTAAATACGTTTGTGCCTTGTTGTAAGATCCTAGTAAAGTTGTTGTCAAACTAAGGTCGGGACCTATTGTGAGGTCTTAACTAGTAGCTCCCCGATTTCTGAGAATTTGGGGTGTTATAATATGGTACCAGAGCTCTAGGTTGGGAACAATGGCACTCGGAATCTTCTGAAAGACCGAATATAGAAAATAACTAGAACCCGAAAGGGGTCTAAGATTTTCAAAACGGATTTCTGTTTGTACACACGCGCATTGTCGTGTTGTTGGGTTAGTAGTACGTCGGACCACCATCGCTCTCTGTGGATCTCTGCCACTTGGAATGATAGGTGAGTTAGTATATAGACTTATTATGTTGTGTATTAATATATGTTATATATATATATTTATATGTTTAGCATGTTTGTATCCTAAAGGATATTTTATATACTTTAGTTGTGATATCATGAAGCGATCATCGCCTCGTTATAAATTAGTAACGGACTTGAAGAGATTTCAACACGAGACAATGGACTCAGACCTTGGATGGAGTATTATACTCTGGTGGGCGTCCTGGTGACCCTTATAAATCATCCAAAGAACGAGTAGACAAATAAGTAAAAATGTTGAGATAATTTCACCACAAGGACAATCAGATGAGAAAGAAATTTCCGAGTCAGCTCACATAGAAGGAATAGAAAGTCTACAAGGGACTTGGCTGTATGAAGCCGAGAGATGAATTAGAAGAATCATGCAAGAGACAACAAGAGCTCGGATTAGAGGTAATAGTAATGGAACATGAACCCAATAGAACGGAGTACAACCAAGATTGCGGAATAAAGGACATTACAATCGAGTCGGATGCCCCATAGACAATTATGGGCATGAGAGACGAGAAGATCTAGGGTGTCGACCCGGATAAGAGGATCTAAGGTGCACGGAATGGAGACCTACAATTGAGTGTAAAAGTGAAAAGGTAGACTTCACGAGTGTGGAGAGGTTTTGACCTCCTCGGAGATATAAGAAGTTTGAAAGAAATCACGACGCCAGTACAAAAAGAGTAGAAGCCCTGTATCAGGGTCAACGGAGTTTCATGAAAGCAATATTGCCACCAACACCAGCAAAGGAATGTGTAGGAGAACGGACTTGGTGGACTCAAGAGTCCCAGGAAACCCCATTTATCACGGGATCTAAGTCATCAACACAGATGGTCCATGTAAGGGGAACTACAAGTGGATGGTAATTAAGGTCATATGAATTGCAAGGACGCTTACAATCTGTCGTGGAGGACTTGAAATGACTAATTATGTCAGATGAATGACATAGTTGGACTCGAGAAAAGGAGTTACCCCCAAAGGAAGCGGAAGTGTGGAAGATAGAATGAACTAATGAAGTATAAAAGGATTAACTGAGTAGGTGATGCTCACCAAGAATTTAATGCCAGTAGAGGTATGAGAAAAGTATGTCCGCGATATTGAGATAAGTTAACTATTGACTGACCGACGTCAACTAAGTACGTGCAAGTGTTATTTGGTATTGACGAGTTAGGTACCGTTAAGAAGAGATGTTTGTGATTGTGGTTTTACGAGGTAGCTTTACCGACACCTGGGAGGATTTCCTCAAGTAAGCTACGACAACCTTCTTGGATGAACTAAAGGTATAGAGAGAATCGTGTTAAAGGTTTCTTCTTAGTTGGTTAAGATCAAATTCCGGTAGAGTCAAGGAGTTTGGATCCGTGTAAGAAGAATTTAGAAAGTAAACGGAAGAGGTTGTTTTCCAATCGTTATTTTATTCCATTAAGACAAGTAAGGAAGGTACTTGGTACCTCATCTGGTTAGGAATTATGGTGTAATTGGAAGAAAGACCTTTGGGGCCAATTATTTTGGACTCACCAACAATGTCCCCTTGATTAATGGGTGACAATAAAATAAACAGAGTAGCGCAGAAGAAGCATTGTGGGCCCTGCCCACAGAGGGGTAAGCTCAGTGGTATAGTAGGGTGACGTGTCGAGTTTAAGGCTATGATAGTGTAAGAAATGCATTTTTGTTGGAACAAATACGAGATAGGTTACGCGGAGTGACTTGAACTGTATCACCAGGAAGATAGACAGGAAAGTATGTGCATAAAGAGGCTATAGAAAGAGAGTGGTATCCTATTATGGATCCGAGTAAGCATGAAGGCTTTGTCACGTGTTACCAGACAAGTAGTTTTGGAATTGAATACCTAACGGAGTACTCTAGAGTGATTTTTCCTAATGCATGGAGAGAAGGGTTGATGACATATTGAATATATTGTGCGTAGTCTGCACTAGAAAGCTCAAAGTGAATAACTACCATTTTGATTCGAAAGATACATAAAAGGAGAAGCTAAGGGAGTATACTTATAGCCCAGTAACCGTGCATAGAGAAAGCATAATGTCGGAGTAGAGTATACGTGGAATTTTATATCGGAACGGAGCCGAGTTGCGTTTTGAGTCAGAGGGATATTCTCGGCCCGATAAATGTGGTGGATATAAGAGTGCAATGCTGATGGTGTGTTAGAATTTCTCGAGTAGTTATGATCAAATGACGGTGATGTGATATCACCTTGTCTCTAGTGTTGTCATTGCAAACACATTCTATGTCACCTAAGATCTTGGGAACTGCATAAGAAGTTTGAGTTGAGTTACTTATATATTATAGATCTATAAAATAGTATGATAACACCAAGTGAATGCAAAGAATGACCACTGGAGTTGATTATTGACGTGTCTCAAGTTTTAGACCCGAAAAGGGTATAGGTTATGATTCCGTAATTGAGGAAAAAGATGACTGAGTCATATTAAGAGACATGACCAATTGAGTCGTGATACGAACAGCATTAGGCACTTGGTAAAGTGCCGGTCGATGTCTAAGACCTTTGGCCCCAAATGTGTAGTCAGAACCTTTCGGAAGACCGGAAGTAAGTGGTTACAACGAGAATAAGGAAGTTGTATAGTAACGACAGTAGAGTCATCGAAGGACCTGGAAGCAGGTTATGAAAGACAACCTCCGAAGATTTTAAGTGGATTGGAAAGTGATCGATGGTCTAGCAGTCATAACCATACTGGAGAGTGATCTCTAGTTTCCATAGATCCTATTGGGGGGATACATATCAGACTTGAAATAGGTCGTCAGTTACGAGGACCAAACCGTGGATTTAGAGGATATCGGTGCGGTATTCGGTAGCTTTTCAAGGACGTAGTATCAGGCGCTTGTGATGTATGTACATGTAAATATTTTGGAACCAATAGTTGGATAAAAAGCCGACGAGGCTACTTGAGATATTGCATATCGTATGAGACGTAACCATTCAGAGATCTATTCCGAGATAGATGCAACCTCAGGAACGACGAGTTAGGGCTTGGCCTTGTCTTTGTGTGTTATTGTTTGACTAATTGTTTATTTCATGCTTGAGTGCTTAGTTAGTGATGTGTGTTTTATTGGTGACCTTTGATGTGCGGGGTACTTATATGTGGAAACGACGAGACTCGTGCTGTAGTGATTAGATACACTGGACTTGTACCTTTGATGTGCCTTGAAGACAAACTTGATGATTGCCATTTTCTAAGTTTCGGGACGAAACTTTTATTATGGGGGAACTAATATAATACCCGGACGAAAATTAATTAAAGGGAGTACTGATGTAACATCTGGAATTTAATCTCCGATTATTTTCGAGTCAACCAAACTACTCCTTATTTGTCCATCTTCTTTAGTCTTTAAATGGATCCATCCGAGCCCATCAGGGCATGCCTTTCGGGCACATTATGAAGCTGAGTTTCAGCCCATGAGAACTTGCCATCCGGGTCTCTTCCGAGTAAGCTAGTTGGGCTCGTTGAGAAATCTATCTCCCATCTCCTCTCCTACGTGACATAACCTTGGCCACCCTCTCTTGTGAATCTCCCCTTCCCTCTCTCGCCTTCACGTACACCGATGCTACCCCTCTCCTCACGTAGTCCAGCAAGCTCGTGGAGGTTTGCAGCGGCTCGATGAACGACAACTCCGGCCTCCTCCTCTCTAGGTCTGCTCCGCCATGCAAGCCGTACTAACGATGTGGTCGCTCCCTTTCTTCCTTCTCCCTTTCACAGTGGCCGGACGTTCCTTCTCGAGCCAACAATGCAGCCATGGACGCCCCTCTTCGAGCCTAATAAACATGTACAAACATCCATCCTTCGACCACTCGAACAACAACAACAATGGATTCACGACGTCTCTGCACTCCCAAATCCGTAGGTGCGAAGACGCTGACCCGCAAGTGCGCCACACCCTGGCCGAAGGTGCGCTGCAGTAGCTCCACAGGTGCGCCTGTGGTGCTGGCTGCAGGTTCGCTTTGGTTGACTGGATCATGTCCTCGTCTTTGCTTCCGTACACGTGAGCACATCGAGTCTCGATTGTCCGATAATGACCTCAACCCTCTTCCTTGCATTACCTCTTTGTGTATGTGATAATGAGAGTACCCATGAATGTCTTTAGACCCTCCATAGCAGCCATGGAAGATGACTAGAAGAGCTGTTACATTTCCGAGTTTTCAAAGTTGAATAGCAGTCAACTTCAGGTTCAGTTTTAGGTAAGCTAAACTCACCCTTTGTTGTTCAATTTTGGATGTGTTATAGTTTGTATTGCATAGTAGAACATATTGAAAGTTTAGAGTATTCCAAGTTATAGTTTAGGAGATATGGTTCTCCAGAGTTGGTTCCTCATGCAGTTTTTATAAGTTTGCTAAAGTTTGAGAGCGCTCCATTGGTTTAATCCGAATTGTGATGTTTCGAAATTTGGTATAAGTATAGTTTGGTTTTAGAAAAGTTGTGCTAGGTTTTAAGTGTGTGTACTTGGAGATGGTTTGGGGTTGTGTATCTTTATGGATTATATCATTAGTAGTCATGGTTGGCCATGTGAGTAGGTGTATCGGCTCGTTTGGGATTTAGTATTAGTATGTTGGTTGAGACTTAGTAGTAGATAGTAAGTTTGAAAGATAGTCCTCTTTCAAATTAAGTAGATCCTTCCTCCGGAGAGTTACATATCTGAGTTGGGATTCTAGTAGAAGCTCTTGAGATCTCAGGGAAACTTTAGAGTTTCTGGATCCTAGGGGCAAAAACGTCTTTTTAGTAAAGAGTTGGTTTAGTGCGATTTCTAGGTATTCCATTGTTGACCTAGAAGTTGAGACTTCTAGAGGTCGGATAGTTTATTGATATGAGTTTCATGTTATGATCAGGCAGTTGAGATTATACTCAGCGGGATCGAGTGTTGTGGTTGATGGGACTTGAAGGGTCCAGGATAGTCCTTTTGGCTTAGTTATATATAGTCTTATGTTAGATGAATGACATGAGTGGTGTTTGCGTTACGTGTTTATATTAAGTTGTTAGTTATAAACAGCCGACGGGTAACTGGCCCACGGATAACGGGCGGTGGTCACTTGTCCAGTTCTCCCGCTGGAGTCTTGGAGGTGCTTCGTGACTGGGCCAAATTTGGATATACGGTGAGGGTACCGATTCCCTCCACATGGTATAAAGATCGGTGCGCCGAACTAATCCGGTTGGATAAAAGTCCGAGGGAGAGAGTCTGAGACTTCGCATGTCACTTTATAATTGAATAATGTGAATGACTTTAATGAAGATTATAATCGGATTTCTGTGATATCATGCTATGTGTTTACATGTTGCTTTTATATGTATTTGTGCTTATGTATTCTTCTGATGTTGGATTGTAGCTAACGGTTTATCCGTGTTGTTAGTTCTTCGCAGTTTTAGGTAGTTGTAGAGAGATCCGAAGCGGATGGTCAGCCGGGTCCAGTTAATCATTTAGATGGAGACGAGGTGTCTTTAGTTTCTTCATATGTGTTGCTTTAGTATCTATGTCTTATAAGGTTGATACATATCATTCATGTAAATGTTGTTTAACATTTTCAAATGATTTAAATATGTTTGTGCCTTGTTGTAATATCCTAGTAAAGTTGTTAAACTAACGCCGGAACCCATTATGAGATCCTAACCAATAGCTCCCCGAGTTTTGAGAAATTTGGGTGTTACGATCCGGGCTCACGAATGCGCTTGCCGTCTTCATGGAGTTGATGAATGACATATTTATCGACTTCCTGGATCAGTTTGTGGTGGTCTTCATAGCGATGTCCTTGTGTACTCTTGTAGTAGAGAGGAACATGCAGGACATTTGAGGATTGTGTTGCGTGTCTTGCAGGATAGAGAACTGTTTGCCAAGTTTTCTAAGTGTGAGTTCTGGATGCCAGAGGTAGCCTTTCTGGGTCATGTTGTTTCTACCGAGGGGATCAAGGTTGATCCGGCGAAGATTGAATCTGTAGTAGCGTGGATGACACCGACTCAAGGAAGTACGCAACTTCCTTGGCTTAGCTGGTTATTACCAACAGTTCGTGGAGGGATTTTTATGATTTGCAATCGACTCACAAGTCTTTTGAGGAAGACTACCCGGTTTGTATGGTCCGAGCCGTGCACTAAGAGTTTTGAGGAGCTGAAGAGACGCCTGTCTTCCGCTCCCATCTTAGCACAACCGGAGGGCACAATGGACTTTGTAGGCTACAATGACGCATCCAAGCTAGTCTTGAGATGCCTTTTGATGCAGCGAGGTAGAATGATTACCTATGCACCTAGACAACAGAAGTCGTATGAGGAGAACTACCCGAATCATGATCTGGAGTTGGCCGCAGTAGTTCATGCATTGAAGATCTGGAGACATTACTTGTGTGGCGCTACATGCCAAATCATCACAAACCATAAATATCTGAATTATATTTTCATGTAGCGGAAATTGAACGACCACCAGCGTAGATGGCTTGAGTTGAGCAAGGACTTTGACCTTGAGATTTTGTACCATCCAGAGAAGGCGAGCGTTGTTGCCGACATCCTTAACCGGAATACGCATCGAGAGAAGGCGATTGCATGACTAACAATTCAGCCTCAATTACAAAATACTCTAGCGTGGCTAGAGATGGACCTCCAATTTCTTGATGAGAATGTTCACTTACTACTTTAGAGGTTCTACCTGATCTGTTGGGTGAGATCCAAAAGAAATATGAGACCTTCCCGGCGTTGACGAGGATTCGAGACAGGATGTCTCGAGGAGAGGCCCCACAATTCTCCATAAGAGCAGTTCGAATGATGAGACGCCGCGAGCGCGTCTGTGTACCCGATGATGTGGAGCTGAGATAGAGGATTTTGCAGGAGGCTCACTCCACACCTTACTCAATGCACCCAGGTGCGAGTAACATGTATTAGGATGTGAGAAGTTTATATTGCTGGGGAGGGCTGAAGCCTGATGTAGCCAGATTTGTGGCTCAATGTGCGACTTGTGGGTAGGTCAAGGTAGAGCATTGCAGACCTTGAGGAGAGCTCCACCCACTACTAGTACTGCAATGGAAGTGGGAGGACATTTCTATGGACTTTGTGACTGGATTGAGGTCTAGTAGGAGTTTTTTATGCCATCCGGGTTGTTGTTGATAGACTGACAAAGACTGCACGGTTTATCCCTATCTGGGAAACATGGACAGTGAGTCGGCTAGCTGAGTAGTTCACTACGCTGATATTGAGACTCTATGGTGTACGGAGGACAATCGTCTAAAATCAAGATGGATGATTCACCTCGAGGTTTTGACAGTAGATACAGACTGCCCTTGGTACAAGTTTGCACTTTACAACTGTGCTTCATCCTCAGACAGATGATTATTCCAAGAGGACCATTCAAACCCTGGAGAATATGCTACGAGCTTGTGTGTTGAACTAAGGACAAGTATGGTCAAATCACCTCCCATTGGTTGAGTTTTCGTACAATAATAGCTGGCATGCATCGATTGGGATGGCCCCGTATGAGGCACTGTATGGGAGGAGATGTCGTATGCCATTATGTTGGGATGAGCCTAGCAATGTTAGTGGTATAGCGCCTGAGCAGATTCAAGATGATATCGCTCAAGTAGCATTGATTAGAGAGAGGATGTTGGTTGCACAGAGTTACCAGAAGTCATATGCAGACAAGAGGCGTCGGCCTCTAGAGTTCAGGGTTGAAGCTCATGTCTGGTTGAGAGTATCTCCGACGCGTGTCGTTAGACGCTTTGGCATAAAGCGGAAGCTGAGTCCCCGATATGTCGGTCCTTTTGAGGTTCTAGATAGATGTAACATCCGCAATTTTTATTCCGGATTGTGAGCGAGTTACCGACCTTCCCACAGGCACGGCTCTCGTTACTTGGTGTCCTTTTTTGGATGACTCTTGGATTCCCGAAGGCAAGGCATCCCTCCCTCTCCCTCTCTCTCCTCCCGTTTTACTTTCACGTGAAAGATGGTTGTTCCCTTGCTCCTTCTCTCTTTTGCTTGGAAGCTCTTGGAAGATTTCCTTGATGATCTTTCTTCTTTTCCTTTTGTTTGAGATTCTGCAGTGGGGTGTGCTACAGACCCGGATAGGTAGTGGTAATCCCTTCCTTCCTTCTTCATCTTCATCTTCCTCTTTGAGCTTCCATGGTGGAAGCCATGGATCTTAAGGTTTTCTTCTCCCTTTTGGCTTGTATGTGAATGGATCATGTCTAGGATGTTTGTGTAAGTGTATATCCACGTGGTGGATGATCTGGAGCCCAACAAGGAAGCTAGGAGGCCATGACACATCAAAGGATCATCGAATAAGCCATCGTTGGATCGCCCTCCGGAGCTGGACCGCCCCCGCGGCTGGACAGCGCCGCAGTGGCGGCCATTGCACAGAACCGCATGAGCGGCCAACCTGAGCCGCAAGGGAGGCCCAGTGAGCCTCAGGGGCGGCCCAGTGAGCCGCAGGGGCGGCCATTGGCTCTGCCAGCCCTCCCTTACAGTCTTCCTTGCCCCTTCGCGGTTGTTCTTCCTCCTTCCGAGTCCGTGCCTTTGCTTGGTGAGTTCCCTACCTTGAGTATGTATTCATAGATGATCTTAGAGAGTGTTGATGATAGAAGCATGCTAGGTTGGACCTAGGATAGATGAGAATGCCAAGTAGTGGCTTGTACCTTAGGTTACTGTTCGAGGTTCTTGTTATGTCCTAAGGATTTTTGTGGTATATTCTGAGTTGGTTCTTAGGATTAGAGTATGGTTGTTCCTTGTGAGGCTTGTGAGGCTAGATGGTGAGATTATAGTTGTGAGGTTGTGGGCTAGGATATGCGTATCCTAGCATAGAGTGGTTACCGTTGAGTTGTAGAGGCTAGGCCTATTTGGCCTAGTATGTGTTATGGGTTTTAGTTGTGAGATCTTTGAGTCTAAAAGTCTAAGGACTTTTAGCCCGTGTTGAGTGTGATGTGAGCATGAGGCATTCTAGGATGCGGTCCTAGAATGTGAGTCAAATGATCTTGCGTATATCATTTGTATAAAAGTCTTAGACTTCTTGAGTTGAGCGAGTTGTTGATATAGTTATCTTCTTGTGAGCGGGTTATGGGCTTCCTCCCTAAGGAAGCGAGAGTGTTGTGAGTTGAGTGTGGCGATAAGGTAAGTGTCCGGACTTACTTAGCTCATATTTCTTGTATTAGCATTGATGTGTGTTTGGTGGTGTGTGTTATTGTTTATTGTTTATAACATATAAACCGGTAATAGGACCACCAACCTTATATTATTTTGGCCAAGTGTGTCATAACGGGCGGTGACATCATCTGCCTAGCTCTTGCGAGAGTATAGGAGGTTCTCGGCAACTAGCCCGTGTGGGTAGGCGGTCGGATGCATTAGTACCATTCCTTGCCGGTAAGTAGGGACCGAGGCGACACCACGGTGGTCTTGTGTCACAAACCGAAGTTGAATTAGAACCGAAGTTGAAGCAATTGTTAGCTAGTTTGTTTATATTGTCGATATAGAGGTCTACATAAGCTTTGTGTTGATTGTAGGCGAATAAGAGCTAAAACCAAACAAATTAAGAGAGGATGGAGATGAATTGAGCACATCTAAGGATTGAGGACACCACAAAGAAGCCAAGGAAGATGCAAGGATGAGGAATGGCACGAAACAAAGGAAACTACGAGCAATCTATGCTTCCACGCTCTAAAATACGGCCGTAATGAAGTCCACGCCCAAAACCACGGCCGTGGATCTTGGCAACATGAACGTGGAGCATACCAGAGAGTTACACGGTATAAAGTACGGTCGTGGAAGTTGTTAAGAACCGTAATCTACTTCCACACTCTAAACCACGGCCGTGGAACTCCATGAAACCGTGATTTAGGCAATCTTTTGACGAATAAAATATAGACACATTGTCTACGCATATGGGCCGGACGGTTATTCTATCTTTCCTTATAAAAGGACTGAAGGAGGAAGAATTCGGCACCTTCGCTTACGTTCGCTTACACATGTCTAGGGTTTCATTGGACGTAGGGAGAATCGCAATTTTACAACGGAGATTTACGAAAGCTTGAAGATTTGGAAGTTGCCTTTTATTCCTAGGTTTGATTAGAAGACGGATTGACATCCCGCTCTTCGTTCTTATCAAGGATTGTGATTGGTTTGTGTTATTCCAAATCTGATATACATTATACCCTTGTTTGTGGATTTGAGATTGATTTGAAGTTTATTGAAGGTTTTCGAAGGTTTTCATCTTTCATTCTTCTTAATCTTGAATTTGATATCATTATGACTGTTGTTGGCTAAAACCCTTTAGCAATTCTAAGGTGAAGGGTTGATAGTTGTGGCTTAGATGATGATATATCGATCGTAAACAAATTGGACCCTGAGAGTTAGAGAGATTCGCCGACGAACCAAAATCACGGCCTGTTCTTGAGGTTCCACGGCCATGGAACTCAAGATCCACCCGTAATTTACATTACTTCACGAACTTTGCTTTTACTTTGATCCAAGGTTAAAGATTAGCTTTAATCTAGTCTTGGCTTGCCTTTTCTAGGTAGTAGTGAAGCCTCAACAACCTCTACTTCGATTTTGAGTGTCACAACCTTAATCGGTTTAGTTAGTCTTGATCCTTGGGTTACAAGTTTGGGTATTTGATATTAATTCTTGTGTTTAGATTCTTTTTATACTGAAGCCTCAACAACCTTTATAGAGAGTGCCTTTAGACGAGTCATATAAAGTCTTGGAACTTCACCGGACATTGCTTTACCTTAGCATACCTTTACAACTCTTAACTCTGTCCTTAGTTCTTTAGTATATCTTGAATCGATTACCCCAATTAGACACCTGGATCTTTAGGTTTGCTGTTTTCCCAATATATTTGCAAAGCTCATACATTTACTTGCTTGACAATTTATAACTGGATTTAACCCCCCAAAACCCTTTGTTCGATACTCTGGATTCTTGCTTAACTACACCGATCCGTACACTGCGGGTTCGCTTGCTTGATTCTAGTTTTATAAATTTAAGACTTATTTGCACGCATGCTAATTGGCGAACAAGTTTTTTGCGCCGTTGCCGGGGATTTGGTCTAGGCCGAATTCGGTTACCGGTTGTCAAGCTTGGGAGCTTAGCTCTCGTTATTTGATATCTTTTGTGAGTCATATTTGCAGGTTACTTTAGGTTTATGCGCAGGTCTAGGAACAACAAGGACCTCTTACCTCTTGATCAAGAACTTGAGAAGACTTTGAGGAAGAAGATTAAAGAAAGAAAGATGGCTGAAGAAAGAAAACGAGATTACCAAACGGAGTTAGCGGAATCCGAAGCTCAGCTTAGATGGAGTGAGAAGACTCGCAAGGAGGAATCGGAGCGTCATCAATCGAAAGTTGATGACCTAACGGATATGATATTTCAAAAAAGGATGGAATTGAGTGATCTTCAGAAGAAGAAGAGCCGTCAAGATCGGTTAGAACCCATTCATCCGACGAGGATAGCGGCTCTTCCATGCCACCACTAGAGGACATTGATCCGACGATCAATGTGAACCCATTTGTTCCAAGACCGGCTGCCAATTATCGTGTTCTAGCTGGGAATGCGAGAGCCGCTCGTATAGATGGAGAGCCAAGAACTCTTGGCCAAATGATGGATCCAATTCAGCAACAACTCCGTTTAGGTGTGAACTTTGATGCTGATGATATGCAAGGGTTTAGCTTCAACCCACAAGTTATTACCATCGTTCGCCAAAATCAGTTTGGAGGAACGAGTGCTGAATCTCCATATCAACATTTACAAAATTTCGAGATCATGATGGAGACAATGAAGCCAAAGAATACAACCACTAACAACTACAAGATCAAGCCATTCTTCATCTCTTTGAAAGGGAAAGCTTTGTCTTGGTATCAAGCTCTTCCAAATGGGAGACTTAACACATGGGAGGATCTTTCTGCGGAATTCTTCACCAAATTCTTTCTGCCATCCAAGACGGCGGAGTTGAGAGGTAAGATTAATGCGTTTTTATGAGATCTAACGAAAGTTTGTTTCAATCTTGGGAAAGATTTCAGGACTTATTATTGGATTGCCCACACCATGGCATTTCAAAACTAAGTTTATTGGAGATATACTATAAGGGGCTAGATGTGGAAACACAATTCAAGCTCCAATCCCTTTCATGTGGCACATTCATGGACATGAGGGAAGATGACGCTTGGGACTTCATTGAGAGGCAAGCCCGAGTCATTGAAAAGTATTCTCACCGGAAAGTAGAAGCAAATCAAGTGGAGCAAGGAGCAAAGCTATCACAAGCTACTCAAACTCAATCTTTTCTCTCAACACCGAGATTAAAGAGTTGAAGGAAGCCATTAAAACCAACTTTCCAAAGCAAAAGGGGCAAGATGTGGGTTATTTGGGAAACAACAATAACCACAATGGGAATGAGAATACGAACCGCAACAACCGGAACAACAACCGGAACAATTGGAACAACAACAACAACAACCGGAATAACAGTTGGAATAACAATAGGGGTTCAAACAACAACAATTGGCGGTCCAACCAACAACACAATTCCGGTAATTCTTATCCCAATTCAGGAAATTCACTAATCCCACCTTCTTCTTCCTCCATTCCTTTGAAAAGTCAGGAACAAGCATCAAATAGCGGAAGCACTTCGGGGAATGAGAAGCCCGATCCCATGTTGGAAACAATTTTGGGAAAGCTTCAAGGATTGGAGAGTCGCATCATTAAGGTCGATGATCACATTACTAAGGTTGATAAAGCCCAAAAGGTTTTCGAAAACCAAATGTTTAGTCAAGATGAGGAAGTTCCTAGGAATCAAGGAAAACTTCCAGGAAAGACGGAGGATAACCCAAAAGGAAGGGTGATGGCTATCACAACTAGGAGTGGAGCAACAACCACCGATCCGCAACCCATGTTTGTAGAAGTTTCCGTCGAGAAAGAGAAAGAGAAGGGGAAGGAGAAGGAAGACATCTACGTTCCTCCTCCAACTTTCAAACCTCCCCTACCATTCCCGTAATCTAGAGCAAGAGCGCGTCTAGACAAGCAATTCGGTAAGTTTATTGAACTCATGAGCAAACTGCATATTAGTATACCTTTCATTGATGCAATTGTAGGTATGCCAGCTTATGGAAAGTTCCTAAAGGAGATCCTCTCTAACAAAAAGAAATTAGAGGATTTTGGAGAGGTTAAGATGAGTTAAGATTCATCAGATCTTATCAAGACAATGAAAGAAAAGATGCCCCCAAAGCTGAAGGATCCGTGGTCATTTTGTATTCCCATAGGAGTGGGAGATGTCACATATGATGCATTATATGATTTGGGAGTAAGCGTGAGCATCATTCCGCTTGCCTTATACGGGAAGATCGGTTTAGGCGAACCTAAACCGGTGAAGATGACGTTATACATGGCGGATCGATCCATAACTCGTCCCGTCGGCATAGTTGAAGATGTCCCGGTCAAGCTTGGTAAGTACTATGTTCCTATAGATTTTGTTGTGCTTGACATTCCTGCAGATAGTCCGGTCCCGATCATACTCGGAAGACCGTTTCTTGCAACATCCAGTTGTATAGTTGATTGCAAGAATGCTAGACTCGCCTTCGATGTAGGAGAAGAAAAGGTAGAGTTCGTTCTCTCCACTTTGGTGAAGGAACCAGCTTTCGATGAAGATATATTCAACATCCATGACGAAGAGCTATCTAGAGAGGAGGTAAGTTCGATTCTCTTCAAAGATCCCTTGCAAAAAGTTATTTCTATGAGCATTATGGATATAGGGGAAGAAGAGGAATGCAATGAGGAAATTGAAGCTTTAGAGAAGCAAAAAGAAGTGTATGAAGAAGAATTTGAGAAACTCTACGATGGGTTAGAAAACGTAAGAAATCACGGTCAGTCGTGCTATTCCACGACTGTGGAATCCACCAACACAACCGTAATTTGTTATTCAGAGGACTCCAGTAAGTTACACGGCCAAAACCACGGCCGTGGAACAAACAGAGGCACCGTAATTGATTTCCACGCCCAAAACCACGGCCGTGGAGGAAACAGGGGAGCCGTAATTTTGGGTGAATCTGAAGGAAATTGTGTTTTCTCCGCCACTTTTCTTGATTCTTCTCCAACATCTTCTACTTCCTTAGACGCTTCTATGGAAGCATTGGATACTCCTCAAGAGCCATTAGAGACTCCTATAGTGATGGAATTGAAGCCACTTCCTACACATCTAAGGTACGCATTTCTAGGACATAATTCTACCTTTCCGGTAATTGTTAGTTCCGATTTGAGTATAGATGAACATAGTAAGCTTATGGTTGTTCTTAAGAAATATAGGAAAGCCTTAGGGTATACTATAGAGGATCTAGTAGGAATCAAACCTTCACTATGCATGCATAAGATTCTAATGGAAGAAGACTTTAGAACTTTGCGACAACCTCAAAGGCGGTTAAATCCGACCATGACGGAGGTTGTCAAGAAGGAAATTCTTAAACTACTTGATGCAGGTATCATCTACCCTATTTCCGATAGCAAGTGGGTGAGTCCCGTACAGGTGGTTCCGAAGAAGGGGGGAATGACGGTCATCACCAATAAAAACAATGAAATCATTCCCACACGAACCGTTACAAGATGGAGGATGTGCATAGACTACCGCAAGCTAAACAACGCAACGAGGAAGGATCACTTCCCACTACCCTTCATCGACCAAATGCTTGAGAGGTTAGCTCAACACTCACACTTTTGCTATCTTGACGGTTATAGTGGTTTCTTTCAGATCCCGATACACCCGGACGATCAAGAGAAGACCACATTCATGTGCCCGTGGGAAACGTTTGCTTATAGGAGAATGTCGTTTGGGCTTTGCAACGCCCCAACCACCTTTCAAAGGTGCATGATGGCTATCTTCTCGGAGTACATAGAGGAGATCATGGATTCTACAGACGTTTTATAAAGGATTTCTCAAAGATATCAAAACCGCTTACTAATTTATTGATGAAGGATGCACTTTTTGATTTCTCACAAGAATGCTTAGATGCGTTTAATATGAATCGGGAAGCTCTAATCTCAGCCCTGATTATTCAACCTCCGGATTGGAATCTTCCATTTGAGGTTATGTGTGACGCAAGTGACATAGCTATAGGGGCTGTGCTTGGGCAATGAAAGGAAGGACGAACCCACACTATCTACTATGCTAGCAAGACGCTAGATGAAGCGCAACTCAACTACGCCACTACCGAGAAGGAATTTTTAGCAATTGTATATGCATTTGAAAAGTTTCGCTCTTATCTTGTAGGTGTTAAGGTGATTGTGTACACGGATCATGCTGCGATCCGGTATTTGCTTGCAAAGAAAGATGCGAAACGAAGGCTGATTAGATGGATTCTTCTCCTACAAAAATTCGATCTAGAGATCCGTGACAAGAAGGGTTCGGAAAATTCTGTCGCGGATCATTTGAGTCGTCTACCACATCTAGAGGACGACAATCTACCTATAGATGACTCCTTTTCGGACGAGCATTTACATATCATAGAGGAGTGCATCGACGTGATCACCAAAGGTAACGAACCATGGTTTGCTGATTTTGTTAACTATTTGGTTTGCCAGGAGTTACCACCCGAACTATCCTACGCACAAAGAAAGAAGTTCTTTAAGGATGTTCGGGAATACTTTTGGAATGAACCTCTCCTCTTCAAGTGAGAACCTGACGGCATCATTCGGCGATGTGTGCCGGAAGATGAGATGCAAAGTGTCATCCGTCATTGTCATTCACTACCTTGTGAAGGACACGCTAGTTCGAACAAGACTAGCACTAAGGTATTGCAATCTGGATTCTTTTGGCCTACTTTATTTAAAGATGTGCAAACCTTTGTTTCCTGATGCGATGCTTGTCAAAGAACAGGGAACATATCTAGGAGAAACGAGATGCATCTTAACAACATTCAATAGGTGGAGATCTTTGACGTTTGGGGAGTAGACTTCATGGGACCTTTCCCATCATCTTGTGGAAACCAATACATACTTTTAGCCGTGGATTATGTTTCGAGATGGGTTGAAGCAATTGCCTCTCCCACTAATGATGCCATGGTTGTGGTTAAGTTTTTTAACAAGACCATTTTCCCACGATTTGGGACACCACGGACTATCATTAGTGATGGAGGTTCTCACTTCATTGCCCAACGATTCTAAGCTCTATTGGCTAAGTATGGGGTGACTCACAAGATCGCCACCCCTTATCATCCACAAACTAGTGGACAAGTGGAGATCTCGAACCGGGAGATTAAAGGGATCCTAGAGAAGACGGTTTCAAGGACAAGGAAGGATTGGTCTTTGAAGCTAGATGACGCATTATGGGCATACCGGACTACATATAAGACTCCCATCGGAACAACACCATACAACCTTGTGTATGGGAAGTCTTGTCACTTGCCGGTAGAATTGGAGCATAAGGCGTATTGGGCAATAAAGTGGTTGAACTTCAGCATGAAGGAAGCGGGAGAGAAGCGTCTCTTGGACCTTAACGAGCTTGAAGAACTTCGCTTGAACGCCTACGAAAACGCCAATATCTATAAAGAAAGAGTGAAGCGTTGGCATGATAAGCATATCATTCCAAAGGACCTCAAAGAAGGAGATCAAGTTCTCCTCTTCAATTCAAGGCTTCGTCTCTTTCCAGGTAAGCTTAAATCTCGTTGGACTAGACCTTATCTAATCAAACGTGTTTTTCCCCATGGTGCAGTTGAAGTATGGGGTGAAAAGGGCAGAAGCTTTAAGGTTAACGGTTAATGACTCAAGAAGTATTCGCCGGAACTCCAAGCTGAAGAGTTCGCGCCCACCACACTCGAATAAGTGCGAATATGGTCTAGCTTTGGACCTTAAACAAGCGCTTCTTGGGAGGAAACCCAAGGTATTGCACTTACATTTTGTTTTTGATTCGTAGATTAGAATAGTTTAGACGTTTTTGTTTTGTTTTGCCTTCGATACCTTCCGGTATGTTCGTGTTTTTGGATGTAGGATCAGTGGAAGAGGAAAGAAAGAAGAGAAACTTAGAAGAAATTGACGAAACTTGGACTTTGGCGCATTACAGAGAGTTCCACGGCCAAAACCACGGCCGTGACAGCTACAGTGACCGTAATTTGCAAAAGCCTGAGAAAAATCACCAAAACCGTTCCGTACATTTCCACGGCCGTGGAAACCCCCGATTGACCGTAATTTTAAAAAGATTTTACGGCCACTATAAAAACCACGTTTCTTCACAAAACACACCAAAACTCCATTTTCCACGCCCAAAAACGCCGAATTGATCCCCCTCTCTCAAATCTCCGTTCGTTAATCGTTTCGAACGATTCTTTAACCCAAACTGGAGAAAATTCGATCATCTACAAGATCCACGCAACGATTCGAGTGAACAATCGCCGGAGAAGACGGAGTTTGGATTTTAAAATCCAAAAACCTAGGTTTTTCTTCTCTTCTTTCACTTTGTGGATTCGATTCAGTTTTTGCAAGATATATTAGGAGAATTGATTGGAACTGGATTGAAATTAGTCTAGGGCTGCTATCTGCTGATTGTGGTGTTGATTGAGTGATTTTTGAGGATTTACGAACCGAATCACGGTCTCTAGGTATTCCACGGCCGTGGAAATTCAAGAACAGACCGTGGCTTTGAATAGAACATGGACTTTGTTAGGAGAATGTCTAATAGGACCAAGAAGAGGAAAGGCAATGCTTCCTCCTCCTCCCAAGCACCCCCTAGCGAACCACCATCACCACCATCACCCCCACCCCCTAGAGTTCCACAAATTCATGATGATTATCTAGATGCTTTAGAGAGAATTGTGAAGAGACCGGTCATAGGACCTCTTTACTTGCTTCTTGAGGAGTTAGAGCCACTGAATGTGGTAGGTGACCTTACTTGGTTGCTTGATAGAGCCGGTTTGATCATCTTCTCCGCTATTCGGGAAGATGTGTATGAGGAGATCACTAGAGAGTTTGTGATCTGATTTGAGCATAGCCATGTGGATAGGACAGTTTCTTTCCGGCTGATGGAGAGGAACTATGAGTTTTCGATCTGAGAGTTTGGAGCCTTCTTTGGGTTCCATGAGACCTTTAATGGTCGATTTCCTAGTGGCGTGTACGCCAAAGATTTCTGGGAGGATATTGCCATGGTATACGCCAACGAGAACCGCTGACAACCTGCTGATACCAAGGCTAAGTTGATCTATCACTTAGCCTTGTAAGATTGCCCACCGAGTGCTTTCTGAGTGTCTCTTCCCTAGGACGGAGACTCCTAAGAAGATCAAGACTGATGAGCTTTTTCTGCTGTACTGTATGCTGTATGGGAGACCGGCGTATTGTGCCACCCTCTTAGCTTCTACCATTAGTAAGCAAAAGAACAAGAGGGCCGGCAACATTGGATATGGTGGGATAGTCACCCACCTTGCTAGACAGTTAGGAGTAGACTTCTCCGCCTACACTAGGATAGCGGCGAGGCCGTTAGGACTTTAGAGTCTCATGACTAGAGGCTTGATTTTCCCTAGGCATAGAGCTCCACCTACCGCTACCATGCCTTAGGAGGATAGAGGAGGTAGAGGTGTAGCATGGCTTCCCGAGTATTCCATTATGGCTGGACGCCATAACTGGAAGGAGACATTCGCTGCTATGAATGCAAATAGATTAGTAGCACTTCCTTACATTCCACCAGAGGCACCTGCTGCAGATAAGGAGGAGATGAGAGGAGATTATGGTTTTGAGGGAGGAGGTGAGGAGCACGATTTTGGTACCTTTCCGGATCAGCCGGATACATTTCCCGACCTCCCTAGACATTCTCCCCGCCCTACTGGACCTTCCGCCTCTTCCTCTCACCGTGCTAGCGTGAGTGAGAGGCCGACATGGATGGCGAACCCTCCTGAGTGGTATAGCACGCAGCCGGAGTGGATGAGAGCTCCACCGACTTGGCATGCACAGCCACCACCTGCATCAGCACCATCAAATGCACCAGCTTGGTATAGCCAGGCGCCGGAGTGGTACGAGCAGCTGCCGGAGTGGGCCACCGACCTTTTCAGTAGAGTCGGAGGCTTGGAGATCCGCACGGATGCTAGGGATGCACGAGCCGATGCGCATGACCGGATGATAGGAGACATTTACCGCCAGCAGTTTGGGCGGAACTACGACCCCGGCTTCTTCCCGTTTCCACAACCACCAGCACCTAGTGAGGATGATGATGATCTACCGCTTTAGCCACTCCACCACCGTCTTGTGAGTTTATTTTCTTTCTTTCTTTTCTTTATTTCTTTTTGAACATTAGGGACAATGTTTGTCTTAAGTATGGGGTGGGGTGTGACTATTCGTTTGTAATAACTCTACTCACTTTTGCTTGCTTTGATCGAGAACACTTTGCATGTTTCATTCCATTGTTACACGTTTCATTATCGCATTGCATGAAAAAGCTTTTGAAAAACCCATAAAAATTGAAAAATCTTGAAAATTTTGTGCTTCTAAGAATTGAGATGATTTCTATGCTAATCACTACTTGTGAATTTAGTTTTTGATGACAATTGTATGCTTAAACAAATAGTGAATTGAAAAGAAATTGAATGAGTTAATTATCCCTCTTTTGCAAGTTTCATAATGTGAAGAGTTTTATCTAAATCATATTGAGAAATCAAAGTTGAAATCACATGATAAGTTATTATACTTCTTGTTGAAATAATTAAGGCAATTCGATTCTCTTTCTTCTTTCTTTGATCAGTTAGCCCTTCAATGAAATAATGACCTCCTTTATCTATCCGAGAATTTGGAGGAGTTGATATTTGGCATGTTTGATGTGGGAGGGCCATGAAAGAAAAATTTTGCATTCAAAGAATAGAAAGAACTTATAGGTTTGGGGAAGTCAATCATGACGATGAGTAACTCGGCACCATTCACATAGCCGGGTGTTTGTGTCTTGCCAAAGTCGGATTGAGCGATATTCCTAACGGATTATGGTATGTGCATCAAGGGTTTGATGCATCTCGCAAAATTGAGAACTGCCAATATCCTAGGCTTCGGTTTTTGTGCACCTCTGTACATAACTCCAAAAGTAAAGTCGAAAAAAATTATGTGCAAAAGAAGAGTGCAAAGCTGTAAGTTGAAAGTGTTGCAAAACCGCAAGAGAAAAAGAAAAGAGTTAGTTATCCACTTTCCCGGATTCATGCACCACATTCCTTATAGTTTCCTTTCCCTCTCCGCATTCTAGACCTTACTTGAAAGTCCTTAAGATCAAGAGAATGTTATATGACTTGGTGATCAAAATTGAAGTTTCTTATGATTGATTTTGATAATGTTTGAAGGTTATGATCCTTACATTGAAGTTTGATCAATCCATGATGTTTCTTTCCTCTTTATTCTTTGGTTATGTATATGAGAGTATCGTGAATGAATGAAGCAAGGTTTGAGAATGATCTATTAACTAGAAGCACATTCACCTAAAAGATGTTTTGTTTTTGAGATTGCATACATATTTCATCCTAACTTGAGTTCTAAAGCTTTTGAAAGACCTTGCTTGGGGACAAGCAAGTGGCAAGTATGGGGTATTTTGTTAGCATGAAATATTGTGATATTTTAGGCATGTTTTCTAGATGATTTTCATCCATTATAGTGTTCATTGATAAGGCATTGAAGCAATTGTTAGCTAGTTTGTTTATATTGTCGATATAGAGGTCTACATAAGCTTTGTGTTGATTGTAGGCGAATAAGAGCTAAAACCAAAAAAATTAAGAGAGGATGGAGATGAATTGAGCACATCCAAGGATTGAGGACACCATAAAGAAGCCAAGGAAGATGCTAGGATGAGGAATGGCACGAAACAAAGAAAACTACGAGCAATCTATGCTTCCACGCTCTAAAAAACGGCCGTAGTAAAGTCCACGCCCAAAACAACGGCCGTGGATCTTGGCAACATGAACGTGGAGCATTCCAGAGAGTTACACGGTATAAAGTACGGTCGTGGAAGTTATGAAGAACCGTAATCTACTTCCACGCTCTAAAGCACGGCCGTGGAACTCCATGAAACCGTGATTTAGGCAATCTTTTGACGAATAAAATATAGACACATTGTCTACGCATATGGGCCGGACGGTTATTCTATCTTTCCTTATAAAAGGACTGAAGGAGGAAGAATTCGGCACCTTCGCTCACGCTCGCTTACACGTGCCTAGGGTTTCATTGGACGTAGGGAGAATCGCAATTTTGCTACGGAGATTTACGAAAGCTTGAAGATTTGGAAGTTGCCTTTTGTTCCTAGGTTTGATTAGATGACGGATTGACATCCCGCTCTTCGTTCTTATCAAGGATTGTGATTGGTTTGTGTTATTCCAAATCTGATATACATTATACCCTTGTTTGTGGATTTGAGATTGATTTGAATTTTATTGAAGGTTTTTCATCTTTCATTCTACTTAATCTTGAATTTGATATCATAATGACTGTTGTTGGCTAAAACCCTTTATCAATTCTAAGGTGAAGGGTTGATAGTTGTGGCTTAGATGATGATAGATCGATCGTAAACAAATTGGACCCTGAGAGTTAGAGAGATTCGCCGACGAACCAAAATCACGGCGTGTTCTTGAGGTTCCACGGCCGTGGAACTCAAGATCCACCCGTAATTTACATTACTTCACGAACTTTGCTTTTACTTTGATCCAAGGTTAAAGATTAGCTTTAATCTAGTCTTGGCTTGCCTTTTCTAGGTAGTAGTGAAGCCTCAACAACCTCTACTTCGATTTCGAGTGTCACAACCTTAATCGGTTCAGTTAGTCTTGATCCTTGGGTTACAAGTTTGGGTATTTGATATTAATTCTTGTCTTTAGATCCTTTCTATAATGAAGCCTCAACAAACTTTATAGAGAGTGCCTTTAGATGAGTCATATAAAGTCTTGGAACTTCACCGTACATTGCTTCACCTTAGCATACCTTTGCAACTCTTAACTCTGTCCTTAGTTCTTTAGTATATCTTGAACCGATTGCCACAATTAGACACATAGATCTTTAGGGTTGCTGTTTTCCCAATATATTTGCAAAGCTCATACATTTACTTGCTTGACGATTTATTACTGGATTTAACCCCCCAAATCCCTGTGTTCGATACTCTGGAATTTTTGCTTAACTACACCGATCTGTACCCTGCGGGTTCGCTTGCTTGATTCTAGTTTTATAAATTTAAGACTTATTTGCACGCACGCTAAGTGGCGAACAGTGATCAAACCGGTGTGAAAGATGAAGGACACCGTAAGTAAACTTACATGATACCGTTAAGTGAAGAGTCAAAATTACGAGGGTTATGAGAAGAATCGTATGTCAAGGATTCATGTGGAGTTGCCCGATTGCCGTTATGGTGATAAGACTAAGAAACGCCAAGGCGATAGAAGTGTGAGTAGATGTAATTCCGAGAAGAGGAGTGACATGTTACGCTAGGATGTGACACGCAAAAAGCTTTAAATTTATAAACTCGATATATTTCTCCTAATTCCTAGCGAACCCGCAGTGTACGGGACGTTTGTAGTAGGGATAGTATTCCGAGGTCTAACACAAAGACTAAGGTGAAATCAAGTCAAACAATGGTCATAGATAGTGTGGATCTAGTCTAAGAAAAGATCAAGGAACAAAGAAATGAAAATCTCGATATTTTTGGTTGGTTTTTGTGGTGATCAAGCAAAGATCACAAATCAAGCACGATAATAAAACAAACTAACAACTCAAGCTAGCAAGGAAACAAGTAAGACAAACGCAAAATATATGATCAAAGAGAGAAAAGTGGATTCTAGAGGTCAAGATTTCCGGTTATGGCATTGGACTCAAGACTCTAAAGATTCTAAAGATTAAGCTGCGGTGTTGGGAAAGAGTGTTTCACTAATGGAAGCAATTACCGGGTAGGTCTCTCACTTCGCTAATCCCGCATCAAACTCCTATTACCGGGTAGGTCTCAAGGGGTTAGAGTAGGGAATTCTACACAAACCGGACTCCACTTAAGGAGCAATGATGACATGAATTATGACCTATTTTTAGGCATGTATTTATATAGATTTTCCCTTTATTTTGCATGCATAGACATACATTCATGGCATTTATGGTTATATTCACCTACTTTGCAAGAATAGAGGTCTACACAGAGTTTTATTGCATTTGTAGGTAATTTGGCAAATTATGGAGCAAAATGGCACATTTAAGGATTAAGCCTTGAAGCGGGACAAAAAGGAGCATAAAAGGAATTTAGGACGCGCCAAAGTATTCTCTGATACCGTCGGACGCGCCAAAGTATTTTCTGATACCGTCGGACGCGGCCCAAAGTATTCTCTGATACCGTCTGACGCGGCCCAGAGTATCTTCTGATACCAGCGGATTCGACTTCTTTTCAGCCCAAATATTTAGGGTTTTATCTTTAAACCCTAGATTGATTCCTATAAATATTCGAGAGCCTTCAACATTGAAGGGAGCCAATTTCTCCAAAGGGAGAGTAGAAGGAGCCAATTTCTCCAAAGGGAGAGTAGAAGGAGCCAATTTCTCCAAGGGGAGACTAGAAGGAGTCAATCTTTCGGAGGACGGTGACAGCCCCGGGACTTGGAGTTAAATTCTCCAAAGGATACTTAGAGAGGCAAACTTGGAGGTCTTGCTATTTGGAGGGAAGATTTGGGGAAGGACGCACTTCCCTTTTTGCGAAGTTGGAAGATTTTAGGGTTTCATTTGAAGGCGGATTGACATCCCCTTCTTCTTTGTTCCTTGAGATTTGTGAGAGATTCTTATTCTATCCTACATCTATTGAACGCAAGTTACGTTTGAGTTTTATTGACATTGGTTTTGTGTTTGTTATTGAGATTTCAAGGTTTTACCTTTTCTCCCTTTCATATTTAATTATTGATATCATAATGATGATTATTGGCTAAAACCCTTTAGCAATTCTAAGGTGAAGGGTTGATAGTTGTGGCTTAGATAATGATAGATCGATTGTAAATTGATTGGACCCTGAGAGTTAGAGAAATATCGTCGACACCCTAAATCACGGCCTGTTCTTAGGTTTCCACGGCCGTGATTCTCAAGAACTACCCGTGATTTACTTCAGTTTACGAACCTTGCTTTTACTTTAATCTAAAGTTAAAGATTTGCTTTAACTTAGTTTAGACTTGTCTTTTCTAGGTGGTAGTGAAGCCTCAACAACCTCTACCTCGATTGTGAGTGTCACAACCTCAATCGGTTAAGTTAGTCTTGATCCTTGGGTTATAAGTTTGGGTATTTGACACTAATTCTCATCTCTAGAATCTTTCTATATTGAGCCTCAACAACCTGTATAGAGAGTGCCTTGTAGGTGAGTTATATAAGGTTTTTGGAACTTCACCGTACGATTACCTTACATTAGTATACCTTTGCATATCTCAACTCTGTCTTTATATCATTAAGTATATCTTGAATCGATTGCCACAGCTGGATACTTGGATCTTTAGGATTGTTGTTTTCCCAATAATTTGCAAAACTCCCATATTTACTTGCTTGATAACCTGCAATCGAGTTCGTTCCCCCCAAATCCCTGTGTTCGATACTCTGGAATTCTTGCTTAACTATATCGATCCGTACACTGCGGGTTCGCTGCTTGATTCTAGTTTTATAAATTTAAAACTTATTTGCACACACCTCTAGGGGCGAACAAGTTTTTGGCGCCGTTGCCGGGGATTTGGTTTCGTCCGAATCCGGTAGCCGGTTGTCAAGCTTGGGAGCTTGCTCTCGTTATTTGATTTCCTTTGAGTGCATGCGCAGGTCTAGGAACACCGAAGATCTCTTACCTCTTGATCAAGAGCTAGAGAAAACCTTGAGGCAAAAGCGCAAGGAAAAGAGGATGGCTGAAGAGAACGAACGCGATCTTCAAACGGAGTTGGCGGAGAAGGAAGCTCAACTCCGATGGAATGAGACTCTCCGCCAGGATGAGATGGATCGTCATCAATCTCAAGTTAACGGTCTACAAGACATGATCGACCAAATGAGGATAAAGATGAGCGACCTTGAAGATAAGGTAGGCAAGAAGTCCTCGAGAAGGAGATCAAGGTCTAGAAGAAAAAGCCACTCATCCACTGATGATAGTGATTCTTCCATGCCACCGTTAGAAGAGATTGATCCCACGATCAACATGAATCCTTTCCATCCACAAGGAGCTACTAATCGCCGCATTCCACCTAGGAATGTGAGAGTCGAACGTGTGGATAATGAGCCAAGGACTCTTGGCCAACGAATGGATCCAACACAACAACCACGCCGCTTGGGTGTGAAATTTGACGCTGAAGATGTGCAAGGGTTTAGCTTTAACCCTCAAGTTATCACTCTTGTTCGCCAAAGTCAATTCGGCGGTACAAGTGCTGAATCTCCACACCAACACTTACAAAACTTTGAGTGTATGATGGAGACGATGAGACCGAAGAACGCTACTACCAACAGCTATAAGCTCAAGCCTTTCTTCTTCTCCTTGAAGGGGAAAGCGTTATCTTGGTATCAAGCTCTTCCTAATGGGAAACTAGACACGTGGGAAGATCTTTCCGCAGAGTTTCTCACCAAATTCTTTCCGCCTTCCAAAACAGCGGAACTTAGAGGTAAGATTAATGCTTTTTCTATGAGACCTAACGAAAGTTTGTTTCAATCTTGGGAAAGGTTTCAGGATTTGCTCTTGGATTGCCCTCATCATGGCATATCCAAGCTTGCCTTGCTGGAGATTTACTACAAGGGGCTGGATGCGGGAACGCAATTCAACCTCCAATCCCTCTCATGTGAAACGTTCATGGACATGAGAGAAGATGACGCTTAGGACTTCATTGAGAAGCAAGCAAGAGTCATAGAGAAGTATTCCCACCGGAAAGTGGAGGGAAATCGTGTGGAGCAAGGAGCAAAGCTCACACATGAAGCTCAAAATCAGATTTTCTCCCTCAACAATGAGATCAAAGAGTTGAAGGAGACTATCAAGACCAACTTCCCAAAGCAACAAGAGAAGGATGTTGGCTATTTGGGCAACAACAACGGCGGTGATAACACCAACCGCAACAACAATAACCGGAACAATAACCGGAATAACAATTGGAATGGAAACAACAACAACCGGAACAACAACAATTGGAACAACAATCGGGGTTCAAACAACAACAATTGGCGTTCCAATCAACAAAATTCCGGTAACTCCTATCCTTCCAATTCCAATTCACTAACTCCACCCTCTTCTTCCTCTACTCCTTTGAAAAGCCAGGGGCAATCATCAAATGGAGGAAACAATACGGGAAAGGAGAAGCCCGATCCCATGTTGGAGACAATCTTGGGAAAGCTTCAAGGGTTGGAGAACCGCATCATCAAGGTTGATGATCAAATTTCTAAGGTTGACAAAGCTCAAAAGGTTTTGGAAAACCAAATGTTCAACCAT
Source organism: Fagopyrum homotropicum (assembly GCA_033239125.1). Lineage (NCBI taxonomy): Eukaryota > Viridiplantae > Streptophyta > Magnoliopsida > Caryophyllales > Polygonaceae > Fagopyrum > Fagopyrum homotropicum. The sequence goes on along the minus strand of BSWB01000007.1, from coordinate 96,134,651 downwards.
GCGGAGGAAGTTCCCAGAAATCAAGGGAAACTTCCAGGAAAGACGGAGGACAACCCCAAGGGAAGGGTAATGGCGATTACGACTAGGAGCGGAGTGACTACCACCGATCCGCAGCCTACGTTCGTGGAAGTCCCCGTAGAGAAGGACAAAGGAAAGGAGAAGGAGAAGGAAGACGTCTATGTTCCTCCTCCAGCTTTCAAACCTCCCCTACCGTTCCCTCAATCTAGAGCGCGAGCGCGCCTAGATAAACAATTTGGTAAGTTTATAGAACTCGTGAGCAAGCTGCATATTAATATACCTTTCATTGATGCTATTGTAGGTATGCCGGCTTATGGCAAGTTCTTGAAGGAGCTCCTCTCTAACAAGAGGAAGCTAGAAGACTTCGGAGAAGTCAAGATGAGTTCGGATTCCTCGGATCTCATCAAGACTATGAAGGAGAAAATGCCCCCAAAGCTGAAAGATCCGGGGTCATTTTGCATTCCCATTGGAGTGGGAGAGGTCACATATGACGCTTTATGTGACTTGGGAGCAAGTGTGAGCATCATACCATTTGCATTGTGCAGGAAGATCGGTTTAGGCAACCCTAAACCGGTGAAGATGACGTTATACATGGCGGATCGATCCATTACTCGTCCCGTCGGCATTGTAGAAGACGTCCCGGTCAAGCTAGGCAAGTTCTTTGTCCCCATTGATTTTGTCGTACTTGACATTCCTGCAGATAGTCCGGTCCCGATCATACTCGGAAGGCCGTTTCTTGCAACTTTCGGCTGCATGGTCGATTGCAAGAATGGGAGACTCGCTTTTGATATTGGGGAAGAGAAAGTAGAGTTCGTTCTTTCCACTCTAGTGAAGGAGCCAATCTTTGATGAGGATATTTACAATGTCCAAGACGAAGAAGGTTTGTCTAGGGAGGAGGTAAGTGCGATTCTCTTTAACGATCCTTTACAAAAGGTTATTACTATGAGTCTAACCAATGTAGGAGAAGAAGAAGGGTGCAAAGAGGAAATTGAAGCCTTGGAAGCACAAGAAGAGATGCATGAAGTGGAGTTTGAGAAACTCCACGATGAGGCTGAGAATACTAGAATCCACGGTCATACTCTGTATTCCACGACCGTGGATTCCACGACCAAAATCGACCTCCATTCCAGAAGATATTACGGCCGTGGAATACCAGAGGAGACCGTAATTTTGACCGTGGAAGAGGGTGATCGGCATACTCCTTCAACTTCTTCTAATTCTTCTCCAAACCATTCAACATCCTTAGAAACTTCTAAGGAAACATCAGAAGCTCCTCAAGGATCATTGGAGGCTCCGAAAGCAATGGAACTCAAACCACTTCCTACTCATCTAAGGTACGCTTTTCTTGGATCTAATTCCACCTTCCCGGTTATCGTTAGCTCCGAATTAAGCATAGATGAACATGAACAGCTCATGATTGTCCTTAGGAAACATAGAAAAGCCATAGGCTATACTATTGAGGACTTAGTAGGAATTAAACCCTCCCTATGCATGCATAAGATACTAATGGAGGAGGACTTTAGAACTTCAAGACAACCTCAAAGGCGGTTGAATCCGACCATGAAGGAGGTTGTCAAGAAGGAAATTCTTAAACTTCTTGATGCAGGTATCATCTATCCTATCTCCGATAGCAAGTGGGTGAGCCCAGTTCAAGTAGTTCCGAAGAAGGGAGGAATGACGGTCATCACCAATAAGAACAACGAACTCATTCCTACCCGAACCGTAACTGGATGGCGAATGTGTATAGACTACCGCAAGCTCAACAACGCAACGCGGAAGGATCACTTTCCATTGCCATTCATCGATCAGATACTTGAAAGGTTAGCACAACATTCATACTTTTGCTACCTTGACGGTTATAGTGGCTTCTTTCAGATTCCGATACATCCGGATGATCAAGAGAAGACCACATTCACGTGCCCTTGGGGTACGTTCGCTTATAGGAGAATGCCATTCGGGCTTTGCAACGCCCCAGCCACTTTTCAACGATGCATGATGGCCATCTTCTCCGAATACGTAGAGGAAATCATGGAAGTCTTCATGGACGACTTCTCCGTTTACGGTTCCTCTTTTAACGATTGTCTTTCTAACCTTTCTCTTGTTTTGCAAAGATGTGAAGACACTAACCTAGTTCTAAATTGGGAGAAGTGTCAATTCATGGTTAAGGAAGGAATCGTCTTAGGTCACTTAGTCTCTAGTAGAGGGATAGAGGTAGACAGGGCTAAGATAGAGACCATAGAGAAACTTCCTCCCCCAATTTCGGTGAAAGGGATAAGAAGTTTCCTAGGACATGCTGGATTCTATAGACGTTTCATTAAGGACTTTTCTAAAATATCAAAACCTCTCACTAATCTATTGATGAAGGATGCGGTTTTTGAGTTTTCACAGGAATGTCTAGATGCATTCAACACCATTCGGCAAGCTCTAATTTCAGCACCCATTATCCAACCTCCGGATTGGACTCTCCCCTTCGAGATTATGTGTGATGCTAGTGACGTAGCCATTGGAGCTGTTCTTGGGCAACGAAAGGAAGGACGAACCCACGCCATATACTACGCTAGCAAGACGCTAGACGAAGCTCAGCTCAACTACGCCATCACAGAGAAGGAATTTTTAGCCATTGTCTACGCTATTGACAAGTTTCGCTCTTATCTTGTAGGTGCAAAGGTGATTGTCTACACGGATCATGCTGCGATCCGGTACCTCCTTGCGAAGAAAGACGCGAAGCCAAGGCTGATTAGATGGATTCTTCTCCTACAAGAATTCGATCTTGAGATCCGCGACAAGAAAGGCTCGGAAAATTCTGTTGCGGATCATTTGAGTCGTCTAACACATCTAGAGGACGACCATTTGCCCATTGATGACTCCTTCCCGGACGAACACCTACATATCATAGAGGAGTGCATCAAGGTAATCTCCAAAGGTAACGAACCATGGTTTGCTGACTTCGTTAACTATTTGGTTTGCCAGGAGATACCGCCCGGACTATCCTACTCACAAAAGAAGAAGTTCTTCAAGGACGTCCGGGAATATTATTGGAACGAGCCTCTCCTCTTCAAGAGAGGTCCGGATGGCATCATCCGGCGGTGTGTGCCGGAAGAGGAAATGCAAAGTGTCATCCGCCATTGTCATTCACTACCTTGTGGAGGACACGCTAGTTCAAACAAAACTAGCGCAAAGGTATTGCAATCTGGATTCTATTGGCCTACTTTATTTAAAGATGTGCAATCCTTTGTTTCTTGTTGCGATGCTTGTCAAAGAACAGGCAATATCTCTAGAAGGAACGAGATGCCCCTCAACAACATCCAAGAGGTGGAGATTTTCGACGTTTGGGGAGTCGATTTCATGGGACCATTCCCTTCTTCTTGTGGAAACCAATACATATTATTGGCGGTAGACTACGTTTCTAGATGGGTGGAAGCAATTGCCTCTCCCACAAATGATGCCATGGTGGTGGTCAAGTTCTTCAACAAGACCATCTTTCCGCGATTCGGGACACCAAAGACAATCATTAGTGATGGAGGTTCTCACTTCATAGCCCGTCGCTTTGAAGCTCTTCTAGCCAAGTATGGGGTTACTCACAAGATCGCTACCCCTTACCATCCACAAACGAGTGGACAAGTTGAGATCTCAAACAGGGAGATCAAGGGAATTCTAGAGAAGACGGTTTCAAAGACTAGGAAGGATTGGTCATTGAAACTAGATGACGCATTATGGGCATACCGGACTGCATACAAGACTCCCATAGGAACCACACCATACAACCTTGTGTATGGGAAGTCTTGTCATTTGCCGGTAGAGCTAGAGCACAAAGTGTTTTGGGCTATCAAATGGCTGAATTTCAGCATGAAGGAAGCGGGAGAGAAGCGTCTCCTAGACATCAACAAGCTGGATGAACTTCGCTTGAACGCCTATGAAAACGCCAAAATCTACAAGGAAAGAGCAAAGCGTTGGCATGATAAGCATATCATTCCAAAGGACTTCAAAGAAGGAGATCAAGTTCTCCTCTTCAATTCGAGACTTCGCCTCTTTCCAGGTAAGTTAAAATCTCGTTGGACTGGACCTTTTCTAATTAAGCGTATTTTCCCCCATGGTGCAGTTGAAGTATGGGGTGAAGCTAGTGGAAGTTTTAAGGTGAACGGCCAACGACTCAAGAAGTACTCGCCGGAACTCCAAGCTGAGGAGTTTGCACCTACCGCACTCGAATAAGTGCGAGATTGGTCTAGCTACGGACCTTAAACAAAGCGCTTCTTGGGAGGCAACCCAAGGTATTGCATTCTCGTTTTGTCTTCGATTCATAGATTAGTTTAGAATAAACGTTTTCGCTTTATTTTGCCTCGATTTCTTCCGGTATGTTCGTGTTTTTGGTTGTAGGATCGATGGAAAAGGAGAAAGGAGGGATAATGTCGAAGAGAAGTGACGAAATTTGGACTTTGAAGCTTTACAGAAGGTTCCACGGTCTAAATTACGGTCGTCATAGCTACAGTGGCCGTAATTCTCAAAAGCCTGTGAAAAATCACCAAAACCACGGGTCCGTACACTTCCACGGCCGTGGAATGCCCCGACAGACCGTGATTTTTGAAATTTTGCCTGCGAGTATAAAAGCCACACTTCATCACAAAAACCACCACAATTCTTCCCCCAATTCCACGACCTAGATACCGAAAACCCGCAGCCTCTCCCAATTCTTCACTCTCTAATCGTTTTCAACGATTCTTCGCTCTAAACTGCAGCAAATCCAACCACGAACAGGATCCAAGCAACAAATCGAGTGGAAATCGATCAACAAACGCGCATTTTGGATTTTTCAATCCGAAAAAGAGGTTATCTCTTTCTCTTCGATTCTCGCGGATTTGGTTCGTTTTTGCTATAGATTTTTAGGAAGAACTGACAAAGATTGGAAGGAATTAGATTAGGACTGCTTGTTGTGGTGATATTTGGTGAATTTGCTGAGATTCACGAGATTCTGTGACGAATCACGGTCTCTGGAGGTTCCACGGCCGTGGTTTCTATAGAATAGACCGTGATTTTTGCTGAAAATGGATTTCGTAAGGAGAGTGTCGGGAAGGATTAAGGAAAAGAAAGGGGAGCAAAATAAGAAAAGGAAGGGCAACCCCTCCACCTCTAGGGCACCACCACCCTCATCTCCCTCACCACCATCCTCACCTTCACCTCCATCTTCACCCCCTCACCCTAGCATCCCAACCATACACGAAAACCACCTAGCTGCATTTGAAAGGATAGAGAAGAGGGCAGTGATTGGCCCTAGGTACTTGTTGTTGGAGGATCTACATCCTCTCAACATAGTTGATGACCTTACATGGCTCTTGGATAGAGCCGGATTGCTTGTCTTCACGAACATTCGTGAAGACGCTTACGAGGAGATTACCCGAGAGGTTGTGACGTCCTTTGAGCACAGCCCAGTAGATAGGACCGTCTCCTTCCGTCTTATGGATCGAGACTACCACTTGAGCATTGTTGAGTTCGGGACCATTTTCGGGTTCCATGAGACCTACAACGGTCGACTTCCTAGAGGCATTTCCGCCAAGGATTTTTGGGCGGAAGTGGCCATGATTTATGCCGACGAGGACCGTTGGCAACCAGCTGATACCAAGGCTAGATTGATGTACCATCTAGCCTTGAAGATAGCTCACCGTGTTCTTTCGGAGTGTCTCTTTCCTAGGACGGAGACGCCCCAAAAGATCAAGACGGATGAGCTATTCCTTCTTTACGCCATGCTTTATGGATGCCGCGCAGATTGTGCTACTCTTTTGGCGGCGACGATGAGTAAACTCAAGAACAAATCGAGAGGGAACATTGGATATGGTGGGATAGTGACCCACATAGCTAGGAGCTTTGGTGTAGATTTTTCAGCTTGCACCCGCATACCCGCCGTACCTCTAGGATTACATGCATTCATGGTTAGGGGACTCATCTTCCCCACACATAGAGGTCCGCCTTATGCGGGCATGCCCTGGGAGAGTAGGACAGGCAGGGGTATTGAGTGGCTGCCAGAGTATTCCATTGTGGCGGGACGCCACAATTGGAAGGAGACGTTCGCTGCGATGCATGCGAACAGGCTTGTAGCTCCCCCTTACATTCCACCACCGGTTGAGGATGAGGAGGACATGGGAGAGCAGTACGAGAGTGGTGGAGGAGCGGAGCAGGAGTTCGGCTCGTTTCCGGATCAGCCGGAAGCGGCCCCGGATGTACCTAGGCGCTCTCCACGCCCAGCTAGAGCTTCAGGCTCGTCATCTCGCCGCGCCAGCGTGAGTGAGAGACCCACGTGGATGACTACACCTCCCACTTGGTACAGCACACCTCCTCCTTGGTCCACGACGCAGCCAGCAGCACCACCACCACCACCAGCACCAGCACCAGCCGATGCCCCCTCATGGTATGATCACGCCCCGGGATGGTATGAGAGGATGCCGGATTGGGCTACCGGACTTTCAGAGAGAGTCGGAGCGCTAGAGATCCGGGCGGATGCTAGAGACGGACGCCTAGACGACCTTGACCACATGATGAGGGACGTCTACCGCCAGCAGTTCGGGCGGTTCTATGATCCGAGCTTCTCTCCATTTCCACCTCCACCGGCGCCGCAGTGATCGATGCATGACCGTTTGATTTAGACATTCCCGCCACCACTTGTGAGTTTCTTTTTCTTTTCTTTCTTTTGTTCTTTCTTTTGAACATTAGGGACAATGTTCGTCCTAAGTATGGGGTGGGATGTACTAAAGTTTGTAATAACTCTACTCTCTATGTTTGCTTCATTTGAGACTATCATTGCATGTTCGTTATGTGTTGCACGTTTCCTTATTGCATTGCATGAAAAATGACTTGAAAAAACCATAAAAATTGAAAAATTTTGAAAATTTTGAGCTTCTAATGAATTGAGATGATTTCCATGATAATCACTACTTGTGAATTGAGTTCGATGACAATTGCATGCTTAAAAGGATTGTAAATCGAAAAGAATTTAAATGAATGAATTCTACCTCTTTTACAAGTTTTATAATGTGAAAACATTGCCTAAATCATGTTGAGAGATTGAAGTTGAAATCACATTATAAGTTCCTATACTTCTTGTTGAAATGATTAAGGCAATTCGATACTTTCTTTCCTCTTTCTTTGATCATCTAGCTCCTCATTGAAATATTAGCCTCCTTTACCTATCCGGGAATTTGGAAAAGTGAATGAGAAAAAGGCATGTTTGATGTGGGAGGGCCATGAGAGCAATTATTTGCAATCAATTGAATAGAAAGAAATTATAGGTTTGGGGAAGTCAATCATGACGATGAGTAACTCGGCACCATTCACATAGCCGGGTGTTTGTGTCTTGCCAAAGTCGGATTGAGCGATATTCCTAGCGGATTATGGTATGTGCGCTAAGGGTTTGAGGCATCTCATGAAAATTGAGAAACGCCAATCTCCTAGGCTTCGGTTTTTGTGAACCTCTATCCACAACTCCAAAAGTAAAGTCGAAAAATGAAAAGGAGAGAGCGAAGCTCTAAGTTGAAGTGTTGCGGGAACCGCATAAGAAGAAGAAGGTAGTTGTCCACTTTCCCGGATTTATGCACCACTTTCCCTTAAAGTTTTCCCTTCCCTTCCATACTCTAGACCTTTTTTTGAAAGTCCTTAAGATCAAAAGAATGTTATATGACTTGGTGATCTAAATTGAAGCTTCTTATGATTGATTTTGATAATGTTTGAAGGTTATAATGCTTGTTTAGAAGTTGAGTTGATTCATGAATTTTCTTTACCTCTTACTCTCTAATTAAGTGTGTGAAAGTTTGAAAAACGATTGAAGCAAGGTTTGAGAATGATCTATTCTTTAGAAGTCACATTCACCCAAAAGAAGGTACACATATTTCATCCTAACTCTTGTTTAAAGCTTTTTGAAAGACCTTGCTTAGGGACAAGCAAGTGCTAAGTATGGGGTTATTTGTTAGCATGAAATATTGTGATATTTTAGGCACGTTTTCTAAATGTATTTGATTCATATTGATAGTCTTTGATTGATCTTTGTACATATGTGAGCTAGTATTGCCTATATTTTCGATATGGATGTCTACACTAGTTCTATGTTGATTATAGGTAATTTGGAGCTATTTCCGAACGGAATCGAGCAAAGGAGAGTTGAGTTGATATGTCCATAGATCGAGGACACTTTTTGAAGCAATTTGGAGTCTTAGATTGAAGAATGCACGAGTTCAGGGAAGAATCACGTTCTTGCCCTAAATTACGCCCTAAAACACGGCCGTATCACAAACCACGTTCAGAATTACGGCCGTGGATTCAGAGTCAGAATTCGATGTTCATTCCAGGGGATTCTACGGCCGTGGAACTAACCGTAATTGTTTCCACGCCCTAAATTACGGTCGTGGAATCTTCCACGACCGTGATCTTGGCGAATCTTTTCGCCACACTTCGAAGCCATGATCTTTTGAAAGATTGGGCCGGGCCGACACTTTACCATACACTATAAAAAGACGGACGAAGCAAGATTCCGTCACCTCGCTTACGACCTTTTCAACCCTCGCTTAGCGGCAAACGCACGCTTACAATCCACGTTTAGCAACGCACAAACCCTCATCTTGGAGGTAATTTGGAGATCTCATTGAAGATCAAAGTTCGTATTGGAGAGTTGTTGTTTGTGATCTTCGTGTTTGTGGAAGATCGAAGTTCTTGGAGGGTTTTGCAAGAAGATCCCTCTTCTTGCTTAGGTTTGATTTAGGATCGGATTGACATCCCATTTCTTTTCTTTCCTAAGATTGTGATTGTTTACTCCGTTTTGAATCTTTTGATAAACACTTGTTCTTGATTGTGATTCTGAGATTCATTTGAAGATTATTGATAGTTCTTGAAAGTTCCCATCTTTTATCTTTTAATTCTTGAATTGATATCAATATGACTATTATTGGCTAAAAACCCTTAACAATTCTAAGGTGAAGGGTTGATAGTTGTGGCATAGGTGATGATAGATCGATCGCAAACAGATTAGACCCTGAGAGTTAGAGAATTGTCGCCGACAGCCCTAAATTACGGGCTGTTCTTGAGTCCACGGCCGTGGAACCTCAAGAACTAACCGTGATTTACCTTAAGTCTACGAACCTGCTTTTACTTTAATCTAAAGTTAAAGATTTGCTTTAACTTAGTTTAGACTTGTCTTTTCTAGGTGGTAGTGAAGCCTCAACAACCTCTACCTCGATTGTGAGCCTCAACAACCTTAATCGGATAAGTTAGTCTTGATCTTTAGATTATAAGTTTGGGTATTTGATACTAATCCTCGTCTTTAGAACCTTATCTATATTGAGCCTCAACAACCTGTATAGGGAGTGTCTTTTAGGTGAGTTACATAAGGTTTTTGGAACCTCAACCGTACGATTACCTTACATTAGTATACCTTTGCATATCTCAACTCTGTCTTTATATCATTAAGTATATCTTGAATCAATTGCCACAGCTGGATACTTGGATCTTTAGGATTGTTGTTTTCCCAATATCTGCAAAACTCCCATATTTACCTGCTTGATAACTTGCAATTGAATTCGCTCCACCCAAATCCCTGTGTTCGATACTCTGGAATTCTTGCTTAACTACGTCGATCCGTACACTGCGGGTTCGCTTGCTTGATTCTAGTTTTATAAATTTAAAACTTATTTGCACACACCTCTAGGGGCGAACAAGCAACCCTCTCCTTACCGGGTAAGTCTCGGAAAAGGGAAGTCTCAAGCAATAATCCTAGCATACTCAATCCAATAGCGGCTTGTGAGGCTCACTACTACCTAGAGTTCATCATCTTAGGTGTCTAAGGTCGGAAATCATCGGGTAGATCTCTTCCCTCACTTAGGTTGATAGCATTAGGTGATCCTAAGCTAAATTATGCTTAATAAACACTAGGATTTCAACAACCTAACATCCTAACATACAGATTCATCAATTAAAGAGCAACAGAGAGAAAAATCGGATGGATCTTAGATAAATCGGCCGATCTGGCTGATGAACAGCCCGATTTTTCTTCCTGGGTTAGGTTTCGTGCATACAAATCATCCTAAACTAACATATAAGTCCATTCTATCATCACCCAAGCCATAACCATCAATCCATCACTCCAGAATCACAATAAACTAGCCAATAATATGCATATCAAGATCTAAATTCATCACACAAGCATACAAGGTTCTCATAGATGGATGATGGTAGATAAGCAAAATAAAAACAATAAATCTCAGCTGAATCTAAGTTTAGCAAGACTTACAACCCTTCAAATGAAGTTCCAAAACGTTCCTAACAACTCCTTGCAATAGTTCTTCAATCAAAGACTCCAAAAATCACTCAAAATCACTCAAAAACTCCCTATCACTCTAGAGTTGGTGTTCTTCTTCTTCCTCCAATTCGAGAGAGATTTTCTTCTTCTCCAAGTCTATCCCCAATCCAATGAGCTGTGAATGAGAGAATGTGGGAGAGGAGAGTTGCTCAGCAACAGCTTGCAGGCCCACTTATATTCTCCACCAAGAGCAAGGCCGGATCAAGAGATCGTGGGACACGTGGCTTAAGCTGTTGAAGGCCAAAAAAATCGACCCAGTCAGGAAAATCGGCCGATTTTCATGAGTGATGGTCCGATTTTCTTCAACAGAAGCATGCTATGATCGTCTAGCCATGAGTTGCCCCATTGCTTGCACCAATAGTGGTCTTTGTGTCCTTTGTTGCTCCAATTATGCTCCTTCCAAGCTTTGGATGTGTACCATCATGAGGCTTGACCCTTGAATGCATCGGTTAATGTCCAAAAGACCCCCGAAATACCTACAACACTGACAAAAGCTCGTGTAGACGTCTTTTCTAGTATTATGCGCGAAATAAGTGTAAACGTCTTAAACTAATGTCAAACCGTGCATGAATAACGGGAAAAACTATCTAATTGTATGCCTATACTAACGTCATAAATCACGTTATCAAAATACCCCATACTTAAGATTTGCTCGTCCCCGAGCAAGACCCAACTATAGACTAAGAGATGACATGATTTATGCATGCAGAAAAACAACAAAATCTTTTTGGAATTGTGCTTCTAACATTGGATCACCTTCATAGTCATGTTTCATAGCAATGGATAAGCAATCATGCATCAAATGAGTGAAGGCATGGAAAGACAATTATACTTAACTAGAAAGCATGCATGAGAGGTGAAAATGAAGAAGTCAAGATGATCATGAGTATATCCAATCTAGATCACTAAGTCTTACACACATGCATTTAGGTCACAAGGACTTAGGAAAGAAGAGGCTAAGAAACGTTGTGATTAGGTGGGAATTTTTAAGTCATGTGATGCTAATCCGGGAAAGGAACTAACTCCACAATTTCGTTTTTGCTCAACTTCCCAACAAGTGTATAATTTTCCCATTTTTTCTTTGTTTTCTTTTCTTTTTCACTCATTTTTGAGACAATGGCATTGGTGTACAAAAGCCGAAACCTTGGTGATTAGCCGTCCTCGGGCTTTTTTTATTTTTCGAGGTGCATCCACTCCGGGCACACATACCAAAGCTCGTTAGGATTATCGGTTTATTTGACTTTGGCAAGGCACAAACACCCAATTATGTGAATGGTGCCGAGCTACTTGTCATTTAAACCAACATCCCCAAACCTATATTTTTGTTCTACACTTTTCACAATAAATTCAGCACTTCATTCACAACATTCTTTCATCAACAACTTCACCCCACACTTGCTTTTCACACACTCAACACACTAGCATGCTCCTATTCCCGGATGGGTCAAAAGAGGTCAAATTTTTCATCAATTGAGGTGCTCAAACAACATGATCAAGATGAGAAGTAGAGAAAGATGAATTGCCTTAATCACTCCTAAATGATGTGCAAGAACTAGCATGTAATTTCGACTTTCAATCCTCAATTCAATCAAGACAAACATCATAATCACAAATCATTCATGGGATTCAAGATAAGTACTTCAAGTCCACATATGCATTCATCTATTCAACACATAAGGCCATCCATAGCCAATTCACAAGACAAATTTCATCATAAGGGTCATTCCCAAGCTTAGAAGCACTAAAATTTTTTAAATTTTCTGATTTTTTTGGATTTTTGAAATATGTATGTACAATGCAAGACATAATGAGACATGTGACAATATTAAACTATCCTAGATGCTAATCATGCAAGTGGTCATGAACACCCCACCCCATACTTAGAAACACATTGTCCCTAATGTGCAAACTAAATAAAGAAGTAAAAGAGAGTCCTCACAATGTAAAATTGGTGATGCTTTGGTATTTCGGTTCACATCGAATGATGATGGTGGATGATCGATCAAGGATGGTAGAGAGCTCTTGATGTTCGTTAGGGTGTCGGAACCCGCGCTTGGCACCGCAAGCTGTCCAAGTTCCATGTCCGCTTCACCCATGCTTGATTGGAGACCATCACTTTCCTTGACAGAAGGAAAAATCGGACCAACTCCCCAGGAAAATCGGCCGATTTTGTGCATGAACAGTCCGATTTTCCTGAGTGCTTTCTTCCTTGTCCATGTGCTCGGATCTTGCACCTTCAACCATTCCATGAGGTTCTCACATGACCTCCAACATCTCACCACACATGACAATATAAGATCTAGCACCCAAAAACACAAAAGAAAAACGAAGCACACCAAGAGTAAGATCAAACAAAAGCAAGAAAAACAAAAGGGAAAAATATGTACCAATGGGTTGCCTCCCATTAAGCGCTTCTTTAAGGTCATTAGCTTGACCAAATTCAGGAGCGTTTCACTCAAGGTGAAGTGGAGCAATCACTTCCACCGGGGCTTCCGGGATGTACTTCTTCAAACGGTGCCCATTCACCTTAAAGTTAGCACAATGATCTCCTCCTATCGCCACCGCTCCATGAGGAAAGACTTTCTTCACAACATAAGGACCCGTCCATCTTGATTTGAGCTTTCCGGGGAAGAGCCGCAGCCTCGAGTTGAAGAGAAGTACTAAGTCACCCTCATTCAACTCCTTTGGGATGAGGCGCTTGTCATGCCAACGCTTGGTCCTCTCCTTGTAGATCCGGGCATTCTCATAAGCATCCAACCGGATCTCCTCAAGGGCGTTCATGTCTAGCAACCGCTTCTCACCGGCCTCCTTGAGGTCAAAATTCAACCACCTTATAGCCCAATATGCTCTATGCTCCATCTCTACCGGATGGTGGCAAGACTTGCCATAGACTAACTTGTAAGGAGTGGTGCCAATTGGTGTCTTGAAAGCGGTCCTATAAGCCCACAAGTCATCATCGAGCTTCATAGCCCAATCCTTTCTTGTTCTAGAAACCGTCTTCTCAAGGATTCCTTTTATCTCTCGGTTGGAGATCTCCACTTGGCCACTAGTTTGGGGATGGTAGGGTGTTGCCACCTTATGAGTCACCCCATACTTAGCCAAAAGTGCTCCAAAGTTCCTATTAGCGAAGTGCTTTCCTCCATCACTTATGATCACCCTTGGCGTTCCAAACCTAGGAAAGATCACTCGGTTGAAGAACCACGCCACCACCTTGGCATCATTAGTGGGAGAGGCGATTGCCTCCACCCATCTCGAAACATAGTCTACCGCCAATAGGATGTAGAGGTTGCCACATGAAGAAGGGAATGGTCCCATGAAGTCCACACCCCACACATCAAATATCTCCACCTCTTGTATGTTGTTCAAGGGCATTTCATTCCTCCTTGAGATGTTGCCCGTCCTTTGGCAAGCATCACAAGCTACCACAAAGTTTTGCATATCCTTGAACAAACTTGGCCAAAAGAAACCCGATTGCAACACTTTAGCACATGTCTTGTGTGAGCTAGCATGCCCTCCACATGGCAAGGAATGACAATGGCGGATCACACTCTCCACCTCATCCTCCGGTATGCATCTCCTAAAGACTCCATCCGGCCCTCTCTTGAACAAAAGTGGTTCACTCCAATAGTAGTGCCTCACATCCTTGAAGAACTTCTTCCTTTGGGCATATGACAAACCGGGAGGCATTTCTTCAGACACAAGATAGTTCTCAATGTCGGCGTACCATGACTCACTTCCTCTAGACACTTGGAACAAGTACTCCTCTACCAATTGCAATTGCTCATCCCGGAATGAGTCATCAATCGGGATGTCATCTTTTTCAAGCTCTAATGGTGGGAGTCTACTAAGGTGATCCGCCACAGAATTCTCGGACCCCTTCTTGTCCCGGATTTCCAAATCAAACTCTTGAAGAAGAAGGATCCACCGAATCAATCTAGGCTTGGCATCCTTCTTTGTAAGGAGATAACGGATCGCAGCATGATCCGTGTACACAATGACCTTCGCTCCAACAAGATATGAGCGGAACTTCTCAAATGCATACACCACCGCTAGCAACTCTTTCTCGGTTGTGGCATAGTTAAGTTGGGCATCATCTAGCGTCTTGCTAGCATAATAAATGGCATGTGTGCGCCCATCCTTCCTTTGTCCTAAAACAGCCCCAACGGCCACATCACTTGCATCACACATCACTTCAAATGGTAAGCTCCAATCCGGAGGTTGCATGATGGGGGCGGAGATCAAACCATCCTTTAACCTACAAAAAGCTTCAAGGAAATCCTTGGGGAAAACAAACTCAACATCTTTCATTAGTAGGTTAGTAAGAGGCTTAGAAATCTTAGAGAAATCTTTAATGAATCTCCGGTAAAAACCGGCATGCCCTAGAAAGCTCCTTACCCCTTTCACCGAGGTAGGTGGTGGCAACTTCTCTATCGTTTCAATCTTGGCCCTATCAACCTCAATGCCACGGTTGGACACCAAGTGTCCCAATACAATACCTTCACTTACCATGAAGTGACATTTTTCCCAATTTAAGACAAGATTTATCTCCTCACATCTCTTAAGCACTAAAGACAAGTTAACTAGGCAATTATCAAAGGAAGATCCATAAACAGAAAAGTCATCCATAAACACCTCCATGATATTCTCAATATATTCAAAAAATATGGCCATCATACACCTTTGAAAGGTGGCGGGTGCGTTACACAACCCAAATGGCATTCTCCTATATGCAAAAGTTCCCCATGGACATGTAAATGTGGTTTTTTCTTGGTCATCGGGGTGGATAGGGATTTGGAAGAATCCACTATAGCCATCTAGGTAGCAAAAATGAGAGTGTTGAGCTAATCTCTCTAGCATTTGGTCAATGAAAGGAAGAGGGAAATGATCTTTCCTAGAGGCCACATTTAGTTTCCTATTGTCAATACACATCCTCCATCCCGTAACCGTCCTAGTTGGGATTAATTCATTGTTCTCATTAGTTACTGCGGTCATCCCACCCTTCTTAGGAACCACATGTACGGGACTAACCCACTTACTATCCGAAATAGGGTAGATGATTCCCGCATCTAGCAACTTAATGATCTCTTTCTTGACTACCTCTTTCATTATAGGATTCAATCTTCTTTGATGTTCAATAGAGGGTTTATGGTTATCTTCCATCATTATCTTATGCATGCACAAAGAGGGCTTAAAGCCAATAAGGTCATCAATGGTGTATCCTATTGCCTTTCTATGCAGTTTTAATTCATTCAACAATCTATTAAGCTCATCATCATTCAAAGATGCATTCACAATCACCGGATAAGTAGAATTTGAACCAAGGAAAGCATACCTTAAATGAGATGGAAGAGGTTTAAGATCAAGTTGAAGAGGACCTTTTTCGGTTGGAGATGATCCATACAATGTAGGTTGAGATGATTGCAAAGCCATGGAAGCCTCCCCTAAGTCCCTTGATGATTTCTCACAAGCAAGTGGATGATGCTTAAAAGACTCAGGAAATTGGCCCAGTCAGGAAAATCGGCCGATTTTCTTGAGTGTAGGTCGATCTGAGTTTCTGTATTTGCAGAATTTGATGGCACTTCAGGATAAGTCCAAAAATCGGCCGATTTGGCCCTCTCTGGCCGATTTTGCTGCCTGCTTCTCTCTTCTTCTAGTACTTCAAATCCAACACTTGGTAGCTCGTCCAATGCATTCAAGGTCTTGATCACTTCATTGCTACTCTCCTCAACTCCTTCCTCCATCAAACTTGAGCTAAGAACCTTCTCAACTGGATCCTTGAGCAAGATTGAGCTCACAACCTCTCTAGACTCCTCTTCCTCAACAATGTTGAAGACATCTTCACCTAGAGCTGGCCCCTTCACCATTGTGGATAAATTAAACTTGATGTTCTCTTCTCTAATATTGAAGGAGAGAATTCCATTCTTGCAATCCACCAAACATCCGGAGGTAGCTAGGAAAGGTCTCCCCAAGATGATAGGAACCGGATAGTCCGCCGGGATGTCCAAAACAACGAAGTCTATGGGCACATAGAACTTTCCTAGTTGCACCGGAATGTCTTCCAAGATTCCAACCGGATGAGTGATTGAGCGGTCCGCCATGTAAAGGGTCATCTTGACCGGCTTTGGCTCTCCAAGCCCAACCTTGTTGCAAAGTGCAAGCGGGATGATGCTTACACTTGCCCCGAGATCACATAGGGCATCATACTTCACTTCTCCTACTCCCATTGGCACACAAAAGGATCCCGGATCTCTTAGCTTAGGAGGCATCTCCTCCTTCATCGTTTGAATCAACTCCGAGGATCTCTTTGTCATCCTTACTTCCCCATACTCCTCCAACTTTCTCTTGTTGGAGAGTATTTCCTTCAAGAACTTGCCATATGCCGGCATACCTAGAATAGCATCCATGAACGGCATGTTAATATGCAATTTAGACATAAGTTCAAGGAATTTACCAAAGTGTTTGTCCAAACGAGCTCTTGCTCGTGATTGAGGGAACGGTAGTGGTGGCTTGTATGAAGGCGGTGCCACATAAGTTGGCTCATCATCCTTGCTCTTGCCTCCATCTTCTTGTAATTGCTCTTCTTCATTCACCACTTTCTTCCCTTTGTCATTTCCCTTAGGTAAGGGATCCTTCATGCTCAACCCACTTCTCGTTGTGATAGCCAACACTTGGCCTCTTGGGTTATCTTCGGTTCTTCCGGGAAGCTTTCCCGGATCTCTATGAGCTTCACCCGCCTTTTGGAACACTTGTGCTTCCAAAACCTTTTGAGCCTTAGAAATAGAAGTCACAGTGCTCTCAAGACCACTCAACCTTCCAAGCAATTGCTCAAACATCATTTCGGTTGTATCCTTTGGAGGTTGAGTGAATCCGGGTGGAGGTTCTTGTGAAGCCTTTGGTGGTGGAGTTGTGCTTGTGGAAGCGGGAGGGTTCAAGGCTCCATCCGGGTTAGAATAGGAAAACCCGGGATGGTTGTGGTTAGGTCGGTAATTGTTGAATTGCTGGTTATTGTTGAAGTTCCTTGGGCCTTGATAGTTGTTGTAGTTGCCCCTTCCCATGTAGTTCACATCTTCCTCCTTGGAAGACAAGTTTTCTTGCACTTGCACTTGAGGGGTTGCTTGATTTTTCAAAGTTGTAGCACACAACTCCCTCAAAGATTTCAACTCATTGTTGATGATATCAAGCTTGAAGTTGCTCATGGTGACTTCACTCACCTCATATGCTCCCGCTTTCCTCCCTTCACTCTTCCTATGGGAGTACTTCTCAATCACCAAAGCTTGTTTCTCTACAAACGCCCAAGCTTCATCTACATTCTTTTCCATGAAAGTCCCACCGGAAAGAGATTGGAGCTTGAATTGGCTATCTTCATCAAGTTCTTTGAAGTAGATCTCCTATAGCTCAATTTTCGGTATACCATGGTGTGGACAATCTAGGAGAAGGTCTTTGAACCTCTCCCAAGACTTGAACGAGCTTTCTCTATCCTTCATCACGAAGGCATTGATCTTCCCTCTTAACTAGGTAGTCTTGGAAGGTGGGAAGAACTTAGTCAAAAACTCGGTTGTCATCTCCTCCCAAGTACTCACTCGCCCTTGTGGAATAGATTGATACCAAGCTAAGGCTTTATCCTTAAGTGAGAAGGAGAAAGCTCTAAGCTTATGGTTGTTGCTCTCCAATCTAGGCGGTCTAAGAGTCTCCATCAAGATCTCATAGTTCATCAAGTGTTGATGAGGAGACTCTCCTTCCATCCCTCCAAATTGATTATGCCGGATCATTTGTAGAACTTGAGGGCGGAGCTCGTAATTGTGGGTTGCGGGATCTCCTAAGTTCACACCCGGACGGTTTGCTCTTTGTGTCGGATCCATACATCTCCCTAATGTTTGTGGCTCCTCAATAGCAATGGGCACAATCCGAATATTCGCCGCTGGCTGCGGTTGTGGTGGAGGAGGTGGAGGTTGTTGACGATTAAGCTCTCTTTGCACAAGAGCTTGCCTAATCTCTTCAATCTCCCTCCTAGTTGCTTCTTGCCTCTCATTGGAAAGTCTCCTTTCTTCCTCCAAGAGCTCATCTCTTAGCCTAATTTGCTCTAAAGCCTCATCCAACTCAGCTTGGAGATCTCTTCCGGCCATCTCTTTCCCTTTTCTAATGATCTTGGATCTAAATCTAAGGGTTTTCTCCGGTTCGGGATCGAATGGAGCTAAATCCTTGCCACGAGATCTTCGCATACACCTAAAGGGTGAGAGATGTCCTGAAAAGAAAAGACACACACCAAAAGAGATCAAAAGCAACAAGAAAGATCTACACTATAAACAATCACAAAAATGACTCGATCTAGACCTAGTCCCCGGCAATGGCGCCAAAAACTTGTTACGCTAGGATGTGATACGCAAAAAGCTTTAAATTTATAAACTCGATATATTTCTCCTAACTCCTAGCGAACCCGCAGTGTACGGGACGTTTGTAGTAGGGATAGTATTCCGAGGTCGAACACAAAGACTAAGGTGAAATCAAGTAAAAAATGGTCATAGATAGTGTGGATCTAGTCTAAGAAAAGATCAAGGAACAAAGAAATGAAAATCTCGATATTTTTGGTTGGTTTTTGTGGTGATCAAGCAAAGATCACAAATCAAGCACGATAATAAAACAAACTAACAACTCAAGCTAGCAAGGCAACAAGTAAGACAAACGCAAAATATATGATCAAAGAGAGAAAAGTGGATTCTAGAGGTCAAGATTTCCGGTTATGGCATTGGACTCAAGACTCTAAAGATTCTAAAGATTAAGCTGCGGTGTTGAGAAAGAGTGTTCACTAATGGAAGCAATTACCGGGTAGGTCTCTCATTTCGCTAATCCCACATCAAACTCCTATTACCGGGTAGGTCTCAAGGGGTTAGAGTAGGGAATTCTACACAAACCGGACTCCACTTAAGGGGCAACCCTCTCCTTACCGGGTAAGTCTCGGAAAAGGGAAGTCTTAAGCAATAATCCTAGCACACTCAATCCAATAGCGGCTTGTGAGGCTCACAACTACCTAGAGTTCATCATCTTAGGTGTCTAAGGTCGGAAATCATCGGGTAGATCTCTTCCCTCACTTAGGTTGATAGCATTAGGTGATCCTAAGCTAAATTATTCTTAATAAACACTAGGATTTCAACAACCTAACATCCTAACATACAGATTCATCAATTAAAGAGCAACAGAGAGAAAAATCGGATGGATCTTAGATAAATCGGCCGATTTGGCTGATGAACAGCCCGATTTTTCTTCCTGGGTTAGGTTTCGTGCATACAAATCATCCTAAACTAACATATAAGTCCATTCTATCATCACCCAAGCCATAACCATCAATCCATCACTCCAGAATCACAATAAACTAGCCAATAATATGCATATCAAGATCTAAATTCATCACACAAGCATACAAGGTTCTCATAGATGGATGATGGTAGATAAACAAAATAAAAACAATAAATCTCAGCTGAATCTAAGTTTAGCAAGACTTACAACCCTTCAAATGAAGTTCCAAAACGTTCCTAACAACTCCTTGCAATAGTTCTTCAATCAAAGACTCCAAAAATCACTCAAAATCATTCAAAAACTCCCTATCACTTTAGAGTTGGTGTTCTTCTTCTTCCTCCAATTTGAGAAAGATTTTCTTCTTCTCCAAGTCTATCCCCAATCCAATGAGCTGTGAATGAGAGAATGTGGGAGAGGAGAGATGCTCAGCAACAGCTTGTAGGCCCACTTATATTCTCCACCAAGAGCAAAG
This sequence comes from Fagopyrum homotropicum, assembly GCA_033239125.1. NCBI lineage: Eukaryota > Viridiplantae > Streptophyta > Magnoliopsida > Caryophyllales > Polygonaceae > Fagopyrum > Fagopyrum homotropicum. The sequence goes on along the minus strand of BSWB01000007.1, from coordinate 96,114,540 downwards.
CCGGATCAAGAGATCGTGGGACACGTGGCTTAAGCTGTTGAAGGCCAAAAAAATCAACCCAGTCAAGAAAATCGGCCGATTTCCCTGAGTGATGGTCCGATTTTCTTCAACAGAGTCATGCTATGATCGTCTAGCCACGAGTTGCCCCATTGCTTGCACCAATAGTGGTCTTTGTGTCCTTTGTTGCTGCAATTATGCTCCTTCCAAGCTTTGGATGTGTACCATCATGAGGCTTGACCCTCGAATGCATCGGTTAATGTCCAAAAGACCCCCGAAATACCTACAACACCAACAAAAGCTCGTGTAGACGTCTTTTCTAGAATTATGCGCGAAATGAGTGTAAACGTCTTAAACTAATGTCAAACCGTGCATGAATAACGGGAAAAACTATCTATTTGTATGCCTATACTAACGTCATAAATCACGTTATCATGACACAACAAGGAGCTTTAGTTATGAAAGGACTTAAGACGACGACCAAGAAATACGCGAGCGGTTGCTGAATAATGTTGGAGCTTTTTGGAGAAGACACGCTTACAAGATGTCGTGAGGCGCGGTTAAGCCAATGAAGGAGAGTATACGGAACATGAGGCCTAGAAGAGTATTGTTACGTTATGGACAAAGGAAGAAAGCACGGAATATGGAAGGAGAAAATGGAGTTGAAGTAGATTACCCCAAGGAGGGTGGCCTTCATGAGAATAGTGACATAAAGTATATCGGATTGGTCGGTTGTTGACCTTAGAGAAGGCCAACCACAAGGTAATCGGTGATGACGGAGAATGCATAAAGTGGGGCTTACCTATTGGGAAGTTGTAGACGGGAGGTATAACCTCAAGCGGAGACTATAAAGGAACGGTAACAAAAGCATGGAGTTTTCCCAATGGTTAGATGTAAATAGTAAGATTTACATCAGCAGAAGCGTGATTGTCTTGAGCAATATAACGTTGAATGGTTTAAGCAAGTGACGGTAATAGACCTCCCGAAGAGGGATGGGAATGACCCTTTTTGCGACCTTTATAGGTCTCGAGTTTTTGGGATATGGAGGAATGGTGCAGATTAGAACCTTAAGGGTGTAAGCACATAAGGACCTAGTTGGATCCGGTAGAAGGTGAAGTTCCTAACTTGCTTTAAGCAAATGGGAAGATATAAAAAGGAGTTGCACGGTATTTGGTTCTTAAGGAAGGAATGATAAGTTGTCATGAACAAGAAATGAGTCGAAGTGGTTAGACTCACCCAAAGGAGCTATGGAGGCTATTGTGTGAAACGAGGGACCGAAGCTACAATAGTGTTGTAGGCTCTAAGCTTAAGGTGATGGTGCTTGAGAATTCTTGAGTTAGAAGTTTCAGTGGTTTGGAATGGGGAATTTCTTCCGGTCTTCCCGTTAGGGCTTTCCGATACGAGTTTTGAGGAAAGATACGAGTCGGGAAGTTGAACTTTGGCTATAGAGAAATGTGTAAGGCTACTAATAAGGATAAGTACCTTCACCCCGTAGTGGATGACTTGTTAGACTAGTTGGTGTGGTTACTAAGTTTGACTAGATCGACTTGGAGTCGTGATGTCACCAGATTTGGGTGGTGAGAAGAAAGGACCTTTGTAAGGTGGCATTTAGGGTTGATATGGTTACTACAAGTGTAGTGAAGCCATTTGAGATCACAAGTGCGACTGATGCGTTGGAGTTTACACAGATGAGTATCCATCGGTTTCGGAATCGAGTTACGATGAAGTTGCGCAATTTGTGTTGTTTTAGGAGGGTCCGAGGGGGACCCTAACCTAAGGATTTTATGACAGTTATGATGCATGAGTTGCGCTAATGATTTTTATGATTGGATTTGACAATGCCTTGTTGTACTCTCAGAATTGAGAGGAAAGAGCTTGGCATTGGATGACAAGGATAACGGTTATGCAAGATAAGAGGATAACTAGAGTTATCAAGGCTGGTTGGGACGTCCGAGATGACCTCCTAAGAGACATTGCGGGTTGAGGATATCCAGTAGATGGGATGAGAACGAGGTGACAGTTTCGGTAATAACTTCAAGGTACGTGAGAAATATGAAGTTTATAAGTTGGTGGGCCATAACCGCCGAGTTGCGGGATGGTTGGGACACTTTCTTCCTTTCTGAAGAAGTCTATTGGATCGTGGGATTCGAGACGTATCCGTGGAGTTTTAACAGAAGCAGAAGAGGTGAGTGACCTCCATTTCGTTTTCTTTGACACAAACATCAAGTTATGGGGACTGTATGACATTTTGGATACAACAAAGCGGGGCTTGAGATGCATATGAAGTGACAAGAGAGGTTTCATGTGTACAAGGGCGATTGTGGGTATGTAAGAAGAAGGACCGACTAAGGGTCGAAAGTTGGCCGTTTAAGGGCACGTGCTTATGATGAAGTCGGTATCCTGTTGTGGGAAACATGCTATTCTGGTGTTAGCATGAAATATGACTATATTTTAGGCACTTGTTTTAGTTGTTTTTTCCTCTTTTATGTGTACATAGATATGAGTTTGAGGCATTTGTGTGCTCATTCACCCACTTTGTCAATATAGAGATCTACACTAGCTTTGTTTTGTTTTTAGGGGAATAAAGGCTTGGATTGGAGCAAAATGTGGAAGAAGAGGAGTATTTGATCATGCTTGATGGCAAGGAGATGCTTTGGAGAGGCTATGGAAGGAGCTTGAGTGAAGAACATCACGAAACAAAGGCAAGAACAAAGAATTTGGGATTCCACGCCCTAAATTACGGTCATAGATAAGAATTTGGAGAACCACGCTCTAAATTACGGCCGTGGATTTGGCAATTTTATCGTGGAAGCAAGTTTGAAGCACAACAGAAAGTTACACGGCCTAAACCACGGCCGAGGAAATTTGTTCATGTCCGTAATTTCCATGATTTTGTGACGTGTCATATTTGCCTCGTCAACAACGTCATTGGGCTTTCCCGTAACCCTAATTCGCCCTATAAAAAGGCTTGAAAAAGGAGTTTCGAGGACTTTTCGCTTACATCTTCGCTTAGGGCATTGAAGACGGCTGGCTTAGGGTTCATTTGACCTGGAGGATTCGAGATTGGTGAAAGACGAGACATTGGAGATTAGGTACTTTGGAGATTTTCTTAGGGTTTTCACTTTTGGAGACGGATTGACACTCCGTTCTTCATTGTTCCCTAAGATCGCTGTGAGGATTCTTATTTTATTTCCTGAATTCATAAACATACTACTTTTGTTATTCGGATTCGAGATTGACTTTGATTGTTTATTGAGTTTTCGAGGGTTTTCATCTTTCTTTCTTCTTAATTTGATTTTTGATATCATGATGATGGTTATTGGCTAAAGCCCTTTAGCAATTCTAAGGTGAAGGGTTGATAGTTGTGGCTTAGATAATGATAGATCGATCGTAACTTGATTGGACCCTGAGAGTGTGAGAAACATGATCGTCACCCTAAATAAAGGTATGTTCTTGAGTTCCACGGCCGTGGAATATCAAGATCTAGCCGTGATTTTCCCGGTTTTACGACCTTTGCCTTTGCTTTAATCCAAAATTAAAGATTTGCTTTAACCTAGCCTTGGCTTGCCTTTCCTAGGTAGTAGTGAGACTCAACATCCTCTATTTCGGTTGCGATTGTCACAACCTTAACCGTTTTAGTTCATCGTTGATTCCTTGGGTTTAGGCATGTGTTTTTGAGATTAATTCTTGTGCTTAGATCCTTTCTATATTGTAGCCTCAACAACCTTTATAGAGAAAGTCTTTGGGTTAGACATATAGGGTTTTGGAACTTCACCGTACATTACCTTGCATTAGTTATACCTTTGCAACCTCAACTCTGTCCTTATATCTATGGAATATCTTGAATCGATTGGCACAATTAAAGAGCTGGATCTTTAGGATTGCTATTTTCTGCAACATTTGCAAAGCTTTTATACTTTTACTTGCTCGATTATTCGAAACTAAATTTGACTCACCAAATCTCTGAGTTCGATACTCTGCAATAATTGCTTGACTACGCCAATCCGTACACTACGGATTCGCTTGCTTTTGCTTCAGTTTTATATTTAAAACTTTTTTGCACGCACACTTTGAGGTGAACAAATTTTTGGCGCCGTTGCCAAGGATTTGGTCTAAGCCAAATCCGGTTTTCGGTTTTCGAGCTTGGGGGCTTTGCTCTTGTTATTTGATATCTATTTTTGAGTGATTTTTGCAGATTCTTTAGGTATATGCGAAAGACTATATCTACCAAAGATCTAGTTCCTTTTGATCCAGAACTTGAGAAAACTTTAAGAAGAAAGTTGAAAGAGAAAAAGATGGCTAAAAATAATTAGAAAAACATCCAAGCGGAGTTGGATGAAGCTCAACTTCAACTTAAGTTGAGTGAAAAGGCTCGTCTAGAAGAATTACAAAGTCATCAATTCCAAATTGATGAGCTCAAGGCTATGATGTTGGACATGAAGCTGGAGCTGAATGATGCTAAGAAGAAGAAGGTCCAGAAACCAACTAAGTCCACTAAACTTGTGAAAACTTGTGAAAACTTCTTTTTTAGGTATATGCGAAAGACGAGATCTACCAAAGATCTAGTTCCTTTCGATCCAAAACTTGTGAAAACTTTGAGAAGAAAGTTGAAAGAGAAAAAGATGGCTGAAAACAATGAGAGAAACATCCAAGCAGAGTTGGATGAAGCTCAACTTCAACTCAAGTTGAGTGAGAAGGATCGTATAGAAGAATTACACCGTCATCAATTTCAAATAGATGAGCTCAAGGCTATGATGCTAGACATCAAGTTGGAGATGAATGATGCTAGGAAGAGGAAGGTCAAGAAACCTAAGTCCATTAGAGCTGAATCATCCGACGATGAGGATGTTGATATGCCACCACTAGAGGACATTGATCCGGTGATCCATCCCGTTCGTAACAACCCTAGACCACCGGTTGTCCCTCGCATTCCCGCTGGAGATGTGAGAGTTGCTCATGAAGGGGATGAACCACGGACTCTTGGGCAAAGAATGGATCGAATTCAGCAACCACGCCGTCTAGGTGTGAATTTCGGAGCCGAGGATATCAAGGAATTCAGTTTTAGCCCGCAAGTTATCACCATGGTTCGCCAAAGTCAATTTGGTAGAACAAGTGCTGAATCTCCACACCAACATTTGTAGAATTTTGAGATTCTCATAGAGACATTGAAGCCGAAGAGGGCTACCAACAATAACTACAAGATCAAACCGTTCTTCTTCTCTTTGAAGGACAAGGCTTTGGCTTGGTATCAAGCTCTTCCAGCTGGAAGGCTTAACGCATGGGAGGATCTATCTTCGAAGTTCCTCACCAAGTTCTTTCCGGCATCCAAGACGGCGGAGTTGAGAGGTAAGATTAATGCATTTTCTATGAAAGCTAACGAAAGTTTGTTTCAATCATGGGAAAGATTTCAGGATCTCTTATTGGATTGCCCACAACATGGCATTTCAAAGCTGGAATTACTGGAGATCTACTACAAAGGGTTGGATGTGGAAACACAACTCAATCTCCAATCTCTTTCTTGTGGTATATTCATGGACATGAGAGAAGCTGACGCTTGAGACTTCATTGAGAAGCAAGCCCAGGTAATTGAGAAGTATTCCCACCGGAAGGTGGATCCAAATAGCCGGAATCAAGTGGATTCGGGAGCTAAGCTAACACAAGCTGCACAAACTCAAATATTCTCCCTCAACACCGAAATCAAGGAGTTGAAGGAAATCATTAGAGTTGGCCTTCAAAAGCCAAATGAGCAAGATGTTGGCTACTTAGGAAACAACAACAACAACCACCAAGGGAATAGGAACAACAATCGGAACAACAATTGGAATAACAACAACTGAAATTCCAACAACAATTGGCGGTCCAACTGACAACAAAATTCCGGTAATTCCTATCCAAATTCGTGAAATTCACTAACACCTCCATCTTCTTCTACTCCTTTGAAAAGCTAGGGGCAAACATCAAATGGATCAAACAGACGGAGAAGGAGAAGCCCAACCTATGTTGGAGACGATCTTAGGAAAGCTCCAAGGGTTGGAGAGTTACATAACTTCGGTTGATAAAGCACACAAAGCTTTAGAAAACCAAGTATTCAGCAAGACCGGAGAAGTTCCTATAGATCAAGGGAAGCTTCCCGGAAAGACGAATGATAACCCAAAAGGAAGGGTGATGGCTATCACAACTAGGAGCGGTGTGACAACTACCGACCCGCAGCCCAAGTTTGTGGAAGTTCTAGCTGAGAAGGGAAAGGATAAGGAGAAGGAGAAGGAAGATATCTATGTTTCTCCTCCAACTTACAAACCCCCTCTACAATTCCCGCAATCTAGAGCAAGAGCGCGTCTAGATAAACAATTCGGTAAGTTTATTGAACTAATGAGCAAACTGCACATTAATATTCCTTTCATTGATGCTATTGTAGGTATGTCCGCTTATGGGAAGTTTTTGAAAGAGCTCCTCTCTAACAAGAGGAAGCTAGAAGACTTTCGAGAAGTCAAGATGAGTTCAGAATCGTCGGAGCTCATCAAAACGATGACGGAAAAGATGCCCCCAAAGCTGAGAGATCCGGGGTCATTTTGCATTCCAATTGGAGTGGGAGAAGTCACATATGACGCTCTTTGTGACATAGGAGCAAGCGTTAGCATCATCCCGCTTGCTTTGTGTAGGAAGGTCGGTTTAGGTGAACCTAAACCGGTGAAGATGACGTTGTACATGGCGGATCGATCCATAACTCGTCCCGTCGGTATCATTGAAGACGTCCTAGTCAAGCTCGGTAAGTTTTACATTCCAATAGATTTTGTTGTACTTGACATTCCTGCAGATTGTCCGGTTCCGATCATACTCGGAAGACCGTTTCTTGCAACATCCGGTTGTATGGTCGATTGCAAGAATTCTAGACTAGCCTTCGACATAGGAGAAGAGAAGGTTGAGTTTTTTTCTCTCAACTTCGGTGAAAGAGCAAGCTCTTGGAGAGGACATGTTTAACATCTATGACGAAGAAGCGTCTAGAGAAGAAGTGAGTTCGATTCTATTCAAAGATCCATTGCAAAAGGTCATAACCATGAGCATCTTGGAAAAAGGAGAGGAAGAGGATTGCAATGTTGAGATTGAAGCATTGGAAAAGCTAAAGAAAGTGCAAGAGGAAGAGTTTGAAAAACTTTACGATGGCTCAGAAAACGTGAGGAACCACGGACAATCGTGCTATTCCACGGCCGTGGTTTCACCCAAGTTGCCCGTAAACTGCTATTTTGAGAGCAACAGTAAGTTACACGGTCTAAACCACGACCGTGGAAGTGACAGTGGTTCCGTAATTGAGTTCCACGCCCAAAACCACGACCGTGGAAGTAACAGTGGTGCCAGAATTGAGTTCCACGCCCAAAACCACGGCCGCGGAAGTAATAGTTGTGCCGTAATTTTGGGAATTTCTGAGAACAATTCCGTTCTTTCCACAAATGCTCTTGAGTCTTCTTCAATCACTCCTACACCCTTAGAGACTTCTAAGGAAGCGTCGGACACACCTCAAGACTCATCAAAGAGATCAATAGCAATGGAATTGAAGCCACTTCCCACACATCTTCAGTATGCATTTCTTGGAACTAATTCTACTTTTCCCGTAATTGTTAGTTCCGAATTAAGTGAAGATGAACATAAGAAACTAATGGTTGTTCTAAGGAAACATAGGAAAGCCTTAGGTTATACCATAGAGGATCTTGTAGGAATTAAACCATCATTATGCTTGCACAAGATTCTAATGGAGGAAGATTTTAAGCCTTCGCGACAACCTCAAAGACGGTTAAATCCGATCATGAAGGAGGTTGTTAAGAAGGAAATTACTAAGTTACCTGATGCAGGTATCATCTATCCTATCTCCGATAGCAAGTGGGTGAGCCCCGTTAAAGTTATCCCGAAGAAAGGAGGAATGATGGTTATCACTAACAAGAACAATGAGCTCATTCCTACAAGAACCGTGACGGGATGGAGGATGTGCATTGACTAACGCAAGCTAAACAATGCAACTAGGAAAGATCACTTATCGCTACCATTCATAGACCAAATGCTTGAGAGGTTAGCACAACACTTCTATTTCTGTTATCTTGACGGTTATAGTGGTTTCTTCCAGATTCCGATCCATCCGGACGATCAAGAGAAGACCACATTAACGTGCCTGTGGGGTACGTTTGCATATAGAAGGATGCCATTTGGGCTTTGCAACACCCCTGCCACCTTTCAAAGGTGCATGAGGGCCATCTTCTCCGAGTATATTGAGGAAATCATACAGGTTTTTATCGACGATTTTTCTGTTTATGGTTTCTCATTCAATAATTGTCTTTCTAACCTTTCTCTTGTGTTGCAAAGGTGTGAAGACACTAACCTAGTTCTTATTTGGGAGAAGTGTCAATTCATGGATAGGGATGGCATTGTACTAGGATACTTGATCTCTAGTAGGGGGATCGAAGTTGATAAGGCGAAGATAGAGACTATAGAGAAACTTCTTCCTCCATCTTCGGTGAAGGGGATAAGAAGTTTTCTTGGACATGTTGGTTTTATAGATGCAGTTTTTGATTTTTCACAGGATTGTTTAAATGCTTCCTATAAGATCCGGGAAGCTCTCATCTCAGCCCCGATTATCCAACCTCCGGACTGGAATCTCCCGCTCGAGGTTATGTGTGATTCAAGTGACGTAGCTGTTGGAGCGGTGTTAGGACAGAATAAAGACGGCCGAACCAATGTTATTGTTCGCTCCAAATGGTGTGTGCAAGCTTTAAATTTATAACCCAAGATGTATGCTTAAAACAAGGATGCGAACCCGCAGTGTACGGGTCAATCGTAGTAAAAGCAAGAATTCCGGGGTGTCGATCTCAAGGACATAGGTGAAACAAAACCAATATAGGTAGTCAATATTGCAATTAACCACAAAAGCAGTTAAAGCAATCAAAGATTATAATAAAGTCAATTAAGGAAATATGCAAATTCTAGGGATTAAAGAATCTAGTTGTGGTTCCAACTCAAGATCTCAAGATAAGCTGACAAAGCTGAGATTTTGCAACGGAAGGTGTTACTAAAGTGGAATAGATCACCGGGTAAGTCTCACTACTCACTAACTCCAAGCCAAAGAACCTATCACCGGGTAAGTCTCAAGTTACTAAGGAAAAGAATTATAATCTCAAACCAATACACCAACTAAGGGAATAGAATCAACCTTTACCGGATAAGTCTCAGGCTAACTCACAAAGATGGAATGAAGGCACACTCAAACCCCAATAAAGGACAAACCTTTATTACCTACACTTATGATCACGGGTAAACAAACAAAGGAATTACCGGGTAAGTCACATCCTAAGCTTGCATTGAACCAGGAAAGGTGTAATAAGAATAGGATTTGGCAAAGTCTAACAATTAACTCTCAGTTACGGATCAGAAAAGTCACCTCGGTCAGTCAAGTTCCACCCCGGCCGAGATGTTCATCGACTGAATGAGATGTTCTAGGGTTAAGGACAAAGACTCGAACTTTCAAGGTCCTACTGGAATTTAAGATTATTCTATCATTGTTTTTCCCACAACCTTCGGCCAATTGCCCTAGAATCGCACAAAGAAATTAGCCACTCATCATCATGAAAGCAATAATCAAATATATGGGAAGAGAATGAATATTTGAACACAAAAACCTTAAGAACAAGGCTTCAATAACTGAATCAAATATCAAACAAATAAGCGTTCCTTGGATCACAAATCCAACAAGACGAATCAACAAGAAGGGAATCTAAGAAAGTCTTACAAAACCCTTCACAAAGCTATAATAAGCTATCAATCCTTCCTAGATTGATCTTCAATCTTCCTTCAAAACTCTGGAGAAAATCCCTTAATTGTTGGATGCTATCAGCCCTCTAAGCATGTATAAGCATGGTTGAACTTGTGAAAAATCCAACCCTTTATATAGGAGAATTATCTTCCAAAGACAAAATATCTTAAAAAGATAATTTCCTATAAAATATATCCATATCTCCTAAAATAAATATCTAAAATATATTATCTTCCTTCCAGAAATACAGCCCAAAAATATAAGACCTCTCCTTCCAAAAATAAAAGATCTCAGCCAAATAAAGTATATCTCGCCGCGTCAGGATATTCACCTCGGTCGAGACGCTCCCTTAGATCACCTCGGTCGATATGACTCTGTAGTCAACCGAGGTGACTCTAAACTGAATGTGAAATCTCTCAAATTTGGTCCAAAGTAAATCTCTAATTCAATTCCATGCTTCCTAGATTCTTCCTTAAACTCCTAAATGTAGCTCCAATGACTCTTTAGCTCCTTTAGCTCCATTTTGATCCAAAATGTGCCATTTTACCTACGATTACAACGAAACTTGGTGTAGACCTCGATTCCCGCAAAGGTAGATGAAACGACGATATAATCACATAATATACATTCAAACATGCAGATTATTGAAGATAAATTGCCTAAACAAGTCCCATAATATAGACTATAATTCATGCTTTCAAGAAACCCCATACTTGTCCCTTGCTTGTCCCCAAGCAAGTTCCAAATCTTAAGTACAAGATAGAATGGATTATAAGTCATAAAGATCAATGGAAAGTCTTTTAAAACATTTTTTTTTGTGGTGTGCTCCAATCATAGATCACTCTAAGAGAATGCTTCATGGAATTTAAAATCAAAACATGCTCAAAACATTTTATAAATATAAGAAAGTTGTTCATCTTTGCATAAAATCATAGAATGCATAATAAATCATTATTATCGAAATTAATCATGTATAATCCAGTTTAAACCACCAAGTCAATCAACAAGCTCGAGGTCTCAAGGGCTTCCAAAAGAGGTCAAAAAACGTGTGAGGGTGGGATGTAGTTAGGGAATGTGGTGCTAGAATCCGGGAAAAGGATCTTTACTTCACTTGCTTTGAACTTCAACATCTTCCAAAAATAAGCTTTGCTTATTTTACTTTTTTACTTTTTGGGATGCATGGACAGAGGTGCACAATAACCGAAGCCTAGGAAATCAGCAGTCATTAATTTCTCGAGATGCCTCAAACCCTTGATGCACATACCATGACCCGTTAGGAATATCGCTCAATCCGACATTGGCAAGACACAAACACCCGGCTATGTGAATGGTGCCGAATTACTCATCATCATGATTGACTTCCCCAAACCTATTTGTTTCTTTCTAACGTTCAGCCAACATCTCAACTTTTCTTTCACTTGCTTTTCACTTGCTTGCTTCCAAATTCCCGGAGAGGTAAAGGGAGGAAAATATGTATATGAGGGGCTAAGCATGATCAAGAAGAAGAAGAAAAGAGAATGATTTGCCTTAATCATCCTAGGAAGAAAGTGAGAGAACTCATCATGTGGTGTCAACCTTCAAATTCAACATAATTTGGATAAAAACAAAGTATTAAACATGCCAAAAATTCAAACAAAGCATTTAGCAACTTAAACATATCATAAAACCTTTCAAACATATTAAGATTTCAAAACCAGTCAGCATACAAGATCTTCATCGAGGTCATATCCAGATAAGAAGCATCAAAATCGTTTCGAAAACTGTCTCAGTTAAACCACCTCGGTCGAGATGTTCTAAGTCAACCAAGGTACTGCACCTCGATTGGTCGGAATCACTTCGTTCGAGGTCATAGAAAGTTTTTTTCTTAACCAGTTTTTGACGTTTTTCTCAATCAAATAACCTGTATGCATGCATGTAGTTTCAGATAAGCACATAGAGCATAAGAAAATCATAAATATCCGAATCAAGTCATACAAGCATACATAATGTCGAATAATACACATAAATACACCATACTTAGGACACATTGTCCCAATGGGTCAAGATAAGTCTAAGGAAACGGGAAGAACTCACCGGACATAAGCTGAGCTGCATAATAAATAAAGAAAAGAAATCCCTTCGAGCTCTAGTCCTGATATGCTGGCGGTGGTGGTGGATATGGTATGTACGGATGATGGGACGGGTCGAATGGATATCCCATCATATGCTGGAACTGGATCTTGTTAGCATGAAATATTGCGATATTCTAGGTACTTTTTCTACTTGTTATCATCCATTATAGTGTTCATTGATGAGGCATTGCAGCAATTGTTAGCTAGTTTGTCTATATTGTCGATATGGAGGTCTACATAAGCTTTTTATTGATTATAGGTGAATAAGAGCTAAAACGGATCCAATTGAGAGAGAAAGGAGAAGATTTGAGCACATCCAAGGATTAAGGACACATCAAAGAAGCCAAGGGAGATGCTAGGATAAGGAATGGCATGACAGAAAGGAAATCACAAGCAATTTACACTTCCACGCTGTAAAATACGGTCGTAGAGAAGTCCACGCCCAAAACCACGGCCGTGGATCTTGACAACATGAACGTGGAGTATTCTAGAAAGTTACACTGTATAAAGTACGGTCGTGGAAATCATGAAGAACCGTAATCCAATTCCACGCCCTAAACCACGGTCGTGGAACTCCAGGAAACCGTGATTTAGGTGATCTTTTGACGAATAAATTATTGACACATCATTTATGCATATGGGCCGGACGGTTATTTGACCCTTCATTATAAAAGGGCTGGAGGGGAAAGATTTCGGCACTTCAGCTTACACGTGCTTAGGGATGTATTGGATGTCTGGAGATTTGCACTTGCAAACGTGATTCGCGAGGGTTTGAAGATTTGGGAGTTGTTTGTGGAGGAAGTTACGCCTTTTGTCCTAGGTTTGATTAGAAGACGGATTGATATCCCGTTCTTCGTTCTTATCGAGGATTGTTATTGATTTGTGTTTATTCCAAATCTGATATACATTATCATCCTTTTTTGTGGATTTGAGATTGATTTAAGATTTATAGAAGGTTTTCGAAGGTTTTCATCTTTCATTCTTCTTAAACTTGATTTTGATATTATAATGATAGTTATTGGCTAAAACCCTTTAGCAATTCTAAGGTGAAGGGTTGATAGTTGTGGCTTAGATGATGATAGATCGATCGTAAACAGATTGGACCATGAGAGTTAGAGAGATTTGCTGACGAACCAAAATCACGGTCTATTCGTGAGGTTCCACGGCCGTGGAACTCAAGATCTACTTGTAATTTACAGCAGTTTACGAACTTTGCTTTTACTTTGATCCAAGGTTAAAGATTAGCTTTAATCTAGTCTTGACTTACCTTTTCTAGGTAGTAGTGAAGCCTCAACAACCTCTACTTCGATTTCGAGTGTCACAACCTTAATCGGTTTAGTTAGTTTTGATCCTTGGGTTACAAGTTTGGGTATTTGAGATTAATTCTTGTCTTTAGATCCTTTCTATACTGAAGCCTCAACAACCTTTATTGAGAGTGTCTTTAGATAAGTCATATAAAGCCTTGGAACTTCACCGTACATTGCTTTACATTAGCATACCTTTGCAACTCTTAACTCTGTCCTTATATCTTAAGTATATCTTGAATCGATTGCCAAAATTTAGATACCTGGATCTTTAGGGTTGCTGTTTTCCCAATATATTTGCAAAGCTTTACCCTTTTACTTGCTTGACAATCTTAGAACTGAATTTGTTCCCCCCAAATCCCTGTGTTCGATACTCTGGAATTCTTGCTTAACTACACCGATCCGTATACTGCGGGTTCGCTTGCTTGATTCTAGTTTTATAAATTTATAGCTTATTTGCACGCACGCTAAGTGGCGAATAAGTTTTTGGCGCCGTTGCCAGGGATTTGGTTTAGGCCGAATTCAGTTACCGGTTGTCAAGCTTGGGAGCTTTTCTCTTGTTATTTGATATCTCCTTTGAGTGATAGTTGCAGGTTACTTTAGGTATATGCGCAGGTCTAGGAACAACAAGGACCTCTTACCTCTTGATCAAGAACTTGAGAAGACTTTGAGGAAGAAACTCAAAGAAAGAAAGATGGCTGAAGATAAGGAGCGGGATTATCAAATAGAGTTAGCGGAATCTGAAGCTCAACTTAGATGGAGCGAGAAGACTCGCAAGGAAGAATCGGATCGTCATCAATTGCAAATTGATGAGCTAAGGGATATGATGTTTCAAATGAGGCTCGAATTGAGCGATTCCAAGAAGAAGGAGAGGAGGAAACCAGCAAGATCGGTTAGAGCCAACTCATCCGATGAGGATAGTGACTCTTCCATACCATCTCTTGAGGATCTTAATCCTACGGTCAACATGAATCAATTTAATCCAAGACCGGCTGCCAACTATCGTGTCCCGGCTGGGGGTGCGAGAGCTGCTCGTGTGGATGAAGAGCCAAGAACTCTTGACCAAAGGATGGATCCAATTCAGCAACCACGCCGTCTAGGTGTGAACTTTGATGTTGATGATATGCAGGGGTTTAGCTTCAACCCACAAGTCATTACCATCGTTCGCCAAAGTCAGTTTGGAGGACCGAGTAGCGAATCTCCACATCAACATTTACAGAATTTTGAGATCTTAATGGAGACAATGAAGCCAAAGAATGCAACCACCAACAACTACAAGATCAAGCCATTCTTCTTCTCTTTGAAAGGGAAAGCTTTATCTTGGTATCAAGCTCACATGGGAGGATCTTTCTTCGGAGTTCCTCACCAAATTCTTTCCGCCATCTAAAACGGCGGAGTTGAGAGGTAAGATTAATGCATTTTCTATGAGATCTAACGAAAGTTTGTTTCAATCTTGGGAAAGATTTCAGGATTTACTATTGGATTGCCCACACCATGGCATTTCAAAATTGGAGCTATTGAAGATATACTATAAGGGGCTGGATATGGAAACACAATTCAAGCTCCAATCCCTTTCATGTGGTACATTCATGGACATGAGGGAAGATGACGCTTGGGACTTCATTGAGAAGCAAGCCCGAGTCATTGAGAAATATTCTCACTGGATAGTAGAAGCAAATCGAGTGGAGCAAGGAGCAAAGCTAACACAAGCCGCTCAAACTCAAATCTTTTCTCTCAACTCCGAGATTAAAGAATGGAAGGAAGTCATAAAGGTTAACTTTCCAAATCAAAAGGGGCAAGATGTGGATTATTTAGGAAACAACAATAACCACAATGGGAATGAGAATACAAACCGCAACAAGCGGAACAATTGGAACAACAACAATAACCGGAATAACAATTGGAACAACAATAGAGGTTCAAACAACAACAATTGGCGTTCCAACCAACAACACAATTCCTGTAATTCTTATCCCAATTCAGGAAATTCACTAACTCCACCTTCTTCTTCTTCCATTCCTTTGAAAAGTCAGGAACAAGCATCTAATAGTGGAAGCACTTCGGGGAAAGAGAAGCCCGATCCCATGTTGGAAACAATTTTGGGAAAGCTTCAAGGATTGGAGAGTCACATCACTAAAGTTTATAATCACATTACTAAGGTTGATAAAGCTCCAAGTTTTTAGAAAAACAAATGTTTAGCAATGCTGATGAAGTTCCTAGGAATCAAGGAAAACTTCCAGGAAAGACGGAGGATAACCCAAAGGGAAGGGTGATGACTATTACAACTAGGAGCAGAGCAACAACCACCGACCCACAGCCTAAGTTTGTGGAAGTTCCCGTTGAGAAGGAGAAAGAGAAGGGGAAGGAGAAGGAAGACATCTACATTCCTCCTCCAGCTTACAAACCTCCCCTACCATTCCCGCAATCTAGAGCAAGAGCGCGTCTAGATAAACAATTCGGTAAGTTTATTGAACTCATGAGCAAACTGCATATTAATATACCTTTCATCGATGCAATTGTAGGTATGCCAGCTTATGGAAAGTTCTTAAAAGAGATCCTCTCTAACAAGAGGAAATTAGAGGATTTTGGAGAGGTCAAGATGAGTTCAGATTCGTCGGATCTCATTAAGACAATGAAGGAAAAGATGCCCCCAACGTTAAAGGATCCGGGGTCGTTTTGTGTTCCCATAGGAGTGGGAGATGTCACATATGATGCATTATGTGATTTAGGAGCAAGCGTGAGCATTATTCCGCTTGCCATATGCAGGAAGATCAGTTTAGGGGAACCTAAACCGGTGAAGATGACGTTATTTATGGCGGTTCGATCCATAACTCGTCCCGTCGGCATAGTTGAAGACGTCCCGGTCAAGCTTGGTAAGTTCTATGTTCCTATAGATTTTGTTGTGCTTGACATTCCTGCAGATAGTCTGGTCCCGATCATACTCGGAAGACCGTTTCTTGCAACAGCTGATTGTATGGTTGATTGCAAGAATGCTAGACTCACTTTCGACATAGGGGAAGAAAAGGTAGACTTCGTTCTGTCCACTTTGGTGAATGAACCAGCTTTTGAAGAGGATATATTCAACATCCATGACGAAGAGCTATCTAGAGAGGAAGTAAGTTCGATTTTCTTCAAAGATCCCTTGCAAAAGGTGATCTCTATGAGCATTAAGGACATAGGGGAAGAAGAGGAATGCAATGAGGAAATTGAAGCTTTAGAGAAGCAAAAGGAAGTGTATGAAGGAGAGTTTGAAAAATTCTACGATGGGTTAGAGAATGTGAGAAATCACTGTCTGTCGTGCTATTCCACGGCCGTGGAATCCACCAACATGGCTGTAATCAGCTATTCAGAGAACTCCAGTAAGTTACTCGGCCAAAACCACGGCCGTGGAACAAACAGAGGCACCGTAATTGATTTCCACGCCCAAAACCACGGCCGTGGAGGAAACAGGGGAGCCGTAATTTTGGGTGAATCTGAAGACAATTGTGTTCTTTCCACCCCTTCTTTTGATTCTTCTCCAACAACTTCTACACCCTTAGAAACTTCTAAGGAAGTAATGGACACTCCTCAAAAGCCATTAGAGAGTCCTATAGTCATGCAATTAAAGCCAATTCCCGCACATCTAAGGTATGCATTTCTAGGACATAATTCTACCTTTCCGGTAATTGTTAGTTTCGATTTGAGTATAGATGAACATAGTAAGCTTATGGTTGTTCTTAAGAAACATAGGAAAGATTTAGGTTACACTATAGAGGACCTAGTAGGAATCAAACCTTCACTATGCATGCATAAAATTCTAATGGAAGAGGATTTTAGAACTTCGCGACAACCTCAAAGGCGGTTAAATCCGACCATGAAGGAGGTTGTCAAGAAGGAAATTCTTAAACTACTTGATGCAGGTATCATCTACCCTATCTCCGATAGCATGTGGGTGAGTCCCGTACAGGTGGTTCCAAAGAAAGGAGGGATGACGGTCATCATCAACAAGAACAACGAGCTCATTCCTACACGAACCGTGACAGGATGGAGGATGTGCATAGACTACTGCAAGATAAACAACACAACGAGGAAGGATAACTACCCACTACCCTTCATCGACCAAATGCTTGAGAGGTTAGCACAACACTCACACTTTCGCTATCTTGACGGTTATAGTGGTTTCTTTCTGATCCCGACACATCTGGACGATCAAGAGAAGACCACATTCACATACCCGTGGGGTACGTTCGCTTATTGGAGAATGTCGTTCGGGCTTTGCAATGCCCCAGCCACCTTTCAAAGGTGCATGATGGCTATCTTCTAGGAGTACATAGAGGAAATCATGGAGGTTTTTATGGATGATTTTTCTGTTTATGGCTCCTCTTTCGATAATTGCCTTTCTAACCTTGCTCTTGTGCTACAAAGGTGTGAAGACACTAACCTAGTTCTTAATTGGGAGAAGTGTCAATTTATGGTGAAAGAAGGCATTGTATTAGGACACTTAATCTCTAGCAGAGGGATTGAAGTAGATAAGGCTAAGATAGAGACTATAGAAAAGCTTCCTCCTCCAACTTCGGTGAAAGGGATAAGAAGTTTCCTAGGACATGCTGGATTTTATAGACATTTTATAAAGGATTTCTCTAAGATATCAAAGCCGCTTACTAATCTACTGATGAAGGATGCAGTTTTTGATTTCTCGCAGGAATGTTTAGATGCGTTTAATAAGATTCGGGAAGCTCTAATCTCAACCCCGATTATTCAATCTCCGGATTGGAATCTTCCATTCGAGGTTATGTGTGATGCAAGTGACGTAGCTATAGGAGCTATGCTTGGGAAAAAGAAGGAAGGACGAACCCATGCTATCTACTACGCTAGCAAGACGCTAGATGAAGCGCATCTCAACTACGCCACTACCGAGAAAGAATTTTTAGCAATTGTATACGCATTTGAAAAGTTTCGCTCTTATCTTGTGGGTGCAAAGGTGATTGTATACACGGATCATGCTGCGATCCGGTATTTGCTTGCAAAGAAGGATGCGAAGCCAAGGCTAATTAGATGGATTTTTCTCCTAGAAGAATTCGATCTAGAGATCCGTGACAAGAAAGGTTCACAAATTTCTGTTGCGGATCATTTGAGTCGTCTACCACATCTAGAGGACGACAATCTACCCATAGATGACTCCTTTCCGGACGAGCATTTACATATCATAGAGGAGTGCATCAACAAGATTAGTAAAGGTAATGAGCCATGGTTTGCTGATTTTGTTAACTATTTGGTTTACCAGGTATTACCACCCGGATTATCCTATGCACAAAGAAAGAAGTTCTTTAAGGATGTTCGGGAATACTTTTGGAATGAACCTCTCCTCTTTAAGAGAGCTCCTGACGACCTCATTCGACGATGTGTACCGGATTACAAGATGCAAAGCGTCATCCGTCATTGTCATTCACTACCTTGTGGAGGACATACTAGTTCAAACAAGACTAGCGCTAAGGTATTGCAATCTGGATTCTTTTGGCCTACTTTATTTAAAGATGTGCAAACCTTTGTTTCCTGATGCGATACTTGTCAAAAAACAGGGAACATATCTAGGAGAAACGAGATGCCTCTTAACAACATTCAAGAGGTGGAGATCTTTGACGTTTGGGGAGTAGACTTCATGGGACCTTTCCCATCATCTTGTGGAAATCAATACATACTTCTCGCTGTAGATTATGTTTCGAGATGGGTTGAAGCGATAGCTTCTCCTACTAATGATGCCATGGCTGTGGTTAAGTTCTTTAACAAGACCATTTTCTCACGATTTGGGACACCACGGACTATCATTAGTGATGGAGGCTCTCATTACATTGCCCGACGATTTGAAGCTCTATTAGCTAAGTATGGGGTGACTCACAAGATCGCCACCCCTTACCATCCACAAACAAGTGGACAAGTGGAGATTTCAAACCGGGAGATTAAAGGAATCCTAGAGAAGACGGTTTCAAGGACAAAGAAGGATTGGTCTTTGAAGCTAGATGATGCATTATGGGCATACCGGACTGCATATAAGACTCCCATAGGTACAACGCCATATAACCTTGTGTATGGGAAGTCTTGTCACTTGCCGGTAGAGCTGGAACATAAGGCGTATTGGGCAATAAAGTGGTTGAACTTCGGCATGAAGGAGGCGGGAGAGAAGCGTCTTATGGACCTTAACGAGCTTGAAGAACTTCCCTTGAACGCCTACAAAAACGCCAAGATCTATAAAGAAAGAGCGAAGCGTTGCCATGATAAGCATATCATTTCAAAAGACCTCAAAGAAGGAGATCAAGTTCTCCTCTTCAATTCAAGACTTCGTCTCTTTCTAGGTAAGCTTAAATATCGTTGGACTGGACCTTATCTAATCAAACGTGTTTTTCCCCATAGTGCAGTTGAAGTATGGGGTGAAAAGGGCGGAAGTTTCAAGGTGAACGGTCAACGACTCAAGAAGTACTCACCGGAACTCCAAACCGAAGAGTTCGCACCTACCGCACTTGAATAGGTGCAAGTACGGTCTAGCTACGGAACTTAAGCAAGCGCTTCTTGGGAGGCAACCCAAGGTATTTGTTAGCATGAAATATTGTGATATGTTAGGCACGTTTTCTAGATGTATTTCATCCATATTAGTGTTCATTGATAAAGCATTGAAGCAATTGTGAGCTAGTTTATCTATATTGTCGATATAGAGGTCTACATAAGCTTTGTGTTGATTGTAGGCGAATAAGAGCTAAAACTGAACGAATTAAGAGAGAATGGAGATGAATTGAGCATATCCAAGGATGGAGGACACAACAAAGAAGCTAAGGAAGATGCTAGGATGAAGAATGGTACAAAACAAAGGGAATTACGAGCAACCTATGCTTCCACGCTCTAAAATACGACCGTAATGAAGTCCACGCTCTAAACCACGGCCGTGGAATTTGGCAACATGAGCGTGAAGCATTCCAGAAAGTTACACGGTATAAAGTACGGCCGTGGGAGTTGTGAAGAACCGTGATGGAATCCACGCTCTAAACCACGGGCGTGGAACCCTCTATGACCGTGATTTAGGCGATCTTTTGACGTACTAATTAAAGCCACGATCTTTTACACAATGGGCTGAGAGGTTATTTCTATCCTTCCCTATAAAAGGACTAGAGGAGGGAGAAATCAGGGACCGCGCTTAGACCTCGCTTACACCCTTGCATAGAGCATCATCGCCTGGAGATTTGCTTCCGCAACATTGAGGGTATTATTGGGCGTACGGAGATTACGTCTTTTGTCCTTAGGTTTGATTAGAAGACGGATTGACATCCCGTTCTTCGTTCTCATCAAGGATTGTGATTGTTTGTGTTATTCCGAATCTGATATACATCATTACCTTTGTTTTGGATTTGAGATTGATTTGAAGTTTATTGAAGGTTTTCGAAGGTTTTCATCTTTCATTCTTCTAAATCTTGAATTTGATATCATAATGACTGTTGTTGGCTAAAACCCTTTAGCAATTGTAAGGTGAAGGGTTGATAGTTGTGGCTTAGATGATGATAGATCGATCGTAAACAGATTGGACCTTGAGAGTTAGAGAGATTTCGCCGACAGCCAGAATCACGGTGTGTTCTTGAGTTCCACGGCCGTGGAATCTCAAGATCCACCCGTAATTTTCCCTAGTTTAGGAATATTGCTTTTACTTTAATCCAGAGTTAAAGATTACCTTTAACTTAGTGTTGGCTTGCCTTTTCTAGGTAGTAGTGAAGCCTCAACAACCTCTACTTCGATTTCGAGTGTCATAACCTTAATCGGTTTAGTTAGTCTTGATCCTTGGGTTACAAGTTTGGGTATTTGAGACTAATTCTTGTCTTTAGATCCTTTCTATACTGAAGCCTCAACAACCTTTATAGAGAGTGTCTTTAGATAAGTCATATAAAGCCTTGGAACTTCACCGTACATTGCTTTACCTTAGCATACCTTTGCAACTCTTAACTCTGTCCCTAGTTCTTTAATATCTCTTGAATCGATTGCCACAATTAGACACCTGATCTTTAGGGTTGCCGTTTTCCGAATATTTGCAAAGCTCATACATTTACTTGCTTGACGATCTATAATTGGATTTAACCCCCCAAATCCCTGTGTTCGATACTCTAGAATTCTTGCTTAACTAGGTCGATCCGTACATTGCGGGTTCGCTTGCTTGATTCTAGTTTTATAAATTTAAGACTTATTTGCACGCACGCTAAGTGGCGAACAGTATTGCACTTATATTTTTGTTTTTCATTCGTAGATTAGAGTAACATAGACGTTTTTGTTTTGTTTTGCCTTCGATACCTTCCGGTATGTTCGTGTTTTTGGATTTAGGATCAATGACAGTGGCAAGGGAGAAGGAAAAGTTAGAGGAAATTGACGAAACTTGGACTTTGGCACATTACACAGAGTTCCACGGCCAAAACTACGGTCGTGACAGCTATAGTGACCGTAATTTGCAAAAGCCTGAGAAAAATCACCAAAACCACGGTTCCGTACATTTCCACGGCTGTGGAAACCCTCGAGTAACCGTAATTTTCCAAAAATTTTACGGCCACTATATAAACCACGTTTCTTCACAAAGAACTCCAAAATACCCAATTCCACGCCCCAAAATCGTCGAAAACGACCCTCTTCTCTCAAATCTTCGTTTGTTAATCGTTTCGAACGATTCTTGAACCCAATGTGAAGCAAATTCAACTATCTACAAGATCCAAGCAACAAATCGAGTGGACAATCACTGGAGAAGACGGAATTTGGATTTTAAAAATCCAAAACCTAGGTTTTCTTCTTTTATCCTTCACTTTGTCGATTTGAGTCAATTTCGCAAGAATTTTTTGGAGAACTGATTGGAACTGGATTGGAATTAGTCTAGGGCTGCTGCCTGTTGATTTTGGTGTTGATTGAGTGAATTTTGAGAAATTACGAGCCGAATAACGGTCATTGGGCATTCCACGGCCGTGGAAACTAAGAACAGGGCCGTAATTTTTCGACTGAGATGGATTTGGTTAGGAGAATGTCTGCTAGAACCAACAAGAGGAAAGGGGATGCTTCCTCCTCCTCCCAGGTACACCCTAGTGAGCCACCATCACCCCCACCCCCTAGAATTCCAAAGATCCATGATGATTACCTCGATGCCTTAGAAAGGATCGTGAAGAGACCGGTCATAGGACCACGTTATTTGCTTCTTGAGAATTTAGAGCCACTGAATGTGGTAGGTGACCTTACTTGGCTGTTAGATAGGGCAGGCTTGATCATCTTCTCCGCCATTCGGGAAGATGCATATGAAGAGATTACTAGAGAGTTTGTGATCTCTTTTGAGCACAGTCACGTGGATAGGACAATTTCTTTTCGGCTGATGAAGAGGAACTATGAGTTCTCGATCTTAGAGTTCGGAGCCTTCTTTTGGTTCCATGAGACCTCCAATGGTCGTTTCCCTAGCGGTGTATAAGCTAAGGATTTCTGGGAGGACATTGCTATGACATATGCTAGCGAGGACCGCTAGCAACCTGCTAATACCAAGGCTAAGATTATCTATCACTTAGCCTTGAAGATAACCCACCGAGTACTTTCCGAGTGTCTCTTCCCTAGGACTGAGACTCCTCAGAAGATCAAGACTGATGAGTTGTTTTTGTTGTATTGCATGCTGCACGGTAGACCTGCTGATTGTGCCACCCTCTTAGCTTCTACCATGAGTAAGCTAAAGAACAAGAGGGCTGGTAATATCGGATATGGTGGGATGGTCACCAACATTGCTAGACAGTTGGGTATTGATTTTTCTGCGTGCACTAGGATAGTAGCTGGACCACTGGGACTCCAGAGCCTCATGACTAGAGGTTTGATCTTTCCTAGGCATAAAGGTCCACCTACCGCTGCCATGCCTTG
Source organism: Fagopyrum homotropicum (assembly GCA_033239125.1). Classification (NCBI taxonomy): domain Eukaryota; kingdom Viridiplantae; phylum Streptophyta; class Magnoliopsida; order Caryophyllales; family Polygonaceae; genus Fagopyrum; species Fagopyrum homotropicum. The sequence goes on along the minus strand of BSWB01000007.1, from coordinate 96,091,453 downwards.
GGAGGATAGAGGAGGTAGAGGTGTGGCATGGCTCCCTGAGTATTCCATTATGGCTGGACGCCATAATTGGAAGCAGACATTCGCAGATATGCATGCGAACAGATTAGTAGCCCCTCCTTACGTTCCCCCTGAGATGCCAGCTGCAGATGAGGAGGAGATGAGAGGAGATGACGGTTTTGTGGGAGGAGGTGAGGAGCACGACTTTGGTACTTTTCCGGATCAGTCGGACACATTTCCAGACCTCTCTAGGCAGTCTCCCCACCCTGCTAGACCTTCCGGTTCTTCCTCTCGCCGTGCAAGCGTGAGTGAGAGGCCGACATGGATGGCGACCCCTTCTGATTGGTATAGGACACGGCCGGAGTGGATGGGAGCTCCACCGACTTGGTATGCACAGCCACCGTTTGCACCAGCACCATCAGATGCTCCAGATTGGTACAGCCAGGCACCCAGATGGTACAAGCAGCTTCCAGATTGGGCTACCGACCTGTCCAGGAGAGTAGGAGCTTTGGAGGTCCGGCAGGATGGTAGAGATGTCCGAGCTGACGAGCGCGATAGGATGATGAGGGACATCTACCGCCAGCAGTTTCGGCGGAACTTCGACTCCAGCTTCTTCCCGTTTCCACCACCACCAGCACCACAGTGATGACCATGGATGATTGCTAGCATTAGCCGCTCCACTACCATTTTGTGAGTTCATTTTCTTTCCTTCTTTTCTTTATTTCTTTATTAACATTAGGGACAATGTTTGTCTCAAGTATGGGGTGGGGTGTGACTATCGTTTGTAATAACTCTACTCACTTTTGCTTGCCTTGATTGAGAACACTTTGCATGTTTCATTCCATTGTCACACGTTTCATTATTGCATTGCATGAAAAAGCTTTTGAAAAACCCATAAAAATTGAAAAATTTTGAAAATTTTGTGCTTCTAAGAATTGAGATGATTTCTATGATAATCACTACTTGTGAATTGAGTTTTTGATGATAATTGTATGCCTAAACGGATAATGAATTCAAAAGAAATTGAATGTGTTGATTATTCCTTTCTTGCAAGTTTCATAATGTGAAGAGTTTTATCTAAATCATATTGAGAAATCAAGGTTGAAATCACATGATAAGTTCTTATACTTCTTTTTGAAATGATTAAGGCAATTCGATTTTCTTTCTTCTTTCTTTGGTCATTTAGCCCCTCTATGAAATAATTGCCTCCCTTACCTATCCGGGAATTTGGAGGAGTTGAATTCTGGCATGTTTGATGTGGGAGGGCCATGAAAGCAAAATTTTGCATTCAAAGAATAGAAACGCCAATCTCCTAGGCTTGATGTGCGATATTCCTAACGGATTATGGTATGTGCATCAAGGGTTTGAGGCATCTCGCAAACATTGAGAAACGCCAATCTCCTAGGCTTCGGTTTTTGTGCACCTCTGTCCATAACACCAAAAGTAAAGTCGAAAAATGATGTGAAAAGAAGAGAGCAAAGCTCTAAGTTGATGGTGTTGAAAAAATCAAAAGAAAAAGAAAAGAGTTAGTGTCCACTTTCCCGGATTCATACACCACATCCTTTATAAGTTTTCCCTCCCTTCCACGTTCTAAACCTTATTTGGAAGTCCTTAAGATCAAAAGAGTGTTATTTGGCTTGGTGATCTAAATTGAAGTTTCTTATGATTGATTTTGATAATGTTTGAAGGTTATGATGCTTAAATTGAAGTTTGATCAATTCATGATGTTTCTTTCCTCTTTATTCTTTAGTTATGTATATGAGCGTCTCATGAATGAATGAAGCAAGGTTTGAGAATGATCTATTGACTAGAAGCACATTTACCTAAAAGATGTTTTGTTTTTGAGATTTCATGCATATTTCATCCTAACTTAAGTTCTAAATCTTTTGAAAGACCTTGCTTGGGGACAAGCAAGTATCAGTATTTTGTTAGCATGAAATATTGCGATATTCTAGGCACTTTTTCTAGTTGTTTTTCATCCATTATAGTGTTCATTGATGAGGCAATGCAGCAATTGTTAGCTAGTTTGTCTATATTGTCGATATGGAGGTCTACATAAGCTTTGTGTTGATTATAGGTGAATAAGAGCTAAAACCGAACCAATTGAGAGAGAAAGGAGAAGATTTGAGCACATCCAAGGATTAAGGACACATCAAAGAAGCCAAGGGAGATGCAAGGATGAGGAATGGCACGACACAAAGGAAATCACAAGCAATTTACACTTCCACGCTCTAAAATACGGTCGTAGAGAAGTCCACGCCCAAAACCACGGCCGTGGATCTTGACAACATGAACGTGGAGTATTCCAGAAAGTTACACGGTATAAAGTACGGTCGTGGAAATCATGAAGAACCGTAATCCAATTCCACGCCCTAAACCACGGTCGTGGAACTCCAGGAAACCGTGATTTAGGCGATCTTTTGACGAATAAATTATTGACACATCGTTTACGCATATGGGCAGGACGGTTATTTGACCCTTCCTTATAAAAGGGCTGGAGGGGAGAGATTTCGGCACTTCGGCTTACACGTGCTTAGGGTTGTATTGGACGTCCGGAGATTTGCACTTGCAAATGTGATTCGCGAGGGTTTGAAGATTTGGGAGTTGCTTGTGGCGGAAGTTACGCCTTTTGTCCTAGGTTTGATTAGAAGACGGATTGACATCCCGTTCTTCGTTCTTATTGACGATTGTTATTGATTTGTGTTTATTCCATATCTGATATACATTATCATCCTTGTTTATGGATTTGAGATTGATTTAAGATTTATTGAAGGTTTTCGAAGGTTTTCATCTTTCATTCTTCTTAAACTTGATTTTGATATTATAATGACAGTTATTGGCTAAAACCCTTTAGCAATTCTAAAGTGAAGGGTTGATAGTTGTGGCTTCGATGATGATAGATCGATCGTAAACAGATTGGACCCTGAGAGTTAGAGAGATTTGCCGACGAACCAAAATCACGGTCTGTTCTTGAGGTTCCACGGCCATGGAACTCAAGATCTGCCCGTAATTTACACCAGTTTACGAACTTTGCTTTTACTTTGATCCAAGGATAAAGATTAGCTTTAATCTAGTCTTGGCTTACCTTTTCTAGGTAGTAGTGAAGCCTCAACAACCTCTACTTCGATTTCGAGTGTCACAACCTTAATCGGTTTAGTTAGTTTTGATCCTTGGGTTACAAGTTTGGGTATTTAAGATTAATTCTTGTCTTTAGATCCTTTCTATACTGAAGCCTCAACAACCTTTATAGAGAGTGTGTTTAGATAAGTCATATAAAGCCTTGGAACTTCACCGTACATTGCTTTACATTAGCATACCTTTGCAACTCTTAACTCAATCCTTATATCTTAAGTATATCTTGAATCGATTGCCACAATTTAGATACGTGAATCTTTAGGGTTGCTGTTTTCCCAATATATTTGCAAAGCTTTACTCTTTTACTTACTTGACAATCTTAGAACTGAATTTGTACCCCCCAAATCCCTGTGTTCGATACTCTGGAATTCATGCTTAACTACGTTGATCCGTACACTGCGGGTTCGCTTCCTTGATTCTAGTTTTATAAATTTAAAGCTTATTTGCACGCACGCTAACTGGCGAACAGATCTCCATCATCCGGCACTGGTAGTGTTGACTCTCCAACATCTGATGAGTCCGGCTATCCATCTCTCGGTGAAGGTCATCCAAACGTCTGCCTAGATCGACGGTCAGGGCTGCGTAGGTGTCAATCATCTGACCTGTCAGATCGTCAATCCGGCGGTGAGCTATGGGATCCCTCTGCCTGCGAACTCTATGCCTGGCAGGACGCGCTGGTGCTGCTGCTGGCTCGTCCTCTGTCTCCTCGTCATCTAGATCGACGACTGGTATACTCGGACCAGTTGTATCTGTCCCTGTCTCTATGGCAGCACCGCCATCATCCTCCTCATCAGCCTCCTCCACATCTTGCTACTAGGCTACTACTGCTGCGTCTCTAGCATCCTCAATAAGGGGAATCCACGCAGTGGACCAGTACTGAGGGTTGTAAACCGAAAAATGAGACGACCACCTAATACCCTGAGGCGCAGTCTGCTCCCAAGGCATCGCCATATATGGTATAGTAAGTCCACGAGGAACCAGAATCCTCCTCGTGATCATCTCCTGCAGACCAAGCGGCTCGGCAGCCGCCACCATAGTACATGCGCTCAGATCAAGGTCCATCACTGTAGCAAGATGAGTCACTAAGCTGCCACAACAGATATCTCCCTTTCCCTTCACCTCGGTTGCCTTGACAATCCTCAAGAACACCTCGGTCGAGATGCAGGTCGACTGGACCGAGGTGAAGCGTTGTTTGATTCTAACTCTCAGAAATCCAATTATTTTCCCCCAATATCACTACCAATTGTTCCAATGGGGTACTTAAGCCTTTTTCATCAAGAATGATTGGCAACCAAAGCCAATTTCTTCCAAAATCAGTAAAAGACGAGAAGCTAGGGTTTTTTGTTTTGTTACTCCAGATTCGGCCGATTTGGAGCGTTTTTGTTGATGAATGTCGCTTGCAAACTGATCCTCTACTCTTTCCTTGCAGATTGGGAGCAAGAATCGTCGAAAACGATCGAGAATCGGGGATCGAGGTGATTCTGTACGCCGCGGTTGAGAAGGTGAGAGAGGGAAGAGAGAGAAATTGTCCCCCTTTTATACCCTTTTTTGAAACTGCTATCACCTCGGTCGAGGTGGTCCCGACTGGACCGAGGTGATACGGACCGAGGTGGATTGTCACAACCCTAGTCGCCTCGGTTGCTCAAGAATCATCTCGGTCGAGGTGCTGTGACAGCAACCGAGATGGGTCTCAGTAAAACTCCGTCTTCTCGATTTCTCAAACTTTTGTCCTTCCAGTGTTGTTCCTAGGTTGTATTTCTTCCTTAGAGATTACCTATTGTCTGTCTAGGACGCCAAAAACAAAGCAAAGCAAACTATCTAAAGCTAGGCTAGAAAAGGGAAAAGAAAGCAATACCTTGGATTGCCTCCCAAGAAGCGCTTGATTTAAGGTCGCTAGCTGGACCATACGGTGTCTCTAAACAAGGTATAGTGGTGCAATCTCCTCAACCGGGACTTCCGGTTTGTATTTCTTAAGTCTATGACCATTGACCTTGAATCTTCCACTTGTTTCTCCCTAGATCTCGACTGCACCATAAGGGAAAACATATTTCACAACATAAGGTCCTGTCCATCTAGACTTTAACTTACCTAGAAAGAGGCGAAGGCGGGAGTTGAAGAGTAGAACTAAATCTCCTTCTTTGAACTCCTTAGAGATGATACGCTTTTCGTGCCATTTCTTTGTCGTTTCCTTGTAGATCTTGGCATTCTCATAAGCGTTCAAACGCAACTCCTCCAGCATATTGATATTCAATAGCCGCTTCTCACCGGCTTCTTTGATGTCGAAGTTCAACCATTTGATTGCCCAATACGCCTTGTGTTCTAACTCAACAGGCAAATGGCAAGACTTCCCATATACCAAATTATAAGGGGTGGTACCAATGAGAGTCTTGAATGCGGTCCTGTAGGCCCAAAGAGCGTCGTCCAACTTCATGGCCCAATCCTTCCTTGTCCTAGGGACGGTCTTCTCCAAGATTGCTTTAATTTCTCTATTAGAGATCTCGACCAGTCCACTAGTTTGAGGGTGATAAGGGGTTGCTACCTTGTGGGTTACCCCATACTTCGATAGAAGTGCCTTAAACTTCCGGTTGATGAAATGTGTCCCTCCATCGCTCATGATGATGCGTGGAGTCCCAAAACGTCGAAAGATAGTCGTGTTAAAGAACTTCACAACCACCATGGCATCATTAGTGGGAGAGGCAATGGCTTCAAACCATCTAGAGACGTAGTCGAGCTAGGAGAATGTAGAGGTCTCCTCCGGATGATGGGAAAGGTCCCATGAAATCTACTCCCCATACATCAAAGATCTCAACCTCTTGTATGTTATTGATTGGCATCGCGTTCCTCCTAGATAAGTTCCCTGTTCTTTGGCATGCATCACAAGAGACAAAAAACGTTTGCACATCCTTAAATAATGTAGGCCAAAAGAAACCGGAACTTAATACCTTGGCGCATGTTTTGTGAGCGCTAGCACGCCCTCCACAAGGAAGTGAGTGACAATGCCGTATGACACTAGTAACTTCATCTTCCGGTATGCATCTTCGAAGCATCCCATCCGGACCACTCTTAAATAGTACATCCCAATAGTAATGGCGTACATCCTTAAAGAATTTCTTCCTTTGAGTGTACGTCAATCCTGGTGGTATTTCTTGGCGAACAAGATAATTAACAATGTCAGCATACCAAGGCCCTTTATTATCAGAAGTTTGGTGGAGAAAGTGTTCCACCAATTGAGTATGAGTTTCAAAAAAAGGAGTAAGAAGTTTGTTATTTTCAGTGGACATCATCTCGCTTTCGACCTCGGTCGAGGTCCGGAGAGGGTGACCGAGATGTTCTTCAGTCAAGAACACCTCGCTTGGTCCAGAAAGTGCCTCGGTTGAGGTACTGTAATTGGGACCAAAACTGGAGATCTTCTTCTCCTGAATTAATTTTTCAATCTTAGCTCCTGGATCTTCTTCCAGTGCCTTTAAGCTCCGTATATCTGCACCACAAGAAACGTCTATACTTTCCTCCATTAAGCTCAAACTAATAACTCTCTCAAGTGGGTCATTAATAAGGATAGAGCTCACCAATTCTCTTGATTCTTCTTCCTCATAGATGTGGAAGATATCATCTCCAGTGGCTCTCCTTTCATTGCCGCAAGCAATGCAAACTTAACTTGATCACCGCCAATGTTGAATTGCAACTTGGCGTTCTTACAATCCACATTGCAACCCGAAGTTGCTAGAAATGGTCTCCCGAGAATGATAGGAACGGGATAATCTGCGGGAATGTCAAGCACAACAAAGTATATAGGTAATTAAAAGTTACCTAACTTAACCGGGACGTCTTCCAAAATGCCCACGGGATGGGTAATGGAGCGGTCCGGCATGTACAACTGTATCTTCACCGGCTTGGGCTCTCCAACTCCGATCCTTGCACATAGCTCTAGCGGGATGATGCTCACGCTGGCTCCTAGATCACACAATGCCTCACAAGTGACATCCCCAACTTGAATGGGAATGCAAAATGAGCCGGGATCTCTCAACTTGGGTGGCATCTTCTCCTTCATGATTTGAATGAGCTCCGAGGATTTAGATGTCATCCTTACTTCACCAAAGTCTTCCAACTTCCTCTTCCTTGGTAGAATTTCTTTCAAGAACTTCCCATAGGCGGGCATCCCTAGAATAGCATCAAGGAAAGGGATGTTAATATGTAGTTTATTCATCAAGTCAAGGAACTTACCAAAATGCTTGTCTAGATGTGCTCTGCCCCTTGACTGGGGGAATGGAAGTGGTGGTTTATATGCAGGAGGTGGGACATAAACTTCGATTTTGTCCGACGCTCTCTGAGGCTCAACCTCGGTTGGCACCTCGGCCAAAGTGTTCTTCGACTGTATCTAGACCGAGGTGTTCTTCTTCAGTACTGACATCGACCGAGGCACTGGATCTACAGTTTTCAGTCCACTTCTCATCGTTATTGCCATGATCTGTCCTTTAGGGTTGCTTTCTATCCTTGCTGGAAGCTTCCCTGGATCTCTTGGCGCGTCATTCGCCTTATTAAAGAATTATTGTTCTAAGGCTTTTTGTGCCTTAGAAAATGAAGTCATGGACGTCTCCCTAGCATTGAGCTTGATCAAGATAGCCTCCAGCACTGCATCTTTCTTTTCTGGCTGGGACGAGCTTGATCCAGGCTCCTGGCTCTTCAATGGAGCAGTAGAAGAAGAAGAAGAGAGGAATGGATTAGAAGAGTTGTTCGAATTGGAGTTAGAGTAGGAGTTACCCGAATTTTGATTGTTTGGCCTCCAATTATTGCTGTTGGATCCTCTATTGTTATTGTAGTTGTTGTTCCGGGAACCGTTGTTGTTGTTCCGGTAACCGTTGTTGTTCCTTGAGTTTTGATATCCTTCCTCTTCTTTCTTGGTTTGAGCAACCAAAAGGTCTTTCAATTGCTTCACATCATTCTTTAAAGAGGTGAGTTGATCATTGTTTGATGGAGCTTCTTGGAAGTTGACTCTTTTAACTCCATCTTCAGCTCCTTGATGGGAGTACTTCTCCATGTGCAAAGCCTGTTTCACTATGAACTCCCAAGCTTCGTCAATTGGCATGTCCATGAACGTGCCGGCGGATAGTAGTTGAAGGTTGAACTGGGAGTTTCCGTCCAGTCCCTTGAAGTATATCTCCAACAACTCTATCTCTGGAATCGCATGGTGTGGGCAATCCAAAAGGATGTCTTTAAATCTCTCCAATGATTTGGACAAACTCTCCTTGTCCTTCATGATGAATGAATTGATTTTCCCTCTCATTTCAGCTGTCTTAGAGGGGGGAAATAATTTAGTCAAGAACTCCGTCGTTATCTCCTCCCAAGTGTTGATTTATCCGGGAGGGAGAGATTGATACCAAGTAAGCACCCTATCTTTCAAAGAGAAATAGAAAGGCCTTAGCTTGTAATTGTTGTTTTCCAGCCTTGAAGGTCTCAAGGTCTCCATCAATATCTCATAGTTTTGTGGATGTTGATGCGGAGATTCCCTCTCTAGCCCTCCAAACTGGCATTGGCGAATTATGGAAAGAACTTGCGGTCGAAGCTCATAGTCTTGCTCTACTGGATCACCTAGGTTGACTCCTGGGCGCCTCAGCTGCTGGTTAGGGTCCATTCTCCGCCCTAGGGTCTGTGGAATACCTGCAAAAAGAGCGTCTCGGACCGGCATCCGAGGTGGGGGTATCTCGGCCGGGGCAGCTGGAGCTGGATCCTGCCTCGGTCGAGGGTCTGGAACTGGTCGAGGTAGATATTGGTCCCATAAAGTCGCCATATCTGCTTCGATCGCTTCCGTCCTTGCGCGAGTTTCTTCCTTTTCCAGTTGCAGTTCTTCTTTACTGAGGCGTAGTTGTTCCAACAACTCCTTCAATTCGGCCTCAAGATCGCGATTCTCGTGATTGGCCATCTGAGCTTCTTTCAAGCGTCTTTTGTATGTCTTTTCTGGTTTGGGATCGTAAGGAACGATTTCCTTCCCAGCGCGGGTTCTTCGCATAAACCTACAAGAAAGAACCTGCGAAAGTCACTCAAGTAGAGTGGTTAGTAGCAACAGGGGCAAGTGCCCCGAAAGACTACCACAACCGGCTCGGTCTAGACCAAGTCCCCGGCAACGGCACCAAAAACATGTTCGCTCCAAATGGTGTGTGCAAGCTTTAAATTTATAACCCAAGATGTATGCTTAAAACGAGGATGCGAACCCGAAGTGTACGGGTCAATCGTAGTAAAAGCAAGAATTCCGGGGTGTCGATCTCAGGGACTTAGGTGAAACAAAACCAATATAGGTAGTTAAAATTGCAACTAACCACAAAAGCAATTAAAGCAATCAAAGATGATAATAAAGTCAATTTAGGAAATATGCAAATTCTAGGGATTAAATCATCTAGTTGTGGTTCCAACTCAAGATCTCAAGATAAGCGGACAAAGCTGAGATTTTACAAGGGCAGGTGTTACTAAAGTGGAATAGATCACCGGGTAAGTCTCACTACTCACTAACTCCAAGCCAAAGAACCTATCACCGGGTAAGTCTCAAGGTACTAAGGAAAAGAATTATAATCTCAAACCAACACACAAACTAGGGGAAAAGAATCAACCTTTACCGGGTAAGTCTCAGGCTAACTCACAAAGATGGAACGAAGGCACACTCAAACCCCAATAAAGGACAAACCTTTATTACCTACACTTACGATCATGGGTAAACAAACAAAGGAATTACCGTGTAAGTCTCATCCTAAGCTTGCATTGAACCAGGAAAGGGGTAATAAGAATAGGATTTGGCAAACTCTAACACTTAACTCTCAGTTACAGATTAGAAAAGTCACCTCGGTCAGTCAAGTACCACCCCGGCCGAGATGTTCATCGACTGAACGAGATGTTCTAGGGTTAAGGATAAAGACTCAAACTTTTAGGGTCCTACTAGAATTTAAGATTATTCTATCATTGTTTTTCCCACAACCTTCAGCCAATCGCCCTAGAATCGCATAAAGAAATTAGCCACTCATCATCATGAAAGCAATAATCAAATATATGGGAAGAGAATGAATATTTGAACACAAAAACCTTAAGAACAAGGCTTCAATAACTAAATCAAATATCAAACAAATAAGCGTTCCTTGGATCACAAATCCAACAACACGAATCAACAAGAAGGGAATCTAAGAAAGTCTTACAAAACCCTTCACGAAAGCTATAATAAGCTATCAATCCTTCCAAGATTGATCTTCAATCTTCCTTCAAAACTCTGGAGAAAATCCCTTAATTGCTGGATGCTATCAGCCCTCTAAGCAAGTATAAGCATGGTTGAACTTGTGAAAAATCTAACCCTTAAATAGGAGAATTATCTTACAAAGATAAAATATCTTAAAAAGATAATTTCCTATAAAATATATCCATATCTCCTAAAATAAATATATAAAATATATGATCTTCCTTTCAGAAATCCAACCCAAAAATATAAGATCTCTCCTTCCAAAAATAAAAGATCTCAGCCAAATAAAATATATCTCGCCGTGTTAGGATATTCGCCTCGGTTGAGACGCTCCCTTAGATCACCTCGGTCGAGATGACTCTGTGGTCAACCGAGGTGACTCTAAACTGAATGTGAAATCTCTCAAATCTAGTCCAAAGTAAATCTCTAATTCAATTCCATGCTTCGTGGATTCTACCATAAACTCCTGAATGTAGCTCCAATGACTCCTTAGCTCCTTTAGCTCCATTTTGATCAAAAATGTGCCATTTTACCTACGATTACAACGAAACTTGGTGTAGACCTCGATTCCCGCAAAGGTAGATGAAACGACGATATAATCACATAATATACATTCAAACATGTAGATTATTGAAGGTAAAACGTCTAAACAAGTCCCAAAATATAGACTATAATTTATGCTATCAACTATCTATTATGCTAGGAAGACGCTAGATGAAGCACAACTCAACTACGCCACAACGGAGAAAGCATTTTTAGCTATTGTATATGCATTTCAAACGTTTCGTTCTTATCTTGTAGGTGCGAAGGTGATTGTATACACGGACCATTCGGCGATCTGGTATTTACTCGCCAAGAAGGATGCGAAACCGAGGCTTATTAGATGGATTCTTCTCCTACAAGAATTCGATCTAGAGATCCACAACAAGAAAGGTTCGGAAAATTATGTTGCGGATCATTTCAGTCATCTACCACACATTGAAGACGACGATCTACCCATTGATGACTCCTTCCCAGATGAGCACTTACACATCATAGAGGAGTGCATCGACAAAATATCTAGAGGTAACGAACCTTGGTTTGCTAATTTTGTAAATTACTTGGTTTGTCAGGAAATACCTCGTGGATTATCCTATGCACAAAAGAAGAATTTCTTTAAGGATGTTCGGCAATACTTTTGGAATGAACCTCTACTCTTCAAGAGAGATCCCGACGGCATCATTAGGAGATGTGTGCCGGAAGATGAAATGCAAAGCGTCATTCTTCATTGTCATTCACTACCTTGTGGAGGACACGCTAGTTCCAATAAAACTAGCGCTAAGTTATTGCAATCCGGATTCTTTTGGCCTACTTTATTTAAGGATGTGCAAACCTTTGTTTCTTGTTGCGATGCTTATCAAAGAATAGAAAATATCTCTAGGAGAAACGAGATGCCTCTTCATAACATTCAGAAGGTGGAAATCTTCGACGTTTGGGGAGTCGACTTCATGGGACCTTTCCCATCATCTTGTGGAAACCAATACATACTTCTAGCTGTAGATTACGTTTCGAGATGGGTTGAAGCTATTGTCTCTCCAACTAATGATGCCATGGTTGTTGTCAAGTTCTTTAATAGAACTATTTTCCCAAGGTTTGGGACACCACGGACCATCATTAGTGACGGAGGTTCATGCTTCATTGCCTGACGATTCGAAGCTCTACTAGCTAAGTATGGGGTGAGTCACAAAATAGCCACTCCCTACCACCCACAAACAAGTGGGCAAGTGGAAATTTCGAATAGAGAGATCAAAGGCATTCTTTAGAAGACGGTGTCAAAGACAAGGAAGGATTGGTCTTTGAAATTAGATGATGTATTATGGGCATATAGGACTGCATACAAGACTCCCATAGGAAAAACACCATACAACCTTTTGTATGGGAAGTCTTGTCATCTCCCGGTGGAGCTAGAACACAAGGCATACTAGGTTGTGAAGTGGTTGAACTTCGGCATAAAGGAAGCAGGCGAGAAGAGCCTCTTGGACCTTAATGAGCTTGAAGAACTCCGCTTGGATGCCTATGAGAACGCCAAGATTTACAAAGAAAGAGTGAAGCGTTGGCATGATAAGCATATCATTCCAAAGGACCTCAAAGAAGGAGATCAGGTTCTCCTCTTCAATTCAAGACTTCGTCACTTCCCAGGTAAGCTTAAATCTCGTTGGACTGGACCTTATCTAATCAAACATGTTTTTCCCCATGGCGCAGTTGAAGTATGGGAGGATAAGAGCGGAAGTTTCAAGGTGAATGGTCAACGACTTAAGAAGTTATCACCGGAGCTACCGGTTGAGGAAATCGCTCTGATTGTCCTCGAATAAACCCAGGAACAGTCTAGCTACGGACCCAAAACAAGCGTTCTTGGGAGGCAACCCAATGTATTGCACTTACATTTTTGCTTTTCTTTCTTAGATTAGTTTAGTATAGTTGTTTTTGTTTTGTTTTTCCCTCGATATCTCCCGGTATGTTATGTTTTTGGATGTAGGAATAAGGAATGGCCAAAGGAAAGAAGCAAAAGTTAGAAGGAATTGACGAAACTCGGATTTTGGCACACAACAGAGACTCCACGCCCTAAACCACAGTCGTGGAAGTAACAGGTGGCCGTAATTTCCCAAAATCTAGCATAAATCATCAAAACCACGGGTGCCGTACATTTTCACGGCTGTGGAATGCCCCGAGTGACCATTATTTTCAAAAATTTTACGGCCACTATATAAACCACCTTCCTTCACAAAAACACAACCAAAACCCCTTTCCACACCCAGAACCACGCCCAGAATCGCCGACCACCTTCATCATCCCGTAATTCTTCGTTCGGAGTCCGATTCAATCGATTCTTTAGCCTAAAGTGGGGCATTTTCGATCATCTACAAGATCCAAGCAACAAACTAAGTGAACAATCCACGTTGGAAAAGGAATTTGGATCTGAAAAATCCAAAACCTAGGTTTTACTCCCTTTTCTCTTCTTTGTCAATTTGGTTCAATTTCTTAGCAAGATTTTAGGAGAACTGGACGAAATTGGAATTGAAATTAGTTTAGGACAGTGATTGTTGATTTTGGTGTGGATTTGCTGAGATTTGAGAGAGACAGACCAATTCCACGGTCTCTGTACGTTTCCATGGCCGTGGAAAATGAAGAAAAGACCGTGGTTTTCTCTGATGTTGAGAAAAATGTTTAGGAGGAAGTCTAGTAGAAACAAAAAGCAAAAGGGTGATAGTTCCTCCTCTTCCGAACCCCCTCCTAGTGAACCACCAACACCACCACCTCCTAGAATCCCGACAATCCATGAGGATTACCTAGGAGCCTTAGAAAGGATTGAGAAGAGGGCAATCATAGGACCTCGATACCTTGTCCTAGAGGAGATTGAGGAGCTCAATGTTGTGAACGATTTGACTTGGCTCTTGCATAGAGCCGGATTGATTATCTTCTCCGCTATTAGAGAAAATGCCTATGAAGAGATAATAAGGGAGTTTGTGACTTCCTTTGATCATAGCCATGTAAACCGAACGGTCTCTTTTAGGCTAATGGAGCAAAACTATGAGTTCTCCATCATTCAGTTTTGGACCTTCTTTGGGTTCCATGAGAGCTTTAATGGTAGATTTCCCAGCGGAGTGTATGCTAAGGATTTTTGGGAGGATATAGCCATGATATATGCTAGTGAGGATCGTTGGCAATCGGCCGTTATCAAGGCTAAGCTCATCTACCACTTAGCCTTGAAGATAGCTCATATAGTTCTATCAGAGTGTCTTTTCCCTAGAACCGAGACCCCTCAAAAGATCAAAACCGATGAGCTATTCCTCCTCTATTGTATGCTTACCGGTAGATCCGCCGATTGTGCTACCCTCCTTGCCTCCACCATTAGCAAGTTGAAGTACAAAAAGGCTGGGAACATAGGTTATGGGGGTATGGTGACTCACATCGCAAACCAATTAGGGATTGACTACTCTGCATGTACTAGGATAGCGGTGAGACCTTTGGGTCTCAACGGGCTTATGACTAGAGGTATTATCTTTCCCCGCCACCAAGCTCCACCTACCGTAGCAATGCCATGGGAGGAGAGAGGTGGTAGAGGTGTCTTTTCCCTAGAACCGAGACCCCTCTAAAGATCAAAACCGATGAGCTATTCCTCCTCTATTGTATGCTTACCGGTAGATCCGCCGATTGTGCTACCCTCCTTGCCTCCACCATTAGCAAGTTGAAGTACAAAAAGGCCGGGAACATAGGTTATGGGGGTATAGTGACTCACATCGCCAACCAATTGGGGATTGACTACTCCGCATGTACTATGATAGAGGTATTATCTCTCCCCGCCACCAAGCTCCACCTACCGCAGCCATGCCTTGGGAGGAGAGAAGTGGTAGGGGCATTTCATGGCTTCCCGAGTTTTCTATCATGTTAGGCCGTCACAACTAGAAGGAGGCTTTCGTACCGATGTATGCCAATAGACTAGTAGCTCCTCCATACGTTCCTGATGAGGTTCCAGCTGAGGTTGATGATGAGGAGATGGGAGGAGGAGATGATCAGGATTCAGGAGGCGCTGAGCATGACTTTGGCACATTCCCGAATCAGCCGGCCGACTTCCCGGAGCCTCCTAGGAGTTCTCCCCGTCTATCTAGACCTTTCGGTTCTTCGTCTTCACGCAGGGCTAGTGTGATTGAGAGGCCGACATGGATGGAGACTCCACCTGCTTGGTATGGAGCGCAGCCACCATGGATGGGAGCTCCTCCTCCATTGTATGATCATCCACCGGTAGCACAGACTCTTCCTCATGATGCACCTTCATGGTATGGCTAGCCGCTAGCTTGGTATTCGCAGCTTCCAGATTGGGCGGATGATCTTTTGAGGAGAGTAGGAGACTTAGAGATCCGACAGGAGTCCCATGACATAGAGCGCCAGGATAATGCCCGTATCTTGAGGGATGTTTACCGCCAGCAGTTTGGGCGGAACTTCAGCTCGGATTTCTATCCATTCCCGCCGCCGCCTTCCCAGTGATGATGATAATAATGATGATGATGATCCGCCGGTTAGAGCCTCTCCACCGCCATTAGTGAGTTTACCTTTAATTTTCTTTTCTTTTCTTTATTTCTTTTGAACATTGAGGACAATGTGTATTTCAAGTATGGGGTGGGGTGTGACTATCGTTTGTAATAACTCAACTCACTTTGCTTTGCTTATGACTATGAACACTTGCATGTTTCCTTTCATTGTCACACGTTTCATTATTACATTGCATGAAAAAAGCTTTAAAAAAAACCCATAAAAATTTTAAAATTTTGAAAAGATTTTGTGCTTCTAAGATTAGAGATGATTTCTATGATGAAAACTACTTGTGGAATGAGTTTTTGATGACAATTGTATGCTTGAATTGAATTATGAATTGTGAAGAGATTGAGTATGTTGTTTATCCTTTCTTACAAGTTTCATAATGTGACGGTTTTTATCTAAATCATATTGAGAAACGAAGGTTGAAATCACAATATAAGTTCGCATAATTCTTTATGAAATGATTAAGGCACCTCGATTTTCTTACATCTTTCTTTGATCATTTAGCCCCTCAATGAAAATATTAGCCTCCTTTACCTATCCGGGATTTAGGAATAGTTGATTTTGGAATGTTTGATGTGGGAGGGCCATGAAAGCAATTGTTTGAATTCAAAGTGTAGGAAAATATAGGTTTGGGAAAGTCAATCATGACGATGAGTAACTCGGCACCATTCACATAGCCGGGTGTTTGTGTCTTGCCAAAGTCGGATTGAGCGATATTCCTAACAGATTATGGTATGTGCATCAAGGGCTTGAGGCATCTCGAAATTGAGAAACGCCAATCTCCTAGGCTTCGGTTTTTATGCACCGCTGTCCATAACTCAAAATGTAAAGTCGAAAAATTATATGCAAAAAGTCTAGAGCAAAGCTCTAAGTTGGTGGTTAGTTCAAATGGTGAAAAGAAAAGAGTTTGTGTTGTTCCTTCTTCCTGGATTTATACACCACATTCCTTTACAAGTTTCCCACCTTTTCCGTATTCTTGGCCTTACTTGCAAGTCCTTGAGATCATGAGAGTGTTATTTGACTTGGTGATCTAAATTGAAGTTTCACATGCTTGATTTTGACAATAGTTGAAGGTTATGATGTTTGTCTTGAAGTTTAGGCAATTTATGAAGTTCCTTTTCTTTGCATATTTTGGTTAATATGTATGAACGTTTTCAAGGATGAATGAAGCAAGGTTTGAGGATGATCTATTGATTAGAAGCACATTACCAAAAAGATTGTTTTGATTAGTTTTGCATTCATATTTCATTCTACCATATGTTCTAAGCTTTTAAAAACCTTGCTGGGGGACAAGCAAGTGACAAGTATCGGGTATTTTGTTAGCATGAAATTTGACTATATTTTAGGCACTTGTTTTAGTTGTTTTTTCCTCTTTTATGTGTACATAGATATGAGTTTGAGGCATTTGTGAGCTCATTCACCCACTTTGTC
This sequence comes from Fagopyrum homotropicum, assembly GCA_033239125.1. Lineage (NCBI taxonomy): Eukaryota > Viridiplantae > Streptophyta > Magnoliopsida > Caryophyllales > Polygonaceae > Fagopyrum > Fagopyrum homotropicum. Next base: position 96,074,601 of record BSWB01000007.1, on the reverse strand, counting down.
GATATAGAGATCTACACTAGCTTTGTTTTGTTTTTAGGTGAATAAAGGCTTGGATTGGAGCAAAATGTGGAAGAAGAGGAGTATTTGATCATGCTTGATGGCAAGGAGATGCTTTGGAGAGGCTAAGGAAGGAGCTTATGTGAAGAACATCACGAAACAAAGGCAAGAACAAAGAATTTGGGAATCCACGCCCTAAATGACGGTCGTGGATAAGAATTTGGAGAACCACGCCCTAAATTACGGCCGTGGATTTGGCAATTTGATCGTGGAAGCAAGTTTGAAGCACAACAGAAAGTTACACGGCCTAAACAACGGCCGTGGAAATTTGTTCATGACCGTGATTTCCATGATTTTATGACGTGTCATATTTGCCCCGTCAGCAACGTCATTGGGCTTTCCCGTAACCCAATTTCGCCCTATAAAAAGGCTTGAGAAAGGAGTTTCGAGGACTTTTCGCTTACATCTTCGCTTAGGGCTTTGAAGACGGCTGGCTTAGGGTTTATTTGACCTGGAGGATTGGAGATTGGTGAAAGACGCGACATTGGAGATCAGTTACTTTGGAGATTTTCTTAGGGTTTTAACTTTTGGAGACGGATTGACACTCCGTTCTTCATTGTTCCCTAAGATCACTGTGAGGATTCTTATTTCATTTCCTGAAGTAACAAACATGCTACTTTTGTTATTCGGATTCGAGATTGACTTTGATTGTTTATTGAGTTTTCGAGGGTTTTCATCTTTCTTTCTTCTTAATTTGATTTTTGATATCATGATGATGGTTATTGGCTAAAACCCTTTAGCAATTCTAACATGAAGGGTTGATAGTTGTGGTTTAGATAGTGATAGATCGATCGTAACTTGATTGGACCTTGAGAGTGTCAGAAACATCGTCGACACCCTAAATCACGGTCTGTTCTTGAGTTACACGGCCGTGGAATCTCAAGATCTAGCCATGATTTTCCCTTTTTTACGACCTTTACTTTTGCTTTAATCCAAAGTTAAAGATTTGCTTTAACCTAGCCTTGGTTTGCCTTTCCTAGGTAGTAGTGAGACTCAACATCCTCTATTTCAGTTTCGAGTGTCACAACCTTAACCGTTTTAGTTCATCTTTGATTCCTTGGGTTTGGGTATGGGTATTTGAGATTAATTCTTGTCCTTAGATCCTTTTTATACTGCAGCCTCAACAACCTTTATAGAGAAAGTCTTTGGGTTAGACATATAGGGTTTTGGAACTTCACCGTACATTACCATACATTAGTTATACCTTTGCAACCTCAACTATGTCCTTATATCTATAGAATATCTTGAATCGATTGCCACAATTAAAGACCTGGATCTTTAGGATTGCTGTTTTCCCAAATATTTGCAAAGCTTTTATACTTTTACTTGCTCGATTATTCGAAACTGAATTTGACTCACCAAATCCCTGAGTTCGATACTCTGGAATACTTGCTTGACTACGCCGATCCGTACACTGCAGGTTCGCTTGATTTTGTTTCAATTTTATAATTAAAACTTATTTGCACGCACACTTTGAGGAGAACATCTGGTACGGACCAAAAGAGTATGTCATGGATATATATTCGCTCCGCAAGAGCCGAATATCCACTAGAGGCGATGACTAGAGATGGTTAAGGACTTGAGTCGTAGATGGTCTTTGGTTGGTTCGGAGAACGAACCAGGATAGGAGGTCCTGGGGAAAGACTCCATAGTTACCTTTATGGGTTGACGGTTTGTTAAGAACATGGCGTTGGTAAGAGGTACCCGGTTTAGGATGTTCCCACTAGTGAGATGGGCTTAAGGCCAAGGTGGCTAAGTACATAGCCCTTATGTGAACCGTCATCAGGTCAAGTCGAGCACCATATGACGAGAAATAAGACTTCGTCCACCAAGAGTTAGGCAGTGGGAATGGTAAGTTACCTCGAGAGAGATTATTGCCGGTTTGAGGCCAGGTGACCGTGTTAACGAGTTTGGGTCGTGTGGACCGACCGTCAAAGACGATGTGTTCTTAGACCTTATTGGGAAACAAGGCCGATGAGTCGGCTAGTTGTGGAGTCTTCTAAGTGATAGGAAGATGATTTGGGATACAAAGTATCGTTACCTCGTATCGAGGTGGGCAATTCATCTTTGGATTTTTGGGCAACGGGATGCGTCGCTTAGGGACCCAATGTCTTTCATGATAGTTTTCATTCTCAGACGTATGGTCGGTTAGAGAAGGCTTTCCAAGCCTTAAGGGAAGTATTGGACGCCTCTAAGCTAGAGTGGGGACAAGTTTAATTCGAACACGTCCCAGGATTTAGTGAACGTGTTATGGTAATTGAGACGTACCGTTGTGATGCCTTTTTTCGAGGCAATTTATGGACGGAAGTGTAGTGCCTTGTGATGTTGGGAATTGGTTAGTGTATGTAAAACAAGCTAAGTCGCGAGAAAGTAGGTACAGAAAAGAGGTACGGACCTCTTGGGTTCGGACATGAGACGAGTCGAATTAAGAGTACCACGGACGCGAGGCATCATACGTGTTGGTCACTAGAGAGGAGTTTGGTTCCATTATATCGGACCTTTCTGGAAAACCTTGGCGCGAGGTGGGAAGTGGTTTACCGGTTGGCATGGAAACCGAGAGTGGAGGATGTTCACTAGGATTTAGGTGCGATGTTCGAGGGAATACATGGATGACTCTAGATATGATGCTAGTTGTGATGATCTAGTGATAGACGAAGAGCCGGTGAGGCTACCAGGAGGACGTGGTATAGTATGTTTGTTGGAGTTTTTACGATGATCTCCTTATGTGGTGTTAGACGATGGGTTAGATATCAGGTGCATATGCAAGTTTATGTGTTTTGTGCCCCGAGCGGGAATGTCTGTATGATTGGTTAGCTTTGGGCTTTTTATGCGATATGCGGTTCATGCGAGTGTGTGTGCAGGCCTTGCGAGATCTTGACGCGTGACACAAGTCTGTGATGGTTACCGATTAGGGAGTTTGCACGTTACGATTGTGAGTGATTACCTAGTTAGTCACGTGAGAGTGTGGTGTTTAGCAAGTTTCGGGGCGAAACTTGTTTTTAGGGGGATTAGTTCTAACATCCGGAATTGTTATTCCGGATTGTGAGCGAGTTACCGACCTCCCCGCAGGCACGGCTCAGTTTTTCCGCAGGCACGATGTGCTGAGTGACGGGTTTTTACCTTTTTCCCTTTCGACCTTCGGTTTCCCTTTTAGGAGCGGTTGACCTCTCGTTACTTGATGTCCTTTTTTGGATTACTCTTGGATTCCCTAAGGCAAGGCTTCCCTCCCTTTCACCCTCTCTCCTACCATTTCGCTTTCACATGAAAATGGTTCTTCCTTTACTCCTTCTTCTCTCTTTTGCTTGGAAGCTCTTGGAAGCTTTCCTTGATGATCTTCCTTCTTTTCCTCTTCTTTTATGTCTAGTAGTGGGGTGTGCTACAAATCCGGATTGGTAATGGTAAGCTCTTCCTTCCTTTTTCATTTCTTCATCTTCCTCCTTGAGCTGCCACGGTGGAAGCCATGGATCTTAAGCTTTTCTTCTCCGTTTTGACTTGCATGTGATTGGATCATGTCTACGATGTTTGTGTGAGTGTGGATCCATGTGGTGGATGTTTTGGAGCCAAGCAAGGAAGCTAGAAGGTCATGGCACATCAAAGGATCATCGAAGAAGCCATCACAGGATCGCCCTCTAGAGCTCGACGGCCCCCACGGCTGGACAGTGCCGCAGGGGCGGCCATTGCACGGAACCGCAGGGGCGACCCAGTGAGCCGCAAGGGCAGCCATTGGCTCTTCCAACCCTTCCTTGCAGTCTTCTTCCCCCTATCGCGATTGTTCTTCCTCCTTCCGAGTCCGCGCCTTTCCTTGGTGAGTTCCCTACCTTGAGTATGTATTCTTAGATGATCTTAGAGAGTGTTGATGATAGAAGCATGCTAGGTTCGACCTGGGATAGATGAGAATGCCAAGTAGTGGCTTGTACCTTAGGTGAGTGTTCGAGGATCTTATTATGTCCTAAGGATTTTTGTGGTATGTTCTGAGTTGGTTCTTAGGATGAGAGTATGGTTGTTCCTTATGAGGCTTGTGAGGTTGAGATGGTGATATTATAGTTGTGAGGTTGTGGGCTAGGATATGCGTATCCTAACATAGAGTGGTTACCGTTGAGTTGTAAAGGCTAAGTCTTTTTGGCCTATTATGTGTTATGGGTTTTGATTATGAGATCTTTGAGTCTAGAAGTCTAAGGACTTCTAGCTCGTTTTGAGTGTGATGTGAGCATGAGGGATTCTAGGATGCGGTCCTAGAATGTGAGTCGAATGATCTTGCGTACATAATTTGTATAGAAGTATTAGACTTCTTGAGTTGAGCGAGTTTTTGATATAGTTATCTTCTTGTGAGCAGGTTATGGGCTTCCTCCCTAAGGAAGCGAGAGTGTTGTGAGTTGAGCGTGGCGATAAGTTATCTCTCAGGACTAACTTAGCTCGTATTCCTTGTATTAGGATTGATGTGTGTTTGGCGGTGTGTGTTATTGTTTATTGTTTATAACAACTAAACCGTTAATAGGACCACCGACTTTATATTAGCATTGATGTTTGCAGGTAGACGGTGGATGAATTAGTACCATTCCTTGCTGGTAAGTAGGGACAGAGGCGGGACCACGGTGGTCTCGTGCACAAACCTAAGTTGAATTAAAACGGATATGACTTAATAATAATAAAGACAATTAACCGGATTGATGTGCTGTTTGCTCCAAACGGTGTGTGCAAGCTTTAAATTTATAACCCTAGATGTAAGCTTAAAACAAGGATGCGAACCCGCAATGTACGGGTCAATCGTAGTAAAAAGCAAGAAATTGTAGGGGTCGATCACAGGGAATTAGTGAAACAAAGCAGGAATAGGTATGCTATGTAAAAACTAACCACGAAGCAATTAAAATAATCAAGGATGATAAAAGTCAATTAAGGAAATATGCAATTCTAGGGATTAAAGCATCTAGTTGTGGTTCCAACTCAAGATCTAAAGATAAGCGGACAAAGCTGAGATTTTTGCATAGGGAAGGTGTTACTAAAGTGGAATAGATCACCGGGTAAGTCTCACTACTCACTAATCCCAAACCGCAACTCCTATTACCGGATAAGTCTCAAGGAATTAAGGAAAAGAACTATAACCTCAAACTAACACACCACCTAAGGGAATAGAATCAACCTTTACCGGGTAAGTCTCAGGCTAACTCACAAAGATGGGATGAAGGCACACTCAAACCCCAATAAAGGATAAACCTTTATTACCTATACTTATGATCTTTGGTAAACAAACAAAGGAATTACCGGGTAAGTCTCATCCTAAGCTTGCATTGAACCAGGAAAGGTGTAATAAGAATAGGATTTGGCAAACTCTAACACTTAACTCTCAGTTTCTGATCAGATAAGTCACCTCGGTCAAACGAATTCCACCCCGGCCGAGATGTTCATCGACTGAGCGAGATGCCTTAGGTTTAAGGATAAAGACTCGAACTTTCAGGGTCCTATTGTGATTAAGATTATTCTATCATTGTTTTTCCCACAACTTTCAGCCAATCACCCTAGAATTACACAAGAAAATTAGCCACTCATCATCATGAAAGCAATAATCAAATATAAGGGAAGAAAGAGAATAATTGAACAAGAAAACCTTAAGAGAAAGGCTTCAATAACTGAATCAATTATCAATCAACAAGCGTTCCTTGGATCAAAATCCAATAAGACAAACAACAATGAAGGGAATCTAAGAGAATCTTACAAAACCCTTCACAAAGCTATAAAAGCTATAAACGTTCTTCCTTCATTCTTCTTTCAACCTTCAAAAAGGTTCTTCAAATCTCCCAACTATGGTGGGGTAAAACGGCTGCTCTCAGCGGATGTCTATACACTATTGGTGGTATAGCGTGATGTGCAACCCTAAGCGGTCTTCCGTGTGATAGCGGATCTTGGATTTGTGGAAAATCCAACCCTTTTTATAGGAAAATTACCCTCCAAAGATAAGATATCTTAAAAAGATCTCTTCCCATAAAAATAGGTAAAATATACGGGCTAAATTATCTTCTTCCTTCCACGAATCCAGCCCAAAAATATAAGATCTTCTTTCCAAAAATAAAAGATATCAGCCAAGAATAAAATATCCTTGCCGCGTCCAAGGTGTTCACCTCAGTCGAGTCAGCTCCTCTGGATCACCTCAGTCGAGGTGACTCTGTAGTCAACCGAGGTGAATCACAACTGAATGTGAAATCTCTCAAATCTGGTCCAAAGTGAATCTCTAATCCAATTCCATGATTCCTAGATTCTTCCTTAAGCTCCTGGATGTAGCTTCAATGACTCCTTAGCTCCTTTTGCTCTAATTTGATGTAAAATGTGCCATTTTACCTATGATTACAAAAAAACATGGTGTAGACCTCGATTCCCGCAAAGGTAGATGAAACGACAATATAATCACATAATATACATCCAAACATGCAGATTATTGAAGATAAAACGTCTAAACAGGTCCCAAAATATAGACTATAATTCATGCTATCAAAATACCCCATACTTAGTCCTTGCTTGTCCCCAAACAAGTTCCGAATATAAAATACAAGATAAAATGGATTACAAGTCATAAAGATCAATGAAAAAGTCTTTCAAAACATTGTAATGGTGTGCTACAATCATATATCACTCTAAGAGAATACTTCATGGAATTTAAAATCAAGACATGATCAAAACATTCTATAAATATAAGAAAGTTGTTCATCTTTGCATAAAATCGTGTATAATCCAGTTTAAACCACTAAGTCAATCAACAAGCTCGAGGTCTCAAGGGCTTTCAAAAGAAAGGTCAAAGAAACGTGTGAGGGTCTTCACTTTACTTTACTTTGCTTTCAACATCTTCCACCGATAAGCTTTGCTTATTTACTTTCCCCTTTTTTTTTACTTTACTTTTTGGGATGCATGGACAGAGGTGCACAATAACCGAAGCCTAGGAAATCAGCAATCATCAATTTCTTGAGATGCCTCAAAACCCTTGATGCACATACCATGACCCGTCAGGAATATTGCTCAATCCGACTTTGGCAAGACACAAACACCCGGCTATGTGAATGGTGCCGAGTTACTCATCATCATGATTGACTTCCCCAAACCTATTTGTTTCTTTCTAACTTACTTCACTTGCTTCACCACTTGCTTGCTTCCAAATTCCCGGATAGGTAAAGGAAGGCAAAATGTATATGAGGGGCTAAGCATGATCAAGAAGAAGAAGAGAAGAGAATGAATTGCCTTGGTCTTCCCAAGAAGAAAGTGAGGGAACTCATCATGTGGTGTCAACCTTCAAATTCAACATAATTTGGATAAAAACAAAGTATTAAACATGCCACAAATTTCAAACAAAGCATTTAGCAACTTAAACATATTATAAAACCTTTCAAGAATATAAAGATTTCAAAACCAGTCAGCAAACAAAATCTTCACTGAGATCATATCCAAGTAAGAAGCACAAAAATTGTTTCGAAAACCGTTCCAGTAAAAACGCCTCGGTCGAGATGTTCTAAGTTAACTGAGGTGAAGTACCTCGTTTGGCCAGAATCACTTCGGTCGAGGTCAAAAATTTTTTTATTTAAACCAGTTTTTGACGTTTTTCTCAATCAATTAACCTGTATGCATGCATGCAGTCTCAGATAAACACATAGAGCGGAATAAAATACATATATCCGATAGAGTCAAGTCATACAACATAAAAGTCGAATAGTACATCAATACCCCATACTTGGGACACATTGTCCCAATGGGTCAAAATAAGTCTAGAGGAATAAAGTACTCACCGGACATAGCTGAGCTGCATAATAAATAAAGAAAGAAAATCCTCCAAGCTCTCAATAATCCCGATCCGGTGGTGGTAGTGGTGGCACATACGGGTATTGGGATGGGTCAAATGGATAACCCATGACATGCTCAAACTGGATCTCCGCCATCCGTCGCTGATAGTGCTGGCCCTCTAGCATCTGATGAGTCCAGCCCTCGATCTCTCGGCGCCGGTCGTCAAATCTCTCCTGGATGTCTACAGTCAGGGCAGCATTGGAGTCTATCATCTGATCTGTTAGATCGTCGATCCGACGGTGAGCAAGTGGATCCCTCTGCCTACGTACCCTACGCCTAGTGGACGTGCTGGTGCTGCAGCCGGCTCGGTCTCAGTCTCGTCATCATCCAAATCGATAACCGGCGCACTAGTCCCAGTCGTATCCGTGCCCGTATCCATAGGAACACCACCATCCTCATCATCATCAGCCTCCTCAGCCTTATCCTCCTCAGTTGGCCCCTGAGCTGTTGTAGCTGCCGCCTCTCTAGCATCCTCCATAAATGGGATCCACCCAGTCTGCCAGTAATGTGGATCAAACACGGAGAACTGAGCTAACCATTTGATCCTCTACGGTGCAGTCGGCTCCCATGGCATCGCCACATATGGCGTAGTGAGTCCTCGGGGAACCAGTATCCTCCGAGTGATCATCTCCTGAAGTCCAAGTGGCTTGGCAGCCGCCACCATGGTACAAGCACTGAGGTCCATATCCATGTAACTCGCTATATGAGTCACAATACCTCCACCGCAGATGTCGCCCTTTGCCTTTGCCTTGATCTTATGCAGATCCTCTGCCAGCATGAATCCAAATCCTGGGACTCCTCGAGTCACCATGCAGTATAAGCTCAGAAGCTCCCCCTGTCTGACCTTCTGGGGCGTCTCAGTACGCGCCAGAAGAGTCTCACTGAAGATCCTGTGGGCCAATCTAAAAGCAAGATGGAATATAATCCTCTCCCTGGAATCTCTAGGTCTCCATCTATCAACATGCTCAACCACGTGAGCTATCTGTCCCTAGAACTCCCTAGCTACAGCTCGGGAGGGAAAATCAGCAACAGTCGGGATCGGGAAGCCAAAGATATCCCGCCAGTGATCTAAGGGAACCAGGTAGTTCCGGTTCATCAACCGGTACTTCACTGCGCGCTCGGTAGGCAGGTAGGTAAAGGAGGTGACAAACTCCAGGGTCGGCTCCAAGTAGGCCGGGGCTCTAATCTCTGTGAATTGCTCCAGCCCCACGGCAGAAATCATACGCCTCAAATCATCATCGACATAGAGGCAGTCAAAAGATGAAATGTCCAGGAAGCGGGGTGCAATCACTGGACGGGCCGCTATGCGGTCATAATCGACCTGGTGTCGCTCGTGGATCACCGGTCTAGTACGGCAGGAGGAAGAAGAACGGGAAGGAGAAGATTTTTCCCTGAGGACCAACTGTCTCTCAGAACTCATCTTTCTGCAAACTGTCAGGTCACCTCGGTTGCTTTGACAACCCTATAGAAACCTCGGTCGAGGCGCACGCCGACTGGACCGAGGCGAAGAGTTGTTCGATCGATTCCATCAAAAATCCAGTTATTTTCCCCCAAAATCATTACCACAAGTTCCTATGGGGTACTTAATCTGTTCCTCAGCAAATGTAGTGGCAACCAAAGCCCAGAACGAGGGAAATCGGTGGAGAAAGACGAAGTTAGGGTTTTTTCGATTTTTACCCCGATTTGGTCGATTCGGCTCGTTTTTTCTGCAGATTAGTGCTGGCAATACGATCCTCTACGCTTTCCTCTCAATTTAGAAGCAAGAATCGTCGAAAACGAGCGAAGAACGAAGGAGCGAGGTGAGATATGCGCCGCGGTCGAGAAGAGGGTTAAGAGAGGAGAGAGAAATCTTCACCCCTTTTATACCCTTTTCTGGAACTACTATCACCTCGGTCGAGATGGTCTCGACTAGACCGAGGTGTACGGACCGAGGTGGATCTTCAGAAACCCTAATCGCCTCGGTTGCTCAAGAATCATCTCGGTCGAGGTGCTGTGACAGCAACCGAGATGTGTCTCAGTCAACTTCGTCTTCTCGATTTCTCGAACTTCTGTCCTTCCAGTTGTGCTCACGGGTTGTATTCATTCCTTAGATGTCACCTATTGTCTGTCCAGGATGCCAAAAACAAAACAAAGCAAAGCAAAAGCAAACTATCTAAAACTAGACTAGAAAAAGGAAAATGAAGCAATACCTTGGGTTGCCTCCCAAGAAGCGCTTGATTTAAGGTCGCTAGCTGGACCGTATGATGTCTCTAAACAAGGTGGGAGGTATCCTCACCCCATACTTCACCTTCATCATGGGGTGAGGTAAGGAAATCTATCAAACGCTCCAACAAGTGCAAGTGCTCATCGGGGAATGAATCGTCTCTGGGTGGGTCGTCCTTCTCGCATGAAGAGGGAGGTAGCCAGCTGAGGTGGTCCGCAACAGAATTTTCGGACCCCTTCTTATCGCGGATCTCTAGGTTAAATTATTGAAGCAAGAGAATCCATCGGATAAGGCGTGGCTTTGCATCCTTCTTAGCAAGTAAGTAACGTATGGCTGCATGGTCGGTGTAGACAATGACCTTCGCCCCTACTAGGTAAGAACAAGACTTCTCGAAAGCATATACAACCGCCAATAGCTCCTTCTCGGTGGTGGCGTAGTTACGTTGGGCCTCATCTAGCGTCTTGCTAGCGTAGTAGATGGTGGTGGTCCGCCCATCCTTCTTTAGTCCAAGCACTGCTCCTACCGCCACATCAATCGCATCGCACATGATCTCAAAGGGCAAGGTCCAATCCGGAGGCTGGATAATGGGAGCGGAGATCAACGCTTCCTTAATCCTGTAAAATGCATCAAGACATTCCTGCGAAAACTCAAAAATAACATCTTTATTCAAGAGGTTAGTTAGTGGTTTAAAAATCTTTGAGAAGTCCTTGATGAATCTCCTGTAGAAACCTGCATGCCCGAGAAAACTCCTCACGCCTTTAACAGAACAAGGGGGAGGGAGTTTCTCAATGGTCTCGATCTTAGCGCGATCGACCTCAATGCCTTGATTAGAAACGAGGTGTCCTAGCACAATGCCTTCATTAAACATAAAGTGACACTTCTCCCAATTTAAGATGAGATTAGTGTCTTCACATCTTTGTAGCACTAGAGAAAGGTTAGACAGGCAATCATCAAAAGAGGAACCATATACTGAAAAATCATCCATAAATACCTCCATGATCTCATCTATATACTCGGAAAAGATAGCCATCATGCATCGCTGGAAGGTAGCGGGTGCATTGCATAATCCAAATGGCATCCTCCTATAAGCGAATGTCCCCCATGGACAAGTGAAAGTGGTCTTCTCTTGATCATCCGGATGGATAGGAATCTTGAAGAAACCACTATAGCCGTCTAAATAGCAGAAGTGTGAATGATGGGCCAACCGTTCGAGCATTTGATCAATGAAGGGAAGTGAAAAATGGTCCTTCCGAGTGGCCGTGTTCAGCTTCCTATAATCAATGCAAACCCTCCAGCCCGTAACGATCCTAGTTGGGATTAACTCGTTGTTCTTATTCGTAACAACGGTCATCCCTCCTTTCTTCGGAACTACATGTACTGGGCTAACCCACTTGCTGTCCGAGATAGGATATATGATACTTGCATCCAACAACTTAAGAATTTCTTTCTTCACAACCTCTTTCATGATCGGATTTAACCGTCTTTGAGGTTCCCGTGAAGTCTTATGATCGTCCTCCATTAGTATTCTATGGATGCTGAAAGAAGGCTTAATGCCAATAAGATCATCAATGGTATAACCCAAAGCCTTTTGTTGCTTTCTCAGGACATGCATTAGTTTAGATAATTCAGATTCGGAGAGGGAAGCACTAACAATAACGGGATAGGTAGAATCCGGTCCAAGAAAGACATACCTCAAATGACTTGGGAGTTGTTTAAGCTCCACAACAGGGGGTGCTTTCTGAGGAGGATCCTTGCTTCCTTCTTCCAGTGGGGAAAATTGAGGAAGTGGACCTTCAGAAGTCTCAGTTGACATCATCTCACTTTCGACCTCGGTCGAGGTCTAGAGAGGTTGACCGAGATGTTCTTCAGCCACCTCGCTTGGTGCAGAAAGTGCCTCGGTCGAGGTACTGCAACTGGAACCGAAACTGGAGATCTTCTTCTCCTGGATTAGTCTTTTAGTTTTAGCTCCTGGATCTTCTTCCAGTGCCTTTAAGCTCCGTATATCTGCATCACAAGAAGCATATATACCTTCCTCCATTAAGCTAAAGCTAATAACCTTTTCAAGTGGATCTTTAATAAAGATAGAGCTCACCAATTCTCTTGATTCTTCATCATCATAGATGTTGAAGATATCATCTCCTAGCTGCTCTCCCTTCATAGCCGCAAGTAATGCAAACTCTACTTCATCTCCGCCAATGTTGAATTTCAACTTGGCGTTCTTACAATCCACATTGCAACCCGAAGTTGCTAGAAATGGCCTCCCGAGAATGATAGGAACTGGATAATCTACGGGAATGTCAAGCACAACAAAGTCTATAGATAAATAGAAGTTACCTAACTTGACCGGAACGTCTTCCAAGATGCCCACGGGATGGGTAATGGAGCGGTCCGCCATGTATAATCGTATCTTCACCGGCTTGGGCTCTCCAAGACCGATTTTAAAACATAGCTCCAGCGGAATGATGCTCACGCTGGCTCCTGGATCACATAAGGCTTCACAAGTTACATCCCCAACTTGAATGGGAATGCAAAATGAGCCGGGATCTCTCAATTTGGGTGGCATCTTCTCCTTCATGATTTGAATGAGCTCCGAGGATTTAGATGTCATCCTTACTTCACCAAAGTCTTCCAACTTCCTCTTCCTTGATAGAATCTCTTTCAAGAATTTCCCATAGGCGGGCATCCATAGAATAGCATCAAGGAAAGGGATATTAATGTGTAGTTTATTCATCAAGTCAAGAAACTTACCAAAATGCTTGTCTAGATGTGCTTTGGCCCTTGACTGGGGGAATGGAAGTGGTGGTTTATATGCAGGAGGTGGAATATAAACTTCAGTTTTCTCCTCCGCTTTCTGTGGCTCCACCTCGGTTGGCATCTCGGCCGAAGTGTTCTTCGTCTGCACCTGGACCGAGGTGGCCTTCGTCTGTACTGGCACCGACCGAGGCACTAGATCTGCAGTCTTCAGTCCACTCCTCATCGTTATGGCCATGATCTGGCCCTTAGGGTTGCTTTCCGTCTTTGCTGGAAGATTCCCTGGATCTCTTGGCATTTCATTCGCCCTACTAGCAAGTTGTTGTTCAAAGGCTTTTTGTGCCTTCAAAAATGACGTCATAGATGTCTCCATAGCGCTAAACTTGATCAAGATGACCTCCAGCACTGCATCTTTCTTTTCCGGCTGGGATGAACTTGATCCTTGCTCTTGGCTCTTCAATGGAGAAGATGAAGAAGGAGAAGAGAGGAAAGGATTAGAGGAATCATTCGAATTGGAGTAAGAGTAAGGGTTACCCGAATTTTGATTGTTTGTCCTCCAATTATTGTTGTTGGATCGTCTATTGTTGTTATAGTTGTTGTTCCGGGAACCGTTGTTGTTGTTACGGTATCCATTATTGTTCCTTGATCCTTGATCTTCCTTCTTGGTTTGAGCAACTAAGAGTTCCTTCAATTGTTTCACGTCATTCTTCAAAGAGATGAGTTGATTAGTGTTTGATGGCTCCTCTTGAAAGTTGACTTTTTTAACTCCACCTTCAGCTCCTTGGTGGGAATATTTCTCCATGTGTAAATCTTGCTTCTATGAACTCCCAAGCTTCGTCAATCGCCATGTACATGAATGTACCGGCGGATAGTAGTTGAAGGTTGATATGGGTGTTGCCGTCCAATCCCTTGAAGTATATCTCTTGTAATTCTATCTTTGGAATCCCATGATGTGGGCAATCCAAAAGAATGTCTTTAAATCTCTCCCATGACTTGGACAACATCTCCTTGTCTTTCATGATGAATGCATTGATCTTCCCTCTCATTTCAGCAGTTTTAGAGGGGGGAAAGAACTTAGTTAAGAATTCTGCCGTCATCTCTTCCCAAGTGTTGATCTTTCTGGGAGGAAGAGATTGATACCAAGTAAGCGCCTTATCTTTCAAGGAGAAGTAGAAAGGCCTTAGCTTGTAGTTGTTGTTTTCTATTCTTGAAGGTCTCAAGGTCTCCATCAAGATCTCATAGTTTTGTAGATGTTGATGCGGGGATTCCTTCTCAAGGCCTCCAAACTGACATTGGCGAATCATGGAAAGAACTTGCGATCGAAGTTCGTAATCATGGTCCGCTGGATCTCCTAGGTTAACTCCTCGACGCCTCAGTTGTTGATTGGGGTCCATCCTTTGACCTAGGGTCTGTGGGATATCTGCTAACACAACGTTTCGGATTGGCATCCGAGGTGGAAGTATCTCGGCCGGGGCGAGAGGTGCAGGATTCTTCCTGGTCGAGGATCTGGAACAGGATCTTGCCTCGGTCGAGGATATGGGTTCGGTCGATGTAGATACTGTTCTCGTAGGGCTTCCATATCTGCTTTGATCGTCTCAGTCCTTGTGCGAGTTTCTTCCTTTTCCAGCCTCAGTTCTTCCCTGCTGAGGCGTAGTTGTTCTAACGCCTCCTTCAATTCGGCCTCAAGATCGCGATTGTCTTGGTTGGCCATCTTCGCTTCTTTCAAGCGTCTTTTGTATGCCTTTTCTGGTTCGGGATCGTAGGGAACGATTTCCTTCCCAACACGGGTTCTTCGCATAAACCTGAGAAAAAGAATCTGCGAAAGTCACTCAAGTAGAGTGGTTAGTAGAAACAGGGGGCAGGTGCCCCAAAAACGTACCGCAACCGGCTCAGTCTAGACCAAGTCCCCGGCAACGGCGCCAAAAACTGGTTCGCTCCAAACGGTGTGTGCAAGCTTTAAATTTATAACCCTAGATGTAAGCTTAAAACAAGGATGCGAACCCGCATTGTACGGGTCAATCTTAGTAAAAAGCAAGAAATTCTAGGGGTCGATCACAAGGACTTAGTGAAATAAAGCAGGAATAGGTAAGCTATGTAATTACTAACCACAAAGCAATTAAAACAATCAAGGATGATAAAAGTCAATTAAGGAAATATGCAATTCTAGGGATTAAAGCATCTAGTTGTGGTTCCAACTCAAGATCTAAAGATAAGCGGACAAAGCTGAGATTTTTGCATAGGGAAGGTGTTACTAAAGTGGAATAGATCACCGGGTAAGTCTCACTACTCACTAATCCCAAACCGCAACTCCTATTACCGGGTAAGTCTCAAGGAATTAAGGAAAAGAACTATAACCTCAAACTAACACACCACCTACGGGAATAGAATCAACCTTTACTGGGTAAGTCTCAGGCTAAGTCACAAAGATGGGATAAAGGCACACTCAAACCCCAATAAAGGATAAACCTTTATTACCTACACTTATGATCTTTGGTAAACAAACAAAGAAATTACCGGGTAAGTCTCATCCTAAGCTTGCATTGAACCAGGAAAGGTGTAATAAGAATAGGATTTGGCAAACTCTAACACTTAGCTCTCAATTTCTGATCAGATAAGTCACCTCGGTCAAACGAATTCCACCCCGGCCGAGATGTTCATCGACTGAGCGAGATGCCTTAGTGTTAAGGATAAAGACTCGAACTTTCAAGGTCCTACTCTGATTAAGATTATTCTATCATTGTTTTTCCCATAACTTTCAGCCAATCACCCTAGAATCACACAAGGAAATTAGCCACTCATCATCATGAAAGCAATAATCAAATATAAGGGAAGAAAGAGAATAATTGAACAAGAAAACCTTAGAAGAAAGGCTTCAATAACTGAATCAATTATCAATCAACAAGCGTTCCTTGGATCAAAATCCAATAAGACAAACAACAATGAAGGGAATCTAAGAGAATCTTACAAAACCCTTCACAAAGCTATAAAAGCTATAAACTTTCTTCCTTCAATCTTCCTTCAACCTTCAAAAAGGTTCTTCTAATCTCCCAACTATGGTGGGGTAAAACGGCTGCTCTCAGCGGATGTCTAAACACTATCGGAGGTATAGCGTGATGTGCAGCCCTAAGCGGTCTTCCGGGTGATAGCGGATCTTTGATTTGTGGAAAATTCAACCCTTTTTGTAGGAAAATTACCCTCCAAAGATAATATATCTTAAAAAGATCTCTTCCCATAAAAATAGGTAAAATTTATGGGCTAAATTATCTTCTTCCTTCGAGGAATCCAGCCCAAAAATATAAGATCTTCTTTCCAAAAATAAAAGATCTAAGCCAAGAATAAAATATCCTTGCCGCGTCCAAGGTGTTCGCCTCGGACGAGTCAGCTCCTCTGGATCACCTCGGTCGAGGTGACTTTGTAGTCAACCGAGGTGAATCACAACTGAATGTGAAATCTCTCATATCTGGTCCAAAGTGAATCTCTAATCCATTTCCATGATTCCTGGATTCTTCCTTAAGCTCCTGAATGTAGCTTCAATGACTCCTTAGCTCCTTTTGCTCCAATTTGATGTAAAACGTGCCATTTTACCTACGATTACAACGAAACTTGGTGTAGACCTTGATTCCCACAAAGGTAGATGAAACGACAATATAATCACATAATATACATCCAAACATGCAAATTATTGAAGATAAAACGTCTAAACAGGTCCCAAAATATAGACTATAATTCATGCTATCATGTGCTTTTGAGTATGTTGTGTGCTTATGATGAATTACGTGTGTTTGTGCCTTTCCCATTGATTCTGATGCCTAAAATATGAGCTTACGGTTTTAAACCGTTTATGTAGATGCCTTGCAGGTTAGGTATTCCGCCGAGTAAGATGGATGAGTTGACAGCCGGGGTCTCCGTACATTATAAGACGGGGACATTTATGCCTTATGTTGTTGTGGGTTATGGTTTTATGTTGTACGGTTCTGGCATATGTTTGGAGTTGTGTCGTTTTGAGGACTCGGCTGAGTTTCAACGTTGTACCTTCTCTTGTTTTTCCCTTGCATACATTGTAAATTGCTTTATGTATTTGCCTTTATTTGTGCCTTGTTGGAAAGGTCCGGTGAAATTTTTGTCAGGCTAAGGGTCGGGACTCATTGTGAGGTCTCGCCCGTAGCATCCCGAGTCCCGCGGAATCGGGATTTTACAACAGAGTTGGAAGAGCAACCTACAAACTTGCTTTACCACCTAGGTTAGAGGGTATTCACCCCATGTTTCATATGTCTTAGCTGAAAGATTACATACCAGACCCGAGGCACATCATCAACAACGATGATTTGGTGGTTGAACCGGACCACACTTTTGTTGAGCATCTAGTTACAGTCTTAGAGCGAGGTGTGAGACGCTTGCGTTAAAAGGACATTCCTATGTTGAGGATATAGTTGTCGAGACGAGGACTTGATGAGGCTATATGGGAGATAGAGGATAGTATCCAAAGGAACTATCTAGAGTTCTATGCCGAGATATATGCACCTGTAGGATCGATGAGTAGATCTTAGTGTTATATTGGTGAGTGTTATGTGATGTGTTTATAAGTTATAATGTGTTTTCGTGCTAGCTGTGATGTGCATATATGATCTTATTAGATCTTATTTTGCTAACACGAGATGTGGTTATAGTTGGAGATGGATCTTCATCCATGCTATCGAGATGTGATTAGGGTTTAGACCGATATGGCTTTTCCTCCATGTTGTTGTGTTATGAACAAAGTTTAGCTGGAGAAGGTTATTTCTCCACGCCCTTGCGTTATGAGTACGGTTTGGCTAGAGACGGTTTTCCTCCATGCTTTTGTGATGTGGTTATGGGTGGCTATAGATGGTTTTCTTCTATGCCATTCGGTAGTGCTTGTGTTTGTAATGTTGGAGTGGATGATTCCTCCATGCTTGTGATTTGAGGTTATAGAGTGTTAAAGGTTGATACGTTCTAAGCGGAGGTGTGATACCTCCGATAGAGAGAGTGTTTATACCTTGACATATGGGGCCGAAAGGATTTGAAATTGTTCAAGTTTCGGAATGAAACTTGTTTTTAGGTGGATCTGGTGTAAGAGCTTTAGGTCTTTAGTGATTCCGCGATTGCACATCAGTCTAGCCGCAGGTGCAGTGCCGCCCCGCGGCACTAAGGACCCGTCCCGTGATTTTGATGTCGGGCGCCGTCTTCTTTGACCGTTTGCTTTTTCCTTTGCTGCCTTTATAAGCTTCCCTTCTCTCCTTCAGACGAGGGTTTCCCTCCATCTTCTTCTCCCAGCTTTATCTTCTCCACGTTCTTCTTCTTCTTCCCTTGGTTCTTCTTTGATCTTCTTCAAGAGTTAAACTTTAGAAGAGTTTTGATGATGATGATGATGATGATGATGATGATGATGATGATGATGATGATGATGATGATAATGATGATGATGATGATGATCATGAGTATATGTATGTATATGTATGATGTGTTGCCTTTGGCAACTTTGAAGAAGAAGAGATCGAACGGGATATCAAAGAGAAGCAGAGAATCGCCTCTTTGTAGTTAGACCGCCCCGGGCCTTAACAACGCCGCCCTTGCGGCAGAAGGAGTGTCACCGCCCCTGCGGCTGAGAGCCACCGCCTCTGCGGCATTACCGCTCCTACCCCTTGTTGCTTCCGCAGGTGCATTTGTGTTAGCATGAAATATGACTATATTTTAGGCACTTGTTTTAGTTGTTTTTCCCTCTTTTATGTTTACATGGACATGAGTTTGAAGCATTTGTGAGCTCATTCACCAACTTTGTCGATATAAAGATCTACTCTAGCTTTGTTTTGTTTATAGGTGAATAAAGGCTTGAATTGGAGCAAAATGTGGAACGAAAGGAGTATTTGATCATGCTAGATGTCAAGGAGATGCTTTGGAGGAGCTAAGGAAGGAGCATGAGTGAAGAACATCACGAAAGAAAGGCTTTCACAAAGGATTTGGATTTCCACGCCCTAAATTATGGCCGTGGACTTGGCCTTGGATCGTGGAGAGTGAATTTGGAGCACAACAGAAAGTTCCACACCCTAAACCACGGCCATGGAAACTTGTACTAAACCGTGATTTCCATGATGAAGTGACGTGTCATATTTGCCACGTGAGCGATGGTTATTGGGCTTTTCTCGTAACCCTATTTCGCCCAATAAGAAGGCTTGCGAAGGGAGTGTCGAGGACGGTCGCTGAGGGTTTCATTTTGACCTGCGCTTGCAACTCGGTGGAGAGTCAAGACGAAAAGATCGGAGATTTCGGAGTATGGCTTGTGAAAGACGTGATATTGAAGATTGCGTACTTTAGAGATTTTCTTAGGGTTTTTCTTTCGGAGAAGGATTGACACTCCGTTCTTCATTGTTCCCTAAGATTGTTGTGAGGATTTTTGTTCCATATTCTGAATTCATTAAACATACTACTTTATTGTTCGGATTTGAAATTGATTGTTTGGTTTTTATAGAGTTTTCGAGGGTTTAAACTTTTTCTCTTCTTAATTTGATATTTGATTCAATGACTACGATTATTGGCTAAAACCCTTTAGCAATTCTAAGGTGAAGGGTTGATAGTTGTGGCTTAGATAATGATAGATCGATCGTAAACAGATTGAACCCTGAGAGTGTGAGAAACCTCGTCGACAGCCTAAACCACGGCCTCTTCTTGAGTTCCACGGTCGTGGTTCTTCAAGATCTATCCGTGATTTCCTCTGTTTTACGACCTTTGCTTTTGCTTTAATCCAAAGTTAAAGATTAGTTTTAACCTACCCTTGGCTTGCCTTTCGTAGGTAGTAGTGAGACTAAACATCCTCTATTTCGGTTTCGAGTGTCACAACCTTAATCGTTTTAGTTTATCTTTGATTACTTGGGTTTGGCTATAGGTATTTGAGATTAATTCTTACCTTTAGATCCTTTCTATATTGCAGCCTCAACAACCTTTATTGAGAGAGTCCTTATGTTAGATATATAAGGTGTTGGAACTTCACCGTACTCAACCTTACCTTAGTTATACCTTCGCAATCTCAACTCTGTCATTATATCGATAGAATATCTTGAATCCATTGCCATAATTGAATACCTGGATCTTTAGGGTTGCTGTTTTTCCAATTATTTGCAAAGCTTCAATACTTTTTATTGCTCTATTATTCGAAACTAATTTTGTTTCACCAAATCCCTGAGTTCGATACTCTGGAATTCTTGCTTTACTACGCCGATCCGTACACTACGGGTTCACTTGCTTTGATTTCAGTTTTATAAATTTAAAACTTATTTGCACGCACACTTGAGGCGAACAAGTTTTTGGCGCCGTTGCCGGGGATTTGGTCTGGACCAAATTTCGGTTCTCGGTTGTCGAGCTTGGGAGCTTTGCTCTTGTTATTTGATATCTCTTTTTGAGTGATTTTTTCTTATTTTTTAGGTATATGCGAAAGACGAGATATACCAAAGATCTAGTTCCTTTCGATCCAAAACTTGTGAAAACTTTGAGAAGAAAGTTGAAAGAGAAAAAGATGGCTGAAAACAATGAGAGAAACATCCAAGCGGAGTTGGATGAAGCTCAACTTCAACTCAAGTTGAGTGAGAAGGATCGTATAGAAGAATTACACCGTCATCAATTTCAAATAGATAAGCTCAAGGCTATGATGCTAGACATCAAGTTGGAGATGAATGATGCTAAGAAGAAGAAGGTCAAGAAACCTAAGTCCATTAGAGCTGAATCATCCGACGATGAGGATCAGGATATGCCGGCACTAGAGGACATTGATCCGGTGATCCATCGCGTTCGTAACAACCCTAGATCACCGGTTGTTCCTCGCATTCCCGTTGGAGATGTGAAAGTTCCTCATGAAGGGGATGAACCACGGACTCTTGGACAAAAGATGGATCCAATTCAGCAACCGCGCCATCTAGGTGTGAATTTCGGAGCTGAAGATATCCAGGAATTCAGTTTTAGCCCGCAAGTTATCACCATGGTTCGCCATAGCCAATTTTGTGGAACGAGTGTTGAATCTCCACACCAACATTTGCAGAATTTCGAGATTCTCATGAAGACATTGAAGCCAAAGAGGGCTAACAACAACAACTACAAGATCAAACCGTTCTTCTTCTCTTTGAAGGACGAGGCTTTGTCTTGGTATCAAGGTCTTCCAGCTAGAAGACTTAACACATGGGATGATCTATTTTTGGTGTTTCTCACCAAGTTCTTTCCGCCATCCAAGACGGCGGAGTTGAGAGGTAAGATTAATGCATTTTCTATGAAACCTAACGAAAGTTTGTTTCAATCTTGGGAAAGGTTTCAGGATCTCTTATTGGATTGCCCACACCATGGCATTTCAAAGCTGGAACTATTGGAGATCTACTACAAGGAGTTGGATGTGGAAACACAATTCAATCTCCAATCTCTTTCTTGTGGTACATTTATGGACATGAGAGAAGATGACGCTTGGGACTTCATTGTGAAGGAAGCCAAAGTGATTGAGAAGTATTCCCACCGGAAGGTGGATCCTAATAACCGGAATCAAGGGAAACCAGGAGCTAAGTTAAATCAAGCTGCAAAAACTCAAATATTCTCCCTCAACAATGAGATCAAAGAGTTGAAGGAAGTCATAAAAATCAGCCTTCAAAGTCGAAAGAGCAAGAGGCCAACTACCTAGGGAGAGACAACCACCAAGGCAATAGGAATGATTACCGGAACAACAACCGGAATAACTGGAACAATAACAATAGGAACTCCAACAACAATAATTGGAGATCCAACCAACAAAATCCAGGTAATCCCTATTAACATGCTGAAAATGCTTTAACATCTCCATCTTCTTCTACTCCTTTGAAAAGCCAGGGGCAAGCATCAAATAGCTCAAACAAGACGGAGAAGGAGAAGCTCGATCCCCTGTTGGAGACAATCTTAGGAAAGCTACAAGGTTTGGAGAGCTACATAACTTCGGTTGATAAAGCACACAAAGCTTTAAAAAACTAAGTATTCAGCAAGGCCGGAGAGGCTCCTAGAGATCAAGGGAAGCTTCCCGGAAAGACGGAGGACAACCCGAAGGGAAGGGTGATGGCTATCAATACTAGGAGTGGCATGACAACCACCGACCCACAACCTAAGTTTGTAGAAGTCCCAGCTGAGAAGAGAAAAGATAAGGAGAAGGAAAAGGAAGATGTCTATGTTCCTCATCGAGCTTACAAACCTCCTCTACCATTCCTGCAATCTAGAGCAAGAGCGCGTCTAGACAAGCAATTTGGTAAGTTCATTGAACTCATGAGCAAACAGCATATTAACATACCTTTGATTGACGCAATTGTAGGTATGCCTGCTTACAGGAATTTTTTGAAAGATCTCCTCTTTAACAAGAGGAAGCTAGAAGACTTTGGAGAAGTCAAGATGAGTTCGGAATCTTTGGAGCTCATTAAAACGATGACGTAAAAGATGCCCTTAAAGCTGAGAGATCCGGGGTCATTTGGCATTCCAATTGGAGTAGGAGAAGTCATATACCGACGCTCTTTGTGAATAAGGAGCAAGCATAAGTATCATTCCGCTTGCTTTGTGTAGGAACGTCGGTTTAGGTGAACCTAAACCGGTGAAGATGACATTTTACATGGCGGATCGATCCATAACTCGTCCCGTCGGTATCATTGAAGATGTCCCAGTCAAGATCGGTAAGTTCTATATTCCAATAGACTTTGTTGTGCTTGACATTCCTGCAGATTGTCTGGTCCCGATCATACTCGGAAGACCGTTTCATGCAACCTCCGGTTGTATGGTGGATTGCAAGAATGCTAGACTAGCCTTTGACATAGGAAAAGTGAAGGTTGAGTTTGTTCTCTCAACTTTGGTGAAAGAGCCACCACTCGGAGAGGATATGTTCAACATCTATGACGAAGAGGCATCTATAGAAGATGTGAGCTTGATCTTATTCAAAGATTCATTGCAAAAGGTCATAACCATGAGCATCATGGAAAAGGGAGAGAAAGAGGATTGCAATGCTGAGATTGAAGCCTTGAAAGAGATAAAGGAAGTACAAGAGGAAGAGTTTGAGAAATTATACGATGGCTCAAAAAATGTGAGAAATCACGGTCAGTCGTGCTATTCCATGGCCGTGGTTTCACCAAAACTGGCCGTAAACTTCTATTACGAGCACAATAGAGAGTTCCACGCCCTAAACCACGGCCGTGGAAGTAATAGTGGTGCCGTAATTTTGGGAAATTCTGAGAACAACTTCGTTCTTTCCACAACTACTCTTGAGTCTTCTTCAATCACTCCAACACCCTTAGAGACTTCTAAGGAAGCGTCGGACACACCTCAAGACTCATCAAAGGTTTCAATAGTTATGGAATTGAAGCCACTTCCCACACATCTTCGGTATGCATTTCTTGGAACTAATTGTACTTTTCCCGTTATTGTTAGTTCCGAATTAAATGAAGATGAACATGAGAAACAAATGGTTGTTCTAAGAAAACATAAGAAAGCCTTAGGTTATACCATAGACGATCTTGTAGGAATTAAACCATCTTAATGAATGCACAAGATTCTAATGGAGGAGGATTTCAAGCCTTCACGACAACCTCAAAGACGGTTAAATCCGATCATGAAGGAGGTTGTTTAGAGGGAAATTCTTAAGTTACTTGACGCAGGTAACATCTATCCTATCTCCGATAGCAAGTGGGTGAGCCCGTTTAAGTTGTCCCGAAGAAAGGAGGAATCACGGTTATCACCAACAAGAACAATGAGCTCATTCCTACAAGAACCGTGACGGGCTGAGGATGTGCATTGACTACCGCAAGCTGAACAATGCAACTAGGAAGGATCACTTTCCGCTACCATTCATAGATCAAATGCTTGAGAGGTTAGCACAACACTCCTATTTCTGTTATCTTGACGGTTATAGTGGTTTCTTCCAGATTCCGATCCACCCAGATGATCAAGAAAAGACCATATTCACGTGCCCGTGGGGTATGTTTGCTTATAGGAGGATGCCATTCGGACTTTGCAACGCTCCAGCCACATTTCAAAGGTGTATGATGGTCATCTTCTCCGAGTATATTGAGGAAATCATGGTGGTTTTTGCGGATGACTTTTCAGTTTATGGTTCATCATTTGACAATTGTCTTTCTAACCTTTCTCTTGTGTTGCAAAGTTGTGAAGACACTAAATTAGTTCTTAATTGGGAGAAGTGTAAATTCATGGTTAAGGAAGGCATTGTGCTAGGTCACTTGATCTCTAATAGAGGGATCGAAGTTGGCAAAGCTAAGATAGAGACTATAGAGAAACTTCCTCCTCCATCTTCGGTGAAGGGGATAAGAAGTTTCCTAGGACATGCTGGATTTTATAGAACATTATTCAAGGACTTTTCTAAGAATTCGAAACCGCTAACCAATCTATTGATGAAGGATGCAGTCTTTGATTTATCACAGGATTGTTTAGATGCCTTCTATAAGATCCGGGATGCTCTCATCTCAGCCCCGATTATCCAACCTCCGGACTGAAATCTCCCGTTCGAGGTTATGTATGACGCAAGTGACGTAGTTGTTGGAGCGGTGCTGGGGAAAAAGAAGGAAGGCCGGACCCATGCCATCTACTATGCAAGCAAGACGCTAGAAGAAGCGCAGCTCAACTACACCACAACGCAAAAAGAATTTTTAGCCATTGTATATGCATTTGAAAACTTTCGTTCTTATCTTGTAGGAGTGAAGGTGATTGTATTGACGGACCATTCAGCAATCCGGTACTTGCTCGCCAAGAAGGATGCGAAACCGAGGCTGATTAGATGGATTCTTCTCCTACGAGAATTCGATCTAGAGATCCGCGACAAGAAAGGCTCGGAAAATTCGGTTGTGGATCATTTGAGTCGTCTACCACACATTGATGATGATGATCTACCCATTGTTGACTTCCCGGATGAGCACTTACACATCATGGAAGAGTGCATCGACAAAATTTCTAGAGGTAACGAACCTTGGTTTGCTGATTTTTTAAATTACTTGGTTTGTCAGGAAATACCTCCCGGACAATCCTATGCACAAAGAAGAAGTTCTTTAGGGATGTCCAGAAATACTTTTGGAATGAACCTCTACTCTTCAAGAGAGGTCCCGACGGCATCATTAGGAGATGTGTTCCGGAAGCGAAATGCAAAGTGTCATTCGTCATTGTCACTCACTTCCTTGTGGAGGACACGCTAGTTCTAATAAAACTGGCGCTAAGGTATTGCAATCTGGATTCTTTTGGCCTACTTTATTTAAGGATGTGCAAACCTCTGTTTCTTGTTGCGATGCTTGTCAAAGAACAGGAAATATCTCTAGGAGAAACGAGATGCCTCTCAACAACATTCAGGAGGTGGAAATCTTCGACGTTTGGGGAGCGACTTCATGGGACCTTTCCCATCATCTTGCGGAAATCAATACATACTTGTAGCTGTAGATTATGTTTCGAGATGGGTTGAAGCTATTGCCTCTCCAAATAATGATGCCATGGTTTTTGTCAAGTTCTGTAATAGAACTATCTTCCCAAGGTTTGGGACACCACGGACCATCATTAGTGACAAAGGTACACTTCATTGCCCGATGATTCGAAGCTCTACTAGCTAAGTATGGGGTGACTCACAAGATCGCCACTCCCTACCATCCACAAACAAGTGGGCAAATGGAAATTTCAAATAGAGAGATCAAAGGCATCCTTGAGAAGACGGTGTCAAAGACAAGGAAGGATTGATCGTTGAAACTAGATGATGCGTTATGGGCGTATAGGACTGCATACAAGACTCCCATAGGTACAACACCATACAACCTTGTGAACGGGAAGTCTTGTCATCTCCCGGTGGAGCTAGAACACAAGGCGTACTGGGCTGTGAAGTGGTTGACCTTCGGCATGAAGGAAGCGGGCGAGAAGCACCTCTTGGACCTTAACGAGCTTGAAGAACTCCGCTTGAACGCCTATGAGAACACAAAGATTTACGAAGAAAGGGCGAAGTGTTGGCATGATAAGCATATCATTCCAAAGGACCTCAAAGAAGGAGATCAAGTTCTCCTCTTCAATTCGAGACTTCGGCTCTTCCCAAGTAAGATTAAATCTCGTTGGACTGGACCTTATTTGATTAAACGTGTTTTTCCCCATGGCACAGTTGAAGTATGGTGTGAAAAGTGGGGAAGTTTCAACGTGATCGGCCAACCACTTAAGAAGTATTCACCGGAGCTCCAAGCTGAGGAAATCACTCCGATTGTCCTCGAATAAACTCAGGAACGGTCTAGCTACGGACCCAAAACGAGGCGCTTCTTGGGAGGCACCCCAAGGTATTGCAATTGCATTTTTTTTCTTTCTTAGATTAGTTTAGTTGTTTTTGTTTTGTTTTCCCCTCGATACCTCCCGGGATGTTATGTTTTTGGATGTAGGAATAAGGAATGAGCAAAGGAAGGAAGAAAAAGTTGGAAAGAATTGACGAAACATGGATTCTTGGCACACAACAAAGACTTCCAGGCCCAAAACCACGGCTATGGAAGTAACAGATGGCCCTAATTTTCCAAATTTTGACACAAATCAGAGCAAATCCACGGGTCCGTACATTTCCACGGCCGTGGAATGCCTCGAGTGACCGTGATTTTCCAAAAAATTATGGGGACTATTTAACCTTCTTTCCTTCTCGAAAACACATCCATCCTCACCTTCCACGCCCAAAACCACGCCCAAATCGCCGACCACTTCTCTCATCCCGTAATTCTTCGTCTGGAGTCCGATTCATTCGATTCTTCAACCAAAAGTGGAGCATTTTCAATCATCTACAAGATCCAAACATCAAACTGAGTGAACAATCTACATTGAAGAAGGAATTTGGATTTTTAAAATCCAAACCTTGGTTTTATTCTCTATTCTCTTCTTGGTCAATTTGGCTCAATTTCCTTGCAAGATTTTAGGAGAACTGGAGGAAATTGGATTTAGAATTAGTCTAGGGCTGTGATTGTTGAATTTGGTGTGAATCTGCTGAATTTTGAGAGGGACAAAGCAAATCCACTGGTCCGTACATTTCCACGGCCGTGGAATTCCATTAAAAGACCGTGGTTTTTTTGTTGCTGAGAAAAAATGTTTAGAAGGTAGTCAAGTAGGAACAAGAAGTTGAAAGGTGATAGTTCCTCTTCCTCCCTACCCCCTCCTAGTGAACCACCATCACCACCACCTCCTAGAATCCCTAGAATCCATGAGGATTATGAAGGAGCCGTAGAAAAAATTTCAAAATGACCGATAATAGGACCTAGGTACCTTGTCCTAGAGGAGCTTGAAGAGCTCAATGTGGTGAATGATTTGACTTGGCTCTTGGATAGAGCCGGATTGATCATCTTCTCCTTCATTAGGGAAGATGCTTATGAGGAGATAACAAGGGAGTTTGTAACTTCCTTTGAGCATAGTGCCGTTAACCGAACGGTGTCTTTTAGGTTGATGGAGCAAAACTATGAGTTCTCCATAATTTAGTTTGGAACCTTCTTTGGGTTTCATGATAGTTTTAATGGAAGGTTTCCTGGGGGAGTGTATGCTAAAGGCTTTTGGGAAGATATTGCTATGATCTATGCTAGTGAGGATCGTTGGCAACTGGCCGACACCAAGGCTAAACTCATATACCATTTAGCCTTGAAGATAGCCCATAGAGTCCTTTCGGAATGCCTTTTCCCTAGGACCGAAACACCACAAAAGATCAAGACCGACGAACTTTTCCTACTCTATTGCATGCTCACCGGTACTCCCGCAGATTGTGTCACCCTACTAGCCTCTACCATTAGTAAGTTGAAGAACAAAAGGGCCGGGAATATAGGTTATGGGGGTATGGTGACTCACATCGCCACCCAGCTGGACATAGACTACTCCGCTTGTACTAAGATAGCGGCGAGACCTTTGGGTCTCCTTGGGCTCATGACTAGAGGGATCATCTTTCCCCGCCATAGTGCTTCACCTACCGCAGCTATTCCTTGGGAGGAGAGAGGTGGTAGGGGCATTCCGTGGCTTCCCGAATATTCTATCATGCTAGGCCGTCACAACTGGAAGGAGGCTTTTGTACCGATGAATGCCAATACACTAGTAGCTCCTCCATACGTTCCTGATGAGGTTCCAGCTGAGTATGATGATGAGGAGATGGGAGGAGGAAATGATCAGGATGCAGGAGGCACTGAGCATGACTTTGGCACATTCCCGAATCAGCCGGCCGACTTCCCGGAGCCTCCTAGGAGATCTCCCCGTCCATCTAGACCTTTCGGTTCTTCGTCTTCACGCAGGGCTAGTGTGAGTGAGAGGCCGACGTGGATGGAGACTCCACCTACTTGGTATGGAGCGTAGCCGCCATGGATGGGAGCTCCTCCTTCATTGTATGATCATCCACCGGTAGCACATACTCTTCCTCAAGATTCAGCTTCGTGGTATGGTCAGCCGCTAGCTTGGTATTCGCAGCTTCCATATTGGACGGATGACCTTTGGAGGAGAGTAGGAGACTTAGAGGTCCATCAGCAGGTTCATGACGTGGAGCGCTAGGAGAATGCCCGGATCTTGAGGGACGTCTACCGCCAGCAGTTAGGGCGGCCTTTTAGCTCCGACTTCTATCCATTCCCTCCGCCTCCTTCACAGTGATGATGATGAGATGATCTGCCGGTTAGAGCCGCTCCACCGCCATTAGTGAGTTTCCTTTTGTTTCTTTTCTTTTCTTTATTTCTTTGGAACATTGAGGACAATGTGTATGTCAAGTATGGGGTGGGGTGTGACTCTTGTTTGTAAGAACTCGACTCACTTTGCTTTGCTTATATCTATGAACACTTGCATGTTTGTTTTCATTGTCACACATTTCATTATTGCATTGCATGAAAAAGGCTTTGAAAAACCCATAAAATTTTGAAAATTTTGAAAATTTTTATGCTTCTAAGATTAGAGATGATTTCTATGATGAATCTATTTATGGAATGAGTTTTTGATGACAATTGTATGTGTGAATTGAATTATGAATTGTGAAGAGATTGAGTATGTTGTTTATCCTTTCTTGCAAGTTTCATAATGTGAAGGTTTTATCTAAATTATTTTGAGAAATGAAGGTTGAACTCACGAAATAAGTTCTTATACTTCTTTGTGAGATGATTAAGGCACCTTGATTTTCTTACTTCTTTCTTTGATCATTTAGCCCCTCAATGAAAATGTTTGCCTCCTTTACCTATCCGGGATTTAGGAAGAGTTGATTCTGGCATGTTTCATGTGGGAGGGCCATAAAAGCAATTGTTTGAATTCAAAGTGTAGGAAAATAGGTTTGGGGCAATCAATCATGATGATGAGTAACTCGGCACCATTCACATAGCCGGGTGTTTGTGTCTTGCCAAAGTCGGATTGAGCGATATTCCTAACGGATTATGGTATGTGAATCAAGGGTTTGAGGCATCTCGAAATTGAGAAACGTCAACCTCCTAGGCTTCGGTTTTGTGCACCACTGTCCATAACTCCAAAAGTAAAGTCAAAAAAGAAATTTTTGTGCAAAAGTATAGAGCAAAGCTCTAAGTTTGTGGTTAGTGCAAATGGTAAAAAAAAGAGTTGTGTTGTTCCTTCTTCCAGGATTCATACACCACATCCCTTACAAGTTTCCCCACCTTTCCGTATTCTTGGCCTTACTTGAAAGTCCTTGAGATCATAAGAGTGTTATTTGACTTGGTTATCTAAATTGAAGTTTCACATGCTTGATTTTGACAATGTTTGAAGGTTATGATGTTTGCCTTGAAGTTTATGCAATTTATGATTTCTTTTGCTTTGCATATTTTAGTTCATGTGTGTGAACGTTTTCAAGGATGAATGAAGCAAGATTTGAGGATGATCTATTGATTAGAGGCACATTACCAAAAAGATTATTTTGTTTTGTTTTGCATTCATATTTCATTCTACCTTATGTTCTATGCTTTTGAAAATCTTGCTTGGGGACAAGCAAGTGACAAGTATGGGGTATTTTGTTAGCATGAAATATGACTATATTTTAGGCACTTGTTTTAGTTGTTTTTCCCTCTTTTATGTGTACATGGACATGAGTTTGAAGCATTTGTGAGCTCATTCACCCACTTTGTCGATATAAAGATCTACACTAGCTTTGTTTTGTTTATAGGTGAATAAAGGCTTGAATTAGAGCAAAATGTGGGAGGAAAGGAGTATTTGATAATGCTAGATGTCAAGAAGATGCTTTGGAGGAGCTAAGGAAGGAGCATGAGTGAAGAACATCACGAAATAAAGGCTTTCACAAAGGATTTGGATTTCCACGCCCTAAATTACGGCCGTGGACTTGGCCTTGGATCGTGGAGAGTGAATTTGGAGCACAACAGAAAGTTCCACACCCTAAACCACGGCCGTGGAAACTTGTACGAAACCGTGATTTCCATGACGAAGTGACGTGTCATATTTGCCATGTCAGCGACGGTTATTGGGCTTTTCTCGTAACCCTATTTCACCCTATAAGGAGGCTTGAGAAGGGAGTTTCGAGGATGGTCGCTGAGGGTTTCATTTTGACCTGCGCTTGCAACTCGGTGGAGAGTCGAGACGAAAAGATCGGAGATTTCGGAGTGTGGCTTGTGAAAGACGCGATATTGAAGATTTTGCGTACTTTGGAGATTTTCTTAGGGTTTTTCTTTCGGAGACGGATTGACACTCCGTTCTTCATTATTCTCTAAGATTGCTGTGAGGATTCTTGTTCTATATTCTGAATTCATTAAACATACTACTTTATTGTTCGGATTTGAGATTGATTGTTTTGTTTTTATAGAGTTTTCCAGGGTTTACACTTTTTCTCTTCTTAATTTTGTATTTGATTCAATGACAATGATTATTGGCTAAAACCCTTTAGCAATTCTAAGGTGAAGGGTTCATAGTTGTGGCTTAGATAATGATAGATCGATCGTAAATAGATTGGACCTTGAGAGTGTGAGAAACCTCGTCGACAACCTAAACCACGGCCTGTTCTTAAGTTCCACGGCCGTGGTTCTTCAAGATCTAGCCGTGATTTCCTCTGTTTTACAACCTTTTCTTTTGGTTTAATCCAAAGCTAAAGATTTGCTTAAACCTAGCCTTGGCTTGCCTTCCTAGGTAGTAGTGAGACTCGACATCCTCTATTTATGTTTCGAGTGTCACAACCTTAATCGTTTTAGTTTATTTTTTATTACTTGGGTTTGGGCATGGGTATTTGAGATTAATTCTTACCTTTAGATCCTTTCTATACTCCAGCCTCAATAACGTTTATAGAGAGAGTCCTTGGCTTAGATATATAAGGTTTTGGAACATCACCGTACTCAACCTTACCTTAGTTATACCTTCGCAATCTAAACTCTGTCCTTATATCTATAGAATATCTTGAATCGATTGCAACAATTGAATACCTGGATCTTTAGGGTTGTTGTTTTCCCAATTATTTGCAAAGCTTCTATACTTTTGATTGCTCGATTATTCGAAACTGATTTTGTTTCACCAAATCCCTGAGTTCGATACTCTGGAATTCTTGCTTTACTACGTTGTAATGACCCGTTTATTGAGTGCGTTTTCGATATTTATTTTCCATATTTTAGTAAATATTTTAATGGCCTCGAAATATGTTCGGAGTATTTTCAAGTCGTAATTTGAATTTTTTTTCGAGTTTTAATATATATATATATATATATAAATATTATTTCCCATGTTTAAATTATCTTATAATCTCGAAATAAAATGTGAGAATGGTTTTTGTATTTCAAATTATATTTTTTTCGAGAGTATTTATTTATTAGATCCGCATATATTTTCCGTGTTGTATTTTTTTTTCGAAGAAAGTTCGGAAACAATTTCCGATCCGGAACTTCCGTTCCGACTACTTTTTGATCGAGAATACTTTAGTTCTCTATTTTTCTTTTTATTTATTTTTTCTTCCTTTTCCTTGTTTTTCCTTTTCTTCTATCTTCTTTTCTCTCTCCCCTGGTTGGTGAACAACCCCGACCCTTCGCCATTCCCGCCCTCTGTGAACCCTGCAACCCCGACCCCTCGACTACCCTGCAAATCCGACCCCTCGTTACCCTCGTTAGTAGTGATAGTTGCTTCCTAGTCCACCGCTCTCCTGCACGAACAGCCCACCACACTTCCCTCTCCCTCTATTCCAAGGAATCCCGCTGGTTTCCCCTCCTCCGTTAGCCTGCCACGGCATCCTTGCCCAGATTTGCAACGAGACTCCCCTCTGCTCCTTCCAATTGCAATGGTCTCCTCCTCTCGAGCCACGTTTGGATCTGCAATGCAACTCTCATCTCCCCTCATCATTTTTGTTGCCTGAACACAGAAAATAGGGGGAGAAATACAGTACTCCTGCCTTCGATTGGAGGCTGCACCACCATCTGGGGAGAGTTCGCACCACCTCGACCCCACCGGAGCCACCAGCAAGTGCTGCCGCCGCCTCGCCCCCATCAGCGCACTGGCAAATCGCCTTTTTCTTTCCCCTTGCTTGTTGTCCGTCTGCCGCCAGGGAAGGACCACCGCCGCCGGAGATTGGGCCGCCCTGATGCCCCGCCTCGCTCTCGCCTGCGCCGGAGACAGAAGGCCGACTCGGCTGCCGCGTTTCCCCTTCCTCCGCCTGCGCACGCCGCCAGGAGGCCTTGCCCTTTCCCTTCTCTGTCACGCTCGATTAGGTTGAAAGATCTGCTGTTGTTTATTTGATTGTTTTGTAATTTGGACCCCCTTTCTTATTTAATTACACTTTTAACCCACTGTTTTGTATTTACAATTTTAGACCCAGTTTTTGGATGTGAATAAAATACCCTCCTGCAGAATTAATTACATAAATGGACCCAAATTGTTTTATTGCAGTCTTGGCCCTATTTTCATGAAATGGGTGGTTTTTCCCTTGTGTATGATCATAGTTTTGACCCAAAGAGTATTTCAGAAATATGGCCCGAGTTTGTTGAGTTTTGATGGTTGCCCGGAAAACTTGATTTCGGATTTTGACCCAAGTTTATAAAATGGCATAAGTCACTCCGGGAAATGTTTTGCGGGTTTTTAACCTTGTTTTCCAAGCGGATTTTCCCTAGAATATTATACGTTATTTTCTGTTCAAATTTAGCATACTAGCTAAATTTCCTTAACTTTGGTTTTAGGTCTGGAAGCGGCCGTTATAAGCCGACGAATCCAATCTCAACGTCCGTAGACCACCTTCAACCTTGGATCGTGTGTGAGTACCTTCTTCCTCGATCTAGTTATGTTTAGTGGTAGAATCATGCTAGGTTGGATTTAGCATAACTTAGGGCAAATGCCAAGTAGTGGCTTGGAACCTTTAGGTGAGTGTGTGAGGTTATTGATGTTCTATGACATGTGGTGTGTTGATCTTGAGTTGTTATACAATTGTGAGCGATGTGGTTGTTCTTGTGAGACTTGAGGTGGTATTCATATGCGGGTTGAGATTGCAAAGTTTAGGATGAAAGTATCCTAGCAGGTGGTTATAGTTGAGATCTCGTGAGTTTTTGAGAGCTATGAGTGTATCCTAGATTATTAGAATGTATGACCTAATAAGATCATATAAGACTAGAAGTCTAAGAACTTCTAGCTTGTGCGAGTGGTTGTTGATTATCGTGCCTTGTCTTGAACAGACTATGGTTATATTCCTTCGGAGAGTGTTATCGGTTTCGGGTAGCTTTGAGACGAGGTAAGTCCTCGGACTTACTTAGCCGCTTCTATGCCTTATTTGGATGTATATGGTGGTGTGTGTTTACCGCTTTTAAGCATGAAAATGGATTAGGATTTACTTGACCTTATTTATTGGCCCATCATTACTACTATTATTATTATCGGGCGGTGACATCACCGCTTAGTTTCCCGAGGGATACTGGGGGGATCTTTGCGACCAGGCCACACACGGTATACGGGCGGGCTTCTTCATCACTCCCTCAGGGTATACGGGTTGGGCGCCGCCACACTCCTGTTGGTTACACGGGGACAGAGGCGAGAGTTATAAGACTCTCGTGTCACACTTGAACGAATAAATTAGATATGGAATAACATAAAAAGATAATAAGTAACGGATGTGTATGTTTATAATCATGTTGTGTGTTTGTGTTCCTATGTGTGTTTGTGCCATATTATTCTTATAATGCCTAGAATGTGAGCTAACGGTTTTATACCGATTGTTGTAGTTGATGTGCAGGATAGGATGTGGCCGAGTGATCCGGAGGAGTGGGCAGCCGGGGTTCCGTACATCTTAGGTTGTTTTGGGTTTTGGAGTCTTTCTGTTGTTGTTATTGTATATTATGATGATGTTGTTGTAAGGACGGCTGAAGTCTTTTCTTTCTTTTATTTTCGGGTTTCATAACATTGCATAAAAATGTATTTCAGTTTTGGCCTTTATTTGTGCCTTGTTGCAAGATCCGGTGAAATTGTTATCAGGCTAAGGGGCGGGACCCATTGTGAGGTCCCCGCCCGTAGCGCCCCGAGTCCCGCGGATTCGGGGTGTTACAAAAGTGGTATCAGAGCCCTAGGTTGACAACAATGGCACTCGCAATCTTCTAAAGGCCGAATAAAAATAAATAGAACCCTCTAGGGTTCTTAGTTTTAAAGAAATGAATTTCGTTTTCAAATCATGTGCATGAGTCAGTTGGGGTAGAATGTACGGGACCACCACTTCCTCCGCGGATCTCGGCGACGTAGTTATTGATTATTATATTATGTATATATATGTGTGTGTGTATATGTAGATATGTATATGTGGACTTAGGATGTTTTGGACTATATTTGTTTGTTGAATTCTAAATTGTTTATGGACTGATTATGTTTATAGTAGTAGCATGACGTTTACATCCTTATATATATATATAACCATATGGTATGCTAATATCATATTAGTGATAGAGGACCTTATAGCTAAGATGATAGAAAGCTATCATCGCCCCATGGACAATGCCTTTTGGCTTAGGATAGTATACATACGAAGATAAGTATGCTCAAGTTATCAAGTTGAGCATCAAGACTTTGCAAGCACCCCGGTGAATTCCCGGACTCCTTTAAGAGGACGTCGAAGAAGAAGACTAGAGATGACATAACCAAAGGACAAACAAATAAAAGAGAACCTCGTGTCGACTTAAGCGAAACCAATATGGAGACTATACCAATATAAAAGCGACATGAAGGCGTGAGGTGGAATCAGGGAAACAATGAAGGAGCATCAATAAGGCAACTAGAGACAACGAACATAAGATTTTTCCAAGTGCGGTGTCGATGAACTAAAGATGCGAATCAAGTAAAGAGGACTACATTCTCGCTCGACAATAAAAGTGGCATTTTAAGTAAGACGATTTTTCAATAGGCGCTCCTCAGTTTAGGAGTCAAGATGAAAAGAGTGGTCCAAGAATTTGAAAAGATTTACGAGAACCGGAAGTTAAGCTTACGGAGGTACCAGGAGGTGTAGTGACGATCTGTGCAAGATTCTAAGCGGATGACTTATTCAGAAGTTTGAGAGTTACGAGGAGGATCACATGGTGCAAATTCACATAGTGGAATTACCGCCGGAGTCAATCGATTTCCATTATTGTGATGAGACTGAGCAACGCTAAGAAGGAGGAAGTGTGTGAGGATGATGATCTTCGGAAAATGAAAGAGGAAACAAGGAGCTGGATCGAAGAACTTAAGTTAACAACCAAGAAGGATGCGAGTGGAAGCTAATTAATGTCAGAATATTTGAGGAGTGCATTTGTAAAACAGTATGAAGAGCGGTTAAGCCTATAAAGGTGGGACCAAGAGCTTGGAGTATTCGCGGTGGATCAATGTCAATCATAAGGAGGTCATGGGATTGCCATATGGAAGAACGCCACGGGTTACAACTTTTAAGGTCTGATCATGGTAAGGAGAGCTAGTGGATCCAACGTAAGATGAGACTTTCATTATAGTTGTACATAGAATACCGAGAAATACATAAGGTGATCAACAATAGTAAGGGAAGACTGAAGTTTTGAAGTTTAAAGTCGATGTGGGATGTACGAGAAGTACGTGAAAGATTGAGGATAAAACCTTTACGGTCGTTTGGACGTTACATAAGAAAAGGGAGGAAATTCGACACCTACTCGAAGGAATGATGCGAGCTTTGGAAGAATACAAAGAGGGTAATACTAATATATTATAAGGCGTGATTAAGTCCTGTAGTTAGGACCTTCATGACTTCGCATAATTGTGAAACCTTAAAAGATTATTAGAGCAAGTCTCCCGAGGTCTGGAGATGAAGGATCTTTGAAAGAGACGGTGAACATTGCAGCTAAAGAAGTATTTAACCACGTGTTCGATGGACGTCACCTCAGCATATCGGGGTGGACCCCTTGACAAATGTTAAGATAAGATTGTGTCGATATCTTACGATATGTGATGGGAGAAGAAAAGTTGGAACCCGAGATAGAACAATTCTCAATGCATCGAGGACACCAGTTTGCAAGGGGAGAGACGGTTATCCCCATTTGTACATCGATTACAGTGAGCTAAACAAGATAACAATGAAGAACAGGTATCCCTTACCACATATAAATGATCTACTCGACCGGTTACAAGGGGCGCTAGTCTCTTCTAAGAATGATTTAAGGTCTGATTGCTACCAATTGAGAATTCGAGACTCGGATATTGCAATTACAACACTCCGGATGAACCAGGGTAACTACGAGTTGTGGTTACGCCATATGGGCTTACTGATGCCCGGAGGAGGTATTTTGGGTCTACTCTTGAAAAAGAGAGAAGATGTTTGACAAGTTGTCATGGGATGGTAAACCCCGAAAGGTGTGAAAGAAGTTACAAGTTTTCTTAGATGTGCCGAGCGTTACCAGAGCTGTGAAGGGAGGAGTTGTATAACGCCAACTATGGTAACCTACTACGGATGACGATGAAGTATTGAATGGGACGAAGATTTGGTAATAGAGTTTTGAGAGTTAAAGAGGAGATTTATTGGTACAACTGTTTTGATTTGGTTTGAGGAACAATGGGTTTGAAGTGTACAAGTGATTCTTCGAGACAAGGTTTTGATCGAGTATTGTAGAGCGATATAAAAGTAATAGCACACGTGCCTTGTTAATAGAAGTAGTATGGGGTAAAGTGCTTCCTTCGTTACATGGAACTTGCAACAAGTATTGAGGAAATGTAACATCAAGTTAGATCTTCTTTTGTACTGCATTGAGAAAAATCCGAGAAGGAATTTGAGTTCCGGTATATTGACCTTTTTGAGATCTTAGCGTGAGTGGGAGAAGTGTCTTAAAATTTGGCGTTGCCGCCAAGAGTAGAGAGTGTTCACCCGGTGTTTCATGTGTGTAAATCTAGGAAGTACATGTATGACTCGAGAAGTTTTGCCAGTCTGGATGAGTTAGTGGCGTCATAGAACCAATGAGGCTAATAGGAAGTCGGAGGATAGTATCTTTAGTTGAGTGCTACGCTGAGCTAGTAGCGTTGATAAATTGAAGGGTTGAACCTAGTTCTTCCCTTAGTTGTGTATATGTGTGATGTTATATGTTGTGTGTGCCCTGTGCGGGAATGTGCTATATGACCCTTTTTATCTTGCGGGGTAGTTTGAGTAGATGATGTGTTTAGATTAGAAGGTTAATCCTTCTTAGTTTGAGAGTTCATACCTCGACCTTAGGGACCGAGAAGTTCGACGCATAGCAAGTTTCGGGACGAAACTTGTTTTTAGGGGGGATCTAATGTAATGACCCGTTTATTGGGTGCGTTTTCGATATTTATTTTCCATATTTTATTAAATATTTTAATGGCCTCGAAATATGTTCGGAGTATTTTCAAGTCGTAATTTGAATTTTTTTTCGAGTTTTAATATATATATATATATATATATAAATATTATTTCCCATGTTTAAATTATCTTATAATCTCGAAATAAAATGTGAGAATGGTTTTTGTATTTCAAATTATATTTTTTTCGAGAGTATTTATTTATTAGATCCGCATATATTTTCCGTGTTGTATTTTTTTTTCGAAGAAAGTTCGGAAACAATTTCCGATCCGGAACATCCGTTCCGACTACTTTTTGATCGAGAATACTTTAGTTCTCTATTTTTCTTTTTATTTATTTTTTCTTCCTTTTCCTTGTTTTTCCTTTTCTTCTATCTTCTTTTCTCTCTCCCCTGGTTGGTGAACAACCCCGACCCTTCGCCATTCCCGCCCTCTGTGAACCCTGCAACCCCGACCCCTCGACTACCCTGCAAATCCGACCCCTCGTTACCCTCGTTAGTAGTGATAGCTGCTTCCTAGTCCACCGCTCTCCTGCACGAACAGCCCACCACACTTCCCTCTCCCTCTATTCCAAGGAATCCCGCTGGTTTCCCCTCCTCCGTTAGCCTGCCACGGCATCCTTGCCCAGATTTGCAACGAGACTCCCCTCTGCTCCTTCCAATTGCAATGGTCTCCTCCTCTCGAGCCACGTTTGGATCTGCAATGCAACTCTCGTCTCCCCTCATCATTTTTGTTGCCTGAACACAGAAAATAGGGGGAGAAATACAATACTCCTGCCTTCGATTGGAGGCTGCACCACCATCTGGGGAGAGTTCGCACCACCTCGACCCCACCGGAGCCACCAGCAAGTGCTGCCGCCGCCTCGCCCCCATCAGCGCACTGGCAAATCGCCTTTTTCTTTCCCCTTGCTTGTTGTCCGTCTGCCGCCAGGGAAGGACCACCGCCGCCGGAGATTGGGCCGCCCTGATGCCCCGCCTCGCTCTCGCCTGCGCCGGAGACAGAAGGCCGACTCGGCTGCCGCGTTTCCCCTTCCTCCGCCTGCGCACGCCGCCAGGAGGCCTTGCCCTTTCCCTTCTCTGTCACGCTCGATTAGGTTGAAAGATCTGCTGTTGTTTATTTGATTGTTTTGTAATTTGGACCCCCTTTCTTATTTAATTACACTTTTAACCCACTGTTTTGTATTTACAATTTTAGACCCAGTTTTTGGATGTGAATAAAATACCCTCCTGCAGAATTAATTACATAAATGGACCCAAATTGTTTTATTGCAGTCTTGGCCCTATTTTCATGAAATGGGTGGTTTTTCCCTTGTGTATGATCATAGTTTTGACCCAAAGAGTATTTCAGAAATATGGCCCGAGTTTGTTGAGTTTTGATGGTTGCCCGGAAAACTTGATTTCGGATTTTGACCCAAGTTTATAAAATGGCATAAGTCACTCCGGGAAATGTTTTGCGGGTTTTTAACCTTGTTTTCCAAGCGGATTTTCCCTAGAATATTATACGTTATTTTCTGTTCAAATTTAGCATACTAGCTAAATTTCCTTAACTTTGGTTTTAGGTCTGGAAGCGGCCGTTATAAGCCGACGAATCCAATCTCAACGTCCGTAGACCACCTTCAACCTTGGATCGTGTGTGAGTACCTTCTTCCTCGATCTAGTTATGTTTAGTGGTAGAATCATGCTAGGTTGGATTTAGCATAACTTAGGGCAAATGCCAAGTAGTGGCTTGGAACCTTTAGGTGTGTGTGTGAGGTTATTGATGTTCTATGACATGTGGTGTGTTGATCTTGAGTTGTTATACAATTGTGAGCGATGTGGTTGTTCTTGTGAGACTTGAGGTGGTATTCATATGCGGGTTGAGATTGCAAAGTTTAGGATGAAAGTATCCTAGCAGGTGGTTATAGTTGAGATCTCGTGAGTTTTTGAGAGCTATGAGTGTATCCTAGATTATTAGAATGTATGACCTAATAAGATCATATAAGACTAGAAGTCTAAGAACTTCTAGCTTGTGCGAGTGGTTGTTGATTATCGTGTCTTGTCTTGAACAGACTATGGTTATATTCCTTCGGAGAGTGTTATCGGTTTCGGGTAGCTTTGAGACGAGGTAAGTCCTCGGACTTACTTAGCCGCTTCTATGCCTTATTTGGATGTATATGGTGGTGTGTGTTTACCGCTTTTAAGCATGAAAATGGATTAGGATTTACTTGACCTTATTTATTGGCCCATCATTACTACTATTATTATTATCGGGCGGTGACATCACCGCTCAGTTTCCCGAGGGAGACTGGGGGGATCTCTGCGACCAGGCCACACACGGTATACGGGCGGGCTTCTTCATCACTCCCTCAGGGTATACGGGTTGGGCGCCGCCACACTCCTGTTGGTTACACGGGGACAGAGGCGAGAGTTATAAGACTCTCGTGTCACACTTGAACGAATGAATTAGATAAGGAATAACATAAAAAGATAATAAGTAACGGATGTGTATGTTTATAATCATGTTGTGTGTTTGTGTTCCTATGTGTGTTTGTGCCATATTATTCTTATAATGCCTAGAATGTGAGCTAACGGTTTTATACCGATTGTTGTAGTTGATGTGCAGGATAGGATGTGGCCGAGTGATCCGGAGGAGTGGGCAGCCGGGGTTCCGTACATCTTAGGTTGTTTTGGGTTTTGGAGTCTTTCTGTTGTTGTTATTGTATATTATGATGATGTTGTTGTAAGGACGGCTGAAGTCTTTTCTTTCTTTTATTTTCGGGTTTCATAACATTGCATAAAAATGTATTTCAGTTTTGGCCTTTATTTGTGCCTTGTTGCAAGATCCGGTGAAATTGTTATCAGGCTAAGGGTCGGGACCCATTGTGAGGTCCCCGCCCGTAGCGCCCCGAGTCCCGCGGATTCGGGGTGTTACATACGTCGATCCGTACACTACAGGTTCGCTTGCTTTGATTTCAGTTTTATAAATTTAAAACTTATTTGCACGCACACTTGAGGCAAAAAGTTTGTCCAAGACATACCAAGTGTGGTATGTATCCTTCCTTTCCTTATGGATTTAGCTTGAGAGTGAGGCTAGACTAGTGATGTGTATGACGAGCTTGACGATGTATATGTTGAGGTAATGCCTTAGGCATTTGTGAGTTATATTCAGATATCGCAGTTTAGATGCGGGTTATGTTTTGGATATGGTTATGGGGAGTAAGAATTGGAATTTCCTAGTCTTGGATAGTGTTTGATATTGTGTGGTTCATGTTTATATTGTGACCATGTGGTTCAGGTTTATATTGTTAGCGACCAATTATGAGTTTGGATGATTGTGATAGTGGTATTTGTGCATATGAATGTTGTATTGATAACCTACTCGGACTAAGACGTTCATATATATACATTAAATAGCCCAAGCATATTATAACGGGTCGTGACCACTTGTATGTAGCTCGCCGAGAGTGTGGTGGTGCTCTGCGACCCGTCCACCAGGGGGAGGTTGATCCCCTATTCCAAACCTTGAGGTTAAAGAGGACAAACGTGAGGTTCAGGGTGCTCCTCGTGTTACAAAATAAGTTGAATTACTAATTGTATAACGTAATGTAGATAATAAACAGTTTTGATGTGAGCATTGCATATTGTGATGTGATGATGTGTTTGTATGTGCTATTACTATTATTCTTTTTAATGAATTGTTAGCTAACGGTTTTATACCGTGCTGTAGGTATTCTGCAGGATAGGAAGACTACAGAGTGAGCCAGATGGGTGATCAGCCGAGGGATTCCGTACATTAGGATGCGTGAGATTTTGGGATGTTTTATACACAATTGTATATGATGTTGCCGTTTTGTACTCAGTTGTGCTTTGTATGTATTTTGATGTATGACTATAGAGTTTTATGGTTTTGGTTTTATATTGATTTGTGCCTTGTTGTAAGATCTAGTGAACTTGTTGTCAACCTAGAGTCACAATCTATTGTGAGATCCTATCCTGTAGCGCTCCGAGTCTAGCAGATTCGGGGTGTTACAATTCCTTCTCAAGATTTTCTTTGTCATCCAAGGGCATGCTCAAGTCATGCCCAATGATAGAGTTATCAAGGTTTCGTTCCCTATTCAGTGGTAACATTATTCCATTCTCAATGAACAATGCTTGAAGTATACATGATATAACCTACATTAAGAAGAAACGATCTTCATTAGAATTGTGTTCAAGGGCAGCCTTACCACTGGTGAATAGTTCTACAATTTCACTGCTAGGATCATCAGTTTGCCATCACAATCTTCTTCTCTATGAGTTTCCTTCCCTCTTCGTGATTCCATCGCAGTCATCTTTTCTCCTTTTATCATTGGATCGTTTGATTGATTTCGTGACTTCCATCCTTTTTTTGTTGTGTCCCTGGAATCTAAATGTCTCTCCCCTTCTATGATTTTATGTCTCGCTTCGCTAAGGTTTCACCTTCATTCTCTACGAGGGAGCAACTACACAATCAATGTGATGCGTCCTTGGACATTTCAAGGAAGATTTCCACATCTAGATCAAGCTAAAGCGTCAACTACTCCTTGGTTGAAGTGTGAATGTATTCAATCGCTTGAATGTGGATTGGGGAAGCTTAGAGATAGAGACGGAAGTTGATGGGTTGATTTGATCTAGATTGATCGATCAAACCTTGAATCGATTGAGTTGATTCTTGAAGAATCCTCGAATGTGGATTAGTTTGGACTGAAGATCCAAAAGAAGAATTTGTGAGGAGGAAGATTTAATGCCCAAAATCAAGAAGGGTAAACTAAATATATCCCTATTTAATCCAATTCTTTCATCTAGAGGATTATATATAGGGTAAAATTAGAGGAGTCTAAAAACCAAAAGCCTATAAAAAGAGTGTATTCAACCCAATTCCTTCAATCAAGAATGACAAAATACTCTCAATAATACTTGATTAAAAATGAACATGCTTTACAAATGAGCCAATAATCCATTATGTAGTGGATTTGGTCTAACCAAGAGTCGGAAATAAAAGCCGGAATTTAAGTTACGTAAATGAAAAGCCTTAAAATGTGAAAGATTGAAATTTAAGTTCGTAATTAAGTTTTCGAATTAATTTGTGAAACCAAAAGTCTAATCTTAAATTTGGAAATTTAGTTTTGGAATTAATATTCCAAAAATAAAAAGACTTATTATTACAAATGCAAAATACGGAAAATGTGTCATAACGTTGTCAAATTGGCATGCCTCATGTCATGGTGGAGTAGAGACACGGTATGCTACTAACGGGCCGTCACAAGCAACGGTGCGGGAAATAATGGAGCCGGTAACTTTGACGATGGCCTTAGCACAAGAACGAGTGAGAAATCTATCGGAGCAAAACCGTAAAGTCTCGTCTTCCTCATCTTGGGACATGGTGGCCAAGAGCGCATAACAATGGAATAGCTCCAAAACACTGAAAATGCTACTATTACAATTGACCCTTGTCTGAACATAGACACAATGACAAGAATCCATCTCAACATTATTGGGAGAGATGTGACAAATAGAAAAGTTAATAGTGGAGATCTCAAGAATACTCTTTGTCTAATCTATACGCTCAACCATGATGTTGCAATTCAAGAAACTACGAAGAACACTTTTCTCATCAATTTCTTTGCCATGGAAGATAATGACAAGGTCATAAGAGACCGGCCTTCGAATTTGAGGACAAGAGGTAGCAAGACAAATTGGCAATAGTAATCCGAGTGATGATACCCATTGATAAGCCTCTCATGAGGGCTTTGCGTATTTCAATTGTTGATATGCCCAAATGGATTGCTTTAAGTATGATCGTTTGCCAAAAAAATTTTCATTTGTGTAGCCTGATTGGCAATGTACAAAAACAATGTAAGCTTGATCTTAATGTGACTACTGAGGAAATAGAAGAACAATGTGGACCATGGCTTAGATCAACCTTGGTTTATCAAGGATGATAAGCAACATAATATGCAGAACCAGAAACAACGCCTGAGGTTTCTAGGGTTTATACACAAATTACAAATTCCATAACAAAGAATTCCCTGTTTATACCAGACACTGATATTCATGGAGGGGTCACATAAGGAAACCATGACAGGCCTTAAGGAGGAGAAAAAGATAAGATTTTTAGGCAATAATGATAAGATCTCTACATTTACGTTATTCTCTCCCATAATTTTTGTTGTGTATTTCTAGCTTTCCTCGTTGTATATATTATGATTGTCTATTTACAATGGATACACTGCAATATATATATACACTAGTGTAATTCCCGTGCCAAGACATGGGTATAATTTGAATTTTAATGGGTATAATATTTTATAAAATTGATAAAAAAATAATTTGATGTCACATAGTTGTTTTAATTAATTAATCTAAAGAGATTTTGAAATTTATTAGTAAATTAATATAATTTTATATAAACAATAAAAATAGATTTATTTAGACAATATTACATATCTTAGTTAAATTAATATTAGTATATTATTTATAAAGACGATAAAGTTGAAATACA
This sequence comes from Fagopyrum homotropicum, assembly GCA_033239125.1. Taxonomy (NCBI): domain Eukaryota; kingdom Viridiplantae; phylum Streptophyta; class Magnoliopsida; order Caryophyllales; family Polygonaceae; genus Fagopyrum; species Fagopyrum homotropicum. Next base: position 96,030,557 of record BSWB01000007.1, on the reverse strand, counting down.
AAAAAGGAATATAGAAATAAAATTCAATACTAACACTAACCGTTAAAATAGAGAACAATTAAAAAGTTCAATTACAAATTTATTTTAAGCAGTTAAATATCCTTACATAACATAAAAAGATGCAACAATTAAATTATAATAATTTATACATTTGATAAGTTATTGATTATTTCCTATTTAATATAAAAACTTATGTTAAAGTTAGAATAATAAATTATCTAACCTTGAAGGTGACACTCAGCTCTCTAATTTCCAATTCTACATTTTACACTTCCCATGAAGTGGGAATGCATAAATTTATATATATACGTATATTAAAAAAAATATTTAGTATAAATAAATATAGATAAATAAATGTATAACTATATATATAAAATTATATTGGTATAAGTTTTTATTATATAATAATTATTTCATTAGTATAATTTGAAGTATGTTTAGTATATATATATATATAAAAGACATGTTTGCTAAGTAGATAAATATAAGTTCTACAATAGGATAATTATAATATGACAACTATATACATAATTTTAGAAAATTCAAAATTCTAAGAAAATGACATGTGGCATATTATGGTTTAGAAAGAACCACATTGAAGTAAATGCTTTGTCTTTTATATAGTGTGTATATATATATATATAAATATATATATATATATATATATATATATATATATATATATATATATATATATGTAACGCCCCAATTTTAGGCGCGTTTGCGATATTTATTTGTTTCCGGCTTTTACGGATATCTTAATAGCCTTAATGTCTTTAACGAGTATTTTCACGTCGTAAATTAAATTTTTGGGACTTTATATAACTTATATTTATATATATATTCCGTATTCTATGTTCGGAAAAATTGGGAATATTTTATGAATCCGACAAATTCCTTTCCGGTATTTTAACAAGTTGAGTTAATTGCCATCTTCCCCATTGGTCTTATTTATCCGATTTATTTTAGTCATTCCTTTATTTATTTATTTATTTATTTTCCTTTATTCTCGAACCAAGAGGTCATGGGTTCGAGCCCATTGGTTCGAGCCCTACGGACGGTCCGCAGGGCTCGAACCCATGCGGACCGCGTTCTGTCTCTTTTCCCTTCCTAACTTCCCTTTCTTATTTTTTCCCTGTGATTGTCTACAGGCCTAGCCGGCTAGCTACCTCTGCGTTGGCCAGCGGCCCAGGCTACACAACCCTTGATAGTCTGCAGCTCCTATCTCCCTTGTAGATTATAGCATGTATTATAGTCTATATTTTGGGATTGATTTGGACGTTTTATCTTCATAAATCTACATGTATGGATGTATATTCCTTGATTATATTGTTAAATGTCTACCTTTGCAGGAATCGAGGTCTACACCTAGTTTCGTTGTAATTGTAGGGAAAATGGTACGTTTTGGACCAAAATGGAGCTAAGGAAGCAAAGGAGTCATTGGAGCTACATTTTGGAACATTGAGGAGTTATAAGAAGATCTTAGGAAGCATGTAAATGATTTTGAAGATTGATTTTGGACCAGATTAGAGAGATTCATTCTCAATTGAGACTCACCTCGGTCAGCTACAGTTCACCTCGACCGAGGTGGTCTTGAGGAGCTCTAGACCGAGGCGAAGTTATGACCGGATGCGAGATCTTTATTTTTGACTGAGATCTTCTATTTTTGGAAAGTGAATATCACATATTTTTGGCTTGATTTCTAGAAGGAAGATATCATTTTGTCTCATATATTTTGGAAGATATGGAGATATATTTTAAAGAAATTATCTTTTTAAAATATTTTATCTTTGGAAGATAATTCTATTGATTTGCTGCAATTCAGCCATCTTCGAATCATCCTTGGATAATTTGCGGATCACCCATTCTCTGAAGGAAGTTTGAAGGAAGTTTTGAAGGTTGAAGTTCAAGAAAGGAAGGAATCAAGTTTTGAAGGAGTTTTGTAAGATTTTCTTAGTTGGTTTGGTTTTGTTGTCTTTTCTGATTTGTGATTGAGGAACGCTGATTGTTGTTTGTTTGATTCATTCAGTTATTGAGACCTTTGTGTTAAGGTTTTCTTGTTTGAATATTGATTCCTTTCTTATATTTGATTATTGTTATCATGATGATTGTTGGCTAAGTTCTTTATGCGATTCTAGGGTGATTGGCTTAAAGTTGTGGGAAAGACGATGATAGAATGATCTTAACCCCAGTGGACCCTGAAAGCTCGAGCCTTTAACTTAACCGACGAACACCTCGGTCAGTCATTGAACATCTCGGCCGGGATGGAATATAAATGAACGAGGTGAACCTTTTCTTAACCTTATCTCAGTTAAGAGTTTCAGTTTGCCAAATCCTATCCTTTTTATACCTTTCCTGGTTCAACGCAAGCTTAGGATGAGACTTACTCGGTGATTCCTTTGCTTGTTTACCCAAGATCATGAGAGTAGGTAATAAACAATATCCTTTATTGGATTTTGAGTGTGCCTTTATCCCATCTTTGAGAGTTAGCCTGAGACTTACCCGGTAAAGGTTGATTCTATCCCCTTGGATGGTGTGTTGGTTTGAGATTATAGTGCCTTTCCTTAGTACCTTGAGACTTACACTGTAAAAGGATCTTTGGTTTGGGATAATGAGTAGTGAGACTTACCCGGTGACCTATTCCCACCTTAGAAACACCTTCCCTTTGCAAACCTCAACTTTGTCCACGTTATCTTTTGAGATCTTGAGTCGGAACCACAATTGGATGTTTTAATCTCTAGAATACGTATTTTCTTAATCTGACTTTTATATCATATTTGATAGCTTTGCTTGTTGCATGTTTGATTATTGACAACCTTAATTACCGATCTTTATTTCACCATAGTCCATGTGTTTGATCCTGCAATTCTTGCTTTTATTACAATTGATACGTACACTGCGGGTTCCCTATTTGTAATTATTCTTGGTATAAATATTAAAGCTTGCACACATCTTTTGGAGCGAACAAGTTTTTGACGCCGTTGTCGGGCACTTGGTCAAGACCAAGTTCGATTTTGGTTATCTTTCAGGGCTATTGCCCTTTTTGCTTTTGACCACTTTACTTGAGTAGTTTTCACATGATCTTTCCTTAGGTTTATGCGAAGAAGTCGTGCTAGAAAGGAAATCGTTCCTTATGATCCCGAACCAGAAAAGACTTGCAAAAGATGATTGAAAGAAGCTAAGATGGCCGATCAAGAAAACCGCGATCTTGAAGCCGAATTGAAGGAGGCATAGGAACAACTGCGCCTCAACCGAGCGCGCCATAAATTACCGGTTGATGAACCGGAACTACATAGTTCCTTTAGACCATTGGCGGGAAATCTTTGGCTTCCCGATCCCTACTGTTGGTGACTTTACCTCTCGAGCTGTAGCTCGAAAGTTCTGGGGACAGATTGCTCATGTGGTTGAGCACCCTGATAGATGGAGACTTGGAGATTCCAGGGAGAAGATTATATTCCATCTTGCTTTTAGACTAGCTCACAGGTTCTTCAGTGAGACTCTTCTGGCGCGTACTGAGACGCCCCAGAAGATCAGGTAGGGTGAGCTTCTGAGTCTTTACTGCATGGTGACTGGAGGAGTCCCAGATTTTGGATTGATGCTGGCGGAGGATCTACATAAGATCAAGGCGAAAGCCAAGGGAGACATCTGCTGTGGAGGTATAGTGACTCATATAGCGAGTTACATGGATCTGGATCTCAATGCTTGGACCATGGTGGCGGCTGCCAAGCCGCTCGGGCTTCAAGAGATGATCACCAAGAGGATACTGGTTCCTCGTGGTCTAACTACGCCACATGTGGCGATGCCTTGGGAGCAGACTGCACCCCAGGGTATTAGGTGGTCAGCTCAGTTCTCCGTATATGATCCACATTACTAGCAAACTGCGTGGATCCCACTGATGGAGGATGCTAGAGAGGTAGTAGCAGCAACAGCTCAGGGGCCAGCTGAGGAGGATGAGGCAGAGGATGATGATGATGATGTTAATGAGGATGGCGGTGCTCCTATGGACACGGGCACGGATACAGCTGGGACTAGTGCACCGGTCATTGATTTAGATGACGACGAGACTGAGGAGGAGCCGGCTGCAGCACCAGCACGTCCTGCTAGGCGTTGGGTACGCAGGTAGAGGGATCCACTTGCTCACCGTCGGATCGATGATCTGATGGATCAGATGATAGATTCCTATGCTGCCATGTCCCTGGAGATCAGAGAGATGCAGGAGAGACTACACTACTAGCACGTGATGGCTGAGATTCAGTTTCAGCATGTCATGGGCTATCCTTTCGACCCATCTCAGCACCCGTATGTGCCACCACCACCACCACCGGATCGTGATTATTGAGAGCTTGTAGGATTTTCTTTCTTTATTTATTATGTAGCTCAGCTTTGTCCGGTGAGTACTTTGTTTCTCTAGACTTATTTTGACCCATTGGGATGATGTGTACCAAGTATGGGGTATTTGATGTATTATTTGACTTTCATGTGGATGTATGATTCGACTCTATTGGATATTTATGTTTTATTTTTCTCTGTGTTTATCTGAGATTACATGCATGCAGACAGGTTATTTGATTGAGAAAAACGTCAAAAACTAGTTTGAAACAAAATTTTATGACCTAGACCGAAGTGATTCTGGCCAAACGAGGTACTTCACCTCGGTTAACTTAGAACATCTCGACCGAGGCGGTTTAACTGAAAAGAATTTCGAAACGATTTTTGTGCTTCTTATCTGGATATGACCTTAGTGATGATTTTGTTTGGTGACTGGTTTTGAAATCTTTATATGTTTTAAAGGTTTTATGATATGTTTAAGTTGCTAAATGCTTTGTTTGAAATTTGTGGCATGTTTAATACTTTGTTTTTATCGACATTATGTTGGATTTGAAGGTTGACACCACGTTATGAGTTCTCTCACTTCATTCCTGGGAAGACCAAGGCAATTCATTCTCTTCTCTCTTCTTCTTCTTGATCATGCTTAGCCCCTCATATACATATTTGCCTCCCTTTACCTATCCGGGAATTTGGAAGCAAGCAAAAGTGAAAAGCAAATGAAAGAAAAGTGGAGACGATGGCTGAAAGTTAGAAAGAAACATATAGGTTTGGGGAAGTCAATCATGATGATGAGTAACTCGGCACCATTCACATAGCCGGGTGTTTGTCTCTTGCCAAAGTCGGATTGAACGATATTCCTAACGGGTCATGGTATGTGCATCAAGGGTTTGAGGCATCTCGAGAAATTGATGATTGCTGATCTCCTAGGCTTCGGTTATTTTGCACCTCTGTCCATGCATCCCAAAAAGTAAAGTAAAAAAATAAGAAAAGCTTATTGGTGGAAGATGTTGAAGTTCAAAGCTGTTCGCCACTTAGCGTGCGTGCAAATTAGTCTTAAATTTATAAAACTAGAAATCAAGCAAGAGAACCCACAGTGTACGGATCGATATAGTTGAGCAAGAATTCCAGAGTATCGAACACAGGGATTTGGGGGGTTAAATCCAGTTATAGATTATCAAGCAAGTAAATGTATGAAGCTTTTCAAATATTGGGAAAACAACAATCCTATAGATCCAGGTATCTAGTTGTGGCAATCGATTCAAGATATACTAAAGATATAAGGATAGAGTTAAGGTATGCAAAGGTATACGAATGTAAGGTAATCGTACGGTGAAGTTCCAAAAACCTTATATGACCTACCTAAAAGACACTCTCTATAAAGGTTGTTGAGGCTTCAGTATAGAAAAGATCTAAAGGCAAGAATTAACGTCAAAACCCAAACTTGTAATCCAAGGATCAAGACAAACTAAATCGATTTAGGTTGTGACACTTAGAATCGAGGTAGAGGTTGTTGAGGCTTCACTACCACCTAGAAAAAGCAAACCAAGACTAAGTTAAAACAAATCTTTAACTTTGGATTAAAGTAAAAGCAAGTTCGTAAACTAACACAAAATTACGGGTAGTTCTTGAGTTCCACGGCCGTGGAAGCTCAAGAACAGACCGTGGATTAGGTTCGTCGGCGATTCTCTCTAACTCTCTGGGTCCAATCTGTTTACGATCGATCTATCATCATCTAAACCACAACTATCAACCCTTCACCTTAGAATTGCTAAAGGGTTTTAGCCAACAACAGTCATATTGATATCAAATTCAAGGTTTAAAAGAATGAAAGATGAAAACTTCCGAAAACCTTTAATAACTTTCAAACTAATCTCAAATCCACAAATCAAGAGCAATAATGTCAATGGTTTCGGAATAACACAAGCAATCACAATCTTAGATAAGAGTGAAGAACGGGATGTCAATCCGTCTTCTAATCAAACCTAAAGATGAAGCGTAATCTCCTTGCGAACAATCTTCTAAATCTTCAACTCTTCCGTCAATCCGGCAATCTCAATAGCCAAGCGCAGATCTCTCAATCACAATCTCCACAAAAAGCGTAAAACTAGGGTAAGTCGAAGTGTAAGCCTAAGCAAAGGTGTAAGCGAAGGTGACGGAATCTCTCTTCTTCCGTCCTTTTATAGTGTAAGATAAAATATTGGCCCGGCCCATTGCGTAGAAGATCGTGGCTTATAATATTGCGTAAAATATTGCCAAGATCACGGTCGTAGAAGGGTTCCACGCCCGTAATTTAGAGCGTGGAAGTTGGTCACGATTTGTCACAACCCTCCACGGCCGTGTAAGTTGCTGGAATGCACCACGCCTCTCTTGCCAAGGTTCCACGGCCGTGGACTTGAACGTGGAATCTAGTACGGCTGTATTTTAGAGCGTGGTTTAGAGGTAGTTCGTGATTTTTCTTAGCCTCGTGCTATTCTTCAAGTTAGCACCTTCCTTAGTTCCTAGAGATGTCCTCAATCCTTGGATATGCTAAATCAAACTCCATTCTTTCTCAATCCGTTCGGAATTAGCTCTAAATCGCCTACAATCAACACAAAGCTTATGTAGACCTCTATATCGACAAAATAGATAAACTAACTCACAAATGCTTCAATGCTTTATCAATGACTATCAATATGGATGAAATACACTTAGAAAACGTGCCTAAAATATCACAATATTTCATGCTAACAAATAACCCCATACTTGCCACTTGCTTTTCCCTAAGCAAGGTCTTTCAAAGCTTTAAAACTCAAGTTAGGATGAAATATGTGTACCTTCTCAAAGCAAAACTTCTTTTGGATGAATGTGCCTTCTAATCAATAGATCATTCTCAAATCTTGCTTCATTCGTTTATAAGACTTTCATACACATAATCAAAGAGTAAACAATAAAGAAAGCTCGTGAATCGATCAAACTTCCATGTAAACATCATAACCTTCAAACATTACCAAAATCAATCATAAGAAACTTTAATTTAGATCACCAAGCCATATAACATTCTTTTGATCTTAAGGACTTTCAAATAAGGTCTAGAATGTGGAAAGCTAAGGAAAACTTTAAGGAATGTGGTGCATGAATCCGGGAAAGTGGATAACTACCCTTTTCTTCTTCTCTTGCGGTTTCCGCAACACTTTCAACTTAGAGCTTCGCTCTTTCTTTTCATTTTTCGACTTTACTTTTGGAGTTATGGACAGAGATGCACAAAAACCGAAGCCTAGGAGATTGGCGTTTCTCAATTTTTATGAGATGCCTCAAACCCTTAGCGCACATACCATAATCCGCTAGGAATATCGCTCGATCCGACTTTGGCAAGACACAAACACCCGACTATGTGAATGGTGTCGAGTTACTCATCGTCATGATTGACTTCCCCAAACCTATAATTTCTTTCTATTCCTTTGAATGCAAAGTATTGCTTTCATGGCCCTCCCACATCAAACATGCCTTTTTCATTCAACTCCTCCAAATTCCCGGATAGGTAAAGGAGGTCAATATTTCAATGAGGGGCTAAATGATCAAAGAAAGAAGAAAGAAAATCGAATTGCCTTAATCATCTCAAAAAGAAGCATAAGAACTTATTATGTGATTTCAACCTTAATTCCTCAACATGATTTAAGTAACATTCATCACATTATGAAATTTGCAAAAGAGGGATAATCAATTCACTCAAATTCTTTTCAATTCACTATTCGTTTAAGCATGCGATTGTCATCAAAACTCAATTCACAAGTGCTGATTATCATAGAAATCATCTCTATCCTTAGAAGCACAAAATTTTCAAAACTTTTCAATTTTTATGGGTTTTTCAAATTCTTTTTCATGCAATGCAATAATGAAACGTGTAGCAATAGAATGAAACATGCAAGATAGTCTTGATAGAAGCAAATAAAGTGAGTAAGAGTTATTACAAACGATTAGTCACACCCCACCCCATACTTGGAACAAACATTGTCCCTAATGTTCAAAGAAAAAGAAAAATAAGAAAAGAAAGAAAGAAAAAGAAGTCACAAAACGGTGGTGGAGCGGCTAAACTGTCGGTCCTCAAGGTCGTCACTGCGGTGCCGGTGGAGGTGGAAATGGTGAGAAGCTAGGATCATAGTACCGCCCGAACTGCTGGCGGTAGACGTCTCTCATCATGTGATCAAGGTCGTCCATACGTGCATCCCTAGCGTCAGCTCGGATCTCCAAAGCTCCAACCCTGGTGGAAAGGTCGGTAGCCCACTCTGGCAGCTGCTCGTACCAACCAGGCGGCTGGCTGTACCATGCCGGCGCATCTGAGGGTGCGGGTACTGGTAGCGGTGGCGGCTGTGTAGACCATGGTGGTGGAGCTCCGTACCACGCAGGAGGAGCCTCCATCCAAGTGGGCCTCTCGCTGACACTGGAACGGCGAGAAGATGAAACTGAAGCTCTAGCGGGACATGGAGAACGTCTAGGTATGTCAGGAACCGCATCCAGCTGATCCAGGAATGTGTCAAAGTCATCAGCTCCTCCTCCTCCTCCCTCATACTCATCTCCTCCTCTCATCTCCTCCTCCTCTACTACAGGTGGTGGTGGGACATATGGAGGGGCTACAATCCTTTTCGCATGCATAGCAGCGAACGTCGCCTTCTAGTTATGGCGTCCGGCCATAATGGAATACTCTGGGAGCCACTCAATGCCTCTCCCTGTCCTACTCTCCCATGGCATAGCAGCGTAAGGTGGACCTCTATGGGTAGGGAAGATAAGGCCTCTAGTCATAAGGACCTGAAGTCCTAGGGGTACAGCAGCAATGCGTGTGCAGGGGAAGAAATCTACCCCTAATGCCCTAGCAAGGTGGGTGACTATCCCACCATATCCAATGTTGCCAGCCCTCTTGCTCTTTAGCTTGCTCATGGTAGCAGCTAAGAGGGTGGCGCAGTCAGCAAGTCTACCATATAGCATACAGTAGAGAAGAAAGAGCTCATCTGTCTTGATTTTCTGAGGTGTCTCCGTCCTAGGGAAGAGACACTCAGAAAGTACCCTGTGAGCTATCTTCAAGGCTAAGTGATACATCAACTTAGCCTTGGTGTCAGCTGGCTGCTAGCGGTCCTCGCTGGCATAGATCATAGCGACCTCTTTCCAGAAATCTTTGGCGTATACGCCACTGGAGAAACGACCATTGAAGGTCTCGTGTAACCTAAAGAAGGCTCCAAACTCCCGGATGGAGAAATCATAGTTTCTTTCCATCAGCCGGAAAGAAACTGTCCTATCAACATGGCTGTGCTCAAAAGAAACCACAACCTCTCTCGTAATCTCCTCATAAGCATCTTCTCGAATAGCCGAGAAGATGACAAGACTGGCTTTATCTAAAAGCCAAGTAAGATCCCCTATCACATGGAGAGGCTCTAACTCCTCCAACAATAGGTATCTAGGTCCTATGACCGTCCTCTTATGGATCCTCTCTATGGCGTCGAGATGATCCCCGTGAATGGTAGGGACCCTAGGGCAAGGTGGTGATGGTGATGAAGGTGATAATGGAGGTGAAGGGGATGAAGGTGGTGGTGCTCTAGAGGAGGAAGAGGAAGAAGGGTTGCCCTTCCTCTTTTTACTCTTATCCTTATCTTTTTTCTTGTCCTTATTCCTACCGGACACTCTCCTTACAAAATCCATGTTCTGTTAAAAACCACGGTTTGTTCTTGGTGTTCCACGGCCGTGGAAGCTACAGGAACCGTGGTTTGTCTCGTCTTTTCGCAAATCTCAACGGAATCACACCAAATTTCACAGCAGCAGTCCTAGACTAATTCTCTTCCAATTCCAATCAGTTATTCCTAAAAATTCTAGCAAATGCAAGTCCGAATCGACGAAGATAGAGAAGAGCGAAAAAACCTAGGTTTTCGGATTTTTGAATCCGAATTCTGCTTTCCTCGGTGATTTGCCGCTCGAATTGTTGCTTGGATCTTGTTGGTGATCGGATTTGATTCTGTTTTGGCCAAAGAATCGTTAAAAACGATTAACGAATGAAGAATTGAGGTGAGGGGAAGGATTCGGCGATTTTGGGCGTAATTTTGGTGTTTAGTTTATGTTTTGTGAAGGAACGTGGTTTATATAGTGGCCGTAAAAATTTTGGAAAATCACGGTCTGTCGGGGGGTTCCACGGCCGTGGAAATGTACGGAACCGTGGTTTTGGTGATTTTTCAAAGGCTTTTATAAATTACGGTCTCAGAGGGTTCCACGACCGTGGTTTAGGCCGTGAAACTCTCTGTAATGCTCCAAAGTCCAAGTTTCGTCACTTTTCTTCAAACTTTCTCTTCCCCTTTCCTTTTCCACTGTTCCTATATCCAAAAACACGAACATACCGGAGGGTATGGAAGGCAAAACAAAGCAAAAACGTCTAAACTAAGCTAATCTATGAAACAAAAACGAAAACATAAATGTAATACCTTGGGTTGCCTCCCAAGAAGCGCTTTGTTTAAGGTCCGTAGCTAGACCAAATTCGCACTTATTCGAGTGCGGTGGGCGCGAACTCTTCAGCTTGGAGTTCCGGAGTGTACTTCTTTAGTCGTTGACCGTTCACCTTAAAGCTTCTGCCCGCTTCACCCCATACTTCAACTGCACCATGGGGGAAAATACGCTTAATTAGAAAAGGTCCGGTCCAACGAGATTTTAGCTTACCTGGAAAGAGACAAAGCCTTGAATTGAAGAGGAGAACTTGATCTCCTTCTTTGAAGGCCTTTGGAATGATATGCTTATCATGCCAACGATTTTCTCTTTCTTTGTAAATCTTAGCGTTTTCATAAGCGTTCAAGCGGAGTTCTTCAAGCTCATTAAGGTCCAAGAGACGTTTCTCTCCCGCTTCCTTCATGCTGAAATTTAGCCACTTGATGGCCCAAAACGCCTTGTGCTCTAACTCTATCGGTAAGTAACAAGACTTCCCATACACAAGGTTGTATGGTGTGGTTCCTATGGCAGTCTTGTACGCAGTCCGGTACGCCCACAATGCATCATCAAGCTTCAAGGACCAATCATTCCTAGTCCTTGAAACTGTCTTCTCTAGGATTCCTTTGATCTCCCGGTTTGAGATCTCAACTTGTCCACTAGTTTGTGGATGATAAGGGGTGGCGATCTTGTGAGTAACCCCATACTTAGCTAGAAGAGCTTCAAAGCGCCGGGCAATGAAGTGAGAACCTCCATCACTAATGATAGTCCTTGGTGTCCCAAATCGTGGGAAGATGGTCTTGTTAAAGAACTTGACCACTACCATGGCATCATTGGTGGGAGAGGCAATTGCTTCCACCCATCTAGAAACGTAATCCACCGCCAAGAGTATGTATTGGTTTCCACAAGATAATGGGAACGGTCCCATAAAATCAACTCCCCAAACGTCGAAAATCTCCACCTCTTGGATGTTATTGAGAGGCATCTCATTCCTCCTAGAGATATTTCCTGTTCTTTGACAAGCATCGCAGCAGGAAACAAAGGTTTGCACATCTCTAAATAAAGTAGGCCAAAAGAATCCAGATTGCAATACCTTAGCGCTAGTTTTGTTTGAACTAGCGTGTCCTCCACATGGTAGTGAATGACAATGGCGGATGACACTTTGCAACTCATCTTCCGACATACATCGCCGAATAATGCCATCCGGACCTCTCTTAAAGAGGAGAGATTCATTCCAAAAGTATTCCCGAACATCCTTAAAGAACTTCTTTCTTTGTGCGTAAGATAATCCGGGCGGTATCTCCTGACAAACCAAATAGTTAACAAAATCAGCAAACCATGGTTCGTTACCTTTGGAGATCACGTCGATACACTCCTCTATGATATGTAAGTGTTCGTCCGGGAAGGAGTCATCTATAGGTAGATGGTCGTCTTCTAGATGCGTTAGACTACTCAAATGATCCGCAACAGAATTTTCCGTACCCTTCTTGTCGCGGATCTCTAGATCGAATTCTTGTAGGAGAAGAATCCATCTAATTAGCCTTGGCTTCGCATCCTTCTTTGCAAGGAGGTACCGGATCGCAGCATGATCCCTGTATACAATCACCTTTGCACCTACAAGATAAGAGAGAAATTTGTCAATTGCATAAACAATGGCTAAAAATTCCTTCTCCGTAGTGGCGTTGTTGAGCTGCGCTTCATCTAGCGTCTTGCTAGCGTAGTATATGGCATGGGTTCGCCCTTCCTTTCTTTGTCCAAGAACAGCTCCTATAGCTACGTTACTTGCATCACACATAACCTCAAAGGGAAGATTCCAATCCGGAGGTTGGATAATAGGAGCTGAAATTAGAGAGTCTCGAATCATGTTAAACGCATCCAAGCATTCCTGCGAAAACTCAAAAACTGCATCCTTCATCAATAGATTAGTTAGCGGCTTTGATATTTTAGAGAAATCCTTTATGAAGCGTCTATAAAATCCAGCATGTCCTAGGAAACTTCTTATCCCTTTCACCAAAGTTGGGGGAGGAAGCTTCTCTATTTTCGCTTTATCCACCTCGATCCCTCTACTAGAGATTAGGTGTCCTAATACAATGCCTTCCTTAACCATGAATTGACACTTCTCCCAATTAAGAACTAGGATAGTGTCTTCACACCTTTGTAACACAAGAGCAAGGTTAGAAAGACAATTGTCAAAAGAGGAACCGTAGACGGAGAAGTCGTCCATAAACACTTCCATGATTTCCTCTATGTATTCGGAGAAGATGGCCATCATGCACCTTTGGAAGGTGGTTGGGGCGTTGCAAAGCCCGAACGGCATTCTCCTATAGGCAAACGTACCCCATGGGCACGTAAATGTGGTCTTCTCTTGATCATCCGGGTGTATCGGAATCTGAAAGAAACCACTATAACCGTCAAGATAGCAAAAATGAGAATGTTGCGCTAACCTTTCAAGCATTTGATCGATGAATGACAATGGGAAGTGATCCTTCCTCGTCGCATTGTTAAGCTTGCGGTAGTCTATGCACATCCGCCATCCCTTCTTCGGAACTACTTGAACCAGACTCACCCACTTGCTATCGGAGATAGGGTAGATGATACCTGCATCAAGAAGTTTAAGAATTTCCTTCTTGACAACCTCCTTCATGGTCGGATTCAACCGCCTTTGAGGTTGTCTTGAAGTCCTAAAGTCCTCTTCCATTAATATCTTGTGCATGCATAGGGAAGGTTTGATTCCTACTAAGTCCTCAATAGTTCATCCTAAAGCTTTCCTATGTTTCCTAAGACAACCATAAGCTTACTATGTTCATCTATGGTTAAATCGGAACTAACAATTACCGGATAAGTAGAGTTAGGTCCTAGGAACGCGTACCTTAGATGTGTAGGAAGTTGTTTCAACTCCATAGCTGCAAGAGTTTCCAATGGCTCTTGAGGAGCTTCCGATGCTTCCGTAGAAGTGTCTAAGGAAGTAGAAGGTGTTGGAGAAGAATCAAGAGGAGTTGAAGAAGAGCCACAATTGCCTTCGTACACGGCCAAAATTACGGTTCCTCTGCATCCTCCACGGCCGTGATTTTGGGCGTGAAATGTAGTTACGGGTGCTCTGTTTCCTCCACGACCGTGTAACCCTCTGGAGTGAGCCACGCTTTTGTTTGTGAAATCCACGGCCGTGGAATATAGTGTATGGCCATGGATCCGTACGTTTTCTGCCTCGTCGTGGAGTTTCTCAAACTCTTCTTCACACACTTCTTCTTGTACTTCTAAGGCTTCAATTGCCTCATTGCACTCCTCTTCTTCCCCTACATTCATTAGACTCATAGTAATAACCTTTTGCAAAGGATCTTTGAAGAGAATAGCACTTACCTCCTATCTAGACAACCCTTCTTCATCTTGAATATTGAATATATCCTCATCAAAGATTGGTTCCTTCACTAGAGTGGAAAGAACGAACTCTACCTTCTCTTCTCCTATGTCAAAGGCGTGTCTAGCATTCTTGCAATCGACTATGCAGCCGGATGTTGCAAGAAACGGTCTTCCGAGAATGATCGGGACCGGACTATCTGCAAGAATGTCAAGCAAAACAAAATCTATAGGAACATAGAATTTACCTAGCTTGACCGGGACGTCTTCAACAATACCGACGGGACGAGTTATGGATCGATCCGCCATGTACAACGTCATCTTCACCGGTTAGGGTCACCTAAACCGATCTTCCTATATAATGCAAGTGGTATGATGCTCACACTTGCTCCCAAGTCACATAATGCATCATATGTGACTTCTCCCACTCCTATAGGAATACAAAATGACCCCGGATCCTTTAGCTTTGGGGGCATCTTCTCTTTCATGGTTTTGATGAGATCCGAAGAATCCGAACTCATCTTAACCTCACCGAAATCCTCTAGTTTTCGCTTGTAAGAGAGGATATCTTTGAAGAACTTGTCATAAGCCGGCATACCTACAATAGCATCAATAAAAGGTATGTTAATATGCAATTTGCTCATGAGTTCTATAAACTTACCGAATTGCTTGTCTAGACGCGCTCTTGCTCTAGATTGAGGGAATGGTAGGGGAGGTTTGTAAGCCGGAAGAGGAACGTAGACATCTTCCTTCTCCTTCCCCTTCTCTGTTTCTTTCTCAATGGAGATTTCAACAAACTTAGGTTGCGGATCGGTGGTTGTCACTCCGCTCCTAGTTGTGATTGCCATAACCCTTCCCTTTGGGTTGTCCTCCGTTTTTCCTAGAAGTTTCCCTTGATTCCTAGGAACTTCCTCCGCATGAGTAAACATTTGGTTTTCTAAAACCTTTTGGACTTTATCAACCTTAGTTATGTGATCATCAACCTTGATGATGCGAGTCTCTAACCCTTGAAGCTTTCCCAAAATCGTCTCCAACATGGGATCGGGCTTCTCCTTCCTCGAAGTGCTTCCTCCATTAGATGTTTGCCCCTGGCTTTTCAAAGGAGTAGAAGAAGAGGAAGGTGGGGTTAGTGAATTTGAATTGGAAGTATAAGAATTAACGGAGTTTTGTTGATTGGAGCACCAATTGTTGTTGTTTGAACCCCTATTATTGTTCCAATTGTTGTTCCGGTTGTTGTTGTTGTTATTCCAATTGTTCCGGTTATTGTTTTGTTTATTGTTGTTGTTGCGGTTTGTATTCTCACCACCGTTGTTGTTGTTGTTTCTCAAATAGCCAACATCTTTTCCTTGTTGCTTTGGAAAGTTGGTCTTGATAGCTTCTTTCAACTCTTTAATCTCATTGTTGAGAGAAAAGATTTGAGATTGAGCTTCATGTGTGAGCTTTGCTCCTTGCTCCACACGATTTCATTCCACTTTCCGGTGAGAATACTTCTCTATGACCCTAGCTTGTTTCTCAATGAAGTCTCAAGCGTCATCTTCTCTCATGTCCATGAATGTACCACATGAGAGGGATTGGAGCTTGAATTGTGTTTCCATATCCAGCCCCTTATAATATATCTCCAAAAGTGCTAGTTTGGATATGCCATGATGAGGGCAATCCAAGAGCAAATCCTAAAATATTTCCCAAGATTGAAACAATCTCTCGCTAGATCTCATAGAAAATGCATTAATCTTACCTCTTAGTTCCGCCGTTTTGGATGGCGGAAAGAACTTAGTGAGGAACTCCGCGGAAAGGTCTTCCCACGTGTCTAGTTTCCCACTAGGAAGAGCTTGGTACCAAGACAATGCCTTCCCCTTCAAGGAGAAGAAGAAAGGCTTGAGCTTATAGTTGTTGGTAGTCACGTTCTTCGGCTTCATCGTCTCCATCATACACTCAAAATTTTGTAGGTGTTGGTGTGGAGATTCAGCGCTTGTTCCGCCAAATTAGTTTTGGCGAACAAGAGTAATAACCTGCGGGTTGAAGCTAAACCCGGCATCATCAGCATCAAAGTTCACGCCCAAACAGCGTGGTTGTTGTGTTGGATCCATCCTTTGGCCAAGAGTTCTTGGCTCATCATCCACACGTTCGACCCTTGCGTTCCTAGGTGGAACACGTCGGTTGGCAGCTGGCCGTGGAACGAATGGATTGACATTGATTGTCGGATCGATGTCCTCTAGTGGTGGCATGGAAGAATCACTATCATCAGCGGATGAATGACTTCTAGCCGATCTTGATGACCTTCTTGAGGATTTCCTGCTATCCTTTCTCTTAAGGTCGCTTATTTCCATCCTCATTTGGAACATCATATCAATTAGATCATCAACTTTAGATTGATGACGATCCATTTCCTCTCTACGAGTCTTCTCACTCCACTGGAGTTGAGCGTCCTTTTCCGCTAACTCCGTTTGGTAATCACGTTCTGCTTCTTCAGCCATTTTTTTTCCTTACGCTTTCTCCTCAAAGTCCTCTCAAGCTCTTGATCAAGAGGTAAGAGGTCTTCGGTGTTCCTAGACCTGCGCATACACTAGAAAAGATATCAAATAACAAGGGAAGAGCTCCCAAGCTCGACAACCGAAAACCGAATTCGGCCAAGACCAAATCCCCGGCAACGGTGCCAAAAACTTGTTCGCCACTTAGCGTGCGTGCAAATAAGTCTTAAATTTATAAAACTAGAAATCAAGAAAGCGAACCCGCAGTGTACGGATCGATATAGTTGAGCAAGAATTCCAGAGTATCGAACACAGGGATTTGGGGGGTTTAATCCAGTTATAGATTATCAAGCAAGTAAATGTATGAAGCTTTTCAAATATTGGGAAAACAACAATCCTAAAGATCTAGGTATCTAGTTGTGGCAATCGATTCAAGATATACTAAAGATATAAGGACAGAGTTAAGGTATGCAAAGGTATACGAATGTAAGGTAATCGTACGGTGAAGTTCCAAAAACCTTATATGACCTACCTAAAAGACACTCTCTATAAAGGTTGTTGAGGCTTCAGTATAGAAAAGATCTAAAGGCAAGAATTAACGTCAAATACCCAAACTTGTAATCCAAGGATCAAGACTAACTAAATCGATTTAGGTTTTGACACTCAGAATCAAGGTAGAGGTTGTTGAGGCTTCACAACCACCTAGAAAAGGCAAACCAAGATTAAATTAAAGCAAATCTTTAACTTTGGATTAAAGTAAAAGCAAGTTCGTAAACTAACACAAAATTACGGGTAGTTCTTGAGTTCCACGGCCGTGGAAGCTCAAGAACAGACCGTGGATTAGGTTCGTCGGCGATTCTCCCTAACTCTCAGGGTCCAATCTGTTTACGATCGATCTATCATCATCTAAACCACAACTATCAACCCTTCACCTTAGAATTGCTAAAGGGTTTTAGCCAACAACAGTCATATTGATATCAAATTCAAGGTTTAAAAGAATGATAGATGAAAACTTCCAAAAACCTTTAATAACTTTCAAACTAATCTCAAATCCACAAATCAAGAGCAATAATGTCAATGGTTTCGGAATAACACAAGCAATCACAATCTTAGATAAGAGTGAAGAACGGGATGTCAATCCGTCTTCTAATCAAACCTAAAGATGAAGCGTAATCTCCTTGCAAACAATCTTCAAAATCTTCAACTCTTCCGTCAATCCGGCAATCTCAATAGCCAAACGCAGATCTCTCAATCACAATCTCCACAAAAAGCGTAAAACTAGGGTAAGCCGAAGTATAAGCCTAAGCAAAGGTGTAAGCGAAGGTAACGGAATCTCTCTTTTTCCGTCCTTTTATAGTGTAAGATAAAATATTGGCCCGGCCCATTGCGTAGAAGATCGTGGCTTATAATATTGCGTAAAATATTGCCAAGATCACTGTCGTGGAAGGGTTCCACGCCCGTAATCTAGAGCGTGGAAGTTGGTCACGGTTTGTCACAACCCTCCACGGCCGTGTAAGTTGCTGGAAAGCACCACGCCTCTCTTGCCAAGCTTCCACGGCCGTGGACTTTAACGTGGAATCTAGTACGGCCGTATTTTAGAGCGTGGTTTAGAGGTAGTTCGTGATTTTCCTTAGCCTCGTGCTATTCTTCAAGTTAGCACCTTCCTTAGCTCCTAGAGATGTCCTCAATCCTTGGATATGCTAAATCAAACTCCATTCTTTCTCAATCCGTTCGGAATTAGCTCTAAATCGCCTTCAATCAGCACAAAGCTTATGTAGACCTCTATATTGACAAAATAGATAAATAACTCACAAATGCTTCAATGCTTTATCAATGACTATCAATATGGATGAAATACACTTAGAAAACGTGCCTAAAATATCACAATATTTCATGCTAACAAAAGCAAAGTGAAGTAAAGATCCTTTTCCTAGATTCTAGCACCACATTCCCTATATACATCCCACCCTCACACGTTTCCTGACTTTCTTTTGGAAGCCCTTGAGACCTCGAGCTTGTTGATTGACTTGGTGGTTTAAACTGGATTATACATGATTAATTTCGATGATTATGATTTATTATGCATTCTATGATTTTATGCAAAGATGAATAACTTTCTTATATTTATAAAATGTTTTGATCATATTTTGATTTTAAATTCCATGAAGCATTCTCTTAGAGTGATCTATGATTGTAGCACACCATTAAAATGTTTTGAAAGACTTTTTCATTGATCTTTATGACTTATAATCCATTCTATCTTGTATTTTATATTCGGAACTTGCTTGGGGACAAGCAAGGGCTAAGTATGGGGTATTTTGATAGCATGAATTATTGTCTATATTTTGGGACCTGTTTAGCCGTTTTAGCTTCAATAATCTGCATGTTTGAATGTATATTATGTGATTATATTGTCATTTCATCTACCTTTGGGGGAATCGAGGTCTACACCAAGTTTCGTTGTAATCGTAGGTAAAATGGCACGTTTTGCATCAAAATGGAGCAAAAGGAGCTAAGGAGTCATTGAAGCTATATTCAGGAGCTTAAGGAAGAATCCAGGAATCATGAAAATGGATTGAAGATTCACTTTGGACCAGATTTGAGAGATTTCACATTCAGTTGTGATTCACCTCGGTCAGCTACAGTACCATCTCGACCGAGGTGATCCAGAGGAGTTGCTCGACCGAGACGAATACCTTGGACGCAGCAAGAGATATTTTATTCTTGGCTGAGATCTTTTATTTTTGGAAAGAGGATCTTATATTTTTAGGCTGGATTTCTAGAAGAAAGAAAATAATTTAGCCCATATATTTTACCTATTTTTATGGGAAAAAATCTTTCTAAGATATCTTATCTTTGAGAGGTAATTTTCCTATAAAAAGGGTCGGATTTTCCACAAATCCGATATGCCCTTACGGCTGGAAAACACCCACTACACCTGGGAGATTTGAAGAACCTTTTTAAAGGTTGAAGGAAGAAAGTTGATAGCTTTTATAGCTTTTGTGAAGGGTTTTGTAAGACTTTCTTAGATTCCCTTCTTTGTTGATTATCTTGTTGGATTGTGATCCAAGGAATGCTTGTTTGTTTGATAATTGATTCAGTTATTGAAGCCTTTCTCTTAAGGTTTTTGTGTTCAATTATTCACCTTCTTCCCTCATATTTGATTATTGCTTTCATGATGATGAGTGGCTAATTTCTTTGTGTGATTCTAGGGTGATTGGCTGAAGGTTGTGGGAAAAACAATGATAGAATAATCTTAAATCACAGTAGGACCCTGAAAGCTCGAGTCTTTATCCTTAACCCTAGAACTTCTCGCTCAGTCGATGAACATCTTGGCCGGGGTGGAATTCTTCTGACCGAGGTGACCTTTCTGATCCGAAATTGAGAGTTAAGTGTTAGAGTTTGCCAAATCCTATTCTTATTACACCTTTCCTGGTTCAATGCAAGCCTAGGATGAGACTTACCCGGTAATTCCTTTGTTTGTTTACCCAAGATCATAAGTGTAGGTAATAAAGGTTTATCCTTTATTGGGGTTTGAGTGTGCTTTCATCCCATCTTTGTGAGTTAGCCTGAGACTTACCCGGTAAAGGTTGATTCTATTCCCTTAGATGGTGTGTTAGTTTGAGGTTATAGTTCTTTTCCTTAATTCCTTGAGACTTACCCGGTAATAGGAGTTACGGTTTGGGATTAGTGAGTAGTGAGACTTACCCGGTGATCTATTCCACTTTAGTAACACCTTCCATTTGCAAAATCTCAGCTTTGTCCGCTTATCTTTAGATATTGAGTTGGAACCACAACTAGACGCTTTAATCCCTAGAATTGCATACTTCCTTAATTGAGTTATTATCATCTTTGATTGTTTTAATCGCTTTTGTGGTTAGTAGTTGCATTGACAACCTATACCTGCTTTGTTTCACTAAGTCCCTGTGATCGACCCCTGAAATTTCTTTCTTTTTACTACGATTGACCCGTACACTGCGGGTTCGCATCCTTGTTTTAAGCTTACATCTAGGGTTATAAGTATAAAGCTTATACACACCGTTTGGAGCGAACACCCCCCCCCCCCCACGCCTTTGTCTGCCGTTGTAATAGCTAGGATTTCCGAATTCTAATTAATGTCGATTAACTTAATCGTTGATAGTAATTGACATATAACTCACGAAGATTTTGCAAGTGATGAGTATGAGTCCCACCGTTATGTTCCTGGCGAAATTTTGGACGTTTGGGGAAATTTTTACTTTTTCCCCTACCCTCCGGTGTTATTTTGAGCATTTGGGAGCTCCAATAAATAAAAATGCAGTTGAGAGAAAATGATCAGGATATCGGATATGTCCTAGATATGAAATAACATGGAGAGGCAAAATGGCCAAAAGAGTCGCTATTTCGTATCTTAACGGCTAAGAAAGACGGATTAGGAATACACGTTTACCGAGGCAGTTGTGGAATAACTATCCCTACAATATTCCAGATTTATTATTCCAATCTAGACAAGTTTGGAGAAGGAGGTTCGACCCGCCTTTGGATCGGTTAAAGAATAATTATCGACTTCGCTAAAGGATAATTATCGTCTTCACTATAAATAGCAGAAAATCCTTTATTAATTCATTTTCCTTTCACGTTTCCTCGTAAAAGGTCTGATTTCTCTCAACCTTCAAACTCAGATCTACTCTCTGTTTCTAATCCGATTTCAATTCCGTTTGAGTTTATGGATTCCTCTGTTCATTCTCTTCATATCGGTACCGAGTTTCTGCATTTCGGAGTATATGGAGGGCTTGTCGAGCATATATGTCACCAGGACGGTTCTGTCGCTCAGATTCCGGTGAATTTGATGTCGTCCATGCGTAGCCTGTGTCATTGTGATTCCGAATCTTCTTTCACATCGTCAATCGGGTTAGTAACGAATAAGTTATGAATTTATTCGTTTTCCGTACTACGATTGGCCTAAATTAACCGTAGGCTTGTCAAAATGGACAATTAGAAATTTCATTATGGTCGTTATATTATTTTGGTGATTATGGGTAGTTTGATTGATGAAATCTGATGACAGGTGGGTTTAGAAATTGTCTGCGGGCAAAACGTTATTCTAACAAAATTTAATTAATAAAAGATTAATTAATTAAATTAGGATTAGAATTGATATTGAGGAATGTTGATTAGATACTACCTTGAGATTTGAGGCATTGTGAGTTATGTTGAGATATTGAGGTTTAGTTGGTTGTGAGGCTTATAGATTGAGTATGATCCTTATGGATCCCTTGGGTCTAGGTGTGACCTTTTTGATTGATAGGATTATTGATATCTCTTTATGCCTTGTTATTAGGCAGTGTCCATCTCAGGATTGGAGGTTTATCATGGTTGTGATTGTTTGAGGTTGAGGTAAGTCCGTAAGACTTACTTAGCTATCATCCCTATATTGGCTGTTTGATGAGTGGTGTGTGCGTTATATGTTTGTTATGATAGCATGATATGTTGTTTAAACCGACCTATGTTTTATTGATTGCCCCGTTGCGTGGTTGTGATAACCTTTCCCTTTCATCCTGTCGTGGAGTTTGGGAGGTTCTTTGATGTCAGGTTAGACTGGCTTTACAGGAAGGGCGCAATCCACTCCCATAGGGTACACGGATTGTGTGACCGATACTCGTATAGCTAGCTATCCGGCTCAGAGGCGAGCATGTATCGGTTCTCGTGTCACATATTTTCATCTATCTATCTATCTATATATATATATATATATATATATATATATATATATATATATATATATATATATATATATATATATATATATATATATATACGACTTGAGTGAATGATTATTATATAAAGATGATAAATAGGTAAATGTGTGATAGCATGTTGATGTGTTTATCTTTCCATGATTGTGTTTGTGCTTATGCATTACCTTATATATGTATGGTAGCTGATGGTTTATTACCATGTTGTAGATGCCCTACAGGATAGGCGAGTTGTTGAGTGATTTGGCAGGGTGACAGGCCGAGGACTCTCGTATATTAGGTGATAATGTTTTGGGGATATTTTATATACCTCTTGCGTGAGGATGATGTTTTGTATACCTCTTGTGTGAGGGCGATATTTTATACTCGGCTATAATCTTCTATACCTTTTGCTGTATAGTTTTGTGTATTTGTTTTATATCTGTCAGTGCCATGTAGGAAGGTCCAGTGAACTTGTTGTCAGGCTAGGGTCAGGATCCACTGTGAGATCCTAGCCCAATGTGGCATCCCGAGTCCTGCGGATTCGGGGTGTTACACAGTTGGTATCAGAGCCTTAGGTTGACAACAATGTCACTTGCTACCTGCAATGAGGTCAGCTGTGAAAAGGATATTTCGGTATCTCATTGGCGTACGCTACCCTTACTCAGTAGATCGCGGTGCATGTAAGATGTATTAGGATATGAGACGCTCTTTTTGGTGGGGAGGTCTGAAACCAGACGTTTTGAGATATGTAGCTCAGTGTGCGACCTATCAACAGGTCAAGATTGAGCATCATCAACGAGGAGGAGAGCTACACCCACTTCCCGTTCCTCAGTGGAAGTGGGAAGACATCTCGATGGATTTTGTCACCGGTTTGAGACCGAGTCGAGGCTTTGACACCATCTAAATGGTAGTGGATCGACTGAAGAAGACCACATGTTTCATTCCTAACAAGGAGACGTGGCCGGTAAGTCTATTGGCCGAGGAGTTCACTAGACAAATAACGCGACTTTAAGAAGTAACTAGGACTATAGTCTCTAACAGAGTCGGACGGTTTATTTCGAGGTTCTTGCAGCAAGTGCAAGCCGCCCTAGGGACGAGTCTGCAGTTCACAACTACTTATCATTCTCAGACCGATGGTCAGTCAAAGCGTACCATCCATACTCAAGAGGATATCTGGAGAGTCTGCCTGCTAGACTAGGGACAGTTGTGGCCAGATCACCTTCCCTTAGTGGAGTTTTCATATAAAAACAGTTAACTCGCATCGATCAGGATGACCCCTTACAACGCTTTATGCGGACAAAGATGTCGTATGATGACATGAATTATATGTCATTAAAATTATGCATATTGTGGATGTTTTACTTCAGTTTTCCTTGCATTCGAAGAGATTTGTGTACCTTTAAGGTTTATTTCAATTATATTTCAAAAATATAGGTCTACACAAGTTTTGGTTGAATTATAGGTGAATTCATTGGAATTGGAAGTAAAAGTGAAGCAAGGAGTAACTAAGGTCAATAAGGAAGATTAAGGAACCTTTGAGGAGTCATGAAGAGCAAGGAAAGTGATTGGAAGAGTCACACAAGAAAGATGGAAAACAAGCCAAGAGATGAGCACTTACTGTTGTGTAAAATCGGGTGATTTACACATAAATCGGACGATTTTATTGTAGGAAAAATCGGACGAGTTATGTGTTAGATCGACCGATTTTTACTTGTAACCGTCTCAAAAATATTACATTCGAAAGCCCATAGCTTTTGGGCTGGAGAAGTGATACGTCTTGCAGCCCATTAGTGAGAGGGTTTATGTTGGAACCGTAGGAACAAAAACGGGACGGTCGCACAGCGCAAAAAGACGGCATAGGAGAGAGAATTGAAGATTCTTGGAGAGAAAGAGTGAAGGAAAGGAACAAAGATCAAGATTCAAGAAAGTTTTGAGATCTTTTGTTTCCATTTGTTATTGCGATTTGTGAACACATATTGTTCAGTATTTTGAGAGATTCTTTTGAAGTTTGAAAGTTTGCTTACAGATTTTAGAGATTCTTTGGATTTTATACAAGGTTTGGTTTTTATTTGGGTTTCCTTATTCAATCTTGATTTTGATTCAAAAATGAAAAAGATTGGCTAAAAGCCTTGTGATTCTGGGGAGAATAGTTGATGATTGAGGCTTAGATGATGATAGACTGAACTCATTTAACCATTTGGACCCTGAGAGTTGAGATTTAACCTTTCCGACAGCGAAAAATCGTGTTGTTCTTGAGCAGATCGGCCGAGTTTTCCCTAGAACAGCCCGATTTTTCTCTCAGACGTCCTTTAATTATTTTATCCTTTAATCAAAGTTAAACCTTGCCTAAATCCTAGCCTTTCCTAACCATTTTAACCCTTATCCAAGTGTAAGAAGAGACTTCATCATTGATTCTTCACTTGGTATCCAAAGTTTGCGAGCTTTGGGTAATAGAGAGACTCAAAATCCTCTATTAAGGTTCGAGTGTACCTTTCATCCTTACCTTCGAGATCCTTGGGTTTTGGTGGGTGGTTTGAGTGTTAATCCTTTCTTTGAGTACTCTTCTTGATGAGATTCAACATCCTTCGGGTTGAGAGCTTCTAAGTTGGGATAAGTGAGTAGTGGAACTTCACCGTACATTATTCCTTTCTTCGAAAGACATAACCTTGGCAATGCCAACTCTGTCCTTTGATCTTTAGATTGTCTTGAATTGAATGCCGCAGTCGGATACTTGAATCCTTGGAATCATTTGTGTCTTACATCTTTACAAAAGCTTTTACATCTTGCCAGATTTTATTGGAACTGATTTTATTCTCACCAAATCCCTGAGTTCGACTCTTGAATTTCTTGCCTTACTACAGCTGATCCGTACACTACGGGTTCTCTTTTGCTTAAATTTTGGATATAAATGTTCGCTCCAAATGGTTTGTGCAAGCTTTAAATTTATAACCCAAGAAGTATGCTTAAAACAAGGATGCGAACCCGCAGTGTACGGATCAATTATAGTAAAAAGAAAGAATTCCAGGGGTCGATCACAGGGACTTAGGTGAAACAAAACCAATATAGGTAGTTGATATTGTAACTAACCACAAAAGGGATTAAAGCAATCAAAGATGATAATATAGTCAATTAATGGAAATATGCAAAGTCTAGGGATTAAAGCATCCAGTTGTGGTTCCAACTCAAGATCTCAAGTTAAGCGGACAAAGCTGAGGTTTTGCAAAAGGAAGGTGTTACTAAAGAGGAATAGATCACCGGGTAAGTCTCACTACTCACAATCCCAACCAAAGGAACCTATCACCGGGTAAGTCTCAAGGTACTAAGGAAAGGAACTATAATCTCAAACCAACAAACCAACTAAGGGAATAGAATCAACCTTTACCGGGTTAGTCTCAGGCTAACTCACAAAGATGGAATCAAGGCACACTCAAACCCCAATAAAGAATAAACCTTTATTACCTACACTTATAATCTTTGGTAAACAAACAAAGGAATTACCGGGTAAGTCTCATCCTAGGCTTGCATTGAACCAGGAAAGGTGTAATAAGAATATGATTTGGCAAACTCTAACACTTAACTCTCAGTTACGGATTAAATAAGTCACCTCGGTCAGTCAAGTTCCACCCCGGCCGAGATGTTTATCGACTGAACGAGATACTCTAGGGTTAAGGATAAAGACTCAAGCTTTCAGGGTCCTACTGGAATTTAAGATTATTCTATCATTGTTTTTCCCACAACCTTCAGCCAATCACCCTAGAATCGAACAAAGAAATTTGCCACTCATCATCATCAAAGCAATAATCAAATATATGGGAAGAGAATGAATATTTGAACACAAAAACCTTAAGAACAAGGCTTTAATAACTGAATCAAATAAACAAATCAGCGTTCCTTCGATCACAAATCAAACAAGACAAATCAACAAGAAGGGAATCTAAGAAAGTCTTACAAAACCCTTCACAAAAGCTATAACAAGCTATCAATCCTTCCTTCAATCTTCCTTCAACCTTCCAAAGATTATTCCTAAGTGCAGCTTCTTCAATCCCCAAGTGTTGCGATGGTAGCGGGTTGCTGAATTTGTACAAAATTCAGCCCTTTATATAGGAGAATTACCCTCCAAAGATAATAATATCTTAAAAAGATAATTTCCTAATAATATATATCCATATCTCTAAAATAGATCTCCAAAATATATGATCTTCCTTCCAGAAATCCAGCCCAAAATATTAGATCTCTCTTTCCAAAAATAAAAGATCTCAGCCAAATAAAATATATCTCGCCGCGGCCAGGGTGTTCGCCTCGGTCGGGGCACTCCTCTAGATCACCTCGGTCGAGGTGGTTCTGTTGTCAAGCAAGGTGACTGTCAGCTGAAGGTGAAATCTCTCAAATCTGGTCCAAAATAAATCTTTAATCCATTTCCATGCTTCATGGGTTCCTCTTTAAGCTCCAAAATGTAGCTCCAATGACTCCTTAGCTCCTTTAGCTCCATTTTGATGCAAAACGTGTCATTTTACTTACGATTACAACGAAACTTGGTGTAAACCTCGATTCCCGTAAAGGTAGATGAAACGACAATATAATCACACAATATACATTCAAACATGCAGATTATTGAAGATAAAATGTCTAAATAGGTCCCAAAATATAGACTATAATTCATGCTATCAAAATACCCCATACTTGTCCCTTGCTTGTCCCCAAGCAAGTTCCAATTCTTAAGTACAAGATAGAATGGATTATAAGTCATAAAGATCAAGGAAAAGTATTTCAAAACATTTTTAATGGTGTGCTCCACTTATAGATCACTCTAAGAGAATGCTTCATTGTAATTAAAATCATAGAATGCATAATAAATCAAAACAATTTATAAATATAAGAAAGTTGTTCATCTTTGCATAAAATCATAGAATGCATAATAAATCATTATTATCGAAATTAATCATGTATAATCCAGTTTAAACCACCAAGTCAATCAACAAGATCGAGGTCTCAAGGGCTTTCAAAAGAGAAGTCAAGAAACATGTGAGGGTGGGATGTATATAGGGAATGTGGTGCTAGAATCCGGGAAAAGGATCTTCACTTCACTTGCTTTGAACTTCAACATCTTCCACCAGTAAGCTTTGCTTATTTTACCTTTTCTACTTTTTGGGATGCATGGATAGAGGTGCACAATAACCGAAGCCTAGGAGATCAGCAATCATTAATTTCTCGAGATGCCTCAAACCCTTGATACGCATACCATGACCCGTTAGGAATATCGCTCAATCCGACTTTGACAAGACACAAACACCCGGCTATGTGAATGGTGCCGAGTTACTCATCATCATGATTGACTTGCCCAAACCTATTTGTTTCTTTCTAAATTTTCAGCCAGCATCTCAACTTTTCCTTCACTTGCTTTTCACTTTCTTGCTTCCAAATTCCCGGATAGGTATAGGGAGACAAATATGTATAAGAGAGGCTAAAGCATGATCAAGAAGAAGAAGAGAAGAGAATAAATTGCCTTAATCATCCCAGGAAGAAAGTGAGAGAACTCATCATGTGGTGTCAACCTTCAAATTCAACATAATTTTGATAAAAACAAAGTATTAAAGATACCAAAATTCCAAACAAAACATTTAACAACTTAAACAATTCATAAAACATTTCAAACATATAAAGATTTCAAAACCAGTCTGCAAATAAAATCTTCACTGAGGTAATATCTAGATAAGAAGCACAAAATCATTTTGAAAATTATTTCAGTCAAACCACCTCGGTCGAGATGTTCTAAGTCAACCGAGGTGCTTCACCTTGATTGGTCAGAATCATTTCGGTCGAGGTCATAAATTTTTTTTTTCTTAACTAGTTTTTGACGTTTTTATCAATCAATTAACTTGTATGCATGCATGTAGTCTCAAATAAGCACATAAAGCATAAGATCATAAATATCCAAGAGTCATCCATATAAAGTCACATAAGATACATCCAAATACCCCATACTTGGGACACATTGCCCCAATGGGTCAAAATAAGTCTAGAAATAAAGGTACTCACCGGACATAAGCTGAGCTGCATAATAAATAAATAAAAGAAATCCCTGCAAGCTCTAGTCCTGATCTGCTGCTGGTGGTGGTGGGTATGGCACGTACGGATGCTGGGATGGGTCAAAAGGATAGCTCATCATGTGCTGGAACAGGATCTCTATCATCCGGCGTTGGTAGTGTTGGCTCTCCCTCATCTCCAACATGTCCAAGGACAAAGCAGCGTAAGAGTCAATCATCTGATCCGTCAGCTCGTCTATCCGTCTGTGAGCTACGGGATCCCGCTGTCTGTGGACTCTGCGCCTAGCAGGACGTGGTGGTGGTGCAGCTGCCTCCTCCTCAGTCTCCTCGTCGTCCAGATCGACGACTTTTACACTAGTGCCGGCTGTGTCTGTCCCTGTCTCCATGGCAGCATCGCCATCATCCTCCTCATCCTCATCCTCCTGTACCTGAGTTGCTGCGTCTCTAGCGTCCTCAATGTAGGGTATCCATGTTGTGGACTAGTATTGAGGGTCGTAGACCGAAAACTGAGACGACCATCTAATACCCTGAGGTGCAGTCTGCTCCCAAGGCATCGCCACAGATGGCGTAGTAAGTCCACGAGGAACTAGAATCCTCCTAGTGATCATCTCCTGTCGCCCTAGCGGCTTGGCAGCCGCCACTAGTGTACATGCACTCAAATCCAGCCCCATCATTGTAGCTATGTGGGTCACTAAACCGCCGCAACAGATGTCTCTTCTTCCCTTTGCCTTGATCCGGTGCAAATCCTCAACTAGAAAAGCACCGAAATCAGGCACACCCCCAATCACCATGCAAAATAAACTCAAAAGCTCCCCTTGTCTAACCTTCTGGGGCGTCTCAGTACGCGCTAGAAGTGTCTCGCTGAATATCTTGTGGGCGAGTCTGAAAGCGAGATGGAAGATGATCCGCTCCCTGGAGTCTTTATTCGATCAGCAACATATAAACAATCGAAGGCATAAATATTCAAAAACCGCGGCGCAACCACAGGGCGCGTACAGATACGGTCGTAGTCGGCCTGGTGACGCTCATGTATCACCGGTATAAAAGGTCGAGAAGAAGAAGAAGAAGGGGAAGATCCATCTCTCAGGATAATCTGGCGATCTGACTTGAAACTCAGTCTCTCTCTGTCTGACAGGTCACCTCGGTTGCTTGTCAGAGCTCAAGAATCACCTCGGCCAAGGCGCAGGTCGACTGGACCGAGGTGCGAAGCTATTCGATTTCAACTCTCGGAATTTTAGTTCTTTTCCCCCGATTTCACTACAGATTGTTCCTTAGGGGTACTTAATACTTTTTCAGCAGAGATCTATGGCAACCAAAGCCACTAATTTCCGAAATCAGTAAAGAGAAGAGGAGTTAGGGTTTCGACTGTTTTTACCCGGATTCGGTCGTTTCGAGGTGTTCTTGTTGCAGATTGTTGCTTGCAATAGGTTCCCCTAGCCTTTCCTCGCAGAATGGGAGCAAGAATCGTCGAAAATGGTTGAAAACGAGGGAAAACGAGATGGAGAGCGCTGCGGTCGAGGGGTGAGTTTAGAGGGAAGAGAGAGAAATCGTTTCTCCTTTTATACCCCTCACCGATTCTGCTGTCACCTCGGTCAAGGTGTTCCCGACTGGAACGAGGTGTCTGGACCGAGGTGGAATGTTGTCAGCCCTAGTCGCCTCGATTGCTCAAGAATCATCTCGGTCGAGGTGCTGTAACTTCAACCGAGATGTGTCTCAGTCAAAATCCTACTTCTCAATTTCTCGAGCTTCTGTCCTTCCATTGTTTTTCCTGAGTTGTATTCCTTCCTTAGAAAGTACCTATTGTCTGTCTGGGACGCCAAAAACAAAGCAAAGCAAAGCAAAAGCAAACTATCTAAAGCTAGATTAGAAAAGGAAAAAGAAAGCAATACCTTGGGTTGCCTCCCAAGAAGCGCTTGGTTTAATGTCGCTAGCTGGACCGTACGACGTCCTTAAACATGTTGGGAGGTGTCCCCACCCCATACTTCACCTTCATCGTGGGATGAGATAAAGAAGTCTATCAAGCGTTCTAGTAAATGCAAGTGCTCATCGGGGAAGGAATCATCTATGGGTGGTTCGTCCTTTTCGTGCGAAGAGGGAGGTAGCCGGCTGAGGTGATCCGCAACAGAATTTTCGGATCCCTTCTTATCGCGGATCTCTAGGTCAAACTCTTGAAACAAGAGAATCCATCGAATAAGACATGGCTTAGCATCCTTCTTAGCAAGCAAGTAACGAATAACTGCATGGTCAGTGTAAACAATAACTTTCGCTCCTACTAAGTAAGAACGAAATTTCTCAAAAGCATATACAACCGCCAACAGCTCCTTTTCGGTGGTGGCGTAGTTTAGCTGGGCTTCATCTAGAGTCTTGCTAGCATAGTAAATGGCGTTGGTCCGGCCATCTTTCTATTGTCCAAGCACCGCTCCTACCGCCACATCACTAGCATCACACATGATCTCAAAGGGCAGGGTCCAATCCGGAGGTTGGATAATGGGAGCGGAGATCAACGCTTCCTTAATCCTATAAAATGCATCAAGACACTCCTGCGAAAACTCAAAAACAACATCTTTATTCAAGAGTTTAGTCAGTAGTTTAGAAATCTTCGAGAAATCCTTGATGAATCTCCTATACAAACCTGCATGCCCAAGAAAACTCCGCACACCCTTAACAAAACAAGGGGGAGGAAGTTGTTACGCAAAGAATGTAGATGCGCAATAAGCCTTAAATTTATACTCGTTATATTTTTCCTAACTCCTAGCGAACCCACAGTGTATGGGTCGTTTTGTAGTAAGGATAGTATTCCGAGGTCGAACTCAAAGACTAAGGTGAAATCGAATCAACAAGTGAGCATAGATAGTGTAGAACTAGTCTAAGAAAGGAGAAAGGAATAAAGAAATGAAGATCTTAATGTTTTTGGTTTGGTTTTTAGGTGATCAATCAAAGATCACAATTCATGCAAAATAATAAATCAAACTAACAACTCAAGCTAGCAAAACAAACAAGTGACACAAACTCAAAATATATTATCAAAGAGAGAGAAATAGATTCTAGAGGTCAAGATTTCCGGTTATGGCATTGGACTCAAGATTCTAAAGATTATAAGGATTAAGCTGTGGTGTTGGGAAAGGGTGTTTCACTAATGGAAGCAATTACCGGGTAGGTCTCTCACTTCGCTAATCCCGCATCAAACTCCTATTACCGGGTAGGTCTCAAGGGGTTGGAGTAGAGAATTCTACACAAACCGGACTCCACTTAAGGGCAACCCTCTCCTTACCAGGTAAGTCTCGGAAAATGGGAAGTCTCAAGCAATAATCCTAGCACACTCAATCCAATAGCGGCTTGTGAGGCTCACTACTACCTAGAGTTCATCATCTTAAGTGTCTAAGATCGGAAATCATCGGGTAGATCTCTTCCCTCACTTAGGTTGATAGCATTAGGTGATCCTAAGCTACGTTATGCTTAATAAACACTAGGATTTCTACAACTTAACACCCTAACATACAGATTCATCAATGAAAGAGCAACAGAGAGAAAAATCGGATGGATCTTGGATAAATCGGCCGATCTGGCTGATGAACAACCCGATTTTTCTTCCTGGGTTAGGTTTCGTGCATACAAATCATCCTAAACTAACATATAAGTCTATTCTATCATCACCCAAGCCATAGCCATCAATCCATCACTCCAGAATCACAATAAACTAGCCAACAGTATGCATATCAAGATCCAAAATCATCATACAAGCATACATGGTTTTCATAGATGGATGATGAAAGATAAGCAAGTAAAAACAATTAATCTCAGCTGAATCTAAGTTTTAGCAAGACTTACAACCCTTCAAATGAAGTTCCAAAACGTTCCTAACAATCCTTGCAATAGTTCTTCAATCAAAGACTCCAAAAATCACTCAAAATCACTCAAAAACTCCTTATCACTCTAGAGTTGATGTTCTTCTTCTTCCTCCAATTTGAGAGAGATCTTCTTCTTCTCCAAGTCTATCCTCCAATCCAATGAGTTGTGAATGAGAGAATGTGGGAGAGGAGGGCCGCCCAACAACAGCTTGCAGGCCCACTTATATTCTCCACCAAGAGCAAGGCCGGGCAAAGAGATCGTGGGACACGTGGCTTAAGCTGTTGAAGGCAGAAAAATGGACCCAGCCAGGAAAATCGGCCGATTTTCCTGAGTGATGGTCCGATTTTCTTCAACAGAGGCATGTTATGATCGTCTAGCCATGAGTTGCTCCATTGCTTGCACCAATTATGGTCCTTGTGTCCTTTGTTGCTCCAATTATGTTCCTTCAAAGCTTTGGATGTGTACCACCATGAGGCTTGACTCTCGAATGTATCGATTAATGCCCAAAAGATCCCCGAAATACCAACAAAACCGACAAAAGCTTGTGTAGACGTCTTTTCTAGAAATATACACGAAATGAGTGTAAACGTCCTGAACTAATGTCAAACCGTGCATGAATACGGGAAAAACTATCTAAATGTATGCCTATACTAACGTCATAAATCACGTTATCAAAATACCCCATACTTAAGATTTGCTCGTCCCCGAGGAAGATCCAACTATAGACTAAGAGATGACGTGATTTATGCATGCAGAAAAACAACAAAATCTTTTTGGAATTGTGCTTCTAACATTGGATCACCTTCATAGTCATGTTTCATAGCAATGGACAAGCAATTATGCATAAAACGAATGAAGGCATGGAAAGACAATTATACTTAACTAGAAAGCATGCATGAGAGGTGAAAATGAAGAAGTCAAGATGATCATGAGTATGTCCAATCTAGATCACTAAGTCTTACACACATGCATTTAGGTCAATAGGACTTAGGAAAGAAAGGGCTAAGAAACGTTGTGATTCGGTGGGAATTTTTAAGTCATGTGATGCTAATCCGGGAAAGGAACTAACTCCACCATTTCGGTTTTGCTCAACTTCCCAATTAGTGTAAAATTTTCTCCATCTTTTCTTTGTTTTCTTTTCTTTTTCACTTATTTTTGAGACAATGGCATTGGTGAACAAAAGCCGAAACCTTGGTGATTAGCCGTCCTCAGGTTTTTTTATTTTTCGAGGTGCATCCACACCGGGCACACATACCAAAACTCGTTAGGACTATCGGTTTATTTGACTTTGGCAAGGCACAAACACCCAATTATGTGAATGGTGCCGAGTTACTCGTCACTTAAACCAACGTCCCCAAACCTAGATTTTTGTCTACACCTTCACAACAAATTCAGCACTTCATTCACCTCATTCATTCATCAACAACTTCACCCCACACTTGCTTTTCACACACATCAACACACTAGCATGCTCTTAGTCCCGGATGAGTCAAAAGAGGTAAAATTTTTCATCAATTGAGGTGCTCAAACAACATGATCAAGATGAGAAGTAGAGAAAGATGAATTGCCTTAATCACTCCTAAATGATGTGCAAGAACTAGCATGTAGTTTCGACTTTCAATCCTCAATTCAATCAAGGCAAACATTCATGATCACAAATCATTCATGGGATTCAAGATAAGTACTTCAATTCCACATATTCATTCATCTATTCAACACATAAGGCAATCCATAACCAATTCACAAGACAAATTTCATCATAAGGGTCATTCCCAAGCTTTAGAAGCACATAAAATTTTTAAAATTTTCTGATTTTTTTTTTGGATTTTTTTCGAAATATATATGTACAATGCAAGACATGAAACATGTGACAATATTAAACTATCCTAGATGCTAGTCATGCAAGTGATCATGAAAACCCCACCCCATACTTAGAAACACATTGTCCCCAATGTGGAAACTAAATAAAGAAGTGAAAGAGAGTTCTCACAATGTAAAATTGGTGATGCTTTGGTATTTCGGTTCACATCGAATGATGATGGTGGATGATCGATCAAGGATGGTAGAGAGCTCTTTGATGTTCATTATTGTGTCGGAACCCGTGCTTGGCACCGCAAGCCGTCCAAGTTCCAAGTCCGCTCCACCCATGCTTGATTGGAGATCATCACTTTCCTTTACAGAAGGAAAAATCGGACCAACTGCCCAGAATATTGGCCGATTTCTGTGAAGATCAGTCCGATTTTTCTGGGTGTTTTCTTCTTCGTCCATGTGCTTGGATCTTGTACCTTCAGCAGTTCCATGAGGTTTTCATATGACCTCCAACATCTCATCACACATGACAATCAATCAAGATCTAGCACCCAAAAATACGAAAGAAAAACAAAGCACACCAAGAGTAAGATCAAACAAAAAAAAGAAAAACGAAAGGGAAAAATATGTACCAATGGGTTGCCTCCCATTAAGCGCTTCTTTAAGGTCATTAGCTTGACCAAATTAAGGAGCGTTTCACTCAAGGTGAAGTGGGGCAATCACTTCCATCGGGGATTCCGGAACGTACTTCTTCAAACGGTGGCCATTCACCTTAAAGTTACCACAATGATCTCCTCCTATCTTCACCACTCCATGAGGAAAGACCTTCTTCACCACATAAGGACCCGTCCATCTTGACTTGAGCTTTCCGGGGAAGAGCCGCAGCCTTGAGTTGAAGAGAAGCACTCAGTCACCCTCATTCAACTCCTTTGGGATGAGGCGCTTGTCATGCCAACGCTTGGTCCTCTCCTTGTAAATCCGGGCATTTTCATAAGCATCCCACAAGATCTCCTCAAGGGTGTTCATGTCTAGCAACCTCTTCTCACCGGCCTCCTTGAGGTCAAAATTCAGCCACCTTATGGCCCAATATGCTCTATGCTCCATCTCCACCGGAAGGTGGAAAGACTTGCCATAAACTAGCTTGTAAGGAGTGGTGCCAATCGGTGTCTTGAAAGCGGTTCTATATGCCCACAAAGCATCATCGAGCTTCATAGCCCAATCTTTTCTCGTCCTAGAGATCGTCTTCTCAAGTATCCCTTTTATCTCCCGGTTGGAGATCTCCACTTGGCCACTAGTTTGGGGATGGTAAGGTGTTGCCACCTTATGAGTTACCCCATACTTAGCCAAAAGTGCTCCAAAGTTCCTATTAGTGAAGTGCTTCCCTCCATCACTTATGATCACCCATGGTGTTCCAAACCTAGGGAAGATCACTCGGTTGAAGAACCGCACTACAACCTTGGCATCATTAGTGGGAGAAGCTATTGCCTCCACCCATCTCGAAACATAGTCTACCGCCAATAGGATGTAGAGGTTGCCACATGAAGAAGGGAATGGTCCCATGAAGTCCACACCCCACACATCAAATATCTCTACCTCTTGTATGTTGTTCAAGGGCATCTCATTCCTCCTTGAGATGTTGCCCGTCCTTTGGCAAGCATCACAAGCTACCACAAAGTTTTGCACATCCTTGAACAAACTTGGCCAAAAGAAGCCCGACTGCAACACCTTAGCACATGTCTTGTGTGAGCTAGCATGCCCTCCACATGGCAAGGAATGACAATGGCGGATCACACTCTCCACCTCATCCTCCGGTATGCATCTTCTAAAGACTCCATCCGGCCCTCTTTTGAACAAAAGTGGTTCACTCCAATAGTAGTGCCTCACATCTTTGAAGAACTTCTTCCTTTGGGCATATGACAAACCGGGAGGCACTTCTTCACACACAAGATAGTTCACAATGTCGGCGTACCATGGCTCACTTCCTCTAGACACTTGGAACAAGCACTCCTCCACCAATTGCAATTGCTCATCCCGGAATGAGTCATCAATCGGGATGTCATCTTTCTCAAGCTCTAATGGTGGGAGTCTACTAAGGTGATCCGCCACAGAATTCTCGGACCCCTTTTTGTCCCGGATTTCCAAATCAAACTCTTGAAGAAGAAGGATCCACCGAATCAATCTAGGCTTGGCATCCTTCTTTGTAAGGAGATAACGGATCGCAGCATGATCCGTGTACACAATGACCTTCGCTCCAACAAGATATGAGCGGAAATTCTCAAAGGCATACACCACCACTAGGAACTCTTTCTCGGTTGTGGCATAGTTAAGTTGGGCATCATCTAGCGTTTTTCTAGCATAATAGATGGCATGTGTACGCTCATCTTTCCTTTGTCCTAAAACAGCCCCAACGGCCACATCACTTGCATCACACATCACTTCAAATGGTAAGCTCCAATCCGGGGGTTGCATGATAGGTGCGGAGATCAAAGCATTCTTCAACCTACAAAAAGCTTCAAGGCAATCCTTGGAGAAAACAAACTCAACGTCTTTCATTAGTAGGTTAGTAAGAGGCTTAGAAATCTTAGAGAAATCTTTAATAAACCTCCGGTAAAAACCGGCATGCCCTAGAAAGCTCCTTACCCCTTTCACCGAGGTAGGTGGTGGCAACTTCTCTATCATTTCAATCTTGGCCCTATCAACCTCAATGCCACGGTTGGACACCAAGTGTCCCAACACAATACCTTCACTTACCATGAAGTGGCATTTTTCCCAATTTAAGACAAGATTTGTCTCCTCACAATCTCTTAAGCACTGAAGACAAGCTAGCTAGGCAATCATCAAAAGAAGATCCATAAACGGAAAAATCATCCATAAACACCTCCATGATATTCTCAATATATTCAGAAAATATGGCCATCATACACCTTTTAAAGGTGGCGGGTGCATTACACAACCCAAATGGCATTCTCCTATATGCAAATGTACCCCAAGGACATGTGAATGTGGTTTTCTCTTGGTCATCGGGGTGGATAGGGATTTGGAAGATTCCACTATAGCCATCTAGGTAACAAAAATGAGAGTGTTGAGCTAATCTCTCTAGCATTTGGTCAATGAAAGGAAGAGAGAAATGATCTTTCCTAGAGGCCACATTTAGTTTCCTATAGTCAATACACATCCTCCATCCCGTAACCGTCCTAGTTGGGATTAGTTCATTGTTCTCATTAGTTACTACGGTCACCCCACCCTTCTTAGGAACCACATGTACGGGACTAACCCATTTACTATCCGAAATAGGGTAGATGATTCCCGCATCTAGCAACTTAATGATCTCTTTCTTGACTACCTCTTTCATTATAGGATTCAATCTTCTTTGATGTTCAATAGAGGGTTTATGATTATCTTTCATCATTATCTTATGCATGCACAAAGAGGGCTTAATGCCAACGAGGTCATCAATGGTGTATCCTATTGCCTTTCTATGCAGTTTCAATTCATTCAACAATCTATTAAGCTCATCATCATTCAAGGATGCATTCACAATCACCGAATAAGTAGAATTTGAACCAAGGAAAGCATACTTTAAATGAGAAGGAAGAGGTTTAAGATCAAGTTGAGGAGGTTTTTTTTCGGTTGGAGATGATCCATATAATGTAGGTTGAGATGATTGCAAAGCCATGGAAGCCTCCCCTAAGTCCCTTGATGATTGCTCACAAATACTTGGATGATGCTCAAAAGACTCAGGAAAATCGGCCCAGTCAGGAAAATCGGCCGATTATCCTGAGTGTAGGTCGATCTCAGTTTCAGCATTTGCAAAGTTGGAAGGCACTTCAGGATAAGTAGGAAAATCGGCCGATCTGGCCCCCTTGTGCCGATTTTCCTGGGTGATTTTCTCTTCCTCTAATACTTCAAATCCAACACTTGGTAGCTCGTCCAATGCATTCAAGGCCTTGATTACTTCATTGCTACCTTCCTCAACTCCTTCCTCCATCAAACTTGAGCTAAGAACCTTCTCAAGTGGATCCTTAAGCAAGATTGAGCTCACAACCTCTCTAGACTCCTCTTTCTCAACAATGTTGAAGACATCTTCACCTATGGCTGGCCCCTTTACCATTGTGGACAAATTAAACTTGATGTTCTCTTCTCCAATGTTGAAGGAGATAATTCCATTCTTACAATCCACCAAACATCCGGAGGTGGCTAGGAAAGGTCTCCCCAAGATGATAGGAACCCGATAGTCCGCCGGGATATCCAAAACAACGAAGTCTATGGGCACATAGAACTTCCCTAGTTGCACCGGAATGTCTTCCAAGATTCCAACCGGATGAGTGATTGAGCGGTCCGCCATGTAAAGGGTCATCTTGACCTGCTTTGGCTCTCCTAGCCCAACCTTGTTGCAAAGTGCAAGCGGGATGATGCTTACACTTGCCCCAAGATCACATAGGGCGTCATACTTCACTTCTCCTACTCCGATTGGCACACAAAAGGATCCCGGATCCCTTAGCTTAGGAGGCATCTCCTCCTTCATCGTTTGAATCAACTCCGAGGATCTCTTTGTCATCCTTACTTCCCCATACTCCTCCAACTTCCTCTTGTTGGAGAGTATTTCCTTCAAGAACTTGCCATATCCCGGCATACCTAGAATAGCATCCATGAACGGAATGTTATTATGCAATTTAGACATAAGTTCAAGGAATTTATCAAAGTGTTTGTCCAAACGAGCTCTTGCTCGTGATTGTTGGAACGGTAGTGATGGCTTGTATGGAGGTGGCGCCACGTATAATGGCTCATCATCCTTGCTCTTCCCTCCATCTTCTTGCAATTTCTCTTCTTCATTCACCACTTGCTTCCCTTTGTCATTTCCCTTAGGCAAGGTATCCTTCATACTCAACCCACTCCTAGTTGTGATGGCCAACACTTGGCCTCTCGGGTTGTCTTCAGTTCTTCCGGGAAGCTTTCCCGGATCTCTATGAGCTTCACCCGCCTTTTGGAACACTTGTGCTTCCAAAACCTTTTGAGACTTAGAAATAGAAGTCACCGTGCTTTCAAGACCACTCAACCTTCCAAGAAATTGCTCAAACATCATTTCGGTCCTATCCTTTGGAGGTTGAGTAAATCCGGGTAAAGGTTCTTGTGAAGCCTTTGGTGGTGGAGTTGTGCTTGTGGAAGCGGGAGGGTTCAAGGCTCCATCCGGGTTAGAATAGGAAAAACCGGGATGGTTGTGGTTAGGCCGGTAATTGTTAAATTGCCAGTTGTTGTTGAAGTTCCTTGGGCCTTGATAGTTGTTGTAATTGCCCTTTCCCATGTAGTTCACATCTTCCTCCTTGGAAGACAAATTTGCTTGCACTTGCACTCGAGGGTTTGCTTGAATCTTCAAAGTTGTAGCACAAACTCCCTCAAAGATTTCAACTCATTGTTGATGGCATCAAGCTTGAAGTTGCTCATGGTGACTTCACTCACCTCATATGCTCCCGCTTTCCTCCCTTCACTCTTCCTAGGGGAGTACTTCTCAATCACTAAAGCTTGTTTCTCTACAAACTCCCAAGCTTCATCTACATTCTTTTCCATGAAAGTCCCACCGGAAAGAGATTGGAGCTTGAATTGGCAATCTTCATCAAGTCCTTTGAAGTAGATCTCCAATAGCTCAATTTTCGGTATACCATGGTGTGGACAATCTAGGAGAAGGTCTTTAAACCTCTCCCAAGACTCGAACAAGCTTTCTCTATCCTTCATCACGAAGGCATTGATCTTCCCTCTTAACTCGGTAGTCTTGGAAGGTGGGAAGAACTTAGTCAAAAACTCGGTTGTCATCTCCTCCCAAGTACTCACTCGCCCTTGTGGAATAGATTGATACCAAGCTAAGGCTTTATCCTTAAGTGAGAAGGAGAAATCCCTAAGCTTATGGTTGTTGCTCTCCAATCTAGGCGGTCTAAGAGTCTCCATCAAGATCTCATAGTTCATCAAGTGTTGATGAGGAGACTCTCCTTTCATCCCTCCAAATTGATTATGCCGGATTATTTGTAGAACTTGATGGCGGAGCTCGTAATTGTGGGTTGCGGGATCTCCTAAGTTCACACCTGGACGGTGTGCTCTTTGTGCCGGATCCATACGTCTCCCTAATGTTTGTGGCTCCTCAATAGCAATGGGTACAACCCGAATATTCGCCGCCGGCTGCGGTTGTGGTGGAGGAGGTGGAGGTTGTTGACGATTAAGCTCTCCTTGAACAAGAGCTTGCCTAATCTCTTCAATCTCCGTCCTAGTTGCTTCTTGCCTCTCATTGGCAAGTCTCCTCTCTTCCTCCAAAAGCTCATCTCTTAGCCTAATTTGCTCTAAAGCCTCATCTAACTCAGCTTGGAGGTCTCTTCCGGCCATCTCTTTCCCTTTTCGAATGCTCTTGGATCTAGATCTAAGGGTTTTCTCCGGTTCGGGATCGAATGGAGCTAAATCCTTTCCACGAGATCTTCGCATAAACCTAAAGAGTGAGAGATGTCCTGAAAAGCAAATACACACACCAAAAGAGATCAAAAGCAACAAGAAAGATCTACACTATAAACAATCACAAAAATGACTCGATCTAGACCTAGTCCCCGGCAACGGCGGCAAAAACTTGTTACGCTAAGAATGTAGATGCACAATAAGCCTTAAATTTATACTCGTTATATTTTTCCAAACTCCTAGCGAACCCACAGTGTATGGGTCGTTTTGTAGTAAGGATAGTATTCTGAGGTCGAACTCGAAGACTAAGGTGAAATCGAATCAACAAGTGAGCATAGATAGTGTAGAACTAGTCTAAGAAAGGATAAAGGAATAAAGAAATGAAGATCTTAATGTTTTTGGTTTGGTTTTTAGGTGATCAATCAAAGATCACAATTCATGCAAAATAATAAATCAAACTAACAACTCAAGCTAGCAAAACAAACAAGTGACACAAACTCAACATATATGATCAAAGAGAGAGAAATGGATTCTAGAGGTCAAGATTTCCGGTTATGGCATTGGACTCAAGATTCTAAAGATTCTAAGGATTAAGCTGCGGTGTTGGGAAAGGGTGTTTCACTAATGGAAGCAATTACCGGGTAGGTCTCTCACTTCGCTAATCCCGCATCAAACTCCTATTACCGGGTAGGTCTCAAGGGGTTGGAGTAGGGAATTCTACACAAACCGGACTCCACTTAAGGGGCAACCCTCTCCTTACCGGGTAAGTCTCGGAAAAAGGGAAGTCTCAAGCAATAATCCTAGCACACTCAATCCAATAGCGGCTTGTGAGGCTCACTACTACCTAGAGTTCATCATCTTAAGTGTCTAAGCTCGGAAATCATTGGGTAGATCTCTTCCCTCACTTAGGTTGATAGCATTAGGTGATCCTAAGCTAAGTTATGCTTAATAAACACTAGGATTTCAACAACTTAACATCCTAACATACAGATTCATCAATTAAAGAGCAACAGAGAGAAAAATTGGATGGATCTTGGATAAATCGGCCGATCTGGCTGATGAACAACCTAATTTTTCTTCCTGGGTTAGGTTTCGTGCATACAAATCATCCTAAACTAACATATAAGTCTATTCTATCATCACCCAAGCCATAACCATCAATCCATCACTCCAGAATCACAATAAACTAGCCAATAGTATGCATATCAAGATCCAAAATCATCACACAAGCATACATGGTTTTCATAGATGGATGATGAAAGATAAGCAAGTAAAAACAATAAATCTCAGCTGAATCTAAGTTTTAGCAAGACTTACAA
This sequence comes from Fagopyrum homotropicum, assembly GCA_033239125.1. Lineage (NCBI taxonomy): Eukaryota > Viridiplantae > Streptophyta > Magnoliopsida > Caryophyllales > Polygonaceae > Fagopyrum > Fagopyrum homotropicum. The sequence goes on along the minus strand of BSWB01000007.1, from coordinate 95,988,804 downwards.
CCCTTCAAATGAAGTTCCAAAACGTTCCTAACAATCCTTGCAATAGTTCTTCAATCAAAGACTCCAAAAATCACTCAAAATCACTCAAAAACTCCTTATCACTCTAGAGTTGGTGTTCTTCTTCTTCCTCCAATTTGAGAGAGATATTCTTCTTCTCCAAGTCTAGCCTCCAATCCAATGAGCTGTGAATGAGAGAATGTGGGAGAGGAGGGCCGCCCAACAACAGCTTGCAGGCCCACTTATATTCTCCACCAAGAGCAAGGCCGGGCAAAGAGATCGTGGGACACGTGGCTTAAGCTGTTGAAGGCAGAAAAATCGAACCAGCCAGGAAAATCGGCCGATTTTCCCGAGTGATGGTCCGATTTTCTTCAACAGAGGCATGTTATGATCGTCTAGCCATGAGTTGCTCCATTGCTTGCACCAATTATGGTCCTTGTGTCCTTTGTTGCTCCAATTTTGTTCCTTCAAAGCTTTGGATGTGTACCACCATGAGGCTTGACTCTCGAATGTATCGACTAATGCCCAAAAGATCCCCGAAATACCTACAAAACCGACAAAAGCTTGTGTAGACGTCTTTTCTAGAAATATGCACGAAATGAGTGTAAACGTCGTGAACTAATGTCAAACCGTGCATGAATACGGGAAAAACTATCTAAATGTATGCCTATACTAACGTCATAAATCACGTTATCAGAAGTTTCTCAATAGTCTCGATCTTAGCTCGATCGACCTCAATACCCCGGTTAGAAACGAGGTGTCCCAGCATATTGCCTTCATTAACCATAAAGTGACACTTCTCCCAATTCAAGACGAGATTAGTTTCTTCACATCTTTGTAGCACTAGAGAAAGGTTAGATAGGCAATCATCAAAAGAGGAACCATATACTGAAAAATCATCCATAAATATCTCCATGATCTCCTCTATGTACTCGGAAAAGATAGCCATCATGCATCGCTGGAAGGTAGCGGGTGCATTACACAATCCGAATGGCATCCTCCTATAAGCGAATGTCCCCCATGGACAAGTGAAAGTGGTCTTCTCTTGATCATCCGGATGGATAGGAATCTGAAAGAAGCCACTATAACCATCTAAATAGCAAAAATGTGAATGTTGGGCTAACCGTTCGAGCATTTGATCGATGAAGGGAAGTGGAAAATGGTCCTTCCGAGTGGCCACGTTCAGCTTCCTATAATCGATACCCACCCTCCAACCCATGACGGTCCTAGTTGGGATTAACTCGTTGTTCTTATTTGTCACAACGGTCATCCCTCCTTTCTTCGGAACTACATGCACTGGGCTCACCCACTTGTTGTTCGAGATAGGAAATATGATACCTGCATCCAATAACTTAAGAATTTCTTTCTTCACAACCTTTTTCATGATCGGATTTAACCGTCTTTGAGGTCCCGTGAAGTCTTATGATCATCTTCCATTAGAATTCTATGCATGCAGAAAGAAGGTTTAATGCCAATAAGATCATCAATAGTGTAACCCAAAGCGTTTCGATGTTTTCTCAAGGCATGCATTAGTTTAGATAATTCAGATTCGGAGAGGGAAGCACTAACGATGATGGGATAAGTAGAATCCGGTCCAAGGAAAATATACCTCAAGTGACTAGGAAGTGGCTTAAGCTCCACAACTGGGGGTGCTTTCTGAGGGGATTCTTGCTTCCTTCTTCCGGTGGAGTAGATTCAGATAGGAGAACCGGACTTTCAAAAGTCTCAGTTGACATCATCTTGCTTTCGACCTCGGTCGAGGTCCAGAGAGAGTGACCGACATGTTCTTCAGTCAAGAACACCTCGCTTGGTCCAGAAAGTGCCTCGGTCGAGGTACTGCAACTGGGACCGAAACTGGAGATTTTCTTCTCCTGGATTAGCTTTTCAATCTTAGCTCCTGCATCTTCTTCCAGTTCCTTCAAGCTCCATCTATCTGCATCACAAGAAGCATCTATACCTTCCTCCATTAAGCTAGAGCTAATAACTCTCTCAAGTGGATCATTAATAAGGATAGAGCTCACCAATTCTTTTGATTCTTCTTCATCATAGATGTTGAAGATATCGTCTCCTAGCGGCTCTCCTTTCATTGCTGCAAGCAATGCAAACTCCACTTGATCACCGCCGATGTTGAATTGCAACTTGGCGTTCTTACAATCCACATTGCACCTGAAATTGCTAGAAATGATCTCCCGAGAATGATAGGAACGGGATAATCTGCGGGAATATCAAGAACAACAAAGTCTATAGGTAAATAGAAGTTATCTAACTTAACCGGAACGTCTTCCAAAATGCCCACGGGATGGGTAATGGAGCGGTCCCCCATGTATAACTTTATCTTCACCGGCTTGGGCTCTCCAAGTCCGATCTTCACACATAGCTCCAACGGGATGATGCTCACGTTGGCTCCTAGATCACAAAATGCCTCACAAGTGACATCCCTAACTTGAATGGGAATGCAAAATGAGCCGGGATCTCTTAACTTGGGTGGCATCTTCTCCTTCATGATTTGAATGAGCTCCGAGCATTTAGATGTCATCCTTATTTCACCAAAGTCTTGCAGCTTCCTCTTCCTTGATAGAATTTCTTTTAAGAACTTCCCATAGGCGGGCATCGCTAGAATAGTATCAAGGAAAGGGATATTAATATGTAGTTTATTCATCAAGTCAAGGAACTTACCAAAATGCTTGTCTAAATGTGCTCTGGCTCTTGACTGGGGGAATGGAAGTGGTGGTTTCTAAGCAGGAGGTGGAACATAAACTTAAGATTTCTCCTCTGCTTTTTGAGGCTCCACCTCGGTTGGTACCTCGGCCGAAGTGTTCTTCGTCTGTACCTGGACTGAGGTGTTCTTCACTGGCGTCGACCGAGGCACTAGATTTGCAGTTTTCAATCCACTTCTCGTCGTTATTGCCATGATCTGTCCCTTGGGGTTGCTCTTTGTCCTTGCTGGGAGCTTCCCTGGGTCTCTTGGCGCTTCATTCGCCTTATTAAATAATTGTTGTTCTAAGACTTTTTGTTCCTTCAAAAATGAAGTCATGGACGTCTCCATAACATTGAGCTTGATCAAGATAGCTTCCAGCACTGCATCTTTCTTTTCTGGCTGGGATGAGCTCGATCCGGGCTCTTGGCTCTTCAATGGAGTAGAATAAGAAGAAGAAGAAGAGAGCAAAGGATTAGAAGAATTATTTGAGTTGGAGTTAGAGTAAGAGTTACCCGGAATTTGATTATTAGGCCTCCAATTGTTGTTGTTGGATCCTTTATTGTTGTAGTTGTTGTTCCGGGAACCATTGTTGTTGTTGTTGTTCTAGTAACCATTATTGTTCCTTGAGCTTTGATATCCTTCCTCTTCTTTCTTGGTGTGAGCAACCAAAAGATCCTTCAATTGCTTTACCTCATTCTTGAGGGAGGTGAGTTGATTATCATTTGATGGAGCTTCTTGGAAATTAACTCTCTTAACTCCATTCTCTACTCCTTGGTGCGAGTATTTCTCCATGTTCAATGCTTGTTTTTCAATAAACTCCCAAGACTCGTCAATCGGCATGTCCATGAATGTGCCGGCGGCTAGAAGTTGAAGGCTGAATTGGGTAGCTCCATCCAATCCCTTGAAGTAAATCTCCAACAACTCTATCTTTGGAATCCCATGATCTGGGCAATCCAAAAGAACATCTTCAAATCTCTCCCATGACTTGGACAAACTTTCCTTGTCCTTCATGATGAATGCATTGATCTTCCCTCTCATTTCAGCAGTTTTGGAGGGGGGAAAGAATTTCGTCAAGAACTCCATCGTCATCTCCTCCCAAATGTTGATCTTTCCGGGAGGAAGAGACTGGTACCAATTAAGCGCCCTGTCCTTCAAAGAAAAGTAAAAAGGCCTTAACTTGTAATTATTAATTTCCACTCTTGAAGGTTTCAAGGTCTCCATCAAGATCTCATAGTTTTGTAAATGTTGATGCAGTGATTCCCTTTCTAGACCTCCAAACTGGCATTGTCGGATCATGGAAAGAACTTGCGGTCGAAGTTCGTAATCATGCTCCGTTGGATCTCCTAGGTTAACTCGTGGATGCCTCACTTGCTGGTTTGGGTCCATCCTCTGCCCTAGGGTATGTGAAATACTTGCAAAAAGAACATCTCGGACTGGCATCCAAGGTGGAAGTATTTCGGCTGCGGCAACTGGAGCGGGGTCCTGCCTCGGTCCAGGGTCTGGTCGAGGCAAGATTTGAGCTCGTAACTCAGCCATGTCTGCTGCAATCTCTGCAGCTCTGGTGCGATTTTCCTCCCTTTAGCGCTGCAATTCTTCCCTATTGTGGTGCAGCTGTTCCATCGCTTCTTTCAACTCGCCCTCAAGATCGCGATCGTCTCGATTGGCCATTTTTGCTTCTTTCAAGCGCCTCTTATATGTTTTTTCTGGTTCGGGATCATAAGGAACGATTTCCTTCCAAGTTCGGGTCCTTCGCATAAACCTAAAAAGAAGAACCTGCGAAAGTCACTCAAGTAGAGTGGTTAGTAGCAAAGGGGACAATAACCCCGAAAGACTACCGAAACCGGCTTGGTCTAGACCAAGTCCCCGACAACGGCGCCAAAAACTTGTTCGCTCCAAATGGTATGTGCAAGCTTTAAATTTATAACCCAAGAAGTATGCTTAAAACAAGGATGCGAACCCGCAGTGTACGGATCAATTATAGTAAAAAGCAAGAATTTCAGGGGTCGATCACAGGGACTTAGGTGAAACAAAACCAATATAGGTAGTCGATATTGCAACTAACCACAAAAGCGATTAAAGCAATCAAAGATGATAATATAGTCAATTAATGGAAATATGCAAATTCTAGGGATTAAAGCATCCAGTTGTGGTTCCAACTCAAGATCTCAAGTTAAGCGGACAAAGCTGAGGTTTTGCAAAGGGAAGGTGTTACTAAAGTGGAATAGATCACCGGGTAAGTCTCACTACTCAAAATCCCAACCCAAGAAACCTATCAACGGGTAAGTCTCAAGGTACTAAGGAAAGGAACTATAATCTCAAACCAACAAACCAACTAAGGGAATAGAATCAACCTTTAGCGGGTAAGTCTCAGGCTGACTCACAAAGATGGAATGAAGGCACACTCAAACCCCAATAAAGGATAAACCTTTATTACCTACACTTATGATCTTTGGTAAACAAACAAAGGATTTACCGGGTAAGTCTCATCCTAGGCTTGCATTGAACCAGGAAAGGTGTAAAAAGAATAGGATTTGGCAAACTCTAACACTTAACTATCAGTTACGGATCAGATAAGTCACCTCGGTCAGTCATGTTCCACCCCAGCCGAGATGTTCATCGACTAAACGAGATACTCTAGGGTTAAGGATAAAGACTCAAGCTTTCAGGGTCCTACTGGAATTTAAGATTATTCTATCATTGTTTTTCCCACAACCTTCAGCCAATCACCCTAGAATTGCACAAAGAAATTAGTCAGCCATCATCATGAAAGCAATAATCAAATATATGGGAAGGGAATGAATATTTGAACACAAAAACCTTAAGAACAAGGCTTCAATAACAGAATCAAATAAACAAATCAGCGTTCCTTGGATCACAAATCCAACAAGACAAATTAACAAGAAGGGAATCTAAGAAAATCTTACAAAACCCTTCAGAAAAGCTATAACAAGTTATCAATCCTTCCTTCACCGTTCCAAAGATTATTCCTAACTGCAGCTTCTTTAATCCCCAAGTGTTGCGATGGTTGCGGGTTGCTGAATTTGTGGAAAATCCAGCCCTTTATATAGGAGAATTACCCTCCAAAGATAATAATATCTTAAAAAGATAATTTCCTCATAAAATATATCCATATCTCTAAAATAGATCTCCAAAATATATGATCTTTCTTCCAGAAATCCAGCCCAAAAATATAAGATCTTTCTTTCCAAAAATAAAAGATCTCAGCCAAATAAAATATATCTCGCCGCATCCAAGGTGTTCGCCTCGGTCGGGGCGCTCCTCTAGATCACCTCGGTCGAGGTGGTTATGTGGTCAACTGAGGTGACTCTCATCTGAAGGTATCTCTCAAATCTGGTCCAAAGTAAATCTTTAATCCATTTCCATGCTTCCTGGATTCCTCTTTAAGCTCTAGAATGTAGCTCCAATGACTCCTTAGCTCCTTTAGCTCCATTTTGATGCAAAACGTGCCATTTTACCTACAATTACAATGAAACTTTATGTAGACCTCGATTCCCGTAAAAGTAGATGAACGACAATATAATCACACAATATACATTCAAACATGCAGATTATTGAAGATAAAATGTCTAAACAGGTCCCAAAATATAGACTATAATTCATGCTATCAATAAATTTAAGACTTTGACGCACACACTTTTGAGCGAACATCATACCTCGCTATGATGGGACGAGCCGAGTAGGGCTAGCGGAGTAGCACCTAAGCATATGCGGGATGATATGGCTCGAGTTGCGATGATCCGAGCGAGGATGCTGGCAGTATAGAGTCTCCAGAACTCCTATGCACATAAGAGGCGTAGACCTCTAGGGTTCAGAGTCGGAGCTCAGTTATGATTGAGAGCATCCCCGACACGAGGTGTTAGACGTTTCGGCGTCTAGGCGAAGCTGAGTCCCAGATATTCCGGACCCTTTGGGATCCCTGAGTGAGTTGGCGAGGCAGCATACAGACTTGCTTTGCCACCGAGACTAGAGAGTGTGCACCCAATCTTCCACGTGTCTTAGTTACGAGAATACGTATCAGACCCGAGATGGCAATCATGAGGATTTAGTGGTCGAGCCATACCATACATTCGTAGAGCACCCGATAGTTGTCTTATAGCGTAGTATGAGACGCTTGCAATCAAAAGACATACCAATGATAAAGATATAGTGGTCGATGCAAGGAGCAGATGAGGCTACTTGGCAACCAGATGATAGTATCAGAAGGAACTATCCAGAATTTTATGCTAAGTTAGATGTACCTATAGCAAAGACGTTCGAGTTTTAATTTCTTTTGTTGAGTTGTTTATACGATTGTGTGACATTTTGAGTTATGTGCCTTGTGAGGGAATATGAGTTGTGATTAGTGTTTTTGCTTCATTTGTGTGTTGGTCTTGTGGTTTGGTGCAAGTTTCGGGATGAAACTTCTTTTTAGGGGGATCTGATGTAACACCCGTTTTTTGGGTTTCAATGCCCCCGCGGTGAAGGGGGCCGCCCCTTCGGTCAGCCACTGCGACAGCTGGGTCAGCCGCCCCTGCGGCTAACCCTAAATCTCGCCCGATTTGTTTTGTTCCATTTTTATTTCTTTCCTTTCTTAGAAGATCCTATCTTCTATCTTATGGGCCGACTTTCCTTCTAATTTCTAACCCTAAAGCTAACCTTATTTCGTTCTTTCCCAACCGTTCTCTATAAATTCCCGCCTTCTCTCCCGTTCGTCTCTTCTAGCTTACGTTTTCTCCAGCCTCAAACAAGCTGCAACCTTTCCTTTGCTACCTTTTGCAGAACGTGTAAGTTTTCTTCCCTTTGATCTTCCTTACGCTCTTGAGCATGCCGCATGCCTATTTCTACTTTTCCTTTCTCTTTTATCCTTCTTCTTCACAAGAATCAAGATCGAGTGTTTATTCTTGTTTATCCTTCGTTGTTGACGAGTATGTGTTCCAAGATTCCTTGGCTTAAGAGTTGTTGTGTGTTGATTGGAGAAGTCGAACCTTTTGCCCTTACTGTGTTGTTGTTGTCAAGAAGTTGACGCCGCTTCTGTTTCTGAAACCGCCCCCGCTTCGGCATCGTCCCGCCCCTGCGGATGCAAGCCATCACTGCCCCCACGCCTCTACCTGCCGCCCCGCGGTTTACCTGCAAAGACTCCCATCTTTGGTGAGTTACTTCCTTCCTTGCTTCATTTGCCCTTTCCTTATACCAAATCATGCTAGGTTAGACCTAGATGATTACTACGAATGCCAATTAGTGGCTTGTTGATTCCCATTAGTTGGTTACGCCCTTGACCCGTGTTGTTCATGTCGTTCCTTGCGAACCTTGAGGTTAGGAATCCCTCTCCTATCATGTTGAGATCAGTTAGCGATCATTGAGACTAGAATGTAAGAGCCTTACTCCTTGGAGCCTAGGAGTCCTTGTGTAATATCCGGAATTTTTATTCCGTTTATTTCTGTAACAAACCCGATCTCGATCAGTTGACCCATATCCGTCTACTTAGTTAGACACATTATTATAAAATTTATCATTTTATGTAGCTTCCCTTCACATAAAATGATAGGATCTTTATAAAATTTTATCATTTTATGTAGCTTACCTTCACATAAAATGATAGGATTATTATAACCAATCCTAAACTATAACATGATCCGTATCCGTCTATTCCGTAGCCTACCAGTTCCGATCCCTTGACTTCACATAAAATAATAAGTTTAGCCCAAACCCTAATTTAGAGTATGACTCGTCGTTGACAAGTCTGTGACGAAGCTGTGACAAGGTCTGGACAAGTCTGTGACGAAGCTATGACAAGGTCTGGACAAGTCTGTGACGAAGCTGTGACAAGGCCAGACAAGTCTGTCACGAGTCTGTGACAAGGCCAGACAAGTCTGTGACGAGTCTATGACAAGCCCAGCCGGCCACTGCTTGCCTTGTACAGCCCAGTCCGTGATCTCCTTTCAGCTTGCCAGCTTCAGCCCTCTGCAGCCCAGCTGCTGCAGCCCAGTAGCGCCTGATGCCCTCAGCCAGCCCAGTAGCTTCCAACCTAGCCAGCCCAAGAAGCCCAGCCTCACGTGTCCTCCTCTTCAGCCGTGCAGCCCATTCCCCAGAAGCCCTTCTACGCACGTTTTATGCCGGAGGAGCGTTAGAGATCTTCCTCCTCAATCGCCCCGAAATCACGCAGCAACGGCTTCCTTTGGCGTCCAGATTCATGCTCGAATGGATGCTGTAGATCTCCTCGCTCATGTGCAGTAGTGGTCGACTATCTTCCTTCTCGTATGTGCAACCTTACCGTATCTTCCTTCTTGTATTTTGATCTCCTCGTTGGACTCATTCTGCATGGGAGAGACCGGTGCAGTAAGGCCTCCCTCCTCCTCGTATGTGCACACAAAGGACCAGTTAGAGCCTCCAGTCCGATTGAACGAGTAAGACCTTCGACCTCCTCTATCTCCTTCGTCCCTTGTCATGTGAGAGAAACTAATCTCTCTGTTTGTGCTGAGTAACCACCAACAGGAGCAAGGGAGAAGACCTTCTGTCACGCCAGCAAGCAACAACAAAAGATGCAGCCTCTTCCCCTGCGTCTAGCCTTCGCCTTGCATCATTCGAGGAACCACATGACTTGCTGTAGATGCCTCCTCTCGTCCCTGTCGGTTGAGTAAGACCCATACCTATCTTCTTTATGTTTCCCCTCCATATATACAGATGTTGATAGTCGTCCCAATCTGTTTTGAATCAATATATATAACAGCCTAGGAGCAATCTCAAGAAGCTGTTTCATTTTCTGAGTTTTCAAAACTATGTTGAGGATCCAACTTCGGGGCCAGATTTGGGTATGCAAGACTCCTCCTTTTTGGCTGAAATTTGTATAGGTTATAGATGAGATATTGTAGTAGAACATACTAAAATTTCAGAGGAATCCATGTTACGGTTTGAGAGATATGAGGTTTCAAAGTTCAGTTTTATAAATGTGCTGAGTTGAGAAAAACAGCATGGGATGCTGTTTTGTGAGATAGTTTAGAATAGGCTTTTGATCTCTGTTAGGCTTGAATTTTTGATATGATTTATTTGACATCTTGTTGTAGATCATATTAAAATTTGGGAAGAATCGGAGTTACGGTTTGAGAGTTATTGTGTTTCAAAGTTGACGTTTTTATATGTGCTGAGTGTTGGGGAAAACAGCAAGTGATTCTGTTTTGTGAGATGATTTTGAATAAGCTCTTGATATCCGTTGGACTTGAATTTTGGATATGATATAGTTTACATATTGTTGTAGAACATATTAAAATTTGAGAAGCATCCAGCGAGTGGTTTGGGATTTACGATTTTTCCAAGATTGAGTCGTAAGCAGTTTTTCTGTTGTGCTGAAATTCGGTTTTGGGAGATAGTTTTAATATAGGATTTTGACCTCCTTCGAAGCTAAATTTTGAATATATTATAGATAAGATTTTATAGTAGAACATATCAAAATTTGGGATAAATCCAGTGAGTGGTTTAGGAGTTATGATTTTTCAAAGTCTACTCAGATTTGGGCTAAGTATAGAATTTGTAAAGGGAGTAGTCAACTTTAGGAATTTTTATAAAACTGTTGAATGAACAGTTTGGAGAAATTCTTTCTCCTAAAGTTAGATAGGACATCATAGATAATCTAGGGATTTACGTCGGAATTTTTATAAGCGGTTACGAATTTTATATTTGGAATCGAAGTTAGACCTGTACGATTTCCCGGAAAATAGTAACATAGGAAAAATGTCAGCTTGGAACCCAACGAAACTTTGGGAGTTAGAATATGATTTTAGAATCTCAAATAGGAGTTTAGACATGAATTTTAGAATTTTCGGGAATTTCGGGACCAAGGGTAAAATGGTCAATTTACCCTAAATTAATACTGCAACTAGTTATGTCTTAATATATTATTCTATGTTAGAAGTCTTAGACTTCTAACTACGTAGGAGTGTGCTAATGCACTTATCTCGTTTGACAGGCAACTGAGTTGCTACGGTTTACAGAGCGAGTTGGTTACAGAGAGTCGAGCGTTATATCAGGTAAGTCCTTTGGGCTTACTTAGCTGACTTCTAAATATGAGTATAAATGATGATGGTGGTGTGTGATTGAAATGTTTATGGAGATAGGTTGTGATATATAATTACCGACCTATATTTGGCCTAAGAGTAACGGGCGGTGGCATTCTGCTCAGTAGCTTGCGGGCACTGGGGGTTTCTTTCGGGACTAGTCCATACGTGGTTTGTAGTGATGCTACCAGTGGAAGTCAGCTAGACCTACACCAGTTGGATAAGGAACGGAGGCGAGAACTAATAATAATTCTCGTGCCACAACTTAAATTGAATAATGTGAATCACTTAAATAATAGATAATAAACGGTTGAGTGCCAGCATGATGTTTGTTTATTTTGTTTCTGCTTGTGTTTGTGCTGTTATCATTTTTGCTTATATTTGGATAGTTAGCTAACGGTTTATCCGTGTTGTAGATCTGTAGAGATAGACAGTTGCAGAGAGATCCGGAACGGATGGTCAGCCGGGTCCACATACTCATTAGATGGGGACGGGGGAGTCTTCCATACGTCATGCATGTTATGTATCTTTATATATGTTTGTAAGGCTGTCACATGTGTACGTTTATACCATTAAAAATATTATGTTTTAGAAATTGTTTTAAATACATTTGTGCCTTGTTGTAAGATCCAAGTAATGTTGTTGTTAAACCAAGGTCGGGACCCATTGTGAGGTTCTAACCAGTAGCTCCCCGAGTTCCGAGAATTTGGGGTGTTACAACATGGTATCAGATGTCTGGGTTGGCAACAATGGCACTTGAAATCTTCTGAAAGACCGAATGTATAAAATAACTAGAACCCAAAAGGGGTCTAAGATTTTCAAAACGGATTTCTGTTTTTACACACGTGCATAGTCGGGTTGTTGGGTTAGTAGTACGTCGGACCACCATCGTTCTCCGTGGATCTCTGCAGCTTGGAACGATAGGTGAGTTAGTATATAGACTTATATCGATAGGTTTTAGTGTAAATTATATATCTGTGTGTGTGTAGTATGCTAGTATCCTAAAGGATATCTTGTATTCTTTAGTTGTGATATCATGAAGCGATTAGCGCCTCATGATAAATCGGTAACGAGTTTGAAGAGTTTTCCACACGAGATAAGGGATTCAGACCAAGATTTAGTATGATACTCTGATGGACGTCCTGGTGACTTATAAATCATCCGAAGGACGGGTGGGCAAAGCAGTAAAGATGTTTAGAAAATTTTTACCGCCAGTACAACCGAATGAGAAAGAAGTTCCCGAGTCAGCTTAGATAGAAGAAATTGAGAATCATGCAAGGGGCTTTGTCGTATGAAGTCGAGAGATGAATTAGAAGAACCATGCAAGAGACGACGAGAGCGTAGAATGGAGATAAAAATGGAGAAACAAGAATCATATAGAACGGAGTACAACCAAGAATTTCGGTGTAAAGGACGTGACTATCAAGACAGACGCCGCCAGAAGCAAGCATGGACATGAGAGTACAAAGAAGATAGAGTGTCGACCCAGTTGTGAGAAGTTAAAAGGTACAAAGATAAAGAGTGAGTTTGATGACGAGAAATAAATCCTGTAACCATGGAAGCATGTGGAGTCCTTCAAGGATATGAGAGTTTTGAATGAAAGTCCGACATAAGTATCCAAGAAACTAGAAGTCTAAAATTGAGACAACGAATTTTTATAAAGGCGACATGATCAAGACAAAACTAAACAAGGGGAAGAATGTGGAAAAGTGATTTGGTGGACTCAAGGGTCCGCAATAATTTCTCATTTACAAAGAGATTTAAGTTACCAACACTAACGGTTCATACCAGAGAACCGCAAACAGATGATGACTAAAGTAAGGAGAATCGCGAAGACACGCTTACAAGCTAATGTGGAAGACTTGATGAACTCATTGGCGACAGATGAATGCTAGGACTAGACTCAGAAGAGTATAGTGACCTCATAAGAGAACAAGAGAAGTGCAGACTGTGGAAGAAACTAAAAGAGTATTAACAAAGAAACTAGAGGAGATAGATTTTGACCAAGTCTATCAAACTTCAAAAGAGATAGAAGAACAATAAGTCTGTGATCTTATGGAAGGTCAACTACATACCAGTCAGTAATAATTGAGACATAACACGTGCGGGTCAACCAGTGGTACTGGTTATCAGATAAGGAGGATAACTATAGAATGATGAACGAATTTTATAGACGTCTAGAGGACCCATCAAGAGATCAACAACGACAAATGTGAAGCTAAATCGATCCGCGTGCTAGCACCTTAATAATAACATGGAGTGAGTTCGAGCAAGGATCCCTAATTAAGAACTTAAGAAGAAAGACTAGACGGTCAGAAAGGACCCCCTTTATGTCATTGAAGACCAAGGGAAGCGTGTGAAGAATTTACTGCCTACTGGCTAGGAAAAGGGTGCATATCACAGTTAGTACAGATGGATTATAAAAGAAGAACTAGAGGAGTAAGGAGTATATGATTTTGATAAGGTTCTATGCCAATGAAGACATAGTGTGGTAGCATTCCATACGAGATAAACTGCAAGTGGAGGGAAGTTAAGGTCATGAGAGTCGCGTAGACGTGCTTACAAGCTATAGTAGAAAATCTAGAAAGGACCATTGATATCAGATGGATGACACAGTTGGACTCGAGAAATGGAGTTAGTTCACGGGGGAACTGGAAGTTGGTAATGTAGAGGGAGCTAAAGGAGTATAAATGGATGAACTCAAGTAAGTAGTGCTCGCCAGGAAATTCAACGGCAAAAGAGGTATGAGAAAAGTAAGTCCCGGAAATGGAGATAAGTCAACTATTGACTTACCGACATCAACTGAGGACGTGCAAGAGTTGTTTGGGGATTGACGAGCTATGTACAGTTAAGAAGAGATATATGTGATTGAGGATTATTGAATTAACTATACCGATGCTTTGGAGGAGTTCCTCCAGTAGACAACGAAAATCTACTTAGACAACTAAAGGTATAGAGAGAATCGTGTTAGAGGTTACTTCTCGGTTGGTTAAGATCAAACTTCAGTCGAGTCAGGAAGTTTGGATCCGTGTTAGAAGAATTCCAAAAGTAAACGGAAGAGGTCGTTTTCCAACCGTTATCTTAGTCCCTTAAGGCAAGAAAGGAAGGTACTTGGTACTTCATCCGGATAGGACTTATGGTGTAATTGAGAGGGAGAGTGTTGGGTCCATCAATTTGGACTCACAGAAAATGTCCTTACGATTAGCGGGTGACAACATAATTATCAAAGTAGAGCAGCGAAAGCGTGATGAGTCCTAACCCACAGAACCGGAAACTCGAGAGTACAACAAATGACGTGTCGAGTTTAAGACGATGATAATTGGTGAAATGCGTTTCGTTTAGAAGGAACGTGAAATAGGCTACGTGGAGTGACAAGAATTTTTGTCGAGGAACTGTATCACCAACTAGATAGACGAGAAAGTATGTGCACGTAGAAGTATAGAAAGAGAGTGATACCCCATTATAGATCCAAGTGAAGCATGCCGACCTAGTCACATGTTGGAAGACCAGTAAATTTGGAATTTAATACCTAGCATGGTACTTTAGAACGAGTTTCTTGATAAAATAAGAAAGGAAGTAACGAAGTAATAAGGGTGTGTGTAGGGCCTGCACTAACAAGCTCAAGGTGAGTAACTATCAAGTTGAATCGAAAAAAAAAAAAAAAAAAAGCTATGGGAGTGTACTTACAGACCAGTACTCGTACATATAGAAAACAGAATCTCAAGAGTGGAGTATAAGAAAATTTTTTATCTCGGAACGGAGTCGAGTTGCATTTTGAGTAAGAGGGATATTATAGGACACAATGCAATGTTAACAACTATTGAGTAGTGTGAGAAAATGACGGTGATGTGAGATCACCTTGTAACTAATACCGTCATTCCAGACATATTGTATGTCACTCAAGACCTTTGGCCTGAGTGTGTAGTCAAGTAAACACAACGAAAGGAAGAAAGTTGACTAGGTTATTTTCTGTACGGTCATCAAAGGACCTGGAGGCGAGTTGCAAAATGTGACCACTTGAGGCTGTAAAGTAGTTTATAAGTGATTGAGCGACTAGTAACCCTCACCCTATTGGAGGGTGTGACCCTAGTTTTATACGGATTCAGTTTGAGGGATACTTACCAGACAAAGGTTAGGACATCGGCTTAGAGAATCGGGCAATGAAGCCGGATGATACCGGTGAGATATCTAGTTACCACACTAGAACGTGTAGTAGGCACTTGTGAGGTCTGTACTTGAAAAGATTTCAGAGTGAGTGGTTTATAAAAAGCCGACGAGGCTACCAAGTATACTATGGATAGTATGAGACATAACCTTTCAGAGACCTTTGTGGAGATAGTTGTAATCTAGGGAACGACGAGCTAGGGCTTGACCCTATATCTGTGTTATGTTGTCTGACTGCTTGTTTAATTCATGCTTGAGTGCTTAGTCAGGATGTGTGTTATTGATGACCTTGATATGCGGGATACTTATATGTAGAAACGATGACTCTTGTGCGATAACAAGTTGATACATTAGATTTGTACCTTGAGAGTTGACCTTCTGACTGGCGTACTTTAAGTTTCGGGGCGAAACTTATTCTAAGGGGGGATTGATGTAATACCCGGAAATATTTCTTTAGGCTATTTCGGAAACAAATTAGAACTCGACAGTTGTGACCTCTTTCCGGCGCTCTAGTTCTTTTGCATGGACTCCGACATTACGAGTCTTCTTTTAAGTTTCGGGACGAAACTTATTTTAAGGGGGTACTGATGTAATATCCGGAATTTTTATTCCGTTTATTTCTGTAACAAACCCGATCTCGATCAGTTGACCCATATCCGTCTACTTAATTAGACACATTATTATAAAATTTATCATTTTATGTAGCTTCCCTTCACATAAAATGATAGGATCTTTATAAAATTTTATCATTTTATGTAGCTTACCTTCACATAAAATGATAGGATTATTATAACCAATCCTAAACTATAACATGATCCGTATCCGTCTATTCCGTAGCCTACCAGTTCCGATCCCTTGACTTCACATAAAATAATAAGTTTAGCCCAAACCCTAATTTAGAGTATGACTCGTCGTTGACAAGTCTGTGACGAAGCTGTGACAAGGTCTGGACAAGTCTGTGACGAAGCTATGACAAGGTCTGGACAAGTCTGTGACGAAGCTGTGACAAGGCCAGACAAGTCTGTCACGAGTCTGTGACGAGTCTGTGACAAGGCCAGACAAGTCTGTGACGAGTCTATGACAAGCCCAGCCGGCCACTGCTTGCCTTGTACAGCCCAGTCCGTGATCTCCTTTCAGCTTGCCAGCTTCAGCCCTCTGCAGCCCAGCTGCTGCAGCCCAGTAGCGCCTGATGCCCTCAGCCAGCCCAGTAGCTTCCAACCTAGCCAGCCCAAGAAGCCCAGCCTCACGTGTCCTCCTCTTCAGCCGTGCAGCCCATTCCCCAGAATCCCTTCTACGCACGTTTGTATGCCGGAGGAGCGTTAGAGATCTTCCTCATCAATCGCCCTGAAATCACGCAGCAACGGCTTCCTTTGGCGTCCAGATTCATGCTCGAATGGATGCTGTAGATCTCCTCGCTCATGTGCAGCAGTGGTCGGCTATCTTCCTTCTCGTATGTTCAACCTTACCGTATCTTCCTTCTCGTATTTTGATCTCCTCGTTGGACTCATTCTGCATGGGAGAGACCGGTGCAGTAAGGCCTCCCTCCTCCTCGTATGTGCACACAAAGGACCAGTTAGAGCCTCCAGTCCGATCGAACGAGTAAGACCTTCGACCTCCTCTATCTCCTTCGTCCCTTGTCATGTGAGAGAAACTAATCTCTCTGTTTGTGCTGAGTAACCACCAACAGGAGCAAGGGAGAAGACCTTCTGTCACGCCAGCAAGCAACAACAAAAGATGCAGCCTCTTCCCCTGCGTCTAGCCTTCGCCTTGCATCATTCGAGGAACCACATGACTTGCTGTAGATGCCTCCTCTCGTCCCTGTCGGTCGAGTAAGACCCGTACCTATCTTCTTTATGTTTCCCCTCCATATATACAGATGTTGATAGTCGTCCCAATCTGTTTTGAATCAATATATATAACAGCCTAGGAGCAATCTCAAGAAGCTGTTTCATTTTCTGAGTTTTCAAAACTATGTTGAGGATCCAACTTCGGGGCCATATTTGGGTATGCAAGACTCCTCCTTTTTGGCTGAAAATTTTATAGGTTATAGATGAGATATTGTAGTAGAACATACTAAAATTTCAGAGGAATCCATGTTACGGTTTGAGAGATATGAGGTTTCAAAGTTCAGTTTTATAAATGTGCTGAGTTGAGAAAAACAGCATGGGATGCTGTTTTGTGAGATAGTTTAGAATAGGCTTTTGATCTCTGTTAGGCTTGAATTTTTGATATGATATAGTTGACATCTTTTTGTAGATCATATTAAAATTTGGGAAGAATCGGAGTTACGGTTTGAGAGTTATTGTGTTTCAAAGTTGACGTTTTTATATGTGCTGAGTGTTGGGGAAAACAGCAAGTGATGCTGTTTTGTGAGATGATTTTGAATAAGCTCTTGATATCCGTTGGACTTGAATTTTGGATATGATATAGTTTACATATTGTTGTAGAACATATTAAAACTTGAGAGGCATCCAGCGAGTGGTTTGGGATTTACGAGTTTTCCAAGATTGAGTCGTAAGCAGTTTTTCTGTTGTGCTGAAATTCGGTTTTGGGAGATAGTTTTAATATAGGATTTTGACCTCCTTTGCAGCTAAATTTTGAATATATTATAGATAAGATTTTATAGTAGAACATATCAAAATTTGGGATAAATTCAGTGAGTGGTTTAGGAGTTATGATTTTTCAAAGTCTACCTCAGATTTGGGCTAAGTATAGAATTTGTAAAGGGAGTAGTCAACTTTAGGAATTTTTATAAAACTGTTGAATGAACAGTTTGGAGAAATTCTTTCTCCTAAAGTTAGATAGGACATCATAGGTAATCTAGGGATTTACGTCGGAATTTTTATAAGCGGTTACGAATTTTATATTTGGAATCGAAGTTAGACCTGTACGATTTCCCGGAAAATAGTAACATAGGAAAAATGTCAGCTTGGAACCCAACGAAACTTTGGGAGTTAGAATATGATTTTAGAATCTCAAATAGGAGTTTAGACATGAATTTTAGAATTTTCGGGAATTTCGGGACCAAGGGTAAAATGGTCAATTTACCCTAAATTAATACTGCAACTAGTTATGTCTTAATATATTATTCTATTTTAGAAGTCTTAGACTTCTAACTACGTAGGAGTGTGCTAATGCACTTATCTCCTTTGATAGGCAACTGAGTTGCTACGGTTTACAGAGCGAGTTGGTTTACAGAGAGTCGAGCGTTATATCAGGTAAGTCCTTTGGGCTTACTTAGCTGACTTCTAAATATGAGTATAAATGATGATGGTGGTGTGTGATTGAAATGTTTATGGAGATAGGTTGTGATATATAATTACCGACCTATATTTTGGCCTAAGAGTAACGGGCGGTGGCATTCTGCTCAGTAGCTTGCGGGCACTGGGGGTTTCTTTCGGGACTAGTCCATACGTGGTTTGTAGTGATGCTACCAGTGGAAGTCAGCTAGACCTACACCAGTTGGATAAGGAACGGAGGCGAGAACGAATAATAATTCTCGTGCCACAACTTAAATTGAATAATGTGAATCACTTAAATAATAGATAATAAACGGTTGAGTGCCAGCATGATGTTTGCTTATTTTGTTTCTGCTTGTGTTTGTGCTGTTATCATTTTTGCTTATATTTGGATAGTTAGCTAACGGTTTATCCGTGTTGTAGATCTGTAGAGATAGACAGTTGCAGAGAGATCCGGAACGGATGGTCAGCCGGGTCCACGTACTCATTAGATGGGGACGGGGGAGTCTTCCATACGTCATGCATGTTATGTATCTTTATATATGTTTGTAAGGGTGTCACATGTGTACGTTTATACCATTAAAAATATTATGTTTTAGAAATTGTTTTAAATACATTGTGCCTTGTTGTAAGATCCAAGTAATGTTGTTGTTAAACCAAGGTCGGGACCCATTGTGAGGTCCTAACCAGTAGCTCCCCGAGTTCCGAGAATTTGGGGTGTTACACCTTGCTGAGCCCTAGCTAACCTTGGTGTTAGCATGAAATATTGCGATATTCTAGGCACTCTTTCTAGTAGTTTTTCACTCATTATAGTGTTCATTGATAAGACATTGAAGCAACTGTTAGCTAGTTTATCTACATTGTCGATATAGAGATCTACATAAGCTTTGTGTTGATTATAGGTGAATAAGAGCTAAAACCGAACCAATTAAGAGAGGAAGGAGATGAATTGAGCACATCCAAGGATTGAGGACACATCAAAGAAGCCAAGGGAGATGCTAGGAGGAGGAGTGGCACGACACAAAGGAAACTACGAGCAATTTACGCTTCCACGCCCAAAACCACGGCCGTGGATCTTGGCAACATGAACGTGGAGCATTCCAGAGAGTTACACGGCATAAAGTACGGTCGTGGAAGTTGTGAATAACCGTAATCCACTTGCACGCTCTAAACCACGGCCATGGAACTCCATGAAACCGTGATTTAGGCAATCTTTTGACGAATAAAATATGGACACATTGTTTACGCATATGGGCCGGACAGTTATTTTATCCTTCCTTATAAAAGGGCTGAAGGAGGGAGAATTCGGAACCTTCGCTTACGCTCACTTACACGTTCCTAGGGTTTCATTGGACGTGCGGAGAATTGCATTTTTGCAACGGAGATTTACGAAGGCTTGAAGATTTGGAAGTTGTGTGTGGCGAAAGTTGCGCCTTTTATTCCTAGGTTTGATTAGAAGACGGATTGACATCCCGCTCTTCGTTCTTATCAAGGATTGATATTGGTTTGTCTTATTCCAAATCTGTTACATTATTACCCTTGTTTGTGGATTTGAGATTGATTTGATGTTTATTGAAGGTTTTCGAAGGTTTTCATCTTTCATTCTTCTTAAACTTGAATTTGATATCATAATGACTGTTGTTGGCTAAAACCCTTTAGAAATTCTAAAGTGAAGGGTTGATAGTTGTGGCTTAGATGATGATAGATCGATCGTAAACAGATTGGACTCTGAGAGTTAGAGAGGTTCGCCGACGAACAAAAACTACGGTCTGTTCTTGAGGTTCCACGGCCGTGGAACTCAAGATCTACCCGTAATTTGTACTAGTTTACGAACTTTGCTTTTACTTTGATCCAAGGTTAAAGATTAGCTTTAATCTATTCTAGGTTTGCCCTTTTCTAGATAGTAGTGAAGCCTCAACAACCTCTACTTCGATTTCGAGTGTCACAACCTTAATCGGTTTAGTTAGTTTTGATCCTTGAATTACAAGTTTGGGTATTTGAGATTAATTCTTGTCCATAGATCCTTTCTATACTGAAGCCTCAACAACCTTTATAGAGATTGTCTTTAGATAAGTCATATAAAGTCTTGGAACTTCACCGTACATTGCTTTACCTTAGCATACCTTTGCAACTCTTAACTTTGTCCTTAGTTCCTTAGTATATCTTGAATTGATTGCCACAATTAGACACCTGGATATTTAGGGTTGTTGTTTTCCTAATATATTTCTAAAGCTTTACTCTTTTACTTGCTTGACAACTTTATAATTGAATTTGTTCCCCCCAAATCTCTGTGTTCGATACTCTGGAATTCTTGCTTAACTACGTCGATCCGTACACTGCGGGTTCGCTTGCTTGATTCTAGTTTTATAAATTTAAGACTTATTTGCACGCACGCTAAGTGGCGAACAAGTTTTTGGCGCCGTTGCCGAGGATTTGGTCTAGGCCGAATTCGGTTACCGGTTGTCAAGCTTGGGAGCTTAGCTCTTGTTATTTGATATCTTCTGTGAGTGATATTTGCAGGTTACTTTAGGTTTATGCGCAGGTCGAGGAACAACAAGGACCTCTTACCTCTTGATCAAGAACTTGAGAAGACTTTGAGGAAGAAGCTCAAAGAAAGAAAGATGGCTGAAGAAAAGGAGCGGGATTATCAAACAGAGTTAGCGGAATCCGAAACTCAACTTAGATGGAGCGAGAAGACTTGCAAGGAAGAATCGGACCGTCATCAATCGAAAATTGATGAGCTATCGGATATGATGTTTCAAATGAGGCTAGAATTAAGCGACCTCAAGAAGAAGGAGAGGAGGAAACTGTCAAGATCGGTTAGAGCCAACTCATCCGATGAGGATAGCGACTCCTCCATGCCATCCCTTGAAGACCTTAACCCGACGGTCAACATGAATCATTTTAATCCTAGACAACGACCGGCTGCCAACTATCGTGTCCCGGATGGGGCGCGCGAGCCACTCGTGTAGAAGAAGAGCCAAGAACTCTTGGCCAAAGGATGGATCCAATTCAGCAACCACGCCGTCTAGGTGTGAACTTTGATGCTGATGATATGCAAGGGTTAGCTTCAACGCGCAAGTTATTACCATCGTTCGCCAAAGTTTGTTTGGAGGAACGAATAGCGAGTCTCCACACAACATTTATAGAATTTTGAGATCTTAATGGAGACAATGAAGCCAAAGAACGCAACCACCAACAACTACAAGATTAAGCCATTCTTCTTTTCTTTGAAAGGGAAAGCTTTATCTAGTATCAAGCTCTTCCAAATGGAAGACTTAACACATGGGAAGAACTTTCTTCGGAGTTCCTCACCAAATTCATTCCGCCATCTAAAATGGCGGAGTTGAGAGGTAAGATTAACGCATTTTCTATGAGATCTAACGAAAGTTTGTTTCATTCTTGGAAAAGATTTCAGGATTTACTATTGGATTGCCCACACCATGGCATTTCCAAGTTGGAGCTATTGGAGATATACAATAAGAGGCTTGATGTGGAAACACAATTCAAGCTCCAATCCCTTTCATATGGTACATTCATGGACACGAGGGAAGATGACGCTTGGGACTTCATTGAGAAGAAAGCCCGAGTCATTGAGAAGTATTCTCACCAGAAAGTAGAAGCAAATCATGTGGAGCAAGGAGCAAAGCTATCACAAGCTGCTCAAACTCAAATCTTTTCTTTAATACCGAGATTAAAGAGTTGAAGGAAGCCATTAAAACCAACTTTCGAAAGCAAAAGGGGCAAGATGTGGGTTATTTGGGAAACAATAATAACCACAGTGGGAATGAGAGTACAAACCGCAACAACCGGAACAATTGGAACAACAACAACAACCGGAATAACAGTTGGCACAACAATAGGGGTTCAAACAACAACAATTAGCGGTCCAACCAACAACACAATTCCGGTAATTCTTATCCCAATTCAGGAAATTCACTAACTCCACCTTCTTCTTCTTCCATTCCTTTGATAAGTCAGGAACAAGCATCTAATAGCGGAAGCACTTCAGGGAAAGAGAAGCCCGATCCCATGTTGCAAACAATCTTGGGAAAGCTTCAAGCATTGGAGAGTCACATCATTAAGGTCGATGATCACATTACTAAGGTTGATAAAGCCCAAAAGGTTTTAGAAAACCAAATGTTTAGCCATGGTGAGGAAGTTCCTAGGAATCAAGGAAAACTTCCAGGAAAGACGGAGGATAACCCAATAGGAAGGGTGATGGCTACCACAACTAGGAGCGGAGCAACAACCACCGACCCGTAGTCTAAGTTTGTAGAAGTTCCGTCGAGAAGGAGAAAGAGAAGGGGAAGGAGAAGGAAGACATCTACGTTCCTCCTCCAGCTTTCAAACCTCCCCTACCATTCCCGCAATCTAGAGCAAGAGTGCGTCTAGACAAGCAATTCGGTAAGTTTATTGAACTCATGAGCAAACTACAAATTAATATGCCCTTCATTGATGCAATTGTAGGTATGCCTGCTTATGGGAAGTTCTTAAAGGAGATCCTCTCTAACAAAAGGAAATTAGAGGATTTTGGAGAGGTCAAGATGAGTTCGGATTCATCGGATCTCACCAAGACAACGAAGGAAAAGATGCCCCCAAAGGTGAAGGATCCGGGGTCATTTTGTATTCCCATAGGAGTGGGAGATGTCACATATGATGCATTATGTGATTTAGGAGCAAGCGTGAGTATCATTCCGCTTGCGTTATGCAGGAATATCGGTTTAGGCGAACCTAAACCGGTGAAGATGACGTTATACATGGCGGATCGATCTATAACTCGTCCCGTCGGCATAGTTGAAGACGTCCTGGTCAAGCTTGGTAAGTTCTATGTTCCTATAGATTTTGTTGTGCTTGACATTCCTGCAGATAGTCCGGTCCCGATCATACTCGGAAGACCGTTTCTTGCAACATCCGGTTGTATAGTTGATTGCAAGAATGCTAGACTCGCCTTCGACATAGAAGAAGAAAAGGTAGAGTTCGTTCTCTCCACTTTGGTGAAGGAACCAGCTTTTGATGAAGATATATTCAACATCCATGACGAAGAGCTATCTAGAGAGGAGCTAAGTTCGATTCTCTTCAAAGATCCCTTGCAAAAGGTTATCTCTATGAGCATTATGGATATAGGGGAAGAAGAGGAATGCAATGAGGAGATTGAAGCTTTAGAGAAGCAAAAAGAAGTGTATGAAGAAGAATTTGAGAAACTCTACGATGGGTTAGAAAACGTAAGAAATCACGGTCAGTCGTGCTATTCCACGGCCGTGGAATCCACCAACATGACCGTAATTAGCTATTCAAAGGACTCTAGTAAGTTACACGGCCAAAATCACGGCCGTGGAACAAACAGAGGCACCGTAATTGATTTCCACGCCCAAAACACGGCCGTGGAGGAAACAGGGGAGCCGTAATTTTGGGTGAATCTGAAGGAGATTGTGTTTTCACCGCCACTTCTTTTGATTCTTCTCCAACATCTTCTACATCCTTAGACACTTCTAAGGAAGTATTGGATACTCCTCAAGAGCCATTAGAGACTCCTATAGTGATGGACTTGAAGCCACTTCCTGCACATCTAAGGTACGCATTTTTAGAACGTAATTCTACTTTTCCGGTAATTGTTAGTTCCGATTTGAGTATAGATGAACATAGTAAGCTCATGGTTGTTCTTAAGAAACATAGGAAAGCCTTAGGTTATACTATAGAGGATCTAGTGGGAATCAAACCTTCACTATGCATGCATTTGATCCTAATGGAAGAAGACTTTAGAACTTCGCGATAACCTCAAAGGCGGTTAAATCCGACCATGAAGGAGGTTGTCAAGAAGGAAATTCTTAAACTACTTGATGCAGGTATCATCTACCCTATTTCCGATAGCAAGTGGGTGTGTCCCGTACAGGTGGTTCCGAAGAAGGGGGGAATGACGGTCATCACCAATAAAAACAATGAACTCATTCCCACACGAACCGTTAAAAGATGGAGGATGTGCATAGACTACCGCAAGCTAAACAACGCAACGAGGAAGGATCACTTCCCACTACCCTTCATCGACCAAATGCTTGAGAGGTTAGCTCAACACTCACACTTTTGCTATCTTGACGGTTATAGTGGTTTCTTTCAGATCCCGATACACCCGGACGATCAAGAGAAGACCACATTCATGTGCCCGTGGGGAACGTTTGCTTATAGGAGAATGTCGTTTGGGCTTTGCAACGCCCCAACCACGTTTCAAAGGTGCATGATGGCTATCTTCTCGGAGTACATAGAGGAGATCATGGATTCTACAGACTACCGCAAGCTAAACAACGCAACGAGGAAGGATCACTTCCCACTACCCTTCATCGACGAAATGCTTGAGAGGTTAGTACAACACTCACACTTTTGCTATCTTGACGGTTATAGTGGTTTCTTTCAGATCCCGATACATCCGGACGATCAAGAGAAGACCACATTCACGTGACCGTGGGGAACGTTTGCTTATAGGAGAATGCCGTTTGGGCTTCGCAACGCCCCAGCCACCTTTCAAAGGTGCATGATGGGTATCTTCTCGGAGTACATAGAGGAGATCATGGAGGTTTTTATGGATGATTTTTCTATTTATGATTCCTGTTTCGATAACTGTCTTTCTAACCTTGTTCTTGTGCTACAAAGGTGTGAAGACACTAACCTAGTTCTTAACTAGGAGAAGTGTCAATTTATGGTAAAAGAAGGCATTGTATTAGGACACTTAATCTCTAGTAGAGGGATTGAAGTGGATAAGGCTAAGATAGAGACTATAGAAAAGCTTCCTCCCCCAACTTCGGTGAAAGGGATAAGAAGTTTTCTAGGACATGCTGGATTTTATAGACGTTTTATAAAGGACTTTTCTAAGATATCAAAACCGCTTACTAATTTATTGATGAAGGATGCAGTTTTTGATTTCTCACAGGAATGCTTAGATGCGTTTAATATGATTCGGGAAGCTCTAATCTCAGCCCCGATTATTCAACCTCCGGATTTGAATTTTCCATTTGAGGTTATGTGTGACGCAAGTGACGTAGCTATAGGAGCTGTGCTTGGGCAAAGAAAGGAAGGACGAATCCACACTATCTACTATGCTAGCAAGACGCTAGATGAAGCACAGCTCAACTACGCCACTACCGAGAAGAAATTTTTAGCAATTGTATATGCATTTGAAAATTTCGTTCTTATCTTGTAGGTGCTAAGGTGATTGTGTACACGGATCATGCTGCGATCCAGTATTTGCTTGCAAAGAAAGATGCGAAACCAAGGCTAATTAGATGGATTCTCATTCTACAAGAATTCGATCTAGAGATCCGTGACAAGAAGGGATCGGAAAATTCTGTCGCGGATCATTTGAGTCGTCTACCCCATCTAGAGGATGACAATCTACCTATAGATGACTCCTTTCCGGACGAGCATTTACATATCATAGTGGAGCGCATCGACGTGATCACCAAAGGTAACGAACCATGGTTTGCTGATTTTGTTAACTATTTGGTTTGCCAAGAATTACCACCCGGATTATCCTACACCCAAAGAAAGAAGTTCTTTATGGATGTTCGGGAATACTTTTGGAATGAACCTCCGCTCTTTAAGAGAGGTCTTGACGGCATCATCCGACAATGTGTGCTGGAAGATGAGATGCAAAGTGTCATCCGTCATTGTCATTCACTACCTTGTGGAGGACACGCTAGTTCGAACAAGACTAGCGCTAAGGTATTGCAATCTGAATTCTTTTGGCCTACTTTATTTAAAGATGTGCAAACCTTTGTTTCCTGCTGCGATACTTGCCAAAGAACAGGAAACATATCTAGGAGAAACGAGATGCCTCTTAACAACATTCAAGAGGTGGAGATCTTTGACGTTTGGGGAGTAGACTTCATGGGACCTTTCCCATTATCTTGTGGAAACCAATACATACTTTTAGCCGTAGATTATGTTTCGAGATGGGTTGAAGCAATTGCCTCTCCCACTAATGATGCCATGGTTGTGGTTAAGTTCTTTAACAAGACCATTTTCCCACGATTTGGGACACCACGGACTATCATTAGTGATGGAGGCTCTTACTTCATTTCCCGACGATTTGAAGCTCTATTAACTAAGTATGGGGTGACTCACAAGATCGCCACCCCTTATCATCCACAAACTAGTGGACAAGTGGAGATCTCGAACTGGGAGATTAAAGGAATCCTAGAGAAGACGGTTTCAAGGACAAGGAAGGATTGGTCTTTGAAGCTAGATGATGCATTATGGGCATACCGGACTGCGTATAAGACTCCCATAGGTACGACGCCATACAACCTTGTGTATGGGAAGTCTTGTCACTTGCCGGTAGAATTGGAGCATAAGGCGTATTGGACAATAAAGTGGTTGAACTTCAGCATGAAGGAAGCGGGAGAGAAGCGTCTCTTGGACCTTAACGAGCTTGAAGAACTTCACTTGAACGCCTACGAAAACGCTAAGACCTATAAAGAAAGAGCGAAGCGTTGGCATGATAAGCATATCATCCCAAAGGACCTCAAAGAAGGAGATCAAGTTCTCCTCTTCAATTTAAGGCTTCGTCTCTTTCCAGGTAAGCTTAAATCTCGTTGGACTGGACCTTGTCTAATCAAACGTGTTTTTCCCCATGGTGCAGTTGAAGTATGGGGTGAAAAGGGCGGAAGGTTTAAGGTGAACGGTCAACGACTCTAGAAATATTCACCGGAACTCCAAGCTGAAGAGTTTGCACCTACCGCACTTGAATAGGTGTAAGTACGGTCTAGCTACGGACCTTAAACAAGCGCTTCTTGGGAGGCAACCCAAGGTATTGCACTTAAGTTTTGTTTTGACTCGTAGTTTAGAGTAGTTAAGACGTTTTTGTTTTGTTTTGCCTTCGATACCTTCCGGTATGTTCGTGTTTTTGGATGTAGGATCAATGGAAGAGGCAAGGGAGAAGGAAATGTTAGAAGAAATTGACGAAAGTTGGACTTTGGCACATTACAGAGAGTTCCACGGCCAAAATCACGGCCGTGACAGCTACAGTGCCCGTAATTTGCTAAAGCCTGAGAAAAAATCACCAAAACCACGATTCCGTACATTTCCACGGCCGTGGAAACCCCCGAGTGACCGTAATTTTCCAAAAATTTTACGGTTACTAATAAACCACGTCTCTTCACAAAGAACATCAAAAATCCCCAATTCTACGCCCAAAATCGCCGATTTGATCCCCCTCTCTCAAATCTCCGTTCGTTAATCGTTTCAAACGATTCTTTGACCAAAAGTGAAGCAAATTCAACCACCTACAAGATCCAAGCAACAATTCGACTGGAAAATCACCGGAAAAGACGGCATTTGGATTTTAAAAGTCCAAAACCTAGGTTTTTCTTCTCTTCTCTAACTTTGTCGATTTGATTTAGTTTTCGCAAGAATTTTTAGGAGAACTGATTGGAACTGGATTGGAATTAGTCTAGGGCTGTTGTCTGTTGATTTTGGTGTTGATTGAGTGGATTTTGAGAAATTACGAGCCGAATCACGGTCACTGAGCATTCCACGGCCGTGGAAATTGAAGAACAGACCGTGATTTTTGACAGGAATATGGATTTGGTTAGGAGAATATCCAATAGGAATAAGAAAAGGAAAGGCAATGCTTCTTCCTCCTCCCAAATACCTCCTAGTGAGCCACCATCACCCCCACCCCCTAGAATTCCTAAGATTCATGAGGATTACCACGATGCCTTAGAGAGGATCGAGAAGAGACCGGTCATAGGACCACGATATTTGCTGCTTGAGGAGTTAGAGCCACTGAATGTGGTAGGCGATCTTACTTGGTTGTTAGACAGGGCAGGCTTGATCATCTTCTCCGCCATTTGGGAAGATGCATATGAGGAGATCACTAGAGAGTTTGTGATCTCTTTTGAGCATAGTCATGTTGATAGGACAGTTTATTTCAGGCTGATGGAGAGGAACTATGAGTTTTTGATCCGAGAGTTTAGAGCCTTCTTTGGGTTCCATGAGACCTTCAATGGTCGATTCCCTAGTGGCGTGTACGCCAAGGATTTTTGGGAGGACATTGCCATGGTATATGCTAGCGAGGACCGCTGACAACCTGCTGATACCAAGGCTAAGTTGATTTATCACTTAGCCTTGAAGATAGCCCAACGAGTACTTTCTGAGTTTCTCTTCCCTAGGACTGAGACTCCTCAGAAAATCAAGATTGATGAGTTGTTTCTGCTGTACTGTATGCTGCATGGTAGGCCGGCTGACTGTGCCACCCTCTTAGCTTCTACCATGAGTAAGCTAAAGAACAAGAGGGCCGGCAACATTGGATATGGTGGGATGGTTACCCACCTTGCTAGACAGTTGGGTATTGACTTCTCCGCGTGTACTAGGATAGCGGCTAGACCTCTAGGACTTCATAGCCTCATGACTAGAGGTATTATCTTTCCTAGGCATAGAGGTCCACCTACCGCTGCCATGCCTTGGGAGGGTAGAGGAGGTAGGGGTGTTACATGGCTTCCCGAGTATTCCATTATGGCAGGACGCCATAACTGGAAGGAGACATTCGCTACTGTGCATGCGAATAGATTGGTAGCACCTCCGTACGTTCCCCCATAGATGCCAGCTGCAGATGAGGAGGAGATGAGAGGGGATGACGATTTTGAGGGAGGAGGTGAGGAGCACGACTTTGGTAGTTTTCCGGATCAGCCAGACACATTTCCCGACCTCCCTAGGCAGTCCCCCCGCCCTGCTAGAGCTTCCGGTTCTTCCTCTCGCCGTGCCAGCGTGAGTGAGAGACCGACATGGATGCATGGCGACCCTCCCGATTGGTATAGCATGCAGCCGGAGTGGATGGGAGCTCTACCGACATGGCATGCACAGCCACTACCTGCACCAGCACCATCAGATGCACCAGCTTGGTATAGTCAGGCGCCGGATTGGTACGAGCAACTACCGGAGTGGGCCACTAACCTTTCCAGGAGAGTCGGTGCTTTGGAGATCCGGCAGGACACTAGGGATGCACGAGCCGATGCACATGATAGGATGATGAGAGACATCTACCGCCAACAGTTTGGGCGGAACTACGACCCCAGCTTCTTACCGTTTCCACTACCACCAGCTCCTCAGTGATGACCATGGATGATCGTAGCATTAGTCGCTCCACCGCCGTCTTGTGAGTCATTTTCTTTCTTTCTTTTCTTTATTTCTTTTTGTACATTAGGGACAATGTTTGTCTCAAGTATGGGGTGGGGCGTGACTATCGTTTGTAATAACTCTACTCACTTTTACTTGCCTTGATTGAGAACACTTTGCATGTTTCATTCCATTGTTACACGTGTCATTATCGCATTGCATGAAAAAACTTTTGAAAAACCCATAAAAATCGAAAAATTTTGTCTTAAATTTATTCCTTCTAAGAATGGAAATGATTTCTATGATAATCACTACTTGTGAATTGAGTTTTTGATGACAATTGTATGTCTAAACAAACAATGAATTGAAAAGAAATTGAATATGTTGATTATTCCTCTCTTGCAAGTTTCATAATGTGAAAAGTTTTATCTAAATCATATTGAGAAATCAAGGTTGAAATCACAAGATAAGTTCTTATACTTCTTGTTGAAATGATTAAGGCAATTCGATTTTCTTTCTTCTTTCTTTGATCATTTAGCCCCTTAATGAAATAATGGCCTCCTTTACCTATCCGGGAATTTGGAAGAGTTGATATTTGGCATGTTTGATGTGGGAGGGCCATGAAAGCAAAATTTTGCATTCAAAGAATAGAAATAACTTATAGGTTTGGGGAAGTCAATCATGACGAGGAGTAACTCGGCACCATTTACATAGCCGGGTGTTTGTGTCTTGCCAAAGTCCGATTGAGCGATATTCCTAACGGATTATGGTATGTGCATCAAGGGTTTGAGGCATCTCGCAAAATTGAGAACCGCCAATCTCCTAGGCTTCGGTTTTTGTGCACCTATGTCCATAACTCCAAACATAAAGTCGAAAAATAATGTGAAAAGAAGAGAGCAAAGCTCCAAGTTGAAAGTGTTGCAAAACCACAATAGAAAAAGAAAAGAGTTAGTTGTCCATTTTCCCGGATTCATGCACCACCTCCCTTATAGTTTTCCCTTCCTTTCCGCACTCTAGACCTTATTTGAAAGTCATTAAGATCAAGGGAATGTTATATGACTTGGTGATCTAAATTGAAGTTTCTTATGTTTGATTTTGATAATGTTTGAAGGTTATGATGCTTACATTGAAGTTTGATCAATTCATGATGTTTCCTTTCTCTTTATTCTTTGCTTATGTATATGAGAGTCTCGTGAATGAATGAAGCAAGGTTTAAGAATGATCTATTGACTAGAAGCACATTTACCTAAAAGATGTTTTGTTTTTGAGATTGCATGCATATTTCATCCTAACTTGAGTTCTAAAGCTTTTGGAAGACCTTGCTTGGGGACAAGCAAGTGACAAGTATGGGGTATTTTGTTAGCATGAAATATTGCGATATTCTAGGCACTCTTTCTAGTAGTTTTTCACTCATTAGAGTGTTCATTGATAAGGCATTGAAGCACTTGTTAGCTAGTTTATCTACATTGTCGATATAAAGATCTACATAAGTTTTGTGTTGATTATAGGTGAATAAGAGCTAAAACCGAACCAATTAAGAGAGGAAGGAGATGAATTGAGCACATCCAAGGATTGAGGACACATCAAAGAAGCCAAGGGAGATGCTAGGAGGAGGAGTGGCACGACACAAAGGAAACTACGAGCAATTTACGCTTCCACGCCTAAAACCACGGCCGTGGATCTTGGCAACATGAACGTGGAGCATTCCAAAGAGTTACACGGTATAAAGTACGGTCGTGGAAGTTGTGAAGAACCGTAATCCACTTCCACGCTCTAAACCACGGCCGTGGAACTCCATGAAACCGTGATTTAGGCAATCTTTTGACGAATAAAATATGGACACATTGTTTACGCATATGGGCCGGACGGTTATTTTATCCTTCCTTATAAAAGGGCTGAAGGAGGGAGAATTCGGCACCTTCTCTTAAGCTCACTTACACGTTCCTAGGGTTTCATTGGACATGCGGAGAATTGCATTTTTGCAACGGAGATTTACGAAGGCTTGAAGATTTGGAAGTTGTGTGTAGCGGAAGTTGCGCCTTTTATTCCTAGGTTTGATTAGAAGACGGATTGACATCCCGCTCTTCGTTCTTATCAAGGATTGTTATTGGTTTGTGTTATTCCAAATCTGTTACATTATTACCCTTGTTCGTGGATTTGAGATTGATTTGAAGTTTATTGAAGGTTTTTGAAGGTTTTCATCTTTCATTCTTCTTAAACTTGAATTTGATATCATAATGACTGTTGTTGGCTAAAACCCTTTAGCAATTCTAAGGTGAAGGGTTGATAGTTGTGGCTTAGATGATGATAGATCGATCGTAAACCGATTGGACCCTGAGACTTAGAGAGGTTCGCCGACGAATAAAAACCACGGTCTGTTCTTGAGGTTCCACGGCCGTGGAACTCAAGATCTACCCGTAATTTGTACCAGTTTACGAACTTTGCTTTTACTTTGATACAAGGTTAAAGATTAGCTTTAATCTAGTCTAGGTTTGCCCTTTTCTAGATAATAGTGAAGCCTCAACAACCTCTACTTCAATTTCGAGTGTCACAACCTTAATCGGTTTAGTTAGTTTTGATCCTTGGGTTACAAGTTTGGGTATTTGAGATTAAATCTTGTCCATAGATCCTTTCTATACTGAAGCCTCAACAACTTTTATAGAGAGTGTCTTTAGATAAGTCATATAAAGTCTTGGAACTTCACCATACATTGCTTTACATTAGCATACCTTTGCAACTCTTAACTCTGTCCTTAGTTCTTTAGTATATCTTGAATCGATTGCCACAATTAGACACATGGATCTTTAGGGTTGTTGTTTTCCCAATATATTTGCAAAGCTATACTCTTTTACTTGCTTGACAACTTTATAATTGAATTTGTTCCCCCCAAATCCCTGTGTTCGATACTCTGGAATTCTTGCTTAACTACGTCGATCCGTACACTGCGGGTTCGCTTGCTTGATTCTAGTTTTATAAATTTAAGACTTATTTGCATGCACGCTAAGTGGCGAACACTTGGCAGCTGCTCCTATGGACCCAGATGGCCGCCCCTATGGCTAGGCGCCCCTGCGCCTTCCAATGTCTAACCTTGCGGCTCTGTGTGGTTGCAGCCGCCTTCGTTGACCCTTTGACTTGTGCTTTTTGGCTGGCTTCCATTATAAGCCATCATTTGCTTATGTATGAGGGTTTCCCTCATCTTCTTCAGCTTCATTTCTCTCTGTATGCTCTTCTTCTTCTTCTTCTTCCTCTTCTCTTCTTTGCTCTCCCTTGCTTGTGAGAGAGAGTCTTGGAGAGTTTGGTTATGGTTTTGGCTTTGGATGATCATGAGGATGATGCTGAGTGTTGTTGTTGTTGTGTTGAGGTTGTGAGGTGTGTTGGATGCTCTTAGTTGCTGTTTAGGGTTTGTTGTGGTAAGGTTTCCATCTCAATCTTCTTTCCTTCTCCTTCCTTTCTTCTTTCTCTCTTCTTTAGCTTAGGATCACAAGCTTAGCTTGTGTGGATCCTTTTCTGATGTTTTTTGTTCATACATGTGTATATATGTATGTTGTTGTTGTATGATGAAGAAGTGAAGAGAGTTGAGAAAGAGATCGAAGAGAAGTCGGGGCCAATATTATGCACAAACATCCGCCCCTGCGTCTGCTATGGACCACCACTGCGCCCTGAGTGAGCCGCCCCTGCGCCTCACTGGTTCAGCCCTTGAGTTCTTTGTTTCTATTGGTGCATTCAAGGCATACCTTGTTGGTATGATTCCTTCTTTCCTTTCCTTTGGCCTTGGCTTAGATGTTGGCTAGTCTAGCTTGGTTAGGATGAGTATGATGAGTTGTATGATAGAGATGTACCTTAGGCACTTGTGTTTGTATTAAGGTTATGCCTTAGGCATTTGGGAGCATGTTATGATCTTTAGGTTTAGATTGAGGTTTTATGTTGGTTATGGTTATGGAGACGAGTCTCCTAACCCTTGCAGTATGTGATGATGTGTTCCTTGCTATTACAGGCGTTGATTACTTCCCCAAGGGGAATTTGTGACGTGGTATTTGTTACAAGTATTACAGGTAAGTCCATAGGACTTACTTAGCATTCAGTTATAGGTTTGTGTGATTGTGATGGTTGTGTGTGTGCATATGAATGTGCATTTATAACCTAAACCGGACTAGGATGACCTTTTCTTACATCAAATAGCCCAAGTGTATTACAATGGGTCATGACCACTTGCCTCCGCCTGCGGGTAGGAGGAGGTTCCCTGAAGATGATCTCACTGGGGGGGAAGAGTGATGATCACCCCCATGCAAAATCCGTAGGTTACGTTGGAAGGGACGAGGTTCTTGAGGCTCCTCGTGTTACAAATAAGTTGAATTAGTAATAGAATAACGAAATGGAAAGATAATAAATGAATGTGTGTGGCATTGCATGTATGAGATGTGGATGTGTATTTGTGCTATTACCTTCATACTTTTTCATTTTTGTAGCTAACGGTGTATAGCGTGTTGTAGATGAACTGCAGGTTAGAAAGACTGCAGAGTGAACCAGATGGGGTGCCCAGCCGAGGACTTCTGTATATTAGGGTTGCGTCGGATAAGGGATCTTTTCAATCTGATGTTTATGGATGTTGTTTTGTACTCGGCTTTGTTGTTGTAAACCCTTTTGATGTATCTTATACAATTTTATGTATTTGGTTTTAATCTACATGTTCCTTGTTGTAAGATCCAATGAACCTGTTGTCAGGTTAGGGTCAGGATCCATTGTGAGATCCTAGCCCAATGTGATATCCCGAGTCCCGTGGATTCGGGGTGTTACATAGAAGTAGGGAACTTCTAGCACGCTGCTGGAGATCTATTAGAAATCATTGAGACTAGAAGTAAGTAGACTTTTAGCATTCGTTCAGTTTCTGATTCGTGATGCCTTGTCTGAACATGCATCCACTCTTTCCTTCGGGAAACTGAGCAGTTAGCGGATTCTTGAGTTTACCTTCGAGTGACGTAAGTCCCTTGGACTTACTTAGCTGCGTTGTGTATATTGGTTTGACCGTATTGGTTGTGTTTGTTTACCTTATCGTTAGAACGGAAAACCGGACTAGGATGACCTTATATCCTTATTTGGCCCAAGTGTATTATAACCGGGTGGTGACTACTTGTCCAGTTCTACAGGAGACTTGGAGGTACTCTTGCGACCAGTTCCACAAGAAACGGATAGTATGCGTATGAGATATTCCTGTCGGTAACGTAGATGGAGGCGAGTTTCGGGAGATTCTCTTGTGACAAAATAAGTTGAATTAATAATTGTTAATTTAATAAAAGATAATAACCGGTTGTGTGAGAGCATGCTATGTGTTTACCTTCTTCTCAGTGTTTGTGCCTTTATTTTTTTTTATGATATCTAGAATGTTAGCTAACGGTTTTGTACCGATGTTGTAGATACCAGTAGGTTTGAGATGTAGCTGAGTTATCCAAACGATGTGGTCAGCCGGGGTTACCATACATTATAGGACGGGATCGGGTTTTATATTTTTGTTGTTGTGTTCCCCTTTTGTTTTGAACTCAGTTGCAAGTCCTTTTGCTTTTCTGTTGTTATACCTTACGGTTTTTATATAAGTTTTGGTTTTCATTTATTTTTGTCTTGTTGCAAGTTCCGATGTTATTGTTGTTACTCTAAAGGTCGGGACCCATTGTGAGGTCCTAGCCTGTAGCGCTTCGAGTTCCAAGAACTTGGGGTGTTACAGATGGAAGCCTCGAAATGCTTTTAGTTATCTTTTCTTTAATATCTTTAGAACTCTAAACACTGTAAAGACAGCTTTTAGATATGATTTTATCTTTTATATTTTGTAGGATTATTATCCTTTTATTTCTTAGGATCTCGTATATATAAACCTTAGGAGGCCGAGATATTAGAAAGTAAATTTTGATTATTGATTTCCACATACATTGTGAGTTACTTGTAACTTCGTTTATGATGTTTATGTTTTATTCATTTATATTTAATAAAAAAGAGAGTTTTTGATTCAATCACTGTGAGTCCTTGCTATATTGTTCGTGTGTGTTAATCTTCTTAAAGATTGGTGCTAAAAGTCAAACGAGTCCCTCCTTGTTCTTGTCTCAATTTAGGAGGCTTGTGTAAGGTTCAAGAAGGAAGGGTAAAGGTAACTCTTTGTTGAGGGTTTTGATCCAATTGATCAAGATTGTTTGCAAGTTTATACCTTTCTTCTATCTTCCTATATTTCCGTTAAATTCATTCCATTACCATCTTCTTTTTCTTACCATTATCATCCATAACATTCACGTTCTCGTTCTTTAAGTTTTCACAAACCTAAGCCTTACCAATACCAAATATCGCCCGATATTTGCACTGATATTTGCT
Organism: Fagopyrum homotropicum; assembly: GCA_033239125.1. Taxonomy (NCBI): domain Eukaryota; kingdom Viridiplantae; phylum Streptophyta; class Magnoliopsida; order Caryophyllales; family Polygonaceae; genus Fagopyrum; species Fagopyrum homotropicum. The sequence continues at coordinate 95,953,201 of BSWB01000007.1, read as the reverse complement.
TCAGTCGAGATTTTCGTGGACTTCAATCTAGATCCGAAAACTATGGCATCATCCCTATATCAAAGTGGTGGCAAAGCTATTTGATTGAAGTTCAACTCAATTAAATATAACGGTTTGAGTATTTTTATTTGAGTCTTTTTTTAGTCATATAAAAATCGAGTCTTTTCTTCATTGATTTTTCTTTCTGAGATTATTTGAGGTTAACGTGTTTTGTCTTGTGTCTATTGAAGAAGAGAGAAACTCCATAACCAAACACAAGCCAACAAACCCTAAAACTAAAATCTCCCCAGAGCTCCAAAGAAAATCTTGCCTATTGTGCATATCGCCGAGATTTTACGTTACTTGGACAGCAAATTTTGTGATCTTATCCAAATCCCATCGAGATCAATACATAGATTTGAGTCAAATTTATTCATATATAGCTACTATTTCAAAGAAGGAAAGATATTTACAAGTTATCTTATTGTTGAGATCTTATCTAGTAGGTGAAATCTTATCATATCTTTCAAATCATAACCAAATATCTATCCATTTCTTATATATCTGAATCATGTAGCAACCATATATCTCTTCCCACCCTATTCCCATAAACTCCACAAAAAATCTAAACACTTTTCCTTCTTTCTTACGGTAGCCTATACTTTATTTCATAAACTATGACCCAAATTTTTGGTGAAGCTAGTAGAGCAAGAGTTGTAGCGATCCAACTAAGAAGGGAACATCAAGACAACAAGGGAGGAGTATATCCCACATAATATTCAGTGATTGCCGTCGATACTTGATATTCGGCAAATATCGACCCCTCAGTCCAAAGTCTCGAACCCTCACACCAAAATTCTCACCCAAGATTTAGCTCAAAAACTTCTACTGTTGCGAATTTTATCGAAAATTTTGTAGGAAAAAGTTGAGCAATTTAAGTGTGTCAAGTTCAAGAGGGCATCCAAAGAAGAAGTTTCATACCACCCTTGACCCATCTCATAGCCAAACACCTCGCTTTTGATCAATCTCGACCCTCAGTGAGAAATCTCGCCCGAGATCCAGACCAAGATTACCTTCTGTCAAGATTAAACCTACCCGGCTATCTTTCTCTAATTGCATAAGTTAAAGGTACGCAAAACTCTCTTTTTAGTCTCTTGTGTGTCTATTTCTTGCATCTTTTTACTCTAAACACATTGAGTCTATTTCTTTGGGTATGCTAGTTAGTATACATACTTTCTATCATACTAGTTGTGTCTACTTGTAAAACTCTTTCTACTTTGTGTCAAATATGTGAAGAGAACTCCAGTAGTGGATTCCTTAACTATCTTTCAACACAAGAACCTTCATCCAAACCAAGCTGACAACTTGAGTAATCCAAGGAGTGTTCCAGTTGAAATTAATCATCGATTATAAATAAGTATTAATCCATCCAAGGCAATTACATCAAATTAGCTTGAGATATCACAACAAAGTGTGAGAGTGAGAGAAAACAAGTAAGGCCTTTTTTTATTTCACTCAACTTCACAAGTTTGTTGTTACTTTGTGTGATTATGTAGGATGTCTAATTCTAAAGGGTCGCAAGGGAATTGGTTATTGAGTTCAAAAACCAAGGAGAAGTTGAAACAACTCCTAGCCACTATGACAACCTTGAACGAAAGAATGACCACCAGGAATGAAAACCTTCGACCCAGCTGAAATCTTGGCCCTAGCTTCAGCCGAAATCATAGCCGAGATTTAACAATCTCGCCCCTAGTTGAGATTTGATAATCATACTCCTCAACGGAGATCAATGTATGAGGATGATGGACGCTCACGTGTTCCATATAGAACCACAGCCCGAAATCACCTCCAAGAGTCCATTATGAGCAAGGCATAAGATATTCAAACCCTGGTATCTCGCCACCCCTCAGCCAAGATCTCAGTAGATATCGACGATGGAAGTTGAAGGAATATCTCGAGAATTCCTTAGGACAACAGCCCCCGAGTTATCTCGAAGAACCCCTCAAGGGTTAGGTAAGAGTTACGCTAACCATTTTCCTAGGACACATAATGTGCGAGGTACTATTGATGATTTTCAAGAGCGACAAAGGAACGATGAGTCCTTCCCTCAAAGTAACCAACAATCAGGGGAACTCCGAGATTATGATGCAATTTCGGCCTCGTCAAGAGCATGGTGAAATTGGGAAAGGAAAGACTAAAATTCCGTTCAATAATCTTGGCTCCAACTTTCCGCCCTTCCTTAGATGAGATTTCAGCAGATATCAAGGTTGGAGGGAATGAAACCTTTAAAAATATAAGTGATTCTAAATCTTCTACATCTTCTACTTATATGTTTATTGAAACAATTACACATGAATTTGTTTGGGTAGATGAGTTGATTGTGATGAGCATGAAATAGATGGTAATGATTTGTATGCACATGAATTTGTTTTAGATGATCTTGATTGCAATGAGCCCAAGCATGATATAAATGATCTTTATTGCAATGTGCTTAAGCATGATATGAATTGAGCTAGATGTGAATAAATATGAGTTAGAGTGTTCTAATTCTATTGATTGTAGTATTATATCTACATTAGTGCATTCATCGTTGGATTATTCTTTAGGTTGTACTCTAGAACCTTTATCTAAGAAGATACCTATTGCTTTGCCTTTAGTTGAAGACATAAAGCATTCTAAACTCCCTAGGATGAAATTGGAAGAGATTTGGGTGCTGCAATCTCGAGTTATGACATTGTTAGATCCTTGTAGAAGATGGATTAAGGATGAAATTGTAAAACCATCACCTATGGAGTTTGCTAATCCTAGGATTTTCCGCTAATGCCTATCCTTGAATTATTATTACTTTGTTGATTATTTGTTTCCCTCAACCTTTGTTAATCTTGCACCGTTGTCCATGAGGAAGCGAGTGAGTTTTATTGTAGGATTGTAAGTTGAAAACACCAAGAAAAAGGGAAAGCACAAAGTATATGTACTAGAGATGCCCGATGATTCTGGTGAAGAAAGTCCTACCATGACTAGAGCAAAACCTCGGCATAGTGTTGCGAAATTGCACTACAGTGAGAAATCTTGTCCTAGAAGAGGAAAATCTCGCACCGAGACTCCACCCAAGGTCGCCCACTATCGAAGATTATTTCGCCCGAAGAGACCAAAATCATGCTCTAATCTTCCAAGGATTGTTTTGCGTCTAAGGAAGAGCTACCTAATAAGAGTCCATCTATAGATGTTTGTGATGTCCGGAACTTTTATTCCGGTTAGTGAGCGAGTTTCGACCTTTATGCTCGCGCGGCTCAGTCTTTCCGCAGACACGGGATGTTGAATAACAAGATTTTATGCCAAACATCTCGTTCCGACCCCTCGTTACCCACCATTTCTTTTGGACCTTTCGTTCGTAGCACAAAGGAGACAAGGAGGTCAGCTGACCCCTTGTTCCCTTACCCCTTGTGACGCTTGGATTCCTCTCTATCCTCACTTGTGTTCACGTTACCTTCTTTCTCCACTCTTCCTCCCTTGTGCTCTCTTCTCCCTCATCTTCAGCCTTGGATCTCTTTGAGTGTGGACTTGGTAGAGGAACATTGGATCCAGTCTGGTAAGCTTTTCCTTCTTCCTCCCGTCTTCGTCGTTGTTGAGTATCTCCTTCTTCTCCTTTCCATCACCATTGTTATGGATGAAGCTTTGGAAGAGGTTTCTTCTTGATTCTTTGCATACATGTGTTCTAGCAAGATTAGGTCGTGGAGAGGAGGTTAGATAATGTGATTGATGTTTGGAAAAGACCCAGCAACAGAAGGAGACCATTAAAGTTCAAGATTCACAGTCAAAGATAAGGAAGACGAGCTTCTATAGTTCAACTGCAGGGGCGGATCTTCATATGTGTAGGGGCGGATCCAGGCCACCGTAGAGGCGGCGCCAGGATGTCCGACCACTGCAGGGGAGGCGCCAAGACCCACAGGGGCGGTGACAGCTCCTCCGCAGTCGCGCCAATTTGCTTTTGCGATTGCGTTTCTCAACAGTAGGCTCTTCTTCTCCCTTCCTCTTTGTTCCTTCCTTAGTTGTGAGGTTGTTTCATGGTAGTAGCATGCCTAGGATGGACCTAGGGTAGTTGTGAATGCTATCTAGTGGTTATGAACCTAGGAGCCCTTAACGCTTGTTATGGTTTGTTGGATTCAAGTGTGATGAGCATGTTGGACTTCCTAGGCTAGTATGTTCCTTCTTGGTTGCGGTTGATGATCATGTCAAGGGGTAGATTTTTGTGAGATTCTTTCATGTGTTGATTGTGATGTTGGTATCATGGATTCTCGGATGCGGTCCTAGCTTGAGAGTTAGATGATCTTGCGTAGATCATTAGAGTGGAAGTCTAAGACTTATTCAACATGAGGGAGTTGTTGATATGTATCTTGTTGTGAGCTAGTTGTGGGTTCTTCCCAAGGGAAGCGAGAGTGGGTTTGTGAGTTAGCATTTGGGATGAGGTAAGTCTCCGGACTTACTTAGCTCGTATTCTTTGTATTAGCGTAGATGTGTGCTTGGTGGTTAGTGTTTTAGTATTGAATTATAATAACAAAACCGGACATAGGATAACTGACCTATATCTATATTATTTGGCCCAAGTCTTTAATAATAGGCGGTAACAACTTGTCTAACTATTGTGTAGAGCTAAGAGCTTCTTGGCAACTAGCCCGTGCAGGTAGACGGTCGGATGCATCAGTGCCATTCTTTTCCGCTAAGTGGGGACCGAGGCGAGTTTTGGGGATTCTCGTGTCACAAACCTATGTTGAATTAGTAACGGAATGACTTAATAAAAAGATAATAACCGGACTTGTGTACTTTGGAGCATGTTGTGTGTTTATGATGACTTACGTTTGTTTGTATCATCACCATGATTCTAATGCCTTGAATATTAGCTAACAGTTTTAAACCGATTGTGTTGATGCCCTATAGGTTAGGGATGCTGCCGTGTGAGGTGGATGACTAGACAACCGGGGTCTCCGTACATTATTGGACGGGGATGGATTTCTATTTCATTATGTTGTGGATGGTGTATTTACGTTATGGAGCTTATGTCGTTTTGAGGACTCGGCTGAGTTTCACTTTGTACTTTAGATTTCATTATTCTCGCGCATACATTAAAACATTCCCGTATTTGCCTTTATTTGTGCCTTTTTGGAAAGGTCCAGTGCAATTGTTGTCAAGCTAAGGGTCGGGACCCATTTTGAGGCCTCCGCCCGTAGCGCTCCGAGTCCCGCAGATTCGGGGTGTTACAATATGGTATCAGAGCCCTAGGCTGGCAAAATGGCACTCGCAATCTTCTAAAGGTCGAATGAGGAATAATCAGAACCCACAAGGGTTTTGACTTTTCGTATATGTATAGTTATATATATGTTGACTTAGGATGTTTTGGATTTGTATGTACATAGTTATGTATATGTTGCCTTAGGATGTTGGACCTTATATGCCTTAGTTATGTATATGGATCATACTTTTTATTATGCTCTACAGTTTTACCATACCGAGATCATAAGTCATATATATATATATATATATATATATATGTCATGTGCTATCAGATGGCACGCACGAGAGCTACCGTGTAAGTAGGACCAGCAAGGGGTAGACCCCCTCTTCCTCCTACCGTCATGAGATGAGGATGAGTAGGGAGACCTCAAAGAGCGAGAGGTCGGGACATATCCCCATTGTGGACCCGCCGGTTGCGGATTCGCCGGCATCTAACGTTCCTGTTGAGGGCGTCACCGAGAGTATCATTCCCGAGGCTAGGGATAGGGCAGTTGTGAAGTCCGGGAAACAGAGTTCTCAAGCTACTAGGACCGATGGAGCATCTGTTGGAGATTCCATGTTTTGAGACTATGTTCATTGGGTTGAGGAGGTGTTTAGGATGGGAGAACCACGTCCAGCACCCCCTGTACCTGCACCTGCGAGATTAGTTGAGGTCTCGCATATGGTGACTCAGGTCAAGGCTGCACAAGGGATAGTTCCACCAGAGATAGTTGCACCTTTGCTAGTTACTGATATGGTTAGGGCGCGATACGAGCCGATGCCACCGAGACCTGATTCATTGTTGAAGGCTTTCAACCAGCAGCACGTACCGTACTTCAATGGGAAGGTAGGGCTAGAGCTCGAGCACTGGATTGGGCAGGTGGAGTCCACCTTAGAGGCGATCCGTTTCCCGAAGGATAGGTAGGTTAAGATAGACCAAACGCTATTCCAAGATCAGGCCCAATATTGGTGGAGGATAGTTCGAGGCGGTGTGACCAGGATGGATCAGATACTAAGCCTTGTTAGTGAGAGTTTTTGCCCGGCTTCATTGAGGAGAGATCGAGTGCAGGACTTTTGGAGAAGTTATTCTAGGATGTCCCAGTCATTAACACTATTAGACGGTTTCGTGAGGAGCTTGTTTTGTTGGCCCCCGCCGTACCTCTGGTGGACCAGCATGTTTACCTATTTTCACGGAGATTGAGGCAGTCAACCCGTGCTTACCTTGCTGGATTCTACTGTGAATCCCTGATGGAGTACTAGGACTGAGCTTCGGCATTCGAGAGAAACCGGCCAGGGTTTAGAAGAGTGGCACTGTCCGGAGGTCCGGACAAGAAGCAAAGGACAAGATCTACCGGTACTAAATTTAGAGCGGTAGGGGCGGGACGTAGTCATACGTAGTGATGCGCTCTTCGTCAGTTGAACGCAAGGATCCGCCGGTGTTGTTCCTCCGACTACTTCTTTTATCTATTTTTCGATTTATATGGGATATGCCAATAAAGGAATCGTCCAGCCTCGCACCTTGGATCTCCTTGGCTCGAGATCTTCTTTCCTCTAAATCTCACTTCGGAAATTGGATCTCCTTTGTCCTCCTAGCCTCGCACCGTAAGGACACCACTCGGCCTCTCACCTTGTGGGTTTTGAAACTTCGGCCTCTCACCTTAGTTTGTAGTTTTGTTTTTCTTAAAAGCGAAAACACAACTTTTGATGAACTCAACTCTCTATTCTGATTAAAACGTGTGTAGGAAAAGGCTTATAAGGGTTGAAAATTCAGCACCAACTCCCCAAAATAAAAGCTTACAAGTAGTTCAAGAGTTGTGATACTAAATGAAGACAAACCTAGGGTCTTTCAACCAACAACTTCAAGCATATAAATGGCCTAAAAACCATAAATATGGCCGGCCAATTAGAGCTTCAATGATAAAAAAACGTGGCTGAAAAGACCCAACTAAATGTGGTTTTAATTCCCAAAATAAAATCAACTAAATGTGGTTTTAATCTCCAAAATAAAATCAAGCATGACACATAAAATAACAAAGGTTACATCTAAGGTTTTAAAGTGATCCGGCATCCTCAATCACTTCAAGTATGTTCACTAAGTTATAGTCATGGGCGTCCTCAAATGTCGGAGCTCCGAAAGGGTGGTAGGTCAAAGTGGTTTGGCCTAGCATGCGGGCTCTAGCTCGAGTGAGAGGTGGTGTTGATCTTGGTGCTGTCACATTGGTCTCGTTGCTTAAGTCCGGCGGGCTCACATCATTCCCTCCTTCTTGGAAAGGATTCGACCCCGAATCCGCCAACTCGTTCTCCGAATCCTCGACCTCATCACCTACATAAAAAGGAGACAAATCAGAAACGTTAAACACATTATGGACACCATACTTAGTGGAAAGCTCAATGCGATATGCGTTATCGTTAATCATCTCGAGGACCCGGAAAGGACCATCCGCTCGTGGGTTGAGCTTAGATTGCCTAATAGAAGGGAAGCGATCCTTCCTCAAATGGACCCACATGAGGTCTCCCTCCATGAAGAGCAAATCTTTCACAAACTCAGCAAATCTTTTACAAACTCAGGTCTAGATTGCCCTGGCTTGGTTGACATATTGCTCGGTACGTTTTTCTAATTGGATTCGGACCCGCTCATGCAAATCTTTCACAAACTCAGCTCTAGATTGCCCATCCACATCAACGGGTTGCGGAGCCGGTTGAGGAGTCAAATCCAGCGGAGTAAGAGGATTCTTGCCATAAACAATATCAAAAGGGGACTTCTTGGTCGCCGAATGAATAGCCCGGTTATATGCAAACTCCACAAAGGGCAAATAATCCTCCCACCTGCACAAGTTGGTATCCATCATAGTACAAAGCAAAGTGCCAAGAGTCCGGTTTACTACCTCAGTTTGTCCATCCGTTTGGGGATGAAAAGAAGTAGAAAAACACAACTTCGTCCCCATCTTGGCCCAAAGTGTCTTCCAAAAATAGCTAAGGAACTTAGAGTCTCGGTCCGACACAATTGACCTAGGTATCCCATGCAGCTTAACAATATGCTCAAAGAAAAGGTTAGCCACATTTGACGCATCATCAGATTTACTACAAGCAATAAAATGCGCCATCTTAGAAAACCTATCAACAACCACGAAAATGGAATCATGTCCTCTCCTAGAAAGAGGTAATCCTAGGACAAAATCCATGGAAATGTCTTCCCGAGGAGAGCTAGCAATAGGCAAGGGTAAGTATAATCCATGTGGGTTAGCCTTAAACTTAGCCTTACGACAAGGTACACAACTAGCACAACATCTCTCAACATCACTTCTCATCTTAGGCCAATAAAAGTGTTCCCTCAATATGCCTAAAGTCTTCGTAACCCCAAAATGACCCATCAATCCCCCTCCATGGGCCTCCAAAACAATCAAAGCTCTCAAATAACAAGTAGGCAAACATAACCTAGAAGCTCTAATCAAATATCCATCATGAATGTAATAACTACTAGCATGAGAGTCACTACTAGAGCGCAAACAAAGCGCAAAAATGTCCCGGAAGTCCACATCAAGAGCATATAAATCACGAATCAGTCCAAAACCCAAAACCCATGCATCTAAGGAAGATAGAAGTGTGTACCTACGAGATAACGCATCAGCTACGATGTTGTCCTTTCCCTTCTTTTAGCGCACCAGATATGGAAAAACCTCAATATACTCCACCCATCGTGCATGGCGTTTGTTCAACTTGGATTGTCCTCTCAAATACTTCAACGACTCGTGATCAGAATGTATAACAAATTCACGAGGTAGAAGATAGTGCTCCCAAACCTAGAGGACCCGAATCAAGGCATATAACTCCTTGTCGTATGTAGGGTAGTTCAACGCGGCTCCTCCCAGTTTCTCGCTAAAGTAGGCCACGGGGCGTCCCTCATGCATCAAAACTCCTCCAATCCCGATTCCGGAAGCGTCACACTCTATCTCGAAAGTTTTCGAGAAGTCCGGAAGCACAAGAACGGGGGCATGGGTCAGCCGCTCTCTAAGTATCATAAAGGACTCCTCTTGAGCGGATCCCCACTCAAATCGCACGCCCTTCTTGGTCAACTCGGTGAGGGGGGCAGAAATGGTGCTAAAGTCCCGAACGAACCTCCTATAGAACCCGGCAAGTCCAAGGAAACCCCGTATGTGAGGGACCGTTGTCGGACGTGGCTATTCTGATATTGCCTTGGTCTTCTCTTCGTCCACTCGCAAGCCTTCCTTTCCTACCACAAAACCCAAAAAAACCATAGGTTCCGAGCAAAAATGGCATTTCTTAAAATTTACAAACAAATGTTGTTCTTTAAGAACAAGATATACACTTCTCAAATGTCCAACATGCTCATCCAACGTCCGACTATAAACTAAGATGTCATCAAAATACACCACAACAAATTTACCTAAGAAATCACGTAGGACATGGTTCATGAGGTGCATAAACGTACTAGGTGCATTCGTTAATCCAAAAGGCATTACAAGCCACTCATATAATCCATACTTAGTTTTGAAAGCAGTTTTCCATTCATCACCCTTATGCATCCTAATCTGATGATATCCACTTAGAAGGTCTATTTTAGAGAAAAGAGTAGCACCGTGAAGTTCATCTAATATATCATCAAGATGAGAAATAGGATGTCGGTACCTTATAGTTATTTGGTTGATGGCACGGCAGTCGACGCACATCTTCCAACTCCCATCTTTCTTAGGTACCAATAGCACAGGAACGGCACATGGGATCAAGCTCTCCCGTATGTATCCCTTACTCAAAAGGTCCTCCAATTGGGCTTGTAGCTCCTTTGTTTCCACCGGGTTTGCTCGATATGCGGGCCGATTTGGAATGGTTGATCCGGGTATGAAGTCAATCTAATGTTCTATGCCTCGGATAAGGGTAGTCCCGGGGGTATCTCTTCGGGCATAATCTCCTTGAACTCCTCAAGTAGCCCTGAAGTACAAGAAGGCAAAGACAAATCATTAGCTTCCATAGTAGATAAAGTTGTTACACAGACAAGAAGAAAGCAAATATCCCCCCTTTGTAGGGCTCGTCGGGCATCGTGTAGCCATGCGGTGAGTAGGGTCTTGGGGTCGGATGGTGTTTCAAGAACCATCTTAGTCTTCCCCATTGTCCTTGCAGCCTCAACTTTCTCCAACCTCTTCCTTTCTCTACACATGTGGTCTTCCATGATCTCGGATGGGCTGAGAGGCATGAGTTTTACTTTCTTCCAGGCCATGGCGAAGAAGTATATGTTGGTGTAACCATCATGAAACACCCTTCGGTCAAACTGCCATGGTCTCCCAAGTAAGAGATGGCAAGCTGTGATTGGAAGCACGTCACAAACAACGTCGTCTTGGTATGGTCCGATGGCAAAGTGAACAAAACATTGCTCCTTGACTTGAAGGGGAGCGTTGGTGTTGAGCCACTGGAGCGAATAAGGTTGTGAGTGCGCCTTCGTTTTGAGTCCTAGGTGTGCAACGACCTCCTGACTAACAAATGTTACAGCAAGACCCACTATCAATAATAACAGTAAACAATTTTCCCGAAATTAAACAACGAGTGTTAAATAGATTCTCCCTTAGTGAGACATCGGGGACAAGTTCGCTTGCTTGTAGGGCCTTTTTTGTGACAAGGCAGAAATCTCCCACAGGAGCACGAGCTTCTACTTCAACACCGTCTATGATTGGAGCTATTGTTTCATAGTCATCTTCGGATTCATGATTCTCGGTGACCTCTTCCCCAAATGCATTCAATAAAACCTTACGGGGATTAGGGCACTCCCGGGCATAATGACCATGCTCATAACACTTGTAGCACTTCACTTCCCTAGTCCGGCTTGTTTCCGGAGTTGATGGAATACTAGGGTTAGGGGCGGAGGTGGGCTTGGGAACTACTATTGGAGATGAACCAATTGTGTGGGTAGGACGATTATTTCGAGAGGGTTCAGTGGATTCATGACTTGTCCCTCTTCTTGTTGATCCAGATGCCTTATGTTTTTGGATGACATTATAGGCATGGGTAGCATGGTGTAGGGCATCAGTTAGGCTTGTGTGTCGGAGTTGTTCAACTATTTCGGACACATCGGGGTTAAGTCCAGATAGGAACTTGGCTAGGATATATTCGTCGGGCTGTCGTGTTCCCGATCTCTGAAGGAGAGTTCTCAACTCTTTGTGGTACTCGTCTGGAGTTCGGTTACCTTGACGTAGCCTTTCAAGTTTGAGCAACAATTGTTTCTTGTAATCCGAAGGTATGAACCGATCACACATCCTTCTACGGAGTTCAAACTAGGTGTTGATGCGCGGCTGTTGATGTGCCTCCACATATTCCAATTCTTCCTGCCACCAAGTTAGAGCAAAATCAACAAAATGAATAGTAGCAGCTTCAATCTTTTCATACTCGTTAAAATCATAATAACGGAAGACTTGTTCAGCCTTAGTCTCCCACTCAATGTAGGTCTCCGCTTCTGTTGTTCCGGAGAAGTTTGGAACATCCACTTTTGATCCATGGTAACGCCTCCTATTGCGGTGACCACGATTTTCTTCATCGTTCGACTCATCGTGTCGACCATGGTCCCGATTTCTATTCCGGTCTCTATCTCGGCGTCTATCTTGGTTTCTGCTCCCATGGCTATTAACACTCCTACTCCTATCCCGGCCTCTACGTGGTCCCTGTTTACTTCCTCCTTGATTTTGTTCAGGTGGGACGGGAGGTAATCTCCTTTGTATTGCCGCGAATTGGGCTTGAAGGCGGTCAATACGTGGGTCGGCTTGATTGATCCCATTACCATTGACAGATGCCATCCTGTTGTTGGACTACAAAACAATAAAAGAAACAAACAAAACCAAGTGTCCAAAGGTATAACAAAACCAAGTGTTCAAAGGCAAAAACCGAAAGTAATAAAAATGCCTATTTCGTGACCGAAACGGTGTCGGATGGCTAAAAAAAGCCCTTAGGTCACGGCGCAGCCGTGAGTTGGACTCGGAGGCCCGTTTCCTTTTTCGGAAAGGTATAGCAACTGTAATTCTGAGTTCGGACGCCTTTTTTCCGCAAAACCGCAAAACCAGCCGTTTTTTACCTTTTCAAGATTCTTCGCCTATCACACAAAACAAACTCAAAGGCAAAGCTCAGAGACAAAAAAAACATTCTCTCTCTCTCCTCTATCAAGTGTATTTCTCCTCACACTCACTCAAGTGTTTGATAGTGTTTGGGTTCACACAACTCCCCTTTTCCTTTGCTTCGATGCAAAGCTCTCCCTCACCTTTTTCAAAGCCTTAGGCAATGCTCTCCACACAAAGATTTCTCTTGGTATTAAAATTCCGCAAAATTTCCAAGGTAGTGCACAAGGTAAACAATGTATTTCCCAGATGCAATATAACTTCAGAAAAGCAAAACACAAAGGGCAACACAAGCAACAACAAATACGAGCCTTCCGGCGAGTATTTACTTAGTCCCTAACAAGTAGTTAGTCAAAGCAATAACAAGCGTTTTCCCCAAAACGTGCGGGTTGTGTTTTGGTTGGCTAGAACACTCAAGAACAACTTGATAACAATTTCGATGATAACAATTTCAATGACTTTGACAGCTATTTTCCATAACACTCTCAAGGACAACTTGTTAATAATTTCAATGATAACACTCAAACAACTTTTCTTCTTCTTTTTTTTTTCTTTTGTTGTCATTTTTTTTTTTTGTAATACGTCAACACTCAAAGACGCACAAGAATAAGATTGCAAGCACAAGAAATTTGGGGAACTACTCAAAATTGCAAAAACTAAAAACAAGTTTAGGTAAGCAATTCGTACCCCGAAAGCTTGAGGAACTCGCACCGTTGGTTCTGATACCACTTAATACGCTCTTCGTCAGTTGAACGCAAGGATCCGTCGGTGTTGTTCCTCCGACTACTTCTTTTATGTATTTTTCGATTTATATGGTATATGCCAAGCAAGGAATCGTCCAGCCTCGCACCTTGGATCTCCTTGGCTCGAGATCTTCTTTCCTCGGAATCTCACTTCGGAAATTGGATCTCCTTCGTCCTCCTAGCCTCGCACCGTAAGGACACCACTCGGCCTCTCACCTTGTGGGTTTCGAAACTTCGGCCTCTCACCTTAGTTTCTAGGTTTGTTTTTCTTAAAAGCGAAAACACAAATTTTGATGAACTCAACTCTCTATTCTGATTAAAACGTGTGTAGGAGAAGGCCTTATAAGGGCTGAAAATTCAGCACCAACTCCCCACAATAAAATCTTACAAGTAGTTCAAGAGTTGTGATACTAAATGAAGGAAAACCTAGGGTCTTTCAGCCAACAACTTCAAGCATATAAATGGCCTAAAAACCATAAATATGGCCAGCCAATTAGAGCTTCAAGGATCAAAAACGTGGCTGAAAAGAAACCCAACTAAATGTGGTTTTAATCCCCAAAATAAAATCAAATAAATGTGGTTTTAATCCCCAAAATAAAATCAAATAAATGTGGTTTTAATCCCCAAAATAAAATCAAGCATGACAAATAAAATAACAAAGGTTACATATAAGGTTTTAAAGTGATCCGGCATCCTCAATCGCTTTAAGTATGTTCACTAAGTGATAGTCATGGGCGTCCTCAAATGACGGAGCTCCGAAAGGGTGGTAGGTCAAAGTGGTTTGGCCTAGCATGCGGCCTCTAGCTCGAGTGAGAGGTGGTGTTGATCTTGGTGCTGTCACATTTGTCTCGTTACTTAAGTCCGGCGGGCTCACATCACGTAGGGACGTTCCAGTCCCCAGCAGTCGATGTAACCATCCGATCGAGGATGACAGTGCTTCAGTTGTGAAGAGTACGGACACATTAGTATTGCTTGTAGGAGGCCACTTGTGACTTGTTTCACTTGTTGTCAGGTGGTTTACCGAGCCACTTTTTCCCGTTAGGCAAAGGCACAGTCGTAACAGGGTTCTTCACATGCTAGCGTGGAAAGAGGGGGGTAGAGGCCACCTCAGTTTCAAGCACAGGGTTCTCAATAGAGAGGCCAGGGTCAAGCTCATTCACAGGGATCAACCTAGGGGCAGGGCCAAGGTAGGGGCCGTGGTGGAGGCACCATGGAGACCAAAGGCATGCAGGCCAGGTGTAACACCCCAAATTCTGAGAACTCGGGGAGCTACTGGTTAGGACCTCACAATGGGTCCCGACCTTAGTTTGACAACAATTTCACTTGGATCTTACAACAAGGCACAAAAGTATTTAAAACATTTGAAAACTTTAAACAATATATACATGAAGAATATGTATCAGCCTTACAAAGCAAAGGTACTAAAATGACACATAAGAAGAACATAAGACATCCCGTCCCCAACTAAATATGTACGTGGACCCGGCTGACCATTCCCTCCGGATCTCTCTACAACTGTCTTAACCTGCAAGACATCTACAAGCGGTATAAAACCGTTAGCTAACATTCTATGCATAAGTATAAAGGTAAAAGCACAAACACACAACATACACAATCAACATGCAACACTCAATCCTTTTATTATCTTTAATTAGGTGATAGGTTGTTACTAATGATACTTATTTTGTGACACGAGGGATTCCCAAACCTCGCCCCTGTCCCCGTTTACCAACGCGGAATGGAACTAATGCATTTGACCGTCTACCGGACTGGGCTGGTCGCAGGGAACCTCCTAGACTCTCGCAAGAGCTAGGCAGATGATGTCACGACCCGTTATCATACACTTGGGTCAATTACGTAAATAATAAAGTCGGCCTAATCCGGTTTCGTTGTTTATCATAACTAACAAACACCACTCATACACATTACACTCATACAAGAAGCCAGCTAAGTAAGTACGTGGACTTACCAAATTAAATCTCGTCTCTCTTAGCAACACTCAATCAGTAGCTGCAGGAACTCAGTTGCCTGTCAAAGGAGGCACGTGGGTCAACTCTTTTCCTTGGATACTTAGAAGTCTAAAACTCCTAAGATGTACGATTCTATGTGCAGAAGTTATTACAGTGTTTATTTAAGGTAAATTGACTATTTTACCCTTGGTCCCGAGACTTCCAAAAACCCGTAATATGTACTTAAATTCTTACTTGAGGCTAACTGATCATATTCTACTCCCTAGGATGATTTTAGGTAACAACTAGAAAAACTAACCATTTTCTATTTCCCGAAAAGTCACTAAAGTCCAACTACAGCTTCAAATATAAAATTCGAATAATCTTATAAAAATTCCGAAATAATTCCTTAGGTCCTCTATGATATCCCATCTACTCATAGGAGAAAGAATTTCTTAAAACTGTTAAAGCATCACTTCTACAAAAATTTCTAAAGTTGGTTACAACACCTAACGAACAACACACTGTCTTAAATTTGAAAAATCATAACTCCTAAACTACTCGCTGGATTTATCCCAAATTTTGATATGTTCTAATATAAAATCTTATCTATAATATATCCAAAATTCAGCTGCAAAGGAGATCAAAATCCTATTTAAAACTATCTCACAAAACCGAATTTTAGCACAACCGAAAAACTGCTTACGACTCAATCTTTGAAAAATCATAAATCCCAAACCACTCGCTGGATTCCTCTCAAATTTTAATATGTTTTACAACAATATGTAAAATATATCATATCCAAAATTCAAGCCCAACGGAGATCAAGAACTTATTCAAAACCATCTCACAAAACAGCATCACTTGTTGTTTTCCCCAACACTCAGCACATATATAAAAACGTCAACTTTCAAACACAATAACTCTCAAACCGTAACTCCGATTCTTCCCAAATTTTAGTATGATCAACTATGTACTACTGACTAAAGCATATCCAAAATTCAGCAATAGAGGAGGTCTCTAACATACCAAAAACTGGACTCGAAAATGCCTGCTTGTCACTTCCTGAAAACTAGGAAAACAGCATGAATTTTTACTGCTCCTCTATGGCTGTTCTGGGTAGAATTAGGAGGCATAAAAGGCACTCATTAGGCATGAATTACATGGATGGAAGTGCAAGGATAAGAAGGGTATCAACCTTACCGATTCCAAGATTCAAGGGGAAGTGAGAAGAAGAATCCTCACTGCTGCTCCTCTATGGTTGTTCTGTGTCACTCCAGCTCGTGAGCAGAAGAGTCCTCACTGCTGCACTGAAGCCGTCACGCTGAAGATCCTGGGACGAAGCCCACTGCTGCGCTGAGGCTGCTGTTGTGCTGGAGATCGCTGCTACGTTGAAGGTCGCTGGTAGAGTTCAATGGACGGAGTCTACGGTTGTGGGAGAGATATGTTGCTGCAGCAGAGGGAGAGCGTTCTCGTGCTTCTGGATGGAAACAAAGCGTGGCTGAAAGGAGAGGAGATACGTGTGTGATTTCCGGACGTTACAAGGAGAAAGGAAGAGAGAGCGTCGTCAGTTTCCTTCTCCTCCAGGGCTGCTGTACGTTACTTGTCAGCGCACAAGAGAGGAGCTCGTTGGGCCATCTTCCGCTGGGCCATCTTCCGCTGGGCCTCCAGGGCTGTTCAGATCCGTGTAGCACAAAAGAGAAGCAAAGGGCTGGACAAAAATCCAACAAAGAACATGGGCTGAGGTAAGGTAAGAAAGATGGGCTGTTTTTCTTGTCAAAAATCTGTCAAAACTCGTCATGGCCTTGTCAGGCCCATGAATGAGTTTGTCACAGATTTGTCGGGCTTTGTCATGGCCTTGTCTCAGCTTAGTCATGGTTTCGTCACAGCTTGTCAAAACTCGTCTAAAGTCATCGGTAAGAATTAATTATAAGAATTAGGGTTTGATATAGTTCTATCATTTTATGTGAATTAAATTCTACATAAAATGATAAATAATTATAAGAATTCGGATTTGATATAATTCTATCATTTTATGTGAATTAAATTCTACATAAAATGATAAATAATTATAGGAATTAGAGCTTGATATAATTTTATCATTTTATGTGAATTAAATTCTACATAAAATGATAAATAATTATAGGAATTAGAGCTTGATATAATTTTATCATTTTATGTGAATTAGCTTCTACATAAAATGATAAAATTTGTGAAGAAAGAATTACTAGATAAAATGGAAAACCGTCAACGGCTCCAAGTCCGATTTGATTCGGAATTAAACGGAAATAAAAATTCCGGATATTACATCAGTACCCCCTTAAAATAAGTTTCGTCCCGAAACTTAGGACAAGGTATTTAATTAAACGACTATTATAAATAAACTGGTATGACCTAGTCTCACTAAATTTTTTTATTCGTTTCCTAAACTTCTCTAACCCTATCAAAGTGTAACGAAAAAAAACTGGTCGTTACAGCAGATCCCCCTCAGAATAAGTTTCGTCCCGAAACTTAGGATAAGACAATTCTGATCGGCCTTTAAGGCACCAAATGGGTGTGTTTGATCACTACACAAAAGTCTCGTCATTTCCCCATCTAAGTATCCCACACATCAAGGTTACCAAAAGAACACAACAGTGACTAAACACTCAATCATGAAATTAACAAGCAATCAAACAGTATCACACATACAAGGTCAAGCCCTAACTAGTCACTCCCGAGGTTACAACTATCGCTACGTAGGTCTTGGAAATGTTACGTCTCTTACTATCCCCCATATCTTAGGTAGCCTTATCGGCTTCTCATAAACCACTAAATCTTAAATATTTTCAGGTACTTAGATCACAAGCGCTTGCTACCACGTTCTAGAGTGGTTACCGGATATCTCACCGGTATCATCCGGCTCAACTGTCTGATCATCTAATCTGATGACCTAACTCGTGTCTTGTAGGTATCTCTCCAACTGAAATTCTCAAACTCAGTTCCCACACTTAGTCTCCGTGGAAAACTAAAGCTACCCTCTCCAATAGGGTGAGGGAACTAGTCCATCAGTCACTTTTAAACCGCTTTAAAACTTCCAATGGTTTTCCTTACACAAATCACTTCTAGATCCTTTGATGACCTTACGGAAAAATTATCTATTCAACTTTCTTCCCTCTGTTATGACAACTTACTTCCGGCCTTCTAAAAAGGTTCTGACTACACAATCAGGTCAAAGGTCTTGGACATCCACCAACATTTACCAAGTGCTCAATGCTCTTCGTATCACAACCCACTTGGTCTTGTCTTTTAATATTACTCAGTCGTCTTACTCCTCAAGTAAAGGAATCGCCACCTTTACCCTTTTCAGGTCTAACACTCGAGACAACTAAAAATCGAATCTAGTGGTCATCCTCTTTGTTCACTTGGCATTATTATATTATTTACAGATCTCTCATATATCGTTTGCCCAAACTTAGGTTTATCACGCATTTTCCAAGATCTTATGACCTAGAATACGTCCGGAATGACGGTATTAGACACAAAGTGATCTCCTATCACCGTTATTTGATCATGACTACTCAATAATTGTTAACATACCATCAGCAGTGCACTCTTTTCTCCACCATGGTTATCAGACCGATAATATCCCTCTGACTCAAAACGCAACTATGCTCTGTTCTGATATAATATTACACATAAAATCTACTCCGAGATCATGCTTTCTTAAGCACATTTACTAGGTTGCAAGTATGCTCCTGTCGCTTCTCATTCTTATGTATCTTCGACTCAGGATGGTAGTTACTCCCTTTGAACTTTCTAGTGCAGACCATGCACAATATTTTCATTACATCATTAATTCTTTCCTAATTCATCCTGAAAACTCACTCTAGAGTATTCTATTAGTACAGAATTCCACACTACTTGTCTGGCAACATGTAACAAAGCCATCACTCTTCACTTGGATCCATAATAGGGTAGCAGTCTCCTTCTATTCCCTCTACATGCACATAAGTTTCCATATAATATTTTCAGTAACTCCACATAGGCTATCTCACGTTCCTTCCAACTAGAATACATTTCACCAACTATCACCATCTTAAACTCGACACGACATCCATCAATACCCTTGAGCTTCTTGTTTGTGGGTTAGGACCCACCACACTTCCGCTGCGCTACTCTGATTCTCCTGTTGTCACTTATTAATCCTAAGGACCTTTTCTGTAAGTACAAAATGATTGACTTCAAAACTCTTTCTCCCAATTACACCATGAGTCGTATACGGATGAAGTACCAAGTACCTTCTTTACTTGCCTTAAGAAAATAAAACAACGATTGAAAAACAACTTCTTCCGCTTACTTTCTTAATTCTTCTACCACGGATCCAAACTCTCTGAATTGACCGGAGTTTGATCTTAACTGGCCAAGAGGTAACCCTTAAAACGTTTCTCTTTATACCTTTAATTCATCCAAGAAGGTTGTAGTTGCCTACTTGAGGGAATCCTCTAAGGCGTCGGTAAAGCTACTCCATAGATCCACATTCACAAATATCTCTTCTTAACGGCACATAACTCGTCAATATCCAACAATACTTGCACGTTCTTGGTTGACATCGGTCAATCTATAATTGACATATCTCAATCTCATATCTCTACTGGTATTAAACTTTTGGTGCACATCACCTACTAGATTAATACTTTTATCCTTCTTTAGTTCGTCTTATCTTTCACTCTTCTTCTTCCTTTGGGACAACTTTCTTTCTCAAGTCTCACTGTGCCATTCGACTAACGTTAAAAGTTGTCCCTAACACTCCACGATAGATGGTAAGCGTCTTGTAGTTCCGATGACTTTTAATTACCTCCCAATTGTAGTCCCTTTACAGGGACTGTCTATGTTGATGACCAATGTTCTGTTATAAATGGGGTTACCTTGGACTCTTTAGTCCACCACACAATTCTCATAAGCACAGGTTCCTTAATCGGCGTTGTTTGTAATATTTCCTTCAAAATCTCTATTGACTATGTTACCGAGCTTCGATCCTTTCGATACTGGCGTTGTGATTCTTCTTAGAATTCTTATCTTGAAGGAAGACAAAATGTCTCCCGGCTTGTGAAGTCTATCTTTCGCTCTTACATTAAGTTGTATGTCTCCAGTCCATGTTAATTGTGATCTGTCAAAATTTCCTTAGCTAGTAGGTAAACAGTTGCTCACAATAATCCTTTTATACTTCTTTAGTTCGTTCTACCTTCCCCCCTTCGGCTTCTTATAGCAAACTCCATTTCTCTAGTCCGATTGTGTCATTCACCTGGCATAAATAGTCGTTTGAAGTTTCCACGATAGCTTGCAACCGTCTTTGAAATTATTATGGCCGAAATGATCATCCACTTGCAGACCTTTTGCATGGACCATCTGTGTTGGTGGCTTACGTCCCGTGATAATTCGGGTTACCCTGGACTCTCGAGTCTAGCAAGGTCGTTCTCCCATACAGATTTCTTCACTAGTGTTGGTGGTAATATCGCCTTCCTGAACCTCCGTTGACCTTGCTACAGGCTTCCATTCTTTGGATATTGGCGTCGCGGTTTCTTTCAAACTTCTTATATCTTTGAGGAGGTCAAAACCTCCCCACGCTGGTGGGGTCTACCTTTTCGCTTTTACACTCAATTGTAGGTCTTCATTCCGTGCACCTTAGATTCTCATACCCGGATTGACACTCTGTCTCTTCTGGTTTCTTATACCCATAATGGTCTATGGGGCATCCGTTCCGATTGTAATGTCCTTGATTCGGCAATCTTGGTTGTACTCAATTCTACTTGGTACTTGCTCCAATATTGTTATCTCTAATCTGCACTCTTGTCGTCTCTTTCATGGTTCTTCTAATTCATCTCTCAACTTCATACAACCAAGTCCCTTGTATGACCTTCTATTTCTTCTATCTAAGTTGACTCGGGAATTCTTCCTCATTTGATTGTACATATGGTCAAAATTATCTCCACATCTTTACTTCTTCGCCTATTAGTTCTTTGGATGGTTAACAAGGGTTACTAGGACCCCCACCCGAGTATAATACTTGATCCAAGGTCCGAGTCCTTTGTCTTGTGTTGAAAACTCTTCAAGTCTGCTACCGATTTATCATGAGGCGATAATTGCTTCATGATATCATAACTAAAGGGTATAATATATCCTTTAGGATACTAACATACTACACTTATACATATATATAACATACATTAATACTCATCATAGTAAGTCTATATGCTGACTCATATCGATCTAAGTTGTAGAGATCCACGGAGAGCGATGGTGATCCAACGTACTACTAACCCAACCACCCGACTATGCGCACGTGTGAAAACATAAATCTGTTTTGAAAATTTTAGACCCCTTTCGGGTTCTAGTTATTCTATACATTTGGTCTTTCAAAAGATTTCAAGTGCCATTGTTGCCAACCCAGAGCTCTGATACCATATTGTAACACCCCAAATTCTGAGAACTCGGGGAGCTACTGGTTAGGACCTCACAATGGGTCCCAACCTTAGTTTGACAACAATTTAACTTGGATCTTACAACAAGGCACAAAAGTATTTAAAACATTTGAAAACTTTAAACAATATATACATGAAGAATATGTATCAGCCTTACAAAGCAAAGGTACTAAAATGACACATAAGAAGAATAGAAGACATCCCGTCCCCAACTAAATATGTACGTGGACCCGGCTAACCATTCCCTCCGGATCTCTCTACAACTGTCTTAACCTGCAAGACATCTACAAGCGGTATAAAACCGTTAGCTAACATTCTATGCATAAGTATAAAGGTAAAAGCACAATCACACATCATACACAATCAACATGCAACACTCAATCCTTTTATTATCTTTAATTAGGTGATAGGTTGTTACTAATGATACTTATTTTGTGACACGAGGGATTCCCAAACCTCGCCCCTGTCCCCGTTTACCAACGCGGAATGGTACTAATGCATTTGACCGTCTACCGGACTGGGCTGGTCGCAGGGAACCTCCTAGACTCTCGCAAGAGCTAGGCAGATGATGTCACGACCCGTTATCATACACTTGGGTCAATTACGTAAATAATAAAGTCGGCCTAATCCGGTTTCGTTGTTTATCATAACTAACAAACACCACTCATACACATTACACTCATACAAGAAGCCAGCTAAGTAAGTACGTGGACTTACCAAATTAAATCTCGTCTCTCTTAGCAACACTCAATCAGTAGCTGCAGGAACTCAGTTGCCTGTCAAAGGAGGCACGTGGGTCAACTCTTTTCCTTGGATACTTAGAAGTCTAAAACTCCTAAGATGTACGATTCTATGTGCAGAAGTTATTACAGTGTTTATTTAAGGTAAATTGACTATTTTACCCTTGGTCCCGAGATTTCCAAAAACCCGTAATATGTACTTAAATTCTTACTTGAGGCTAACTGATCATATTCTACTCCCTAGGATGATTTTAGGTAACAACTAGAAAAACTACCCATTTTCTATTTTCCGAAAAGTCACTAAAGTCCAACTACAGCTTCAAATATAAAATTCGAATAATCTTATAAAAATTCCGAAATAATTCCTTAGGTCCTCTATGATATCCCATCTACTCATAGGAGAAAGAATTTCTTAAAACTGTTAAAGCATCACTTCTACAAAAATTTATAAAGTTGGTTACAACACCTAACGAACAACACACTGTCTTAAATTTGAAAAATCATAACTCCTAAACTACTCGCTGGATTTATCCCAAATTTTGATATGTTCTAATATAAAATCTTATCTATAATATATCCAAAATTCAGCTGCAAAGGAGATCAAAATCCTATTTAAAACTATCTCACAAAACCGAATTTCAGCACAACCGAAAAACTGCTTACGACTCAATCTTTGAAAAATCATAAATCCCAAACCACTCGCTGGATTCCTCTCAAATTTTAATATGTTCTACAACAATATGTAAACTATATCATATCCAAAATTCAAGCCCAACGGAGATCAAGAACTTATTCAAAACCATCTCACAAAACAGCATCACTTGTTGTTTTCCCCAACACTCAGCACATATATAAAAACGTCAACTTTCAAACACAATAACTCTCAAACCGTAACTCCGATTCTTCCCAAATTTTAGTATGATCAACTATGTACTACTGACTAAAGCATATCCAAAATTCAGCAATAGAGGAGGTGTCTAACATACCAAAAACTGGACTCGAAAATGCCTGCTTGTCACTTCCTGAAAACTCGGAAAACAGCATGAATTTTTACTGCTCCTCTATGGCTGTTCTGGGTAGAATTAGGAGGCATAAAAGGCACTCATTAGGCATGAATTACATGAATGGAAGTGCAAGGATAAGAAGGGTATCAACCTTACCGATTCCAAGATTCAAGGGGAAGTGAGAAGAAGAATCCTCACTGCTGCTCCTCTATGGCTGTTCTGTGTCACTCCAGCTCGTGAGCAGAAGAGTCCTCACTGCTGCACTGAAGCCGTCACGCTGAAGATCCTGGGACGAAGCCCACTGCTGCGCTGAGGCTGCTGTTGTGCTGGAGATCGCTGCTACGTTGAAGGCCGCTGGTAGAGTTCAATGGACGGAGTCTACGGTTGTGGGAGAGATATGTTGCTGCAGCAGAGGGAGAGCGTTCTCGTGCTTCTGGATGGAAACAAAGCGTGGCTGAAAGGAGAGGAGATACGTGTGTGATTTCCTGCGTGATTTCCGGACGTTACAAGGAGAAAGGAAGAGAGAGCGTCGTCAGTTTCCTTCTCCTCCAGGGCTGCTGTACGTTACTTGTCAGCGCACAAGAGAGGAGCTCGTTGGGCCATCTTCCGCTGGGCCATCTTCCGCTGGGCCTCCAGGGCTGTTCAGATCCGTGTAGCACAAAAGAGAAGCAAAGGGCTGGACAAAAATCCAACAAAGAACATGGGCTGAGGTAAGGTAAGAAAGATGGGCTGTTTTTCTTGTCAAAAATCTGTCAAAACTCGTCATGGCCTTGTCAGGCCCATGAATGAGTTTGTCACAGATTTGTCGGGCTTTGTCACGGCCTTGTCTTAGCTTAGTCATGGTTTCGTCACAGCTTGTCAAAACTCGTCTAAAGTCATCGGTAAGAATTAATTATAAGAATTAGGGTTTGATATAGTTCTATCATTTTATGTAAATTAAATTCTACATAAAATGATAAATAATTATAAGAATTCGGATTTGATATAATTCTATCATTTTATGTGAATTAAATGCTACATAAAATGATAAATAATTGTAGGAATTAGAGCTTGATATAATTTTATCATTTTATGTGAATTAAATTCTACATAAAATGATAAATAATTATAAGAATTAGAGCTTGATATAATTTTATCATTTTATGTTAATTAGCTTCTACATAAAATGATAAAATTTGTGAAGAAAGAATTGCTAGATAAAATGGAAAACCGTCAACGGCTCCAAGTCCGATTTGATTCGGAATTAAACGGAAATAAAAATTCCGGATATTACACCAGGGTTTTCGAGTTGAGGAGTGTCGTTGATACAGCGGCGCCGGCAGTCACAGGTACTATCCAAATTCACGGCTTTTTTGTCACAGTATTATTTGATACGGATGCCACGCCTCTTTTATATCCGATGATTGCATAGCTAGGTTGTCCTTAGTTACGGTAAAGGGGAGACCCTTCATTATAGGGTTACCCGACGGCGGTAAGGTTAGTGGTACCCGAGAGGTACACGGTTGTCTCATTCGTTTGGGATACCGTGATAGATTAGCCGACTTCTATGTCATGCACTTAGTGAATGAAGAAGTCATCTTAGGGATGGATTGGATGGACTACCATCGAGCCATTTTGGAAATCAGCGGGACGACCGTGACGCTTACCACGAATACGGGACAGGAGGTGATTTTCCGAGGTTGAGATCTCGGAAAGGCCGGCATAATCATCAGCGTGGTCCGGGCCGCGAGACTTATCGGGCAGGGATACGAGGCCTTCTGGTGTTATGCAATGAAGGAGGAGGTGGGTCCGTCGCTGGAGGAGATTCCCGTGGCATGCGAGTTTGAGGACATTTTCGGGGAGCCATCCGGCCTACCACCGCAGCGGAGTACGGATTTTTCCATTGAGTTGGAGCCCGGCACGAGGCCGATCTCCAAAGCTCCATATCGTATGGCGCCGATCGAGATGTCGGAGCTGAAGAAGCAGCTCGAGGAGTTAGCCGAGAGGGGTTTCATATGTCCGAGTGTTTCCCTCTGGGGTGCACCAGTCCTCTTCGTCAGGAAGAAGGACGGGTCGATAAGGTTTTGTGTAGATTACCGGGAGTTGAACAATGTCACCATCAAGAACAAGTACCCTTTACCACTCATTGATGATCAGTTGGACCAGTTGCAGGGAGGCTCGGTGTTTTCACGTATTGATTTGAGGTCGGATATCACCAATTGAGGGTAAGAGAGGAGGACGTTCCTAAGAAGGAATTTAGGACGAGACACGGCCATTATGAGTTTGTCGTGATGCTCTTTGGGCTCACGAATGCACTCTCCGTCTTCATGGAGTTGATGAACGGCATCTTCATCGAATTCTTGGACCAGTTCGTGGTAGTGTTTGTTGATGACATCTTAATTACTCCCGGAGTAGGGAGGAGCATGCGGGACACCTGTGGACGGTACTTCGAGTCCTTCAAGACTGAGAGCTTTACGCTAAGCTCTCTAAGTATTAGTTATGGATGTCCGAGGTGGCATATCGTGGTCACATAGTTTTTTCCGAGGTTGTCATGGTTGACCCAACGAAGATAGAGTCCGTTTCTTCATGTCCGCCTCCTATGACGGTCAAGGAGGTGCACAATTTCTTGGGTTTGGCGGGTTACTACCGCCGGTTTATAAAGGGCTTCTCAGTGATTGCACGGCCACTCACTTCCTTGTTGAGGAAGTCTACAACGTTCGTCTGGTACAAGCCATGTCATTGCAACTTCGAGGAGCTGAAGAGGAGGTTGACCTCCGGTCCCGTTTTAGCCTAGCCTGAGGGTGTAGAGGATTTTGTAGTGTATAGTGACGCCTCCAACCTAGGCTTAGGGTGCATTTTAATGAAGAGGGGTAGAGTTATTGCGTACGCGTCTCGACAGCTGAAGACGTATGAGGAGAATTACCCTACCCATGATGTTGAGCTAGCAGTAGTGATTCATGCCCTAAAGATCTAGCGACATTACTTGTATGGAGCCATGTGCCAAATTTTCACAGACCATAAGAGTCTGAAGTACATATTCACTCACCGGGAGTTGAATAACCGCCAGACGAGATGGTTAGAGCTGATTAAGGATTTTGACATGGAGATTTTGTACCATCCGGGGAAGGCGAACGTAGTAACCGATGCTTTAAGTAGGAGGATGCCTCGAGAAGAGGTGATAGCTCGGCTTACGGTTCAGCCTCAGTTGCACAGTAATTTGATGGAGTTAGAGATGGATATCCGGTTCTCGGATACGGACTGTCGTTTGTCCGAGTTAGAGGTGTTACCTGACCTGTCCGGAGAGATCCGATAGAAGCAGGAGGGATGTCCCATTATGATGAGGATCAGGGATAGGATGTCCCGAGGTGAAGCACCACATTTTACTGTTGGGGCAGACGGATTATTAAGACGCCAGGAGCGTATATCTGTACCGTCGGACCGAGAGTTAAGAGAGAGGATTTTGCATGAGGCCCATTTCACACCTTACTCGGTACATCCAGGCACGAGTAAGATGTACCAGGATATTAGGAGATCTTATAGGTGGGGTGGGCTCAATCCCGATATAGCTAGATATGTGGCCCGATGCGCGACTTGCCAGCAGGTCAAGATCGAGCACCAAAGACCTAGAGGAGAGCTCCACCCACTGTATGTGTCACAGTGGAAGTGAGAGGACAAATCTATGGATTTCGCTACCGGTTCCAGAACGAGTAGGAGCTTTGACGCGATATGGGTGGTAGTGGATCGGCTGACGAAGACCGCGCGTTTCATCCCTATTGGGAAATGTGGCCGGTGAGTCGTTTGGCCGAGGAGTTCACCCGACAGATTGTGAGATTACATGGAGTTACAAGGACCATCATCTCGCATAGGGACGGGCATTTTACCTCAAGGTTCTGGCAACAGGTGCACGCCGCCCTAGGTTCAAATTTACATTTCACGACTGCGTAACATTCACAAACCATCGGTCAGTCTGAGCGGACTATTACGACCTTGGAGGACATGTTGCGAGCATGTGTGCTAGATTGGGGGTAGGTATGGCAAGATGTTCGCTAAAAAGTGTGCGTGCAAAGTCTTAAATTTATAAAATCTGAAATCAAGCAAAGCGAACCTGCAGTGTACGGATCGGTATAGTAAAGCTAGAGTTCCAAAGTCGAACTCAGGGATTTGGGGGATCAAATTCAGTTCGTAAATTGTCTAGCAAGTAAATAAACTTTTGTAAAGATTAATGGGAAAACAACGATTCTAAAGATTAAGGTATCCAATTGTGGCAATCGATTCAAGATGTTCTAAAGGTATAAGGACAAAGTTAGGATTGCAAAGGTATAGATCTAAGGTAGGGTGTTGTACGGTGAAGTTTCAAACCCATAAGTCTCACCCAAAGGCTCTCTAAATAAAGGATGTTGAGTCTCGTTTATAAACAGGATCTAAGGACAAGATTAAAATCTCAAATACCCATGCCCAAACCCAATGGAATCAAAGATAAGCAAAAAATGTTAAGATTGTGACACCTTGAAACCAAAGTAGAGGGTGTTGAGTCTTACTACTACCTAGAGAAGGTAAGTCAAGGCAAGGTTAGAGTCAATCTTTAACTTTGGATCAAAGCAAAAGAAAAGCCCGTCAAACAGGAGAAACCACGGTCAGTTCTTGAGGAACCACGGCCGTGGAACTCAAGAACAGGCCGTGGAAAGTTACGACGGTGAGGTTTTTCGCAAATCTCAGGGTCCAATCTGTTTTGGTTCAATCTATCATCATCTATGCAACAACTATCAACCATTCACTCTAGAATCGCAAGGGTTCTTAGCAAATAACAATCATCATAATGAAATCAATTATAAAATTAAGAGAGAAAAAGAATAGAACTTAGAAAACTCAATGATATCCAAACAACCAATCTCCAAATATCAAAATGTGCTTGTGTTCAATGAATGTAAATCAAAGGAATAGAAAATCTCACAAAATCTCTAAATGCAACCAAAGAACGGGTAGTCAATCCGTCTTTGGAATGTGCGTCATTTCTCCTTCCTTGAACTCCAAGTAATCCTTCCTTCCAAAAGTCCTATGATCCAAAGATCCACGTTGTTGGGATAGAAAGCCAACTTCCGTGGGGCGTCCAGCCGTCGCAGCTGTCCAAGTCTATCTTTCAATGTTGAAGGCTATCGAACATATAAAGGAATAACTCTAGGGTTTAAAGATAAAACCCCAAATACTTGGGCTGAAAAGAAATTGTGTCAGACGGTATCAGAAGATACTTTAGCGCGTCAGACGGTATCAGAAAATACTTTGGCACATTCTCAGCTTCCTTTTATGCTTCTTTTTGTCCCGGTTGTTTGCATGAAATAAGACTACATTTTAGGCACTTTTTTTAGTTATTTTTCCCTCTTTACATTGTTCTTAGATATGTGTTTGAAGCAATTGTGAGCTAGTTCACCAACTTTGTCGATATAAGGATCTACACTAGCTTCGTTTTGTTTTTAGGTGAATAAAGCTTGGATTGGAGCAAAATAAGGAAGGAAAGGAGTGTTTGACCATGCTTGATGGCAAGGAAATGCATTGGAGAGGCTAAGGAAGGAGCATGGATGAAGGATGTCACGAAACTAAGGCAAAAACAAGGATTTGTAAGAACCACGCCCTGAATTACGGCCGTGGAAGAGGAATTTGAAGTCCATGCCCTAAATTACGGCCGTGGATTTGGCAACATGAACGTGGACGTGAGTTTGGAGCACTGTAGAGAGTTACACTGTCTAAACCACGACCGTGGAAATCATATGGCACCGTAATCTTGTTCCACGCCCTGAATTACGGTCGTGGAAAGTTGTTCTTGGCCATGATTTTGGTGATTTTGTGACGTGTCATATTTTTCCACGTCAACCACATCATTGGTCTTTCTCGTAACCCTACCTCGCCCTATAAAAAGGCTTCAGAAAGGAGTTTTTAGGATCCGTGCTTAGCCTCGCTTAACCGCTGTTTAGAGTTCCGCTTAAAGTTTGGAGACGAGCTTAAGATTTCATTTCAACCTTAAGGATTAAAGATTCGTGAAGGACGTAATTTCGGAGATTGTGTACTTTTGGAGATATTTTAGGGTTTTCATTGAAGGACGGCTTGACATTCCGTTCTTTGTGGCTTCTCTAGATCTTTGTGAGGGTTTCTATTCCTATTCTTCTGAATTCATAAACATACGACTTTGTGTTTGGATTTTGAGATTGACTTTGAGTTTTATTTGAGTTTTCAAGTGTTTTTCATCTTTTATTCTTCTTAATTTGATTATTGATATCATGACAATGATTGTTGGCTAAAACCCTTTAGCAATTCTAAGGTGAAGGGTTGATAGTTGTGGCTTAGATGATGATAGATCGATCGTAACTTGATTGGACCCTGAGAGTGTGAGAAACATCGTCGACACCCTAAATCACGGGCTGTTCTTGGTTTCCACGGCCGTGATTCTCAAGATCTAGCCGTGATTTCCCCTGGTTTACGAACTTTGCTTTTGCTTTGATCCAAAGTTAAAGATTAGCTTTAACTTAGCCTTGGCTTGCCTTTCCTAGGTAGTAGTGAGATTCAACATCCTCTATTTCGGTTTCGAGGGTCACAACCTTAACCGTTTTGGCTTGTCTTTGATTCCTTGGGTTGGGGCATTGGTATTTGAGATTAATTCTTACCTTTAGATCCTTTCTATACTGCAGCCTCAACAACCTTTATAGAGAGAGTCTTTGGGTCAGACATAGAAGGTTTTGGAACTTCTCCGTACATTACCTTACATTAGTTATACCTTTGCAAACCTCAACTCTGTCCTTATATTTATAGAATATCTTGAATTGATTGCCACAATTTTATACTTGGATCTTTAGGGTTCCTGTTTTCCGAATATTTGCAAAGCTTCTACATTTTTACTTGCTTGATTACTTGAAACTGATTTTGGTTCACCAATTCCCTGAGATCGATACTCTGGAATACTTGCTAATCTACGCCGATCTGTACACTGCGGGCTCGCTTGCTTTTATTCTAGTTTTATAAATTAAAACTTAATTGCACGCACGTTTTAGGGCGAACAAGTCTTTGGCGCCGTTGCCGGGGAATTGGTCAAGACCAATTCCGGTTTTCGGTTGTCGAGCTTGGGAGCTTTTGCTCTTGTTATTTGATATCTTTTTGTGAGTTCTTTTTGCAAAATCTTTAGTTATATGCAAAAGAATAAATCTACCAAAGATGTAGTTCCTTTTGATCCAGAACTTGAGAGAACGCTAAGAAGAAAGTTGAAAGAGAAAAAGATGGCCGAAAACAATGAAAGAAACATCCAAGCTGAGTTGGATGAAGTTCAACTACAACTTAAGTTGAGTGAGAAGGCTCGTTTGGATGAGTTAACGAGTCAGCAATTCCAAATTGATGAACTCAAAGCTATGATGTTGGACATGAAGTTGGAGTTGAATGATGCTAAGAAGAAGAAGGCCAAGAAACCAACTAAGTCCATTAGAGTTGAATCATCCGACGATGAGGATGAGGATATGCCACCACTTGAGGATATTGATCCGGTGATTCACCCCGTCCGTAACAACCCAAGACCACCGGTTGTTCCTCGCATTCCTGCTGGAGATGTGAGAGTTGCTAATGTAGGGGATGAAACACGAACTCTCGGGCAAAGGATGGATCCAATTCAGCAACCGCGCCGTCTAGGTGTGAATTTCGGAGCTTGGGACATCGAGGAATTCAGTTTTAGCTCGCAAGTTATTACCATTGTTCGCCAAAGTCAATTTGGTGGAACTAGTGCTGAATCTCCACACCAACATTTACAGAATTTTGAGATTCTTATGGAGACATTGAAGACGAAGAAGGCTATTACCAACAACTACAAGATGAAGCCGTTCTTCTTCTCTTTGAAGGACAAAGCTCCATCTTGGTATGAAGATCTTCCAGTTGGAAAGCTTGCCACATGGGAGGATCTATCTTCGGAGTTCCTCACCAAGTTCTTTCCGCCATCCAAGACGGCGGAGTTGAGAGGTAAGATTAATGCACTTTCTATGAAAACTAACGAAAGTTTGTTTCAATCATGGGAAGGATTTCAGGACCTCTTATTGGATTGCCCACACCATGGCATTTCAAAGCTGGAGTTGCTAGAGATTTACAACAAGGGTTTGGATGTGGACACACAATTCAACCTCAAATCTCTCTCTTGTGGTACATTCATGCACATGAGAGAGGATGACGCTTGGGACTTCATTGAGAAGCAAGCCCAAGCGATTGAGAAGTACTCCCACCGGAAGGTAGAGCCGGGAGTGAAGCTAACACAAGTTGCACAAACTCAAATCTTTTCCCTCAACACTGAAATCAAGGAGTTGAAGGAAATTATTAGAGCTGGCCTTCAAAAGCCAAAGGAGCAAGATGTTGGCTACTTGGGCAACAACAACAACAACAACCACTAAGGGAATAGGAACAATAACCGGAATAAAAATTGGAACAACAATAATTGGAATAACAACAACAACAACAACCGAAATCCCAACAACAATTGGCGTTCCAACCAACAACAACAACAAAATTTCGGGAATCCCTATTCAAATTATGGAAATTCACTAACATCTCCCTCTTCTTCTACTCCTTTGAAAAGCCAGGGGCAAACATCAAATGCTTTGAACAATAAGGAGTAGGAGAAACCCGATCCTATGTTGGAGACGATTCTAGGAAAGCTCCAAGGACTAGAGTGTTACATAACTAAGGTTGATAAAGCTCAAAAATCTTTAGAAAACCATATGTTCAGCAAGACTGAAGAAGTTCCTAGGGATCAAGGAAAGCTTCCGAGGAAAATGGAGGACAACCCAAAGGGAAGGGTGATGGCTATCACCACGAGAAGGAGAAAGATAAGGGGAATGAGAAGGAAGATGTCTACGTTCCTCCTCCAACTTACAAACCTCCGCTACCATTCCCGCAGTCTAGAGCAAGAGCGCGTCTAGACAAGCAATTCGGTAAGTTTATTGCACTCATGAGCAAACTACATATTAATATACCTTTCATTGATGCAATTGTAGGTACGCCCGCTTATGGGAAGTTCTTCATAGAGCTCTTCTCTAACAAGAGGAAGCTAGAAGACTTTGCAAAAGTCAAGATGAGTTCGGAATCTTCGGAGCTCATCAAAACGATGATTGAAAAGATGCCCCCAAAGCTGAGAGATCCGGGGTCATTTTGCATTCCAATTAGATTAGGAGAAGTCACATGTGACGCCCTTTGTGACTTGGGAGCAAGCGTAAGCATTATTCCGCTTGCTTTGTGTAGGAAGATCGGTTTAGGTGAACCTAAACCGGTAAAGATGACATTATACATGGCGGATCGATCCATAACTCGTCCCATCGGTATCATTGAGGACGTCCCAGTCAAGCTCGGTAAGATTTACATTCCAATTGATTTTATTATGCTTGACATTACTGTAGATTGTCCGGTTCCGATCATACTCGGAAGACCGTTTCTTGCAACATCCGGTTGTATAGTGGATTGCAAGAATGCTAGATTGGCGTTTGATATAGGTGAAGAGAAGGTTGAGTTTGTCCTCTCAACTTTGGTGAAAGAGCCAGCTCTTGGAGAGGATATGTTCAATATCTATGATGAGGAAGCATCTAGAGAAGAAGTGAGCTCGATTCTATTCAAAGACCCATTGCAAAAGGTTATCCCCATGACCATCATGGAAAAAGGAGAAGAAGAGGATTGCAATGAGGAGATTAAAGCCTTGGAGGAGCTAAAAGAAGTGCAAGAGGAAGAGTTTGAAAAACTCTACGATGGGTCCGAAAACGTGAGGAATCACGACAAGTCGTGTTATTCCACGGCCGTGGTTTCCCCAGGATGACCGTAATCAGCTATTCGGAGAGATCCAGTAAGTTACACAGCCAAAACCACGGCCTTGGAACCACGAATAATGCCGTAATTGACTTCCACGCCCTAAACCACTGCCGTGGAAGTAACAGTGGTGCCGTAATTTTGGGTATTTCTGAGAACAATTCCGTTCTTTCGACAAATACTTTTGAGTCTTCTTCTATCACTCCCACACCCTTAGAGACTTCTAAGGAAGTGTTGGACACATCTCAAGACTCATCAAAAGCATCAATGGCAATGGAATTGAAGCCACTTCCCACACATCTTCGGTATGTATTTCTTGGAACTAATTCTACTTTTCCCGTAATTGTTAGTTCCGAATTAAGTGAACATGAACATGAGAGACTAATGGTTGTTCTAAGGAAACATAGGAAAGCCTTAGGTTATACTAATGGAGGAAGATTTTAAGCCATCATTATGCATGCACAAGATCCTAATGGAGGAAGATTTTAAGCCTTCGAGACAACCTCAAAGACGGTTAAATATGACCATGAAGATGGTTGTTAAGAAGGAAATTCTTAAGTTGTTTAACGCAGATATCATCTATCCTATCTTTGATGGCAAGTGGGTGAGCCCCGTTCAAGTTGTCCCGAAGAAAGGAGGAATGACGGTTATCACTAACAAGAACAATGAACTCATTCCTACAAGAACCGTCACGGGATGGAGGATGTGCATTGATTACCGCAAGCTGAACAATGCAACAAGGAACGATCACTTCCCGCTACCATTCATTGATCAAATGCTTGAAAGGTTGGCACAACATTCCTATTTTTGCTATCTTGATGGTTATAGTGGTTTCTTCCAAATTCCGATCCATCCAGACGATCAAGATAAGACCACATTCACGTGCCCATGGGGGACGTTTGCCTATAGACGGATGCCATTCGGGATTTGCAACGCCCCAACAACCTTTCAATGGTGCATGATGGCCATCTTCTCGGAGTACATTGAGGAGATAATGGAGGTTGTTATGGACTATTTTTCTATTTATGGTTCTTCATTGATAATTGTCTTTCTAACCTCTCTCTTGTGTTGCAAAGATGTGAAGACACTAACCTAGTTCTGAATTGGGAGAAGTTTCAATTCATGGTAAAGGAAGGTATTGTGCTAGGACACGTAATCTCTAGTAGAGGGATTGAGGTAGACAAGGCTAAGATAGAGACCATAGAAAAACTTCCACCTCCATCTTCGGTGAAGGGGATAAGAAGTTTTCTAGGACATGCTGGATTCTATAGACGTTTCATCAAAGACTTTTCTAAGATATTGAAACCGCTTACTAATCTATTGATGAAGGATGCAATATTTGACTTTTCGCAGGATTGTTTAGATGCTTTATACAAGATCCGGGAAGCTCTCATAACAGCCCCGATTATCCAACCTCCGGACTAGAATCTCACATTCGAGGTTATGTGTGATGCGAGTGACGTAGCTGTTGGAACTGTGCTAGGACAAAAGAAGGAAGGACGAACCCATGCTATCTATTATGCTAGCAAGACGCTAGACGAAGCGCACCTCAACTACGCCACAACCGAAAAGGAATTTTTAGCTATTGTATATGCC
This sequence comes from Fagopyrum homotropicum, assembly GCA_033239125.1. NCBI lineage: Eukaryota > Viridiplantae > Streptophyta > Magnoliopsida > Caryophyllales > Polygonaceae > Fagopyrum > Fagopyrum homotropicum. The sequence goes on along the minus strand of BSWB01000007.1, from coordinate 95,918,560 downwards.
TTTGAAAAGTTTCATTCTTATCTTGTAGGTGCAAAGGTGGTTGTATACACGGATTATTCTGCGATCCGGTATTTACTTGCCAAGAAGGACACAAAACTAAGGCTGATTAGATGGATTCTTCTCCTACAAGAATTCGATCTAGAGATCCGTGACAAGAAAGGCTCGGAAAATTCTGTTGCGGATCATTTGAGTCGCCTACCACACATTGAAGACGATGATCTACCTATAGATGACTCCTTTCCGGATGAGCACTTACACATCATAGAGGAGTGCATCGACAAGATATCTAGAGGTAACGAACCTTGATTTGCTGATTTTGTAAATTACTTGGTTTGTCAGGAAATACCTCCCGGATTATCCTATGCACAAAAGAAGAAGTTCTTTAGGGATTTCCGGCAATACTTTTGGAATGAACCTCTACTCTTCAAGAGAGGTCCTGACGGCATCATTAGGAGATGTGTTCCGGAAGACGAAATGCAAAGTGTCATTCGTCATTGTCATTCACTGCCTTGTGGAGGACACGCTAGTTCCAATAAAACTAGCGCTAAGGTATTGCAATCTGGATTCTTTTGGCCTACTTTATTTAAGGATGTGGAAACCTTTGTTTCGTGTTGTGATGCTTGTTAAAGAACATGAAACATCTCTAGGAGAAACGAGATGCTCCTCAACAACATTCAGGAGGTGGAAATCTTTGACGTTTAGGGAGTAGACTCCATGGGACATTTCCCATCATCTTATGGAAACCAATACATATTTCTAGTTGTAGATTATGTTTCGAGATGGGTTGAAGCTATTGCCTCTCCAACTAATGATGCCATGGTTGTTGTTAAGTTCTTTAATAGAACTATTTTCCCAAGGTTTGGGACGCCACAGACCAACATTAGTGACGGAGGTTCTCACTTCATTGCCCGTCGATTCGAAACTCTACTAGCTAAGTTTGGGGTGACTCACAAGATCGCCACCCCCTACCATCCACAAACAAGTGGACAAATGGAGATTTCGAATAGAGAAATCGAAGGCATCCTTGAGAAGACGGTCTCAAAGACGAGGAAGGATTGGTCTTTGAAGTTTGATGATGCATTATGGGCATATAGGACTGCATACAAGACTCCCACAGGTATAACACCATACAACCTTGTGTATGGGAAGTCTTGTCATCTCCCGGTTGAGCTAGAACACAAGGCGTACTGGGTTGTGAAGTGGTTGAACTTCGGCATGAAGGAAGCGGGCGAGAAGCGCCTCTTAGACCTCAATGAGCTTGAAGAACTCCGCTTGAACGCCTATGAAAACGCCAAGATCTACAAAGAAAGGGCGAAGCGTTGGCATGATAAACATATCACTCCAAAGGATCTCAAAGAAGGAGATCAAGTTCTCCTCTTCAATTCGAGACTTCACCTCTTCCCAAGTAAGCTTAAATCTCGTTGGACTGGATCTTATCTAATCAAACGTGTTTTTTCCCATGGCGCAGTTGAAGTATGGGTGTAAAGAGCGGAAGTTTCAAGGTGAATGGTCAATGTCTTAAGAAGTATTCACCGGAGCTCCCAGTTGAGGAAATCGTACCGATTACCCTCGAATAAACACAGGAACAGTCTAGCTACGGACCCAAAATAAGCGCTTCTTGGGAGGCAACCCAAGGTATTGCACTAACGTTTTTGTTTTTCATTCTTAGAGTAGTTTAGTTTAGTTGTTTTTGCTTTGTTTTTCCCTCGATACCTCCGGTATGTTATGTTTTTGGATGTAGGAATAATGATTAGGCAAAGGAAAGATGCAATAGTTGGAAGGAATTGATGAAACTTGGATGTTGGCACACAACAGAGACTTCCACTCCCTAAACCACGGTCGTGGAAGTAACAAGTGGCCGTAATTCCCCAAAATTAGGCAAAATTCACCAAAACCACGGTCTCCGTACATTTCCACGGCCGTGGTTTGCCCCGAGTGACCGTGATTTTCAAATATTTTACGGGCCACTATATAAATCACCTTCCTTCACAAAAACACAGCAAAATCCCAAATCCACGCCCCAAACCACGCCCAAATCGCCGACCCTCTTCTTCGTCTCGCAAATCTTCGTTCGGAGTCCGATTGGATCAGTTCTTGAGCATAATGTGGAGCATTTTCGATCATCTACAAGATCCAAACAACAAATCAAGTGAACATTCCACTCATTAGAAGGAATTTGGATTTTAAAGATCCAAATCCTAGTTTTTTCTCCTTTTTCTCTACTTTGTCAATTCGGTTCAATTTCTTCGCAAGAATTTGGGAGAACTGATTGAAATTGAATTGGAATTAGTCTAGGACAGTGATTGTTGAGTTTGGTGTTGATTTGTTGAGATTTGAGAAAAACAGACCAAAACCACGGTCCTTGTACATTCCACGGCCGTGGTTTTCCAAGAACAGGCCGTGATTTTCTCTAATGTTGAAAAATATAATTAGAAGGAAATCCAGTAGGAACAAGAAGAGAAAGGATGGTAGTTCCTCCTCTTCTCAACCTCGCCCTAGTGAACCACCATCACTACCACCTCCTAGAATCCCAACCATCCATGAAGACTACTTAGGAGCTTTAGAGAGGATCGAAAAGAGGTCGGTCATAGGACCTCGTTACTTAGTCCTTGAGGAGCTTGAACCACTCAATGTTGTCAATGATTTGGTGTGGCTCTTGGATAGAGCTGGTTTGATAGTCTTCTCCGCTTTAAGAGAGGACGCTTATGAGGAGATCACTAGGGAGTTTGTCACCTCCTTTGACCATAGCCACATGAACCGAACAATTTCCTTTAGGCTAATGGAGCAAGATTATGAGTTCTCCATTGTTCAGTTTGGAACCTTCTTTGGGTTCCATCAGAGTTTCAATGGGAGATTTCCTAGTGGTGTGTACCCTAAGGACTTTTGGGAGGAGATTGCCATGATATATGCTAGTGAGGATCGTAGGCAACCGGCCGACACCAAGGCTAAGCTTATCTATCAGTTAGCCTTGAAGATAGCTCATAGGGTCCTTTCCAAGTGTCTCTTCCCTAGGACCAAGACCACCCAAAAGATTAAGACCGATGAGCTCTTTCTCCTTTATTGCATGCTCTATGGTAGATCCTCTTATTGTGCTACCCTCCTTGCCTCCACTATGAGTAAGTTGAAAAACAAGAAGGCCAGGAACATTGGTTATGGAGGCATGGTGACTCACATAGCCAACCAACTAGGGATAGATTACTCCGCTTGCACTAGGATAGCGGCGAGACCTTTGGGTCTCAACGACCTTATGACTAGAGGCATTATCTTTCCCCGCCACCAAGCTCCACCTACCGCAGCCATGCCATGGGAGGAGAGAGGTGGTAGAGGTATCCCTTGGCTTCCCGAGTACTCCATTATGGCCAGACGCCATAATTGGAAGGCGACCTTTGTAGCTATGCATGCCAATAGGATAGTAGCTCCTTCGTATGTGCCGGATGATATCCCAGTTGGGGATGATGAGGAGGAGATGGGAGGAGGTGATAATCATGAGGTAGGAGGTGATGAGCACACTTTTGGTACATTTCCAGATTAACCGGACGCCTTCCCTGACCCACCTAGACGTTCCCCCCGCCCTTCTAGACCTTCCGATTCCTCTTCTTCACGCCGTGCTAGCGTGAGTGAGAGGCCGACTTGGATGGACTCTCCTCCCACCTGGTATGGAGCGTAGACGGACTATATGGGAGCCCCTCCACCATGGTACGAGCAGGTACCGGTGGCACCGACAGTTCACCCATCCCAGGACGCTCCAGCTTGGTATCGACAGCCGCTGGAGTGGTACTCGCAACTTCCGGAGTGGGCCACCAATCAATCCAGGAGAGTGGGAGATCAAGAGATCATCCAGGAGACTCATGACACCCGGAGCCAGGAGCATGATCGCATGATGAGAGACATCTACCGTCAGCAGTTTGGGCGGCCTTTTAGCTCGGATTTCTTCCCATATCCACCACCGCCTCCTCCAGAATAATGACGATGATTGACCGCTGGATTGAGCCGCCCCACCACCGTCTAGTGAGTTTCTTTGTTTTCTTTTCTTTTCTTTATTTCTTTTGAACATTGAGGACAATGTATGTTTCAAGTATGGGGTGGGGTGTAACTATGGTTTGTAATAACTCTACTTACTTTGCTTTGATGATTCTATGAACACTTGCATGTTTCTTTTCATTGTCACACGTTTCATTATTGCATTGCATGAAAAAGGCTTTGAAAATCCCATAAAAATTTGAAAATATTTGTGCTTCTAAGATTAGAAATGATTTCTATGATGAAAACTACTTGTGGAATGAGTTTTTGATGACAATTGTATGCTTAAATTGAATTATGAATTGTGAAGAGATTGAGTATGTTGTTTATCCTTTCTTGCAAATTCCATAATGTGAAGGTTTTATCTAAATCATATTGAGAAACAAAGGTTGAAATCACAATATAAGTTCCTATACTTCTTTATGAAATGATTAAGGCACCTCGATTTTCTTACTTCTTTCTTTGATCATTTAGCCTCTCAATGAAATAATTGCCTCCTTTACCTATCCGGGAATTAGGAAGAGTTGAATTTGACATGTTTTATGTGGGAGGGCCATGAAAGCAATTGTCTTCAAAGTGTAGGAAAATTCTAGGTTTGGGGAAGTCAATCATGACGATGAGTAACTCGGCACCATTCACATAGCCGGGTGTTTGTGTCTTGCCAAAGTCGGATTGAGCGATATTCCTAACAGATTATGGTATTTGCATCAAGGGTTTGAGGCATCTCAAAATTGAGAAACGCCAATATCCTAGGCTTCGGTTATTATGCACCGCTGTCCATAACTCCAAAAGTAAAGTCGAAAAATTTTATGCAAAAAGTCTACAGCAAAGCTCTAAGTTGGTGGAAGTTCAAATGGTAAAAAGAAAAGAGTTTGTGTTGTCCTTCTTCCCGGATTCATACACCACATTCCTTTACAAATTTCCCACCTTTTCCGCATTCCTTTACAAATTTCCCACCTTTGGTTTGCATACTTTGGTTTATAGATATGAGCATTTTCAAGGATAAATGAAGCCAGGTTTGAGGATGATCTATTGACTAGAAGCACACTGTTCGCCTCTAGAGGTGTGTGCAAATAAGCTTTAAATTTATAAAACTAGAATCAAGCAAGCGAACCCGCAGTGTACGGATCGACGTAGATTAGCAAGAATGCCAGAGTATCGAACACAGGGATTTGGGTGGGAACAAATTCAATTGCAGATTATCAAGCGAGTAAATATGAGAGTTTTGCAAATATTGGGAAAACAACAATCCTAAAGATCCAAGTATCAAGTTGTGGCAATCGATTCAAGATATACTAATGATATAAAGACAGAGTTGAGATATGCCAAGGTATGCTAATGTAAGGTAATCATACGGTGAAGTTCCAAAACCTTATATGACTCACCTACAAGACACTCTCTATACAGGTTGTTGAAGCTTCAATATAGAAAGGTTCTAAAGGCAAGAATTAATGTCAAATACAAACTTGTAATCCAAGGATCAAGACTAACTTAGCCGATTACGGTTATGACACTCACAATCGAGGTAGAGGTTGTTGAGGCTTCACTACCACCTAGAAAAGGCAAGCCTAAACTAAGTTAAAGCAAATCTTTAACTTTGGATTAAAGTAAAAGCAGGTTCGTAAACATAAGAGAAATTACGGGTAGATCTTGAGACTCCACGGCCGTTGAACTCAAGAACAAACCGTAATTTAGGGTTCGTTGACGATTCTCTCTAACTCTCAGGGTCTATTCTGTTTATGATCAATCTATCATCATCTAAGCCACAACTATCAACCCTTCACCTTAGAATTGTTAAGGGTTTTTAGCCAATAACAGTCATGTTGATATCAAATTCAAGAATTAAAAGATAGAAAGATGAAAACTTCCGAAAACTTTCAATAATCTTCAAACCAATCTCAAAGTCACAACCAAGAACAAATGTTGTCAATTGATTAAGAATAAAGCAAACAATCACAATCTTAGGAAAGAAGGGAGAACGGGATGTTAATCCGTCTTCCAAATCAAACCTAAACAAGAAGAGAAGTCTTCTTGTAACAATCTTCCAAAAGCTTCGATCTTCCGTCAATCCGGAAATCTCAACAGCAATCTCCACCAAAAGTGCGAGATTAGGGCAAATCCCAAAACGAACTTCGATCTCTAACGAGATGTAAATGCTTCTCCGCGAGGGTTCAATGGGCGTAAGCGGGGATATGCGTCGATAAATGCCGCTAAGCGAAGATGACGGTATCTTGCTTTGTTTGTCTTTTTATAGGTCAAGATAAAATATCGGCCCGGCCCAATCTTCAAAAGATCGTGGCTTCAAAGTGTGGCGAAAAAGATCGCCAAGATCACGGTCGTGGAAGGTTCCACGACCGTAATTTAGAGCGTGGAAAGTGTCACGGTTTGAACCATGGTTTCCACAACCGTAATAGTTACTGGAATGCATCACGCCTCTCTTTGCAAGGTTCCACGGCCGTGGAACTAAACGTGGTTTGTAATACGGCCGTATTTTAGAGCGTGGTTTAGGGCAAGAACGTGATTCTTCCCTAGCTTCGTGCATTCCTCAAGTTGAACTCCAATTTGCTCCTAAGAATGCCCTTGACCCACGGACATACTCAATCAACTCTTCTTTGCTCGATTCCGTTCGGAAATGACTCCCAATCACCTATAATCAACATAAAGCTAGTGTAGACATCCATATCGACAATATAGGCAAACTAGCTCACAAATGCAACATCGCTAAATCAAAGACTATCAATATGAATCAAATACTCTTAGAAAACGTGCCTAAAATATCACAATATTTCATGCTAACAAATAACCCCATACTTAACACTTGCTTGTCCCTAAGCAAGGTCTTTCAAAAAGCTTTAAACAAGAGTTAGGATGAAATATGTGTACCTTCTCAAAGCAATACTTCTTTTGGAGGAATGTACCTTCTAAAGAATAGATCATTCTCAAACCTTGCTTCAATCGTTTATAAGACTTTCATACACTTATCCAAAGAGTAAAAAGCAAAGAAAACTCATGAATCAATTTAACTTCTAAACAAGCATCATAACCTTCAAACATTATCAAAATCAATCATAAGAAACTTCAATTTAGATCACCAAGTCATATAACATTCTTTTGATCTTAAGGACTTCCAAAGAAAAGGTCTAGAATGCGGAAGGGGAAGGAAACTTTAAGGAATGTGGTGCATAAATCCGGGAAAGTGGACAACTACCCTTCTTCTTCTTTTGCGGTTTCCGCAACACTTCAACTTAGAGCTTCACTCTCTTCTTTTCATTTTTCGACTTTACTTTTGGAGTTATGGACAGAGGTGCACAAAAACCGAAGCCTAGGAGATTGGCGTTTCTAAATTTTTATGAGATGCCTCAAACCCTTAGCGCACATACCATAATCCGCTAGGAATATCGCTCAATCCGACTTTGGCAAGACACAAACACCCGGCTATGTGAATGGTGCCGAGTTACTCATCATCATGATTGACTTCCCCAAACCTAGAATTCCTTTCTATTCTTTTGATTGCAAATAATTGCTCTCATGGCCCTCCCACATCAAACATGCCTTTTTCATTCACTTCTCCAAATTCCCGGATAGGTAAAGGAGGTCAATATTTCAATGAGGAGCTAAAATGATCAAAGGAAGAAGAAAGAAAAATCGAATTGCCTTAATCATCTCAACAAGAAGTATAAGAACTTATAGTGTGATTTCAACTTCAATTTCTCAACATGATTTAGGTAACATTCATCACATTATGAAACTTGCAAAGGAGGTAAAATTCATTCATTTAAATTCTTTTCAATTCACTATTCTTTTAAGCATGCAATTGTCATCAAACTCAATTCACAAGTAGTGATTATCATAGAAATCATCTCAATTCATTAGAAGCACAAAATTTTCAAAATTTTTCAATTTTTATGGTTTTTTCAAGTTCTTTTTCATGCAATGCGATAATAAAACGTGCAACAATATAATGAACATGCAAACAGTCTCGAATAGAAGCAAGCATAGTGAGTAAGAGTTATTACAAACTTTTAGTACATCCCACCCCATACTTAGGACGAATATTGTCCCTAATGTTCAAAAGAAAGAAAGAAAAGAAGAAAAGAAAAAAGAAACTCACAAGGTGGCGGCGGAATGTCTAAAGCGAACGGTCAACCATCAAATCACTGCGGTGCTGACGGAGGCGGGAATGGAGAGAAGCTGGGATCATAGAACCGCCCAAACTGCTGGCGGTAGACGTCTCTCATCATGTGGTCGAGGTCGTCTAGGCGTCTGTCTCTAGCATCGGCTCGGATCTCCAATGCTCCTACTCTCTCTGAAAGTCCGGTAGCCCAATCCGGCATCTGCTCGTACCATCCCGGGGTCTGACTGTACCATGCTGGAGCGTCGGATGGTGCTGGTGGTGGTGCTGGTGTTGCTGTTTGCTCTGTTGACCAAGGAGGGGGAACACCATACCATGTAGGAGGTGTGGTCATCCACGTAGGCCTCTCAGTCACGCTAGCGCGGCGAGAAGACGAGCCTGAAGCTCGAGCTGGACGTGGTGAACGTCTAGGTGCATCGGGGGCCGCCTCCGGCTGATCCGGAAACGTGCCAAACTCCTCCTCAGCACCTCCTCCGCTCTCAAACAGATCTCCCATCTCCTCCTCAACAACCGGCGGTGGGACATATGGGGAGCTGCTATCCTGTTCGCATGCATGGCAGCGAACGTCTCCTTCCAATTATGGTGTCCCGCCATAATGGAGTACTCCGGTAGCCACTCTATACCCCTACCCATCCTACTCTCCCATGGCATGCCCGCATAAGGTGGACCTCTATGTGTGGGGAAAATGAGACCCCTAACCATGAAAGCATGTAGCCCTAAAGGTACGGCCGGTATGCGGGTGCAAGAAGAAAAGTCAACATCAAAGCTCCTAGCAATGTGGGTAACTATCCCACCATATCCTATGTTGCCCTTCTTCTTATTCTTGAGATTGCTCATAGTAGCAGCCAAGAGAGTAGCACAATCAGCACGGCGTCCATAAAGCATGGAGTAAAGCAAGAACAGCTTATCCGTCTTGATCTTTTGGGGCGTCTACGTCCTAGGAAAGAGACACTCCGAAAGAACACGGTGAGCTATCTTCAAGGCTAGGTGGTACATCAACCTAGCCTTGGTGTCAGCGGGCTGCCAGCGGTCCTCACTAGCGTAAATCATAGCCACCTCCTCCCAAAAATATTTGGCGTAAACGCCACTAGGAAATCGACCATTAAAGGTCTCATGAAACCCAAAAATGGTCCCAAACTCACGGATGCTCAAATGGTAGTCCCTTTCCATGAGACGGAAAGAGACGGTCCTATCTACATGGCTGTGCTCAAAGGATGTCACAACCTCCCGTGTAATCTCCTCATAGGCGTCTTCTCGGATAGCCGAGAAGACAATAAGTCCGGCTCTATCCAAAAGCCAAGTAAGGTCATCAACTATGTTGAGAGGAGCTAGATCCTCCAACAACAAGTATCTAGGGCCAATCACTGGCCTCTCCTTGATCCTCTCGAGTGCATCGAGATGATCGTCGTGTATGGTCGGGACTCTAGGGTGAGGGGGTGAGGATGGAGGTGAAGGTGAGGATGGAGGTGAAGGGGAAGAGGGTGGTGGTGCCCTAGAGGATGAGGAGGAGGAGGGATTACCCTTTCTCTTCTTATTCTGATCATTCTTCTTCTCTTTTATCCTCCCCGAGACTCTTCTCACAAAATCCATTCTGCTCAAAATTACGGTCTGTTCTTGTGAAAACCACGGCCGTAATTCCCCCAAAGACCGTGATTCGTCTCAGAAAATCACAAATCTCAGCAAATCAGCAATCAATCTCAACAACAGGCAGTCCTAGTCTAATTCCTTCCAATCTTAATCAGTTCTTCCTAAAAATCTCTAACAAAAACGAACCAAATTGCCAAGAATCAAAAAGAGAGAAAAAACCTATTTTTCGGATTGAAAAATCCGAATTGTGCGTTCGTTGGTGAATTTCCGCTCGATTCGTCGCTTGGATCTTGTTTGTGGTTGAATTTGCTTCAGTTTAGGAAGAAGAATCGTTGAAAACGATTAGGAAACGAGTGATTGAGAGAGGGTCGTGGATTTTCGGCAATTAGGTCGTGGAAAGAGGGGTTTTTGGGATGAATTTTGTGAAGAATGTGGCTTATATAGTCGCAGGCAAAATTTTGAAAATCACGGTCTGTCGGGGTGTTCCACGGCCGTGGAAGTGTACGGAACCGTGGTTTTGGTGATTTTTCAAAGGCTTTTGGGAATTACGGGTACTGTAGCTGTCACGACCGTGGTTTAGGCCGTGGAACCCTCTGTAAAGCTCCAAAGTCCAAATTTCGTCACTTTTCTTCGACATTATCCTTCCCTTTCCCTTTTCCATCGTTCCTACATCCAAAAACACGAACATACCGGAAGAAATCAAGGCAAAAACAAAGCAAAAACGTCTATACTAAGCTAATCTATGAATCGAAAACAAAAACAAAAATGCAATACCTTGGGTTGCCTCCCAAGAAGCGCTTTGTTTAAGGTCCGTAGCTAGACCAATCTCGCACTTAATCAAGGCAAAAACAAAGCAAAAACGTCTATACTTCTTGAGTCGTTGGCCGTTCACCTTAAAAGTTCTGCTCGCTTCACCCCATACTTCAACTGCACCATGGGGGAAAATACGCTTAATTAGAAAAGGTCCGGTCCAACGAGATTTAAGCTTACCTGGAAAGAGACGAAGCCTTGAATTGAAGAGGAGAACTTGATCTCCTTCTTTGAAGTCCTTTGGAATGATATGCTTATCATGCCAACGCTTTGCTCTCTCCTTATAGATCTTAGCGTTTTCATAAGCATTCAAGCGGAGTTCATCCAGCTCATTGATGTCTAGGAGACGCTTCTCTCCCGCTTCTTTCATGCTGAAGTTCAACCACTTGATAGCCCAAAACGCTTTGTGCTCCAACTCTACCGGCAAGTGACAAGACTTCCCATACACAAGGTTGTATGGTGTGGTTCCTATGGGAGTCTTGTATGCAGTCCGGTATGCCCAAAATGCATCGTCAAGCTTCAAAGACCAATCCTTCCTAGTCCTTGAAACCGTCTTCTCTAGAATTCCTTTGATCTCCCTATTTGAGATCTCAACTTGTCCACTTGTTTGTGGATGGTAAGGGGTAGCGATCTTGTGGGTAACCCCATACTTAGCTAGAAGAGCTTCAAAGCGCCGGGCAATGAAGTGAGAACCTCCATCACTAATGATCGTCCTTGGTGTCCCAAATCGCGGGAAGATGGTCTTGTTGAAGAACTTAACCACCACCATGGCATCATTGGTGGGAGAGGCAATTGCTTCCACCCATCTAGAAACGTAATCCACCGCCAATAGTATGTATTGGTTTCCACAAGAGGATGGGAATGGTCCCATGAAATCGACTCCCCAAACGTCGAAAATCTCCACCTCTTGGATGTTGTTGAGGGGCATCTCATTCCTCCTAGAGATATTGCTTGTTCTTTGACAAGCATCGCAGCAAGAAACAAAGGATTGCACATCTCTAAACAAAGTAGGCCAAAAGAATCCAGATTGCAATACCTTTGCGCTAGTCTTGTTTGAACTAGCGTGTCCTCCACAAGGTAGTGAATGACAATGACGGATGACACTTTGCATCTCATCTTCCGGCACACATCGCCGAATGATGCCATCCGGACCTCTCTTGAAGAGGAGAGGCTCGTTCCAATGGTACTCCCGGACGTCCTTAAAGAACTTCTTCCTTTGTGCGTAGGATAGTCCGGGTGGTATCTCCTGACAAACCAAATAGTTAACAAAATCAGCAAACCATGGTTCGTTACCTTTGGAGATCACATCGATGCACTCCTCAATAAGATGTAGGTGTTCGTCCGGGAAGGAGTCGTCGATGGGTAAATGGTCGTCCTCTAGATGTGTTAGGCGACTCAAATGATCTGCAACAGAATTTTCTGAACCTTTCTTGTCGCAGATCTCAAGATCGAATTCTTGTAGGAGAAGAATCCATCTAATTAGCCTTGGCTTCGCATCTTTCTTCGCAAGGAGGTACCGGATCGCAGCATGATCCGCGTAGACAATCACCTTTGCACCTACAAGATAAGATCGAAACTTGTCAATAGCATAGACAATGGCTAAAAACTCTTTTTCGGTAGTGGCGTAGTTGAGTTGCGCTTCATCTAGCGTCTTGCTAGCATAGTATATGGCATGGGTTGCCCCTTCCTTTCGTTGTCCAATAACAACTCCAATAGCTACGTCACTAGCATCGCACATAATCTCAAAGGGAAGAGTCCAATCCGGGGGTTGGATAATAGGTGCTGAAATTAGAGCTTGCCGAATGGTGTTAAACGCATCCAAACATTCCTGTGAAAACTCAAAAACCGCATCCTTCATCAATAGATTAGTGAGAGGTTTTGATATCTTAGAAAAGTCCTTAATGAAATGTCTATAAAATCCAGCATGTCCTAGGAAACTTCTTATCCCTTTCACCGAAATTGGGGGAGGAAGCTTCTCTATGGTCTCTATCTTAGCCTTGTCCACCTCTATCCCTCTACTAGAGACTAAGTGACCTAATACAATTCCTTCCTTAACCATAAATTGACACTTCTCCCAATTAAGAACTAGGTTAGTGTCCTCACACCTTTGCAAAACAAGAGAAAGGTTAGAAAGGCAATCGTTAAAAGAGGAACCGTATACGGAGAAGTCGTCCATGAAGACTTCCATGATTTCCTCTACGTATTCGGAGAAGATGGCCATCATGCACCGTTGGAAGGTGGCTGGGGCGTTGCAAAGCCCGAACGGCATTCTCCTATAAGCAAACGTACCCCATGGGCACGTGAATGTGGTCTTCTCTTGATCATCCGGGTGTATCGGAATCTGAAAGAAACCACTATAACCGTCAAGGTAGCAAAAATGTGAATGTTGTGCTAACCTTTCAAGCATTTGATCAATGAATGGCAATGGAAAATGATCCTTCCGCGTTGCATTGTTGAGCTTGCGGTAGTCTATGCACATCCGCCATCCAGTCACAGTTCGGGTAGGAATGAGTTCGTTGTTTTTGTTGGTGATGACCGTCATTCCTCCCTTCTTCGGAACTACTTGGACCGGGCTCACCCACTTACTATCGGAGATAGGATAGATGATACCTGCATCAAGAAGCTTAAGAATTTCCTTCTTGACAACCTCTTTCATGGTCGGATTCAACCGCCTTTGAGGTTGTCTTGAAGTTCTAAAATCTTCCTCCATTATTATCTTATGCATGCATAGGGAGGGTTTAATTCCTACTAAGTCCTCAATAGTATAGCCTATAGCTTTCCTATGTTTCCTAAGGACAATCATGAGCTGATTATGTTCATCTATGCTTAGATCAGAACTAACAATAACCGGAAAGGTAGAATTAGATCCTAGAAAAGCGTACCTTAGATGAGTAGGAAGTGGTTTGAGTTCCATTGCTTTCGGTGCTTCCAATGATCCTTGAGAAGTATCCGACGTCTCCTTAGAAGTTTCGAAGGGTGATGAGTGTGTGGGAGAAGAGTCAGAAGAATTTGAAGAAGTGTCTCGACCACTCTCTTCCACGGCCAAAATTACGGGTGGATCTTGTCCTCCACGGCCGTGGTTTAGGGCGTGGAAGGGAAATACAGTTGTCACATCTTCTCCACGACCGTATAACTCCCTGGAGTGAGGCACGATTTTGGTTGTGAAATCCACGGCCGTGGAATAGAGGGTATAACCGTGGATTCTCAAGTTTTCTGCCTCATCGTGAAGTTTCTCAAACTCCACTTCACCTATCTCTTCTTGTGCCTCTAAGGCTTCAATTGCCTCATTGCACTCTTCTTCTTCCCCTACATTGGTTAGACTCATAGTGATAACCTTTTGTAAAGGATCGTTAAAGAGAATCGCACTTACCTCCTCTCTAGACAAACCTTCTTCATCTTGGATATTGAAAATATCCTCATCAAAGATTGGCTCCTTCACTAGATTGGAAAGAACGAACTCTACTTTCTCCTCTCCTATATCAAAAGCGAGTCTACCATTTTTGCAATCGACTATGCAGCCGGAAGTTGCAAGAAACGGTCTTCCGAGTATGATCGGGACCGGACTATCTGCAGGAATGTCAAGCACGACAAAATCAATGGGAACAAAGAATTTACCTAGCTTGACCGGGACGTCTTCTACAATACCGACGGGGCGAGTGATGGATCGATCCGCCATGTACAACGTCATCTTCAGCGGTTTAGGGTCGCCTAAACCGATCTTTCTGCACAATGCAAGTGGTATAATGCTCACACTTGCTCCTAAGTCACATAACGCATCGTATGTGACATCTCCCACTCCTATGGGAATGCAAAATGACCCCGGATCCTTTAGCTTTGGGGGCATTTTCTCCTTCATGGTTTTGATGAGATCCGAAGAATCCGAACTCATCTTAACCTCTCCGAAGTCTTCTAGCTTCCATTTGTTAGAGAGGAGCTCCTTTAAGAACTTGCCATAAGCCGGCATACCTACAATAGCATCAATAAATGGTATATTAATATGCACCTTGCTCATGAGTTCTATAAACTTACCAAATTGTTTATCTAGGCGCGCTCTCGCTCTAGATTGAGGGAATGGTAGGGGAGGTTTATAAGCTGAAGGAGGAACGTAGACATCTTCCTTCTCTTTCCCCTTCTCTTTCTCCTTGTCCTTCTCTACGGAGACTTCAACAAACTTAGGCTGCGGATCGGTGGTAGTCACTCCGCTCCTAGTTGTGATTGCCATAACCCTTCCTTTAGGGTTGTCCTCCGTCTTTCCTGGAAGTTTCCCTTGATTCCTAGGAACTTCCTCCGCATGGTTGAACATTTGGTTTTCCAAAACTTTTTGAGCTTTGTCAACCTTAGAAATTTGATCATCAACCTTAATGATGCGGTTCTCCAACCCTTGAAGCTTTCCCAAAATCGTTTCCAACATGGGATCGGGCTTCTCCTTCCCCGAAGTGTTTCCTCCATTAGATGATTGCCCCTGGCTTTTCAAAGGAGTAGAGGAAGAGGAAGGTGGAGTTAGTGAATTAGAGTTGGAAGGATAAGAGTTACCGGAATTTTGTTGATTGGAGCGCCAATTGTTGTTGTTTGAACCCCTATTGTTGTTCCAATTATTGTTCCGGTTGTTGTTGTTTCCATTCCAATTGTTATTCCGGTTGTTGTTCCGGTTATTGTTATTGCCGCCATTGTTGTTGCCCAAATAACCAACATCCTTCCCTTGTTGCTTTGGGAAGTTGGTCTTGATAGCCTCCTTCAACTCTTTGATCTCATTGTTGAGGGAGAAAATCTGATTTTGAGCTTCATGTGTGAGCTTTGCTCCTTGCTCCACACGATTTCCCTCCACTTTCCGGTGGGAATACTTCTCTATGACTGTTGCTTGCTTCTCAATGAAGCCCCAAGCGTCATCTTCTCTCATGTCCATGAATGTTCCACATGAGAGGGATTGGAGGTTGAATTGCGTTCCTGCATCTAACCCCTTGTAGTAAATCTCCAGCAAGGCAAGTTTGGATATGCCATGATGAGGGCAATCCAAGAGCAAATCCTGAAACCTTTCCCAAGATTGAAACAAACTTTCGTTAGATCTCATGGAAAAAGCATTAATCTTACCTCTAAGTTCCACTGTTTTGGATGGCGGAAAGAATTTGGTGAGGAACTCCGCGGAAAGGTCTTCCCACGTGTCTAGTTTCCCACTAGGAAGAGCTTGATACCAAGATAACGCTTTCCCCTTCAAGGAGAAGAAGAAAGGCTTGAGCTTATAGCTGTTGGTAGTAGCGCTCTTGGGTCTCATTGTCTCCATCATACAGTCAAAGTTCTACAAGTGTTGGTGTGGAGATTCAGCGCTTGTCCCGCCAAATTGGTTTTGGCGAACAAGAGTAATGACTTGAGGGTTGAAGCTAAACCCTTGCACATCATCAGCATCAAAGTTCACGCCCAAACGGCGTGGTTGTTGTGTTGGATCCATCCGCTGGCCAAGAGTTCTTGGCTCTTCATCTACACGTTCGATCCTCGCATTCCTAGATGGAACACGACGATTGGCAGCTCCCCGTGGATGGAAAGGATTCACATTGATCGTGGGATCAATCTCCTCTAACAGTGGAATGGAAGAATCGCTATCATCAGCGGATGAGCGACTTTTTCTTCTAGACCTTGATGCTTTCCTTGAGGATTTCTTGCTTCCCTTATTCTTAAGGTCGCTCATCTCTATCCTCATCTGGAAGATCATGTCTTGTAGTTTGTTAACTTGAGATTGATGACGATCCATCTCATCCTGGCGGAGGGTCTCATTCCATTGGAGTTAAGCTTCCTTCTCCGCCAACTCCGCTTGAAGATCACGTTCGTGTCCTTCAGCCATCTTCTTTTCCTTGCGCTTTTGCCTTAAAGTTTTCTCTAGCTCTTGATCAAGAGGCAAGAGATCTTCGGTGTTCCTAGACCTGCGCATGCACTCAAAGTAATATCAAATAACGAGAGCAAGCTCCCAAGCTTGACAACCGGCTACCGAATTCGGCCGAAACCAAATCCCCGGCAACGGCGCCAAAAACTTGTTCGCCCCTAGAGGTGTGTGCAAATAAGCTTTAACTTTATAAAACTAGAATCAAGCAAGCGAACCCGCAGTGTACGGATCGACGTAGATTAGCAAGAATTCTAGAGTATCGAACACAGGGATTTGGGTGGGAACAAATTCAATTGCAGATTTTCAAGCGAGTAAATATGAGAGTTTTGCAAATATTGGGAAAACAACAATCCTAAAGATCCAAGTATCAAGCTGTGGCAATCGATTCAAGATATACTAATGATATAAAGACAGAGTTGAGATATGCAAAGGTATGTTAATGTAAGGTAATCGTACGGTGAAGTTCCAAAAACCTTATATGACTCACCTACAAGACACTCTCTATACAGGTTGTTGAGGCTTCAATATAGAAAGGTTCTAAAGGCAAGAATTAATGTCAAATACCCAAACTTGTAATCCAAGGATCAAGACTAACTTAGCCGATTACGGTTATGACACTCACAATCGAGGTAGAGGTTGTTGAGGCTTCACTACCACCTAGAAAAGGCAAGCCTAAACTAAGTTAAAGCAAATCTTTAACTTTGGATTAAAGTAAAAGCAGGTTCGTAAACTTAAGAGAAATTACGGGTAGATCTTGAGACTCCACGGCCGTGGAACTCAAGAACAAACCGTAATTTAGAGTTCGTCGACGATTCTCTCTAACTCTCAGGGTCTAATCTGTTTATGATCAATCTATCATCATCTAAGCCACAACTATCAACCCTTCACCTTAGAATTGTTAAGGGTTTTTAGCCAATAACAGTCATGTTGATATCAAATTCAAGAATTAAAAGATAGAAAGATGAAAACTTCCGAAAACTTTCAATAATCTTCAAACCAATCTCAAAGTCACAACCAAGAACAAATGTTGTCAATTGATTAAGAATAAAGCAAACAATCACAATCTTAGGAAAGAAGGGAGAATGGGATGTCAATCCGTCTTCCAAATCAAACCTAAACAAGAAGAGAAGTCTTCTTGTAACAATCTTCCAAAAGCTTCGATCTTCCGTCAATCCGGAAATCTCAACAGCAATCTCCACCAAAAGTGCGAGATTAGGCCAAATCCCAAAACGAACTTCGATCTCTAACGAGATGTAAATGCTTCTCCGCGAGGGTTCAACGGGCGTAAGCGGGGATATGCGTCGATAAATGCCGCTAAGCGAAGATGACGGAATCTTGCTTTGTCCGTCTTTTTATAGGGCAAGATAAAATATCGGCCCGACCCAATCTTCAAAAGATCGTGGCTTCAAAGTGTGGCGAAAAAGATCGCCAAGATCACGGTCGTGGAAGGTTCCACGACCGTAATTTAGAGCGTGGAAAGTGTCACGGTTTGAACCATGGTTTCCACAACCGTAATAGTTACTGGAATGCATCACGCCTCTCTTTGCAAGGTTCCACGGCCGTGGAACTAAACGTGGTTTGTAATACGGCCGTATTTTAGAGCGTGGTTTAGGGCAAGAACGTGATTCTTCCCTAGCTTCGTGCATTCCTCAAGTTGAACTTCAATTTGCTCCTAAGATTGCCCTTGACCCACGGACATACTCAATCAACTCTTCTTTGCTCGATTCCGTTCGGAAATGACTCCCAATCACCTATAATCAACATAAAGCTACTGTAGACATCCATATCGACAATATAGGCAAACTAGCTCACAAATGCAACATCGCTAAATCAAATACTATCAATATGAATCAAATACTCTTAGAAAACGTGCCTAAAATATCACAATATTTCATGCTAACACACACCAACCAAAAAGATTGTTTTGTTTTGTTTTGCATTCATATTTCATTCTACCTTATGTTCTAAGCTTTTAAAAACCTTCCTTGGGAACAAGCAAGTGGCAAGTATGGGGTATTTTGTTAGCATGAAATATGACTATATTTTAGGCACTTGTTTTAGTTGTTTTTCCCTCTTTATAGTGTTCTTAGATATGTGTTTGAAGCAATTGTGAGCTAGTTCCCCACTTTGTCGATATAAAGATCTACACTAGCTTCGTTTTGTTTTTAGGTGAAAAAAGCTTGGATTGGAGGAAAATAAGGAAGGAAAGGAGTGTTTGACCATGCTTGATGGCAAGGAGATGGATTGGAGAGGCTAAGGAAGGAGCATGGATGAAGGATGTCACGAAACTAAGGCAAAAACAAGGATTTGGAAGAACCACGCCCTGAATTACGGCCGTGGAAGAGGAATTTGAAGTCCACGCCCTAAATTACGGCCGTGGATATGGCAACATGAACGTTGACGTGAGTTTGGAGCACTTCAGAGAGTTACATGGTCTAAACCACGACCGTTGAAATCATATGGCAACGTAATCTTGTTTCACGCTCTGAATTACGGTCGTGGAAAGTTGTACTTGGCCATGATTTTGGTGATTCTGTGACGTGTCATATTTTTCCACGTCAGTCACGTCATTGGGCTTATTCGGAACCCTATCTCGCCCTATAAAAAGGCTTGAGAAAGGAGTTTTCGGGATCCGTGCTTAGCTTCGCTTAACCGCTGTTTAGAGTTCCGCTTAGACTTTGGAGACGACCTTAAGGTTTCATTTCAACCTTAAGGATTGGAGATTCGTGAAAGACGTAATTTCGGAGATTTTGCACTTTTGGAGATATTTTAGGGTTTTCATTGAAGAAAGGCTTGACATACCGTTCTTTGTGGCTTCTCTAGCTCTTTTTGAGGGTTTCTATTCCTATTCTTCTGAATTCATAAACATACGACTTTGTGTTTGGATTTCGAGATTGAATTTGAGTTTTCGAGGGTTTTTCATCTTTTATTCTTTTTAATTTGATTATTGATATCATGACAATGATTGTTGGCTAAACCCTTTAGCAATTCTAAGGTGAAGGGTTGATAGTTGTGGCTTAGATGATGGTAGATCGATCGTAACTTGATTGGACCCTGAGAGTGTGAGAAACATCGTCGACACCCTAAATCACGGGCTGTTCTTGGTTTCCACGGCAGTGGTTCTGAAGATCTAGCCGTGATTTCCCTTGGTTTACGAACTTTGCTTTTGCTTTGATCCAAAGTTAAAGATTAGCTTTAACCTAGCTTTGGCTTGCCTTTCCTAGGTAGTAGTGAGACTCAATATCCTCTATTTCGGTTTCGAGTGTCACAACATTAACCGTTTTGGCTTGTCTTTGATTCCTTGGGTTTGGGCATGGGTATTTGAGATTAATTTTTATCTTTAGATCCTTTCTATACTACAGCCTCAACAACCTTTATGGAGAGAGTCTTTGGGTTAGACATATAAGGTTTTGGAACTTCACCGTACATTACCTTACATTAGTTATACCTTTGCAAACCTCATCTCTGTCCTTATATTTATAGAATATCTTGAATCGATTGCCACAATTTGATACTTGGATCTTTAGGGTTACTGTTTTCCCAATATTTGCAAAGCTTCTACATTTTTACTTGCTCGATTACTTGAAACTGATTTTAATTCACCAATTCACTGAGATCGATACTCTGGAATACTTGTTAATCTACGCTGATCCATACACTGCGGGTTAGCTTGCTCTTATTCTAGTTTTATAAATTAAAACTTATTTGCACGCACGTTTTAGGGCGAACACCGACTCAAGGCTTGATTTTTAAATATGTCATTTCGCTCCATAATTCGCCAATTTACCGACAAATGTAATAAAACTTTGTGTAGATCTCAATTATAACAACATAGGTAAATATAACAATCATCATATGGTCCAAGGGAATTATATCATGGAAAGGATAATCGCATTTTGCAAGAAAATCATAACATGTATCATAACTTGCAATATATCAAAATCAATCATGAGGAATCAAATTTAGACCACAAAGCCAAACAACATACTCAAAGATCTTAAGGTCTTTCAAATAAGGTCAAGAAACGTGTTAAGGTGGGATACTAGGATATGTATAGGATATGTGGTGCAAAATCCTAGAAAGAGGACAATAACATCACAACTTTTCAAGCACACTTCAACTTCGACCAATAGGAGCTTTCCTCTTCTTTTTTATCATAATTTTTCGACTTTACTTTTTGAGATCAAGACAGAGGTGCACAATAACCGAAGCCTAGGAAATCAGCATTAACTCAATTTTTTGAGTTGCCTCAAACCGTAATGCACATACAATGACTCGTTAGGAATATCGCTCAATCCCACTTTGGCAAGACACAAACACCCGGCAATGTGAATTGTGCCGAGTTACTCATCATGATTGATTTCCCCAAATCTATTTTCTAATACAATTCACCACTTTCAACTTCAAACTTCACACTTTCGCATAATTGCATCCTAATTTCCGGATAGGTAAGAAGGGGAAAAATATATAGATATACATGAGGAGCTAAAAGCGTGATCAAGAAGAAGAAAGAAATAAAAACAAAACGCCTTAATCATATCAATAAGAAGTGTAAAAACTTATCACGCGGTTTCAACCTTTTACTCAACATGATTTAGAATGAAAGCAAATTACCAAACACGCATGAAATTCTAACAAAGTATTCAAATCCCACATATGTCATAAATCAATTCAAACATATCAAAATCATCATAGCTGTTCCACAAAACAATATTCATCATAGAGATCATATCCATCTTAGAAGCACAAAATTTTTTAAAATTTCAAAAATTTTAAAAAATTTTAAATTGCAAGACATAAAACATGCAATAGGTATTGCAAATACCTCCACCCCATACTTAAAACTCACATTGTCCCCAATGTGAAGAAAAGAAAAGATGGAAAAGGATACTCACAATGTAAGATGGTGAATCATTCATCGGGTGGTGGTGGTGTAAATTTATAAAAGCTCAAATAGGAAACTCTGAATACTCTGATCAACGTCGAAGAGTGTTCCGAATGAAGAAGCGGAGCATGTCTCGAACGTAAAAATTTTCCGTAAAATTTTTTTTATTTTATGTTATTTTTTTTGCCGAAAATATCGCGGCCGTGGAAATTACCCGTGGAAATCTTCGACCCGTGGTTTAGGCCGTGGTGGCCCACGACATGCTTTTCCGCGGGCTTAATTCAGGAAACCACGCCCGTGGAACCTGATTTTTACCCGTAGAATTCCCTTTTTCTTCCGAAACTCCCAATTTGACGTTGTTTTGCATTCCTTAACTTCTCTTGGAGGATTTTTTTTTTTAGGCCTGACATTCAAAGACATAACACAAACTAGAAAGGTACCAAAGAAAAGAAAAAACATACTAAACTAACCTATTCTATGAAAAAGGAAAAAGAAAGCAATACCTTGGGTTGCCTCCCAAGAAGCGCTTTGTTTAAGGTCGCTATCTAGACCAATCCTTCGATGATTCAATGCACCTTGAACATCTTGAATTGCTCTTCAAATCCACAAAACTGTTCATCCCGTGTCTTCTTCAAGACAAGGTTGAGCAAAAAGTCTTCCAAAAGGATTCCAGTTCCTAATTTTACCGGCAAATGGTAGGATCTTCCACGTACAAGCTTGTATGGTTTGATTCTCACCGGAATCCTTCTAACTTTCCTATGCTTCAATGGAACATAATCCAGCTTTGCATCCCATCCTTTCCTAGATCGAGAAAACAACTTCAGGAGAATTCTAGTAGCTTCCTCATCTTCAGCTTGGGGATAATATAAGGTCTTTGTCACATGAGCGACCCCATACTTGAACAAGAAACACTTATCGGCATTGGCGTCGAAGCGCTTGCCAATTTTACTCCTTGTAGTCCAAGGAGCATCTACTTTCAGCAATTTTGATGGAGGTTTCATCTTCACCTTAGGAGGTTTCTTTGGTAGAGTTCTCCAACTTTTCGGTGGTTTCTTGGAGAAATATAGAACTTTAAAAGGAGTAGGAGCAAGTACCTTATAAAGTTCGTCAAAACTTGGGACAAGTTTCATGTTAGGATGATAATCCACACATGAAATCTGTTAGCATGAAATATTGTGATATTTTAGGCACGTTTTCTAAGTGTATTTGATCCATTATGATAGTCATCGATTGAGCATTGATGCATTTGTGAGCTAGTTTGTCTATAATGTCGATATAGAGATCTACACAAGCTTTATGTTGATTATAGGTAATTGAGAGCTATTTCCGAACGGAATTGAGCAAGAATGGAGTTGTTGAGCAATGACCATGGATTGAGGACATTCCTAGGAGCTAAGGGATTGTCAACTTGAAGAATGCACGAAGCTAAGGAAGAATCACGTTCTTGCCCTAAACCACGCTCTAAAATACGGACGTATTGATTTCCACGTTCAAGTCCACGGCCGTGGAACCATGGCCAGGGGAGCGTGGTTCATTCCAGTGACTTCTACGGCCGTGGAGAAGTTGGTTCAAACCGTGTTGATTTCCACGCTCTAAATTACGGCCGTGGAACCCTTCCACGACCGTGATCTTGGCGATCTTTTTCGCCACACTTTAAGCCACGATCTCCTACGCAATTGGGCCGGGCCGATATTTTATCTTACACTATATAAGGACGGACAAAGAGAGATTCCGTCACCTTCGCTTACGCATAGACGCATCTTACGCTTGTGCTTGGAATTGCCCTAATTTCGCATTTGGCGGAGATTGTGTTTTAGAGATTCGCGCTTTGCCATTGGGATTTTCGGATTGACGGAAGATCGAAGATTCGGAAGATTATTCGCAAGGAGATTTCGCTTCTTGCTTAGGTTTGATTCAGAAGACGGATTGACATCCCGTTCTTCCTTCTTATCTAAGATTTGTGTTTGTTTGTGTTATTCCGAATCTAGTGACGATTATTGTTCTTGATTGTGACTTTGAGATTGATTTGAAAGTTATTGAAGGTTTTCGGAAGTTTTCATCTTTAAATCTCTTAACCCTTGAATTTGATATAAATATGACTGTTATTGGCTAAAAACCACTAACAATTCTAAGGTGAAGGGTTGATAGTTGTGGCTTAGATGATGATAGATCGATCGTAAGCAGATTGGACCCTGAGAGTTAAAGAGAATTGACGACAACCCTAATCCACGTTCTGTTCTTGAGCTTCCACGGCCGTGGAACTTAAGAACTAGCCGTAATTTTGTGTTAAGTTACGAACTTGCTTTTACTTTAATCCAAAGTTAAAGATTTACTCTAACTTAGTCTTGGCCTACCTTTTCTAGGTGGTAGTGAAGCCTCAAGAACCTCTACCTCGATTGTGAGTGTCACAACCTTAATCGGTTAAGTTAGTCTTGATCCTTGGATTACAAGTTTGGGTATTTGACATTAATTCTTACCTTTAGAACCTTTCTATACTGAAGCCTCAACAACCTTTATAGAGAGTGTCTTGCAGGTGAGTCATATAAGGTTTTTGGAACTTCACCGTACGATTACCTTACATTAGCATACCTTTGCATATCTCAACTTTGTCCTTACACCCTTAGTATATCTTGAATCGATTGCCACAGCTAGATACTTGGATCTTTAGGATTGTTGTTTTCCCAATACTTGAAAAGCTTCTTACATTTAATCGCTCGATAACCTATAATTGAATTTGTTCCCCCCAAATCCCTGTGTTCGATACTCTGGAATACTTGCTAATCTACGCTGATCCGTACACTGCGGGTTCGCTTGCTTGATTCTAGTTTTATAAATTTAAAACTTATTTGCACGCACGCTAAGTGGCGAAAAAAATCTCTCTCAACTCAGCTGGATCCTCTTCAACTTTGGCCACAATTTCAGTAATTTGACCTACGTTCTCAACATTCTCTTCCTCTTTTCCAGCTCAACCAATTCTTCTTCAATCTCGACCGCAATATCGGCAATTGGGTCGAGGTTTTCTACTTCTTGCTCTTCTTCTTCTTCTTCAAGAACTTGTGGAGGAACGTCGGGTTCGATAGGAGGAATGCTCAAGACTTGGAATTCTTCCTTGCTTGATAAATTATTTTCCAAGGCTTTATAACATTCAAAAGTAGCATTCAGGTCGTCTTCCAGCTTGTCAATCACTTTTAACATCTTTTCCAGCATCATTTGTATCCGATCCTCGGAGGTTTCTTGTGGAGGTTGCACTTGAGGCATATAAGAGATGTCTGCTTGCTCATAAAACGTATGAGGGGGATTAAGATCATCCCAATAGGCAAGCTTATCCTCAATGACTTCATCTCTTTCTCTTTCACTGTCGAAGGCGTATTTCTCTTCCAATTATTCATAATGGTCCGCACTACCACTTTGTCTTGCTATCCATGTTGGATCAAATGCAGGTTCATAGATCCATGCAGCCATTGAAGATCCTGAAAACTCAAAAACTCATACCAAAAGATTAAAAGAAAAAGCAAAAAGCTTCCAAGCTAGATAACCGAAAACCGAAATTTGTTTAGACCAAATCCCCGACAACGGCACCAAAAACTTGTTCTTTGGCGAAACTTTGTTCCGTTGCCGGAACGAGAACTTCGTATGTACCTAAGAACACAAATTTGCAAGAACACTCAAGCAGAAAGATCAATAGCAAAAGCAAGTATTTAGTCCCCGGCAACGGCGCCAAAAACTTGTTCGCTCAAAAGTGTGCGTGCAAAGTCTTAAATTTATAAAATCTATAATCAAGCAAAACGAACTCGCACTATACGGATCGGTATAGTAAAGCAAAAATTCAGAAGTCGAACTCAGGGATTTGGGGTATAAAATTTAGTTCGTAAATTGTCTAGCAAGTAAATCAGCTTTTGTAAAGATTAATCTATTCAAGATCTTTTAAAGGTATAAGGACAGAGTTAGGATCGCAAATGTATAGATCTAAGGTAGGGTGTTGTACGGTGAAGTTTCAAAGCCATAAGTCTCACCCAAAGGCTCTCTAAATAAAGGATGTTGAGTCGCGTTATAAAGAGGATCTAAGGACAAGATTAAACTCTCAAATACTCATGCCCAAACCCAAGGAAATTAAAGATAATCCAAAATGGTTGAGGTTGTGACACTCGAAACCAAAGTAGAGGGTGTTGAGTCTCACTACTACCTACAAAAGGTAAGCCAAGGCTAGGTTTGGGCCAATCTTTAACTTCGGATCAAAGCAAAAGCAAATCACGTCAAACAGGAGAAACCACGGTCAATTCCCGAGGAACCACGGCCGTGGAACTCAAGAAGAGGCCGTGGAAAAGGTACGAAGGTGAGGTTTCTCGCAACTCTCAGGGTCCAATCTGTTTTGGTTCAATCTATCATCATCTATGCCACAACTATCAACCCTTCACCCTAGAATCACAAGGGTGCTTAGCCAATAAACATCATCACAATGAAATCAATTACCAAATTAAGAGAGAAAAAGAATAGAACTTAGAAAAATCAATGATATCCAAACAACCAATCTTCATATATCAAAATGTGTTTGTGTTCAATGAACGTAAATCAAAGGAACAGAAAACCTCACAAAATCTCTAAATGCAACCAAAGAACGGGCTGTCAATCTGTCTTTGGAAAGTGCGTCATTTATACTTCCTTGAACTCCAAGTAATCCTTCCATCCAAAAGTCATGTGATGCAAAGATCCACGTTGTTGGGATTGAAAGCCAACTTCCGTGGGGCGTCCAACCGTCGCAATTGTCCAAGTATTCTTTTTAATGTTGAAGGCTATCGAACATATAAAGCAATAACTCTAGGGTTTAAAGATAAAACCCTAAATATTTGGGCTGAAAAGAAATTGAGCCCGCTGGTATCAGAAAATACTCTAGCACGTCAGACGGTAGCAGAGAATACTTTGGCGCGCCAGACGGTATCAGAAAATACTTTGGTGCATTCCCAGCTTCCTTTTATGCTCCTTTTTGTCCCGCTTCAAAGCTTGATCCTTAAATATGTCATTTCGCTCCATAATTAGCCAATTTACTTGCAAATGCAATAAAACTTTGTGTAGATCTCGATTCTAACAATATAGGTAAATATAACCATAATTGCTATGAATGTATGTCTATGCATGCAAAATAAGGGAAAATCCATATAAATACATGCTTAAATATAGGTCATAATTCATGTCATCACTAGATAAGGATGGCACCGTATGAGGCATTGTATAGACGGATATGTCGTACCTCGTTATGTTAGGACGAGCCAGGGAGTTCTAGCATTGTAGCTCCATATCAGATTCATAACGACATGGCTAGAGTTGCTTTGATCCGGGAGAAAATGTTGGATGTAGAGAGCGGTTAGAGGTCGTATGCGAATAGGAGGTGTAGACCTCTCGAGTTCATGGTAGGAGATCAGGTTTGGTTGAGGGTATCACCTATGCGGGACGTCAGACGATTCGGAATTAAGGGGAAGTTAAGCCCCCGATATGTTGGTCCATTCGAGATTCTAGAGAGATTTGGTGAGGTAGCATACAGGTTAGCATTGCCACCGAGTTTGGAGGGTATTAACCCGGTGTTTTATGTATCTTAGCTCAGAGAGTACATACACGACCCGCGGCACATTTTTAGCCATGAGGACCTAGTGGTCGAGTCGGACCATACTTTTGCAGAGCATCCAATAGGTGGCTTTGCAGCATAGTACGAGACACCTTCGGTCGAAGGAGATACAGATGCTGAGAGTGTAGTGGTCGAGACGAGGAGCCGACGAGGCTACGTGGGATACCAAAGATTTTATCCGGATGAACTATCTTGAGTTTTACGCATGTTTAGCGATATTGATAGGACCGTCGGTTTAGTCCCGAGATCTTTCCTTGGTTATGCTTATGTGATTTATGACGTAATGTGATATATGTGTTTCGTATGAGTATGTGTCTACCTTGCGAGGTCTTGATATGATTATATTACTATGCTTCGGCTAAAGGACCGATAGTTGGCGTGTTTATGTGTTCTGAGCGTTTATAAGATATCTTTGACCGAGAGTGTTGCGTTTAGCAAGTTTTGGAACGAAACTTGTTTTTAAGGGAAATAGATGTGACGTCCGGAATTTTTATTCCGGTTAGTGAGCGAGTTTCAACCTTTCCGATTGTGCGGCTTTTCCGTAGACATGGGATGTTGAGTAACGGGATTTTATTGCAAAAATCCCGTTCCGACCCCTTGTTACCCACCTTTGTTTTTGGACCTTTCGTTCCTAGCACAAAGGAGACAAGGAGATCAGCTGACCCCTTGTTCCCCTCCCCCTTGTGCAGCTTGGATTCCTCTCTCTCCTCACTTGTGTTCACGTTACCCTCTTTCTCCACTCTTCCTCCCTGATGCTCTATTCTCCTTCATCTTCTTCCTTCGATCTCTTTGAGTGTGGACTACAGTAGGGGAGCATTCGATCCAGTCTGGTAAGCTTGTTCTTTCTTCCTTGCTGACCATTGATAGCATGTATTAGTCTATGTTTTGGGATTAGTTTAGACGTTTTATCTTCATAAATCTGCATGTATGGATGTATATTCTTTGATTATATTGTTGTTTTGTCTACCTTTGTGAGAATCGAGGTCTACACCTAGTTTCGTTGTAATTGTAGGGAAAATGGCACATTTTGGATCGAAATAGAGCTAAGGAAGTTAAGGAGTCATTGGAGCTACATTCTGGAGCTTTGAGGAGCTATAAAAGATCTCAGGAAGCATGGAAATGATTTAGAAGATTGATTTTGGACCAGATTCGAGATGATTTACATTCAGCTGAGACTCACCTCGGTCAGCTACAGTACTACCTCGACCGAGGTGATCTTGAGGAGCGTCCCGACCGAGGCGAACACCCTGCCGCCGGAGAGATCTTTATTTTTGGATGAGATCTTCTATTTTTGGAAGGAGAATATCATATATTTTGGCTGAATTTCTGGAAGGAAGATATTATATTTGGTTGATTTATTTTGAGAGATATGGATATATTTTCTAGGAAACTATCTTTTTAAGATATTATTATCTTTGAAAGATAATTCTCCTATATATATGGGCTAATTTTCTACAATTCAGCCATCTTCGGATCAAGAGATTTCAAATCTTCGGATCACTGATTTCTGGAGGATTTTCTGAAGAGTTTAAAAAAAGAGTTGAAGGAAGTTTTGAAGCTTGAAGTTCAAGGAAGGAAGGAATCATATTTGAAGTTGGCTTTGAAGGAGTTTGTAAGATCTTCTTAGTTTGGCTTTTGTTTTGTTGTCGTTTCTAATTTGTGACTTGAGGAACGTTGATTGTTATATGTTTGATTCAGTTATTGAGACCTTTGTCTTAAGGTTTTCTTGTTTGAATATTAATTCCTTTCTCATATATTTGATTATTGTTATCATGATGATTGTTGGCTAAGTTCTTTATGCGATTCTAGGGTGATTGGCTGAAAGTCGTGGGAAAGACGATGATAGAATGATCTTAATCCCAGCAGGACCCTGAAAGCTCGAGTCTTTACCTTAACCGTAGAACACCTCGGTCAGTCATTGAACATCTCGTCCGGGATGGAATATTACTGAACGAGGTGAACCTTTCCTGAACCTTATCTGAATTAAGAGTTTTAGTTTGCCAAATCCTATCCTTGTTATACTTTTCCTGGTTCAATGCAAGCCTAGGATGAGACTTACCCTGTGATTCCTTTGTTTGTTTACCCAAGATCATTTGTGATAGGTAGTAAAGGTTTATCCTTTATTGGGGTTTGAGTGGGCCTTCATCCCATCTTTGTGAGTTAACCTCAGACTTACCCGGTAAAGGTTAATTCTATTCCCTGGATGGTGTGTTGGTTTGATATTATAGTTCATTTCCTTAGTACCTTGAGACTTACCCGGTGATAGGATCTTTGGTTTGGAATAGTGAGTAGTGAGACTTACCCGGTGACCTATTCCCACCTTAGAAACATCTTCCCTTTGCAAACCTCAGCTTTGTCCACGTTATCCTTTGAGATCTTGAGTCGGAACCACAATTGGATGCTTTAATCCCTAGAATCCGCATTCCCTTTATTTGACTTTTATATCATCTTTGATTGCTTTAATTGTTGTTATTAGTTATTTGACAACTTGATTTCCGTGCTTTGTTTCACCATAGTCCCTGTGATCGACCCTTGAAATTCTTGCTTTTATTACATTTAATCCGTACTGTAACACCCCAAATTCTAAGAACTCGGGGAGCTACTGGTTAGGACCTCACAATGGGTCCCGACCTTAGTTTGACAATAATTTTACTAGGATCTTACAACAAGGCACAAAAGTATTAAAAACATTTGAAAACTTTAAACAATATATACATGAAAAATATGTATGAGCCTTACAAATCAAAGGTACTAAAACGACGCATATGAAGTATATAAGACAACCTCGTCCCCAACTAAATGAGTACGTGGACCCGGCTGACCATTCCCTCCGGATCTCTCTACAACTGTCTTAACCTGTAAGGCATCTACAAGCGGTATAAAACCGTTAGCTAACATTCTATGCATAAGTATAAAGGTAAAAGCACAATCACACATCATACACAATCAACATGCAACACTCAATCCTTTTATTATCTTTAATTAGGTGATAGGTCATTACTATTGATACTTATTTTGTGACACGAGGGATTGTCAAACCTCGCCCCTGTCCCCGTTTACCAACGTAGAATGGTACTAATGCATTTGACCGTCTACCGGACTGGGCTGGTCGCAGGGAACCTCCTAGACTCTCGCAAGAGCTAGGCAGATGATGTCACGACCCGTTATCAAACACTTGGGTCAATTACGTAAATAATAAAGTCGGCCTAAGCCGGTTTTTCGTTGTTTATCATAACTAACAAACACCACTCATACACATTACACTCATACAAGAAGCCAGCTAAGTAAGTCCGTGGAGTTACCAGAATCAAATCTCGACTCTCTTAATCACAACTCAATCTGTAACTGTATAACTCGGTTGCCTGTCAAAGGAGACAAGTGTGTCAGCACACTTTCTAGGTAATTAGAAGTCTAAGACTTCTAAGATAGTAGATCCTATTAGAACAGAATTTAA
Organism: Fagopyrum homotropicum; assembly: GCA_033239125.1. Taxonomy (NCBI): domain Eukaryota; kingdom Viridiplantae; phylum Streptophyta; class Magnoliopsida; order Caryophyllales; family Polygonaceae; genus Fagopyrum; species Fagopyrum homotropicum. Next base: position 95,888,183 of record BSWB01000007.1, on the reverse strand, counting down.
TACAGTACCAATTTATGGTAAAATGACTATTTTACCCTTGGTTCCGAAACTTCCAAAAATTCCATATATCATGCCTAAACTCTTATTTGAGACTAAAAAGTCATATTCTAACTCCTAAAGATGAGTTTGGTTACAAACTGGCAATTTACCTATTTTCCTATTTTTCGAAAGATCGTTAAGGTCCAACTTCAGCTTCAAATATGAAATTCGAATAAACGTATAAAAATTCCGAAATAATTGTCTAGATCATCTATGATATCCAATCTACTCATAGGAGAAAGAATTTCTTAAAACTGTTAAAGCATCACTTCTACAAAAATTTCTAAAGTTGGTTACAACACTTAACAAACAACACACTGTCTTAACTTTGAAAAATCATAACTCCTAAACTACTCGCTGGATTTATCCCAAATTTTGATATGTTCTACTATAAAATCTTATCTATAATATATCCAAAATTCAGCCGCAAAGGAGATCAAAATACTATTTAAAACTATCTCACAAAACCGAATTTCAGCACAACAGAAAAACTGCTTACGACTCCATCTTTGAAAAATCATAAATCCCAAACCACTCGCTGGATTCTTCACAAATTTTAATATGTTCTACAACAATATGTCAATCATATCATATCCAAAATTCAAGCCCAACGGAGATCAAGAGCTTATTCAAAACCATCTCACAAAACAACATCACTTGCTGTTTTCCCCAACACTCAGCACATTTATAAAAAATGCACGAGGCATCAACTTTGGAACACAATAACTCTCAAACCGTAACTCCGATTCTTCCCAAATTTTAGTATTTTATACTATGTACTACTGTCTATGACATATCCGAAAACCAGCCAAAAAGAAGAAGTCTAACTTACCCAAATCTGGACCCGAAGTTGTCTGTTTGTCACTTCCGAAAAGTCAGGAAAACGCTTGAATCTGTACAGCTCACTAATGCTTGTTCTGAGTAGGTTTAAAAACGGAACTAGTACATGTTAGCCAAGGGAAAGGTGGACTGAAATGTAGTGCAGCAAGGGGTACAAGTCTTACCCGATTCCGAGACTCGAATGCACGGAAAAGAAGAGGGCGGAAGGCTGTTGTGGCCAAGCGTGCGACTGCAGCAGGGAAGGCATGCCCACGGATCCAATAGGCGTACCTGCGGCACTGCAGGCCAAGCGTAGACGCGACTAGGGCTAGTCCGCTGCTGCTGCGTGTAAGGGTAGAGTTCCGGGTCGAGGGTGTTGACAATGAGGGAGGAATGACAGAGGTGCGAGGCTGGGCATCTGTTTGCTTGAAATCCGCTTCACCGCAAGGCTAGAGGGCTCGATACTACTGCAGAGGCTGGAAGGAGAGCCGATCCCGCGTCTGTCCGCTAGCGAGGTGTTTGCCGTGCAAGAAGGCGGTTGCTAATGAAGGATGCGGCTTGGCCTGGAGGCAAGAGAGCGCCGACGCTGGAGTCTACAGGAGAAGAGGGTCGGGGCTGCAGATCCGATGCGCTGTCAAGGAGATGACGAAGGACGGGAGGGCCGCTGTATGTTGCCAGCTTGCGTGGAGGAGAAGATGGTGCCGGCGTACGCGAGTTTTAGGAGACGTGAATAGAATCTAGGGCAAGGAAGAAGCTGAAGCAGCGGGTGTGTTTTGGGCTGGCCGGCCATACTCGAGATCAGGCCTTGTCTGGGCCTCGTCAAGGCTTGTTTGGGCTTTGTCAGCCGCTTGTCTGGGCCTTGTCAGCTGCTTGTCTGGCCTTGTCAACTGCTTGTTTGGCCTTGTCAACTGCTTGTGTAGGCCTTGTGAACTGCTTGTTTGGGCCTCGTCACAACTTGTCATGGTCTCGTTACAGCTTTGTCACAGTCTCGTCTCAGCCTTGTCATGATCTCGTCTAAAGTCGTCGTTAAGTATTAATTATAAGAATTAGGGTTTTATACAATTCCATTCTTTTATGTGAATTAAATTCTACATAAGATAATAAATAATTATAAGAATTAGGGTTTGATATAATTTTATCATTTTATATGAATTAAATTCTACATAAAATGATAAAATTTGTGAAGAAAGAAATACTAGATAGAATGGGAAACCGTCAACGGCTCGAAGTCCGAATTGATTCGTAATTAAACGGAATAAAAATTCCGGATATTACACGTACATTGCGGGTTCGCATATTGTTCAAGAATACTTCTTGGGTTATAAATATTAAAGTTTGCACACACCTTTTGGAGCGAACAAGTGTTTGGCGCCATTGCCAGGGGCTTGGTCTAGACCAAGTTTGGTTTCGGTTGTCTTTCGGGGCTATTGCCCTTGTTGCTATTGACTACTTTACATGAGTGTTTTCGCAGGATCTTTCCTTAGGTTTATGCGAAGAACTCGTGCTGGAAGGAAATCGTACCTTACGATCCCGAACTAGAAAAGACCTACAAGAGAAGATTGAAAGAAGCTAAGTTGGCCGATCAAGACAATCGCGATCTTGAAGCCGAATTGAAGGAGGCATTGAAGCAGCTACGCCTCAGTAAAGAAGAACTACAGCGAGAAAAGGATGAGACTCGCGCAAGAACAGAAGGAATCTAAGAAGATATGGCCGCTCTAAGGGCCCAGTTTCTGCCTCGACCGATCCCAGATCCTCGACCGAGGCATGACCCAGTTCAAATTGCCCCAGCCGAGATACACCTACCACCTCGGATGCCTATCCGAGATGTTCTTTTTGCTCGAGTTCCACAAACCCTGGGACAGAGGATGGACCCCAATCAGCAAGTCAGGCGTCCAGGAGTCAACCTAGGTGATCCAGCTGAGAATGATTATGAACTTCGACTGCAAGTTCTAACTATGATTCGAAAAGGTCAATTTGGAGGTTTGGAGAGAGAGTCTCCGCATCAGCACTTGCAAAATTATGAGACTCTGATGGAGACCTTAAGACCTTTAAGAGTGGAGAACAACAATTACAAGTTAAGGACTTTCAATTTCTCTTTGAAAGACAAGGCGCTTGCTTGGTATCAATCTCTTCCGTCCGGAAAAATCAACACTTGGGAAGAGATGACGATGAAGTTTCTTAATAAGTTCTTTCCTCGCTCCAAGACCGCTCAATTAAGGGGAAAGATCAATTCTTTTATTATGAAGGACAAAGAGACTTCGTCCAAGTAATGGGAGAGATTCAAGGATCTTCTATTGGATTTCCCACATCATGGGATTCCAAAGATCGAGTTGCTGGAAATTTACTTCAAGGGTTTGGATGGAGATACTCAATTCAAGCTCCAACTACTTTCCACCGGCACATTCATGGATATACAAATAGATGAAGCTTGGGATTTCATTGAAAATCAAGCTTTACACATGGAGAAGTACTCCCATCAAGGAATTGAAAATGGAGCAAGGAGAGTTAGCTTCCAAGACACATCATTAAATGGAGCTCAACTCACCTCGCTTAACAATGAAGTAAAGGCATTGAAGGAGCTCTTAGTGGCTCCAACGACGAAGGAGCAAGATGGAGGATATCAAGGAAGAAACAACTATCAAGGGCCGCGGAACAACAATTACAACAACAATAGAAACTCCAACAACAACTGGAGATCTAATCAACAAAATTCCGGTATCCCTTATTCTCATGCTAATAATGCTTTTAACACCCCTTCTTCTTCTTCTTCTTCTTCTTCTACTCCATTGAGAAGCCAGGAGCCTGCATCGAGTTCGTCTCAGCCAGAAAAGAAAGATGTTGTGCTGGAGGCAATTCTGATCAAGCTCAACGCTATGGAGACATCGATGAATTCATTTTCGAAGGCACAAAAAGCCTTAGAACAACAATTCTTCAACAAGGCGAATGAAGAGAAACGAGATCCAGGGAAGCTCCCAGCAAGGACAGAGAGCAACCCAAAAGGACAAATCATGGCTATAACAACACGTAGTGGATTGAAAACTGCGTATCCAATACCTCGGTCGAACCACGACCAGACGAACACTTCGGTCGAGGTGCCAACTGAGATGGAGCCCTAGAAAACGAAAGATAAATCTGAAGTTTATGTTCCACCTCTTGCTTATAAACCACCACTTCCATTCCCTCTGTCAAGGGCGAGAGAGCATCTAGACAAGCACTTTGGTAAGTTTCTAGACTTTATGAATAAACTACATATTAATAACCCTTTCCTTGATGTCATTCTAGGGATGCCCGCTGATAACACGATTTATGATGTTAGATTAGGCACTCATTTAGATAGTTTTCCCGCTCATTCATGCATGGTTTAGCACTAGTTCATGATGTTTGCACTCAATTCATGTATTTTGTCGAGATAGACGTCTACACGGAATTTTGCATGCTTTGTAGGTATCTTGGGAGATTTACGAGCTTAATCGATACATTTGAGGATCATTCCTCGAGATGACACACCTTCGGACTCATTGGGAAGCAAGTTAGGAGCTAAGGAGTACACATGCTTGTTGGTGCATGTCATGCACCAAATCGTGGCTTAATGATCCAAAACAAGCTGAGGCACCAAAATCACGGCCACTGGGACTTCCACGGGCGTGGAAATAGGCCGTGGTTTTCCCCAGAAAGCTGTGACAGCTGTCCCATGTTAGCATGAAATATTGTGATATTTTAGGCACGTTTTCTTAGTGTATTTCATCCATATTGATAGTCATTGATTAAGCATTGATGCATTTGTGAGTTAGTTTGCCTATATTGTCGATATAGAGGTCTACACAAGCTTTATGTTGATTGTAGGCGATTTAGAGCTAATTCCGAACGGATTGAGAAAGAATGGAGTTTGATTGAGCATGTCCAAGGATTGAGGACATCTCTAGGAGCTAAGGAAGGTGCTAACTTGAAGAATAGCACAAGACTAAGGAAACCACGAACTACCTCTAAACCACGCTCTAAAATACGGCCGTACTACATTCCACGTTCAAGTCCAGGGTCGTGGAACCTTGGCAAGAGAGGCGTGGTTCATTCCAGCAACTTCTACGGCCGTGGAGGGTTGTGTCAAACCGTGACCAATTTCCACGCTCTAAATTACGGGCGTGGAACCCTTCCACGACCGTGATCTTGGCGATCTTTTACACACACTTAGAAGCCATGATCTTCTGCGCAATTGGGCCGGGCCAATATTTTATCTTACACTATAAAAGGACGGAAGAAGAGAGATTCCGTCACCTTCGCTTACACTTTGCCTACGCAGATTGCATGTGCCTAGGGTTTCAAGATTTCCGTTGAGAGATTGCGTTTTGCTATTGGGATTTCTGGATTGACGGAAGAGTTGAAGATTTGGAAGATTGTTCGCAAGGAGATTACACTTCATACTTAGGTTCGATTAGAAGACGGATTGACATCCCGTTCTTCCTTCTTAATCTAAGATTGTGATTGCTTGTGTTATTCCGAAACCATTGACATTATTGTTCTTGATTTGTGGATTTGAGATTAGTTTGAAAGTTATTAAAGGTTTTCGGAAGTTTTCATCTTTTATTCTTTTAAATCTTGAATTTGATATCAATATGACTGTTGTTGGCTAAAAACCTTTAGCAATTCTAAGGTGAAGGGTTGATAGTTGTGGCTTAGATGATGATAGATCGATCGTAAACAGATTACCCCTCGATAGTTAGAGAGAATCGCCGACGAACCTAATCCACGGTCGGTTCTTGAGCTTCCACGGCCGTGGAACTCAAGAACTACCCGTAATTTTGTGTTAAGTTACGAACTTGCTTTTACTTTAATCCAAAGTTAAAGATTTGCTTTAACTTAGTCTTGGATTGCCTTTTCTAGGTGGTAGTGAAGCCTCAACAACCTCTACCTTGATTGTGAGTGTCACAACCTTAATCGGTTTAGTTAGTCTTGATCCTTGGATTATAAGTTTGGGTATTGACGTTAATTCGTGCCTTTAGATCTTTTCTATATTGAAGCCTCAACAACCTTTATAGAGAGTGTCTTTTAGGTAGGTCATATAAGGTTTTTGGAACTTCACCGTACGATTACCTTACATTCGTATACCTTTGCATACCTCAACTCTGTCCTTATATCTTTAGTATATCTTGAATCGATTGCCACAGCTAGATACCTAGATCTTTAGGATTGTTGTTTTCCCAATAATTTGAAAAGCTTCATACATTTACTTGCTTGATAATCTATAACTGGATTTAACCCCCCAAATCCCTGTGTTCGATACTCTGGAATTCTTGCTCAACTATATCGATCCGTACACTGCGGGTTCGCTTGCTTGATTTCTAGTTTTATAATTAAAGCTTATTTGCACGCACGCTAAGTGGCGAACAAGTTTTTGGCGCCGTTGCCGGGGATTTGGTTTAGGCTGAATTCGGTTTTCGGTTGTCAAGCTTGGGAGCTTTTCCCTTGTTATTTGATATCTTTTCAAGTGCATGCGCAGGTCTAGGAATAACAAAGACCTCTTACCTCTTGATCAAGAGCTTGAGAGGACTTTAAGGAGAAAGCGTAAAGAAAAGAAAATGGATGAAGAAAGAGAACGTGATCTCCAATCGGAGTTAGCGGAAAAGGAAGCTCAACTCCAATGGAGTGAGAAAACTCGTACGGAAGAGATGGATCGTCATCAAACAAAGGTTGGTGATCTATCGGACATGATGTTCCAAATGAGGTTGGAGATAAACAAACTTAAGGAGAAAAAGAAAAGGAGGAGACCGGGAAGATCAGTTAGAGCCAACTCATCCAATGAGGATAGCGACTCCTCCATGCCACCGCTAGAGGAAATTGATCCCACGATCAATGTGAATCCATTCTATCCACGGCCAGCTGCAAATCGCCAAGTTCCACCTAGGAATGCGAGGGTCGAACGTGTGGAAGAAGAGCCAAGAACTCTTGGCCAAAGGATGGATCCAACGCAGCAACCACGCCGTTTAGGTGTGAACTTTGATGTCGATGATGTACAAGGGTTTAGCTTCAACCCGCAGGTTATTACTCTTGTTCGCCAAAACCAATTTGGCGGAACAAGCGCTGAATCTCCACACCAACACCTACAAAATTTTGAGTGTATGATGGAGACGATGAAGCCGAAGAACGCGACTACCAACAACTATAAGCTCAAGCCTTTCTTCTTCTCCTTGAAGGGGAAGGCATTGTCTTGGTACCAAGATCTTCCTAGTGGGAAACTAGACACGTGGGAAGACCTTTCCGCGGAGTTCCTCAATAAGTTCTTTCCGCCATCCAAAACGGCGGAACTAAGAGGTAAGATTAACGCATTTTCCATGAGATCTAACGAAAGTTTGTTTCAATCTTGGGAAAGATTTCAGGATTTGCTCTTGGATTGCCCTCATCATGGCATATCCAAACTAGCACTATTGGAGATATACTATAAGGGGCTGGATGTGGAGACACAATTCAAGCTCCAATCCCTCTCATGTGGTACATTCATGGACATGAGGGAAGATGACGCTTGGGACTTCTTTGAGAAGCAAGCTAGGGTCATAGAGAAGTACTCTCATCGGAAAGTGGAGGGAAATCGTGTGGGGCAAGGAGCAAAGCTCACACATGAAGCTCAAAATCAAATTTTCTCCCTCAAGAATGAGATTAAAGAGTTGAAGGAAGCTATCAAGACCAACTTTCCAAAGCAAAACGGAAAGGATGTTGGTTATTTAGGCAACAACAACAACAACGGTGGTGAGAATACAAACCGCAACAACAACAATAACCGGAACAATAATCGGAACAATTGGAACAACAACAACAACCGGAACAACAATTGGAACAACAATAGGGGTTCAAACAACAACAATTGGCGCTCCAATCAACAAAATTACGGTTATTCTTATCCTTCCAATTCAAATTCACTAACTCCACCTTCTTCTTCTTCTCCTTTGAAAAGCCAGGGGCAAACATCTAATGGAGGAAGCACTTCGGGAAGGAGAAGCCCGATCCCATGTTGGAGACGATTTTGGGAAAGCTTCAAGGGTTAGGGACTCGCATCATCAAGGTTGATGATCACATAACTAAGGTTGATAAAGCCCAAAAGGTTTTAGAAAACCAAATGTTTACTCATGCGGAGGAAGTTCCTAGGAATCAAGGGAAACTTCCAGGAAAAACGGAGGACAACCCAAAGGAAAGGGTGATGGCAATCACAACTAGGAGCGGGGTGGCAACTACCGATCCGCAACCTAAGTTTGTTGAAGTGTCCGTTGAAAAAGAAAAAGAGAAGGGGAAGGAGAAGGAAGATGTCTACGTTCCTCCTCCGGCTTACAAACCTCCCCTACCATTCCCTCAATCTAGAGCAAGAGCGCGTCTAGATAAACAATTCGGTAAGTTTATAGAACTCATGAGCAAATTGCATATTAACATACCTTTTATTGATGCTATTGTAGGTATGCCGGCTTATGGCAAGTTCTTAAAGGAGCTCATCTCCAACAAGAGCAAGCTAGAGGATTTCGGAGAGGTTAAGATGAGTTCGGATTCTTCGGACCTCATCAAGACCATGAAAGAGAAGATGCTCCCAAAGCTAAAGGATCCGGGGTCATTTTGCATTCCCATAGGAGTGGGAGATGTCACATATGATGCATTATGTGACTTGGGAGCAAGTGTGATCATCATCCCACTTGCATTATGTAGGAAGATCGGTTTAGGCGACCCTAAACCGGTGAAGATGACGTTGTACATGGCGGATCGATCCATCACTCGTCCCGTCGGTATTGTAGAAGATGTCCCGGTCAAGCTAGGTAAATTCTTTGTACCCATTGATTTTGTTGTGCTTGACATTCCAGCAGATAGTCCGGTCCCGATCATCCTCAGAAGACCGTTTCTTGCCACATTCGGCTGCATGGTCGATTGCAAGAATGCTAGACTTGCCTTTGACATAGGAGAAGAGAAGGTAGAGTTCGTTCTTTCCACTCTAGTGAAGGAACCAATCTTTGATGAGGATATATTCAATATCCATGATGAAGAAGGGTTGTATAGAGAGGAGGTAAGTACTATTCTCTTCAAAGATCCTTTGCAAAAGGTTATTACTATGAGTCTAATGAATGTAGGAGAAGAAGAGGAGTGTAATGAGGCAATTGAAGCCTTAGAAGCACAAGATGAAGTGTGTGCGACGAGGCAGAAAACGTACGGATCCACGGCCATACACTATATTCCACAGCCGTGGATTTCACCAACCAAAGCGTGGCTCACTCCAAAGGGTTACACGGTCGTGGAGGAAACAGAGCACCCGTAACTACATTCCACGCCCAAAATCACGGCCGTGGAGCATACAGAGGAACCGTAATTTTGGTCGTGGACGAAGGTAATCATGCTTCTTCTTCAACTTCTCTTGATTCTTCTCCAACACCTTCTACTTCCTTAGACACTTCTAAGGAAGCATCGGAAGCTCCTCAAGAGCCATTGGAAACTCCTGCAGCTATGGAGTTGAAACAACTTCCTACACATCTAAGGTATGCGTTCCTAGGGCCTAACTCTACTTATCCGGTAATTGTTAGCTCCGATTTAACCATAGATGAACATAGTAAGCTTATGGTTGTCCTTAGGAAACATAGGAAAGATTTAGGTTATACTATTGAGGACTTAGTAGGAATTAAACCTTCCCTATATATGCACAAGATATTAATGGAAGAGGACTTTAGGACTTCAAGACAACCTCAAAGTCGGTTAAATCCGACCATGAAAGAGGTTGTCAAGAAGGAAATTCTTAAATTGCTTGATGCAGGTATCATCTACCCTATCTCCGATAGCAAGTGGGTGAGTCCGGTTCAAGTAGTTCCAAAGAATGGAGGAATGACGGTCATCACCAACAAAAACAACGAACTCATTCCTACTCGAACCGTAACGGGATGGCGGATGTGCATAGACAACCGCAAGCATAACAATGCGACGAGGAAGGACAACTTCCCATTGCCATTCATCGATCAAATGCTTGAAAGGTTAGCGCAACATTCTCATTTCTGTTATCTTGATGGATATAGTGGTTTCTTTCAGATTCTGATACACCCGGATGATCAAGAGAAGACCACGTTCACGTGCCCATGGGGTACGTTTGCTTATAGGAGGATGTCGTTCGGGCTTTGCAACGCCCCAGCCACCTTTCAAAGGTGCATGATGGCCATCTTCTCCAAATACATTGAGGAAATCATGGAGGTTTTTATGGATGACTTCTCCGTATATGGTTCCTCTTTTGACATTTGTCTTTCTAACCTTGCTCTTGTATTACAAAGGTGTGAAGACACTAACCTAGTTCTTAATTGGGAGAAGTGTCAATTCATGGTTAAGGAAGGGATTGTTTTAGGACACTTAATCTCTAGTAGAGGGATTGAGGTGGATAAAGCGAAAATAGAGACTATAGAGAAGCTTCCTCCCCCAACTTCGGTGAAAGGGATAAGAAGTTTCCTAGGACATGCTGGATTTTATAGACGCTTCATTAAGGATTTCTCTAAAATATCAAAGCCGCTAACTAATCTATTGATGAAGGATGCAGTTTTTGAGTTTTCACAGGAATGCTTGGATGCGTTTAACATGATTCGGAAAGCTCTAATTTCAGCTCCTATTATCCAACCTCCGCATTGGAATCTTCCCTTTGAGGTTATGTGTGATGCTAGTGACGTAGCTATAGGAGTTGTTCTTGGACAAAGAAAGGAAGGGCGAACCCATGCCATATACTACGCTAGCAAGACGCTAGATGAAGTGCAGCTCAACTACGCCACTACGGAAAAGGAATTTTTAGCCATTGTTTATGCAATTGATAAATTTCGCTCTTATCTTGTAGGTGCAAAGGTGATTGTATACACGGATCATGCTGCGATCCGGTACCTCCTTGCAAAGAAGGATGCGAAGCCCAGGCTAATTAGATGGATTCTTCTCCTACAAGAATACAATCTAGAGATCCGCGACAAGAAGGGTTCGGAAAATTCTGTTGCGGATCATTTGAGTCGCCTAACACATCTAGAGGACGACCACCTACCTATAAATGACTCCTTCCCAGACGAGCATTTACACATTATAGAGGAGTGCATCGAAGTAATCTCCAAAGGTAACGAACCATGGTTTGCTGATTTTGTTAACTATTTGGTTTGTCAGGAGATACCGCCCGGATTATCCTACGCACAAAGAAAGAAGTTCTTTAAGGATGTTCGGGAATACTTTTGGAATGAACCTCTCCTCTTTAAGAGAGGTCCGGATGGCATCATTCGGCGATGTGTGCCGGAAGATGAGATGCAAAGTGTCATCCGCCATTGTCATTCACTACCATGTGGAGGACACGCTAGTTCAAACAAAACTAGCGCTAAGGTATTGCAATCTGGATTCTTTTGGCCTACTTTATTTAGAGATGTGCACACCTTTGTTTCCTGCTGTGATGCTTGTCAAAGAACAGGAAATATCTCTAGGAGGAATGAGATGCCTCTCAATAACATCCAAGATGTGGAGATTTTCGATGTTTGGGGAGTTGACTTTATGGGACCGTTCCCATCATCTTGTGGAAACCAATACATACTCTTGGCGGTGGATTATGTTTCTAGATGGGTGGAAGCAATTGCCTCTCCCACCAATGATGCCATGGTAGTGGTCAAGTTCTTTAACAAGACCATCTTCCCACGATTTGGGACACCAAGGACTATCATTAGTGATGGAGGTTCTCACTTCATTGCCCGGCGCTTTGAAGCTCTTCTAGTCAAGTATGGGGTTACTCACAAGATCGCCACCCCTTATCATCCACAAACTAGTGGACAAGTTGAGATCTCAAACCGGGAGATCAAAGGAATCCTAGAGAAGACGGTTTCAGGGACAAGGAAGGATTGTTCCTTGAAGCTTGATGATGCATTATGGGTGTACCGGACTGCGTACAAGACTCCCATAGGAACCACACCATACAACCTTGTGTATGGAAAGTCTTGCCACTTACCGGTAGAGTTAGAGCACAAGGCGTTTTGGGCCATCAAGTGGTTGAATTTCAGCATGAAGGAAGCGGGAGAGAAGCGTCTCTTGGACCTTAATGAGCTTGAAGAACTCCACTTGAACGCTTATGAAAACGCCAAGATTTATAAGGAGAGAGCAAAGCGTTGGCATGATAAGCATATCATTCCAAAGGACTTCAAAGAAGGAGATCAAGTTCTCCTCTTCAATTCAAGGCTTCGTCTCTTTCCAAGTAAGCTTAAATCTCGTTGGACCGGACCTTTTCTAATTAAACGTATTTTCCCCCATGGCGCAGTTGAAGTATGGGGTGAAGCGGGCGGAAGCTTTAAGGTGAACGGTCAACGACTAAAGAAGTACACTCCGGAACTCCAAGTTGAAGAGTTCGCGCCCACTGCACTCGAATAAGTGCGAATTTGGTCTAGCTACGGACCTTAAACAAAGCGCTTCTTGGGAGGCAACCCAAGGTATTGCATTTATGTTTTTGCTTTTGATTCATAGTTTAGTTTAGTTTAGACGTTTTTGCTTTCTTTTGCCTTCGATACCTCCGGTATGTTCGTGTTTTTGGATGTAGGAACAGTGGGAAAAGAAAAGAGAAGAGTAAGTTTGAAGAAAAGTGACGAAACTTGGACTTTGGAGCATTACAGAGAGTTCCACGGCCTAAACCACGGTCGTGGAACCCTCTGAGACCGTAATTTACAAAAGCCTTTGAAAAATCACCAAAACCACGGTTCCATACATTTCCACGGCCGTGGAACCCCCGACAGACCGTGTTTTTCCAAAATTTTTATGGCCACTATATAAACCACGTTTCTTCACAAAACACAACATCACAACCCATTCCACGCCCAAAAACGCCGAAATCCCTTCCCTCACCTCAAATCTTCGTTCGTTAATCGTTTTTAACGATTCTTCGGCCAAAACAGAAGCAAATTCGATCACCAACACGATCCAAGCAACAATTCGGGCAGCAATTCACCGAGGAAAGCAGAATTCGGATTTAAAAATCCGAAAACCTAGGTTTTTTCGCTCTTCTCTATCTTTGTCGATTCAGACTTGCATTTGCTAGATTTTTTAGGAATAACTGATTGGAATTGGAAGAGAATTAGTCTAGGACTGCTGCTGTGAAATTTGGTGTGATTTTGCTGAGTTTTGAGAAAAGTCGAGACAAACCACGGTTCCTGTAGCTTCCACGGCCGTGGAACACCAAGAACAAGCCGTGGTTTTGCCAGAAAATGGATTTTGTGAGGAGAGTGTCCGGTAGGAATAAGGACAAGAACAAAGACAAAGATAAGAGTAAAAAGAGGAAGGGAAACCCCTCTTCCTCTTCCTCCTCTAGAGCACCACCACCTTCATCCCCTTCACCTCCATCATCACCTTCATCACCACCTCCACCTAGGATCCCTACCATTCATGAGGATCATCTCGATGCCTTAGAGAGGATCCATGAGAGGACGGTCATAGGACCTAGATACCTACTGTTGGAGGATTTAGAGCCTCTACATGTCATAGGGGATCTTACTTGGCTCTTGGATAGATCCGGATTAGTCATCTTCTCGGCTATTCGAGAAGATGCTTATGAGGAGATTATGAGAGAGGTTGTGGTTTCTTTTGAGCACAACAACGTTGATAGGACAGTTTCTTTCCGGCTGATGGAAAGAAACTATGATTTCTCCATCCGGGAGTTTGGAGCCTTCTTTGGGTTCCATTAGACCTTCAATGGTCGTTTCCCCAGCGGCGTTTACGCCAAGGATTTTTAGGAGGAGGTTGCTATGGTGTATGCCAGCGAGGACCGCTGGCAACCAGCTGACACCAAGGCTAGATTGATGTACCATCTAGCCTTGAAGATAGCTCATAGGGTACTTTATGAGTGTCTCTTCCCTAGGACGGAGACACCTCAGAAGATCAAGACTGATGAGCTCTTTCTTCTGTACTGCATGTTGTATGGACGGCCTGCTGACTGTGCCACCCTCTTAGCTGCTACCATGAGCAAGCTAAAGAACAAGAGGGCTGACAACATTGGATATGGTGGGATAGTCACCCACCTTGCTAGGGCATTAGGGGTAGACTTTTCTGCTTGCACACGTATCCCCACTGTACCCTTAGGACTTCAGGCCCTTATGACTAGAGGCCTCATCTTCCCTACCCATAGAGGTCCACCTTATGCTGCCATGCCATGGGAGTGTAGGACGGGGAGAGGTATTGAGTGGCTCCCAAAGTATTCCATTATGGCTGGACGCCATAACTGGAAGGCGACGTTCGCTGCTATGCATGCGAACAGGATTGTAGCCCCTCCATATGTCCCACCACCACCAGTTGTAGAGGAGGAGATGGGAGGAGACGAGTATGAGGGAGGAGGAGGAGCTGAGCAGGACTTTGGCACATTCCCGGATCAGCCGGACGCAGCTCCTGACATGCCTAGACGTTCTCCCCCTCCCGCCAGAGCTTCAGGATCTTCTTCTCGCCGTGCCAGTGTCAGCGAGAGGCCCACTTGGATGGAGGCCCCTCCTGCGTGGTACGGAGCTCCACCACCATGGTCTACACAGGCACCGCCGCCACCAGTACCAGCACCTTCAGATGCACCGGGATGGTACAGCCAGCCGCTTGGTTGGTATGAGCAATTGCCAGATTGGGCCACCAGCCTTTCAGATAGAGTGGGAGCTTTGGAGATCCGCGCTAACGCTAGGGACACACGTATGGACGACCCTGACCACATGATGAGAGACGTCTGCCGCCAGCAGTTCGGACGGTACTATGATCCTAGCTTCTCTCCGTTTCCACCTCCACCGCAGTGATGACCTTGCATGGTCGACAGTTTAGCCGCTCCACCACCGTTTTGTGAGTTCTTTTTCTTTCTTTCTTTTCTTCTTTTTCTTTTATTTGAACATTAGGGACAATGTTTGTTCCAAGTATGGGGTGGGGTGTGACTAATCGTTTGTAATAACTCTTACTCACTTTATTTGCTTCTATCGAGACTATATTGCATGTTTCATTTTATTGCTACACGTTTCATTATTGCATTGTATGAAAAAGAGTTTGAAAAACCCATAAAAATTGAAAAATTTTGAAAATTTTGTGCTTCTAAGGATAGAGATGATTTCTATGATAATCACAACTTGTGAATTGAGTTTTGATGACAATCGTATGCTTAAACAATTAGTGAATTGAAAAGAAATTGAATGAGTTGAATGTACCTCTTTTGCAAATATCATAATGTGATGAATGTTACCTAAATCATGTTGAGGAATTAAGGTTGAAATCACATAATAAGTTCTTATGCTTCTTTTTGAGATGATTAAGGCAATTCGATTTTCTTTCTTCTTTCTTTGATCATTTAGCCCCTCATTGAAATATTGACCTCCTTTACCTATCCGGGAATTTGGAGGAGTTGAATGAAAAAGCCATGTTTGATGTGGGAGGGCCATGAAAGCAATACTTTGCATTCAAAGGAATAGAAAGAAATTATAGGTTTGGGGAAGTCAGTCATGATGATGAGTAACTCGGCACCATTCACATAGACGGGTGTTTGTGTCTTGCCAAAGTCGGATTGAGCGATATTCCTAGCGGATTTTGGTATGTGCGCTAAGGGTTTGAGGCATCTCATAAAAATTGAGAAACGCCAATCTCCTAGGCTTCGGTTTTTGTGCACCTCTATCCATAACTCCAAAACTAAAGTCGAAAAATGAAAAGAATAGAGCGAAGCTCTAAGTTGAAAGTGCTGCGGAAACCGCAAGAGAAGAAGAAAAGAGTAGTTGTCCAATTTCCCGGATTCATGCACCACATTCCTTAAAGTTTTCCTTCCCTTTCCACATTCTAGACCTTGTTTGAAAGTCCTTAAGATCAAAAGAATGTTATATGTCTTGGTGATCTAAATTGAAGTTTCTTATGATTGATTTTGATAATGTTTGAAGGTTATGATGTTTACATGGAGGTTTGATTGATTCATGAGCTTTCTTTATTCTTTACTCTTTGATTATGTATATGAAAGTCTTATAAACGAATGAAGCAAGATTTGAGAATGATCTATTGATTAGAAGGCACATTCATCGAAAAGAAGTTTTGCTTTGAGAAGGTACACATATTTCATCCTAACTTGAGTTTTAAAGCTTTGAAAGACCTTGCTTAGGGACAAGCAAGTGGCAAGTATGGGGTTATTTGTTAGCATGAAATATTGTGATATTTTAGGCACGTTTTCTAAGTGTATTTCATCCATATTGATAGTCATTGTTTAAGCATTGATGCATTTGTGAGTTAGTTTGCCTATATTGTCGATATAGAGGTCTACACAAGCTTTATGTTGATTGTAGGCGATTTAGAGCTAATTCCGAACGGATTGAGAAAGAATGGAGTTTGATTGAGCATCTCCAAGGATTGAGGACATCTCTAGGAGCTAAGGAAGGTGCTAACTTGAAGAATAGCACAAGACTAAGGAAACCACGAACTACCTCTAAACCACGCTCTAAAATACGGCCGTACTACATTCCACGTTCAAGTCCACGGCCGTGGAACCTTGGCAAGAGAGGTGTGGTTCATTCCAGGAACTTCTACGGCCGTGGAGGGTTGTGTCAAACCGTGACCAATTTCCACGCTCTAAATTACGGGCGTGGAACCCTTCCACGACCGTGATCTTGGCGATCTTTTACGCACACTTAGAAGCCACGATCTTCTACGCAATTGGGCCGGGCCAATATTTTATCTTACACTATAAAAGGACGGAAGAAGAGAGATTCCGTCACCTTTGCTTACACTTTGCCTACGCTTATTGCATGTGCCTAGGGTTTTAAGATTTCCGTTGAGAGATTGCGTTCTGCTATTGGGATTTCCGGATTGACGGAAGAGTTGAAGATTTGGAAGATTGTTCGCAAGGAGATTACGCTTCATACTTAGGTTTGATTAGAAGACGGATTGTCATCCCGTTCTTCCTTCTTAATCTAAGATTGTGATTATTTGTGTTATTCCGAAACCATTGACATTATTGTTCTTGATTTGTGGATTTGAGATTAGTTTGAAAGTTATTAAAGGTTTTCGGAAGTTTTCATCTTTCATTCTTTTAAATCTTGAATTTGATATCAATATGACTGTTGTTGGCTAAAAACCTTTAGCAATTCTCAGGTGAAGTGTTGATAGTTGTGGCTTAGATGATGATAGATCGATCGTAAAAGATTGGACCCTGAGAGGTAGAGAGAATCGCCGACGAACCTAATCCACGGTCTGTTCTTGAGCTTCCACGGTCGTGGAACTCAAGAACTACCCGTAATTTTGTGTTAAGTTACGAACTTGCTTTTATTTTAATCCAAAGTTAAAGATTTGCTTTAACTTAGTCTTGGCTTGCCTTTTCTAGGTGGTAGTGAAGCCTCAACAACCTCTACCTCGATTGTGAGTGTCACAACCTTAATCGGTTTAGTTAGTCTTGATCCTTGGATTATAAGTTTGGGTATTTGACGTTAATTCGTGCCTTTAGATCTTTTCTATATTGAAGCCTCAACAACCTTTATAGAGAGTGTCTTTTAGGTAGGTCATATAAGGTTTTTGGAACTTCATCGTACGATTACCTTACATTCGTATACCTTTGCATACCTCAACTCTGTCCTTATATCTTTGGTATATCTTGAATCGATTGCCACAACTGGATACCTAGATCTTTAGGATTGTTGTTTTCCCAATAATTTGAAAAGCTTCATACATTTACTTGCTTGATAATCTATAACTGGATTTAACCCCCCAAATCCCTGTGTTCGATACTCTGGAATTCTTGCTCAACTATATCGATCCGTACACTGCAGGTTCGCTTGCTTGATTTCTAGTTTTATAATTAAAGCTTATTTGCACGCACGCTAAGTGGCGAACATGCATCCCACGATCTTCATGGCCGACTCTTGCAATTTGTTGAGGATATAAGGTGGTCCTGCAGGTTGTTATGACAGACCCCATCACTCCATTCTCTCCCACACTCTCAACAACACAATATTCTCTCATTGGAAGATTGGATGGGAGCTACCATTGGAGAAGAAGAAAGGCTTCCATTGGAGAAGAAGAAGAAGCACACTAGTTCATAGTTCCATAGTCTTTTTGAGTGATTTTGAGTGAGCTTTGTGAAACGTTTTGCAAGGGTTTGTAAGAAACGATTCGAACCTTCTTTTGAAGGATTGTAAGTCCTTCTTGAACCTTGATTTAGCTTGTTTTACTCGTTTCATTTGCTTAATCCATCTTTCATTTCATCTTCTAGCCATGGATTCTATGATTTTATACTTGTTGAGTTTGATTGTTAAGATGCATGTTGTTGGCTAAATAGATGCGATTCTAGGGTAAGGAAAAGATGGTTATGGCTTGGACTATGATAGAATAGACTTAAATGAATACTTGGATGACTCGCTTGATTGAACCTAGTCACTATTTAAAACCACGGTTGGATCTTGCCCTTCCACGGCCGTGGAAAGGGATGAACAGCCCGTAATTCTGACCAACTCGTTTGATTTGATAAAACTAAGTGCTAGGATGTTAGATTGTTGAAATCCTAGTATTTGTTGAGCTAATTCTATCCTAGGGTGACCTAGTGTTAACAACTAAGTGTTAGAAGAGACCTACCCGGTGATTCTTGCTCTTAGATACCAAAGATGACAAACTCTAGGTAGTAGTGAGCCTTACAAGCCGCTATTGGACTGAATGTGCTAGGATAAGTGTTTAGGACTTGCCTTCCCGAGACTTACCCGGTAAGGAGAGGTTAGATCCCTAGATAACCATCCGGTTTGTGTAGATATCCCTTCCTTAGGCTCCTAGAGACTTACCCGGTAATAGGACCTTAGGAGCGGGATTAGTGGATCATGAGATCTACCCGGTAATTGACCCCATTTGAGAAACATTCCTTCCCAACATACTATAGTTTATCCAGGGTTGATTAGAAGCTTGAGTCCAATGCCATAACCGGAATTTCCAACCCCTAGAATCCATTTTTCTCTTTTTGATCACATATTTCGTGTTTGCCTTGTTTATTTGTGTTTTAGCTTGATTTTTTAGTTTGTTTTGCAACCTTATATCATTGTGATCTTTGATTAATCACCACAAAAGCAACCCAAAAACATTGAGATTTTCATTTCTTTATTTCTTTCTCTTTTCTTAGCCTAGATCAACACTATCCTTAGTCACTAATCGATTCAATTTCACCTCATTCTTTGTGTTCGACCTCGGAATACTATCCCTACTACAAAACGTCCCGTACACTGCGGGTTCACTAGGAGTTAGGAGAAATATATCGAGTATAAATTTAAGGCTTTTTGCGTGCTATTCCTTAGCATAACACCCGCCTATGGGAAGTTTCTGGAAGAAATCCTATCAAGGAAGAGGAAGCTGGAAGATTTTAGGGAAGTAAGGATGACATCTAAGTCTTCGGAGCTCATTCAAATCATGAAGGAGAAGATGCCACCTAAATTGAGGGATCTCGGTTCATTTTGCATTCCCATTCAAGTTGGGGATGTAACCTATGATTCATTGTGTGATCTAGGAGCCAGTGTGAGTATCATTCCGCTGGAGCTTTGTGAGAAAGTCGGACTTGGAGAGCCCAAGCCCGTTAAGATGATGTTATACATGGAGGATCGCTCCATTACCCGTCCCATAGGTATTTTGGAGGACGTTCCCATCAAGTTAGGTAATTTCTGCATACCTATAGACTTTGTTGTGCTTGACATTCCCGCAGATTATCCCATTCCTATCATTCTCGGGAGACCATTTCTAGCAACTTTGGGTTGTAACGTGGATTGTAAGAACGCCAAGTTGAAATACAACATTGGTGGAGATCATGTGGAGTTTGCATTTTTGGCTGCAATAAAGGAAGAACCGCTGGAGGATGACATCTTCAACATCTATGATAAAGAAGAATCACAAGAATTGGTGAGCTCTATCCTTATTAACGATCCTCTTGAAAGAGTTCTTAGTTTCAGTTTAATTGAGGAAGGTATAGATGTCTCTTATGATGCAGATATACGGAGGTTAAAGGAATTGGAAGCATATCCAGGAGCTAGATTTGATAGACTGCTTCAGGAGAAGAAAAGCACGTTAGGTTTCAGTCCAGTTCCAGTACCTCGACCGAGGCACTTCCTGGACCAAGCAAGGTGTTCTTATCTGAAGAACATTTCGGTCACCCACCTTGGGCCTCAACCGAGGTCGCAAGCGAGATGATGTCAACTGAGACTTTTGAAAGTCCAATTCTTCGATCTAACTCCACTTCACTGGAAGGAGAAGGTAGAGATCCACCGCAGAAAGCACCCCCAGTCGTGGAGCTTAAACCACTTCCGAGTCACTTGAGGTATGCTTTCCTTGGTCCAGATTCAACTTATCCCGTTATCGTTAGTGCTTCCCTTTTTGAAACCTGAATTTTCTAAACTGATGCATGTTTTGAGGAAACATCGAAAGGCTTTGGGTTATACTATTGATGATCTTGTTGGTATTAAGCCTTCTTTTTGCATGCATAAGATACTAATGGAAGACGATCATAAGACTTCACGGGATCCTCAAAGACGGTTAAATCCGATCATGAAAGAGGTTGTGAAGGAGATTTTTAAGTTGTTGGATACAGGTATCATATTTTCCATATCGGATAGCAAATGGGTGAGCCCGGTGCATGTAGTTCCAAAGAAAGGAGGGATAACCGTTGTGACGAATAAGAACAACGAGTTGATTCCAACTAGGACCGTTACGGGCTGGAGGATGTGTATTGATTATAGGAAGTTGAACGTGGCCACTCGGAAGGACCACTTCCCGCTTCCCTTCATCGACCAAATGCTTGAACGGTTAGCTCAATACTCCCATTTTTGCTATCTAGATGGTTATAGTGGCTTCTTTCAGATTCCTATCCATCTGGATGATCAAGAGAAGATCACTTTCACTTGTCCATGGGGGACGTTCGCTTATAGGAGGATGCCATTCGGATTATGTAACGCACCTGCCACCTTTCAGCGTTGTATGATGGCTATCTTTTTCAAGTACATTGAGGAGATCATGGAGGTATTCATGGACGACTTTTCGATATATGGTTCCTCTTTTGATAATTGTTTAGCTAACCTTTCTCTAGTGCTACAACGTTATGAAGACACTAATCTTGTTCTGAATTGGGAGAAGTGTCATTTTATGGTTAGCGAGGGGATCGTTCTAGGATACCTCATTTCCGACCGAGGTATTGAGGTCGATCGAGCTAAGATCAAGACTATTGAGAAACTTCCTCCCCCTTGTTATGTTAAGAGTGTGCGGAGTTTTCTCGGGCATACAAGTTTCTACAAGAGGTTCATCAAGGATTTCTCAAAAATCTCTAAACCGCTAACTAATCTTTTGAATAAGGATGTTGTTTTTGAGTTTTCACATAAATGCCTTGATGCTTTTTACAAGATAAAGGAAGCGTTGATTATCGCTCCCATCATTCAACCTCCCGATCGGACCTTGCACTTTAAGATCACGTGTGATGCTAGTGATGTGGCCGTAGGAGCGGTACTTGGACAAAAGAAGGAAGGCCGGACCAATGCCATTTACTATGCTAGCAAGACGCTAGATGAAGCTCAACTGAACTACGCCACCACCGAAAAGGAGCTATTGGTAGTTGTTTATGCTTTTGAGAAGTTTCGATCTTACCTAGTGGGAGCGAAAGTTATTGTTTACACTGACCATGCAGATATTTGCTACTTGCTTGCTAAGAAGGATGCAAAGCCGCGCGTTATTCGTTGTATTCTCTTGCTTCAAGAGTTTGACCTAGAGATTCGCGAGAAGAAAGGATCCGAGAATTCTGTTGTGGATCACCTCAGCCGGCTACCTTCCTCCTCGCTCGAGAAGGACGACCTACCCATAAATGATTTGTTTCCCGATGAGCACTTGCATTTGTTGGGACATTGGATAGAATCCTTTGTTTCACTCCATGATTAAGATGAAGTATGGGGTGAGGACACCTTCCAGCATATTTGAGGATGATGTACGGTCAAGCTTGCGACCTTAAATCAAGCGCTTCTTGGGAGGCAACCCAAGGTATTGCTTGTAAGAGCTTGAGTCTTTGGAGCCTAGGAGCCTTGTTGAGCCTTAGTTTATCTTGCCTTGACCCTGTCAGCCACCCCAGTGGACCCTGTGAGCCGCCCCTGCGCCATAGGTGAACCGCCCTTGCGCCTTAGTTGATCCGCCCCTGCGGTTTTGTACGGCTACATCCACCTTTGTTGACCTCTTGACTTTGCTTTTGGAGTAGCTTCCTATATAAGCTTCATAACCTTCTGATGAAGGGTTTCTTCACTTCACTCCAGTTCCTTCATCTCCCTTAGGTTCCTCTTCTCCTTCCTCTTCTCCTCTTTGCTCTTTCTTGATCTTGTGAGAGAGTTCTTGAAATTTTGGTATTGGTTTCGGTTGTGGATGATCCTGAGCTTGTTGTTGAGTGTTGTTGCTGTTATGTTGAGGTGGTGAGGTGTGTTGGATGCTCCTAGTCGCTGCTTAGGGTTGTTGTGGTAAGCTCTTCATCTTCCATCTTCTTTCCTTATTCTTCTTTGCTTCTTTCTTCCTTTCTCTAGCTTAGGATCACAAGCTAGGCTTGGTTGGATCCTTCGTGGATGCTTTGATGATCATATATGTGTATATATGTATATTTGTTGATGTGGTGTGTTGAAGAAGTGAAGAGAGTCGAGAAAGGGATCGAAGAGAAGTCGGGACCAAATCTCTGCACAACTGGCCGCCCCTGTGCCTGAAACCAGCCGCCCCTGCGCCTGAAACCAGCCGCCCTTGCGCCTGGTGTGAGCCGCCTCTGCGCCTCATTAGGTCAGCCTTGTGTTCCTTGCTTCTGTTGGTGCATACCTTGTTGGTATGTCTTCCTTCCTTCCTTTCCTTTGGCCTTGGCTTAGATGTTGGCTAGGCTAGCTTGGTTAGGATGGTTTATATATTGGAGATGTGCCTTAGGCACTTGTGTTGATTTTAAGGTTATGCTATAGGCATATGTGAGCTTGTTATGATCTTGAGGTTTAGATTGAGGTTGTAGGTTTGTTTTGGTTATGCAAACGTGTCTCCTAATCCTTGTAGTTTGTGATGTTGTGTGCCTTGCTATTGCAGGCATTCGGTTTCTTTCCAAGGGGAAGTTGTGGCGTGGTATTGGATACGAGTATATGAAGTAAGTCCATAGGACTTACTTAGCGTTCAGTCATGAGTTTGTGTGATTGTGATGGTTGTGTGTGTTCATATGATTGTGCATTTATAACCTAAACCAGACTAGGATGACCTTTTATTTCATTTAAATGGCCCAAGTGTATTATAACGGGTCGTGACCACTTGCCTCCGCCTGCTAGTAGGAGGAGGTGCCCTGAAAATGATCTCACAGGAGGGGATGAGTGATGATCACCCTCATGCAAAACTCCTGTGTTACGTTAGATGCGACGGGGTTCTTGAGGCTCCTCGTGTTACAAAAGAAGTTGAATTAGTAATAGAATAACGTAAATGAAAGATAATAAATGAATGTGTGTGGCATTATATGTATGAGATGTTGGTGTGTGTTTGTGCTGTTACTTATTCATTGTTGTAGCTAACGGTGTATACTGTGTTGTAGATGACCTGCAGGTTAGGAAGACTGCAGAGTGAGCTAGGTGGTGTGACCAGCCGAGGACTTCTGTACATTAGGATGCATGGGATATGGGATCTTTTCTATCAGATGTTCGTGTTTGATGTTTTGTACTCAGCTTTGTGTTTGTAAACTCTTATGATGTATCATATACAGCTTTTATGTATTTGGTTTTAATTTACATGTGCCTTGTTGTAAGATCTAGTGAACTTGTTGTCAAGCTAGGGTCAGGATCCATTGTGAGATCCTAGCCCAATGTAGCACTCCAAGTCTTGTGGATTTGGGGTGTTACATTGCTTTCTTTTCCCTTTTTCTAGTTTAGTTTAGATAGTTTGCTTCGTGTTTTGTGCGTCCTCCAAGATAGGAATCAGGTACTCTCTAAGAAGAAATTACAACTCAGAAGCAACATGGAAGGACAGAAGATCGAGAAATTAAGAAAACGGAGCTTGACTAAGATAGATCTTGGATGTTGTCAGAACGCCTCGACCGAGATGTTCTTCGCCAACCGAGATGGTCTTATCTAGGAGTTGTTTCTTATTTCTTTATGCAGCTCAGCTATGTCCGGTAAGTACTTTGTTCCTTTAGACTTATATTTGACTCATTGGGACAATGCTTCCCAAGTATGGGGTATTTGGATGTACTTTATGTGACTTATGTGTATGTTTGTATCACTCCCTTGGATATTTATTCTATTTACTTGGCTTTATGTGCTTATCTGTCATTACATGCATACATACAGGTTTTTGTTTGAGAAAGACGTCGAAAACTGGTTTGAAAAAAAAATTTATGACCTCGACCCGGACGTTCATGGCCGATTGAGGATGAACACGTCGGATGACGTTAGAACACCTTGACTGAGATGGGCTTTTAACTAAGAGTTTTCAAAACATTTTGTACTTCTTCTCTGGATATGACCTCAATGATGATTCTGTTTGCAGATTGGTTTTGAAATCTTAATATGCTCGAAAGGTTTTATGATATGTTTAAGTTGCAAAATGTTTTGTTCGAAATTCTAGCATGTTTAATACGTTGTTTTTATCAAAATTATGTTGGATTTGAAGGTTGACACTACATGATGAGTTTTATCACATTCTTCCTGGGATGATTAAGGCAATTCATTATCATTCTCTTCTTCTTCTTGACCATGCTTTAGCCCCTCATGTACATATTTGCCTCCCTTTACCTATCCGGGAATTTGGAAGCAAGCAAAGAAAAGCAAGTGAAAGTTAAGTTGAGATGTTGGCTGAAAGTGTTAGAAAGAAACAATTAGGTTTAGGGAAGTCAATCATGATGATGAGTAACTCGGCACCATTCACATAGCCGGGTGTTTGTGTCTTGCCAAAGTCGGATTGAGCGATATTCATAACGGGTCATGGTATGTGCATCAAGGGTTTGAGGCATCTCGAGAAATCGATGATTGATGATCTCCTAGGCTTCTGTTATTGTGCACCTCTGTCCATGCATCCCAAAAAGTAAAGCAAAATAAGCAAAGCTTATTGGTGGAAGATGTTGAGCTTCAAAGAAAGTGAAGTAAGATCCTATTCCCGGATTCTAGCACCACATACCCTATATACATCCCACCCTTACACGTTTCTTGACCTATTTTGGAAGCCCTTGAAACCTCGAGCTTGTTGATTGACTTGGTGCGTTAAACTGGATTATACATGATTGATTTCGATAAATATGATTTATTATGCATTCTATAATTTTATGTAAAGATGCACAACTTTCTTATATCTAAAATGTTTTGACCATGTCTTGATTTTATTTGCCATGAAGCATTCTCTTAGGGTGATCTATGAGTGGAGCACACCACAAAATGTTTTTGAAATATTTTTCATAGACCTCCAGTAAAAATCTCCGCCCCTCTAGTGAAAATCTCGGGCGAATATATTGACCGAGATTCGCTACTATTGTGAATTTTGATGAAAATTCGCAAGGCAAGCGTTATGCAAAGTTCAACCGGTCATCCAGGAATGAAGAGAAAATTGAAGTGTTCACCACGAGGATACTTAAGTCCGTTTGCATCTAGTGACGTACATATTGAGAAAACACGGCTAAGGATGGAGGAGAAGTTGACGTTTCCACCACATAGAGATGGACCATTTAAGGAGCTACATAAGGTTGGAAACAACGCTTATGTATTGAAGCTTTCGGAGGATTAATATTATGGCTTGATTCCTACCATTAAAAAGGGAAACTTCAGTCCTTATGTGACTAGGGATGGGCATGGTATGGATTCGAGGACGAATCTTTTTGGTTGAGTTGGGTAAGTATGCAACTTATGTAATGGTGTGTACAAACTAGACCCATTTTGTATCTTGTTAACAAACTAGGCCCTCTATAATTTAGAAAAAAGATTAATCAAATAAATATATCAAATTCTATAGATTTGCTAATTAACCCTCTTTCCTAATTTGTCGTATTAATTAGCTTAATTAAAACACATTAATATTTATTTTAGGCGTTAAATAAGGTAATGAGCGTTGAATAATTTCCATTAATTCATTGAATATCAATTAGACGATTGTTTGAAGAATCATTCTGGACGCCATTGCTGCTTCATCCGAGAGCTTATGTTCTTGCGTTCTTCAACATTGAAGCTTTTATTTTTCATCTTCACTCCTTCGTAATCGTTCGCTAGCAGTCGATCAAATACTTAAGGTGATTGGTTTTAGATACATATTGATTGTGTTCATCGCTTTTTTCATTCGACAACCTTTACGCCATTGTTGGTGTTTTATATCTACTCATCATCATCGGTCTATATCGATTATATACACAAGACGGTGGATTTCAACTACATATCTATTGTTGTACCCAATAGATGCGTATCTACCAAGTAATTTGTACTTCTCCGGCGTTTCTTGCGATTTATTTGAATTTACACCTACTTATTATCTGATTGTGGTTCAATGAACTATTCTATGACTGGATGTGATATGTAGTTACCTTATGTATTAAAGATGTGATTACGTTATGTATTATATATGTATTGTAAACATGTTATTGATGTTTATGTAATAGGTATGAGTACTCTTTTTGTGACATTCTATTACGGTGTGCTTGGGAGTTGAAGAATAATGTATGGGAATACATTGGTGATGTTACAAGCAAACCTCTTGCTGTAGACGTCACTTGCACATTTGAGGATTTAAAACATAAGGTTTACACGCAATTTGGGATATGTGAATCCGTCTTTGGTGTAAAATTGTCGTACAAGAATCATTTTAATCCTGCACTCAAGCCATTTGACGTCACCAGAACAATTGATTTGGAAACATTTCTCCAAATAAATGCTCTGCAGCAGTCCATGTGGTGTGTGCCAATGTGTGTGACGATAGTGTGTGTTCATAAGTCTAACAATATTGTGACAGTTGATGAGGTACATATTGCAGAACATAATACGACAGATTGTCTGCAACTTGATTTATGTACATATTCATCAAATATGTCGGTGACAGTCGAAGAAGATCTTACGCCGGGGCACCCACTTGCGATAGTGCCTCGTGTAGATACATATGTACCAAATGTGCATGATTATGAGCTTGCGTTGGGTAAAACGTATGCTTCAAAGGTAGAGTTAAAGAATGCTTTGTGTTTGCATTCAATATCCGAATGTTCCCAGTATAGGATTGTTAAGTAAAAAATGAAAGCAGTAATAGCAAGATGTATTGACGAAGAATGTAAATGGAGGGTTCGATTCACTAAGCTTGGGGGATGAAGTTATTTTACAACAACAAGGTATGTGTCCACACACACATGTTCGTATCACATGAGGAGAGCTGGTAACAGGGGTGCTTCCTATCAAGTAATTGCAGAGAAAGTGAAATCAATGTAAGTTGTACATTCTAACTGTAACCTTATGTTCTTGATTGTAAATTGTGTACTAATTTGTGTACACAATGTTTATGTAGGTACGGCAACTCGAAGAAGTTACCTTCGGTTAATTAGATAGTCACTGTTATGAAGAGTTTACATCGAATAGATGCTAGTTATTGGAAGTGTTGGAAAGCACAAGAGGCCGTGAAGGACTTGATTAGAGGAAATTCAGAAGATAATTATAGCTCCATTCCTGCATATTTGTATATGCTAGAGGAGGTGAACAATGGTACAATTTCTGCCCTTGTACTAGATGAGGAAAATTGTTTCATATATGTATTTGTTGCGTTTGGACAATCTATCAGAGGCTTTGGTGCAAGGCGAAAGGTACAATACTTTTATTCACGATAATATGTAGTAAATTCTAATATATTATGTATTTATAACATGTACATTTTTTATTCATGATAATATGTAGTAAATTCTAATATATTGTGTATTTATAATGTGTACATTTTTTGTAAATCTGTAGGTAATCACGGTAGATGGCACACATTTAAGTGGGAAATATGGAGGGTTTTGCTCGTTGCAACTGCGCAAGATGCAAATAACCAAATATATCCCATTGCTTTTGGAATTGTTGATAGTGAGAATGATGCGTCATGGGATTTCTTCTTTAATAATTTGTGTCGTATCATTCCGGATAATAAGGAACTTGTGTTTGTTTCTGACCGACAAAATTCTATTAAGAAGGGCATTGCATCCAACTATCGTTTGGCGTTTCATGGCTATTGTATTTGGCATCTTAAGGGGAACCTGCGAAAGAGGACAAGATCAAACCGTATACTACAAATGTTTATTGAAGGGGCGAAGAAATATAGGGAAGCTGACTACGTTGAACTACTTAGGCAAATATCATTGGTATGTATCGGTATATAATGGATTTATATGTGCATTATTTATATAATGTGTATACTGATGTTACTAAGTATGTATATAATTTATGTGATATGTAAAATTATGTTACTACATATGTACAAGAAAAGCCAAAAGTAGCGGAGTTGCTCACTGAGATGGGTATATCAACGTGGGCTCGTTCGATGTCTCTTGCAAAAAGGTACAACATAATGACTAGTAACAACGCTGAGTGTGTTAACGGCATAATGAATGAAGGGAGAGAATATCCTGTGTTAGCCATGCTGGATGAAATCAGACAATTCATGTCACGTTGGTTTGCGGAGCGCCAACAAAATTCGCAATCTTGTGTTGATGTTTCCACGCCAAAAGTTGAGGCTATCATTCAAAAAAGGTTTGATGAATCAAGTTCTTACTTTGTGTACACACTTGACGCAGAAAGGGTGGAATTTGAGGTAAAAAGGGCGGATGAACATGTCATAGTTTGTTTGCAAATGAAAACTTGTGCATGCAAAGAGTTTGATATAGAAGAGATATCATGCATACATGTAGT
Source organism: Fagopyrum homotropicum (assembly GCA_033239125.1). Lineage (NCBI taxonomy): Eukaryota > Viridiplantae > Streptophyta > Magnoliopsida > Caryophyllales > Polygonaceae > Fagopyrum > Fagopyrum homotropicum. The sequence goes on along the minus strand of BSWB01000007.1, from coordinate 95,859,507 downwards.
AGCTGCAGCAAAACATATAGGTATGAGTCCTTCTTATCTTGTAAGTAAATATTATTCCACGGAATATTGGAGGTCTGAATATGCAGAATTTATTTACCCCGTGCCGAATAAGTCAGACTAGTGTAATACCCAGAATTTTTATTCTGTTTAATTCCGAATCAATTCGGACTTCAAGCCGTTGACGGTTCCCATTCTATCTAGTATTTCTTTCTTCAAAAATTTTATCATTTTATGTAGAATTTAATTCACATAAAATGATAGAATTATATCAAGCCCTAAGTCTTATAATTATTTATCATTTTATGTAGAATTTAATTCACATAAAATGATAGAATTATATCAAACCCTAATTCTTATAATTATTTATCATTTTATGTAGAATTTAATTCACATAAAATAATAGAGACATATCAAACCCTAATTTTTATAATTAATCCTTAACGACGACTTTAGACAAGATCATGACAAGGATGAGACGAGAACACGACAAAATTGTGACGAGATCACGACAAAGCTGTGACGAGATCACGACAAAGCTGAGACGTGGTCCTGACAAAGCCCGACAAGCTGTTGACAAGGTTTTGACAAGGCTGGACAACCTCAGCCCATTCTTTCTTACCTTGCTTCATCCCAACCTTATGACTATGATCTTCAGCCCACACAACCACAGCCCACCTTCTCATCCTTACTTGCTTGTGACCCATTCCCGGACTGCTTGTACAGGCCCAGCCGCATCCCATGACAACCCTACTTACATGCCAGCCATAACTCCCTCTTCCTGCAGGCCGTTTAGCATTCTCCTCCAGCCCAAGAGCACACACGGTCTGGACATCTCAAAGATCGTAACTCCCAGCCGATCACGCCTCCTCTTGCTCTCTTCTGATACCTTCCATTCTCACCAGATCACGCCCCTTCCTGCACACGTTCAATTACAGCCTCTCTAATGCTGCACATAGGTCCTCAACGCAGCAGTAGGAAACAACAACGGTCTTCAACATCGATCTTCTGCATGTGGATCTCGCAAGCAGCAAGCCATCCAAGATTTGTCTCCTTTGCACCAAGCAGCCCCTTCCCTGTCGTGCAACCACCACCAACATCATAAGGACAGATCTCGCCTCTTCATACCAATAGATCTCTTGCAAGCGGCCTCTCCGCTTCTGTGCAACAGCTGGCTCGACAACAACCTTGTGCAATCTCCTATCTCCCTTCGAGTCTTGGAATCGAATAAGGTGGATACCCTTGCTTCCTTGCACTTCTTTCCACACATTTTGTGTCTAATGAATGCTCTTCATGTCTACTAATCATGCTCAGAACATCCATAGAAGAAACAGTGAAGATATAGGAGTTTGCTGAGTTTTCGGAAGTGAAGAACAGTCAAATTCGGCTCCATTTTTGGGTAGGTTAGACTCCACCTTTACTGCTGGTTTTCGGATATGTTTTATTCAATATTCTATAGTATAACATACTAAAATTTGAGAGGAATCGGAGCTATGGTTTGAGAGTTATGGTGTTCCAAAGTTGACGCCTCATGCAGTTTTTATATATGTGCTGAGTGTTGGGGAAAACAGCAAGTGATGCTGTTTTGTGAGAAGCTTTTGAATAAGCTTTTGATCTCCGTTGGGCTTGAATTTTGGATATGATATATTAGACATATTTTTGTATAACATATTAAAATTTGAGAGGCATCCAGTGAGTGGTTTGGGATTTATGATTTTTCCAAGATTGAGTCGTAAGCAGTTTTTCTGTTGTGCTGAAATTCGGTTTTGTGAGATAGTTTTAAATAGGATTTTGATCTCCTTTGCGGCTGAATTTTGGATATATTAGAGATAAGATTTTATAGTGGAACATATCAAAATTTGGGATAAATCGAGCGAGTAGTTTAGGAGTTATGAGTTTTCAAAGTTAAGACAGTGTGTTGCTTGTTAAGTGTTGTAACCAACTTTAGAAATTTTTGTAGAAGCGATGTTTTAACAGTTTTAAGAAATTCTTTCTCCTATGAGTAGATGGGATATCATAGATGATCTAGGGAATTATTTCGGAATTTTATAAGATTATTCGAATTTTATATTTGAAGCTGTAGTTGGACTTTAGTGACTTTTCGGGAAATAGAAAATGGGTAGTTTTTCTAGTTGTTACCTAAAATCATCCTAGGGAGTAGAATATGGTTAGTTAGCCTCAAATTATAATTTAAGTACATATTCCGAGTTTTTGGAAGTTCCGGGACCAAGGGTAAAATAGTCATTTTACCATATATTAATAATGTAATCAATTCCGTTCTATTAAGACCTATTATCTTAGAAGTCTTAGACTTCTAATCACCTAGAAAGTGTGCTGACAGACTTGCCTCCTTTGACAGGCCACTGAATTCCTATTGTACAGATCGATTTGCGAATTAGAAAGTCGAGATCTGATTCCGGTAAGTCCACGGACTTACTTAGCTGGCTTCTTGCATGTGTGTGATGTGTATGAGTGGTGTTTGCTAGTTAAGATAAATAACGAAACCGGAATAGGCCGACTTTAGTATATTGTGTAATTGACCCAAGTGTATGATAACGGGTCGTGACATCATCTGCCTAGCTCTTGCGAGAGTCTAGGAGGTTCCCTGCGACTAGCCTAGTCCGGTAGACGATCAAATGCATTAGTACCATTCCGCGTTGGTAAACGGGGACATGGGCGAGGTTTGGGAATCCCTCGTGTCACAAAATAAGTATCATTAGTAATGACATATCACCTAATTAAAGATAATAAAAGGATTGATTGTTGCATGTTGATTGTGTATGTTGTGTTTTTGTGCTTTTACCTTTATACTTATGCATAGAATGTTAGCTAACGGTTTTATACCGCTTGTAGATGCCTTGCAGGTTCAGACAGTTGCAGAGAGATCTTGAGGAAATGGTCAGCCGGGTCCACGTACTCTTTTAGTTGGGGGCGAGGTTGTCTTATGTTCTTTATATGCGTCGTTTTTGTACCGTTGCTTTGTAAGGCTGATACATATCCTTCATGTATATATTGTTTAATGTTTTCAAATGTTTTAATACTTTTGTGCCTTGTTGTAAGATCCTAGTAAAATTCTTGTCAAACTAAGGTCGGGACCCATTGTGAGGTCCTAACCAATAGCTTCCCGAGTTCTGAGAATTTGGGGTGTTACAATATGGTATCAGAGCTTTGGGTTGGCAACAATGGCACTTGAAATCTTCTGAAAGAACAAATGTATAAAATAACTAGAACCCGAAAGGGGTCTCAAATTTTCAAAACGGATTTATGTTTTCACACGCACGCATAGTCTGGTTGTTGGGTTAGTAGTACGTTGGACCACCATCGCTCTCCGTGAATCTCTACAACATGGATCGATATGAGTTAGCATATAGACTTATTATGATGAGTATTAATGTATGTTATATATATGTATATGTGTAGTATGTTAGTATCCTAAAGGATATATTATATCCTTTAGTTGTGATATCATGAAGCGATTATCGCCTCATGATAAATCGGTAGCAGACTTGAAGATTTTCCAACACGAGACAAAGGACTCGGACCTTGGATCAAGCAGTATACTCGGGTGGGCGTCCTAGTAACCCTTGTTAACGATCCAAAGAACTAATAGGCGAAGACATAAAGATGTGGAGATAATTTTGACCATAAGTACAATCAAATGAGGAAGAATTCCCGAGTCAACTCAAATAGAAGATATAGAAGGTCATACAAGGGACTTTGTTATATGAAGCCGAGAGATGAATTATAAGAACCATGCAAGAGACTACAAGAGTGCGGAGTAGAGATAACAATATTGGAACGAGACAAGTATAATTGAGTACAACCAAGATTGCGGAATCAAGGACAATACCATCGAGGCGGATGCCCCATAGACCATTATGGGCATTAGAAACCAGAAGAGACTGAGTGTCAATCTGGGTGTGATAATCTAAGGTGCACGGAATGAAGACCTACAATTGAGTGTAACAGCGAAAAGGCAGACCCCACAAATGTGGAGAGGTTTTGACCTCCTCAAAGATATAAGAAGTTTGAAAGAAACCGCGACGCCGATATCAAAAGAATGGAAGCTTGTAGCAGGGTCACCGGAGTTTCCGGAAGGTGGTATTACCACCAACACCAGTGAAGAAATCTGTATGAGAGCACGACCTTGCTAGACTCGAGAGTCCAGGGTAACCCAAATTATCACGGGACCTAAGCCATCAACACAGATGGTCCATGCAAAAGGAACTGCAAGTGGATGATCATTATGGCCATAAGAATTTCAAATACGCTTGCAAGCTATCGTGGAAACTTGAAACAACTATTTATTCCAAATGAATGACACAATCGGACTAGAGAAATGGAGTTAGCCTATAAGAAGCGGAAGAGTGGAAGGTAGAACGAACTAAAGAAGTATAAAAGGATTGTGGTGAGCAACTATTTACCTACTAGTTAAGGAAATTTTGACAGATCATAATTTACACGGAATGGAGACTAACAACTTAATGTAAGAGCGAAGGGTAGAGTTCACAAGCCTGGAGACATTTTGTCTTCTTTAAAGATCAGAATTCTAAGAGGAATCATAATGCCAGTATCGAAAGGATCGAAGCCCTGTGACATAGTCAATAGAGATTAGAAGGAAATATTACAAACAACGCCAATTAAGGAACCTGTGCATATGAGAATCTTATGGTGGCCTCAAGATTCCAGGGTAATCCCCACTTATAACAGAACATAGGTCATCAACACAGACGGTCCCTGTAAAGGGACTACAATTGGGAGGTAATTAAAAGTCATCGGAACTACAAGACGCTTACCATCTATCGTGGAGTGTTAGGAACGACTTTTGACGTCAGAGGAATGGCACAGTGAGACTTGAGAAAGAGAGTTGTTCCAAAGGAAGCAGAAGAGTGAAAGATAAGACGAACTAAAAGAAGGATAAAAGGATTAATATAGTAGGTGATATGCACCAAAAGTTTAATACTAGTAGAGGTATGAAACAGAGATAAGTCAATTATAAACTGACCGATCTCAACGAAGGACGTGCAAGTATTGTTTGGTATTGACGAGTTATGTGCCATTAAGAAGAGATATTTGTGACGTGAATCTAAGGAGTAGCTTTACCGACGCCTTAGAGGATTTCCTTAAGTAGGCAACGACAACCTTCATAGATGAATTAAAGGTATAAAGAGAAACGTTTCAAGGGTTACTTCTTGGCTAGTTAAGATCAAACTCCGGTCAAGTCAGGGAGTTTGGATCCGTGGTAGAAGAATTAAGAAAGTAAGTGGAAGAAGTTGTCTTTCAATCGTTGTTTTATTTTCTTAAGGCAAGTAAAGAAGGTACTTGGTACTTCATCCGTGTAATACTCATGGTGTAATTGGAAGAAAGAGTTTTGGGGTCAATCATGTTATACTTACAGAAAAGGTCCTTAGGACTAATGAGCGACAACAGGATAAGCAAAATAGCGCAGCGGAAGCGTGGTGTGTCTTAACCCACAAAGCAAGAAGCTCAAGGATACTGATGGATGTCGTGTCGAGTTTAAGAAGGTGATAGTGGGTGAAATGCTTTCTAGTTGGAAGGAACGTGAGATAGGCTATGTGGAGTGACTGAAAATGTTGTACGGAAACTTAAGTGCTTGTAGAGGTAATAGAAGGAGACTGGTACCCTATTATGGATCCGAGTGAAGAGTGATGGCTTTGTTACATGTTGCCAGACAAGTAGTGTGGAATTCTATACTAATAGAATACTCTAGAGTGAGTTTTCAGGATGGATTAGGAATGAATTAATGATGTAATAAAAATATTGTGCATGGTCTGCCCTAGAAAGCTCAAAGTGAGTAACTACCATCCTAAGTCAAAGATACATAAGAAAGAGAAGCGACAAGAGCATACTTGCAACCTAGTAACAGTGCTTAAAGAAAGCATAATCTCGGAGTAGATTTTATGTGTAATGTTATGTCAGAACATGTTCGCTCCAAACGGTGTGTGCAAGCTTTAAATTTATAACCCTAGATGTAAGCTTAAAACAAGGATGCGAACCCGCAGTTTACGGGTCAATCGTAGTAAAAAGCAAGGAATTCCAGGGGTCGATCACAGGGACTTAGTGAAACAAAGTCGGAATAGGTAAGCTTTGTAATTACTAACCACAAAAGCGATAAAAACAATCAAGGATGATAAAAAGTCAATTAAGGAAATATGCAATTCTAGGGATTAAAGCATCTAGTTGTGGTTCCAACTCAAGATTTTAAAGATAAGCGGACAAAGCTGAGGTTTTTGCAAAGGGAAGGTGTTACTAAAGTGGAATAGATCACCGGGTAAGTCTCACTACTCACTAATCCCAAACCGTAACTCCTATTACCGGGTAAGTCTCAAGGAATTAAGGAAAAGAACTATAACCTCAAACTAACACTCCAACTAAGAGAATAGAATCAACCTTTACCGGGTAAGTTTCAAGCTAACTCACAAAGATGGGATGAAAGCACACTCAAACCCCAATAAAGGATAAACCTTTATTACCTACACTTATGATCTTTGGTAAACAAACAAAGGAATTACCGGGTAAGTCTCATCCTAGGCTTGCATTGAACCAGGAAAGGTGTAATAAGAATAGGATTTGGCAAACTCTAACACTTAACTCTCAGTTTCGGATCAAATAAGTCACCTCGGTCAGAAGAATTCCACCCCGGCCGAGATGTTCATCGACTGAGGGAGATGCTTTAGGGTTAAGGATAAAGACTCGAACTTTCAGGGTCCTACTGCGATTTAAGATTATTCTATCATTGTTTTTCCCACAACCTTCAGCCAATCACCCTAGAATCACACAAGGAAATTAGTCACTCATCATCATGAAAGTATTAATCAAATATATGGGAAGAAAGAGAATAATGGAACAAAAAAACCTTATGAGAAAGGCCTCAATAACTAAATCAATTATCAAAACAACAAGCGTTCCTTGGATAGAAATCTAACAAGAGAACAACGAGGAAGGGAATCTAAGATGATCTTACAAAAACCCTTCAAAAAGCTATAAAGCTATAGACTTTCTTCCTTCAACCTTCAAAAAGGTTCTTCAAATCTCCCAACTGGAGTATGGCTGCAGCGGTGTATTCGGATCTATGCGAGATGATGACATGAATTATATACCATTATATTCATGCATATTGTAGAAGATTGTCTCAGTTTGCCTTGCATTTAGAGAGATTTTGTGTGCCTTTTATGTTCTATTCAATCATTTGTCGGAAATAGAGGTCTACACGAGTTTTTGATGAATTATAGGTAAATGGAGTGGAATTAAAAGCAAAAGCGGAGCAAGGAGCATCTAAGGATGTTAGGAAAGCTAAAGGAAGTCTTAGAGGGATCACAAAGAGCTAAGGAATTGCAAAGGAGAAGCATAGAAGACGAGCCAAAAGAAGAGCACTTTCTGTTGAAGAAAATCGTGCCAATATGCACATAATCGGACGATTTTCCTCCCTAGAGATCGAACGGTTTTGTGTATAAATCGACTGGGTCGATTTCCTTTGTTTTTCGGCCAAATGAGAAGACGACACAAACCCCAATTCTTTATCCATTGAAGCAATCGAAATCGACTGGGTCGATTTCCTTTGAGAGAGATTGGAGATTCTTGGAGAAGGATTGAAGGACTTTTTGCTGGGAAGCCAATCTTGATTCTTGTTTGTGAGATTTCTTTATCCATTGAAGCAATTGTGGTTTTTGAACACCTAATTGAGTTACTTAAGAGATACATTGATCAGTTTTGACGATTATTTACAGATTTGAAGGTTATTGAGTTTTTATTCAAGAATCGGGTTTATTTGCAATATTTCACTCAATCCTTGATTTGATTTGATTATGAAAATGGTTGGCTAAAACCCTTGTGATTCTGGGGAGAATATTAGATGATTAAGGCTTAGATGATGATAGACTGAACTCATTCAAACATTAGAACCCTGAGAGTTTAGATTTTAGTTTTGCGACAATAGGAAAATCGGATTGTTCTTGGGTAAATCGGCCGATTTCCTTATGAACAGCACGATTTATTCTTCTGACGAACTTTAATTGAATCAATCTTTATCCAAAACTAATCCTTGCCTAAATCCCAACATTGATTAACCTTTTTAACCTCTAATAGAGTGTATGAAGAGATTTCAAACTTGATTCTACATTTAATAGATTAAGGTTACAAGATTTGGGTAATAAAGAGACTCAACATCCTTTATTAAGATTCTAAGTGTGCTTTCTAATCTTTACTTTGGAGAGTCATATCTTGGAGTTTTAGATAGTTAGTTTGAACATAATTCTTGTCTTTAGATCTTTCTATATTGCAGCCTCAACAACCCTTATAGAGAGAACCTTTACATTAGTTATATAGGTTTCGGAACTTCACCGTACGATATCTACCTTTGAACATTTAATCTTGGCAATATAAACTCCGTCCTATATCTATAGAAGTGTCTTGAATCGAAAGCCGAAATCGGATACTTGAATCCTTGGAATCATTTTACCCTTATTTGATCACAAAAGCTTTTTGCATTTTCGCTAGATAATTGAAATTGATTTTACTCTCACCAAATCCCTGAGTTCGACTCTGGAATTCTTACCTCACTACAGCCGATCCGTACACTGCGGGTTCGCTTTGCTTTGAGTTCTAGATACAAATTTAAGACTTTGACGCACACACTTTTTGAGCGAACAAGTTTTTGGCGCCGTTGCCGGGGATTTGGTCTAGATCAAATTCGGTTTTCGGTTGTCTAGCTTGAGAGCTCTTGCTCTTGTGATTTGATTTGTCTACTTGAGTGATCTTTGCAGGTTCTTTAGGTATATGCGAAAGACTAGATCCACTAAAGATCTAGTTCCTTTCGATCCCGAATTGGAGAAAACCTTGAGAAGAAAGTTGAAGGAAAAGAAAATGGCTGAGAACAATGAGAAAAACCTCCAGGTTGAACTGAACGAAGCTCAACAGCAACTTCAGTTGAGTGAGAAAGCACGAAAAGATGCTGAAACGAGTCATCAATTTCAGATTGATGAACTAAGAGCTATGATGTTGGACATGAAGTTGGAATTGAACGAATCCAGGAAGAAGAAGAAAGTCAAGACACCAACTAAATCCATTAGAAATGACTCATCCGATGATGAAGAGATTGATCCGGACATGCCGGAACTTGAGGAGATCGATCCATTACTTCGTCCTGTTCGAAACACCCCAAAACCACGGGTTTTTCCTCGCCTCCCAACTAGGGATGTGAGAGTTGCTAATGACGGTGATAGACCCCGCACTTTGGGGCAACGGATGGACCCAATTCAGCAACCACGCCGACTAGGTGTGGACTTCAGAGCTGAACACATCCAGGAGTTTAGCTTCTCACCACAAGTCATCACCATGGTTCGCCAAAGTCAATATGGTGGAGCAAGTACTGAATCTCCACACCAACACTTGCAGAATTTTGAGATTCTCATGGAGACTATGAAGCCGAAGAAGGCTACTACAAGCAATTACAAGATCAAACCGTTCTTCTTTTCTTTGAAGGACAAGGCTCTAGCTTAGTACCAAACACTTACAGCTGCAAAGCTAGCTACATGGGAGGAATAGTCTTCGGAATTCCTTACCAAATTCTTTCCACCATCCAAAACGGCGGAATTGAGAGGTAAGATAAATGCTTTTTCTATGAAACCTAATGAAAGCTTGTTTCAATCTTGGGAAAGTTTTCAAGATCTCTTGTTGGATTGCCCACACCATGGCATTTCAAAGTTGGAATTATTGGAGATTTACTACAAAGGATTGGATGTGAAAACACAATTTAACCTCCAATCTCTCTCTTGTGGCACATTCATGGACATGAGAGAGGATGATGCTTGGGACTTCATTGAGAAGCAAACCCAAGTGATTGAGAAGTATTCCCACCGGAAGGTGGACTCAAATAGCCGAAATCAAAGCGATCCGGGAGCTAAGTTGAACCAAGCTGCTCAAACACAAATATTCTCCCTCAATAATGAGATCAAAGAGTTGAAGGAAGTGCTCAAAACGAGTCTTCAAAAGACTATGGGGAGGGACAACAATCAAAGGAATGATAACCGGAACTCCAATTGGAACAACAACAACAATAATAACCGGAACTCCAATTGGAACAACAACAATAGTAACTCAAATAACAACAATTGGAGGTCAAATCAGCAAAATCCAGGTAATCCTTACTCTCATGCTGAAAAGGCTCTAACATCTCCATCTTCTTCTACTCCTTTAACAAGCCAGGAACAATCAAGCGGATCAAACAAACCCGATCCCATGCTAGAGACGATCCTAGGCAAACTACAAGGGTTGGAGAGCTATATAACTTCGGTTGATAAAGCTCACAAAGCTTTGGAAAGCCAAGTGTTTAACAAGGCCAGAGAAGTCCCAAGAGACGAAGGGAAACTTCCCGGGAAGACGGAAGATAACCCAAAGGGAAGGGTTATGGCGATCACTACTAAGAGTGGTATAACAACTACCGATCCTCAACCTAAAGTAGTTGAAACCACCACTAAAGAAGGAGAGGGAAAAGAGAAGGAAGATATCTATGTTCCTCCTCCCGCCTACAAACCACCTCTACCTTTTCCTCAATCTAGAGCGCGTGCACGCCTAGATAAATATTTTGGTAAGTTTGTTGAACTTATGAGTAAGCTGCATATTAATATACCTTTTATGGATGCCATTTTAGGTATGTCAGCTTATGGGAAATTCCTCAAGGAGATCCTCTCTAACAAGAGGAAATTGGAAGACATCGGAGAAGTCAAGATGAGTATGGAGTCATCCGAACTCATCAAGACTATGACGGAGAATATGCCACCTAAGCTCCGTGATCCAAGATCCTTTTGCATACCCATCACTTTGGGAGAAGCTACTTATGATGCACTTTGTGACCTTGGAGCAAGTGTGAGTATCATACCACTTGCTCTATGCAAAGCAGTTGGTCTAGGAGAGCCTAGACCGGTGAAGATCACACTCTACATGGCTGATCGTTCCACCACTAAGCCGGTTGGGATACTAGAAGACATTCCGGTAAAACTCGGTAAGTTTTACATTCCTATAGATTTGTTCGTTCTTGACATCCCTGCAGATTATCCGGTTCCCATCATTCTTGGGAGACCATTCCTTGCAACATCCGGATGCATGGTCGATTGCAAGAATGGCCAGCTATCTTTCCATATAGGTGAAGAGAAGGTAGAATTCATACTCTCTTCCTTAATCAAGGAGCCAGCCTTGAGAGACGATATTTTTGATATTTTTGATGAAGAAGAGTCTCGAGAGGTAGTAAGTTCAATCTTGATGAAAGACCCTCTTCAAAAGGTTCTTAGTATGAGCATCATGGAGGAAGGAGTGGAACATGATTGCAATGAGGATGTGAAAGCATTAAATGATATGGAGGAAGAACTAGGAACAAGATTTGAAGAACTAGAATTAACTCCGGAATCTGTGAAGAAAATCGACCTGCATAAACCAAATCGTCTGATTTGTGAAAAGGCAACCCGATTTTCGACAACAGAAAGAAAAATCGATCTGAATGAACTAAATCGTCCGATCTGTGAAAAGGCAACCCGATTTTTCACAACAGGAAGAAAAACCGTGCCTCAGATCGACCGATTTATTTCAGGGGAGGTCGATCCAGTGGGAAATTTTCTGGATTCTCCAAACTTCACCGCAGCTGTTCTCAACTCTAATGATGCATCACCCCCACTTCTAGAGGCCTCTCCCACAACATCCGAAGGCCACGATTCATCATCAATCAAGGCACCTCCATCATTAGAATTGAAGCCACTCCCCACGCATTTAAGGTATGCATTTCTTGGCATTAATTCAACATATCCGGTCATAGTCAATGCGAAATTGAATGATGCTGAACTAGAGAAACTTATGCATGTTTTGAAGCAACATAGGAGAGCATTAGGCTATACTATTGATGATTTAGTAGGAATAAAGCCTTCCCTATGTATGCACAAAATTCTAATGGAAGAGGATTACAAGCCTTCACGCCAACCTCAAAGACGGATAAATCCGGCAATGAAAGAGGTTGTGAAGAAAGAAATCCTTAAGCTACTTGATGCAGGTATCATCTTTCCTATCTCCGATAGCAAATGGGTGAGTCCAGTACAGGTAGTACCAAAGAAGGGAGGCATTACCGTTGTTGCCAACAAAAACAACGAACTTATCCCTACACGGACAGTTACAGGGTGGCGAATGTGCATCAACTACCGCAAACTGAATGTGGCCACTAGGAAGGACCACTTTCCCCTTCCTTTTATCGATCAAATGTTGGAAAGGTTAGCCCAACATTCTTACTTTTGTTATCTAGATGGATACAGCGGTTTCTTTCAGATTCCAATTCATCCGGATGATCAAGAGAAGACAACTTTCACGTGCCCTTGGGGTACGTTTGCTTATAGAAGAATGCCATTCGGTCTATGCAACGCTCCATCCACCTTCCAAAGGTGTATGATGGCAATCTTCTCCGAATACGTAGAGAATATCATGGAAGTCTTTATGGACGACTTTTCGGTATATGGTTCTTCCTTTGATAACTGTCTCTATAACCTTTCACTAGTTCTTAAGAGATGTGAGGACACTAACTTAGTCTAAACTGGGAAAAGTGTCATTTCATGGTTACCGAAGGAATTGTGTTAGGTCATCTAGTATCACAAAGGGGAATAGAGGTTGATAGAGCAAAGATAGAAACCATTGAGAAGCTACCTCCCCCTTCTTCTGTGAAAGGAATTAGAAGTTTCTTAGGGCATGCAGGCTTCTATAGGAGACTGATAAAGGATTTTTCTAAGATTTCAAAACCCTTAACTAGTCTTTTGATGAAAGACGCAACTTTCGAATTTTCGAAAGATTGTTTAGATGCTTTGTGCAGGATCAAAGAAGCTTTGATTTCAGCACCGATCATTCAACCACCCGATTGGACTCTTCCTTTCGAGGTCATGTGCGACGCAAGCGACGTCGCTATAGGAGCCGTACTTGGACAGAAGAAAGATGGTCGCACTCATGCCATCTACTATGCTAGAAAAATGCTAGATGAGGCTCAATATAATTATGCAACCATAGAAAAGGAACTTTTAGCCGTAGTATACGCTTTTGAAAAATTTTGTTCCTATCTTGTAGGTGCAAAGGTGATAGTCTATACGGACCATTCCGCAATTCGCTACTTATTCACGAAGAAGGATGCGAAGCCAAGGCTTCTAAGATGGATCTTACTCTTACAAGAGTTCGATTTGGAGATTCGTGATAAGAAAGGATCGGAAAACTCCGTTGCCGATCATCTTACTCGTCTTCCGCAACTCACCGGCGAGACGGATGAACTTCCTATAGACGACTCATTCCCTGACGATCAGCTACACGAGATTGAAGAGTGTCTTCAACACATCTCAAAAGGTAATGATCCATGGTTTGCTGACATTGTGAATTACCTTGTTTGCCAAGAGATTCCACCCGGACTTTCATATGCTCAAAAGAAGAAGTTCTTTAGAGACGTCCGGCATTTCTATTGGAACGAACCTCTTCTATTCAAAAGAGGTCCCGATGGCATTTACAGGAGATGTATCCCCGAAGATGAGGTGGATAGTGTCATCCGCCATTGCCATTCTCTACCATGTGGCGGACATGCTAGTTCCCACAAGACTTGTGCTAAGGTACTTCGCTCCGGCTTCTTTTGGCCTACACTTTTCAAAGATGTGCAAAAGTTTGTTGTTGCTTGTGATGCTTGTCAAAGGACAAGCATCACAAGTAGGAATGAGATGCCTCTCAACAACATACAAGAAGTAGAGATCTTTGATGTATGGGGCATCGATTTTATGGGACCTTTCCCATCTTCATGCGGTAACCAATATATACTTCTTGCCGTAGACTATGTCTCAAGATGGGTAGAGGCAATCGCTTCTCCTACTAATGATGCAATGGTAGTGGTGAAGTTCTTCAATAGAACGATCTTCCCAAGGTTCGAAACTCCCCGAACCATCATTAGTGACGGAGGAACGCATTTCACAGCCCGTCGATTTGAGACTCTATTGGCTAAGTATGGGGTGACCCATAAGATAGCTACACCTTACCATCCGCAAACTAGCGGACAAGTCGAGATATCCAATAGAGAGATTAAGGGAATTTTAGAGAAAACCGTCTCTAAAATGAGAAAAGATTGGTCGATGAAGCTTGACGATGCACTATGGGCGTACAGGACAACCTTCAAGACAACAATAGGTACGACTCCCTATAATCTTGTCTATGGTAAATCATGTCATCTTCCTGTAGAGCTAGAGCATAAAGCCTATTGGGCTATCAAGTGGCTCAACTTTGACATGAAAGAAGCCGGAGAGAAGCGGCTCTTAGACATCAACGAGCTGGATGAGATCCGGCTAAATGTGTATGAGAACGCAAAGATCTACAAGGAACGGACAAAGCGTTGGCATGATAATCACATCATTCCAAAAGATTTGAAAGAGGGAGACCAAGTCCTTCTATTCAACTCAAGGCTTCGTCTATTTCCAGGTAAGCTTAAATCCCGTTGGACAGGACCTTATGTAATTAAACAAATTTTCTCCCATGGTGCAGTTGAAGTATGGGGTGAACAAAGCAGAAGTTTCAAGGTTAATGGCCAACGGTTGAAGAAATACACACCGGAAGCTCCGGTCGAGGAGATAGCTCCTATCCTCCTCCATTGAACACAAACCATACACCGTCCAGCTAAAGACGATAAATCAAGCGCTTCTTGGAAGGCAACCCATGATAGTATAGTTTTTCCCTCCTTTCATCACTTAGTTAGAGTAGATTAGTTGCTTTGTTTCTTTGTTTTCGCTTTTTATTTGTTCCTCGATGCACTCTTGGTTTGTCGTGTCATTAATCGCAGGAAATTAGGTCCAAATTGAGAGATCCATGGAGAAAGGGAGCATAAATCAGTTAAATCTTCAATTTCCATGAAGAATAAGGAAGGAAATCGAGCTGCACTAAGTTAATCGTTCTATTCAGGAGCAGAGCAAGTCGATTTTTGGCAACAGAAAGAAAAATCGACCTGGAGATCGACCTGTCAAGAAAAATCGTCCGATTTTCAAGTGTTCAGAGAAAAATCGAGTTACCTTAAGTTAATCGTTCGATTCAGGAGCAGAGCAAGCCGAATTTTGGCAACAGAAAGAAAAATCGACCTGGAAATCGACCTGCCAAGACAAATCGTCCGATTTTCTTTGAGTTCAGAGAAAAATCGCCCCGACGATTAAATCGACCTTATAAATCGGCCGATTTTCTTCACAGTTTCTCGACCCTATATAAAGACTCAAACACTCGATCTTCCTCATTCCAAAACCTTCCACTCTCAATTCCCCTCTCTCAAGAACTCCGAAAATCGCCCATACCCTACAATCCTCATTCCTTAATCATTTTGAGTGATTCTTGGCTCCAAACTGAAGCATTTTCAACAAGGAACAAGGATCTACCAACAACAAGCATGGGAATCGACTCCTCCGTACGGAATTCAGGTTATTCATTCCAAAACCTAAGTTTCTAATTCGAAATTGAAGTTTGCTTAGGAAGTGTTTGTTTGCTGAAATTGATTGAGGAATCTGCTTAGGAATCACTATAGGGAACTGTATGTGGTGATTGTTGGAATAGAACTTTACAGAATTGTGAGAATCGTAGAAATCGACAGAAAAATCGCCCTGTTCTTCACAAAAATCGTCCGATTTTTGTGAAGAACAGGGCGATTTTTTGCTGCAGAAATGGATATTGTGAAGAGGATATCTAGAAATACGGGGAAGAAGAAAATCGTCCGATTTTTGTGAAGAACAGGGCGATTTTTTGCTGCAGAAATGGATATTGTGAAGAGGATATCTAGAAATACGGGGAAGAAGAAGGGATCTTCTTCCAAAGCCCCTCCCCCACCTCCACCACCACCTCAAAACATTCCTAAGCTTCCCCCTCCCCTATCCAAACACAAGAAACGATATGAACGCATCTTAGATCGCCCATTCACCTCTCCTCGATACATTGTGCTAGATGACTTAGATTCACTGTTTGTTCGAGAGGATGTCGATATGATGCTTGATAGAGTTGGGCTAAGACAGTTTGCTACGATTAGGGAGGATGCCTATACCGAGATCACCTTAGAGTTCCTTAGTACATTTGAGCATGATCCTAGAGAAAGGATGGTTACCTTCCGCCTTATGAGCCATGATCATACTATGTCTATTGCTGCTTTTGGAGATTTGTTCGGTTTTGCTTATTCAGATGCAGGCACATTTGCGAGAGGTGTTAGTGCTAGTGACTTTTGGGAGGCTATTTCAGTGGGTGAATATGGAGGAGATAAGTGGAGACCCGGAAATTCTTAGGAGACTAGTATGTACAACCTCTCCTTTAAGGTAGTACATAGGATTCTTAGTGAGAGCCTATTTGCACGGACAGAGACTCCACAGAAGCTCAAGGCTGATGAGCTTTTCATTCTATATTGTATGACATCCACCACCATTCCCGACATCTCTACCATGCTTGTTGACTATCTAGGAAAGATAGCCAACAAAGCTAAGGGCAATATTTGTGCAGGAGGCCTTGTCACTCATGTGGCTAAGACATTGGGATTAGACTTCTCGGGATGCACTCTAGCTGAGAGTGCCCTTCCATTAGGCTCACAGCGGTTGGTTGTTCGACATGTCTTCATTCCTCGAGGGAGAGGAACCCTTCATGTGCCCATGCCATGGGAGAGGGATCCGAAGAAGAAACCATCCGAGATCATTTGGAAATCTGAATACACTATTCGTAGCAGGAGGAACTGGAAGGAGACGTTCGAGTTGATGCTTGAGGAGTTCTCTCCTCCTACTTACTATGATGATGATGTAGGTGACTCTAAGGAGGAGGATGAGGATGGAGGAAAGGAGACCATGCTAGAGTTCGAGAGTGACACCCATAGTGGTCATGCCACGGACGCCATGGACACCGATACTCATGGTGCAGGACCTAGCCGGACTAGTAGAGGCGATGAGGAGACGGAGGATGACATGCAGCCACCTCGCCGCTCATTTGCACGTGCCCCAGGACATGGACGAGGACGTCGACTTCCCCGTCACTTTAGGGAGCTAGTTTGTAGTTTCCAGAGCCTCAACACCGACTATCACGCTCTCCACACCGACTACGACACCCTGAACACTCAGTTCAGGAACTACGGGCAGGAGACGGACGCTAGGCATTCATCCTACGATGACCAGATGAGAGACTTATACTTCCATCAGTTTGGCCACTTCTACAATCCTAGTGCACCGATGTATCCTTATCCACCACCTCCACCACTGATAAAGGATTGAGCTTGCACTTCTTTTACATTGTAAGTATTTTTCTTCATCTTATGCTTGATTTACATTGGGGACAATGTGGATGTCAAGTATGGGGTGGGGGTACTTACAATACCTTTTGTTTCATCTTAGCACTTTATGAACTTTGCACTACTCTTGATGATTTGGC
Source organism: Fagopyrum homotropicum (assembly GCA_033239125.1). Classification (NCBI taxonomy): domain Eukaryota; kingdom Viridiplantae; phylum Streptophyta; class Magnoliopsida; order Caryophyllales; family Polygonaceae; genus Fagopyrum; species Fagopyrum homotropicum. The sequence continues at coordinate 95,842,071 of BSWB01000007.1, read as the reverse complement.
TTGTAATAACTCTTGCACTACTTGCTTTCCACTATGACACTTGCATTTGCATGATCTTTTTCAAATTTTATGAATTTTCAAAATTTTTGTGCTTCTTATGATGGAAATGACCTCTATGATGAGAAATGTGTATGTGGATTGGAAAAAAGATGGCTTAGTTGTGTTGAGATGTTAATCATAGCATGAATGAGTTTACTTTTGTTACTTGAACACATGAATAAGTTATATGATTTAGTTGTTTTGATAAGAGAATGAAATAATAGTCGAAGCTATATTGCAAGTTCTTTTACATCATATAAGGACGACTAAGGCAATTCACTTCTTTTCTTTTCTCATATCTTGATCATGCTAGCCCCTCAATGAAATATGTAACCCTCCTTTTACCATCCGGGAATTAGGATAAGTGATAGAAAAAGGCATGTTTGATATGGGAGGGCCAAGGAAAATGTATTAAATGAAAGTGTAGAAATTCATAAGTTTGGGGACGTTGAACATGAGGATGAGTAACTCGGCACCATTCACATAGCCGGGTGTTTGTGTCTTGCCAAAGTCCAATTGAACGACAAGTCCTAACGGGATATGGTATGTGCATCAAGGGTTTGAGGCATCTCGAAATTGAGAAACGCCGATCTCCTAGGCTTCGGTTTTTGTGCACCGCTGTCCATACTCTCAAAAAGTAAAGTATAAAGGAGGCAAAGCTTTCTACATGCGAAGCATGTGCGGTGAAGTAAAATTTTGAAGGTATTATGTTGTTCCTCTTTCCCGGATTAGCACCACAATTGGCAAAAAGAATTCCTTCCTTTAATATGTTTCTTGGACCTTTCCTTTGATTAGAAGACCTTGAGACTTTTATGCATGTGTTTAAGGCTTCATGGCTTAGATTTGTTTGACTTTGATTACCTCTACATCTTTATCATGTCCTTATTTGTGTTTTCAAGAAAGAAAAGGAAGTTAGTTCATCTTATAGTTATCATTGATACATACTTTGGCTTCTTATGCCTTGAAATATCACTTTGAGGGTGATCCAATAAGAAGAAGCACTACTAAAAGAAAAGTTTTTGAGTTTTCATACATATATAATCCATGACATCTTGTATTCTAAATTTGAGTCTTGCTTAGGGACAAGCAAGGGGCAAGTATGGGGTATTTCGATGACATGAATTATATACCATTATATTCATGCATATTGTAGAAGATTGTCTCAGTTTGCCTTGCATTTAGAGAGATTTTGTGTGCCTTTTATGTTCTATTCAATCATTTGTCGGAAATAGAGGTCTACACGAGTTTTTGATGAATTATAGGTAAATGGAGTGGAATTGAAAGCAAAAGCGGAGCAAGGAGCATCTAAGGAGGTTAAGGAAGCTAAAGGGGTCTTAGAGGGATGACAAAGAGCTAAGGAATTGCAAAGGAGAAGCATAGAAGACGAGCCAAGAGAAGAGTACTTTCTGTTGACGAAAATCATGCCAATATGCATATAAATCGGACGATTTTCATCCCTTCAAATCGAACGATTTTGTGTATAAATCGACTGGGACGATTTCTCTTGTTTTTCGGCCAAATGAAAAGACGACACAAAGCCCAATTCTTTTGGGCTAGAGGAGAGTTTTTCCAAACGGCCCATTTGCAAGAAACTATAGAAGAGAACCCTAGGAACGAAAACGAGGAGGCTGCAGCGGGAAATCTTTACACGTTAGAGAGAGATTGGAGATTCTTGGAGGAGGATTGAAGGATTTTTTGCCGGGAAGCCAATCTTGATTCTTGTTTGTGAGATTTCTTTATCCATTGAAGCAATTGTGGTTTTTGAACACGTAATTGAGTTACTTAAGAGATACATTGATCAGTTTTGACGATTATTTACAAATTTGAAGGTTATTGAGTTTTTATTCAAGAATCGGGTTTATTTGCAATATTTCACTCAATCCTTGATTTGATTTGATTATGAAAATGGTTGGCTAAAACCCTTGTGATTCTGGGGAGAATAGTTGATGATTAAGGCTTAGATGATGATAGACTGAACTCATTCAAACATTAGGACCCTGAGAGTTTAGATTTTAGTTTTGCGACAATAGGAAAATCAGATTGTTATTGGGTAAATCGGCCGATTTCCTTATGAACAACACGATTTATTCTTCTGACGAACTTTAATTGAATCAATCTTTATCCAAAACTAATCCTTGCCTAAATCCCAACATTGATTAACCTTTTTAACCTCTAATAGAGTGTATGAAGAGATTTCAAACTTGATTCTACATTTAATAGATTAAGGTTACAAGATTTGGGTAATAAAGAGACTCAACATCCTTTATTAAGATTCTAAGTGTGCTTTCTAATCTTTACTTTGGAGAGTCATATCCTGGAGTTTTAGATAGTTAGTATGAACATAATTCTTGTCCTTAGATCTTTCTATATTGCAGCCTCAACAACCCTTATAGAGAGAACCTTTAGATTAGTTATATAGGTTTTGGAACTTCACCGTACGATATCTACCTTTGAACATTTAATCTTGGCAATATAAACTCTGTCCTATATCTATAGAAGTGTCTTGAATCGAAAGCCGAAATCGGATACTTGAATCCTTGGAATCATTTTACCCTTATTTTATCACAAAAGCGTTTTGCATTTTCGCTAGATAATTGAAATTGATTTTACTCTCACCAAATCCCTGAGTTCGACTCTGGAATTCTTACCTCACTACAGCCGATCCGTACACTACGGGTTCGCTTTGCTTTGAGTTCTAGATACAAATTTAAGACTTTGACGCACACACTTTTTGAGCGAACACGAGATGTATAGCATCATCTGGATTTGTGGAAAATCCAACCCTTTTTATAGGAAAATTACTCTCCAGAGATAAGATATCTTAGAAAGATCTCTTCCCATAAAAATAAGTAAAATTTATGGTCTTATCATATCTTCTTCCTTCCAGGAGCCAAGCCCAAAAATATAAGATCCTCTTTCCAAAGATAAAAGATCTCAGCCAAGAATAAAATATTCTCGCCGCGTCCCAGGTGTTCGCCTCGGTCGAGTCGACTTCTCTGGATCACCTCGGTCGAGGTGACTCTGTAGTCAACCGAGGTGATTCACAACTGAATGTGAAATCCCTTAAATCTGGTCCAAATTGAATCTCTAATCCATGGCTATGCTTCCTGGATGTTTCCTTATGTTCCTGAATGTAGCTCTAATGACTCCTTAGCTCCTTTTTCTCCTTTTTTATGCAAAACGTGCCATTTTACCTACGATTACAACAAAAATAGGTGTAGACCTCGATTCCCGCAAAGGTAGATGAAACGGTAATATAATCACATAATATACATACTAACATGCAGATTATTGAAGATAAAACGTCTAAACAAACCCCAAAATATAGACAATAATTCATGCTATCAAAATACCCCATACTTAGCCCTTGCTTGTCCCCAAGCAAGTTCCGCATATAAAAGGCAAGATAGAATGGATTATAAGTCATAAAGATCAGTGAAAAAGTCCTTCAAAAACATTTTTTTGGTGTGCTACAATTATAGATCACTCTAAGAGAATACTTCATCGGATTTAAAATCAAAATATGATCAAAACATTTTATAAATATAAGAAAGTTGTTCATCTTTGCATAAAGTCATTGAATGCATATTAAATCATAATCATCAAAATTAATCATGTATAATCCAGTTTAAACCACTAAGTCAATCAACAAGCTCGAGGTCTCAAGGGCTTCCTAAAAGAAAGGTCAGAAAACGTGTAGGGTAGGGATGTATATAAGGTAATGTGGTGCTCAAATCCGGGAAAAGGATATACTTCACTTTCATTTTGACTTTCAACATCTTCCACCAATAAGCTTTGCTTATTTCATACTTTTTCTTTTTACTTTATTTTTTGGGATGCATGGACAGAGGTGCACAATAACCGAAGTCTAGGAAATCAGCAATCATCAATTTCTTGAGATGCATCAAACCCTTGATGCACATACCATGACCCGTTAGGAATATCGCTCAATCCGACTTTGGCAAGACACAAACACCCGGCTATGTGAATGATGCCGAGTTACTAATCATCATGATTGAATTCCCCAAACCAATTTATTTCTTTCTAACACTTTCACTTCCAGCCAACTTCTCAAACTTTACTTCACTTGCTTTCACCACTTTGCTTGCTTCCAAATTCCTGGATAGGTAAAGGGAGGCGAAAATGTATATGAGGGGCTAAGCATGATCAAGAAGAAGAAGAGAGAAGAATGAATTGCCTTGGTCTTTCCAGGAAGAAAGTGAGAGAACTCATAATGCGGTGTCAACCTTCAAATTCAACATAATTTGGATAAAAACAAAGTATTAAACATGCCAAAAATTTCAAACAAAGCATTTAGCAACTTAAACATATCATAAAACCTTCCAAACATATAAAGATTTCAAAACCAGTCAGCAAACAAGATCTTCACTGAGATCATATCCAGATAAGAAGCACAAAACATTTCGAAAACTCTCAGTTAAACCACCTCGGTCGAGGTGTTCTAGGTCAACCGAGGTGAAGCACCTCGTTCGGCCAGAACTGTCCCGGTCGAGGTCAAAAATTTTTTTTTTAAAAACCAGATTTTGACGTTTTCTCAATCAAATAACCTGTATGTATGCATGCAATCTCAGATAAACACATAGAAGCAAAATGAAGCATAAATATCCGAAAATGTCAAGTCATACATCACATAAGTCGATAAAATACATAAACACCCCATACTTGGGACACACTGTCCCAGTGGGTCAAAATAAGTCTAAAGAAAATAAAGTACTCACCGGACATAAAGCTGAGCTGCATAATAAATAAGAAAGAAAATCATGCAAGCTCTCAATAATCACGATCCGGTGGTGGTGGTGGTGGCACGTATGGATACTGAGATGGGTCGAACGGGTAGCCCATGATGTGTTGAAACTGAATTTGAGCCATCATGTGCTGGTAATGCTGTCTCTCCTGCATCTCACAGATATCCAGTGATAGGGCAGCATAAGAATCGCTCATCTGATCCGTCAGATCATCGATCCGACGGTGAGCCTCTGGATCCCTCAGTCGGCGTACCCTACGCCTAGCAGGTCGTACTGGTGATGTGGCCGGTACAGGCTCAGTATTGTCATCATCTAAATCAATGACCGGCGCTCTCGTCCAAGCAGTATCGGTCCCTGTATCCATAGGAACTCCACCATCCCTGTCAATATCATCAGCAGTCTCCTCCTCTACCTCAACCTCCTCAGCTGGTGCAGCTACTACCTCTCTAGCATCCTCCATCAATGGAATCCAAGCAGTCTGCCAGTAGTGAGGATCATAAACAGAGAATTGGGGTGACCATCTGATCCCCTGTGGTGTAGTCGGCTCCCATGGCATGGCTACATACGGTGTAGTGAGTCCTCGGGGAACCAGAATCCGCCGAGTGATCATCTCCTGAAGTCCTAGCAGCTTGGCGGCCGCCACCATGGTACATGCGCTGAGATCCATATCTTGATAGCTCACAATGTGGGTCACGATGCCCCTGCAGCAGATATCCCCCTTCGCCTTGGCCTTGATCCTGTGCAGATCCTCTGCCAACATCAAGCCAAAGTTTGGGATCCCTCTAGTCACCATGCAGTAAAGGCTGAAAAGCTCCCCCTGTCGGACCTTCTGGGGCGTCTCAGTACGGGCCAGAAGCGTCTCACTGAAAATACAGTGAGCTAACCTAAAGGCTAGGTGAAAAATAATGCGCTCCCTAGAGTCTCCAGGGCGCCATCTGTCTGCGTGCTCAACAACATGAGCAATCTGACCCCAGAACTCCCTAGCTACAGCTCGGGAGGGAAAATCTATAGCAGTCGGAACTAGGAAACCAAAAATGTCCCGCCAATACTCTAAAGGAACTAAGAAGTTCCGGTTCATCAACGGGTACTTCACAGAACGCTATGTGGGAAGGTAGGTGAAGGAGCTAATGAACTCCAAGGTAGGCTCTAAATAGGAAGGTGCGCGGATCTCAGTAAACTGATCTAGCCCTACCATCGAAATCATCCGTCTAAGATCTCCATCCACATGGAGACAATCAAAAGCTGATACGTCTAGGAAACGAGGTGCAATCACTGGACGGGCGGCATTACGGTCATAGTCAACCTGATGTCTCTCGTAGATCACCGTTCTATAAGGTCTAGAGGAAGAAGAAGGGGAAGGGGAGGATCTATCCCTCAGGACAAGCTGTCTATCTGAACTCATTTTCCAAACACTTTGTCAAATCACCTCGGTCGGCCTGACACAACTCAAGAACACCTCGGTCGAGGCACAGAACGACTGGACGGAGGCGAATAACTACGCGATCGAATCTCTCAAAAACCCAGTTCTTTTCCCCCAAAATCACTACAACTGGTTCCTATGGGATACTTAATCTGTTCCTCAGCAAATGAAAGGGCAACCAAAGCCCATTTCGAAGCAAAACAGTGAAGAGAACGAGATTAGGGTTTTTTTCTGATTTTACCTCTAATCGGTCGATTCGGTTCGTTTTTCTCGCAGATTGACGCTTGCACTGGGATCCTCTATCCTTTCTTTGCAATTTGGAAGCAAAAATCGTCGAAAACGAGGGAAGAACGGTGAAACGAGGCGAGGAAGCTGCCGCGGTCGAGGAGGTAGGTAAAGGAAGAGAGAGAATTTCAACCCCCTTTTATACCCTTTCTGGAACTGCTGTCACCTCGGTCGAGGTGGTCTCGACTGGACTGAGGTGGTACGGACTGAGGTGGTTCTTCAGAAACCCTAGTCGCCTCGGTTGCTCAAGAATCATCTCGGTCGAGGTGCTTTGACAGCAACCGAGATGTGCCTCAGTCAAACTCCGTCTTCTCAAATTCTCAAACTTTTGTCCTTCCAGTTATGCTCCTGGTTTGTACTCCTTCCTTAGATGTCACCTGTTGTCTGTCTAGGACGCTAAAAACAAAACAAAGCAAAGCAAACGCAAAACTATCTAAGCTAGACTAGAAAAAGGGAAAAGAAAGCAATACCTTGGGTTGCCTCCCAAGAAGCGCTTGGTTTAAGGTCGCTAGCTGGACCATAGTGCGTCTCTCAAACGTGATGGGAGGTGCCCTCACCCCATACTTCACCTCCATCGTGGGGTGAAGTAAGTAAGTCTGTCAAACGCTCCAATAAGTGTAAGTGCTCATCGGGGAATGAATCGTCTATGGACGGGTCGTCTTTCTCGCGTGAAAATGCAGGTAGCCGGCTGAGGTGATCCGCAACAGAATTTTCGGATCCCTTCTTATCGCGGATCTCTAAATCAAACTCTTGAAGCAAGAGAATCCATCGAATAAGGCGTGGCTTGGCATCTTTCTTAGCAAGCAAGTAACGGATGGCTACATGGTCGGTGTAGACAATGACTTTCGCCCCTACTAAGTAGGAACGAAACTTCTCGAAAGCATATACAACCGCCAATAACTCCTTCTCGGTGGTAGCGTAGTTGTGCTGGGCTACATCTAGCGTCTTGCTAGCATAATAAATTGCGGTTGTCCGGCCATCCTTCTTCTGTCCAAGCACCGCTCCTACGGCTACATCACTAGCATCACACATGATCTCAAAGGGCAAGGTCCAATCCGGAGGTTGGATAATGGGAGCGGAGATCAACGCTTCCTTAATCCTGTAAAATGCATCAAGACACTCCTATGAAAACTCAAAAACAACATCTTTATTCAAGAGGTTAGTTAGAGGTTTAGAAATCTTAGAGAAGTCCTTGATGAATCTCCTGTAGAAACCTGCATGCCCGAGAAAACTCCTCACACCTTTAACAGAACAAGGGGGAGGGAGTTTCTCAATAGTCTCGATCTTAGCGCGATTGACCTCAATACCTCGATTAGAAACGAGGTGTCCTAGCACAATGCCTTCATTAACCATAAAATGACACTTCTCCCAATTCAAAACAAGATTAGTGTCTTCACATCTTTGCAGCACTAGAGAAAGGTTAGATAGACAATCATCAAAAGAGGAACCATATACTGAAAAATCATCCATAAATACCTCCATGATCTCCTCTATGTACTCGGAAAAGATAGCCATCATGCATCGCTGGAAGGTTGCGGGTACATTGCACAATCCAAATGGCATCCTCCTGTAAGCAAATGTCCCCCATGGACAAGTGAAAGTGGTCTTCTCCTGATCATCCGGATGGATAGGAATCTGGAAGAATTCATTATAGCCGTCTAAGTAGCAAAAGTGTGAATGTTGGGTCAACCGTTCGAGCATTTGATCAATGAAGGGAAGTGGAAAATGGTCCTTCCGAGTGGCCGTGTTCAGCTTCCTATAATCAATGCAAACCCTCCAGCCCGTGACGGTCCTGGTTGGGATCAACTCGTTGTTCTTATTCGTCACAACGGTCATCCCTCCTTTCTTCGGAACCACATGCACCGGGCTAACCCATTTGTTGTCCGAGATAGGATATATGATACCTGCATCCAACAACTTAAGAATTTCCTTCTTCACAACCTCTTCCATGATCGGATTTAACCGTCTTTGAGGTTCCCGTGAAGTCTTATGATCATACTCCATTAGAATTCTATGCATGCAGAAAGAAGGCTTAATGCCAATAAGATCATCTATAGTGTAACCCAAAGCCTTTTGATGCTTTCTCAGGATATGCATTAGTTTAGACAATTCAGATTCGGAGAGGGAAGCACTAACAATAATGGGATAAGTGGAATCCGGTCCAAGAAAGACATACCTCAAGTGATTTGGGAGTTGTTTAAGCTCCACAACTAGGGGTGCTTTCTGAGGGAGATCCTTGCTTCCTTCTTCCACTAGAGTAGATCCAGAAACTGGACCTTCGGAAGTCTCAGTCGAGATCGTCTCGCCTTAGACCTCGGTCGAGGCGTAGAGGCGTTGACCGAGATGTTCTTCAGGCGCCTCGCTTGGTCCAGAAAGTGCCTCGGTCGAGGTACTACAACTGGAGATCTTCGTCTCCTAGATTAGCTTCTCAGTTTTAGCTCCTGGATCTTCTTCCAGTGCCTTTAAGCTCCGTATATCTACATCACAAGAAGCATCTATACCTTCCTCCATTAGACTGAAACTAATAACTCTTTCAAGTGGATCGTTAGTAAGGATAGAGCTCACCAATTCTCTTGATTCTTCTTCATCATAGATGTTGAAGATATCATCTCCTAGCTGCTCTCCTTTCATGGCCGCAAGTAATGCGAACTCCACTTCATCTCCACCAATGTTGAATTTCAACTTGGCGTTCTTACAATCCACGTTGCAACCCGAAGTTGCTAGAAATGGCCTCCCCAGAATAATAGGAGCAGGATAATCTGTGGGAATGTCAAGTACGACAAAGTCTATAGGTAAATAGAAGTTACCTAACTTGACCGGAACGTCTTCCAAAATCCCCACGGGATAGGTAATGGAGCGGTCCGCCATGTATAATTGAATCTTGACCGGCTTGGGCTCTCCAAGTCCGATCTTCACACATAGCTCCAGCGGAATGATGCTCACGCTGGCTCCTAGATCACGTAAGGTTTCACAAGTTACATCCCCAACTTGAATGGGAATGCAAAATGAGCCGGGATCTCTCAACTTAGGTGGCATCTTCTCCTTCATGATTTGAATAAGCTTCGAGGATTTAGATGTCATCCTTACTTCACCAAAGTCTTCCAGTTTCCTCTTCCTTGATAGGATCTCCTTCAAGAACTTCCCATAGGCGGGCATCCCTAGAATAGCATCAAGGAAAGGAATGTTAATGTGCAGTTTGTTCATCAAGTCAAGGAACTTACCAAAGTGCTTGTCTAGATGTGCTATGGCCCTTGACTGGGAGAATGGAAGTGGTGGTTTGTATACAGGAGGTGGAATATAAACTTCAGTTTTCGCCTCCGCTTTCTGTGGCTCCACCTCGGTTGGCATCTCGGACGAAGTGTTCTTCGACTGCACCTGGACCGAGGTGGTCTTCGTCGGTACTGGCACCGACCGAGGCACTGGATCTGCAGTTTTCAGTCCACTTCTCGTAGTTATGGCCATAATCTGGCCCTTAGGGTTGCTTTCCGTCCTTGCTGGAAGCTTCCCTGGATCTCTTGGCGCTTCATTCGCCCTACTAGCAAGTTGTTGTTCAAAGGCCTTTTGGGCCTTCGAAAATGAAGTCATGGATGTCTCCATAGCACTAAGCTTGATCAAGATAGCCTCTAGCACTACGTCTTTCTTTTCCGGCTGGGACGAACTTGATCCTTGCCCCTGGCTCTTTAATGGAGTAGAAGAAGAAGAAGGGGAAAAGAGGAAAGGATTAGAGGAATCGTTAGAATTGGAGTTAGAATGATTGTTACCAGAATTTTGTTTGTTCGCCCTCCAATTGTTGCTGTTGGATCCTCTATTGTTGTTGTTGTAATTGTTGTTCCAGGAACCATTGTTGTTGTTACGGTATCCATTGTTGTTATTCCTTGGTCCTTGATCTTCCTTCTTGGTTTGAGCAACCAAGAGTTCCTTCAATTGCTTCACGCCATTCTTCAAAGACGTGAGTTGATTGTTGTTAGGTTGAGTCTCTTGAAAGTTGACTCTTTTAACTCCACCTTCAGTTCCTTGGTGGGTGTATTTCTCCATATGCAAAGCTTGTTTCTCAATAAAGTCCCAAGCTTCGTCAATCGCCATGCCCATAAATGTACCGGCGGAGAGTAGTTGTAGGTTGAACTAGGTGCTTCCGTCTAGTAACTTGAAGTATATCTCCAACAACTCTATCTTTGGAATCCCATGATGTGGGCAATCCAAAAGAATGTCTTTAAACCTCTCCCATGACTTGGACAAGCTCTCCTTGTCCTTCATAATGAATGCATTAATCTTCTCTCTCATTTCAACGGTCTTAGAGGGGGGAAAGAATTTAGTCAAGAATTCCGTAGTCATCTCCTCCCAAGTGCTAATTTTTCCTGGAGGAAGAGATTGATACCAAGTAAGAGCTCTATCTTTTAAAGAAAAGTAAAAAGGTCTTAGCTAGTAGTTGTTGTTTTCTATTCTTGAGGGTCTCAAGGTCTCCATCAAGATCTCATAGTTTTGAAGATGTTGATGCGGAGATTCCTTCTCTAGCCCTCCGAACTAGCATTGGCGAATCATGGAAAGAACTTGCGGTCGAAGTTCGTAGTCATGGTCCGCTGGATCTCCTAGGTTAACTCCTAGACGCCTTAGTTGTTGATTGGGGTCCATCCTTTGACCTAGGGTTTGCGGGATTTCTGCAAAAAGTGCGCCTCGGACTGGCATCCGAGGTGGAAGTACCTCGGCCGGGGCGTCAGGTACTGGGACCTGCCTCGGTCGAGGGTTTGCGATTGGGACCTGCATCGGTTCAGCATCAGGAACTGGGTCTTCCCTCGGTCGAAGTAGATATTGGTCTCGTAAGGCTGCCATATCTTCTTCGATCGCTTCAGTCCTGGTGCGAGTTTCTTCTTTCTCTTGCCTCAGTTCTTCCCTGCTGAGGAGCAGCTGTTCTAACGCCTCCTTCAATTCGGCCTTAAGATCACGATTGTCTCGATTGGCCATCTTCGCTTCTCTCAAGCGTCGTTTGTATGTCTTTTCTGGTTCGGGATCGTAAGGAACGATTTCCTTCCCAATGCGGGTTCTTCACATAAACCTAAGGAAGAACCTGCAAAAGTCACTCAAGTAGAGTGGTTAGTAGACACGGGGGCAAGTGCCCCAAAAGCGTACCGTAACCGGATCGGTCTAGACCAAGTCCCCGGCAACGGCGCCAAAAACTTGTTCGCTCCAAACGGTGTGTGCAAGCTTTAAATTTATAACCCTAGATGTAAGATTGAAACAAGGATGCGAACCCGCAGTGTACGGGTCAATCGTAGTAAAAAGTAAGGAATTCTAGGGGTCGATCACAGGGACTTAGTGAAACAAAGTCGGAATAGGTAAGCTTTGTAATTACTAACCACAAAAGCGATTAAAACAATCAAGGATGACAAAAAGTCAATTAAGGAAATATGCAATTCTAGGGATTAAAGCATCTAGTTGTGGTTCCAACTCAAGATTTTAAAGATAAGCGGACAAAGATGAGGTTTTTGCAAAGGGAAGGTGTTACTAAAGTGGAAGAGATCACCGGGTAAGTCTCACTACTCACTAATCCCAAACCGTAATTCCTATTACCGGGTAAGTCTCAAGGAATTAAGGAAAAGAACTATAACCTCAAACTAACACTCCAACTAAGGGAATATAATCAACCTTTACCGGGTAAGTCTCAGGCTAACTCTCAAAGATGGGATGAAAGCACACTCAAACCCCAATAAAGGATAAACCTTTATTACCTACACTTATGATTTTGGTAAATAAACAAAGGAATTACCGGGTAAGTCTCATCCTAGGCTTGCATTGAACTAGGAAAGGTGTAATAAGAATAGGATTTGGCAAACTCTAACACTTAACTCTCAGTTTCGGGTCAGAGAAGTCACCTCGGTCTGAAGAATTCCACCCCGGCCGAGATGTTCATCGACTGAGCGAGATGCTTTAAGGTTAAAGATAAAGACTCGAACTTTCAGGGTCCTACTGCGATTTAAGATTATTCTATCATTGTTTTTCCCACAACCTTCAGTCAATCACCCTAGAATCACACAAGGAAATTAGCCACTCATCATCATGAAAGTATTAATCAAATATATGGGAAGAAAGAGAATAATTGAACAAGAAAACCTTAAGAGAAAGGCCTCAATAACTAAATCAATTAACAAAACAACAAGCGTTCCTTGGATAGAAATCCAACAAGACAACAACAAGGAAGGGAATCTAAGATGATCTTACAAAAACCCTTCAAAAAGCTATAAAAGCTATATACTTTCTTCCTTCAACCTTCAAAAAGGTTCTTCAAATCTCCCAACTAGAGTATGGCTGCAGCGGTGTATTCGGATCTATGCGAGATGTATAGCATCATCTGGATTTGTGGAAAATCCAACCCTTTTTATAGGAAAATTACTCTCCAGAGATAAGATATCTTAGAAAGATCTCTTCCCATAAAAATAAGTAAAATTTATGGTCTTATCATATCTTCTTCCTTCCAGGAGCCAAGCCCAAAAATATAAGATCCTCTTTCCAAAGATAAAAGATCTCAGCCAAGAATAAAATATTCTCGCCGCGTCCCAGGTGTTCGCCTCGGTCGAGTCGACTTCTCTGGATCACCTCGGTCGAGGTGACTCTGTAGTCAACCGAGGTGATTCACAACTGAATGTGAAATCCCTCAAATCTGGTCCAAATTGAATCTCTAATCCATGGCTATGCTTCCTGGATGTTTCCTTATGTTCCTGAATGTAGCTCTAATGACTCCTTAGCTCCTTTTTCTCCTTTTTTATGCAAAACGTGCCATTTTACCTACGATTACAACAAAAATAGGTGTAGACCTCGATTCCCGCAAAGGTAGATGAAACGGTAATATAATCACATAATATACATACTAACATGCAGATTATTGAAGATAAAACGTCTAAACAAACCCCAAAATATAGACAATAATTCATGCTATCAGAACAAAGCCTAGTTGCGTTTTAAGTTAGAGGGCTATTACTTGTCCGATAAAAGGGGAGGGTATAAGAGTGCTATGTTGATAGTGTGCTAGCATTAATAGAGTAGTTATGATCAAATATCGGTGATATGAGATTACTTTTTGTCTAATACCGTCATTCTGGACATATTCAATGTCACTTAAGATTTTGGAAAATGCGTGAGAATCCTAGGTTCAAGTTCACGATATATTAGAGATTTATAAATAATATAATAATGCCAAGTGAACAAAGAGGATGACCACTAGGTTTGATTTTTAGTTGTCTCGAGTGTACGTCCTGAAAAGGGTAAAGGTGACGATTCCTTACCTGAGGAATAAGGTGACTGAGTAATATTAAAAGACAAGACCAAGTAGGTCGTGATATGACGAGTATGGGGTACTTTGTAAAGTGTTGGTGGATGTCCAAGACCTTGGGCCTGTGTGTGTAGTCAGAACCTTTTCAGAAGGCTGGAAGCAAGTGGTCATAACGAAGGGAAGAAAGTGGAATAGATTATTTTCCGTAAGGTCATCAAAGGATTTGGAAGTGAGTTGCGTATTGTAACCATTTGAAATTTTAAAGCGGTTTAGTAGTGACGGATGGACTAGTATTCCTCACCCTATTGGAGGGTGTAGCTTCAATTTTCTACGGAGACTAAGTGACGGATGGACTAGTATTCCTCACCCTATTGGAGGGTGTAGCTTCAATTTGGAACTGAGTTTGAGAATTTCAGTAGTGACGGATGGACTAGTATTCCTCACCCTATCAGACAATTGATTCGGATGATACCGGTGAGATATCTGGTAACCACTGTAGAACGTGGTAGTAGACGCTTGTGATCTAAGTACCTGAAAAGATTTAAGATTCAGTGGTTTTATGAAAAGCTGATAAGGCTACCTAAGATATGAGGCATAGTAAGAGACGTAACCTTTCAAAGACCTATGTAGAGATGGTTGTAACCTCGAGAGTGACGAGTTAGGGCTTGACCTTGGATGTGTGATATTGTTTGACTACTTGTTTATTTCATGAATGAGTGTTTAGTCAGTGATATGTGTTTTTGGTAATCTTGATGTGCAAGAAACTTAGATGTGGAAACGACGAGACTTTTGTGTAGTGATCAAACACACCCATTTGGTGCCTTTAAGGCCGATCAGGGTTGTCTTCTTTTATGTTTCGGGACGAAACTTATTTTAAGGGGGTACTGATGTAATACCCAGAATTTTTATTCTGTTTAATTCCGAATCAATTCGGACTTCGAGCCGTTGACGGTTCCATTCTATCTAGTATTTCTTTCTTCACAAATTTTATCATTTTATGTAGAATTTAATTCACATAAAATGATAGAATTATATCAAACCCTAAGTCTTATAATTATTTATCAATTTATGTAGAATTTAATTCAAATAAAATGATAGAATTATATCAAACCCTAATTCTTATAATTATTATCATTTTATGTAGAATTTAATTCACATAAAATAATAGATACATATCAAACCCGAATTTTTATAATTAATCCTTAACGACGACTTTAGACGAGATCATGACGAGGCTGAGACGAGATCACGACAAAGCTGTGACGAGATCACGACAAAGCTGAGACGAGGTCCTGACAAAGCCCGACAAGCTGTTAACAAGGTTTTGACAAGGCTGGACAACCTCAGCCCATTCTTTCTTACCTTGCTTCAACCCAACCTTATGACTATGATCTTCAGCCCACACAACCACAGCCCACCTTCTCCTCCTTCCTTGCTTGTGACCCATTCCCGGACTGCTTGTACAGGCCCAGCCGCAGCCCATGAGAACCCTGCTTACATGCCAGCCGTAACTCCCTCTTCCTGCAGGCCGTTCAGCATTCTCCTCCAGCCCAAGAGCACACACGTTGTGGACATCTCAAAGATCGTAACTCCCAGCCGATCACGCCTCCTCTTGCTCTCTTCTGATACCTTCCATTCTCACCAGATCACGCCTCTTCCTGCACACGTTCAATTACAGCCTCTCTAACGATGCACATAGGTCCTCAACGCACCAGTAGGCAGCAGCAACGGTCTTCAACATCGATCTTCTGCACGTGGATCTCGCAAGCAGCAAGCCATCCGAGATCTGTCTCCTTTGCACCAAGCAGCCCCTTCCCTGTCGTGCAACCGCCACCAAAATCATAGGGACAGATCACGCCTCTTCACACCAATAGATCTCTTGCAAGCGGCCTCTCCGCTTCTGTGCAACAACTGGCTCGACAACAACCTTGTGCAATCTCCTATCTCCCTTCGAGTCTTGGAATCGAATAAGGTGGATACCCTTGCTTCCTTGCACTTCTTTCCACAACTTTTGTGTCTAATGAATGCTTTTCATGTCTCTTAATCATGCTCAGAACATCCATAGAAGAAACAGTGAAGATATAGGAGTTTGCTGAGTTTTCGGAAGTGAAGAACAGTCAAATTCGGCTCCAGTTTTGGGTAGGTTAGACTCCACCTTTACTGCTGATTTTCGAATATGTTTTAGTCGATATTCTATAGTATAACATACTAAAATTTGAGAGGAATCGGAGCTATGGTTTGAGAATTATGGTGTTCCAAAGTTGACGCCTCATGCAGTTTTTATATATGTGCTGAGTGTTGGGGAAAACAGCTAGTGATGTTGTATTGTGAGAAGCTTTTGAATAAGCTCTTGATCTCCGTTGGGCTTGAATTTTGGATATAATATAGTTGATATATTGTTGTATAACATATTAAAATTTGAGAGGCATCCAGCAGGTGGTTTGGGATTTATGATTTTTCCAAGATTGAGTCGTAAGTAGTTTTTCTGTTGTGCTGAAATTCGGTTTTGTGAGATAGTTTTAAATAGGATTTTGATCTCCTTTGCGGCTGAATTTTGGATATATTAGAGATAAGATTTTATAGTGGAACATATCAAAGTTTGGGATAAATCAAGCGAGTAGTTTAGGAGTTATGATTTTTCAAAGTTAAGACAGTGTGCTGCTTGTTAAGTGTTGTAACCAACTTTAGAAATTTTTGTAGAAGCGATGTTTTAACAGTTTTAAAAAATTCTTTTTCCTATGAGTAGATGGGATATCATATATGATCTAGGGAATTATTTTGGAATTTTTATAAGATTATTCGAATTTTATATTTGAAGCTGTAGTTGGACTTTAGTGACTTTTCGGGAAATAAAAAATGGGTAGTTTTTCTAGTTGTTACCTAAAATCATCCTAGGGAGTAGAATATGGTTAGTTGGGCTCAAATTATAATTTAAGTACATATTCCGAGTTTTTGGAAGTTCCGGGACCAAGGGTAAAATAGTCATTTTACCATAAATTAATATTGTAATCAATTCCGTTCTATTAAGACCTACTATCTTAGAAGTCTTAGACTTCTAATCACCTAGAAAGTGTGCTGACACACTTGCCTCCTTTGACAGGCCACTGAATTCCTACTGTACAGATCGATTTGCGAATTAGAAAGTCGAGATCTGATTCAGGTAAGTCCACAGACTTACTTAGCTGGCTTCTTGCATGTGTGTGATGTGTATGAGTAGTGTTTGCTAGTTAAGATAAATAACGAAACCGGAATAGGCCGACTTTAGTATATTGTGTAATTGACCCAAGTGTATGATAACGGGTCGTGACATCATCTGCCTAGCTCTTGCGAGAGTCTAGGAGGTTCCCTGCGACTAGCCTAGTCCGGTAGACGATCAAATGCATTAGTACCATTCCGCGTTGGTAAACGGGGACAGGGGAGAGATTTGGGAATCCCTCGTGTCACAAAATAAGTATCATTAGTAATGACATATCACCTAATTAAAGATAATAAAAGGATTGATTGTTGCATGTTGATTGTGTATGTTGTGTTTTTGTGCTTTTACCTTTATACTTATGCATAGAATGTTAGCTAACGGTTTTATACCGCTTGTAGATGCCTTGCAGGTTCAGACACTTGCAGAGAGATCTTGAGGAAATGGTCAGCCGGGTCCACGTACTCTTTTAGTTGGGGGCGAGGTTGTCTTATGTTCTTTATATGCGTCGTTTTCGTACCGTTGCTTTGTAAGGCTGATACATATCCTTCATGTATATATTGTTTAAAGTTTTCAAATGTTTTAATACTTTTGTGCCTTGTTGTAAGATCCTAGTAAAATTGTTGTCAAACTAAGGTCGAGACCCATTGTGAGGTCCTAACCAGTAGCTCCCCGAGTTCTGAGAATTTGGGGTGTTACAATATGGTATCAGAGCTTTGGGTTGGAAACAATGGGACTTGAAATCTTTTGAAAGAACAAATGCATAAAATAACTAGAACCCGAAAGGGGTCTTAAATTTTCAAAACGGATTTATGTTTTCACACGCACGCATAGTCGGGTTGTTGGGTTAGTAGTATGTTGGACCACCATCGCTCTCCGTGAATCTCTACAACATGGATTGATATGAGTTAGCATATAGACTTATTATGATGAGTATTAATGTATGTTATATATATGTATATGTGTAGTATGTTAGTATCCTAAAGGATATATTATATCCTTTAGTTGTGATATCATGAAGCGATTATCGCCTCATGATAAATCGGTAGCAGACTTGAAGAGTTTCCAACACGAGACAAAGGACTCGGACCTTGGATCAAGCAGTATACTCGGGTGGCCGTCCTAGTAACCCTTGTTAACGATCCAAAGAACTAATAGGCGAAGACATAAAGATGTGGAGATAATTTTGACCATAAGTACAATCAAATGAGGAAGAATTCTCGAGTCAACTCAGATAGAAGATATAGAAGGTCATACAAGGGACTTTGTTGTATGAAGCCGAGAGATGAATTATAAGAACCATGCAAGAGACTACAAGAGTGCGGAGTAGAGATAACATTATTGGAACGAGACAAGTATAATTGAGTACAACCAAGATTGCGGAATCAAGGACAATACCATCGAGGCGGATGCCCCATAGACCATTATGGGCATTAGAAACCAGAAGAGACAGAGTGTCAATCTGGGTGTGATAATCTAAGGTGCACGGAATGAAGACCTACAATTGAGTGTAAAAGCGAAAAGGCAGACCCCACAAATGTGGAGAGGTTTTGACCTCCTCAAAGATATAAGAAGTTTGAAAGAAACCGCGACGCCAATATCCAAAGAATGGAAGACTGTAACAGGGTCACCGGAGTTTCCGGAAGGTGGTATTACCACCAACACCAGTGAAGAAATCTGTATGAGAGCACGACCTTGCTAGACTCGAGAGTCCAGGGTAACCCGAATTATCACGGGACCTAAGCCATCAACACAGATGGTCCATGCAAAAGGAACTGCAAGTGGATGATCATTATGGCCATAAGAATTTCAAATACGCTTGCAAGCTATCGTGGAAACTTGAAACAACTATTTATTCCAAATGAATGACACAATCGGACTAGAGAAATGGAGTTAGCCTATAAGAAGCGGAAGAGTGGAAGGAAGAACGAACTAAAGAAGTATAAAAGGATTGTGGTGAGCAACTATTTACCTACTAGTTAAGGAAATTTTGACAGATCATAATTTACACGGAATGGAGACTAACAACTTAATGTAAGAGCGAAGGGTAGAGTTCACAAGCCTGGAGACATTTTGTCTTCTTTAAAGATCAGAATTCTAAGAGGAATCATAATGCCAGTATCGAAAGGATCGAAGCCCTGTGACATAGTCAATAGAGATTAGAAGGAAATATTACAAACAACGCCAATTAAGGAACCTGTGCATATGAGAATCTTATGGTGGCCTCAAGATTCCAGGGTAACCCCCACTTATAACAGAACATAGGTCATCAACACAGACGGTCCCTGTAAAGGGACTACAATTGGGATTTAATTAAAAGTCATCGGAACTACAAGACGCTTACCATCTATCGTGGAGTGTTAGGAACGACTTTTGACGTCAGGGGAATGGCACAATGAGACTTGAGAAAGAGAGTTGTTCCAAAGGAAGCAGAAGAGTGAAAGATAAGACGAACTAAAAGAAGGATAAAAGGATTAATATAGTAGGTGATATGCACCAAAAGTTTAATACCAGTAGAGGTATGAAACTGAGATAAGTCAATTATAAACTGACCGATCTCAACGAAGGACGTGCAAGTATTGTTTGGTATTGACGAGTTATGTGCCGTTAAGAAGAGATATTTGTGACGTGAATCTAAGGAGTAGCTTTACCAACGCCTTAGAGGATTTCCTTAAGTAGGCAACGACAACCTTCATTGGGCAAGGTCCAATCCGGAGGTCGGATAATAGGAGCGGAGATCAACGCTTCCTTAATCTTGTAAAATGCATCAAGACACTACTACGAAAACTCAAAAACAACATCTTTATTCAAGAGGTTAGTTAGAGGTTTAGAAATCTTAGAGAAGTCCTTGATGAATCTCCTGTAGAAACCTGCATGCCCGAGAAAACTCCTCACACCTTTAACAGAACAAGGGGGAGGGAGTTTCTCAATAGTCTCGATCTTAGCGCGATCGACCTCAATACCTCGATTAGAAACAAGGTGTCCTAGCACAATGCCTTCATTAACCATAAAATGACACTTCTCCCAATTCAAACAAGATTAGTGTCTTCACATCTTTGCAGCACAAGAGAAAGGTTAGATAGGCAATCATCAAAAGAGGAACCATATACTGAAAAATCATCCATAAATACCTCCATGATCTCCTCTATGTACTCGGAAAAGATAGCCATCATGCATCGCTGGAAGGTTGCGGGTGCATTGCACAATCCAAATGGCATCCTCCTGTAAGCAAATGTCCCCCATGGACAAGTGAAAGTGGTCTTCTCCTAATCATCCGGATGGATAGGAATCTGGAAGAATCCACTATAGCCGTCTAAGTAGCAAAAGTGTGAATGATGGGCCAACCGTTCGATCATTTGATCAATGAAGGGAAGTGGAAAATGGTCCTTCCGAGTGGCCATGTTCAGCTTCCTATAATCAATGCAAACCCTCCAGCCCGTGACGGTCCTGGTTGGGATCAACTCGTTGTACTTATTCGTCACAACGGTCATCCCTCCTTTCTTCGGAACCACATGCACCGGGCTAACCCATTTGTTGTCCGAGATAGGATATATGATACCTGCATCCAACAACTTAAGAATTTCCTTCTTCACAACCTCTTTCATGATCGGATTTAACCGTCTTTGAGGTTCCCGTGAAGTCTTATGATCATCCTCCATTAGAATTCTATGCATGCAGAAAGAAGGCTTAATGCCAATAAGATCCTCTGTAGTGTAACCCAAAGCCTTTTGATGCTTTCTCAGGATATGCATTAGTTTAGACAATTCAGATTCGAAGAGGGAAGCACTAACAATAACGGGATATGTGGAATCCGGTCCAAGAAAGACATACCTCAAGTGATTTGGGAGTTGTTTAAGCTCCACAACTGGGGGTGCTTTCTGAGGGAGATCCTTGCTTCCTTCTTCCAGTGGAGTAGATCCAGAAACTGGACCTTCGGAAGTCTCAGTCGAGATCGTCTCGCCTTTGACCTCGGTCGAGGCGTAGAGGCGTTGACCGAGATTTTCTTCAAGCGCCTCGCTTGGTCCAGAAAGTGCCTCGGTCGAGGTACTACAACTGGAACCGAAACTGGAGATGTTCGTCTCCTGGATTAGCTTCTCAGTTTTAGCTCCTGGATCTTCTTCCAGTGCCTTTACGCTCCGTATATCTGCATCACAAGAAGCATCTATACCTTCCTCCATTAGACTGAAACTAATAACTCTTTCAAGTGGATCGTTAGTAAGGATAGAGCTTACCAATTCTCTTGATTCTTCTTCATCATAGATGTTGAAGATATCATCTCCTAGCTGCTCTCCTTTCATGGCCGCAAGTAATGCGAACTCCACTTCATCTCCACCAATGTTGAATTTCAACTTGGCGTTTGTTACGTCTAGGAATGGTGTACGCAAAAGCTTTAAATTTATAACTAGATATATTTCTCCTAACTCCTAGCGAACCCGCAGTGTACGGGACGTTTTGTAGTAGGGATGGTATTCCGAGGTCGAACACAAAGACTGAGGTGAGATTGAATCGATTAGTGACTAAGGATAGTGTTGATCTAGGATAAGAAAAGAGAGAGGAATAAAGAAGTGAAAATCTCAATGTTTTTGGTTTGGTTTTTAGGTGATCAATCAAGATCACAAATCATGCGAAATCAACAATCAACTAAGCTAACACCACAAGTAAACAAGCAAAATACGAAATATGTACTCAAAGAGAGAAAAACGGATTCTAGGGGTTGGAAATTCCGGTTATGGCATTGGACTCAAGCTATCTAATCATTCCTTGGATTAACTATAGTATGTTGGGAGTAAGTGTTTCTAGATTGGGATCAATCACCGGGTAGGTTTCATGGTCCACTAGTCCGTTCCTAAGGTCTTATCACCGGGTAAGTCTCAAAGAGCCTAAGGATAGAAATTCTATACAAACCAGATTGTCACCTAGGGATCTAACCAATCCTCACCGGGTAAGTCTCGGAAGGGCAAGTCCTAAACAACCATCCTAGCACACTTAGTCCAATAGCGGCTTATGAGGCTCACTACTACCTATAGTTTGTCATCTTCGATATCTAAGAGCAAGAATCACCGGGTAGGCCTCTTCTAACACTTAATTACTAACACTAGGTTACCCTAGGATAGATTTAGCTCAACAAGCACTAGGATTTCAACATTTTAACACTATAGAACTTAGACTCATCAAATCAAACGGATCAGGCAGAACCACGGGCTGTTCATCCCCTTCCACGGCCGTGGACTGGCAAGAAAAAACCGTGGAATCTAACAGTGGCTCTGTTCAAATAAACGAATCATCCAAAGGCAAATCTAAGTCCATCCTATCATAGTCCAGCCATAACCTTCCTTTCCTTACCCTAGAATCGCATCTATCTAGCCAACAACATTCATCATCACAATCGAAATTGTCAAACATAAAATCATGGCATCCATTTGTAAGATAATGAAGAGATTGAGATAAACAAGTGAATTAAAGAAAACAAATCTGAATTCGAGATTTAGAAAGACTCACAATCCTTCAAAAGAAGGTTTAATCGGTTCTTACAACCCTAGAAAACGATTCCGATATACTTCACTCTAAAAATCTATCAAAGACTATGGTGTAGTGCTCTTCTCTTCTTCTTCAATAGAGGCTTTCTTTCCTCTCCAATGGTCTCCAATCCAATGCTCCAAAATGAGAGAATCTTTCTTGTTGAGAGTGTGGGAGAGAATGGGAGTGAGAGTGGATGATTGGAGCTCTCCCCCAACAGCCTTGCATGACCACCTTTTATACTGAACTTTGCAAGAGTCGGCCATGAGAATCGTGGCACAGCTGTCACAACCGTTTGGAAAAAACCACGGTCCAATTCCACGGACGTGGAAGTCCCATTGACCGTGGTTTTGGTGCCTCAACTTGTTTTGGATCATTAAGCTATGATTTGGTGCATGGCATGCACCAACAAGGTCCCAAGTGTCCTCCTTAGCTCCTAACTTGCATCCCAATGAGTCCGAAGGTGTGTCATCTCGAGGAACGACCCTCAAATGTATCGATTAAGCTCTTAGATCTCCCAAAATACCTACAAAGCAATGCAAAAGTCCATGTAGACGTCTATCTCGACAAAATACATGAATTGGGTGCAAACGTTGTGAACTAGTGCTAAACCATGCATGAATGAGCAGAAAAACTATCTAAATGATTACCTAAACCTAAGCCATAAATCGTGTTATCAAAAATACCCCATACTTAAGGTTTGCTCGTCCCCGAGCAAGTCCCAACTATAGACTAAGAGATGACATGATTTATGCATGCAGAAAAACAACAAAATCTTTTTGGAGTTGTGCTTCTAATATTGGATCACCTTCATAGTCATGTTTCATGGCAATGGACAAGCAATCATGCATCGAAATGATGAAGGCACGGAAAGACAATTATACTTAACTCGAAAGCATGCATGAAATACGAAAAGTGAAGAAGTCAAGATGATCATGAGCATATTTAATCTAGATCACTAAGTCTTACAAACATGCAAATAGGTCATAAGGTCTTGTGAAATAAAAGGCCAAGAAACGTTGTGATTAGGTCGGAATTTTTCTAGGCTATGTGATGCTAATCCGGGAATAGAACTAACTTCACAACTTCACATTTTTATAAACTTCCCACAAGTGTATATTTTCTCCATCTTTTCTTTCTTTTCTTTTCTTTTTCTTTCACTTATTTTTGAGACAATGGCATTGGTGTACAAAAGCCGAAACCTTGGTGATTAGCCGTCCTCGGGCTTTTTTATTTTTCGAGGTGCATCCACACCGGGCATACATACCAAAGCTCGTTAGGACTATCGGTTTATTTGACTTTGGCAAGGCACAAACACCCGATTATGTGAATGGTGCCGAGTTACTCGTCATTAAAACCAACGTCCCCAAACCTATATTTTTGTCTACACTTTCACAACAAATTCAGCACTTCATTCATAACATTCATCCATCAACAACTTCACCCCACAATTGCTCCTCACACACTCAACACACTAACATGCTCCTATTCCCGGATGGGTCAAAAGAGGTCGAATTTATATCAATTGAGGTGCTCAAACAACATGATCAAGATGAGAAGTAGAGAAAGATGAATTGCCTTAATCACTCCTAGATGATGTGCAAGAACTAGCATGTAATTTCGACTTTCAATCCCCAATCCAATCAAGGCAAGCATCATGATCACAATCCATTCATGGAATTCAAGATAAGTACTTCAAGTCCACATATGCATACATCAATTCAACACATAAGGCCTTCCATAGCCAATTCACAAAACAATCTCATCATAAGGGTCATTCCCAAGTTTAGAAGCACTAAAATTTTTTAAATTTTCTGATTTTTTTGGATTTTTTGAAATATGTATGTACAATGCAAAACATGTGACAATATTAAACTATCCTAGATGCTAATCATGCAAAAGATCATGCAAACCCCACCCCATACTTAGAAACACATTGTCCCCAATGTGGCATTCAAGTAAAGAAGAGTGAAAGAGGGTTCTCACAATGTAAAAATGGTTTGCTTTGGTATTTGGGATCACTTAAATGGAGTGATGTTGTATGATCCTATCAACAATGGTAGAGAGCTCTAAATGTTCATCATGGCGTCGGGACCCGCGCTAGGCATTGCCAGCTGTTCGCCCCTAGAGGTGTGTGCAAATAAGTTTTAAATTTATAAAACTAGAATCAAGCAAGCGAACCCACAGTGTACGGATCGACGTAGTTAAGCAAGAATTCGAGAGTATCGAACACGGGGATTTGGGTGGGAACAAATTCAATTGCAGATTATCAAGCGAGTAAATATGAGAGTTTTGCAAATATTGGGAAAACAACAATCCTAAAGATCCAAGTATTAAGCTGTGGAAATCGATTCAAGATATAATAATGATATAAAGACAGAGTTGAGATATGCAAAGGGATGCTAATGTAAGGTAATCGTACGGTGAAGTTCCAAAAACCTTATATGACTCACCTACAAGACACTCTCTATACAGGTTGTTGAGGCTTCAATATAGAAAGGTTCTAAAGGCAAGAATTAATGTCAAATACCCAAACTTGTAATCCAAGGATCAAGACTAACTTAGCCGATTACGGTTATGACACTCACAATCGAGGTAGAGGTTGTTGAGGCTTCACTACCACCCAGAAAAGACAAGTCTAAACTAAGTTAAAGCAAATCTTTAACTTTGGATTAAAGTAAAAGCAGGTTCGTAAACTTAAGGGAAATTACGGTTGGATCTTGAGACTCCACGGTCGTGGAACTCAAGAACAGCCCGTAATTTAGGGTTCGTCGACGATTCTCTCAAACTCTCAGGGTCTAATCTGTTTACGATCGATCTATCATCATCTAAGCCACAACTATCAACCCTTCACCTTAGAATTGTTAGGGGTTTTTAGCCAATAACAGTCATGTTGATATCAATTTAAGGATTAAAAGATAGAAAGATGAAAACTTCCGAAAACTTTCAATAATCTTCAAACCAATCTCAAAGTCACAACCAAGAAAGAATGTTGTCAATAGATTTAAAATAAGGCAAATGATCATAATCTTAGGAAAGAAAGGAGAACGGGATGTCAATCCGTCTTCCAAGTCAAACCTAAACAAGAAGAGAGATCTTCTTGCAACAATCTTCCAAAAGCTTTGATCTTCCGCCAATCCGGAGATCTGAACAGCAATCTCCGCCAAAAGTGCAAGATTAGGGCAATTCCCAAACGCGAACTTCGATCTCCACCCGAGATGTCAATGCTTCCAAGCAAGGGCTAAACGAGGCGTAGGCGTCGATGACGGGCTTGCGGAAATCGCCAAAACTCCCTAAGCCCCGATGACGGAATCTTGCTTCGTCCGTCTTTTTATAGGACAAGATAAAATATCGGCCCGGCCCAATCTTCAAAATATCGTGGCTTCAAAATGTGGCGAAAAAGATCGCCAAGATCACGGTCGTGGGAGATTCCACGACCGTAATTTAGAGCGTGGATTGTGTCACGGTTTTGATCATATGTTCCACGACCGTAATAGTTACTGGAATGCATCACGCCTCTCTTTGCAGGTTTCCACGGCCGTGGAACTAAACGTGGTTTGTAATACGGCCGTATTTTAGAGCGTGGTTTAGGGCAAGAACGTGATTCTTCCCTAGCCTTGTCCATTCCTCAAGTTGAACTCCAATTTGCTCCTTATAATGCTCTCAATCCATGGACATATTCAATCAACTCTTCTTTGCTCGATTCCGTTCGGAAATGACTCTCAATCACCTATATTTCAACATAAAGCTAGTGTAGACATCCATATCGACAATATAGGCAAACTAGCTCACATATGCAACATTGCTAAATCAAAGACTATCAATATGAATCAAATACACTTAGAAAACGTGCCTAAAATATCACAATATTTCATGCTAACAAATAACCCCATACTTAACACTTGCTTGTCCCTAAGCAAGGTCTTTCAAAAAGCTTTAAACAAGAGTTAGGATGAAATATGTGTACCTTCTTTTGGATGAATATGCCTTCTAAAGAATAGATCATTCTCAAACCTTGCTTCAATCGTTTATCAAACTTTCACACACTCAATCAAAGAGTAAAAAGCAAAGAAAATTTATGAATCAATCAAACTTCTATACAAGCACCATAACCTTCAAACATTATCAAAATCAATCATAAGAAACTTCAATTTAGATCACCAAGTCATATAACATTCTTTTGATCTTAAGGACTTCCAAAGAAAAGGTCTAGAATGTTGAAGGGAAGGGAACCTTTAGGGAATGTGATGCTCGAATCCGGAAAAGTAGACAACTACCTTCTTCTTCTTTTGCGGTTTCCGCAACACTTCAGCTTAGAGCTTTGCTCTCTTCTTTTCATTTTTCGACTTTACTTTTGGAGTTATGGACAGAGGTGCACAAAAACCGAAGCCTAGGAGATTGGCGTTTCTCAATTTTTATGAGATGCCTCAAACCCTTAGCGCACATACCATAATCCGCTAGGAATATCGCTCAATCCGACTTTGGCAAGACACAAACACCCGGCTATGTGAATGGTGCCGAGTTACTCATCGTCATGATTAACTTCCCCAAACCTATAATTTCTTTCTATTCTTTTGATTGCTAATAATTGCTCTCATGGCCCTCCCACATCAAACGTGCCTTTTTCATTCACTTCTCCAAATTCCCGGATAGGTAAAGGATGCTAATATTTAAATGAGGAGCTAAAATGGTCAAAAGAAAGAAGAAAGAAAAATTTGAATTCCCTTAATCATCTCAACAAGAAGTATAAGAACTTATAGTGTGATTTCAACTTCAATTTCTCAACATGATTTAGGTAACATTTATCACATTATGAAACTTGCAAAAGAGGTAAAATTCATTCATTCAAATTCTTTTCAATTCACAATTCTTTTAAGCATGCAATTGTCATCAAACTCAATTCACAAGTAGTGATTATCATAGAAATCATTTCAATTCATTAGAAGCACAAAATTTTTCAAAATTTTTCAATTTTTATGGTTTTTCAAGTTCTTTTTCATGCAATGCGACAATGAAACGTGAAACACATAATGAACATGCAATGATAGTCTCGAATGAAAGCAACATAGTGAGTAGAGTTATTACAAACTTTTAGTACATCCCACCCCATACTTAGGATGAACATTGTCCCTAATGTTCAAAAGAAAAAAAAGAAAGAAGAAAAGAAAAAGAAACTCACAAAGTGGTGGCGGGAATGTCTAAAACGAACGGTCATGCATCAAATCACTGCGGTGCCGGCGGAGGCGGGAATGGAGAGAAGCTAGGATCATAGAACCGCCCAAACTGCTGGCGGTAGACGTCCCTCATCATGTGGTCAAGGTCGTCTAAACGTCCGTCTCTAGCATCAGCTCGGATCTCCAAGGCTCCTACTCTCTCTGAAAGTCCGGTAGCCCAATCCGGCATCTGCTCGTACCATCCCGGGGCCTGACTGTACCATGCTGGGGCGTCGGATGGTGCTGGTGCTGGTGGAGGTGCTGCTGGCTGCTCGGTGGACCAAGGAGGGAGAACGCCATACCATGCGGGAGGTGTGGTCATTCACGTGGGCCTCTCACTCACGCTAGCGCGGCGAGATGACGAGCATGAGGCTCTAGCTGGACGTGGAGAGCGTCTAGGTACATCTGGAGCTGCCTCCGGCTGATCCGGAAACATGCCAAACTCCTGCTCGGCTCCTCCTCCACTCTCAAACTGATCTCCCATATCCTCCTCCTCAACAACCGGTGGTGGGACATAAGGGGGAGCTACTATCCTGTTCGCATGCATAGCAGCGAACGTCTCCTTCCAATTATGGCGTCCCGCCATAATGGAGTACTCTGGCAGCCACTCTATACCCCTGCCCGTCCTACTCTCCCAAGGCATGCCCGCATAAGGCGGACCTCTATGTGTGGGGAAAATGAGACCCCTAACCATGAAAGCATGTAGCCCTAAAGGAACGGCCGGTATGCGTGTGCAAGCAGAAAAATCAACACCAAAGCTCCTAGCAATGTGGGTAACTATCCCACCATATCCGATGTTTCCCTTCTTCTTGTTCTTGAGCTTGCTCATCGTAGCAGCCAAGAGAGTGGCACAATCAGCCCGGCGTCCATAAAGCATGTAGTAAAGCAAGAATAGCTCATCCGTTTTGATCTTTTGGGGCGTCTCCGTCCTAGGAAAGAGACACTTCGAAAGAACACGGTGAGCTATCTTCAAGGCTAGATGGTACATCAATCTAGCCTTGGTATCAGCGGGTTGCCAACGGTCCTCGTCGGCGTAAATCATTGCAACCTCCTTCTAAAAGTCCTTGGGGTAAACACCACTCGGAAATCGACCATTGAAGGTCTCATGGAACCCGAAAATGGTCCCAAACTCACGGATACTCAACTGATAATCTCTCTCCATAAGGCGGAAAGAGACGGTCCTATCGACGTGGCTGTGCTCAAAGGATGTCACAACCTCCCGTGTAATCTCCTCATATGCGTCTTCTCGGATAGCCGAGAAGACAACTAATCCGGATCTATCCAAGAGCCAAGTAAGGTCATCAACAATGTTGAGAGGAGCTAGATCCTCCAAAAACAAATATCTAGGGCCAATTACTGCCCTATCCTTGATCCTATCAAGTGCATCAAGATGATCGTCGTGTATGGTCGGGACTCTAGGGTGAGGGGGTGAGGATGGAGGTGAAGGTGAGGATGGAGGTGAAGGTGAAGAGGGTGGTGGTGCCCTAGAGGATGAGGAGGAGGAGGGATTACCCTTCCTCTTCTTATTCTGCTCATTCTTCTTCTCTTTTATCCTCCCCGAAACTCTTCTCACAAAATCCATTCTGCTCAAAATTACGGTCTGTTCTTCAGAAAACCACGGCCGTAATTTACCCAGAGACCGTGATTCGTCTCAGAAAATCACAAATCTCAGCAAATCAGCAATCAATCTCCACAACAGGCAGTCCTAGTCTAATTTCTTCCAGTCTCAATCAGTTCTTCCTAAAAATCTCTAACAAAAACAACCGAATCGGCGAGAATCAAGAAGGGAGAAGAAAACCTCTTTTTCGGATTGAAAAATCCGAAATGCGCGTTTGTTGGTGAATTTCCGTTCGATTCGTCGCTTGGATCTTGTTTGTGGTTGAATTTGCTGCAGTTTATGAAGAAGAATTGTAGAAAACGATTAGGAAACGAAGAATTGAGAGAGGGTCGTGGGTTTTCGGCACTTAGGTCGTGGAAAGAGGGGTTTTGGGTGGTTTTTGTGAAGAATGTGGCTTATATAGTCGCATGCAAAATTTTGAAAATCACGGTCAGTCGGGGTGTTCCACGGCCGTGGAAATGTACGGAACCGTGGTTTTGGTGATTTTTCAAAGGCTTTTGGAAAATTACGGCTACTGTAGCTATGACGACCGTAATTTAGACCGTGGAACCATCTGTAAAGCTCCAAAGTCCAAATTTCGTCACTTTTCTTCGACATTATCCTCCTCTTTCCCTTTTCCATCGATCCTACATCCAAAAACACGAACATACCGGAAGAAATCGAGGCAAAAACAAAGCAAACAAACGTCTATACTAAGCTAATCTATGAATCAAAAACAAAAACAAAAATGCAATACCTTGGGTTGCCTCCCAAGAAGCGCTTTGTTTAAGGTCCGTAGCTAGACCAAACTCGCACTTATTCGAGTGCGGTAGGCACAAACTCCTCAGCTTGGAGTTCCGGCGTATACTTCTTGAGTCGTTGGCCGTTCACCTTAAAAGTTCCGCTCGTTTCACCCCATACTTCAACTGCACCATGGGGGAAAATACGCTTAATTAGAAAAGGTCCGGTCCAACGGGATTTAAGCTTACCTGGAAAGAGACGAAGCCTTGAATTGAAGAGGAGAACTTGATCTCCTTCTTTGAAGTCCTTTGGAATGATATGCTTATCATGCCAACGCTTTGCTCTTTCCTTGTAGATCTTAGCGTTTTCATAAGCATTCAAGCGGAGTTCATCCAGCTTATTGATGTCGAGGAGACGCTTCTCTCCCGCTTCCTTCATGCCGAAATTCAACCCCTTGATAGCCCAAAACGCTTTGTGCTCCAACTCTACCGGAAAGTGACAAGACTTCCCATACACAAGGTTGTATGGTGTGGTTCCTATGGGAGTATTGTACGCAGTCCGGTATGCCCACAATGCATCGTCAAGCTTCAAAGACCAATCCTTCCTCGTCCTTGAAACCGTCTTCTCTAGAATTCCTTTGATCTCCCTATTTGAGATCTCAACTTGTCCACTTGTTTGTGGATGGTAAGGGGTAGCGATCTTGTGAGTAACCCCATACTTAGCTAGAAGAGCTTCAAAGCGACGGGCTATGAAGTGAGAACCTCCATCACTAATGATCGTCCTTGGCGTCCCAAATCGCGGGAAGATGGTCTTGCTGAAGAACTTAACCACCACCATGGCATCATTGGTGGGAGAGGCAATTGCTTCCACCCATCTAGAAACGTAATCTACCGCCAATAGTATGTATTGGTTTCCACAAGAAGATGGGAATGGTCCCATGAAATCGACTCCCCAAACGTCGAAAATCTCCACCTCTTGGATGTTGTTGAGGGGCATCTCGTTCCTTCTAGAAATATTGCCTGTTCTTTGACAAGCATCGCAACAAGAAACAAAGGATTGCACATCTCTAAACAAAGTAGGCCAAAAGAATCCAGATTGCAATACCTTTGTGCTAGTTTTGTTCGAACTAGCGTGTCCTCCACAAGGTAGTAAATGGCAATGGCGGATGACACTTTGCATCTCATCTTCCAGCACACATCGCCGAATGATGCCATCCGGACCTCTCTTGAAGAGGAGAGGCTCGTTCCAATAGTATTCCCGGACGTCCTTAAAGAACTTCTTCCTTTGTGCGTAGGATAGTCCGGGTGGTATCTCCTGGCAAACCAAATAGTTAACAAAATCAGCAAACCATGGTTCGTTACCTTTGGAGATCACGTTGATGCACTCCTCTATGATATGTAGGTGTTCGTCCGGAAAGGAGTCATCAATGGGTAAATGGTCGTCCTCTAGATGTGTTAAGCGACTTAAATGATCCGCAACAGAATTTTCTGAACCCTTCTTGTCGCGGATCTCAAGGTCGAATTCTTGTAGGAGAAGAATCCATCTAATTAGCCTTGGCTTCGCATCTTTCTTCGCAAGGAGGTACCAGATCGCAGCATGATCCGTGTAGACAATCACCTTTGCACCTACAAGATAAGAGCGAAACTTGTCAATAGCATAGACAATGGCTAAAAACTCTTTTTCGGTAGTGGCGTAGTTGAGCTGCGCTCCATCTAGCGTCTTGCTGGCATAGTATATGGCATGGGTTCGCCCTTCCTTTCGTTGTCCGAGAACAGCTCCAATAGCTACGTCACTAGCATCGCACATAATCTCAAAGGGTAGAGTCCAATCCGGAGGTTGGATAATAGGTGCTGAGATTAGAGCTTGCCGAATGGTGTTAAACGCATCCAAACATTCCTGCGAAAACTCAAAAACTGCATCCTTCATCAATAGATTAGTGAGAGGTTTTGATATCTTAGAAAAGTCCTTGATGAAACGTCTATAAAATCCAGCATGTCCTAGGAAACTTCTTATCCCTTTCACCGAAATTGGGGGAGGAAGTTTCTCTATGGTCTCTATCTTAGCCTTGTCTACCTCTATCCCTCTACTAGAGACTAAGTGACCTAATACGATTCCTTCCTTAACCATCAATTGACACTTCTCCCAATTAAGAACTAGGTTAGTGTCTTCACACCTTTGCAAAACAAGAGAAAGGTTAGAAAGGCAATCGTTAAAAGAGGAACCGTATACGGAGAAGTCGTCCATGAAGACTTCCATGATTTCCTCTACATATTCGGAGAAGATGGCCATCATGCACCGTTGGAAGGTGGTTGGGGCGTTGCAAAGCCCGAACGGAATTCTCCTATAAGCAAACGTACCCCACGGGCACGTGAATGTGGTCTTCTCCTGATCGTCCGGATGTATCGGAATCTGAAAGAAACCACTATAGCCGTCAAGGTAGCAAAAATGTGAATGTTGCGCTAACCTTTCAAGCATTTGATCAATGAATGGCAATGGAAAATGATCCTTCCGCGTTGCGTTGTTGAGCTTGCGGTAGTCTATGCACATCCGCCATCCAGTTACGGTTCGGGTAGGAATGAGTTCATTGTTCTTGTTGGTGATGACCGTCATTCCTCCCTTCTTCGGAACTACTTGAACTGGACTCACCCACTTGCTATCGGAGATAGGGTAGATGATACCTGCATCAAGAAGCTTAAGAATTTCCTTCTTGACAACCTCCTTCATGGTCGGATTCAACCGCCTTTGAGGTTGTCTCGAAGTTCTAAAGTCTTCCTCCATTAGTATCTTATGCATGCATAGGGAGGGTTTAATTCCTACTAAGTCCTCGATAGTATAGCCTATAGCTTTCCTATGTTTCTTGAGGACAATCATGAGTTGTTCATGTTCATCTATGCTTAGATCGGAACTAACAATAACCGGGAAGGTAGAATTAGATCCTAGAAAAGCGTACCTTAGATGAGTAGGAAGCGGTTTGAGTTCCATTGCTTTCGGAGCTTCCAACGATCCTTGAGAAGCATCCGACATCTCCTTAGAAGTCTCTAAGGGTGTTGAGTGTGTTGGAGAAGAATCAGAAGAAGTTGAAGAATTGCCACGATCACTCTCTTCCACGGCCAAAATTACGGGTGGATCTTGTCCTCTACGGCCGTGGTTTAGGGCGTGGAAGGGAAATACGGTTGTCACATCTTCTCCACGACCGTATAATCCCGTGGAATGAGGCATGATTTTGGTTGTGGAATCCACGGTCGTGGAATACAGGGTATGACCGTGGATTTTGACATTCTCAGCCTCATCGTGGAGTTTCTCAAACTCCTCTTCATGCATCTCTTCTTGTGCTTCTAAGGCTTCAATTTCCTTATTACACTCTTCATCTTCCCCTACATTGGTTAGACTCATAGTGATAACTTTTTGTAAAGGATCGTTAAAGAGAATCGCACTTACCTCCTCTCTAGACAAACCTTCTTCATCTTGGATATCGTAAATATCCTGATCAAAGATTGGCTCCTTCACTAGAGTGGAAAGAACGAACTCTACTTTCTCTTCTCCTATATCAAAAGCGAGTCTACCATTCTTGCAATCGACTATGCAGCCGGAAGTTGCAAGAAACGGTCTTCCGAGTATGATCGGGACCGGACTATCTACAGGAATGTCAAGCACGACAAAATCAATGGGAACAAAGAATTTACCTAGCTTGACTGGGACGTCTTCTACAATACCGACGGGGCGAGTGATGGATCGATCCGCCATGTACAACGTTATCTTCACCGGTTTAGGGTCGCCTAAACCGATCTTCCTACACAATGCAAGTGGTATGATGCTCACACTTGCTCCTAAGTCACATAAAGCGTCATATGTGACATCTCTCACTCCTATGGGAATGCAAAATGACCCCGGATCCTTCAGCTTTGGGGGCATTTTCTCCTTCATGGTCTTGATGAGATCCGAAGAATCCGAACTCATCTTGACCTCACCGAAGTCCTCTAGCTTCCTCTTGTTGGAGAGGAGCTCCTTCAAGAACTTGCCATAAGCCGGCATACCTACAATAGCATCAATAAATGGTATGTTAATATGCAGCTTACTCATGAGTTCTATGAACTTACCGAATTGTTTGTCTAGGCGCGCTCGCTCTCTAGATTGAGGGAATGGTAGGGGAGGTTTGTAAGCCGGAGGAGGAACATAGACATCTTCCTTCCCCTTCCCCTTCTCCTTGTCCTTCTCTACAGGGACTTCTACGAACGTAGGCTGCGGATCGGTGGTAGTCACTCCGCTCCTAGTCGTAATCGCCATCACCCTTCCCTTAGGGTTGTCCTCCGTCTTTCCTGGAAGCTTCCCTTGATTTCTAGGAACTTCCTCCGCTTGGTTCAACATTTGATTTTCTAAAACCTTTTGAGCTTTATCAACCTTAGAAACTTGATCATCAACCTTGATGAGGCGGTTCTCCAACCCTTGAAGCTTTCCCAAAATCGTCTCCAACATTGGATCGGGCTTCTCCTTTCCCGAAGTGTTTCCTCCATTTGATGTTTGCCCCTGGCTTCTCAAAAGAGTAGAGGAAGAGGAAGGTGGAGTTAGTGAATTAGAATTGGAAGGATAAGAGTTACCGGAATATTGTTGATTGGAGCGCCAATTGTTGTTGTTTGAACCCCTATTGTTGTTCCAATCGTTGTTCCGGTTGTTGTTGTTTCCATTCCAATTGTTATTCCGGTTATTGTTCCGGTTATTGTTGTTGCCGCCATTGTTGTTGCCCAAATAACCAACATCCTTCCCTTGTTGCTTTGGGAAGTTGGTTTTGATAGCCTCCTTCAACTCTTTGATCTCATTGTTGAGGGAGAAAATCTGATTTTGAGCTTCGTGTGTGAGCTTTGCTCCTTGCTCCACACGATTTCCTTCCACTTTCCGGTGGGAATACTTCTCTATGACTCTTGCTTGCTTCTCAATGAAGTCCCAAGCATCATCTTCTCTCATGTCCATGAACGTTCCACATGAGAGGGATTGGAGGTTGAATTGCATCCCCGTATCCAGCCCCTTGTAGTAAATCTCCAGCAAGGCAAGTTTGGAAATGCCATGATGAGGGCAATCCAAGAGCAAATCCTGAAACCTTTCCCAAGATTGAAACAAACTTTCGTTAGGTCTCATGGAAAAAGTATTTATCTTACCTCTAAGTTCCGCCGTTTTGGAAGGCGGAAAGAATTTGGTGAGGAACTCCGCGGAAAGGTCTTCCTACGTGTCTAGTTTCCCACTAGGAAGAGCTTGATACCAAGATAACGCTTTCCCCTTCAAGGAGAAGAAGAAAGGCTTGAGCTTATAGCTGTTGGTGGTAGCGCCCTTCGGTCTCATTGTCTCCATCATACACTCAAAGTTCTGCAAGTGTTGGTGTGGAGATTCAACGCTTGTCCCGCCAAATTGGTTTTGGCGAACAAGAGTAATGACTTGAGGGTTGAAGCTAAACCCTTGCACGTCATCAGCATTAAAGTTCATGCCCAAACGGCGCGGTTGTTGTGTTGGATCCATCCGCTGGCCAAGAGTTCTCGGCTCATTATCTACGCCTTCGATCCTCGAATTCCTAGGTGGAACACGACGATTGGCAGCTCCCCGTGGATGGAAAGGATTCACATTGATCGTGGGATCAATCTCCTCTAGCGGTGGCATGGAAGAATCACTATCATCAGTGGATGAGTGACTTTTTCTTCTAGACCTTGATGCTTTCCTTGAGGATTTCTTGCTTCCCTTATTCTTAAGGTCGCTCATCTCTACCCTCATCTGGAATATCATGTCTTGTAGATTGTTAACTTGAGATTGATGACGATCCATCTCATCTTGGCGGAGAGTCTCATTCCATTGGAGTTGAGTTTCCTTCTCCGCCAACTCCGCTTGAAGATCACGTTCGTGTCCTTCAGCCATCTTCTTTTCCTTGCGCTTTTGCCTTAAAGTTTTCTCTAGCTCTTGATCAAGAGGCAAGAGATCTTCGGTGTTCCTAGACCTGCGCATGCACTCAAAGTAATATAAAATAACGAGAGCAAGTTCCCAAGCTTGACAACCGGCTACCGAATTCGGCCGAAACCAAATCCCCGGCAACGGAGCCAAAAACTTGTTCGCCCCTAGAGGTGTGTGCAAATAAGTTTTAAATTTATAAAACTAGAATCAAGCAAGCGAACCCGCAGTGTACGGATCGACGTAGTTAAGCAAGAATTCCAGAGTATCGAACACAGGGATTTGGGTGGGAACAAATTCAATTGCAGATTATCAAGCGAGTAAATATGAGAGTTTTGCAAATATTGGGAAAACAACAATCCTAAAGATCCAAGTATCAAGCTGTGGCAATCGATTCAAGATATACTAATGATATAAAGACAGAGTTGAGATATGCAAAGGGATGCTAATGTAAGGTAATCGTACGGTGAAGTTCCAAAAACCTTATATGACTCACCTACAAGACACTCTCTATACAGGTTGTTGAGGCTTCAATATAGAAAGGTTCTAAAGGCAAGAATTAATGTCAAATACCCAAACTTGTAATCCAAGGATCAAGACTAACTTAGCCGATTACGGTTATGACACTCACAATCGAGGTAGAGGTTGTTGAGGCTTCACTACCACCCAGAAAAGACAAGTCTAAACTAAGTTAAAGCAAATCTTTAACTTTGGATTAAAGTAAAAGCAGGTTCGTAAACTTAAGGGAAATTACGGTTGGATCTTTAGACTCCACGGTCGTGGAACTCAAGAACAGCCCGTAATTTAGGGTTCGTCGACGATTCTCTCAAACTCTCAGGGTCTAATCTGTTTACGATCGATCTATCATCATCTAAGTCACAACTATCAACACTTTACCTTAGAATTGTTAGGGGTTTTTAGCCAATAACAATCATGTTGATATCAATTTAAGGATTAAAAGATAGAAAGATGAAAACTTCCGAAAACTTTCAATAATCTTCAAACCAATCTCAAAGTCACAACCAAGAAAGAATGTTGTCAATAGATTTAAAATAAGGCAAACGATCACAATCTTAGGAAAGAAAGGAGAACGGGATGTCAATCCGTCTTCCAAGTCAAACCTAAACAAGAAGAGAGATCTTCTTGCAACAATCTTCCAAAAGCTTCGATCTTCCGCCAATCCGGAGATCTCAACAGCAATCTCCGCCAAAAGTGCGAGATTAGGGCAATTCCCAAACGCGAACTTCGATCTCCCCCCGAGATGTCAATGCTTCCAAGCAAGGGCTAAACGAGGCGTAGGCGTCCATGACGGGCTTGCGGAAATCGCCAAAACTCCCTAAGCCTCGATGATGGAATCTTGCTTCGTCCGTCTTTTTATAGGACAAGATAAAATATCGGCCCGGCCCAATCTTCCAAAGATCGTGGCTTCAAAATGTGGCGAAAAAGATCGCCAAGATCACGGTCGTGGGAGATTCCACGACCGTAATTTAGAGCGTGGATTGTGTCACGGTTTTGATCATATGTTCCACGACCGTAATAGTTACTGGAATGCATCACGCCTCTCTTTGCAGGTTTCCACGGCCGTGGAACTAAACGTGGTTTGTAATACGGCCGTATTTTAGAGCGTGGTTTAGGGCAAGAACGTGATTCTTCCCTAGCCTCGTGCATTCCTCAAGTTGAACTCCAATTTGCTCCTTATAATGCTCTCAATCCATGGACATATTCAATCAACTCTTCTTTGCTCGATTCCGTTCGGAAATGACTCTCAATCACCTATATTTCAACATAAAGCTAGTGTAGACATTCATATCGACAATATAGGCAAACTAGCTCACATATGCAACATTGCTAAATCAAAGACTATCAATATGAATCAAATACACTTAAAAAACGTGCCTAAAATATCACAATATTTCATGCTAACACTAGCCGTCCAAGTTCCGCGTCCGCTCCACCCATAATTGATGAGGGACTCATCATCATCATTCACATGCCATGCAAGGTTTCCATGCTACCAAGACTCTAACACACACACAAAGCACACCAAACACACAAAAACAGAAAAATCAAAAACAAAAACGAAAACGAAAAAAAACGTTACCAATGGATTGCCTCCCATCAAGCGCTTCTTTAAGGTCATTAGCTTGACCAAACTCGGGGGCGTCTCACTCAAGGTGAAGTGGGGCAATCATGCCCACCGGAGCTCCCGGGATATACTTCTTCAACCGGTGCCCATTCACCTTAAAATCTCCACAATGCTCCCCTCCTATCTCAACCGCTCCATGGGGAAAGATCTTCTTCACCACATAAGGACCCATCCATCTTGACTTTAGCTTTCCGGGGAAGAGCCGCAGCCTTGAGTTGAAGAGAAGGACAAGGTCTCCTTCACTCAACTCCTTCGGGATGAGACGCTTGTCATGCCAATGTTTGGTCCTTTCTTTGTAGATCCGGGCATTTTCATATGCATCCAACCGGATCTCCTCAAGGGCGTTCATATCAAGCAACCTCTTCTCTCTGGCCTCCTTGAGGTCAAAATTCAACCACCTTATAGCCCAATATGCTCTATGCTCCATCTCTACCGGAAGGTGGCAAGACTTGCCATAGACTAGCTTGTAAGGAGTGGTGCCAATCGGTGTTTTGAAAGCGGTTCTATAGGCCCACAAAGCATCATCGAGCTTCATAGCCCAATCTTTTCTTGTCCTAGAAACCGTCTTCTCAAGAATTGCCTTTATCTCCCGGTTGGAGATCTCTACTTGGCCACTAGTTTGGGGATGGTAAGGTGTTGCCACCTTATGAGTCACCCCATAATTAGCCAAAAGTGCCCCAAAGTTCCTATTGGTGAAGTGCTTCCCTCCATCACTTATGATCACCCTTGGTGTTCCAAACCTAGGGAAGATCACTCGGTTGAAGAACCGCACCACAACCTTGACGTCATTTGTAGGAGAGGCGATTGCATCTACCCATCTCGAAACATAGTCCACCGCCAATAGGATGTAGAGGTTGCCACATGAAGAGGGGAATGGTCCCATGAAGTCCACACCCCACACATCAAATATCTCCACCTCTTGTATGTTGTTCAAGGGCATCTCATTCCTCCTTGAGATGTTGCCCGTCCTTTGGCAAGCATCACAAGCTACTACAAAGTTTTGCATATCCTTGAACAAACTTGGCCAAAAGAAGCCCGATTGTAACACCTTAGCACATGTCTTGTGTGAGCTAGCATGCCCTCCACATGGCAAGGAATGACAATGGCGGATCACACTCCACCTCGTCCTCCAGTATGCATCTCCTAAACACTCCATCCGGTCCTCTTTTGAACAAAAGCGGCTCACTCCAATAGTAATGCCTCACATCGTTGAAGAACTTCTTCATTTGGGCATATGACAAACCGGGTGGAACTTCCTCATACACAAGATAGTTCACAATGTCGGCATACCATGGCTCATTACCCCTTGACACTTGAAACAAGCATTCCTCCACCATTTGCAATTGCTCATCCCGGAATGAGTCATCAATCGGGATGTCATCTTTCTCAAGCTCCAATGGTGGGAGTCTACTAAGGTGATCCACCACAGAGTTTTCGGACCCCTTCTTATCCCGGATTTCCAAATCAAACTCTTGAAGAAGAAGAATCCACCGAATCAACCTAGGTTTGGCATCCTTCTTTGTAAGGAGATAACAGATCGCAGCATGATCCGTATACACTATGACCTTTGCTCCAACAAGATATGACCGGAACTTCTCAAAGGCATACACCACCGCTAGCAACTCTTTCTCGGTTGTGGCATAGCTAAGTTGGGCATCATCTAGCGTCTTGCTAGCATAATAGATGGCATGTGTGCGCCCATCTTTCCTTTGCCCCAAAACAGCCCCAACGTCTACATCACTTGCATCACACATGATCTCAAACGATAAACTCCAATCCGGAGGTTGCATGATGGGTACGGAGATCAAAGCATTCTTCAACCTACAAAAAGCCTCAAGGCAATCCTTGGAGAAAACAAACTCAACATCTTTCATTAGTAGGTTAGTAAGAGGCTTAGAAATCTTAGAGAAATCTTTAATAAATCTCCGGTAGAAACCGGCATGCCCTAGAAAGCTCCTTACCCCTTTCACCGAGGTAGGTGATGGCAACTTCTCTATGGTTTCTATTTTGGCTCTATCAA
This sequence comes from Fagopyrum homotropicum, assembly GCA_033239125.1. Lineage (NCBI taxonomy): Eukaryota > Viridiplantae > Streptophyta > Magnoliopsida > Caryophyllales > Polygonaceae > Fagopyrum > Fagopyrum homotropicum. The sequence continues at coordinate 95,801,948 of BSWB01000007.1, read as the reverse complement.
CCTCAATGCCACGGTTAGACACCAAGTGTCCCAACACAATACCTTCACTTACCATGAAGTGGCATTTTTCCCAATTTAAGACAAGATTTGTCTCCTCACATCTTTTTAGCACTAGAGACAAGTTAGCTAAGCAATCATCAAAGGAAGATCTATAAACAGAAAAATCATCCATAAACACTTCCATGATATTCTCAATGTCTCAGAAAAGATAGCCATCATATACCTTTGAAAGGTGGCGGGTGCATTACACAACCCAAATGACATTCTTCTATATGCAAATGTACCCCAAGGACATGTGAATGTGGTTTTCTCTTGGTCATTGGGGTGAATAGGGATTTGGAAGAATCCACTATAGCCATCTAGATAACAAAAATGGGAATGTTGAGCTAATCTCTCTAGCATTTGGTCAATGAAAGGAAGAGGGAAGTGATCTTTCCTAGAGGCCATGTTCAATTTCCTATAGTCAATGCACATCCTCCACCCCGTAACCGTTCTAGTTGGGATTAATTCATTATTCTCATTGGTTACTACGGTCATCCCACCCTTCTTAGGAACCACATGCACGGGACTAACCCACTTACTATCCGAAATAGGGTAGATTATTCCCGCATCTAGCAACTTAATGATCTCTTTCTTGACTACCTCTTTCATTATAGGATTCAATCTTCTTTGATGTTCAATAGAGGGTTTATGGTCATCTTCCATCAATATCTTATGCATGCAAAAAGAGGGCTTAATGCCAACAAGGTCATCAATGGTGTATCCTATTGCCTTTCTATGCAATTTCAATTCATTCAACAATCTATTAAGCTCATCATCATTCAAAGATGCATTCACAATTACCGGATAAGTAGAATTTGAGCCAAGGAAAGCATACTTTAAATGAGAAGGGAGGGGTTTGAGTTCAAGTTTAGGAGGACCTTTATTGAGTGGAGACGATCCAAATAACGTTGGTTTAGATGAATCCAAAATGAGTGAAGGCTCTCCAAGGCTCCTTGAAGCTTGAACAACAACAAAGGCTGTTTCTGGGGAAACCACGGGCAAATCCACGGACTCCGGCACATCCACGGCCGTGGTTCTTGCAAAGCTTGCTCTTCGGAGCATTCCAGAGATTTCCGCGGCCGTGGAAGTCCCCACCTGACCGTGGTTCCTACAGGAATTCAGCATACTCTCGTGGACTTCAAATTCAGCTCTTGTCTCCTTTTCTAATGCTTCCAAGGCCTTGATCTCTTCATTGCAAGCCTCCTCAACACCTTCTTCCATCAAACTTAAGCTAAGAACCTTCTCCAAGGGGTCCTTGATCAAGATCGAGCTTACAACTTCTCTAGACTCCTCTTGCTCGACAATGTTGAATGCATCTTCATCAAGGGTTGGCCCTTTCATCATTGTGGATAGTTTGAACTTGATATTCTCTTCTCCAATGTTGAAGGAGAGAATTCCATTCTTACAATCCACCAAGCATCCGGATGTAGCCAAGAAAGGTCTCTCTAAGATGATGGGAACCGGATAGTCCGCCGGGATGTCCAAGACAACAAAATCAATCGGCACATAGAACTTCCCGAGTTGCACCGGTATGTCTTCCAATATTCCAACCGGGTGAGTGATAGAGCGGTCCGCCATGTAGAGGGTCATCTTGACCGGTTTTGGCTCTCCTAGCCCAACCTTGTTGCAAAGTGCAAGCGGAATGATGCTTACACTTGCCCCAAGATCACATAGGGCTTCATATTTCACTTTTCCCACTCCAATTGGCACACAAAAGGATCCCGGATCTCTTAGCTTAGGAGGTATCTCCTCCTTCATGGTTTGGATCAATTCCGAGGACCTCTTCGTCATCCTTACTTCCCCATACTCCTCCAACTTCCTCTTGTTGGAGAGTATTTCCTTCAAGAACTTTCCATACGCCGGCATACCTAGAATAGCATCCATGAACGGAATGTTAATATGCAATTTAGACATAAGTTCAAGGAATTTACCAAAGTGTTTGTCCAAACGAGCCCTTGCTCGTGATTGTGGGAACGGTAGTGGTGGCTTGTATGGAGGTGGTGCCAAATATGTTGGCTCATCGTCCTTGCTCTTTCCTCCATCTTCTTGCAAAGTCTCTTCCTCTATCGTCACTTGCTTCCCCTTGTCACTTCCCTTAGTTAAGGGATCCTTCATGCTCAACCCGCTTCTTGTTGTAATGGCCAACACTTGGCCTCTTGGGTTATCCTCGGTTCTTCCGGGAAGCTTTCCCGGATCTCTATGAGCTTCACCCGCCTTTTGGAACACTTTTCCAACACCTTTTGAGGCTTAGAAATGGAAGTCACCGTGCTCTCAAGACCACTCAACCTTCCAAGCAATTGCTCAAACATCATCTCGGTTCTATCCTTTGGAGGTTGAGTAAATCCGGGTGGAGGCTCTTGTGAAGCCTTTGGTGGTGGAGCTGCGCTTGTGGAAGCGGGAGGGTTCAAGGCTCCATCCGGGTTAGAATAGAAAAACCCGGGATGGTTGTGGTTAGGCCGGTAATTGTTGAATTGCCGGTTGTTGTTGAAGTTCCTTGGGCCTTGATAGTTGTTGTAATTGCCCCTTCCCATGTAGTTCACATCTTCCTCCTTGGAAGACAAATTAGTTTGCACTTGCACTTGAGAGGTTGCTTGATTCTTCAAAGTCGTAGCACACAACTCCCTCAAAGATTTCAACTCATTGTTGATGGCATCAAGCTTGAAGTTGCTCATGGTGACTTCACTCACCTCATATGCTCCCGCTTTCCTCCCATCACTTTTCCTATGAGAGTACTTCTCAATCACCAAAGCTTGTTTCTCTATAAACTCCCAAGCTTCATCTACATGCTTTTCCATGAAAGTCCCACCGGAAAAAGATTGAAGCTTGAATTGGCTATCTTCATCAAGTCCTTTGAAGTAGATCTCCAATAGCTCAATTTTTGGTATACCATGGTGTGGACAATCTAGGAGAAGGTCCTTGAACCTCTCCCAAGACTTGAACAAGCTTTCTCTATCCTTCATCACGAAGGCATTTATCTTCCCTCTTAACTCGGTAGTCTTGGAAGATGGGAAGAACTTAGTCAAAAACTCGGTTGTCATCTCCTCCCAAGTACTCACTCGCCCTTGTGGAATAGATTGATATCAAGCCAAGGCTTTATCCTTAAGTGAGAAGGAGAAAGCCCTAAGCTTATGGTTGTTGCTCTCCAATCTAGGCGGCCTTAGAGTCTCCATCAAGATCTCATAGTTCATCAAGTGTTGATGAGGAGACTCTCCTTCCATTCCTCCAAATTGACAATGCCGGATCATTTGTAGAACTTGAGGGCGGAGCTCGTAATTATGGGTTACGGGATCTCCTAAGTTCACACCCGGATGGTGTGCTCTTTGTGCCGGATCCATACGTCCGCCTAATGTTTGTGGCTCTTCAATAGAAATGGGCACAACCCGAATATTAACCGCCGGCTGCAGTTGTTTTACCGGTGGAGGAGGAGGTTGTTGACAATTAAGCTCAACTTGGACAAGAGCTTGCCTAATCTCTTCAATCACCCTCCTAGTTGCTTCTTGCCTCTCATTGGCAAGTCTCCTTTCATTCTCCAAGGCTTCATCCCTTATCCTAATTTGCTCTAAAGCCTCATCCAACTCAGCTTGGAGATCTCTTCCGGCCATCTCTTTTCCTTTTCTAATGCTCTTGGATCTAGATCTAAATGTTTTCTCCGGTTCGGGATCGAATGGAGCTAAATCCTTGCCACGAGATTTTCGCATACACCTAAAGAGTGAGAGATGTCCTAAAAAGCAAAGACACAAACCAAACGAGATCAAAAGCAACAAGAAAGACCTACACTATAAACAATCACAAACAATGACTCAATCTTAACCTAGTCCCCGGCAACGGCGCCAAAAACTTGCTACGTCTAGGAATGGTGTACGCAAAAGCTTTAAATTTATAACTCGATATATTTATCCTAACTCCTAGCGAACCCACAGTGTACGGGACGTTTTGTAGTAGGGATGGTATTCCAAGGTCGAATACAAAGACTGAGGTGAGATTGAATCGATTAGTGACTAAGGATAGTGTTGATCTAGGCTAAGAAAAGAGAGAGGAATAAAGAAGTGAAAATCTCAATGTTTTTGGTTTGGTTTTTAGGTGATCAATCAAGATCACAAATCATGCGAAATCAACAATCAACTAAGCTAACACCACAAGTAAACAAGCAAAATACGAAATATGTAATCAAAGAGAGAAAAACGGATTCTAGGGGTTGGAAATTCCGGTTATGGCATTGGACTCAAGCTATCTAATCATTCCTTGGATTAAGTATAGTATGTTGGGAGTAAGTATTTCTAGATTGGGATCAATTACCGGGTAGGTCTCATGGTCCACTAGTCCGTTCCTAAGGTCTTATCACCGGGTAAGTCTCAAAGAGCCTAAGGATAGAAATTCTACACAAACCGGATTGTCACCTAGGGATCTAACCAATCCTCACCGGGTAAGTCTCGGAAGGGCAAGTCCTAAACAACCATCCTAGCACACTTAGTCCAATAGCGGCTTATGAGGCTCACTACTACCTATTGTTTGTCATCTTCGATATCTAAGAGCAAGAATCACCGGGTAGGCCTCTTCTAACACTTAATTACTAACACTAGGTTACCCTAGGATAGATTTAGCTCAACAAACACTAGGATTTCAACATTTTAACACTATAGAACTTAGACTTATCAAATCAAACGGATCAGGTAGAACCACGGGTTGTTCATCCCCTTCCACGGCCGTGGACTGGCAAGAACAAACCATGGAATCTAACAGTGGCTCTGTTCAAATAAACGAATCATCCAAAGGCAAATCTAAGTCTATCCTATCATAGTCCAGCCATAACCTTCCTTTCCTTACCCTAGAATCGCATATATCTAGCCAACAACATTCATCATCACAATCGAAATCGTCAAACATAAAATCATGGCATCCATTTTTAAGATAATGAAGAGATAGAGATAAACAAGTGAATCAAAGAAAACAAATCTGAATTCGAGATTTAGAAAGACTCACAATCCTTCAAAAGAAGGTTTAATCGGTTCTTACAACCCTAGAAAACGATTCCGATAAACTTCACTCTAAAAATCTATCAAAGACTATGGTGTAGTGCTCTTCTCTTCTTCTTCAATAGAGGCTTTCTTTCCTCTCCAATGGTCTCCAATCCAATGCTCCAAAATGAGAGAATCTTTCTTGTTGAGAGTGTGGGAGAGAATGGGAGTGAGAGTGGATGATTGGAGCTCTCCCCCAACAGCCTTGCAGGACCACCTTTTATACTGAACTTTGCAAGAGTCGGCCATGAGAATCGTGGCACAGCTGTCACAACCGTTTGGCAAAAACCACGGTCCAATTCCACGGCCGTGGAAGTCCTAGTGACCGTGGCTTTGGTGCCTCAGCTTGTTTTGGATCATTAAGCTATGATTTGGTGCATGGCATGCACCAACAAGGTCCCAAGTGTCCTCCTTAGCTCCTAACTTGCATCCCAATGAGTCCGAAGGTGTGTCATCTCGAGGAACGACCCTCAAATGTATCGATTAAGCTCTTAGATCTCCCAAAATACCTACAAAGCAATGCAAAAGTCCGTGTAGACGTCTATCTCGACAAAATACATGAATTGGGTGCAAACGTTGTGAACTAGTGCTAAACCATGCATGAATAAGCGGAAAAACTATCTAAATGATTACCTAAACCTAAGCCATAAATCGTGTTATCAACGTTCTTACAATCCACGTTGCAACCCGAAGTTGCTAGAAATGGCCTCCCCAGAATAATAGGAAAAGGATAATCTGCGGGAATGTCAAGTACGACAAAGTCTATAGGTAAATAGAAGTTACCTAACTTGACCGGAACGTCTTCCAAAATCCCCACGGGATGGGTAATAGAGCGGTCCGCCATGTATAATCGAATCTTGACCGGCTTGGGCTCTCCAAGTCCGATCTTCACACATAGCTCCAGTGGAATGATGCTCACGCTGGCTCCTAGATCACATAAGGCTTCACAAGTTACATCCCCAACTTGAATGGGAATGCAAAATGAGCCGGGATCTCTCAACTTAGGTGGCATCTTCTCCTTCATGATTTGAATAAGCTCGAGGATTTAGATGTCATCCTTACTTCACCAAAGTCTTCCAGTTTCCTCTTCCTTAATAGGATCTCCTTCAAGAACTTCCCATAGGCGGGCATCCCTAGAATAGCATCAAGGAAAGGAATGTTAATGTGCAGTTTGTTCATCAAGTCAAGGAACTTACCAAAGTGCTTGTCTAGATGTGCTATGGCCCTTGACTGGGGGAATGGAAGTGGTAGTTTGTATGCAGGAGGTGGAACATAAACTTCAGTTTTCCCCTCCGCTTTCTGTGGCTCCACCTCGGTTGGCATCTCGGCCGAAGTGTTCTTCGACTGCACCTGGACCGAGGTGGTCTTCGTCGGTACTGGCACCGACCGAGGCACTGGATCTGCAGTTTTCAGTCCACTCTTCGTAGTTATGGCCATAATATGGCCCTTAGGGTTGCTTTCCGTCCTTGCTGGAAGCTTCCCTGGATCTCTTGGCGCTTCATTTGCCTTACTATTAAGTTGTTGTTCAAAGGCCTTTTGGGCCTTCAAAAATGAAGTCATGGATGTCTCCATAGCACTAAGCTTGATCAAGATAGCCTCCAGCATTGCGTCTTTCTTTTCCGGCTGGGACGAACTTGATCATTGCCCCTGGCTCTTTAATGGAGTAGAAGAAGAAGGGGAAGAGAGGAAAGGATTAGAGGAATCGTTAGAATTGGAGTTAGAATGATTGTTACCAGAATTTTGGTTGTTCACCCTCCAATTGTTGTTGTTGGATCCTCTATTGTTGTTGTTGTAGTTGTTGTTCCGGGAACCGTTGTTGTTGTTACGGTATCCATTGTTGTTATTCCTTGGTCCTTGATCTTCCTTCTTGGTTTGAGCAACCAAGAGTTCCTTCAATTGCTTCACGTCATTCTTCAAAGACGTGAGTTGATTGTTGTTAGGTTGAGTCTCTTGAAAGTTGACTCTTTTAACTCCACCTTCAGTTCCTTGGTGGGTGTATTTCTCCATATGCAAAGCTTGCTTCTCAATAAAGTCCCAAGCTTCGTCAATCGCCATGTCCATAAATGTACCGGCAGAGAGTAGTTGGAGGTTGAACTGGGTGCTTCCGTCCAGTCCCTTGAAGTATATCTCCAACAACTCTATCTTTGGAATCCCATGATGTGGGCAATCCAAAAGAATGTCTTTAAACCTCTCCCATGACTTGGACAAGCTCTCCTTGTCCTTCATAATGAATGCATTAATCTTCCCTCTCATTTCAGCGGTCTTAGAGGGGGGGAAAGAATTTAGTCAAGAATTCCGTAGTCATCTCCTCCAAAGTGCTAATTTTTCCTGGAGGAAGAGATTGATACCAAGTAAGAGCTCTATCTTTTAAAGAAAAGTAAAAAGGTCTTAGCTTGTAGTTGTTGTTTTCTATTCTTGAGGGTCTCAAGGTCTCCATCAAGATCTCATAGTTTTGAAGATGTTGATGCAGAGATTCCTTCACTAGCCCTCCGAACTGGCATTGGCGAATCATGGAAAGAACTTGCGGTCGAAGTTCGTAGTCATGGTCCGCTGGATCTCCTAGGTTAACTCCTGGACGCCTCAGTTGTTGATTGGGGTCCATCCTTTGAACTAGGGTTTGCGGGATTCCTGCAAAAAGAGCGCCTCGGACTGGCATCCGAGGTGGAAGTACCTCGGCCGGGGCATCAGGTACTGGGACCTGCCTCGGTCGAGGGTCTGCGACTGGGACCTGCATCGGTCCAGCATCGGGAACTGGGTCTTCCCTCGGTCGAAGTAGATATTGGTCTGGTAAGGCTGTCATATCTGCTTCGATCGCTTCAGTCCTGGTGCGAGTTTCTTCTTTCTCTTGCCTCAGTTCTTCCCTGCTGAGGCGCAGCTGTTCTAACGCCTCCTTCAACTCGGCCTCAAGATCGCAGTTGTCTCGATTGGCCATCGCTTCTCTCAAGCGTCGTTTGTATGTCTTTTCTGGTTCGGGATCGTAAGGAACGATTTCCTTCCCAGTGCGGGTTCTTCGCATAAACCTAAGGAAGAACCTGCAAAAGTCACTCAAGTAGAGTGGTTAGTAGACACGGGGGCAAGTGCCCCAAAAGCGTACCGTAACCGGATCGGTCTAAACCAAGTCCCCGGCAACGGCGCCAAAAACTTGTTCGCTCCAAACGGTGTGTGCAAGCTTTAAATTTATAACCCTAGATGTAAGTTTAAAACAAGGATGCGAACCCGCAGTGTACGGGTCAATCGTAGTAAAAAGCAAGGAATTTCAGGGGTCGATCACAGGGACTTAGTGAAACAAAGTCGGAATAGGTAAGCTTTGTAATTACTAACCACAAAAGCGATTAAAACAATCAAGGATGATAAAAAGTCAATTAAGGAAATATGCAATTCTAGGGATTAAAGCATCTAGTTGTGGTTCCAACTCAAGATTTTAAAGATAAGCGGACAAAGCTGAGGTTTTTGCAAAGGGAAGGTGTTACTAAAGTGGAATAGATTACCGGGTAAGTCTCACTACTCACTAATCCCAAACCGTAACTCCTATTACCGGGTAAGTCTCAAGGCATTAAGGAAAAGAACTATAACCTCAAACTAACACTCCAACTAAGGGAATAGAATCAACCTTTACCGGGTAAGTCTCACGCTAACTCACAAAGATGGGATGAAAGCACACTCAAACCCCAATAAAGGATAAACCTTTATTACCTACACTTATGATCTTTGGTAAACAAACAAAGGAATTACCGGGTAAGTCTCATCCTAGGCTTGCATTGAACCAGGAAAGGTGTAATAAGAATAGGATTTGGCAAACTCTAACACTTAACTCTCAGTTTCGGATCAGATAAGTCACCTCGGTCAGAAGAATTCCACCCCGGCCGAGATATTCATCGACTGAGCGAGATGCTTTAGGGTTAAGGATAAAGACTCGAACTTTCAGGGTCCTACTGCGATTTAAGATTATTCTATCATTGTTTTTCCCACAACCTTCAGCCAATCACCCTAGAATCACACAAGGAAATTAGCCACTCATCATCATGAAAGTATTAATCAAATATATGGGAAGAAAGAGAATAATTGAACAAGAAAACCTTAAGAGAAAGGCCTCAATAACTGAATCAATTATCAAAACAACAAGCGTTCCTTGGATAGAAATCCAACAAGACAACAACAAGGAAGGGAATCTAAGATGATCTTACAAAAACCCTTCAAAAAGCTATAAAAGCTATAGACTTTCTTCCTTCAACCTTCAAAAAGATTCTTCAAATCTCCCAACTGGAGATGGCTGCAGCGGTGTATTCGGATCTATACGAGATGTATAGCATCATCTGGATTTGTGGAAAATCCAACCCTTTTTATAGGAAAATTACTCTCCAAAGATAAGATATCTTAGAAAGATCTCTTCCCATAAAAATAAGTAAAATATATGGTCTTATCATATCTTTTTCCTTCCAGGAGCCAAGCCCAAAAATATAAGATCCTCTTTCCAAAGATAAAAGATCTCAGCCAAGAATAAAATATTCTCGCCGCGTCCCAGTTGTTCGCCTCGGTCAAGTCGACTTCTCCGGATCACCTCGGTCGAGGTGACTCTGTAGTCAACCGAGGTGATTCACAACTGGATGTGAAATCCCTCAAATCTAGTCCAAATTGAATCTCTAATCCATGGCTATGCTTCCTGGATGTTTCCTTATGTTCCTGAATGTAGCTCTAATGACTCCTTAGCTCCTTTTACTCCTTTTTGATGCAAAACGTGCCATTTTACCTACGATTACAACAAAACTAGGTGTAGACCTCGATTCCCGCAAAGGTAGATGAAACGGTAATATAATCACATAATATACATACTAACATGCAGATTATTGAAGATAAAACGTCTAAACAAACCCCAAAATATATACAATAATTCATGCTATCAGAACAAATCCTAGTTGCGTTTTGAGTTAGAGGGCTATTACTAGTCCGATAAAAGAGGAGGATATAAGAGTGCTATGTTGATAGTGTGCTAGCATTAATAGAGTAGTTATGATCAAATATCGGTGATATGAGATCACTTTGTGTCTAATACCGTCATTCTGGACATATTCTATGTCACTTAACATTTTTGAAAATGCGTGAGAAGCCTAGGTTCGAGTTCACGATATATTAGAGATTTATAAATAATATAATAATTCCAAGTGAACAAAGAGGATGACCACTAGGTTTGATTTTTAGTTGTCTCGAGTGTTAGACCTGAAAAGGGTAAAGGTGACGATTCCTTACCTGAGGAATAAGATGACTGAGTAATATTAAAAGACAAGACCAAGTAGGTCGTGATATGAAGAGTATGGGGTACTTTGTAAAGTGTTGGTGGATGTCCAAGACCTTGGGCCTGAGTGTGTAGTCAGAACCTTTTCAGAAGGCTGGAAGCAAGTGGTCATAACGAAGGGAAGAAAGTGGAATAGATTATTTTCCATAAGGTCATCAAAGGATTTGGAAGTGAGTTCCGTATTGTAACCATTTGAAATTTTAAAGTGGTTTAGTAGTGACGGATGGACTAGTATTCCTCACCCTATTGGAGGGTGTAGCTTCAGTTTTCCACGGAGACTAAGTTTGGGAACTGAGTTTGAGAATTTCAGTTGGAGAGATACCTACCAGACACGAGTTAGGTCATCAGATTAGAGGATCATACAATTGATTCGGATGATACCGGTGAGATATCTGGTAACAACAGTAGAACGTGGTAGTAGACGCTTGTGATCTAAGTACTTGAAAAGATTTAAGATTCATTGGTTTTATGAAAAGCTGATAAGGCTACCTAAGATATGAGGGATAGTAAGAGACGTAACCTTTCAAAGACCTATGTAGCGATGGTTGTAACCTCGAGAGTGACGAGTTAGGGCTTGACCTTGGATGTGTGATATTGTTTGACTACTTGTTTATTTCATGAATGAGTGTTTAGTCAGTGATATGTGTTTTGGTAATCTTGATGTGCGGGAAACTTAGATGTGGAAACGACGAGACTTGTGTGTAGTGATCAAACACACCCATTTGGTGCCTTTAAGGCCGATCAGGGTTGTCTTCTTTTAAGTTTCGGGACGAAACTTATTTTAAGGGGGTACTGATGTAATACCCAAAATTTTTATTCTATTTAATTGCGAATCAATTCGGTCTTCGAGCCGTTGACGGTTCCCATTCTATCTAGTATTTCTTTTTTCAGAAATTTTATCATTTTATGTAGAATTTAATTCACATAAAATGATGGAATTATATCAAACCCTAAGTCTTATAATTATTTATCATTTTATGTAGAATTTAATTCACATAAAATGATAGAATTATATCAAACCCTAATTCTTATAATTATTTATCATTTTATGTAGAATTTAATTCACATAAAATAATAGATACATATCAAACCCTAATTTTTATAATTAATCCTTAACGACGACTTTAGACGAGATCATGACGAGGCTGAGACGAGATCATGACAAAGCTGTGACGAGATTACGACAAAGCTGTGACGAGATCACGACAAAGCTGAGACGAGGTCCTGACAAAGCCCGACAAGCTGTTGAAAAGGTTTTGACAAGGCTGGACAACCTCAGCCCATTCTTTCTTACCTTGCTTCAGCCCAACCTTATGACTATGATCTTCAGCCCACACAACCACAGCCCACCTTCTCCTCCTTACTTGCTTGTGACCCATTCCCGGACTGCTTGTACAGGCCCAGCCGCAGCCCATGACAACCCTGCTTTCATGGCAGCCGAAACTCCCTCTTCCTGCAAGCCGTTCAGCATTCTCCTCCAGCCTAAGAGCACACACATTCTGGACATCTCAAAGATCGTAACTCCCAGCCGATCACGCCTCCTCTTGCTCTCTTCTGATACCTTCCATTCTCACCAGATCACGCCTCTTCCTGCACACGTTCAATTACAGCCTCTCTAACGCTGCATATAGGTCCTCAACGCAGCAGTAGGCAGCAGCAGCGGTCTTCAACATCGATCTTCTGCACGTGGATCTCGCAAGCAGCAAGCCATCCAAGATCTGTCTCCTTTGCAACAAGAAGCCCCTTCCCAATCGTGAAACCGCCACCAACATCATAGGGACAGATCTCGCCTCTTCACACCAATAGATCTCTTGCAAGCGGCCTCTCCGCTTCTGTGCAACAGCTGGCTCAACAACAACCTTGTGCAATCTCCTATCTCCCTTCGAGTCTTGGAATCGAATAAGGTGGATACCCTTGCTTCCTTGCACTTCTTTCCACACCTTTTGTGTCTAATGAATGTTCTTCATGTCTCCTAATCATGCTCAGAACATCCATAGAAGAAACAGTGAAGATATAGGAGTTTGCTGAGTTTTCGGAAGTGAAGAACAGTCAAATTCGGCTCCAGTTTTGGGTAGGTTAGACTCCACCTTTACTGCTGATTTCCGGATATGTTTTATTCGATATTCTATAGTATAACATACTAAAATTTGAGAGGAATCGGAGCTATGGTTTGAGAGTTATGGTGTTCCAAAGTTGACGCCTCATGCAGTTTTTATACATGTGCTGAGTGTTGGGGAAAACAGCAAGTGATGTTGTTTTGTGAGAAGCTTTTGAATAAGCTCTTGATCTCCGTTGGGCTTGAATTTTGGATATGATATAGTTGACATATTTTTGTATAACATATTAAAATTTGAGAGGCATCCAGCGAGTGGTTTGGGATTTATGATTTTTCCAAGATTGAGTCGTAAGCAGTTTTTCTGTTGTGCTGAAATTCGGTTTTGTGAGATAGTTTTAAATAGGATTTTGATCTCCTTTGCGGCTGAATTTTGGATATATTAGAGATAAGATTTTATAGTAGAACATATCAAAATTTGGGATAAATCCAGCGAGTAGTTTAGGAGTTATGATTTTTCAAAGTTAAGACAGTGTGCTGCTTGTTAAGTGTTGTAACCAACTTTAGAAATTTTTGTAGAAGCGATGTTTTAACAGTTTTAAGAAATTCTTACTCCTATGAGTAGATGGGATATCATAGATGATCTAGGGAATTATTTCGGAATTTTATAAGATTATTCGAATTTTATATTTGAAGCTGTAGTTGCACTTTAGTGACTTTTCGGGAAATAGAAAATGGGTAGTTTTTCTAGTTGTTACCTAAAATCATCCTAGGGAGTAGAATATGGTTAGTTAGCCTCAAATTATAATTTAAGTACATATTCCGAGTTTTTGGAAGTTCCGGGGCCAAGGGTAAAGTAGTCATTTTACCATACATTAATATTGTAATCAATTCCGTTTTATTAAGACCTACTATCTTAGAAGTCTTAGACTTCTAATCACCTAGAAAGTGTGCTGACACACTTGCCTCCTTTGACATGCCACTGAATTTCTACTGTACAGATCGATTTGCGAATTAGAAAGTCGAGATCTGATTCAGGTAAGTCCACGGACTTACTTAGCTGGCTTCTTGCATGTGTGTGATGTGTATGAGTGGTGTTTGCTAGTTAAGATAAATAACGAAACCGGAATAGTCCGACTTTAGTATATTGTGTAATTGACCCAAGTGTATGATAACGGGTCGTGACATCATCTGCCTAGCTCTTGCGAGAGTCTAGGAGGTTCCCTGCGACCAGCCCAGTCCGGTAGACGGTCAAATGCATTAGTACCATTCCGCGTTGGTAAATGGGGACAGGGGCGAGGTTTGAGAATCCCTCGTGTCACAAAATAAGTATCATTAGTAATGACATATCACCTAATTAAAGATAATAAAAGGATTGATTGTTGCATGTTGATTGTGTATGTTGTGTGTTTGTGCTTTTACCTTTTATACTTATGCATAGAATGTTAGCTAACGGTTTTATACCGCTTGTAGATGCCTTGCAGGTTAAGACAGTTGTAGAGAGATCCGGAGGAAATCGTCAGCCGGGTCCACGTACTCTTTTAGTTGGGGGCGAGGTTGTCTTATGTTCTTTATATGCGTCGTTTTGGTACCGTTGCTTTGTAAGGCTGATACATATCCTTCATGTATATATTGTTTAAAGTTTTCAAATGTTTTAATACTTTTGTGCCTTGTTGTAAGATCCTAGTAAAATTGTTGTCAAACTAAGGTCGGGACCCATTGTGAGGTCCTAACCAGTAGCTCCCCGAATTCTGAGAATTTGGGGTGTTACAACTGGGATGTATTGGTGTACGTTTCTGATATTGCTTGTGAGCCCCCATTGAAACGTAAGAGGTATGGAAGAATGTCAAAGTCCAGATTCCGTGCATCATGAGAACAATGATCTAAGGGAAAATGTAGTTGTTGTGGCTATAGTAGATACACTAAGAAGACTTGTGTAAACCATCCGAAATAGTCAATTCATTTTTTTTATTGAAAAGTCTGTAATCTTGTGAACAAACAGTATTATTTTTGAAATTTAGCATCTTTTCAACAGTACAAATATTGCCTTCTTTTTTATATGTACATAACTCATATGAATATTGACTAAAATCGTATACAAATATTGCCTTCTTTTTTATATGTACATACAACTACTTCCAACGATCGTATATACAAATCTTAAGTCAAGTACATACAGAAGTATAGCCTATTATTGAGTTTAACCTTAACCTATTGTATTTATGTACATATATACTAAATAAGGTAATAAGCTTAACATTCCTACAAGAAATGTAGGGAACATATGTACATGTGTACATATTGCATTGAGATGCCCAATTGTACTGTACGCATACAACAACTTCCAAATATCGTATATACAAATTATAAGTCAAGTACATACATAAACTTATATACATGATTACATAGTTTTGTCGTATGTGTGTACCCTTATATGTTATGAATATAGCCTATTATTGAGTTTATTCTAAAACTAATGCATTTATGTACATATATATTAAATAAGGTAACAAATTGAACATTCGAATAATTGCATTGAATATGAAACTGTTCTACACAACCAGGTTTATAATAACTACGGTTCATAATAAAAACAAGCAGTGACATGGATGTTTTGATGTTTCGGTTACATAAACTATTACATAGTATAATTTTTTTCAAATCTCATTGAACCATTCGCGCCATTCCCTAGTGAACACGACGTTTGCCAATTTCTCCCTATTTGTTTGAACAGATTCATCGCTTATAGCACTCAAAATCTCTGCATCCAGACGCTAAGTACTGTATGTATTTCAGAGTGAATATGCCACAGCTTCCCCTGCGTTCAACAAGTGCACATAAATATAAAGTATGTAATATTATACTACATAATTGAAGTACAGGACATGTACCCATCAGCGTAGATCTTCAAACCAGTTTTTCTTATCACCTTGAGTGGGCCCTTGAGTCGATCTCCAAGACGTTTGTACTTGCCATGTACTCCAAGAAGTTGAGGGAGCATAACAGCCATTGGCTCAAGAAAATTTTGCAGCTTGTCGTCCTTCGTGTAGTGGATTTGTGGATCATACACATATATGCACCACATACGGAAATCAATTTCAAGTGCAACCCAATGAGATTCTAGGAGGTTGAATGGTGAATATATCACATCAACATCATATAACGGCTTTCGGAACATTTGTGGGTTGTCCCCCGAAATAACATCATGCATGTTTGATTAAAAGTTGGCTTCGTGTCTTTTATGGTACCATGCTTTTCAAAAACTGTGCGGTTGTATGCCCTAGACCAAACGGATGAAAGCATAGCAATCTTGGTGAATCGTTCAGGGTTTTCAACAATGCTCTTTCGCATGTTCATAATGATCTCATCAATAGCATGTGGAAAACAAAATTACGGGTTCAAACATAACTACACATATTCTGTATATATATATATATATAAACAAGATGTACATATGAGCAGTTACATAATGATCTCAGCAATAGCAGTTACATAATGATCTGATCAATAACATATGACAAACAATACTTATGGGAGTCAACATACTTATACATATTCTATGTGCACATGTAAAAAGTATGTACATATGAGCAGTTACATAATGATCAAATTAATATTCTACGGCAAAACATAAATACTGGAATCACAATATCTATACATTTTCAGTGTGTAAATGTAAGCAAATTGTACATATGCGCATGTACATATTTGAATAATTTAATATGTATCAAAATGCATATATATGTATTGACAATGTGTACATACCTCGTCTTTAATCCAGCCGCTTTGTTTCAGTATGTCCTGTATTGATGCTCTGTATATGTTCTTAATATAACACCGAATCATACCTTGATCGTCTTTGTTCTTCACCCAGTTATACAGTTTTTGACGCTCAACTGTTTGTAGCAAGCTCATTGGTGGTTCTTTCGGTAGTTTCACGTTTTTCCTGAACGGGGTACGCTTGTATTTACTATCTTTTGGAACCTTTAGCCCAACTCTTCGAACAGGCTCTACTACATTGACGCCCTGTTTTAACAAAATGATAAACAGACATTACATATTTTTATAATATGTCATATGTAGAGTACCATATTCAGTTACACAAAGATACATATACATTACATATTCTACGATGTTTTGGGATTATGGACTAAACACTTGTGTTGTTCATACCTCGTTCGAACCACCACCTATTTCTTGAACAGAAGCATCATCTGCAGTCTCTTTTGGAGAGGCAACAACACTTTTTTCAGTTAGGGCATTCCCCCTTGTATCAGCTGATTGGGCTATAAGTTCTTTGACAAGGTTTTTGATTTTGTTCTCGGTCCTCTTGCTTTCCATGTACACAGTTGTGTCTATCTTATCATATAGCGTTCCAAGATCCTTTGAATATGTTGTCAAATCATCAATCATAATTCCTTGTTGTTCAACCTTGTCTGCAAGAACTTTCTGATCCCGTTCAATTGATTCCAATTTCTCCATTATTTTTGCAACCCAATTCGGCTGAGTTGCTTGCATTCTAAGAGTTCAATCAATAAAGTATTTACATTTTTGAAAAACACGGAAAATATTCTTTACATTCTGTATCATTATTTTGAATCATATATATATATATGTTTTGCCATGTTTCTAGTTTATGTATTTAGTTATGTACATTGTAAAACTGACCTTGGGCTATCCGGGATCTTTGCCTCTGTTTTTTCAACACACTTCTCCTTTTTTTCTTCGGATTCTTTATCAGGAGTTGCATCTATCGTTTCTGCAGATAGGGAGTCTTTGTTCTTGTTCGTCCTCTTTGACGATCTACATGACGTTTAACATATGTATTATCAACTACATATATTCTGGATTTAAAAAAAACTTGTTTTAATTAAAGTGACAACCTGAGATGCTTGATAATTGAGCTAGTGTTTTCTGCTTTCCTTTTCCCCTTCATCTTTTCCACAGCTTTCACCTCCAATTTTTGTTTTTCTGTGTACATAAATTATATGTTCAATACCCTCATATAATATGTAATCAATTAGTAAATTATTTAACTTACTAGGTGGATCAACAAAGTCATCAGCATCTTCATCATCCTTCGTATTTGATATGTTTTTAATCTTTATTTCTGGTACAATAGGACTACATAACCAAAATTTATCAATAAATATGTCTAACTGTAAACTACATAAAACAATATAATGTACAAAATCAGTACATAACGTACCTAAATTCCTTTTCCTTCTCGTGCACAATATTTGGCCTTGTAATTATTAAGTCAAACTTTTCAAATCCAGATTCAAACAAGAAATCAATCATCTCATCTTCTCCCTCTTTTGTCACCCACCTATTGATGTCATCCGATTCACTGAGTCCTTGGACTGTTTTTATTTTCTTCTTTTCACGGGTATTTATAATACCCTTAATGTCTGTATACCCAGGAAACGGCTTACCCCCTTTACCAGACTTTGATACCCAACGTAGGCACAAAGGTGATACATTTTCATTTACTAAACTTGCGAATACCCTTGCAAGCTTTGAAATTGAATGGAAAGCAAATATCTGTAGAATGTGTCAAACAAACAGAAAATATTTATGCACAATTATATACATAATGATTATGTATTAAAATATGTGGGTATGCACTACATTTCTAATTCATAACTACTGAATGAAAATCAAAAAAAACATTTTCTACTTATGTACATAATTACATCATAATTATGTGGAGTTGTACTATATTTTCAATGCACACTTTCTGGTTGCTTTACTGAAAAATTCATTTGCAAATAAACACCAATCATATTTACACATACCTGAAGCGCAAGTGGAAAACCTTCAATGTTGTAGCCACCATTGTTCCTATCTTTTCCAACCTCACAAGATTGAAGGAACTTCTTAGTCTGTACGAAAGTTAATCTACCCCATGGAAATGAGTTAAAAAGGTCCATATCATTTACCATGTTGATCGTCTGCTGGTTGATTTGGGTTTTTCTATCTTTGGCCACAACAACACATTCAATGAAAAGGATGAGCGCCATTCTGTATTTGAATGGGGACTCCTTGGGTTCTTTCATGTATCTTTCTTCCAGATCCTTAGTTGAGCATCGTTCTACACCAACAACAGCTTTCATGTCGACATCGGGTGTTTCATCATATGAATCAAAGAAATCCTCCTCGTAGTTAAGCCCCGTTATTTCTTCAAACTCCTTGATTCCAAACCTTAGCAGTACCTTTTTGACTCCAAACCACATAGAGTGTTGTCTTCTAGTCTAAACCTCCCTCATCAACTTAAAATGTATGATCTAGTTTGACATTTTCAGCCGTGTGCTCATTTCAATTATTGGGGCAAATACCCCATTCTTCATTCTTTTGTTGTCGGAATCAAACAGCCAGTCAAGTATCATTGGTATAAGCTGGAGTCGACTAAAGCTGTTAATACGAGCCATTCGAGGGGATTCATTTTCCACCCATCGGTAGGTGAACTGTAAAGGTAAATATAATATGTTGTAATATATCAGTACAATAAACAAAAAAATGTATATTATGTAGTCTACAATATTTTGACAAACCTTCAGTTGGGGATTATCTTCCCTATTCATTGTTGCGACATCCTAGATGTATGTACCTTCCATTCCCTGTTCATAATTTGACTGATCAGCACATTTTTATGTGTATATGTAATACATATAATGATATACTCACAAACATGTGTTGCCTATTACATATTAAAGTACATTATCTGTGTACAAGCAACTGTTTTCAAAAACTTGTACATCTAATACCAGAATATTTGTATATATGTAAACATATTATATTTTTGCATCAACTTGTGTATATTAGTAATACATATGATGTCAGTTACATAAATATGTGCTTACTCATGTACTAATCAGTAGCTTTTTTTGTTTATGAAAAACATATGATTTTAACAACATATAACATGACAGTTACATAAATATGTGCTTACTGATGTGTGTTATGTATATGATGTATGCTAGTCTCATGCTTGCTTACTATTACATAATTACAATTAGACCATTACATTTGACTACTTATAGATCTGTACATTTATCTAATGAGCTACAATTGATTAATAACTACATAATGAAGACATTTAGATACGTGCTTGGAAGGACCAGCCCTAGAAGTAGGATGTTCTTTCCTCATGTGGGGCTTAATGGCCATTTGCTTTTTTTTTGCCATAGTGTTTGTACAATCAATGAACTAATACGATTAGTTGATTTTGTAACTTATATTGAATGCTATATGTACATATTGTAAATACATAATTTGTATGCCTATTACGAGCTATAAACGTAACACATTCATGTATGATATCTCATAAACATCTACAATGATATGTAACAAAAATGATGTTTGTCTATATATTTGGTTGGTATTTTGATTCATAATCAATTTGCATTTTGATATGTATACATATTCTACATGTATCCAGTATCAATTTTCTAAATAATATGTATATATTTGCTATTGTTCAGTATAATGTAACCGACATGCATCAACAACAATCAACACTTATTCATTTCAATACCAAATTCTAACAAATATGAGGCACATATTAGACATAATTGGTACATACGGCTATAAGTTTGATATAAACATGTATCACATTTGTGTGTATCATAACAATATAACATGATATGTAGCTTTTTTATAATATATACGAGCATTTAATTGAACATGCAACTTCGTCAATAAATTTGGAGTCTCATAACCAGATATCTCAAGAACAGATCTGGGCATATACTGAGTAATTAGATGAAAGAATGAAACAGATGAATATTACTCTGTATTTGCCTAGTTTGATTACATATTTAGACAATCAATCTCCATAGAATCAAAAAATTTCCACAGATTACTTTTAATGTTATCCTACTTTGTTCGTTGGAATAATCCTCAAATTCGTGTTTGATTTGTAATAATCTGGTACATAATCGAATAATAGGTTGCAATAAACTTCATTTTGAACTAAAAAATGTACCTTTTGGTGAGTTGGGGAAGACGATACTCTAAATATGTCTTCAGCGGTCTTCAGCGACGATATGTGTATACTGAGTGTATACTATCCTTCATTGGAACATGATATAAACGCTTATAAGTATCGGCTTTACTGGATAAGTAGATGTAAACGAAATGTAATGATGAAGATGATACCTTGAAGCGAATATGCTGAGAGCTTCTCCAGAGAAGACTTGGACCTTGAATCGTCAAAAATGGAGAAGAAAGAGTAAAGTTAACCGGCGCTTGGAATACGTGATGATGTGTGTGATTGACGGATGTACTCTCTCTCTCATAGAGGTTGCAGATGGTGCGATATTCTTGGGCATTCGGTTGTTTTTTTTAAAATCCTATTGTTTAATTAAGGCACGTTTTGATTACGGTTTTATTAAGCTGCTCCCCAACTCTCCTATTTTATCTCATCTTCAATTTATTTTATTTTTATTTATTTGATTAATAATCCTAGGAGCCTAGTTAATCTACACTAATCAAAAAGGGCTCTATATCACCAATTTTCTCAATCTTTTTCAAGAAGGGGAGTATGATGAGGGATCATCCTTAACATCTCCTACTATACATTGAAGCATCACTAGATTAAGAACAAGAGTCATTCATAGAGAGGTTGCTAGCATTAGTGATCTATTTATGACCAAGTCTTCCAAAGACACATTATCATACAATGGAGAATCTCATGGAATTGAAGAATCTCGATGGAAGCCTCGAAATACTTCTAGTTATGTTTTATTTTAATATCTTTAAAACTCTAAACATTCTCAAGATATCTTTTGGATTTGATCTTATCTTTTATATTTTGCATGATTATTTTATCCTTTTATTTCGTAGGATCTCGGTTAAATAAACCTTAGGAGGCCAAGATATTATAAAGTGAATTTTTATTTATTGATTTCCACATATATTGTGAGATACTCGTAACTTCGTTTATGAAGTTTGCGTTTTATTCATTTCTATTCAATAAAAAAGAGAGTTTTTAATTGAATCGTTGTAAGTGTTTGTTAGATTGTTCTTGAGTGTTAATCTTATTAAGAATTGGTGCTACTAGTCAAATTAATCTTTCTTTTGATCGTCTCAATTTAGGAGGTTTGTGTCAGGTTGAAGAAGGAAGGGTTAAGGTAATTCTTTGTTGAGGTTTTAATCAAATTAGACAAGGTTCTTTGCAGCGTGCTAGAAGTTCCCTACTTCTAGTCTCGATGATCGCTAACTAATCTCAACATGCTAGGAAGAACGATTCCTAGTCTCAAGGTATAACATCAACAACACCGCTCAAGATACTCATACCATAACCAACTCATGGGGATCAACAAGTCACTAGCTGGCATTCACTAATCATGTAGGTCCAACATATCATGATCTAACATAAGGAAAGAGCAAAGGAAGCAAGGATGGAAGCAACTCACCAAGAATAGGAGTTATTGCAGAGAAACCGCAAGGGCAGTTGATAGAGGCGCAGAGGCGGCACACTCTTGCAGCCACAGGGGCAGCTTGTCCAACGCGCGGGGGCGGATCAACGATAGAAGCAACCGTCGGGATTCTTTCGACAGCAACAACATAGCAGGGAGACTAAACCTTGAATCTTCAATCCCCACACAACAATACTCAGCCAAAGGAGCCTGTAAATACATACGCATCAACAAAGAAGACAAACAAGATTCAAGACTCGATCTTGATTCATATGAAAGAGAAGAAGAAGAAGAAGAAGAAGAAGAAGAAGAAGAAGAAGAAGAAGAAGAAGAAGCATGCAGCAAATTTATGAGCGTTAGAAGGATCAAGGGGGTGAAGAACTTACATGGTTCTGCAAAGGTTTGAATGGAAAGGCCGCAACTTTGCCGAGGTTGAAGAAGAAAGTAAGCAAGAAGAAGAAAACGGAAGAGAAAGCGAGAATATATAGAGGACGGTTGAAAAGAACCAGGAAGGTCAGATTTAGGATTAGAAGATAGAAGGAAAGACGGTCCAAAAGATAGAAGATCGGATCTTCTAAGAAAGGAAAGAAATACAAGATGGAATAAAACAGATCTTACGATCTGGGGTCAATCGCAGGGGCGGGCTGACCCGGCCGCGGCTGGCCGCGACTGCGGCTACTGTCACCGCGGGGGAGGTGACGGCCAAAACTAGGCGATACAGCCTCCCCCACGCCATCAGGCATGTCGCCGCCTCGCGCCTGCGTTTTTCGCAGTCGTAGCATCTAGGACTTGATAATGCGCCCGCGCCTTGCTTCAAACATACCACGACCTTTGGTATGGTTTCCTTCCTCTTGTCTTTGTGGCTTCAGTTTAGAGCATGCTAGATTAGATATCAGTTGAGAATGTTAGTACATTGTGGTAGGATGCCTTGAGAGACTTTGAGGATTTGATGAGAATGTTGAGCATGGTATGATGTATATGATCCTTGAGGATCTTTTGGGACTAGGAGTGAACCGTCTAGTATATTGGATAGTGTTTGATTGTGTGCCTTGTTTTATCAAGCATTAGGGATATTCCTGCTGGAATCCGAGAGTTGTTTGATAGTTAAGAGTACCTAGTGACAGGTAAGTTTGTGGGACTTACTTGGATGCGTTCATATACTAGATGAGTGCATGAGTGGTGTTTGTTATATGCATTATAGCATGATATAGGTTGTTTATCACTTACATATGATTGGCCCACAAGTATTGGGCAGTGGCAACCGGCTCAGTTCTTCCGAGGGAGTCTGAGAGGTTCTCTAGGACTTGGCCAGATCTGGTATAAGGTGAGGGTACAAAGCCATTCCATAGGGTATACGGTGGAGTGCTCCTAACCACTCCAAATGGTTGAAGAAACATCGGCGAGAGTTTTAGACTATTCGTGTCACAACCTTAAATGTTTATGAGTGTATGACTTTATAAAAATAATAAAACGGGAAATGTGTGATAGTATGCTTGGTGTTTATTGTACTATTGATGTGTGCTTGTGCTTATGTACTATTCCTGTATTTTAACCGTTAGCTAACGGTTTATACCGTGTTGTAGATGCTTTGCAGGATAGGAGGACCAAAGTGTGATCAACCGAGGATTTCCGTACATGTAGGATGCGTTACGGGGTTTGCATGTATAGATACTTGATGGTACAGTTTTGGTACGCAGTTGTGAGTCCTTATTTTGATATATGATATTTCAATCTTCTCAATGTTGGTTTTATATTTATTTGTGTCTTGTTGCAAGATCCGGTGAACTTGTTGTCAGGCTAGGGTCAGGACCCATTGTGAGGTCCTAGCCCGTAGCATCCCGATTCCTATAGATTTTGGGTGTTACAACTTCAAACTTGAAATCTCGGCTGAAAATCTCGGTTGAGATCAATAATGGGAGTAGCGAGATTTCGAAAGAATAAAGAAAAAATAATGGCGAGATACGAATCGACGATGGCGAGATTATAAGAAAATGGAATGGAATGAAATTGATGGAATATAGGAAAAGAAGAACCCATATAGACTTGCTAGAACCTTGATCGATTGAATCAAAATCCACACAAGAGAGTCTTTGATTGAATCGTGTGAATCCTTGCTAGGTAGTTAGTGTGTGTTAATCTTTTTAGAGATTGGTGCTCCTAGTCAATTATAGTCCCTCCTTGTGCTTGTCTCGATTTAAAAACTTATGTAAGGTTGAAGAAGGATGAATTAAGGTTGAGACTCATTCTCCTCGATAGCACTTGTCCTTGATCTAGTGATGGGTCCTTGTATAGTAGGAGTTGTTCAAGATGATCCCTCGTCAAAAGCACATGGAAGATTTTATGGACGGATCATGTGATGAAAGTGGTTCATCCCTAGATGTTATGGGTGTAGGTGATGATGTTCCCGATTGTTCATCTGTATCCGGCCCGTCTTATCATCCGTTGCACTCATCATCGAGTTTCACACACATTTATGGGCTTTCACCCATTTTTCGGAACAGGTTCATGGACATCCATTTAATTCGGATAAGACTCATCCCTAGGATGCTTTAAAGGTAGAGCAAAGACCAAAATACAAAATGCCAAATAACAAAACGTGTCTATAATGGCTTAACTGCTGCTCCAAACTCTGAACGTCTGTACGAATGTAGATATGTGCAAGTTACAATTTGTGCAGTTTTCCGTGAACACTAAATACTGAGGGCAAAATCCCAAAATATTCACATTTTCTAATCCACATCGATCTTCTTCCCCGGAGACAGAATGGAGCTAGAAGACTTAGCAATTAACTCCATCTCGTCATCATCACTGTCAATGTTGCTTGGGCTGTATCTGTTCTGGCGTGCTCTTCGTTGTAGAAGAAAGACGTTGAAGTAGTAGCTCACCAGATCCTGCCTACTTTTCGATGGGAAAATCTTCAACACTTTGTCCCAAAAACGCTTACCTTGAGACAAAGGGTTCTCCCTCACAACAACCTCAAATTTTTTTGAGTCTTTGTTGGTCCAATAAGTTCTGGCTTCTTCCCCCATCTTATCAAATTTCCAACTGTAAAATGCATCTCCTAGTTCAACCTTCAGTTTCATTCTACTCCTACAAATTTGTGATCTAATGAACTCAAACGAACTAGGGGACTCACGCCCGTTTGCACTGTTCCTTGTTATCTTGACCTGATTTTTATCCTCTTCAAGCACAAATGCGAGGCTCTTCTCCTTGGAAGGCCAAATCCTGGTGCCCAGCCATTTCGGGTCGCTTTCAGCTGCTACACCCGTCCATTCTGGTACTACTGCCTGAAAGCACTTACCTACAGGAATACGCTTCCTGAGATTGAAAGAGCTTAAGCTTGATATATGATTATTAGTCGTTCCAAGAAAGCCCGTAAAATGAAGCCTTGGGCTAGATCTAACTTTCTCAGCAGATTCACCTGCCTTGTCAAACATGGATGGATGCATTTTCTGCTTTTTCTGCAAAAGTAAATGAACTAATCAGACTCTAGGATAACTATTAGGACAATTATACAAGAGACTATCATATATATTTAAATGTCAACCCCTCTTTCACCAACCAATATTATCACCCCCAAGCCATAGGTGAGTAAACGACTAAAATCGCCATCAGGTATCCATTGATCATATGAACCAACATTCTTAAAAATGATTTGCAACAAGTAATAGAATCACGTATTGTAGAATCAAAGTAGGATCATGCAACATCATATTGGAATATATGAGAACTCATGGGAACCTCAGATGCTAGTATTGTAGTTGTTTTCACCATTTGATTTGTAGATCACCAACTAACCTATCATTAAAGGACATTCTACCATATTTGGCGGGTTAACTAACCATCATATCATAGAGAAAGCGATAACAATTATTTTTATCCTATAATTTTTTACAGCTGAAAACTGAATGATATGGTAGGTTTATAATGGGTCCATTTGGTTAATTGTTGGATTCCTTAGAGAGATTATAATCCCAAAATAATCCAACAATCTAATTTGTGGTAGATGAAAAAAAACTCTCCAAATAATAACAAGTTTTATCTCCACCAAATAATTCCCCTATAACCTCAAAAGAATCAAGCAACAAAACAAACCCAATATTATAGGACTTAACCATATGATTGTACAACAAGTTTTGACCATTAGTGTTATATGATTCAAACTACAAAGTTTGATTTGAAAAATGTTTTGTTCAAGCTCGTACACTTTGGGCATGTTTACTTGCATATTGTTTTGTTCGGGTTTATAAACTAAATAAGTTTATAGTTTATTTTCGGGTTTATTTCTCAACAGATTTATAAAAATAAATAAGATAAGGTTGTTTACATGGGTTTATTTACTTCAAAAGACACTTATGTCCCTATAAAATCGAAAAAATAACATTCAATACTCAAGGATGAACAAAGAATACCGGGATGGAAAAGCACAAGACCAAAATCGGATTTTCAATAAAAATAAAGTCATCAAAGCAAAAATAACCTGAGTCTGAAAAGTTTATTTTTGAGTGGTTTATAAACTCAAATAGACCCGTAGAGAAATAAATCAATCCCCAAGTCAAACGCCTACAAAAATTAAACCCTGGGTTTAAAAACTAAATGAAACACAAATAAACCACAAGTAAACAAACCCTTAACTAAATAATCCGAGTACGAGCACATTTTTAGTTTGATTAAAATTATGATTTCACTCGAGCTTAGCTCGATATTAAACGAGTTGAAAATGAGCATACCAAAGCTCAACTCATTCGACTTGAATAACAATTTCAAAGAATTTTCAGTAGAATTGTTATATGAGTCGAGTTACTCAACCTCATCATATTGACTCCAATCACATAAATTAAGGGGATTAAAATTATGAGAATTAAAAGAGAAAAATAATTTTCGTAATCTCGTTTGATAAGTCTAAGAAGAAGACTAAAGAGGTTAGATTATGGAGATTGAGAGAATTACATTATGGGAATTCTGTAATCCTATAAAATTCGATTATAAGGATGATAAGGATAGTTGAACCTAAAATCTCATTTTTACCCCTCTTCCTTTTTTTTCCACCTCTTTTGTCTATAAAAAAAATTTAACACATATTTTTTCGTAATTTTACACACAATCATATACCAAATAGTCATTTCACTTATTTTCATACTCATCCTCTTAAACAATTTCATCCCCTTAATTTTTCATTTAAATAAATTCTCTTTATCTTCATCTTCATCTACATAATCTTACGTTACCAAACAGACCCATTGTAGTTTTGATAATATGTTGTAGTATCTTATGACTTCAACCATTTGATTATACCATATGTTCTTGATAAAGGATGCTATATGAGCCAAACTACTCGAGTTTAGTTCGAGCTTTAAAAATGCTTGGCTCAAACTCGTTCAATTACTAAACAAACTGAGTATGAGCACAAATTTTAGTTCGATAAAAATTTAAGTTCGGCTCCTTCGCCCAACTAGAAACAAGTTGAACAAAACTCAGTTCGTGTCAAATAACAAGTTCAAGATGAGTAATTTGAACTCTGTTTGGGCTTATTAACTTAACTAAACAAGCAGAGTATAAAACTCCATTTAAATTCAGGTTTGGAATGAGCTCGAATTAAAATGAGCTAAACAGGAGTATACTAAAGTTTAGCTTGTTCTGCTTAAATAACAACCTTAGTTTTCACCCTTAAACACTATTACCCCCGTTTGGTTAGAAGTCCGGAAACGGAATGAAAATGAATCAAATACATATGTTTACCTTATTCATGAATATTTTTTGGAATCATTCGTTGTGGTTGCATGTGAAATGTAGTTGTTTTCCCCATTTTGTTTCCCAATACTAATCAAATTTTACTACAATTACTTAAAACCACAAGGAATGATTCCATAAAATTTCATGAATAATGGTATACATATGGACTAAATTCGTTTCCATTCCGTTTCCGTTCCCGGAGTTGGAACCAAACCGGCCCTTAATTATTTTGAGGGAATCTAAAGCACTAATAATAGAGTCCTTATGATGATAACCGATAATTCATAAAATCTTGCTTAACTAGTAGCTTATGTATCAAACTTAATAAAATAACTAATAAGAAAAACAATATGGAGTAAAAAATAAATGACTAACATCACTGAGAAAAATAAATGTAACTCATTGATAGGGAATCAAGTAAGGCATTAAAGGTCATGCAACATGAATGAAAAACATAAGGAGTAGAGAGGAGAAAAAGTTGGAGTCATGTGCTTTTAATCAACTAGTGTGTCCTAAGAACAGATCAAAAGCATTATTCCAGTATAGTACCTCTACTAGGTGTTATGTACAACAGTTTATTATCATTTAAAAGGCAGGAAAATCAGATTAGAGTATTACCCTTCGCTGAATCGTAAACAAGTCAGCCAGATATATATACATTGTTACTCTCATGGTTATATGATATCTAAGTAGCTCCAAATGGCCCTATACATCTAAGTCTCTAACTGCCCTATATAAGCCAACAGATTTGGGTCAGTACTATTCAACACATTCCCCAAATTTCTCAATTTCTATCCTCTTTCTTTCTCTCTTCTCTACAACATTCAAGGTGCCAAGATACCCAAAATATTCGGACACCAACTACCCAAATTGGACAAAGTTTTAGCGAGGATCGGAAGTTTTCAAGTTGGTAAAAAGGTAATTTTATAGTATCAACCGTTTTCACCAAGTTGAAGACGGTAGAAGTTGGCAAAGTCTCTATTTCCATAGTCAAATTATTGATACAAGATGTGCAGGAAATTCAAGTTTAGGGTGCGGGGAGAAAGATATATAAGGCATGCAGGATTTAGAAACCATGCAAACTGGACTGGTGCAAATAACATCACATTTGACCAAATAGAAAACAATTCAGCTCAACAGAAGCACAATCTACACATGGTTTGGTGGGAATTCTTATTGAGAAAAAGAAGAAAGATACCTGCCAAGGAAACTGTTCTGGGCTTATATCCTCTGGCATCTTATTAAACAGAGCTGCCCGAATTAATAAGACCTGCTTCCAACAATGATCATTTCCATACGACTTCCAATTAGAGCTTTCGGGCAATGTTCCTATTGCTGGGTTTGCAGGATCCTTTCCAACAGAATTCAGCCAAGCCAACATGTTTGATGATACACACTCCCTCTTCCTTTTCCTGTCCCCCCTGCTTGCGTCTTTTGTAGCACTCGAATCCTCAAACATTCTCTCCTTCCCAACAGTCTCAACATCTGCAGAAACCCTGGCACCCTTGAAAACATTTTTAGCTCTGTCTGGCTTGCAAACTTCGTTATCTACTGAAGCTGTCTGATTGTTAGATGAATCTGAAGAATCAGAAAGAACTTCAATTACTTGAACCTCCTCAGATATCCAATCTTTCTTGACATTGCACAAGTTATCTCCGTCAGTAGAACCCTCCTGGCTTCCCTCCTGATTCTTCTTCTTCTCTTTCGTTCTTTTAGCAGCAAAGCACAAAAAATCAGCTTCATTTAAACCTAGATCACCATAATCAGCCTCTCCCAAATCGACAGCAGCCGAGATGTTGGTGGAATCTTTCCCCAATGAGAGAAAATACTTATAGTATATAAGTTTAATAGCCGAACTGAGACCCGAGAATTGGAGTCCCTGATCTTCGCATACTTTCTCCCACAATCCATCCCGGGAGATGGCATCATAGCCACCTCTCTTCTTCACGTGAACAAAAAGCTTCAACAGATCTACGGCCTCCCCATTCCCAAGCAGCGGCGGGATCGGCCGGGAGTGATTCCCTGACTGGATCCTTTTGTGCCGATCCTGAGGCGAACATTGATCAGCCTGTAACTGCATCGATATCCCTGCTACATGTTGATTTTGATTTTAGAAAATAGTTTGGGGGCATGAAAGAGAGAGCAGGAAAGCAGATATGGAGTCAAGCAGCAGCCACATTGTGAAGAGAAAGATAAAGTTTGGAAGAAAAAAAATGGAGTTTGGCGGGAATCCGATGATCTAGTGCACACATCCACATGATGAACTTACAAATCCATCGCCTACCATACACAACCATTGAGGCATTGCATTAAATCAAGATTCTTAAGACCGTATTGATGATGAATCTATCTTCTATCAAAACCTGATTTATGATCGTAGTTCGATTATAAGAGGGTACCACAGATTTATAACATAAACATTATATTGGGAGGGGAAGTCAAGGAATTGAATAAATCTCGCCTCTGGTTTCATGTTTAGGTTTATTCCGAAAATCCAATACCCAAATCCCTAATTTAGACTCGGTTTCTTCAAATTTTAACCAACCACAACAATAATTTGATTTGAATGACATATCATAGAAAAAAAAAAAAGAAAATAGTAGACAGAAGATGCAGAAAGAGACATACTAGAGAAGAGAGGGTGGATGAGAAATTCTCCTTTTGACCAGTTGCCCTTTTAGTCCTTTTTGGCCAGCTTTTGGATTCTTTCAATACAATGGGGAACAATTTGGAATTTGGGTATTTAATTTCTAGGGTACAGGAGGTTGAAGGGAAAAGCCAGGAAAGGGGGCAAAGGGAAGTGAGAAATTTTTGTTTCTTAGGCCTAGGAAGAGGAGGAAGTGGAGGTGTGTATATGCCCTATGGTATCATGATGGATACACATAAAAAACTAGGGTTTCTCTTTCTTTGCAACTATATGAAATTTCAATTAAGCCCTTTGCTTTTTATGCTTTTTACATGTTTGCTAAGGGTATTTTAGTAATTCCATGCTATCCTGATTAGTTTACCTTGAGTTGTTATGATTTTGTTCAAATTACGTAATCGACCTCAATCAACCAACATCAATCTAATCTGTTATTAAGGAAACATGATTATTTTATTTAAATCACAGAAGATTTGGTCACGTGTCATTCTCATATTAAATCGTAAATTTGGATATCTTGATTCTCGGATATTGTTTTAAATTTTGACTCGTATATTCCTTAATTACAACCTATCATTTTTTTATAGTCAATCAAATAATTTGTTTGTACTACGAGGAAAAAAATTATTGTATTCACATATATTTATAAGAAAGTCACGTTCTTTTGAATTATATTGTATAATATTCATTAATTATATGGTTTTTTATTTCATATTTCACATTCTTTATCAATAATGATTAATAGCTTTTAGACGATGCAATTTTATCATCGTTAAATTCTTTTTTTACAATCTTTCTATGATTTCATTCCAAATTCTATGTTTTTATATGCATTTATTCTTTATTTTAGGTTATAAAAGACATTATTTATGATGATATGAAATTTTCAATTTAACTTTTTACAAATCCCGTGCAAAGCACAAGTACTAAACTAGTTTATTTACTGAAAATAAATCGTATAAGAACATCTTTGCGGATGAGAACAAAAATCTATGGATACTAAAGACATGAATACTAATGACATCATGGTCAAACAAAGCATGTTTATACGTCATTCGGTTGACTTCTTTGAAAATATGAACATTAACAAAAAAATTTCAAATAATGCGTTGATTGCTCTTCAAATCTTTAACCATATGAAGAATAAAAGATTTGAGGATAGGGGAGAAATGAAGTTGTTGTTGGATATGAGCAAGACATATGATAGGATTGAATGAGATTTTCTAGGATTGATGTGTGCAAGGATTTGGTTTTGATCCTACATGGGTTCAAATGGTGATGAATTGTGTTTTTCTTTGACATCCTTTACATTTAACATCAACAGATGTCATAGAGGTAGGGTGAGCCCGACAAGGGACTTGTGGCAAGGAAATCCAGTATATCCACACTTGTTTATTCTTTGTGTTGAGGTGTTCTATGGGTTGTAGCGAGAGGTTGCAAACAACAACATCATCTACGGTATCCAAGTGCGAAGATATGCCCTTGTAATTTCTCAACTTTCTTTGTTGATGATAGGTTGTTATTTGCATGATCGAACCTTTAAGAAAGATCTAAAATTACTGATTTACTTTGTCACTACATTGGCCTTTCGGACATAAAGTTAATTATGCTAAGTCAATTGTGTCGTTTAGCAAGAACGTGTTGGAGAAAAATGGTATTCATTTGGCTACGCCGATGGATATGGAAAGGGTTTCTAGACAAGGAGCTTACGTTAGTCTACCTACTTGAAGCAACCATTTGAAGGTCGCTTTTGAGGGTGTTAAGGATAGAATTGTGAGAAAAGTGCAAGGGTGGAAGGAACGCTTGTTATTCCATGCAGGTAGACAGATGCTCTATAAAGTCGAGGCACAAAGCATCCCTACATACATGATGAGCGTATTTAGAATGTCCGATTGCATTGTTGATGAAATCCATTATATGATGGCGAAGTTTTGGTGGGGATCGACTAGGGAGATCCATTGGAAGAGTTGGGATAAGCTATGTCTTCCGAAGAACCTTGGTGGCATGGGTTTTTGGGATATGTTGATATTCAACTATGTGCTGCTAGCAAAACAAGGATGAAACATAGTTTCAAACCCAAACACTTTGGTCGACCAAGTGCCTAAGGTATGTTATGATGCGGGATGAAAGCCAAAGTTCCCGATCTAGACTGAAAGTCCTCAAATCGTCGACAAAAAGGAAATCTCGGATAAATCAAAGGAAATCTTGGCCGAGATTTACTCAAGAACATCCCGAGATTTGTTAGAACTCAGAATGCGGAATAATGAATGATATGGAAAGATAAAAAGATGATTAATGGAATGTAATATGATAAATATAGGAAGATAGGACTATGTTAAGACTTGCAAAGAACCTTGACCAATTATTTGTCAAAACCCTAAACAAATATTCAGCTGGACTTGCAAAGGACTATGTTAAGACTTGCAAAGAACATCCCGAGATTTGTTTGAAGGGTTGTAAGTCTTGCTTAAACTTATATTCAGCTGGATTTTCTTGTTTCTACTTGTTTCTTTTCTCTTTCATTTCATTTTCTTGCTATGGAAGCCAGGAATGTTTGCTTGTTGAATTTTGAATCTTAAAATGCATGTTGTTGGCTAAATAGTTGTGATTCTAGGGTAATGGAATGATGGTTATGGCTTGGACTATGATAGATTAGACTTGAATGTACCCTTGGATGATTTGCTTGCTCAAACCTAACTCTCGATAGAAATCACGGTCAGTTCCTCAAGAACCACGGCCGTGGTTTAGTATGAATAGCCCGTGATTTTCTCTATTGTGCTTGTATTGATGAATCTGAATGTTCAGATGTTAGATTGTTGAAATCCTAGTGATTGTTAAGCATAATCTAGCCTAGGGTGACCTAATGCTAGCAAACTAAGTGAGGGAAAAGACCGACCCGGTAATTCTCGATCTTCGATACTCAAGATGATGAACCCTAGGTAGTAGTGAGCCTCATAAGCCGCTATTAGACTGAATGTGCTAGGGTTGTTACTCAGGACTTGCCTCCTTGAGATTTACCCGGTAAGGAGAGGTTTGACTCCTAGATAGCAATCCGGTTTGTGTAGAATTCTCAACCTTAAGCTCCTAGAGACTTACCTGGTAATAGCACCTTAGGTGCGGGATTAGTGGACCATGAGACCTACCCGGTAATTGATCCCAATTGAGAAACACCCCTTCCTAACATACCATAGCAAATCCAAGGATTGATTAGAAGCTTGAGTCCAATTCCATAACCGGAAGTCCTAACCCCTAGAATCCGCTTTTTTCTCCTTGATCACATATCTTGTGCTTGTGTTGCTTATTTGTGTTGTTAGCTTGATTTGTTAGTTTGTTTTATAATCTTGCATCATTCGTGATCTTTGTTTGATCATCACAAAAACCAAACCTAAAAATATCATGATTTTCATTTCTTTATTTCTTTCCCTTTTCTTAGACTAGATTTGCACTATCCATAATCACTTGCTTGATTTGATTTCACCTTAGTCTTTGTGTTCGACCTCGGAATACTATCCTTGCTACAAAACGACCCATACACTGTGGGTTCGCTAGGAGTTAGGAAATTATATCGAGTTATAAATTTAAGACTTTTGTGCTATACATTTCTAGCATAACAATAGACTGGTAAGTGGTCGAGCGATCACAAAGAATCCTTCCACAAACGTACGGTAATATCCAACTAAGCCAAGGAAATTGTGTACTTCCTTGACATTCGTCGTAGTCGTCCATGCAGCTACAAGTCTCGATCTTCGCTGGGTCAACCTTGATCCCCTAGGCGGAAACAACGTGACCGAGAAAGGCTACCTCTGACATCCAAAACTCACACTTAGAGAGGGTCACGGTCGTCCTACCGACATCTAACACGACACTATGTCTATCCATCCAATTGTTCGCCCCTAGAGGTGTGTGCAAATAAGTTTTAAATTTATAAAACTAGAATCAAGCAAGCGAACCCGCAGTGTACGGATCGACATAGTTAAGCAAGAATTCCAGAGTATCGAACACAGGGATTTGGGTGGAGCGAACTCGATTGCAGATTATCAAGCGAATAAATATGGGAGTTTTGCAGATATTGGGAAAACAACAATCCTAAAGTTTCAGGTATCCAGTTGCGGCAATAGATTCAAGATATACTCATGATGTAAAGACAGAGTGGAGATATGCAAAGGTATACTAATGTAAGGTAATCGTACGGTTGAGGTTCCAAAAACCTTATGTAACTCACCTACAAAGCACTCTCTATACAGGTTGTTGAGGCTCAATATAGAAAGATTCTAGAGATGAGAATTAGTGTCAAATACCCAAACTTATAATCTAAAGATCAAGACTAACTTAACCGATTGAGGTTGTTGAGGCTCACAATCGAGGTAGAGGTTGTTGAGGCTTCACTACCACCTAGAAAAGACAAGTCTAAACTAAGCTAAAGCAAATCTTTAACTTTGGATTAAAGTAAAAGCAGATTCGTAGACTTAAGGGAAATCACGGTTAGTTCTTGAGGTTCCACGGCCGTGGACTCAAGAACAGACCGTAATTTAGGGCTGTCGGCGACAATTCTCTAACTCTCAGGGTCTAATCTGTTTGCGATTGATCTATCATCACCTATGCCACAACTATCAACCCTTCACCTTAGAATTGTTAAGGGTTTTTAGCCAATAATAGTCATATTGATATCAATTCAAGAATTAAAAGATAAAAAGATGAAAACTTTCAAGAACTTTCAATAATCTTCAATTCAATCTCAAAGTCACAAAGAGAATAAGCAATGTCAAAAGATTCACAATAGAACAAATAATCGTAACTCTAGGAAAGAAAAGAAAACGGGATGTCAATCCGTTTTCCAAATCGAACCTAGTCAAGAAGAGAGATCTTCTTGCAAAAACTTCCAAGAACTACGATCTTCCGCCAATCCGGAGATCTCAACAGCAATCTCCACCAAAAGTGCGAGATTAGAGGAATTCCAACAACGAGCTTCGATCTCTTCAAAGAGATGTCAATTGCTTCCAAGCAAACTAAGCAAAACGTCTTCGTGTCTAAGCGGCGAAGAATGAGGGCAAACGGGTATTGAAGGTCGTAAGCGAGGTGACGGAAATCTTGCTTCGTCCGTCTTTTTATAGTGTAGGGCAAAATGTCGGCCCGGCCCAATCTTTAAAAGATCGTGGCTTCAAAGTGTGGCGAAAAGATTCGCCAAGATCACGGTCGTGGAAGTGTTCCACGACCGTAATTTAGGGCGTGGAAATAATTACGGTTAGTTCCACGGCCGTAGAATCCCCTGGAATGAACATCGAATTCTGACTCTGAATCCACGGCCGTAATTCTGGCCGTGGTTTGTGATACGGCCGTATTTTAGGGCGTAATTTAGGGCAAGAACGTGATTCTTCCCTAAACTCGTGCATTCCTCAAACTAAGACTCCAAATTGCTTCCAAGAAGTGTCCTCAATCTATGGACATATCAACTCAACTCTCCTTTGCTCGATTCCGTTCGGAAATAGCTCCAAATCACCTAAAATCAACATAGAACTAGTGTAGACATCCATATCGAAAATATAGGTAATACTAGCTCACATATGCACAAAGATCAATCAAAGACTATCAATATGAATCAAATACATTTAGAAAACGTGCCTAAAATATCACAATATTTCATGCTAACAAATAACCCCATACTTAACACTTGCTTGTCCCTAAGCAAGGTCTTTCAAAAAGCTTTAAAACAAGAGTTAGGATGAAATATGTGTACCTTCTTTTGGATGAATGTGACTTCTAAGGAATAGATCATTCTCAAACCTTGCTTCAATCGTTTTTCAAACTTTCACACACTTAATCAAAGAGTAAAAGGCAAGGAAAATTCATGAATCAATTTAACTTCAAAACAAGCATTATAACCTTCAAACATTATCAAAATCAATCATAAGAAGCTTCAATTTAGATCACCAAGTCATATAACATTCTTTTGATCTTAAGGACTTTCAAAGAAAAGGTCTAGAGTATGGAAGGGAAGGGAAAACTTTAAGGGAAAGTGGTGCATAAATCCGGGAAAGTGGACAACTACCTTCTTCTTCTTATGCGGTTCCCGCAACACTTCAACTTAGAGCTTCGCTCTCTTCTTTTCATTTTTCGACTTTACTTTTGGAGTTATGGATAGAGGTGCACAAAAACCGAAGCCTAGGAGATTGGCGTTTCTCAAAATTGCAAGAGATGCCTCAAACCCTTAGCGCACATACCATAATCCGCTAGGAATATCGCTCAATCCGACTTTGGCAAGACACAAACACCCGGCTATGTGAATGGTGCCGAGTTACTCATCGTCATGATTGACTTCCCCAAACCTAAAATTTCTTTCTATTCAATTGATTGCAAATAATTGCTCTCATGGCCCTCCCACATCAAACATGCCTTTTTCTCATTCACTTTTCCAAGTTCCCGGATAGGTAAAGGAGGCTAATATTTTAATGAGGAGTTAGATGATCAAAGAAAGAGGAAAGAAAGTATCGAATTGCCTTAATCATTTCAACAAGAAGTATAGGAACTTATAATGTGATTTCAACTTCAATTTCTCAACATGATTTAGGTAACGTTTTCACATTATAAAACTTCCAAAAGAGGTAGAATTCATTCATTCAATTTCTTTTCGATTTACAATCCTTTTAAGCATGCAATTGTCATCAAACTCAATTCGCAAGTAGTGATTATCATGGAAATCATATCAATTCATTAGAAGCACAAAATTTTCAAAATTTTCAAAATTTATGGGTTTTTAAAGTTCTTTTTCATGCAATGCAATAAGGAAACGTGTAACACATAATGAACATGCAATGATAGTCTTGAAATGAAAGCAACATAGAGAGTAGAGTTATTACAAACTTTTTAGTACATCCCACCCCATACTTAGGACGAACATTGTCCCTAATGTTCACAAGAAAGAACAAAAGAAAGAAAAGAAAAAGAAACTCACAAGTGGTGGCGGGAATGTCTAAAACGAACGGTCATGCATCGATCACTGCGGCGCCGGTGGAGGTGGGAATGGAGAGAAACTCGGATCATAGAACCGCCCAAACTGCTGGCGGTAGACGTCCCTCATCATGTGGTCAAGGTCGTCTAGGCGTCCGTCTCTAGCATCCGCCCGGATCTCTAGCGCTCCGACTCTCTCCGAAAGTCCGGTAGCCCAATCCGGCATCCTCTCATACCATCCCGGGGCGTGATCATACCATGCGGGGGCATCTGCTGGTGCTGGTGCTGGTGGTGGCGGTGGTGGTGGTGCTGCTGGCTGCGTCGTGGACCAAGGAGGGGGTGTGCTGTACCAAGTGGGAGGTGTAGTCATCCACGTGGGCCTCTCACTCACGCTGGCGCGGCGAGATGATGAGCCTGAAGCTCTAGCTGGGCGTGGAGAGCGCCTAGGTACATCCGGGGCCGCCTCCGGCTGATCCGGAAACGTGCCGAACTCCTGCTCCGCTCCTCCACCACTCTCGTACTGCTCTCCCATCTCCTCCTCATCCACAACTGGTGGTGGAACGTAAGGGGGAGCTACAAGCCTGTTCGCATGCATCGCAGCGAACGTCTCCTTCCAATTGTGGCGTCCCGCCACAATGGAATACTCCGGCAGCCACTCAATACCCCTGCCTGTCCTACTCTCCCAAGGCATGCCCGCATAAGGCGGACCTCTATGTGTGGGGAAGATGAGTCCCCTAACCATGAATGCATGTAATCCTAGAGGTACGGCGGGTATGCGGGTGCAAGCTGAAAAATCCACACCAAAGCTCCTAGCTATGTGGGTCACTATCCCACCATATCCAATGTTCCCCCTCGATTTATTCTTGAGTTTACTCATCGTCGCCGCCAAAAGAGTAGCACAATCTGCGCGGCATCCATAAAGCATACTGTAAAGCAGGAATAGCTCATCCGTCTTGATCTTTTGGGGCGTCTCCGTCCTAGGAAAGAGACACTCCGAAAGAACACGGTGAGCTATCTTCAAGGCTAGATGGTACATCAATCTAGCCTTGGTATCGGCGGGTTGCCAACGGTCCTCGTCGGCGTAAATCATAGCCACTTCCTCCCAAAAATCCTTGGCGGAAACGCCTCTAGGAAGTCGACCATTGTAGGTCTCATGGAACCCGAAAATGGTCCCAAACTCAACAATACTCAACTGATAGTCTCGATTCATGAGACGGAAGGAGACGGTCCTATCAACATGGCTGTGCTCGAAAGACGTCACAACCTCTCGGGTGATTTCCTCATAGGCGTCTTCACGAATGTTCGTGAAGACAAGCAATCCGGCTCTATCCAAGAGCCATGTAAGATCGTCAACTATGTTGAGAGGATGTAGATCCTCCAACAACAAATACCTAGGGCCAATCACTGCCCTCTTCTCTATCCTCTCAAATGCAGCTAGGTGGTTCTCATGTATGGTTGGGACGCTAGGGTGAGGTGGTGAAGATGGAGGTGAAGGTGAGGATGGTAGTGAGGGGGATGAGGGTGGTGGTGCCCTAGAGGTGGAGGGGTTGCCCTTTCTTTTCTTATTTTGGTTCCCTTTCTTCTCCTTTATCCTTCCTGAAACTCTCCTTACGAAATCCATTTTCAGCAAAAACCACGGTCTGTTCTTGGGGAATTACGGCCGTGGTTTACCCAACGACCGTGATTCGTCTCAAAAATTCGTGAATCTCAGCAAATTCACCAACAATCACCACAGCAAGCAGTCCTAATCTAATTCCTTCCGGTCTTTATCAGTTCTTCCTAAAAAACTATAGCAAAAACGAACTAAATCCGCTGAAATTGAGAAGAAAGAAATAACCTCTTTTTCGGATTGAAAAATCCAAAATGCGTGTTTGTTGATCGATTTCCACTCGATTTGTTGCTTGGATCTTGTTCGTGGTTGGATTTGCTGCAGTTTAGGGCGAAGAATCGTTGGAAACGATTAGAGAATGAAGAATTGGGAGAGGCTGCGGGTTTTCGGTATCTAGGTCGTGAAATTGGGGAAGAATTTTGGTGGTTTTGTGAAGAAGTGTGGCTTTTATACTCGCAGGCAAAATTTCCAAAAATCACGGTCTATCGGGGCATTCCACGGCCGTGGAAGTGTACGGAACCGTGGTTTTGATGATTTTTCACAGGCTTTTGAGAATTACGGCCACTGTAGCTATGACGACCGTAATTTAGACCGTGGAACCTTCTGTAAAGCTTCAAAGTCCAAATTTCGTCACTTTTCTTCGACATTATCCCTCCTTTCTCCTTTTCCATTGATCCTACAACAAAAAACACGAACATACCGGAGGAAATCGAGGCAAAATAAAGCGAAAACGTCTATTCTAAACTAGTCTATGAATCGAAAACAAAAACAAAAATGCAATACCTTGGGTTGCCTCCCAAGAAGCGCTTTGTTTAAGGTCCGTAGCTAGACCAATCTTGCACTTATTCGAGTGCGGTAGGTGCAAACTCCTCAGCTTGGAGTTCCGGCGAGTACTTCTTGAGTCGTTGGCCGTTCACCTTAAAACTTCCGCTAGCTTCACCCCATACTTCAACTGCACCATGGGGGAAAATACGCTTAATTAGAAAAGGTCCAGTCCAACGGGATTTAAGCTTACCTGGAAAGAGGCGAAGCCTTGAGTTGAAGAGGAGAACTTGATCTCCTTCTTTGAAGTCCTTTGGAATGATATGCTTATCATGCCAACGCTTTGCTCTTTCCTTGTAGATTTTGGCGTTTTCATAGGCGTTCAAGCGAAGCTCATCCAGCTTGTTGATGTCTAGGAGACGCTTCTCTCCCGCTTCCTTCATGCTGAAATTTAGCCACTTGATAGCCCAAAACGCTTTGTGCTCCAGCTCTACCGGCAAATGACAAGACTTCCCATACACAAGGTTGTATGGTGTGGTTCCTATGGGAGTCTTGTATGCAGTCCGGTACGCCCATAATGCGTCATCTAGTTTCAAGGACCAATCCTTCCTAGTCCTTGAAACCGTCTTCTCTAGAATTCTCTTGATCTCCCTATTTGAGATCTCAACTTGTCCACTCGTTTGTGGATGGTAAGGGGTGGCAATCTTGTGAGTAACCCCATACTTAGCTAGAAGAGCTTCAAAGCGACGGGCTATGAAGTGAGAACCTCCATCACTAATGATCGTCTTTGGCGTCCCGAATCGCGGAAAGATGGTCTTGTTGAAGAACTTAACCACCACCATGGCATCATTTGTGGGAGAGGCAATTGCTTCCACCCATCTAGAAACGTAGTCTACCGCCAATAATATGTATTGGTTTCCACAAGAAGATGGGAATGGTCCCATGAAATCGACTCCCCAAACGTCGAAAATCTCCACCTCTTGGATGTTGTTGAGGGGCATCTCGTTCCTTCTAGAGATATTGCCTGTTCTTTGACAAGCATCGCAACAAGAAACAAAGGATTGCACATCTTTAAATAAAGTAGGCCAATAGAATCCAGATTGCAATACCTTTGCGCTAGTTTTGTTCGAACTAGCGTGTCCTCCACAAGGTAGTGAATGACAATGGCGGATGACACTTTGCATCTCATCTTCCGGCACACATCGCCGGATGATGCCATCAGGACCTCTCTTAAAGAGGAGAGGCTCGTTCCAATAGTATTCCCGGACGTCCTTGAAGAACTTCTTCCTTTGTGCGTATGATAGTCCGGGTGGTATCTCCTGGCAAACCAAATAGTTAACGAAATCAGCAAACCATGGTTCGTTACCTTTGGAGACTACCTTGATGCACTCCTCTATGATATGTAGGTGTTCGTCCGGAAATGAGTCATCAATGGGTAAATGGTCGTCCTCTAGATGTGTTAGACGACTCAAATGATCCGCAACAGAATTTTCCGAGCCTTTCTTGTCGCGGATCTCAAGATCGAATTCTTGTAGGAGAAGAATCCATCTAATCAGCCTTGGCTTCGCATCTTTCTTCGCAAGGAGGTACCGGATCGCAGCATGATCCGTGTAGACAATCACCTTTGCACCTACAAGATAAGAGCGAAACTTGTCAATAGCGTAGACAATGGCTAGAAACTCCTTTTCCGTAGTGGCGTAGTTGAGCTGAGCTTCGTCTAGCGTCTTACTAGCGTAGTATATGGCGTGGGTTCGTCCTTCTTTTCGTTGTCCAAGAACAGCTCCAATGGCTACGTCACTAGCGTCGCACATAATCTCGAAGGGGAGAGTCCAATCCGGAGGTTGGATAATAGGTGCTGAAATTAGAGCTTGCCGAATGGTG
Organism: Fagopyrum homotropicum; assembly: GCA_033239125.1. Taxonomy (NCBI): domain Eukaryota; kingdom Viridiplantae; phylum Streptophyta; class Magnoliopsida; order Caryophyllales; family Polygonaceae; genus Fagopyrum; species Fagopyrum homotropicum. The sequence continues at coordinate 95,760,552 of BSWB01000007.1, read as the reverse complement.
TTAAACGCATCCAAACATTCCTGCGAAAACTCAAAAACCGCATCCTTCATCAATAGATTAGTGAGAGGTTTTGATATCTTAGAAAAGTCCTTAATGAAACGTCTATAGAACCCAGCATGTCCTAGGAAACTTCTTATCCCTTTCACCGAAATTGGGGGAGGAAGTTTCTCTATGGTCTCTATCTTAGCCTTGTCTACCTCTATCCCTCTACTAGAGATTAAGTGACCTAATACGATTCCTTCCTTAACCATGAATTGACACTTTTCCCAATTAAGAACTAGGTTAGTGTCTTCACATCTTTGCAAAACAAGAGAAAGGTTAGAAAGACAATCGTTAAAAGAGGAACCGTAAACGGAGAAGTCGTCCATGAAGACTTCCATGATTTCCTCTACGTATTCGGAGAAGATGGCCATCATGCACCGTTGAAAGGTGGCTGGGGCGTTGCAAAGCCCGAACGGCATTCTCCTATAGGCGAACGTACCCCAAGGGCACGTGAATGTGGTCTTCTCTTGATCATCCGGATGTATCGGAATCTGAAAGAAGCCACTATAACCGTCAAGGTAGCAAAAGTATGAATGTTGTGCTAACCTTTCAAGCATCTGATCGATGAATGGCAATGGAAAGTGATCCTTCCGCGTTGCGTTGTTGAGCTTGCGGTAGTCTATACACATTCGCCATCCAGTTACGGTTCGGTTAGGAATGAGTTCGTTGTTCTTATTGGTGATGACTGTCATTCCTCCCTTCTTCGGAACTACTTGAACTGGGCTCACCCACTTGCTATCGGAGATAGGATAGATGATACCTGCATCAAGAAGTTTAAGAATTTCCTTCTTGACAACCTCCTTCATGGTCGGATTCAACCGCCTTTGAGGTTGTCTTGAAGTTCTAAAATCCTCCTCCATTAGTATCTTATGCATGCATAGGGAGGGTTTAATTCCTACTAAGTCCTCAATAGTATAGCCTATGGCTTTTCTATGTTTCCTAAGGACAATCATGAGCTGTTCATGTTCATCTATGCTTAATTCGGAACTAACGATAACCGGAAAGGTGGAATTAGATCCAAGGAAAGCGTACCTTAGATGAGTAGGAAGTGGTTTGAGTTCCATTGCTTTCGGAGCTTCCAATGATCCTTGAGGAGCTTCCGATGTTTCCTTAGAAGTTTCTAAGGATGTTGAATGGGTTGGAGAAGAATTAGAAGAAGTTGAAGAAGTATGCCGGTCACCCTCTTCCACGGTCGAAATTACGGTCTCCTCTTGTGTTCCACGGCCGTAATATCCTCTGGAATGGAAGTCGATTTTGGTCGTGGAATCCACGGTCGTGGAATACAGGGTATGACCGTGGATTCTAGTATCCTCAGCCTCATCGTGGAGTTTCTCAAGCTCCACTTCATGCATCTCTTCTTGTGCTTCCAAGGCTTCAATTTCCTCTTTGCACTCTTCTTCTTCTCCTACATTGGTTAGACTCATAGTAATAACCTTTTGTAATGGATCGTTAAAGAGAATCGCACTTACCTCCTTCCTAGACAAACCTTCTTCATCTTGGATATTGTAAATGTCCTCATCAAAGATTGGCTCCTTCACTAGAGTGGAAAGAACGAACTCTACTTTTTCTTCCCCAATATCAAAAGCGAGTCTCCCATTCTTGCAATCGACCATGCAGCCGGAAGTTGCAAGAAACGGTCTTCCGAGTATGATCGGGACCGGACTATCTGCAGGAATGTCAAGCACGACAAAATCAATGGGAACAAAGAACTTGCCTAGCTTGACCGGGACGTCTTCTACAATTCCGACGGGACGAGTAATGGATCGATCCGCCATGTATAACGTCATCTTCACCGGTTTAGGGTTGCCTAAACCGATCTTCCTGCACAATGCAAGTGGTATGATGCTCACACTTGCTCCTAAGTCACATAAAGCGTCATATGTGACCTCTCCCACTCCAATGGGAATGCAAAATGATCCCGGATCTTTCAGCTTTGGGGGCATTTTCTCTTTCATCGTCTTGATGAGATCCGAAGAATCCGAACTCATCTTGACCTCTCCAAAATCTTCTAGCTTCCTCTTGTTTGAGAGGAGCTCCTTCAAGAACTTGCCATAAGCCGGCATACCTACAATAGCATCAATGAAAGGTATATTAATATGCAGCTTGCTCATGAGTTCTATAAACTTACCGAATTGCTTGTCTAGGCGCGCTCGCGCTCTAGATTGAGGGAACGGTAGGGGAGGTTTGAAAGCTGGAGGAGGAACATAGACATATTCCTTCTCCTTCCCCTTTTCTTTGTCCTTCTCTACGGGGACTTCAACGAACGTAGGCTGCGGATCGGTGGTAGTCACTCCGCTCCTAGTTGTAATCGCCATTACCCTTCCCTTAGGGTTGTCCTCCGTCTTTCCTGGAAGTTTCCCTTGATTTCTAGGGACTTCCTCCGCGTGGTTGAACAATTGGTTTTCCAAAACTTTTTGAGCTTTGTCAACCTTAGAAATTTGATCATCAACCTTGATGATGCGGTTCTCCAACCCTTGAAGCTTTCCCAAGATAGTTTCCAACATGGGATCGGACTTCTCTTTTCCCGTATTGTTGCCTCCATTAGATGATTGCCCCTGGCTTTTCAAAGGAGTAGAGGAAGAGGAGGGTGGAGTTAGTGAATTGGAATTGGAAGGATAGGAGTTACCGGAATTTTGTTGATTGGAGCGCCAATTGTTGTTGTTTGAACCCCGATTGTTGTTCCAATTGTTGTTGTTCCGGTTGTTGTTGTTTCCATTCCAATTGTTATTCCGGTTATTGTTCCGGTTATTGTTGTTGCGGTTGGTGTTATCACCGCCGTTGTTGTTGCCCAAATAGCCAACATCCTTCTCTTGTTGCTTTGGGAAGTTGGTCTTGATAGCCTCCTTCAACTCTTTGATCTCATTGTTGAGGGAGAAAATCTGATTTTGAGCTTCATGTGTGAGCTTTGCTCCTTGATCCACACGATTTCCCTCCACCTTCCGGTGGGAATACTTCTCTATGACTCTTGCTTTCTTCTCAATGAAGTCCCAAGCGTCATCTTCTCTCATGTCCATGAACGTTCCACATGAGAGGGATTGGAGGTTGAATTGCGTTCCCGCATCCAGCCCCTTGTAGTAAATCTCCAGCAAGGCAAGCTTGGATATGCCATGATGAGGGCAATCCAATAGCAAATCCTGAAACCTTTCCCAAGATTGAAACAAACTTTCGTTAGGTCTCATAGAAAAAGCATTAATCTTACCTCTAAGTTCCGCCGTTTTGGAAGGCGGAAAGAATTTGGTGAGAAACTCTACGGAAAGGTCTTCCCACGTGTCTAGTTTCCCATTAGGAAGAGCTTGATACCAAGATAGCGCTTTCCCTTTCAAAGAGAAGAAGAAAGGTTTAAGCTTGTAGCTGTTGGTAGTAGCGTTCTTCGGTCTCATCGTCTCCATCATACACTCAATGTTTTGCAAGTGTTGGTGTGGAGATTCAGCGCTTGTACCGCCAAATTGGCTTTGGCGAACAAGAGTGATAACTTGAGGGTTAAAGCTAAACCCTTGCACATCTTCAGCATCAAAATTCACACCCAAGCGGCGTGGTTGTTGTGTTGGATCCATCCGTTGGCCAAGAGTTCTTGGCTCATTATCCACACGTTCGACTCTCGCATTCCTTGGTAGGATGCGGCGATTAGCAGCTCCTTGTGGATTGAAGGGATTTATATTGATCGTGGGATCAATCTCTTCCAACGGTGGCATGGAAGAATCACTATCATCAGCGGATGAGTGGCTTTTTCTTCTAGACCTTGATCTCCTTCTCGAGGACTTCTTGCCTACCTTATCTTCAAGGTCGCTCATCTTTATCCTCATTTGGAAGAGCATGTCTTGTAGACCGTTAACTTGAGATTGATGACGATCCATCTCATCCTGGCGGAGAGTCTCATTCCATCGGAGTTGAGCTTCCTTCTCCGCCAACTCCGTTTGAAGATCGCGTTCGTTCTCTTCAGCCATTTTCTTTTCCTTGCGCTTTTGTCTCAAGGTTTTCTCTAGCTCTTGATCAAGAGGTAAGAGATCTTCGGTGTTCCTAGACCTGCGCATGCACTCGAAGACAAATCAAATAACGAGAGCAAGCTCCCAAGCTTGACAACCGGCTACCGGATTCGGACGAATCCAAATCCCCGGCAACGGCGCCAAAAACTTGTTCGCCCCTAGAGGTGTGTGCAAATAAGTTTTAAATTTATAAAACTAGAATCAAGCAAGCGAACCCGCAGTGTACGGATCGACGTAGTTAAGCAAGAATTCCAGAGTATCGAACACAGGGATTTGGGTGGAGCGAACTCGATTGTAGATTATCAAGCGAATAAATATGGGAGTTTTGCAGATATTGGGAAAACAACAATCCTAAAGTTTCAGGTATCCAGTTGCGGCAATAGATTCAAGATATACTCATGATGTAAAGACAGAGTGGAGATATGCAAAGGTATACTAATGTAAGGTAATCGTACGGTTGAGGTTCCAAAAACCTTATGTAACTCACCTACAAAGCACTCTCTATACAGGTTGTTGAGGCTCAATATAGAAAGATTCTAGAGATGAGAATTAGTGTCAAATACCCAAACTTATAATCTAAAGATCAAGACTAACTTAACCGATTGAGGTTGTTGAGGCTCACAATCGAGGTAGAGGTTGTTGAGGCTTCACTACCACCTAGAAAAGACAAGTCTAAACTAAGCTAAAGCAAATCTTTAACTTTGGATTAAAGTAAAAGCAGATTCGTAGACTTAAGGGAAATCACGGTTAGTTCTTGAGGTTCCACGGCCGTGGACTCAAGAACAGACCGTAATTTAGGGCTGTCGGCGACAATTCTCTAACTCTCAGGGTCTAATCTGTTTGCGATTGATCTATCATCACCTATGCCACAACTATCAACCCTTCACCTTAGAATTGTTAAGGGTTTTTAGCCAATAACAGTCATATTGATATCAATTCAAGAATTAAAAGATAAAAAGATGAAAACTTTCAAGAACTTTCAATAATCTTCAATTCAATCTCAAAGTCACAAAGAGAATAAGCAATGTCAAAAGATTCACAATAGAACAAATAATCGTAACTCTAGGAAAGAAAAGAAAACGGGATGTCAATCCGTTTTCCAAATCGAACCTAGTCAAGAAGAGAGATCTTCTTGCAAAAACTTCCAAGAACTACGATCTTCCGCCAATCCGGAGATCTCAACAGCAATCTCCACCAAAAGTGCGAGATTAGAGGAATTCCAACAACGAGCTTCGATCTCTTCAAAGAGATGTCAATTGCTTCCAAGCAAACTAAGCAAAACGTCTTCGTGTCTAAGCGGCGAAGAATGAGGGCAAACGGGTATTGAAGGTCGTAAGCGAGGTGACGGAAATCTTGCTTCGTCCGTCTTTTTATAGTGTAGGGCAAAATGTCGGCCCGGCCCAATCTTTAAAAGATCGTGGCTTCAAAGTGTGGCGAAAAGATTCGCCAAGATCACGGTCGTGGAAGTGTTCCACGACTGTAATTTAGGGCGTGGAAACAATTACGGTTAGTTCCACGGCCGTAGAATCCCCTGGAATGAACATCGAATTCTGACTCTGAATCCACGGCCGTAATTCTGGCCGTGGTTTGTGATACGGCCGTATTTTAGGGCGTAATTTAGGGCAAGAACGTGATTCTTCCCTAAACTCGTGCATTCCTCAAACTAAGACTCCAAATTGCTTCCAAGAAGTGTCCTCAATCTATGGACATATCAACTCAACTCTCCTTTGCTCGATTCCGTTCGGAAATAGCTCCAAATCACCTAAAATCAACATAGAACTAGTGTAGACATCCATATCGAAAATATAGGTAATACTAGCTCACATATGCACAAAGATCAATCAAAGACTATCAATATGAATCAAATACATTTAGAAAACGTGCCTAAAATATCACAATATTTCATGCTAACACCAATCCATACCCAAAGTGACTTCCTCATGCACCAATGGCATGGAAAAGAAGTCCATTAACAAATCATGGTTTCCTAAATGTATAGGACAACCATGTACTTCACGAGTACCTCTCACTTGACCCCCATCGGGTAACCCTATAATAAAGGGTCTCTCCTCTACCATATCTAAGGTTAGTCTATCAACACATACATAAAAAATAAATGAGTGCGTAGCACCCGTATCAAATAAAAATCGAACAGGTAAACCATTAATCAAAGTGGTACATGTAGTAGTTGGCGTTGGCAGCTCCTCAACTCAAAAACTCGACCCCGAGCTCCTCTGGTATCAATGGTACCTCCATCACGGGTTCTACCTCTACTCGGTCTTGGAGCAGAACCCTGAGTAGCAAGATCATCTGGGAGTCTCTGCCGTCCCTGTATTTGGTGTTGAGGCGGCCTCTACCGACCTCTTGTTGCACTAGCAGGGGAAGAACCCTGTTGTGATGAAGTCTTTCCTTGTCGTAATAAGGTGGCTCGATGTCCTAGCTTCCCACAAGAGAAGCAAGTCACTGGTGCCCTAGGGCAATCAAGTCGCATATGCCCAGACTCTCCGTACTTATAGCATCGCCGTCCTCTCTTAGATGTATGTGCAAACACTAGGTCTCGCCCGTACCCTGATGCTCCTACACTAGTCTGTCATGTCCTTTGTCTCTTCTCGGACCTTCCTGTTTGAGAAGCTCTCCTCTGACCAGCCCGCTCATGCTTGTAAGCCGAGGCTCTATCGTGATAATCTATCAGGGAATCATAGTGGAAACCCCCATGTAGGAACATGTACTCTCCCTCAATCGGCGGAAGAACAGATACACGTGTTGATCCTCTTGAGGTGCAGCTGAACCAAGTAATGTCAGCTCGTCCTGGAACCACCTGATTGCCTTGGATATAGGAACGTCCTCAAAACCAACATCTACAAAATGTTGCAGTTTCTCCCTCCTCAGAGAGGCAGGGCAGAAACGCTCTCTAATCAAATTCCGCATATGGTCATAGCTAGTGACTCGACTCCGCATAGTCTTCCACCACTGTTGGGCCAAATCATTGAATAGAGTCTGTACTAACTATATCCGTCTATCCTCTAGACATCTAATAGATTCAAGGGCTGAGTCTACATTCCCAATCTGCATCTTAACCTCTAAGCCGACCTTTCCAACGAAAGGGGGTACTCCCATTAGGTGAAAAGCCTTCAACTAGGAGTCCGTTCATGGTGCTCTCGGCTCTTCCTGAGCCCTAGCAACCTCAGCAGCTCGTGCCGGTATGACAAGCACCTAAGTACCTCCCCAGGAAATCTCAAATGATCCCACATGTATTGGTAAACATGGGGCACATCTACCTGCCTTGGCAGCCTCCTCAACTCAACGAATGTAAGCGTGAAACTCCGGTCCTCTCATCGAGACATGATCAGAGTCATCTGACTAGACTGGATGAGATCTCTGTCTCACAGTCATCCCGTTCCCAGTCTAAGGAACGACACTCACACCAACCTCATCGTATATATCCTCCGCTACAGGCGGATCAGCAACGGGAACCTTTCCTTGACCTATGACTCCTAGAGGAAAAGGGGGTCTACCTCTACCTCGTCCTACTACAGATGTTGCTCTAGTCCGATCCATCTGCAGTATACACATATCTAATCGTATAAGTCTACATAATATCATATGTATATATATATATATATATATATATATATATATATATTACTCAAATCCAAAACATAGATACACAGTTCAAAACACACACACACACACACACACATATATACATACTACTGAGATCCACAGAAGGGGTGATGGGTTCCCGTACATTCTATCACAAATCATTGTATACACATTTCAAAAACCAATCTCCATTTGCAAAGTTAGACCCCTTTAGGGTTTTATGTTTATTTATCTATTCGGCCTTTATCGCAGATTGCAAGTGCCATTGTTGCCAACCTAAGGCTCTGATACCAAATTTGTAACACCCCAAATCCACAGGACTCGGAGCGTTATTAGGCTAGGATCTCACAATGGATCTTGACCCCAGCCTAACAACAAGTTCACTGGATCTTAGAATACGGAACAAATAAATATAAAACCAAACCTTTATAAACTAAAATATCAAACAACTTAAATCATACAAAACATAGTCGAGTACAAAATGGCAACATCATATACATATATATATCCCAAAAACCCATACACCATCTAAATGTACGAAAGCCCTCGGCTGATCACCCCACCAGATCACTCTACAGTCTTCCTATCTTGCAAAGCATCTATAACATGGTATAAAACCGCTAGCTAACAATTTATGAATAAGAATAACGGTAATAGCACATGCAATTAAATGTTCACATCATAACATGCAATGCTCACACACATCATCCGTTTATTATCTTCATTACGTTATAAAATTAGTAAAATATTATGTGTGATACGAGGTGTAAAACAACTTTGCGTCTGTCCCCTTTAACCACACAAGTTTGGAATTGGTTCCAATTATCACCACCTGATGGACTGGCCGCAGAGAACTCCCTCAAGCTCCCAATTTGAGCTTATAAAATTTATCACCACCCGTTATCATACACTTGGGCCAAATAAATACATATATGGTCGCCCTAGTCCAACTAGGTTATCAATGCAACATACGTATGCACACACACCACTATCATAATCACTCCAATCCACAAACGCCTCCTAAGTAAGACCAAAGGACTTACCTGTCACAAGTTAGTCCTAACAACAATTGTCACAGTTTCCCTCAAGAAACGATCAGTGCATGTATACACAAGGCACACAAATATGATATATTATACCACGGGCTAGCAAATTCCACCTCATAGTCATAAAGATTCCACAAGATCGTAACCCATAAACCAATCCTCGATAACTCATCAATACTCAAAATGCCAAAGGCATTCCTCAACATCTCACATCATCAATCTCATCTATACCAAAACACTATCATGCTTCTATACTCATACGATAACACAAAGGAAGGAAAGGTCACATACCAACACTTTGTATGTCCTGGACAAAGACGCACTTGTGGGAATGAACGGTGCAGAACCGGTGACAAGCCGCGACAGTGGAGGACAAAGCCGCAGAGGCAGTGACACAACTTCAGTTGCAGGGGCGGCATTGGCAAGACGCGGGGCGGCAACAATGCAGAAGGATGGTCTACTTGCCCCTCAGCAATCTCTTGATCGATCTTATATACTTTTATGGAACCAAAGGCAACCCAACATCAACATACATAAACAGACACACAACCAAAAGCTTAACACAAGTGCAAGCTTGTGGGATTCCAACTAAGGAATTGAAGAAGAAGGAAAGAAGAAAGAAAGGAGAAGAAAGGGAAGAAGCTTAACACTACTGAACCAGGCAAGGGAGAACAACCACTCAACTATTTATCCACTACAAAACAACACACGTTCCTCATCATCATCATCATTAAAACACATATCCAAAACCTTCACACATGATGGAATCCAAGGAAGAAATCAAAGAGGAGAAGGAAGGAAAGAAGAGCGTAAGAGGTAGGAGAAGCAAGGCTAGAAGAAGCAAACCCTCATCAAGAGAAGAGAGAGAAACTTATAGGAGAAGAAAATGGAAATCTAGACGGTCAAAGAAGGCGACGCCACCCTGCAAACCGTGGGGGCGGGTCATCAATGCCGCGGGGGCGGCTCCGCATCTGCGGCCAAGACGAGGCGCGGTCGCGGGATCACTAATGAACTAATGATATACATCAGACCCCCTAAAAATAAGTTTCGTCCCGGAACTTGAACAAACCCAATTCCTCTCGGACCCATACGCCGAGGTATACACACTTTATCTGTCGGAGGTATCACATCTCCACTCATAAAACATCATCCTCTATAATTCTACAACTTTAACACACAAGCATGGAGGAAACACCCTCTCCAATAATGTAATCATAATCACTACTTATCGGCATAGAGGAAAACCATCTCTAACAAACCCATAATCACATCACAATGGCATGAAGGAAAACAATCTCCAGCCAAACCATACTCATAATGCAACGGCATGAAGGAAAACCATTTCCAGCGAAACTATACTCGTATCACAATAGCATGGAGGAAGAACCATCTAAAACTAAATCATAATCACATCTTGATAGCATGGAGGAAGAACCATCTCCAGCTATAACTAAAGCTCGTGCTAGCATAACAAGATATATTAAGATCGTACAATACATATCACAGTCTAGCACGAAACAAAAACGCATATCAAAACACACATACACATATCTCACTAAGATAGCACTAAGATCTACTCATCGATCATACAAGTGCATCTATCTCGGCATAAAACTCTCGATAGTTCCTCCGGATACTATCCTCCGTCTCCCACATAACCTCATCAAGTCCTCGTCTCGACCATTATATTCTTCAACATAGGAATGTCCTTCGAATGCAAGCGTCTCATACCCCGCTCTAGGACTGCTACTAGATGCTCAACAAACGTATGGTCCGGCTCCACCACTAAATCATCATGTCTAAGAATGTTTTTTGAATTTAGTATTACTCCCTCAGTTGAGACACATGAAATACTGGGTTAACACCCTCTAATATCGGGGTTAAAGCAAGTCTATACGCTGCTCTCCCAACTCGATCTAGAATCTTGAAAGGTCCAACATATCGAGGACTCAACTTCCCTTTAATGCCGAAACGTCTGACGCCACACGTCGGAGATAATCGTAGCCAGACATGTGCTCCAACTCTGAACTCTAGATGTCGACGCCTCTTGTCTACATACAACTTTTGGCGACTCTGCGCAGCTAGCATTCGCTCTGTAATCAATGCCACTCGGGCAATATCATCCTGAATCTGCTCAGGAGCTATACAAGTGATACCGCTAGGCTCATCCCACCATAACGGCGTATGCCACCTCTTCCCATACAGTGCCTCATATAGGCCATCTCAATCGATGCTTGCCAACTATTTTTGTATGAGAACTCAACCAAAGGGAGGTGATCTGACCACACCTGCCCCCAATCCAGTAATAAGCTCTCAGCATATCCTCCAGGGTCTGAATAGTCCTCTTTCACTGACCATTTGTCTGAGGATGAACAGAGGTCATAAAATGCAAAATAGTACCCAAGTAAGCCTGGATCTGCTGCCAAAACCTTGAGGTAAATCGTCCTTCTTGATTTGAGATGATAGTCCTCGGCACACCATGAAGTCTCACTACCTGCCTAGAGAACTCCTCAGCCAAACGACTCTGGCCATGTTTCCCTAATAGGGATAAAACGTGCAATCTTTGTCAATCTATCAACAATAACCCAAATGTCATCAAAGCTCCTGTTCGGCCTCAATCTAGTCACAAAGTTCGTGGAGATATCCTCCCACTTCCACTGTGGTACTAATAGTGGATGGAGTTCTCCCCGAAGTCTACAATGTTCTATCTTGACCTATTGACAGGTCACACACTAATCCACAAATCTAACTACATAGGGCTTCAGTTCGCCTCACTAGAATGAACGTCTCACATCCTTATACACTTACTCGCACGTGGGTGCACTAAGTAAGGTGTGGAGTGACCCTCTTGTAAAATCCTCTGTCCCGGCTTTGCATCAAAGGGTACACAAACGCGCTTGTGGCATCTCGTCACTCTATCTACTCTTGTGGAGAACTATGGGGCCTCGCCACGAGACATCCTTTCTCGGGTTTGCATCAACGTCGGGCAGGTCTCCTATTTTTGTTGGATCTCTCCCAACAGACCAGGGAACTGAATGTCTATCTCTAGCCACACTAGATATCTCTACAACTAAAGTTGAACCGTCAGTCGTGCAATCTCCTTCTCTCAAGGCGTCTTCATGCTAAGGTCGTCGGCGACAACATTCACCTTCCCTAGATGATATAAAATCTCAAGGTCAAAGTCCTTGATCAACTCAAGCCGTCTCCTCTAGCGGTTATTCAATTCCCGCTGCGTGAAAATATAATCCAAACTCTTATTTTAAGTGAAGATTTGGCATGTAACACCATACAGGTAATGCCTCCAAATCTTCAAAGCATGAACTACGATAACCAACTCCAAATCATGAGTCGTGTAGTTCTCCTCATACGTCTTCAACCGTCTAGATGCATAAGCAATCACTCTACCCCACTGCATTAAAACACATCCCAAGCCTCACTTGTATGCGCCACTGTAAGCCACAAAATCCATTGTGCCCTCCGAATGTGCTAAAATGGGAGCGGAAGTCAAACATCTCTTCAGCTCCTCGAAACTTTGAGTACACGGCTCGGACCATACAAATCGGGTAGTCTTCCTCAATAGACTGGTAAATAGTCGGGCGATCATAGAGAATCCCTCCACAAACCTATTGTAATATCCGGCTAAGCCAAGGAAGTTGCATACTTCCTTGACATTTGTTGGAGTCATCTATGCTGCTACAGTCTCGATCTTCGCCGGATCAACCTTGATCCCCTCGCCGGAAACAATGTGACCTTGAAAGGCTAACTCTGGCATCCAAAACTCACACTTAGAGAGATTGGCGTACAACTCTCTCTCTCTCAAGCAGAACTTGCAATACAATCTTCAAATGCCATGCGTGCTCCTTTTTGCTACGAGAGTACACTAGATGTCGTCTGTGAAGACCACAACAAATTGATCCAGGAAGTCGATGAAGGTGTCATTCATCAACTCCATAAAGACGGCGGGTGCATTCGTGAGCCCGAATGGCATTACTACAAACTTGTAGTGACCATATCAAATCCAAAATGTTGTCTTGTGCACATCCTGCTATCTTACTCTCAGCTGGTGATATCAAGAGCGCAAGTCAATCCTGAGAACATAGCCGCTCCCTAAATGTGATCTAACAAATCGTCAATACGGGGCAGAGATACTTGTTCTTGATGGTCATCTTGTTCAGCTCTTGATAGTTGATACATAACCGCAACGATCCGTCCTTCCGCACGAAGAGGACAGGTTCACCACACGGGGATACACTAGGGTATGAAGCCCTTCTCAGCCAACTCCTCGATTTGCTTCTTTAGCTCTAACAACTCGATGGGCGTCATACGATATGGGGCCTTCGAGATCGGTCTCCTCCCTGACTCTAACTCTATACCGAAATCCACAGTCCTTTGAGGTGGAAAACTGGACGGCTTGTCAAACACATCCATGAACTTGCAAATCATGGGGATATCCTCAAACGCAGTACTCTTACCCTCCTTCATGTCATAACAGCAGAAGGCATCACAACCTTGTCCAATCAGCTTTGCCACTCGGACGGCGCTGGTGACAATACTAGTCTCTCCAAGGTTACAACCTCAAAAAATCTCAATCTGACCCGACTCGGTAGAGACCATCACGGTCCTCCTACCGACATCTAACACGACACTATGCCTATCCATCCAATCAATCCCCAAAACGACTTCCTCATGTACCAACGACATGACTAAGAACTCCACCAATAAATCACGGTTTCCTAAATGTATAGGACAACCATGTACCTCATCAGTGCCTCTTACCTGACCTCCATCGGGTAACCCTATAATAACGGGTCTCCTCTCTGCCATATCTAAGGTCAGTCTATCAACACATACATCCAAAATAAATGAGTGCGTAGCACCCATTTCAAACAAAACTCGAACACGTAAACCATTAATCAGAATGGTACTTGTAGTAGTTGGTACTGGCGGCTCCTCAACTCAAATACTAGACTCCGAGCTCCTTTAGTATCAGTGGTACCTCCATCATGGCCTCTCCCTCTACTCGGTCCTAGAACGGAATCCTGAGTAGCAAGATGATCTAGGACTCTCTGTTGTCCTTGTATCTGGTGTTGTGGCGGCCTTTGACCACCTCCTTCTGCACTAGCAGGGGAAGAACCCTGCTGTGATGAAGCCTTGCCCTGTCGACAAAAGGTGGCTCGATGTCCTGGCTTCCCACAAGAGAAGGAAGTCACTAGTGCCCTCAGGCAATCAAGTCGCATACGCTCAAACTCTCTATATTTAAAGCACTATCGTCCTCACTCAGATGTCTGTGCAGACACTGGTAACTCGAGCAGCCCGGAGTCTGGCCTCGCCCGTACCCTGATGCTCCTGCACTAGTCTTTCTTGTCCTTTTGTCTTTTCTCAAAACTTCTTGCCTGAGAAGCGCTCCTTTGACCAACCCGTTCACACTCATAAGCCAATGCTCTATCTTGATAATCTATCAGGGAATCACAATGGATACCCACCATGTAGGAACGGGTACTCTCCTTTAGTCGTCGGGAGAACATATACACGTGTTGATCCTCTGGAAGTGCAGTTGGACCTAGTAATGCTAGCTCCTCCTGGAACCTCCTGATCGCCTCGGATATAGGAACGTCCTCAAAACCAACCTCTACAAAATCTTGCAGTTTCTCCCTCCTAGTGAGGCAGGGCAGAACCGCTCTATAATCAAACTCAACATATGGTCATAGCTAGTGACTCGACTCCACATGGTCCTCCATCAATGTTGAGCTAAATCACGGAATAGAGTATGTATTAACTTTACCCGTCTATCCTCTTGACATCTAATAGACTCAAGGGCTAAGTCTACATGCCCAATCCATAACTCAACATCTAAGCCAACCTTTCCTGCAAAAGAGGGTACTCTCATCTGAAGAAAATCCTTCAACTAGGAGTCCAATCATGGACCTCTCGGCTCTTCTTGAGCCCTAGAAACCTTAGTAGCTCGTGCCGGTATGACAGGCACCTGAGTAGCTCATTGGGACATCTCAGATGATCCCACATGTGTTGGTAAATCCGGGGCACGTATACTTGCCCTGGAAGCCTTCTCAACTCGATGAATGTAAGTGCGAAACTTTAATTCCCTCATTGGGACATGATTTGAGTCATCTGATTGGACTGGCTGAGATCTCTGTCTTGTAGCCATCCCATTCCTAGTCTCAGGAATGACACTCTTAGCAACCTTCTCGTGGATATCCTCCGCTACAAGCGGATCAAAGATGGGAACTTGTCCTTGATCTATGACTACCGAAGGAAGAGGGGGTCTACCTTTATCTCGTCCTACTACACATGTTTCTCTAGTCCGAGCCATCTGCGGTACACACATATCTAATCGTATAAGGCTACATAATACCATATGTATATGGATAGATATATATAATACTCAAATCCAAAACATACATACACAGTTCAACACACACACACAAATACACACACATACATACATATATATATATATATATACACATCCATACTACTGAGATCCACGGAAGGGGTGATGGATTCCCGTACATTCTATCCCAAATCACAGTATACACATTTCAAAGCAAAATCGGCCGGTTTTGCAAAGTCAGACCCCTTTCGGGTTGTGTTTATTTAATTTTTAGGCCTTTATCGCAGATTGCAAGTGCCATTGTTGTCAACCTAAGGATCTGATACCAATTTTGTAACACCCCTAATCCGCGGGACTCGTGGTGTTACTGGGCTAGGATCTCACAGTGGATCGTGACCCTAGCCTGACAACAAGTTCATTGTCAACCTAAGGATCTGATACCAATTTTATAAACTGAAATATCTAACAACGTAAATCATACAAATTATAGCCAAGTACAAAACAGAAACATCGTATACATATATACATCCCAAAAATCCATACACCATCTAAATGTACGGAAGCCTTCGGCTGATCACCCAACGGATTACTCTTCAGTCTTCCTATCTTGCAAAGCATCTACAACACGGTATAAAACCGTTAGCTAACAGTTTATGAATAAGAATAACGATAATAGCAAACATAATCACATGATCACATCATAACATGCAATGCTCACACACATCATCCGTTTATTATCTTCATTACGTTATAACATTACTAATCCATTATGTGTGATACTAGGACTAAAACAACCTTGCCATTGTCCCCTTTAGCCACACAGGTTTAGAATTGGTGCCAATCATCACCACCTGACGGACTGGTCACAAAGAACCCCCTTACCTCCCAATTTGAGCTTATAAAATTTATCACCACCCGTTATCATACACTTGGGCCAAATAAATACATATATGGTCATCCTAGTCCGGTTGGGTTATCAATGCAACATACATATGCAAATACACCACTATCACAATCACAACAATCCATAAACGATAAATGCCTGTATATACAAGGCACACAAATATCATATACTATACCACATGGTAGGAGATTCCAACTCCAAGTCTTAAAAGATTCCACAAGATCATAACCCATTTACCAATCCTCGATAACTCATCAATACTCAAAATGCCTAAGGCATTCCTTAACATCTCACATCATCAATCTCATGTATACTAAAACACTATCATGCTTATATACTCATACTATAACACATAGGAAGGAAAGGACACATACCAACACTTGGTATGTCCTGGACAAAGACGCACGTGCGGGAATGAACGGGCACATGAGCGGTGACAATCTGCGACTGCGGCAAACGAAGCCACAGGGGCAGTGACACAGTTTCAGCCCCAGGTGCGGCACTAGCAAGGCACGGGGGCGGCAACACTGTAGAAGAATGGTTTGCTTGCCCCTCAGCGATCTCTCAATCGATCTTATATGCTTTTATGGTGTCAAAGGCAACCCAGCATCAACATAGATAAACATACACACAGCCAAAAACTTAACACAAGTGCAAGATTGTGGGATTCCAACTAAGGAAGAGAAGAGGAAGGAAAGAAGAAAGAAAGGAGAAGAAAGGGAAGAAGCTTACCGCTACTAAACCTGGCAAGGGAGAACAACCACTCAACTATTTATCCACCATAAAACCACACACGTTACTCCTCATCATCATCATCATCATCATCATCATCATCATCATCATCATCATCATCATCATCATCATCATCATCATCATCATCATCATCATCATCATCATCATCATCATCATCATCATCATCATCATCATCATCATCATCATCATCATCATCATCATCATCATCAAAACCCATATCCAAAACCTTCACACAAGAAGGAATCCAAGAAGAAATCAAAGAGGAGAAGGAAGGAAAAAAGAGCGTAAGAGGGAGGAGAAGCAGGGTTGGAAGAAGCAAACCCTCATCAAGAGGAGAGAGGGAAACTTATAGGAGAAGAAAACGGAAATCAAGACGGTTAAAGAAGGCGGCGCCCACCCTGCAAACCGCAGGGGCGGGTCATCAATTGCAATCGGGGGCGGCTCCGCACCTGCGGCCAAGCCGAGGCGTGGTCGCGAGATCACTAATATTACAAGGGAAGACTCGGATGAAGACTTACTCGAACAACCAAGAAATAAATGTGAAGATCTAGGAGAGAAGATCTTTAAAACGGCCAACCAACTACAAAAATCTTGTTGGAGAAGATAGGCGTTTGAAGATAGGATCTTGGATAAGATCTAGGCTGAAGGTCTCAAACAGCTATGAAGAAGGTTGTTGAAGATCTTGAACAAAAGTTGTTGAACGGATGTGGAGAAGATTCTGGAGAAGATCAAACGTCTATCAAAGGGAACATTTAAAGAGAAGATCTTGGAAAAGATCTTGTTCGAAGGGTCTACTCCAACAGCTAGTACACAAACAACACATACGAAGATCTCGTTTAATAAACATCGGATTTTATGGAAGAAAGAAGTTGCCACGACTATGAGATAATGGCTAGAAGAAGATCCTCCATAGAAATCTATAAAAGAAGAGATCGATTGAAAATGAAGGAACAAAGCCTACAAGTGATCGTACAAGACATCTTCATCGATCCAAAAGTTTATCTTCCTCTTTATACCTACTTTGGTTTATTCGTTAGAGTGATGTAAGTATAAGAGCTACATTGGCATATCATTTTAGTGTTATACTCGAGAGTGTTACTCTGCGAAGTAACTAGGCTATTATTGCTAGAATAGAGTTGACTAGATCGTAGCATTGAGGCTACATTGGAAGAAGAAGGGAAGTTCTTCTAGGTTGTATCTAGGATTCACAACAAGCAGATAATAGATAGTTAGAATCCAAAGGCCGGAAACCCTAGGCGGAGAGTAGGTTGTTAGGGCCGAACTTTGTAAACATATCGTGTGTCGATCTTTTCAACTCCGCACCTTATATCGCATTTTATTGTGACTAACATCTTTCTGCAGGTTTCAAGCTCAAGGCCTTGAGATCCACTTCAAAGCCTTGAGAAACAGTTTTGTTACTAAGTGCAGAGATTGATTTCAAGGCCTTGAGATTTATTTCAAAACCTTGATATCCGATATTGTGAAAAGTTCCCATACTCCATTCAACCCCCTTTTTAGAGTATTTACATTCTTATTAATCCCCTACTCGGTTCTTCAGATAGTATATGAAACCGTTGTTGGAATGTTCTTCACACAACAGACACAAGGTGAAAAGAATATAGCAAGTAGAATCAAAACTTAACTAGTGTAATTGTAAGAAAAAACAACTACTAACACACCGAAAGAAATGATTCAATATGTATGGAGTAGAAAAGAGGCAAACAATAGGCACACAAGAGACTAAGAAGAGAGCTTTATTTAACTTGCACTTATGCAATGAGATAGAGAGAGAGTGAGATAGTCGGTTGGGTATTTCATGAGGGGTTGACGCCGCAGTTTCTGATCTAGATTGAAAGTCCATGAACTATATCATAGAACAAATCATGGTCTAGAATCTCGGGAGAGATATTGGATGCGAGGCCGAGATTTTGGAAAACCTTGAACAAAAGAAAGTGAGTTTGATGGATTGATAATGGATAGATAAGAAGATGATAATATGGGATGACATTGATGGAATATAGGAAGATACGAACCAAGGCATTCTCCCATTGAACCTTGACCAATTATGTGTCAAAACCCCTTAGTAAAGAGGTTACCTTAACCCTCCTTTCTATAACCTTACACAAGCCTTCTAAATAAGACAAGCACAATGAGAGACTAAAATTGACCAAGGGAACCTTTAAGAAGATTAACACACACAAGCATAACCTACCAAGGACTCACAACGATTCAAATAAAGACTCTCTTTTGATTGAATGAAATGAATAAAACACAAACTTCGTAAGTAAAGCAGCGAGTATCTCACAATATTGTGGAAATAATAATCAAATCAATGTGCCTAATAATCTCAACCTCTAAGTCTATTTATAGGGGAGATTCTCCTACAACTAATAAGATCGCAACCAGATCTTAAGTATCTCGGCAAGCGCCAAATCTCGATTAAACTGTATAAATCTTGGGGGACATTTTGGTTCTCAGGGCCGAGATTTCTTCTCTAGAACTCTTTCCTCACCCTAGTCACCTTCTATGCTTTTTTTGATCATCTTGGTCCTTGTATGGTCCTTCCACAGTAGCCAACAACATCACTAAAGAAGACTTAGGTATGAGTGAAGTCTTGTTAAGTGCACATGTTGCCAATAATCTAGCAACTTCCTCATGGATGGTCTTTGCTCTTGCTCTAGTGATAGCTCCTTTCATGGTGGGACTCAAATATGATGTGGTTGTGTTCTCCTTCAATTTCTTGACCCTTGATCTTGTGATTGGTCGTTGAGTTGATGTTGGGGATGGTCCCTCTTCATACTCCCCTTCTTGAAAATGATTCGTCCTTGAATCACCAACATGCTCAACATTAGACTCCAAAGGACTCAAGTCTCCTACATTGAAGGTCTTGCTTACTCCATACTAAGTGGGAGCTCTAAGACATAAGCATTATTTCCAACCTTCATCTTCACACTTAATGGTCCATCTCCTCTTGGAGACAACTTAGAGTTCCTCTTCTCCGGAAATCGCTCTTTCCGTATATGCAACCAAAATAGATCCGCTAGTTTGAATAGAATTTCCTTGCGATTCCGATTCATTTTGGATGCCAAGTTTTTCCCTTTGTTTACTAAACTTAAGTGTGTCTTTTCATGCAACTCTTTGATGAACTCAACCTGTTTTTCTTGCAATAAAATATACTCGCTCCTCTACAGGCAATGGTATAAGATCAAAAAGGGTAAAAGGATTCAACCCATAGACACACTCAAAAGGCATTCGATTAGTAGATGAATGCAAGGTACGATTATAAGCAAATTCCACCTGTGTTAAGACATCCTCCCAAGCATTCAAATTTTCCTTAAAACAACCCTCAAAATAGTAGTTTAAGTGCTATTAGTGACTTTCGTTTGTCCATCCATTGAGGATGACTAGAGGCTGAAAATAACAACCTTGTACCTAGCTTTCCCAAAACAGTCTTCCAAAAGAAACTAAGGAATTTAACTTTCCTATCGCTCACAATAGTCCTAGGTACTCCATGCAAAACTTAAAACTTCCCTAAAGAACAAGTTAGCCACA
This sequence comes from Fagopyrum homotropicum, assembly GCA_033239125.1. NCBI lineage: Eukaryota > Viridiplantae > Streptophyta > Magnoliopsida > Caryophyllales > Polygonaceae > Fagopyrum > Fagopyrum homotropicum. The sequence goes on along the minus strand of BSWB01000007.1, from coordinate 95,740,320 downwards.
TTATAATCATCATCGGTATTATGACAAGCAATAAAGTGAGCCATTTTAGAAAAACAATCAATAATTTTAAAATAGAATCTCTCCCCTTCTTAGTTCTAGGTAATCCTACAACAAAATCCATACGAATATTAAGTCATGGTGAAGTAGGTGTAGGTAAGGGAGTATACAAGCCATGTGGTTTCAATCTATCCTTAGCTTTCAAGCACACAATGCATCTATTAAGCATGTTCTCAACACCTTTAACCATACAAGGCCAATAAAAGTGTGAATGCAGCATGTGATAGGTCTTATCTCTACCCAAATGTCCCATTAAACCACCCATATGATCTTCTTTAACAAGTAACAGTCTAAGAGAACATCTAGGGATACACACTTTATCCTCATAGAACACGAAACCTTCAAAAATATAGAATTTATCACGCAAAGTCAAATCTCAGTTAGAATCTCGGGTGAGATTTTTGGGGTAAGGCCGAGAATTACACTACATGTAAATTTCACCAAAATCAATGTCATCCACGTATAGATCCTTAATATAATAGAAGCCTAAAACCTTAGAATTCATAGTAGTGATCAGAGAATGTCTCCTAGAAAAGGCATCAACAACAACATGCCTCCTTTCTACTTATCTTGACTCTATCCATCTATGAAACCTCCTATCCAACTTATCATAGGTCGAATAATTCAAGCATGTCTCCTAGAAAGGGCATCACAAAAATCAATGTCATCCACGTATAAATAATTAATGATATATGGAAAAGTTTCGATAAACTCCATCCATCTACCATCCATCCTATCCAACTTATCTTGACTGCTAAAATGCTTTAGAGACTCATGATCAGTTCTAAGGATGAATTCATTAGGCCATAGATAATGCTGCCATGTCTTGAAGACTTTAAATAAAGCATATAACTCCTTATCATATGTAAAATAATTCAAGCATGCTTCTTTAAAATTTTCACTTAAGTAGGCAAGTGGCGTACCTTTTTGCATGAGTACACCTCCAATGTCAACTCCCGATGGGTCACACTCAACCTCAAATGATTTAGTGAAATTTGGAAGTGCTAGAAGTGGTGCATGTGATAGTTCCAACTTCAATTCCTTAAATGCTTTCTATTGTGCTTCTCCCCATTCGAATTGTAGTTGCTTCTTCGTGAGAGACATGAGGTGGGCTGAAACGGTACTAAAATCCCGTACAAAACGTCTATAAAATGCTGCTAATCCATGGAAAGATTGGACATGGCCGATTGTGGTAGGTGTAGGCCAATCTTGGATGGCCTTAATCTTCTTTTCATCTCCCTCTAGACCTCTTGTGGTCACTACGAATCCAAGGAAAACAACTTGATTACTACTAAACTCACATTTACTAAAATTGGAATATAGATATTTGGTTCTAAGAGTTCCTAGTAGTTTCCTCAAAGGTTCTTCATGCTCCTCCATTGATTTGTTATAGGTAAGAATGTCATCAAAATAGACAACCACAAACTTTCCGATGAAATGATGTACGACATGATTCATTAATCTCATGAAGGTGCTGAGAGCGTTAGTTAAAGCAAAAGGCATAACTAACAACTTTGTAGAGCCAAACTTAGTCTTGAACGCCGTCTTCCATAGACCTCCTTCCCTCATCCGGATTTGATGATAAGCACTCTTAAGATCAATTTTGGAGAACAAGGTAGCTCCACTAAGCTCATCTAGCATGTAATCTAATTTGGGGATGGGATGACGATACTTTATGGTAATGTTGTTAATTGCTCTACAATCAACACACATCATCCAAGTGTTATCCTTCTTAGGTACCTGTTCGCTAGTTTGTGGGAACAAACAAATCACTGGCAACAGAACCAAAAACTTGTTCGCTGTTTTTAGGTTGCGAAACAAAATATTGTTCGCTCCCAAAACAATGTAATAATAATGTACAACAAAGTCTTAAATTTATAATTGTAATAAAATCCAAAACAAATAAGCCAACCCGTAGTGTACGGATCGTTATGTAGATAATAAAATATTTCAAGGTCGATGTAACACCCCGAATCCGCGGGACTCGGGATGATCCGGGTGGAGACCTCACAATGGGTCCCGACCCTTAACATGACAACAATTTCACCGGATCTTACAACATGACACAAATAAAGGCAAAACCGAAATACATTTTAATGCAATGATATGATCCCCGGAAACAAAAAAACAACAGCCTCCAACTGAGTTCTCAACTCCAAAGATTCAAATGCCAAATACATAATAATATACAATATATACAAGACTCCACTCCAAACCCATCCTACAATGTACGTGTTCGCTCCAAAAGGTGTGTGCAAGCTTTACTATTTATACCAAGAATAATTGCAAATAGCGAACCCGCAGTGTACGGATCGATTGTAATAAAAGCAAGAATTCCAGGGTCGAACACAGGGACTATGGTGAAACAAAGAACGGTAATTCAGGTTGTCAATTAAAAAAAAGCAACAAAACAACGATATCAAAGATGATGTAATAATAAGGTAAAGGGAATGCAGATTCTAGAGATTAAAGCATCCAATTGTGGTTCCGACTCAAAATCTCAAAGGATAACGTGGACAAAGCCGAGGTTTGCAAAGAGAAGGTGTTTCTAAGGTGGGAATAGATCACCGGGTAAGTCTCACTACTCACTATCCCAAACCAAAGATCCTCTCACCAGGTAAGTTTCAAGGTACTAAGGAAAGGAACTATAATCTCAAACCAACACATCACCCAAGGGGATAGTGTTAGCATGAAATATTGCTATATTCTAGGCACTTTTTCTAGTTGTTTTTCATCGATTATAGTGTTCATTGATAAGGCATTGAAGCATTTGTTACCTAGTTTGTCTATATTTTTGATATAGAGGTCTACATTAGCTTTGTGTTGATTATAGGTGAATAAGAGCTAAAACTAAACCAATTGAGAGAGATAGGAGAAGATTTGAGCACATCCAAGGATTAAGGACACATCAAAGAAGTCAAAGGAGATGCTAGGATGAGGAATGGCACGACACAAAGGAAACCACAAGCAATTTACACTTCCACGCTCTAAAATACAGTCGTAGAGAAGTCCACACCCAAAACCACGGCCGTGGATCTTAGCATCATGAACGTGGAGTATTCCAGAGAGTTAAACGGTATAAAGTACGGTCGTGGAAATCATATGGAACCATAATCCACTTCCACGCTCTAAACCACGGTCGTGGAACTCCACGAGACCGTGATTTAGGCGATCTTTTGTCGAATTAAATATTGCCACATCATTTACGCACATGGGCCGGACGGTTATTTTATCCTTTCTTATAAAAAGGCCGGAGGGGAGAGAATTTGGGACACGTGCTTAGGGCTGCATTAGACGTCCGGAGATTTACGCTTGAAAACGTGATTCGCGAGGGTTTGAAGATTTGGAGTTGCTTGTGGCGAAGGTTACGCCTTTTGTCCTTAGGTTTGATTAGAAGACGGATTTACATCCCGTTCTTCGTTCTTATCAAGGATTGTTATTGGTTTGTTTTTATTCCAAATCTGATATACATTATTATCTTTGTGTGTGGATTTGAGATTGATTTGAGTTTTATTGAAGGTTTTCGAAGGTTTTCATCTTTCATTCTTCTTAAACTTGATTTTGATATTATAATGACAGTTATTGGCTAAAAACCTTTAGCAATTCTAAGGTGAAGGGTTGATAGTTGTGGCTTAGATGATGATAGATCGATCGTAAACAGATTGAACCCTGAGAGTTAGAGAGATTTCGCCGACGATCCAGAATCACGGTTTGTTCTTAAGATTCCACGGCCGTGGAACTCAAGATCTGCCTGTAATTTACACCAGTTTACGAACTTTGCTTTTACTTTGATCCAAAGTTAAAGATTAGCTTTAATCTAGTCTTGGCTTGCCCTTTTCTAGATAGTAGTGAAGCCTCAACAACCTCTACTTTGATTTCGAGTGTCACAACCTTAATCGGTTTAGTTAGTCTTGATCTTTGGGTTACAAGTTTGGGTATTTGAGATTAATTCTTGTCTTTAGATCCTTTCTATACTGAAGCCTCAACAACCTTTATAGAGAGTGTCTTTAGATAAGTCATATAGGGTTTTGGAACTTCACCGTACATTACCTTACCTTAGTATACCTTTGCAACTCTTAACTCTGTCCTTAGTTCTTTAGTATATCTTGAATCGATTGCCATAATTAGATACCTGGATCTTTAGGGTTGCTGTTTTCCCAATATATTTGCAAAGCTTTACCCTTTTACTTGCTTGACAACTTTACAACTGAATTTGTTCCCCCCAAATCCCTGAGTTCGACACTCTGGAATTCTTGCTTTACTACGCCGATCCGTACACTGCGGGTTTGCTTGCTTGATTCTAGTTTTATAAATTTAAAGCTTATTTGCACGCACGCTAAGTGGCGAACAAGTTTTTGGCACCGTTGTTGGGGATTTGGTTTAGGCCGAATTCGGTTATCGGTTGTCAAACTTGGGAGCTTTGCTCTTGTTATTTGATATTTCTTTTGAGTGATATTTGCAGGTTACCTTAGGTATTGATAGCATGAATTATTGTCTATATTTTGAGGTTTGTTTAGATGTTTTATCTTCAATAATCTGCATGTTTGTATGTATATTATGTGATTATATTGTCGTTTCATCTACCTTTGCGGGAATCGAGGTCTACACCTAGTTTTGGTGTAATCGTAGGTAAAATGACACGTTTTGCATCAAAAAGGAGCAAAAGGAGCTATGGAGTCATTGGAGCTACATTCAGGAACATAAGGAAACATCCAGGAAGCATAACCATGGATTAAAGATTCACTTTGGACCAGATTTGAGAGATTTCACATTCAGTTGTGACTCACCTCGGTTGACTACAGAGTCACCTCGACCGAGGTGATCCAGAGAAGTCGACTCGACCAAGGCGAACACCTGGGGGGCGGCGAGAATATTTTATTCTTGGCTGGGATCTTTTATCTTTGGAAAGAGGATCTTATATTTTTGGGCTTGGCTCCTGGAAGGAAGAAGATATGCTAGATCATATATTTTACCTATTTTTATGGGAAGAGATCTTTCTAAGATATCTTATATTTGGAGAGTAATTTTCCTATAAAAAGGGTTGAATTTTCCACAAATCCATATCATGCTATACCACCGATCGTGTTTTATACACCGCTGCAGCCATACTCCTGTTGGGAGATTTGAAAAACCTTTTTGAAGGTTGAAGGAAGAAGGTCTATAGCTTTTATAGCTTTTGAAGGGTTTTTGTAAGATCATCTTAGATTCCCTCCTTGTTTGTTGTCTTGTTGGATTTCTATCCAAGGAACGCTTGTTGTTTTGATAATTGATTCAGTTATTGAAGCCTTTCTCTTAAGGTTTTCTTGTTCAATTATTCTCTTTCTTCCCATATATTTGATTAATACTTTCATGATGATGAGTGGCTAATCTCTTTGTGTGATTCTAGGGTGATTGGCTGAAGGTTGTGGGAAAAACAATGATAGAATAATCTTAATCACAGTAGGACCCTGAAAGTTCGAGTCTTTACCTTAACCCTAAGCATCTCGCTCAGTCGATGAACATCTCGGCCGGGGTGGAATTTGGCTGACCGAGGTGACTTATCTGATCCGAAACTGAGAGTTAAGTGTTAGAGTTTGCCCAATCCTATTCTTATTACACCTTTCCTGGTTCAATGCAAGCCTAGGATGAGACTTACCCGGTAATTCCTTTGTTTGTTTACCAATGATCATAAGTGTAGGTAATAAAGGTTTATCCTTTATTGGGGTTTGAATGTGCTTTCATTCCATCTTTGTGAGTTTGCCTGAGACTTATCCGGTAAAGGTTGATTCTATTCCCTTAGATGGTGTGTTAGTTTGAGGTTATAGTTCTTTATCTTAATTCCTTGAGACTTACCCAGTAATAGGAGTTACGGTTTTGGATTAGTGAGTAGTGAGACTTACCCGGTGATCTATTCCACTTTAGTAACAGCTTCCCTTTGCAAAACCTCAGGTTTGTCCGCTTATCTTTAGATCTTGAGTTGGAACCACAACTAGATGCTTTAATCCCTAGAATTGCATATTTCCTTTATTGACTTTTATCATTTTTGATTGTTTTGATTGCTTTCGTGGTTAGTATTTACAAAGCTTACCTATTCCGACTTTGTTTCACTAAGTCCCTGTGATCGACCCCTGGAATTCCATGCTTTTTACTACGATTGACCCGTACACTGCGGGTTCGCATCCTTGTTTTAAGCTTACATCTAGGGTTATAAATTTAAAGCTTGCACACACCGTTTGGAGCGAACAAGTTTTTGGCGCCGTTGTCGGGGACTTGGTCTAGACCGAGCCGGTTACGGTTTGCTTTTGGGGCACTTGCCCCCGTGTCTACTAACCACTCTACTTGAGTGACTTTTGCAGGTTCTTTCTTAGGTTTATGCGAAGAACCCGCACTGGAAAGGAAATCGTTCCTTACGATCCCGAACCAGAAAAGACATACAAACGACGCTTGAGAGAAGCAAAGATGGCCAATCAAGACAATCGCGATCTTGAGGCCGAATTGAAGGAGGCATTAGAACAGCTACGCCTCAGCAGGGAAGAACTAAGGCAAGAGAAAGAAGAAACTCGCACCAGGACTGAAGCGATCGAAGCAGATATGGAAGCCCTACGAGACTAGTATCTACTTCGACCGAGGGAAGACCCAGTTCCCGATGCTGGACCGATGCAGGTCCCAGTCGCAGACCCTCGACCGAGGTAGGTCCCAGTACCTGACGCCCCGGCCGAGGTACTTCCACCTCGGATGCCAGTCCGAGGTGCTCTTTTTGCAGCAATCCCGCAAACCCTAGGTCAAAGGATGGACCCCCAATCAACAACTGAGGCGTCCAGGAGTTAACTTAGGAGATCCGGCGGACCATGACTACGAACTTCGACCGCAAGTTCTGTCCATGATTCGCCAATGCCAATTTGGAGGGCTAGAGAAGGAATCCCCACATCAACATCTTCAAAACTATGAGATCTTGATGGAGACCTTGAGACCCTCAAGAATTGAAAATAACAACTACAAGCTAAGACCTTTTTACTTTTCTTTAAAAGATAGAGCTCTTACTTGGTATCAATCTCTTCCTCCAGGAAAAATTAGCACTTGGGAGGAGATGACTACGGAATTCTTGACTAAATTCTTTCCCCCTCTAAGACCGCTGAAATGAGAGGGAAGATTAATGCATTCATTATGAAGGACAAGGAGAGCTTGTCCAAGTCATGGGAGAGGTTTAAGGACATTCTTTTGGATTGCCCACATCATGGGATTCCAAAGATAGAGTTGTTGGAGATATACTTCAAGGGACTGGACGGAAGCACCCAGTTCAACCTCCAACTACTCTCCGACGGTACATTTATGGACATGGCGATTGACGAAGCTTGGGACTTTATCGAGAAACAAGCTTTGCATATGGAGAAATATACCCATCAAGGAGCTGAAGGTGGAGTTAAAAGAGTTAACTTCCAAGATACTCAACCTAACAACAATCAACTCACGTCTTTGAAGAATGACGTGAAGCAATTGAAGGAACTCTTGGTTGCTCAAACCAAGAAGGAAGATCAAGGACAAAGGAACAACAACAATGGATACCGTAACAACAACAACGGTTCCCGGAACAACAATTACAACAACAATAGAGGATCCAACAGCAATAATTGGAGGGCGAACAACCAAAATTCTGGTAACAATCATTCTAACTCCAACTCTAACGATTCCTCTAATCCTTTCCTCTCTTCCCCTTCTTCTTCTTCTTCTTCTACTCCATTAAAGAGCCAGGGGCAAGGATCAAGTTCGTCTCAGCCGGAAAAGAAAGACGCAGTGCTGGAGGCCATCTTGATCAAGCTTAGTGCTATGGAGACTTCTATGACTTCACTTTCGAAGGCCCAAAAGGCCTTTGAACAACAACTTCCCAGTAGGGCGAATGAAGCGCCAAGAGATCCAGGGAAGCTTCCAGCAAGGACGGAAAGCAACCCTAAGGGCCAGATCATGGCCATAACAACGAGGAGTGGACTGAAAACTGCAGATCTAGTGCCTTGGTCGGTGCCAGTACTGACAAAGACCACCTCGGTCCAGGTATAGTCGAAGAACACTTCGGCCGAGATGCCAACCAAGGTGGAGCCACAGAAAGCGGAGGGGAAAACTGAAGTTTATGTTCCACCTCCTGCATAAAACCACCACTTCCATTCCCCCAGTGAAGGGCCAGAACACATCTAGACAAGCACTTTGGTAAGTTCCTTGACTTGATGAATAAACTGCACATTAACATTCCTTTCCTTGATGCTATTCTAGGGATGCCCGCCTATGGGAAGTTCTTGAAGGAGATCCTATCAAGGAAGAGGAAACTGGAGGACTTCTGTGAAGTAAGGATGACATCTAAATCCTCGGAGCTTATACAAATCATGAAGGAGAAGATGCCTCCTAAGTTGAGAGATCCCGGCTCATTTTGCATTCCCATTCAAGTTGGGGATGTCACTTGTGAAGACTTATGCGATCTAGGAGCCAGTGTGAGCATCATTCCGCTGGAACTATGTGTGAAGATCGGACTTGGAGAGCCCAAGCCGGTCAAGATTCGACTGTACATGGCGGACCGCTCCATTACCCATCCCGTGGGCATTTTGGAAGACGTTCCGGTCAAGTTAGGTAACTTCTATTTACCAATAGACTTTGTTGTACTTGACATTTCCGTAGATTATCCTGTTCCTATTATTCTCGGGAGACCATTTCTAGCAACTTCGGGTTGCAACGTGAATTGTAAGAACGCCAAGTTGAAATTCAACATTGGTGGAGATGAAGTGGAGTTCCCACTACTTTCGGCCATGAAAGGAGAGCAACTAAGCGATGATATCTTCAACATCTACGATGAAGAAGAATCAAGGGAATTGGTGAGCTCTATCCTTATTAAAGATCCACTCGAAAGAGTTATTAGGTTTAGTTTAAATGAGGAAGGTATAGATGCTTCTTGTGATGCAGATATACGGAGCTTAAAAGCACTAGAAGAAGATCCAGGAGCTAAAACTGAGAAGCTAATCTAGGAGACGAGGATCTCCAGTTTCGGTTCCAGTTACAGTACCTCGACCGAGGCACTTCCTGGACTGAGCGAGGCGACTGAAGAACATCTCGGTCAACGCCTCTGCGCCTCGACCGAGGTGGAAGGCGAGATGATGTCAACTGAGACTGCTTAAAATAACAAACTTCTTACTCCTTTCTCTGACATTCATCCTCAGTTGGTGGAACATTCTATTCACCAACTTTCTGATAATAAAGGACCTTGGTATGCTGATATTGTGAATTATATTGTTTGCCAGGAAATACCCCCTGGATTGACGTACTCTCAAAAGAAGAGATTCTTCAAGGACGTACGCCATTACCGATGGGATGAACCGCTGCTGTTCAAACGCGGGCCGGATGGGATGCTTCGAAGATGCATTCCGGAAGATGAAGTTAATAGCGTCATACAACATTGTCATTCACTTCCTTGTGGAGGACATGCTAGCACCGATAAGACATGCGCTAAGGTATTACGTTCCGGTTTCTTTTGGCCTACATTATTTAAGGATGTGCAATCAATTATTGTCTCTTGTGATGCATGCCAAAGAACAGGGAATCTATCTAGGAGGAACGGAATGCCACTTAATAACATTCAAGAGGTGGAAATCTTTGATGTATGGGGGATAGACTTCATGGGACCTTTCCCATCCTCCGGAGGAAACCTCTATATTCTTCTAGCAGTTAATTACGTCTCTAGATGGGTTGAAGCCATTGCTTCTCCCACTAATGACGCTAAGGTGGTTGTAAAGTTCTTAAACAGGACTATCTTTCCTCGTTTCGGAACTCCACGTATCATTATCAGCGATGGAGGGAGGTATTTCATCAACCGGAAGTTTAAGGCACTTCTATCGAAGTATGGGGTTACCCACAAGGTAGCAACCCCTTATCACCCTCAAACTAGTGGACAGGTCGAGATCTCGAATAGAGAAATCAAAGCAATTTTGGAGAAGACCGTCTCTAGGACGAGGAAGGATTGGTCCATGAAATTGGACGACGCTCTTTGGGCCTACATGACCGCATTTAAGACTCCCATAGGTACCACCCCTTATAATTTGGTATATGGGAAGTCTTGTCATTTGCCCGTTGAGTTAGAACACAAAGCATATTGGGCGATCAAATGGTTGAACTTCGACATTAAAGAAGCCGGCGAGAAGCGGCTATTAGATATCAATGAGCTGGAGGAGCTGCGTTTGAACGCTTATTGGAATGCCAAGATCTATAAGGAAAGGACGAAGAGATGGCATGACAAGCGTATCATTCCTAAGGAACTTAACGAAGGAGACTTAGTTCTACTCTTCAACTCCCGCCTCCGCCTCTTTCCAGGTAAGTTGAAATCTAGATGGACCGGACCTTATGTTGTGAAACATGTTTTTCCTCATGGTGCAGTTGAGATATGGGGCGAAACGAGCGGAAGCTTCAAGGTCAAAGGTCATAGACTTAAGAAATACAAACCGGAAGTCCCGTTTGAGGAGGTTGCACCACTATATCACGTTTGCGATGTCATATGGTCCAGCTAGCGACCTTAAACTAAGCGCTTCTTGGGAGGCAACCCAAGGTATTGCTTTCTTTTCCCTTTTTCTAGTCTAGCTTAGATAGTTTGCTTTTGCTTTGCTTTGTTTTGTTTTTGGCGTCCTGGACAGATAACAGGTGACATCTAAGGAAGGAGTACAAACCAGGAGCATAACTGGAAGGACAGAAGTTCGAGAATTTGAGAAGACGGAGTTTGACTGAGGCACATCTCGGTTGCTGTCAAAGCACCTCGACCGAGATGATTCTTGAGCAACCGAGGCGATTAGGGTTTCTGAAGAACCACCTCGGTCCGTACCACCTCGGTCCAGTCGAGACCACCTCGACCGAGGTGACAGCAGTTCCAGAAAGGGTATAAAAGGGGGGCTGGATTTCTCTCTCTTCTTTTTACCTCTCCTCGACCGCGGCAGCTCCCTCGCCTCGCTTCGCCCTTCTTCGATCGTTTTCGACGATTCTTGCTTCCAAATTGCAAAGAAAGGATAGAGGATCCCAGTGCAGGTGTCAATCTGCGAGAAAAACGAACCGAATCGACCGAATCAGGGTAAACATCAAAAAAAACCCTAATCTCGTTCTCTTCACTGTTTTGCTTTGAATTGGGCTTTGGTTGCCCTTGCATTTGCTGAGAAACAGATTAAGTACCCCATAGGAACTAGTTGTAGTGATTTTGGGGGAAAAGAACTGGATTTTTGAAGAAATTCGTCGCGTAGTTATTCGCCTCGGTCCAGTCGTTCTGTGCCTCGGCCGAGGTGTTCTTGAGTTGTGTCAGGCCGACCGAGGTGATCTGACAGAGTGTTGAAAAATGAGTTCAGATAGACAGCTTGTCCCGAGGGATAGATCCTCCCCTTCCCCTTCTTCTTCTTCCTCTAGACCATATAGACCGGTGATCCACGAGAGACACCAGGTCGATTATGACCGTATTGCAGCCCGTCCAGTGAATGCACCGCGCTTCCTGGACATTTCGGCTTTTGATTGTCTCCATGTGGATGGAGACTTGAGGCGGATGATCTCGATGGTAGGGCTAGATCAGTTTACTGAGATCCGTGCACCTGCCTATTTAGAGCCTACCTTGGAGTTTGTTAGCTCCTTCACTTACCTCCCCACAGAGCGTTCTGTGAAGTACCGGTTGATGAACCGGAACTTCCTAGTACCCTTAGAGCACTGGAGAGACATTTTTGGTTTCCCGGCCCCAACTGTAGTTGATTTTCCCTCCCGGACTGTAGCTAGGGAGTTTTAGGGTCAGATTGCTCACGTAGTTGAGCATACAGATAGATGGCGCCCTGGAGACTCCAGGGAGCGTATCATTTTTCACCTAGCCTTTAGGTTAGCTCACCGTATTTTCAGTGAGACGCTTCTGGCGCGTACTGAGACGCCCCAGAAGGTCCGACAGGGGGGAGCTTTTCAGCCTTTATTGCATGGTGACTAGAGGGATCCCAGACTTTGGCTTGATGCTGGCAGAGGATCTACACAGGATCAAGGCCAAGGCGAAGGGGGATATCTGCCGCGGAGGCCTCATGACCCACATTACTAGCTATCAGGATATGGATCTCAGCGCTTGTACTATGGTGGCGGCTGCCAAGCCGCTAGGACTTCAGGAGATGATCACTCGGCGGATTCTGGTTCCCCGAGGACTCACTACACCATATGTAGCCATGCCATGGGAGCCGACTACACCACAGGGGATCAGATGGTTGCCCCAATTCTCAGTTTATGATCCTCACTACTGGCAGACTGCTTGGATCCCATTGATGGAGGATGCTAGAGAGGCAGCAGCTGCACCAGCTAAGGAGGATGAGGTAGAGGAGGAGACTGCTGATGATGATGACAGGGATGGTGGAGTTCATATGGATACAGGGACTGATACTGCTGGGACGAGTGCGCCGGTTATTGACATAGATGATGATGATACTGAGCCTGCACCAGCCACATCACCAGTGAGACCTGCTAGGCGTAGGGTACGCCGTCACAGAGATCCAGAGGCTCACCGTCGGATCGATGATCTTACGGATCAGATGATCGATTCTTATGCTGCCCTATCATTGGATATCTGTGAGATGCAGGAGAGATAACATTACCAGCACATGATGGCGCAGATTCAGTTTCAGCAGATCATGGGCTACCCGTTCGACCCATCTTAGTATCCGTATGTACCACCACCACCACCACCGGATCGTGACTAATGAGAGCCGCAGGATTTTCTTTCTTATTTATTATGCAGCTCAGCTTTATGTCCGGTGAGTATTTTATTTCTTTAGACTTATTTTGACCCACTGGGATAGTGTGTCCCAAGTATGGGGTGTTTATGTATTTCATTGACTTATGTGATGTATGACTCTACATTATCGGATATTTATGCTTATTTTGCTTCTATGGATTTTATCTGAGATTACATGCATACATACAGGTTATTTGATTGAGAAAAACGTCAAAAACTGGACAGAAAAAAAAAAATTTTGACCTCGACCGGGGCAGTTCTGGCCGAACGAGGTACTTCACCTCGGTTGACCTAAGAACACCTCGATCGAGGTGGGTTAACTGAGAGTTTTCGAAACGATTTTTGTGCTTTTTATTTGGATATGATCTCAGTGAAGATCTTGTTTGCTGACTGGTTTTGAAATCTTTATATGTTTGAAAGGTTTTATAATATGTTTAAGTTGCTAAATGCTTTGTTTGAAATTTTTGGCATGTTTAATATTTTGTTTTTATCCAAATTATGTTGAATTTGAAGGTTGACACCACGTTATGAGTTCTCTCACTTTCTTCCTGGAAAGACCAAGGCAATTCATTCTTATCTCTTCTTCTTCTTGATCATGCTTAGCCCCTCATATACATTTTTGCCTCCCTTTACCTATCCGGGAATTTGGAAGCAAGCAAAGTGGTGAAAGCAAGTGAAGTAAAATTTGAGAAGTTGGGTGGAAGTGGAAGTGTTAGAAAGAAATAAATAGGTTTGGGGAAGTCAATCATGATGATGAGTAACTCGGCACCATTCACATAGCCGGGTGTTTGTGTCTTGCCAAAGTCAGATTGAGCGATATTCCTAACGGGTCATGGTATGTGCATCAAGTGTTTGATGCATCTCAAGAAATTGATGATTGCTGATTTTCTAGGCTTCGGTTATTGTGCACCTCTGTCCATGCATCCCAAAAAGTAAAGTAAAAATTGAAAAGTGTGAAATAAGCAAAGCTTATTGGTGGAAGATGTTGAAAGTCAAAGTGAAAGTGAAGTGATATCCTTTTCCCGGATTCTAGCACCACATTACCTTACATACATCCCTACCCTACACGTTTCTTGACCTTTCTTTTGGGAAGCCCTTGAGACCTCGAGCTTGTTGATTGACTTAGTGGTTTAAACTGGATTATGCATGATTAATTTCGATAATTATGACTTATTATGCATTCTACGATTTTATGCAAAGATGAACAACTTTCTTATATTTATAAAATGTTTTGATCATATTTTGATTTTAAATTCCATAAAGTATTCTCTTAGAGTGATCTATGATTGTAGCATACCATAAAAATGTTTTTGAAAAACTTTTTCATTGATTTTCTTGACTTATAATCCATTCTATCTTGCCTTTTATATGCGGCACTTGCTTGGGGACAAGCAAGGGCTAAGTATGGGGTATTTTGATAGCATGAATTATTGTCTATATTTTGAGGTTTGTTTAGACGTTTTATCTTCAATAATCTGCATGTTTGTATGTGTATTATGTGATTATATTGTCGTTTCATCTACCTTTGCGGGAATCGAGGTCTACACCTAGTTTTATTATAATCGTAGGTAAAATGGCACGTTTTGTATCGAAAAGGAGCAAAATGAGATATGGAGTCATTGGAGCTACATTCAGGAACATAAGGAAACATCCAGGAAGCATAGCCATGGATGAAAGATTCACTTTGGACTAGATTTGAGAGATTTCACATTCAGTTGTGACTCACCTCGGTTGACTAAAGAGTCACCTCGACCGAGGTGATCCAGAGAAGTCGACTCGGCCGAGGCGAACACCTGGGGCGCGGCGAGAATATTTTATTCTTGGCTGAGATCTTTTATCTTTAGAAAGAGGATCTTATATTTTTGGGCTTGGCTCCTGGAAGGAAGAAGATATGCTAGATCATATATTTTATCTATTTTTATGGGAAGAGATCTTTCTAAGATATCTTATCTTGGGAGAGTAATTTTCCTATAAAAGGGTTATACCTTTTATAGCTTTTGAAGGGTTTTTGTAAGATCATCTTAGATTCCCTTCTTGTTTGTTGTCTTGTTGGATTTCTATCCAAGGAACGCTTGTTGTTTTGATTATTGATTCAGTTATTGAAGCCTTTCTCTTAAGGTTTTCTTGTTCAATTATTCTCTTTCTTCCCATATATTTGATTAATACTTTCATGATGATGAGTGGCTAATCTCTTTGTGTGATTCTAGGGTGATTGGCTGAAGGTTGTGGGAAAAACAATGATAGAATAATTTTAATCACAGTAGGACCCTGAAAGTTCGAGTCTTTACCTTAACCCTAAGCATCTCGCTCAGTCGATGAACATTTCGGCCGGGGTGGAATTTGGCTGACCGAGGTGACTTATCTGATCCGAAACTGAGAGTTAAGTGTTAGAGTTTGCCCAATCCTATTCTTATTACACCTTTCCTGGTTCAATGCAAGCCTAGGATGAGAATTACCCGGTAATTCCTTTGTTTGTTTACCAATGATCATAAGTGTAGGTAATAAAGGTTTATCCTTTATTGGGGTTTGAGTGTGCTTTCATTCCGTCTTTGTGAGTTAGCCTGAGACTTACCCGGTAAAGGTTGATTCTATTCCCTTAGATGGTGTGTTAGTTTGAGGTTATAGTTCTTTATCTTAATTCCTTGAGACTTACCCGGTAATAGGAGTTACGGTTTTGGATTAGTGAGTAGTGAGACTTACCCGGTGATCTATTCCACTTTAGTTACACCTTCCCTTTGCAAAACCTCAGCTTTGTCCGCTTATCTTTAGATCTTGAGTTGGAACCACAACTAGATGCTTTAATCCCTAGAATTGCATATTTCCTTTATTGACTTTTATCATTTTTGATTGTTTTGATTGCTTTCGTGGTTAGTATTTACAAAGCTTACCTATTCCGACTTTGTTTCACTAAGTCCCTGTGATCGACCCCTGGAATTCCTTGCTTTTTACTATGATTGACCCGTACACTGCGGGTTCGCATCCTTGTTTTAAGCTTACATCTAGGGTTATAAATTTAAAGCTTGCACACACCGTTTGGAGCGAACAGGTATATGCGCAGGTCTAGAAACAATAAGGACCTCTTACCTCTTGATCAAGAACTTGAGAAGACTTTGAGGAAGAAGCTCAAAGAAAGAAAGATGGCTGAAAACAAAGAGCGGGATCTTCAAGCACAGTTGGAGGAATCCGAAGCTCAACTTAGATGGAGCGAGATGACTCGCAAGGACGAATCGGACCGTCATCAATTGCAAATTGATGAGCTCAGGGACGCGATGTTTCAAATGAGGCTGGAGATAAGCGATTCCAAGAAGAAGAAGAAGAGGATGAAATTGTAACGCCCCAAATTTTGGCGCGTTTGCGATATTTCTTTTTCCGACTTTTATCGATAATTTATTAGCGCAAATATTCTTATAAAAGTATTTTTACGACGTGATGTATTTATTCCCGAGTATATTTATATTTTGGATATCGTATTAATTTTATTTTACGGAAGAATTCGAAAAATTCCCGATTCAAAAATCCCGTTCCAAATGCTTTGGATCGAGTTTCTTCTATTACTTTTTTTTTTCCTTTTATATTATTTATTTACTTATTTCATTTTCTTCTTTATTTATTTTTCCTTCCCTCTTTTTTGTTTTTGTTTCTCTTTCTCTTCCTGCACGCCAGAGGGTTGCGTGACGACCCTCACCCTTCTTTGGCCGCCCAAGCTACATCCTCCAGCCTACATGATAGGGACTGCACCTGTGACCCCTCGACCTCGCAGCCCTATCCCGACCCTTGCAGCTCTGTCTCGAGCCCTCTTTTCTCGGACACTCAACCTCGCAGCCTCACCCCCCTCAACTCTCGTCAACGCTCTCTCCTCTCAATTTCTCAGCCTTACCTTCCTCTGTTATGGAAGCAGTCATGCCTCTTACCCTTCGCCTCCTCTTCCTTTTTCCCTGAACAGTTGTTGTCCCTTACCTGGTTGTGCAAACCGTTTGCATCCACCAACGAACCACCACCTCCCCGTCTCTCGCACTCCTCTTCTGTAACCTGGGCGTCTCCTCACGCTCTCCTCGCCTTCTCCATTCCACCCTTCTTCCCTGTCGAATCGGCATACCAGCAGCTCTCCTCCTTGCTTTGCTCACCTCTGGAACCGGACTAGAGCACCACCGGCGTCGCCTAGTCTCGTGCCCTGCCTGCACGAACCCTTCCGGAGCCACCGATGCCCAGCCCGCCTCCTTCGCTTTGCCCTTTTTCTGCTCCTTTGTCGAACCACGCCTTGCCCAGTCAGAGCCGCCAACGCCACCGGAACTAGGAGCGGCGGCCACCACCGGAGTCCCCTACCTCGCTTGCTGGATCTCGCCACTGTTGGAGTGCCTTGGCTGCCGCCGCCACTGCCCTCCCTTCTTCCCCATCAGTGATCTGAAACGGTTTTAAAACCCTTGAGCTTATTAAGATCGGGACCCCTTAGTTTATATGTAATTATAAAATGTACCCCCTGTTTTATATTTACATTTTGGTACCCAGTTTTTATATTTGCAGATTTGACCCACTCTTTTTGAATTGCAATTTATGCCCCTGCTGATTTGTATAAGTGTAGTTTTGACCATATGCTTTTGAAATGTGCAGTTTCTGCCCTTATGAATAAATCGTAGTTTGACCTAAAGCTTATTTTGGAAAATGACCGAGCTTCTTGAGTTTCATATAGTTGCCCGGAAAAGTTGATTTCAAATTTTTATCCATGTTTATAAAATGGTACAAATCACCCCGGAAAAATGTTTTGCGGGTTTTTAACCTTATTTTCAAAGCGGGTTTTTTCTTAGAATATTATACTTTATTTTCCATTCAATTTAGCATACAAGCTAAATTTCCTTTAACTTTGGTTTAGGTCCGGAAGCGGCCGTTATAGACCAATGAATCCAATCTCGACGTCCGTAGATCATCTTCAACCTCGGATCGTGTGTGAGTACCTTCTTCCTCGATCTAATTATGTTTAGTGGTAGAATCATGATAGGTTGAATCTAGCATAACTTAGGGCAAATGCCAAGTAGTGGCTTGGAACCTTTAGGTGAGTGTTTGAGGTTATTAATGTTCTATGACATGTGGTGTGTTGATCTTGAGTTGTTATACGGTTGTGAGCCTCGTGGTTGATCATGTGAGATCTGAAGTGATATTTATATCTTGGTTGAGATTGCAGAGTTTAGAATGAGGGTATCCTAACACTTGGGGCTATAGTTGAGATCTCGTGAATTTATGAGGGCTAGGAGTGTATACTAGATTATGAGAGTGTATGATCTAGTAAGATGATATAGGACTAGAAGTCTAAGGACTTCTAGCTTATGAGTAGTTGTTGATTATTGTGCCTTGTCTTGAACAGGCTTTGGTTATATTCCCTCGGAGAGTGATATCTGTTTCGTTTAGCTTTGAGACGAGGTAAGTCCTCGGACTTACTTAGCCGCTTTTATGCCTTATTTGGATATATATGGTGGTGTGTGTTTACCTCTTTTAAGCATGAAAATGGATTAGGATTTACTTGACCTTATTTATTGGCCCATCGTTACTATTATTATTATTATTATTATCGGGCGGTGACATCACCGCTCAGTTTCCCGAGGGAGACTGGGGGGATCTCTGCGACCAGGCCATACACGGTATACGGGCGGGCTTCTTCATCACTCCCTCAGGGTATACGGGTTGGGCGCCGCCACACTCCTGTTGGTTACACAGGGACAGAGGCAAGAGTTATAAGACTCTTGTGTCACACTTGAAACAAATGAATTAGATATGGAACGACCTAAAAAGATATTATGGAATGAATGTTCATGTTGTGTGCCTTGTGTTCTCCTGTGTGTGTTTGTGCCATATTATCTTTATAATGCCTAGAATGTGAGCTAACGGTTTTATACCGATTGTTGTAGTTGATGTGCAGGTTAGGACGTGGCCGAGTGATCCGGAGGAGTGGGCAGCCGGGGTTCCGTACATCTTAGGTTGATTTGGGTTTTGGAGTCCTTGTGTTGTTGTTATTGTATATTATGTTGATGTTGTTGTAAGGACGGCTGAAGTCTTTCCTTTCTTTTATTTTCGGGTTTCATAACATTGCATAAAAATGTATTTCGGTTTTGGCCTTTATTTGTGCCTTGTTACAAGATCCGGTGAAATTGTTGTCAGGCTAAGGGTCGGGACCCATTGTGAGGCCCCAACCCGTAGCGCCCCGAGTCCCGCGGATTCGAGGTGTTACAAAAGTGGTATCAGAGCCCTAGGTTGACAACAATGGCACTCGCAATCTTCTAAGGGCCGAATAAAAAAAATAAACATAACCCTCAAGGGTTATGAGTTTTAAAGAAATGAATTTCGTTTTCAAAATCATGTGCATGAGTCAGTTGGGGTAGAATGTACGGGACCACCACTTCCTCCGCTGATCTCGGCGACGTAGTTATTGATTATTATATTATGGATATATGTGTATATATGTAGGTATGTATTTGTGGACTTAGGATGTTTTGGACTATACTTGTATGTTGAATTGTAAATTGTTTATGGATTTGTTATGTTTATAGTAGCATTATGACGTTTATATCTTTATATATTTATATATAAACATATGGTAAGTTAATATCATATTAGTGATAGAGAAACTTATAGCTACGATGATCGAAAGCTATCATCGCCCCCTTGGACAACGCCTTTTGGCTTAGGATAGTATACATACGAAGATGAATATGCTCAAGTTATCGAGTTGAGTATCCAGTTTTCGCAAGCACCCCAGTGATTTCTCGGACTCCTTTAAGAGGACGTCGAAGAAGAAGACTAAAGAGGATGTGACCAAAGGACAAACAAATAAAAAGGGAACCTCGTGTCGACTTAAGCGAAACCAAGATGGAGATTTTACCAATATAAAAAGAGACATGAAGACGTGAGAGTGGTACCAAGGGAACAATCATGGAGCATCAATGAGGCAACTAGAGACAACGAACGTAAGATTTTCATAAGTGCGGTGTCGATGAACTAAAGATGAGAATCAAGTAAAGAGGACTACATTCTCGCTCGAGAATAAAAGTGGCGTTTTAAGTAAGACGAGTTTTCAATAGGCGCTCCTAAGTATGAGAGTCAAGAGGAAAAGAGCGGTCCAAGAAATTAGAAAGATTGACGAAAACCGGAAGTTAAGTTTACGGAAGTACTAGAGGGTGTAATGACGATCTTTGCGAGATTCTAAGCGGGTGACTTATTCAGAAGTTTGAGAGTAACGAGGAGGATCAAATGGTGAAAATTTACATAGTAGAATTTCCGTGGGAGTCAATCGATTTTCGTTATTGTGATGAGACTGATCAACGCTAAGAAGCAAGAAGTGTGTGAGGATGATGATCTTTAGAAGATGAAAGAGGAAACAAGGAGCTGGATGGAAGAACTTAAGTTATCAACCAAGAAGGATGCGAGTGGAGGCTAATAAATGTCAAAATATTTGAGGAGTGTATTTGCTAAACATTATGAAGAGCGGTTAAGCCTACAAACGTGTGACATATGAGACGAGAGTGTCGGGTAGGTATGGTTATCTTACAGAAGCAGAAGGAAGAGAGGAGCGTAGAAAGAGCTAACGGAGTTGAAGCATAGTAAAATGAGCTAGTGGAGTTAAGACAAAGTACCCCGAGAGGGTATCCTTTCAAGAGTATGGTAGCATGGAAGTATGGTAGGAGGGTAAGTCGTTAACTTCGGAGAAGGTCAAATACAAGTTAATTGGTGACAACTGAGAATGCACAAGTGCGGGTTGTCTATTGATGTGTGTAGATGGGAAGAGTAAACAAGACTATGGGAACATATAGGATCGGGAACAAGAGCTTGGAGTATTCGCGGTGGATCAATGCCAATAGTAAGGAAGTACATCAATGGACGTGCGTTTGTCTTAAATCGAATAATGTTGAACGAGTTCAAGCAAGTAGTTATAACAAGACCTCCAAGGAGGAGATTGTGACGATCTTACACGACCTTCTTAGGTCATGAGATTGACATATGGAGGAACGCCATGGGTTACAACTTTTAAGCTTTGATCATGGTAAGGGGAGCTAGTGGATCAACCGTAAGATGAGGCTTCCATTGTAGTTGTACATAGAATACCGAGAAATACATAAGGTGACCAACAATAGTAAGGGAAGAATGAAGTTTTGAAGTTTGAAGTTTGAAGTTTGAAGTCAATGTGAGATGTACAAGAAGTACATGAAAAAAAATTGAGGTTAGAACCTCTACGGTCGATTGGACGTTACATAAGAAAAAGGGAGTAAGTTCTACACCTACTCGAAGGAATGATGCAAGCTTTGGTAGAATACGAAGAAGGTAACACTAAAATATTATAAGGCGTGATTAAGTCCTGCAGTTAGGAACTTCATGACTTCACATAAGTGTGAAACCTTAAAAAGATTATTAGAGCAAGCCTCCCGAGTTCAGAAGATGAAGGATTTGTGAAAGAAGATTGTCGACGTTGTACCTACGGATGGAACAATACACATGTGGAAGGATGTCACCCCAACATATCGGGGTGGACCACCTGTCAAGCGTAGGACCAAGTTGTGTCGGTTATTACGATATGTGATTGATGGAGAAGAGGGAACCCGAGATAGAACAATTCCCAATGCATCGGAAGGCGGATTTCACCATTAAGCTTGATTTGAAGTTCATATTAGAAATATATCTTAAATTCTTAATTTGAAGTTATTATAGAGGACACCAGTCTGCGAAGAGAGAGACGACTATCTCCGTTTGTACATCGCTTACTATAAGTTGAGCAAGATGACAATGAAGGACAAGTATCCCTTACAGCGAACGGGAGATCTACTTGATTAGTTACAAGGGCCGGTAGTTTCTTCTAAGATTAACTATGATTTGATTGTCACCGTTTGAGAATTCGAGACTCGGATATTGCAAATACCGCATTCCGGATCAACCAGAGTCACTATGAGTTATAGTTACTCCATATGGGATTACTAATGCTTGGAGGAGATATTTCGGGTCTACTCTTAAAAAAAAAATAAAAAAAAGGGGGAGAGAAGATGTTGGACAAGTTGTCATGGGATGGCAAACCCCTAAAGATGTGAAAGAAGTTACAAGTTTTCTTAGGTTTGCTGAGCTTTACCAAATCTATGGAGAGAGAAGTTGTATAACACCAATTATGGTAACCTACTACAAATGACGATGAAGTATTGAATGAGACGAAGAATTTACAATAGAGTTGTTGTGAGTTAAGAGAGGATTCATTGGTGCGACTGTTTTGATTTACCTGGAGGTATTATGAGTTTGAAGTGTACAAGTGATTCTTCAAGACTAGGTCTTGATCGAGTATTGAGGAGCGGTGTAAAAGTAATAGCATACGGGTCTTGTTAGAAGAAGTAGTTTGGAGTAAAGTGCTTCCTTCGCTACTTGGAATTGCAACAAGAATTGAGGAAATATAACATCAAAGTTTGGTTTGCAAGAACCAAAGCAAACAGTGTAGATTGGAAGTTCGATCTTCTTTAGTGCTGCATTGAGAAAGACCCGAGAAGGAATTGGAGTTCCGGTATATCGACCTTTTTGAGATTTTAGCGCGAGTTGGAGAAGTGTCTTAAAAGTTGGCGTTGCCGCCAAGAGTAGAGAGTGTTCACCCGGTGTTTCATGTGTATCAATATAGGAAGTGCAGGTATGATTCGAGAAGTTTTGCCGGTCTTGATGAGTTAGTGGCGTCGTAGAACTAAGGAGGCTAATAGGAAGTCGGAGGATAGTATCTCTGGTTTGACTTTACACTGAGCAAGTAGCGTTGATAGATCGAAGGGTTGAACCTAGTTCTTCCCTTAGTTGTGTATATGTGTGATGTTATACGTTGTTTGCGCCCCGTGCGGGGGGTTATAGTTATATTGCGATGGTGGTTGGAGCAGTTTTAGTGTATATAGATTAGAAGGTTTAAGTCTTCCTAGTTATGAGTTTATACCTTGTCCTTAGGGACCGAGAAGTTCGGCGTGTGGCAAGTTTGGGGGACGAAACTTGTTTTTAGGGGGATCTGATGTAACGCCCCAAATTTTGGCGCGTTTGCGATATTTCTTTTTCCGACTTTTATCGATAATTTATTAGCGCAGATATTCTTATAAAAGTATTTTTACGACGTGATGTATTTATTCCCGAGTATATTTATATTTTGGATATCGTATTAATTTTATTTTACGGAAGAATTCGGAAAATTCCCGATTCAAAAATCCCGTTCCAAATGCTTTGGATCGAGTTTCTTCTATTACTTTTTTTTTCCTTTTATTTTATTTATTTACTTATTTCATTTTCTTCTTTATTTTTTTTTCCTTCCCTCTTTTTTGTTTTTGTTTCTCTTTCTCTTCCTGCACGCCAGAGGGTTGCGTGACGACCCTCGCCCTTCTTTGGCCGCCCAAGCTACATCCTCCAGCCTACATGATAGGGACTGCACCTGTGACCCCTCGATCTCGCAGCCCTATCCCGACCCTTGCAGCTCTGTCTCGACCCCTCTTTTCTCGGACACTCAACCTCGCAGCCTCACCCCCCTCAACTCTCGTCAACGCTCTCTCCTCTCAATTTCTCAGCCTTACCTTCCTCTGTTATAGAAACAGCCATGCCTCTTACCCTTCACCTCCTCTTCCTTTTTCCCTGAAAAGTTGTTGTCCCTCACCTGGTTGTGCAAACCGTTTGCAGCCACCAACGAACCACCACCTCCCCGTCTCTCGCACTCCTCTTCTGTAACCTGGGCGTCTCCTCACGCTCTCCTCGCTTTCTCCGTTCCACTCTTCTTCCCTGTCGAATCGGCATACCAGTAGCTCTCCTCCTTGCTTCGCTCACCTCTGGAACCGGACTGGAGCACCACCGGCGTCGCCTAGTCTCGTGCCCTGCCTGCACGAACCCTTCCGGAGCCACCGATGCCCTGTATGCCTCCTTCGCTTTGCCCTTTTTCAGCTCCTCTGTCGAACCACGCCTTGCCCAGTCAGAGCCGCCAACGCCACCGGAACTAGGAGTGGCGGCCACCACCGGCGTCCCCTACCTCGCTTGCCGGATCTCGCCACTACTGGAGTGCCCTGGCCGCCGCCGCCACTGCCCTCCCTTCTTCCCCATCAATGATCTGAAACGGTTTTAAAACCCTTGAGCTTATTAAGATCGGGACCCCTTAGTTTATATGTAATTACAAAATGTACCCCCTGTTTTATATTTACATTTTGGTACCTAGTTTTTATATTTGCAGATTTGACCCACTCTTTTTGAATTGCAATTTACGCCCCTGCTGATTTGTATAAGTGTAGTTTTGACCATATGCTTTTGAAATGTGCAGTTTCTGCCCTTATGAATAAATCGTAGTTTGACCTAAAGCTTATTTTGGAAAATGACCGAGCTTCTTGAGTTTCATATAGTTGCCCGGAAAAGTCGATTTCAGATTTTTATCCATGTTTATAAAATGGTACAAATCACCCCGGAAAAATGTTTTGCGGGTTTTTAACCTTATTTTCAAAGCGGGTTTTTTTCTTAGAATATTATACGTTATTTTCCGTTCAATTTAGCATACAAGCTAAATTTCCTTTAACTTTGGTTTAGGTCCGGAAGCGGCCGTTATAGACCAATGAATCCAATCTCGACGTCTGTAGATCATCTTTAACCTCGGATCGTGTGTGAGTACCTTCTTCCTCGATCTAATTATATTTAGTGGTAGAATCATGATAGGTTGAATCTAGCATAACTTAGGGCAAATGCCAAGTAGTGGCTTGGAACCTTTAGGTGAGTGTTTGAGGTTATTAATGTTCTACAACATGTGGTGTGTTGATCTTGAGTTGTTATACGGTTGTGAGCCTCGTGGTTGATCTTGTGAGACTTGAAGTGATATTTATATGTTGGTTGAGATTGCGGATAGAATGAGGGTATCCTAGCACTTGGGGCTATAGTTGAGATCTCGTGAATTTATGAGGGCTAGGAGTGTATACTAGATTATGAGAGTGTATGATCTAGTAAGATGATATAGGACTAGAAGTCTAAGGACTTCTAGCTTGTGAGTAGTTGTTGATTATTGTGCCTTGTCTTGAACAGGCTTTGGTTATATACCCTCGGAGAGTGATATCGGTTTCGTTTAGCTTTGAGACGAGGTAAGTCCTCAGACTTACTTAGCCGCTTTTATGCCTTATTTGGATATATATGGTGGTGTGTGTTTACCGCTTTTAAGCAAGAAAATGGATTAGGATTTACTTGACCTTATTTATTGGCCCATCGTTACTACTATTATTATTATTATCTGGCGGTGACATCACCGCTCAGTTTCCTGAGGGAGACTGGGGGGATCTCTGCGACCAGGCCATACACGGTATACGGGCGGGCTTCTTCATCACTCCCTCAGGATATACGGGTTGGGCGCCGCCAATCTCCTGTTGGTTACACGGGGACAGAGGCAAGAGTTATAAGACTCTTGTGTCACACTTGAAACAAATGAATTAGATATGGAACGACCTAAAAAGATATTATGGAATGAATGTTCATGTTGTGTGCCTTGTGTTCTCCTGTGTGTGTTTGTGCCATATTATCTTTATAATGCCTAGAATGTGAGCTAACGGTTTTATACCGATTGTTGTAGTTGATGTGCAGGTTAGGACGTGGCCGAGTGATCCGGAGGAGTGGGCAGCCGGGGTTCCGTACATCTTAGGTTGATTTGGGTTTTGGAGTCCTTGTGTTGTTGTTATTGTATATTATGTTGATGTTGTTGTAAGGACGGCTGAAGTCTTTGCTTTCTTTTATTTTCGGGTTTCATAACATTGCATAAAAATGTATTTCAGTTTTGGCCTTTATTTGTGCCTTGTTGCAAGATCCGGTGAAATTGTTGTCAGGCTAAGGGTCGGGACCCATTGTGAGGCCCCAACCCGTAGCGCCCCGAGTCCCGCGGATTCGGGGTGTTACAGAAATTGGCAAGATCGGTTAGAACCAACTCATCCGATGAGGATAGCGACTCTTCCATGCCACCGCTAGAAGACATTAATCCGACGATCAATATGAATCAATATAATCCAAGACCGGCTGCCAACTATCGTGTCCCGGCTGGGGGTGCGAGAGCTGCTCGTGTAGATGAAGAGCCAAGAACTCTTGGCCAAAGGATGGATCCAATTCAGCAAACACGCCGTCTAGGTGTGAACTTTGATGTTGACGATATGCAGGGGTTTAGCTTCAACCCACAAGTCATTACCATCGTTCGCCAAAATCAGTTTGGAGGAACGAGTAGCAAATCTCCACATCAACATATACAAAATTTCGAGATCTTGATGGAGACAATGAAGCCAAATAATGCAACCACCAACAACTACAAGATCAAGCCATTCTTTTTTTTCTTTAAAAGGGAAAGCTTTATCTTGGTATCAAGCTCTTCCAAATGGAAGACTCAACACATGGGAGGATCTTTCTTCGGAGTTCCTCACCAAATTCTTCCCGCCATCCAAGACGGCGGAGTTGAGAGGTAAGATTAATGCATTTTCGATGAGATCTAACGAAAGTTTGTTTCAATCTTGGGAAAGATTTCAGGATTTACTATTGGATTGCCCACACCATGGCATTTCCAAATTGGAGCTATTGGAGATATACTATAAGGGGCCGGATGTGGAAACACAATTCAAGCTCCAATCCCTTTCATGTGGCACATTCATGGACATGAGAGAAGATGACGCTTGGGACTTCATTGAGAAGCAAACCCGAGTCATTGAGAAGTATTCTCATCGGAAGGTAGAAGCAAATCAAGTGGAGCAAGGAGCAAAGCTAACACAAGCTGCTCAAACTCAAATCTTTTCTCTCAACACCGAGATTAAAGAATTGAAGGAAGTCATCAAAGCCAACTTCCCAAAGCATAAGGGGCAAGATGTCGGTTATTTAGGAAACAATAATAATCACAATGGGAATGAGAATACAAATCGCAACAACAACAACAACAACCGGAATAACAATTGGAACAACAATAGGGGTTCAAACAACAACAATTGGCGTTCCAACCAACAACAGAATTCCGGTAATTCTTATCCCAATTCAGGAAATTCACTAACTCCACCTTCTTCTTCTTCTTCCATTCCTTTGAAAAGTCAGGGATAAACATCTAATAGTGGAAGCACTTCGGGAAAAGAGAAGCCGATCCCATGTTAGAAACAATTTTGGGAAAGCTTCAAGGATTGGAGTGTCACATCACTAAGGTTGATAATCACATTACTAAGGTTGATAAAGCCCAAAAGGTTTTAGAAAACCAAATATTTAGCAATGCTGAGGAAGTTCCTAGAAATCAAGGAAAACTTCCAGGAAAGACGGAGGATAACCCGAAAGGAAGGGTGATGGCTATCACAACTAGGAGCGGAGCAACAACCACCGACCCGCAGCCTAAGTTTGTGGAAGTCTCCGTCGAGAAAGAGAAAGAGAAGGGGAAGGAGAAGGAAGACATCTACATTCCTCCTCCAGCTTACAAACCTCCCCTACCATTCCCACAGTCTAGAGCAAGAGCGCGTCTAGACAAGCAATTCGGTAAGTTTATTGAACTCATGAGCAAACTTCATATTAATATACCTTTCATTGATGCAATTGTAGGTATGCCAGCTTATGTAAAGTTCTTAAAAGAGATCCTCTCTAACAAGAGGAAATTAGAGGATTTTGGAGAGGTCAAGATGAATTCGGATTCGTCGGATCTCATTAAGACAATGAAGGAAAAGATGCCCCCAAAGCTGAAGGATCCGGGGTCATTTTGTGTTCCCATAGGAGTGGGAGATGTCACATATGATGGATTATGTGATTTAGGAGCAAGCGTGAGCATCATTCCGCTTGCCTTATGTTGGAAAATCGGTTTAGGCGAACCTAAACCGGTAAAGATGACGTTATACATGGCGGATCGATCCATTACTCGTCCCGTCAGTATAGTTGAAGACATTCCGGTCAAGCTTGGTAAGTTCTATGTTCCTATAGATTTTGTTGTGCCTGACATTCCTGCAGATAGTCCGCTCCCGATCATACTCGGAAGACCGTTTCTTGCAACATCCGGTTGTATGGTTGATTGCAAGAATGCTAGACTCGCCTTCGACATAGGAGACGAGAAGGTAGAGTTCGTTCTTTCCACTTTGGTGAAAGAACCAGCTCTTGAAGAGGACATATTCGACATCCATGACGAAGAGTTATCTAGAGAGGAAGTAAGTTCGATTCTCTTCAAAGATTCCTTGCAAAAGTTGATCACTATGAGCATTATGGACATAGGGGAAGAAGAGGAATGCAATGAGGAAATTGAAGCTTTGGAGAAGCAAAAGGAAGTGTATGAAGAAGAGTTTGAGAAACTCTACGATGGGTCAGAAAACATGAGGAATCACGGCCAGTCGTGCTATTCCACGGCCGTGGTTTCCACCAACATGACTGTAATCAGCTATTCAGAGGACTCCAGTAAGTTACACGGTCAAAACCTCGGCTGTGGAACAAGCGAAAGCACCGTAATTGACTTCCACGCCCAAAACCACGGCCGTGGAGGAAACAAGGGAGCCGTAATTTTGGGAAAATCTGAGGACAATTAAGTTCTTTCTACCACTTTTTTTGATTCTTCTCCAACAACTTCTATACCCTTAGAGACTTCTAAGGAAGCATTGGACACTCCTCAAGAGTCATTAGAGAGTCCTATAGTGTTGGAATTGAAGCCACTTCCCGCACATCTAAGGTATGCATTTCTAGGACCTAATTCTACCTTTCCGGTAATTGTTAGTTCCGATCTAAGTATAGATGAACATAGTAAGCTTATGGTTGTTCTTAAGAAACATAGGAAAGCCTTAGGTTACACTATAGAGGATCTAGTAGGAATCAAGCCCTCACTTTGCATGCATAAGATACTAATGGAAGAAGATTTTAGAACTTCACGACAACCTCAAAGGCGGTTAAATCCGACCATGAAGGAGGTTGTCAAGAAGGAAATTCTTAAACTACTTGATGCAGGTATCATCTACCCTATCTCCGATAGCAAGTGGGTGAGTCCCGTACAGGTGGTTCCAAAGAAAGGAGGAATGACGGTCATCACCAACAAGAACAATGAGCTCATTCCTACACGAACCGTGACAGGATGGAGGATATGCATAGACTATCGCAAGCTAAACAACACAAAGAGGAAGGATCACTTCCCATTACCATTCATCGACCAAATGCTTGAGAGGTTAGCACAACACTCACATTTCTATTATCTTGACGGTTATAGTGGTTTCTTTTAGATCCCGATACATCCGGACGATCAAGAGAAGACCACATTCACGTGCCCGTGGCGTACGTTTGCTTATAGGAGAATGCCGTTTGGGCTTTGCAACGCCCCAACCACCTTTCAAATATGCATGATGGCTATCTTCTCGGAGTACATAGAGGAAATCATGGAGGTTTTCATGGACGACTTTTCTGTTTATGGTTCATCTTTCGATAATTGTCTTTCTAACCTTGCTCTTGTGCTACAAAGGTGTGAAGACACTAACCTAGTTCTTAATTGGGAGAAGTGTCAATTTATGGTGAAAGAAGGCATTGTATTAGGACAATTGATCTCTAGTAGAGGGATTGAAGTAGATAAGGATAAGATAGAGACTATAGAAAAGCTTCCTCCTCCATCTTCGGTGAAAAGGATAAGAAGTCTTCTAGGACATGCTGGATTTTATAGACGCTTTATAAAGGATTTCTCTAAGATATCAAAGCCGCTTACTAATCTATTGATGAAGGATGCAGTTTTTGATTTTTCGCAGGAATGTTTAGATGCATTTCATAAGATTCGGGAAGCTCTAATCTCAGCCCCGATTATTCAACCTCCGGATTGGAATCTTCCATTCAAGGTTATGTGTGATGCAAGTGACGTAGCTATAGGAGCTGTGCTTGGGCAAAAGAAGGAAGGACGAACCCACGCTATCTACTAGGCTAGTAAGACACTAGATGAAGCGCAACTCAACTACGCCACTACCGAAAAAGAATTTCTAGCAATTGTATATGCATTTGAAAAGTTTCATTCTTATCTTGTAGGTGCAAAGGTGATTGTATACACGGATCATGCTGCGATCCGGTATCTACTTGCAAAGAAGGATGCGAAACCAAGGCTAATTAGATGGATTCTTCTCCTACAAGAATTCGATCTAGAGATCCGTGACAAGAAGGGTTCGGAAAATTCTGTTGCGGATCATTTGAGTCGTCTACCACATCTAGAGGACGACAATCTACCCATAGATGACTCCTTTCCGGGCGAGCATTTACATATCATAGAGGAGTGCATCGACAAGATTAGTAAAGGTAATGAACCATGGTTCGCTGATTTTGTTAACTATTTGGTTTGCTAGGAATTACCACCCGGATTATCCTATGCACAAAAAAAGTTCTTTAAGGATGTCCGTGAATACTTTTGGAATGAACCTCTCCTCTTCAAGAGAGGTCCTGACGGCATCATTCGACGATGTGTGCCGGAAGACGAGATGCAAAGTGTCATCCGTCATTGTCATTCACTACCTTGTGGAGGACATGTTAGCTCGAACAAGACTAGCGCTAAGGTATTACAATCTGGATTATTTTGGCGTACTTTATTTAAAGATGTGCAAACCTTTATTTCCTGTTGCGATGCTTGTCAAAGAATAGGGAACATATCTAGGAGAAACGAGATGCCTCTTAACAACATTCAACAGGTAGAGATCTTTGACGTTTGGGGAGTAGACTTTATGGGACCTTTCCCATCATTTTGTGGAAACCAATACATACTTCTAGCTGTAGATTATGTTTCGAGATGGGTTGAAGCAATTGCCTCTCCTACTAATGATGCCATGGTTGTGGTTCAGTTCTTTAACAAGACCATTTTCCCACGATTTGGGACACCACGGACTATCATTAGTGATGGAGGCTCTCACTTCATTGCCCGACGATTCGAAGCTCTACTAGCTAAGTATGGGGTGACTCACAAGATCGCCACCCCTTACCATCCACAAACAAGTGGACAAGTGGAGATTTCAAACCGGGAGATTAAAGGAATCTTAGAGAAGACGGTTTCATGGACAAGGAAGGATTGGTCTTTGAAGCTAGATGATGCATTGTGGGCATACCGAATTGCATATAAGACTCCCATCGGTATGACACCATACAACCTTGTGTATGGGAAGTCTTGTCACTTGCCGGTAGAGCTGGAACATAAGGCGTATTGGGCAATAAAGTGGTTGAACTTCAGCATGAAGGAGGCAGGTGAGAAGCG
Source organism: Fagopyrum homotropicum (assembly GCA_033239125.1). Classification (NCBI taxonomy): domain Eukaryota; kingdom Viridiplantae; phylum Streptophyta; class Magnoliopsida; order Caryophyllales; family Polygonaceae; genus Fagopyrum; species Fagopyrum homotropicum. Next base: position 95,709,346 of record BSWB01000007.1, on the reverse strand, counting down.
CCTCTTGGACCTTAACGAGGTTGAAGAACTTCGCCTAAACGCCTACGAAAACGCCAAGATCTATAAAGAAAGAGCGAAGCGTTGGCATGATAAGCATATCATTCCAAAAGACCTCAAAGAAGGAGATCAAGTTCTCCTCTTCAATTCAAGACTTCGTCTCTTTCCAGGTAAGCTTAAATCTCGTTGGACCGGACCTTATCTAATCAAACGTGTTTTTCCCCATGGTGCAGTTGAAGTATGGGGTGAAAAGGGCGGAAGCTTCAAGGTGAACGGTCAACGACTCAAGACGTTTTTATTTTGTTTTGCCTTCGAGACCTTCCGGTATGTTTATGTTTTTGGTTGTAGGAGCAATGGAATAAGCAAGAGAGAGGAAAAAGTTGAAGGAAATTGATGAAACTTGGACTTTGGCACATTACAGAGATTTCCACGCCCTAAACCACGGTCGTGGAACCCTCTGAGACCGTAATTTGTAAAAGCCTGAGAAAAATCACCAAAACCACGGTTCCGTACATTTCCACGGCCGTGGAAACCCCCGAGTGACCGTGATTTTCAAAAATTTTTACGGCCACTATATAAACCACCTTCCTTCACAAAAACACCCCTAACCCTTCTCTTCCACGACCCAAACAGCCGTAAATCGTCCCCCTCTCTCAAATCTTTGTTCGTTAATCGTTTCGAACGATTCTTGAGCCCAAAGTGAAGCAAATTCAACCATCTACAAGATTCAATCAACAAATCGAGTGGACAATCACTGGAGAAGACGGAATTTGGATTTTAAAAATCCAAAACCTAGGTTTTTCTCTCCTTCTTTACTTTGTCAATTTGGCTAAATTTTTGCAAGAATTTTTAGGAGAACTGATTGGAATTGGATTGGAATTAGTCTAGGGCTGTTGTCTGGTGAATTTGGTGTTGATGGATTGAGTTTTGAGAAATTCAGAGCCGAACCACGGTCTCTGGGTAAACTACGGCCGTGGAATTGAAGAACAGGCCGTAATTTTGGGACTGAAATGGATTTGATTAGGAGAATGTCTACTAGAAGCAAGAAGAGGAAAGGTGATGCTTCATCGTCCTCCCAAGTACCTCCTAGTGAGCCACCATCACCCCCACCCCCTAGAATTCCAAAAATCCATGAGGATTACCTCGATGCCTTAGAAAGGATCGCGAAGAGGCCGGTCATAGGACCACGTTACTTACTTCTTGAGGAGTTAGAGCCACTGAATGTGGTGAATGACCTTACTTGGTTGCTAGATAGAGCAGGCTTGATCGTCTTCTCCGCTATTAGGGAAGACGCATATGAGGAGATTACTAGAGAATTTGTGATCTCTTTTGAGCATAGTCATATGGATAGGACAGTTTCCTTTCGGCTGATGGAGGAGAAATACGAGTTCTCGATCTTAGAGTTCGGAGCCTTCTTAGGGTTCCAAGAGACCTTCAATGGTCGTTTTCCTAGCGGCATATACGCTAAGGATTTCTGGGAGGACATTGCTATGATCTATGCCAGCGAGGACCGATGGGAACCAGCTGACATCAAGGCTAAGCTTATCTATCACTTAGCCTTGAAGATAGCCCATAGAGTACTTTCTGAGTGTCTTTTCCCTATGACCAAGACTCCTCAAAAGATCAAGACGGATGAGTTGTTTCTTTTGTATGCTATGTTACACGGTAGACCTGCTGACTGTGCTACCCTCTTAGCTTCCACCATGAGTAAGCTCAAGAACAAGAGGGCTGGGAATATTGGATATAGTGGGATGGTCACCCACATTGCTAGACAGTTGGGGATTGATTTTTCTACTTGTACTAGGATAGCAGCTAGACCATTGGGACTCCAGAGCCTCATGACTAGAGGTTTGATCTTTCCTAGACATAGAGGTCCACCCACCGCTACCATGCCTTGGGAGGATAGAGGAGGTAGAGGTGTTGCATGGCTCCCTGAGTATTCCATTATGGCTGGACGCCATAATTGGAAGCAGACATTCGCTGCCATGCATGCGAATAGGTTAGGAGCCCCTCCCTACGTCCCTCCTGAGGTACCAGCTGCAGATGAAGAGGACATAGGAGGAGGTGATGGCTTTGAGGGAGGAGGTGAGGAGCATGATTTTGGCACTTTCCCGGATCAGCCGGCACATTTCCCTGACCCTCCCAGGTATTCACCACGACCAGCTGGACATTCAGGAGCCCCCTCTTCTCGCCGTGCTAGTGTGAGTGAGAGGCCGACATGGATGGATGCCCCTCCTGATTGGTATAGATCACAACCGGAGTGGATGGGAGCTCCACCGACATGGTATGCACAGCCGCCGTCTACACCAGCACCACAGGATGCACCAGCTTGGTACAGCCAGGCACCGGGGTGATACGAGCAGCTTCCGGATTGGGCTACCGACCTCTCCAGGAGAGTAGGAGCTTTGGAGGTCCGGTAGGACGCTAGAGATGTCCGAGCTGACGAGCATGACAGGATGATGAGAGACATCTACCGCCAGTAGTTTGGGCGGAACTTTGACTCCAGGTTCTTCCCGTTTCCACCACCACCAACACCACAGTGATGATCATGCATGATTGCTAGCATTAGCCGCTCCACCGCCTTCTTGTGAGTTCATTTTCTTTCTTTCTTTTCTTTATTTCATTTTGAACATTAGAGACAATGTTTGTCTCAAGTATGGGGTGGGGTGTGACTATCGTTTGTAATAACTCTACTCACTTTGCTTGCTTTGATTCGAGAACACTTTGCATGTTTCATTTCATTGTCACATGTTTCATTATTGCATTGCATAAAAAAGCTTTTGAAAAACCAGAAAAATTTGAAAAATTTTGAAAATTTTGTGCTTCTAAGAATTGAGATGATTCCTATGATAAATCTTACTTGCGGAATGAATTTTTAATGATAATTGCATGCTTGAACGGAATTATAAATTGGAAAGAAATTGAATGAGTTGTTTGTCTTTACTTGCAAATTTCGTAATGTGAGAACATCTAAATCAATTTGAGAAATTGAGGTTGAAATTACATAATAAGTTCTTATGCTTCTTTATGAAATGATTAAGGCAATTCGACCTTTCTTCTTCCTTTCTTTGTTCATTTAGCCCCTCAATGAAATAATAGCCTCCCTTACCTATCCGGGAATTGGAGGAGTTGATATTTGGCATGTTTGATGTGGGAGGGCCATGAAAGCAAAATTTTGCATTCAAAGAATAGAAAGAACTTGTAGGTTTGGGGAAGTCAATCATGACGATGAGTAACTCGGCACCATTCACATAGCCGGGTGTTTGTGTCTTGCCAAAGTCGGATTGAGCGATATTCCTAACGGATTATGGTATGTGCATCAAGGGTTTGAGGCATCTCGAAATTGAGAAACGCCAAACTCCTAGGCTTCGGTTTTTGTGCACCTCTGTCCATAACTCCAAAAGTAAAGTTGAAAAATGATGTGAAAAGAAGAGATCAAAGCTCAAAAGTTGATGATGTTGCAAATTGAAATAAAAAGAAAAGAGTTAGTTGTCCACTTTTCCGGATTCATGCACCACGCTCCTTATAAGTTTTCCCTTCCTTTCCGCATTCTAGACCTTACTTGAAACTCCTTAAGATCAAAAGAGTGTTATATGACTTAGTGATCTAAATTGAAGTTTCTTATTCTTGATTTTGATGGTATTTGAAGGTTATGATGTTTGTTTTGAGGATTAAGCAGCTTGTGATGTTTCTTTACTTTACATACTTTGGTTTGTGTATGTGAGCGTTTTCAAGGATGATTGAAGCAAGGTTTGAGGTTGATCTATTGACTAGAAGCACATTTATCTAAAAGATGTTTTGTTTTTGAGTTTGCATGAATATTTCATCCTAACTTATGTTCTAAAGCTTTTGAAAGACCTTGCTTAGGGACAAGCAAGTAGCAAGTATGGGGTATTTTGTTAGCATGAAATATTGCGATATTCTAGGCACTTTTTCTAGTTGTTTTTGATCCATTATAGTGTTCATTGATAAGGCATTGAAGCATTTGTTAGCTAGTTTGTCTATATTTTCGATATGGAGGTCTACATTAGCTTTGAGTTGATTATAGGTGAATAAGAGCAAAAACCCAACCAATTGAGAGAGATAGGAGAAGATTTGAGCACATCCAAGGATTAAGGACACATCAAAGAAGTCAAAGAAGATGCTAGGATGAGGAATGGCATGACACAAAGGAAACCACAAGCAATTTACACTTCCACGCTCTAAAATACGGTCGTAGAGAAGTCCACGCCCAAAACCACGGCCGTGGATCTTGGCATCATGAACGTGGAGTATTCCATAGAGTTACACGGTATAAAGTACGGTCGTGAAAATCATATGGAACCATAATCCACTTCCACGCTCTAAACCACGGTCGTGGAACTCCATGAGACCGTGATTTAGGCGATCTTTTGTCGAATTAATTATTGCCACATCATTTACGCACATGGGCCGGACGATTATTTTATCCTTTCTTATAAAAAGGCCGGAGGGGAGAGAATTTGGGAAACGTGCTTAGGGCTGCATTAGACGTCCGGAGATTTACGCTTGAAAACGTGATTCGCGAGGGTTTGAAAATTTGGAGTTGCTTGTGGCGAAGGTTACGCCTTTTGTCCTTAGGTTTGATAAGAAGACGGATTGACATCCCATTCTTCGTTCTTATCAAGGATCGTTATTTGGTTTGTGTTTATTCTAAATCTGATATACATTATTATCTTTGTGTGTGGATTTGAGATTGATTTGAGTTTTATTGAAGGTTTTCGAAGGTTTTCATCTTTCATTCTTCTTAAACTTGATTTTGATATTATAATGACAGTTATTGGCTAAAACCCTTTAGTAATTTTAAGGTGAAGGGTTGATAGTTGTGGCTTATATGATGATAGATCGATCGTAAACAGATTGGATCCTGAGAGTTAGAGAGATTTCGCCGACGAACTAGAATCACGGTTGTTCTTGAGATTCCATGGCCGTGGAACTCAAGATCTGCCCGTAATTTACACAGTTTACGAACTTTGCTTTTACTTTGATCTTAAGTTAAAGATTAGCTTTAATCTAGTCTTGGCTTGCCCTTTTCTAGATAGTAGTGAAGCCTCAACAACCACTACTTCGATTTCGAGTGTCACAACCTTAATCGGTTTAGTTAGTCTTGATCTTTGGGTTACAAGTTTGGGTATTTGAGATTAATTCTTGTCTTTAGATCCTTTCTATACTGAAGCCTCAATAACCTTTACAGAGAGTGTCTTTAGATAAGTCATATAGGGTTTTGGAACTTCACCGTACATTACCTTACCTTAGTATACCTTTGCAACTCTTAACTCTGTCCTTAGTTCTTTAGTATATCTTGAATCGATTGCCACAATTAGATACCTGGATCTTTAGGGTTGCTGTTTTCCTAATATATTCGCAAAGCTTTACCCTTTTTCTTGCTTGACAACTTTACAACAAAATTTGTTCCCCCAAATCCCGAGTTCGACACTCTGGAATTCTTGCTTTACTACGCCGATCCGTACACTGCGGGTTCGCTTGCTTGATTCTAGTTTTATAAATTTAAAGCTTATTTGCACGCATGCTAAGTGGCGAACAGATAGAATCAACCTTTACCGGGTAATTCTCAAGCTAACTCTCAAAGATGGGATGAAGGCACACTCAAACCCCAATAAAGGATAAACCTTTATTACCTAACACTCATGATCTTGGGTATACAAACAAAGGAATCACCGGGAAAGTCTCATCCTAGGCTTGCGTTGAACCAAGAAAGGTATAACAAGGATAGGATTTGGCAAACAAAAACCTCAACTCAGATAAGGATCAGGACTGGGCTCGCCTCGCTTCACTTAATGTACCATCTCGGTCGAGATGTTCCACGACTGACCGAGGTGTTCGTCGGTTAAGGTAAAGGCTCGAGCTTTCAGGGTCCACTGGGGTAAACGCTCATTCTTTCGTCTTCTTTCCCACAACTTCTTGCCAATCACCATAGAATCGCATAAAGAAATTAGCCAACAATCATCATGATAACAATAATTAAATATGTGAGAAAGGAATCAATATTCAAACAAGAAAACCTTAACACAAAGGTCTCAATAACTGAATCAAATAATCAAACAAACAATCATCGTTCCTCAATCACAATTAGAAAAGACAACAATCAAACCAATCTAAGGAAATCTTACAACTTCCTTCCAAGCCAACTTCAAACTAGCTTCCTTCCTTCCTCGATCTTCAACCTTCAAACTTCCTTCCAAACTTCCTTCCAACTTTGGAGAACTCTGCTCCTTGATCCGGATATTCCGAGATAATTTAACCTTCAGAAATCAACCTCTTTATATAGGAGAATCACCTTCCAAAGATAAGATATCTTAAAAGGCAATTTCCATATATAAAATATCTTCCAATCTTCCAAAATATATCAACCAAAAGATATGTTTCCTTCTAGAAATCCCTCCTAAAATATGTGATATTCACTTTCCAAAAAAGAAGATCTCAGCCAAAGATAACGATCTCGTGTCCCGTCATCACTTCGCCTCGGTCCAGCTTATCCTGAAGATCACCTCGGTCGAGGTGGCACTGTAGCCAACCCAGGTGAATCTCAATTAAGTGTAGATCTCTCTGATCTGGTCCAAAACCAATCTCCAATCTCATTTCCATGCTTCATGAGCCTTTCTTGTAGCTCCTCAATGCTCCAGAATGTAGCTCCAATGACTCTCAATGCTCCATAATGTAGCTCCAATGAATCCTTAGCTTCCTTAGCTCTATTTCGTTCCAAAACGTGCCATTTTCCCTACAATCACAACGAAACTAGGTGTAGACCTTGATTCTCGCAAATGTAGACAAAACAACATAATGATCAAAGAATATACTGAAATACCCCAAACAGAAATACATTGTTAAGCTTTTTAATATAATCCCTTGTAAGATAATAAGTTTGGGTTATGTCCAACTTATATCATTGTAATAAAAGAAGTGCAACATATTAGTATATATGGGTACACCTTTTATATATCGGATTTATTAATTATGTAGACGTTTTATTTTATTTGATGTTAAACTCTCTTATTATTGTTTAAATAAGAGTTGTTCATAACAAAATATAAAAATAAAAAGAGAACCAAATGCTAGAGATCAGTTTCGAACACTTGACCCCAACATACCACGTAGAATACATAACCAGCAAGCCATGTCGTTCTTCATGTTGAAGAAGGGGGCTGATTTATAATAATACCTAATTTAAGGCATTATAACAAAAGAGAGGAAAAACTGCTGGAGACCAGTTTCGAACACGGTTTCCTAGCGTGCCCACAGGCCAGCTGAGCCGACGCTTCACTTTGATTATTTCTGCAACGATTTCGTATTTATCGATCTATAAAAACGTTGGTTGAAAAGCCGAAATGAATATTCGATTGGCTTCGATTTCATTAATCTCCGGTTACGTTTTTAGGCGTTAATCCAATATTGATGAGAGGGATTTTACAACATTAGTGTTGTATTCTTTAATAAATTTTATAATCTCCCATTTAATTTGGAAGATTAATATTTTATTCTCTTTCTCATTAATTTTATAATCTACCATTTAATTAGAAGATTAGTATTTTATTCTCTAATTAATTTCATAATCTTCCAATTAATTGGTGGTGATTAATGAAAATATTTTCCTATGGCTATATAAACCTTGCCTCTCTTCTTTTTCCATTCACTTTGCTTCTTGCATCTTGAATCTTCTTCCCAACTCTCATATTGTTGAAATCCTGAGTCGAAACTCTACAAGTGTGGACGTCAACGTAGTTGCTAACATACGTTAAGGGATTACTCATTCTTCATATCCGTTCAAAGAAGATCGAGTTGTCTTGTGTGTTGCTTATAAGTCCATTGTAAACGGTACCCGGTGGAGTGTTGGTGAGCCTTAACCATCAAGTGTATCCGTTTTCGATCCGTTCTTCGTAATTCAAGGCAAGTGATTTCGGTTCATTTTCGCAAGTGGTTATTTTCAACCCTTGTTTCTTCTTCAATTCGATATATTCCCCCGGCTAGGACATTTTAGAGAATAGTCGGAATTGTGTTAGGGTGACCTTTGAACCTAGCTTAGTGATTATATGGGAATCTTTGAAGTGAATTATTTTAATATGATACATGCTTTATTATCATCTACGGGTGATTTTGTGTGGGACTTTATGTGTTAGTTTAAGTTTCTATAACGTAAGGGTTATCGAAATTAGTGCAAACGTTTAAAACTCGCATAAATTATGATATTTATGTTAGTATATATTAAATTTCAAAAGTGGGAAGTACCACTTTTGTACCCATTCCATGGAATGATAATTAAGCACATTTGATGCAATGAGGTTGAATTACATTTGATAAATCAACTGGTGCACTAACTAAGACATAGGGGCTTAGTTGGTTTCGGGCTTTGATACGCCTCTACTGTTAAGTTTATACTTAAATATTTGCACAAGTGGAATATTATTAAAATGTGTCACTAATATCACTAGTAAGTACTTGGTGTACACTTAGCGTTTTAAAACGAGGGTGATGGGTTCCCGGTGAACTCCACTCTAGTCCTTTGATAGAATTGTCTTTCCAATCTGAATTCGCCCGGGTCACTCGGGAGGTGAGGTTGGTCGGATTCTGTTACTAGGACTTTAGGGTAGTCCAAGTTAGCGTTGTTTTTAATAAAATCTTCAAATTAAAGATTCCCAATAAAAATCACTAATTCTAATAATTCTTAAGGTATCCTTACCTTTGGAAATCTTTTTCACCTCTCTTGTCTCTCCTCTTCTTGTTAAGTATTGGGTTTGAATACATACCGTTTAATGGTCACTGTATGACCCACATCGAACCTATTTACTTTAGTCAATTGCTAGTCTTACGTTAGACTAACCAACCTGTTACCTGGTTGGCTGGTGTCCCTCGTTGCATACGACACATCAGACAATGTTTCTCAGGACCATGGATACAAAGGATCAAAGTGAAGATGGCGTCATCTAGAGCACTTATTTATTGTTTTAATAAATTAAATTTTTAGACTATGTATTAGGATGCAACGTTTTTGTACCTAGTCATATGTATAGGGATTTCACTCGAGCTATCTTTTCATTTAGTTGTTTTACTTTGTCATAATAAAGTTTTTATTTCAATTTGACATTGTTGTTACGAGTTTATGAAATTGATCTTTTATGTTCAACAAGTCTTCCGCTGATTATTTAATTATGATCTTTTTTACGCAAATAATTTGCTACTAGCCTTGGGTAGTTTTGGGAGTTTTGAATTTCTCAAACTACTGGATGTGACATTCTTGATTTAAGAGGGGGTGTTACAGAAGTGGTATCAGAGCAGGTTTTACAAACCGATTTTTGAAAATTGTTTATAAAACGATCAACTATTTTATTATTATTTTTAAAATAAAATAAAATAAAATTTAAAGTGCTTAAGATAGAGCTCATCTCACTCATATGTATTATATAGATCTTTTACCCCTTTTTAGGAAATGTCATGTAAAATTCTGACATTACTTCGTCTATCTATAGGATATGGCCATAACCCGAGCAATGACTAGAGCGGCAAAGCACGCAGAGTTCTGGAGGAACTTTTCCTTTGACAATGTCTCTGATCCAGATTCTAACTGGGAGTTGGACTCTGACTTGATCCGAGAGGCTATACCAAATTTTCCTCATAGGGAAGGCAAACAACCAACAATTGTTGTTTCAGAGCCAGAAGAAGAAGAAGACCCGATGGAGGACTCTATGTCATATGGATCTCCAAACTCAAGGCATCAATCATTTCATCCTCATTCCTTACAATCAGATGGAAACTGGGTCACACCTAGTGATGAGCATATAAGGACAACCACCAACTACCACTCAAGGATAGAGGACAAATGAGGACAAGTTCGAGCATGGGACCCATATGTGGATGGTTGGCAAAACCATACTTCCTATACTGAGAGAATGGAGGTTCCTAAGCATGTGACACCTCGACACAAAGAACCTTCAACCCCTATGATTATCGATCCTACAAGAGTAATGACTATGGAAGAATGGAGACAAGAACTCTACCATCTCGAGGGAATTGCAATGAGACTAGAAGGATCTCTACGCAATGTTCGCAGATGGATCCAAGAGGGAATACACCACACTAGGGAAGTCTCACCTACTAGAGGACATGAGGACCATACTACACCTACTTATGACCCTATGTTCAAGGATACAAGGAAGACGAATTCTGATAATTAGATTGTTAGCTAACACTCTATGCTTAGCTTTTAGTTTGGTTTCAATCAAATAAGAAGACAAGTACTTATGACTGGTCTTACTAATAGGACTTTGTTAGTGTTATGGTTGTTCTTTTCAGAACAAGTCCAAACAATTATTTCCACATTTCGATATAATAAAAAATTAGAAGTTTATTATGATATTGGTTCATCAATTCTGTATATATTATAATACTCGCATGGCGTACCACCAAAGGATGAGTTGTAGTATTAATAACAACATATTTACAGATGGATACCAGAAATGTTATAAGGAACAATGTCCATGATGGAAACAACCAGCTTACTAGGGGGGTCCTAAGAAGCAATGCTGAACGAGTGGAGGACTCGGAGTCCGACCATAATAACGGGCGTCAAACGGAGAATGGACTAGGAATTGACCCGCCACCCCAAGCACCGATTGTTTTTGATGCAACAACATTGGAAGCATTAAGGCAAATGATGGTTCAAACAGCTCGGGAAGTGATGAACCAAGCCATACCCCAGGCAGTTCCAGTTGCACCACAACCAATTCCTCAAATGCCGCCCCTTGAACCGCAACATCAAGGAGTAGATGCACTTGTACACCCGACTCTTGGACTAGGTGGTAACTACAACCGTGCTCTGAAGGCGGTCGCCTCTATGAAGCCACAAGAATATGATGGTTCTGGCGAGCCAATAAAGGTGGTCGAATGGTTCACTCACATTGAGCGGATCTTCAGAAGTGTCCCTTGTACGGAGGTAGAAAAGGTGAACATAGCTTCTCTACACTTAAGAGGAGGTGCTAGTCAATGGTGGGAAGGAACTGGATTGGCAGATAAACTAGATTTAACTTGGGAGTTGTTCAAAACCAAGTTGATGAACCGGTACTTCTCTCGCTCTATGAGAGATGTGAAGCAAAAGGAGTTCCTTTACCCTAACAATGAAGGGCTCAAGGTCACCCAACTAGCTGCGAAGTTTAATAAGTTATTGCAATATGCTGGGGGAAATGTCCAGAGTGAAGAGGATAAGATTTGGCACTTCCATGAATGGATGTACCCGGAATTGAAACCATTGATGGTGCGTCACGGTTGTGTCACTTTGGAGGAATACATTGATGAAGCCTACAAGATGGAGGCTACTATTGAAGAGTCGGCTAAGAGGTTAGATTCAAAAACCCGAAAGAAGGATGGACAACAATTTAGTGGATTCGAACGACATGCCCCACAGACACAAATTGATAGAAATGGACGTGCTAGGACTGAGGCTACTCAAGGTGGCCCTACCCAACATTCGGGGAACGAGGGTAACAACACCCGTTGCTATAATTGTGGAAACCCTTCACACTTGAAGCCACAATGCACAATTGAGCCTAGAACATGCCACAACTGTGGAAAGATAGGGCACATGGCAGCATTTTGCCGCTCCAAAGGACAAAACCCGGCTAAGTCACATCAAGCATCAACAAATGGGGGAAGAACCAAGTATGCAGCGGCTGCTACAGCATCCGAGCAGAGAACCACACAAAATAAGGGAAAGGGTCCAACTGGGACTAGTAGCCAAGGGCACCGACTATATCAGATGCGACAAGCAGATGACCCCATTGTTCCGGTTGCCCAAGGTACTCTTTATGTTAAGAATGAACCTATCTGCATTCTATTTGATTCTGGAGCTACGCATTCGTTCATATCTGAGAATTGTGTAGTTAGGCTTGGACTTACATGCAATGAAGTATGTGAACCATTTGTAGTAAAACTGCCTAATGGTGACCAGTTAGTTGGGACAAAACGGTTGTCAAACTTCCCAATTACCATCCATGACCGGAAATTCCATGCTAATCTAATTAGCATAGCAATTTCTACATACGATGTCATTCTAGGTATGGATTGGTTATTACATCATGGAGCGATAATGGACTTTAACACAAAGTCAGTAACCTTGGCATCTGATGGGAATGTCATATGCAAGTTTAAAGGGTGGAATGCGACAAGCAATGGTCGTTTGATTAATGCCATGACAGCAGCAAAGTTAATCCAAAAAGGTTGCATCGGTTATCTTTGTTTTATTCAAGAGCCAAAGTCTGAAGGGATTCAAGTGCAAAATATTCCGGTAGTGCAAGAGTTTCCCGATGTTTTCAAGGAGATCCCCGGTCTACCCCCAAACCGTGAGATTGAATTCACCACTTTCTAAAGCACCGTATAGAATGGCTCCAGTTGAGATGAAGGAGTTGAAGAAACAACTAGAAGAGTTGTTAGAGAAGGGGTATATACGACCAAGTGCTTCTCCTTGGGGGGCACCTGTATTATTTGTACGCAAGAAGGATGGGTCATTCAGGTTGTGCATCGACTACAGAGAACTGAACAAGGTGACCATCAAAAATAGGTACCCTCTTCCAAGGATCGATGATCTACTTGATCAACTCCAAGGAGCAAAAGTATTCTCCAAGATCGATTTAAGATCAGGCTACCATCAATTGAGGATTCGCGAGGAGGACATTCCTAGAACAACTTTTCGTACGAGGTATGGACACTACGAGTTTGTAGTGATGCCGTTTGGATTGACAAATGCTCCCGCGGTATTCATGGACCTCATGCATAGGTGTTTTCAGGAGTGTTTGGATAAGTTTGTCGTCGTATTCATTGACGATATCCTCATCTACTCACCAAGTCGTGAAGTTCATGCGGAACACCTACGAACGGCGTTGACAATACTGAGAAGGAATGAACTATACGCTAAGTTATCAAAATGTGACTTTTGGATAAAAGAGGTTTCTTTTCTAGGTCATATCATCAATGAGGATTGAGTGATGGTAGATCCTCAAAAGATTGGAGCAGTATCAGACTGGAAACAACCCCAAAATGTGAAGGAGGTTCGCAGCTTCTTGGGACTTGCAGGTTATTATCGGAGGTTCGTGGAAGGGTTCTCCAAAATTGCGTTACCAATGACTAAGTTGCTCCGCAAAACCCAGAAATTTGTGTGGGACTACAATTGTGAGTCGAGCTTCCAAGAGCTAAAGAAACGACTTACTAGTGCCCCAGTTTTAACCCTCCCAGAGGGTACTGAAGGTTTTGTGGTGTATAGTGATGCTTCTAAACAAGGTCTAGGTTGTGTGCTAATGCAGAATGGAAGGGTGGTAGCATATGCTTCTAGGCAATTAAAACCGTACGAAGTAAACTATCCCACCTATGACCTAGAATTGGCAGCGGTGGTTTTTGCTCTAAAAATTTGGCGACATTACCTGTTTGGGGTGAGTTGTCAAATTTTTACGGATCATAAAAGCCTGAAATATGTGTTCACACAGAAGGAACTGAATATGCGTCAGAGAAGATGGTTGGAACTTATCAAGGATTATGACATTGAAATCTTGTACCATCCAGGAAAGGCTAACGTAGTGGCAGATGCATTAAGTCGCAAGTCAACGTCAGAGCATATGATTGCATGTTTAACCTCACAATCAATGTTGCGTCAAGACTTGATGGAGCTTGGGGTTGAGGTTTGGTTTGGGCGACAACAAGGACACATGTGCATGCTCGAAATTCGGTCTACCTTACTAGACAAAATAAAGGAGAAGCAGATTGAGGACACTATTTTGATCAAAATTTGTGCTGATGTTGTGGAAGGAAAGGCTCCGGGATTCTTGATACAAGATGATGGTTCATTATGGTATCGGAATCGGATTTGTGTTCCTAGCATTGATGATATACGTAGAATAATTCTCAAAGAAGCTCATTCTTCAGCATACTCTGTACACCCAGGTGCGAGCAAGATGTACAAGGATTTACGGAGAAATTTTTGGTGGCCTAATATGAAAGGGGACGTTGCGGAGTTTGTGTCAAGGTGTTTGATATGTCAACGAGTTAAGATTGAACATAGAAGGCCTGGGGGTGAGTTGCAACCACTTCCTCTTCCAGAATGGAAATGGGAAGACATAGCTATGGATTTTGTCACGGGATTACCAAGGACACAGGGTCAAAAGGACGCAATTTGGGTGATCATCGATCGATTAACTAAGAGTGCGCACTTTGTAGCGATTAAGGTAACTTGGGGAGCACAAAAGTTAGCCGAGGTATTTCTACAGGAGATAGTGCGACTTCATGGAGTCCCAAAGACCATTGTTTCAGACCGAGATGGGCGATTCATGTCACAATTCTGGAAGTCCTTACACAAAGCTTTGGGAACAGAGTTAAGGTTCAGTAGTGCCTTTCATCCTCAAACCGATGGTCAATCAGAAAGGACTATTCAAACGCTAGAAGACATGTTGCGGGCGTGTGTTTTGGATAGACCAACTAATTGGGAGTCAAGTTTATGCCTTGTTGAATTCACTTACAATAATAGTTGGCACTCGTCCATTAAGATGGCCCCGTTCGAAGCTCTTTATGGACGGAAATGCCGTTCACCAATATGTTGGGATGATGCAACCGATCAGATCTTACTAGGTCCAGAGATGCTAGAAAGAACGGCTAACGAGGTTACTCTGATTAGGCAACGAATGCTCACTGCCCAGAGTCGCCAAAAGTCGTATGCAGATAAAAGACGACGAGATATAGAATTTGAAGAAGGTGATAAGGTGTTTGTTAAAGTCTCACCTTCCAAAGGGGTGTTCAGGTTTGGGAAGCGTGGGAAACTCAATCCTCGATATGTCGGACCCTTTGAAATACTTGAACGCATAGGCAAAGTCGCTTATCGCTTAGCCCTACCGCCATCAGTACACCCGGTTCATAATGTCTTCCATGTATCGCTGCTAAGGAAGTACATTCCTGACTCCTCTCATGTGCTCGATTATGAGGATATCGAAGTACGAGAAAACGGAACATACGAAGAAGTACCTGTCCGGATACTAGAGTATCGAGAAAAGCAACTCAGGAATAAAGTTGTGTCCTTAGTTCGTGTACTCTGGTCTAAATTTGGAAAGGAGGGGGTGAGTTGGGAAACTTGGGAAACCGAAGTTGATATGAGAACACGCTTTCCCGATTTATTCACGGCCTAGTTTCGGGGTCGAAACTTTTTTTTTAGAGGGAGATATTGAAATACCCCAAACAGAAATACATTGTTAAGCTTTTTAATATAATCCCTTGTAAGATAATAAGTTTGGGTTATGTCCAACTTATATCATTGTAATAAAAGAAGTGCAACATATTAGTATATATGGGTACACCTTTTATATATCGAATTTATTAATTATGTAGACGTTTTATTTTATTTGATGTTAAACTCTCTTATTATTGTTTAAATAAGAGTTGTTCATAACAAAATATAAAAATAAAAAGAGAACCAAATGCTAGAGATCAGTTTCGAACACTTGACCCCAACATACCACGTAGAATACATAACCAGCAAGCCATGTCGTTCTTCATGTTGAAGAAGGGGGCTGATTTATAATAATACCTAATTTAAGGCATTATAACAAAAGAGAGGAAAAACTGCTGGAGACCAGTTTCGAACACGGTTTCCTAGCGTGCCCACAGGCCAGCTGAGCCGACGCTTCACTTTGATTATTTCTGCAACGATTTCGTATTTATCGATCTATAAAAACGTTGGTTGAAAAGCCGAAATGAATATTCGATTGGCTTCGATTTCATTAATCTCCGGTTACGTTTTTAGGCGTTAATCCAATATTGATGAGAGGGATTTTACAACATTAGTGTTGTATTCTTTAATAAATTTTATAATCTCCCATTTAATTTGGAAGATTAATATTTTATTCTCTTTCTCATTAATTTTATAATCTACCATTTAATTAGAAGATTAGTATTTTATTCTCTAATTAATTTCATAATCTTCCAATTAATTGGTGGTGATTAATGAAAATATTTTCCTATGGCTATATAAACCTTGCCTCTCTTCTTTTTCCATTCACTTTGCTTCTTGCATCTTGAATCTTCTTCCCAACTCTCATATTGTTGAAATCCTGAGTCGAAACTCTACAAGTGTGGACGTCAACGTAGTTGCTAACATACGTTAAGGGATTACTCATTCTTCATATCCGTTCAAAGAAGATCGAGTTGTCTTGTGTGTTGCTTATAAGTCCATTGTAAACGGTACCCGGTGGAGTGTTGGTGAGCCTTAACCATCAAGTGTATCCGTTTTCGATCCGTTCTTCGTAATTCAAGGCAAGTGATTTCGGTTCATTTTCGCAAGTGGTTATTTTCAACCCTTGTTTCTTCTTCAATTCGATATATTCCCCCGGCTATGACATTTTAGAGAATAGTCGGAATTGTGTTAGGGTGACCTTTGAACCTAGCTTAGTGATTATATGGGAATCTTTGAAGTGAATTATTTTAATATGATACATGCTTTATTATCATCTACGGGTGATTTTGTGTGGGACTTTATGTGTTAGTTTAAGTTTCTATAACGTAAGGGTTATCGAAATTAGTGCAAACGTTTAAAACTCGCATAAATTATGATATTTATGTTAGTATATATTAAATTTCAAAAGTGGGAAGTACCACTTTTGTACCCATTCCATGGAATGATAATTAAGCACATTTGATGCAATGAGGTTGAATTACATTTGATAAATCAACTGGTGCACTAACTAAGACATAGGGGCTTAGTTGGTTTCGGGCTTTGATACGCCTCTACTGTTAAGTTTATACTTAAATATTTGCACAAGTGGATTATTATTAAAATGTGTCACTAATATCACTAGTAAGTACTTGGTGTACACTTAGCGTTTTAAAACGAGGGTGATGGGTTCCCGGTGAACTCCACTCTAGTCCTTTGATAGAATTGTCTTTCCAATCTGAATTCGCCCGGGTCACTCGGGAGGTGAGGTTGGTCGGATTCTGTTACTAGGACTTTAGGGTAGTCCAAGTTAGCGTTGTTTTTAATAAAATCTTCAAATTAAAGATTCCCAATAAAAATCACTAATTCTAATAATTCTTAAGGTATCCTTACCTTTGGAAATTTTTTTCACCTCTCTTGTCTCTCCTCTTCTTGTTAAGTATTGGGTTTGAATACATACCGTTTAATGGTCACTGTATGACCCACATCGAACCTATTTACTTTAGTCAATTGCTAGTCTTACGTTAGACTAACCAACCTGTTACCTGGTTGGCTGGTGTCCCTCGTTGCATACGACACATCAGACAATGTTTCTCAGGACCATGGATACAAAGGATCAAAGTGAAGATGGCGTCATCTAGAGCACTTATTTATTGTTTTAATAAATTAAATTTTTAGACTATGTATTAGGATGCAACGTTTTTGTACCTAGTCATATGTATAGGGATTTCACTCGAGCTATCTTTTCATTTAGTTGTTTTACTTTGTCATAATAAAGTTTTTATTTCAATTTGACATTGTTGTTACGAGTTTATGAAATTGATCTTTTATGTTCAACAAGTCTTCCGCTGATTATTTAATTATGATCTTTTTTACGCAAATAATTTGCTACTAGCCTTGGGTAGTTTTGGGAGTTTTGAATTTCTCAAACTACTGGATGTGACATTCTTGATTTAAGAGGGGGTGTTACATATACATCCATACATGCAGATTTATGAAGATAAAACGTCCAAACCAATCCCAAAAGATAGACTATAATACATGATATCAAAATACCCCATACTTGTCCCTTGCTTGTCCCCAAGAAAGATCCAAATCTTAGATACAAGATAGAATGGATTATAAGTCATTAAAAAGATCAATGAAAAACATTTTATAAATACAAGAAAGCTGTTCATCTTTGTATAAAATCATAGAATGTATAATAAATCATATTTATATAAATCAATCATGTATAATCCAGTTTAAACACCAAGTCAATCAGCATACTCGAGGTCTCAAGGGCTTCCAAAAGAGGTCAAGAAACGTGTAAGGGTGGGATGTATATAAGGTAATGTGGTGCTAGAATCTGGGAATAGGACCTTTTCTTCATTTTCTTTGAATCACAACATCTTCCACCAATCTTTGCTTATTTTCACTTTGCTTTACTTTTTTTGGAACATGGACAGAGGTGCACAATAACTGAAGCCTATGAGATCAGCAATCATCAATTTCTCGAGATGCCTCAAGCCCTTGATGTACATACCATGACCCGTTAGGACTATCGATCAATCCAACTTTGGCAAGACACAAACACTCGGCTATGTGAATGGTGCCGAGTTACTCATCATAAAGATCAACGTCCCCAAACCTAATTTGTTTATTTCTAACACTTTCAGCCAAGAACTCAACTTCACGTTCACTTGCTTTTCATCACTTGCATCCATATTCCCGGATAGGTAAAGGGAGGCAAATATGCATATGAGGGGCTAAAGCATGATCAAGAAGAAGAAGAAGAAGAAGAAGAAGAAGAAGAAGAAGAAGAAGAGAATGAAATACCTTAGTCATCCCAAGAAGAATGTGATAGAACTCATCATGTGGTGTCAACCTTCAAATCCAACATAATTTTGATAAAAACAAAGTATTAAAGATGCTAGAATTTCAAACAAAGCATTTTACAACTTAAACATATCATAAAACCTTTCGAGCATATAAAGATTTCAAAACCAATCTACAAACAAAATCATGATCGAGGTCATATCCAAAAAAGAAGCACAAAACGTTTCAAAAACCTTTCAGTTAAGAACCATCTCGGTCGAGGTGTTCTGACATCATCCGAGGTGTTCATCCTCGTTCGGCCAAGAACGTCTCGGTCGAGCCAAAAAAAATTTTCAAACCAGTTTTTTCTCAAACAGGAACATGTAGGTATGCATGTGATGACAAATAAGCACAAAAAGCAAAATAAGACAATAATATCCGAGAGAGTCATACAAGCCATACTAATAAGTCAAGTAATACATCCAAATACCCCATAATTGGGACACATTATCCCAATTGGTCAAATATAAGTCTAAAAGTTAGAATACTCACCGAACCTAGCTGAACTACATAATAAATAAAAGAAATCCATCAAGCTCTAGTCCTCGTCAGCTGGCGGTGGTGGTGGAAAGTAGGGATGTTGGGATGAATCGAACGGATATCCCATCATCTGTTGGAACTGGAATTCATGCATCCGACCCTGATAGTGCTGACTCTCCTCTATATGATGATGTCATCCCTCCATAGATCTACGCTGATCATCGACGCGTTGGGAGATATCACCTGTCATGGCCGCATAGGAGTCTATCATCTGATCAATAAGCTCATCAATCCGTCGATGGGCCTCGGGATCTCTACGGCGGCGTGGTTTGTGCTGCTGAGGTGGCGGTGGTGGTGGTGCTCTCTCATCCTCCATGGCCTCGTCGTCAAGGTCAACGGTGGGAATACTAGGCTTACCGGTGTCAGTACCGGTCTCCATAGCAGCACCTCCATACTCATCATCATCGTCCTCCTCAACTGCTGCCTCTCTAGCATCCTGCATATAAGGGAACCATGCAGCAGACCAAAACTGGCGGTCAAAGACATAAAACTGAGACGACCATATAATGTTCTGAGGTGACTTCATCTCCCATGGCATGGCAACGTAAGGTGTGCCAAGGCCACGAAGGACAAGAATGTGGCGGGTGATCATCTCCTGCAATCCCAGCGGCTTCGGAGTCACAACAAGTGTACATCCTGATAGATCAAGACCCATAGAAGTGGCAATGTGTGTCACCAACCCACCATGACAAATATCGCTCTTTGACTTCCCCTTAATCTTATGTAAATCATCTACCAACATGGCGGCAAAGTCCGGCATTCCTCCTATGACCATACAGAATAAACTCAAAAGCTCCCCCTGTCTAACCTTTTGGGGTGTCTCAGTATGCGCCAGAAGTGTCTCACTAAAGATCTAGTGAGCTAGGCGGAAGGCGAGGTGGAAGATAATCCGCTCCCGGGAATCTCCGGTGATTTGAGCCAAGAAACGTAGAAAACGAGCAAGAACTTAAAATTTGAGGTTTAGGGCAGCCGCGGTCGAGGTGGGTCGTAGAGAGGGAAAAGTGGGAAGAGTAAGAAACTGTCGCGCCTTTTATACCCCTTGCTGAATTTGATTACACCTCGGTCGAGATGTTCTTGAGCGGACCGAGGTGTCAGAATGGAATGTCAGACCTAGTCGCGTCGGTTGATGAAGAACATCTCGGTCGAGGTCATGTGACAGCAACTGAGATGTGTCTCAGTCAAGCTCCGTCTTCTCAATTTCTCGAACTTCTGTCCTTCCATGTAGCTCCTGAGTTGTAATTCCTTCTTAAAGAGTACCTGATTCCTGTCTAGGAGGACGCAAAAACAGGAAGCAAACTATCTAAACTAAGCTAGGAAAAGGGAAAGAAAAGCAATACCTTGGGTTGGCTCCCAAGATGCACTTGCTTTAAGGTCGCTAGCTGGACCACACGTCATCTTCAAACAAGGTATAATGGCACAATCTCTTCAGCCGAGACTTCCGGTCGATACTTATTCATCCTATTACCGTTGACCTTAAAGCTTCCGCAAGCTTCGCCCCATATTTCAACTGCACCATGGGAAAAAATGATAGCATGAAATATGACGATATTTTAGACACATGTTTTGGTTGTTTTTCCCCTTCTTTTGTGTATATGGATATGAGTTTGAAGCATTTATGAGCATATTCACATATTATGTTAGTATAGAGATCTACACAAGATTTGATGTGTTTTTAGGTGAATAAAGGCTTGAATTGGAGCATAAATGGAGTAAGTAGGAGTATTTGACATGCTAGGCATCAAGGGGATGAATTGGAATAACTAAGGAAGGAGCATGATTAGAAAGCTTTACGAAACAAAAGCTTTTACGAAGGATTTGGACTTTCCACGGCCAAACACAAAGGAACCACGACCGTGGTTTACTTATTAGGGCCGTGGAAAAGCATGTCGAGAGCAAGGAGGTAATTGCACGGTGGTTCCACGGGCGTGGAATGTTGCTCTTGGCCGTGGTTCTTGTAATGGTCGCCACGTGTCATATTTGCCACATCAGCAACGGTTATTGGGCTTTTGTAACCCTACTTCTCTCCTATAAGAAGGCTGAAGATGAAAGGAGAAAAACGGAGATCTTGCATCCAATGACATTTCGTAGCATTGCTTTGGGAGATTTCGAGAAGATTTTATTGCGTAGAGGGAAGATTTGGAGAAGTACGCATTTGAAGATTGCGTACTCGGAAAAGATCTTAGGGTTTAATCTTGAAGGCGGATTGACATCCCATTCTTCTTTGTTCCTTGAGATTTGTGAAAGATTCTTACTCTATTCTACATCCATTGAACGCAAGTTACAATTATTGTGTTTGATTAACATTAGTTTTGTGTTTATCGTTGAGATTTCAAGGTTTTACCTTTTCTCCCTTTTATATTTGATTATTGATTTCATTATGATGATTGTTGGATAAAACCCTTAAGCGATTCTAAGTTGAAGGGTTGATAGTTGTGGCATAGATGATGATAGATTGAACCAAAACATATTGGACCCTAAGAGTTGTGAGAAACCTCGTCGTCGAGGCTTTCCACGGCCTATTCTTGAGTTCCACAACCGTGGTTCTTCAATATCTGACCGTGGTTTTCCTTTGTCGTATGTTGTTCGCCTCAAAGCGTGCGTGCAAATAAGTTTTAAATGTCTCAAACTGAAATAAAAGCAAGTGAACCCGTAGTGTACGGATCGGTGCAGATAAGCAAGTATTCCAGAGTATCGAACTCAGAGATTTTGTGAAACAAAATCAGTTTCAAGTAATCGAGCAATCAAAAGTGTAGAAGCTTTGCAAATATTGAGGAAAACAACAATCCTAAAGATCCAGGTATTCAGTTATGGCAATCGATTCAAGATATACTATAGATATAGGGACAAAGTTGAGATTTGCAAAAGTATAACTAAAGTAAGGTAATGTACGACGAAGTTCCAAAACCCTATATGTCTAACCCAAAGGCTCTCTCTATAAAGGTTGTGTTACGCTAAGATTGTGTGATGTGCACGCAATAAGTCTTAAATTTATACTCGTTATATTCATCCTAACTCCTAGCGAACCCGCAGTGTACGGGACGTTTGTAGTAGGGATAGTATTCCGAGGTCGAACACAAAGACTAAGGTGAAATCGAGTCAAACAATGATCAAAGATAGTGTGAATCTAGACTAAGATAAGATGAGAAACAAAGAAAATGGAAAAACACAATGTTTTTGTTGGTTTTTGAGGTGATCAAACAAGATCACAAGTCAAGAAAGATAATGAAACAAGCTAACAACTCAACTAGCAATCAAACAAGTAACTCAAAACACAAGAATATGATCAAGAGAGAAAAATAGATTCTAGAGGTCAAGATTTCCAGTCATGGCATAGGACTCAAGGTTCTAAGGATTCTAAGGACAAGTTGCGGTGTTGGGGAAGAGTGTTTCACTAATGGAAGCAATTACCGGGTAGGTCTCTCACTTCACTAGTCCCGCATCTAACTCCTATTACCGGGTAGGTCTCAAGGTGGTTAAATAGGGAGATTCTACACAAACCGGGTACTACTTAAGAGTGCAACCCTCTCCTTACCGGGTAAGTCTCGGAATAGGGAAGTCTCAAGTACTAATCCTAGCACACTTGATCCAATAGCGGCTTATGAAGCTCACTACTACCTAGCATTCATCATCTTAGGTATCTAAGGTCGGAAATCATCGGGTAGATCTCTTCCCTCACTTAGATTGATAGCATTAGGTGATCTTAAGCTAAATTAGGTTTAATAAACACTAGGATTTAAACAACCAAGGGCCCTAGCATTCAGATTTATCATTTAAAGAGCAACAGGAGAATAAATCGGGCTGTTCTACAGATAAATCGGCCGATTTATCTGATGAACAGGACGATTTTTCTTTCTGTTGTGAGTTTCGTGCATATTAATCATCCTAAACTAACATATAAGCTCATCCTATCATCACCCTAGCCATAACCATCAATCCATCACTCCAGAATCACAACAAACTAGCCAATAATATGCATATCAAGATCCAACATCATCAAACAAGCATACATGGTGTTCATAGATGAGTAATGAAAGATGAGAAACAAAATCAATTAATCTCAGCAAAATCCAAGTTGTAGCAAGACTTACAAACTCTTAAATGAAGATCCAAAACGTTCCTAACAATCCTTGCTAAGGTTCTTCAATCAAAGACTACAAAAGCAACTCCAAATCACTCAAAACCTCACTTATCTCCTAAAATGGTGTTCTCCTTCTTCCTTCAATCCTTGAGAGCTTTTCTTCTCCTCCAATCTTTCCCCAAAATTGGTGAGCTGTGAATGAGAGTGTGGGAGAGGAGAGATCTCAGCAACCACCTGCAGGACCACTTATATTCTCCACCAAGAGCAAGGACGGACAAGAGATCACGGGACAGGTGGCTTAAGCTGTCAAAGCCCCAAAAATCGACCTAGTAGGATTAAATCGGCCGATTTAGCTGCTTGTTGGTCCTATTTTCTTCAGCAGAAACATGCCATGATCGTTTAGCCATGAGTTGATCCATTGCTTGCACCAATAGTGGTCTTTGTGTCCCTTGTTGCTCCATTTATGCTCCTCCTTAGCCTTGGATGTGTGCCATCATGAGGCTTGGCCCTCTAATGTATCGGTTAATGTCCAAAAGACCCCCGAAATACCTACAAAGCAATGCACAAGTCCGTGTAGACGTCTATCTCGACAAAATACGTGAATTGAGTCCAAACGTCGCGAATTTGTGCTAAACCATGCATGAATGAGTGATGAATCTATCTAAATGATTACCTAAACCTAAGTCATAAATCGTGTTATCAAAAATACCCCATACTTAAGGTTTGCTCATCCCCGAGCAAATTCCCAACTATAGACTAAGAGATGACATGATTTATGTATGCAGAAAAATTTCAACATCTTTTTGGGTTTGTGCTTCTAATATTGGATCACCTTCATAGTCATGTTTCATGGCAATGGACAAGCAATTATGTATCAAATAAATGAAAGCATGGAAAGACAATTACACTTAACTTGATAGCATGCAATGAAATGTAAATTTGAAGAAGTCAAGATGATCATGAGTATATCCAATCTAAATCACTTAGTCTTACACACATGCAAGTAGGTCAAAAGGACTTGTAAAATAGAAGGCCAAGAAACGTTGTGATTAGGTGGGAATTTTCTAGGCTTGTGATGCTAATCCGGGAAAGGAACTAAACAACCACAACTTCAAATTTTCTTATCAACTTCCCTCAAGTGTTTATTTTTCTTCATTTTCTTTCTTTCTTTTATTTTTGAGACAATGGCATTGGTGTGCAAAAGCCGAAACCTTGCTGATTAGCCATTCTCGGGCTTTTTCTATTTTTCGAGATGCATCCACACCGGGCACACATACCAAAACTCGTTAGGACTATTGGTTTATTTGACTTTGGCAAGGCACCAACACCCGATTATGTGAAGTGTACCGAGTTACTTGTCATTTAAGCCAATGTCCCCAAGTCTATATTTTTGGCTACACTTTCACAACAATTTCAGCATTTTATGCATGACATTCTTTTCATCAACAACTTCACCCCACACTTGCTTTTCACACACATCAACACACTAGCATGCTCCTATTCCCGGATGGGTCAAAAGAGGTCAATTTATATCAATTGAGGTGCTCAAGCAACATGATCAAGATGAGAATTAGAGAAAGATGAATTGCCTTATTCATTCCTAAATGATGTGCAAGAACTAGCATGCAATTTCGACTTTCAATACTCAATTCAATCAAGGAAAACATTCATGATCACAAATCATTCATGGTTTCAAGAGAAGTACTTCAAGTCCACATATGCTATCATCAATTTAACACATAAGGTCATCCATAGCCAATCCACAAGACAAGGTTCATCATTAGGGTCATATCCAAGCCTAGAAAGCACAAAAGTTTTTAAATTTTCTGATTTTTTTGGAATTTTCGAAATATGTATGTACAATGCAAGACATAATGAAACATGTGACAAAATTAAACTATCCTAGATGCTAATCATGCAAGTGATCATGAAAACCCCACCCCATACTTAGAAACACATTGTCCCTAATGTGTAAACTAAATAAAGAAGTGAAAGAGAGTCCTCACAATGTAAAATTGGTGATGCTTTGGTATTTCGGTTCACATCGAATGATGATGGTGGATGATCGATCAAGGATGGTAGAGAGCTCTTGATGTTCATTATGATGTTGAAACCCGCGCTTGGCACCGCAAGGCGTCCAAGTTCCACGTCCGCTCCACCCATGCTTGATTGGAGATCATCACTTTCCTTGACAGAAGGAAAAATCGCCCCATAGCCAAGGAAAATCGGCCGATTTTGTGCATGAACAATCCGATTTTTCTGGGTGATTTCCTCCTCGTCTATGTGCTTGGATCTTGTACCTTAAATAGCTCCATGAGGTCTTCACATGACCCCCAACATCTCATAACTCATGACAATCGACAAGATCTAGCATCCAAAAACACAAAAGAAAAACAAAGCACACCAAGAGTGAGATTAAACAAAAGTAAGAAAAAGAAAATGGAAAATATATACCAATGGGTTGCCTCCCATTAAGCGCTTCTTTAAGGTCATTAGCTTGACCAAATTCAGGAGCGTTTCAATCAAGGTGAAGTGGGGCAATCACTTCCACCGGGGCTTCCGGGATGTACTTCTTCAATCGATGCCCATTCACCTTGAAGTTACCACAATGATCTCCTCCTATCTCTACCGCTCCATGAGGAAAAACTTTCTTCACCACATATGGCCCGGTCCATCTTGATTTGAGCTTTCCGGGGAAGAGCCGCAGCCTTGAGTTGAAGAGAAGGACAAGGTCTCCTTCACTCAACTCTTTCGGGATGATCCTCTTATCATGCCATCGCTTGGTTCTCCTTGTAGATCCGAGCATTCTCATATGCATCCAACCGGATCTCCTCAAGGGCGTTCATGTCTAGCAACCGCTTTTCTCCGGCTTCCTTGAGATCAAAATTTAGCCACCTTATAGCCCAATATGCTCGATGCTCCATCTCTACCGGAAGGTGGCAAGACTTTCCATAGACCAACTTGTAAGGAGTGGTGCCAATTGGTGTTTTGAAGGCGATCCTATATGCCCACAAGGCATCATCGAGCTTCATAGCCCAATCTTTTCTCGTCCTTGATACCGTCTTCTCAAGAATGGCCTTGATCTCGCGGTTGGAGATCTCCACTTGGCCACTAGTTTGGGGATGGTAAGGTGTTGCCACCTTATGAGTCACCCCATACTTAGCCAAAAGTGCCCCAAAGTTCCTATTGGTGAAGTGCTTCCCTCCATCACTTATGATCACCCTTGGTGTTCCAAACCTAGGAAAGATCACTCGGTTGAAGAACCGCACCACAACCTTGGCGTCATTTGTAGGAGAGGCGATTGCCTCCACCCATCTCGAAACATAGTCAACCGCCAATAGGATGTAGAGGTTGCCACACGAAGAAGGGAAGGGTCCCATGAAGTCCACACCCCATACATCAAATATTTCTACCTCTTGGATGTTGTTCAAGGGCATCTCATTCCTCCTTGAGTTGTTGCCCGTCCTTTGGCAAGCATCACAGGCTACCACAAAGCTTTGCACATCCTTGAACAAGCTTGGCCAAAAGAAGCCCGATTGTAGCACCTTCGCACATGTCTTGTGTGCGCTAGCATGCCCTCCACATGGCAAGGAATGACAATGGCGGATCACACTCTCCACCTCATCCTCCGGTATGCATCTTCTAAACATTCCATCCGGTCCTCTCTTGAACAAAAGTGGTTCACTCCAATAGTAGTGCCTCACATCCTTGAAGAACTTCTTCCTTTGGGCATATGTCAAACCGGGAGGCACTTCCTCACACACAAGATAGTTCACAATGTCGGCATACCATGACTCACTTCCTCTAGACACTTGGAACAAGCATTCCTCCACCATTTGCAATTGCTCATCCCGGAATGAGTCATCAATCGGGATGTCTCCTCTTTCAAGCTCCAATGGTGGGAGTCTACTAAGGTGATCCGCCACGGAGTTCTCGGATCCCCTCTTGTCCCAGATTTCCAAGTCAAACTCTTGAAGAAGAAGGATCCACCGAATCAACCTAGGCTTGGCATCCTTCTTGGTAAGTAGATAACGGATCGCAACATGATCCGTATAGACTATGACCTTCGCTCCAATAAGATATGAGCGGAACTTCTCAAATACATACACAACCGCTAGCAACTCCTTCTCGGTGGTAGCATAATTGAGTTGAGCATCATCTAGCGTCTTGCTAGCATAATAAATGGCATGAGTTCGCCCATCTTTCCTTTGCCCCAAAACAGCCCCAACGGCTACATCGCTTGCATCACACATGATCTCAAACGGTAAACTCCAATCCGGAGGTTGCATTATAGGTGCGGAGATCAAAGCATTCTTCAACCTACAAAAAGCCTCAAGGCAATCTTTGGAGAAAACAAATTCAACATCCTTCATTAGTAGGTTAGTAAGGGGCTTAGAAATTTTAGAGAAGTCTTGAATGAACCTCCGGTAAAAACCGGCATGCCCTAAGAAGCTCCTTACCCATTTCACCGAGGTAGGTGGTGGCAACTTCTCTATCGTTTCAATCTTGGCCCTATCAACCTCAATGCCACGGTTAGACACCAAGTGTCCTAACACGATACCTTCATTTACCATGAAGTGGCATTTTTCCCAATTTAAGACAAGATTTGTCTCCTCACATCTTTGCAATACTAATGACAAGTTAGCCAAGCAATTATCAAAGGAAGAACCATAAACAGAGAAATCATCCATGAACACTTCCATGATATTTTCAATGTATTCCGAAAAGATAGCCATCATACACCTTTGGAAGGTGACGGGTGCATTACACAACCCAAATGGCATTCTCCTATAAGCAAAAGTTCCCCATGGACATGTAAAGGTTGTTTTCTCTTGGTCATCGGGGTGGATAGGGATTTGGAAGAATCCACTATATCCATCTAGGTAGCAAAAATGAGAATGTTGAGCTGATCTCTCTAGCATTTGGTCAATGAAGGGGAGAGGGAAGTGATCTTTCCTAGAGGCCATGTTCAACTTCCTATAGTCAATACACATCCTCCACCCCGTAACCGTCCTAGTCAGAATTAGTTCATTGTTCTCATTGGTCACTACGGTCATCCCACCCTTCTTAGGTACTACATGAACGGGACTAACCCACTTACTATCCGAGATAGGGTAGATAATTCCCGCATCTAGCAACTTTATGATCTCCTTCTTAACTACCTCTTTCATTATAGGATTTAACCTTCTTTGATGTTCAATAGAGGGTTTATGATTATCTTCCATCATTATCTTATGCATGCACAAAGAGGGTTTGATGCCAACAAGATCATCAATGGTGTATCCTATTGCCTTTCTATGCAGTTTTAATTCATTCAACAATCTATTAAGCTCATCATCATTCAAAGATGCATTCACAATCACCGGATAAGTAGAATTTGAACCAAGGAAAGCATACTTTAAATGAGAAGGGAGAGGTTTAAGATCAAGTTGAGGAGGACCTTTTTCGGTTGGAGACGATCCATACAATGTAGGTTGAGATGATTGCAAAGCCATGGAAGCCTCCTTGAAGTCCCTTGATGATTGCTCACACTCAAGTGGTTGATGCTGAAAAGACTCAGGAAAATCGGCCCAGGAAGAAAAATCGGACGATTTTTCTGGCAGTGGGTCGATCTGAGTTTCTGTTTTTGCAAAACTGGCTGAAATTTCAGCCCAAGGACAAAAATCGGCCGATTTTTGCCCTCCAGTCCGATTTTTCTGGCAGTTTTCCTCTTCTTCTAGTACTTCAAACCCAACACTTGGTAGCTCGTCCAATGCATTCAAGGCCTTGATTACTTCATTGCTACTCTCCTCAATTCCTTCTTCCATCAAGCTTGAGCTAAGAACTCTCTCAAGCGGATCCTTGAGCAAGATTGAGCTCACAACCTCTCTAGACTCCTCTTCTTCAACTATGTTGAATATATCCTCATCAAGGGTTGGTCCTTTCATCATTGTGGACAGCTTGAACTTGATGTTTTCTTCTCCAATGTTGAAGGAGAGGGTTCCATTCTTGCAATCTACTAGACACCCGGAAGTAGCTAGGAAAGGTCTCCCCAAGATGATGGGAACCGGATAGTCCGCCGGGATGTCCAAAACAACGAAGTCTATGGGCACATAGAACTTCCCTAATTGCACCAGAATGTCCTCCAAGATTCCAACCGGATGAGTGATCGAGCGGTCCGCCATGTAAAGGGTCATCTTGACCGGCTTTGGCTCTCCTAGCCCAACCTTGTTGCAAAGTGCAAGCGGAATGATGCTCACACTTGCCCCAAGATCACATAGGGCGTCATACTTCACTTCTCCTACTCCGATTGGCACACAAAAGGATCCCGGATCCCTTAGCTTAGGAGGCATCTCCTCCTTCATCGTTTGAATCAACTCCGAGGATCTCTTAGTCATCCTTATCTCCCCATACTCCTCCAACTTCCTTTTGTTGGAGAGTATTTCCTTCAAGAACTTGCCATATGCCGGCATCCCTAAAATAGCATTCATGAACGGAATGTTAATATGCAATTTAGACATTAGTTCAAGGAACTTACCAAAATGATTGTCCAAGCGAGCTCTTGCTCGTGATTGAGGGAACGGTAGTGGTGGCTTGTATGGAGGCGGTGCCACATAGGTTGGCTCTACATCTTTGCTCTTGCCTCCATCTCCTTGCAAAGTCTCTTCTTCATTCACCACTTGCTTCCCTTTAGCATTCTCCTTGGGCAAAGGATCCTTCATGCTCAACCCACTTCTTGTTGTAATAGCCAACACTTGGCCTCTTGGGTTTTCTTCGGTTCTTCCGAGAAGCTTTCCCGGATCTCTATGTGCTTCACCTGCCTTTTGGAACACTTGTGCTTCCAAAACCTTTTGAGCCTTAGAAATTGACGTCACGGTGCTCTCAAGACCACTCAACCTTCCAAGCAATTGCTCAAACATCAATTCGGTCCTATCCTTTGGAGGTTTAGTGTATCCGGGTGGAGGTTCTTGCGAAGCTCTTGGTGGTGGAGTTGTGCTTGTAGAAGCGGGAGGGTTCAAGGCTCCATCCGGGTTAGAGTAAGAAAACCCGGGATGGTTATGGTTGGGCCGGTAATTGTTGAATTGCCGGTTGTTGTTGAAGTTCCTTGGGCCTTGGTAGTTGTTGTAGTTGCCCCTTCCCATATAGTTCACATCCTCCTCCTTGGAAGACAAGTTATCTTGTGGAAGCACTTGAGGGGTTGCTTGGTTCTTCAAGGTTGTAGCACATAACTCCCTCAAGGACTTTAGCTCGTTGGTTGGGCCGGTAATTGTTGAATTGCCGGTTGTTGTTGAAGTTCCTTGGGCCTTTCTCCCCTCACTCTTCCTATGGGAGTATTTCTCAATTACTAGAGCTTGCTTCTCCACAAACTCCCAAGCATCATCTACATGTTTCTCCATGAAAGTCCCACCGGAAAGGGATTGAAGCTTGAATTGGCTATCTTCATCAAGTCCCTTGAAGTAGATCTCCAATAGCTCAATTTTCGGTATGCCATGGTGTGGACAATCTAGGAGAAGATCTTTGAATCTCTCCCAAGACTTGAACAAACTCTCTCTATCCTTCATCACGAATGCATTGATCTTCCCTCTTAATTCGGTAGTCTTGGAAGGTGGGAAGAACTTAGTCAAAAACTCGGTTGTCATCTCCTCCCAAGTACCAACTCGCCCTTGTGGAATAGATTGATACCAAGCCAAGGCTTTGTCCTTAAGAGAGAAGGAGAAAGCCCTTAGCTTATGGTTGTTGCTCTCCAATCTTGGCGGTCTAAGAGTCTCCATCAAGATCTCATAATTCATCAAATGTTGATGAGGAGACTCCCCTTCCATCCCTCCAAATTGATTATGCCGGATCATTTGTAGAACTTGAGGGCGGTGCTCATAGTTGTGGGTTGCGGGATCTCCTAAGTTCACACCCGGACGGTGTGCTCTTTGTGCCGGATCCATACGTCTCCCTAGGGTTTGTGGCTCTTCAATGGCAATGGGCACAACCCTATCATTAACCGCCGGCTGCGGTTGTACCACCGGTGGTGGAGGAGGTGGAGGTTGTCGGCGATTAAGCTCTCCTTGAACAAGGGCTTGCCTAATCTCCTCAATCTCCCTCCTAGTTTCCTCTTGCCTCTCATTGGCAAGTCTCCTTTCTTCCTCCAAGAGCTCATCTCTTAGCCTTATTTGCTCTAAGGCTTCATCTAATTCAGCTTGGAGGTTTCTTCCAGCCATCTCTTTCTCTTTTCGGATGTTCTTGGATCTAGATCGAAGGGTTTTCTCCGGTTCGGGATCGAATGGAGCTAAATCCTTGCCACGAGATCTTCGCATACACCTAAAGAGTAATAGATGTCCTGAAAAGCAAAGACACACACCAAAGAGAGATCAAAAGCAACAAGAAAGATCTACACTAATAATCAATCACAAAATAGACTCAATCTAGACCTAGTCCCCGGCAACGGCGCCAAAAACTTGTTACGCTAAGATCGTGTGATGTGCACACAATAAGTCTTAAATTTATACTCGTTATATTTATCCTAACTCCTAGAGAACCCGCAGTGTACGGGACGTTTGTAGTAGGGATAGTATTCCGAGGTCGAACACAAAGACTAAGGTGAAATCGAGTCAAACAATGATCAAAGATAGTGTGAATCTAGACTAAGATAAGATGAGAAACAAAGAAAATGGAAAAACACAATGTTTTTGTTGGTTTTTGAGGTGATCAAACAAGATCACAAGTCAAGAAAGATAATGAAACAAGCTAACAACTCAACTAGCAATCAAACAAGTAACTCAAAACACAAGAATATGATCAAGAGAGAAAAATAGATTCTAGAGGTCAAGATTTCCGGTCATGGCATAAGACTCAAGGTTCTAAGGATTCTAAGGACAAGTTGCGGTGTTGGGGAAGAGTGTTTCACTAATGGAAGCAATTACCGGGTAGGTCTCTCACTTCACTAGTCCCGCATCTAACTCCTATTACCGGGTAGGTCTCAAGGTGGTTAAATAGGGAGATTCTACACAAACCGGGTACTACTTAAGAGTGCAACCCTCTCCTTACCGGGTAAGTCTCGGAATAGGGAAGTCTCAAGTACTAATCCTAGCACACTCGATCCAATAGCGGCTTATGAAGCTCACTACTACCTAGCATTCATCATCTTAGGTATCTAAGGTCGGAAATCATCGGGTAGATCTCTTCCCTCACTTAGATTGATAGCATTAGGTGATCTTAAGCTAAATTAGGTTTAATAAACACTAGGATTTAAACAACCAATGGCCCTAGCATTCAGATTTATCATTTAAAGAGCAACAGGAGAATAAATCGGGCTGTTCTACAGATAAATCGGCCGATTTATCTGATGAACAGGACGATTTTTCTTTCTGTTGTGAGTTTCGTGCATATTAATCATCCTAAACTAACATATAAGCTCATCCTATCATCACCCTAGCCATAACCATCAATCCATCACTCCAGAATCACAACAAACTAGCCAATAATATGCATATTAAGATCCAACATCATCAAATAAGCATACATGGTGTTCATAGATGAGTAATGAAAGATGAGAAACAAAATCAATTAATCTCAGCAAAATCCAAGTTGTAGCTAGACTTACAAACTCTTAAATGAAGATCCAAAACGTTCCTAACAATCCTTGCTAAGGTTCTTCAATCAAAGACTACAAAAGCAACTCCAAATCACTCAAAACCTCACTTATCTCCTAAAATGGTGTTCTCCTTCTTCCTTCAATCCTTGAGAGCTTTTCTTCTCCTCCAATCTTTCCCCAAAATTGGTGAGCTGTGAATGAGAGTGTGGGAGAGGAGAGATCTCAGCAACCACCTGCAGGACCACTTATATTCTCCACCAAGAGCAAGGACGGACAAGAGATCGTGGGACACGTGGCTTAAGCTGTCAAAGCCCCAAAAATCGACCCAGTAGGATTAAATCGGCCGATTTAGCTGCTTGTTGGTCCGATTTTCTTTAGCAGAAACATGCCATGATCGTTTAGCCATGAGTTGATCCATTGCTTGCACCAATTGTGGTCTTTGTGTCCCTTGTTGCTCCATTTATGCTCCTCCTTAGCCTTGGATGTGTACCATCATGAGGCTTGGCCCTCTAATGTATCGGTTAATGTCCAAAAGACCCCCGAAATACCTACAAAGCAACGCACAAGTCCGTGTAGACGTCTATCTCGACAAAATATGTGAATTGAGTGCAAATGTCGCGAATTTGTGCTAAACCATGCATGAATGAGTGATGAATCTATCTAAATGATTACCTAAACCTAAGTCATAAATCGTGTTATCAGGTTGTTGAGGCTACAGTATAGAAATGATCTAAAGGTAAGAGTTAATCTCAAATACCCATGCCCAAACCCAAGGAATCAAAGACAAGCCAAAACGGTTAAGGTTGTGACACTCGAAACCGAAATAGAGGATGTTGAGTCTCACTACTACGTAGAAAAGGCAAGCCAAGGCTAGGTTAAAGCAAATCTTTAACTTTGGATTAAAGCAAAAGCAAAGGTCGTAAAACAGGGAAAATCACGGCTAGATCTTGAGAACCACGACTGTGGAACTCAAGAACAAACCGTGATTTAGGCTGTCGACGATGTTTCTCACACTCTCAGTGTCCAATAAAATTACGATCGATCTATCATCATCTAAGCCATAACTATCAACCCTTCACCTTAGAATTGCTAAAGGGTTTTAGCCAACAATCATCATTATGATATCAATAATCAAATTAAGAAGAATGAAAGATGAAATCCCTCGAAAACTCAATTGTAACACCCCAAATTTTGAGAACTCGGGGAGCTACTAGTTAGGACCTCACAATGGGTCCCGACCTTAGTTTGACAACAATTTTACTAGGATCTTACAACAAGGCACAAAAGTATTTAAAACATTGGAAAACTTAAAACAATATATACATGAAGAATATGTATCAGCCTTACAAAGTAAAGGTACCATATGACACATATGAAGAACAAAAGACATCCCCGTCCCCAACTAAATGAGTACGTGGACCCGGCTGACCATTCCCTCCGGATCTCTCTACAACTGTATTAACCTGCAAGACATCTACAAGCGGTATAAAACCGTTAGCTAACATTCTATGCATAAGTATAAAGGTAAAAGTACAAACACACAACATACACAATCAACATGCAACACTCAATCCTTTTATTATCTTTAATTAGGTGATAGTTCATTACTAATGATACTTATTTTGTGACACGAGGGATTCCCAAACCTCGCCCCTGTCCCCGTTTACCAACGCGGAATGGTACTAATGCATTTGACCGTCTACCGGACTGGGTTGGTCGCAGGGAACCTCCTAGACCCTTGCAAGAGCTAGGCAGATGATGTCACGACCCGTTGTCATACACTTGGGTCAATTACGTAAATAATAAAGTCGGCCTAATCCGGTTTCATTGTTTATCATAACTAACAAACACCACTCATACACATTACACTCATACAAGAAGCCAGCTAAGTAAGTCCGTGGACTT
Source organism: Fagopyrum homotropicum (assembly GCA_033239125.1). NCBI lineage: Eukaryota > Viridiplantae > Streptophyta > Magnoliopsida > Caryophyllales > Polygonaceae > Fagopyrum > Fagopyrum homotropicum. The sequence goes on along the minus strand of BSWB01000007.1, from coordinate 95,674,699 downwards.
ACCAGAATCCAATCTCGTCTCTCTTAACAACACTCAATCAGTAACGGCAGGAACTCAGTTGCCTATCAAAGGAGGCACGTGGGTCAACACATTATCCCGGGGTACTTAGAAGTATAAAACTCCTAAGATATACGATTCCATGTGCAGAAGTTATTACAGTGTTTATTTAAGGTAAAATGACTATTTTACCCTTAGTCCCGGAACTTCCAAAAACTCGGAATATGTACTTAAATTATAATTTGAGGCTAACTAACCATATTCTACTCCCTAGGATGATTTTAGGTAACAACTAGAAAAACTACCTATTTTCTATTTCCCGAAAAGTCACTAAAGTCCAACTACAGCTTCAAATATAAAATTCGAATAATCTTATAAAAATTCCGAAATAATTACCTAGATCATCTATGATACCTCATCTACTCCTAGAAGCAAGAATTTCTTAAAACTGTTCACCCTTCACTTCCACAAAAATTTCCAAAGTTGGTTACAACACTTGAAGTTTCCTATACCTAGCCAAAATCTAAGTACACTTTGAAAAATCATAACTCCTAAACCACTCGCTGGATTTATCCCAAATTTTGATATGTTCTACTATAATATGTCAAATAAATCATATCCAAAATTCAAGTCAAACAGAGATCAAAATCATATTTAAAACTATCTCCCAAAACAGCATCCCATGCTGTTTTTCTCAACTCAGCACATTTATAAAAAAAACTGCATGAGGAGTCACTTTGCAACATCATAACTCTCAAACCGTATCTCTGATTCTTCCCAATTTTTAGTATGATCTACTATGTACTACTTACTACAACATATCCAAAATTCAACCAAAAAGAAGAAGTATAACTTACCCAAATCTGGAACCGAAGTTGACTGCTCGTCACTTCCGAAAACTGAGAAAAACATAACAGCTCTCTGCTGTTGTTTTCTTGACTGAAATACATGGTTCCAAGATGGTTTAGCATCATCTATAAGTACACATATGATTGAAGGAAAGCAAGGTTGAAAGAGTATGGTTACACTCAACTATAAAACTCGCCCACGAGGCTCACGAGGTTGCAAGGGATGTGCAGAAGGGTGAACGCTCCTGTTGCTGCTCCTGACTGTTGGTCTTGCCGGCTCCTATGCGCAGAACGACACCCAGGTGCTGCTTGTACACAAATCCAGGGCTGGAAGGCGACTGGAGAGGAGGGTCGACAGAGAAGGTTGCAAGGGTTGCGGTGGGGCTGCTGAAGTTGTTGCGAGATTTCCTATCTATTGCTACACGACCCAGATCAGAGGCGGAAGTAGGAGGCTTCAGCAGCTCGTCATCTGGAGGTGCAGTCCGGTTGATTGCTGGTTGCAGAAGGCTCGTCCAGGGGCAGATCGGTGGGTGATGTTTGCACTGGCTAGACGTGAAGAGGGGAGCGAGGATCTGTTACAGAAGGAGGAAGGCGCAGCGTGCAAGTAGACGGAGAGGACGGAGCTGAAGCGTCCCTAGCTGTGTGCAGAAGGAGGCGTCTGCTGCTTGCTGCTGCGATTGTGGTAAGTGTGTAGAGAAGATCTGATGGGTATGGAAGGTATCAACAGAGGGAGTAAAGGGAGGCGTGAAATGTGGGCAATTACGTTCATTTGTAACGTCTATAGAGGACGTGGTAGCTGCAAGGGAGATGGAGCGCTCTTGGGCTGGCGATTGATGACCTGCTTCTCTCTTCACTTGCTAGGCTGGAAATGCTGTTGGGCTGGCACACTCACCATACAGACGGGCTGCAGCAGGGCAAGGACTGGCTGAAAAATTAAAGGAGGAAGTGGGCTGGAGCTGTTAAAATTAAGGGTGGGCTGAGTTGTCAAAACTCGTCAAAACTCGTCATGGCCTTGTCAAGCCCATGCATGGCCTTGTCACAGATTTGTCATGGCCTCGTCATAACTCGTCATGGTCTCGTCACAGCTTTGTCACAGTCTCATCTCAGCCTTGTCATGATCTCGTCTAAAGTCGTCGTTAAGGATTAATTATAAGAATTAGGGTTTGATATAAATCTATCATTTTATGTGAATTAAATTCTACATAAAATGATAAAATTTGTGAAGAAAGAAAAAAAACTAGATAGAATGGGAACCGTCAAAGGCTCAAAGTCCGAATTGATTCGGAATTAAACGGAATAAAAATTCCGGATATTACATCAGTACCCCCTTAAAATAAGTTTCGTCCCGAAACTTAGAACAAGGTACTTAATTAAATGACTTCCATAAATAAACTGGTATGTCGTAGTCTCACTAAATTTTTATTCGTTTCCTAAACTTCTCTAACCCTATCAAAGCATAACGAAAAAAAACTGGTCGTTACATCAATAATAACTCAAAGTCAATCTCGAAATCCGAATACAAAGTCGTATGTTTATGAATTCAGAAAAGTAGGAATAGAAATCCTCACAATGATCTAGAGAAGTCACAAAGAACGGGATGTCAATCCGTTCTCCAATGAAAACCCTAGAATATCCCAAAAGTACACAATCTCCGAAATCACGTCCTTCACGAATCTTCAATCCTCAAGGTCGAAATGAAACCCTAAGGCCGTCTCCAAAACTCTAAGCGTAGCTGTAAGCGGGGGATCCCGAAAACTCCTTTCTCAAGCCTTTTTATCGGGCGAAATAGGGTAACGAGAAAGCCCAATGACGTGGCTGACGTGGCAATAATGACACGTCACAAAATCACCAAAATCACGGTCATGAACAACTTTCCACGGCCGTGGTTTAGACCGTGTAACTTTCTGTTGTGCTCCAAACTCACTTCTACGATCATGTTGCCAGATACACGGCGGTAATTTAGAGCGTGATTCTTCCAATTCCTTTTCCACGACCGTAATTCATGGCGTGGTTCTCCAAACTCCTTGTTTTAGCCTTTGTTTCGTGACACTTTTCATTCATGCTCCTCCCTTAGCCTCTCCAATGCATTTCCTTGCCATCAATGAATGATCAAATACTCCTTTCCTTCCACATTTTGCTTCAATCCAAGTCTTTATTCACCTAAAAACAAAACAAAGCTAGTGTAAATCTCTATATCGACAAAGTGGGTGAACTAGCTCACAATTGCTTTAAACTCATATCTATGTACACAGAAAAGAGGGAAAAACAACTAAAACAAGTGCATAAAATATAGTCATATTTCATGCTAACAAAATACCCCATACTTGTCTCTTGCTTGTCCCCAAGCAAGGTTTTCAAAAGCTTAGAACATAAGGTAGAATGAAATATGAATGCAAAACAAAGTACAACAATCTTTTTGGTTAATGTGCTTCTAATCAATAGATCATCCTCAAACCTTGCTTCATTCATCCTTGAAAACGTTTATACACACAAATCAAAGTATGCAAAGCAAAGAAACTTCATAAATTGCAAATACTTCAAGACAAACATCATAACCTTCAAGTATCGTCAAAATCAAGCATGTGAAACTTCAAATAAGGCCAAGAATGCGGAAAAGGTGGGGAACTTGTAAAGGAATGTGGTGTATGAATCCGGGAAGAAGGGACAACACAAACTCTTTTCTTTTCACCATTTCAACTAACCACCAACTTAGAGCTTTGCTCTAGACTTTTGCACTTAATTTTTCGACTTTACTCTTGGAGTTATGAACAATGGTGCACAATAACCAAAGCCTAGGAGATTGACGTTTCTCAATTTCAAGATGCCTCAAACCCTTGATGCACATACCATAATCCATTAGGAATATCACTCAATCCGACTTTGGCAAGACACAAACACCCGGCTATGTGAATAGTGCCGAGTTACTCATCGTCACGATTGACTTCCCCAAACCTAGAATTGTCCTACACTTTGAATTCAAACTTTCATGGTCCTGCCACATCAAACATGCCAAAATCAACTCTTCCTAAATCCTGGATAGGTAAAGGAGGCGATTGTTTTCATTGAGGGGCTAAATGATCAAAGAAAGAAGTAAGAAAATCGAGATGCCTTAATCATTTCATAAAGAAGTATAAGAACTTATATTTGTGATTTCAACCTTTGTTTCTCAAAATGATTTAGATAAAACCTTCACATTATGAAACTTGCAAGAAAGGATAAACAACATACACAATCTCTTCACAATTCATAATTCAATTTAAGCATACAATTGTCATCAAAACTCATTCCACAAGTAGTTTTCTAATAGAAATCATCTCTAATCTTAGAAGCACAAAATCTTTTCAAAATTTTCAGATTTTTATGGGTTTTTCAAAGCATTTTTCATGCAATGCAATAATAAAACGTGTGACAATGAAAGGAAACATGCAAGTGTTCATAGTCATGCAAAGCAAAGTGAGTAGAGTTATTACAAACGATAGTCACACCCCACCCCATACTTGAAACATACATTGTCCTCAATGTTCAAAAGAAAATAAAGAAAAGAAAAGAAAAGCAAAAGGAACTCACTAATGGTGGTGCGGTGGCTCAAACCGGCGGTCAATCAACATCATCACTGTGGAGGAGGTGGTGGTGGATATGGAAAGAAATCCGAGCTAAAAGGCCACCCAAATTGCTGGCGGTAGACGTCCCTCAAGATGCGGTCGTTCTCCTGGCTCCGTGCGTCATGAGTCTCCTGTCGGATCTCTAGATCTCCCACTCTCCTCGAAAGATCGGTAGCCCATCCCGGAAGTTGCGAGTACCAATCTGGCGTCTGTCCATACCATGCTGGAGCATCCTGAAGAGGAGGAGTCGGTGCCACCGGTGCCTGCTCATACCATGGAGGAGGAGCTCCTATCCATGACGGCTACTCTCCATACCAAGCGGGTGGAGTCTCCATCCAAGTCGGCCTCTCATTCACGCTAGCCCTGCGTGAAGAAGAGGTAGTGGAAGGTCTAGAAGGTCGGGGAGATCGTCTAGGTGGGTCCGGGAAGGCGGCCGGCTGGTCCGGAAATGTATCAAAATCATGCTCAGCACCTCCTACATCATGATCATCTCCTCCTCCCATCTCCTCATCATCGTCCCCAACTGGGATATCATTCGGCACATACAGAGGAGCTACAAGTCTATTGACATGCATGGCCGCAAAGGTTGCCTTCCAATTGTGGCGGCCTAGCATAATGGAGTACTCGGGAAGCCATGGGATACATCTACCACCTCTCTCCTCCCATTGCATGGCTGCGGTAGGTGGAGTTTGGTGGCCAGGAAAGATAATACCTCTAGTCATAAGCCCGTTGAGACCCAAAGGTCTCGCCGCTATCCTAGTACAAGCGGAGTAGTCTATCCCCAACTGAGTGGCTTTGTGAGTCACCATACCCCCATAACATATGTTCCCGGCCTTCTTGTTCTTCAATTTACTCATGGTGGAGGCAAGGAGGGTGGCACAATCGGCGGGTCTACCGGTAAGCATACAATAAAGGAGGAAGAGCTCATCGGTTTTGATCTTTTGTGGGGTCTCGGTCCTAGGGAAAAGACACTCCGAAAGGACCCTATGAGCTATCTTCAAGGCTAAGTGATAGATGAGCTTAGCCTTGGTGTCGGCCGGTTGCCAACGATCCTCACTAGCATATATCATGGCAATCTCCTCCCAAAAATCCATAGCATACACCCCACTAGGAAACCTACCATTGAAGCTCTCATGGAACCCAAAGAATGCTCCAAACTGAACGATGGAGAACTCATAGTTCTCCTCCATCAACCTAAAAGAGACCGTACGGTTCACATGGCTATGCTCAAAGGATGTCACAAACTCCCTTGCTATCTCCTCATAGGCGTTCTCTCTAATAGCAGAGAAGACGATCAATCCAGCTCTATCGAAGAGCCATGTCAAGTCGTTCACAACATTGAGCGGCTCAAGCTCTTCTAGGAGAAGGTATATAGGTCCTATGATTGGCCTCTTCTCAATCCTTTCTAAGGCTTCTAGGTAATCTTCATGGATAGTTGGGATTCTAGGAGGTGGTGGTGATGGTGGTTCACTAGGAGGGGGTTGGGAAGAGGAAGAACTATCAGCTTTCCTCTTCTTGTTCCTGCTAGACTTTCTCCTAAACATTTTTCTCAACAACAGTGAAAATTACGGTCTGTTCTTGGTAAACCACGGCCGTGGAACGTACAAAGACCGTGGTTTTGGTCTGTTTCTCTCAAATCACAACGATTTCACACCAAACTCAGCAATCATTGTCCTAGACTAATTCCAATTCCAATTTCATTCAGTTCTCCTAAATTCTTGCGAAGAAATTGGACAAAATTGACAAAGTAGAGGAAAGGGAGAAAAACATAGGGTTTGGATCTTTCAAATCCAAATTCCTTCTCCAGCGTGGATTGTTCACTCAGTTTGTTGCTTGGATCTTGTAGATGATCGAAAATGCTCCAATTTAGGCTCAAGAACTGATCGAATCGGACTGCGAACGAAGAATCACGGGCTAAGGAAGGGTGGCGGCGATTCTGGGCGTGGTTCTGGGCGTGGATTTGGGTTTTGGATGTGTTTTTATGAAGGAAGGTGGTTTATATAGTGGCCGTAAAATTTTTGAAAATCACGGTCACTCGGGGCATTCCACGGCCGTGGAAATGTACGGAACCCATGGTTTTGATGAATTTTGCTAGATTTTGGGGAATTACGGTCACCTGTTACTTTCACGACCGTGGTTTAGGGCGTGGAAGTCTCTGCTATGTGCCAACATCCAAGTTTCGTCAATTCCTTATAACTTTTGCTTCTTTCCTTTGCCCAATCCTTATTCATACATCCAAGAACATAACATACCGGGTGGTATCGAGGGAAAAACAAAGCAAAAACAACTAAACTAAACTAATCTAAGAAAGAAAGACAAGAACGTAGGTGTGATACCTTGGGGTGCCTCCCAAGAAGCGCTTGTTTTGGGTCCGTAGCTAGACCGTTCCTGAGTTTATTCGAGGATAATTGGAGAGATTTCCTCAACCGGGAGCTCCGGTGAATACTTCTTAAGATGTTGGCCATTCACCTTGAAACTTCCGCTCTTTTCACCCCATACTTCAACTGCACCATGGGGAAAAACACGTTTGATTAGATAAGGTCCAGTTCAACGAGATTTAAGCTTACCTGGAAAGAGACGAAGTTTCGAATTGAAGAGGAGAACTTGATCTCCTTCTTTGAGATCCTTTGGGATGATATGCTTATCATGTCAACGCTTCGCCCTTTCTTTGTAAATCTTGGCATTTTCATAGGCGTTCAAGCGGAATTCTTCAAGCTCATTAAGGTCCAAGAGGCGCTTCTCGCCCGCTTCCTTCATGCTGACGTTCAACCACTTCACAACCCAGTACGCCTTGTGTTCTAGCTCAACCGGGAGATGACAAGACTTCCCATACACAAGGTTGTATGGTGTTGTTCCTATGGGAGTCTTGTATGCGGTCCTATATGTCCATAGTGCATCATCCAGTTTCAAAGACCAATCCTTCCTTGTCTTTGACACCGTCTTCTCAAGGATGCCCTTGATCTCTCTATTCGAAATCTCCACTTGTCCACTTGTTTGTGGATGGTAGGGAGTGGCGATCTTGTGAGTTACCCCATACTTAGCTAGTAGAGCTTCGAATCGTCGGGCAATGAAGTATGAACCTCCGTCACTAATGATGGTCCGTGGTGTCCCAAACCTTGGGAAAATAGTTCTATTAAAGAACTTGACAACAACCATGGCATCATTAGTTGGGGAGGCAATAGCTTCAACCCATATCGAAACATAATGTACAGCTAGAAGTATGTATTGGTTTCCATAAGATGATGAGAAAGGTCCCATGAAGTCGACTCCCCAAACGTCAAAGATTTCCACCTCCTGAATGTTATTGAGAGGCATTTCGTTTCTCCTAGAGATATTTCCTGGTCTTTGACAAGCATCGCAACAAGAAACAAAGGTTTACACATCCTTAAATAAAGTAGGCCAAAAGAATCCAGATTGCAATACCTTAGCGCTAGTTTTATTGGAACTAGCGTGTCCTCCACAAGGTAGTGAATGACAATGACGAATAACACTTCTTCTTTTGTGCGTAGGATAATCCGGGAGGTATTTCCTGACAAACCAAGTAATTTACAAAATTAGCAAACCAAGACTCGTTACCTCTAGATATCTTGTCGATGCACTCCTCTATGATGTGTAAGTGCTCATCCGGGAAGGAGTCATCTATGGGTAAATCGTCGTCTTCAATGTGTGGTAGACGACTCAAATGATCCGCAATAGAATTTTCCGAGCCTTTCTTGTCGCGGATCTCTAGCTCGAATTCTTGTAGGAGAAGAATCCATCTAATCAGCCTCGGTTTCGCGTCCTTCTTGCCAAGTAAATACCGGACCGCCGAATGGTCCGTGTATACAGTTACCTTTGCACCTACAAGATAAGAACGGAACTTTTCAAAGGCATATACAATAGCTAAGAATTCTTTCTCAATTGTGGCGTAGTTGAGCTGCGCTTCATCTAGCGTCTTGCTAGCATAATAGATAGCATGGGTTCGGCCTTCTTTCTTTTGCCTCAGCACCACTCCAACAGCTACGCCACTTGTATCACACATAACCTCGAACAGGAGATTCCAGTCCGGAGGTTCGATGATCGGGGCTGAGATGAGAGCTTCCCGGATCTTATAGAAAGCATCTAAACAATCCTGCGAAAAATCAAAAACTGCATCCTTCATCAATATATTAGTTAGCGGTTTTGAAATCTTAGAAAAGTCTTTGATAAAACGTCTATAAAATCCAGCATGTCCTAGAAAACTTCTTATCCCCTTCACCGAAGATGGAGCAGGAAGTTTCTCTATAGTCTCTATCTTAGCCTTGTCTACCTCAATCCCTCTACTAGAGATCAAGTGTCCTAATACAATGCCTTCATTAACCATGAATTGACACTTCTCCCAATTAAGAACTAGGTTAGTGTCTTCACACCTTTGCAACACAAGAGAGAGGTTAGAAAGACAATTATCGAATGAGGAACCATAAACAGAAAAATTGTCCATAAAAACCTCCATTATTTCCTCAATATATTCCGAGAAGATGGCCATCATGCACCTTTGAAAGGTGGCTGGGGTGTTGCAAAGCCCGAATGGCATCTTTCTATATGCAAACGTCCACCACGGGCACGTGAATGTGGTCTTCTCTTGATCGTCCGGATGGATCAGAATCTGGAAGAAACCACTATAACCGTCAAGATAGCAAAAATAGGATTGTTGTGCTAACCTTTCAAGCATTTGATCAATGAATTGTAGCGGGAAGTGATCCTTCCTTGTTGCATTGTTCAGCTTCCGATAATCAATGCACATCCTCCATCCCGTCACTATTCTTGTAGGAATGAGCTCATTGTTCTTGTTAGTGATAACCGTCATTCCTCCTTTCTTCGGGACAACTTGAACGGGGCTCACCTACTTGCTATCGGAGATAGTATAGATGATACATGCGTCAAGTAACTTAAGAATTTTCTTCTTAACAACCTCCTTCATGATCGGATTTAACCGTCTTTTAGGTTGTCGCGAAGGCTTAAAATCTTCCTCCATTAGAATCTTGTGCGTGCATAATGATGGTTTAATTCCTACAAGATCCTCTATGGTATAACCTAAGGCTTTCCTATGTTTCCTTAGAACAACCATTAGTTTCTCATGTTCATCTTCACTTAATTCGGAACTAACAATTATGGGAAAAGTAGAATTAGTTCCAAGAAATGCATACCGAAGATGTGTGGGAAGTGGCTTCAATTCAATTGCTATTGATGCCTTTGATGAGTCTTGAGGTGTGTCCGACGCTTCCTTAGAAGTCTCTAAGGGTGTAGGAATGATTGAAGAAGACTCAAGAGCATTTGTGGAAAGAATGGAATTGTTCTCAAAATTTCCCAGAATTACGGAACCACTGTTTCTTCCACGGCCGTGGTTTAGGGCGTGGATCTCAATTACGGCACCAATATGATTTCCACGGCCGTGATTTTGGCCATTTAACTTACTGTTTCTCTCAAAATAGCTGGTTACGGTCATCATGGGTGAAACCACGGCCGTGGAATAGCACGACTGACCGTGATTTCTCACGTTTTCTGAGCCATCATAGAGGTTTTCAAACTCTTCCTCTTGCACTTCCTTTAGCTCTTCCAAGGCTTCAATCTCATCATTGCAATCCTCTTCTTCTCCCTTTTCCATGATGCTCATGGTTATGACCTTTTGCAATGGATCCTTGAATAGGATCAAGCTTACTTCTTCTCTAGACGCTTCCTCGTCATAGATATTGAACATGTCCTCTCCAAGAGCTAGCTCTTTCACCAAAGTTGAGAGAACAAACTCAACTTTGGAATGTAAAGCACTCTTTCAATCCACCATATAACCGGATGTTGCAAGAAACGGTCTTCCAAGTATGATCGGAACCGGACAATCTGCAAGAATGTCAAGCATAACAAAATACCGACGGGACGAGTTTGATTGCAATCCACCATATAACCGGATGTAAATCACTCTTGCAATCCACCATATAATTGGAATGTAAAACTTACCGAGCTTGATTGCGACGTCTTCAATGATATCGACGGGACGAGTTATGGATCGTTCCGCCATGTATAATGTAATCTTCACCGGTTTAGGTTCACCTAAACTGACCTTCCTACACAAAGCAAGTGGGATAATGCATACGCTTGCTCCCAAGTCACAAAGGGCGTCACATGTGACTTCTCCTACTCCAATTGGAATGCAAAATGACCCCGGATCTCTCAGCTTTGGGGGCATCTTTTCAGTTGTTTGGGGTCAAATTTCATGATTCATTATTTCATGTAAACCACTCGGAATTTAATTATATTTTATACATGTGATTAATTTCTCTAAACTTAGCACAATTACTTTTTCCTTTTTAGAAAAAATGGGATCTCTAAATTGTAAGCATCATGTATGTCAACATGATTTTATTTATTTATTTAGGTCCAACTTTAATAAATATTAGACAAATTCAATCGGGCCTATGGAACCATAAAATGGAGAAGCCCAAAATGTCAATTGCTGCAAACTTGGAATGATTATTTTCAAAAGAAAAAAAAAGAAATAAATTAGTCCAAAGAAGTGCACGTAGTGGGCGGTTCCTCCAAAAATAAATAAATAAAAAAGATGAAGGAAAAGGAGTAAAATTAGGAGGTGGGGCAAGATCATGGAATTTGCACGGAGTTACTTTCTTAACTCGACCTTCTCTAGCTATAAATAAAAGACATAGAAATAGTCATTTTAAATAAAAGATAGGAAATTTTTGCTGCAAAACTAATCTTCAAAAGATAAGCGACAGTTCCACAAAGAAAGAAACAAAAGAAGGGACTGCAATCTACATACGAAAGCACAAGATAGAAAATCAAACATCATCTTCTATATTCAATCCAACCTTGTGGTAGGACCTGATTTCATGGTTTGCTTAAGTTACTTGAGTATTTGCTTTTCTGCTACTTCTTCTGGTCCAAAGATCTATCTCATTTGAAGTTTGCAGTATTCCCTTATCTCAATTACAAAAGCGATTTAAACTCAACTTATACCCATTTTTGATGTTAACAAAAAGCTTGATATTATCTTTTCTTTTAAAATCAAAGAGAATGATGTATACGCTTTTCAAATTGATTTTTGGCTCTCTACAAATGCTTTAGTAATTGTAGCAGAGTATCAATTCATCTTAAGAAATCATTAACAACTTTTTTATATATATTTAATGATCCCAAAAGTTCAAAGGGGTTGTTGGAAAGTGATATTGTCAAGCATCATTTTTTATTTTATGCTATAAGGCTAATATGTTTACTTACGAAAGCATGCAGTTCAAAGAACTATGAAAGTGAACGTATTACTGGGCTTCATCGCTCTAAAGCGCCACACACTACTAAACCGGGACCAATACTCTTACTTTCACATGAAGGAATCGAAATGAAGTACTATCCATAATCGTTGACCATTGTAGTTGGATCGAAAGTATATATTTTCGACCACTACAATAAACCCGTAGCGGGTCCGAAAGTTATTACTTTCGACCACTACAGTAACCCGTAGCGGGTCCGAAAGTAATTACTTTCGACCACTATAATAAACCCATAGCGGTTCCGAAAGTAATTACTTTCGACCACTACAACAAACCTATTTTGGACCAAAATGTATTTTCTATGGGTATATGATGTGGGTTGATGCTCTAAATTCAAAAATGTATGGGTGTTGGCCTATCTCGGTCCAAAATCATCATGGAAACGGCAGTTTTGATCATAATTATAACCAAATCATCATTAGTGAGCTAAATTAAATTGCTCATCATAATTCTGAGTAAAAGTGGATTTAATTTTATTTCATTATATCCAACTCGAAATAGTTCTGAAACTAAAGAAAAGGGAATAAAAAATTGCCCTTGATAATAAAAAAAAAAGACAATAAACTAAATGAAGTAACTTTTTTTTTATGTCAAAATGGGTTTGATTAAACAAAACAATCATTCTCTACATGAGGCTTTATTCTCCAAATATACATAAAAATGGGTTGTAAATGTTTGAATCGTAGTCGTTTATATGCTACAAGGGAAAGTGATTGCAAAAAGTGTATATGATGGCAATTATAGTCTACGACCTACGTAACGTGTGTTTTAAGAATTTTATCTCAATAAGCCTTAATTGGTTTGCTTTGAGTACATATGGTGATTTGAATACTAACCTATTTCATTCACTATAAACTAATTATGACTATTAAAAAATGAAAAAAGACTTGAAAATATGATTTTACTAAGTCTTACAAGTTACAACCACCAACAAAGGTATATACCTTCGCATGGCATGCAAAATTGTACATAATACGTGTAGCAGGCATACACTACAAGTGTCCAAGACGAGTACAAATTTGTCTGGCATACCATAAAGTGGTGTACTAGTAAGCATACTTGAGTTTACTCCTATATAAAGTAAACCAATATAACACGTTGGGCTTAATATACCAATAACTAACTACGAGTGATTTGATGTCTTAAAAATGAAAAGACTACGTAGGAAACTCGGTTTCTAAATTATCGAGTTTAATCACACTTTAAATATGACTAAACAAAGTCAAAATATTAAATCAAAAGTAGTTCTTGTAGAACTACGTAAAGACTTGACGCCATTTTAAAAGGCTACGTAGGTAACTCGATATTAAGTTTAAACTATTATCGGATACAGTCTCAAATCAAATTCAAATATTAAAAATATGCCAAATATTTTTAACTCGATATATAGCATCCGCTCATCAAGTTTAACCTCACAAATAATCAAACTGTATATCTTTTCATCCAGAACTACGTCATGACTTGATGCTCTTTCCGAGCTACGTAGGAAATCTCATATTGGATTCAGTCGCACCATCCAAATAAAATCAACTCCAAAATATATCTTGGAGTTGAACCAAAATTCTAAAATATTCATGAACTCGGTATAAAGCATCCGCTCGTCGAGTTTAACCACAAAAAACCCTCAATAATTTAAGAACTACGTACGACTTGATTCCTAATAAGGGATACGTAGGAAATTTGGTAAACTAAGGACCAAATTCAGTCACAAAAAAATAAAATAAAACAATAAATAATCTAACACATTTTTTGATCATGCGCGTGATAGCGAGATGAATTAAGCAACCCTTCATAGAAGGTGGGTTTAATTTAATCTTATGATGCATGGTCGAGATATAAACATCATGCAAATGATAGTTGGATCATCGTCTAGCAACCCTTCCTAGAAGGTGGGTTTGGACTTTGATTCTCTATTGCATGAAAACACTGCACTGAACTACGTGAGGCTTGATCCTCTTTAACGAGGTACGTAGGCAACCCATCCAAAAAACGGGTGCAACCCAAATCACTAAAACAAACCAAATATCGGTATTTATATAACTTAGAATCAAAAGGTCAAAAAGAGAGGGTCGAACTCAAATAAAAAAATCAATAAAATGTGTTTTGTAAATTTGTATTCGAATAAAACATAAAATGTGTTTTTTTTTGTAAATTTGTGTACATTTTTACTCAACATCAGTCATTGTTTTGATGAGCTCCGAAGATTCCGAACTCATCTTGACTTGTCCAAAGTCTTCTAGCTTCCTCTTGTTAGAGAGGAGCTCTTTCAAGAACTTCTCATAAGCGGGCATACCTACAATAGCATCAATGAAAGGTATATTAATATGCAGTTTGCTCATGAGTTCAATGAAGTTACCGAATTGCTTGTCTAGACGCGCTCTTACTCTAGACTGCGGGAATGGTAGGGGAGGTTTATAAGCTGGAGGAGGAGTGTAGACATCTTCCTTCTCCTTCCCCTTTTCTTTCTCCTTCTCAGCGGAAACTTCCACAAATTTGGGTTGCGGGTCGGTAGTTGTCACACCGCTCCTAGTAGTGACAACCATCACTCTTCCCTTCGGGTTGTCCTCCGTCTTTCCGGGAAGCTTTCCTTGATCTCCATGAACTTCTCCGGCCTTGCTGAACATATGGTTTTCTAAAGCTTTGTGAGCTTTATCAACCGAAGTTATGCAACTCTCCAACCCTTGGAGCTTTCCTAGGATCGTCTCCAACATAGGATCGGGCTTCTCCTTCTCCTTATTGTTTGAACCATTTGATGTTTGCCCCTGACTTTTCAAAGGGGTAGAAGAAGAGGGAGATGTTAGTGAATTTCCAGAATTTAGATAGGAATTACCGGAATTTTGTTGTTGGTTGAACCGCCAATTGTTGTTGGAATTTCGGTTGTTGTTGTTATTCCAATTGTTGTTCCAATTGTTGTTCCGGTTGTTGTTCCTGTTCCCTTTGTGATTGTTGTTGTTGTTTCCTAAGTAGCCAACATCTTGCTCCTCTGGCTTTTGAAGGCCAACTCTAATGATTTCCTTCAACTCCTTGATTTCGGTATTGAGGGAGAATATTTGAGTTTGTGCAGCTTGTGTTAGCTTGACTCCCGGCTCTACCTTCCGGTGGGAATATTTCTCAATCACTTGGGCTTGCTTCTCAATAAAGTCCCAAGCGTCATCCTCTCTCATGTCCATGAATGTACCACAAGAGAGAGATTGGAGGTTGAATTGTGTGTCCACATCCAACTCCTTGTAGTAGATCTCCAATAACTCCAGCTTTGAAATGCCATGGTATGGGCAATCCAATAAGAGGTCCTGAAATCTTTCCCATGATTGAAACAAACTTTTGTTAGCTTTAATAGAAAATGCATTAATCTTACCTCTCAACTCCGATGTTTTGGATGGCGGAAAGAACTTGGTGAGGAACTCCGAAGATAGATCCTTCCATGTGTTAAGCCTCCCAGCTGGAAGAGCTTGATACCAAGATAGAGCCTTGTCCTTCAAAGAGAAGAAGAATGACTTTATCTTGTAGTTGTTGTTGGTAGCCCTCTTCGGCTTCAATGTCTCCATGAGAATCTCAAAATTCTGCAAATATTGGTGTGGAGATTCAACACTAGTTCCACCAAATTGACTTTGGCGAACCATGGTGATAACTTGTGGGCTAAAACTGAATTCTTGGATGTCCTAAGCTCCGAAATTCACACCTAGACGGCGTGGTTGCTGAATTGAACCCATCCTTTGCCCAAGAGTCTGTGGTTCATCCCCTCCATTAGCAACTCTCACATCTCCAGCGGGAATACGAGGAACAACCGGTGGTGTTGGGTTGTTACGAACGGGATGGATCACCGGATCAATGTCCTCTAGTTCCGGCATATCATCATCCTCATCATCGGATGATTCAGCTCTAGTGGACTTAGTTGGTCTCTTGACCTTCTTCTTCTTAGCATCATTTAGCTCCAACTTCATGTCCAACATCATAGCTTTGAGTTCATCAATTTGGAATTGATGACTCGTTGACTCGTCCAAACGAGCTTTCTCACTCAACTTAAGTTGAAGTTGAGCTTCATCCAACTCCGCTTGGATGTTTCTCTCATTGTTTTCAGCCATCTTTTTCTCTTTCAACTTTCTTCTCAACGTTTTCTCAAGTTCTGTATCAAAAGGAACTAGATCTTTGGTAGATCTAGTCTTTCGCATATACCTAAAGAATCTGCAAAAATCACTCAAAGAGAGATATCAAATAACAAGAGCAAAGCTCCCAAGCTCGACAACCGAAAACCGGAATTGGTCTAGACCAAATCCCCGGCAACGGCGCCAAAAACTTGTTTGCCTCAAAGCGTGTGTGCAAATAAGTTTTAAATGTATCAAACTGAAATAAAAGCAAGAGAACCCGTAGTGTACGGATCGGTGTAGATAAGCAAGTATTCCAGAGTATCGAACTCAAGGATTTTGTGAAACAAAATCAGTTTCAAGTAATCGAGCAATAAAAAGTGTAGAAGCTTTGCAAATATTGGGGAAAACAACAATCCTAAAGATCCAGGTATTCAGTTATGACAATCGATTCAATATATACTATAGATATAAGGACAGAGTTGAGATTTACAAAAGTATAACTAAAGTAAGGTAATGTACGGCGAAGTTCCAAAACCCTATATGTCTAACCCAAAGGCTCTCTCTATAAAAGTTGTTGAGGCTGCAGTATAGAAAGGTTCTAAAGGTAAGAATTAATCTCATATACCCATGCCCAGACACAAGGAATCAAAGACAAGCCAAAACGATTAAGGTTGTGACACTCGAAACCGAAATAGAGGATGTTGAGTCTCACTACTACCTAGAAAAGGCAAGTCAAGGCTAGGTTAAAACAAATCTTTAACTTTGGATTAAAGCAAAAGTAAAGGTCGTAAAACAGGGAAAATCACGGCTAGATCTTCAGAACCACAGCCGTGCAACTCAAGAACAGACCGTGATTTAGGGTGTCGACGATGTTTCTCACACTCTCAGGGTTCAATCAAATTACGATCGATCTATCATCATCTAAGCCACAACTATCAACCCTTCACCTTAGAATTGCTAAACGTTTTTAGACAACAATCATCATTATGATATCAATAATCAAATTAAAGAATGAAAGATGAAAACCCTTGAAAACTCAATAATAACTCAAAGTCAATCTCGAAATCCGAACACAAAGTCGTATGTTTATAAATTCAGAAAAGTAGGAATAGAAATCCTCACAATGATCTAGAGAAGTCACAAAGAACGGGATGTCAATCCGTTCTCCAATGAAAACCCTAGAATATCCCGAAAGTACACAATCTTCGAAACCACGTCCTTCACGAATCTCCAATCCTCAAGGTCGAAATGAAACCCTAAGGCCATCTCCAAAACTCTCAGTGAAGCTATAAGTAGGATCCCGAAAACTCCTTCTCAAGCCTTTTTATAGGGCGAAATAGGGCTACGAGAAAGCCCAATGGTGTGGCTGACGTGGCAATAATGACACGTCACAAAATCACCAAAATCATGGTCATGAACAACTTTCCACAACCGTGGTTTAGACCGTGTAACTTTCTGTTGTGCTCCAAACTCACTTCCACGATCATGTTGCCAGATCCACGGCCGTAATTTAGAGCGTGATTCTTCCAATTCCTTTTCCACGACTGTAATTCAGGGCGTGGTTCTCCAAACTCCTTGTTTTAGCCTTTTTTCGTGACACTTTTCATTCATGCTCCTCCCTTAGCCTCTCCAATGCATTTCCTTGCCATCAATGCATGATCAAACACTCCTTTCCGTCCACATTTTACTTTAGTCCAAGTCTTTATTTACCTAAAAACAAAACAAATCTAGTGTAGATCTCTATATCGACAAAGTGGGTGAACTAGCTCACAATTGCTTCAAACTCATATCTATGTACACATAAAAGAGGGAAAAACAACTAAAACAAGTGCCTAAAATATAGTCATATTTCATTCTAACATATGTCCTTTCTTTTGCTTTGATCCAAAGTAAAGATTTGCTTTAACCTATCCTTGGCTTACCTTTTCTAGGTAGTAGTGAGACTCAACATCCTCTACTTTGGTTTCGAGTGACACAACCTTTACCGTTTTGGCTTATCTTTGATTACCTTGGGTTTGGGCATGGTTGTTTGAGAGTTTAATCTTATCCTGAGATCCTTCCTATATTGTAGCCTCAACAACCTTTATAGAGAGAGCCTTTGGATGAGACATATGGGTTTTGGAACTTCACCGTACAATTCCCTATCTTAGATATACCTTTGAAATCCCGACTCGGTCCTTATACCTTTAGAACATCTTGAATCGATTGCTACAATTGGATACCTGAATATTTAGAATCGTTGTTTTTCCAATTATCTTTACAAAAGCTTTTATTTGCCTGATGATTTTGTGAACTGAATTTATCCCCCCAAATCACTGAGTTCGATACTCTGGAATTCTTGCTTTACTACGCCAATCCGTACACTGCAGGTTCGCTTTTCTTAATTTCAGTTTTTATAGATTTAAGACTTTGACGCAGACACTTTAGGGGCGAACAAGTTTTTGGCCACGTTGCCGGGGATTGGGTCTAGGCCAAATTCGGTTTACGGTTGTCGGGCTTGGGAGCTTTTGCTCTTGTTATTTGATCTATCTACTAGGGTGATTTTGCAGAATTTTTAGGTATATGCGAAGGTCTAGATCCGCGAAAGACCTCGTTCCTTTGATCCTGAACCAGAGAAAACTTTGAAGAAAAAGTTAAGAGAGAAATAGATGGCTGAACATAATGAAAGTAACATCCAAGAGGAGTTGGATGAAACTCGAGCTCAACTCCATACAAGTGAAAGAAGACGTATTGAAGAACAAGCTGTTTTTCCTCCTGATAGAGAGCAAAATCAAGCTCAAATGGATGAGCTTAAGGTGATGATTTTACAAATACAATTAGAAAAAGGCGCCAGGAGTAAGAGATCTAAATCATCTAGATCTGAATCATCCGATGCTGATGATATGCCGGAGCTGGAGGAAGTACCACCATTTAATCCTCAAGCCTATGTTGATCCTCGCATTCCCGCTAGAGATGCGAGAGCTGCTAATGTCGTTGATGAACCACGAACTCTTGGGCAACGAATGTATCCAATTCAGCAACCATGCAATTTAGGTGTGAATCTTAGAGATCAAGATGCCTATGATTTCGGATTTAGCCCACAAGTCATTACTATGATCCGCCAAAGTCAGTTTGGTAGAACGGAAGCTGAATCTCGGCACCAGCATTTGCAAAATGTAGAGATTCTTATGGAGACTATGAAGTCTAAAAGGGTTGTCAACAACAACTATAAGTTGAGGCCGTTCTTCTTCTCTTTGAACGACAAAGCTTTAGCTTCGTATCAAGCTCTTTCAGTTGGAAGACTTTATGCATGGGAGGATTTGACTTCGGAATTCCTCACCAAGTTCTTTCCGCCATCAAAACAGCAAAATTGAGAGGGAAAATAAATGCTTTTTATATGAAACCTAACGAAAGTTTGTTTAAATCTTGGAAAAGGTTTCAAGATCTTCTATCAGATTGCCCGTACCATGGCATTTCAAAGATGGAATTATTAGAGATCTACTACAAGGGATTGGATGTGGCAACACAATTCAATCTTCAATCCCTTTCTTGTGGAACTTTTATGGATATGACAAAAGATGATGCTTAAGATTTCATTGAAAAGCAAGCTAAAGTGATAAGTATTCCCATAGGAAAGTTGATAGTGGGAACCGAGATACCGGAGAGCCGGGAGCGAAATTAAATTCAGCAGCTGAAGCTCAAATCTTCTCCCTCAATAATGAGATTAAGGAGTTGAAGGAAGTCATAAAATCCATCCTTCAAAAGACGAAGGAGCAAGATGTTGGCTACCTATGAAGGGAGAACAATCAAGGAAATAGGAACAAATACCGGAACAATAATTGGAACATCAGCAACAACAACAGGAATTCCAACAACAATTGGCGATCAAACAAACAAAATCCCGGTAATCCCTATTCACATGCTAAAATACACTAACATAACCATCTTCTTCTACTCCTTTGAAAAGTCAGGGGCAAACATCAAATAAATCAAACAAGCCGGAGTAGGATGATTCGATGTTATGATAGAGACGATCTTGGGGAAGATCCAAGGAATGGAGAGTCACATTACTTCGATTGGTAAAGAACAAAAAGCTTTAGATAATCAAGTATTTAGCAAGGCCGGATAAGTTCTTAGAGACCAAGGGAAACTTCCTGGAAAGACGAAGGACACTCTGAAAGGAAGGGTGATGGCATTTACAACGAGAAGTGGTTCAACAACGACCGATCAGAAGCCCAAGTTCGTTGAAGTCCCCGCTGAAAAGGAGAAAGAAAAGGAGAAGGAAGATGTCTATGTTCCTCCTCCAGCTTATAAACCTCCTTTTCCATTCCTGCAATCTAGAGCGAGAGCGCGTCTAGACAAGCATTTCGGTAAGTTTGTTGATCTTATGAGCAAACTACATATTAACATACCTTTTATTGATGTGATTTTATGTATGCCCGCTTATGGGAAGTTCTTGAAAGAGGTCCTCTCTAACAAGAGGAAGCTGGAAGACTTTGGAGAAGTCAAGATGAGTTCGGAATCTTTGGAGCTCATCAAAACAATGACAGAAAAGATGCCCCCAAAGCTGCGAGATCCAGGGTCATTTTGAATACTAATAGGAGTGAGAGAAGTCACATATGATGCACTTTGTGACTTGGGAGCAAGTGTGAGCATCATTCCGCATGCTTTGTGTAGGAAGCTCGGTTTAGGTGAACCTAAACTGGTGAAGATGACATTATATAGTGCGGATCGTTACATTACTCGACCCGTTGGAATCATTGAAGACGTCCCGGTTAAGATCGGTAAATTCTATATCCCTATAGACTTTGTTGTACTTGACATTCTTGTAGATTGTCCGGTCCCGATTATACTTAGGAGAACTTTTCTTGCAACTTTTTGCTGTATGGTTGATTGTAATAACGATATATTGGCCTTCTATATTGGAGAAGAGAAGGTTGAGTTTGTCCTCTCAACTTTGACAAAAGAACCAACACTTGGAGTGGATATGTTCAACATTTATGATGAGGAGGTATCTAGAGAGGAAGTGAGTTCGATCTTGTTCAAAGATCCGTTGCAAAAGGTTATCACTATCAGCATCATGGAAAGAGGAGAGGAAGAGGATTGCAATGCTGAGATTGATGCTTTGGAAGAGATAAAAGAATTGCAGGTTGAAGAATTCGAAAAATTGCACGATGGCTCGGAAAACGTTAGAAACCATGGCCAGTCGTGCTTTTCCACGGGTGTGGTTTCACCTATTCTACCCGTGGAAAAGTATGTCGAGAGTAAAGATTTAATTGATGTGAAAAACTACGGCCCCCAAGACACCTTTCACGGCCGTGGAAGTAACAATGGCACCGTGGAACTGGAAAATGTTGAGAAAAATTCTGTTCTTTCGACTAACATTCTTGATTCTTCTTCCACCACTTCCACACCCTTGGAGACTTCCAAGGAGACATCGGACAGCTCTCAAGACACTCCAAAGGCATCAACAACCTTGGAATTGTAGCCACTTCCCGCACATCTTAGGTATGCATTTCTTGGAACTAATTCTATGTCTCCCGTCATTGTTAGTTCTGATTTAAGTGAAGATGAACATGGAAAGCTTATGATTGTTTTGAGGAAATATACGAAAGATTTAGGTTACACCTTAGAGGATCTTGTAGGAATTAAACCATCTTTATGTATGCACAAGATTCTAATGGAAGAGGATTATAAGCCTTCACGTCAACCTCAATGATGGTTAAGCCCTGTTCAAGTTGCTTGATGCAGGTATCATTTTCCCTATTTCCGATAGAAAGTGGGTAAGCCCTGTTCAAGTTGTCCCAAATAAAGGAGGAATGACCATTGTGGCCAACAAGAACAACGAACTCATTCCAACAAGAACCGTGACAGGATGGAGGATGTGCATTGACTATCACAAGCTGAACAATGCGACGAGGAAGGACCACTATAACCGTCAAGATTGAAAAAGTAAGAATGTTGCGCTAACCTCTCACTTGTTATCGGAAATAGGGAAAAGACCACATTCACGTGCCCATGGGGTACGTTTGCTTATAGGAGGATGTCATTCGGACTTTGCAACGCTCCAGCCACCTTTCAAAGGTGTATGATGGCTATCTTCTCGGAGTACATTGAGGAAGTCATGAAGGTTTTTATGGATGATTTTTCTGTTTATAGTTCCTCATTTGATAATTGTCTTGCTAACCTATCTCTTGTTCTACAAAGGTGTGAAGACACAAACCTAGTTCTAAATTGGGAGAAGTGTAACTTTATGGTTAAGGAAGGCATTGTTTTAGGACAGTTGATCTCCAATAAAGGGATTGAGGTTGACAAGGTTAAGATTGAGACGATAGAGAAGCTTCCTCCACCTTCTTCGTTGAAGGGGATTAGAAGTTTTCTAGGACATGCTGGATTCTGTACGAGATTCATAAAGGACTTTTCGAAAATCTCTAAATCGCTAACTAATCTATTGATGAAGGATGTTGTTTTCGAATTTTCGAAAGAATGTTTGGATGCTTTTTACAGGATTCGAGAAGCTCTAATCTCAGCCCCGATAATTCAACCTCCGGATTGGAATTTTCCATTTGAGATCATGTGTGATGCAAGTGACGTAGCTGTTGGAGCGGTGCTTGGACAAAAGAAAGATGGACGCACTCATGCCATCTATTACGCTAGCAAGACGCTAGATGAAGTGCAACTCAACTACGCTACAACGGAAAAGGAATTACTTGCTGTTGTTTATGCTTTTGAAAAGTTTTGTTCTTATCTTGTAGGAGCGAAGGTGATTGTATACACGGATCATTCAGCAATTCGGTATTTGCTTGCCAAGAAAGATGCAAAACCAAGGCTGATTATGTGGAGTTTCCTCCTTCAAGAGTCCGATCTTGAGATTCTTGACAAGAAAGGATCCGGAAACTCTGTTGCGGATCATTTGAATCCTCTACCACATGCTACTAGTAACGGCTTACCTATTGATGACTCTTTCCCGGACGAACAATTGCATATAATGGAAGAGTGCATCGATCATATTTTTAGAGGTAACGAACCTTGGTTTGCTGATTTTGTGAATTATTTGGTTTGTCAGGAAATACCTCCCGGACTATCCTACACACAAAGGAAGAAGTTCTTTGGGGATGTCCGCCAATACTATTGGAATTAACCTCTACTCTTCAAGAGAGGTCCTGACGGCATCATTAGAAGATTTGTGCTTGAAGACGAAATGCAAAGTGTCATTCGTCATTGTCATTCGCTTCCTTATGGAGGACACGCTAGCTCTCATAAGACTAGCGCTAAGGTATTATAATCCGGATTCTTTTGGCCTACATTATTTATGGATGTGCAAACCTTTGTTGCTTGTTGTGATGCTTGTCAAAGAACATGGAATATTTCTAGGAGGAATGAAATGCCTCTCAACAATATCCAAGAGGTGGAGATCTTTGACGTTTGGGGATTTGATTTCATGGGACCATTCCCATCATCTTGTGGTAACCAATACATACTTCTAGCTATAGATTATGTCTCAAGATGGGTTGAAGCTATTGCCTCTCCAACTAATAATGCAATGGTGGTTGTTGAGTTCTTTAACGAACTATTTTCCCAAGGTTTGGGACACCCCGAACCATCATTAGTGACGGAGGATCACACTTCATTGCCCGTCGATTTGAAGCTCTACTAGCTAAGTATGGGGTGACTCACAAGATTGTCACACCCTACCATCCGCAAACAAGTGGAAAAGTGGAGATTTCTAATAGGGAGATCAAAGGAATTCTGGAAAAGACGGTGTCAAGAACAAGGAAAGATTGGTCATTAAAGCTGGATGACGCATTATGGGTGGATAGAGCGGCATACACGACTCCCATTGGCAAAACACCATACAACCTAGTGTATGGGAAGTCTTGTCATATTCCGGTGGAGCTGGAACATAAGGCGTATTGGGCTGTTAAGTGATTGAACTTTGGCATGAAGGAAGCGGGAAAGAAGCGTCTCTTGGATCTTAATGAGCTAGAGGAACTCCGCTTGAACACCTTTGAGAACGCCAAGATCTACAAAGAGAGAGCGAAGCGTTGGCATGATAAGCATATCATTCCAAAGGACTTCAAAGAAGGAGACCTTGTTCTTCTCTTTAATTCTAGACTTCGACTCTTTCCCGGTAAGCTTAAATCTCGTGGGACAGGACCTTATGTAATTATACACATTTTTCCCCATGGTGCAGTTAAAGTATGGGTTGAGAAGTGGGGAAGTTTCAAAGTGAATGGTCAACGACTAAAAAAGTACTCACCGGAACTTCAAACTGAGGAAATCGCACCAATTGTCCTCACTTAAGCATAGAGGAATGGTTTATCTACGGACTTAAAACAAAGCGCTTCTTGGGAGGAAACCCAAGGTATTGCTTTCTCGCTTTTGTTTTTGTTTTCTTTCTTAGATTAGATTAGAGTAGTTATTTTTGTTTGTTTTTCGTCGATACCTTCCGGTGTGTTTGTGTCTTTGGATGTCAGGGTTGAGAAACGGGCAAAAGAAGTGAACAAAGCCGAAAGAACAAAGAAACTTGGATTTTTGGCAAAAACAGTGTATTCCACGGGCAAAAGCTACGGCCGTGGTTTGCCTAATTTCAGCCGTGGAAAACTAGGTCGAGAACAGCTAAATAAAAGGACCAATTTCCACGGTCATACTGCTACTTCCATGGCTGTGGAACAGCCCAACATGCCGTGGTTTTCGAAGATTTTACTGGGCTATATAAGTTCTTCTTCTTCACAATTTTCTCATAACTCCAACTCTCTTCCACGCCCAAAACTACGCCAATCTCCTCAATCCCGCATTTCTTCATTCGGCGATCGTTTTGCGCGAATCTTTGCTCCAAATTGAAGCAAATCGGATTCTACAACGGATTGTGGCAACATACAGCACGAATATTCAGGTATCGGGCGAGAATTTGGATTTCTTCAAATCCAAACCCTAGGTTTTCTCTCAATCTTCTCTTTGGTTGATTTCATTCGTTTTCTTTGAAGATTTTCGGAGAATTGAACAAAATTGAACCTAGAAATAGATTAGGACTACTGTTGTTGTGTTTTTTGTGTTGATTTTGAGTTTTTGAGTGAAATCGAGCTTTTCCACGGGTAGCTGTACACTTCTACGGCCGTGGAAACTGAAGAACAGGCCGTGGTTTTGGCTGAAAATGTTTGGAACAAGAAAATCAAACCGGAACAAGAAACAAAAGGGTACATAGTCCTCTTCCCAGCCCTATCCCATTATCCCACCTATCCCTAGGGTCCCCACCATTCATGAGAACCATCTTAGAGGTTTTGAAAAGATCCACAAATGCAAAGTGATAGCTCCTAGGTATATTGTGCTTGAAGAACTTGAGGAGTTGCATGTTGTTGATAATTTGAGATGGATGTTAGACAAGGCTGGATTGACTTTATTTGCTAGCGTTCGACAGGATGCTTATGAGGAGATTGCAAGGGAGTTCATCACTTCCTTTGAGCATAGTGTTCGCTCCAAACGGTGTGTGCAAACATTAAATTTATAACCCTAGATGTAAGCATAAAACAAGGATGCGAACCCGCAGTGTACGGGTCAATCGTAGTAAAAAGCAAGAAATTTCAGGGGTCGATCACAGGGACTTAGTGAAACAAAACAGGTAGAGGTTTGTCAATGTAACTACTAACCACAAAAGTGATCAAAGCAATCAAAGATGATAAAAAGTCAATTAAGGAAATATGCAATTCTAGGGATTAAAGCATCTAGCTATGGTTCCAACTCAAGATCTAAAGATAAGCGGACAAAGCTGAGATATTTGCATAGGGAAGGTGTTACTAAAGTGGAATAGATCACCGGGTAAGTCTCACTACTCACTAATCCCAAACCGTAACTCCTATTACCGGGTAAGTCTCAAGGAATCAAAGTAAAGAACTATAACCTCAAACTAACACTCCAACTAAGGGAATAGAATCAACCTTTACCGGGTAAGTCTCAGGCTAACTCACATAGATGGGATGAAAGCATACTCAAACCCAATAAAGGATAAACCTTTATTACCTACACTTATGATCTTTGGTAAACAAACAAAGGAATTACCGGGTAAGTCTCATCCTAGGCTTGCATTGAACCAGGAAAGGTGTAATAAGAATAGGATTTGGCAAACTCTAACACTTAACTCTCAGTTTTGGATCAGATAAGTCACCTCGGTCAGAAGAATTCCACCCCGGCCGAGATGTTCATCGACTGAGCGAGATGCTTTAGGGTTAAGGATAAAGACTCGAGCTTTCAGGGTCCTATTGTGATTAAGATTATTCTATCATTGTTTTTCCCACAACCTTCAGCTAATCACCCTAGAATCACACAAGGAAATCAGCCACTCATCATCATGAAAGCAATAATCAAATATAAGGGAAGAAAGTGAATAATTGAACGAGAAAACCTTAAGAGAAATGCTTCAATAACTGAATCAATTATCAAACAACAAGCGTTCCTTGGATCAAAATCCAATAAGACAAACAACAATGAAGGGAATCTAAGAGAATCTTACAAAACCCTTCAAAAGCTATAAAAGCTATAAACTTTCTTCCTTCAATCTTCCTTCAACCTTCAAAAAGGTTCTTCAAATCTCCCAACTATGGGAATGCGGCTGTTCCGGTGTGTAAGCACGTCTCCGGGTGATAGCGGATGCCTAAGCACGATCGGCGGTATAGCATGATGTGGATTTGTGGAAAATCCAACCCTTTTTATAGGAAAATTACCCTCCAAAGATAAGATATCTTAGAAAGATATTTTCCCATAAAAATAGGTAAAATATATGAGCTAAATTATCTTCTTCCTTCCAGGAATCCAACCCAAAAATATAAGATCTTCTTTCCAAAAATAAAAGATCTCAGCCAAGAATAAAATATCCTTGCCGCGTCCAAGGTGTTCGCCTTGGTTGAGTCAGCTCCTCTGGATCACCTCGGTCGAGGTGACTCTGTAGTCAACCGAGGTGAATCACAACTGAATGTGAAATCTCTCAAATCTGGTCCAAAGTGAATCTTTCATCCAATTTCATGATTCCTGGGTTCTTCCTTAAGCTCCTGAATGTAGCTCCAATGACTCCTTAGCTCCTTTTGCTCCTTTTTGATGCAAAACATGCCATTTTACCTACGATTACAACGAAACTTGGTGTAGACCTCGATTCCCGCAAAGGTAGATGAAACGACAATATAATCATATAATATACATCCAAACATGCAGATTATTGAAGATAAAACGTCTAAACCGGCCCCAGAATATAGACAATAATTCATGCTATCAAAATACCCCATACTTAGCCCTTGCTTGTCCCCAAGCAAGTTCCGAATATAAAATACAAGATAGAATGGATTATTAGTCATGAAGGTCAATGAAAAAGTCTTTAAAATAAAAACAAGCTCGAAAATCAAAACATGCTCAAAACATTTTATAAATATAAGAAAGTTGTTCATCTTTGCATAAAATCATAGAATGCATGATAAATCATAATTATCGAAATTAATCATGCATAATCCTGTTTAAACCACTAAGTCAATCAACAAGCTCGAGGTCTCAAGGGCTTCCCAAAAGAAAGGTCAAGAAACGTGTAGGGTAGGGATGTATAGAAGGTAATGTGGTGCTAGAATCCAGGAAAAGGATATCACTTCACTTTCACTTGACTTTCAACATCATCCACCAATAAGCTTTGCTTATTTCACACTTTTCCTCTTTTTTTTTTACTTTACTTTTTGGGATGCATGGACAGAGGTGCACAATAACCGAAGCCTAGGAAATCAGCAATCATCAATTTCTTGAGATGCATCAAACCCTTGATGCACATACCATGACCCGTTAGGAATATCGCTCAATCCGACTTTGGCAAGACACAAACACCCGGCTATGTGAATGGTGCCGAGTTACTCATCATCATGATTGACTTCCCCAAACCTATTCATTACTTTCTAACACTTTCATTTCCAGCCAAATTCTCAACTTTTCTTTCACCTGCTTTTCACTTGCTTGCTTCCAAATTCCCGGATAGGTAAGGGAAGGCAAATATGTATATGAGGGGCTAAGCATGATCAAGAAGAAGAAGAGAAAAGAATGAATCGCCTTGGTCTTTCCAGGAAGAAAGTGAGAGAACTCATAACGTGGTGTCAACCTTCAAATTCAATATAATTTTGATAAAACAAAGTATTAAACATGCCACAAATTTCAAACAAAGTATTTAGCAACTTAAACATATCATAAAACCTTTCAAACATATAAAGATTTCAAAACCAATCTGCAGACAAAATCTTCACTGAGGTCATATCCAGATAAGAAGCACAAAAATCATTTTCGAAAAAATTCCTTTCAGTTAAAACGCCTCGGTCGAGATGTTCTAGTCAACCGAGGTGAAGTACCTCGTTCGGCCAGAATTACTTCGGTCGAGGTCAAAATTTTTTTTTTCTTTCCAGTTTTTGACGTTTTTCTCAATCAAATAACTTGTATGCATACATGTAATCTCAGATAGATCAGAATAAAACAAAAATATCCATCAAAGTAGCATACAATCATCCATAGTCAAGTAATACATCAAATACCCCATACTTGGGACAAATTGTCCCAATAGGTCAAAATAAGTCTAGAAAATAGGTACTCACCGGACATAGCTGAGCTGCATAATAAATAAAGAAAGAAAATCCTACAAGCTCTCAATAATCACGATCCGGTGGTGGTGGTGGTGGCACATACGGGTGCTGAGATGGGTCGAAAGGATAGCCCATGACATGCTGAAACTGAATCTCAGCCATCACGTGCTGGTAGTGTAATCTCTCCTGCATCTTGCGGATCTCTAGGGACATGGCAACATAGGAATCTATCATCTGATACGTCAGATCATCGATCCGACGGTGAGCAAGTGGATCCCTCTGCCGGCGTACCCTACGCCTAGCGGGACGTGCTGGTGCTGCAACCGGCTCCTCGTCAGTCTTGTCATCATCCAAATCGATGACCGGCACACTAGTCCCGCAGTATTCGTGCCCGTATCCATAGGAACACCACCATCCTCAGCAACATAATCATCATCATCCTCAGCCTCGTCCTCCTCAGTTGGCCCCTGAGCTGCTGCAGCTGCTGCCTCTCTAGCATCCTCCATCAGTAGAATCCACGCAGTCTACCAGTAGTGTGGATCAAACACGGAGAACTGAGCTGACCATCTGATCTCTTGTGGTGCAGTCGGCTCCCATGGCATCGCCACATATGGCGTAGTAAGTTCTCGGGGAAACAATATCGTCCGAGTGATCATCTCCTAAAGTCCAAGCGGCTTGGCAGCCGCCACCATGGTACAAGCACTGAGGTCCATATCCATGTAACTCGCTATATGAGTCACAATACCTCCACAGCAGATGTCGCCCTTCCCCTTCGCCTTTATCCTATGCAAGTCCTCTGCCAGCATCAATCCAAAATCTGGGACTCCTCCAGTCACCATGTAGTATAAACTCAGAAGCTCCCCCTATCTGACCTTCTGGGGCATCTCAGTATGCGCCAGAAGAGTCTCACTGAAGATCCTGCGGGCCAGTCTAAAAGCAAGATGGAATATAATCCTCTCCTTGGATTCTCCAGGTCTCCATCTGTCAACATGCTCAACCACATGAGCTATTTGTCCCCAAAACTCCCTAGCTACAGCTCGGGAGGAAAAATCAGCAACAGTCGGGATCGGGAAGCCAAAGATATCCCGCCAGTGATCTAAGGGAACCAAGTAGTTCCGGTTCATCAACCAGTACTTCACGGCACGCTCAGTAGGCAGGTAGGAAAAGGAGCTAACAAACTCCAAGGTTGGCTCTAGATAGGCCGGAGCTCTAATCTCTGTGAACTGCTCCAGCCCCACAGCAGAAATCATACGCCTCAAGTCATCATCAATGTGGAGGCAGTCAAAAGCTGATATGTCCAAGAAGCAGGGTGCAATCACTGGACGGGCCGCTATGCGGTCATAATCATCCTGGTGTCTCTCGTGGATCACCGGTCTAGTACGGCGGGAGGAAGAAGAAGGAGAAGGAGAAGATCTGTCCCTCAAGACCAACTGCCTGTCAGAACTCATAATTTCTGGACCTATCAGACCACCTCGGTCGACCTGACAAATCTGTAGAACACCTCGGCCGAGGC
The DNA here is from genome assembly GCA_033239125.1 of Fagopyrum homotropicum. Lineage (NCBI taxonomy): Eukaryota > Viridiplantae > Streptophyta > Magnoliopsida > Caryophyllales > Polygonaceae > Fagopyrum > Fagopyrum homotropicum. The sequence goes on along the minus strand of BSWB01000007.1, from coordinate 95,644,787 downwards.
ACAGGCCGACTGGACCGAGGCGAAAAACTGCTCGATCGATTCCCTCAAAAATCCAGTTCTTTTCCCCCAAAATCACTACCAAAGGTTCCTATGGGGTACTTTATCCTTTTCTCAGCAAATGCAGGGGCAACCAAAGCCCAATTCGAAAGGAAATAGTGGAAAAAGAGGAGGGTTAGGGTTTTTTTAATTTTTACCCCGATTCGGTCGATTCGGTACGTTCTTTCTGCAGATTGGTGCTTGGAATGCGATCCTCTACCCTTTCCTATCAGTTTGGAAGCAAGAATCATCGAAAACGAGCGAAGAACGGAGGAGCGAGGTGAAAAATGCGCCGCGGTCGAGAAGAGGGTAAAGAGAAGAGAGAGAAATCTTCAGCCCTTTTTATACCCTTTTCTAGAACTGCTGTCACCTCGGTCGAGATGGTCTCGACTGGACCGAGGTGTACGGACCGAGGTGAGTCTTCAGAAACCCTAATCGCCTCGGTTGCCCAAGAATCATCTCGGTCGAGGTGCTGTGACAGCAACCGAGATGTGTCTCAGTCAAACTCCGTCTTCTCGTATTCTCGAACTTCTGTCCTTCCTGTCGTGCTCCTGGGTTGTATTCCTTCCTTAGATGTCACCTGTTATATGTCTAAGACGCCAAAAACAAAACAAAGCAAAACAAAAGCAAACTATCTAAAGCTAGACTAGAAAAAGGGAAAAGAAAGCAATACCTTGGGTTGCCTCCCAAGAAGCGCTTGATTTAAGGTCGCTAGCTGGACCGTACGGCGTCTCTCAAACGAGGTATAGCGACGCAACCTCCTCAACCGGAACTTCCGGTTTGTATTTCTTAAGTCTATGACCGTTGACCTTGAAGCTTCCACTCGTTTCTCCCCAAATCTCAACTGCACCATGAGGGAAAACATGTTTCACAACATAAGGTCCGGTCCATCTAGATTTTAACTTACCTAGAAAGAGGCGGAGGCGGGAGTTGAAGAGTAGAACTAAGTCTCCTTCTTTAAGCTCCTTTGGAATGATGCGCTTGTCATGCCATTTCTTCGTCCTTTCTTTATAGATTTTGGCATTCTCATAAGCGTTCAAACGCAGCTCCTCCAACTCATTGATATCCAATAGCCGCTTCTCGCCGGCTTCCTTGATGTCGAAGTTCAACAATTTGATTGCCCAATATGCCTTGTGTTCTAACTCAACGGGCAAATGACAAGACTTCCCATATACCAAATTATAAGGGGTGGTACCAATGGGAGTCTTGAATGCGGTCTTGTGAGCCCAAAGAGCATCGTCCAACTTCATGGACCAGTCCTTCCTTGTCCTAGAGACGGTCTTCTCTAAGACTTCTTTAATTTCTCTATTCGAGATCTCAACCTATCCACTAGTTTGAGGGTTATAAGGTGTTGCTACCTTGTGGTTCACCCCATACTTCGATAGAAGTGCCTTAAACTTCCGGTTGATGAAATGCGTCCCTCCATCATTGATGATGATGCGTGGAGTCCCAAAACGTGGAAAGATAGTCTTGTTAAAGAACTTCACAACCACCATGGCGTCATTAGTGGGAGAAGCAATGGCTTCAACCCATCTAGAGACGTAATCAACTGCTAGAAGAATATAAAGGTTTCATCCGGATGATGGGAAAGGTCCCATGAAATCTACTCCTCATACATCAAAAATCTCAACCTCTTGTATGTTATTGAGTGGCATCTCATTCCTCCTCGATAAATTTCCTGTTCTTTGGCATGCATCACAAGAGACAACAAACGTTTGCACATCCTTAAATAATGTGGGCCAAAAGAAACCGGAACGTAATACCTTAGCGCATGTCTTGTTGGCGCTAGCATGCGCTCCACAAGGAAGTGAGTGACAATGCCGTATGACGCTATTAACTTCATCTTCCGGAACGCATCTTCGAAGCATCCCATCCGGCCCGCGCTTGAATAGCAGCGGTTCATCCCAGTAGTAATGGCGTACGTCCTTGAAGAATTTCTGCCTTTGAGCGTACGTCAATCCGGGTGGTATTTCCTGGCAAACAAGATAATTAACAATATCAGCATACCAAGGTCCTTTATTATCAGAAATTTGGTGGAGAGAATGTTCCACCAACTGAGTATGAATGTTAGAGAAGGGAGTAAGAAGTTTGTTATTTTCAGTGATCTCAATTGACATCATCTCGCTTTCGACCTCGGTCGAGGTACAGAGGGGTTGACCGAGATGTTCTTCGGTCACCTCGTTCGGTCCAGAAAGTGCCTCGGTCGAGGTACTGCAACTGGAACCGAAACTGGAGATCTTCTTCTCCTGGATTAGTCTTTCAGTTTTAGCTCCTGGATCTTCTTCCAGCGCCTTTAAGCTCCGTATATCTGCATCACAAGAAGCATCTATACCTTCCTCCATTAAACTAAAACTAATAACTTTTTCAAGTGGATCGTTAATAAGGATAGAGCTCACCAATTCTCTTGATTCTTCTTCATCATAGATGTTGAAGATATCATCTCCTAGCTGCTCTCCCTTCATAGCCGCAAGTAATGCGAATTCCACTTCATCTCCGCCAATGTTGAACTTTAGCTTGGCGTTCTTACAATCCACATTGCAACCCGAAGTTGCTAGAAATTGTCTTCCGAGAATGATAGGGACAGGATAATCTGCGGGAATATCAAGCACAACAAAGTCTATAGGTAAATAGAAGTTACCTAACTTAACCGGAACGTCTTCTAAAATGCCCACGGGATGGGTAATGGAGCGGTCCGCCATGTATAACCTTATCTTAACCGGCTTGGGCTCTCCAAGTCCGATCTTAACACATAGCTCCAGCGGAATGATGCTCACGCTGGCTCCTAGTTCACATAAGGCTTCACAAGTGACATCCCCTACTTGAATGGGAATGCAAAATGAGCCGGGATCTCTTAACTTGGGTGGCATCTTCTCCTTCATGATTTGAATAATCTCCAAGGATTTAGATGTCATCCTTACTTCACCAAAGTCTTCCAGCTTCCTTTTCCTTGATAGAATCTCTTTCAAGAACTTCCCATAGGCGGGCATCCCTAGAATAGCATCAAGGAAAGGAATATTAATGTGTAGTTTATTCATCAAGTCAAGGAACTTACCAAAATGCTTGCCTAGATGTGCTCTGGCCCTTGACTGGGGGAATGGAAGTGGTGGTTTATATGCAGGAGGTGGAATATAAACTTCAGTTTTCTCCTCCGCTTTCTGTGGCTCCACCTCGGTTGGTATCTCGGCCGAAGTGTTCTTCGACTACACCTAGACCGAGGTGGTCTTCGTCTGTACTGGCATCGACCGAGGCGCTAGATCTGCAGTCTTCAGTCCACTACTCGTCGTTATGGCCATAATTTGGCCCTTAGGGTTGCTTTCCGTCCTTGTTGGAAGCTTTCCTGGATCTCTTGGTGCTTCATTCGCCTTATTGAAGAATTGTTGTTCTAAGGCTTTTTGTGCCTTCGAAATGGAAGTCATGGATGTCTCCATAGAGCTTAGCTTGATTAAGATGGCCTCCAGCACTGCGTCTTTCTTTTCTGGCTGGGACAAACTCGATCCTTGCTCCTGGCTCTTTAATGGAGTAGAAGAAGAAGAGGAAGAGAGGAAAGGATTAGAGGAATCATTCAAATTGGAGTTAGAATGATGGTTACCCGAATTTTGGTTGTTTGCCCTCCAATTATTGTTGTTGGATCCTCTATTGTTGTTGTAGTTGTTGTTCCGGGAACCGTTGTTGTTGTTACGGTATCCATTGTTGTTCCTTGATCATTGATCTTCCTTCTTGGTTTGAGCAACTAAGAGTTCCTTCAATTGTTTCACGTCATTCTTCAAAGACGTGAGTTGATTGTTGTTAGGCGGAGCATCTTGAAAGTTGACTCTTTTAACTCCACCTTCAGCTCCTTGGTGGGAGTATTTCTCCATGTGCAAAGCTTGCTTCTCTATAAACTCCCAAGCTTCGTCAATCGGCATGTCCATGAACGTGCCGGCGGATAGTAGTTGAAGGTTGAACTGGGTGCTTCCGTCCAGTCCCTTGAAGTATATCTCCAACAACTCTATCTTTGGAATCCCATGATGTGGGCAATCCAAAAGAATGTCTTTAAACCTCTTCCATGACTTGGACAAGCTCTCCTTGTCCTTCATGATGAATGCATTAATCTTCCCTCTCATTTCAGCGGTGTTAGAGGGGGGAAAGAATTTAGTCAAGAATTCCGTCGTCATCTCCTCCCAAGTACTAATTTTTCATGGAGGAAGAGATTGATACCAAGTAAGAGTTCTATCTTTCAAAGAGAAGTAGAAAGGCCTTAGCTTGTAGTTGTTGTTTTCCAGCCTTGAAGGTCTCAAGGTCTCCATCAAGATCTCATAGTTTTGTAGATGTTGATGTGGAGATTCCCTCTCTAGCCCTCCAAACTGGCATTGGCGAATCATGGAAAGAACTTGCGGTCAAAGCTCATAATCATGGTCCGCTGGATCACCTAGGTCGACTCCTGGGCGCCTCAGTTGTTGGTTAGGGTCCATCCTCTGCCCTAGGGTTTGTGGAATACCTGCAAAAAGAACATCTCGGACAGGCATCCGAGGTGGAAGTATCTCGGCCGGGGAGACAGGTACTGGATTCTGCCTCGGTCGAGGATCTGGAGAAGGGTCTTGCCTCGGTCGAGGATCTGGGTTCGGTCGAGGTAGATACTAGTCTCGTAAAGCTGCCATATCTGCTTCGATCGCATAAGTCCTTGCGCGAGTTTCTTCCCTCTCCAGTATCAGCTCTTCTTTGCTGAGGCGTAGCTGTTCTAACGCCTCCTTCAATTCGGCCTCAAGATCGTGATTGTCTTGGTCGGCCATCTTCGCTTCTTTCAAGCGTCTTTTGTATGTCTTTTCTCGTTCGGGATCGTAAGGAACGATTTCCTTCCTAGCGCGGGTTCTACGCATAAACCTAAAAATAACCTGCGAAAGTCACTCAAGTAGAGTGGTTAGTAGAAACACGGGCAAGTGCCCCAAAAGCAAACCGCAACCGGCTCAGTCTAGACCAAGGATGCGAACCCGCAGTGTACGGCGCCAAAAACTTGTTCGCTCCAAACGGTGTGTGCAAGCTTTAAATTTATAACCCTAGATGTAAGCTTAAAACAAGGATGCGAACCCGTAGTGTACGGGTCAATCGTAGTAAAAAGCAAGAAATTCCAGGGGTCGATCATAAGGACTTAATGAAACAAAACAGGTAGAGGTTTGTCAATGCAACTACTAACCACAAAAGTGATCAAACCAATCAAAGATGATAAAAATTCAATTAAGGAAATATGCAATTCTAGGGATTAAAGCATCTAGTTGTGGTTCCAACTCAAGATCTAAAGATAAGCGGACAAAGCTGAGATATTTGCATAGGGAAGGTGTTACTAAAGTGGAATAGATCACCGGGCAAGTCTCACTACTCACTAATCCCAAACCGTAACTCCTATTACCGGGTAAGTCTCAAGGAATCAAAGTAAAGAACTATAACCTCAAACTAACACTCCAACTAAGGGAATAGAATCAACCTTTACCGGGTAAGTCTCATGCTAACTCACATAGATGGGATGAAAGCACACTCAAACCCCAATAAAGGATAAACCTTTATTACCTACACTTATGATCTTTGGTAAACAAACAAAGGAATTACCGGGTAAGTCTCATCCTAGGCTTGCATTGAACCAGGAAAGGTGTAATAAGAATAGGATTTGGAAAACTCTAACACTTAACTTTCAGTTTTGGATCAGATAAGTCACCTCGGTGAGAAGAATTCCACCCTGGCCGAGATGTTCATCGACTGAGCGAGATGCTTTAGGGTTAAGGATAAAGACTCGAGCTTTCAGGGTCCTACTGTGATTAAGATTATTCTATCATTGTTTTTCCCATAACCTTCAACTAATCATCCTAGAATCACACAAGGAAATCAGCCACTCATCATCATGAAAGCAATAATCAAATATAAGGGAAGAAAGTGAATAATTGAACAAGAAAACCTTAAGAGAAAGGCTTCAATAACTGAATCAATTATCAAACAACAAGCGTTCCTTGGATCAAAATCCAATAAGACAAACAACAATGAAGGGAATCTAAGAAAATCTTACAAACCCTTCACAAGCTATAAAAGCTATAAACTTTCTTCCTTCAATCTTCCTTCAACCTTCAAAAAGGTTCTTCAAATCTCCTAACTATGGGAATGCGGCTGTTCCGGTATGTAAGCACGTCTCCGGGTGATAGCGGATGTCTAAGCACGATCGGTGGTATAGCATGATGTGGATTTGTGGAAAATCCAACCCTTTTTATAGGAAAATTACCCTCCAAAGATAAGATATCTTAGAAAGATCTTTTCCCATAAAAATAGGTAAAATATATGAGCTAAATTATCTTCTTCCTTCCAGGAATCCAGCCTAAAAATATAAGATCCTCTTTCCAAAAATAAAAGATCTCAGCCAAGAATAAAATATCCTTGTCGCGTCCAAGGTGTTCGTCTCGGTCGAGTCAGCTCCTCTGGATCACCTCGGTCGAGGTGACTCTGTAGTCAACCGAGGTGAATCACAACTGAATGTGAAATCTCTCAAATCTGGTCCAAAGTGAATCTTTAATCCAATTTCATGATTCCTGGATTCTTCTTTAAGCTCCTGAATGTAGCTCCAATGACTCCTTAGCTCCTTTTTCTCCTTTTTGATGCAAAACGTGCCATTTTACCTACGATTACAACGAAACTTGGTGTAGACCTTGATTCCCGCAAAGGTAGATGAAACGACAATATAATCACATAATATACATCCAAACATGCAGAGTATTGAAGATAAAACGTCTAAACCGGCCCCCAGAATATAGACAATAATTCATGCTATCACATAGTGCCGTTTACCGAACGATATCCTTCCGGTTGATGGAGCACACTTACCATTTGTCTATTGCTCAGTTTGGAGCGCTGTTTGGTTTTGTTGATACGTTCAATGGGACATTCCCTAGAGGTGCTAGAGCTAAAGAGTTTTGGGGAGAGATTGTTGTGGTGGTTGGTCATGAGGATCGTTGGCAACCAGCCGACTCGAAGGCGAAGTTGATCTACAACCTTACCTTCAAGATTGCCCATAGGATCCTTTCCAAGTGCCTTTTCCCTAGGACCGAGACTCCCCAAAAACTCAAGGCTGATGAGCTTTTTATCGTCTATTGTATGGCGGCCGGTCATTCTCCGGATTACGCCACTATGCTTGCCTCCACCCTTAGCAAGATTAAGAATAAATCAGCGGGAAACATTGGTTATGGAGGGATACTGACATACATAGCTAAACAGTTTGGAGTAGAATTTCCAGCTTGTGAGATGGTCGCGGTTGCGAGGCCTTTGGGGCTTCAAGGATTCATGACTACGGGACTCTTGATTCCCCGCCACCATGGTCCACCCTTTCTCTCCATGCCATGGGAGGACAAGGGAGGTAGAGGTATTCCATGGAGCGTTCATTACTCTATTAGGAGAAGGCAGAATTGGAAGGCTTGTTTGTTCCGATGCATGCCAACCTCTTAGGAGCTCCACCTTACATTCCCGATGATATACCTGCTGAGGAGGCTGATGATGATGACGCTGTTGATGAGGAGATGGGAGGTGATGAGTTCCCGGACATTGGAGGAGTTGAGGGAGCTTTTGGAAATTTTCCAGGTCAACCAGCGGATTTCTAGAAGCCGACTAGGAGATCTACCTACCACCAGCAGCCTTCCGCTTCTTCCTCCTCCCGACGTGCTAGTGTGAGTGATGGAGGATCCGTCGTCTTGGATGGGTGCTCCTCCTACTTAAATGGGGGAACCACCGGAGTGGATGCAGCAACTACCCGCTTTGATGGACCAACATCCAGAGTGGGTTACCGGCATTACACGGAGGATGGATGATTTAGAGACACGCTTTAGTGAGCACGATGATGAGCACCGCGAAAACGCGACGATTCTCCGTGATGTTTACCGGCAGCAGTTTGGGCTTCCATTCGACCCCAACTTCTTTCCCTACCCACCACTGCCTCCTATGGAGTGACATGATTTGCATGGTTCGAGCTACATCACCACCTTCGTGAGTTTTCTTAGTTCTTTTTTCTTTGCTTTTTTCTTACATTGAGGATAATGTGTATTCTAAGTATGGGGTGGGGTATGACTCTCGTTGATGTAATATTTGACACATATGCTTCGCTTTATCCACGAACATTTGCATCTTTCTTTTCATTGTCACTCGTTTCCTTTATTGCATTGCATTTTTAAGCTTTAGAAAACCCATAAAAATTTGAAAAATTTTGAAAAACTATTGTGCTTCTAGGACTAGAAATGAATTCTATGATGAATCTACTTGTGGATTGAACTTTAGATGATGTTTATGTGCTTGAGTTGAGTTGTGAATTATGAAGAAATTGAATACATTGTTTGACCTTCTCGCAAGTTTCATAATGTGAAAGTTTTTTGTCGAAATCATATTGAGGAATGAAGGTTGAAATCACATTATAAGTTCTTGCGCTTCTTTTTGAAATGATTAGGGCACCTCGATTTTCTTTCTTCTTCTTTGTTCATTTAGCCCCTCAATGAAAATGTTTGCCTCCTTTACCTATCCGGGAATTAGGAAGAGTGTAATTTTGGCATGTTTGATGTGGGAGGGCCATGAAAGAAAAATTGTGGATTCAAAGTATAAAAATAGGTTTGGGGAAGTCAATCATGATGATGAGTAATTCGGCACCATTCACATAGCCGGGTGTTTGTGTCTTGTCAAAGTCGGATTGAGTGTTATTCCTAACGGATTATGGTATGTGCATAAGGAGTTTGAGGCATCTCGAAATTGAGAAACGCCAATCTCCTAGGCTTCGGTTTTTGTGCACCGCTGTCCATACTTTCAAAAACTAAAGTCGAAAAATAATTTTGTGCTAGAAAGGGAGAGCAAAGCTCTCAATTGGTGGTTGACTCAAGTTTGCAAAAAGAAAAGAGTTTGTGTTGCTCCTTTTTCCCGGATTTTTGCACCACATTCCCTTATATGTTTCCCACCAATTCACGTTTCTTGACCTTTGCTTGAAAGTCCTTAAGATCTATGGAATGTTGTTTGACTTGGTGATCTAAATTGGAGTTTCACTTGATTGATTTTGACATTGCTTTGGGGTTATGATGTTTGTCTTGAAGCTTTTGCAATATATGATGTTTCTTTTGCTTAACATGATTCGGTTTATGTACATAGAAGTTTTTAAAGAGACATGAAGCAAGATTTGAGGGTGATCTGTTGATTAGAAGCACAATACCAAAAAGATTGTTTTACCTTATTTTGCATTCATATTTCATTCTACCTTGTGTTCTAGCTTTTGAAAACCATGCTTGGGGACAAGGTAAGAGGCAAGTATGGGGTATTTTGATAGCATGAAATATGACGATATTTTAGGCACATGTTTTGGTTGTTTTTCCCCTTCTTTTGTGTATATGGGTAAGAGTTTGAAGCATTTATGAGCATATTCACATATTATGTCAGTATAGAGATCTACACAAGCTTTGTTGTGTTTTTAGGTGAATAAAGGCTTGAATTGGAGCATAAATGAGGTAAGTAGGAGTATTTGACATGCTAGGCATCAAGGGGATGAATTGGAATAGCTAAGGAAGGAGCATGATTAGAAATCTTTATGAAACAAAATCTTTTACGAAGGATTTGGACTTTGCACGGCCAAACACAAAGGAACCACGGCCGTGGTTTACTTATTAGGGTTGTGGAAAAGCATGTCGAGAGCAAGGAGGTCATTCCACGCTGGTTCCACTGGCGTGGAATATTTCTCTTGGCCGTGGTTCTTGTAACGGTCGCCACGTGTCATATTTGCCATGTCAACAATGGTTATTAGGCTTTTGTGACCATACTTCTCTCCTATAAGAAGGTTGAAGAAAGGAGAAAAATAGAGGTCTTGCATCCAGCGACATTTCGTAGCATTGCTTAGGGAGATTTCGAGAAGATTTTATTGCGTAGATTGGAAGATTTGGAGAAGTACGCATTTGAAGATTGCGTACTCACAAAAGATCTTAGGATTTCATCTTGAAGGCGGATTGACACCGTGTTCTTCTTTGTTCCTTGAGATTTGTGAGAGATTCTTACTCTATTCTACATCCATTGAACTCAAGTTACGATTATTGTGTTTGATTAACATTCGTTTTGTGTTTATCATTGAGATTTCAAGGTTTTACCTTTTCTCCCTTTTATATTTGATCATTGATTTCATTATGATGATTAATGGCTAAAACCCTTAAGCGATTCCAAGGTGAAGGGTTGATAGTTGTGGCATAGATGATGATAGATTGAACCAAAACAAATTGGACCCTGAGAGTTGCGAGAAACCTCATTGTCGAGGCTTTCCACGACCTGTTCTTGAGTTCCACGGCCGTGGTTCTTCAAGATTTTACTGTGGCTTTCCTCTTTCCTACGTCCTTTGCTTTTGCTTTGATCCAAAGTAAAGATTTGCTTTAAACTATCCTTGGCTTACCTTTTCTAGGTAGTAGTGAGACTCAACATCCTCTACTTTTGTTTCGAGTGTCACAACCTTAACCGTTTTGGCTTATCTTTGATTCCCTTGGGTTTGGGCATGGGTGTTTGAGAGTTTAATCTTATCTTTAGATCCATTCTATATTGCAGCCTCAAAAACCGTTATAGAGAGAGCCTTTGGGTGAGATATATTAGTTTTGGAACTTCACCGTACAATTCCCTACCTTAGATATACCTTTGCAATCCCGACTCTGTCCTTATACCTTTAGAACATCTTGAATCGATTGCTATAATTTGATACCTGAATCCTTAGAATCGTTGTTTTCCCAATTATCTTTACAAAAGCTTTTATTTGCCTTACGATTTTGTGAACTGAATTTATCCCCCCAAATCCCTGAGTTCGATACTGTGGAATTCTTGCTTTACTATGCCGATCCGTACACTACGGGTTCGCTTTGCTTAATTTCAGTTTTTATAAATTTAAGACTTTGACGCACACACTTTAGGGGCGAACAAAAAACATTTTTCACAATGTAAGGTCTTATCCATCTAGATTTCAACTTACCTGGAAAGAGGCGGAGGCGGGAGTTGAAAAGTAGAACAAGATCTCCTTCTTTAAGCTCTTTAGGGACGATATGCTTGCCATGCCATCTCTTCGTCCTTTCCTTGTAGATTTTGGCATTTTCATAGGCGTTTAAGCACAACTCCTCCAGCTCATTAATGTCTAAAAGTCTCTTCTCTCCGGCTTCCTTGACGTCGAAATTCAACCACTTGATTGCCCAATATGCCTTGTGCTCCAGCTCGACGGGTAGATGACAAGACTTCCCATATACCAAATTGTAAGGGGTGGTACCAATGGGAGTCTTGAATGCGGTCCTATAAGCCCAAAGAGCATCATCCAGCTTCATGGACCAATCCTTTCTTGTCCTTGAAACTGTCTTCTTCAAAATTGCCTTGATTTCTCTATTCGAGATCTCCACGTGCACACTAGTTTGAAGGTGATAAGGGGTTGCTACCTTGTGGGTTATCAAATACTTGGATAAAAGTGCCTTGAACTTCCGGTTGATGAAATGTGTCCCTCCATCGCTGATGATGATACGCAATGTCCCAAAACGTGGGAAGATAGTTCTATTGAAGAACTTCACAACCACCATGGCGTCATTAGTAGGAGAAGCAATGGGTTCCACCCATCTAGATACGTAATCAACAGCTAAGAGGATGTAAAGCTCCCTCAACCTCCTGAATATTGTTGAGTGGCATCTCGTACCTTCTAGACAAGCTCCCTGTTCTTTGGCATGCATCACAAGAGACAACAAACGCTTGCACATCCTTAAATAATGTAGGCTAAAAGAAACAAGAACGTAATACCTTAGTGCACGTTTTGTTAGCGCTAGCATGTCCTCCACAAGGAAGTGAGTGACAATGCCGTATGACACTAGCAACTTCATCCTCCGGAATGCATCGTCGAAGCATCCCATCTGGACCTCTCTTGAAGAGTAGAGGTTTATTCCAATAGTAATGGTGTACATCCTTGAAGAACTTCTTTCTTTGAGCGTAAGTCAATCCGGGAGGTACTTCTTGACCAACAAGATAGTTGACAATATCAGCATACCAAGGCTCTTTACCATCAGAAACTTGGCAAAGCAAGTGCTCCACCAATTGTGAGTGATCATCAAAGAATGAATCAGAAAGATCGTCGTTCTCAGTTGACATCATCTCGCTTGCTATCTCGGTCGTGGTCCAAGGTGGGTGACCGAGGTGTTCTTCCGATAAGAGCACCTCGCTTGCTCTAGAAAGTGTCTCGGTCGAGGTACTAGAACTGGGACCGAAACCTAACGTGCTTTTCTTATCCTGAATTAGTTTATCAAATCTAGCTCCTGGATCTGCTTCCAATGTTTCCAAGCTTCGCACATCTGCATCACAAAAGACATCTATACCTTCCTCCATCATACTAAAACTTAAAACTTTTCAAGAGGATCTTTAATAAGGATAGAGCTCACCAATTCTCTATAATCTTCTTCATCATAGATGTTGAAGATGTCATCTTCCAAAGGCTCTCCCTTCATTACAGCCAACCATGCAAACTCCATATGATCGCCACCAATGTTGAACTTCAACTTGGCGTTCTTACAATCAACGTTGCAACCCGATGTTGCTAGAATTGGTCTCCCGAGAATGATAGGAATGGGATAATATGCGGGAATGTCTAGCAAAATAAAGTCTATAGGTATGTAGAAATTACCTAACTTGATGAGAGCATCCTCCAAGATACCAACGGGACGGGTAATGGAGCGATCTGCCATGTATAACGTCATCTTTACGGGCTTGGGCTCTCCAAGACTGACTTTCTCACATAGCTCCAGTGGAATGATGCTCACGCTAGCTCCTAGATCACATAGTGCATCATAATTCACATCCCCAACTTGGATGGGAATGCAAAACGAACCGGGATCTCTTAACTTAGGTGGCATCTTTTCCTTCATGATTTGAATGAGCTCCAAAGATCTAGAGGTCATCCTTACTTCACCAAAATCTTCCAGTTTCCTCTTCCTTGATCAGATCTCTTCCAAAAACTTTCCATAGGCGGGCAATCCTAAAATAGCATCAATGAAAGGGATGTTAATATGTAGTTTATTCATAAGGTTAAGAAACTTACCAAAGTGCTTGTCTGGATGTGCCCGCGCCCGTGACTGAGGGAACGGGGGTGGTGATTTATAAGGAGGAGGTGGAACATAAACTTCAAATTTATCTTTCGCTTTTAGGGGCTCTATCTCGGTTGGCACCTCAACCGAGGTGTTCCTCGTCTGATCGTGGTCTGACCGAGGTACTAGATTTGCAGTCTTCAATCCACTGATTGTTGTGATAGCCATGATATGCCCTTTTGGGTTGTTGTTTGTCCTTGCTGGATGTTTTTCAGGATCTCTTGGTGCTTCATTCACCTTGTTGAAAAATTGTTGTTCTAAGGCATTTTGTGCCTTCGAAAATGAATTCATAGATGCCTCCATAGCGTTGAGCTTGATCAATATTGCCTCTAGCACAACGTCCGGTTTCTTGGGTGGATGGGACGAGCTTGATGCAGGATCCTGGCTTCTCAATGGAGTAGAAGAAGAAGAGGGAGTGTCAAGAGCATTTTCAGCATGAGAATAAGGGTTACCGGAATTTTGTTGATTTGATCTCCAATTGTTGTTGGAATTTCTGTTGTTGTTGTAGTTGTTCTTCCGCGGCCCTAGATAATTGTTTCTTCCTTGGTATCCATCATCTTGCTCATTCTTCGTTGAACTACTAAATGTTCCTTCAATGCCTTCACTTCATTGTTAAGCGAGGTGAGTTGATCTCCATTTGATGTTGTATCTTTAAAGCTAACTCTCCTTGCTCCATCTTCAACTCTTTTATGGGAATATTTCTCCATGTGTAAAGCTTGCTTTTCAATGAAATCCCAAGCTTCATCTATCGGCATATCCATGAAAGTGCCAGCGGAAAGTAATTGGAGCTTGAATTGAGTATCTCCATCCAAACCCTTGAAGTGTATCTCCACCAACTCGATCTTTGGAATCCCATGATGTGGGCAATCCAACAAAAGGTCCTTGAACCTCTCCCATGACTTAGACAAACTTTTCTCGTCCTTCATAATAAAAGCATTGATCTTGCCCCTCAATTCAGCGGTCTTTGATGGGGGAAAAAACTTAGTAAGAAACTCCGTCGTCATCTCTTCCCAAGTGTTGATTTTTCCAGCCGGAAGAGATTGATACCAAGCAAGCGCCTTGCCTTTTAATGAGAAGTAGAAAGGCTTCAACTTATAGTTGTTGTTCTCCACTCTTGATGGTCTCAAAGTCTCCATTAGAATCTCGTAGTTTTGCAAATGTTGATGTGGAGACTCTCTCTTCAAACCTCTGAATTGACATTTTTAAATCATGGTTTGTCGAAGTTCATAATCATGCTCAGTTAGATCTCCTAGATTGACTCCTGGACGCCGGACTTGCTGATTGGGGTCCATCCTCTGACCTATGGTTTGTGGAACTCAAGAAAATAGAACATCTCGGTCTACCATCGGCAGCATCCGGGGTGGTGGTTGTATCTCGGCCGGTGCAACTGAGACCGGGTCTTGCCTCGGTCGAGCAACTGGGACCGTCGAGGTAAAAACTAAGCCCTTAGAGCAGCCATATCAGCTTCAATTTCTTCAATTCTTGCACGAGTCTTGTCCCTTTCTCGCTACAATTCCTCTTTACTGAGGCGAAGCTGTTCCAATGCCTCTTTCAATTCGGCTTCAAGATCGCGATTATCTTGATCGACCATCTTAGCTTCTGTCAATCTTCTTTTATATGTCTTTTCTGGTTCGGGATCGTAAGGAACGATTTCTTTCTAGTACAAGTTCTTCGCATAAACCTAAGGAAAGATCCTGCAAAATCACTCAAGTAATTGAACGGCAATAGCCCCGAAAGACAACCGAAACCGAACTAGGTCTTGACCAAGTCTCCGGCAACGGCGCCAAAAACTTGTTCGCTCCAAAAGGTGTGTGCAAGCTTTAATATTTATACAAAGTAGACTTGCAAATAGTGAACCCACAATGTACGGATCGACAGTAATAAAAGGAAGAATTCCAAGGTCGAACACAGGGACTATGGTGAAACAAAGAACGGTATTTCAGGTTGTCAATTAAAAACAAGCAACAAAGCAACGATATCAAAGATGATGTAATAATCAGGTAAAGGGAATGCAGATACTAGATATTAAAGCATCCAGTTGTGGTTCTGACTCAAGATCTCAAAGAATAACGTGGACAAAGCCGAGGTTTGCAAAGGGAAGGTGTTTCTAAGGTGGGAATAGATCACCGAGTAAGTCTCACTACTCACTATCCCAAACCAAAGATCCTCTCACCGGGTAAGTCTCAAGGTACTAAGGAAAGGAACTATAATCTCAAACCAACACACCACCCAAGGGGATAGAATCAACCTTTACCTGGTAAGTCTCAGGCTAACTCTCAAAGATGGATGAAGGCACACTCAAATCCCATTAAAGGATAAACCTTTATTACCTAACACTCATGATCTTGGGTATACAAACAAATGAATCATCGGGTAAGTCTCATCCTAGGCTTGCGTTGAACCAGGAAAGGTATAACAAGGATAGGATTTGGCAAACAGAAACCTCAACTCAAATAAGGATCAGGAAAGGGCTCGCCTCACTTCAGTAAATGTACCATCTCGGTCGAGATGTTCCACGACTGACCGAGGTGTTCGTCGGTTAAGGTAAAGGCTCGAGCTTTCACGGGCACTGGGGTAAAGGCTCATTCTTTCATCGTCTTTCCCACAACTTTCAGCCAATCACCCTAGAATCGCATAAAGAACTTAGCTAACAATCATCATGATAACAATAATCAAATATGTGAGAAAGGAATCAATATTCAAACAAGAAAACCTTAACACAAAGGTCTCAATAACTGAATCCAACAATCAAACAAACAATCAGCGTTCCTCAATCACAATCAGAAAAGACAACAATCAAACCAAACTAAGGAATTCTTACAACTTCCTTCAAAGCCAACTTCAAACTAGCTTCCTTCCTTCCTTTATCTTCAACCTTGAAACTTCCTTCCAACTCTGGAGAACTCTGCTCCTTGATCCGGATATTCCGAGATAATTTAACCTTCAGAAATCAACCTCTTTATATAGGAGAATCACCTTTCAAAGATAAGATATCTTAAAAGAAAATTTCCATCTATAAAATATCTTCCAAAGTTCTAAAATATATCAGCCAAAAGATATGCTTCCTTCTAGAAATCTATCCTAAAATATGTAATATTCACTTTCCACAAATAGAAGATCTCAGCCAAAGATAAAGATCTCGTGTACCATCATCACTTCGCCACGGTCCAACCTATCTTGAAGATCAACTCGGTCGAGGTGGCACTGTAGTCAACCGAGGTGAATCTCAACTAAGCGTAGATCTCTCTGATGTGGTCCAAAATCAATCTTCTATCTTATTTCCATGCTTCCTGAGCCTTTCTTGTAGCTCCTCAATGCTCCAGAATGTAGCTCCAATGACTCCTCAATGCTCCAGAATGTAGCTCCAATGACTCCTTAGCTAGCTCTATTTCGTTCCAAAACGTGCCATTTTCCCTATAATCGCAACGAAACTAGGTGTAGACCTTGATTCTCGCAAAGATAGACAAAAAAACATAATGATCAAAGAATATACATCCATACATGCATATTTAAAATAGCTCGAGTCATACATGTACTCCCTCAGCCGTCACACCTGAAACTTAGTGAACATCCTCTGCTCTCAGCGGCCACGCCATTCGGTAAACTACTTCCCAACTCGAGCCAAGATCTTAAAAAGGTCCAATATATCGGAACTTAACTTCCATTTTTAATGACCACCACGTATGACGCCTCACGTCCGTGATATCCTTGACTTAACTCGTCTCGTATCTGAACCCAAGAGGTTCGTACCTCCCATTTGTACACGCCTTCTAGCGATTTAGATCGGCTAGATCCGCCTTTGGACCATCGCTACTTGATAGAGGTCGTCCCATATCTGCTCAAGGCCATCCCTACATACACTATCCAAATTCCAACACCACGGTATACTACACTTCACTTCCGTCCATAAAATTCCTCACCAAGGGCCATCATAAACGATATATCTCAACTATCACAATGAAAAAGCTCGATCCAAGGGGAGGTATCATGTCTACCCTTACACTCTACCTCGCACACGTGCTCTCTATACAGCGTTCAAGGTCACAAAAGCCCTCTCTACTTGACCAACTATCTTGGGATGGAACTGTCATAAAAGACAATTGGGCCCCTAAGCGGCACGATCCGAATCTCGAACAATCCCGAGATGAATCGTCCATTTGGATCCGAGGTAACGATACTCGGTATCCCATGTAATCTCACTATTACTTAGTATACTCCACACTAGCTGACTCATCGGCCCTGTTTCCCCAAAAGGGAATAAAATGCGTTGTCTCCGTTGGTTGGTCCATAATGACCCAAACACGTCAAGCTATTACCTCGTCTCAAACCGGTAATAACCTCTATAGAGGTGTCCGCCCACTCTCATTGCTTAACTTGCGGTGGATGAAGTCCTCTTTCTGTCTTAGGGTGCTCAAGCTTGACCTGACGATGGGTCACATACTGGCTATGCACTTAGCCATATCGGCCTTAAGCCCACTTCACTAATGTGAAACATCACCAATCCGAATACCTCTTACCACACCAGGGTGAACTAGTAAGGGTAGTGTGAGCCTTCTGGAGACTCTATCTCAGCTCTCCGTTATAAGTACACAAAGACGCTCCTGGTGTCTCAATAAAACTGTCAACCCCTGAAGGTAACTATGGGGTCTCTCCTCGGGACCTTCTATCCCGGATCTTTCTCAAAGCCGTTCCAATCCCACGATTTTGTCGGGTCACTTCACAGATTGTCTAAGTTAATAAACTGAGGCCAAACCGTCAGTTAAGTTCTTGCTTCCCCTTGAAGCGTCCACTACTAAGGGTGATGCTAATCTCATTCACCTACCCTGGATGATACCAAAATCATAAGACCGAAGTCCTTAACCAACCCTAACCATCACCTTTAGTGGATATTCAGCTCTCGCGGAGCGAATATGTATACACATGATACCCTTATCATCCGTACAAGACTAGCATGTCACTTCGTAATAAAATGCCGACATCACTTATGCACGTGCCTTGAGACGGCTAACTCTGGACTCTTCATCGGACATTCTTCTTAAATGCCGACAATTGTCTAACTCATACGTGAAACCTCTTTTGTTACTTTATACGCATCCCAAGCCCCGCTTGGATGTATCATAATGTCATACGGTCCCCATGACTCAAAGAAAACGGAATGGAGGTCACTCACCTCTTGTGCTTCTATCAAAGCTCCACGGACACGTCTCGGACTCCACGGTCTACTCGTCTTCCTCATAAAGGAAAAAAGTGTCAAAACCATCCCACAACTTGGCGGTTATATCCCACCCACGTAAAATATGTATACCTCCTTCACATACCTTGGAGGTATTACCGAAACTATCACCCCATTTTCATTGGATAAACTTGATAACTCTCAATACCGTTACTTCTCTCAGGAAGTCACCTCAGACGTCCTCACCCACATAGATAACTCTACTTATCCTGCATATCCTGTATTACTGTCGTCCCATGTAAAGCTTGTTCCTCTCAATTCTGAGAGTACAACAAAATGTTGTCGATCAATGAGAACTCAAAGAACCCTTGTATATCTCACACATCAATAGTTGTCAGGAAAAGTTAGGTTACGGTCCACCTCATACAACAACACTTACCAATCTACAACATTTAGCATAAGCTTAGGGTCGGCCACCTTGGAACCACCCGAAACACAAATCGAATGTCATTACCGCAATCTGGTCCAAAATCCCGATGAATGGACATCTATGTAATTCCAACTCACCAATCGTACTTGTGAGTCCAAAAAAGCTTCACTACAATTGGTAGTGACCATACCGGCCAGAAACGCCGTCTTACTTAGGTCATTTCCTTTAACCACCCAAATCGGGTGACATCCCGACTGCAAATCGATCATACAAGCATTGTAATCACATGTAACTAGTTTCACGAGTCGTCCACTCTGGGGCGAAGGTACTTATCCTCAAGGATAGCCTTACGCATTTCTCGATAGCCAAAGTACAATTTCCCGACTTGTATCTTTCCTCAAAACCCGTACCAAAAGGCCATGAGGGGAAGACCGGAAGAAATTTCCCTTTCCAAACCACTGAAACTTCTAACTCATGAATTCTCAAGTACCACCACCTTAATCTTAAATCTTACAACGTTACTATAACCTCGGTCCCCCATTTCACACCATAGTTTCCATGGCTCCTTTGGGTGAGTCTAAAAACTTTGATTCATTCTTATTCGCACCAACATATTATTTGTTTCATAAGAACAAAATACCATGCATCTTCTTTACGCACCTTCCCTTCAATCCACTTGGTCCATTTATCCTGCTCAAACCTTAAAGGTTTCGATCTGTGCCGTTCCTCCATATGTCAATCTCAAGACCTAAGAAGGTCGCAAAAAGGGTCATTACAATCCCTCCTTAGGAGGTCTATTACAGTCACTTGCTTTAACCATTCAACGTTATATTGCTCAAGACAATCACACTTCTGCTAATGTACTTCTTTACTATTGACATTGAACCATATGGAAAACTCCAAGCTCTTGTTTCCGTTCTTTTATAGTCTCCGCTTGAGGTTATACCTCCCATCTACAATTCCTCAACAGGCAACCCGCACTTTATGCGTCTCGGTCATCACGGATAAGCTCATGGTTGACCTTCTCTAAGGTCGACGACTTACCATTCTTCTATACTTCATGTCACTATTCTCCTGAAGGCTACCCTCCTTGGGGTACTCCTCCTTAACTCCGTTAGCTCCTTCCATGTCCCATGCTTTCTTTCTCTTCCATAAGGTAACCATACTCTTCTCGGCCTCGCGCACCGTATAAATTGCCTTCATAGGCTTAACCGCGCCTCATGATATCTTGTAAGCGTGTCTCCTCGGTTTTGTAAGAATTGTTATGGTTTTGGCCATAAAATTGAAGTATGCCCTCGTCTGGTAGCAAAAAAATGCTGGTAATTCTAAGCAGGAAAAGGGAGATGGTATAGAACCTAAAGTTATGCAAGTTGAAGTTGCACAGACTGGAGTGACACAAACTAGAGTTACACAACCTCAAGATGAGCACCTTAAAGTGGCACAGTCTGAAAGTACTAAGTCTGAAGGTGTACAGTTTGAAGTGGTAGAGACTAAGGCTGCAGAGACTGAAGTTGCAGAGACTAAAGTTGCAAAGTCTAAAGTTGCACAATTTGAGGTTGATGATGATCATGTTGTTATAAATAAGGGAGTAATTCATACTGAGAAGGTGGAGATATGCCACGCTCAAAGCAATAAGGAGAGTGATAATGTGGAGGTATTGTCTAGTATAGTACATAGAGATATAGTCCACATGGAGGCATGACAGAGTATATGTCAACTGGGATTCATTGAGATTGATTTTCCAGTTGTACAAGGGGTTGGTAAAGGAATAGAGATGGTGGATGATGGATCACAAGAAGAGACTAGCGTGCAGGGTGAGAGTCAGAGTAATATCATACAAAAAATAGGAAAGCATGAGGTTGTACAATAGAGGGTTGTTGATAGGAGTAACACAGAAACAAGTGGAGTACTTGTGGGCAAGCAAAAAGGTGGAAATAGGTCAGTGAGAAGAATATTAACTCGAAGCAGTGTAGCCTCTGCAGATCAATCACTAGTTGAATGAGTATTCTTGCTTCGATTGTAAGGGGTTTTGCCACACCTCTGAAACAAAAAGATCTTTGCCAACTGGTGAAGAGATATAAGGTTGGGCTTGTTAATGTGTTTGAGACAAGGATGGACAATGCTACTGTCAATGTACAACAGTTGGTTCAAGGAATTTTCCCTGGATGGGAAGCAGCTTCCAATTTTCATTTACATGAATTTTGGAGGATTTTAATTTGTTAGAACCCACAGATGTTTGAGGTGGAAGTTTTTATGACTACGCGTCAATGTATATGATGTTTGGTGATATGCAGGACAACAAGTTTTAAGTTTGGAATAGCTTTAGTGTACGGGCTGCATAGAGTATCACACAGGAAAGACTTATGGATTGAGCTTGCTACTCTCTTGCCTAGTCATGATAGGCCATGGACGGTACTGGGTGATTTTAATAATGTACTTAATGCTGAAGAGAGATTGAATGGCCAACCTGTGACTATGTATGAGTGTTAGGGATTTTTTGAATATTGTCAGAATTTAGGCTTGTAGGATGTGCAGTCTTTAGGGTCCAGTATTTTTACAAGGACATATGGGACCACATGGAGTAGAATTGATAGAGTTATGATAAATGAAGATTGGGTGGCAATTGAGTTCTCATGTATTGTGCAGTTCTTAGACGTGTTTAAGTTGTCAGGTCATAAGCCTGTGATTGTTAATTTTGGGGTCAGACAATTTATAGGGAAGAGGAGTTTCAAGTTTTATAATATGTGGAGTGAACATGAGCAGTTTGATAATGTGGTTAGAGAGGTGTGGATATGACAAGTTGAAGGAACAAAGCAGTACAGGTTATGTAAAATGCTTAAAAGTTTAAAAGGGCATTTAAAGCAATTGAATAGAAGGCATTTTTCACATATTTCTTCTAGAGCAAGAGAAGCTACAGAGGTATATAACAAGTTGAGTGTTGATTTGCTGAATAATCCTGATTCAGAGGATGTTAGGCAGGAGTTTAATATTGCCAAGCGAAATGCAAAGCAATACCAAAGGTGGGAGTATCAATTTTTAGCTCAGCAGGCGAAGGCAAGGTATGATTTGTAGGGAGATAGAACAACTACATTTTTTCATGATTTAATGTGAAGGAATTTGAAGAGAGACTACATTGCTTTTGTGATGGATGGGAATAATTCTTGTACTACAGATGGGCAGTAGGTTGTAGATAGCTTTCTCAGGTTTTATATGCATTTGCTAGGTACTGAAGCAAAGGTTAATGAGCCCCCCTAATATTTAGCTGAGGTTGGACCATGTTTAAATGCTGAAACTAGTAAGGACTTGGAGACGTCAGTATCTAATGAAGAAGTTAAAGCTGCACTTTGGAGTATTGGAGATAGTACGGCACCTGAGCATGATCGGTATACATCTAAGTTTTTTTAAAAAAATATGGGATTATATTGGGAGGATTTATGCTTAGCAATAAAAGAATTCTTTTATTCTGGGAAGTTGTTGAAGCAGTGGAATCATATAATAATTTCTATTATTGCTAAGACTGGTAGAGCAATCAAATTTGAGTGGTTGAGACCTATTTCTTGTTGCAATGTTATATACAAGATTATATCAAGAATTATGGTCAGCAGAATGAAGAGCTTATTGCCAACAGTTATTGATAATGCTCAAGCAGGTTTTATTAATGGGAGGCATTTGTCTGATCAGGTTTTCTTGGTGCAGGAGATAGTTAGAAATTATGAAATCAAGAGAGGCCCGAAAATATGTATATTGAATTTAGATATTGCAAAAGCTTATGATATAGTTTCTTGGAAGTTCTTGAAATATTCTTTGTAGAATCTAGGTTTCCCTGATAAGTTTGATAAGTTTGTTGCATGGGTTATGGAATGTGTTTAGAGTGCATCATACTCTTTGAAGATTAATGGGGGGATACATGGATACTTTAAAGGGAAAATAGGATTGAGGCAATGTGACCCAATGTCTCCTTTGTTGTTTGTTATATGCATGGAATTCTTGTCAAGAATGTTGAAAGTAGCTACTGGGATCCTGCATTTAAATATCACCAAAAATGTGATAAAATGAAGATTACTCATCTGGCTTATGCAAATGATTTAATTTTATTTAGTAAAGGAGATGTGAGATATGTGGAGATTTTATTGAAGTGTTTAAAGATTTCCAGAATGTATTTGGGCTTTGTGTAAGCCAGATGAAGTCAAGAATTTTTTTGGCTTCGGTGAATCAAATAGAAAAGGATCAACTTCAGGGGTTGACAGGTTGTGCTGCAGGGGTTTTTCCATTCAGATACTTGGGTATTCCTATTTTACCTGTGCAGTTGAGGGTGATACAATACCTACCTATGATTAAGAAGGTGTCAGATAGAATTAATGGATGGAGAAGAGCTGGACTATCCTTTGCAGGAAGACTGGAGCTAATTAAGACAGTGCTATAGGGTGTAAAGGCTTTCTGGATTGCAATTTTTCCAGTGCCAGTGACAGTAATGGAGCAGTTAATTGTGTTGTGTAGGAATTTTCTTTGGAAATGGCCTAAAGTAGCTTGGTCTACTTTATGCTTACCAAAAGATGAAGGCGGGTTGGGATTAATGCAGCTGCAGAAATGGAATATCGCATTTATGTTCCGATGTTTTTGGAATATTCAAAAAGAGCGGAATAACTTATGGTTGCACTGGATTCAAGCTGAATTCTTACATGATCAGTTTGTGTTTGAATGGCAACCAAATATGAAAGATTCGGGGCTTGTAAATCAAATTTTATATACTCGAGATACAGTTTTTCATATGTTTGAGGATGTACAGGAGGCAGTGGCGAAAATAGGGCAGTGAGAGCATGTAGATAGACTCTCTATTTTTGCAGTATGTGAGCATATAAGGAGTAAAGGAGATAAGGTAAATTGGTGTGGAATTATATGGAAACCAATACAGGCGCCTAAGCATTGTTTTATTGTTTGGATGGCATTGAAGAATAGGTTGGGTACGTGTGACAAGATTTATTTTTTAAATTTGGATCCACTATGTAGATGGTGCTAGTTAGAAGATGAAAGCCATGATCATGTGTTCATTTGGTGTTATTACTCAAGGAGAGTATGGGATGCTATCCAAAGATGGACTGGTATGAAGGTTAGGTTCTGAATAATGGTTCAAACTGTCGCATGGTTGAAGAAGTATGTTAAGGGTACCAGTTGCCAAAGTCAGATGAATAGGCTGGCTACTGTCAATACAATCTACTTCTTATGAAAGTCTAGGAATCTATTGATGTTTGAGGATAAGTTTGTTGAACCATCAAGGATTGTGCATCTGATTCAGGTTCATGTTTATAGAATTCTCTTTGTAGAATTTATGCATTAAGTTTGGAAACAATGGTTTGTAGGCTAGAGAAGAAAGAAGATGAGCATAAGTGGTGGATTAAAGGTATGGTATATACCTATCCCTACAATACAGACGACAGGAAGTGCATCAATGTGACTTGAAGCTGCTTAACATTATGGTGGTTTTGAAGCTGTTTAAGGGAGCCAAATAAGGAGTTGAGCGGCATGTATATGTATATCCCTGCAATAGAGATGGTGATTCTTAACACTGTGGGGGATTGAAGACATGAGAAATGTATATCCCTGCAGTTGAAGCACATGGAAATGGGCTAGCGGTGGATTGAAGGCATGGTATATGTCTATCCATGCATGTAGTTTGGTCTTTAGCTTCGTTTGTGTATGCTTTTGTCATATGTGCCTTACCATGTTTGGTGAGTGATAGTAGAAGTGTAGATGTATGGATTATAACGGATTTTCGTTTGTGGTTCGGACTTGCCCTTCTTTGGGGTGTATTTTCATTTCACTTTATTTACCGATTAGCCATTTTAAGTGTCTCCTCTTTAACACCCCAAATTCGCGGGACTCGGGATGCCACATTGGGCTAGGATCTCACAGTGGATCCTGACCTTAGCCAACCAACAAGTTCACTGGACCTTACAACATGGCATTGACAAATAGAAAACAAATACATAAACTGTATAAAATTGTATAACCAAAAAGGTAAACAAGATCATAGCCAAGTATTAAACATAACCCTCACACTTGAGGTATACAAAATGTCATCCTCACGCAGGAGGAAAACATAAACAACCCCAAAAGCCATAACCCCCTAATGTACAAGCGTCTTCGGCCTGTCACCCTACCAGCTCACTCAGCAGTACGCCTATTCTACAAGGCATCTACAACATGGTATGAAACCATTAGCTAACCATACATGTATAAGGTAATGCATAAGCACAAGCACAATCATGAAAGATAAACACATAGGCATGCTATCACACATTTGCCCATTTTATCATCTTTATATAATAGTCGTACACTCAAATCATATATATAGAGATAGATGAAACTATGTGACACGAGGACCATATCATCCTCGCCTTTGGGCCTGCTAGCCATCTGGAAGTAGTGTCGGTCACACAACCCGTGTACCCTGTGGGAGTGGATTGTGCCCTTCCTGTATACCAGGTGGCCTGACGTCAGAGAACCTCCCAAACTCCACGGCAGGAAAAAAGGGAAAGACTATTACAGCCATGCATACGGGGCAATAAATAAAGCATCATTCGGTAATAAACGACATCACATGCTATCATAGCAAAAATATAACACACACCACTCATGCAAACATCCAATATAAGGATGGTAGTTAAGAAAGTCCTACGGACTTACCTCAACCTCGTATAACACTCAACCACAATCAACCTCCAATCCTGAAGGCACACTGCCCAATAACAAGGCATAAAGATATATCAATCTCCTATCAATCAAAGGGTCACACCTAGACCCATGGGATCCATAGGATCATCCTCAACCTAAACCTCACAACCTATAATCCTCAAAAGCCGTATAAGGCATAACATGATTATACATCATTCAAACACTCTCATCTGTACCTAGCATGGT
Organism: Fagopyrum homotropicum; assembly: GCA_033239125.1. Lineage (NCBI taxonomy): Eukaryota > Viridiplantae > Streptophyta > Magnoliopsida > Caryophyllales > Polygonaceae > Fagopyrum > Fagopyrum homotropicum. Next base: position 95,619,121 of record BSWB01000007.1, on the reverse strand, counting down.
ACTACACTCTCACACTAGGAAAGGAAGAGGCAATGCCAACCACAGGCAAGCCTAGAAGCAAGACACCCCTACAGAACCAAGTGCAAACTCAAGCTGGTACAGGTGGCCGCAGGGGCGGCTGGAAGGTGGCGTAGGGGCGGCTGTCAGCCGGTGCTGGGGCGGCTGCAAAGTGGCGTAGGGGCGGCTGGTCGTCCAGAGGGCACACCTTCAGCTCCTCTTTAATTCTTCACTCGAATCTCTTCACTCCTTCTTCAGCCAGCAACCAAGCCCATACATAAACATACATATATACATCAATTGAAGCCAATCAAGGCTGCCACAAGATCAAACTTGTGGAACCTAAGCTAGGGATGAAGAAAAGAAGGAAAGAAGGAAGAGAGAAGAAAGATAAGAAGAGATGGGAGATGAACTCACCAAGCTGAACCTACGCAGAGGGAAATCACACTCCACTTGCTCAAGGCTGGCTAATAACAAGCACAGCAACATCAACCATCATCAACCAACAACAAAGCCATCCAAAACTCTCACAAACTTAACAAAGAATCCAAGAAGATCAAGAAAGAGATCAAAGGAAGGAAGGAGAGGAAGATGAACGTCAGGAAGGAGATGATGCTGCAAATGAGGTAACCATCATCAGGAAGAAAAGAGAAGAAACTTATAGAGGAAGAAAAGAGTAAAGCACGGGTCACGAGTAAACAAAGACGGCTGCAGCACACCCTAAACCGCAGGGGCGGCTCAAGGAGGTGTAGGTGCGGCCCAGGCAAACCGCAGGAGTGGCCTCTAGGTCACGCAGGGGCGGTTCATGCACAATCTGTGCCCTCATCTCTCACTCTCAACAACTCAACAACTAAGGCTCTTACATCTCACCCCCCTAAAAAAAAGTTTCGTCGCAAAACTTATAAATCCCAATTCCTCTAGGACTCATATGCCGAGGTATAACTCTCTCTATCGGAGGCATCACATCTCCGTTCAAAAGGTCACAACCTATAACAATATATAACCTCAAACACAACCATGGAGGAATCATCAACTCCAGAAAACAGAGCCATAAAGCTACCCAAAGGCGTAGAGGAATCACATCTCTTGCCATACTCAAATCACAAGGCATAGAGGAAATACATCTCTAGCCAAAACATACTCATATACAACGCATGGAGGAATAACATCTCGAATGAAACTATGTCCATAAAGGTAGCATGGAGGAAAGAACTATCTCCAGCTGAATCCAAGTCGCACTCAAATAGGATGGAGGAAAGAACCATCTCCAGCTATAATCATACATCACACTAGCACATCAAGATCTATTAAGATCATAAATCACATCATAGCTAGCATGGAATAAACATATCAAGGCATGTAAGTGCATAAGCACATAATCACACACTCACCAAGATAGCACTAAGATATATTCATCGACCCTAGGTGCATCTATCTCAGCATAAAACTCTAGATAGTTCCTCTGGATACTATCGTCAGTCTCTCATGTAGCCTCTTTAGGTCCTCATATCGACCACTGTATCCTCAACATAGGAATGTCCTTCGAACGTAGGTGTCCACACCTCGCTCTAGGACTGCAATAGGATGCTCAGCAAATGGGTTGTCCGGCTCAACCACTAAACCATCATAACTCACAATGTGCCTCAAATCTGGTATATACTCCCTCAGCTGAGACACATGAAATATAAGGTGAACACCCTCGAACCTCGGAGGCAATGCTAATTTGTAGGCTGCCCTCCCAACTTTTTCCAGTATCTCGAAAGGACCGACATCGGGGACTCAGCTTCCCCTTTATGCTAAAACGTCTGATGCCTCGCGTCGGAGATTCCCTCAGCCAGACATGAGCTCCCACTCTGAACTCTAGAGGTCGACGCCTCCTGTCTGCATATGACATCAGGCGACTCTGTGCAGCCAACATCCTCTCTCTAATCCGTGCTACTCGAGTCATATCATCCTGAATCTTCTTTGGCGCTATCCCACTGATACTGCTAGGCTCATCCCAACATAAGGGTGTACGACTCCTATATCCATACAGTGCCTCATATGGAGCCATCCCAATCGATGCATGCTAGTTGTTGTTGTATGAGAACTCAACCAATGGGAGGTAGTCAGACCATCTCCGTCCCCAATCCAACACACAAGCTCGCAGCATATCCTCCAAGGTTTGGATGGTCCTCTCTGACTGACCATCTATTTGGGGGTGAAACGTAGTCGTGAAGTGTAGACTCGTCCCCAAAGTAGTTTGAATCTGCTACCAAAATCTCGAGGTAAACCATCCAGCTCGATCAGAGACGATCGTCATTGGTATACCATGGAGTCTCACTATCTGACTAGTGTACTCCTCAGCCAATCTGCTCACTAGCCACGTCTCTCTGATAGGAATAAAACGTGCCGTCTTCGTCAGTCTGTCAACAACAACCTAGATAGCATCAAAACTCCTACTGGGCCTTAATCCGGTCAAAAAGTCCATGGAGACGTCCTCCCACTTCCACTGCGGCACTAGTAGTGGATGAAGCTCACCTCCAGGTCTGCAATGCTCTATCTTGACCTGCTGATAGGCCGCACACTATGCCACAAATCTGGCTACATCGGGCTTCAGCCCTCCCCACCAATATGATCGTCTCACATCATGGTACATCTTACTCGTACCTAGATGTACTGAGTAAGGTGTACAGTGAGCCTCCTGTAAGATCCGTTGTCTAAGCTCTGCATCATCAGGTACACAAATACGGTCATGGCGTCTCATCACACCATCTGCTCCAATGGACAACTGTGGTTCCTCACTCCGAGACATCCTCTCTCTAATCCTCATCAAGGTCGGGCAGGTACCCTACTTCTGTTGGATCTCATCCAATAGACTAGGTAGAACCTCTAAAGCATATAATTGGGCAACCGCATCAGGAAACTGGATATCCAGCTCTAGCCAAGCTAGATCTCTCTGAAGCTGAGGTTGAACTGTCAGTCTCACAATCGCCTTCTCTCAAGCCGTCTTCCTGCTCAGGGCATCGGCGACAACATTTACCTTCCTTGGATGATACAAAATCTCAAGGTAAAAGTCCTTGATCAACTCAATCAATTGACGTTGGCGGTTATTCAACTCCCGCTGCGTAAAAATATACTTCAGACTCTTATGGTCAGTGAAGATCTAACATGTAGCACCATACAGGTAATGTCTCCAGATCTTCAAAGCATGAACTACCGTTGCTAACTCCATATCATGAGACGGGTAGTTCTCCTCAAACGTCTTTAGTTTTCGAGATGCATATGCAATCACTCTACCCCTCTCCATCAATACACATCCCAAGCCTAGCTTGGATGCATCACTGTAAACCACAAAATCCTCAGAATCCTCTGGTTGTGCCAAGACAGGAGCAGAAGTCAAACGCCTCTTCAACTCCTCAAAACTGTGGGCACACTAATCAGACCATGCAAATCTGGTAGTCTTCCTCAATAGACACATCAGTGGGCGGGCAATCACAGAAAATCCCTCCACAAAGCGTTGGTAATAACCGGCTAGACCAAGATAGCTACGCACTTTCTTGACGTTCATAGGTGTCGTTCATGCAGCAACAAACTCAATCTTCGCCGGATCAACCATGATCCCACTAGCGGAGACGATATGACCTAGAAAAGCATCCTCAGACATCCAGAACTCGCACTTAGAGAGCTTGGCATACAACTCTCTATCCCTCAGAATCTGTAAAACCATCCTCAAATGACCGGCACGCTCATCTTTACTAGAGAGTACACCAGAATGTTATCAATGAAGACTACCACAAATTGATCAAGGAAGTCGATGAAGATATTGTTCATCAACTCCATGAAAACTGTTGGGGTATTCGTGAGCCCAAATGGCATCACTATAAACTCTTAGTGTCCATAACGGATACGAAATGCCTTCTTGTGTATATCCAGCTCCCTCACCCTCAACTAGTGGTATCCTGAGCACAAATCAATCCGGGAGAAAACTGTCGCTTCTTGAAGCTGATCAAGCAGATCATCAATAAGAGGTAATGGATACTTGTTCTTGACGGTCACCTTGTTCAGCACTTTGTAATTGATGCATAGTCTCAACGATTCATCCTTCTTCCGCACAAAGAGGACAGGTGCTCCCCAAGGGGACATGCTAGGGCGAATGAAGCCCTTCTCAGCCAACTCCTCAAGTTCCTTCTTCAGCTCCAATATCTCGACAGGCGCCATACGATTTGGGGCCTTCGATATGGGTCTCGTGCCACGCTCCAACTAGATACTGAAGTCCACACTCCTCTGAGGCGGCAAGCTCGACGGCTCAACAAACATACCTGCAAACTCGCAGACCACTAGTATGTCCTCCAATGCCGGACTCTCTCCATCCTTTATGGCATAGCACCAGAAGGCATCACATCCATGTGTTATCAGTCTAGCTGCTCGTATGGCACTGATGACAGAACCCGTCTTCCCAAGGTCCCAACCTTGGAACACCTCTATCTGCCCTACCTCGGTAGAGACTATAACATTCCTCCTACCAACGTCTAATACTGCACGGTGTCTACGCATCCAATCCATACCTAATATGACCTTTTCATGCATCAATGGCATGACTAAGAAGTCAACAAGCAACACACGAGTCCCTAAGCGAAGGGGATAATTACGTATCTCACAGGTACCTCCGACCCTAATACAATCAAGGAACCCTATAGTAAAGGGTATCCCCTCTATAGTAGCTAAACTCAGACGCTCAACACATACATCATAAATAAAGGAATGCGTAGCACCCGTATCAAACAAAACTCTAACAGGTAAACCATGATGCCGAATGGTACCTGTAGCAGCCGGTGCAGGCGACTCCTTTACGCTCCTCAGCTCAAAGACTCTACCTTGAGCTCCTTTGATGTCAGTGGTGCTCTCACCACGACCTCTACCTCTACTCGGCCTAGAAGCAGATCCCAGAGTAGACGGACGATTTGGGACTCTTTGTTGTCCCTGTGTCTGCTGTTGAGTTGTCCTCTGACCACCTTTCGCCACATTGGTAGGAGAAGAACCTGGTTATGATGCAACTCCACCCTGCCTATAGAAGGTAGCTCTATGACCTGGTCTACCACAAGTGAAGCAAGTCACAACTGGCCTGGTACACTCTGGCCTCAAATGTCCAAGATCACTATAGTTGTAACACTGTCGTCCCTTATCTGCAGTTAATGCAGATGAGGGGTAACTATGACATCTTTGGCTCCGTCCAGAACCGGATGCTCCTCCCACACCACTGGTATGCCCAATGCGCAACCTCTTCTCAGACCGTCCCGTTTGAAAAGCCCTCCTTAGAATGGCTCGCTCTTTCTCATAAGGAGAAGCCCGGTCCTGATAATCTGCCAGGGACTCACAGTGGAATCCCGCCATGAATGAGCGTGTACTCTCCCTCAGTCGACGGGAGAATAGGTACATATGCTGGTCCTCAGAAGGTGCAGCTGGACCCAGCAAAGCCAACTCTGTCTGGAAGCGGCTGATGGCATCTGTAATCATCACATCCTCAAACCGGGCTCCACAAAATCCAGCAACTTCCCCCTCCTCAGTGACGCAGAGCAAAACTAATCTCTAAAAATCATCCTCATCTGCTCGTAGCTAGTGGCTCTGGCTCGTACAATTCTCCACCACTGATGAGAAAGGTCACGGAATAGAGTCTGAACTAACTCTATCCGTCTGTCCTAAAGGCATCTAATACACTCTAAAGTTGAGTCCACATGCCCGATGTTACGCTAAGATTGTGACACGCAAAAGTCTTAAATTTATAAATCGATATATTTTTCCTAACTCCTAGCGAACCCACAGTGTATGGGTCGTTTTATAGTAAGGATAGTATTCCGAGATCGAACACAAAGACTAAGGTGAAATTGAATCAAATAGTGACTAAGGATAGTGTTGATCTAGGCAAAAGAAAAGAAAGGGATAAAGAAATGAAAATCTCAATGTTTTTGGATTGGTTTTGGTGGTGATCAATCAAGGGTCACAAATCATGCAAGAGTATGAAAACAAACTAAACTAGCAACACAAATAAGCAAACACGAATATGAGATAGGTAATCAAAGAGAGAAAAGCGGATTCTAGGGGTTGGGAATTCCGGTTATGGCATTGGACTCAAGCTCCTAATCATTCCTTGGATAGACTATGGTGTGTTGGGAAAGGGTGTTCCTCATATGGAACCAATCACTAGGTAGGTCTCATGATCAACTAATCCTGCATCTAAGATCCTATTACCGGGTCGGTCTCTAGGAGCCTAGGGTTGGGAAATCTACACAAACCGGATTGCTATCCAGGGATCTAACCTCTCCTTACCGGGTAAGTCTCGGGAAGGCAAGTCATAAACATCAACCCTAGCACACTCAGTCCAATAGCAGCTTATGAGGCTCACTACTGCCTAGAATTCATCATCTTCGGTACTTAAGATCGGAAATCACTGGGTAGGTCTCTCTCCTCACTTAGATTGCTATATTAGGTAACCCTAGGCTAGTTTAAGCATAACAAACACTAGGATTTCAACAATCTAACATCCTAACATGTAGATTTATCATTTAGAGCTCAACAGAAGCAAATCACGGTCAGATCCTAAGAACCACGACCGTGGTCGGGCTAGAACAGACCGTGATTTCTAACAGAACTCAAATACGAGCAAGTAAATCATCCAAAGATACATTTAAGTCTATTCTATCATAGTCCAAGCCATAACCATCATTTCCTTACCCTAGAATCGCATCAATTTAGCCAACAACGTGCATCATAACAATCAAGCTCAACAAGCATACATTCATAGTCTTCATAGCAAGAAAATAGTATGCAAGAGAAATGAACCAAGTAGGATAATAAAACCAAGCTGAACAAAAGTCAAGAAGGACTTACAACCCTTCAAAAGAAGGTTCGAATCGTGATAGCATGAATTATAGTCTATATTTTGGGACTTGTTTAGACGTTTTATCTTCGATAATGTGCATCTTTGGATGTATATTATGTGATTAGGTTGTCGTTTCATCTACCTTTATGGGAATCGAGGTCTACACAAAGTTTCGTTGTAATCGTAGGTAAAATGGCACGTTTTTCATCCAAATGGAGCTAAAGGAGCTAAGGAGTCATTGGAGGTACATTCAGGAGCTTTAGGAAGAATCTAGGAAGCATGGAATTGAATTAAAGATTCATTTTGGACCAGATTTAAGAGATTTCACCTTCAGCTGAGAGTCACCTCGGTTGACCACAGATTCACCTCGACCGAGGTGATCTAAGGGAGCGTCTCGACCGAGGCGAATATCTTGACGCGGCGAGATATATTTTATTTGGCTGAGATATTTTATTTTTGAAAGGAGAGATCTTATATTTTTGGGCTGGATTTCTGGAAGGAAGATCATATATTTAGAAGATTTATTTTAGGAGATAAGATATATTTTAATAGGAAATTATCTTTTTAAGATGTTTTATCTTTGGAAGATCATTCTCCTATATAAAGGGTTGGATTTTCCACAAGTTCAACGATGCTTAGAGGGCTGATAGCATCCAGCAATTAAGGGATTTTCTCCAGGGTTTTGAAGGAAGAAAGATTGAAGATCAATCTAGGAAGGATTGATAGCTTATTATAGCTTTTGTGATGGGTTTTGTAAGACTTTCTTAGATTCCCTTCTTGTTGATTTGTCTTGTTGGATTTGTGATCCAAGGAACGCTGATTTGTTTGATATTTGATTCTATTGTTGAAGCCTTATTCTTAAGGTTTTTGTGTTCAAATATTCATTCTCTTCCCATATATTTGATTATTGCTTTCATGATGATGAGTGGCTAATTTCTTTGTGCGATTCTAGGGTGATTGGCTGAAGGTTGTGGGAAAAACAATGATAGAATAATCTTAAATCCCAGTAGGACCCTGAAAGCTCGAGTCTTTATCCTTAACCTTAGAACATCTCGTTCAGTCGATGAACATCTCGGCCGGGGTGGAACTTGACTGACCGAGGTGACCTTTTTTGATCCGAAACTGAGAGTTAAGTGTTAGAGTTTGCCAAATCCTATTCTTATTACACCTTTCATGGTTCATTGCAAGCCTAGGATGAGACTTACCCTGTAATTCCTTTGTTTGTTTACCCAAGATCATAAGTGTAGGTAATAAAGGTTTATCCTTTATTGGGGTTTGAGTGTGCCTTCATTCCATCTTTGTGAGTTAGACGGAGACTTACCCGGTAAAGGTTGATTATATTCCCTTAGTTGGAGTGTTAGTTTGAGATTATAGTTCCTTTCCTTACTACCTTGAGACTTACCCGGTAATAGGAGCTTTTGGCTTGGGATTGGGAGTAGTGAGGCCTACCCGGTGATCTATTCCACTTTAGTAACACCTTCCCTTTGCAAAACCTCAGCTTTATCCGCTTATCTTGAGCTCTTGAGTTGGAACCACAACTGGATGCTTTAATCCCTAGAATTTGCATATTCCCCTAATTGACCTTATTATCATCTTTGATTGTTTTAATCGCTTTTGTGGTTAGTTGCAATATTGACAACCTATACTTGCTTTGTGTCACTTAAGTCCATGTGATCGACCCCTGGAATTCTTGCTTTTTATTACAATTGACCCGTACACTGCGGGTTCGCATCCTTATTTTAAGCATACTTCTTGGGTTATAAATTTAAAGCTTGCACACACCATTTGGAGCGAACAAGTTTTTGGCGCCGTTGCCGGGGACTTGGTCTAGACCAAGCCGGTTGCGGTAGTCTTTCGCCCCTGTCATTACTAACCACTCTACTTGAGTGACTTTCGCAGGTTCTTTTTCTTAGGTTTATGCGAAGAACCCGTGCTGGGAAGGAAATTGTTCCTTACAATCCCGAACCAGAAAAGACATATAAGAGACGCTTGAAAGTAGCGAAAATGGCCAACCAAGACAATCGCGATCTTGAGGCCGAATTGAAGGAGCCAATGGAACAACTGTGCCTCAATAAGGAAGAACTGCAGCGCGAAAGGGAGGAAAATCGCACCCGAGCTGCAGAGATTGAAGCAGATATGGCTGAGTTGCAAGCTCAGATTCTGCATCGACCGGACCCTCGACCGAGGCAAGAACCCGCTCCAGTTGCCCCGGCCGAGATACTTCCACCTCGGATGCCAGTCCGAGATGTTCTTTTTGTAGGTATTCCACAAACCCTAGGACAGAGGATGGACCGAAACCAGCAAGTGAGGCGTCCAGGAGTCAACCTAGAAGATCCAACGGAGCATGATTATGAACTTCGACCGCAAGTTCTTTCCATGATTCGCCAATGCTAGTTCGGAGGTCTAGTAAGGGAGTCTCCACATCAACATCTACAAAACTATGAGATCTTGATGGAGACCTTGAAGCATTCAAGAGTGGAAAATAATAATTACAAGTTGAGGCCTTTTTACTTTTCTTTGAAGGACAGGGCGCTTACTTGGTACCAGTCTCTTCCTCCCGGAAAGATTAACACTTGGGAGGAGATGACGACGGAATTCTTGACGAAATTCTTTCCCCCCTCCAAAACTGCCGAAATGAGGGGGAAGATCAACGTATTCATCATGAAGGACAAGGAGAGTTTGTCCAAGTCATGGGAGAGATTTAAAGATGTTTTTTTGGATTGCCCACATCATGGGATTCCAAAGATGGAGTTGTTGGAGATTTACTTCAAGGGATTGGATGGAGCTACCCAATTCAGCCTTCAACTACTATCCGCCGGCACATTCATGGACATGCCGGTTGATGAAGCTTGGGAATTCATTGAAAAACAAGCTTTGCATATGGAGAAGTAATCACACCAAGGAGCTGAAAATGGAGTTAAGAGAGTTAATTTCCAAGAAGCTCCATCAAATGATAATCAACTTACCTCCCTCAAGAATGATGTGAAGCAATTTAAGGAACTTTTGGTTGCTCACACCAAGAAAGAAGAGGAAGGATATCAAAACTCAAGGAACAACAATGGTTACCGGAACAACAATAACGGTTCCCGGAACAACAACTAAAGTAATAATAGAGGATCCAACAACAATAATTAGAGGCCAAACAATCAAAATTCGGGTAACTCTTACTCTAACTCCAATTCAAACAACTCTTCTAATCCTTTCCTCTCTTCTTCTTCTTCTTCTACTCCATTGAAGAACCAGGAGCCTGGATCAAGCTCGTCCCAACCACAAAAGAAAGATGTAGTGCTGGAGGCTATCTTGATCAAGCTCAATGCTATGGAGACGTCCATGACTTCATTCTCGAAGGGACAAAAAGCCTTAGAACAATAATTCTTTAATAAGGCGAATGAAGCGCCAAGAGATCCCGGGAAGCTTTCAGCAAGGACAGAGAGCAACCCTAAAGGACAGATCATGGCAATAACGACGAGAAGTGGACTGAAAACTGCAGATCCAGTGCCTCTGTCGATGCCAGTGAAGAACACTTCGGTCCAGGTACAGACAAAGAACACTTCGGCCGAGGTACCAACCGAGGTGGAACCTCAAAGAGCGTCGGATAAAACTGAAGTTTATGTCCCACCTCCTGCATATAAACCACCACTTCCATTCCCCCAGTCAAGGGCTAGAGCACATCTAGACAAGCATTTTGGTCAGTTCCTTGACTTGATGAATAAACTACATATTAATATCCCTTTCCTTGATGCTATTCTAGGGATGCCCGCCTATGGGAAGTTCTTGAAAGAAATTCTATCAAGGAAGAGGAAGCTGGAAGACTTTGGTGAAGTAAGGATGACATCTAAATCCTCCGAGCTCATTCAAATCATGAAGGAGAAGATGCCACCCAAGTTAAGGGATCCCGGTTCATTTTGCATTCCCATTCAAGTTGGGGATGTCACTTGTGAGGCGTTGTGTGATCTAGGAGCCAGCGTGAGCATCATCCCGCTAGAGCTATGTGTGAGGATCGGACTTGGAGAGCCAAAGCCGGTGAAAATACGGTTGTACATGGCGGACCACTCCATTACCCATCCCGTGGGTATTTTGGAAGATGTCCCGGTTAAGTTAGGTAACTTCTATTTACCTATAGACTTTGTTGTGTGTTCGCTCCAAATGGTGTGTGCAAGGTTTAAATTTATAACCCAAGAAGTATGCTTAAAACAAGGATGCGAACCCGCAGTGTACGGGTCAATTGTAATAAAAAGCAAGAATTCCAGGGGTCGATCACATGGACTTAAGTGACACAAAGCAAGTATAGGTTGTCAATATTGCAACTAACCACAAAAGCGATTATAGCAATCAAAGATGATAAAAAGTCAATTAAAGGAATATGAAATTCTAGGGATTAAAGCATCTAGTTGTGGTTCCAACTCAAGATCTCAAGATAAGCGGACAAAGCTGAGATTTTGCAAAGGGAAGGTGTTTCTAAAGTGGAATAGATCACCGGGTAAGTCTCACTACTCACAATCCCAAACCGAAAAAACCTATTACCGGGTAAGTCTCAAGGTACTAAGAAAAGGAATTATAATCTCAAACCAACACACTAACTAAGGGAATAGAATCAACCTTTACCGGGTAAGTCTCAGGCTAACTCACAAAGATGGGATGAAGGCACACTCAAACCCAAATAAAGGATAAACCCTTATTACCTACACTTATGATCATGGGTAAACAAACAAAGGAATTAATGGGTAAGTCTCATCCTAGGCTTGCATTGAACCAGGAAAGGTGTAATAAGAATAGGATTTGGCAAACTCTAACACTTAACTCTCACTTTCGGATCAGAAAAGGTCACCTCGGTCAGTCAAGTTCCACCCTGGCCGAGATGTTCATCGACTGAACGAGATGTTCTAGGGTTAAGGATAAAGACTCGAGCTTTCAGGGTCCTACTGGAATCTAAGATTATTCTATCATTGTTTTTCCCACAACCTTCAGCCAATCACCCTAGAACAAGGCTTAAGAACAAGGCTTAAGAACAAGGCTTAAGAACAAGGCTTCAATAACTGTATCAAATATCACAAATATAAGCGTTCCTTGGATAACAAATCCAACAAGATAATCAACAAAAGGGAATCTAAGAAAATCTTAAAAATCCCCTCAAAAGCTATATCCGAACTATCAATCCTTCCTTGATTGATCTTCAATCTTCCTTCCTTCCTTCAATCACAATAATGATAGCGGGATTTTTGGTGATGCGCCGATGTAGTGGGCATGCTGAATTGTGGAAAATCAAGCCCTTTTTATAGGAAAACTTTCTTCCAAAGATAAAATATCTTGAAAAGATATTTTCCTAATAAAAATATATTCATATCTTTAAAATAGATCTCTAAAATATATGATTTTTCTTCCAGAAATCCAGCCCAAAAATATAAGATCTCTCCTTCCAAAAATAAAAGATCTCAGCCAAGAATAAATGATCTCGCCGCGTCAGGGTATTCGCCTGGGTCGGGGAGCTCCTCAAGATCACCTCGGTCGAGGTGACACTGTGTTGGAGATTTGGGTTAAGTCTTCATTGTAACCGTTGAGCTTGTCTTGTGACAAGGTGCAATGAGTTGTTCACATGTGTGTCACTATGGTCCGGGTTGCGGGAGGCAAGCCAAGTGACCGGCACTAAGAACAGCTAGTATTATAAGGGGAGTCAAATCAAAGCAAAGTGATTCACGACAAGGTCAACTTGTGCTAGCTTTTAGAAGGCCGACGTTTGGGGCTTTTTAGCCATATTTTATCGGCACACCTTTGGTTCTTAGGCCTTATATTGGCTAAAGAATATGTGGTTAAAAACTGGGAGCAATCCAAGCTCAAATGCTTAGTGAATGTCAATGAAGCAGCTAGTGAGCTTCTTAAGGAGCTACACTAGCTTGAGCTAAGATATTGAGTATTTGAGGATCTTGGAGCTTACCCTAGCTATATTAAAGTGAATGAAGCTCATTGGAAGTGTTTGGACCAAGAAAAATAAGCTAGCTCTAAGCTAGCTCCGGGGAGCGGTTTTGGGCTCCCTATGTGGGCCTCGGGCCTCGGGCTTTCTAGGGCTTCAAGGCCCATCTTCCAAGTAACTTCCAAGTAACTTCCATAACCGTTTTTAACCGCTTTTAACCGCTTTTAACTCCCCAAAACCGTGGCCCCGTATGCCTATAAAAGGGAGAGCCATTTGCACTTGATTCAATATTCGTTTTTGCAACAATAAAGCTTCTAGTTCCATTCTATTGACATTGGATAGGCCTTCTTATAAGCTTGTTTGCAAAACTCGAAAGACCAGTATAGTTCCTTTGTATTGACAAAGGATAGGCATCCATCTTAGTTTGGTTTTGTATTGACAAAACCTAGGAATACCCTTTCTACAAAGTAAGACAAGTAAGTCTCTTACTTAGTCTTTGTAACGTGTAACGTTTTATCCCACTAAGGTATTTGGATATTTCCGGTGTAGGGGAGAATACACTTAGAAGGAAAATTCATTTATGAATGACTCATTACATTATCCAAGTCAATGGTTTTAACATATAACAACCGGTTTATAAGACGTATAATTGAACTTAACTTCTATTAGAGTTTTGTCTACTCCTTTTTGGAGATTACAAACTCTTGCTTGAGTTTTGTCTACTCCTTTGGAGACTACAAACTCTTGATTGAGTTTTGTCTACTCCTTTGTGGAGATTACAAACTCTTAGTTGAGTTTTGTCTACTCCTTTGGAGACTACAAACTCTTGATTGGGTTTTGTCTACTCCTTTGCGGAGATTACAAACTCTTGGTTGGGTTTTGTCTACTACTTTGTGGAGATTACAAACCCTTGGTTAATAACTAGTTTTTAGTTCAAGATAATTATATAATTTGTTTGGCAATTGGGAGAACCGTCTACTCACATAAGTGAGACTACGGCCCTTTGGTCTAAAACCGGACACCGAAAATCCAACACACTGTAGCTGACTGAGGTGAATCTTACCTGAATGTGAAATCTCTTAAATCTGGTCCAAAGTGAATATTCTTTATTAACTCCATGCTTCCTGAGTTCTTCCTTAAGCTCTAGAATGTAGCTCCAATGACTCCTTTTCTTCTTAGCTCCATTTCGGTAAAAAAACGTGTCATTTTACCTACGATTACAACAAAACTAGGTGTAGACCTCGATTCCCGCAAAGGTAGATGAAACGACGATATAATCATATAATATACATTCAAACATGTAGATTATTGAAGATAAAACGTCTAAACAAGTCCCAAAATATAGACTATAATTCATGCTATCAAAATACCCCATACTTGTCCCTTGCTTGTCCCCAAGCAAGTTCCAAATCTTGAGTACAAGATAGAATGGATTATAAGTCAAAAAGATCAATGAAAAAGTATTTCAAAACATTTTTGGTGGTGTGCTCCACTCATAGATCACTCTAAAAGAATGCTTCATGGAATTCAAAATCAAAATATGATCAAAACATTTTATAAATATGAGAAAGTTGTTCATCTTTGCATAAAATCATAGAATGCATAATAAATCATAATTATCGAAATTAATCATGTATATCCAGTTTAAACCACTAAGTCAATCAACAAGCTCAAGGTCTCAAGGGCTTTTCAAGAGAAGGTCAAGAAACGTATGAGGGTGGGATGTATATAGGGAATGTGGTGCTAGAATCCGGGAAAAGGATCTTTACTTGCAATTAAACTTCAACATCTTCCACCAATAAGCTTTGCTTATTTTCACTTTTTACTTTACTTTTTGGGATGCATGGACAGAGGTGCACAATAACCGAAGCCTAGGAGATTAGCAATCATCAATTTCTCGAGATACCTCAAACCCTTGATGCACATAACATGACCCGTTAGGAATATCGCTCAATCTGAATTTGGCAAGACACAAACACCCGGCTATGTGAATGGTGCCGAGTTACTCATCATCATGATTGACTTCCCTAAACCTATTTGTTTCTTTCTAACTTCCAGCCAACATCTCAACTTTTCTTTCACTTGCTTTTCATTTTTGCTTGCTTCCAAATTCCCGGATAGGTAAAAGGAGGAAAATATGTATATGAGGGGCTAAGCATGATCAAGAGGAAGTGGAGAAGAGAATGAATTGCCTTAATCATCCCAGGAAGAAAGTGAGAGAACTTATTATGTGGTGTCAACCTTCAAATTCAACATAATTTAGATAAAAACAAAGTATTAAACATGCCAAAATTTCAAACAAAACATTTAGCAATTTAAACATATTATAAAACCTTTCAAACATATAAAGATTTCAAAACTAGTCTGCAAACAAGATCTGCACTGAGGTCATCTCCAGATAAAAAGCACAAAAATCGTTTCGAAAATTGTCTTAGTTAAACCACCTCGGTCGAGATGTTCTAAGTCAACCGAGGTGAATCACCTAGTTCGGCCAGAATCACTTCGGTCGAGGCAAAAAAAAAATTTCTTTAAGAAAATCATAAATATCCGAATCAAGTCATACAAGCATACATAATGTCGAATAATACACATAAATACCCCATACTTGGGACACATTGTCCCAATGGGTCAAGATAAGTCTAAGGAAATAGGAAGAACTCACCGGATATAAGCTGAGCTACATAATAAATAAAGAAAAGAAATCCCTGCAAGCTCTAGTCCTGATCTGCTGGCGGTGGTGGTGGATATGGCACGTACGGGTGCTGGGATGGGTCGAATGGATATTCCATCATATGCTGAAACTGGATCTCCATCATCCGGCGCTGGTAGTGCTAACTCTCTAGCATCTGATGAGTCCGGCTATCCATCTCTCGGCGATGGTCATCAAGGCGCTCACTAATATCAACAGTAAGAGCAGCGTAGGAGTCGATCATCTGATCGGTGAGGTCGTCGATCCTCTGATGCGCTGCCATATCTCTAACTCTGCAAACTCTACGCCTAGCAGGATGTGGTGGTGGTGCACCTTCCTCCTCCTCAGTCTCCTCGTCGTCTAGATCGACGACTAGTATACTGGGGCCATCTGTATCTGTCCCTGTATCCATGACGGCACCGCTGTCATCCTCCTCATCAACGTCCTCCTCATCCTGCTCCTGGGCTGCTGTTGTTGCGTCTCTAGCGTCCTCAATAAGAGGAATCCACGCAGTGGACCAGTACTGAGGGTCGTAAACTAAAAACTGAGACAACCACCTAATACCCTGAGGCACAGTCTGCTCCCAAGGCATCGCCACATATGGCGTAGTAAGTCCACGAGGAACCAGAATCCTCCTCGTGATCATCTCTTGCAGACTAAGCGGCTTGGCAGCCGCCACCATAGTACAAGCGCTCAGATCAAGGTCCATCACTGTAGCAAGATGAGTCACTAAGCCGCCACAACAGATATCTCCCTTCCCCTTTGCCTTGATCATGTGAAGATCCTCAGCCAGCATTACTCCGAAGTCGGGAACTCCTCCGGTAACCATACAATATAGACTCAACAACTCCCCCTGTCTAATCTTTTGGGGCGTCTCAGTACGCGCCAGAAGTGTCTCGCTAAAGATCCGGTAAGCGAGTCTAAAGGCAAGGTGGAAGATGATACACTCTCTGGAGTCTCCAGGTCTCCACCTGCCAGCATGCTCAACTACGTGAGCTATTTGTCCCCAAAACTCGCGAGCTACAGCTCGAGAAGGAAAATTAGAAAATGTGGGGGTCGGGAGCCGAAGATATCTCTCCAATGATCCATCGGAACTAAGTAGTTTCGGTTCAGCAACGGGTACTTGATGGCCTGCTCTGTAGGCAGGTAGGTCACGGAGCTCACAAACGCCAATGTGGGCTCAAGGTAGGCTGGAGCTCTAATCTCTATAAATTGCTCCAGCCCTACCATAGCAATCATCCGCCTCAAATTATCATCCACATAGAGGCAATCAAAAGCAACAATATCTAGGAACCGTGGCGCAATCACTGGGCGTGCTGCAATGCAATCATAATCTACCCGCTGACGCTCATGGATCACCGGTATGAACGGAGAGAAGAAGAAGAAGAAGAAGGAGACGGGGAGGATCTATCCCTCAAAATAAGCTGCCTATCAGATCTGGAGCTCATTTTCTCTCACTGTCAGACCACCTCAGTTGCCCTGATAACCCTCAAGAACACCTCGGTCGAGATGCAGGCCGACTGGACCGAAGCGATGTGCTGTTCGATCTTAACTCTCAGAAATCCAGTTATTTTCCACCAATATCACTACCAATTGTTCCTACGGGGTACTTAAGCCTTTTTCAACACAATGCAAGGGCAACCAAAGCCCAAATTGACCGAAATAGTGGAAGAAGAGGGAGTTAGGGTTTTTTTCGATTTACCCCAGAGTCGGTCGATTCGGAGCGTTTTTGTTGCAGATTGTCGCTTGCAAACTTATCCTCTACTCTTTCCTTGCAGTTTGGGAGCAAGAATCGTCGAAAACGATCGAGAATCGGGAAGCGAGATGAATTGGGATGCCGCGGTCGAGAAGTTGAGAGAGGGAAGACAGAGAAATCGATCCTCCTTTTATACCCTTTTCTGAAACTACTGTCACCTCGGTCGAGATGGTCCCGACTGGACCGAGGTGATACGGACCGAGGTGAATCTTCAGTAACCTTAGTCGCCTCGGTTGCTCAAGAATCATCTCGGTCGAGGTGCTGTGACAGCAACCGAGATGTGTCTCAGTCAAACTCCGCCTTCTCGATTTCTCGAACTTCTATACTTCCGGTGTTGCTCCTGGGTTGTATTCCTTCCTTAGAGACTACCTGTTGTCTATCTAGGACGCCAAAAACAAAGCAAAGCAAAGCAAACTATCTAAAGCTAGACTAGAAAAGGGAAATGAAAGCAATACCTTGGGTTGTCTCCCAAGAAGCGCCTGATTTAAGGTCGCTAGCTGGACCGTACGGCATACTTAAACATGCTGGGAAGTATCCTCACCCCATACTTCACCTCCATCATGGGGTGAGATAAGGAAGTCTATCAACCGTTCCAGCAAATGTAAGTGCTCATCCGGGAATGAATCGTCTATGGATGGTTCGTCCTTTTCGCGTGAAGAAGGGGGCAGCCGGATGAGGTGATCCGCAACAGAATTTTCGGATCCCTTCTTATCGCGGATCTCTAGGTCAAACTCTTGAAGCAAGAGAATCCATCGAATAAGACGTGGCTTAGCATCCTTCTTAGCAAGTAAGTAACGAATAGTTGCATGGTCGGTGTAAACAACAACTTTCGCTCCCAATAAGTAAGAACGAAATTTCTCGAAGGCATATACAACCGCCAATAGTTCTTTTTCGGTGGTGGCGTAGTTACGTTTGGCTTCGTCTAGCGTCTTGCTAGCATAGTAAATGGCGGTGGTCCGGCCATCCTTCTTTTGTCCAAGAACCGCTCCTACCGCCACATCACTCGCATCGCACATGATCTCAAAGGGCAAGGTCCAGTCCGGAGGTTGGATCATGGGGGTGGAGATCAACGCCTCCTTAATCCTGTAGAATGCATCGAGACACTCCTGTGAAAACTCAAAAACAACATCTTTATTCAAGAGTTTAGTTAGTGGTTTAGAGATCTTCGAGAAGTCCTTGATGAATCTCCTATAGAAACCTGCATGCCCGAGAAAACTCCGCACACCCTTAACAGAACAAGGGGGAGGAAGTTTCTCAATAGTCTCGATCTTAGCTCGATCAACCTCGATGCCTCGATTGGAAACGAGTTGTCCTAGCACGATGCCTTCAATAACCATAAAGTGACACTTCTCCCAATTCAAGACGAGATTAGTGTCTTCACATCTTTGTAGCACTAGAGAAAGACTAGATAGGCAATCTTCAAAAGAAGAACCATATACTGAAAAATCATCCATAAATACCTCCATGATCTCCTCTATATACTCGGAGAAGATAGCCATCATGCATCGCTGGAAGGTAGCGGGTGCATTACATAATCCAAATGGCATCCTCCTATAAGCGAACGTCCCCCATGGACAAGTGAAAGTGGTCTTCTCTTGATCATCCGGATGGATAGGAATCTGAAAGAAACCACTATAGCCATCTAAATAGCAAAAGTGTGAATGTTGGGCCAACCGTTTGAGCATTTGATCGATGAAGGGAAGTGGAAAATGGTCCTTCCGAGTGGCCACGTTCAGCTTCCTATAATCGATGCACACCCTCCAGCCCGTGACAGTCCTAGTTGGGATTAACTCGTTGTTCTTATTTGTCACATCGGTCATCCCTCCTTTCTTTGGAACTACGTGCACTGGGCTCACCCACTTGCTGTCCGAGATAGGAAATATGATACCTGCATCCAAAAACTTAAGAATTTCTTTCTTCACAACCTCTTTCATGATCGGATTTAACTGTCTTTGAGGTTCCCGTGAAGTCTTATGATCGTCCTCCATTAGTATTCTATGAATGCAGAAAGAAGGCTTAATGCCAATAAGATCATCAATAGTATAACCCAAAGCCTTTTGATGCTTCCTCAGGACATTCATTAGTTTAGATAATTCAAATTCGGAGAGGGAAGCACTAATGATGACGGGATAAGTAGAATCCGGACCAAGAAAAACATACCTCAAGTGACTTGGGAGTTGTTTATGCTCCACAACTGGGGGGTGCTTTTTGAGGTGGATCTTTGCTTCCTCCTTCCAGTGGAGTAGACTTAGATCGAAGAATTGGACTTTCAGAAGTCTCAGTTGACATCATCTCGCTTTCGACCTCGGTCGAGGTCCAGAGAGGGTGACCGAGATGTTCTTCAGCTGAGAACACCTCACTTGGTCCAGAAGGTTCCTCGGTCAGGGTACTGCAACTGGGACCGAAACTGGAGATCTCCTTCTCTTGGATTAGTCTTTCAAATTTAGCTCCTGGATCTTCTTCCAGTGCTTTTAGGATCCGTATATCTGCATCACAAGAAGCATCTATACCTTCCTCCATTAAGCTAAAGCTAATAACTCTCTCAAGTGGATCATTAATAAGGATAGAGCTCACCAATTCTCTTGATTCTTCTTCATCATAGATGTTGAAGATATCATTTTCCAGCTGCTCTCCCTTTATTGCAGCAAGCAATCCAAACTCCACTTCATCTCCGCCAATGTTGAACTTCAACTTGGCGTTCTTGCAATCCACATTGCAACCCGAAGTTGCTAGAAATGGTCTCCCGAGAATGATAGGAACGGGATAATCTGCGGGAATGTCAAGCACAACAAAGTATATAGGTAAGTAGAAGTTACCTAACTTAACCGGAACGTCTTCCAAAATACCCACGGCATGGGTAATAGAGCGATCCGCCATGTACAACCGTATCTTCACCAGCTTGGGCTCTCCAAGGCCGATCTTCATGCATAGCTCCAGCGGGATGATGCTCACGCTGGCACCTAGATCACACAAGGCTTTGCAAGTCACATCCCCAACTTGGATAGGAATGCAAAAAGAGTCGGGATCCCTTAATTTGGGTGGCATCTTCTCCTTCATGATTTGAATAAGTTCCGAGGATTTAGATGTCATCCTAACTTCACCAAAGTCTTCCAACTTCCTCTTCCTTGATAGAATTTCTTTCAAGAACTTCCCATAGGCAGGCATCCCTAGAATAGCATCAAGGAAAGGGATATTAATATGTAGTTTATTCATCAAGTCAAGGAACTTACCAAAGTGCTTGTCTAGATGTGCTCTAGCCCTTGACTGGAGGAATGAAAGTGGTGGTTTATATGCATGAGGTGGAACGTAAACTTCAGATTTCTCCTCCGCTTTCTGAGGCTCCACCTCGGTTGGTACCTCGGCCTAAGTGTTCTTCGACTGTACCTGGACCGAGGTGTTCTTCGTCTGTACTGGCATCGACCGAGGCACTGGGTCTGCAGTTTTCAGTCCACTTCTCGTCGTTATTGCCATGATTTGTCCCTTGGGATTGCTCTCTGTCCTTGCTGGGAGCTTCCCTGGATCTCTTAGCGCTTCATTCGCCTTGTTAAAGAATTATTGTTCTAAGGCCTTTTGTGCCTTTGAAAATGAAATCATGGACGTCTCAATCGAGTTTAGTTTGATCAAGTTGGCCTCCAACACTGCATCTTTCTTTTCTGGTTGGGACGAACTTGATCCTTGTTCCTGACTCTTCAACGGATTAGAAGAAGAAGAAGAAGAAGAGAGGAAAGGATTAGAAGAATTGTTTGAATTTGAGTTAGAGTAAGAGTTACCCGATTTTTGATTGTTGGATCTCGAATTGTTGCTGTTGGATCCCCTATTGTTATTGTAGTTGTTGTTTCGGGAACCTTGATTGTTGTTCCTTGACCCTTGATATCCTCCCTCTTCCTTTTGGGTTTGAGCAACCAAAAGGTCTTTCAATTGCTTCACATCGTTCTTCAAAGAGGTGAGTTGATCGTTGTTTGATGGAGTTTCTTGGAAGTTGACTCTTTTAACTCCACCTTCAGCTCCTTGGTGGGAGTATTTCTCCATGTGCAAAGCTTGTTTCTCTATGAACTCCCAAGCTTCGTCAATCGGCATGTCCATGAACGCGCCGGCGGATAGTAGTTGAAGGTTGAACTGGGTGTTTCCGTCTAGTCCCTTGAAGTAAATCTCCAACAACTCTATCTTTGGAATCCCATGATGTGGGCAATCTAAAAGGATGTCTTTAAATCTCTCTCATGAATTGGACAAACTCTCATTGTCCTTCATGATGAATGCATTGATCTTCCCTCTCATTTCAGCGGTCTTTGAGGGGGGAAAGAATTTAGTCATGAACTCCGTCGTCATCTCCTCCCAAGTGTTGATTTTTCCGGGAGGGATAGATTGATACCAAGTAAGCGCCCTATCTTTCAAAGAGAAGTAGAAAGGTCTTAGCTTGTAATTGTTGTTTTCCAGCCTTGAAGGTCTCAAGGTCTCCAACAAAATCTCATAGTTTTGCAGATGTTGATGTGGAGATTCCCTCTCTAGCCCTCCAAACTGGCATTGGCGAATCATGGAAAGAACTTGCGGTCGAAGCTCATAGTCATGGTCCGCTGGATCACCTAGGTTGACTCCTGGAAGCCTCAGTTGTTAGTTAGGGTCCATTCTCTGCCCTAGAGTCTGTGGGATATCTGCAAAAAGAACATCTCGGACTGGCATCCAAGGTGGAAGTATCTCGGCCGGGGCAGCTGGAGCTGGGTCCTGCCTTGGTCGAGGAGCTGGATTTGGTCGAGGTAGATATTGGTCCCGTAAAGTCGCCATATCAACTTCGGTCGCTTTTGCCCGTGCGCGAGTTTCTTCCTTTTCGAGTCGTAGTTCTTCTTTGCTGAGGCGTAGCTGTTCCACTGCCTCCTTCAATTCGGCCTCAAGATCGCGATTCTCTTAATTGGCCATCTTGGCTTCCATTAAGCGTCTTTTGTATGTCTTTTTTGGTTCGGGATCGTAAGGAACGATTTCCTTCCCAGCGCGGGTTCTTCGCATAAACCTACAAGAAAGAACCTACGAAAGTCACTCAAGTAGAGTGGTTTGTAGCAACAGGGGCAAGTGCCCCGAAAGACTACCATAACCGGCTCGGTCTAGACCAAGTCCCCGGCAACAGCGCCAAAAACTTGTTCGCTCCAAATGGTGTGTGCAAGCTTTAAATTTATAACCCAAGAAGTATGCTTAAAACAAGGATGCGAACCCGTAGTGTACGGGTCAATTGTAATAAAAAGCAAGAATTCCAGGGGTCGATCACAAGGACTTAGGTGAAACCTAAGCAAGTATAAGTAGTCTATGTAATTACTAACCACAAAAGCGATTATAGCAATCAAACATGATAAAAAGTCAATTAAAGGAATATGAAATTCTAGGGATTAAAGCATCTAGTTGTGGTTCCAACTCAAGATCTCAAAATAAGCGGACAAAGCTGAGATTTTGCAAAGGGAAGGTGTTTCTAAAGTGGAATAGATCACCGGGTAAGTCTCACTACTCACACTCCCAAACCGAAAAAACCTATTACCGGGTAAGTCTCAAGGTACTAAGAAAAGGAATTATAATCTCAAACCAACACACTAACTAAGGGAATAGAATCAACCTTTACCGGGTAAGTCTCAGGCTAACTCACAAAGATGGGATGAAGGCACACTCAAACCCAAATAAAGGATAAACCCTTATTACCTACACTTTTGATCATGGGTAAACAAACAAAGGAATTACCGGGTAAGTCTCATCCTAGGCTTGCATTGAACCAGGAAAGGTGTAATAAGAATAGGATTTGGCAAACTCTAACACTTAACTCTCACTTTCGGATCAGAAAAGGTCACCTCGGTCAGTCAAGTTCCACCCCGGCCGAGATGTTCATCGACTGAACGAGATGTTCTAGGGTTAAGGATAAAGACTCGAGCTTTCAGGGTCCTACTAGAATCTAAGATTATTCTATCATTGTTTTCCCCACAACCTTCAGCCAATCACCCTAGAATCACACAAAGAAATTAGCCACTCATCATCATGGAAGCAATAATCAAATATATGGGAAGAAAGTGAATATTTGAACACAAAAACCTTAAGAACAAGGCTTCAATAACTGAAACAAATATCACAAATATAAGCGTTCCTTGGATAACAAATCCAACAAGACAATCAACAAAAGGGAATCTAATAAAAAATCTTACAAATTCCCTCAAAAGCTATATCCGAACTATCAATCCTTCCTTGATTGATCTTCAATCTTCCATCCTTCCTTCAACCACTATAATGATAGCGGGATTTTTGGTGATGCGCCGATGTAGCGGGCATGCTGAATTGTGGAAAATCAAGCCCTTTTTATAGGAAAACTATCTTCCAAAGATAAAATATCTTGAAAAGATATTTTCCTAATAAAAATATATCCATATCTCTAAAATAGATCTCTAAAATATTTGATCTTCCTTCCAGAAATCCAGCCCAAAAATATAAGATCTCTCCTTGCAAAAATAAAAGATCTCAGCCAAGAATAAATGATCTCGCCGAGTCAGGGTATTCGCCTCGGTCAGGGCGCTCCTCAAGATCACCTCGGTCGAGGTGACACTGTAGTTGACCGAGGTGAATCTCAGTTGAATGTGAAATCTCTTAAATCTGGTCCAAAGTGAATCTTCTTTATTAACTCCATTAATTATCTTGTTTGCCAGGAAATACCACCCCGATTGACGTACGCTCAAAGGAAGAAATTCTTTAAGGATGGACACCATTACTATTGGGATGAACCTCTACTATTTAAGAGAGGTTCGGATGGAATGCTTCGAAGATGCATTCCGGAAGATGAAGTTACTAGTGTCATACGGCATTGCCGCTCACTTCCTTGTGCAGGGCATGCTAGCGTTCACAAAACGTGTGCCAAGGTATTACGTTCCGGTTTCTTTTGGCCTATATTATTTAAGGATATGCAAACGTTTGTTGTCTATTGTGATGCATGCCAAAGAACAGGGAACTTATCTAGGAGGAACGACATGCCACTCAATAACATACAGGAGGTTGAGATCTTTGATGTACGGGGAGTTGATTTCATGGGACCTTTCCCATCATCCGGAGGAAACCTCTACATTCTCCTAGTTGTCGACTACGTCTCTAGATGGGTTGAAGCCATTGCCTCTCCCACTAATGACGCCATGGTGGTTGTGAAGTTCTTTAATAGGACTATCTTTCCACCATTTGGGACTCCACGCATCATCATTAGCGATGGAGGGACACACTTTATCAACCAGAAGTTTAAGGCACTTGTATCGAAGTATGGGGTAACCCACAAGGTAGCAACCCCTTATCACCCTCAAACTAGTGGACATGTCGAGATCTCTAATTGAGAAATCAAGGCAATCTTGGAGAAGACCGTCTCTAAGACGAAGAAGGATTGGGCCATGAAGTTGGACGACGCTCTTTGGGCCTATAGGACCGCATTCAAGACTCTCATTGGTACCACCCCTTATAATTTGGTATATAGGAAATCTTGCCATTTGCCCGTTGAGTTAGAACACAAGGCGTATTGGGCAATCAAATGGTTGAACTTCGACATCAAGGAAGCCAGTGAGAAGCAGCTATTAGATATCAATGAGCTGGAGGAGTTGCGTTTGAACGCTTATGAGAATGCCAAGATCTACAAGGAAAGGACAAAGAAATGGCACGACAAGCGTATGATCCCTAAGGAGTTCAAAGAAGGAGATTTAGTTCTACTCTTCAACTCCTGCCTTCGCCTCTTTCCAGGTAAGTTAAAGTCTAGATGGACAGGACCTTATGTTGTGAAACATGTTTTCCCTTATGGTGCAGTCGAGATCTGGGGAGAAACAAGTGGAAGATTCAAGGTCAATGGTCATAGACTTAAGAAATACAAACCGAAAGTCCCAGTTGAGGAGATTGAACCACTATACCTTGTTTAGGGACACCATACGGTCCAGCTAGCGACCTTAAACCAAGCACTTCTTGGGAGGCAACCCAAGGTATTGCTTTCTTTCCTTTTTTCTAGCCTAGCTTTAGATAGTTTGTTTTGCTTTGCTTTGTTTTTGGCGTCCTAGACAGATAACAGGTAATCTCTAAGGAAGGAACACAACCCAAGAGCAACGCTAGAAAGACAGAAGTTCGAGAAATCGAGAAGATGAAGTTTGACTGAGACACATCTCGGTTTCTGTCAAAGCGCCTCGACCGAGATGATTCTTGAGCAACCGAGGCGACTAGGGCTTATGAAAATCCACCTCGGTCCGTATCACCTCGGTCCAGTCGGGACCATCTCGACCGAGGTGACAGCAGTTTCAGTGAGGGGTATAAAAGGGGGAACGATTTCTCTCTCTTCCCTCTCTCACCTTCTCGACCGCGGCACACAGATTCACCTCGCTCCCCGATTCTCGATCATTTTCGACGATTCTTGCTACCAATCTGCAAAGAAAGAGTAGAGGATCAGTTTGCAAGCGTCAATCAGCAACAAAAACGCTTCCCATCGGTCGAATATGGGGTAACTCAATAAAACCCTAATCTCTTCTCCTTTCACTAATTTTCGAAGAAATTGGCTTTGGTTGCCAATTCTTTCTGTTAGAAAAGGATTAAGTACCCCATAGGAACAATTGGTAGTGATTTTTGGGGAAAAGAACTGGAAATTTGAGAGTTGGAATCGAACAGCCTTCTACCTCGGTCCAATCGACCTGCATCTCGACCGAGGTGTTCTTGAGGATTGTTAGGGCAACCGAGGTGGTCTGACAAAGAGAGAATGAGTTCTAGATCTAACAAACAGCTTGTACTGAGGGATAGATCTTCCCCTTCCCCTTCTTCTTCTCGACCTTCTATACCGGTGATCCACGAGTGTCACCAGGTCGACTACGCCCGCATCTGTACACGTCCAGTGATTGCACCGCGCTTTTTGAACATTCCTGCTTTTGACTGTTTCGACATTGTAGATGATCTGAGACGGATGATCTCAATGGTCGGGCTGGAGCAGTTCATGGAGATTCGATCTCCAGCCTACCTCGAGCCCACACTAAAGTTTGTGAGCTCTGTGACTCACCTGCCTGTAGAGCAGGCCATCAAATACCGGTTGCTGAACCGGAATTATCTAGTGCCGATGGATCAGTGGAGAGATATCTTCGGCTTCCCGATCCCGACAGTTATTGATTTCCCGTCTCGAGTTGTAGCTCGCCAGTTCTGGGGACAGATAGCTCACGTAGTTGAGCATGTTGACAGGTGGAGACCTGGAGATTCCAGGGAGCGGATCATCTTCCACCTCGCCTTCAGACTCGCCCATAGGATATTCAGCGAGACACTTCTGGCGCGTATTGAGACGCCTCAGAATATTAGACAGGGTGAGCTCTTGAGTTTATTTTGCATGGTGGCTGGAGGCGTTCCTGATTTCGGTACTATGTTGGCTGAGGATATGCACAAGATAAAGGACAAGGTGAAGGGAGACATCTAATGTGGAGGGTTAGTGACTTATTTAGCTACTGAGATGGGGTTGGTTTTGAGTGCTTGTACACTAGTGGCTTTTCACACACATCAACACACTAGCATGCTCCTATTCCCGGATGGGTCAAAAGAGGTCAAATTTTTATATCAATTGAGGTGCTTAAACAACATGATCAAGATGAGAAGAAGAGAAAAATGAATTGCCTTAATCACTCCTAAATGATGTGCAAGAACTAGCATGTAATTTCGACCATCAATCCTCAATCCAATCAAGGCAAACATTCATGATCACAATCCATACATGGGATTAGAGATAAGTAATTCAAGTCCACATATGCATACATCCGTTCAATACATAAAGCCATCCATAGCCAATTCACAAGACAATCTCATCATAAGGGTCATACCCAAGCTTAGAAGCACTAAAATTTTTTTAAATTTTCTGATTATTTTTTTGGAATTTTCGAAACATATATGTACAATGCAAAACCTAATGAGACATTTGACAAAAAGAAACTATCATAGATGCTAATCATGCAAGTGAACATGAAAACCCCACCCCATACTTAGAAACACATTGTCCTCAATGTGTAAATGAAGTAAAGAAGAGTGAAAGAGGGTCCTCACAATGTAAAAACGGAGTTGCCGGTATTTTGGTTCACTCATGTGGATTGATGGCGGATGATCTATCAAAGATGGTAGAGAGCTCAAAGTGTTCGTTATGGCGTCGGACCCGCGCTAGGCACCGCTAGCCGTCCAAGTTCCGCGCCCGCTCCACCCGCAATTGATGAGGGACTCATCGTCATCGTCCACATGTCATGCAAGGCTTCCATGCTACTTGGATTCTAGCACACAAACTCCAAACACACAAAAACACACAAAAATAGAAAAATCAAAACCAAAACAAAAACGAAAAGAGAAAGATGTCTACCAATGGGTTGCCTCCCACCAAGCGCTTCTTTAAAGTCATTAGCTTGACCAAATTCGGGGGCGTCTCACTCAAGGTGAAGTGGGGAAATCATATCCACCGGAGCTCCCGGGATATACTTCTTCAACCGGTGTCCATTCACCTTAAAATCTCCACAATGCTCCCCTCCTATCTCAACCGCTCCATGGGGAAAGATCTTCTTCACCACATGAGGACCTGTCCATATTGACTTTAGCTTTCCGGGGAACAGCCGCAACCTTGAGTTGAAGAGAAGGACTAAGTCACCTTCACTCAACTCCTTCGGGATGAGATGCTTGTCATGCCAACGTTTGGTCCTTTCTTTGTAGATCCGGGCGTTTTCATAGGCATCTAACCGGATCTCCTCAAGAGCGTTCATGTCTAGCAGTCTTTTCTCACCGGCCTCATTGAGGTCAAAATTCAGCCACCTTATGGCCCAATACGCCCTATGCTCCATCTCCACCGGAAGGTGGCAAGACTTGCCATAAACCAGCTTGTAGGGAGTGGTACCAATCGGTGTCTTGAAAGCGGTTCTATAAGCCCACAAAGCATCATCAAGCTTCATAGCCCAATCCTTTCCTGTCCTAGAAACCGTCTTCTCAAGGATCCCTCTTATCTCCCGGTTGGAGATCTCCACTTGGCCACTAGTTTGGGGATGGTAAGGTGTTGCCACCTTATGAGTCACCCCATAGTTAGACAAAAGTGTCCCAAAGTTCCTATTGGTGAAATGCTTCCCTCCATCACTTATGATCATTTTTGGTGTTCCAAACCTAGGGAAGATGACTCGGTTGAAGAACCGTACCACAACTTTCGCATCATTTGTGGGAGAGGCGATTGCTTCTACCCATCTTGACACATAGTCAACCGCCAATAGGATGTAGAGGTTACAACATGAAGAGGGAATGGCCCCATGAAGTCCACACCCCAAACATCAAATATCTCCTCCTCTTGTATGTTGTTCAAGGGCATCTCATTCCTCCTTGAGATGTTACCCGTCCTTTGGCAACCATCACAAGCTACCACAAAATTTTGCACGTCCTTGAACAAACTTGGCCAATAAAACCCGGATTGCAACACCTTTGCACAAGTCTTGTGTGAGCTAGCATGGCCTCCACATGGCAAGGAATGACAATGGCGGATCACACTATCGACCTCATCCTCCGGTATGCATCTCCTAAACACCCCATCCGGCCCTCTCTTAAACAAGAGCGCTTCACTCCAATAGTAATTCCTCACATCCTTGAAGAACTTTTTCCGTTGGGCATACGATAGACCGGGTGGCACCTCTTCACAAACGAGATAGTTCACTATATCCGCATACCATGGCTCACCTCCTCTAGACACTTGAAGCAAGCACTCCTCCACCATTTGCAATTGCTCATCCCGGAATGAGTCATCAATAGGGTTGTCATCCTCTCAATCTCCAATGGTGGGAGTCTACTAAGGTGGCACGCCACAGAATTTTCGGACCCTTTCTTATCCCGGATTTCCAAATCAAACTCTTGAAGAAGAAGGATCCACCGAATCAAACGAGGCTTGGCATCCTTCTTTGTAAGGAGATAACGGATCGCAGCATGATCCGTATACACAATGACCTTCGCTCCAACAAGATACGAGCGGAACTTTTCAAATGCATACACAACCGCTAGCAACTCCTCGGTGGTAGCATAGTTGAGTTGGGCATCATCCAGCGTCTTGCTAGCATAATAGATGGCATGTGTAAGACCATCCTTGGAGAAAACAAACTCAACATCTTTCATTAGTAGGTTAGTAAGAGGCTTAGAAATTTTAGAGAAATCTTTTATGAATCTCCGGTAAAAACCGGCATGCCCTAAGAAACTCCTTACCCCCTTCACCGAGGTAGGTGGTGGCAACTTCTCTATTGTCTCTATCTTATCCCTATCAACCTCAATGCCTCGGTTGGACACCAAGTGTCCCAATACAATGCCTTCACTTACCATGAAGTGGCATTTCTCCTAATTCAAGACAAGATTAGTCTCCTCACATCTCTTTAACACCGAAGACAAGTTAGCTAAACAATCATCAAATGAAGATCCATAAACACTTCCAGGATGTTTTCAATATATTCAGAAAAGATAGCCA
This sequence comes from Fagopyrum homotropicum, assembly GCA_033239125.1. Lineage (NCBI taxonomy): Eukaryota > Viridiplantae > Streptophyta > Magnoliopsida > Caryophyllales > Polygonaceae > Fagopyrum > Fagopyrum homotropicum. The sequence goes on along the minus strand of BSWB01000007.1, from coordinate 95,589,449 downwards.
TCATACACCTTTGAAAGGTGGCGGGTGCATTACACAACCCAAATGGCATTCTTCTATAAGCAAATGTACCCCAAGGATATGTGAATGTAGTTTTCTCTTGGTCATCCGGGTGGATAGGGATTTGGTAAAATCCATTATAGCCATCTAAGTAACAAAAGTGTGAATGTTGAGCTAATCTCTCTAGCATTTGGTCAATAAAAGGGAAGAGAGAAGTGATCTTTCCTAGAGGCCACGTTTAGTTTCCTATAGTCTATACACATCCTCCATCCCGTAACCGTCCTAGTAGGGATTAGTTCATTATTATCATTAGTCACTAAGGTCATCCCACCCTTCTGAAAAACCACATGCACGGGACTAACCCATTTACTATCCGAAATCGGGAAAATGATTCCCGCATCTAGCAATTTAAAGATCTCTTTCTTTACTACTTCTTTCATGATAGGGTTTAGTCATCTTTGAGGTTCAATTGAAGGTTTATGATTATCTTCCATCAAAATTTTATGCATGCACAAGGAAGGTTTGATGCCAACTAAGTCATTAATGGCATAGCCTATAGCTCTCCTATGCAATCTCAACTCATGCAACAATCTATTCAACTCATCATCATTCAAGCATGCATTAACAATCACCGGATAAGTATAATTTTCACCAAGAAAGGAATACTTCAAATGAGAGGGGAGGGGTTTGAGTTCAATTTTAGGAGGACCTTTATCGATTGGAGACGCTCCATACAATGTAGGTTGAGATGATTCCAAAGCCATGGAAGACTCTCCAAGGCTCCTTCAAGCTTGATCAACCACTAAGGAACTTTCTGGAGAAACCACGGGAAAAATCACGGCCTCTGGCACAACCACGGCCGTGGAACTTGATAAGCTAGCACTTTTGAGCATTCTAGAGAGTTCCATGGGACAAATCACGACTGTGGTTCCTGGTGCCAGACCGTGGTTCCTACAGTGGTTCAGCATAACTTCGTGCACTTCAAATTCAGCACTTGTCTCCTTTTCTAGTGCATCCAAAGCCTTGATTTCTTCATTGCAATCATCCTCGAATCCTTCCTCCATCAAACTTAAGCTAAGAACCTTCTCCAAGGGTTACTTGATCAAGATCGAGCTCACAACTTCTCTACATTCCTCTTCCTCAACAATGTTAAACACATCTTCACCAAGGGCTGGCCCCTTCATCATTGTGGATAGCTTGAACTTAATATTCTCCTCTCCTATGTTGAAGGAGAGGATCCCATTCTTACAATCTACCAAGCATCCGGATGTAGCTAAGAAAGGCCTTCCTAAGATGATAGGAACCGGATAATACGCCGGGATGTCCAAAACAACGAAGTCTATTGGCACATAGAACTTCCCGAGTTGCACCGGTATATCCTCCAAGATTCCAACGGGGTGGGTGATTGAACGGTCCGACATGTAGAGGGTCATCTTGACCGGCTTTCGCTCTCCTAGCCCAACCTTGTTGCAAAGTGCAAGCAGGATGATGCTTACACTTGCTCCAAGATCACATAGGGCTTCATACTTCACTTCTCCAACTCCAATTGGCACACAAAAAGATCCCGGATCTCTTAGCTTAGGGGGAATCTCCTCCTTCATAGTTTGGATCAACTCGGAAGATCTCTTTGTCATTCTAACTTCTCCATACTCCTTCAACATCCTCTTGTTGGAGAGTATTTGCATCAAAAATTTTCCGTAGGCCGGCATACCTAGAATAGCTCCATGAACTGAATGTTAATATGCAATTTAGACATAAGTTCAAGGAATTTACCGAAGTGTTTGTCCAAACGAGCTCTTGCTCGTGATTGTGGAAATGGTAGTGGTGGCGTGTATGGAGGCGTTGCCACATATGTTGGCTCATCATCCTTTCTCTTGCCTCCATCTTCTTGCAATGGCTCTTCTTCCACCACTACTTGCTTTCCCTTAGCAATCTCCTTGGGCAAGGGATCCTTCATGCTCAGCCCACTCCTTGTTGTGATGGCCAAAACTTGGCCTCTTGGGTTATCCTCGGTTCTTCCGGGAAGCCTTCCCGGATCTCTATGAGCTTCACCCGCCTTTTGGAACACTTGTGCTTCTAGCACCTTTTGAGCTTTAGAAATGGAAGTCACCGTGATCTCAAGATCACTCAACCTTCCAAGCAATTGCTCAAACATCATCTCGGTTCTATCCTTTGGTGGTTGAGTTAATCCGGGTGGAGGTTCTTGTGAATAGGAAAACCCGGGATAGTTCTAGTTAGACCGGTAATTGTTGAATTGCCGGTTGTTGTTGAAGTTCCTAGGGCCTTGATAGTTGTTGAAGTTTCCCCTTCCCATGTAGTTCACATCTTCCTCCTTTGAAGACAAGTTTACTTGCACTTGCACTTGAGGGCTTGCTTGATTCTTCAAAGTTGTAGCACACAACTCCCTCAAAGACTTAAGCTCATTGTTGATTGCATCAAGCTTGAAATTACTCATGGTGACTTCACTCATCTCATATGCTCCCGGTTTCCTCCCATCACTCTTCCTATGGGAGTACTTTTCTATCACCAAAGCTTGTTTCTCTACAAACTCTCAAGCCTCATCCACATTCTTCTCCATGAATGTTCCACCAGAAAGCGATTGAAGCTTGAATTGGATATCCTCATCAAGCCCCTTGAAGTAGATCTCCAATAGCTCTATCTTCGGTAGACCATGGTGTGGACAATCTAGGAGGAGGTCCTTAAACCTCTCCCAAGAATTTAATAGGCTCTCTCTATCCTTCATCACGAAGGCATTGATCTTCCCTCTTAGCTCGGTAGTCTTGGAAGGTGGGAAGAACTTAGTCAAGAACTCGGTTGTCATCTCCTCCCAAGTACTCACACGCCCTAGTGGAATCAATTGGTACCAAGCCAAGGCTTTATCCTTAAGAGAGAAGGAAAAAGCCCTAATCTTATGGTTGTTGTTCTCCAATCTAGGCGGCCTTAGAGTCTCCATCAAGATCTCATAGTTCATCAAGTGTTGATGAGGAGAATCTCCTTCCATCCCTCCAAATTGATTATGCCGGATCATTTGTAGAACTTGAGGGCAGAGCTCATAATCATGGGCTGCGGGATCTCCTAAGTTCACACCCGGACGGTGTGCTCTTTGTGCCGGATCCATACATTGCCCTAACGTTTGTGGCTCCTCAATAGCGATGGGCATAACCCGAATATTGACCGCCGGCTGCGGTGGTGGTGGAGGAGGAGGTTGTTGACGATTAAGCTCTCTTTGCACAAGAGCTTGCCTAATCTCTTCAATCTCCCTCCTAATTGCTTCTTGCCTCTCATTGGCAAGTTTCCTCTCATTTTCCAAGGCTTCATCCTTTAGTCTAATTTGCTCTAAGGCTACATCCAACTCAGCTTGAAGATCTCTTGCGGCCATCTCCTTCTCCTTTCTAATGCTCTTAGATCTAGCTTTAAGGGTTTTCTCCGGTTCGGGATCGAATGGAGCTAAATCCTTGCCACGAGATCTTCGCATCCACCTAAAGAATAAGAGATGTCCTGAAAATTCAAAGACACAAACCAAACGAGATCAAAAGCAACAAGAAAGACCTACACTATAAAAAATCACAAAAATGACTCAATCTAGACCTAGTCCCCGGCAACGGCGCCAAAAACTTATCACGCTAAGATTGTGACACGCAAAAGTCTTAAATTTATAACTCGATATATTTTTCCTAACTCCTAGCGAACCCACAGTGTATGGGTCGTTTTGTAGTAAGGATAGTATTCCGAGGTCGAACACAAAGACTAAGGTGAAATTGAATCAAATAGTGACTAAGGATAGTGTTGATCTAGGAAAAAGAAAAGAAAGGGATAAAGAAATGAAAATCTCAATGTTTTTGGATTGGTTTTTGTGGTGATCAATCAAGGATCACAAATCATGCAAGAGTATGAAAACAAACTAAACTAGCAACACAAATAAGCAAACACGAATATGAGATAGGTAATCAAAGAGAGAAAAGCGGATTCTAGGGGTTGGGAATTCCGGTTAAGGCATTGGACTCAAGCTCCTAATCATTCCTTGGATAGACTATGGTGTGTTGGGAAAGGGTGTTTCTCATATGGAACCAATCACCTGGTAGGTCTCATGAACCACTAATCCTGCACCTAAGATCCTATTACCGGGTAGGTCTCTAGGAGCCTAGGGTTGGGAAATCTACACAAACCGGATTGCTATCTAGGGATCTAACCTCTCCTTACCGGGTAAGTCTCAGGAAGGCAAGTCCGAAACATCAACCTTAGCACACTCAATCCAATAGCGGCTTATGAGGGTCACTACTACCTAGAGTTCATCATCTTCGGTACTTAAGATCGGAAATCACCGGGTAGGTCTCTCTCCTCACTTAGATTGCTAGCATTAGGTCACCCTAGGCTAGTTTAAGCTTAACAAACACTAGGATTTCAACAATCTAACATCCTAACATACAGATTTATCATTTAAAGCTCAACAGAAGCAAATCACGGTCAAATCCTAAGAACCACGGCCGTGGTCTGGCTAGAACAACAGAACTCAAATACGAGCAAGTAAATCATCCAAGATACATTTAAGTCTATTCTATCATAGTCCAAGCCATAACCATCATTTCCTTACCCTAGAATCGCAATCATTTAGCCAACAACATGCATCATAACAATCAAGCTCAACACAAGCATACATTCATAGTCTCCATAGCAAGAAAATAGTATGCAAGAGAAACGAAACAAGTAGGATAAGAAAACCAAGCTGAATAAAAGTCAAGAAGGACTTACAACCCTTCAAAAGAAGGTTCGAATCGTTTCTTACAACCCTAGCAAATGTCTTCAACAAATCTCACTCAAAACCACTCAAAAGCTATGAAAACTATGAAACTAGTGTGCTTCTCCTTCTTCTCCAAATGAGAGTGTTTCTTCTCCTCCAAGAGTAGCTCCAATCCAATGATTTCCAATGAGAGAATGTGGGAGAGGATGTGTGTGGAGAGGTGTGTTCAGGTCCCCTTTTAGAATCAGCTTGCAAGAGTACTTATAGCTTTCACCATTTGCAATAGTCGGTTATGGAGATCGTGGGACAGCTGTCCCATCTATCCAGAGGGAATCAAGGTCCATTCCACGGCCGTGGAAGTGCCAGGGACCGTGGTTCTGGTGTTTCAGTCCTCTTTTGATCGTTGAGCCATGAGTTGGTGCAAGGCATGCACCAATATGGTCCTATGTGTTCTCCTTAGCTCCTAGCTTGCTTCTTAATGAGTCCGGAAGTGTGTCATCGCAAGAAAGGATCCTCGAATGTATCGATTAAGCTCAAAAAGCTCCCAAAATACCTACAAAACATGCAAAAGTCCGTGTAGACGTCTATCTCGACAACATTCATGAATTAAGTGCAAATCGTCACGAATTAATGTCAAACTATGCAATAATAGCGGAAAAAACTATCTAATTGGATGCCTAACCTAACGTCATAAATTGTGTTATCAAAAATACCCCATACTTAAGGTTTGCTCGTCCCCGAGCAAGTCCCAACTATAGACTAAGAGATGACATGATTTATGCTTGCAGAAAAATAACAAAAATCTTTTGGAATTGTGCTTCTAACATTGGATCACCTTCATAGTCATGTTTCATGGCAATGGACAAGCAATCATGCATCAAACGAATGAAGGCATGGAAAGAAAATTATACATAACTCAAAAGCATGCATGCAAGGTGAAAATGAAGAAGTCAAGATGATCATGAGTATATCCAATCTAGATCACTAAGTCTTACACACATGCAAATAGGTCACAAGGACTTAGGAAAGAAGAGGCCAATAAACGTTGTGAATAGGTGGGAGTTTTTAGGTCATGTGATGCTAATCCGAGAAAGGAACTAACTCCACAATTTTATTTTCGATCAACTTCCCCATAAGTGTATATTTTCTCCAATTTTTCTTTGTTTTCTTTTCTTTTTCACTTTATTTTTCTTTCACTTATTTTTGAGGCAATGGCATTGGTGTACAAAAGCCGAAACCTTGGTGATTAGTGGACCTCGGGATTTTTCCGAGGTGCCTCACACCGGGCACACATACCAAGGCTCGTTAGGAAATTCGGTTTATCCGACTTTGGCAAGGCAGAAACACCCGATTATGTAAATGGTGCCGAGTTACTCGTCATCAAAACCAAAGTCCCCAAACCTATATTTTTTTCTACACTTTTCACAACAAATTCAGCACTTCATTCACAACATCCATTTATCAACAACTTCACCCCACACTTGCTTTTCACACACATCAACACACTAGCATGCTCCTATTCCCGGATGGGTCAAAAGAGGTCAAATTTTTATATCAATTGAGGTGCTCAAACAACATGATCAAGATGAGAAGTAGAGAAAAATGAATTGCCTTAATCACTCCTAAATGATGTGCAAGAACTAGCATGTAATTTCGACCATCAATCCTCAATCCAATCAAGGCAAACATTCATGATCACAATCCATACATGGGATTCAAGATAAGTAATTCAAGTCCATATATGCATACATCCGTTCAATTTATAAAGCCATCTATAACTAATTCACAAGACAATCTCATCATAAGGGTCATACCCAAGCTTAGAAGCATTAAAAATTTTTCAAATTTTCTGATTTTTTTTTTGGAATTTTCGAACATATATGTACAATGCAAAACTTAATGAGACATGTGACGAAAAGAAACTATCATAGATGCTAATCATGCAAGTGATCATGAAAACCCCACCTCATACTTAGAAACACATTGTCCCCAATGTGTAAATGAAGTAAAGAAGAGTGAAAGAGGGTCCTTACAATGTAAAAATGGAGTTGCCGGTATTTTGGTTCACTCATGTGGATTAATGACGGATGATCTATCAAAGATGGTAGAGAGCTCAAAGTGTTCGTTATGACGTCGGACCCGCGCTAGGCACCGCTAGCTGTCCAAGTTCCGCGCCCACTCCACCCACAATTGATGAGGGACTCATCGTCATCGTCCACATGTCATGCAAGGCTTCCATGCTACTTGGATTCTAGCACACAAACTCCAAACACACAAAAACACACAAAAACAAAAAAAATCAAAACCAAAACAAAAACGAAAAGAGAAAGATGTCTACCAATGGGTTGCCTCCCACCAAGCGCTTCTTTAAAGTCTTAGCTTGACCAAATTCGGGGGCGTCTCACTCAAGGTGAAGTGGGGAAATCATATCCACCGGAGCTCCCGGGATATACTTCTTCAACCGGTGCCCATTCACCTTAAAATCTCCACAATGCTCCCCTCCTATCTCAACCGCTCCATGGGGAAAGATCTTCTTCACCACATGAGGACCCGTCCATCTTGACTTTAGCTTTCCGGGGAAGAGCCGCAGCCTTGAGTTAAAGAGAAGGACTAGTCACCTTCACTCAACTCCTTCGGGATGAGACGCTTGTCATGCCAACGTTTGGTCCTTTATTTGTAGATCCGGGCGTTTTTATAGGCATCCAACCGGAACTCCTCAAGAGCGTTCATGTCTAGCAATCTCTTCTCACTGGCCTCCTTGAGGTCAAAATTCAGCCACCTTATGGCCCAATACGCCCTATGCTCCATCTCCACCGGAAGGTGGCAAAACTTGCCATAAACTAGCTTGTAGGGAGTGGTGCCAATTGGTGTATTGAAAGCGGTTCTATAAGCCCACAAAGCATCATCAAGCTTCATAGTCCAATCCTTTCTTGTCCTAGAAACCGTCTTCTCAAGGATCCCTTTTATCTCCCAGTTGGAGATCTCCACTTGGCCACTAGTTTGGGGATTGTAAGGTGTTGCCACCTTATGAGTCACCCCATAGTTAGACAAAAGTGACCCAAAGTTCCTATTGGTGAAATGCTTCCCTCCATCACTTATGATCACTCTTGGTGTTCCAAACCTAGGGAAGATGACTCGGTTGAAGAACCGCACCACAACTTTCGCATCATTTGTGGGAGAGGCGATTGCTTCTACCCATCTTGACACATAGTCTACCGCCAATAGGATGTAGAGGTTGCCACATGAAGAGGGAATGGCCCCATGAAGTCCACAACCCAAACATCAAATATCTCCTCCTCTTGTATGTTGTTCAAGGGCATCTCATTCATCCTTGAGATGTTACCCGTCTTTTGGCAAGCATCACAAGCTACCACAAAATTTTGCACGTCCTTGAATAAACTTGGCCAATAAAACCCGGATTGCAACACCTTTGCACAAGTCTTGTGTGAGCTAGCATGGCCTCCACATGGCAAGGAATGACAATGGCGGATCACACTATCCACCTCATCCTCCGGTATGCATCTCCTAAACACCCCATCCGGCCCTCTCTTAAACAAGAGCGCTTCACTCCAATAGTAATTCCTCACATCCTTGAAGAACTTTTTCCGTTGGGCATACGATAGACCGGGTGGCACCTCTTCACAAACGAGATAGTTCACTATATCCGCATACCATGGCTCACCTCCTCTAGACACTTGAAGCAAGCACTCCTCCACCATTTGCAATTGCTCATCCCGGAATGAGTCATCAATAGGGATGTCATCTCTCTCAATCTCCAATTGTGGGAGTCTACTAAGGTGGTCCGCCACAGAATTTTCGGACCCTTTCTTATCCCGGATTGTCAAATCAAACTCTTGAAGAAGAAGGATCCACCGAAGCAAACGAGGCTTGGCATCCTTCTTTGTAAGGAGATAACGGATCGCAGCATGATCCGTATACACAATGACCTTCGCTCCAACAAGATACGAGCGGAACTTTACAAATGCATACACAACCGCTAGCAACTCCTTCTCGGTGGTAGCATAGTTGAGTTGGGCATCATCTAGCGTCTTGCTAGCATAATAGATGGCATGTGTAAGCCCATCTTTCCTTTGTCCCAAAACAGCCCCAACGGCTATATCACTTGCGTCACACATGATCTCAAACGGTAAGCTCCAATCCGGAGGTTGCATGGTAGGGGCGGTGATCAAAGCATTCTTCAACCTACAAAAATCTTCAAGGTAATCCTTGGAGAAAACAAACTCAACATCTTTCATTAGTAGGTTAGTAAGAGTCTTAGAAATTTTAGAGAAATCTTTTATGAATCTCCGGTAAAAACCGGCATGCCCTAAGAAACTCCTTACCCCCTTCACCGAGGTAAGTGGTGGAAACTTCTCTATTGTCTCTATCTTAGCCATATCAACCTCAATGCCTCGGTTGGACACCAAGTGTCCCAACACAATGCCTTCACTTACCATGAAGTGGCATATCTCCCAATTCAAGACAAGATTAGTCTCCTCACATCTCTTTAACACCAAAGACAAGTTAGCTAAACAATCATCAAATGAAGATCCATAAACACTTCCATGATGTTTTCAATATATTCAGAAAAGATAGCCATCATACACCTTTAAAAGGTGGCGGGTGCATTACACAACCCAAATGGCATTCTCCTATATGCAAATGTACCCCAAGGACATGTGAATGTAGTTTTCTCTTGGTCATCCGGGTGAATAGGGATTTGGAAAAATCCACTATAGCCATCTAAGTAACAAAAGTGTGAAGGTTGAGATAATATCTCTAGCATTTGGTCAATAAAAGGGAAGAGGGAAGTAATCTTTCCTAGAGGCCACGTTTAGTTTCCTATAGTATATACACATCCTCCATCCCGTAACCGTCCTAGTAGGGATTAGTTCATTATTATCATTAGTCACTAAGGTCATCTCACCCTTCTTAGGAACCACATGCACGGGACTAACCCATTTACTATAGGGTTTAGTCTTCTTTGAGGTTCAATTGAAGGTTTATGATTATCTTCCATCAAAATTTTATGCATGCACAAGGAAGGTTTGATGCCAACTAAGTCATCAATGGTATAGCCTATAGCTCTCCTATGCAATCACAACTCATGCAACAATCTATTCAACTCATCATCATTCAAGCATGCATTAACAATCACCGGATAAGTATAATTTTCACCAAGAAAGGAATACTTCAAATGAGAGGGGAGGGGTTTGAGTTCAATTTTAGGAGGACCTTTATCGATTGGAGACGCTCCATACAGTGTAGGTTGAGATGATTCCAAAGCCATGGAAGACTCTCCAAGGCTCCTTCAAGCTTGAACAACCACTAAGGCACTTTCTGGAGAAACCACGGGAAAAATCACGGCCTCTGGCACAACCACGGCCGTGGAACTTGCTAAGCTAGCACTTTTGAGCGTTCTAGAGAGTTCCATGGGACAAATCATGGCCGTGGTTCCTGGTGCCAGACCGTGGTTCCTACAGTGGTTCAGCATAACTTCGTGCACTTCAAATTCAGCACTTGTCTCCTTTTCTAGTGCATCCAAAGCCTTGATTTCTTCATTGCAATCATCCTCAACTCCTTCCTCCATCAAACTTAAGCTAAGAACCTTCTCCAAGGATTCCTTGATCAAGATCGAGCTCACAACTTCTCTACATTCCGCTTGCTCGACATTAATAAACACATCTTCACCAACGGTTGGCCCCTTAAACATTATGGATAGCTTGAACTTAATATTCTCCTCTCCTATGTTGAAGGAGAGGATCCCATTCTTACAATCTACCAAGCATCCGGATGTAGCTAAGAAAGGCCTTCCTAAGATGATAGGAACCGGATAGTCCGCCGGGATGTCCAAAACAACGAAGTCTATTGGCATATAGAACTTCCCGAGTTGCACCGGTATATCCTCCAAGATTCCAACGGGGTGGGTGATTGAACGGTCCGCCATGTAGAGGGTCATCTTGACCGGCTTTGGCTCTCCTAGCCCAACCTTGTTGCAAAGTGCAAGCGGGATGATGCTTAAACTTGCTCCAAGATCACATGGGGCTTCATACTTCACTTCTCCAACCCCAATTGGCACACAAAAAGATCCCGGATCTCTTAGCTTTGGGGGAATCTCCTCCTTCATAGTTTGGATCAACTCGGAAGATCTCTTTGTCATTCTAACTTCTCCACACTCCTCCAACGTCCTCTTGTTGGAGAGTATTTCCATAAAAAATTTTCCGTAGGCCGGCATACCTAGAATAGCATCCATGAACGGAATGTTAATATGCAATTTAGACATAAGTTCAAGGAATTTACCGAAGTTTTTGTCCAAACGAGCTCTTGCTCGTGATTGTGGAAATGGTAGTGGTGGCGTGTATGAAGGCGTTGCCACATATGTTGGCTCATCATCCTTTCTCTTGCCTCCATCTTCTTGCAATGGCTCTTCTTCCACCACTACTTGCTTTCCTTTAGCATTCTCCTTGGGCAAGGGATCCTTCATGCTCAGCCGACTCCTTGTTGTGATGGCCAAAACGTGGCCTCTTGGGTTATCCTCGGTTCTTCCGGGAAGCCTTCCCGGATCTCTATGAGCTTCACCCGCCTTTTGGAACACTTGTGCTTTTAGTACCTTTTGAGCTTTAGAAGTGGAAGTCACCGTGCTCTCAAGACCACTCAACCTTCCAAGCAATTGCTCAAACATCATCTCGGTTCTATCCTTTGGTGGTTGAGTAAATCCGGGTGGAGGTTCTTGTGAAGTCTTAGGTGGTGGAGCTGCGCTTGTGGAAGCGGGAGGGTTCAAGGCACCATCCGGGTTAGAATAGGAAAACCCGGGATGGTTGTGGTTAGGCCGGTAATTGTTGAATTGCCGGTAATTGTTGAATTGCCAGTTGTTGTTGAAGTTCCTAGGGCCTTGATAGTTGTTGAAGTTTCCCCTTCCCATGTAGTTCACATCTTCCTCCTTTGAAGACAAGTTTACTTGCACTTGCACTTGAGGGCTTGCTTGATTCTTCAAAGTTGTAGCACACAACTCCCTCAAAGACTTAAGCTCATTGTTGATTGCATCAAGCTTGAAATTACTCATGGTGACTTCACTCATCTCATATGCTCCCGGTTTCCTCCCATCACTCTTCCTATGGGAGTACTTTTCTATCACCAAAGCTTGTTTCTCTACAAACTCTCAAGCCTCATCCACATTCTTCTCTATGAATGTTCCACCAGAAAGCGATTGAAGCTTGAATTGGATATCCTCATCAAGCCCCTTGAAGTAGATCTCCAATAGCTCTATCTTCGGTAGACCATGGTGTGGACAATCTAGGAGGAGGTCCTTAAACCTCTTCCAAGACTTTAATAGGCTCTCTCTATCCTTCATCATGAAGGCATTGATCTTCCCTCTTAGCTCGGTAGTCTGGGAAGGTGGGTGTTCGCTCCAAACGGTGTGTGCAAGCTTTAAATTTATAACCCTAGACTTAAGCTTAAAACAAGGATGCGAACCCACAGTGTACGGGTCAATCGTAGTAAAAGCAAGGAATTCCAGGGGTCGATCACAGGGACTTAGTGAAACAAAGTCCGATAACGGTAAGCCTCGTAATTACTAACCACAAGAGCAATTAAAACAATCAAAGATGAATAAGAAGTCAAATAAGCAAACATGCAATTCTAGGGATTAAAGCATCTAGTTGTGGTTCCAACTCAAGATCTAAAGATAAGCGGACAAAGCTGAGGTTTTTGCATAGGGAAGGTGTTACTAAAGTTGAATAGATCACCGGGTAAGTCTCACTACTCACTAATCCTAAACCGTAACTCCTATTACTGGGTAAGTCTCAAGGAATTAAGATAAAGAATTATAACCCCGACTAACACACCATCTAAGGGAATAGAATCAACCTTTACCGGGTAAGTCTCAGGCTAACTCACAAAGATGGGATGGAAGCACACTCAAACCCCAATAAAGGTTAAACCTTTATTACCTACACTTATGATCGTTGGTACACAAACTAAGGAATTACCGGGTAAGTCTCATCCTAAGCTTGCATTGAACCAGGAAAGGTGTAATAAGAATAGGATTTGGCAAACTCTAACACTTAACTCTCAGTTTAGGACCGGATAAGTCATCTCGGTCAACCGAATTCCACCCCGGCCGAGATGTTCATCGACTGAACGAGATGCTTAGGGTTAAGGTTAAAGACTCGAACTTTCAGGGTCCTACTGGAATCTAAGATTATTCTATCATTGTTTTTCCCACAACCTTCAGCCAATCACCCTAGAATCACACAAGGAAATTAGCCACTCATCATCATGAAAGAAATAATTAATTATATGGGAAGAAGGTGAATATTTGAACAAGAAGAATTTAATGAAAAGACTTCAATAACTGAATCAAATATAACAACAAAAGCGTTCCTTGGATAGCAATCTAACAAGACAAGACAACAAGGAAGGGAATCAAAGACAATCTTACAAAAACCCTTCAAAAAGCTATAAAAGCTATGATCTTCAATCTTCCTTCAACCTTCAAAAAGGTTCTTCAAATCTCCCAACTGGAGTATGGCTGCTGCGTAATCCTTGGTGTAAGCGGGCTGTATGCGAGATCTCCTCGTAAGCAAGATGTTGGATTTGTGGAAATCCAACCCTTTTTATAGGAAAATAATCCTCCAGAGATAATATATCTTAGAAAGATCTCTTCCCATAAAAATAGGTAAAATATAAGATCTATAATATCTTCTTCTTTCCAGGAGCCAAGCCCAAAAATATAAGATCACTTTCCAAATATAAAATATCTCAGCCAAGAATAAAATATTCTCGCCGCGTACTAGGTATTCGCCTCGGTCGAGTCGGCTTCTCTGGATCACCTCGGTCGAGATGAATCTGTGATCAACCGAGGTGAATCACAACTGAATGTGAAATCTCTCAAAACTTGTCCAAAGTGAATCTTTAATCCATGGCTATGCTTCCTGGATGGTTCCTTATGTTCCTCAATGTAGCTCCAATGACTCCATAGCTCCTTTTTCGATGCAAAATGTGCCATTTTACCTACGATTACAACAAAACTAGGTGTAGACCTCGATTCTCGCAAAGGTAGATGAAATGGTAATATAATCACATAATGTACATACAAACATGCAGATTACGAAAGATAAAACGTCCAAACAAACCCCAAAATATAGACTATAATTCATGCTATCAAAATACCCCATACTTAGCCCTTGCTTGTCCCCAAGCAAGTTCCGCATATAGAAGACAAGATAGAATGGATTATAAGTCAAGAAAATCAATGAAAAGTCTTTCAAAAATATTTTTATGGTGTGCAACAATCATAGATCACTCTAAGGGAATACTTCATGGAATTTAAAATCAAAATATGATCAAAACATTTTATAAATATAAGAAAGTTGTTCATCTTTGCATAAAATCATAGAATGCATAATAAGTCATAATTATCGAAATTAATCATGCATAATCCAGTTTAAACCACTAAGTCAATCAACAAGCTCAAGGTCTCAAGGGCTTCCCAAAAGAAAGGTCAAGAAACGTGTAGGGTAGGTAGGGATGTGTGTAAGGTAATGTGGTGCTAGAATCCGGGAAAAGGATGAACTTCACTTTCACTTTGACTTGCAACATCTTCCACCAATAAGCTTTGCTTATTTCACACTTTTTCTTTTTTACTTTACTTTTTGGGATGCATGGACAGAGGTGCACAATAACCGAAGCCTAGGAAATCAGCAATCATCAATTTCTTGAGATGCATCAAACCCTTGATGCACATACCATGACCCGTTAGGAATATCGCTCAATCTGACTTTGGCAAGACACAAACACCCGGCTATGTGAATGGTGCCGAGTTACTCATCTTCATGATTCACTTCCCCAAACCTATTATTGCTTTCTAACACTTTCACTTCCAGCCACTTCTCAACCTTAACTTCACTTGCTTTCGCCACTTCGCTTGCTTCCAAATTCCCGGATAGGTAAAGGGAGGCAAAATGTATATGAGGAGCTAAGCATGATCAAGAAGAAGAAGAGAGAAGAATGAATTGCCTTGGTCTTTCCAGGAAGAAAGTGAGAGAACTCATAATGTGGTGTCAACCTTCAAATTCAACATAATTTAGACAAAAACGAAGTATTAAACATGCCAATAATTTCAAACAAAGCATTTAGCAACTTAAACATATTATAAAACCTTTCAAACATATAAAGATTTCAAAACCAGTCAGTAAGCAAGATCTTCACTGAGATCATATCCAGATAAGAAGCACAAAAATCGTTTTCGAAAACTCACAGTTAACTCACCTCGGTCGAGGTGGTCTTAGGTCAACCGAGGTGAAACATCTCGTTCGGCCAGAACTGGCCCGGTCGAGGTCAAAAAAATTTTTTTTAAAACCATTTTTGTTTCAGTTTCGCGTTTTTCTCAATCAAATAACCTGTAAGTATGCATGCAATCTCAGATAAACATATAAATGCAACTGAAGCATAAAATATCCATTTTTTTTCCAGTTTCGACGTTTTTCTCAATCAAATAACCTGTAAGTATGCATGCAATCTCAGATAAACATATAAATGCAACTGAAGCATGAAATATCAATATTTGATCAAGTAGAGTCATACATAAGTGTCAAATATCACATAAACACCCCATACTTAGGACACACTGTCCCAGTGGGTCTAAATAAGTCTAAAGGATAAAAGTACTCACCGGATAAATAGCTGAACTGCATAAAAAAAATAATAAAGAAAATCCTGCACCTCTCAGTAGTCAAGATCCGGTGGTGGTGGTGGCACGTACGGATACTGGGTCGGGTCGAACGGATAGCCCATGATGTGCTCGAACTGAATCTGGGCCATCATGTGCTGGTAGTGCTGCCGCTCCTGCATCTCGCGGATATCCAGTGACAAAGCAGCATATGAATTAATAACCTGATCCGTCAGGTCATCGATCGGTCTGTGAGCTTCTGGATCCCTGTGTCGGCGTGTCCTACGCCTAGCAGGTCTAGCAGGTGATGCAGCAGGTGCAGGCTCAGTATCCTCCCCATCCAGATCTATAATCGGTGGTGCGCTCGTCCCTGCAGTATATGTCCCTGTATCCATCGGGACTCCACCCTCTCTCTCATCAACTGTCTCCTCGTCATCAGCCTCCTCCTCCTCCTCAGCTGGGGCAGCTGCTGCCTCTCTGTAATCCTCCATCAGTGGAGCCCAAGCGGTCTGCCAATAGTGTGGGTCATAAACAGTGAACTGGGCAGACCACCTGATCCCCTGTGGCGCAGTCAGCTCCCACGGCATAGCCACATATGGAGTAGTGAGACCTCGGGGAACGAGAATCCGCCGAGTGATCATCTCCTCTAATTCAAGCGGCTTGGCAGCCGCCACCATCGTATAAGCAGTGAGGTCCATGTCCTGATAGCTAGCTATGTGGGTGACAAGCCCTCCGTAGCAGATGTCTCCCTTTGCCTTGGCCTTGATCCTGTGCAGATCCTCTGCCAGCATCAAGCCAAAGTCCGGAAAACCCCCAGTAACCATGCAGTATAAACTGAAAAGCTCTCCCTGTCGGATCTTCTGGGGCGTCTCAGTACGCGCCAGAAGTGTCTCGCTGAATATCTGGTGGGCTAACCTAAAGGCTAGGTGGAAGATGACCTTCTCCCTGGAATCTCCAGGGCGCCATCTATCTACGTGCTCAACAACATGGGCAATCTGCCCCCAAAACTCCCTAGCTACAGATCGGGAAGGGAAGTCAATGGCGGTGGGCTTCGGAAAGCCGAAAATATCTCTCCAATACTTGAGCGGCACTAAGAAGTTCCGGTTCATCAACCGGTACTTCATAGACTGCTCTGTGGGAAGGTAGGTGAAGGAGCTAACGAACTCTAGGGTCGGCTCCAAGTAGGCTGGGGCTCGGATCTCAGTAAACTGATCCAGCCCAACTGTAGAAATCATCCTCCTAAGGTCTCCGTCGACCTGGAGGCAATCAAAAGCAGACACGTCTAGGAAACATGGTGCAATCACTGGACGGCCAGAAATACGCTCATAATCTACCCGGTGTCGCTCATGGATCACCGGGCGGTAAGGTCGAGAAGAAGAGGAAGAAGGGGAAGGTGAGGATCTATCCCTAAGGGCAAGGCGTCGCTCAGAAATCATTTTCAACTCAGCTACTGTCAGGTCACCTCGGTCACTGACAACTCTGAAGAATTACCTCGGCCGAGGCACAGCTCGACTGGACCGAGGCGGCGAACTGGATCTAATTTCCTCAAAAAATTCAGTTCTTTTCCCCCAAAAATCACTACAACTGCTTCCTATGGGGTACTTAAGCCTTTCCTCAACAAATGCAGGGGCAACCAAAGCCCAAATCGAAGTGAAACGGAGAGGTTAGGGTTTCGGTTCGTTTTACCTCGTTTCGGCCAAATCAGTTCGATTTTCTACAGATTTGTACTTGCAACGCGATCCTCTATCCTTCAATCGTAGTTTGGAGACAGAAATCGTCGAAAACGAGCAAGAAACGAGGGAGGCAAGGAGAATCTGTCGCCGCGGTCGAGGAGGGTTGAAAGTGAAGAGAGAGAAAATTAATCCCCCTTTTATACCCTTTCTGGAATCTGCTGTCGCCTCGGTCGAGATGGTCTCGACTGGACCGAGGTGGTTCTTCAGAAAACCCTAGTCGCCTCGGTTGCTCAGGAATCATCTCAGTCGAGGTGCTCTGATAGCAACCGAAATGCCTCAGTCAAACTTCGTCTTCTCAAATTCTCGAACTTCTGTACTTCCAGTTATGCTCCTTCCTTAGATGTCTCCTGTTATCTGTCTAGAACGCCAAAAACAAAACAAGCAAAGCAAAAGCAAACAAACTATCTAAGCTAGACCAGAAAATGGGAAAAGAAAGCAATACCTTGGGTTGCCTCCCAAGAAGCGCTTGGTTTAAGGTCGCTAGCTGGACCATGATGCATCTCAAACGAGGTATATTGGTGCAACCTCCTCAACCGGAGTTTCCGGTTGGTACTTTTTAAGTCTATGACCGTTGACCTTGAAGCTTCCGCTAGTTTCGCCCCATATCTCAACTGCACCATGAGGAAAAACATGTTTCACAACATAAGGTCCGGTCCATCATGATTTTAACTTACTTGGGAAAAGGCGGAGGCGGGAGTTGAAGAGTAGAACTAGGTCTCCTTCGTTAAGCTCCTTTGGGATGATACGCTTGTCATGCCATCTCTTCGTCCTTTCTTTATAGATTTTGGCATTCTCATAAGCGTTCAAACGCAGCTCCTCCAGCTCGTTGAGTTCCAATAGTCGCTTCTCGCCGGCCTCCTTAATGTCGAAGTTCAACCATTTGATCGCCCAGTACGCTTTGTGTTCCAATTCAACGGGCAAATGGCAAGACTTCCCATATACCAAATTATAAGGGGTGGTACCTATGGGAGTCTTAAATGCGGTCCTGTACGCCCAAAGAGCATCGTCCAGTTTCATGGACCAATCCTTCCTCGTTCTAGAGACGGTCTTCTCCAAAATTGCTTTGATTTCTCTATTCGAGATCTCGACCTGTCCACTAGTTTGAGGGTGATAAGCGGTTGATACCTTGTGGGTTACCCCATACTTTGATAGAAGTGCTTTGAACTTCCGGTTGATGAAATGCGTTCCTCCATCGCTAATGATGATGCGTGGAGTTCCAAACCGTGGAAAGATGGTTCTGTTTAAGAACTTCACAACAACCTTGGCGTCGTTAGTGGGAGAAGCAATGGCTTCAACCCATCTAGAGACGTAATCAACTGCAAGAAGAATGTAGAGGTTTCCTCCGGAGGATGGGAAAGGTCCCATGAAGTCAATCCCCCATACATCAAAGATCTCCACTTCTTGGATGTTGTTAAGTGGCATCTCGTTCCTCCTTGATAAATTTCCTGTTCTTTGGCATGCATCACAAGAGACAACAAAAGATTGTACATCCTTAAATAATGTAGGCCAAAAGAAACCGGAACGTAATACCTTAGCGCATGTTTTATCGGTGCTAGCATGTCCTCCACAAGGAAGTGAATGGCAATGCCGTATAACGCTATTAACTTCATCTTCCGGAATGCATCTTCGAAGCATCCAATCCGGCCCGCGCTTGAATAGCAGCGGCTCGTCCCAGTAATAATGTCGTACTTCCTTGAAGAATCTCTTCTTTTGAGAGTACGTTAATCCGGGCGGTGTTTCCTGGCAAACAAGATAATTCACAATATCAGCATACCAAGGTCCCTTATTATCAGAAAGTTGGTGGATGGAATGTTCCACCAACTGAGGATGAATGTCAGAGAAGGGAGTAAGAAGTTTATTATTCTCAGTAGTCTCAGTTGACATCATCTCGCCATCGACCTCGATCGAGGTGTAGAGGCGTTGACCGAGATGTTCTTCGGTCGCCTCGCTCAGTCCAGAAAGTGCCTCGGTCGAGGTACTGCAACTGGAACCGAAACTGGAGATCCTCGTCTCTTGGATTAGCTTCTCAGTTTTAGCTCCTGGATCCTCTTCCAGCGCCTTTAAGCTCCGTATATCTGCATCACAAGAAGCATCTATACCTTCCTCCATTAAACTGAAGCTAATAACTCTTTCGAGTGGATCGTTAATAAGGATAGAGCTCACCAATTCTCTTGATTCTTCTTCATCGTAGATGTTGAAGATATCATCAGTTAGCTCTCCCCTTTCATGGCTGCAAGCAATGCGAACTCCACTTCATCGCCGCCAACGTTGAATTTCAACTTGGCGTTCTTGCAATCCACATTGCAACCCGAAGTTGCTAGAAATGGCCTCCCGAGAATAATAGGAACAGGATAATCTGCGGGAATGTCAAGTACAACAAAATCTATAGGTAGATAGAAGTTACCTAACTTGACCGGAACATCTTCCAAGATGCCCACGGGATGGGTAATGGAGCGATCCGCCATATAAAGTCGAATCTTGACCGGCTTGGGCTCTCCAAGTCCGATCTTCACACATAGCTCCAGCGGAATGATGCTCACACTGGCTCCTAGATCACAAAGGGCTTCACAAGTGACATCCCCAACTTGTATGGGAATGCAAAATGAGCCGGGATCTCTTAATTTAGGTGGCATCTTCTCCTTCATGATTTGAATAAGCTCCAAGGATTTAGATGTCATCCTAACTTCACCAAAGTCTTCCAGTTTCCTCTTCTTTGAAAGGATCTCCTTTAAGAACTTCCCATAGGCGGGCATTCCTAGAATAGCATCAAGGAAAGGAATGTTAATATGTAGTTTATTCATCAAGTCAAGGAACTTACCAAAGTTCTTGTCTAGATGTGCTTTGGCCCTTGACTGGGGGAATGGAAGTGGTGGTTTGTATGCAGGAGGTGGAACATAAACTTCAGTTTTCCCCTCCGCTTTCTGTGGATCCACCTCGGTTGGCATCTCGGTCGAAGTGTTCTTTGACTGTATCTGGACCGAGGTGGTCCTCGTCGGTACTGGCACCGACCGAGGCACTGGATCTGTGGTTTTCAGTCCACTCCTCGTAGTTATGGCCATGATCTGGCCCTTAGGGTTGCTTTCCGTCCTTGCTGGAAGCTTCCCTGGATCTCTTGGCGCTTCATTCGCCCTACTCGCAAGTTGTTGTTCAAAGGCTTTTTGGGCCTTCGAAAATGAAGTCATAGAAGTCTCCATAGCGTTGAGCTTGATCAAGATAGCCTCCAGAACTGCGTCTTTCTTTTCCGGCTGAGACAAACTTGATCCTTCCCCTGGCTCTTTAATGGAGCAGAAGAAGAAGAAGAAGAAGGGGAAGAGAGGAAAGGGTTAGAGGAATCGTTAGAGTTGGAGTTTGAATGGTTGTTACCGTTATTTTGGTTGTTCGCCTTCCAATTATTGCTATTGGATCCTCTATTGTTGTTGTTGTTGTAATTGTTGTTATGGGGACCGTTGTTGTTGTTACGGTACCCGTTGTTGTTGTTCCTTTCCCCTTGCTCTTCCTTCTTGGTTTGAGCAACCAAGAGTTCCTTCAATTGCTTCACATCATTCTTCAAAGACGTGAGTTGATTGTTGTTGGGCTGAGTTTCTTGGAAGTTAACTCTTTTAACTCCACCTTCAGCTCCTTAGTGGGTGTACTTCTCCATATGCAAGGCTTGCTTCTCGATAAAGTCCCATGCTTCGTCAATCGCCATGTCCATAAAGGTACCGGCGGAGAGTAGTTGGAGATTGAACTGTGTGCTTCCGTCCAGTCCCTTGAAGTAAATCTCCAATAACTCTAACTTTGGAATCCCATGATGTGGGCAATCCAAAAGAATGTCTTGAACCGCTCCCATGACTTGGACAAACTCTCCTTGTCCTTCATAATGAAAGCGTTGATCTTTCCTCTCATTTTAGCGGTTTTTGAGGGTGGAAAGAATTTCGTCAAGAATTCCGTAGTCATCTCCTCCCATGTGCTGATTTTTCCTGGAGGAAGAGATTGATACCAAGTAAGAGCTCTATCTTTTAAAGAAAAGTAAAAATGTCTTAGCTTGTAGTTGTTGTTTTCAATTCTCGGAGGTCTCAAGGTTTCCATCAAGATCTCATAGTTTTGAAGATGTTGATGTGGTGATTCCTTCTCTAGCCCTCCGAACTGGCATTGGCGAATCATAGACAGAACTTGCGGTCGAAGTTCGTAGTCATGGTCCGCTGGATCTCCTAGATTAACTCCTGGACGCCTCAGTTGTTGATTGGGGTCCATCCTTTGACCTAGGGTTTGTGGGATTCCTGCAAGAAGAACATCTCGGACTGGCCTCCGAAGTGGAAGTACATCGGCCGGGGCGTCAGGTACTGGAACCTGCCTCGGTCGAGGGTCAGCAACTGGGACCTGCATCGGTCGAGGATCAACTGGTGGATCTTCCCTCGGTCGAAGTAGAATCTGGTCTTGTATGACTGCCATCTCCGCTTCGATCGCTTCAGTCTTGGTGCGAGTTTCTTCCTTCTCTTGCCTTAGTTCTTCCCTGCAGAGGCGTAGCAGCTCTAACGCCTCTTTCAACTCGGCCTCAAGATCGCGGTTGTCTTGTTGGGCCATTTTTGCTTCTCTTAAGCGTCGCTTGTATGTCTTTTCTGGTTCGGGATCATAAGGAACGATTTCCTCCCCACTGCGGGTTCTTCGCATATACCTAAGAAAGAACCTGCAAAAGTCACTCAAATAGAGTGGTTAGTAGACACGGGGGCAAGTGCCCCAAGAGCAAACCGTCCGGCTCGGTCTAGACCAAGTCCCCGGCAACGGCGCCAAAAACTTGTTCGCTCCAAACGGTGTGTGCAAGCTTTAAATTTATAACCCTAGACTTAAGCTTAAAACAAGGATGCGAACCCGCAGTGTACGGGTCAATAGTAGTAAAAGCAAGGAATTCCAGGGGTCGATCACAGGGACTTAGTGAAACAAAGTCCGATAACGGTAAGCCTCGTAATTACTAACCACAAGAGCAATTAAAACAATCAAAGATGAATAAGAAGTCAAATAAGCAAACATGCAATTCTAGGGATTAAAGCATCTAGTTGTGGTTCCAACTCAAGATCTAAAGATAAGCGGACAAAGCTGAGGTTTTTGCATAGGGAAGGTGTTACTAAAGTGGAATAGATCACCGGGTAAGTCTCACCACTCACTAATCCTAAACCGTAACTCCTATTACCGGGTAAGTCTCAAGGAATTAAGATAAAGAATTATAACCCCGAACTAACACACCATCTAAGGGAATAGAATCAACCTTTACCGGGTAAGTCTCAGGCTAACTCACAAAGATGGGATGGAAGCACACTCAAACCCCAATAAAGGTTAAACCTTTATTACCTACACTTATGATCGTTGGTACACAAACTAAGGAATTACCGGGTAAGTCTCATCCTAAGCTTGCATTGGACCAGGAAAGGTGTAATAAGAATAGGATTTGGCAAACTCTAACACTTAACTCTCAGTTTAGGACCGGATAAGTCATCTCGGTCAACCGAATTCCACCCCGGCCGAGATGTTCATCGACTGAACGAGATGCTTAGGGTTAAGGTTAAAGACTCGAACTTTCAGGGTCCTACTGGAATCTAAGATTATTCTATCATTGTTTTTCCCACAACCTTCAGCCAATCACCCTAGAATCACACAAGGAAATTAGCCACTCATCATCATGAAAGCAATAATCAAATATATGGGAAGAAGGTGAATATTTGAACAAGAAGAACTTAATGAAAAGACTTCAATAACTGAATCAAATATCACAACAAAAGCGTTCCTTGGATAGCAATCCAACAAGACAAGACAACAAGGAAGGGAATCAAAGACAATCTTACAAAAACCCTTCAAAAAGCTATAAAAGCTATGATCTTCAATCTTCCTTCAACCTTCAAAAAGGTTCTTCAAATCTCCCAACTGGAGTATGGCTGCTGCGTAATCCTTGGTGTAAGCGGGTTGTATGCGAGATCTCCTCGTAAGCAATATGTTGGATTTGTGGAAATCCAACCCTTTTTATATGAAAATAACCCTCCAAAGATAATATATCTTAGAAAGATCTCTTCCCATAAAAATAGGTAAAATATAAGATCTATAATATCTTCTTCCTTCCAGGAGCCAAGCCCAAAAATATAAGATCACTTTCCAAATATAAAAGATCTCAGCCAAGAATAAAATATTCTCGCCGCGTCATAGGTATTCGCCTCGGTCGAGTCGGCTTCTCTGGATCACCTCGGTCGAGATGAATCTGTGATCAACCGAGGTGAATCACAACTGAATGTGAAATCTTTCAAAACTGGTCCAAAGTGAATCTTTAATACATGGCTATGCTTCCTGGATGGTTCCTTATGTTCCTCAATGTAGCTCCAATGACTCCATAGCTCCTTTTTCGATGCAAAATGTGTCATTTTACCTATGATTACAACAAAACTAGGTGTAGACCTCGATTCTCGCAAAGGTAGATGAAATGGTAATATAATCACATAATGTACATACAAACATGCAGATTACGAATAATAAAACGTCCAAACAAACCCCAAAATATAGACTATAATTCATGCTATCAGTGGGAAGAACTTAGTCAAGAACTCGGTTGTCATCTCCTCCCAAGTACTCACACGCCCTAGTAGAATCGATTGGTACCAAGCCAAGGCTTTATCCTTAAGAGAGAAGGAAAAAGCCCTAAGCTTATGGTTGTTGTTCTCCAATCTAGGTGGCCTTAGAGTCTCCATCAAGATCTCATAGTTTATCAAGTGTTGATAAGGAGAATCTCCTTCCATCCCTCCAAATTGATTGTGCCGGATCATTTGTAGAACTTGAGGGCAGAGCTCATAATCATGGGTTGCGGGATCTTCTAAGTTCACACCCGGACGGTGTGCTCTTTGTGCCAGATCCATACATTGCCCTAACGTTTGTGGCTCCTCAATAGCAATGGGCATAACCCGAATATTGACCGCCGGCTGCGGTGGTGGTGGAGGTGGAGGTTGTTGACGATTAAGCTCTCTTTGCACAAGAGCTTGCCTAATCTCTTCAATCTCCCTCCTAATTGCTTCTTGCCTCTCATTGGCAAGTTTCCTCTCATTTTCCAAGGCTTCATCCTTTAGTCTAATTTGCTCTAAGGCTACATCCAACTCAGCTTGAAGATCTCTTGCGGCCATCTCCTTCTCCTTTCTAATGCTCTTAGATCTAGCTTTAAGGGTTTTCTCCGGTTCGGGATCGAATGGAGCTAAATCCTTGCCACGAGATCTTCGCATCCACCTAAAGAATGAGAGATGTCCTGAAAATTCAAAGACACAAACCAAACGAGATAAAAAGCAACAAGAAAGACCTACACTATAAACAATTACAAAAATGACTCAATCTAGACCTAGTCCCCGGCAACGGTGCCAAAAACTTGTTACGCTAAGATTGTGACACGCAAAAGTCTTAAATTTATAACTCGATATATTTTTCCTAACTCCTAGCGAACCCACAGTGTATGGGTCGTTTTGTAGTAAGGATAGTATTTTGAGGTCGAACACAGAGACTAAGGTGAAATTGAATCAAATAGTGACTAAGGATAGTGTTGATCTAGGAAAAAGAAAAGAAAGGGATAAAGAAATGAAAATCTCAATGTTTTTGGATTGGTTTTTGTGGTGATCAATCAAGGATCACAAATCACGCAAGAGTATGAAAACAAACTAAACTAGCAACACAAATAAGCAAACACGAATATGAGATAGGTAATCAAAGAGAGAAAAGCAGATTCTAGGGGTTGGGAATTCCGGTTAAGGCATTGGACTCAAGCTCCTAATCATTCCTTGGATAGACTATGGTGTGTTGGGAAAGGGTGTTTCTCATATGGAACCAATCACCGGGTAGGTCTCATGATCCACTAATCCTGCACCTAAGATCCTATTACCGGGTAGGTCTCTAGGAGCCTAGGGTTGGGAAATCTACACAAACCGGATTGCTATCTAGGGATCTAACCTCTCCTTACCAGTTAAGTCTCGGGAAGGCAAATCCGAAACATCAACCCTAGCACACTCAATCCAATAGCGGCTTATGAGGGTCACTACTATCTAGAGTTCATCATCTTCGGTACTTAAGATCGGAAATCACTGGGTAGGTCTCTCTCCTCACTTAGATTGCTAGCATTAGGTCACCCTAGGCTAGTTTAAGCTTAACAAACACTAGGATTTCAACAATCTAACATCCTAACATACAGATTTATCATTTAAAGCTCAACAGAAGCAAATCACGGTCAAATCCTAAGAACCACGGCCGTGGTCTGGCTAGAACAACAGAACTCAAATACGAGCAAGTAAATCATCCAAGATACATTTAAGTCTATTCTATCATAGTCCAAGCCATAACCATCATTTCCTTACCCTAGAATCGCATCTATTTAGCCAACAACATGCATCATAACAATCAAGCTCAACAAGCATACATTCATAGTCTCCATAGCAAGAAAATAGTATGCAAGAGAAACGAAACAAGTAGGATAAGAAAACCAAGCTGAATAAAAGTCAAGAAGGACTTACAACCCTTCAAAAGAAGGTTTGAATCGTTTCTTACAACCCTAGCAAATGTCTTCAACAAATCTCACTCAAAACCACTCAAAAGCTATGAAAACTATGAAACTAGTGTGCTTCTCCTTCTTTTCCAAATGAGAGTGTTTCTTCTCCTCCAAGAGTAGCTCCAATCCAATGATTTCCAATGAGAGAATGTGGGAGAGGATGTGTGTGGAGAGGTGTGTTCAGGTCCCCTTTTAGAATCAGCTTGCAAGAGTACTTATAGCCTTCACCATTTGTAATAGTCGGTTATGGAGTTTGTGGGACAGCTGTCCCAGCTATCCGGAGGGAATCAAGGTCCATTCCACGGCCGTGGAAGTGCCAGGGACCGTGGTTCTGGTGTTTCAGTCCTCTTTTGATCGTTGAGCCATGAGTTGGTGCAAGGCATGCACCAATATGGTCCTATGTGTTCTCCTTAGCTCCTAGCTTGCTTCTTAATGAGTCCGGAAGTGTGTCATCGCAAGGAAGGATCCTCGAATGTATCGATTAAGCTCAAAAAGCTCCCAAAATACCTACAAAACATGCAAAAGTCCGTGTAGACGTCTATCTCGACAACATTCATGAATTAAGTGCAAATCGTCACGAACTAATGTCGAACTATGCAATAATAGCGGAAAAAACTATCTAAATGGATGCCTAACCTAACGTCATAAATTGTGTTATCAAAAATACCCCATACTTAAGGTTTGCTCGTCCCCGAGCAAGTCCCAACTATAGACTAAGAGATGATATGATTTATGCTTGCAGAAAAATAACAAAAATCTTTTGGAATTGTGCTTCTAACATTGGATCACCTTCATAGTCATGTTTCATGGCAATGGACAAGCAATCATGCATCAAACGAATGAAGGCATGGAAAGAAAATTATACATAACTCAAAAGCATGCATGCAAGGTGAAAATGAAGAAGTCAAGATGATCATGAGTATATCCAATCTAGATCACTAAGTCTTACACACATGCAAATAGGTCACAAGGACTTAGGAAAGAAGAGGACAATAAACGTTTTGAATAGGTGGGAGTTTTTAGGTCATGTGATGCTAATCCGGGAAAGGAACTAACTCCACAATTTTATTTTCGATCAACTTCCCCATAAGTGTATATTTTCTCCATTTTTTCTTTGTTTTCTTTTCTTTTTCACTTTCTTTTTCTTTCACTTATTTTTGAGGCAATGGCATTGGTGTACAAAAGCCGAAACCTTGGTGATTAGTGGACCTCGGGATTTTTCCGAGGTGCCTCACACCGGGCACACATACCAAGGCTCGTTAGGAAATTCGGTTTATCCGACTTTGGCAAGGCAGAAACACCCGATTATGTAAATGGTGCCGAGTTACTCGTCATCAAAACCAAAGTCCCCAAACCTATAATTTTTTTCTACACTTTTCACAACAAATTCAGCACTTCATTCACAACATCCATTTATCAACAACTTCACCCCACACTTGCTTTTCACACACATCAACACAGTAGCATGCTCCTATTCCCGGATGGGCAAAAGAGGTCAAATTTTTATATCAATTAAGGTGCTCAAACAACATGATCAAGATGAGAAGTAGAGAAAAATGAATTGCCTTAATCACTCCTAAATGATGTGCAAGAACTAGCATGTAATTTCGACCATCAATCCTCAATCCAATCAAGGCAAACATTCATGATCACAATCCATACATGGGATTCAAGATAAGTAATTCAAGTCCACATATGCATACATCCGTTCAATTCATAAAGCCATCTATAGCTAATTCACAAGACAATCTCATCATAAGGGTCATACCCAAGCTTAGAAGCATTAAAAAAATTTTAAATTTTCTGATTTTTTTTTTGGAATTTTCGAAACATATATGTACAATGCAAAACTTAATGAGACATGTGACGAAAAGAAACTATCATAGATGCTAATCATGCAAGTGATCATGAAAACCCCACCTCATACTTAGAAACACATTGTCCCCAATGTGTAAATGAAGTAAAGAAGAGTAAAAGAGGGTCCTCACAATGTAAAAATGGAGTTGCCGGTATTTTGGTTCACTCATGTGGATTGATGGCGGATGATCTATCAAAGATGGTAGAGAGCTCAAAGTGTTTGTTATGGCGTCGGACCCGCGCTAGGCACCGCTAGCCGTCCAAGTTCCGCGCCCGCTCCACCCGCAATTGATGAGGGACTCATCGTCATCGTCCACATGTCATGCAAGGCTTCCATGCTACTTGGATTCTAGCACACAAACTCCAAACACACAAAAACACACAAAAATAGAAAAATCAAAACCAAAACAAAAACGAAAAGAGAAAGATGTCTACAAATGGGTTGCCTCCCACCAAGCGCTTCTTTAAAGTCTTAGCTTGACCAAATTCGGGGGCGTCTCACTCAAGGTGAAGTGGGTAAATCATATCCACCGGAGCTCCCGGGATATATTTCTTCAACCGGTGCCCATTCACCTTAAAATCTCCACAATGCTCCCCTCCTATCTCAACCGCTCCATGGGGAAAGATCTTCTTCACCACATGAGGACCCGTCCATCTTGACTTTAGCTTTCCGGGGAAGAGCCGTAGCCTTGAGTTGAAGAGAAGGACTAAGTCACCTTCACTCAACTCCTTCGGGATGAGACGGTTATCATGCCAACGTTTGGTCCTTTCTTTGTAGATCCGGGCGTTTTCATAGGCATCCAACCGGAACTCCTCAAGAGCGTTCATGTCTAGCAATCTCTTCTCACCAGCCTCCTTGAGGTCAAAATTCAGCCACCTTATGGCCCAATACGCCCTATGCTCCATCTCCACCGGAAGGTGGCAAGACTTGCCAAACTAGCTTGTAGGGAGTGGTGCCAATTGGTGTCTTGAAAGCGGTTCTATAAGCCCACAAAGCATCATCAAGCTTCATAGCCCAATCCTTTCTTGTCCTAGAAACCGTCTTCTCAAGGATCCCTTTTATCTCCCAGTTGGAGATCTCCACTTGGCCAATAGTTTGGGGATGGTAAGGTGTTGCCACCTTATGAGTCACCCCATAGTTAGACAAAAGTGTCCCAAAGTTCCTATTGGTGAAATGCTTCCCTCCATCACTTATGATCACTCTTGGTGTTCCAAACCTAGGGAAGATGACTCGGTTGAAGAACCGCACCACAACTTTCGCATCATTTGTGGGAGAGACGATTGCTTCTACCCATCTCGACACATAGTCTACCACCAATAGGATGTAGAGGTTGCCACATGAAGAGGAAATGGCCCCATGAAGTCCACACCCCAAACATCAAATATCTCCTCCTCTTGTATGTTGTTCAAGGGCATCTCATTCCTCCTTGAGATGTTACCCGTCCTATGGCAAGCATCACAAGCTACCACAAAATTTTGCACGTCCTTGAACAAACTTGGCCAATAAAACCCGGATTGTAACACCTTTGCACAAGTCTTATGTGAGCTAGCATGGCCTCTACATGGCAAGGAATGACAATGGCGGATCACACTATCCACCTCATCCTCCGGTATGCCTCTCCTAAACACCCCATCCGGCCCTCTCTTAAACAAGAGCGGTTCACTCCAATAGTAATTCCTCACATCCTTGAACAACTTTTTCCGTTGGGCATACGATAGACCGGGTGGCACCTCTTCACAAATGAGGTAGTTCACTATATCCGCATACCATGGCTCACCTCCTCTAGACACTTGAAGCAAGCACTCCTTCACCATTTGCAATTGCTCATCCCGGAATGAGTCATCAATAGGGATGTCATCTCTCTCAATCTCCAATGGTGGGAGTCTACTAAGGTGGTCCGCCACAGAATTTTCGGACCCTTTCTTATCCTGGATTTCCAAATCAAACTCTTGAAGAAGAAGGATCCACCGAATCAAACGAGGCTTGGCATCCTTCTTTGTAAGGAGATAACGGATCGCAGCATGATCCGTATACACAATGACCTTCGCTCCAACAAGATACGAGCGGAACTTTACAAATGCATACACAACCGCTAGCAACTCCTTCTCGGTGGTAGCATAGTTGAGTTGGGCATTATCTAGCGTCTTGCTAGCATAATAGATGGCATGTGTAAGCCCATCTTTCCTTTGTCCCAAAACAGCCCCAACGGCTACATCACTCGCGTCACACATGATCTCAAACGGTAAGCTCCAGTCCGGAGGTTGCATGATAGGGGCGGTGATCAAAGCATTCTTCAACCTACAAAAATCTTCAAGGCAATCCTTGGAGAAAACAAACTCAACATCTTTCATTAGTAGGTTAGTAAGAGGCTTAGAAATTTTAGAAAAATCTTTTATGAATTTCCGGTAAAAACCGGCATGCCCTAAGAAACTCCTTACCCCCTTCACCGAGGTAAGTGGTAGCAACTTCTCTATTGTCTCTATCTTAGCCCTATCAAACTCAATGCCTCGGTTGGACACCAAGTGTCCCAACACAATGCCTTCACTTACCATGAAGTGGCATTTCTCCCAATTCAAGACAAGATTAGTCTCCTCACATCTCTTTAACACCAAAGACAAGTTAGCTAAACAATCATCAAATGAAGATCCATAAACACTTCCATGATGTTTTCAATATATTCAGAAAAGATAGCCATCATACACCTTTGAAAGGTGGCGGGTGCGTTACACAACCCAAATGGCATTCTCCTATATGCAAATGTACCCCAAGGACATGTGAATGTAGTTTTCTCTTGGTCATCCGGGTGGATAGGGATTTGAAAAATCCACTATAGCCATCTAAGTAACAAAAGTGTGAATGTTGAGCTAATCTCTCTAGCATTTGGTCAATAAAAGGGAAGAGGGAAGTAATCTTTCCTAGAAGCCACGTTTAGTTTCCTATAGTCTATACACATCCTCCATCCCGTAACCGTCCTAGTAGGGATTAGTTCATTATTCTCATTAGTCACTAAGATCATCCCACCCTTCTTAGGAACCACATACACGGGACTAACCCATTTACTATCCGAAATCGGGAAAATGATTCCCGCATCTAGCAATTTAAGGATCTCTTTCTTTACTACTTCTTTCATGATAGGGTTTAGTCTTCTTTGAGGTTCAATTGAAGGTTTATGATTATCTTCCATCAAAATTTTATGCATGCACAAGGAAGGTTTGATGCCAACTAAGTCATCAATGGTATAGCCTATAGCTCTCCTATGCAATCTCAACTCATGCAACAATCTATTCAACTCATCATCATTCAAGCATGCATTAACAATCACCGGATAAGTATAATTTTCACCAAGAAAGGAATACTTCAAATGAGAGGGGAGGGGTTTGAGTTCAATTTTAGGAGGACCTTTATCGATTGGAGACGCTCCATACAGTGTAGGTTGAGATGATTCCAAAGCCATGGAAGACTCTCCAAGGCTCCTTCAAGCTTGATCAACCACTGAGGCACTTTCTGGAGAAACCACGGGAAAAATCACGGCGTCTGGCACAACCACGGCTGTGGAACTTGCTAAGCTAGCACTTTTGAGCATTCTAGAGAGTTCCATGGGACAAATCACGGCCGTGGTTCCTGGTGCCAGACCGTGGTTCCTACAGTGGTTCAGGATAACTTCATGCACTTCAAATTCAGCATTTGTCTCCTTTTCTAGTGCATCCAAAGCCTTGATTTCTTCATTGTAATCATCCTCAACTCCTTCCTCTATCAAACTTAAGCTAAGAACCTTCTCCAAGGGTTCCTTGATCAAGATCGAGCTCACAACTTCTCTATATTCCTCTTGCTCGACAATGTTAAACACATCTTCACCAAGGGCTGGCCCTTTCATCATTGTGGATAGCTTGAACTTAATATTCTCCTCTCCTATGTTGAAGGAGAGGATCCCATTCTTACAATCTACCAAGCATCCGGATGTAGCTAAGAAAGGCCTTCCTAAGATGATAGGAACCGGATAGTCCACCGGGATGTCCAAAACAACAAAGACTATTGGCACATAGAACTTCCCGAGTTGCACCGGTATATCCTCCAAGATTTCAACGGGGTGGGTGATTGAACGGTCCGCCATGTAGAGGGTCATCTTGACCGGCTTTGGCTCTCCTAGCCCAACCTTGTTGCAAAGTGCAAGCGGGATGATGCTTACACTTGCTCTAAGATCACATAGGGCTTCATACTTCACTTCTCCAACCCCAATAGGCACACAAAAAGATCCCGGATCTCTTAGCTTAGGGGGAATCTCCTCCTTCATAGTTTGGATCAACTCGGAAGATCTCTTTGTCATTCTAATTTCTCCATACTCCTCCAACGTCCTCTTGTTGGAGAGTATTTCCATCAAAAATTTTCCGTAGGCCGGCATACCTAGAATAGTAACCATGAACGGAATGTTAATATGCAATTTAGACATAAGTTCAATGAATTTACCGAAGTGTTTGTCCAAACGAGCTCTTGCTCGTGATTGTGGAAATGGTAGTGGTGGCTTGTATGGAGGCGGTGCCACATATGTTGGCTCATCATCCTTTCCCTTTCCTCCATCTTCTTGCAATGGCTCTTCTTCCACCACTACTTGCTTTCCCTTAGCATTCTCCTTGGGCAAAGGATCCTTCATGCTCAGCCCACTCCTTGTTGTGATGGCCAAAACTTGGCCTCTTGGGTTATCCTCGGTTCTTCCGGGAAGCCTTCCCGGATCTCTATGAGCTTCACCTGCCTTTTGGAACACTTGTGCTTCTAGCACCTTTTGAGCTTTAGAAATGGAAGTCACCGTGCTCTCAAGACCACTCAACCTTCCAAGCAATTGCTCAAACATCATCTCGGTTCTATCCTTTGGTGGTTGAGTAAATCCGGGTGGAGTTTCTTGTGAAGCTTTAGGTGGTGGAGCTGCACTTGTGGAAGCGGGAGGGTTCAAGGCACTATCCGGGTTAGAATAGGAAAATCCGGGATGGTTGTGGTTAGGCCGGTAATTGTTGAATTGCCGGTTGATTTTGAAGTTCCTAAGGCCTTGATAGTTGTTGAAGTTTCCCCTTCCCATGTAGTTCACATCTTCCTCCTTTGAAGACAAGTTTACTTGCACTTGAACTTGAGGGCATTACACAACCCAAATGGCATTACACAAATGGCATTCTCCTATATGCAAATGTACCCCAAGGACATGTGAATGTAGTTTTCTCTTTGTCATCCGGGTGGATAGGGATTTGGAAAAATCCACTATAGCCATCTAAGTAACAAAAGTGTGAATGTTGAACTAATATCTCTAGCATTTGGTCAATAAAAGGGAAGAGAGAAGTGATCTTTCCTAGAGGCCACGTTTAGTTTCCTATAGTCTATACACATCCTCCATCCCGTAACCGTCCTAGTAGGGATTAGTTCATTATTCTCATTAGTCACTAAGGTCATCCCACCCTTCTTAGGAACCACATGTACGGGACTAACCCATTTACTATCCGAAATCGGGAAAATGATTCCCACATCTAGCAATTTAACGATCTCTTTCTTTACTACTTCTTTCATGATAGGGTTTAGTCATCTTTGAGGTTCAATTGAAGGTTTATGATTATCTTCCATCAAAATTTTATGCATGCACAAGGAAGGTTTGATGCCAACTAAGTCATCAATGGTATAGCCTATAGCTCTCCAATGCAATCTTAACTCATGCAACAATCTATTCAACTCATCATCATTCAAGCATGCATTAACAATCTTCGGATAAGTATAATTTTCACCAAGAAAGGAATACTTCAAATGAGAGGGGAGGGGTTTGAGTTCAATTTTAGGAGGACCTTTATCGATTGGAGACGCTCCATACAGTGTAGGTTGAGATGATTCCAAAGCCATGGAAGACTCTCCAAGGCTCCTTCAAGCTTGATCAACCACTGAGGCACTTTCTGGAGAAACCACAGGAAAAATCACGGCCTCTGGCACAACCACGGTCGTGGAACTTGCTAAGATAGCACTTTTGAGCGTTCTAGAGAGTTCCATGGGACAAATCACGGCCGTGGTTCCTGGTGCCAGACCGTGGTTCCTACAGTGGTTTAGCATAACTTCGTGCACTTCAAATTCAGCACTTGTCTCCTTTTCTAGTGCATCCAAAGCCTTGATTTCTTCATTGCAATCATCCTCAACTCCTTACTCCATCAAACTTAAACTAAGAACCTTCTCCAAGGGTTCCTTGATCAAGATCGAGCTCACAACTTCTCTACATTCCTCTTGCTCGATAATGTTAAACACATCTTCACCAAGGGCTGGCCCTTTCATCATTGTGGATAGCTTGAACTTAATATTCTCCCCTCCTATGTTGAATGAGAGGATCCCATTCTTACAATCTACCAAGTATCCGGATGTAGCTAAGAAAGTCCTTCCTAAGATGATAGGAACCGGATAGTCCGCCGGGATGTCCAAAACAACGAAGTCTATTGGCACATAGAACTTCCCGAGTTGCACCGGTATATCCTCCAAGATTCCAACGGGGTGGGTGATTGAACGGTCTGCCATGTAGAGGGTCATCTTGACCGACTTTCGCTCTCCTAGCCCAACCTTGTTGCAAAGTGCAAGCAGGATGATGCTTACACTTGCTCTAAGATCACATAGGGCTTCATACTTCACTTCTCCAACTCCAATTGGCACACAAAAAGATCCCGGATCTCTTAGCTTAGGGGGAATCTCCTCCTTCATAGTTTGGATCAACTCGGAAGATCTCTTTGTCATTCTAACTTCTCCATACTCCTTCAACATCCTCTTGTTGGAGAGTATTTCCATCAAACATTTTCCGTAGGCCGGCATACCTAGAATAACATCCATGAACGGAATGTTAATATGCAATTTAGACATAAGTTCAAGGAATTTACCGAAGTGTTTGTCCAAACGAGCTCTTGCTCGTGATTGTGGAAATGGTAGTGGTGGCGTGTATGGAGGCGTTGCCACATATGTTGGCTCATCTTCCTTTCTCTTTCCTCCATCTTCTTCCAATGGCTCTTCTTCCACCACTACTTGCTTTCCCTTAGCATTCTCGTTGGGCAAGGGATCCTTCATGCTCAGCCCACTCCTTGTTGTGATGGCCAAAACTTGGCCTCTTGGGTTATCCTCGGTTCTTCCAGGAAGCCTTCCCGGATCTCTATGAGCTTCACCCGCCTTTTGGAACACTTGTGCTTCTAGCACCTTTTGAGCTTTAGAAATGGAAGTCACCGTGATCTCAAGACCACTCAACCTTCCAAGCAATTGCTCAAACATCGTCTCGGTTCTATCCTTTGGTGGTTGAGTAAATCCGGGTGGAGGTTCTTGTGAAGCCTTAGGTGGTGGAGCTGCGCTTGTGGAAGCGGGAGGGTTCAAGGCACCATCCGGGTTAGAATAGGAAAACCCGGGATGGTTCTGGTTAGGCCGGTAATTGTTGAATTGCCGGTTGTTGTTGAAGTTCCTAGGGCCTTGATAGTTGTTGAAGTTTCCCCTTCCCATGTAGTTCACATCTTCCTCCTTTGAAGACAAGTTTACTTGCACTTGCACTTGAGGGCTTGCTTGATTCTTCAAAGTTGTAGCACACAACTCCCTCAAAGACTTAAGCTCATTGTTGATTGCATCAAGCTTGAAATTACTCATGGTGACTTCACTCATCTCATATGCTCCCGGTTTCCTCCCATCACTCTTCCTATGGGAGTACTTTTCTATCACCAAAGCTTGTTTCTCTACAAACTCTCAAGCCTCATCCACATTCTTCTCCATGAATGTTCCACCAGAAAGCGATTGAAGCTTGAATTGGATATCCTCATCAAGCCCCTTGAAGTTGATTTCCAATAGCTCTATCTTCGGTAGACCATGGTGTGGACAATCTAGGAGGAGGTCCTTAAACCTCTCCCAATACTTTAATAGGCTCTCTCTATCCTTCATCACGAAGGCATTGATCTTCCCTCTTAGCTCGGTAGTCTTGGAAGGTGGGAAGAACTTAGTCAAGAACTCGGTTGTCATCTCCTCCCAAGTACTCACACGCCCTAGTGGAATCGATTGGTACCAAGCCAAGGCTTTATCCTTAAGAGAGAAGGAAAAAGCCCTAAGCTTATGGTTGTTGTTCTCCAATCTTGGCGGCCTTAAAGTCTCCATCAAGATCTCATAGTTCATCAAGTGTTGATGAGGAGAATCTCCTTCCATCCCTCCAAATTGATTGTGCCGGATCATTTGTAGAACTTGAGGGCAGAGCTCATAATCATGGGCTGCGGGATCTCCTAAGTTCACACCCGGACGGTGTGCTCTTTGTGCCGGATCCATACATTGCCCTAACGTTTGTGGCTCCTCAATAGCGATGGGCATAACCCGAATATTGACCGCCGGCTGCGGTGGTGGTGGAGGTGGAGGTTGTTGACGATTAAGCTCTCTTTGCACAAGAGCTTGCCTAATCTCTTCAATCTCCCTCCTAATTGCTTCTTGCCTCTCATTGGCAAGTTTCCTCTCATTTTCCAAGGCTTCATCCTTTAGTCTAATTTGCTCTAAGGCTTCATCCAACTCAGCTTGAAGATCTCTTGCGGCCATCTCCTTCTCCTTTCTAATGCTCTTAAATCTAGCTTTAAGGGTTTTCTCCGGTTCGGGATCGAATGGAGCTAAATCCTTGCCACGAGATCTTCGCATCCACCTAAAGAATGAGAGATGTCCTGAAAATTCAAAGACACAAACCAAACGAGATCAAAAGCAACAAGAAAGACCTACACTATAAACAATCACAAAATGACTCAATCTAGACCTAGTCCCCGGCAACGGCGCCAAAAACTTGTTACGCTAAGATTGTGACACGCAAAAGTCTTAAATTTATAACTCGATATATTTTTCCTAATTCCTAGCGAACCCACAGTGTATGGGTCGTTTTGTAGTAAGGATAGTATTCCGAGGTCGAACACAAAGACTAAGGTGAAATTGAATCAAATAGTGACTAAGGATAGTGTTGATCTAGGAAAAAGAATAGAAAGGGATAAAGAAATGAAAATCTCAATCTTTTTGGATTGGTTTTTGTGGTGATCAATCAAGGATCACAAATCATGCAAGAGTATTAGGTCACCCTAGGCTAGTCCGAACCATCAACCCTAGCACACTCAATCCAATAGCGGCTTATAAGGCTCAACACTACCTAGAGTTCATCATCTTCGGTACTTAAGATCGGAAATCACCGGGTAGGTCTCTCTCCTCACTAAGATTGCTAGCATTAGGTCACCCTAGGCTAGTTTAAGCTTAACAAGCACTAGGATTTCAATAATCTAACATCCTAACATGCAGATTTATCATTTAAAGCTCAACAAAAGCAAATCACGGTCAGATCCTAAGAACCACGGCCGTGGTCTGGCTAGAACAACAGAACTCAAATACGAGCAAGTAAATCATCCAAGATACATTTAAGTATATTCTATCATAGTCCAAGCCATAACCATCATTTCCTTACCCTAGAATCGCATCTATTTAGCCAACAACATGCATCATAACAATCAAGCTCAACAAGCATACATTCATAGTCTCCATAGCAAGAAAATAGTATGCAAGAGAAACGAAACAAATAGGATAAGAAAACCAAGCTGAATAAAAGTCAAGAAGGACTTACAACCCTTCAAAAGAAGGTTCGAATCGTTTCTTACAACCCTAGCAAATGTCTTCAACAAATCTCACTCAAAACCACTCAAAAGCTATGAAAACTATGAAACTATTGTGTTTCTCCTTCTTCTCCAAATGAGAGTGTTTCTTCTCCTCCAAGAGTAGCTCCAATCCAATGATTTCCAATGAGAGAATGTGGGAGAGGATGTGTGTGCAGAGGTGTGTTCAGGTCCCCTTTTAGAATCAGCCTACAAGAGTACTTATAGCCTTCACCATTTGCAATAGTCGGTTATGGAGATCGTGGGACAGCTGTCCCAGCTGTCCAGAGGGAATCAAGGTCCATTCCACGGCCGTGGAAGTGCCAGGGACCGTGGTTCTGGTGTTTCAGTCCTCTTTTTATCGTTGAGCCATGAGTTGGTGCAAGGCATGCACCAATATGGTCCTATGTGTTCTCCTTAGCTCCTAGCTTGCTTCTTAATGAGTCCGGAAGTGTGTCATCGCAAGGAAGGATCCTCGAATGTATCGATTAAGCTCCAAAAGCTCCCAAAATACCTACAAAACATGCAAAAGTCCGTGTAGACGTCTATCTCGACAACATTCATGTATTAAGTGCAAATTGTCACGAACTAATGTCAAACTATGCATGAATAGCAGAAAAAACTATCTAAATGAATGCCTAAACTAACGTGATAAATTGTGTTATCACCCGATCAAAGCCTCTGTCTCTAACCCTACATTTCAATAGAAAGGCGGTACTCCCAACTGATGAAATGCCTTCAACTAGGTATCTAGTCGAGGCCCTCTAAACTCCTCTGGAGCTCTAACAGTCTCAGTAGCACGTGCCGGCATAGCTGTCACCTGAGTGGCTCCTTGGGACATCTCAGATGACCCCTCATGCACTGGTAGAATTGGAGCCTGTCTTCTTGCTCTGGCAACCTCCTCAACTCGTCTGATGTACTCCCGAAACTCTGGGCCCCTCATGGAGACACGATCCGAGTCATCTGACTGGACTCGATGTGAATGCTGTCTCCTAAATCCACCACTCCTTGTCTCTGGAATGACACTCTCAGCAATCTCTTCATGCACCTCCTCCACCACTGGTGGATCAGCAGCGGAAACTGGTCCCTGTATTATCACGCCCGGAGGAAGAGGTGGTCTACCTCTACCTCGGCCTACAGCAGAAGCAGCTCTAGTCTGAGCCATTTGCGGGGTATGTACACTTAACTTATAAGGCTCTATATAGGCCATATGTATAGATACATATATATATCACACATACATAATCCATAATACATATATATACATATCTATAATGTAGAGATCCATTGTAGAGGTGAAGATTCTTGTACATTCTATCCCAAAACAACACTTTTAAAACCAAAAACTTTTTGAAAACGTCAGACCCCATGCGGGTTCTGTTTATTTTACCTATCAAACCTCATTGCAGGTAGCAACTGCTATTGTTGTCAACCTAAGGCTCTGATACCAACTCTGTAACACCCCAAATCCGCAAGACTCGGGATGCTACATTAGGCTAGGATCTCAAAATGGATCCTGACCCTAGCTTGATAACAAGTTCACTGGACCTTACAACATGGCACTGACAGATAGAAAACAAATACATAAACTGTATAAAACTATATAACCAAAAAGTTAAACAAGATCATAGCCGAGTATCAAACATAACCCTCACACAGGCGGTATACAAAACGACATCCTCACGCAGGAGGGAAACATAAGCAACCCCAAAATCCATAATCCCCTAATGTACATGAGTCCTCGGCCTGTCACCCTGCCAGTTCCCTCAGCAGTACGCCTATATTGCAAGGCATCTACAACATGGTATGAAACCATTAGCTAACCATACATATATAAGGTAATGCATAAGCACAAGCACAATCATGAAAGATAAACACATAGGCATGTTATTACACATTTACCCATTTTATCATCTTTATATAATAGTCATTCACTCAAATCATATATATATATAGAGAGAGAGATGAAACTATGTGACACGAGGAACGTATCATCCTCCCCTTTGGGCCTGCTAGCCATCTGGAAGTAGTGTCGGTCACACAACCCGTGTACCCTATGGGAGTGGATTGTGCCCTTCCTGTATACCAGGTGGCCTGACGTCAGAGAACCTCCCAGGCTCCATGGCGGGGTGAAAGGGAAAGGCTATCACAACCACGCATACGGGGCAATAAATAAAACATATGTCGGTAATAAACGACATCACATGCTATCATAGCAAACATATAACACACACACCACTCATGCAAACACCCAATATAAGGATGGTAGCTAAGTAAGTCCTACGGACTTACCTCAACCTCGTATAACACTCAACCACAATCAACCTCCAATCTTGAAGGCACACTGCCCAATAACAAGGGATAAAGATATATCAATCTCTCATCAATCAAAAGGGTCACACCTAGACCCAAGGGATCCATAGGATCATCCTCAACCTAAAGCTCATAACCTATAATCCTGATGACATGAATTATGTACCATCATATTCATGCATATTGTAGAAGATTGTCTCAGTTTACCCTGCATTTAGAGAGATTTTGTGTACCTTTTATGTTCTATTCAATCAATTGTCGGAAATAGAGGTCTACACGAGTTTTTGATGAATTATAGGTAAATGGAGTGCAATTGGAAGCAAAAGCGGAGCAAGGAGCATCTAAGGATGTTAAGGAAGCTAAAGGAATCTTAAAGGGGTCATAAAGAGCTAAGGAATTGCAAAGGAGAAGCATAGAAGATGAGCCAAGAGAAGAGCACTTTCTGTTGAAGAAAATCGTGCCAAGATGTATATAAATCGGACGATTTTCTCCCCTAGAAATCGAACGGTTTTGTGTATAAATCGACTGGGTCAATTTCTTTTGTTTTTCGGCCAAATGAAAAGACGACACAAAGCCCAATTCTTTTGGGCTAGAAGAGAGATTTGCCAAACAGCCCATTTGCAAGAAACTATAAAGGAGAACCCTACGAACGAAAACGAAGAGGCCGCAGCGGGAAATCTTTACATGTTTAAGAGAATTCGGAGATTCTTGAAGGAAGATTGAAGGACTCTTTGCCGGGAAGCTAATCTTGATTCTAGTTTGTGAGATTTCTTTGTCCATTGAAGTGATTGTTGTTTTTGAACACGAATTTGAGTTACTTAAGAGATACATTGATTTGTTTTGACAATCGTTTACAAATTTGAAGGTTATTGGATTTTTTTATTCAAGATTCGGTTTCTTTGCGATATTTCTCTCAATATTTAATTTGATTCGATTTTGATAATGGTTGGCTAAAACCTTTGTGATTCTGGGGAGAATAGTTGATGATTAAGGCTTAGATGATGATAGACTGAACTCATTCAAACATTAGGACCCTGAGAGTTTAGATTTTAGTTTTGCGACAACAGGAAAATCGGACTGTTCTTGAGTAAATCGGCCGATTTTCTTATGAACAATCCGATTTATTCCTCCGACGAACCTTAATTGAATCAATCTTTAACAAAAACTAATCCTTGCCTAAATCCCAATCTTGATTAACCTTTTTACCCTCTAATTGAATGTAAGAAGACACTTCAAATCTGATTCTACATTTAATAGATTAAGATTTCAAGATTTGGGTAATAAAGAGACTCAACAGCCTTTATTAAGATTTTAATTGTGCTTGCTATTCTTTACTTTGGAGAGTCATATCCTGGAGTTTTAGATAGTTAGTTTGAACATAATTCTTGTCTCTAGATCTTCCTATATTGCAGCCTCAACAACCCTTATAGAGAGAACCTTTAGATTAGTCATATAGGCTTCGGAACTTCACCGTACGAATCCTACCTTTGAACATTTAATCTTGGCAATATAAACTCTGTCCTATATCTATAGAAGTGTCTTGAATCGAAAGCCGAAATCGGATACTTGAATCCTTGGAATCATTTCCCCCTTATTTGATCACAAAAGCTTTTCACACTTTTTGCTAGATAATTGAAATCGGAATTATTCTCACCAAATCCCTGAGTTCGACTCTGGAATTCTTACCTTACTACAGCTGATCCGTACACTGCGGGTTCGCTTTTCTTTGAGTTCTAGATATAAATTTAAGACTTTGACGCACACACCTTTTGAGCGAACAAGTTTTTGGCGCCGTTGCCGGGGATTTGGTCTAGACCAAATTCGGTTTTCGGTTGTCTAGCTTGAGAGCTCTTGCTCTTATGATTTGATTTGTCTACTTGAGTGATCTTTGCAGGTTCTTTAGGTATATGCGAAAGACTAGATCCACTAAAGATCTAGTTCCTTTCGATCCCGAATTGGAGAGAACTTTGAGGAAAAAGTTGAAGGAAAAGAAAATGGCTGAAAACGACGAGAGAAATTACCAGGCTGAACTGAATGAAGCTCAACGCCAACTCCAGTTGAGTGAGAAAGCACGAAAAGATGCTGAAACGAGTCATCAATTTCAGATTGATGAACTAAGAGCTATGATGTTGGACATGAAGTTGGAATTGAACGAATCCAGGAAGAAGAAGAAAGCCAAGACGCCAACTAAATCCATTCGAAATGACTCATCCGATGATGAAGAGATAGATCCGGACATGCCGGAACTTGAGGAGATCGATCCACTACTTCGTCCTATTCGGAACATCCCAAAACCACGGGTTGTTCCTCGTCTTCCAACTAGGGACGTAAGAGCTGTTAATGACGGTGATAGACCCCGAACTTTGGGGCAACGGATGGACCCAATTCAGCAACCACGCCGCCTAGGTGTGGATTTCGGAGCTGAAGACATCCAAGAGTTTAGCTTCTCACCATAAGTCATCACCATGGTTCGCCAAAGTCAATATGGCGGAGCAAGTACTGAATCTCCACATCAACACTTGCAGAATTTTGAGATTCTCATGGAGACTATGAAGCCGAAGAAGGCTACTACAAGCAATTACAAGATCAAACCATTCTTCTTTTCTTTGAAGGACAAGGCTCTAGCTTGGTACCAAATACTTCCAGCTGCAAAGCTAGCTACATGGGAGGAATTGTCTTCGGAATTCCTCACCAAATTCTTTCCGCCATCCAAAACGGAGGAATTGAGAGGTAAAATAAATGTTTTTTCTATGAAACCTAATGAAAGCTTGTTTCAATCTTGGGAAAAGTTTCAAGATCTCTTGTTGGATTGCCCACACCATGGCATTTCCAAGCTGGAATTATTGGAGATCTACTACAAAGGATTGGATGTGGAAACACAATTCAACCTCCAATCTCTCTCTTGTGGCACATTCATGGACATGAGAGAGGATGATGCTTGGGACTTCATTGAGAAGCAAGCCCAAGTGATTGAGAAGTATTCCCACCGGAAAGTGGACTCAATTAGCCGGAATCAAGGTGATTCGGGAGCCAAGTTGAACCAAGCTGCTCAAACACAAATATTCTCCCTCAACAATGAGATCAAAGAGTTGAAGGAAGTGCTCAAAACGAGTCTTCAAAAGACTAAGGAGCAAGAAGCCAACTACATGGGGAGGGACAATAATCAAAGGAATGATAACCGGAATTCCAATTGGAACAACAACAACAATAACAACCGAAATTCCAATTGGAACAACAACAATAGGAACTCAAATAACAACAATTGGAGGTCAAATCAGCAAAATCCAAGTAATCCTTAGTCTCATGCTGAAAAGGCTCTAACACCTCCATCTTCTTCTACTCCTTTAACAAGCCAGGGACAATCAAGCGGATCAAGCAAACCCGATCCCATGCTAGAGACGATCCTAGGCAAGCTACAAGGGCTAGAGAGTTATATAACTTCGGTTGACAAAGCTCACAAAGCTTTAGAAAACCAAGTATTTAACAAG
The DNA here is from genome assembly GCA_033239125.1 of Fagopyrum homotropicum. Classification (NCBI taxonomy): domain Eukaryota; kingdom Viridiplantae; phylum Streptophyta; class Magnoliopsida; order Caryophyllales; family Polygonaceae; genus Fagopyrum; species Fagopyrum homotropicum. The sequence goes on along the minus strand of BSWB01000007.1, from coordinate 95,546,485 downwards.
GCCGGAGAAGTTCCAAGAGACCAAGGGAAACTTCCCGGAAAGACGGAAGATAACCCAAAAGGAAGGGTTATGGCAATAACTACTAGGAGTGGCAAAACGACTACCGACCCTCAACCTAAAGTAGTCGATACCACCACCAAAAAAGGAGAGGCAAAAGAGAAGGAAGAAGTTTATGTTCCTCCTCCCGCTTAAAAACCACCTCTACCTTTCCCTCAATCTAGAGCGTGTGCACGCCTAGATAAACATTTTGGTAAGTTTGTTGAACTTATGAGTAAGGTGCATATTAATATATCTTTTATGGATGCGATTTTAGGTATGCCGGCTTACGGGAAATTCCTCAAGGAGATCCTTTCTAACAAAAGGAAATTGGAAGATATAGGAGAAGTCAAGATGAGTATGGAGTCATCCGAACTCATCAAGACTATGACGGAGAACATGCCACCCAAGCTTCGTGATCCAGGATCCTTTTGCATACCCATCACTTTGGGAGAAGCTACCTATGATGCACTTTGTGACCTTGGAGCGAGTGTGAGTATCATACCTCTTGCTCTATGCAAAGCAGTTGGTCTAGGAGAGCCTAGACCGGTGAAGATCACACTCTACATGGCTGATCGTTCCACCACTAAGCCGGTGGGGATATTAGAAGACATTCCGGTAAAGCTCGGTAAGTTTTACATCCCAATAGATTTTGTCGTTCTTGACATCCCTGCAGATTATCTGGTTCCCATCATTCTTGGAAGACCATTCCTTGCAACATCCGGATGCATGGTAGATTGCAAGAACGGCCAGCTGTCTTTCCATATTGGTGAAGAAAAGATAGAATTCATACTCTCTTCCTTAATCAAGGAGCCAGCCTTGAAAGACGATGCTTTTGAAATTTTTGATGAAGAAGAGTCTAGAGAGGTAGTAAGTTCAATCTTGATGAAAGACCCTCTTCAAAAAGTTATTAGTATGTGCATCATGGAGGAAGGAGTGGAACATGATTGCAATGAGGATGTGAAAGCATTAAATGATGTGGAGGAAGAGCAAGAAACAAGAATTGAAGAACTAGAATTAACTCCGGAAGCTGTGAAGAAAATCGGCCTGCATGAAATAAATCGACCGATTTGTGAAAAGGCAATCCGATTTTTGTCAACAGAAAGAAAAATCGACCCGACTATACTAAATCGTCCGATTTGTGAAGAGGCAACCCGATTTTTTTCGACAAAAAGAAAAATCGTACCTCAGATCGACCGATTTACTTCAGGGGAGGTCGATCCAGTGGGAAAATTTCTGGATTCTCCAAACGTCTCCGCAGCTACTCTCGAATCTAATGATGAAGTATCCCCACCTCTAGAGGCCTCTCCCACAACACTCGAAGGCCAAGATTCATCATCAATCAAGGTACCCCCATCATTAGAATTGAAGCCACTCCCCACGCACTTAAGGTACGCATTCCTTGGCACTAATTCCACATATCCGGTCATAGTCAATGCAAATTTGAATGATGTTGAATTAGAGAAACTTATGCATGTTTTGAAGCAACATAGGAGAGCATTAGGCTATACTATTGATGATCTAGTAGGAATAAAGCCTTCTCTATGTATGCACAAAATTCTAATGGAAGAGGATTACAAAGCTTCACGCCAACCTCAAAGACGGTTAAATCCGGCAATGAAAGAGGTCGTGAAGAAAGAAATCCTTAAGCTACTTGATGCAGGTATCATCTTCCCTATTTCCGACAGCAAATGGGTGAGTCCAGTACAAGTAGTACCCAAGAAAGGAGGCATTACCGTTGTTGCCAACAAGAACAACGAACTTATCCCCACACGGACAGTTACAGGGTGGCGAATGTGCATCGACTACCGCAAACTGAACGTGGCCACAAGGAAGGACCCCTTCCTCCTTCTTTTTATCGATCAAATGTTGGAAAGGTTAGCCCAACATTCTTACTTTTGTTATCTAGATGGATATAGCGGTTTCTTTCAGATTCCAATTCATCCGGATGATCAAGAGAAGACGACTTTTACGTGCCCATGGGGTACGTTTGCTTATAGAAGGATGCCATTCGGTCTATGCAACGCTCCAGCCACCTTCCAAAGGTGTATGATGGCAATCTTCTCCGAGTACGTAGAGAATATCATGGAAGTCTTCATGGACGATTTTTCGGTATATGGTTCTTCCTTTGATAACTGTCTCTATAACCTTTCACTAGTTCTTAAGAGATGTGAGGACACTAACTTAGTCTTAAACTGGGAAAAGTGTCATTTCATGGTCACCGAAGGGATTGTGTTAGGTCATCTAGTATCACAAAGGGGAATAGAAGTTGATAGAGCAAAGATAGAAACCATTGAGAAGTTACCTCCCCCTTCTTCGGTGAAAGGAATTAGAAGTTTCTTAGGGCATGCAGGCTTCTATAGGAGATTCATAAAGGATTTTTCTAAGATTTCAAAACCCTTAACTAATCTTTTGATGAAAGACGCAACTTTCGAATTTTCGAAAGATTGTTTAGATGCTTTTTGCAGGATCAAGGAAGCTTTGATTTCAACACCAATCATTCAACCACCCGATTGGACTCTTCCTTTCGAGGTCATGTGCGACGCAAGCGACGTCGCTATAGGAGCCGTTCTTGGACAGAAGAAAGATGGTCGCACTCATGTCATCTACTATGCTAGCAAAACTCTAGATGAGGCTCAATATAATTATACAACTACAGAAAAGGAACTTTTAGCCGTAGTATACGCTTTTGAGAAATTTCGTTCCTATCTTGTAGGTGCGAAGGTGATAGTCTATACGGACCATTCCGCAATCCGATACCTCTTCACGAAGAAAGATGCAAAGCCAAGGCTTCTAAGATGGATCCTACTCTTACAAGAGTTCGATTTAGAGATTCGAGATAAGAAAGGATCGGAAAACTCCGTCGCCGGTCATCTTAGTCGTCTCCCACAACTCACCGGCGAGACTGATGAACTTCCTATAGACGACTCATTCCCTGACGAACAGCTACACGAGATTGAAGAGTGTCTCCAACACATCTCACAAGGTAATGATCCATGGTTTGCTGACATTGTGAATTACCTTGTTTGTCAGGAGATTCCACCCGGACTTTCATATGCTCAAAAGAAGAAATTCTTTAGTGACGTCCGGCAATTCTATTGGAACGAACCTCTTCTATTCAAAAGAGGTCCCGATGGCATTTACAGGAGATGTATCCCCGAAGATGAGGTGGATAGCGTCATCCGCCATTGCCATTCTTTACCATGTGGCGGACATGCTAGTTCCCACAAGACTTGTGCTAAGATACTTCGTTCCGGCTTCTATTGGCCTACACTTTTCAAAGATGTGCAAAAGTTTGTTGTTGCTTGTGATGCTTGTCAAAGGACAGGTAATATATCAAGGAGGAATGAAATGCCTCTCAACAACATACAAGAAGTAGAGATCTTTGATGTATGGGGCATCGATTTTATGGGACCTTTCCCATCTTCATGCGGTAACTAATATATACTTCTTGCCGTAGACTATGTCTCAAGATGGGTAGAGGCAATCGCTTCTCCTACTAATGATGCAATGGTAGTGGTGAAGTTCTTCAATAGAACGATCTTCCCAAGGTTCGGAACCCCCCGAACCATCATTAGTGACGGAGGAACGCATTTCACAGCCCGTCGATTTGAGACTCTATTGGCCAAGTATGGGGTGACCCATAAGATAGCTACACCTTACCATCCGCAAACCAGCGGACAAGTCGAAATATCCAATAGAGAGATCAAGGGAATTTTAGAGAAAACCGTCTCTAAAACAAGAAAAGATTGGTCAATGAAGCTTGACGATGCACTATGGGCGTACAGGACGGCCTTCAAGACACCAATAGTTGAAGTATGGGGTGAACAAAGCGGAAGCTTCAAGGTCAATGGCCAACGGTTGAAGAAATACACACCGGAAGCTCCGGTCGAGGAGATAGCTCCTATCCTCCTCCATTGAACACTAACCATACACCGTCTAGCTAAAGACGATAAATTAAGCGCTTCTTGGGAGGCAACCCATGATAGTATAGTTTTTCATCCTTTACTCACTTAGTTAGAGTAGATTAGTTGTTTTGCTTCTTTGTTTTCGTTTTTATTTGTTCCTCGATGCACTCTTGGTTTGTCGTGTCATTAATCGCAGGAAATTAGGTTCAAACTGAGAGATCCATGGAGAAAGGGAGCACAAATCAGTTAAATCTTCAAGATCCATGAAGAATAAGGAAGGAAATCGAGTTACCCAAAGTAAATCGTCCGATTCAGAAGCAGAGCAAGGCGATTTTTGACAACAGGAAGAAAAATCGACCTGGAGATCGACCTGCCAAAGTAAATCGTCCGATTTTCTTTGAATCCAGAGAAAAATCGCCCCGACGATTAAATCGACCTTATAAATCGGCCGATTTTCTTCACAGTTTCTCGACCCTATATAAAGTCTCAAACACTCGATCTTCCTCATTCCACAACCTACCACTCTCGATTTCCCCTTCTCAAGAACGCCGAAAATCGCCCATACCCTACAATCCTCATTCCTTAACCATTTTGAGTGATTCTTGGCTCCAAACTGAAGCATTTTCAACAAGGAACAAGGATCTAGCAACAACAAGCACAGCAATCGACTCCTCCATAAGGAATTCAGGTTTTTCTTTCCAAAACCTAAGTTTCTAATTCGACATTGAAGTTTGCTTAGGAAGTGTTTGTTTGCTGGAATTGATTGAGGAATCTGCTTAGGAATCATTATAGGAGACTGTATGTGGTGATTGCTTGAACAGAACTTTACAGAATTGTGAGAATCGTTGAAATCGATAGAAAAATCGACCCAGCCCAGAAAAATCGGACGATTTTTGTGAAGAATAGGCCGATTTTTTGACTCAGAATGGATCTTGTTAAGAGGATAACTAGAAACACGGGGAAGAAGAAGGGATCTTCTTCCAAAGCCCCTCCCCCACCTCCACCACCACCTCAAAACATCCCTAAGCTTCCCCCTCCCCTATCCAAGCACAAGAAACGTTATGAACGCATCATAGATCGCCCATTCACCCCTCCTCGCTACATAGTGCTAGATGACTTAGATTCATTGTTTGTTTGAGAAGATGTTAATATGATGCTTGACAAGGCTGGGCTGAGACAGTTTGCTACAATTAGGGAGGATGCTTATACCGAAATCACCCTAGAGTTCCTTAGTACATTCGAGCATGATCCTAGGGAAAGGATGGTTACCTTCCGCCTTATGAGCCAAAATCACACTATGTCCATTGACACTTTTGGAGACTTGTTTGGCTTCTCTTATTCAGATGCAGGCACATTTGCTAGAGGTGTTAGTGCTAGTGACTTTTGGGAGGCTATTTCAGTGGGTGAATACGGAGGAGACAAATGGAGACCCGGAAATTCCAAGGAGACTAGTATGTACAACCTCTCCTTCAAGGTAGTACATCGGATTCTTAGCGAGAGTTTATTTGCACGGACAGAGACTCCACAGAAGCTCAAGGCTGACGAGCTTTTCATTCTCTATTGCATGACATCCACCACCATTCCCGACATCTCTACCATGCTTGCTGACTATCTAGGAAAGATAGCCAACAAAGCTAAGGGCGACATTTGTGCAGGAGGTCTTATCACTCATGTGGCTAAGACAATGGGATTCGACTTCTCCGGATGCACTCTAGCTGAGAGTGCCCTTCCATTAGGCTCCCAGCGGTTGGTTGTTCGACAGGTCTTGATTCCTCGAGGGAGAGGAACACTTCATGTGCCCATGCCATGGCACAGGGATCCGAAGAAGAAGCCATCCGAGATCATATGGAAGTCCGAATACACTATTCGGAACAAGAGAAATTGGAAGGAGATGTTCGAGTCGATGCTTGAGGAGTTCTCTCCTCCTACTTACTATGATGATGATACAGGTGACTCTGAGGAGGAGGATGAGGATGGAGGACAGGGGACCATGCTCGAGTTTGAGAGTGACACTCATAACGGACATGCTACGGATGCCATGGACACCGACACTCATGGTGCAGGACCTAGCCGGACTAGTAGAGGCGATGAGGAGACGGAGGATGACATGCAGCCACCTCGCCGCTCATTTGCACGTGCTCCAGGACATGGACGAGGACGTCGCCCTCCCCGTCACTTTAGGGAGCTAGTCTCTAGCTTCCAGAGCCTCAACACCGACTATCATGCTCTCTACACCGACTACAAGACCCTGAACACTCAGTTCAGGAACTACAGGCAGGAGACGGACGCTAGGCATTCATCCTACGGTGGCCAGATGAGAGATTTATACTACCACCAGTTCGGCCACTTCTACGATCCTAGTGCACCGATGTATCCTTATCCACCACCACCACCACCGACAGAGGATTGAGCTGCCACTTCTTTTCCATTGTAAGTATTTTTCTTCATCTCACGCTTGATTTTCACATTGGGGACAATGTGGATGTCAAGTATGGGGTGGGGGTACTTACAATACCTTTTGTTTCATCTTAGCACTTTATGAACTTTGCACTATTGATGATTTGGCTTGTAATAATTCTTGCACTACTCACTTTCCACTATGACACTTGCATTCGCATGCTCTTTTTCAAATCCTATGAATTTTCAAAAATTTTTGTTCTTCTTATGATGGAAATGACCTCTATGATGAGAAATGTGTATGTGGATAGGCAAAAAGATGCTTAGTGGTGTTGAGATGTTAATCATAGCATGAATGAGTTTACTTTTGTTACTTGAAGCATGAATAAGTTATATGATTTAGTTGTTTTGATAAGAGAATGAAATAATAGTCGAAGCTATATTGCAAGTTCTTTTACATCATATAAGGATGACTAAGGCAATTCACTTCTTTTCTTTTCTCATATCTTGATCATGCTATCCCCTCAATGAAATATGTAACCCTCCTTTTACCATCCGGGAATTAGGATAAGTGATAGAAAAAGGCATGTTTGATGTGGGAGGGCCAAGGAAAATGTATTAAAAGAAAGTGCAGAAATTCATAAGTTTGGGGACGTTGAACATGAGGATGAGTAACTCGGCACCATTCACATAGCCGGGTGTTTGTGTCTTGCCAAAGTCCGATTGAACGACAAGTCCTAACGGGATATGGTATGTGCATCAAGGGTTTGAAGCATCTCGAAATTGAGAAACGCCGATCTCCTAGGCTTCGGTTTTTGTGCACCGCTGTCCATACTCTCAAAAAGTAAAGTATAATGAAAGCAAAGCTTTCTACATGCGAAGCATGTGCGGTGAAGAAAAATCTTGAAGGTATTATGTGTTCCTCTTTCCCGGATTAGTACCACAATTGCCAAAAAGAATTCCTTCCCTTAATACGTTTCTTGAACCCTTTCTTTGATTAGAAGACCTTGAGACTTTTATGCATGTGTTTAAGGCTTCATGGCTTAGATTTGTTTGACTTCGATTACCTCTACACCTTTATCATGTCCTTTATTTGTGTTTTCAAGAAAGAAAAGGAAGTTAGTTCATCTTATAGTTATCATTGATACATACTTTGCCTTTTTATGCCTTGAAATATCACTTTGAGGGTGATCCAATAAGAAGAAGCACTACCAAAAGAAAAGTTTTTGAGTTTTCATACATACATAATCCATGACATCTTGTATTCTAAATTTGAGTCTTTCTTAGGGACAAGCAAGGGGAAAGTATGGGGTATTTTGATGACATGAATTATGTACCATCATATTCATGCATATTGTAGAAGATTGTCTCAGTTTACCCTGCATTTAGAGAGATTTTGTGTACCTTTTATGTTCTATTCAATCAATTGTTGGAAATAGAGGTCTACACGAGTTTTTGATGAATTATAGGTAAATGGAGTGGAATTGGAAGCAAAAGCGGAGCAAGGAGCATCTAAGGATGTTAAGGAAGCTAAAGGAATCTTAAAGGGGTCATAAAGAGCTAAGGAATTGCAAAGGAGAAGCATAGAAGATGAGCCAAGAGAAAAGCACTTTCTGTTGAAGAAAATCGTGCCAAGATGTATATAAATCGGACGATTTTCTCCCCTAGAAATCGAACGGTTTTGTGTATAAATCGACTGGGTCAATTTCTTCTGTTTTTCGGCCAAATGAAAAGACGACACAAAGCCCAATTCTTTTGGGCTAGAAGAGAGATTTGCCAAACAGCCCATTTGCAAGAAACTATAAAGGAGAACCCTACGAACGAAAACGAAGAGGCCGCAGCGGGAAATCTTTACATGTTTAAGAGAATTCGGAGATTCTTGAAGGAAGATTGAAGGACTCTTTGCCGGGAAGCTAATCTTGATTCTAGTTTGTGAGATTTCTTTGTCCATTGAAGTGATTGTTGTTTTTGAACACGAATTTGAGTTACTTAAGAGATACATTGATTTGTTTTGACAATCGTTTACAAATTTGAAGGTTATTGGATTTTTTTATTCAAGATTCGGTTTCTTTGCGATATTTCTCTCAATATTTAATTTGATTCGATTTTGATAATGGTTGGCTAAAACCTTTGTGATTCTGGGGAGAATAGTTGATGATTAAGGCTTAGATGATGATAGACTGAACTCATTCAAACATTAGGACCCTGAGAGTTTAGATTTTAGTTTTGCGACAACAGGAAAATCGGACTGTTCTTGAGTAAATCGGCCGATTTTCTTATGAACAACCCGATTTATTCCTCTGACGAACCTTAATTGAATTAATCTTTAACAAAAACTAATCCTTGCCTAAATCCCAATCTGGATTAACCTTTTTACCCTCTAATTGAATGTAAGAAGACACTTCAAACCTGATTCTACATTTAATAGATTAAGATTTCAAGATTTGGGTAATAAAGAGACTCAACATCCTTTATTAAGATTTTAATTGTGCTTGCTATTCTTTACTTTGGAGAGTCATATCCTGGAGTTTTAGATAGTTAGTTTGAACATAATTCTTGTCTCTAGATCTTCCTATATTGCAGCCTCAACAACCCTTATAGAGAGAACCTTTAGATTAGTCATATAGGCTTCGGAACTTCACCGTACGAATCCTACCTTTGAACATTTAATCTTGGCAATATAAACTCTGTCCTATATCTATAGAAGTGTCTTGAATCGAAAGCCAAAATCGGATACTTGAATCCTTGGAATCATTTCCCCCTTATTTGATCACAAAAGCTTTTCACACTTTTTGCTAGATAATTGAAATCGGAATTATTCTCACCAAATCCCTGAGTTCGACTCTGGAATTCTTACCTTACTACAGCTGATCCGTACACTGCGGGTTCGCTTTGCTTTGAGTTCTAGATATAAATTTAAGACTTTGACGCACACACCTTTTGAGCGAACAAATCCTCAAAAGCCGTATAAAGCATAACATTATCATACATCATTCAAACACTCTCATCTATACCTAGCATGGTACTACACTCTCACACTAGGAAAGGAAGAGGCAATGCCAACCATAGGCAAGCCTAGAAGCAAGACACAACTGCAGAACCAAGTGCAAACTCAAGGTTGTACTGGTGGCCGTAGGGGCGGCTAGAAGGTGGCGCATGGGCGGCTGTCAGGTGGCGCATGGGCGGCTGTCAGCCGGTGCTCGGGCGGCTGCAAGGTGGCGCATGGGCGGCTGGTCATGCAGAGGGCACACCTTCAGCTCCTCTTCTCTTCTTCACTCCAATCTCTTCACTCCTTCAGCCAACAACCAAGACCATACATAAACATACATATATACATCAATTGAAGCCAATCAAGGATGCAACAAGATCAAACTTGTGGAACCTAATCTAGGGATGAAGAAAAGAAGGAAAGAAGGAAGAAAGAAGAAAGATAAGAAGAGATGGGAGATGAACTCACCAAGCTGAACCTATGTAGAGGAAATCATACTCCATAAGCTCAAGGTTGGCTAACAACAAGCACAACAGCATCAACCATCATCAACCAACAACAAAGCCATCCAAAACTCTCACAAACTTAACAAAGAATCCAACAAAATCACGAAAGATATCAAAGGAAGGAAGGAGATGAAGATGAACGTGAGGAAGGAGATGGAGCTGCAAATGAGGTAACCCTCATCAGGAAGGAAAGAGAAGAAACTTATAGAGGAAGGAAAGAGTAAAGCATGGGTAAAGAGTCAACAAAGACGGTTGCAGCACACCCTAAACCGTAGGGGCGGCTCATGGAGGCACAGGTGCGGCCCAGGCCAACCGCAGGGGTGGCCTCTGGGTCACTCAGGGGCGGTTTAGGCACAATATGTGCCCTCAGCTCTCACTCTCAACAACTCATCAACTAAGGACAGACTCCAGCCGAAATACATTTTAATGCAATGATATGATCCCTGAAAATAAACAAACGACAGACTCCAGCCGAGTTCTCAACTGTTGGATTTTCGGTGTCCGGTTTTAGACCAAAGGGCCGTAGTCTCACTTAAGTGAGTAGACGGTTGTCCCAATTGCCAATCAAATTAATATAATTTATCTTGAAGTGAAATAAATTATTAAACAAGGATTTGTAATCTCCACAAAGGAGTAGACAAAACCCAACCAAGAGTTTGTAATCTCCAAAAAGGAGTAGACTAAACTCTAATAGAAATTAAGTTCAATTGCAAGTCTTAAAAACCGATTGTTATATGTTAAAACATTGACTTGGATTATGTAATGAGTCATTCATAAATAAATTTTCCTTCTAAGTATATTCTCCCCTACACCGGGAATATCCAAATACCTTAGTGGGATAAAACGTTACACGTTACAAAGACTAAGTAAGAGACTTACTTGTCTTACTTTGTAGAAAGGGTATTCCTAGGTTTTGCCAATACAAAACCAAACTAAGATGGATGCCTATCCTTTGTCAATACAAAGGAACTATACTGGTCTTTCGAGTTTTGCAAACAAGCTTATAAGAAGGCCTGTCCAATGTCAATACAATGGAACTAAAAGCTTTATTGTTGCAAAAACGAATGTTTTCTCAAGTGCAAATGGCTCTCCCTTTTATAGGCATAGGGGGCCACGGTTTTGGGGAGTTAAAAGAGGTTAAAATCAGTTATGGAAGTTACTTGGAAGATGGGCCTTGAAGCCCTAGAAAGCCCGAGGCCCGAGGCCCACATAGGGAGCCCAAAACTGCTCCCCAAAGCTAGCTTAGAGCTAGCTTATGTTTCTTGGTCCAAACACTTCCAATGAGCTTCATTCACTTTAATATAGCTAGGGTAAGATCCAAGATCCTCAAACACTCAATATCTTAGCTCAAGCTAGTGTAGCTTCTTAAGAAGCTCACTAGCTGCTTCATTGACATTCACTAAGCATTTGAGCTTGGATTGCTCCCAATTTTTAACCACATATTCTTTAGCCAATATAAGGTCTAAGAACCAAAGGTGTGCCGATAAAATGTGGCTAAAAAGCCCCAGACGTCGGCCTTCTAAAAGCTAGAACAAGTTGACCTTGTCGTGAATCACCTTGCTTTGATTCGACTCCCCTTATAATACTAGTTGTTCTTAGTGCCGGTCATATGGCTTGCCTCCCGCAACCCGGACCATAGTGACACACATGTGAACAACTCATTGCACCTTGTCTCAAGACAAGCTCAACGGTTACAATGAAGACTTAGCCCAAATCTCCAACATCAACTCCAAAGACTCAAACGTCAAATACATAACAATATACAATACATACAAGACTCCACTCCAAACCCATCCTACAATGTAAGGAACCCCGGCTGCCCACTCTTTCGGATCTCTCGGACGCATTCCTAACCTGTAGGTAACTACAACATCGGTATAAAACCGTTAGCTAACATTCAAGGCATTAGAATCATGGTATTGGGATACACACATACACAAGTCCACATAAACACACCTCATGCTCAAACACACAAAAGCCGGTTTATTAACTTTTCATTTACGTCATTCCCATTACTAATTCAACTTAGGTTTGTGACACAGGAATGCCCGAAACTTGCCTCTATCCCTACTTACCGGCAAGGAATGGTATAGATGCATCCGACCGTCTACCCGCACGGGATAGTTGTAGAGAACCTCCTAACTCTGCACAAGAGCTAGGCAAGTTGTCACCACCCGTTATCGTAGACTTGGGCCAAATATTAATACATATAAAGGTCGTCCTATTTCCGGTTTCGTTATTATAAAACATAACTAAATGCACACACAACCAACCACACATTGATGCGTATACAAAGAATACTAGCTAAGTAAGTCCGGAGACTTACCTCGTCCTAAAGCTAAACCCAACAATATTGCTCTCGCTTCCCATAGGAAGGTACTCAACGCCTGATCATAACACAAATCAACAACACTCTCATAAGATAGAAGTCCTTAGACTTCTAGACCCGATGATCTCGCAAGATCATAACCAATAACAACATACTAGGATAACCATCCCTAGCCTTGACAATCTCAACGGTGGCAATACTATGCTAAATTACGCACATCTTTTCCCACAATCTCCCCAACCATATACTCATAATCTCAATCCTCACAAGCCTCACAAGGACAAGCATACCCTCATCCCATGAATCAATTCAGAAACATACATACATCGAACTTAGAACATTCCAAAACCTCACACACTCGCCTAAAATCCAAAATCCACTACATGGCATTCACAACTATCCTAGGTCCAAACCTAGCATGCTTCTACCACAAACACTCTCTAGGATCAGCTATGAACACATGCTCAAGGGAGGGTACTCACCGGGCAAAGACACGGGTGCGGAAGAAGGAAACACAACCGCAAAAGGAGAAGAAGACCGCACGGGCTGGATGGCTTAACCAGTGGCCGCCCCTGCGGCACTGGCTAGCCGCCCCTGTGGCTCATTCAAGTGGCCGCCCCCGCTGTGCTGTCCAGTCGCGGGTGCGGTCGAGCTCCAAAGGGCTATCTTCGAGCAGTCTTCGATGGTTTTGTGATGAGAAAAGGGTCTCCTAGCTTCCTTGCTTGGCTCCAGAACATCCGGATCCACACACACACAATCATCCTAAACACGATCCACTCACATGAAAGCCAAAAGGGGAAAGAATTTGAGTGAATCCATGGCTTCCACCATTAAAGCTCAAGGAAGAAGAAGAAGAAGAAGATGGAGGGAGAATAAGAAGAGAAAAGCTTACCCTTACAAATTCTGATCTATAGTACCTCACTGCTGGACCTCACACACAAGAGCAAGAGGAAGAATGATTCCCATAGAAGAGCCATCAAGAGCTTCCAAGCCAAAACAGAAAGAAGGAGAAGGAGAGAATCACTTTCACGTGAAAGTGAAATGGGAGGAGAGAGAGTGGGAAGGCTGAGGGGGTAAGCATAAAGAGAGGGCAACGAGGGGTCGGTTTCCCCAAAACGAAGGGTCACCCAAACCAACGATGGGTCGGAAGGTGACGGAATAAAAATCCCGCTCACTCAAGGCATCGAGCCTACGGAAAAACTGAGCCGCGCCTACGGGAAGGCCGCTAAACTAGTCACTAACCGGAATAAAATTCCGGGCGTTACAATCGATCTCAATGATTGAGGTGAAATTGAAATGTCCAATGATCAAAAATAAACTAAACTATAACGCCCCGTTTATTGGGAGCGTTTTCGATATTTATTTTTTCCGACTTATATCGATAATTTAATAACCTAAATATTTCTACGGGTATTTTCACATTGGAAATTAAATTCTATGAGTTTATATATCTATTCCGTATTTTATTTATTTTTCGGAAAATTTGGAAAAGGTTTTTCGAACCGAAAATCCCGTTCCGGTATTTTCTTTTGATCAAGTTTATTTATTCCGGATCTCCTATTTTATTTAATTTTCTTTATTTTTCTTTTCTTCCACCTAAGGTGGCGTGTCCGTTCTTTGGCAGTTCACTTTGCCAATCTTGGTTGCCGTCTGAACCTACAAATCTACCCCTATCCCGACCCCTCGTTCCATGTGGCCTCTCCTATCTTTACGCAAGCCAGCATCCCCTCCTCTCCCTCTGCTCTTTTGCTTAAGCAGTGAGCCTCCCATTTCCTTGTCCCATCTGCAACCTCCCTGTGCACAGCAACACTCAACCGGCTCCCTCGCTACTTTGTCTTCCTCCCACATACTCAACCCTCTCGTCATTTGGTTCAACCCAACAAGCTGCAACTCTCCCTCAGCTCTCAATCACTCAACCAGGAAGCCTGTCTTTTCCGCCTTTCACTTGTGGAACCTGAGCCATGCCAGACAACCTCCATTCGGCACCTTTCCTGCAACCACACCGGAATCTAAGCTCTCAACCTCCGCCTGCGCCGAATCTGTACTGCTGAGCCTCACCGAAGCCCCACCGTCGACCTGCCGGAGCCGCTGCATCCTCCATCTCTCTCGCTATCTCGCTGCACTGCCGCCGCTTCACCACTAGGGAGACGGCGCTAGCGCCTTCGCCGTCCTAGCAGCGCTGGTACTCCTCTTCGAACCCTGCCGCCACTTGCTTCGCCCCACGCTGGAGCCAACCGGAACCACTACAACCCCGATTCGATCTCCCTCGCCATGCCCTACCTGTACGAGCCTTGCCGGAGACCCTGGAACCCGCCTTCGCCTCAAGACGGTTCCGGTGCTGCTTCTGTCGCTGTTGGAAATCGGCCCCACGCCGGAGATGGTTCAACCCAGGCCGCCGCCGCCTCACTTTCCCCACCTCTCCACCTGTGCGCCCAAGGTTGAAGAAACCCTTTTAGGGTTATTCATTTCGGGCCCCCACAGTTTTGGTGATATTACAGAATGTACCCAGTATTTTGTGTTTATTGCAAATTTTGACCCACTCTTCTGGAATTTGTAGATTGTGCCCTACTGATTTGAATTAATTACAGATTTGGCCCAGATTTTATTTTCAAAATATATCCCAAAGTTTATGGAACTTCATGAGTTGCCTAGAAAATGTTTCTACGAGTTTTAACTTTGGATTTTATATACGAGTTGATCTTATATTTATGTATATTACGTATTGTGTCCTTGTTGGTTTATTTATGGAATTTGGGCCAATATTTAATTACGTATTATGACCCATATATTTTGGAATGGTATTATTTGTCCCGGAAAGCGTTTTGTGAGTTTTATCCTTGTTTTAAAAGCGGGACTTTTCTTATATTTTATACCCTCGTTGGATTAATTTCGAGATTATGACTCAAGGGTTTAATTGCGGGTTTTAACGTTTGCTTTTGAAAATGAGTTTACCTTAGAATAATATATCTTATATATTACGATCAAATTTAGCTAATACGCTAAATTTGTGTAGCTTTGGTTTTAGGTCCGGAAGCGCCCCGATAAAGGCCTAACGAGTCTAAGTTCGCCTTCCGTCTTTTGACGTTATGTGAGTACCCTCTTTCCCGAGCATATGATCTTACTCGATTTAGTTATGTTTAGTATTAGTATCATGCTAGGTTGGATCTAGCATAACTTAGAGTGAATGCCAAGTAGTGGCTTTGGATCTTAGGTGAGTGTTTGAGGATTGTGAAATGTTTTAAGGCTTGAGGTGTTGATTTCATCTTGTGAGGTTGTTATGGCTCTAAGTTGTATGTTGAGCTTATGAGAATTTAGGGGTTGAGGTTGTATGTTTGTTGAGATTGTGGTGACTAGGACAAGAGTATCCTAGCACGTGTTGACCTTGTGAGATCGTGAGGATTAGAAGGTTGTTATCCTATCATGGTTATGATTTATGATCTTGCGAGATCATTGGGACTAGAAGTCTAAGGACTTCTAGTATGTGAGAGAGATGTTAATCGTGTGCCTTTTGACAGGTGTTGAGTGTCTTCCTGCGGGAAGCTTAGAGCGAGATATAGCGGTATTATCTTTGGGACGAGGTAAGTCTCCGGACTTACTTAGCTTGTGTTCCTTGTATTAGCATTGATGTGTGTTTGGTGGTGCGTGTTTATTCTTTATTATTTATAACAACTAAACCGGAAATAGGACTACCGACCTTTATATTATTTGGCCCAAGTGTATGATAACGGGCGGTGACATCACTGCCTAGCTCTTGCGTAGAGCTAGGAGGTTCTTGGCGACTAGCCCGTGTGGTTAGACGGTCGGAGGCATCCGTACCGTTCCATGCGGTAAGTGGGGACCGAGGCGAGTTTCGGGAGATTCTCGTGTCACAAAAGAAGTTGAATTAGAACGGGATACGACTTAATAATAAAAAGATAATAAACCGGACTTGTGTGATTTTGTGTACATTGTGTGTTATGTTGATTTACTTGTGTTTGTGCCTTTTACCTTGATTCTAATGCTTCGAATATTAGCTAACGGTTTTATACCGATTGTTGTAGATTGCCTTGCAGGTTAGGAATGCGGCCGAGAGATCCGGAAGAGTGGACAGCTGGGGTTCCGTACATTTTAGGAGTGGGTTTTGGTTAGAGTCGAGTTGTATATTATTCATGTATATTGTATATCGAGTGGTGGCATTTGGCCCTTGGTGTTGCTTATCGGCTGAAGTCTTTTGTTGTTTCTTTCGGGTTTCCTTTCATTGCATAAAAATGTATTTCAGTTTTGGCCTTTATTTGTGCCTTGTTGTAAGATCCGGTGAAATTGTTGTCAGGCTAAGGATCGGGACCCATTGTGAGGTCCCAACCCGTAGCATCCCAAGTCCCGCGGATTTGGGGTGTTACATAAACTAAAACTAACAATAAATGCAGAAGAATAAAGCAAAACACATAAATAAAAATAAGAAATAAAGAATAACGAGGCAATGCAAATTCTAGAGATCAAGGTATCATGTTGTGGTTTTCGATTCAAGACTTCTAAAAACTCGGTCAAGGTTGGGATCGCAAAGGAAAGGTGTTTCTAAGGTGGGAATGATCACGCGGGAAGTCTCACAAACTAATATCCCAAACCAAAGCTCCTATTACTGGGTAAGTCTCAAGGATCTTAGGAAAGTAAATAAACTCCAACCACCCACTAAATCTAACGAAAAATAGAACAAAACCTTCAACGGGTAAGTGTCTAGTTAAGCTTTTTAAGCAAGAGGTTTGGCACACTCAAACCTAATAACGTGTTTTGAATCCTTTATTACCTATAACTCATCATCAGAGGTAACTAAGAAATATAATCACCGGGTAAGTCTCTTCCCAAGCTTAGATGTAAGCCTTAGAGGGAACTAAGGGTATTAAATGCTCAATAAAGACTAGGACTTGGGCAATCTAAAACCCAAGCATAAATATAAAATGTTTACAGATCAACAGAAGAAACCTCAGTTGGTTCTAAGATAAACTACGGATGCGGATTCTGAAGAACAAGCAAGGTTCTTACGAACGACGGTGAAACCAACTCTACAAGTCCAAACTAACATAAAGTAGTATATCATCATCTAAACCACAACCTTCAACCAATCACCCTAGAATCGCAGGAGTTTAGCCAACAACACAAATATTAAAATCAAGAAAGGTAAAAGAAACATTCAAACAAACCATAAGCAAGAAAATAAAACAAAAGAAAGAAAGAATTAGCAATATGTCTTCAAAACTTTACAAGAATAATAATCCAACATTAAAGGTAGAATCTTGAATCCAAAAGCAAAATAAAACAAGAACCTAAATCTTCCTTCAAGAATCCTTCACAAGTCCTTCACAAATCCTTCTCAAATCAGAATCCAAAAGTGTTATAGCCGTCTTCTATGGGGTATGCCTTCAATGTTGTAGGTTATGAGAAATATATAGAGATAAATCTAGGGTTTGAAAATCATGTGCCACATCCTACGGACCGTGCAAGAACGGGTTGCGTCATGGGCCGAAAAAGACTTGAATCGCACCGGCACCGAGCCTAAAACGCTCCCATGCCTGATGGAACTGCATCAACGGTAGGCTGGACCCGCACCCGCTGTTGGCTGAACCGCACCCGCGGTTTGGTTCATGAGTCGGGGCCGAGGTTTGTGTCCTGCGCGTGTCTTCCTTAGCTCCTTGCTTGATCCTTAGTGTGTGTTCTTAGCTTCCTTACGTGCTCGGTTATGCACCGCAATGAGGCTCAATCCTCATATGTGTCATTCCGTTCCAAAATTCGCCAAATTGCTTTAAAATGCAACAAGAATACGTGTCGACATCTATTCTAGCAAAATTTGCAAAGTTGAGCCTAAATGTGATGAATTCATGTTTATGCATGCAAAAGAAGGAGAAAATCTACCTAAATACAAGCCTAAATTAACGTCATAATTCATGTCATCAAAATACCCTATACTTGCCTCTTGCTTGTCCCCAAATAAGGTTCAAACTTAAGATATAAGATGACATGGATTATGCATATGAAAAAACAAGGCAAAATATTTTTGGTTGTGCTTCTAATCATAGATCACCCTCAAAGTCATGCTTCATAGCTAAAGATAGATCAATATATGTCAAAGAGAAATATAGGTATAACAACCGAAAATTTTGTTCCGGTTATGGTCCTTTGTGACATCTTTCGGAACCACATAAGTGGTGCCGAAAGGGAGTCTCCGCACCTACAGCCCCAAAATCCCGCGGGCGCGGCAACCTGGTTTCCGCAGTCGCGGTAAGATCTTGCCATGGGTACGGTTTTCAGCAAATCGCATGCTATCTTTTCTTAAACTCCGTCCGTCTTTCCTCTTTAGAAGATATGCTTTTCTTCTTCTTGGACTGCCACATCCCTAGACCTAATCTAATCTAACAATTATTCTCTCATTTCCCTCTTACATAACCTTTTATCCTTCATCTTCCCCTTCATCCTCTCAAACGTTCTTCTCTTATTCATCCTTTCAGTCAACAAGCTTGGTGATTTTGTCTTCCTTGTAGGACTGCATCCAGATAAGACAAGTGGTGTCTTACGAATCCTCTATTGTGGTAAGCATAATCCTTTTCTTTTTATTCTTGCTTCTCCCTTCTTCTTCTTTCTTCCTTGTTTTGATGTCTCCCTCGAAATCTCGTCATGTGTGTCCCTTTTGCGTGGTGTGTTAATGATGACTAGAAAGCAAGTGAGTGCCCTAGACATAAAGGAGACGGTACATTGAAGGATCGTGTAGACAAAGAAAGTTCAACAACGTTTCTGGAGTTTGCCCGTACCCGCGCCTGTCCAACCCCATACCTGTGACGAGCCAAAGCCACCATCCCCGCGCCTCAGAGCCACCGTGTTCGCGACATCTGTAACCGAGCAACTACAGCCGTGTCGTGAGTCACCGCGGTCGCGGCGACCTTCCTTCATGCGGTCGCGGCGACCTTCCTTCACGCGGTCGCACATTCCTCCATCCGTAGTCGTGGATTTTCTCCAGTAGGTTCTTTAAATGGGCTTTCGACTTCCAATCCTTACCCAGAATGACTTACTCATGCACTAGCGGCATGACAAAGAAGTCCACAAGCAAATCACAAGTCCCTAATGAATGGGACAAACACGTATCTCGCGGGTACCTTTGACCTTACTATCATCAGTTAACCTTATAATAAAGGGTATCCCTTCTATCCTATCTAACACCAAACACTCAACACATAAGACAAAAATCAATAAGTGCATAGCACTCGTATCACAAAATCTATGACAAGTAAAACATTAATTTGAATGGTACCAATAGTAGCTGGTGATGTCGACTCTTCAGCTCCAACGCTCACAAGTGAATTTCTTAGGTATTCACAATACTATTCACACGTCTATTATCACGACTTTGCCTCGGTACAGGATCCCACGAAGGAAGATATCATATACTGGAATAACTCGTTCGTTTTTCTATAAAACCTCGTCATTATCATATCTCCACTCTTGGTATACTCTAATCTCTGTCACTTCTTTGGCTTATTAGACCGAACAACCCTTCCAATCAGGTTCACCTCACCTCGAACCGTCTATCCCTTGAATGACAAATCGACTCCAATGATGTTTCTACATTTTCATACCAATACTCTCTAGTAATTGTAAATCATACATCTGGCGTCGGTGTTCCTGGCTTCTCTTCAGCCTTAACAACCTTAGCCATCCTCTTTGGTGTAACTAACACCGAAATCACCTTTTACAACACCTCGGCAGATCTAGTGATACCGAAGGATATGGAACGCATCTTTCCTTCTTCGCAACTTTTGTTACACGCTAGACGTCTTCTCAAGCTTGTTACTTTATTGAGGCGCAACTTGAATCTCCCACTTTGGTACTCTACACCTAAGTAGGGTAACTATCTCGTTCCTTACTGTGATCCACACGTCGCCAACAGTCTCGGAAATTACATTCTCAACATCTTCCATAACTTGGTCTTCTGCCTCTGGCGAATCAGCAGTGGGGACTTAACCCCGACCTATCGCGACTGGAGGTCCACCAACTCGTTCACGACTTACCATTACCGGAGATAGAGGTGGTCTATCTCTTCCCCGTCCTATAACAAATATTGCTCTAGTCTGAGCCATCAGCGATAATATCATAGCTATGTAAAAGGCTATATAATGCTATATGTATAGATATATCAATATAATACTCAAATCCAACATACATGCACAGTTCAACACACAATATATATATATATATATATATATATATATATATATATATATATATATATATATATATATATATATATACTGTCGGGATCCTCATAAGGGTGATGGCTTCCCGTACACACTATCCCGAAACAGCTGTACACTTTTCAAAACTAAAATTCCTTTTGAAAAGTTAGACCCCTTTCGGGTTCTGTTTATTTATCTATTCGACCTTTATTGCAGATTGCAAGTGTCATTGTTGTCAACTTAAGGCTCTGATACCAACTTTGTAACATGCCGAATCCGTGGGACTCGGGCCGCTACTAGGCTAGGATCACATAGTGGATCCTGACCCTAGCCTGACAACAAGTTCACTGGATCTTACAAGAAGGCACAGATAGATTAAAACCAAATACATAAAGTTGTATAAGCTACGTAAAAGGCTATATAATGCCATGTGTATAGATATATATATATATATATATATATATATATATATATATATATATATATATATATATATATATATATAATACTCAAATCCAACATACATGCACAATTCAACACACAATATATATATATATATATATATATATATATATATATATATATATACTGTCGGGATCCTCATAAGGGTGATGGCTTCCCGTACACACTATCCCGAAACAGTTGTACACTTTTCAAAACTAAAATTCCTTTTGAAAAGTCAGACCCCTTTCGGGTTCTGTTTATTTATCTATTCGACTTTTATTGCATATTGCAAGTGTCATTGTTGTCAACTTAAGGCTTTGATACCAACTTTGTAACACGCTGAATTCGCAAGACTCGGGCCGCTACTAGGCTAGGATCTCACAGTGGATCCTGACCCTAGCATGACAACAAGTTCACTAGATCTTACAACAAGGCACAGATAGATCAAAACCAAATACATAAAACTGTATAAATATATACATCAAAGGTCTACAAAACACAGTCAAGTACAAAATGGCAACATCATATCCATAAAAATACAAAACACCCCAAAACCCTCGCACAACCTAGTGTACGGAAGCCCTCGGCTGATCACCCATCTCGCTCACTCTGTAGTGCTCCTATCCTCCAGAATATCTACAACACGGTATAAACCGTTAGCTAACAAAAATGAATAAGAATGAAGTAATTGCACATACACACATCAACACATCACAATATGCAATGTCACACACACACATCCGTATATTATCTTTAATTATGTTATCCATTACTAATTCAACTTCTTTTGTGGCACGAGGAGCCTAAACAACCTTGCATCTTCCCCCGTTAACACAGGGTTTGCGTGGGATGGAATTACCTCCCCCTGTGCTACTGGCTTCCGAGCACCTTCTCCACACAGTAAGCTTTGACAGGTGGTCACCACCTGGTTATAATACACTTGGGCCATATAAGGTAATGAAGTGGTCATCCTAGTCCGGTTTAGGTTATAAATGCAATAATCATATGCGCACACACACAACCATCACAAACACTCAAATCCACAAATGCTCGCTAAGTAAGTCCTATGGACTTACCTGATGTACACGTAAACTTGTATCACGTCACAGTTTCCCCTCGAGGAAATGATCAGCGCCTACATGAGCAAGGCACACAATCAAACACTGCAAAGTTTAGGAGACTCGTCTCCTATACCCCGTAACCACAACCAAACTATAACTCGCATCTAAACCTCGATATCAAAACATTACTCAATATTCCTCAAATCTCAAGGTAGCATCTAATCAACATTCTTCAATCTCAATTATAATCCTAATTTAATTAACTAACCTTTAATTAATTAATTAAATTTTACCAGAATAACGTTTTGCCCGCCGGCAATTTCTAAACCCACTTGTCATCAGATTTCAAACAACCCATAATTCCCAAAATAATATAACGACCATAATGGAATTTTCAATTATCCATTTTGACAAGCCTAAGGTCAATTTAGGTCAAATCGCAGTACTAAAAACGATTAAATTCATAACTTATTCATTACTAACCCGATTGACGGTCTGAAAGAAGATTCGGAATCACAACGACGTAGGCTACGCATGGACATCATCAAATTCACCGGAATCTGAGCGACGGAACCGTCCTAGTAACATATATGCTCGACCAGATCTTCATATTCTCAGAAATGCAGAAATTCGGTACCGATATGAAGAGAATGAAAAGAAGAATCCAAAAACTCAAACGGAATTTAAATCGGCTAGAAATAGAGAGTAGATCTGAGTTTGAAGGTTGAGAGAAATCAGAACTTTTACGAGGAAACGTTAAAGGAAATGAATTAATAAACAATTCTCCGATATATATATATATATAGCAAAGACGATAATTATCCTTTAGCGAAGTCGATAATTATCCTTTAACCGATCCAAAGGTGAGTTGAACCTCTTCTCCAAACTTCTCGAAATTGGATAATAAATCTGAAATATTGTAGGGATAGTTATACCACAACTGCCTGGGAAAACGTGTATTCCTAAGTTGTCTTTCTTAGCCGCTAAGAAACGAAATAGCGACTCTTTTGGCCGTTTTGCCTTTCCATGTTATTTCATATCTAGGACATGTCCGATGTCCTGATCATTTCTCTCAACTGCATTTTTATTAATTGAAGCACCCAAATGCTTCAAATAACACCGGAGGGTAAAAGTAATTACCCGGGGGAAAAGTGAAAAATCCCCCATAAGTCCAAAATTACGCTAGGAATATAACGGTGGGACTCATACTCATCACTTACGCAATCTTCGTGAGTTATGTGTCAAATACTATCAATTATTAAGCTAATCAACATTAGTTAGAATTCGGAAATCCTAGCTATAACACTTGGGATGTGTTTTGATGCAGCGGGGTAGAGTGATTGCCTATGCGTCTAGAAAGCTGAAGACGTATAAGGAGAACTACTTGACTTATGAATTGGAGTTGGTTGCGGTAGTTCATGCGTTGAAGATATGGAGACATTACTTGTGTGGCGCTACATGTCAGATCTTCACAGACCATAAGAGTGTGAATTATATTTTCACGCAACGGGATTTGAATAACCGCCAGTGGAGATGGCTTGCATTTAGGGCTGTTATACGAGCCGAACGAGCCGAGCCTCGGTATACTCAGGCTCGGCTCGTTTTGAAACGACCCGAACCCGAACCGAGCCTAAAAATTGGAGCGAGCTTAAATTCGTGTTCAGGCTCGGCTCGCAAGCTCATTCGGCTCGGCTCGTTTGGCTCGTTTCGGCTCGTTCGGGCTCGTTAGGGCTCGTTCGGGTTCGTTTAGGCTCGTTCGGCTCGTTAACCTGTTTTTTTTTAAATTAGAACATGTGGCTAATTTTACATAAAAATGCACATAAACTACAATCTTACAAATGCCAAAACAATAGAATATTTAAACCAACAAAGTTCAATAGTTTAAATCCGCACAAACCAACAAGTAACATCTCGATAGCGAATTAAAAGACAAATGCAAAGACTTCAAAGTATGTTACATAAACATAAGCCAAGTTCACATCAAAAACATTCAACCCAATAACACATCTTGGACCGTATGGCAAAACGTGGTAGTAATGCATGCATCCTCACTTGCTCACCTACAACAAGAAAAACATCAATTTTTGGAAGTCACGTACCTACAATATCAAATAGTATTATTCTAAATTAAGTTAAAGCAAGAAATACTTGCATCACACTTCAAATTCAGCTCGGAACCAATTTGATGCACAAAGAATTCCTTCAATTGTATCATCACCCAAGGAACATCGATCATCATTAATAACTCTACGTCCGGCACTAAAGACCGACTCAGAAGGTACCGTAGTTACCGGAATTGAAAGAATATCTCGGGCCATCTTTGATAAAGTTGGAAACTTCAAAACATTTGATTTCCACCAAGCCAAAACATCAAACTCTTTACCTCCACCCAATAACACACCTTCTTCAAGATAGATGTCCAACTCCTTCCGTGATGGCATATTTTCACATCTTGTTTTAATCCAATCTTCAAATTCATCCACATCTTCATCCACATGGACCACATCATCCTTGCCCCTTCCAACTAAGCTTGTTTTTCCGGCATTACTCGAACCACACCCACCACTTGCATCCTTGGTGATGTAGTTCTCATATAAACGATGCATCTCACTAATAATATCCTTAAGTTTCTCTTCCACTTCATCTTCTTCATATATCTTTCCATAAACAAACCTAATCTTGTGGGTCTTGTTTCGGGGATCCAAGATAGCCGCTATAATCATAAAAAGATTGCACTCCTTTCAATATTTGTCAAATTTGGATTTCATACGATCCATCATAGCCTTCATAAAATCTCTTGGGTCATTCTCCATATCATCTAATATTTTCCTAATCTTCCAAATTTCAGAAAAATATAGATTTGCAGTTGTATATTGACGACCTGAGAAGATGTTTGTTACCTTATCAAAAGTAGACAAGAACTTGCACACATCTTTAGCTCTTTCCCAATCCTCATCAGATGGTAATGTAGAATATGCCGGATCTCTATTTGCAAACCTAGCAAAAGCGTCTTTGAAGATGAGAGCCCTTTCCAACATATGAAATTTCGAGTTCCACCGGGTGATGCAATCAAGAATTAACTTCTTATTGCAAGGCAAAGACATGTTCTTCACAACTTCATTCCACCTGTGAAGGCGCGATGGACTCAAAAGTATAAACTTCACACTCTCACAAACATTCTCAATGACAGACTTTAGAGGAACCAATCCATCTTGCACTAAGAGATTCAAGATGTGTGCACAACACCTGATGTGGAAGATCTTCCCACCAAAGAACAATGCATCTCTAATCTGAAAATGTTCTTTCAAAGACCGAATGGCTACATCATTTGAAGAAGCATTGTCGAAGGTAACAGTAGAAATCTTGTTCTCTATTCCCCATTCAGTCAAACATTTATACATCTTATCTGCTATTGCAATGCCGGTGTGAGGTGGAGACAATAGACAAAAGTATAGAATGCGGTTCTGTAAATTCCAATCTGTGTCTACAAAGTGCCCGGTGCTACACATATAACCTTTAGTCTGGTTAGAAGTCCACAAATCAGAAGTCAAGCTAACTTTTCCAACTTTTGCAAACATCTTCTTCATCTTAGTCTTTTCTTCCGCATACAACTTCATTGCACGGTCTCTAATAGCAAGGCGACCAAAAGGTTCATACTTCGGGTTAAGCATCTTACTATAACCTCTAAAGAACTTATGTTCAACCATCATGAATGGGTACTCATGTACCATAATCATCTTCGCCGTCATATCCTTGATTGCTTCTTTATCATACTTATAAGCCGCTAGTGCTCCAGTTCCTCCGGCATCAAAACTAAGCAATGCTTGCACAGGACCGACTCCTTTACCAGAGATCTTACTCTTACGAATAGAACATGCAGCAATGTGTCTCTTGTAATGTGTTGTTGGTCCTCCTATTTTATAAGACATCCGAACCCCACAATGGTTGCATTTCACACATGTGACACCATTCTCTTCAACTTCACTCACATCATTCCAAACATTTGAAGTCTTTCGTCGCTTGGAAGGATTTGCAGTCACTTGAGATGGAGCCTCATCAACTTCCTCATCAACATCAACTTCCTCATCAACATTCGTAAACTGGTCCGTTTCTGAAGCCGACATAATTTAAGAAAGTATAAATTAAAAAATCAACATAGTAAAAAGAATAGAAATAAGCAATTTAGCACATATCATTCATGAAAGTGCGGTAGCAACAACCCATAAAATCAATAGAAAGTAAATGAGTTACAGTAGACAATAAATGATTACAGACAAATAAACACATCAGCCCATTAAAATCAATAAATCATACACATACAAAAAGTAGACAATACTACATTAGACAAGCAATCACAAAACCAACAACAACAACAACAAGTAGACTAGAGTTATATCTCCATGAACACAAGCAAAGTAGACAGTAATTAGTAAATGAGTTACAATAGACACTAAATCAGTGTTCAAAAGAGATTTACACAACAACAAATCAATCAATATACAAAGAGTGCATACTGCAGAGGGTTGTGATATCACTAAATCAGATCCAAAATGAGCTCAAAATAAACAAAGTATTCGATCACAAAAGAGATTTACACAACAATTGGTCAATCAATTAAAAAGCTCAACCAATCAACAAAATCCACAATCACAAAACCAACAGAAGATGATGTGAATCAACAAAATTCAGTAAGTCACACAAGAGAACTGAAAGTGTAAATGAAACATCAATCGAGAAAGAGCTGAGGAGATACTCAAAAATTACACTACCGAAGGTCCAAAGCAAGCTAGTCGGGAGAGTGCAGAGGGTTGGTGAATAAGTTGGAGCCTGGAGGTAGCCGGAGAAGCGACCCACTGGACCAATTAGCCGGAGAAGCGAACCACTAAACTAGCGAACCACTGAACCAATTAGCCGGAGAAGCGAACCACTGAACCAATTAGCCGGACAAATGAAGGAGAAGACTGAGAAGAAAGAATGAGTTGGCGCTGATTCCGCTGAAGAGAAGCAAGCTAGTCGGACTGCCGGAACACTGAAGAAGAAGAGTTGAAAAGTTTGATAACTTTGATTAGTGAAATAGAAGACTGAGAATAGAAGCGAACCAGACATAGGGCTTCGACTTACGAGTCTCGCCGCCGACAGATGCGAAGGAGTGTCGCCGTCGAACAGAAGCGAAGAAGTGTTGCCACCGAAGGAGGGTCGCCGTCGAGTAGCCAAAGCCGGAGCCAGAGGAAGATGGTTGAAGGTGGTTCACTGGTTTGCCAATCGTCGCAGTTGATAGTCGAGAGAAGAAAGGAACGCGGCCGCCCTTCAGTTTTCTTCAAAAAATCAAAAACCCTAGGCAATTTTTTTTTTAACGAGCGGCTCGTTAAGGGATCGGGCTCGGCTCGGCTCGGCTCGGGCTCGTGATGAGCCTAGTAACAGGCTAGGGTTCGGCTTGTTTGACTACACGAACGATCACGAGCCGAGCTTTTAGCGAGCCAAGCCCGAGCGGCTTGTTTCATGTAACAGCCCTAATTGCATTGATCTAAGACATTGACCTTGAGATTTTGTATCATCCAGGGAAGGCGAAGGTTATCGCTGACACCCTTAGCGGGAAGACGCCTTTAGAGAAGGTGATTGCACGACTGGCGGTTCAACCTCAATTGTAGAGAGATCTAGGGTGGCTAGAGATGGACATCTAGTTCCCTGATGAGGATATTTATTTATCTGCTTTAGAGGTTCTACTTGATCTGTTAGGCGAGGTCCAACAGAAACAAGAGACTTGCCCGACACTGATGTAGATCCGAGATAGGATGTCTCGTGGTGAGGCCCCACAGTTCTCCATAGGAGTAGATGGAGTGATGAGATGCCGCGAGCTCGTCTGTGTACTTGATAACACGATTTATGACGTAGGTTTAGGCATCTATTTAGATACTTTTTCCCGTTAATCATGCATGGTTTGACATTAGTTCGTGACGATTTGCACTTAATTCATGTATGTTGTCGAGATAAACGTCTACACGGACTTTTGCATGTTTTGTAGGTATTTTGGGAGCTTTTGGAGCTTAATCAATACATTCGAGGATCGTTCCTCGTGATAACACACTTCCGGACTCATTGGGAAGCAAGCTAGGGGCAAAGGAGAGCACATGGGACCTTGTTGGTGTATGTCTTGCACCAACTCGTGACTTAATGATCCAAAGAAGGTTGAGGCACCAAAACCACGGTCATTGGGACTTCCACGGGCGTGGAAATAGGCCGTGGTTCTCTCTGCACAGCTGTGACAGTTGTCCCACAATCTCCATAACCGACCCTTGCCCTTGATGGAGTATAAGAGATGGTCCTGCAGGCTGTTACAAGCGGGGATGGACACACAATTCTCTCCCACACTCTCTCATTTCACATCATTGGATTGGAGCTACTCTTGGAGGAGAATAGACACTCTCATTTTTGGGGAAGAAAAGAAGAACACACCATCTTAGAGTTTCATAGTTTTTAGAGTGATTTTGGAGTGAACTTGTTGGAAACGTTTGCAAGGGTTTGTAAAGAACGATTTGAACCTTCTTTTGAAGGGTTGTAAGTCTTTCTCAACATTTATTCAGCTTGTTTTCTTGTTCTACTTGTTCATCTCTCTTTCATTTCATTTTCTTGGTATGGAAGCCATGAATGTATGCTTGTTGAGTTTGATTGTTAAGATGCATGTTGTTGGCTAAATAGATGCGATTCTAGGGTAAGGAAATGATGGTTATGGCCTGGACTATGATAGGATAGACTTAAACGTACCTTTGGATGATTTATTTGCTCGAACTTAGCTGCTGTCGTAAACCACGGTATGTTCCTGCATATCCACGGCCGTAGAATTGGATGAACTGCCCGTGATTTTGTCTGACTTGCTTGAATCGATAAATCTGAGTGATAGGATGTTAGATTGTTGAAATCCTAGTGTTTGTTGAGCTTAATCTAGCCTAGGGTGACCTAATGCTAGCAAACTAAGTGAGAGGAGAGACCTACCCGGTGATTCTTGATCTTAGGTACCGAAGATGATGAATTCTAGGTAGTAGTGAGCCTCACAAGCCGCTATTGGACTGAATGTGCTAGGATTGATGTTTAGGACTTGCCTTCCCGAGACTTACCCGGTAAGGAGAGGTTAGATCCATAGATAGCAACCCGGTTTGTGTAGATTTCCCAACCTTAGGCTCCTAGAGACTTACCCGGTAATAGGACCTTAGGTGCGGGATTAGTGGATCATGAGACCTACCCGGTAATTGACCCCATTTGAGAAACATTCTCTCCCAACATATCATAGTTAATCCAAAGAATGATTAGAAGCTTGAGTCCAATGCCATAACCGGAATTTCTAACCCCTAGAATCCGCTTTTCTCTCTTTGATCACATATCTCGTGTTTGTTTGCTTGTTTGTGTTGCTAGCTTAGTTGTTCGTTTGATTTGTTAATCTTGCATGATATGGTGATCCTTGCTAGATCACCACAAAACCAATCCAAAAATATTGTGATTTTCTTTTCTTTATTCCTTTCTCTTTTCTTAGCCTAGATTTACACTATCCTTAGCAACTTATTTGATTTAATTTTACCTTAGTCTTTGTATTCGACCTCGGAATACTATCCTTACTACAAAACGACCCATACACTGTGGGTTCGCTAGGAGTTAGGAAAAATATATCGATACATTCGACACATTCGAGGATCGTTTGGAGCTTAATCGATACATTCGAGGATCGTTCCTCGTGATGACACACTTCCGGACTCATTAGGAAGCAAGCTAGGGGAAAAGGAGAGCACATGGGACCTTGTTTGTGCATGCCTTCCACCAACTCGTGACTTATTGATCCAAAGAAGGCTGAGGCACCAAAACCACGGTCATTGGGACTTCCACGGGCATGGAAATAGGCCGTGGTTCTCTCTGCACAGCTGTGACAGTTGTCCCACAATCTCCATAACCGACCCTTGCCCTTGATGGAGTATAAGAGGTGGTCCTGCAGGCTATTGCAAGCGGGGATGGACACACAATTCTCTCCCACACTCTCTCATTTCACATCATTGGATTGGAGCTACTCTTGGAGGAGAATAGACACTCTCATTTTTGGGGAAGAAAAGAAGAACACACCATCTTAGAGTTTCATAGTTTTTAGAGTGATTTTGGAGTGAACTTGTTGGAAACGTTTGCAAGGGTTTGTAAGGAACGATTTGAACCTTCTTTTGAAGGGTTGTAAGTCTTTCTCAACATTTATTCAGCTTGTTTTCTTGTTCTACTTGTTCATCTCTCTTTCATTTCATTTTCTTGGTATGGAAGCCATGAATGTATGCTTGTTGAGTTTGATTGTTAAGATGCATGTTGTTGGCTAAATAGATGCGATTCTAGGGTAAGGAAATGATGGTTATGGCCTGTACTATGATAGGATAGACTTAAATGTACCTTTGGATGATTTATTTGCTCGAACTTAGCTGCTGTTGTAAACCACGGTCTGTTCCTGCATATCCACGGCCGTGGAATTGGATGAACTGCCCGTGATTTTGTCTGACTTGCTTAAATCAATAAATCTGAGTGATAGGATGTTAGATTGTTGAAATCCTAGTGTTTGTTGAGCTTAATCTAGCCTAGGGTGACCTAATGCTAGCAAACTAAGTGAGAGGAGAGACTTACCCGGTGATTCTTGATCTTAGGTACCGAAGATGATGAACTCTAGGTAGTAGTGAGCCTCACAAGCCGCTATTGGACTGAATGTGCTAGGATTGATGTTTAGGACTTGCCTTCCCGAGACTTACCCGGTAAGGAGAGGTTAGATCCATAGATAGCAACCCGGTTTGTGTAGATTTCCCAACCTTAGGCTCCTAGAGACTTACCCGGTAATAGGACCTTAGGTGCGGGATTAGTGGATCATGAGACCTACCCGGTAATTGACCCCATTTGAGAAACATTCTCTCCCAACATATCATAGTTAATCCAAAGAATGATTAGAAGCTTGAGTCCAATGCCATAACCGGAATTTCTAACCCCTAGAATCCGCTTTTCTCTCTTTGATCACATATCTCGTGTTTGTTTGCTTGTTTGTGTTGCTAGCTTAGTTGTTCGTTTGATTTGTTAATCTTGCATGATATTGTGATCCTTGCAAGATCACCACAAAACCAATCCAAAAACATTGTGATTTTCTTTTCTTTACTTCTTTCTCTTTTCTTAGCCTAGATTTACACTATC
This sequence comes from Fagopyrum homotropicum, assembly GCA_033239125.1. Lineage (NCBI taxonomy): Eukaryota > Viridiplantae > Streptophyta > Magnoliopsida > Caryophyllales > Polygonaceae > Fagopyrum > Fagopyrum homotropicum. The sequence continues at coordinate 95,515,425 of BSWB01000007.1, read as the reverse complement.
CTTAGCCACTTATTTGATTCAATTTCACCTTAGTCTTTGTGTTCGACCTCGGAATACTATCCTTACTACAAAACGACCCATACATTGTGGGTTCGCTAGGAGTTAGGAATGAGTTATAAATTTAAGACTTTTACGTGCTACATTCTTAGTGTAACAAGTTTTTGGCGCCGTTGTTGGGGACTAGGTCTAAATTGAGTCATTTTTGTGATTGTTTATAGTGTAGGTCATTCTTGTTGCTTTTGATCTTGTTTGGTTTGTGTCTTTGAATTTTCAGGACATATCTTACCCTTTAGGTGTATGCTAAGATCCCTTGGCAAGGATATAGCTCCATTCGATCCTGGACCGGAGAGAATCCTAAGAACTAGATCCAAGAGCATTAGAAAAGGAAGATGGCCGAAAGAGATCTCCAAGCTGAGTTAGATGAAGCTTTAGAGCAAATTAGACTAAGGGATGAAGCCTTGGAGAATGAGAGGAGACTTGCCAATGAGAGGCAAGAAGCAACTAGGAGGGAGATTGAAGAGATTAGGCAAGCTCTTGTGCAAAGAGAGGTTAATCGTCAACAACCTCCACCTCCACCACAACCGCAGCCGGCGGTTAATATTCGGGTTATGCCCATTGCTATTGAGGAGCCACAAACGTTAGGGCAATGTATGGATCCGGCTCAAAGAGCACACCATCCGGGTGTAAACTTAGGAGATCCCACAGCCCATGACTATGAGCTCCGCCCGCAAGTTCTACAAATGATCCGGCATAATCAATTTGGAGGGATGGAAGGAGATTCTCCTCATCAACACTTAATGAACTATGAGATCTTAATGGAGACTCTAAGGCCGCCTAGATTAGATAACAACAACCATAAGCTTAGGGCTTTTTCCGTCTCACTTAAGGATAAAGCCTTGGCTTGGTACCAATCCATTCCACTAGAACGTGTGAGTACTTGGGAGGAGATGACAACCGAGTTCTTGACTAAATTCTTCCCGCCTTCCAAGACAACCGAGCTAAGAGGGAAGATCAATGCGTTCGTGATGAAGGATAGAGAAAGCCTATTCAAATCTTGGGAGAGATTCAAGGACCTCCTCCTAGATTGTCCACACCATGGTATACCGAAGATAGAGCTATTGGAGATTTACTTCAAGGGGCTTGATGAGGATAGCCAATTCAAGCTTCAATCACTTTCCGGTGGAACATTCATGGAGAAGAATGTGGATGAGGCTTGGGAGTTTGTAGAGAAACAAGCTTTGGTGATAGAAAAGTACTCCCATAGGAAGAGTGATGGGAGGAAACCGGGAGCATATGAGGTGAATGAAGTCACCATGAGTAATTTCAAGCTTGATGCAATTAACAATGAGCTTAAGTCTTTGAGGGAGTTGTGTGCTACAACTTTGAAGAATCAAGCAAGCCCTCAAGTGCAAGTGCAAGTGCAAGTAAACTTGTCTTCAAAGGAGGAATATGTGAACTACATGGGAAGGGGAAACTTCAACAACGATCAAGGCCCTAGGAACTTCAACAACAACCGGCAATTCAACAATTACTGGCCTAACCACAACCATCCCGGGTTTTCCTATTCTAACCCGGATGGTGCCTTGAACCCTCCCGCTTCCACAAGCGCAGCTCCACCACCTAAGGCTTCACAAGAGCCTCCACCCGGATTTACTCAACCTCCAAAGGATAGAACCAAGATGATGTTTGAGCAATTGCTTGGAAGGTTGAGTGGTCTTGAGAGCATGGTGACTTCCATTTGTAAAGCTCAAAAGGTGCTAGAATCACAAGTGTTCCAAAAGGCGGGTGAAGCTCATAGAGATCCGGGAAAGCTTCCCGGAAGAACCGAAGATAACCCAAGAGGCCAAGTGTTGGTCATCACAACAAGGAGTGGGCTGAGCATGAAGGACCCCTTACCTAAGGGGAATGATAAGGGAAAGCAAGTGGTGATAGAAGAAGAGACATTGCAAGAAGAAGGAGGAAAGAGCATGTTGGAGATTTGGGCTAAGTCTTCATTGTAACCGTTGAGCTTGTCTTGAGACAAGGTGCAATGAGTTGTTTAGATGTGTGTCACTATGGTCCGGGTTACGGGAGGCAAGACAGGTGACCGGCACTAAGAACAACTAGTATTATAAGGGGAGTCGAATCAAAGCAAGGTGATTCACGACAAAGTCAACTTGTGCTAGCTTTTAGAAGGCCGACGTTTGGGGATTTTTAGCCACATTTTATCGGCACACCTTTGGTTCTTAGGCCTTTTATTGGCTAAAGAATATGTGGTTAAAAATTGGGAGCAATCCAAACTCAAATGCTTAGTGAATGTGAATGAAGCAGCTAGTGAGCTTCTTAAGGAGCTACACTAGCTTGAGCTAAGATATTGAGTGTTTGAGGATCTTGGAGCTTACCCTAGCTATATTAAAGTGAATGAAGCTCATTGGAAGTGTTTCGACCAAGAAAAATAAGCTAGCTCTAAGCTAGCTCCGGGGAGCGGTTTTGGGCTTCCTATGTGGGCCTCGGGCCTCGGGCTTTCTAGGGCTTCAAGGCCCATCTTCCAAGTAACTTCCACGTAACTTCCATAACCGATTTTAACCTCTTTTAACTCCCCAAAACCGTGGCCCCCTATGCCTATAAAAGGGAGAGTCATTTGCACTTGATTGAACATTCGTTTTTGCAACAATAAAGCTTTTAGTTCCATTGTATTGACATTGGATAGGCCTTCTTATAAGCTTGTTTGCAAAACTCGAAAGACCATTATAGTTCCTTTGTATTGACAAAGGATAGGCATCCATCTTAGTTTGGTTTTGTATTGACAAAACCTAGGAATACCCTTTCTACAAAGTAAGACAAGTCTCTTACTTAGTCTTTGTAACGTGTAACGTTTTATCCCACTAAGGTATTTGGATATTCCCGGTGTAGGGGAGAATACACTTAGAAGGAAAATTCATTTGTGAATTACTCATTACATTATCCAAGTCAATGGTTTTAACATATAACAACCGGTTTATAAGACGTGCAATTGAACATAACTTCTATTACAGTTTTGTCTACTCCTTTTTGGAGATTACAAACTCTTGATTGGGTTTTGTCTACTCCTTTGTGGAGATTACATACCCTTGGTTAATAATTTATTTTTAGTTCAAGATAATTATATTAAATTGATTGGCAATTGGGAGAACCGTCTACTCACATAAGTGAGACTACGGCCCTTTGGTCTAAAACCGGACACCGAAAATCCAACAATCTTCTAAGTGTATTTATTGTTAATTATTTTGTAGGATTGAATTGATAAATAATGAGTAAGACGTTAATGACAGAAATGACTTCTCGTTTTGGGAAGTTGGATAAGTTTGAGGGTGTAGACTTTAGGAGGTGGCAAAAGAAAATGCACTTCCTCTTGACTACACTAAAAGTCGCTTATGTACTCACTACACCTAGACCGGCCGAGCCGGTTGATGATATGGTGGAGGAGATAGAGGTTGTCCAACGAAGGAGCAAATGGGATAATGATGACTACATATGTCGTGGTCATATTCTCAATGGCATGAGTGATGCATTGTTTGATGTCTACCAAAGTGTAGAGTCATCATCATCAATGTGGGATCAACTAGAGTCTAAGTACATGGCGGAGGATGCTTCATCTCGCAAATTCTTAGTCTCGGATTTTAACTCATATAAAATGGTGGACTCAAGGCCGGTAATGGAACAATACAATGAATTGCTCTGGATTCTTGGGAGGTTCACTCAACATGCCATGCATATGGATGAGGCCATTGCGGTTTCGTCTATAATGGATAAGCTTCCCCCTTCTTGGAAGGACTTCCGCCATGTGCTAAAGCACAAGAAGGAAGAACTCACGTTGGTGGAACTTGGCTCTCACCTTCAAATTCAACAAGGTCTTAGGGCACAAGAAGGGGGACTCAAGAAGGAGGATAAAACTTCTACTTCCCACGAGGCCAACTTGATGGATGGCAAAGGCAAAAGGAAGAGGTTCAAAGGAAAGGAAAAAGACAAGGACAAGGGAAATAAGTCCAAGAAGTCCAAGAAGGATAATATTGACAAGAAACCAAAAGGTTCTTGTTGGAAGTGTGGCAAGTCTGGCCACTTCAAACGGGATTGCAAGGTTAAGGACAATGGATCCAAGGGTGGAGGCCAAAGTGGCCAAAACCCCTCAAACCAAGGTGACTCACTTATGAGTCTTGATTCTAACTTTGATATAAATTCTGATTTGAATTATGTGTCATTGACTTTTGAATGTTTGTCCATGCAGGATGATGACCTTGGATGGTGGGTTGACTCGGGTGCAACAACTCATGTTTGCAAAGATCGTCGTTGGTTCAAGACATACGATGTTGCTAATGATGGAGCACTCATACATATGGGAAACGAGTCTACCACCCCTGTTCTAGGAAGAGAACGGGTTGATCTATACTTCACAAGTGGCAAGACTCTAGTCTTGTCAAATGTACTACATGTACCGGCCATTAGAAAGAATGTGGTTTCTGGTGGTGTACTCAATAGGCTTGGCTTCAAACAAGTCATAGAAGCCGACCGCTATGTATTATCTAGGAGAGGAACATTTGTAGGCTTTGGCCATTGGAACAATAATATGTTTCTTCTCTCTTTATGTAATAAACTTTCTAATACTAATATAAACAAGAATAGTTTGTTTACATTGTCTTCTTCTTCTTCTTCTTCCAATTGCGATTTTGTCAAATGGCATGCACGGCTTGGACATGTTTTTAAGCGTATGAATGACATGACTAAGGCCGGTATTTTACCTAAACTTGACTTGCCAAAAGACAAGTGTAAAACGTGCATGTTGACCAAGATAATAAGACTTCCATTTCCTAGAGTTGAAAGAGAACAATCAATGCTCGACTTAGTCCACTCGGATCTAGGCGACTTGCACTCTACTCCTTCATTAGGAAAGAAGAAGTATTACGTAACATTCATAGATGATTACTCTAGGTATTGTTACGTATATCTACTCTTTGCAAAGAGTGATGCCTTAGACAAATTTCATGTATTCAAGAATGAATCTGAGTTGCAATAAGGTACCTTAATAAAAAGACTACGCACGGATCGTGGTGGTGAATTTATGGATAAGGAATACTTTGAGAGTGTCGGGATCATACATGAGACCACGGCACCTTACACACCACAATCAAATGGTGTGGCCGAACGAAAGAACCGAGTGCTTAAAGAGATGGTCAATGCCATGTTGTCTTACTCGGGTCTTAAGAATTCGTTTTGGGGTGAAGCTATGCTCACGGCAAACTACTTGCTTAATCGTGTTCCAAACAAAAGAAGCAAGAAGACTCCTTACGAACTATGGTTCAAAAGGAAACCAACCCTACATTACTTACGAGTTTGGGGATGTCGAGCCATAGTAAGGCTAAATGACAACAAGCGTACGACTTTAGGTGAAAGAGGTGTTGAGTGTGTGTTCATTGGCTATTCCGAACACTCCAAAGCTTATAGGTTCTATGTGATAGAACCAAATGACTTCATCTCGGTTAATACCGTAATAGAGTCTAGGGATGCCATCTTTGATGAAGATCGCTTCACCTCGGATCCTAGGCCTAGGGAAGTGATCAACATGACCTTAGATGAGGAATACCCAAACAAGCATCATAGGATTCAAGATGAATCCCGGCAAGTGTCCCACGGGCTTGACTTGCCAGAGATTGCTCCTATGAGCACTAATTTGTCCCAAAAATCGATTTTTCAAGTCTTCTTGGTTGAAGGGTCAAGGGATAATGAAATGGTTTGTCACTCTTACTTTCATATAGATGAGGATCCAAAGACATTTGACGAGGCCATGAAGTCTCAAGATGTTGCCTTTTGGAAGGAAGCAATCCAAGAGAAGATGGACTCCATTATGGGTAACCATACATGGGAGTTAGCCAATCTTCCTTCCGGTTGCAAACCTTTGGGATGCAATTGGATCTTCAAGAGGAAGATGTAAGTTGACGGTTCCATTGACAAGTTTAAAGCACGGTTCCATTGACAAGTTTAAAGCACGCTTGGTCATCCAAGGCTTTAGAGAAAGGGAAGGTGTCGATTACTTTGACACATATGCTCCGGTGGCTAGGATTACAACCTTTAGGTTATTAATAGCTATGGCGGCTATACATAATCTAGTGATTCATCAAATAGATGTCAAGACAGCATTCCTTAATGGTGATCTAGATGAGGAAGTGTATATAAGACAACCTGAAGGGTTTGTTTTAAAAGGACAAGAGCACGAAGTGTGTCGCTTGGTCAAATCCTTGTATGGACTAAAGTAAGCTCCAAAACAATGGCATCAGAAGTTTGATGATGTCGTATTGTCAAATGGATTTAAGATAAATCAAGCTAACAAGTGTGTCTATAGTAAGTTTGATCATACCGGTCAAGGTGTGATCATATGTTTATATGTTGATGACATGTTGATCTTTGGAACAAACCAAAGACAAGTAGATCTCACTAAGAATTTCTTGTCCACTAAGTTTTCTATGAAAGACTTAGGTGAGGTGGATGTGATTCTAGACATAAGAATCAAACGTGATACTAAAGGCTTAAGCCTCACACAATCATACTACATTGAGAAGATTGTCAAACGCTTCCAATGTGATAAAAGTTCAACTGTTAGTACTCCTATGGACTCAAGTGAAAAATTGATGCCCAACCAAGGATCAGCTGTCTCTCAACTTGAGTATGCACAAGTAATAGGATGTTGCATGTATGCAATGACTAGCACTAGGCCAGATATTGCTTTTGCTATTGGTAAATTGCGTAGGTACACAAGTTGTCCTAGCTCACAACATTGGAAGGCACTAAGGCGTGTGCTTAGGTACCTCAAGGGGACCATGGGTTTTGGCATCTTGTACAGTAAGTATCCTTCAGTGATAGAAGGCTACTCGGATGCGTCATGGATCACTAATCTAGATGATCACTCATCCACCACAGGATGGGTTTTCTTGTTAGGTGGTGGTGCCATTTCGTAGGCTTCAAAGAAGAAAACATGCATCACAACCTCGACCATGGAGTCCGAGTTTGTGGCACTTGCCGCTGCCAGTAAGGAAGCTGAATGGCTAAGAAATTTGGTTCTAAAAATTCCTCTATGGCCAAAACCGGTTTCTCCTATCTCAATTCATCGTGATATCGGTCGATTTTGTGAGAACACACAATAATCCTAGTGTTTTTTGAGCTTAATCTAGCCTAGGGTGACCTAATGCTAGCAAACTAAGTGAGAGGAGAGACCTACCTGGTGATTCTTGATCTTAGGTACCGAAGATGATGAACTCTAGGTAGTAGTGAGCCTCACAAGCCGCTATTGGACCGAATGTGCTAGGATTGATGTTTAGGACTTTCCTTCCCGAGACTTACCCGGTAAGGAGAGGTTAGATCCCTAGATAGCAACCCGGTTTGTGTAGATTTCCCAACCTTAGGCTCCTAGAGACTTACCCGGTAATAGGACCTTAGGTGCGGGATTAGTGGATCATGAGACCTACCCGGTTATTGACCCCATTTGAGAAACATTCTCTCCCAACATACCATAGCTAATCCAAAGAATGATTAGAAGCTTGAGTCCAATGCCATAACCAGAATTTCTAACCCCTAGAATCCGCTTTTCTCTCTTTGATCACATATCTCGTGTTTGTTTGCTTGTTTGTGTTGCTAGCTTAGTTGTTCGTTTGATTTGTTAATCTTGCATGATATTGTGATCCTTGCTAACAAAACCAATCCAAAAACATTGTGATTTTCTTTTCTTTATTCCTTTCTCTTTTCTTAGCCTAGATTTACACTATCCTTAGCCACTTATTTGATTCAATTTCACCTTAATCTTTGTGTTCGACCTCGGGATACTATCCTTACTACAAAACGACCAATACACTGTGGGTTCGCTAGGAGTTAGGAAAAATATATCGAGTTATAAATTTAAGACTTTTGCGTACTACATTCTTAGCATAATAGTACCGCGGATGTAGATTTGAGACAAAGGATTCTACAGGAGGCTTACTTCACACCTTACTCAGTGCACCCAAGTGCGAGTAAGATGTATCAGGATGTGAGACGTTTATTCTGGTGGGGATGATTGAATCCCGATTCAGCCAAATTTGTGGCTCAGTGTGCAACCTGTCAACAGGTCAAGATAGAGCATCGCAGATCTGGATGAGAGCTCCATCCACTTCTAGTACCGCAGTGGAAGTGGGAGGACATCTCCATGGACTTTGTGACAGGATTGAGGCCGAGCAGGAGTTTTGATGTCATTTGGGTTGTTGTTGACAGATTGACGAAGACTGCACGTTTTATCCCTATTCAGGAAACGTGGCCAGTGAGCCGCTTGGCTGAGGATTTACTAGACAGATAGTGAGGCTTCATGGTGTGCTGAGGACGATCGTCTCAAATCGAGATGGGCGATTTACCATGAGATTTTGGCAGCAGATACAGACTGCCCTGGGTACGAATTTGCATTTTACAACTACTTTTTATTCTCAGACAGATGGTCAGTCAAAGAGGATCATTTTAGACGTTGGAGGATATGTTGAGAGCATGTGTGCTGGACTAGGGGCATGTGTGGTCAGATCATCTCCCGTTGGTTGAGTTTTTGTACAATGACAATTGGCATGCATCGATTGGAATGGCCCCATATGAGGCAATGTATGGGCGGAGGTGTCGTACGCCGTTATATTAGGATGAGTCTAGTAGTGTTAGTGTTATAGCATCTGCGCAGATTCAGGATGATATAGCCCGTGTGGCACTAATTAGAGAGTGTATGTTGGTTGCGCAGAATCGCCGGAAGTCATATGTACACAAGAGGTGTTGGCCTCTTGAGTTCAAAGTTGGAGCTCATGTCTAGCTGAGAGTATATCAAACACGTGGCGTCAGATGTTTCCACATTAAGGGGAAGTTGAGCCCCTGATATGTCGGACATTTTGAGATTTTGGATCGAGATGGGAGAGCAGCGTACAGACTTGCTTTACCCCGAGGTTAGAGGGCGTTCACCCTGTGTTTCATGTGTCTTAGCTGAGGGAGTACATACTAGATCCGAGCCACATTGTCAGCTATGATGACACCTCGTTCGAGGTGTTCTGGCGTACAGAATCATCATTGAGGTCATATCTAGAGAAGAAGCACAAAACGTTTCGAAAACCTTTCAGTTAAAGCCACCTCGGTCGAGGTGTTCTAGCGTCATCCGAGATGTTCAACCTCGTTCGGCCATGAACGTCTCGGTCGAGGTATAAAAAAAATTTTCAAACTGGTTTTTGACATTTTTTTCAAACAGAAACCTGTAGGTATGCATGTAATGAAAAATAAGCACATAGAGTAGAATAAAAGATAATATCCAGCAAGAGTCATACAAGTCATACACATATGTTAAGTAATACATCCAAATACCCCATACTTGGGACACATTGTCCCAATGGGTCAAATATAAGTCAGAAGGAACAAAGTACTCACCGGACATAGCTGAACTGTATAAAGAGATAAGAAACAGCTCCCTGATAAGACCATCTCGGTTGGCGAAGAACATCTCGGTCGAGGTGTTCTGACAGCATCCGAGATGTATCTCATTCAAGCTCCATTTTCTCAACTTCTCGAACATCAATCCTTCCATGTAGCTCATGAGTTGTAATTTCTTCTTAAAGAGTACCTGATTCTAGTCTAGGAGGACGCAAAAACACGAAACAAACTATCTAAACTAAGCTAGAAAAGGGAAAAGAAAGCAATACCTTGGGTTGCCTCCCAAGAAGCGCTTAGTTTAAGGTCGCTAGCTGGACCTTTCTCCATGGAATTACTCAATGTACCTCGAACACCTTGGGGTGCTCATCACATCCGCAATAAAACTCTTCCAAAAAGGTTCCAATTCTTAATTTCATCGGCAAATGGTAGGATCTCCCACGTACATGCTTGTACGGTTTGATTCTCACCGGAATCCTTCTAGCTTTCCTGCACTTTAATGGGACATAATCTAGCCTTGCGTCCCATCCTTTCCTGGATCTAGAAATCAGCTTCTCATAAATCCTCTTTGCTTCCCCATCTCCAACTTGGGGATGATGTATGGTCTTTCTCACGTGAGTGACCCCATACTCGAACAAAAGATGCTTCGTTGCCTTAGCGGTGAAGTGCTTGTTAACTCCACTCCTTTCAGTCCAAGGAGCATTTACTTTCAGAAAATTCAGGGGAGGTTTCATCTTGACCTTAGGAGGTTCCTTCGGGAAAGACCTACAACTCTTCGGTGCATTCTTGGAAAAATTAGAAATTTTAATAGGAATTTCAAAGGGAGGGAGAGGAAGTACCTTATAAAGTTCTTCAAAACTTGGGACAAGTTTCATGTTAGGATGATAATCCACACATGAAATATCTTTCAACTCAGTCGGATTCTCTTCAACCTTGGCCACAGGTTCAGTAATTTGGCCAAGGTTCTCTGCATCTTTCTCTTCCACTTCCAACTCAGCAGATTCTTCTTCCACCTCGACCCCAGTTTCAGCAGTTGGATCGAGGTCTTCCACTTCTTCCTCTTCTTCTTCAAGAGGAGCTTCATATTGGAGCGGAGGAATGCTCGAAACTTGTAGTTCTTCCTTATACACCTCTTTCGGCTTAACATAGGATAGGGAGATTTCTTTGAGCTCCTCCACCTTCTTCATCAATTTCTCCCATTTTGATTCAACCGAATCTTCAAGAGGTTGCTCATAAACCTTTTTAGGGACATTCAGCTCATCACATATCGCAAGATCCTCCTCAATAGCCTCTTCTCTTTCTCTTTCATTGTAAAACCAACTAAAGGCGTATTTCTCTTCCAAGTATTCATAATGGTCCGCCCTAGCACTTTGTCTTGCTATCCATGATGGATCAAATGCAGGTTCATAGCGACTCGCAGCCATTGGAAATCCTGAAAACTACAAAACTCATAGAAAAAGATCAAATGCAAAAGCAAAAGCTTTCAAGCTAGACAACCAAATACCGAACTCGGTCTTGACCAAGTCCCCGGTAACGGCGCCAAAAACTTGTTCGCTCCAAAAGGTGTGTGCAAGCTTTAATATTTGAAACCCAAGAAGTATGCTTGAACAATATGTGAACCGCAGTGTACGGATCAATTGTAATAAAAGCAAGAATTCCAGGGATCGATCACAAGAACTATGGTGAAACAAAGATCGGTAATCAGGTTGTCAAATAACCACAAGTAACAAGCAAAGCTATCAAAGATGATATAAAAGTCAGATAAAGGGAATGCGGATTCTAGAGATTAAAGCATCCAGTTGTGGTTCCGACTCAAGATCTCAAAAGATAACATGGACAAAGTTGAGGTTTGCAAAGGGAAGGTGTTTCTAAGGTGGGAATAGATCATCGGCTAAGTCTCACTACTCACTATCCCAGACCAAAGATCCTTTTACCGGGTAAGTCTCAAGGTACTAAGGAAAGGAACTATAATCTCAAACCAACACGCCACCCAAGGGAATATAATCAACCTTTACCGGGTAAGTCTCAGGCAAACTCACAAAGATGGGATGAAGGCACACTCAAACCCCAATAAAGGATAAACCTTTATTACCTACACTTATGATCTTGGGTAAACAAGCAAAGGAATCACCGGGTAAGTCTCATCCTAGGCTTGCGTTGAACCAGGAAAAGTATAATATGGATAGGATTTGGCAAACAGAAACTCTTAACTCAGATAAGGTTCAGGAAAGGGCTCAGCTCGTTCAGTTATATCCCATCCCGGCCAAGATGTTCAATGACTGACCGAGGTGTTCGTCGGTAAAGGTAAAGGCTCGAGCTTTCAGGGTCCTGCTGAGATTAAGATCATTCTATCATCGTCTTTCCAACAACCTTCAGCCAATCACCTTAGAATCGCATAAAGAACTTAGCCAACAATCATCATGATAACAATAATCAAATTTATGAGAAAGGAATCAATATTAAAACAAGAAAACCTTAACACAAAGGTCTCAATAACTCAATGAATCAAACAAACAACATACAGCGTTCCTCAATCACAAATCAGAAAAGACAACAAACCAAACCAACTAAAAAAGTCTTACAAACTTCCTTCAAAGCCAACTTCAACTCGATTTCTTCCTTCCTTGAACTTCAACCTTCAAAACTTCCTTTAAAACTTCCTTCAAAACTCTTTAGAAAATCCTCCAGAAAATCCTTGATTCGAAGATCTGATATTTCGTGATCCGAAGATGGTTGAATTGTAGAAAATTCAACCCTTTATATAGGAGAATTATCTTCCAAAGATAAAATATCTTAAAAAGATAATTTCCTTAAAATATATCCATATCTTCCAAAATATATCAGCTAATATTATTATCTTCCTTCCACAAATCCAGCCAAAAATATGTGATATTCACTTTCCAAAAATAGAAGATCTCGGCCAAAAATAAAGATCTCATGTCCGGTCATCAGTTCGCCTTGGTCCAGATGCTCCTCGAGATCACCTCGGTCGAGGTGGTACTGTAGTTGACTGAGGTGAATCTCAACTAAATGTAAATCATCTCGAATTTGGTCCAAATTCAATCCTCTAAATCATTTTCATGCTTCCTGAGATCTTCTAATAGCTTTTCAATGCTCCATAATGTAGCTCAAATGACTCCTTAGCTTCCTTAGCTCCATTTTGGTCCAAAACGTGTCATTTTCCCTACAATTACAACGAAACTAGGTGTAAACCTCGATTTCCGCAAAGGTAGACAAAACAACAATATAATCAAAGAATATACATCCATACATGCAGATTTATGAAGATAAAACGTCTAAACCAATCCCAAAATATAGACAATAATACATGCTATCATGCATCTATAGGATCAACGAGTAGATCTTCGTGATATCTTGGTAAGTTATGTGCTTATGTGTTTCGATTTGTTTCGTGCTAGCTATGATATGTGTTATATGATCTTGTTAGATCTTGTTATGCTAGCACGAGTTGTGGTTATAGCTGGAGATGGTTCTTTCTTCATGCTATCGAGATGTGGTTATCCTTTAGTTGGAGATGGTTCCTCAATGTTATTTTGATACGAGTGTAGTTTGACTGGAGATGGTTTTCCTCCATGCCTTTGTGGTATGGATATAGTTTGCCTGGAGATGGTTTTCCTCCACGCTCTTGCGTTATGAGTGCGGTTTGGCCGGAAATGGTATTCATCCATGCCATTGTGATGTGGTTATGGGTTGCTAGAGATGGATTTTCTCTATGCCGTTGGGTATTGATCTTGATTATGTGTTGGAGTGGATGATTCCTCCATGCTTGTGTTTTGAGGTTATAGAGTATAGAGGTTGATGTCTTATGAGTGGAGATATGATACCTCCAAGATAGAGTGTTTATACCTCGGCGTATGGGTCCGACAGGATTTGGGTTTGTTCAAGTTTTGGGACGAAACTTGTTTTTAGGGGGGTCTAATGTAATATCCTTAGTCTACTAGGGACCCCACCCCTGCGCCTTAGCTTGGCCGTAGGTGTGGCGCCGCCCCCGCAGCTCTAGTGAACCACCCCGCAGTTTGCATGTTAGGCGCCGCCTTCTTGGACCATCATGCTTTACCGTTTCTTCCTTTATAAGTTACTTTACCTCTCTTCTGATGAGGGGTTTCCCTTGGCTTCTCCAGCCTTCATCTTCTTCTTCTCTTCCATGCTCTTTCCTCTTTTCCTTGGTTTCTTCTATCTTGAATTCCTTTGAAGCTTTCTTAGGTTGGAGATGTGTGAGTTGACGGCTAAGTGTTGATGTTGTGGTGTTGTTTTTGTTGTGTTGTGGTTACCTAGCAGAGAGCGTGAAGGTTCTTTCCTTCTCTTTAGCTTGCAGTGGTAAGTTCTTCTTCTTCCTTTCCTTCTTCTTTTCTTCCTCTTTTCCTCCTTGATAGAATTCCCACAAGTTGATCTTATGCACGTTTTCCTGGAAAATTGATGATCTATAAATGTGTATGTTTATGATGCCGGTTGCCTTTGGCACCAGAAGAAGAGAAGAGATTGAACGAGAGATCGAAGGGAAATTAGAGATCTCCCTCTGTTGTGTTGGCCGCCCCTCTCGCCTTGTCATTTCCGCCCCTGCGGCTGAAGAGTGGCACCGCCCCTGCGGCTGTGAGCCATTGCGGTCATTCCTTGTCACCGCTCCTACGCCTTCTCGTTTCCACATGTGCATCTTTGTCCAAGACATACCAAGTGCGGTAAGTGTCCTTCATTTCCCTTGTGTTATAGTTGAGTTGTGAGAGCTTGTTAGTGTTGTTTATGATGAGTTTGATGATGTTGAATGTTGAGGAATGCCTTAGGCATCTTTGAGAATTTTGATGAGATATCGAGGTTTAGTTATGGATTGGGATCTGATATGATCTTGGGTCTAGGAGGTGGAATCTCCTAGCCTTGATAGCGTTTGATGTTGTGTCCCTTGCTTATGTAGACACTAATCGTTTTCTCAAGGGGAAATTGTGACCACGGTTGTATAGGACTACCTTGAGACAGGTAAGTCCTTTGGACTTACTTAGCTATGTTCATGAGTTTGAGTGATCGTGATAGTGGTGTATGTGCATATGAATGTTGCATTGATAGCCTAACTGGACTAGGACGACCATATATGTATATTAATTGGCCTAAGTGTATTATAACGGGCGATGATAACTTGTCTAGCTCAAAATGGGGCAGCTAGGGGGTTCTCTGCGACCGTTCCACCAGGTGGTGATAATTGGCACCGATTCCAAACCTATGTGGTGAAAGGGGTTAGAGGCGAGGTACTTCTACTCCTCGTATCATACCGAATGAATTAGTAATGGTGTTTGTATGTGCTATTACTATTATACTTATTCATGAACTGCTAGCTAACGGTTCATACCGTATTGTAGATGATATGTAGGATAGGAAGACTGCCAAGTGATCTGGTGGGGTGATCAGCCGATGGCTTCCGTACATTAGGATGTGCATGGATTTTTGGGATGTTGATGTATACAGATGTTTATGATGTTTCCGTTTTGTACTCGGCTGTGGTTTTGTATATGTTTTAATATATAATTATACAGTTTTTATGAATTTGGTTTTTATTTATTTGTGTCTTGTTGTAAGATCCAATGAACTTGTTATAGACTAGGGTCAGGATTCATTGTGAGATCCTAACCCGTAGCGCCCCGAGTCCTGCAGATTTGGGGTGTTACAAACACAATGAATTACCGTTACCCTTCCTTTTTCAACCTTACACAAGTCTTCAAATCGAGACAAGCACAAGGAGAAACTAGAATCTACTAGGAGCACCAATCTCTCAAGAGATTAACACACACAAGAACAACATAGCAAGGACTCACAATGATTCAATCAAAGGCTCTCTTTTTGATTGAATAGGAATGTATAAAACGAAAACTTCATAAACGAAGCAACAAGTATCTCTCGAAATTATTGGCTGATTAATCTACTCGACGATGACGAACCTAAGGAGTATTTATAGCCTAAAAGCCTCCAAATAAAAGAATAAAAATATTCCTAAAAAATATAAGACAAAAGACACCTTTAGAATGTCAAGAGCTTAAAGGTATTAAAATGTCTAATAAAATAACTAGAAGCTCTTCAAGCTTCAATTCGTGTCTTCCACACGTGTGCATGGTATGCATGGCACCTCCTCTATGTCCTTCATTGTTGCAATTGTCATTAAAGTAACCAAGTTAGACTTAGACACAAAAAAAGATCACAAATGGTCTCCTTAGAAGCTAAGGATGCCAACAAGCTAGAAACCTCTTCTTGAATGGTTCTTGCTTTTGATCTAGTGATAGATCCTTCAATGGTAGGACTTGTAGATGGTTTAAATTCCTTCTCTTCCAATGCTCTTGCCCTTGATCTAATGATGGGTCCATATGTTCAAGGAGGTGTTGAGGATGGTCCCTCGTCAAAATCTCTATTACAGAAAATTGAGTCAAAGCTAGATTCCATTTTCAACAAAAAACGCATTAGAAGGCAACATAGAGCATTGGAGGCACAAATGCTCCAACCCAGAAAAAACACCAATTGAGGCCATGAGGCAAGAATCTAACCCTACGGATGACATAACATGCAACCATTAGTTGGAAGGGTATCTACGACCCTAACACGGAGTGATTCTATATTGTTTACCTCAATATATTAGATGAGCATGAACATATTGAGAATGAGTTAGTTGGTGATGAATCTTATGAGCATGTTGATGTGGATAATAATGTTGATCATTTAGCTATTGAAAGAACTTTAGATGAACCCCTATTATAATTGTTGTTAATGAGCATGATTATAGCATGTTAGTAATGGTGAAGCCAAATATTTTTATGCTTGAACATGATAATTGTTAATTGCTATGAGAATTAGAAATGATTAACCTAGTCTTTATAATGATACTCAAACAGAAATCCCTTTTTTCCTCTTGTTGTAAGGTACAAGGGAAACTTTGCAACATGATTATTGATATCAGAAGTTGTTCTTATATACTTAGCATTGAAATGGTTCAAAAACTACAATTCCTTACTAACGCTCACCATTAGTCTTACATATTGAGGTGAATGAATGTTTGTGGTGAATTAAAAGTGAAAAGAAATTAAATGTTTTATTTGACAATGGTGCCTACGTGGATACTTAGGGCTGTTACATGAGACAAGCCGCTCGGGCTCGTCTCGGGCTCGGCTCGCTAAAAGCTCGGCTCGTGATCGTTCGTGTAGTCTAACAAGCCGAACCCGAGCCCGTTACTAGGCTCGTCACGAGCCCGAGCCGAGCCGAGCCCGAGCCCTTAACGAGCCGCTCGTTAAAAAAAAATTGCCTAGGGTTTTTGATTTTTTGAAGAAAACTGAAGTGAGAAGGCTGAAGGGCGGCCGCGTTCCTTTCTTCTCTCGACTATCAACTGCGGCGATTGGCAAACCAGTGAACCACCTTCAACCATCTTCCTCTGGCTCCGGCTCCGGCTACTCGACAGCGACCCTCCTTCGGCGGCAACACTCCTTCGCTTCTGTTCGGCGGCGACACTCCTTCGCATCTGTTTGGTGGCGAGACTCGTAAGTCGAAGCCCTATGTCTAGTTCGCTTCTCTTCTCTTCTCAGTCTTCTATTTCACTAATCAAAGTTATCAAACTTTTCAACTCTTCTCCTTCAGTGTTCCGGCAGTCCGACTAGCTTGCTTCTCTTCAGCGGAATCAGCGCCAACTCATTCTTTCTTCTCAGTCTTCTCCTTCATTTGTCCGGCTAATTGGTTCAGTGGTTCGCTTCTCCGGCTAATTGGTTCAGTGGTTCGCTGGTTCAGTGGTTCACTTCTCCGGCTAATTGGTCCAGTGGGTCGCTTCTTCGGCTACCTCCAGGCTCCAACTTATTCACCAACCCTTTGCACTCTCTTGACTAGCTTGCTTTGGACCTTCGGTAGTGTAATTTTTGAGTATCTCCTCAGCTCTTTCTCGATTGATGTTTCATTTACACTTTCAGTTCTCTTGTGTGACTTACTGACTTTTGTTGATTCACATCATCTTCTGTTGGTTTTGTGATTGTGGATTTTGTTGATTGGTTGAGCTTTTTAATTGACTGACCAGTTGTTGTGTAAATCTCTTTTGTGATCGAATACTTTGTTTATTTTGAGCTCATTTTGGATCTGATTTAGTGATATTACAGCCCTCTACAGTATGCACTCTTTGTATATTGATTGATTTGTTGTTGTGTAAATCTCTTTTGAACACTGATTTAGTGTCTACTGTAACTCATTTACTAATTATTGTCTACTTTGCTTGTGTTCATGGAGATATAACTCTAGTCTACTTGTTGTTGTTGGTTTTATGATTGCTTGTCTAATGTAGTATTGTTTACTTTTTGTATGTGTATGATTTATTGATTTTAATGGGCTGCTGTGTTTATTTGTCTGTAATCATTTATTGTCTACTGTAACTCATTTACTTTCTATTGATTTTATGGGTTGTTGCTACCGCACTTTCATGAATGATATGTGCTAAATTGCTTATTTCTATTCTTTTTACTATGTTGGTTTTTTAATTTATACTTTCTTAGATTATGTCGGCTTCAGAAACGGACCAGTTTACGAATGTTGATGAGGAAGTTGATGTTGATGAGGAAGTTGATGAGGCTCCATCTCAAGTGACTGAAAATCCTTCCAAGCGACGAAAGACTTCAAATGTTTGGAATGATGTGAGTGAAGTTGAAGAGAATGGTGTCACATGTGTGAAATGCAACCATTGTGGGGTTCGGATGTCTTATAAAATAGGAGGACCAACAACACATTACAAGAGACACATTGCTGCATGTTCTATTTGTAAGAGTAAGATCTCTGGTAAAAGAGTCGGTCCTGTACAAGCATTGCTTAGTTTTGATGCCGGAAGAACTGGAGCACTAGCGGCTTACAAGTATGATAAAGAAGCAATCAAGGATATGACGGCGAAGATGATTATGGTACATGAGTACCCATTCATGATGGTTGAACACAAGTTCTTTAGAGGTTATAGTAAGATGCTTAACCCGAAGTATGAACCTTTTGGTCGCCTTGCTATTAGAGACCGTGCAATGAAGTTGTATGCGGAAGAAAAGACTAAGATGAAGAAGATGTTTGCAAAAGTTGGAAAAGTTAGCTTGACTTCTGATTTGTGGACTTCTAACCAGACTAAATGTTATATGTGTATCACCGGGCACTTTGTAGACACAGATTGGAATTTACAGAACCGCATTCTAAACTTTTGTCTATTGTCTCCACCTCACACCGGCATTGCAATAGCATATAAGATGTATGAATGTTTGACTGAATGGGGAATAGAGAACAAGATTTCTACTGTTACCTTCGACAATGCTTCTTCAAATGATGCAGCCATTCGGTCTTTGAAAGAACATTTTCAGATTAGAGATGCATTGTTCTTTGGTGGGAAGATCTTCCACATCAGGTGTTGTGCACACATCTTGAATCTCTTAGTGCAAGATGGATTGGTTCCTCTAAAGTCTGTCATTGAGAATGTTCGTGAGAGTGTGAACTTTATACTTTTGAGTCCATCGCGCCTTCACAAGTGGAATGAAGTTGTGAAGAACATGTCTTTGCCTTGCAATAAGAAGTTAATTCTTGATTGCATCACCCGGTGGAACTCGACATTTCATATGTTGGAAAGGGCTCTCATCTTCAAAGACGCTTTTGCTAGTTTTGCAAATAGAGATCCGGCATATTCTACATTACCATCTGATGAGGATTGGGAAAGAGCTAAAGATGTGTGGAAGTTCTTGTCTACTTTTGATAAGGTAACAAACATCTTCTCAGGTCGTCAATATACAACTGCAAATCTATATTTTTCTGAAATTTAGAAGATTAGGAAAATATTAGATGATATGGAGAATGACCCAAGAGATTTTTATGAAGGCTATGGTGGATAGTATGAAATCCAAATTTGACAAATATTGGAAGGAGTGCAATCTTTTTATGATTATAGCGGCTATCTTGGATCCCCGTAACAAGACCCACAAGATTAGGTTTGTTTGTGGAAATATATATGAAGAAGATGAAGTGGAAGAGAAACTTAAGGATATTATTAGTGAGATGCATCGTTTATATGAGAACTACATCACCAAGGATGCAAGTGGTGGGTGTGGTTCGAGTAATGCCGGAAAAACAAGCTTAGTTGGAAGGGGCAAGGATGATGTGGTCCATGTGGATGAAGATGTGGATGAATTTGAAGATTGGATTAAAACAAGATGTGAAAATATGCCATCACGGAAGGAGTTGGACATCTATCTTGAAGAAGGTGTGTTATTGGGTGGAGGTAAAGAGTTTGATGTTTTGGCTTGGTGGAAATCAAATGTTTTGAAGTTTCCAACTTTATCAAAGATGGCCCGAGATATTCTTTCAATTCCGGTAACTACGGTACCTTCTGAGTCGGCCTTTAGTGCCGGACGTAGAGTTATTAGTGATGATCGATGTTCCTTGGGTGATGATACAATTGAAGGAATTCTTTGTGCATCAAATTGGTTCCGAGCTAAATTTGAAGTGTGATGTAAGTATTTCTTGCTTTAACTTAATTTAGAATAATACTATTTTATATTGTAGGTACATGACTTCCAAAAATTGATGTTTTTCTTGTTGTAGGTGAGCAAGTGAGGATGCATGCATTACTACCACGTTTTGCCATACGGTCCAAGATGTGTTATTGGGTTGAATGTTTTTGATGTGAACTTGGCTTATGTTTATGTAACATACTTTGAAGTCTTTGCATTTGTCTTTTAATTCGCTATCGGGATGTTACTTGTTGGTTTGTGCGGATTTAAACTATTGAACTTTGTTGGTTTAAATATTCTATTGTTTTGGCATTTGTAAGATTGTAGTTTATGTGCATTTTTTATGTAAAATTAGCCACATGTTCTAATTAAAAAAAAACAGGTTAACGAGCCGAACGAGCCTAAACGAGCCCGAACGAGCCGAACGAGCCCTAACGAGCCGAAACGAGCCAAACGAGCTGAGCCGAACGAGCTCGCGAGCCGAGCCTGAACACGAATTTAAGCTCGCTCCAATTTTTAGGCTCGGCTCGGGTTCGGCTCGTTTCAAAACGAGCCGAGCCTGAGCCTACCGAGGCTCAGCTCATTCGGCTCGTATAACAGCCCTATGGATACTATACTTTGTGATGTTGCTCTCATGCGAATATGTCATATATGAATTGGGGGTCCTTGGAAATATGAAAAGGACACTACTCATAAGGGAAAGTATAACCGGATTGCCTTTGAATTTCAGGCAGAGAAGATTGCGCTTATACCGATGGATCCCAAGGACATTGCCGCCAATGATGAATGGTACAAAAGGGAAGTATATGTGTCAATAAGCAATGCTATCATACCCAAAATGTTTAAGGATAGATAAGAATGATGAAGAAAAAAAGATACTAAAATGGATGTTATTAGACGTGGAAGACAAAATTTTAGGCATTGAAGATGACGGTTACAAGCTAGCTAAAAAGGCGATTAATGGAAGTCAATAATGACCGCGTTTAATAAATAATATGCATAGGCTAATCTAGGGTTGGGGCAAAGGACGGACATTCACAAGCTCTACAATTACTCTAACGAACTCTTTATTGTACTATTTTCTTTCTTACGAACTAACACAATCGGTCAAAGTACTTGGCATTTTGGCTTGTGTTTTAGTTCACATTGGTTCTTGTGTTCTCGATTATCTTTTTTCTTACTTTCATTTACATACCCATTCTAGTGAGATTAGTTTGTCTAATTGGCCTTGTAATGAAGACATTTTGATCTTAACTAGTGAGATTTACCCAATGAATGTTTATATTTTTTAATTTATAGTAAATCTTTGCGATGTTTACAAACTCCAAATTAGGCATGCTTATAGAAAAATTAATTGTGGTGTTGAACATTTGAAACTACTAGAACAATCGACCTCTTGCGTCAATTTTTTGATGATCCGGATGTGGTGTTCACGTTCATAAAGATGATTTAGGATTTATCGCTTCTCAAATTTGATCCACCATAAGCGTTTTTCATTTTTAAAAAAATTAAAAATAATTCAGTAATTACTTTACAAGCTCAATTTAATCCTAGACATGATCTCTAACATGTAGGGATGACAATTTGACCCGCATCTAACGGATGTCCGAAAACCCGTCCTAGAATAATAGGTGAAAGCCCATAAACAAGCTGTTGAAATTGCGGTAACAAATGTAATTATTGATGAGACAAGTCGAATATAGGTGAGTAGATCGGGACCTCTCACCCACACCGTTTACCCACCATTTTCATGCAATTTTTTTATACGTTAATAATATAAAGGCTTACAATTAAGATTTCATAAACTTTAGAGCTCATAATAATTTGTTGTCATATTCGCCTATATAATTTTGTCGACAATACTAACTAGAGTTGGGCATGGGACGGGACGGGACGGGACAGAGGTCGTCCCGCATTCCGTCCCGCAAATTATAAACGGGACGGGACGGAATTTATAACTTTTTTCTTCGTCCCGCACGGGCCCTATCCTGCGTGGGACATGACGGACTGGGACGAGTCTAATCCCGCAAGATTTATGTATTGATTATATTTAGCATTTGTTCATGTTTTCTCTCATGTTTAAAGACACAAATGATTAAAAAAAAACACTCATACAGAATTACCGATTTAAAAGACTTACATTAGCAGTCAATACATTCAAAACAAATGCAAGTTACATCAAAGTGTCTCTTACCAATTCAGATTCAAAAAACCTAGCACTACACTACGCTAATGATAGTTTACAAAAGACATTCTTTTACATGCCGTGAATCACACCATGTAAAATAATGTTATAATTTAGTATTGTATTACCATAATTCTTATCGATATAATTATGTTTTATATATATTATTTATCTATATAATATATTTAAAAATATAAAAATATTATATATATATATATATATATATATATATATATATATATATATATATATATATATATATATATATATATATATATATATATATGCGGAACGGGGCTAACCGGGATGAGAAGTTTTCATCCAGTGTCCGTCCCGAAAATTTTTCAGGGTGGGATGGTACACATTTTTTTTCAAATTCCGCCGGAATTGAGACGAGACCGGACTAACTGGGTTTTTGTTCTTGTGAACCTTCAACAGTAAATATATTTTCATTAGGTACAGATTCTTCAATTGTTTTAATCGGAACAAAAGCTACAAATCGAATGAGGGATGGATGAAGATTTTAGTCGACCGATTGGATGATGAAAGTGATTGATACCCTATTATCCGACCCATTATTATCCCTACCCGCATGAGAAGGTGTTAAGCATAGCTTCATAGTGTCACTCTTCTTTCAACACAAAGGTTTTGATATGCAAATGCAACTTATCTGGAATCGAACTGTCAAAAGAAGAGCTCGAAATACAGCTGAAGATAACTTACAACAAATGCTACGGAAAACATAAATAGTTGAAAGAGTTACTGCAAATTACCGCCAGCCTGCTGCCAAAGGTTGATAATATCGGTAGCTTGATTGAGGAGAATGATCATTTGCTTCTGTGAAATCCAAGGCTTGCTCTCTAACAGCACCTTAAGCTCTTCCCAGGCGTCTTTTCTAGGCCAGAAATAGTAAGGGCTCAGAGGGATGGTTCCATGGCCTGGTATAGCCTGGTCCAGTCCAAGCCCGATGTTCTTCTCCATCCAAATGAACTTGAGCACCAGCCTCGGCTTCTCCATTGGCTTCACAACCACTCCAAGTTTCTGCATTTAAATTCACCCAAGATATTGCAATTTCAACCAATTGCAAAATTAAATTCCCAAAAGCCCTAAAGCAAATTAGGGTAAAAACCTGTTTTTCGACAGCCGGCGACGAAGTCTCCTCCACGGCGTCGTCGGTGACGAATTCAGAGGCAGAAGAGGAAGAAAGAACGAAGCCTCTCTTGGTACTTCCCTGGAATATCGAGGGAGATATCGATAGGGGGTGTAAGGGGGATATTTTCTGAATAACAGGAGAAGAAACTTTGAGAGGCTTAATGGCGAGCTTTGGGGGGGTTTGCGGGAGGTAGGGGTTGATGCTAGGTTGGACCGCCATGGATAACAACATCCTCAAGGTCACAAGGGTGAGATACAGATTATGGAAGAACAGGATTCTACGAAGGTGGGGGTTGATTGTAAGTAGCGACTAGCAAAGCAACCCATTGCTTTGGATAAGGCGGATCTTCAAACCCATTTCCCGGGTCGGGTCCTGCCGCAATTTAAAAAAATCGTAATTCCCCGTATCATTTGTTATACTATATTTTTAGCTTATGAGATATTAAATGATTTATATTAAAGTTTTATTTTATCATATGCTATTTAATTAACTTTTTTTATTTTTGTTTGTTTTGCACTTTTAATTTTTTTTATCTTTATAAAAATAAAAATATATTTTATTAAATTATACCCTTTATGTATTCATAAATGTATAATTTATTAATATTAAATATTTACATAATTATATATTTAATCTATTTTTTAACTAATTTTTATAATAACAATAAAAAAAAATTTTAATTCTATATTTTTAGTTTTTGAGATATCTTACTGTACTATGTTTTCAGCTTTTGAAGGAAAACATAATTTTATCACATACTATCCGATTAACTCTCTTAATTTTATTTTATTTGCACTTCCTATTTTTTTTATCTTCACAAAATCTTACTATACTATATTTTTTAGATTTTAAGGGGCATTAAATGATTCAAATTAAAGCCTTATTTTGTCACATACTATCTAACTATCTCTCAATTTTTGTTTGTTTTTGCACTTCCTATTTTTTTATCTTCACAAAATAAAAATATATTTTATTAAACAACATCACCAGCCCCGCGCCTAGCCTTCGTCACCGCCCCCACGGCTCAGTGTCACCGTAGTCGCGGTGCCTCAGACCGTGTCACTGCGCTTACGCCTCGCGCCTTACCTCTAGTGGCTACCGTCTTTTGGTAATTCACTTTCCTCCCTACTTCCTTATCCTTTCCTAGTGTTAGTGGCTTGTGGTTTCCTAAGAGTTGGTTATGGTTTGAGAACCCTTGGCTTGTGACGAAGATGATGATGATCCTTGAGGATCTTGAGACTAGGAGTAGTGCTTCTTATCATGCGAGAGATCTTGTAAAGATCACTAAGACTATAACTAGAAACTTTCTAGCACGTTGATGTAGACCTTGTAGAGGTCAATGAGACTATAAGTACAGACTTCTAGCATTTGGGATAGTTTCTGATTCGGGATGCCTTGTCTGAGTAGGCATAGATATTTTCATGCGGAAAGCTGAGCAGTTTAGATGATTTGTGTTACCTTTGATCCAGGTAAGTTTTTTGGAATTACTTAGTTGCGTGCCGTACATTAGTTTGACTATATTGGTGGTGTTTGTTTCTTTATCGTTATAACTAAAAACCGGACTTGGACGACCTTATACAGTATTTGGCTCAAGTGTGTTATAATCGGGCAATGACCACTTGTCCAGTTCTACATGAGACTGAGAGGTGCTCTTGCGACCAGGCCCACAAGTAACGAATATATGCATCTGATCTATTCCTGTCGGTAACGAAAACATGAGCGAGTTTCGGGAGATTCTCGTGTCACAACAGAAGTTGACTTGTAATGGA
This sequence comes from Fagopyrum homotropicum, assembly GCA_033239125.1. NCBI lineage: Eukaryota > Viridiplantae > Streptophyta > Magnoliopsida > Caryophyllales > Polygonaceae > Fagopyrum > Fagopyrum homotropicum. The sequence continues at coordinate 95,490,402 of BSWB01000007.1, read as the reverse complement.
TGACTTATTAAAAAATAATAATCGGCTTGTGTGTGAGCATGTTATATGCTTATATTTTATATGTGTTTGTGTATTTGTTGTTATCCAAATATCTAGAATGATAGCTAACGGTTTATACCGTCGTTGTAGACGCCCTACACGTTAGAGATGCTGCTGAGTGATCCGGACGAAGTGGTTAGTCGGAATTTCCATACATTATAGGATGAGATTTGAGTTTATTATTATTGTTGTTGTCTTTGCAGTTTGTTGTTGAACTCGGCTGAGAGTCTTTCGCTTTTACTTTGTTATACATTTTGACATTATTCATCTCTTTTGATTTTCATTTATTTGTGTCTTGCTATAAGATCCAATGATATTGTTGTTACTTTGAGGGTCGGGACCTATTATGAGGTCCTAACCCGTAACACTTCGAACCCCAAAGATTTAGGGTATTACATTTATGGAAGATACGATGTTCATAAAAAATAAGTTTTATCATCAACACTTTTTTCGATTTTTCACCGACGCCCCATCATATAGATGTAGCATGAGTGCGTGACTAACTTGCAAAATATCTTGTGTTTAAGATTGATAAGTCGAATATGATACGAGGAAGAAGACAACATCACGAACCCTTTTTTGTTTGCATGTCTTTAAATTCCATTATGCTCTTTTTATTTTTGCTTTGCTGTGTTTTTTTTTAGTTTAAATGCGATGTGGTTTGTATGTAAAGTTTTAAAAATTTATGTGTGATTTGCATTTTATTAAAAATACAATTGATTGTTTGAAATTTGTATTTTAAAATTTTAAATTATTGTAAGTTGTGTATAATAATCGTTATAAATTTAGACTTATTTTGATTTTGTAAAATATTTTTTGGGTATGATTGTTTGTATAATTTAAAGTAATTTATCATTTTTATTGACAAAGATTAACTTCAATGTTTTTGATAATAATAATAATTATAAATATAGCATTAAACATAAATGTTAAAATTTTTAATTAAAAAATTAATTATATTTTTACATGTAAAATTATTTGAAAAAGCACGTGCATAGCACGAGCCTAGACACAGACATTAGACTTGTTCATATCCGGCCAGCCCGTCCGGCCCGGCGCCCGAAAAACGGGCGGGTATGAACATAGGAAGAGGTCCGACCGGGCCAAAAAGCCCGGCCCACCAGCCCGGCTAAAAAAAATAAAAATAAAAATATTATATTGTATTTATCATAAATATTAATTAGAAATATACAATATTTAGTATAATTATAATAAATTTAATATATTTTACATAAATATCTTAAATACAATATATATTTTAAAAAAATTATATTAAAAACATTTTTTTAAATATTTTTAAAAAAAATTTAATAAAGCGGGTACCCGCAGGTCCGCCCGCCTGCCCGGCCAGGTCGGATACGGCAGCCTTTTCAGGCCCGGTAGCCGGACCGAGCCTTACCCATTTCCGAATAAACGGGCTTAATATTTTATAATGCCCGACCTGAGCCCGGATATTAAGAGGTCTACTGGTATATAGGGTTTGTTTGGGAAACACAAACTTATTGTAGATGAAGCTGAAGCTTATTGTAGGTGAAGCTGAAGCTTATTGTAGGTGAAACTGATTGATAGCTGAAATAAGTAGGTGATTGAACTAGCTGATTTTTTTTGATAAGCTTGTTGAGCGTTTGGAAAACTACGAGCTTACTGAAGCTGATATAAACGTAAAGTTACGAAAAAGGGCATCAGCTATTATAAATAGATATTATAGTTGTACAATATTATAATAACTATATAATACGAAAATTATACAATAAGTGGCTAATTAAATTATAAAATTTGTTAATTTAATTTATAAGTAAATTTATATTAAATATAATTTGTAATTTATTTTTCTAAATAAATATAAAAATATGTGTAAGAATATTATGAATTTAAAGTTATTCACTTCTAAAAAAAATACTTAACAATCTTTCTCAAAATTAATTGCACACAATTTAATAAGAAAAATATTCAATAATGTGGATAATTAAAATTTAAAATCGGTATTTTAAATTTATAAGTTGGTTTTATTAAAAATATTTAGTAGTTGATTTTTTAAATCGGTATTTTAAATTTATAAAATTTGTTTATTTAAATTTTAATAAGGTTCATTTTTTTGACTTTATTAATTATAATTATACAAAGAGTTCATTTAAAAAAATATGTTACAACATCTATCTTCATCTCCATTATCTACGTATAGGAGGCTTACAAATTTGAACATTTTTCATTTACCTTAATCTTATTTCATCTAGTAGAAGTTCTCAAACACACCATCGTCTCCATCATCTAGTAAAATTTTAGGCTCTCAAACACCCCCACATATTTTAATCTTGGTCTTTTAAACTACCTTCATCTCCATCCTCCAGTAAAATAAAGTTCTCAAACACACCATCGTTCCAATTTCTGCGGTCGCGTTTAACTTTCTCGGGGATTTGGGATTTCTTTTGCAATTCTTCGCTCTCCTTCGAAGTAGCGTCGCCGTACTCTCTCTCTCGGCTCTCGCTATCTTCTCCTGATACGAGTTCTCCGCCGGTAAGCATCTCCAATTTATTCGTCGTAACTTTCTCCTCTTCGCTATCACTCTCCCTGTGCAAGTCGGGAGTTTCAATTTCTATGTGAGTTGTACAATGTCTCTATTTGCCTTCTAGGGTTTGACTCTTCGTCTTTTTTTCTTGTGCTATAATCCTAATTGTGCTCAACAAGCGAAAATAGAAGATTCGGAGCACCTTTGGATAGCTTCACCCTTCATAAGATCTACTGTAGTTTCAATCATAGGGTTTTATCAATAATCCACATAACACAGAATCGTCTATCTGTCTCCTTTGATTGCTTTGAAAATAGAGCTAAAGTTTACAGTGACAGTAGCTGGAGGGATTTATTCTGGTGAAATTGGGGTTCTGCTTGTTTTGTTGGGCTTGATTGAACTTTCTGCGTGGTTAAACCTTTTTTTCTCTCGATATATATGGCGGGAAGAAACTATGGCGGTCATCAGGGGGCTGAATTTGTGGAGCGGAAGTCCAGTAATGGGTTTTATCAACGGGATCTTGCTAGGTTTGCAGATGATCGGATCAGGAATGGTAGCAGGATATATGACCGTGATATTAGAGATAGGGGTAGGGATGAACTGGTACCATAGGCACTTTGACAGCGATTCATCCCAACCCTATGAATATCCGATCACCTATGCATCATAAAAGGGTGAAAACCCGATATAAAGCGAGTGAAAATGGGCTATGGATGAAAACTTTCCAGATCTATTCGGCGGCCACAAAATACTCTTTCAATTCAGTTTCTTCAAGAGAAAGACGAGAGAGAAGTCGGAGTCTTCTTCTTCTTCACTCGCTGCCTCGCCGGTCACATTCGCTCCAACCGGGGTCTTCTACTTCTTCACTCTTCTTCTTTGCTGGCCACTGTCGCTCCAGTCTCTCCAACCTCTCCAGTCGGAGTCTTCTTCTTCTCTCTTCTTCGCTAGCCACAATCGCTCCAGTCTCTCCAGTCACAGTCCTTCTTCGCTTCAGTCTTCTCCAGTCGTAGTCTTCGCTGGCTATGCTTAGTCTTCACTCAATCGCGGCCACAGAGTGAGTTTTCTGACTTGGGGATTTATGAACCTGATTTGTTGTGAGTTAGGTTTTTAGTTTAGTCATCACCATATCTCGTTTTCTCGTTTTTTTACAGTTTCCCCATCCTATCTTCTTCGAATTTGGTTCTACTGTTGAGATCGTTTGTCAAGTTTATTTATTTTAAGTTATTCTTCTTAGTCCTTGGGGGTTGTTAAGCTTTTTTACTGGAATTTTGTTCGAGTTCTTTACATATTGATGATGTTATGCAGGCTTTTGATTGAGCTTGTTATTTGATAACAGATTACTATTGAATTCATTTGTTATCTGTTAATTAGATTTCTACAACATCAGGTACGTTTTTTTGCAGGTGTAGGTGTTTTTTGCTAGTGCAGGTTGTTTTTGTTAAGTATTTTGTTGGTGGCATTATTTTTACAAGTTGAACGCATCCCTTCTAACAAGTGCCATTTTTTTTACCATTCATAATTCCATTGGTACATTATACTATTATAGTATCTGATTTATTTTTCATCTGTTTTGGTTGCACCTTTGAATTTCTATATTTAATTTTGTACATTTGAATTCTTTCTTATGAAAATGTGGTAGAGCAATTGTTGGAATTCCCGATGATTTTTGTGTCAACCTGCGACAATGTCACATCATTATCATTGTGCGCTTCTCAAACGAGTTTGATTGTATTCTTGGTATTAAGTCAAAGAAGATTGTTGTTGTAGGGTTCTAAATCTTATGTGGTCGAAGTTAATTCAAGCAGATGCCCAATGTAAAGTTAAAGAAAATTGTATTTGGAAAGCTTTATTGATTTCTGATCGTTTTGCTCAATTTTGTCCAATTTGATTGATCACGATTTCTACAATTACATGATTGGTGCTTATTGTTATTCTTTATGTTTACTCTATATTTGTTTGTAGATTATTTCTCTGATTCTCCCTACAATTTACAATGAAAATCTACTGTGTATATGTATTTAGAAAGCTTACTGTTGTTGTCAAATGTTACATGACTAACTGTTGGATGGATACTATTGTAATATTCATTGTTTGTTATGTGCATTGCAATATGAGAAGGTTAAATTTCAAGTGAAGATATTTGGACTGAACTTGTGATTGTCCTGACTTCAAAATTTAGACAAGTTTGATGTTCAAAACATCAACTTAAGGACATCGCCTCAACTTTGATGCAAGTTAGATTTCTCCAATTTTTTCAAAAATAATTTTGATTTGTGGTCCAAGTTGCAATATTTTTATTTTTGTTCAACTTTGTTGCATTTAATATTACTTTAACTTTCAGCTAAATTTATGTTTTTTTAATTGATTCAGTATCTTATTTTCGATATTGTAAATTTAGATTAAACACATAAAACACCCGAATTTTATTACGAGTGTTTTTCTTGCTTTATTTATAGCTGAAAATCGAAATTCTATCTTACCTTTGCATGTGGAGGGTCTTATAAAGTTAGCTGCATAATGCGCCTTTGTAGGTTTTAGTGCTTTGTCATGGTCAACCAATGTGCATCATAGTACATTTGTTCATATTCTAATGGATTTTGTGGGTAGATTAAGAAATTTGAGATCTGATTTACTCCAAAATATCAGTCCTGGTCCTCCTAAGGGGGGATGCTTAATCTTGACAACCAATGCCAATGCCCTTGTGATGCTGATTGCTGTCATAGTTTTCTGCATGCTTGATTGACTTGGTCTTTTCTTCTTATTTTCAGCTCATTTATATACAGAGTTTTGGATGTCTTTTACGTCAAAGAAACAGAATGAAGCATATAGTGAAGATTCTATCATTGCTGGTTGCTGTATCAGCAACTTGGGTATCCCTGTTGCTGACAGCTGTAGTTCCGCATAGCTATAGTTGGTTGGTGAGACTCGTTGCTTACGTAATTCTTGTTCTGAACTATTGGTCACTGTCTTTCTTGCACTTTTAGCACTTGTCAAAACTTCCAATGCCTAGTAATTGTTACTTCTTTATTCCAGATGCCAATATACTTGGTAATATCACTGGGATGTTACGGGCTATTGATGGTTGGCGTTGGATTGATGCAATTTCCGACATGTCCTAAGGAAGCTATATTATTGCAGCAGGTATACCACCATTTCGTCTCCTGTTCTCTCCTCCTCTCCGTGTCTCAATGTTTTAGTTATATGTTTGGTGACATCCAAGATTTACAATTTGTTGCTATATTTGCATTTTCTTAGGACATAGTTGAAGCCAAGGATTTCCTTAGGCAACAGGGAGTGGATGTGGCTTCTGAATAGGACACTGACTGCGGAAGGTTCTGCTAGTGAAAATACATTGCCAATATACTTGGTAATATCATTGGATTAGGTTGTTGATTGCCTCATAAGACACGAAGAAAAAGGGATTTGGCTGTAGAGTTTTATGGTAGTTTTGGTCGAGTAAACTGTGTACATCTGTTTTTTCTGTTTTGAACAGACCAGTATGCAATTTTGGATGCAGTCTCGCAATCTCACTTATGATTATCTCATATGAGAAATTAAATTTCTAGGGAAGATATTTGGACTGAACTTGTGATTGTCCTGACTTCAAAATTTAGACAGGTTTGATGTTGAAGAACATCAACTTAAGGACATCGCCTCAGCTTTGATGCATTTTGCAAGTTTCTCCTATTTTTCAAAAATAATTTTGATTTATGGTCCTCGTAATATTTTTATTTGGATTTTTGGGTAATTGTCTTGTTAAACTTTGTTGCATTTAATATTACTTTAACTTTCAGCTAAATTTATGTATTTTTTAATTAATTTAGTATCGTATTTTAGATATTGTAAATTTAGATTAAACACGTAGAACACCCTAATTTTCACCTGATCGACCTGATTCATCCATTATATGCGGGTCGATCGGATGCGGGTGATATGTTTGACGGGTGGCAGGTCGGGTGGGGTGGGTGAATTTGGTTAGGGTGATATGTTTGACGGGTGGCAGGTCGGGTGGGGTGGGTGAATTTGGTTAGCGGGTCGAGTGGCGATGTGGGTCATCCACCCATCACCCGACCCATTGTCATCCCTACATATGGGTAGGGTAAAAAGAAGAGACATCAAATGGAAGCTAACTTGATATTCATATAAGACATAGTATATCTTTGTTTACATGGAAAATAGGCGGAAAATAACTAAGGGTGTTGATAAGTTTAATTCTAATTTTTTTCTTTTTGTTTTTTTAATTCCTCTTCCTCTTATCTTTACAAAAATAAAAATATATTTTATTAAAGTATACCCTTTGTATATTTGATAAATGTATAAACCTATTAATATTAAATCTATATATAATTATATATTTAGTCCAATTTTTTAACTAATGTTTATGATAACAAATTTTTATTTTTATTTTTGTACTTCCTATTTTTTTTATCTTCACAATAAAAATGTATTTTATTAAAGTATAAACTTTTTGTATTGGTAAATGTTAAATCTATACATAATTATATATTAAATCCACTTTTTTTTATTTGATATTTATGATAACAAAAAAAACTTTTGAAATTCTATATTTTTAGTTTTGAGGACATTAATTGATTATTAAAATCTTATATTTTCGACTATTGAAGAACAAATGACTTTTTACCTTTTAAACATTTAATGATTCATATTAAATTTTTTTTCAAAATTACTAAATGTCTTAATTTGAGAGTTACAAATAACTCATCAAAAACAACCAACTTATGGTATATACCTCTAATCAACTCCTCAAATCACTAATTGAATTAAATTGACAATTATAATGTATAACATATTAATATTAAATCTAGACATAAATATATTTTTAATATGTTTTTTTGCTTGATTGTTTATGATAATTTTTTTTTTGAATTTTATATTTTTAGTTTTTGAGGACATTGATTGTTTTATATTAAAATCCTATATTTTTAACTATTGAAAAACAAATAACTTTTTAGATTTTAAACATTTAATTATTCATATTAACTATTTTTGGGCTAATTTGGTTAATAAGATGTTTTTAGTTTAAGTTTAGTAAGGAGGCCTTTTGGTTTTTTGTTTAGGTAAATATACCCCCAACTTGATTTTTTCTGTGCAAACTCTGACACAACATTTCTAGCCTCCTTTTTCTGAGCCAACACCTTCCTTTCTTTAACTTCCTTCTCCTATCCTACCTCCTACACAAATTCGCTGAGCCACTCGCCGGAACCTTACTCCCGACATCTCTTGTCTTACCTCCGACGGTGACTGGACTGGCTCGGCAAATAAGGAAGTGGACAAATCAACCGGGAAACGAAGGAGGGGAAGAAGCTCAAGCTCGTTAACAAGTTGCCGGACTCGTCGATTAACTCCGGTTCGTTGAATTCAGGGTCCGATTCGAACCCGAAGGATGAGAGTACCGATGTTGCGAGCAATAAGAAGCGGTGAATTGAAGCGATAGGGGATGGATCTGGCCAGATGATGGGTTCTAGATTTAGATCTTGGAGGATTCAGTTGTGAAGATCTAGATCTAGAATGGGTTTATTGTGGAAATGATTTGCGTTCCTTCCTTCTTCGTCGACCAAGCAACAAGGAGTACTCCTTGCAGTCGAGAGTAGGGATGTCGATGGGTCGGGTTTGGGGCGGAGAGTACCTATTCACCCCCATACCCGTTTAGTATAACGCCCTCCCCTCCGTCCCCATCCCATACCCGTTCAGGTATTGCGAATTGTCCTCATCCCCGTCCCCGTCGGATATTCGTCCCCATCGGGGATTCCCCATCCTCGTTTAATTTTTCCCATTTTAAATTCTATGGGTTTTCCCGTAAAAATCTCTATCCTCATCCCCGTTTAACTTTTAGGATTTTGAAAAAAAATTAACTCGGGTAATAAATGTGAAATTAGACCATAAAATAGAAAGTTGTTACTTTGTTTTACTATATAAATAAAAAAAAACACGAGAAAAAAGAAAGAAGAAAACTTCATTTTTAAAAAAAAAACAAAAAAAAAACTTATCAAAGTAAAGTTATACCGCATATATATTAGGTTTCGCTCGTTCAAGCAGGATCGAGACTCGTAGTACAAACTAGTGTAAACTAAAATAATTATATCTTACTAACATTTAGATTACGATATCAAGATAAAGGGTTATATTACTTTCTCAAATTAATTTTACGGTTTATGATTGGGTAAAATGGGGAGTAGGTATGTTTTGTATCAATGATCATATAAAGGGCTCCAAGTTAATAATGAGTACAAAATAGACCCCTCTATATTAGACAAAAAAGATTTATTAAAATAAGGAGAGAATATTAAGAAAATTAGAATATTCTTCTCTCTCCTATTTATAATCAATTAATTTTATTAAATCGAGAAACTAATTTTTTTCTCTCTCCTCTTAATTATAATAAATACAAGATTGTGTTAGATAGGATTCGAACTCTGGATGACAACCCCTCCCTTCCATCCACCCACCCTTATACAACTAATTAAACTTTGTGTATTCTTTTGATGATACACTATATTAATACACAATTTCAGTTACATAATGTTAATACATAATTTTAATTACATAAGTTCTGTTTGTTTATGTTATGTACACAAGTTTGTCATTTATACACAAGGTTTGGTTACACAATTCTGTCATTAACACAAGGTTTGGTTATACAAATTCGTCATTTACACATGTTTTTGTTACGTAAGTCCGTCATTTACACAGGTTTGGTATAAGTCCGTCATTTACACAATATTAATACACAATTTTAATTACACAATGTTCATACACAATTTCATTTGTTATGTCAATTTATGTAGTTAACACATTCAGTCCTTTTTTTAATTACACAAGTTCTGTTTGTTTATGTTATGTACATAAATCTATCATTTACGCAAGGTTTGGTTACACAAGTATGTCATTAACACAAGATTTGATTACACAAATCCGTCATTTACACATGTTTTTGTTACATAAGTCCGTCATTTACACAAGTTTGATTTCAGGGATTACTTGTTTGATTTCAGGGATAGAAAGGCTAGTTTTGTGGTCATGGCTTGAAAATTTACATTGCGCTTCTATATGAGCAGCAACATTTGTCGCATACAAATTTGCATTGTGCTACCATAGAAAGCAACATCTCTTGCTTCATTCTATGCCAACTTTCTGAACTACATAATTGATTACTATCAAGAATATTCATGAAACAAGGAAATCATAATGTTGAGTAAGTAAACTTTTGGCATCACGTTTAGACAAAAGAATACTGATGAAGAAACTAGTAATTTTGCGATTGCAGGTAATCAGAGTGCTTAACATGGACAGTCGGATCCTTCTTCTTCTTCTTCTTCTTCTTCTTCTTCTTCTTCTTCTTCTTCTTCTCCTTCTTCTTCTGCTTTGAAGTGATCTTCGACACCTTCTCCCATCACTAAAAAAAACACAATCAAATCAGTTGCATTAGAATATATTCATAACCGATTTCATTACTTCCATCGAATTAGAATAGATTCAGAACTGATTCAGAACCAATTCAGAACCGATTTCATTACTTCCTCTCGTTATCAAACGAGAGTCTCCGATTCGTCATCGGAATCTGTCCGTCATCGCGGGACAAGTGGTGGAATCGGCGGATAGGAGGCGACCAAAGAGCGTTGTGCGAGTAATCAAAGTGGAATGCGGTATCATCTGGGCGGTGGCGAGTCTTCTTCCTCAATGGTCCTCGCGGCGGGGTTTCTTCGGTCAATAATGGCGTCTCAGATCCAGTCGAAGGCTAGTGGATTCGGATAGTGGCTCAATAGGCTGTGATGGTTGACAGTGGTGTGTCTGCTCTAGTGTTGTGTTGTCTTCCTTCTTCCATTTCAACGAGGAGAGGGCTCCATCTTCGCGGGTTAGAGATCATTAGAAGAAAAGTGGTTCTGATTTTGGCTCCGATCGACTCAAGCGCACAACTTAATGGCTTTGGAATGGCGGTGTAGAAGGATCTTCGCTTGGGACATTCGTAGAAGGATCTTCGCTTAGAAATGGCGGTGCAGAAGGATCTTCTATTGGAACGTTTGATTTCCGCTAAAAGACCAATAATGGCGGATAAAAAGGATTCTCAAATCTCAAGCGTACAGTTACTAAAAATATTTTTTAACGGTTTCCTTAATTTTAGCATAATCAATATATTCTAATAATTTATTATCTCTCCTTAACTGTAACATCCCGTAAAAATTATCATCCCGTATCGTTTGAATGGGGATTTGTGATTGGTTTATAAGGATGAGTTGCTACCCATGTCAACAAGAATTCTTCTTTTCCAGTGGTAGAATGAGGACGAATAACTCTGGAGTTAAGCGTGCTCGTGCGGGAGCAATTTCAGGATGGGTGACCTCCTGAGAAGTTTTCTGCGCGAGCATGGTTGGCATGGGGACAACGTCCCTAAGACCTCGGGTCTTACATTAATATTGGTAATTGCCTAATGAAGATTATCTTAATATCTAATTTAATTTTTTTTTTAAAATTGTTAAATATTAGGGGCCTTGTTTGTATCCTGTTAAATTAAGTGACCCTACTACCATAATCTTCTCAAACTACATAAACTTTTGTACTTTAAGACTACTCGTTCTTACTTACACAAAATGTATTTTAACTTTAAATATTAAATTGATAATAATATGTGTAAGTTATGCTAATACTAACCTATACTAATTTGGTTTTCGATCATATGAGGATAACACCTCGTGAAATTTTGACGTCGTGAACGTCAATCACGATGATCAAATGCAAATCACACTACATGTTGTGTTTTTTAATCTGTCTTACTCTTTGACATACATGATTTGATGTGCAACCTAGATTCTAAATCGTAAAATTAAAATGATAAAGTAATATAACACTTTATATTGAGATCATAATCTAAATGTTAGAAAGATATAGTTATTATAATTTACACTAGTTTGTACTACGAGTCTCGATCGTACTTGAACGAGTGAAACTTAATATATATACACAATATACCTATACCTTGACAAATTGAATAAGGTGATGCGTTAAACAACAAACTAAGCCACATCAACATTTCAATAAACAATGTATTAATATAATATAAATTGACATTTAGCTTGTAATCACGAACTAAGAGTTAGTAAACTATATACATTTTTGTACTTAACACTTAATAGCATCATACTCGTTCCTAATTACACAAAATATATTTTGAAAAAAATACGAGGATAACATTTCAATTAAAATGTATATTATATGCGTAAATTATATACATGCTAATGGTAATCAATATTAATTTTGTTTTGAATCATATAAGGATAACAAATTTTTTTAAATATAATATAAATGTCAAATCACGATGATCAAATGTATGACAAACTACATGTTGTGTTTTTTTTTACGTGAGTACTAGTATCTCAAATACATGTTTTGGTGGTGCAATCTAAATCATAAAGAGAAGATTAAGGTAGTCTAGTTGGTATAAGGGTGAGATGGGAGGGTTTGTCATCCAGAGTTCGAATCTTACTTGACACAATCTTTTATTTATTATAATTAAGAGTCTCTCCTTATTTTAATAAATCTTTTTTTTCTAATATAGAGGGACATATTTTGTACCCATTATTAATTTGGGGCCCTATATATGCTCATTGATACAAAACATACCTACTCCCCCATTTTATCCATATAGTTTTAACTTTAGGAATCATCGGTAGTTTTTAAATTAAACATGAAACCACAATGAAAGTCTCATATAAGTACAATTTGTTGATTTATGTATCCCGATAGATTCCTCGTCGGAGATCCCATCGGCTTGTCCGCCGGGGATCCCTATCGGGTTATCCGTCGGGGATTCCCATCGAGTTACCCGTCGGGGATTCCCATCGGGTTATCCGTCGGGGATTCCCATCTGGGTTCCCCAACGGGTTCGGGTTCGAATCGGGGGGTGGGTCAGATACCCCTATCTTCATCCCGTTCCCATCCCCAGTGGGTAATCAAAATTTTCCCCATCCCCGTCCCCGTTTAAAATCCCCATTCCCGTTCCCATGACGGGTAATACCCACGAATTTCGGGGAATCCCCACCCCATTTACACCCCTAGTCGAGAGCGAGTAGACACCGTCACTGGCTGCTGTAACGCACTAAATTTTTGGCGCGTTCTCGATATTTTTTATTTTTTCTTTTCCCGACTTCTATCGATATATTTTTATTAGTAAGTTCCTTTTATAATTTTTAAAGTATTTTTTTCGACGTAAAAAAAAAAACTTCCCGAGCATAATTTTATTTTTGGCTTAATTTCGGAAAGGGTCGGAAAGTCATTCCGACTCGGGAATCCCGTTCGGAATGTTTAAAAAAAAAAGAGTCTACCCTTTTTATTAATTCCTTTTTTTCCTTTATTCTCTTTCTTCCCTTCTCTCTTGCGGATGAGCAGCCTCGCGACTCCTTGCTACCCAACCTTTGGACCCCTCTCGACTCCTCGCTGCCAGCCTTGTAGTGACCCTTCGATGGACGCCCACCCTGCTACCTCACCTCTGCTTCACCCTCTCTCACTCTCTTTCATTCTCCACGCTGAACTCCCCTTCCTAAGCCCTGTTTGCACAACCTTCACCTCCTCCGTCGACCTCACCGACACCACCTCTTCCCTCTGGATTGAAGTAGACGCATCACCCCTCCTTTGTTTCCCTCCCCCTGTGATACCTCTCCTATCTCCCTCAACCCCCTGCAATTCTCGCCCCTGGCAATCCCTCTTCACCACCGGAGCCACTGCTTCGTTGCCACCACTAAACACTAGTGAAGCCGACGCCTTCACCCCTGCACTGGAGCCCCGCCTTCACCCCTGCACTGGAGCCATCACCTACACTGCTGCGCCACTCCACCGGAGGACCACCTATCTGCGCAGCCTCCCCTATGTTTTCCCTTCGTCTCGGTAGCTGCAACAGGGCGCCGGGTCATTGCTGTCTTCGATGCTCTGCACCACCGGAGGAAGGCCGTCTCCAGCCTCTACCTTGCTTTGTTCCCTCTCTCCCACCGCCTGCTGGACCACGCTGAAGCCCCGCCAGCAATCTTCTTCTCCATAGTGTGACGGCTGCATCAAAGGGTGAAAAGAAACCCTTTTCAATATTTACAGCGGGCCCCCTCTTTTTATATTTAATTACATAATGTACTCAGCTTTATATATTTACATCTTTTACCCACATTTTGGAATCTTGCATTTATATCCTTTGTTGGAAAATTACAGATTATGGCCCTTATTTACATTTTTAAAATATGACCCAAGTTTATGAAATTGTTCATCTTTGCCCTAAAAATGTAATTGTCGATCTTTAAACTCGGGTTTCAATTAGGGGGATATTCTTATATTTGTATATACTACATATTATGCCTTTGTTGGATTAATTTCGGTTTATGGCAAAGATTTTATTGTGGGTATTAACCTTGGCTTTGAAAATGAGTTTTTACCTTGAGTTTATGATGTTATACAATTTGCCCGGAATATTATATTTACGGTTTTTAACTTGGGTTTTAGAAGTGGGGTTTTCCTTAGATTATATATGTTCATTATTCCGTTCAAATTTAGCGTATAAGATAAATTTGTATAGTTTTGGTGTAAGGTTCGGAAGCGTCCCGATAAAGACCTAACAAGTCCAAGTCGACATCCGTTGATCGATTTCCGTCTTTTGACGTCGTGTGAGTATCCTTTCCCTCGATCTAGTTATGTTAAGTTTCAGTATCATGCTAGGATGGATCTAGCATAACTTAGAGTTAATGCCAAGTAGTGGCTTTGAACCTTAGGTGAGTTTTGAGGATTTGATATTGTTTGGTGGATTGATGTTGATTCTAAGCTTGAGGTGTTGGTTATCTTGTGAGGTTGTTATAAGAGTTTAAGTTATATGGTTGATCTTGTGAGCGTTTTGAGGCTCGAGGTGGGGTTGTATGATCTTGTGGGATTTTGAAGTTTAGGTTTGGCTTATCCTAGTTGCGTTGTGAGTTATGATCATGCGAGATCCGAGGGTTTAGAAGTCTTATGACTTCTATCTTGTGTTGAGTGTGATGTGAGCATGAGGGATTCTAGGATACGTTCCTAGAATTGAGAGTCAAATGGTGTTGCGTAGATCATTTGTATAGAAGTCTAAGACTTCTATTATGAATGGGTTGTTGTTGATATAGTTGTCTTCTTGTGAGCAGGTTATGGGCTTTCTTCCGAAGGAACCGAGAGTGTCGTGAGTTGAGTGTGGTGACGAGGTAAGTCTCCGGACTTACTTGGCTTGTATTCCTTGTATTAGCATCTATGTGTGTTTGGTGGTGTGTGTTTATCGTTTATGTTATAACAATTAAACCAGAAATAGGACCACCGACCTTTATACTATTTGGCCCAAGTGTATGATAATGGGCGGTGACATCACTGCCTAGCTCTTGCATAGAGCTAGGAGTTCTTGGTGACTAGCCCGTGTGGTTAGACGGACGGATGCATCCGTACCGTTCCATGCGGTAAGTGGGACCGAGGCGAGTTTCGGGAGATTCTCGTGTCACAAAAAAAGTTTAATTAGAACGGGATATGACTTAATAATAAAAAGATAATAAACCGGACTTGTGTAATTTGGTGTATATTGTGTGTTATGTTGATTTACTTGTGTTTGTGCCTTTCACCTTGATTCTAATGCTTCGGATATTAGCTAACGGTTTTATACCGATTGTTGTAGATTTGCCTTGCAGATTAGGAATGCGGCCGAGAGATCCGGAAGAGTGGGCAGCCGGGGTTCTGTATCTTTTAGGATGAGTTGGTTGGAGTTGTGTTTGAGTTTTGTTTATTGTATCTCGTATTTTTGTAGGCCGTATGTATGGCTTTTGGTCTTTGGTTTATATCTCGGCTTTAGTCTTTAGTTTGTTTGCTTTGGGTTTCATTCATTGCATTAAAAGGAATTTCGGTTTTGACCTTTATTTGTGCCATGTTGCAAGATCCAGTGAAATTGTTGTCAGACTAAGGGTCGGGACCCATTGTGAGGTCCCAACCCGTAGCGCTCCAAGTCCCGCGGATTCGGGATGTTATAAAAGTGGTATAAGAGCCCCAGGTTAACAACAATGGCACTTACAATCTTCTAAATGCCGAATATAAGGAAATAGAACCCTAAAGGGTTCTAAGTTTAAAATGACTTTTCGTTTTCAAAATCACATGCATGAGTCGGGGTAGAATGTACGGACCATCACTCCTTCCGCGGATCTCGGTAGCTTAGTTTATTGGATTTTTATATATGTATATATGTATAGTATATGTGGATTGTAGTTGCATGTTGGACGTGATTGATATGTATAGATATATATATGGACTATAATGTTTTTTGGACCTTGTTTGTTGTAGTGGATTTTTCCGGATATGTAATAGTTAGTAGTAATGTGGACATAGGATTATATAGTCCTATATACGGACTCTTATTATATAGTAGCATATAGATACACGAGACCTTATAGTTAGTACGATAGTATGTTATCAACGCCCGTAGACGACGTTGATGGCTTGCGATAGCATTCATACATGGAGGAGTATGCTCAAGTATCGAGTTGAGCTTTTCGTGCTAACGAATACCACGACGTTTCTCGGATTCCTTTAAAAGGATGTCGAAGAGGAGGAGTAGAGATGACATAAACGAAGGACAACCAAGTAAAAGATAACTCGAGACTACTTATGAGAAATTAAGATGGAGACCATACCAGGAAAAAAAAACTAACTACTAATGTGCGGAAGTGGTTCCAATGAAACAATGATTGAAAGACAACGAGACCAAGAAAGATAACAAACTTGAGTTTCTCAAGAAGACGTGTGGACAACTAAAGATGCGAATCAAGGAGGAGATGTGTACATTCTAACAAGGTTAAAGGTGGTATTTCATTAAGATCGATGTGAAGCTTTCCTTACACGCTTCTAAGCATTGGAGTCCAGACGAGAAGAGTGATCGAACCATTTGCTAAATATTTAAAATACCATAAGTTAAGCTCACGAGGTACCAATAAGTGAAGTGTCAACATTACAAGAGTTCTGGGAAGAAGGACATGGTGGGGATTCACGTGGAGTTGACCGATTTTTGTTATGATGATAGGGCTAAGAAACGCCAAGAAGAAGGAAGTGTGTGAGGATGATGATCTTCAGGAAATGAAAGATGAAACGAGGAGTGTGGATCGAAAGACTTAAGTACCGACCAGGAGGAGAGCGAGTGGATGCTAATTAAGGTCACAATTTTTGAGAAGTGCTTTTGCAAAACATCATGAAGAGCGGTTAAGCCTTGGAAGGTGGGTCATATGACACGAAAGAGCTGGGAAGGTATAGTTATCTTACAAAAGCGGAAGGAAGAAGGGAGCATAATAGGAGCTAACGAAGTTGGAAGTAGAGTAAAATGAGCCAGTGAAGTTTAAGCAGAGTACCTCAAGAGGGTATTCTTCAGGAGTATGGTAACATGGAAGTGTGGTAGGAGGGTAAGCCGTTGATCTTGGATAGGGTCATGAATGAGTTAATCGGTGACCAACGAGAACGCACAGGTGGAGGTTGTATATGGTGACTGTAGGAGGGAAGAGTAACCCAAGAGGTGAGATTATAAAGAAGGGGAACAAGAACTGGAACATTTGTGGTGGTTGAATTTCAGTAATAGGAGGTGTATTAACGGAAGCATAAACGTTTTAATCAAGTAACATCTTATCGATTCTAACAAGTGATGGTAACGTATCCATGGAGGGATCGTAACGATATGGTACGACCTTCTTACGTTATGGGGATTGTTATATTAAGAAATGAAACGGATCAAGGTAAAGCAAATTGGAAGGACGAAAAGGAAGGTGAGTCTTCTATAGTTGATGTGCGGAAAAAGGGTATATATAAGGGAGGTATGATATGTTTGTTCTAAGGTTATGGATGTCATGTTTTCACAAGCCAAGCTAATTCAAGGTTTTTGTGACTCGTGTGGCGAAGCCATAGTGGCTATGACGTGAAACGAGGAATCTAGATTGGGGCAACGCTGCAAGCTTAGGGTTATGATGTTAGTACTCGGTGGAATCATCAGTGGATCCTCCAAAGTTGTGGTTGGGGAATTCTGCCCAAAGGCATACTAGTACGATTGTGAAGATTGTTCATGGAATACCAAGAGATGCTTAAGGTGACCAACAAGAGTAAGAGAAGACCGAAGTTTTGAAGTTTGAGGTCGACATGAGGCGTACGAGAAGTATATGAAAGATTGAGGATTAGAACCTCTACGGTCGGATTGACGTTACATAAGAAAAT
The DNA here is from genome assembly GCA_033239125.1 of Fagopyrum homotropicum. NCBI lineage: Eukaryota > Viridiplantae > Streptophyta > Magnoliopsida > Caryophyllales > Polygonaceae > Fagopyrum > Fagopyrum homotropicum. The sequence goes on along the minus strand of BSWB01000007.1, from coordinate 95,472,623 downwards.
GAAGTAGTTCTACACCTACTCGAAGGAATGATGCAAGCTTAGGTGGAATACGAAGGACTCCCCCAACATGTTGGGATGTCCGGGAGAGCGAAGAAGATAAGATTGATTTGTTATAAGATGTGATTATGCCCTACAGTTAGGAGGCTTATGGCAACACATAAGTATGAGTTCTTAAAAGGTTATTACGACCATGCCTCCAAGGTGAAAAAGGATGCAACAATACGGATTCGAGAAAAGACGGAACCCAAGATATCACGGAGTCCAAAAACTTCAGAATGAGTGTTTTGCCATTAAGGGCGAGCTTGAGTCAACTTTGACATCCAAGGCGCCATATACAATGACCTTGCCAAGAGACGTGAGTTGTGGAAGCAATTGAAGGAGTAATTGCAAGAACTCATTGATAAGAGTTCATTAGAACTAGTGAAATGTTATGGAGAACTCCGATTTATATCTTGAACTCTTGATTTGAATTATTAAGAGAACACCAGAATTGTTGTGAAAAAGACAGACATTTCTCCCTATTTGAACATCGAGTACCGTGAGTTGAACAAGATAATGGTGAAGGACAAGTATCCCTTACAATGAATGGAAGATCTACTCGATTGGTCACGAGGGTTAGTAGTCTCTTCTAAAATTGATTTAAGGTGAGATTGTCACCAATTGAGAATCTGAGACTGGGAAATTGCAAATACGGCAACCCGGACAAACCATGGTCACTATGAGTTTTAGTGATTCAATATGGGTTTACTAATGCCCGGATAAAATGTTTTGGTATACTCTCGGGGAAGAGAGAAGTTGTATGTCAAGTTGTCTCGGGATGGCAACCTCGAAGGATGTGAAAGAAGTTACGACAAGTTTTCTTGGATGTGCTGGTCATTACCGGAATTGTGGAGAGATTCTCCAAAGTAACACCATCTATGACTAAACTACTCCGGATGACAATGAAGTATTGAGTGGGACAAGAAAATTGACAATGGAGTTGTAGAGAGTTAAGAGGAGATTCATTGGTGCAACTGTTTTGAAATTGCCTTGAAGTATGATGGTTCGAAGTGTACAAGTGATTCTCCAAGACAAGGTCTTGATTGAGTATTGAGGAATGACGTAAAAGTAATAGCATTCGTGTCTCGTTATTAGAAGCGGTGTAAATTAAAGTACTTCCCTCCATTTCTTGGAACTTGCAAAGATTGAGGGAACACAACAACAAAGATTGGTTTGACAAGAACCAAAGTCAAAGGTGTAAATTGGAAGTTTGATCTTCCTTGTTAGAGACAAGAAAAGAGAAACATAATGGAATGTTACATTGAGAAAGACACGAGAAGGACGTTGAGTTTCCGATATATCGGACCTTTTTGAGATCTTAGCGCAAGTTGGGAAAGTGGTTTACCGGTTGGCGTGGCCGCCGAGGGTGGAGGGTCTTCACCGTGTATCAATTGAGAGACATACATGACTCGAGACATGAAGTCAGTCATGATGGTCCAGTGGCAGACGAGGAACCGATGAGGCTAAATGGAGGACGGAGAATAGTATCTTTGGTTGAGTTTTATGCTGAGCTAGTAGCATCGATAGAATCGACGGGTTAGACCTAGTTCTTCCTTTGGTTGAGTTCTGTGCATGTGTGATGTTATGTGTAGTTTTTTTTGTGTGTGGGAATGTGCTATATAACTTGATATATCTTATAGTGGTAGTTTGAGTAGATTGTGTGTATAGATTAGAAGGTTTAAGCCTTCTTAATTTGAGAGTTCATACCTTGGCCTTAGAGTCCGAGAAGTTCGACGCATAGCAAGTTTCGGGATGAAACTTGTTTTTAGGGGGATATGATGTATAGATTAGAAGGTTAAGTTTGTCTAAACTTAAAGGTAAACTATACAAACAATCTTGAATGCAATGAAGAGACATAACACAATAACAGACAGTCTAGTATCGTCCGACCTACAGGAGAACATTTTTAATCGTGAACCTACTAAGTAAATATTGTCCAACCAACACTATTATAGCTTACCAAATCCGATCTTCAATGCAAGTTTGTTTCAGTGTGATCAGCATGTGTATGGTTGGATTCTTGTGGAGAATCGAGTAAGAATTGATCCAAACTTGTTCACCTGCAAAAACGATGTAAATCAGTTTGAACTTTTAATTTGTAGACTACAAATGTTTGATTACCTCTTCATCCCAATCAATTCTCCATGCTAAAATGATAACCCAAAGCGCTTCCAATCCAGATTCCCTGTGTTGTATGAAGAGATTTGTTAAATGAAATCTTCTTTATTTCACTGACCATGTAATGTTTATATAGGAAAACATAAAAAAGATAAAATAATAAACTAATAAGAAAAGATAAATTTTAATAACAAGATATAAGCCTAATAATGTAAAAGATAAGCTCAATACTCTAACACTCCCCTCAAACAGGAGGAGAAACAACTACAAGCTTGAACTGTAAAAATTCGATGTACCTCCCTTCCTTCAACGGTCTTTGTTTTCTAGAGTAAGTTTCGGGCCCTATGATGCATGTTGATTAGCGTCCTAGGGTAAGTTTTGGGCTCTAGGACGCAGGTAATTTAGCGTCCTAGGGTAAGTTTCTGGGCCCTAGAACGCAAATGCAGGTGGTTTAGCGTCCTAGGAAAAGTTTCTGGGCCCAAGGACGCATGTTGATTAGCGTCATAGGGTAAGTTTCGGGTCCTAGGATGCGCAGGTAGATTAACGTCCTAGGGTAAGTTTATGGGCCCTAGGACGCATGTTGATTAGCGTCTTAGGGTAAGTTTCGGATCCTACGATACATGTAGATTAGCGTCCTAGGGTAAATTTCGGGTCTTAGGACGCAGGTAGATTAACGTCCTAAGGTAAGTTTCTAGGCCCTAGGACGCAGGTTGGTTAGCGTCCTAAGGTAAGTTTTGTGTTTAGGTAGGTTTTGTGTTTAGGATGAATAATAGAGAGAAAAATTATTTTCTGATACTGAGGACAAAGTATACTTTGATACCGCGGCCAAAGACTTTTGTGATACCGCCGTCATCACCGCCGTGATGACGGCGACGATGACGGCGCCATTATGGTTTTGTTTTGTGCGGAAGCGTAGGTTAAGGAAAGTGCTCTGATACCTGAAGAGATTTGTGAACTAAAAGCTTGTTTATTTCACTGACCATGTAATGTTTATATAGGGAAACTTAAAGAGATAAAATAATAAACTAATAACAAGAGATAAGCCTAATAATGTAAAAAATAAGCTCAATACTCTAACATTGTTCAAATTGTGTACCGACCCGAACTACTTAACCCAAATTGATGATTGACCCTAACAGTTAGAGTCGACATCTGTCCATGTATTTCATAGATTCGGGTTGATCCGGGTAAAAAAGACGAGATTTTTTTACGACTAGAATGCAATCAAGAGAGATACATGACACACTAATTGATTACTTGGTTTGCCACGAATTTGTGACTACCATGGGACACTGCCAAAGCCAATAATCGTTGTGAGATTTAATATGCCAATAATATCTATAAGCTACAAGTTATAAAGATAAAATATATTGGTTCTAAAACACATGAGCCGAAAATAACGGTCCAAGTTGGATTGGCGAAAATAACAATCCAACATACAATACTTCCGACTCCACGACCAACAAAATTAGGCAAGACTAAACCCGACCAGGTCATGGCCCATATGACTTTGGCTATATCATGTCTAGAGCTAGGTCGGTCCATATAACCCTAAAAATCAAGAATTTAGGAGGAATAAACCGACCCGAGTGTAACAGAACCTTGGTTATTAGGGCTGGTCACAACCCAAATGAATTTGGGGCTCGGTTCTGGACCAATAGACAACCCTAACAACGTTATCAGTCGACGAAAACGCACCTTAATGCCAAAATCAGCTACGAATGCTAGCAACAACAACCTTAGCATGTGCACCAATCCCTATTGCTACCCCTGCTTGAATGATAAAGTAGCAACTCATTAACACAACTACTCTACAAAACAATCAATAATATGAAAAGCATCTACAACATACTTGCCTCCGAAGACGCACTGAAAGCTGCCTATAAACACACAACAAAGTAGCAACTCCGGCGATCAAAACGAGAATTGAACCGTACCAGAGCTCCAAGCTAGCTTGGTATGACATGTAAGGAATATCTATTTATTTAGTACATCATGAACAATTATGGTTAAAGGCGCTTATTTTTCGGTCCGGGCCGTTTTATTCTAGGAGCAAAAGGAGTCAAGCATTAACATGTTTGATCTCGACTCGTTTTATGAACGAGTCAAACCTAAATTTTAGACAAGCTTTGAAGTGTGTATATATTCGGCTTGTTTAAAAAAGTGAATAAGCTCGAACTGTGCTTTTTCTTAGTCGAGTTCGAGTAACTCAGCTAACATAATGTTCCTATAGTATTCTTTTAGCCACACGAGCCGATTATTGATATTTTCAAGCACAACTCGTTTATAAACGAGCTTGAATCGAACTTTTTCCCGAGTTGAGATCGGGTAGCTCGACTAACATAATGCCCCCTATAGGGCTATTTGAGTTGAACATGCATTGACATGCTCAAGCTCGACTCATCTGTAGATGAGCTGAACCAAAATTTTATAGGAGTCTTAAAGTGTATTTATATTTGACTCATTGAGAAAATGAATGGGCTCGAGCCGAGCACTAGTAATTTGGCAGGTCGTCTCCTATAATATGCCTAGTTTCTTTGGTTCATTTTTTTAAAAAATATTCGGTTTATGTCCGATCCAATCTTTTACGACGAGAAGTGCCCAAGTATTAAACCAACTCCTATAAAATCCGGCCCAAAGTAGACCAAACCCAATTGTAGTAAAAAAATAATCCGATCGGTCCATTTGATCTAGACCGACGCGGACCTGGATGGGACCGGGTCATCCGGTTTAGTTTGCCCCTACCGAAAGAGTTATATATTATAATGACTTACCGGAGCATAACTCCAGAAGCAATGGAGAGCTTAACAACCGGGACGAGATCAGCAAACGCTGGCGCACCCCAAGGAGACACACTGGGGCGTATAAAACCCTTCTCTGCTAGCTCCTCTAACTGCTTCTTCAGCTCAAGCAGCTCTATAGGTGCCATACGGTACGGGGCCTTCGAGATAGGTCTCGTGCCCGGCTCCAAGTCAATGCTGAAATCAACGCTCCTCTGTGGGGGTAGTCCTGGCAGGTCGTCACTGAATACCTCTGCAAACTCGCATGCAACAGGTATCTCCCCTATAGTCAGGCTCTTGCTTTCCTTCATGGCATAACACCAGAAGGCTTCGCAACCCTGCGCTATCAGTCTCGCTGCTCTCACTGCACTGATAACTGTACCTGACTTTCCGAGGTCCCAACCTCGGAATATTACCCTATGACCCTCCTCCGTGGCAACGGTCACTGTCCTCCTACCAATGTCTAAGACTGCTCCGTGTTTCCTCATCCAGTCTATCCCTAAAATGACATCCTCATGAGCTAAGGGCATGACTAGAAAATTAACTAGCCAGTCTCGATCTCCCATGCGAACAGGACTTACAGGTGGCTGCTGGCGTCGGCGGTGTCTCCTGGTGAAGGCGGAAGATGCGTCGTTCAATCGTTCAGCGATGGAGAGGGAAGAGGCAAGGCGGCACATGTACGGTAAGTTAGATTAGGGTTAGATTAGGTTAGTTTAATTAGGTTAATGATGGGCTGGGCTGCAGTCCACAATACGATTGGGCCCGTTTTTACTTCATTAAAACGAGCTGAAACGAATCTCGTTACTCGTATGGATAGGTAGGCATTTTGCGGAACCCCTTTTTTTTTTCGGAATAATTTTCCTTATTAGATAAATTATTATTTTTATTTTAAATACGTAAATTATTTCCGGTCATTTAATTTATCATTTTATGTGAATCTAAGTCACATAAAATGATAGAATTAAGCTCGTTTTATTTTACTTATTATTTATTTACGATTGTCTCATCGGACTTTGGTTAATTTCAATTTACCGGAACTTAAAAATTTTCGGTTATTACATCAGTGCCCCCTTAAAAGAAGTTTCGTCCCGAAACTTAAATTATTTCCCTTACTCACACATTTCTTTCGGTATATTTTAGTTTTCTCAACATCTTTGTTTTCTACCAAGCAGCTACTCAGGCATCAAACAAACAAGTATCACAAAAGAGAAACAGAAACACTCAAAACAATATGAAAACCTGAAAGGTCAAACAACACAACATCCGAGTACTAACTCGTCAAACAGAAGTAACCTCTAACCCCGCAAAGAACTTGGGGTAGTTACGTCTAACACTCTCCTCAGTCTCCCAAGTGGCCTCATCAGCTCCTCTCCTAGACCACTGGATCCTCAGCATAGGTATCTCCTTGGATCGCAGACGTCTGGTACTGCGTTCCAAGACAACCACTGGGTACTCTACAAATGTATGGTCAGGCTCAACTGTCAGATCCTCGTGGCTGATGACGTGTCTCGGATCCGGAATGTACTCTCTCAACTGAGATACATGAAAGACCGGATGGATACTCTCTAGTCTCGGCGGTAGTGCTAGTCGGTAGGCCACCTCTCCAACTCTCTCCAGGATCTCAAAAGGTCCGACATATCGGGGACTCAGCTTTCCCTTAATGCCGAAACGCCTGACTCCTCTCGTAGGTGATACTCTCAACCACACCTGAGCACCCACTCTAAACTCCAAAGGTCGACGCCTCTTGTCGGCGTAGGACTTCTGACGACTCTGGGCTGCTAACATTCGCTCTCGGACTAGGGCAATCCGAGCGATGTCATCCTGTACCTGATCTGGGGCTACTCCATCAACTCTGCTAGGCTCATCCCAACATAAGGGTGTACGACATCTCCGCCCGTACAAAGCCTCATAAGGAGCCATCCCAATAGATGCGTGCCAGCTATTGTTATACGAAAACTCTACCAGTGGAAGATGATCTGGCCATACCTGTCCCCAATCGAGTACACACGCCTGAAGCATGTCCTCTAAGGTGTGAATGGTCCTCTCAGACTGCCCGTCTGTCTGTGGGTGATAGGCGGTAGTGAAGTGGAGACTCGTCCCCAAAGCAGTATGTACCTGCTGCCAAAATCTCGAGGTAAAACGTCCATCTCTGTCAGAGACGATAGTCCTCGGTACTCCATGGAGTCTCACAATGTGCCTGGTGAACTCCTCAGCCAGACGACTCACCGGCCACGTTTCCTTAATCGGAATGAAACGTGCGGTCTTCGTCAGGCGATCTACCACTACCCAAATAGCATCAAATCCTCTGCTAAGCCTCAAACCAGTGACAAAATCCATAGATATGTCCTCCCACTTCCACTGTGGTACTGGAAGTGGGTGGAGCTCTCCTCCAGACCTACGGTGCTCAATCTTGACCTGTTGGCAGGTCGCGCACTGAGCTACATATCGAGTCACATCGAGCTTCAAACCGCCCCACCAGAAGGACCGTCTCACATCCTTGTACATCTTACTCGCTCCAGGATGTACTGAGTATGGGGTAGCATGAGCCTCACCTAGTATCCTCTGTCTCAACTCACTGTCTGACGGTACACAAACGCGATCCTGACGTCTCATCACTCCATCTGCACCAATAGTAAACTGTGGGGCCTCATCTCGAGACATCCTGTCCCGGATCCTGATCAAAGTGGGGCAAGTCTCCCGCTTCTGTCGGATCTCATCCAACAGATCAGGAAGTAACTCCATGGTAGACAACTGACCATCGGTATCGGGAAACTGAACCTCTATCTCCAACCAAGCCAAGTCTCTCTGCAACTGTGGCTGTACTGTCAACCGGGCTATCGCCCTCTCTCTAGGCGTCTTCCGGCTAAAAGCATCAGCTACCACATTCGCCTTTCCGGGGTGGTAAAGGATCTCAAGGTCGAAGTCCTTGATCAACTCTAACCACCGCCTCTGGCGGTTATTCAACTCTCTTTGAGTGAATATGTACTTCAGACTCTTGTGGTCTGTAAAGATCTGACATGTCGCCCCATAGAGATAGTGACGCCAGATCTTTAGAGCATGGACCACTGCAGCCAACTCTAGATCATGTGTGGGGTAGTTCTCCTCATACGTCTTCAACTGTCGAGACGCATAGGCTATGACCTTACCCCTCTGCATCAAAACACACCCCAATCCCAGCTTGGATGCATCACTGTATACCACAAAGTCATCAATACCCTCAGGCTGTGCTAAAATCGGAGCGGACGTCAATCTCCTCTTCAGCTCCTCAAAACTCTGCTGACACGGCTCAGACCAGACAAACCGAGTGGTCTTCCTCAGAAGACAAGTAAGTGGTCGGGCAATCAAAGAGAACCCTTCCACAAACCGGCGGTAGTAGCCTGCTAAACCTAGAAAGCTGCGAACCTCCTTAACATTCTTAGGAGGTTGCCAAGAAGATACTGACTCGATCTTCGCCGGATCGACCTTAATACCCTCAGCAGTCACCACGTGACCTAAGAAAGCCACCTCTGACATCCAAAACTCACACTTGGATAGCTTAGCATACAGCTGGCTATCCTGTAGAATCTGCAGTACTGTCCTCAAGTGTCCGGCATGCTCCTCTCGACTCCTAGAGTAGACTAGGATGTCGTCAATGAAGACCACTACAAACTGGTCTAAGAAGTCAATGAATATCCCATTCATCAACTCCATGAACACCGCTGGTGCATTAGTGAGCCCGAATGGCATCACTACGAACTCATAATGACCATACCTAGTCCAGAATGCCGTCTTAGGTATGTCCTGATCTCTCACCCTCAACTGGTGGTAACCTGACCTCAAGTCTATCCTCGAGAACACGGACGCTCCATGCAACTGGTCCAACAGATCATCTATGCGTGGCAGTGGATACTTGTTCTTGATGGTTACTTTGTTAAGCTCTCTGTAGTCTATGCACAGCCTCATCGATCCGTCCTTCTTCTTCACAAACAACACTGGCGCACCCCAAGGAGACACGCTGGGGCGTATAAAACCCTTCTCTGCTAGCTCCTCTAACTGCTTCTTCAGCTCAAGCAGCTCTATAGGTGCCATACGGTACGGGGCCTTCGAGATAGGTCTCGTGCCCGGCTCCAAGTCAATGCTGAAATCAACGCTCCTCTGTGGGGGTAGTCCTGGCAGGTCGTCACTGAATACCTCTACAAACTCGCATGCAACAGGTATCTCCCCTATAGTCAGGCTCTTGCTTTCCTTCATGGCATAACACCAGAAGGCTTCGCAACCCTGCGCTATCAGTCTCGCTGCTCTCACTGCACTGATAACTGTACCTGACTTTCCGAGGTCCCAACCTCGGAATATTACCCTATGACCCTCCTCCGTGGCAACGGTCACTGTCCTCCTACCAATGTCTAAGACTGCTCCGTGTTTCCTCATCCAGTCTATCCCTAAAATGACATCCTCATGAGCTAAGGGCATGACTAGAAAATTAACTAGCCAGTCTCGATCTCCCATGCGAACAGGACATCCAAAGATCTCTCTAGTCCCTCTTACCTTACTCCCATCAGGTAAGCCTATCGTAAAAGGTATCCCCTCTACAGTAGCTAAGGACAACCTATCTACGCATGCATCAGATATGAAGGAATGTGTAGCACCCGTATCAAATAAAACTCGTACAGGTAAGTCATGAATCTGGATCGTACCTGTGGCAGTAGGTGCATCTGGCTGATCAGCATCTCTCAACTCAAACACTCGTGCCTGAGCTCCTCTAGTATCAGCCACACTACCACGTCCTCTACCCCGACCTGATCCCTGCATAGAACTCTGTGGTGGTGTGTGTCCTGGAGCTCTGTAAGACTGCTGCTGACTAGGAGCTCTGTACTGCTGCTGCTGACTCGGAGTCCGGTACTGTGGCGGTCTCTGTACACTCCCTGATAAGCCTGCAGGAGAAGAACCCTGCTGAGATGGAGCCTTGCCCTGACGGCAGAATGCAGCTCTGTGTCCAACCTTGCCGCACTGGAAGCAAGTCACTGCTGGCTTCGTGCAGTTCGATCGGATATGTCCATAACTATTGCAGTTGTGGCACTGCAAGCTACCAGCTGAAGTCTGACCAGTAGCTGTATGGCTCTGTCGCCCCTGAGTCTGTCCCCGTCCAAAAGCAGCTACTCCTGAACTACCACTGGCATAACCTGTCCTCTGCCGCTTATCCGGCCTGTCAGACTGAGCAGCTCTCCTAGACCCTGGTCTGTCTCTCTCATACGCAGATGCTCTATCCTGATAGTCTGACAGAGTCTCACAGCGAAATCCTGCCAGATAAGACCGAGTACTCTCTCTCAATCTTCGGGAAAAGAGATAGACATGCTGCTCCTCAGGAGGTGCAGCTGGTCCAAGCAGTGTCAGTTCCTTCTGGAACTTCTTGATGGCAGCAGCGATCGGAACGTCCTCAAATCCAGCCTCAATGAAGTCCTGGAATCTCTCTCTCCTCAACGAAACAGGGCAGTATCTGTCTCTAACAATGCTCCTCATCTGCTCCCAACTGGTGACTCGACTACGCATGGTCCGCCACCAGGAATGAGCATCTCCAGTGAAACAAGTCTGCACCAAGTCTACCTGCCGATCCTCTGGGCAGCGTATTGCCTCTAACGCAGTCTCTACCTGCCCAATCCAGTGCTCCACCTCCAATCCTATCTCTCCATTATATGAGGGGACCTTCTGAGAGTTGAAAGCCTTCAACCACTCATCTGGCCTGGGTGCTCTAGTCCCAGTAGGCGCTCTATCAGCCACAACTCTCCTCTCAGGTACAGCTGGCACCTGAGGCGCTTCCTGTGTCACCTGGACAGATCTAGCCAGTACTGGTGGTACCTGGGTAAGTCTCTCTATCCTAGCAGCCTCCTCCCTACGCTCAACGTAGGCTCGGTACTCTCTGTACTCAGTCGCTCCAATGGAAACACGCCCTGACTCTGTCGAACGTGCTCTCTGTGCTCCAGACCTAGCAATGGTCTCATTCCTGACCTCAGGACCAACGCTCTCAGCTACTTCCTCCACTCCAGCCTCTGGCAGGATCACTGCTGGGGGATCCTCTCGTGGAGCTCGACCTCGACCTCGGGCTAGTGGGGGTCTACCTCCACGGCCGCGTCCTCTAACTGTAGGGTTCCTATCTCCCCTACCTGGTCCAGCTGGAGGGAGAGGTGGACGACCTCTGCCTCGACCAGTAGCTAGCGTAGCTCTAGTACGTGCCATCTGCGTAAGAATAATGACTATAATTACTACTAGCTGAAAGTCCAAAAGTCCAACTACAGTAACCTAAAGTCCAACTAAGCATACTGAGATCCGCGGTAGTAGTGGTGGTCAGCCGTACTTTTCTATTCCCAACCAGACTATGCATGCATTTAAAACCAAAAATTTTCTTTTTAAACTCAGATCCCTTTTCGGGTTCTGCTTAAAACTTATTCGGTCTTTCAGAAGATTTCAAGTGCCATTGTTGCCAACCTAGAGCTCTGATACCATGTTGTAACACCCCGAATTCTCAAAACTCGGAGTATTACTGGTTAGGACCTCACAATGGGTCCCGACCTCAGTTTGACAACAACATTACTAGGATCTTGCAACAAGACACAAATAAAGAAACCGAAATTCATCAAAACCATGTTTTTAGAGTAATGAATGCAACACTGTCTAGCAGCCTAACGTACTTAAACAAAAGAAAAGAACAACTGTCTTAACCAAAAGAAAGGAAAGACAAAACAACCCCAACCCCGCTCTAAGGAGTACGAAGACCCGGCTGACCACTACTTCCGGATCACTCAGCTGCGGATCTAACCTGCGGTAAATCTAAAACAACAACAAGAAGAACCGTTAGCTAGTTATCTAAATATTAGCAGAATAATAGCAGCACAAACACACTCAGATAAACATAAACACTCAGCATGCTTTCAAACAAGTCCGTTTTATTATCTTGCTTTAATTTACTCATTCACTCTAGTGATACTTATTTTGTGACACGAGGGATTCCCAAACCTCGCCTCCGCCCCCGTGTAACCATCAGGAATGGATCCGATGCATCTCACCTTGTACCTGCATGGTCTGGGTATAGAGAACCTCCCAGTCTCCTGTCAGAGCTGGGCAGTGATGTCACGGCCCGTTATACATACACTTGGGCCTTACGTAATAATAACAGTCGTCCTAGCAAGTTATTATTATTAAATCAAGCAATAGCACACACCACTACTATCACTCAACTAACATTCAGAAACCGGCTAAGTAAGTCGCAAGGACTTACCTGAGTCAAAACACTCTAACACTCCTCAGATAGTCCGTACTCGTGGTAACTCAAGTGCCTGTCAAGGAAGGCATGTGTATCAAAATCACATCTCTATGTCCAACCTCATATCGGATTACATTACTTCATTTTCGGGTATTAACTAATCTTATATATATATCTATGTAACTGTATATATATATATACATACTTCCAATCATACTAACCTTCCTTCCAAAAATATAACATCCGAAACTCTTAGGTATTTCGATATATATATATAAATTCACGTACTTTATAATTTCTCCAACTCAACTCATAAGTATACTTTTATTTCATATACTATATATACATATATTTATGTACTCGGCATACCCTCTCTACAAATTTATTATGATTACAGTAAATCCAACTTTATTATCTCTACAACAAAAGTATAACTTAACTCTTTTGTACCTAATTCTATATACATACAGCAGGATAAGAACTCACACTACAGCACTCAATTTATCCACCAAACACTTGTAAACCTATCTACTGTAACTCCAAAACAACAGGAAAGCAGTATAGGAACGGACAGTACCGGACTCCCACGGTGTGCTTCGACCCGGTTCGGTGACAGCTCTTCCGACTGCAGCAGTGAAGAAGAAAGGGGTTCACAAGATGGGCGCAGCAGTGACGTCTCAAGTTGGCTTGCTCTCCAACTCGCTTCAAGCTGTCACCGCAACAACAGGAATAGCCCAACCCCTCGTCATTTTACGTCGTAACACAGACAGAGAAGGAGGGAAAAGAAGCAACAGGACTCACCTTCTGCAACAGTACGGACGTCGCCGGTCGGCTCGCGTGCAGGGTTGCGCTGGTGGCGGTTGCGAAGTCACGTCTTCGGCCCTAGCTGCTCAGCCGCGTCGCCACTTTTGGCTCACTGTTGTGCGAAGGGTTAACATTCGGAGGCTGTAAGTATGGAGACAACTCGAGGGCGAGATCTTACCGGTGTTCCGTCTGGAGAGGCGTGCGACTGCGGTGGCGTTGGCGGTTGTCGACAGCGACTGCACGGTGGCTCGGCTTTTCGAACCCTTCGAGGGCTGCTGTCGAGGACTGCTGTGCGAACTCTTGCAGAGGAGGCAGGGTGGCGTACTGGTGAGGCGCAGGGCGTTAGACCGGCGAGCGGATCGGAAGGGAGAGAAGAAAGGTGGAGGGTGACTTACAGGTGGCTGCTGGCGTCGGCGGTGTCTCCTGGTGAAGGCGGAAGATGCGTCGTTCAATCGTTCAGCGATGGAGAGGGAAGAGGCAAGGCGGCACATGTACGGTAAGTTAGATTAGGGTTAGATTAGGTTAGTTTAATTAGGTTAATGATGGGCTGGGCTGCAGTCCACAATACGATTGGGCCCGTTTTTACTTCATTAAAACGAGCTGAAACGAATCTCGTTACTCGTATGGATAGGTAGGCATTTTGCGGAACCCCTTTTTTTTTCGGAATAATTTTCCTTATTAGATAAATTATTATTTTTATTTTAAATACGTAAATTATTTCCGGTCATTTAATTTATCATTTTATGTGAATCTAAGTCACATAAAATGATAGAATTAAGCTCGTTTTATTTTACTTATTATTTATTTACGATTGTCTCATCGGACTTTGGTTAATTTCAATTTACCGGAACTTAAAAATTTTCGGTTATTACACGCCAGCATAGAAAAACCCTTCCACGTAAACCATCTCTGCAATAACCATTGCCCACAACGACAAGTTCAAAGCTCCCATGGCACCCGAAACCCCAAACCCTAGATTCGAAACAAACAACCATGTCACAAACAAATGCAACAAGAACGATCCCAACAAGACCCAAGCGATTATCGCGTTTTTGATTTGTGCCTGCAAGACATCGAGATTTCAATTATACAATTTGTGGTCTAATTGTCTGTATTTGTGATTGGAACTCGCCTGAAGATACATCTGTAATGTCGTTGAGAAGACGTAGTTGTAGACTACGCCGATTATCCATAAGAAGATTGCTTTGGAGGCGTCTGAGATCGATGGTCCAAGAGCGTTGAAGGTAAATTCCCATCCTGTGGTATTGTTTTGCCCCGAATGCTTGCCCACATAAGCTTCGGTTGCACTTGACATTCATTTTCTCAATTTTCAATTTACTTAGTACTAAATGTGAACGCATTGCGTTGACGTTAAATTTTAGCGCATCTAGTTGGCGCCAACGTTTAACATCTAACGTAAACATAAAGCGATAACACTTTTTTTTTAAAATATTTTGAGCTCCTTTAGAAGGCACCGGCGCTCGAATTTTTTTTTAACTATTTGGGTGTCAACGCCTTGCGCCAGCGCTCAAAACCCTCCTTTTTCGCAATCTTTTCCCGCAATCTTTTTCTGCGCTTATATATAGACGTTCGGCGTCATATTCATGCCACCATCAAACGCAAAAAAAAAAAAAAAGAGAAAATTGGTGTAGAGAAGCGTTTTTGTATCATAGATACAATCTAGGCTCCTCCATTTTCTAGCCAAAAAAATAAAAGTAAATAAAATTTAAATTTTCTGAAATGAGAGAATCTATTTAAGGGCTTTTACGTAAAAAGGATAAATAACTGTCAAAAATTAAAAGATAAACTAAATTAACAGGACAACTGAATATTAATTGAAGATATGGGAATCGTATCTTCATCTTCAACCTCCACTCTCAATTCCTTCCGAAAAATAAGCGTCATTGTTTTTGTGAAGATTCTTCAGATGCAACTCCAACAACACTCATCTTCTTCGTCTTCAACCTGTAGTCGGAGCATAAACATGTACATAAATTTTCCGGGATACGGTTTCTGAGCATAAATCGGTCACAAACAGCATAAATTTGTACATAATTTTCACATACAGCACAAATTTGTACATAACTATTTCACATTCCAGTAAATATGTACATAACTATTTCACATTCCAGCACAAATATGTACATAATTAGTACATTCCAGTAAAATTTGTGTACATAACTGTTTCACATTCACTAATCCACTATACATCATATTAACAACACCTACATAATCCAAAATTATGTGTACATATATTCATAAGTTAATGTTCGTAAATTTAAACGTTCTTAACAAAGAGTACAAAAATAGTCATTTCTACATAATTTCACATTGTACATAATTTTCACAAGGTACATAAAATTCACAGACAACACACAATTTTTTACAACAACAATGCCACCCAATTATAGTTCCGACTCCATTGATGAGAAAATGGTGCAAAAGGTTGAAGGAAAACTGTATCCTCATACATAATATGAAAAACAAACATACCTTACAAATCTGGAGGCAAAAAATCTCAATAAATAATTCGGCGCAAATTGAAGCCGCTTCCAGATACCGATCCTCAACTGTAATGAATTCTTCATCCAAAAAATGGTGGTTATCGTGATCGATTCTCTGTGAAAAATGGTGGATATCGCACAGAAGCAACGATTGTAGATACAAATCCTCAAATTGAACGATATCTTCGTCGATTCTAACCCTCAATGATTTCTGTCAATTCATAACATGAATTCCCTACCAACTGCACATAAGCGACAATTTTGGATGATGATGATCGATTATTTGTGAAAAATGGTGGTTATCGCCCTAAAAATGGTGGTTATCATGATAATGAAATGACGTTGAAAGAGATTTTTTTTTGTGAAACTGATTCCTTAATTGTAGGTAATAAATATCATTTTTCTTATTTAATTACAAAACAACCATATTAATTAAGGGAGAAAATCTTATTATTTTTGGAAGGATATTCAATTATTGGAGAATTTATCTTTTCGTAAATTTGCAAGGGGCCTAGTTTATTCCCATTGATACTTAACTGCCTACTCATTCTACATTGATACAAGAACAACATACTTACCTCTTTTACTAAAAAAAAAAAACACAATCGCAACCGCCGTACCAACGTCGTATTATCCGGCTGTCACGTTGAAAGAATCATATGTAAGTTCCGGAATTTCTTCCATTTCACAATTCCTTAATCATATATACAAGTTTTGCAAGTTATGTAGTCTCTTTATTCTCACAATTGCTAAATCTTATTATACATATCAATTGCCCTTTCAGCTAAATGGCTTCAGACGACGAGAACGAAGAAATTAATCTTTCATTCGACGACAATAATTATAGTGATCCAAACAAACTTTTTACACACTTTGTCGTAAGTTTTCAGATTTATTTATTTTTATTTATTTTAGTATGTTGTTATGCGTAATTTTTATTGTATAAGTTTTGTATTATAGTTTATTTATTTGTTTTTGTCTTCCTTAATAATTATTATACATGTCTACATATATTAAACATGCGAAAATTTTCTAAATAGAGCAATAAAATAATAGAATAATTATCCTATTGTAGAACTCAAATTTATCTACTTATCAAATATGTCTTTTATATATATATATATATATATTCTTTAAATTATGCTAATAGAATAATTATCTTATGATCAAACTTATACCAAAATTTAACACTTTTATTTATGTTATGATTAGATAATTTCTTATTCTAATTTTAATATATAAATATATAATTCCTATATTAATTAGAAATAATCACTAAATTATTTTATTCTAAGTTTAAATTATCTAATATAATTTATTTAGTTAAAATTTTTAAAAGTAATCTATTAAAAGCATCATTCAATTAAATTATTTTTAAAGATATAATTGATTTGTTTATCCGTGTCTTTGCAAGGGAAGTACACTAGTTTACGTTAATAATGAACTTGCGGTAATTTAATATTTTATTAAGCGTAGTTTTTCATATGTTGTTATGCTTACTTTTTATATAGGTTTTGTATTATAATTTATATTTTGTTTATGCCTTACTTAATAATTATTCGCGCACGTTATTTAGCGCATTTTTTTACTATGTAATGTCCATTTGTCCGTTACGGACAAATGTACATTATGTAGTAAATTTATTCAATTTGTCCGTCACGGACAAATTTCCACTGTCCGTGACGGACAAAGTAAACTATGTAATATGACTATTTTGTTGATTAAAGTTCTAAAATTTGGTTTGTTTGAAAGAAATTTGTAATCCTTTGAATAACAAAAATTTGATTTGATTGTCTTTTGTTAACAGAAAGTTTAAATCTTTTCAATAACATTATTTTGATTTGATCGTATTTATGTTTGAAGTTCAACGTCAGGTTTAAAAACGTAACATTGATCTTGAAAATTTGATTCCTTTGTAATTGTTATGTTTGTAAGTAACTTTGGTTGAAAGAAAGTGTTAATTCTTTGAATAAAATATCTTCGATTTGATCGTCTTTTGTAAAATAAATCTTAAATCCTTTCAATAACATAACTTTGATTTGGTCGCAGATATGTATGATAGGAAGTTACGTTTATTTCTTGAAACTTTATATGTTCGATATCAAATCTTAAAACTTTGAATGATAGTAACGTTTTATTTATTGAACATTTATATGTTCGTTACGAAATCTATAAATTTTGAACGAAAGTAACGTTTATTTCTTGAAACTTGATATGTTCGTTATGAAATCGTAAAACTTTGTGTAACGCCCCAAATTTTAGGAGTGTTTGCGAGATCTATTTTTCCAGCTTTTATCGATATTTTATTAGCTTAAATAATTTTATATAATTCTTAAAAGTATTTTACGAGGTAAAATATCTTTCCGGCGTATATTATTATTTTGGATATGTTCGCGTATACCCGTGTTATTATTTTCGGAAAAGTCGGAGAAATTTTCGTATTTAAAAATCCCGATCCGAGTGTTCCGATCGAATATGTATGATTCCTATTTTCCTTATTTCTTTTCCCCTCTACTTTTCTTTCTTTTTATTTATTTTGTTTTCTTTCCCTGCCTTGTCTCACTTAGAGACCTGCCTCTATCTCCTGTGATACATTGCCGCCCAACCTACCTGTGCTTGATCTGCATCCTATTTCGACCCTTCCTTTCCATCACTCAAAGAATCGTAGCAGCAAGTAAGTCTCTCGACTCGTAATTTCCCTTCACTCATCCCTCTTCATCCGGTTTCACTCCCTGTACAACAACCTCTCACCTTAATCTGCAACCTCCTGCAACACCTCACATCTCCCCCACCTCTCCTTTTCTGTTGCTGGCCTGCTACTGCAGGCATCGGGAAGCCAAGACAAAGGAGGCCATCCCCAGCGCAACCCTAGCTGTCGGAGCAAGCCGGCCCCCTTTCAATTTCTTCGTCTCCCTGCAAGTTCGAAAACACCCTAGTACCGCCCCGAGAACCACTGTCGACCGCCGGAAACTCCCCCCATGCGACCTGCACACCACCGGAGGGAGCCCATCGCTGCTCCAGCTACCTCGCTGGACTGAGAGAGCCATCTGTCTCCACGCTCCGCCGCCAGGAACGACGCCAGAAGCTTGCCTCGCCTGCCCTAGCGCGGGGCTGGGAGCCGCCACCAAGGACATCCGCTGACGTCGCTTGTGTTGTGCCCTTCCCCAGCCGCAAACCGCCTGTGTTGTGTGCCCTTCCCCAGCTGCAAACCCCAGCGGATCTATTGTTTCTTTATGGGTATATTCAAATCGGGACTCCCCCATATTTGATATAATTGCATATTGTGACCCCAGTTTTGTATTTACATATTTTACCCACATTTTTGGAATGTTGCATTTAGATCCTTTGTTGGAAAATTTCAAATTATGGCCCTTATTTACAACTTTCAGAATATGACCCAATTTTATGAATTTGTTCATCTTTGCCCTAAAAATGTATTTGTCAATTTTAAACTCGGGTTTCAATTAGGGGATATACTTATATTTGTATCTACTACACATTATGCCTTTGTTGGATTAATCTCGGTTTATGACAAAGATTTTATTGTGGGTATTAACCTTGGTTTTGAAAGCGAGTTTTCCTTAGATTTATAAACGTTAAATCTTCCATTCAAATTTAGCGTATAAGCTAAATTTGTTTAGCTTTGGTTTTAGGTTCAGGAGCGCCCCGATAAAGGCCCAACGAATTCATTATCGGCATCCTTAGATCGTCTTCTGTCTTTTGACGTCATGTGAGTACCCTCTCCCCCGAGCTTATGATCTTACCTCGATTTAGTTATGTATAATATTAATATCATGCTAGGTTGGATCTAGCATAACTTAGAGTGAATACCAAGTAGTGGTTATGGACCTTAGGTGAGTTTTGTGGATTGTGAAATGTTATAAGGCTTGAGGGGTTGATATTATCTTGTGAGGTTGTTTATGGATTTAAGTTATATGGTTGATCTTGTGAGCGTTTTGAGGCTCGAGGTGGGGTTGTATGATCTTGTGGCTTTTTGGAGTTTAGGTTTGGCTTATCCTAGTTACGTTGTGAGTTATGATCTTGCGAGATCCGAGAGTTTAGAAGTCTTAGGACTTCTAGCTTGTGTTGAGTGTGATGTGAGCATGAGAGATTCTAGGATGCGGTCCTAGAATTGAGAGTCAAATGGTCTTGTGTTGATCATTTTGTATAGAAGTTTAAGACTTCTATTGTGAGTAGGTTGTTGTTGTTGATATAGTTATCTTCTTGTGAGCAGGTTACGGGCTTCCTCCCTAAGGAAGCGAGAGTGTTGTGAGTTGAGTGTGGTGACGAGGTAAGTCTCCGGACTTACTTAGCTCGTATCCCTTGTATTAGTATCTATGTGTGTTTGGTGGTGTGTGTTTATCGTTTATGTTATAACAAGTAAACCGGAAATAGGGCCACCGACCTTTATACTATTTGGCCCAAGTGTATGATAACGGGCGGTGACATCATCTGCCTAGCTCTTGCGAGAGTCTAGGAGTTTCTTGGCGACTAGCCCGTGCTGGTTAGACGATCGGAGGCATCCGTACCGTTCCATGCCGGTAAGTAGGGACCGAGGCGGGACCACGGTGGTCTCGTGTCACAAAACTAAGTTGAATTAGAACGGGATATGACTTAATAATAAAAAGATAATAAACCGGAATTGTGTGTTTTGATAATGTTGTGTGTTTATGATGATTTACTTGTGTTTGTGCCTTTCCCATTGATTCTAATGCTTCGAATATAAGCTAACGGTTTTATACCGACTGTTGTAGATTGCATTGCAGGTTAGGATTGCGGCCGAGAGATCTGGAAGAGTGGGCAGCCGGGGTTCCGTATATTTTATGATTGGGTTTTGGGTGGAGTCGAGTTTGAGTATTGTATTTATTGTATGTTGTATGGCATTTAGTCTTTGAGGTTGTATCTTTGGCTGAAGTCTTTTGTTGCATTCTTTCGGGTTTTTCTTTTCATTGCATAAAAATGTATTTTGGTTTTGGCCTTTATTTGTTCCTTGTTGCAAGATCCGGTGAAATTGTTGTCAGGCTAAGGGTCGGGACCCATTGTGAGGTCCCAACCCGTAGCGCCCTGAGTCCCGCGGATTCAAGGTGTTACACTTTGAACAAAAGTAACGTTTGTTTCTTGAAACTTTATATGGCTTTCAATAACGTGATTTTGATTTGATCGTATTTTTATTTGAAAGGAATTTATAATCCTCTCAATAACGTTAAGTTGATATTTTTATCTCATTATGTTCGTTATAACTCGTTATGTTCATTTAAAGATTTTACTAATTAAAATTTGATGAAAATGTTACTAAAGTAAAATAAACTCATCAATTTAATAAAGGTGTATAATAGGTAGTACACATTATTGGTTGATTTAAAAGATACAAATATATGTTGTAAATCTCAAATTTTAATGCATGAGATGTCCGTGACGGACAACAAAAAACTGTCTGTAACGGAAATACACCATATGTCCGTCACGGACAAACGACATCCGTCCGTAACGGACATACACAATCTTTCCTTCTTCGCCGCCACGAACATAAAAAATCCGTCTTCGTTCTCTCTCTCTCTCTCTCTCTCTCTCTCTCTCTCTCTCTCTCTCTCTCTCTCTCTCTCTCTCTCTCTCTCTCTCTCTCTCTCTCTCTCTCTCTCTCTCTCTCTCTCTCTCTCTCTCTCTCTCTCTCTCCATTTCTCCTAATTTCAACTGCAATCTAAGGTAAACACTTCACTTTCTCGCTTTAGTTTTGTTTAAATTTAATTGTTTTAGTTAGGTTTAGGTTTAGGGTTTAATTTGTGCGATTTAGGGTGTTGTAAATATATTTAGGGGTTTATATGTTACAAAAATGAATGAATATGAGTTAGGGTTGATAATTGATTATTTATTTTGGGTTTTATTGTAGGTTTATCAAGTTTAGGGTTTGTGTTATGAACGAATGCCATTGTTGGCGTTCGCGAGCTGGAGGGTAGAAGACACTTTTCCGTCAACGGACAAGTGCCTTCGGTCTGTGACGGATGTCCGTGACGGACAAACACAACTTGTCCGCTAGGGACATAAACAAGTTGTCCGCTACGGACAGCTTGTTTCTATTTCTGTTTTTTTTTTGTAACATTGATTGTCTTTTGTTTGCAGATGGAAAGAAACACCAACAAAGACGGTAAAAAAAATTCACCGGATTAGGGTACTTTAGGAAGGTTTTCCACAACGGTATGCGTTCTCTCAAGGGACAACGAGAGTTCCACTCGAGACACGAGGCCTGACAACCGGTTCCATATGCTGGAGGTGCTTCGGTTAAGGAGTAGTTCCCGACACAGGAGCCGGAAGTCACGCGGGATAGTATATTTGAAATCCCGAGTGACATTGCTTCACCCAGCCCTTCTCACCAAGTTTCTACTAGAAGCTGACATAACATCTCTTATGTTGGACCTCCACACTAGGCGCATTCATCAGCTCATGGAGAGCAGACCCCTTATGGAGGGGGTTATTCTCAGGTGGAGGACTTGTTTGCTCCTTACTAGCAAGAGCACCAGTATGCTCCTTACCAGCAGAAGTAGCAGTTTTCTCTTTTTTCTTCCCAGGAGGAGCAGCTTGGTCCTTCCCAGTAGCAGCAACCTGCTGCGAGGAGACGCCGAGCGAGGAGGCCACCTTCGCCAGCTCCGGTGGAGGATGTCATTGAAAAGGTACTTTCTCGTGCTCCAGGAGATCGTCCTACACCAATAACTGTTACTCGGCAGACCTTTTAGCCCGATATTCGAAGTCCTTGTGAAGGGTACCTCGTATCTCAGAGATTTTTAGAAGCTTCGAGGCTCACACGGCTCTCCACGTCTGGCATGACATGGTGAGTACGCAATAATTATGTTTAATGAATGCATTTTTAATTTAATAATATTTTTAGTAATTTATTAAATTTGTGTTTCTATATAGGATCGAGATACGCTACACTACCATACCAGAGCCAGTCAGCTGGACGTTTGGCCAGCTGGATGAGGAGGTGTGGTCGGGTTTAGCTCATAGCAGTGGGTTGACCCATCTTCAGGGTCTTATGTACAAGCACCTCAATGTGCGTCTACTAGAAGCATTCATTGAGAGATGACAACTAGAGGTGAACCAGCTGCACATGTCTTACGGTGAGATGACGATTGCTCTCCATATTGTCCATCTTATCTTGGGTATAACCATCTCCAGGACGGATGTTACTATGGTGATCACCATACCGATGTTATCCTCCGTGTGCAGGAGTTTTTTGAGTTTACTGATGTTCAGATGATTGCTGGAGATGTGCGTCGTCGCGGACTGTCACATTCCTTCTTATTGGATCAGTGCGACGGTTATGCCCATCTGTATCCGACGATTGCAGCGTTTGGGTGATTGTTGTACCTGCTGGGATCGACGCTCTTTACCAACAAATCTCAGCACAAGATTTCACCAGATGTGCTGATACTAGTGGAGGATCTGGATCGGATGATGAGCATATTTAGGGGTACGACGACACTTGCCTACTTGTATAGGCGTATAAGCGAGACCACTCGGATCGACTGTCGCTAGATGTGTGGTTGTCTGACACTGCTGCAGGTATAATATATCATTTATACTCATATTATTTATCTCGTAACTTAATTTGTAATGTTTGTTTAAATATTTTTTTTTGTTCAAAGGCATGGATATATCTGTATTCTCCATTCTTTGCCCCGGAGATTATTGAGGAGTGGGAGCCTGGGATGCAATATGTAGCGAGATTTGACATCAAGATTGTTAGGAGGGACACCCGTGATTACAGACGGATGCTTGATGAGATGACTGTAGATCAGGCAAGTCCAATACATGTACAATATTGTAATCTTCTTGTCAAATTACGTGTTTATTTTCTAACAATTTTTTTGTTTGTTAAACAGGTGAACTGGAAGCCACAAAGCCAGTTAGACTTCACTCAGGATGAGTTAGAACGTTCGTTGTTTCACGGGTTGTTGACGTTTATAGAAGTGTTAGAGGCCTATGATCCATACATGAAAATGAGGGTTTTTGGCTACATTCAGACGATATCGCCTGCGTCCATACAACCTAAGTACGCTATAGGGTCGAGGACCATCACATCACGGTTGAGAAGATGACTGCGCGTTACAACCTAGGTTTACCTCCACCGACGATTATATGACGTGGTATATAGACCGATCGCACAGGTTTATACGCTTAGGTGCTCAGCAAATCCCTTCACCTTCACCTCTACCTCCACCTCCGACATATGGTGGACTCGACCCGTATGATTATGCTGCACGGTTTAGGCCGTACATTGGTGATACTTTTGTCCCTCTTTCTCTACATTAGAACCTTCATGCTTATGTAGATTTTTTTATTGATCTGCGAGATTATTCATACGGTTGTTACGATCATGGACATGGTAGTGGTACTCGTCATAACGATGACGAGTAGACTTGTGTTATTTTTGTGGGTTTGTATTGTATGTTTAAACTTTTGTATGTTATGTCTAATTTTTTTGTGTATGTTTAAACTGCGTACTTAACTTGTTGCGTTATATTTAACAAAATATAAACGATGACTATATAAATGACTACAACTTAACATGATATAAATGACAAAAATCTTAAGAAAAATATGTCTCATCGTAAAGTTTAACTAAATAAGTGAACATAAGCATTCTTAAACAATAAGTCAATTTGCGCTAATTGTGCAAAGACTTGCCCGTGTTGCTCGTAAATGTGGTAATTGTAGCTCCTTACATCGAACGAGGCGATGAACTAATCTGACTTCAATATCATCTACGATGTTGTTATGGCTGCGCGACCAAGTTTTAAGAATCTTTGGTAAAGGACAATCCTCTAGAAGTGTTAGCTAAAACAAAGAAAAAAAAACATTAGTATATGTTGTGAAGAGAAAAGCCGAAAAACATAAATGAAAAGATTTTAGAAGACATACCATGATGTAATGAAACTGGTTGGGAACAATTGATATATGGATTTCTGGCATTCCCAAGTTCGAAGTGCTTCCTTCTTCCCAACGATATAGTGGGATATATGTGTAGTTACACGCACCGTGCGCTACAACAATACACTGCAATGAAGTCGCAGCTAAACACCCCATGTCCGTCACAACAAACCAGTATTCTGGTGGTGCAAAACCATTCTCATTCCATCCAAGTGTCTCAAACGTCGCATCGACGTCGCGTTTATGAAAAAAATACTCATGCAACTCGCGATAAGAAATGAGCTCCTGTAATATCAGTCGTCTAATCATCCACAACCCTCATCTGTGTCAGTGTTGTACATTGCATGATGTAGTGATCTAAAACCATAGTTTATATCCCCTCTAATATTATTCCAACTGATTACATACTCTTTCATCCAAATGGGAACGGCCTCAGGTCATTCTACAAAAATATCAGGGTTATGACTTGGAATTTGCATGGGTATAATTCTCTTTGAAGGAATTTTGGGTGGTAAATCGGTATTGGGAGATGAACTTGACTCTGATATAGAATTCTTTTGGAGTCAACCTCTTTGTTTTTTGGGTGGGGTACCCTTAGTTCCCAATTGGATTATAATCTTTTGTTTGGACTATCCTTCGGTCTTCCTTTTGTCACAACCCTAGCAGTTTCCCGCAAACTGGTTCTCTCCGAAAAAGCAGTTTCTATACCTTTATTTACAACTTCCAACTAACGAGTAGAGCTCAAATTTGGAAAATTTTTCTCACAGAACTCCGACAATAGATTTCTTGCAACTCGACGCACGTCTCGTCCTTTTTCTGATTCCGGAACCACGTCATCGATATCTAACTTTTTCCAAAATTCATGCACATCTATAAGAGGGATAAACATTCATTTCTTTATATAACCCCAAAATAAAGTGCATACACGGCAGACCATGAGTCGTCGTAAATGGACATGTGCACGGACCATGGGGCTTGTCAACACGAACTTTATTGTACTGATCGATAATAAGTAAAAAAGGTTTGCGAAAGATGTTGTGGTGCAACAACTGAAATTGTTTAATAGAAGAAGTTCATGTGATCTTTTTCGACATGCTCTCGTTGAATGAACCAAGGATCTTGTCTAACTGAATCCTCATTAAAAAGTGATAGAACTTGAAAACTGTATCCAACTTCCCAGAATTTGTTTTCATGAATTGTTTCATAACAGAGTGCGCAATTTCTGCCCTGTTGAGAAATAACAAAGTTAACGTCAAATCGGATAATTATTATTTAAAATGCTGTGAAATACGTACCTATTCGTCGTGTTACTTTCGAAGTTTAGATTTTGATCTGTCCACGCGACAACAATTCGTCTCGTGTAAGGATCTAGTTATTGCGTCATCACATATTGTAGAAGATGTCCTCTCCTTTTCCACTTGTTTTCAATTTGAGTTAATCGTCTCTTGTAAGACTTATTCATTTTGGATTTAAATAAACCCATGTAACTATTAGCAAATATTCGAACGAGTTTCTTTATCCATGTGATTATTCCTAATCCTTCCTTCAATGTTTTTGTATATGTGACGACGACACAACAAAAACTAGATTTCTGGGAAAATACGATGAAGAGCGTTCATAAAAGCCTTCTCTCGATCCGTGACAATTGTAGTTGGTGTCCTCTCGACGCGCCTACAAAGCTTTACAAGTTGTTCAATCGTCCAGACATAATTCTCTTCTTTCTCCGTGGATAGAAATGCACCGGCAACGTTAAAGTTCAGACATGTCGATGTAAACCCAACAATTTTAAAAAATAACATCTTGTATCTGTAAAAAAAATATCATCAAAACGTTAAGTTTACATAATAAAAAAAATGGCATCTTACGGAAAAGTAAACAACCGTGAAAGCTTACGTGTTGGTGTTGTATGTTGAGTCCATTACTAATACATATGAGAATGTCGGCAACTGATTCTGGATGTGCTAAGAAAATGTCGCTCACTTCACCGTCCTTGTTTCCCCTATGCTCATTGAAATAATCATCTCTACGACATTCGAAAAAGAATTGTTGAGCGACTGTCCTTTGATCCAAACCTTCTTTACGTATTTTTTGCCTCTCGTTGTATATTTGTCTCATCCTAGTGTTGTTACCCTTATCAATGTTCAAAGCACTGACAATTTGGACAGGGATGCAATTACTGGTCCACATGTTCTTTACTATTGGTGACCAACACCATGTTTTTTTTAAAAAAAGATTTTAAAAAACAAGTTTAAATGAAAATTGAAAATAATACTAATTCAAAATCAAAATTGTAGAAACATATAACTTTTTAAAATATATAAAAAAAACTTAATAAATAATTTAAAATGCAAAAAAAAAACTAAAGAAGTATCTTAGAAGTTTAAGAACAATAAAACTAGTCTTATAATAACATTCGCCGAAGACACATACCTCGGTTGACATTTGTCTTTTTTTTGAAATCGTTTCATACTTCTTGAATAACAGCGGAAAAATATGACAACACTCAATTTTCTATGTTGAGATATCTGGAACAAAAAATCCATATTCTGTAATATAAACAATTGAAATAGAGATATAAAGAAAAACATAGATGTACTTTCTTAACATAGCAAATTATGGCACATTCAACAACAAATAAATCAATCCAGTAAGTTACGACTTTGTGCCTCAAATTGATATTATTTATCGCGCTATATTGAAAACTATAAATGACTCGGTCTAGTAACTTACAACCCTGTTGGTGAAATGCAAATTCAGGAAACAAATATCTCTTGAATTTTTGCAGTTAGTTATGACCCTGTTGGGAGTAGTAGCAGCCATAAACCGTAAATCAAATGCAAATTCAAGAACCTCATTTTCTTGATGATTCATAAGGCTCAAAATTTATCCAAGAGAAACAAGAATCTCTTAAATTTTTGCACTAAACATTTCAACTAACGTAAATAGTAGTAGCAAACTATATGTGTTTGCAAAAACAATATAAATCAGCTTCTAGTTCATTTAATAAACCAGAAAAATGACACTTATAAAGTGGTTTCTAGTTTATACTAAGGGTAAAGTTTCAAATTAAGAACCTTTCATATAAAACTAACACAAAAAACTTGGCACTAAGCAGATAAGAATTTGAAGTTAAGAAACAAATGTGAATTCATAAGATCAAAGCATCAATCTTTGTGATTGAGTTTCCGAAATGTAGACAGCAAGCTTTGAGTGCAATTAGCACTTCCATTTTGTTCAATCATTGTGATTCAGTTGACAAAGAATCATGTTAAATGAAACTAGAAGCCTCAACCAGATGTGCAAAAAAGAAATCAGTGTGTTCAATTGATGTCCTCAACCGGAGATGAAAAATAAGCATAAATTTACCAATTGGTGTCCTCAATTGGAGATGAAAACTTCAACAATATACTACAGATGAAAACTTCAAACAACAATTGGAGTCCTCAACTAGAAAGGAAGCACATACGAGATTTAATCAACTGGAGATGAAACCTTCGAACATCAGTATACTAGGGGTTAATATATACCTCGAATGGAGTCTGGAAATGAAAACTTCGAAAAGTGGAGTCCTCAACCGGAGATGTTGCACATACGAGATTTAATCAAGTACTGAGAGATCGAGAAGATGCACCGGATAATTGGTCGAGGAGGGAACATCAAGGGAGAAAGAGTTTCCGGGGAAGAGAAGACTAACGACAATTGTGAACAACAGAGTTGCTGGGGAAGAGAGGAGCAAGTCGAGCGAGTGATAAGCGTCGGTGCTGCCTCCGAAATTGCTTTTAAACCTAATTTAGGTTTGTAGCGCGAGCGCCTGCTCTCAAATGTATAATTTTCTTTTAAAAAGAAACCCGAGCGCATTCGCCAAGTTTTGACGTCAATATTTGGGCGCTTTCGCCGAGCGATGACGTTTGATAAGCGCCATCGGAATGAGTTCGTTTTTTACGTTAGTAAAACGATGGTCGTTCCTTTAGCTTTTTCGTTAAACTTTGAAAATACAATCACTGATTTTAGGATGTTCTTTGGGGTCATATAATTATATGACACTGAGTTATATGAATTCATTTTTTTAAACGAGCCGAATGAGAACACATTTAAAATTTTATTGTAGGCTCGAACCGTTTATAAACAAGCCGAACTTGAGCATGTCAACTGCTCGACTTGAATAACAACAATACTCACCGGTATTAACTTGAGTAAAATTCATTCATAATCCCTAATTTTGAGAACATGTACAAATGAGATTTTTTCTGCCCATATTGTTTGCATTGGAAAAGGTTTTGGTATAAACAATCATTCTAACAAGGGTTTTCCAAAAATGATTTTCAAATTTGCAACACAATAGTTCATGATATCGGAATCACGGAAAAATTATGTTCATATTACCTTATTTCCAACAATAGTTGTTTTAGCCTTGCACTTTTGTCAAACATAATTGAACTTTAGATATCACTTTTGTCAAACATAATTGAAGTTTTAGCTATTTTGAATTTACAAATTTACCTTCCTAATCGTTAGTATTTAGTTGTTATCTATTATACATACTAAAAGAAAGTACATGATCTGATGACGTGACACGTTGTGGAGGTAGTAATCAAATGGAGCTCCCACAATTTTTTAGCCAATAAATCTTTATTTTTTAAGCTATAAAATCCTTTTTTTACTAAACTCACAACCTGTTATTCAAAGATTGCACGGAACTTTTTTTTTTAAGATTCTCCAAAATTTTAATCAATTAATAAATTATAGATAATAGCCAAAAATCTAATCTTATCAACATAACCGCCAAAATCTACCCAAATCTTTATTTTATAAGGCAAAAAATCTTTTTTTACTAAACTAACCCTTGTTATTCAAAGATTGTACGTAACTTTTCATTGTTGGAGATTCTCCAAGATTTCAATCAACTAATAAATACATATTATAGCCAAAAATCTATCCTTATCAACATAACCAAGCAAAAATTTAGCCAAATCTACCCAAATCTCCTACTGACGGAATTTTTATTTATTGTTACCATTTAGAATAGTTATTAACAAATATAAAAAATCTACCCAAATCTCCTTTTTTACGTTCTTATCAGATCTTTGAAAATTTCACAAAACACTTCCTACGTTTTGAAGGATTTTGTTATCCCACATCGGTTAGCTACTAAAGTTAATGGTTTTAGAACTTATATAAATAGGGAGTCTAAAGAGTATACAAATAAAACATTTTTTAGCCTTTTGTTTAATTTCAACTATAATTATTATTCATATCGGAATAATATTTTATTTTTGGATCGTGAACCTACAATTATGTGGGTCATAATGTTCTTCCGTAAAGTAATCGTATCCCTAAAGTTTTAATTTTGTGGAAGAGTAATCGTATCCCTAAAGTTTTATTTTTAGGGAAGATTTTATTTTTTTAACCTACAATTATGTGGGTCATAATGTTATTCTCTAAAGTAAAGATTTTATTTTTGGGAACGTTAACCTACAATTATTGTGGGTCATAATATTCTTTGTGGGTCATAATCTTCTTCCCTAAAGTAATTTTGGCATTTGGTTATTACCTTAAATTTTATTTTTGGGAACGTTAATCTACAATTATGTGGGTCAAAGTGTTCTTCCCTAAAGTAATCTTGAACTTTTGGTTATTACGTTAAATATTTTTACGTTACTTTTATATAAGTAACCCTACCCTTAAAGTTTTAATTTTAAGGAAGATTTTTTTCTTTTTTTTTTTAAATGAATATCAAAATTATCTATTTGGTTAAATTTTTTTTGAGGATTTTTGTTTTCTCACATCGATTATTTACAAAGATTGATGGTTTTAGAACAAATACAAATAAGGAGTCTATATACTCGCTTACGTGGCGCGAGACCGTATTTCTAAAATAGAGTTTCCACAATTAACGCCATTAAAACTTTTCTTTTTAAGTCCAAACAATTTTTTTGTAACCGATTTGTTTCAAAAATATTTTTACTTTTAAAAAAATTTTAAGCCAAAGAATATTTATTTTGTAAACTATTTTTTTAAGTTTAAAAATCTTTATTTATTAAACTAACAATATGTTATTAGAAAATTTAACGTAATTTTTTTTGTTCCAACCAATCTATTTTTTGGGACAAAAAATCTTTAATTTTAAACTATTTTTTAAGCTAAGAAATCTTTTTAAGCTAAGAAATCTTTAATTTTAGAACTTGTATAAATAGGGAGTCTAAAGAGTATATAAATAATACAATTTTTAGTTTTTTGGTTAAGTTCAACTATAATTATTATTTATATCATAATAATATTTTATTTTTGGGATCGATAACCTACAATTATGTGGGTTATAATGTTCTTCCCTAAGTAATCGTACCCCTAAAGTTTTATTTTTTGGGAATTATAATCGTACCCCTAAAGTTTTATTTTTAGGAAAGATTTTATTTTTGGGAACGTTAACCTACAAGTATGTGGGTCATAATGTTCTTCTCTAAATTAATCTTGGTCTACATTAAATATTTTTACGTTACTTTTATATAAGTAACCGTACCCCTAAGTTTTATTTTAAGGGAAGATTTTTTTTTTCCAAATGAATATCAAAATGATCTATTTAGTTAAATTTTGTGAGGGTTTTTGTTGTCCCACATCGATTAGCTACTAAAGTTGATA
Organism: Fagopyrum homotropicum; assembly: GCA_033239125.1. Classification (NCBI taxonomy): domain Eukaryota; kingdom Viridiplantae; phylum Streptophyta; class Magnoliopsida; order Caryophyllales; family Polygonaceae; genus Fagopyrum; species Fagopyrum homotropicum. Next base: position 95,441,583 of record BSWB01000007.1, on the reverse strand, counting down.
ATTTTAGAACTTGTATAAATAGGGAGTCTAAAAAGTATACAAATAATACAATTCTTAGCTTTTTGGTTAAGTTCAACTATAATTATTATTTATATCAGAATAATATTTTATTTTTGGGATCAATAACCTATAATTATGTGGGTCATAATGTTCTTCCCTAAATAATCGTACCTCTAAATTTTTATTTTTTGGGAATAATAATCGTACCCCTAAAGTTTTATTTTTAGGAAAGATTTTATTTTTGGGAACGTTAAGCTACAAGTATGTGGGTCATAATGTTCTTCCCTAAAGTAATCTTGGCCTACATTAAATATTTTCACGTTACTTTTATATAAGTAACCGTACCCCTAAGTTTTATTTTAACGGAAGATTTTTTTTTTCTTTTTTTCAAATGAATATCAAAATGATCTATTTAGTTAAATTTTTTTAAGGTTTTTGTTGTCACACATCGATTAGCTACTAAGCTTGATGGTTTTAAAACTTGTATAAATAGGGAGTCTATATACTCGCTGACGTGGGGCGCTGTGGAGCCAATATTTATAAAATAGAGCTCCCACAATTAACGTCATTAAATCTTTTCTTTTTAAGTCAAATTTTTTTTTGTAACCGATTTGTTTCGAAAATATCTTTACTACTAAAAAACTTTTAAGCCAAAGAATATTCATTTTGTAAAATATTTTTTTAAGTCAGAGAATCTTTATTTATTAAACTAACAATCTGTTATTATAAAATTTCACATAACTTTTTTATTTTTTGGGACAAAAAATCTTTAATTTTAAACAATTTTCTTGAGCTAAAGAATATTTTGTTATCAGCATCATCCATTTTACGTTAAATTTTTTAAAGTATTTTGTTATCCCACATCAATTAGCTAATAAAGTTGATCGTTTTAGAACTTGTATAAATAGGGAGTCTAAAGAGTATACAAATAATACATTTCTTAGCCTTTTGGTCAAGTTCAACTATAATTATTATGCATATCGGAATAATATTTTATTTTTGAAATCGTTAACCTACAGTTACGTGGGTCATAATGTTCTTCCCTAAAGTAATCATACCCTAAAGTTTTATTTTTAGAGAAGAGTAATCGTACCCCTAAAGTTTTATTTTTAGGGAATATATTATTTTTGGGAACGTTAACCTACAATTATGTCATAATGTTTTTCCCTAAAGTAATCTTGACCTTTGGTTATTACGTTAAATATTATCACGTTATGTTTATATAAGTAACCATTCCCCTAAAATTTTATTTTCAGTGAAGCTTTTTTTCTTTTTTTTTTTCAAATGAATATCAAAATGATCAATTTAGTTAAATTTTTTGAGGGTTTTTGTTGTCCCACATCGGTTAGCTTGTATAAATCGGGAGTCTATATACTCGCTGACGTGGGGCGTTGTGGAGGCAATATTTATAAAATAGAGCTCCCGCAATTAACGTTATTAAATCTTTTATTTTTAAGTACACTAAAATTTTTTTGTAACCTATTCGTTTCGAAAATATCTTTACTCCTAAAAAAACTTTTAAGCTAGGAAATATTTCTTTTGTAAACTATTTTTTAAGGCAGAGAATCTTTATTTATTAAATTGACAATACGTTAAATATTATCACGTTACTTTTTTTTTGTTATCAGCATAATCCATTTTACATTGAATTTTTTGAAGGATTTTGTTTTTCCACATCGATAAGCTACTAAAATTGATAGTTTTAAAACTTGTATAAATAGGGAGTTTAAAGAGTATACAAGTAATAAATTTTTAGTCTTTTGGTTAAGTTCAAATATAATTATTAATCATATCGGAATAATATTTTATTTTTGAGATCGTTACCCTACAATTATGTGGGTCATAATGTAATTCCCTAAAATAATCGTACCCCTAAAGTTTTATTTTTAAGAAAGATTTTATTTTTGCGAACGTTTATCTACAATTATATGGGGCATAATGTTCTTCCCTAAAGTAATTTTGGCCTTTGGTTATTACGTTAAATATTTTCACGTTATATATAAGTAACTGTATCAGTAAAGTTTTATTTTTAGAGAAAAGATTTTTTTTTTTCAAATGAATATCAAAATGATCTATTTAGTTAATTTTTTTGAGGGTTTTATTGCCCCACATCGATTAGCTACTAAGCTTGATGATTTTTGAACTTGTATAAATAGGGAGTCTAAAGAGTATACAAATAATATGTGGGTCGTAATTGGGCCCCTCGAGTATTTTTAGGCAGCATTATCTATTTATGTTAAATAATTTTAGCATTTTGACTATACAAATAATACATTTTTGGCCAATAAATCTTTATTTTTTAAACTATTTTTTAAGCCAAAGAATCTTTTGTTAACAAATTAACATTATGTTAGTGGAACTATTTCACGTTACTTTTTATTGTTGGAACTAATCTACTTTTGAGATAGTTTTTAAAATAAATGTAGTCTGATTTTTTCATTTAGTATTCGATTTCTATTTACGTTAAATATTTTCACGTTATTTTGGTTAAGTAATCGTACCCCTAAAGTTTATTTTTTGGAAGATTTTTTCTTTTTACAAATGATTATTATGGTGATCTATTTACGTTAAACTTTTTGAGAGATTTTGTTATCCCATATCGATTAGCTACTAAGGTTGATGATTTAGAACTTGTACAAATAGGGAGTCTAAGGATTATACGAATAATACATCTCTTGACATTTTAGTTAAGTTCAAGTATAATTATGGGCTAATTAGGTAACTAGGTTTTTTTTATTGTACACTAAGTAGGCTTTTACTAGTTTTCCAATTAGTAAATATACCCCTCCATATTTTTTACTGTCCAAACCCTTATTCCCTTCTTCATACCATCCATTCCCCATTCTCCACTGTTCAAATTCCTCGCCCTCTTCGTATAGAAGGAACCCTCCTCATCGCTCCTTTTCCGATCTACATACAAATTTCGATGGAAGATGAAGCGGACATGCAAACATCTTCGGATTCCTATTCTGATGTCGATTTTGACGTCCATGAGGCAAAATCGGTTGAGGAGCACCAAAAGTCTCTCAATGTTGCCGCTCTAGTTAGGTATTGTTGAATACACACATCAGTTACGAGCTTCAATACCTTATTTTACTTCTATTTTTTTCATGTCCTGCTTGCTTCACCTGATTACTGTTTCCCCTTGCTCATCTTACTACATTTTTCGATCTCTTCCTTCTTTTCTTTCTTCATGTGAAATTGCTATTAGGTGCTTGTTTTTCTCTTAATTCAGTTTTTTGTCTTATGAATCCCCAAATTTTAATCAACGCTGCTTGTATTTCTTGCGTCAAATTTCTATTGAATAGACAGCCAAAAAGCTTCGCTTTGACACATTACACAAGGGCATGAGGTGGTCCATCTTTGTAATGCTGGTAAGGTACCAAAATGGTTATTCCTTTATGTAATATCTCATTCAATTCATACAATCTAATATTATCCTCTCTTCTTCATCTCACAGGATCAATATCTTGCAAGATCCAGAGGTGCAACACAGAACTTTTCATCTGTAAGTAAGGTTCCTGTCTAAAGCTACTGCATTTGATTTATACTTGCTCGGTTTGTGGTATATATAAAATATCCGGTATATAATGTCCGGTATGTAATATCCGGTAGGGCTAATTAAACCAGAAAAGGGTGGATGCACCTTCAATGCGTGTACAAGAAACCGTCACACCATCTCCTTGGACCTTCACTGGTAGGGTTGTAAACAGCTTCGGGCTAATTGTTGTGCTGACGATTGGACATGAAAGGTAATCTAGAGGATTTGATTCACATTGAAGCACACATTTATCAATCATCAGCCTTCCCTTCCTGTGGAGCAAGCAGCAACCGAGTTCTGCCCTCACAGTCAAGTTTGATATCTTATAGGTTGAGAGGAACTCCTAGGCCAAATTCTCTAGATTTTTGGTATTTAATTTCTGATATTTAATTTATGATATATAATTTATGGTATTTAATTTTTGGTATTTAATTTCTGGTATGTAATTTCTAGTATTTAATTTATGGTATCTAATTTCTGGTATCTAATTTTTGTATGATAATTTCTGGTATAAAATTTCTGGTATGAAAATTCCGGTATGAGAATTCCGGTATGAGAATTCCGGTATGAGTAATTCAGTCCATAAAATAAAAAAAGAAAATAATAAAAAAAATAAAAAAGGCAAGAAAAATAATAAAAGAAAACAAATTCAATAATTAAAAATTAAAACTTATATTTATATAACAAATAACAAACATCATTTAAGTGTTCTGGTATGTACAATTTTTGTGTGATTTTCTGGTATCCAGTTTTCTGGTATGTAATTTTTTGGTATAAAATTTCTGGTATGTCAGTTTCTGGTATGAAGTTCTGGTATGTCAATTCTGGTATGTCAATTTCTTGTATGTAAATCTAGTAAAAAATTCTGGTATGAAAAAATTCTGGTATGAAAAAATTTTGGTATGAAAAATTCTGGTATTAAAATTTTTCTGATATGAAAATTTTTTTAGTATGTGAAATTCTAGCATGAGAAATAAAAAAGAAAATAAAAAATAAAATAAAAAAGACAAATAAATAAAAAAAACAAATTCATTAATTAAAAAACCAAACTTATACTTACGTAACAAACAACAAGTATTGATTATTCTTTTTTTAATAGAAACAACAAGTATTAATTATTTTTTTTAATAGAGAGGTTAATAATTTTTACCTACTAGTAAATGAAAGTGGTAAAAAATTTGGGGTACACTTTCTTAAACAAAAACTCAAAAAGGCCTAGTATGTCAAATTATCCCTATAATTATTATTCATATCGGAATAATATTTTATTTTTGGGATCGTTTACTTACATATATGTGGGCATAACGTTCTTTTTCTAAAGTAATCGTATCCCTAAAGTTTTATTTTTAGGGAAGATTTTATTTTTGGATCGTTAACCTACAATTATTCTATCTACGTTAAATATTTTCACAATACTTTTATATAAGTAACCGTATCCCTAAAGTTTTATTTTTAGGGAATATTTTTTTTTCTTTTTTTCAAATGAATATCAAAATGATTATTTAGTTAAATTTTTTGAGGGTTTTTATTGTCCCACATCGATTAACTACTAAGCTTGATGGTTTTAGAACTTGTATAAATAGAGAGTTTAAAGAATATACAAATAATACATTTCTTGGCGTTTTGGTGAAGTTCAAGTATAATTACTATTCATATGTAACGACCAATTTTTTTCGTTACGCTTTGATAGAGTTAGAGAAGTTTAGGAAACGAATAAAAATTTAGTGATACTACGACATACCAGTTTATTTATGAAAGTCGTTTAATTAAGTACCTTGTTCTAAGTTTCGGGACGAAACTTATTTTAAGGGGTACTGATGTAATATCCGGAATTTTTATTCCGTTTAATTTCGAATCAAATCGGAATTAAACGGAATAAAAATTCCGGATATTACATCAGTACCCCCTTAAAATAAGTTTCGTGTAAGGAAAACCATTGGAAGTTTTAAAGCAGTTTAAAAGTGACTGATGAACTAGTTTTTCTCATCCTATTGGAGAGTGTAGCTTCGGTTTTCCACGGAGACTAAGTTTGGGAACTGAGTTTGAGAATTTCAGTTGGAGAGATACCTACCAGACACGAGTTAGGTCATCAGATTAGAGGGTCAAACAGTTGAGCCGGATAATATCAATGAGATATCCGGTAATCACTCTAGAACGTGGTAGCAGGCGCTTGTGATCTAAGTACCTGAAAAGATTTAAGATTTAGTGTTTTTATGAGAAGCCGATAAAGCTACCTAAGATATTGGGGATAGTAAGAGTCGTAACAGTTCAAAGACTTATGTAGCGATAGTTGTAACCTCGGGAATAACGAGTTAGGGCTTGACCTTGTATGCGTGATATTGTTTGACTGCTTGTTTATTTCATGATTGAGTGTTTAGTCAATGATGTGTTCTTTTGGTAACCTTGATGTGCGGGATACTTAGATGTGGAAACGACAAGACTTTTGTGTAGTGACCAAACACACCATTTTGGTGCCTTAAAGGCCGATCAGGATTGTCTTACCCTAAGTTTCGGGTCAAAACTTATTTTGAGGGAGATCTGATGTAACGACCGGTTTTTTTTCGTTACCCTTTGATAGGGTTAGAGAAGTTTAGAAAACGAATAAAAATTTAGTGAGACTACGACATACTAGTTTATTTATGAAAGTCGTTTAATTAAGTACCTTGTTCTAAGTTTCGGGACGAAACTTATTTTAAGGGGGTACTAATGTAATATCCGGAATTTTTATTCCGTTTAATTCCGAATCAAATCGGACTTCGAGCCGTTGACGGTTTCCCATTCTATCTAGTATTTCTTTATTCACAAATTTCATCATTTTATGTAGAATTTAATTCACATAAAATGATAGAATTATATCAAACCCTAACTCTTATATTTATTTATCATTTTATGTAAAATTTAATTCACATAAACTGATAGAATTATATCAAACCCTAATTCTTATAATTATAATTATCATTTTATATAGAATTTAATTCACATAAAATGATAGAATTATATCAAACCCTAATTCTTATAATTAATTCTTAACAACGACTTTAGACGAGATCATGACAAGGCTGAGACGAGACCGCGACAAAGCTGTGACGAGACCGCGACAAAGCTGTGACGAGACCGCAACAAAGTTGTGACGAGATAATGACAAAGCTGAGACGAGGTCATGACGAAGCCCGACAAATTCGTGACAAAGCCATGCATGGCTACGACAAGCTGCTGACAAGGTTTCGACAAGTTTTGACAAACTCAGCCCACATAATTTTGACTCTTATTTCAAGCCCATCTCTTCTTTGTTGCAGCCCATACTTTGGCCCTTTTTGCTTCGGCCCAACCTCATGAAGGAGCAGCTTGCGTCGACCAGCTACACGAAGAGATCAGCAAGGCCGGCTGTTACGGATCCTCTTTCCTTCCCTCTTAACTGTCCACTCTCTCTCCTATCGTGAGATCCGATGATCCTTGCCTGTTCCGATCCTTCCTATCTCGCACAATCTGGCCGATTACTCGACATCTCTGCACGCCGCTTCAGCCCAACGTACCAGCTTCCTCCCTCCTCTCCGTCTTCTGCACACCAACGACAACAGCGCTGGGCTGCAGGCGGCCGTCCTCGCTTCGTCCTCTCTGTCGCCTCCTGCAGACTCGACAAAAGCCGCACCCTTCTTCAGCCCTTCAATCTCGCAACAGAAGCCGTCTCCTGGACTGGACCTTCCCCTCACCTCATGCGAGCAATGGACAAGCATCCCTTCCGAGTCAGCCTCTCTTCCAGATATACCAAGCCTTGTAGCCTTTGAAGATCTAGGATTGGAACTGGAGACGAAGGCCATGCTTCTCCCTCTTGGCACTCACGATCTGGATCCCAAGCAGTGACTCCTAATCTTTCCTCTTCTGTGAAAGAACTAGCTCGACAACAGTCTTGGCTCACCTTCTTACTTCCCTTCGAGTTTCGGAATCGGGTAAGGTTGATACCTTTCTCTTCCCTGCACTTCCTTACACACCTTTCATGTCTAATGAATGCCCATTATGTCTCCTAATCATGCTCAGAACATCCATAGAAGAAACAGTGAAGATATAGGAGTTTTCTGAATTTCCGGAAGTGACGAGCAGTCAACTTCGGGTCCAATTTTGGGTAAGCTAAACTACTTCTTTTTGGCTGATTTTCGGATATGTCATAGACAGTATTGCATAGTAATCATACTAAAATTTTAGATGAATCCATGTTACAGTTTGAGAGTTATAGTGTTTCAAAGTTGACTGCTCCAACAATTTTTATAACCGTGCTGAGTGTTGGGAAAAACAGCATGTGATGCTGTTTTGTGAGATCGTTTTGAATAGGCTTTTGATATTTGTTGGACTTGAATTTTGGATATGATGTAGTTGACATATTGTAGTAGAACATATCAAAATTTGGGATAAATTCAGCGAGTGGTTTATGAGTTATGATTTTTCAAAGTTAAGACAGTGTGCTGTTCTGTTAAGTGTTTGCTGAATTTCCAAAAACTGTGTTGATCAGTCAAGTTTGACCATACTTTTCGATGCCTTAGAGATAAGATCCACCGTTCAGTTTTTGGGATGTTGTTTAATGCCTTGCATAGGTTAATATGTCAAAAGTTGGGATGAATCCAACGGTGGGATTTAGAGTTATAGAGGCTCAAAATGGACTTGTTGTACAATTAGAAAATATACTCAGATTTTGGCTAAGTATAGAAAATTTCAAGTGTTGTAACCAACTTTGGAAATTTTTGTAGAAGTGATGGTTGAACAGTTTTAAAAAATTCTTGCTCCTAGGAGTAGATGAGATATCATAGATGATCTAGGGAATTATTTCGGAATTTTTATAAGATTGTTCGAATTTTGTATTTGAAGCCGAAGTTGGACCTTAACGATCTTTCCGAAAATAGGAAAATGGGTAAATTGTCAGTTTGTAACCAAACCCATCTTTAGGATTTAGAATATGACTCTTTAGTTTCAAATAAGAGTTTAGGCATGAATTATGGAATTTTTGGAAGTTTTAGGACCAAGGGTAAAATCGTCATTTTACCATAAGTTGGTACTGTATTAAATTCTTATCTAATAAGATCTACTACCTTAGAAGTCTTAGACTTCTAATTACCTAGAAAGTGTGTTGACACACTTGCCTCCTTTGACAGACAACCGAGTTATACAGTTACAGATTGAGTTGTGATTAAGAGAGTCGAGATCTAATTCAGGTAAGTCCACGGACTTACTTAGCTGGCTTCTTGTGTGAGTGTAATGTGTATGAGTGGTGTTTGTTAGTTATGATAAATAACAAAACCGGATTAGGCCGACTTTATTATTTACGTAATTGACCCAAGTGTATGATAACGGGTCGTGACATCATCTGCCTAGCTCTTGCGAGAGTCTAGGAGGTTCCCTGCGACCATCTCAGTCAGGTAGACGGTCAAATGCATTAGTACCATTCCGCGTTGGTAAACGGGGATAGGGGCGAGGTTTTGGAATCCCTCGTGTCACAAAATAAGTATCATTAGTAATAACCTATCACCTAATTAAAGATAATAAAAGGATTGAGTGTTGCATGTTGATTGTATATGTTGTGTGTTTGTGCTTTTACCTTTATACTTATGCATAGAATGTTAGCTAACGGTTTTATACCGCTTGTAGATGTCTTGCAGGTTAAGACAGTTGTAGAGAGATCCGGAGGGAATGGTCAGCCGGGTCCACGTACTTATTTAGTTGGAGGACGGGGATGTCTTCTGTTCTTCTTATGTGTCGTTTTGATACCTTTTCTTTGTAAGGCTAATACATATTCTTTATGTATATATTGTTTAAAGTTTTCAAATGTTTTAAATACTTTTGTGCCTTGTTGTAAGATCTTAGTAAAATTGTTGTCAAACTAAGGTCGTGACCCATTGTGAGGTCCTAACTAGTAGCTCCTCGAGTTCTCAGAATTTGGGGTGTTACAACATATATGAGTAATATTTTATTTTTTGGATCGTTAACCTACAACTATGTGGGTCGTAATTGTGCACCTCGAGTTTTTTTAGGCAACCTTATCAATTTACGATAAATATTTTTAGGATTTTGATTATACAAATAATACATTTTTGGCCAATCAATCTTTATTTTTTAAACTATTTTTTAAGCTAAAGATCTTGTGTTAACAAATTAACAATATGTTAGTGAAACTGTTTCACGTTACTTTTTATTATTGGAACAAATCTATTTTTGGATAATTTTTTAAATAAAAATTAATGTAGTCCGATTTTTTCTGTTAGTTTTCGATTTCTATTTACATTAAATATTTACACATTATTTTGGTTAAGTGATCATACTCCTAAAGTTTATTTTTTGGAAGATTTTTTTTCTTTTTTTACAAATGATATTATGCTAATCTATTTACATCAAATTTTTTGAGAGATTTTGTTATCACACATCAGTTAGCTACTAGGTTGATGGTTTTAGAACTTGTATAAATAAGAAGTCTAAGGATTACACGAATAGTTTATTTTCTTGGCCTTTTAGTTAAGTTCAAGTATAAATATTATTCATATCGAAATAATATTTTATTTTTAGGATCGTTAACTTACATTTATGTGGGCATAAAGTTCTTTTCTAAAGTAATCGTACCCTTAAAGTTTATTTTTAGGGAATATTTTATTTTTGATATCGTTATAATGTTCTTTCCTAAAGTAATCTTTATTTACGTTAAAAATTTTCACGATACTTTTATATAAGTACCCCTAAAATTTTATTTTTAGGGAATATTTTTTTTTTCAAATGAATATTAAAATGATCTATTTAGTTAAATTTTTGAGGATTTTTATTGTACCACATCGATTAGCTACTAAGCTTGATGATTTTAAAACTTATATAAATAGGGAGTCTAAAGAGTATACAAATAATACATTTTTTGGCGTTTGAAATGTTTTATTTTTTGGATCGTTAACCTACAATGATGTGGATCGTAATTTTGCCCCTCCAGTTTTTTTAGGCAGTCTTATCTATTTACGTTAAATATTTTCAAGATTTTGAAAATATGTTAACAATGTGTTAGTGAAACTATTTCACGTTACTTTTTATTGTTGGAACCAATCTATTTTTGAGATAATTTTTTAAATAAAAATAAATGTACTCCGGTTTTTCTGTTAGTTTTCGATTTCTGTTTACATTAAATATTTTCACGTTATTTTGGTTAAGTAATCGTACCCCTAGGGAAGATTTTTTCTTTTTTTCAAATGATTATTAGGCTAATCTATTTACGTTAAACTTTTTGAGGGATTTTATTATCCCACATCGATTAGCTACTAAGGTTGATAGTTTTACAACTTGTATAAATAGGAAGTCTAAGGATTATACGAATAATACATTTCTTGGTCTTTGTTTAAGTTCAAGTATAATTATTATTCATATTGGAATAATATTTTTTTTTGGAATCGTTAACTTACAATTATGTGGGCATAACGTTCTTTTCTAAGGTAATCGTACCCTAAAGTTTTTGGAAGATTTTATTTTTTGGATCCTTAAACTACAATTATGTGGGTCGTAATGAACTTAAAATATTTTCACGTTACTTTTATATAAGTAACCGTACTCCAAAAGTTTTATTTTTAGGGAAGATTTTTTTTTTCCGTTTTTTCAAATGAATATCAAAATGATCTATTTAGTTAATTTTTTTGAGGGTTTCTATTGTCCCCACATCGATTAGCTAATAAGTTTGATGGTTTTAGAACTTGTATAAATAGAGAGTCTAAAGAGTATACAAATAATACATTTCTTGACGTTTTGCTTAAGTTCAAGTATAATTACTATTCATATCTGAATAATATTGACGTGGCGCCTCCACGGTTTTTTTCCCGGATTAAATCTTTTCATCAAATTACAAATTAAGCTATTAAATATTTTTTTATTAAACCATAAATATTTTGTAAAATATGGAATTTGCTATCCACATCGATTATCAAGAAAACATGACCCTTTGAGAAGTTGTATAAATAAACACAAAAAGTTTGATGATTAATGTTATCTTCTGAGTTTACAATTATTTCGTTTTCTATCAATAATATCAAGCGATAACTTTTGAGCTTACACTTAGATCAAGTTTATCTTCTTCTTTTCCAGAATCGGACTGTCGCTCAAATTTTTGAGGTTTCACGACAAATTTTATCTTCTGAATTTGTATTATATTATATTTGCACAATTTTATTTATTTTTTGAATCAATTTATTTTGAATATATTTTTGCATTGCATAGATGTCGTTTATTATTTGACATTTATTAATATTGTGATTTTTATAATATAGATATAGTGAACACTTTTTGGTTTGGTATGCTCCCAAATGTAATCATATATATATATATATGACGAACTAGGTCAATAATTATGTTGTTATCATTATAAGCATATACTTTATTACAAAAAATTCATAATCAAATCAACAAAATATAATAAGAAAATAACATCTATAAAATATCATTATAAGCGTATGCTAGTTTTTAATAAAGCAAAACGTAAAGTCATGATTAGGGGTTAGAATAAGATAATATATTTCATAATTCTACTAGGTGTGTAAAATGCTAAACTGATAATAAATATTTGCATATGGAGTATTTCTTTAAAATATTAGCATATGCAATTGAGAGTATTTTGTTTCTTACTTTCTTAGTACATAAATAAATAAATAGTGTATTACCCGTGTCTCTGCAGGAGATTTTTTAATATTGTTACACAATACATTGTATTTAATTTTAAGTTTATTTTTTTATTTTTTATTTTCTTTTTTTGAAAACGGAAAGCGGTTCGAACTATTAGACGGCGCGCCGTCTAGTGGATCGAAAGTCTTCTCTTATTAGAACAAACATAAGGGCCTAAACTGGAAGCGTGCAACGCTCGTTCCCTCCATCGCTGAAATCCCTTGTTCCAGAGAAGCCTGCAACGCTCCATCAAAGCGAAGCCCTCTTTTTGGCACAGTTTCATAGCCCGCTATCACAGTCAATAGGAAGGCGACGATCGTGTGCAGAAATGGCGAAGGGTGGTTGTTGTGGAGAGATAGGAGTATGCAATTTGAACCTACGAAGCAGTAAATAGCAACATCTCAATCCATTTGCGACACAGAAAGGGTCCAATGCACAATCGGGTCTCAAAACAAACTTTCTTAAATGGTGATTGATCTACGCCTGCAAAGTGTTCGATGAAATGTTTTTGAGGTTTTTTTATCTAGTTTGGCATGAAGATAGATTTCTTACCCTATGGATTGTCGTCCGTCACGTGTTTGATGAAATGTCTCTAGGAATTGCCGGTTCTGATATGACAACGGATGGTAGAGGTTTCCTTCATTGTCCTTTTAGGTCATTTCAAGGTTGTCGGGATGGAGTAGAGGGAAGAAAAGGTTTCTCTTGTTTGGTTTCTCATCTTAAAAGGCAACATTTTTGTTCCGAAGATAACAAAAATGTGATTCGCGACACTATTGAGAATAACCTTGATGTTTTTGTGGCTTTTGAGGAGTCCTTGGCATATCTTGGGTTGTGGTTATGCAGGCGTTGTATGAGTATGCATGCTTTGAGTCATGCATGTCATCACTCTGATGGTTCCGTTCGTGTTGCTTATAAGGACGGAATGATAAGAAGCTACATTTTGGGTATCTCGAAGCCGGTCGTGGGAGAGTTGTCTGTTGCGGTTATTGAGGAAGGGTTGGTATTTTATGCGGGTTTGCTCGATAGAGTTTTTCGCATTCCTATCACTACTGTGAAGAGTATCCCGCATAACTGTCGTCTTGCTTTCTCTCAAGCTCTAAAGGGTGCTCTTCAGAGAGTGGTCGCTGAGCCATGTTCTGTGGATGCTTGGGTTGCGTTGCTTCTTCTTCCTCGGTGCACTTTGCAAGTGTTCAGGCCTTCGAATAGGAGAGATAGTAGATCAGGGAGTAGAAAGTCTATTCAACAACAGCGGATCATGCAGTCTCTGGCTTTGTGGGGTGAGGACGGCGGTATCGACAAGCTAGTGCGGGGTTTGTTAGACCATTCTGAGCATGAGTTTTCGGCAACTACTAGGGTCGCCTCAACGGATGGTGATAGACAGAGAGTGAGACCTAATATCAAGCAGTGTCTTCGCAAGGTCTCTGATGGACATTTCACGGCGGCTGTTAAGGTTTTGTTCTCTTCTGGTGTAGCTTCGTTTGATGATGAGACTGTGAAGGTTTTGGAGGCTAAGCACCCCTTCAAGTCTCCACCTTCTCGGGCATGTGAGGTTTTGAAATCTCCCTTTGTTGCTGATGTTGATTTGATTCTTAGGTGTATTAAGTCCTTTCCCAAAGGTACTTCTTGCGGCATGGATGGTCTGAGGGCACAACACGTGTTAGATGCTATGTATGGGGATGGTTCCGCTATTGTTGTTGATCTTCTACGAGTTATCTCATCTGTTGTTAATCTGTGGTTGGGAGGCAGATGTCCGGGAAGTTTGGCGGAGTTTGTGGCTTCTGCTCCTCTTACGCCATTATTGAAGCCTGACAATGAGATTCGACCCATTGCATGGAGGCGGTTGGTTTCTAAGGTTGCCATGAAAGGGGTGAGTAAAGATATGACAACCTATCTAGCGGATTTTCAGTTTGGAGTAGGCGTGTCTGGTGGTGTAGAAGCTATTTTGCATAGTGTCAACAGGGTTTTGAACGAGCGGCATGATGATGGTTTGCTTGCTATGCTTGCCGTGGATTTCTCGAATGCTTTTAATCTTATTGATAGGACAGTATTGCTTCGTGAGGTGAGGAGAAGATGTCCATCTATTTTTTTATGGGTTGAGTTTTTGTATGGTCAACTTGCTCGATTGTATCTGAGAAATAGATTTATCTGGTCATCCACAGGAATTCAGCAAGGTGACCCCTTAGGGCCACTTCTTTTTGCGCTTGTCTTGCATCCACTTGTGCACACTATCCGTAACAACTGCAAGCCTCTTCTTCATGCTTGGTATTTAGATGATGGGACAATCATTGGTCGATCGGAGGATGTGGCTAAGACACTTGGTATTATTTTGGAGGTTGGTCCGAATTTTGGACTTGAGTTGAATGTTAAAAAAACTGAGTTATTTTGGCCTTCATGTGATGGTTCGAAGCTTCGAGACGGGTTATTCCCTAGAGACATTGCGAGACCATCTTTGGGGTTGAAGTTGTTGGGAGGGGATGTGAGTAGAGATAGTGGGTTTATTAAAGAATTGGTTATGAAGAGAGCTGATAAGGCATTGGAGTTGATGCGTCTTCTCCCTCAGCTTAGGAACCCGCAGAGTGAGCTTCTCTTACTTTGTTCGTGTTTGGGTGTAGCAAAGATGTTTTTTGGCCTGAGGACTTGTCAGCCAGAGCATGTGAAGGATGCGGCATCTTGTTTTGACGTGGGACTTCGTGAGTCGATTGAGGATATGGTGGTTTGTGGGGGTCCTTTTTTCGGAGATCTTCAATGGCGGTTGGCTTCCTTGCCTATTTGTCGTGGAGGGCTCGGTTTGTACTCTGCTATGGAGGCGTCTTCTTACGCTTTTTTTTGCCTCCAAAGCTCAATCTTAGGTGCTCCAAGACCATATCTTGCGTGATAGTGGGCTATCCGGTATGGATTCAGTTTTTTACAAAGCTTTAGATGACCTACATGTGGCTATCCCGGAGTTCGACCTTTCCAACTTTACTAGTAAGAACACCGTCCCCCCTAAGCCCCAACATATTTTGGCGGATGCTCTTTTTGGTAAAATTGTTCAGGAGATGGTTGAGAGGTTTGATATGACTAATAGACAACAAGCAGTTTTCGGATGTCTGCAAGCGCCGCATAGCCAAGATTTTCTTCTTGTCATTCCCATCGATGGACTTGGTCAATGCATGTCCCCTGTGGAGTACCGCTCCATTCTCAAGTACCGACTTATGATTCCGCTTTTCTCAGCTGGTGAGGTTTGCCCATTTCCTAATTGTCGGAGGGTGTTGGATGCTTTTGGGGAGCATGCTGTACATTGTAAGGAACTTCCTGGCTTCAAGTATAGGCATGATCTGGTTCGTGATGTTCTTTGTGATACCTTTAGACGGGCCGGAATTTCTGTAAAGAAAGATGCACCTATGAACTTCTTGACTGATCTGCGGGATGGAAGGTCGACATTGCGGCCGGCTGATGTTTTGGTGTTTGGTTGGAGTGGAGGGAAGCATGCATGTATTGATTTGACGGGGTCTCACCGCTTGTGGGATTAGGGAACGGACCTTTTGTTGTGGGTCAGGCAGCTTGTAGAGCGACATCAGCTAAGGTGGCCAAGCATGGAAGGGCATGTGTTGAAAACCAACACGTTTTTCTTCCATTTGCTTTTGACACGTTTGGTTTTTTTGCACCCGATGCTGTTGATATTCTCAAGAGGGTGCAAAGAGTTATGCATAGTAATATTATGTCCTCTAGATTTGTAGATGTTGTTTTTAAAAGGTTAGATTTTGCCATCCAAAAAAGGGTAGCGGCGCAACTTGTTGCTCGCTTACCTTCTACTTCTATGTAAATAGTAATACCGTATAAATAAAAATTAATTGACCAACCAAGCGCTAAAAAACAGATCACTACTAAATAGACTTGGTGGGTTAAAAGTTCTTATTAGAACAATAAGTGTACCTTTATCATCAGGATCATTGCCAATTTCTCAGCTGCCTGCTGAGAGAAACTTGTTTTGCCTTCACATCTCTTCCAGTGTGGCCTCATTTGACGTTGCTCTAGTGCCACCCATCTTCATCTTCTCCCAATAAACAAAAATAAAAAAATCGCAGTACAAGTTAGCCTTTCAAATTAAACTACCATTCCAGATCAACCAAAGATGAAACAGTTCATACCACCAAAGAAATTTGGAACAATATTGGATTGAAAGAAAAAGGGTACCTTCATGGCTTCTCATCTCGATTTCCACTTTGCATCCAAGGCATGGACAATGAAATTTGGTGGGTCTTTTCTTCATGTTCTTCAATTCTCCCACCATTAGGAAGAAGACCATCGGTAGCCATCTCAGTAATCAAGTTAAGAACTGCATCCATGTTACCTTCTTTATGGTTAATTTCCACTAAAGTTTTTGCAAATTCGGCATCACTAAGCTTACAACTTTTCATTGTATTATGTATTGTTTCACCTAGCTCTTTGTTCATTTCCTCTCTCAAAAGGGCTTTAAGCAATGCAAGTACCGTAACAGCATGAGGCATGAAACCTAATCGAACCATTTCACTGTACAATTCATATGCCTTGAGAACATCTCCACTCTTACAGTGGCCATGTATGAGAACATCATAGATTGCATTATTAGGCTTGTAACCCTTTTGATTCATTGATTCGAATACTCTATCTGCTTCGTTCATTAAGCCTTTCATACAAAAACCCTTAATAAGTCCATAAGCATTTTTGAATTGAGTGTTACTGCAACTCTCAATCAGAGTATTATATGTGATGTCAACAGGGACTCGGTCTTCTAAAAATAGCTTCATCAAAAGCTTCTTTGCTTCTCTTGTCCGAGCTTTTTTTGTTAGTCCATTAATAAGAACACTGTATGTAACAACATCAGGGAGAAACCCTTTCTGTATCATCTCATTATGCAGTTTATGAGCCTGCTTGATGTCACCTTCTCTACAGAAAGCATCTATCAATGTTGTATAAGTAAACTCATCCGGTTTTAGAGCAGCAGATAACATCTCATCGAAAAGCTCACATGCTTGATGAAGCCTCTTATCGACGCAAAGTCCTTGTATAAGTGTAGAATAGGTTATAGTATCTGGCAAGATACCATTTGCAACCATCTTTTGCTTCATTTGGAATGCCTTGTCCAATTCTCGGTTGTTGCAAAATCCGGATATTATTGCACTATAACTCACAACATCAGGTGTCAATCCTTTCTCTACCATGTCATTAATCACATTCAATGCGTCCTCCATCTTACCCAAGGCACAATGCCCATTGATGAATGCATTGTAGGTCACCTTTGAAGGCAGAAACCCACTTTCAATCATCTGTTTCAAGAACTGATATGCTTCTTTCAGAAAACCCAGCTGAGAAAATCCATCGATTAGGGTTGTGTAAGTCCTCTGATTCGGTTGAAGCCCTTTACTACGCATCTGATCAAGAAACTGCATTGCACGAGTCATGTTCTTAGCCTTGCACATCCCATTGATCAAAGCTGTGTAGGTCACAACATCCGGACAAAGTCCATTTCTTACCATCTCTTCATGCAAAAGATGTGCCTGGTGCAAATTTCCCTCTTTGCAATAACCATTAACCATTGTGTTGTATGTCACCTCATCAGGTACAAGACCTTTTCTTTTCATCTCACCGATCACATTATTAGCCTCCTGTATCGTTCCACCATTGCAAAGTCGATTAATGATGACATTATAAGATACCAAGCTTGGATCCATATGATTCACTGTCATTGATTTCAACATCAAAAATGCATTTTCAATATCGCCTGCTTTACAATATGCATCCATGAGTGTGTTGTAAGTAACCACACTTAGCAAACACTCATTTTTTTGCATCTGCTCAAAATACTCGACAGCCTTGCCTAATCCACCTACCCCACAACAACCCTTAATCATAATGTTGTAAGTATATATATTCGGTGAAACCCCAGTTTTCAACATATCGTTATATAATCCCTCAACCATTGATAAGGCCATCCCTGATCTGATCATGGAATCCAGAACTGAATTGTACGACAGAACACTCGGCATAAAACCTTGATCTTTAGCAAGATCAATAGTATTCAAAGCCGCGTCCAACATATTTAAACTAGAGTAAGATTTCACCATCAAATCAAAGACAGCCGAGCTAGAACAAAAGGCATGGTAAGACTCTCTAAGGCAATTAATGATGAAAATGAATGAGTCACCATTTGTATTGGCAGCTTTCTCTTGTTCCCTGATGAGGTCTTGCGCAAGGGATTGTGCGGTTTTGAAGAGCTTGAACCTAGTGAGGATATGAAGGGCATGACATTTGCACTGGAGATTGAAGAAGTGGTGAGGGGTAGCCCAGTTAAGGAACTTAAGAATGATAGTTTTGTCTGACTGTGATCGCCGGAGCAGTTGGGAAGCTGCAGAAGATGTAAATTGTGGAAGCAAGGATGGGAGCTGATGAGGATGTCGCTTAAGGAAGATGATGGCTTTGTCTGCAAGGTAGGTGTCAGTGGAGGATGAGGTAGATACAAGGCGGTGACAATTGTGGTGTAGGGTAGCTGAGGAATGGACCTTTCTAAGGAACATTCTCGCTTCCTTTTTTCCCTTTAACCTTCTTGGCAATCAGGATTAGTTAAACCTACATTCATTTCAAATATCAGCTCCAACCTCATCTCATCCTCCTCAATTCCAAAGAAAATATCGTTTTAAAGCTGTCATGTACAAAAGAGAGGCAAAATTATGAGATTAGGTTATCACTCTAGACTCTCTCATTGTCTTCCTGCAGTGGCTTATCATTCAAATTGAGTTACGGTTTGAATGTCCACTCCAACAATCACTGCATTTTCATTTTTAGTGTCTCAAATTGGCTTTTCTATGCAGCTTCTCTAACAATTTAGCTACAGCAGAAGCTTAATTCATTGCTCATAATCGCTAATAGTTCAATTTGCAATGCAAGAACTCAAAATAAATTTCCTAATAATGTATTCCCAATTATTAGCAACCAAAACATTATCAGATTTCAAACATTCAACAAGTCGAAGGCAATTCACATGATGTTCAGTTCTCGATTATCTCTGTTTGCATGAAAAATGGGAACCAGAAAGGAAACAATAAAGAGATAAAGTAGAGAGATCACCACTCCTAACGGAGAGTAAAGCAGAAGCATACAAGGCGTTGTGGTGGGCCTGTCGCCGGATGTGAGGTGGTGTCGCCGCCGCCGGAGTTTTACCCTCTCTTCTGGAAGAATATTTTTTATTAGCAATGGAATTGTTATCAGGAACGACTCAAACGAGGAGAGTAGCGAATCGAAACGAAAACAAAAAGAAAAAAAGTAGGACTCTAAATAAATAACTATAAAACCAATATAAACTATTAAATTATAAAAAAAATCAAAAAAAATAAATATAAATAATAATTTTAAAAATAATAAAATCTTAAACTTGAACAAGAAATAACTTAATAATAATGTTGCAAACTAAGGGCCTGTTTGGTATTAGATGGGGTTTCTTTTTTTAGATTCTTCTAGATGGAGTTTCTTGAGATTCTTGGAGATTGTTGTATATGGGTATTCTTATAGATTGTATTTTACGTATAATTTTTGCGTTTGGTATAAGATTATTGGTATAGATTGTTTACGTTTAATTGGCCAAAATGCCCTCATTTTTTTTGGATGAGCAGCCCTTCTCCTTCGTTATTCTTCTTCTGCTCTTCGCTTCTACAGCCCTTCTCCTTCTGTTCTCTCCATCTTCGCCTATCGGAGTTCTGCGCTCACCACTGCCGATCATGCAATATGCTATTAAAATCCCTAAGAAACTGTTCAAAACTGAATCTAGCATCCCCAACAAGATAATCATAAAAAAGATATGATCAGCCAGAAAAGAAGAAAATTATCGTACAGTTACGGTAATAGGTTGTCCAACTTGAACATCTTTGGAACCTTCAGGTATCAATATCTTTGACAAATACCTGCAGTTGTTGGCAACCTACACGTCAGATGCAAATAAAATAGAACATTTCAGAATAAGAACCCACCACTGGTGCAACAAGAGAGTGATTTTTTCAACCCTAGTTTCAAAAATATTATAGCACTTAATCATATATATGATTTGTTTTATGTCCTACTCTACTTTTCAGCATCACCATTCAAGGATAAGTTTAACCAAAACTAAGAATATTCCAATTTGATGCTGATTTGAACAAATTGCATAAACATTGAGTGTAGGGAAGGAAACAAAGAGAAAAGAAAGAGAAAGAAGAGAGTGCAAACACAGAAATTCACATAAACAAGTTATACATGCAGATAACAGCCACAAAATACACAGAAAGATCAAAGCATAGATCCCAAAATAAAGATCATAAATTTAGCAAATAATGAGGGGAAATGGTCTAGTTACACGTGATTAATGTTCAGTGCAGAGAAGCAAATTACCCCTCTTCAAGACTCTCAAACTCTAGTGTGGCCTTGTCAGTCTCTATTTCACATAGGACATCACCAACTTCTATCTGTAAAGTTCAATTTAAGCAACCATTAAAAAAGGATGATATTTTATTCTCACATTCATACAAGATCATAACAAATTCTAAAAACTCACTCATGCATCAGATGCACTTACTTTATCTCCTTCTTTCTTCCTCCACTTTGCAATATTACCTTGGTTCTGTGCTAGGATAAGCATATCGAATATAGACAAGAGGATTAATACAAAACTAGGATTAGGAAGTGCAAGTCAGGAAATCATTCATAGCAACACAAAAACATACCATTGTAGGAGATAATGCAGGCATTTCAACAACGGTATGGGATGGAGCTTCTGTAATATGGAGAATAATGCAGGCACATTATCGATTTCACCAATATTACAGGAAGTATGGGACAGAAAAACTGAGCAACTATCATAGAAATCAAATAGGAGAACAGGTTTCTTAATTTCAAAAAACAACTATACCTGCACATGACATATACCGGAAGCCAAATTGCAACTGTAAAATAAAAAAGGTAACAGAATTAGATTTGGATGGGAAGATGGGAGCCATGTTTGGTCAACAAACTGGTATAATTCTAGAACAAACCTTGAGAAAGTCACCATTACAACCATTGGTGTTGCATAAAGAACTAGGCCTGAAAAATAAAGGTGCTGAAGAATCTAAGTTGCATGGAAAGGAATTTGAATAAAAAAGAAGCAAAAAACTAAAAATGGCCAAGAGGCACACACAGCATACTGTAATAAGCAGAAAAAACTTCAATTCAGATTTATTACTGAGCAGCACAGGCTAAATATCCAAATTCCATCCCCCTTCTACCTACAGTTCATTGCTCAAAACAGAAGGGAAGAAAAAGGCGGCCAATTTAATCAATCTCATCGAGCTATGATTCAACCTACACAGTTGATCATGATATCCTGAAGTTCTAGTATTGTGTTAAACACACCTCGTGATTGTAAAGTATTTCACTAATACTGTAATTAGGAATCCTATTATAATTGCCACTGACTATTGTCCAAAAGAAGGATTTTAGTTTCAGTAAATAGTAACTTCAAGCTTCAAGGAAATGTAGCACTAATATCTTGCATTTAACGAAAGAGGGAAGAAAACCTGCCTGAATGGACTGCTACAATCATCAATAAATGGGTCTTTCAAACCAGAAAGCCTGCAATTGAAAATTTTTGATAACAATAATAAGAATGCTTGGATTGGAAAAGAAACAAGAAAAGGGTAACGTAAAATACTTAACAGTGACTAGAAAAAAATGAAACGAGATTCAGCACGAGAACAAACCACCCCCTACTAATTTATGAAGGTCAACTGAAATGTCAAAAGTAGCACATATTCATCCTGTGATAAACAATTTCATTTTTAAGCAGCACATCCACCAAAAACCTAAGTTCTGAATCTAAAAACTACACATTGAGCAATAAACCAGCAGTTCGTTCAATTGAAATCATTAGCTCCACAGTCAGAACAACTGTACTTACAGAATCCCACACCTAACTCGAATTAAACGAAAAATATTCTTCCTCGTCAAATCAAACGATCATAGATTTCTGTATTTAAATTCCACTGAAACTCGATCACAAAAGAGGATTTTCGTTCAACTGCATCTAAGATCGAAGGACTTCCGTTGACAGGCGGAATAACGACTAGAAATCTAAAATACATCAACAGCTAAGTATTCTTCAAAGAGTGAGAAGTCGAGCTTCGCAGCTCCAAAAAGCGAGCAAGAAGAGAACTGAAGGGTGAGCACTTTCGAGAACGAGAGACTGGAGGAACGAGAGACTAGAGGAACGAGAGAGAAGGGTGAGCACTTTCGAATGGGTAAACGATAGAAGATAGAAGAGAGTGAAGGGTATGAGAGGTAAAAAAAATAATCTATCCCATAAAATCTCGAAGAAGCTTGGCTCCACAAGCTTCTTTTTTCGGTATTCTTTTGGCAAAAGAATACCAAAAAAGAATACAATACAAAATGGCCAACCGATACCAAACATGCATAAAAATTGTAACCCGAAGAATACACCTAAAATGAATCTAAATGAATCCCTATGAATCTAATACCAAACAGGCCCTAATACTCGTATTCAATATTTACAAATTGTTAGATACATTGAACTAGTAATATGTTATTCGTTTATCGATCTTCACTAAATTTCACAAATTTAACTTAATTACGTATTCAAAAAATTTTAATTAATGAGAGCTTCAATAAATTTATAAACTTACTAAAATCCAAAATAATCTCTCAGCTTCGTTTAGTGATGTATTTTGTCTATTTTTCTAGTTAAAATACAATAAAATATATGAGTAAAATTTTAAAGTTGAAGAGTTAGTTTATGAAATAAAAATTAATATAATTCGTTTGTTAAGTATAGATTTATTAGTTAAATAACATGTTTATGATTATATATTAAGGTATCGCATTTTTAATTATATTTAAGATTTGAATAGCCCAACTATTTGGTCGGACTGAAAAAGTCAAGTCGAGTCTGCTTAGTTTGTCCGAAAAAATGTGTAAGTTTAAATTAAGGGGTGGAATCCGGTCATAATGAAGATCGAAAAGTTTAACCCGGGTTGAATATGGTCAAGCCAAAAAGCCCAACCAGCCCACAAGTCTGACCGGATTAATATAAAAAAATATATTACATTATATGTTATTATTAGTGGTTTTTGTCAAAGTCTAATATAGATGGATCGTCAAACGAGAGTCATGTGCATACAATCGAACATGGGCATAATTGACAATAGGAAAAGTAGTTCTTATATATTAGACTCGAAAAATGGAAAAAACTTATTATCTCCAATAGTTTTATGAAATAAAAAGAATAAAGTTAGTATATATTTGATAATCACCTTATAAATTATGAAAATTTGCTAATAAAACCGATATCATATATAATGAGAGCAATACAAATGCACCAACCTCCAAATCAACTGAAGTCTTAAGCTGGGAGAAAATATAAACAAAATGCAATCAATTTTGAGAGTTGTACAAATGCATTAACTTAAACCAAGCCGAGCTGATGCTTGGCAAGTAGTCAACCTCCAAATCCTTGAGACTTACCCGGACATAGGAGATTTGGTTTGGGATAGCGGATAATGAGACCTCCCCCTTGATCTTTCCTACCTTAGAAATACCTTTCTTGTGATCTCAGTTCTATCCATAGATCTTTAGAAGTCTTGAATCAAAAACTACAATTGGATATCTTGATCTCTAGAATCTTTATCGCATATTATCATATTACATACTTCGATTTATTGGCATAGCATCTTTAATTGTCAAGAGCATATTTGGATTAATTGTGATTGTCATCGATTGATTTCACCAATAGTCCATGTGATCAACCTTGAAATATTTGATGTTGATACGATTGATCCGTACACTGCGGGTTCGTTAATCGTTAGGCTTTTATTTCCAGCATAAATTTAAAGCTATATTCGTTCATATTGCACACACGTCTATGAGCGAACACCTTGTGTACAAGCTTTACATAGTTCATCAAC
Source organism: Fagopyrum homotropicum (assembly GCA_033239125.1). NCBI lineage: Eukaryota > Viridiplantae > Streptophyta > Magnoliopsida > Caryophyllales > Polygonaceae > Fagopyrum > Fagopyrum homotropicum. The sequence goes on along the minus strand of BSWB01000007.1, from coordinate 95,417,436 downwards.
CTTGAAGTTCAAGTTTGGTAATCCACGTACCTAATCTTTTGCTAGAAGTTTTTTCATTGTATGCATGCTTACGTGACCAAGTCTTCTATGTCAAAGCCTTGGATCGTCTGTCAAGGTCTTGAGACACTTTAATTTAGTTCCAAAAACTTGGTTAGTGCTCATAGAGTATACGTTATTACATCGAGGAGCAATAAGCACAACATCACCATATATACTATTTTGAACTTCACATTTATTTGAATAAAAAATCACCTTAATACCTTTATCACAAATCTGAGAGATGCTTAGTAAATTATATTTTAATCCATCAACGAGATAAACATCATCAATGTAGTTAGAAGAATTATAACCGATTTTACCCATACCAATTATGTTACACTTTCCTTTATCACCAAGAGTAATTGTTCCAGTTGATTGCTTATTTAAATTTGAAAATAGTGAACTTTTTTCACTCAGATGTCTTGAGAAACCACTACATAATATTCATTTATGCTCCTTAATCTTGGTGATATCCTGCACAACAACAAACTTCAACATTTCCGGCTAGACCAAATGACAAACTTTGATTCATATTCAAGGTTAACATGTTTGGTGGTCTAGTCCCTTTAGGAACCCTATTGGCTTAACCTGTTTTCTTAAACAAAAAGGATAGGTGATCTGAATTATATAAGGGTCATTTCTCCTATATTGACAAGTTGATTTGACATGTCCCTTTTTGCAAGAGTAGAAAAATGTGGGTGTACGAGAAATTCATTTGGCTTTAACAAAAGTGGTCACTGTTTTTCTTGAAAAATTCTTGTTATAACCAAGACCATTCTTGTTAAGAGAAGATTGTTGTTCACCCATCATCCTTTCGAGATTAGCTTTAGAACGAGTGAATTGAATAAGTGCAGCCTTCTGGTCTCTACACTTCATCATTAGATCGATCTTTTCTTTCTTTAGCTCAGTGTGACACTGATGTAGAGAAGAAAGATTTTCCTTTAGAATTGAATTTTCGGATTTGAAGGCCTTGACATTAGCGTCAAGGTCTAACTTAGAAGTTTTGAGATTTTCAATTCCACAAACAATTCACTGATTCTTTTCACTTGTTCGTTTAGCTTCTCCCTCAAGGATCTAGTTTCAAGAACATGTTCTTCCTCACTAATGATCATATTTTGTAGAAATTCAGCATGCTCTTCATAAGATCTAGACATTAAGTTTCTTACCACTCCTTCAAGATAATGTTTGAGATTTTCCTCTTGATTGGCCATTAAGCATAGGTTTTCTTGATCTTTTTCACCATTTGAGTCGCTCAAAGAATCTGAGTCACTTCATGATGCAACCATTGCTTTCTTCTTTCTATCATTCTTCCTTTAGTTATTCCTTTTCTTTTGTGGACAATCGTTCACGAGATACTCTCTTTCTCCACATTCAAAGCAAGTTAGTACCTTAGTTTTCTTACTAGGGTTAGAAAACTTACCTTTAGGCTTTGATGATCTTGGATATTCCTTGTTTGAGAATTGCTTCTTCATTTGTAGAATTCTAGCAATTCCTCTTGATATCAATGCGGATGGATCTTCTTCATCATCCTCACTTTCTTCATCCTCTGATGAAATGTTCTCTTTTTTAGATTTCAAGGCAAGATTCTTTATGTTGAGGAGGGTTCTCCATCTTCTTCACCAAGGACCATTTCGTGAGTGATGAGCTTTTCAAGTAGAACATAAAGTGGAAAGATTTTGAGCCTCTTCTATGGCAGTCATCTTTGGTCCCCATTTTTTAAACAACCTTGTTATCTAGTGACCCCACGACCGTGCCTCGGCTTGGCCGCAGTCGCAGTTGTGTAGGGTAGGCGACCGCCTTTTGCATTCATCATTTTCCTTTTCTTCCTCTTTAAGGACTCTTTATTTCCTTCTTCTAAGGATTTCTGATCCTCTCTAGATCTTCTTCCTTCTACTCCCACGTTCATCATTTTGTCTCTCTTTCCTTCTCTATTTCTCCTTGTTCATATTGGATCTTCTTCTAAGCTTTGGAAGAGTGTTTGATGATGATGAGGTATGAGTTTTGATATCCAACATAGTTGCTGTTTTGGGTTCTTTTTTTGTTTAGTTGCAGTAGAGTGGTAAACTTCTTTCTTTTCTCCCTCCTTCCTTTCTCCTTTCTTCCCTTGTTATAGATTCAACAATTGTGATCTTGTTGTCTGGTGTTCCTGAGTATGATATATATGTATTTATGTGTCGATGAAGGCAAGAATGCCTTTGGTTCCTTTGAAGAGAAGAAGACATCGAGGGGAGAAACTGTCAAAGTGAAGAATTTGGGGTTTTGTAGTGAAACCGCACCCGCGCCTCATCTTAGCCTTCCCGCGGCTTCAGACGTGTCACCGCCCCCGCGGTGTCTCCAGCCGTTGTCGCGGCGTTTGAGGATCATCACCGCCCTCGCAGTGTTTCTAACAACGGTCGCGGTTTTGTCCAGTCATGCCATTCCTTCGGTATGATGATCCCTTCTCTTATCTTAGATTATTCTAGTGTTCTAGGATCATGCTAAGTTATGTATGAGTTGAGGACGGTATATTGAGTTGAACGTCTTCGGCGCCTTTTAGGATATTCATGAGATGTTGAGGTTTATGATATGATTTATGATCTTGCGGGATCTTGGAGACTAAGAGGTGGAATCTCCTAGCATGTATTCCGATTATTGATATATATATATATGTGTGTGTGTGTGTGTGTGTGTGTGTGTGTGTGTGTGTGTGTGTGTGTGTGTGTGATTTGATTTATCACGCGTAGTATATATTTCTACAGGAATTTGAGAGCTGTTGATAGTTGAGATTGATTGTGATTCGGATTACCTTGTGACAGGTAAGTCCCTTAGGCTTACTTAGCTGACTTCTATGAGTTACCATGATTGTAGTAGTGGTGTGTGTATGTGTGTTATAAATAATAACCAAAACCGTACTAGGACGGCCATATGTGTTAACTGACCCAAGTGTTATTTTAACCGGGCGGTGACAACTTATCTGGTTCGGAATGGGGTAATTGGCAGGTTCTCTACGACCATGTCAACAGGTGATGATGATTGACATCGAGTACAAGTTGAATTAGCAATGTAATCACTTGACAAAGATAATAAACAGTTTATGCGTGTGAGCATGCTTTGTGGTATAATGTGCTTATGTGTTATGTGAGCTATTACCGTTATTCTAATTCGTAGGTTGTTAGATAACGGTTTATACCGTGTTGTAGATGATTTGCAGGACAGGTCAGTTGCAGAGTAATACGGTGGAGTGATCAGCCGAGGGTTTTTGTACATATAGGTTATGTTATCGGGGTTGGTATGTGTGGACTAGACATGGGTCGCAAACCTAAACCTTAACCGTGTAATGATAAACCGCCGGTTTACCAAACCACCAAACCGGCGGTTTGGCGGTTTGGCACATGATTTTTTTTAAAAAAAGAAAAAAAAAATTATAAGTATAATAAATAAAGTAAAGTATTAGTTAATAGTTATTTTAGTTATAAAATATACAATAGTTATTTTTTGTACATTTTTGTAAATAAATAAAATTACTTATTAAGTAAATTTTTGAAAAATTTATACATTAGTTATTTTTTGTACATTTTAAGTTTATATTACATTAGTAAAGTTTTGTAGATTGGAATTTTACATTAGTAAATTAATAACAAAATTATACATTAGTAAATGTTTGTACATTTTAAATTTTTAGTAAAGTTTTGTAGATTGGAATTTTACATTAGTAAATTAATAATAAAATTATACATTAGTAAATTTTTGTGCATTTTAAATTTTTAGTAAAGTTTTGAAGATTGGAATTTTACATAACTATTTTTAGTAATTTGTAGATAGGAATTTTGCTAACTAAAATAAAAGAGAGCAAACTTGTATTCTACGGTTAGACGAATTACATTAGCATTTTGTACATTGGATTTTTATTACATTATCATTTTAATAGAATTATATTAATATTTTAATAGAATTACATTAGCATTTTAATATAATTACATTAGCATAAGAAAACAAAGCCTACGTAGTTCGTAATTTCATTTATTCTAAGGTTAAATCAAATTATTAACAAGAAGAAAACAAGAACATACTTTTTTCTTAAAGTTAGTAATTTAATTTATTTATAATAAACCGAGTTTGGTTTCTTTTTTTTGTATCTTAATTAAATTATGAATTGAAAAAAAAAAGGCTTGAACCGGTTTTCCGGTTGCCTACGTATCCTCTTGGGGTTTAAGAGGAATCAAAACCTACATAATTCTCTTACCTTTGCTTATCTTTTTTCGGACTTCCGAGTTGTTTTCGTTACCCCCTTACCTTTGCGCCTCGGACTCGGAAGTGGTGGCCGGATCATCAGAGTTGGAATCCGATTTTGAGTCATAAACGGGTGCATTCTGTTGTTTTCTCTTCCCCGCCCTTATCCAATCTTGAACACATACTTGAGCCTCCAATTTGCCGGGCTTCAATTGACTCCTCTTGTAACTTAGCATGTTCCCTCCTTGACTAAAAGCTTGTTCCACGTCCACCGTTGATGCGGGCATGACCATAGTTTGTTGAACAATCCTGGCCAATGTTGGATACTTCGGGGCCATCTTCTTTCAATAATCTAAAACTTGAAAACTTTCACTTTCACCATCAAAACTAAAACAAGATGTTAGATAATCTTCAAATTTCGCACTTGCGGATGAATGTCTAGGTGTTTTTGTTCTTTTAGCTAAAATTTGTTTAGCTTTAGAAAGAAGAAGAAGAAGAAGAAGAAGAAGAAGAAGAAGAAGAAGAAGAGGGTGGGGGAGTCGATTGGGTGGAAGCACTAGCACTTGTTTTAAATAAAGGAGCAATTTAACAATTTCAAGACCAACATGAAGAGAAATAGAATTAGCATGCATAGAAGAAGATAAACCTAAACATTCATAATAGGCATTTAACAATTCGGTAACACCATCAATTTTAAGTCTAGGATCGAAAACGGCGGCAATAAGATAAACTAGGGGAATTTCTTTATAATATTTTAGCCATTTTGTTTTCATTTCGGTTGTAGCATCTACAAGTGAATCTAAACCTAAACCGGTTTGTAAAGCCTCGGCAACATTTACGGCTATTTCTAAAAAGCTACAAGAAGTTGGAATGTAAACATAACTCAACATATTAGTAGAATCACTAAAAACTTTTAAAACACTACAAATATCATAACAAGTTTGTCAAATATCTTCATTATCTAAAATAGACCAAGAAATAAATTGTGAGGAAAATTCTTGTAAAACATCTTTATATCTAAGAGCTTGACTAAGTAGTTTATATGTTGAGTTCTAACGAGTTCCAATATCTTTTGAAAAAGAAATTGGAGGAACATTTTTTTGTAAACAAGTTGATCTCCATTTTTTTCTTAAATCGATTGAATGCCAAATATGTTCAATTACGTCGGTTATAGGCTCTAACATTTCATGTAAAACTTTTAGGTCATCTTGAACGCATAAATTTAAAATATGACATGCACGTCTTTGGTGAGTAAAAGGAGTTTTTAGAAGTTGACCCGCGTCCCAACTAAATCGTTTACGGCGCGGGTGTTAGCGGAAGCATTATCAAATTTGTATGAAAAAACTCTATTTTGTAAATTAAATTCTTGTAAAATTGTTCTTATTAAATTAGAAATGTTGGCGGCACTATGTCTTTCATTAAAATGGCGAAATGCAATAATAAATTTATGCAAGTACATATTATTATCGATAAAATGTAAAGTAATGCCCATGTAAAAATATTTTTGTAATAAAGTACTCCAAATATCACTACAAATTGAAACTTGATGCAAAAATGATTGTAAGATCGTAAGAATATTTTGTTTCTTTTGGTCATAAGATTGAGAAATTAATTTGGAAATTTGTTACGAGAAGTTTTTTTTTTTTTTTGAAATGGTACGTTTCCGGTTCGGCTTCGTCTACGTCCGGATAGAGCATTTACTGTGGCCCATTAAGGGGATACCCTCCCAATACCAATTTTTCCATACATGTCTCCAGGAGGATTCGAACTCGAATCTCCGGGCTAACACTTAAGGAGTCTAGCACCACAACCACTAGACCAACTGAGTATTGGTTTTGTTACGAGAAGTTGGTTTAAAATCCGATTGAAGATAAGTAGTGTTATATTCTCTTACATTTTCATATTCCGCATAAGAAAATGGAAAAGCTTGAGATGCAATTAAGTTGGCTAATCCTAAAGATTCATCAACATGATTATAAGTATATAAAGAAGATTGAGAGGAAGAGGATGCAAACCCGTGGGACAATTGAGTTTGTCCCCGTGATATTCTGAGCTTCTCGGGATGATACTTTTGCATGTGGGTTTGCAAAGTCCCGTATCCGCCCTTCGTCTTCCACTTGTACACCTTCGGACAATAGTTGCACGAGACTTGACAATAATCGTCCACCACCGGACCCTTCTTGTAATGCTTTGTGAATATGTCGGAGGCAAGCATTTTCGGTGGAGGGGCTTGTCGGGAAGGCCCTTCACCTTGACCTTGTGGAACTTGTGGCATTTCCGAATCCGGCATTTGAGTCTCGCTTTCTTGGGTGCTAGAAAAGAAAGCGGGACTCGGAGTGAAGTCATAGTCGCTTGGGTAACCCGAGTTTGCCATTTCACTTGATTGAGAAATCGAAAATACGAGAAAGAGAATACGAGATCGAGATTGAGAGAAGTAGTAGATAGATAAGAATGTTGGTGTGAGATAAATGGAAGAATTGTAGGGTATTTATAGGAACTGTGGGTAGGAATTTTTTTTTTAGTTAAACAAGAAATTCCTTCTTCTCTCTCGTGTAGCCTCACCGCTACGATCTAGCCAACTAAGGTCTCGCAGTAATAGCCTAGTTACTTCGTGAAGTAACACTAAGTATAAAACTCTTATGATATGCCAATGTAGCTTTAAGTGTTTATCTAACTCTCTTAACTAAAACACGCTCTTTAGAATGATAAACTTGATCGATGAAGAATTCTTGGAAAGTTTACTGTAAGCTCGTGTCATCTCTTCATCGTCGATGGATTCCTTTATAGACTTCTATGGAGGTAGCTTCTCTTGACCGTTGTACAGTCTTCAATATCTTCACAGAATCCGAACAATATCCTCCAGAATCATTGTTGTTGGACGTTTGAATTTGCTCCGAAAATCTCGAACGGAATCTTCAGCTTCTTAAAATTCTTGGTAGCCGTTTGAATGAATATATTCTCTTGAATGTTACAACCGAGATCCTCTATTGATCATTGCAGTCCTTTTCTCTTTCTTGGAGATCTTCTAGCCGTTGGAGCAAGCAATATCTTCGAGTAAGATCTTCGTTAATACCTTCTTCGTCACTCTCTTAGATCCGATGTGTTAATTCATGCCCTAACAACCTGCATTACACATATAGCAAACCAAGACAAGATATCTACAATATGTAATCGATATTTGTTAGTCTATAAACCGCATTATGTAAAGTATTCCATCATCCTAAATATAACAATATATATCAAAGGTGAAATTATCAACATCCACTAAATTATAAGTCAGATATGTATCAATTTAACACATTAAACAATACAATAGCATCAGTATTGGCAAGACATTTTAGTAATCCAATTCTTTCAAACAATGTAGCTTAGAACACCAAAAAAATTATGTAGTGGATTAAAATTTTGCATCCAAATACTACTTAGCTGTCTTGATCTTTTCAGTTGTTATGGAGAAAAATATTTCTCTTGCAAGTCTTAATATTTAAGTTTATAGTCAATTTATAGCGGAGAGTTTATAAGCAATCCTATAATGATCTTGTTAGATAATAAATATTCAGCAAACTGCAATCTTCTCACACATCATTGTCGAACAATAAGATTCTAACTGAACATCATCTTTTCTTCTCTATAGCTATACTTTACTTTTCAGTTATCCTCACTAGGGTTGTGGAAAATCGGACCGGACCGGAAAACCGGACCGGACCGGACTTTACGGTCCAGACGGTCTACGGTCCAGGTTTTTTTTGAAACTCTAGGTTACGGTCCGATCCGGTCCAATCCGGTCCATTCCGGTCCGATCCTGGTCCGGAAAACCTCACAAAAATTGCACAATTTATGTAAAAACTGGTCCAGTCCGGTCTGATCCGGTCTGCAATATTCAAAATTGGACAATTTATGTACAAACCGGTCCAACCCGAAACCGGACCGTTCCAGACCGTATGCACAACCCTACCTGAGAAGAGTGAACAACACAAAAGTTCTCAAAGAATATATAAATATCAAGAGACAAGAGTAAGCAAGACAAATAGTAAAGTATAATGTGTATGAGGAATAGGAAAATGAAAGGTTACAAAAACACAGTAAAGTTTAAAGTATTCTTACATCACTTTATATAAGAAGAAGAACTACAATATGCGTCGTTCAATATCTCAATCATAAGGAAACTTTAAATCCAGTTTGACGCCCTAATCATTATTCTGAACCAAATTACCTCAAATAGGGATATAATAATATAGGTCATAAGCAAAAAAACAAAAGACATAAAATACACAAGTGATATCACCGTAAAAAAAAGCATTCAAAATTGAATCATACTAGGAAAAACAATTGCACAGATTCGTTACCTCTTCAGAAGTAGGACGATCTTTAGGATCAAATGCAAGCAAGCACTCAAGCGGGCGAAGAGTCAAGGGATCTGCATCAAGAAACTACTATGATAAGGGGACTGCTGACTTTTTCCTCATTTTATTCAAATATCTTTTACCCTTCTCATTTCGAATATGTAGGAATTGAGAAAAGGAATTAGCTGGTTAGGAATTAAACAAAACTCTCAAATATTTAACCTAAACAACTTTCAATCAGTAAAGTAGGTGTATCAACATGAGATGATGCAAAAAAAGACACTCAGTCGGATCTACATAGCAACAATGACATAAAATTTGGCTTTGAAGAAAAGGCTTAAAACACATACACGTGTTGAATCAAGAGAATCGAAGATATTAATAGACACAAAATTGAACGAAGAAAAAGGAAACACACCGGGAAATCGAAGCTTGAGGAGAGAGACACTGAGATTCTAACTAATAGCTTACCTGAGGTGCGAAAAAGAAGAGAAAGAGGAGTTAATGTGCAAAATCAAAGTTCTTGCAAATGAAACAAACAAACAGGAAAGCTTACTTGAGGTGCGGAGTCAATGGAGAAGACCTCCAGATCCGAGAATGCTCTAATGGAGAAGATTCACGCAGTCATGCACAACAACCAAAAACTAAAAAAACGAAGCAGATTAAAGCAGTATATTGGGAAAAAACGAAGCAGATTAGAGCATTGGAAGATGGAGGGGCCGTCATAAAGATCTAGCCGGTGACCTCAACAGATCACAACACGATGATACTACGTGTTTGAAGGATACCTCTTCTAGAGCGGGATCTCAATAGCAGCATACACGTTATCAAATGCAGAATGAGAAAGAGAGGAAAGGGATAAGAACGTGGTGGACAGTAAAGGAGGCATCCCACTTCGCAACCCAAAATAGCTCTCTATTCTACTCGGCGAATGAGCCTTGTAAAGAACCCAGAAAGGCGGTTAAACAACTATTTCCAATCCATTGAGCCATCAATTGTGCGTTTCAGTCCAAAACTGTAACATGTTGGAACTCAAACATACAATGTATATAAGATATCTTTACTATATTTAAAATGAGAGTTATTATTATAAATAGTCAGTTTCCAATTTTGTCCCTAGGAGAGTAGTTTCAAAAATACCCTCTTGTCATCATCTTCACCTGCAGCCTTAGTAATTGTACACTTGTCCTCTAAGAGTCTAAGGTGTCTACTCATTGATTTGCTTCAAATTCTCTTCCACGGCTACATTGTAAACCCCTATTTCTTTCTCTTTTGTCGTTTCTTAACTTCACATCCCTCTTCTCTCCTCTGTATGCCGACACCGCCTCCCTCTTCTCTCCTCTGTATGCTGACGCCAATTTTGTCATGTCCTTGTGTTGCCATCGTTCATCGACAACCGCCTTTTACCCTAAGTTGTTCCACAACAAAGAGATCGGATGTCAGGTACTACTGTCGCCGGCTTTCCACCGCTAAAGGGACACAACAGAACGAGGCGTTAGAGATATGATAGGATGAAAGTGAGATTGAGAGGTGCGGAAGACTATGGTGGTGTCGTCCTAATCCCTTCTTATTCTTCTACAACAGTAAGTTCACCTTAATTGCTTGCCTCTTTGTTCTTCTTTAAGTTTTAAATTTATTTGGAACTTAATTCGTTTCCAGCCTTTAAATCGATTTAAGGGTTTATAAATTTATGGAATTATGCATCAAGTTAACACTGATAGAAGTTAACCAGATATCTATGGCTTAAAAGTGTTCAAGTATATGATTCAACCATGTAGATAATCAACTAATTTAATTTGAAATTGTTGGTGATTAAAAAAACTTCTTCGCTAATGAAAAAGAGGGAGGTTCGATAGGTCTCAGCGAGCCATGGACGAGTTTAGGCAAGTGGTCGACGACTACGGCCTTCTGGACCTTGGTTGTGTTAAAGGGCCTAGACTCACTTGGGAGCGCGGATTGACCCCCAACACTTGCATCCGGGAGAGACCCTCGACCGCTTCTTACCGTCGGGTGAATGGTGCACTCTCCTCCCCCATACCCGTGTCACGCACTTTACCCGCTATCACTCCGACTACTCTCTTATCATGTTGCAAACTTTTTCAACCCCTCCGGTTTCCCTGAACAGCAGAACACGCCCTTTTAGATTTGAGCCGCTTTGGTTGGGCCATGTTGATTTTCGGGATGTGGTGGATCGGCGTGGTCTAGCACTAGGGGAGCAACAACCTAAAAAAATTAGCGTCTGCGCGGGAGCCCTCTCCTCATGGTCCACCGACGTCTTCCGCTAACGCAAGCATAAGATGGACTCCCTGGAAGGTGACTTGCGGGTTTTGCAATCGACACATCCTAGCACCCATGTGCTGGCTCGAGGTGCGGTTGTGGCAAAGGAACTTGATGTTTTGCATAGGCAAGAGGAGTCTTATTGGTATGCAAGAGCAAGAGTTAAGGAATTGCGTGAGGGTGATCGCAACACCGCTTATTTCCATCACAAAGCCTCCCATCGACAAAAGGTAAACTTCATATCCAAGCTAACTAATGGGCAAGGTCACGTTTGCTCCTCCCATTCAGATATTGCATGGGCTTTTTCGGGATTCTTTGAAGAGTTATTCACGTTCTCATTGCCCTCCGGGTCTGACATTGATGCTCTTATTGAGGGAATTTCGTGTCGTGTCTCCGGTGAAACAAACCAACTCTTAGACGCTACTCCCACGCCGGAGGAAATTTTCTCGGCCTTAAACTAGATGCACCCGAATAAGGTTCCGAGAAGTGATGGCATGCATGCAAAGTTCTACCAAGCTTTTTGGCCTATTGTAGGATCGGATGTTGTGGATTTTATTGTTGACTGGTGGTCGTCTGATCGCTCTCTTAATGATATTAATAGCATAATTGTCACCCTTATTCCAAAGTCCAAGACGCCTACAATTGCTTTTGACTTCCGCCCAATCAGTTTGTGCAATGTTATTTACAAGCTCATCACTAAGATCATGGTAAACCACCTTAAACCTCACCTTGACACTATTATTTCGCAGTCTCAGAGCGCTTTCATAGCATGTCGATCTATCACCGACAACGCCCTCATTGCGATGGAGATTTTCAATACACTTAAAAAGAAGACGAGAAGGGCGGAGGGGACCATGGCGATCAAACTCGATATGAGTAAGGCTTTTGATCGCATGGAATGGAACTATCTCGAAAAGATTATGTGCAAGTTGGGATTCTCCTTTGCATGGATTTCTCGAGTTATGAGTTGCGTTTGGGGTGCCCAACATTCTTTTAAAATCAACGGCTCAATTGAAGATTGTGTTATCCCGTCTCGTGGTTTGCGACAAGGTGACCCTCTTTCTCCAATCTTGTTTATTTTAGGCGCCGAAGGCTTCTCACATACTATTAGTAGGGTTGTCGCATCTTCCGAGTTGCATGGGGTTGTGGTTTGTCGTGGGGCGCCGAGCATTTCACATCTGTTTTTTTGCTGATGATAGTCTGTTGTTTGCGAGAACTAATCTGGTAGAATGCTCTAATGTAACTGAGATCCTCAATCAGTATGAGAGAGCTTCAGGGCAGAAAACAAACCTCCAAAAATCAAAAGTAGCTTTCAGTAGAAACCTGGACGAGAATCATTAGTCTCTCTTAGAATGTCGTTTGGGAGTAGGGAGAATGGACAAACATGTCAAATATATGGGCCTTCCATCTTTCATCGGGAGGTCAAAAAAGAAAGTCTTTACTTTTATTAAGGAGCGACTATGGAAGAAAGCCCAAGGTTGGAAAGAAAGATTGTTGTCTTCGGCCGGAAAAGAAGTGCTTATCAAGTCCGTCCTTTAGAGTATCCCGACCTACATTATGTCGGTTTATCGCTTGCCTAACAGTCTGATTGACGAGATCCACTCTCTTATGGTGTGGTTCTGGTGGGGTTCCACAGAGTCCCACAGGAAGATACATTGGCGGGTCTGGGAGGAGCTTTGTACGCCCAAAAATAGGGGTGGTATGGGTTTCCGTGACATGAGGACTTTTAACCAGTCTCTCCTTGCGCGCCAAGGTTGGCGTTTGCTCACTTCCCCGGAATCACTTGTGGCTCAGGTTCTTAAAGCGAAGTATTTCCGCTCTTCTGATTTCCTCACCTCTCCAAGGGGTTACCAGCCGAGCTATTCTTGGAGGAGCATTTGGGGGGCAAAATCGATTCTCTTGGAAAGAATAGGTTGGCTCGTTGGTAACGGCTCAAGCATTGAAGCCTTCTCGGATAGGTGGGTCCCCTTAGAGCATGGGTTTTCTAGGCCAGTGGTGAATTCATCTTTGGTATACGAAGTCCGAGTTTCAGAATTTATTGACCCGTGCAACCATACTTGGGACACATCGGCCCTTAGCGCTCACTTCCCCCCGAGGATGTCGATAGAATGCTAATCATCCCATTGCACACCTTCCCCACTTCGGATCACCTCATTTGGGGAGCACATAGGTCAGGGGTCTTCACAGTCCGCTCCGCGTATTGGCTTGGGAAACTAGGCACCTCCAGCCTCCAGACGTCCCCTACTTGGTCTGCTCTTTGGAAATGCAATCTACCGGAAAAAGTGCTACATTTTGCATGGAGGCTTTGTAATGGTTTTTTGAGCTTAGGGAGTCTTCTCCATTTCTGGCACGTTATTCCATCGGCAGTTTGCTTAAGGTGCAACTCTTCTTCCAAGACCATCTGGCATGCGCTCGTTCACTACTCATGCGCTTTGCCAGCATGGTCTGGCTCTATCTCTCTTCAATGCTTCAATGACTCATCCCGCTCTGACCCGCTCATCGTGATTGAGGAGATCCATAGTGTTTTGGGTACCGCTGGAGTTTCTAACTTCGTCACATATTGTTGGATCTCATGGACAATCCATAACAAGACATTATACGATGAGGCTCCTTGCTCAGGCGAACTAATTTGCACCAATTTCCGGCGTATGGTTGCGTACTTTGAACACTACCCTCCACCTCCTCATTCTGACCTTGCCAACACTAGTCTTGCCCGTGATCGGGACGTCTCATGGACTTGTCCGCCCACTAGTCATATCAAGCTAAACACCGATGCGGCGCTTCTCAACGGCTCGACCTGCCTTGTTGTTGTCCTCTGGGACTCCGCAAGAACCCTATTCATGGTGGCTTCCAAAAAATTCCTAGGGACCATTCCATCTACTCTTGCGGAGGCCCTTGCTGTGGAATGCGGCCTCTCAGCAGCCAAGTGTTGGAATAATCAAATTTCCTAAACCGTAAACACAAAGATCAATATCATGCTAGAGTTATTAAGGAATCTAGAATTGCATACCTTGTTCCATAATAGCAATTGGATCAAGCCTTAGTGTTGAATCTACGATCCGAATGAGCTCCACAGGTATACAGTCTTCCTCAGTCAAACCTCCTTAGGGTTTCATTAGGTTTTCTCTCTGATGGGAAGAGAATAGAAAATTGTTATTGATTTGACGTATTAGGAGCCATAACCTAATAACATTTATATAATGACCTAATAGAATCTCATTAAGCCTATTGAGCCAAAATCTGGTATCCACCGATTAAGCTCATACCGCTTAGTTGAAGTCTATTTGCTTTACTCGATTGAATCACTTTTATTAGTCCGCTAATATATTTAGTCATATAATATAATTGGTTATTATAATATGTAAGCCCACTAATAATAATAAGATTAATACAAAATCTTACAATCTCCCACTTGGGCTACATATTAAACAAACAACTACATTATCCAAAATGCTTTATGTGTACACGTAATGACTAATTTTATGTAGACTTATTCTTTATTAATTTGGTCCACCTCATATATCAATATGAGATCATGGCGGCTTTCGTCACACTCATCGTGACTAAACCTTCCGTGTTCACCACATTAGTATATTCGATGATATAGATCAAGTATGGATGAGTGGTATGAAAATTACATGAAATGTGATCTCATAAACATGTCTATTTTCAACTGGTCCTTCTTTATTCAGAGATCAATCCAAAACAACCTTTAGTTCAAAATGTAAATCACGGCAACTTTATTATGCATAAACTATAAACATTGAACATCTAATCAAACTCCCAATAAGTCAAGGGATTACAAAACTGTCAAGCCCCAAACGAGCAGTGTGCTCATGAAAAACCTTAGGAGGCAACCCCTTAGTTAACGGATCCACAATCACGGAGTTTGTACTTATGTGTTCTATACAAATCTTCCCACTTTGAACTTTTTCCTTCAATGACAAAAACTTGATGTCAATGTGCTTCTCCTTTACACAGCTTCTGTTGTTATTGGAGAACAAACTACAGCCTTATTGTCACAAAATAACTTCAATGGCCTTTCAATTCCAATAACCACAAGTAGGCCTGTGACAAAGTTACGCAACCATATCCCATGAATGGATGCTCCGAAGCAAGCCATGAACTCTGCATCCATAGTGGAGGTAGCTACATGTGTTTGTTTGACACTTTTCCAAGATATACCTCCTTCAACCAACATGAAGACATAGCCTGAGGTGGATCGTCTACTATCAATACAACCGACGAAATCAAAATCAAGATATCCAACGATCTCCAATCTGTCTGATTTCTTGTAAGTCACCATGTAGTTCTTCGTTCTTTGCAAATACCGGAGAACCCTTTTTGTTGCTTTCCAATGATCCGATCCAGGATTACTTAAGTATCTGCCCAAAATTCCCATAATAAATGCTATGTCAGGACGGGAACAAACTTGAGCATACATTAGAATCCCTACCACTGAGGAATAGAGAACCTTCTGCATCTCCTTTATTTCAAGATCTGTTTTGGGGCACTATTTGAGACTAACTTTAGCTATTGGTGTATCTCCAGGTGAGTAATCTTTCATGTTAAATATGCTTAGTATCTTTTTGATATAGCCCTTTTGTGATAATCCGAGGATACCTTGAGATCGATCTCTTAGTATCTGAATTCCTAAGACAAAAGAGGCGTCCCCAAGATCTTTCATCTCAAAATTCCTAATGAGAAATTTCTTGGTTTCGTGCAATAAGCATATATCGTTACAAGCCAATAGTATGTCATCAACATACAATACCAAAAAGATAGACTTGCTCCCATTGAATTTGTAATACACACAATCTTCAACCTTATTCACCTCAAATCCAAAGGAGTGATCACTTGATGAAATTTATGATTCCATTGCCTTGATGCCTGTTTAAACCAATAGATGCATTTCTTTAATTTACAAGCCATAGATTTTGAATCTTTGGATTCAAAATGTTCTGGTTGAACCATATAAATGGTTTCATCAATGTTTCCATTGAGAAACGTTGTTTTCACATCCATCTGATATAACTCTAAATCAAAATGAGCTACTAGTGCCATTATTGTAGGTCTCTTTAAAGTCAATACCTTCCTTTTGAGTGAATCCCTTTGCAACTAGACAAACCTTATATCTTTCGATATTGCCTTTTGCATCCCTTTTGGTTTAAAATATCCATTTACAACCAATGGGTTTTGCACCTTTTGGCAACTCGATAAGATCCCATACGTAATTGTCCTTCATGGATTTCATCTCCTCTTGCATGGATTTAATCCAGTATTGAGAGTTAGAACTTTGAAGGGCCTCAAGAAGATTGATTGGATCATCCTCTGCAATGCCTGCAGAATCTTCTTGTTCCATAAGATACGCGATGTAATCATCTGGTATCTCTCCCACAAGATCTTCTTATTCTACTAGATATACAATGTAGTCATCCAAAATTACATATCTTCTTTCTCTACCGAATCTCCCTAAAGGCACTTCTTGAGGTGGTTGAATTTGCTCAATGGAAGGAACTTCATTGTTGTCTAAAACCGGAGTTGTTTCTTGAAGAGTTTCAAGAGTTGTATCTTGATCACTTTCAATAACAATATTAGAAAGAGAGATAAATTCATCTTCCTCATAGACAACTTCATCAAGAGTAACATTCCTTAATCCTTTCCCTCCAAATTCTACATCCTCAAGAAATCTGGCATTTCCCGACTCAAAAAATGACCGGTTAGCGGGATCATAAAATGTAAACCCATGAGAGTGTTCAACATATCCAACAAAGTAGCAACTAGTTGTCTTATAGTCCAACTTTCTCCACAATGGTATCATCCTTGCTTCAGTTGGACATCCCCAAATGTGTAAGTGCTTTATGCTAGGCTTTTTTCCAGTCCACATTTCATATGGGCTTTTAGCTACCGATTTGCTAGGTACTCTAATAAGGATATATACTGTAGTTTTTAGCGTTTCTCCCCAAAGTGATTAAGGTAAAGAAGAATGATTAATCATACTTCTTACCATATCCAATAGTGTTCTATTCTGTCTCTCAACAACACTATTCATGCTGGGTTTGCCCGGCATAGTGTACTAAGGGACAATTCCACACTTCTTTAGGAAGTTAGTAAAGGGTCATAGACGTTGTTCTCCTGATCCATCATATCTGCCATAGTATTCTCCACCACGGTCAGATTTAACGGCTTTAATCTTCTTACCAAGTTGAAGTTCAACTTCAGCTTTGTAAGCCTTGAAAACATCTAGAGATTGTGATTTCTCACGTATCAAGTAAAGGTACCCATATCTAGAGTAGTCATCTATTAACGTAATAAAGTATTGTTGACCATTCCACGCAGTTGTAGGGAATGAACAACAAATATCCTTATGTATTAGTTCTAAGACTTTTGTACTTCTGTTGGCACCTAACTTTCTTATGTTTGTTAATTTTCTCTTGACGCACTCAACACAAACTTGAAGATTTGTTAAATCAAGGGAATCAAGAATTCCTTCTGACACAAGCCTTTGAATTCTCTGCTTATAGATGTGGCCTAAGTGCTTATGCCATAAGAATCCAAAATCTTCATCCCATTTTCTCTTTGTACCTCTAGAACTTGTGTGCAGGATTTCATTATGGGAAGCAACCGTTTCTAGCATATAAAGACGATCAATTAAGATACCGGTACCAACAAGATTTGAATTTAAGGAAATATTGAATTTTCCATTTCCAAAACTACAAAGGTATCCACCTTTGTCCAAATAGGAAGTAAAAATTAAATTCCGTTTAAATAACGAAAAACAAAAGTATCCTTTAAATCCAAATAACATCCAGTATTTAAATTTAATCTAAAATGCCCTATTGCTTCCACAAGAACTTTATTTTCGTCGCCAACATAGATGAATCTTTTAGCATCACTTGGTGGTTGACTCCAAAGGCAACCCTACATTGACACACAAATATGAGTAGTAGCACCAGAATCTACCCACCACGTGTCAATAGGTACAAAAGCTAAATTAGCCTCAGAACAAACTAGAGTGAGAACTTTACCTTCTTTTCAAGTGAAGCAGCGTACTTAGGACATGCTTTCTTCATATGTCCTTCCTTTTTGCAAAAAAACAAGTGAGTTCATCACTTTGCTTCTTCGCCTTTTTCTACAAATGTGTATCAGTTGTAGTATCCTTAGACCTTTTCTTTGATTTGTTTTGAGAGCTTGATGCAAAGTGAGATCTTTCTGTCTTATCTCTTTTTATCATGTCCACTTCTTGCACACATTGCGAAATGAGCTCATTAAGAGTCCATTTCTCCTTTTGAGTATTATAACTCACCTTAAAATGACTGAATTGTGTGAGAAGAGACAGGAGAACGAAATGGTTACTTGTTTTTGCTTTCTCATTCTTGGCAAAATATTTCTGAATTTCCTCAAAGGATTCCTTAGCATCTTTGCTCTCAAAAATAGAGCCCATAACGCTTCCGGAATGGAACATTTCATGATCATTAGACACATGCGGTTAAAGCGATCCCACTTCTCTACTTTCACTTCATTGGAGTTATCCTCAGCCAAAGTGGGTCGTTCAGTCCTTAGTGCAAGGTCTAGATCCATACATCCGAGAACGATTTCTACATTCTCTTTCCAGACCTTAAAATTTGTCCCATTAAGCATTGGAATGGAACTGACTTGAGGAGAAACATTAGTAGTAGTTGCTGAAACTAAACATAATAGCAAAGAATTAACACAATTAATCAATTAATTTTAAAACAAGATACCCAACAAAACTTGACATTAAGTGTTTGCACAAAATATCAATTGTAAATAGTACTCTCAATGCAACAATTAAATATTAATGATAAATTCGGTCAAACAATAGCCTTTCTTTGGACCAACTATCATTCACATGGGTAACCTTTATATTTATCGCTATTTATTGTCGCATGGACTTTCATTATTCGGCCAAACATTGACCTTCCTCTGGGCCGATCAGTATCCACATAATTAATGAAAGCGCAATTGATTAATCAATATATTATCTTAAGTGTGATTTTGTTTGGCCAAATATTAACCTTCTTTTGGGCCGATCAATATTCACATAAATAAGTATAATCACTAGTGTATTTAATGTTTGACCAAATATCAACCTTCCTTTGGGCCGATTGATATCCACATAAACAAACAATATACTAACCCTTATAATTTTAAATTAAAAATAATTTACACATTATAGACTACTTTGGTAGCATATTGTTTCAATTAATTTAATTTAAAATAACTTTAAAATATATAGATCCTTAAATATATCTCGTGTAAATAAAATCCAAATATTACACTCGATAACCTTTAATCAATACAAGATATAGTGGAAAAGACCCAAATTTTACGTTCGTAAGAACAACCACCCTATATATATCATTTACAAAACTTATATGCTAAAAGATATACGTATACATACATGTAAACAACCGAAAACAAATAGTATATAAAAAAGTAAAAATAGTATACGCACGTATATACAGCCACGTCAGCCACGTATATTCACAAAATCAAAACTTGTGAAAGCAGTATTCCTTTTTAATCATCAGCTTTTATACATATTAAAATAACAATATACAAAAGCATATGATTCTAGACCACTGCAAAAGAATATAATAATATATATAATATATAAAGCGTGAACTAACTTTTCAAAGCAATAAGCTTTTCAAATGAAACAGGTTCGGAAAGAAAACAATACAAAAGCAAGCCGCATGTACCTTGCGAAGTAGAACCAAAACAGCCCGTATACACATACGAAAAGAAAGAAAAATTTATATTCAAACATGCGAGTACGGAAGGCATGATGTTATTTTATAAAGAAGTAAGCTTTTCAAATAACATCTAAAATGAATAACAGTAACACGTATGATTTATTCAAATCTGCGTGTAAAACTAAAGTACATCGAACAATGAATGTAACCTAACAACCTAACATGATAACTGTTGTGATACCACTTGTTGGAATAATCAAATTCCCTAAACCGTAAACGTAAGGATCAATATCATGCTAGAGTTATTAAGGAATCTAGAATTGCATACCTAGTTCCATAATAGCAACTGGATCAAGCCTTAGTGCTGAATCTACGATCCGAATGAGCACCATAGGTATACAGTCTTCCTTAGTCAAACCTCCTTAGGGTTTATTTAGGTTTTCTCTCTGATGGGAAGAGAATAGAAAACTGTTATTGATTTGACGTATTGAGAACCATAACCTAATAACGTGTATATAATGACCTAATATAATCCCATTAAGCCTATTGGGCCAAAATCTGCTATCCACCCATTAAACCCATACCACTTAATTAAAGTATACGGGCTTTACTCGATTGAATCACTTTAATTAGCCCGCTAATGTATTTAGTCATATAATACAATTGTTTATTATAATATGTAAGCCCACTAATAATAATAAGATTAATTAATAATCTTACACCAAGGACTTCATTCGATGCCCTTTGTTTTGGAATCTGACGCTCAAAATGTGATCAACATCCTCTCGGATATTCAGCAACAAAAAGACCCACCCTCCCGCTCTTACGTCACGATCGTCTGTGATCACATTTTGTTAGCATGAAATATTATGATATTTTAGGCACGTTTTCTAAGTGTATTTGATTCATATTGATAGTCTTTGATTTAGCATTGTTACATTTGTGAGCTAGTTTGCCTATATTGTCGATATGGATGTCTACACAAGCTTTATGTTGATTATAGGTGATTGAGAGCCATTTCCGAGCGGAATTTAGCAAGGATGAGTTGATTGAGTATGTCCATGGATTGAGGGCATTCTTAGGAGCAAAATGAGTGTCAACTTCAGGAATGCACGAGGCTAGGGAAGAATCACGTTCTTGCCCTAAACCACGCTCTAATATACGGCCGTATTACATTCCACGTTCAGTTCCACGGTCGTGGAACCCTACAGGAGAAGCGTGGTTCATTCCAGAAGCTTTTACAGTCGTGGAATCCATGGTTCAAACCGTGTTGATTTCCACGCTCTAAATTACGGTCGTGGAACCTTCCACGACCGTGATCTTGGCGATCTTTTTCGCCACATTTTAAGCCACGATCTTTCAGAAGATTGGGCCGGGCCGATATTTTATATTGCCCTATAAAAGGACGGACGAAGAGAGATTCCGTCACCTTCGCTTAGACGCACTTTGCGACCTCGCTTTACATTTTTCGCCTACGTCGCGACTTGGAGATTTTTGCGATTCTTGCAAAAGACGTATTCCACGTTACGCTTGGAGTTGCCCTAATCTCGCACTTTTGGTGGAGATTGCTGTTGAGATTTCCGGATTGACGGAAGATCGAAGATTCGGAAGATTGTTGCAAGAAGAATTCTCTTCTTGTTTAGGTTTGATTTAGAAGACGGATTGACATCCCGTTCTTCCTTCTTTCCTAAGATTGTGTTTGTTTGTTTTATTCTGAATCTATTGACGATATTCGTTCTTGATTGTGACTTTGAGATTGGTTTGAAGTTTATTGGAAGTTTTCAGAAGTTTTCATCTTTCAATCTTTTAATCTTTGAATTTGATATCATAATGATGATTGTTGGCTAAAAACCCTTAACAATTCTAAGGTGAAGGGTTGATAGTTGTGGCTTAGATGATGATAGATCGATCGTAAACAGATTAGACCTTGAGAGTTAGAGAGAATCGTCGACGAACCCTAAATCACGGTTTGTTCTTGAGTTCCACGACCGTGGAATCTCAAGATCCACCTGTAATTTCCCTTAAGTTTACGAACCTGCTTTTACTTTAATCCAAAGTTAAAGATTTGCTTTAACTTAGTTTAGGCTTGCCTTTCCTAGATGGTAGTGAAGCCTCAACAACCTCTACCTCGATTGTGAGTGTCACAACCTTAATCGGTTAAGTTAGTCTTGATCCTTGGATTACAAGTTTGGTTATTTGACATTAATTCTTGCTTTTAAAACCTTTCTATATTGAAGCCTCAACAACCTGTATAGAGAGTGTCTTGTAGGTGATTCATATAAGGTTTTTGGAACTTCACCGTACGATTACCTTACATTAGCATACCTTTGCATATCTCAACTCTGTCTTTATATCATTAAGTAAATCTTGAATCGATTGCCACAGCTGGATACTTGGATCTTTAGGATTGTTGTTTTCCCAATAATTTGCAAAGCTCTTATATTCACTTGCTTGATAACCTACGATCAAATTTATTCCCCCCAAATCCCTGTGTTCGATACTCTGGAATACTTGCTAATCTACGCCGATCCGTACACTGCGGGTTCACTTGCTTTTATTCTAGTTTTATAAATTTAAAGCTTGATTGCACGCACGTTTAGGGGCGAACAAGTTTTTGACGCCGTTGCCGGGGATTTGGTCTAGACCGAATTCGGTAGCCGGTTGTCAAGCTTGGGAGCTTGCTCTCGTTATTTGATATCTTTTTGAGTGCATGCGCAGGTCTAGGAACACCGAAGACCTCTTACCTCTTGATCAAGAGCTTGAGAGGACTTTAAGGCAAAAGCGCAAAGAAAAGAAGATGGCTGAAGAACACGAACGTGATCTTCAAGCGGAGTTGGCGGAGAAGGAAGCTCAACTCCAATGGAATGAGAACATCCGCCGGGATGAGATGGATCGTCATCAATCTCAAGTTAACAATCTACAGGATATGGTTTTCCAAATGAGGATAGAACTAAGCGACCTTAAGAATAAGGGAAGCAAGAAATCCTCAAGAAGGGTATCAAGATCTAGAAGAAGAAGTCACTCATCCGCCGATGATAGTGATTCTTCCATGCCACCGCTAGAGGAGATTGATCCTACGATCAATGTGAATCCTTTCCATCCACGGGGAGCTGCTAATCGCCGCATTCCGCCTAGGAATGCAAGGATCGAACGTGTGGATGATGAGCCAAGAACTCTTGGCCAAAGGATGGATCCAACACAACAACCGCGCCGCTTGGGCGTGAATTTTGATGCTGAGGATGTACAAGGGTTTAGCTTCAACCCTCAAGTTATTACTCTTGTTCGCCAAAACCAATTTGGCGGGACAAGCGCTGAATCTCCACACCAACACTTGCAAAACTTTGAGTGTATGATGGAGACAATGAGACCGAAGAGTGCTACTACCAACAACTATAAGCTCAAGCCTTTCTTCTTCTCCTTGAAGGGGAAAGCGTTGTCTTGGTACCAAGCTCTTCCTAGGGGGAAACTAGACACGTGGGAAGACCTTTCCGCGGAGTTCCTCACCAAATTCTTTCCGCCATCCAAAACGGCGGAACTTAGAGGTAAGATCAATGCATTTTCCATGAGGTCTAACGAAAGTTTGTTTCAATCATGGGAAAGGTTTCAGGACTTGTTATTGGATTGCCCTCATCATGGCATATCCAAACTTGCATTGCTAGAGATTTACTACAAGGGGCTGGATGCGGGGACGCAATTCAACCTCCAATCCCTCTCATGTGGAACATTCATGGACATGAGAGAAGATGACGCTTGGGACTTCATTGAGAAGCAAGCAAGGGTCATAGAGAAGTATTCCCACCGGAAAGTGGAGGGAAATCGTGTGGAGCAAGGAGCAAAGCTCACACATGAAGCTCAAAATCAGATTTTCTCCCTCAACAATGAGATCAAAGAGTTGAAGGAAGCTATCAAGACCAACTTCCCAAAGCAACAAGGGAAGGATGTTGGCTATTTGGGCAACAACAATGGCGGTGATAACACAAACCGCAACAATAACAACAATAACCGGAACAACAACCGGAATAACAATTGGAATGGAAACAACAATAACCGGAACAACAATTAGAACAACAATAGGGGTTCAAACAACAACAATTGGCGCTCCAATCAACAAAATTCCGGTAACTCTTATCCTTCCAATTCTAATTCACTAACTCCACCTTCCTCTTCCTCTACTCCTTTGAAAAGCCAGGGGCAATCATCTAATGGAGGAAACAATTCGGGGAAGAAGAAGCCCGATCCCATATTGGAAACGATTTTGGGAAAGCTTCAAGGGCTGGAGAACCGCATCATTAAGGTTGATGATCAAATTTCTAAGGTTGATAAAGCTCAAAAGGTTTTAGAAAACCAAATATTCATCCATGCGGAGGAAGTTCCTAGGAATCAAGGGAAACTTCTAGGAAAGACGGAGGACAACCCTAAAGGAAGGGTGATGGCATTCACAACTAGGAGCGGAGTGACTACCACCGATCCGTAGCCTAAGTTCGTTGAAGTCCCCGTAGAGAAAGACAAAGAGAAGGGGAAGGAGAAGGAAGATGTCTACGTTCATCCTCCAGCTTACAAACCTCCCCTACCACTCCCTCAATCTAGAGCGAGAGCGCGCCTAGATAAACAGTTTGGTAAGTTCATAGAGCTCATGAGCAAGCTGCATATTAATATACCCTTTATTGATGCTATTGTAGGTATGCCGGCTTATGGCAAGTTCTTGAAGGAGCTCCTCTCTAACAAGAGGAAGCTAGAAGACTTCGGAGAGGTTAAGATGAGTTCGGATTCTTCGGATCTCATCAAAACCATGAAGGAGAAAATGCCCCCAAAGCTAAAGGATCTGGGGTCATTTTGCATTCCCATAGGAGTGGGAGATGTCACATATGATGCTTTATGTGACTTAGGAGCAAGTGTGAGTATCATACCACTTGCATTATGTAGGAAGATCGGTTTAGGCGACCCTAAACCGGTGAAGATGACGTTGTACATGGCGGACCGATCCATCACTCGCCCCGTCGGTATTGTAGACGACGTCCCGGTCAAGCTAGGTAAATTCTTTGTTCCCATTGATTTTGTTGTGCTTGACATTCCTGCAGATAGTCCGGTCCCGATCATACTCGGAAGACCGTTTCTTGCAACTTCCGGCTGCATAGTCGATTGCAAGAATGGTAGACTCGCTTTTGATATAGGAGAAGAGAAAGTAGAGTTCGTTCTTTCCACTCTAGTGAAGGAGCCAATCTTTGATGAGGATATATTCGGTATCCAAGATGAAGAAGGGTTGTCTAGGGAGGAGGTAAGTGCGATTCTCTTTAACGATCCTTTACAAAAAGTTATCACTATGAGTCTAACAAATGTAGGGGAAGAAGAGGAGTGCAATGAGGCAATTGAAGCCTTAGAAGCACAAGAAGAGATGTATGAAGTGGAGTTTGAAAAACTCCACGATGAGGCAGAAAACGTGAGAATCCACGGCCACACACTATATTCCACGACCGTGGATTTCACAACCAAAACCGTGTCCCACTCCAGAGGGTTATACGGTCGTGGAGAAGGCATGACAACTGTATTTCCTTTATACGCCCTAAACCACGGCCGTGGAGGACATGAGGAACCCGTAATTTTGGGCGTGGAAAGGGGTGATCGAGACACTTCTTCAACTTCTTCTGATTCTTCTCCCACACATTAAATACCCTTAGAAACTTCTAAGGAGACATTGGATGCTCCTCAAGGATCATTGGAAGCTCCGAAAGCGATGGAACTAAAACCACTTCCTACTCATCTAAGGTACGCTTTTCTAGGACCTAATTCTACCTTTCCGGTTATTGTTAGTTCCGATCTAAGCATAGATGAACATAATCAGCTCATGATTGTCCTTAGGAAACATAGGAAAGCTTTAGGCTATACCATTGAGGACTTAGTAGGAATTAAACCCTCCCTATGCATGCATAAGATACTAATGGAGGAAGATTCTAGAACTTCAAGACAACCTCAAAGGCGGTTAAATCCGACCATGAAGGAGGTTGTCAAGAAGGAAATTCTTAAGCTTCTTGATGCAGGTATCATCTACCCTATCTCCGATAGTAAGTGGGTGAGTCCGGTTCAAGTAGTTCCGAAGAAGGGAGGAATGACGGTCATCACCAACAAAAACAACGAACTCATTCCTACCCGAACTGTGACAGGATGGCGGATGTGCATTGAGTACCGCAAGCTCAACAATGCAACGAGGAAGGATCACTTCCCATTGCCATTCATCGATCAAATGCTTGAAAGGTTAGCGCAACATTCGCATTTTTGCTATCTTGACGGCTATAGTGGTTTCTTTCAGATTCCGATACACCCGGATGATCAAGAGAAGACCACATTCACGTGCCCATGGGGTACGTTTGCTTATAGGAGAATGCCGTTCGGGCTTTGCAACGCCCCAGCCACCTTTCAACGGTACATGATGGCCATCTTCTCCGAATACATAGAGGAAATCATGGAAGTCTTCATGGACGACTTCTCCATATGCGGTTCTTCTTTTAACGATTGCCTTTCTAACCTTTCTCTTGTTTTGCAAAGGTGTGAAGACACTAACCTAGTTCTTAATTGGGAGAAGTGTTAATTTATGGTTAAGGAAGGAACTGTATTAGGTCACTTAGTCTCTAGTAGAGGGATAGAAGTAGATAAAGCTAAGATAGAGACCATAGAGAAACTTCCTCCCCCAACTTCGGTGAAAGGGATAAGAGGTTTCCTAGGACATGCTGGATTTTATAGACGTTTCATTAAGGACTTTTCTAAGATATCAAAACCTCTCACTAATCTATTGATGAAGGATGCGGTTTTTGAGTTTTCGCAGGAATGTTTGGATGCATTTAACACAATTCGGCAAGCTCTAATTTCAGCACCTATTATCCAACCTCCAGATTGGACTCTTCCCTTTGAGGTTATGTGCGATTCTAGTGACGTAGCTATAGGAGCTGTTCTTGGACAACGCAAGGAAGGGCGAACCCATGCCATATACTATGCTAGCAAGACGCTAGACGAAGCACAGCTCAACTACGCCACTACCGAAAAAGAGTTTTTAGCCATTGTCTATGCTATTGACAAGTTTCGCTCTTATCTTGTAGGTGCAAAGGTGATTGTCTACACGGATCATGCTGCGATCCGGTACCTCCTTGCGAAGAAAGATGCGAAGCCAAGGCTAATTAGATGGATTCTTCTCCTACAAGAATTCGATCTAGAGATCCGCGACAAGAAAAGTTCAGAAAATTCTGTTGCGGATCATTTGAGTCGCCTAACACATCTAGAGGACGACCATTTACCCATCGACGACTCCTTCCCGGACGAACACCTACACATTATTGAGGAGTGCATCAATATAATCTCCAAAGGTAACGAACCATGGTTTGCTGATTTTGTTAACTATTTGGTTTGTCAGGAGATACCGCCCGGATTATCCTACGCACAAAGGAAGAAGTTCTTTAAGGATGTCCGGGAATACTTTTGGAACGAGCCTCTCCTCTTTAAGAGAGGTCCAGATGGCATCATTCGGCGATGTGTGCCGGAAGATGAAATGCAAAGTGTCATCCGTCATTGTCATTCACTACCTTGTGGAGGACACGCTAGTTCGAACAAGACTAGCGCAAAGGTATTGCAATCCGGATTCTTTTGGCCTACTTTATTTAGAGATGTGCAATCCTTTGTTTCTTGCTGCGATGCTTGTCAAAGAATAGGTAATATCTCTAGGAGGAATGAGATGCCCCTCAACAACATCCAAGAGGTGGAGATTTTCGATGTTTGGGGAGTTGACTTCATGAGACCGGTCCCATCCTCTTGTGGAAACCAATACATACTATTGGCGGTAGATTACGTTTCTAGATGGGTGGAAGCAATTGCCTCTCCCACCAATGATGCCATGGTGGTGGTTAAGTTCTTTAACAAGATCATCTTCCCGCGATTTGGGACGCCAAGGACTATCATTAGTGATGGAGGTTCTCACTTCATTGCCCGGCGCTTTGAAGCTCTTCTAGCTAAGTATGGGGTTACTCACAAGATTGCTACCCCTTACCATCCACAAACAAGTGGACAAGTTGAGATCTCAAATAGGGAGATCAAAGGAATCTTAGAGAAGACGGTTTCAAGGACTAGGAAGGATTGGTCTTTGAAGCTTGACGACGCATTGTGGGCATACCGGACTGCATACAAGACTCCCATAGGAACCACACCATACAACCTTGTGTATGGGAAGTCTTGTCACTTGCCGGTAGAATTGGAGCACAAAGCGTTTTGGGCTATCAAGTGGTTGAATTTTAGGATGAAGGAAGCGGGAGAGAAGCGTCTCCTAGACCTTAATGAGCTGGACGAACTCCGCTTGAATGCTTATGAAAACGCTAAGATCTATAAGGAGAGAGCAAAGCGTTGGCATGATAAGCATATCATTCCAAAGGACTTCAAAGAAGGAGATCAAGTTCTCCTCTTCAATTCAAGGCTTCGTCTCTTTCCAGGTAAGCTTAAATCTCGTTGGACCGGACCTTTTCTAATTAAGCGTATTTTCCCCCATGGTGCAGTTGAAGTATGGGGTGAAACGGGCGGAAACTTTAAGGTGAACGGCCAACGACTCAAGAAGTATACGCCGGAACTCCAAGTCGAAGAGTTCGCACCTACCGCACTCGAATAAGTGCGAGATTGGTCTAGCTATGGACCTTAAACAAAGCGCTTCTTGGGAGGCAACCCAAGGTATTGCATTTTTGTTTTTGTTTTCGATTCATAGATTAGCTTAGTATAGACGTTTTTCGCTTTGTTTTGCCTTCGATTTCTTCCGGTATGTTCGTGTTTTTGGATGTAGGAACGATCGAAAAGGAAAAGGGAAGGATAATGTTGAAGAAAAGTGACGAAATTTGGACTTTGGAGCTTTACAAAGAGTTCCACGGCCTAAACCACAGTCGTGACAGCTACAGTACCCGTAATTTCCAAAAGCCTTTGAAAAATCACAAAAACCACGGTTCCGTACAATTCCACGGCCGTGGAACACCCCGACAGACCGTGATTTTCAAATTTTTGCCTGTGACTATATAAACCACGTTCTTCACAAAAATCACCCACAAAACCCCCCTTCCACGACCTAAACGCCGAATCCACGCCCCCTCCTCAAATTCTTCGTTCGTTAATCGTTTTTAACGATTCTTCTTCCCAAACTGAAGCAAATTCTACCACCAACAAGATCCAAGCGACGAATCGAGCGGAAATTCACTAAGGAATGCACAATTCGGATTTTTAAATCCGAAAAATAGGTTTTTCCACTCTTCTTGATCTTTGTCGATTTGGTTCGTTTTTGTTAGAGATTTTAGGAAGAACTGATTGTAATTGGAAGAAATTAGATTAGGGCTGCCTGTTTGTTGAGATTGAGTGTTGAATTCTGAGATTTGCGAAAAACTGAGATGAACCACGGTTCCTGGAAGAACCACAGCCGTGGAATTGCTAGAAGAGACCGTGATTTTTGACAGTGATGGACTTCGTGAGGAGAGTTTCAGGGAGGATTAAGGAGAAAAAGAATGACCAGAACAAGAAGAGGAAGGGTAATCCCTCTTCTTCCTCATCCTCTAGAGCACCACCACCCTCTTCCCCTTCACTTCCATCATCACCTTCATCACCCTCACCTCCTAGCCCTAGAGTCCCGACCATTCATGAGGATCACCTTGATGCATTCGAGAGGATCCACGAGAGAGCTGTGATTGGACCTAGGTACTTGTTGTTAGAGGATCTAGCTCCTCTTAACATCATAGAGGATCTTACTTGGCTCTTGGATAGAGCCGGACTAGTTATCTTCTCGGCTATCCGAGAGGACGCGTATGAGGAGATTACGAGGGAGGTAGTGACGTCCTTTCAACATAGCCATGTAGATAGGACCGTTTCTTTCCGTCTTATGGAAAGAAACTATGACTTTTCCATTCGTGAGTTCGGGACCTTCTTTGGGTTCCAGGAGACCTTTAACGGTCGCTTTCCTAGTGGCGTTTACGCCAAGGACTTTTGGGAGGAGGTAGCGATGATCTACGCCAGCGAGGACCGCTGGCAACCTGTTGACACCAAGGCTAAGTTGATGTACCACTTAGCCTTGAAGATAGCTCACCGTGTTCTTTCGGAGTGTCTCTTTCCTAGGACGGAGACGCCCCAAAAGATCAAGACGGATGAGCTCTTTTTGCTGTACTCCATGTTGTATGGGCGCCGAGCTGACTGTGCCACCCTCTTGGCTGCTACTATGAGCAAGCTCAAAAACAAGAGGAAGGGCAACATTGGATATGGTGGGATAGTTACCCACCTTGCTAGGAGTTTGGGAGTTGACTTTTCTGCGTGTACCCGTATACCAACTGTACCTTTAGGTCTTCATGCCTTCATGACTAGAGGGCTCATCTTCCCCACTCATAGAGTTCCGCCTTATGCGGCCATGCCTTGGGAGAGCAGGACCGGTAGGGGTATTGAGTGGCTGCAGGAGTACTCCATTATGGCTGGACGCCATAATTGGAAGGAGACGTTCGATGCTATGCATGCGAACAGGATTGCAGCTCCTCCGTATGTTCCACCACCGCCCGTTGTTGAGGAGGAGGAGATGGGAGATCAGTTTGAGGGTGGAGGAGGAGCCGAGCAGGAGTTTGGCACGTTTCCGGATCAGCCGGATGCGGCCCCCGATGTACCTAGACGTTCTCCACGTCCAGCTAGAGCTTCAGGCTCGTCTTCTCGCCGCGCTAGCGTGAGTGAGAGGCCTACATGGATGACCACACCTCCTACATGGTATGGAGTTCCACCTCCATGGTCCACAAAGCAGACATCAGCACCAGCACCATCAGACGCTCCAGCATGGTACAGTCAGGCTCCGGGATGGTATGAGCAGATGCTGGATTGGGCTACTGGTCTTTCGGAGAGAGTAGGAGCATTGGAGATCCGAGCCGATGCTAGAGATGGACGCTTGGACGACCTCGATCACATGATGAGAGACGTCTACCGCCAGTAGTTTGGGCGGTTTTATGATCCTAGCTTCTCTCCATTCCCGCCTCCACCAGCGCCGCAGTGATTGATTACATGACCGTTTGCTTTAGCCGCTCCACCGCCACTTTGTGAGTTTATTTTTCTTTTCTTTCTTTTCTTTCTTTCTTTTGAACATTAGGGACAATGTTCGTCCCAAGTATGGGGTGGGGTGTGACTAAAAGTTTGTAATAACTCTTACTCACTATGTTTGCTTCTATTCGAGACTATCATTGCATGTTCATTATATTGTTGCACGTTTCATTATTGCATTGCATGAAAAAGAACTTGAAAAACCCATAAAAATTGAAAAAATTTTGAAAATTTTGTGCTTCTAAGGAATTGAGATGATTTCTATGATAATCACTACTTGTGAATTGAGTTTGATGACAATTGCATGCTTAAAAGAATAGTGAATTGAAAAGGAATTGAATGAGTTGATTATACCTCTTTTGCAAGTTTCATAATGTGATGAATGTTACTTAAATCATGTTGAGAAATTGAAGTTGAAATCACAGTATAAGTTCTTATACTTCTTGTTGAGATGATTAAGGCAATTCGATTTTTCTTTCTTCTTTCTTTGATCATTTAGCTCCTCATTGAAATATTGGCCTCCTTTACCTATCCGGAAATTTGGAGAAGTGAATGAAAAAGGCATGTTTGATGTGGGAGGGCCATGAGAGCAATTATTTGCAATCAAAAGAATAGAAAGAAATTCTAGGTTTGGGGAAGTCAATTATGATGATGAGTAACTCGGCACCATTCACATAGCCGGGTGTTTGTGTCTTGCCAAAGTCAGATTGAGCGATATTCCTAGCGGATTATGGTATGTGCGCTAAGGGTTTGAGGCATCTCATAAAAATTGAGAAACGCCAATCTCCTAGGCTTCGGTTTTTGTGCACCTCTGTCCATAACTCCAAAAGTAAAGTCGAAAAATGAAAAGAAGAGAGCGAAGCTCTAAGTTGAAGGTGTTGCGGAAACCGCAAAAGAAGAAGAAGGAGTAGTTGTCTACTTTCCCGGATTCATGCACCACATTCCTTAAAGTTTCCTTCCCTTTCCACATTCTAGACCTTTTTCTTTGAAAGTCCTTAAGATCAAAAAAATGTTATATGACTTGGTGATCTAAATTGAAGTTTCTTATAATTGATTTTGATAATGTTTAAGGGTTATGATGTTTGTATGGAAGTTTGATTAATTCATGAGTTTTCTTTACTCTTTACTCTTTGATTAAGTGTATGAAAGTCTTATAAACGATTGAAGCAAGATTTGAGAATGATCTATTCTTTAGAAGGCACATTCCTCCAAAAGAATTATTGCTTTGAGAAGGTACACATATTTCATCCTAACTCTTGTTTTAAAAGCTTTTGAAAGACCTTGCTTAGGGACAAGCAAGTGTTAAGTATGGGGTTATTTGTTAGCATGAAATATTGTGATATTTTAGGCACGTTTTCTAAGTGTATTTGATTCATATTGATAGTCTTTGATTTAGCATTGTTACATTTGTGAGCTAGTTTGCCTATATTGTCGATATGGATGTCTACACAAGCTTTATGTTGATTATAGGTGATTGAGAGCCATTTCCGAACGGAATTTAGCAAGGATGAGTTGATTGAGTATGTCCATGGATTGAGGGCATTCTTAGGAGCAAAATGAGTGTCAACTTCAGGAATGCACGAGGCTAGGGAAGAATCACGTTCTTACCCTAAACCACGCTCTAAAATACGGCCGTATTACATTCCAAGTTCAGTTCCACGGCCGTGGAACCCTACAGGAGAAGCGTGGTTCATTCCAGAAGCTTTTACGGTCGTGGAATCCATGGTTCAAACCGTGTTGATTTCCACGCTCTAAATTACGGTCGTGGAACCTTCCACGACCGTGATCTTGGCGATCTTTTTCGCCACATTTTAAGCCACGATCTTTCAGAAGATTGGGCCGGGCCGATATTTTATATTGCCCTATAAAAGGACGGACGAAGAGAGATTCCGTCACCTTCGCTTAGACGCACTTTGCGACCTCGCTTTACATTTTTCGCCTACGTCGCGACTTGGAGATTTTTGCGATTCTTGCAAAAGACGTATTCCACGTTACGCTTGGAGTTGCCCTAATCTCGCACTTTTGGTGGAGATTGCTGTTGAGATTTCCGGATTGACGGAAGATCGAAGATTCGGAAGATTGTTGCAAGAAGAATTCTCTTCTTGTTTAGGTTTGATTTAGAAGACGGATTGACATCCCGTTCTTCCTTCTTTCCTAAGATTGTGTTTGGTTGTTTTATTCTGAATCTATTGACGATATTCGTTCTTGATTGTGACTTTGAGATTGGT
Source organism: Fagopyrum homotropicum (assembly GCA_033239125.1). Classification (NCBI taxonomy): domain Eukaryota; kingdom Viridiplantae; phylum Streptophyta; class Magnoliopsida; order Caryophyllales; family Polygonaceae; genus Fagopyrum; species Fagopyrum homotropicum. The sequence continues at coordinate 95,384,550 of BSWB01000007.1, read as the reverse complement.
TTGAAGTTTATTGGAAGTTTTCGGAAGTTTTCATCTTTCAATCTTTTAATCTTTGAATTTGATATCACAATGATGATTGTTGGCTAAAAACCCTTAACAATTCTAAGGTGAAGGGTTGATAGTTGTGGCTTAGATGATGATAGATCGATCGTAAACAGATTAGACCTTGAGAGTTAGAGAGAATCGTCGACGAACCCTAAATCACGGTTTGTTCTTGAGTTCCACGACCGTGGAATCTCAAGATCCACCCGTAATTTCCCTTAAGTTTACGAACCTGCTTTTACTTTAATCCAAAGTTAAAGATTTGCTTTAACTTAGTTTAGGCTTGCCTTTCCTAGGTGGTAGTGAAGCCTCAACAACCTCTACCTCGATTGTGAGTGTCACAACCTTAATCGGTTAAGTTAGTCTTGATCCTTGGATTACAAGTTTGGGTATTTGACATTAATTCTTGCTTTTAGAACCTTTCTATATTGAAGCCTCAACAACCTGTATAGAGAGTGTCTTGTAGGTGAGTTATATAAGGTTTTTGGAACTTTACCGTACAATTACCTTACATTAGCATACCTTTGCATATCTCAACTCGGTCTTTATATCATTAAGTAAATCTTGAATCGATTGCCACAGCTGGATACTTGGATCTTTAGGATTGTTGTTTTCCCAATAATTTGCAAAGCTCTTATATTCACTTGCTTGATAACCTACGATCGAATTTATTCCCCCCAAATCCCTGTATTCGATACTCTGGAATACTTGCTAATCTACGCCGATCCGTACACTGCGGGTTCGCTTGCTTTTATTCTAGTTTTATAAATTTAAAGCTTGATTGCACGCACGTTTAGGGGCGAACACATTTGCTCTTCTTTAGATGTTTTTTCGCCTATTTCTTTTAAGTTTATTCGCCGCTCAGCTAACACTACGGCCCATTTTGAGGCAAGACTCTTGCTTGATGATGTAACCTCGATTTGGTTTGATAATTTCCTATCTAGCATCGTTGAGCTAGCGGGAATTGATCTTGTTTAATGCATTACACGGTTTTACTCAAAAAATTTTTGAAACTATCTACGACTCTCAATGTTGATGTTATCATCATTGGGTGGACCACTATTTTTTAGGAACACATATTAGACCTTCTATGAAGAAATTAAAATAAGCATCACTACTAAAAAAACATAATATTAGGGCCTTCAATTAATTGCAGGGAACTTCACCACTGGTGTACCCGAAGAGACGAAGAGGGGTTGTAGACAGTTCCAAAAGCAACATAGTTGATAAACTGGCTAAAGTTGAAGTTGCTTGTTGGTATACTCCCTAAGACAAGACATACTTTCAACATTGAAAGCCCTTAACCTCACACGCAAAAGGCCAAACAAGGTTTGGGCATTAACGAAATAGGAGAGGTTGCATGAAAAGTTAAGCTACTCAACCGGTCATCAATTAATGACAGAAGAGAAGAAAGTGAAATAAGGGGGGCGAGAATTCATTCATTTGCTTCTATATTTCTAATCGTTGTATGAATTTTTGTCAAAAGAGTATATTGTTGGCTTGAGGGAAATGTTCATATCTATGGATACTAATAACAGTGATGCTATCACCTTTGAGGAAATTAGAGATGGCTTAAGAAGATACGATTTTACCCTCAAAGACAATGACATATGAAATTTGATGGAAGTGGTAGGATTTGTTTTTCAAATCAATTTTTTTTTCTTACTAATAAATATTGAGTATATATTCTTACAATTTTGTTACCTTTTCTCCTTACCTTGACGTTGCTTTCTTTTTATCATCTTTATATTGATTCACTTGTTTTGACTTTGAGATTGTTTTATTATTAGTATTATTATTCTTTTTGGTAGCTTATGTTAACATTTATGTTGGTAGAAGGTGTTTAATAAAGCATCAACAATACATCTGAACAAGTTGGAGCGTGAAGAGCGAGCTCTATCAAGCTTGTGTTGAACAAGGAATAAATTGCCTTCCTCAAATATAACTAGAAGGAATAAAATGCACAAATTTATGTCATCTTATTTATGTATTTTGTGCCTAATATTATGTTAGTATTCAAGTTTCAGCCTAATATATTTTGGTGCTTTTGTTGCTCATCTGAAAGTTGTAAACCTGTAAACATCATAGCATAGTTTTTTCTAAAGTCTGTAACAACTATATTATCAATATAATTTCTAAAATATATTCATGAATCGTACTTTATCCCAAGAATAAGTTTAGTATTTTTACAACTAATGTTAATATTATATTTAACAATGGCTATCACTCCATTTATAAGAGCCAACGGTCACTCCTGAGAGACTTGAGGAAGTAAGCAGTACAAGCAAATTGCAAACCAAGGTTTATCCTGAGATGAATGATTTGCTGGGTCTTCCTTTGCAAAATGTTGGAACTTCAAGTGGTGTTCAAGAATTAGCATAAGAGCATGTTTTTTATCTCATTCATTTTGAAGAGCCTGTTGAAGGGAGAAGTGAATTTGAATTTGTGAGCATTGTTGGAGATGTTGATGCATGTTCCCTATTTACCGGATCTTTTGTTCAGAGGAATACATGAGCCATGAAATCGAAGAAATGGATGAAGCATTGCTTTCAGAAAACCGCCATAACTTCCTCCACAATGGTATCATCCTTTTTCTCTAGCTCTTTCGCTTCTAATTTCGTTTGTTTGTACCTAATCAAATTAATTTGTTCGATTTTTTATGACATTCGCAAATCTATTAGGTCAAAAGGTGTTCCAATGTGATCAAATGCAAGAAGAGGTGAATCTATACATCAATCTCCCTTCCAATGTGTCGACAAAGCAAATTCTATAGCAAAATTCAGTCCAACAATGTCGAAGTTGGGATCAAAGGAAATCCTCCCTATCTAAATGTCATTATTTGAACTTTGTTATAATTTGTCGCGCTTTAACTCCTTGGCTCGGTTATTCACTATCTGATTGTTTGATTTTTAACATGAGCTCCTTCATCCTGTGAAGGCCGGTTCTTCTTTTTGGACAGTAGGTAGCTCTTGTGTGAAATTGAAACTGATCATTTTATGGATTCATTTTGAATTTGTTGATTAATAACAATATTGTAATGTGCTAAGTTGTAGTTATTTTGTTTGACAAAGGGATGATGTAATGTACATCACTCTTCAAATGAGGGAAAAAGGTCAGACATGGGCATATTCTATTGTAGGTCAAGGTCAGTTGGATCCTTGTTCCACTAATCTTGAGCAAAGGCGCTTGCCACTGACTACAATTGATACTTGTTTTCCCCTTTAATTCATGTTTTTGAAATGTGCTAATTAGGTTGAAAGTTCTTAATTTGCCTTGTTTTGTGTATTATTGTCTCAATAATTTGTATTCTCTGGTTCTGATTCACAACTAAGGTTGATACTTTTGGTTGATTCTTAAAAAGCTTGTTGGAGCTGATTTTTTATGCCGTTCTAGTTTTGAGTCCTTTTTGGATTCAGGATCAGCCTTCACATCCACATACAGCTGAGAGGATGAGTCGAGTTTGAACTGACTTACGCTCGCCTCAGTTTGCAAGAAGGCAAAAACAAATAAAGAAGAAGAGGAGGATGAGGTTGAAGCACAAATATTGCTTGATTTGTCTTGCCAGGTTTGAGGCAGAATCCGAGATAAACCCTTAGTTATGGTATTCGATTCAACTGGAATCTTTCTCTTAATCTCCTCACTCGAATATGCCTTTGATCTTCCTCTCAAATCTTCACTCTCTTCTAGGTTTAATTAGTTTGTAGTTTAGTAATTTGTGGAAAATATGTACCAAACCTAAAATGTATATACGTTTGTACCTTGCATATTCAAATTTGTAAATGTATTTATCAATTCTTACCTGTTTTCGAAACTCTTATTCACTTTGTAAGGTTAATTGTATTTTTCACTCAAATAAGTTAAACCATTTTCTACTATACACTCCCATTTTAAACAAAAACGATAATTCACGGTTCGCGGGCATCCAACCTAGGGCTGGTTAAAATGAGGCAAACGAAACCGAACCGAGACTTACCAACCGAACCAACTACAAAGAGTTGGTTGGTAGGTGGTAACAATATCCGCGTACCACGGGATTACTGTATCAACCGAGTTTTGTTTTAAAAAAATAGTTTATACATACTAATCTTAATATAATACTTGATGTGTAATTATATATGCAATTATTTTGTATTAATTTTATCTTGTTTTTGTCATAACATCTCTACTATAACAACATCTATTTTTGTTGTTTCTGTTGTAGTCAGCATACTAAACCTACACTTTAGCTTGTTACCGTAACAACATCTGTTCTATATTATTTTTTTACTGTTATAACTCCTGTTTTATCATCTAATCTTCATTTTGTTGATAGAGAATGCTTTCAATCAAGGCTATAAGGTATGAAGGAATGCAACAAGCTCTAACTCGCAGGGCCGTCTCATTGTTTTAGGAGGCCCCGTGCTAAAAAATATTAGAGGCCTTTACGAAAATTAGAACGATATTACACGGTTTATTTTATATAATAGTAGTTCATAAACTATATTTTATATGATAAAAAAATAATAGCATTTCATAAATTATATATGGTATATGCTAAAAATGATTTAATAAAATTGACTGATTTTAGTTAAAAAAAATAAAATAAACTAGAGATGGAGGCCTCAAGATTCGAACCAAGGATCTTTTAGATAAAAAAAGCTAGGCATAACCAATTTACCAGCTGAGCCAACATTACAAGGTATATAAATTTATTTTTCACTGAACTATATTGAGGCCCACGAAGTTTTGGGGCCCTGTTCAGTAGAACAGGCCGCACCGGCTATTGGGCCGGGCCTACTAACTCGATTCAAATATGAAATCATGTGGAGCACAAGCCGAGATTGGACTATTGAATTCCCTAGCTTATAACTTGGGATGATGATTTCATATTTAATTATTTGTGTGTTGGTTTGTAATGAAGTATGAAGTTCTATGAACTTGTTAAACATAGTGTACTCGAATTTGCGGATTGTTGAATTGATAAAGTTCTTGTCTTGTTTAAATATTGTACTTGAATTTGCAGATTGTTGAATTGACGAAGTTTTTGTCTTATTTAAAATTAAATTTTAGCCAACATATAAGTTGGTAAAATGCCATTACCAACTGAACTAACCGAAAAATTTGGTATACCGAAAAGTTGGTAAATAGGTTTAGGTGGTTGGTAATGGTACAAGATTTCTCATTACCAATTATAGTTGGTTGGTGGCAAGGATAAAAATAAGTTAGTGATGTACAGAACCCCAACCCTAATCCAGCCTAGTAAAGTATATATATAAAGGACGGAGAAGTAAACCGCCTCAATTGGATGAACCGACATTTTTGGGTGGGTCAATTTAAAAATCAAACCGGGGCCGGAAACATCTTACGAAGATCACGTTCTACCAATCCATGCGAGAGAATTAGAAAAAACCCGCCTATCACTTCTACATTATCCACAAAATTGGCCGACTAGACTGACCCTACCCGGCCCAATAGCTAGAAACGGGTTGCCGACCACGGTGCCGATCAGATCTTAGATGTCAGAACCAAGATAGAGGTTTCAGCCCTAAAACGTCTTCTACATCTTTCATCTCTATCCTCTCTCTTTTTTGTTGTGTGCTGAAGTGGAAAGCAACTTCGATTACCTCAAGGTAAGATCCCTCATCGCTCTTCTCTTCCTCTCCCCTCCTCCTTGTCGAGCTCTTCAAGAGTCTCTATGCCAGATCTATTATCCAATTCTATACTTGTTCAGACTGGTGTTAAAAGTTTTTGATTCGTTAATAATCTGCACGCTCGAATTAGCTTATCATGGGGAGAATCATCACTAATCATTATATACTTGGTTTAATTTTTGGAGTAACCGGGGCAGTTTATGGTGTTTTGGTCACCCTTGCTGAAATGATCACCTTATTGGCTTGGGATGACCAATTGAGCCAGGAGCTAAAATAAGCTCAAGATCGATTCGAGATCCGATTCTTTGTTTTTAGCCAAGGATCGTTAGTAATCATAATAAATTCTAGCAGACGACAGAAACAGAATAGAACGCATAACGAACTAGCTGTTATGCCATAAATTTGAATTATGAATACGGTCCGTCAAGATCCTGCAGCATTTCTACTTTTACACTGTTTACTTATGGTTGAATTTTGGTCTGATGGTTGCAGCTATTGTAAGCAATAGGAAAAGATGTCTGACGAACATCCTAAAGAGCAAGAGCTTGTAGATGGAGAGGCAGCAGAAGATTCCTCAAAGATGATGCCTTCTTCACAGCAGGAGGTATGGTTCTCCTTTTACTTTTATCTTCACATGATTTGTCCTGATCTTCTTAGTTTGAGTCTGTGTTTTCTTCATCAGGAAGCAGTTGTCAAGAAAAAGTATGGAGGAATCATGCCCAAGAAACCGCCACTTATCTCTAAGGTAATGTTATTATTTAGACTCCCTTAAATTAGGTGAAATGCAAATGAGTTGTCTTGAGATTCTGAAGAGGTTTTCTGGAGTCCAGTTTTGTATCATTAGATATTGTTACATAGATTGTGTGCTTTACCAGCGTTTTGAAGCTTTGTTTATCATGTCAGGATCATGAAAGGGCTTACTTTGATTCTGCTGATTGGGCTCTGGGAAAGGTACTTCCTTAATTGAAATATTTGACATTTGCTAGTTTCAGATAAACATTGTAAAATTCCTGGTGAAGGACCGAAGGATTATATCTAACTTCACCCAACCCTCCTTTCTTTGAAAACAAACAGCAAGGTGTGGCAAAGCCGAAAGGACCACTTGAAGCACTTAGGCCTAAGTTGCAGGTACTGAATTCTCTGTCCATGTTTATTCCATCTAATTCTCACTGCCATTATCATTTAGAATCTATGGTGTCTTTTTAAGCTGTCAAATTCGAACTGCTTTGTGATTACCATAAGAGCACAGTAAAAAAATAAATATGTAAATCTGTAGAAAGGGGAAAGGAAACATATATACTACATTCTTAATACTAGTTAAATGTGTCTATTCAGATTACTATCTCAATAAAAATAAGCACTAGGATGAAGGCACCTGTTCAAAATGGAAAATCGCCTTTCTGCAAGAGTTTCACTCTCTCTCCAATTTCAAAAATCACCATCCTTATGCTTCTCCCTTAATTATAATCTTATCTACTAGGATGAAGTTAGGTGGTTACAAACATAATATGCTTAAACCGTCCATTGCTGCCCATTTGCCACCTCTGGGCTCATGTCAGAGACCTATTACGAAAAACTAATCTCATACTTTGATGAATTCAATTCTACAGCCTATAAGCAATTGGCAATGAACATATTTTCTGCGGGTTATGCACTTTTAGTTTAATGGAAACAATGATAGTGTACGATTAGTACTTGGGGACTATATAGGCTTTGTGTAGTCATCGTTAGGACACTCTTGATCGAGAGAAAAGGTAATCACTTTTGATCTTGAAAGAGATGTGTACATGTTAAACTTAGCTGGTTTATGTGTGCTACTCGGACATTATTTATGGTGTTGCTTTTTAATAGCCCACTCAACAACAAACAAGATACCGGAGATCTCCTTACGCACCAGCAGATGGTGAAGGTATGTCGAGTCTACATTGCAACTTTTGATTACACTAATGAGTAATGACCATTTTTTAACGGGATGTATATATAATATTTCATGTACAGAGGGGGGAGGAACTCCATCTGAGGAAACTACGAACGAGTGAGGGTATCCGTTATGATTGTACGAGGATTGGTATTGCTACTCCATTGTCTTGATAGATATGGGAGTATTGCCCTGTTGTTTCTTAGAATAAGAATGTTTCGCAATTGGTAAAGATAAAAAGAAGGGTAGTTTTATGGTGAAACTGGTACTGGAGTTCCCTATGTTCCATGGTTCTTATTGGCGTTGAAAGAGCTAAAGTTGTAAGACTGGGAGCTATTGGATGCATGTTTATTGGTCAATATGGTCGTCTCGTTATCATCCGCTGAATCTAGTTTCCTGTTACTCGGATCGCTTGCCTTGAGGAAACATTTGCAGAAAACGAATCAAATGACCAACATCTTCGTCTAGCTGCAAAGCTTTAATGGATTCATGCAGTGCAATTTACTCCAAAGATGTCGCCGGAAATGCTCCAATCAAAACTACCTTCAATCCCAAATACAGAACTTGAATACCTAAAGTTAGTCTTTGGCGCTCTCGTCTCCTTGCTTCTATCATCGTCCATCACGTCCTCGTCACTGCAATTTACTCCAAAGATGCATGTGACCTCTTAGCCAAGACGAGTGCAAATCCGTCTAAAGGCCACGTCCTTCAACTAAAAGATCAATTGAAGAATCGAACCAAGGGAACGTCCACCGTACCAAGTACATGAACTATTTGGACTGAATCACAAATGTGCTTGCTCTCTTAGGCAAACCATTTGAGGAGGAGGACTTGATCGATCATATCCTCAACGGGTTGGATGTGGAATATCAACCGGTAATTCATGGAGTAAAACAACATGATACGGCCACCACAACTATAGAACTTCATGAGAAGTTAATCAATCACGAATCGGCTCTTCGTGTGACTAGACTGCATACAAATTGTCCAATCTTGGCTAATCTTCCTAATACTGAAACTAGTCCCGCACACCACATCACACCTATACTCGTCCACCACCACCCAACAACAAAAACCTCAACGCCCATTCCCACAATTTAAAGGGTTTTGCCAATGGTGTCACAACTAAGATTGTTGGAATAAATAAATTTTCAATAATGTAAAAACCAGAAATTAATCACGCTAGAGATATTAAGGAATTGAAGATTACATACATGTTTCCATAGTAGAAGAACGGATCAAACTATAGTGCGGAATCTATAATCCCAATGAGCGTTGTAGGCATTCGTTGACCTCGGTCAAACCTCTCTAGTGTTTCTTTATGTTTTTTTTCTTTAATGGATTAGAAAACGATGAAAATGATTTGATGTATTGAGGACCATAACACAGTATCATTTCATGATCATGAGACACATGCGGTCAAAACGATCTCACTTCGCTACTTTTGCTTCATTGGAGATATCCTTAGCCAAAGTAGGTCGTTCAGTTCTTAGCACAAGGTCTAGATCCATATACCCGAGAACGATTTTCACATTCTCCTTCAAACCTTAAAATTTGTCTCCTTTAGTTATTGGTGTATCTCCAATTGAACAATCTTTCATGTTAAATCTACTCAGTACCTTTTCGATATAGCCCTTTTGTCACAACTTGAGGATACATTGAGATCAATCTTTTAGTATCTGAATTTCTAAGACAAAAGAGGCGCCCCCAGGATTTTTCATCTCAAAATTCCTAATGATAAATGGGCGAATTAGGAAACTAGGTTTTTTTTTTTTTCAGTTTTGTGTTGAGAAAGTAGGCTAATAGCATTTATCAATTAAGTTAATGTACCCCTTATCTTTTTTACCGTTCACATTCACTCACAAATTAGGGTTTGATACTTGTATCTCTTCGTCTTCTCTCTCTCCCCCCTTTCTTCTGGTATTGCCGCCTCTCTTCTGCTACCGTCTCTCTTCTGGTACTCTTCTCCTCTCTTCCACATCCGGATCATGCATCACCATGAGAGCCAAGATGCTTTCCTTTTCTCCGTCTAATTCGTTTCGCGTTAGCTTATTTTTTAGGAGCATTTGTTGTTCAGTTAGTTTGAGATTCTGTTAAATTTGCTATCAATCTATTCGCGATAGTATATTTGATTTTTGTTTTTCGTTCTCTGTTCGTGAATATAGTGAAAGAAGAAGCATATGAGGAAGGTTCTTACAGAGTTTCGGTCAAACGAACGAAAGTATGAGGAAGGTTCTTACAGAGTTTCGGTCAAACGAACGAAAGTACGAGAATGCTGAAGGTTGCAGAATGAAACACATTGAAGCTCTGGACATTGCTCTTGTCAAGATCTTTGCTCGCTCCATGCTCCTCAAGCTTCTCTAGTGGCTCCACATCGCCCAAACTCGCAAGCGTGCCAAGCAAAGAAGAGAGTAGGCCCTTTGAAATGGGGGGCTTCTTAACTTCCTTCGACTGTCTTAGCAGGTGAAGTGGTTAAGCCATTAATCAATACATCAAAGCGTTACCTTGCTGAGCTTACAAAGATTTCAACAAGTAAGAACATATCTATAGTATCACATTTACATTTTTTGTGTTTGTTTTTCTATTGTACTAATTAAGAGTTTTTTATTTTGAAGGCCGACTCAAAAAGACGCACTGGCATTGCCACTTGCTGCAATAGAGTTTGTTCTTGGTAATGAAGGTCATATAGTAAAATATAAAATTATAGTAAAGTTGAAAGTTACATTGTGGAATGTGCAAAAATTGATTGGAAAGACATGGGAGCAACAACAAGAATAAAGAGGCATTTAATATCCCCGCCAACCTTAGCTTGTTGAAATGCATTGAAAATGTGGACCAACTTTCAAATCCCTAAGAATCCATGTTAGGACCCTGAACTCGTACTTAACAGTTAGCCATTTGTGTTTAAATATTGTATATAAGAATTTTATAGTATATGGTTGATTTTCCATGTCTGCATATCCAAAACACCCACATTCTTCCTCCCAACACACTTGCTCCTGATGCTAGACTCTCCTCGCTGTCTGTTTCCTAGCCACCCTTGTTTTCTTTTGGATTTTTCAAATGTATATATTAAGTAATTGAGGGTGACGTTCAGGTTGGTCTATGCTATATGTATAATTGAAGTTGGAGAAACCCTAATTAAGGTGTGTAATTGAGCCAGAAAGTGAAGAGTAGTTTGATGCATTATGTAAGCGAAGGTATTGTACTCTTCGTCTTTGTTTGTTCAACAGCAGGACATGTGAACAATGGGGTTGTCTTTCTCATTTGTGATAGTTGTCTATAAACTGAACAATATATGTTTGCACCCTTATTTATATCTTGACCTCGTTGATCATGGTAAAAATTCTAGTATGTAAAATGGGATAATACTCCTCAAATGCTCTCCACCAGTTAAACATGGTAAAAATTGTGGTATGACAAATTGTGGTATGAAATTGTGGTATGTAATTCTTGGTATGATAATTCTTGGTATGAATAACTACTGGTATGCACAACTTCGGGTATGAATATTTTCTGGTATGAATATTTTCTGGTATAAATAATTTTCTGGTATGAATAACTTTTTTGGTATGAATAATTTTCTGGTATGAATAATTTTCTAGTATGAATAATTTTCTGGTATGAAAAAATTTTCTGGTATGAAAAAATTTTCTAGTATGAAAATTTTTTCTGCTATGAATAACTACTGGTATGAACAACTTCTGGTATGAATATTTTCTGGTATGAATATTTTCTGGTATGAATAATTTTTTTGGCATGAATAATTTTCTGGTATGAATAATTTTCTAGTATGAATAATTTTCTAGTATGAATAATTTTCCGTTATGAAAAAATTTTTCTGGTATGAAAAAATTTTCTAGTATGAAAAAATTTTCTAGTATAAAATTTTTTTCTAGTATGTGAAATTTGCTAGTATGCGAAAATTTCTGGTATGAGAAATACAAAAGAAAATAAAAAAAGCAAAAAAAATTATAAAAAAAACAAATTCAGTAATTAAAAAAATTAAAACTTACACTTACAAAACAAATAACAAGCATCAATTATTCTATTTTTTTAATAGAGGGGTTAATTATTTTTACCTATCATTAAATGAAAGTGGTAAAAATAATGGGGTACATTTACTAAAATAAAAACTGAAAAAGGCCTAGTAGGCCAAATTGTTTCATGATAAATTTCTTGATTTCGTGCAATAAGCATATATCATTACAAGCTAGTAATATGTTGTCAACATATAATACTAGAAAGATAGACTTGCTCCCACAAATTTGTGATATACACGATCTTCAACCTTATTTACCACAAATCCAAAAGAGGTAATCACTGGATGAAATTTATGATTTCATTGCCTTGATGGATGTTTGAGTCCGTAGATGGATTTCTTTAAATTTACAAGCCATAGATTTAGAATTCTTGGATTCAAAATGTTTTGCCTGACCCATATAAATGGTTTCATCAATGGTTCCATTGAAAACACTATTTTCACATCCATGTGGTGTAACTCTAAATCAAAATGAGTTACTATTGTCATTATTGTCCTAAAAGAGTCCATTGATGAAACCGGAAAAAAGATCTCTTTAAAGCCAATACTTTCCTTTTGAGTGTATCCCTTTGCAACTAGGCGAGCCTTATATTTTTTAACATTGCCTTTTTCACCCCTTTTGGTTTTAAATATCCATTTATAACTAATGTTTTTTGCACCTTTTGGCAACTCGACAAGATCCCTTACGTCATTGTCCTTCATGGAGTCATCTCTTCTTCCATGACTTTAATCCAATGTTGAGAATTAGAACTTTGAAGGGCCTCAAGAAGATTATTTGTATCATCCTCCACAATGCCCACATAATCTTCTTGTTACATAAGATACACGATGTAATCATCTGGTATCTCTCTCACATGATCTTCTTGTTCTACTAGTTATACAATGTAGTCATCCGGAATTGCATATCTTCTTTCTCTTCTATATCTCCTTAAAGACACTTCTTGAGGTTGTCAAAATTTCTCTATGGGAGGAACTTCATTGTTGTCTAAGACCGGAGTTGTTTCTTGAAGAATGTAAAGAGTTGTACCTTGATCACTTTCAATAACAATGTTGGGAAGAGAAATAAAATCATCTTCCTTAAAGACGATTTTGTCAAGGGTGACGTTCCTTAAGCCCCCTCTAAATTCTACATCTTCAAGAAATTTGGCAATTTTCGACTCAAAAAATGACCGGGTAACGGGATCATAAAATTTAAACCCACATAGCGTTCAACATATCCAACAAAGTAGCAACTAGTTGTCTTAGAGTCCACTTTACTTTCGTTAGTCTTGTAAGACCTTGCTTCAGTTGGAAATCGCCAAATGTGTATGCGCCTTATGCTGGGCCTTTTCCCATTCCACATTTCATATGGGATTTTAGCTACTGATTTGCTTGGTACTCTATTATGAATATATACTATAGTTTTTATTTCCTCTCCCCAAAGTGATTCAGGTAACTAAGAGTGATTGATCATACTTCTTACCATATCCAATAGTGTTCTACTACGCCTCTCAACAACACCATTCATTTTGGGTTTTCCCGACATAGTGTACCGAAGGACAATTCCACAAACTATAGAAAGTTGGAAAATGGTCTTGGACATTGTTCTCCAGATCCATCATATCTTCCATAATATTCTCCACCACAGTCAGATTTAACAACTTTACTTTTCTTACCAAGTTAAAAGATCAACTTCATATTTGTAAGCCTTGAAAACATCCACAAATTATGACTTCTCACGTATCAAGTAAATGTACCCATATCTAGAGTAGTTGTCTATGAACGTAATAAATACTGCTGACAATTCCACGTAGTTGTAGGGATTGAACCACAAATATCCGTATGTATTAGTTCTAAGACTTTTGAACTTTTATTGGCACCTAACTTCCTAATGTTTTTTAATTTTTCCCTTGACACACTCAACACAAACTTGAAAGTTTATTAAATCAAGGGAATCATGAATTCCATCTTACACAAGCCTTTGAATTCTTTGTTTAAAGATGTGACCTAAATGTTTATGTCATAAGAATCTAAAACCTTCAATTAATTTTCACTTTGCATCTTTAGAACTTGTGTGCAATATTTCATTATGGGAAGCAATCGTTTCTAGCTTATAAAAACGATCAGTCAAGATACCGCTACCAACAAAGCTAGAATTTCAAAAAATACTATTTTTTCCATTCCCAAAACTACAAAGGTATCCACCTTTGTCCAAACAGGAAGTAGAAATCATATTTTGTTTAAATAACGGAGACACAAAATTATCCCTAAATCCAAATAACATCCAATGCTTAAATTTAATCTAAAATGCCCTATTGCTTCCACATGAACTTTATTGCCATCGCCAAGATAGATGAATCTTTCAACATCACTTTGTGGTTGACTCCAAAGGCAACCTCTATTGACACACAAATGTGAGTAGTAGCACTATAATATACCCACCACTTGTCAATAGGTACAAAAGCTAGATTAGCTTCAGAACAAACTAGATGATTCTCTTCTACGACTTCGTGCTTGTCTTGTTCCTCGAATTCCTTCTTTTCTTTCTTCCTTCTTCCTTTGGCTCTTTGATGATGATGGGGATGTAGTGAGTACTCCTTGGATCGACATAGATTAGTCTTTTGTGGTCTGTTTTAGACCTAAAACACCTAAAAAACCAAAGACAAGAGGAGTAGACATTCTGTGATACTTTAAAGCATAAGAGAAGATATGTATGCCTTTTCCCATGCAAAACTAAGAAAAAATACACAAAAATACTTCTATAAAGATAGCATAAAAACATGCTATCAAATAGCCTTTGGCAAACACAAACAAAGACCGTGCTTTCGAACTTCTGTGGTTCTCAATCCAAAGGTTCGACAAGTATAGAAAAACCAATTAGAAACTTAGAAATCCGGACAATACCATGAACAACCTTCACTTTCGATTCTTAAGTTAGAAATAGGTACAATGACCAGAACATTCTATGATAGTTAGAAGTCCTCGATGCAATGATAAAACGTTACTCTCAAGACCAGTTCTTTTTAATAAATCCAATAAAATGCCCTTTGCTTGTGACTCTTCAGTTGTTTTATCTAAACCCGTTATAAACACTATTTCTTTCGAAGGTAAATAAAAGTTGTAAACAAAGTACTTTGAAAAGTAGCAATATCACAATCTCAATTCACAAATATATATCCAATAATAAATCTAACCATTAGAGGGATCATCAAATCCTTAGACCAAGAAGAATCAACCAGACATAATAAAAGAGAAGATTTTCATAAAATCAAAGGTGAAAAGTACTTACAAAGCAAGGAAAGGGAAATCTAACTCTATTGTGATGCGACGTGGATTTGGAACTCTAGAAATCCTGGAAACTTTTCCACCCTATAGTGGGATGCGGCACACTTCTAATTTGACCTATAAAAGTCTATATATAATGTTTAGATCAAACCCTAGGACGGACTCAAGAAGCCCATCCGATTAACATATAATAAAATAGGATAAAATCTGATTTCAACAAAACAACGACGATGAAACAACCATGAAGCAGCCTATAGACGGCCTGCACGCCGTCTAACATCAACTTCAACAACTTTTTGACAATATAGTAAAACTAACTTTCCTGTTGCTCTAGTTTCAACCACGAGAGCTATAAGTACTACTTTCGATGCTCTTTCGAAAATCTACAACTTTGTAGTTGACACAAATGTCCAAATCCATAGGGAAGATGGTCGCAATCGGGAGTCTCTATGAGCTCGTCATAAATTGGTATCCAACATCAATGATCTTCACAAGGTTCTTTGATTCTTCTTTCTTCAATATATATCTACCATGGAACTTCGATCCTCAATCAATATAGATGTCTTCTATGATGTCTTTGACCTCAGGGAGGATTGAAACTCGTATTTTGGTATTATTTCATCGTTTTCGCTCATTTCTATCCTCGAACACCTGAAATACTAAACAAATCAAAGTAGACACTGCAATATACAATATGAAGGATTTATGCTTTGTATGAACACAAATTAAACCAAATGAGGTATGATATGCATGCAATTTATGACTTAAAAGATGTATGTTTTGGACTTATTAAATATCCCATACTTAAACCTTACTCGTCTCCAAGTAAGATCATGACATACATAACACTATTTGTAAATAAAAGCATGCCTCAACTAGGAAGAAGACTTGACTTTTAAGCTCTTTAAAATACTCTTCAAGGATAAACACTATAAATCTTCACTTTCAATGCAATACTTACTTATTTGCAACAACAAGGATGACGGCAACTTTTTTGTTCCTTTCACAAACCAAGGAAATATCTTACATAAGCACAATACGTTCTAAACATGCGCATTAACTTTTGAGAACATTCACACTTTTTTGGGGGAATACCCCATACTTGATTTTTTTTTATTCATGGCTTCCATGACAACCCCAGATAAGGTCAAATGAGGCTATATCATGGTTGTGAGGCATTTTTGAGAGGCCCTAAAGAAGGGAAAATAAAGACAAGAAGTGGCTACCAAAAAGGAAAATATATATAAAGTTAAGAAAGTAGGCTTAAAAAAGAGGGCCTCAATTATCTTCACAATTAAGTATATAGAATCAAACGAACACGTAGTCTTGAAAAAGATTCAATCACAAGTTCTACAAGAAACTAAAACGTTGGAGATCACACACAAATATGAAAGAAATGACACATGAAAATGCATGTCCAAGGGTCAAGAGCGCTCACAAGGGTTATGTCGGACTTAACTAATCATCAAAGTTCATCCAAAAATTTGTGTGCATAAACAATAGAAAAAGGATATAATCTAATACATTGTAGACACATCAATTATCAAATAGAATTTTTTTTAATATACTAATTTGCATACAGTATTACAGACTCCGTCCGACTCAACTATACTAAATGCAAGCAAAAATGTAGGGAAAAGACTCAACAAAAACAAAATTCAAGAAAAGGGAAACATGTGACGATAAAGGAAAATATGAATGCTTGAGTGAGTACAAACACCCCATACTTAAACTCCACATTGTCCCCAATGTAGCAGTCAATAAACTAGAGAAACAAAAATACTCACAAAAGCATGATGTACAACATGCGGTGGTGGTGAAGAAAGAAAGAAAATCACTCATCTCAATCATCGAGCTCGAAATCATTATCTCCACCCTTGAGGCAGAGGAAGGAGCAACACTGCCATTGTTGTGATCATGTAGTCTAAACTCAGTCAGAAGATCGGTGTGAAGGGCATGAAGTTCATCTTGGCGAGTGGATATATGGCGCATCTGGGAGGAAAGCTCTCTCATATCAGATATGAGAGATGTGGCGTCGCTGCTCCTCACAAAAAGCGGCGAAAACAAACATATATGCCTCCATACGGGAATAGAAATCCGGAGGTGGCATGTGGAAGCTCGCGTTGTCCTGACTGGAATGATCAAGAAATGGTGCACTAGGGTCAACTTCAGGCATAATTTCATCTTCAAGCTCTTTGGCCTGATCTTGTTAGATATGTCTAAGAAAAGGTTCGGCCTAGTTCCCTGGGTCTTGGATGGTCAAGGAAGGATCATGCAACAGGCGGTGGCCATGGATCACCAATAACAATCCTCTGGTGGATCACTTGAATAGGCCCATGCGTCGCACTATAAAGACAAAAATGCAGAATGGTTGGTCTTTGATGGGAGAAAGTCTAGAGACGTCATGTCCTAGCCGTACAATAATGAAGGTGATAACAACGCCTCACTTAAGTGTGACGGCTTTCTTCCGAGAGACCTTTTGTTATTAGCGGGCATAGAAAAGGCTCATGTTGGGGCCTTTCTCCGTCATCAATAACCATAACATGTAAATCTCTTCACTAGGGAAGTCACTAGAAGAGTCATTCCTCGGGAGGAGGCAGTCAAATAAATAAAGGTGTAGAATGGTGATGATCGGGTGCGGAATCCATGAATCCTTTATGTTTGAAGTTCCCCAAATCTCTCCTAGGCCAGCAATGGCATGCCAAAAGGTGGTAACTTCATACTGGTGAGAATTTTCATATCGCACACCACCTACAGCGAAACCAAAAAGGGCGCTAAACTGCCCCATTGAAAGACAAATTTGGGTATGTTCCCTCCTAGAGAAGTGTGATAATGAACGAATATAGTCTTAAATTTATACTTGATAAGATGAATTATGACCTTAATTTAGGCTTTCATTTACGTAGATTTTCTCTTTATTTTTCATACATAAACATGAATAAATGGCGTTTAAGCTTAACTTTGCATATTTTGCTAGAATAGATGTCTACACGGATTCTTGTTGCATTTTTAGGTAATTGGGTGAATTTTGGAGCAGAATGGCACATATGAGGATTGAACCTCGATGTAGAACATAGAGGAGCACAAAAGGAAGCTAGGAACACACACTAAGGATCAAGCAAGGAGCTAAGGAGAAGCCGTGCAGAAGAGGAACCGCAACCTCGACTCATGTGAAGGCGCGGGTGCGGCTTAGTCCAGGCGCGGGCGCGGCTTAGCCATGGCGCGACCGCGGGTTTGTTTCTTTTTTCGGCCCATGACGCAACCCATTCTTGCGCGGTCCATAGGAGTTGGCCCATGCTTGGCAAACCCTAGATTTATCTCTATATATTTCTCATAACCTGCAACATTGAAGACACACCCCACAGAAGATGGCACAACACTTTGAATTGAGAAAGATTTGTGAAGATTTCTTGGAGAGAAAGACTAGTTCTTGATTTCATTCTTTTGGATTAAAGAATCTGACTTTGTTATTGGATTGCTTTTGCTTTTGGATATTGAAGACACCTTGCTATGTATTTCTTATTTTTGTTTTAGTTTTATTGGTTTATGGTTTTCTTAATTTCTTCTTTTATCTTTCTTGATTTGAATATGTGTGTTTTTGGCTAAATCCCTGCGATTCTAGGGTGATTGGTTGATGGTTGTGGTTTAGACAATGATAGACTAAGCCTTTAACTTTAGATTGGACGATTCTTGTTGGTTTAGCCCTCGATCTGACGAATCTCGGCATCTTCTTCAAGAATCGTGATCGAGGTTTTCCTTAGAACAACCCGAGGTTTCTTCTGTTTATACATGATTGATATATCTTTATGATTGGGTTTTAGATTGCCCAAATCCTAGTCTTTGTTGAGAGTTTAATACTCTTTGATCCCTCTAAGGCTGATATCTAAGCTTGGAAAGAGACTTACCCGGTGATTCCCTTTCTTAGTTAGCTCCGATGACGAGTTCTAGATAATAAAGGATCCAAAACCCTTTATTCGGTTTGAGTGTGCCTTTTTCTTGCCTGAGTGAGCTTAACTCGAGACTTACCCGGTGAAGGTTAGTTCTATTCCCTTAGGTTGAGTTGTTGGCTTGAGTTTTATGTTTCTCTCCTTAGAGCCTTGAGATTTACTCGGTAATAGGAGCTTTGGTTTGGGATAGTGGTTTGTGAGACCTCCCCCGTTCTCACCTTAGAAACACCTTTGCTCAACAATTCTAACCTTTTCCATGTTGTTAGAAGTCTTGAATCGAAAACCACAACTGGATACTTTTATCCCTAGAATCCGCATTGCCCGATTATCATATTATTAATCTTTATTGCCTTTTGCCTCTTTCATTCTTTAATATCAGCTTTGGTCTATTCTATTATTGATTTATCACCTATATTGATTTCACCATAGTCCATGAGATTGACCTTGGAATATTTGCTTTTACTAGCAATTTGATCCGTACACTACGGGTTCCCTTATTTGCTCTGCTTTTATTACAAGTATAACTTTAAAATATATTCGTTTATAAGTTACACACGTTTGAGAGCGAACAATACTTGTAATAAATGCGTAAACAAAAAAGTGAACCCGTAGTGTACGGATCAAATTGTAGTAAAAGCAAATATTCCAAGGTCGATATCAGGGATTGATGTGAAACCAATATAGGTGACAAATCAAAAATAAAATAGACTAATTCTGAAAATAAAGAATGAGTCAAGCAAAAAAGCATAAAGATGAGTAATATGATAATCGGGCAATGTAGATTCTAGAGATCAAGGTATCTAGTTGCGGTTTTCGATTCAAGACTTCTAAAAACTAGGACAAGGTTGGGATCGCTAAGGAAAGGTGTTTATAAGGTGGGAATGATCACGGGGGAGGTCTCACAAACCACTATCCCAAACCGAATCTTCTAAAACCGTGTAAGTCTCAAGGCTATAAGGAAAGGACATCAACTCAAACCAACCACTCAACCTAAGGGAATATAACTAACCTTTACCGGAAAAGTCTCAGGTTAAGCTTACTAAGGAAAGAGGTTTGGCACTCAAACCAATAAAGGGTTTTGAATCCTTTATTACTTAGAACTCATCATCGGAGGTAACTAAGAAAGTGAATCACCGGGTAAGTCTCTTTCCAAGCTTAGATGTAAGCCTTAGAGGGATCTAAGGATACGAAACACTCAACAAAGACTAGGATTTGGGCAATCTAACACCCAAGCATAAAGATATAACATATACGGATCAACAGAAGAAACCTCGGGTGGTTCTAAGATAAACCGCGGCCGTGGTTCCTGAAGAACAGTCCAAGGTTCTAAAGAACGAGGGTTAAACCAACTCTAAACGTCCAAATCATCATCTAAACCACAACCATCAACCAATCACCCTAAAATCGCAGGGGTTTAGCCAACAACACCCATATTCAAATCAAGAAAGGTAAAAGAAGAATTCAAGAAAACCATAAGCAAATAAAAATAAAAGAAAAGAAAGAAGTACTTAGCAAGGTGTCTTCAATATCCAAAAGTAAAAGCAATCAGATTCTTTAATCCAAAAGCAATGAAATCAAGAACCTATGTCTTTCTCTCCAAAAATTCTCTCAAATCTCTCTCAATCTAAGTATTGTAGGTCTAAGTGTTACAAAATAATCTCCCTGGTATTCAATGATGTATGTCATGTGTAGTCTCTTGCTGCCGGCATGGATGTTTAGAGGAAAGAAGTCTAGAGTTTGAGAAGCATGGGTCATCGGCCGAAATAAGATAAACCGCGGGTCAGAGTGTTATTAATCTCGGCCGCGGTTTTACAATTTTGTCGGGGCCACGGTTTCTCCCTTGTGTGTCTTCTCCATAGCTCCTTGCTTGATCCTTTGATGTTGTTCCAACTTCCTTTTTATGCTCTATCATGTTCCGCTATGCTCCGCCTTGAGGCTTATTCCTCATATGTACCATTCCGCTCTAAAATCCACCAAATTGCCTAAAAACGAGACAAGAATCCTGTAGACATTTTTCTAGGATAATATGCAAAGTTAAGCTTAAATTCCATGGATTCATGTCTATGCATGCAAAACAAAGGGAAAATCTACCTAAATGCAAGTCTAAAATAAAGACATAATTCATGTTATCAAAATACCTCATAGTTCCTTCTTGCTTGTCCCCATAGAAGGTCCAAATCTAAGAAACAACATGGCATGAATTATGCATATGCAAAAACAAGGCAAACTATTTTTGGGTTGTGCTTCTATTTATATATCACCCTCAAAGCCATGCTTCATAGCTAAATAGATCATCACATGTCTGTAACACCCCGAATCCGCGAGACTCGGAGTGCCACATTGGGCTAGGATCTCACAATGGATCCTGACCCTAGCTTGACAACAGTTCATTGGACCTTACAATATGGCACTGATATATATAAAACAAATGCATAAAACTATATAAACTGTGCAACCAAAAGGTAACAACAACATAGCCGAGTAAAAACAACAACGTCCTCACACAAGAGGTAACAAAAGATCATCCTCACGCAGGAGGGAAAGTAAACAACCCCAAAAGACCACAGCCATCCTATGTACGAGAGGTCCTTGGCCTGCCACTCTGCTAGATCACCCAACAACACGGCTATCCTGTGGGGCATCTACAACATGGTAATAAACTATTAGCGAACCATACCTATATAGAGTAATGCATAAGCACATACACAATCATAGATAAATAAACACATCAGCATGATATCACACATTTACCTATTTATCATTTTATATAATAGTCATTCACTCAAATCGTATACACATAGATAAATGAAAGTATGTGACACGAGGACCGATACATCCTTGCCTTTGATCCTGGTACCCAGCTATACGAGTATCGGTCACACAATTCATGTACCATATGGGAGTGGATTGCAACCTTCTTGTAAACCAGTCTGGCCTGACATCAGAGAACCTCCCAGACTTCACGACGGGATGAAAGGGAAAGGTTATCACAACCACGCAATGAGGTAGTCAATAAAACATAGGTAGTATAAACGACATCTCATGCTATCATAGCAACACATAAAGCACACACCACTCATGCAAACACCCAATATAAGGATGGTAGCTAAGTAAGTCCTACGGACTTACCTCAACCTCATATACAGCTCAATCAGAATCAACCTCCACTCCTGAGAGAGGAGCACTACCTAATTACAAGGCATAGAAAGATATCAACCTCTATTCATCAAAGGGGTCACACCTAGACCCAAAGGATCCATAGGATCATCCTCAACCTAACCTCACAGCCTAATAAACCTCAAAGGCCATGCATGGCATATACCGACCATAACCTCATCCAAACACATCCTCACACATCTAGCATGATCCTATACACTCACACTAGGAAATGAGGGAACAAAGATATCCTAAAGCAGGCCTAGAAGCAACACACACCTGCAGAACCAAGTGTAGAACCTAGCAGATGCAGGTGGCCGCAGGGGCAGATCCCAGGTGGCGCAGGGGCGGCTGCAAGGTGGCGCAGGGGCGGTTGGACATCAGAGGATGCCACTTCAACCCTTTCTTCACTTCTTCTTTCGATTCCTTCACTCCTTCTTCACTCCAACACCATACATACATAAACATACATATATATACATCAACACAAGCCAATCATGGCTAAATCAAGACCCAAATCTAAGGAATCTAAGCTAGCCTAAGGAAAGATAGGAAAACATGAAGGAAAGAAGAAAGATAGGTGGAGATGGAAGAGAGCTCACCAGCTGAACCTATGTAAAAGCAAAAATCCTCATCAATATCTCCAAGCTGGCTCAACAAGGCACAACAACATCATCATCAACAATCAGCAACAAGCCAAGCATAAAAGCTTCCAAACTCACACAAAACTCAACCAAGCTCAAGAAAAGATTCAAAGGAAGAAGAGAGGAGAAGATGAACGTAGGGAGAGAGATGATACTGTGGAGAGAGATAACCCTCATCAGAAGGAAGAAGAAAAAGCTTATAAAGGGGTGAAAAGGGTAAAGCACGGATCAAAGGGTCAAAGAAGACGACAACAACCACACAAAGCTGTAGGGGCGGACTCTGTGAGCTGTAGGTGCGGCCCAGGCAAACCGCAGGGGCGGCCACTGGGTCATGCAGGGGCGGTCTAGGCCTAATCTGGGTCCTCAGCTCACACACTCAGTAACTCAACAACTAGGCTCATACAATGTCAAACAGAAATAGGCATGAAATGATAATCACACTTTACATAAGAAATCATAGCATGCATAGTAAATTTCAATCATCTAGATCAATCATGAAGAATCAAATTTAAACCACTAAGCCAAAAAAACATGTGCAAGAAGATCTTAGGAACTTAAACAAGGAGAGGCCAAGAAACGTATTATGGGTAGGATGCATTTTAAGATATGTGGTGCAAATTCGGGAAAAAGGAACAACTCCACAACAACAACAACAAACAACATCCACCAAAAATAAACACTTATTCACTTTTTTTTTACTTGAGAACGTGACATAGGTGCACAAAAGCCGAAACCTTGGTGATCAGCAATCCTCGGAATTTTATCGAGGTGCCTCACACCGGATGCACATACCGTGACCCATTAGGAATATCAATCATTCAGTCTTTGACAAGATACAAATGATGACATGAATTATGACCTATATTTAGGCATGCATTTATGTAGATTTTTTTCCTTTATTTTGTATGCATAGACATGATTTCATGAGATTTAATCTTATATTTGCATATTTTGATAGAAAAGATATCTACACAAATTATTGTTGCATTTGTAGGTAAATTGGTGAATTTTAGAGCAAAATAACATATTTAATGATTAAGCCTTGATGCAGAACAAAAAGGAGAAATAAAAGGAT
Source organism: Fagopyrum homotropicum (assembly GCA_033239125.1). Classification (NCBI taxonomy): domain Eukaryota; kingdom Viridiplantae; phylum Streptophyta; class Magnoliopsida; order Caryophyllales; family Polygonaceae; genus Fagopyrum; species Fagopyrum homotropicum. The sequence continues at coordinate 95,360,832 of BSWB01000007.1, read as the reverse complement.
GCTAGGAACGCGCGCCATAGTGAACTCTGATACCTCGGAGTGGATTTCGATACCGCGGAGTGAATTTTGATACTGCACAGAGTGGGCTCTGATACCGCGGAGCGAAATCTGATACTACGGAGTGAGCTCTGATACGAGCCAGAGCGGGCTCTGATACCAGCTGACTCAATTTTCTTTTTCGGCCCAAATATTTAGGGTTTATCTTTAAGCCACAATTTATCTTTAAGTTGCAGTTTATCTTTAAGATTATTTATCTTTGAACAAGTCCCAAGCTTATCAAAACCCTATATTTTCCCCTATAAATATCCTATAACCTTCAACATTGAAACGAACTCCTAACGAAGAGGCCCTGTGCTCACCAAAGATCGACCCCCAACGACGAGGACATCGACGACTGGATAGGAATTGAAAACTCCTACTACCCTTAGATCCAATCACAAGTCAAGTACACCCAGAACGAATTGAACAAACCCTAGGAGAAGCAAGTTTGAAGATTGGAGATTCAAGATCGAAGCAACAAAGGAGTTCTTGAGAGGTTTTGTTAGTTTTTGATTCTTTTGTCAATTAAACACAAGTTTGGAGTTTGTTTTTGATTTTTATTTAGTTTTCAGATATTGTGAACCTTTGTTCAAGGATTTTTCGTTATATTTCAAGATTCAATGTTTTTTACTTTCTTGATTTAATCTCTTTCTTGATTTTGACAATGTGTGTTGTTGGCTAAAACGCTTGCGGTTATGGGGTAATTGTTTGAAGATTGTGGTTAAGATGATGATAAAATGAACCTCATGTTGAGATTGGACCTTGAGAGTTGAGTTTTACCTTTGTAGAGAGGAAAAATCGGGTTGTTCTTGAGAGAAATCGACAGATTTTCAAGAAGAACAAACCGAGTTTCCTTCTATCGTACCTATCATGCTTTATCCTTAAACCAAAGTTAAAGATTCTTTAAACCCTAGCCTTTTGAACCTTTCTAGCCTATATCCGAGTGTGGGAAGAGACTTATTCGGTGATTCCCTTGCTTGGTTGCCAACGATGATGAGTTCTAGGTAATAGAGGATTCAGATCCCTCTATTAAGGTTGAGTGTGCCAATCCTTTACCTTTGTGAGTTAACCTGATTCCATTGGGTTGAGTGTTTAGTTTGAGAGAATAATCCTTCCCTTAGATCTCTATCTTATCGAGACTCAACATTCTTTATTTAGAACCTTTAGGTTGGGATAAGTGGGTAGTGGAGACTTCACCGTACATTATCCCGTTTTAGAACATACTTCCTTTGCAATCCCATCTTTGTCCATAGATCTTTAGAAGTGTTGAATCGAAAATCACAATTAGATACCTTAATCTCTAGAATCTCTCTTTCCCAATACTTACACATATCTTTGCTTTTGCTATCAATATTTGCATTATTTTCTTTGCTAGATTGCTTTTACCGATTTGAATTCACCAAGTCTCTGAGATCGACCCTAGAGTATTTGCCTTTACTATGATTGATCCGTACACTGTGTTCCGCATATTGTTTTGGCTTATATTTTAGGTGGCAAATTTAAAGCTTATTTGCACACACACTTTCGAGCGAACAAGTTTTTGGCGCCATTGCCGAGGACTTGGTCTAGACCAAGTTCGGTAATTCGGGTGTCTAGCTTATACGCTTTTGCTTTTAATCTTTTTCCTATGAGTTTTTTTTTTTGACTTTTTAGGGTTTCCAATGGCTGCAAGGAACTATCAAATGGAGAGGATCGAAATATGGAGCCTCAGATATGAACTTGACAAATTTAGGAAGCAACACAGACTTAGTAACAAAGCCTTGTAAAGAGAGAGATGGAGAAAGAGACAGTTAGCTAAATGGTAGGAGTATACATGTTTAAAGGATTTTCTTTCGCTCTATTTTAGTGACAAAAGAGAAAGAGTGCACTCCTCAACTCATAAACTCTGGTTGAAGCACCTCTGGTGTCGGAAGTACCACCACCTTGTCCTCTACCTCTCCACTGTCCTTGAGCGGAACCCTGAGGAGAGGTATAACCAGGAGCTCTTTGCTACTGCTGAGATTGATATTGAGGCAGCCTCTGCCCACCTCCTGCCATGTTAGTAGTTGACGAACCCTACCGTGATAACGCCTTGCCTTGTCGGCAAAATGTAGCTCTGTGTCCGGTCTTGCCACATGAAAAGCAAGTCACTAAAGTCTTCTTCCAATCAGCTCTCATGTGACCAACCCCTCCGCAGTTATGACATTGTAGTCCTCTCTCAGAACTCTAAATCGTCTACTAGAACACAGAGCATCCTGACGTCTGACTACGCCCGAATCTAGAAGCTTCAGCTCAAGTACTGACTGGTCTAGTCCTTTTTCTCTTCTCAGGACCTCCCGCGTAAGAAGCTCTCTTGGGACCCGGTCGATCTCTCTCATAAGCTGATACTCTGTCCTGATAATCCGTTAAGGAGTCGCATCGGAATCCAGCAAGGTAAGAACGTGTAGACTCTCAGCCTCTGAGAGAACATATACACATGCTGGTCCTCAGGTGGTGCAGAAGGATTCAACAGTGATAACTCCTCCTAGAACTTGTTGACAATCTTAGCAATAGGAATGTCCTCGAAACCAGCCTCAAGGAAATCCTGTAGTCGATCTCTTCTTATCGCTGCAGGGCAATAGCGATCCCTAATCATAGTCTTTATCTTCTCATAACTCATGGCATTTCCACGGATGGTCCTCCACCAGTAATGAGCCTGATCTCACAACAAAGTCTGAACAATCTCCACTCGACCCTTTGGGCAACAGATCGCCTCCATAGAAGAATCCACGTGGCCTAGCCAAAACTCCACCTCTAATCATGCCTTTCCTTCGAAAGGAGGTACCTTTAGCTGGTTGAAGGACTTCAACCAACAGTCAGGTTTCGGCTCTCTTGCCTCATCCGGTACTCTGACAACCTCAACAACTCTAACAAGTACAACAACCACATGCGTTACTCCTTGCAAAACCTTAGTTAACCTCGTAGGTACTAGCGGTGTTGGGGCAGATCCTCCAGTCCTGATGGCCTCCTCGACTCTCTAGACGTAGTCGCAGTATGCAGATACTCTGATAGACACTCGACCGGATTCGGTCGATTATGCTCTCTGTGCTCTGGACCTAGTTGTGGTCCCATTCCTTGCCTCAGGAACAACACTCTCAACAACTTCTTCAGCGAACGCTTCAGCGATGGGAGGGTTAATAACAGGTGAATCAACAATTTGGGATTGACCCTGATGATACGCCCCAGCCAAAGGACCCAACGATGCAAGACAAACGAAAAACTAAAGAAAGCATACACATGTTTTTTGGATTTGTGATAATTGAAAATAAAGTACAAGATATGTATTGCTAGAGCTTCAAGCATCTCACCATCCACTCTACAATACTCGCATCAACTCTCACAAGCCTCTCACCTATGAGAAGTAATGCCTTTGCCCTCGCATCTCACAAAGGCAACCCACCCGACATCTCACCAAGGAGGAGGTTTCGGCATCTTACCAAAAACCAAGTAACCAAATTGTTTTCCAAATATTATCAACTCTCACTTATTTTTTATATGAACCAATCAAGCCTTTAAAAAGGGAAAATAAGGCTATATGAAAGATCAAAAACAAGGCCAAAAGTCATAATAAAAATATAGGCCTTAAAGATCCACATAATGAGGCATTGGTTTTTGACTCTTCACATCTTGACCATAAATCCGGCTGTTGGAAGAACTGAGACTAAGATCCATCTCTTGGACGAATCTGCTCTTGAAGTCTTAATTAATATTGTATCCCTTGAAATCAGCTTTCCAACAAGTATTTACGGACCTTCATTGGATAAACGTAGCATTCGTTATGACCAAAATACTGAAGGGTCGAATTAAAGTGAAGCCGTATTGATTGGTTTCCCGGATCACATCATCCTCTCCACCTTTTAAAAAGATTCGTCCTCGAATCTTGATGCCTCTTATTGACTTACATCGATTAAGGCTCTGATACCAAATGATACGCCCCAACCAAAGGACCCAACGATGCAAGACAAACGAAAAACTAAAGAAAGCATACACATGTGTTTTGGATTTGTGATAATTGAAAATAAAATACAAGATATGTATTGCTAGAGCTTCAAGCATCTCACCATCCACTCTAAAATACTCGCATCAACTCTCACAAGCCTCTCACCTATGAGAAGTAATGCCTTCGCCCTCGCATCTTACAAAGGCAACCCACCGGGCATCTCACCAAGGAGGAGGTTTCGGCATCTCACCAAAAACCAAGTAACCAAATTGTTTTCCAAATATTATCAACTCTCACTTATTTTTTCTATGAACCAATCAAGCCTTTAAATAGGGAAAATAAGGCTAGATGAAAGATCAAAAACAAGGCCAAAAGTCATAATAAAAATATAGGCCTTAAAGATCCACATAATGAGGCATTGGTTTTTGACTCTTCACATCTTGACCATAAATCCGGCTGTTGGAAGAACTGAAATTAAGATCCATCTCTTGGACGAATCTGCTCTTGAAGTATTCATCAATATTGTATCCCTTGAAATCAGCTTTCCAACAAGTATTTACGCACCTTCATTGGATAAACGTAGCATTCGTTATGACCAAAATACTGAAGGGTCGAATTAAAGTGAAGCCGTATGCATTGGTTTCCCGGATCACATCACCTGACCTCTAGCTAGGGGAGGTCTTCCTACACGTCTTCATCTGTGGACTACAAGTGGAAGAGGTGGTCGACCCCTTCCTCGCCCTACAACAGGTTTAGCTCTAGTACGTGCCATCTACGATAGGGATATATATATATATATATATATATATATATATATATATATATATATATATATATATATATATATATATATATATATATATATATATCACATAGCAAGCCAACATAAAAGAAGAACTAAGCTGCTGAGATCCGCGGAGGTAGTGGTGCTCGCCCGTACATCTATCTTATACCGACAAGTTTCAAAAAAAAGTCCCTTTTAAAACTTAGACCCCTTGCGGGTTTTGCTTCTTTATCTCTTCGATCTTTAGAATATTTTGAGTGCCATTGTTGTAAACTTAGAGCCGTGGTACCATATTGTAATAACTAAATTTTTGGGAATTCGATGCGTTACAGGCTAGGACCTCACAATGGGTCCCGACCCTCAGAGTAACAACAATTATATTGGATCCTGCAACAAGGCACAAATAAACGAAAACCAAAACTGTATAAAAAGCCATAAGGTATAACAAAGGGAAAAACAAGGGCTCTCAGCCGAGTTCAACAACAAATTGAAAAGACAACAGCTGAAGATAAACCCGATCCCGTCCTATAATGTACGGGAACCCCGGATGACCACTCCGTCCGGATGACTCAGCAGCATACTTATCCTACAAGGCATCTACAACATCGGTATAAACCGTTAACTAACATTCTAGTTATCTGAAAGACAATAAAGGCCCAAACACATATAAGATCATAAACATGCTCACACACAACCGATTATTAGCTTTTAATAAGTTATCCATTATTAATTCCACTTCTTTTGTCACACGAGAATCTCCCGAAACTCGCCTCCGCTTCCGTCTACCGACAAGAATAAATTAGATGTATACTATCCGTTACCTGTGGAACTGAGTCGCAAGAGCACCTCCCAGTCTCCCAATTCTGGATTGGACAAGTGGTCACCGCTCGGTTATAATACACTTTGGCCAAATACTGTAACAAGTCGTCCTAGTCCGGTTTTCCGTTATAACAAAAAAGTAAACAAACACCTCCAATATGGTCAAACCAATATACGGAATGCAGCTAAGTAAGTCCAAGGGACTTACCTCAATTGAAGGTAACTCAAGAATTAGCTAACTGGCTCAGCTTCCCTAAGGAAAGGATGAATACAAGTCATAACGAATCAGAAACTAAACGAAAGCTAGAAGTCTACTCACTTCTAGTCTCAATGATCTATAACAGATCTACTACAACATGCTAGAAGTTCCCTACTTCTAGTCTTGATGATCGCTAACTGATCTCAACATGCTAGGGAGAACGATTCCTAGTCTCAAGGTATAACATCAACAACGCAACTCAATATACTCAAACTGATGACGTGATTTATGGCACTAGTTTAGGCACTATTTTAGATAGTTTACCCTTTCATTCATGCATCTTTCTGCACTAGTTCGGGGCGTCTACACGAGCTTTTGTCACTTTTGTAGGTATTTTGGGGAGATTTCATACATTATTGATCACATTTGAGGTCCATGCTCATGATGGTCCGGATTCATGGTTCCAAATGAGTCATGCTTGGAGGAATGAAGAAGGCACGGACCCTAGTTGGTGCTACGATTGAACTAACTCTCGATCAAGTGGTGGTTAGTGATCAATTTGAGCTATCTCGGTCAATAGCTCATGTATCTCGGCCAAGATGGGCCCTTGGAGCAACCGAGATCCTTCTTTGGACCACCCACGACACTTGGCATAACTTTTCTATGTCCGACCCTTGCTTCCCTTGAGTACTTATGTGGCTTTGTAGGTTGTTTGTGGACTCTCTCTCTTCTCTCTCTTATCTTCCACATTCTTTCTTGCCATTGTAGCTCTCTTCCAAGCACCCTTGTGGGTGTTCCTAGAAGAGGTTAGTGTAGAACTTTGTTTCATAGTGATTTTGAGTGAGGTTTTCTTGGAAGCTTGTAAGATCATCTTAGAGATGCCCATGAATCCTTTGTAAGAATGTGGTAACTTCTATTTCAGCTTAGTAATCTCCTTTCTTTGGTCTTATCTTCATTTTCTAGCTATGAGTTGCAAGCATGTTTGTATGATGAAGTTTGATCTAGATATGTATGTTATTGGCTGAGTAGATGTGATTCTAGGGTTAAGGAATGATGGTTATGCTTTGGATTATGATTGCATGGACTTTCATGTTAGCTTAGGATGAATTTATGTTCAAAAACCTAACTCAGTCCATGATCTCGGCCTGTTCTTCATCCCATTTCGGCCGAGCTGTGTATGATCCACCCGAGATGTATGTGTTGTTGCTCTATTGTTGATAAATTTGGATGTTAGGATGTAGATGTGTTAAAATTCTAGTGTTTGTTGAGCCTAATCTAGCCTAGGACAACCTTTGATAGCAACCTAATTGAGAAATGAGACTTACCCGGTGATTTCCGCTCTTAGATATAGAAGATGATGAACTCTAGGTAGTAGTGAGCCAAAAAAGCAGCTATTGGATTAAGTGTGCTAGGATCGTTGCCTAAGACTTACCTTTTTCGAGACTTACCCGGTAAGGAGGGGTTTGAACCTTAGGTAGTGGTCGGTTTGTGTAGAATTCTCGACCTTAGTTCCTTGAGACTTGTCCAGTAATATGGCTTAGGTTTGAGACTAGTGGAACATGAGACTTACCCGGTAATTGTTCCCATTAGAGAAACACCTAACTCCGAACAACCACAACTTATCCTTTGATGTTTAGATGCATGAGTCCATTGCCATAAACGGAATTCCGAATCTCTAGAATCCACATTTCTTACCACTTATCTCCTATCTTTGTGTTTGTTGGTTATTTGCTTGTTTGTTTACATATCTTCTGATCCTTGTTTGATCACCTAAAACCCTACCAAAAATTTGTGTTTTTCATTTCTTTGTTCCTTGGTCATCTCTTAGTTTGGATTTGCACTATCTTTGATCATTGAATGATTTAGTTTCACCTCAGTCCTTGTGTTCGACCTCGGAATACTTTCCTTTCTACGGAACGACCCATACACTGTGGGTTCACTAGTAGTTTAGGAGATTAGATTGAGTTAGAAATTGAAGACTTTGTGTGTGCACATTTTGGGTGAACAAGTTCTTGGCACTCTTGCCTCGGATTTGTCTCACACTCAACTTCTAGCGTAACAAGTTTTTGGCGCTGTTGCTGGGGAACTAGGTCTAGATTAAGTCATTTGTTTTTTTATTGTTTATAGTGTAGATTTTTCTTGTTACTTTTGATCTTGTTTTGTTTTTGTCTTTGCCATTTTTATGTCTTCCATGGACGGATTTTACTTTCAAGACGACCTTGACGACATGGAGTATGAGGGATGGATAGCAAGCCAAGATCGAGGACCATTCCACGATGAGTTTGAGTATTGGGAAGCGTTTAATGAGTATCATGAGTCCCATGATCAAGCTCAAGTGAATACTTTGCCTCATGTGGAACCTCCCCAATAACCTCATGAAGACCAATTAGAGACGATGTTTGAGCAAGTAATAAGGAAGTTGGAGGACTTAGAAGAAAACGTCGCTTCCATTTCGAGGGCCCAAGTGGAGCTTGAAGCGGAAGTGTTTCAACAAGAAGAGGTGCACCATGAGGAGATCGAAGAATTTCCTGACTCAGCCATAATCATTAGAAAACTTCAAGAAGAGTTGAATAATGCTTGGGAGCAAATACGGCTATGGGATTTGGCCCTGAAGGATGAAAGAAGATTGGCTTTCGAGAGAGAAGAACAAACGAGGAGGGAGATTGAGGAGATTAGTCATGCTCTTTCACAAGGGAAGCTTACCCTCCTTCAAGAATCGTCTCCACCTCCTTCACCCTTGGAGGAGTGCAATGAAGAGATCTCAACCCTAGACATCCTTGCCATCAATCCCGGAACTATAACACCCCAAATCTGCGGGACTCGGGGCATTACTGGGATAGGATCTCACAGCGGATCCTGACTCTAGCCTGAAAACAAGTTCACTGGATCTTACAACAAGACACAAATAAATTAAAACCAAAACATCAAACTGTATAAATATATACAACAAAGTTTACAAAAGCACCGCTGAGTACAAACAACAAAACCATATCCATACGTATACAAAACATCCCATAACCCTCGCACAATCCTCTTGTACGGAAGCCCTCAGCGGATCACCCATCTGGATCACTCTACAGTCCTTCTATCCTTCAAAGCATCTACAACACGGTATGGAAACGTTAGCTAACCATTCATATATAAGATAATGCATAAGCACAAGCACAAGTCATAAAATCATAAACACATAATCATGCTATCACACATTTACCCATTTAATTATCTTTATAACGTCATACACTCAAGGTATATATATATATATAAATTAAAATACGTGACACGAGGAATATATCATCCTCGCCTCTGTGTACCATATCCATCTGGAGTAGTATCGGCACACTTCTCTTGTACCCTAAGGGAGTAGTGAAGTGTCCATTCCATATACCAGTACTGGCCTGACCACAGAGAACCTCCCAAACTCCTTATAGGATGAAAGGGAAAGATTATCACTGCCACTGCAAGGGGGCTATCCAATAAACCATAGGTCGGTAATAATCAACAACGCATGCTATCAAGAATATATCAAATACCACTCATTCATACACCCAGTATAGGAATGCAGCTAAGTAAGTCCTATAGACTTACCTCAACCTCAGAATAACCTCAACCACGATCAACTCCAATTCGGAGGATAACACTGCCTAATAACAAGACATAAAGAGATATCAAATCTCCTATCAATCAAACCTAGACCCAAGGGACCCATAAGGATCATATCCAACCTATAAACCTCACAACCTACTAAACCTCAAAGCCATAATCGGCATATATCGATATCATGATGATGATGATCATCATCATCCTATCCTCATACTCAAGCCTAACATGCTACTAACCCACTCATACTAGGAATGGAAAGGATCCATACCACTCTAGGTAGGTCCTACACAAGATGTACCTGCGTGACAGGAAGGCGCAGGAGCAAGGAATTGGGAGGCGCAGGGGCGGCGGCACACTCACGCAGAGGCAGCGACACACCAGGCACAAGAGTGGCTCCTTGGTGGCACAAGGGCGGCTATCTATGCAAAATGCAATCTCCGATTTCTCTTCGATCTTTCACTCGACCTTCTTCACTTCTTCACCATCCAGCAATCATCCACATACATATATACATACATATGATCATCAAAACAACCAGGAAAGACCAATCACAAGATTAAACTTGTGGATTTCTAAGCTATAGGAAAGGAAAGAAGAAAAGAAGAAAGAAAGAAGAAGGAAAAGAAGAACTCACTACAACTGCAACGAACAGGGGGAGAGATCCTCAACACACACTCAATTGGATTTCTCTATAGCACAACAACAACACCTCATTAAGATCCAAGCTCAAAACTCAAACAAGATCAAAGAAGATCTAAGAGGAAGATCAAAGGAAGAAAGTAAGAGAAGAAGAATGTGAGGGAGAGAATGAGGCTGGAGAATGAAGAAACCCTCACCGAGAAGGAATGAGGAAACTTATATAGGAAGATAGGGGTAAAATGACGGATCAAGAATCAACAAAGACGGCTGCAGCCGTAGGAAACCGCAGGGGCAGATCCTTTGAGGCGTAGGGGCTGATCACAGGTGGCGCAGGGGCGGTTCACATATGGCGTAGGGGGGCTCAACAACAAAAGACTAGGGCTCTTACATCACACTCCCTGAAAAAGAAGTTTCGTCCCGAAACTTGCACAATCCCTAAACCTCTCCTACCCATTTGCCGAGGTATAACTCTCTCTATCGGAGGTATCACATCTCCGCTCTCAAGGTATCAACCTACATCACTCTATAACCTCAAAACACAAGTATGGAGGAATCATCCACTCCAGCAATAAGATCACTATACTATACAATGGCGTAGAGGATAAACATCTCTAGCCAGACTATAATCACATTGCAAGGGCATAGAGGAAACACATCTCTTGCCATAACATACCCATAACATAAGGGCGTGGAGGAAGAATATCTCCAGCGAAACTATACTCATAATAGCATGGAGGAAGATGATATCATGCATTGTAGTCTATCTTTTGGGATTGGTTTGGACGTTTTATCTTCATAAATCTGCATGTAGGGAAAATAGCACGTTTTGGAACAATATGGAGCTAAGGAAGCTAAGGAGTCATTGGAGCTACATTATGGAGCATTGAGGAGCTAAAAGAAAGGCTTAGGAGCTATGGAAATTGGATAAAAGATTGATTTTGGACCAGATTAGAGAGATTTACACGCAACTGAGATACACCTCGGGTGGCCACAACATCACCTCGACCGAGGTGATCTTCAGGATGGGCTCGACAGAGGCGAATAATCCATAGCCACGAGATCTTATTCTTGGCTGATATCTTCTATTTTTGGCAAGTGAGTTTCCTATACTTTAGGATGAATTTTACGGATGAAAGCATGTCTTTTCGGCTTTTTTAGTTTGAAGATTGGAAGATACTTTAAGGAAGGAAATTGCCTTTGAAGATATTTTATTTTAGGAAGATGATTCTCCTATATAAAGATCCAAGGAAGGTTGAAGATTTTGAAGGAAGTTATAAGGTTTTTTTTAGATTTGTTTGATTTGTTATTTTTCTGGTTTGTGATTGAGGAACGCAGTTTGATTGTTTGATTGAGTTATTGAGACCTTTGTGCTAAGGTTTTCTTGTTTGATTATTGATTCCTTTCTTATATATTTGATTATTGTTATCATGATGATTGTTGGCTAAGTTCTTTATGCGATTGTAGGGTGATTGGCTGAAAGTTGTGGGAAAGAAGATGAAACAATGAGCCTTTATCCAAGTGGACCCTGAAAGCTCGAGCCATTGCCTTAACCGACAAACACCTAGGTCAGTCATAGAACATCTCGACCGAGATGGAACATGAACTGAGCGAGGCGAGACCTTTCCTGATCCTTATTTGAGTTGAGGTTTCAGTTTGCCAAATCCTATCCTTGTTATACCTTTCCTGGTTCAACACAAGCCTAGGATGAAACTTACTCAGTGATTCCTTTGTTTGTTTACCCAAGATCCTGAGTGTTAGGTAATAAAGGTTTATCCTTTATTGGGGTTTGAGTGTGCCTTCATCCCATCATTGAGATTTAGGCTGAGACTTACCCGGTAAAGGTTGATTCCATCCCCTTGGGTGGTGTGTTGGTTTGAGATTATAGTTCCTTTTCTTAGTACCTTGAGACTTACCCGGTGAGAGGATCTTTGGTTTGGGATAGTGAGTAGTGAGACTTACCCGGTGCTCTATTCCCACCTTAGAAATACCTTCCCTTTGCAAACCTCAACTTTGTCCACGTTATCTTTTGAAATCGTGAGTCGGAACCACAAATGGATGCTTTAATCTCTAGAATCCGCATTTTCTTTTCCTGGTTATTACATCACCTTTGGTATATTTGCTTTGTTGCTTGTTTTTGATTGATAACCTGAATTACTGATCTTTGTTTCACCATAGTCCATGTGTTCGACCCTGGAGTATTTGCCGTTATTACAATTGATCCGTACACTGCGGGTTTGCATATTGTTTCAGGCTTATATTTTAGGTTATAAATTTAAAGCTATATCGTTCACCATACACACACGTTTGAGAGCGAACAAGTTTTTGGCGCCGTTTCCGGGGACTTGGTCAAGACCAAGTTCGGTTTCAGTTGTCTTTTTCGGCTGCTGTCCTTGTTGCTATTGATTGCTTTCGCAGGATCTTTACTTAGGTTTAGGCGAAGAACTCGTGTTGGAAAGGAAATCGTTCCTTACGATCCCGAACCAGAAAAGACTTACAAAAGAAGATTAAAAGAAGCTAAGATGGTCGATCAAGATAATCGAGATCTTGAAGCCGAATTGAAGGAGGCATTGGAACAACTTCGCCTCAGTGAAGAAGAATTGTAGAGAGAGAAAGACAAGACTCATGCAAGAACTGAAGAAATTCAAACTGATATGGCCGCTTTACGAGCTCAGATCTTACCTCGACTGGTCCTAGTTGCTCGACCAAGGCAGGATCCATCCATAGTTGCACCGGCCGAGATACACCCACCACCTCGGATGCCGGCCATGGTAGACCGAGGTGATCTTTTTGTTGGAGTTTCCCAAACCCTAGGTCAAAGGATGGACCCGAATCAGCAAGTACGGAATCCAGGAGTTAATCTAGGAGACCCGGATGAGCATGATTATGAACTTAGACCTCAAGTTCTGACCATGATTCGACAATGTCAGTTTGGAGGTTTGGAAAGAGAATCTCCACATCAACATTTACAAAATTATGAGATTTTGATGAAGACTTTGAGACCATCAAGAGTGGAGAACAACAATTACAAGTTAAGGCATTTCTACTTCTCATTTAAAGACAAGGCGCTTAGTTGGTATCAATCTCTTCCAGGTGGAAAAATAAACACATGGGAAGAGATGACTACGGAGTTTCTTACTAAGTTCTTTCCCCCATCAAAGACCGCTGAATTGAGGGGAAAGATCAATGCTTTTATCATGAAAGAAAAAGAAAGTTTGTCCAAGTCATGGGAAAGTTCAAAGACATTTTGTTGGATTGCCTCATCATGAGATTCCAAAGATCAAGTTGATGGAGATATACTTCAAGGGTTTGGATGAAGACACTCAATTCAAACTCCAATTACTTTCTGTTGGCACTTTCATGGATATGCCGATAGATGACGCTTGGAAATTCATAGAAAAGCGAGCCTTACACATGGAGAAATATTCCCATCAAAGAGTTGAAGATGGAGCAAGGCGAGTTAGCTTTCCGGATATAACATCAAATGCTGCTCAACTCACCACGCTCAACAATGAAGTCAAGGCATTGAAGGAGCTTTTAGTAGCTCAAACTAAGAAGGAGCAAGATGCTGGGTATGTAGGAAGAGGAAATTATCAAGGGCCGTGAAACAACAACAATTACAATAACAACAACAACAGGAATTTCAACTACAATTGAAGATCAAATCAACAAAATCCCGGTAACCCTTATTCTCATGCTGAAAATGCTCTTAACACCCCTTCTTCTTCTTCTTCTTCTTCTTCTTCTTCTTCTTCTTCTTCTTCTTCTTCTTCTTCTTCTTCTTCTTCTTCTTCTTCTTCTTCTTCTTCTTCTTCTTCTACCCCATTGAGAAGCTAGGAGCCGTCATCAAGCTCGTCCCAACCACCCAAGAAACCAGACGCTGTGCTAGAGGCTATATTTATGAACTCGTTTTCAAAGGCACAAAAAGCCTTAGAACAACAATTTTCAACAAGGCTAATGAAGCACCAAGAGATCCTGGAAAACTTCCAAGAAGGACAGAGAACAACCCAAAGGGGCAAGTCATGGCAATCACAACACGCAGTGGATTGAAGACTGCAGATCCAGTACCTCGGTCGGACCACGATCAGATGAGGAGCACCTCGGTCGAGGTGCCAACTGAGATGGAACCCCAAAAAGCAAAAGAAAACGCAAAAGTTTATGTTCCACCACCTGCTTATAAACCACCACTCCCGTTCCCTCAGTCTATGGCGCGAGCACATCTAGACAAGCACTTTGGTGAGTTTCTTGACCTTATGAATAAGCTACATATTAACATCTTTTCAATTGATGCTATCCTAGGAATGCCCGCCTATGGGAATTTTTTGAAAGAGATCTTGTCAAGGAAGAGAAAGCTGGAAGACTTTGGAGAAGTACGGATGACCTCTAGATCGTCGGAGCTCATTCAAATCATGAAGGAGAAGATGCCACCTAAGTTGAGAGATCCCGGTTTGTTTTGCATTCCCATCTAAGTTGGGGATTTGACTTATGATGCACTTTGTGATCTAGGAGCTAGTGTGAGCATCATTCCTCTAGAACTTTGTGAGAAGGTCGGTCTTGGAAATCCCAAGCCCGTGAAAATGACGTTATACATGGCGGATCGCTCCATTACCTGTCCCGTTGGTATCTTGGAGGACGTTCCCATCAAGTTAGGTAATTTCTATATACCTATAGACTTTGTTGTGTTGGATATTCCCACATATTATCCCATTCCTATCATTCTCGGAAGACCATTTCTAGCAACATCGGGTTGCAACGTTGATTGTAAGAACGCCAAGTTGAAGTTCAACATTGGTGGCGATCATGTGGAGTTTGCGCTATTGGCTGAAATGAAGGGAGAGCCTTTGGAAGATGATATCTTCAACATCTATGATGAAGAAGATTCTCGATAATTGGTGAGCTCTATCCTTATTAAAGATCCTCTTGAGAAAGTTTTGAGTTTTAGTACGTTGAAGGAAGGTATAGATGTCTTGCGTGATGCAGATCTCTGAAGCTTCGAAACATTGAAAGCAGATCTAGGAGCTAGATTTGATAAACTGATTCTAGAGAAGAAAAGCACATTAGGTTTTGGTCCCAATTCCAATACCTCGACCGAGACAATTTTGGAAGCAAGCGAGGTGATCTTATATGAAGAACACCTCGGTCACCCACCTTGGACCACGACCGAGACATCAGGTGAAATGAATTCAACTGAGGAAAATGATCTGTCCATTGATGATTCATTCTCTGATGATCACTCACAATTAGTGGAGCATTGGCTTCGACAAGTTTCTGATTGTAGAGAGCCTTGGTATACTGACATCGTCAACTATCTTGTTTGTCAAGAAGTACCTCCTGGATTGACATACACTCAAAGGAAGAAGTTTTTCAAGGATGTACGCCACTACTATTGGAATGAACCTCTACTCTTCAAGAGAGGTCCGGATGGGATGCTTCGACGATGCATTCCAGAAGATGAAGCTGCTAGTGTCATACGGCATTGCCACCCACTTCCTTGTAGAGGACATGCTAGCGCTCACAAAACGTGCAGTAAGGTATTACGTTCTGATTTCTTTTGGTCTAAATTATTTAAGGATGTGGAAGCGTTTGTTGTCTCTTGTGATACATGCCAAAGAACAGGGAACTTGTCTAGAAGGAACGAGATGCAACTCAACAATATTCAGAAAGTTGAGATCTTTGATGTTTGGGGAGTTGATTTCATGGGACCCTTCCCATCATCCGCATGGAACCTCTACATCCTCTTAGTTGTTGATTACGTTTCTAGGTGGGTGAAGGCCATTGCTTCTCCCACTAATGACGCCATGGTGGTTGTGAAGTTCTTTAATAGAACTATCTTTCCATGTTTTGGGACACCGCGTATCATCATCAGCGATGGAGGGACACATTTCATCAACCGGAAGTTCAAGGCACTTCTATCGAAGTATGGGGTAACCCAGAAGGTAGCAACCCCTTATCACCCTCAGACTAGTGGGCAGGTGGAGATCTCGAATAGAGAAATCAAGGCAATTTTGGAGAAAACCGTTTCAAAGACAAGGAAGGATTGGTCCATGAAGTTGAACGATGCTCTTTGGGCTTATAGGAGCGCATTCAAGACTCCTATTGGTACCACCCCTTACAAATTTGGTATATGGAAAGTCTTGTCATCTACCCGTTGAGCTAGAGCACAAGGCATATTGGGCAATCAAGTGGTTGAATTTCGACATCAAGGAAGCTGGAGAGAAGAGACTTTTAGACATTAATGAGTTGGAGCAGTTGCGCTTAAACACTTATGAAAATGTCAAAGTCTACAAAGAAAGAACGAAGAGATGACATGCCAAGCATATCATCCCTAAGGAGCCTAAAGAAGGAGATCTTGTTCTACTCTTCAACTCATGTCTCCGCCTCTTTCCAAGTAAGTTGAAATCTAGATGGACAGCACCTTACGTTGTGAAAAATATTTTTTCCCATGGTGCAGTTGAAATAAGGGGTGAAGCTAGCGGAAGCTTTAAATTCCACGGTCATAGGCTCAAGAAGTATTGACCGAAAGTCCTTGCAAAAGAGATTGTGTTACGCTCAGGATGTGTGTGATACGCTCAGGATGTGTGTGATACGCAATATGATTAAGTTTAGTGAAGATCTAGGTTAAGAAAAAGGAAAGAAATAAAGAAATGAAAATCTCAATGTTTTTGGTTGATTTTTAGGTGATCAATCAAGGATCACGAATCATGCAAGTAAACAATCAACTAAGCTAACGAATCGACACAAACAAACAAACTAAACACGAGATATAAATCAAAAGAGAAAAGCGGATTCTAGGGGTTGGAAATTCCGGTTATGGCATAGGACTCAAGCTATCTAATCATTCCTTGGATTAACTATAATATGTTGGGAGTGAGTGTTTCTAGATTGGGATCAATCACCGGGTAGGTCTCATGGTCCACTAGTCCGTTCCTAAGGTCTCATCACCGGGAAAGTCTCAAAGAGCCTAAGTGATGGAATTCTACACAAACCGGATTGTCACCTAGGGATCTAACCTATCCTCACCGGGTAAGTCTCGAAAGGGTTAATTCTAAACAACTATCCTAGCACACTTAGTCCAATGGCGGCTTATGAGGCTCACCACTACCTAGAGTTTGTCATCTTCGAAATCTAAGGGTAAGAATCACCGGGTAAGTCTCTTCTAACACTTAGTTGCTAACACTAGGTCACCCTAGGATAGATTTAACGCAACAAACACTAGGATTTCAACATTTTAACAATCTAGAACTTAGATCAATCGAACCAGGGAAACCACGGGCTGTTCTACCAAGTCCACGACCGTGGACTGGCAAGAACAAACCGTGGACCCTAACAGAGGCTTCGTTCAAATGAGTGACTCATCCAAGGGTTAATCTAAGTCCATCCTATCATAGTCCTAGCCACAACCATCCTTTCCTTACCTTAGAATCGCATCTATTTAGCCTACAACATTCATCATAACAATCGAAATCATTAAACATAAAATCATGGCTTCCATTTGCAAGACAATGAAGAGAAAGAGATGAAAAAGTGAAGCAAACAAAACCAAGCTGAAAGTAAGATTAGAATGACTCACAACCCTTCCAAAAGAAGGTTTAAATGGTTCATACAACTCTAGAAATCGATTCCGAAATTCTTCACTATAAAAGCTATCAAAGTCTAGCAATGGTGTGTTCTTCTTCTCTTCTCCAATGGAGCTCTTCTCCTCCAATGGTAGCTCTCCTCCTTCAGAAAATCTTCTTGTTGAGAGAGTATTTCATTGGATGAGAGGGGATAATGGATGGCTGCTCCAAGATGCCTTCCCTCAGCCTTGCAGGACCACTTTTATACTACCACCATGCTAGAGAAGGCCAAGAGATCGTGGCACAGCTGTCACAACCGTCTGGTAAAAACCACGGTTGGTTGCACGGCCGTGGACTTGCCATTGAACCGTGGTTTGGTGCTTCAGCTTTGCCTTGGTTCATTAAGCTATGATTTGGTGCATGGCTTGTGTTGACAAGGTTCCATGAGTCCTCCTTAACCTCTAACTTACATCCTAATGAGTCCGAGGGTGTATCATCTTGATGAACAATCCTCAAACGTATCGATTAAGCTCCTAAATCTCCCAAAAATACCTTCAAAGCAATGCAAAAGTCCGTGTAGACGTCTATCTCGACAAAATACGTAAATTGAGTGCAAACGTCGTGAACTAGTGCTAAACCATGCATGAATGAGTGAGAAATCTATCTAAATGACTACCTAAACCTAAGTCATAAATCGTGTTATCAGATTGCACCCCATACTTAAGGTTTGCTCGTCCCCGAGCAAATTCCCAACTATAGACTAAGAGATGACATGATTTATGTATGCAGAAAAATGGCAAAATCTTTTTGGGTTTGTGCTTCTACTATTGA
Organism: Fagopyrum homotropicum; assembly: GCA_033239125.1. Taxonomy (NCBI): domain Eukaryota; kingdom Viridiplantae; phylum Streptophyta; class Magnoliopsida; order Caryophyllales; family Polygonaceae; genus Fagopyrum; species Fagopyrum homotropicum. The sequence continues at coordinate 95,342,410 of BSWB01000007.1, read as the reverse complement.
ATCACCTTCATAGTCATGTTTCATGGCAACGGACAAGCAATTATGTATCGAACAAATGAAGGCATGGAAAGACAATTATACTTAACTCGAAAGCATGCATGAAATGTAAAAATGAAGAAGTCAAGATGATCAAGAGCATATCCAATTTAAATTACTAAGTCTTACAAACATGCAAATAGGTCATAAGGTCTTATGAAGTAAAAGGCCAAGAAACGTTGTGATTAGGTGGGGATTTTTCTAGGCTATGTGAGGCTAATCCGGGAATGGAACTAGCTCCACAGTTTTGTCCTCGATCAACTTCCCTCAAGTGTATATTTTCTCCATATTTTCTTTCTTTTCTGTTTCCTTCACTTATTTTTGAGACAGTGGCATTGGTGTACAAAAGCCGAAACCTTGTTGATTAGCCATCCTCGGGGTTTTTCTATTTTTCGAGGTGCATCCACACCGGGCACACATACCAAAGCTCGTTAGGACTATCGGTTTATTTGACTTTGGCAAGGCACCAACACCCGATTATGTGAAGTGTGCCGAGTTACTTGTCATTTAAACCAATGTCCCCAAACCTATATTTTTTTCTACACTTTCACAACAAATTCAGCATTTTATTCATTGCATTCTTTCATCAACATCTTCACCCCACACTTGCTTTTCACACACATCAACACACTAGCATGCTCCTATTCCCGGATGGGTCAAAAGAGGTCAAATTTATATCAATTGAGGTGCTCAAACATCATGATCAAGATGAGAAGAAGAGAAAGATGAATTGCCTCATTTATTCCTAGATGGTGTGTAAGAACTAGCATGTAATTTCGACTTTCAATTCAATCCAATCTAGGAAAACATCATGATCACAAATCATTCATGGAATTCAAGAGAAGTACTTCAAGTCCACATATGTATTCATCAATTTAACACATAAGGCCATCCATAGCCAATCCACAAGACAAGATTCATCATTAGGGTCATATCCAAGCCTAGAAAGCACAAATTTTTTTTAAATTTTCTGATGTTTTTGGATTTTTCGAAGTGAGTATATACAATGCAAGACATGTGATAATATTAAACTAGCCTAGATGCTAATCATGCAAAAGATCATGCAAACCCCACCCCATACTTAGAAACACATTATCCCCAATGTGTAAATGAAGTAAAGAAGAGTGAAAGAAGATTCTCACAATGTAAAAATGGTTTGCTATGGTATTTGGGATTTCTCAAGTGGAATCGATGTTGGATGATCCTATCAACAATGGTAGAGAGCTCTAAGTGTTCATCAAAGCGTCGGGACCCGCTCTAGGCACCGCTAGCCGTCCAAGTTCCGCGTCCGCTCCACCCATAATTGATGAGAGGTTCATCATCATCATTCACATGCCATGCAAGGCTTCCAATGCTACCAAGATTCTAGCACATACACAAAACACACCAAACACACACAAAAACATAAAAATCAAAAACAAAACGAAAAAAAGGAAAAATGTTACCAATGGGTTGCCTCCCATCAAGCGCTTCTTTAAGGTCATGAGCTTGACCAAACTCGGGGGCGTCTCATTCAAGGTGAAGTGGGTCAATCATATCTACCGGAGCTCCCGGGATATACTTCTTCAACCGGTGCCCATTCACCTTGAAATCTCCACAATGTTCCCCTCCTATCTCAATAGCTCCATGGGGAAAGATCTTCTTCACCACATATGGCCCGGTCCACCTTGATTTTAGCTTTCCGGGGAAGAGCCGCATCCTTGAGTTGAAGAGAAGGACAAGGTCGCCTTCACTCAACTCCTTCGGGATGAGGCACTTGTCATGCCACCATTTGGTTCTCTCCTTGTAGATCCGGGCGTTCTCATAGGCATCCAACCGGATCTCCTCAAGGGCGTTCATATCAAGCAACCTCTTCTCTCCGGCCTCCTTGAGATCAAAATTTAGCCATTTAATGGCCCAATAAGCTCTATGCTCCATCTCTACCGGAAGGTGGCAAGACTTGCCATATACTAACTTGTAAGGAATGGTGCCAATCGGTGTCTTGAAAGCGGTTCTATATGCCCACAAGGCATCATCGAGCTTCATAGCCCAATCCTTTCTCGTTCTGGAGACCGTCTTCTCAAAAATTCCCTTTATCTCCCGGTTGGAGATCTCCACTTGGCCACTAGTTTGGGGATGGTAAGGTGTTGCCACCTTATGAGTCACCCCATACTTAGCCAAAAGTGCCCCAAAGTTCCTATTAGTGAAATGCTTCCCTCCATCACTTATGATCACCCTTGGTGTTCCAAACCTAGGAAAGATCACTCGGTTAAAGAACCGCACTACCACCTTGGCATCATTTGTAGGAGAGGCGATTGCCTCTACCCACCTTGAAACATAGTCTACCGCCAATAGGATTTAGAGGTTGCCACATGAAGAAGGGAATGGTCCCATGAAGTCCACACCCCACACGTCAAATATTTCCACTTCTTGAATGTTGTTCAAGGGCATCTCATTCCTCCTTGAGATGTTTCCCGTCCTTTGGCAAGCATCACAAGCTACCACAAAGCTTTGTACGTCCTTGAACAAACTTGGCCAAAAGAAGCCCGATTGCAACACCTTTGCACATGTCTTGTGGGAGCTAGCATGCCCTCCACAAGGCAAGGAATGACAATGGCGGATCACACTCTCCACCTCATCCTCCGGTATGCATCTTCTAAACATTCCATCCGGCCCTCTCTTGAACAAAAGTGGTTCACTCCAATAGTAGTGCCTCACATCTTTGTAGAACTTCTTTCTTTGGGCATATGTCAATCCGGGAGGCACTTCCTCACACACAAGATAGTTCACAATGTCGGCATACCATGGCTCACTTCCTCTAGACACTTGGAACAAGCACTCTTCCACCATTTGCAATTGCTCATCCCGGAATGAGTCGTCAATCGGGATGTCATCTCTCTCAAGCTCCAATGGTGGGAGTCTACTAAGGTGATCCGCCACTGAATTTTCGGACCCTTTCTTGTCTCGGATCTCCAAATCAAACTCTTGAAGAAGAAGGATCCACCGAATCAACCTAGGTTTGGCATCCTTCTTTGTAAGGAGATAACGGATCGCAGCATGATCCGTATAAACTATGACCTTCGCTCCAACAAGATATGAGCGGAACTTCTCAAAAGCATACACCACCGCTAGCAACTCTTTCTCGGTGGTAGCATAATTGAGTTGGGCATCATCTAGCGTCTTGCTAGCATAATAAATGGCATGTGTGCGCCCATCTTTTCTTTGCCCCAAAACAGCCCCAACAGCTACATCACTTGCATCACACATGATCTCTAACGGTAAACTCCAATCCGGAGGTTGCATGATAGGTGCGGAGATCAAAGCGTTCTTCAACCTACAAAAAGCTTCAAGGCAATCCTTAGAGAAAACAAACTCAACATCTTTCATTAGTAGGTTAGTAAGAGGCTTAGAAATTTTAAAGAAATCTTTAATAAACCTCCGGTAAAAACCGGCATGCCCTAAGAAACTCCTTACCCCTTTCACCGAGGTAGGTGGTGGCAACTTCTCTATTGTTTCAATCTTGGCCCTATCAACCTCAATGCCACGGTTAGACACCAAGTGTCCCTACACAATCCCTTCACTTACCATGAAGTGGCATTTTTCCCAATTTAAGACAAGATTTGTCTCCTCACATCTTTTCAATACTAATGACAAGTTAGCCAAGCAATTATCAAAGGAAGAACCATAAACAGAAAAATAATCCATAAACACTTCCATGATATTCTCAATGTATTCCGAAAAGATAGCCATCATACACCTTTGGAAGGTGGCGGGTGCATTACACAACCCAAATGGCATTCTTCTATAAGCAAAAGTTCCCCATGGACATGTAAAGGTGGGTTTCTCTTGGTCATCGGGGTGGATAGGGATTTGGAAGAATCCGCTATAACCATCTAAATAGCAAAAATGAGAATGTTGAGCTAACCTCTCTAGCATTTGGTCAATGAAGGGAAGGGGGAAGTGATCTTTCCTAGAGGCCATGTTCAATTTCCTATAGTCAATACACATCCTCCATCCCGTAACCGTCCTAGTTGGGATTAGTTCATTGTTCTCATTAGTCACTACGGTCATCCCACCCTTCTTAGGAACTACATGAACGGGACTAACCCACTTACTATCCAAAATAGGGTAGATTATTCCCGCATCTAGCAACTTAATGATCTCTTTCTTGACTACCTCTTTCATTATAGGATTCAATCTTCTTTGATGTTCAATAGAGGGTTTATGGTTATCTTCCATCAATATCTTATGCATGCACAAAGAGGGCTTAATGCCAACAAGGTCATCAATAGTATAGCCAATGGCTTTCCTATGCAATCTTAGCTCATGCAACAACTTAGCAAGTTTTCATCAAGCATGCATTCACAATCACCGGATATGTAGAATTATCACCAAGGAAAGCATACTTTAAATGAGAGGGGAGGAGTTTGAGTTCAAGTTTAGGTGGACCTTTATCGAGTGGAGACGATCCGAATAACGTTGGATGAGATGAATCAAAAGCAAATGAAGACCCTCTAAGGCTCCTTGAAGCTTGATCATCAATGAGGGCTTCTTCTGGGGGAACCACGGTTGGGTCCACGGTTCTTGGCACATCCATGGCCGTGGAAGTTGCCAAGCTTGCACGTTGGAGCTTTCCAGAGAGTTCTACGGCCGTGGAACACACTCCACGCCCGTGGAACCTACAGGTGTTCAGCATGCTTTCGTGAACCTCAAATTCAGCTCTCGTCTCCTTTTTTAGTGCTTCCAAGACCTTGATTTCTTCATTACAAGCTTCCTCAACACCTTCCTCCATCAAACTTAAGGTAAGAACCTTCTCCAAGGGATCTTTGATCAAGATCGAGCTCACAACTTCTCTAGACTCTTCTTGCTCGACTATGTTAAATACATCCTCATCAAGGGTTGGCCCTTTCATCATTGTGGACAACTTGAACTTGATGTTCTCTTCTCCAATGTTGAAGGAGAGAGTCCCACTCTTGTAATCCACTAGGCATCCGGAGGTGGCTAGGAAAGGCCTTCCTAAGATGATGGGAACCGGATAGTTCGCCGGAATATCCAAGACAACAAAATCAATCGGCACATAGAACCTTCGTAGTTGCACCGGGATGTCTTCTAAGATCCCAACCGGGTGAGTGATTGAGCGGTCCGTCATGTAGAGGGTCATCTTGACCGGTTTTGGCTCTCCTAGCCCAACCTTATTGCAAAGTGCAAGCGGTATGATGCTTACACTTGCCCCAAGATCACAAAGGGCTTCATACTTCACTTCTCCCACTCCAATTGGGACACAAAAGGAACCAGGATCTCTTAGCTTTGGAGGCATCTCCTCCTTCATTGTTTGGATCAATTCCGAGGACCTCTTTGTCATTCTTATTTCCCCATACTCCAACTTTCTTTTGTTGGAGAGTATCTCCTTCAAGAACTTGCCATATGCCGGCATACCTAAGATAGCATCCATGAACGGAATATTAATATGCAATTTAGACATAAGTTCAAGGAATTTACAAAAGTGATTGTCCAAGCGAGCTCTTGTTCGTGATTGTGGGAACGGTAGTGGTGGTTTGTATGGAGGCGGTGCCACATAGGTTGGCTCAACATCCTTGCTCTTGCCTCCATCTTCTTGCAATATCTCTTCCTCTATCACTACTTGCTTTCCCTTAGCATTCTCCTTGGGCAAAGGATCCTTCATACTCTACCCACTCCTCGTTGTAATGGCCAACACTTGGCCTCTTGGGTTGTCTTCGGTTCTTCCGGGAAGCTTTCCCGGATCTCTATGGGCTTCACCCGCCTTTTGGAACACTTGTGCTTCCAAAACCTTTTGAGCCTTGGAAATAGAAGTCACCGTGCTCTCAAGACCACTCAACCTTCCAAGCAATTGCTCAAACATCATTTCGGTTCTATCCTTTGGAGGTTGAGTAAATCCGGGTGGAGGTTCTTGTGAGGCTTTTGGCGGTGGAGTTGTGCTTGTGGAAGCGGGAGGGTTCAAGGCTCCATCCGGGTTAAAATAGGAAAACCCGGGATGGTTGTGGTTTGGCCGGTAATTGTTTAATTGCCGGTTGTTGTTGAAGTTCCTTGGGCCTTGATAGTTGTTGTAATTGCCCCTTCCCATGTAGTTCACATCTTCCTCCTTGGAAGACAAGTTTGCTTGCACTTGCACTTGAGGAGTTGCTTGGTTCTTCAAAGTTGTAGCACACAACTCCCTCAAAGACTTTAGCTCGTTGTTGATGGCGTCAAGCTTGAAATTGCTCATGGTGACTTCGCTCACCTCATATGCTCCCGCCTTTCTCCCTTCACTCTTCCTATGGGAGTATTTCCCAATCACTAGAGCTTGTTTCTCTACAAACTCCCAAGCTTCATCCACATGCTTTTCCATGAAAGTCCCACCGGAAAGAGATTGGAGCTTGAATTGGCTATCTTCATCAAGTCCCTTGAAGTAGATTTCCAATAGCTCAATTTTTGGTATACCATGGTGTGGACAATCTAGGAGAAGGTCTTTGAATCTCTCCCAAGACTTGAACAAACTCTCTCTATCCTTCATCACGAAGGCATTTATCTTCCCTCTTAACTCGGTAGTCTTGGAAGGTGGGAAGAACTTAGTCAAAAGCTCGGTTGTCATCTCCTCCCAAGTACCAACTCGCCCTTGTGGAATAGATTGATACCAAGCTAAGGCTTTATCCTTAAGAGAGAAGGAGAAAGCCCTAAGCTTATGGTTGTTGCTCTCCAATCTAGGCGGTCTAAGAGTCTCCATCAAGATCTCATAATTCATCAAGTGTTGATGAGGAGACTCTCCTTCCATCTCTCCAAATTGATTATGCCGGATCATTTGTAGAACTTGAGGGCGGAGCTCGTAATCATGGGCTGCGGGATCTCCTAAGTTCACACCCGGACGGTGTGCTCTTTGTGCCGGATCCGTGCGTTGCCCTAACGTTTGTGGATCTTCCATAGCAATGGGCACAACCCGAATATTAACCGCCGCCGGATGCGGTTGTGGTGGAGGTGGAGGAGGTTGTTGACGGTTAAGCTCTCTTTGCACAAGAGCTTGCCGAATCTTTTTAATCTCCCTCCTAGTTGCCTCTTGCCTCTCGTTGGCAAGTCTCCTTTCATTCTCCAAAGCTTCATCCCTTATCCTAATTTGCTCTAAAGCCTCATCCAACTCAGCTTGGAGATCTCTTCCGGCCATCTCTTTTCCCTTTTTAATGCTCTTGGATCTAGATCTAAGGGTTTTCTCCGGTTCGGGATCGAATGGAGCTAAATCCTTGTCACGAGATCTTCGCATACACCTAAAGAGTAAGAGATGTCCTGAAAAGCAAAGACACAAACCAAAAAGAGATCCAAAGCAACAAGAAAGACCTACACTGTAAACAATCACAAAATAGACTCAATCTAGACCTAGTCCCTGGCAACGGCGCCAAAAACTTGTCACGCTCAGGATGTGTGTGATACGCAATAGGTTTTAAATTTATACTCGTTATATTTCTCCTAACTCCTAGCGAACCCGCAGTGTACGGGACGTTTGTAGTAGGGATAGTATTCCGAGGTCGAACACAAAGACTAAGGTGAGATTGATTCGATTTATGATTAAGTTTAGTGAAGATCTAGGTTAAGAAAAAGGAAAGAAATAAAGAAATGAAAATCTCAATGTTTTTGGTTGATTTTTAGGTGATCAATCAAGGATCACGAATCATGCAGGTAAACAATCAACTAAGCTAACGAATCGACACAAACAAACAAACTAAACACGAGATATAAATCAAAAGAGAAAAGCGGATTCTAGGGGTTGGAAATTCCGGTTATGGCACAGGACTCAAGCTATCTAATCATTCCTTGGATTAACTATAATATGTTGGGAGTGAGTGTTTCTAGATTGGGATCAATCACCGGGTAGGTCTCATGGTCCACTAGTCCGTTCCTAAGGTCTCATCACCGGGTAAGTCTCAAAGAGCCTAAGGGATGGAATTCTACACAAACCGGATTGTCACCTAGGGATCTAACCTATCCTCACCGGGTAAGTCTCGAAAGGGTTAGTTCTAAACAACTATCCTAGCACACTTAGTCCAATGGCGGCTTATGAGGCTCACCACTACCTAGAGTTTGTCATCTTCGAAATCTAAGGGTAAGAATCACCGGGTAAGTCTCTTCTAAAACTTAGTTGCTAACACTAGGTCACCCTAGGATAGATTTAATGCAACAAACACTAGGATTTCAACATTTTAACAATCTAGAACTTAGATCCATCGAACCAGGGAAACCACGGGTTGTTCTACCAAGTCCACGGCCGTGGACTGACAAGAACAAACCGTGGACCCTAACAGAGGCTTCGTTCAAATGAGTGACTCATCCAAGGGTTAATCTAAATCCATCCTATCATAGTCCTAGCCACAACCATCCTTTCCTTACCCTAGACTTGCATCTATTTAGCCTACAACATTCATCATAACAATCGAAATCATTAAATATAAAATCATGGCTTCCATTTGCAAGACAATGAAGAGAAAGAGATGAAAAAGTGAAGCAAACAAAACCAAACTGAAAGTAAGATTAGAATGACTCACAACCCTTCCAAAAGAAGGTTTAAATGGTTCATACAACTCTAGAAATCGATTCCGAAATTCTTCACTACAAAAGCTATCAAAGTCTAGCAATGGTGTGTTCTTCTTCTCTTCTCCAATGGAGCTCTTCTCCTCCAATGGTAGCTCTCCTCCTTGAGAAAATCTTCTTGTTGAGAGAGTATTTGATTGGATGAGAGGGGATAATGGATGGCTGCTCCAAGATGCCTTTCCTCATCCTTGCAGGACCACTTTTATACTACCACCATGCTAGAGAAGGCCAAGAGATCGTGGCACAGCTGTCACAACCGTTTGGCAAAAACCACGGTTGGTTCCACGGCCGTGGACTTGCCAGTGAACCGTGGTTTGGTGCTTCAGCTTTGCCTTGGTTCATTAAGCTATGATTTGGTGCATGGCTTGTGTTGACAAGGTTCCATGAGTCCTCCTTAGCCTCTAACTTGCATCCTAATGAGTCCGAGGGTGTATCATCTTGATGAACAATCCTCAAACATATTGATTAAGCTCCTAAATCTCCCAAAATACCTTCAAAGCAATGCAAAAGTCCGTGTAGACGTCTATCTCGACAAAATACGTAAATTGAGTGCAAACGTCGTGAACTAGTGCTAAACCATGCATGAATGAGTGAGAAATCTATCTAAATGACTACCTAAACCTAAGTCATAAATCGTGTTATCAGATTGCACCCCATACTTAAGGTTTGCTCGTCCCCGAGCAAATTCCCAACTATAGACTAAGAGATGACATGATTTATGTATGCAGAAAAATGGCAAAATATTTTTGGGTTTGTACTTCTACTATTGGATCACCTTCATAGTCATGTTTCATGGCAACGGACAAGCAATTATGTATCGAACAAATGAAGGCACGGAAAGACAATTATACTTAACTCGAAAGCATGCATGAAATGTAAAAATGAAGAAGTCAAGATGATCAAGAGCATATCCAATTTAAATTACTAAGTCTTACAAACATGCAAATAGGTCATAAGGTCTTATGAAGTAAAAGGCGAAGAAACGTAGTGATTAGGTGGGGATTTTTCTAGGCTATGTGAGGCTAATCCGGGAATGGAACTAGCTCCACAATTTTGTCCTCGATCAACTTCCCTCAAGTGTATATTTTCTCCATCTTTTCTTTCTTTTCTGTTTCCTTCACTTATTTTTGAGACAGTGGCATTGGTGTACAAAAGCCGAAACCTTGGTGATTAGCCATCCTCGGGCTTTTTCTATTTTTCGAGGTGCATCCACACCGGGCACACATACCAAAGCTCGTTAGGACTATCGGTTTATTTGACTTTGGCAAGGCACCAACACCCGATTATGTGAAGTGTGCCGAGTTACTTGTCATTTAAACCAATGTCCCCAAACCTATATTTTTTTCTACACTTTCACAACAAATTCAGCATTTTATTCATGGCATTCTTTCATCAACATCTTCACCCCACACTTGCTTTTCACACACATCAACACACTAGCATGCTCCTATTCCCGGATGGGTCAAAAGAGGTCAAATTTATATCAATTGAGGTGCTCAAACATCATGATCAAGATGAGAAGAAGAGAAAGATGAATTGCCTCATTTATTCCTAGATGGTGTGTAAGAACTAGCATGTAATTTCGACTTTCAATTCAATCCATTCTAGGAAAAAATCATGATCACAAATCATTCATGGAATTCAAGAGAAGTACTTCAAGTCCACATATGTATTCATCAATTTAACACATAAGGCCATCCATAGCCAATCCACAAGACAAGATTCATCATTAGGGTCATATCCAAGCCTAGAAAGCACAAATTTTTTTTAAAATTTTCTGATTTTTTTGGATTTTTCGAAGTGAGTATATACAATGCAAGACATGTGATAATATTAAACTAGCCTAGATGCTAATCATGCAAAAGATCATGCAAACCCCACCCCATACTTAGAAACACATTGTCCCTAATGTGTAAATGAAGTAAAGAAGAGTGAAAGAAGATTCTCACAATGTAAAAATGGTTTGCTATGGTATTTGGGATTTCTCAAGTGGAATCGATGTTGGATGATCCTATCAACAATGGTAGAGAGCTCTAAGTGTTCATCAAAGCGTCGGGACCCGCGCTAGGCACCGCTAGCCGTCCAAGTTCCGCGTCCGCTCCACCCATAATTGATGAGGGGTTCATCATCATCATTCACATGCCATGCAAGGCTTCCAATGCTACCAAGATTCTAGCACATACACAAAACACACCAACCACACACAAAAACAGAAAAATCAAAAACAAAAACAAAACGAAAAAAAGGAAAAATGTTACCAATGGGTTGCCTCCCATCAAGCGCTTCTTTAAGGTCATGAGCTTGACCAAACTCGGGGGCGTCTCATTCAAGGTGAAGTGGGGCAATCATATCTACCGGAGCTCCCGGGATATACTTCTTCAACCGGTGCCCATTCACCTTGAAATCTCCACAATGTTCCCCTCCTATCTCAATAGCTCCATGGGGAAAGATCTTCTTCACCACATATGGCCCGGTCCACCTTGATTTTAGCTTTCCGGGGAAGAGCCGCATCCTTGAGTTGAAGAGAAGGACAAGGTCGCCTTCACTCAACTCCTTCGGGATGAGGCGCTTGTCATGCCACCATTTGGTTCTCTCCTTGTAGATCCGGGCGTTCTCATAGGCATCCAACCGGATCTCCTCAAGGGCGTTCATATCAAGCAACCTCTTCTCTCCGGCCTCCTTGAGATCAAAATTTAGCCATTTAATGGCCCAATAAGCTCTATGCTCCATCTCTACCGGAAGGTGGCAAGACTTGCCATATACTAACTTGTAAGGAATGGTGCCAATCGGTGTCTTGAAAGCGGTTCTATATGCCCACAAGGCATCATCGAGCTTCATAGCCCAATCCTTTCTCGTTCTGGAGACCGTCTTCTCAAAAATTCCCTTTATCTCCCGGTTGGAGATCTCCACTTGGCCACTAGTTTGGGGATGGTAAGGTGTTGCCACCTTATGAGTCACCCCATACTTAGCCAGAAGTGCCCCAAAGTTCCTATTAGTGAAATGCTTCCCTCCATCACTTATGATCACCCTTGGTGTTCCAAACCTAGGAAAGATCACTCGGTTAAAGAACCACACTACCACCTTGGCATCATTTGTAGGAGAGGCGATTGCCTCTACCCACCTTGAAACATAGTCTACCGCCAATAGGATGTAGAGGTTGCCACATGAAGAAGGGAATGGTCCCATGAAGTCCCCACCCCACACGTCAAATATTTCCACTTCTTGAATGTTGTTCAAGGGCATCTCATTCCTCCTTGAGATGTTGCCCGTCCTTTGGCAAGCATCACAAGCTACCACAAAGCTTTGTACGTCCTTGAACAAACTTGGCCAAAAGAAGCCCGATTGCAACACCTTTGCACATGTCTTGTGGGAGCTAGCATGCCCTCCACAAGGCAAGGAATGACAATGGCGGATCACACTCTCCACCTCATCCTCCGGTATGCATCTTCTAAACATTCCATCCGGCCCTCTCTTGAACAAAAGTGGTTCACTCCAATAGTAGTGCCTCACATCTTTGTAGAACTTCTTTCTTTGGGCATATGTCAATCCGGGAGGCACTTCCTCACACACAAGATAGTTCACAATGTCGGTATACCATGGCTCACTTCCTCTAGACACTTGGAACAAGCACTCTTCCACCATTTGCAATTGCTCATCCCGGAATGAGTCGTCAATCGGGATGTCATCTCTCTCAAGCTCCAATGGTGGGAGTCTACTAAGGTGATCCGCCACTGAATTTTCGGACCCTTTCTTGTCTCGGATCTCCAAATCAAACTCTTGAAGAAGAAGGATCCACCGAATCAACCTAGGTTTGGCATCCTTCTTTGTAAGGAGATAACGGATCGCAACATGATCCGTATAAACTATGACCTTCGCTCCAACAAGATATGAGCGGAACTTCTCAAAAGCATACACCACCGCTAGCAACTCTTTCTCGGTGGTAGCATAATTGAGTTGGGCATCATCTAGCGTCTTGCTAGCATAATAAATGGCATGTGTGCGCCCATCTTTTCTTTGCCCCAAAACAGCCCCAACGGCTACATCACTTGCATCACACATGATCTCAAACGGTAAACTCCAATCCGGAGGTTGCATGATAGGTGCGGAGATCAAAGCGTTCTTCAACCTACAAAAAGCTTCAAGGCAATCCTTGGAGAAAACAAACTCAACATCTTTCATTAGTAGATTAGTAAGAGGCTTAGAAATTTTAAAGAAGTCTTTAATAAACCTCCGGTAAAAACCGGCATGCCCTAAGAAACTCCTTACCCCTTTCACCGAGGTAGGTGGTGGCAACTTCTCTATTGTTTCAATCTTGGCCCTATCAACCTCAATGCCACGGTTAGACACCAAGTGTCCCTACACAATCCCTTCACTTACCATGAAGTGGCATTTTTCCCAATTTAAGACAAGATTTGTCTCCTCACATCTTTTCAATACTAATGACAAGTTAGCCAAGCAATTATCAAAGGAAGAACTATAAACAGAAAAATCATCCATAAACACTTCCATGATATTCTCAATGTATTCCGAAAAGATAGCCATCATACACCTTTGGAAGGTGGAGGGTGCATTACACAACCCAAATGGCATTCTCCTATAAGCAAAAGTTCCCCATGGACATGTAAAGGTGGTTTTCTCTTGGTCATCAGGGTGGATAGGGATTTGGAAGAATCCTCTATAACCATCTAAATAGCAAAAATGAGAATGTTGAGCTAACCTCTTTAGCATTTGGTCAATGAAGGGAAGGGGGAAGAGATCTTTCCTAGAGGCCATGTTCAATTTCCTATAGTCAATACACATCCTCCATCCCGTAACCGTCCTAGTTGGGATTAGTTCATTGTTCTCATTAGTCACTACGGTCATCCCACCCTTCTTAGGAACTACATGAACGGGACTAACCCACTTACTATCCGAAATAGGGTAGATTATTCCCGCATCTAGCAACTTAATGATCTCTTTCTTGACTATCTCTTTCATTATAGGATTCAATCTTCTTTGATGTTCAATAGAGGGTTTATGGTTATCTTCCATCAATATCTTATGCATGTACAAAGAGGGCTTAATGCCAACAAGGTCATCAATAGTATAGCCAATGGCTTTCCTATGCAATCTTAGCTCATGCAACAACTTAGCAAGTTCATCATCATTCAAGCATGCATTCACAATCACCGGATATGTAGAATTATCACCAAGGAAAGCATACTTTAAATGAGAGGGGAGGGGTTTGAGTTCAAGTTTAGGTGGACCTTTATCGAGTGGAGACGATCCGAATAACATTGGATGAGATGAATCAAAAGCAAATGAAGACCCTCCAAGGCTCCTTGAAGCTTGATCATCAATGAGGGCTTCTTCTGGGGGAACCACGGTTGGGTCCACGGTTCTTGGCACATCCATGGCCGTGGAAGTTGCCAAGCTTGCACGTTGGAGCTTTCCAGAGAGTTCTATGGCCGTGGAACACACTCCACGCCCGTGGAACCTACAGGTGTTCAACATGCTTTCGTGAACCTCAAATTCAGCTCTCGTCTCCTTTTTTAGTGCTTCCAAGGCCTTGATTTCTTCATTACAAGCTTCCTCAACACCTTCCTCCATCAAACTTAAGGTAAGAACCTTCTCCAAGGGATCTTTGATCAAGATCGAGCTCACAACTTCTCTAGACTCTTCTTGCTCGACTATGTTAAATACATCCTCATCAAGGGTTGGCCCTTTCATCATTGTGGACAACTTGAACTTGATGTTCTCTTCTCCAATGTTGAAGGAGAGAGTCCCATTCTTGTAATCCACTAGGCATCCGGAGGTGGCTAGGAAAGGCCTTCCTAAGATGATGGGAACCGGATAGTCCGCCGGAATATCCAAGACAACAAAATCAATCGGCACATAGAACCTTCCTAGTTGCACCAGGATGTCTTCTAAGATCCCAACCGGGTGAGTGATTGAGCGGTCCGTCATGTAGAGGGTCATCTTGACCGGTTTTGGCTCTCCTAGCCCAACCTTATTGCAAAGTGCAAGCGGTATGATGCTTACACTTGCCCCAAGATCACAAAGGGCTTCATACTTCACTTCTCCCACTCCAATTGGGACACAAAAGGAACCAGGATCTCTTAGCTTTGGAGGCATCTCCTCCTTCATTGTTTGGATCAATTCCGAGGACCTCTTTGTCATTCTTATTTCCCCATACTCCAACTTTCTTTTGTTGGAGAGTATCTCCTTCAAGAACTTGCCATATGCCGGCATACCTAAGATAGCATCCATGAACGGAATATTAATATGCAATTTAGACATAAGTTCAAGGAATTTACAAAAGTGATTGTCCAAGCGAGCTCTTGTTCGTGATTGTGGGAACGGTAGTGGTGGTTTGTATGGAGGCGGTGCCACATAGGTTGGCTCAACATCCTTGCTCTTGCCTCCATCTTCTTGCAATATCTCTTCCTCTATCACTACTTGCTTTCCCTTAGCATTCTCCTTGGGAAAAGGATCCTTCATACTCTACCCACTCCTCGTTGTAATGGCCAACACTTGGCCTCTTGGGTTGTCTTCGGTTCTTCCGGGAAGCTTTCCCGGATCTCTATGGGCTTCACCCGCCTTTTGGAACACTTGTGCTTCCAAAACCTTTTGAGCCTTGGAAATAGAAGTCACCGTGCTCTTAAGACCACTCAACCTTCCAAGCAATTGCTCAAACATCATTTCGGTTCTATCCTTTGGAGGTTGAGTAAATCCGGGTGGAGGTTCTTGTGAGGCTTTTGGCGGTGGAGTTGTGCTTGTGGAAGCGGGAGGGTTCAAGGCTCCATCCGGGTTAGAATAGGAAAACCCGGGATGGTTGTGGTTTGGCCGGTAATTGTTGAATTGCCGGTTGTTGTTGAAGTTCCTTGGGCCTTGATAGTTGTTGTAATTGCCTCTTCCCATGTAGTTCACATCTTCCTCCTTGGAAGACAAGTTTGCTTGCACTTGCACTTGAGGAGTTGCTTGGTTCTTCAAAGTTGTATCATACAACTCCCTCAAAGACTTTAGCTCATTGTTGATGGCGTCAAGCTTGAAATTGCTCATGGTGACTTTGCTCACCTCATATGCTCCCACCTTTCTCCCTTCACTCTTCCTATGGGAGTCACTAGAGCTTGTTTCTCTATAAACTCCCAAGCTTCATCCACATGCTTTTCCATGAAAGTCCCACCGGAAAGAGATTGGAGCTTGAATTGGCTATCTTCATCAAGTCCCTTGAAGTAGATTTCCAATAGCTCAATTTTTGGTATACCATGGTGTGGACAATCTAGGAGAAGGTCTTTGAATCTCTCCCAAGACTTGAACAAACTCTCTCTATCCTTCATCACGAAGACATTTATCTTCCCTCTTAACTCGGTAGTCTTGGAAGGTGGGAAGAACTTAGTCAAAAACTCGGTTGTCATCTCCTCCCAAGTACCAACCCGCCCTTGTGGAATAGATTGATACCAAGCTAAGGCTTTATCCTTAAGAGAGAAGGAGAAAGCCCTAAGCTTATGGTTGTTGCTCTCCAATCTAGGCGGTCTAAGAGTCTCCATCAAGATCTCATAATTCATCAAGTGTTGATGAGGAGACTCTCCTTCCATCTCTCCAAATTGATTATGCCGGATCATTTGTAGAACTTGAGGGCGGAGCTCGTAATCATTGGCTGCAGGATCTCCTAAGTTCACACCCGGACGGTGTGCTCTTTGTGCCGGATCCGTGCGTTGCCCTAGCGTTTGTGGCTCTTTCATAGCAATGGGCACAACCCGAATATTAACCGCCGCCGGCTGCGGTTGTGGTGGAGGTGGAGGAGGTTGTTGACGGTTAAGCTCTCTTTGCACAAGAGCTTGCCGAATCTCCTCAATCTCCCTCCTAGTTGCCTCTTGCCTCTCGTTGGCAAGTCTCCTTTCATTCTCCAAAGCTTCATCCCTTATTCTAATTTGCTCTAAAGCCTCATCCAACTCAGCTTGGAGATCTCTTCCGGCCATCTCTTTTCCCTTTATTAATGCTCTTGGATCTAGATCTAAGGGTTTTCTCCGGTTCGGGATCGAATGGAGCTAAATCCTTGTCACGAGATCTTCGCATACACCTAAAGAGTAAGAGATGTCCTGAAAAGAAAAGACACAAACCAAAAAGAGATCAAAAGCAACAAGAAAGACCTACACTATAAACAATCACAAAATAGACTCAATCTAGACCTAGTCCCCGGCAACGGCGCCAAAAACTTGTTACGCTCAGGATGTGTGTGATACGCAATAGGTTTTAAATTTATACTCGTTATATTTCTCCTAACTCCTAGCGAACCCGCACAGTACGGGACGTTTGTAGTAGGGATAGTATTCCGAGGTCGAACACAAAGACTAAGGTGAGATTGATTCGATTTATGATTAAGTTTAGTGAAGATCTAGGTTAAGAAAAAGGAAAGAAATAAAGAAATGAAAATCTCAATGTTTTTGGTTGATTTTTAGGTGATCAATCAAGGATCACGAATCATGCAAGTAAACAATCAACTAAGCTAACGAATCGACACAAACAAACAAACTAAACACGAGATATAAATCAAAAGAGAAAAGCGGATTCTAGGGGTTGGAAATTCCGGTAATGGCATAGGACTCAAGCTATCTAATCATTCCTTGGATTAACTATAATATGTTGGGAGTGAGTGTTTCCAGATTGGGATCAATCACCGGGTAGGTCTCATGGTCCATTAGTCCGTTCCTAAGGTCTCATCACCGGGTAAGTCTCAAAGAGCCTAAGGGATGGAATTCTACACAAACCGGATTGTCACCTAGGGATCTAACCTATCCTCACCGGGTAAGTATCGAAAGGGTTAGTTCTAAACAACTATCCTAGCACACTTAGTCCAATGGCGGCTTATGAGGCTCACCACTACCTAGAGTTTGTCATCTTCGAAATCTAAGGGTAAGAATCACGGTTAAGTCTCTTCTAACACATAGTTTCTAACACTAGGTCACCCTAGGATAGATTTAACGCAACAAACACTAGGATTTCAACATTTTAACAATCTAGAACTTAGATCCATCGAACTAGGGAAACCACGGGTTGTTCTACCAAGTCCACGGCCGTGGACTGGCAAGAACAAACCGTGGACCCTAACAGAGGCTTCGTTCAAATGAGTGACTCATCCAAGGGTTAATCTAAATCCATCCTATCATAGTCCTAGCCACAACCATCCTTTCCTTACCCTAGAATCGCATCTATTTAACCTACAACATTCATCATAACAATCGAAATCATTAAACATAAAATCATGGCTTCCATTTGCAAGACAATGATGAGAAAGAGATGAAAAAGTGAAGCAAACAAAACCAAGCTGAAAGTAAGATTAGAATGACTCACAACCCTTCCAAAAGAAGGTTTAAATGGTTCATACAACTCTAGAAATCGATTCCGAAATTCTTCACTACAAAAGCTATCAAAGTCTAGCAATGGTGTGTTCTTCTTCTCTTCTCCAATGGAGCTCTTCTCCTTCAATGGTAGCTCTCCTCCTTGAGAAAATCTTCTTGTTGAGAGAGTATTTGATTGGATGAGAGGAGATAATGGATGGCTGCTCCAAGATGCCTTTCCTCAGCCTTGCAGGACCACTTTTATACTACCACCATGCTAGAGAAGGCCAAGAGATCGTGGCACAGCTGTCACAACCGTCTGGCAAAAACCACGGTTGGTTCCACGGCCGTGGACTTGCCAGTGAACCGTGGTTTGGTGCTTCAGCTTTGCCTTGGTTCATTAAGCTATGATTTGGTGCATGGCTTGTGTTGACAAGGTTCCATGAGCCCTCCTTAGCCTCTAACTTGCATCCTAATGAGTCCGAGGGTGTATCATCTTGATGAACAATCCTCAAACGTATCGATTAAGCTCCTAAATCTCCGAAAATACCTTTAAAGCAATGCAAAAGTCCGTGTAGACGTCTATCTCGACAAAATACGTAAATTGAGTGCAAACGTCGTGATCTAGTGCTAAACCATGCATGAATGAGTGAGAAATCTATCTAAATGACTACCTAAACCTAAGTCATAAATCGTGTTATCAGATTGCACCCGTATACCTTGTTTGAGGATGACATATGGTCCAACTAGCGACCTTAAACCAACCACTTCTTGGGAGACAACCCAAGGTATTGCTTTCTTTTCCCTTTTTCTAGCTTAGTTTAGATAGTTTGCTTTGTGTTTGTGCATCCTCCTAGACAGGAATCTGGTACTCTCTAAGAAGAAATTACAACTCAGGAGCTACATGGAAGGATAGAAGTTCGAGAAATTGAGAAGACGGAGTTTGACTGAGGCACATCTCGGTTGCTGTCACAGTACCTCGACCGAAGTGTTCTCCGTCAACCGAGGTGCTTAGGTCTGACATCCACTCTGACACCTCGGTCCGCTCAAGAACATCTCGACCAAGGTGTAATCAAATTCAGCGAGGGGTATAATAGGGTGCGACGGTTTCTCTCTCCTCTCACTTTTCCCTCTCTTCGTAGACCTCGACCGCGGCACTCTTCCCACTCAGATTCTCCTTCTCGATTGTTTTCAACGATTTTCGGCTCCAAATCATTAGAAGAAGCAATAGATTCAGTTTCCAAGCAACAAACAGCACAAAGAACGCTTCAAATCTGCAAATTTAAGGGTATTTTGACAAAAACCCTAACTCGTTCTATTTTCGTCGATTTTGCGTAGATTTGGCTCTAGTTGCCATAGGTTTTTGTTAAAAAGGATATAAGTACCCCATATGAGGCTATTGTTAGTGTTTTTAGGGGAAAAAAATTGTAGTTTTCAGATCTCACCTCGCGCAGCACTTCGCCTCGGTCAACTCGACTGCGTCTAGGCCGAGGTGTTCTTGACCCGACCGAGGTGACTTTCAACCATGAGCAGTTCAAGAAGATTAGATCGCATTTTAGCCATGAGGGATAGGCCCAGTAGTTCACACCACTCCTCCCCTTCTTCTACATCACAGTCCACCATCCCGGTGATCCACGAGAGACACTCGAGGGATTTTGATCGTATTTTCCGGCGCCCCATCATTACCCCACGATTCGTTCATGTTGATGACTTCGAGTGCCTCCACGTGGTGAAGGACTTGAAGAAGATGATTTCGATGGTTGGCCTGGAGGACTTTGTGGCCATCAGAGCACCGGCTTATGTGCAGCCGACTTTGGAGTTTTTGAGGTCAGTTACCTACGTGCCGGAGCGTAGAGGGATCAAGCACAGGTTGATGACAAGTACTACGCCGTTCCCTTAGATCAGTTTGGGGAGATCTTTGGCTTCCCGACCCCTACAGTGACAGATTTTACTTCTCGGGCACAGGCTTAGAGTTTTTCGGGCGAGATAGCCCATGTTACTATTTATTGTGACACATGGCAACCCGGCGATTCCCGGGAGCAGATCATCTTTTACCTTCCTTTCCGCTTAGCTCACAGGATTTTCAACGAGATGCTTCTGGCACGTACTGAGACGCCCCAAAAGGTCAGACAGGGTGAGCTGCTGAGTTTATTTTGCATGGTCACACGGGGAGTACTATAACACCCCGAATCCTAGAGGACTCGAAATGCTACGAGCTGGGACCTCACAATGGGTCCCGTCCCTTAGCCTGGCAACAACTTCATCGGACCTTACAACACAACACAAATAAAAAGGCAAAACATAGAGTTTTATATCATGAGCGAAAGGAAAAGTACAAATCTGAAAACACTACAACCAAGTCTCAAAACCAAAATACCAACATCAGTCATGAAATTAAAATATAACAGTCCCGTCCTATAATGCACGGAACCCCGGCTGCCCACTACCTCCGGATCACTCGATCGCCTCCCTAACCTGCAAGGCATCTACAAGCGGTATAAAACCGTTAGCTAACAATCTAAGCATAAGTATAAAGGTAAAAGCACAAACACACAACATACACAATCAGCATGCAACACTCATTCCTTTTGTTATCTTTAATTAAGTGTATGTCATTACTAATGATACTTATTTTGTGACACGAGGGATTCCCAAACCTCGCCCTATCCCCATATACCAACGCGGAATGGTATTAATGCATTTGACCGTCTACCTGACTGGGCTGGTCGCAGGGAACCTCCTAGACTCTCGCAAGAGCTAGGCAGATGATGTCACGACCCGTTATCATACACTTGGGTCAATTACACAATATACTAAAGTCGGCCTATTCCGGTTTCGTTATTTATCTTAACTAACAAACACCACTAATACACATTACACACATGTAAGAAGCCAGCTAAGTAAGTTCACGGACTTACCAGAATCAAATCTCGACTCTCTCTTAACCACCGCTCAATCGGTAACTGCAGAAACTCAGTTGCCTGTCAAAGGAGGCACGTGGGTCAACACATTTCCCTAGGTACTTAGAAGTCTAAAACTCCTAAGATGTAAGATCCTATTTGGAGAAGTTATTACAGTGCTTATTTAAGGTAACAAGACTATATTCTCCTTGGTCCCGAGACTTCCAAAAACTCGTAATACGTACTTATAATTCTTACTTGAGGCTAATTAACCATATTCTACTCCCTAGGGTGATTTTAGGTAAAAACTAGAGAAACTACCCACTTTCTATTTCTCGAAAAGTCACTAAGGTCCAACTACAGCTTCAAATATGAAATTAAAATAAACTTATAAAAATTCTAAAAGAAATTTCTAAATTATCTATGATATCTAATCTACTCATAGGAGCAAGAATTTCTTAAAACTGTTCAACCATTACTTCTACAAAAATCTTTAAAGTTGGCTACAACACTAAAAATGTCCCCATACTTAGTCAAAATTCACTGCTGGAAAAACACCTCAAGTACTCTACTTTGAGACCCTATAACTTTCAATCCGACCGTTCATTTACTCTCAAATTTTAACACAGTAAACTACGTATATCTATCTATGATCTATCAAAAATTCAACGGTCGATCTTCAACCAATATTTTTAACATTGATTCACAACAGTGACCATTCTTGACCTACCAAACTAATGTTTAAGAAAAGTTTCTCACTTCTATTTCGGATGTTCACCTTTACAGCCACAACACACTCCTATAGGTCTCTAGTTCGAATCCTATTATCAGTATAACTAACCCTTTACACTACCCCTAAGTCCTTAGTTCGTATCTTCCAAGGCACCATCTAAACATCGACCTAAAACTAACATCCTAAGGTCTTTTCTAGTGCAATCCTTCTTGTCTGCATACATGATTAATCTATCTGTTGTGCCAGCTTATCATCATAGCAATTTTACTTATTGGACAGAATAGAAAGAGAACAACTAGGGAGTGAGAGACCAACCGAACGTATGCAGAAACGTATGCAGAAGCAAACTCCTGGAGTCGACTGGGTGTGTGCAGAACGTCCTCACTGCTGTGCTGAAGGCCGTCCACAACCAGGCTTTGACTACCAATATAGAAGGTCTCGTTCAGATGGTAGAGACGACAAAATAGGGGGGAAAGGAAGATCTAAGGATTCAAACTCACCACAACAGAAGTGTGAAGGGCTTCGATGGGCTGCTGCTGTGCAATGTTGGTGCTTCGATGGGGCTGCTAATGTGCAATGTTGGTGCTTCGATGGGGCAGCTGAGTTCTGAGCGTCGATACAGAAGAAAGGAAGAAGTGTTTTGCGTGTATCTGGAAGCAAAGACGTTGCAACTGCTTCTCTTCTGGCTGGCGTGAATATAGGTTGTTACAGCTCTTTAATAATCTCATTTATGCAGTTGTTACAAGCAGATGGGGAGAGGGAGGCTGATGGTTCTAAGCGTGAGTTCCCTGGGCTGCTTCTAGCTGGGCTGAAGCAAGGTATGGGCTGGCGGTTGTCTTCAGCAACAACAATAGGCAAGGAGTTGGGCTGTCACAAGTTGTCTGGGCCTTGTCATGATCTCGTCTCAGCCTTGTCATAATCTCGTCTCAGCCTTGTCATGATCTCGTCTCAGCCTTGTCATGATCTCGTCTCAGCCTTGTCATGGTCTCGTCAAAAGTCATCGTTAAGAATTAATTATAAGAATTAGGGTTTGATATAATTCTATCATTTTATGTGAATTAAATTCTACATAAAATGATAAAATTTGTGGAGAAAGAAATACTAGATAGACTGGGAAACCATCAACGGCTCGAAGTCCGATTTGATTCGGAATTAAACGGACAAAAAATTCCGGATATTACATCAGTACCCCCTTAAAATAAGTTTCGTCCCGAAACTTAGAACAAGGTACTTAATTAAATGACTTCCATAGATAAACTGGTATGTCCTAGTCTCACTAAATTTTATTCGTTTCCTAAACTTCTCTAACCCTATCAAAGCGTAACCAAAAAAACTGGTCGTTACAAGTACTAGATTTTGCCGCCATGCTGGCAGATGATCTTCACAAGATAAAGGGGAAGGCAAAAGGCTATATTTGTTGTGGTGGGCTGGTGACCTACATTGCCACTTCTATGGATCTTGATTTATCTGGATGTACACTGGTTGCGGCTCCGAAGCCGCTGGGATTGTAGGAGATGATTACGCGGCGCATTCTCGTTCCCCGTGGTCTTGGCATACCTTATGTTGCCAGCCATGGGAAACGAAGTTTCCTCATGGCATTCTCTGGTCTTCCCAATTTTCTATTTATGATCGTCAATACTGGTCGGCTGCATGGTTTCCATACATACAGGATGTTGTTGCTAGAGAGGCAGCCGATGTTGATGATGATGATGCTGGCTTTGGAGGAGACGCTGCTATGGACACCGGTACTGATACCGGCGGGCCTAGTATCCCCACCATTGACCTTGACAATGAGGCCACGGAGGATGAGAGGGAGGCACTTGCCCCGTCAGCCGTTATGCCACCACCACCTCAGCAGCGATCTCACCGCTGTAGAGATCTTGAGGCGCACTAGAGGATTGATGATCTTGAGAGACATATGACTGAGTCTTACGCCGCCCTGAGACTAGATGTGACCCGGCGTTTTGATGCTTAGACCCGCTCCATTGAGGGATGGATGCACAGGATGGAGGAGAGCCAACACTTCACGAGACGGATGATGGAGGTGTAGTTTCAGCAGGTCATGGGCTACCCGTTTGATCCATCCTAGTATCCCTACATTCCCCCACCACCACAACCACCACCACCACCAGCTGACGAGGACTGAGAGCTTCATAGATCTATTTTCTATTTATTATGCAGTTTTGCTATGTCCGGTGAGTACTTTGTTCTGATGACTTATATTTTACCCATTGGGACAATGTGTCCCAAGTATGGGGTATTGATGTATTATTTGACTTACTTAACTATGGTTTGTATGACTCTCGATGATATTATCTTTTATTTCGTTCTATGTGCTTATCTGTCATTACATGCATACATACAAGTTTTCTGTTTGAGAAAAACGTCAAAAAAACAGTTTGAAAAAATATTTTTAGCTTGACAGAGACGTTCTTGACCAAACGAGGTCGTGAAAACCGAGGCACATATCGGTTGAACACCTCGGACACCGTCAAAATACCTCAACCGAGATCGGTTTTTAACTGAAAGATTTTTGAAACGTTTTGTGCTTCTACCCTGGATATGACCTCGATGAAGATATTTGTTTGCAGATTGGTTTTGAAATCTTTATATGCTCGAAAGGTTTTATGATATTTTTAAGTTGCTAAATGCTTTGTTTGAAATTCTAGCATGTTTAATACTTTGTTTTTATCAAAATTATGTTGGATTTGAAGGTTGATACCACATTATGAGTTCTCTCACATTCTTCTTGGGATGATTAAGACACTTCATTCTCTTCTTCTTCTTGATCATGCTTTAGCCCCTCATATACATATTTTCCTCCATTTACCTACCCGGTAATTTGGATGCAAATGACGAAAAGCGTGTGAAGTAAAGTTGAGATCTTGGCTAAAAGTGTTAGAAAGAAATAAATTAGGTTTGGGGACGTTGATCTTGATGATGCGTAACTCGGCACCATTCACATAGTTGGGTATTTGTGTCTTGCCAAAGTCGGATTGATCGATAGTCCTAACGGGTCATGGTTTGTGCATCAAGGGTTTGAGGCATGTCGAGAAATTGATGATTGTTGATCTCCTAGACTTTGGTTATTGTGCACCTCTGTCCATGTTCCCAAAAAGTAAAGTAAAGTGAAAATAAGCAAAGCTTATTGGTGGAAGATGTTGTGATTCAAAGAGAGTGAAGTAAGATCCTATTTCCGGATTCTAGCACCACATTACCCTATGAACATCCCACCCTGACACGTTTCTTGACCTCTTTCGGAAGCCCTTGAGACCTCCAGTATGTTGATTGACTTGGTGGTTTAAACTGGATTATACATGATTAGTTTCGATAAATATGATTTATTATGCATTCTATGATTTTATGCAAAGATGAACAACTTTCTCATACTTATAAAATGTTTTGATCATGTCTTGATTTTATTTCCCATGAAGCATTCTCTTAGGGTGATCTATGAATGGAACGCACCACCAAAAGGTTTTGAAACGTTTTTCATTGATCTTTTTGATGACTTATAATCCATTATATCTTGTATCTAAGATTTGGATCTTTCTTGGGGACAAGCAAGGGACAAGTATGTGGTATTTTGATAGCATGTATTATAGTCTATGTTTTGGGATTGGATTGGATGTTTTATCTTCATAAATCTGCATGTATAGATGTATATTATTTGATCATTATGTTGTTTTGTTTACCTTTGCAAGAATCGAGGTCTATACCTAGTTTCGTTGTGATTGTAGGGAAAATAGATCGTTTTGGAACAATATGGAGCTAAGGAAGCTAAGGAGTCATTGGAGCTACATTATGGAGCATTGAGGAGCTACAAGAAAGGGTTTGGAACTATGGAAATTAGACAGAAGATTAATTTTGGACCAGATTAGAGAGATTTACACGCAGTTGAGATACACCTCGGGTCGCCACAACATCACCTCGACCGAGGTGATCTTCAGGATGGGCTGGACCGAGGTGAATAATCCATAGCCATGAGATATTTTATTCTTGGATGAGATCTTCTATTTTTGGCAAGTGATTTTTCTATATTTTAGGATGGATTTTTTGGATGGAAGCATGTCTTTTTGGCTGTTTTATTTGGAAGATTGGAAGATACTTTAAGGAAGGAAATTGCCTTTGAAGATATTTTATTTTAGGAAGGTGATTCTCCTATATAAAGAGGTGTATTTTCTGGACATTTGACATCTTGGAGCTGCATATCTCCAGATCCCGGGGAGATCAGAAAGCAAGTCTTAGAGCTGGAAGTTGAAGGAAGTTTGAAAGGTTAAAGATCCAAGGAAGGTTGAAGATTTTAAAGGAAGTTGTAAGGGTTTCTTAGATTTATTTGATTTGTTGTCTTTCTCGTTTGTGATGTAGAAACGCAGTTTGATTGTTTGTTTGATTGTTTGATTGAGTTATTTAGACCTTTGTGTTAAGGTTTTCTTGTTTGAATATTGATTCCTTTCTTATACATTTGATTATTGTTATCATGATGATTGTTGGCTAAGTTCTTTATGCGATTCTAGGGTGATTGGCTGAATGTTGTGGGAAAGACGATGAAAGAATGAGCCTTTACCCCAGTGGACCCTGAAAGCTCGAGCCTTTACCTTAACCGATGAACACCTCGATCAGTCATAGAACATCTCGACCGAGATGGAACATGAACTAAGCGAGGCGAGACCTTTCCTGATCATTATCTGAGTTGAGGTTTCAGTTTGCCAAATCCTATCCTTGTTATACCTTTCCTGGTTCAACGCAAGCCTAGGATGAAACTTACCCGGTGATTCCTTTGCTTGTACACCCAAGATCATGAGTGTTAGGTAATAAAGATTTATCCTTATTGGGGTTTGAGTGTGCCTTCATCCCATCTTTGAGAGTTAGCCTGAGACTTACCCGGTAAAGGTTGATTCTATCTCCTTGGGTGGTGTGTTGGTTTTAGATTATAGTTCCTTTTCTTAGTACCTTGAGACCTACCCGGTGAGATGATCTTTGGTTTGGGATAGTGAGTAGTGAGACTTAACCGGTGCTCTATTCCCACCTTAGAAATACCTTCCCTTTGCAAACCTCATATTTGTCCACGTTATCTTTTGAGATCTTGAGTCGGAACCACAACTGAATACTTTAATCTCTAGAATCCGCATTTTCTTTACCTGGTTATTACATCATCTTTGATATCTTTGCTTTGTTGCTTGTTTTTGATTGACAACCTGAATTACCGATCTTTGTTTCACCATAGTCCCTGTGTTCGACCCTGGAGTATTTTCCGTTATTACAATTGATCCGTATACTGCGGGTTCGGATATTGTTTCAGCCTTATAATTTAGGTTATAAATTTAAAGTTATATCGTTCACCATACACACACGTCTTAGAGCGAACAAAACAACCATCTCCGGCTATGATCATAAATTGCGCTAGCCCATCAAGATCTAACAAGATCATACATCAGATCATAGCTAGCATGAAAATAAACACATAAAAAAAGAAGAAGCACATAATCACAACACTCACCAAGATAGCACTAAGATCTACTCATGGATCCTACAAGTGCATCTATCTCGGCATAAAACTCTGGATAGTTCCTCCAGATACTATCCTCAGTCTCCCAGGTAGCCTCATCAGGTCCTCGTCTCGACCACTGTATCCTCAACATAGGAATATTCTTTGAACGTAGGCGTCTCATACATCGCTCTAGGACTGCAACCGGGTGCTCAACAAAAATGTGGTCCGGCTCAACCACCAAATCATCATAACTAACTATATGTCTCGGATCTGGTATGTACTCCCTCAGCCGAGACACATGGAAAACAGGGTGAACACCCTCTAATCTTGGAGGTAAATCCAATCTGTATGTTGCTCTCACAACCCTATCTAGTATCTCAAAAGGACCGACATATCTGGGGCTTAGCTTCCCCTTTATACCAAAACGTCTAACGACTCGTGTCGGAGACACTCTCAGCTAGGCATGAGCTCCTACCTTGGACTCTAGAGGCTGACGCTTCTTATCTGCATATGACTTTTGGCGACTCTGTGCAGCAAGCATCCTCTCTTTAATCAATGCTACACGGGAAATATCATCCTGAATCTGATCAGGTGTCAAACCACTAACACTGTTAGGTTCATCACAGCATAACGGCGTACAACATCTCCACCCATACAGTGCCTCATGTGGGGTCATCCCAATTGATGTATACTAGTTGTTGTTTTAGGAGAACTCAATCAATGGAGGTAATTTGCCCATCCCAGTCCCTAATTCAACACACAAGCTCGCAACATGTCCTCCAGCGTCTAAATGGTCCTCTCTGACTGACCATCTGTCTAGGGGTGAAACGCAGTCGTGAAGTGTAAACGCAGTCGATTGTCCTTGGTACACCATGGAGTCTCACTATTTGTCTAGTGAACTCCTCAGCTAATCTTCTAACTTGCCATGTTTTCCTGATAGGGATGAAACACGTAGTCTTTGTCAATTTGTCAACCACAACCCAAATAGCATCAAAACTCCTGCTGGGCCTCAATCCTGTCGCAAAATCCATAGAGATGTCCTCTCACTTCCACTACGGTACTGGCAGTGGATGAATCTCACCTCCAGGTCTACAATGCTCTATCTTGACTTGCGGACAGGTCACACATTGAGCCACAAATCTGGCTACATCGGGCTTCAGCCTTCCCCACCAGTATGAACGTCTCACATCCTGATACATCTTACTCGCACCTGGGTGTAATGAGTAAGGTATGGAGTGAGCCTCTTGTAAGATCCTCGGTCTCAAATCCGCATCTGCGGGTTCACAAATGCGATCGTGGCGTCTCATCACTCCATCTGCTCCTATGGAGAACTGTGGTGCCTCACCACGAGACATCCTCTCTCAAATCCTCATCAACTTCGGACAGGTCCATTGCTTCTATTGGATCTCACCCAATAGATCAAGTAGAACCTCTAAGGTACTCAGCTGGGCATCCTCATTAGGAAACTAGATGTCCATCTCTATCCATGCTAGATCTCTCTGAAGCTGAGGTTGTACTGTTAGTATCGCAATCGCCTTCTCTCGAGGCGTCTTCCTGCTCAGGGCGTTGGCGACAACATTTGCCTTCCCTGGATGATACAAGATCTCAAAGTCAAAATCCTTGATTAACTATAGCCATCTATGCTAACGGTTATTCAATTCCCGTTGCGTGAAAATATACTTCAGACTCTTATGGTCTGTGAAGATCTGACATGTAGCGCCATACAAGTAATGTCTCCAGATCTCAATGCATGTACTACCGTTGCCAACTTCAGATCATGAGTCAGGTAGTTCTCTTTATATGTCTTCAACTATCTAGACGCATATGCAATCACTCTGCACCACTATATCTGAACACATCCCAAGCTTAGCTTGGATGCGTCATTGTAAACTACAAAATCCTTTGTGCCTCCGGTTGTGCTAAGATGGGAACGGAAGTTAGACGTTTCTTCAGCTCCTCAAAACTCTGCGCACACTTCTTAGACCTTACAAATCTGGTGGTTTTCCTCAGCAAACTCGTAAGTGGACGGGCAATCATAGAAAATCCCTCCACAAAGCATCAATAATACTCGGCTAGGCCAAGGAAGCTACTCACTTCATTGACGTTCGTCGGTGCCGTTCATGCTGCTACAAATTCTATCTTCGCCGGATCAACCATGATCCCATCGGCGGAGACAACATGACCCAAAAATGCTACCTCTGGCATCCAGAATTCGCACTTAGAGAACTTGGCATACAATTCTAATCTCGTAAAACTCAGAAAACTGTCCTCGGATATCCTGCATGTTCCTCTTTGCTACGAGAGTACACCAGGATATCGTCTATGAACATCACCACAAACTGATCCCGGAACTCGATGAATATGCCATTCATCAACTCCATAAAGACGGCAGGCACATTCGTGAGCCCGAATGGCATTACTACAAACTCGTAGTGTCCATATCGAGTCCGAAATGTCGTCTTTTGTACATCCTACTCTCTCACCCTCAACTGGTCATATCCCGAGCGCAAGTCAATTTTGGAAAACACAGTCGCTCTCTGAAGCTGATCTAACAAGTCATCGATGTGAGGCAATGTATACTTGTTCTTGATGGTCACTTTGTTTAGCTCTCTACAGTCGATACATAGTCTCAACAATCTGTCCTTCTTCCGCACGAAGAGGGCAGGTGCTCCCCACGGGGATACGCTAGGGGGATGAAGTCCTTCTCATCCAACTCCTCGAGTTTCTTCTTCAGCTCCAATATCTCGACAGGCGCCATACGGTATAGGGCCTTCGAGATCGGTCTCGTACCAGGCTCTAACTCGATGCCGAAGACCACACTCCTTTGAGGCGGTAAACTGGACGGCTCGGCAAACACATTTGTAAACTGATAGACCATAGGGATGTCCTCTAAAGCTGGACTCTCACCCTCCTTCATCGCATAACAACAGAAGGTCTCGCAACCCTATGAGATCAATCTAGCTGCACGTACCGCACTGATAACCATACATGTCTTTCCATGGTCCCAACCTCAGAAAACCTCTATCTGACCTAACTCGGTAGAGACCGTCACGATCCTCCTTCCTACATCTAACACAACATGATGCTTATGCATCCAATCCATACCCAGAATGACTTCTTCATGCACCAATGGCATGACAAAGAAGTCTACAAGTAACACACAGTCCCTAAACAAATGGGACAATTACGTATCACGCGGGTACCTCTGACCCTACTTCCATCACGTAACTCTATAATAAAGGGTATCTCTCATACTGTATCTAAACCCAAACGCTCAACGCATGCATCAGAAATAAATGAGTGTGTTCCACTCATATCAAACAAAACTCTAACAAGTAAACCATGAATCAAAATGGTACATGTAGCAGTTGGCGCTAGCAGCTCCTCAATGCTCCTGAACTCAAAAACTCTACCCTGTGCTTCTCTAGTGTCAGTGGTACTCCTACTACGACATCTTCCTCTACTCGGTCCGGGAGCAGAAGGGTCATCTGGGACTCTCTGTTGTCCCTGTGTCTGCTGCTGAGGTGGCCTCTACCCACCTCGAACTGCACTAGCAGGGGAAGAACCCTATTGTGATGTAGCTGCGCCTTGTCTACAGAAGGCGACTGGTCTGCCACAAGTGTAACACGTCACTAGTGGCCTCATACACTCTGGTCATATATGGTCAGGATCACCACAATTAAAGCATTGTCGTCCCTTCTCTACAAGAGATGCAGATGAGGGGTAACTTTGGCGTCTCTAGCTTCATCCGGAACTTGAAGCTCCACCAACACCACTGGTATGCCTAGTCTGCTGTCTCTTTTCAAACCGTCCTCCTTTGGCTGGCCCGCTCACGTTCATAAGGTGAGGCCCTGTCCTGATAATCTATCAAGGACTCGCAATGAAATCCCACTATGTAAGAACGTGTACTCTACCTCAGTTGACGGGAGAACAGATACATGTGTTGGTCCTCGAAAGGTGCAACTGGACCCAATAATGCCAACTCCACCTGGAATCGACTGATGGCATAAGCTATCAGCACATCCTCGAAGCCTGCCTCCACAAAATCTTGTAGTTTCTCCCTCCTCAGAGAGGCAGGACAAAAACGTTCTCGTATCATACTCCTCATCTGATCATAGCTAGTGGATCAAACTTGCACAGCCCTCCACCATTGTTGAGCTAGGTCACGACATAGAGTCTATACTACTTGTCTGTCCTCTAGACACCTAGTAGACTGAAGGGTTAAGTCTACAAGTCCAATCCAGATCTCCGTCTCATATCCCACCTTTCCAGAGAAAGTGGTTTCGTCGAACTGATGAAATGCCTTCAACCAAGTGTTTGGTCGAGGCCCTCTATAATCCTCTGGAGCTCTAGCAATCTCAACAGCACGTGCCGGCATAACTGGCACCCGAGTAGCTCCCTGGGACAACTCAGAAGATCCCACCTGTGCTGGCAAATTCAGGACACGTCTACCCGCTCTGGCAGCCTCCTCAATTCGTCTGATGTACGCGCCGAACTCTAGTCCCCTCATAGAGACATGATCCGAGTCATCTGACTAGACTCGTTGAGATCTATGTCTCACAGCTCCACCATCTAGTCTCAGGAACGGGGCTGTCAACAACCTCCTCGTGTACATCCTCTACTACAGGAGGATTAACAATGGGAATATGTCCCTGACCTATCACTATTGGAGGAAGAGGGGGTCTACCCCTACGTCGTCCAACTATAGACATCGCTCTAGTCCGAGCCATCTACGGGGTATGCACATCTAACTTATAATGCTATATATATGTCATATGCATGTGTGTGTATATATATATATATATATATATATATATATTACTTAGTACAACATGCAAACACAACATCACATAATAGGTGTATATATATACTGTCGAGATCCTAAGAAGGGTGATGGTTTCCCCTACACAATATCTTAAAATTGCTGTACTCTTTTCAAAACAAAAATCCTTTTGAAAAGTCAAACCTCTTTTGGGTTCTGTTTATTTATCTACTCCACCTTTATTGCAGATTGCATGCGCAATTGTTGTCAACCTAAGGCTCTAATACCAACTTTGTAACACCCCAAATCTGCGGGACTCGGGGCGTTACTAGGCTAGGATCTTGCAGTGGATCCTGACCCTAGCCTGATAACAAGTTCACTGGATCTTACAACAAGGCACAAATAGACTAAAACCAAAACATCAAACTATATAAATATATACAACAAAGTTTACAAAATCACCGCTGAGTACAAACAGCAAAACCATATCCATACGTATACAAAACATCCCAAAACCCTCGCATAATCCTTGTGTATGGAAGCCCTCATCGGATCACCCCATCTGGATCACTGTGCAGTCCTCCTACCCTGCAAAGCATCTACAACACGATATGAAACCGTTAGCTAACCATTCATATATAAGATAATGCATAAGCACAAGCACAGATCATGAAATCATAAACACATAATCATGCTATCACACATTTACCCGTTTAATTATCTTTATAGTGTCATACACTCAAGGTATATATATATATATATATATATATATATATATATATATATATATATATATATATATATATATATATATATATATATATATACACACATATATATGTATATGTATATGTATATATATGTATATCTATATATAGATATAGACATACATATATATATATACATATATATATATATATATATTTATATATATGTATGTATATATATATATGTATATCTATATCTATATGTATATATATATGTATATATATATCTATATGTATATATGTATATCTATATCTATATGTATATATCTATATGTATATATGTATATATATATAGGTATACATATATATCTATATATATATATATACATATATATATATATATATATCTATATATACATATATATATATATATACATATATATACATACATATATATATATATATATATATATATATATATATATGTATATATATATATATATGTATATGTATATATATATATATATGTATATATATGTATATGTATATATATGTATACACATATATATACATATATATATATATGTATACACATCTATATATATATGTATATACATATACATATATATGTATATACATATACATATATATATATATATATATATATATATGAAAATATGTGAC
Organism: Fagopyrum homotropicum; assembly: GCA_033239125.1. NCBI lineage: Eukaryota > Viridiplantae > Streptophyta > Magnoliopsida > Caryophyllales > Polygonaceae > Fagopyrum > Fagopyrum homotropicum. The sequence goes on along the minus strand of BSWB01000007.1, from coordinate 95,309,206 downwards.
ACGAGGAATATATCATCCTCGTCGGTGGGTACCATATCCATATGGAGTAGTATTGGCACACTTTTCGTGTACCCTAAGGGAGTGGTGAAGTGTCTATCCCATATACCAATACTGGCCTGACCACAAAGAACCTCCTAGACTCCTTACAGGATGAAAGGGAAAGATTATCACTGCCACTACAAGGGGGCTATCCAATAAACCATAGGTCGGGAATAATTAACAACGCGTGCTATCAAGCATATATCAAACACCACTCATGCATGCACCCAATATAGGAATGCAACTAAGTAAGTTCTACGGACTTACCTTAACCACGATCAACTCCAATCCAAAGGATAACACTGCCTAATAACAATGCATAAAGAGATATCAAATCTCCTATCAATCAAAGGGGTCACACCTAGACCCAAGGGATCCATAAGGATCATATCTAGTCTATAAACCTCACAAGCTACTAAACCTCAAAGCCATAATTGACATATATTGATATCATGATCATCGTCATCATCCTATCCTCATACTCAAGCCTAGCATGCTACTAACCAACTCATACTAGGAATGGAAAGGATCCATACCACTCTAGGTAGGTTCTGCACAAGACACACCTGCGTGACAGGAAGGCGTAGGAGCAAGGCACTGGGAGGCGCAGGGGCGGTGGCACACTCACGCAGGGGCAGCGACATACCAGGCGCAGGGGCAGCTCCTTGGTGGTGTAGGGGCGGTTCACAGATGGCACAAGGGGCCGCTCAGCAGCAAAAGACTAGGGCTATTACATGAACCACACTTGAAGAGCTCACGATGAAGGAAGAAGAAAAGAACAAAAATCTCAGTCTAGCTAACCTAATCTCGGCCGAGATTGCATATGTACCATCCGAGATTTATACTGTAGGAGCTCACCTCGATCGTCATCTCGGTCTGATCAACCGAGGTGCCATTGCGAGATCCTGTGATAAGAATCTTAATCTCACCTCAACTCCTTTCCATCCTTTCTTGCTTGCCCGGAGTGCACTCGAAGGTTGGAGTTCCTTGTCTAAGGAGCCTCCCATGTTGAATGAACGAGGCAAGCATGATGGATCCATGATGGTTGTGGAGCCCTTCAATCAAGATATCTTTCCAAGAGTCGGCTTTGTTCGGATCATGTTGAATGAGGAAGGCAAGCATTTCACCGGTGAGACCGCGGAGTACCATTTGTCTAAGTATGGGGTGGCCCATATGGTTGCAACTCCATAATATCATCAAGGAAGCGGTCATGAAGGAGTCTACCACTCACATGTGAAGCGAGAGCTTAAAGTCTATTTCGGCATCAAGTGGCCCATGCTTGTCATCATGGATGTCAGAAAGCGATGATTGCTTTGACTCCTCAAGCAAACCATGGTATTTAAGGCGGATTGAGGCATCATGGAGTTTGGTCAAGCTAATGACCTTAAAGAAGCGCTTTTGGGAGGCAACCCAAGAGTAAACTCTTTTCCTTTTCTTTGTCGTTTTTGCTTTTGCTTTTGTTTTTATTTTTGTTTTTGTTTTTGTGTGTTTTCTGTTTGTGTTGTAGAGTCTAGGTAATAAAGAAGCCTTGCAAGCAAGATGATGATGATGATAACCCGTTTCAACCATAGGTGGAGCGGACGTGAGACTTGGACGACGTAAGGTGCCTTGGAGGGATGGAAGAGCTCCCATCTCGCTTACACCTTGGCGCGGGTCCCGATACCGGAATGTATATCAAGAGCTCTCTACCATGTTTGATCGATCATCCGCACCACCTCTCCACTTGAGTGAACCAAAATATCAAAGCACCGCATTTTTACATTGTGAGAACTTCTTTCACTTCTTTACTTAATTTGCACATTGCGGACAATGTGATTTTAAGTATGGGGTGGAGTTTTCATGATTCTTTTCATGATCGCATCTAGGATAGTTTCATTTTATAGTCACACATTTCTTTTCATGTTTTGCATTGTATATACTTATGTCAAAATTCCAAAACAAATTGAAAATTTTTAAATATTTTTTGTGCTTCTAGGATTGGACATGACCCTTATGATGATTGTTTTTTGTGGATTGGCTATGGATAGCCTTGTGTATTGAATGAATTTATGCATACGTGGACTTGAATACTTCTCTTGAAACCCATATATATATATATATATATATATAGGGTTAGGTTCCGGTAAGAACGTGTTTAACAGTAAGAAATAAGAACAACTATGTATCGTTGGATTAATGCACGGACGGCTCAGATTCTTCGTCTATATAAGGATGCAGTGCTATATGATTTATTATGGAGAATGTTCATATGGTAAGTATATTATAATGATACGCTTATGGCAAGAAATAATCTAATACAATAATTAAGGGGCACATTATTTGTTTTATTATGTGAGGAATTAAACCTATAGTTGGCGGTCATCATTCGTGCTTCAACTTAGTCGGTCATTCATGTTGTTTATATAATATAATCGTGCATATTGAATTTCGTTGAGGGTTATTTTACATATTTACTCGTGTTTGTTGAGGTTTATTTTACATGCTTACTTGTGTTTGTTGAGGCGTTCTCATATTCATCTATTGCACTTTTACGTACTTACTCGTGCATAGGATCATAAAACGCACAAGATCATAAAAGAGTCGTTCTTGCATGTGAACATGAACACGTGTAGTGCAATTTCACAAGTAATCGGCTCATCTATACTCGTGCAAGTGTGAATTACAAGCACAACCTCAAGCACGTGTAGTGCAATTTGATAAGTATACTCATGCAAGTTTGAATTACAAGCACAAGCTCAAGCACGTGTAGTGCAATTTGATAAGTATGAACATGTGTAGTGCATGGAAGCCAACTACTCGTGCATACTTAATCTATACCTTCATCTAGTCATTGGATTTCATATTTATCTATTGCACTTGTACCTTCATCTAGTAATTGGCTTGAATTTGTATGAATTCAATATTAAAAACACGAGTTCGAACATATCTTCCATCCTATTGATATTAAGCATTGAATAGTTGATTGTTCGTTGCATTTCCGGAAAGATGACTATAAAATGTTATCGGTAAATATGTCTATGGTAATAATTTTATAGTTTGTTGATTAAGGAAAAAAGATATTCACCGTTCTAATATGGTAAGATGCAATATTTCATTAATTAGTGGCTAAATATAAATCTCATCTTATCCGTTGAATTATTCAAATCGTGTGGTTTAGATCTGTTCTTATTTCTTACCGTAATACCCGTTCTCACTCGATCCTTTTCCTATATATATATATATATATATATATATATATATATATATATGAATTATGATGATGATTTTTGTCCAGGTTTGATTGAGAATTGATGGTCGAAATTGCATGTTAGTTCTTACACATCATCTAGGATTAATTAAGGCAATTCATTTCTCTCTTCTTCTAATCTTGATCACATAATCGGGTGTTTGTGTCTTGCCAAAGTTGGACTAACCAATTGTCCTAACAAGCTTTGGTGTGTGTGCCCGGTGTGAGGCACCTTGGAAAAATCCCGAGGACCGCTAATCACCAAGGTTTCGGCTTTTGTACACCAATGTCATCGTCTCAAGTGAATAAAAATTAAAAGAAAAAGAAGGAGAAAATTACACTTTGGTGGATGAAGTACAAATATGAAGTTGTGGTTTTTGTTCCGTTTCCGGATTTGTACCACATGACCTAGAGAATCTCCATCCCTTGACACGTTTCTTGGCCTCTTCTTTTCCTAAGTCCTTAAGACCTACTTGCATATGTGTTTAGACTTAGTGATCTAGATTTGACATTCTCTAGATCATCTTGACTATATCAATTTGCTTTGCATATATGCTTTCGAGTTAAGTATGATCGTCTTTCCGTGCCTTTATTCATTTGATACATGATTGCTCATCCATTGCCATGAAAAGTCACTATGACGGTGATCTTTGACTTGAAGCACACTTCCAAAAAGATTTTCAGTTTTTCCGTATTCATAACTCACGTCATCTCGTAGCATAAATTTGAACCTTGCTCGGGGAAGAGCAAGCGACAAGTATGGGGTATTTTGATGATGTGATTTATGACACTAGTTTAGGCAATCTTTTAGATAGTTTTCCCTTCATTCATGCATGTTTCCGCACTAATTCAGGGTGTATATGCTTAATTGAGTCATATTGTCGGAATAGACGTCTACACGAGCTATTGTCGGTTTTGTAGGTATTTTGGGGATATTTCATACATTATTGATCACATTTAAGGTTCATGTCTCACGATGGTCCGGATTTGCAATTCTAAATGACTCATGCTTGGAGGAATGAAGAAGGAACGGACCCTAGTTGGTGCTACGATTGAACTAACTCTGATCAAATGGTTGTTAGTGATGAATTTGAGCTATCTCGGTCAATGACTCATGTATCTCGGCCGAGATGGGCCCTTGGAGCAACCGAGATCCTTCTCTGGACCACCCACGACACTTGGCACAACTTCTCAATGTCCAACCCTTGGTTCCCTTGAGTACTTATGTGGCTTTTCAGGTTATTTTTGGACTCTCTCTTCTTTCTCTTATCTCCCACATTCTCACTTGGCACAACTTCTCCATTGTATCTCTCTTCCATTGTATCTCTCATAGTGATTTTGAGTGAGGTTTTCTTGGAAGCTTGTAAGATCCTCCTAGAGTTGCCCTTGAAGCCTTTGTACAAATATGGTAACTTCTATTTTAGCTTAGTAATATCCTTTCTTTGGTCTTATCTTCATATTCTAGATATGACTTGCAAGCATGTTAGCTTAGGATGAATTTGTGTGATGAAGTTTGATCTAGATATGTATGTTATTGGCTGAGTAGATGTGATTCTAGGGTTAATAAATGATGGTTATTATTTGGATTATGATTGTATGGACTTGCATGTTATCTTAGGATGAATTTGTGTTCGAAAACCTAAATCAGTCAATGATCTCGACCTGTTCTTCATCCCATTTCGGCCGAGATGTGTATGATCCACCCGAGATATATGTGTTGTTGCTCTATTGTTGATAAATATGGATGTTAGGATATAAATGTGTTGAAATTCTAGTGTTTATTTAGCCTAATCTAGCCTAGGGCGACCTTTTCTAGCAACCTAATTGAGAAGTGAGACTTACCTGGTGATTACCACTCTTAGATATAGAAGATGATGAACTCTAGGTAGTAGTGAGCTAAAAAAGCCGCAATTGATTGAGTGTGCTAGGATCGTTGTCTAAGACTTACCTTTTCCGAGACTTACCCGGTAAGGAGGGGTTTGACTTTTAGGTAGTGGCCGGTTTGTGTAGAATTCTCGACCTCAGTTCATTGAGACTTGTCCAGTAATAGGGCTTAGGTTTGAGACTAGTGGAACATGAGACTTACCCGTTAATTGTTCCCATTAGAGAAACACCCAACTCCGAACAAACACAGCTTATCACTTGATGTTTAGATGCATGAGTCCATTGCCATTCCGTTGAATTCCGAATCTCTAGAATCCGCATTTCTTACCACTTATCTCCTATCATTGTATTTGTTGGTTGTTTGCTTGTTTGTTTACATATCTTGTGATCCTTGTTTGATCACCCAAAACCCAACCAAAAATATTGTGTGTTTTACCAATACTCAGTTGGTCTAGTGGGATGTGGTGCTAGACTCCTTAAGTGGTTAGCTTGGAGATTCGAGTTCGAATCCTGCCGGCAACATGTATGGAAAAACTAATATTGGGAGGGTATCCCCAAGCAATGGGCCACGATTTAGTACCCGATCCGGACGTAGATCGGCAAAGCCGATCGAACCGGGTGTTCTAATTAACTCTTCAAAAAAAAAATATTGTGTTTTTCATTTCTTTGTTTCTTGCTCATCTCTTAGTTTTGATTTGCACTATATTTGATCATTGAATGGTTTAGTTTCACCTCAGTCCTTGTGTTCAACCTCAAAATGCTTTCCTTTTCACGAAATGACCCATACACTGTTGGTTCGCTAGGAGTTTAGGAGATTAGCTCGAGTTATAAATTTAAGACTTTATGTGTGCATGTTTTGGGAGAACAAATTTTGGCACTCTTGCTCGGATTTGTCTCGCACTCAACTTCTAGTGTAACACAAACCATAACCAGCTCATGGGGATCAAGCCACTAACTAGCATTCACACTAATCATCTAGGTCCAGTCACGCATGATCTAGCATCAAGAAAGGGCAAAGGAAGCAAGGATGGAAGCAACTCACCAAGAACGGGAGTTACTGTAGAGAAACTACAGGGGCGGTTGATAGAGGCGCAGGGGAGGCACATGCTTGCAGCTACAGGGGCGGCTTGTCCTAGGTGTGGGGTGGTTGACAAATAACGGCAACTATTGGGCTTCTCTTGACAGCACAGCACAACAAGGAGACTAAAGCTTGAATATTCAATCCAAAGGACAAACAAGAATCAAGACTCGATCTTGATTCATGTGAAGGAGAAGAAAGAAAATAGAAGAAGAAGAAGAAGAAGAAGAAGAGGAGGAGGAGGAGGAGGAGGATGAGGAGGAGGAGGAGGAGGAGGAAGCATGCAACATAATCATAAACGTCAGAAGGATCAAGGGGGTGAAGAACGTACACGGTTTTGCAGAGGCTCGCAAGGTAAGGCTGAAGCTTTGCTCGAGGTTAAAAAATAACGTAAGCAAGAAGAAGAAAACGGAAGAGAAGGAGGGAATATACAGAGAACGGATGGGAAGAGCAAGGAAGGTCGGATTTAGGGTTAGAAGATAGAAGGAAAGACTGCCCAAAAGATAGAAGATCGGATCTTCTAATAAAGGAAAGAAATAAAAGCTGGAATAAAAACAGATCTTACGATTTAGGGTCAGCCGCAAGGGCGATTGACCCGGCCACGACTACGACCATTGTCACCGCGGGGGCGGTGACGGCCAAACTAGGCGTTAAATATATCTCGACCCATTGATTTTACATACCTCTACAAGAAAGCCAAAAAAAATCCCTCTTTCTTACCCTAGCCTACATTTTATATCATAAAATTATAACCCAAAGTTTTGGTGAATCTAGTTAAGCAATAATTATTGTGATTCAACTGAGAAGGGATTAACAAAGCAACAAGGGAGGAGTATATCCCACATAATATTCAAGGATTGCCATCAAAAAATTGTCTTTCGACAATCTTGCCCCCCCCCAGTGAAAATCTCAGGCCGAGATCGATATAGACCGAGATTTGCTATTGTTGCAAATTTCGTGAATTTTTTTAAGGCAAGAATTGTGTAATTCAAGTGTGATAAGTTCAGAAGGACATCCTGAGAAGAATTTTCATACTACCATCGATCCCGTTCATAGCTAAACACATCCCTACTGATTGATCTCGTCCCAAGTGATTATCTCGGCCGAGATTAGACTGAGATTTTCCCTAGTCAAGATCCAAACCTAACCGGCATCTCTATCTCTCTCTCTCTCTCTCTAATTTCATAAGTGAAAAGTAAGTAAAACTCTCTTCTTAGTCTCTTGTGTTCTCATGTCTTGCCTCTTTCTACTCTAAACACATTCAAGGAAAAGTTGAAACAAGTCTTGGCCACGGCTGCCACCTTTAATGAAAGACTGAGCACACTGGAATGTCTCTGCAACGCTGAATCTCGCCCCCAGCTTCAGCGGAGATTCGACAATCTCGCCCCAATCAAGATTTGATGACTTCTCCCTCCCCCAATCAAGATCAATGTATGAATTTGGTGGATGTTCCTGTAATCCACATAGAACCACATCCCGTAAATCACTTCCAAGATCCCATCATGGGCAACATATGAGATATTCAAATCCTCATTATAATACACCTAACATTCTGAATTTTGTTAAAGATTTTCAAGAATTCGAGGATGAGGATGAGGATGACGAAGGCATGTGGAGAGAATATCCTAGACGTAACACCCAGCCAAGGAGATGTCGAGACATGGAACCATATCGACGTCACCAAGAGCATGACGGAATTGGAAATATGGTATCTCGGCCCTAGTATCTCACCACCCCTACCCGAGATATGAATCGAGATCAACGATGGAAGTTGATGGAAGCTCTTGAGATTTCCTTAGAACAACAACCCCCAAGTCATCTCGAAGAGCTCATCAAGGATCAAGTATGAGCTACACAAGTCCTTTTCCTAGGACACATAATATGCGAGGTATTGTTGATGAATTTCAAGAGCGATAAAGGAATGATGAGTTCTTTCCTCGAAGTAACCACCAATCAATGGGAGGCCGAGAAAATGAGTCATTTCATCTTTCTCAAGAACAAACACCACGGGATTGTCAAGAAAGAATGTGCCCGCCCTTGATCATGAAAGAAATCTACAACAAATTGAATGCATTAGAATCACAAGTTCTCCAGTCCTAGAATGAGGAACCATCAGTGAGCTTACCAAAATTTCAAAGGGGAGTGATCCTAAATCTTCTACTTCATTGCATAATCACTTAAAATTACTAGATTCAGAATCTACCATTATGTCACATGTTATGACTAGTATGGAAGCAATTTAGCATGAATCTAATGTGGTAGATCAAATTGAAAGTGATGAGCATGAAATAGATGGAAATGAACTGTATGCACATAAAGTTGCTTTAGATGATACTACTGAGTGTGATCTACATAAGCATGGTATGAATGATCTTCAGCTCAATGTGCATAAGCTTAAGTTAGAATGTGATAATTCTCTTGATTGTAATGCTATAAATAAACTTTTGCATTCATCCTTAGGTTGTTTGCTAGAACCGTTTTATAATAATCTACCATTTGTTTTTCTATAATTCCATACATTGAGCATCTTAAGACCTCTAAGATTAGACTGAAAGAGACTTGTGTGGTACAACCTCAAGTTGTGGCATTGTTAGATCCTCGTAGGAAATGCATTAAGCATGAAGTTGTGAAGGGAGACTTGAGACTTCCTACATAAATATCTACATTGAACTACTTGGTCTTTGTTGATTATCTTTTCTCGTTCACCTTTGTTGATCTTGCGCCGTTGCCTATAAAGGAGTGTGAGACTTTTATTGTAGGAATAAAGATTGAGATCGACAAGGAAAAGAAGGAAAAGAGTGAGGAACAAGAGTTTGGAAAAGGAAAGAACCAAGAAACTCGGTCCAACAAGGAAGTATTTTGCCCAAACGATAAAGGGAGGTAACTTATTCATTCTGTTGGGTGAGAATTTAAAATAGCATGTCTAAACTTTCCTAAGTGTAATAATAATTTGATATTCTTGAATAGGATGCTTAGAGATTGGTTACATTAATATTCCTTAGTGATAGTAGTTTGATCATTGCCTTTTCTAGAAAGTTTGTGTTATTCACTATATTAGACTATATTGTGCTATGAATCAAGCATATTAGGTAGGGATGTCTTGCACGTGCTGATTTGGGTGATTTTCTTAAGTATTGTGTGATGTATTCCTTGGATGCGGATCAAGGACAAAGTGTGGATCTAGACCGAGCTTAGCTTCAACTACTCCTTGTGGGTCGATCAAAATATAGAATATGAGTTTGCGGAAGCTTTGAGATGGATGCGGAAGCGTACGGTCGATCCAATCTAGTTAGATCGAATCATTCACGAAGTGGATTAGATAGAGTTGATTGATAGCATGTATTATAGTCTATATTTTCAGGCTAGTTTAGACGTTTTATCTTCATAAATCTACATGTATGGATGTATATTGTGTGATTATATTGTTGTTTCATCTACCTTTACGGGAATCGAGGTCTACACCTAGTATCATTGTAATTGTAGGTAAAATGGCACGTTTTGAACTAAAATGGAGCTAAAGGAGCTAAGGAGTCATTGGAGCTACATTTTGGAGCTTAAAGAAGACCTCAAGAAGCATGAAAATGATTAAGAAGATTTACTTTGAACCAGATTTGAGAGATTTCACATTTAGTTGAGATTTACCTCGGTTAGCTACAGTACCACCTCAACCGAGGTGATCTTAAGGAGCGTCCCGACCGAGGCGAACACCTTGTCGCCGGCGAGATCCATATTTTTGGCTGAGATCTTTTATTTTTGGAAAGAAGATATCTTATATTTTTTGCCTGGATTTCTAGAAGGAAGATATATGATTTCTTTGATTTATTTTGAGAGAGAGGTATATATTTTATAGGAAATTATTTTTTTAAGATATTTTATCTTTGGAAGATAATTCTCCTATATAAAGGGTTGGATTTTCCACAAGTTCAACCATGATTAGAGCATCTAGCAATTAAGGGATTTTCTGGAGGTTTTGAAGGAAAGTTTGGAGGAAGTATTGAAGATTGAAGTTGAAGGAAGGAAGAAATCATAGTTGGAGATAGCTTTTGAAGGAGTTTTCAAGACTTTCTAGATTGTCTTTTTGGTTGATTGTCTTTGCTGACTTGTGATTGAGGAACGCGGTTTGATTGTTGTTCGATTCAATTATTGAGACCTTTTTCTTAAGGTTTTTGTGTTTGAATATTGATTCCTTTTTCATAAATTTGATTATTGTTATCATGATGATTGTTGGCTAAGTTTCTTATGCGATTCTAGGGTGATTGGCTGAAAGTTGTGGGGAAGACGATGATAGAATGATCTTAATCCGAGCAGGACCTTGAAAGCTCGAGTCTTTAACCTTAACCCTAGAACACCTCACTCAGTCGATGAACATCTTGGCCGGGGTGGAATCTGCCTGAACGAGGTGACCTTCCTGAACCTATTCTGAAGTTAAGTGTTCTAGTTTGTCAAATCATATCCTTATTACACCTTTCCTGGTTCAATGCAAGCCTAGGATGAGACTTACCCGGTGATTCCTTTGTTTGTTGACCTAAGATCATGAGTGTAGGTAATAAAGGTTTATCCTTTATTAGGGTTTGAGTGTGCCCTCATCCCATCTTTGAGAGTTAGCCTGAGACTTACCCGGTAAAGGTTGATTCTATTCCCTTGGGTGGTGTGTTGGTTTGAGATTATAGTTCCTTTTCTTAGTACCTTGAGACTTATCCGGTAATAGGAGCTTAGGTTTGGGATAGTGAGTAGTGAGACTTACCTGGTGATCTAGTCCCACCTTAGAAACACCTTCCCTTTGCAAACCTCAGCTTTGTCCGCGTTATCCTTTGAGATCTTGAGTCGGAACCACAACTAGATGCTTTAAAGCATATATTCTAGACATTAAAGAAGGGATTTGATGGAATCTTCCAAGAAATATCACAAGCATTCAATGTCTTCTTAAAGGAAGATATTCATAGAAATATCTCCCTTAATTATTAAGAACATAAAATATAATTCAAATATATAAAATGGAAAAGTCTTCCATTTGATAGTGGTATCCAAGTGGTACGGATGGCAACACCATCTAGGGGCGTATCATTCTCCTCCTCTTGGTTGTGAAACGTCCCTATTTCACCGTGGTTAGATGGTGCACGCTGTAGGAATCAGTAGGCTTGGACTTGTAGTCCATCATGGTGCAAAGGATTGAATACCGGTACTTGTCGGTGATTTTGTTAACGGCATGGACAACTACACACTTCCTCTAATACTCATCCGGGCCATGCCGAGGTAGATCATTAGACATAATAAGAACAAACCCTTGATTGGGAGGCTTGAACTTATAGTTAGTTAGAAATGTAGCACCGTTTAACTTCCCGTACACGCCATTGAAGTTGAATTCCGGTTGCATGCTGAATAGATCAAAAGGCATGTCGGGAGGTAAATTATTGGGCACATTAGGTGGCTCAAATTTGTAGTCTTTCAACATCATGACACCGTTGTTGGAATTGATGGAGTCATCTTCCATTATCGTGTCGACATTGTCAAAGATGACTTCTTCTTTGTCGGTGATGACTTTAAGATTGTCCTCTTCAAAAGACTCATAATACAACGGGTTGACAAGGTAAAGTGGAAGTACTGGGCGGAATTTTAAATGATAATGACACCTTATTTCTCATCTTCGTCTTTGCCAACGTTATATAACGGATTTTGAACTTGAGTTGGAAGTACTTGGGAAACATGGGCATGGTGTTGGCCCCTTTCCATATCCGTTTGGTGTTGTAAGGACTCCGTCAAAGCCCGCATTTATTCCTTAATCTCTTCCATGTCACGCCTTATAATGGAGTTTTCCTCAGATAATGAACGGATAGCCTCTTGTCGTTCTATATGATTGACTCGATATCGGGGCGCAACATATTCATCTTCGGGGAAGGCTCGATGTCGGGGTGCAACATAGTCATCTTTGGGATAGACTCTACGTCGGGGCACAACATATGTATCTTCATGATAGGCATGTGGTTGGCTTTGAAGGTACCGTTTGCCTCCATGCATCTTTTGTTTGGGCCTTGGTGGATATGGAGGAGGCAACCACTCCTCGTCCTCATCAAAGGACTCATCGCTTTCGGAGAAGAGCATTGATGAGAGATAAATTGGAGTAAAGAAACTTAACCTCGATCCCGAGCTTTGATACCATGTAGTCCTTGGATACGTTCAAGGACAGAGTGTGGATCTAGACCAAGCTTAGCTTTAACTACTCCTTGTGGGTCGATTAAAATATAGAATGTGCGTTTGCGGAAGCCTTGAGATGGATGCGGAAGCTTACGGTCGATCCGATCTAGTTAGATCGAATCATCCACGAAGTGGAGTAGATAGAGTTGATCCTTAAAAAAGGATCATCGAGTACGAAAGGATTGGATCAAAGACTAGATCCAAGATATAACTTTAAGAGGATGGAAGAAGAGGTGATGCCCAGACCAATTATGAGGAAATACTTCTCAATATACTTGGTTCAAATTAGACATGTCTTACAAATGAGCCAAAGCATCCTTTATAGAGGAGAGGATGGTGGCAAATCCTAAGACTTAAATATAGAATTAAAAGCATATATTCTAGATATTAAAGAAGGGATTTGATGAAATCTTCCAAGAAATATCCCAAGCATTCAATGCCTTCTTAAAGGAAGATATTCATAGAAATATCTCCTTTAATTATTAAGAATATAAAATATAAATCAAATATATATAATGTTAAAGTCTTCCAGTTGATAGTTGTAGCCAAGGGCATAGCAAGCCGGAGGTACGGATGGCATCGCCATCCAGGGGCATATCATTGTGTATTCGATGACTCTAGGAATAAGTTTAACTTGTTTGGAGAGTTCTTTATTAAGTTTGACCATGTGTATACCTAGTTGTTATTTTGAGTTTCTCAGTAAGGACAAGACATCTATGGTTCACAAAGGTCATTCGGAGAAGTACAAGCTTTGGGATAGGTTGAACACATATAATTATGGACCACAATTGCTTGAGGATATACTTCGAACTTCTAGGGAATATTTGAGAAATATTATGAGTAAATCTAGGAGCATATTTCATGAGTCTATTGCAAAGTCCCGTAGCCGCCCTTCGCCCTCCACTTGTACACCCTTAGGACAATAGTTGCACGAGACTTGACAATAATCGTTCACCACCTCACCCTTCTTGTAATGCTTTGTGAAGATGTGGGATGTAAGCATTTTCGGTGGAGGGACTTTTGGATCTCGCTTTCTTGGGTGTTAGGAAAAAAAGCGGGAGTGTTGTTGCTCGGGTTTGCAATTAGAATAGATTGAGAGATCGAGAATTGGGATTCGAGAAATCGAGATTCTAGTACGAGATCGAGATTGAGAATAGTAGTAGTAGAGAGAGATGGGAATATTGGTGTGAGATAAAATGAAATAATGGTTGAGTATTTATAATAATTGAGGGTAGAATTTTTTTTTTTTTTTTTTTTAAAGATAACGTTAAGAACTTTATTTTAGAAAAAACACAAACCAACGGCTCAAAGAGCCATTGGAATGTGGGCACCAACCAACACTTTATGGACCATTCTTTCATGAACCAACACTTATATGAACCAACGGCTCAAAGCTGTTGGCGACGGCTTTTTTTTTGACCAAACCGACGGTTAATCGCCGGGCAAAAAAAAAAAAAAAAAAAGGTCAAACTGCCGGACAAACCTAAACCTAAACCGTTAACCGCCGATTTGGTCAAATCAACAAACCTAAACCGTCGGGTTGATAATCACCGGTTCGACGGTTTTGCTTAAACCGGACTCATGTCTACCTCCTAGACGATGTAAAAACAAAACCTTAAAAAGAAGTCCCAAACGCGTGCAGAAGTCCACGTAGAGAAGTACATTTTGTAACGGCCGTAGAGAGCGAGTCCAACTCTTAAGGATTGGATGTTCTCTTTATATATGACAATTGATATGTATAAAACAACAATATTATTCTATTTATTTTTATACAAGTTTCGTGCACCTCTAATTCCTTTATTTTATAAAAGAATGAATGTGATTTGTACTGACAAGTAATTTAAATAAATAAAAATATAATGTTTGCACGATTGACACGTTGCTTAGTAGCGGTCACGGCATCACAGTATCACACGGGACAATCCATAGCGGTTCCGTTCCAGGCTTCACCACAGAAATGGCGAAATTCTCTGTTTTCAGGGATGGAGAGGATGACGACGATGACGAACTCGGCGCCACGTCGACGCCGGAGCCTGACCCTAAGAGGAGAAGGAACTCAAGCGCCGGTGACTCCTTTTCTGTTTCGCAATCTCCCAAGGAAATTTCGAAAATTCCGCCGGATCCTATCAGGGATTCAGCCGAAGAAGGAGCAGTTGAGCGTGGGAACGCCGATGAGGATCCGGGTGGCCCTGTATCCGTTATTCTATCCGACCCGGATGTATTGGATTGCTCCATTTGCTTCGAACCGTTGACCATTCCTGTGTACCAGGTATTCCTAATTTTGCCCCAAACTTTCTGAACATGAATCCTTTGTGTATAATTCAGCCCTTTTCAGTATTGACGAAAGGAGAAAATGAAGAGCAAAGATTGGAATAGGTGGATGATATCTAGGTTTTACCTGGCAATTATCGCTAAATTGACCTAAACTATAAGTTTTTATTTCCAAACCTGTGTAGATTTTTGACAAGGTGATGAGAAGAGAAGAAATTTCACCGTACGTTAACAATTGGATTCAACTCGTTTTCTATCCTTAGCTTAAATGTAGCAGATTTTTAGAAAATGCCGGATTGCTTCATTTGCTTACTTATTGATTTCTGATCAATTTCCTGGGTCTAGGATGCCCATCTCAGTTGGATTCTTCAGTTCACTTACTTGCCAGAGATAGAAAGCACAAGAAAAGAGGCAGAGTTGTTACTAATTTAATCTAACTTCATTACTAATGTTGGAAAATCCTTTTTTGAACCATTTCAGTGTGTAAATGGACATATAGCATGCTCCTCCTGCTGTACCAATCTCAGGAACAGGTGTCCTTCCTGCTCGGAGATCATAGGCCAGAGTCGATGTCGGGCAATCGAAAACGTTATTGAATCGGTGAAGATCATCTGTACCTACAAAAGCTATGGCTGTCAAGCGAAAGTCAGTTACTGCAGTAAAGTTTCACATGAAGAAGCTTGTCTCTATGCCCCGTATGCATGCCCTTTCCAAGATTGTCCCTTCCGGGGCTCGCCAAAGCGACTATCTGTCCACCTGAACCAACTACACATGAACACTGTGATTAACTTTCGATTCAACTCTGTGTTTCCGTGTTGTTTCCGAATGGCTGATAAGCTGTTCATTTTACACGAGGAGGAAGAGGGGACTCTCTTTATTCTCAACACTAGAAACAACTCCTTGTCCATTAGATGCCTTGGTTCCACCCTTTCTGGACAGAAGAGATTTGGTT
The DNA here is from genome assembly GCA_033239125.1 of Fagopyrum homotropicum. Lineage (NCBI taxonomy): Eukaryota > Viridiplantae > Streptophyta > Magnoliopsida > Caryophyllales > Polygonaceae > Fagopyrum > Fagopyrum homotropicum. Next base: position 95,293,564 of record BSWB01000007.1, on the reverse strand, counting down.
ATGCTCTTTCGGTGAGACGAAGGGGCAGCTCTCTTAGATTTCAGTCATATACAGATAAGGCTACTGTCGGGCTTCATGATTCTCTTTCAGTTGACTTCCTACAAGTTCCTGGCTACTTCTTCAATTCTAGCGGGTCTGTTAGGCTTGAGATTTCAATATGGAGGGAAGATACATCTTTCGCAGACATCAGCAGACCCTCTAGAGATGTTCATGAATCTCAAGCTGGGAACAGTTCTTAGCCGAACAAATCATGGTTTGTTTTCCTGTAGTTGTTGTAAAGATCTGTCCACCCACATAAAGCAGTGTCATGAAAACTAAGCATTTGTTGAGAGATTGTGTGATGCTGATGGTGCCAAATTTGACAATGAAATATTGGCAATTGAGGGAAGTTTTGGGTTTCCATGGAAGAAGAAGAAGGAAGTGTGACTTGCATATGATCTCCATGTTTATACATACTAATTCTTTCCAGACTGATGATGATTCCGAGGAGACCGGAGCATGGCGTTGCTGCTGGTGTATAAGAAACGGTCATTCAAAAGGTATGCTTTAGTCCCTCATTTTCTTGATATTATTTATGGTTGTGTGGTGATATATCATATGCAAGTCACTTCCCTTCCCTTTCCTGGCAACTCGATCAGCAACCAGATGGCACATCAGTGTATAGATTCGGCTGCTCCTTATCATTATCTCTTGCAAAGGGTTCGTTTTTGTGGCGTGGAGTGATTAGTCTGTTCTGGCTTCATAAAACCATCCTTGTACATATTCTTAGCATATCAACATTGAACATGTATGAACAGGAATCTGTCTCTGTTGTACTCTTACCATATCAACATTAATTTGAAGTTTGACAAAGTCAGGCTGGGTGAATATTTGTTTTATATTTGTTTGCCGTGTAAGCGTGTTGACACCTATAGATCTTTGTCTTGAAGTCACAAATTTGATTCTCTCTTGTCTTCAAAATCAAAAATCATGAGAGTAAACTAGGTGGAAGTTTCAAAAGGGGCTCTCACTCAAAAGATACATTGTGGAGTCTCTTCTGACAAGGCGACACTCTCCCCTTCATTCAATTTGTTTCTTGTAATTTTCTAGCAGTTCAAATGATTTCGAGTTCAGATTGGTGTTGCTCGTCCTAAATCCATCAGTTTGATTGGTTGGGCTTTTGGCATTTCACCGTACGCTTCTGTTGGTGTTGGCAATGTCTTGCTTGTTGATGGCATTGACTGGTGTTGGCAATATCTTGCTTGTTGATGGCATAGTCAAAGGCGGACAAACGTACCGGATGTTGGTGAACTATAAAAAAAGAATGAGGCGGAGTTCCCGCCACTGCTGGTAAAGGAAGGTCAACAGGCACCAGTTGCTCAGCCGGTAACTTTTTCGGCCTAGTAGAATGCCCCAACCAAAATGGTCATGAACAGTGGCTAGGGGGAGGGGGGTTAAGCTTCAGTTTATCACGTTGATGATCTAAACTTGATCAAACGCTCAGAAGCTTGGCCTTTAATAGTGTACATAATAAACTTGATCAAACGCTCAGAAGCTTGGCCTTTAATAGTGTACATAAGTGGTTGGATGATTTTTAGTTTCCGAGTGTGATACCCATCGTGATAAGGTTCTAATAAAAGGCCCCTACTTCATCCGGATAAATTTTCTTTTAATCATAAAGACATTGCCGCCATCCCATTATGGGTTCGTATTTTTTGTCACATTGGATATTCTTGGGAGGCTTGCTTCAATATTGGGCAACCCATTGTTCATGGATCCAGTGACGGAGGTGAGAAAACGTAGAACGTGAACTTTGCCAAGGATGTGAAGCGGGAAGCTTCTTTTGCTTTTAATGACGGTGAGTTAATCACGTGTAAGCGCGATCTAGTATGAAAATGAACTAATAATTTATGCCTATCCTTTGGGTATTTAAATGACACTTGTTTTTTTAGAGAGAAACGAATTGAGTTAGGAGCCAAGGTGAGACTGGCTAGGAGAAAACCTTTCGTGAATTCCCCGGATGGTGGCTATGATAAGGTTGTTGGGGATGCCTCTAACATGATGGATATGGAGGTTCAATGCTAGCTTCAAGCTAGTCAATCGGAGGAAGATGTGACCTTTGCACTTCTGTATTCTATTACACATGAGATTGGTAGTTAATGATGACATCAAGAATTGATGACTTGTTTATAGCGATTAATGACATGCCAGTAGTGGATAATGTTATGATAATTCCGCTTGTTTATACAAGAGTACTTGCCAAATGTTTTAAACAGGTTCATGGTAAAGATTATGATGAGACATTTTGCCGTTGTCGTGATTAAATCCATAGGGATAATTCAAGTAATTCTTGTTTATTATGATTATGAGATTTAGAAAATGGTGTGAAAACCGTTTTTTGAAGATGTTGGAAAGGTATGCAAGCTTAAGAAGTTTATTTATTGACTTAAGCAATCCTATAGGAGTTGAAAGCTTCGGTTTGATGAAAATATCAAAGAGTTTGACATCATATCTGAAGACCCTTGTGTGTACAAGAAGTATAGTGGCAGTTAGGTGGCATTTATAGTCTTGTATGCGGATGAAATACTACTTATTGGAAATGACATTCCAATGCTAGATTTCATCAAGGAATGACTGAAGAAATGTTCTCAATGAAAGAATTGAGAAAGGCTGAGTACATACTTGAAATAAAGATCTGCAAATATAGGTCTAAAAGAGCGCTTGGATTAAGCCACAAAACTTTTATAGAAATGAGTTTTTGGTGTTATCAAAATGCAAGATTTTAAGAAAGGGTTTTTACCCATGCAACATGGTTTGTATCTTAGTAAGACATTGTGTCCTAAAACATTTGCTAAGCTTGAGAAGACGAACAAGATTCCTTATGCTTTTAATATAGGATATGTCGTGTATGTCATGGTATGTAAACGTCCTAGTGTTGCATTTTCTTTGAATAAGTGTATCATATAACAATTGATTCCTAGAGAAGCACACTGGTGTACAACTAAGAAAATCTTGAATTACTTGAGAAGGAGCAAGGATGATTTCTTATTACATGGGGTGATGATAAATTAATCGTTCGAGTCTATAATGGTGCAAACTTTCAAACTGACCGAGATTTTGAGTCTTAATCAAGATATGTCTTCATCCTTAACAGAAGAGTTGTGAGTTGGTAGTGCTCCAAGAAAGATACAATAGATGATTCTACAACAAAGGCCGGGTATATTGCCGCTAGTGAAACGGCGAAGGAGGTAGTTTGGACAAGAAAGTTATTTGATGAACTCGGTGTTGTTCCTAGCATTTCATTGCATATTAACATCTATTGTGATAACAATGGGTCAAAGCCCAATCCAAGGAACCGAGTTCAAGCTCCAAGTCTGGGCACGTAATGAGCAAGTATCACCTTATTTGGCATCTTGTCACTAAGGGTGACATCAAGATGAGTAAGGTGCATACAAATGACGATATTTCAAATCCATTGATCAAGCTTATGCCTAGGCCCAAGCTAAAGGTCTCAAACATATTGGATTATGGTTTTTAGTTTATATATTACATCATATGTTGAGTGTTAGAAACTAGTTTTATGTTTGACTTTATGATTTTATGATATATGATATCATTTCATATTTATTTAAATATTATTCTTGATGTAGGAGCATATCAGGAACACCCCCACGACCTAGGAGCATCACTAGATTAGCTCAACAACTAGAAGGACTCAATGTAAGAACAACTACGGAGTTGAGTAATGCAGATGAATCCGTAGGACCATGCACAAGAGTAGAAGCAACTCGGGAATAGGGAGTCATAAGACCTTCAAAGAAGAGGAGGATGCATAAGAAGAGAGATGGTATGTTCCAATGGAACTCAATTAGGAGGAGGAAGGGTCTACATGCCATCCGGACAAAGGGAAGGATGACGAATCGTGGAGCTCATTTAACAAGAAGGTCTCAAGTGTATCAAACCATGAGAATACACTTGCTAGCAACAAGGAGGAGAAGATATTGCAAGAAGAACCTTTGTTCCTCAACATTGAAAGACCGGGACCCACATGCAAGACCTTCCCAATAGCCAAGTACCAAAACTTACGTAAATTCAACCATGCATGAAGGACGTATGTATCCATGCAAGAGTAGAAGGCCAACCATGTAGATGGAAAATCCATCCATATTTGTGGATCAATTAATACAAGGCCCAAATTAATTATTTTCTATATTTTTTAGCGTATAAGATGTGTTTAATTGTGGGTTAATTTTGTGGGCTTTTAATTATAATTTCAACCCAAGTCTATTTTATTTTGCAGATAAAAAATTAAGTCTTCTAATGGAGAAGCTTACAAAATAGATCTTAGCTCTTTATATTTTTAGAAGAGAGATTCCATTTTATGTTAAAAGATCTAATCCTTTTAGAAGATAGATCTTAGAATTTATTATTTCTAATAAGATTTAATCTTTCTAGAAGACTGATCTTATTTTATTATTTTTCTTAGGGTTTGATCTTATCTTATTCTAAATGGATAATGGGTTTTTTGTAAGCCCAAACTAGACATCCACCTGTAACCCTAGATGCCTTGCTTTCTTATAAATAGTGAGGACGTGCCTCATATTTTTCTCATCTTGAATATAAACACTTTTTGATAAACACGTTGTGTTATCTTCCTTTGGTATCTATCGTCATCTACACGGATTGAATAGCAAACTTGAGTAAGAGACGTCTTGCTTGCAACTCGCTTGAACTTTTTTGAGTGTGTTCTACTTGTCAACGGAATAGCAAGCTGCTTCACGTATCTACAAGCAAACCTCCACGTGCTCTAGGGGTTCTTTGAACGTCTATTGTGTTTGTGGTAGCGGGAACGGTTCTACAAGACTTCGCTGGTTGTATATTATGTGCGATCCTGCAATGGTATTCTTCCAAGTAGCTTCTTGGGGTTCAACCTTGATCATTCCAACTATCGATCCATCCTACCATTGGATCATCTTCTTTTCATGTCCCTTTCTATTTGCTGTTTTTTTATTGAGTCTTTTAGGCGTCGAAAGATCTAGCCATCTACACCGGCGACTACCCAATATCAAAGTGGTATCAGAGCAAAGGTTAATCGACGCTTCATCTTATCTTTTTCTTATTCCTAAAAAATTGAATATTTTACAAGATTCTACAAAAAGAGTCAACCGGAGAAGCCATCGTTATGGTTAGTTTTCTATCATTCTCGTTATTTATTGCTTTCAAGATCAATTGTAATTACTTCTAAATTGATTTTTGTAACCGTAAAATAATTTCAAAAAAAAGTATTCTTTCACCCTTGGAGTCTCACCGAAGAAAATCCGAGATACCCGCATCCACACCTAGCCGCCGGATTCATCATCCCCACCGGCCACCCTTTTCGCCACATGTTACACCACCACCACATCTATAGTGCAACTACCCATCGCCACTAGTCGTTGTCATTGCCACTAGTTTCCGTCGGAACAACCGCTAAATCCGGCCAACGGAAACCCGAGTCACCTCCTTCGGTTTCGAATTGGTTCAAAGTAAATTTTTTTTTGAATTAGTCCTTACCTAAAGCTGCAACAAATCCGGATCAATAATCAAAATAGGCACCGGTTCTCCATCATCGAACTAGTAGCCGCAACAAACCGTTCGATCAAACCCGGTTCACCGCCCTACTATTATATTTCTTTGCTCTCAAAATTTGTATATAAAAAAAATTGATTCAGTTTTTTTCAAAAAAGGAGATGCAGTTGTTCGCTCTCAAACGTGTGTGTAATAGTGAACGAAATAGGTTTAAATTTATAACCTAAAATAAAAGCCTGAAACAATATGCGAATCCGCAGTGTACGGATCAATTGTAATAACGACAAATACTCCAAGGTCGAACACATGGACTATGGTGAAATCAAACACGGTAATAATCAGGTTGTCAATCAAAATCAAGCAATAAAGCAAAGATAACAAAAGATGAGGAATCAGATAAGGAACTGCAGATTCTAGAGGTCAAAGCATCCAATTGTAGTTCCGGCTCAAGATTTCTAAGGATAATGTGGACAAAGCTGAGGTTTGCAAAGGAAGGTATTTCTAAGGTGGGAATAGATCACCGGGTAAGTCTCACTACTCACTATCCCAAACCAAAGATCCCCTCACCGGGTAAGTCTCAAGGAACTAAGGGAAGGAACTATAATCTCAAACCAACACATCACCTAAGGGAATAGAACTAACCTTTACCGGGGAAGTCTCAACTTAACTCACAAAGGTAGGATGAAGGCATACTCAAACCTTAATACATGATAAACCTTTATTACCTAACACTCATCATCATAGGTATACAAGCAAAGGAATCACCGGGTAAGTCTCATCCTAGGCTTGCGTATGGACCAGGAAAGGTGCAACAAGGATTGGATTTGACAAACTAAAACCTAAACTCAGGTTTGGATCGGATCTAGTTCACGCCTCGCTTAGTTCATATCGACCTCGGTCGAGATGTTCTATGAACCAAACGAGGTGAGGTTCAGCTAAGGTTTCGGCTCGAGCTTTAAGGGTCCACTAAGGTAAAGGCTCAATCTTTCACCGTCTTTCCCACAACTTTCAGCCAATCACCCTAGAATCGCAGGAGAATTTAGCCAATAATCATCATAATAACAAGAAAGTATATGAAGGGAGAATAAATAATCACACAAGAAAACCTTAACACAAAGGTCTCAATAATCACTCAATCAAACAAACAATCAATCTAACAATCAACAAACTGTATTCCTAAAAAAAACCAAAAGATAACAATCAAAGCTCCTAAGAAAATCTTACAACTTCCTTCAAAATCCACTAACTTTCACTTCAAAGCTATCTTCCTTCAACTTCCTTCTTCCTTGGAATATCTTCCAATCTCCTAAAATAATCAGTTAACTAGACATACTTCCATCCAAAAAATATCTTCAAACTTATAGGAAAATTACTTGCCAAAAATAAAAGATCTCATGGGCCATAGGTCGTGCGTCTCGATCCAGGCCCAACAAAGCATCTCGGTCGAGGTGATTTTGTAGCCAACCGAGATGATCTTCAGCTATATGCAATTCTCTTAAAACTGGTACAATATCAAATTTCTATCCAACTTCCATTGTTCATATGCTTTCCTTGTAGCTCCTCAATGTTCCAAAATGTAGCTCCAATGACTCCTTAAATCCTTTGGCTCCATATTGCTCCAAAACGTTCCATTTTCCCTACAATTACAACAAAACTAGGTGTAAAACTCGATTCTTGCAAATGTAAACAAAACGACATAATCATCAAGAATATATAGCCATGCATGCAGATTTATGAAGATAAAACATCCAAACCAATCACAAAATATAGACTATAATGCATGCTATCAAAATACCCTATACTTGTCCCTTTCTTGTCCCCAAGCAAGATTCAAATCTTAGATACAAGATAGAATGGATTATAAGTCATCAAAAAGATCAACGGAAAATATTTTACCAAATCTTTTGGTGGTGTGCTCCATTCTTAGATCACCCTAAGAGAATGCTTCTTAGCAAATAAAATCAACACATTGTCAAAACATTTTATAAATATAAGAAAGTTGATCATCTTTGCATTAGATCATAGAATGCATAATAAATCATATTTATCGAAATCAATCACGTATAATCCATTTTAAACCACAAAGTCAATCAACATACTCAAGGTCTCAAGGGCTTTCAAAAGAGGTCAAGAAACGTGTTAGGGTGGGATGTATATAGCGTAATGTGGTGCTACACTCCGGAAATAGGACCTTTATTTCACTTCTTTGAATCACAAACATCTTCCACCAATAAGCTTTACTTCACTTCAAGAATTGGTGATCTCTGTCTTAATTAAAGATCCTCTTGAAAAAGTTTTGAGTTTTAGTATGATAGAGGAATGTGTAGATGTTTTATGTGATGCAGATGTATGAAGCTTAAAAGCATTGGAAGCGGATCTTGGATTTGAAAGACTCATTCAGGAGACAAAAAGCACATTAGGTTTCGGTCACCATCCCAGTAACTCGACCGAGATGGTTTCTAGAGCAAGCGAACCCGTAGGGTACGGATCAATTCTAATAACGGCAAATACTCTAGGGTCGAACATAGGGACTATGGTGAAATCAAGCACGGTAATAATCAAGTTGCCAATCAAAAGCAAGCAATAAAGCAAAGATAACAAAAGATGATGTATCAATCAGATAAGGGAGTGCAAATTCTAGAGGTCAAAGCATCCACTTGTGGTTCCGACTCAAGATTTCTAAGGATAATGTTGACAAAGCCGAGGTTTGCAAGGGAAGGTATTTCTAAGGTTGAAATAGATCACCGGGTAAGTCTCACTACTCACTATCCCAAACCAAAGATCCTCTCACCGGGTGAGTCTCAAGGAACTAAGGGAAGGAACTATAATCTCAAACCATCACACCACCTAAGGGAATAGAACTAACCTTTACCGGGTAAGTCTCAACCTAACTCACAAAGGTAGGATGAAGGCACACTCAAACCTTAATAAAGGATAAACCTTTATTACCTAACACTCATCATCATAGGTATACAAGCAAAGGAATCACCGGGTAAGTCTCATCCTAGGCTTGTGTATGGACCAGAAAAGGTGCAACAAGGTTAGGATTTGACAAACTAAAACCTAAACTCAGGTTTGGATCGGATCTGGTTGACGCCTCGCTTAGTTCATATCGACCTCGGTCGAGATGTTCTATGAACCAACCGAGGTGAGGTTCATCTAACGAATCGGCTCGAGCTTTAAGGGTCCTCTAAGGTAAAAGCTCAATCTTTCATCGTCTTTCCCACAACTTTCAGTCAATCACCCTAGAATCGCAGGAGAATTTAGCCAATAATCATCATAATAACAAGCAAGTATATGAAGAGAGAATCAATAATCACACAAGTAAACCTTAACACAAAGGTCTCAATAATCACTAAATCAAACAAACAATCAATCTAACAATCAACAAACTGTGTTCCTCAATAAAAAAAACCAAAAGATAAAAATCAAAGCTCCTAAGAAAATCTTACAACTTCCTTCAAAAAACCACTAACACTTCAAAGATATCTTCAAACTTATAGGAAAATTACTTTCCAAAAATAAAAGATCTCACGGGCCATAGGTCGTGCGTCTCGATCCAGGCCCAAAAAAGCATCTCGGTCGAGGTGACCTTGTAGCCAACCGAGATGATCTTCAGCTACGTGCAATTCTCTTAAAACTGGTCCAATATCAAATTTCTATCGAACTTCCATTGTTCATATGCTTTCCTTGTACCTCCTCAATGTTTCAAAATATAGCTCCAATGACTCCTTAAATCCCTTGGCTCCATATTGCTCCAAAACGTGTCATTTTCCCTACAATTACAACAAAACTAGATGTAGACCTTGATTCTTTCAAAGGTAAACAAAAGAACATAATCATCAAGAATATATAGCCATGCATGCAGATTTATGAAGATAAAACGTCCAAACCAATCCCAAAATATAAACTATAATGGATGCTATCTCCAATCGAAGTAAAAAAAAGGGCAAAAGTCGACTATAAAAAAATATCACTTGTGTTGTTTCTTGTTCCATCTCAAGATTTACATGTTCAAGTGGAAGATTGTGGGCTAACTCGAGTTATTGGAAGTGAACTCCGCACCTTTCCTAGCCCTCTCCCTCATTTCTGATTTTGATCTTATTTTTGGCTACATTAGTCTTTTATAAGTTCTTGTCTTTTGATTAAGAATGTAGGCGAGAGTGGTTTTGCTTGATATGTTAGCACCACACCAAAAGCCTTTCTCATTGAGATCAAGGTTCATCCCTATTTATTTGTGTAACATCTAAACGCACTAACTTGTGGTTTGTTGGAAATCTTTGTTTTGTCAGGAGCAGAAGAGACTTGCAAACCAGCTAAGATAAGCATGGTGCAAGTATAGACAAGGGAAAGAGAGAAAAGAAGCTAGCGGGTAGCCTAGTATATTTATTTCTAACTTTACTCATTCGCTTGTTCCGAATGTCTTCTACAACAGGAAGGAACATTGAGGATAAGGATACATTGGTAGGCATCTACGACACCCTACAACTCCTTCAAAGACAAATGGATCAGTTCAATATAAAATTTGAGCAAATGGAAACCGAGGTACCAAATCACATGCCACTACCACCCCCTCCTACGAGAGAAGATAACGAGGCCCAAAGAGTTCAACCGTGGGCCGTCAACCCTTTTTGATACAGGCCCAAAAATCATCCAACAAACTCTTGACTTTGAAGAGGAACTTGAGGAGGCTCCAAGAGAACAAGGTCAAGAAACATAAATGTTCTCCACGGCCAAACTTAAGATTCCTCTATTTTAGGGTGAATGTGACGCTTACATATACTTAGCTTGATAGACTAAAGTAGAACAAATCTAGAGTTATCACAATGTCTTTGAAGGATGAAAGGTACAATATGCTACACTCAAGTTCACTAATTATGCTTTAATTTGGTGGACTAACCTTGTGAAGGAAAGAAGATGGAGGCTATATATGGACATCACCACATGGGATCACATGAAAGCCGTCATGCGGGCAAGATTCGTTCCACCTCATCATGGGAGGGAACTTCGCCAAAGGTTAGAGAACCTAAAGCAAGGATCGATGAGCGGTGAAGAAGCATACAATGATATAGAAATGGCTATGGTTCGAGCCGATGTGTATGAAGAGGAGGAATCCATCATGGCACGGTACCTAATGATTCTCCACCCTTCCTTGGCCAGTGAGGTTAACTTGTACGCCTATTCCAGCATGACTGACTTGTTTCATCTAGCTTCAAATCAAAAGGAAACTAAAGGACCGGAATCAAGATCGTCATAACTCGTCAACATGAAGAGGCACTCAAGGCAAGGAACTCACACCAACTAGCCACGAAGTTAGTACTCTGTCAAGTAGACAAACAATTGCAACACCCCCAACCCTACACCTGCACCTCAGGGAAATAGTCCTTCAAATTCAACCAAAGAAAAAGACATTACTTTCTTTAAGTGTCAAGGGAAGGGACACATGATGAGAGACCATCCCAACAAGCAGACACTAGTAGTCAATGAACAAGGATAATATGAGTAGGGTCCTATCCAAAAGAAGAGACCGAATGAACTAGTCATCAGGACGGAACAGAGAGTGATAATGACTCCCTCAAGTTTGAGAAAGGAACGTGTCTACTAACCAACATGGTATTAGACAAGTCACCTACAGAGGAAAGGGAGCCAAAGCCATCCCCACTAACACATGATCAAGTTGTGCAAACTGCCACTGGTACACTTGAAGGTCTTGTACCAAAAAATGAACTTGCAATCATTCCATTCATCGCACCCATCGCTAGATCTAAAGTTATAGAAATTTAATATCATGGTGAGAAAGGTGTGTTAATGGAAAGCCTCGCAAAATAAGAATGTGCAAAAGAAAAAAGACAACTAGAGGGAGATTATTGTTCCATACCAGATATCTAACCCAAGGAAAGGTTTGTAACATGATCATCGATAGTGTAAGTTGTAGTAACTTAGTCAATTTTGACGTTGTCTAGAAGCTACAAGTCGATACTAGTAACCATCCCCGACCTTACAGGCTTGGGTGGATGAATGATTGTGGGGAGATAATAATAATTAGGTAGACTAACGTTTCATTTAAAATAGGAGCTTATGAAGAAACCATTATATGTGACATTGCTCTTATGCATGCCATATTTAGCTAAGATGACCATGACAATACGACAAGAAATTCAAACACAAGGGACAAACCAACTGGTGTTTTTTTATCTTCAAAGGTAAAAACCTTGTGTTGAAACCAATGACACCCAACGAGGTAACAAAATTCTATGAGTAGAAGAACAGGAAAACTACAACGGATTTTGAAAAATGCCTACTCATGACTTTACAAAGGACAATTAATGGGGAACCAATGTTCAATATAGATCTAGATGATATACCACCCGCCAAGATCCCTAAATACACAAGAGCCAATTGCTTAATCTTGAAGTTTGTCTTCAAGGAATTCCTGATATTCATGCAAGATATGGGAATGTTGAGTGCTCTAATTGACAAAATACGGCTAACATATGACGTCTACTAGCACATTATTTAGGCTCATGTTGCTACTTATTGTCACACCTTGTGCACTCGGTTTAAATACGAGAGGTATCCTCGTAGTTCTATGTTTATTAGCAACATTAAACTACTAACCCCTAACGCAAGCATTACAAAGCACCAACTAAAGAAGGAATTCTCATCACTCCGAGATGAGAAATTTAAATTATAGTGCACTAAATTTATAGCCTATGTTAATGGAATGTGTATGCTTGTCTTCCATTTATGTGCACTACGTCGGGAGCCAGCCTAGATGAGACTATTCAAGTAGGCTTGGATTCGAGGTTGAATCCTTTCAAATGAGGAGGGGATGATGCGGGAGCATTCTCAAGAACACCCCATGACCGAGGAGTAGCACCAAATCAGCTCAACAACTAGAAGGACTCAATGTAGGAACAACTACGTAGCCGAGTAATGTAGAGTAATCTATAGGACCAACCAAAAGAGTAGAAGCAGCTCGGGAACAGGGAGGCATAAGACCTTCAAAGAAGAGAAGGATGCGTAATAAAAGAGATGGAATGTTCCAATGGAACCCAAGTAGAAGCTGGAAGGGTCTACATGCCATCCAAAAAAAGAGAAGGATTGTAAGAGCCTTAGTCTTTTAGGGATCCCGCCCCTACGCCTTAGCTTGGCCGCAAGTGTAGAGACGCCCTTGCGGCCATGATCATCTGCCCCCACGGTTTTCATGTTGGGCGCCACCTTTTTAGCCATCTTGATTTTTTCATTTCTTCTTCTATAAGTCTCTTCTTCTCTCTTCTGTGAGAGGGTTTGCTTCCAGACTTCATCTTTCCTCTTCTTCTCCTCACATTCTTCCTTTTTTCCTTGGTTACTTTTCTTGTTTTCTTCTTTGATCATCTTCAAATGAAGCTTTGTATGTGAGATGATTGTTGAGTTGATGATGTGATGTTGTTTCTGTTGTGGTTGGTTATGGCTTGAGAGTCCAACTTTAATGGGTTTTTTTGATTCTGGAGAGGTAGATTTTTCCCCTTCTCCTTCTTCTTTCTTCCTTCCTTCCTCTTCTTTTTGTGTTTGAACACATAAGATTGAGCTTGCGTATGATCTTCTTAGATATTGATGATGTATTTATGTATGTATATGATGTTGGGTTGCCTTTGGTACCAGAAGAAGAGCAGAGATTGATCGAGTGATCGAAGAAGAGTAAACAGATCTCCCCTCTACTGTATAGCTGCCCCCGCGCTCTATCAGTGCCGCCCTAGCGACAGAAGTGTGTCACCGCCCCTGCGGCTGTGAGCCACCGCGGTCACCGCTTGCAACCTCTCCTGCGCCTTCCCATTTTCGAAGGTGGATCTTTGTCCAGGACATACCAAGTGTGGTATGTTTCTTTCCTTTCCTTATGGTTATAGCTTGAGAATAGGATCATGATAGTGTTATGATGAGTTTGATGATGTTATATGTTGAGATATGCCATAGGCATTTGTGAGTTTTGATGGGATATCAAGGTTTCGTTATGGGTTAGGATCTAGTATGATCTTGGGGTCTAGGAGATATAATCTTCTAGCCTTGATAGCGTTTGATGTTGTGTACCTTGCTTATGAAGGCACTAATCGTTTTCTCAAGGGGAAACTGTGGCCACAATTATATAGGAATACCTTGTGACAGGTAAGTCTATTGGGTTTACTTAGTTGGTGTTTATGAGTTTTAGTGATCATGATAGTGGTGTGTGTGGATACAAATGTTGTATCGATAACCTAAACTGGACTAGGACGACCATATATGTTTTTAATTGGCCCAAGTGTATGTTGGTGATAACTTGTCTAGCTCAAAATGGGGCAGCTAGGGGGTTCCATGCGACCATTCCACCAGGTGGTGATGATTGACACCAATTCCAAACTTGTGTGGTGAAAGGGGACAAAGGCTAGGTAGTTCTACTCCTCGTATGGTATAACATAATGAAGATAATAAACGGTTATGATGTGAGCATTGCATATTGTGATGTGATTATGTCTTTATATGTGTTATTGTTATTATTCTTATTCATGAACCATTAGCTAACGGTTTCATACCGTGTTGTAGATGCTTTGCAGGATAGGAAGACTGCAGAGTGATTTGGTGGGGTGATCAGCTGAGCGCTTCCATAGATTAGGATGCGTATGGGTTTTGGGGATGTTTATGTATACATATGTATGATGATGCCGCTTTGTACTCGGCTGTGGTCTTGTATATGTTTTGATATATGATTATACAATTTTATGAATTTGGTTTTATATTTATTTGTGCATTGTTGTAAGATCCAATGAACTTTTTGTCAGGCAACGGTCACAATCCGTTGTGAGATCCTAGCACGTAGTGACCCGAGTCTTGGGGATTTAGGGTGTTAGAAAGTTTTTATCAGAGCCTTAGGTTGACAAGAATGACACTTGCAATCTGCGATAAAGGCCGAATAGATAAATAAACAAAACCCGAAAAGGGTCTAAAATTTCAAAAGGATTTTGGTATTGAAAGGTGTACACAACTGATTTGGGATAGAATGTACGGACACCCCTTCTGACGATCTCGACAACATATATATATATATATATATATATATATATATATATATATATATATATATATATTGTGTGATGGTATTTACCTGTGTGTTTTGAATTTGAGTGTATATATATATATTACTCAAATTCAAAACACACATTTACATACAATCACACAATACACATATATAAATATACATACATATACATATATATATATATATATATATATATATATATATATATATATATATATATATATATATACTCAAATTCAAAACACACATGAACATACCATCACACAATATATATATATATATATATATATATATATATATATATATATATATATATATATATATATATATATTTAGCCTTATATGGTTAGATATGTATGTTGCAAATAGCTCGGACTAGAGCAGCATCTGCAGTAGGATGAGGTAGAGGTAGACCCCCTCTTCCTCCAGTAGTCATAGGTCAGGGGCAGGTTCCCGTTGTTGATCCGCCTACAACAGAGGATATATACGAGGAGGTTGTTGAGAGTGCTGTTCCTGAGACTAGGAACGGTATGGCAGCGAGACAAAGATCTCAACGAGTCCAGCTAGATGACTGGGATCATGTCTCAACGAGGGGACAAGAGTTCCTCCCTTACATCTGTAGAATTGAGGAGGCTGTCAGGACAGGTAGACGTGACCCGGATGTGCCAACACATGTGGGATCATCTGAGATGTCGCAATGAGCTACTAAGGTGCCTGTTGTACCGGCACGAGTTGCTGAGGTTGCAAGGGCTCAGGATGAGTCAAGAGGACCACGACAGGACTCCTAGATGAAGGCTTTTTACCAAATGGGAGTACCCCCTTTCGTTGGAATGGTTGGCTTGGATGTTGAGTTGCGGATCAGGCATGTAGACTGAGCCCTTGAGTCTATTAGATGTCCAGAGGACAAAGGAATAGAGTTAGTACAAACTCTATCCCGTGATCTAGCCCAGCATTGGTGGAGGACCATGCGGAGTCGAGCCACCAATTATGACCAGATACAGAGTATGAATAGAGAGCGTTTCTGCCCTGCCTCACTGAGGATGGAGAAACTGTAGGACTTTGTTGAAGCCGGTTTTGAGGACGTTCATGTAGCAGAGTAGATTAGGAGATTCTTGGAGGAGATGACATTACTAGGGTCCAGTTGCACCTCCACAGGATCAGCACGTGTATTTGTTCTCCCGCCGACTAAGGGTGAGTACCCGTTTCTACATGGCAAGCTTCCATTGTGATTCCTTGATAGATTATCAGGATAGAACCTCGACTTAAGAGCGTGAGAGGGCTAGTCATAGGAGAGCTTCTCAGACAGGAAGGTTTGAGAAGAGACAACGAACAGGGCAGACCAGTGTAAGAGCATTGGGGTATGGGTGACACGAGACTTAAGGCCGCTCGAGTTACCCACTTTCTACACAGACTTTTGAGAGAGTACGACAGTGTTTCAACTGTGGAGAGCATGAGCATATGTTTTTTGATTGCCCGAGGGAACCAGTGACATGATTCTCTTGTGGGAAGTTGGACATCGAGCCACCTATTGTCGTCAAGGCAAGGCTACGTCATAGCAGGGTTCTTCCCCTACTAGTGCTGCGGGAGGTGGGTAGAGGTCGCCTCAACATCAGATACATGAACAATAGAGAGTCCCAGATCATCTTACTACTCAAGTTCTGCTCCAGAACCGAGTAGAGGTAGAGGTCGTGATGGAGGTACTACCGATACCAGAGGAGCTAAAGGTCGAGTTTTTTAGTTGAGGAGCACTAAGGAGCCGCCAGCGCTAGCTGCTACATGTACCATTATGATTAATGGTTTACTTGAGTTTTGTTTAATACGGGTGCTACGCACTCCTTTATTTCTAACGTATGTGTTGATAGACTAACCTTAGATACGATAGAGTGGAGACCCTTTGTTATAGGATTACCCGATGGGGGTAAGGTGAGAGGTACCCGTGAGGTACATGGTTGTCCTATACATTTAGTAAACCGCGATTTGTTAGTAGACTTCTTTGGCATGCCGCTGGTGCATGAGGAAGTCATTTTGGGTATGGGCTAGATGGATAGACATCGTGCCATGTTTGATGTAGGTAGGAGGACCGTGACAATTTCTACCGAGTCGGGTCAGTTAGAGATTTTCTAAGGTTGGGACCTTGGAAAAACGGGTATGATCATGAGTGTAGTTCGAGCGGCGAGGCTGATTGCACAAGGTTGTGAGGCCTTTTGGTGTTATTCCATGAAGGAAGGAGAGCGTCCAACGTTATAGGATATCCCTGTGGTCTGTGAGTTCATGAATGTGTTTGACGATCCGTCCAATTTGCCACTTCAAAGGAGCGTGGATTTCGGTATTGAGTTAAAGCCGAGGACAAGACCGATCTCGAAGGCCCCATATCGCATGACGCCTATCGAGTTGTTAGAGTTGAAGAAGCAACTCGAGTAGTTGGCTGAGAAGGGCTACATACGCCCTAGTGTATCCCCGTGGGGTGCACTTGTCCTCTTCGTGCAGAAGAAGGACATATCGTTGAGATTGTGTATCGACTATAGAGATTTGAACAAGTTGACCATCAAGAACAAGCATCCTTTGCCCCACATTGATGATTTGTTGGATCAGCTTTAGGGAGTGATTGTGTTCTCCAAGATCGACTTGCGCTCTAGATATCACCAGCTGAGTATGAGAGATCAGGATTTGCACGAGACGACATTTCGGACTCGATATGGTCACTACGAGTTTGTAGTGATGCCATTCGGGCTTACGAATGCACCCACCGTCTTTATGGAGTTGATGAATGGCATATTCATCGACTTCCTAGGTGTACTCTCGTAGCAGAGAGGAACATGCTGGACATTTGAGGACTGTGTTGCGAGTTCTGCAAGATAGAGAGTTGAACGTCAAACTCTCTAAGTGTGAGTTTTGGATGCCAGAGGTAGCCTTTCTGGGTCACATTGTTTCCGTCGTGGGGATCAAGTTTGATCCGGTGAAGATCGAGTTTGTAGCAGCATGGACGACACCGAAGAGCGTCAAGGAAGTACGCAACTTCCTTGGCTTAGCAGGTTATTACCGTACGTTTGTGGAGGGCTTCTTTGTGAT
The DNA here is from genome assembly GCA_033239125.1 of Fagopyrum homotropicum. Classification (NCBI taxonomy): domain Eukaryota; kingdom Viridiplantae; phylum Streptophyta; class Magnoliopsida; order Caryophyllales; family Polygonaceae; genus Fagopyrum; species Fagopyrum homotropicum. The sequence goes on along the minus strand of BSWB01000007.1, from coordinate 95,275,899 downwards.
CGACCGACCACTTACCAGTTTATTGAGGAAGACTACCTGGTTTGTATGGTCCGAGTTGTGTACTCAGAGTTTTGAGGAGCTGAAGAGACGTTTTACTTCTGCTCCCATTTTAGCGCAGCCGGAGGGAACAGAGGACTTTGTAGTCTACAGTGACACATCCAAACTAGGCTTGGATGTGTTTTGATGCAGCGGGGTAGGGTGATTACCTATGCATCTAGGTAGCTGAAGATGTATGAGGAGAATTACTCGATGCATGATTTAGAGTTGGCTGCAATAGTGCATGCCTTGAAGATCTGGACACATTACTTGTATGGTGCTACATGCTAGATCTTCACGGACCATAAGAATTTGAAGTATATATTCACGCAGTGGGAATTGAATAACCGCCAGCGGAGATGGCTTGAGCTGATCAAGGACTTTGACCTCTAGATTTTGTACCATCCAAGGAAGGACAATGTTTTCGCCGATGCCCTTAGCAAGAAGACGCCTCGAGAGAAGGCGGTTGCAAGACTGACGGTTCAGCCTCAGTCACGGAGATATCTAGCATGGCTAGAGATGGACATCCAGTTCCTTGATGAGGATGTTCATTTGTCTACTTTAGAGGTTCTACCTGAACTGTTGGGTGAGATCCAACAAAAATAGGAGACCTGCCCAACGTTGAGGCGGATTTGAGATGGAATGTCTCGTGGTGAGACCCCACAGTTCTCCATAGGAACAAATGAAGTGATGAGACGCCACAAACGCGCCTGTGTAACCATTGATGTGGAGTTGAGACGGAGGATTTTGTGGGAGGCTCACTCCACACCTTACTTAGTGCACCCAGGTGCGAGTAAGATGTATCAGGATGTGAGAAGTTCATTCTAGTGGGGCGGGCTGAAGCCCGATGTGACCAGATTTGTAGCTTAGTGTGCGACCTGTCAATAAGTCAAGATATAGCATTGCAGACTTGGTGGAGAGCTCCATCCACGGCCAATGCCGTAGTGGAAGTGGGAGGACATCTCCATGGACTTTGTGACTGGATTGAGGCCGAGCAAGAGCTTTGATGCCATTTAGGTTGTTGTTGATAAATTGACGAAGATTGCAAACGTGGCCAGAGAGCCGGTTGGCTGAGGAGTTCACTAGGCAAATAGTGAGACTTCATGGTGTGCCGAGGACGATCGTCTCAGATCGAGATAGGCAATTTACCTCGAAGTTCTGGCAGCAAATACAGACTGCCCTGGGTACCACTTTGCATTTTACGACCACTTTTCATCCTCAGACAGATGGTTAGTCAAAGAGGGCCATTCAGACCCTAGAGGATATGTTGAGAGCTTGCGTGCTGGACTGGGGGCAAGTGTGGTCAGATCACCTCCCATTGATTGAGTTTTCATACAACAGTTGGCATGCATCGATTGGGATGGCCCCATATAAGACTATGTATGGAGGTGTCGTACGTCGTTGTGCTGGGATGAGCCTAGCAGTATCAAAGGTATAGCGCTTGAGCGGGTTCAAGATAATATTGCCCACATGGCACTTATTAGAGAGCGGATGATGGTTGTGCACAGTCGCCATAAGTCGTATGCAGACAAGAGGTGTCAACCTCTAGAGTTCAAAGTTAGAGCTTATTTATGGTTGACAATATCTCCAACACATGGCGTCAGACATTTTGGCATAAAGGGAAGTTGAGCCCCCGATATGTTGGACCTTTTGAGATTCTAGATCGAGTTGGGAGAGCAGCATACATACTTGCTTTACCCCCGAGGTTAGAGAGTGTTCACCTTGTGTTTCATGTGTCTCAGCTGAGGGAGTATGTACCAGATCCGAGACACTTGTCAGCTATGATGATTTAGTGGTTGAGCCAAACCACGCGTTTGTTGAGTATCCGATAGCAGTCTTAGAGCGGGGTGTGAGACGCTTTCGTTCGAAGGACATTCCTATGTCGAGGATAGAGTGGTCAAGACGAGAACCCGATGAGGCTACGTGGGAGACAAGGATAGCATCCAGAGGAACTATGCAGAGTTTTATGCCGAGATAGATGCACCTGTGATAGCATGAATTATAGTCTATATTTTGGGGTTTGTTTGGACGTTTTATCTTTCATAATCTGCATGTTTGTATGTATATTATGTGATTATATCACCATTTCATCTACCTTTGTGAGAATCGAGGTCTACACCTAGTTTTGTTGTAATTGTAGGTAAAATGGCACGTTTTGCATCAAAAAGGAGCTATGAAGTCATTGGAGCTACATTGAGGAGCATAAGGAACCATCCAGGAAGCATAGCCATGGATTAAAGATTCACTTTGGACTAGTTTTGAGAGATTTCACATTCAGTTGTGACTCACCTCGGTTGACCAGAGATTCATCTCGACCGAGGTGATCCAGAGACACCGACTCGACCGAGGCGAATACCTAGGACGCGGCGAGAATATTTTATTCTTGGCTGAGATCTTTTATCTTTGGAAAGTGATCTTATATTTTTGGGCTTGGCTCCTGGAAGGAAGAAGATCTTATATTTTACCTATTTTTATGGGAAAAGATCTTTCTAAGATATTTTATCTTTGGAGGGGTTATTTTCCTATAAAAAGGGTTGGATTTCCACAAATCCAACATCGTGCTATACCATCGATCAGAGTTTATACGCAGCAACAGCCATACTCCAGTTGGGAGATTCGAAGAACCTTTTTTGAAGGTTGAAGGAAGATTGAAGATTATAGCTTTTATAGCTTTTGAAGGGTTTTGTAAGATCATCTTAGATTTCCTTCCTTGTTGTCTTGCTTGTTGGATTTCTATCCAAGGAACGCTTTTGTTGTGATATTTGATTCAATTATTGAAGTCTTTTCATTAAAATTTTCTTGTTCAAATATTCACCTTCTTCCCATATATTTGATTAATACTTTCATAATGATGATGAGTGGCTAATTTCCTTGTGTGATTCTAGGGTGATTGGCTGAAGGTTGTGGGAAAAACAATGATAGAATAATCTTAGATTCCAATAGGACCCTGAAAGTTCGAGTCTTTAACCTTAACCCTAAGCATCTCGCTCAGTCGATGAACATCTCGGCCGGGGTGGAATTTGGCTGACCGAGGTGACTTATCCGATCCTAAACTGAGAGTTAAGTGTTAGAGTTTGCCAAATCCTATTCTTATTACACCTTTCCTGGTTCAAAGCAAGCTTAGGATGAGACTTACCCGGTAATTCCTTAGTTTGTGTACCCACGATCATAAGTGTAGGTAATAAAGGTTTATCCTTTATTGGGGTTTGAGTTTGCTTCCATCCCATCTTTGTGAGTTAACCTGAGACTTACCCGGTAAAGGTTGATTCTATCCTCTTAGATGGTGTGTTAGTTTGAGGTTATAATTCTTTATCTTGATTCCTTGAGACTTACCCGGTAATAGGAGTTACAGTTTTGGATTAGCGTGTAGTGAGACTTACCCGGTGATCTACTCCACCTAGTAACACCTTCCCCATGCAAAAACCTCAGCTTTGTCCGCTTATCTTTAGATCTTGAGTTGGAACCACAACTAGATGCTTTAATCCCTAGAATTGCATGTTTGCTTTATTGACTTCTTATTCATCTTTGATTGTGTTAATTGCTCTTGTGGTTAGTATTTACGAAGCTTACCGTTGTCGACTTTGTTTCACCGAGTCCGTGTGATCGACCCCTGGAATTCCTTGCTTTTACTACGATTGACCCGTACACTGCGGATTCGCATCCTTGTTTTAAGCTGAAGTCTAGGGTTATAAATTTAAAGCTTGCACACACCGTTTGGAGCGAACAAGTTTTTGGCGCCGTTGCCGGGGACTTGGTCTAGCCGAGCCGGTACGGTTTGCTCTTGGGGCATTTGCCCCCGTGTCTTCTAACCACTCTACTTGAGTGACTTTTGCAGGTTCTCTCTTAGGTTTATGCGAAGAACCCGCACTGGGAAGGAAATCGTTTCTTACGATCCCGAACCAGAAAAGACATACAAGCGACGCTTAAGAGAAGCGAAGATGGCCCAACAAGACAACCGCGATCTTGAGGCCGAATTGAAAGAGGCGTTAGAGCTGCTACGCCTCAGCAGAGAAGAACTAAGGCGAGAGAAGGAAGAAACTCGCACAAAAACTGAAGCGATCGAAGCAGAAATGGCCGTCATACAAGACCAGATTCTACTTCGACCGAGGGAAGACCTAGTTCCCGACGCTGGACCGAGGCAGGTTCCAGTCGCTGACCCTCGACCGAGGCAGGTCCCAGTACCTGACGCCCCGGCCGAGATACTTCCAACTCGGATGCCAGTCCGAGATGTTCTTCTTGCAGGAATTCCACAAACCCTAGGTCAAAGGATGGACCCTAATCAACAACTGAGGCGTCCAGGAGTCAACCTAGGAGATCCAGCGGACCATGACTACGAACTTCGACCGCAAGTTCTATCCATGATTCGCCAATGCCAATTCGGAGGGATGGAGAAGGAATCACCACATCAACATCTTCAAAACTATGAGATCTTGATGGAAACCTTGAGACCTCCAAGAATTGAAAACAACAACTACAAGCTAAGACCTTTTTACTTTTCTTTAAAAGATAGAGCTCTTACTTGGTATCAATCTCTTCCTCCAGGAAAAATTAGCACGTGGGAGGAAATGTCTACGGAATTCTTGACCAAATTCTTTCCCTCCTCAAAGACGGCTGAAATGAGAGGGAAGATTAATGCTTTCATTATGAAGGACAAGGAGAGCTTGTCCAAGTCATGGGAGCGGTTCAAGGACATTCTTTTGGATTGCCCACATTATGGGATTCCAAAGTTAGAGTTATTGGAGATTTACTTCAAGGGACTGGACGGAAGCACCCAGTTCAATCTCCAACTACTCTCCGCCAGTACCTTCATGGACATGGCGATTGACGAGGCTTGGGACTTCATCGAGAAGCAAGCCTTGCACATGGAGAAGTACACCCACCAAGGAGCTGAAGGTGGAGTTAAAAGGGTTAACTTCCAAGAAACTCAGCCCAACAACAATCAACTCACGTCTTTGAAGAATGACGTGAAGCAATTGAAGGAACTCTTGGTTGCTCAAACCAAGAAGGATGAGCAAGGGCAAAGGAACAACAACAACGGGTACCATAACAACAACAACGGTTCCCGGAACAACAACTACAACAACAACAATAGAGGGTCCAATAGCAACAATTGGAGGACGAATAATCAAAACAACTAGAATCCTGGTAACAATTATTCTAACTCCAACTCTAATGATTCCACTAACCCATTCCTCTCTTCTCCTTCTTCTTCTTCTTCTACTCCATTAAAGAGCCAGGGGCAAGGATCAAGTTCGTCTCAGCCAGAAAAGAAAGACACTGTTCTGGAGGCTATCTTGATCAAGTTTAGTGCTATGGAGACTTCTATGACTTCGTTTTCGAGGGCCCAAAAGTCCTTCGAACAACAACTTGCAAGTAGGGCGAATGAAGCGCCAAGAGATCCAGGGAAGCTTCCAGCAAAGACGGAAAGCAACCCTAAGGGCCAGATCATGGCCATAACTACAAGGAGTGGACTGAAGACTACAGATCCAGTGCCTCGGTCGGTGCTAGTATCGACGAAGACCACCTCGGTCCAGGTGCAGTCGAAGAACACTTTGACCGAGATGCCAACCGAGGTGGAACCACAGAAAGCGGAGGGGAAAACTGAAGTTTATATTCCACCTCCTGCATACAAACCACCACTTCCATTCCCCCAGTCAAGGGCCAGAGCACATCTAGACAAGCACTTTGGTAAGTTCCTTGACTTGATGAATAAGCTGCATATTAACATTCCTTTCCTTGAAGCCATTCTAGGAATGCCCGCCTATGGGAAGTTCTTAAAGGAGATCCTTTCAAGGAAGAGGAAACTGGAAGACTTTGGTGAAGTTAGGATGACATCTAAATCCACGGAGCTTATTCAAATCATGAAGGAGAAGATGCCACCTAAATTGAGAGATCCCGGTTCATTTTACATTCCCATTCAAGTTGGGGATGTCACTTGTGAAGCCCTTTGTGATCTAGGAGCCAGCGTGAGCATCATCCCGCTGGAGCTATGTATGAAGATCGGACTTGGAGAGCCCAAGCCGGTCAAGATTCGACTTTATATGGCGGATCGCTCCATCACCCATCCCGTGGGCATCTTGGAGGACGTTCCGGTCAAGTTAGGTAACTTCTATCTACCTATAGATTTTGTTGTACTTGACATTCCCGCAGATTATCCTGTTCCTATTATTCTCGGGAGGCCATTTCTAGCAACTTCGGGTTGCAACGTGGATTGCAAGAACGCCAAGTTGAAATTCAACATTGGTGGTGATGAGGTGGAGTTCGCACTACTTACAGCCATGAAAGGGGAGCAGCTAACTGATGATATCTTCAACATCTACGATGAAGAAGAATCAAGAGAATTGGTGAGCTCTATCCTTATTAACGATCCACTCGAAAGAGTTATTAGCTTCAGTTTAATGGAGGAAGGTATAGATGCTTCTTGTGATGCAGATATACGGAGCTTAAAGGCACTGAAGAGGATCCAGGAGCAAAAACTGAGAAGCTAATCCAGGAGACGAAGATCTCCAGTTTCGGTTCTAGTTGCAGTACCTCGACCGAGGCACTTCCTGGACTGAGCGAGGCGACTGAAGAACACCTCGGTCAACACCTCTGCGCCTCGACCGAGGTCGATGGCGAGACGATTTCAACTGAGACTTCCGAAAGTCCAGTTTTTGGATCTGCTCTACTGGAAGGAGGAAGCAAGGATCCCCCTCAGAAGACACCCCCAGTCGTGGAGCTTAAACAACTCCCTAGTCACTTGAGGTATGTCTTTCTTGGACCGGATTCTACTTATCCCGTTATTGTTAGTGCTTCCCTTTCCGAATCTGAATTGTCTAAGTTAATGCATGTCTTGAGAAAGCATCAAAAGGCTATAGGTTATACCACGGATGATCTTATTGGCATTAAACCTTCTTTCTGCATGCATAGAATTCTAATGGAGGACAATCATAAGACTTCACGGGAACCTCAGAGACGGTTAAATCCGATCATGAAAGAGGTTGTGAAGAAAGAAATTCTTAAGTTTTTGGATGCAGGTATTATTTATCCTATCTCGGACAGTAAGTGGGTTAGCCCGGTGCATGTCGTTCCGAAGAAAGGAGGGATGACCGTTGTGACAAATAAGAACAACGAGTTGATCCCAACCAGGACCGTTACGGGCTGGAGGGTTTGCATCGATTACAGGAAGCTGAACACGGCCACACGGAAGGACCATTTTCCACTTCCATTCATCGATCAGATGCTCGAGCGGTTGGCCCAGCATTCACACTTTTGTTACTTAGACGGTTAAAGTGGATTCTTCCAGATTCTTATCCATCCGGATGATCAGGAGAAGACCACTTTCACTTGTCCATGGGGGACATTTGCCTATAGGAGGATGCCATTCGGATTGTGCAATGCACCCGCTACCTTCCAGCGATGCATGATGGCTATCTTCTTCGAGTACATAGAGGAGATCATGGAGGTATTTATGGATGATTTTTCTGTATATGGTTCCTCTTTTGATGATTTCCTATCTAACCTTTCTCTAGTGCTTAAAAGATGTGAAGACACTAATCTCGTTTTGAATTGGGAGAAGTGTCATTTTATGGTTAGTGAAGGCATTGTGCTAGGACACCTCGTTTCTAATCGAGGCATTGAGGTCGATCGCGCTAAGATCGAGACTATTGAGAAACTCCCTCCCCCTTGTTCTGTTAAAGGTGTGAGGAGTTTTCTCGGGCATGCAGGTTTCTACAGGAGATTCATCAAGGACTTCTCTAAGATTTCTAAACCTTTAACTAACCTCTTGAATAAAGATGTTGTTTTTGAGTTTTCGCAGGAGTGTCTTGATGCTTTTTACAGGATTAAGGAAGCGTTGATCTCCGCTCCTATTATCCAGCCTCCAGATTAGACCTTGCCCTTTGAGATCATGTGCGATGCTAGTGATGTAGCCGTAGGAGCGGTGCTTGGGCAAAAGAAGGATGGACGGACCACCGTCATCTACTATGCTAGCAAGACGCTAGATGTAGCACAACGCAACTACGCTACCACCGAGAAGGAGTTATTGGCGGTTGTATACGCTTTCGAGAAGTTTCGTTCCTACTTAGTTGGGGCGAAAGTCATTGTCTACACCGACCATGCAGTCATTCGTTACTTGTTGGCTAAGAAAGATGCCAAACCACGCCTTATTCGATGGATTCTCTTGCTTCAAGAGTTTGACCTAGAAATCCGCGATAAGAAGGGATCCGAGAATTCTGTTGCGGATCACCTCAGCTGGCTACCTGCATCTTCACGTGAGAAGGACGACCCACCCATAGACGATTCATTCCCCGATGAGCACTTACACTTGTTGGAGCGTTTGATAGATTTACTTACTTCACCCCACGATGGAGGTGAAGTATGGGGTGAGAGCACCTCCCATCACGTTTGAGACGCATCTTGGTCCAGCTAGCGACCTTAAATCAAGCGCTTCTTGGGAGGCAACCCAAGGTATTGCTTTCTTTTCCCTTTTTCTAGTTTAGCTTAGATAGTTTGCTTTTGCTTTGTTTTGTTTGTTTTTGGCGTCCTAGACAGATAACAGGTTACAGCTAAGGAAGGAGAACCAATCAGGAGCATCACTGGAAGAACAGAAGTTCGAGAATTTGAGAAGACGAAGTTTGACTGAGACACCTCGGTCCAGTCGAGGCCACCTCGACCGAGTTGATTCCTGAGCAAACGAGGCGACTAGGGTTTCTGCAGAACCACCTCGGTCCGTACCACCTCGGTCCAGTCGAGACCATCTCGACCGAGGTGACAGTAGTTCCAGAAACAGTACAAAAGGGGAAAATTTTCTTTTTTTCACTTTTTACCTATTTCGACTCGACCGCGGCGCTCTCTCACCTCGCTTCTTCGATTCTTGCTCGTTTTCGAAGATTTCCGCTTCCAAACTGCGATTAACGCATAGAGGTTCCCATTGCAAGTACAGATCTGCGAAGAAATCGAACGATTCGGCCGAAACGAGGTAAAAACGAAACCGAACCCTAACTCGTTTATTTGCTTCGATTTGGGCTTTGGTTGCCCTTGCATCTGCTGAGGAAAGGCTTAAGTACCCCATAGGAAGCAGTTGTAGTGATTTTTGGGGGAAAAGAACTGAAATTTTTGAGGAAATTAGATCTAGTTCGCCGCCTCGGTCCAGTCGAGCTGTGCCTCGGCCGAGGTGATTCTTGAGAGTTGTCAGTGACCGAGGTGATTAGACAGTAGCTGAGTGAAAATGAGTTCTGAACGTCGCCTTGCCCTCAGAGATAGATCCTCTCCTTCCCCTCCTTCTTCCTCTTCTTCCCGACCTTACCGCCCGGTGATCCATGAGCGACACCGGGTGGATTATGAGCGTATTTCTGGCCGTCTAGTGATTGCACCACGTTTCCTGGACGTGTCCGCTTTTGATTGCCTAGGGGTAGATGGAGACCTTAGGAGGATGATTACTACAGTTGGGCTGGATCAGTTTACTGAGATCCGAGCCCCAGCCTACTTGGAGCCGACCCTAGAGTTCGTTAGCTCCTTCACCTACCTTCCAACAGAGCAGTTTGTGAAGTACCGGTTGATGAACCGGAACTTCTTAGTGCCGCTCGAGTATTGGAGAGACATTTTCGGCTTCCCACAGCCCACCGCCATTGACTTCCCATCCCGATCTGTAGCTAGGGAGTTCTGGGGGCAGATTGCCCATGTTGTTGAGCATGCAGATAGATGGCGCCTTGGAGATTCCAGGGAGAAGGTCATCTTCCACCTAGCTTTTAGGTTAGCCCACCGGATATTCAGCGAGACACTTCTGCCGCGTACTGAGACGCCCCAGAAGGTCCGACAGGGCGAGCTCTTCAGTTTATACTGCATGGTTACTGGGGGTTTCCCGGACTTTGGCTTGATGTTGGCAGAGGATCTGCACAAGATCAAGGCCAAAGCGAAGGGAGACATCTGCTGCGGAGGGCTTGTTACCCACATAGCTGCTTATCAGGACATGGATCTCAGCGCATGCACGATGGTGGCGGCTGCCAAGCCACTTGGATTGCAGGAGATGATCACTCGGCGGATTCTAGTTCCCCGAGGTCTGACTACTCCATACGTGGCTATGCCGTGGGAGCTGATTGCGCCACAGGGGATCCGATGGTCTGCCCAGTTCATTGTTTATGACCCACACTATTGGCAGACCGCTTGGGCTCCACTGATGGAGGATTTTAGGGAGGCAGCAGCTGCCCCAGCTGAGGAGGAGGAGGTTGATGACGAGGATATAGTGGATGAGAGAGAGGGTGGAGTCCCGATGGATACAGGGACGGATACTGCAGGGCCGAGTGCACCAGTCATAGACCTTGATGATGATGATGATGAGACTGAGCCTGCACCAGCTGATGCACCTACTACTTCTCCAGTTAGGCCTGCTAGACGCAGGAGGCGCAGAGTGAGGGATCCAGATGCTCACAGACGGATCAATGACCTGACGGATCAGGTTATTGATTCGTATGCTGCTTTGTCGCTAGACATCCGCGAGATGTAGGAGCGGAAGCATTATCAGCATATGATGGCCCAGATCCAGTTCGAGCACGTCATGGGCTATCCGTTTGACCCGACCCAGTATCCGTACGTGCCACCACCACCACCACCGGATCGCGACTACTGATGAGCTGCAGGATTTTCTTTATTATATTTTTATGCAGTTCAGCTATTTATCCGGTGAGTACTCTTATCTTTAGACTTATTTTGACCCACTGGGACAGTGTGTCCCAAGTATGGGGTATTTGTCGTACTTATTTGATGACGATTTGATGTACTTATTCAATGACTTTGATGTATTACTCACACTTGATCGGATATTTCATGCTTATGCTTCAGTTTGCTTTTATGTGTTTATCTGAGATTGCATGCATATTTACAGGTTATTTGATTGAGAAAAACGTCGAAACTGAAAAAAAATGGTTTTAAAAAAAAAATTTTTGACCTCGACCGAGTCAGTCTTGGCCAAACGAGGCGTTTCACCTCGGTTGACCCAAGAACACCTCGACCGAGGTGGGTTAACAAAGAGTTTTCGAAAACGATTTTTGTGCTTCTTATCTGGATATGATCTCAGTGAAGATCTTGCTTACTGACTGGTTTTAAATTCTTTATGTGTTTGAAAGGTTTTATAATATGTTTAAGTTGCTAAATGCTTTGTTTGAAATTATTGGCATGTTTAATACTTTGTTTTTGTCTAAATTATGCTGGATTTGAAGGTTGACACCACATTACGAGTTCTCTCACTTTCTTCCTGGAAAGGCCAAGGCAATTCATTCCTCTCTCTTCCTCTTCTTGATCATGCTTAGCCCCTCATATACATTTTGCCTCCCTTTACCTATCCAGGAATTTGGAAGCAAGCGAAGTGGTGAAAGCAAGTGAAGTTAAAGTTGAGAAGTTGGCTGGAAGTGAAAGTGTTAGAAAGTAATTTTAGGTTTGGGGAAGTCAATCATGAAGATGAGTAACTCGGCACCATTCACATAGCCGGGTGTTTGTGTCTTGCCAAAGTCGGATTGAGCGATATTCCTAACGGGTCATGGTATGTGCATCAAGGGTTTGATGCATCTCGAGAAATTGATGATTGTGGATTTCCTAGGCTTCGGTTATTGTGCACCTCTGTCCATGCATCCCAAAAAGTAAAGTAAAAAGAAAAAAAGTGTGAAATAAGCAAAGCTTATTGGTGGAAGATGTTGCAAGTCAAAGTGGAAGTGAAGTTCATCCTTTTCCCGGATTCTAGCACCACATTACCTTACATACATCCCTACCCTACACGTTTCTTGACCTTTCTTTTGGGAAGCCCTTGAGACCTTGAGCTTGTTGATTGACTTAGTGGTTTAAACTGGATTATACATGATTAATTTTGATAATTATGACTTATTATGCATTCTATGGTTTTATGCAAAGATGAACAACTTTTCTATATTTATAAAATGTTTTGATCATATTTTGATTTTAAATTCCATGAAGTATTCTCTTAGAGTGATCTATGATTGTTGCACATCATAAAAATGTTTTTGAAAGACTTTTTATTGATTTTCATGACCTATAATCCATTCTATCTTGTCTTCTATATGCGGAACTTGCTTGGGTACAAGCAAGGGCTAAGTATGGGGTATTTTGATAGCATGAATTATAGTCTATATTTTGGGGTTTGTTTGGACGTTTTATCTTTCATAATCTGCATGTTTGTATGTATATTATGTGATTATATCACCATTTCATCTACCTTTGCGAGAATCGAGGTCTACACCTAGTTTTGTTGTAATTGTAGGTAAAATGGCACGTTTTGCATCAAAAAGGAGCTATGGAGTCATTGGAGCTACATTGAGGAGCATAAGGAACCATCCAGGAAGCATAGCCATGGATTAAAGATTCACTTTGGACCAGTTTTGAGAGATTTCACATTCAGTTGTGACTCACCTCGGTTGACCAGAGATTCATCTCGACCGAGGTGATCCAGAGACGCCGACTCGACCGAGGCGAATACCTAGGACGCGGCAAGAATATTTTATACTTGGCTGAGATCTTTTATCTTTGGAAAGTGATCTTATATTTTTGGGCTTGGCTTCTGGAAGGAAGAAGATCTTATATTTTACCTATTTTTATGGGAAAAGATCTTTCTAAGATATTTTATCTATGGAGGGGTTATTTTCCTATAAAAAGGGTTGGATTTCCACAAATCCAACATCGTGCTATACCATCGATCAGAGTTTATACGCAGCAACAACCATACTCCAGTTGGGAGATTCGAAGAACCTTTTTTGAAGGGTGAAGGAAGATTGAAGATTATAGCTTTTATAGCTTTTGAAGGGTTTTGTAAGATCATCTTAGATTCCCTTCCTTGTTGTCTTGCTTGTTGGATTTCTATCCAAGGAACGCTTTTGTTGTGATATTTGATTCAGTTATTGAAGTCTTTTCATTAAATTCTTCTTGTTCAAATATTCACCTTCTTCCCATATATTTGATTAATACTTTCATAATGATGATGAGTGGCTAATTTCCTTGTGTGATTCTAGGGTGATTGGCTGAAGGTTGTGGGAAAAACAATGATAGAATAATCTTAGATTCCAGTAGGACCCTGAAAGTTTGAGTCTTTAACCTTAACCCTAAGCATCTCGCTCAGTCGATGAACATCTCGGCCGGGGTGGAATTTGGCTGACCGAGGTGACTTATCCGATCCTAAACTGAGAGTTAAGTGTTAGAGTTTGCCAAATCCTATTCTTATTACACCTTTCCTGGTTCAAAGCAAGCTTAGGATGAGACTTACCCGGTAATTCCTTAGTTTGTGTACCCACGATCATAAGTGTAGGTAATAAAGGTTTATCCTTTATTGGGGTTTGAGTGTGCTTCCATCCCATCTTTGTGAGTTAACCTGAGACTTACCCGGTAAAGGTTGATTCTATCCTCTTAGATGGTGTGCTAGTTTGAGGTTATAATTCTTTATCTTGATTCCTTGAGACTTACCCGGTAATAGGAGTTACGGTTTTGGATTAGCGTGTAGTGAGACTTACCCGGTGATCTACTCCACTTAGTAACACCTTCCCCATGCAAAAACCTCAGCTTTGTCCGCTTATCTTTAGATCTTGAGTTGGAACCACAACTAGATGCTTTAATCCCTAGAATTGCATGTTTGCTTTATTGACTTCTTATTCATCTTTGATTGTGTTAATTGCTCTAGTGGTTAGTATTTACGAAGCTTACCGTTGTCGACTTTGTTTCACCGAGTCCCTGTGATCGACCCCTGGAATTCCTTGCTTTTACTACGATTGACCCGTACACTGCGGGTTCGCATCCTTGTTTTAAGCTTAAGTCTAGGGTTATAAATTTAAAGCTTGCACACACCGTTTGGAGAGAACAACCTGTATGATCGACGAGTAGATCTTAGTGCTATCTTGGTGAGTTATGTGTTTATGTGTTCTGATATATTTTCGTGCTAGCTGTGATGTGTGTTATATGATCTTGTTAGATCTTGTTATGCTAGCACGAGTTATGATTATAGCTGGAGATGGTTCTTCCTCCATGTTATCGAGATGTGATTATGGTTTAGTTGGAGATGGTTCTTCCTCGACGCTAGTGTGATGCGAGTATAGTTTGGCCGGAGACGGTTTTCCTCCATGCTAGTGTGACGTGCTTATGGTTTGGCTAGAGATGGTTTTCCTCCTTGCCGTTGTTATGTAGTTATGAGTGGGCTAGAGATGATCTTCCTATATGCTAGTGGATAGTGATTTTGATTATGTTGTTGGAGTGGATGATTCCTCCATGCTTGTGTTATGAGGTTATAGAGTTATAGAGATTGATACCTTGTGAACGGAGATGTGATACCTCCGATAGAGAGAATGTTTATACCTCGGCGTATGTTCCGAGAGAATTTGGGTTTTGTTCAAGTTTTGGGATGAAACTTGTTTTTAAGGAGATCTAATGTAAGAGCCTTAGTCTTTTAGGGATCCCGCCCCTACGCCTTAGCTTGGCCGCAGGTGCGGAGCCGCCCCGCGGCCATGATCATCCACCCCCACGGTTTTCATGTCGGGCGCCGCCTTTTTAGCCGTCTTGCTTTTTCCTTTCTTCTCCTATAAGTCTCTTCTTCTCTCTCTTGTGAGAGGGTTTGCTTCCAAACTTCATCTTTCCTCTTCTTCTCTTCACGTTCTTCCTTTCTTTCCTTGGTTTCTTCTTTGATCATCTTCAAGTGAAGCTTTGTGTGTGAGATGATGGCTGAGTTGATGATGTGATGTTGTTGTTGTTGTTGTTGGTTATGGCTTGAGAGGCCAACTTTAATGGTTTTGTTTTGATTATGCAGATGTAGATTCTTCCCCTTCTCCCTTTTCCTTCTTCCTTCTTCCTTCCTTCCTCTTCTTCTTGTGTTTGAACCCCACAAGATTGATCTTGTGTATAATCTTCCTGGACATTGATGATGTTTATATGTATGTATATGATGTTGGGTTGCCTTTGGCACCAGAAGAAGAGAAGAGATCGAGCGAGTGATCGAAGAAAAGTAAACAGATCTCCCCTCTACCGTGTAACCGCCCAAAAGCCCTCTCAGTGCCACCCCTTCGGCTAAAGTGCGTCACCGCCCCTACGGCTGTGAGCAGCTACGGTCGCGGCTTGTCACCGCTCCTGCGCCTTCCTATTTCCGCAGGTGCGTCTTTGTTCAGGACATACCAAGTGTGGTATGTGTCTTTCCTTTCCTTATGGTTATAGCTTGAGAATAGGATCATGATAGTATGATCATGAGCTTGATGATGTTATATGTTGAGGTATGCCTTAGGTATTTGTGAATTTTGACAGGATATCAAGGTTTAGTTATGGGTTGGAATCTGGTATGATCTTGGGGTCTAGGAGGTGGAATCTCCAAGCCTTGATAGCTTTTGATGTTGTGTGCCTTGCTTATGCAGGCATTGATAGTTTCCTCGAGGGGAAATTGTGACCACGGTTATATATGACTACCTTGTAACAGATAAGTCCATTGGGCTTACTTAACTGCATTTATGAGTTTAAGTGATCGTGATTGTAGTGTGTGTGCATATGAACGTTGCATTCATAATCTAAACTGGACTAGGACGACCATATATGTTTTTAATTGGCCCAAGTGCATGATAACAGGCGGTGATAACTTGTCTAGCTCAAAATGGGGCAGCTAGGGGGTTCTTTGTGACCACTCCGCCAAGTTGTGATGATTGGCACCAATTCCAAACTTGTGTGGTGAAAAGGGACAAAGGCGAGGTAGTTCTACTCCTCGTATCACACCGAATGAATTAGTAATGGTATAACGTGATGAAGATAATAAACGGTTATGATATGAGCATTGCATATTGTGATGTGATTATGTGTTTTATGTGCTATTGTTATTATTCTTGTTCATGAACTGTTAGCTAACAGTTTCATACCGTGTTGTAGATGCTTTGCAAGATAGGAACACTGTAGAGTGATCTAGTGGGGTGATCAGCCGAGGGCTTCCATACATTAGGATGTGTATGGGTTTTGGGGATGTTTATGTATACATATGTACGATGATGCCGTTTTGTACTCGGTTGTGGTGTTTTATATATTTTGATATATGATTATACAGTTTTATGAATTTGGTTTTATATTTATTTATGGCTTGTTGTAAGATCAAATGAACTTGTTGTTAGGCTAGAGTCAGGATCCATTGTGAGATCCTAGCCAGTAGTGCCCCGAGTCCTGCGGATTTGGGGTGTTACAAGGATGACGTATCGTGGAGCTCATTTAACAAGAAGATCTTGAGTGTATCAAAGCATGAGAATACACTCGCTAGCAACAAGGACGATAAGATATTGCAAGAAGAATCTTTGTTCTTAAACATTTAAAGACCGGAACCCACATGGAAGACCATCTTAGCAACCAAGTCCCAAAACGTATGTAAATTCAACCATGCATGAAGGTATACATATCCATGCAAGGGAGGAAGGCCAACCATGAAGATGGAAAATCCATCCACATGTGTGGATTAGTTAATACACGATCCAAATTAATTATTTGTTATATTTTTTAACCCATAAACACTTGTTTACTTATAAGTTAATTTTGCAGGGTTTTAATTATACTTTCAGCCCAAGTCTATTTTATTTTGCAAATAAATTAAGTCTTCTAATATAGAAGCTTAAAAAATAGATCTTATCTTTTTTAGAAGATCTAATCTTTTTATAAGATAGATCTTAAACTTTATTGGGCTAATTAGCTAACTAGGTTGTTTTGGGTTTCTTATGTAGTAAATAGGCTTTTCTTATTTTCTTATTTAGTAAGTGTACCCCTATTTATTATTTACAGTTGAATAATAAAAAAACCCTAGCCGTCCATGTTCTTCTCATTCTCTCACACTCGCTCTATCCTGCCTACACAGAAACACCGACGGATGACTTTCCTCCTCTGTTTTCATACCCCAAATTCGCCACCACCACCTCCTCCCACCGTGGATGTGCCTCCGACTCCGACAGTCGGAAGTTGCACTCCCGCTCCCATCCAAGGTTGAAGAGAGGGTGCAGATCTTGGACTTGTACTGCTAGATCGAAATGGATGTAATGATAATAAAAAAAAACATAGTGCGACTTATCACCTGATTTCTTTGGATTTGTACAAGCAACAAATGGTTTGTCTTCCTTTTTCTTCATTTTTAGCAATTGTAATTTGACTATTGTGGAAAGTAATGAAGGTGAAAAGAGCATGGACGAAGCTGTGGTTGAGTTTGAGGAGTTCACGGAGAAGAGGACAAGACGGGTAGAGGAGACCGGTAGGGTTTCGGGTGCACTAAACACCACTAAACACTTGTGGGCTGAGCTGTAGCCGCGATGATTTCTAGGCATGTCATCCGAATCTATTTTCCAGAGTTTAATAAAATATTCTTCAATGTTCTAACTGATATAGAAACATCCATCAACATTTAACGAAGTTGGTTGATTCTTAATAAATTGGGCATTTATCTTGAATTCGCATCAACTCCTTAGTTCTTGCTTTTAGCATAAGTGGAAGACTCCTAGTTCCTTCCAATTTTACATTCGGACTTTCGTTGCGCCGCTTGAACGTTTGAAGCTAGGGTACATAGTTCATGGTGAACAGAGGCATTTGTATCAAGTAATAATAGCAGCTACACAAGGGTTAAAGGGCTTTTGGAAAGGGAATTTTATCAATATACTCCGCACTGCTCCATTCAAGTCTATAAATTTCTACGCATATGATACTTACAGAAGACATCTCCTAAAATGGTCAGGAAACGAGGAAGCTACGAATTTTGAAAGATTTGTTGCAGGGGCATCAGCTGGAATGACAGCTATCTTGTTATGTAAATGTCCGGTATGTAAATGTACGGTATGTAAATGTCCGGTATGTAACGGTATGTAAATGTCCGGTGTGAAAATGTCCGGTATGAAAATCCGGTATGAAAACAGAAAATAAAAAGACTAATAAAATAAGATAAAATAAAATAAAAAACAAATTCAATAATTAAAATCAAAACTTACATAACAAAAATCAAATATTCTTTTTTTTAATAGAAGGGTTAATTAGTTTTACCTACCATTAAATGAAAGTGGTAAAAAAATATGGGGTATACATTCTTATACAAAAACCAAAAAAGCCTAGTACGCCAAATTCTTTCAGCTTTATTCTTTCAAATAAGATCTAATCTTTCTAGAAGATTGATATTATTTATTTTTCTTAGGGTTAGATCTTATCTTATTCTAGATGGAGCACGGCCGTTTGGGCTTTTTACAAGTCCACACTAGACGTCCACATGTAACCCTAGACGCCTCCCTCTCCTATAAATAAGGATGGTGTGCCTCATATATTTTCTCATCTTGAATAAACGCACTTTTTGATAAACACAATGTGTTATCCTCATGCGGTGTCTACCGTCATTTTCACGGAGTGAAGAGCAAACCTGATTAAGAGACGTCATGCTCGCAACTCGTTTGGACATGTTTGAGTGTGTTCTACTTGCCAACGACATAGCAGGGTGCTTCAACGAGCTACAACCAACCTCCAAGTGCTCTAGGGTTCTTTGAACGCCTATTGTGTTTGGGGTAGCGGGAAGGGTCTACAGGACTCTGTTGGTTGTTTATTATGTGTGATCGTGCCATAGTGTTCTTCTAGGTAGCTTTTTAGGGTTCAACCTTGATCTATCCAACTATCGATCCATCCCACCATCACATCATCTTCTTTACATATCCCTTTCTATTTGTTGTTTTTTCATTCTAATGAGTCTTTTAGGCGTCGAAAGATCGGGTCATCTACACGGGCGAATATCCCGTATCAATTCTAATCGATGTTAATTAATATGTATGAATAATTCGTGATTAACAAATGAGATCATCTTAAGTGTTTTGATGAATGAGACCCCATTAAGAGCATGAAGTTATGAATTATCGGAAGTCTATTATACAAAATCGTCATAAACGACATAAGTGATTTTATTAGCGACTATATTGTGAGTTGACTGATAGTTCCAAGTTTCATGGGATATAGAGACCTGGAGATGTCTAGTAATTTACATGTATGCGTATGGATGATACTTGTAGAATTGACTCACCTTAGCAAATGAGATCATCTTAAGTGTTTTATTGAACAAAACCTTCGTTCCTTCGTATACTGACGAGGCTAAAATCCTAGGTCGTTGTCTTTTAGCTTAGGTCAAAGTAGAATTCCTAATGTTACACTAACAAGTTTGTGAATAGTGTAAGTAAGGGTCGAACCCAAGAGAGTTAAGTTGATGTTTTAATTAAGTTCAATTATCGAGAATGTAACCAATAAGGGAGGAGGGGGGGGGGGTTTGGATTGAATTGTAACAAGACAAAAGCACAAGAAAACAAGTAAAGATGTGATAAAACGATGGAGAAAAGAGCTACACTAGGTTGGTTCTTAGCATGCAAACTACTTTGGTTGGTTCATTTTATAAGTATTTCATCAATGTTCTCATCTTGATCATATATATGTGTTGAGCCAACCGGCATCAACACAACTTAACAAGTTAATGATCCCTAAACCTACAAGAAAAAGACACAAGTTAGCTTTTAAATAAAGACAAAGAGATATAAAGAAAAGAATAAAACCGTTAGACTTTTCTTTATATTTATATTCCTTTTCCTTTAAGCAATTACAACCAGCTTTTACCTAAAGGTTTTCTACTAGATTAAGGACCCAAACTCGGAATCGATTAACCCTAGTTCTTTGCATGCAATTAGACACTTAAGGTGATCAAGCTAAGTGGTAAGAAACATGCAATTGTTAGTTAAAGCACAAGGAATATAAAACATATAACTGAATAATACTTATATTATCAAAGATTTACAACCAAAGCAGTAATGCAGCTTCAAAAAACCGCAATGTAACAAGGAGATTAGAAACACATCACACAAAGAAAGTAAGGGAAATAGAGAGAAAATGGGAAAAATGGTGGATGATTCTAGCAATCAGACATGGTCCTATTTATACTAGAAATGACACTAAATGGGAGTAAATGGCCGTCCTAAATAGCCACCTTTAATGTCATAAAGGTGGTGTAAACAGCCGGAGTAAAGTCCTCTGGCGCTAAACCGCAAAGGCAGCCTTGTAGTGACGCAGGGGCGGTTTAGGCCAAAACGCTTGGTGTTCTTCTTGTCCGCAAGGGCGGCCAGACAATCCCGTGGGTGCGGGTCTTTAATGTTCTTCAAATGTCTGACTCTTCATCTTTCAGTCGCTTCTCATGTCAAGCCGTAGGGGCGGCCCAATGTCACTATAGGGGCGGTGACACTGTCACTTCGGCTTCACCGCTCTGCAGGTTGGTCCGCAGACAGAGGCGCAGGGGCGCCGGCTTTGCTTTTTCAAGGTGAGTCACCGCAGGGGCGTCCAGAGGTGGCCGCAGGGGTGGTGACTTGCTTCGTTCCGGGCGCTGGCGAAGGCATAGGCTGCATTCCGGAGTGTAGTGCCACCTGCAGGGGCGGTGACACTGCTACACGGGGCCTTGTGGCAACAAAGGCTTGTCTTCGTGAATGATCTTCAACTCCCAAGTGCTTCTAACATCTCTTTTGCTTCTTTTAGACTTCTTCTTCTGGATTAAGATGTTAGCAACACAAACCGACTCTAATACAATTAAAAGACGCTAAAAACTATCCTAATTGATAGTGATTCCATCACATATCAAACTCCCCCATACTTAGACTTTTACTCGTCCCGAGTGACATATATGACAACAGTTCAGCAACTAAAAGCCTCAGGAAGCATGGTGCAGAAGATAAGGTAAAGGAATCAAGAGAAAAACCAAGAAAGAAAAGAAGAAAAGAGAGAAAATGAGAAGAAAGTGAGAAACTACCATCCTTATTGCTCCAAGAGTGACCTACCCGGACAACCTCCTTATGACTCCCCTTCTTATGCCACCAAATGTCGGAAGGAGAACCTACACTCGGTGTCGCTCGTTTTGCCAAGGCGCCCTTTCGTGTTTTCACGTTGCCACTCTTCTTTTTTTCTTAATCATCTGACAATTTCCTCACATCCCTCATGTCCATTTTTGCACCAAACTAATGTTGGTCGGCCAATCCGGCACAACCTTATTGATCGGGAGGCAAGAGTACAGCAGTGGAAGGTCCTTAAGAGCGACCTTGTTCTCCTCCTTGTGTCCACAAAAGACACACATGATGATCTTGGAGAGAAGCCTCAAGCAGGGTGAGTGCGTTTGTTGCTATTCTCACCCCCGGCATGAAACTCAAAACCGGTGGCTGCTTGCCAAAACTCGCAAAGGTTTGGTGTGGGGATGGTCTCCCACCATTTTTAATAGGGGTTGAGAGTCACCCCAAAAGCCTCCTGCAGCTGCAGGTAGTCAAGTGTGTACTTCTTCTTATTGAACTTGAAAGAAAGCCCGACACACACATGATCCTCCTTCTCCATGTTGAAGGTGGCAATGAATTGTCTACTGAGCTCGGGGTATGTGGGAGCACTCTTCTTCAAAAATTCCCTGAGCACAGCATTGGTAAGGAAGGATTGCATGCTCTAAAACATGCCAAGTTTCTCCAATGTCAGAATATGCAATAACCGAGTTATATACACAACTCGATCTTGCACAATCCAGTAGCGGGTCTTCTCTACCTCAGACATCTTGTACATTCTCTGGGATTCCATTCTTGCAAAGATTTGAAGCAAAGAAATCAAAAATCTCAAAAACAGAGAAAGAAGACGAACCCTCTGTTGTGTTTTCCGCAGGGGCGGCTGGTGTGATCCGCATGGGCGGTGACGCGCAAGGGCGGGAGCTTGCAGGCGCGGGGGCGGGAGAAGACATAGAGGGCGATTCTTGACAGCTTCGACAAAGGTGGCGCTTGGGCTGGTTTGCTGGTGTTCCTGCTGGTGGAGGGTGTTGTTGGTGGTGGTGAGTAGTAGTGGATGGTGGCCGAGTGTGGTGGGAAGTGAGTAGGGTTGAGGTTGGAGAGATTGAGGGTGGTGGGTGAGAGACAAGGCAGGCTAGCGCAGGGGCGGTGGTTCAGTGCAGTGGAGGACGTCAGAGTGGTGGTGCAGGGGCGTTTGCAGAGGGGGTTTGAGGGAGAAGGGAGTTGGGGTGCAGGGGCGTGGGCTTTGTGAGAGTGAGAGATCGAGAAAGATGAGTGGTAGGTGACGAGAGAGAGAGAGGTGGGTGGGGTAGGTGTAGGTTTATTTTTGACTTCCTCTTTTTTTTTCTAGGTAAACTCGCAGGGGCGGGGGCTTGTCACCGCGGGGGCGGTGACAAGGAAGGGAGAGATGCAGACCCAGCGTCGGGGGCGGCACTTGGGCTGCTTGTCAAGGATGGCCGCCGCAGGGGCGTAGGGATGTCACCGCGGGGGCGGTGACAGAGTTTGTGCTGGCGCAGACCCAGCGCCGGGGGCGGCACTGGACAAGGGTGTCACCGCAAGGGCGGTGACAAGGGGCCGCATAGGCGGTTTTCTTGATAGTAGCTCCTCTTCTTATTCTCTCGGGTTGCCTCCCGAGCAGCGCCTTTGTTTTACGTCGTTCGCTCGACGTAGGGACCCTACTTCTCTGCTTGGGCCTCCTCTAACACCATCTCGTCTATAGGGTCATTCTTCACTCATTCAAGGTAGGGCTTGAGCTTTTGTCCGTTAACCTTGAATATCTTGTGTGTTTGTGGATCGTAAAGATCCGCAACACCATGTGGAAGGAATTCGGCTATCACGTACAAACCTGTCCACCTTGAGCGTAGCTTGCCTGCAAAAAGCTTTAAACGGGATTGAAAAAGGAGAACTTTGTTACCCGCTTTGAAATCTTTTCGGAGAATGTTCCGGTCATGCCACGCTTTTGTCTTCTCTTTGTATGATGTGGCATGGTCATATGCATCGAGTCTTAACTCCTCCAGCTTTTGCAATTGAAGCTTCCGGAACTCTCCTACCTCATCCACCTTCATGTTGCACTTTTTCACCGCCCACCATGCCTTGTGTTCTAGCTCCACCGGAAGGTGGCAAGCCTTTCCGAACACAATTCGGAATGGAGACACCCCTATAGGAGTCTTGTATGATGTCCGGTATGCCAATAGAGCGTCATTGAACCTCAAGCTCCAGTCTTTCCTTTCGGGGGATACTGTCTTTTCAAGGATGGTTTTGATCTCCCGGTTTGACACTTTTGCTTGACCGTTTGTTTGCGGTTTGTAGGCCGTTGACACTCGTTGGGAGGAGTGGTACTTCTTCAGGAGAGCGGTGATTGTCTTTTTGTAAAAGTGGGTTCCCCTATCACTTATCAAAGCCTTTTGGATGCCAAAACTTGCAAAAATGTTCTCCCTAAAAAATGTTGTAACCACTTTAGAATCATCAGTTTTGGTGGCTTTTGGTTCCACCCACTTGGAAACATAGTCCACCGCAAGTAATATATAAGTATGCCCAAAAGAGGTAGGAAAAGGACCCATGAAATCTATCCCCTAAATATCAAAAATTTCGCAAAATATGAGTGAAGATTGAGGCATCTCATTTCTCCTAGAGACATTACCCACTCTTTGGCACCTATCACACACCTTACAAAATGCAAAAACGTCTCTAAAGATGTGTGGCCAAAAGAATCCTGCATTTAAGACTTTCCTAGTTGTTTTATTGGCCCCAAAATGTCCCCCACATGCTTCAGAATGACAGAATGTAAGGACAGATTGTACCTCATTGTCCGGGATGCAACGACGTATTACCTGATCACTACAATGCTTCCAAAGGTGTGGATCGTCCCAAACGTAGTGTCTTTCTTCGGCCTTCACCTTCTTCCGCTATGCCTTGGTGAAGTTTGGAGGGTACTCACCTCTAACAAGAAAATTTACAATGTCAGCAAACCAAGGTTTAAAAGATTGAAGTTTAAACAGAACCTCTATCGTGTAATCCGCAGGGGCGGCCAAAGCTTTACGCAGGGGGGCGCAAGAGGCGCAGGGGCGCCTGGCTCGAGCCACAGGGCCGGCTGTGAGCAGGGGCGGGGCTCTGGTTGCGCAGGGGTGGTTACACAATAGACAGTTGTGTAGAAAGTGTCGTCTGGAAAGCTCCCAAGTATGGCTCTTCCGTTGGCTGGATCTTCCTCCTCCTTCACCAGCCTACTCAAGTGGTCGGCCACAAGATTCTCAACCCCCTTCTTGTCCCGTATTTCCAAGTTAAACTCGCTTAGAAGGAGCACCCACCAATTCAACCTTGGCTTTGCTTCCTTCTTTGCCATGAGGTATGATAACGTGATTTATGACGTTAGTTTAGGCATTCAATTAGATAGTTTTTCCCGTTATTCATGCACGGTTTGACATTAGTTCATGACGTTTACGCTTAATTCATGCATATTTCTAGAAAAGACGTCTACACGAGCTTTTGTCGGTTTTGTAGGTATTTCGGGGATCTTTTGGACATTAATCGATACATTCGAGGGTCAAGCCTCATGGTGGTACACATCCAAGGCTTTGAAGGAACATAATTGGACCAATGAAGGACACAAGGACCCTAATTGGTGCAAGCAATGGGGCAACTCATGGCTAGATGATCATAACAAGTCTCTGTTGAAGAAAATCGGACCAACACTCAGGAAAATCGGCCGATTTATTTGACTGGGTCGATTTTTGGCCTTTGACAGCTTAAGCCAGGTGTCCCACGATCTCTTTGTCCGGCTTTGCTCTTGGTGGAGAATATAAGTGGTCCTGCAAGCTGTTGCTGAGCATCCCCTCTCCTAGATTCTCTCACACACAGCTCATTCCAAAGGAGGATAGACTTGGAGAAGAAGAAAAACTCTCTCAATTTGGAGGAAGAAGAAGAACACCAAACTTGGAGTGATAGTGAGTTTTTGAGTGATTTTTGGAGTCTTTGATTGAAGAACTATTGGAAGGATTGTTAGGAACATTTTGGAACTTATTTTGAAGGGTTGTAAGTCTTGCTAAAACTTAGATCCAGCTGAGATTCATTGTTTTTACTTGCTTATCTTTCATCATCCATCTATGAAAACCATGTATGCTTGTGTGATGATTTTGGATCTTGAAATGCATACTATTGGCTAGTTTATTGTGATTCTGGAGTGATGATTTGATGGTTATGGCTTGGGTGATGATAGAATGGACTTATATGTTAGTTGAGGATGATTTGTATGTACAAAACCTAACCCAGGAAGAAAAATCGGCCTGTTCTTCAGGCAGATCGTCCGATTTAGTTATGATCCACCCGATTTTTCTCTCTGTTGCTCTTTAATTGATGAATCTGTATGTTGGGATGTTAGGTTGTTTAAATCCTAGTGTTTATTAAGCATAATATGGCTTAGGGTCACCTAATGCTAGCAAACTAAGTGAGGGAAGAGACCTACCCGGTGATTTCCGATCTTAGATACCTAAGATGAAGAACCCTCGGTAGTAGTGAGCCTCATAAGCCGCTATTGGATTGAGTGTGCTAGGATTATTGCTTGAGACTTCCCTTTTCCGAGACTTATCCGGTAAGGAGAGGGTTGCCCCTTAAGTAGAGTCCGGTTTGTGTAGAATTCCCTACTTTAACCACTTGAGACCTACCCGGTAATAGGAGTTTGATGCGGGTTTAGTGAAGCGAGAGACTTACCCGGTAATTGCTTCCATTTGAGAAACACCCTTTCCCAACACCGCAACTTTGTCCTTAGAATCTTTAGAACCTTGAGTCCAATGCCATAACCGGAAATCTTGACCTCTAGAATCCACTCTTCTCTCTTTGATCACATATTTTGTGCTTGTGTTACTTGTTTGTTTTGCTAGCTTGAGTTGTTAGTTTGATTCATTATCTTGCTTGATTTGTGATGTTTGCTTGATCACCACAAAAACCAAACCAAAAATATCATGATTTTCATTTCTTTATTTCTTTCTCTTTTCTTAGACTAGATTCACACTATCTACGACCATTTGTTTGACTTGATTTCACCTTAGTCTTCGCGTTCGACCTCGGAATACTATCCCTACTACAAAACGTCTCGTACACTGCGGGTTCACTAGGAGTTAGGAGAAATATATCGAGTATAAATTTAAGACTTTTGTGCTACACAATCTTAGCGTAACAAGTTTTTGAGGGGTTTTCATGATCACTTGCATGATTAGCATCTAGGATAGTTTAATATTGTCACATGTTTCATTATGTCTTGCATTGTACATACATATTTCGAAAAATCCAAAAAAATCAGAAAAGTCTTAAATTTTTTAGTGCTTCTAAGCTTGGGAATGACCCTTATGATGAAATTGTCTTGTGAATTGGCTATGGATGGCTTTATGTGTTGAATTGATGTATGCATATGTGGACTTGAAGTACTTATCTTGAATCCCATGTGTGAATTGTGATCATGAATGCTTGCCTTGATTGGATTGATGATTGATAGTCGAAATTACATGCTAGTTCTTGCACATCATTTAGGAGTTATTAAGGCAATTCATTTCTCTCTACTTCTCATCTTGATCATGTTGTTTGAGCACCTCAATTGATGAAAATTTTGACCTCTTTTGACCCATCCGGGAATAGGAGCATGCTAGTGTGTTGGTGTGTGTGAAAAGCAAGTGTGGGGTGAAGTTGTTGATGAAAGAATGTTGTGAATGAAGTGCTGAATTTGTTGTGAAAGTGTAGACAAAAATATAGGTTTGGGGACGTTGGTTTAAATGACGAGTAACTCGGCACCATTCACATAATCGGGTGTTTGTGCCTTGCCAAAGTCAAATAAACCGATACTCCTAACGAGCTTTGGTATGTGTGCCTGGTGTGGATGCACCTCGAAAAATAAAAAAAAACCCGAGGACGGCTAATCACCAAGGTTTCGGCTTTTGTACACCAATGCCATTGTCTCAAAAATAAGTGAAAAAGAAAAGAAAACAAAGAAAAAATGGAGAAAATTATACACTTTTTGGGAAGTTGAGCAAAAACGATATTGTGGAGTTAGTTCCTTTCACGGATTAGCATCACATGACCTAAAAATTCCCACCTAATCACAACGTTTCTTAGCCTCTTTTTTCCTAAGTCCTTGTGACCTAAATGCATGTTTGTAAGACTTAGTGATCTAGATTGGACATACTCATGATCATCTTGACTTCTTCATTTTCACCTCTCATGCATGCTTTCTAGTTAAGTATAATTGTCTTTCCATGCCTTCATTCATTTGATGCATGATTGATTGTCCATTTCCATGAAACATGACTATGAAGGTGATCCAATGTTAGAAGCACAATTCCAAAAAGATTTTGTTGTTTTTCTGCATGCATAAATCATGTCATCTCTTAGTCTATAATTGGATCTTGCTCGGGGAAAAGCAAATCTTAAGTATGGGGTATTTTGATAACGTGATTTATGACGTTAGTTTAGGCATTCAATTAGATAGTTTTTCCCGTTATTCATGCACGGTTTGACATTAGTTCATGACGTTTACGCTTAATTCATGCATATTTCTAGAAAAGACGTCTACACGAGCTTTTGTCGGTTTTGTAGGTATTTCGGGGATCTTTTGGACATTAATCGATACATTCGAGGGTCAAGCCTCATGGTGGTACACATCCAAGGCTTTGAAGGAACATAATTGGACCAATGAAGGACACAAGGACCCTTATTGGTGCAAGCAATGGGGCAACTCATGGCTAGATGATCATAACAAGTCTCTGTTGAAGAAAATTGTACCAACACTCAGGAAAATCGGCCGATTTATTTGACCGGGTCGATTTGTGGCCTTTGACAGCTTAAGCCACGTGTCCCACGATCTCTTTGTCCGGCCTTGCTCTTGGTGGAGAATATAAGTGGTCCTGCAAGCTGTTGCTGAGCATCCCCTCTCCCAGATTCTCTCACACACAGCTTATTCCATAGGAGGATAGACTTAGAGAAGAAGAAAAACTCTCTCAATTTGGAGGAAGAAGAAGAACACCAAACTTCGAGTGATAGTGAGTTTTTGAGTGATTTTGAGTGATTTTTGGAGTCTTTGATTGAAGAACTATTGGAAGGATTGTTAGGAACATTTTGGAACTTCTTTTGAAGGGTTGTAAGTCTTGCTAAAACTTAGATCCAGCTGAGATTCATTGTTTTTACTTGCTTATGTTTCATCATCCATTTATGAAAACCATGTATGCTTGTGTGATGATTTTGGATCTTGAAATGCATACTATTGGCTAGTTTATTGTGATTCTAGAGTGAAGGATTGATGGTTATGGCTTGGGTGATGATAGAATGGACTTATATGTTAGTTTAGGATGATTTGTATGCACAAAACCTAACCCAGGAAGAAAAATCGGCCTGTTCTTCAGGCAGATCGTCCGATTTAGTTATGATCCACCCGATTTTTCTCTCTATTGGTCTTTAATTGATGAATCTGTATGTTGGGATGTTAGGTTGTTTAAATCCTAGTGTTTATTAAGCATAATATGGCTTAGGGTCACCTAATGCTAGCAAACTAAGTGAGGGAAGAGACCTACCCGGTGATTTCCGATCTTAGATACCTAAGATGATGAACCCTCGGTAGTAGTGAGCCTCATAAGGCGCTATTGGATTGAGTGTGCTAGGATTATTGCTTGAGACTTCCATTTTCCGAGACTTACCCGGTAAGGAGAGGGTTGCCCCTTAAGTAGAGTCCGGTTTGTGTAGAATTCCCTACTTTAACCCCTTGAGACCTACCTGGTAATAGGAGTTTAATGTGGGATTAGTGAAGCGAGAGACTTACCCGGTAATTGCTTCCATTTGAGGAAACACCCTTTCCCAACACCGCAGCTTTGTCCTTAGAATCTTTAGAACCTTGAGTCCAATGCCATAACCGGAAATCTTGACCTCTAGAATCCACTCTTCTCGCTTTGATCACATATTTTGTGCTTGTGTTACTTGTTTGTTTTGCTAGCTTGAGTTGTTAGTTTGATTCATTATCTTGCTTGATTTGTGATCTTTGCTTGATCACCACAAAAACCAAACCAAAAATATCATGATTTTCGTTTCTTTATTTCTTTCTCTTTTCTTAGACTAGATTCACACTATCTACGACCATTTGTTTGACTTGATTTCACCTTAGTCTTCGTGTTCGACCTCGGAATACTATCCCTACTACAAAACGTCTCGTACACTGCGGGTTCGCTAGGAGTTAGGAGAAATATATCGAGTATAAATTTAAGACTTTTGTGCTACACAATCTTAGCGTAACAAGTTTTTGAGGGGTTTTCATGATCACTTGCATGATTAGCATCTAGGATAGTTTAATATTGTCACATGTTTCATTATGTCTTGCATTGTACATACATATTTCGAAAAATCCAAAAAAATCAGAAAAGTCTTAAATTTTTTAGTGCTTCTAAGCTTGGGAATGACCCTTATGATGAAATTGTCTTGTGAATTGGCTATGGATGGCTTTATGTGTTGAATTGATGTATGCATATGTGGACTTGAAGTACTTATCTTGAATCCCATGTGTGAATTGTGATCATGAATGCTTGCCTTGATTGGATTGATGATTGATAGTCGAAATTACATGCTAGTTCTTGCACATCATTTAGGAGTTATTAAGGCAATTCATTTCTCTCTACTTCTCATCTTGATCATGTTGTTTGAGCACCTCAATTGATGAAAATTTTGACCTCTTTTGACCCATCCGGGAATAGGAGCATGCTAGTGTGTTGGTGTGTGTGAAAAGCAAGTGTGGGGTGAAGTTGTTGATGAAAGAATGTTGTGAATGAAGTGCTGAATTTGTTGTGAAAGTGTAGACAAAAATATAGGTTTGGGGACGTTGGTTTAAATGACGAGTAACTCGGCACCATTCACATAATCGGGTGTTTGTGCCTTGCCAAAGTCAAATAAACCGATACTCCTAACGAGCTTTGGTATGTGTGCCCGGTGTGGATGCACCTCGAAAAATAAAAAAAAACCCGAGGACGGCTAATCACCAAGGTTTCGGCTTTTGTACACCAATGCCATTGTCTCAAAAATAAGTGAAAAAGAAAAGAAAACAAAGAAAAAATGGAGAAAATTATACACTTTTTGGGAAGTTGAGCAAAAACGATATTGTGGAGTTAGTTCCTTTCACGGATTAGCATCACATGACCTAAAAATTCCCACCTAATCACAACGTTTCTTAGCCTCTTTTTTCCTAAGTCCTTGTGACCTAAATGCATGTGTGTAAGACTTAGTGATCTAGATTGGACATACTCATGATCATCTTGACTTCTTCATTTTCACCTCTCATGCATGCTTTCTAGTTAAGTATAATTGTCTTTCCATGCCTTCATTCATTTGATGCATGATTGATTGTCCATTTCCATGAAACATGACTATGAAGGTGATCCAATGTTAGAAGCACAATTCCAAAAAGATTTTGTTGTTTTTCTGCATGCATAAATCATGTCATCTCTTAGTCTATAATTGGATCTTGCTCGGGGAAAAGCAAATCTTAAGTATGGGGTATTTTGATAACGTGATTTATGACGTTAGTTTAGGCATTCAATTAGATAGTTTTTCCCGTTATTCATGCACGGTTTGACATTAGTTCATGACGTTTACGCTTAATTCATGCATATTTCTAGAAAAGACGTCTACGCGAGCTTTTGTCGGTTTTGTAGGTATTTCGGGGATCTTTTGGACATTAATCGATACATTCGAGGGTCAAGCCTCATGGTGGTACACATCCAAGGCTTTGAAGGAACATAATTGGACCAATGAAGGACACAAGGACCCTTATTGGTGCAAGCAATGGGGCAACTCATGGCTAGATGATCATAACAAGTCTCTGTTGAAGAAAATTGTACCAACACTCAGGAAAATCGGCCGATTTATTTGACCGGGTCGATTTTTGGCCTTTGACAGCTTAAGCCACGTGTCCCACGATCTCTTTGTCCGGCCTTGCTCTTGGTGGAGAATATAAGTGGTCCTGCAAGCTGTTGCTGAGCATCCCCTCTCCCAGATTCTCTCACACACAGCTCATTCCATAGGAGGATAGACTTGTAGAAGAAGAAAAACTCTCTCAATTTGGAGGAAGAAGAAGAACACCAAACTTCGAGTGATAGTGAGTTTTTGAGTGATTTTGAGTGATTTTTGGAGTCTTTGATTGAAGAACTATTGGAAGGATTGTTAGGAATGTTTTGGAACTTCTTTTGAAGGGTTGTAAGTCTTGCTAAAACTTAGATCCAGCTGAGATTCATTGTTTTTACTTGCTTATGTTTCATCATCCATCTATGAAAACCATGTATGCTTGTGTGATGATTTTGGATCTTGAAATGCATACTATTGGCTAGTTTATTATGATTCTGGAGTGAAGGATTGATGGTTATGGCTTGGGTGATGATAGAATGGACTTATATGTTAGTTTAGGATGATTTGTATGCACAAAACCTAACCAGGAAGAAAAATCGGCCTGTTCTTCAGGCAGATCGTCCGATTTAGTTATGATCCACCCGATTTTTCTCTCTATTGCTCTTTAATTGATGAATCTGTATGTCGGGATGTTAGGTTGTTTAAATCCTAGTGTTTATTAAGCATAATATGGCTTAGGGTCACCTAATGCTAGCAAACTAAGTGAGGGAAGAGACCTACCCGGTGATTTCCGATCTTAGATACCTAAGATGATGAACCCTCGGTAGTAGTGAGCCTCATAAGGCGCTATTGGATTGAGTGTGCTAGGATTATTGCTTGAGACTTCCATTTTCCGAGACTTACCCGGTAAGGAGAGGGTTGCCCCTTAAGTAGAGTCCGGTTTGTGTAGAATTCCCTACTTTAACCCCTTGAGACCTACCTGGTAATAGGAGTTTGATGTGGGATTAGTGAAGCGAGAGACTTACCCGGTAATTGCTTCCATTTGAGGAAACACCCTTTCCCAACACCGCAGCTTTGTCCTTAGAATCTTTAGAACCTTGAGTCCAATGCCATAACCGGAAATCTTGACCTCTAGAATCCACTCTTCTCGCTTTGATCACATATTTTGTGCTTGTGTTACTTGTTTGTTTTGCTAGCTTGAGTTGTTAGTTTGATTCATTATCTTGCTTGATTTGTGATCTTTGCTTGATCACCACAAAAACCAAACCAAAAATATCATGATTTTCGTTTCTTTATTTCTTTCTCTTTTCTTAGACTAGATTCACACTATCTATGACCATTTGTTTGACTTGATTTCACCTTAGTCTTCGTGTTCGACCTCGGAATACTATCCCTACTACAAAACGTCCCGTACACTGCGGGTTCGCTAGGAGTTAGGAGAAATATATTGAGTATAAATTTAAGACTTTTGTGCTACACAATCTTAGCGTAACAAGTTTTTGGGGGGTTTTCATGATCACTTGCATGATTAGCATCTAGGATAGTTTAATATTGTCACATCTTTCATTATGTCTTGCATTGTACATACATATTTCGAAAAATCCAAAAAAATCAGAAAAGTCTCAAATTTTTTAGTGCTTCTAAGCTTGGGAATGACCCTTATGATGAAATTGTCTTGTGAATTGGCTATGGATGGCTTTATGTGTTGAATTGATGTATGCATATGTGGACTTGAAGTACTTATCTTGAATCCCATGTGTGAATTGTGATCATGAATGCTTGCCTTGATTGGATTGAGGATTGATAGTCGAAATTACATGCTAGTTCTTGCACATCATTTAGGAGTGATTAAGGCAATTCATTTCTCTCTACTTCTCATCTTGATCATGTTGTTTGAGCACCTCAATTGATGAAAAACTTGACCTCTTTTGACCCTTCCGGGAATAGGAGCATGCTAGTGTGTTGATGTGTGTGAAAAGCAAGTGTGGGGTGAAGTTGTTGATGAAAGAATGTTGTGAATGAAGTGCTGAATTTGTTGTGAAAGTGTAGACAAAAATATAGGTTTGGGGACGTTGGTTTAAATGACGAGTAACTCGGCACCATTCACATAATCGGGTGTTTGTGCCTTGCCAAAGTCAAATAAACCGATACTCCTAACGAGCTTTGGTATGTGTGCCCGGTGTGGATGCACCTCGAAAAATAAAAAAAAACCCGAGGACGGCTAATCACTAAGATTTTGGCTTTTGTACACCAATGCCATTGTCTCAAAAATAAGTGAAAAAGAAAAGAAAACAAAGAAAAAATGGAGAAAATTATACACTTGTTGGGAAGTTGAGCAAAAACGATATTGTGGAGTTAGTTCCTTTCTCGGATTAGCGTCACATGACCTAAAAATTCCCACCTAATCACAACGTTTCATAGCCTCTTTTTTCCTAAGTCCTTGTGACCTAAATGCATGTGTGTAAGACTTAGTGATCTAGATTGGACATACTCATGATCATCTTGACTTCTTCATTTTCACCTCTCATGCATGCTTTCTAGTTAAGTATAATTGTCTTTCCATGCCTTCATTCATTTGATGCATGATTGATTGTCCATTTCCATGAAACATGACTATGAAGGTGATCCAATGTTAGAAGCACAATTCCAAAAAGATTTTGTTGTTTTTCTGCATGCATAAATCATGTCATCTCTTAGTCTATAGTTGGATCTTGCTCGGGGAAAAGCAAATCTTAAGTATGGGGTATTTTGATAACGTGATTTATGACGTTAGTTTAGGCATTGAATTAGATAGTTTTTCCCGTTATTCATGCACGGTTTGACATTAGTTCATGACGTTTACGCTTAATTCATGCATATTTCTAGAAAAGACGTCTACATGAGCTTTTGTCGGTTTTGTAGGTATTTCGGGGATCTTTTGGACATTAATCGATACATTCGAGGGTCAAGCCTCATGGTGGTACACATCCAAGGCTTTGAAGGAACATAATTGGACCAATGAAGGACACAAGGACCCTTATTGGTGCAAGCAATGGGGCAACTCATGGCTAGATGATCATAACAAGTCTCTGTTGAAGAAAATCGGACCAACACTCAAGAAAATCGACCGATTTATTTGACCGGGTCGATTTTTGGCCTTTGACAGCTTAAGCCACGTGTCCCACGATCTCTTTGTCCGGCCTTGCTCTTGGTGGAGAATATAAGTGGTCCTGCAAGCTGTTGCTGAGCATCCCCTCTCCCAGATTCTCTCACACACAGCTTATTCCATAGGAGGATAGACTTGGAGAAGAAGAAAAACTCTCTCAATTTGGAGGAAGAAGAAGAACACCAAACTTCGAGTGATAGTGAGTTTTTGAGTGATTTTGAGTGATTTTTGGAGTCTTTGATTGAAGAACTATTGGAAGGATTGTTAGGAACGTTTTGGAACTTCTTTTGAAGGGTTGTAAGTCTTGCTAAAACTTAGATCCAGCTGAGATTCATTGTTTTTACTTGCTTATGTTTCATCATCCATTTATGAAAACCATGTATGCTTGTGTGATGATTTTGGATCTTGAAATGCATACTATTGGCTAGTTTATTGTGATTCTAGAGTGAAGGATTGATGGTTATGGCTTGGGTGATGATAGAATGGACTTATATGTTAGTTTAGGATGATTTGTATGCACAAAACCTAACCCAGGAAGAAAAATCGGCCTGTTCTTCAGGCAGATCGTCCGATTTAGTTATGATCCACCCGATTTTTCTCTCTATTGCTCTTTAATTGATGAATCTGTATGTTGGGATGTTAGGTTGTTTAAATCCTAGTGTTTATTAAGCATAATATGGCTTAGGGTCACCTAATGCTAGCAAACTAAGTGAGGGAAGAGACCTACCCAGTGATTTCCGATCTTAGATACCTAAGATGATGAACCCTCGGTAGTAGTGAGCCTCATAAGGCGCTATTGGATTGAGTGTGCTAGGATTATTGCTTGAGACTTCCATTTTCCGAGACTTACCCGGTAAGGAGAGGGTTGCCCCTTAAGTAGAGTCCGGTTTGTGTAGAATTCCCTACTTTAACCCCTTGAGACCTACCCGGTAATAGGAGTTTGATGTGGGATTAGTGAAGCGAGAGACTTACCCGGTAATTGCTTCCATTTGAGGAAACACCCTTTCCCAACACCGCAGCTTTGTCCTTAGAATCTTTAGAACCTTGAGTCCAATGCCATAACCGGAAATCTTGAACTCTAGAATCCACTCTTCTCTCTTTGATCACATATTTTGTGCTTGTGTTACTTGTTTGTTTTGCTAGCTTGAGTTGTTAGTTTGATTCATTATCTTGCTTGATTTGTGATCTTTGCTTGATCACCACAAAAACCAAACCAAAAATATCATGATTTTCGTTTCTTTATTTCTTTCTCTTTTCTTAGACTAGATTCACACTATCTATGACCATTTGTTTGACTTGATTTCACCTTAGTCTTCGTGTTCGACCTCGGAATACTATCCCTACTACAAAACGTCCCGTACACTACGGGTTCGCTAGGAGTTAGGAGAAATATATTGAGTATAAATTTAAGACTTTTGTGCTACACAATCTTAGCGTAACAAGTTTTTGGGGGGTTTTCATGATCACTTGCATGATTAGCATCTACGATAGTTTAATATTGTCACATCTTTCATTATGTCTTGCATTGTACATACATATTTCGAAAAATCCAAAAAAATCAGAAAAGTCTCAAATTTTTTAGTGCTTCTAAGCTTGGGAATGACCCTTATGATGAAATTGTCTTGTGAATTGGCTATGGATGGCTTTATGTGTTGAATTGATGTATGCATATGTGGACTTGAAGTACTTATCTTGAATCCCATGTGTGAATTGTGATCATGAATGCTTGCCTTGATTGGATTGAGGATTGATAGTCGAAATTACATGCTAGTTCTTGCACATCATTTAGGAGTGATTAAGGCAATTCATTTCTCTCTACTTCTCATCTTGATCATGTTGTTTGAGCACCTCAATTGATGAAAAACTTGACCTCTTTTGACCCTTCCGGGAATAGGAGCATGCTAGTGTGTTGATGTGTGTGAAAAGCAAGTGTGGGGTGAAGTTGTTGATGAAAGAATGTTGTGAATGAAGTGCTGAATTTGTTGTGAAAGTGTAGACAAAAATATAGGTTTGGGGACGTTGGTTTAAATGACGAGTAACTCGGCACCATTCACATAATCGGGTGTTTGTGCCTTGCCAAAGTCAAATAAACCGATACTCCTAACGAGCTTTGGTATGTGTGCCCGGTGTGGATGCACCTCGAAAAATAAAAAAAAACCCGAGGACGGCTAATCACTAAGATTTTGGCTTTTGTACACCAATGCCATTGTCTCAAAAATAAGTGAAAAAGAAAAGAAAACAAAGAAAAAATGGAGAAAATTATACACTTGTTGGGAAGTTGAGCAAAAACGATATTGTGGAGTTAGTTCCTTTCTCGGATTAGCGTCACATGACCTAAAAATTCCCACCTAATCACAACGTTTCATAGCCTCTTTTTTCCTAAGTCCTTGTGACCTAAATGCATGTGTGTAAGACTTAGTGATCTAGATTGGACATACTCATGATCATCTTGACTTCTTCATTTTCACCTCTCATGCATGCTTTCTAGTTAAGTATAATTGTCTTTCCATGCCTTCATTCATTTGATGCATGATTGATTGTCCATTTCCATGAAACATGACTATGAAGGTGATCCAATGTTAGAAGCACAATTCCAAAAAGATTTTGTTGTTTTTCTGCATGCATAAATCATGTCATCTCTTAGTCTATAGTTGGATCTTGCTCGGGGAAAAGCAAATCTTAAGTATGGGGTATTTTGATAACGTGATTTATGACGTTAGTTTAGGCATTGAATTAGATAGTTTTTCCCGTTATTCATGCACGGTTTGACATTAGTTCATGACGTTTACGCTTAATTCATGCATATGTCTAGAAAAGACGTCTACACGAGCTTTTGTCGGTTTTGTAGGTATTTCGGGGATCTTTTGGACATTAATCGATACATTCGAGGGTCAAGCCTCATGGTGGTACACATCCAAGGCTTTGAAGGAACATAATTGGACCAATGAAGGACACAAGGACCCTTATTGGTGCAAGCAATGGGGCAACTCATGGCTAGATGATCATAACAAGTCTCTGTTGAAGAAAATCGGACCAACACTCAAGAAAATCGGCCGATTTATTTGACTGGATCGATTTTTGGCCTTTGACAGCTTAAGCCACGTGTCCCACGATCTCTTTGTCCGGCCTTGCTCTTGGTGGAGAATATAAGTGGTCCTGCAAGCTGTTGGTGAGCATCCCCTCTCCCAGATTCTCTCACACACAGCTCATTCCATAGGAGGATAGACTTGGAGAAGAAGAAAAACTCTCTCAATTTGGAGGAAGAAGAAGAACACCAAACTTGGAGTGATAGTGAGTTTTTGAGTGATTTTGAGTGATTTTTGGAGTCTTTGATTGAAGAACTATTGGAAGGATTGTTAGGAATGTTTTGGAACTTCTTTTGAAGGGTTGTAAGTCTTGCTAAAACTTAGATCCAGCTGAGATTCATTGTTTTTACTTGCTTATCTTTCATCATCCATCTATGAAAACCATGTATGCTTGTGTGATGATTTTGGATCTTGAAATGCATACTATTGGCTAGTTTATTATGATTCTGGAGTGAAGGATTGATGGTTATGGCTTGGGTGATTATAGAATGGACTTATATGTTAGTTTAGGATGATTTGTATGCACAAAACCTAACCCAGGAAGAAAAATCGGCCTGTTCTTCAGGCAGATCGTCCGATTTAGTTATGATCCACCCGATTTTTCTCTCTATTGCTCTTTAATTGATGAATCTGTATGTTGAGATGTTAGGTTGTTTAAATCCTAGTGTTTATTAAGCATAATATGGCTTAGGGTCACCTAATGCTAGCAAACTAAGTGAGGGAAGAGACCTACCCGATGATTTCCGATCTTAGATACCTAAGATGATGAACCCTAGGTAGTAGTGAGCCTCATAAGCCGCTA
The DNA here is from genome assembly GCA_033239125.1 of Fagopyrum homotropicum. Taxonomy (NCBI): domain Eukaryota; kingdom Viridiplantae; phylum Streptophyta; class Magnoliopsida; order Caryophyllales; family Polygonaceae; genus Fagopyrum; species Fagopyrum homotropicum. The sequence goes on along the minus strand of BSWB01000007.1, from coordinate 95,238,195 downwards.
TTGGATTGAGTGTGCTAGGATTATTGCTTGAGACTTCCCTTTTCCAAGACTTACCCGGTAAGGAGAGGGTTGCCCCTTAAGTAGAGTCCGGTTTGTGTAGAATTCCTTACTTTAACCCCTTGAGACCTACCCGGTAATAGGAGTTTGATGCGGGATTAGTGAAGCGAGAGACTTACCCGGTAATTGCTTCCATTTGAGAAACACCCTTTCCCAACACCGCAGCTTTGTCCTTAGAATCTTTAGAACCTTGAGTCCAATGCCATAACCGGAAATCTTGACCTCTAGAATCCACTCTTCTCTCTTTGATCACATATTTTGTGCTTGTGTTACTTGTTTGTTTTGCTAGCTTGAGTTGTTAGTTTGATTCATTATCTTGCTTGATTTGTGATCTTTGCTTGATCACCACAAAAACCAAACCAAAAATATCATGATTTTCGTTTCTTTATTTCTTTCTCTTTTCTTAGACTAGATTCACACTATCTATGACCATTTGTTTGACTTGATTTCACCTTAGTCTTCGTGTTCGACCTCGGAATACTATCCCTACTACAAAACGTCCCGTACACTACGGGTTCGCTAGGAGTTAGGAGAAATATATTGAGTATAAATTTAAGACTTTTGTGCTACACAATCTTAGCGTAACAAGTTTTTGGGGGGTTTTCATGATCACTTGCATGATTAGCATCTACGATAGTTTAATATTGTCACATCTTTCATTATGTCTTGCATTGTACATACATATTTCGAAAAATCCAAAAAAATCAGAAAAGTCTCAAATTTTTTAGTGCTTCTAAGCTTGGGAATGACCCTTATGATGAAATTGTCTTGTGAATTGGCTATGGATGGCTTTATGTGTTGAATTGATGTATGCATATGTGGACTTGAAGTACTTATCTTGAATCCCATGTGTGAATTGTGATCATGAATGCTTGCCTTGATTGGATTGAGGATTGATAGTCGAAATTACATGCTAGTTCTTGCACATCATTTAGGAGTGATTAAGGCAATTCATTTCTCTCTACTTCTCATCTTGATCATGTTGTTTGAGCACCTCAATTGATGAAAAACTTGACCTCTTTTGACCCTTCCGGGAATAGGAGCATGCTAGTGTGTTGATGTGTGTGAAAAGCAAGTGTGGGGTGAAGTTGTTGATGAAAGAATGTTGTGAATGAAGTGCTGAATTTGTTGTGAAAGTGTAGACAAAAATATAGGTTTGGGGACGTTGGTTTAAATGACGAGTAACTCGGCACCATTCACATAATCGGGTGTTTGTGCCTTGCCAAAGTCAAATAAACCGATACTCCTAACGAGCTTTGGTATGTGTGCCCGGTGTGGATGCACCTCGAAAAATAAAAAAAAACCCGAGGACGGCTAATCACTAAGATTTTGGCTTTTGTACACCAATGCCATTGTCTCAAAAATAAGTGAAAAAGAAAAGAAAACAAAGAAAAAATGGAGAAAATTATACACTTGTTGGGAAGTTGAGCAAAAACGATATTGTGGAGTTAGTTCCTTTCTCGGATTAGCGTCACATGACCTAAAAATTCCCACCTAATCACAACGTTTCATAGCCTCTTTTTTCCTAAGTCCTTGTGACCTAAATGCATGTGTGTAAGACTTAGTGATCTAGATTGGACATACTCATGATCATCTTGACTTCTTCATTTTCACCTCTCATGCATGCTTTCTAGTTAAGTATAATTGTCTTTCCATGCCTTCATTCATTTGATGCATGATTGATTGTCCATTTCCATGAAACATGACTATGAAGGTGATCCAATGTTAGAAGCACAATTCCAAAAAGATTTTGTTGTTTTTCTGCATGCATAAATCATGTCATCTCTTAGTCTATAGTTGGATCTTGCTCGGGGAAAAGCAAATCTTAAGTATGGGGTATTTTGATAACGTGATTTATGACGTTAGTTTAGGCATTGAATTAGATAGTTTTTCCCGTTATTCATGCACGGTTTGACATTAGTTCATTACGTTTACGCTTAATTCATGCATATTTCTAGAAAAGACGTCTACACGAGCTTTTGTCGGTTTTGTAGGTATTTCGGGGATCTTTTGGACATTAATCGATACATTCGAGGGTCAAGCCTCATGGTGGTACACATCCAAGGCTTTGAAGGAACATAATTGGACCAATGAAGGACACAAGGACCCTTATTGGTGCAAGCAATGGGGCAACTCATGGCTAGATGATCATAACAAGTCTCTGTTGAAGAAAATCGGACCAACACTCAAGAAAATCGACCGATTTATTTGACCGGGTCGATTTTTGGCCTTTGACAGCTTAAGCCACGTGTCCCACGATCTCTTTGTCCGGCCTTGCTCTTGGTGGAGAATATAAGTGGTCCTGCAAGCTGTTGGTGAGCATCCCCTCTCCCAGATTCTCTCACACACAGCTTATTCCATAGGAGGATAGACTTAGAGAAGAAGAAAAACTCTCTCAATTTGGAGGAAGAAGAAGAACACCAAACTTGGAGTGATAGTGAGTTTTTGAGTGATTTTGAGTGATTTTTGGAGTCTTTGATTGAAGAACTATTGGAAGGATTGTTAGGAACGTTTTGGAACTTCTTTTGAAGGGTTGTAAGTCTTGCTAAAACTTAGATCCAGCTGAGATTCATTGTTTTTACTTGCTTATGTTTCATCATCCATCTATGAAAACCATGTATGCTTGTGTGATGATTTTGGATCTTGAAATGCATACTATTGGCTAGTTTATTGTGATTCTAGAGTGAAGGATTGATGGTTATGGCTTGGGTGATGATAGAATGGACTTATATGTTAGTTTAGGATGATTTGTATGCACAAAACCTAACCCAGGAAGAAAAATCGGCCTGTTCTTCAGGCAGATCGTCCGATTTAGTTATGATCCACCCGATTTTTCTCTCTATTGCTCTTTAATTGATGAATCTGTATGTTGGGATGTTAGGTTGTTTAAATCCTAGTGTTTATTAAGCATAATATGGCTTAGGGTCACCTAATGCTAGCAAACTAAGTGAGGGAAGAGACCTACCCAGTGATTTCCGATCTTAGATACCTAAGATGATGAACCCTCGGTAGTAGTGAGCCTCATAAGGCGCTATTGGATTGAGTGTGCTAGGATTATTGCTTGAGACTTCCATTTTCCGAGACTTACCCGGTAAGGAGAGGGTTGCCCCTTAAGTAGAGTCCGGTTTGTGTAGAATTCCCTACTTTAACCCCTTGAGACCTACCTGGTAATAGGAGTTTGATGTGGGATTAGTGAAGCGAGAGACTTACCCGGTAATTGCTTCCATTTGAGGAAACACCCTTTCCCAACACCGCAGCTTTGTCCTTAGAATCTTTAGAACCTTGAGTCCAATGCCATAACCGGAAATCTTGACCTCTAGAATCCACTCTTCTCTCTTTGATCACATATTTTGTGCTTGTGTTACTTGTTTGTTTTGCTAGCTTGAGTTGTTAGTTTGATTCATTATCTTGCTTGATTTGTGATCTTTGCTTGATCACCACAAAAACCAAACCAAAAATATCATGATTTTCGTTTCTTTATTTCTTTCTCTTTTCTTAGACTAGATTCACACTATCTATGACCATTTGTTTGACTTGATTTCACCTTAGTCTTCGTGTTCGACCTCGGAATACTATCCCTACTACAAAACGTCCCGTACACTACGGGTTCGCTAGGAGTTAGGAGAAATATATTGAGTATAAATTTAAGACTTTTGTGCTACACAATCTTAGCGTAACAAGTTTTTGGGGGGTTTTCATGATCACTTGCATGATTAGCATCTACGATAGTTTAATATTGTCACATCTTTCATTATGTCTTGCATTGTACATACATATTTCGAAAAATCCAAAAAAATCAGAAAAGTCTCAAATTTTTTAGTGCTTGTAAGCTTGGGAATGACCCTTATGATGAAATTGTCTTGTGAATTGGCTATGGATGGCTTTATGTGTTGAATTGATGTATGCATATGTGGACTTGAAGTACTTATCTTGAATCCCATGTGTGAATTGTGATCATGAATGCTTGCCTTGATTGGATTGAGGATTGATAGTCGAAATTACATGCTAGTTCTTGCACATCATTTAGGAGTGATTAAGGCAATTCATTTCTCTCTACTTCTCATCTTGATCATGTTGTTTGAGCACCTCAATTGATGAAAAACTTGACCTCTTTTGACCCTTCCGGGAATAGGAGCATGCTAGTGTGTTGATGTGTGTGAAAAGCAAGTGTGGGGTGAAGTTGTTGATGAAAGAATGTTGTGAATGAAGTGCTGAATTTGTTGTGAAAGTGTAGACAAAAATATAGGTTTGGGGAAGTTGGTTTAAATGACGAGTAACTCGGCACCATTCACATAATCGGGTGTTTGTGCCTTGCCAAAGTCAAATAAACCGATACTCCTAACGAGCTTTGGTATGTGTGCCCGGTGTGGATGCACCTCGAAAAATAAAAAAAAAACCCGAGGACGGCTAATCACTAAGATTTTGGCTTTTGTACACCAATGCCATTGTCTCAAAAATAAGTGAAAAAGAAAAGAAAACAAAGAAAAAATGGAGAAAATTATACACTTGTTGGGAAGTTGAGCAAAAACGATATTGTGGAGTTAGTTCCTTTCTCGGATTAGCGTCACATGACCTAAAAATTCCCACCTAATCACAACGTTTCATAGCCTCTTTTTTCCTAAGTCCTTGTGACCTAAATGCATGTGTGTAAGACTTAGTGATCTAGATTGGACATACTCATGATCATCTTGACTTCTTCATTTTCACCTCTCATGCATGCTTTCTAGTTAAGTATAATTGTCTTTCCATGCCTTCATTCATTTGATGCATGATTGATTGTCCATTTCCATGAAACATGACTATGAAGGTGATCCAATGTTAGAAGCACAATTCCAAAAAGATTTTGTTGTTTTTCTGCATGCATAAATCATGTCATCTCTTAGTCTATAGTTGGATCTTGCTCGGGGAAAAGCAAATCTTAAGTATGGGGTATTTTGATAACGTGATTTATGACGTTAGTTTAGGCATTGAATTAGATAGTTTTTCCCGTTATTCATGCACGGTTTGACATTAGTTCATGACGTTTACGCTTAATTCATGCATATTTCTAGAAAAGACGTCTACACGAGCTTTTGTCGGTTTTGTAGGTATTTCGGGGATCTTTTGGACATTAATCGATACATTCGAGGGTCAAGCCTCATGGTGGTACACATCCAAGGCTTTGAAGGAACATAATTGGACCAATGAAGGACACAAGGACCCTTATTGGTGCAAGCAATGGGGCAACTCATGGCTAGATGATCATAACAAGTCTCTGTTGAAGAAAATCGGACCAACACTCAAGAAAATCGACCGATTTATTTGACCGGGTCGATTTTTGGCCTTTGACAGCTTAAGCCACGTGTCCCACGATCTCTTTGTCCGGCCTTGCTCTTGGTGGAGAATATAAGTGGTCCTGCAAGCTGTTGCTGAGCATCCCCTCTCCCAGATTCTCTCACACACAGCTTATTCCATAGGAGGATAGACTTGGAGAAGAAGAAAAACTCTCTCAATTTGGAGGAAGAAGAAGAACACCAAACTTCGAGTGATAGTGAGTTTTTGAGTGATTTTGAGTGATTTTTGGAGTCTTTGATTGAAGAACTATTGGAAGGATTGTTAGGAACGTTTTGGAACTTCTTTTGAAGGGTTGTAAGTCTTGCTAAAACTTAGATCCAGCTGAGATTCATTGTTTTTACTTGCTTATGTTTCATCATCCATTTATGAAAACCATGTATGCTTGTGTGATGATTTTGGATCTTGAAATGCATACTATTGGCTAGTTTATTGTGATTCTAGAGTGAAGGATTGATGGTTATGGCTTGGGTGATGATAGAATGGACTTATATGTTAGTTTAGGATGATTTGTATGCACAAAACCTAACCCAGGAAGAAAAATCGGCCTGTTCTTCAGGCAGATCGTCCGATTTAGTTATGATCCACCCGATTTTTCTCTCTATTGCTCTTTAATTGATGAATCTGTATGTTGGGATGTTAGGTTGTTTAAATCCTAGTGTTTATTAAGCATAATATGGCTTAGGGTCACCTAATGCTAGCAAACTAAGTGAGGGAAGAGACCTACCCAGTGATTTCCGATCTTAGATACCTAAGATGATGAACCCTCGGTAGTAGTGAGCCTCATAAGGCGCTATTGGATTGAGTGTGCTAGGATTATTGCTTGAGACTTCCATTTTCCGAGACTTACCCGGTAAGGAGAGGGTTGCCCCTTAAGTAGAGTCCGGTTTGTGTAGAATTCCCTACTTTAACCCCTTGAGACCTACCTGGTAATAGGAGTTTGATGTGGGATTAGTGAAGCGAGAGACTTACCCGGTAATTGCTTCCATTTGAGGAAACACCCTTTCCCAACACCGCAGCTTTGTCCTTAGAATCTTTAGAACCTTGAGTCCAATGCCATAACCGGAAATCTTGACCTCTAGAATCCACTCTTCTCTCTTTGATCACATATTTTGTGCTTGTGTTACTTGTTTGTTTTGCTAGCTTGAGTTGTTAGTTTGATTCATTATCTTGCTTGATTTGTGATCTTTGCTTGATCACCACAAAAACCAAACCAAAAATATCATGATTTTCGTTTCTTTATTTCTTTCTCTTTTCTTAGACTAGATTCACACTATCTATGACCATTTGTTTGACTTGATTTCACCTTAGTCTTCGTGTTCGACCTCGGAATACTATCCCTACTACAAAACGTCCCGTACACTACGGGTTCGCTAGGAGTTAGGAGAAATATATTGAGTATAAATTTAAGACTTTTGTGCTACACAATCTTAGCGTAACAAGTTTTTGGGGGGTTTTCATGATCACTTGCATGATTAGCATCTACGATAGTTTAATATTGTCACATCTTTCATTATGTCTTGCATTGTACATACATATTTCGAAAAATCCAAAAAAATCAGAAAAGTCTCAAATTTTTTAGTGCTTGTAAGCTTGGGAATGACCCTTATGATGAAATTGTCTTGTGAATTGGCTATGGATGGCTTTATGTGTTGAATTGATGTATGCATATGTGGACTTGAAGTACTTATCTTGAATCCCATGTGTGAATTGTGATCATGAATGCTTGCCTTGATTGGATTGAGGATTGATAGTCGAAATTACATGCTAGTTCTTGCACATCATTTAGGAGTGATTAAGGCAATTCATTTCTCTCTACTTCTCATCTTGATCATGTTGTTTGAGCACCTCAATTGATGAAAAACTTGACCTCTTTTGACCCTTCCGGGAATAGGAGCATGCTAGTGTGTTGATGTGTGTGAAAAGCAAGTGTGGGGTGAAGTTGTTGATGAAAGAATGTTGTGAATGAAGTGCTGAATTTGTTGTGAAAGTGTAGACAAAAATATAGGTTTGGGGAAGTTGGTTTAAATGACGAGTAACTCGGCACCATTCACATAATCGGGTGTTTGTGCCTTGCCAAAGTCAAATAAACCGATACTCCTAACGAGCTTTGGTATGTGTGCCCGGTGTGGATGCACCTCGAAAAATAAAAAAAAAACCCGAGGACGGCTAATCACTAAGATTTTGGCTTTTGTACACCAATGCCATTGTCTCAAAAATAAGTGAAAAAGAAAAGAAAACAAAGAAAAAATGGAGAAAATTATACACTTGTTGGGAAGTTGAGCAAAAACGATATTGTGGAGTTAGTTCCTTTCTCGGATTAGCGTCACATGACCTAAAAATTCCCACCTAATCACAACGTTTCATAGCCTCTTTTTTCCTAAGTCCTTGTGACCTAAATGCATGTGTGTAAGACTTAGTGATCTAGATTGGACATACTCATGATCATCTTGACTTCTTCATTTTCACCTCTCATGCATGCTTTCTAGTTAAGTATAATTGTCTTTCCATGCCTTCATTCATTTGATGCATGATTGATTGTCCATTTCCATGAAACATGACTATGAAGGTGATCCAATGTTAGAAGCACAATTCCAAAAAGATTTTGTTGTTTTTCTGCATGCATAAATCATGTCATCTCTTAGTCTATAGTTGGATCTTGCTCGGGGAAAAGCAAATCTTAAGTATGGGGTATTTTGATAACGTGATTTATGACGTTAGTTTAGGCATTGAATTAGATAGTTTTTCCCGTTATTCATGCACGGTTTGACATTAGTTCATGACGTTTACGCTTAATTCATGCATATTTCTAGAAAAGACGTCTACACGAGCTTTTGTCGGTTTTGTAGGTATTTCGGGGATCTTTTGGACATTAATCGATACATTCGAGGGTCAAGCCTCATGGTGGTACACATCCAAGGCTTTGAAGGAACATAATTGGACCAATGAAGGACACAAGGACCCTTATTGGTGCAAGCAATGGGGCAACTCATGGCTAGATGATCATAACAAGTCTCTGTTGAAGAAAATCGGACCAACACTCAAGAAAATCGACCGATTTATTTGACCGGGTCGATTTTTGGCCTTTGACAGCTTAAGCCACGTGTCCCACGATCTCTTTGTCCGGCCTTGCTCTTGGTGGAGAATATAAGTGGTCCTGCAAGCTGTTGCTGAGCATCCCCTCTCCCAGATTCTCTCACACACAGCTTATTCCATAGGAGGATAGACTTGGAGAAGAAGAAAAACTCTCTCAATTTGGAGGAAGAAGAAGAACACCAAACTTCGAGTGATAGTGAGTTTTTGAGTGATTTTGAGTGATTTTTGGAGTCTTTGATTGAAGAACTATTGGAAGGATTGTTAGGAATGTTTTGGAACTTCTTTTGAAGGGTTGTAAGTCTTGCTAAAACTTAGATCCAGCTGAGATTCATTGTTTTTACTTGCTTATCTTTCATCATCCATCTATGAAAACCATGTATGCTTGTGTGATGATTTTGGATCTTGAAATGCATACTATTGGCTAGTTTATTATGATTCTGGAGTGAAGGATTGATGGTTATGGCTTGGGTGATTATAGAATGGACTTATATGTTAGTTTAGGATGATTTGTATGCACAAAACCTAACCCAGGAAGAAAAATCGGCCTGTTCTTCAGGCAGATCGTCCGATTTAGTTATGATCCACCCGATTTTTCTCTCTATTGCTCTTTAATTGATGAATCTGTATGTTGAGATGTTAGGTTGTTTAAATCCTAGTGTTTATTAAGCATAATATGGCTTAGGGTCACCTAATGCTAGCAAACTAAGTGAGGGAAGAGACCTACCCGATGATTTCCGATCTTAGATACCTAAGATGATGAACCCTAGGTAGTAGTGAGCCTCATAAGCCGCTATTGGATTGAGTGTGCTAGGATTATTGCTTGAGACTTCCCTTTTCCAAGACTTACCCGGTAAGGAGAGGGTTGCCCCTTAAGTAGAGTCCGGTTTGTGTAGAATTCCTTACTTTAACCCCTTGAGACCTACCCGGTAATAGGAGTTTGATGCGGGATTAGTGAAGCGAGAGACTTACCCGGTAATTGCTTCCATTTGAGAAACACCCTTTCCCAACACCGCAGCTTTGTCCTTAGAATCTTTAGAACCTTGAGTCCAATGCCATAACCGGAAATCTTGACCTCTAGAATCCACTCTTCTCTCTTTGATCACATATTTTGTGCTTGTGTTACTTGTTTGTTTTGCTAGCTTGAGTTGTTAGTTTGATTCATTATCTTGCTTGATTTGTGATCTTTGCTTGATCACCACAAAAACCAAACCAAAAATATCATGATTTTCGTTTCTTTATTTCTTTCTCTTTTCTTAGACTAGATTCACACTATCTATGACCATTTGTTTGACTTGATTTCACCTTAGTCTTCGTGTTCGACCTCGGAATACTATCCCTACTACAAAACGTCCCGTACACTACGGGTTCGCTAGGAGTTAGGAGAAATATATTGAGTATAAATTTAAGACTTTTGTGCTACACAATCTTAGCGTAACAAGTTTTTGGGGGGTTTTCATGATCACTTGCATGATTAGCATCTACGATAGTTTAATATTGTCACATCTTTCATTATGTCTTGCATTGTACATACATATTTCGAAAAATCCAAAAAAATCAGAAAAGTCTCAAATTTTTTAGTGCTTCTAAGCTTGGGAATGACCCTTATGATGAAATTGTCTTGTGAATTGGCTATGGATGGCTTTATGTGTTGAATTGATGTATGCATATGTGGACTTGAAGTACTTATCTTGAATCCCATGTGTGAATTGTGATCATGAATGCTTGCCTTGATTGGATTGAGGATTGATAGTCGAAATTACATGCTAGTTCTTGCACATCATTTAGGAGTGATTAAGGCAATTCATTTCTCTCTACTTCTCATCTTGATCATGTTGTTTGAGCACCTCAATTGATGAAAAACTTGACCTCTTTTGACCCTTCCGGGAATAGGAGCATGCTAGTGTGTTGATGTGTGTGAAAAGCAAGTGTGGGGTGAAGTTGTTGATGAAAGAATGTTGTGAATGAAGTGCTGAATTTGTTGTGAAAGTGTAGACAAAAATATAGGTTTGGGGACGTTGGTTTAAATGACGAGTAACTCGGCACCATTCACATAATCGGGTGTTTGTGCCTTGCCAAAGTCAAATAAACCGATACTCCTAACGAGCTTTGGTATGTGTGCCCGGTGTGGATGCACCTCGAAAAATAAAAAAAAACCCGAGGACGGCTAATCACTAAGATTTTGGCTTTTGTACACCAATGCCATTGTCTCAAAAATAAGTGAAAAAGAAAAGAAAACAAAGAAAAAATGGAGAAAATTATACACTTGTTGGGAAGTTGAGCAAAAACGATATTGTGGAGTTAGTTCCTTTCTCGGATTAGCGTCACATGACCTAAAAATTCCCACCTAATCACAACGTTTCATAGCCTCTTTTTTCCTAAGTCCTTGTGACCTAAATGCATGTGTGTAAGACTTAGTGATCTAGATTGGACATACTCATGATCATCTTGACTTCTTCATTTTCACCTCTCATGCATGCTTTCTAGTTAAGTATAATTGTCTTTCCATGCCTTCATTCATTTGATGCATGATTGATTGTCCATTTCCATGAAACATGACTATGAAGGTGATCCAATGTTAGAAGCACAATTCCAAAAAGATTTTGTTGTTTTTCTGCATGCATAAATCATGTCATCTCTTAGTCTATAGTTGGATCTTGCTCGGGGAAAAGCAAATCTTAAGTATGGGGTATTTTGATAACGTGATTTATGACGTTAGTTTAGGCATTGAATTAGATAGTTTTTCCCGTTATTCATGCACGGTTTGACATTAGTTCATTACGTTTACGCTTAATTCATGCATATTTCTAGAAAAGACGTCTACACGAGCTTTTGTCGGTTTTGTAGGTATTTCGGGGATCTTTTGGACATTAATCGATACATTCGAGGGTCAAGCCTCATGGTGGTACACATCCAAGGCTTTGAAGGAACATAATTGGACCAATGAAGGACACAAGGACCCTTATTGGTGCAAGCAATGGGGCAACTCATGGCTAGATGATCATAACAAGTCTCTGTTGAAGAAAATCGGACCAACACTCAAGAAAATCGACCGATTTATTTGACCGGGTCGATTTTTGGCCTTTGACAGCTTAAGCCACGTGTCCCACGATCTCTTTGTCCGGCCTTGCTCTTGGTGGAGAATATAAGTGGTCCTGCAAGCTGTTGGTGAGCATCCCCTCTCCCAGATTCTCTCACACACAGCTTATTCCATAGGAGGATAGACTTAGAGAAGAAGAAAAACTCTCTCAATTTGGAGGAAGAAGAAGAACACCAAACTTGGAGTGATAGTGAGTTTTTGAGTGATTTTGAGTGATTTTTGGAGTCTTTGATTGAAGAACTATTGGAAGGATTGTTAGGAACGTTTTGGAACTTCTTTTGAAGGGTTGTAAGTCTTGCTAAAACTTAGATCCAGCTGAGATTCATTGTTTTTACTTGCTTATGTTTCATCATCCATCTATGAAAACCATGTATGCTTGTGTGATGATTTTGGATCTTGAAATGCATACTATTGGCTAGTTTATTGTGATTCTAGAGTGAAGGATTGATGGTTATGGCTTGGGTGATGATAGAATGGACTTATATGTTAGTTTAGGATGATTTGTATGCACAAAACCTAACCCAGGAAGAAAAATCGGCCTGTTCTTCAGGCAGATCGTCCGATTTAGTTATGATCCACCCGATTTTTCTCTCTATTGCTCTTTAATTGATGAATCTGTATGTTGGGATGTTAGGTTGTTTAAATCCTAGTGTTTATTAAGCATAATATGGCTTAGGGTCACCTAATGCTAGCAAACTAAGTGAGGGAAGAGACCTACCCAGTGATTTCCGATCTTAGATACCTAAGATGATGAACCCTCGGTAGTAGTGAGCCTCATAAGGCGCTATTGGATTGAGTGTGCTAGGATTATTGCTTGAGACTTCCATTTTCCGAGACTTACCCGGTAAGGAGAGGGTTGCCCCTTAAGTAGAGTCCGGTTTGTGTAGAATTCCCTACTTTAACCCCTTGAGACCTACCCGGTAATAGGAGTTTGATGTGGGATTAGTGAAGCGAGAGACTTACCCGGTAATTGCTTCCATTTGAGGAAACACCCTTTCCCAACACCGCAGCTTCGTCCTTAGAATCTTTAGAACCTTGAGTCCAATGCCATAACCGGAAATCTTGAACTCTAGAATCCACTCTTCTCTCTTTGATCACATATTTTGTGCTTGTGTTACTTGTTTGTTTTGCTAGCTTGAGTTGTTAGTTTGATTCATTATCTTGCTTGATTTGTGATCTTTGCTTGATCACCACAAAAACCAAACCAAAAATATCATGATTTTCGTTTCTTTATTTCTTTCTCTTTTCTTAGACTAGATTCACACTATCTATGACCATTTGTTTGACTTGATTTCACCTTAGTCTTCGTGTTCGACCTCGGAATACTATCCCTACTACAAAACGTCCCGTACACTACGGGTTCGCTAGGAGTTAGGAGAAATATATTGAGTATAAATTTAAGACTTTTGTGCTACACAATCTTAGCGTAACAAGTTTTTGGGGGGTTTTCATGATCACTTGCATGATTAGCATCTACGATAGTTTAATATTGTCACATCTTTCATTATGTCTTGCATTGTACATACATATTTCGAAAAATCCAAAAAAATCAGAAAAGTCTCAAATTTTTTAGTGCTTCTAAGCTTGGGAATGACCCTTATGATGAAATTGTCTTGTGAATTGGCTATGGATGGCTTTATGTGTTGAATTGATGTATGCATATGTGGACTTGAAGTACTTATCTTGAATCCCATGTGTGAATTGTGATCATGAATGCTTGCCTTGATTGGATTGAGGATTGATAGTCGAAATTACATGCTAGTTCTTGCACATCATTTAGGAGTGATTAAGGCAATTCATTTCTCTCTACTTCTCATCTTGATCATGTTGTTTGAGCACCTCAATTGATGAAAAACTTGACCTCTTTTGACCCTTCCGGGAATAGGAGCATGCTAGTGTGTTGATGTGTGTGAAAAGCAAGTGTGGGGTGAAGTTGTTGATGAAAGAATGTTGTGAATGAAGTGCTGAATTTGTTGTGAAAGTGTAGACAAAAATATAGGTTTGGGGACGTTGGTTTAAATGACGAGTAACTCGGCACCATTCACATAATCGGGTGTTTGTGCCTTGCCAAAGTCAAATAAACCGATACTCCTAACGAGCTTTGGTATGTGTGCCCGGTGTGGATGCACCTCGAAAAATAAAAAAAAACCCGAGGACGGCTAATCACTAAGATTTTGGCTTTTGTACACCAATGCCATTGTCTCAAAAATAAGTGAAAAAGAAAAGAAAACAAAGAAAAAATGGAGAAAATTATACACTTGTTGGGAAGTTGAGCAAAAACGATATTGTGGAGTTAGTTCCTTTCTCGGATTAGCGTCACATGACCTAAAAATTCCCACCTAATCACAACGTTTCATAGCCTCTTTTTTCCTAAGTCCTTGTGACCTAAATGCATGTGTGTAAGACTTAGTGATCTAGATTGGACATACTCATGATCATCTTGACTTCTTCATTTTCACCTCTCATGCATGCTTTCTAGTTAAGTATAATTGTCTTTCCATGCCTTCATTCATTTGATGCATGATTGATTGTCCATTTCCATGAAACATGACTATGAAGGTGATCCAATGTTAGAAGCACAATTCCAAAAAGATTTTGTTGTTTTTCTGCATGCATAAATCATGTCATCTCTTAGTCTATAGTTGGATCTTGCTCGGGGAAAAGCAAATCTTAAGTATGGGGTATTTTGATAACGTGATTTATGACGTTAGTTTAGGCATTGAATTAGATAGTTTTTCCCGTTATTCATGCACGGTTTGACATTAGTTCATGACGTTTACGCTTAATTCATGCATATGTCTAGAAAAGACGTCTACACGAGCTTTTGTCGGTTTTGTAGGTATTTCGGGGATCTTTTGGACATTAATCGATACATTCGAGGGTCAAGCCTCATGGTGGTACACATCCAAGGCTTTGAAGGAACATAATTGGACCAATGAAGGACACAAGGACCCTTATTGGTGCAAGCAATGGGGCAACTCATGGCTAGATGATCATAACAAGTCTCTGTTGAAGAAAATCGGACCAACACTCAAGAAAATCGGCCGATTTATTTGACTGGATCGATTTTTGGCCTTTGACAGCTTAAGCCACGTGTCCCACGATCTCTTTGTCCGGCCTTGCTCTTGGTGGAGAATATAAGTGGTCCTGCAAGCTGTTGGTGAGCATCCCCTCTCCCAGATTCTCTCACACACAGCTCATTCCATAGGAGGATAGACTTGGAGAAGAAGAAAAACTCTCTCAATTTGGAGGAAGAAGAAGAACACCAAACTTGGAGTGATAGTGAGTTTTTGAGTGATTTTGAGTGATTTTTGGAGTCTTTGATTGAAGAACTATTGGAAGGATTGTTAGGAATGTTTTGGAACTTCTTTTGAAGGGTTGTAAGTCTTGCTAAAACTTAGATCCAGCTGAGATTCATTGTTTTTACTTGCTTATCTTTCATCATCCATCTATGAAAACCATGTATGCTTGTGTGATGATTTTGGATCTTGAAATGCATACTATTGGCTAGTTTATTATGATTCTGGAGTGAAGGATTGATGGTTATGGCTTGGGTGATTATAGAATGGACTTATATGTTAGTTTAGGATGATTTGTATGCACAAAACCTAACCCAGGAAGAAAAATCGGCCTGTTCTTCAGGCAGATCGTCCGATTTAGTTATGATCCACCCGATTTTTCTCTCTATTGCTCTTTAATTGATGAATCTGTATGTTGAGATGTTAGGTTGTTTAAATCCTAGTGTTTATTAAGCATAATATGGCTTAGGGTCACCTAATGCTAGCAAACTAAGTGAGGGAAGAGACCTACCCGATGATTTCCGATCTTAGATACCTAAGATGATGAACCCTAGGTAGTAGTGAGCCTCATAAGCCGCTATTGGATTGAGTGTGCTAGGATTATTGCTTGAGACTTCCCTTTTCCAAGACTTACCCGGTAAGGAGAGGGTTGCCCCTTAAGTAGAGTCCGGTTTGTGTAGAATTCCTTACTTTAACCCCTTGAGACCTACCCGGTAATAGGAGTTTGATGCGGGATTAGTGAAGCGAGAGACTTACCCGGTAATTGCTTCCATTTGAGAAACACCCTTTCCCAACACCGCAGCTTTGTCCTTAGAATCTTTAGAACCTTGAGTCCAATGCCATAACCGGAAATCTTGACCTCTAGAATCCACTCTTCTCTCTTTGATCACATATTTTGTGCTTGTGTTACTTGTTTGTTTTGCTAGCTTGAGTTGTTAGTTTGATTCATTATCTTGCTTGATTTGTGATCTTTGCTTGATCACCACAAAAACCAAACCAAAAATATCATGATTTTCGTTTCTTTTATTTCTTTCTCTTTTCTTAGACTAGATTCACACTATCTATGACCATTTATTTGACTTGATTTCACCTTAGTCTTCGTGTTCGAACTCGGAATACTATCCCTACTACAAAACGTCCCGTACACTGCGGATTCGCTAGGAGTTAGGAGAAATATATCGAGTATAAATTTAAAACTTTTGTACTACACAATCTTAGCGTAACAAGGTACCTAAGGGTTGCATGGTTAGTGAATACAATTACCTTCACGCCAAGGAGATATTGTCTAAACTTCTCTAGTGCAAAAACCACCGCTAGCATTTTCTTCTCGGTGGTGGAGTAGTTTCTTTGAGATCCATTAAGCGTCATGGATGCATAATGGATGGCATGTGATGCTCTTCCATCATTTTGTCCTAGGACAACTCCTACAGCATAATCGTTGGCGTCACACATGATCTAAAATGGCTTCTCCCAATCCGGAGACCGGATGATCGGTGCACTAGTGAGGCATGCTTTCAAAGTGTCAAATGCCTTCTTGCAATCTTCATCCACTATGAAAGTTGTGTCCTTCTTGATTAGCTCACACAACGGCGCTGAGATCTTTGAAAAGTCCTTGATGAACCGCCGATAAAAACCTGCATGACCTAGGAAAGAACGGATTTCACGCACATTAGTAGGTTAAGGTAAACTTTGAATAACATCAACTTTTTCCTTATCTACTTCTATCCCTTTCGAAGATATTACATGTCCTAACACAATTCCTTGTTCAACCATAAAATGACATTTTTCAGAATTAAGAACTAATATGGTTTCTACGCATTTTTGAAGAACAAGTGTTAAGTGTCCTAACCATGCATCAAAACTATTTCCATGGACGATGAAGTCATCCATGAAAACTTCAATAAAATTCTCTATATATTCTGAAAAATACTTATCATGCACCGTTGGAAGGTGACGGGAGCATTGCAAAGTCCAAATGGCATTCTGCGGTACGCAAAAGTACGAAATGAACACGTGAAAGTTGTCTTTTCCTGATCTTCCGGAGCAATGGCTATTTGGAAATCGCCCGAATATCCATTCAAAAAGCAATAGTAGGGGTGACCTGCAAGACATTCCAACATTTGATCAATAAAGGGTAAAGGAAAGTGATCTTTACGCGTTACCGTGTTTAGTTTGCGGTAGTCGATGCAAACTCTCCAACCGGTTTGTGTCTTGCTCGGGACCATCTCACCGTATTGGTTCTCCAGCATGGTGATACCTCCTTTCTTCGGAACCACTTGGGTTGGACTAACCCACTTACTATCCGAGATTGGAAATATCATGTCCGCTTGGATGAGCTTCAATACCTCCTTCTTGACCACTTCCATCAGTGGCGGATTCAACCTTCGCTGGGGTTGCCTAGATGGTTTCGCCTCTTCGTCAAGGAGGATCCTATGCATACATGTGGAGGGATTAATCCCTTTGATATCCGCAATAGTCCATCCAAGAGCCGTCTTGTGCTCATTCAAAACCTTCACCAACTTCTCTTCTTGAATTGTTGACAACTTGCTAGAAATGATTACCGGCAAGGTGTTGTTTTCTCTTAGGAAACCATACTTGAGGTGTGGTGGAAGGTCCTTTAATTCCATCTCCGGTGCATGAACTATAGATGAAACAAGCTTCTCGCTTGGAGATAGTAAAGTGGGCCTAATGGCCAAAGTGGAGATAGGGAGCCTTTTGTACCCATCCAATTGAGCTAGGACTTCCTGCATGCTAGATGTTAAGGCATATTCTGAAATATGAATGTCAATATCATGCTCAATTATGTTTTCCAATTCATCCATGTCACATATATCAAAAACATCTTGAATAATAGGATCAATAATATCAATGACACAAAGAGAATGATCATCAATAGGGTGTTTCATTGCATCATAAATGTTAAACTCAACTACCTCTCCATCGAATTCCATAGTTAATTTGCCACTAACATAATCAATCTTTGTCCTAGCGGTTTTTAGAAAAGGCCTTCCCAACAATATAGGTGCAGCATGTGAGTCATTCTCCATATCTATCACAAAGAAATCAGTAGGAAAAATCAGATTATCTAACATCACTAATACATCTTCAATAATCCCTTTCGGGTAAACATCAGATCTATCAGCAAGTTGGACTACAATCCGAGTTTCAATTAGTGACCCAAAGCCAAGAGATTTATAGATGGAGTAAGGAAGAACATTGATAGAAGCACCAAGATCAAGCATACCCTTATCAAAACGGGTTTCCCCTATAACGAAAGTAATGCTTACCATGCTCGGATCACTACACTTCTTGGGCATTCGGCGTTGGAAGACAGTGGATACATGCTCACTAACTTGCACCTTTTGGTTGCCCTTCAGCTTCTGGTTCCTCTTGATGGTGCAAAGTTCCTTCTAAAAACGAGTATACTTAGGAACACTCTTCACAAGTTTAAGGAGAGGGATATTTACCTCGTATTTGGAACAGGTCTCAAAGATATCCTTATCCTCAATCACTCTACGCTGCTTTAGTGCCTCAGGAAAGGGAGCCGGTGGTTTTTCAGCATACAGAAAGGGGAAACTAGGACGGATGTAAGAATCCTCTTCTTCAGCAGAATCCTCTGTCGTCTTTTCCGTAGGGGCGAAAGGTTGTAGGCGCAGGGGTGGCTCGGGGGTTGTCACCGCAAGGGCGGCAACATCCAGCCGCAGGGGCGGCGTCTGCACAGAAGCCGACGTAGTTGTAACCGCAGGGGCGACTGTGGGGGCGTCAGACTCGTCAGAGGGTTTTTTCTTCACTTCTGTTGCTGGCTTTTGCTGGATTTGCTTCTCACTCCTTAATGTTAGAGCACTAACATTCTCTTTAGGGTTGACAACTATCTGGGAGGGCAAATTTCCAGAGGATCGAGCTTTGATCCTTGTAATGGCCTCCGCCATTTGTCCAACCTGTTTTTCAAGGTTCTTGATGCTAGACTCTGTAGTTTTGACATGGGTAGCAAAATGTTTAGTTAAAACCTGCAGCATATCCTCAGTGGATTGGGACTTACCTTGCCGGGGCTGCTGCTGGTTTTGTTGATCCCTCCATCAAAAATTTTATTGATCACGCCATTTTGGCATGTAATTTTGTGCATATGGATCGTTCCTTGGCCTTCGTTGTTGTTGTTGCATGTAGCCCAATGCGTTCACCTCAATATTGTCATATTAGACTTGAGGGCACATGTCTGCTGGATGGTACAGATCGGCATAAACTCCACATGCCTTGAGTTGTTGTGGAGTTCCCATCAAAGTCAATCTTTTTACCATCTCCTTCAGTTCGGTAATTTCCGTTGAAATCTCATTACGACTAGGATTGATAGCATGAACACCTCTTTTGGTAGAGGTCCTTCCAAAATTCCGAGTCCCTTCCGCTAATTCATGCATTTTCTCTAAAGCAAGGTCAGGAGTGGTGTTTAGAATATTAGCTCCACAAGCAACATCGACGATCCTCCTCTCATTGTCAAGCAAGCCATTGTACAAGTACAAGACTAGATCTTGGGTAGAATACCCATGGAAAGGACAGCTGGATCGGAGTCTTGCGAAACGCTCGAAATACTCATAAACAGTTTCGTTCGCCTCTTGCTCTATGTTGCTTATAGCTTTCTTCAAGCTATTTGCCTTCTTAGCTGGAAAATACTTCTCCAAGAACGCCTTATGGAAGTTCTCTCATGTGTCGATGCTACCGGACGGAAGATGGCGGTACCAATCATCCGCCCCATCCTTGAGCGTGAAACCGAACGTCCTCATCTTGATTTGTTCTTCTGTAATGTTGGCCGGCTTCATGCTCATACACACGGTATGAAATTTCTCAAGATGTTTGATGGGGTCTTCACCACTCAACCCATGGAAGGATGGAAGCAAGTCGATCAGCCCCGGTTTGAGCTCAAAGTTAACTCCTTCCCCTATTGGCGGTATGGTGACCGCAAGAGGATGTTGAGTCAAGTCCGGCTGCGTGAGTTGGTGATGAGTTCGGTCGGCCATCTCTTCACGAATTCGTTATTGTCTACGTTGTCGGATGTGCGTTCTCTCAAATTTTGGATCAAAAGGAACAAATCCGGAGTTAGTAGCACGAGTTTGAACCATAAAAACGGTCCAAACCAATAATCAATAATCAAAAGAAATCAAAACACAACTAAACTCCCCGGCAACGGCGCCAAATTTGGCGAGGCTAAAATCTGAGGTCGTTGTCTTTTAGCTTAATTCAAAGTAGAATTCCTAATGTTACACAAACAAGTTTGTGTATAGTGTAAGTAAGGGTCGAACCCAAGAGAGTTAAGTTGTAACCAATAAGCGGAGGGGGTGAATTGAATTGTAACAAGACAAAAGCACAAGAAAACAAGTAAAGATGTGATAAAACAATGGAGAAAAGAGCTACACTAGGTTGATTCTTAGCATGCAAACTACTTTGGTTGGTTCTTTTTATAAGTATTTCATCAATGTTCTCGTCTTGATCGTATATATGTGTTGAGCCAACCGACATCAACACAACTTAACAAGTTAATGATTCGTAAACCTACAAGAACAAGGCACAAGTTAGCTTTTAAATAAAGACAAAGAGATATAAAGAAAAGAATAAAATCATTAGACTTTTCTTTATATTTATATTCCTTTTCCTTTAAGCAATTACAACCAACTTTTACCTAAAGGTTTTCTACTAGATTAAGGACCCGAACCCGGAATCGATTAACCCTAGTTCTTTGCATGCAATTAGACACTTAAGGTGATCAAGCTAACTGGTAAGAAACATGCAATTGTTAATTAAAACACAAGGAATATAAAACATATAACTGAATAATACTTATATTATCAAAGACTTACAACCAAAGTAGTAATGCAGCGTCAAAACAGCCCAATGTAGCAAAGAGATTAGAAACACATTACACAAAGAAAATAAGCGAAATAGAGAGAAAATGGGATAAATGGTGGATGATTCTAGCAACTAGCCATGGTTCTATTTAGACTAGAAATGACACTAAATGGGAGTAAATGGTCATCCTAAACAGCCACCTTTATTGTCATAAAGGTGGTGTAAATAGCCAAAGTAAAGTCCGCTGGCGCTAAACCGCGGGGGCGGCCTTGTAGTGCCGCAGGGGCGGTTTAGGCCAAAACGCTTAGTGTTCTTCTTGTCCGCAGGGGCGGCGTGGCAATCCCGCGGGGGCGGGTCTTTAATGTTCTTCAAACGTCTGACTCTTCATCTTTGTGTTGCTTCTGATGTCGAGCCCCAGGGGCGGCCCAATGTCACCGCAGGGGCAGTGACACTGGCTCTTCGGCCTCACCGCTCCGTAGGTTGGTCCGCAGGCAGAGGCGCAGGGGCGCCGGCTTTGCTTCTTCAAGGTGAGTCACTGCAGGGGCGTCCAGAGGTGGCCGCAGGGGCGGTGACTTGCTTCGTTCCGGGCGCTGGCGAAGGTGCAGGCTTGTCTTCGTGAATGATCTTCAACTCCCTAGTGCTTCTAACATCTCTTTTGCTTCTTTTAGACTTCTTCTCGATTAAGATGTTAGCAACACAAACCGACTCTAATAAAATAAAAAGACGTTAAAAACTATCCTAATTGATAGAGATTCCATCACCTATCATATATGTTGATGTACGGACTAAAAGGCTCCGGAACTTTTGAGTTCTAGAACATTGACGGCGTTTTTAGTAAAATCAAACTCGTTGTTGGCGTTGTGGTCGTGGTTACGGTTGTGGTTGTAATTGTGGTTGTAAACGAGCGTTTTTTCAGATTGGTGGTTTATATAAAAACTCCTTATATGTGATTAGTTAACGTGTTCGGAATTAGTTTTGATTTTGATTAAAGACCAAAATACCTCTATTACTAATTGATAGCATGTATTATAGTCTATATTTTGGGACTTGTTTAGACGTTTTATCTTCAATAATCTACAAGTATGATGTATATTATGTGATTATGTTGTTATTTTATCTACCTTTATGGGAATCGAGGTCTACACCTAGTTTCGTTGTAATCGTAGGTAAAATGGCACATTTTGGAATGAAATGGAGCTATGGAACTAAAGAGTCATAGGAGCTACATTCTGGATCTCAAAGAAGAACACAAGAAGCAATGGAATTAATAAAGAAGATTTACTTTGGACTAGATTTGAGAGATTTCACATTCAATTGAGATTTACCTCGGTCAGCTACAATGTCACCTCGACCGAAGTGATCTTGAGGAGCGTCCCGACCGAGGCGAACACCCTACCGCCGGAGAGATCATATTTTTGGCTGAGATCTTTTGATTATGGAAAGAAGATATCTTATATTTTTGGGCTGGATTTCTGGAAGGAAGATTTTATTTTAGGGAGATCTATTTTAAAGATATGGATATATTTTATAGGAAATTATCTTTTTAAGATATTATTATCTTTGGAAGATAATTCTCCTATATAAAGGGTTGGATTTTCCACAATTCAGCCATCTTCGGATCTAATCATCTTATCATCGGATCTTTGGATCATCCATATTCCACACACAGCAGTTAGGAGATTTTTTGGAAGCTTGAAGGTTTAAAGATCAATCAAGGAAGGATTGATAGTTTGGAGTTAGCTTTAGAGGGAGTTTGTAAGACTTTCTTAGATTCCCTTTGGTTTATTGTCTTGTTCGATTTGTGATCCGAGGAACGCTGATTTGTTGTTTATTCAATTCAGTTACTAAGGCCTTTTTCTTAAGGTTTACTTGTTCGAATATTCATTCCTTTCCCTTTTATTCGATTATTGTTTTCATGATGATGAGTGGCTAAATTTCTAGTGAGATTCTAAGGTGATTGACTGAAAGTTGTGGGAAAGACGATGATAGAATGATCTTAATCCCAGTAGGATCCTGAAAGCTCGAGCCTTTAACCTTAACCCTAGAGTACCTTGCACAATCGATGAACATCTCGGCCAGGGTGGAACTTGACTGAACGAGGTGACCTTTTCTGATCCGAAACTGAGAGTTAAGTGTTTTAGTTTGCAAAATCCTATTCTTATGACATCTTTCCTGGTTCAATGCAAGCCTAGGATGAGACTTACCCGGTGATTCCTTTGTTTGTTTACCCAAGATCATAAGTGTAGGTAGTAAAGGTTTATCCTTTATTGGGGTTTGAGTGTGCCTTCATCCCATCTTTGTGAGTTAGCCTGAAACTTAACTAGTAAAGGTTGATTCTATTCCCTTAGGTGGTGTGTTGGTTTGAGATTATAGTTCCTTTCCTTAGTACCTTGAGACTTATCCGGTAATAGGAGCTTTGGTTTGGGATAGTGAGTAATGAGACTTACCCGGTAATCTATTCTAACCTTAGAAACACCTTCCATTTGCAAAACCTCAACTTTGTCCGCATTATCTTTTGAGATCTTGAGTCGGAACCACAACTAGATGTTGTAATCCCTAGAATCCGTATTTCCCCTTATTTGACCTTGTTATCATCTTTGATTACTTTAATTGCTTTTGTGGTTATTAGTTACATTGACAACCTATTCTTGCTTAGTCTCACCTAAGTCCCTGAGATCGACCCGTGAAATTCTTGCTTTTTATTACAATTGATTCGTACACTGCGGGTTCGCATCCTTGTTTTAAGCATACTTCTTGGGTTATAAATTTAAAGCTTGCACACACTGTTTGAAGCAATTGGTAGTGATTTTGGGGGAAAAAGAACTGAAAATCAGAGAGAAGAAATCGAACAGCACTTCACCTCGGTCCAGTCGAGTTGTGTCTCGGCCGAGGTGTTCTTCAGTCTGTCAGACCGACCGAGGTGCTTTTCTGTCAACAGATATGAGTTCTCGATCTAATCGCCAGCTAGTTCTGAGAGATGCTCCCAGTGGTTCTTCTACTTCCCCTTCTATCCCGGTGATTCATGAGCGTCACCAGGCGGACTTTGATCGCATATGTGGGCGCCCCGTAGTTGCCCCGCGTTTTCTAGATGTTCTAGCCTTTGAGTTCCTTCACGTGGTGGAGGACTTGAAGAAGATGATTTCCATGGTAGGGCTGGAGCAGTTTATGGAGATCCGAGCTCCAACCTACCTTGAGCCGACCATGGAGTTTGTGATTTCTGTCACTCACATGCCTGAGAGGAACAACATCAAGTACCGGTTGCTAAATCGGAACTACATTGTACCCATGTGAAAACTCCACCTTGATTGAAATGGTTTACAGGTGTTGATGATGATGGAAGACTTCACAAAAATATAAGCAGTTGGATACACTAACAATATACTTGATTATATTTCTAGATATTCGGTTGCTTTGAATTTAATGCAGGTACAACAATGCATATGTCAAGGGCCTTGAGATTAGTTTCAAGGGCCTTGAAGTATAATTCTAAGGACGAAGGAAGATGGCGAATACAAAGGAAGATATTAAGAGCCTTGGAGTTATAAGAATGCAAAACAAGAATTCAAAATACGCATCTAGACTTTTTCATAAGATTTTGATAAGAATCCAGCCGAAGATCTCGTCAACTACAAAATCATCGAAGATCTTAAATGAAGAAAAGAGAATCTTTTCATAAGATTTTCTTAAACAAACTCAACGGCAACAACATCTTCTCTTCACATAGAACACTAGAAGATCGGAGTAAAAGATCAACGTGTTAATAGGGGTTGTAGTTTTATAACTTCTAACTTATCTCCGAACAAGAAAACGACCTTCATGGAAATGAAGATTCACCTTCAACGGTCATCTTCACAACGGCTAGAAGACCTTTCCATTGAATAGTATAAATGAAGATGATGGTCGAAGAAGAAAGATACACAAGCCTACATCGTTAAATATCTTCTACATCTTCAAGCAACTAGATCATCTTCATTCATTGTTTTTCTTTCTCTCATTCAAAAATCTTTATTCCCTTAGATAGAGATAACACTAGAGCTCCATTGGAAGATGTAAATAGTGTTATATTAGAGTGTGTGTTACTCTGCGAAGTAACTAGGCTATTATAGCTAGGTTAAGAGTTGGAGCTAGATCGTAGCGTTGGCTACAGTGAGAGAAGAAGGGGATTTCTTCTAGTTTGTATCTAGGACTCTTTGAAGCTGATAATAGATAGTTAGATCCTACGGATATACCCTGGGACGGAGAGTAGGCTATTTAGAGCCGAACTTCGTAAACATATCCTCGTGTTAATCTTTTCAATTCCGTACCATATATACTTTACTGTGACTAACTTTGTTTTGCAGGAGCAAGAAGTCAATGCCCTTGAAAGGAGTTTCAAAGCCCTTGAAATCAAAGTTTCACAAAGAGCACAGATTGACATCAAGACCCTTGAAAGAGGTTTCAAGGCCTTGAGATTTGGGTTTGCGAAAAGTTCCCATACTCTATTCAATCCCCCTTCTAGAATATTATTTATCCTATTTATATCACCTACCGGTTCTTCAATTGGTATCAGAGCTAGACTCACGTTTATTGATTTAACCATCAGTGAGACTAATCATGAATCCTGTAGGTGATGGTGGATTTGCTCAAGGAAGATCCTCATCCCGACCACCACTTTTCTGTGGCAACAACTTCGCTCATTGGAGAGCATTCATGCGTATGTTCATTATTGACCAGGATATGGAACTTTGGAGCATTACTCAAAATGGACCCAAAATTCCAATGACCACGGTTGAAGGCGTACAAGTCCCAAAGAAGGAAACAGACTTCACACAGGCTGACTTGGACAGTGTGTCAAAGAATTACAAAGCTATGAATCTACTTTACTGTGGATTAGATGCTAATGAATTCAACCGGATCTCATCATGCAAAAGCGCGAAAGAGATATGGGACAAGCTTGTTGTTACTTACGAAGGAACAAGTCAAGTCAAGGAGACAAAGATTAGCATCTTCCTCAGACAATATGAGCTATTCAAGATGAATCCAAATGAAATAGTCAAAAAGATGTTCACAGATTCACTAAGATAGTGAAAAATCTGGACTCGCTGGGACAGATCTTCACTAATGAGGAAAAATTAAGGAAGGTTCTAAGGAGCTTACCTAAAGCAAAGTGGGGACCAAAGATGACTACAATTGAAGAAGCTCAAAATCTCACAACTCTTCCTCTTGATGATTTACTCGGAAAACTCATCGCACAAGAAATGGTTCTTGGTGAAGAAGATGGAGAACTCCCATCCAACTCCAAGAATTTGGCATTAAAATCCAAAAGAGATGAGTTACCATCTGAGGAAGAAGATAGTGATGATGACGATGAAGAAGATGCAATCGCCATGATCTCAAAGGGTCTCGCAAGAATTCTCAAGCTAAAGAAACAATCGGCTACCAGAGAATTCTCACGAGCATCAAAACCCCGAGGTAAGTTTTCTAACCCTAATAAGAAAACAAGAGTACTGAATTGCTTTGAATATGGAGAAACAGATCATCTGGTAAAGGATTGTCCACAAAAGAAGAGGACCAACTTCAAGAAAAATGATCGAAAAAAGAAAGCTATGGTTGCTTCATGTAGTGATTCAGAATCATCAAATGAAAAAGAACAAGCAAACTTGTGTCTTATGGCTGATCATGAAGATGACTCAAATCTGTACATCGACAATATGGTAAGTACTATTTTATCTCAACCTGATATTGATCTTAAACAATTCTTTAAAGATATTATCTTAAGTGATAAGGAACATAGAATAAGGATAAATTCTTTAACAGATAAGCTTAATGAACAAGATAAACAATTGAGAGAAATGTCTCTGGAGATTGAAAATCTTAACACAGAAAAGGAAGAACTTGATGACAATATCAAGGCCTTGGAATCAGAAAATCTGATTCTCAAGGACAACCTCTCCTCTCTACATCGAAATTATATCGACCTAGAGAAAGAGAAAGTTGACCTGACATTAATGTGTCAAGACCTGAAGGCATCACTCATTAAGTTTACTCGTTCAAAAGATAATCTAGAAAGAATGATGGGTGAACAACAATCTTCCCTTAACAAAAATGGTATTGGATATCATAAAAGCTTTCCTAGAAAACCTACCACCACTTTTGTTATGGCCAAAGGAAGCACTCATATGTCTACGTGCTTCTATTGTTGTAAAAAGGGTCATGTTAAATCCACATGTCCTTATAGAAGAAATGATCCTTATATTATTAGAAACACCTATCCTTTATGTCTAAGGAAACATGTCAAACAAATCTGAGTTCCTAAAGGTACTAGACCACCAAACATGATCGAGCCTGAGTATGAACCAAAATATGTCATATGGTCGAGCCGGAAAGGTTGATGTTTGTTGTTTTCCAGGATATCACCAAGGTAAACGAGCACAAATGGATACTAGATAGTGGTTGCTCAAGACACATGAGTGGAAAAAGTTCGTTATTCTCAGATTTAAAGAAGCAATCATCCGGAACTATTACTCTTTGTGATAAAGGAAAATGTGACATAATTGACATTGGTAAAATTTGCTATAATTCATCCAACTTTATTGATGATGTTTATTTAGTTGATGGCTTGAAATATAATTTGCTGAGTATTTCTCAAATTTATGATAAAGGTAATAAGGTTATATTTGATTCAGAAAAATGTGTAGTTCAAAACATAAAAACGGACGAAGTATTGCTTACTGCTCCTAGATGTAACAATGTTTATTCTTTGAGTATTAACCAAGTTGCAGGAACAAAGTTAAAATGTCTAAAGGCCTTGACTGATGATCCAAGGCTTTGGCATAGAAGACTTGGTCACGTAAGCATGCACACCATGCAAAAGTTAACTTACAAAAGATTTGGTACGTGGTTTGCCAAACCTAAATTTCAAGGCTGGTGATCTTTGTAAGGCATGTACACAAGGTAAACAAACAAGAAGTTCTTTCAAACCCAAGAAAGCTGTAAGTTCTTCTCGACCCATTGAACTTTTACACATGGATCTTTGTGGACCTATGCTTGTCAAATCTCCCAGAGGAAAACTATACATTCTTGTTATAATGGATGATTTTCTCGCTTTACATGGATTTCTTTTCTACGTGAAAAATCTGAAGCTTTGTTTGAGTTTTCAAAACTATGTAAGGAGTTACAAAGCTTGAAAAATCTACCAATCGTTTCTATAAAAAGTGATCATGGTAGAGAATTTGATCAATTAAAATTTGATTTATTTTGTGCAAAATATGGTATTTCTCATAATTTTTCAGCTCCTAGAACTCCTCAACAAAACGGAGTTGTGGAACGCAAGAATCGCACTCTTAAGGATATGTCTAGGGCAATGCTTTTAGAAAACAATCTACCAAAGAGCTTTTGGGCTGAAGCAGTAAACACTACAAATTATATCTTAAACAGATGTTTAATTCGCCCTATTTTGAAAAAGACTCCTTATGAACTTCTTAAAGGTAGAAAATCAAATATTTCATATTTCAAACCCTTTGGATGTACTTGTTTTGTTCACAACAATGGAAAAGACAATCTTGGGAAATTTTATGCACGTAGTGATGAAGGTATATTCATTGGATATGCCTCAAACAACAAAGCTTATCGAGTATATAACAAACGTACCAAAATTGTTGAGGAAGGCATTCATATTATTTTTGATGAAAGCAATGATGGTACTTTGAGTGAAAGTTTTGCAGACTTAGACCTGAATCAAAGAGAAGATCACATTTCGGATGAAGAGGAAGATCCTAAAGACAAAGACAAAAATATGCAGGAAAAGATTCAAGATATCAAAGAAAATCCTCAAGACCTTGAAACACACCTTCAAGATCTTGAAACTGGAAACTGTGAGAACAGAACTCCACTTCAAGGGCTTGAAACCCAACTTCAAGGCCTTGAGATTGGAACAGCAGGAAATATACAAACGGTACCTGAATCTAGTCAAACATATACAGCTCAACCTTCAGGATCTATTTCATCTTTTAAAAGAAGAAAAGTTCAACACTCCTCATATCATCCACAAGAAAATGTAATCTCATATCCAAATTCCGGAGTTTACACTAGATCTAAAGTAAACAATCTTTGTGCATTCTCCGCCTTTGTATCACTGATCGAGCCAAAGAACTACACTCAAGCTCTTCAAGAACTAGATTGGATCATAGCCATGCAAAATATATTGAATGAGTTTGAGAGGAACAAGGTATGGACTCTTACTTCAAGACCAAAGCATCAATCAATTATTGGCACAAAATGGGTCTTCAGGAACAAACTGGGTAAAAGTGGCAAAATCATATGAAACAAAGCACGACTTGTAGCACAAGGCTATAACCAGAAAGAAGGTATTGATTATGAGGAGACTTTTGCTCCGGTTGCTAGGTTAGAAGACATACGTATGCTACTTGCATTTGCATCCTTCATGAACATAAAACTTTTTCAAATGGATGTAAAGTGTGCTTTCCTAAATGACTTCTTAGAAGAAGAAGTCTATGTTGCTCAACCTCCTGGTTTTGAAAATGATGATTTTCCAGATTATGTTTTTAAATTAGACAAAGCTCTTTATGGTCTTAAGCAATCTCCTCAAGCTTGGTATGAAAGATTGTCTAAAGATCTTCTTGAAAATAGTTTTAAAAGAGGTTTAATTAATAAAACATTGTTTATCAAAACTAGAGGCAATGACATACTAGTAGTACAGATCTATGTTGATGATATATTATTTGGTGCTACTAACGATTCTCTTTGCAAGGAATTTTCAGATATTATGTGCAGGGAATTCGAAATGAGCTTAATGGGAGAATTAAATTTCTTTCTTGAACTTCAAGTGACATAGGCAAAGAAAGGAATTTTTCTCAATCGAAGCAAGTATACTAAAGACTTGCTTAAAAAGTACAAAATGGATCAATCTAAGGTTGCAAAGATTCCTATGAGTTCAACACTTTCGCTAGATCATGACAAAAATGGCAAAAGTGTAGTACAAATGGAGTATAGAGGTATGATCGGTTCATTGTTATATCTAACTGCAAGTCGTCCTGACATTATGTTTAGCGTGTGCATGTGTGCAAGATTTCAAGCTGATCCTAAAGAGTCACACCTGATTATTGTGAAAAGAATTTTTCGGTATCTAAATGGCACTAAGGATCTAGGGTTATGGTACCCACGTCAAATCTCGTTTCATCTTGTTGGCTATTCAGATGCAGACTTTGCAGGTTATAAGGTTGACAGAAAGAGTACTTTTGGATGTTGTCAATTCGTAGGGTCATCCCTAATCAGTTGGCACTCCAAGATACAAAATTCTGTTGCACTATCCACAACTGAAGCTGAGTATATAGCGGCTGGAGCCTGTTGTGCTCAAATCCTTTGGATTGCTCAACAACTTCGTGATCTTGGCTTTGATTTAAAAGGTATTCCTATTAAATGCGATAATACTAGTGCTATTTCTATAACTAAAAATCTTGTGTAGCATTCAAGAACTAAGCATATTGATGTGAGGCATCACTTCATTCGTGATCATGTTGAAAAAGGTGATGTTTTGATTTCTTTTATCTCAACTAACTAGTAGCTTGCAGATATCTTTACCAAGCCTCTTCCTGAGGAACAATTTAATTTTATTAGATTAGAGCTTGGTATGCTAAACAAGGAAGCATTAACCTAGGGGGAGTTAACAAGTTTTAATTATCCTACGTATGCAGCCCAATTGATGTTTTCAAAGGCCTTGAAATGAAATTCAAGTGGACCTTGAAACATATTTCAGGGTATAAAAATGATACGGATCTTTTAAGAGTTAATATCTTTTAGATATTTTAATTTAAAAAAAAATTTCAAAAAAAAAAGATTTGCAGTTAAGATTTCTAAAGCCAAATCTTTTCAAAGAATTATTCTTTCATTCTTAAAAAGGATTTTCTTGTAGTCTTTCACACAAAAACCCTATTTCAAAATTCTTTGATTCCTCTCAGGGCACCCAGAAGCAAGCGGTCTGCTCATCAAACTCTCAAACAAAAAGATAAGGAGTCTTCGATTGAGAAAAGAGAGAATTTTTCTGAAAATCAAGATATATCTCATATGACTGCTCGTCCTTCCTCATGGTTCATTAATTTTCAAGCATCTGGATCTTGGCTGGATGGGTTTCATAATCGACAACTATGTATGTGCGACTTGGTAGATATTGACTTTCTGAATTCACTCAAGATGTCTTGTATTGATAAGCTGAAGAACTCAACGATCTAGAATGTCCTAAACCTTGGAGATTTTGCTTTTCCAAGACTTACGAGACTGTTTTATGTTAATCTCATCACAAAAAGGGATAAAAGATGTATCACCCTTGAATCTTCAGTTAAAGGTACTCCGATTTCACTCAATCCTTCTTCTATCTTAAGTGAGATCTTTGGAATTCCTACAGATCTGGCATTTGACTATCCTTCAAAATCAGAGAGTGTTAATATTACTAAGGAAAAATTTCTAGTTCCAAATTCTACCTCCCGTCAATTGACTCATACATCTTTAACCCTAGAGGCAAAAATACTGTTCACTATACTGGTTAGATGTGTTATTCCTCGTGCAAACTCAAGAGAGTTGTTGACGGATCAAATTCTGGAATTAATTCATCTGATTATGACTGAGGTAGCTATAGATGTACCTACTTTGATTCTCAACCACAGTTGCATTCTGTAAATTCCAAGAGATTCATTCCTTTACCTTATGGAAATTTTCTGCCTAAAGTCTTTGAGTATGATATAATTGATACATCTGCTGAGGTAAGACAGTCTATTAACAGCAAAATTGATGAAAATTGCTTAGAACGTCTGAGTATTGAGAAAACTCTTACACGAACATGGATTCTAAAAGGAAAAGGAGTTACTCAGAATGAAGAAGCAAAATCTACTCTCACTCCAAAAATCCAATTAGATGGTTGTGAGAAACAAATAGCTTGTCCTAGTCGTGAAATATCTGATTTTAAGTTTGATGCAGAGAGGAGAATGGATGCCAATTTTGAGTTGTTAGCCACTATAAATGCCAAAATTCAATGAAATGTATTTGATGAACGCTCTTACACTAACTACAATGGGAAGTATTTTGCCCATACCTGAAGATGTGGCTCAACATACTCAAGAACAGGTTGAGAATGTGCTGATGAATTGTAAAAGGCGTGTACAGAATAAGTTTATTATGTATCCAACTCATGAGGATCCAATGTTCTTACCTATAGTTGAGTATGAAGTTGTTAAACAATGAAGAGCTGCAGAAAAGAGAAGACGTATGGAAACTGAAATGGATGACTGGCGTTATAAGAAATCCTCATCAAAAGGCAAGAGAAAGTTCTATGAGGGAATTTAAACGGTTTGACTTTGTTTTGGAAATACAATTTTTTTTTGGGTCTATAATCATATGTTTTTCAACTCCTTGTTTTGACTGCTTTTCCTCCCTAGTTGAAAGACAAAGGGGGAGCAATATGATCCGACATTCCAATATACTGCATTCTGCATTTTAGTTTTTGAGGTTTTCATATGCATCGCTACACTAACAAATGCAGGTACGAAAATTTGTGTTGTCTTCCATCAAGGGGGTGATTGAAAACTGCACCTTGATTGAAATGGTTTACAGGTGTTGATGATGATGAAAGACTTCACACAAATATAAGCATTTGGATATACTAACAATATACTTGATTATATTTCTAGATATTCAGTAGGTTTGAATTTGATGCAGGTACAACAATGCATTGTCAAGGGCGTTAAGATTAGTTTCTAGGGCCTTGAAGTATAATTCTAAGGACGAAGGAAGATGGCGAATACAAAGAAAGATATCAAGAGCCTTGGAGTTATAAGAATGCAAAACAAGAATTCAAAATACGCATCAAGACTTTTCCAGAAGATTTTGATAAGGATCCAGCCGAAGATTTCAGCCGAAGATCTCGTCAACTACAGAATCATCGAAGATCTTAAATGAAGAAAAGAGAATCTTTTCATAAAATTTTCTTAAACAAACTCAACGGCAACAACATCTTCTTTTCACATAGAACACGAGAAGATCGGAGTAAAAGATCAACGTGTTAATAGGGGTTGTAGTTTTACAACTTCTAACTTATCTCCGAACAAGAAAACGATCTTCATGGAAACGAAGATTCACCTTCAACGGTCATCTTCACAACGGCTAGAAGACCTTTCCATTGAAGAGTATAAATGAAGATGATGGTCGAAGAAGAAAGATACACAAGCCTACATCGTTAAATATCTTCTACATCTTCAAGCAACTAGATCATCTTCATTCGTTGTTTTTCTTTCTCTCATTCAAAAAGCTTTATCCCCTTAGAGAGAGAAAACACTAGAGCTCCATTGGAAGATCTAAATAGTTGTATATTAGAGTGTGTGTTACTCTGCGAAGTAACTAGGCTATTATAGCTAGGTTAAGAGTTGGAGCTAGATCGTAGCGTTGACTACAATGAGAGAAGAAGGGGATTCTTTTAGTTTGTATCTAGGACTCTTTGAAGCTGATAATAGATAGTTAGATCCTAAGGATATACCCTGGGACGGAGAGTAGGCTATTTAGAGCCGAATTTCGTAAACATATCCTCGTGTCAATCTTTTTAATTCCGCATCATATATACTTTACTATGACTAACTTTGTTTTGCAGGAGCAAGAAGTCAAGGCCCTTGAAAGGAGTTTCAAAGCCCTTGAAATCAAAGTTTCACAAAGAGCACAAATTGATATCAAGGCCCTTGAAAGAGGTTTCAAGGCCTTGAGATTTGAGTTTGCGAAAAGTTCTCATACTCTATTCAATCCCCCTTCTAGAGTATTATTTATCCTATTTATATCACCTACCGGTTCTTCACCATGGATCAGTTCCGAGAGATATTTGGCTTCCCGACCCCGACAGTGACCGACTTTCCTTCCCGAGCGGTGGCTCGACAGTTCTAGGGACAGATTGCCCATGTGGTGGAGCACACAGACAGATGGAGACCTGGAGACTCCAAGGAGCGCATTATCTTTCATTTTGCTTTCCGTCTAGCCTATCGTATTTTTAGTGAGACTCTTCTGGCGCGTATTGAGATGCCCCAGAAGATCAGACAAGGAGAGTTGTTGAGCCTGTTCTGCATGGTTACTAGAGGAGTGCCTGACTTTGGAGGCATGCTAGCTGAGGATCTACACCGGATCAAGGGCAAGGCAAAGGGAGATATTTGTTGTGGAGGACTAGTGACTCATATCGCTACAGTTATGGGTCTAGATTTGACTACTTGTACATTGGTGGCGGCTGCAAAGCCGCTTGGACTTCAGGAGATGATCACGAGGAGGATACTGGTTCCTCGTGGCCTCACTACACCATACGTAGCTATGCCTTGGGAGCAGACTGCCCCTCAGGGTATCCTATGGTCAGACCAGTTTACAGTTTTCGATCCACAGTACTGGTCTTCCGCTTGGCTGCCCTATATAGAGGATGCGAGAGATGTTGGACCCGCTGTAGAGGAGGAGGAGTATGATGATGGCGGAGCTGCCATGGAGACTAGTACAGATACAGCCGGCCCTAGTGTACCAGTTGTCGATTTAGACGGCGAGGCTACAAAGGAGGAGGCAACTGCAGCACCATCACGACCTGCCCGGCGTAGAGTCCGCAGACAGAGAGATCCCATAGCTCACCGACGGATTCATGAGTTGACGGATCAGATGATCGACTCTTACGCAGCCTTGTCATTGGAGATGATGGAGCTTAGAGAGAGTCAACACTACCAGCAGAGGATGATGGAGATCCAGCTTCAACACACTATGGGTTATCCGTTTGACCCATCTCAACATCCCTTCATCCCATACCCACCACCACCACCAGCGGATCAGGACTAGAGCAGCATGGACTTTCTTTATTATTTATTTTTGCAGCTCAGCTATGTCCGGTGAGTTCTCTTGTTTTAGACTTATTTTGACCCATTGGGACAATGTGTCCCAAGTATGAGGTATATATGTGTATGATTTGACATTGTGTATGCTTGTATGACTCAAGTTGGATATTTATGATTTTCTTTATGGTCTATGTGTTTATCTGAGATTACATGCATGCATACAGGTTATTTGTTTGAGAAAAACGTCAAAAAACTAGTTTAAGAAAAAAAATTTATGACCTCGACCGGGATGATTTTGACCAAACGAGGTATAGCACCTCGGATGACTTAGAACACCTCGACCGAGGCGGTTTAACTGAGAGATTTTTCGAAACGTTTTGTGTTTCTATTCTGGATATGACCTTAGTGATGATTTTGTTTGTAGATTGGTTTTGAAATCTATATGCTTGAAAGGTTTTATGATATGTTTAAGTTGCAAATTGCTTTGTTTGAAATTTTGGCAAGTTTTATACTTTGTTTTTATCCAAATTATGTTGAATTTGAAGGTTGACACCATATTATGAGTTCTCTCACTTTCTTCCTGGGATGATTAAGGCAATTCATTCTCTTATCTTCTTCTTCTTGATCATGCTTTAGCCCCTCATATACATATTTGTCTCCCTTTACCTATCCGGGAATTTGGAAGCAAGCAAAGAAAAGCAAGTGAAAGTGAAGTTGAGATGTTGGATGAAAGTTTAGAAAGAAAGAAATAGGTTTGGGGAAGTCAATCATGATGATGAGTAACTCGGCACCATTCACATAGCCAGGTGTTTGTGTCTTGCCAAATTCGGATTGACCGATATTCCTTACGGGTCATGGTATGTGCATCAAGGGTTTGAAGCATCTCGAGAAATTGATGATTGCTGATCTCTTAGGCTTCGGTTATTGTGCACCTCTGTCCATGCATCCCAAAAAGTAAAGTAAAAAATAAGCAAAGCTTATTGGTGGATGATGTTGAGTTTCAAAGGAAGTGAAGTAAGATCCTTTTCCCGGATTCTAGCACCACATTCCCTATATACATCCCACCCTGACACGTTTCTTGACCTCTTTTGGAAGCCCTTGAGACCTCGAGCTTGTTGATTAACATGGTGGTTTAAACTGGATTATACATGATTAATTTCGATAATTATGATTTATTATGCATTCTATGATTTTATGCAAAGATGAAAAATTTTCTTATATTTATAAAATGTTTTGATCATGTTTTGATTTTATTTGCCATGAATCATTCTCTTAGAGTGATCTATAAGTGGAGCACACCACCAAAAATGTTTTGAAATACTTTTCATTGATCTTTATGACCAATAATCCATTATATCTTGTACTTAAGATTTGGAACTTGCTTGGGGATAAACAAGGGACAAGTATGGGGTATTTTGATAGCATGTATTATAGTCTATATTTTGGGACTTGTTTAGTCGTTTTATCTTCAATAATCTGCACGTATGGATGTTTATTATGTGATTATGTTGTTATTTCATCTACCTTTATGGGAATCGAGGTCTACACCTAGCTTCATTGTAATCGTAGGTAAAATGACACATTTTGGACTGAAATGGAGCTATGGAACTAAAGAGTCATAGGAGCTACATTCTGGAGCTCGAAGAAGAACTCAAGAAGCAATGGAATTAATGAAGAAGATTTACTTTGGACCAGATTTGAGAGATTTCACATTCAGTTGAGATTCACCTCGGTCAGCTACAGTGTCACCTCGACCGAGGTGATCTTGAGGAGCGTCCCGACCGAGGCGAACACCATGCCGCCGGCGAGATCATATTTTTTGGCTGAGATCTTTTAATTATGCAAAGAAGATATCTTATATTTTTTGGCTGAATTTCTGGAAGGAAGATTTTATTTTAGGGAGATCTATTTTAGAGATATGGATATATTTTATAAGAAATTATCTTTTTAAGACATTATTATCTTTGGAAGATAATTCTCCTATATAAAAGTTGAATTTTCCACAATTCAGCCATCTTCGGATCTGATCATCTTATCATCGGATCTTTGGATCATCCATATTCCACACACAGCAGTTAGGAGATATTCTGGAAGCTTGAAGGTTTGAAGATCAATCAAGGAAGGATTGATAGTTTGGAGTTAGCTTTAGAGGGAGTTTGTAAGGGAGTTTGTAAGACTTTCTTATATTCCCTTTGGTTTATTATCTTGTTCGATTTGTGATCTGAGGAACGCTGATTTGTTGTTTATTCGATTCAGTTATTGAGGCCTTTTTCTTAAGGTTTACTTGTTCGAATATTCATTCCTTTCCCTTTTATTCGATTATTGTTTTCATGATGATGAGTGGCTAAATTTCTTGTGCGATTCTAGGGTGATTGGCTGAAAGTTGTGGGAAAGACGATGATAGAATGATCTTAATCCCAGTAGGATCTTGAAAGCTCAAGCCTTTAATCTTAACCCTAGAGTACCTCGCTTAGTCGATGAACATCTCGGCCGGGGTGGAACTTGACTGAACGAGGTGACCTTTTATGATCCGAAACTGAGAGTTAAGTGTTCTAGTTTGCCAAATCCTATTCTTATTACACCTTTCCTGGTTCAATGCAAGCCTAGGATGAGACTTACCCGGTGATTCCTTTGTTTGTTTACCCAAGATCATAAGTGTAAGTATTAAAGGTTTATCCTTTATTGGGGTTTGAGTATGCCTTCATCCCATCTTTGTGAGTTAGCCTGAAACTTACCCGGTAAAGGTTGATTCTATTCCCTTAGGTGGTGTGTTAGTTTGAAATTATAGTTCCTTTTACTTAGTACCTTGAGACTTACCCGGTAATAGGAGCTTTGGTTTGGGATAGTGAGACTTACCCGGTAATGTATTCCCACCTTAGAAACACCTTCCCTTTGCAAAACCTCAGCTTTGTCCACATTATCTTTTGAGATCTTGAGTCGGAACCACAACTAGATGTTGTAATCCCTAGAATCCGCATTTCCCCTTATTTGACCTTGTTATCATCTTTGATTACTTTAATTGCTGTTGTGGTTATTAGTTACATTGACAACCTATTCTTGCTTAGTTTCACCTAAGTCCCTGAGATCGACCCCTGAAATTCTTGCTTTTTATTACAATTGATCTGTACACTGTGGGTTCGCATCCTTATTTTAAACATACTTATTGGGTTATAAATTTAAAGCTTGCACACACCGTTTGGAGCGAACACTAAAACCCTAGTTTCTCCATCAACCCACTTGTCCATTCATTAATGGTGATTTCCAGTTTCTCACGTATGTTGATTCACCCCTTTCTTCTCACACTTTGCCTTCATCTCCAATTTTGAAAAATAGAAGCGAAGGAGAAGTTTAGGCCCCGGATCGGTATCGAAATCCGACGGAAGACTGGCATCGCTAGTGACAATCGAAGATTTTGAAGTCAATACTAATAGCCACCATCATTAATGGAAGAAAAACCCAAAATTTGAACAAAACCACAAACACTAAAACAAAATCCAAAACTTTAACTGCATACCATCGAATAATGCATGTCATAATTGAATCTAAAGAAAACCCCCCAATGCCATAACTAAACACACCCTATTCATTTTGGAGATCCAGAGGTACGAGCCTATAGAACATATCCTGTTCAAGTAAGGCCGTGTTTTTCGAAACAAACTCTATGAACGTAACGAGAGCTCCAACACGCCAATGAACGCGTCACTGAATTTCTAGGCTTCTAATTTAAGCAACACATACGGATACACATGCTCTTATGAACGTAACGAGAGCTCCAACACGCCAATGAACGCGTCACTGAATTTCTAAAGCTCAACTTATTATTACACGACAACATGAATAATAGGCTGGATATTTACTGATTATACAAGATCTAACCCTTTTTTTCAACAAGAAATCAGCAAGTAATGAAAAGAATCATATCACAAAATTATACACTAAAAAACAGATCTATTTTTGGAACTTCTCAACCTTATTTCATCGTAGAGGGACCTCCTCCCTGCTTTTAGGAGTCCATTTTCCAATTTCGCATGTGTGGCAGAGCTCAGCTTAATACCACGATCAATCATATCTTTTGCATACTTAACTGCTTCAGGAATCAATTTATGATCCATTAACCCCTTGATCAGTATATTCCCCAGATCAGCCAGGTCTCTTTCGTACTGCAACATGAACTTCCAGCACTTGATGGCACCGTAAGGATCTCCCCTGTCCAAACACATCCTCCCAGCAGCAATACAATTGCTATGGCTAGGAGGACACTCGTTCTTTATCATCTCATTGAAAATCATCATTGTGTCCTTGGGCTTTCTACATTTGGTAAATGAAGAAAGCAAGATGTTGTAGGTATGAGAATCAGGATATGCTCCGTCAGATACCATTTCATCAAGAAACCTCAAGGCTATATCAGGGTTATCAAGATCACAATGCAAGGAAATCATCAAATTGTACAGACGCGTATTTGGCCTCGTGATGACGTTTCTCATAGTCATTGCCTCCCAAAGCAGAGAGGCCCCTCTTGCATCCTTCTTTCTAACACACTCCTCAAGAGCAAAACTAAAGAATCTAAACCCTGGGGTAAGCCTTCTCTCCCTCAAGCTATTAAAGAGCTTCATAGCCTCGTGCAGCCCATTCGGCCCTTTGAGCAAGGTACACAAAAATGAACCATAAGCAGGCACGTTACTAGGGTCCCAACCAATCTCAGACACCATATCCCCAAATGTACGCCTAGCAGAACCCACATCTCCTTCACTCTCCCAACCCTCCAACAAGATGGCATAGCTATCGGAATCCGGCTTAATTTCATTCTTGATGGTTGTCAAAAACTCATCAGCTTTTGCAGTCTTCCCATTCCTACAAATTGCGCTCAAAAGCGAGTTCAATGCCACAACATCCCTGGGACAACCATACTGTTCCATTAGGTC
This sequence comes from Fagopyrum homotropicum, assembly GCA_033239125.1. Classification (NCBI taxonomy): domain Eukaryota; kingdom Viridiplantae; phylum Streptophyta; class Magnoliopsida; order Caryophyllales; family Polygonaceae; genus Fagopyrum; species Fagopyrum homotropicum. Next base: position 95,198,729 of record BSWB01000007.1, on the reverse strand, counting down.
AAATGCTCTAAAAGCCTCGTGTGTGCTATCAGCCCCTGCATAACTGCTAAAAACAGAAGCAAACGTTGCTAATGAGAGCAAACCTCTGCTTCTCATGGAATTAATTGCATCCCACATTGCATCAAACAGTGAATTCTTTCCTAGCATATCTACAAGTAAGTTCCATGTATATGGACTGTGTTCGTCATTCAATTGTGAACCCGCCCACTTGAAAAACTTCACGGCGGAAGAAGGGTGACTATATGACAACTTGAGAATCTCTTCTGTGTCCTGTTGAGAGATCCGTATTTGCGTATCCTCCAAGGCCTTGTCGACATTCGAAAGAGGGGTGTTTGCGATAATTTCACAGAGAAGCCTAAGATTTGGGGCAAGATCAGGGCGTTCGAGGAAAGAGATGAATTTTGCGGGCGTACCTTTTTCTCTATTCAGGCTATGAGGGTCGGATTGAGACCTGCTGATGTCTCCGTCGTGATTGTTGTGGTGGTGCCGTAAGCCGCGCTGGCGCTTCTTTCTATGATTTTGGTTGTTGGATGGTGACGATCGAGAAGAATGATTTTCACGAGAGCGGGAGCGCTTATTAATCTTGCTCATCGTTTCAATCTGAAAGTATTGGGGCGAATTGATACAGCTGATTCAGAAGGATTTCAAGATTCGGAAGAAATTTCGGAAAATCTGGCAAAAACCCTAATCTGATTTCGGAATTACCCGACCTAGAGAAGGAAGTATAATATTATTTTTGTAAACCCATGATTTTTGATTGTCGGTTTACTGTGCTCTTTTTGTTTTTGTTATACCATATTTTTTTTATCATTTTTATTTAATGTTAGGTAAAAATAATTAATCTTTTTATTTAAAAAATTATTTGTTATTTGTTATTTAAATGTAAGTTTTAACTTTTAAAAACTGTATTTGTTTTTTATTTTCTTTTATTAATTTTTTTTCTTTTTTATTTTCTTTATTTTTTTTATTTTCGGGAATGAAGAATTTTTCACATACCGGAATTTCACATGCCGGAATTTTACATACCGGAATTTCACATACCGAGATTTTCACATATCGGAATTTTTACATACCGAAATTTCACAAACCGGAATTTCACATACCGGAGCTTCACATACCGGAAGTTATCATACCATACCGGAAGTTATCATACCATACCAAAAGTTATCATATCATACCGAAAGTTATCATACAATACCGGAAGTTATCATACCATACTGTAAAATGTCCGGTATGTAAAATGTCCGGTATATAAAATGTCTGGTATGTAAATGTTCGGTATATAAAATGTCCGGTATGTAAATGTCCGGTATGTAAAATGTCCGATATGTAAATATCCGGTATGTTAATGTCCAGTATGTAAATGTCCGGTATGAAAACAGAAAATGAAAAGGGAAATAAAATAAAATAAAATAAAAAATAAGTTCAGTAATTAAAATTAAAATTTACATAACAAACATCAAATATTCTTTCTTTTTTAATAGAAGAGTTAAATTAGTTTTACCTTACCATTAAATGAAAGTGGTAAAAAATCATGGGGTATATTTACTAAATAGAAAACTAGAAAAGGCCTAGTTACTATACAATAAAAATAAAAAGTCTACTTACCTAATTAGCCCCTTTTTTTGTGATTAGGATTGTAAATTAGTCTTGGGATTTATAGAAAAACTGTATTTCGTGTTTTTTTTTGTGGAAAGAGAGTCAAGTCCTTTTCGGAGTATCTAAACGAAAATTTATTAATAAAAAAGACTAAGTAGTAATCAACTGGGAGATAACCTAACCCTTTACATGAGCATGCAAAAGATAAAAACGTCATCCGGCGGGTCACACAATACATTGAGGCCAAGAGTATGATTAAAAGCAATCTTTGCTAAACAATCCGCTACTTTATTTGTCTCGCGGTAGGCATGATTCAACTGATTATTCCAGTTCCTTTTCAAAAACTCTTGGCAAACAATTAACATACTAGAGAGAGGGTGGTGTCGGGGTAATGCTTTCTTGAGAAGTACCGTTACCAGCTGAGAATCGGTTTCCAATATAACATAAGCGATAACCATACTCTCAAGCAAGTCTAAGACCATAAATGACACCCCAAAGTTCAGCCATGGGTATTGAACTTGTTCCTAGGTTTATCACAAAACCCCATTGCCACTCTCCCACATTGTTTCTAATGACTTCCATTGTAGTAGCATGACATGTGCTTCGCTTAGCGCCATTTGTGTTGATTTGATATGTGCCATGTGGAGGGGCTCCCATGCAATATGTGCTCCTGCTGCGTTGTGGAGTGCTAGTATGACGGTTGACCCAAGCGTTAATATAGTCCATAGCCTTCTTTTTTATACACGTACGATGAGTCACCGGTCTTGCGTCATCTCGGAAAACTTTCTTGTTCCGTCACTTCCACGTCCACCAAAGTCCTATGCAAACAAATCATTCTGCATATAAGCGTTGTTATAAAACCGATTATATAGGAGATTACCTCTAAGCCATGAAGCAAAAGGAGCTTCGAAAAAGCTCTTCATGCTCTTCACTCCTTGCAATCTCTGAAGAGGTGTAGGTTGGTCTCCTGAACTTGGTCGCAACTAGGGCATTGGTCATTCATGGTGAAGTGGTGTCGACGTCTCTCCTAGTTGGTAAGAACACCAAGTGAACATCCTTACTCTTTGTTGCGTCTTTAGTTTCCACATTGTGGAAAATAAGTATCCTTCACTCAAATGTAGCGAGTCATAACCCCAAATAAAGTTGTATGTCGATGCGATAGAGTTGTCCATCTTGAGATAGCTTCCAACTCAAAGATGTAATAGCTAGGATTTCGAATTCTAATTAATGTTGATTAACTTAATCGTTGATAGTAATTGACATATAACTCGCGAAGATTTCGCAAGTGATGAGTAAGAGTCCCACTGTTATGTTCCTGGCGTAATTTTGGACGTTTTGGGAAAATTTTTACTTTTTCCCCGGGTAATTATTTTTACCCTCCGGTGTTATTTGGAGCATTTGAGAGCTCCAATTAATAAAAATGCAGTTGAGAGAAATGGTCAGGACATCAGATATGTCCTAGATATGAAATAACATGGAGAGGCAAAACGGATAAAAGAGTCGCTATTTCGTTTCTTAACGGCTAAGAAAGGTAGCTTAGAAATGCCCATTTTACAAGATAGTTATGAATTAATTATCCCGATAATATTCCAGATTTTATATTCCAGTTTCATAAAGTTTGAAGACCGAAAATTATAACCGCGTTTCAATTAAATAATTTCGATATATACATATATATATATATATAAAAATAAAACAGGCGGCTAGCAAAACTGCATCTCTTCCAATACAACTTAGAAGTATATATACACATATTTTATATATATATATATATATATATATATATATATATATATATATATATATATATATATTAATATATTAAGGAATAGGCGGCGCATTCATCCTCATCTGTAACTTTACATTTGCATTTACATTGCAATTGAAACACAGAGGAAGAGCGGAGAATACATTACCGCTCAACTTCGATCTCTCACCAGCCTTTCACTTTCGATCCATTTTCAAATCCGTTTGTACCAACGCGTCCCTTATCTTGTTCTCTTCAACGTGGTACCAACTTATTTCCCGTTTGTTACCTTTTTGGTAAAGCTTCCGTTTACCGCTATCGGAACACCGACGACCACCGTAAGTCATTGGACGCGGAGTTTCTTACCGTGCTCTCACTCCCTGCATTGCCAGGAGACCGTATCTTCTTCCGGTTCGTATATCGGGTTAGTAACGAATAAGTTATGAATTTATTCGTTTTCCGTATTACGGGTTAGTATAAATTGAGCTTAAATTGGTTAAAATGGATAATTGGAATTTCCATTATGCTCGTTACATTATTCTGGTAATTATGGGATTTTAGTTGGTGATGATATCATGAGTTGGATTTGTGCCCTGATGTGGCTTTTAGGTTTAGCATGTTATTCGAGGTTATAGGGTGTATATGATCCCTATGGATCCCTTCGGGTTTAGGTGTGACCCTTTGTTTGATAAGAGATGTGACATCTCTTTATGCCTTGTCTATAGGTTGTGTTGTTCCTCTAGTGTTGAGGTGATCCAGTTGTGGTTGAGCTTTATACGAGGTTGAGGTAAGTCCGTAGGACTTACTTAGCTACCATCCCTATATTGGGTGTTTGCATGAGTGGTGTGTGCTTTATATGTTTGTTATGATAGCATGAGTTGTCGTTTTTATCGACCTATGTTCTATTGACTGCCCCACTGCGTGGCTGTGATAACCTTTCCCTTTCATCCCGCCTGGAGTCTGGGAGGTTCTCTTATGTCGGGCCAGACTGGTTTACAAGAAGGGCGCAATCCACTCCCATAGGGTACACGGATTGCGTGACCGATACTCGTACAGCTGGACATTGTACTTAGAGGCGGGGATGTATCGGTCCTCGTGTCACATACTTTTATCTATCTATATATATACGGTTTTTGAGTGAATGGTTATTATATAAAGATAATAAATGGGTAAATGTGTGATAACATGATGAGGTGTTTATCTTTCATGATTGTGCTTGTGCTTATGCATTACCTCATATATGTATGGTTAGCAAACGGTTTTATACCGTGTTGTAGATGTTTACAGGTTAGGCGCTACTGGGTGATCTGGCAGGGTGACAGGCCGAGGACTCTCGTACATTAGGTGGTTGGTTTGGGGTTGTTGTGTTTCCCCTCCTGCGTGAGGATGATCTTTTGTACCTCCTATGTGAGGATGTCGTTTTATATACTCGGCTATGTTGTTGTTTACTTTGGGTCGTACATTTTATATTGTTTTATGTATTTGTTTTATATCTGTCAGTGCCATGTTGTAAGGTCCAGTGAACTTGTTGTCAGGCTAGGGTCAGGATCCATTGTGAGATCCTATCCCAATGTGACATCCCGAGTCCCGTGGATTCGGGGTGTTACAGAGTTGGTATCAGAGCCCAGGTTGACAACAATGGCACTTGCTACCTGCAATGAGGTTTGATAGGTAAAATAAACAGAGCCCACATGGGATCTGACGTTTTCAAAGGTTTTGGTTTTAAGTGTGGTTTTGGGATAGAATGTACGAGAAGTCGTCACCTCTGCCATGGATCTCTGCAGCGTAGATATGTATATATATTTGTGTGTACTATGGATTATGTGGATGTATTATATACATATCGATACCTATGGCATATATATAGCCTTATAAGATTAGGTGCGTATATCCTACAGATGACTTAGACTAGAGTAGTATCTGTAGTGGGATGAGGTAGGGGCACACCCCCTCTTCCTCTAGTGGTGATAAGTAAGGGACCAGTTTCCGCTGTTGTTTCGCCTATGGCAAAGAACGAGTTTGAAGAGGCTGATCGTGTCTCCATTAGTAAATCCGAGTTTCAAGAATATATGTAACAAGTATATGAAGCGGTGATAGCGGGTAGATCAACACCGGATTTACCAACAATTGTGAGATCAACTGAAGCTTCTGGATCCGGAAAGAAGCAATTAGTGGAGAAGCAAAGACGATGAATGGTGAACCAAGTCCGATATTAGGACAATCTAGTGATCCTTTGCCCATGAAGATGACTGGCAAGGAACTATAGTGTTTTGATTGCGTGGAAGTTGGGACACTGGCGAGCTGTGTGCCCAAAGGCGCCCATCATATGCTTTTCGTGTGGTAAAGCAGGGGATAGAGAGAAGTTTTATCGACAGGGCAAGGCATTGCCTTTACAGGTTCCCTTCAAGAGTGAGATCATTCCAGGTGGACGACGATGGTCGAGTTACCCTTCAGCTGCACAGGTTGCAAGGATGGGATGATTATGTTTCAGTTGTGGCTATCCAGATCATTTGCGTTCTGTGTGCCCTTTGGCACTGATAGCTTGTTTCACTTGTGGTGAGCTAGGCCATCTGGCCCTTTTTGTCAACACGGTGATGTTTCTTCCCAGCAAGACCTTCCTCTTTCCGGTGCAGAAAGAGTGGAAGTGGAGGCTATATTAATGACTTCAGTGATACCTGAGGAGCATGGATCTGACATTGAGTGATGATATGTAGAGGAGCTACGAGTGTTAACTGTTATAGGTACCATTCTCGTTAATGGTTTACCTGGTGGAGTTTTGCTTGTTGTGAGGGCTATGCACGTCATGTCTTTCGATGCATGCGTTAATGGTTGAATTTTGGTATATAGTAGAAGGTGGATTTTCCTTTATAGGATTACCTTTTTGGGTGTGAGATACCCGTGAGATGCGTGTTTGTTCCCTTATTTCAGGGACTCGTGTATGGTTGCAGACTTCTTTGTCATGTCGTAGGTGCATGAGGAAGTCATTATGTGTATGGTTTGGATGAATAGATATCATGTGGTGTTAGCTTTTAATAGTAAGACTATTATAGTCTTTACTGAGTTGAGTTAAATAAAGGTCTTTTGAGGTTAAGACCTTTGAAGAGACGGGTTTGTCATCAGGATTGTACGAGCAGCGAGTTGATAGCATAGGGATGTGACGCATTCTAGTGTTATACCATGAAGGAGCGAGATAGTCCAACATTGGAAGGTATTCCAGCTGTTTATGAGTTTATAGATGTGTTACTGAACCGTCTAGTTGCCACCTCAATGGAGTGTGGACATTGTTATCGAGTTGAAGTATGATACAAGATTGAATGGGAAAACCACACTATATGGTGCTTGTTGAGATATTGTACTGATAACTTGAAAAGTTGACTAAAAAGGGTTTACCCTAGTGGGTTCCATGTTCCGTATTGACGACCTGATGAGTTAGCTTCAAGAAGCAATTGTGTTTTCAGGATTTCTTTATGCTCAAGATATCCCTAGTCATGGATGAGAGAGCAGCATGTGTATGAGATAGCATCCCATACCCGTTATGAACACTACGAGTTTGTAGTGATCTCATTTGGATTGACGAATGTTTTAGTAGTTTTTATGGAGTTGATGAACAATATCTTCATCGACTTCCTTGATTAGTTGGTGGTGGACTTCATTGATGACATGTCGGTATACTCTCATAGCAGAGAATAGTAGACCGATCGTCTGAGGACCGTTCTGCAGATTTCGAGAGATAGAGGGTTGTATGCTACGCTCTCTAAGTGTAAGTTGAGATGCCAATGGTAGCCTTTTTAGGCCATGTTGTCTCCGCTAGTGGGATCATGGTTGACCTGGCGAGAATTAAGTATGTTGTAACATGGGAGATACTAATGAACATTAAGGAATACGTAGTTTTCTCGGCTCAGCCGATTGCTACCAATGCTTTGAGGAAGGATTTTATATGATTACGTATTCATTTGCGAGTATTTTGAGAAGACAACCATAACTACGTGATGAAAGCAGCGTGTCTATGTTCTGAAGAGTTGAGGAGGCATTTGACCTCTGCTTCCATTCTGTTGTAGTTAGAAGATTTTTGGGATCCCGTGATTTACGGTGATACATCCCAGCTAAGTCTGAGATGTGTATTACTACAAAGGAGTAGGGTTATTAATATGTGTGTTTACAGCTGAGAACTTATGATGAGAACTACCCGACTCATGATTTAGAGTTAGTAGTGGTAGTTCAAGCCTTTAAGTTTTGAAGACCGTACCGGTGTGATCTTCATGTCAGATTTCTATAGATCATAGAAATCTGAAGTATATTTTATGCAACAGGGGTTGAATAACCGCCAATATTAAGAGCTTAAGTTGATCAAGACTTTGACTTGAAGATTCCATATCATTCAGAAAAGTTGAATGTTGTCGCCGATAACTTGAATGGAGAGACGCTCCAAGAGAAGATGATTGTGAGACTGATAATTCAACCTCAGCTTCAGAGAGATCTAGCTTGGCTAGAGTTGGACAATCAGTTCCTTGATGAGGATACCTAGTTATATCTCAGAGGTTCTACCTGGTCTGTTGGATGAGGTCCAACAGAAGCAGGAGACCTGCCCAGCCTTGACAAGGTTTAGAGAAAGGATGTCTCGTACTGAGGCACCATAGTTCTCCATGGGAGTAGATGGACTGATGAAGAGTCATGACCACTTTTGTGTACCTGTTGATGCAGATGGAGACAGAGAATATTACGGTATACCCACTGTACGCCTTATTCAGTACATTCAGGTACGAGTAAGATGGACCACGAGATGATACGATTATATTGTATGAAGCCGATATAACCAGATTTGTGATACAGTGTGTGACCTGTTAGCAGGTCCAAATAGAGTATTTCCGATCTAGAGATAAGCCCTACCCACTACCAGTACAGTAGTAGAATTTGGGAGGACATCTCTATGGACTTTTTTATGGGATTGTGACCCAGTAGAAGATTTATGTTATCTGGATTGTTGGTAACAAATTAATAAAACCGGCACGTTTCATTTCTATCAGAAGGACGTGGCTAGTGAATGAATTGGCTGAGGAGTACACTAGATAGATATTGAGACTCCATGGTATACCAAGAACGATCATTTCTAATCGAGATGGATGTTTTACTTTGAGATTTTAGGCAGCAGATTCAGACTGCTTTGGGGACGAGTCTGTACCTCATGACTACACTTCACCCCCTAACAGATGGTCAGTTAGAGAGGATCATCTAGATCTTAAAGATCTATTATGAGTTGTAAGTTGAATGGGAAACGTGGATGGTTATATTACCTTCCATTAATGAGTTTATTATATAACAATGAAGGACGTGCATCTTTCTGGGATGGCCCTATGAGGCAATATATATAGACATTGATGTCGTATATCCTTATGCTAGAAGTGATCTAGCAGTAGTAGTGGAATAACACCTGACCAGATTCAGGATTTTATAGTTCAAGTAATGTTGATTGAAGGAAGAATGTTGGCTGTATAGAGTCGCCAGATATTATATGTAGACAAGAGGCGTTAACCTCTAAAGTTCAAGCGAGAGTTCATGTTCGGCTGTAAGTATCTCAGCTGCGAGACGTTAGACGTGTTAATATGGAAAGGAAACTGAGTTTCCAATATGATGGTTTATTTGAGATCGACCAGTATAGAGAAGGTAGCATGATGTTTAGCTTTGCCTATGTGATTAGAGGATATCCACCCAATGTTTCATATGTCTCAACTGAGGAAGTATATACCAGACTCGAGACACCTTGTGAGTTACGATGATTTGGTGGTTGAGTCTAACCACACTTTTGTTGAGCATTCGATTACATTCTTGGAATGAGATATGAAACGCTTGCATTCGAAAGACATTCCCATATTGAGATTATAATGGTCGAGATGAAGACCTGAAGAGGCTATGTGAAAGATTGAGGATAGTGTCCTGATGAACTATCCAGAGTATATGTTGGGACAAACCCATTTGTGGGAGCACGAGTATATCTTAGTGCTATCTTGATGAATGTTGTGCTTATGTGCTTATATGCTTATATGCCTTGATGTGTTATTCCATGCTAGTTGTGATGTGATTTATGATCTTAGTAGATCTTGATGTGCTAGCGTGATGTATGCTATAGCTGGAGATGATTACTTCCTTCACGCTACCCGAGTATGATCATATTTATAGCTGGAGATGGTTCTTTCCTCCACGCTATTTGAGTGGGATTAGGATTCAGCTGGAGATGGTTCTTTCCTCCATGCTACCTTGATGGACATAGTTCAGTGGAGATGTGATTCCTCCATGCGATATATATGTTTATGGGTTGGCTAGAGACGTATTTCCTCTATGCATGTGATATGTTTTGGCTAGAGAAGTGCTTCCTCTATGCCTTGTGATGTGGTATGGCGAGAGACGTGATTCCTCTACGCCTTTGGGTAGCGTTATGACCCTGTTTCCTGGAGATGATGATTCCTCCATGTTTATACTTGAGGTTATAGATTGTTATAGGTTGTGATCTTTTGAACGGAGATGTGATACCTCCGATAGAAAGAGTGAGAGTTATACCTCGGTGTATGGGTCCGAGAGGATTTGGGAATTGTTCAAGTTTCGGGACGAAACTTTTTTTAAGGGGTGTGTGATGTAATAGCTAGGATTTCGAATTCTAATTAATGTTGATTAACTTAATCGTTGATAGTAATTGACATATAACTCGCGAAGATTTCGCAAGTGATGAGTAAGAGTCCCACTGTTATGTTCCTGGCGTAATTTTGGACGTTTTGAGAAAATTTTTACTTTTTCCTCGGGTAATTATTTTTACCCTCCGGTGTTATTTGGAGCATTTGAGAGCTCCAATTAATAAAAATGCAGTTGAGAGAAATGATCAGGACATCACATATGTCCTAGATATGAAATAACATGGAGAGGCAAAACGGATAAAAGAGTCGCTATTTCGTTTCTTAACGGCTAAGAAAGGTGGCTTAGAAATGCCCATTTTACAAGATAGTTATGAATTAATTATCCCGATAATATTCCGGATTTTATATTCCACTTTCATAAAGTTTGAAGACCGGAAATTATAACCGCGTTTCAATTAAATAATTTCGATATATACATATATATATATATATATAAAACAGGCGGCTAGCTAAACTGCATCTCTTCCAATACAACTTAGAAGTATATATACACATATATTTTATATATATATATATATATATATATATATATATATATATTAAGGAATAGGCGGCGCATTCATCCTCATATATAACTTTACATTTGCATTTACATTGCAATTGAAACACAAAGGAAGAGCGAGAGCGGAGAATACATTACCGCTCAACTTCGATCTCTCACCAGCCTTTCACTTTCGATCCATTTTCAAATTCGTTAGTACCAACGCGTCCCTTATCTTGTTCTCTTCAATGTGGTACCAACTTATTTCCCGTTTGTTACCTTTTTGGTAAAGCTTCCGTTTACCGCTATCGGAACACCGACGATAACCGTAAGTCATTGGACGCGGAGTTTCTTACCGTGCTCTTACTCCCTGCATTGCCAGGAGACTGTATCTTCTTTCGGTTCGTATATCGGGTTAGTAACGAATAAGTTATGAATTTATTCGTTTTCCGTATTGCGGGTTAGTATAAATTGAGCTTAAATTGGTTAAAATGGATAATTGGAATTTCCATTATGCTCGTTACATTATTCTGGTAATTATGGGATTTTAGTTGGTGATGATATCATGAGTTGGATTTGTGCCCTAATGTGGCTTTTAGGTTTAGCATGTTATTCGAGGTTATAGGATGTATATGATCCCTATGGATCCCTTCGGGTTTAGGTGTGACCCTTTGTTTGATAAGAGATGTGACATCTCTTTATGCCTTGTCTATAGGTTGTGTTGTTCCTCCAGTGTTGAGGTGATCCAGTTGTGGTTGAGCTTTATACGAGGTTGAGGTAAGTCCGTAGGACTTACTTAGCTACCATCCCTATATTGGGTGTTTGCATGAGTGGTGTGTGCTTTATATGTTTGCTATGATAGCATGAGTTGTCGTTTTTATCGACCTATGTTCTATTGACTGCCCCACTGCGTGGCTGTGATAACCTTTCCCTTTCATCTCGCCGTGGAGTCTGGGAGGTTCTCTTATGTCGGGCCAGACTGGTTTACAGGAAGGGCGCAATCCACTCCCATAGGGTACACGGATTGTGTGACCGATACTCGTACAGCTGGACATTGTACTCAGAGGCGGGGATGTATCGGTCCTCGTGTCACATACTTTTATCTATCTATATATATACGGTTTTTGAGTGAATGGTTATTATATAAAGATAATAAATGGGTAAATGTGTGATAACATGCTGAGGTGTTTATCTTTCATGATTGTGCTTGTGCTTATGCATTACCTCATATATGTATGGTTAGCTAACGGTTTTATACCGTGTTGTAGATGTTTACAGGTTAGGCGCTACTGGGTGATTTGGCAGGGTGACAGGCCGAGGACTCTCGTACATTAGGTGGTTGGTTTGGGGTTGTTGTGTTTCCCCTCCTGCGTGAGGATGATCTTTTGTACCTCCTATGTGAGGATGTCGTTTTATATACTCGGCTATGTTATTGTTTACTTTGGGTCGTACAATTTATATTGTTTTATGTATTTGTTTTATATCTGTCAGTGCCATGTTGTAAGGTCCAGTGAACTTGTTGTCAGGTTAGGGTCAGGATCCATTGTGAGATCCTAGCCCAATGTGACATCCCGAGTCCCGCGGATTCGGGGTGTTACAAAAGAATTGCTGATGTTCTGAGCATGCCCAATAGTGTTGGTCCCGTAAAGAGTATCCACTAGTTGAGTCATAACGAGTTTCAACAAAATCTCAATAGGGAGGAAGTTGGTAAGATTATTCAATTTCCAGCCTCCCTCTGTGTTCCAAAAATTTAAAACACACATTGTATGACTGGGGTGTAATCACACTTTCTACAATTGAGTTGAGAGGTACATCCAAGAGCCAAGTATAATTCTAGAAAGATAAATCCCGTCCATCTCCCAATATCCATTTCGAACCATGCAGAACAACCTCTCTGATATCCTAGGTTATGCCTTTCCATATATTTGATGGAGCATAGGTCCTTCTTGTGTGGTTGAAATTTTTGACATATTTGGTGCGTAGTATTTTGGTCCATATTCTATCTTCGTCTTTTAAAAACCTCCATCCAAGTTTGCCTAGGTGAGCAAGGTTTAGTGATGTCATGTCTTTGACACCTAATCCGCCCTTATCAATGGGTTTGGTAATCTCATCCCAAGCAACTGTGTGTATTTTCTGATGCTCTGCAGTATGACCCCAGATAAATTTTTTTCATGTCTTTGTTAATATCCTCGCACACATTCTTAGGGATGTTAAGGGTTGGCATGTAGTACAAAGGAAGTGAAGAGAGCACAAATTTTGTAAGGTTAACTCTACCCGCAAAACTGAGTGAGCGTATAATAACATGCATTATGTCCTTAGTATAGCCTTGCATATAGGTAGATTTTTCCTATCTCTTGCATACATAGACATCATTAAAGGAAGGAAGTAAAGAGCCAAGGAAAACACGTTCATAACCGTAATCTCGGCCCGACAATGAAGAATCTCGGCCGAGATCAATAAGAAGATCACCCGAGATTTTGCTAAAAAACGGCCCATCACCCAAGCTTTCAAACCCTAGTTTTTCTTATAAGACAAGGAGGTTTGTAGCACGAGAAAGGGAGACACTCAAAGACCGACGATGACGTTAACAAGAGGATTGGTCATCAACATTAATTTAGCAACAACACTTGTGATTTGAGAGAGATTTGAGAGAATTCTTGGATAGAAAGACTACTTGATTTCATTGCTTTTGGATTGAAGATTGGATCTTCGTTATTTGATTTCTTTTGCTTTTGAATATTAAAGACATATTGCTAAATATTTCTTACTTTTCTTTTTAGTTTTTTTTGGTTTGTGGTTTTCTTTGAATTCTTCGTATATCTTTCTTAATTTGAATATGTTTGTTGTTGGCTAAGCTCCTACGATTCTAGGGTGATTGGTTGATGGTTGTGGTTTACATGATGATAGCTTGAGCCTTTTAAGTATATACTGGACCTTGAGAGTTGGTAACCTTTGATCAGACAAATCTCGGCCTGTTCTTGAGAATCTCGGTCGAGGTTTTCCTTAGAACAACCCGATATTTCTTCTGTTGATCCATTTTTTATATATCTTTATGCTGGATTTTAGATTGCCCAAATCCTAGTCTTTGTTGAGTCTTTCATACCCTTAGTTCCCTCTAAGACTACATCTAAGCTTGGGAAGAGACTTACCCGGTGATTCCTTTTCTTGGTGACCAAAGATGACTACTTCAAGGTAATAAAGGATTCAAAACCCTTTATTAGATTTGTGTGTGCCTTCTTTTTGCCTTAGTGAGCTAACTTGAGACTTACCTGGTGAAGGTTAGTTCTATTCCCTTAGGTTGAGTTGTTGGTTTGAGTATATGTTCTTTTCCTTAGAGCCTTGAGACTTACCCGGTAACAAGAACTTTGGTTTGGAATAGTTGGTTTGTGAGACCTCCCCCGTTAGAAACACCTTTCTTTAGTGATCCCAACCTTGTCCTAGTTTTTAGAAGCCTTGAATCGAAAACCACAACTGTATACTTTGATCTAGAATCTACATTGCCCAATTATCATATTATTTATCTTTATTGTTTTTTTTTGTCTCTTTCATTAGTCTATTCTATTTTTTATTTCACCTCAGTCATTGAGATCAACCTTGGAATATTTGCTTTTATTGCAATTTGATCCGTAGACTACGGGTTTGCCTGTTTGCTTTGGATTTTATTACAAGTATAAATTTAAGACTATATTCGTTCATTATTTACACACGTTTGAGAGCGAACAATTTTTTGGTGCTGTTGTCGGGGACTATGTCTAGATCTATTGGTGATTTCGGTCATTGATAGTCTAGACTCCACTTTTACTTTTAGTCCTTCTACTTTGACTCTTTGTACTTGTAGTTTCCCCTTTCTTTAGGTTTATGCGAAGAACTTGTGCCAGTAAAGAACTCATTCCATACAATCCTAAACTGGAGAAAATTTACAAGAGAAGATTAAAGGAAGCTAAGAAAGAGAAGATGGTTGAAAGAGACATTCAAGCCGAATTAGAAGATGCTTTGGAACAAATAAGGCTTATAGATGAAGCCTTGGAAGAAGAAAGAACAAGAGCACATGAGAGTGAAGAGGAAATTAGAGCAAAAATTGCTGAAATGAGAGCTGATATGAGACAAGCACTCTTGGAGAGAGGAGGCAATGCCCGAGTAGAAATACCTCCATCAGTCGCACCAGCGCCTGCACCTCAGCCACCGGTGAGGAATGTTAGAGTTGACCCATTTGTGGGAGAGCCACAAACCCTTAGGAAAGAATAGATACAACTCAGCGAGTACACCGTCCAGGTGTCAATCTTGGAGATCCAGCTGCATATGATTATGAGCTTCGTCCTTAAGTCCTTCAAATGATCCATCATAAACAATTTGGAGGATTCGAGGGGGGAGTCTTCACACCAACATTTGCTGAATTATGAGATACCCATGGTAACATTGAGGCCCCTAAGGCTATAGAACAACAATCACAAGTTGAGGGCATTTTCCTTTTCTTTGAAGGATAAGGCTCTTGCTTGGCATCAATCTTTGCCACATGGACGAGTTAGCACTTGGGAGGAGATGAGTACCGAATTCCTAACAAAATTATTTCCACCATCAAAGACAACGGAGCCTAAAGGTAAAATTAATCTTTTTGTGATGAAGAGCAAGAAAAGCTTGTTCAAGTCATGGGAAAGGTTCAATGACCTTCTACTAGATTGTCCTCATCACGGTATTCCGAAGATCGAGCTGTTTGAGATCTACTTCAAGGGCTTGGATGAGGATACTCAATTCAAGCTTCAATACCTTTTTGGAGGGACTTTTATGGAGAAGCCTATTGATGAAGTATGAGAATTTGTTGAGAAGCAAGCTCTAGTACGTGGTTGAGAAATATTCCCATAGAAAGGTTGATGAGAGACTCCGGAGACCCGGAGTCTATGAGGTTAGTCCCACCACTACTAATAATGCTCAGTTTGATATTATTAATAATGAAATTAAGGCTTTAAGGGGCTTTTAACAACTCAAAACTAAGCTCCAGAACAAACTAGGTTGGCACCTAAGGAGCAAGATGTGAACTATATTGGTAGAGGAAATTACCAAGGATCAAGGAATTACAACAACAAGAGTTTCCATGGAGGAAATAATTATCGTCCTAACCATAATCATCTAGGTTCTCTTACTTAAATCTGGATGGTGCATTGAATCCTCCAGCTTCCTCGAGCCAAACACCACCTAAAGCTCCTGCCCAAACTTCACAAGAGTCTCCACCAGGATTCACTCAACCTCTTAAGGACAAAACTGAAATGATGTTTGAGCAATTGATGGAGAGATTGAGTGGATCGGAGATGACCGTTACTTATATTTCTAAGGTTCTAAAAGCCATAGAAAACCAAGTGTTCCACAAGGTAGGAGGCGCTCAAAGAGATCCAGGAAAACTATGTGGAAAGACTAAAGATAATCCTAGAGGGTAAGTTATGGCTATAACTACTAGAAGTGAATTGAAAACTAATGAGCCAATGCCCAAGGTAATTGATAAGGGAAAGAAAGTGATGGTTGAGGAAGGTCCAAAGCAGTTGAGAAGGACAAAGGATAAGAGAAAGAACCAATTTATGTGCCTCCACCACCATAAAAGCCACCAGTTTCATTCCCACTATCTCGAGCTAGAGCGCGCTTGGACAAGCATTTTTGTATGTTCCTTGAACTAATGAGTAAACTGCATATTTAATATTCCGTTTATGAATGCTATTGTAGGTATGTCCGCTTATGGGAAATTCTTGAAGAAAATCCTCTCTAATAAGAGGAAATTAGAGGATGTTGAAGAGGTGAGGATGACTAAGAGGTCATCCGAACTCATCCAAATTATGAGAGAAGAGATACCACCAAAGCTAAGAGATGCAAGATCTTTTTGTGTTCCTATTGGAGTTGAAGAGGTTACTTATGAGGTCATATCTTGGACCTAGTGTAAGCATCATACCGCTTACACTATATGAGAAGGTTGGACTTGGAGAGCCAAGGCTCGTCAAGATGACACTTTACATGGCGGATAGGTCAATCACACATCCGGTGGGAATCCTAGAAGACATTCCCGTACAACTTGGTAAGTTCTATGTACCTATTGATTTTGTGGTTTTAGATATTCCAGTAGATTATTCGATGCCAATCATTTTTGGAAGACCGTTCCTTGTAACTTCCGGATGTATGGTGGATTGCAAGAACGCCACACTCTCCTTCAACACTAGTGAAGAGATTATCGAATTCAAATTGTCCACTATGGTTAAGGGGCCAACCCTTGGAGAAGATATATTCAACATCTATGACGAGGAAGATTCAAGGAAAGTAGTAAACTCGATTTTTCTCAAAGATCCTCTTGAAAAGGTCATCAGTATGAGCATTACGGAAGAAGGGATGGAGGAGGACTGCAATACCGAAGTACGACTCTTAGAAGCCTTGGAAGAAGACCTCAAGGCCGAGTTTGAGGTACTAAAGGAAGGTACGAGTGATTCTAAAAATGTCGGTCAAGAGGCAAAAACCTCGGTCGAGGTTTTAATTAAAAAATTAATTCACCTGATGTTTTACATGTCGATTGTACCGCGACCGAAATCTCGGCCGAGATTTGTTCATGGGGGTCAAGATTTTTGAAATTCCGGAATCTTTTTCGAAGTTGCATGGAAGTGTTCCATGATGCAATACTACTTCTTCCACAACTATGGAAGCATCCCAAGATGCTTCGGAAGGTCAATATTATTCATCGAAAGATCCTCCTACATTGGAGTTGAAGTCTTTTCCTTCCCATCTAAGTTACGCTTTTCTTGGACCTAACTCTACATATCCTATCATTTTGAGGGCGAATCTTAATGATGATGAACTTGGCAAGCTGATTCATGAGTTAAGATTACATAGGAAAGCTCTTGGTTACACCATAGATGATTTAGTTGTTATTAAGCCTTCTTTATGTATGCATAAGATTCTCATGAAAGATGATCATAAGCATTCACGTGCACCTCAAAGACGGTTAAATCCGATGATGAAAGAGGTGGTGAAGAAGGAAGTTCTTAAGTTGCTTGATGTAGGTAGGTATCATCTTTCCTATTTATGATAGTAAGTGAGTGAGTCCCATCCACGTTGTTCCTAAGAAAGGAGGAATGGTCGTTATCACCAACAAGAACAATGAGTTGATACCTACAAGAACGGTCACAGGATGAAGGATGTACATAGATTACAAGAAACTGAATTTAGCTACAAGGATGGATCACTTCCCTCTCCCTTTCATTGATCAAATGCTAGGGAGATAGACAACACTCTCACTTTTGCTATTTAGATGGGTATAGTGGATTCTTCCAAATCCCCTTCTACCCTGACAATCAAGAAAAGACTACTTTCATGTGTCCTTGGGTACGTTTGCTTACAAGAGAATGCCTTTTGGATTATGCAACACACCAGATACCTTTTAACGGTTCATGATGGCTATATTCTCCGAGTATATTGAGAACATCATGGAGATTTTTATGGATGATTTTTCTGTCTATGGTTCTTCATTTGATGATTGCTTAGCTAACCTTTCTCTAGTGTTACAAAGATGTGAATACACTAACCTTGTCCCGAATTGGGAGAAGTGTCATTTTATGGTTACTGAAGGTATTGGTATAGGTCACTTGATCTCCAACCGCAGAATTGAAGTGAATAGAGCAAATATAGAGACCATTGAGAAGTTACCTCCACCTTTATCAGTAAAGGGGGCAAGAAGCTTTATTGGTCATTTTTTTTATAGAAGATTCATTAAAGACTTTTCTAAGATTTCTAAACCATTGAATAGGTGACTACTGAAAGATGTTGTTTTTGAGTTTTTGAAGGAATGTCTAGATGCTTTCTATAGATTGAAGGAAGCCTTGATATCCGCACCTATCATTCAACTCCCGGATTGTAACCTCCCATTTGAGGTTATGAGTGATGCTAGTGACGTAGCCGTGGGAGCCGTGCTTGATTAGATAGAGATGGACACACGCATGCCATATATTATGCTAGCAAGATGCTAGATGAAACTCAATTGAGCTATGTCACAATTTAAAAGGAATTACTAGCGGTGGTCTATGCTTTCGAGAAATTCCGTTCCTACCTTGTGGGATCCAAAATCATTGTGTACACCGACCACGCCGCAATCCGATACTTGCTCACCAAGAAGGATACAAAACTGCGCCTTACAAGATGGATCCTCCTTCTACAAGAGTTCGATTTAGAAATCAGGGACAACAAAGGATCCGACAACGCAGTAGTGGATCATCTTAGCCGGTTGCCTCCTATTGTGAGTGAGAGGGATGATATGCCTATCGATAATTCATTCCGAGATGAGCAACTCCATTTGATTGAGGAGTGTCTCCTCCAAGTCTCAAGAGGGAACGAGTCATAGTTCGTAGACATTGTGAACTATTTGGTATGTGAAGAAGTACCTCGCGGTCTATCCTATACTTTGAAGAAGAAGTTCTTCAAAGATGTGCAACATTATTATTGGAATGAGCCTCTTCTTTTCAAAAGAGGTCCCGATGGGATGTTCAAAAGATGCATTCCAGAAGATGAAGTAGAGAGCGTTATTCACCATTGTCATTCATTGTGCTGTGTAGGACATGCTAGTTCCCACAAGACACGTGGTAAGGTACTTCAACCCGGTTTCTTTTGGCCTACCATATTCAAAGATGTGCAAACATTTTTTGTCTCTTGTGATGCTTGTCAAAGAACATGAAATATATCTAGGAGGAATGAGATGCTCCTAAACAACATCCAAGAGGTTGTAATCTTTGACGTATGGGGAGTGGAATTCATGGGACCATTTCCATCTTCTTGCGGGAACCTTTACATACTATTGGAGGTAGATTATGTTTCTAGATGGATGGATAAGATAAAATTGTAAAGATAAACGTTGAAGGGCTTTAATCGAGTACATATGCTGTCGTGCAACCTCTTGGGACAAGAGTGTGGGATTATGTTGGAAACGCTCAAGGATCTTCACAACAACAACGATTGATCGTTTTGGGGCTGAAAAAGGTAGAGTGAGGGCATATTGTCGTGTTACCTAGTGCAAGTTCAACACTCCATCAAAATTTTCCAATGTTCTTCTCTTTGCTCTCGATTATTTTCATTTCTGCCAATGATATTTGACTTTCATGACAACAGTGAAGTCCTTAGTTTGTATAAGGACATACAAAAGTAGATGTATCATTTTTGCTCTACAAATTTCTAGAACTCCTACAATTGCAAAAACCAACGGGTAGATTTGTCAAATAGGAATATGTTGGAAATAGACCAAAAAAGTATGTCTATTGAGCTCAAAATGATAGAAAATGGAATATAATGATGATGGTAAAAGATGCGAATTTAAGTTCTATCAAATACCCCATACTTGTACCCTACTTTCCCCCAAGTAAGATTCATTGATATCTCATACTCAAATTCCAATACATGTCTTAGATACTACAAAATTAAAAATTACAAGCCTCATCATCATCACACAAATAAACCAATGTATAAGATAAAACTCGAAGCTCATAAGTTTCAAGACCACTCAGAGGAATGTATTGATAGCATGAAATATGACGTAGTTTAGATGTTCATATAGTTAGTTTTTCCCTTTCTTTTGAGTACATGGACATGTTTTCATAGCAAATTATTGAGCATATTCGCCTATTATCTTAGAATCGAGATCTACACAAGCTTTGTTGTGATTTTAGGTGAATTGGGGCTGAATTGGAGTGGAAAAGGAGCATTTACAAAGTATTGGTCGATGTGGAGTTCATTAGGAAGCATTGGAGAATCATAGGAAGGAGTATGAAGTGAAGCAAAGGAGAAAAGCATCGAAAAGGAGGAACCACGACCCAAGAAGGAACTTCCACGGCCGGGGTTTTGGTAATTTATTGATTTTCAAACATGGAAAGGGAGGTCAAGAGTCATTATGGGACAAACCACGGTCGTGGTTTTGATGACGTCGCCCGTGGTTTTCTTTGGAAAAGACCAATCCGTTATTGCCACGTCAACAACGAAAGAAGGAAGCCTTTAGACCTAATTTTATTCTATAAAAGGAGGTCGATGACTGCATTTTGGGAGACGGCTTATACACTACACACTTGGATTCACTTATATACTTAGGATTTCTCCATGTTCGAGATTCTATTGCTTCATCATCGGAGGAGATTGAAGAGCTTTCTTGATCCCGACTTGGAGATTGGAGATTTTGTGAGATTTTATTAGGTTCTTTGATTATTTTCTTTGAGAACACATATTTTGGAATTACTTGTTGTTTGATTCAATGTTGATATTTGAAGTTTGATTTTTAAGTTATCATTATTCATATTTGTATTTTTCTTGGTTGCATGCCATTCTTGATTTCTTTTCTAAATCTTGATTTGAATATGATGATGATTGTTGGCTAAAAACCCCTGTGATTATAGGGTGAAGGGTTGATGGTTGTGGTACAGATGATGATAGACTGAGCCTTAATAGATCGGATCCTGAGAGTTGTGAGACGAAACCCTCGAACAAGGTTTTCCACGGTCTTTTTTTCAAGAACCACGCCCGTGGTTTCCTAAGATCCAGCCGTGGTTTCCTCTGTTTTGTACATTTTGCTTTTAACTTAATCCAAATTTAAAGATTGCCTAAATCCTAACATTTTTAAGCCTTTCTAATCCATAGCCTTGCTTGGTTGTATGCTTCTACGAGTTCTAGGTAATAGAGGATTCAAAACTCTCTATTAAGGTGGAAAAGTGTCAAAGCCTTTACCTTTATCTTTCTTTTGACTTCCTTGGGTTTGGTGTTTGGTATTGATAGTATAATCCTATCATTAGATCCTTTATATAACGAGACTAAACATCGTTAAGTAGAATCCTTTGGGCGAGACAAAAAGGGTGTTGGAACTTCACCGTACAATATCCTACCGTAGATCATATACCTTTGTTATCCAGCTCTATCCGTACATATCCTTAGACATCTTGAATCGAACGCCACAACCGGATACTTGGATCTTTAGAATCCGTATTCCCAATTATTGTTACATCTATATTCATTACATTGATCATTGCTTTGCTTGCTTTACAAGTTAGATTGCTTTTACTGCTTTGTTCTCACCGATTCCCTGAGATTGATTCCAGAATATCAGTCCATACTACGATTGATCCGTACACTTCGGGTTCGCTATCGTGCATTAGGCACTATTCTTGGATATAAATTTAAAGCTTATTTGCGCACACACCTTTTGGAGCGAACAAGTTTTTGGCGCCATTGCTGGGGAATTGGTCAAGACCAATCTAGTGTACGGATGTCTAGCTTTGTAGCTTCTTGCTTTGCTACTGATCATTAATGCTGAGTGTTCTTGCAGGATCTTTCCTTAGGTTTATTTGAAGAACGCGAACCGGTAAAGAATTCATTCCTTACGATCTCGAACCGGAAAAGACATACAAGAAGAAGTTGAGAGAAGCTAAGAAAATGGCCGTTGTCAATGATAAAGAAGTAGAGGATCTTAGAGGTGAATTAGCTGCAGTTCAAGATCAAATAAGGTTACAAGAAGAAGCCCTAAGGAAAGAAAGAGCTGACAAACTTACTCAAGAGGAAAAACTTCGAGCCGACATTGCCGAATTGAAAGAGCAGATTCGACTAGTGAATCTGGAAAGAGACAGGGATGCTAGAGTTGTGATCAATCCACCTCCACCAGCACCCGTCAATGTATTACCAGCTCTGGTTTATGCGCCACCACCACCTCCACCAAGAGTGGAGCCAGCTGATATGTTTACGGGTGTTCCGCAAACACTTGGGCAATGGATGGATCCAGTCCAATAAACACGTCGTCCGGGTGTGCACTTGGGAGATCTGGATGATCGCGAGTATGAGTTTAGGCCTCAAGTGATTACTATGATTCAACCGAATCGCTTTGGGGGAATAGAGAGAGAGAGTCACCACACCAAAATCTACAAAACTACGAGATCTTGATGGAAACTTTGAGACCTTCTAGATGTAAGAATAACAATTATAAATTGCATGTTTTCTTTTTCTCTTTGAAGGATAAAGCACTTGCGTGGTACCAATCGCTTCCCACCGGAAGAGTGAACACAATGGAGGAGATGATTGCGGAGTTTCCACCAAATTCTTTCCGCCACCAAAGACGGCGGAATTTAGAGCAAAGAGTAGTAGTAGTAGTAATAATAATAATAGTAGTAGTAGTAGTAGTAATAATAATAATAATAATAATAATAATAATAATAATAATAATAATAATAATAACAGTTTTTATTTATGAGATTAATGATTCTACTCAATGATTAAATTAAACCAAACAAGAAAAAGTATCATTGAGATCAATGAATCCATTCCTAAATATAACCAAACATAAAATAAAAATAACTCTTTCCGTTTCCTTTCCTTCATTTATTCATTCCGTTTCCGTTTCTCCTTCCGTAATCAAACGGGCCCTTATTGTAATTAAAAAGCCAACTATTTCGGAAACGAGTAGCATGTATCACGATGAGGTGAAATTTGAGACCAATTTTCTTATGATGATTTGGCCGGGATTATGGTTTGACATGTATCATCTCTTAAAGCTTGAGCAAATATCATATTGTTAAAGAACCAAAGAATGGCGATGGCCTCAACCTCAACTTTATTCACTCCTCTTTCAGGTTCAACTTTTGCTCACACATTGAATTGATTCCATGAATATTTCGTTATACTTTAGGTTACTCTTTTCTTTCTTTATTGTATATATTCGTAAGATCGTTTCTATGAATAAACCATCAAATTTATAATTTTTTAATGGTATCAATTTAAATTGATCTTTTACATTTCTATCTTTTATCTATCATCTAATAAAACTTCTTATATCTACGTTTCTATCATTTTCCTTCTGAATGACGGATTTTACCCCGGATTCGGATTTCTACCTTCATCCATCTAATCAATTTTCCAGGTTAGTCTCAAGTATGATAATTATCCTGAATGGATGATCATCATGCTCATCACATATCCAACCAAGTGCCAAGAAGGCTTTTTTAGATGGATTTATTTTTTTTAAAAACTAATGATACAGTGAGTTCAAGTATGGAAAAGTGTTAACTCGATGTTGATGTAACACCCCAAATCCGAAGAACTCGGGATGCCATGGGATAGGACCTCACAATGAGTCCCGACCCTTAGCTTGACAACAACCTCACCGGACCTTACAACTTGGAACAAATAAAAGGCAAATGAAAGAGTTTGAATGCATGAGTGAATATCTGAAATACAACTGAAAACATAACTCCATCCGAGTTCTCAAAACCATAACAACATAACAAACGTCTTAAGACAACAATACTAGAAATCAAACCCGTCCTATAATGTACGGAACCCCGGCTGCTCACTACCACCAGATCACTCGACCGCCTCCTTAACCTGCAAGACATCTACAAAGTGGTATAAAATCATTAGCTAACATTCTAAGCATTAGAATAAAGGTAAAGGCACATGAACACATAAAGATGACAACACATATAACATGCAAGCACTCAAGTCCGTTTATTATCTTTATTTACGTTATTCCTTACTAATTCAACTTTTGGTTTTGTGACACGAGAATCTCCCCGAAACTCGCATCTGTCCCCATTTACCAGCGAGGAATGATACTAATGCATCCGACCGTCTACCTGTCTAGGCTAGTCGCAAAGAACCTCCTAGCTCTCACAAGGGCTAGGTAGTGATGTCACTGCCCATTATCATACACTTGGGCCAATTATATAATATATAGGTCGTCCTATTCCGGTTTCATTGTTTTAACATAACTAACACACACCACCAATACACAACATACTAATACGAAGAAGCCAACTAAGTAAGTCCGTGGACTTACCATGCCCAAAGCGAAACCCGATCGAATCTCTCTCAACTTTCCGTGTGAAGGCACACAACGCCTGTTCAAGACAAGGCACAAAGATCAACATCTCTCAAGCAAACTAGAAGTCCTTAGACTTCTAGTTATAACAACCCTCACAAGATTATCCAACACATAATATAGATCAAGACCCTCAATCCACTTCCTTATAGGATCCTATCATGATCACTCTCGCATACGAACCGCTAACCTCAAAGATCCAAGAGATCTTGTCACAACACCACAACTAACAAGCTCACAACTCTCACAAGATAATCCAAAGGTCCAAGCCACTACTTGGCATTCCATAATAAGCTATGCTATGCCAACCTAGCATGCTACTAAGGTTGAACAAGCTCTAAGATGCGGAAAGGAAAGAAGGGAACAAGAGATCGGAGACTTACTAGTGCAGAAACCGCCCATGCGGTGACAAGACGCCTCCCCTGTGGTGTGCAGGACCTAGAGTCCGCCCATCCGGTTTGCAGAGGCCGCCCCCGCAGTTTACAAGATCCGCCCCCGCAACCCACAAGATCCGCCCCCGCGGCTGCAGTCCAGAAACGCCGATTTCTTTTATTCTCTTATGTACACCAACCTTCTCTTTCCTCCCTTGAGGCTATGAACGTCTCTTAGCTTCCACCATAAGATCATAGCCCTCCTTCACGGTCTAAGCACGCAATCAACACAAGCAAGAACAAGAGAAGATTCTCTTGAGTGAATCCATGGATCTTACTCTTCAAGGTTGTAACAAGGAAGAAGAGAGAAGAAAGGAAGAAGGAGAAGGAAAGTACTTACTCTGGATCACTTATTTGCTGTCCAACCTTTGTTTGATAGCTTCAAGAGGTGATAAAAGCCAAGGTAGAGAATGGAGGTGACGGAGATGAGGAGAAAAAGGGAGATGAGATGAAGTAACGTGAGAATGAGAAAAGGGAAATGATAAGGCTGCATCATTTTTGGAGGAGACCAGAGGTCAAGCAGCCCAAGGATCACCCAAAATAATAATGTGGTAGGCATCTAATAAAAGAGGGGATGAAAGGTCGGAAGACAAACGGACCCGACTCCCGCTCTGTCGTGTCGCCGCCCCCGCAGAACGTCCAAGCCGCGATTGCGTAAGGCCGCGATCGCGGGCCTTCTAAGTTGCAAGGGCGGTAGCCTCCGCTAAAGGCTTCTAACGCCTCTCGTGAATGAAGCCGAATATTTCCGGGCGTTACAATTGACTAGTTGGTTAAGAAATTCAATCGATAAATTTCTTCGTTCGTGTGTTCTCATAAGATATATGGAAAAGGAATTTTGGAATGAAATTCAAGAGCGATTGAATTTGGCAATGGTCCTCGCCACTTCAACTCCTCTCGTCTCTTGTCGATGCACACAAAATAATGACTCTATCAGTATGTCTTTGCCGACTTCAATGAATGCGGGAAGAGTTGGACATTTAACTCTCTGATCAAATCTGCAATTGTCCATGCTCGTGTGGTCACACCGTGTCTACCAAAGAAAATGAGCGGGTTCATCAAGCTCTAATAGGACTTGATCATGATTTGTATACCAATTTAAGATCTACTATCATCGCAACTGAACCACTTCCAAATTTAAATAACGTATATTCACTCTCCATACAAGAAGAACAACTACGCATGATGTCTAAAACGAAAGTTTCATCTTTTGATTCATTTTCACTTGCGGCTTCCCGAATCTCTCACAACTATCAATGTCGTCAAATCCTAATGGTTCAATTATACGCACCCATTGCAATCGTCTTGATCACGGAGTTTCATCTTGTTTTAAGTAAATTGGATACCCATAATGGTGGAACAACGGCCGTGGCATTAGTGATCTTGTCACCGGTGCTCTTCATCATCTTGGTCATGGTCGTGGATCCACTAATGGTGCCCCAATGCCAGGTCGTGGTAGGGGTCACAGTAATGCCTCTCTTGCCAATTCGGTATCTTCAACACCTCTACAAGTTGACACAATAGATCGCACAAGTCTAGGTACAACATAACTAATGAACAATGGACGTCCTTCTATTAAATGTTCAAGATTTATGCCATTCAACCTACTACACATTCATATACATGTTTTGTTTTTGACTCTTGGATACTTGATACGGTCTTGATGACATGAATTATGATCTATTTATAGACATGAATTTAGGTAATTTTTCCCTTTATTTTGCATGCGTAGACATGATTCCATAACATTTGAGCTCATATTTGCATACTTTGCTTGAATAGAGGTCTACACATATTTTTGTTACAATTGTAGGTAAATTGATACATTTTGGAGCGGAAACGGAACTTATAAGGACAAGGCATCAAGGTGGATCACAAAGAAGCATTCTGGAGCATACATGAAGCTAGGACATAATCAAAGGATGGGAGAAAAGAGAAAAGAAGATATGTTACAAATTACAAATCTCGGTCCGATTTGTGAAGAATCTCGGCCGAGATTATTATTGGGCTCATCCGAGATTTAGTGTAAAATGGCCCATGGGCCAAAGCTTCGAAACCCTAGATCATTCTATAAATTGAGCATGGTTGCAACATCAAAAGGACGTCTTACAGACCATCGGATACTACACTTTACGGAGAATACATGGATAGTTACAAAACCTTTTGGATTGAGAGAGATTGTGAAGATTCTTGGAGAGAAATACTTAGTTTTTAGATTTCATTTCTTTTGAACAAAAGATTGGATCTCTGTTATTGCTCTCGCTACAATTTTGGATATTGAAGACACTTTGCTAAGTATTTCTTAATTTTCTTTTGGTTTTATTTAGTTTATGAGTTTCTTGATTTTATATATCTTTCTTGATTTGAGTATGTGTGTTGTTGGATAAAACTCTTGCGATTCTAGGGTGATTAGTTGAAGGTTGTGGTTTAGATGATGATAGACTGAGCCTTTTAGTTTATATTGGACCTTGAGAGTTCGTTTGACTTTCAAAAGACGAATCTCGGTATGTTCTTGAAAAATCATGGTCGAGATTTAGTTAAGAACAACCCGTGATTTCTTATGTTGATCCGTTTTTGTTATATCTTTATGCTTAGGTTTTAGATTGCTCAAATCCTAGCCTGTTGAGCCTTTCAAGCTTATTTCCAAGCTTGAGAAGAGACTTACCCGGTGATTCCCTTTCTTGGTTGTCAAAGATGATGAGTTCTAGCTAATAGAGGATTCAAAACCCTTTATTAGGTTAGAGTGTGCCTTCTTCTTGCCAGAGTGAGCTTACTAGATACTTACCCGGTAAAAGTTAGCTCTTGACCCTTAGGTTGAGTGGTTGGTTTGAGTTTTAGTTCAATTCCTTAGATCCTTGAGACTTACCCGGTGATAGGGGCTTTGGTTTGGGATAGTGGATAGTGAGACCTTCCTCGTGATCTTTCCTACCTTACAACATCTTTCCTTAGCGATCCCAGCTTTGTCTATAGTTCTTTAGAAGTCATGAATCAAAAACCACAACTGGATGCTTTGATCTTTAGAATCTGCAATTTTCTCAAATATTACATATATTCATATCATTGATTTTCATCTTTTCCGTTCTTCGGAATTAGCATTGGTCTATTCTATTTTGATTTTTATCATTTGGTTTCACCATAGTCCTTGTGATCGACCTAGGAATATGCTTTTGTTGCGACTGGTCCGTACACTATAGGTTTGCTTATTTGCTTTGGCATTTATTTCAAGTATAAATTAAAGATTTTTTTTCGGGCCATAAAACAACGAACAAGTTTTTGGTGCCGTTGCCGGGGACTTGGTCTAGACGAAGCGGTAATTTCGGTCGTCTAGTTTAGATTTTTTTTCTTTTTATAATAATCTTTTTGTTTTGAGTAGTTGTTCTTGCAGGAATTCCCTTCCTTTTCAGGTTTATACATAGATCTCACACTGGTAAAGAATTAGTTCCATACGATCCTGAACCGGACAAAACTTACAAAAGAAGACTAAGGGAAGCTAAGAAAAAGATGGCTGAAAGAAACCTTCAAGATGAACTAGAAGATGCTTTAGAGCAAGTAAGGCTTAGAGATGAAGCTTTGGAAGAAGAAAGAGAAGCAACGTAAGAAAGAGAAAATGTGATTAGAGCAGAAATTGGTGAGATGCAAGCTAATATGAGGCAATTGCTTCTTGAAAGAGGAGGCAATAGTAGTTGCACCTCACCAACCGGTGATGAATATTAGACTTGGTTCATTTTTGGCAAGCCCACAAACACTTGGTCAAAGGATGAATCCAATGCAACGAGCATGCCATCCGGGAGTAAATTTTGGAAATCTCGCGGATCATTATTATGATCTCCGTCCTAATGTTCTTCAGATGATCCGTTAGAATGAATTTGGAGAATTATAGGGGGGGGTCTCCACACCTCCACTTGCAGAATTATGAGATACTTGTGGAGACATTGAGTTCTCCAAGTCTAGAGAAAAATAATCACAAGTTGAGGGGATTTTCCTTTTCTTTGATGGATAAGGATCTCGCTTGGTATCAATCTTTGCATTCGGAAGAGTTAGCACTTGGGAGGAGATGACTACCGAATTCCTCACCAAATTCTTCCCACCATCGAAGACTCTAGTACTTAGAGATAAATTTAAAGCTTTTGTGATGAAGGACAAGGACATCTTGTTCAAGTCATGGGAAGGTTCAAGGACCTTTTGCTAGATTTTCCTCATCATGACATTCCAAAGATCGAGCTTCTTGAGATTTATTTTAAGGGTTTGGATGAGGAAACTCAATTCAAGCTTCAATCCCTTTCTGGAGAGACTTTCATGGAGAACCCCCTTGATGAAGCATGCAAATTTGTGGAGAAGCAAGCCTTAATGATTGAGAAGTATTTCCATAGAAGAGTTGATGAGAGACACCGAAGACCTAGAGTCTATGAGGTTAGTACCACTACTACTAATAATTCTCAATTTGATATTATTAACAATGGGATTAAAGATTTGAAGGAGCTTATGAGAGCTCAAACTCAAGCAGTCGCACAAGCTAAATTTCCCGCCTAAGGAGCAAGATGTGAACTACATTGGTAGAGGAAACTATCAACGAGCACGGAACTACAACAACAGGAATTTACATGGAGGAAATAATTGGCGCCCTAATCATAATCATCCCGGATTTTCTTATTCAAATCCGAATGGTGCATTCAATCCTCTATCTTCCTCTAGTCAAGCTCCATCCCCAAAGACTCAAAAATCTCCACCAGGATTTAATCAACCTCCCAAGGATCGGACGGAGATGATGTTTGAGCAATTTATGGGGAGATTGAGCGGAGTGGAGAGCATCGTTACTTCTATTTATAAGGCTCAAAAGGATTGACAAAATCAGGTGTTCCACAAAGTAGGATAAGATCCTAGAGATCTAGGAAAGCTTCTTGGAAAAACTGAGAATAGTCCTAATGGGCAAGTCATGGCTATTACTACTAGAAGTGGATTGAACACTAATGAGCCATTGCCCAAGACAGTTAATAAGGGAAAACAAGTGATGGTTGAGGAAGATCTGAAGTTAATTGAGAAGGAGAGGGAAAAAGAGAAGAAACCAACTTATGTACCTCTTCCAGCATACAAGCCACCATCTCTATTCCCATAATCTCGTGCTAGAGCGCGCCTTGACAAGCACTTAGGTAAGTTCCTTGAGCTCATGAGTAAATTGCATATTAATATTCCATTCATGGATGCCATTGTATTTATGCTCTCTTATGGGAAATTTTCGAAAGAAATCCTCTCTAACAAGAGAAAATTAAAGGATGTTGGGGATGTGAGGATGACTAAACGTTCATCCGAACTCATCCAAACTATGAAAGAAGAGATGCCACCAAAGCTAAGGGATATGGGATCTTTTTGTGTTCCTATTGGAGTCGGAGAGGTGACTTATGAGGCCTTGTGGGACCTTGGAGCAAGTTTAAGCATGATACCGCTTTCATTGTGCAAAAAGGTTGGACTTTGGAAGCCAAAACCGGTCAAGATGACACTTTACATGGCCAATAGGTCAATAACGCATCCGGTGGGAATTCTTGAACACATTTCCATATAGCTAGGTAAGTTCTATGTTACCATTGATTTTGTTGTGTTAGACATTCATGCAGATTATCCAGTCCCAGCTGACCGCTATGGTTAAAGGGATAACCCTTGGATATGATATTTTCAATATCTATGATGAAGAAGAATCAAGGGAAGTAGTAAGCTCAATTTTGCTCAAGGATCCGCTTGAAAGAGTAATAAGTATGAGCATTACGGAGGAAGGAGTAGAAGGGGACTGCAATACTGAAGTCCAAGCTATAGAGGCCTTGGAAGAAGATCCCAAGACTGAATTTGAGGAGTTAGAGGAAGGTATGAACGTTTATAAAATCACGGTGAAGAAGCAAAAATCTCGGCCGAGGTTTTAAATAAAAAAAATTAATTCATCTGAGGATAAATTTCCATGTCGAAGGAAACTTTGACTCAATATCATCCGAGATTTTTCAAAATTTAATAGGGGGGTCAAGATTTCTGAAACTCCGGAATCATCCCAAGATGCTTTGAAAGTCATAACTCTTCATCTAAAGAGCCTTCTACTTTGGAGTTGAAGCCTCTTCCTTCACACTTAAGGTATGTTTTTCAAGGACGTAACTCTATATATGATTTCATTGTTAGTGCTAATTGGAATGAGGATGAACTCAGCAATATGATGTGATAACATGAATTATAGTCTACATTTTGGGGTTTGTTTGAACGTTTTATCTTCAATAATCTGCATGTTAGCATGTATAATATGTGATTATATTACCATTTTATTTACCTTTGCGGGAATCGAGGTCTACACCTAGTTTTGCTGTAATTGTAGGTAAAATGGCACGTTTTGCATCAAAAAGGAACAAAAGGAGCTATGGAGTCATTGGAGCTACATTGAGGAGCATGAGGAACCATCCAGGAAGCATAGCCATGGATTAAAGATTCACTTTGGACCAGTTTTGAGAGATTTCACATTCAGTTGTGACTCACCTCGGTTGACCAGAGATTCATCTCGACCGAGGTGATCCAGAGACACCGACTCGACCGAGGCGAACACCTAGGACGCGGCGAGAATATTTTATTCTTGGCTGAGATCTTTTATCTTTGGAAAGTGATCTTATATTTTTGGGCTTGGCTCCTGGAAGGAAGAAGATCTTATATTTTACCTATTTTTATGGGAAAAGATCTTTCTAAGATATTTTATCTTTGGAGGGTTATTTTCCTATAAAAAGGGTTGGATTTCCACAAATCCAACATCTCGCATACACCCGCTTACACCGAAAGATCCAGCATACATCGCTGCAGCATACTCCAATTGGGAGATTCGAAGAACCTTATTGAAGGTTGAAGGAAGATTGAAGATCATAGCTTTTATAGCTTTTGAAGGGTTTTGTAAGATTATCTTAGATTCCCTTCCTTGTTGTCTTCTCTTGTTGGATTGCTATCCAAGGAACGCTTTTGTTGTGATATTTGATTCAGTTATTGAAGTCTTTTTCATTAAATTCTTCTTGTTCAAATATTCACCTTCTTCCCATATATTTGATACTTTCATAATGATGATGAGTGGCTAATCTCCTTGTGTGATTCTAGGGTGATTGGCTGAAGGTTGTGGGAAAAACAATGATAGAATAATCTTAGATTCCAGTAGGACCCTGAAAGTTCGAGTCTTTAACCTTAACCCTAAGCATCTCGCTCAGTTGATGAACATCTCGGCCGGGGTGGAATTTGGCTGACCGAGGTGACTTATCCGATCCTAAACTGAGAGTTAAGTGTTAGAGTTTGCCAAATCCTATTCTTATTACACCTTTCCTGGTTCAATGCAAGCTTAGGATGAGACTTACCCGGTAATAGGAGTTACGGTTTTGGATTAGTGAGTAGTGAGACTTACCCGGTAAAGGTTGATTCTATTCCCTTAGATGGAGTATTAGTTTGAGGTTATAGTTCTTTATCTTGATTCCTTGAGACTTACCCGGTGATCTACTCCACTTTAGTAACACCTTCCCCTTGCAAAAATCTCAGCTTTGTCCGCTTATCTTTAGATCTTGAGTTGGAACCACAACTAGACGCTTTAATCCCTAGAATTGCATGTTTGCTTTATTGACTTCTTATTCATCTTTGATTATGTTAATTACTCTTGTGGTTAGTATTCGCGAAGCTTACCGTTATTGACTTTGTTTCACCGAGTCCTTGTGATCGACCCCTGGAATTTCTTGCTTTTTACTACGATTGACCTGTACACTGCGGGTTCGCATCCTTGTTTTAAGCTTAAGTCTAGGGTTATAAATTTAAAGCTTGCACACACCGTTTGGAGCGAACAAGTTTTTGGCGCCGTTGCCGGGGACTTGGTCTAGACCGAGCCGGTACGGTTTGCTCTTGGGGCACTTGCCCCCGTGTCGTCTAACCACTCTACTTGAGTGACTTTTGCAGGTCCTTTCTCAGGTATATGCGATGAACCCGCACTGGGAAGGAAATCGTTCCTTACGATCCCGAACTAGAAAAGACATACAAGCGACGCTTAAGAGAAGCGAAGATGGCCCAACAAGACAACCGCGATCTTGAGGCCGAATTGAAAGAGGCGTTAGAGCTGCTACGCCTCAGCAAGGAAGAACTAAGGCGAGAGAAGGAAGAAACTCGCACCAAAACTGAAGCAATCGAAGCAGAAATGGCCGTCATACGAGACCAGATTCTACTTCGACCGAGGGAAGACCCAGTTTCCGATGCTGGACCGAGGCAGGTCCTAGTTGCTGACCCTCGACCGAGGCAGGTCCCAGTACCAGACGCCGCGGCCGAGATACTTCCACCTCGGATGCCAGTCCGAGATGTTCTTCTTGCAGGAATTCCACAAACCCTAGGTCAAAGGATGGACCCCAATCAACAACTGAGGCGTCCAGGAGTCAACCTAGGAGATCCAGCGGACCATGTCTACGAACTTCGACCGCAAGTTCTATCCATGATTCGCCAATGCCAATTCGGAGGGATGGAGAAGGAGTCACCACATCAACATCTTCAAAACTACGAGATCTTGATGGACACCTTGCGACCTTCCAGAATTGAAAATAACAACTACAAGCTAAGACCTTTTTACTTTTCTTTAAAAGATAGAGCTCTTACTTGGTATCAATCTCTTCCTCCAGGTAAAATTAGCACATGGGAGGAGATGACGACGGAGTTCTTAACCAAATTCTTTCCCCCCTCAAAGACAGCTGAAATGAGAGGGAAGATCAATGCTTTCATTATGAAGGACAAGGAGAGCTTGTCCAAGTCATGAGAGCGGTTCAAGGACATCCTTTTGGATTGCCCACATCATGGGATTCCAAAAATCGAGTTGTTGGAGATCTACTTCAAAGGACTGGACGGAAGCACCCAGTTCAATCTCCAACTACTCTCCGCCGGTACCTTCATGGACATGGCGATTGACGAGGCTTGGGACTTCATTGAGAAGCAATCCTTGCATATGGAGAAGTACACCCACCAAGGAGCTGAAGGTGGAGTTAAAAGAGTCAACTTTCAAGAGACTCAATCCAACAACAATCAACTCACGTCTTTGAAGAATGACATGAAGCAATTGAAGGAACTCTTGGTTGCTCAAACCAAGAAGGAAGAGCAAGGACAAAGGAACAACAACAATGGATACCGTAACAACAACAACGGTTCCCGGAACAACAATTACAACAACAACAATAAAGGATCCAATAGCAACAACTGGAGGGCGAACAACCAAAATCACGGTAACAATCATTCAAACTCCAACTCTAACGATTCCTCTAACCCTTTCCTCTCTTCTCCTTCTTCTTCTTCTTCTACTCCATTAAAGAGCCAGGGGCAAGGATCGAGTTCGTTTCAGCCAGAAAAGAAAGACGCAGTTCTGGAGGCTATCTTGATCAAGCTTAGTGCTATGGAGACTTCTATGACTTTATTTTCGAGGGCCCAAAAGTCCTTCGAACAACAACTTGCAAGTAGGGCGAATGAAGCGCCAAGAGATCCAGGGAAGCTTCCAGCAAAGACGGAAAGCAACCCTAAGGGCCAGTGCATGGCCATAACGACGAGGAGTGGACTCAAAACTGCAGATCCAGTACCTCGTTCGACGCAGACCACCTCGGTCCAGATCTAGTCGAAGAACACATCGACCGAGATACCACCCGAGGTGGAGCAACAGAAAGCAGGAGGGACAACTGAAGTTTATGTTCCACCTCCTGCATACAAACCACCACTTCCATTCCCCCAGTCAAGGGCCAAAACACATCTAGACAAGCACTTTGGTAAGTTCCTTGACTTGATGAATAAACTGCATAATAACATTCCTTTCCTTGATGCTATTCTAGGAATGCCCGCCTATGGGAAGTTCTTAAAGGAGATCCTATCAAGGAAAAGGAAATTGGAAAACTTTGGTGAAGTTAGGATGACATCTAAATCCTCGGAGCTTATCAAGATCATGAAGGAGAAGATGCCACCTAAATTAAGAGATCCCGGCTCATTTAGCATTCCCATTCAAGTTGGGGATGTCACTTGTGAAGCCCTTTGTGATCTAGGAGCCAGCGTGAGCATCATCCCGCTGGAGCTATGTATGAAGATCGGACTTGGAGAGCCCAAGCCGGTCAAGATTCGACTTTATATGGCGGATCGCTCCATCACCCATCCCGTGGGCATCTTAGAGGACGTTCCGGTCAAGTTAGGTAACTTCTATCTACCTATAGATTTTGTTGTACTTGACATTCCCGCAGATTATCCTGTTCCTATTATTCTCGGGAGGCCATTTCTAGCAACTTCGGGTTGCAACGTGGATTGCAAGAACGCCAAGTTGAAATTCAACATTGGTGGTGATGAGGTGGAGTTCGTACTACTTACAGCCATGAAAGGGGAGCAGCTAACTGATGATATCTTCAACATCTACGATGAAGAAGAATCAAGAGAATCGGTGAGCTCCATCCTTATTAACGATCCACTCGAAAGAGTTATTAGCTTCAGTTTAATGAAGGAAGGTATAGATGCTTCTTGTGATGCAGATATACGGAGCTTAAAGGCACCGGAAGAGGATCCAGGAGCAAAAACTGAGAAGCTAAAAACTGAGAAGCTTAAAGGCACCGGAAGGTATAGATGCTTCTTGTGATGCAGATATACGGAGTTTCGGTCCCAGTTGCAGTACCTCGACCGAGGCACTTCCTGGACTGAGCGAGGTGACTGAAGAACATCTCGGTCAACGCCTATGCGCCTCGACCGAGGTCGATGGCGAGACGACTTCAACTGAGACTTCTGAAAGTCTGGTTTCTGAACCCACTCCACTGGAAGGAGGAAGCAAGGATCCCCCTCAGAAAGCACCCCAGTCGTGGAGCTTAAACAACTCCCTAGTCACTTGAGGTATGTCTTTCTTGGACCGGATTCTACTTATCCCGTTATTGTTAGTGCTTCCCTTTCCGAATCTGAATTGTCTAAGTTAATGCATGTCCTGAGAAAGCATCGAAAGGCTATAGGTTATACCACGGATGATCTTATTGGCATTAAGCCTTCTTTCTGCATGCATAGAATTCTAATGGAAGATAATCATAAGACTTCACGGGAACCTCAAAGACGGTTAAATCCGATCATGAAGGAGGTTGTGAAGAAGGAAGTTCTTAAGTTGTTGGATGCAGGTATCATATATCCTATCTCGGACAGCAAGTGGGTTAGCCCAGTGCATGTGGTTCCGAAGAAAGGAGGGATGACCGTTGTGACGAATAAGAACAACGAGTTGATCCCAACTAGAACCGTCACGGGCTGGAGGGTTTGCATTGATTATAGGAAGCTGAACACGGCGACTCGGAAGGACCATTTTCCGCTTCCCTTCATCGATCAAATGCTCGAACGGTTGGCCCAGCATTCACACTTTTGCTACTTGGACAGCTATAGTGGATTCTTCCAGATTCCTATCCATCCGGATGATCAGGAGAAGACCACTTTCACTTGTCCATGGGGGACATTTGCTTATAGAAGGATGCCATTCGGATTGTACAATGCACCCGCTACCTTCCAGCGATGCATGATGGCTATCTTTTCCGAGTACATAGAGGAGATCATGGAGGTATTCATGGATGATTTTTCTGTATATGGTTCCTCTTTTGATGATTGCCTATCTAACCTTTCTCTAGTGCTTAAAAGATGTGAAGACACTAACCTTGTTCTGAATTGGGAGAAGTGTCATTTTATGGTTAATGAAGGCATTGTATTAGGACACCTCATTTCTAATCGAGGTATTGAGGTCGATCGAGCTAAGATCGAGACTATTGAGAAACTCCCTCCTCCCTGTTCTGTTAAAGGTGTGAGGAGTTTTCTCGGGCATGCAGGTTTCTACAGGAGATTCATCAAGGACTTCTCTAAGATTTCTAAACCTCTAACTAACCTCTTGAATAAAGATGTTGTTTTTGAGTTTTCGCAGGAGTGTCTTGATGCTTTTTACAGGATTAAGGAAGCGTTGATCTCCGCTCCCATTATCCAACCTCCTAATTGGACCTTGCCCTTTGAGGTCATGTGTGACGCTAGTGATGTAGCCGTAGGAGCGGTGCTTGGACAGAAAAAGGATGGCCGGACCACCGCCATTTACTATGCTAGCAAGACGCTAGATGTAGCCCAGCGCAACTACGCTACCACTGAGAAGTAGTTGTTGGCGGTTGTATATGCTTTCGAGAAGTTTCGTTCCTATTTAGTAGGAGCGAAAGTCATTGTGTACACCGACCATGCAGCCATCCGTTACTTGTTGGCTAAGAAAGATGCCAAGCCACGCCTTATTCGATGGATTCTCTTGCTTCAAGAGTTTGACTTAGAGATCCGCGATAAGAAGGGATCCGAGAACTCCGTTGCGGATCACCTCAGCCGGCTACCTGCATCTTCACGTGAGAAGGACGACCCGCCCATAGACGATTCATTCCCCGATGAGCACTTACACTTGTTGGAGCGTTTGATAGATTTACTTACTTCACCCCACGATGGAGGTGAAGTATGGGGTGGGGGCACCTCCCATCACATATAGAGACGCATCATGGTCCAGCTAGCGACCTTAAACCAAGCGCTTCTTGGGAGGCAATCCAAGGTATTGTTTTCCTTTTCCCTTTTTCTAGTTTAGCTTAGATAGTTTGCTTTTGCTTTGTTTTGTTTGTTTTTGGCGTCCTAGACAGATGACAGGAGACATCTAAGGAAGGAGCATAACTGGAAGTACAAAAGTTCGAGAATTCGAGAAGACGAAGTTTGACTGAGACACCTCAGTCTAGTCGAGGCCACCTCGACCGAGTTGATTCTTGAGCAACCGAGGCGACTAGGGTTTCTGCAGAACCACCTCGGTCCGTACCACCTCGGTCCAGTCGAGACCATCTCGACCGAGGTGACAGCAGTTCCAGGAACAGTATAAAAAGGGGAAAATTTTCTTTTTCGCTTTTTACCCACTTCGACTCGACCGCGGCGCCTTTCCACCTCGCTTCCTCGAATCTTGCTCATTTTCGAAGATTTCCGCTTCCAAACTACAATTGAAGGGTAGAGGATCCCATTGCAAGTACAGATCTACGAAAAAATCGAACGAATCGGCCGGAACGAGGTAAAAAACAGTCGAAACCCCAACTCGTTCATTCGCTTCCATTCGGGCTTTGGTTGCCCTTGCATCTGCTGAGAAAAGGCTTAAGTACCCCATAGGAAGAAATTGTAGTGATTTTTGGGGGAAAAGAACTGGATTTCTGAGAGTTGAATCGCGAACTGCTTCCGCCTCGGTCCAGTCGAACTGCGCCTCAGCCGAGGTGATTCCTGAGAGTTGTCAGTGACCGAGGTGATCTGACAGTAGCTAAGTGAAAATGAGTTCTGAACGTCGCCTTGCCCTCAGAGATAGATCCTCACCTTCCCCTTCTTCCTCTTCTTCCCGACCTTACCGCCCGGTGATCCATGAGCGACACCAGGTGGACTATGAGCGTATTTCGGGACGTCCAGTGATTGCACCACGTTTCCTGGACGTGTCTGCTTTTGATTGCCTAGGGGTAGATGGATACCTTAGGAGGATGATTACCACAGTCGGGCTGGATCAGTTTACTAAGATCCGAGCCCCAGCCTACTTGGAGCCGACCCTAGAGTTCGTTAGCTCCTTCACCTACCTTCCCACAGAGCAGTCTGTGAAGTACTGGTTGATGAACCGGAACTTCTTAGTGCCGCTCGAGATTTGGAGAGAGATTTTTGGCTTCCCTGAGCCCACCGCCACTGACTTCCCCTCCCGATCTGTAGCTAGGGAGTTCTGGGGGCAGATAGCCCATATTGTTGAGCATGTAGACAGATGGCGCCCTGGAGATTCCAGGGAGAAGGTCATCTTCCACCTAGCCTTTAGGTTAGCCCATAAGATATTCAGCGAGACACTTCTGGCGCGTACTGAGACGCCCCAGAAGATCCGATAGGGCGAGCTCTTCAGTCTATACTGTATGGTTACGGGGGGCTTCCCAGACTTTGGCTTGATCTTGGCAGAGGATCTGCACAAGATCAAGGCCAAAGCGAAGGGAGACATCTGCTGCGGAGGGCTTGTCACCCACATAGCTGCTTATCATGCCATGGACCTCAGCGCATGCACGATGGTGGCGGCTCCGAAGCCGCTTGGATTGCAAGAGATGATCACTCGGAGGATTCTGGTTCCCCGAGGTCTGACCACTCCATATGTGGCTATGCCGTGGGAGCTGACTGCGCCATAGGGGATCCGATGGTCTGCCCAGTTCACCGTTTACGATCCGCATTATTGGCAGACCGCTTGGGCTCCACTGATGGAGGATCATAGGGAGGCAACAACTGCCCCAGCTGAGGATGAGGAGGAGGAGGCTGATGACGAGGACACAGTGGACGAGAGAGAGGGTGGAGTCCCGATGGATACAGGGACAGATATTGCAGGGACGAGCGCGCCGCCGATCATAGATCTGGATGATGATGATGAGACTGAGCCTGCACCAGCTGAGACTTCTCCGGTTAGGCCTGCTAGACGCAGGAGGCGCAGAGTGAGGGATCCAGATGCCCACAGACGGATCGATGACCTGACGGATCAGGTTATTGATTCGTATGCTGCTTTGTCGCTGGATATCCGCGAGATGCAGGAGCGGCAGCATTATCAGCACATTATGGCACAACTTCAGTTCGAGCGTATCATGGGTCATCCATTCAACCCGACCCAGTATCCATACGTGCCACCACCACCACCACCGGATCGCGACAATTGATGAGCTGCAGGACTTTCTTTATTATATTTTTATGCAGTTCAGCTATTTATCCGGTGAGTACTCTTATTTTTAGACTTATATTGACCCACTGGGACAGTGTGTCCCAAGTATGGGGTATTCGATGTACTTATTTGATGACTATTTGATGTATTTATTCGATGACTTGATGTATGACTCATACTTTATCAGATATTTATGCTTCACTTCTGCATTTATATGTTTATCTGAGATTGCATGCATATTTACAGGTTATTTGATTGAGAAAAACGTCGAAACTAAAGAAAAAATGGTTTTAAAAAATTTTTTTTTGACCTCGACCGAGTCAGTCTTGCCCAAACGAGGCGTTTCACCTCGGTTGAACCAAGAACACCTCGACCGAGGTGGGTTAACTGAGAGTTTTCGAAAACGATTTTTGTGTTACTTATATGGATATGATCTCAGTGAAGATCCTGCTTACTGACTGGTTTTAAATTCTTTATGTGTTTGAAAGGTTTTATAATATGTTTAAGTTGCTAAATGCTTTGTTTGAAATTGTTGGCATGTTTAATACTTTGTTTTTATCCAAATTATGTTGAATTTGAAGGTTGACACCACAAGATGAGTTCTCTCACTTTCTTCTTGGGATGATTAAGGCAATTCATTCTCTTCTTCTTCTTCTTCTTGATCATGCTTAGCCTCTCATATACATTTTGCCTCCCTTTACCTATCCGGGAATTTGGAAGCAAGCAAAGTGGTGAAAGCAAGTAAAAGTTGAAAAGTGGGCTGAAAGTGAAAGTGTTAGAAAGAAAGAAATAGGTTTGGGGAAGTCAATCATGAAGATGAGTAACTCGGCACCATTCACATAGCCGGGTGTTTGTGTCTTGCCAAAGTCGGATTAAGCGATATTCCTAACGGGTCATGGTATGTGCATCAAGGGTTTGATGCATCTCAAGAAATTGATGATTGCGGATCTCCTAGGCTTCAGTTATTGTGCACCTTTGTCCATGCATCCCAAAAAGTAAAGTAAAAGAAAAAGTGTGAAATAAGCAAAGCTTATTGGTGGAAGATGTTGCAAGTCAAAGTGAAAGTGAAGTTCATCCTTTTCCCGGATTCTAGCACCACATTACCTTACATACATCCCTACCCTACACGTTTCTTGACCTTTTCTTTTGGGAAGCCCTTGAGACCTTGAGCTTGTTGATTGACTTAGTGGTTTAAACTGGATTATACATGATTAATTTTGATAATTATGACTTATTATGCATTCTATGATTTTATGCAAAGATGAACAACTTTCTTATATTTATAAAATGTTTTGATCATATTTTGATTTTAAATTCCATGAAGTATTCTCTTAGAGTGATCTATCATTGTAGCACACCATAAAAATGTTTTGAAGGACTTTTCATTGATTTTCTTGACTATTAATCCATTCTATCTTGTCTTTTATATGCGGAACTTGCTTGGGGACAAGCAAGGGCTAAGTATGGGGTATTTTGATAGCATGAATTATAGTCTACATTTTGGGGTTTGTTTGGACGTTTTATCTTCAATAATCTGCATGTTAGCATGTATAACATGTGATTATATTACCATTTTATCTACCTTTACGGGAATCGAGGTCTACACCTAGTTTTGCTGTAATTGTAGGTAAAATGGCACGTTTTGCATAAAAAAGGAACAAAAGGAGCTATGGAGTCATTGGAGCTACATTGAGGAGCATGAGGAACCATCCAGGAAGCATAGCCATGGATTAAAGATTCACTTTGGACCAGTTTTGAGAGATTTCACATTCAGTTGTGACTCACCTCGGTTGACCAGAGATTCATCTCGACCGAGGTGATCTAGAGACGCCGACTCGACCGAGGCGAACACCTAGGACGCGGCGAGAATATTTTATTCTTGGCTGAGATCTTTTATCTTTGGAAAGTGATCTTATATTTTTGGGCTTGGCTCCTGGAAGGAAGAAGATCTTATATTTTACCTATTTTTATGGGAAAAGATCTTTCTAAGATATTTTATCTTTGGAGGGTTATTATCGTATAAAAAGGGTTGGATTTCCACAAATCCAACATCTCGCATACACCCGCTTACACCGAAAGATCCAGAATACATCGCTGCGGCATACTCCAATTGGGAGATTCGAAGAACCTTATTGAAGGTTGAAGGAAGATTGAAGATCATAGCTTTTATAGCTTTTGAAGGGTTTTGTAAGATTATCTTAGATTCCCTTCCTTGTTGTCTTCTCTTGTTAGATTGCTATCCAAGGAACGCTTTTGTTGTGATATTTGATTCAGTTATTGAAGTCTTTTTCATTAAATTCTTCTTGTTTAAATATTCACCTTCTTCCCATATATTTGATACTTTCATAATGATGATGAGTGGCTAATCTCCTTGTGTGATTCTAGGGTGATTGGCTGAAGGTTGTGGGAAAAACAATGATAGAATAATCTTAGATTCCAATAGGACCCTGAAAGTTCGAGTCTTTAACCTTAACCCTAAGCATCTCGCTCAGTTGATGAACATCTCGGCCGGGGTGGAATTTGGCTGACCGAGGTGACTTATCCGATCCTAAACTGAGAGTTAAGTGTTAGAGTTTGTCAAATCCTATTCTTATTACACCTTTCCTGGTTCAATGCAAGCTTAGGATGAGACTTACCCGGTAATAGGAGTTACGGTTTTGGATTAGTGAGTAGTGAGACTTACCCGGTAAAGGTTAATTCTATTCCCTTAGATGGAGTGTTAGTTTGAGGTTATAGTTCTTTATCTTGATTCCTTGAGACTTACCCGGTGATCTACTCCACTTTAGTAACACCTTCCCCTTGCAAAAATCTCAGCTTTGTCCGCTTATCTTTAGATCTTGAGTTGGAACCACAACTAGACGCTTTAATCCCTAGAATTGCATGTTTGCTTTATTGACTTCTTATTCATCTTTGATTGTGTTAATTACTCTTGTGGTTAGTATTCGCAAAGCTTACCGTTATTGACTTTGTTTCACCGAGTCCCTGTGATCGACCCTTGGAATTTCTTGCTTTTTACTACGATTGACCCGTACACTGCGGGTTCGCATCCTTGTTTTAAGCTTAAGTCTAGGGTTATAAATTTAAAGCTTGCACACACCGTTTGGAGCGAACATGATGCATGAGTTGAGATTACATAAGAAAGATTTACTATTGATGATCTTATTGGTATTAACCCTTCTTTATGTATGCATAAAATTCTTATGGAAGATGACCACAAACCTTCATGTGAACCTCAAAGACGGTTAAATCCGATCATGAAAGAGGTTGAGAAGAAGGAAGTTCTTACGTTACTTGATGTAGGTATCATCCTTCCTTTTTCTGATAGCAAGTGGGTGAGTCACGTCCACATAGTTCCCAAGAAAGGTGGAATGACCGTTGTCACCAACCAAAACAACGAGTTCATTCCTACTAGTATAGTTATGGGATGGAGAATGTGCAATGATTACAGGAAATTGAACGTAGCAACAAGGAAGGATCACTTTCCCCTTCCTTTCATCGATCAAATGCTTGAGAGATTGGCACAACACAGTTGTTATAAGCAAACGTACCCTTGGGGTACGTTTGCTTATAGAAGAATGCCTTTTGGACTTTGTAACGTACAAGATACTTTCCAACGGTGCATGATGGCTATATTCTCCGAATATATTGAGAGCATCATGGAGGTTTTTAAGGATGAATTTTCTATATATGGTTCATCTTTTGATGATTGCTTAGCTAGCCTTTCTCTAGTTTTACAAAGATGTACACTAACCTTGTTTTGAATTAGGAGAAGTGTCACTTTATGGTTAGCAAATACATTGTTCTAGGTCACTTGATCTCCTACCGTAGAATTGAAGAGCATAAAGCAAAGATTGAGACCATTGAGAATTTACCTCCACCTTCTTCTGTAAAGACGGTAAGAAGTTTTTTAGGACATGCAGGTTTTTATAGGAGATTTATTAAAGAATTTTCTAAGATTGACAAACCATTAACTAACCTACTAATGAAAGATGTGGTTTTTGAGTTTTCGAAGGAATGTCTAGATACATTTTACAGGTTGAAGGAAGCCTTAATAAAAGCACCTATCATTCAACCTCCGGATTGGAGCCTCCCCTTTGAGGTTATGTGTGACGCTAGTGATGTGGCCGTAGGAGCTGTACTTGGACAAAAGAAGGATGAACACACTCATGCCATCTATTATTCTAGCAAGACGCTAGGTGAAGCTCAACTAAATTACGCCATAACGGAAAGGAGTTACTAGTGATGATCTACGCTTTTCAGAAATTTTGTTCCTACCTTGTAGGAGCGAAAGTCATTGTGTACACCAACCACACAACAATCCGATACTTGCTCACCAAGAAAGATGCAAAACCACGGCTCATTAGATATATCCATATTCTACAAGAGTTTGACTTAGAGATCAAAGATAAGAAATAATCTGAGAACTTGGTGGCTAATCATCTTAGTCGGCTACTTCCTATTACAATTATGAAGGATGACTTGCATATAGATGACTCATTTCTGGATGAGCAGCTTCATGAAATTGAGGATTTCCTTCAGCGAACCTCAAAAGATAATGAACCATGTTTTTCGGATATTGTTAATTATTTAGTATGTCGGGAAATACCTCCACGAATGCCCTATGCGCAAAAGAAGAAATTCATTAAGGATGTACGACATTACTATTAGAATGAGCTTCTTCTCTTCAAGAGAGGTCCGGATGGGATGTTCAAAAGATGCATCCAAGAAGATGAAGTGGGGAGAGTTATTAGACATTGTTACTCATTGCCTTGTGGTGGACATGCTAGTTCCCACAAGACATGTGTTAAGTTACTTCAATCCGGTTTATTTTGGCCTAACTTATTTAGAGATGTGCAAAATTTTGTTTCTTCTTGCGATGCTTGTCAAAGAACATGAAATATATATCTAGGAGGAATGAGATGCCTCTAAACAACATCAAGAAGTTGAGATCCTTGACGTATGAGGAGTGGATTTCATGGGACGATTCCCATCATCTTGTGGAAACCTCTACATACTTATTGGCAGTAGATTACTCTTATAGATAGGTGGAAACTATTGCTTCTCCTACTAATGACGCCAAGGTGGTAGTGAAATTCTTTAATAGAACGGTTTTTCCAAGATTTGGGACGCCCTAAGTCATCATTAACGATGGAGGAACACACTTCACAACCCGGAAGTTTGAAGCACTTCTATCGAAGTATAGGGTAACTCACAACGTAACCACACCGTACCATTCTCAAACAAGTGGCCAAGTAGAAATATCAAATAGAGAAATCAAAGGCATTCTAGAAAAAAT
Source organism: Fagopyrum homotropicum (assembly GCA_033239125.1). Taxonomy (NCBI): domain Eukaryota; kingdom Viridiplantae; phylum Streptophyta; class Magnoliopsida; order Caryophyllales; family Polygonaceae; genus Fagopyrum; species Fagopyrum homotropicum. The sequence continues at coordinate 95,153,921 of BSWB01000007.1, read as the reverse complement.
TGTCTCTAGAATAAGGAAGGATTGGTCAATGAAGTTTGATGACGCACTATGGGCTTATAGAGCAGATTTCAAGGCTCCCATAGAAACCACAACGTACAACCTTGACTATGGAAAGTCTTGTCATCTTCTGGTGATGCTAGAGCATAGAGAATATTGGGCCATCAAATAAATCAACTTTGACATAAAGGAAGTTGGAGAGAAACGCCTATTGGACATTAATGAGCTAGAGGAGATCCGTTGAATGCTTACGAGAATGCACAAATCTGCAAGGAAGGGACCAAGAGGTGGCATGACAAGCATATTATTCCTAAGGAGTTGAAAGAAGGGGATCTTTTCCTTCTCTTCAACTCTAGAGTTCGACTTTTTCTAAGTAAGCTTAAATCTAGATAGACATGACCTTATGTTGTAAAATAGGTTTTCCCCCATGGTGCAGTTTAAGTATGGGATGAACATTGCGGAAGCTTCAAGGTCAAGGATCATAGGTTGAAGGAGTATACATCGAACGTTTCCGGTGGAGAAAAAGCATTGCTCCTCTTCATCTTACATGATCATCAAGGATATAGGTCCAACTAGCTCTGTTAAACCAAGCGCTTCTTGGGAGGCAATCCAAGGTAATCCTTTGTCCTTTTAGTTTTCTTAGATAGTTTAGTTAGAATTTTCTTTTCTTTGGTATGTTTTGGGTTTTTTGTGTCTTTGGATGACAAAACCTATGTTTTTCTCAAGAAGAATGAATCAAGATTCAAGTTGCGATGTTGAAAGATCCAGAGTGTAGATGGAAAAGTGATGCTAAAACCGTTAGCAAGAGAAGTGAAGGCTAGAACTCAAAAATCTAGATCAACAAGGGAAAATTTAGGTCAAGATTTTGAATTAAAAGAATTGATTCACCCATGGTTTTCCAAGTCAAGAACAACTCCAACTCAAATCTCGACCAACTCAAAATCTCGCCTGTGATTCTTTGAAAAGTATAGTTCCATCAAGATTTCTCGGGCAGACAGTTTTCTCGGTCAACATGAAAGCTAGGCAGAGATTTTTAAATTTCAGGAGTGGTATATAAGCGCCAACACAGTTCATCTTCTTGAACAAACCCTCCCCAACGAAGAACGACGGCCGACTCAACCCCCAAATAGCAACACCTATGTTCTTTAACCGATTCCGGTTTTTCTTCCACCTAAACTCAAGATATCACCATCACAAAGAAGATTTTATGCTCAAACAACACCAAAAGCCAACAAACCGTTCCAGATTTCGATTCTTTCATCCAAAACCTTGAGTTTTTCGCCACCCTTCGAATTGGTCGATTTCGGCTCGTTTGGTTCAAGGAGAAGCATCATTCAGAGTAGAAAGAAGCATATTGGAGGCATCGATTTGGAAAAATCTTTACAAATTTGCCAACTTTGATCAAAATAGCCAAAATCTCGGGCTTTGGGTAGAAATATCGGCCCAGATTTACGAAGAACAGCCAGATATTTCTACTGGAATGGAGTTTATCTGCAGATCTTCAAGGGAGATCGTTCCTAAGAGGGTTTCCTCCTCTTCTCAGCAAGCTCCACGTCCTCGACCACCTTCAAGACTTCCAGTTATCCAAGAACGTCACAAAACGAGGTATGAACGAATCCAAGAACGCTCTAGTATTGCATCTCGTTATTTAGTGATTGAAGAACAAGAATGTATGCATGTAAGAAAGGATTTAAACTGGATGATAGAGCGTGTTAGAATTGTTGTGTTTGTGGGAATTAGAGAGCATGCTTTTGAGGAAATAAAGTTGGAATTTTTGAGTTCCTTCAAGCATGATCCTAGGAGTAGGAAGATTAAGTTTTGTTGATGAACCGGAATTATGATATGACTATGAACATGTTTGGAAACATCTTCGGTTTTCCTGAGACTAGTGATGGGACGTTCCCTAGGAACGTTAATCCGAGGGACTTTTGAGAGAGCATTGCTTTAGTTGAGGGAGGTTGACCGTTAGACTGTTGGAGATTCTAAGGATAAGAACATCTACAATATGTCATTTTAGTTAGCTCATAAGATCTTGAGTGAGACTATGATCCCTAGGACTGAGACTCCGCAGAAGATGAAGATGGATGAGCTGTTTATTTTATGGTGCAAGGCTACCTGTACTACGTTGCATACTGCTAATCTTTTAGCCGACTTTTTAGGGAAGATAGCCAACAGGTCTAGGGGTGATATCTATGTTGGAGGCTTAGTGACTCACATTGCTAGGACCTTAGGCGTTGACTATTAAGCATGCACACTAGCTGTAGAGGCTCGACCTTTAGGGTTTTAGTAGTTCATTTCTAGAGGTATTATGATTCCCCGAGGCCGTAGCGCTCCTTATGTGGTCATGCCCTGGGAGAAGAAGAATGCTAGAAGGATTGTTTGGAATAGTGCATACACCATAAAAGATCAGCAGAATTGGAAGTACTGCTTTGAGGAGACACACAATGAATCTAATGATGATGTCGAGCCGGTAGAGATTGAATTTGAGGATGCGGTTGATGATGGTGTTGACGCCATAGATAATGATACAAATGCTAGACCTAGTGGAGTAGTTGTTGAGAATGAGGACGATAAGGCGAAAGAGGATGGTGATCCCATTATTGGGGAAGCTGACACGAGACTTGGACAAAAGGAGGTGCCGGTGAGGGGAGCGAGGCATTCGATCTCGCATCCACCTCGGCACGAGTCCCGATATATATCAGATAGAGATGAGCTCCTAGAGATGATTGAGAGGTTTGGTACCCAGTCAAGGCCATTCAAGACGATATTAGGCACATCGACCAACACCTCGACACTTTCGAGACGCATCGCATTAGGTATAACCGGATGTTGGAGGATCTTTACCGCCAACAGTTCGTTCAACAGTTCGATCCAACCTATTATCCATTCCAGCAACCACCACTACCACCACCACCAACACCGGATATGTGATCACCTTTTCTTCCACTATTTAATTTCATTTTCCTTTCATTAGACATTGTGAGTTTTTATTCCTTTTTCTTTTTATTGACAATAGAGACAATGTGTATGTTAAGTATGAGGTGAGCATGCCTGTAATAACTATTACATGTTTCCGTTATGGTACATTGCTCTTATGTCTATTAAATTGTATTTTTTTTATGTCTCACGTTTCTTTTCAATTTTGCATCATATATGTTTATTCAAAAATGCACAAAAAATTGAAAATTTTAAAAAAAAATTGTGCTTCTAGGATTGATATAATCCCTATGATAATATTGTTTGTGGAATAGCTATGATAATCCTTATGTACTTAAAATTGATTTATGAAGGTGGGATTTGGATACTTCGCTAGAAACCGCATGATAAGTTTGTAAGACTCATGTTGCTTAGGTGATCATGCGACCGCGCATGACCTCGCCCGTAGGCGCGCCACCGTAGGTGCGGCTTTGCTGGGCCGAGGTCACGGCATAGTGGTGAACATCCGCCTTTTTAGGCCCACTTCCTTTCACCTTAATTTCTTCCTCCTTAAGTCTCTCTCTCTCCTCATTGTGAGGGTTTCTGAATTCTTCTCCAGAATTTCTTCTTCTCTTTTATGTACATTTTCTTCTTCTTCTTCTTTTTTTATTCTTCTCTGGATCTTCCTCCTAAATGAAGCCTTATGATTATGATGAAGATGATGATGATGCTAAGTTGGTTGCAGTGAGAAGCTGGCAAACCTGCCGGTTTGGTCCAGTTTCCCTAGTTTAATTTTTTTAATAAACCGGCGGTTTAGGTTTAACCTAAACCGCCGGTATGGTTTTCCCCGTTTTAGGTTTAGGTTTGGCCGGCAGTTTTCAAACCGGCCCAAACTGGCGGTTTAGGTTTGCCGGTTTGGCCAAACCGCCGGTCGACGGTTTAGGTTTAGGTTTGATATTTCGACAAACCTAAACCGGCGTTTTAACCGCCGATTTGGTTAATTTTTTTTTAATTTTTTTTATTTTAAACGGACCAAACCTGCCGGTTTGGTCCGGTTTCCCTAGTTTTATTTTCTAATAGACCGGCGGTTTAGGTTAAAACCTAAACCGCCGGTTTGGTTTTTCACAGTTTAGGTTTGGGTTTGGCCTTGGGCCAAACCTAAACCGGCGTTTCCTAAACCTAAACCGCCGGGTGCTGTGAAAAGTTTCCACGGGTGCGAGATTAGTGAGAGGTGATACGTCGGAAATCTTTCTATAACGAACCGCGGTGCGGGTGTTGCCGTGGGTGCAGAAATTAGGCCACGAGTGCGGAGAAAGACAGCTGCGGGTGCGGATTGAGCTGGTTGCAACGGCCAGTCGGAGGGACCAGCCTAGACCGCGGGTGACATGGCCGCAACATGTGTCGCCGTGGGTGCCATGGGCGCAATTTGTGTCGCCGCGGGTGCAATAGTGTTTCGCCGCAGTTGTCGTGGGCGCAACTGTGTCGTTGTGGGCGCGATGTCTCGGTCATCTTGGATGCTTCTCTTTGGATCGTTTTCGCCCTTGAAAGAGTGATGGGTCCTTGTATAGTTCCTTAAAGCCTTCTCGGGTGGTCCAAGGATGGTCCTATATCACTGGGACTATAGTAACTCGCCATATCCGATCTCACACACAACTTGCCTATATGTTTACCAAGCTCATTGGACATAGTCAATTTCATACTCTATATCCTTTTCTTTTGCCTATCTTTCTAATAGACTATTATATCACAAGTTACTCTTTTTATACTCTATTGTATATACTTGTAAGATCACTTCTCTAAATAAACCATCAAACTTATAATTTCTGTTGAATTGTCCTTATTCTACCACTGTTTTGACGGTCAATTTGGACAACAATTTACACATTCCCTTTGCTGATTCATGTTTATTCTCTCTTATCCGCTCCAACACTCATATTTATATTCTTGTTTACGTTGAATCATCGTAGGTAATGACTCTTCTCTTATTTCTTGTTTCAAATTAAATGTAAACTCGTGTAGGTGCTCTAAAGTTCTTTCTCGGCCTTGAAATCACACGGATGCCCACTGGTCTTTATTTACTGCAAAGAAAATACACGATTGATCTTATAAAGGAAATTGGATATCTTGCCTCCAAACCTGCAACATTTCCGATTGAAGAAGAAAATAAAAATTAGCACTCGATTCCAACCCGACGTTCTCGCATCCAGATCAATATCGACGTCTTGTTTGTAGTTATTCTATCTATAACTCATCCGGATCTGAGTCATGTTGTTCATCTATTGTCTTAGTTTCTGACCACTCTGACGACCAACCAATGGTTTGTTGTCATTAAAGTCTTATGTTATCTGAAGTACTCCCCTGGGCAAGCATCATTTTATCCAGCAACAACAATCTTCATCTCTATGCATTATGTGATCCAGATAAAGCTACTTTTTCTCTCACTCGCCGCTCCATCACATGATTCTTTATTATGTTTGGGCCCTCACCAGTGTCATGAAAGACCATGAAACAACACACCGCATCTCGTTCCTCTGCAGAATCGGAAGATCGGTCCATGGCTTCCATAACTTATGTTATAATTTGGCTCTCTTCTCTTCTTTATTCACTTGGTATTATGCTAATTCTCAGATATATCAGCTTATGGTGTGACGATCAGACAGTTATACACATCGCCTCTAATCCTATTTTTCATAAAGTTACCAGGCATATAGAAATTAATTGTCACTTTGTTCGTAATCATGTACAAGTTGAGACTATAGTAACTCCCCATATCCGCTCTCACACACAGCTTGCCGATCTGTTTACCGAACCCCTTGGGCATGGTCAATTATATTTCATACTCAATTTCCCCTTTTCTTTAGCCCATCTTTATAACAAACTAGGATAGTATCTTTATAGTTTTGGTTACTCTTTTCATTCTATGCTGTATGTAAGATCGTTTCTACCACTGTCTTGACGTCAACATGGACAATAATTTAACGGATCCTCATTAATTTTACATAATATCCAAGTGACTAATTATGATTGTTAATTCGATTAGGCCGAGCGCTGGGAATAGGTGCATTAAGCTATATATGATTAATCATGTATTTATTGATTATGTTTTAGCTAACATGGTGAATATATGAAAATGGTGTCGAGATTTTAACAAGATAATCTCGAATGATGTAACAAAGTGTAGTTGTACAGATGAATACAAATGTAAAAAGATAAATAGGAAAACTAAAGGCTCTTAGCAACGTCCTTGATCATGCTAGGGTTGGCTTTGGCGAAGGCCGTGAACTCCTCCAAGGAGATGAAGCCGTCTCCGTCAGTGTCGATCTCAGCCATCATGCGCTTGATCTCGTCTTCGTTCACAGACCGGAGGGTCTTCAAGGCATCAGCAAGCTCGGTGGACGAGATCTGTCCGTCGCCGTTGGCGTCGAAACGCTTGAACACCTTCTCTCTTTCGGCTACGTCTTCTGCTTGTGTAGACATGGTTAAATTTGATTTCTGATGGATTAGGGAATGGCTTCATTCTGGATATAAACTTGATCTTCTTCCACAAATAGAGCCTCTAAATTTAGTTTTGCTAAACAGACGGTTTGCCCAACCCAAAGAGTAAAAATTGCACCATATTGTCTCTAAATTTAGTGTCTTATTTTAAATAGATATTCCTCGTATAATATCACAGACTTGTCATTTTTTCCCTAATGGGTCCGTTTTTAAATCAAAGTTTGTGTACCATTCTTTCCACTCTTGTCAAATGATTTATACTAATCATTGATACATTTCTGTGAGAAAAGTTTGTCTTTCTTATTTTGTTAGTTTAAAATTTTTGTTCAATTTGTTCAAATTTTAAATATTATTAATATTAGTATTTTAAATAATTGTTTCATTATTTTTTTTTTACATTAGTTATGTTTTAATGTATTTTTTTTTACTTGTATATATTTAAACTATTAAAAGACATTATTCAAAGTAATAAAACACAATGTTTGGATGATACAAAAATTTTAAATTAATGTTATAAAAGTTCAAAATACATTATGTGGTAGCCGGTTATTACCGTAGGTTTTCCTCTCTCTATCGGAGGCAGCACATCTCCGTTAATAAGGTATCGACCTATAACATTCTACATCCTCAAAGCACAGAATGGAGGAATCATCTACTGCAGCTACACGATCACAACACTTTCCCAAGACATAGAGGAAAACCTCTCTAGCTAGCCCATAACCACATCACAATGGCATGGAGGAAAACCATCTCCAGCAAAACTGTACTCATAACGCAAGGACGTGGAGGAAAACCATCTCCACTCAAATTATGTTCATAAACAATAGCATGGAGGAATAACCATTTCCAACTAACCCTAATTGTATCACCATAGCATGCAGGAATAACCATCTTCAGCTAACCCTAATCGTATCACCATAGCATGGAGGAAAGAACCATCTCCATCTATTAACACAGCTCGCGCTAGCAAACAAGATCTAAAAAGATCGTATGCACACATCATAACTAGCACGAAAACACATCATATCACATAAGCACATAACATAACACTCACCAAGATAGCACTAAGATCTACTCGTGGATCCTACAGGTGCATCTATCTCTGCATAAAACTCTTGATAGTTCCTTTGGATACTATCTGTAATAGCTAGGATTTTCGAATTCTAATTAATGTTGATTAACTTAATCAGTGATAGTAATTGACATATAACTCGCGAAGATTGCGTAAGTGTTGAGTATAAGTCTCACCGTTATGTTCCTGGCGTAATTTTGGGCTTATGGTGAAATTTTCACTTTTTTCCCCGGGTAATTATTTTTACCCTCCGGTATTATTTGGAGCATTTGGGAGCTCCAATTAATAAAAATGCAGTTGAGAGAAATCATCAGGGCATCGGACATGTCCTAGATATGAAATAACATGAAAAGGCAAAACGGACAAAAGAGTCGCTATTTCGTTTCTTACCGGCTAAGAAAGACGGCTTAGGAATACACGTTTTCCGAGGCCATTGTGGAATAATTATCCCTACAATATTCAAGATCTATTATTCCAATTTCGAGAAGTTTGGAGAAGGGGGTTCAACCCGCCATTGGATCGGTTAAAGGATAATTATCGACTTCGCTAAAGGATAATTATCGACTTCACAATAAATAGCGGAAAATCGTTTATTAATTCATTTCCTTACATGTTTCCTCGTAAAAGCTCTGATTTCTCTCAAACTTCAAACTCATATCTACTCTCCGTTTCTAATCCGACTTCAATTCCGTTTGAGTTTTTGGATTCCTCTCTTCATTCTCTTCATATCGGTACCGAGTTTCTGCATTTCCGAGCAAATGAAGACCTGGTCGAGCATATATGTCACCAGGACAGTTCCGTCGCTCAGATTCCGGTGAATTTGATGTTATAAATGCGTAGCCTGCGTCGTTGTGATTCCGAATCTTCTTTCAGATCGTCAATCGGGTTAGTAACGAATAAGTTATGAATTTATTCGTTTTCCGTACTGCGATTTGGCCTAAATCGACCTTAGGCTTTTCAAAGTGGATAATTAGAAATTCCATTATGATCATTATATTATTCTGGTGTTTATGGGTTGTTTGTTGATGAAATCTGATGATAGGTGGGTTTAGAAATGGCTTGCGGGCAAAACGTTATTCTGGTGAAATTGAATTAATTAATTAAAAGTTAATTAATTAAATTAGGATTAAATTTGAGATTAAGGAATACTTAGATGCATGCTAGGTGTCAGAATGATTTGAGGATCATGATGATGTTATGGATATCGGTTATGGCTTTAAGGATTAGTATGTGTACGAGTATGATGAGATGTTATGTTGAGGATATGCCTTAGGCATTTATGAATGTGTTGAGGATCTGAGGTTTAGATTTGAGATATAGGTTGGTTGTGGTTAGTGAGACGAGTCTCCTAACCTTTGCAGTATGTGATTGTGTGTGCCTTGCTATTCCAGGCGTTGATTACTTCCCCAAGGGGAAGCTGTGACGTGTTACATGTTACGAGTATATCGGGTAAGTCCATTGGACTTACTTAGCGTGCAGTTGTGGATTGTATGATTGTGATGGTTGTGTGTGTTCATATGATTGTGCATTTATAACCTAAACCGGACTAGGATGACCATTCATTACATTTATTTGGCCCAAGTGTATTATAACGGGCGGTAACCGCCGGTCTCCGCCTGATGGTTAGGAGGAGGTGCCCTGAAGATGATCTCACAGGAGGGGACGAGTGAAGGTTACCCCGATGCAAAACTCCTGTGTTACGTTGGATGGGACGGGGTTCTTGAGACTTCTCGTGTTACAAAAGAAGTTGAATTAGTAATGGAATAACGTAATGAAAGATAATAAATGAATGTGTGTGGCATTGCATGTTTGAGATGTTGATATGTGGTTGTGTTATTACCTTCATGCTTTTCATTGATGTAGTTAACGGTTTCATACTGTGTTGTAGTGTTCTGTGGGTTAGGAATACTGCAGAGTGAGCCAGATGGTGTGACAAGCCGAGGACTTTTGTACATTAGGATGCGTGGGATGTGGGATCTTTTGTGGTTGTGGTTTATGTTGTTGTTTTGTACTCGGCTATGAGTTTGTAAACTCTTTTGATGTATCATACTCAGCTTTTATGTATTTGATTTTAATCTACCTGTGCCTTGTTGTAAGATCCAGTGAACTTGTTGTCAGACTAGGGTCAAGATCCATTGTGAGATCCTAGCCCAATGTGACACTCCAAGTCCCGCAGATTTGGGGTGTTACAAAGTTGGTATAAGAGCCTTAGGTTGACAACAATGGCACTTGCTATCTGCAATAAAGGTAGAGTGGATAAATAAACAGAACTCACATGGGGTTTGACTTTTCAAAAGGTTTTGGTTTTAAGTGAGTACAGATGTTTTTGGGATAGTATGTACAGAAGTCGTCACCCATCTAAGGATCTCGACAGTGTATATATATATATAGATAGAGAGAGAGAGAGAGAGAGAGAGTATAGATCATATGAGAACACCCCTTAACGTGAGAACATGAGAACAGATTCGTAATTATTATCAGTTTTGTTACGAATGTGTCATATCGTTTAATGTATTATTCGTAGTTATTGTTGGTTGAGTGGATTATTCGTAGTTATTGTGGGATTCCTAATTATTATTATTATTCGTAGTTATTATTATTTTTGATATCTACTCTAAATCTCAACCCTTAATACTCATAGTGTAGATATATATATATATAGAGTATAGATCCTATGAGAACACCCATTAACGTGAGAACATGAGAACAAATTCGTAATTATTATCAGTTTTGTTACGAATGTGTCATATCGTCTAATGTATTATTCGTAGTTATTGTTGGTTGAGTGGATTATTCGTAGTTATTGTTAGATTCCTAATTATTATTATTCCTAGTTATTATTATTTTTGATATCTACTCTAAATCTCAACCCTTAATACTCACATCCAACGGTGTACGATTGTTCTCATGTTCTCACGTTAGGGGTGTTCTCATGGGAACCACACCCTATATATATATATATATATATATATATATATATATATATATATATCGATACATATGGCATATATATAGCCTTATAAGTTTAGGGGTGTATATTCTACAGATGGCTCAAACTAGAGCAGTATCTGTAGTGGGACGAGATAGGGGTACACCCCCTCTTCCTTTAGTAGCGCCAAGTTAGAGACCATTATCCGATGTTGTGTTGCCTATGGCAAAGAACGAGTTTGAAGATGTTGATCGTGTCTCCATGAGTAGATTCGAGTTTCAAGAGTATATGCAGCAAGTATATGAGGCGGCGATAGCGGGTAGATCTACACCGGATTTACCAACATCTGTGAGTCCACTGAAGCTTCTGGATTAAAGAAGAAACAACGGGTTGATTTAGAAGAAGACGAGGTTGGATATTTGGGTTGCAAACCAAGCCCGACTTGTGGACGTTTGAGTACTTCTCGTTTCACACGGACTTCAGGTGAACCGAGGACTTGTTACAATTGTGGGAAACCTGGACATGTACGACCATAGTGTCCAAGATCGCCAGTGACTTGCTTTACCTGTGGTAGACAAGGTCATAGAACTGTCTTTTGTAAGCAAACTGGAGTGGCATCACGACAGAGTTTTATTTTTGCTAGTGTGATGGGAGGTGGTCAGAAGACACCTCAGCAGCAAACGCGGGACAATAGAGAGTCCCAGATCATTCGCCTGCTCAAGAATAGATATCATGTTGGTTTAGATAGCAATAGGAAGACTATTATAGTCTCTATTGAGATTGACTAAGTAGAGGTTTTTCGAGGTTAGGACCTTTGAGGAGGTGAGTTGTTTTTAGTGCTATATGAGCAGCGAGGTTGATAACACCAGGGGGTGATGTTTTTTTTTATGTATGCCGTGAAGGAAAGAGATAGTTCCACGCTGAAGATTATTCCAATGGTTTATGATTTTATAGACGTGTTACTGAACCGTCTAATCTACCGTCTCAGCGGAGTGAGGACTTTGATATTGCGTTGAAGTATGGTACGAGATTGGTTGGGAGAAGGCCTATGAGGTATAAATCTTGTTGAGTTGTTAGAACTTGAAGAAGCAATTTGAAGAGTGGATTGAGATGGGCTTCGTTTGCCGTAGTATATTCATCGCTATGTATTGATGACTTGTAAGATCAACTAAGAGAAGCAATTGTGTTCTCAAGATTTCCATATGCTTAGGATATCATCAGTTAAGGATGAGAGAGCAGCGTGGGTATAGGACAGCATTCCATACCTGTTATGGACACTACAAGTTGTAGTGATGTCATCGGAGTTGAAGAGTGCTCTAATGGTTTTTATAAGAGTTGATGAATAGTACTCTCACAATGGCGAGGAATGTACCGGTTATCTGAGGACGGTGTTGCAGAACCCGAGAGATAGAAGCCTGAATGCTATGCTCCCTATATGTGAGTTGAAATGCCAAAGTTAGCCTTTTTGGTCATGTTGCCCCTGCCAGCGGGATCATAGTTGATGTGACGAGGAGTGAGTATGATGCCTTGTGGATGATGCTGCTGAACATTAAGGGAATACGTAGTTCTCGGCCCAGCCAATTGCTACCAACGCTTTGAGGAAAGATTTTATGTGATTGTGCATCCAATTACGAGTCTTCTGATTTGAGGAAGACCACCATAAGTGTGTGGTTGAAGTAGTATGTCGGAGTTCTGAAGATTAGAGGAAGCATTTGAACTCTGCTTCTATTCGGTGATAATCAGAAGATTTTGGGAATCACGTGACTACGGTGCTGAGAACGTATGAGGAGAACTGCCCGACTCATGATTTTGACTTAGTAGTGGCAGTTCAAGTGTCTAGATTTGAAGGCAATATCGGTGTGATATTTCATGTTAGATTCCCACCGATCATAAGAGTTTGAAGCATATTTTTATGCAACATAAGCTGAAGAACCGTCAACGTCGTTGACTGGAGTTGACCAAGGAGTTTGATCGTGAAGTTTGGTACCATTCTAGCAAGGAAAATGTGGTAACTGATACCTTGAACTAGAAGACGCCTCGAGAGAAGGCAATTGTTGGAATTGTTGTACAGCCTCGGTTGCAGAATGATCTAGCTTGGTTAGAGTTGGACCTACAACTGTTGATAAGGACGTTAGTTTCATGTTTTAGGGGTTCTACCTGATTTTTTGGATGAGGTCCAACAAAAACAAGGGACTTGCCTGACCCTGAGGGAATTTGATGGAAGGATGTCTCATGGCGAGACACCACAATTCTTTAACGGAGCAGAAGGAGTATGAGGTGCCGCAACTGCGTCTGTATAACCGCTTATGCGGAGTTGAGTGGAGAAGATTACAATACACCCATAGTACACCTTCTTTAGTACATCCATGTACGAATAAGAGGTACCCTGAAGTAGTAGATCAGGTTAAAGTGTTATTGACCTGGAGATGAGCTCATCCACTACTAGTGCTGTAGTGGAAGTGAGAGGACCTTTCTGTGGACTTGTGATGGGATTGAGACTCAGTAAGAGTTTTGGTGTTATCCAGATTATTGGTAACAGATTTACGAAGTCGACACGTTCCATCTCTATTGAGAAACATGGTCAGTGAATGAAATAACAAAGGAATGCACTAGACAGATGGTGGGTCTCCATAAATGTACCGGGGACGATTGACTATGATTGTAGTAGACGGGTTACTTTGAGGTTTTGATAGCAGATTCAGACTGCTTGGGGAACGCGTCTACACTTTATGATTGAGATTTACCTCAGATAAACGGTTATTCTGAGAGGACCCTCCAGACCGTAGAGAACATGTTGCGAGCTTGTGGGATGGATTGGGAACAGGGACGATCTATTTATCTCCCACTCGTTGAATTCTTATACCACGACCGTTGGCATGCATCTATAGGGATGTCCCTATGAGACATTGTGTAGACATAGGTGTCATACACCTTTATGCGGGGATGAGCCTGGCAGTACCAGTGGGTTAGCGTCAGAGCAGATTCAGGATGATATAGCTCGAGTAACGTTAATCAGAGAAAGGATGATGGCTGCACAGAGTCGCCAGAAGTCGTATACAGATTGGAGGCATCGAACTCTAGAGTTCAGGGTAGGAGCTCATGTCTGGTTGAGAGTATCTCCGACGTGAGGCGTCAGACGTTATGGCATAAAGGGAAAGTTGAGTCCCCGATAGGTCGGTCCTTTCGAGATACTGGATAGAGTTGGAAGAGCAGTGCACAGATTGGCTTTGCCATCGAAGTTAGAGGGTGTTCACCCTATGTTTCATGTGTCTCAGCTGAGGAAGTACATACCAGATCTAAGGCCCATTGTTGTAACACCCCAAATCCGCGGGACTTGGAGTGTCACATTGGGGTAGGATCTCACAATGGATCTTGACCCTAGCCTGACAACAAGTTCACTGGATCTTACAACAAGCCACATGTAAATTAAAATCAAATACATAAAAGCTGAGTATGATACATCAAAAGAGTTTACAAACTCATAGCCGAGTACAAAACAACAACATAAACCACAACCACAAAAGATCCCACATCTCACGCATCCTAATGTACATAAGTCCTTGGCTTGTCACACCATCTAGCTCACTCTACAGTATTCCTAACCTGCAGAACACTACAACACGGTATGAAACCGTTAGCTACAGCAATGAAAAGCATGAAGGTAATAGCACAACCACACATCAACATCTTAAACATGCAATGCCACACACATTCATTTATTATCTTTCATTACGTTATTCCATTACTAATTCAACTTCTTTTGTAACACGAGGAGCCTCAAGAACCCCGTCCCATCCAACGTAACACAAGAGCTTTGCATGGGGGTGACCTTCACTCGTCCTCTTCTGTGAGATCATCTTCAGGGCACCTCCTCCTAACTAGCAGGCGGAGACCGGCGGTTACCGCCCGTTATAATACACTTGGGCCAAATAAATGTAATGAATGGTCATCCTAGTCTGGTTTAGGTTATAAATGCACAATCATATGAACACACACAATCATCACAATCATACAATCCACAACTGCACGCTAAGTAAGTCCTATGGACTTACCCGATATACTCGTCACCTGTACCACGTCACAACTTCCCCTTGGGGAAGTAATCAACGCCTGCAATAGCAAGGCACACACAATCACATACTGCAAAGGTTAGGAGACTCGTCTCACTAACCACAACCAACCTATATCTCAAATCTAAACCTCAGATCCTCAACACATTCATAAATGCCTAAGGCATATCCTCAACATAACATCTCATCATACTCGTACACATACTAATCCTTAAAGCCATAACCGATATCCAAAACCGAAAGTTCATACCGGAATTTCATACCGAAAGTTCATACCGGAAGTTCATAACGAAGTTTTTCATACCGGAAGTTCATACCGAATTTTTTGTTACCGAAAGTTCATACCAGAAGTTCATACCGAAATTTCATACCGTTCACACCGGAAGTTCATACCGGAAGTTCATAACGAAGTTTTTCATACCGGAAGTTCATACCGAAATTTTTTATACTGGAAGTTCATACCGAAAGTTCATACCGGATGTTCATAACGAAAATTTTCATACCGGAAGTTCATACCGAAAATTTTTTATACCGGAAGTTCATACCGGATGCCAATGATGTTTACATTGGTGAATTTATAACCTTTGCTCGCTAAGGGTGATGCTGACAGTGGTCTTGATTGTGTCTAGGCAAAGAAGAAGGTTATACCATTTTTAGAGACATTTTTATTGCTTCAAGGTTGATACTTGAATGTTGCATTTTTGCTCATACCATTTTTATAACTTCCGGTATGTAATTCTCCGGTATGTAATTCTTAATTCTAAACTATGACATAAATTAGTTTGTTTGGTATAACTTCCAGTATGATAACTTCCGGTATGATAACTTCTGGTATGATATGATAACTTCCGGTATGATAACTTCCGTTATGATAACTTTCGGTATGTGAAGCTTCGGTATGTGAACTTCCGGTATGTGAAACTCCGGTATGCATTCCAAAAAAATAAATAAATAAATAAATAAAATAAAAAAGACAAAAAAAAAATAAATTCCGGTATGATAACTTCCAATATGATATGATAACTTCCGGTATCATAACTTCCGGTATGATATGATAACGTCCGGTATGATATGATAACTTCCGGTATGATAAATTCCGGTATGTGAAATTCCGGTATTGGAAATTCCGGTATGTGAAAATTCTAGTTTGTGAAAATTCCGGTATGTGAAATTCCTGTATGTGAAATCCGGTATGTAAAATTCCGATATTGGAAATTCTAGTATTGAAAATTCCGGTATGTGAAATCCGGTATGTGAAATCCGGTATGTGAAATTCCGGTATTGGAAATTCTAGTATTGAAAATTCCGGTATGTGAAAATTCTGGTATGTGAAAACTCCGGTATGTGAAAAATTCTTCATTCCAGAAAATTAAAAAAAATAAAGAAAATAAAAAAGAAAAAAAAAATAATTGAAAATAAAAAAAACAAATTCAGTTTTAAAAAATTAAAACTTACACTTAAATAACAAATAACAAATGACAAACATTTTTTTAAATAGAAGGGTTAATTAATTTTACCTACCATTAAATAAAAGTGGTAAAAAAAATATGGGGTATAGTTTGTTTAACAAAAATCAAAAGATCCTAGTAGGCCAAATTCTTTCTTTATTTTTTGAAATGATAACTAAATACTTGCAAGTAGCAACACGTGTCATTTTTACCTTTTTCAAAATTTAAAAATATTGTCAAAATTACCTAAAAATCATTAAAAAATTCCGATTCTCCAACTCCTTGTCTCAAAATTATTTAAATAAAAATTGAAAAAATTGATTTGTAAATATGTTACATGATTTTTTTAATTATAAAAATAAAAAATATTCATCAAACTCTTATTTAACAAAATTAATTAATTTATTTTATTGTACAATTCAATATTATATTAATATAAATTATTTGACTTTAATTAATCTATTATATTTTATATTTTGAATTTGTTAAAAAACACTAATCTTTATATATGTATATAATATTACCAGAGACACGTCGCATACACTTATTTCGTCAGAATGACGTATGTATGTATGGTATGATCCAGTTTCTCACTAAAAATCGGTATGATATTCAATATATAACCAACCGTAATATTTATCAAAACTTATTTTAAAAAAAACACAGAAATTAAAATCAAAATATTTTTGTTACATGTTGAAGTTTATAATTTTTTAAAAAAATATATCAACTAAACTCGTGCAAGGCACGGTAATTACACTAGATGGTATTGTTTCCGGGTGTTTCTTGGTGGTATGGGTACAAACAAACAAGTTTGGTGTTGAGATTTTGTCAAAGGCTAATTTTATGATTATCGGATTACTTATTGACATCTTGCAATATTCTTAATTATTTTGTTGGTGTTTTCTTTCGGGATTATAACCTCATTATAATTGGCAGGAAGTTGCCTTCTTCACATAGGTTATTAAGTGTTTCGCTTCAGTTCTTTTAATGTCACATTTATCTACTACAAATAACCGGTCAAGTTACACATGCGGCCCTCGTGGTATAAAAAAAGGTTTTTACCTATAACCTTTTATTCAACACTTTTTCATATTAAAAAAATTGGGACAATTTTGATAAATAGGCCTTTTTGAAAAACTATAATAGTAATTAGACTTTTTAATGTTTCAATTAAACATACCCCAAACTTTTATATTTATTTTCAAACTTTACACACTCTTCTCTCAAGGGTACATTACTAATTGTTAGCATGAAATATTGTGATATTTTAGGCACGTTTTCTAAGTGTATTTGATCCATATTGATAGTCATTGATTGAGCATTGATGCATTTGTGAGCTAGTTTGTCTATAATGTCGATATAGAGGTCTACGCAAGCTTTATGTTGATTATAGGTAATTGAGAGCTATTTCCGAACGGAATTGAGCAAGGATGGAGTTGATTGAGCATGTCCATGAATTGAAGACATTGCTAGGAGCCAAAGGAGTGCCAACTTGAAGGATGCACGAGACTAAGGAAGAATCACGTTCTAGCCCTAAACCACGCTCTAAATTACGGCCGTACTACTTTCCACGCCCTAAACCACGGTCGTGGAACCATAGCAAGTGAAGCGTGGTTCATTCCAGTAACTTCTACGGTCGTGGAATTGTTGGTTCAAACCGTGTTGATTTCCACGCTCTAAATTACGGTCGTGGAACCTTCCACGACCGTGATCTTGGCGATCTTTTTCGCCACACTTTAAGCCACGGTCTTTTACAAGATTGGGTCGGGCCGCTACTTTATCATACACTATAAAAGGACAGACGAAGAGAGATTCCGTCACCTCCGCTTAGAGATCTTTGCACCGCTGCTTAGACCTACTTTCGCTTACGCTTAGACATACTTTGCGCTCATCCTTAGAGTTGCCCTAATCTCGCATTTTGGCGGAGATTGTGATTGAGATTTCCGGATTGACGGAAGATCGAAGATTCGGAAGATTGTTCGCAAGGAGATTTCGCTTCTTGCTTAGGTTTGATTCAGAAGACGGATTGACATCCCGTTCTTCCTTCTTATCTAAGATTTGTGTTTGTTTGTGTTATTCCGAATCTAGTGACGATTATTGTTCTTGATTGTGACTTTGAGATTGATTTGAAAGTTATTGAAGGTTTTCGAAAATTTTCATCTTTCAATCTTTTAAACCTTAAATTTGATATCAATATGACTGTTGTTGGCTAAAACCCTTTAGCAATTCTAAGGTGAAGGGTTGATAGTTGTGGCTTAGATGATGATAGATCGATCGTAATTAGATTGGACCCTGAGAGTTAGAGAGAGAATCGCCGATAAACCAAAACCACGGTCTGTTCTTGAGCTTCCACGACCGTGGAACTCAAGAACTACCCGTAATTTTGTGTTAATTTACGAACTTGCTTTTACTTTAGTCCAAAGTTAAAGATTTGCTTTAATTTAGTCTTGGCTTGCCCTTTTCTAGGTGGTAGTGAAGCCTCAACAACCTCTACCTCGATTATGAGTGTCACAACCTTAATCGGTTAAGTTAGTCTTGATCCTTGGATTATAAGTTTGGGTATTTGACATTAATTCTTACCTTTAGAACCTTTCTATACTGAAGCCTCAACAACCTTTATAGAGAGTGTCTTGTAGGTGAGTCATATAAGGTTTTTGAAACTTCACCGTACGATTACCTTACATTTGTATACCTTTGCATATCTCAACTTTGTCCTTATATCCTTAGTATATCTTGAATCGATTGCCACAACTGGATTCCTGGATCTTTAGGATTGCTGTTTTCCCAATAATTTGAAAAGCTCCATACATTTACTTGCTTGATAATCTTTACTGGATTTAACCCCCAAATCCCTGTGTTCGATACTCTGGAATTCTTGCTCAACTATATCGATCCGTACACTGCGGGTTCGCTTGCTTGATTTCTAGTTTTATAAATTTAAAGCTTATTTGCACGCACGCTAAGTGGCGAACACTAATCACAAAACTTAAAAAAGTCTAGTAAACCAAATTATTTCAAAAAAATTGTACAATGAATAAGCTAAAGTATAGATAACCTAGATCAATATAATATTCCATTATAGAGCGAGGAGGGGAGGCCTACCGTACCGACTTTATTATAATTAACCTTAATAATTGCATATGGGACTAATAAGTCTTGCAAATACAATAAACTTTGTTGCAATGGATTAGGTGGAAGGCAACTTCCTACCTGCTGCTCTACCTAGCTAGTGTGTATATATATATATATGCTCCTGATAATGTGAAGTTGTAGCCCAAAGAATCGAATGGAGGAGTGCAGACAAAAAATCCCATTCTTTCTTCTAGTGTGGCTCCTTATCCTTAGTCGGGGAACACATGCAGGCAACGGCAGCCGCAGTGTGGAGTTTGAGGGCGTGTTCTCTACATGGGAATCGGCATCGACCCACAGGATCCTCCAGCAGACGCAGCGCCTGAATGTGTACAGCATCGCGACTACCTCACCTGCTTGCAACAGCAGACTCTACTCCAACTGTGTCGGCACGGCCAGTGGAAACTCCGCCAGGGCTTGCACTCCCTACAACCGCTGCTCCAGAAACACGCAATAACTCGCTCTACATCTTTCAATTCTATATTATTCTCTAATTAAGTTATGAGTATGTATCATTTTATTTGTTTGTAACTTGCTCCCCCCCTGGATTCGTTGAATTTCAGAACTTGTATGATTTATTTTTCAATGATTTAACTATCATATATGTCATGAATAATCAATAGTCGAGTGAATACCTTTTCAACATCTCACTTTTTAGGGAATTTCCATCCAGCTAATAAACTAGCTAGGTTAATATCGATAAACTAAGACCTTCTACACACGATTCCAACTACTTAGATCGTACTTCCAATAACCACTTATTTCTCGTCAATATTCCAGGACGATTAAAAGAGAGGTTAAGAGAGAGAATGTTAAACAAAGAGAATATGGAATTCACAACTTCCACCTTGAAAACTACAAGATACAAATGCTAGAATGAAATCGAATTGACTAATGGAAAATGGGAGAGGATACAAACTCAATTCGATTTTATTAGACCGAATCAAACACCAACAATCAGCCTAGCTCCCTTTAAATAGGGACTCGGTTGCACCAATGAACAGAGAGGGATGAAAGCTTGCAACTAAGATCACAAATGTTAATAGAAATCGAAAAGATAAAGGGAGAATGATTCAATAACGAATTCAATCTGGAGTGATTGAACTAAAGATTAGATTGAGAGATTAGAGGAGATGAGAGATCACAACTGAGATGTAGATGAGATACACAAAATTCCAAAACTTATATTGCATTTTATTGGTACTTTTGACCACTGGAATGATATTGGCAATACATTCACAATCATTCAATTCTAACTCAATCTAAAACAACGAAAGGTGACTTCTTAAGTAGGCAAATAGGATGTCATAACTGAAGGACTTAGAGATAAATAAAACGTGAGGGCGTAACTTCAACTATGACATAAACACGAATCATCCTTGGGGTGCAAGTAACATTGTAGGCGTGTTGGGAGAGTTTTAGATGACCGTTGATCTACTTCTGGGCTTCAATCCGGGTCTCCTTTATCTGGTAAGGAATAGGATCGGAGTCGATTTGGATATTTGAGCATAGACTTCTAAAGTTTTATTGTCTTTGTTCTTCAAATGCATTACAATAAAGTAACATAAAGGGTAAGTTACTAATTGTGGTATTAGAAACATCAGTATTGTCTTCTTAATAGAATTATAGTGGTGTCTGATATTGTCTCAAATAAGACAATATCGTAAGTGCACATATGATAAAAAAATAATCAAGTATTAATTGATTGATAGTTGAATACAGTTTAAGCAAAGGGAAACATGATTAAACAAACAAATTATCAAAACATAAGATGAAAAAGGTGTAAAATATAATGACAAAGGCTCCCAGACATGATTTAAGCTCTTTAATCTAGGTTGAATATATAGTTCAATGAAAGTAACCAATCAATGCAAGATAATATAAGCACATGAGGTGGTCTCGTCTATGTATATCACGTACTTTTTGAGCGTATCAAATGACTCAAATCAATAAGCATTGTGCATTTTCGTGGGTAGTACAAATCAAGTGAACCTAAGGCACTAACAGTATAATAAATCAATGAGATATGACTTTCTCTCACATTGAGCATCAAACAAACATAATCTTAAACGCATGAATAAATAACAACATAATTGGGAAGTATATGTTGGAGATTTGGGCTAAGTATTCATTGTAACCGTTGAGCTTGTTTTGAGACAAGGTGCAGTGAGTTGTTCACATGTGTGTTACTATGGTCCGGGTTGTGGGAGGCAATCCAAGTGACCGGCACTACGAACAACTAGTATTATAAGGAGAGTCGAATCAAAGCAAGGTGATTCACGACAAGGTCAACTTGTGCTAGATTTTAGAAGGCCGACGCTTGGGGTTTTTTAGCCACATTTTATCGGCATACCTTTGGTTCTTAGGCCTTATGTTGGCTAAAGAATATGTGGTTAAAATTTTGGAGCAATCCAAGCTCAAATGCTTAGTGAATGTCAATGAAGCATCTAGTGAGCTTCTTAAGGAGCTACACTAGCTTGAGCTAAGATATTGAGTATTTGTGGATCTTGGAGCTTACCCTATCTATGTTAAAGTGAATGAAGCTCATTGGAAGTATTTGGACCAATAAAAATAAGCTAGCTCTAAGCTAGCTTCGGGGAGCGGTTTTGGACTCCCTATTTAGGCCTCAGGCATCGGGCCTCGAGCTTTCTAGGCTTCAAGACCCATCTTCCAAATAACTTCCACGTAACTTCCTGATAGCATGAATTATTGTCTATATTTTGGGGCCTGTTTAGATGTTTTATCTTCAATAATCTGCATGTTTGGATGTATATTATGTGATTATATTGTCGTTTCATCTACCTTTGCGGGAATCGAGGTCTACACCAAGTTTCGTTGTAATCGTAGGTAAAATGACACGTTTTGCATCAAAATGGAGCTAAAGGAGCTAAGGAGTCATTGGAGCTACATTCAGGAGCTTAAGGAAGAATCCAGGAATCATGGAAATGGATTGAAGATTCACTTTGGACCATATTTGATGAGATTTCACATTCAGTTGAGTCACCTCGGTCAGCTACAGTACCATCTCGACCGAGGTGATCCAGATGAGCAGCTCGACCGAGGCGAACACCTTGGACGCGGCGAGAGATATTTTATTCTTGGCTTAGAACTTTTTTTTTTGGAAAGAGGATCTTATATTTTTAGGCTGGATTCCTGGAAGGAAGAAGATAATTTAGTTGATATATTTTACCTATTTTATGGGAAAATATCTTTTTAAGATCTTTTATCTTTGGAAGGGAATTTTCCTATAAAAAGGGTCGGATTTTCCACAAATCCGGCATCCGCTAACCGTTTTTAGACAGTCGTTTCACCCCACTACAGTTGGGAGATTTGAAGAACCTTTTTGGAAGGTTCAAAGAAGATTGAAGGAAGGAAGTTGATAGCTTTTGTGAAGGGTTTTGTAAGATTCTCTTAGATTCCCTTCTTGTTGATTGTCTTGTTGGATTGTGATCCAAGGAACGCTTGTTTGTTTGATATTTGATTCAGTTATTGAAGCCTTGTTCTTAAGGTTCTTGTGTTCAAATATTCACTTTCTTCCCTTATTTTTGATTATTGCTTTCATGATGATGAGTGACTAATTTTCTTGTGTGATTCTAGGGTGATTGGCTGAAGGTTGTGGGAAAAACAATGATAGAATAATCTTAATCACAGTAGGACCCTGAAAGCTCGAGTCTTTATCCTTAACCCTAGAACATCTCGCTCAGTCGATGAACATCTCGGCCGGGGTGGAATTCGTCTAACCGAGGTGACTTTTCTGATCCGAAACTGAGAGTTAAGTGTTAGAGTTTGCCAAATCCTATTCTTATTACACCTTCCCTGGTTCAATGCAAGCTTAGGATGAGACTTACCTGGTAATTCCTTTGTTTGTTTACCAAAGATCATAAGTATAGGTAATAAAGGTTTATCCTTACTGGGGTTTGAGTGTGCTGTCATTCCATCTTTGTGAGTTAGCCTGAGACTTACCCGGTAAAGGTTGATTCTATTCCCTTAGGTGGTGTGTTAGTTTGAGGTTATAGTTCTTTTCCTTAATTTCTTGAGACTTACCCAGTAATAGGAGTTATGGTTTGGGATTAGTGAATAGTGAGACTTACCCGGTAATCTATTCCACTTTAGTAACACCTTCCCTTGCAAAAACCTCAGCTTTGTCCGCTTTATCTTGAGATCTTGAGTTGGAACCACAATTAGATGCTTTAATCCCTAGAATTGCATATTTCCTTAATTGACTTTTTATTATCTTTGATTGTTTTAATCGCTTTTGTGGTTAGTAATTACATAGACTACCTACACCTGCTTTGTTTCACTAAGTCCCTGTGATCGACCCCTGGAATTTCTTGCTTTTTACTACGATTGACCCGTACACTTCGGGTTCGCATCCTTGTTTTAAGCTTACATCTAGGGTTATAAATTTAAAGCTTGCACACACCGTTTGTAGCGAACAAGTTTTTGGCGCCGTTGCCGGGGACTTGGTCTAGACCGAGCCGGTTGCGGTTGGCTTTCAGGGCGCTTGCCCTTGTTTCTACTAACCACTCTACTTGAGTGACTTTCGCAGGTTCTTTTCCTTAGGTTTATGCAAAGAACCCGCGCTGGGAAGGAAATCGTTCCTTACGATCCCGAACCAGAAAAGACATACAAAAGACGCTTGAAAGAAGCGAAGATGGCCAACCAAGACAATCGCGATCTTGAGGCCGAATTGAAGGAGGCGTTAGAACAACTACGCCTCAGCAAGGAAGAACTGAGACTGGAGAGGGAAGAAATTCGTACAAGGATTGAGGCGATCGAAGCATATATGGCGTCTTTACGAGACCAGTATCTCCCTCGACCGAACCCAGATCCTCAACCGAGGCAAGACCCTGTTCCAAATCCTCGACCGAGGCAGAATCCAATACCTGCTGCCCCGGCCGAGATACTTCCACCTCGGATGTCAGTCCCTGATGTTCTTTTTGTAGGTATTCCACAGACCCTAGGGCAAAGGATGGACCCCAATCAGCAACTGAGGCGTCTAGGAGTCAACCTAGGTGATCCAGCGGACCATGATTATGAGCTTCGACCGCAAGTTCTTTTCATGATTCGCCAATGCCAGTTTGGAGGGCTAGAGAGGGAATCTCCACATCAACATCTACAAAACTATGAGATCTTGATGGAGACCTTGAGACCTTCAAGAATAGAAAACAACAACTACAAGCTAAGGCCTTTCTACTTCTCTTTGAAAGATAGAGCACTTACTTGGTATCAATCTCTTCCTCCAAGAAAAATCAATACTTGGGAGGAGATGACGACGGAGTTCTTAACTAAACTCTTTCCCCCCTCTAAAACTGCTGAAATGAGAGGGAAGATTAATGCATTCATCATGAAGGACAAGGAGAGCTTGTCCAAGTCATGAGAGAGATTTAAAGACATTCTTTTGGATTGCCCACATCATAGGATTCCAAAGATAGAGTTGTTGGAGATATACTTCAAGGGACTGGACGGAAACACCCAGTTCAACCTTCAACTACTATCCGCCGGCACGTTCATGGACATGCCGATTGACGAAGATTGGGAGTTCATAGAGAAGCAAGCTTTGCACATGGAGAAATACTCCCACCAAGGAGCTGAAGGTGGAGTTAAAAGAGTCAACTTTCAAGATGCTCCACCTAACAATGATCAACTCACTTCTTTGAAGAATGATGTGAAAAAATTGAAGGAACTTTTAGTTGCTCAAACCAAGAAAGAAGATCAAGGATCAAGGAACAACAATGGATACCGTAACAACAACGGTTCCCGTAACAACAACTACAACAACAATAGAGGATCCAACAGCAATAATTGGAGGGCAAACAACCAAAATTCGGGTAACCCTTACTCTAACTCCAATTCGAATGACTCCTCTAATCCTTTCCTCTCTTCTTCTTCTTCTTCTTCTCCATTGAAGAGCCAGGAGCAAGGATCGAGTTCGTCCCAGCCGGAAAAGAAAGATGCGGTGCTGGAGGCCATCTTGATCAAGCTCAACTCTATGGAGACGTCCATGACTTCATTTTCGAAGGCACAAAAAGCCTTAGAATAACAATTCTTTAACAAGGCGAATGAAGCGCCAAGAGATCCAGGGAAGCTTCCAGCAAGGACAGAAAGCAACCCCAAGGGACAGATTATGGCAGTAACGACAAGGAGTGGACTGAAGACTGCAGATCTAGTGCCTCAGTCGATGCCAGTACAGACGAAGACCACCTCGGTCCAGGTACAATCGAAGAACACTTCGGCCGAGATGCCAACCGAGGTGGAGCCACAAAAAGCGGAGGAGAAAACTGAAGTTTATATTCCACCTCCTGCATATAAACCACCACTTCCATTCCCCCAGTCAAGGGCCAGAGCACATCTAGACAAGCACTTTGGTAAGTTCCTTGACTTGATGAATAAACTACACATTAATATCCCTTTTCTTGATGCTATTCTAGGGATGCCCGCCTATGGGAAGTTCTTGAAAGAGATTCTATCAAGGAAGAGGAAGTTGGAAGACTTTGGTGAAGTGAGGATGACATCTAAATCCTCGGAGCTTATTCAAATCATGAAGGAGAAGAAGTTGAGAGATCCCGGCTCATTTTGCATTCCCATTCAAGTTGGGGATGTCACTTGTGAAGCCTTATGTGATCTAGGAGCCAACGTGAACATCATTCCGCTGGAGCTATGTGTTAAGATCGTACTTGGAGAGCCCAAGCCGGTGAAGATACGATTATACATGGCGGACCACTCCATTACCTATCCTGTGGGTATTTTGGAAGACGTTCCGGTCAAGTTAGGTAACTTCTATTTACCTATAGACTTCGTTGTGCTTGACATTCCCGCAGATTATCCCGTTCCCATCATTCTCGGGAGACCATTTCCAGCAACTTCGGGTTGCAATGTGGATTGTAAGAACGCCAAGTTAAAATTCAACATTGGCGGAGATGAAGTGGAGTTTGCATTACTTGCGGCAATGAAGGGAGAGCAGCTAGGAGATGATATCTTCAACATCTATGATGAAGAAGAATCAAGAGAATTGGTGAGCTCTATCCTTATTAAAGATCCACTTGAAAAAGTTATTAGTTTTAGATTAATGGAGGAAGGTATAGATGCTTCTTGTGATGCAGATATACGGAGCTTAAAGGCGCTGGAAGAAGATCCAGGAGCTAAAATTGAAAGACTAATCCAGGAGAAGGAGATCTCCAGTTTCGGTTCCAGTTGCAGTACCTCGACCGAGGCACTTTCTGGACCAAGCGAGGTGACTGAAGAACATCTCGGTCACCCTCTCTGGACCTCGACCGAGGTCGAAAGCGAGATGATGTCAACTGAGACTACTGAAAGTCTAGTTCTTCGATCTACTCCACTGGAAGGAGGAAGCAAGGATCCCCCTCAGAAAGCACCCCCAGTTGTGGAGCTTAAACAACTCCCAAGTCACTTGAGGTATGTCTTTCTTGGACCGGATTCTACTTATCCCGTCATTGTTAGTGCTTCCCTCTCCGAATCTGAATTATCTAAACTAATGCATGTCCTGAGAAAGCATTAAAAGTCTTTGGGTTATACTATTGATGATCTTATTGACATTAAGCCTTCTTTCTGCATGCATAGAATACTAATGGAGGACGATCATAAGACTTCACGGGAACCTCAAAGACGGTTAAATTCGATCATGAAAGAGGTTGTGAAGAAAGAAATTTGTAAGTTGTTGGATGCAGGTATCATATTTCCTATCTCGGACAGCAAGTGGGTTAGCCCAGTACATGTAGTTCCGAAGAAAGGAGGGATGACCGTTGTGACAAATAAGAACAACGAGTTAATCCCAACTAGGACCGTCACGGGCTGGAGGGTTTGCATCGACTATAGGAAGCTGAACGTGGCCACCCGGAAGGACCGTTTTCCACTTCCCTTCATTGATCAAATGCTCGAACGGTTAGCCCAGCATTCACACTTCTACTATTTAGATGGCTATAGTGGTTTCTTCCAGATTCCTATCCATCCGGATGATCAAGAGAAGACCACTTTCACTTGTCCATGGGGGACATTCGCTTATAGGAGGATGCCATTTGGATTATGCAATGCACCCGCCACCTTCCAGCGATGCATGATGGCTATCTTTTCCGAGTATATAGAGGAGATCATGGAGGTATTTATGGATGATTTTTCAGTATATGGTTCCTCTTTTGATGATTGCCTATCTAGCCTTTCTCTAGTGCTACAAAGATGTGAAGACACTAATCTTGTTTTGAATTGGGAGAAGTGTCACTTTATGGTTAATGAAGGCATTGTGCTAGGACACCTCGTTTCTAATCGAGGTATTGAGGTCGATCGCGCTAAGATCGAGACTATTGAGAAACTCCCTCCCCCTTGATTTGTTAAAGGTGTGAGGAGTTTTCTCGGGCATGCAGGTTTCTATAGGAGATTCATCAAGGACTTCTCGAAGATTTCTAAACCACTAACTAACCTCTTGAATAAAGATGTTGTTTTTGAGTTTTCACAGGAGTGTCTTGATGCATTTTACAGGATTAAGGAAGCGTTGATCTCTGCTCCCATTATCCATCCTCCGGATTGGACCTTGCCTTTTGAGATCATGTGCGATGCGAGTGATGTGGCGGTAGGAGCGGTGCTTGGACAAAAGAAGGATGGGCAGACCATCGTCATTTACTACGCTAGCAAGACGCTAGATGAAGCCCAGCGTAACTACGCCACCACCGAAAAAGAGCTATTGGCGGTTGTATATGCTTTCGAAAAGTTTTATTCTTACTTAGTAGGGGCGAAAGTCATTGTCTACACCGACCATGCAGCCATTCGTTACTTGCTTGCTAAGAAGGATGCCAAGCCACGCCTTATTCGATGGATTCTCTTGCTTCAAGAATTTGACCTTGAGATCCGCGATAAGAAGGGATCCGAAAATTCTGTTGCTGATCACCTTAGCCGGATACCTTCCTCTTCACGCGAGAAGGACGATCCACCCATAGACGATTCATTCCCCGATGAGCACTTGCACTTGTTGGAGCGTTTGATAGACTTTCTTATCTCACCCCATGATGAAGATGAAGTATGGGGTGAGGATACCTCCCATCACGTTTAGGGACACCGTACGGTCCAGCTAGCGACCTTAAATCAAGCGCTTATTGGGAGGCAACCCAAGATATTGCTTTCTTTTCCCTTTTTCTAGTCTAGCTTTAGATAGTTTGCTTTTGCTTTGCTTTGTTTTATTTTTGGCATCCTAGACAGACAACATGTGACATCTAAGGAAGGAATACAGCCCAGGAGCAAAAACTGGAAGGACAGAAGTTCGAGAATTTGAGAAGACGGAGTTTGACTGAGACACATCTCGGTTGCTGTCACAGCACCTCGACCGAGATAATTCTTGAGCAACCGAGGCGACTAGGGTTACTGAAGACCTGCCTCGATCCGTACCACCTCGGTCCAGTCGAGACCATCTCGACCGAGGTGACAACAGTTCCAGAAATGGGTATAAAAGGGGGCTGAGATTTCTCTCTCCTCCTTTTATCCCCTTCTCGACCGAAACGGCAGATTCACCTCGTTTCTTCGTTTCTCGCTCGTTTTCGACGATTCTCGCTTCCAAACTGAGAGGAAAGGATAGACGATCAAATTGCAAGCGCCAATTTGCAGAGAAAACGCACAAAATCGGCCAAATTTGGGTAAAATTCGAGAAAACCCTAACATCCTCTTCTCCGCTGATTTCTTTCGATTTGGGCTTTGGTTGCCCCTGCATTGTGCTAAAAAAGGATTAAGTAACCCATAGGAACCTTTGGTAGTGATTTTGGGGGAAAAGAACTGGATTTTTGAGAGTTGCGATCGAACAGCGCTTCGCCTCGATCCAGTCGGTCTGCGCCTCGGCCGAGGTGTTCCAGAGAGTTGTCAGAGAGACCGAGGTGGTCTGACAGATTGTAGAAAATGAGTTTTGACAGGCAGTTAGTGTTGAGAGACAAATCTTCTCCTTCTCCTTCTTCTTCTTCACGCCGTACTAGACCGGTGATCCATGAGCGTCACCAGGTCGACTATGACCGCATAGCGGCCCGTCCAGTGGTTGCACCACGTTTCCTGGACATATCTTCTTTCGACTGCCTCTATGTTGATGATGATCTGAGGCGGATGATTTCTATGGTGGGGCTGGAGCAGTTCACTGAGATTAGAGCTCTGGCCTACCTTGAGCCGACCCTGGAGTTTGTCAGCTCCGTCACCTACTTTCCCACCGAGCGCGCCATAAAGTACCGGTTGATGAACCGGAAGTATTTAGTTCCCTTGGACCACTGGGGGGATATCTTTGGCTTCCCGGCCCCTACTGTTGCTGACTTTCCCTCTCGAGTTGTAGCTCGAGAGTTTTGGGGACAAATTACTCATGTGGTTGAGCACGCTGACAGATGGAGACCTGGAGATTCCAGGGAGCAGATTATATTCCATCTGGCTTTTAGAATTGCTCATCGGATCTTCAACGAGACACTTTTGGCGCGTACTGAGACGCCCCAGAAGATTAGACAGGGTGAGCTTCTAAGTATGTACTGCATGGTGACCGGAGGATTTCCGGACTTTGGGATGATGCTGGGTGAGGATCTGCACAAGATCAAGGCGAAGGCGAAGGGAGACATCTGTTGCGGAGGGATAGTGACTCATATAGCGAGTTACATGGACCTTGACTTGAGTGCATGCACTATGGTGGCGGCTGCCAAGCCGCTCGGGCTTCAGGAGATGATCACACGGAGGATACTAGTTCCTCGCGGTCTTACTACACCATATGTGGCGATGCCTTGGGAGCAGACTGCACCCCAGGGTATTAGATGGTCAGCTCAGTTCTCCGTGTATGATCCGCATTATTGGCAGACTGCATGGATTCTGCTGATGGAGGACGCCAGAGAGGTAGTAGCAACAGCAGCTCAGGGGCCGGCTGAGGAGGATGAGGCTGAGGAGGATGAGGACGATGATGATGGTGCTGGCGGTGTTGCCATGGATACGGGCACAGATACAGCTGGGACTAGTGCGCCGGTCATTGATTTAGATGACGACAAGACTGAGGAGGAGCCAGCTACAGCACCAGCACGTCCCGCTAGGCGTAGGGTACGCAGGCAGAGGGATCTAGTTGCTCACCGTCGGATCGATGATCTGACATATCAGATGATAGATTCCTACGCTGCCTTGTCCCTAGATATCAGAGAGATGCAGGAGAGACTACATTACCAACACACGATGGCTGAGATTCAGTTTCAGCATATCATGGGCTATCCTTTCGACCCATCTCAGCACCCGTACGTGCCACCACCACCACCACCGGATCGGGATTATTGAGAGCTTGCAGTATTTTCTTTATTTATTTATTATGCAGCTCAGCTTTATCCGGCAAGTACTTTGTTTCTTTAGACTTATTTTGACCCATTGGGACAATGTGTCCCAAGTATGGGGTATTTGGATGTATTATTTGACTTAT
The DNA here is from genome assembly GCA_033239125.1 of Fagopyrum homotropicum. Classification (NCBI taxonomy): domain Eukaryota; kingdom Viridiplantae; phylum Streptophyta; class Magnoliopsida; order Caryophyllales; family Polygonaceae; genus Fagopyrum; species Fagopyrum homotropicum. Next base: position 95,123,443 of record BSWB01000007.1, on the reverse strand, counting down.
GTGGATGTATGACTTGACTCGATGGATATTTATGTTTTATTTTGCTCTATATGCTTATCTGAGATTACATGCATGCATACAGGTTATTTGATTGAGAAAAACGTCAAAAACTGGTTTAAAAAAATTTATTGACCTCGACCGAAGTGATTCTAGCCGAACGAGGTACTTCACCTAGGTTGACTTAGAACATTTCGACCGAGGTGGTTTAACTGGAATAGTTTTCGAAACGATTTTTGTGCTTTTCATCTGGATATGACCTCAGTGATGATTTTGTTTGCTGACTGGTTTTGAAATCTTTATATGTTTGAAAGGTTTTATGATATGTTTAAGTTGCTAAATGCTTTGTTTGAAATTTTGGCATGTTTAATACTTTGTTTTTATCCAAATTATGTTGAATATGAAGGTTGACACCACATGATGAGCTCTCTCATTTTCTTCCTGGGAAGACCAAGGCAATATATTCTCTTCTCTTCTTCTTCTTGATCATGCTTACCCCCTCATATACATATTTGCCTCCCTTTACCTATCCGAGAATTTGGAAGCAAGCAAGTGAAAAGCAAGTGAACGAAAAGTTGAGATGTTGGCTGAAAGTTAGAAAGAAACAAATAGGTTTGGGAAAGTCAATCATGATGATGAGTAACTCGGCACCATTCACATAGCCGGGTGTTTGTGTCTTGCCAAAGTCGGATTGAGCGATATTCCTAACGGATCATGGTATGTGCATCAAGGGTTTGAGGCATCTCGAGAAATTGATGATTGCTGATTTCCTAGGCTTCGGTTATTGTGCACCTCTGTCCATGCATCCCAAAAAGTAAAAAGTAAAAAAGTAAAAATAAGCAAAGCTTATTGGTGGAAGATGTTGAAGTTCAAAGCAAGTGAAGTGAAGATCCTTTTCCCGGATTCTAGCACCACATTCCTTATATACATCCCACCCTCACACGTTTCTTGACCTTCTTTTGGAAGCCCTTGAGACCTCGAGCTTGTTGATTGACTTAGTGGTTTAAACTGGATTATACATGATTAATTTCGATAATTATGATTTATTATGCATTCTATGATTTTATGCAAAGATGAACAACTTTCTTATATTTATAAAATGTTTTGATCATATTTTAATTTTAAATTCCATGAAGCATTCTCTTAGAGTGATCTATGATTCGAGCACACCATTAAAATGTTTTGAAAGACTTTTTCATTGATCTTTATGACTTATAATCCATTCTATCTTTTATTTTATATTCGGAACTTGCTTAGGGACAAGCAAGGGCTAAGTATGGGGTATTTTGATAGCATGAATTATTGTCTATATTTTGGGGCCTGTTTAGACGTTTTATCGTCAATAATCTGCATGTTTGGATGTATATTATGTGATTATATTGTCGTTTCATCTACCTTTGCGGGAATCGAGGTCTACACCAAGTTTCGTTGTAATCGTAGGTAAAATGGCACGTTTTGCATCAAAATGGAGCTAAAGGAGCTAAGGAGTCATTGGAGCTACATTCAGGAGCTTAAGGAAGAATCCAGGAATCATGGAAATGGATTGAAGATTCACTTTGGACCAGATTTGATGAGATTTCACATTCAGTTGAGTCACCTCAGTCAGCTACAGTACCATCTCGACCCAGAGGAGCTGCTCGACCGAGGCGAACACCTTGGACGCGGCGAGAGATATTTTATTCTTGGCTGAGATCTTTTATTTTTGGAAAGAGGATTTTATATTTTTAGGTTGGATTCCTGGAAGGAATAAGATAATTCAGTTGATATATTTTACCTATTTTATGGGAAAATATCTTTCTAAGATCTTTTATCTTTCAGAGGGAATTTTCCTTTAAAAAGGGTCGGATTTTCCACAAATCCGGCATCCGCTAACCGTGCTTAGACAGCCGTTTCACCCCACTACAGCTGGGAGATTTGAAGAACCTTTTTGGAAGGTTCAAGGAAGATTGGAGGAAGGAAGTTGATAGCTTTTATAGCTTTTGTGAAGGGTTTTGTAAGATTCTCTTAGATTCTCTTCCTGTTAATTGTCTTGTTGGATTGTGATCCAAGGAACTCTTGTTTGTTTGATATTTGATTCAGTTATTGAAGCCTTGTTCTTAAGGTTCTTGTGTTCAAATATTCACTTTCTTCCCTTATATTTGATTATTTCTTTCATGATGATGAGTGGGTAATTTCCTTGTGTGATTCTAGGGTGATTGGCTGAAGGTTGTGGGAAAAACAATGATAGAATAATCTTAATCACAGTAGGACCCTGAAAGCTCGAGTCTTTATCCTTAACCCTAGAACATCTCGCTCAGTCGATGAACATCTCGGCCGGGGTGGAATTCGTCTGACCGAGGTGACTTTTCTGATCCGAAACTAAGAGTTAAGTGTTAGAGTTTGGCAAATCCTATTCTTATTACACCTTCCCTGGTTCAATGCAAGCTTAGGATGAGACTTACCCGGTAATTCCTTTGTTTGTTTACCAAAGATCATAAGTATAGGTAATAAAGGTTTATCCTTATTGTGGTTTGAGTGTGCTTTCATTCCATCTTTGTGAGTTAGCCTGAGACCTACCCGGTAAAGGTTGATTCTATTCCCTTAGGTGATGTGTTAGTTTGAGGTTATAGTTCTTTTCCTTAATTCCTTGAGACTTACCCGGTAATAGGAGTTACGGTTTGGGATTAGTGAATAGTGAGACTTACCCGGTAATCTATTCCACTTTAGTAACACCTTCCTTTGCAAAAACCTCAGCTTTGTCCGCTTTATCTTGAGATCTTGAGTTGAAACCACAACTAGATGCTTTAATCCCTAGAATTGCATATTTCCTTAATTGACTTTTTATCATCTTTGATTGTTTTAATCGCTTTTGTGGTTAGTAATTACATAGACTACCTACACCTGCTTTATTTCACTAACTCCCTGTGATCGACCCCTGGAATTTCTTGCTTTTTACTACGATTGACCCGTACACTGCGGGTTCGCATCCTTGTTTTAAGCTTACATCTAGGGTTATAAATTTAAAGCTTGCACACACCGTTTGGAGCGAATACTTCCATAACCGATTTTAACCACTTTTAAATCCCCAAAAACGTGGCCCCTTATGCCTATAAAAGGGAGAGACATTTGCACTTGTTTTCACATTCGTTTTTGCAACAATAAAGCTTTTAGTTCCATTGTATTGACATTGGATAGGCCTTCTTATAAGCTTGTTTGCAAAACTCGAAAGACCAGTATAGTTCTTTTGTATTGACAAAGGATAGACATCCATCTTAGTTTGGTTTTGTATTGACAAAACCTAGGAAAACTCTTTCTACAAAGTAAGACAAGTAAGTCTCTTACTTAGTCTTTGTAACGTTTTATCTCACTAAGGTATTTGGATATTCATGGCGTAGGGGAGAATACACTTAGAAGAAAAATTCATTTATGAATGACTCATTACATAATCCAAGTGAATGGTTTTAACATATAACAACCGGTTTATAAGACTTGCAATTGAACTTAACTTCTATTAGAGTTTTGTCTACTCCTTTTCGGAGATTACAAACTCTTTGTTGAGTTTGTCTACTCCTTTGGAGATTACAAACTCTTGGTTGGGTTTTGTCTACTCCTTTGTGGAGATTACAAACCCTTGGTTAATAACTTGTTTTCAGTTCAAGATAATTAAATTAATTTGATTAACAATTGGGAGAACCGTCTACTCATATAAGTGAGACTACGGCCCTTTAGTCTAAAACCGGACATCGAAAGTCCAACAATCTTCTAAGTGTATTTATTGTTAACTGTTTTGTGGGATTGGATTGGTCAATAATGAGTAAGACGTTAATGATAGAAATGACTTCTCGTTTTGGGAAGTTGGATAAGTTTGAGGGTGTAGACTTTAGAGGCGGCAAAGGAAAATGCACTTCCTCTTGACTACACTAAAAGTTGCTTATGTACTCACTACACCTAGACCAGCCGAGCCGGTTAATGATATGGTGAAGGAGATAGAGGTTGTTCGACAAAGGAGAAAATGGGATAATGATGACTACATATGTCGTGGTCATATTCCCAATGGCATGAGTGATGCATTGTTTGATGTCTACCAAAATGTAGAGTCATCAACGTCAATGTGGGATCAACTAGAGTCTAAGTACATGGTGGAGGATGCTTCATCTCGCAAATTCTTAGTCTCAGATTCTAACTCGTATAAAATGGTGGACTTAAGGCCGGTAATAGAACAATACAATGAATTGCTCCGGATTCTTGGGAGGTTCACTCAACATGCCATGCATATGGATGAGGTCATTGTGGTTTTGTTTATAATGGATAAGATCCCGCCTTCGTGGAAGGACTTCCGCCATGTGCTAAAGTACAATAAGGAAGAACTCACGTTGGTGGAACTTGGCTCTCACCTTCAAATTGAACAAGGCCTTAGGGCACAAGAGGGGGGATTCAAGAAGGAGGATAAAACATCTACTTCCGACGAGCCAACATGATGGATGGAAAGGGCAAAAGGAAGAGGTTCAAAGGAAAGAACAAAGACAAGTACAAGGAAAATAAGTCCAAGAAGTCCAAGAAGGATAATGTTGACAAGAAACCAAAAGGTTCTTGTTGGAAGTGTGGCAAGACTGGCAACTTCAAGCGGGATTGCAAGGTTAAGGACGATGGATCCAAGGGTGGAGGCCAAAGTGGCCAAAACCCCCCAAACCAAGGTGACTCACTTATGAGTCTTGATTCTAACTTTGATTCTGATTTGAATTATGTGTCATTGACTTTTGAATGTTTGTCCATGCAGGATGATGACCTTGGATGGTGGGTGGACTAGGGTGCAACAACTCACGTTTGCAAAGATTGGCGTTGGTTTAAGACATATGTTGTTGCTAACGATGGAGCACTCATACATATGGGAAACTAGTCTACCACCCCCGTTCTAGGAAGAGGACAGATTGATCTATACTTCACAAGTGGCAAGACTCTAGTCTTGTCAAATGTACTACATGCGCCAGCCATTAGAAAAAATGTGGTTTCTAGTGGTGTACTAAATAGCTTTGGCTTCAAACAAGTCATAGAAGCCGACCGCTATTTATTAGGAACATTTGTAGGTTTTGGCCATTGGAACAATAATATGTTTCTTATCTCTTTATGTAATAAGCTTTCTAATACTAATATAAACAAGAATAGTTTGTTTACATTGTCTTCTTCTTCCAGTTGTGATTTTGTTAAATGGCATGCACGACTTGGGCATGTTCATTATAAGAGTATGAATGACATGACTAAGGATGGTATTTTACCTAAACTCGACTTGCCAAAAGACAAGTGTAAAATGTGCATGTTGACCAAGATAACAAGACTTCCATTTCCTAGACTTGAAAGAGAACAATCAATTTTCGGCTTAGTCTACTCGGATCTAGGCAACTTGCACTCTACTCCTTCATTAGGAAAGAAAAAGTATTACGTAACATTCATAGATGATTACTCTAGGTATTGTTATGTATATCTACTATTTGCAAAGAGTGATGCCTTAGACAAATTCTATGTATTCAAGAATGAATCTGAGCTACAACAAGGTACCTCAATAAAAAGACTACGCACGGATCGTGGTAGTGAATTTATGGATAAGGAATACTTTGAGAGTGTCGGGATCATACATGATACCACGACACCTTACACACCACAATCAAATTGTGTGACCGAACGAAAGAACCGAGTGCTTTAAGAGATGGTCAATGCCATGTTGTCTTACTAGGGTCTTAAGCATTCGTTTGGGGTGAAGCTATGCTCACAACAAGTTGCTTGCTTTATCGTGTTCCAAACAAAAGAGCAAGAAGACTCCTTATGAAATATGGTTCAAAAAGAAGCCAAACCTACATTACTTACGAGTTTGAGGATATCGAGCCATAGTAACGCTCAATGAAAACAAACGTAAAACTTTAGGTGAAAAAGGTGTTCAGTTTGTGTTCATTGGCTATGCAGAACACTACAAAGCTTATAGGTTCTATGTGATAGAACCAAATGACTTCATCTCAGTTAATACCGTAATAGAGTTTAGGGACGCCATCTTTGATGAAGATCGCTTCACCTCGGCTCCTAGGTTTATGAAAGTTATCAACATGGCCTTAGATGAGGAACACCCAAACAAGCATCGTAGGATTCAAGATGAATCATGGCAAGCGTCACATGGGCTTGACTTGCCAAATATTGCTCCCATTAGCAATAATTTGTCCCAAAAATCAATTTTCCAAGTGTTCTTGGTTGAATGGTCAAGGGATAATGAAATGGATCGTCATTCTTACTTTCATATAGATGAGGATCCAAAGACATTTGACGAGGCCATAAAGTCTCAAGATGTTGCCTTTTGGAAGGAAGCAATCCAAGAGGAGATGGACTCCATTATGGGCAACCATACATGGGAGTTAACCAACCTTCCTTCCGGTTGCAAACCTTTGGGATGCAAATGGATCTTCAAGAGGAAGATGAAAGTTGACGGTTCCATTGACAAGTTTAAGGCACGCTTGGTCATCCAAGGCTTTAGACAAAGGGTAGGTGTCGATTACTTTGACACATATGCTCTAGTGGCTAGGATTACAACCATTAGGTTATTAATAGCTATGGCGGCTATACATAATCTAATGATTCATCAAACGGATGTCAAGACAACATTCCTTAATGGTGATCTAGATAAGGAAGTGTATATGAGACAACCTGAAGGGTTTGTTTTAAAAGGACAAGAGTACAAAGTGTGTCGCTTGGTCAAATCCTTGTATGGACTAAAGCAAGATCCAAAACATTGGCATCAAAAGTTTGATGATGTCGTATTGTCAAATAGATTTAAGATAAATCAATTTGGAAAGTGTGTTTATAGTAAGTTTGATCATATCGGTCAAGGTGTGATCATATGCTTATATGTTGATGACATGTTGATCTTTGGAACAAACCAAAGACAAGTAGATCTCACTAAGGATTTCTTGTCCACAAAGTTTTCTTAAAGACTTAGGTGAGGCGGATATGATTCTAGGCAGAAGAATCAAACGTGATGCTAAAGGCTTAAGCCTCACACAATCACACTACATTGAGAAGATTGTCAAACGCTTCCAATGTGTTAAAAGTACAATTGTTAGTACTCCTATGGACTCGAGTGAAAAGTTGATGCCTAACGAAGGATCAACTATCTCTCAACTTGAGTATACATAAGTAATAGGATGTTGCATGTATGCAATGAGGATAGATATTGCTTTTGCTATTGGTAAATTAAGTAGGTACACAAGTTGTCCTAGCTCACAACATTGGAAGGCACCAAGGCGTGTGCTTAGGTACCTCAAGGGGACCATGGGTTTTGGCATCTTGTACAATAAGTATCCTTCAGTGATAGAAGGCTACTCGGATGTGTCATGGATCACTAATCTAGATGATCACTCATCCACCACAAGATGGGTTTTCTTGTTAGGTGGTGTTGCCATTTCGTGGGCTTCAAAGAAGAAAACGTGCATCACAACCTCGACCATGGAGTCCGAGTTTGTGGCACTTGCCGCTGCCGGCAAGGAAGCTGAATGGCTAAGAAATTTGGTTCCAGAAATTCCTCTATGGCCAAAACCGGTTTGTCCTATCTCAATTCATTGTGATAGTGCAACTACGTTGGCTAAAGTTTATAGCCAAACGTACAATGGGAAATCAAGACATCTTGGTGTGAGGCATAGCTCGGTTAGAGAGCTCATAACTCACGGTATAGTATCAGTCAATTTTGTGAGAACACACAATAATCTAGCCGATCACTTAACCAAGAGCTTGGCTAAGGACTTAGTTCAAAAGTCAGCCAAGGGGATGGGGTTAACGACCTAATTTGAAAACGACTTGTCGTGGGACACCCAATTCGCCTATAGCTTGATGTCTTAGCCGAATTCAATGAGAAAAGCCCATTCCAAGAAGTTATGAGCATAAAATGTCCATCCAATGTAATGCTCTATGCCTATATAATATGTATAGTTTGAAAAATGTAATTTCTTAACAACTCTTTTGAAAAATTGCAATTATAGGTGCAAGATCAAAAGAGAGTTGGCTACGTGAAGGTGAAGTGTCAAGGCTTCTTCAAAGGAGTAGATGGTCGACTCGCCTATATGCTCATTAAAGGATTAGGACACAATAGCCTTTAAAAGTGTCATTTATTTGTAAAGTAAATGTAGATTTCGTAAGTGGTTCAATCCATTAGGACATCACAATTCTTTAGTGTAGAATGTGTAATTATACTAATTCAATAAATTAAATCGAAAGAAATTTATGATTATGTGAATATTTTGTTTGGATGTATGTCTATTAAAAGTTTCTTGACTTTGTTCAAATGGGGGAGAAATGTTGGAGATTTGGGCTAAGTCTTCATTGTAACCGTTGAGCTTGTGTTGAGACAAGGTGCAATGAGTTGTTCACATCTGTGTCACTATGGTCCAGATTGCGAGAGGCAAGCCAAGTGACCGGCACTACGAACAACTAGTATTATAAGGAGAGTCGAATCAAAGCAAGGTGATTCACGACAATGTCAACTTGTGCTAGATTTTAGAAGGCCGACGCTTGGGGTTTTTTAGCCACATTTTATCAGCACACCTTTGGTTCTTAGGCCTTATGTTGGCTAAAGAATATGTGGTTAAAATTTTGGAGCAATTCAAGCTCAAATGCTTAGTGAATGTCAATGAAGCATCTAGTGAGCTTCTTAAGGAGCTACACTAGCTTGAGCTAAGATATTGAGTATTTGTGGATCTTGGAGCTTACCCTATCTATGTTAAAGTGAATGAAGCTCATTGGAAGTGTTTGGATCAATAAAAATAAGCTAGCTCTAAGCTAGTTCCGGGGAGCGGCGTTGGACTCCCTATTTAGGCCTCGGGCCTTCTACGGCTTCAAGGCCCATCTTCCAAGTAACTTCCGTAACCGATTTTAACCGCTTTTAACTCCCCAAAACCGTGACCTCCTATGCCTATAAAAGGGAGAGCCATTTGTACTTGTTTTTACATTTGTTTTTGCAACATTAAAGCTTCTAGTTCCATTGTATTTACATTGGATAGGCCTTCTTATAAGCTTGTTTGCAAAACTCGAAAGACCAATATAGTTCCTTTGTATTGGCAAAGGCTACGCATCCATCTTAGTATGATTTTGTATTGACAAAACCTAAGAAAACCCTTTCTACAAACTAAGACAAGTAAGCTTCTTACTTAGTCTTTGTTACGTTTTATCCCACTAAGGTATTTGAATTTTTCGATGTAGGGGAGAATACACTTAGACGGAAAATTCATTTATGAATGACTCATTATATAATCCAAGTCAATGGTTTTAGCATATAACAACCGGTTTATGAGACTTGCAATTGAACTTAACTTCTATTAGAGTTTTGTCTACTCATTTTCGGAGATTACAAACTCTTTGTTGAGTTTTGTCTACTCCTTTGGTGATTACAAACTCTTGGTTGGGTTTTGTCTACTCCTTTGGAGACTACAAACTCTTCATTAGGTTTTGTCTACTCCTTTGTGGAGATTACAAACTCTTGGTTGGATTTTGTCTACTCCTTTGTGGAGATTACAAACTCTTGGTTGAGTTTTGTCTACTCCTTTGTGAAGAATATGTTCGCTCCAAATGGTGTGTGCAAGCTTTAAATTTATAACCCAAGATATATGCTCCAAACAAGGATGTGAACCCGCAGTGTACGGGTCAATTGTAATAAAAGCAAGAATTTCAGGGTGTCGATCTCAAGGACTTAGGTGAAACAAAGCAAGTATAGGTTGTCAATATTACAACTAACCACAAAAGCAATTAAAGCAATCAAAGATGATAATAAGGTCAATTAATGGAAATATGCAAATTCTAGGGATTAAAGCATCTAGTTGTGGTTCCAACTCAAGATCTCAAGATAAGCAAACAAAGCTGAGGTTTTGCCAAGGGAAGGTATTACTAAAGTGGAATAGATCACCGGGTAAGTCTCACTACTCACAATCCCAACCCAAAGAACCTATCACCGGGTAAGTCTCAAGGTACTAAGGAAAGGAACTATAATCGCAAACCAACACACCAACTAAGGAAATACAATCAACCTTTACCGGGTAAGTCTAAGGCTAACTCACAAAGATGGAATGAAGGCACACTCAAACCCCAATAAAGGACAAACCTTTATTACCTACACTTATGATCATAGGTAAACAAACAAAGGAATTACCGGGTAAGTCTCATCCTAAGCTTGCATTGAACCAGGAAAGGTGTAATAAGAATAGGATTTGGCAAACTCTAACACTTAACTCTCAGTTTCGGATCAGAAAGGATTACCTCGGTCAGCCAAGTTCTACCCCGGCCGAGATGTTCATCGACTGAATGAGATGTTCTAAGGTTAAGGATAAAGGCTCGAGCTTTCAGGGTCCTACTGAGATTTAAGATTATTCTATCATTGTTTTTCCCACAACTTTCAGTCAATCACCCTAGAATCACACAAAGAAATTAACCACTCATCATCATGAAAGCAATAATCAAATATATGGGAAGAGAATGAATATTTGAACACAAAAACCTTAAGAACAAGGCTTCAATAACTGAATCAAATATCAAACAAATAACCGTTCCTTGGATCACAAATCCAACAAGACAAACCAACAAGAAGGGAATCTAAGAAAGTCTTACAAAAACCCTTCACAAAAGCTATAATAAGCTATCAATCCTTCCTAGATTGATCTTCAATCTTTCTTCCTTCAAAACTCTAAAGAAAATCCCTTAATTGCTGGATGCTATCAGCCCTCTAAGCATGGTTGAACTTGTAGAAAATCCAACCCTTTATATAGGAGAATTATCTTCCAAAGATAAAATATCTTAAAAAGATAATTTCCTAATAAAATATATTCATATCTCAAAAATAAATCCCTAAAATATATGATCTTCCTTCCAGAAATCCAGCCCAATAATATAAGATCTCTCCTTCCAAAAATAAAAGATCTCAGCCAAATAAAATATATCTCGTCGCGTCAGAATGTTTGCCTCGGTCGGGGCGCTCCTCTAGATCACCTCGGTCTAGGTGGTATTGTAGCTGACCCAAGTGACTCTAAACTGAATGTGAAATCTCTCAAATCTGGTCCAAAGTAAATCTTTAATCCATTTCTATGCTTCCTGGATTCTTCCTTAAGCTCCTGAATGTAGCTCCAATGACTCCTTAGCTCCTTTAGCTCCATTTTGATGCAAAACGTGCCATTTTACCTACGATTACAACAAAAGTTGGTGTAGACCTCGAATCCCGCAAAGGTAGATGAAACGACAATATAATCACAAAATATACATCCAAACATGCAGATTATTGAAGTTAAAACGTCTAAACAGGTCCCAAAATATAGACTATAATTCATGCTATCAAAATACACCATACTTGTCCCTTGCTTGTCCCCAAGCAAGTTCCAAATCTTGAGTACAAGATAGAATGGATTATAAGTCATAAAGATCAATGAAAAGTATTTCAAAACATTTTTGTTGTGTGCTCCAATCATAGATCACTCTAAGAGAATGCTTCATGGAATTTAAAATCAAAATATGCTCAAAACATTTTATAAATATAAGAAAGTTGCTCATCTTTGCATAAAATTATAGAATGTATAATAAATCATTATTATCGAAATTAATCATGTATAATCCAATTTAAACCACCAAGTCAATCAACAAGCTCGAGGTCTCAAGGTCTTTTCAAGAGAAGGTCAAGAAACGTGTGAGGGTGGGATGTATATAGGAAATGTGGTGCTAGAATCCGGGAAAAGGGATCTTACTTCACTTCCTTTGAACTTCAACATCTTCCACCAATAAACTTTGCTTATTTTACTTTTTACTTTACTTTTTGGGATGCATGGACAGAGGCGCACAATAACCGAAGCCTAGGAAATCAGCAGTCATCAATTTCTCGAGATGCCTCAAACCCTTGATGCACATACCATGACCCGTTAGGAATATCGCTCAATCCGACTTTGGCAAGACACAAACACCCGGCTATGTAAATGGTGCCAAGTTACTCATCATCATGATTAACTTCCCCAAACCTATTTGTTTCTTTCTAACTTTCAGCCAACATCTCAACTTTTCTTTCACTTGCTTGCTTCCAAATTCTCGGATAGGTAAAGGGAGGCAAATATGTATATGGGGGGCTAAGCATGATCAAGAAGAAGAAGAGAACAGAATGAATTGCCTTAATCATCCCAGGAAGAAAGTGAGAGAACTCATCATGTGGTGTCAACCTTCAAATTCAACATAATTTGGATAAAAACAAAGTATTAAACATGCCACAAATTTCAAACAAAGCATTTAGCAACTTAAACACATCATAAAACCTTTCAAACATATAAAGATTTCAAAGCCAATCTGCAAACAGAATCTTCATCGAGGTCATATCCAGATAAGAAGCACAAAAATCGTTTCGAAAACTGTCTCAGTTAAACCACCTCGGTCGAGAAGTTCTAAGTCAACCGAGGTACTGCACCTCGATTCGTCAGAATCACTTCGGTTGAGGTCATATATTTTTTTTTTCTTTAACCAGTTTTTGACGTTTTTCTCAATCAAATAACTTGTATGCATGCATGTAATGGCAGATAAACACATGAAGCATAGATAAGACAATAATATCCAAATAGAGTCATACAAGCATACACACAATGTCAAATCATACATCCAAATACCCTATACTTGGGACACATTGTCCCAATGGGTCAAACTAAGTCTGAAAAGAAATGTACTCACCGGACATAAGCTGAGCTGCATAATAAATAAATAAAAGAAATCCCTGTAAGCTCTAGTCTAGATCTGCTGGTGGTGGTGGATATGGCATGTACGGGTGCTGGGATGGATCGAAGGGGTAGCCCATAGTGTGCTGGAACTGTATCTCCAACATCCGGCGCTGGTAGTGTTGGCTCTCCCTCATCTCCAACATGTCTAAGGATAGAGCGGCGTAAGAGTCGATCATCTGATCCGTCAGCTCGTCTATTTGTCTGTGAGCTACGGGGTCCCGCTGTCTACGGACTCTGCCCCTGGCAGGACGTGATGGTGGTGCAGCTACCTCCTCCTCAGTCTCCTCGTCAACCAAATCAACGACTGGTACGCTGGGACCGGCTGTGTCCGTCCCTATCTCCATGGACGCACCGCCATCGTCCTCCTCATCCTCATCCTCTTACACTGGAGTTGTTGCATCTCTAGCGTCCTCAATGTATGGAGTCCATGCAGTGGACCAGTACTGAGGATCGTAGACGGAAAACTGGGATGACCACCTAATACCCTGAGGGGCAGTCTGCTCCCAAGGCATCGCCACATATGGCGTAGTAAGTCCACGAGGAACCAGAATCCTCCTGGTGATCATCTCCTGCAACCCTAGCGGCTTGGCAACCGTCGCTAGTGTACAGGCACTCAGATCCAATCCCATCACTGTAGCTATATGGGTCACTAGACCTTCGCATCAGATGTCTCCTCTCCCCTTTGCCTTGATCCGATGCAGATCCTCGGCTAGCAAGGCACCAAAATCAGGCACACCTCCAGTCACCATGCAAAATAGACTCAAAAGCTCCCCCTGTCTAACCTTCTGGGGCGTCTCAGTACGCGCCAGAAGTGTCTCGCTGAATATCCTGTGGGTGAGTCTGAAAGCGAGGTGGAAGATGGTCCGCTCCCTGGAGTCTCCAGGTCTCCACCTATCTGCATGCTCAACTACGTGAGCTATCTGTCCCCAGAACTGGCGAGCTACAGCTCGAGAGGGGAAATCAGTAACTGTCGGGGTCGGGAAGCCGAAGACCTCTCTCCACTGGTCCATCGGTACTAGATAATTCAGGTTCAGCAACCGGTACTTGATGGCCTGCTCTGCAGGCAGGTGAGTCACAGAGCTCACAAACTCTAATGTGGGCTCGAGGTAGGCCGAAGCTTTGATCTCCATAAACTTCTCCAGCCCTACCATCGAGACCATCCATCCCAGATCCTCCGCAACATGTAAACAATCAAAGGCGGAGATGCCCAAAACCACGGCGCAACCACTGGGCGCGTACAGATGCGGTCGTAGTTGGTCTGGTGACGCTCATGTATCACCGGTACAATATGCCGAGAAGAAGAAGGAGAAGGGGAAGATCCATCTCTCAGGACAAGCTGTTTGCAGATCTAGAGCTCATTTTCTCTCTCTGTCAGAGCACCTCGGTTGCTTGTCAAAGCTCAAGAATCACCTCGGCCGAGGCGCAGGTCGATTGGACCGAGGTACGAAGCTGTTCGATTTCAACTCGTTGGAATTCAGTTCTTTTCCTCCAATATCACTATAGATTGTTCCTAAGGGGTATTTAACCCTTTTCCAACAAAAATAATTGGCAATCAAAGCCAATTTCTTCCAAAATCAGTAAAAGACGAGAAGTTAGGGTTTTCGGTTTTGTTACCCCAAATTCGGTGGATTCGAGGCATTTTTGTTGCAGTTTCTTGTTTGCACTTCGTTCCTCTAGCCTTTCCTCTCAGAATCGAAGCAAAAATTGTCGAAAATGAGTGAGAATCGAAGAAGCGAGGTGAGATTAGCGCCGCGGTCGAGAAGGTGAGGAAGGGAAGAGAGAGAAATCGTTCCCCTTTTTATACCCCTCACTGAATCTGCTGTCACCTCGGTCGAGGTGGTCCCGACTAGACCAAGGTGTCTGAACCGAGGTGGAATGTGTCAGCCCTAGTCGCCTCGGTTGCGCAAGAATCATCTTGGTCGAGGTGCTGTGACAGCAACCGAGATGTGTCTTAGTCAAACTCCGTCTTCTCAATCTCTTGAACTTCTGTCCTTCCAGTGTTGCTCCTGGGTTGTATTCCTTCCTTAGAGATTACCTGTTTTCTGTCTAGGACGCCAAAAACAAAGCAAAGCAAAGCAAAAGTAAACTATCTAAAGCTGGACTAGGAAAGGGAAAAGAAAGCAATACCTTGGGTTGCCTCCCAAGAAGCGCTTGGTTTAAGGTCGCTAGCTGGACCGTACGGTATTTCTAAACAAGGTATAGTGGTGCAATCTCCTCAACCGGGACTTCCGGTTTGTATTTCTTAAGTTTATGACCATTGACCTTGAATCTTCCACTTGTTTCTCCTCAGATCTCGACTGCACCATAAGGGAAAACATGTTTCATAACATAAGGCCCTGTCCATCTAAACTTTAACTTACTTGGAAAGAGGCGAAGGCGGGAGTTGAAGAGTAGAACTAAATCTCCTTCTTTGAACTCCTTAGGGATGATGCGCTTGTCATGCCGTTTCTTTGTCCTTTCCTTGTGGATCTTGGCATTCTCATAAGCGTTCAAACGCAACTCCTCCAGTTCATTGATATCCAATAGCCGCTTTTCATCGGCTTCCTTGATGTCGAAGTTCAACCATTTGATTGCCCAATATGCTTTGTATTCTAGCTCAACGGACAAATGGCAAGATTTTCCATATACCAGATTATAGGGGGTGGTGTCAATGGGAGTCTTGAATGCGGTCCTATAGGCCCAAAGAGCGTCGTCCAACTTCATGGACCAATCCTTCCTCGTCCTAGAGACGGTCTTCTCCAAGATTGATTTAATTTCTCTATTCAAAATCTCGACATGTCCACTAGTTTGAGGGTGATAAGGGGTTGGTACTTTGTGGGTTACCCCATACTTCGATAGAAGTGCCTTAAACTTCCGGTTGATGAAATGTGTTCCCCCATCGCTGATGATGATGTGTGGAGTCCCAAAACGTGGAAAGATAGTTCTATTAAAGAACTTCACAACCACCATGACGTCATTAGTGGGAGAGGCAATGGCTTCCACCCATCTAGAGACGTAGTCGATAGCTAGGAGAATGTAGAGGTTTCCTCCGGATGATGGGAAAGGTCCGATGAAATCAACTCCCCATACATCAAAGATCTCAACCTCCTGTATGTTATTGAGTGGCATCTCGTTCCTCCTAGATAAGTTCCCTGTTCTTTGGCATGCATCACAAGAAACAATAAATGTTTGCACATCCTTAAATAATGTAGGCCAAAAGAAACCGGAACGTAATACCTTGGCGCACGTTTTGTGAGCACTAGCAAGCCCACCACAAGGAAGCGAGTGGCAATGCCGTATTACACTAGTAACTTCATCTTCCGGAATGCATCTTCGAAGCATCCCGTCCAGACATCTCTTAAATAGTAGAGGTTCATCATAATAGTAATGGCGTACATCTTTAAAGAATTTCTTCCTTTGAGCGTACGTCAATCCGGGTGGTGTTTCCTGGCAAACAAGATAATTAACAATGTCAGCATACCAAGGCCCTTTATTATCAGAAGTTTGGTGGAGAAAGTGTTCCACCAACTGAGGATGAATTTCAGAAAAGGGAGTAAGAAGTTTGTTATTCTCAGTTGACATCATCTCGCTTGCGACCTCGGTCGAGGTCCAGAGAGGGTGACCGCGATGTTCTTCAGTCAAGAACACCTCGCTTGGTCCAGAAAGTGCCTCGGTCGAGGTACTACAACTGGGACCGAAACTGGAGATTCTCTTCTCCTGGATTAATTTTTCAATCTTAGCAACTGGATCTTCTTCCAGCGCCCTTAAGCTTTGTATATCTGCATCGTAGGAAACATCTATACCTTCCTCCATTAAGCTAAAACTAATAACTCTCTCAAGTTGATCATTAATAAGGATAGAGCTCACCAATTCTCTTGATTCTTCTTCATCATAGATGTTGAAAATATCATCTCCCAGCAGCTCTCCTTTCATTGCCGCAAGCAATGCAAACTCAACTTGATCTCCGCCAATGTTGAATTGCAACTTGGCGTTCTTACAATCCACATTGTAACCCGAAGTTGCTAGAAATGGCTCCCGAGAATGATAGGAACGGGATAATCTGCGGGAATGTCGAGCACGACAAAGTCTATAGGTAAATAAAAGTTACCTAACTTAACCGGGACGTCTTCCAAAATGCCCACGGGATGGGTAATGGAGCGGTCCGCCATGTATAATCGTATCTTCACCGGCTTGGGCTCTCCAAGTCCGATCCTCACACATAGCTCCAGTGGAATGATGCTCACACTGGCTCCAAGATCACACAACGCCTCACAAGTGACATCCCCAACTTGAATGGGAATGCAAAATGAGCCGGGATCTCTCAACTTGGGTGGCATCTTCTCCTTCATGATTTGAATGAGCTCAGAGGATTTAGATGTCATCCTTACTTCACCAAAGTCTTCCAACTTCCTCTTTTTTGATAGAATCTCTTTTAAGAACTTCCCATATGCGAGCATCCCTAGAATAGCATCAAGGAAAGGGATATTTGTAACACCCTAAATTCTGAGAACTCGGGGAGCTACTGGTTAGGACCTCACAATGGGTCCCGACCTTAGTTTGACAACAATTTAACTTGGATCTTACAACAAGGCAAAAAAGTATTTAAAACATTTGAAAACTTTAAACAATATATACATGAAGAATATGTATCAGCCTTACAAAGCAAAGGTACCAAAACGACACATAAGAAGAACAGAAGACATCCCGTCCCCAACTAAAAAAGTACGTGGACCCGGCTGACCATTCCCTTCGGATCTCTCTACAACTGTTTTAACCTGAAAGGCATCTACAAGCGGTATAAAACCGTTAGCTAACATTCTATGCATAAGTATAAAGGTAAAAGCACAAACACACAACATACACAATCAACATGCAACACTCAATCCTTTTATTATCTTTAATTAGGTGATAGGTTATTACTAATGATACTTATTTTGTGACACGAGAGATTCCCGAACCTCGCCCTTGTCCCCGTTTACCAACGCGAAATGATACTAATGCATATGACCGTCTACCTGACTGGACTGGTCGCAGGGAACCTCCTAGACTCTCGCAAGAGCTAGGCAGATGATGTCACGACCCGTTATCATACACTTGGGTCAATTACATAAATAATAAAGTCGGCGTAATCCGGTTTCGTTATTTATTATAACTAACAAACACCACTCATACACATTACACTCATACAAGAGTCAGCTAAGTAAGTCCGTGGACTTACCAGAATCAAATCTCGACTCTCTCTTAACCACCACTAAATCCGTAAGTGCAGAACTCAGTTGCCTGTCAGAGGAGGCACGTGGGTCAACACATTTCCCTGGATACTTATAAGTCTAAAACTCTTAAGATATACGATTCTATGTGCATAAGTTATTACAGTGTTTATTTAAGGTAAAATGACTATTTTACCCTTAGTCCCAAAACTTCCAAAAACTCGGAATATGTACTTAAATTATAATTTGAGGCTAACTAACCATATTCTACTCCCTAGGATGATTTTAGGTAACAACTAGAAAAACTACCCATTTTCTATTTCCCGAAAAGTCACTAAAGTCCAACTACAGCTTCAAATATAAAATTCGAATAATCTTATAAAAATTCTGAAACAATTCCCTAGATCATCTATGATATCCCATCTACTCATAGGAGAAAGAATTTCTTAAAACTGTTAAAACATCGCTTCTACAAAAATTTTTAAAGTTGGTTACAACACTTAACAAGCAACACACTGTCTTAACTTTGAAAAATCATAACTCCTAAACTACTCGCTGTATTTATCCCAAATTTTGATATGTTCCACTATAAAATCTTATCTCTAATATATCCAAAATTCAGCCGCAAAGGAGATCAAAATCCTATTTAAAACTATCTCACAAAACCGAATTTCAGCACAAAAGAAAAACTGCTTACGACTCAATCTTGGAAAAATCATAAATCCCAAACCACTCGCTTGATGCCTCTCAAATTTTAATATGTTCTACAACAATATGTCAACTATATCATATCCAAAATTTAAGCCCAACGGAGATCAAGAGCTTATTCAAAAGCTTCACACAAAACAGCATCACTTGCTGTTTTCCCCAACACTCAACACATATATAAAAACTGCATGAGGCGTCAACTTTGAAACACCATAACTCTCAAACCGTAGCTCCGATTCCTCTTGAATTTTAGTATGTTATACTATAGAATATCGACTAAAACATATCCGAAAATCAGCAGTAAAGGTGGAGTCTAACCTACCCAAAACTGGAGCCGAATTTGACTGTTCTTCACTTCCGAAAACTCAGCAAACTCCTATATCTTCACTGTTTCTTCTATGGATGTTCTGAGCATGATTAGGAGACATGAAGAGCATTCATTAGACACAAAAGGTGTGGAAAGAAGTGCAAGGAAGCAAGGGTATCCACCTTATTCGATTCCAAGACTCGAAGGGAGATAGGAGATTGCACAAGGTTGTTGTCGAGCCAGCTGTTGCACAGAAGCGGAGAGGCCGCTTGCAAGAGTTCTGTTGGTGTGAAGAGGCGAGATCTGTCCCTATGATGTTGGTGGCGGTTGCACGACAGGGAAGGGGCTGCTTGGTGCAAAGGAGATAGATCTTGGATGGCTTGCTGCTTGCGAGATCCACGTGCAGAAGATCGATGTTGAAGACTGTTGCTGCTGCCTACTGCTGCGTTGAGGACCTATGTGCAGCGTTAGAGAGGCTGTAATTGAACGTGTGCAGGAAGAGGCGTGATCTGGTGAGAATGGAAGGTATCAGAAGAGAGCAAGAGGAGGCGTGATCGGCTGGGAGTTACGTTCTTTGAGATGTCCAGAACGTGTGTGCTCTTGGGCTGGAGGAGAATGCTGAACGGCCTGCAGGAAGAGGGAGTTACGGCTGGCATGTAAGCAGGGTTGTCATGGGCTGCGGCTGGGCCTGTACAAGCAGTCCGGGAATGGGTCACAAGCAAGTAAGGAGGAGAAGGTGGGTTGTGGTTGTGTGGGCTGAAGCAAGGTAAGAAAGAATGGGTTGAGGTTGTCCAGCCTTGTCAAAACCTTGTCAACAGCTTGTCGGGCTTTGTCAGGACCCCATCTCAGCTTTGTCGTGATCTCGTCACAGCTTTGTCGTGATCTCGTCACAGCTTTGTCGTGATCTCGTCTCAGCCTCGTCATGATCTCGTCTAAAGTCGTCGTTAAGGATTAATTATAAAAATTAGGGTTTGATATGTATCTATTATTTTATGTGAATTAAATTCTACATAAAATGATAAATAATTATAAGAATTAGGGTTTGATATAATTCTATCATTTTATGTGAATTAAATTCTACATAAAATGATAAATAATTATAAGACTTGGGGTTTGATATAATTCTATCATTTTATGTGAATTAAATTCTACATAAAATGATAAATAATTATAAGAATTGGGGTTTGATATAATTCTATCATTTTATGTGAATTAAATTCTACATAAAATGATAAATAATTATAAGACTTAGGGTTTGATATAATTCTATCATTTTATGTGAATTAAATTCTACATAAAATGATA
The DNA here is from genome assembly GCA_033239125.1 of Fagopyrum homotropicum. NCBI lineage: Eukaryota > Viridiplantae > Streptophyta > Magnoliopsida > Caryophyllales > Polygonaceae > Fagopyrum > Fagopyrum homotropicum. The sequence goes on along the minus strand of BSWB01000007.1, from coordinate 95,103,200 downwards.
AAATTTATGAAGAAAGAAATACTAGATAGAATGGGAACCGTCAATGGCTCGAAGTCCGAATTGATTCGGAATTAAACGGAATAAAAATCCTGGGTATTACAATATTAATATGCAGTTTATTCATCAAGTCAAGGAACTTACCAAAGTGCTTGTTTAGATGTGCTCTGGCCCTTAACTGAGGGAATGGAAGTGGTGGTTTATATGCAGGAGGTGGGACATAAACTTCAGTTTTGTCCGACGCTCTCTGAGGCTCCACCTCTGATGGTATCTCGGCCGAAGTGTTCTTCGTCTGCACCTGGACCGAGGTGTTCTTCACTGGCATCGACCGAGGCACTGGATCTGTAGTTTTCAATCCACTTCTCGTCGTTATTGCCATGATCTGTCCTTTAGGGTTGCTCTCTGTCCTTGTTGGAAGCTTCCCTGGATCTCTTGGCGCTTCATTCGCCTTATTAAAGAATTGTTGTTCTAAGGCTTTTTGAGCCTTCGAAAATGAAGTCATGGACGTCTCCATAGCATTGAGCTTGATCAAGATAGCCTCCAGCACTGCATCTTTCTTTTCTGGCTGGGACGAGCTTGATCCAAGCTCCTGGCTCTTCAATGGAGTACAAGAAGAAGAAGAAGAGAGGAAGGGATTAGAAGAGTTGTTTGAATTGGAGTTAGAGTAAGAATTACCTGAATTTTGATTGTTTGGCCTCCAATTATTGCTGTTGGATCCTGTATTGTTGTTGTAGTTGTTGTTCTGGGAACCGTTGTTGTTATTCCGGTAACCATTGTTGTTCCTTGAGCCTTGATATCCTTCCTCTTCTTTCTTAGTGTGAGCAACCAAAAGTTCCTTTAATTGTTTCACATCATTCTTGAGGGAGGTAAGTTGGTTATCATTTGATGGAGCTTCTTGGAAATTAACTCTCTTAACTCCATTTTCAGCTCCTTGGTGTGAGTACTTCTCCATGTGCAAAGCTTGTTTTTCAATAAACTTTCAAGCTTCATCAATCGGCATGTCCATGAATGTGCCGGCGGATAGTAGTTGAAGGCTGAATTGGGTAGCTCCATCCAATCCCTTGAAGTAAATTTCCAACAACTCTATCTTTGGAATCCCATGATGTGGGCAATCCAAAAGAACATCTTTAAATCTCTCCCATGATTTGGACAAACTCTCCTTGTCCTTCATGATGAATGCGTTGATCTTCCCTCTCATTTTGGCTATTTTTGAGGGGGGAAAGAATTTCGTTAAGAACTCCGTCATCATCTCCTCCCAAGTGTTGATCTTTCCGGGAGGAAGAGACTGGTACCAAGTAAGCGTCCTGTCTTTCAAAGAAAAGTAAAAAGGCCTTAGCTTGTAATTATTATTTTCCACTCTTGAAGGTTTCAAGGTCTCCATCAAGATCTCGTAGTTTTGTAGATGTTGATGTGGAGATTCCCTTTCTAGCCCTCCGAACTGACATTGGCGAATCATGGAAAGAAATTGCGGTCGAAGTTCATAATCATGCTCCGCTGGATCTCCTAGGTTGACTCCTAGACGCCTCACTTGCTGGTTTGGGTCCATCCTCTGCCCTAGGGTCTGTGGAATACCTGCAAAAAGAACATCTCGGACTGGCATCCGAGGTGGAAGTATCTCGGCCGGGGCAACTAGAGCGGGGTCCTGCCTCGGTCGAGGATCTGGTCGATGCAGAATCTGAGCTCGTAACTCAGCCATATCTGCTTCAATCTCTGCAGCTCGGGTGCGATTTTCCTCCCTTTCGCGCTGCAGTTCTTCCCTATTGAGGTGCAGTTGTTCCATTGCCTCCTTCAATTCGGCCTCAAGATCGCAATTGTCTTGGTTGGCAATTTTCGCTTCTTTCAAGCGTCTCTTATATGTCTTTTTTGGTTCGAGATCGTAAGGAACGATTTCCTTCCCAGCACGGGTTCTTCGCATAAACCTAAGAAAAAGAACCTACGAAAGTCACTCAAGTAGAGTGGTTAGTAATAACAGGGACAACAGCCCCAAAAGACAACCGCAACCGGCTTGATCTAGACCAAGTCCCCGACAACGGCGCCAAAAACTTGTTCGCTCCAAATGGTGTGTGCAAGCTTTAAATTTATAACCCAAGATATATGCTCAAAACAAGGATGCGAACCTGCAGTGTATGGGTCAATTGTAATAAAAGCAAGAATTTCAGGGTGTCGATCTCAAGGACTTAGGTGAAACAAAGCAAGTATAGGTTGTCAATATTACAACTAACCACAAAAGCAATTAAAGCAAATCAAAGATGATAATAAGGTCAATTAATGGAAATATGCAAATTCTAGGGATTAAAGCATCTAGTTGTGGTTCCAACTCAAGATCTCAAGATAAGCGGACAAAGCTGAGGTTTTGCAAAGGGAAGGTGTTACTAAAGTGGAATAGATCACCAGGTAAGTCTCACTACTCACAATCCCAACCCAAAGAACCTATCACCGGTAAGTCTCAAGGTACTAAGGAAAGGAACTATAATCTCAAACTAACACACCAACTAAGGGAATAGAATCAACCTTTACCGGGTAAGTCTCAGGCTAACTCACAAAGATGGAATGAAGGCACACTCAAACCCCAATAAAGGAAAAACCTTTATTACCTACACTTATGATCATAGGTAAACAAACAAAGGAATTACCGGGTAAGTCTCATCCTAAGCTTGCATTGAACCAGGAAAGGTGTAATAAGAATACGATTTGGCAAACTCTAACACTAAACTCTCAGTTTCGGATCATAAAGGGTCACCTCGGTCAGTCAAGTTCCACCCCGGCCGAGATGTTCATCGACTGAACGAGATGTTCTAAGGTTAAGGATAAAGACTCGAGCTGTCAAGGTCCTATTGGGATTTAAGATTATTCTATCATTGTTTTTCCCACAACTTTCAACCAATCACCCTAGAATTGCACAAAGAAATTAGCCACTCATCATCATGAAAGCAATAATCAAATATATGGGAAGAGAATGAATATTTGAACACAAAAACCTTAAGAACAAGGCTTCAATAACTGAATCAAATATCAAACAAATAACCGTTCCTTGGATCACAAATCCAACAAGACAAACCAACAAGAAGGGAATCTAAGAAAGTCTTACAAAAACCCTTCACAAAAGCTATAATAAGCTATCAATCCTTCCTAAATTGATCTTCAATCTTTCTTCCTTCAAAACTCTGGAGAAAATCCCTTAATTGTTGGATGTTATCAGCCCTCTAAGCATGGTTGAACTTGTGGAAAATTCAACACTTTATATAGGAGAATTATCTTCCAAAGATAAAATATCTTAAAAAGATAATTTCCTAATAAAATATATCCATATCTCATAAATAAATCCCTAAAATATATGATCTTCCTTCCAGAAATCCAGCTCAAAAATATAAGATCTCTCCTTCCAAAAATAAAAGATCTCAGCCAAATAAAATATATCTCGCCGCGTCAGAATGTTCGCCTCGGTCGGGGCGCTCCTCTAGATCACCTCGGTCGAGGTGGTATTGTAGCTGACCGAGGTGACTCTAAACTGAATGTGAAATCTCTCAAATCTGGTACAAAGTAAATCTTTAATCCATTTCTATGCTTCTTGGATTCTTCCTTAAACTCCTGAATGTAGCTCCAATGACTCCTTAGCTCCTTTAGCTCCATTTTGATGCAAAACGTGCCATTTTACCTACTATTACAACGAAACTTGGTGTAGACCTCGATTCCCGCAAAGGTAGATGAAACGACAATATAATCACAAAATATACATCCAAACATGCAGATTATTGAAGATAAAACGTCTAAACAGGTCCCAAAATATAGACTATAATTCATGCTATCAGATTACAAACCCTTGGTTAATAACTTGTTTTCAGTTCAAGATAATTAAATTAACTTGATTGACAATTGGGAGAACCGTCTACTCACATAAGTGAGACTACGGCCCTTTAGTCTAAAACCGAACACCGAAAGTCCAACAATATAAGCATGCTCTTGCCTTTTACAAAATATCAATTCAATCTCTAACACCTACCAACTGAATCTCATCTAAGTGTTTATCTCTCAGTTGAAAGTTAGATGAAATACCTGACCAATTTTTAAAAAAATCAAAACAACTAAATTCAACAACAACCGCAATAGCACATAAAATTCATCAGATGTTGACAAAATAAAATTTTGAAAATATAAAAAACTTGGAGCATTCGTAAAACATGACGACTAGTACTAGATCTACATTCCTCTTGCGAAAAACAAAATAAAAAAGAAACTAAATTTGATGGATTCAATACAATAATCGAACGAAAAATTATGTTGATATTGCCTAAGTTTAAGAAGCTATGTAAACACAATAATAACTCTTCTTTAGATCTTCAAAGAAAAATAGAAGAAGGTTGATGGCGGGAAACTTTTAAACTTGATCAAGTAGGATTACAAATTATATGAATGTTGATTTTATGTTCTCGTGAATTTGGGGTTGCTTGCACTTTTCAAAGTAAGGCGTCTACGGCTATGGAACATATTAGTTTCAGCATATCTTCTAAAAAAATGTTAATACAAAGTTTCTTGGAATGTGTAGTTAGGTATTCCGATGTTTTATTCGGAGTACATTATTGATGTCAATGAATTCATCAACAATATCCATAACTTTCTCAGTATGAGAAAACGGTTGCGAGCTTTCTCTATTGAACAACAAAAGAGGGGTTGCAAAGAATTATGGAATCAACAAAACTTAACTCTGAAGCCACCAATAGCTTATTCATTGACTTGTGTGGCTATGCTTCTTAAGTCATGGTTGATCTGTGATGACACTTAAATTAGGGTTTTTTTATCCTCATTTTATTTCATGCCCTTACTCTTTTGGGCTTAATAACACATCTTATCAATCAACAAATTGAAAACCCTTTTTCTTCAAGGAGAACACGCTTTCACCAGCTCTCACTCCCTTTATCATTTGTTTTTCCTTGCACAGCCATCCTTCCCACTCCATGGAGGATGCAAGCTCTCCAAGAACCACTAATCAAGCTCTCGAAGTTTTTCCTCTCCAAAACAACAACTCCAGTCGTCCGTCCAACCTTGTCTCCGGCATTTCAAGTCCTTTCGAACCCATCCTGGAGGATTTCATCCAATGTAATAACCTTCCCCTTTCTAAATCCCTCCTGTCGTCGGACCTTCTTGCTTTACATTCTCCAATGACCTTTCAAACTCTCTCACCCATCATTCCACGAACAAAACCCTTTTTCATTATCATGCTTTCCCCTCCTTCTCCCAAGCATTCTTTCTTCAGTAGCTCCTCTTCCTCTCACTTCACCTTCTTGCACTCCTCATACAACCACGTATATCCTCCACCAAAACTAGGGGTGATCATCTCTGGATATCCGATCCAACAAACTTAAAAAAGTCCGATCCAAATCCGATCCGACAATACCCAGATATCCGAAAGTTTTATCCGGACGGATATCCGATCCAAAGATCCGATCCGGATATCTGATCCGGACATTTATTCTTAAACTAGTCGGATATATCCGATCCGATCAGATCCGAATTTTTCCTCTAAACTCCGATCCGATGATCAGAAAAATATGCCTGGATCGGACCGGACTCGGATCACCAATTGTCGGATATCTTTGGATTCGGATTTTTTCGTATCGGATCTTCGGATTAGCGGATCGGATTAGTCGGATCGGATATTTTTGCTCATCTCTAACCAGAACCTCTTCCAAAAACTCTCCCCACCCCTCACACCCTTCCCTTTACCCATGTAGTCGACCCACAAAAAACATCATCCTCTTTCAAAGACATTGGTGTGGGAAACAATATTTGGAACCATATTCCCCTATATTACGTCCTAGGTTTGAAAGACAGCGACATCCCATTCTACAAAGAAGATGCTATTGAACAATCCGACAAATGGAACCTTACTCTTGTGGGAATCCCAACAAGCAAACTTATTAACTACAAAAGAATTGAGACTTTTGTCACTTATGCATGGAACTCTATCTCCTCTCTTAAAATAATTCTCAATGATAATGGTAGTTTTGTCTTTTGTTTCAAGACTAAGGAAGAGTTATGTCTTATACTACAAGGTAGCCCTTGGATCCTTAATGGAGCTTCTTCTATTATCTTGAAGAGATGGACACATGAGATGCAACTTCACTTCTCTTGCCTGGACTCAATCCCTATCTATGTCACTCTCTCGAACCTAGACTATAGATTTTGGTCCAAACATATCCTAGCCAAAGTTGGTTCCGCAATCGGAACACCGATTCTTAACGACTCCAACTCAATACACCAAGATAGGCCCGGATTTGCCAAAATCCTTGTTGATATTTCTGCTTCCAGAAAGCTTCTTCGAGAGGTGAAATTTTGTGGCCCTAAAGGTGAGTCTATAACACAAATGATCACCTATGAATGGCTACCTCAACACTACTCTACATGCAAAGTATTCGGCCACAAGTGCAAGGCCCTCGTCCATGAACCATTACATAAAAATCAAACCAAGATTGGACCAATTCACCAATCTCGACGTTTGGAGCCTCTTCTCTCTACACCTGATCCTCCTCTCCTTCTCGGCAATAAATCTGTCATATTTGCACTAAATAAACCTCGTATCTCCCTCAACCTTTGGCCCTCAACACCCAAATCCCTAAACCACCTTCTGGTCCTCTTTCGGAATTTATAACCAAGTGGGTTATAACAAAACACCCCATCACTCCCTCTCTTCCTGAATCTAAATATCCTTTCTATAGATACTACCAACCTCCATAACTTACCCCTGCATCTCCAACCCCTTCTAACCTCCATCAGAATCTTGACAACAAGAGCTGCCACGATAACACCTCTACAAATTTTAATGAATCTTAAATTTTGATTTTGGAACACTTGTGGACTTAACCATCCAAACAAATAAATTGTCATCAGAAAGATCATAAAAAAAATCATTTGAATGTCATTGTCATTATTGAAACTCGTCTCATAAAAAATAAAAAAGCCATACTTGCCTCTAACCTCATCCCTCAGTGGAAACACTTATCTAATAGCACAAATCCCACAATTGCCGATTTTAGGTGTGGTGGAACCCCACAAGCTTAACCTGAATGCCATCTTCCTCTCCGACCAACTCATTTGTTGCCATATTTGACTTCCTAATAACTCATACTACCTTGACTGCACCTTTGCATATGCCCACAATGATTCTTCTAAACTTTTCTCTTGTCTTTCTCATACCCATCATAACGATAACCCCTTCTTGGGATGTAATTTCCGTTAGAACAATAAGCATATGGTTCTAGAACTTGGTTTAAGGTGGAACGTATTCTTACTAATCAGAATTGACACAATAGTTTCCCCAACTCCTCTACTCAATTTCGATCACCCCTTTCATGAAGTTTTTCTAAGCACTATCAAAGATTCTTGAAACCTTCCCATCCATGAAAACCTCATGTTTCGTCTAGTTCACAAGCTCAAGAACCTAAAATCGACGTTGAAGAAATTCCCTAGTACTAACTTGGAGAAGCTTATCAATGTTAAGGAGGAATGCAAAATACAGTTATCTAGGATTCAATCTAATCTTCAAACTAATCCCATGGACCCTTTACTCATGAAGCAGAAAGAAACGATCTTCTCAAGCTCAAAAACATATTTGAGCATCTCCTTGCTACCACCACTCAACTTGAAAAGATCGGATGGCATAAATATGGCGATCATTGTAGCTCCTTCTTCTTTAGGAACATCAACTCCAAGAAGTGATCCTCCAAAATCACCGTCTTGTTTTACCATAATCATGCTCTCTCATAGAATCACGATCACATATCTTCTACCTTAGCTTAGTACTAGTGTATAGCCCGCACCTTGTGCGGGTATCTTTATAATATTAGTTGTACGAACTTAATATATATTTATGAAATTTTATAATAATGATTCGGATTTGATTATTCTTAAAACGAAAAAATAGTCACAAATAAAGAACTTCTTATTATTTTACACTTCATAAATTTAATCCTTATACAATGCACAATTTTTTTTAAAAAAATTACAATGCACAACTCCGTTATAGACTTATAACTAAATTACTTTAATATATTGTAATTATCTAAATGGAACCCGAAATATAATTTTGTAAAAAAAGAATTTGAAATGAATAAATAATAAAATAAAATTTAATTTTTTTTTAAAATAAATACACAAAAATTTGAAATAAAGTTTAAAAAAACAAACAGAAGCAAAAACAAATTATTGGATGAACGAAATTTAAAATGTGGAACTTTATTCTTGTAACGACCGACGTAATATAAAAAGAATACCCGTATTTTATGATTAAAAAACATAATAGGACAACACAATACTTAGATAAAAAAGAATACCCGTAGAGTAATATTTTTATTTAAAAAATATACATTTTCAATAAATCATTTATATTTAAAAAAAATCAGAATCTAAAAATTTGTAAATTAAAAAACAATTTAGAGATGATGATAAAAAAATTCTATAATATAAAATTAAACAAAATCACATACAATAACGGATAAATTAGTATTAATTTAGACAATTATAAACGCTTTTCAAGTTCTCAAAGTATTAGTCTTACTTGATAATCGACGTGGGATAGCAAATTCGCTGAAAATAGTAAGTAAACGACCCATAAAAAAGTGGGTTAAAGACCCATAAAATATATATTAATCCGTTATGAATAAAAAGTATAGTTCAACTTAATTAAAAGGGCATAAAATGTATCATTTGTTTAATCTTCAATATCCGTTATTAACTTCTATTTATACAAGTTCTCAAACCATCACTTTTACGTCAAAGAGCTATATAACGGATATTAATTTATGAATAAAAGTTATACTTCAACTTAGCCAAAAATCGCTGAAAATATTTAGCGAGGTCAACGACCCACAAAACAGTGACTTAACAACCCCAAAACAGTAGGCCAACGACCCACAAAACAGTAGGTCAATGAGCCAAAACAGTAGGCCAGTGACCCACAAAACAGTAGGTCAGTGACCCCACAAAACAGCAGGTCAGTGACCCCACAAAACAGCAGGCCAACGACTCACAAAACAGATATTAATCCGTTATGAATAAAAATTATACTTAACTTAGCCAAAAGGCCAAGAAATGTGCGATTTGTTTAATCTTCAAGCCCTCTATTTATAGAAGTTATCAAACTATCAGACTTAGTTATAATCGATGTGGGATAGGGAATTCTGTGAAATTTTTTAACGTAAATAGATTGAGCTTATAATCCTTTAAAAATAAATTAAGAAAAAAAATAAAAATCTTCCCAATAAATAAATTACTTAAATTTCGACGGCTTAAAAATAAAAGAAATACGTAAACCAAATTATTTTTAAAATATTTAGGAGATCTTGTTAGTTAATTTGACAAAATTTTGTTTTATTTTTGGATTAATAAAAAAAATTATATGGTTTAATAAGATAATTAAAAAAGATTTAACCCTACAAAATTTGTGAGAATGACACGTCAGCATTAGTGTAGTCTAGTTTAGTAGTATACTAGTATAATACCCGCACCTTGTGCGGGTTTTGAAAAAAATGAGAAAGAATATTGTGAAATAGGTTTTTTTACGTGATTTTGTTTTGTATACTTCTCTAATCTAATCCTGCGTCCACAGCGCGCCACGTCATCAACCCGTGCTCTGTTTTAGTAAGTATAATAGATTTCTCTGATTTACTCAGTTCCAACCATATTCCACTGACATAGAGACACCCTACACCCCTCAATCTTCCCAAAATCTCGGCACATAGTAACCTTTTCCTTACTATCCCTATTACCCCTACTGAAATAAAGCAAGCTCTCTTCTCTATTGGAGATGATAAATCTCCTGGATCCGACGAATTCAACTCTTTTTTTTAAAGCTTCATGGTACATCATCGAATAAGACTTATGTTCTTCCATACTAGACTTCTTCGTTACGGGTAAAATCCCGAGACAAATCAACCACACTAGTATTGCACTCATCACCAAGGTTGATAACCCCTCATCGTTGTTTGACTTCCGTCCCATTTCACTCTACGGTACAATCTACAAAACCATATAACGGACTCAAGTGTGTCTTCCCTGAAAATTGTCGTATCCTACCAAGGTGCTTTTGTCAAATGAAGATCTATCAAACACAACATCCTTCTATGTCAAGAACTTTTCAAGAACTATAATAGAATGTACATTTCTCCCGATGTGCTATCAAAGTTGATATCCGTAAAGTGTTTGACACCATTAACAACAACATCATCCTCTTTTCTTGAACCTCTTTGTCTTACCACCACTCTTCATCCAGTGGACAAAGCATATATCACCATCACCTCCTTATTTTTTAATATCACTGGTGTTTTTAAAGGCTTCTTTAGAGGATCAAGAGGACTTATACAACTTTTCCCACTCCCCCTCACAGTTCATCATTGCACTTGAATACCTCTCTTCCATGATCCATACCAACTCCTCAAACCCGGACTTCAACCTTCATCCTAAATGCTCTACACCTAGAATCACTCACATTTGCTTCGCGGATGACCTTATGATGTTATGTAGGGGTGATGTTACCTATATTCGCATCCTTAAGGATGCCCTTGACACTTTTGGAAACCTCTCTGGATTGAAAGTCAATATGAATAAATCCACCATCTTTCTTAGAGGAATGAAAGAACATGAACGTACTTCAACCGCTAATTCTATGGGCTTCACGAGTGGTGAACTTTCTTTACCGAACCCTCATTAACAAGCTTACTCGAAGAATCCCTTGGAATGCAAGGCTTCTTTCCTATGATGGAAGAATTCAATTAATAAATCCGTTATCTTGGCTATTGAAGCTTATTGAGGCTCAAATTTTCTTATTCCCATCACTGTCATTGAGAAAATTGAAGGAATCCTCCGCTCTTATCCTTGTTCGAGAAAAGAAAATAGTAGACGTGCATTTATTGCTCGGAAGTTAGTTTTCGTTCCTTTATATGAGGAAAAAGTGGGATTTAACGAGCTTTTATCCATGAGCTTGACACTAAAGCCCCCAACATTTAGTGTGCCTGGATCTACGACAATAATCTTTAAATTTGCACTATATGGATCAACACTCCAAAAAACACTCTCACTATCATGCCTGAAAGCCGATAATCAATTTTTGTGATTATTTGATCAGCATCAACTCCCCTATGAACATCATGGTCTCTATCACCAAAGTTAAAGGCACATTCTCCACCTCCATGACCTATGATCTCTTTAATCCCTCCTACACACCAATTCCTGGGAGAAAAGGCATATGGGAAGGATTGAATATCTCGAAATGTAGCTTCATCCCTTGGCTAGATGGCCACCGAAAACTTACCACCTTATCTAAGCTACACAGTTGGAATCTGATACCTAATAACACTTGAAAAATTTTCCACACTCATGTCGAAGATGAAGAGCACCTTTGGACCAACGATTCTTTCACCCATCTTGTATTGGATATTGTCTCAAGACGGATGTGCCTCTCACTATATATTCCTCTCAACCGTAATGATCTATGGGTGTGGCTTGGCCTCCAATCTAGAAAGAATAAAGATTTCATTCACCATCTCCGACGCAATAGCATCACCTCCAATATCAAATTCACTTGGAAGGAGAGATACGATATCATCTTCAACAACTCCAGATGCAAAGCCATGGACTATGCCCACAAGATCATTTGTTCAGTTAAAACCTACTCCTCTATCCATTGGAAGGATCGTTCCTCGGAACCTACTTCCTGGGTCAAGATCCTCGGGATCAAATTTACTTAGGATATCCTCCTCTCTTGCCTTTTTGTACCCTTTTCAAGATGATTGTATTGTAAATCCTCTCTTCATTCTATATAATGTAACTTTTTGGAAAACAAAACATATCTTATCGGTCTATTTCATTCCTATTAATGTTTTAGAGATCTACCGGTTAGTTTATGTAATTGTATGTATTACAATGGTTGTGGAGTTTAATATGAGTTTATCTACGACGGAATCACCACATACACACTAAGGATCTCCCCTACGTCAAAGAATTCCATGTCAAGACGGAAATGACCAAGATCCGAAAATGAAGTGAATATCACATCAAAAAGCGTGTAGAGTACTCGACGAACATAAGGGTGATCAGCCTTATGATGTTTTTACTTGCACATGCCGTACATGACCACATTCGAAAAGCTAGCGTCAAGGACTAGATTCTGATTGGGCCGTTCGGCCTAGTATAGTAAGTGTAGACTGTATGCAAATAGGCTAAATAAAGGTGATCTTTATGTAATAACAGGGTGTAATTATAACAACCCTAACAAACTCGTTTGTGTATATAAGGCACCTTTATCAGTTCATTGAATATATGAGAATATATGAGTTTTCCCTTCACCTGTTATCATGGTATCAGAGTCATGGACTTGCTTTCTTCCAAATTCAATTACTGAAGTTTTTCCATAGTTTTTGAACTTCTCTTACGATTCATTACATATCGATTTCTCATCATGGCTACGGAGAAGGATGCGAGCTCTAGCAATGTCTCGCTTAATTCGTCTCTTAATCGATCTGTCCATACAGTCGATGCTAATGATCCATTGCATTTGTCTCATTCGGACAATCCTGAAATGCAATTGGTATCTATTCTATTCATTGGAGATAATTTCACATCCTGGAGACGCAGTATTCGGATGGCGCTTGGAGCTAAACAAAAATTAGGTTTCATTGATGGGACCTGTGTTAAGCCTACTGCTGGTGAAGCGGATCAACTCACACGCTGGATCCGAGCAGATTACATGATTCGGTGCTGGATTCTGCATTCTATAAAAGCTGATATAGCAGAGTTGTTCACATATGCAGAGTCAACTATGGATCTATGGAAGGACATAGTCGAGCGTTTTGAGGTATCAAATGCTCCTCTTATTTACCAGATCCATAAGGATCTTTCTTCAATTAAGCAAGAGAATACTCCTGTAGCGAGTTATTATGCAAAATTAAAAAAAAACTATGGGATGAGCTTAGTTCCATCGATCCTATTCCTTCCTGCACATGTCGAGGATTTGTTAATTGCACATGTGACCTTCTTAAAAAAATTTCTTCCAGAGATGCTGATAATCGAGTTATTCAATTTCTTATGGGTCTCAATGACCAATACGAACATGTTCGTAGTCAGATTCTCTCCCTTGACACATTACCAACTGAGAATCGTGTTTTTCATATGGTGTTACAAGTTGAAAAACAGAAAGAAATTACTTGCCATAATCCTGTATCACATGATGTACTTGCTGCTACTCGATCCATTCCTTACAGACAGGCAGGTGGTAGTAGAAAGGATTTTAAGAAGGAAAAGCTAGATCGTGTGTGCACCTATTGCAAGGAGAAAGGGCACCTACGCGAATCTTGCTTCAAATTAACAAGCATACCTGATTGGTATCGAGATTTCAAAACTAAGGAGGATAAATCTTCAGGCAACAGAGTTGATTCTTATCCTCCATCTTATAGAGCTGCCAACAATCTTGAAGTTACAGTTGGTGATACTCCACTGGATATTTTCACTCCGTCTTAATCTTCTCCAGTTTTAGATCAATCTATGATCAATGCTGTTTGTCAAGAGGTGATCAAGCTTATGATGGATAAGCAATCTAGCTCTATTAACTTTGCAGATATTGTCTCTCGACTTATCAATAATGCAGTTAACATCCATACTTGGATTTTGGATTCCGGAGCCACAGACCATATTACTTTCTGCAAAGATTTGTTTGCTGAGTTGACAAAACTAGATAAGCCATTGCTGATTGGGCTTCCAGATGGCTCGGTGAAAGAAGTCTTTCATAAAGGGACTATTATCTTGTCCTCTGTTATCACACTTCATGATGTTCTATATCTTCCAGATTTCAAGCATAATCTCTTGTCTATATCTCGTTTACTTTGTGATTTGCCCATGGAGATTATCTTTACTCTTCATTCCTGTTTATTTCAGGACCGTATCAGTAAGTCTAGCTCTTATTACCACTGGATACAAGGAAGGGAATCTTTACAAGATAGGCACAACTTTATCTCCACATATACATCCTGCTGTTGCTAATAGTATAAATAAGTCTGATGATGTTCATCTACTTCATGCCAGATTAGGTCATATGTCTATGTCCAAATTCAAGCATATTGATATTTCTTTAGTTGCTAAACACAATGTCCTGGATTGTCATGCTTGTATTACAGCTAAGCAATATAAGCTTCCTTTTGATATAAGTCTTTCTCGTGCTAAGAGAGCTTTTGAATTAATTCATGTGGATATTTGGGGCCCCTATCACACTTTAGCTCTATGTGGTTCTCGATATTTTTTAACTGTGGTTGATGATTATACTCGTTGTACATGGACCTTTCTTATGGCAAGCAAGCAACAGGTCCTTAAATTGGTCACTAATTTTCTGGCTTACGTGAGAACTCAGTTCAGGACCACTGTTCAGATATTCATATCAGATAATGGCCCTGAATTTATGCAGAAACAGCTACAAGATTTATTTCTGGCCTCTGGCATTATTCATCACAAATCAACTCCATATGTTCCACAACAAAACGCTCGAGTCGAGCGCAAACACAGACATTTACTTGAGACTGCACGAGCTATTCGCATCCATGCACATCTATGTTCGCTCCTAAACGTGTGTGCAAATAAGCTTTAATTATAAAACTAGAATCAAGCAAGCGAACCCGCAGTGTACGGATCGATATAGTTAAGCAAGGATTCCAGAGTATCGAACACAGGGATTTGGGTGGGAACAAATTCAATTGCAGATTATCAAGCGAGTAAATATGAGAGTTTTTGCAAATATTGGGAAGACAACAATCCTAAAGATCCAAGTATCCAGCTGTGGCAATCGATTCAAGATTTACTATTGATATAAAGACAGAGTTGAGATATGCAAAGGTATACTAATGTAAGGTAATCGTACGGTGAAGTTCCAAAAACCTTATATGACTCACCTACAAGACACTCTCTATACATGTTGTTGAGGCTTCAATATAGAAATGTTCCAAAGGCAAGAATTAATGTCAAATACCCAAACTTGTAATCCAAGGATCATGACTAACTAAATCGATTAAGGTTATGATACTCACAATCGAGGTAGAGGTTGTTGAGGCTTCACTACCACCTAGAAAAGGCAAGCCTAAACTAAGTTAAAGCAAATCTTTAACTTTGGATTAAAGTAAAAGCAGGTTCGTAAACTTAAGGGAAATTACGGGTGGTTCTTGAGATTCCACGGTCGTGGAACTCAAGAACAAACCGTGATTTAGGGTTCGTCGACGGTTTTCTCTAACTCTCATGGTCTAATTCGTTTATGATCGATCTATCATCATCTAAGCCACAACTATCAACCCTTCACCTTAGAATTGTTAAGGGTTTTTAGCCAATAACCGTCATGTTGATATCAAATTCAAGAATTAAAAGATTGAAAGATGAAAACTTCCGAAAACTTTCAATAAATTCCAAACTAATCTCAAAGTTACAATCAAGAACAATTATCGTCACAAGATTCGGAATAGAACAAACAAACACAATCGTAGGTAAGAAGGAAGAACGGGATGTCAATCCGTCTTCTAAATCAAACCTAAACAAGAAGAGAAATCTTCTTGCAATAACCTTCCGAATTCTTGGATTTCAACAATCTCCACCAAAAGTGCGTCTAAGCGAAGGTCTAAAATGCCTCCAACCCGAAGTCGCGGAAATCTCTCTAAACAGGGGTGTAAGCAGGCATAAGCGAGGATAAGCGAGTGTGATGGAATTTCTCTTCGTCCGTCTTTTTATAGGGCAAGATAAAATATCGGCCCGGCCCAATCTTCAAAAGATCGTGGCTTCAAAATATGGCGAAAAAGATCGCCAAGATCACGGTCGTGGAAGGTTCCACGACCGTAATTTAGAGCGTGGAAATCAACACGGTTTGAACCATGGATTCCACGACCGTAAAAGCTCCTGGAATGAATCACGCTTCTCTTGCTGGGTTCCACGGCCGTGGAACTGAACGTGGTTTGTAGTACGGCCGTATTTTAGAGCGTGGTTTAGGGCAAGAACGTGATTCTTCCCTAGCCTCGTGCATTCCTGAAGTTGACATCCATTTTGCTCCTAAGAATGCCCTCAATCCATGGACGTACTCAATCAACTCGTCTTTGCTCGATTCCGTTCGGAAATGGCTCTCAATCACCTATAATCAACATAAAGCTAGTGTAGACATCCATATCGACAATATAGGCAAACTAGCTCATAATTGCAGCAATGCTCAATCAAAGACTATCATATGAATCAAATATGCTTAGAAAACGTGCCTAGAGTATCACAATATTTCATGCTAACAAATAACCCCATACTTGCAACTTGCTTGTCCCTAAGCAAGGTCTTTCAAAAGCTTTTTAAACAAGAGTTAGGATGAAATATGTGTACCTTCTCAAAGCGATACTTCTTTTGGAGGAATGTGCCTTCTAAAGAATAGATCATTCTCAAATCTTGCTTCAATCGTTTATAAGACTTTCATACACTTAATCAAAGAGTAAAAAGTAAAGAAAACTCATGAATCAATCAAACTTCTATACAAGCATCATAACCTTCAAACATTATCAAAATCAATCATAAGAAACTTCAATTTAGATCACCAAGTCATATAACATTCTTTTGATCTTAAGGACTTTCAAAGAAAAGGTCTAGAATGTGGAAAGGGAAGGAAACTTTAAGGAAATGTGGTGCATGAATCTGGGAAAGTGGACAACTACTCTTCTTCTTCTTTTGCGGTTTCCGCAACACCTTCAACTTAGAGCTTCGCTCTCTTCTTTTCATTTTTCGACTTTACTTTTGGAGTTATGGACAGAGGTGCACAAAAACCGAAGCCTAGGAGATTGGCGTTTCTCAATTTTTATGAGATGCCTCAAACCCTTAGCGCACATACCATAATCCGCTAGGAATATCGTTCAATCCGACTTTGGCAAGACACAAACACCCGGCTATGTGAATGGTGCCGAGTTACTCATCATCATGATTGACTTCCCCAAACCTAGAATTTCTTTCTATTCTTTTGATTGCAAATAATTGCTCTCATGGCCCTCCCACATCAAGCATGCCTTTTTCATTCACTTCTCCAAATTCCCGGATAGGTAAAGGAGGTCAATATTTCAATGAGGAGCTAAAATGATCAAAGAAAGAAGAAAGAAAAATCGAATTGCCTTAATCATCTCAACAAGAAGTATAAGAACTTATAGTGTGATTTCAACTTCAATTTTTCAACATGATTTAGGTAATATTCATCACATTATGAAACTTGCAAAAGAGGCATAATCAACTCATTCAATTTCTTTTCAATTCACTAATCGTTTAAGCATGCAATTGTCATCAAACCCAATTCACAAGTAGTGATTATCATAGAAATCATCCCAATTCCTTAGAAGTACAAAATTTTCAAAATTTTTCAATTTTTATGAGTTTTTCAAGTTCTTTTTCATGCAATGATATAATGAAACGTGCAACAATATAATGAACATGCAATGATAGTCTCGAATAAAAGCAAACATAGTGAGTAAGAGTTATTACAAACTTTTAGTACATCCCACCCCATACTTAGGACAAACATTGTCCCTAATGTTCAAAAGAAAGAAAGAAAAGAAAGAAAAGAAAAAGAAACTCACAAAGTGGTGGTGGAATGTCTAAAGCGAACGGTCAATCATCAAATCCTCATCACTGCGGCGCTGGTGGAGGCGGGAATGGAGAGAAGCTAGGATCATAAAACCGCCCAAACTGCTGGCGGTAGACGTCTCTCATCATGTGGTCGAGGTCGTCTAAGCATCCATCTCTAGCATCGGCTCGGATCTCCAATGCTCCTACTCTCTCTGAAAGGCCAGTAGCCCAATCCGGCATCTGCTCATACCATCCCGGTGCCTGACTATACCATGCTGGAGCGTCGGATGGTGCTGGTGCTGGTGCTGCTAGCTGCTCTGTGGACCAAGGAGGTGGAGCTCCGTACCATGCAGGAGGTGTGGTCATCCATGTAGGTCTCTTACTCACGCTAGCGCGGCGAGAAGACGAGCCTGAAGCTCTAGCTGGACGTGGAGAACGTCTAGGTGCATCGGAGGCCGCCTAACGTGCCAAACTCCTGCTCGGCTCCTCCTCCACCCTCAAACTGATCTCTCATATCCTCCTCCTCAACAACCGGTGGTGGGACATATGGGGGAGCTACTATCCTGTTCGCATGCATAGCAGCGAACGTCTCCTTCCAATTATGGCGTCCCGCCATAATGGAGTACTCCGGTAGCCACTCTATACCCCTACCCGTCCTGCTCTCCCAAGGCATGGCCGCATAAGGCGGACCTCTATGAGTGGGGAAGATAAGCCCTCTAGTCATGAAAGCATGAAGACCTAAGGGAACGGCCGGTATGCGGGTGCACGCAGAGAAATCAACACCCAAGCTCCTAGCAATGTGGGTAACTATCCCACCATATCCAATGTTGCCCTTCCTCTTATTCTTGAGCTTGCTCATAGTAGCAGCCAAGAGAGTGGCACAATCAACACGGCGTCCATACAGCATGGAGTATAGCAAAAAGAGCTCATCCGTCTTGATCTTTTGGGGCGTCTCCGTCCTAGGAAAGAGACACTCCGAAAGAACACGGTGAGCAATCTTCAAGGATAGGTGGTACATCAACCTAGCCTTGGTATCAGCGGGTTGCCAACGGTCCTCGTCGGTGTAAATCATCGCGACCTCCTTCCAAAAGTCCTTGGCGTAAACGCCACTAGGAAAGCGACCGTTAAAGGTCTCCTGGAACCCGAAAAAGGTCCCGAACTCACGAATGGTAAAATGATAGTCTCTTTCCTTAAGACGGAAAGAGACGGTCCTGTCTACATGGTTGTGCTCGAAAGACGTCACAACCTCCCGTGTAATCTCCTCATAAGCGTCTTCTCGGATAGCCGAAAAGACAACTAGTCCGGCTCTATCCAAGAGCCAAGTAAGATCATCCATAATGTTGAGAGGAGCTAGATCCTCTAACAACAAGTATCTAGGACCAATCACAGCCCTCTTCTTGATCCTCTCGAGTGCATCGAGGTGATCCTCATGTATGGTCGGGACTCTAGGGCTAGGGGGTGAGGGTGATGAAGGTGAAGATGGAGGTGAAGGGGAAGAGGGTGGTGGTGCTCTAGAGGATGAGGAGGAAGAGGGATTACCCTTCCTCTTCTTATTCTGGTTGTTCTTCTTCTCTTTAATCCTTCCCGAAACTCTCCTCCCAAAGTCCATTCTGTCAGAAATTACGAGCTGTTCTACAGTTTCCACGGCCGTGGTTCTCCCAGGGACCGTGATTCGTCTCAGAAAGTCGCAAATCTCAGCAAATCAGCACTCAATCTCAACAAACAAGCAGTCTTAATCTAATTTTTCCAATCTCAATCAATTCTTCCTAAAATCTCTAACAAAAACGAACCAAATCGACAAAGATCAAGAAGAGTGGAAAAACCTATTTTTCGGATTGAAAAATCCGAATTGCGCGTTCCTTGGTGAATTTCCGCTCGATTCGTCGCTTGGATTTTGTTGGTGGTCGAATTTGCTTCAGTTTAGGAAGAAGAATCGTTAAAAATGATTAAGAAACGAGGATTTGAGAGAGGAGGCGTGGATTCGGCTTTTAGGTCGTGGAAGAGGGGTTTTGTGGGTGGTTTTTGTGAAGAACTTGGTTTATATAGTCACAGACAAAATTTTGAAAATCACGGTCTGTCGAGGTATTCCACGGCCGTGGAAATGTACGGAACCGTGGTTTTAGTGATTTTTCAAAGGCTTTTGGAAATTACGGGCACTGTAGCTGTCACGACCGTGGTTTAGGCCGTGGAACTCTTTGTAAAGCTCCAAAGTCCAGATTTTGTCACTTTTCTTCAACATTATCCTTCCCTTTCCCTTTTCCATCGTTCCTACATCCAAAAACACGAACATACCGGAAGGAATCGAAGGCAAAAACAAAGCAAAAACGTCTATTCTAAGCTAAACTATGAATCGAAAACAAAAACAAGAATGCAATACCTTGGGTTGCCTCCCAAGAAGCGCTTTGTTTAAGGTCCGTAGCTAGACCAATCTCGCACTTATTTGAGTGTGGTAGGCGCGAACTCTTCAGTTTGGAGTTCCGGCGTATACTTCTTGAGTCGTTGGCCGTTCACCTTAAAGCTTCCGCCAGTTTCACCCCATACTTCAACTGCACCATGGGGGAAAATACGCTTAATTAGAAAGGGTCCCGTCCAACGAGATTTAAGCTTACCTGGAAAGAGACGGAGTCTTGAATTGAAGAGGAGAACTTGATCTCCTTCTTTGAAGTCCTTTGGAATGATATGCTTATCATGCCAACGCTTTGCTCTCTCCTTGTAGATCTTAGCGTTTTCGTAAGCGTTCAAGCGGAGTTCATCCAGCTCATTGATGTCTAGGAGACGCTTCTCTCCCGCTTCCTTCATGCTGAAGTTCAACCACTTGATAGCCCAAAACGCTTTGTGCTCCAACTATACTGGTAAGTGACAAGACTTCCCATACACAAGGTTGTATGGTGTGGTTCCTATGGGAGTCTTGTACGCAGTTCGGTATGCCCACAATGCATCGTCAAGCTTCAAGGACCAATCCTTCCTAGTCCTTGAAACCGTCTTCTCTAGAATTCCTTTGATCTCCCTATTCGAGATCTCAACTTGTCCACTTGTTTGTGGATGATAAGGGGTAGCAATCTTGTGAGTAACCCCATACTTAGCTAGAAGAGCTTCAAAGCGTCGGGCAATGAAGTGAGAACCTCCATCACTAATGATAGTCCTTGGCGTCCCAAATCGCAGGAAGATGGTCTTGTTAAAGAACTTAACCACCACCATGGCATCATTGGTGGGAGAGGCAATTACTTCCACCCATCTAGAAACATAATCTACCGCCAATAGTATGTATTGGTTTCCACAAGAGGATGGGAACGGTCCCATAAAATCAACTCCCCAAACGTCGAAAATTTCCACCTCTTGGATGTTGTTGAGGGGCATCTCATTCCTTCTAGAGATATTGCCTGTTCTTTGACAAGCATCGCAGCAAGAAACAAAGGATTGCACATCTCTAAATAAAGTAGGCCAAAAGAATCCAGATTGCAATACCTTTGCGCTAGTCTTGTTCGAACTAGCGTGTCCTCCACAAGGTAGTGAATGACAATGGCGGATGACACTTTGCATCTCATCTTCCGGCACACATCGCCGAATGATGCCATCCGGACCTCTCTTGAAGAGGAGAGGCTCGTTCCAATAGTATTCCCGGACGTCCTTAAAGAACTTCTTCCTTTGTGCGTAGGATAGTCCGGGTGGTATCTCCTGGCAAACCAAATAGTTAACGAAATCAGCAAACCATGGTTCGTTACCTTTGGAGATCACATCGATGCATTCTTCAATAAGGTGTAGGTGTTCGTCCGGGAAGGAGTCATCGATGGGCAAATGGTCGTCCTCTAGATGTGTTAGGCGACTCAAATGATCCGCAACAGAATTTTCTGAACCTTTCTTGTCGCGGATCTCAAGATCGAATTCTTGTAGGAGAAGAATCCATCTAATTAGCCTTGGCTTCGCATCTTTCTTCGCAAGGAGGTACCGGATCGCAGCATGATCCGTGTAGACAATCACCTTTGCACCTACAAGATAAGAGCGAAACTTGTCAATAGCATAAACAATGGCTAAAAACTCTTTCTCGGTAGTGGCGTAGTTGAGCTGCGCTTCATCTAGCGTCTTGCTAGCATAGTATATGGCATGGGTTCGCCCTTCCTTTCGTTGTCCAAGAACAGCTCCTATAGCTACGTCACTAGCATCGCACATAATCTCAAAGGGAAGAGTCCAATCCGGAGGTTGGATAATAGGTGCTGAAATTAGAGCTTGCCGAATTGTGTTAAACGCCTCCAAACATTCCTGCGAAAACTCAAAAACTGCATCCTTCATCAATAGATTAGTGAGTGGTTTTGATATCTTAGAAAAGTCCTTAATGAAACGTCTATAGAATCCAGCATGTCCTAGGAAACTTCTTATCCCTTTCACCGAAGTTGGGGGAGGAAGTTTCTCTATGGTCTCTATCTTAGCTTTATCTACTTCTATCCCTCTACTAGAGACTAAGTGACCTAATACGATTCCTTTCTTAACCATAAATTGACACTTTTCCCAATTAAGAACTAGGTTAGTGTCTTCACACCTTTGCAAAACAAGAGAAAGGTTAGAAAGGCAATCGTTAAAAGAGGAACCGTATACGGAGAAGTCGTCCATGAAGACTTCCATGATTTCCTCTAGTATTCGGAGAAGATGGCCATCATGCACCGTTGGAAAGTGGCTGGGGCGTTGCAAAGCCCGAACGGCATTCTCCTATAGGCGAACGTACCCCATGGGCACGTAAATGTGGTCTTCTCTTGATCATCCGGGTGTATCGGAATCTGAAAGAAACCACTATAACTGTCAAGGTAGCAAAAATGTGAGTGTTGCGCTAACCTTTCAAGCATTTGATCAATGAATGGCAATGGGAAATGATCCTTCCGCGTTGCATTGTTGAGCTTGCGGTAGTCTATGCACATCCGCCATCCCGTCACAGTTCGGGTAGGAATGAGTTCGTTGTTCTTGTTGGTGATGACCGTCATTCCTCCCTTCTTCGGAACTACTTGAACCGGACTCACCCACTTACTATCGGAGATAGGGTAGATGATACCTGCATCAAGAAGTTTAAGAATTTCCTTCTTGACAACCTCCTTCATGGTCGGATTCAACCGCCTTTGAGGTTGTCTTGAAGTTCTAAAATCTTCCTCCATTAGTATCTTATGCATGCATAGGGAGGGTTTAATTCCTACTAAGTCCTCAATAGTATAGCCTAAAGCTTTCCTATGTTTCCTAAGGACAATCATGAGCTGATTATGTTCATCTATGCTTAGATCGGAACTAACAATAACCGGAAAGGTAGATTTAGGTCCTAGAAAAGCGTACCTTAGATGAGTAGGAAGTGGTTTGAGATCCATTGCTTTCGGAGCTTCCAACGATCCTTGAGAAGCATCCGATGTCTCCTTAGAAGTTTCTAAGGGTGATGAATGTGTGGGAGAAGAATCAGAAGAAGTTGAAGAAGTGTCTCGATCATCCTTTTCCACGGCCAAAATTACGGTTTCCCCATGTCCTCCACGGCCGTGGTTTAGGGCGTGGAAGGGAAATACGGTTGTCACATCTTCTCCACGACCGTATAACTCCCTGGAGTGGGACACGGTTTTGGTTGTGAAATCCACGGCCGTGGAATACAGTGTGTGACCGTGGATTCTCACATTTTCAGCCTCATCGTGAAGTTTCTCAAACTCCACTTCATGTATCTCTTCTTGCGCTTCTAAGGCTTCAATTGCCTCATTGCACTCTTTTTCTTCCCCTACATTTGTTAGACTCATAGTAATGACTTTTTGTAAAGGATCGTTAAAGAGAATCGCACTTACCTCCTCCCTAGACAAACCTTCTTCGTCTTGGATATTGAAAATATCCTCATCAAAGATTGGCTCCTTCACTAGAGTGGAAAGAACGAACTCTACTTTCTCTTCTCCTATATCAAAAGCGAGTCTCCCATTCTTGCAATCGACTATGCAGCCGGAAGTTGCAAGAAACGGTCTTCCGAGTATGATCGGGACCGGACTATCTACAGGAATATCAAGCACGACAAAATCAATGGGAACAAAGAATTTACCTAGCTTGACCGGGACGTCTTCTACAATACCGATGGGGCGAGTGATGGATCGATCCGCCATGTATAACGTCATCTTCACTGGTTTAGGATCGCCTAAACCAATCTTCCTGCACAATGCAAGTGGTATGATGCTCACACTTGCTCCTAAGTCACATAAAGCGTCATATGTGATATCTCCCACTCCTATGGGAATGCAAAATGACCCCGGATCCTTTAGCTTTGGGGGCATTTTCTCTTTCATGGTCTTGATGAGATCCGAAGAATCCGAACTCATCTTGACCTCACCGAAATCTTCTAGCTTCCTCTTGTTAGAGAGGAGCTCCTTCAAGAACTTGCCATAAGCCGGCATACCTACAATAGCATCAATAAAGGGAATATTAACATGCAGCTTGCTCATGAGTTCTATAAACTTACCGAATTGTTTATCTAGGCGCGCTCTCGCTCTAGATTGAGGGAACGGTAGGGGAGGTTTGTAAGCCGGAGGAGGAACGTAGACGTCTTCCTTCTCCTTCCCCTTCTCCTTGTCTTTCTCTACGGGGACTTCAACAAATTTAGGTTGCGGATCGGTGGTAGTCACTCCGCTCCTAGTGGTGATTACCATTACCCTTCCCTTAGGGTTGTCCTCCGTCTTTCCTGGAAGTTTCCCTTGATTCCTAGGAACTTCCTCCGCATGGTTGAACATTTGGTTTTCTAAAACCTTTTGAGCTTTATCAACCTTAGAAATTTGATCATCAACCTTAATAATGCGGTTCTCCAACCCTTGAAGCTTTCCCAATATCGTCTCCAACATGGGATCGGACTTCTCCTTTCCTGAAGTGTTTCCTCCATTTGATGTTTGCCCCTGGCTTCTCAAAGGAGTAGAGGAAGAGGAAGGTGGAGTTAGTGAATTAGAATTGGAAGGATAAGAGTTACCGGAATTTTGTTGATTGGAGCGCCAATTGTTGTTACTTGAACCCCTATTGTTGTTCCAATTGTTGTTCCGGCCGTTATTATTGTTGTTGTTGCCATTCCAATTGTTGCTCCGGTTATTGTTCCGGTTGTTGTTGTTGTTGTTATTGCGGTTTGTGTTATCACCGCCATTGTTGTTGCCCAAATAGCCAACATCCTTCCCTTGTTGCTTTGGGAAGTTGGTCTTGATAGCCTCCTTCAACTCTTTGATCTCATTGTTGAGGGAGAAAATCTGATTTTGAGCTTCATGTGTGAGCTTCACTCCTTGCTCCACACGATTTCCCTCCACCTTCCGGTGGGAATACTTTTCTATGACCCTTGTTTGCTTCTCAATGAAGTCCCAAGCGTCATCTTCTCTCATGTCCATGAATGTTCCACATGAGAGGGATTGGAGGTTGAATTGCGTCCCCGCATCCAGCCCCTTGTAGTAGATCTCCAGCAATGCAAGCTTGGATATGCCATGATGAGGGCAATCTAATAACAAGTCCTGAAACCTTTCCCATGATTGAAACAAACTTTCGTTAGACCTCATGGAAAATGCATTGATCTTACCTCTAAGTTCCGCCGTTTTGGATGGCGGAAAGAATTTGGTGAGGAACTCCGCGGAAAGGTCTTCCCACGTGTCTAGTTTTCCCCTAGGAAGAGCTTGGTACCAAGACAACGCTTTCCCCTTCAAGGAGAAGAAGAAAGGCTTGAGCTTATAGTTGTTGGTAGTAGCACTTTTTGGTCTCATTGTCTCCATCATACACTCAAAGTTTTGCAAGTGTTGGTGTGGAGATTCAGCGCTTGTCCCGCCAAATTGATTTTGGCGAACAAGAGTAATAACTTGAGGGTTGAAGCTAAACCCTTGCACATCTTCAGCATCAAAATTCACGCCTAAACGGCGTGGTTGTTGTGTTGGATCCATCCTTTGTCCAAGAGTTCTTGGCTCATCATCCACACGTTCGATCCTCGCATTCCTAGGCGGAATGCGGCGATTAGCACCTCCCCGTGGATGAAAAGGATTCACGTTGATCGTGGGATCAATCTCCTCTAGCGGTGGCATGGAAGAATCACTATCATCAGCGGATGAATGACCTCTTCTTCTAGATCTTGATGCCCTTCTTGAGGATTTCTTGCTTCCCTTATTCTTAAGGTCGCTTAGTTCTATCCTCATTTGGAAAATCATATCCTGTAGATTGTTAACTTGAGATTGATGACAATCCATTTCATCTCGGCGGATTTTCTCATTCCATTGGAGTTGAGCTTCTTTCTCCGCCAACTTCGCTTGAAGATCACGTTCGTGTTCTTCAGCCATCTTCTTTTCCTTGCGCTTTTGCCTTAAAGTCCTCTCAAGCTCTTGATCAAGAGGTAAGAGGTCTTCGGTGTTCCTAGACCTGCGCATGCACTTAAAAAGATATCAAATAACGAGAGCAAGGCTCCCAAGCTTGACAATCGGCTACCGAATTCGGTCTAAACCAAATCCCCGGCAACGGCGCCAAAAACTTGTTCGCTCCTAAACGTGTGTGCAAATAAGCTTTAATTATAAAACTAGAATCAAGCAAGCGAACCCGAAGTGTACGGATCGATATAGTTAAGCAAGGATTCCAGAGTATCGAACACAGGGATTTGGGTGGGAACAAATTCAATTGCAAATTATCAAGCGAGTAAATGTGAGAGTTTTTGCAAATATTGGGAAGACAACAATCCTAAAGATCCAAGTATCCAGCTGTGGCAATCGATTCAAGATTTACTATTGATATAAAGACAGAGTTGAGATATGCAAAGGTATACTAATGTAAGGTAATCGTACGGTGAAGTTCCAAAAACCTTATATGACTCACCTACAAGACACTCTCTATACAGGTTGTTGAGGCTTCAATATAGAAAGGTTCCAAAGGCAAGAATTAATGTCAAATACCCAAACTTGTAATCCAAGGATCATGACTAACTAAATCGATTAAGGTTATGATACTCACAATCGAGGTAGAGGTTGTTGAGGCTTCACTACCACCTAGAAAAGGCAAGCCTAAACTAAGTTAAAGCAAATCTTTAACTTTGGATTAAAGTAAAAGCAGGTTCGTAAACTTAAGGGAAATTACGGGTGGTTCTTGAGATTCCACGGTCGTGGAACTCAAGAACAAACCGTGATTTAGGGTTCGTCGACGGTTTTCTCTAACTCTCAGGGTCTAATTCGTTTATGATCGATCTATCATCATCTAAGCCACAACTATCAACCCTTCACCTTAGAATTGTTAAGGGTTTTTAGCCAATAACCGTCATGTTGATATCAAATTCAAGAATTAAAAGATTGAAAGATGAAAACTTCCGAAAACTTTCAATAAATTCCAAACTAATCTCAAAGTCACAATCAAGAACAATTATCGTCACAAGATTCGGAATAGAACAAACAAACACAATCGTAGGTAAGAAGGAAGAACGGGATGTCAATCCGTCTTCTAAATCAAACCTAAACAAGAAGAGAAATCTTCTTGCAATAACCTTCCGAATTCTTGGATTTCAACAATCTCCACCAAAAGTGCGTCTAAGCGAAGGTCTAAAATGCCTCCAACCCGAAGTTGCGGAAATCTCTCTAAACAGGGGTGTAAGCGGGCATAAGCGAGGATAAGCGAGTGTGACGGAATTTCTCTTCGTCAGTCTTTTTATAGGGCAAGATAAAATATCGGCCCGGCCCAATCTTCAAAAGATCGTGGCTTCAAAATATGGCGAAAAAGATCGCCAAGATCACGGTCGTGGAAGGTTCCATGACCGTAATTTAGAGCGTGGAAATCAACACGGTTTGAACCATGGATTCCACGACCGTAAAAGCTCCTGGAATGAATCACGCTTCTCCTGCTGGGTTCCACGGCCGTGGAACTGAACGTGGTTTGTAGTACGGCCGTATTTTAGAGCGTGGTTTAGGGCAAGAACGTGATTCTTCCCTAGCCTCGTGCATTCCTGAAGTTGACATCCATTTTGCTCCTAAGAATGCTCTTAATCCATGGACGTACTCAATCAACTCGTCTTTGCTCGATTTCGTTCGGAAATGGCTCTCAATCACCTATAATCAACATAAAGCTAGTGTAGACATCCATATCGACAATATAGGCAAACTAGCTCATAATTGCAGCAATGCTCAATCAAAGACTATCAATATGAATCAAATATGCTTAGAAAACGTGCCTAGAGTATCACAATATTTCATGCTAACAATCTACCTCTTAATTTATGGGCTGAATGCATATTAACAGCAACCTACTTAATCAACCTCATGTCTTCATCTATTCTTTCCTGGAAATCACCTTTTGAACTTCTTCATCATATCAAACCATCTTATACACATTTACGTGTCATTGGATGCCAATGCTATAGCCTTCTTCCCCGACGTGACAAATTTGAGCCTGTCTCGACTCCTTGTGTATTGCTTGGTTACCCACCAGGTCAAAAAGCATACAAGTTGCTGAATATTTCCACCAACAAAATTATAATTAGCCGGCATGTCACTTTTCAAGAGCATGTCTTCCCCTACAAACACATTTCTTCTTCACCTTCTGTCCCATCTACATCTTCCCTTCTCTTGGTTTCTCCATCCCCAGACATTGATTCTACAGTTCCTATTTCTCATTTTCCTCCTTCTCCATATTCCTCACCACATTCTATCCCATCTTCATCTGATTCTTTTGCTCATCCTCTCCAAGTACCTTTTTCTCTTGATTCTAGTTCACCTTCTTCCTCTACTACCACTCCCACTTCCCCATTAATTATTTCACCATCTCCTTCAACATCTGCTTGTCCCATACCAATGCCTTCATCCAGACCTACTCGCACTGTTACTAGGCCTGCTTATCTTCAGGATTACACTTGTAATTCTGTATCTACTCTTACACAGTTTGATCTCACTAATTATTCTCATGACTACATTCGGGCCCTCAGCAATGTCATCAGTGCCTTTGAACCATCCTGTTATACTCAGGCTAAGCAGTCTCCTCTCTGGATTGAAGCTATATCTAAAGAAATTCAAGCTTTGGAGATGAATGATACATGGGAAATTGTTCCTCTTCCTCCTGGCAAAGTTGCAATTGGGTCCAAATGGGTTTACAAGCTCAAGTATCGTGTTGATGGCACTGTGGAAAGGCACAAAGCACGTTTAGTTGCCAAAGGTTACAATCAGATCAAAGGAAAAGATTATAAGCATACGTTTAGTCCTGTAGCCAAGTTTGCTACCATACGCATTGTTCTTGCAATTGCTGCTTCTTATTCATGGTCTCTTCATCAACTGGACATTAATAATGCATTCTTACATGGCTATCTGGATGAAGAAGTGTTTCTCCTGCCTCCTCAAGGTTATACTCGAGCCCCACCAGGACATGTCTGTCGATTAAAAAGATATCTTTATGGTCTCAAGCAGGCTAGCCGGTAATGGAACATTGAATTCACGAAGCTTCTCATTCACCTCAATTTTGTCCAGTCTCATCAAGATTTTTCTTTATTCATCAAGAAAACATCTTCAAGTATTGTAATTGTGTTGGTGTATGTTGATGATGTGCTCATAACCGGCAATGATCTTTCTGCCATCAAACTTCTAAAAACGGCTCTTGATGAAGCTTTTACAATTAAAGATCTAGGACTGGCTAGATTCTTTCTAGGCATGGAAATTGCTCACAGTTCTACTGGTTTACTCATCAACCAGCGTAAGTATGTGCATGATATTTTGCACGATGCTAAAATGCTCACGTGCCAGGCCACTTCCTTTTCTATGCAGAAGAATACTCAGTTATCTATTGATTCTGGAGATTTACATCCAGACCCTGAGTCGTACAGAAGGTTGATTGGGCGCCTCTTATACCTTACATTGACTAGGCCTGATATTGCCTACACAGTTCAACAATTAAGCCAGTTTTTGGCTCTGCCTCGTATTCCTCACTGGCAAGCTGCCCTCTATCTCTTACGATATCTAAATGGATCAATGGATTTGGCTCTTGCTTATTATCCTCAATCTACATTATCTCTTTCAGCTTACAGTGATGCCGATTGGGGTTCTTGTCCATTCACATGTCGCTCTATTACTGGCTATTGTCTTTTTATTGGCCAGTCTCTTGTGTCCTGGAAAACAAAGAAGCAACGCACTGTAAGTAAATCTTCCGCTGAGAGTGAATACCGGGCGATGTCTATGATGACAAGTGAAATCATATGGTTAGATGGCTTACTTCATGACCTTCACATTGATTTGTCTCGCCCTTTTGTGCTATATTGCGAGAATAAAGCTGATCAACACTTGGCTGCCAACCCAGTGTTTCATGAGGGAACTAAACACCTCCGTATTGACTGCCATTTTGTTCGAGACGAGGTTCAGAAAGGGTTTATTAAAACTGCCCATGTTTCTTCTTCTCTTCAGTTAGCCGATATATTCACCAAACCTCTAGGCCAGCAGCAACATGTCTTTCTTTCTCGCAAGCTTGGACTTGTTACTCCTAGTCCAGCTTGAAGGGGGGGTGTAGACTATATGCAAATAGGCTAAATAAAGGTGATCTTTATGTAATAACAGGGTGTAGTTATAACAACCCTAACAAACTCGTTTGTGTATATAAGACACCTTTATTAGTTCATTGAATATATGAGAATATATGAGTTTTCCCTTCACCTGTTATCAGTAAGGCCGATCCGCGTTATTATGGTGATGAGTCCACTTTGTCGACATTTTCTTTTTCTATATTCCTTTTTTTGGGTTTTGAGTTTCAACCCGTCCACCGGGATATTTTATGTTTATAGAATCCATTATGTTTTATGTTTATAGAATTCATTATGAAGAAATATGTATTATAGTTAAGACATGATTTGATAGTTTAGATGTATTTTTTTTAAGAAGATAGATATTATGTCTCCTCTTCCGAGCTCCTATCCCTCTATTCTAAGCAAGATAGACACATCCATTTTCTCCATATTGTGTACTACAAGCATTATGCTATAATTCTAATATACATAACCACACAGCAGTCCAAGTGCTCGCACAACTAGTTTGTTACACAGACGTAAAAAGTATAGAAAGACTAGTTGAGTTCTTATGATTGATATCCCTCACCTTCCTCCTGGATTGAATATCTGCGAGAACACTGCAGTGCGCGAGCCCAGATCGGAACTCCCACTATACAACTCCGACGATGTACTTGTCATGTCCGACGACATTTCTGTGTGAGTAGACGAGTCTTTTAAGTTACCCAACCGAACCACCGGAGACCATCCCCACTCTCCCTCTTTCTGCAGTTGGAGGGCGAACTCTAGTCCCCAAACTACGTCCGCCATGGAAGGCCGCTCAGCACCCTGCTCTCTAACGCAACTCTCAGCAACCTCGCCAAACTTTCTCAAACACTCGGGCGTGACCTCTCCTTTGATAATCGGGTCCACGATATCCTCTAGGGTTCCACCTAGGTGATTCCTCCTCCCCCATACCGCCACGTTCACTTGCTCCTTCGGAAGCCTAGCCCCAACCGCCGGCCTCCCGCAGAGCACCTCGAATAGAACCACCCCAAACGAGTACACGTCGGACTTCTCTGTTAGTTTCTGGCGGCGATAGTACTCAGGGTCCACATACCCAAAGCTCCCCTTCACCACTGTGCTGATGTCAGTCGCCTCAGCCCCCGTCGGCCCAAGCTTTGAGAGCCCAAAGTCTGACATTTTTGCCACCCAATTCTCATCTAAAAGGATGTTTGTTGACTTGACGTCCCGGTGGATGATCATTCGGTCGGCGCCGGAGTGTAGATAGTGAAGCCCACGCGCCGCCCCTACACAAATCTCCAGCCTAGTGCTCCATTTCAGCTGGGAGTGAGGAGTGTTGACACCCAAGGGGAAGATGTGGTCCCGGAGTGTTCCACGTGGCATATACTCATAGACGAGGATCATCTCTCCGGCGTCGTCGCAAAATCCGATGAGGGAGACTAGGTTGACGTGGCGAAGCTTGGACAGCATTTGGATCTCCGTTGTGAACTCATGAGCTCCTTGTTTGGAGAGCGGGTTCAACCGCTTAATGGCCACAGTGACATTGTCATCCATGGTGCCCTTGTAGACATTCCCAAAACCGCCGCGACCGACGATAAGAGACTCGGTGAAGTCAGACGTGGCACGCTTGATCTCCGTTACTGAGAATCGCCGGCAGATATCGGACGGGAGAGAAGAGGCGGCAGCGGAGGTAGTGGTTGCGCCGGATTTATAGGAGCTCAGGAGGTTCTTGGACTTACCGGTGGTTGATGATAGTTTGGAGCGTCTGCGTTGTCGGAAGATGATCCAAAGGCAGCATAGGAGTGTGGTAAGAATTAGGGCTCCCGCAACGACGCCGATGACGGTGGCTACCTTGTGGGAGTGTGGTGTGGTTGAGGAAGTTGTAGAGATAGGTGGTTGAACTGGAGAGAGTGGTGGGCTGCGATTGGGTGCATCGAGGCTACCGTCTGCTCTGCTTAGCTTCAATACCTCCACACCGTTGAGTAGTATATCGACGTACCTGCACGATGAGTACGTAATATCTCAACAATATTTTTAAATAATTATACGGTTGCAGTATTTCTGTATTTGTAATTAGTCCATGTCAATCTTGTGCATGTATTTACCAACAATTTGAAGTTTCGCAATTAAAAAAAAAATAAAGTCGTTATATTTGTATTGTTAAACAAGCGGATCGAAATTGACCCGGTACCGATAGACTAACAAATGCGGAAAGCAATATAAAATCCATTCTAGTTGCGGTGTCCAATAACACTAAAACCATAACTCAAAACATAAATTAAGATTACAAAGATGACAAAATTTCACAGAAGCAGTGGTTGGAAAAGGGTCAAATTAGCGTTCATTACGCTACGCAATTTTCAATTCACATTCGATCATAGCCATTGAGCAGTTTGGTTCAACTTTTGAGTCTTATAAATAGATTTTTTTCATATATCCATAAACTAAAATTAATTAAGAACCAAAAGTCTGCTAAGTATTGCAAGTACCCAACACAAAATAATTTTACATTTCGATTTTTTATAAATGAAAATATTAACACCTAGTTGATTTTATTTTAAATTTTTAATATTTCTGATTATGAAGGGGTCATATTGAAAAAGACAATTTTGAACACTATGAAACTTGCAATAGAGGGTTTTAATAATAATGGTGCAAATGAAGTGAAGTTACCTAGGGTTTGACTGAGTGTAGGGGTGCATAGCGAGCAGCAAAACACCTCTGCTCCGGTTACTACTTTTATCGTCCACGTAGACCACATAGTCACGGTAGACGGGCGTGTTGGAGCCGACCCACTCAAACACATCAGCCTCAGCCTCCGCCGTCAGATCATCAATATAAACATCGAACACCCTATAGTTGGAGGAGTTGACGTCGATAGTAACCTCACACCAGTGGAGCCTCACGAGGTAATAAAACCCCAAATCCACCTCAAATCGCCACGTCACATTCACCCTCTTCTTCTCCTCGTCGCTCGCCTTACCCATCCACCGGAAGGTTTCGTAAACCTCCGACGGGGCCGTGTAGTTGGGCGTCGCAGGCGTATACGTAATTAGTTCCTTGTTTCCGATCCCGGTTGCCCCCAAGAAACTTCCGGTGAGGTTGTCGTCGCTGTACCAGCTGCGGTACATGGCGCCTGAGTCCTGGATGGAGCCGACGTCACTCCCGCCGACGTTGAGGCGGTAAGCGGTCTCTAGGGCAGTTGAATTTGAGAGATCGAACTGGATCCCACTTTGGGCCACGTTTATAGGAGGGTTGGGTCCCACGTAGAGGGTTTCAGGGACTGAGACGATCTCGATGCCGTTGAGGAAGGCGTGGGGTGAGGTGGCGCCGGCGGTTGGGGAAAGAGTTAGTTCAAGGGGTGAGCTGCTTACGTGGAGGTAGAATTCCTTGAAGGTGTAGGAGGAATCGGAGAGATAGGCGCTGAAGTTACGGAGGAGGAGGTGGCCGGAGTTTGATCGAACGGTAAGGAATGAGTCGGCGGAGGAGTAGTTACCGTATGTGGAAGGGTAGAAAAAGAGACGGATGAACTTGGGGCCTGGGGAAACTGGGAAGGTGTAGGTGAAGTTCTTGGTGAAGATGCGGGCGGTGGAGAAGGGGATTTGAGGGACGTCGAAAGTGGCCGAGGCGGTGGAGACGGCGGTGATTGTGGAGGAGAAGTCATCTGATAAGGTGGAATTAAAGTCGGAGTGCCACGTTCGGCCGTCGTAGGTTGAATTGTTGTTGGCGACACCGGAGCCACCCCCGCAGCTGAGGAGGTAATGATCGGAGGCAGCGGTGTGGATGGCCAAGAGGGTGAAGAAGACAATAATGGTGGATGTGTGAATGAGATTCATTTCTTTTTTGGGCAACTTCCTTGGCTAGCTGGCTTAAACAAAACTTTACCAAGTGAAAAAAAAGTTTAATAAAGATGATGAAAAGCCATCGCAAAAATTTGAAACTTGTCGACATTAATCATTTCTTTTTTCCTCCAATCGTAAACTAGGATAATATTATTATATGTTTACATTGGTTTGAATGGGTATTAGTATGATAAAGGCTAAATCTCTGAGATCTCCGATTCATCTTCACAGTAAACTAAAAACGAAAGACACGCCTAGGACACGTTTAGTTGTAGATTGATTTATTTTCGAGTTTATAAATTAAATGAGTTTATATAGATTTATAATTTATTTTTGAGTTTATTTTTCTACGGATTTATATAGATAAATCACGTAAGGCCGTTTACTTGGAGTTTATTTTTTGAGTTTATTTTACTTCAAAAGACACACATCCACCTAAAAAACTCGAGCAATAACATTGAATACCCAGTGATAAACAAACAATGTCGGGATGGGAAAGCGCAAGGTCAAAATCAGGTTTTAAATAAAAATAAGCCCATCCAAGGAAAAATAACCTTGGTCTAAAAAATTTATTTTTGAGTGGTTTATAAACCCAAATAAACTCGTAAAAAAATAAACCATTCCTCAAGTAAACACCTATAAAATTTAAACTTTAATGTTTATAAAATAAATAAATCACAAATGAACTCAAATAAACACCTATAAAAATTAAATGAAACACAAATAATAAATCTCTGAGATCTCCGATTCATCTTGACAGTAAACTAAAAACGAAAGACACAACCTAATTACGTCCGTAGTCAATGTTTGATTAGAATCAACGTTGACTTTTTAACTTGGTTTTATACTTTTGATCGTTTTTTTTTAAGTTGAACATTTAAACACCTAGAGATTTGAGAGAAATATAGAAAATTTTGACGAGAAAATGGAGAAACATAGAAATTAAAATTTTCGAATCTAATTTGTAATTATGTTAAAAGTTAGGTTGTCGCTTTTGTTTTTAGTGGACTGCAACTTTTATGGTCGTCTTTTAAAATCATTTGGTAATGTAACCAAGTTGAGTCATGGAATTGAAAAACTATTCCCCAATTCATATTTTGGGTTTTAATCCAAATATAAAAAAAATATTTCAATTTTTTATTTGAACATTTTTTAAATGATTTGTACTGTCATCCACAATTTTCATCAATTGCATTGTCATCAGCTGTTTTGTCACCAATTCTACCGTCATAAATTGTATTGTCATTACAAGAAAAAATAGTATAGCCATGGACAAGAAAGCAACGGAAAGTAGGCGATGCTAATTAGCCGTGTAAATAAGGCCGAA
Source organism: Fagopyrum homotropicum (assembly GCA_033239125.1). Classification (NCBI taxonomy): domain Eukaryota; kingdom Viridiplantae; phylum Streptophyta; class Magnoliopsida; order Caryophyllales; family Polygonaceae; genus Fagopyrum; species Fagopyrum homotropicum. The sequence goes on along the minus strand of BSWB01000007.1, from coordinate 95,067,973 downwards.
AGAAGGAAGGCATGACCAAAAAAAAGAGGGATGTAACACTAGCCACAAATGAGTTGTAGTAAACCATAACAACTTTTTTCAACCACGGTTAAACTATAGCAGCTAACCTATTTTGGCCAGTGGCGGCCTTTGGGTAGGGCAGGGTGGGGCAGCTGCCCCACCATCTGGCACGGATTAATAAAAACAAATTGAAGGAGTATCACAAAAAAATGGTGGCATAGTGGTCTTTGGATTTGAGCAAGAAATGGAACTAATATATTTTGTTTTTATTTGTCCAAACTCTAAGTATAAAAGTTATTCACTTTTTTTTTCTTCTTATGAATTCTACTTGAAAGCAATTTATTAAATAGTTCAAATACAAAATTAATACTCTATCAAAAATATGTTATAATTTATGACAAAAATAACATTATTTCAGTTAAGATTTTTTAAAAACTAATTTCATCCTTTATATAACTCCCTAAATATATGTAATATTATATGAATTTATTTTGATATCTAAATAACATATTATTCTATAGGTAATTTTAATCAATATATATACTCTCTTTTTTCTTCTTATGGATTACACCCTTTGTTGTCAGATTGACAGCTTATTTGTAACATTGACTATTTATTTTTGGTAGACTTATAGTCAAAATTGCGCAAGTAGATGACAAATTAACTTTATTTTTTCGCAATTTTATTTTCATAGATATTTTTATCGATAATTTATTCTTGCCCCATCCCTTAGAAATCCTGCGGCCGCCACTAATTTTGGCAACAAATTTTAACCACATTCATATTGTGGCAAAAATTCACCGGTTTCTAACAACTAATTTCAGTCACGTTCAAATTGTGGCAAAAATCTACTTTTTCTACAATAGGCGTACAAAGATCCTAGAGCACCTTGCAGCTAGTTGAAGCATCCTGCTTACGTCGTTGGCAATTAGAACATACTCAAATAAGTCCAAGTGAGGCAAGTAAGACGTCTCTTATTCAGGTTTGCTCTTCACTCCGTGAAGACGACGGTAGACACCACAGGGGATAACACAACGTGTTTATCAATAACTGTATATTTCTAGATGAAAACTAATGAGGCACATTGTTCGCTTCAAAAAGTGCATGTGTATGAAGGAAAATAGTCTTGAATTTATACCAAGAATAAAGCAAATAAACGAACCCGCAGTGTACGGATCAATCGCAATAAAACAAGTATTCCAGGGTCAATCACAAGGACTATGGTAAAATCAAGCAATAAAGACATCTAGTTTAGACAAATTGCAAATAAAAGACAAATAACAAGATTGTATGCAAGAATTGAGAAAGCGCAAATTATAGAGATCAAGGTATCCAATTGTGGTTTGTGATTCAAGACTTCTAAAGATCTATGGATAGAGTTGTGATTGCAAAGGAAAAGTGTTCCTAATGGTGGGATAGATCACGGGGGAGGTCTCACTATCCACCATCCCAAACTCAAGGCTCCTAATAAAGGGTGTTGAGTCCTCTATTAGCCGTAGATCTAAGGGAAGAAACTGTAATCTTAAATTAACCACTCAACCTAAGGGAATAGAACTAACCATCACCGGTTAAGTCTCAGGTTAACTCACAAAGGTAAGGAGAAGGCACATCTAAACCTAATAGAGGGTGTTGAGTCCTCTATTACCTAGAACTTATCATCATTGGCAACCAAGAAAGGGAATCACCGGATAAGTCTTTTCCCAAGCTTGTATATAGGTTAGAAAGGTTAAACAAGGCTAGGGTTTAACAATCTTTAACATAGGTTCAAGGATAAAGCATCAAAGGCATGACCGAAAGAAAATCGGGTTGTTCATGTATGAAAATCGGCCAATTTTCTACCAAGAACATGGTGATTTTCTTCTCTGCAAAGGTAAAAACAACTCTTAGGATCCAATATCGTCGTCAAGTTCATTCTATCATCATCTAAACCACAACCTTCAACCAATCATCCTAAAATCGCAAAAGTTTTAGCCAATAACACACATGATTAAATCAAGATTAAAATATGAATCAAGAAAGTAAAGAAACTTGTGAATCTTGAAATAAAAGCAAAAGTCCTTAAGAAAGCTCATTCAATATTAAAACCAAACTAAAAGCAATTAGAATATTCGAATCTTGTGTTCAAAAAGCAAAAGAAACTAAAACTAAGAATAACTCAAAGAACTTCACTTAATGCCTTCAATGTTGAAGGCATTAAGTGAAGTTCTCCAACTGAGTGTTTGTGGATGCCTTAGGTGTTGCTATACATTCTTTATTTTTTTTTAAAATAAAGGGCGTCTAACAACACCTAAGGCATCTTATCATAAAAATCAGGTGATTTATGAAAAAATCGGCCGATTTTCTTTGTATGCTGATCCGATTTTTCTCTTCTGCAGTGTGTTATCTTTTAGGTCCATCTTCTATCCTTATTTATGGTATTTTATCATATTTTTCCCTATTGTTTAAGCTCCTTAGTGATCCACCATGTTGCTAAGTCCAATATTTATCCATTTTCGCATCCAAACTCCACCATTTTGCCTACAATTACATCAAGAACTCGTGTAGACCTCTATTCTTGTAATCTATATGATTATGGACTTAAAGGCTCTTGATTCTTGCCAAATGCATGCAAAACTGAAGTGAAATACTCGTAATATGCATGAATATGATAACACATAATTCATGTCATCAAAATACCCCATACTTGCATCTTGCTTGTCCCGAAGCCAAGTTCCAATCGAGCATACAAGATGTCATGGATTATTAAAAAAAACTCTTTTTTGGAATGTGCTTCTAATTATGGATCACTCTCAAAGTGATGTTTCAAGGCATGAGAAGACAATGTATGTATCAATAGAATTATAGCATGGAAGTAAGAGGTATTTCCGAAGATTTCTTTTGCGCAGACTTTAATGTTTGGCTTCTTGTGAACCTCTCTCGCTCTGATTCTATTGACGTCAACATGCCTTGGGCTACTTGTTTCGCCATTTCTTTGTGGTCGTGTTGGAAATGGCGTAATAATGTCGTCTTTCAAAACGCCGCTCACCCACAAAACAAGGTGGCTTTCATCGCTTCTTATGTTAAGAGCATCCATCTTGCCAAGTCCAGAACCTGTGAGGCGTTACATAGATTGGGTAAGAGAGTCATCGAGATAGGTTGGTCTGCTCCTGATTTCAACTGGGTTAAGCTTAACTCGGATGGGTCTGATCGTTTAAGTGAAGGGTTGGCCTCCGTTGGTGGAGTTATCACGGACTCCAACGGTCAATGGCTTGGCGGGTTTGTCATGAACATCGGTTCTAGCACCGTTCCGTTGGCGGAGCTTTGGGGTCTTGTTGTGGGTCTCTATCTTGCTTGGGATAAAGGGCTATCGTAAATTGATTGTGGAGATTGATTCCGAACTTATTGTAGGGCTCGTCAACCGCAAGGTTCTTCCTTCACATCCTTTGTTTAATGTTGTATCGAGGTGCCAAGACTTCCTTCGTAGGGATTGACTCGTTCAGTTCCGACATATCTACCGTGAGGCTAATGCAACATTAGATCACTTAGCCACACTTGCTTATACGTATCCATTTGGCTTTTTTTTTCCTTAGTCATCGACCTAGTTCTTTAATTACTTTGTTGAAAAACAATACTCACGAAGTATCGACTAAACAACAAGTCATATGTTCGCTCTTTATCGGTTTTTTCTTAATAATATGGGTGAGACCTAGCTCTCCTTGTCTTCACTACCAAAAAAAACAACAACCAACTAAACAGACCCCCCCCGATGTCTAACCTCAAAGGTATTTAAAATTTTATTTCCAAAATAGGTATAAGCTTAATCCAATGCACAACATTTATTACAACGAGTTGGGCGAACCGCCAATGAACTTGCTGAAAAATTAAAATGAAATTATGAAATAAAACTTGTACTAGCGGGTCGCACTATGGCACGCTACAAATCATATTATTTTTGAAAATAAATCTATGTCTGACATTAATTTTTTTTAATTCCATTTTCTTCAAGCGAGAGATCGACAAATTGGAACAAAACAAAATCATAATATGTTACAAAAACAGTAGAAAAATTGAAAAATGAACCAGAAAACACCTCTACCCTTCCAGAGAACGCGCCTACCACGCGCGAACCTCCCTTTCCCTGGAGAAAGCTCATCCAAAAGAACGGAAAAAAGCCCTAATCGACAACCTGCCAAAAGCACCTCTTTCCCCTATGTTGCTACCCAAAAGAAATCCAGACGCAGCTCTCCTTCGGATCCAAAGCCAAGAAAATGGCCACATTCAGCAAAGCTCCAAGCAGATTATCTGAATCGCCTCCTTGTGTTTAAAAAAGAGTCAAAAAGACAAAGAAGGTGGAGATCATGGAGAAATCAAATCAGGGAGGGAAAAAACATCTCAAGTGGTGGATAACGACAAATGGTGGCTCCCATCATCACCTAGGCTGGAAATCGACCTTGCTTGCTCCATTTGGTCCTACTGTAGTTGGGATTGACCAACCTAGAAAAAATTTGCAAGATGAGAAGGGGAGATACTCCGGCAGACGAGACCAGACAAGGAAGGGGACAAATTTGTTGCAGGTAATTTTAAAACCTTCCCCTAATTCGATTGCCTATATAAATGAAGTTCTTAATCTCCAAAGAATACATCCAATACTCACTACTTTCCCCTTTCTCATAAAATCAAATTTTCAATTGGTGACTATGGCTGAGCAACCTGAGTTGCCAAAGGAGAAGCTGAACTTTAAGGAAGCTATTAGCAAAGATCCTCCGTCGGATGAGAAGAAGGTGGCCCACAAGGGCAAAGACGCATCTGTTGAACTCAAAGCAACAAAAAACGAAATCAACACGAAAGGTAACTTTGACGAAACAAATAGTCTTGAGAACTATCTGAATAGCTTAGAAAAAGTCAGAAATGATTTTAGCAAGCAAAAGGATGTATCTCTCATGGGATATATCCTTAGTGAACCCATTGATATTATCAGAACTAGAGCTCGATTATTGAGTGAGTGGAAAAATGCCAAAGGAGAGATCAAAATCTCTACTAAACCAAACTATTGGATTGAATCACATACTCTAACCCCTTTGATAAGAAGCACATTTGGGCTAATAGACCTTACCATGTCCTAGGACAACTTCTTATCTTGAGAAATTGAAAACCCAACTTTAATACCCTTCGAGAGGATAGAACTACTGCGGATTTATGGATTAGAATTCCTAGAGTCCCTACTGAATATGTGAACACTAAAGCTATGAGAATAATAGTTGAAGAAAATGCCATAGGAAAGTTTGTTAAACTAGATTCCACTTCAGTGAGAGGAAGAGGGGCTAACTTCACTAGAATGTGTATCTCCCTCAATATAGCTGCTGAAATGAAAGGAGATGTTCCCATCCCGGATGAGAATAATATTCTCCAAGACCTCCCCATCTGGTATGAGAATTTCTCTGATGGATGTGGATTCTGTGCAGAAAAAACCCATACCTACGACCTATGCCCACTCCAAGCTCCTAAAGTAACAAACCTTAAGATCCATATTAAGCAGAAAAGAACCATCAACTAATCCTATAGTGTTGCGTCTTCTTCTAAAGAGGAAGCTAGTGAGGATAAGGAGTTAGGTGAAGGACGGACTAAGGTGGAAAATGAGGCTAAAAAAAAGGTCAAAGCCAAGGAAAGTAAGGGCTTTCGCCCCTATATTAACTCCAATGAACGAATCACCATCTCCTTCGTGGAAACCACAACTGAAAGTGCCAAGGAAAGTATGAGTAAGGGCAAAGCTGAAGAAACTGGAAAAGAGAGTGAGGAAGTGACAGGAGCTGATCCTATCCCACAAAAAGTAGAGAAGGAAGCCACTCCGATCCATAATGACCCTATTGGGCTAGAAATCGATGTTGAAGACCTATCCACCCTCCCTGCAATTGGAGACGAAGAGGTGGAGCCAAAACAGATGAGCATGATCACCTCATTAATGATGAGTATGAACAAGACGAAAATGAACTAAAGGAGCTCACTATTGAAGAGTTCACAACCCTCTTATTCAAAGATGGAAAAATCCCGGAGATAGAAGATAACCTGATGTCAGAAAACTCCTTCCACTCAGTTAAGTCCAACAACACTGTCAACAAACTTATGGAAGCTATGGAGGTTGCAAATGACCTACAAAAATCTTATTCTAGCTTTGGAAAAAGGCATGGTGGACTGAGTAATACTACATTCATCAAGCTGCAAGGCACTAAGAAACAAAGAGTGTAGTTTCCAATGAATGTTAGGCCTTCTTATGTTACTAGCATGTTGCTAGAGTGTTGTGTTTGTAGGTTTTCTAATCAAGTAGTGAGTTGTTGCTCCTCAGTCTCTCACTCCTCTGTAGTAGATTATAAGTGGAATGTACAATTCTTTCTCCACTGCTCATATAACAGTGAGATTGAATTGGCCACAAAGTTTAATCATTGTCTAGAGTCAAGTACTCGTGTAACTCCCTTTTTCTAATTGAAGGCCTTTAATTTGTGTTTATGTTTATCTCTTGTAAGAAAATAAGGGGGGAAATAACAATGACACTGAGTGGTTACACCACATAACTAGTAGGAAAGCTAATGTACTTCCTACTATTAAATTTGACAAACACGAGTAGAAAGTAACTAAAGCTGTTTGGGAAAGATTTAATAATCTCTCAGAAATATCCAATAGATGTACTATCTATTTTTTTATAAAGTTGTGGCGAAAATGCTATTTAAATAGATTGATAAAATGCTCCAGCACTATATATATAATGCTGCAAAATGATGGGTATCTCATATTGGTTATTACCTGCACGTACAACTTAACTTCCAAAAGTAGAAGAAGCTGGATGCTCAGAATCCAACCAACCCACCGAGTATGTACTCGTGCAACTCCTCTGTCGAATAGAAGGTATTTAATTTTTGCCTCCTATCATATCTTGCAAGTAATAATGGTGGACAATAGCAATGCTTTTGAAGGGACACAACATGTTGCTAGTAGGGTAGCTATTGTTCTACTTGTTGGCAATCAAGTCAAGCATGAGCTTTTAATATTTAAAGCTACATGGGAAAGGATTTTAAACCTCCCAAAAAACTCTATTAGTCGCTCTAGTAATATATTACTAAGCTATGGATAAAATACTGGTTAAACAACTCTTTGTCCAACTTCATTTCAAGAACTTTGTATTTGAAAAATGATTAGGATCTCATATTGGAGTGTAACTACAGGCACAATTTAGCCCACAATAGAAGAAAAAGCCGGATGACCATTATACAACTACCCTTCCGAGCTCTCGAAAGGAGTTATGGATGTACAAAACCAAAGGTAAAGGAGAAAGCAACAAAACGCAAATACCGAGAGATGTTACAATTACAGAGGATGATACTTAAGAGAAATATGAGGTCTGATAGTGTAGATGGGCACTGTGGACTAAGAAAACGGCAGATTACTAATGTGCCTATGCTAAGGTGTTGGCGAAATGATAATACTTGCGTAATTCGTCTAGATAAGAAAGCAAGGTGTGGACAGGTACTTATGAAATGCAGATCTATCATTGTATTAAGGGTAAATTTCAGCACACTTGTAATGCTAAAAATAGGGAAGGGAACATTCTTCAGAAGACAATATAAAGCAAAAACCAAACAGTTAAAGAACCTACCATTATATCCGGCCATGACTCCAAGTAAGACCGAAAGCAAGGTGAACTGTCACACAATAAAACCTTTCCGACAAACAAATTATGGACACTTAGGTAATAACGATGGCGACCTACCATCCAACCTCCATATGAAGTATATATGAAGATAGTGATAAGTGATGGAATCATTATCAATTAGGATAGTTTTTAGCGTCTTTTTAGTGTCTTAAAGTTGGTTTGTGTTACTAATATCTTAATCCAGAAGAAGAAGTCCAAATGAAGCAAAAGAAGATATTAGCAACACTTGGGAGTTGAAGATCATTCACGAAGACAAGTTTCTAGTGCCACGCCACCCCCGCGGAGCAGTGTCATCGCCCCTGCGGAGTAGTGTCACCACCCCTGTGGGTGGCACTGCACTCCGTAACGCAGCCTACGCCTTCGCCAGTGCCCGGAACAAGCCTGTCACCGCCCCTGCGGCCGCCTCCGGCCGCCCCTACGGTGACTCATCTTGAAGAAGCGAAGACGGAGCCTCTGCCTGCGGGCCATCCTACAGAGTTGTGAAGCCGAAGAGCCAGTGTCACCGCCTCTGCGGTGACATTAGGCCGCCCCTGCGGCTCAACATCACAAACGACACGAAGATGAAGAGTCAGACGTTCAAGGAGAATTAAAGATCCACCCCTGCGGGATTGCCAGGCCGCCTTTGTGGCCAAGAAGAAGATCGAGCGTTTTGGCCTTAACCGCCCCTGCGGCCCTGAAGCCCGCCCCCGTTGTTTAGCGCCAGAAGACTTTACTCCGGCTGTTTGCACCAACTTTATGGCATTAAAGGTGGCTGTTTAGGACAACCAATTTACTCCCATTTACTGTCTTTGTAGTATAAATAGAGCCTTGGCTAATTGCTAGAATCATCCATCATTTTCCCACAAAAGCTCTAATTTCCCTATTTCCAAGTTGTAATGAGTTTCTAAGTTTCCTTGCTACATTGAGTTGTTTTGAAGCTGCATTGTTGCTTGGTTGTAAATCTTTATTAATATAAGTTTATTCAGTCAAATATGTGTTATATTCCTTGTGCTTTAACTTATGTTTACATGTTCCTTACCACTTAGATTGATCACCTTAAGTGTCTAATTGCATGCAAAGTACTAGGGTTCATTGATTCCGGGTCCGGGTCCTTAATCTAGTAGTAACCCTTTAGGTAAAAGATGGTTGTAATTACTTAAAGGAAAAGGAATGTAACTATAAAGAAAAGTTTAACGGTGTTTATTCATTTCTTTATATCTCTTTGTCTTTGTTGGAAAGCTAACTTGTGCTTTGATCTTGTAGGTTTATAGATCACTAAACGTGTTAAGTTGTGTTGATGCCGGTTGGCTCAACACATATCAAAGATCAATACGAGAACATTGATGAATAACTTGTATAAAGAACCAACCAAGTAGTGTGCATGCTAAAAATACAACCTAGTGTAGCTTTTTATTCTATTATCACCATCTTTTCTTATTCTTGTATGTTTTGTCGTTCTTCATTCCAACCCCCCCCCCCCAAATTGATTACATATCGATAATTGAATCTAATCAATACTTGACAAGACTCTCTTGGGATCGACCCTTACTTACACTTTACAAACCGGTTAGTGTAATGTTAGGTAACTACTTTGACTTTAGCTAAAAGACAACGACCTTAGGTTTTTAGCCTTGTCAAATTTGGCGCCGTTGCCGGGGACTCTTTGTTTCTGTTTTGATTTACCTTTGATTATTGATTATTGGTTTGGACCATTTTTATGGTTCAAACCCGTGCTACTAACTCCGATTTTGCTCCTTTTGTTCCAGAAACTGAAAGAACGCACAATCGACAACGTAGGCAACAATGAACCCGTGAAGAGATGGTCAACCGAACTCTCCGCCAACTCACGCAGCCGGATTTGACTCAACACCCGCTTGCGGTCACCATACCGGCAATTGGGGAAGGAGTCAATTTTGACTTCAAACTGGGGTTGATCCACTTGCTCTCATCCTTCCATGGGTTGAGTGGTGAAGACCCCATCAAACATCTTGGGAAGTTCCATACCGTGTGTATGAGCATAAAGCTGGCCAACGTCACCAAAGAACAAATCAAAATGAGAGCGTTTGGCTTCACTCTCAAGGATGGGGCGGATGATTGGCATTACCATCTTTCGTCCGGTAGCATCGACACATGGGAGAACCTCCACAAGGCCTTCTTGGAGAAGTACTTCCCCGTTAAGAAGGCAAATAGCTTGAAGAAAACAATAAGCAACATAGAGCAAGAAGTGGACGAAATTCTTTATGAGTACTTCGAGCGCTTTGCCAAATTGAGATCAAGCTGCCCTTTCCACGGATACTCCACACAGGACTTAATGCTCTATTTGTACAACGTTTTGTTGGACAATGAAAGAAGAATAGTGGATGCCGCTTGTTGAGGTAACGTTCTTAACTCAACTCCTGAAGTAGCTATGAAAAAATGCAGGAAATAACGGAAGACACACGGAACTTTGGAAGATCCTCTACCAAGAGAGGAGTCCATGCCATTAATCCCAGCCGTTCAGAGATTGTACAAGAAATAGCTCAACTGAAGGAGATGGTTAAGAGGTTGACTTTGATGGGAACCCCACAACATCTCAAGTCTTGTGGAGTGTGTGCTGACCCGTTCCACCCCACGGACTTGTGTCCACAAGTCTAAGACGATGCTGTAAAGGTGAATGTTGTAGGATATGGTCAACAACAGTAGCAACGTCCAAGGAATGATCCATACACACAAAACTATATGCCCAATTGGCGTGATCAACAAAACTACCGGTTGAGGGATCAACAAAACCAGCAACAACAACAGCCCTGCCAAGGTAAGTCTCAATCCACTGAAGATATGATGCAGGTTTTAACTAAACACTTTACTACCCATGTCCAAACTATAGAGTCTAGCATCAAGAACCTCGAAAAATAGGTTTGAGAAATGGCGGATCCCATAACAGGATCGAAGCTCGATCCTCTGGAAACTTGCCCTCCCAGACGGTCATAAACCTTAAGGAGAATGTTAATGTTCTAGCATTGAGGAGTGGGAGGCAAGTCCAGCCAAAGTCGGCCATGGAAGCCAAGGAAAAACCCTCTGACGGTTCTGACGCCCCCACAGCCGCCCCTGCGGCTGCAACTGCGTCGCCCCTGCGGCTGGATGTCACCGCCCCTGCGGTGACAGCCCTTGAGCCGCCCCTATGCATGCAAGCATCCGCCCCTGCGGAAAAGTCGACAGAGGGTTCAGCTGAAGAGGATTCTTACATCCGTCCTAACTTTCCCCTCTATATGTTGAGAAACCTCCGGCTCATGTTCGCTCCAAAAGGTGTGTGCAAGCTTTAATATTTATACCAAGAATGATTGCAAATAAGCAAATCCGCAGTGTACGGATAGATTGTAATAAAAGCAATAATTCCATGGTCGAAACAAGGACTATGGTGAAACAAAGATCGGTAATTCAGGTTGTTAATAAAAAAAAACAAGCAGCAAAGCAAAGCTATCAAGATGATGTAATAATCAGGTAAAGAAAATGCGGATTCTAGAGATTAAAGCATCTAGTTGTGGTTCCGACTCAAGATCTCAAAAGATAACGAGGACAAAGCTGAGGTTTGCAAAGGGAAGGTTCTTCTAAGGTGGGAATAGATCACCGGGTAAGTCTCACTACTCACTATCCCAAACTAAAGATCCTTTTACCTGGTAAGTCTCAAGGTATTAAGGAAAGGAACTATAATCTCAAACCAACACACCACCCAAGGGGATAAAATCAACCTTTACCGGGTAAGTCGCAGGCTAACTCTTAAAGATGGGATGGAGGCACACTCAAACCCCAATAAAGGATAAATCTTTATTACCTAACACTCATGATCTTGGGTATACAAACAAAGTAATCACCGAGTAAGTCTCATCCTAGGCTTGCGTTGAACCAGGAAAGGTATAACAAGGATAGGATTTGGCAAACAGAAACCTCAACTCAGATAAGGATCAAGAAAGGTCTCGCCTTGCTCAATTTATATTCCATCTCGGTCAAGATGTTCCACGACTAACCGAGGTGTTCGTCGGTTAAGGTAAAGGCTCGAGCTTTCAGGGTCCACTGGGGTAACTCATTCTTTCATCGTCTTTCCCATAACCTTCAACCAATCACCCTAGAATCGCATAAAGAACTTAGCCAACAATCATCATGATAAAAAATAATCAAATATATGAGAAAGGAATCAATATTCAAGCAAGAAAACCTTAACACAAAGGTCTCAATAACTCAATCAAACAATCACACTGCGTTCCTCAATCACAGTAAAAAAGACAACAAAACCAAACCAAACTAAGAAAATCTTACAACTTCCTTCAAAGCCTTCAACCTTCCTTCAAAACTAACTTCCTTGGATTCTTCAACCTTCCAAACTTCCTTTAACTTTCTGAACTGGAGAATTACTGCTCCGAGATAATTAATCTCTAGAAAATCCATCTCTTTATATAGGAAAATTACCTTCCTAAGATAAAATATCTTTAAAGACAATTTCCTTCCTTAAAATATCTTTTAATCTTCCAAATAGATCAGCCAAAAAGATATGCTTCTTTCCAGAAATCCATCCTAAAATATAGGAAATTCACTTTCCAAAAATAGAAGATCTTTGCCAAAAATAAAGATCTTATGGCCGTTAGATTATTCGCCTCGGTCCAACCTGTCTTGAAAATCAACTCGGTCGAGGTGACACTGTAGCCAACCGAGGTGAATCTCAGTTACGTGTGAATCTCTCTGATCTGGTCCAAGATCAATCTTCCATCTCATTTTCATGGTTCTTGGACCTTTCTTGTAGCTCCTCAATGCTCCATAATGTAGCTCCAATGACTCCTTAGCTTCCTTAGCTCCATATTGTTCCAAAACATGCTATTTTCCCTACAATCACAACGAAACTAGGTGTAGACCTCGATTCTCGCAAATGTAAACAAAACAACATAATGATCAAAGAATATACATCTATACATGTAGATTTATGAAGATAAAACGTCAAAACCAATCCCAAAATATAGACTATAATACATGCTATCAACTCCCTTTCTTGAAGAACTAAAGGAGTGAAAGGTGATTGAGGATAAGGATCTCTTTGAGACCTTTTCCAAATGTGAGGTAAACGTCCCCCTTTTAAAAATTGTGAAGAGTATTCCTAAATATGCGCGACTTTTGAAGGAACTTTGCACCATCAAGAGGAACCAGAAGTTGAAGGGAAAGCAGAAGGTGCAAGTTAGTGAGCATGTGTTAGCTGTCTTCCAACGCCAATGCCCAAAAAGTGTAATGATCCGGGCATGGTAAGCATTCCTTTCGTTATTGGGGAAACCCATTTTGATAAAGCAATGCTTGATTTAGGTGCATCCATTAATGTGCTTCCTTACTCCACCTACCAATCTCTTGCCCTTGGGCCACTTCTTGAAACTCGGATCGTAGTCCAACTTGCTGATAGATCAAATGTTTACCAGAAAGAGATTATTGAGGATGTATTAGTAATGGTTGATAATCTAATTTTTCCTGCTGATTTCTTTGTGTTGGATATGGAAAATGATTAACATGCTGCACCTATCTTGTTGGGAAGACCATTTCTGAAAACCGCTAGAACTAAAATTGATTATGTGAGTGGTAAAATGACTATGGGATTCGATGGAGAAGTGGTTGAGTTTAATATTTATGATGCAATGAAACACCCCATTGATGATCATTCTCTTTGTGCTATTGATGTGATTGATCCTATTATTCAAGATGTTTTTGACATATCCGACATAGATGAATTGAAAAGCATAATTGAACATGATATTGACATTCATACTTTGGATTACGCACTAACATCCAACATGTAGGAGGTTCTAGCTTAATTGGATGGGCACAAAAGGCTCCTTATCTCAACTTTGGCCATTGGGCTCACATTGCTAACCCCAAGCGAAAAGCTTTTTCCATCTATAGTGCAGGCACCGGAGATAGAATTGAAGGATCTTCCACCACATCTCAAATACGCTTTTCTAGGGGAAAAGAACACCTTGCCGGTGATTATCTCTAGCAAGTTATCCCCCATTCAAGAAGAGAAGTTGGTGAAAGTCTTAAAGGAGCACAAAACGGCTCGTGGTTGGACCATTGCGTACATCAAGGGGATTAGTCCCTCCACATGTATGCATATGATCCTCCTTGAGGAAGAGGCAACACCATCAAGGCAACCCCAATGAAGATTGAATCTGCCCATGATGGATGTGGTCAAAAAGGAGGTATTGAAGCTCCTCCAAGCGGACATGATATTCCCAATTTCGGATAGCAAGTGGGTTAGTCCAACCCAAATGGTTCCGAAGAAAGAGGGTATCACCATGGTGGAAAACTATTACGGTGAGATGGTTCCAAGCAAGTCACAAACCGGATGGAGAGTTTGCATCAACTATCGCAAACTAAACACGGTAACTCGTAAAGACCATTTTCCTTTGCCCTTTATTGACCAAATGCTTGAACGCCTTACAGATCACCCCTATTACTATTTCTTGGATGGATATTCGGGCTACTTCCAAATAGCCATCGCCCGAAAGGATCAAGAGAAGACGACCTTCACATGTCCTTTCGGCACTTTTGCATACTGCAGAATACCATTTGGACTTTGCAATGCTCCCGGCACCTTCCAAAGGTGCATGATAAGTATTTTTTTGGAGTATATTGAGAATTATATTGAATTTTTTATGGATCCCGTCTATGGGGATAGTTTTGATGCATGCTTAGGACATTTAAAACTTGTTCTTCAAAAATGCGTAGAAACCAATTTAGTTCTTAATTCCGAAAAATGTCATTTCATGGTTGAACAAGGAATTGTGTTAGGACATGTAATATCATCAAAAGGAATAGAAATAGATAAGGCAAAAATTGATGTAATTCAAAGTTTGCCTTACCCTACTAATGTGCGTGAGATTCGTTCTTTCCTAGGTCATGTAGGTTTCTATCGGCGATTCATCAAGGATTTTTCCAAGATTTCAGCGCCGTTGTGTGAGCTACTCAAGAAGGATGCGATTTTCATTGTTGATAAAGATTGCAAGAAGGCATTTGACACCTTGAAAGCTTGTCTCACTAGTGCACCCATCATCCGATCTCCAAATTGGGAGAATCCCTTTGAGATCATGTGCGACGTCAGCGACTATGCCGTGGGAGCCGTCCTAGGACAAAAGGACGGAAGAGCATCACATGTCATCCATTATGCATCCATGATGCTGAATGGAGATCAAAGAAACTACTCCACCACCGAGAAAGAGATGTTAGTGGTGGTGTTTGCCCTAGATAAATTCAGACACTACCTCCTTGGTGTGAAGGTAATAGTGTTTACTGACCATGCAGCCCTCCGGTACCTCATGAAAAAGAAGGAAGCAAAACCAAGGTTGATTCGGTGGGTGCTCCTTCTAAGCGAATTTAATTTGGAAATACGAGACAAGAAGGGAGTAGAGAAACTTGTGGCAGACCACTTGAGTAGTCTGGTAAAAGGGGAGGAAGATCTAGCAAGAGGAAATGCCATACTTGGGAGTTTTCCAAATGACACATTCTACACAACTCTCTGTTGTGTAACCGCCCCTGCGCATCCATAGTCCCGCCCCCGTGCACAGCCACCCCTGCGGCTCGAGGTTGGCGCCCCTGCGTTATGCTCTAGCCGCCCCTGCGGATTACATGACAAAGGTTCTGTTTAAGCT
Source organism: Fagopyrum homotropicum (assembly GCA_033239125.1). Classification (NCBI taxonomy): domain Eukaryota; kingdom Viridiplantae; phylum Streptophyta; class Magnoliopsida; order Caryophyllales; family Polygonaceae; genus Fagopyrum; species Fagopyrum homotropicum. Next base: position 95,052,658 of record BSWB01000007.1, on the reverse strand, counting down.
TCACTCTTTCAAACCTTGGTTTGCTGGCATCGTTAAATTTCTTGTTAGAGGTGAGTACCCGACAGACTTCACCAAAGCACAGAGAGAGAAGGTGAAGGCCGAGGCAAGGCACTACGTATAGTATGATCCACATCTTTGGAAGCATTGTAGTGATCAAGTAATACGCCGTTGCATCCCGGATAATGAGGTACAATTTGTTCTCTCCTTCTGTCATTCTGAAGTATGTTGGGGACATTTTGGGGTCAATAAAACAGCTAGGAAAGTCTTAGATGCGGGGTTCTTTTGGCCACACATCTTTCGAGATGCTTTTGCGTTTTGTAAGTTGTGTGATAGGTGTCAAAGAGTAGGTAATGTTTCTAGGAGAAATGAAATGCCTCAATCTTCACTTATATTTTGCAAAATTTTTTACGTTTGGGGGATAGATTTCATGGGTCCTTTTCCTAACTCTTATGGGTATACTTATATATCACTTGCGTTGGACTATGTTTCCAAGTGGGTGGAAGCAAATGCCACAAAAACTGAGGATTCTAAGGTTATGACAACGTTTCTTAAGGATAACATTTTCGCAAGGTTTGGCATCCCCAAGGCTTTGATAAGTGATAGGGGGACTCACTTTTGCAACAAGACGATCACCGCTCTCCTTAAGAAGTACTATGTCCATCAACGTGTGTCAACAACCTACCACCCACAAACAAATGGACAAGCGAAAGTGTCAAACCGGGAGATCAAGACCACCCTTGAAAATACGGTTTCCCCTAGAAGGAAAGATTGAAGCTTGAGTCTCAATGACGCTTTGTGGGCATACTGAACAACGTACAAAACTCCTATTGGAATGTCCCCATTCCGACTTGTGTTCTGAAAGGCTTGTCACCTACCAGTGGAGTTAGAACACAAGGCATGGTGGGCGGTGAAGAAATGCAACATGAACGTGGATGAAGTAGGAGAATTCCGGAAGCTTCAATTGCAAGAGCTGGAGGAGTTAAGGCTCGATGCATACGACCATGCCACAACATACAAAGAGAAGATAAAAGCATGGCATGACCGGAACATTCTCCGAAAGGACTTTCAGGCAGGTAACAAAGTTCTTCTATTTTAATCACGTTTAAAACTTTTTGCAGGAAAGCTACGCTCAAGGTGGACAGGACCATATGTGATAGCTGAGGTCCATCCACATGGTGCTATGGATCTTTACGATCCACAAACGCATAAGATATTCAAGGTCAATGGACAAAGGCTCAAGCCATATCTTGAAGGAGTGAAGAATGATCCCATAGACGAGATGGTGTTAGAGGAGGCCCAAGCAGAGAAGTAAGGTCCTTACGTTGAGCCAACGACGTAAAATAAAGGCGTTGCTTGGGAGGCAACCCGAGAGAATAAGAGGGGAACCTGTCAAGAAAACCGCCCCTGCGGCCCTATGTCACCGCCCCTGCGGTGACAACCCATGCCCTGTGCCACCCCGGCGCTTGGCATGTGCCAGCTCAAGACTGTCACCGCCCCCGCGGTGACACCCCCCGCCCCTGCGGCGTTTCCCCTTGACAGAAGCCCCAGTGCCGCCCCCGGCGGTGGGTCTGCGTCCCCTCTTTTCTTGTCACCGCCCTCGCGGTGACAAACCCCTGCCCCTACTGGTTTACCCAGAAAAGAAAAAAAATAGAAGTCAGAAAGACCCTTTTACCTACCCCACCCACCCCTCTCTCTCCTCCTTACCTACCATTCATCTCTCTCTCTCACGACCCAGCCCCAGATGCTTCATGCGCCCTCCAATCTTCCTCACTCACGCCACCTCTACACCTCTAGCCCCACGCCCTTGCGCCACCACTGCGCCGACACATGCACGCCACCAGTCCGCCCCTGCGCCACCCTCTTTGTCAACCTGCTACGCCATCCCTCAAGCTCTCACTCAAACCTAACCACCATTCCCCAAACTCCACCACCACCAAACACTCTCCACCACCTCCTTGGTCCACCTACAGCCACCACCACCAGCAAGCAACACCAGGAAGTCGCCACAGCTCCACCACCAGACGACGCTATCCACAATCGCCTTCCAAGTCTTTGCCCGCCCCTGCGCCTGTCACCTTCCGCCCCTGCGCCATCCTGTCCCTACGGATCGACAGCCACCCCTGCGTAAATCACAATAGAGGGTTCGTCTTATTTCCCTTCTTTGTTATTTCTGATTTCTTTGCTTGCAATTGTTGCTAGAATGGACACCACTAGAAAATACAAGATGTTGGAGACAGAATGTAATACAAGAATGTAACCTTGTGGATCTCGTTTCTAAAGGGAACGAATTCACATGGCGAAAGAAAAGAGAGGGTGATAATAATACGTATGAAAAACTAGATAGAGTAATGGCTCATAGTGAGGTGATGAATGCTTACAACCTAATCCATGTTTGGAATCATGCGTTCACATCATCAGACCACTGTCTAACCACAATAGAAGTTAACAATAAAATGCAAAGATATAAAAACAAACCTTTCCGATTTGAACTCATGTGGGCCGAAAGAGACGATTGTGAAAGAATCGTCAAACAGTGTTGAAGAACACAATTCCTGGGGTCTCACATGTTCAACTTGGTCAGGAAACTAAATTTGCTTAAAATCAAACTGAAAGTTTGGAGCAAACAAAAGTTCGGGAATATAAATAAACAAGTTCGAGAAACGGATGAAACCATTAAGAAGCTACAAAAGCTAAATTTCAGAAAATTTTCTAATCAACAAAATGAGAAACTAAATAGACTAAATAAGAAGAGAGAATGTCTAATCGAATTCCAACAGAAGTATTGGATGCAAAGAGCTAAATCTAAAACCTTAGAATGTGGTGATAGAAATAAAAAGTATCACCATAGGAAAGCAACAGGAGGACGAAATAGAAAGTCTATAACCTCCATTCACAAGGTAAACGGCACAAGATTCGACATTGAGGATGAAATTAACTCCGAGTTCCTTAAGGACTATAAGGATCGATTAAGGTCCAATCGAATTAATGAGTCCACCATAGTGCAGCACCTAGATGTAATTACCAATGAAATTACGGATAGTGAAAACATGGAGCTTACTAAACAATTCTCGAACGAGGATATCCGAAGAGCTGCTTTCGATATTGGTAGCGACAAAGTCCCCAAGTCCAGATAGAATGTCTGCCAGCTTCTTCCAAAAGTATTGGGCAATAATAGGACCGGGTGTAATCCGTGCGACGAAAAGTTTCTTCAGATCGGGAAAAATCCTAAAACAAATCAATCATACCTTTATTACTCTAATACCCAAAGTGGATAATCCGTCCCTAACTACCCACTATAGACCGATAAGTCTATGTTCAACTATATATAAAATTATCGCTAAAATTCTAGCAAATAGACTTAAGATATTGCTCCCTAAATCAATCCACCCGCTCCAAAGTGCCTTCACACAGGGTAGATCAATCTACGACAACATTCTCATTGCCCATGAGATCTTTCACGGGTTCAAAGCAAAAAAAGGAAAGGAGGGTTTCATGGCCGTGAAACTAGATATGGAAAAAGTATATGACAGGGTGGAGTGGCCATTTATCTTAGTTTTCCTCGAAAAAGTTGGGTTCGAACAAAAATTCGTTAGTTGGATTAGAGAATGCATTTCTACGGTCTCGTATTCCATCCTAGTCAATGACAAACCATCAGAAATAATATATCCCGAGAGGGGGTTATGCCAAGGTGATCCACTCTCACTTATGTTATTCAATTTAGGAGCGGAAGTTCTAGCAAGGAGCATTCATAAAGAATGTTACCAAAATAACAAGACAATTGGTTTCCCGGTCACAAGAGGGGGAACTATAGTCCCCTTTTTAGCCTTTGTGGATGATATTATTGTATTCGCCAAAGCATCCTTAGATGCAAGCACAAAAATTTTGGATATCCTAAATAGATGTTGCCATATATCTGGACAAAAAGTTAATTTACATAAGTCCTCATTCCAAACTACCAGAAATGTAGGGTGTCAAACGGAAAGACAAGTTCAATTAAAAATCGGAATAAGTGTTATAGAAGAGTTGGACAAATATCTTAGGTGTCCGATTATTAATGGTAGAGTAAACAAGACCGTCTTTGAAGATGTAATAATAAAATCTAGGAAGCAACTAACTAAATGGAAAGCCTCCACACTTTCACAAGAAGGAAGAACGATTCTAATCAAGGCTAATCTGAATTTTAAGCTAAATTAAAATGCAAAACTTCATGCTCCCGTCCTACATACATAAAGAACTAGATCAAACCAACCACACTTTCTTTTGGAATAAAGGACCTAAATGTCACCCCCTTATCAGTTAGGACAAAATCTACAAACCGAAAAAGTGCGGAGGAGTGGGTATTAGAAAAGCAGAAGACAGGTCCTCCAAATGAAATTTCTTTGAAAAATTATGGAAGAACCAAACAACATATGGGTCAAAATAATAAATGAAAAATACCTAAAAGACTCATTTTTATGGAACTCTAAAACCCAAAAGAACACCTCCTGGCAATGGAGAAGACTAATGAATCTCCGACCTGAATTTGAAAATGGATTCAGATGGAACGTTGGGGATGGTAACACCGTTAAATTTTGAAAAAATAAGTGGGTAACTGATCAACCGCTCATCAAACTTCTTGAGAATAGAAGTAATATTGATGATAATGAATTAGTGAGTAACTACATCATAGAGAATAAATGGAATACCCGAAAACTGGATACGGAACTAGGCAATATCCTTCCACAAGAGATTATGATCGCAATTAAATCATACTAACTCCAGAAATCATTTATACGAGAGCGTCTCTATTGAGCAACCTCGGATAAAAATCAGCCATGGACCTCATCAACAAAAATAAAGGGATTACGCTTGAGTCAAATAAGTGGATCTTGGAAATGAATATCATGCCAAAATTTAAATACTTTATTTAATTAACAAACTAAAGGTTTATGGGTGTAACGAGACCTTTGGTTACATGATGAAAGATGAAAATACTAATATATTGCGATGAAGTGTGGAACTCTTGAAAACAAAATGATCCTTCGACATTACATAAAACGTCGTTGGAAAAACTATGACATTAAAAATTTTATGATCGAAGGTGATAGCCTAACGTACATTAATTAATGCGATGAGCAGGGGAAGAAAGTTTTTGACAATTGTTGCCGACATTCTCAACTCTCAAGCTAACTATATCTTTAAGAATATTAATACTGCTGACAAGCTCATAACTCTCTGCTCTACACAAATTAACAAAAATGGAGTAATTTTGTAAAATATCGATGCAAAAGGGCCTTTGTTTATATTATTTTGTGACGAATATGATGGATGGCTCGGTTGATGGTGGGTTCCTCTGTTTTTCCACTCCCTTACCCACCACCCATAACGCGACACTGGAGGAGTTCGCTTTTGTTCCGTGCTTTCTCAATCTTCTTTTTAATCTTGCTTATCACCCTCGCAACTTCCTCCAAAACCTTTCCTTAATATTTTGAAAGCTGTTTAATCTATGAATGAAGTAATCGAAGCAATCTTCCAGCATCGAATTTTATAGATTCAATCAATTGTTCTCACCCCCTTCTCTCCTTCACAACAGAGGGGTTTCGTACTTGTCTCTTGCACTCACCAGTACCAGGTATTATAGTCAGATTATTTTTCAATCCTCAATCACCGTGGTCGATTATGACCGAAATTCATGTATTTTAAGCTCATATTTTGATTTGGTACTCGAGCATTTTGGTTTATCCGTGATGGGTGAGAGGTAATTTTGGGTACTGTCGGTGGATCCTGATTTTATACACTGCCATTCTCTTCTTCTCTCTCGGCGATTTCATTATTGATTTTTGTAGATATACTTTTTCTGGGTGTAGTTTGGATACATCAATTTGGAGAATAGATTATGAATTTATATTTGGCTGGTCTATATATTCTATCTTTCGATTTAAAGTTTGTGAGCAAACAAATTGGAGCTTCATCCTTTAAATTTCTGAGTGGTAGTCTGGGTTTTTAGCTTAGCATTTTCATCACGAGGGAGTTTCTAAATCAATGTACTCATTGCGCAGTTCTGGTTCTTGCTTGTGCGAACAGTAGTCTTCAATACTTTATGAAATTCATTATTTGACTGATTCAGAAGTTCTCTTTGTGTGATTGTTTTACGTGTTATGGTTTTGTATCAGTCCAGCTTGAAGTAAAGTTTGTCTTTGCACTAATTTTTTAGTTACGATGGAACAAAATTCATAAGTGCATTTGATTTTAGTGGCATTGCCTTTGGAGTTTAAGTTTTCAGTTGGCATACTGATTTTCTGCCCTCTGTGATTGCTTTTTACAGCTGAGTCGGCCGGCATTACTCTCACCCACACTAGTCCATTAGTAAATATCTGAATCTTTTTACCTTTGGAGCACGGTAGAGGGTGTGCTAGTTCGTGGAGGCACTTAAGCTATAGGGATTGAAATTCCTGCAAGCATTTTTTGTAGAAATTTGATGGACTGCTGTAACTTCTTGCTTTTGCTGGAATGAATGAATCTTGTTCGTCTTGTCTGGTAGTTTCACCATACGAAACTTGGATATTGCGTCCAGTATTGCACATCTTGAATCCAGTAGTTCATCCGTTATGGGTTCTGCTTGTTGTTGCTTGCGGGCTGAAGATTTCGAGGACTACATAAGCCGGAATGCCTTCCTTCATCGCAACTGTATATGTTTCAATTGTTTTCTTCAAAATTTCTTGCATATGGTATGCTGCTTCTATCATAGTCTGTTTCCGTTATTTATACTTACCCAAGTCCATAGTTTCAAGGTTCAAAACTCCAGATTCAGGTGTGCTTTTGTTGTCTGGTTACTAGTCTTGCTGATGTTCTTCTGCTTCTATATGAGTGACGCCAGATCATGTTGCAAGTTCTGTTATTTTATAACGCTAGATGCGACGTGTTTTTATCTTCTTTGATATCTCTGTTTGTGATAGAGATTATCTGATTATAGAGCATCTGTTTATGTTTGAGCAAATGCCCAGTACAGTATTTAGAAGTGTGTGTGATAAGTTTAGATGATTCAGATCGTGTTGGAACTCTTTAGTAGTGAAGTATAATAACTAGTCTTCACTGCAGGAGTAAAACAATTTTGAACGATTCTAAGGTTGGAATATGCGCTTTCTGGCTGTGACTATCTTAATGATGTATGTGAATTGTTGAGGAAGGGGATCATATTGGCGAAGGGTTGATAAAAAGATAATAAGACTACAGTTACTGGATACACAACTAATGCATATATGCTTTTACATAATTTGTTTTGTTATTTAAGTACATAAAAGATAATGGTGGTTGTTGGTGTTCATAATGAAGGAATATGTTATAAATCACCGGGAATAATTGAGCTGAGTTTTGAACAATAGACAATGCCCTTGAGAGGTCATAAACCGCCATCTAATCAGTGGGCTGACTAAGAGCTATTTATATCTTTTGTTGTTTGAATGACTTCCTTTTACATGTATGATTTATCATCTGTCCATATTTCCTCAGAACCAAAGAAACTAAACATTGGATTAGTTTGATTTTGGTTTGCTCAAAGCTTGTAACTCAAAGCATACTGTGTACATATGTAGTATGCATCATTATTTGGGAGAGAAGTTTCTGCCCTTCCTTCATCCATACAAGGAGCAGCTGCTTTGACTACTACAGCATTAACAGATAACTCCTCATCTAATATCTATCGTTCTCCTCCAAGGCCTTTGCCTTACGATTCGGATCCAAGATATTTCAGAGTGCAGCGAGACGGACTTGTTTCGAGGCGTGAAAAGGGATCAAGCCATTCTCATGAGGAATCAGAGCCCCTCAGGAGAAACGACATTGATGCTGATTCGGAATCTTTTGCCATGGGAGATAAATGGAGTGCATGTGATGAAGGTGCAAAAGAGCTCCACAAGTCCTCTGATAAATTATCTTCTAGAAAATCGGCAAATGATATTGTATATGCTAATTCATCATCCGAGGATGAAGACATCTGCCCAACCTGTCTTGAAGGTAGTTCTTGTTCACCTTTTACCCCAAATGTGACTGGTGAAACTTGTCATGTGTCTCACTTGGTTTTATTATCTTGTTTCAGAGTACACTGAAGAAAACCCAAAGATACTGACAAAATGCCTGCATCATTTCCACCTAAGTTGCATATATGAGTGGATGGAACGAAGTGAAAATTGTCCAGTCTGTGGCAAGGTAATGGAATTTGCTTTGCTGTTAAGTTCTAGGAGTGTATCTGCATTGCCAAGTTGTAGTTTTAAGTGGTTTTGGTAGATTGAATGAAGATAAGAATGGCATTTACTAGTGAAGAGTGAGGACTTGATATTCATTTTTATTTTAATATATTTTATAACAAGAATAGACAATAGTACTATTTTTTGGGTAATTTGTAAAAACTTTGACATGATATTTTGATTTGAGGAACTGACTGCTCTAAGGACATGATTGTATATGAGATCCCTGCATTGAATTGAATTGAGGACACAGATTACTAGTATGATGAATAAGGAACTGGGAAACATTGAGCCAAGCATGAATTCTTAATGCAAATGTCGTCGTATGATTGTCCAAATGAGTCCTGATACGAGGGTATCTTGATCATCTATCTGCAGGCAATGGAATTCAACGAGAGTCCTTGATTTAGAGCACTGCATCCGCGCTGGCTGTGTAGGCAGGCGAAGCCAGCTCTTTGTATAGTCACTGTGAATATATGATTACTCTGTCATCTTTATAGTATATAACAGAATGGAAACATGATCAGCATAGCATCTTCCATGCATTATCCAGAGAGGAGCTGCTCGGAACTGCAGCGCGTCTCAGTTGATTTATCCGAACTATATGACGATTGACGAATGTACTCTTTTGTTTTGTACTGTGAATCTGGCTCTGAGAAGTGTTCTTGTGTAGTTAGAGCTTTGTCCAGGTGATTCACCAACTACGATTATTGTGTTCAATGGCGATCCAAAAGCCATGATTGTGAGTTGACCTTCAGACCGGTTCACTTGTCTTTTCCGGGCTGGTTTAGCAGCTAGGCTTTCCCCTTCAAGTGAACCGCTCTCATTTTCTTTTCATTTACCACATTTCATTGTCCCTTAATTCAAGTGTTTATCCCACCTTTCAAAATATAAACAAAGATCGAGTCTCGTAGAAATTCCACAAAAATATATGCACTATTTTAAAACTAGTTCATATTTGTGTAGAAAATGGTTTAAAATATGAATTCATTTCTCAAAAAAATATAAACCTTCTCACTACTCATGAAGAAATTCCTTCCAACGTTAACTTGACCATATATTCTTGCAAATGGTTTTACAAATGGTTCAATGTGGGACTACATGATATGACCCACTTTGACACCAAAATTGATATAGCTTATATGATACGATTCGGACTACAGAGCTTGATACCGGAATCGACATAGTTAGAGATGATATGATTTGGACTCGGAGCTTGAGACTGAAATGGACCTATGATATGGTTTGGACTCAGAGCTTGACACTGAAATGGACCAAGCTAAAGATGACGCGATCCAAATTTCAAAGCTTGACACCGGAAGGGGCATAGCGGACAACGCTAAGGAGATAGGAAATGAATCCGGAACTTGTTAAAAGAGTCAACGGGACGGTATTCCTAATTATTTTTCTTATTGATTTTTAATCTAGGTGAAGCACAAACTCAAACTTCTTCCTTCAAATTCACTCTTATTCTTGGGGGTGTTTCTAAAATAATAAAATACAATGAAATATTATGAGATTAGGAATGGAACAAAAATATTTATGAGAATAAAAAAATTTTTAGGTTCGGAGTAAAACTGCAGTTTAGAACATCGAGTTTTATAAAAAAAGTCGTAGTTTAAAACTACGATTAACTAAATTTCTTTTATTTTTTTAAGAGAAACTCGTGTTTTTAAAATACAGCTTATGTGCTTCTAGACCTTCCTATTCAGCTGCTACCCTAGCACTTCTTTCTTCAACCTAGGAGCAACAATGGCGAAACCGGCATTATTGAATTGAAATCTTTTACAATTTTGAACCGACACATGTATAATTATTCCTCACTTGTTCTTGGCATATATGTCAAGCTCAAAGTCGTATTAGATATAGCGTCATGTCCGTTGGATCTTCAACTGAACTGTTGATAGCGGTGAAGTTGCTAGTACATCGTTCAATAGTTTAGTCTTCACCGAGAGTACACCAAATATGAAAGATTTTGTAGTAGAGTTCAATCGACTTGAGAAAATAACATTCTCTTCACTGAACCAATCATAAATTTCACTACCTAGAACTCACAAGTAATTCAATTTCTCATACGTCGTCTTGCTTAATCTTTTTTTCATTGCGGATGCACTTGCATTGCATCCATCCATGTACACATGTCACAACAATATCAAGTTTTCAATTCCCGGAACATCTTGTAATTTACAACAATTGAAACTTGCAACTCCTCTTACTTTGTTAGATTTGAAAGATCATGTACACTTGACAAGGAAAAACAGTGGGCAACATTTAGCTCCATCAAACTCCAAGGAATGAGAGGTACCAACTTGAGTTATTCGCAATGAGCAACTAGAAGCTTCTTCATAATATTGTGCGGAATTATGAGAAAGAACATAATTCAACAAATAAGAAAGACGACACATAAATTTATAGTGGTTCGCCCAATAGCGGCTACGTCCACTTTCTGTAGAGATTTGGAACCGAAAGCTTGTTTATTTATATTGATCAAGTATTGTTTATATAGACAAATATAAAGAGATAAATAGAAAAATCAAATAAAGGATAAACTCAACATACGACCCGATATATTGGGCCTAATATACTAGGCTCATACCCTAACACTTCCCTAAAATTGGAGTTGTATTTCAACAACTCCAAGCTTGAACCGTAGAAACTTGAAGTTTTTTTTTGGTTTTTGATGCTCCTCGTTACATGCACTTGAGTCTTAAGCGCGAAAGTTGTTGTTGGAGCGAATATATGTTGAAAGGACTTGATGGACCTCCCTTCATTGGTCTTTGTTTTGTTGACATCGATATACGCCGGTAGGTTGAGCCCTAAGACGTAGGTAGATTAGCGGTCTAGGGTAGATTAACGTCCTAGGGTAGATTTTGGGTCATAAGATGCAGATTGTTTAGCGTCATAGGGTAGGTTTTGGGCCCTAGGACCAATGCGTGGTTGATGCCACAATTTCCCGATGTAGATTGAAGTCCACAGAATCAACGACGGAAGCAAATCTCGGACAATATCTCAGGCGAGATATTGTTGGTAGGGCCGAGATTTGTGAAACTCGAACACAAAGAACGTGAGTTAATGGAATGATAATGGTATGATAAGAAGATGATAATATGGAATGAATTAATGGTAAATATAGGAAGATAAGACTTAATGTTAGACTTGTAAAGAACCTTGATCAATTGGATCAAAACTCTCAACAAAGAATTACTTTAACTGTTCCTTCTTCAATCTTAAACAAGCCTTCTAAATAAGACAAGAACAAGGAGGGACTAGTTTGACTAGTAAAACCAATCTTTAAGAAGATTAAAACACACAAGAACAACCTGACAAAGACTCACAACTATTCAACCAAAAGGCTCTCTTTTTGATTGGGATGGAAATGAATAAAATGCACAATTCATAAATGAAGTAACGAGTATCTCACAATAATGTAGAAATCAATAAAATCTTTACTAAAATCTCGACCTTCGTATGGTATTTATAGGCGAGATTCTCCTAAAATATAAAGACTAAAATAATACTACAAAATATATGATTAAAGATAAAAACCTTTAGAATGTTTTGAGCTTTAAAAGTATAAAATAACTAACTTTAACCTTATCTAAATCTCGATAAGATTCATGATAGTCTCGACTGAGTGTAATTAATATCTTGGCTGGATGGTGGGGCCGAGATCTCCACTTGATCTTCTTTCTTCCTCGATCACCTTCACACATGTATGGATCCTCCACAATGGATATCAATGTAACTATGATCGATCCTTCCATGGTAGGACATGAAGATGATGTAGACTCTTTCTCCTTCAATATTCTTGATCTAGTGTTGCTTCTATGACTAATAGGAGATGTTAAGGATGGTCCCGTATCAAGGACACAGGTTGATTAGCGTCCTAGGGTAGGTTTTGGGCCCTAAGACGCAAGTTGATTAACGTCTTAGGGTAAGTTTTAGGCCCTATGATGCAGGTTGATTAGTGTCCTAGGGTAGGTTTTGGGCCCTAGGACGCATGTTGATTAGCTTGCCCAAACATAACCCTTGTGAGCACTCTAGCCTATGGACATGCATTTTCATGTGTCTTTTCTTTCTTATTATTGTGTGATATCCAACATGCTAAGTCTCTTCTAGAACTCGTGATTGACTCTCTCAAAACTATATGTTCATGTGATTCTATATGCTTGATATTTAAATGGTTGAGACCCTCTTTGATAAGCATAAGTGACCTTTTCCACCCTTATATATATGCTTCCCTTCTATTAATCACTTTTTCCCTTTATTATCCCTTCTTTGTTTCCCCTTAAAAATGCCTCACATCCGTGTATAGCCTCATTTGAGCCTATTTGTCCGGGGTTATGATGGACGAAAACAATAAAGAAATCAAGTAAGAGGCGATCCCCTTAAAGTGGGAAAATGAATCCAAGAAGTAAACGCACAAGTTGGATGCATATTATCCTTATTCAAGATATTTTCATGTTTGGTGGAGAGGACGAAAAGTTCCCGCCAAGTACGTTGCAACAAATAAATAATGATTGATGCAAATGTGAAGAAAAGCTTATCCTTAAAAGAGAGACAAGTGATACAAAGACCAAATGTTATGGTACATGAAGAAGTATAGTTATGAGAATAACGTGAAGTGGTGATGCGTTGAAGGTGTTTCGAGTTGTGAGATTCGGTACCCCGGATATGATTTTCCATTTGACCTACTTTTTGGCCTACCAACATCACTTTTCCATGTCCATTTTCCGATTACAATCCTTATAAAGACCTCATGATGTTTATCTTGCATCTTAGTTTCGTTTGACATGTGGTTGAGATTGAGAACGTCTTGCAAGCTTATGATAAGAACTTTTCATGTCTATTGAGTTTGAGAGTAAACACATCACCTTTTACTATTTTGGATGGTTATGATTCTTTATTTATCATCTTATGATGATTGATGTTATGATGACATGGTTGAGTTGTTTTGTTTTCCTCTTAGTTGAGGCACTTATCTGTTCTTACACATAGTATGCATATGACATGATCTTACTCGAGGATGAGCAAGATTTAAGTATGGAGTATTTTGATGAGTGTCAAATGTAATATCATATAGGCTTTAGAATCATGCACTTCATACATCTATTGCTCTCCCATACATGACTATTTGTATCGAAAGCATTCCCTTTTCCATATTTTGGTATCTACCTTGTACTTTTTGTATTTATGTCATTTCCGACATCAATTGTGCTAGAATTATATCCTCTGTGAAGTTAGATATGAAGAGAAGACCATACATTACTAAGAAATTGCAACAAGAAGTCCCTTGACCAAGACCGGAAACAAGATCTAGAGATCAGAGCTTCATTGCAAGCCAGACGACTTGTGAGACGGCATCGCCGTCTCAATCTGTATAAATCAGACATCACCACTGCTGATGGACTTCATTAAGCCTAGACCTTTCAAGGCCCAAACGATGCTAGAAGGCATATGTGTCGTCTCATATGCCGTTTCTAACCATCTCTATGCCGTCTCGACTAAGTAGTGAAATGAAATCATATATTTCGATCTTATCTTTGGAAAATATATATTTTGTGTAACAATAGACTCTAATATGTTCCCCTATATAAGCTTATGTCAGGTAGGGATGAAAGTCTCACCCGCATCCGATGGATGTAGACAGAGCTTTCACCCTACAACTCCGCTTCCTAAGGGAGATAGACGGTGCTTCAATTGTAGGGAGCGCAGACACATTAGGCTAGCTTACAAGAGGCCGCTTATGACTTGTTTCACTTGCGGTAAGATGGGACATAGGGATACCTTCTGTCACCAAGGCAGAGCTCCTTTGCAGTAGGGTTCATCTCCTACAGGGGCACAGAGCGATGGGAAAAGACCACCGTAGTTTCAAGTTTAGGGGAAACAACAACACAGGGCCCCTTGACATGGTCATCCCTAGGGTTCCGCACAGGGATCAGGCCGGGGTAGAGGTCGAGGTGGAGGTACATCATACGCTAGGAGTACTCAGACACAAGTGTTTGAGATGAGGAACATTGAGATCCGGCAACACCGGCGACTATAGGTACCATTTAGATTAATGGTTTGCATGTTAGAGTTTTATTTGCTACGGGTGCTACACACTCGTTTATTTTGGATACTTGTGTAGAGAGGTTGTCCCTTGAGACAATAGAGTGTTCTTTTTTTATTATAGGGTTACTCCATGGGGTAAGGTTCGAGGGAACCATGAGATTTGACCGAAGGTATTTCTATGGTCGTCTATACCCAATCAAAAGTAAATCCCGACTTAGCACTAAGAATAAGTATAGTGATTAAGTAAGGGTCGAACCCAAGAGAGTTGAGGTGTTTTAGATGCAATTATTGATTATAATGACAAGTGACACAAAGCGGGGGGGGGGTTTGGTTGAATTGATGCACAAAAACTTATGAAAACGATGTATACGACAAGTAAGACAATAATGGGTGAATCTACACTAGGTTGATTCTAAGCATGCAATTGCTACTTTGGTGTATTCCTTTTACAAGTTTTTAAGTAATCTCCCGTCTCGATCATACATATGTGTTGAGCCAACCGGCATCAACACAACTTAACCTATTAAAGTTCCGTAAACCTACAAGAACAAATAATAAGTTAGCATTCAAACAAAGACAAAGGGATATAAAGAGAAGATTAAAACCGTTAAACTTATCTTTATATTTGTGTTCCTTTTCTTTAAGTAATTACAACCCGTTATTACTTAAAGTTGCTACTAAATTAAAGACCTGAACCCGGAACCTATTAATCCTAGTTGTTTACATGCACTTTAGAACGTAAGGTGATCAATCTCAAGTAATAGTTAACATGCAATTAAACCATGAAGATCAAGGAAACACAAAGCATTACTGAATAAAAACTTATATTAAAAGAACTTACAACCAAAGCAACAAAGCAACTTCAAACCAACCCAATGTAGCAAGGGAGTTAGCAACTCATTACAATGGAAAAACTCAAGTCTAAAATGGATTTTTGTGAGGAAAAGCATGGATAATTCTAACAATCAGCCATGGACTATTTATACTACAAAAGACACTAAATTAGGAGTAAATAGCCGGCCTAAAACAACCACATTTAATGCCATAAAGGTGGTGTAAACAGCCGGAGTAAAGCTTCTGGCGTTACACCGCAGGGGCGGCCTTCAGGACCCGCAGGGGCGGTTCAGGCAGAATCGGTTGATCTTCTTCATAACCGCTGGGGTGGCTACACAACTCCGTTGGGGCGGATCTTTAATGCTCTTCAACGTCTGACCTTTCACCTTCTTGAGTTTCTGATGTCAAGGCGCAGGGGCGCCTTAAGGCCAACGCAGGGGCGCCTTAAGGCCAACGCAGGGGCGGTGACACAAACTCTTCGCCTTCCATCTCCCAAGGCGAGGCGCAAGCAGGGCGGAGTGGGAGGCGCAGGAGAGCTGGTCTTCGTCTTGTCCGGGCAAGTCACCGCAGGGGCGCCGATGGGTGGCGCAGGAGCGGTGATCTGCATCTTGGCCGGCACTGGTGAAGGTGCTGGGAGCGCTTCAGTGGAAAGTGTCACCCGTTGGGGCGGCTGCAAGGGCCCGCGGGGGCGGCTGCAAGGGCCCACGGGGGCGGTGGAGCAACAAAAACTTTTCCTCTTGATCGATCTTTACTTCTAAGTGCTTATAACTCCTTCCTTAGCTTCTTTTGATCTTCTTCTTCTGGACCAAGGAGTTAGTAGCATAAACCGACACTAATGCAATAAAAAGACTCTAAAAACTACCCTAAATGATAGTGATTTCATCACCTATCAAACTCCCCCATACTTAGACCTTTTACTCGTCCCGAGTAAAACAAATGACAGCCATTAGACTCAAGGTCTCAGGAAGCAAGGGAAAGAAAGAGACATAATGGAAAACAAGAGAAAAAACCAAGAAAGAAAGAAAGGAAAAGAGAGGAAATGTGAGAAAAAGAAGATACTACCATCCTTATCGCTCCAAGAGTGGCCTACCCGGACAACCTCCTTATGACTCCCCTTCTTATGTCGCCAGAACGCCGGAAGAGAAACCTACACTCGGTGTCGCTCATCTTGCCAAGGCGCCCTTTCGGGTTTTCACCTTGCCACTCTTCTTCTTTTCTCTCTTAAGCTTACATCCCTCAAGTCCAATTTTGCACCAAGCTAAAGTTGGTCGGACTACCTTCTTTTTACCTAAACCGCCCTTTCGGGTTTTCGGTTTATCCAAGGATTTTCATGCCTTTTTTTCACTTCTTTGGTGTTTTTTTTTCAAACTGATTTTAATAATGCAAAACAAAATGACAAAAACAACTAACAAATTGTACAAGCAAGATATATATCCCTCTCCCATACTTGAAGTGCACTTTGTCCTCAAAGTGAAAATGAGTCAAAGATAAATGTGGGAGAAGGGAAAGAAATGTACCCCTCACTGGGGTGGTCCGGATGGACCACCAGGACCCTCCTCCAACGGGTAAGGGAAGTGGCAGAAGAAGTGCTCCTGCCGGGGTAGATATCATCGATGCGGTCCTGCAGGGCAGTCATCCGGTGACCAAAGGAGGTCTCAAAACTGGCCTGTCAAGCCAGCTGCTGAGCCTCCAACTGCTGCTGCTGGGCTGCCTGCCATGCCTCCTGCCTCTGATCGAAGTGTGAGGTCATGAAGGTGGCAAAGGTGTCCTGCCAGCTTTGCTGTTGCTCCAGCATAGTCCGCTGGTAGTCGGACTGCCAAGCCCGGTGTTGGGTCGTCATGGCCGCCATCTGAGCCTGAAGGCTCGCAAGGGCCGGGTCCTCCTCTAGTGCCGCTATGGGCATCTCCTCGTCATCTGGGACGGGCAGGTGCTCCTCCTGATGAGCTCGGCTGGAGCTCGCAGCATGCCTCTCCACAAAGGCCACTAGCGGCCGCCTCGGCACGAAGGGATCTGCCGGAATGTAAAGATCGGAGAACTCCTCCCCTAATGGTAAAGGCCGGGAGAGGTACGTCAGGTGGCTCCCATCAGCAAGGGAGATCCAGAACAGGTTCTCCCCGTCCCGTCGGAGGAGCTTGCACCTCCTAAGCATCCCCTCTGTGTAAAGGGGAGCCTCCAACCCATCCTCTAGGTCGGACAGATCGATGACTTGTGAGGCTATCAAGGAGATCACCCCACCTCCGACGATGTCCCTTGGCTCATTCCTCCTAATCCGCTTCAAAGCGGCAAGGAAGAGGTACGGCCAATCCATCACCTTCTCACTCTGAGGAAGGCAGGAGTAGAGTAGAGGGAGGTCCTTGAGGGAGACCTTGTTCTCCTCTTTGTGTCCACAGAAGACACTCATCAGGATCTTGGAGAGGAGCCTCAAGGAGGGGTGAGTGAGCTTGTTGGTGTACTCACCCTCAACATGGAATTCTGACCCGGTAGCCGCCTGCCAAAACTCACATAGATCCGGGGTAGGAACAGTCTCCCACCGGCTCTCAGAAGGGTTTAAAGTCACCCCAAAGGCCTCCTGAAGCTGGAAGTAATCTAGTGTGTATTTCACCTTGTTGAACTTGAAGGTGAGGCCGGTACACACATGATCCTCCTTCTCCATTGTGAATGTGGAGATGAACTGTCTGCTGAGCTCTAGATATGTCGGGGCATTCCGGTGTAGGAATTCTCCGAGCCCGGCATTTGCCAAAAAGGACTGCATGCTCTCTAGCATGCCGAGTTTCTCCAAGGTAGGAGCATGTAGAAATCGAGTTGCATACACAACTCGATCCTGCACAATCCTATAAGGCTCCTTCTCTGTCTTAGACATCTTGGATTCCATTTTCCTAGTGTGATGTAGGGTAAAAGATTAGTAATTTCCAAAAACAGAGAAATAAGTCGACCTTTTGTTGGTTTTTCCGCAGGGGCGGCTGTGCAGGTGCAGGGGCGGGGAGGCGCATGGGAGGATGCTGTCAGGCGCAGGGGCGGGAGAACTGCTGAGGCGATTTTCGGGGAGCGATGGAAAGGGTGTTGTTGAGGCTGCTCCGGTGACTTCCTTGGTGGTTCAGTCTCGCCGGAGGTGTAGCTGGAGTGGGGTGTGTGAAGTTGTTTAGGGAGAGGGCCGTAGGGCTGTTAGAGAGTGTTCGACACTTAGCGTGCGTGCAAATAAGCTTTAAATTTATAAAACTAGAATCAAGCAAGCGAACCCGCAGTGTACGGATCGACGTAGTTAAGCAAGAATTCCAGAGTATTGAACACAGGGATTTGGGGGGTTAAATCCAGTTGTAGATTATCAAGCGAGTAAATGTAAGAGCTTTTCAAATTATTGGGAAAACAACAATCCTAAAGATCCAGGAATCCAGCTGTGGCAATCGATTCAAGATATACTAATGATATAAGGACAGAGTTGAGATATGCAAAGGTATGCTAATGTAAGGTAATCGTACGGTGAAGTTCCAAAAACCTTATATGACTCACCTACAAGAAACTCTCCATACAGGTTGTTGAGGCTTCAATATAGAAAGATTCTAAAGGCAAGAATTAATGTCAAATACCCAAACTTGTAAGCCAAGGATCAAGACTAGCTAAACCGATTGAGGTTGTGACACTCACAATCGAGGTAGAGGTTGTTGAGGCTTCACTACCACCTAGAAAGAGGCTTCACTACCACCTAGAAAAGGCAAGTCTAAACTAAGTTAAAGCAAATCTTTAACTTTGGATTAAAGTAAAAGCAAGTTCGTAACATAACACAAAATTACGGCTAGTTCTTGAGTTCCACGGCCGTGGAAGCTCAAGAATAGACCGTGGATTAGGGTTCGTCGGCGATTCTCTCTAACTCTCAGGGTCCAATCTGTTTATGATCGATCTATCATCATCTAAGCCACAACTATCAACCCTTCACCTTAGAATCGTTAAGGGTTTTTAGCCAACAACAGTCATATTGATATCAAATTCAAGAATTAAAAGATTTAAAGATGAAAACTTTCGAAAACCTTCAATAAACTTCAAACCAATCTCAAAGTCACAATCAAGAACAAATATCGTCACTCGATTCGGAATAGAACAAACGAACACAATCTTAGATAAGAAGGAAGAATGGGATGTCAATCCGTCTTCTAAATCAAAACTAAGCAAGAAGCGAAATCTCCTTGCGAACAATCTTCCAAATCTTCGATCTTCCGTCAATCCGGAAATCGCCAATAGCAATGCGCCAAAATCTCTCAACAAAATCTCCGCCAAATGCGAAATTAGCGCAAAAGCAAGGTGTAAGCGAAGGTGCGTCTAAGCAGAGGTGACGGAATCTCTCTTCGTCCGTCCTTTTATAGTGTAAGATAGAATATCGGCCCGGCCCAATTACGTAGGAGATCGTGGCTTAAAATATGGCGAAAAAGATCGCTATGATCACGGTCGTGGAAGGGTTCCACGGCCGTAATTTAGACCATGGAAATCAACACGATTTGAACCATCTTCTCCACGGCCGTAGAAGTTGCTGGAATGAACCACGCTTCCTTAGCCATGGTTCCACGGCCGTGGAACTGAACGTGGAAAGTAATACGGCCGTATTTTAGAGCGTAGTTTAGGGCAAGAACATGATTCTTCCCTAGCCTCGTGCATTCCTCAAGTTGGCATTCCCTTAGCTCCTAGAAATGCCTTCAATCCATGGACATTGCTCAACAACTCCATCTTTGCTCGATTCCGTTCGGAAATAGCTCTCAATCACCTATAATCAACATAAAGCTTGTGTAGATCTCTATATCGACATTATAGACAAACTAGCTCATAAATGCATCTATGCTCAATCAATGACTATCAATATGAATCAAATACACTTAGAAAACGTGCCTAAAATATCACAATATTTCATGCTAACAAATAACCCCATACTTAACGTTTGCTTGTCCCTAAGCAAGGTCTTTCAAAAGCTTTAAAACAAGAGTTAGGATAAAATATGTGTACCTTCTCAAAGCAATACTTCTTTTTGGATGAATGTGCCTTCTAAATAATAGATCATTCTCAAATCTTGCTTCAATCGTTTATAAGACTTTCATACACTTAATCAAATAGTAAAGAGTAAAGAAAGCTCATGAATCAATCAAACTTCCATACAAACATCATAACCTTCAAACATTATCAAAATCAATCATAAGAAACTTCAATTTAGATCACCAAGTCATATAACATTCTTTTGATCTTAAGGACTTTCAAAGAAAAAGGTCTAGAATGTGGAAGGGAAGGAAACTTTAAGGATTGTGGTGCATGAATCCGGGAAAGTGGACAACTACTCTTTTCTTCTTCTCTTGCGGTTTCCGCAACACTTTCAACTTAGAGCTTCGCTCTCTTCCTTTCATTTTTCGACTTTACTTTTGGAGTTATGGATAGAGGTGCACAAAAACCGAAGCCTAGGAGATTGGCGTTTCTCAATTTTAATGAGATGCCTCAAACCCTTAGCGCACATACCATAATCCGCTAGGAATATCGCTCAATCCGACTTTGGCAAGACACAAACACCCGGCTATGTGAATGGTGCCGAGTTACTCATCGTCATGATTGACTTCCCCAAACCTATAATTTCTTTCTATTCCTTTGAATGCAAAGTATTGCTTTCATGGCCCTCCCACATCATGCATGCCTTTTTCAATCAACTCCTCCAAATTCCCGGATAGGTAAAGGAGGTAAATATTTCAATGAGGGGTTAAATGATCAAAGAAGGAAGAAAGAAAGAATCGAATTGCCTTAATCATCTCAACAAGAAGCATACGAACTTATAGTGTGATTTCAACATCAATTTCTCAACATGATTTAGGTAACATTCATCACATTATGAAATTTATAAAATAGGCATTGTTGAGTAAAAATGTACACAAATTTACAAAATGCTTTTTTATGTTTTATTCGAATACAAATTTACAAAACACATTTTATTTATTTTATTTGAGTTCGACCCTCCCTTTTTGACCTTTTGATTCTAAGTTATATAAATACCGATATTTGGTTTTTTTTTTGGTGATTTGGGCTGCACCCGTTTTTAGACGGGTTGCCTACGTACCTCGTAAAAGAGGATCAAGCCTCACGTAGTTCCGTGCGGTGTTTTCATGCATCAGAGAATCAAAGTCCCGACCCACCTTCTAGGAAGGGTTGCCCAGACGATGATTCAAATATCATTTGCATGGTATTTATGTCTCGATCATGCATCAAAGGATTAAATTAAACCCACCTTCTAGGAAGGGTTGCTTAATTTATCCCTACTATCATGCACATGATCAAGAACAGTGATAGGTTATTTTATTTTATTTTATTTTATTTCAAAACTTGTGACTGAATTCGGTTCTTAATTTACCAAATTTCCTACGTATCCTTTATTAGGAATCAAGTCGTACGTAGTTCTTAAATGATTGGATTTTTTTGTAGTTAAACTCGACGAGCGAATGCTTTATATCGAGTTTATGAATATTTGAGAGTTTGGTTTAACTCCAAGAATTATTTTGGAGTTGATTTTATTTAGGAGGTGCGACTGAATCCAATATTGGATTTCCTACGTAGCTCGGAAAGAGCATCAAGTCATGACGTAGTTCTGGAATGAAAGATAATCTGGATTTGATTTGCGACTGTACCCGATAATATTTTAAACTTAGTATCGGGTTACCTACGTAGCCATTTGAGTGGCGCAAGTCCTTACGTAGTTCTAAATAAAGATGTTTAATTACGATACATAATCGTAAATTTATGATCCTAATTATAAGATTTTGTCTTAATGGGATCACTTTTGTAAATAACATATTTATGGGTTATTTTTTTTATAAAAGTTAATTTTTATGGGTTTATTTTATAAATAAACCAATAGTTGAATTGGAAGGGCCACCTTTCCACGTAAATTAATTTTACAGCATTAATTTACTTTGTTTTTCTTTTCTTTTTTTTTTTTAAGAAAAATGATATGGGTCCCATTTTTCATTTGATTACTCTCTCCTACTTTCTTTTTTTCCTTTATTTCTCATTCTTTATTGTCTTCCACAAGAAAGCATTTTATAGACATCATTGACAAAAAACTATATTTGGAAAGACAAATTTTAAGAAGTATGGGAGTCCATTTACAAATGGATTAAGATTGTTGGAGGGAACCAAGGAAGAAGGCCATAGGCATAAAACGCATTTTTGTAGCAACATTTGGGAAGATTGCAACAATCGAAAGTAGTTACTTTCGATATGATTACAAGTCGGTGTAGTGGTCGAAAGTAAGCACTTTCGATCCAACTACGAGTCAATGTAGTGATCGAAAGTAGAAACTTTCTGTCCGATTACACCAATTAGCGTCTATTTGATCCTTCAACTTGGAGGTGATAATGAATAAAACATTTTTCTTGGGTTTATTTTTGTCAACCCCAAACGTGACTTGGGATAATCAAAGAACCAAGTCTCAAGAGTTTTAATCATGTAAAGATGGTGTTTGACTTCTTTCATTTGCCCTTTATTAGCATAATGTAGTTCCTCCTAACTCCCAAATTGAACCTTTTCTTCTTTTTTTGTTGTTGCAGTAACGTATGTTTGCAACTTAGTAAAATGAAGGAAGAAAAAGACTTTTTTTTTCTTGCTGTTTTATAGCCAAAGAAAATAGGAGCTAAAAAAAAAATAGAGTAATTAATAACCCCTAAAGCTTTTCCACCTTCTACATTTTACACGTCTGACACATTTTTTACCCATTTACTTCTTCTTTTCTTTTATTTGTTCTTTTCTTTAATTTCTTCTAACCATTTATTTTCTTCTTCTTCTTCTTCTTTAATCACTTCTTTTCATTTCTCTGTAGAACTTAATACTCTCTTCATATCTTTGTCTCTTGCAGCAAGAGACCGGAGCAAATATGAAAAGGAAAAGCTTTAACCCGATATCGCAAGATCTAAGAAGTGAAGTGCAAGATGGTGAAGATTCGCTCTCGGCTACGATGAAAAAGAAGCGGAACTCCGTGTTTGGGCTTGAATCGATTTTGAGATCGTTCCTAGAGTTTGGATGTTTGTTAGACCGTTGTTTTGTGTTTGTATTTGTGGAGAAGAAGAACGGAAATTCCGTTATATATATTTAAACTAAGACCGAAATCAAATCGAAGTTGATTTCGATCTACATGTGATTATAGGGGTAAAAGAATTCTCTTTCAATCCCACTACGATCCGTGTCGCAATAGTGAAACCATTTGATTTCAAACATATATGCGATTTGAATTCGATCGAAACCTTTATTTTGAGATGCTAAGGCTTCTTCGTCTCCTTCGGGGTACTTCATTTCCGGTTGATGTTCTTCTTCCGTTGCTCTTCTTTTTGTAGATGGCTAGAAAGAAGACCCTCATTGTTTCTTACTCTCCATGTACAAATTGAAAGAAGGCTAGTTTGAGAATTGGAGGTTCATCTTCTTACAAAAAATGGAGTCTCCTCTCTCTGTATTTAGTTTTGCTCTTTCTTCTTTTTCTTGCTCCAGATTAGCCTCCCCTTTCTTTATTTTTAAAAGTCCTCTTCCCCACTTATACTTCAGTTGAAGAAAAGTTACGTGGTTTAGAGAAGTTATACCCATTAACCTCCCACTAACCTTTTTCTTTTATATAACTTTTTCTTTATCAAGTATATTTGTACTCAACTTGACAGAGAAGGACTTTTTTTTTTTTTATATTTTAATTTTAATTTATTAATTTAGTATAATATCAGCTAATTAGTATATTTAGCTTTCATACTAAATTGATACAGATTAGGAGTAGGCTATGTTTGAACCATAATTTTTAACGACTTAGATTCACACTTAATGTTTGTGACACATTTTATATATATAATGTGTCCGTAAATTTGATGATAAAATTTTAGCTTCATGCGAAATTTTGAGTAATTAATCATTTTTTTTATTTCATCAAATTTAAGATTTGCAAAATTTTACCCCCAAACAGTTGCCCCCCGAACTTTATGCGTGTGAGAAATTGAACGCGTTTAAAGTTCGATATTTTTTTGTAAGACGCTTCGCATTTGAAACCATTTGGTTTCATTTATGCATGCATGAAAGAGGAACATATCGTATATATTTGAATAGCTCCAACGGAAATTTGTTTGGATATGAAATTTACCCATAGTCATTTGGTCAAGAATATGATGTATGGGTATAAAAACTTTGAGTTTTATAGAATTTTTTTTTTCTTTGAAATTGTTTTTGATATTTGATATTTGGCTTGAGGCCTTTTTGTGGCGGACAAGTGTTTAGTTTTGAGAGCTTTATGCCATTTGTTTAGAGACTTTGTAGATATCTCTTTTGAGTTTTGGGGGGCTTTATTGATCAAGTAGTTTGATGACATTAGTCAACATGATTTATCTCTCTTTGTCTGAGACAAAAATAAAGGAGTTTGGAAGAATATGATTTTTTTTTTGTTTGAAGGTATGAGAAAATTCACATTTCGAAGCAATTGTGAATTTGATCAAATTTTTGGGAAAATTTAAAAATTTATTCCTTGAAAGGAAATTGGTTTTGAAGAAATTTGGATTAGCCATCAAATTTGAGAATGATGTTCAAAGTAGTTCAATTAGGCATAGAAGCCTTCAATTTATCATCTTTTGTAGATGTATTTTGTTTACTCTTCTTTTCTTTTTAACAAAGAAAAAAAAATATTTTGTTGGTTTTTGTGGCTGCACCTAGCATTTTGACTTACTAGACTGCCTACGTACCCTCTTTGTGAGGGATCAAGACTTCCGTAGTTCTTTTGGGAACTGATGATTTTTTTGTTTTGTTTTTGTGGCTGCACCTAGCATTTGAATAGCTAGACTACCTACGTACCCCCTTTGTGAGGGATCAAGCCGTCCGTAGTTCGTTTGGGAACTTACGGGGCAGTTCTTTTGGGAACTGGTGATTTTTTTTTTTTGGGTGGCTGCACCTAGCATTTGACTAGCTAGACTGCCTACGTACCCTCTTTGTGAGGGATCAAGCCGTTCGTAGTTCGTTTGGGAACTTTTTTTTTTAGCCCTTTTTTCTATACACATCACCAAAACAACTCGAACCCACCTTCTATGAAGAGTTTTTCAAGTTATTTCACTATCATTTGTGTACAATGGCCTTTTTTTTTTTTTTTTCTTACATCAAGTAAAGAACTTCCTTATAAACTTCCCATTTACACAAGAATATAATATCTTGCCTTCATTGTTTGAAAGCTCGTATGCTCCCTTAGGGAAAATCTTGGTGATAACATATGGGCCTTCCCATTTTGGCTCAAATTTTCCTTTTGATTTTCGGTTAATGACAATTGGTCGTCTTACTGTAAGAACCAAATCACCCACCGAAAAGGATCGGAACTTGACTCGTTTATTAAATGCACCAGCTACTTGAGCTTGGTAAATTTCGAGTCTTTGTTGTGTCGCCAACCTACACTCGTCTAATGCTTCGAGTTCAGCTAGACGAACTTTGACATTTTCCTCGGGATCGGTGAGTTGTACTGCAACCCTAAGGGAAGGTAATTGTACCTCAAGAGGTAAGACGGCTTCAGATCCAAATACCAAGTTATATGGTGTACATCAAGTAGATGTTCGAACTGTTGTTCGATATGCCCATAATGCTTCATGCAACCTTTCATGCCAATCTCTTCTTGATTTTGACACAATCTTCTTGAGAATTTTGCATAGAACCTTATTAAATGCTTCAGCTTGACCATTCGAAGATGGATTGTAGCTTGATGAAAAACTGTGTTTGAAACCGAATTTTTCAGCCAGTTTTACCATTACTTGGTTTTTGAAATAGAGGGCATTGTCCGATATTATCTTCAAAGGAACTCCATATCGGTATATCAAATGGATTCTGATAAAGTTGGCAACTTCTTTTGCCCCCACTACTTTCAATGGTAAAGCTTCGGCCCATTTGGAGAAATAATCAGTTGCGGCCAAAATGTATTGATGACCCCGTGATGATGACGGATTTATAGGCCCTACAACATCAAGACCCCATGCATTGAAGGGCCAAGACAAGATTGTCGGATGAAGGAGTTGAGGAGGTCGATGAATGAAATCACCATGAATTTGACACGCATGACACGTCTTAGCAAAATTCATTGCGTCTTTCACCATGGTCGGCCAATAATAGCCTAGCCGTTTAACTTGATCGGCTAACTTAGGACCACCTTGATGTGCCCCACATATTCCGGCATGAGTTTCTGTGAGAATATATTTTGCTTCTTCTTTTAATAAGCACCGAAGCAATACACCATCAAAGGCTCTACGATACAATGTATCATTTTTCAACAAGAAACGCGGTGCCCGTCGTTTGATATCCACTTTCTTTTTCGCATCATCAGGTAAGATTCCATGTTGAAGATATTCAATGATTGATTGTCGCCAATCAGGGTCTTCGTCAATCTCATATACCGAGGCAACATGCACTTCTTCGGTTGAGTTGAATCGGTCTAAAGCCGATGAAAGCAAATGACGCTCCCCAATTGTGATTTGAATCTCTCTTTCATAAGGTAGTGTTAGAGATGCCGCTAATTTGGCTAGGGCATCAGCCTTATCATTTCCGGATCTTGACACATGCATTACTTCTACTTGTTGAAATTGTTGCATGAGATATTTTGCTCTTTCGTGTAAAGGAATTAAATTTGGGTGCTTTACTTCATATTCTCCATTTATTTGTCTAATGATCAATTGAGAGTCACCAAACACTTTTAATGGATCAATATGCAACTCAAGAGCTATTTCAAGACCGATGATTAGTGCCTCATATTCTGCCACATTGTTTGTGCAAGTCTCTAAAAGAGAGAAAGAATATGGAACCAAGCCGCCATAAGGAGTGATAAACACAATACCAACTCCAGATGTTTGTTTTTTCGCCGCTCCGTCAAAATATAATTGCCATGATGTTTCCTCAACCATTAGAACTTCTTCATCTGGTAGATCATATACCAATTCTTCATTGTCAAGGGTTGGATGAGCAGCTAAAAAATCAGCTATGATTTGTCCTTTTACTGCCTTTTGTGACACAAACTTGATGTCAAAAGGAGCTAATAGCATTGCCCACTTGGCTAATCTTCCAGACAATACTGCCTTTGATAAGATATATCTTAGCGGATCAGTCTTTGAGATCAAGGTGATTTGATGGGTTAAAAGATAATGTCGTAGCTTTTGAACGGCAAACACTAAAGCAAGACATATCTTTTCCATGGCAGAATAGTTGTGTTCTGCCCCTACCAAGGTTCGGCTGATATAGTATAAGGCATTTTCTTTTCCCTCATCATTGTTTTGAGCCAACATAGCCCCTAAGGACCGTTCAAGAGCCGCAGTGTACAAGATTAGAGGCCTTCTTGATATTGGTGCCATCAAAATTGGTGGATTCATCATATACCTCTTGATGCTATCCAAGGCATTTTGGCATGATTGATCCCATATAAATGGAGTATCTTTCTTCATTAACCTTAGAAATGGCTGACATCTTCCGGTCAAATTTGAAATGAAACGTCGGATGTAAGCAAGTTTCCCTTGTAAGCCCCGAAGCTCGCGGAGATTCCTTGGGGGAGGCATATTCATGACTGCCTTAATTTTATCAGGATCGATTTCAATTCCCCGACCCCGAACGATAAAACCAAGAAATTTGCCGGATGTCACACCGAAGTCACATTTGAGGGGATTCATCTTCAATTGGTGCTTGCGTAGCCTTTCAAAAACCCTTCGAAGATCATTTGGGTGATCTTCTCTTTCTTTTGTTTTGACAACTAAATCATCCACATAACACTCAACTGTGTTATGAAGCAAATCCCGAAAGATAATTGTCATGGCTCTTTGATAAGTTGCTCCCGCATTTTTCAGACCAAAAGGCATTACTGTATAACAATAGGTGCCTTGAGGTGTTCGGAAAGCTGTTAGCTCTTCGTCATGAGGATCCATTTTAATTTGATTATATCCCGAGAATCCGTCCATGAAAGACAAAGCCTTGAATCCAGTGGTGGCATCAACCAATAACTCGGTTATAGGTAATGGAAATTCATCTTTAGGGCATGCTTCATTCAAATCCCTAAAGTCCACACAAATACGGAGTTGTCCATTTTTCTTCCTCACAGGAACAATGTTGGCTAGCCAAATCGGATATTGGACCTCACGAATGAAACCCGCTTCAATAAGCTTCTTAACCTCAATATTTATTTGGACAATCAACTCGGGACGAAAGCGGCGTTGTGCTTGTTTTACTGGCTTTTTCTCTTCAGAGATTGCTAGTTTATGCATTGCCACCTTCGAGTCTAAACCAGGCATATCCTGATAACCCCAGGCAAACACATCTTTGTACTCATTGAGAAGTTCTTCATATGTTGTTTTTTCTTCATTAGTCAACAATGCACTAACAAGGACGGGTTTAGGACATTCAAGAGTGCCTAAATTGATTTCTTGAAGATCATCAACTGTAGCTTGTCCACCGTCTTCCATTTCTGTCGGTGCTGGTTGAACTGTATTGATGAAATCTTGTGAATCCTCCTCTATATCAACAGACACCATGTTTACCTCTTCTACTTCGGCATTCATGAAATCTTCATTTGGCTTTTGCACAATCAACTTTTCTTTCTTCTTTTTCTTATTGATCCTCCATTTTTTGATTTGTTTTGATTTGTTTTTAGGCCTATCAACATATTCAAGCCTTTGAAAAACAGAAGCTCTTGTTTCTCCACTTGTTGAACCGGTTTCAAGCCTATCAAATACTGTAACCCGAGATGTAGATATTTTATCTTCGAGAAACAAGCTTTGCTCCTCCGGAGTCAGTATCATAGGCTCTTCAAAACTCGCTGTCAATACACCCCCTTCGTGAGAAACATTCAAGTTTTCAATACCGTCCTCATTATAGGGGTTATATGGAGCTTTGTTTTTTGTTAAGAACTTTGAATTTTTCACTTTAACCTTGAACTTCTTGTTCATCTTCCTTGAAAGTGATTTGGAAGGAAGATTATTGGCTTCAACTCTTGACACTACCCTTTTGTTATCACTTGTTTTAACCCCGAAGGACCTTTGAATGACCAAAGTCGTTTTTGGAATAGACTGGTCAATTCTCCGTAGAGGAAAGGTGTAACTTGTCATGAGAGAGTTCATAACCTTCTCTACCGAATTCAAAGGTTTTTGGCCGGCTTGTCGTTTTTCTTTTGGTGTGTACTTAAACAACACCTTAGAACATGTATCACCTTTCTCATTCTTCCCGTTCAGAGAAACCTTTGGTGCTTGGTGAACATTATTAGTATTTTTATCATTGACAACCTTCATGGGCATGTTTGAGTTGAAACTAACCGCCTTATAAAACTTGGCATCGGCATAATTAACACTTTCTCCGTGAAAAGGGTTTGGGTCACCTCGAATAATCCTTTCATTTCCATTATCATCAGTGTATTTCAGACATTGATGAAGAGTAGAAACTATAGATTTACTAGCATGAAGCCATGGTCGACCAAGTAAGGCATTATAAGAGGTATCTGCATCTATGACATGGAACAAAGCATCTTTATAAAGATTGTCAAGAACAATCTGTAATGCAATGGTACCCATGGCTTTTTGTCCCACTTGATTGAAACCTTGAATGGTTAGCAAAGTAGGAGATAAATGTGCGGTCGTCAACCCCATTGTCCTTAGTATTCTTAATGGAAGAAGATTTACTGCGGATCCACAATCCAAAAGGATTCGATTGACCTTTGTATCCCCAATAGTGCCCGTAACATATAATGGCCGATTATGATATTCATTCCCCAATTGAAGATCTTCATCCGAGAATGTTATACAAGCCATGCATGAGGCACATTGAGTTGACGGGGATAATGAAACATCATTAACCTCCACCATTTCAATTTGATCTTTATAATCATCGGGATCCATAAGAGCTTGAATTAGGGCTTTCCTCAACTCATTTGACATTTGTAGGGCATCAAAAACACTCAAACGTGCGGGAATGCGCTTCAAGTGACTGATGACGTCATATTTTACTTTTTCTTTGTACGGAGCTTTATGAAGCGAAACCGGTACGCGAGAAGTGGATTCTTTTTGTAACGCCTCAATGCCCTCCACATTTTTCTGAGGTAGTTGAGAAGTTTCTTTATCAAGACATTCATCAAAATTTGTCACTTTTAAATGTTCATTGGAAATCAATTCTTTCTCCTTTCTTTTTTCATTGGGTTTCGGAGATAGAAGTTGACGTCCTGAACGAAGAGAAACTGCATCAACTTCTGGTTCCTCCTCTTCACATATATCGGCCCATGTGGCCATACAACATTGTGCAACTTCATTGCCCCAAAATGTCTCATCTTCCGAAGGTTCTTCATCGCCATAAAATTTCTTTGGGACAAAATCTTTTAAGGTAACCGGTACCCTCTCAGGTTGAATGTATTCTTCTTCAGAGTCAGAATTTGGCTTCTTTTCCTTCTTGTTTTTCTTCTTTTTGTTTTTCTTGTTTTTCTTTTTCTCGGGTTTTCTTCCGATCATTCTAAACCCAGGAGAACTCGATTTGTGAGTGGCTTCTGGCCGGGTCTTTCGAGTTACACAAGTTTTCCACTCAAAATCACTATCAATGTCAAGATCATCATCATCTGAAAACAGATCTTCGATATCTGAACATGTCATAATCTCATATAGAGTTGGGACCCCAGGACCATCTCTTGGCATATCAGGGTATGCCCAAACAATGCGGATATCATTGCCACCATCTACTGAAAATTGTACAGGTATCGCCATCAGAGGTAAGGAAACCGTGGGAATACCCTCATCTTCATTTGACCCAGATGGTTCTTCGAGTGTATTTGGAGTCACCAAATTATCCGCATCCACTAAGGATGTAGTATTTGATGAAGCCTTTGGAGCTACCGAGTCTTCACCTTCAATCTCGATTTCTCCTTTGTTAATCATCCTCTCAACTATATCTTTGAAGACATAACAATCTTTGATAGGGTGACTAACGATTTGGTGATAAGGACAATACTTTGGATCATTTGTCCTTCCAACTTCATTTGGCCTTTTTGACTCTGGAAGTGTAAGAAGCTTAGATGACATCAACTCATCAAAAATCCCTTGGATATCATCATCGTCAAAAGGATATTTCTTTTGCTTCCTTTCCTCAAGAGTGAGTCTTTTAATGGCATCTTTTCCTTTTCCTCTATCTTGATTTTGGGAATTATTTCCTGTGAAGATTTTATTTCCGGGTTTAATAAAGGTTGCCATAGACTCTCCCTTTTTAAATGGTCTTTTTCCATCATCTCTTTTAAGTTCATTTGCTTGAGAACGATAGGTTTTTGCATCACGCCGAGCCAATTGTCGTTCAACATTGCAAGCCTTTGAAACTAAGGCATCAAAAGAACGAGGCTCAGCACTACCAACATGCACTGCTAACTCAGGAATTAAGTTATTAGTACACATCTGGACACATGCCTCTTCACTTAGCTTTTCTGGGCATTGAAGTCTCAAGCTTCGCCATCTGGCGATAAAATCATTTGCAAGCTCATTTGACCTTTGAAAGGTATTAGCAAGATCCATAATGGATACCTTTGCCTTAGAGCTCACAAATTGAGCTAGGAATGCTCTTTGTAAATCATCCCATGTGTGGATTGATCCCGGTTGAAGTTGAGTGTACCAAGTAAATGCCGATCCCTTTAAAGATTGGACAAATTGTCGGATCAACAAAGCATCACTCAATGCGGTCTCACCACATGCTGAATAAAAATGAGCCAAATGCTCGTGTGGTGATCCATGCATTCCATCAAACTTATCAAAAGTTGGTCTTTGATAACCGGGAGGGAATGGTACCGAATCATATTGGATCGGATATGGCTTTCTATACCCGAGTACTGGAGGGTTTTGTGACACTTGGAATTCTCGGATTCCTTGAGCGATCATCTCCCTAATCTCTTGTGGGGAAACGGACGAGCTACCGCCAGGACTTTCATCATTCGTTCTTATTGGCTCATGTCGGCTAGCATTAGCTTGGTTTTCAATTTGAGCCATAAGTGTAGCTATTTGAGCTTCTCTTGCGGCTAATGACCTTTGCAAGTCTTGAAGTTGTTCCTCAACACTTGTTGTTCCGGTCATGAACACTTGCATGTTCTCAGATTCATCTTGGGTTACAACTCTCGTTGCTCCTTCCTTTGTAATAACATGTGGAAATTCCTCCTCTTGGAATAGAGAAGATAAATCTCCATACAAAGGAGAACTTGAGCTTTCTTCCGATTCTCGTTGTGGACTTGGTGGTTGTGAAGTTACTTGAGCATAAGTCGTTGACTTAGCTTTTGATCTTGTAACTGGACCATCACAATAAACAACTTGAGCCTCTTGCGAGACTGAGCTTTTAGAAACACGAAGACTTCTTTCTCTCTTTTGAGTTTTAGAAGTTTCTTCAATCACTTCATTCTCATTTGAATTTTTCTTGGCCCGTGAGGGTTTGTTGATTTTAAGTTTTGGAGCTTTTGGTTGATTACCCTCCTCGGAATAAGAAGTCATGTAGACTTGCTCAAATTTGTCCAATGTGATAGGAATTGACCCTACAAGAATTTGCCTTGCGGTAGTCATTGAAAAATTATCCATTGTATGCTTTGAGTTTAAAAGCTCTTTTGCAGCTTCACAAAGGATTGTGTTGGCTTGTTTTAAAGCCGGTGAGGAAGCTAGCTTACGAAGCGGTCCAGCGTTTCGACGGGAACCATTCTTGCGTCCCCTCCTTTTCCGAGACTTGTTCACCTTCTTCAGAGTGTTTTCAGCAGGAATACCAACAGGCGCAACATTCTTCTTGATGATTCGAATGATTGGCCTTGGGACAACCCTAGAAGAAGGCTTTGTGCCATTAAAGCTAGGAGAATTGTCATGTCCAACTTTGACATAAGCAGGTTTCCCATTGTTGAACTTGTTGTTGGGCTTTACGCCCCCATGTCCCGAAAGAGCCATGGACGACTTCGGAGTTGCATATTCCTCTAAACCTTGAAGACTCTTGAAAGAGTTCTTCAAAGGGATTTTAGCATGGATTGCATTGGGAGCAATGTCAAAGACAACCTCAAATGACTTGCGGCGGAGCCATCGTCCTCCTTGGATGACAAAGGTAGCCGGGAGTTCATTAAAGTTCACAATTGCCCTTGATGCCATTTCCTTGCAATCAAATAAGATCAAACATTAGTATATGTATAACTTAGAGATGAAAAGAAAGAAAAGGTCCCACTGGGCGTGCCAAAAATATGTTGAGTAAAAATGTACACAAATTTACAAAACGCTTTTTTATGTTTTATTCGAATACAAATTTACAAAACACATTTTATTTATTTTATTTGAGTTCGACCCTCCCTTTTTGACCTTTTGATTCTAAGTTATATAAATACCGATATTTGGTTTTTTTTTTTGGTGATTTGGGCTGCACCCGTTTTTAGACGGGTTGCCTACGTACCTCGTAAAAGAGGATCAAGCCTCACGTAGTTCCGTGCGGTGTTTTCATGCATCAGAGAATCAAAGTCCCGACCCACCTTCTAGGAAGGGTTGCCCAGACGATGATTCAAATATCATTTGCATGGTATTTATGTCTCGATCATGCATCAAAGGATTAAATTAAACCCACCTTCTAGGAAGGGTTGCTTAATTTATCCCTACTATCATGCACATGATCAAGAACAGTGATAGGTTATTTTATTTTATTTTATTTTATTTTAAAACTTGTGACTGAATTCGGTTCTTAATTTACCAAATTTCCTACGTATCCTTTATTAGGAATCAAGTCGTACGTAGTTCTTAAATGATTGGATTTTTTTGTAGTTAAACTCGACGAGCGAATGCTTTATATCGAGTTTATGAATATTTGAGAGTTTGGTTTAACTCCAAGAATTATTTTGGAGTTGATTTTATTTAGGAGGTGCGACTGAATCCAATATTGGATTTCCTACGTAGCTCGGAAAGAGCATCAAGTCATGACGTAGTTCTGGAATGAAAGATAATTTGGATTTGATTTGCGACTGTACCCGATAATATTTTAAACTTAGTATCGGGTTACCTACGTAGCCATTTGAGTGGCGCAAGTCCTTACGTAGTTCTAAATAAAGATGTTTAATTACGATACATAATCGTAAATTTATGATCCTAATTATAAGATTTTGTCTTAATGGGATCACTTTTGTAAATAACATATTTATGGGTTATTTTTTTTATAAAAGTTAATTTTTATGGGTTTATTTTATAAATAAACCAATAGTTGAATTGGAAGGGCCACCTTTCCACGTAAATTAATTTTACAGCATTAATTTACTTTGTTTTTCTTTTCTTTTTTTTTTTTTAAGAAAAATGATATGGGTCCCATTTTTCATTTGATTACTCTCTCCTACTTTCTTTTTTTTCCTTTATTTCTCATTCTTTATTGTCTTCCACAAGAAAGCATTTTATAGACATCATTGACAAAAAACTATATTTGGAAAGACAAATTTTAAGAAATATGGGAGTCCATTTACAAATGGATTAAGATTGTTGGAGGGAACCAAGGAAGAAGGCCATAGGCATAAAACGCATTTTTGTAGCAACATTTGGGAAGATTGCAACAATCGAAAGTAGTTACTTTCGATATGATTACAAGTCGGTGTAGTGGTCGAAAGTAAGCACTTTCGATCCAACTACGAGTCAATGTAGTGATCGAAAGTAGAAACTTTCTGTCCGATTACACCAATTAGCGTCTATTTGATCCTTCAACTTGGAGGTGATAATGAATAAAACATTTTTCTTGGGTTTATTTTTGTCAACCCCAAACGTGACTTGGGATAATCAAAGAACCAAGTCTCAAGAGTTTTAATCATGTAAAGATGGTGTTTGACTTCTTTCATTTTGCCCTTTATTAGCATAATGTAGTTCCTCCTAACTCCCAAATTGAACCTTTTCTTCTTTTTTTGTTGTTGCAGTAACGTATGTTTGCAACTTAGTAAAATGAAGGAAGAAAAAGACTTTTTTTTTTCTTGCTGTTTTATAGCCAAAGAAAATAGGAGCTAAAAAAAAAAATAGAGTAATTAATAACCCCTAAAGCTTTTCCACCTTCTACATTTTACACGTCTGACACATTTTTTTACCCATTTACTTCTTCTTTTCTTTTATTTGTTCTTTTCTTTAATTTCTTCTAACCATTTATTTTCTTCTTCTTCTTCTTCTTCTTTAATCACTTCTTTTCATTTCTCTGTAGAACTTAATACTCTCTTCATATCTTTGTCTCTTGCAGCAAGAGACCGGAGCAAATATGAAAAGGAAAAGCTTTAACCCGATATCGCAAGATCTAAGAAGTGAAGTGCAAGATGGTGAAGATTCGCTCTCGGCTACGATGAAAAAGAAGCGGAACTCCGTGTTTGGGCTTGAATCGATTTTGAGATCGTTCCTAGAGTTTGGATGTTTGTTAGACCGTTGTTTTGTGTTTGTATTTGTGGAGAAGAAGAACGGAAATTCCGTTATATATATTTAAACTAAGACCGAAATCAAATCGAAGTTGATTTCGATCTACATGTGATTATAGGGGTAAAAGAATTCTCTTTCAATCCCACTACGATCCGTGTCGCAATAGTGAAACCATTTGATTTCAAACATATATGCGATTTGAATTCGATCGAAACCTTTATTTTGAGATGCTAAGGCTTCTTCGTCTCCTTCGGGGTACTTCATTTCCGGTTGATGTTCTTCTTCCGTTGCTCTTCTTTTTGTAGATGGCTAGAAAGAAGACCCTCATTGTTTCTTACTCTCCATGTACAAATTGAAAGAAGGCTAGTTTGAGAATTGGAGGTTCATCTTCTTACAAAAAATGGAGTCTCCTCTCTCTGTATTTAGTTTTGCTCTTTCTTCTTTTTCTTGCTCCAGATTAGCCTCCCCTTTCTTTATTTTTAAAAGTCCTCTTCCCCACTTATACTTCAGTTGAAGAAAAGTTACGTGGTTTAGAGAAGTTATACCCATTAACCTCCCACTAACCTTTTTCTTTTATATAACTTTTTCTTTATCAAGTATATTTGTACTCAACTTGACAGAGAAGGGCTTTTTTTTTTTTATATTTTAATTTTAATTTATTAATTTAGTATAATATCAGCTAATTAGTATATTTAGCTTTCATACTAAATTGATACAGATTAGGAGTAGGCTATGTTTGAACCATAATTTTTAACGACTTAGATTCACACTTAATGTTTGTGACACATTTTATATATATAATGTGTCCGTAAATTTGATGATAAAATTTTAGCTTCATGCGAAATTTTGAGTAATTAATCATTTTTTTTATTTCATCAAATTTAAGATTTGCAAAATTTTACCCCCAAACAGGCATAATCAACTCATTCAATTTCTTTTCAATCTACTATTCGTTTAAGCATGCAATTGTCATCAAACTCAATTCACAAGTAGCGATTATCATAGAAATCATCTCAATTCCTCAGAAGCACAAAATTTTTCAAAATTTTTCAATTTTTATGGGTTTTTCAAACTCTTTTTCATGTAATGCAATAATGAAACATGCAACAATATAATGAACATGCAATGATAGTCTCGATAGAAGCAAACATAGTGAGTAAGAGTTATTACAACTTTTAGTCACACCCCACCCCATACTTGGAACAAACATTGTCCCTAATGTTCAAATAAAAGAAAGAAAAGAAAAAGAAACTCACAAAATGGCGGTGGAGCGGCTAAAGCTATCGGTCATGCAAATCATCGTCACTGCGGCGTTGGTGGAGGCGGGAATGGAGAGAAGCTAGGATCATAAAACCGCCCAAACTACTGGTGGTAGACATCTCTCATCATGTGATCGAGGTCGTCCAAGCGTCCATCTCTAGCATCGGCTCGAATCTCCAATACTCCTACTCTCTCCGAAAGACCAGTAGCCCAATCCGGCATCTGCTCATACCATCCCGGAGCATGACTGTACCACT
This sequence comes from Fagopyrum homotropicum, assembly GCA_033239125.1. NCBI lineage: Eukaryota > Viridiplantae > Streptophyta > Magnoliopsida > Caryophyllales > Polygonaceae > Fagopyrum > Fagopyrum homotropicum. The sequence goes on along the minus strand of BSWB01000007.1, from coordinate 95,015,659 downwards.
CTGGAGCGTCGGACGGTGCTGGTGCTGGTGCTGGTGCTGGTGCTGGTGCAGAAGGTGTTTGTGTAGCCCATGGAGGTGGAGCTCCATACCATGCAGGAGGTGTCTCTGCCCAAGTGGGTCTCTCACTCACACTAGCGCGGCGAGAAGACGAGCCTGAAGCTCTGGCGGGACGTGGAGAACGTCTAGGCACGTCGGGGGCCGCATCCGGCTGATCCGGAAACGTGCCAAACTCCTGCTCGGCTCCTCCTCTACCCTCAAACTGATCCCTCATCTCCTCCTCCTCAACTACGGGCGGTGGTGGGACATACGGAGGGGCTACAATCCTGTTCGCGTGCATAGCAGCGAACATCTCCTTCCAATTATGGCGTCCAACCATAATGGAGTACTCCGGTAGCCACTCAATACCCCTACCCGTCCTGCTCTCCCAAGGCATGGCCGCATAAGGCGGACCTCTATGTGTGGGGAAGATGAGACCTCTAGTCATGAAGGCATGAAGTCCTAAGGGTACGGCTGGTATGCGGGTACATGCAGAAAAATCAACTCCCAAGCTCCTAGCAAGGTGGGTAGCTATCCCACCATATCCAATGTTGCCCTTCCTCTTGTTCTTAAGCTTGCTCATAGTAGCAGCTAAGAGGCTGGCACAGTCAGCTCGGCGCCCATACAACATAGAGTATAACAGAAATAGCTCATCCATCTTGATCTTTTGGGACGTTTCCGTCCTAGGGAAGAGACACTCCGAAAGAACACGGTGAGCAATCTTCAAGGCTAAGTGATACATCAACTTAGCCTTGGTGTAAGCAGGTTGCCAGCGGTCCTCGCTGGCGTAGATCATAGCAACCTCCTCCCAAAAATCTTTGGCATAAACGCCACTAGGAAAACGACCATTGAAGGTCTCATGGAACCAAAGAAGGTTCCGAACTCACGGATGGTAAAATCATAGTTTCTTTCCATAAGACGGAAAGAAATGGTCCTATCCACATGGCTGTGCTCGAAAGACGTCACAACCTCCCTCGTAATCTCCTCATAGGCGTCTTCTCGGATAGCCGAGAAGACAACTAGTCCGGCTCTATCCAAGAGCCAAGTAAGGTCATCTGTGATGTTAAGAGGAGCTAGATCCTCTAACAATAGGTACCTAGGTCAAATCACAGGCCTCTCATGGATCCTCTCGAGTGCATCGAGGTGATCCGCATGAATGGTCGGTACTCTAGGGCTAGGAGGTGAGGGTGATGAAGGTGATGATGGAGGTGAAGGGGAAGAGGGTGGTGGTGCCCTAGAGGATGAAGAAGAAGAGGGATTACCCTTCCTCTTCTTGTTTTGGTCATTCTTCTTCTCCTTGATTCTCTCAGAAACTCTCCTCACAAAGTCCATCACTGTTCAAAATTACGGTCTGTTCTTGGTAATTCCACGGCCGTGGAACTGGCAGCGACCGTGGTTCGTCTGGTTTTTTCGCAAATCTCAGCAAACAACACTCAAACTCAGCAATCAGGCAGCCCTAGTCTAATTTCCTCCAATTTCAATCAGTTCTTCCTAAAATTTCTAGCAAAAACGAACCAAATTGACAAAGATCAAGAAGAGTGGAGAAAACCTAGGTTTTGGATTTTAAAATCCGAATTGTGCGTTCCGTGGTGATTTTCCGCTCGATTCGTTGCTTGGATCTCGTTGGTGGTTGAATTTGCTTCAATTTGGGAAGAAGAATCGTCGAAAATGATTAACGAACGAAGATTTGGGAGGAAGGGCGTGGAATCGGCGATTTTGGGTCGTGGAAGTGGTTTTGTGAAGTGTTTTGGTGAAGAACGTGGTTTATATAGTGACAGGCAAAATTTTGAAAATCACGGTCTGTCGGGGGGTTCCACGGCCGTGGAAATGTACGGAACCGTGGTTTTGGTGATTTTTCAAAGACTTTTGGAAATTACGGTCACTGTAGCTGTCACGACCGTGGTTTAGGCCGTGAAACTCTCTGTAATGCTCCAAAGTCCAAGTTTCGTCACTTTTCTTCAACATTATTCTTCCCTTTTCCTTTTCCACCGTTCCTACATCCAAAAACACGAACATACCGGAAGAAATCGAGGCAAAATAAAGAGAAAAACGTCTAAACTAAGCTAAACTATGAATTGAAAACAAAAACAAAAATGCAATACCTTGGGTTGCCTCCCAAGAAGCGCTTTGTTTAAGGCCCGTAGCTAGACCAATCTTGCACTTATTCGAGTGCGGTAGGCGCGAACTCTTCGGCTTGGAGTTCCGGCGTGTACTTCTTGAGTCGTTGACCGTTCACTTTAAAGCTTCCGCCCGCTTCATCCCATACTTCAACTGCACCATGGGGGAAAATACGCTTAATTAGAAAAGGTCCGGTCCAACGAGATTTAAGCTACCTGGAAAGAGGCGAAGCCTTGAATTGAAGAGGAGAACTTGATCTCCTTCTTTGAAGTCCTTTGGAATGATATGCTTACCATGCCAACGCTTTGCTATCTCCTTATATATCTTAGCGTTTTCATAGGTATTCAAGCGGAGTTCTTCCAGCTCATTAAGGTATAAGAGACGCTTCTCTCCCGCTTCCTTCATGCCAAAGTTCAACCACTTAATAGCCCAAAACGCCTTATGTTCCAATTCTACCGGTAGGTGACAAGACTTTCCATACACAAGGTTGTATGGTGTGGTTCCTATGGGAGTCTTGTACGCAGTTCGGTAAGCCCACAATGCGTCATCAAGCTTCAAAGACCAATCCTTCCTAGTCCTTGAAACCGTCTTCTCTAGAATTCCTTTGATCTCCCTATTTGAGATCTCAACTTGTCCACTAGTTTGTGGATGATAAGGGGTAGCGATCTTGTGAGTAACCCCATACTTAGCTAGAATAGCTTCAAAGCGCCGGGCAATGATGTGAGAACCTCCATCACTAATGATAGTCCTTGGCGTCCCAAATCGAGGAAAAATGGTCTTGTTGAAGAACTTAACCACCACCATGGCATCATTGGTGGGAGAGGCAATTGCTTCCACCCATCTAGAAACGTAATCTACCGCCAATAGTATGTATTGGTTTCCACAAGAGGATGGGAATGGTCCCATAAAATCTACTCCCCAAACATCGAAAATCTCCACCTCTTGGATGTTGTTGAGGGGCATCTCATTCCTCCTAGAGATATTACCTGTTCTTTGACAAGCATCGCAGCAAGAAACAAAGGATTGCACATCTCTAAATAAAGTAGGCCAAAAGAATCCAGATTGCAATACCTTTGCGCTAGTCTTGTTCGAACTAGCGTGTCCTCCACAAGGTAGTGAATGACAATGGCGGATGACACTTTGCATTTCATCTTCCGGCACACATCGCCGAATGATGCCATCCGGACCTCTCTTAAAGAGGAGAGGCTCGTTCCAAAAGTATTCCCGGACATCCTTAAAGAACTTCTTTCTTTGTGCGTAGGATAATCCGGGCGGTATCTCCTGGCAAACCAAATAGTTAACAAAATCAGCAAACCATGGTTCGTTACCTTTGGAGATCACATCGATGCACTCCTCAATGATGTGTAGGTGTTCGTCCGGGAAGGAGTCATCTATAGGTAGTTGGTCGTCCTCTAGATGTGTTAGGCGACTCAAATGATCCGCAACAGAATTTTCCGAACCCTTCTTGTCGCGGATCTCTAGATCGAATTCTTGTAGGAGAAGAATCCATCTAATTAGCCTAGGCTTCGCATCCTTCTTTGCAAGGAGGTACCGGTTCGCAGCATGATCCGTGTAGACAATCACCTTTGCACCTACAAGATAAGAGCGAAACTTGTCAATAGCATAGACAATGGCTAAAAACTCTTTTTCGGTAGTGGCGTTATTGAGCTGCGCTTCATCTAGCGTCTTGCTAGCATAGTATATGGCATGGGTTCGCCCTTCCTTTCGTTGTCCAAGAACAGCTCCTATAGCTACGTCACTAGCATCGCACATAACCTCAAAAGGTAGAGTCCAATCCGGAGGTTGGATAATAGGTGCTGAAATTAGAGCTTGCCGAATTGTGTTGAACGCATCTAAACATTCCTGCGAAAACTCAAAAACCGCATCCTTCATCAATAGATTAGTGAGAGGTTTTGATATTTTAGAAAAGTCTTTAATGAAGCGTCTATAGAATCCGGCATGTCCTAGAAAACTTCTTATCCCTTTCACCGAAGTTGGGGGAGGAAGCTTTTCTATGGTCTCTATCTTAGCCTTATCTACTTCTATCCCTCTATTAGAGATTAAGTGACCTAATACAATTCCTTCCTTAACCATAAATTGACACTTCTCCCAATTAAGAACTAGGTTAGTGTCCTCACACCTTTGTAAAACAAGAGAAAGGTTAGAAAGACAATCGTTAAAAGAGGAACCGTATACGGAGAAATCGTCCATGAAGACCTCCATGATTTCCTTAATGTATTCGGAGAAGATGGCCATCATGCACCGTTGAAAGGTGGTTGGGGCGTTGCAAAGCCCGAACGGCATTCTCCTATAGGCAAACGTACCCCATGGGCACGTGAATGTGGTCTTCTCTTGATCATCCGGGTGTATCGGAATCTGAAAGAAACCACTATAACCGTCAAGATAGCAAAAGTGCGAATGTTGCGCTAACCTTTCAAGCATTTGATCGATGAAGGGTAGTGGGAAGTGATCCTTCCTCGTCGCGTTGTTAAGCTTGCGGTAGTCAATGCACATCCGCCATCCCGTTACGGTTCGGGTAGAAATGAGTTCGTTGTTTTTGTTGGTGATGACCGTCATTCCTCCCTTCTTCGGAACTACTTGAACCGGACTCACCCACTTACTATCGGAGATAGGATAGATGATACCTGCATCAAGAAGTTTAAGAATTTCCTTCTTGACAACCTCCTTCATGGTCGGATTCAACCGCCTTTGAGGTTGTCTTGAAGTCCTAAAGTCTTCCTCCATTAATATCTTATGCATGCATAGGGAGGGTTTGATTCCTACTAAGTCTTCTATAGTATAACCTAAAGCTCTCCTATGTTTCCTAAGGACAACCATAAGTTTACTATGTTCATCTATTGTTAGATCGGAACTAACAATAACTGGATAAGTAGAGTTAGGTCCTAGAAAATCATACCTTAGATGTGTAGGAAGTTGTTTAAGTTCCGCTGCTTTCGGAGCCTCCAATGATTCTTGAGGAGCATCCGATGACTCCTTAGAAGTGTCTAAGGGTGTAGAGCGTGTGGGAGAAGAATCGAAAGAAGTTGAAGAAGTGGCACGATCATCCCCTTCCACGGCCAAAATTACGGGTTCATTGCACCCTCCACAGCCGTGGTTTAGAGCATGGAAAGTGGTTACGGTTGCTCTGCCTCCTCCACGGCCGTGTAACCCTCTGGAGTGAGCCACGCTTTGGGTGGTGAGATCCACGGCCGTGGAATATAGCGTATGGCCGTGGATTCTCACGTTTTCTGCCTCGTCGTGGAGCTTCTCAAATTCCACTTCACCCACTTCTTCTTGTGCTTCTAAGGCTTCAATTGCCTCATTGCACTCCTCTTCTTCCCCTACATTCGTTAGACTCATAGTGATAACCTTTTGCAAAGGATCTTTGAAGAGAATAACACTTACCTCCTCTCTAGACAACCCTTCTTCATCTTGGATATTGAATATATCCTCATCAAAGATTGGCTCCTTCACTAGAGTGGAAAGAACAAACTCTACCTTCTCTTCTCCTATGTCAAAGGCGAGTCTAGCATTCTTGCAATCGACTATGCAGCCGGAAGTTGCAAGAAACGGTCTTCCGAGTATGATCGGGACCGGACTATCTGCAGGAATGTCAAGCACAACAAAATCAATGGGAACAAAGAATTTACCTAGCTTGAGTGGGACGTCTTCTACAATACCGACGGGGCTAGTGATGGATCGATCCGCCATGTACAACGTCATCTTCACCGGTTTAGGGTCGCCTAAACCGATCTTCCTACATAATGCAAGTGGTATGATGCTCACACTTGCTCCTAAGTCACATAATGCATCATATGTGACATCTCCCACTCCTATGGGAATGCAAAACGACCCCGGATCCTTTAGCTTGGGGGGCATTTTCGCCTTCATGGTCTTGATGAGATCCGAAGAATCCGAACTCATCTTAACCTCACCGAAATCTTCTAGCTTCCTCTTGTTGGAGAGGAGCTCCTTTAAGAACTTGCCATAAGCCGGCATACCTACAATAGCATCAATGAAGGGTATATTAATATACACCTTGCTCATGAGTTCTATAAACTTACCAAACTGTTTATCTAGGCGTGCTCTCGCTCTAGATTGAGGGAATGGTAGGGGAGGTTTGTAAGCCGGAGGAGGGACATAGACATCTTCCTTCTCCTTCCCCTTCTCTTTGTCTTTCTCAACGGGGACTTCAACAAACTTAGGCTGCGGATCGGTGGTAGTCACTCCGCTCCTAGTTGTGATTGCCATCACCCTTCCCTTAGGGTTGTCCTCCGTCTTTCCTGGAAGTTTTCCTTGATTCCTAGGAACTTCCTCCGCATGGTTGAACATTTGGTTTTCCAAAACCTTTTGGGCTTTATCAACCTTAGAAATCTGATCATCAACCTTAATGATGCGGTTCTCCAAACCTTGAAGCTTTCCCAAAATCGTTTCCAACATGGGATCGGGCTTCTCCTTCCCCGAAGTGTTTCCTCCATTAGATGTTTGCCCCTGGCTTTTCAAAGGAGTAGAGGAAGAGGAAGGTGGAGTTAGTGATTTCGAATTGGAAGGATAAGAGTTACCGGAATTTTGTTGATTGGAGCGCCAATTGTTGTTGTTTGAACCCCTATTGTTGTTCCAATTGTTGTTGTTCCGGTTATTGTTATTGCCATTCCAATTGTTCCGGTTGTTGTTACGGTTGTTGTTGTTGTTGTTGTTGTTGCGGTTTGTGTTCTCACCGCCATTGTTGTTGTTGCCCAAATAGCCAACATCCTTGCCTTGTTGCTTTGGAAAGCTGGTCTTGATTGCCTCCTTCAACTCTTTGATCTCATTGTTGAGGGAGACAATCTGATTTTGAGCTTCATGTGTGAGCTTTGCTTCTTGCTCCACATGATTTCCCTCTACCTTTCGGTGGGAATACTTCTCTATGACTCTTGCTTGCTTCTCAATGAAGTCCCAAGCGTCATCTTCTCTCATGTCCATGAATGTTCCACATAAGAGGGATTGGAGGTTGAATTGTGTCCCCGCATCCAGCCCCTTATAGTAGATCTCCAGCAATGCAAGCTTGGATATGCCATGATGAGGGCAATCCAATAACAAGTCCTGAAACCTTTCCCATGATTGAAACAAACTTTCGTTAGACTTCATGGAAAATGCATTGATCTTACCTCTAAGTTCCGCCGTTTTGGATGGCGGAAAGAATTTGGTGAGGAACTCCACGGAGAGGTCTTCCCACGTGTCTAGTTTCCCACTAGGAAGAGCTTGGTACCAAGACAACGCTTTCCCCTTCAAGGAGAAGAAGAAAGACTTGAGTTTATAGTTGTTGGTAGTAGCGTTCTTCGGCCTCATTGTCTCCATCATACACTCAAAGTTTTGCAAGTGTTGGTGTGGAGATTCAGCGCTTGTTCCGCCAAATTGGTTTTGGCGAACAAGAGTAATAACTTGAGGGTTGAAGCTAAACCCTTGCACGTCATCAGAATTAAAGTTCACGCCCAAACGGCGCGGTTGTTGTGTTGGATCCATCCTTTGGCCAAGAGTTCTTGGCTCATCATCTACACGTTCGATCCTCGCATTCCTAGGTGGCACACGACGATAAGCAGCTCCCCGTGGATGGAAAGGATTCACATTGATCGTGGGATCAATTTCCTCTAGCGGTGGCATGGAAGAATCACTATCATCAGCGGATGAATGACTTCTTCTTCTTGATCTTGATGCCCTTCTTGAGGATTTCTGGCTCCCCTTATTCTTAAGGTTTCTTATTTCTATCCTCATCTGGAACATCATATCTTTTAGATCGTTAACTTCAGATTGATGACGATCCATTTCATCCCGGCAAATATTCTCATTCCATTGGAGTTGAGCTTCTTTCTCCGCTAACTCCGCTTGAAGATCACGTTCGTGTTCTTCAGCCATCTTCTTTTCCTTGCGCTTTTGCCTTAAAGTTCTTTCAAGCTCTTGATCAAGAGGTAAGAGGTCCTCGGTGTTCCTAAACCTGCGCATGCACTCAAAGAGATATCAAATAACAAGGGAGAAGCTCCCAAGCTTGACAACCGAAAACCGAATTCGGCCTAGACCAAATCCCCGGCAACGGCGCCAAAAACTTGTTCGCCACTTAGCGTGCATGCAAATAAGCTTTAAATTTATAAAACTAGAATCAAGCAAGCGAACCGCAGTGTACGGATTGACGTAGTTAAGCAAGAATTCCAGAGTATCGAACACAGGGATTTGGGGGGTTAAATCCAGTTGTAGATTATCAAGCGAGTAAATGTAAGAGCTTTTCAAATTATTGGGAAAACAACAATCCTAAAGATCCAGGAATCCAGCTGTGGCAATCGATTCAAGATATACTAATGATATAAGGACAGAGTTGAGATATGCAAAGGTATGCTAATGTAAGGTAATCGTAGGGTGAAGTTCCAAAAACCTTATATGACTCACCTACAAGAAACTCTCCATACAGGTTGTTGAGGCTTCAATATAGAAAGATTCTAAAGGCAAGAATTAATGTCAAATACCCAAACTTGTAAGCCAAGGATCAAGACTAACTAAACCGATTGAGGTTGTGACACTCACAATCGAGGTAGAGGTTGTTGAGGCTTCACTACCACCTAGAAAAGGCAAGTCTAAACTAAGTTAAAGCAAATCTTTAACTTTGGATTAAAGTAAAAGCAAGTCCGTAACATAACACAAAATTACGGCTAGTTCTTGAGTTCCACGGCCGTGGAAGCTCAAGAACAGACCGTGGATTAGGGTTCGTCGGCGATTCTCTCTAACTCTCAGGGTCCAATCTGTTTACGATCGATCTATCATCATCTAAGCCACAACTATCAACCCTTCACCTTAGAATCGTTAAGGGTTTTTAGCTAACAACAGTCATATTGATATCAAATTCAAGAATTAAAAGATTTAAAGATGAAAACTTCCGAAAACCTTCAATAAACTTCAAACCAATCTCAAAGTCACAATCAAGAACAAATATCGTCACTCGATTCGGAATAGAACAAACAAACACAATCTTAGATAAGAAGGAAGAACGGGATGTCAATCCGTCTTCTAAATCAAACCTAAGCAAGAAGCGAAATCTCCTTGCGAACAATCTTCCAAATCTTCGATCTTCCGTCAATCCGGAAATCGCCAATAGCAATGCGCCAAAATCTCTCAACAAAATCTCCGCCAAATGCGAAACTAGGGCAAAAGCAAGGTGTAAGCGAAGGTGCGTCTAAGCAGAGGTGACGGAATCTCTCTTCGTCCGTCCTTTTATAGTGTAAGATAGAATATCGGCCCGGCCCAATTACGTAGGAGATCGTGGCTTAAAATATGGCGAAAAAGATCGCTAAGATCACGGTCGTGGAAGGGTTCCACGGCCGTAATTTAGAGCGTGGAAATCAACACGGTTTGAACCATCTTCTCCACGGCCGTAGAAGTTGCTGGAATGAACCACGCTTCCTTAGCCATGGTTGCACGGCCGTGAAACTGAACGTGGAAAGTAATACGGCCGTATTTTAGAGCGTGGTTTAGGGCAAGAACGTGATTCTTCCCTAGCCTCGTGCATTCCTCAAGTTGGCATTCCCTTAGCTCCTAGAAATGCCTTTAATCCATGGACATTGCTCAACAACTCCATCTTTGCTCGATTCCGTTCGGAAATAGCTCTCAATCACCTATAATCAACATAAAGCTTGTGTAGATCTCTATATCGACATTATAGACAAACTAGCTCACAAATGCATCTATGCTCAATCAATGACTATCAATATGAATCAAATACACTTAGAAAACGTGCCTAAAATATCACAATATTTCATGCTAACAGAGAGTGAGCGGGCAGTGAGAGAGGGTGGCGTAGGCGTGTTTCGACTGGTGGCTAGCTGTCGGAGCTGGCGCAGGGGCGTCGGAGAGGGTGGTTGGGTGGTAGAGGGCGCAGGGGCGTGAGAGAGTTTCTGAAGGAGAGGTGTTTAGGGAGTATGTGTGTTTGGTGAAGAAGGTTGGTGGGTGGTAGGTGTAGGCGTTTTTCGAGATCCTATTATTTTTTTTTCTTTTCTGGGTAAACCCGCAGGGGCGGGGTCTGATACCGCAGGGGCGACAACAAGGGAGAGGAGCGCGCAGGCCCAGCGCCGGGGGCGACACTGGGAATTTGTGTCAATGGTGGCCGCCGCAGGGGCGTGAGGATGTCACCGCGGGGGCGGTGACAAGCGTGTTGCAGGCGCAGGCCAAGCGCCGGGGGCGGTGTTGACCTGAGTGTCACCGCAGGGTCGGTGTATCAAACCGCAGGGGCGGGTTTTTTGACAGAAGCTCCTCTTCTTATTCCTTCGGGTTGCCTCCCGAATTAGCGCCTTTGTTTTACGTCGTTGGCTCGACGTAAGATCTCTACTTCTCTGATTGTGCCTCCTCTAGTACCATCTCGTCAATCGGATCGTCCTTGACTCCTTCAAGGTAAAGCTTTAGCCTTTGGCCGTTCACCTTAAACACCTTGTGCGTCTGCGGGTCATAGAGATCCACAGCCCCGTGAGGGTATACTTCGGCTAGTATGAACGGCCCTGTCCATCTTGAACGTAGCTTACCTGTAAAGAGTTTTAAACGGGATTGGAAGAGAAGTACCTTATTACCTACCTTGAAGTCCTTCCGGAGGATGTTCCGGTCATGCCATGCTTTGCTCTTTTCTTTGTATGTGGTAGCATGGTCATATGCATCTAGCCTTAGTTCCTTCAACTCTTGCAATTGTAGTTTTCGGAATTCTCCTACTTCTTCTATGTTCATGTTGCACTTCTTTACCATCCACCAAGCCTTGTGCTCTAACTCCACCGGTAGGTGACAAGCTTTCCCAAACACGAGCCTAAAAGGAGACATTCCGATGGGAGTTTTGTAGGTTGTCCAATATGCCCATAGGGCGTCGTTTAGCCTTGTATTCAAATCCTTCCGCCCGAGAGAAACCGTCTTGTCAATGATGCTCTTTATTTCCCGGTTGGATACCTCCGCTTGGCCGTTTGTTTGAGGATGATAGGTTGTTGATACTCGTAGGTGAACATGGTACTTCTTAAGGAGAGCCGTGATCGTCTTGTTGCAGAAGTGGGTACCCCTATCACTGATTAAGGCTTTCGGAATTCCAAATCTAGCAAAGATATTTTCCTTAAGAAATGCTGCAACTACTTTTGAATCATCAGTTTTGGTGGCCTTTGCTTCCACCCACTTGGAAACATAGTCCACCGCAAGAAAAATATATGTATTCCCGAATGACGTAGGAAATGGCCCCATGAAATCAATTCCCCAAACGTCAAATATTTCACAAAATATAAGAGAGGTTTGGGGCATTTCATGTCTCCTTGAAAAATTTCCCACCCTTTGGCATCTATCACACACTTTACAAAACGCAAAAGCGTTCCGAAAAATGTGTGGCCAAAAGAAACCGGCATCCAAAAATTTTCTTGTTTGCTCCAAAGTGCCCCCCCCCCCCCCACATGCTTCAGAATGACATAAAGTTAGGATGGATTGTACCTCATTGTCCGGAATGCAACGCCGGATCACTTGATCACTACAATGTGTCCAAAGGTAAGGATCGTCCCAAACGTAGTGTCGAACCTCAGCTTTGACTTTCTCTCGTTGTGCCTTGGTGAAGTCTGGAGGATACTCTTTCCTGACAATGAAGTTCACAATGTCAGCAAACCAAGGCTTAAAAGATTGAAGCTTAAGACAAAACTCTGTCGACAATTCCGCAGGGGCGCCTAGATAGAGCCGCAGGGGCGGCTGATGTGAGGCGCGGGGGCTATTACACAACAGAGAGTTGTGTAAAATGTATCGTCTGGAAAGCTTCCAGCTATCTCTCTTTCTTTTCCTGGTTCTTCCTCCTCTTGCACTAGTCTGCTCAAATGATCTGCCACCAGGTTCTCAGCTCCCTTTTTGTCCCTTATTTCTAGGTTAAATTCGCTTAGAAGGAGCACCCAACGGATTAATCGTGGTTTCGCCTCCTTCTTTGCCATGAGGTACCTAAGGGCTGCATGGTCAGTGAAAATAATTACCTTTACCGCAAGTAAGTATTGCCTGAACTTCTCCAGGGTAAAAACTATTGCCAACATCTCCTTCTCGGTGGTGGAGTAATTCCTTTGTGCTCCATTTAGTGTCATAGACGCATAATGGATCACATGAGAGGCCCTTCCGTCTTTTTGTCCTAAGACATCTCCAACAGCGTAGTCACTGGCGTCACACATGATTTCAAAAGGCTTTTTCCAATCCGGAGAACGGATGATTGGAGCGGTGGTGAGACATGACTTCAGAGTGTCGAAAGCCTTCTTGAAATCCTCGTCCACTATAAAGGTTACATCTTTCTTGAGCAATTCACACAGGGGAGCTGAGATCTTTGAGAAGTTTTTGATGAATCTTCGGTAGAAACCTGCATGGCCAAGAAAAGATCGGATTTCCCGAACATTAGTAGGATAAGGTAAATTTTGAATAACATCAACTTTTGCTTTATCTATCTCTATCCCTTTTGAGGATATTACATGTCTTAGCACAATTCCTTGTTCGACCATGAAATGACATTTTTCCGAATTAAGAACTAAGTTGGTTTCAACACATTTTTCAAGAACAAGTTTTAAATGCCCTAAACATGCGTCGAAACTGTCTCCATGGATGGTGAAATCATCCATGAAGACTTCAATGAAATTTTCTATGTATTCGGAGAAAATACTTATCATGCACCGTTGGAAAGTGCCTGGCGCGTTGCAAAGTCCAAAGGGCATTCTGCGATATGGAAAAGTGCCAAATGGGCAAGTGAACGTCGTCTTCTCTTGATCTTCTGGTGCGATGGCTATTTGGAAATAGCCCGAATATCCATCCATAAAATAGTAATATTTATGACCTGCAACACGTTCCAACATTTGATCAATAAAAGGTAATTGAAAATGGTCTTTTCATGTTACCTTATTGAGCTTGCGGTAGTCAATGCAAACTCTCCATCCAGTTTGTGTTTTGCTCGGGACCATCTCTCCATGTTGATTTTCCACCAAGGTGATGCCTCCCTTCTTTGGAACCACTTGGGTTGGACTAACCCAAGTACTATCCGAGATAGGAAAGATCATGTCCGCTTGGAGGAGTTTCAACACTTCCTTTTTGACCACATCCATCATTGGTGGGTTCAACCTCCTTTGAGGTTGCCTAGAGGGCTTGGCTTCGTCCTCAAGTAAAATCATATGCATGCAAGTGGAAGGACTTATCCCCTTGATGTCCGCAATAGTCCATCCGAGGGCCGTCTTGTGCTCCTTTAGTACGTTTACCAACTTATCTTCTTGTACGGTGGTCAACTTATTGGAGATGATCACCGGCAAGGTATTGTGTGCTCCAAGGAAAACATACTTGAGGTGTGACGGAAGATCCTTCAATTATATTTCCGGTGCCTGCACTATGGACGGAACAAGCTTTTCGCTTGGGGTTAGTAAAGTGGGCCCAATGGCCAAATTGGAGATAGGTAGCCTTTTATGCCCATCTAATTGGGCTAGGACCTCTTTCATGCTAGATGTTAACACATAATCTGATTTGAAACCATCAATGTCATGCTCAATCACATTGCTTAATTCATCCACATCAGCGTTATCAAAAACATCTTGCACAAAAGGTTCAACAATGTCAATAGCACATAGAGAATGATCATCACTAGGAAATTTCATTGCATCATAAATGTCGAATTCCACTACTTCTCCATCAAACTTCATGGTCAATTTACCACTAACATAATCAATTTTAGTCCTAGCCGTTTTTAGAAATGGCCTTCCTAACAGAATGGGTGCAGCATGTGAGTCATTTTCCATATCCATTACAAAGAAATCAGTAGGAAAAATTAGGTTATCTACCATCACTAATACATCTTCAATTATCCCTTTTGGGTACACATTAGATCTATCAGCAAGTTGTACTACAATCCTAGTTTCCATTAGTGGCCCAAGGCCAAGTGATTTGTCAATTGAATATGGCAAGACATTAATAGAAGCACCGAGATCAAGCATTGCTTTGTCAAAGCGGGTTTCCCCTATAACACAAGGAATGCTTACCATTCCCGGATCGCTGCATTTCTTGGGCATTCTCCTTTGGAAAACTGCCGACACATGCTCACTCACTTGCACTTTCTGTTTCCCCTTTAGCTTTTGATTTCTCTTGATAGTGCAAAGTTCCTTCAAAAAACAAGCATACTTAGGGATGCTTTTCACCAGTTTAAGGAGAGGAATGTTTACCTTGCATTTAGAGAAAGTCTCAAAAAGGTCTTTGTCCTCTATGATTCTTCGCTCCTTTAATGCTTCAGGAAAAGGAGCTGGTGGCTTTTCGGAGTACAGCGGTGGAAAGTTTGGTCGGACGTAAGTATCCTTTTCAACAGGACCTTCTGTTGTGTTTTCCGCAGGGGCGTCAGCTTGAAGGCGCAAGGGCGGCTCAGGGGCTGTCACCGTAGGGGCGGGGGCAACCAGCCGCAGGGGCGTCCTTCCTTCGGGGCTTGGCGCAGCTGCAGCCGCAGGGGCGGCTGTAGGTGCTAAAGTAATGACAGAGGGTTCGCTTTGTGGCTCTTTCGTTGGTTCTTGTCGAATTTGCTTCCCACTCCTTAATGTTAGGGCACTAACATTCTCCTTGGGGTTTATAAACATTTGGGAAGGCAATCCCTTGGAAAGCCTTGATTTGGTCCTTGAAATACCTTCCGCCATTTGACCAACTTGCTTCTCAAGGTTCTTGATGCTTAATTCTGTTGTTTGGACATGAGTAGCAAAGTGCTTAGTTAAAACCTGCAACATATCTTCAGTTGAGTGATACTTACCTTGGTGGGGCTGCTGTTGTTGGTTTTGTTGATCCCTCCAACGAAAAAATTTTGTTGGTCACGCAAATTTGGCATGAAATTATGTGCATAGGGATCGTTCCTAGGTCTTTGTTGTTGTGGTTGTCCATAACCCATTGCGTTTACTTCAACATCGTCATCTTGAACTTGTGGACACATGTTCGTTGGATGATATGGGTCAACACAAACTCCATAAGCTTTTAGCTGTTGCGGTGTTCCCATAAGTGTTAGCCTCTTCACCATTTCCTTCAATTCCGCTAGCTCGGTGGAAATCTCGCTCTTCCCGGAACTCACGGCATGAACTTCTTTCTTAGCCGGGGTCCTTCCAAAGTTCCGAGTCCCTTCCGCTAGTTCCTGTATCTTTTCCAAAGCAAGGTCAGGAGTAGAGTTAAGAATATTACCTCCGTAAGCCGCATTGATGATCCTCCTTTCATTGTCTAGCAAGCCATTGTACAAGTACAAGACTAGATCTTGAGTTGAATATCCGTGGAAAGGACAGCTGGATCGGAGGCGTGCAAACCTTTCGAAGTACTCATAGAGAGTTTCGGTTGCCTCTTGCTCAATGTTGCTTATAGCTTTCTTCAAGCTATTGGCCTTTTTAGGTGAAAAGTATTTCTCCAAAAACGCTTTGTGAAGGTTTTCCCAAGTGTCAATGCTCCCAGATGGAAGGTGGTAATACCAATCATCCGCCGAATCCTTGAGTGTGAAGCCGAATGCCCTCATCTTGATCTGTTCTTCGGTAATGTTGGTCGGCTTCATGCTCATACAAACGGTGTGGAACTTCCCAAGGTGCTTGATGGGGTCTTCACCACTTAGCCCATGGAAGGATGGAAGTAAGTGAATGAGGCCCGGTTTAAGCTCAAAGTTGACTCCTTCCCCTAGTTCCGGTATGGCTACCGCAAGAGGGTTTCGAGCCAAAGTGGGCTGCGTAAGTTGACGAAGAGTACGGTCAGCCATCTCTTGTTGTAGTTGTTGTTGTCTTCGTTGCCGGATGTGCGTCCTCTCAATTTCGGGATCAAAAGAAGCAAAGCCGGAATTAGTAGCACGGGTTTGAACCATAAAATGGTTCAAACCAATAATCAATAATAACAATAAAACACAAAAACTCCCCGGCAACGGCGCCAAAATTTGACCGAAGGTATTTCTATGGTAGTCTATACCCAATCAAAAGTAAATCCCGACTTAGCAATAAGAACAAGTATAGTGATTAAGTAAGGGTCGAACGCAAGAGAGTTGAGGTGTTTTAGATGCAATTATTGATTATAATGACAAGTGACACAAGGGGGGGAGGGGGTTGGTTGAATTGATGCACAAAAACTTATGAAAACGATGAATACGACAAGTAAGACAATAATGGGTGAATCTACACTAGGTTGATTCTAAGCATGCAATTGCTACTTTGGTGTATTCCTTTTACAAGTTTTTAAGTAATCTTCCGTCTCGATCATACATATGTGTTGAGCCAACCGGCATCAACACAACTTAACCTATTAAAGTTCCGTAAACCTACAAGAACAAATAATAAGTTAGCATTCAAACAAAGACAAAGGGATATAAAGAGAAGATTAAAACCGTTAAACTTATCTTTATATTTGTGTTCCTTTTCTTTAAGTAATTACAACCCGTTATTACTTAAAGTTGCTACTAGATTAAAGACCCGAACCCGGAACCTATTAATCCTAGTTGTTTACATGCACTTTAGAACCTAAGGTGATCAATCTCAAGTAATAGTTAACATACAAATAAACCATGAAGATCAAGGAAACACAAAGCATTACTAAATAAAAACTTATATTAAAAGAACTTACAACCAAAGCAACAAAGCAACTTCAAACCAACCCAATGTAGCAAGGGAGTTAGCAACTCATTACAATGAAAAAACTCAAGTCTAAAATGAATTTTTGTGAGGAAAAGCATGGATAATTCTAGCAATCAGCCATGGACTATTTATACTACAAAAGACACTAAACTAGGAGTAAATAGCCGGCCTAAAACAGTCACCTTTAATGCCATAAAGGTGGTGTAAACAGCCGGAGTAAAGCTTTTGGCGTTACACCGCAGGGGCGGCCTTTAGGACCCGCAGGGGCGGTTTAGGCAGAATCGGTTGATCTTCTTCATAACCGCTGGGGCGGCTACACAACTCCGCTAGGGCGGATCTTTAATGCTCTTCAACGTCTGACCTTTCGCCTTCCTGACGTTTCTGATGTCAAGGCGCAGGGGCGCCTTAAGGCCAACGCAGGGGCGGTGACACAGACTCTTCACCTTCCAGCTCCCAAGGCGAGGCGCTGGCGAGGCGCAGGCAAGACGCAGTGGGAGGCGCAGGGGAGCTGGTCTTCGTCTTGTCCGGGCAAGTCACCGCAGGGGCGCCGATGGGTGGCGCCGGGGCGGTGATCTGCATCTTGGCCGGCGTTGGTGAAGGTGTTGGGAGCACTTCAGTGGAAAGTGTCACCTGCTGGGGCGGTTGCAAGGGCCCGCGGGGGCGGTGGAGCAACAGAAACTTTGCCTCTTGATGGATCTTTACTTTTAAGTGCTTATAACTCCTTCCTTAGCTTCTTTTGATCTTCTTCTTCTGGACCAAGGAGTTAGTAGCATAAACCGACACTAATGTAATAAAAAGACTCTAAAAACTACCCTAAATGATAGTGATTCTATCACCTATCAAGATTCATAGCGGTCCCATCCGTCTAGGAAATCATAATTGGTAAGTGGACTTCTTCATCATGTACTTAGTACATGACGAAGTCATTCTAGGGATGGACTGGATGGACCGGCATGGTGTGGTTCTGGATATCAGTAGGAGGATCGTGACGGTCACTACCGAGGGTGGGCATGTTGAGATTTTATGAGGATGAGACCTCAGAAAGACCGGTATGATTATCAGCGCCGTCAGAGCGGAGATGTTGATTGGTCAGGGGTGTGAGGCCTTTTGGTGTTACACCATGAAGGAGAGTAAGAGCCCGACTTTAGAGGAGATTCCAATGGTAAGCGAGTTCACCGACGTGTTTGGTGAGCCATCAGGTATGCCACCACAGAGGGATGTGGATTATAGCATCGAGCTGGAGCCGGGTACGAGACCAATCTCTAGGGAACCTTACCACATGACGCCTATCGAGTTGCTTGACTTGAAGAAATAGTTCAAGGAGTCAATTAATAAAGGCTTCATTTTCCCTAGGGTCTCTCCATGGGGTGCAACAGTCTTGTTTGTGAGGAAGAAGGACGGTTCGATGAGGTTGTGCATAGACTACAGAGAGTTGAACAAGGTGACTATCAAGAACAAGTATCCATTTCCCCGCTTCGATGACTTGTTAGACCAACTACATGGTGCTATTGTGTTTTCCTGGATTATTTTGAGGTCAAGGTAAGTTGAGGTGAGAGAGTAGGATGTGCATAAGACGTAATTCCGTACCAGGTACGACACTACAAGTTTGTAGTGATGCCATTCGGACTGACGAATGCACCTGCCGTGTTCATGGAGTTGGTGAACGGCATCTTTATCAACTTCCTAGAGCAGTTTGTGGTGGTCTTTATAGACGAGATCCTAGTGTACTCTAGGAGCAAAGAGGAGCATGGAGGACATCTGAGGATGGTGTTTCGAGTCCTATGGGATAGAGAGTTGTACGTTAAGCTTTCTAAGTGTTAGTTCTGGATGCCTGAGGTTGCATTCTTGGGTCACGTAGTTACCGCCGAGGGGATCAAGGTTGATCCGACGAAGATTGAGTTTGTATCTTCTTGGTTGCCACTTAGAAATGTTAAGGAAGTACATAGTTTTTTAGGCTTAGCGGGTTATTACTGTAGGTTTGTGGAAGGATTTTCAGTGATTGCTTGACCGTTCACCTTCCCATTGAGGAAGACCACCCGGTTTGTGTGGTTTGAGCCGTTTCAGTAGAGTTTTGAGGAGCTGAAGAGGAGGTTGACTTCTGCTCCTATCCTAACTCAACCTGAGGGCATAGATGATTTTGTGGTTTATAGTGATGCATCCAAGTTGGGATTAGGATGCGTGTTGATGCAACGAGGTAGAGTCATTGTGTTCGCGTCTAGGCATTTGAAGTCATATGAGGAGAACTATCCGACTCATGACCTCGAGTTAGTTGCGGTAGTACATTCCCTGAAGATCTGGCCCACTATCTATATCGGGCGACATGTCATATCTTCACATACCATAAGAGTTTGAAGTACATATTCACTTAGTGGGAGTTGAATAACTGCCAGAGGAGGTGGCTGGAGCTGAGTAAGGATTTTTGATTTGGAGATAATGTACCATCCGGGGAAGGCAAATGTGGTCGATGATGCCTTTAGCCGGAATACGCCTCGAGAGAAGGCGATAGCTCGACTGACGTCTCAACCTCAGTTCCAGAGAGATCTAGCTTGGCTAGAGTTGGATATCCAACTCCCTGATACGGACAATCACTTCTCCACTTTGGAGTTGTTACCTGATTTTTTGGGAGAGATCCGATAAAAGCAAGAGAGTTTTCTGACACTGATGAAGATCCGAGACAAGATGTCTCGAGGAGAGGGACCGCAGTTTACCGTAGGTGCTAACGGGGTGATGAGACGCCATGAGCGTGTATGTGTACCGTCGGATAGAGAGCTAATGCATAGGATCTTAGAGGAGGCTCATACTTCACCTTACTCAGTGCACCCTGGTGCGAGTAATATGAATCAAGACGTGAGACATTCTTTTTGTTGGGTGGGCTGAAGCCCGATGTGGCTAGATACGTAGCCTAGTGTGCGACTTGTCAACAGGTCAAGATTGAGCACTGCATGTCAGGAGGAGAGCTCCACCCACTACCAATACCGCAGTGGAAGTGGGAGGACATCACCATGGGTTTTGTCACCGGCTTGAGGCCGATCCGGAGTTTTGACGCCATATGGGTGATAGTAGATCGTTTGACGAAGATTGCACGTTTCGTCCTATTAAGAAAACGTGACCGTGAGTTGGTTAGCAAAGGAGTTCACTAGGCAAATAGTGAGACTCCCTGGGGTACCGAAGACCATTGTCTCAAACAGAGATGGACGGTTTACCTCGAGGTTTTGGAAGCAGGTGCATGCCGCCTTAGGTATGAGCTTGCACTTCACAACAGCGTACCACCCGCAGATAGACGGTCAGTCTAAGAGGACTATTCAAACCTTGGAGGACATGTAGAGAGCATGAATGCTAGATTGGGAATAAGTGTGTCCAGATCACCTTCCTTTGGTTGAGTTTTCACACAACAACAGTTGACACGTGTCGATTGGGATCGCTCCATATGAGGCATTGTATGGACGGAGATGTTGTACACCTCTATGCTGGGATGAGCTGTGCAGCGTTAATGGAGTATCTCCTAAGCATATACAAGATGACATGGCTCGATTAGCCTTGATACAGGAGCATATGTTGGAAGCACATAGTCACTAAAAGTCCTATGCGGACAAGAGACGCCAACCTTTAGAATTCAGAGTGGGAGCTCAAGTCTGGTTGAGAATATCACCGACGTGAGGCGTCGAAATTTTAGACATTAAGGGGAAGCTGAGTCCCCGATATGTCGGGCCTTTCAAGATCTTAGAGCGGGTCGGAGAGGTTGCGTACCGACTAGCCTTATCACCGAGACTTTAGGGTGTTCACCCGGTCTTTCATGTGTCTAAGTTGAGAGAGTACATACCGTACTCGAGACACGTCATCAGTTACGAGGACCCGGTGGTCGAGTCGGACCACACCTTTGTAGAGCATCCAGTAGTAGTCCTAGGTAAGGGTACGAGACGCTTACGATCGAAGGACATACCAATGATGCGAGTATAATGGTCTAGACGAGGAGCCGATGAGGCTACTTGGGAGACGGTGAATAGTATAAAAAGGAGCTATCCGGAGTTCTATGTTGAGTTATCTGTGGATATAAAGATTGTCGGGTTAGTTCACGGATCCTTTCTTACGTGCGTATTATGTTGTGATTTCATGCTTTCATGTTTATGTGATGTATGATCATGAGGATCTTGTTGTAATGTTTGAGTAAAGTATCTGTATAGTTTAGAAGGATGATGCCTTCTTGAGAGATTGTTGTTATACCTTGGGGGTAAGACCTAGAGGATTGACGTTAATCTAAGTTTTGGGATGAAACTTGTTTTTAGGGGGGCTAATGTAACAACAGGAGTTTTGGAGACTCAAGAGGAGTCACCGCGGGACCGCGGCATGTTGGCTTCCCGCGGGGGCGGCCCGCTGTCGTGCCGAGGCGGGTGCGACCACTGTTGCCCGCGGGTGTGGGTAAATAGTAGATGGCGATTTTTGCGGTTTTTAACCTTCGGGATCTATTTTCTTTTTTTATCTTATCTTCTTATCCTCTCTTTTTCCTTTCATTCTTTGAACCGTCTTTCCAGAACCCTAGCCGCCCTAGCCTCGTCGTACACGTAATTCTTGGATATTCTTCTCTTATCTTCTCCTCTTCAACAATTCTTCCTTTCATTCTCTCTTGTTAATGCCAACAACGTTGTTGATTGTCCGTCGGCCTTCTTCAATCGAACAACATGATTGCAGCAAGTTAGGGCGTCGTTGTTGCACGTAGGAACAGCCGGCCAACCGTCTTGAAGTAGAGAAGGGTAAGAATCATCCATTCTCTCTCCCTACACATCTTGTAGATACTTTGGGGATTGATGTGTGTGTGAACTTCACTTGTAATACCAGGAAGGAAGTAAAGACAATATCTTGCATTGTGGGGTTGAGGATTTACATCAGAGCTTGGAGGTTATTGCGTTTGCACTTGTCGCCGCAGTCACGCCTGTAAGTTGTCACTGCCCCCGCGTCCATAGACCACCGTGGTCGAGACGTCTCG
Organism: Fagopyrum homotropicum; assembly: GCA_033239125.1. NCBI lineage: Eukaryota > Viridiplantae > Streptophyta > Magnoliopsida > Caryophyllales > Polygonaceae > Fagopyrum > Fagopyrum homotropicum. The sequence continues at coordinate 94,993,924 of BSWB01000007.1, read as the reverse complement.
AACTTTGTCTCTGCGGTCGCGTCTTTCTGTTCCCGCGGTTGCGTCATTTCTCTAGTGAGTACCAATTATGGTACGTTGATCCTTTCTCTTGTCTTAGTTGGTTCTAGAGTAGTATCATGCTAGGCTAGGACCTAGCAAAACTTATGTGAAAGCCGGTTAGTGGTGATGTGGATTTATCTTGTGGAATGAACGCCTTGAGCAGTTTTAAGGACTTGATGTGAGATGATAAGGATAAGAAAACTGTTTGATGTAGTTTACGGAATTATGGATAATGTTGAATTGTTTATGTATGCATAAGGTATGGGTAATTGAGATAGACTTGATATAGTCATGATTGACCTAGGAGTTGGAGACTTCTAGTGTCGGATAGTCGACTAATCCATATATGCCTTGTGTAATCAAACATAGAGTGTTTCCCCGCAAGAACTGAGCGTTGTTGATAGCTAAGATTACCTGAATATAGGTAAGTGCTTGGGACTTATTTAGCTGTTATTGTATATTAGTTGAATGCATGAGTGGTGATTGTTTATGTGATAGCATGTTATTGGTTTATGTATACCCGACGTGTAATTGGCCCAAGTGTAACAGGCAATGGCAATCTGCTCAGCTCTCCTTAGGGAGTCTGGAAGGTTCTTCATGACTAGGTCAGAGTTGGTATACGAGGAGGCAACTGATCCACTCCATAAGGTATACGGGGAGGTGCATCGATCCACTCCAGTTGGAAAAAGGGACAACTGCGAGAGACATAGACTTCTCGTGCCACAAGTGTAATTGAATTATGTTAATTACATTTAGAAAGATAATTAAATGGATTTTGTGATAGCATGCTTGGTGCTTATATTCCTGTTTTATATATGGTTGTGCTTATGTGTTCACCTTTATATAAATGGTTAACTAACGGTTTATCCGTGTTGTTAGACGCTTTGCAGGATAGTGTGGCTGCCGAGTGATCCGGATGGTGTGGTTAACATGGGTTCTCGTACATGATAGGAAGGGTGGTGGTTTATGTTTTTCTTTCAGTATTGACGATAGTAGTGTAGTGGATATTATTATAATTGTTCTTACTCGGCTGAGAGTTTGTTGGTCTTCTTGACATTGCATCTATTATAATTCAATTTTTGGTATTTCATCATTTGTGCCTTATTGTAAGGTCCGGTAATATTGTTGTGGAGCTAGGGCCGGGACCCATTTGAGGCCTAACCCATAGCACCCCGAGTTTGAGATTTGGGGTGTTACACAAACACATTACTTTTGAGTGGTTTGGAGGCCTATGATTCTTTTTTTATCCTCTTAAGATGATTGATGTTATGATGACATGGTTTGAGTTGTTTTATTTTCCTCTTAGTTGAGGCACTCATTTGTTCTTACACATAGTATGCAAATGACAGTATCTTACTCATGGACGAGCAAGGTTTAAGTAATGGGTATTTTGATGAGTAAGAAAAGTAACATCATATAGGATTTAGATTCATGCATTTCGTACATCTACTTTTCTCTCATACATGACTATTTGTATAAAAAGCATTCCCTTTTTATATTTCGGTATCAACCTTGGCCTTGAGTTTCAAACATTTTCGGCATCAATTGTGCCAGAAGTACATCTTCCTTGGAGTCAAAATAAGAGAGAAGATCATACATGACTGTGGAATGGCCACATGAACTCCGCCGACCAAGCCAACATACAAGATCTAGATATCAAAGCTTTATCGCAAGCCAAACGGCTTATGAGACAACATCCAAGCCGTCTCAAGCCATATGGCTCACACATCACCAATGTTAATGGACTTCATCAAGCCCAGACCTGTCGGCCCAAACGATGTAAGACGGGATGCTAGACGATGTTAGACGGCATTTATGCCGTCTCATATGTTGTTTTAAACCATCTTTATGCCGTCTCGACTACGCAATGAAAAGAAGTCATATATTTCGATCTTATCTCTAGAAAATATATTTTTTATGTAACCCTAAACTCCGAGATTTTCTACTATATAAGCATATGTCAGCCTTAGTGTTACAAGATACACATACGATCAGATCTTGCGTCATCTATCCATCTCTCTTGCCCTGATTCCCATAGCCGTCATGTAGATTTAGAATTGAAAGCTCGCCTCGTTGTGTTGGAACCAAACAATTGTAGTTTTCGTTTTTCTGATTTTATATATTGACTTTGCTTTATATTTAATCATAGGCGGCTAATCTTTTTCATGGTCTATAAATTGGATTATCTTTACAATGATGTGATTTAATATTGCATATATTTTTGTGAATTGAGATTGTGATATTGCTTCTTTCAAAGAACTTTGTTTTCACCTTTTATTTACCTTCGAAAGAATTGACGTTTATAATTAAAAGAGCCTATGCCATAAGCGGTGTTATTTTATTCAATATATCGAAATGCACTTGGTTTAAGAGATTGGATCATACATTTTACTTTTAGGATTTCTAACTATCGTAGAAAATTCCGTCTTTTTCTCCTTTTATAGCTCATGCGCCAAAATTGAGGCATTTCTTGGTCACTTTTAGATTTGTAAAGGTTTTTCTTATTTACTTGACACAACCGCCGGATTGCAGGCGCAATCAAGTTGGAAAGCACGGTTTTTGTTTGTGCATGTCAAAGGCTATATTAGAAAGTTACCTACAATATTCATATATTAATGTTCATGAGTCTCATATATGCCATATCTACTTTAATTTATTATAGTGGATAATCATGTTTTCTTAGGTCAACCTTCCCTCATATATTTTACCTACAATCAATCAATGAATTTTTTCTTGTTTTCTCCTTTCAACAAAATATATATTTTTCCTCTTCTCTTCTTTTGATTTCTCCTTTTTACTTAGAACGATTAATTATTTGTATTTTTCAAACCAGATGTAGTCCTTGTGAATTCAACACTTGATTGACTACAAGTGACCCCTCATCCTTGCAGTTACATTTTAGGACCATCAAGCTTCTCTATAGGTGGATGGTTCATGAGTATACACCTTTTCAGCAACTTGTATAACATAACCAACCATATCCTCAAAGTCTTATCTTTGTGGAGGTCTTACTCCAACTCTTATTGAGCGTCCCTCAACTAAGCTCCGGTGAATAGCTTTGGTGGTTGATTTTTGATGTTGTAGATTCGGGTAACTCAGCTACCAGATTTCTACCTGTGTAACAATATTGCTACTCTCCCCTTATTCCATTGGCTATACTGTCGAGTTAAGCATAAAAATCTCATAAAAAATGATACTTCTACTCAAAATAACTCTTTTCTCGGATGGAGATCAAACTGTGTATGAACCAGTTGGAAGGGAAAAACTCATACATTCAATGATTGATAGGAGTATCTTTTATACACATACGAGTTTGTTAGGGTTGTTACAACAACACCTTTTATTTACATAAAGTTCACCTTTATTTAACCTATTTGCATATAGTCTACACCCCCTGATGACATGAATTATGACCTATTTTTAGGCATGTATTTATATAGATTTTCCCTTTATTTTGCATGCATAGGCATACATTCATGGCATTTATGGTTATATTCACCTACTTTGCAAGAATAGAGGTCTACACAGAGTTTTATTGCATTTGTAGGTAATTTGGCGAATTATGGAGCAAAATAGCATATTTAAGGATTAAGCCTTGAAGCGGGACAAAAAGGAGCAATAAAAGGAATTTAGGACGCGGCCCAAAGTATTTTCTGATACCGTCGGACGCGGTCCAAAGTATCTTCTGATACCGCCTGACGCGCCAAAGTATTCTCTGATACCTACTGACGCGGCCCAAAGTATTTTCTGATACCGCCTGACGCGCCAAAGTATCTTCTGATACCGCCTGACGCGCCAAAGTATTCTCTGATACCTGCTGACGCGGCCCAAAGTATCTTCTGATACCGCCTGACGCGCCAAAGTATTCTCTGATACCTGCTGACGCGACCCAGAGTATCTTCTGATACCATCGGGTTCGACTTCTTTTCAGCCCAAATATTTAGGGTTTTATCTTTAAACCCTAGGTTTATCCCTATATAAATCGAGGAGCCTTCAACATTGAAGGAGAGTCAATTTCTCCAAAGGGAGAGTAGAAGGATTTAATTTCTCCAAAGGGAGATTTAGGGAGAGTCAAATTCTCCAAGGGACGGTGACAATCCCAAGATTTGGATCCCAAAGAGAGGGAGGCTTGAAGATTTTATTGCGTACAAGGAAGATTTGCGGAATGACGCACTTTCCTATTTTTGGAGTTGGAAGATCTTAGGGTTTACATTTGAAGCCGGATTGACATCCCGTTCTTCATTGTCCCTAGAAATTTTGTGAGGTTTTTCTGTTCCTTTGATTCTACATCCATTGAACGCGCTTTGCGATTATTGTGTTTGATTGACATTTGTTTTGGTTTTATTATTGAGATTTCAAGGTTATACCTTTTCTCCCTTTCATATTTGATTATTCATATCATAATGATGATTATTGGCTAAAACCCTTTAGCAATTCTAAGGTGAAGGGTTGATAGTTGTGGCTTAGATAATGATAGATCCATCGTAATTTGATTGGACACTGAGAGTTAGAGAAATATCGTCGACACCCTAAATCACGGCCTGTTCTTAGGTTTCCACGGCCGTGATTCTCAAGAACTAACCCTGATTTCCCTTAAGTCTACGAACTTGCTTTTACTTTAATCCAAAGTTAAAGATTTGCTTTAACTTAGTTTAGGCTTGCCTTTTCTAGGTGGTAGTGAAGCCTCAACAACCTCTACCTCGATTGTGAGTGTCACAACCTTAATCGATTTAGTTAGTCTTGATCCTTGGATTACAAGTTTGGGTATTTGACATTAATTCTTACCTTTAGAACCTTTCTATATTGAAGCCTCAAAAACCTTTATAGAGAGTGTCTTGTAGGTGAGTCATATAAGGTTTTTGGAACTTCACCGTACGATTACCTTACATTAGTATACCTTTGCATATCTCAACTCTGTCTTTATATCATTAGTATATCTTGAATCGATTGCAACAATTGGATACTTGGATCTTTAGGATTGTTGTTTTCCCAATATTTGCAAAAACTCTCATATTTACTTGCTTGATAATCTGCAATTGAATTTGTTCCCACCCAAATCCCTGTGTTCGATACTCTGGAATTCTTGCTTAACTACGTCGATCCATACACTGCGGGTTCGCTTGCTTGATTCTAGTTTTATAAATTTAAAGCTTATTTGCACACACCTTTAGGGGTGAACACCCCCCCTTCAAGATGGACTAGGAGTAACGAGTCCAAGCTTGCGAGAAAGAAAGACATGCTGTTGTTGGCCTAATGTTTTGGTGAATATATCTGCTAGCTGAAGTGCAGATGGAACATGGGCAGTTTTAATGACCCCTTTCTGAACCTCATCTCGAACAAAATGGCAGTCAATACGGAGGTGTTTAGTGCGCTCATGGAACACTAGGTTGGCAGCCAGGTGTTGAGCTGCTTTATTGTCGCAATAAAGCACAAAAGGGCGGAACAAATCAATGTGAAGATCATGGAGTAAACCATCTAACCATATGATTTCACTTGTCGTCATAGACATTGCTCGGTACTCACTCTCAGCGGAAGATTTACTCACTGTACGTTGCTTCTTTGTTTTCCAGGACATAAGAGATTGACCAATAAAGAGACAGTAGCCAGTAATGGATCGACATGTGAATGGACAAGAACCCCAATCTGCATCACTATAGGCCGAAAGAGATAATGTAGATTGGGGGTAATAAGCAAGAGCCAAATCCATTGAACCTTTGAGATATCGTAAGAGATAGATGGTAGCTTGCCAGTGAGGAAGGCGAGGCGATGCCAAAAACTGGCTTAGTTGTTGAACCGTGTAGGCAATGTCTGGCCCGGTCAATGTAAGATATAATAGGCACCCAATCAATTGTCTATACGACTCAGGGTCTGGATATAAGTCACCAGAATCAGTAGACAGATGAGTGTTCTTTTGCATGAGAAAAGAAGTAGCCTGGCATGTGAGCATTTTAGCATCTGTCAAAATATCATGTATGTATTTACGCTGGTTGATAAGTAAACCAGTAGGACTGTGAGCAATCTCCATACCCATAAAGAATCTAGCCAGCCCTAGATCTTTAATGGTAAATGCATCATCAAGAGTAGTCTTGAGAAGCATGATGGCAGAAGGATCATTGTCGGTTATTAGTACATCGTCAACATAAACTAACACGATGACAATACCTGAAGATGTTTTCTTGACGAATAGAGAGTAATCTTGATGAGACTGGATAAAATCTAGCTAAATAAGAAGCCTTGTGAATTCAATGTTCCATTGACGGCTAGCCTTCTTGAGACCATAAAGAGATCGCTTTAAACGACATACATGCCCTGGGGGAGCTCAAGTATAACCTTGAGGAGGTAGAAGAAACATTTCTTCATCCAGATAGCCATGTAAAAATGCATTGTTTATGTCCAGTTGATGAAGAGGCCATGAATAAGAAGCAGCAACTGCAAGAACTGTGCGAATGGTAGCAAACTTGGCCACAAGACTGAACGTATGCTTGCAATCTTTCCCTTTGATCTGATTGTATCCTTTGGCAACTAAACGTGCTTTGTGCCTTTCCACAGTGCCATCAGCTCGATACTTGAGCTTGTAAATCCATTTGGACCCAATGGCCACTTTGCCAGGAGGAAGGGGAACAATATCCCATGTATCATTTAACTCTAACGCTTGAATTTCTTTAGACATGGCCTCAATTCAAAGAGGAGACTACTTTGCCTGAGTATAACTGGATGGATCGAAGGCACTAATAACATTACAGAGAGCTCGAACATAGTCATGAGAATGACAAGTAAGATTAAATTGTGTAAGAGTAGAGACAGAATTGTAGGTATAGTCTTGAAGATAAGCAGGTCGATTGATAGTACGAGCAAGTCTGGATGAAGGAATAGGTATTTGACGAGCAGGTGAGACAGGGTGGGTATCTGATCTGGATGAAGTCGATGGTGAAATAATTAATGGTGACATGGAGGGAATAAATGGAGTAGGTGAGACAGGGTCGAGGGAATAGGGTACTGGAATAGCATGAGCAAATGAATCAGATGATGATGGTATAAAATGTGGTGATGAATGTGGAGAAGGAGTAAAGTGGAAAGTAGGGAATGAAGAATCAATGTCTGGAGCTGGAGAAACCAAAGGAAGGGAAGAAGTAGATGGTATAGAAGGTGAAGGAGAAGAAATTTGTTTGTAAGGGAATATATGTTCTTTAAAGATGACATGCCGGCTAATTAAAATTTTATTGGTGGAAATGTTCAGCAGTTTGTAGGCTTTTTGACCGGGTGGGTATCCAAGTAAAATACAGGGGGTCGAGACATGCTCCTCGTCTTGGAAGAAGGCTATATCACTGACATCCAATGACACGTAAATGTGTATATGATGGTTTTATATGGTGGAAAAGTTTGAAAGGGGATTTCCAGGAAAGAATAGATGAAGGCATGAGGTTTATAAGATAGGTTGCTGTCAGGATGCATTCAACCCATAAATTAAGAGGTAGATGTGCATGGATACAAATAGCTCGTGCAGTCTCAATTAAATGTCTGTGTTTACGCTCTATTTGAGCATTTTGTTGTGGGACATACGGAGTAGATCTGTGATGGACAATACCAGAAGCCAGAAATAAGTCTTGGAGCTGTTTCTGCATAAATTCAGGTCCATTGTCGGATATGAATATTTGGACAGTAGTGGTGAACTGTGTCCTCACGTAAGCCAGAAAATTAGTGACAAGTTTAAGTACCTGTTGCTTGCTTGCCATAAGAAAAGTCCACGTACAACGAGTGTAATCATCAACCACAGTTAAAAAATAACGAGAACCACACAAAGCTAAAGTGTGATAGGGGCCCCAAATATCCACATGAATTAATCCAAAAGCTCTCTTAGCACGAGAAATACTTATATCAAAAGGAAGCTTATGTTGTTTAGCTGTAATACAAGCATGACAATCCAAGAAATTGTGTTTGACAACCAAAGAGGTATCAATATGCTTTAATTTTGACATGGACACATGTCCTAATCTGGCATGAAACAGATGAACATCATCAGATTTATTTATACTATTAGCAACAGCAGGGTGTATATGTGGAGATAAAGATGTGCCTATCTTGTATAAATTGCCTTCTGATAGCATGAATTATAGTCTATATTTTGGGGTTTGTTTTGACGTTTTATCTTTCATAACCTGCATGTTTGTATGTATATTATGTGATTATATTACCATTTCATCTACCTTTGCAAGAATCGAGGTCTACACCTAGTTTTGTTGTAATCGTAGGTTAAATGGCACGTTTTGCATCAAAAAGGAGCAAAAGGAGCTATGGAGTCATTGGAGCTACATTGAGGAGCATAAGGAACCATCCAGGAAGCATAACCATGGGTTAAAGATTCACTTTGGACCAGTTTTGAGAGATTTCACATTCAGTTAAGACTCACCTCGGTTGACCAGAGATTCATCTCGACCGAGGTGATCCAGAGACGCCGACTCGACCGAGGCGAATACCTAGGATGCGGCGAAAATTATTTTATTCTTGGCTGAGATCTTTTATCTTTGGAAAGTGATCTTATATTTTTGGGCTTGGCTCCTGGAAGGAAGAAGATCTTATATTTTACCTATTTTTATGGGAAAAGATCTTTCTAAGATATCTTATCTTTGGAGGGTTATTTTCCTATAAAAAGGGTTGGATTTCCACAAATCCAATATCTTGCTTACGAGGAGATCTCGCATACAGCCCGCTTACACCACACGCAGCAGCCATACTCCAATTTGGAGATTTGAAGAACCTTTTTGAAGGTTGAAGGAAGATTGAAGATCATAGCTTTTATAGCTTTTTGAAGGGTTTTGTAAGATTGTCTTTGATTCCCTTCCTTGTTGTCTTCTCTTGTTGGATTGCTATCCAAGGAACGCTTTTGTTGTGATATTTGATTAAGTTATTGAAGTCTTTTCATTGAATTCTTCTTGTTCAAATATTCACCTTCTTCCCATATATTTGATTAATACTTTCATAATGATGATGAGTGGCTAATTTCCTTGTGTGATTCTAGGGTGATTGGCTGAAGGTTGTGGGAAAAACAATGATAGAATAATCTTAGATTCCAGTGGGACCCTGAAAGTTCGAGTCTTTAACCTTAACCCTAAGCATCTCGTTCAGTCGATGAACATCTCGGCCGGGGTGGAATTTGGTTGACCGAGGTGACTTATCTGATCCTAAACTGAGAGTTAAGTGTTAGAGTTTGCCAAATCCTATTCTTATTACACCTTTCCTGGTTCAAAGCAAGCTTAGGATGAGACTTACCCGGTAATTCCTTAGTTTGTGTACCTAAGATCATAAGTGTAGGTAATAAAGGTTTATCCTTTATTGGGGTTTGAGTGTGCTTCCATCCCATCTTTGTGAGTTAGCCTGAGACTTACCCGGTAAAGGTTGATTCTATTCCCTTAGATGGTGTGTTAGTTTGAGGTTATAGTTCCTTATCTTAATTCCTTGAGACTTACCCGGTAATAGGAGTTACGATTTGGGATTAGTGAGTAGTGAGACTTACCCGGTGATCTATTCCACTTTAGTAACACCTTCCCTATGCAAAAATCTCAGCTTTGTCCGCTTATCTTTAGATCTTGAGTTGGAACCACAACTAGATGCTTTAATCCCTAGAATTGCATGTTTGCTTTATTGACTTCTTATTCATCTTTGATTGTGTTAATTGCTCTTGTGGTTAGTATTTATGAAGCTTACCGTTGTCAACTTTGTTTCACCGAGTCCTTGTGATCGACCCCTGGAATTCCTTGCTTTTTACTACGATTGACCCGTACAATGCGGGTTCGCATCCTTGTTTTAAGCTTAAGTCTAGGGTTATAAATTTAAAGCTTGCACACACCGTTTGGAGCGAACACCTTCCTTGTATCCAGTGGTAATAAGGGACTTACTGATACGGTCCTGAAATAAACAGGAGTGGGGAGTAAAAATAATCTCCATAGGCAAATCACAGAGTAATCGAGATATAGATAGGAGATTATGCTTGAAATTTGGAAGATATAGAACATCATGAAGTGTGATAAGTGATGGCAAGATAATATTCCCTTTGTGAAATACTTCTTTCACCGATCCATCAGGAAGACCAATCAGCAATGGTTTATCTAATTTTTTCAACTCAGCAAATAGATCTTTGCAAAAAGTAATGTGGTATGTGGCTCCTGAATCCAAAATCCAAGTATGAATATTAACTGCATTATTGACAAGTCGAGATACAATACCTGCAAAATTAATAGAGCTGGATTGCTTATCCATCATAAGTTTGATCACCTCTTGGCAAAAAACATTGATCATAGATTGATCCAAAGTTGGAGAAGAAGTAGAGGTGGTTGTAATATCCAATAGAGTTTCACCAACTGTGACTTCAAGGTTATTTGCAGTTCGATAAGATGGACTGTAGGCATCAACTCTGCTGCCTGATGAATTATCCTCTTTGTTTTTGAAATCCTTATACCAATCCGGTATACCTGTCAATTTGAAGCAAGATTCACGTAGGTGCTCTTTCTCCTTGCAATAGGTGCACATACGGTCTAGCTTTTCCTTCTTAAAATCCTTTCCACTGCCACCTGCCTATCTGTAAGGAATTGAGCGAGAAACAACAAGCACATCATGTGATACAGAATTATGGCAAGTAATTTCTTTCTATTTTTCAACTTGCAACACAATATGAAAAACACAATTCTCAGTAGGTAATGTGTCAAGGGATAGAATCTGACTACGAACATGTTCGTATTTGATAGCATGAATTATAGTCTATATTTTGGGGTTTGTTTGGACGTTTTATCTTCAATAATCTGCATGTTTGTATGTATAATATGTGATTATATTACCATTTCATCTACCTTTGCGGGAATCGAGGTCTACACCTAGTTTTGTTGTAATCGTAGGTAAAATGGCACGTTTTGCATCAAAAAGGAGTAAAAGGAGCTATGGAGTCATTGGAGCTACATTCAGGAACATAAGGAACCATCCACGAAGCATAGCCATGGATTAGAGATTCACTTTGGACCAGATTTGAGAGATTTCACATTCAGTTGTGACTCACCTCGGTTGACCACAGATTCACCTCGACCGAGGTGATCTAGAGAAGTCGACTCGACCGAGGCGAACACCTGGGACGCGGCGAGAATATTTTATTCTTGGCTGAGATCTTTTATCTTTGGAAAGAGATCTTATATTTTTGGGCTTGGCTCCTGGAAGGAAGAAGATATGCTAGATCATATATTTTACCTATTTTTATAGGAAGAGATCTTTCTAAGATATCTTATCTTTGGAGAGTAATTTTCCTATAAAAAGGGTCGGATTTCCCACAAATCCTCATCCCGCTAGACCCGCTAGACCCGCTATCACCTTGCTTACACCGAAAGACACGTAGCAGCCATACTCCAGTTGGGAGATTTGAAGAACCTTTTTGAAGGTTGAAGGAAGATTGAAGATTGTAGCTTTCATAGCTTTGAAGGGTTTTTGTAAGATTATCTTAGATTCCCTTCCTTGTTGTCTTGCTTGTTGGATTTTTATCCAAGGAACGCTTTTGTTGTGATATTATATTAAGTTATTGAAGTCTTTTCATTAAATTCTTCTTGTTCAAATATTCACCTTCTTCCCATATATTTGATCATTGCTTTCATGATGATGAGTGGCTAATTTCCTTGTGTGATTCTAGGGTGATTGGCTGAAGGTTGTGGGAAAAACAATGATAGAATAATCTTAATCACAGCAGGACCCTGAAAGTTCGAGTCTTTATCTTAACCCTAAGCATCTCGCTCAGTCGATGAACATCTCGGTCAGGGTGGAACTTGGCTGACCGAGGTGACTTATCTGATCCGAAACTGAGAGTTAAGTGTTAGAGTTTGCCAAATCCTATTCTTATTACACCTTTCCTGGTTCAACGCAAGCTTAGGATGAGACTTACCCGGTAATTCCTTAGTTTGTTTACCTAAGATCATAAGTGTAGGTAATAAAGGTTTATCCTTTATTGGGGTTTGAGTGTGCTTTCATTCCATCTTTGTGAGTTAGCCTGAGACTTACCCGGTAAAGGTTGATTCTATTCCCTTAGATGGTGTGTTAGTTTGAGGTTATAGTTCTTTATCTTAATTCCTTGAGACTTACCCGGTAATAGGAGTTACGGTTTAGGATTAGTGAGTAGTGAGACTTACCCGGTGATCTATTCCACTTTAGTAACACCTTCCCTATGCAAAAATCTCAGCTTTGTCCGCTTATCTTTAGATCTTGAGTTGGAACCACAACTAGATGCTTTAATCCCTAGAATTGCATATTTCCTTTATTGACTTCTATATCATCTTTGATTGTTTTGATTTCCTCTTGTGGTTAGTATTTACATAAGCATACCGTAATTGGACTTTGTTTCATAAGTCCCTGTGATCGACCCTTGGAATTCCTTGCTTTTACTACGATTGACCCGTACACTGCGGGTTCGCATCCTTGTTTTAAGCTTACGTCTAGGGTTATAAATTTAAAGCTTGCACACACCGTTTGGAACGAACAAGTTTTTGGCGCCGTTGCCGGGGACTTGGTCTAGACCGAGCCGGTTGCGGTTTGCTTTCGGGGCACTTGCCCCTGTTGCTACTAACTACTCTTTCTATGAGTTTTGTAGTTTTCAGGATTTCCGATGACTATATTTGATCCAGCCTGGATAGCAAGACAAAGTGCTAGGGCGGACCATTATGAATACTTGGAGGAGAAGTACTCCTTCTATTGGTTCAACAATGAATGGGAAAGAGAAGAGGCCATTAAGTATGAACTTGCAATGTGGGATGAACTAAATGTCCCTAAAAAGATTTGTGAGCAACCCCTTGAAGATTCTCTTGAATCAAGATGGGAGAGGTTGATGAAGAAGGTGGAGGAGCTCAAGGAAAGCACCCTATCCTATGCTAAGCCGGAAGAGGAGTATAAGGAAGTGCTGCAAGTTCCAAGCACCCCTCCAATCAAACCAAAAGTTTCTCCTGAAGCTTTTGAGGGAGAAGAAGATTTGGAAGATTTCGATCTAACTATTGAGACCTCGGCCGAGGTGAAAGAGAGATCGGCCGAGGAGGAGGAAAAATCTGTAGAACTACAAGATACGGAGAACCTTGGCCAAATTACTAAGACTGTGGTCAAGGTGGAAGAAAGATCAGCTGAGTTGGGAGGGATTTCGTGTGTGGAATAACAACCCAACATGAAACTTGTCTCAAGCTTTGGAGAACTTTACGAGGTACATTCTCCTACTTCATTTGAAATCCCTATTAAAATTTCTGAATTTTTCAGGAATGCACCGAAGAGTTGGAGGTCTCTTCCGAAAGAACCTCCTAAGATCAAGATGAAACCTCCCTTGAAACTGTTGGAAGAAGATACTCCTTGGATTATAAGGAGTGGAGTTTGCAAGCACTACACCGTTAAGGCGATGAAGTGTCTCTTGTTCAAGTATGGGGTCCCTCGCATTCTAAAGACCTTGTACCAACCCCATGATAAAGATGGGGAAGCTACTAGGATTCTCGAGAAGTTTTTTTCTCGATCAAGGAAAGGATGGGACGCAAGGCTAGATTATGTCCCATTGAAGTGCAGGAAGGCTAGAAGGATTCCGGTGAGAATCAAACCGTACAAACTTGTACGTGGGAGATCTTACCATTTGCCGGTGAAATTAGGAACCGGAACCTTTTTGGAAGAATTTTATGATGGATGTGATGAGCACTCCATGGTGTTCAAGGTACATTGAGTAATTCTATGGAGAAGGGTCCAGCTAGCGACCTTAAACCAAGCGCTTCTTGGGAGGTAACCCAAGGTATTGCTTTCTTTTCCCTTTTTTTTAGTCTAGCTTGGATAGTTTTTGCTTTTGTTTTGTTTTGTTTTGTTTTTGGCGTTCTAGACAGATAACAAGAGACATATAAGGAAGGAGCATAACTGGAAGGACAGAAGATCGAGAGTTTGAGAAGACGAAGTTTGACTGAGGCATCTCGGTTGCTATCAGAGCACCTCGACCGAGATGATTTTTTAGCAACCGAGGCGACTAGGTTTTCAGAAGAACCACCTCGGTCCGTACCACCTCGGTCCAGTCGAGACCATCTCGACCGAGGTGATAGCAGTTCCAGAAAAGGGTATAAAAAGGGCTGAAGATTTCTCTCTCCTCACTTTACCCTCTCCCTCGACCGCGGCGACAGTTTTCACCTTGCTCCTTCGAATCTCTCTCATTTTCAAAGATTTTCGCTTCCAAACTGCGATTAAACCGTAGAGGATTCCAGTGCAACGTCGATCTACGAAGAAATCGAACCGATTCGGCCGAACGAGGTAAAACAAAACCGAAACCCTAACTCGCTGATTTCGCTTCGATTTGGGCTTTGGTTGCCCTTGCATTTGCTGAGGAAAGGATTAAGTACCCCATAGGAAGCAGTTGTAGTGATTTTGGGAGAAAAGAACTGAATTTTCTGAAGAAATTAGAATCCAGTTTTCCGCCTCGGTCCAGACGAGCTGTGCCTCGGCCGAGGTGATTCTTGAGTGTTGTCAGTTGACCGAGGTGACCTGACAGTGGGATTTCTGAAAATGAGTTCTGACCGACGCCTTGCCCTCAGGGATAGATCCTCCCCTTCCCCTTCTTCCTCTTCTTCCCGACCCTATCGACCAGTGATCCACGAGCGACACCAGGTCGATTACGACCGTATTTCCGGCCGTCTAGTGATTGCACCTCGCTTCCTGGACATGTCTGCTTTTGACTGTCTCCATGTAGATGGAGACCTTAGACGGATGATATCTACTGTAGGGCTGGATCAGTTTACTGAGATCCGAGCCCCAGCCTATTTGGAGCCCACCCTAGAGTTCATTAGCTCCTTTACCTACCTCCCTACAGAGCGATCTGTGAAGTACCGGTTGATGAACCGGAACTTCTTAGTGCCACTAGAGTACTGGAGAGAGATTTTTGGTTTTCCTGAGCCCACAACTGTTGACTTCCCGTCCCAATCTGTAGCTAGGGAGTTTTGGGGACAGATTGCTCACGTTGTTGAGCACGCAGATAGATGGCGCCCTGGAGATTCCAGGGAGAAAGTCATCTTCCACTTATCCTTTAGGTTAGCACACCGCATCTTCAGTGAGACACTTCTGGCGCGTACTGAGACGCCCCAAAAGATCCGACAGGGAGAGCTTTTTAGTCTGTATTGCATGGTGACCGGAGGTATCCCGGACTTTGGCTTGATGTTGACAGAGGACCTGCACAAGATCAAGGCCAAGGCAAAGGGAGAAATCTGCTGCGGAGGGATTGTCACCCACATCGCCAGCTATCAGGATATGGATCTCAACACTTGCACTATGGTGGCGGCTGCCAAGCCGCTTGGGCTGCAGGAGATGATCACTCGGCGGATTCTGGTTCCCCGAGGTCTGACTACACCGTACGTGGCTATGCCATGGGAGCTGACTGCACCGCAGGGGATCAGGTGGTCAGCACAGTTTACTGTTTATGACCCTCATTATTGGCAGACCGCCTGGGCCCCACTTATGGAGGATTACAGAGAGGCAGCAGCTGCCCCAGCTGAGGACGAGGCAGATGATGAGAAGACTGCTGATGACAGAGATGGTGGAGTCTCGATGGATACAGGGACAGATACTGCAGGGACTAGTGCACCGGTCATAGATCTGGACGATGACACTGAGGCTGAGCCTGCACCTGCTGCATCACCATTGAGACCTACTAGGCGTAGGACACGCCGACACAGAGATCAAGAGGCTCACCGTCGGATCGATGATCTGACGGATCAGATGATAAACTCTTATGTTGCCCTCACTGTGGACATGCATGAGAGATTTGCTGCCCAGCACCGACAGATTGACAGCTGGACTCATCAAATGCTCGAGGGACAACACTATCAGCGTAGGATGATGGAGATCCAGTTTCAGCAAGCCATGGGTTATCCATTCGACCCATCCCAATATCCGTATGTGCCACCACCACCACCACCGGATCGTGACTACTGAGAGCTGCAGGATTTTCTTTCTTATTTTTATGCAATTCAGCTTATTATCCGTTGAGTATTTTATTCCTTAGACTTATTTTGCCCCACTGGGACAGTGTGTCCTAAGTATGGGGTGTTTATTGATGTATTTTGACTTATGTGATGTATGACTTTATTTGACCGGATATTTATTCATATTTATGCTTCACTTTTGCATCTATGTGTTTATCTGAGACTGCATGCATACTTACAGGTTATTTGATTGAGAAAAACGTCGAAACTGAAAAAAGCTGGTTTTAAAAAACTTTTTTTTGACCTCGACCGATGGAGTTCTGGCCGAACGAGGTGTTTCACCTCGCTTGACCTAAGAACACCTCGACCGAGGTGGGTTAACTGAGAGTTTTCGAAAACGATTTTTGTGCTTCTTATCTGGATATGATCTCAGTGAAGATCTTGTTTACTGACTGGTTTTAAATTCTTTATGTGTTTGAAAGGTTTTATAATATGTTTAAGTTGCTAAATGCTTTGTTTGAAATTATTGGCATGTTTAATACTTTGTTTTTATCCAAATTATGCTGAATTTGAAGGTTGACACCGCAAGATAAGTTCTCTCACTTAATTCCTGGAAAGACCAAGGCAATTCATTCTTCTCTCTTCTTCTTCTTAATCATGCTTAGCCCCTCATATATATTTTGCCTCCCTTTACCTATCCGGGAATTTGGAAGCAAGCGAAGTAGTGAAAGCAAGTGAAGTTAAAGTTGAGAAGTTGGCTGGAAGTGAAAGTGTTAGAAAGTAATAATAGGTTTGGGGAAGTCAATCATGAAGATGAGTAACTCGGCACCATTCACATAGTCGGGTGTTTGTGTCTTGCCAAAGTCAGATTGAGCGATATTCCTAACGGGTCATGGTATATGCATCAAGGGTTTGATGCATCTCAAGAAATTGATGATTGCTGATTTCCTAGGCTTCGGTTATTGTGCACCTCTGTCCATGCATCCCAAAAAGTAGAAAAGGAAAAGTGTGAAATAAGCAAAGCTTATTGGTGGAAGATGTTGAAAGTCAAGTGAAAGTGAAGTATATCCTTTTCCCGGATTCTAGCACCACATTACCTTACATACATCCCTACCCTACACGTTTCTTGACCTTTCTTTTGGGAAGCCCTTGAGACCTCGAGCTTGTTGATTGACTTAGCGGTTTAAACTGGATTATACATGATTAATTTTGATGATTATGACTTATTATGCATTCTATCATTTTATGCAAAGATGAACAACTTTCTTATACTTATAAAATGTTTTGATCATATTTTGATTTTAAATTCCATGAGGTATTCTCTTAGAGTGATCTATGATTGTTGCACACTATAAAAAAGTTTTGAAAGACTTTTCATTGATTTTCTTGACTATTAATCCATTCTATCTTGTCTTTTATATGCGGAACTTGCTTGGGGACAAGCAAGGACTAAGTATGGGGTATTTTGATAGCATGAATTATAGTCTATATTTTGGGGTTTGTTTGGACGTTTTATCTTCAATAATCTGCATGTTTGTATGTATAATATGTGATTATATTACCATTTCATCTACCTTTGCGGGAATCGAGGTCTACACCTAGTTTTGTTGTAATCGTAGGTAAAATGGCACGTTTTGCATCAAAAAGGAGTAAAAGGAGCTATGGAGTCATTGGAGCTACATTCAGGAACATAAGGAACCATCCACGAAGCATAGCCATGGATTAGAGATTCACTTTGGACCAGATTTGAGAGATTTCACATTCAGTTGTGACTCACCTCGGTTGACCACAGATTCACCTCGACCGAGGTGATCCAGAGAAGTCGACTCGACCGAGGCGAACACCTGGGACGCGGCGAGAATATTTTATTCTTGGCTGAGATCTTTTATCTTTGGAAAGAGATCTTATATTTTTGGGCTTGGCTCCTGGAAGGAAGAAGATATGCTAGATCATATATTTTACCTATTTTTATGGGAAGAGATCTTTCTAAGATATCTTATCTTTGGAGAGTAATTTTCCTATAAAAAGGGTCGGATTTTCCATAAATCCTCATCCCGCTACACCCGCTAGACCCGCTATCACCTTGCTTACACCAAAAGACACGCAATAGCCATACTCCAGTTGGGAGATTTGAAGAACCTTTTTGAAGGTTGAAGTAAGATTGAAGATTGTAGCTTTCATAGCTTTGAAGGGTTTTTGTAAGATTATCTTAGATTCCCTTCCTTGTTGTCTTGCTTGTTGGATTTTTATCCAAGGAACGCTTTTGTTGTGATATTTGATTCAGTTATTGAAGTCTTTTCATTAAATTCTTCTTGTTCAAATATTCACCTTCTTCCCATATATTTGATCATTGCTTTCATGATGATGAGTGGCTAATTTCCTTGTGTGATTCTAGGGTGATTGGCTGAAGGTTGTGGGAAAAACAATGATAGAATAATCTTAATCACAGCAGGACCCTGAAAGTTCGAGTCTTTATCTTAACCCTAAGCATCTCGCTCAGTCGATGAACATCTCGGTCGGGGTGGAACTTGGCTGACCGAGGTGACTTATCTTGTCCGAAACTGAGAGTTAAGTGTTAGAGTTTGCCAAATCCTATTCTTATTACACCTTTCCTGGTTCAACGCAAGCTTAGGATGAGACTTACCCGGTAATTCCTTAGTTTGTTTACCTAAGATCATAAGTGTAGGTAATAAAGGTTTATTCTTTATTGGGGTTTGAGTGTGCTTTCATTCCATCTTTGTGAGTTAGCCTGAGACTTACCCGGTAAAGGTTGATTCTATTCCCTTAGATGGTGTGTTAGTTTGAGGTTATAGTTCTTTATCTTAATTCCTTGAGACTTACCCGGTAATAGGAGTTACGGTTTAGGATTAGTGAGTAGTGAGTTTTACCCGGTGATCTATTCCACTTTAGTAACACCTTCCCTATGCAAAAATATCAGCTTTGTCCGCTTATCTTTAGATCTTGAGTTGAAACCACAACTAGATGCTTTAATCCCTAGAATTGCATATTTCCTTTATTGACTTCTATATCATCTTTGATTGTTTTGATTTCCTCTTGTGGTTAGTATTTACATAAGCATACCGTAATTGGACTTTGTTTCACTAAGTCCCTGTGATCGACCCCTGGAATTCCTTGCTTTTACTACGATTGACCCGTACACTGCGGGTTCGCATCCTTGTTTTAAGCTTACGTCTAGGGTTATAAATTTAAAGCTTGCACACACCATTTGGAGCGAACAGTATTGTTCATTGAGGCCCATAAGAAATTGGATAACTCGATTGTCAGCATCTCTGACAGCTATTTTCTTAAGAAGATCACAAGTACATTTAACAAATCCACGACATGTGCGGGAAGGAACAGAATCTATGGAACTAAGCTCATCCCATAGTTTTTTTTAATTTTGCATAATAACTCGCTACTTGAGTATTTTCTTGTTTAATTGATGAAAGATCCTTGTGGATCTGGTAAATAAGAGGAGCATTCGATACCTCGAAGCGCTCAACTATGTCCTTCCATAGATCCATGGCTAACTCTGCATAGGTAAACAATTCCGCTATATCAGCCTTCATAGAATGCATAATCCAGCACCGAATCATGTAATCTGCTCAGATCCAGCATGTGAGTTGATCCGTTTCTCCAACAGCAGGCTTAACACAGGTCCTGTCAATGAAGCCTAATTTCTGTTTTGCTCCGAGCGCCATCCGTATACTTCGTCTCCAGGATGTAAAATTAGCTCCAGTGAATATAATCGATACCAATTGCATCCTAGTGTTGTCTGAATGAGACAAATGCAATGGATCATTAACATCGACCATATGAACAGACCGATTGAGAGTCGAATTAAGCGATGCATCGCTAAAACTCGAATCTTTCCCCATAGCCATGAGAAAAAAAAATATCGATATGTAATGAGTATAGGAGAAGTTCAGAAACTATGGAAAAGTTCCAGCAATTGAATTTGGAAGGAAATCAAGTCCATGGCTCTGATACCATGTGAACCAGTTGGAAGGGAAAAACTCATACATTCAATGACTGATAGGAGTGTCTTTTATACACATACGAGTTTGTTAGGGTTGTTACAACAACACCTTTTATTTACATAAAGTTCACCTTTATTTAACCTATTTGCATATAGTCTACAATGTGTCCCTTTGACACCATCTTCATAGCCTACAAACACTCTGTTCTTTATTGGAGGCTCTAGTTTACCTCATTGACATGATAATAAACGGTACAACCAAAGACCCTAAGATCAAAATAGTTAATAGACTTACCAAACAACACCTCATAAGGCGTTTTGCAATTTATGCCTATGTAAGGTCCGCGGTTTATCAAGTAACATGTCGTAGTCACTCCTGTTGCCCAAAATCTCCTCTCTAGTTTTTCACTAGAGAGCATGCACCTCGTTCTCTCTAGTAGAGTCTTGTCATCCTCTCAGGTACACCGTTCTATTGTGGTGTATACTTGATTGTATGATGACGAGAAATTACAATATCCTTGCAGAACTGATTAAACTTATTCGAGCAAAACTCTATACCATTATCAATTCGTAACCTTTTGATCTTCTTACCTATTTTATTCTATACTAACGTTTTCAACTCGAAGTTCTTGAAAGTCTTTCCTTTGTGTTTCAAACAACCAAGTTATTCTTGAATAATCATTATTGACAATCAGAAATACCTTTGACCTCCTAGAGACTCAACGCTAGCCGAACCCCAATAATCCGAATGGATGTAATCAAGTGCGTCTTTGGTCCTACGAATATCCTTTGGAAACATGTCATAGTGTAGCTTCCTAAGGACACATTGCTCACAAATGTCAAGGCTTGTGATCTTGTGACCACCAAGAAGATCTTCTTTTGCCAGAATCTACATCCCCCTTTCACCCATATGACCAAGTCTCATATGCCATAACTTATCATCCTTGTGAACCTCTAAAGATGCAACAGAAACTGACCCAAAAATAGTAGAATCTTGGAGGAAATACAAAGTGTCCCTTTTGACACCTTTTAGAATAAGGTCAAAACCATTATAGACATTCAAAACTCCATCACCTTTAAAACAAAAACTCTTATTATATAACATACTCAAGGATATCAAATTCTTAGTAATAAGTGGAACATGTATGTCCTCGTTCAATGTACAAAATTTACCTTCATGTGTCCTGGTTTTAATCGAGTCAATTCCAACTGCCTTGTTGACAAAACTGTTGGTCATGGAAATATTGTAAATATCTAATGGCTTATAAGTTTCGAACCACTATTTATTAGGAAATATGTGGTACGAAGCTCTGGAACCAAGAATCAACACATCATCTTGATAAGTGTGTCCACCAACAACCAAAGTTATATCCTCATTTGATCTAAAATCATCTTCTACGACAGTTGTAGAACTGGAGTCATGTGGTTTCTTCTTCTTAGGATATTCGTTCTTCTAGAATATGCCCTTTCTCCTTACAACAGTTATAGACGTCATTAGGCGTAGGACCTTTTAAAGAAGACGACTTATTGTCCTTCCCTGATTTTTCTGGGCCCTTGCCTCCGCTCGTATACATGTCAAATGCCCGATTGTCCTTACCTACACTACTTTCATTCACTTTGTGGCGTAATTCCCTTGTATGAAGGGCATGCATGACATCTTCCAAAGTAATAGTACACTTTCCAACAATAAATTATTGAACGAATTTTTCATAAGATGACGAAAAAGATACCAACAAAATCAACGCAACATCCTCGTCCTCAATCTTAACATCAATATTACGCAAATCTAGAATAATTGTGTTCAAGTGATCTAAGTGTTCACGAAGTTGCGTATCTTCCTGTATTTGTTGGTTGAAAAGATGTTGCTTTAGAAGCAACTTGTTGGTAAGAGATATCCACACGTTGCTTTAGAAGAAACGTGTGGATATCTCAGTAGCATTGTGCTTTTTCTTATCGGATTCGTTCATCGACAACGGCCCCCACAAGCCTTGTTGTTTTAGCAATGCTCGCATCTTGATTTGTTACAAACTTAAACTATTCCTCCCTATGAACTTGTCGTTCTTCGTGTTGAAAGGAGACATATTTCTCCTAGATTACAGAAAACCAAAGAACCCAAAGCTCTGATACCAGTTTGTTGTGCGGAATTATGAGAAAGAAATTCAACAAACAAGAAAGACAGAACACATATTTATAGTGGTTTGCCCAATAACAACTATGCCCACATTCGGAGATATTTTATTGAGGAGTTTCAAAGTATAGATATACAGATGATAACCAAATTATTAGGACGAAGAGGAAAACGTCACAATAGATAGAGTAACGAAATCCTAGGTTATACTTGATGACCAAGTATAAGACTGTGTCAAACAGTAAATGTCCAAACAGATGACAAGTCCAATATTTGAAGCCATATCAACACATGACATAAAGGTTGATTTTATTATTTTGATAATCAGTGTCTTCATTCTTATGTGGTGTCAATATTAGTTTTTTAAAAGCATTGACTATAAATTTTAATTATTTTTTTAATTGAATTTATTTTTCAAATTATTTTTGAAATCCACTTAAATTATATATCATATTAAATTTTACTTTACTAATAGAAAAATCAAGATATTTAAAATCAAATTTAAATTAAACACAACTTATAAATATTTTATTTTGTACAATTTTGTTGGGGGTAAGATGAGAGATGAATTTCTTGATTATCATACTAGTAAGAAAATGTGTTTACAATAAACATTTATGAAATTATGGTTAACATTTTCATTAAATAAATTGTGTGAAAGATATATTATGTATCATTATATAGATACAGTTTGGTTGTTACCCACCAAAAAAATTTTGGTTGTCGCTAGTCTTAAGTCGATAAACTCTAGTCCCTAGTAACGAATGCATTTGAAGTTAATAATCATGAAATGAATTGTAAAATATGAAAATTGATTTTTGGCGGGTTCACTGTGGTGTGTATGAGATAGCGTAGCAAGTCAACCAAAACATAGCCTTACCACTCCTACACTTTTCGTTTTGTTGTGCCCTCAATTGTCGCATACAAATACAATAGTTGTTTAGACTTGTACTCAAATGAGACAAAACTTACTTTTAAAATGATTCCTAATCACCAACGCCATGGACCTTGGTCAAACCAGTTCCGAGTATATTCTTTATAATATATTTAGCAAGCCTTTTATGATACAATTTTAAAATATAAAAAAATTGGTTATAATTAGTTTTAAACTTACTTTGGTTTTCTTTTTATTTCAAAAAATAAAAAGTAAGTTTTAATAAAAAATTAGTTAATTTTTTTTAAAAATTTTATTTATTTTATAGTTGAAATTTTAATGAAATAATATTAAGTAATGAGGGATTTTCCCAAAATAATAACAAAAAATATATATATTTCTCATAATAGGCACAGAGAAAAACTATTTCTCAAAGCAACATACAGTAGTTTAAAACTAAGGGTTACATAAATAACACTTAGTTTTAAAGTACGGCTTCTTCTTTTTGTACGTTAAGGTTATTGCTATTCGTACCACCTGTTTCATGCTATACGTACCCGGGGTACGGCTACGCGAGGCGTAGCCATAATAAGCAAAAAAAAAATTATTATTTTTTAACCCTGCTACGGCTACGCGAGTCGTAGGCGTAGTCCATTTTCCTTCGTATTTTTATCGGAATTTTTGATATGGACGACTACGCATACGCCATGCGTAGTCGTAGTCCTACTACGACTACGCGTGACGTATGCGTAGTAGGACTACGTGTACACATGGTGTATGCGTAACCATTTTCCTATATTTTTTGAACGAAATCAACTTATTGCTACGCGTACGCAAGGCGTAGCCGGATCACGGGTACAAATAGCATGAAACAGATGGTACGAATAGCAATCTGGAATCAAATTGTGGTTTATTTCTTCTTTTTTTATGTAAGCCATGGCTTTAAACTACGGCTTATATGAACATTAATTTATAGGACCCTCCACTCCCAACTTCCCGTCTCATCTCAATCACCTTTCACCTCACAATCTCAATGTAGCCCACTCATTTACTTCCATATTGGATCCTCCACAACCCATAAACCGTAGTCCTAAGCTCGTCAACTTCTCTTTGCCAAAATCCGAGTCTGACTTCACGTGTCGCAGACATGTGTCTAAACTTTGTTATTTTATTATAACTAGGTCTTAACGGACCCGGTTATCTTGTTTTACTTTTTTATGAATTTACTTTTATCTAAAGAATAGATGATCGAAGAATTTTCTAAGGACATATTGACCCATGAGGCGTTGGAACTCTTTAGAATCATCAAGGATAATAAGAAGATGGTGTAGGAGGGTAATAAGTCCAATTGAGATGGCTAAGAAGGAGATGATGTAACACCCTAGATCTGAAGGACTCGGGATGCTACGAGCTAGGACCTCACAATGGTTCCCGACCCTTAGCTTGACAACAACCTCACCGGATCTTACAACATACCACAAATAAAAAGGCAAATGAACAAGTTTTCTAATGCATGAAGAATAACCGAAATACAACCGAAAACAACTCCATCCGAGTTCTCAAATCCAAAACAGCATGACAACGTCCCAAGATAACATATAAAGATAAACAGATCTCGTCATATAATGTACGGAACCCCGGCTGCTCACTACCGCCGGATCACTCGACCGCCTCCCTAACCTGCAAGGCATCTACAAAGCGGTATAATACCGTTAGCTAACATTTTATGCATTAATATAAAGGTAAAGACACATAAAACATAACATACACATTCAACATGCAGCACTCAAGTCCATTTATTATCTTTGTTTAAGTCATAACCTCTAGTTACCATACTTATTTTGTGACACGAGGGATTCCCAAACCTCGCCTCTGTCCCCGTTCACCAACAAGAAATGGTAGTAATGCATATGACCGTCTACCTGCCTAGGCTAGTCGCAGAGAACCTCCTAACTCTCGCAAGAGCGAGATAGTGATGTCACCGCCCGTTATCATACACTTGGGCCAATTACATAATATATATAGGTCGTCCTATTCTGGTTTCGTTGTTTAACATAACCAACACACACCGTCAAAACACAATATGCTAATACAAAGAAGTCAACTAAGTAAGTCCGTGGACTTACCAGTCTCAAAGCGAAACCCGATCAAACTCTCTCAACCTCCCGTGCAAAACACACAACGCCTGTTCAACACAAGGCACACGGATCAAACAACACTCTAGTAAACTAGAAGTCCTTAGACTTCTAGGCTTAAAATCCTCACAAGAACCACATCACTCTAGTCAACTAGAAGTTCTTAGACTTCTAGGCTCAATATCCTCACAAATCACATCACTCTAGTCAACTAAAAGTCCTTAGACTTTTAGGCTCAACATCCTCACAAGATCATAAACTCAAGATAGACCAACACTCTAGCCAACTAGAAGTCCTTAGACTTCTAGTGCTCACAATCCTCACAACTCATAAACACACAAGATATATGATCACTCTCAGTCCACTACCTCAAAGGCTTCCAACATAACAACTCAGTCCCAAACCGATATCCTCAAAGATCTTAAGAGATTGTGCCACAATATCACAACCAACATACCCTCAACTCTCACAAGATAACCCTAAGGGTCAAGCCACTACTTGGCATTATATATCACCTATGTTAAGCAGTCTAGCATACTACTAAGATGGATCAAGATCAAGGAAGCGGAAAGGGAAGAAGGAAACAAGAGATCGAAAACTCACTATTGTAGGAACTTCCCCTGCGCCTCCTAGTCGCCGCCCCTGTGGTGGTCAGGAGCCACCCCTGTGCCTCCTAGTCGCCACCCCTGCGGTGGTCAATGGCCACCCCTACGCCTCCCAAGATCCTCCCTCGCGGCTTTAGTCCTGAAATGCGACTCTTTGGTTCTTCGATTGTGCAGCAGCCTTCCTAGTGTCTGCTTTGATACTTTGATTGCCTCCTAGCCTCCAACACAAGATCTTAGCCCTCCTCTACGGTCTATGCATGCCATCAACACAAGTACGAACAAGGTAACTTCTCTTGAGTAAATCCATAGATATAAACCTTTCAAGGTTGTAAGAAGAATGACGAGAGAAGAAGGGAAGAAGGGGAAGGAAGGAGCTTACTCTGGAGCACGTCTATGCAGTCCTACCTTCTTGCGACAACCTCAAGAGAAGAGAGAGCAATGGTGGAGGGTGAAAGTGAAAGAGATGAATGAGAGGAATGGTGAGAGGAGAAGTAACGTGGAAAGAAATGAGGGAGAGGGAGTTAGGCTGCATAAAAGGAAGGGATGTCAAGGGACAAGAGTCATGAATCACTCCTCTCATAAAGAGGCGGAATTAAAAGAGTTAGAAGACGAAAGGTTGGAGGGAAAAGGCACATAACTCTCGCTCAAACGTGTCACCGCCCCCGCGGGACGTCCAAGCTGCGGTCGCGGACGGCTGCGGGTGCGGGCCTTATAAGCCGCAAGGGCGTTAGCCCTTGCCCAAGGCTTCTAACACCTCTTGTAAACGGAACTAAAATTCCGGGCATTACATCAGATCCCACTCAAAAGAAGTTTCGTCCCGAAAATTGCTAAATGCTAACCTGAGCATACTCAAGCTACCATACAAAAACCTCAAAAGCTGCATACATGTATACGCATGAACACATATAGCACATCACACACATAAGTGCACAACATAAACGGAGCAAGGCTTTGGGACTAACCCGACGGTCCTATAGACGTCTCTAGACTTGCATAAAACTCTGGATAGTTCCGCCGGATACTATCCTCTATCTCCAAGGTAGCCCCATCGACTCCTCGTCTTGACCACTGTACCCTCATCATGGGTAATACCTCTGACTGAAGGCGTCTCGTACTCCTCTCCAAAATAGCTACAGGGTGCTCTACAAGCGTGTGATTTGGCTCAACCACCAGGTCGTCATGATTAACTTTGTGTCTCGGGTCATGAATACACTCTCTCAACTGAGACACATGAAATACCGGGTGGACTATCTCAAACCGTGATTGCAACGCCAATCTGTAAGCCACCTTGCCCACCCCTCTAGGATCTCAAATGGTTCGACATATCGGGGGCTCACCTTCCCCTTAATACCGAAACGTCGGACGCCTCGCGTCGGCGATACCCTTAACCAGACTTGTGCTCAAACTCTAAACTCTAGAGTTATGCGCCTCTTATCAGCATAAGACCTCTAACGACTCTGCGCGGCTAGCATCCACTCTCGGATCAACACTACCCGAGCCATATCATCCTGCACTTGCTCGGGTGCTACCCACTCCCCGGCTCATCCCAACACAAGGGTGTACGACATCTCCGCCCATACAGCGCCTCGTAAGGAGCCATCCCAATCGTCGCATGCCAATTGTTGTTGTATGAGAGTTCCACCAAAGGAAGGTGGTCGGGCCATACCTGTCCCCAATCAAGTACAAAAGCTCTCAGCGTATCCTCAAGGTTCTATATAGTCCTCTCTGACTGATCGTCCGTCTCAGGATGATACGTTGTAGTGAACTACAAGCTCGTACCTAGGGCGGCGTGTACCTGCTGCCAGAACCTCGAGGTAAAATGCCCGTCCTTATCTGAGATGATTTTCCTCGGCAGTCCATGAAGCCTCACTATTTGTCGGGTGAACTCCTCGGCTAAATGAATCACCGGCCACGTTTCCTTAATAGGAATAAATCGTGCGGTCTTCGTCAGCCGATCCACCACCACCCATTTCGCCTTGAAGCCTCTACTCGGCCTTAGGCTAGTAACGAAATCCATAGAAATATCCTCCCACTTCCACTGTGGGACCGGAAGTGTTTGGAGCTCTCCTCCGGACCTGTGATGCTCAATCTTGACCTGCTGGTAGGTCGCGCACTAGCTACATATCGAGTCACTTCGGGCTTAATCTCGCCCCACCAATAAGATCATCAGATGTCCTAATACATCTTACTCGTGCCTGGGTGTACGGAGTAAGGTGTAGAATGGACCTCCTTCAATATATGTTGTCTCAGCTCTCTATGTGACGGTACACATATGCGCTCCTAGCGCCTCAAAATCCCGTCTACACCCACGGAAAACTGCGGTGCCTCTCTTTGGGACATCCTATCCCAGATCCTTGTTAGTGCTGGACAACCTACCTGTTTTGGCCGGATCGCCTCCGACAGATCCGGTGAAACCTCTAAAGCTGACAAGTGGGCGTCAGTATCCGGAAATTGGATATCTACTTCCAACCAGATCAAAATCTCTCTGCAACTGTGTCTGAATTGTCAGTCTAGCTATCGCTACCTCTCGGGGTGTCCTCCTTCTAAGGGCATCGGCGACCACGGTCGCCTTCCCCGGATGATACATGGTCTCTAAGTCGAAATTCTTAATCAGCTCTAACCATCTCCTTTGGCGGTTATTCAACTCCCGCTGAGTGAATATGTACTTCAGACTCTTATGGTCTGTGAAGATCTGACAAGTGGCCCCATAAAGATAATGTCGCCAGATCTTCAATGCATGAATCACTACGGCTAGCTCCAAGTTGTGGGTAGGGTAATTCTTCTCGTCTTCAACTGTCGAGATGCATAAGCAATGACCATGCCCCTCTGCATCAGAACGCATCCCAAGCCTAGCTTGGATGCATCACTGTAAACGACGAAGTGCTCAATACCCTCTAGCTATGCTAACACAGAAGCAGAAGTCAACCTCCTCTTCAACTCCTCAAAACTCTGCTGGCAGGGCTCGGACCATGTAAACCTGATGGACTTCCTCAGCGGAAGTGAGTGGCCTGGCAATCACGGTAAAACCTTTCACGACCCTACTGTAGTACCCTTCTAGGCCTAGAAAGCCGCGCACCTCCTTGACCATCCTGAGGAGCGGCCATGAAGCAACTGACTCTATCTTCGTTGGGTCTACCTTGACACCCTCGGCGGAGACAATGTGACCAAGAAAGGCCACCTCTAGTATCCAAAATTCGCACTTAGAGAGCTTAGTGTAAAGCTCTATCTCCTGTAAGACTCGCAGTATAGTCCTCAAGTGTCCAACATGCTCCTCCCTACTCCGGGAGTATACTAAGATGTCATCGATGAAAACCACAACAAGCTGGTCCAAAAAGTCGGTGAAGATGCCGTTCATCAACTCCATGAAGACGGCGGGAGCATTCGTGAGCCCGAATGGAATCACGATAAACTCATAATGACAATTACTGGTCCGAAATGCCATCTTCGACACGTTCTCCTCTCTCACCCTCCGCTGCTGATACCCTGACCTCAAGTCGATACGTGAAAACACGGTGGCGCCTTGTAACTGGTCCAGTAGATCATCAATACGTGGTAATGGATACTTGTTCATGATGGTGACTTTGTCTAGTTCTTAGTAGTCGATATAAAGTCTCATCGATCCGTCCTTCTTCCTAACAAAGAGGAATGGTGTCCCCCAAGGAGACACATTGGGGCGGATGAATCCCCTCTTTGCTAGCTCCTCAAGCTACTTCTTTAGATCGAGCATCTCAACTGGCACCATGCGGTATGGGGCCTTGGAGATCGGCCTCGTGTCGGGTTCCAACTCAATCCCAAAGTCTACGCTCCTTTGTGGAGGTATCCCAGGTGGCTCACCAAAGACATCCTCAAATTCACAAGCGACGGGGGTCTTTGCTAAGGATGACCTCGTCTCTTCCTTCACGGCATAACACCAAAAGGCCTCGCATCTCTGTCCGATAAACTCGCGGCTCAGACCGTGCTGATGATTGTATCGATCTTTCCGAGATCCCATCCTTGGAAAATCTTTTCTTGGCGAGCCTTTGTGGTGACCGTCACTATCCTCCCACTGATGTCCAAAATAGCTCGATAGCGGTCCATCTAGTTTATCCCTAATATGACTTCTTCATGCACCAGGTGCATGACATAGAAGTCGGCTAGCCAGTCACGATTTTCCTAGTAGATGGGTCAACCGTGGACCTCCCGAGTACCACGAACCTTACCCCGTAAGGTAACCTATAAGGAAGGGTTTCCCCTCTACTGTATCTAAGGCCAACCTATCTACGCAATCATCAAAAAATGAAAGAGTGTGTCGCACCCGTATCAAAAAGTACTATGACTGGAAAGCATGAATCATAATAGTACTTGTGCCTGCGGGCGCTGCTAGCACAACCGCGCTCCTCAACTCGAAGACCCTAGAATGGGTGCCTCTAGTCTCTATGGTGCCTCCACCACGTCCTCTACCTCTACCCGGAACGTGGGCAGAACCCTGAGAATAAGCATGGCCGGGGGCTAGCTGCTGTTGACCCCGAGCCTGATACTGATGCGGCCTCTGCCCACCTCCTGAAGTGCCAGCAGGCAAAGCCCCTGCTGCGACGGTACCTTGCCCTGTCGGCAGAAGGTAGCTCTATGGCCCATCTGGCCACAATTAAAGCAAGTCACTTGCGGCTTCCTATACTCAGTCTTAATATGGCCATACTCTCCACAACAATAACACTGACGTCCCCTAGCAAATGTCGGTGGGGTAGATTGTTAGCTAGGGCGTCCTTGAAAAAGACCACGACTATGACATGAGGCTCCAGCTCCTACACTGCCTAGTGCAGTCCTTTGCCTCTTATCCGGCCCTCCAAACTAAGCGGCTCTCTTAGGACCTGGTCAGTCCCTCTCATATGCTGAAGCTCAGTCCTGGTAATCTGCCAAGGAATCACAGTGAAATCTTGCCAGATAGAAGCGGGTAGTCTCCCTCAGTCTCCGGGAGAACAAGTACACGTGTTGGTCTACTAGTGGTGCGGCGGGACCTAGCAGTGACAACTCCTCCCGAAACCTCCTAATCGTCTCGGCTATCGGGACATCATCAAATTCTGCCTCTAAGAAATTCTGCACTTTATCTCTCCTCAATGAGATAGGGAAAAAAGTCTCTCGAACCATGCTCAATAACTGCTCAAAACTAGTGACTCCACTCCGAACAGTCCTCCACCAGAATTGTGCTTGATCCCTAAATAAGGTTTGAACTAACTCCACCTGACGACCCTCAAGGCAACAGATCGCCTCCAGTGCGGATAGTACGTGGCTTATCTAATGTTCCACCTCTAATCCCACATTCCCGTCAAACGTGGGTACACGATGTTGGTTGAAAGTCTTCAACCAACAGTCCGGCCTCGGCGCCCTCAGCCCGTCTCTCACTTTGTCGCCCTCGACCACTCTCACTGGTGCAGCTACTACTGGTGGAACTAGCACCTGAGTCACCCTCTATGAAACCTCTGCCGACCTAGCTGGTATTGGCGGTGTTGAGGGTGGTGCTCCGGTCCTAAATGCCTCCTCCACTCGCTGGACGTACTCTCGGTACTCCGATGCTCCGAACGATACTCGGCCCGAATCCACTGACCCTAACCTCCGTTCTCCGGACATAACAACGGTCTCATATCTAACCTCAAGGATAATGCTATCATCCACCTCCTCAGTAGGGACATCCGCCGCTTACGGGTCCACAATGGGGGCACATCCCTGACCCCGGCCTCCCGGAGGCCTACCCACACGTCCCCGTCTCAGAGCTACTGGAGGAAGGGGAGGTCTACCCCCTCCTCGTCCCACGTATGTTGTCGCTCCCGTGCATGTCATCTGTTAAAGATGGAATCGATGCATAAGACTATGCTATCTTTAAGAGGATATAACAATTCTAACAAACGGTTGATACCACTAGAAGGTCCAAATCTTAAATAAAATACGTATACAACTTTAAAATCCAATAAACTACGCTGCGAGATCCGCGGAGGTAGTGGTGGTCCCGTACATTCTATCCAGCCCCACTATCCTCATGGTTTGAAAAAGAAATTCGTTTTGAAAACTCGGAACCCTTATGGGTTCTGTTTATTTGTCTATTTGGCCTTGTAGAAGATTGCGAGTGCCATTGTTGCCAACTTAGAGCTCTGATACCATATTGTAGCACCCCAAATCCGAAGGACTCGGGATGCTACGGGCTAGAACTTCACAATGGGTCCTGACCCTTAGCTTGACAACAACCTCGCCGGACCTTACAACATGGCACAACTAAAAAGGCAAATGAACAAGTTACTAATGCATGAAAAAATAACCGAAATACGACCGAAAACAACTCCAGCTGAGTTCTCAAATCCAAAACAACATGACAACCTCTCAAGATAGCAAATAAATATAAAGCGATCCCGTCCTATAATGTACGGAACCCCGGCTGCTCACTACCGCCGGATCACTCAACCGCCTCCCTAACCCGCAAGGCATCTACAGAGCGGTATAATACCGTTAGCTAACATTCTATGCATTAATATAAAGGTAAAGGCACACAGAGACATAACATACACATTCAACATGCAACACTCAAGTCCATTTATTATCTTTGTTTAAGTCATAACCTTTACTAATGATACTTATTTTGTGACACGAGGAAGTACCAAACCTTGCATGTGTCCCCGTTCACCAACAAGGAATGGTAGTAATGCATCTGACCGTCTACTTGCCTAGGCTAGTCGCAGAGAACCTCCTAGCTCTCACAAGAGCTTGACAGTGATGTCACCACCCTTTATCACACACTTGGGTCAATTACATAATATATATAGGTCGTTCTATTCCGGTTTCGTTGTTTACCATAACTAACACACAACACCAATACAAAGAAGTCAACTAAGTAAGTCCGTGGACTTACTAGTCTCAAAGCGAAACCCGATCAAACTCTCTCAACCTCCCGTGGAAAAACACACAACGTCTGTTCAACACAAGGCACACGGATCAAACAACACTCTAGTGAACTAGAAGTCCTTAGACTTCTAGGCTCAACATCCTCACAAGAACCACATCACTCTAGTCAAATAGAAGTCCTTAGACTTTTAGGCTCAACATCCTCACAAATCACATCACTCTAGTCAACTAGAAGTCCGTAGACTTCTAGGCTCAACATCCTCACAAGATCACAAACTCAAGATAGACCAACACTCTAGCCAACTAGAAGTCCTTAAACTTCTAGTGCTCACAATCCTCACAACTCATAAACAGACAATATATATGATCACTCTCAGTCCACTACCTCAAAGGCTTCCAACATAACAAATCAGTCCCAAACCGATATCCTCAAAGATCTTAAGAGATCGTGCCACAATATCACAACCAACATACCCTCAACTCTCACAAGATAACCCTAAGGGTCAAGCCACTACTTGGCATTACATATCACCTATGTTAAGCAAACCTAGCATGCTACTAAGATGGATCAAGATCAAGGAAGCGGAAAGGGAAGAAGGAAACAAGAGATCGGAAACTCACTGTTGTAGGAACCGCCCCTGCGCCTCCCATTCGCCGCCCCTGCGGTGGTCAGGCGCCGTCCTTGCGTCTCTTAGTCGTCGCCCCTGCGGTGGTCAATGGCCACCCTTACGCCTCCCAATATCCGCCCCCGCGGCTTTAGTCCAGAAACGTCGACTCTTTGGTTCTTCGATTGTGCAGCAGCCTTCCTAGTGTTTGCTTTGATGCTTTTGATTGCCTCCTAGCCTCCAACACAAGATCTTAGCCCTCCTCTACGGTCTATGCATGCCATTAACATAAGTACGAACAAGGTAACTTCTCTTGAGTGAATCCATGAATATAAACCTTTCAAGGTTGTAAGAAGAATGAAAAGAGAAGAAGGGACGAAGGGGAAGGAAGGAGCTTAATTTGGAGCACGTCTCTGCAGTTCTACCTTCTTGTGACAGCCTCAAGGGAAGAGAGAGCAATTGTGGAGAGTGAAAGTGAAAGAGATGAATGAGAGGAAGGGTGAGAGGAGAAGTAACGTGAAAATAAATGAGGGAGAGGGAGTTAGGCTGCATAAAAGGAAGGGATGCCAAGGGACAACAACCATGAATCGATCCTCTCATAATGAGGCCGAATTAAAAGTGTGAGAAGACAAAAGGTTGGACGGAAAAGGCACATAACTCTCGCTCAAACGTGTCATTGCCCCCGCGGGACGTCCAAGCCACGGTCGCGGACGGCCGCGGGTGCGGGCCTTCTAAGCCGCAAGGGCGGTAGCCCTTGCTCAAGACTTCTAACGCCCCTCGTAAACGGAACTAAAATTTCGGGCGTTAGAGATGAAGCCAAATGTTGGAACTTATACGGCGATTGAAGGTTTTGGTAAAGGAGGGGATGGAATATGAGGCAAGGGAGACGGTAAAGGTGATGAAAGACAAAGGATTCAAATTTGATAGGAAGAGTGTCATGGAGGTTCTTAAGGGAAAGAACGAACCTGCTAAGTTTCTACGGCACATTCACTTTGGCAAATGTGAGAATGATTTAAGATTACGGTTTATGGTTGTGGAAGGTCTTATGAATGGATATTTTTACAAAGGCATATATAAGGAGTGTTATGGGAGGGGGGTTTGTGCCCCTATATCCAACGAGATTATGTTTTCTTAGGTGGATATGACTCATATTGCCTTATCACGTAAATGGAGGGAATGAGGTGCTAAAGTACAAGGTTTGAGTTCCGGGAGTAGGAAAAAGATTCTTTTTGTTTTTTATGGAGTTTATTTTAACCAAATAAATATAATCGATGCAATAATTCTTAATTAATACAATCAAAAGAACATAACTTTTAAATATACTAGCTTATCAACCATCAATTAGTTTTATTTGACAATTTATTATAAAACACAACTTTAAAATTAATATACAAAACAAACCTTCTTGATTTATATATTCATTTTAAGAAAATGTACATATATTTAGATGGAGATTAAGTAAGTTTTATTATTAAATTCAATTTTAAGTAATATAATGTAATCAATGCATATTAATTTCAAATAAAATAATTCAACAACCACTACCTAATTTACTTGAAAATTTATTTATAAACAAATTAAATATATAAAATTAAATTAACTATCCTCTCAATAAAAAAAACATATACAAAATGAATGCTCTAATTTAAAATACGACTTTCTTCTTTTGTCTTGGCGGCACAACTTGTTGTCTGTATTCCTTCTAGTTCGATGTAAATTTGGGTTCATGAATTTAATAAAAAAATATTATCTCAAAAAAATTTTTTTATCAATTTTAGTTTTTAATTTTTAACTTGATGTGCGAAATTTCTTATAAAAATCAACCCCCCCAAGACAAAAGAAGAAAGTCGTATTTTAAAACTACATGTTATTCATATAACCCGTAATTTTAAACTACGCATCTACTCCGACCATAACTTACTATTCTAGGAAGTAGTTTTCATCCCTGCCTATTATGAGAAATATTTCTCTTTTTTTATTATTTTGGGAAAAAATACGAGTAATGGTATAGAAGAACTTTTCATATTTTATATTTTTGAAATAAAAAAATATAGAAAAGTAAGTTTAAAACTTATTTTGTTATTACAATAAAAATACCGTATATTTATTTTCGTATTTAATTTAAAATATATCTACATAAATAAGATAAAAAAAACTAATATTATTTGTTTTAAAATACAGTAAATTATTATTTCAAATTAAAATATAGAAATAAATAAATTTAAACTTATTTTTTTGTAAAATAAAATATACAGTATTTTTTTAAAAAAAAGTAGAAAAATAAGGGAAATAAAATATTTTTATTTATTAAAAGAAAGTAAAGTATTATTTTAAATAATAAAAATGAATACTAAGTAGTGGTATAGAAATACATTTTTTGTTTTATATTTTTTAAATATAGAAAATATGGAAAAGTGCATTTAAAACTTTTTTTAATAAAATTAAAAATACTGTGAATTTTATTTATTTTGGATAAAACTTATTTTTTAAAACTAACTAGGACCATATTAAAAAAATAATTTTTAAATTTTTATACTAAAATGTTTAGTAAAATATATTAAGTAAAGGACATAAAGAAAATAAAATAAACCAAGAGGTATCATGAGAATATTTGAAAATTTGTGGATATTAAGAGAAAAATATCAAACCTTAAGAGTATCTAAGAGAAAAATTCTCAATAATCAAGTGTGGGTCAAGATTGGAGAATTTTAAAATATTAATGTTTGAGATAGTTTGGGATGAAAATATAAAGTTTAGTCTAATAATCTAGAGTTTGTTTGAGAAAAGCTATCTCATTCAATCTAAATAAAATTAAAATTTCCAATTCTCAAGGAAAATTTGCACGCGAAGGGAAGTCAAATCATAATGAATCGATATGTAAATACAACGAAAACTTCTTATTAAATTGGGTTTTATTTATTTATTTAAAGGATTGACTCACTCATTTTCGCAACTTATGGTATCCGACTTCTCCAAAACCTTTCAAGTCAAATATGATGCATATGGTATTGGTGTTTATGGTTTTCTCATGCGACAAAAACACCTTCATCGCCTACTTCAATGAGAAGCTCAACGATAATGGGCACAATCACTCCACCTATGACAAGGAGCTTGGTCAATGTCCTCAAGACGTGGCAACACAATCTATGGTCAAGGAGTTTGTCATCCACATAGACAACGAGACCTGCAAACATTGGCAGGAAAAGTCAAAGTCAATCAACACCACACTCGTTAGGAAGAGTTCATCGAAATATTTCCCTATGTCTTCGATTACAAAGAAAGCATGGACAATGTCGTGACAAATGCAATGTCCTGGAGGTACATCTCATTATGTCAATTGATCCTAAACTTCTTGATTTTGTGCTTATTATAGTTTATCTTGAATTCCCTAACTACAAAGACATATAAGCCACCTTCCAATCTAAGGGTTGTGCCAACATTTACTTTATCGACAAGGGCTATCTATTCACGCCAACAAAATCTACATTTACACCAGCTTCGTTTACCTCGTACTCATCCAAGAAGCTCGTGGTGGATCTTGTTGCATGTGAGACAAGTATTTGATTCCATTAGAGAGATATCTACGGATCATATTTAAAGGCAAGTAAGGTTCAAGTATAGGGTATTTGATAGCGCTCAAATTAGCATATGTTTCCATCATCATTCTATTACATTCTCTTCCTTAATATATATTATATTATATCATATCGGTATATTCCT
This sequence comes from Fagopyrum homotropicum, assembly GCA_033239125.1. Classification (NCBI taxonomy): domain Eukaryota; kingdom Viridiplantae; phylum Streptophyta; class Magnoliopsida; order Caryophyllales; family Polygonaceae; genus Fagopyrum; species Fagopyrum homotropicum. The sequence continues at coordinate 94,957,028 of BSWB01000007.1, read as the reverse complement.
TCAAGTTAGTGTTTTGGAGATCTATTGGTTGATTCATGTAATTCTAGACATTCTAGCGATCGTGGGGCTTAAAGGATCTATCTATGACGGAACGACCTCATACAAACTAAGGGTCTCCTTGCGGCCGAAAAAGTCAAGGTCAAGACAAAAATGAATGAGACACGAGAGTGAAACAATTCAAAGTACATCGGAAAGTGTACAAGAGTAATCAACATGCATTAAGGTTGATCGGACTGGTGTTGATCCTCACTACACGTGACCCACGACCTCCAGTTGAAGAGATAAAGTCAAGGACCAAATTCTGGACCAAGTCCAACAACTTATCCCTATAGAGTGATGATCCCACTTCAACGGCATTTATTCTTCTCCTTTTATCCCTTTTATTTGGGTTGACCTTTCAACCCATCAACTTTAACATTTTGTGTTTATAATTATCCAATATGGACAAATCTATCTTTAGTTAAGACATGATTTGGTAGGTAGATAAGATATTATCTTATTAGAAGATAGATTAAAGGAGTGAGGTTAATTCCTCTCCCTATAAATCCGTTGGACTGCTAACGGAACAGTGAGAAAATGACCAAATACATAGTGCAACACATGTCGTCTGTGTTGAAAATTTTCAAACTCAACGCATGCCGATTGCGTTGAGTATACTCAACTTCAAAGCAGGACGTATACGTTGAAGTTGAAACTCTAAAGAAGCGACGACGCCCGCCTCCTCTGCTCTTCATGTCATTCCCACAATTTTGAACAAAAATACAAAAATCTCTCATTTGAAACCCAAAAAAAAAACCGATATCATTCTCATTCAATGGATCATCCTAGACGTTCTTACCAAAAACGCCCTTTGAGTGCACTCTAGGTACATTTTCTTTAAGTTATCGTGTATTTCTCGTGTGTGTGTTTTTTTAATTATGTTTTTAACGGTTCATTCGGAATTTGTTAGTTTTAGTTTAGAAACTGAATTGGAGTTGGAGTTGAGAAGTTATTTTTGGTTGGAAACGGAATAGGGTAGAAACGGAATCGGAATTGGAATCGAAAGCGAAAAAATTAGAAGAATTTTTTTTAATAATTGTTAGCTACTATGTACGGTGGGCAATTGCGTTGAAGGTTAGCTGCCAACTTCAACGCATGTCGTATTTTTTGCGTTCTTCCTTGTTTTTCATTCACAAAGACTAGATTAGGGTCACCTTCAACGTAGGCCGAGTACATTGCAGGTGAGCTGCCAGCTTCATCGCAAGGTGAATGCATTGAAGTTGGCGCGTAAATACATGCGTCTGTTGTAAACGGGTGCTTGTGTTTACATTTTTAACTTTTAAAAAACTTAGTAATTGTTCTCTACTATGTACATAGGTTGGAATTTGGATTTTTGATAACTCTATTACTTTTGAAAATTGGTTATATCGTTATCGAGCAATAGGACATCACACAAAGAAGACCACCACCTACCACTTCTTTACGCCGAGGCGACCGGTGAGTGGAGGAGGAGGAGAAGGATCCCACCTCATCTACATTTGTTGTTGATCCTACTTCTATTTTCTCTGTATCATATCCCGCTATTGTTCTCTCTCAACTCGGATTACTTCCTCATTGGGAGGTTCGGTCTAAGTTAGATGACCGCTTTCTCCTGCTCCTGCTTCTGCATCCACTTTTCATGCTTCCACATCCACTCACACATACACCCTACTCTTTCTTACACACCCTCTCCATCTCACATACCCTCTTCATTTCACACTTCCTCTCCATCCCACACTCAGACATATACCGCCCCTCCTACACATACAACCCTTGCACCTAGAGCTGATGTGGGGCCATCATCTTCTACTACTCGTGTTCGCCGAGGGACTAATGTCCCTAGTGTTTGAGATTTGCTAACAGGGTACACCAACCATACTATTGTCTCTATATGGACAGGGGGGTTATGTTACTAGGTTTTAGTGATGAATATGAACGAATGTATTTTTTCATGCTTTAACATTTATTTTTTTCAAATGAAGGACGTCCAAAGGGTGATGAAGGTACACCGACATCTGGGCCAGACTAGAGAGTTATTGAGTTGGCGTCGTGATCGTGATGACCGAGAGGGATGGTTTGTTGTGGCCAGTTGAAGTGGATTGCATGATATAAAGACATTGGGCCCATGCGGGGTTGATCACGCGCTTTGTCATGCCTTCGTCGAGCGATGGCACCCAAAGAGAAACAATTTTCATCTCCCTTGGGATGAGATGACGATCACCATCCATAATGTGTCTAATTTGATGGGTCTCCAGATAGACGAAGATGTATGTGAGACTTCATGGACCACACTTCGACGCATATAGTGGTTGAGCTCCAAACTCGACATGACAGAGGCTGAGGCCGAGGTACATGGCACTTTCATCTAGGTATATCTCATTAGGAGGACTCTCAGACCTCTCCTCCTTGACCTATCCACATCGGCAACTAGACTAGTACTCGTATATCTAAGGTGGATTATGAGAGCAGTGTTGGTATTTGACAAGGCTACCAAGCGGATACGGGTAACTCTAATGCTTGGAGTGTAGGAGTTTTATGCTTCTTGTATCGGTAGCTTGGTCTTTATTCCTAGTCTAGGGCGAAGACCATGGGTGGATGCATCTCACTCCTACAAGTATTAACTTTAGAGACATCATATTATTATTTAAGTAGATTATATATACCAAATATTTGATTCGAAATTTATCTTCATGAAAGTTATAGGCGTGGATATATGCGCATTTTCCCTCTCTTTGCAGTCAATCTACCACGGACATTGAGCTTCGGGTATCTGCACGTTAGACTTCGAGGATTTCGATCCCAAAGACCTCTGTCTTGACACTTCAAACGTTAATGTCTATATGTGGAAAACTAGAGTAAATGAGGCCATAAGACATGAGGTTCATGCCATACGATGCTCGTGTTTTGAACTTTGACGGAGATTTCCCTATCTCAAAATATATAGGCTTCATTCGTATAGCCGACATCGAAGAGCCCAATATACCGAACAAAGTTATGAGACAATTTGGGTGCATATAGAGGACCCCCTTACATCAATCCCAATGACCACGGAGAAGCGTCTCGCTATTGGGGGTCGAGGTTACAAGGTTCAATATCATCACGTGCACGATAGGTGGTCTACTAGACATGACGAGGACGCTACTCATTGGTCAACAGAGATATGACGCCCGTCTCATGGATTATATCTTATGACTACATGTTAGCATGAAATATTGTGATATTTTAGGCACGTTTTCTAAACGTATTTGATTCATATTGATAGTCTTTGATTGAACTTTGTGCATATGTGAGCTAGTATTACCTATATTGTCGATATGGATGTCTACACTAGTTCTATGTTGATTATAGGTGATTTGGAGCTACTTCCGAACGGAATCGAGCAAAGGAGAGTTGATTCGATACGTCCAAGGATTGAGGACATTCTTAGGAAGCAAATTGGAGTTTTAGCTTGAGGAATGCACGAGGCTAGGGAAGAATCACGTTCTTGCCCTAAACCACGCTCTAAAATACGGCCGTACTACGAACCACGTTCAGTTCCACGGCCGTGGAACCCTGCAAGAGAGGCGTGATGCATTCCAGTAACTATTACGGCCGTGGAATACATAGTACAAACCGTGATCTAATCCACGCTCTAAATTACGGTCGTGGAAACTTCCACGACCGTGATCTTGGCGAATCTTTTCGCCACACTTTGAAGCCACGATCTTTTGAAGATTGGGCCGGGCCGATATTTTATCTTGCCCTATAAAAAGACGGACGAATGAAGAATCCGTCATCCCCGCTTACCCTCATTTATGACCGCTTACAACCACATCTTCGCTGAGAGAATCTCAACGCCGTTTGGCCTTCGCTTGGAAGGATTGATCGTCTCATTGGAGATTGAAGTTCGCATTAGAGAATCGCCCTAATCTCGCACTTTTGGTGGAGATTGTTGTTGAGATCTCCGGATTGGCGGAAGATCGAAGTTTTTGGAAGATTTTGCAAGAAGATCTCTCTTCTTGTTTAGGTTTGATTCGGAAAACGGATTGACATCCCGTTTTCCCTTCTTTCCTAAGGTTGTGATTGTTTACTTTATTGTGAATCTTTTGACAACATTCGTTCTTGATTGTGATATTGAGATTGGTTTGAAGATTATTGAAAGTTCTTGAAATTTTTCATCTTTTTATCTTTTAATTCTTGAATTGATATCAACATGACTGTTATTGGCTAAAAACCCTTAACAATTCTAAGGTGAAGGGTTGATAGTTGTGGCTTAGATGATGATAGATCGATCGCAAACAGATTAGACCCTGAGAGTTAGAGAGAATCGCCGACAACCCTAAATTACGGCCTGTTCTTGAGTCCACGGCCGTGGAACCCCAAGAACTAACCGTAATTTCCCTTAAGTCCACGAGCCTGCTTTTACTTTAATCTAAAGTTAAAGATTTGCTTTAGCTTAGTTTAGACTTGTCTTTTCTAGGTGGTAGTGAAGCCTCAACAACCTCTACCTCGATTGTGAGTGTCACAACCTCAATCGGTTAAGTTAGTCTTGATCCTTGGGTTACAAGTTTGGGTATTTGACACTAATTCTCACCTTTAGAATCTTTCTATATTGAGCCTCAACAACCTGTATAGAGAGTGCCTTGTAGGTGAGTTACATAAGGTTTTTGGAACTTCACCGTACGATTACCTTACATTAGTATACCTTTGCATATCTCAACTCTGTCTTTATATCATTAAGTATATCTTGAATCGATTGCCACAGCTGGATACTTGGATCTTTAGGATTGTTGTTTTCCCAATATTTGCAAAACTCTCATATTTACTCGCTTGATAACCTGCAATCGAATTTGTTCCCACCCAAATCCCTGTGTTCGATACTCTGGAATTCTTGCTTAGCTACGTCGATCCGTACACTGCGGGTTCGCTGCTTGATTCTAGTTTTATAAATTTAAAACTTATTTGCACACACCTCTAGGGGCGAACACTACATGGCAAGGTTCGCCGACTAAGGTCACCCATACCTCTTTAGGGTCATCTGCACAAGAAACTCTCGTGGATTGATAGCATGAATTATAGTCTATATTTTGGGACCTGTTTAGACGTGTTATCTTCAATAATCTGCACGTTTGGATGTATATTATGTGATTATATTGTCGTTTCATCTACCTTTGCGGGAATCGAGGTCTACACCAAGTTTCGTTGTAATCGTAGGTAAAATGGCACGTTTTGCATCAAAATGGAGCTAAAGGAGCTAAGGAGTCATTGGAGCTACATTCAGGAGCTTAAGGAAGAATCCAGAAAGCATGGAATTGGATTAAAGATTCACTTTGGACCAGATTTGAGAGATTTCACATTCAGTTTAGAGTCACCTCAGTCAGCTACAGTATCATCTCGACCGAGGTGATCCAGAGGAGCGTCCCGACCGAGGCGAACACCTTGGACGCGGCGAGATATATTTTATTCTTGCCTGAGATCTTTTATTTTTGGAAAGAGGATCTTATATTTTTAGGCTGGATTTCTGGAAGGAAGAAGATAATTCAGCTGATATATTTTACCTATTTTATGGGAAAATATCTTTCTAAGATCTTTTATCTTTGGGAGGTAATTTTTCTATAAAAAGGGTTGGATTTTCCACAAATTTGAGAGTGCTTAGACAGCCCGCATACAATCCGCTTATGGTTGGAAAACATCCACCACCGCGGGGAGATTTGAAGAACCTTTTTGAAGGTTGAAGGAAGCTTGAAGGAAGAAAGTTGATAGCTTTTATAGCTTTTGTGAAGGGTTTTGTAAGACTTTCTTAGATTCCCTTCTTTGTTGATTGTCTTATTGGATTTTGATCCAAGGAACGGTTGTTTGTTTGATAATTGATTCAGTTATTGAAGCCTTTTTCTTAAGGTTTTTGTGTTCAATTATTCACCTTCTTCCCTTATATTTGATTATTGCTTTCATGATGATGATTGGCTAATTTCTTTGTGTGATTCTAGGGTGATTGGCTGAAGATTGTGGGAAAAACAATGATAGAATAATCTTAAATCACAGTAGGACCCTGAAAGCTCGAGTCTTTATCCTTAACCCTAGAACATCTCGTTCAGTCGATGAACATCTCGGCCGGGGTGGAATTTGTCTGAACGAGGTGACTTTTTTGATCCGAAACTGAGAATTAAGTGTTAGAGTTTGCCAAATCCTATTCTTATTACACCTTTCCTGGTTCAATGCAAGCCTAGGATGAGACTTACCCGGTAATTCCTTTGTTTGTTTACCAAAGATCATAAGTGTAGGTAATAAAGGTTTATCCTTTATTGGAGTTTGAGTGTGCTTCCATTCCATCTTTGTGAGTTAGCCTGAGACTTACCCGGTAAAGGTTGATTCTATTCCCTTAGGTGGTGTGTTGGTTTGAGGTTATAGTTCTTTTCCTTAATTCCTTGAGACTTACCCAGTAATAGGAGTTACGGTTTAGGATTAGAGAGTAGTGAGACTTACCCGGTGATCTATTCCACTTTAGTAACACCTTCCCCTTGCAAAAATCTCAGCTTTGTCCGCTTATTTTGAGATCTTGAGTTGGAACCACAACTAGATGCTTTAATCCCTAGAATTGCATATTTCCTTAATTGACTTTTTATCATCTTTGATTGTTTTAATCGCTTTTGTAGTTAGTAATTACATAGACAACCTACACTTGCTTTGTTTCACTAAGTCCCTGAGATTGACACCCCGGAATTTCTTGCTTTTACTACGATTGACCCGTACACTGCGGGTTCGCATCCTTGTTTTAAGCTTAAGTCTTGGGTTATAAATTTAAAGCTTGCACACACCGTTTGGAGCGAACATGGATCGACCACCTCATATCCATGTTTCGGACACCCGGGTAAGATATCTCATTTGTACATGTTATCATGTTGTAACACCCCGAATCCAGGGGACTCGGGGTGCCACATTGGGCTGGGATCTCACAATGGATCCTGATCCTAGCATGACTACAAGTTCATTGGATCTTACAACAAGGCACAAGTAGATTAAAAACCAAAATACATAAAATTGTATAAGATACATCAAAAAGGTTTTACAACAACAAGCCGAGTACAAAAAAAATAAACATCCACAACATCACAAACAAAAGATCCCATATCCCACGTAACCCTAATGTACAGAAGTCCTCGGTTGGTCACCCCATCTAGCTCACTCTGCAGTCTTCCTAACCTGCAGATCATCTACAACACAGTATACACCGTTAGCTACAGTAATGAATAAGCATGAAGGTAATAGCACAAACACATATCCACACATCACACATGCAATGCCACACACATTCATTTATTATCTTTTATTACATTATTCCATTACTAATTCAACTTATTTTTTAACACGAGGAGCCTCAAGAACCTCGTCCCTTCCACCGTAACACAGGGGTTTTGCATGGGGGTGATCGTCACTCGTCCCCCCTGTGAGATCAGCTTCCGAGCACCTCCTCCTACCCTCGGGCGGAGGCAAGTGGTCACGACCCGTTATAATACACTTGGGCCATTTAATGTAATAAATGGTCATCCTAGTTCGGTTTAGGTTATAAATGCACAATCATATGAACACACACAACCATTACAATCACACAAACCTACAACTGAACGCTAAGTAAGTATTATGGACTTACCTGTAATACTCGTAACTTGTACCACGTCACAGCTTTCCATTGGGGAAGTAATCAATGCCTACAAAAGCAAGGCACACACAATCACATACTGGAAAGGTTAGGAGACTCGTCTCACTAACCACAACCAACCTATATCTCAAATCTAAACCTCAGATCCTCAACACATTCATAAATGCCTAAGGCATATCCTCAACATAACATCCCATTATACTCGTACACATACTACACCTTAAAGCCATAACCGATATCCATAACATCATCATGATGCTCAACTCATTCTTACACCTAGCATGCATCTAATCAGTATTCCTCAATCTCAATTCTAATCCTAACTTAATTAATTAACCTTTAATTAATTAATTAAATTTCACCAGAATAACGTTTTGCCCGTAGGCCATTTCTAAACCCACCTATCATCAGATTTCATCAAACAAACAACCCATAAACACCATAATAATATAATGACCAAAATGGACTTTCTAATTATCCATTTTGACAAGCCTAAGGTAAATTTAGGTCAAATCGTAGTATGGAAAACGAATAATTTCATAACTTATTCGTTACTAACCCGATTAACGATCTGAAAGAAGATTCGGAATCACAACGACGCAGGGTACGCATGGGCAACATCAAATTCACGGAATCTGAGTGACGGAACTGTCCTGGTGACATATATGCTCGACTAGGTCTTCCTCTGCTCGGAATTGTAGAAACTCGGTACCGATATGAAGAGAATGAAGAGAGGAATCTAGAAACTCAAACGGAATTGAAATCGGATTAGCCACGAAGTCATCTGAGTTTGAAGTTTGAGATAAATCAAAGCTTTTACGAGGAAACGTGAAAGGAAATGAATTAATAAACGATTTTCCGCTATTTATAGTGAAGACGATAATTATCCTTTAGCGAAGTCGATAATTATCCTTTAATCGATCCAAATGCGGGTTGAACTCCCTTTTCCAAACTTCTCGAAATTGGAACAATAAATCTTGAATATTATAGGGATAATTATTCCACAATTGTCTCGGAAAACGTGTATTCCTAAGCCGTCTTTCTTAGCCGTCAAGAAAATGAAATAGTGACTCTTTTGGCCGTTTTACCTTTCCATGTTATTTCATATCTAGGACATGTCCGATGTCCTGATCATTTCTATCAACTACATATTTATTAATTGGAGCTCCCAAATGCTCCAAATAATACCGGAGGGTAAAAATAATTACCCGGGGAAAAAGTAAAAATTTCCCCATATGCCCAAAATTACGCCAAGAACATAACGGTGAGACTTATGCTCATCACTCACACAATCTTTGCGAGTTATATATCAATTACTATCAATGATTAAGTTAATCAGCATTAATTAGAATTTGGAAATCCTAGCTATTACATCACACACCCCTTAAGAAAAAGTTTCGTCCCGAAACTTGAATAATTCCCAAATCCTCTTGGACCCATACGTCGAGGTATAAACACTCTCTCTATCGGAGGTATCACATCTCCGTTCAAAGGTATCAACCTACAACACTCTATAACCTCAAAACACAGCATGGAGGGATCACCAACTCTAGCAACAAGATCATAACGTTATCCAAAGGCATAGAGAAAAATCATCTCTAGCCAACTACTAACCACGTCACAAGGCATGGAGCAAAGCCGTCTCTAGCCAATCGTAACACAACTATGTGGAGGAAAACCGTCTCCACTCACACTATGTCCATCAATAATAGCATGGAGGAAAGAACCATTTCCAGCTAATCCTAAACATATTACAATAGCATGGAGTAAAGAACCATCTCCAGCTATACCTAACTCGCGCTAGCAAACAAGATCTAAAAGATCATATGCACACATCACAACTAGCACGAGAACACAACATATCATATAAACACATAACATACATTTACCAAGATAGCACTAAGATCTACTCATCGATCCTATAGGTACATCTATCTCAGCATAGAACTCGGGATAGTTCCTTTGGATACTATCCTCAGTCTCCCATGTTGCCTCATCCGGTCCTCGTCTAGACCACTGTATCCTCATCATAGGAATGTCCTTAGAACGTAGGCGTCTCACACCTTGTTCTAGGACTGCAATAGGGTGCTCTACAAAGGTGTGGTCCGGCTCAACCACCAAATCATCATAACTCACAATGTGCCTCGGATCTGGTATGTATTCCCTCAACTGAGACACGTGAAACACAGGGTGAACACCCTCTAACCTCGGAGGCAATGCTAATCGGTAGGCTGCCCTCCCAACTTTATCCAGTATTTCGAAAGGACCGACATATCGGGGACTCAACTTCCCCTTTATGCCAAAACGTCTCACGCCTCGCGTCGGAGATACTCTCAACCAGACATGAGCCCTTACCCTGAACTCTAGAGGTCGATGCCTCCTGTTTGCATATGACTTCTGGCTACTCTGTGCAGCCAACATGTTCGCTCCAAATGGTGTGTACAAACTTTAAATTTATAACCCAAGATGTATGCTTAAAACAAGGATGCGAACCCGCAGCGTACAGGTCAATCGTAGTAAAAGCAAGAATTCCGGGGTGTCGATCTCAAGGATTTAGGTGAAACAAAACCAATATAGGTTGTCAATATTGCAACTAACCACAAAAGCAATTAAAGCAATCAAAGATGATAATATAGTCAATTAAGAAAATATGAAAATTCTAGGGATTACATATAGTTGTGGTTCCAACTCAAGATCGCAAGATAAGCGGACAAAGCTGAGATTTTGCAAAGGGAAGGTAATACTAAAGTGGAATAGATCACCGGGTAAGTCTCACTACTCACTAACTCCAAACCAAAAGCTCCTATTACCGGGTAAGTCTCAAGGTACTAAGGAAAGGAATTATAATCTCAAACTAACAAACCAACTAAGGGAATAGAATTAACCTTTACCGGGTAAGTCTCAGGCCAACTCACAAAGATGGAATGAAGGCACACTCAAACCCGAATAAAGGATAAACCTTTATTACCTACACTTATGATCATGGGTAAACAAACAAAGGAATTACAGGGTAAGTCTCATCCTAGGCTTGCATTGAACCAGGAAAGGTGTAATAAGAATAGGATTTGGCAAACTCTAACACTTAACTCTCAGTTACGAATCAGAAAAGTCACCTCGGTCAGTCAAGTTCCACCCCGGCCGAGATGTTCATCGACTGAACGATATGTTCTAGGGTTAAGGATAAAGACTAGAGCTTTCAGGGTCCTATTGGATTTAAGATTATTCTATCATTGTTTTTCCCACAACCTTCAGCCAATCACCCTAGAAATATACAAGGAAATTAGCCACTCATCATCATGAAAGCAATAATCAAATATACGGGAAGGGAATGAATATTTGAACACAAAAACCTTAAAAACAAGGCTTCAATAACTGAATCAAATATCACAAATAAGTGTTCCTTGGATCATAAATCTAACAAGACAATCAACAAGAAGGGAATCTAAGAAAGTCTTACAAATCCCTTCACAAAAGCTATAACAAGCTATCAATCCTTCCTTCAATCTTCCTTCAACTTTCCAAAAATCCTTCCTAACTGCAGCTTCTTCAATCCCCAAGTGTTGTGATGGTAGCGGGTCATTCAATTTGTGGAAAATTCAACCCTTTATATAGGAAAACTATCTTCCAAAGATAAAATATCTTGAAAAGATATTATCCTAATAAAATATATCTTAATCTCTAAAATAGATCTCCAAAATATATAATCTTCCTTCCAGAAATCCAGCCCAAAAATATAAGATCTCTCCTTCCAAAAATAAAAGATCTCAGCCAAGAATAAACGATCTCGCCGCGTCAGGGTATTCGCCTCGGTCGAGACGCTCCTCAAGATCACCTCGGTCGAGATGGTACTATAGCTGACCGAGTTGACTCTAAACTGAATGTGAAATCTCTCAAATCTGGTCCAAAATGAATCTCTTTGTTAATTCCTTGCTTTCTGGATTCTTCCTTAAACTCCTGAATGTAGCTCCAATGACTCCTTAGCTCCTTTAGCTCCATTTTAGTCCAAAATGTGTCATTTTACCTATGATTACAACGAAACTTGGTGTAGACCTCGATTCCCGCAAAGGTAGATGAAACGACAATATAATTATATAATATACATTCAAACATGCAGATTATTGAAGATAAAACGTCTAAACAGGTCCCAAAATATAGACTATAATTCATGCTATCATAGCATCCTCTCTCTGATCAGTGGTACTCGAGCCATATCATCCTGAACCTGCTCTGGCGCTATCCCACTGATACTGCTAGGCTCATCCCAGCATATAGGTGTACGACATCTACGTCCATACAGTGCCTCATATGGAGTCATCCCAATGGATGCATGCCACCTGTTGTTGTATGAGAACTCAACGAGTGGAAGGTAATCAGACCATCTCTGTCACCAATCCAACAAACAGGCTCGCAATATGTCTTCCAAGGTCTGGATGATCCACTCTGACTGACCATCTGTCTGGGGGGTGACATGTAGTCGTGAAGTGTAGACTCGTCCCCAAGGAAGTCTGAATCTGCTGCCAAAACCTCGAGGTAAACCATCCATCTCGATCAGAGACGATCGTCTTCGGTACACCATGGAGTCTCACTATCTGTCTAGTGTACTCCTCAGCCAATCTGCTCACCGGTCATATCTCTCTAATAGGAATGAAACGTGCCGTCTTCGTCAATCTATCCACAATCACCTAAATAGCGTCAAAGCTCCTACTAGGTCTCAGTCCGGTCACAAAGTCCATGGAGACATCCTCCCACTTCCACAGTGGTACTGGCAGTGGATGGAGCTCACCTCCATGTCTAAAATGCTCTATCTTGACCTGCTGACAAGTCGCACACTGGGCCACAAATCTGACTACGTCGGGCTTCATCCCTCCCCACCAATATGAGCATCTCACATCATGGTACATCTTACTCGTACCTGGATGTACTGAGTAAAGTGTACAGTGAGCCTCTTGTAAGATCCGTTGTCTCAGCTCCACATCAGCGGGTACACAGACACGGTCGCGGCGTCTCATTACTCCATCTACTCCAATGGAGAACTGTGGTGCTTCTCCACGAGACATCCTCTCTCTGATCCTCGTCAAGGTCGGGCAGGTCCCCTGCTTCTACTACATCTCATCCAACAGACCAGGTAGAATCTCAACAACAAACTACTGGGCATCCTCATCAGGAAACTGGATGTCCATCTCTAGCCAGACTAGATCCCTCTGAAGTTGAGGTTGTACAGTCAATCTAGCAATCGCCTTCTCTCGAGGCATCTTCCTGCTCAATGCGTCAGCTACAACATTCGCCTTTCCAAGATGATACAAAATCTCAAGGTCAAAGTCCTTGATCAACTCCAGCCATTGACGTTGGCGGTTATTAAATTCCCGCTGTGTGAAAATGTACTTCAGACTCTTATGGTTTGTGAAGATCTGACAAGTGGCACCATACAGGTAATGTCTCCAGATCTTCAAAGCATAAACTACCGCTGCCAACTCTAGATTATGAGCCGGATAGTTCTCCTCATACGTCTTCAACTATCGAGATGCATATGCAATCACTCTGCCTCTCTACATCAGTACACATCCCAAGCCTAGCTTGGATGCATCACTGTAAACCACGAAGTCATAAGAACCCTCTGGTTGTGCCAGGACAGAAGCAGAAGTCAAACGCCTCTTCAAATCCTCAAAACTCTGAGCACACTGGTCGGTCCATACAAATCCGGTAGTCTTCCTCAGAAGACTCGTCAGTGGACGGCACTCACAGAAAATCCCTCCACAAAGCGTCTGTAATAACCGGCTAGGCCAAGAAAGATACGCACTTCCTTGACGTTCGTCGGTGTCGTCCATGCAGAAACAAACTCAATCTTCACCGGATCAACCATGATCCCATCGGCGGAGACGATGTGTCCAAGAAAAGCAACCTCAAACATCTAGAACTCGCACTTAGAGAGCTTGGCATACAACTCTATATCCCTCAAAATCTGTGAAACTGTCCTCAGATGACCGGCATGCTCCTCTCTGCTACGAGAGTATACCAGAATGTTATCAATAAAGACCACCATAAACTGATCCAAGAAGTCGATGAAGATATTGTTCATCAACTCCATGAAAACTGTTGGGGCATTCATCAGCCCGAATGGCATCACTACAAACTCGTAGTGTCCATAATGGGTACAAAATGCCGTCCTGTGCACATCTTGCTCTCTCACCCTCAACTGGTGATATCCTGAACACAAGTCAATCCGGGAGAACATTGTTGCTCCTTGAAGCTGATCAAGTAGATCATACATACGAGGTAGTGGATACTTGTTCTTGATGGTCACCTTGTTCAGCTCTCTGTAGTCGATACATAATCTCAATGATCCGTCCTACTTCTGCACGAAGAGGACAGGTGTACCCCATGGTGATACGCTAGGGCGGATGAAGCCCTTCTCAGCCAACTCCTCGAGTTGCTTCTTCATCTCCAACACCTCGACAGGCTCCATACGATATGGGGCCTTCGAGATCGGTCTCGTGTCAGGCTCCAACTCGATGCTGAAGTCTACACTCCTCTGAGGCGGAAAACTAGACGGCTCTGCAAATACGTTTGTGAACTCGCACACCACTGATATGTCCTCCAAAGTTGGGCTATCTCCCTCCTTCATGGCATAACACTAGAAGGCATCGCAACCCTGTGTTATCAGTCTCGCAGCTCGGATAGCACTAATAACAGATCCTGTCTTCCCAAGGTCCCAACCTCGGAAGACCTTATCGGACCTATGTCAGTAGAGACTGTAATAGTTATCTTACCTTCATCTAACACCGCACGGTGTTTACGCATCCAATCCATACCTAAAATGACTTCTTCATGCACTAGCGGCATGACAAGAAGTCCACAAACAAATCACAAGTCCCAAATGTATAGGACAACTATGTACCTCTTACCTGACCCTCATCAAGTAACCCTACCAAGAGAGGTCTATCCTCTACTGTATCTAAGGTTAGTCTATCAACACAAGCATCAGAAAGCAAAGAGTGCGTAGCACCCATATCAAACAAAACGCCAACGGCTCCACTGTATATTATTACTCAAAACTCGAACATATGCTCCTCAGGTATCACTGAGGTCATCGCCATAGTCTCTGCCTATACTCCTTCTACACCGGAAGGCGGAGAGTCTCTTTGAGAAGGAATACTACCTTGCTGACAAAAGGGAGCCAAATGACCTAGTTCACCACATGTAAAGCACGTCACTAAAGATCTATTACACTCCGGTTGCAGGTGTCCAAACTCTCCACAGTTGAAATAGGATCTCATCCCATCAGAAGTCCATGTGGACAAGGGATCACTCGAACGTCCATGTGTCAGACTCTGTCTCACACTTGAAGGGTTTGCTTCATCACTCACTAGTTCGGTCCGTTGTTTCTTCTTTGACCCGGAAGCTTCAACTGGTCCCACAGATGTTGGTAAACCCGGTGTAGGTCTACCCTCTCTTGTAGTCTCTTGTACTTGACGTATATATTTTCGAAACTTGGGTCCACTCATCGAGAGGTAGTTAGACTCCTTAGGTCTGCCCTCTGCTACAGACAGAACAACAGCGAAAACTGGTCCCTGACCTAACACTAGTGAAGGAAGAGGGGGTATGCCCCTACCTCGTCCTACTATAGATTTTGCTCTAGTCTGAGCCATCTGTAGGGTGTGCGCACTTAACTTATAAGGCTCTGTATAGGCCATATGTATAGATATATATATATAATACTAAATATTACATGCATACACATCAGCACATAGAACATATCTATATATGTATATATATATATATATAGAGAGAGAGAGAGAGAGTATAGATCCTATGAGAACAGGCTTATCGTGTAATCATGAGAACAGATTCGTAATTATTATTACTTTTCTTACGAAAGTTCCATATCGTTTAATGTATTATTCGTAGTTATTGTTGGTTGAGTGGATTATTCGTAGTTATTGTTGGATTCCTAATTATTATTATTCGTAGTTATTATTAATTATGATATCTACTTTAAATCTCAACCCTTAATATTCACCATACAATGGTGTACGATTGTTCTCATGTATACACGTTAGGGGTGTTCTCATGGGAACCACACCCTATATATATATATATATATATATATATATATATATATATATATATATATATATATATATATATATATATATATATATACTGTCGAGATCCTCAGAAGGGTGACGGCTTCTATACATACTATCCCAAAATATCTGTACTCGCTTTAAAACCAAAACCTTTTCAAAAGTCAGACCCCTTTCGGGTTCTGTTTATTTATCCACTCTACCTTTATTGCAGATAGCAAGTGACATTGTTGTCAACCTAAGGCTCTAATACCAACTCTGAAACAGCCCGAATCCGCGAGACTCGGGGTGCCACATTGAGTTAGGATCTCACAATGGATCATGACCCTAGCCTGACAACAAGTTCATTGGATCTTACAACAAGGAACAAGTAGATTAAATCCAATATACATAAAAATTTATGAGATACATCAAAAAGGATTTACAACAAGAAGCCGAGTACAAAAAAAACAACATCCACAACATCAGATACAAAAGATCCCATATCCCATGTAACCCTAATGTACAGAAGTCCTCGGCTGGTCACCCCATCTGGCTCACTCTGCAGTCTTCCTAACCTGCAAATCATCTACAACACAGTATACACCGTTAGCTACAGTAATGAATAAGCATGAAGGTAATAGCACAAACACATATCCACACATCACACATGCAATGCCACACACATTCATTTATTATCTTTAATTACATTATTCCATTACTAATTCAACTTATTTTGTAACACGAGGAGCCTCAAGAACCTCGTCCCTTCCACCGTAACATACGGGTTTTGCATGGTGGTGATCGTCACTCATCCCCTTGTGAGATCAGCTTCCGGGCACCTCCTCCTACCCTCGAGGGAAGGCAAGTGGTCACGACCCCTTATAATACATTTGGGTAATTTAATGTAATAAATGGTCATCCTAGTCCGGTTTAGGTTATAAATGCACAATCATATGAATACACGCAACCATTACAATCACACAAACCCACAACTGAACACTAAGTAAGTCCTATGGACTTACCTGTAATACTCGTAACCTGTACCACGTCACAACTTCCCCTTGGGGAAGTTATCAACGCCTGCAAAAGCAAGGCACACACAATCATATACTACAAAGGTTAGGAGACTGGTCTCACTAACCACACCCAACCTATATCACAAATCTAAAACCCAGATCCTCAACACATTCATAAATGCCTAAGGCATATCCTCAACATAACATCTCATTATACTCGTACACATATTAAACCTTAAAGCCATAACCGATATCCATAACATCATCATGATGCTCAACTCATTCTGACACCTAGCATGCATCTAATCAGTATTCCTCAATCTTAATTCTAATCCTAATTTAATTAATTAATATTTAATTAATTAATTAAATTTCACCAGAATAACGTTTTGCCCGCAAGCCATTTCTAAACCCACCTGTCATTAGATTTCATCAAACAAACAACCCATAAACACCAGAATAATATAATGACCATAATGGACTTTCTAATTATCCATTTTGACAAGCCTAAGGTCAATTTAGGCCAAATCGTAGCATGGAAAACGAATAAATTCATAACTTATTCGTTACTAACCCGATTGACGATCTGAAAGAAGATTCGGAATCACAACGACGAAGGCTACGCATGGACAACATCAAATTCACCGGAATCTGAGTGACGCAACTGTCCTGGTGACATATATGCTCGATCAGGTCTTCATCTGCTCGGAAATGCAAAAACTCGGTACCGATATGAAGAGAATGAAGAGAGAAATCCAGAAACTCAAACGAAATTGAAATCGGATTAGAAACGAAGAGTAGATATGAGTTTGAAGTTTGAGAGAAATGAGAGCTTTTACGAGGAAACGTGAAAGGAAAAGAATTAATAAACAATTTTCCGCTATTTATAGTGAAGACGATAATTATCCTTTAGCGAAGTCGATAATTATCCTTTTACCGATCCAAAGGCGGGTTGAACCCCCTTCTCCAAAATTCTCGAAATTGGAACAATAAATCTTGAATATTATAGGGATAATTATTTCACAATTGCCTCGTAAAACGTGTATTTTTAAGCAGTCTTTCTTAGCCGTTAAGAAACGAAATAGCGACTTTTTTTGTTGTTTTGTCTTTCCATGTTATTTCATATCTAGGACATGTCCGATGTCCTGATCATTTCTCTCAACTGCATATTTATTAATTGGAGCTCTCAAATGCTCCAAATAATATCGGAGGGTAAAAATAATTACCCGTGGAAAAAGTGAA
Organism: Fagopyrum homotropicum; assembly: GCA_033239125.1. Classification (NCBI taxonomy): domain Eukaryota; kingdom Viridiplantae; phylum Streptophyta; class Magnoliopsida; order Caryophyllales; family Polygonaceae; genus Fagopyrum; species Fagopyrum homotropicum. The sequence goes on along the minus strand of BSWB01000007.1, from coordinate 94,939,050 downwards.
AATTTCCCATAAGCCCATAATTACGCCAAAAACATAACGGTGGGACTTATACTCATCACTTACGCAATCTTCGTGAGTTATATGTCAATTACTATCAATGATTAAGTTAATCAACATTAATTAGAATTCGAAAATCCTAGCTATTACACATGTTGTTCATCTATTATGGTTTTCTAACTACTTGTTTTATTGTCAACAACTGTCTACATCTACTTGCTGGTAGGATCCCGGATATGCAATGTATACATGGTTATGGGACGATTGAGGATATATACGAGGAGCATTAAAGGATTGTAGATGAGGCGATGGATCACCGGCCACCACTTGATCTTTCCTAGGTCCAGGCGTCGCAACAGTGATGTTTAGAACGTTTATCTTTTATTTTAGGATGATAATTTATATTTATTTGGTGTATGTATGAGATTTTGGTTGAAGTATTATGATATTATGTTATTATGTTATGTTATTACGCTACTATTTGGAGTATGTATGCGACAAAAGTACTAAATTATCAAATAACTTCACACTTGCTTTCAAAGTACTAAATTACCATAATAAAACACACAAAAGTAGAGTACTAACTAATAATTATTGTTGGTCCGCGCATGAGAGGACATTCTATCTTGCGTGCATCCTCAAAGGCTTTCATCCTTGCATGAAAAGGCTCAATCCAATTCTCGACACTTGGGTCTCAGTAATACCTTCATATAGTTGTAATAGGAGGTAAGGGTGCATCTGGTTTCAGCCAAACCTATTAATGTAGATATATATAATGGTTAGTTGGAGTAAAAAAAGCACAATAAATTAAAAGTAAATACTATATTGTTCATTAGCCGCTACATAATGTGTTTCGCCTCCAACTCATTCAATAGTACGTATCTCAATAGGCGGGCCTTGATCGGTATCGGTCTTCGTTATTGGTAAGCATGTTTACGGGTTGTTTTCAAGGTTTCCAATACATCTTTTGGTTTTAAACCCGACCCAATTTCACGACACACCTTTCGATATTATGCGGGTGTCAACCGACTGGTGAATGCTTGACCCTTCAATCTCACAAAGAGGTTGTGTATGTGGACTCCACATATTACCCTCAAAGTCCATTTACCATGATCACTTTGGCAGACCTCTCACTCAAATGACAACCGATCTTCCTCAACCTAGTTTCTCGACTACTAGATGTCTCATCCTTCAGATCAAAGTCTTTAATTCTCCTATGTTACCCATAGCGTTCGCATGTCAATCGAAGCGTGCACATACCTTTACTATTTAGCCATGTTGATTTCATAACTAACATCATATTCTTTGACCTCGCCATGAACCGAGCCAATTGAATAGGTTCTCTTTATCATGGAAAAATGTGTGAAGCTCAAACATAGCTGAATAATATGTATTGGCATCAGGTGAACAATCAGGAAGTCCTTATTTCAAACAAATCTTGCCTGAGATTTGACCCAATTGGTCAAGGTTCTTTGTAAGTTTATATCTTGGTTCTATCTTCCTATATTTTCATCAATTTCAGTCCATTATCATCTTCTATAATCTTACCATTGTCATCCATAACCTTCATGTTCTCGATTCTCTAAGTTTTCATAAATCTCGGTCTTATTAGTAAGAAATCTCGCCTGAGATTTGCATCGAGATTTGTCTTTGTCATTGTTTTCGTGAATTTAAGTCTAGATCGGGAAATTGCGGCATCAACTCTGCATCATTTCCCATTACTATTTACGTGGTTTTCCGAGAAGGTCGATCAACATTGCCCCTTAAGGTTGGTTGGCCTTATTGAGGTATTTCACCTTTTTCGATACGATTTCGTTTCTAGTTTATTCCTTATTTATTTATGATCAAAGTTTGCAACTTTAGCCGATTGACTCTACTAAGGCCGATCGGCCTAATTGGTTTCATGCTTTCGAGTTACATTGTTTACATTCTATATATATTCAATTATTATTTATTTTAGCTTCATAATTAGTTTATCAAAGCGAAACATCATTTTCCTTGTGTTTGATTTTGACTCTCTATAATGAGTCTTTTAAATTATTTGCGAAATCTAAGACTCGCACTCCAAGAATGATGGATCAAACTCCTAGATGGTGTTGTAGTTTAAGCAACTCAAACCGGCGTTGTCACTTTCACTTCCAACTTTGTGATTGACAATGTGCTTTATGTATTGTGCAATGGCTACCATTACTTATGAGCTTTTGTGGCTTCGGTCGCTCCTTTATTCACATGATGTTGGTCACCAACATCCCATTCGTTGGTAGCTATCAAGCGACTATTCATTAATCTCGTTTCCACGAGTGCACAAAGCACATAGAGAGAGATTGATTGTCACACAATACACAACAGATTTAGCTCAGCGTCATCCGCACTTACTTCATCCGATCGCTCGACCAACTAGCTGACATTATGACTAAAGTTTTGGGTCTCCAATGGTTCACACATCTATTGTCCAAGCTTGAAGTCAGCCAGCACCCGCCTCCGACTTAAGAGGGAGTGATAATGTAAACAATAATGATCTTATCTATTGATAATATCTTATGATCTGTTTTTACGATATATTAGGGTTAGTTAAGCATATATCTCCTAGGAGATCTTAGAGAAGATCTTACAAAGATATTTCTTCATCTGTATATATTCAACGTTCATTCAACTCTAATATACAAGCCATTCAGTCTTCTCTTATATGGTATTAGAAGGTTTTCGATCCATCAAAACACCCCAATGGCTGAATATGCAAACACTCTACCAAACCCACATGAACCCACCAAGTCTTTCACCATCGTTGTTCTCACCAACATAATCAAACTCACACCACAAAATTATGTTGTCTGGAAATATACCATTCTATCAAGACTCGAAGGTTATGACATGGACGGATACATTCTGGGTATAGTTGTTGTACCAGACAAAACTCTCCCTGACTCTACTACTTCTAATCCGGCTTACAAAACGTACCAGCGGCAAGACAAGCTGATATATGGCTCAATTCTAGGAACACTTTCTACTGATGTTGCAAGCTTTGTTGCTCAAACATCGACTTCCCATGAAGTATGGGAGGCACTGAGACTTACATATGGCAATCCGTCCAGGGGTCATGTTAAACAAGTCAAGGAACATCTCCGCACAATGACGAAAGGAAATGACTCAATTTCAACCTATATGCAAAACATCCGCAAAGCAACAAACCTTCTAGCATCTTTGGAATCTCCAATTTCATCTGAAGACATCACAGATTGTGTCTTAAGAGGACTTGATGAACCTTATCTTCCCGTGGTTCATGCAATCAATGCAAGGGAGTCACCAATTTCTTTTGAAGAGCTCCATGAGAAACTCATAAATCATGAGCTTTCTCTAAAATACAACCACAAGGAAGCTGGTGGAGTAATGACAGCTTTTACTACCCAACAACGGTCTTCAAAAAACAACACTAGGTCAGGCTCTCCTGCGTTTCCAAATGCCACTCAATCTCAGTCCACCTTTCGTCCCTATCCAACAACCAATCTAATTCACAACCTCCAAGTTACCCTCAATAGGGTCCCAAGCCTTTTAAAGGTCGATGTCAGTGGTGTAGACAGGTTGGGCATGTTCTCTCTCAATGTCAAACTTACTAAGCCTTACACGCCAATATCGAAGTACCTTCCTCTACCAGGTTTCCTACCACAACACCTCCACAAACAAACATTGTTACTACCAATCCCTCCATATCACCATGGTTACTTGACAGTGGTGCATCAAACCATGTTACAAATGACCTCAACAATTTAGTCTTACACTATCCCTATACAGGAGATGATGAGTGTTGGTCGGTAATGGTAAGGGTCTTCCTATCACTCACATAGGTTCATCTAAACATACATCTAACACTATGCCATTGTCTAATGTGTTGTGTGTACCTAGCATGACTAAGAACTTAGTCTCTGTATCTAAACTCACTGACAACTTCTCATACTCAGTGATTTTCAATTATGATGGATTCTTTGTGCAGGATCTCAAAACAAACACCCTAATTCTTAGAGGAACTTGTGTAGGTGGTGTCTATGTGTGGCCAAATTCATCACCAGTGGTTCACACTTCTATTCGTGCTTCTCCATCATTGTTGCATCACAAACTGGGGCATCCCTCTACTGAAGTCTTTCGCTTCCTCAATAAATAAACTAGTTAGGTTGTCAATCTTTTTCTCAATCGGATTGTACTTCTTGTCACTTGAATAAGACTCACAAGCTTCCCTTTCACAAATCTACTCTTAATTCAAACAAACCTCTTGAAATTATCTTCAGTGATGTTTGGATTTCACCCATTACTTCATTCGATGGTTTCAAATACTATGTTATCTTTGTTTATCAATTCACAAAATATGCATGGTTGTACCCTCTCAAGTCTAAATCTGAAACTAAACAAACATTCATTCGATTCAAGGCTTTAGTTGAAAATTTTTTCAAACACAAGATCAAAATATTCTACTCCAGCAATGGAGGCGAATATGTGGCACTTAAGTCCTTTCTTGGGGACAATGGGATCACTCATCTAACGTCCCCTCCTCATACACCTGAACACAACGGCTTGGCCGAGAGAAAACATCGACATATTGTTGAGACATGCCTCACATTGCTCACTCATGCTTCCATGCCATTAGATCATTGGCCACTTGCAATGATCATGTCCACCTATTTGATAAATAGGCTACCCTCACCTTCTCATGCTTTCACAATCCCGTATCAAAACCTAACTCAGATTGCACCAAATTACTCAAAGCTGAAAAGCTTTGGTTGCTTGTGCTTCCCATGGTTAAGGCCATACACAAGTCACAAACATGAGCCAAAGTCAATCTCTTGTGTCTTCATAGGGTACTCAGCCACACAAAGTGTGTACCAATGTTTAGATCCAATAACTAAGAGAGTATACACGTCTAGACATGTTCGGTTCATGGAAGAAGAGTTTCCGTACCGTCGAATGCCAAATACTCAAACTATGTCCACTGATGTCACTCAAGAATGGGCCCAACTAGGTATTCCTCTACTATCTCCTCCGGAGTCGTCAACTCACTCACCTTCATCATCTCCTTCCTCCTCATCCAGACTATCTGCATCAACCAATGACCAAAGTCCTCCTATTATTACGTCTTCACCTACACCAGCCTTGATCCAACCATCAACTAATCCTCCTCCACAACCACGCCCTGGGGTAGTCACTCGCTCCAGGAATAACGTGGTCAAACCCATTCAGAAACTAAACCTACACACAACCCTCTCCAACCCCACCATACATGAACCAAGATCCATAACACAAGCCCTAAAGAACCCTGAGTGGCGTAAGGCTATGCAAGCTGAGTATGATGCACTGTGTTTTAATAAGACTAGGACATTGGTTCAATCTACAGGTCATGAAAATTTGGTAGGATGCAAGTGGATTTATCGAGTGAAACATCACCAAGATGGTATTGTTGACAGGTTAAAAGCACGGCTCTTGGCTAAAGGATTCACACATCGTCCAGGTTGTGACTATACCGAGACATTCAGCCCTGTAGTCAAGCTTGTGACGGTGCGTATTGTACTTCAGCTAACTGTGTCAAACAATTGGTCTTTGAGGCAACTCGATGTCAACAATGCGTTTTTACAAGGTACGTTGGTTGAGAATGTTTATATGTCACAGCCTCCTGGCTTCATTGGCAAGGATCATCCACAACATATTTGCAAACTAAGGAAGGCTATATACGGCTTGAAGCAGGCGCCTCGTGCCTGGTATAATGAGCTATGTCGTTTTTTTGTTGAGTATTGGTTTTCAGAACTCTATTGCAAATGCCTCCTTATTCATTTACAAACATGGTGAAGAGATGATGTATCTTCTGGTATACGTCGACGACATTATAATCACAGGCAGCCTTGGAGACAAACTGGAGCACATTATTCATATACTGGCCAAACGGTTTTCTCTAAAAGACTTAGGGTCTCTAGCTTACTTTCTTGGAGTTCAAGTAACCAAGACTGAGAAGGGCATTTTTCTGTCCCATCATAGATATATTATTGATCTTCTGGACAAGGCAGGCATGACAGATGCAAAATCTGTCTCCACCCCACTACAACCTGGTGATCTACTTACTCACACATCTGGAAGTGCACTGCCCACCCCATCTGACTACCGTATGGTTGTAGGAAGTCTTCAATATTTGTACTTAACCCGGCCAGACGTTGGTTATCTGTAAACAAACTGGCTCAGTACATGCAACAGCCAACAACATATCATTGGAGTGCTTTAAAACGAGTCTTACGATATCTTGCAGGTTCATTAGACCTTGGAGTGACTATTTCAAAGAGCTCTACAACTGATATTCATGCGTTTTCATATGCCGATTGGGTAGGTGATAAAGATGACTATGTGTCAACAACGGGTTATCTCATTTACATTGGCACATCACCTATCAGCTGGTGCTCAAAGAAGCAACGTTTTGTTGCTCGGTCATCGACTGAAGCGGAGTACAAGGCACTAGCAGATACAACATTTGAAATTCTATGGATACAGCAACTTCTGGGTGAGTTGCATCATTCAACACCCTCCTGTCCTGTGATATATTGTGACAATCTCGGTGCCACTTCCTTATCTGTCAATCCAGTTTTGCACTCACGAATGAAACATATTGCAATAGCTTATCACTTTGTACGTGAACAACTTAAACATAACAGACTGCGTGTTAGCTATGTCTCCACAAATGATCAGCTGGCTGACATCCTAACCAAGCCTCTACTGCGTCAAAGGTTTCATCAGTTACTACGTAAGTTACAGCTTCATACGATTGCTTCACTTGAGGGGGAATGTAAACAATAATGATCTTATCTATTGATAATATCTTATGATATGTATTTACGATATATTAGGGTTAGTTAATCACATATCTCCTAGGAGATCTTAGAGAAGATCTTACAAAGATCTTCCTTCATCTGTATATATATTCAACGTTCATTCAATTCTAATATACAAGCCATTCAGTCTTCTCTTATAGATAATACAATATCTTTCTATAACAACTTATGTACTAAGTTGTTAGCATAGAATATCTTTTAGTTAACATATATTGTATGTAAACGATTCTATATATGAATGTTATTCAAGCCTTTGAGTGTAAGACGTGGACATAGATGAAGTGATGATGAAGCAACTTCAAATGGAGTATATCATAATATGAAAGAGGCCCATATAGATAGAGAAGTTGCGTGGTGGGTCCCTTCCCCTCCTCACTACACACATCTTCCATTCCACCAAATTTTCCACACAAAAGCACTACCGGTTGTCAATCTTGACTCTTCCTTACTAATTTGTTCTAATTCGTATTTTCTTTTTCATAAAAACATAATTGTGATCGCATTTAGTGTTTGTACAAAGATATTTTGGATGAGTAGTTGAAAAGTATAGGTTGCCAGGTGACCGATACACCACGTTATCAGTTCACGAAGCCATCTTCTTGGATTAGTGATGGTGGTGAAGGGACAATGGGTATAACTACAAACCTACTCTGTATTATGTGTTGCTGCATTCTGAAATTGAGGATGTTGCCCACTTGGATGGAGATGGAGCCCATTGTTAACTGCCTATCCAAACGCCATTTAATTTTCACCAGCCGACAACAGCTAATCAGCCCTCTAAGCCCCTAACTCAGATAGATGATAAGAATTGGCTTTCAAGCAAAGCCAAGTCATAATCAAAATGGAGTCAATAATTACATTCACTTAACTTCTTTGCTTTACATATTAACTTTTACATTTTCTTGTTTACAAGCTATCATCAATGACTTGTACCTACTTGGAACCTGCCAGTGATCCAGATTAAATTCATTGGCCTGCAGCCTGCATACCATTCATACCCTTCCATGGCGGCTCTCACCACCGCAACCCTTATTATCGTATGTCTCCACTTTGGACTCATCAGCTGTGACACTAATCCTGGAGATGGTAAGATGATCCTTCCTAATACTAATACTAAGACTAATACGATACTTGTTTATGAACCATATATTTATTGACTTTGGAGCATCACTGCCAGTAACTGTGCTTCGATCGCTGGTGGATCAGTGGCAAAACACGCCGCCTAGCTGGGCTCAATCCGATGACCCGTGCGGACGCCCCTGGGAAGGAGTAGCCTGCAATGGTTCAAGAGTCACCTCTCTGTAAGCACCACCTATTCTTCAACTTTTTTTTTGTTTTGTTTTCTTTCTGTTTAATTCTATTTCTTGTCAGAAAATTGTCAACTATGGGGCTTCAAGGTAATCTGGGAGGTGATATTGGAGGCCTCACAGAGCTCAAATCACTGTTAGTTTCTTTCTTTCTTTTGATTTCTCTTGTCTTGGAATTAATATAGTCTTTCCTTCACATTAAATTTATGGTTGTCTCAGGGACCTTTCTTACAATAGAGGCCTCACTGGTAATATTTCTCCAGAGCTCGGTCTGCTTACAAAGCTCAACATTTTGTAAGATCCACCAACAACACTTTGCTCCTACATCATCTGTCTATTTAAAATCACACAGTTTTGGATCTTCCGATTTAGGATCTTGGCGGGTTGCGGCTTCAGTGGTAGCATTCCTGATGAACTAGGAAAACTCTCAGACCTGACCTTCTTGTAAGAAAAATGCTTCCACTTTTAATCAAAATAAACAACTTCCTTCTCCTCCTTAGATTACAACTCAAGCCTTAATCATGAATCAGGGCGCTCAACTCCAACAAGTTGACTGGTAAAATTCCAGCTTCTCTTGGGAATCTTAAGAAGCTCTACTGGTTTGACTTGGCAGACAACCACTTGACAGGCCCAATACCTGTCTCAACCGCCTCTTCTCCGGGCTTGGACATGCTCTTACACGCAAAACACTTGTAAGATCCAAATCTTGCATTTCATCATCTTCTCCTATATGCCTATATATGCATATACATGCTTTTCATGTTTGCAGCCATTTCAACAAAAACCAGCTTTCTGGGGCGATCCCACCAAGTCTGTTTAGTTCTGAGATGGTACTCATTCATGTGTAAGTTCACTGCACCATTGGTTATGGTTAGTTACTCGCGCAAACTTGGATTCCAATGATTTTGAATTGCCAATGCAGACTTTTTGACGGGAATCAGTTGTCTGGAACAATCCCATCCAACATAGGACTTCTTAAGAATCTTGAGGTTCTGTGAGTATTCCTCCGAAGTTTCTTGCTTCTTCTCATTTTGAGGGATCAGAATTGATTTAATATATTTCTTGTCACAGACGACTTGACAGGAACCAGCTCACTGGGAAAGTGCCCTCAAATCTCAACAATCTAACCAACATTAATGAGCTGTGGGTATCTCATCAGATATATGCAATTCATTAGCATACTTTCATCATTCATGAAGGCACTTCGTTTGATTGTATATGCTTTATTTACAGCAATTTAGGGCGCAATAAGTTGACAGGTCCATTGCCAAATATGACAGGACTCAACTCACTTCAATACTTGTAAGTTATAACATGATGCTGCAACACGTCTATCGACTATATACTAGTTGGAACTCATGAAAATGTTTTCTTGTAATAGGGACTTGAGTGACAATCAGTTCGACGAATCAGATGCTCCAGTTTGGTTCACAACCTTAAATTCGCTCACTACCATGTAAGATCTTTGAGTAATTGATATACACATGACTAATTCCGTGTACCATTTTATATATTTCTTTCATGGTTACTTGTATATTTGCAGGGTCATAGAGAATGGATCACTCCAAGGGCCTTTGCCACAAGAATTGTTCAGCTTTCCACAGCTGCAGCAAGTGTAAGCCATTTCTTCTTTCTGAGTCATGAGAGAGATCGAAAGAGACATAATCAACCATTCTGTTATGAAGAGCTGTGTACTGCTGCAGGAAGTTGAAGAACAACAGGTTCAACGGGACGCTAAACTTGGGAAACAGCATCAGCCAGCAGCTCGAGCTTGTTGATCTTCAGCACAATGACATCACTGCATTCACACTAGGTTCCTCCTACAACAACACATTGATGTGAGAATATCTTCTGTGATTACTTGTCAATAAAAAAGAGTAAAATGCTTTGAAGCTCACTCTAAAGTGCTACTTAACAGTCTGATGGACAATCCAATTTGCTCCAATGAATTGTCTGTGACCAACTTCTGCCGTCTGGAGCAGCAGTTCAAGAGGCCTTACGCGACCAGCCTGGCAAGCTGTGGGACCAAAACATGCCCAGAAATAGACCAGAAGAGGAGCCCTCAGAGTTGTGAATGCTCCTATCCATACGAAGGAACACTGTATTTCCGCGGTCCTTCTTTCAGGGACTTATCCAATGCCACCGTCTTCCATGCCCTTGAGATGGACTTATGGACAAAGCTAGAACTGACCCCGGGATCAGTCTCCCTTCAGGACCTAATCTTCAACAATGATGACTACCTTCAGATGCACTTGGCACTCTTCCCATCCTCCCAAGTGTCCTTCAACAGAACACAAGTGCAGAGGATTGGATTTGAATTGAGTAATCAGACCTACAAACCACCCAGTGGATACGGGTTTGGACCTTACTACTTCATTGCAGATCCTTATATCTTCCCAGGTGACTAACTGCCTCTACTATCATATCAAATCGCCACTATGAATCATCCAAAGTAATATTTTTGTGACCCTGCTAGAAACAAATGGAAAATCATTGAGTCTGCCCTTGATACTCGGTCTGTCAATTGGTGGTGTGCTTCTTCTCCTTGTTCTCCTGGGTGTTGGATTTTACGCGGTTTGGCAGAAGAAACGAGCAGAGAAAGCAATTGGACTCAGCAAACCATTTGGTAATATAGTCACATTTCAAGTTCTTGTGTCTTCATTTCCATTTGATACTTTTCATTGCTTTCCAGCTTCTTGGGCTTCAAGTGGGCAGGACAGTGGTGGCGCTCCACAGTTGAAGGGCGCGAGATGGTTTGCGTATGAAGAGCTAAAGAAATCCACCAGCAACTTTTCATCAAGAAATGAGATTGGAGCAGGAGGTTATGGCAAGGTACCACCCAGTCCCAATACAGAAACTTAACCAATTTCTTTCACTTAGAATCACATTCCATGGGTTATAATTAAACAATAAATCTAGGTAGACTGATACGATGGGTCATGAACTTTAGCTGCAAGTTCCGTGCAACAAAACCAAAAACATTTCCTCTTTTCTCGTTATTCATCTGATTAACTCGTTCAAATCACAATGGGATGAACCAATAGGTGTATAAAGGAATACTAGCAGACGGGCAGCTCGTGGCTATCAAGAGGGCAAAGCAGGGATCAATGCAGGGCGGGCTAGAGTTCAAGACGGAGATAGAGCTTCTCTCGCGGGTTCACCATAAGAATCTTGTTGGCCTACTGGGTTTCTGCTTCGAACAAGGAGAGCAAATGCTGGTGTATGAGTTCATGCCAAATGGATCGGTCAGAGACAGCCTGATGGGCAAATCCGGGATCCATTTGGACTGGAAGAAGAGGCTTCGAGTTGCTTTGGGTTCGGCCAGAGGTTTAGTTTATCTTCATGAGCTGGCGAACCCTCCTATTATCCACAGGGATATCAAGTCCACTAATATCCTCTTGGATGACAACTTGAATGCTAAGGTTGCGGATTTTGGACTGTCTAAGCTGGTCTCTGATGGTTCAAAGGGCCATGTTTCAACTCAAGTCAAGGGGACACTGGTAATATATGTTCTATGTACAGGCTTCATTAATTATTTCAAAAATATTCAACTAATTACATGTTTTGGCAGGGCTATTTGGACCCAGAATACTACTTAACCCAACAACTATCGGAAAAGAGTGATGTCTACAGCTTTGGAGTCGTGATGTTAGAGCTGCTGACAGCAAAACTACCAATAGAGAAAGGCAAGTACGTGGTGAGAGAGATAAAAAACGGGTTTGACAAATCCGACCCGGATTTGTGCGGCTTACGTGGGATGCTGGACCCAGCTATCAGCGGCAGCGCCATGGGGATCCCGGGGCTGGCCTGCTATGTGGATCTTGCGATGCGCTGCGTCGAGGAGTCGGCCGCCCAACGACCCACCATGGGGGAGGTCGTCAAGGACATCGAGGCCATGCTGCAGCTCGATGTCGGGATCCCGACTAACTCCACGGCGTCCGCTGCATCGTCCATTACAGACTTCGGCGCCGGTAAAAATGCCAGGCATCCTTACCAAAATGAGACCCTGACCGCAAAGAAAGACGGCGCTAGCAGCGAGAGTGGCGACGCCTTTGAGTATAGCGGTGGTTACACTGTCTCCTCACATGTTGAACCAAAGTAGTTTGTTGATAACTCCATTGGTTGATCCTCTTAGAAAGTTAGATTTCGAATCGGAAAGATGATGTTCTCGTAACTAGTAAGTCGACTATTTGTATTAATTGTGGGGGGACTTTAAATTCATTCATAAATCTAATCGATCATGAATGGAGAATAGCCACACCCCGTTCCCGCCTATTTGTTCATGAGCAACCACAACTATAATCGTTCAAATGGGGACTCGCACTTCATAAAATCAGATATACTAGGGTGATACCCGTGCCTGTATGGGTTGTGATCGATAAAACTATCGATAACAATAAGCTTAAAATATATGGTTTGACGCAAATATATATAAGAATAATTAATAATTCAAAGACAATACAAAACATGTAACATAAAACAAAAAAAGAGTTGGAGTTAGAAGTGTACGATTAATTAATCTATTTTATAAAAAAAACGTCAGATAACAAAATTATAAACAACAAAAATTAATAAGGTATAATTTTGATTATATTGAAACAATTTGTATACATGACCAACAATATAAGGAAAAAACCATGACGAAAGAGTATATGAATGTATCAACTACTCTGCATATAAAATAGAAAGTATATTAATTTCCAACATAGTAAAAACATAAGTTAGTGTGTAAAATTTAAAATATAGATCTGATAATATGAAAGCAATTATATCATATCAGTTCATGACACGATATTAAACTCAAGAAAATGGAGAATGTTTTGGTGACCCTAAGGGTCATCCACCCTCTTCCCCACTTTCTAAAATTAATTATTATTTTATTAGTTGTTGGTTAAGTGGGAGACAAACCTAATTAATAGGGATTTTTATTTATCTTTTTAAAAAACTTGTTAATTATGTGGGCTTCTATTTTAGACGGGCCTATCCAGATCCATATTCAAGTCCAGCAAATGCAGAGTTATTTTTTTAATCAAATGATTTGTCACTATCCAGACTACACATTATTAACAAGTTTTTAAAGTCCAACAAAACATTCTACTAATTGGATCCATATCCAAGTCACTAAGTCCAGAATAATTGTTGGGCCTAATGAAGAAGATACGTATCCAACACTGTTCCAAAGCAAAACCCTTTCTTCTGTTTTTCATCCGTATGTCCAGATGGATTTTGGAACAGCCTGTTCGACGTCGTTTCAAAATAGGGAGAATGCTCAAACTTCTTATTTGTGCTAATTTTTTGAGAGATGTTTTCAGCTTGTTCTCCTGAAATCGACGCCGTTGCAGCTGAGAGATTGAAGATGAGAGGCATTTATCATCTTCAATTTTGGTCAGAAATCGACGCCGTTGCAGTTGATGAGAGGCATTTACCAGTTCTCCTGAAACAAGCTGCAGAGATTTTGGTGAGAAAAGCCCTAATTTGATGAGAGGCATTTACCAGTTCAAAATTTAGACTCGGCTCCGTTGCAGTCGACGCCGTTGCAGCTGAGAGATTGAAGATGAGAGGCATTTATCATCTTCAATTTTGGTCAGAAATCGACGCCGTTGCAGTTGATGAGAGGCGTTTACCAGTTCTCCTGAAACAAGCTGCAGAGATTTTGGTGAGAAAAGCCCTAATTTGATGAGAGGCATTTACCAGTTCTCCTGAAACAAGCTGCAGAGATATTGGTGAGAAAAGCCCTAATTTGATGAGAGGCATTTACCAGTTCTCCTGAAATCGAACGCAGTTATCTTCTTGTCGAGTAACTCACTCATTCACAATAGTCACGCAGGTATCTTCCCCTTTGCACAATCGATTGAATGTTTGCAGGTCCTATCTTCTTCATTACTCACTCATTCGTTCACAACAGGCACGCAGGTACGATTCTCCGTATTTCGAAGGTTGCACGCAGGTCCTATCTCTCCTCAAATTAGTAGCTGAGATATTGACGTCGTATGCTATTGAAGATTGACGCCGTTTGCAAAGGAAAAATGGTAAATGCCTCTCATAAAATTAGGGCTTTTCTCATGCTGTAAATTTCTCTCTTCAAAGTACGGCTTGATGTATTAGACCGGCGAGCTTATGTATTGGACCACCTAATTAGGGCTTTTCTCATGCTGTAAATTTGTTAATACCTCTGCAGCTTGTTTTCAGCTTGTTTTCCGCTTGTTTTCATCTTGTGTGTTTGACAGAAGATAAACTCATTGACAGAAGGGCTTTTATCATGCTATAAATTTCATTCAAAAAAGAAGACCAACACTCACCATATTGAATGAAGTACATGTAAAAATCAACTAATATAAACACAATTTATAGCATGCTGTCATTCTCTGCTGCTTATCTTATTGATTAATATTTGTATCTTAAGGCTTGTCTATAACCACTTGTTGATCTTTATAATTGGTATCTTAAGGCTAGTTTAGTGATTAATATTGGGAGAGGTATCTTTAGGCTAGTTTATGACTCCCTTCACTGCTGCTTATCTTACTTACAACTGGAAATTGCTTATAAACAAAACTTGCTTATCTTTATATGACTTTAGTGATTAATATTGGTATATCAAGGCTAGTCTATAACTTTAGTGATTAATATTGGTATCTTAAGGCTAGTCTATAACCACTTGCTGATCTTTATAATTGGTATCTTAAGGCTAGTTTAGTGATTAATATTGGGAGAGGTATCTTTAGGCTAGTTTATGACTCCCTTCACTGCTGCTTATCTTACTTACAACTGGAAATTGCTTATAAACGAAACTTGCTTATCTTTATATGACTTTAGTGATTAATATTGGTATATCAAGGCTAGTCTATAACTTTAGTGATTAATATTGGTATCTTAAGGCTAGTCTATAACCACTTGCTGATCTTTATAATTGGTATCTTAAGGGAAGTTTAGTGATTAATATTGGGAGAGGTATCTTTAGGCTAGTTTATGACTCCCTTCACTGCTGCTTATCTTACTTACAACTGGAAATTGCTTATGAACGAAACTTTTATGCTGTGACAAAAAATAAACTTCTATGCTGAATGGAACTGCAGTGATATGAATTAGATTTTGTGTCATTTTTGAATTATCTTATGACAGTAAACTGCAAAGATATAAATAAGAAATAGTACTTGCTTCATATAAAATGCCTTAATTCCATACAAAATTTTCAATGAATTAGTAGAGGAACATTCTCTAACTAATAAATTGAGTTGAGCATTTTTAGAATATAAAAAACATAACTGCAGGTTCATTCTTAATAGATTAGAGAAATGATATATCTATCTAATCAATTGTAATAATCTCATTAGGCTCTTTGTTACTCCCAACAACTTCTTCGTTCAACATATCATCAACTTCCTTCTTGATCTCAATAGCTTCATCCTTCCCCTTGTTCTTCTTTGCAGAACCTTTTGGACTAGCCATTGACAGTCTTTTCTTTGTGGTTGTGGTTGGAGTCTGAATGACTTGACTGACTCTGTTTGCTTCTTCATTGTAGAGGAATAGATGTTCGTGCAATGGAGGATCCATTCCCATCATATTCTTCAGATTGGCACAATTGTTGAGGTCGGCTTCAATTTGCCTACGGAGTAGAACTCTTGCCTCCTCAACAAAATTCATGTGTTTTTGCATTAGTCGTTCATAGAGTATGCGGACTCCTTCTGGAGTGATTGTTGGCGTGCAAACAGCCTTGCTATTAGCAGCTGAGCTCTTTTCGACTAGGGTTCTTGGAGATGCCATTGTAGTTGACTGTTGAGTGGTGATGGTTGGAGTGGAAAAAATTAACGTGCCATCTACCTATTTATTCTAGAAGTACATAGGAAATCAACAAGACTTTACATTTATTGTGCCTGCAAAGCATGCTGCATAGCTGCAAAGTATGCTCTTTTGGGTTCTTTTTCAATGTAGCATTCATTTTTTCAAATTTAATATAGCTTTATAAAATTACTGCAGGTTTTATAATACAATAAAATGGCCATAGAATGCCAACTTACAGCAACTTAAGGAATTTTAAGTACTGTGAAAGCTATGAATAACGAAAAGGGCCATTCTATAAAACTTACTGTCAAAGTTATGATTTTTTTTGTAACAATTGTGATTTGTTGAAATTAGGAAGTTCAGAATTTGACTGTGTACATATGAATGAATACTGGGAGAGGCCATGTTCAGTTTGGAATAAAACACAGATGACGAAATGACATAGAGAAAAGTACAGTCTATTGGTATTAATATAATTATATTAAATTGCAAAAATATTTGGATGATCACATGATATTGATTGATATACCAGATAATAATAAGATGCCAAAAATATTTGATCATTAGGTCTGCAAATTCTCAACTGCTTTTTATTGCTTTCATTTTTTTATATTGTAGGAAGCATCTAATTTGCTTCTTGGGGTCTATTTCTTAATTATATATTAAATATTACTTTTCATTATTATTAAGTGCGTATAAAGAATTGCCAAAAATACTCTTACTTTCTGTGTCTCCCCATCCCTACCCAATCTAATAATTACACTAATATATATATATATATATATATATATATATATATATATGAGAGACCATACCTTACATATGTTTTATATTCGTCACGTTTCTGACCAACTTGACAAATTATCAGAAAGTTTCAAATATGATTTTCATATTATTTTGATATTTCGAAAATGCAAATTATTTGAAAAGTTTAAATTGTATTCATCAAATGCATGCTTCTTATTAGTTTTTAAAATAAATTATAATGTGGATGTTGGAAGTAAGTACAACCGATTCAAAAAACAATGTTATTGATATCTCGTATTGGTTCGACTAAGGTTGATTCCGAGACTAGCAACTAAGGTTGATTCCGAGGGGCGAGAGACGCAACTATGTTATTGACATCTAGTATCGGTTCAACTAAGGTTGATCCTGAGACTAGCAACTATGTTATTGACTTCTCGTATCGGTTCGACTAGGGTTGATCCCAAGATTAGCAACTATGTTATTGAATTCTCGTATCGGTTCGACTAGGGTTGATCCTGAGACTAGCGACTATGTTATTGACATCTCGTATCGGTTCGACTAGGGTTGATTTCGAGACTAGCAACTAGAATTGATTCCGAGGGGCGAGAGACGCAACTATGTTATTGACATCTAGTATCGGTTCGACTAGGGTTGATCCTGAGACTAGCGACTATGTTATTGACATCTCGTATCGGTTCGACTACGGTTGATTCCGAGACTAGCAACTATGTTATTGACTTCTCGTATCGGTTCGACTAGGGTTGATCCCAAGATTAGCAACTATGTTATTGACTTCTCGTATCGGTTCGACTAGGGTTGATCCCGAGATTAGAAACTATGTTATTGACTTCTCGTATCGGTTCGACTAGGGTTGGTTTCGAGACTAGCAACTAGAATTGATTCCGAGGGGCGAGAGACGCAACTATGTTATTGACATCTAGTATCGGTCCGACTAGGGTTGATCTTGAGACTAGCGACTATGTTATTGACATCTAGTATCGGTTCGACTAGGGTTGATCCTGAGACTAGCGACTATGTTATTGACATCTCGTATCGGTTCGACTACGGTTGATTCCGAGACTAGCAACTATGTTATTGACTTCTCGTATCGGTTCGACTAGGGTTGATCCCGAGATTAGCAACTATGTTATTGACTTCTCGTATCGGTTCGACTAGGGTTGATCCCGAGATTAGCAACTATGTTATTGACTTCTCGTATCGGTTCGACTAGGGTTGATTTCGAGACTAGCAACTAGAATTGATTCCGAGGGGCGAGAGACGCAACTATGTTATTGACATCTAGTATCGGTTCGACTATGGTTGATCCTGAGACTAGCGACTATGTTATTGACATCTAGTATCGGTTCGACTAGGGTTGATCCTGAGACTAGCGACTATGTTATTGACATCTCGTATCGGTTCGACTACGGTTGATTCCGAGACTAGCAACTATGTTATTGACTTCTCGTATCGGTTCGACTAGGGTTGATCCCTAGATTAGCAACTATGTTATTGACTTCTCGTATCGGTTCGACTAGGGTTGATCCCTAGATTAGCAACTATGTTATTGACTTCTCGTATCGGTTCGACTAGGGTTGATCCCGAGATTAGCAACTATGTTATTGACTTCTCGTATCGGTTCGACTAAGGTCGATCCCTAGATTAGCAACTATGTTATTGACTTCTCGTATCGGTTCGACTAGGGTTGATCCCTAGATTAGCAACTATGTTATTGACATCTAGTATCGGTTCAACTAAGGTTGATCCTGAGACTAGCAACTATGTTATTGACTTCTCGTATCGGTTCGACTAGGGTTGATCCCTAGATTAGCAACTATGTTATTGACATCTCGTATCGGTTCGATTAGGGTTGATTTCGAGACTAGCGACTAGGGTAATGATATCTCGTATCGGTTCGACTAGGGTTGATCCCGAGATTAGCAACTATGTTATTGACATCTCGTATCGGTTCGACTAAGGTCGATCCCGAGACTAGCAACTATATAATTTAAAAAACATATAGAGTAAAAAAAATTAAAGATCAAATGGCCGGGACCTTACTAGTTTAAAGGGGCTTTACTATTTTTTTTTGATAAGGGAGGGACCTTACTAGTTTAAAGTAAAAAAGAAATAAAAAGATTAGGGTTGAAGAGTTGAGGGGCGGGCTTTATTTTTATATTTGTTTAAATCAGAAGATCGAAGGGGCCGGTTGGAGTAGCCGATGAAATTTATTTTTATATTTGTTTAAATCAAAAGATCGAAGGGGCGGTCATTAATAGGGTTGAAGTTTTCTTGGGGTACGCAGGCACGCTGGTGTCTTCTTGGGGTTCGCAAGGCACGCTGGTGTTTTCTTCATTAGAACAAACATCAAAGGGCCGGTTGGACTAGGCGTGAAGACTTGAAGGGGCACGCAGTTATCTTCTTGTCGATTAACTCACTCATTCACAACAATCACGCAGGTATCTTCCTCATTACTAACTCACCCCTTTGCACAATCGATTGAATGTTTGCAGGTCCTATCTTCTTCATTAATAACTCATTCGTTCACAACAGGCACGCAGGTACGTTTGAAAGGTATTTCGAAGGTTGCACGCAGGTCCTATCTCTCCTCAAATTAGCAGCTGAGAACTGGTGAGCTTATGTATTGGACCACCTAATTGACGCCGTATGCTATTGAAGATTGACGCCGTCTGCAAAGGAGAACTGGTGAGCTTATGTATTGGACCACCTAATTAGGGCTTTTCTCATGCTGTAAATTTGTTTATACCTCTGCAGCTTGTTTTCCGCTTGTTTTCCGCTTGTTTTCATCTTGTGTGTTTGACAGAAGATAAACTCATTGACAGAAGGGCTTTTATCATGCTGTAAATATCATTCAAAAAAATTCAGTTCATTATACTTATGCAGTTGGTTTCAGTTTTAACATAAACTCACCATTCAGTTCCTTATAATTATGCAGTTGGTTTCAGTTTTGACATAAACAAACATTCAGTTCCTTATAATTATGCAGTTGGTTTCAGTTTTGACATAAACAAACATTCAGTTCCTTATACTTATGCAGTTGGTTTCAGTTTTGACATAAACAAAAATTCAGTTCATTATACTTATGCAGTTGGTTTCAGTTTTGAATGTATGCAGGTCTACTATAGGGGATTTTTACGGGAGATTCAACCTATGTCAAGATCAAGCAATTCTTCCACCTACTCACGCCATAGGCTTTGCCATCATGGGTTGGAAGCAAGATATGCCACTGCGCGTACAAATGACCACTACGGTAGAAGATTTTATGGTTGTTCTTTGTATTATTCAGATCGGAAATGCAGGTATTTCGAATGGGTTGATGAACAATTTACTCCAAGATCCAAATCAGTCATCCAGGAATTGATTAAGGAGAATAAAGAATTACAAAATCTGATTGTTGAGCTACAAAGGTCGAATGAAGTGTTAGTCAATGAAGTAGAGAAGGTCTCGCATGAGCATATTGCTACACAATCGTCAACAGCACAGTTCAAGTTCAAGAATGATGAAGAAAAACAAGCTTACTTTGATATTAATAGGATGTTGTTGCTTGTTGGATTTATGTTTATATTCATAATGCTTGTATGGTTTTAGATAAATTTGGAATTGCCTATTTTAGATTGAATCAATGTATCAGTTTGGATGCCTATTTTGGATTGAATCAATGTATCAATTTATGTTTATATTCATAATGCAGTGTACACAACCAAAACAAACCAATTGAAATAATGAGAGGGGAAATCCAATTTATGCATAAAGGGGAACTAAAACCTTCATGAACAGAGTTTCTGAAGTGGCTCAGCATCACTTATACGAACTGGAATTTCCATAAACTCAGCAGCCTTTATGAATACATCCATAACCTTGCTGTATCACACAATCAAATGGAAATAACTCAGCTACCTAACCAGCATGAACAGAGTTTCTGAAGTGGCTCAGCATCACTTATACGAACCGGAATTTCCATAAACTCAGCAGCCTTTATGAATACATCCATAACCTTGTTGTATCACACAATCAAATGGAAATAATTCAGCTACCTAACCAGCATCACTTATACGAACTGGTAGAATTTTCAAGCACCTCAGTGTTAGCATATAACACAGTAAGAATATAACACAGTAAACTTCACACAGAAGAATTGACAGAAAGGCTAAAAATTAACACAAAAAAGCATGATCAGAAGTGCTACAAATTAACACAAAAAGTACAAGTATCTCCAAATTAACACAAAAAACTCAGTAAACTTCAGTAAAGCATTGTTTTCTGTCTTGCAGGATTCTCTGATCATTCAGTAAACTTCACACAGTAAACTTCAGTAAAGCATTGACAGAATACATTTTCTGTAGAATAAATTTTCAGTAAAGCATTAACACAGTAAGAATATAACACTTGGATCTGGTAGAATTTTGATGCTGTACGAATAGTATACATTTTCAGTAAAGCATTGACAGAATAAATTTTCAGTAAAGCATTAACACAGTAAGAATATAACACTTGGATCTGGTAGAATTTTGATGCTGTATGAATAGTATACATTTTCAGTAAAGCATTGACAGAATAAATTTTCAGTAAAGCATTAACACAGTAAGAATATAACACTTGGATCTGGTAGAATTTTGATGCTGTACGAATAGTATACATCCTCAAACTATGTAGATACAATTGTAAGAATATAACAAGTAAACTTCAGTAAAGCATTGACAGAATACATTTTCTGTATCAGGTAGAATAGATTTTCAAGCAACTCAGTAAACTTCACACAGAAGAAAACTTCACACAGTAAACTTCAGTAAAGCATTGTTTTCTGTCTTGCAGGATCCTCTAATCATTCAGTAAACTTCACACAGTAAACTTCAGTAAAGCATTGACAGAAAGGCTACAAATTAACACAAAAAAGCATGATCAGAAGTGCTAGAAATTTGACAGCAGATAAGTATCTCCACGACAGAAAACATAAACATAACCCGAAACAAGACAGAAACCAGAAGAATTTTTTTTTGACAGAATACATAAACAGAAGAGTACAAGTATCTCCAAAACATTCTCCAGAATTGTCAACAGTAGACAAAATACATAAACAGTAGAGTATGAGTATCTCCAAAAATTGACAACTAATTATCTCCAAATCAGAAGAGTATAATTAAGTTGTAGACTCCAGAATCTTCAAATCCCCATAGCCTCAAACATGACCATAATCCTGCAAAATGAAATGTCCCAAAAATCAAAAAAAAATTTACAATTAAGCATAACAACAGTTAATCTATACAAGTTTCTCACCAAACGAATTTGAAATGGCGGATTAAGTAATACATTATTAAATGCTCCATATGATAGTTGAGGATCCTGCAACATAAACCTAGAATTGTTATAACTTAATTTCGTCACTCCTTACATATTAAATAATTATTGAAAATTTAAATATACCTGCGATGTGATTGGATTGACCGTTGCATTGTTATTTTTCTTTGATATTTTCCTCCTCCCGTTATCATTTTCGTACCCTAGTCTCCTGCTACGTTGTCTTCCCCTTCCCCTCTTATCAACCGGGTCGATCACATGATTAGCCATGTTGCTTGTGCCTGTAGCATCCATCTCACAGCCCACATTTCTCCCTAAACGTCGACCATATACACGCCCGATGTTGCCTACTGAACGCAACTCTAGTCCATGACGTTCACAAACTCCCTTTGCCTTCTGCTTTGCCTCTACTATGATACCCATTATCTCGGTATACAATTCTTCATTTGTCATTGCCAAAGTTGACAAACTCTCAAACTCAGACTTCATTACCTCGTACCTTGACATTTCCTTCGGCTTCATCTTCAACAATGAATAGTAAGAAACGGGGATTTTCAAATACTCCCTTGGCAAATCCTTTCTCCATCGATCAAGGATATACCTTTCCGGTAGGTATTGTATCTCCTCAGCAAGAAGAACACAAAGTGAGTGACTACACATTATTCCTTTGAACTCAAATTTTTTACAGTCACATTTAATATCTAGTGTATCTCGATCCACTGCAACATGATAACTTCTACGAGTTATACGTCCATCAACCGTCTTTCTCACCAAAATCTCGTACACGAACCTCGTTCTATCATCTTCAATTTTCTTGGTGCTTGCATATGTCATCTCTTTTACTTCATCTTGAAATTCAGCAAACTTCTTATTTGTGTACAGCCTTTGGAATATATGCTCAAACTCATGCTCGGTTGCACAATAGATTGGGCTATCCATGGACTCATATACTGCCTTGTCCTCCTCTCTAACTCTCTTAGCAAGTGCCATACCGTATTGTTCCACAAATTGCTTGAGAGATGTATTTATATTAAGAAACCCCTTGAAAGAATAATTCATACTCTCACTTCTCTGCGTGCTTGACATTCCAGCCCAGAACGAATCCTTAAAATAAATAGGCACCCACATGTGCCTATACTCAAACATTGTTGTACACCATTTATTCCCTTCAAGGCTACACGCCTCTATCCAGTCCCGCCAACATATCTCAAACTCGGAGGTAGTGAGTGAATCGTGCAATACACTTCTTAATCCTCTTAAAATTTCATTCCACTTAGCGGTTCCATTACCCTTCAAATGTTTTCTAGCATTTCCCATCACATGCCATATACACCATCTGTGCTTGCTATTCGGAAAAACCTCTGCGATGGCATTCCCTATAAAAAAAATCCTTAGTTAGAAATAAACTTGACAATACATATAAAATTATATACGAATTATAAAATTTCTCACCAATAGCTTTGCACTGATCACTTAAAAATCCCTTTGGTGCCTTGTTATTCATACACTCGAGCCACGTTTTGAACAACCATACAAAGTTGGCCGTATCTTCTCCTCCCAACAATGCACACCCAAATAAGATTGACTGTCCATGGTTATTAACACCAATAAACGGAGCGAACGGCATCCTATACCTATTCTTCACATATGTGGTGTCAAATGACACAATGTCTCCAAAATCCTTGTAAGCGGCCCTGCTACGTCCATCTACCCAAAATACATTTTTCAAGGTGCGGTCCTCATATGTCTCATACCTGTAGAAGAAGTTTGTTCCACTTGACATCATATTATCAAAGTAAACATTCATTGCTGCAAAGTCACCTTTTTGCAAATTCAACCTCCTCTCTCTAGCTATTATGTTTCTACAATCCCTCTCATCAAAAGGGACATTATTATGGCCACCATAACGCACCACAAAAGTAGAGTAGTTTTTTCCAACCGGAACACCAGCCGTGTCATTATCTAGAAGTAGCCTCTTGTTTCCTTCACTAATGTGTCTGTACCTAGGCATGAATATCGTATCTGCCGGCTTACATTCATGGTTATGCTCGAGAACAACTCTAGTAATCTTCCATGAGCTATCAGGGTATGATGTTGCGTTTACCTTAAACTCACAACCAGTCCGACAACTACTACTCGGTCTTCCCGGATGCTTCGACTTTGATGTAAATGAACCGGATTTTGAACAAACAAGCCTTAACCGTGAGCAATTGTTGTAATTCTTTACATGACGGTTTCTCTCAATCGGTTTTGCGGGAACATCAACACTCTCTTTCCTACTTTCGGAACTTCTAACTCGTATTTCAAATCCGGTAGCCCTACCATATTCATGACAATAATCCAATAGTTCATCGGCCGAAGAAAATATAGACCCCACACAGGGCGGTGCAATCACGTCATCTTCGGTATTGTCTTCTCCGTTCATCTCTCCAACAATTTCCCTTAATTCATCTTCAGAATCGATAATGCGATTTTCCGGAAGCATATCCCCAACATCACTTTCAACATAATCGGAATTCAAATCTTCCAAATGCACAACTTCATTATTTTCACTAAATTCATCCACTTCTTCACAAAACGGGACGTTTAAATCAAAATTCTTCGACTCCATCTGAAAACATTTAATAAAATGAGGTCAGAACAGGTTTCTGATTTGGATCCGCTGCAGTGAGTAACATTCAAAATTCAGAATTCAGAAAATAGTAGAAAATTCAGAAAACTGCTTTATCAAAATTTAGAAAATAGTGTAGAATATTCAGAACAGGTTTCTAATTTGGATCCACTGCAGTGAGTAACATTCAAAATTCAGAAAACAGTAGAAAATTCAGAAAACTACTCTATCAAAATTCAGAAAATAGTACAGAATATTCAGAACAGGTTTCTGATTTGGATCAGTAACATTCAAAATTCAGAAAATCCGGTTGAAAATTCAGAACAGGTTTCTGATTTGGATCCACTGAATTGTGAAAATTCACACTTAGAACATGAATTCTGAAAGGGTTATACGTGCAATGATTATAATTGATTTGCTAACACTGAATTGTTTATGATAGACACCAATTCATAGCTGGATAGTAAGGACTCCAAAACTGCCATAGATCACACCTACAGTGAGTAACATTTTGCTAATTCATGTCCTTACTATCCAGCTATGATTTAGTTATGTACTTTAGTATATGAGCACACCAACACCCTCTTTAATCTATATTTGTAAAGAAAAGTTTTATCTTTATGTTTGATTGATATGGAGTGACAACTAAATGCACTGACATTGAGTTGATAATGAATCTCTGTGATTTTGTTGCTCCTTAACATTGATAGATGTGGTATTTACGCACACCTCCAAATGATTGTAAACTGTATTAGAAGCAGTGGATGATAGAGTTAGGTGATGGGGCTTGAGTTTGACTGTTTGGCTGTTCTACCGTGCCATTGAGATGAATATAGCCCCAATATGAATCTAAGTCTAACAATTAACTGTGTATACTGCAGTGAGGATTTTAAACTGTGTGTATTGCAGTGAGGATTTTAAACTGTGTGTACTGCAGTGAGGCTTTTAGAAAATTCAGAAGTCTACTTATTCAGAGAAGAAAAAAAACCTGTGGACGGAAAGTGAAGATGAAGAAGACGTATACTGCAGTGATGATTCGGATCCACTGTTGATCTTGTTGCAATGACTCGCAGAATTTTTTTTTGAGATTGTCATGTTGTGGGTGGGGTAACTGAAGAGAATGTTCATCCGTTTAATTGTAAGTAACTGGATAGTGACAAATCATTTGATTAAAAAAATAACTCTGCATTTTCTGGACTTGAATATGGATCTGGATAGGCCCGTCTAAAATAGAAGCCCACATAATTAACAAGTTTTTTAAAAAGATAAATAAAAATCCCTATTAATTAAGTTTGTCTCCCACTTAACCAACAACTAATAAAATAATAATTAATATTAGAAAGTGGTGAAGAGGGTGGATGACCCTTAGGGTCACCAAAACATTCTCCCAAGAAAATGTATAAGCAACACGTTAAGCCATAAATGCAACTGGTGAACAATTCAAAAAATTATTTTTGCATTGGGAAGACTAATCTTCATCGTCATCAATACTTTGATACTTATTTTTAAAAAAATGCATTTCAGATTTCAACCCTATTGCAAATATTCAAAGAAACATTGAAAGAAAAATCACCAAAGAGAAAACCAATAACAACGGTACTTCAAATAGATCAACCTTGTCATTGTGCTTTCAAGGTCCTTGTAGGACATTTGCAACATAAATCTCTACAAAATTTACGTAATTTCACAACCATAATACTGTAAAATAAAAATAAAAATATAATACTCGCTTCTATCAGTTTCATGTTTTGATGAACCATTATTACTTTTATAGGAAAAGCAAAGTTTCCATCAGTTTCAAGTTGTCATAAGTGGTAGTTAGAATATTGGGCAAGGAAAAAAAAAACCCCAATCCCTTATGAAGAACATGCTTGTATGCGCCCACTAAACACCCGGAAACCCTAGCCACCGTTCTTCCCATTCGATTCTTCAAAACGAGAAGCAAGTCTCCAACTGTCCATACTAACCTAGATCTCGACCAACCAAGCCTTTCCATTATTATGGATTCGAAAAAAGACGAAGATCCAAAGCACATTGTAGAAACGAGGTTGCAAAACCGGAAGAAGAATGTCTGGGTGTTTTGCCCTCACAAGAAGACTCGGGGGAAAGGGTCAAAAAGCCAAGTTCGTCGATCTCAAACAAGGAACCGCATAAAAGGTGCTTTGAGGCTATCTATGGCTTCTCCAAGGCTTTAAAAAGACTATTAGTATAAGGCTGAAGAAGGGAAACTAAATGGGCTTCATTCATTCGTGGTGGTGATGTCGAAAAACTTTCAATTAGGGATGAAGGCTTACATTGTGGGGGAAGGATGTCGGATGTCGATCGTTTCACTGAGGGATATTGATAAACTTCCCTGGAGGAAGAAACCGAGATATATTATCGACAAAAAAAAACACACTAACCCCTCTCGGATATCTTTCCGAATCTTAATCACTTGCCTTTTCCAAGATAATATTGAACCAGTACATGGTATTAAAGAACCTTTCATGTTGATTTTGAATTGTGGAATGTCGAGAGAAAGTAAGAACAAACAAAGCATTTTAAAACTCAAAACATTATTATTAAACTGTTATATAGTCATCTTCACTGCAATAATAAGTTTGGTTGTTCATTCACCACCAATCAACTAGAATTAACTCTACAAAAAACCCCATCTACTCTTGTAGAACAAACAACATCCTACAATGCTTAGATATGATTGAGAACAAGGATAAGTTGAACACTTATGTTCATAGATTTATATGCATCTGGTGTCTGCTACCTTCTTTTTGGAATTTTTGCAGTCAAAAAAACACAAGGAAAATGGAGGTATTTGTTCACAAAAAATAATCTAAGTCATTATGTTAGACCAACAACTGCTAGACAATTATGTACAAACTGAGACTAAAAATCTGCTTAGTAGAAGATTCTTAGCAAAAAGTATACTATTGTCAAACTGTCAGTACTGTGTTTCCTGCTTTTTGAGTTCTTGTGTTGCAGGCTCAGTAACTTACTACACCAGCAATGGTGAAGGATGGACTACTAAAGGGCGATCGAATGAGAGACAATCACAAACCAAGATCATCAAACATCAAGAAATGTGTAATAGATATAAGTTTGATTTCCGAATTAGTTACTGCTTTAAAACTACTGTATTAATGAACAAATTTCTCTATATTGTTTGGGCTTTGCTGTCTGTGCAGATGATTACTGTCTTCAGCTTCCGAACTGCTTGGCTTGTGAAGGTTGTGTCGGAGTGTGGTGTGATAGTTTTCACGAAGGGAACACCAAGACTGATGCGGAAATAAGACTATCGAAAAATAAAAATAAGAACAAATCCTTTTGTAGGAGATTAACAAAGAACAATGTACAACATCTAGAATTTTATTCCAGATTCACGAGTAATGAAAGGATTAAGACAACTTTTAGAGGTGAAATACAGGGTATTAGAAAACGCCAATGTACATGTTATTGTTGCTGATGATTATTGTTACGTCTAGGAATTGTGACACGCAAAAGTCTTAAATTTATAACTCGATATATTTTTCCTAACTCCTAGCGAAACCCACAGTGTATGGGTCGTTTTGTAGTAAAGATAGTATTCCGAGGTCGAACACAAAGACTAAGGTGAAATTGAATCAATAGTGACTAAGGATAGTGTTGATCTAGGCTAAGAAAAGAGAAAGGAATAAAGAAATGAAAATCTCAATGTTTTTGGATTGGTTTTATGGTGATCAATCAAGGATCACAAATCATGCAAGAATTAACAAACTACTAAGCTACCAACACAAATAAGCAAACACAAACACGAGATATGTAATCAAAGAGAGAAAAGCGGATTCTAGGGGTTATAAATTCCGGTTATGGCATAGGACTCAAGCTATCTAATCATTCCTTGGATCAACTATAGTATGTTGGGAGTGAGTGTTTCTAGATTGGGATCAATCACCGGGTAGGTCTCATGGTCCACTAGTGCGTTCCTAAGGTCTCATCACCGGGTAAGTCTCAAAGAGCCTAAGGATAGGAATTCTACACAAACCGGATTGTCATCTAGGGATCTAACCTTTCCTTACCGGGTAAGTCTCGGGAAGGCAAGTCCTAAACATCAATCCTAGCACACTCAGTCCAATAGCGGCTTATGAGGTTCACTACTACCTAGAGTTCATCATCTTCGGTATCTAAAGGCGAGAATCACCGGATAGGTCTCTTCTCACAATTAGTTGCTAACACTAGGTCACCCTAGGATAGATCTAGCTCAATAAACACTAGGATTTCAACAATCTAACAATCTAACACTTAAATTTATCAATACAAGCAAGTCAGACGAAATCACGGGCAGTTCATCAAGTCCACGGCCGTGGAACCCCTTAGAACATACTGTGATTTTGAACAGAGGCTAGGTTCGAGCAAACAAAGCATCCAAGGGTACGTTTAAGTCTATCCTATCATAGTCCAAGCCATAACCATCATTTCCTTACCCTAGAATCACATCTACTTAGCCAACAACATGCATCATAACATTCAAACTCATCAAGCATACAATCAAGGTTTCCATGGCAAGTAAATGAAGTGAAATAGAGATGAACAAGTAGAACAAAGAAATCCAAGCTGAAAATGAGTTTAAGTAAGACTTACAACCCTTCAAAAGAAGGTTCATATCGTTCCTTACAAACCCTTGCAAACGTTTCCAACAAGTTGCTCCAAAATCTCTCTAAAAACTATGAAAAACTAAGAATGGTGTGTTCTTCTCTTCTTCTCTAATGGAAGCCTTTCTTCTCCTCCAAGAGTCTCCAATCCAATCTCCCAATAAGAGAATATGTGTGAGGTAAGAGTGTGAGAGAGAATGGAATGATGGGGTCTGCCCTCAACAGCCTGCATAACCACCTTTTATACACCATCAAGGGCAAGGGTCGGTTATGGAGATCGTGGGACAACTGTCACAGCTGTGCAGGGAGAACCACGGCCTATTTCCACGCCCGTGGAAGTCCCAGTGGCCATGGTTTTGGTGATTCAGACTTCTATGGATCATCAAGCCACGATTTGGTGCAAGGCATGCACCAACAAGGTCCCATGTGTTCTCCTTTGCTCCTAACTTGCTTCCCAATGGGTCCGAAGGTGTGTCATCTCGAGGAATGATCCTCGAATGTATCGATTAAGCTCCTAAAGCTCCCAAAATGCCTAAAATCATGCAAAAGTCCGTGTAGACGTCTATCTCGACAAATATACAAGAATTGGATGCAAAACGTCATGAACTAGTGCTAAACCATGCATGAATGAGTGGAAAAACTATCTAAATGAGTGCTTAAACCTTCGTCATAAATTGTGTTATCAATTATAAAAGTGGTTTCGGCATGTGGTTTGTTGCTACAGGTTCAGGGATCAAGACCAAACCAATGAGGAACAGGAGATATATATCTGATTGGTACAAATATCGCTCCAAGACCACAACATACGAAAGTCGACTTAATGCTCAACAGTAGAACAATACTGAATTGCTTGATGATGAACAAAATTTGTAATGAAGGAACAATTTTTATTTGGTTTTTTAAGGATGCGAAATCCGCCTTGAACGGGCCAGTTATTGTGCTCGTTTTTACTAACTTACAATTAACAAATTGTGAGATTATGAAGTGTAGAATATTGTTATCCCTTTTTTGGCAATATGTTGATCAAAGTAGTGGCATTGTGATCCAAATTACGTGGTTATTTTCTAGTTGGGATTAAATCAAAGTTTGAATGCTACAAGAAAAACAAAAATAAGATGGTTGTGGACGGATTTCAAATTAAAAGTGGTTTTCAACAAGCTAAAGTAAAAGGTTGCGTTCAAACAAATGAATCGAGAGGCATCGTGAAAACAAGTTTTCATCTTATGTCTTTTATAAAGACAACTACTCACATAATAACATATACATCAAGAGTTAGAAAAATTATGAGAATATTGGTGAATAAGGTATCTTTTGTATCTTGTATACAAAGTAGGCACCCTAATTTCACCAATTATAAATAAAGATTAATGGCTAGGATAATCAAGTAAAAGAGAATCAATTATTGGCAGTTTTAGGCTATTTGACATATTTGAATCCCATATTAATAGACAACTATTAAAAAATTAAAAAGGAAATCGTTAATAAAGAGATTCTACAAATCTCCATTGACGACTCACGTCAATCACACCCGTCTCATTACCTCTTTTATCGCACACCAATTTCCACCATTATCTCACTCAAACATCTTCACGATTTCTCTCTATCGCCATTGTTGACGTTCAAAGCATTGAAGGTCTCATCCGTTTCTTACAGTTGAATCGCATAAATCACACGTTTAGTCTCTTCTTCTAAATTATCTATCTTCCAAAAAACAGAGGTTAGTACTAATTTCCAATTTCTCGTTTATCTCTTGCACTTTTCTAGGTAGCTTCTCAACAATGCTCGTTTCTCAAAATTTCAATAATTGTCTTGGGCTCGGGGAGTTTGTGTGTATTAACATACCTGAATAACATAAACAATATGATTTTAATGTAGTTCTTACCAGAATGGAAGAAAACAATATAGAATTGAATATTATATGTGATAATAAGCAATGGAGTTACATTTTTGCAACTATTTCAGCAATGACAAGATATGAGACCTTTTTGCGGTAATTTCTCCTTGTATGGAATGAACAAGTGTGCTCTCCGGTATACTTTGTTAGAGTAAACACTTTCAATTTCTTGATTTTTGAGAACCGCACGCGCCACTTACAATCTTAATCTAGACACCGTGCAAGAATAACAAGCCTGATAGACTTTGTTATTTTGTATTGTGTACATTCGGCAACAGCATTCAAACACAATGTATTTTTCACAGCGGTTTTATCCTTGAACTTTTAACCAAGCTTAAGACCCCATTGAGTTTCTTCAGGTTGAACTTCAGTGATTACATAGCTATTCTCTGTTTCTATTTCAGTCACACTGGGAGCAGGAACAATGGCAGTGTATGGATGATATTCATTAATTTCTTCAATTTCTGGTATAACAATTCTAGACTTTAATCTCACACACAATGGCACACTCCAGCATGGTTGAGTCAATTGATTAACTTCAACAAAATCCTCGAAATCTTCTACCGTCTCAATATCAAACGGTTGCAACGCTTCATTTAAGGCATTCTTGTAAGTAAGTTCCAATTTGTTCACTGTCTCATCTACTTGAAAACGTTTGGCAATCAACATCCTAATTTTTGGTATGCTAACTAGATTTCCCACAATGATGGGTTTGCACACTACTTTATCCCTTATATATGTCCATTCATTTCCCACAGATTTCCACTCTCCTCCACAACAAAACACAATTTGTAAATGAGCTATGCCTAACAAGTTCCGTATATACCAGAAAAAACTACTATAAGTATACCAAAAGTTAAAGTATGCATAACACTACAAATACAAGAAGTTAAAGTATACCAGAAGTTAAAGTATACCAGAAGTTAAAGTATGCCTAACAAACAGAGCATGTTACATACCAGAAATAAGCATACTTGAAATACCAGAAACAAGATGATACCATAAACATGTATACGTACCAGAAAGTCACATACCATAAACACAATTTGAAACAATACCAGAAACAAAATTAACAATCAAATACCAGATAAATGATGATACCAGAAACATTATTATTCAAATATAATGTACATACCAGAAACACAATTATTGTACCAGAGAATTGATTATACCATAAACATTGTTGTGATATTTTCAATACAAGAAGTCATTCAAATCATAATACTAGAGAATTGATGATACTAGAAAGACAATTATATACCACATAAATGATGATACTAGAAACACAATTATTGTACCAGAGAATTGATGATACCATAAACATTGTTGTGATATTTTCAATACCAAAAGTCATTCAAATCATTATACCAAAGAATTGATGATACCAGAAAGACAATTATCATACTAAAAAAGGGATTATACCAGAACTCATCATTCATACCAGAATTAAGAAAACAAACTAGCAACAATGTTCATACCATAATCGTTTATCAAATTGATACTAGAAAAGAGAAAATTCACTTGTAATGGACAAAACCAAAAATTGAAAATCATAACAGACTCATTCATACTAGAAACATAATTTAAAACAAAACCAAATCTGATGATACCTTATACTAGAAATACAAGAATCTGATCAAAATTTCACAATGGTGAACATAATACCAGAATAATACTAAAGAAGATGGCGAGAGAGAGAGTAGATTGATACCTGGTTAGATCGAAGCGATTTCTGGTATTTGAAGTGTTGAACCACAATTCGACTGCGTTGTATTCGTTTCAGGTGTTTGATTGATTGATACCAGAGAAGATTGTGAGATCGATGTCGATTGTGAGAGAGAAGAGAGAACTTGCGAGATCGAAGGAGGAGAAGAATGGATTATGAGATCGAGATCGAGATCGAGAGGAGGAGAAGAAAATACCAGAAAGCTTTCCTTGATCGTAACATAAAAAAGAGAGAAGAGGAGAATTTTACCTAATTGTTATGGTAAATAATTGCTTTTATAATGGTAAATAGGATTTCGGGTATATTTTTTTAATGAAAAATATAAAAAAGTCTACTTATTATCATGCTTTCTTAATAAAGCCTACTTACCAAATTTGTCCTTAAAAAAATATGTTTAGAATATATAATAATTACTCTAATTTGAAATATAGAATATATATATATATATATATATATATATATATAGGGTACTGTTCAAGTACGGTTCACTATTCTGGTACGGTTGTGCGGCTGCACATGCGGCCGACACGTGTCCAATTTTTTTTTTTTTTTTTTTTTTTTCAGAAACAAATGAAAATGATAGTTCAAAACTTATAAAGGGATAATTCATAACTTATAAAAGTATAGTTCATGAATTATAATAGAATAGTTCATAGTGTAAAATTTATAAAGGATAGTGCATAACTTATAAAATGATAGTTCATTAATTATAATTGAATAGTTCATAACATATAAACGATTAATTTATAAATAATTTGATATAATATATTAAAAAGTAATAGCTCATGAATTATATGAGGATAATTCAAAGTTTATAAAAGAATAGTGCAGAATTTATAACATGGTAGTTCAAAAAAAATTTCATTCATTTCTGAAAAAAAAAATCAATCGTTTCTGGAAGGGAATTTTTTTGTTGGACACATGTCAACCGCACAACCGTACCGAAAAAAGTAAACCGTACCTGAACATTAACCCATATATATATATATATATATACATATATATATATATATATATATATATATATATATATATATATATATATATATATATTATCAAAAAAATTAAAACTCTAAGAAAATGAGGATTATAGTTGAGAGACAAAATATTTTGGCTTCAATACAGAATATAGATTTAAGATATTTTATGTAATATATTAAATTTATTATAATTCTATTAAATATTTTATAATTATACTTAATATTTTATAATATATGCAATATAATTATTTATTTATTTATTTCTTAATCCGGGCCGCACATTTCAGCCCGACGAGAGTGGTTTTTGGATCATGTCCGACCGGTTTGGTTTTTCGGTCCGGTTAAACTTCTTCATTTGTTCATACGTTGTCCGGAGATGATCAGCTTATCAACAACTAAACGGTATAATTTGGTATTGAAACCAAAGATCGATGGCTTGTTTTCAAAGCAAGCTGAAAGCACTCATAATATTAAAAATCATAAGCACCCAACTGGATACAAGAGGGGTGCCGGGGAATGTGTCCCTACTTTCAGCGAGATTATGCTTTCTTTGATCGATATGACTAATATTGTTATGCTAGCTTATCTGGTCGATGGAGGGAAGCAAGTGACTGGAATAAGGTTTGATTTCTAAGCGTAGGAAAATGTGTATATTTTTTGTTTTTGTGGATTTTATTTTAAGTAAATACTATATATATATGGAGAGATCAAGTAAAGTTTATTATTACATTAACTCTTAATAAATACAATCAACACAATATAAATTTTAATATACTAGCTTATCAACCATCAATTAGTTGTATTCAAAGCAATTTACTGTGAGCATGATATTAGTGCTTACCATGTTAAGTGATCCGTTGTCACATTAAAAAAAAATTAAACTAGTGTTTAATGCGTAGTTATTGTTTTAAAAAAAATTACGAGGGATGTTAAGTACACGGCGATGGATTTACAAAATGTCAATCGAAAGCGCATTTCGAATGCGTCACGTATCCGGCTTCCATAAGTGTGCTAAAAAGTTATTTTTTTTCTTGACATGCTGACACCTTCACGCAATGCGTAAATGTGTCAGTGTCAGAGTTTTTTTTTGGGTAGAATTCACAAATAAAATTATTACAATTTCGAAACGCGTAACCGTAATGTTTCTTCACGCATTCGCAATGCGTAACCATCACGGTTACGCGCAGCAAATGTGATTAACGTTGTGAAATTTTATCTCGGTGACTTTATAACTTCCTAAAAATCATCCGCACAAGGTAGTACAATACACAAATAGCTTTTATAACGAAAACAATGAAAATGTACGGCAAAGGATGATTTAATAAGACTTACAAAAATAAAAAAAAAAAAAATCAACGTTCAAAAATAATTGAGACGAATAAATAAGTTGGAGGGATAGAGAAAATTGAGCGTACCCGTATTTTAAAAATAAAGTCAGCCGAGTCTGAAAATACACAACAGATATGAGATATATACACAGTTAACTGGTCAGAGCGGGGCACCAATTTGAAAAGGGAAAACATAAGCCAAATACCCAATTCGCTTCTCCCCGACGTTCTCTCTCTCACTCACCTTTCCCTCTTCTCCCCGGAGTATCACCTACATTGCTTTCGTTACACATTACAATCATAATCTCGTTTTCAGCTTTCTCCAGTCGCATTTTCAGATCTACTCCTAGGGTTTTAGCATTTCAATCTATCCTCTTCCAGATTCACTTGCATTCCTCTCCAACATTTCTTTTTCTAGGTATTCCATTCCCGAATCCAATGTCGTTCCCTTCTAATTTCAACTGATTGTTGAAAAACTTTCCTGCGAAATGAAGAGCTCCGCGGTTGCTGCTAAGCCGGATGCGATCCTGGAATGGCTTCATAAGGAGATCGGCTACAGGCCGCTCGGATCTCACGCCGCTACTACCTCCAAGGCCTCCTCCTCCTCGCCGCCCTCCGCCGATTCGATCCGCAAGATTTGTCGGGGGAATATGATCCCGGTCTGGAGTTTCCTGTTGCAGAGGGTGAAATCGGAGAAAACTGTGGAGAAGATACGTCGGAATATCCTCGTTCATGGAAGCGGAGATGGAGCTGCCGGTGATTTGGGAGGCGTGGGAAGGAGGAGAGAGGAGAGGGCCAAGAGTGCGGACACGACTGTTGAGAGTAGGGAGGCAGCACTCAAGGAGAGAGATGCTGCTCAGAAGGAAGTGGAGAGGTTGAGACAAATTGTGAGGCGACAACGGAAGGAGCTCAAGACCAAGATGCTTGAGGTATCAAGGGAGGAGGCTGATCGGAAGCGAATGTTAGATGAGAGGGCCAATTCCAGGTGTTTTCTCAAACTCCTATCTCAGTTAAAGAAACTAACAGGTTTTCCAGTTTCTTTTTTTTTTTGAAAGTATGGGTCTGCATTGTTACGGTGATAAACTGAAATGGTTGGTAATTGCCGGCTTGAAATGTTAGTAGATGTGGCGCTGGTTCATTTATGTTTTTGGGACGTCACTTTGATTTATTCTCTATTCATGTTTCCTCTTTAACAATTTATAAAATGCCTGGAAGCTAATTTGGGATAATATTTGCTTTGAAATGCAATGATATAGTTGTTTATAACTGAACTTGTTTGTCTTCTACCGTGATGTCATTGAAGCTAGCGTATCCATCATGCAAAACAGAGAAAGTAAAATCAGCAAATTGAGTAGTTAGTGTGCATGGACATATCAGATTGGCTGAAGAAAGTTTATCAGCGTATTTATCCAGACTAGATGGATATTTGGTTCTCTCTAATTTGTATCCAACTTTTTTTGTTCATTGTTCACCAATGATGTCTAAATTTGCGATGCAGGCATAAGCAGGTAATGTTGGAATCATATGATCAACAGTGTGATGAAGCTACCAAAATATTTGCTGAGTACCATAAACGGCTTAGATACTATGTAAATCAGGCTAGGGACTTCCAAAGGTCTAGTAGTATTGAGTCCTCAGATGAAGTTGCTACCAGCCTTCATTCAAGCAGTGAGAAAGAGTCTGTGTATTCAACTGTTAAAGGGGTCAAATCTGCTGAAGATGTCATCTTGATTGAAACTACTCGTGAAAGAAATATAAGAAGGGCATGTGAGGCCCTTGCTGCATATATGATTGATAAAATTCGCTACTCGTTTCCATCTTATGAAGGGAGTGGCATACACACAAATTCTCAACTGGAAGCAGCTAAACTGAGTTATGACTTTGATGGGCAAATACCTGACGAGGTTCGAGCTGTCATTGAAAATTGTTTGAGGAGTCCACATCATTTGCTTCAGGCTATTACTGTATATACACAACGGTTAAAAACTCTGATTGCACGAGAAATAGAAAAAGTTGATGCCAGAGCTGATGCTGAAGCCCTCAGGTATTTTGATCTTGTACCTTTTTTGTAACCTCGACAATATTTGAAGGAAATACTTGCTTGGTAAAGATTGTGCTTAATCTGAGAAACGCTTTAAAGGGAGTAGCATACTGAACCTGTAAACTCACATCTGAATCATCTGATTACATAAATTAGTGCTGATAGGATCTGTGGACTGTTGGTACTCAGCCAAATTGGTGGTGTTTGTAGAACTCACACTAATAAGAGTATTAGAGCTTGCTTAGTCAACACGGTGAAATGGAAGCGTAGGGCATGTTTGGTGTGCCAATTGGTAGCAGTAAAGGTTGAGGAAGTGGTTGAAACAATGTTAATTCTAAATGCTATTTGATTGTCAGCGTAGTTGCTAAACGTACCATTTGAAATGCTACAAGCTATTGCTACGTACCGAACACCCTTAAAATACCAAAGCGATAAACTCTATATGTACCACATTTTTTAGCATTGCCAAATATGCAAGATTTTTTTCTTTGGGAGACAAAATAAGCTTCGAAAAAGTCTAAAGCTCTCAAAACTAGATTGTTGCCAAACTTACGATATTGCTTTCTGCATAGTTTTATTTAAAGGAAACTGAAGGCATATTGTAAGATGTAACTGTGTGACTACCAACTACTCAGTAACTACATTACCAATATTTGCAAACAATATGAAAAATCCTCATTTATTGTACTTAAGTATTGGTCTCCAACTTCAAATCCAATTATGTTAAGTTTATTAACAAGACAAGTAGCTTGAACCATTCTGTTTACCAAGTAAGCAATTCTCTGCTAATTTTGTGTGATAAATCTCTGCTTATATCTCTTGATTTATCGGATGATTAATAATACTGGATATATGCTGTTGCTGGCATAGCTGGTGTGTTTCCTTTGGTTATTATTGATCCTACTGGACCTACTCTATGCTCAGATATCCCAAGGCAGGAATATTTTTGTTTGGCCGGGCTAGTCATGCATCAGTTGATTTACTCACTTATTTATTCTATAAAAAATTTATAGTTCTTTGTTGATATGTTGCATTTTGGAAGTTGTATTTTTGTGGTTATTATGTCCATCTTCCTATGTCAATAAACTGCTTTCTTTGTGATTGTCTTCAATATCTCTACTGGTTGTATATAATTCAATAGTTCAGAAGTTATCAGTTGGTTGATGACTTCATTTGCACTGACTCAGGTACAAGTATGAAAACAACAGAATATTGGATGCTTCTGATGTAACTTCTCCATTGCAATACCAACTCTACAGTAATGGAAACTTGGGGTCTGATATGCCTTCCAAAGGAAGTGAAAATCAGTTGCTTGAAAGACAGGTTGGTTTCTGAACATTTTTCTTGTGATTTCTCTGACCAGTAAATCTTTGGTCCTTGGTTCTCTATGGAGTGAATTGTTGATTTTACCCCCCACCTTGTCATTTCACTGCAATTTAGTCCCCAACCTTTTATTAGTTCTGAATTAGTCCCTAATTATTTTTTTAAAAACACTCGATATTCACAACTGGTCTGTTTTGCTTTAAGTGTTAAATGTATGAAATGCCAATTGAGTTGGACTGACAAAGACGTGCTGGCAATCTTTTTTTCCTTTTACATTATATCTAGATTCAATAAATAAATAAATTAAGCAATAAAGATTGAACAGGGAAAGGAGATTAAGTTGTTCCAAGTTCCAACTTTCTTTTTTCTCTGAAATGCATGCCTTCTCCCCAGCCCAAATACTCTCATTATGGAAGCGTAGTTGATGGGTCGGCTCCAATAATGTCATCATACACTCCATTCATGTCATCATATAGAGAATAAGGGACTGATATTCGAGCAATACATATGTGCCCTTTTCATTGTGTGAAATGTCAACTGGGGCTGCCACATATTCCCTTTTTACTTAGTTTTCAGTTTGGGAAAAATTGATTTTAAACCAATACATATACTCCACCCCTATACTCCGGTTGACCGAATAAGGGATCCCTCTCATGCCACTTCTTAATGGATTCAATTTCTTCATTGTCCTAATCCTGCTTCCTTTGCCAGTTCCAAACTTGAAAAGGTAGGTGCTACTGCTATTAGGAAACTTTACCAGAATTTACCCTTAAAACTTGATTGTTGAAGCTTTCTAAAGTCCTAAATCTGATGCTTGGACGGCTTGGTCATCTCACTAACACTTGCCCGTCATGCCTTGCCCACAAATTTTATAATTCTTTGTGAAATGATAGTGGAAAATTTCTGCTTCCCCTTTTCAACATTTACGCTTTTAATTAATATATAAAATAATTAATTAAACTCAAATAAGGTGCCAGCTACTCTGCTAGTCATAAAAAATTGCCAACTTATCCTATTATTCTACTGCAGTTTTGACAATTTAACAAGTAAACGATTTTTTACAGATAATTACGGTAGGGACTATTAAATGTTTTCAAAATGTTTGGAACTAGTTTCGATTTATTAAAAGGTTGGGACTAGTTTGGAATGCAACGTAAAGTTTGGTGAGCAAAATTTAATCAGTGCCTTGTCAGGTTTTAGCGTTTTACACCCATTTAGGAAGACAGTGATTATTCTCTTATTGCCTGTGATGTCACCTGCTTTCTTCTTTGTTTTGTCTCTGTGAATACTGATGTGCTCATCCTTATCTTGTTAACAGAAAGCACATGTACAGCAGTTTGTGGCTACTGAAGATGCATTAAATAAAGCTGCAGAGGCTCGAAACATGTCTGCAAAGCTTCTGATACGCCTTCATGGAGGTAGTGATGTAATAAGTTCCCGTTCTCTAAATGCTGGATCAACATCCCAAAATGTTGGAAGTCTAAGGCAGTTGGAGGTATATCCCCCCCTTACTTGTCGGATGTGTAGTAGAACTTAGTTTTGTGGCATTTGATATTTTGCTAAAATCCATTTTTTATCCCCTTCCTATATTTAATGCAGACAAATATCTTAACAGAATAATGTGTGATTTAAGTGTTTCTGATCTCCATTTGATGGTGCAGTTGGATGTGTGGGCAAAGGAGAGAGAGGCTGCTGGGTTGAGGGCAAGTGTGAACACATTGGTGTCTGAGGTCCAACGTTTAAATAAGTTATCCGCAGAGAGGAAAGAAGCTGAGGATTCTTTGAAAAAAAAGTGGAAAAAGATTGAGGAATTTGACTCCCGCAGATCTGAACTTGATTCCATATATAATTCTCTGCTTACTGCCAACAAGGTAAGCTTTCAAAGGAGTGAAAACTTCTGTTTTTTTTCTTGAAAACTTCTCTATGCTGCTTATGCTTTGCTGGTAAATATATACTGATTTTAAATCTCTTAACCAGGCTGCTGCAGTATTTTGGAGTCAGCAACCATTGATTGCAAGGGAGTATGCATCCAGCACCATCATCCCTGCATGTACAACAGTAGTAGAATTGTCTAACAATGCGAAAGATGTGATGGAGAGTGAAGTGTCTGCATTCACTCGGAGCCCTGATAATAGTCTCTACATGCTTCCATCAACCCCCCAGGTATATTGGCTTGACCCGAAGATTTGAATACATGCATTTAAGATGCACTGAACCCTCTACGGCTCATGAACAACATTGTTAAATGTTAAGAAAGAATGAAATGGTAACTAATATCTCCCTTCAACGTATAATTAGGCTCTTCTGGAGTCCATGGGTGCTAGTGGAACACCTGGACCAGAAGCACTTGCTGCTGCGGAGAGAAATGCGGCTTTGCTAACTGCAAGAGCTGGTGCGAGGGATCCATCTGCTATTCCATCAATCTGTCGTGTTTCTTCCGCTCTTCAATATCCTTGTGGTTAGTGTCTTATTGTGCTTCAACGCTCGTTCCTGTGTTTTCAACAGTAATTAATATTGGCATGCATACATGTAACTCTGTAACCTGGATTTTCAAGATTTCTTTCAATCTTCTGGTTTGTTTAGATAGTGTTTGGTACTTCAATCAGGTTCCCTAATCTGCTAATTGCTTGTTGCAAGTTTCTTCTTTTTTGTTTTCAAAAGAAGCCAAATTTGTAGAAAAGTTCCTACAGCTACAGTTTTCTTTTGATGGAGCCTAAAATTGCTAAGTAACCATTTGATTTTGGACTTAATGTATTTGCATGACCTGGAGCTTTGATTTGGAGTGCTTGGCATTAACATCCAAAGTTGGTCTAGAACGAGAGACTATAAAGATCTGTCTTGTTTGTTTCTCGAAATGATTACATCTAAAAAAATTTATTTACGAATAGGTGTTGAAGGTACAGATGCTGGTCTGGTATCAGTATTGGAAGCCCTGGAGTTCTGTTTGAAACTTCGTGGCTCTGAGGCCTCTGTACTGGAAGAATTGGCAAAGGCTATTAATTTGGTCCATGTACGGAAGGATCTTGTTCAAAGTGGTCGTGCATTACTAGACCATGCTCACGGTGCACAGCAGGAATATGAAAGGTGAGTTTAGATAATGCAGCACGTCCTAGTTTATGTATGCATGTACATTTTAACTAAAAGAATTTGGGAAAACTTGAGTTTACAGGCCTTTTTGGGAAGCACTAGCTTATCAGATATGAAGCTTATTGGTCGCTAAAACTTATTAGTAGTTGAAGTTTATTGGGTAGCTGAAATAGGTAGTTTTGACCGAGTACTTTTTGTTATAAGCTTGATGGGTGTTTGGGAAAATTGAAGCTTATTGGAGCCAATGTAAATGTAAAATTCCCAAAAGGGGTTTACTTTTTTATTTAAAAGTAAGTTTTAGGGTTATATTTGTAATATGTCATTCAATAAGCTACCCTAAGCTTCTTCAATATAACTTATGAAATAAGAAACGTTCAAGCTTTCATAAGCTAGCACAAGCTTCCTTAAGCTTGTAAAATGGGTCTTCCAAACACACCCTACATGATGCTGACCCTTTCCCCCCATGAACTTTATGTTCAGGCACAAATAGGGATAACAATAATATCTTGTAGTTTATGTAATGTCACCTTCAAGTGGGGCCTGTTGATACTCTATGTTTATCTAAGATGCATCTTTCACTGATGTGCATTACCTTTCCTATTGAGTTTGGCAGGACAACAGGTTATTGTTTGAAATTGGCCGGGGAGCAAGAAAGAATTGTCAAGGAACTATGGTTGCCTGAGCTAAAGAATGCAGCTGCGAATGCCCAGAAAAGCCTGGAAAACTGTAAATATGTGAGGGGCTTGGTAAGTAACTAGCGGTAATACAAGCAATGTTTTTTAGGTTTTTGTTATCTGGTGCCTCAAGGATGTGATCTTTGAGGAGATATACAACTTATAGTTATTAAGAATGTGGATGTGCAATAAATAAGCCTATGGGCCTGTACAATATGGTTTCTGTTGTCTACTGCTTTTAGACCTCACAGTTGAATGTTTACTACTGAATACTGATAGCAGTATACCATGAAGCATTTATAGAAATAATTGTGATCATATTTTGACAGTTAACACATAAATAATTGTGCTTTTTTAACTATTGAGTTTGCATGATTTGTCAGCTTGACGAGTGGTGGGAACAACCAGCATCAAGTGTTGTTGACTGGGTGACAGTAGACGGTCAAAATGTTGCTGCTTGGCTTAACCATGTTAAACGGGTACTTGCATTTTCATAAGCAACGACCAGGTTGGGGCTATGCAAAAGTTGAAAGTATATGTATTGAAGCCGGGTATAATCTTTTGCTGGGATAGGTACGAGTTAGGAGGGTAGTTGAGAGCTTCCATGACAGACAAGGTAAGGTGTGCAAAAAAGAAAAGAAAGAGATTGTACAGAAGTATTCTCCTTCAGGGCAACGGCCACACATGTTGGGGTTTGGAAGATATGGAAGTGTAATAGTTATTGTAGTATGCTTCTTTCGTGAAAGACAAGCTTTGTTAAAATGTTATGTTTGCACATAACGTGTTAGAGTTTGTGTGAATGAGGAGGGTTGCTTTCATGCACATACCCGTGAGCATGTGCTGTGTGATTTTAACTATAAAGACAAACAAGGATTTCCGCCAACTTCACAGTTTACACCCGTCTTTCATTCACCATAAAATCTTGGTTCTCATGTCCTTGCCTTATCAACGTAATGTTTAACCTTCTCAGCCTTTTGCATTCAATGGTGTCATCATCCACTATTTGAGTCATATGACCAGCCACTGGCCTATATTACAGCCGGAGCAAATCCACTCGTATCCAATGTGTTGATCGGGCGGGATTTTAGTTTCTTACGCAATTCTGTAATAAATCGAGCATGTAACTAAAAATCAAGAAAATTACCTAAATTCAACTGAAAATACTATAAATTCTCCACATTATCAAGTTTAAGTATAACCCAGTAAACTAAAATAAACAAAATACAGAACGACTGAAACGTGTTCAGTAATGTCCCTTGGAGCACCCAAAAGGCTCGAGATCTAGAGTTTAATTTTAACTAAGTGGAGTTAATATCCCTAGTTAAGATGTTCAAACCATATCAAGCCAAATTTACAACCTCTAAAGATTTTACAACTCTTTTAGCTCTTTAATATGGACAAACGGGGGTACAAAATGCAGGATTGCAACTCCTTTTCACTATTTGGTTATATAGTCCACCACAGAAATGGATCGAACGATGAAAATGAGTTTGTGGATGAATCAAACGATGAAAATGAGTTGGCGGAAGCTAGGAAATGGATGTGGAAGCATTTGGTTGATTCAATCTAGGTAGATTGAACAATCCATGAAGTGGAATGAAGAGGATAACTTTTGACAAACGGGGGTACAAAATGCAGGATTGCAACTCCTTTTCACTCTTTAATGTGGAAGCATTTGGTTGATTCAGTTGTATTAACTTTTCCGCACTAAAATCCCTCAACTTTAACCAATACCATATTAATTTTTTGTACCCGGCAAGTCTAATGATATGGAGGATGCAAGTCCAGTGAGCTTACGCACACAAGATCACGAGTTTCATCCTAAAATTAATTAACCATATAAATATTTTTGTCGGAAATAGGAGCAATCTCTAGACTTATATGTCATTTTCACATATCTTGTATATTCGATACAAAAGAATATATTCACACATCTCAACAAAGTATGTATCAGATTTAAGACCAAAACATACAAATACAACACAAACATCAAATTAAAATTAGTTTTCATAATGTTTCGATTTTTTAATAAATATAAACTTCATGTCATACAATGTATTAAAATTCATGAAGTAATATATTGTTTTCTATATATAAATTAACTATTGTCAATTGGTTATAGGACGGAACCCTACAAAGCACTTTTGTGACGGACATGGGTCATACATGTATGTGCATCCGTATGTACACAACTCCTAGTTTACAATCCGTCGTACTTTAACACGATATGATATCACTTAGCCAAGTGATGCGATTT
Organism: Fagopyrum homotropicum; assembly: GCA_033239125.1. Taxonomy (NCBI): domain Eukaryota; kingdom Viridiplantae; phylum Streptophyta; class Magnoliopsida; order Caryophyllales; family Polygonaceae; genus Fagopyrum; species Fagopyrum homotropicum. Next base: position 94,894,501 of record BSWB01000007.1, on the reverse strand, counting down.
TTACTCTTTTCACTAGCTATAAAGGGAATGAGATGCTAAACCCATTTGATGTAATTTGGACTATAGAACTTGACACGGATTTAGCATAATAGAGGGATAAAGCCAAGGAGCTAAAAAACACATTTGATACCTTTTAGAAGAAGCAACCGAATGAAGTTCTTGTATTTAGAAGACAATAATTATCTTCTTATTATTTATTTATGATATAGATTATCCATCCGTTAAACTGATCCAAGAAGGTTTAAGAAGCCAGAGACGAAACATCCTTCTATATATCCACTCATATTCTCTACCGAATAAAGAAAGCTCAAACTCGAGTTCATTTGGAGGCAATCACACACCTAGATCGGCTGCAAATACACATCCAAACGACCCCAATCACATGCAACATAAACATATTTGCGTTACTTACATGACAAGGATGATTCGTGTTTATGTTTTTCCAATATCTTGTGTTCATGGTTTTTAGAAGAGTAGTTAGTTGTAACTTTATCTTTAGGTCTTTTTAAATCATCTTTTAGTTACTACTGATCTCCTATTTGCCTATAAATAGAGGTCACCTTTCATTCTTTTAAATTATAGAAATTAGTAATGATGTGCGTTGCCAATACGGCGCCGATGCAATTAAGTGTGATTTTACTATGATCAATGACTAATTGATACTATCTAGCATGATGACTTTATATAAATTAGTTATGATGCGTGTTTCTGAGCTAATATTTTATAGAGTTTTTTCTTTTGGTGCGCTCAAGGTTTGAAACTTTTTTTTTTTGTTATCCACAAAATTTTAATATTCCTTTTGGTACCCTTATGGTTCCATTTGTTTCCTCTTTATACTTATTCTTAATATATTACATTAAAATTCATTATAAAACAATTAAAAAATATAAAAATAAATTTAAAATAATTATGACCTCATTACATTTTAAACTAATAAATTTATAATAAAAATATTTTTAAATATTTTTCTAATTAAAAAAGTAAGGAAATTAAAGATAAATTTTATTTTTGAACTAAAATAAATAAAAAATATTTTTGATTTAAAATGAAATATATAAATTAAATCAAAAATAAATTTTTTAGTTTTTTAATAGTCCAAAAATTTGAACATATAGTAATTTTTTTGAATTTAGTTTTCTATAATTTATTTTAATTTGAAAATAAAAACTTTGTGGATATCAAGAGGAAAAGTTCAAACCTTGAGGGCACCAAGAGAAAACAAATAAAACCATAAGGGTACCAAGAGGAATTTTTTTTGAATTTAGTTTTCTATAATTTATTTTTTAATTTTTTATGGTTTCATGATTTTATTTGTTTTCTCTCTATACCCATTTTTAATGTAATATATTAAGAATGAGTATAAAGAGGAAACAAATATAACCATGAGGGTACCAAGAGGAATTTTAAAACTTTGTGAATATCAAGAGGAAAAGTTCAAACCTTGAGGGGACCAAAAGAAAAAACTCTATTTTATATTTTAGTATTAGGCTAATCCTGATTGCTAGTCTTTCAGATAGACCGACCATTTTATTTTGTCATTTTATTTTGGTCGATTACAAATCTATTGACAAGTTAAGGTGAGTAGCATATTGTCACTTTAGAAGTGTATCATAATTACACTTGGTCACTCCTTGATGAGTGCAAAATGTAACATCATATAGCCTTTACAATCATGCATTTTATACACCATTTGCTCTCTTATACCTCACTATTTGTATAGAAATCTCTCCCTTTCCATATTTTGGTATCTACCTTGACCTTTTTGTGTTCCAGTCATTTCTGGCATCAATTGTTCCGGATATACGTTCTTCCCTGAAGTTAGAGCCACAAGGAACATCACTCATGGTTGAGGAAATTACAACACAAAGTTCCCGAAAAAGCCTTGAAGACGGGAGAAAGTTACCCCCATGTGGATATGGACCATTTAAGGTGCTTCACAAGGTTGGAAACAATGCACATGTCTTGGAGATATTAGATGCTTATGGGGTTAGCACTACATTCAATGTAGGTGACCTTAGTCCTTTCTACCCTTCATATGATGGTAGATATCCAGGGACAAATCCTGTGCAATAAGCGAAGATAGATGAGGGACCATCACCATCACCAACATCATCAAAAACGAGAGCAAGAGCTAAGGATACCATTGTTGAAGAAAGAGTCACAAGAGCAAGAGCTAAGGAGCTAGATGTCATGATGTTAGTGTTTGCATCTAAAGAACCAACCATGACCTTAGATGCATCCATAAGAACCCTTGTAACCATCTCACTCATGGAAGTAGATGAGGACGAGACTAAGTAAGATAGCTCCCATGAGACATGCCCCATGTAGCATCATGCTCCACCCATTTCACTACTAGGCGAGTACTTTGCTAGCAAAAGAGAATATATTAACCTCTTCAGTCATTCTCATTTAGTAGTTGGATTATAAGACATTTTAATATGTTTTATATATCTTTTAGATGTCGAAATCCTTATAAAGTTTATTTTGACTTTTAAGACTTTAACTTGTTTTATTTGTCAAAACTAGTTTTTTTATTTTTATTTTTGTTTTTGTTTTAGAGAGCTTTCTAGGACATATAAAAGATATCTCTAGATTAGTTATCAGGGATATTAGCAATTGTTCAAATTTTCATTCAGGTGAAAACTTCAATCCAAAGAGAGGTTATTTGGAGAGCAAACACAAGTTTTTGTTTCAAGCTTAGTTGTTTTGTGTGTGTCAATCTTCTCTAAGATTGGTGCTCATAAGCTCCATAAACATCTCCTTTGTGCTTCTCAACCTCCATTATTGAGTTGTGTGGAGTTGTATAAGGTGGGGTTGTGGTTGTGTTGTTTGGGTCTTTGGCTCATAGATTAAAGGTTATCTCAATTGTCTTCTTAATAGTTCTTTCTTCTCTACCTTTCATCTATTTTGATACACCATTTCTACTCTCATTTCTCATCTATTTTATTGTCATTTACAGCTGATTGTTTTGTGTACGTGTCGAGTATCTCATTCATTCAAGAGTCAAAGAGGTTCCATTGTCTAGATCAAGTAAATACGGAGTATCCCTGTATCCGTTTCTCGCGTTATTAGGAGGGTTGGTGACCTTATACGCCATGAGCATAGTCTTCTTTTAGGTTCCAAGTTTGCTAGTGTAGGGGCTTCCTTGTACTCCTACCTCTACACATTGAAAGGGAAAATGATTAATAAACTAAATGGTTTTAAAATTAATAATTCAAGGCGATTCAAAGCCTTCCCCGACAAAGGCGCCAACTTGATGAGGGATGAAGTGTGAACCTCAAGTCATGCAAATGCTTACAAGGTTTGTTGTAGTACAATGAGTTATGATTGAAAACATATAAGTCAATGTATCGCTTTGACAAATAAATTAAGAAACCAAAACCAATAAAATAACTAAACTAAACATCTACAATTCTAAAGGATCACGTAAGACCATGTGCAATGGAGAGCCCCGGGACTACTAAAATTTTTCTGCCACGTCAGCAAGATTCCTGCCACATCAGTTTAGTAGCCCCATTTCAGCTTTTCACTTATTTTCACTCACAACAAGTAGCCCCGAGGCTACTAATTTTTCACTTTTCACTCTTTTTTATTTATTTTTAATAAATTGATAAATTATATATATATATATATCATTTATTATTAAATAATATTACTAATATTATTATAAATAAACATTAGCCATAAATTTTTAAATGTAAATATATTTTAAAACTACTAAATCAAAATTTTAAATAACAAACAACTTAATAAAAAGTATAATTTAAATAACAACCAACATATCAAATATTTTTAAAAATAACAAACAACTTAATAAAAAAAACAATTTAAATAACAACCAACATAACAAAAAATACATACTAAAATAAACAACATGAACATAAAAACGTAATTTAAACAACGAACAACTTAATAAAAAAATAAAACTACAAATGTTTAGTGATTATTGTAACAGTCAAAAATCAAATATGGCCTAATCGGGAATTTTAGGAAGTTAAATGGGTTTAACGGAATCAAAACCGTCTTAACAAGAGATCGATACCTAGATGATATAAACCCGGTGTTATTTGGAGCATTTGGGAGCTTCAATTAATAAAAATGCAGTTGAGAAAAATGATCAGGACATCGGACATGTCCTAGATATGAAAAAACATAGAAAGGCAAAACGGCCAAAAGAGTCACTATTTCGTTTCTTAGCGGCTAAGAAAGACGGCTTAGGAATACGCGTTTTTCGAAACAATTGTGGAATAATTATCCATACAATATTCCAGATTTATTATTCCAATTTCGAGAAGTTTGGAGAAAGGGGCTTAAACCGCTTTCGGATCGGTAAAAGGATAATTATCGACTCCGCTAAAGGATAATTATCGTCTTCGCTATAAATAGCTGAAATATCGTTTATTAATTCATTTTCTTTCACGTTTCCTCGTAAAAGCTCTGATTTCTCTCAACCTTCAAACTCACATCTACTCTTCGTTTCTAATCCGATTTCAAATCCGTTTGAGTTTTGGGATTCCTCTCTTCATTCTCTTCATTTTGGTACCGAGTTTCTGCATTTCCGAGCAAGGGAAGGTTTGGTCGAGCATATATGATACTAGGGAGGTTCCGTCGCTCAGATTCCGGTGAATTTGATGGTGTCCGAGCGTAGCCTGCGTCGTTGTGATTCCGAATCTTCTTTCGGATCGTCAATCGGGTTAGTAACGAATAAGTTATGAATTTATTCGTTTTTCGTATTGCGATTTTGCCTAAATTGACCTTAGGCTTGCCAAAATGAATAATTGGAAATTCCATTATGCTCGTTACTTTATTCTGGTGATTATGGGTTGTTTGTTTGTTAAGATTTAATGACAGGTGGGTTCAGAAATTGCCTGTGGGCAAAACGTTGTTCTGGCGAAATTTAATTAATTAATTAAAGGTTAATTAATTAAATTGGGATTCTAGAAAATGTTATAAGCTAATTAAATTCAAAGGAATGAATTTAACTGGTGTTTGAAGCGAAAAGTTTAATACGAGGAATATGATATTCTCAACAGGTGTTGTTGAAGGGTTCGGTTTAATTATAGCTTACTTCTTTGTGAGTGTATCCAAATACGAGAAAGGAGGATAGTCCGAGTGGGAAACGGACTCAATAGTTGGTTTGCGAGGTTTTATTGTTCTTACCTGAGAGGTAAGTGTATATGAATTACACTTGCTTAATTTATGTTATGTATTTAATATGCCATGATTTTATGCATGCTTGTGTGTATATATCTGTTTGTTATGGTTGTATGCATGCTTATATGTATATGAGTGAGACGACGATGATGATGAATTGATATTCTTTATGAAAGCATGCATGAGGTACATGAGATGATAATGGAAAGAATGTGATGAAAGAATATGATGAAAGCATGAATTTGAGTTATGATATGAAAGTGATAATATAGGATGGTAATTGATTAATTAGCCCAACTGGGTCCCGCACGGGTTTCCGGGGGACGAGGTCGCTACCTGATCTACAGGGGGCCTCAGAGGTCGCTACCTGATCTACAGGGGGCCTCAAGATAAGAAAAACAGCCAGGGGTCGCTACCTGATCTACAGGGGGCCTCAAGATAAGAAAAATAGTCCAAGATCGCAACCTGATCTACAGAGGGTCTTAGGACAAGATGACCGAGGTCGCTACCTGATCTACAAGGAGCCTATGACGCTATCGGGTTGGCCAACCGAAAGAAAAAAAAAGAAAGAAAGAAAGAAATACGAAAGCAATGAGAAAATATATCGTACGATCAGTTGGAGCTAGTTAGTTAATTATCACCTATGCATCGATGCGATCGAGTCTAGCATGTTATATGTTATGTTATGATTATTTATATGTGATGAGATGATATGAGGTGTTTATATGAGATGATATGTTTATATGTGATGTGTGATAACATGCTTGAATGTTTATGTGAAATGTGATGTGAATGGTTGTGGAATTATATGTGAATGTGGATATGTATGCATTGATCGACTTCGGAATGTGAGGAAGGGTATAGAGTGTCCTTTGGGGACGGGATATTAGATACTTATATATATTGGGAGAGTGCGATTTGTATACCCTTACTGAGCGTGTGGCTCATTGTTGTTATATCCACATATTTTTCAGCTACTCAAACTCGGCCTGATCAAGGCAAGGACATTGGACCCAACACCTGGATTTGAGATCATATCAGGTGGGCTGTTATGGGATGCTACCGCCTAGGATGTTTTGCATGGTTTTAAAACAGTTGTGTTTTGGTTAAACGGAGTTTATGACGTATGTTAGTATGTATATATGTTGTGAATATGGTTGTAAGATAAAGTTTTAAAAATTTACGTTTTCCGCTTTTCCGCTTATTGTTTTAAATAGGGTTAATTAATTGGTAATCAACTAGAAATGAAATAGGTGTGTCACAATTATCACCGGAATTGCCAAATTTTTGCCGTATATGCTCAACTAAGTCCGCTTTTAGTTGGTGATGCATACTCGTGTCGCGGAGTGCACTCCTATTTTGTATAAACTGGGCCATTTCAATTGGAAGATCCGAGGCAATTGGCTCATTAACAACAACTTGATTGAATTGGGATGGATCATAGTAGAGTTGATAGGTATCACATTCATCTTCAACGATCATATTGTGCAAAATGATGCATGTCCTCATTATTTTTCCAATCAAATTAATGTCCCAAGCAAGCGCAGGATGACGTATAATAGCAAAACGAGCTTGCAAGACACCGAAAGCTCGCTCCACGTCTTTACGGCATGACTCTTGCCGTTGGGAAAACAATGTATCTTTCGCACCAAATGGGTGTCGAATTGACGGGACAAATGCAGCCCATGCAAGATAAATGCCATCGGCGAGGTAATACGACATGTTGTAATGATTACCATTTACAACAAAATCTGCCGTGGGTGCTCGACCATGCAACACATCATCAAACACAGGAGAACGGTCAAGAACGTTAATATCATTACACGTACCTGGAGTTCCAAAAAATGACTGTCATATCCACAAATCGTAAGATGTAACAACTTCTAGCACGACAGTTGGTTTTTTATCACCCCTGGCATATTGACCTTGTCAAGCTGTCGGGTAGTTTTTCCATTTCCAGTGCATGCAATCTATACTACCGATCATTCCAGGCCAACCTCGTTGCTCTCCTACGTATAGTAGGCGTTGCATGTCTATAGCATTTGGCCTGTGTAAGTACTCGTCCCCAAACAAGGTTATAATTTCATCAACAAAGTGGGCTAAACAAGATCTTGCTGTGGACGCTCCAATGCGAACATAATCATCAACATCATCGGCACCCACTCCATATGCTAGCATGTGTATGGCGGCGGTGCATTTTTGCAACGGGCTTAGGCCTAACCTACCAGTCGCATCCGGAAGTTGGCAAAAAAATGGAAAAGATTGGGATAAAGCATTGACAACACTAAGAAATACGTGTCGCCTTATTCGGAATCTTCGTCGAAAAAACCTATCATTGTAGGTCGGCGTCGAAGAGAAATAATCCTCGAACAATCGAGCATGCCCGCCTTCACGATGTCTCTCTCTATATATGTCCGGCTTCGACGTTGTCATGAACTTCTAGCAATTTCTTGGACCAATATCTCTCTTAGCTCATCAATTTTTTCATTGACGTCCATATTGCTTTCAAAATTTTGAGAAGATTGCGGTGAAAGGACGAGGTCTTCTGATGAACAAGCAGAGGAGTTGGGTGAAGAAGGTTCATTGAAATTCAAAGGCGTTTGAGACATTGTGAAGTTAGAGAAATGAAAGTGGATAGGAGTTGTAGATTTGTGAAGCTCAGATAGGTTTTTATAGAAAAATTATTGGGTTATCACCCTATGTGTATATAATAAATCCGTGACTGAGTTGTCAATTCACACTCGATTATTGTGTTTTTCAGATTCGAAATTCAAATCAATGTCAGATGTCATTTATTGTGTATAATAAATTCGTGACTGAGTTGTCAATTCACACTCGATTATTGTGTTTTTCAGATTCGAAATTCAAATCAATGTCATATGTCATTTATTGTGTATAATAAATTTGAGACTGAGTTGTTAATTCAAACTCGATTATTGTGTTTTTCAGATTCAAAATTCAAATCAATGTCAGATGTCATTTGTGTATAATAAATCCGTGATTGAGTTGTCAATTCAAACTCGATTATTGTGTTTTTCAGATTCGAAATTCAAATCAATGTCAAATTTGTCATTTATTGTGTATAATAAATTCGTGACTGAGTTGTCAATTCAAACTCGATTATTGTGTTTTTCAAATTCGAAATTTAAATCAATGTTAGATGTCATTTATTGTGTATAACAAATCCGTGACTGAGTTGTCAATTCAAACTCGATTATTGTGTTTTTCAGACCCGTGATTGAGTTGTCAATTCATGGCTCGGGTATTGTGTAAATGAGACATATAACTCATTTATACCTTCTATAAAAGGGTTTAAAGAGCACAAGACCATCACACCAATACTTCATCTTCTATCCTCACCTCATTCAACTAACACAACTTCTCTCTTTCTCTATTATTCACTTACAATGGATGAAAACGGAAATCCCATTCCAAACACTTTCTGTTTCCATCCAAACTTTAGTCAAGATTTAGGAACACAAGAATCAAATCAAACTCAAAATCCACCATATATGAATTATCCGCAGTACCCTCAAACTCAAAACCCACAATTCATGAATTATCCGCGTTATCCTCAACCACAAAACCCACAATTCATGAGTTACATGCAATACCCCCAAACTCAAAACTCGCAGTTCATGAGTTATATGCAATACCCCAAACTCAATACCTACTGAAGGCTTGAACCCAACGTCTCCACCTATTACCATCCCGCCTTTTGGAACTCATGAACCGACAGTTGATCTAGACAATGACGATGAAGAAGAAGTTCAAGTGGCAACCGAGGAAGTTGCTAGAAGGTTGTGTTGGAGGGGGGGTCGAACATGCTTTGCTCATTAGTGGATGGATGAACACGAGCAAATATGTTATCCAAGGAACCAATCAAAGTACCAACACCTTTTGGAATCGAGTTTCTCAATATTACAATGAAAGAAGGGGAGATTTAGCATCTCGTTTATGGAAACAATGTAAGAACCGCTTCCAAAAGCTTAATGCACTTACTTCTAAATTTACAGGTGTACATGCTACATTAGAAAGGGGGAGAATAAGTGGAGAAAACCCTCACGATATCCTTGCAAGGGCTCATATTTTATATCAAGATCAATATAAATCAAAATTCAATCATGAAAACATTTGGCGCATGCTTAAAAGTCTCCCAAAATGCCAAGAATTGGAAATAGACCGGTAAGTACAACATCATCCTCTGATTGTTCAGAACAAATTAAAATTTTGGACAATTTGAAGAGTAGAGAGCTTGACGTCCGCCTCCAAGAATTGGAAATAAAGAAGGAAAAATTAAAGATGATTGCTATTTCCGAAGCTAGGAAGGACAAAATAGAACAGAGGAAGGTCAAAGAGTTGGAGTACAAAAGGAAGTTAACCATTCTTACTGGTTTGATGGAGATGAAAGATTCCCGGTCTCTCGAACAAGAGAAGATGATGAATGAGTTGATTAGAGAACTAAGTATTTGAGTTTATGTTTAAGTTTGGGGTCCTTTTAGAGTTCGTAATGTATGTTTAGATTTATCATTTGTGTTTTATTTCAATCTTATGTTATAAGTTAAGTGTATGTTGAAGTTAATGTATAATTAGTTATTTTCTTATTAAATTGGAATTTTATTTGTAAGTTAATGTCTCGGTCATTTTATGTCTAACATCTATTTTAAATTGTGTATTTTTATTATAAAAAAAATTCAAATACATATATAAATTAAATAAATATCATATTAGATTGATATGAATAAAGTCTTATGCAAAAAATAAAATTTAAAACGTTAAAAGTTTACTACGTAAAACTCTATATATGTTACAAGAAGTCAAAAATTTTTTTTTCTAAACATATGCAAAATGGGTGTCATTGGATGGATAAAATTAAAGCTTACTCAAAAAATTTTTTTTTTATAGTTAATATTTTAGCGGGAAAAGGAGGTTTTAAGTTTAATTAAAACCCCCTGCCACGTGGCGCGTTGTCACTGGCCATATTTTGGCCAGTGAGGGCGCGCCTCTTCCCTGAAATGAGCCAAAACGACGCCGTTTTACATATGAAAAAAAAATGAAACACGGATAGGAGTCGACGCCAATATTGGCGTCGACCCCCGGGGCTACTAAGCCTTTTCCACTACCATGCCCTCATTTTGATGACATAGAGGGGGCTTAGTAGCCCTCCGACCCTCCATTGTGGAGGGTCTAAGGAAACCAGAAAGCAGAATAAGAGAGAGGAGGTTGTACGACCTAGGGGGATGCGACCGGATCCGAACTCAGTTAAAACACTAGAGGACAACAAGAGAATCACCACAGAGAAAAAAAACCCCCTAAACTTTGGTAAGGTAGGTCGTCTGACGAGTCTTGGGGAATTCTCCCGACTAACTCGTGAAACAGTTTAAATAAAGACATAGAAGAGAGATAAAGATTGGATTTTTGTAATGTTCGAAATTTATTTTGTAAGCCAAGCAATATATAACAATAAGGGTAAAACATTCCGGAACCCGGATCACAACAACATGCATGTGATAGATCTCAAGAGGTAATTCCACAATATCACAAGTTTGCTAGAGTTATGTAAAGAAACCTTCGTTAATTGTCACTTTATGGTTTGATCTGAAAACTACACCTTGTTTAAAATGTTTTACAAGTGTTGATGATGGAAGATTTAACACAAATGTATTAGTTTGATATACTAACAATGTATTGATTATATTCTCTAGATGCGTGGTTGGTTTGAATTCAGTGCATGACTTATTGAAGATTTCAAAGGTCTTGATATGGACTTCAAGGGCCTTGAAATATTATTCAAGGACACAAGGAATATAGTGTTATACAAAGGGACGATCTCAAAGGCCTTGAAGAATTATAGTTGCACGATTCAAATTACAAAGAAGATTCTCCAAGAACGATTTGCTCAACATAAAGATTTCAGGGAAGATCTTTTTCAACTGAAGATTAGAGAATTTTTTCAGAAGATTTTCTCAAACCGAAAAGCATCAAGATTTATTTTTGTTCGGTTCAACAGAAAACAAGAAGATTAAGGAGCTGAGGAATCGACGTGTTCTAAGGAGTTGAAGATCCGTAACGTCTACCTCATCTCAAAACAGGAAGCGATCTTCATGGAGAAGAAGATTCATCTTCAAACGGTCATTTTTCCGAACGGCTAGAAGACCTTTCCATAGAAGAGTATAAATGAAGATAATGATTGAAGGAGAAAAAACACAAGCTTACGTGGAAACATCCTTACGTCTTCAAGCAACTCAAACATCTTCATTCGATTCATTTTTTTTCTTTCTCTACTTCTAAAAAGCTTTATCCCCTTAGAGAGAGATAAAACACAGGAGCTCCATTGGAAGATCTAAATAGTGTTATACTAGAGTGTGTGTTACTCTGCGAAGTAACTAGGCTATTATAGCTAGGTGAGAGTTGAAGTTAGATCGTAGCGTTGGCTACAGTGAGAGAAGAAGGGGATTTCTTCTAATTTATATCTAGGACTCTTTGAAAAGCTGATAATAGATAGTTAGATCCTAAGTCTATACCTTGGGGTGGAGAGTAGGCTATATAGAGCGGAACTTCGTAAACATATCCTCGTGTCAATCTTTTACATTCCGCACAATATCTCGTTATTGTGACTAACTTTGTTTTGCAGAAGCATGAAGTCAAGGCCCTTGAAAGTTGTTTCAAAGTCCTTGAAATCAAAGTTTCACAAAGAGCACAGATCGACATCAAGGCCGTTGAAAGGAGTTTCAAGGCCTTGAGATTGGGTTTGCGAAAAGTTCCCATACTCTATTCAACCCCCCTTCTAGAGTATCTTTTAACTTATTTATTTCACCTACCGGTTCTTCAAGATCGTTGTTTGTGGTACATCGATGTTGTCATATTGATTGTCACTTTTTTACTCATGATTGTTGCCGATTGATCACATCGAACAAAACATTGAGGTGTGAGAACTCCTTGTCACTTCGAGTTAAGGTAACCCTCTATAGAACACATAGTATAACTAATACTATCATAACTCAAATATACACAAGCAATAGATCGAATCAATCCAATATCATAGATGAAGAATGTCGGGCTCACTAGACCCCAAAATAACGGGAGATTACTCACACATACCTTAGAACAAGCAGTGAATGTATTTATAGAATCCGGAAACAAACCAAAACCCTTATGATGCGGGTTGGGGCCGCGAATGACTAGATCAAGATTGGGAATCCTTGAAACTAACAATGACGTTTTTTCTTGACCAATGGCACAAAATTCAGATTGTTAGAACAAGAAAACGACGATGGAAAGATGGAAGAAAAGAGGATGAAAGGGGACGTAGGATGTATGGTAGAAGTAGATCCAAAAGAACCAAAAGACTCCCTTACAAGAATGTTGATCAAATTGATCAAAACCCAAGCAAGATGATGCCTTCAACCCTTTCTTCTATAACCTTACACAAGCCTTCAATGGAGACAAGCACAAGGAGGGACTAGTATTGACTAGTAGCACCAATCTCTAAAGAGATTAACACACACAAGAACAATCTAGCATGTATTCACAACAATTCAATCAATTGGCTCACTTTATTGATTGAATTTTCTGAATGGAAACAAAAACTCTCAAAGAGACGGTTTATCAATTGGCTAAAAATCTATCTAATCAGGACATAAGCTAAGGGAGGCTTTTTATATGCCTAGAAAGCCTCCTATCTAAAAAAAAGAATAACATTTGTCAAAAAGACAATAAAACAAATAAAACAACTAAAACAAATAAAAATAACCCTTAAAATGTTTTGAACCTAAAGGTTAAAAAGTCTTTCATTTTATACCAAAAGATGATATAAAATACAAAAGAAGCTCCAAAAGCCTCAATCTTCCATTTCTTGCAATTCCGGAACAAGTGTCTCTTCTTTGCTCTTGCATGGCTCCAAATCATGTGTGCATGGTCTCCCTTCCACGTCCAAGTCATCGGGAATCGTCATTAACGTGACTAAGGAAGCCTCAGTCAGCAATGGATCATCAATGGTCTCCTTAGGAGCTAAGGACACCAACAAGTTGGACACCTTCTCTTGAATTGCTCTTACCCTTGATCTAGTGATTGGCCCTTGCATTGTAGGACTAGTAGGGGTTGTTGGTGATGGTCCCTCATCATACTCCCCTACTTGGGAAGGATTCGTCCTCGAATCATCACCATTCGCATCACTTGACTCAAAGGGACTTAGATCTCCTACGTTGAAAGTAGGGCTCACTCCATAGTCCTCCGGAAGCTCTAGTACATAAGCATTGTTGCCAACCTTACGTAGTACTTTGAATGGTATGTCTCCCCTAGGTGATAGCTTGGACTTGCGCCTTCCCGGGAACCTATCCTTCCTTAAATGCAACCACACGAGGTCTCCCGGTTCGAACAACACTTGCTTGCGGTTCCTATTAGCCTTGGCCGCCATTTGCCTCCCCTTCTCCTCTAGCCTTTTGCGTGTCCTTTCATGCAGTTCCTTGATGATCTCCACCTGTTTTTCTGCATTAAAATCTACTTGCTCCGCTATGGGCAACGGTATAAGATCAAAAGGGGTCAAAGGATTCAACCCATAGACACACTCAAAAGGAGTTAGATTAGTAGAAGAATGTAATGTACGATTATATGCAAATTCTACATGAGGCAAGACATCTTCCCAAGCTTTCAAATTATCTTTTAAAACAGCCCTCAGAATGGTTGTTAATATCCTATTAGTTACTTCGATTTGACCATCCGTTTGAGGATGACTAGAAGTCGAAAACAGCAACTTCGTCTCTAGTTTACCCCAAAGATTCTTCCAAAAGAAACTAAGAAACTTAACATCCCTATCACTCACTATACTCCTAGGTACTCCATGTAATCTAACAATTTCCCTAAAGAACAAGTTAGCTACATTATAAGCATCATTAGTCTTATGGCAAGCAATAAAATGGGTCATTTTAGAAAATCGATCTACCACCACAAAAATTGAATCCCTCCCTTTTTTAGTCCTAGGTAACCCAACAATGAAGTCCATACTAATATCCTCCCAAGGTGACTTAGGCGTGGGTAAGGGGGTATACAATCCATGAGGTTTCAATCTAGCCTTAGCCTTTAAACACACAAGACATCTCTTAAGCAAGTTCTCTACATCTCTAAGCATAGGGGGCCAATAAAAATGTGAATGTAGCATATGATAAGTCTTATCTCTCCCAAAATGCCCCATTAAGCCTCCCATATGGGCTTCCTCAACAAGTAATAGCTTAAGGGAACACTTAGGAATGCACACTTTATCGACTCTAAATAGAAAACCCTCAAACAAGTAATACTTATCAAAGGCTCCTCTAGATGCACATTGCTTAAATATGTCTCCAAAATCAGAATCATCAACATATAGATCCTTAATATAATAGAAACTTAAGACCTTAGAATCCATAGTTGTGATTAAAGAGTGTCTCCTAGAGAGAGCATCCGCTACAACATTATCCTTGCCCTTTTTATACTTTATGATATAAGGAAAAGTTTCTATAAACTCCATCCATCTACCATGTCTCCTATCTAACTTATCTTGACTCCTAAAATATCTTAAGGACTCATGATCGGTACGTAGGACAAATTCACTAGGCCATAAATAATGTTGCCATGTTTTTAATACTCTAAATAATGCATAAAGTTCTTTATCATACGTCGAGTAGTTTAAACATGCTCCCTTTAATTTCTCACTAAAAAATGCTAGTGGCTTACCCTCTTGCATGGGTACTCCTCCAATGCCAATACCCGAAGCATCACACTCGACCTCAAAAGGTTTGGTGAAGTCCGGAAGAGCTAGGAGAGGTGCATGGGACAACCGCCACTTCAACTCCTTAAACGCCTTCTCTTGAGCATCTCCCCACACAAATGGCACCTTCTTCTTTGTCAAGGACGTGAGTGGGGCTGCTATGGTGCTGAAATCTCACACAAAACGTCTATAGAAGGTTGCTAGGCCGTGGAAACTCCTCACTTGACCGACGTTTGTGGGAGTAGGCCATTCCTGGATTGCCTTGATCTTCTCTTCATCCACCTCTAGACCTCTTGTGCTCACTACAAAACCAAGAAAAACAACTTGATTAGTACTAAACTCATATTTCTTCAAATTAGCATACAAATATTCAATTCTAAGAGTTGCAAGTACTTCCCTCAAATGTTCCTCATGCTCTTCAAGTGACTTACTATAGATGAGGATTTTATCAAAGTAAACACCAACAAACCTACCAATGTAGTGTCTCAACACGTGATTCATCAATCTCATAAATGTGCTAGGAGCATTGGTTAAACAAAATGGCATCACTAGCCACTCATAAAGACCAAACTTGGTCTTGAATGTCGTTTTTCACTCATCTCCCTCCCTCATTCTGATTTGGTGATAACCAAATCAGAATGAGGGATTCACATCTAACATGTCATCTAAACGTGGGATAGGATGGCGGTACTTAATGGTGATGTTATTGATGGATCTACAATCAACACACATCCTCCATGTATTGTCCTTCTTAGGCACTAAGAGGACGGGAATGGCACTAGGACTCAAACTCTCCCTTACATAACCCTTATCTAGGAGTTCTTGGACTTGGTTTTGGATCTCTTGGCTCTCCTTAGGTTTCATCCTATAGGCTGGACGGTTTGGGAGTGTAGCGCCGGGAATAAGATCTATTTGGTGCTCAATACCTCTAAAAGGTGGAAGGCCAGCCAGAATCTCGTCAGGAAACACATCACTAAACTCATCTAGGATAGCTAGGATGGGCTTAGGTAGGGTGGCCTTGGCTTCATCACTCAAAGTCACTAAGCTCTTGCACAAGCGCACAAGAATGGCATCTAAAGGGGTGTAATCTAGGATGTACTCCTCCTTGGATGCTAGAAGGACACTAGAAGGTGTGGCTAATAGGGTGGTACTAATCTTGGCCGTGGGTTCTGTTTTAGACCGTGAGCTATCCCCTCTCTTTTTCACCTCATTTTGCTCCACACTCAACTCCTTCGTCTCATAAAATTCAGCAATTTGCAATGGTGTCATAGGCTTAAGAGTTAGTGTTTGACCATTAAATTCAAAGGTATGCCTATTAGTAAAACTATCATGCTTAACTCTTCTATCAAATTGCCATGGACGTCCCAAAAGAATATGACAAGCTTGCATGGGAACTACATTACAAGTAATGGTGTCCTCATAGCTACCTAAAGTGATAGTAACTCTAGCTTGCTTATTTACTTTTAATTCTCCACAATCATTCATCCAATGCAATTTGTAAGGCCTAGGGTGATAAAATGTGGTAATTTGCAACTTATTAATCAAATCAGTGCTAGCTATATTGCAACAACTACCTCCATCTATGATCATATTACACACCTTCCCTTTAATTAGACATCTAGTATGAAAAAGGTTCTCTCTTTGATTATCCTCACACGGAGCTAGCTTAGCATGCAAAGTTCTTCTAGCTATTAATGATTCTCCATGCTCATATTCAATGCTCTCATCACTATCACTACCAATTTCATGCAATCCATTAAGGTGGGTGTTATCATCATTTTCATGCTTATCCTCACTCACATATTGTCCAAATTGATTTAAAATCAGATTTTTCTTATTAGGACAATCCCTCATGTAATGACCTCTACCTTGACATTTAAAACACACAATATCTCTAGAACGAAGAGTAGAGTTAGAGGTACTCCTTTTAGGACCACTTGAAATCATTCAAGGGTCTAGAAGATAAATGAGGTGTTGAGCTCCTTCTTTGTGCTCCTTGGTCCATGGTTGATGCTTTTCGGTCCTCCTTAGTGGATGTAGGCTCACGGCTGTAGGATCCTTGGGGCCGGCTGTTTTGTGCTTTCCATGAGCTTGTAGTTCCAAAGCTTGTCTTGGAACCTTGGTTCCTAGCCTTTGTCTTCTTCTCTACTTTGATTGCCAAATGCAGCAGCTCCACCATGGTACTATAAGTATACAAATCAATTTCATTAGCCAAAGATGAGTTTAAAATGCGTAGATACCTAGCCATTGTAGACTCCTCATCTTCAACCACATTAGCTTTCACCATTGCCATTTGCATAGAGGTGTAGACCTCTTCGGCACTCATGGCTCCTTGTCTAAGGTTCTCCAACCTTTGCCTCAGCTCCCTAGCATAATGTTGAGGTACAAATTGAGCTCTCATCAAGGCCTTCATTTGTTCTCATGTAGTGATGGCTGGATCCAAGGTTCTTCTCCTTTCCTTGACAAGATGATCCCACCATACTAGTGCATAGCCTTGGAACTCCAATGATGCAAACTGGACCTTCCTTTGCTCTCCAAAGTGATGGCAAGACCAAATTTGCTCCAATTTAGTC
This sequence comes from Fagopyrum homotropicum, assembly GCA_033239125.1. Lineage (NCBI taxonomy): Eukaryota > Viridiplantae > Streptophyta > Magnoliopsida > Caryophyllales > Polygonaceae > Fagopyrum > Fagopyrum homotropicum. The sequence goes on along the minus strand of BSWB01000007.1, from coordinate 94,877,032 downwards.
TCCCAATCCATGTAAGCATCCGGGTCACACTTGCCTTCAAAGCGGAGAATCTTGACCTTCACTTTCCCTATTCCATCTAGCTCTTGATAAGGCCTAAATGGCTCATATTCTCGTCCTCTCCTTGGCTGTGGGTGACACGTAGGGAACTCTCTCCACATACCTTCTTCCTCAACATCCTCTTGTGGCTTCTGAAAATCATCCACAAAACCTTGCACATTAGGTATTCTAGGAAGAGTGTTAGCATGTCTCATACCTTTCTCTTGAGAGGTTCTATGGGGTGATTCAGGGGCTGTTTCTCTAGGTGCATCTCTAGATGTGCCTCCTAGCTCGAAAGTGGACCTCGGCTGTGGCGTGGCCGTGGGTGCTGGTCGAGGCTCCAACGTGCCAATCCGGTGGGTCAATCTTGCCACCGAATCCATTAGTTGCTTCAACATAGTAAATGTCTCCGGGTGCATTGGCTCACTGCTTTGGGACTTGCTTGGACTATTAGACCTAGACATGATAAAAAAAACACACAAAACAAGCAAACTAGTTGAATTAGATAAAACAGAAAATTCTCACAAGTATTTACTCTCACTCTCACACTCAAGTTGTGTTGACCACAAGCTATTTGATGCAATTGACTTGGATGGATTAAAACTCCTTCTAAGATCAATGCCTTAGCTCAGCTAGCACACTCCTTGACTTGAATAAGGGTGATACACGGCTGCTTGAAGGTTTACAACAGAAAAACGTTATGATAGACACTAAGAGATAGAGATAAGACTCAAGACTCAAAGAAAGATGCAAGAGGCTGTTATGGACTCTCAAAGATGGTAAACTCAAGACATGATAGAATTAGAATGAAACAAGAAAGATAGACACACAAGAGACTAAGAAGAGAGCTTCAATTACCTTGTCCTTATGCAATGGAGAGAGATATGGCCGGCTGTTAAACGTTGGTTTTAGGTAATGGTGATGGATAAGAAATGAGGTAGGTAACTCTTGTTTGTAGTCTCAATGATCCTTTTACAATCAGATTGCAAAAACACTTGTTTTTCTAGCTTCTACACAACTTAGGTTGGTATAGAATATGATATGATATGTATGATAGATTGGAAGGGTGAAATGATATGATTAAATGTTCTTCTTCTTCTTCTTCTTCTTCTTCTTCTTTTTTTTTTAAATGTAGGACCTTGGCTGACATTCTTTTTGGAATAAAATAGGAGAGAAGAATGAAAATAAAATTGAAAAGAAAAAGAGATAACTAACTAGAAGTAGTCTCTTGATTGTTGCTACAATTTAGGAGCTTTTTGTGGCCTCTCTCTTCTATTTTGCAACGTCTGATTTGTCTTTGAAAGAGTGGTCCCCTTTTGCTTCTAAAATTGTGTTGGGACGTGATTTGGCAAGAGAAAAAAATAGCTGGACGTTTTTGATGAAGAACGGTTGATGAAAGTGATGTAGAATGGCTGGAAAATGGCAGTTTTGGCTTGACTTTCTCTCTTCTCCAATAAACACAAGAAACAAAGCAAATTATACTCAAATAGACTCTTAAAATGAAGCAATTGACTCAAACAAAGAAAAGGCTCAAAGAAGATACTCAAACCGTCAATGGTGATGGTTGATTCCGGACTCGCAATCAGCTAGCTCTGATACCACTTTGATGTGAGTTGGGGCCGCGAATGACTAGATCTAGATTGGGAATCCTTGAAACCAACAATGACGTTTTTCCTTGACCAATGGCACAAAATTCAGATTGTTAGAACAAGAAAATGACGATGGAAAGATGGAAGAAAAGAGGATGAAAGGGGACGTAGGTCCTAGGATGGATGGTAGAAGTAGATCCAAAAGAATCAAAAGACTCCCTTACAAGAACCTTGATCAGATTGATCAAAACCCAAGCAAGATGATGCCTTCAACCCTTTCTTCTATAACCTTACACAAGCCTTCAATGGAGACAAGCACAAGGAGGCCGGGACTAGTATTGACTAGTAGCACCAATCTCTAAAGAGATTAACACACACAAGAACAATCTAGCAGGGATTCACAATAATTCTGCATAATGGAGTCAAATGAGTAATAACAGGAAACAATGAATCCCCTATGAGATTAAGTATATATATCAATTAGAATAAATCTTATGAAACTTGCTGAACACACCAATTAGAATAAAATTTAAAAAAAAAAAAACGATTTCTTGAACTTATCCGATTGAATCACGAAAGAAAAAATATTTATTGAACTTATCTGATTGAATCGTTCAAAAACAATTTATTGGTGAGAAATTTTTTTTAGGCATAAATAAAGCTCAAATTTTAAACTACAATCTATAAAAAGGATAAATTTATTAAGAATACAACTCCATAAAGAAAAACTAGAAAAAAAATTCCTTACGACTAAATCTAAAAATTTTACAAAATAAAATCCATTTGGTTAAGACTTAAAAAGTTAAACAAATACAATGATAAATTTAACTTTATAAATAGTTTATTTTAAAAAAGGAATTTATAATTAATTCGTTCGATATTGTTTGAGTGTAGAATCCGTTATATAGATATTAGTCGGAAGGCGAAAGTTATCGAGTAAATTTAGGTAACTGGATTCACCAAATTAAATTTAGTAAAATACGAAACTATAAAAGAAAATTAAAATCAATATCTTACTATCAAAGCTAAAATTAAAAAATATACAAAATTTACAAAATAAATAAAATTGGACTGGACGTACATCCCATTTTATTAAAACTTACAAAATTATTTAAAAATTTATTGATGCCGCAATTAGTTGGTTAACAAATCTTTTTTTATTTGAAAATTTACTTATAATTTACTGTAAAAATATTGAAATTATTTTAAAATTTATTTTAGTAGTTAGTTAGTTTACAAAATCTTTTTGTTTCAATTAATAAGATGAATAACACAAAATTAAAAAGGAATGGCAATTTCGTAAATATTTTTAAAAAAGCTGATGTGGCAGCATTCGTTGATTGACACGTGGCATTAGTGTCCTTTGTTTTAGTAAGTAACTAGTGTATTACCCGCACCTTGTGCGGGTCGAGTTTTAATAAATACTTTATACTTAAAATTTATATGTATACTTTTGTAATAAAAAAATTTGGGGAATGAAATTATAATTGGTATTATTATTTTTTATTTTATTTTAAAATTTTTTTTTCTTATAATTAGTTATATATTATTTTTTTTTTTCAAGATGCCAACATCTTGCGATGTTGTGACTTTTGTTGATAACAAATAAATTGATCGCCATATCTATAAAACTTTTTTTAGTTAGGGGAGGAAGTAGATATAGATGATAAAGTTAAGACATTCGAGTTGTTTGGAGATTGTCGTTCAAACGTCTCAAAGTTATACACATCGTCGCTTTATTCAATTTTATTTTAAAATATGTCAAGATAATTTCATAAAAAGTAGCGATAAACGTGTCTTGTCTTAATAAATTGAGCGGAAAATAAGTAGTAGACGACGACACCATGCAATTTCATTAACTTCAGCAGAGAGCCGTGCTTCAGAATACCTTATTGAAGCACTCAATGCCAACCAAATTTATTGTCCCTCAGATTGTTGCACTGTTATACGTATATCTTTCATATGGGGTGCAGTCTCCGGACGGCCGGATTGGACTTGCGGGTATTTATTTTTGTTTTTATTTTTTATTATTTAAAAATATGTTTTTAATAGATTTATTTAAAATTAAAATGTATTTAAAATATCTTATGGATTATTTATTAAAATAATTATATATTCATTATAATATAGATTTTTATATTCATTTATTTTTACCCAAGCCGGACAATTTTGGCCTGGAGGACCTAAAGATGTGTCCGGATCCGGTCTGACGGACCGGACTTTTTGATCCGATCGAATTCACTTCTTTATTCATACCTTTTCGTTTTTCGGGTTCGGAGATAATCATGTCTAGTTATACGGCTCTTCCATGCAGTTTTAAACTTTAGATTTGCAATCAGATGCGCATACCAATGAAGTAAATTTTGTGCACCATCGGGAGGCCATCTTTACGATAACTCTTAAATTCTTAATACTTTAAATTCTTTTTTTGCCTACGTTATTATAAATAAATTTTAATTAAAAACTTCAAAGTTAAATGTTAACTATATAGATTAAAACTAATTACTGATATTTTTACGTTGAAGTAATATATTTATTAGGTACCTCCTTTTATATATTTTTCTTAAGAGATTTTTTTCTCAAAAATGAGTGTCATTTATATAGGTAAAGTCGCTAATTTGGAAAATTTTCCTCCATTTTTATTTATTGTGGCGAAATATTCTGTTTTTTTTCTACTTTTCATTTGATAGATAATTTTCCTTTTTGACAACATGATTATTCGAGCATTTAATTATTTAATATTATCAGAATATGTCAACTCGCAAGATGAATTTACACCACCTTTGTTGTCAGATTAACTGTATATTTTGTAACATTCACTATTTATCTTTAATAGACTTGTAGTCAAAACTTCATAAGTAGATGACAGGTTGACTTTGTTTTATCGCTATTTTATTTTCATAGATATTTTTATCAAATTTTTTTTTCCGCCCCCTTTCAAAATCCTGCCGCAGCCACCGTTCTTAGTGGTATACTAAGTAAAGTTTGACACAAAAATAAAAACTGAATTCAGAAGCGGTGCTTATACAGACATCAAAATAAATTCTCCCTTATCCTTGTTATTAATTTTGATGACATGACACCCATTTTGGAGATTGAGACCCTCCTACCACAAATATAAAAATGGGGTCTTATGGTGTTATTCTGTAATACTTAACATGAATCAAGATACAAAATTAATATCATAAGATTCAAAATGAAAGACTAGAAAAATAAGATTCAATATGTAAAACAATAATTAATGTCATAATTCTCTTATTATAGGATAAGGAACTGAAAGTTGATCAATAAAGACACAAAATACTCTTCAACGATCCGTGAATAGAATATGCCCGTGATAATTTTTTCGTTTGTCAAAAAGATGCATTACTCGGACCATCTTCATATGTATAAAGATGTCCCGAATTCATTCCCTTGTAAAAAAAACACACAAGATGCAAAATTACGAGAACTATAATAAGAGGATTTTTATTTACACTACTAACTAGTGTATTACCCGTACAAGGTACGAAATTGCATTTTAAATTTAATTTTATACTGTTATAATACATCAAATATAAGGTTTAAAACATAACAATTAAATTAATATTTAGTTGCTAGATATTACTCATGCATTCAAATTTGTTAAGATTTTTTACCGGTGAAACAATTTACTTTACTCGTAATTATTCAAAGATAAATTTATTAAGATTTCCAGTTCCAAGACCTTCTAGCTTTTAAGATCTACTAAGCTAAATTGAAACAAAAAAGTTATTATTTTTGAATTAATTTACACAAAAAATTAATACTTAATTTAAATAAAATTAAAGTTATTAAGATTTTTGGCACAATTTTTTTTTCTCTACAAAATTTTAAAAAATAATTAATTTAATGAAACAAACTTCTAAATATGGTTTATTAAAACTTTGATTGTAAAAACACTTGATTAAAATGCAATTTTGTTCAAATTTGAATTTTTAAAATAATAACTTTGAAAATTTTCACGGTTAAAATATTTGAAAAAAAAAATTAAATCCAAAATTTAATATATAATAAAATTTCGATTTACGTAGGTCCATAAATCGTTTTTTATAGATATATTAAATTTAAGAATTAAGAAACTTAATTAAAAATTTTGAGGCTGCTATTAATTGCTAAAATAACACGTGTCATTAGAGTTCTCATGATAAGACATGTGAATTTCTATATATATATATATATATATATAAAAGATTGAGTGATACATTAAAATAAATGATCAAAATGTAATAAAGATAGACTTCATTTAATTATAACTAATAAAGGATGAAGTTATCCTTTTAGCCAAAGATAGCTTTATATTATAATTAACTAAAACCTTGCAGAAGCCTTATTATTTGGTGGATAAAGCCCAAACTAGGAAGGTTTTGGTTCTAGCTTGAGAAGCAAGAGTGACTTTGGATTTTGTGGGCTTGATGTTCGTTGAACCGTCTAAAAATACGTTAGTTTACTATCGGGTTCTTCAAAAGGTCTTTTACGTTGATCCGGCTTTTAACGTAAACTAAAAGTTATAATCGTCCAAATATCTTGAAAGTAATATTTGTGGGTCTTCTAAAGCCAAACTAAGTTGTAGATATCTCTATTTCACCGAAACCTTGAAATATGATATATTGCTAAACAAAACTTCGTTCCTGGGTGGGTACGGGGAGGGAGGAGGCAAGTGACATGTCGAGTTTGATTGAAAATTGAGGTTATTAAAGTGTGTATTAGAGAGCAACAGAGTATCACATACTAATATAATCTTTTTGTTAGTTTGTAATATACGAACTTACCTTTGCATTTTTATCGTATAGATGACGGTAAATATAGAAGATGTTATACAAAATTCAGTGAGTCGAAAAACACATAATTTTTTAATAGTTTTTTACTCGATGCACCATCAACTTGAAGGAATTGTGTCCTTTACACTAAGGTTCAATTACTGATTATGTTATAGGACGATATATAGAGATATATAATCCGATAATATTAGGTATTCATAGCGTTTTGTTAGAAGCAAACTCTGACTTATGTATTTTATATGATAAAATATGTTATCAGGATTATCGGGTCCTACAAGATCACATCTATTGAGTTGATGGAGTAGATCATTAATAAGGGGATATGATATAAGAATATATGTTATGATGTTATATTTGATATAACATGGAGTGTGTATTTATTAGATAATAATGTTTATTTCTTAACAAATATTACTGCTAACAAATAAGATTTTTAGGAGATATCTTTATCCGAAAAAACAGTATAAAAGACGAGCTTTTTTGAGTAAACCCTAACCCTTTGTAGACACGACTTTGGCTGAGTATATAAACGGTTATAGCCGAGGTATTAGAAACGAATGTGGCCGCATTCGGCTTTTCCTAGTATCAGAGTCAACTTTGTCATCTCCCATTCGATCTTCTGTTTTGGCTTGGATCCTTTCACTAAAGCGATCTATATTTATATCATGGTGGACCAACAAGGAGGCACATTTGAGGCTCTCAAATCTCTCCCTCAAGGAACCGGTTCATGCATCAAAACGTATTCATTGTCTCTTAAACTTGTCTAATCGATTATACATGTGATTCTCGTTTAGATGTTTAGAAAACAGTTGTTCTTTGCGATTTCGCTTTTACATATATAAAATCCCAACACAACATGTATAATTTAGTAAAATAACACTTAAAACTATGTAACCATGATGTAAATTAAATCATTTCTAATCTAAGACGTGGGTTCCCGATGTGGGTTTGGCTCCTACGAAGATAAAGAATCAACTTCAGTATGAAGTTGATTGAATCTTATATCATGCATCTAAAATTAAGAGCTAAGATTAATTTATCAATTAAGGCCATTAGATAGTAAATGATATTTTGATCAAAAAGTAAATAAAGATTTTTTAAATAAAATAATTAATTCTCATAATAAATTAATCTTATTAATAAGAGCCTAACAATTGTTATTGTATTAAAACATTTTTTAAAAAGTATAAGGATTAATTCTCATGATAAATTAGTCTTATTAATAACAGCCTAAATATTTTTTATAAATAGTTCTCTCATTGTATATAGACTTTAGGAAAACTTGTTTTTTGCATATCCGATTTTACACATCTAAAATCTCAACGGTGGTACCAAATGCCTCTTTTACAAAATGATTAGATCAAATTGAAAATGCCATGCTTTTATGCATGTTTTAATTGTTTTTAATTTTGAATTGAAAGAGATTGTTTTTATGCATTAATTTGCATGATTAAAACTACAAAGTTGATTTTTATATGCCCTAAATTTCTAAATTAGTTCATGGAATTGTTGCTTATAAGATGAACATACATTGGATTTTTAATGCTTGAATCATGAAATTACCCATGCTGATTTTTTTCCTTCTCGTTGAATATTGTAAATCGTTACAAAATTTATATGGGAGAAACCGAAAATTGTTTTCGACAAATGCTCTAGTTGTCGGCTAGGGTTTTATCCTAGGGTTTTACCCTAGGGTTAGTTAATTTCCTAATGAGATTAGTTAATTTAGCTACAAGAGAATATTTACTTTCCTTAGATTATATATTTGATATCTTATCAAGATAAATTTAATTTTTCTTAGGAAATAAGTTATTTGATAACTTATTTAATAAAAATAATTTAGTTAGGATATTTGATATCTTATTAGGTAAAAATAAAGTTATCTTAATTAAATTTTATCTTGGAATATAAGATTCACCCATAATTTGATATTATGATATGTGATGAGCGTTAAATGTAACATTATATAGGCTTTAGAATCATGCATTTCATACGTATAGAAAGCATCCACTTCCACATTTTGGTATCTACCTTGACATTTTTGTGTTTTAGTCATTTCCGGCATCAATTGTGTCAGAAGTACCCTTTTGAATTTCAAAACTCTCTCTCACAAACGGACATCCATGGCTCCCAAACGACCATCAACCCGTGATGCTTCATCCCTAGTGACAAAACGCTCTAGAAACTCCACCCCTGGACCATCAATGGATGAAGTGGTTCACATCTCATTGGATTTTGCTACACCATCTCCCTCGGTGAACATCAAAATTTGTGCTCAAACCGGAATGCGGACCAACTGGTTCAGGAATCACAAAGCAACGGGAACCTGACATGACGGGTTCAACAACCGGACACTATGCATGTGCAAGTCGGTCGATAAAGCGTTTCTACTATCTCTTAACTTGTCATGCATTACACTACTCAAAGGATACTCAATCTGGAAGCTTTTGAATCCAGGGGAGATAGGGGTCACAAGGCTCACAAGGTTATTTTTTGTGAATCTCAACGCCAGAAGAGAAACGGGGGAGTTAACCCTAGAATCCTTTGTAAAAGGTAAATCGATCACCCTTACCTCTTCAATTCTTGCTCAAATTTTAGGGCTTCCCGGCTCTTCCTTCTATGACCACCCTCCAAGAGCCAAAAGTGTCCAGTTGGCCAAAGAACAATTTCTTCTACCAAACTCCTCATCTCAGCAGCCATCCCATTAATTCGTCTCTCACCCTTGAAGCAAGAATAATGTTTATTGTGCTTGTGAGATGCGTAATACCCAGATCCAAATATAATGTAGAGATCTGTTGACTGCTCAAATCTCTGCGTTGTTATATCAGGTGTTGAATGGCTTAGATGTTCATCTCCCAAACCTTATTCTAAACCATATGATACACACCATTAACTCCACCAGCGAAAATCCCCTTCCTATGCCAATCTCTGACCAAAAATCTTCAAGTATTTCTTTATCGATATTGCGAATGAGGACACACAGATGGCTTTTGGAAAATAGATGAATATTACTTTGAAAGTCTAGGTATTGAAAATACTTTAATAGGAGAGTGGACTCTGAATGATAGGTTAATTTTAGGTCTGAGATCATTGACCGACTGGATGCTTGTCAGGATCTCTTGACAATAATGCACTCAAAGGTAAATCAGATGTTTCATCTGAATGCTTTTACCTACATAGTTATAGGGAGCATAATGCCTCTGAATGATGATGATGATGATGATGATGATGATGATGATGATGATGATGATGATGATGATGATGATGATGATGATGATGATGATGCAAAGTAAACAAGGGAAACGGCTTCAGATGTGTTGCTTCAGTGCAATAAAAATGCCAAGAATAAACCTATTCGTTAACCACCTTTCTGAAGAACCTTCCATTATGGTTGTTGAAGAGTTTAATGTGGTGAAGAAATATCGAAATATTGTGGACGAACGCAGGGTGGATGAGAACCTTGGACGAAGCCCATACCTGATGGAGGTAGAAGTGCTACCATGATATTCAAGGACGCGGACATCGTAATTCAAGGTGGTACCAAGAGTAGATTTCAAAGCCTTGAAATCGATTTCAAGGCCTTGAAACTGGATGTCAAGGCCTTGACATGCGCTTCAAAATTTCTTTGGTTTTTATTTCAAGGCTTTGAACTACGTTTGTGGGATGTTTTTGAGACTTTGTTTTTGAATTGTGGGTCTTTAATATTTTAACTCCCGTACTTAATTATTTTTCTCTCTTGTTAAAAGACAAAGGGGGAGAAATTAGATGTGATGTTGATCCGACATTACTGACATGACTGCTTTCTACATTTTCGAAATATTTATTGCATGCATATATCTAACTTTGAATACAGGTACGATATTTGTTTTGTCTTCCATCAAGGAGGATATTGATAACTCCACCTTGATTATGAAATTTTTTTATCTGAATGATGGAATACTTTATATCTAAATGCGGTTTTTATAAACTAACAAATATCGATTATATTTCTAGATTGCATGTCTTGATTTGTTTGTTAAATTGGGTGTAGGCCTTGAAAAGCATTACAAAGGAAGGACTCCGCTAAATGATTCGTTACAACACATGCACATCTACAACAACCAAAAGAGAGAATCTAGGAGAAGATCTTCAAATGCCAACTAATCAAACAAGAAGATCTTAGAAGATCTCATTCGAAGACTCTATCTAAGCCAACACGAAGATCTCGGCTGGACGAGTTGAACGAGTGTGAAGATAAGAAGATCTCCAGCGGTTGGTTGGATGGAAGATTCTCAACGGTCTCTTCAAGTGAGAAGATCTTGGCTAGATTGAAGATTCTCAACATCTTGAATAGAAGATAAGAGAAGATCTTCAAAAGACTTAACAAGAAAATACGGCGAAGAAGATCTACAATAACTATCAAGAGAAGATCTAGGGCTTGAGTTTGAAGATCTTGCAACATCTACTTCACAACAAAGATATAGTTCAACCAAGCAACATATTCTACGGAGAAATAGAAACGTTACAACGGCTATGGGACAACGACTAATAGAAGATCTCCATAGAAGACTATAAATGAAGATGGCGTTTTGAAGAAGTATAACAAGTGCTTACACGGATAAGAAACCAAGTCTTCAAGCGATCATACATCTCATCAATCCAAAAGTTTTCTTCCTCTTTAAGCTTACATTAGTATACTTTCTTAGAGTGAAGATAAATACAAGAGCTTCATTTGCATATCTAGAGAGTGCTATATTCGAGTGAATTACTCTGCGAAGTAACTAGGCTATTATTGCTAGAATAGAGTTGACTAGATCGTAGAATTGAGGCTACATTGAGAGAATAAGGGAAATACTTCTAGGTTGTTTATAGGACTCACAAAAAGCAGATAATAGATAGTTAGAATCCTAGGGTCGGAAACCCTAGGCGGAGAGTAGGTTGTTAGGGCCAAACTTCGTAAGCATATCGTCGCGTCGATCTTTTATATTCCGCACATTCTATCGCTTATATTGTCACTAACAATTTTTTGCAGGCTTCGAGTCAAGGCCTTGAAATCCACTTTAAAGCCTTGAGAAACAGTTTTGTCACTAAGCGCACAGATCAACTTGAAGGCCTTGAGATTAGTTTCAAAGCCTTGATATACGATATTGCAAAAAGTTCTCATACTCTATTCAACCCCCCTTTAGAGTATTCATATCATTATTATTCACCTATTCGGTTCTTCAATTGGTATCAGAGCTAGACTCACGTATGTTGATTTAACCATCAGTGAGACTAATCATGAACTCTGTAGGTGATGGATGATTTGCTCAAGGAAGATCCACATCTTGACCACCCCTCTTCTGCGACAACAACTTTTACTATTGGAGAGCACTAATGCAAATGTTTATTATTGATTAGGACATGGAACTATGGAGCATCATTCAAACAGGCCCAAAAATTCCAACCACCACGGTTGAAGGAGTCCAAGTCGAAAAGAAGGAAGCCAACTTCACTCAACCATGTCTTATCATGCAAGAGTGCAAAGGATATATGGGACAAGTTAATAGTGACGTACGAAGGAACAAGTCATGTCAAGGAGACAAAGATAATCATCTTCCTCAGGCAGTACAATTTATTCAAGATGAACTCCAACGAGACAGTCAAAGAGATGTTCACACGTTTCACTGAAATTGTAAACAATCTTGATTCACTTGGAAAAGTCTTCACAAATGAAGAAAGAGTAAGAAATTTTTTGAAAAGCTTGCCTAAAACTAAGTGGGGACCAAAGGTGACCGCCGTTGAAGAAGCTCAAAATCTCACAACATTACCTCTCGACTCGACGACCTTTTTGGAAAGCTAATCACAGATGAAATTGTTTTTGGCGAAGAAGATGGAGAACTACCATCAAACATAAAGAATCTTGCTTTAAGATCCAAGAAGTATAACATTCCATCGGATGATGAAGAGGAGGAAGATCCATTCCTCGTAATTGCATCTAAACTAATCAATATTGACTTTAACTATCGGCTTCCGTAACGAGATTTGAGGAAGTGAGAGAGAAAACAGAAAAGAAAAAGGGAAAAGTTTATGAGAAGTTGTCGTTTTGTTCTTGATTTGTTTAATATATTATGGAGGTTGGGTTATAGAGCATGTGGTGGCTTGAAGCTATCCCGTGAACCTTGTGGGACCCTTATGTTTGCACCATAGAATGACAACAAATCAACATACTACTAAGTTTTTATGTTAAAAAATGGAAGGGATATTGAAACTCATCACATTCACCAGTTTCGAGTTTGCAGCTCAGTGCCCACAATGCTATATATACCCCCAGTGGTGAGGGCTGGTAAAAGTAAAACACAACAGAATGAATTGGATATGGGCAATTCAGCTTCTCTTCCTCCTCCTCATAAGCATAACACCTTCAGAGTCCAGAAATGTGAAGCATTTTCACTCGTCTGCAGGAACCCCTTGCTCCTCAGGTTCGACTCAAACGCCTCTCGCCTTTTAACGTCGTTTTTTTCAATACTAATTTCAGTTGATGCGTTTCAGGTGCGACGGCATCACTAGAATGCCAGGACCCAGCTGAAGCCTTGGAGTCTTCCATTGCAGACCCGCTGCTGCCGCCTTCTCCATCATTTGGGCTCCCACCCATCCCTAGTCTCATACCATCACCTCCGCCACCTCTTTTGCCCTCCTTCCCACCACTCCCATCAGGAGGTTTGCCAAATTTACCCATACCTCCTGTTATCCCCCCAGGCTTACCGAGCTTACCACTCCCGCCAGGCTTACCCAGCTTACCAACACCGCCAGGTTTACCAAGTTTACCAGTCCCCCCTGGCTTACCCAGCTTACCAATACCGCCAGGCTTACCAAGCTTACCGGTCCCGCCAGGTTTACCGAGCTTACCAATCCCGCCAGGTTTACCAAGCTTACCAGTCCCACCAGGCTTGCCGAGTTTACCAGTACCACCAGGCTTACCGAGCTTACCGGTACCACCAGGCTTACCGAGTTTACCGATACCACCAGGGTTACCGAGCTTACCAATCCCACCAGGCTTGCCGAGTTTACCAATCCCTCCTATTATACCTGGTGTTCCTCCTGCCAAGAAAGTTTCTCCCTGAAGATAATATAGAAGATATAGTTGATGCACAAGAGAGGGTTAGAGTTTCCTATGTATTATGAATTTCCCTGTTCCACATCTATATGTCATATAGCACCTAATATTTCCCTTTGTATAATCATTACTTTCTACTAATGATTGAGAATCGTGTGTTTGTAGACGCTGCTTCATAAATTGCTTGTCATATATAAGGATTTTAGATTCATTAATCTTTCATCAAAGGTACAAACAAGAAAAGAGAGAACAAAATCTTGGATGTGAGCTCAAAACATAGCATCATAATCATCAAACTTGTCATTGTATGCAACACTTCTCTCTTAATCTCCAATGAGTCCACCCATGTGATAAAATCTTCCAGGTTCCTTGTGTGACATGAAAGGCAGGATCCGTTACCGTGTACCCTTATATGCTACTGCTTCTTGCAGGTACTCTGCAAACTCCAATGGCACCACTACTGTTGCTACTCTCCGTCTGTTCCATCAAAATTTACCAGAACAAAACATAAATCAAACGTAACAGAACGATGGAAAGCAACTCTAGTGTTCCTCAGGGCTTCCCCTCCCTGGGCAACATTATACTTCTTGGGTTTCCATATTCATCAGATTTTCATATAAGCAAAATGTATGACTCAAACTTTACGAGAAGAATCAATGGAAGAGCAGAAAGTTGGCCTACAAAAAGATGAAACCGACAAATGATCACAAACAGCCAAGCTATTCCTTGTGGATACTACACGCATATCATAACTGCAATTGCAAGGAAGGATAGATGGTTCATAAATTATACAAGATAGTAGACACGGTCCCCAAAACCAATAGCTACAAATGATCCACCTTTAAAATCAAATCCTGATATGCTAATCAGTAATGACAAGATAGTTTGACCAAGCTCTGCAATGCAACTAAATTTGTATGATTGAGTTTGTTCATTTGTGGAGCATCAGCAAGAAATAGACATTTACATTAAAGAAATGAAAAGGAGAGGCTACAGGTTTTGCAAGAGTTTGTGAGTCATATGAATTCGGTAGGGGTCTTTGGGGTCGACCTGCTTCAACATGTTAACCAGCTTTTGCACCATGCGGCAGACGCTTCAATACCTGTTGTAAAGTAAATTTATGCCATGAGAGCAAAGAAGTGAATATGAAAACCAAAATATAGCGGAAACAGACTTTTTGTAGTCGTCACGTCACAGGCAGTGACATGATAACAAGAGCTTCGCGGTGGCCACCTTCTCTCTTCCATTCCAACAAATTGGTCTTCTTCAGGAGCTTATGCTCCTCAAACTTGAGTTTCCTCATGCCTGGGAGTAGTAAACGTTGACGCATGACCGAGTATTACTGAATCTCTTCAACTCTTATTGGGCCATGTCTGGCTGGCCCGCCCAATTATCCTTCATGGGCTCAACGCCCACGACTGTAAAACAATGACATTAAATATGACATCAATTAACGAAGCTCATTAAAGCACTTGAGAGCATCCTCACCCAAAACAAATGAGACCAAGAGTGACGCAACATAAATGTAGGAACTGAGTTGCATCTCTCTAACCAAAGCCACGTCTGTTACTCGTTAAGGAATATAGTATATATGACGAAGGGTATGTACATTGAAAAATGATAGGCATTACTCAAATGTCAATTTACGTAAGCACAAAACTAATTTATCCATTGTATGCAATATATTCATGTTTCATTGCACTTAAAGTGCTTTGTCATCAATGAATCCAAAAAAATTTCACAGGCATTTTATCGAACACACCTTAAGTTCACTGATATTCACCCCTACATCTCAGAAGTTACGTAACGATATATTTTCAAATCTAAATCAACCGAACATTAAGATGCTTCATAATCACAACATTGGCATCAATCAACACTTCTCAATCGTAAATGAATGAATTGCGTTAATTCATTGCTTTAGTGGTTCAATTTAGGATTTCTTACCTTCGCTGAGCTGTTGTGATAAACATGGAGGCCATAGTCTAGAAAGGCACAAGAAGGTGATATTAAACCAATTACCCCTATTTGAACTCAATCGTATCAGTAATCACCGGAGGTGATTTTGTGGTGGAGGGTGACTTGTCTTTGAAAACGTAATATCTAACATATATCTAAAGAATAAAACTCCTATATATATAAGGTTAAAAGATACAAACGTTCAACCATAAGGGCTAAAAGATTGTCCAAAATAAAAAGGATATATAAATAGAAAGAGAAGATAGATTGTCCAAATTCAATTAGAGTAGAACATGAAATCAACCGATCCTTCATAAAATGGGAGACTTGTACATAACACATCGTCTCGGAGAGTAGGTCAATAATTGATATTTGAAGCCAAATCGGCCGATTTATGGGTCCATGTCGGTCGATCTCATCGTGAAGACAACATTTGACAATAAGTTGACACTTTAGTAAAACTAAATTTCTCGTTGCCATGGTTGGAACCGGAAAACTCACGAGTACTACTTTGAAGGCATTTTTGATACGGGATGATCCGTATTTCCTTAATCTAGACATGGTAACATATTTGACTCTTGTTAGTTGGACGTTGGACTCAATGCTCTTGGAATGCAGTTGTGATATTCGGTGGAATATGGCATGAGAAGAGATGGAATGGACGAATAGAATGGTGATGATGATATAAGTAGGAACCAATGTGAAGACAATTTGTAAGAACATTTGATCTAGGGATCAAAGACCCGAACAACACAACGAAAACCCCTCCTTATACAACTCCACACAACCTGAAGAATAAAGGTAGAGATGCACGAAGAGGATGCCCAATGAAGCTTGTGAACACCAATCTTAGAGAAGATTGACACAACAAAAGACAACCTAAGCTTCAAAACAACAATGGTGTTTGCTTTTCAAATAACCTCTCTTTGGATTTATGAAAAATTCAAAAAAATTTTCTAGTTATCCCAAAATCAGATTTGGTCCAACTTTGCTAACTCATAACTTCCAAACTACTCATTGGAACTTTCCCAATTTTTTATATGATTTTCTATAGTATTCAGACTAGAACATATCAAAATTTCAGCCAAAAAGAATGAATCAATCATACCCAAAACTGATTTCAAAGTTGGTTGATGATGACTTTAAAAACTGAGAAATTCTAGCATTTTGATGGATCTGGTTGATGCTTTTAGTTGCGTGAGAAAGCGTAAGGGAGAAGTGGTTGCTGGTTCCGTGTGGGCAAGTAGGGTGAGGTTGTTGTGTACGTGAGGAGTAGAAAAAGAAGGCTTGTGAGCGTGGAATGCAAGGAGAAGAAAGGCGTTCCAGCTTCTACGTGAACAAGGAGGAGAGACTCCCGGGGCTGCTGTTGTCCTGTGTGTACGACCCAAGGAAAAGGTGGCCTGCTGTTGCTGTCTAGCGTGAAGGAGGGAGAAGGCCCATCCTTGTTGTGTGCACGAGATCGAGAAGGAAGAGGAGGGAGCACGAGGTTTGTACGTGAGGCATGCAAGGCTGTTGGAGGTGACTAAAAGGAGAGGAAAGGGTGGCTGTTTTGGGCATTTAAAGGAGATGTTTACATGGATTTAAATGAGAGCAATCAAGGTTGTCACGTGCAATTGAAGGAGGAGGGAACCCATAATTCATTTACTTCTCTTTCTCTTCATGTAAATAGGTATATGCATGCAAGGGGTGACCAAAACAAGTATAGTATAAATGGGTAAGTTTATACAAAATGGTGAGGTACGAGAGTAGAGATTATTTGGCTATTTTGGGTAGGTATACTCGTACTAAAATTTAACACCAAGTACTCCACCTAAAATGATGGATATAATTTGGTAGTTTATGTGTACAAAATACTCACATAATATGATAGGCATATACCCACATGAAATGATAAGTATAGTTTGGCTTATGATACTAAATATCAAATAAAATAATAAGAAGCTTAGCATGTGGAAGGTTGGCCATAAAAATACAACCCATGAATTCGAAATAATGTGAAATGAATCCAAACCGGTCTAAGTCCGGTTTAACTCGGAGTCTATCGGAAATAAAGTTTTCGGGTATTACATTGCAGATAACATGAAAGTCCAAACCTGACGGAAGGATGGTCAAAAACTGAGATTTCTACTGCCTTGATGAGATTCTTGACTTTATTCCTTAATTCTTGATTCTCAATCAACTTAGTCTTCATTTCTTCGCTTTGTAATCTCAATCACTCCAGTATTGATCTCGACCATGATCGTAGGGAGAACCTTAGAATGTAACAAGAACTCTTCCGATAATAACTCCATTTTATCTCTTAGAAGGACCGAAATGCATGCAATGTCATAAAAGCACAAGTAGATCTACAAAACACAAAAGATATTCCGTTTCTACATCCACTCAAAGTTATATTGATCATGAATTGCCACACTTTCGTACGGAGCTCCCACAATTAACGCCATATAATTTTTTTAAAAATAATTTTTATCCACCAAATCTTTTGTTTTTAAATTACATTATTTTTTTAACCCTTTCACGTTACTTTTTATTCTTGGAACGATTATATTTTTTTGGAATTTTTTTTGTTAATGATTTTATATTTGATATTTTCCTATGTTGTAATTTTTTTAAAACGAATTTCTTTTTTAGAACGATTTCACGTGAACGATTATACTTGTAAGATTATATTTATATTGGATTATTATTTGTTGTGTGATAGTTTGACAACTTGGGTAAATAAAGAGTTTGAATATTGAATAAATCATATATTTCTTGGCTTTTGGTTAAGTTCAAGTATAATTTTCCTTCGTATCGGATTAATATTCATTATGTTAGTCGTTAACCTACTGTTATGTGGGTTGTTGACCTACAATTATATGGGTCGTTGAACTACTGTATGTGGATCGTTGATCTATTGTTATGTCGGTCATTGACCTAATATTATGTTTATTAAGATAATTTTTAACGATTTTACGCTTAATATTCCACTAAGTTTTAATTTTTGTTAACGAATTGTTTTTGGTCGATTATTTTTTGGAACGATTTTTCCTTTATTTTTTTCGAAAGATTATAAGCACAATCTATTTATGTTAAATATTTTCAGGGATTTTGGTTGCCTTTGTTTTCTAAGTTCAATTATAAAAGAAACAATTTGGTTTACTAGGCTTTTTCTAATTTTGTGTTTAGTAAGAAGAGTGTGTAGAGTTTGAAAATAAATACAAAGAGTTGGGGTACATTTATTTAATTGAAACATTAAAAAGCCTAATTACTACTCTAGTTTTTCAAAAAAGCCTAGTTACCAAAATTGCCCATTATAAAATTGGAAGATCTAACAAATCATATGTTGTTGAAATTGCTATTTACATTAACAAAGTAAATTACGTATTTCTTCGCTATAATATTTTTTTTCATAATCTATATCTTATATATCTATTAAAGCAGAAGCCTCTATTGCCACCTGTCAACATCATGTTTTTCGAAGCCTAAAAAATTATTTTAAAAAGTAATTTCTAAATGTTAATATAAATTGGAAATTAATTTTTAAATTTTTTAAAAAAAAATATTTAAATCAATATTTTTATAAAAATAGTTTTTAAACTTTTACAGATTTTTTTTTACCAACAAACATATCTTAACAAATTAGTTTAAAAATATAATAAATTAGAAGAGATAAATACTTAAAAGAGAATTAAAATCATAATAATGATTATAATTTCATTATCTGGATTTTTATTTTACAAAAATATACATATAAATTTTTAAGTATTAAATAATTATTAAAACTCAACCCGCACAGAGTGCGGGTAATACACTAGTATCATACTAAAACATAACCCACTTCGTCCACATGTCACGTATTAAGGCTAGCCACATCCGCTTTTTTTCTAATTTATTTATAATATTGCCACAGTATATTTACTGATTTGCCATAATATCTTTCATAACAAAAAAAAATATTAAAACTAATAAACAATCATCATGTCAACTCATCTTAATCATCTTTAATCTAATAAATTATCATGTCTCATCAATTTTACTCAAATATTGATTAAAGCAAAAACAAATTTATATCAAAAACATAATAAAAAAATATCTAGATTTTGTTTATATAATTTTCAAAAAATAATATAGGCACATTTTAATTTTATAAAATTAATTTTTGAATATTTTTTACAATTTCAAATTTTATATATCATATTTTATTTTCTTATTTTAAATTTTTGAATTTTTTTGAATTATTTTTGTAATTTTGAGCTTTATATTTATATATATATATAATGTTTTTGTTTTCTTATTTTTAATTAAAAATAATTTTTTAAATTTTAATTTAAAATTATTGATTCTTCAAAAGTATACGTATTTTCACACAATCTTTTTTTAGATGATGTTAAAAAATTTACGTTTTAAGTCAAGCCCGCACAAGGTGCGGGGATTAAACTAGTTTGTTTTAAAAATTATTCGTTACCCACCTTGTATTAATTCGGTCATATTTTCATCAATTTTTAACAATCCCACGTCTGTTATCATATAAGGTTAACAATTATTGTTATTTTATTCATATCAGATTAATAGTACAAGATATTACACATATCGTAGTATTCAATGAAGCTGACATAACATATTTCAAAGTTTTTTTTATAAATGTAATATTGTGTATATGACGAATTGAATCAACAACTATGAATTTTTTACTAAACTCGTAATTTTTTTAATATAAATATGAATCTACCTTCAACAAATTTTAACTAATAATATACCCATATAACAATTAATTTATATATGAAAATCTCTCTATATATTTATTTTATAAATATCCCTCCAAGATATGGACACTAACCTAACTATACTAGTTTTAGGGTTATTTTGGGATGTGTATAAAATTGGGCCTCGTGGGCTTGGAAGATCTTGTGCCTAGGGTCACAGTCCACATGATCCGTCTAATTTACGGGCATGCTGATAATTCAAATATATGTAAGAAAATGAATTAAATTAAGGGAGCTGGTATTATCTGAATTCAGAAGCAAGCAGTAGCACCACCAGCAGTGTGGGATGGCGACGACGTCGTTTGGGTGTGGGTTTCGTTCTACTATTCCGGGAGTTTCACCCTCTTCGCCTCTCCTCCGGGTACCCGTCGGTGGGATGGCTAGCAGCAGGGGATTGAAGGTGGCGGTGTGCGCGGTGTCGTACCAGCCGACTGGGAAGCCGAGAGGGATCATGAGGCCGAGACGAATCTCTCCGGCGATGCAAGAGCTTGTTGGTGTTCCTGAGATTTCTCGCACGCAGGCCCTCAAGCTCATCTGGGCCCACATCAAGCAGAACAATCTCCAGGTCTACTCCTCTCTCCTTCTTGATTACCTCCAATTTGGGGGTTTAATTAGAGCTGCGAGTCGTGGAATTGTTTGTGTTTCTTTTGAACTGAATACTATTGGCCTACCCGACAGATGCACTGATTTTGATGGGCATTTAAGATGTCTGTGTTGATAACTTGATGTTGCAGGACCCAGATGACAAGAGAATTATAGTATGTGATGAGAAGCTTAGGAATATATTTGCAGGAAAAGATCGTGTCAAATTCCTTGAGATTGCTGGCCTCATAACACCGCATTTTCTGTAGATTCCAATGGGATTAGTGTGAGTTCATGAGTTGGGGATGCATTACAGCTACAGGGTAATTAGGTTTCTCAATCTACTTCTTCAACACCTGAGTCTAAACACAAGTAATGCTGATCACTATTCTGGATCATGCATTTCTTCTTTCTGTTCCTTTCATCTTTGTTATTCTTACATTTCGTAGCCAAAATCAAAGACTGCAAGTTAATAAATCTAAGGAGGATTTAAATTAAGAAAAAATGAGACTAGTCTATGAAATCTGCTCAAAAGTTTGTCATAAATGTGAGGGTTGCTCGCACTTGAACAACTCGAAACTTATGGGCTATTATTCAAGCCGAGTTTTGATTTGCTCATGCTTAATTCGTTTATCATCGAATCACACCATATTTTACTTTTTAGTAATTGAACGTGATAAAACTCTATAGAATGATTTGATAACAAATAATGGATCTAGATCGATCCAACAAGTCAAAACGCTTTAGAAAACACAAAGATTTGGTGACGCAATTCAGGATAAGCCCTAATCTGCGGGATCTCAAGAGGGGAGAGTCAATCCAATCCACTAAGCATATTACAATATAGAACAAGTGCACATGAGAGGCAAAATCAACAAAAGAACTAACAACGCGGATCTAAGAAATACAAAGATACGAAAAAGGCGGATAAGGAAGAGGCCTGTAGAAGCCTTATAGGCTACAAATCTGTGCTATGAACCAAGCAAGATCATGACGACACAGAACACTCAAGAACAGTCTTGTGTGAAGCACTCGGCTCGGATCCCTCTCTCACCATTACTCTCATATGTGTTTCTCTCTTCTCTCTCAGATCTAGGGTTAAGGAGCTGAAGTGTTTCGGCGCGCTAGGTTTGGTGAAGGCAAGGTAACCTTAAGTACTCGGCGACCAGAAGCAACCCTCAAGCAACGCTGCGTTTCATCACCAATGCAACGTTTCATAACTTAAGTGATCATGCGTTCCACACATACACAGAAGATAGGCTGGAGTATACATTGGACCCCGATCAACTGAGCCCAACACTCTGCATTCAACCCATCAACAATTCAACCCAAGCATCATGACCAAGCTTACCAAACCCGGCCTAACACTTAAAGAACTTTGACCCACTCGACATGGTTAACTCGAACCGGGTTTAAACTAAATCCTAACATATGTCTTTCTAAGCTCGGTTCTAAGACTGCAAAGTACCAGTAGTGGATTAGGGGTACTCTTGTCCTTCATCAATCTAGAAATGTTGACTTTATGAACCTTCTTTCTGATGTAGTGGTATTTGATATCTATATACTTTGTTCTTTCATGATACATATGATCTTTACACAGATACAATGCACTCTGACTATCAGTATAGATGATTGGAATATAAGTCTTGTTCTCTATTTCTTCCAATAAACCCTTGAGTCAGGTTGCCTCCTTAGCAGCTTCAGTAGCAACCATGTATTCAACTTCAGTTGAAGACAAAACTACCACCGACTGTTGTTGTGACTTCCAAGATATGCAGTTTCCCGCCCAAGTGAAATACATAGTAGTGGTTGACTTCCTGTTTTCTTTGTTTGAGTTTCAACAAGGATCTTCCAATTCTTAAAGGTTTCAAAAGCTTCATTTTTTGTTTTAAGAAGATAGACCCGAACTTTCCTAGAGTAATGATCAATGGAGAAGATAAATTATCTCCTGCCCTATATAGTGTCTACCTGTGCAGGTCCCTAGAGGTCAGAGTGAACATATTCTAGAGGTTGTTTGGCTACATAACTAGAGGGTGTGAAACTATGTTGGTTGCCTTTCCTAAGACACAAGTTTCACACATTTCTAGGTTAGCATGTTTCTTATCTATCAGACCTTGTTGAAATAAACTAAGCATTCCCTTATTACCCATGTGACCCAGTCTACTATACAATAAAGAAGTCTGAGCTAGAGTCATATGATCAGATGTTTTAGTGAGATTAATTTGAGGTGAAGTAACAACATGGTATAACCCTCCTTTGTTAATACTCCTAATCAAGACAACATCATTTCTAATCACATCTCTCACACCATTTCTGGTGACTATAGAGCAATTTAAATCATCAAGGATAGATTATGTAACAAGTTTCTTCTAAGTTTGGGAACCCATCTAACATTTTGTAATATTGTAGTAACACCATCATGCATACATAGAGGTACATTTTCAATTCCTTTTACAGCTAAATTGGTGCTATCTCCTAGCATAACCTCTCCAGCATTGTACAATATTATACTATTAAAAACTGGTTTATTAGAGGTAGCATGCATAGTACATCCAGAGTTTAGAATTCATTCATTGCTAACGGAAGATTTGGAAGCACACATTAATAGTTCATGATGATACACATGTCCAGACATAGGCATATGCAAATTAGAGTAATCATGTTCTAGACGAGCATACAAGCAGTTTATTAGGGCATTCAAATTCACATATAGATGCAAAATGAGAAGATTTATCATTATTAGCCCCGTCTTTCTTTTTCTTTGTACATTCTTCCTGATAATGCCCTAATTTACTACACTAGAAACATTTTTATTTCTTTTATTAGAATCATTTGAGAATTTAGTCTTGTCCTTATCTAGTTCATTCTTCTACTTAATACTTATTCCTATTCTTTATATTTCCTTTTATCATGAGAGCCTCAGATTTATCATCAGTTTTATGACTAGTTTTAAAAACTTTCATACTTTCATTTCTGTATGATTTGTTCCGGAATTTTATCTTTGGAGATTTCATCATGATTGAACTGAATTACATCTTTAAAATTGTCAATCAGACTAGGCAAATCATTTAATAAAAGAATAGCAGAATGATCGTCAAAAATCTTATCATTACATCTTTCCAGGTCTTGTGTCAATTCAAAAATATATCAAGATTGTCATGCAAAGATAAGGTGACATTCATGCGAAAATTGAATAATCTACATAGAAGAGATATACGACTTAGCAAAGATTTTTAAGATACAGATCTTCTAATTTCTTCCAGAGTATAGCAAGGTTAGTAAGACTCACAACCTAACGAGTCACATCGTCAGCTAACCGTATGAAATTTCAGAATGAGCTTGTTCCTCAAGCTCATGTCTCCTATCAAGTGAGGTATCTGGAGGGAATTTTCCTTGCGTTGTACTCTAACATTTCTCCTTGATCAAGATTGCCTTCAGTTTTAGCTGCCAAATGGCAAAGTTAGATGTGTCATGAAGGGCTTAATCCGGACTGTGTTTTCCGACATAGTCCCGTGTCTAAAGAGACACGATCCCAAACGTCGTACTTATATCAATATAAGACGAGTCTTGTACAAAAGTACTCGTCAGTTTGTGGAATTTTAAAGATGTAAAACACTGCAAGTTTTCAATCTTTTGATGAATTCTAGATTTAGGGCTCCTTAAGGAAGATTGCTTGAAGGAGTACCCTCTTTTTTGTGTCTCAATTCCAAGGACAAAAGGTAAAACAAAAGAGTTTTCGAAAAAAGGTTTTTAGAAATCAAATCAAGAGGGAACAACGGAAGAAAAAGAAGAGAGAGTTTTTAAGAGTAAATACCAAGAGAATCAATCAAGATCTCAAAGATGTAAACCAAATCTAAAAAAACCGAAGCTCTGATAACAATTTGATAAAACTTTATAGAATGATTTGATAACAAATATTGGATCTAGATTGATCCAACAAGTAAAAAAACTTTAGAAAACACAAGAAATTTGTGACTCAGTTCGGGATAAGCCCTACTCTGCGGGATCTCAGGAGGGGAGAGTTAGCCCAATCCACTAAGCATATTACAGTATAGAACAAGTGTACATGAGAGGCAAAAATAACAAAAGAACTAATAACGCAGATCTAAGAAATATAAAGATACGAAGAAGACGAATAAGGAAGAGGTTTGTAGAAGCCTTCTAGGTTGCAATCTTTTCTATGAACAAAGCAAGATCAAGACGACAGAGAACACTCAAGAACAGTCTTGTGTGAAGCACTCGGCTCGGATACCTCTCTCACCATTACTCTCATATGTGTTTCTCTCTTCTCTCTCAGATCTAGGGTTAAGGAGCTGAAGTGTTTCGGCGCGCTAGGTTTGGTGAAGGAAAGGTAAGCTTAAGTACTCAGCGACCAGAAGCAACCCTCAAACAACGCTGCGTTTCATCACCAATGCAGTGTTTCACAACTTAAGTGATCACGCGTTCCACACATACATAGAAGATATGCTGGAGAATACATTGGACCCCGATCAACTGGGTCCAACACTCTGCATTCAGCCCATCAACATGTCAACCCAAGCACCATGACCAAGCTTACCAAACCCGGCCTAACACTTACAGAACTCTGACCCACTCGACATGGTTAACTCAAACCGGGTTTAACCTAAATCCTAACATAACGAACTCGAGCTGAACTCGACTCATAAGCTATGCCTAATGAAGACCTCGCATTAAAAACAAGCTCGAATGAGACCGAACAAAATAAAGTGGATAAACTTGACATTATAAACAAATTTAAAGAAACAAACAAGATACCAACTGTTGGTGATAAATAAATTTGGAGGGAATGAAAAGGTGAATTGAGCTCCCTACCTTATGATCTGATTGGTAAGCGAGGGTTAGATAGAACGGGAAAAGAAAAGGAAAGACAAAGAGTATGGTCGGTGAGTAAATCACAATTGCTTAAAGACAAAGATAATCAAATGTTGGTAAAGACAGCAATGCGGGTGAGGGTGGTGGGCTTGCTGAAAAATGGAGAAATTAGTCGTTGGGATAAAAAGTGGTAGCGGGAGTTGTAATTGAAAATGATAGCGTTATAAGTGTGTGATGAGTGATGTATGTTCAAGGAGTTACTTCATTGTAGTTAAGGGTGTTCAAACTTTTAATATAGGAAGATAAAATATAAGAAGGTGGGTGTATATAGAGATTTACGAAATAAAGGCTTGTTTATTTCTATGATCAAACTTTATTTACATAAAAAAATATAAAGGGGTAAAATGATAAACTAACAAATTAGGGATAAGTCTAAAAATCTAGCCCAATGCTCTAACATGCACCTCCCCTCAAGTTAGAGGTGGGGAAGAAACAACTCCAAACTTGAGAATCAAGAAGTTGAATCGAGTAGGGCCAAGAGCTTTAGTCATGTTGTCAGCTAGCTGAAGAGTGTCAAGGACATGTTGTGTCTGAATGATGTCACGCTGAATATGTTGTCTAATGGTATGAGAATTAATCTCAATGTGCTTGGTACACTCATGGAAGAAACAACTCCAAACTTGAGAATCAAGAAGTTGAATCGAGTAGGGCCAAGAGCTTTAGTCATGTTGTCAGCTAGCTGAAGAGTGTCAAGGACATGTTGTGTCTGAATGATGTCACGCTGAATATGTTGTCTAATGGTATGAGAATTAATCTCAATGTGCTTGGTACACTCATGGAAGAAACAACTCCAAACTTGAGAATCAAGAAGTTGAATCGAGTAGGGCCAAGAGCTTTAGTCATGTTGTCAGCTAGCTGAAGAGTGTCAAGGACATGTTGTGTCTGAATGATGTCACGCTGAATTTGTTGTCTAATGGTATGAGAATTAATCTCAATGTGCTTGGTACACTCATGGAAGACTGGATTGTTGGCGATGTGAACAACAAATTTATTATCTCAAAAGAGGCACATGGGAGCCTTGTGTGAAATACCGAGTGAATAAAGGAGAGAGCGAAGCCAAATGATCTTACATGTAGTTGTTGTCATTGCTCTATATTCAACCTCGACAAAAGATCTAAAAACAGCAGTCTGTCTCTTGGTTTTCCAAGAAACGGCTGAAGTACCAAGTAAAATGAAGTAGCATGTGGTGAAATATCTAGTGATAGGGCAGGCTGGATAATCGGAGTCACAAAAAGAATGAACGCAGATATCACTAGAAAGAGATAAGAAAATAACTTGAGTAGGTGCTGACTTTAGGTAACAAAGGACCTTCAAGGCAACATCCCATTGTCCACGGCGTAGAGCAACCATAAATTGGGAAAGTATATGAAACGAGTATGCAAGTTCAAG
Organism: Fagopyrum homotropicum; assembly: GCA_033239125.1. NCBI lineage: Eukaryota > Viridiplantae > Streptophyta > Magnoliopsida > Caryophyllales > Polygonaceae > Fagopyrum > Fagopyrum homotropicum. Next base: position 94,849,965 of record BSWB01000007.1, on the reverse strand, counting down.
GCGAGTGATGGACAAGCAAATAAGACATCCAACCAAACGACGATATTTCTCAAGATCATCAAGCAACGCGGAAGAATCTGATTGAAGAACATGATCAGCAGATATCGGAACAGATGTAGGTTTGCATCCAAGAAGACCAGAATCAGCCATAATGTCAAGAGTGTATTTCCGTTAGTTAAGCCTTAAAGCGGATGGGGTGCGGAAAATTTCAATGCCTATGAACAACTGAAGGGGTCCAAGGTCCTTCATATGAAAGCAAATATGAAGGTAATCTTTAAATTTGCAAATGATAACAGGGTTGATGCCAATAATGACTATATCATCCACATAATCAGAATTTCAAGGGTGATACCGGACCGTCTGAATGTGAAAAGGGAGTAATCAACAAGGGATTGACAAAGCCCATATTTCATAAGAGCAGATGTGAACTTGTGAAACCAATTCCGAGGAGTCTAACGAAGACCATACGAAGATTTTTTGAGACGATAGACTTGGGAAGAGGTTCGAAATCCGGAAGGTGGTAGCATATATACTTCCTCATGCAAATCCCCGTGAAGAAAATCATTATGAACGTTCATCTGATGAAGTTCCTTGTTATGGATGGAGGCAATTGCAAGGAATAGTTTGACTGTGACTAATTTAGCAACAAGAGCGAATGTTTCAGTATAACCAATGTCTTCTCGTTAACGGCTATCGAGTACAACCAAATGCGCCTTATAATGCTTAACATGTCCGTTAGAGTTGTATTTGATGCAGGAATAACATTTAGATCCGATAAGTTTACGATCCATAGGAAGATCAACATATTCACAAGTGTTGTTGCGGTGTAGAGCAGACATTTCATCTTGCATAGCCTTTTGCCATTTCGGGTTATCAACTACTTCTTTGTAAGAGGTTGGTTCTTGTTCTTGATATACTGAATTAATAGTAGTAGCATAGGTAGGAGAAAGATGTTCATATGATAAATAATTCACTATGGAATATCGGACACCTAAGTTCAGTAAGGAGAACGTTGACCCAATCGGAAATCAAAATGACTTGTCTTTTGAGAAACATAATCTCGTAAAAGAGTAGAGGATTTGGATGTACGGGAGCTACGGCGAGGTGGGTTGGCGGCTGGAGCAACATTAATGGGTGGTGGAATCGGGGTAGTCGTGGTGGTAGTTAAATTAGAGGGGTTGTTAGGGGACAATTATGGTGGGTAGGGAAGAAAAGTTGGAGCAAATTAGGGCCCGCGGGAACAAGGGCAACAAGGGTGTTGGTGGGCTCCACGGTAGGGGGGAAGTTGAGGGATTTCTGGGGAAGGTGTGACAGGAGGGGGGTTGCGTCTACAAAGGCAGGGGGAATTAGGGAGGGGTTTTTAGGAAAGGTGAGGGGGGGGGCGTCTATAGGTGTAGCAAGGGGGATTTCTTTGGGGATGCAGCAAGGGGGCCCATAGGAGTGGGAAAAATCTAGGGGATTTTTTTTTTTTTGGGGGGGGGTGTGAAAATGTCGGTGGGTTCCTCCGTTTCTGGGAGGATGGGGTCTGTAGATTCGGGGTGATTATCGATATGGAGAACGGAAAAATATTCTCCTAAAACGCACATCCTGCATAGTAAAAATTTTTCCAGTATTAAGATCCAACATTTTTCAACTCTTTTGAGGACGTGGATATATATAGACACATTTTCGACCCCGATGTCAAAGTTTGTCCGAAGACCAAGGAAGAAGGGAACAATCAGCTAGCAAGATAACCCAACATCCGAATATGATCAAGACAAGGTGGAGATCCATGAAGTAACTCGTAAGGAGTTTTGTGATGGAGATTGACTGTAGGGGTACAATTGATAAGGTAACAAGCCATAAGAACACATTCTTTCCAAAGTGAAATGGGTAATTGCCTTGGAACATTAGGGCTTTAGCAACAATAAGGATATGACGATGTTTGCGTTCTACCCTCACATTTTTTTTTGTGTAGTGTAGGTGCAAGAGGTGTTCAAATGCATACCATTGCCCTGAAGAAAATGTCGAAGAGTAATAAATTCCTTAGCATTTTCGTTGCAAAAGGTTTTTTCACAAGAATTGTTTTGAGTTTCAACCATGACACAAAAATGTTGAATTAATGGAATGACTTTAGTTTTGGCTTTTAATAGATAAATCCAAGTACAACGAGAATAATCATCTAAAATGGTAAGAAAGTAAGAATACCTATAAGTGAAAATTGTGAGGTAAGGTCCCCAAATATCTAAATGAACTAAAGTAAACAAAGTGGAAACACGAGAAGTACTAATAGGAAAAGTGATCTAGGTAGTTTGGCCCCAAGACAGATGTCACATGGAGAGACGGCTTTAGTGTTAGAAGGATAACTTAGGCGGTTGTGGGGGTGGTGGTGTCGACGGTGGTAAGGTGATGGAGAAGTGTTTGTCATCAAGTGAATCCAATAGATTCCATCACAAGCTTCATCCACTCCATTCGTTGTCCTCGAAGTACAATATTGTATAACACAAAGTTTATTTGTTATCATAAAAAGCACCATTCAAATCCGTAGTTATTTGATTCAGGGAGAGAAGATGACATTCAAGCCCTGAAACAAATAATACTCGAAGTGAAGGGAGACATTTATGGGCAAACTCCACGCGTGTGCGGCTAAGACTAGAACTCTGTTAGGAAACTTGATTCAGCATTTGGTTATTGGTGTGAGCAAGGAGAGTAAATAGCGATCCTCTGTCATATGAAAAGAGGCTCTGGAATCAAGAATCCAAGGTAGAGAAATAATACCTGAAGTAGTATCTTGGGATAAATGAGAGCGGTAAGAGTTCAAGGCAGATAGAATGATGTTCCAATGAATATCATCAATTGCAGGACCATTGTCTTTACGGTCCTGAGGTGTTAAAGGAACAAGGGAGGCGGAGTTGACCCGCCTAGCTAGGCAGGAGACGATTGTAGCTGTTGCGCGAGAGGGTTGCTTTGGTGGTGGAGGGTTCAGTACCGACGAACAAAGGCCACCTATAGATGGCGGTTAGGAGGGACGCGGACCGTTGCGAGCGATCCACCAATCTGGATAGCATGGATTTTGAAACAGGTTTTTGTGGTATGACCCGATCTTGTTCAATGATCGCAAAAGAGTTGGTCTTTTTGTGGTGGATGGGTACGAGAATTGGGTTGAGAAGTTTTTGAAAAAGCCGTTTCTTCAGGGCGACTATCCCGTTCTCAAGCATTAGTTTTTGGACGTTCTTCTTGAATTGCGAGGGAATATATCTTGTTGAGTTTGAGCAAGGGTTCGAGAGCAATAATATTTGATATGAGGGATGCATAAACAATGTCATCTAGACCAAGAAGGAATTGATGAACTTCTTCCTCTTCTTTGGCTTTGGTTTTGTTACCATATGTGTAGCACATTTGCACATATTGGCATATTGAGATGCTATCTCATCCCATATCTTCTTAAGGCGGATAAAGTAGGCAACAATTGTTTCACCATATTGTGTACACCGAGCAAGATCTCCCGTAGTTGAAGTAGACGCGGGTTGTTGCCAACATCAAAACGTTCCTTGAGGTCTTCCCAAAGAAGATAGAATTTAGCACAATAGCCTACCAGTTTTCGTATGGCTGGATCCAGGAATTTGAGAATTCAATTCTGAATCATAGAGTTAACACAAACTCAATCGGAACATACGTCCGACGAGACATCTCATTCACTTTGTCGTTGACGAATGTAAGTTTTCGTTTTGCAGACATTGAACGAGTCATGTCGTAATTATCGTTGGATAGTTATATAGCACATATTGGCAAACCAAGATGATTCGAGCATTGCAAGTAATAGATCAAAGTTTGAGAAAGTGTTGGTGTTTGTTCGTCGTCGGCGATGATTTCAGGATGAAAGACGGGTGCAGGGTTTCAAACGAGGTTTATGATTTTATTTTGTGCGGAAGCGCAGATTAAGAAAAATGATTTGATAAAGGATTAAAACGATAAATTAATAAATAAGGATAAACACGACCAAAAATCTAGTTAAATGGATGTCTAGCACGACCACATATATTATGATCATGAATATCCAAGGAGAAAGACAAAATCCAAGCTCCCATTTGACGATTTCATTCAGCCTCATCACATACTAACTTGGCTTTTAATTACCACCACAATGTGACCCTTCACTTCAACGCGACTCTTTTAACTATCAATAAATCTGACCCCTCCCTCCACAATATTCACATCCCAAGAGCCGCTCATTATACACAGTTGAAATCATCTGTAAATGGTGAATATATACACATACACGTATACAAGTACATGATCATTATTTAACGTTGCACAACCTAAGATAAACGACCAGCTGTGCGATTCCACAGGACTAGGTCAATTTGTCGGTTCAACAATCTAATGCACCTGCACTGTACGAAACCACATCTGCTGGTGTCATCGAGTGACTAAGGAGGGGTTCCCTCTCACTAGTCCTAACTTTTGTACAGTGACGATCAAAATATATGACCGTTACGGTTATGTCATCGTGTATTTGGCGCCTCAGCCCCTCCTCGAACAACGACAGGTCCTCGTATCTCAGCCCCCTTTTCTTTGCTGCTTCTTGCATTGCTGCTCTCGCTAACCGCTTTGCAATACCCTATTTGGGAAACAATGGTGTTAGTGCTTCTCATTGCAGGTTATAACTTATAATCATCGTCTGAGAACATTCTTACCACTCTCGGGCTCCTGTACACAATATCCACAGCTGTTTGATCGCTTAAGTGCTCCCAAAGGCCATCTGATGCGAGGATCAGAAACAAATCATCCCGCTCCAGCTTTCGTACTGATATTGAAGGCTCTGCGGTTATTACAGCTTTCCGTAAAGAATCTGACGAGCCAAATTGCTTGTACAGGTTGCTAAATTCAGGAAACTTCAAATAAATATCTCCAATGGCTCTTGATACCTATGCAGTCAACCTCTGATTAAGATGTAGATGATAGATAAAAATTGCCAGCATAGCAAACCAATAGTCAACATTAAAAAAAAACAGCACTCTATAAATTAGATTTCTGTTGACATTGTCCTTTCAGATAAGATTAATTTTGGCATCAAAGGACACAAAATGATGCAACCACGAATAGGCTATATAGATTAGAAAATATAAATATCAAAAGATCAAACGAAAGTTAAAGCCAGCTTTTCAAGGATGAAAGGTCAGTACACATCAACAAGTAGTAGAAAAGTAATATGTAATATGTAATATGTATATTACTATAATCAAACATTGGACCTTTGCCCGGAAGGGCTGGTTGTTTCTTATGCAAGCAAATATCAATCGTATCATATAGGAACAAAAACATCATGTCAAGAAAGGATCAAGTCACTGAAGAATAGAATGGGGTTGACAACTTCAAACAGTGTCATGCAGCGAATCGATCTGAGAAAAGAAAGAAATAGAAATAAAGAAATGCTAGATAGGCTCCCTAATCGCATCCAAACACCAACACAAACTATTCTTCAATTCAACCGTTAAGACCGAGTGGAAATTTCAGAGTCTTAACACTAACCAAACAATCCAACAAGGTTATACTAGCTTAGGCACCATAGGGAAAGTAGTGATGATGCAGTGAACTTGTAGAATTGTATTTTGTTGCATCAGTTTCCACCTGATACTTACAAAACACAATATTCAAGAGCTTGCGGTTTATACCTGAATAATTCCTTTGATTCTCCAAAAGCCACGAGTATATACCACTATATGAGAGTCATCTGGGTGGAGAGCCTGAACCTCCTTTCTCACATCCTCGTTTCCAACATTATGATCGGAGGTCAGTCTTTCCGCCACAACTGCAGGAGGAGAGAACATCCCACTCCCATAAACCTTCCGACCAAGCACGGCACGAGAATCACCAATGTTTGCAATGTAAAGATTGTTGCCGGATATAGCAGCGACAAGACAACAAGATCCTGAAAGCGCTATTTTAGGGTTGGTTATACATGTTTTTCTGACCAGTTGGAGGAATTCATGCTCTGTTGTATCAAATGCCTTTCTCAAGACATCTGAAGATAATCCGCCTTGTTCTGATGCGTACTCTGTACAGATGACCACAAAATTGAAGATGAAAAGAAATTTTCACGTGAAGCAGTAAAATGAAAATCCTAATTTCGAGCTTCTGTTAAGTGTTAATTGGAAGCGGCCAGCCATCCGCCACTGAAAATGCCCAATTTGAAAAGCAAAATGACAATGAAGAGGAGAGAAGTTTACTGTGAAGGTAAGAAAAGAAGTTGGAGTTGATAAAACGAGCAGCGTCGGGGCTGCCATGGCCGTCGAAGATGCCGGCGAAGGTAGAGGAGGGAGCGGCGACGACCTGGCCTTGATCTTCAAGCTCGGAATTTGCTTGGACCGCAGCCATGGAGTACTCGCCGAAAGCATGGGAACGCAAATTCGTTTGCCATAGAAGGTCATCTCCTATTGAAGCTCCTGGTCCTCCCCAGCCACTGACGCCGAAGCAGGTCTCCAATGGCTTCCTGCAGAGCTCCATCATCATCTCAACGCAAGCCAGTTCCTCCAACTTACAGAATTTCTCTCTTTCCCCACTACTCTCTCAGGGAACAGAGAGAGGAGGAGGGGTTTTGTGTGGGTTCCGCGCTCATAAATTTATTAAGGGGCCAAAGTGAGATCTGAAGTATTATTAAAATAAATAAATCAAATTATCTGTATCTATATCAAATGACGCCTGCGTATGATAACTGACGATGACGGATAGAGCGAGGGGGCGTCAGAGCTAATTTAACTGACGCGTTGGGTGATTGTACCAATGTAAACGTCTATATTTGTTGGCCTTCATTATTTATATAACTAATATACTTGTTTCATATATTTGTTTTATTTGTGTTGTTTCAATAGTTTGTGTATTTTGTTTTGGTGTTTGTAGTTTGAATTTTACAAGATGTTAGAATGAAATCTAGGTCAATATTTCGAAGGTCTCTAATTTCTCCCCATAAATGGTCGAGACTTTCCTAGGAGCCATCAAAGTTTTTAGTACGGTTCCATAGCCGTTCAAACCCCACTCGTCGACACAACTGCCCGATGGTGGACCAATCATATGGGACGACGTCATCTAATACAACCAATACAACTTCAATCTCCGCCGCTACCCCCAAAAATTACTCTCCCCTCTAACCAAGCTCCCTCGTCATGTTCTACATCCACGGAGGAAGATTCTGCTTCGGAAGTTGATCGGGATGTGGGGGCAATTACGTGACTCTAATTTTGGCCCCACGCTTTATTTACCCAACTTATTTGTTTGTGTAAAGTTTAGGGCAACAATTTCGACGTTTATAAGGATAATTAAGGTCATCTATCTACAAACCTAAAATGAAGTTGTTTGCTATATAATAACGGATTAAGTCGAGAATAATAAAACTTTTTTTATACTTGACTTTTGTCATTGTTTTAGGTGTTTCTTTCTTTTTCTTAAAAAAAAATAAAAATAAACTTTCACGTTTCATTTACATAATCACAATATATTCGATTTAAAAGGTAGATATTCCGTTTTGTTATCTAGATGTTTCAGTACATATTCTATTTATTGTTTGCAAAAATTAAGTAACAAGTTCGTTATTTTAATATTAATTTTGTCACCTGTAAACTGTTTTTTTTAGTTTACAAAGTTTCAGTTTTTGATTTTTTAAATCTAAATAAATTATTAAAAATGTATTTTTTTTAATAAAAAAAGATTACTTTAGGGTATTCTTTTTTACTAAGTATTTCGTTTTTGTATTCTATTTTTTCAATCATAAAATACAGGTAATCTTCTTATCTAAGTATTTCGTTACATTTTACGTTGGTGGTTACAAGAATAAATTTTAGATTCCAAATTTCATTCATCTAATAATTTCGTTTATGTTTATGTTTTTGTTTGTATATTTAACTTTATTTCAGTTTTTGTGTATTTTTGTACAAAATAAAATTTTATATTCCTACTAGTTCAGTGCCCGTGCCAAGCACGGGGTTTTTTTTATATAAAATAATAATATTTACGTTGTTATTAATATGTTTTAAAAATACATATCGATCAACTTTTCGTATGAATAACTTATAACTAATGATAATATATACACAATAACTAATTATAAAATAATTATTATTAACGAAACTAAATTGAAATTTATCAACTATAATTTATTGACCAATTATTAAAGTTTTTTTTAAATCAATATTAACTATCATACACTTTCTTTGGGAATAATATTGATACAAATAGTTATAGATCATCATGAAACCTTAATTAATATTCAAAATAATGTTAAATAGTTTTTCTTTTAAATGCCTTAATTCTTATTATGTATATATTAGACTTAATTTTAGATTAAGATTTTCACAATTTTATTATCATTATATTTTTTAAGTTTTATTTATTATAATTAAACAAAGCACTTTGTCAAAATTAGTGTTCATATAAGTAATGGGCCTTAACACATTTTAAAACCTGTGTGAGAAACTTTATTATTGGGCCTGAAATTGGGCTTTAAAAATTTTGAAATTATTACACCAAATGTGTGGTAAGATAGTTTGTTGTCTTCAAGCTGGAAGTATGGCAACCCTACCTCAGCAACCTTTAGGAAATGAGAATGTTAAACCACCGAACCTCATTCATCAATCTACAATTGGTGTTTTTTGAATCGATTACTCCTCTGCAAGATTATTCGCCGATATCCAATTGATAGTAGAAGGCTGTGCAGAGTGTTTAAGCTGATTCAATGGAGCTTCGAAAATCATTTATCCAGTTAAAGCTAAGTTTCTATCCCTGATTCATTTATCGATTGTGTCCATTTCTAATGTATGAGATTTTGGCTGATATCCAATTGATAGTCGAAGGCCGTGCAGAGTATTTAAGCAGATTCAATGGAGCTTCGATAGCCATTTATCCAGTTAAAGCTAAGTTTCTATCTCTGATTCATTTATCGATTGTGTCAATTTCTACTGCAAATTGATTAGTTATTCCTCCAAAACTCAGTCAAATTTTTTTACGTATAGTACACATCTATGGAGCGAATTGATACTGATCGAGTGGAGCTTCGATTACAATTTCTACAGTATAAGGTAATGCATCTGTATTAAATTGATTTCTTGATTAGGTCATTTTGGGTACCAATTGACTAATTTTTTCTGTATACATCATACCAAAATTTTTAAAAATAGTTCAAAGTTGTGGAGAACCTTCGAGCTGATTCAATGGATATTCGACTTTTAATTTCTACAATAAAAGGTAATGTTTCTTTTTCTGGAATATTAATGAATGATCTGTGTATGTTAGCTGTATAAAATTGCAGCTTGGTCACTTATGTGTACCATTGTAGAATAAGACTTATTTTTCTGAAATATTCGTAGTGAATGATAGGACTTAGTGTGATACTTGGTTTGTGGCCTACTTAGATTGGAGAAAAGTACTACCAATACACACAGTTTACATAGATTTTAATAGTGGATGAAAATTGTCTAATATGGAATATAGGTTATGATCCTGCTTATATTTAAATATAAGATATAAATGTTGTTGTTGTTCAATTTGTCTTTGAGCATTATATATGTTTTTTCATAGGAGATATCATATAGATAAATCATTTATCATGTTTGCACATATCCTTAGTTTGGAATTATTTTCTTAAGCTAATTAGATCAATTCACATGGTAGTCTCAACTTATAAACTAATGGTAATATTTTAAATGATATAGTTAAAACAAAATGAATTGACAACAAAATACACAACATAAAACTCTTACTTGGTACACAATACGGTTCATAAACGATACATAAAATGAAAAGTACATAACATTACCTGCATGATCAGTAGGGACATTAAACACAATACAACAACATAATCAAGATAATTTAAATACACCATTAGGATGTAGATTCCCGACAGAAGTAGAACACTCTTTCACACCAATATTGAACATCCTTGTCCATTGGATTCTTACGATAGGGGGCCCAAAAGAAAATTTTCTACATAAAGAAGAGGTAAACACAGAACATATTAGGTCATATAGTTTAAGAATTATAAAAACTTTTAGTTGAAACTTACTAACCTTGACATTTTCATCGAACCAAGCATCAGGAACCTTTATTTCACCTGTAATAGGATCAGGCTTAGAACCAGATGAATGCACAATGTTCCTCCACCTCCTTAGTTCAGCTCTCAATGCAAGAAGCTTATTATGGAGCTTGTTTTCACTAAGCATGAAGCCGGTTCTACTGTGAAATTGAGTTGAAATTTCCTTCCAATCATATTCACCACGAGGCAAGTTCTTTGTTTCGTTGCAATGAGCACATAATTGTAACAAAACAATGAATTTCTCCTTATTCCATGAAAAGTTTGGAGGGAGCTCAGTATGATCTGGACGATAGTAGTCCATTTCGAAGAGATTGAATTTTTAGATGAATGAATACATCTAGTATGGTGGATTTTATAGTGTCTTTTTGATATGATATACCATCATTAATAAAAAAGTTAATAAAGTTTTTTATACTTTATATTATTCAACATGTGAACCTTTTTGTGTGGTTTACAACTTTTTTTACTTTCTGATTGAATGTTTTGTCCTGTATTAGACAATGTATCTACTCTACAAATTCCCCCCCTATTTTTTGGTCACGTGAACCACTGATTATTTATTTCTTTTTTTATATAACTTTGCTTTTCCTGTTTATCATGTGAGTGGTTTTGTTTGTTTCCATTATTCTATCACATATTTTAATTTTATGCTTGTAACCCTATGGGAACCTAATGTTAGCCTTTTTTGTTTTTTTATTATCATAAACCTCATTTATATTTCCAAAAAAAAAATCCCTTGGAACCATATTTTTGACTGAATATCTGCCACAATATTTTGTATTTCTGTTGTTTTTAAAAAAGAGGTATAAATAGTACAAGTTGTTTCTTTATTGAGGATCATTATAATGGTTATTTCTTCTACAAAATATTGTAAATTTCTAGATAGTAACTCTGCTGTGTAACATGTGAACCAATTCTATGTCTTATTGGCTTGTCATATTAGTCAGAGAATCTTCCTACCTATAGTGTGAACGTTTTTTACACCCTTACTGTACTATATTTCATAGTTATCTAAACAGAACCCCATGTGAACCAATGAATTGGGTTTAATATGTCTTCATTTAGATAGACTAAAGGCAATTTATTTCCATTTGATAAACTTAATAACATTAAGTAGTTTAGTTTTCACTTATTTCATAACGTCCATTCACCATAACACTAAATATGAAATTGAAAATTGAAGCAACACAATAAGATGATCAAGAATGTCTAAAAAGCATGTGGAGCCCTTGAATACTATCACTGAATGTTTTCATCTTCGTTTCAGGAACTGCAACCCTTGCATGTGTAATGGGAGCGGAAGTCTGGACATAAGACTAATAGAGGAAGGTTGCTAGCACTGCAATGGAGATCAATCTATGGATAGTAATGCACGCACCACAAGGTAACATAACTGCATAATTTCCAAACATAGTGATTAATGAAATGTGAAACACATTTACAACATTGCTATAAATTTTTATGAGAAACGATATATATGCTGGTATCATTCTTAATAATAATTTAATATTATCAATTATTCAATCATGTAACATGTAAAATAATATCAAAATAAGTTATGTGATATATGAATATAATATTATACATTGTCTGCACTTAATAATGTTCTAACTTAACATACTTAACCTGAATTATGGAATATTACTATAACAAATTAATATAATTTTTTAATTTACACATATACGATCATACATTATTTGTATCTTTTTGATAGTGTGTAACCTGATAGTTTGATTGTCTTATATATATCTCAATTACATTGGATAAATTAAAACAATGTAATTATAAGCATTATATAAACAAATTCTAATGAATATATCACCTTTGTCGGGTACCAGCAGTGTATAATGTTCAACTTTAAAATAATCCAGTGGCTGAATTTAAAAAATCTGCGAATAAAATTTCTTTGTTAGTTTTACAATAATATATACACTAAATTGTAAATAACATATATACATGTTTTTTAACATGCTAAAAGGTTTAACAATAACTATTAAACTTTACTATGTTTTGTAACATCATTATGTCAACTATAAAAATGTAAGGTTAGCCAACTTACAATAGATAATACGCCATAAAAAAATAAGTTAGTGATTTCTACAGTATATATAAGTATAATTTAAAATAGAATTAATCTATATAAACAAATAATATAAAAGGTTTTAGAATACCTTAATTGACATTCTTGAAAACCTCTCTGTATACTACATTTGTGGTAGTATCTTGGGCTTCACCTTTATCATCACATATCAAAATCTTCAAACCATCTCTACTTGTCACTCTAGAAATTGCAACATAAAGTTGTCCATGACTAAAAACTGGTCTTGGTAGGTATAAACCAACATGCGAGAGAGATTGTCCCTGGCTTTTATTGATTGTCATTGCAAAACATACCATTAAGGGAAATTGCCTCCTTTGGAATTTAAAAGGGAATTTAGAGTCTGAAGGGGAGAGGAGAGTGCGAGGAATAAACACTTTTTTACCAATACTAATGCCGGTGATGATATCTGCCTCAATAATATGTTGACCAAGTTTAGTGACTATCAATCTAGTCCCATTGCACAGTCCGGCAGATTGATCAATATTGCGCATTAGCATAACAGGAACACCGACTTTCAATGTCAGAACATGGTTTGGAAATCCAGAGCATTTGATGCCATTCAGAAAGTCTAGTGAAAATATCGATTCATCAAATGATGAGCCACCTTCTGTTGGACAAATAGTGTCAGAACTGAAGTACACAGTTTCCTCTCCTGGGATAGAAGCCAAAATGTGAGCATTAACCTTGTCAACAATATCATTTGTTGGTGCTAGAATTGCTCTATTTTGAAAGTAGCTTGGTGGAGGTAGACCAGTAGACAACATGGGGTAGGTGGAGTGAATAATAGAACTAAGTGGATCGTCTACATCTTTGACTAATAAATCTGAAGGAATATCCACGATTGAATCAAAATTGACAACACTACCTTCTTCTCCATCCCCAATCCTTAGAATCCATTCTGAAAATTCCTTAGTTCTTTTTGCTTCTAATTCATTACAACCAGGCAATATCCTCATATTTTTTGTGAGCTTAAGGACCTTACAATACTTCCACAAATAAGAAGCATTTATTGCTGCAAACAAAATCTCTTCTCTAATGCCACCTGGAACCACGGGTAAAATCTGCCTAAAATCACCACCAAACACAATAACTTTACCTCCAAAAGGTAGATAAGACTTAGACGGTGAATAGCAACGCATAACATCTCTAAGGCTTTTGTCCAAGGCTTCGAAGCAATGCTTATTGACCATAGGAGCTTCATCCCATATTATTAGCTTAGTCATAGCTAACAACTCAGCCAAATCTGTTCCTGCACGGATATTGCATAAAGAATTCTCATCCACATTAATAGGTATAGCAAACCTCGAGTGTGCAGTTCTACCACCTGGAAACAATAAAGCTGCATTCCCACTGGATGCAACTGTGATGACAATGTCCCCCTTTGATCTTATTCCAGCAGATAGAGCTCTCCAAATATATGTCTTTTCAGTCCCCCCATATCCATATAAGAAGAATACACCACCAGTGTCGCTTGAGACAGAGTTTATAATTTCGTTATAAACTCCTCTTTGTTCATCAGTAAATTTGTCGATTAGGGACTCATGTTGTCTTGAAAGTTCTTCTCTATCATAATCAAGTTCATCTTCAATGAGCTTGTTTTGATTTCTTGAAATCAAAGCTTCGTCTGGCAATGGCATCGATCGATAACTCTTTAAGGTTGCACCGTTTTTCTGCATCAACTTCTCTAATTCAGCAAGGACGTACTGTTGCAGAATATCGTCCGAGAGAATTAAATCTGTATGAAAAAAAATAGAAATTTAATATGATGTAAAGTACTCAAGGTTGATTAATTAAAGTTGTATGAATTATATAAATTCAACTAACCCTTATTACAATGCCTCCTTCTTTGAGAAGCAAGTATGTCATCCGATAACAACTTCCATGTTTCAGTCCATACAAAATATGGCCTGGACATACTTCCTGACAACAATAACATGACAAACAATCTTCTTAAGAAGCGTGCTGTTCCCCATTGGCTTGCTTCTCGAATGCCATCTACATATTCTGTTTCATCCTCTAGGAGACCTAGAGCATAACATGCTTCTCTGAATGTTAAATAAACCTTACCATCGGCTGTACGTATATCTTCGAAGCAAGTTGCCCCTTTGACTGTAACACCCCGAATCCGCGGGACTCGGGATGTTACGGGTTGGGACCTCACAATGGGTCCCGACCCTTAGCTTGACAACAATTTCACCGGATCTTGCAACAAGGCACAAATATAGGCCAAAACCGAAATACATTTTATGCAATGTAAGAAAACCCAAAAGAAAACAAACAACGGACTTCAGCCGAAAACAACTACAAAGACCAAACGCCATACATGCGGCATACAATAATACAATATACAAAACTCCAAGCATGACTCTAAACAAAACCCTTTCCTAAAATGTACGGACCCCGGCTGCCCACCCTTCCGGATCTCTCGGCCGCATTCCTAACCTGCAAGAAAATCTACAACAATCGGTATAAAACCGTTAGCTATATTCAAAGCATTAGAATCAAGGTGAAAGGCACAAACACAAGTAAATCAACATAACACACATTATACATCAAATCACACAAGTCCGGTTTATTATCTTTTTATTATTAAGTCGTATCCCTTCTAATTCAACTTCTTTTGTGACACGAGAATCTCCCGAAACTCGCCTCGGTCCCCACTTACCGCATGGAACGGTGGATGCCTCCGACCGTCTAACCACACGGGCTAGTCGCCAAGAACCTCCTAGCTCTACGCAAGAGCTAAGCAGTGATGTCACCGCCCGTTATCATACACTTGGGCCAAATAATATAAAGGTCGGTGGTCCTATTTCCGGTTTAGTTATAAATAATAAAGAATAAACACACACCACCAAACACACATCAATGCTAATACAAGGAATACGAGCTAAGTAAGTCCGGAGACTTACCTCGTCACCACACTCAACTCACAACACTCTCACTTCCTTAGGGAGGAAACCCGTAACCTGCTCACAAGAAGATAACTATATCAACAACCCACTCACAATAGAGGTCTTAGACTTCTATACAAATGATCTATGCAAGACCATTTGACTCTCAATTCTAGGACCGCATCCTAGAATCCCTCATGCTCACATCACACTCAACACAAGCTAGAAGTCCTAAGACTTTTAAACCCTCGGATCTCGCAAGATCATAACTCACCACGCAACTAGGATAAGCCAAACCTAAACTCCAAAATCCCACAAGATCATACAACCCCACCTCGAGCCTTAAACGCTCACAAGATCAACCATATAACTTAAAGTCTTATAATAACCTCACAAGATAACCAATACCTCAAACTTAGAATCAACATCAAACCATCAAACAATATCAAATCCTCGAAACTCACCTAAGGTTCAAAGCCACTACTTGGCATTAACTCTAAGTTATGCTAGATCCATCCTAGCATGATGTTAAAACTAAACATAACTAGATCGAGGGAAAAGAATACTCACACGACGTCAAAAGACGGAAGTCGTTCAACGGATGTCGACTTGGACTCGTTAGGCCTTTATCGGGGCGCTTCCGAACCTAGCACCAAACTAAACAAATTTAGCTTATAAGCTAAATTTGAACGGAATAAAGAAAATATATATACTCTAAGGAAAACCCGACTTTTAAACCCAAGTTAAAACCGTAAATATAAATTTCGGACAATTTGTATAACATCATAAACCCAAGGTAAAACTCGTTTTCGAAGCCAACATTAAAATCCCATAATTTAATCTTTGAGTCATAACCCGAAATTAATCCATCAAAGGCATAATATATATTGTATATAAATATAAGAATATCCCGGCAATTAAAATCCAATGTTAAAACCCGCTAACACATTTTTCGGGGCAATTTATACACTTATATCACCATGGGCATTTTCAGAAAATAAAACTTTGGGCCAGAGCTGTAATTAAGTTCCTGCAGGGGCATAAATATCAAATTCGAGAAACTATGGGTCCAAAACTGAGATTATAAAGAATAAGGGTCCATTCCGTAATTATACCAAAAATAAGGGCCCCCACTTTGAATTTGAAGAAGGGTTTCATTAACCCTATCGATGAAGGTGCAGGGCTGGGGAAGCAGATGTCAGGGCGGCAATGTAGCTGGCCGTCGGTGGGATCCGGCGGCTCCCTCTAGGCTGCAAGCGTGGAGCGACCCCAGGCGATGCTTCTCCGACATTAGGTCTTCTTCGGCGACAACGGATCCGGTGAGTCTCGCAAGGAGGAGCGGAGAAGAAAGATGCACAGAGGCGTCTCCGGCGGGCTTCGACGGAGGCGGAAGAGGGTTGACCGCATAGGACTCCGGCAACACAAGCGAGGTGATGGCGAGGGAAGCGGTAGACCTCTCCGGCGACGGTGGTGGCAACTCAGTAGCCAAGGGAGGATACGCAGGGCAGAGGAGGCGGCAAGGTAGTGTAGCGGTTACTCCGGCGGCACTGGCGTGGCTCCGGCGAGGCGAATGCGCTAGCGACGTCTCCCTCGTGGTTGCTCAGAGGAAGGTTTGAGGTAGCTGCTCGTTGTTGCTTATTGCAGCGTGGGCAGAGCTGGAGAAGAAGATAGGAGAGAGTTAGAGGGACGAGAGGCTCAGGGGAGGTGAGTAGGGGGATGAGGGTGAGAGTAGACTCGAGTATGAAGGGGAAATCAGAAAGGGAGGGTGTGGGGCTGTGCAAAAACAGAGAGGAAGAGATACACTGCGGATATGGGAAACAAAAGGAATGAGAGGGAAGCAAAGGTAGCGTGAGAGAGATTACGTGACAGATAGCTGGGTGATGGAAGCCAAGAGTCGGTGCAGGCCATCAGCCAAGAAGGGTTGCCATTGGTGCTAGCCTGAGCGGGAAAGGCAGGGACAAAATCCCTCACAAGAAAAAAAAATAAAAGAGAAAAAAAAATAATAATAGTAATAATATTAAAATAGAGAATCGGTAATCAATAAACTTGATCAAAACATTCGGAAGGAGATTTTTGAATCGGAAAGCTTCCGAACTTTTTCGTAAAACAAAATACGGAATATATATAAATATAAAATATAAACTCATAAAATTTAATTTATGACATGAAAATACTCGTAATAATATTTAAGCCACTAAAATAACGGTAAGAGCCGAAAAAATAAATATCTTAAATGCGCCAAAAATTTGGGGCGTTACATTAGATCCCCCTAAAAACAAGTTTCGTCCCGAAACTTGCAATATGTCAAACTTCTTGGTTCCTAAGGCCGAGGTATGAACTCTCATACTAAGAAGGCTTAGACTTTCTAATCTACACATATAAACTACTCGAACTACCACTAGATGTATCAAATCATATAGCACATTCCCACACGGGGCAAAACTTCATATAACTTCACACATGCACATAACTCAACCAAGAGAAGAACTAGGTCTAACCCGACGTTTCTATCGATGCTACTAAATCCGTGTAAAACCCAACCAAAGATGCTATCATTTGTCTCCTAAGTAGCCTCATCGGCTCTACGACGCCACTAACTCATCAAGACTGCAAAGCTTCTCGAGTCATAAATGTACTTCTTAGATTCATACACATTAAACACCGGGTGAACACTCTCTACTCTTGGCGGCAACACCAACTTGTAAGTCACTTCTCCAACTCGCGCTAAGATCTCAAAAAGGTCAATATATCGGAACTTAGCTTCCTTCTCGGTTTCGATGCAGCATCTCCCTTATTTTCCCTTTGATTTCCATATGAAAGAAGATCGAACTTCCAATTTTACACTGTTGGCTTTGGTTCTTGTCAAACCAAACTTCAATGTTCCATTTCATCAATTCTTGTTGCAAGCTCTAAGGAGTGAAGGAATTGCTTTACTTCACACCACTTCTACTAACGAGACATGTATGTTATCACTCATACATCTTTCCTCAATACACAATCGAGACCTTGTCTTGGAGAACCACTTGTACACTTCAAACCCATCATACCTCGAGGCAATTTCATAACAGTTTCACCAATGAATCTCCTCTTAACTCTCAACAACTCCATTGTAAATTTTCGTCCCACTCAATACTTCGTTGAAATCCGGAGTAGGTTATCCATAGATGGTGTTACTTGGAGAATCTCTGCACAAATCCGGTAATGATCGACACAACCAAGAAAACTTGTAACTTCTTTCACATCCTTCCGGGGTTGTCATCCCGAGACAACTTGTCATAAAACTTCTCTCTTCTTCAAGAGTAGACCAAAATATCTTATCTGGGGCATTGGTAAGCTCATATGGAATCTCCATAACTCGTAGTGATCATGGTTCGTCCAGAATGCCGTATTTGCAATATCCCAATCTCGAATTCTCAGTTTGTGACAAATAGACTTCAAATCATTCTCATAAGAGACTATTGACTCTTGTAACCAATCGAGTAGATCATCCATTCGTTGTAAAGAATACTTGTTCTTCGACTGACGGTAATCGATGTTTAATTTGGAGAGAACTGTTTGTCTTTTTCACAACAATTTTGGTGTTCTCATAAAAACTTCAAATCAAGAGTTTAAGATATATTTCAAGATAAACCTCAAATCAAGAGTTCAAGATAACTTCTGGTATTCTCTATGGTAGTGCATTGGTTCTAATGAACCTTTATTAACAAGTCCTTGCAATTGCTCCTTTGATTGCATCCTCAATTCGAGTATCCTTACGGGTATCATTTATTGATGTCTTTTGTACAACACCTTAGAAATGGGAGTTGAGCTCAAATCAATCTTAGAGGTAAAATTCACATTCGGATGCATTGAAATCCGTTCTATCCCGGGTTCCATCTTTTCTCTACCCATCTCGTATCGTAATGGCTGACACAACCTAGTCCTAACACTTGACAAGTGGTCCACCCCGACCGGTGGGGTTGATGTCCTTCAACGCGTGTATTGTTCCTTCTGTAGCTACAATGTTGGTCATCTTCTTTCAAAGATCCTTCATCTACTGACCTCGAAAGACTTGCTTGAGTCTTCTGACTCTTGAGGCCTTGGTTAAGCAATTTTTCTACTTAATCCCCCTTTTCACTTTGAAGAAATGGTGAAATAATCTTTCCTGATCTCGCACATATGTTCAATCATGAAGGCCCTAACTACAGGACTTAATCACTCCTTATAATAAATCGATCTTATCTTCTTGGTGTTCTATGATACTGCCAAAATATGGGAGGAACTCTTCGTATTACACCTGAGCTTACACGGTAGACATCCTTTTTCAAGTAGGTGTAGAAATCATACTTCACTTCTTTTTGCGTCGTCCGTTCGACAACAGAGGTTTTGAATCCTCGATCTTTCATATACTTCTCGTACCTCCCATGCTGACATGAAACTTCAAAACTTCGGTCTTCTCTAACTCTTGTTGGTCACCTTATGTATCTCTTGATATTTCATGAACAACTTCACAACCGTATTAGTATGCCTTGTGACGAACGCTAGGCTAATAACCCCCTACCAACATCACTGAAGTATCCAACTCATAACTTCACCAAGCATTAACATCATAACTCTAAGCTTGTTGCGTTGCCCTAATCTAGATTCCTCGTTTCACGTCATAGCCACTATGGCTTCGCCATGCGAATCACAAAACCTTGACTTAGTTGGGCTCACGAAAACATGACATCTATAACCTTAGAACAAACATATCATGCCTCCCCTTATATATATTCCCCCTTTATGCACAATAACCATAGAAGACTCACCTTTCTCTTCATCTTTCCAGTCCCCTTTACCCTGATCCTTGTCTTTCCTCCAAATGAAGAACCCATGACCTACGAAGGTCACATCAGATCGTTACAATCCCTCCCCACAAGGTACGCTACCAACACTTGCTAAAAACGATAAATTTGCTACATGATTAAGATTTTTGCACTTCCCTTGATATACCACTTTACTGCCGACATTCAACCACCACGAATATTCCACGTTCTTGCTCCCCTTCTTCATGATCCCAAATCCCGGGTTACTCCTCCCATCTACAGTCACCAGTACACAACCCACACATGTACATTCTCGATGGTCACCGATTAACACATTACTGACCCTTTCCAAGATCAACGACTTACCATTCTGCTACACTTTCCATGTTACCATTTTCATGAAGGCTACCCTCCTCGGGGTAGTCTACCTTGAACTCCGTTAGTCCCCTCTTCATTCTACGCTTCCTTTCCTTATAAGGTAACCAAATCTTCTTGGCCTTGTTGTTTCGTCTAACTCCCTTTCATAGGCTTAACCATTATTCCATGTTGTCCTTCAAGTACACCTTCCCAAATATTATAGCCCTAGCTAGCATCCACTCGCGTTCCTCTTGGTTGGTATCTTAAGTCTCTCGATCAAAGCTCTTCGTTTCGTCTTTCATCTTCTTGGGTCATCATTTATACACACTTCCTCCTTCTTGGCGTTTCTTAGTCTTAACATCATAATGAAAATTGGTCAACTCCACGTGAATCCTCGTCATGCCCTTCTTCTCATAACTCTAATAATGCTGAAACTTTACTTTTTGGTACCTCGTAAGCTTAACTTACAGTGTCTTAAATCTTTAGCAAATGGTTCGATCACTCTACTCGTCTTGACTCAATTGCTTAGGAGCGTCTAAAGAAGACTTCACATCTTAATGCAATGTCACCTTTAACCTTGCTAGAATGTATCCCTCTCCCCCTCGATTTGCATCTTTAGTTGTCCGTGCGTCTTCTTGAAGAACTTAAGTTTGTTACCTCTTATAGGTCTTGATGTCTTTCTATCATGGATTCTTTAGAACCGCTTCTACACTTTAATGTTGCTCCCCTTTCTTGTATTGCTCCCATCTTGATCCCCCTTAAGTCGTCTCGAGTTTTCTTTTACTTGGTTGCCCTTTGTTTACATCATCTTTACTCCTCCTCTTTGACATCCTCTAAAGGAGCACAAGAACTCCAAGGCGTTCGCCCGGACGTAGCTCTCAACTCGATACTTGAGCATATTCGTCCTCGTATGTACACTATCCTAAGTCAAACGACGTTGTCTTAAAGGTGATGATGTCATACTATCATCTTATCTACTAGGTCTCATATCTCTATATGCTACTATATATCATAAGAATCCGTATACATAACTATATAAGTCCTAAGTCCATATTACTACTAATATCATGCATTCGGCATTCCATTACAACAATACAAGGTCCAAAACATATAATCTTTCACATATACAACTATACACATAAATCATGTCCATCATGCAACTAAAATCCACAAAGATACACATCAATTCCATCATGCATAACAACAAACCTCATATACATATCTATATATACATATATATACATATCAAAATCCAATAAACTAAGCTGCCGGGATCTGCGGAAGGAGTGGTGGTCCGTACATTCTACCCCGACTCATGCATGAAATTTTAAAAACGAAAAGTCAGAACCCGTGTGGGTTCTGTTTATTCCTCATTCGGCCTTTAGAAGATTGCGAGTGCCATTGTTGTCAACCTGGCTCTGATACCACTTTTGTAACACCCCGAATCCGCGGGACTCGGGATGTTACGGGTTGGGACCTCACAATGGGTCCCGACCCTTAGCTTGACAACAATTTCACCGGATCTTGCAACAAGGCACAAATATAGGCCAAAACCGAAATACATTTTATGCAATGTAAGAAAACCCAAAAGAAAACAAACAACGGACTTCAGCCGAAAACAACTACAAAGACCAAACGCCATACATGCGGCATACAATAATACAATATACAAAACTCCAAGCATGACTCTAAACAAAACCCTTTCCTAAAATGTACGGACCCCGGCTGCCCACCCTTCCGGATCTCTCGGCCGCATTCCTAACCTGCAAGACAATCTACAACAATCGGTATAAAACCGTTAGCTATATTCAAAGCATTAGAATCAAGGTGAAAGGCACAAACACAAGTAAATCAACATAACACACATTATACATCAAATCACACAAGTCCGGTTTATTATCTTTTTATTATTAAGTCGTATCCCTTCTAATTCAACTTCTTTTGTGACACGAGAATCTCCCGAAACTCGCCTCGGTCCCCACTTACCGCATGGAACGGTGGATGCCTCCGACCGTCTAACCACACGGGCTAGTCGCCAAGAACCTCCTAGCTCTACGCAAGAGCTAAGCAGTGATGTCACCGCCCGTTATCATACACTTGGGCCAAATAATATAAAGGTCGGTGGTCCTATTTCCGGTTTAGTTATAAATAATAAAGAATAAACACACACCACCAAACACACATCAATGCTAATACAAGGAATACGAGCTAAGTAAGTCCGGAGACTTACCTCGTCACCACACTCAACTCACAACACTCTCACTTCCTTAGGGAGGAAACCCGTAACCTGCTCACAAGAAGATAACTATATCAACAACAACCCACTCACAATAGAGGTCTTAGACTTCTATACAAATGATCTATGCAAGACCATTTGACTCTCAATTCTAGGACCGCATCCTAGAATCCCTCATGCTCACATCACACTCAACACAAGCTAGAAGTCCTAAGACTTTTAAACCCTCGGATCTCGCAAGATCATAACTCACCACGCAACTAGGATAAGCCAAACCTAAACTCCAAAATCCCACAAGATCATACAATCCCACCTCGAGCCTTAAACGCTCACAAGATCAACCATATAACTTAAAGTCTTATAATAACCTCACAAGATAACCAATACCTCAAACTTAGAATCAACATCAAACCATCAAACAATATCAAATCCTCGAAACTCACCTAAGGTTCAAAGCCACTACTTGGCATTAACTCTAAGTTATGCTAGATCCATCCTAGCATGATGTTAAAACTAAACATAACTAGATCGAGGGAAAAGAATACTCACACGACGTCAAAAGACGGAAGTCGTTCAACGGATGTCGACTTGGACTCGTTAGGCCTTTATCGGGGCGCTTCCGAACCTAGCACCAAACTAAACAAATTTAGCTTATAAGCTAAATTTGAACGGAATAAAGAAAATATATATACTCTAAGGAAAACCCGACTTTTAAACCCAAGTTAAAACCGTAAATATAAATTTCGGACAATTTGTATAACATCATAAACCCAAGGTAAAACTCGTTTTCGAAGCCAACATTAAAATCCCATAATTTAATCTTTGAGTCATAACCCGAAATTAATCCATCAAAGGCATAATATATATTGTATATAAATATAAGAATATCCCGGCAATTAAAATCCAATGTTAAAACCCGCTAACACATTTTTCGGGGCAATTTATACACTTATATCACCATGGGCATTTTCAGAAAATAAAACTTTGGGCCAGAGCTGTAATTAAGTTCCTGCAGGGGCATAAATATCAAATTCGAGAAACTATGGGTCCAAAACTGAGATTATAAAGAATAAGGGTCCATTCCGTAATTATACCAAAAATAAGGGCCCCCACTTTGAATTTGAAGAAGGGTTTCATTAACCCTATCGATGAAGGTGCAGGGCTGGGGAAGCAGATGTCAGGGCGGCAATGTAGCTGGCCGTCGGTGGGATCCGGCGGCTCCCTCTAGGCTGCAAGCGTGGAGCGACCCCAGGCGATGCTTCTCCGACATTAGGTCTTCTTCGGCGACAACGGATCCGGTGAGTCTCGCAAGGAGGAGCGGAGAAGAAAGATGCACAGAGGCGTCTCCGGCGGGCTTCGACGGAGGCGGAAGAGGGTTGACCGCATAGGACTCCGGCAACACAAGCGAGGTGATGGCGAGGGAAGCGGTAGACCTCTCCGGCGACGGTGGTGGCAACTCAGTAGCCAAGGGAGGATACGCAGGGCAGAGGAGGCGGCAAGGTAGTGTAGCGGTTACTCCGGCGGCACTGGCGTGGCTCCGGCGAGGCGAATGCGCTAGCGACGTCTCCCTCGTGGTTGCTCAGAGGAAGGTTTGAGGTAGCTGCTCGTTGTTGCTTATTGCAGCGTGGGCAGAGCTGGAGAAGAAGATAGGAGAGAGTTAGAGGGACGAGAGGCTCAGGGGAGGTGAGTAGGGGGATGAGGGTGAGAGTAGACTCGAGTATGAAGGGGAAATCAGAAAGGGAGGGTGTGGGGCTGTGCAAAAACAGAGAGGAAGAGATACACTGCGGATATGGGAAACAAAAGGAATGAGAGGGAAGCAAAGGTAGCGTGAGAGAGATTACGTGACAGATAGCTGGGTGATGGAAGCCAAGAGTCGGTGCAGGCCATCAGCCAAGAAGGGTTGCCATTGGTGCTAGCCTGAGCGGGAAAGGCAGGGACAAAATCCCTCACAAGAAAAAAAAATACAAGAGAAAAAAAAAATAATAATAGTAATAATATTAAAATAGAGAATCGGTAATCAATAAACTTGATCAAAACATTCGGAAGGAGATTTTTGAATCGGAAAGCTTCCGAACTTTTTCGTAAAACAAAATACGGAATATATATAAATATAAAATATAAACTCATAAAATTTAATTTATGACATGAAAATACTCGTAATAATATTTAAGCCACTAAAATAACGGTAAGAGCCGAAAAAATAAATATCTTAAATGCGCCAAAAATTTGGGGCGTTACATTGACATGGTTTAACAAAATTCGCAAGTAGTATCTTTCTCCACCACTTGGACTAACATAGTAAATTCTTCCAACTGTTGTTAGTTCAACTACTTTGCAATTTCTGCGTACCTTTCTTTCGGACCACTTTTTATTTGACTTCTTCCAAACATACCTCGACGGAAAATCAGAATATGTCAATTGTCTAGCATTTGGATTTTTCTTGTTGGTTTCCATCCAAGCTAAAAACATAGAATTTTTAGCCTTGTCCTTGCTGACAACTGCCTCTATATGGTCGTCCTCATCATACACTACGTTTTGCTCATTTGGAAGATGAAAACTTAACCTCGTCACAGAAGGAAACCGATAGTGAATACCAAACTTAAAAACACGCCATGATGCTTCACTTGCTGATATATATCGGCAATTCTCGTAATCATTTATCTCATTTCTGGCGTTATCTTTGCCAACTGTTGAATTTCCATCATCAAATATAACTGATACACGATCACTGCCCTTGTTGATATATTTGAACAAATACTTGATAGATTCAGATTGATTACACCATTCAACATTTATATGGGCATTATATTTGAGAAGAAGATATGGGTTATGGGGAACTACAAACCTGTTGTCTAAATCAAAACCACCTTTGTTTACAGACCTTCCATCCATTCTTCTTCTGTAATGTGGAAACCCATCTTCCGCAATGATTGTATCATTGTTAAATTTCATGGGGAAATATTTGCTGCACTTTGACCCTTTCATACAAGCACATTTTGTATTCATGGTTCCACACGGGCCGTGCATCATAAATTGTTTAACAACTTCATGTAGTTTTGGATCAATATCTTCATCTGGAATTTCTGCACAAATAATACGATCAATATCCTCAGCAGTTTTGCATTTGTTGTCTCGATGAAGAAAGACAAGGATGTGAGCATGTGGAAGTCCCCTCTTCTGGAATTCAATAGTATATATGACTGCAAAAACAGTTTTAAGATTAGTGTCTTAAAAATAATAACAATCTTATAACTATATAAATGTCAAAAAATAAAGAAATTAAATACAAAAAATATTATTAACATACCGGACACAACTTTGCCAAAGATGTTGTTAACTTTAATGTCGTGGATCATTTCATCCAACTTCATTTTAAAAACACGACTAATAATATCAGGCCGGTCATCTGGAGTAAGACTCTTATTTTGAACATATCTAACAATTTCCGGCCATTTGGAGTTACATGTGAAAGTAATGAATAGATCTGGATAACCAAGACTTTTGCATATTGCCATTGCATCTTGGTAATTCTGAATCATATATCTTGCACCACCTGTAAATGTAGAAGGTAAAACCATTCTTTTACCATTAGAAGACCCTTGGGTGTTGCCCCGACCAACTGCATCAGTCAAGTTGCTATATAAGTCAGATCTCAGCTTGGACTGATTGTTCCTTAAATAGTTTAACCTTTGGGACTCAATCATGGTATACATATCAACCAAAAATTGTTGGAACAATCTTTTTGATAACAACAGAGTTTGAGCTTCTCCTTTCCTATCTTGCAGCCGAAATGATGCGAACTCACGCAAACTCAAACGAACCCTTTTTCTAGGATCTCCGTTCCCATCATCTCTTAACAAAATATCAACTCTATAACCATCTTCACCGTAGGGAAATAAGAGTGGATATTGAAGAGGGAGAAAGGAGGGGTGTAACTCAGTAATCCTACACAATTTTCCATCATGCTTCTCTAATACAATATCTCGAGGATTCATTGTACTTTCTTGGTCACCAACTAATATAGCAGCCACTTCTGATGTTGTAGGAAGATTGTATCTTCTAGCATCGGTTTCTCTTGTAGCTTTCAGCGTTATTTTCATATCTGCATTAGGGTTGGCTTTTAACTGATCTTTAGCAATTCGGAAAACCTTTGCAAGGGGATTGTGTTGATCAATCATGATTTTCAAATCTGACACTAATGTTCGGTCAAAATTTCCTGTTTTACTGCAAAGCATTATAATTACAATATCAAACAGGTTTATAATATGTTATATAATAAAATTTGCCTTCACTATTTTATATGATCATATATTACAAACTTAAAAACATTACACATACCTGAATGGTCTAAGTCGATTTGATTCTTCATCCCCAGTATCAATGATATACATTTGACTATAAGCTGGTTGACATCCTTCGTTTGGTAACAAACTTCCAATCAAATGGTTATTTTGACCTTGAATTCGAAAGGCAGATGGCCCCCAACCTTCTTGAACATTACAGACTTTGCCTCCCATAGAAGTAAAAGCAAACATCATGTTGTAAATTCGAATATGCTTTTTAAAATGAACTGATCTTGGATCATTATTCAATAACAATGAACTGAGCAAAGCAGGAGGTTCCTTTAAAAGAGGCAATTCCACTTTTTCTTGCATGCAACACAAAGAAAATTTAGGAATCTTTTGTTTTCTTCGGTTGTTGAGTCTCTCACCATACCACATGAGTGCACCACATGATTGACACTCAAATGTTGGATCTCCGCAATCCAAGTATTCTAAAATTACCAAAAAATAAAAATTTCAAAGTTAGAATATTAGTATATGTAAAATAGGAAGAAATTAATAGACTAACAGTAAAATAAATTACATATTTCTATACCATTTGATGATATGTCAGTTGAAAATGGTTGCTGTTGGTTGTAGATTGGTTCTTCAGTAAGATCCTCATCAACATTATCTTGGAAATGACAACAAAATGTTTAAGATCAACAAAGATGATTGAGGCTATTTAATAACCGAGACTTAGTGTTTATAAATAATATAAACAAAATTTACCATCACTGACGTTATCCTCACACACATCATCTGCATGCTGATAGTTAAATTCAACCCGACCTACATAATTATGATGTCAAAATAAAAGACAATTTATATGGTATGTTAAACATTTCAAGATGAAAAGTGAAAAAATTAAAAATATTATACTCACTGCTATAGTTGGTCATGAAGGAATTAGCTCCCGATGATAGAGTAGGCTGGGGATTGGTCCTCGACGATGTATTATTAGAATATTGTGAACGATGTGTCTGATCACTTATTCTATTGGTAGGATGAGATGAGCTTGCTTGCTCAGAAATTTGTGTATACCCGTGATATTGAGAGGATAAAGAAATATGATTTTGAACTACAAATAAAATAAATTAGATAACCATATAATAAACTAAGATTCTTCATACAAATTCTAATTAACATCGATTTATTTAATTAAAAAAACATCAACGATGTGTTGTAGGTAACATTGCTAAACAATAAGAGTTTAATAGACTTGTGAAAGGTGTATTACCACTTAGATTAGAGACTCGTGAAGGAATAGGTTGTAAGGGTGATGGAGAGATTCCTTGGTAAACTGTTGGTTAAAGAAAGATAATTTTTAGGTAATTGTATAGTAATATAATCCTTATAGAATGATATATTGTGTAAACTATAAGAAATAACCATTTGTAATGTCTACAAAGGGCATTCTGTTTGCAGCTTGGTTGACCGATGATCCTGAAAAATAAGAATAATCAATTTATGACTTAGATACATATGTACAAAACATAAGAGCCACACAGAATATTACCAATTTTTGGAGATGTGTTTCTATTAGACTTATCTCTCATAATCATCTTCCTCTTAAGACGATTCAGTTTGGGACTTGGAAACATCTTGTTCACCCCTTCAAAGATTAAATAAAACTTTAAATAAGAATAGCAGTGTTAATATATTTTTCTGTAATGGGATTATTTTAAAAAAAAAAATGGAAGCACTCATGATTTCATATGTTAAAGAGAGGACTGACGATGAAAAGGAATTCAACAAACAATATAGATGTCTAATATACCTGTAGATCCAATCAACAGAGAACAAAGATTGATAAACTTCAACCTCGAGAAACTGCTACTAAAGAACAAAGCATCCGATTAACCTTTAAGGAATCTCTTATTGCTTCTACAGATTGAGGATTGATGCACTACACACGAATGAATCTCAATAGAGCTTATTGTACTCGCTAGAATATGCTGTGTTTTTAATATTTTACTTTGATATGAAGATATTTTGGATATCTATAAAGATCATCGACTGATATAGTTAAGATATTTGTTAACAGAAATTATTGCAAATATTTCATGACTCTGTTTTTAAATGTTTAGGTTTTATCATATATGTTTGAAAAAAATATATGATCAACAAATTATTCAAATTGATATGAAATAGTAGACGAATTTAATAACTAATTTTGCTTTTGAGTTTACTTCGTTTAAAATATAGTTGCAAAGTATTTTATTTTGTGCAAAATTTAAACTCTACATTGATTTTATTTATATATATATATATATATATATATATATATATATATATATATATATATATATATGAAGCTTAATCTAACTTGTTTTCTCTAATTCTCTAACTTGCAGCACTACTAATATGACGTGACATCCATCAACATTTATCAAATGTATGTTCACTTGAGTACATACTTCAATTGATGGTTCAAATCATAGAGTACCCAATGTGAGCTTATCTTTCTCACTTTATATTTTGGAGTTAATTATGGATTGCATGCATGATGTCGATTGATTTTTTTTCTTCCGATTATAGTACAAATTAGACGAACAATTTTTCAAGTTGAACAAATCGGTTAGAATATATGCATAATATATGTGATCATTAGCTCTACTAATTCATTAATGGCTAATATACTCAGTGATATATTTTCATTTTGCAAACCGTTTTATATAATGGTAATATTGTAATGTGAAATACATCAATATTTTAGTGGTATTAGAAACATTCCTTTTTTTGTTCTTGCTTTATATTTGGAAATTGATTTTGGAAAAGCTTATTGGAAAAAAAAATACATACCACCACTATTCTAAATGTTATTGGAAAACAGTACATAATATAATTATATTCAACCAAAATAAAAAAGTAAATAAATCTTGTATGAAACTGAATGCATTACTAAAATTATAGAAATGAGTACAAATTGTATAAAAATTGGAACAAACATATGCGACTCTGTGAAATCAGGCATAGAATTCTTGAATTTTTTCTGAACTCATTCTACTAAATTGCTGGTAGCTTCTGAATTTTCATCAATTTCCATGGGTAGGTACCTACAAACAATAATTATAAATTAATAATAAAAAATACTCAATAATTATGATAAAATATTACAGGTCACTAACCACATTACATAATCGTCAATATGAGGACTGTCAATACCAACTATAACCTTTGTTTTTGATGATATGGTCCTCAAATAAACATCACCTAAAATTAAGATAAAATGGAATCATTAAATTGGCAGTGTAATAGCAATTTATTTTTTTAAAGTAAAAATTACTATAAATACTAACCAGAAGGAAGATGAACTATTCCGACGAACTGTATTATAAGATAACCTTCATCATTGTTTTTTAAATCTTTCATATATGATAGGACTTGATCAACAAACTCGTCACCTAATATAATAACCTTTATATAATCGTCGCTGTATATTTATTAAAGGAGAAACAAAAACATTAGTTTATAACAATTGCATTCAACAAAATGTAATGACTAAAATGGATCATAAGATATTCAAGACATACTTGCAGTCTTTAAGACGAACAACTATATGCTTTTCACCGTCAAATAAATGACCATTTTTGATTAAGAAATTGAAATCATCAACTGCTGATTGATTGGTAATTACACCAATTACATCTGTGTTAAAAAAACATAAATATATAGATTAAAGAAGGTTAGGCAAAACCTCTAAAAATAAATGGTTCACTTACCAACTATGTAGTGTGCAGCAACTGACTTGTGAATAATTTCACAAAAACAATGTAAATCCAATCCAAGTGTAGGAATGTTAGTAGAACCATCATATTTGGATACAATAGAGTTGTATTGAAATTCAATACAAAACTTATGGTAGCCAATCCTATAGTAATAAGTTGGTCTAACTGAAAGAAAGTTAGATATTACTATAACTTCACCCTCTTTAAAAAGGGCTCTAAACTTTCTAGATACATGAGGAGCCTTTGCAGTAGCTTGAATTCTTTGTCCCTGTGATAAATAAAATCAAAACTATTAATAAGTAACTAATTATAAGGAATTTATGTATACCAATAATCTGAGAATTTCTTACTATTTCATCAAGTAAGACAAGACATATGTCGTCCACATAGTGTTGACCAACTCTCTTCAGAGTTTGATTGAACCAAACTCTAACGATTCTTACTTTAATAGGAAAATCATAATACTTTGGCTCATCTATATGTCCTAGGTATTTGTCAGTTGATTCAGGCATATAAATCTGCAGTAAAAACAAAGGAAATTAGGTGTAAAACTTTAAAGAAAATTTGCACAACAATAGAGTGAATGACTAACTTACTTTGCTAGGATAGTGTCGAACCAATGGCTGATGATGATTGTGATAGTTTGACATATTTTGTGCTCATAAACAGTGGTGAACATCTAAACCTGTTTTCAAATGGCTCGTCAACTAAAACGATATTGAACCTGCAATATAAACATGTATAAACCACAAAAATACTGTTATGATATAATATTTAAATAATATGAGTCAGTTCAATATTAATCTGTTTTTAGATTGATATTGTAACAACCCGATTCCGCGGGACTCGGGATGTCACATTGGGCTAGGATCTCACAATGGATCCTGACCCTAGCCTGACAACAAGTTCACTGGACCTTACAACATGGCACTGACAGATATAAAACATATACATAAAACAGTGTAAGCTGTACGACCCAAAGTAAACAACAACATAGCCGAGTACATAAAACGACATCCTCACGCAGGAGGTAAACAAGAGATCATCCTCACGCATGAGGAAAAACATAAACAACCCCAAACCAACCACCTAATGTACGAGAGTCCTTGGCTTGTCACCCTGCCAGATCACCCAGTAGCGCCTAACCTGTAAACATCTACAACACGGTATGAAACCGTTAGCTAACCATACATATATGAGGTAATGCATAAGCACAAGCACAATCATGAAAGATAAACACATCAGCATGCTATCACACATTTACCCATTTATTATCTTTATATAATAACCATTCACTCAAAAACCGTATATATATAGATAGATGAAAGTATGTGACACGAGGACCGATACATCCCCGCCTCTGAGTACAATGTCCAGCTGTACGAGTATCGGTCACACAATCCGTGTACCCTATGGGAGTGGATTGCGCCCTTCCTGTAAACCAGTCTGGCCCGACATCAGAGAACCTCCCAGACTCCACGGCGGGATGAAAGGGAAAGGTTATCACAGCCACGCAGTGGGGCAGTCAATAGAACATAGGTCGATAAAAACGACAACTCATGATATCATAGCAAACATATAAAGCACACACCACTCATGCAAACACCCAATATAGGGATGGTAGCTAAGTAAGTCCTACGGACTTACCTCAACCTCGTACAAACTCAACCACGATCACCTCTACACTGGAGGGACAACACGGCCTATAAACAAGGCATAAAGAGATATATCAACCTCTATTCATTAAAGGGGTCACACCTAGACCCAAAGGGATCCATAAGGATCATACTCAATCTATGAGCCTCACAACCAACTAAACCTCAATATCTCAGCATAACTCACAATTCCTCAAATCTCAAGGTAGTATCTAATCAACATTCCTCAATCTCAATTTTAATCCTAATTTAATTAATTAACCTTTAATTAATTAATTAGATTTTGCTAGAATAACGTTTTGCCCGCAGGCAATTTCTAAACCCACCTGTCATCAGATTTCATCAAACAAACTATCCATAATCACCAGAATAATATAACGACCATAATGAAATTTCTAATTATCCATTTTGACAAGCCTAAAGTCAATTTAGGCCAAATCGCAGTACGGAAAACGAATAAATTCATAACTTATTCGTTACTAACCCGATTGACGATCTGAAAGAAGATTCGGAATCACAACGACGCAGGCTACGCATGGACAACATCAAATTCATCGGAATCTGAGCGACGGAACCGTCCTGGTGACATATATGCTCGACCAGCCCTCCATATACTCGGAAATGCAAAAACTCGGTACCGTTATGAAGAGAATGAAGAGAGGAATCCAGAAACTCAAACGGAATTGAAATCGGATTAGAAACGGAGAGTAGATCTGAGTTTGAAGGTTGAGAGAAATCAGAGCTTTTACGAGAAAACGCGAAAGGAAATGAATTAATAAAGGATTTTCCGCTATTTATAGTGAAGACGATAATTATCCTTTAGTAAAGTCGATAATTATCCTTTAACCGATCCAAAGGCGGGTCAAACCTGTTTCTCCAAACTTCTCGCGATTGGAACATTAAATCTGGAATATTGTGGGGATAAATATTCCACAATTGTCTCGGAAAACGTGTATTCCTAAGCCGTCTTTCTTAGCCGTTAAGAAACGAAATAGCGACTCTTTTGGCCGTTTTGCCTCTCCATGTTATTTCATATCTAGGACATATCCGATGTCCTGATCATTTCTCTCAACTGCATTTTTATTAATTGGAGCTCCCAAATGCTCCAAATAACACCGGAGGGTAAAAATAATTACCCGGGGGAAAAAGTAAAAATTTCCCCAAACGTCCAAAATTACGCCAGGAACATAACGGTGGGACTCTTACTCATCACTTGCGAAATCTTCGCAAGTTATATGTCAATTACTATCAACGATTAAGTTAATCAACATTAATTAGAATTCGGAAATCCTAGCTATTACATCACACACCCCTAAAAAAAAGTTCCGTCCCGAAACTTGAACAATTCCCAAATCCTCTCGGACCCATACGCCGAGGTATAACTCTCACTCTTTCTATCGGAGGTATCACATCTCCGTTCAAAAGATCACAACCTATAACAATCTATAATGTCAAGTATAAACATGGAGGAATCATCATCTCCAGGAAACAGGGTCATAACGCTACCTAAAGGCGTAGAGGAATCACGTCTCTCGCCATACCACATCACAAGATATAGAGGAAGCACATCTCTAGCCAAAACATATCACATGCATAGAGAAAATACGTCTCTAGCCAACCCATAAACATATATATCGCATGGAGGAATCACATCTCCACTGAACTATGTCCATCAAGGTAGCATGGAGGAAAGAACCATCTCCAGCTTAATCCTAATCCCACTCAAATAGCATGGAGGAAAGAACCATCTCCAGCTATAAATATAATCATACTCGGGTAGCGTGGAGGAAGTAATCATCTCCAGATATAACATACATCACGCTAGCACGTCAAGATCTACTAAGATCATAAATCACATCACAGCTAGCATGGAATAACACATCAAGGCATATAAGCACATAAGCACAACATTCATCAAGATAGCACTAAGATCTACTCGTGCTCCCACAAATGGGTCTGTCCCAACATATACTCTGGATAGTTCCTCAGGACACTATCCTCAGTCTCTCACATAGCCTCTTCAGGTCTTCATCTCGACCATAATATCCTCAATATGGGAATGTCTTTCGAATGCAAGCGTTTCATATCTCATTCCAAGAATGTAATCGAATGCTCAACAAAAGTGTGGTTGAACTCAACCACCAAATCATCGTAACTCACAAGGTATCTCAAGTCTGGTATATACTTCCTCAGTTGAGACATAAGAAACACTAGGTGGATATCTTCTAATCTCAGAGGCAAAGCTAAACATCATGTTGCCTTCTCAGTACTGGTCGATCTCAAATAAACCATCATATTGGAAACTCGGTCCCCTTTCCATATTAACACGTCTAACGTCTCGCAGCTAAAATACTTACAGCCGGACATGAACTCTCGCTTGAAATTTAGAGGTTAACGCCTCTTGTCTACATATAATATCTGGCGACTCTGTACAACTAGCATTCTTCCTTCAATCAACGTTACTTGAACTATAAAACCCTGAATCTGGTCAGGTGTTATTCCACTACTACAGCTAGATCACTTCTAGCATAAGGATATACGACATCTATCTCTATAAATATTGCCTCATAGGGCCATCCCAAAAAGATGCACGTCCTTCTGATAGAAATGAAACGTACCGGTTTCATTTATTTGTTACCAACAATCCAGATACCATCAATCTTCTACTGGGTCACAATCCCATAACAAAGTCCATAGATATGTCCTCCCAAATTCTACTACTACACTGGTAGTGGGTGGGGCTTATCTCTAGATCGGAAATAATCTATCTGGACCTGCTAACAGGTCACACACTGTATCACAAATCTGGTTATATCGGCTTCATACAATATAATCGTCTCATCTCGTGGTACATCTTACTCGTACCTGAATGTACTGAATAAGGCATACAATGGGTATACCATAATATTCTGTCTCCATATGCATCAGCAGGTACACAAAAGTGGTCATGACTCTTCATCAGTCCATCTACTCCCATGGAGAACTATGGTGCCTCAGTACGAGACATCCTTTCTCTAAACCTTGTCAAGGCCGGACATGTCTCTTTCTTCTGTTGGACCTCATCCAACAGACCAGGTAGAACCTCTGAGGTATAACTGGGTATCCTCATCAAGGAACTGCTTGTTCAACTCTAGCCAAGCTAGATCTCTCTGAAGTTGAGGTTGAACCATCAGTCTCACAATCATCTTCTCTTGGAGCGTCTTTCCATTCAAGTTATCGGCGACAATATTCAACTTCTCTGAATGATATGGAATCTTCAAGTCAAAGACTTGATCAACTTAAGCTCTTAACACTGGCAGTTATTAAACCCCTGTTGCATAAAATATACTTCAGATTTCTATGATCTATAGAAATCTGACATGAAGATCACACCGGTACGGTCTTCAAAACTTAAAGGCTTGAACTACCACTACTAACTCTAAATCATGAGTCGGGTAGTTCTCATCATACGTTCTCAATTGTAAACACACATATCAATAAACCTACTCCTATGTAGTAATACACATCTCAGACTTAGTTGGGATGTATCACCATAAATCATGGGATACCAAAAATCTTCTAACTACAACAAAATGGAAGCAGAGGTCAAGTGCCTCCTCAACTCTTCAGAACATAGACACACTGCTTTCATCACGTAGTTATGGTGATCTTCTCAAAAGACTCACAAATGAATACGTAATCATATAAAATCCTTCCTCAAAGCATTGGTAGAAATTGGCTGAGCCGAGAAAACTATGTATTCCTTAATGTTCATCAGTATCTCCCATGTTACAACATACTTAATTCTCGCCAGGTCAACCATGATCCCACTGGCGGAGACAACATGGCCTAAAAAGGATACCACTGGCATCTCAACTTAGACTTAGAGAGCGTAGCATACAACCCTCTATCTCTCGAAATCTGCAGAACGGTCCTCAGACGATCGGTCTACTATTCTCTGCTATGAGAGTATACCGACATGTCATCCATGAAGTCCACCACCAACTAATCAAGGAAGTCGATGAAGATACTGTTCATCAATTCCATAAAAACTACTAAAACAATCGTCAACCCAAATAGCATCACTACAAACTCGTAGTGTCCATAACGGTATGGGATACTATCTCATACACATGCTGCTCTCTCATCCATGACTACGAATATCTTGAGCACAAAGGAATCTTGAAAACACAATTGCTTCTTGAAGCTAACTCATCAGATCGTCAATACGGAACATGGAACCCACTAGGGTAAACCCGTTTCGATCATCTTTTCAAGTTATCAGTACAATATCTCAACAAGCACCATATAGTGTGGCTTTCCCATTCAATCTTGTATCATACTTCAACTCGATAACAATCTCCACACTCCGCTGAGGTGGCAACTAGACGGTTCAGTAACACGTCTATAAACTCATAAACAACTGGAATACCTTCCATTGTTGGACTATCTCGCTTCTTCATGGTATAACACTAGAAGGCGTCATATCCCTGTGATATCAGCTCGTTGCTCGTACAGTTCTGATGACAAACCTGTCTCTTCAAAGGTCTTAACCTTAGAAGACCTCTATTTACCATCTCAGTAGAGACTATAATAGCTTTACTATTAATATCTAACACCGCATGATATCTATTCATGCAATCCATACACATAATGACTTCCTCATGCACCTACGACATGACAAAGAAGTCTACAACCATACACGGGTCCCTGAATAAGGGAACAAACACGCATCTCACGGGTATCTCAGACCCAAAAAGGTAATCTTGTAAAGGAAAATCCACCTTCTACTATATATCAAAATTCAACCATTAACGCATGCATCAAAAGACATGACGTGCATAACACTCACAACAAGCAAAACTCCGCCAGGTAAACCATTAACGAGAATCGTACCTACAACAACTAACACTCGTAGCTCCACTACATATCATCACTCGATCTCGGATCTAGGCTCCTCAAGTAACACTGAGGTCCTCACTATAGCCTCCACTTTCACTCTTTCAGCACCGGAAAGAGGAAGGTCTTGCTGGGAAGAAACACTACCTTGCTGACAGAAAGGGGCCAGATGACCTAGTTCACCACAGATGAAACAAGCTATCAGTGCCAAAGGGCACTCAGAACGCAAATGATATGGATAGCCACAATTGTAACATAATTGTCCCATTCTTGCAACCTGTGCAATTGAAAGTGTAACTCGATCTTCGTCGTCCACCTTGAATGATCTTATTCCGAGAGGGAACTTGTAAAAGGCAACGCCTTGCCCTGTCAAAAAAACTTCGCTCTATGCCTTGCTTTACCACATGTAAAGCATATTATGGGCGTCTTTGGGCACACAGCTCGCCAGTGTCCCAACTTCCACGCAATTAAAACACTGTAGTTCCTTGCCAGTCATCTTCATGGCCAAAGGATCACTAGATTGTCCTGATATCGGACTTGGTTCCCCATTCATCATCTTTGCTTCTCCAGTAACTGATTCAGTCCATTGCTTCTTTCCGGATCTAGAAGCTTCAGTTAATCTCACAATTTTTGGTAAATCTGGTGTCGATCTACCCGCTATCACCGCTTCA
This sequence comes from Fagopyrum homotropicum, assembly GCA_033239125.1. Taxonomy (NCBI): domain Eukaryota; kingdom Viridiplantae; phylum Streptophyta; class Magnoliopsida; order Caryophyllales; family Polygonaceae; genus Fagopyrum; species Fagopyrum homotropicum. Next base: position 94,812,276 of record BSWB01000007.1, on the reverse strand, counting down.
TATACTAATTACATATATTCTTGAAACTCGGATCTACTCATGGAGACACGATCAGCCTCTTCAAACTCGTTCTCTGCCATAGGCGAAACAACAGCGGAAACTGGTCCCTATCTTATCACCATTGGAGGAAGAGGGGGTGTGCCCCTACCTTATCCCACTACAGATACTACTCTAGTCTGAGTCATTTGTAGGATATACGCACCTAATCTTATAAGGCTATATATATGCCATATGTATCGATATGTATATAATACATCCACATAATCCATAGTACACACAGATATATATAAATATCTACGCTGTAGAGATCCATGGCAGAGGTGACGACTTCTCGTACATTCTATCCCAAAACCACACTTAAAACCAAAACCTTTGAAAATGTCAGATCCCATGTGGGCTCTGTTTATTTTACCTATCAAACATCATTGTAGGTAGCAAGTGCCATTGTTGTCAACCTGGGCTCTGATACCAACTCTGTGCCAACCCGATTCCGCGGGACTCGGGATGTCACATTGGGCTAGGATCTCACAATGGATCCTGACCCTAGCCTGACAACAAGTTCACTGGACCTTACAACATGGCACTGACAGATATAAAACATATACATAAAACAGTGTAAGCTGTACGACCCAAAGTAAACAACAACATAGCCGAGTACATAAAACGACATCCTCACGCAGGAGGTAAACAAGAGATCATCCTCACGCATGAGGAAAAACATAAACAACCCCAAACCAACCACCTAATGTACGAGAGTCCTTGGCCTGTCACCCTGCCAGATCACCCAGTAGCGCCTAACCTGTAAACATCTACAACACGGTATGAAACCGTTAGCTAACCATACATATATGAGGTAATGCATAAGCACAAGCACAATCATGAAAGATAAACACATCAGCATGCTATCACACATTTACCCATTTATTATCTTTATATAATAACCATTCACTCAAAAACCGTATATATATAGATAGATGAAAGTATGTGACACGAGGACCGATACATCCCCGCCTCTGAGTACAATGTCCAGCTGTACGAGTATCGGTCACACAATCCGTGTACCCTATGGGAGTGGATTGCGCCCTTCCTGTAAACCAGTCTGGCCCGACATCAGAGAACCTCCCAGACTCCACGGCGGGATGAAAGGGAAAGGTTATCACAGCCACGCAGTGGGGCAGTCAATAGAACATAGGTCGATAAAAACGACAACTCATGATATCATAGCAAACATATAAAGCACACACCACTCATGCAAACACCCAATATAGGGATGGTAGCTAAGTAAGTCCTACGGACTTACCTCAACCTCGTACAAACTCAACCACGATCACCTCTACACTGGAGGGACAACACGGCCTATAAACAAGGCATAAAGAGATATATCAACCTCTATTCATTAAAGGGGTCACACCTAGACCCAAAGGGATCCATAAGGATCATACTCAATCTATGAGCCTCACAACCAACTAAACCTCAATATCTCAGCATAACTCACAATTCCTCAAATCTCAAGGTAGTATCTAATCAACATTCCTCAATCTCAATTTTAATCCTAATTTAATTAATTAACCTTTAATTAATTAATTAGATTTTGCTAGAATAACGTTTTGCCCGCAGGCAATTTCTAAACCCACCTGTCATCAGATTTCATCAAACAAACTATCCATAATCACCAGAATAATATAACGACCATAATGAAATTTCTAATTATCCATTTTGACAAGCCTAAAGTCAATTTAGGCCAAATCGCAGTACGGAAAACGAATAAATTCATAACTTATTCGTTACTAACCCGATTGACGATCTGAAAGAAGATTCGGAATCACAACGACGCAGGCTACGCATGGACAGCATCAAATTCATCGGAATCTGAGCGACGGAACCGTCCTGGTGACATATATGCTCGACCAGCCCTCCATATACTCGGAAATGCAGAAACTCGGTACCGTTACGAAGAGAATGAAGAGAGGAATCCAGAAACTCAAACGGAATTGAAATCGGATTAGAAACGGAGAGTAGATCTGAGTTTGAAGGTTGAGAGAAATCAGAGCTTTTACGAGAAAACGCGAAAGGAAATGAATTAATAAAGGATTTTCCGCTATTTATAGTGAAGACGATAATTATCCTTTAGTAAAGTCGATAATTATCCTTTAACCGATCCAAAGGCGGGTCAAACCTGTTTCTCCAAACTTCTCGCGATTGGAACATTAAATCTGGAATATTGTAGGGATAAATATTCCACAATTGTCTCGGAAAACGTGTATTCCTAAGCCGTCTTTCTTAGCCGTTAAGAAACGAAATAGCGACTCTTTTGGCCGTTTTGCCTCTCCATGTTATTTCATATCTAGGACATATCCGATGTCCTGATCATTTCTCTCAACTGCATTTTTATTAATTGGAGCTCCCAAATGCTTCAAATAACACCGGAGGGTAAAAATAATTACCCGGGGGAAAAAGTAAAAATTTCCCCAAACGTCCAAAATTACGCCAGGAACATAACGGTGGGACTCTTACTCATCACTTGCGAAATCTTCGCAAGTTATATGTCAATTACTATCAACGATTAAGTTAATCAACATTAATTAGAATTCGGAAATCCTAGTTATTACAGATATCTTGTTAAACAGATTTGGTCTATCCTTATTATTAATTAAAATAAGGTAGAATAGAATAGTTTTCTTGGCAATCAATCCGAGATGTTTTGTTTTGGTGGATAAGGTGAGGGTTTATTCTAAAAGAGATAAGAAGAAAAGATTTCCTTAATCAGTAGATAAGGCTTATTTAAATTTAACTCACGATCAATATAAAGAAAAAATTAAAGTACATAACTTATAAAGCTTACTTGATAAATGGTACTTATCTAAGAATGTAAGAAATTATTAAATCATTATAGAATATATATATATATATATATATATATATATATATGGAACTTGACATTAAGGCCATTGAAAAAAGCTGTTTTATAAAGTATCTTATAGCATTATATAAACATATTTCAGATGAATTGATATTTTCACTTAGACCTTTTTCTTAACGGAATAATTGAGGTTGTTAACTAATGTAGCATACATAAAACAATAATGCATATGTGGTGGCATTGTCGACTTATTAATATATTGTATAGCTACATTTTAAAATAGAAGTTTTTTATTTAAGTATGTCTGTAGGGTTCAAAATTCATCAAATTATTTTAGTTATATTAAGCAAATTTGTCTTCATATTGCTGATATAGTTTTTTTTATGGATGATATAATAAACTGACATAATATTGATTTAGAAAAAAGTACTACATAATATTAATTTAGAAAAATTTACTACATATAAATGACTGAGTGATGAGATTGAATAGAATCAAATGAATGAATTACAAATACCGTAAAAAACTATATTAATAACTAAAAACTAATTACTTAATATTAAAAATATTATTTAGACAATAATGACTATAAATTCAAAAGAAAGCAATATGAGAAAATTTTCTCTTTAGATCATAATCCAACGATTGTTGACCCAACGATAATGTATCCTCATCATATGTGGATATACATAAACGTTTTCACCAAATGGTTCAAGCCGAACCAAGTACTTGTTGAGTCCGACCCATCTTCTTATGATTGTTGATGTCCACCATCCATCTTCTCTTATGACATCGACTATGTCTCTGGAGAAATATTCAACTTGAACAGATTTAGGAGGTAGTTGCCTTATCCTACATTGTGGTACAATTTCCCTAAAATGAACCATAGTCTCTAGATCAAACAAATGAGTGTACTCAACATTGTAGTGATAGTGTGGGACAACATCCACAATTCTTGCTTCATAAAATGATCCCATAAAGTCAGATTCAGTTCCTATAACTTCAACCATGGTATCGGCCTGAAGATACTCGTCCATGCCTATCAATAACCAAACAGAAAAGCAACAAATCAAAGTTGTTGGGTTGTGAAAATAAACATAGAAACATGGTAGATACATAAAATATGATTGACATCAACAATACTTACTTGTTATAGAGCAAACAGCCGACATAGATGTGTTATTCGTGCTTCTGATGATACTATATGAGACGTATACCAGGAAGTTATAGAAATAAGATAGAAGAAACACCTTTTATAGATTAATGGAACTGAATTATTATGGATGTTAGGATTTTCTTAACAGATACATTTAGAATTTGTTATGAGATTTGATTTTGTATCATATCTTATGTAACAAATCGTAGAGAATATCCTAACCATAAATGTGATTAATTAGGTTAGTAGATGATAGACATAGATAGACCATTTAAGATTTGATTTAACCCTTTTTACTCGTTTCCAAAATTCCACGCCTCCAAAACATTTTTTCAATTAAGTTTTACATCATCAGCCGTTGTGTCTATCTGATTGAGTTGTTTCATTTGAGTTTCACCATGTAACAATTTATAGAATAAATTATAAATTAAACAGACCAAATTCTTAACTTTATGTATCACTTTTATTCAAGGTCATTCTTATATATTTTTCCTAGTGATTAAATACTTATCACTTCGAGGTTAGTTGATTGAGGATATTAAGACTCACTGCTATAGCCATCAAACATATAGTTGAGTGCCATATATATACGATTACAATGAAGTGTATGCCATATATAGTTTTCTTGGCATTATTTCATCAACTTCATTCTTTCTTATGCATCTCCTAATTTGCTTCACACTCCCACTCATCAGTTAATGTATCACTAAGCTAATACAATTTAGTATTTATGCGTAGCTACATTAATATAAATGATTCATTATTGAATAAGACACTTCTCCTAATTTGCACCACACTCCCACTCATCAGTTAATGTGATTGTTAGAGTTTACAATGATTCATATGATCATCATAAAAATAATAATCAAGTTTAAACAACATTTTATATATTAACACTAAGTACTATTTATATATTTATTTTAGGGGAGTATGTTATTCATTATTGTATATGTGTATAAGATGGTTTAATTTAGACATTGAATATAAGAAATATGGTGAAAAGTGATTACATATATGTGTGTTTCTTTTTGGTTTTTAAAACTTCAAAAATTTAAAAAAAAAACCTATATTTGAGGGAAGTGTTTATTAGATGATCAGACTGATTATTAAAAGGTTTTATGAAGATAAGAGTTATTAACAAAATCGGAAAATTCATTATAATTATTATTTGGTTTTAGATTTGATAATTGGCATATTGAAACTGAATTGTAGGACGAAATAAATTCAAATAAAATTCAAATAATTCAACTCAAATAAGTCTGGTAAATCAAAACATAACAGTATGAATTGGTGAAAAAAATATAATTCTTAATATTTCTCTTGTTTCACAGTGATGAGATGTTTGTGGGTAGATCCTTCTATGTTCAAACTCTTTCCATCAGATACTTTGATTGTTCTCTCACAATCACCTTCGTATTTCCTTCGTTTCAAAGGATTAACTTCATCATCTTCAGTGCCTTCATCATCGGGGATCACCATTAAATCTTTTCCATTCTTTTTGGTGTTTGGGAGAGATGCTGTTGATATGTCAACCTATGAACAAAATTTTATTAATAGAAATAAGTTAGTTCAAACTCCATAAACATTTTAATTGATATAAAGATTAGGAATGTACTGGTCTTTGAGCTTCCAGGTTTTTGAACTCATTGATAATATCAGGATCATTAGTAATGTTGTTCACAGTGAAACCAACTGCTGAATTGTTTGTCTGACCCAAATTGTATTCTGATATGAAAATCTTAAACAAATAGGTCTTGTTTAAGATATCATTCAGTTCTGGAGGAATGGAGTTAATGTCAACATCCTACATAAAACATCGTGAGAGATTAGTGTATGTATATATTGTATACAAATGACATCACAGATTGGTAAACTTAATTAAATGTATGTTATAAAATAGAGATTTATAAAAAACCTTATCAAGTGAATCTTGTATTGCAGTAACTGATCTCGATACAAGTTGCTTAACCTGTTTTTCAAACATAATGAAATCAGTACTCCCTGTCTCATCTGTCACCTTCAAATAGAGTTTGAATCTGAAAAAAATGATATTTAATAAGTTATGGTTAAAAACAAATATAACAGTACATCAACTACTAACAATGAAAATGATGAAATTTTACATACCTAGGAACAACAAATTTGATGGTTGAAACACATTTCTTGCACTTATATTTAGTACCATCAACCTCAACTTTGGACTTGCATGTTTTGCAAGAATTGTAAAACCAACCAAAGGTATCATCAATAGACTCAATTGTTGCCATGGTAATACATGTGCATTTCTGAATAGAAACAAACAAATTATTATAAGTTAATAAGTGGCAAACGAAAAAGAAAGGTAACTATTATTATTTTATGAAATTACCTCGGTTGTTGAGAGTATTTCTGAAACTGTTTTCCTAACAGTTTGAGACAAGAAGATTTCTGACACAGATAAAGAAGGTTGATTTGACTCCATAGGGATGTTCAATTCATCCATTATTTCTCTTGTCATAGGATAACTATAAAATAACAAATGAAAGTATATAAACATATGTTAGTATACATTAGTAAGGACTAATAGAAAGAAGACTAAAGTTAAGTTAAAAATACTAACTTGTTTTTGAATTTCAGCATTTCTGCAACCCCACATTCACCAACAAAAACAATTGTGGCTCCTTTAGCATTAAAATTGTAATGTTCACCTGCAACATGTAAACTAAATATTAGAAAAAATAAAAAATTTATATAAGTTGATTGAATCTGTGTAATGAAAGAATTTATACCTCCAAATTCTTTGATAGCAGCAAGATGTATAAGGACAACAACATTGTCTGTAGCCTCAAAATGCAGAGAATACTCATCAAATTGATGAGCATATTCGTTCCATAGAGTACATTTTAGGACTTCGTTCCTAAATAGGTAAAAAAGAAATCAATTTGTTTTTCCTAAATATGAAATACATGAAAGGTTAAAATAATAGTATAATATTCGAAGATGAATAATATTAGAGAGTTGGTATAACCTGGAACTCCTTAAGTAGATGTTCCTCCTTTCATAATGGTTATCAATTGGACCAACAGCAACCAAATTGCCAATAACATCTACAATAATATAATCATAAAATAGTGTTAATCTAAAAATTTAGTAGAAACTTATATTTATATATAACTTATATAAACAATAACTAATATACTATATTTATTTAAACTTACCAATCAAATACCTAGGGTCAACATCGGTGTTATGAATTTCATTGAAATTCATAAAGTTGAAACCATACATCTGAATAAGAGGTAAATGAATAGCTTTGACAGAAGTAGACTTGTTAAAGATAACCTTATATGGCAAATGAATATATAAAAGCTTAGACAAGTATTTTGATAATCCAAAGTTGGAAATCGTATATGTAGAACCAGCAGAAATTGAATGGAATTGATGAACAAATTCCTTCTTGATTGTAGCATGAATTCTATTTCCCTGTGAAAAACAAAAACAACATAGTTATTAAATATATTGATTGGAAAATATTAGAAAGTAATGTAAGGTACCTTTTCATCGAGAAGAATCATGTCCTTTGAGTAAAATTCATTGGGACTTTCATAAATTGGTACTGTCCACATGTGAGTTACACGAACTTGAATTTTCCAATGGATTGAGTTGTTCAATTTCAAATCTTGCAAAAAATGGTACTGCTTCGCCATGAGAACTGTAGAATTGAACCCAAGAGAAATTAGGATACATTGACAGTAGACAAAAGAAAGTAGCAGAATGTAGGCAAAAGAAAATGTTTGTTCTCACAATTACCTTGATCGAACCTCAGAAAATGTGATTCTTCAGTAGCTACGAAGGGAATGCTGATTTGTACGTTGAAATGAGTTTGTTTATCATATATTTATACGCAAAACGATTGTAAATATCTTGGATATCAAAATTTAAAAGATTTGATTGGTAGATATTCTGTTCATAGTTATCTGTGTGATCTGGTCATATCCAATGTATACTTGAGTATGATAACTGCAAAATGGATGAGATTGATAGAAAATCTTATATTTTGTTACAACCTGAAGATAATGAATCTGAATTCTTTCTTTTCTGAAAACTTTTGTGTGAAGATTTCTTCGTTCAAAAGATATGGTGTGATAGGACGGTTTTGATTTAAAGAAACGTAACTAATACATTTTTTTGATCTTTTATATAATGATATATATTTCTTTTATAATAAATGACATATTAGATACTATTATATATAATTGCTTTTATTTGTTGTTGATAACAGGTTTAATGTGAAGATTCAAGGTGAAAATGTGGAATAAATATGGTAATTATGTATTTTTATCGTGGTTGAAAGAGATAAATAAAAGGTTTTCGAATGAAATTATAGTATGGTTAATGGTATATGAAAATGTTGAGGACTTTTTGTTGAATTTGTTGTAGGGTTTTTGTTGAAATTTAAAGTGACAATGGTTTTCTGTACTCAAATTGTCATGTTATTGTGTGAATGTAAAATTTTACTTGCTTTTGTTTGAATTTAGTTTCAGGATTGAATTGAATTCAAGAGATTTTTATGGGGAATTAATGTGATACCTGAATGTTCAAAGGAGATACAGGAGAATGAGTCATTGATCATAGGATTGAATTGAATTTTATTTGAAGTTAGTTTCAGGATTGAATAGAATTTACAGTATTTATTTTGTTTGGATTCCGCTAATTACTGTTACAACTTAAAGTTAATAAATATTTTTTGTAGATTTATTTTGAGTAAAAAAAATTGAATAGTTTGGATTCCGCTAATTACTGTTACAACTTAAAGTTAATAAATATTTTTTGTAGATTTATTTTGAGTAAAAAAATTTGAATGGCAGTTTAGTAAATATTTCACAAAAAATCCTATGTGGCATTACTCGTTGAACGACACGTGGCGCTAGCGTCCTTAGTTTTAGTAAATAATATAGATTATTAATATAGTACACATTCTGTTTCAAATTTTTATTATTTTTTTACAAAACTAAAATTTTTAGTTTCCGTTTAGATAATCACAATATATTAAAGTAGTTTATTTATAAGTTTATAACGAAGTTGTGTATTCTATATTTTTTATTAAAAAAAATTGTGCATTGTATAAGGATAAAATTTATTAGTGTACAATAATAATAAATTCTTCATTTGTGACTATTTTATCATTTTGAGAATAAACAAAGGTGAATTACTATTATATTGTTTAGTAAATACGTCTTTAGTTCGCACGACTCATGACATATTTGTAACACCCCAAATGCGCGGGACTCGGGATGCCACATTGGGCTAGGATCTCACAATGGATCCTGACCCTAGCCTGACAACAAGTTCACTGGACCTTACAACATGACACTAACAGATATAAAACAAATGCATAAAACTGTATAAACTGTACAACCAAAATGTAACAACATTATAGACGAGTATAAACAACAACATCCTCACACAAGAGGTAACAAAAGATCATCCTCACGCATGAGGGTAACATAACAACCCCAAAAGACCACCACCATCCTATGTACGAGAGGTCCTCGGCCTGACACCCTACTAGATCACTCAGCAGCATGCCTATCCTGTAGGGCATCTACAACATGGTATAAAACCATTAGCTATCCATACATATATAAGGTAATGCATAAGCACAAGCACAATCATGAAAGATAAACACATCAGCATGCTATCACACATTTACCCATTTATCATCTTTATATAATAGTAATTCACTCAAATCGTGTATATATAGATAGATGAAAGTATGTGACACGAGGACCGATACATCCTCGCCTCTGGGCCTGCTAGCCAGTTGTACTAGTATCGGTCACACAATCCGTGTACCCTATGGGAGTGGATTGCACCCTTCTTGTAAAGTCAGTCTGGCCTAATGTCAGAGAACCTCCCAGGCTCCACGGCGGGATGAAAGGGAAAGGTTATCATAGCCACGCATATGGGGCAATCAATAAAATATAGGTCGGTAATAACGACATCTCATGCTATCATAGCAAACATATAACACACACACCACTCATGCAAACACCCCATATAAGGATGGTAGCTATGTAAGTCCTACGGACTTACCTCAACCTCGTACAAAGCTTAACCACAATCAACCTCCACTCCTGAGAGGGACACTGCCTAATAACAAGGCATAGAGATATATCAATCTCCTATTAATCAAAGGGGTCACACCTAGACCCAAGGGATCCATAGGATCATCCTCAACCTAACCTCACAACCTAATCAACCTCAAAGGCCATACATGGCATATAACGATCATAACCTCATCAAAACACCTCCTCACACATCTAGCATGAACCTATACACTCACACTAGGAAAGGAGGGACCAAAGACATCCTAAAGCAAGCCTAGAAGCAACACACACCTGCAAAGCAAGGCCAACACAAGGCTGGACTGCAGGTGGCCGCAGGGGCGGCTTCAGGAGGCGTTGGGGCGGACCTTGGCCGGCGCAGGGGCGGCTGGACAGCAGTGGACACCAAGTCAGCCCCTTCTTCACTCCTTCCTTCGATTCCTTCATTCCTTCTTCATCCAACACACATACATACATAAACACACATATATATACATCAACATATGCCAATCATGGCTGGAACAAGATCCAACCTAAGGGGATCTAAGCTAGACTAAGAGAAGAGAAGAAAAGATGAAAGGATAAAGAAAGAAAGGGAAGAAGGCCATGAGACTCACCAGCTGAGCTCTCCAAGAGATCAAACACAACACCTCCAAGCACAACAGCAATACATATCAACATCCACAAGCAAAGGCATCCACAACTCTCATAAACTCAACAAAACTTCAAGGAAGATCAAGAAGAGATCCAAAGGAATAAGAGAGGAGATGATGAACATAGGGAGAGAGATGGAGCTGCAACGAAGAACCCTCATTGGGTAGGAAAAAGAAGAAGTTTATAAAGGGAGGAAAAGGGTAAAGCACGAGTCAAAGGGTCAACAACGACGGCTGCAGCCACACAGAGCCGCAGGGACGGACCTTGTGGGGCGTAGGTGCGGCCCAAGCAAACCGTAGGGGCGGCCTTTGGGTCACGCAGGGGCGGTCTAGGCCTAATCTGGGTCCTCTGTATACACTCTCAGCAACTCAACAACTAGGCTCTTACAGTATTACTCAAAAAAAATAATATATAAATATACCCGCACAAGGTGCGGGTGATGGAGTGGTTTACGACTAAATCATCAGATAAAGGTCGTAATGAAGAACGCTGAAAATTTCTCACTTTGAATATTCTTTTAATTATCGATGTTCAGAGGTAAATTTTCTCACATTCAAGTTTTTCCAAAAATAATTATTAAATTTTGTTTTGTATGAACGAAATTATTGACAATATATTCATATGTATTTTTTCCGTGTATTATCGCAATGTAAAACTTTAGCAATTGTAATTAAATTTTGATAACATTACGTTATTAAATGTAGGATGTGTTGAATGTAGGATGTGACGATGGTTGAAGTATGAGCCTCACATCTTGCAAACTATATAGTAGTTGAAATAAAACTTAGCGGTTGAAATAAGTTTTCTTGTCTTTGCATTGAACCATGATTTCTGAATCCGAAGTCCGGTTCTAAGCCCTTGTTTTTAGGTCGGTCGAAAAATAAACCCTCTAAAAATGAGTCATACTAGTGCAACAACAAATATTTATACGTGTCAAAAGTGAGTTATACGCATCTCTTTTCTTCCTCTTCCTCATTTTCTCTCTACCAGACAACCTTTGGTATTCTCCCACCACCTGGTTTTAGTCTTCTCCTTCGCCTCTTTCTCGCCGATTTAGATGATGCGCAATGCACAACCAAAGCTTCCTCCCCATTATTCTCGCTAAGTTTCATCGTCTTTTAATTTGGCGATTTCAATTCCTTGGAGAGTTTGGCGATGAGGAATCAAAAGAACGATTAATGTGTAAGATCTAGTTTTCACCTTCACCGCCCCCGCGGTGAAGGTAGCCGCCCCTGCGGCAGGGCAAACCGCCCCTGCGGTTTTACCCCAGATCGCCCGATCTGATTTTCATTTGTTTTTATTTCTTTCCATAGATAGAAGATCCGATCTTCTATCTTATGGGTCGGCTTTCCTATCATGTTCTTAACCCTAGAACGCATTTCTTTCTATCTTTTCACCCCTTTCCTGTAAATTTCCTCTTTCTCCTCTTTTTCACGTTTCTTGCTTACGTTTTCCTTCAACCTCAAAAACTACAGCCTTCCTTCCTTGTGATCTCTTGTTGGACGTGTATGTCTTCTCCCTCTTTGTTTCCCCTTCACGTTCATGAGTTGCTACATGCCTTTCCCTTCTGTTTCATTTTCCTCTTTCGTTCTTCCTTTTCTTCTTTTCCAAGAATCAAGTTCGAGCCTTGATTCTTATTGGCCTTTCTATTATTGATTAGTTGATGCTCACAGGCTCCCTTGGTTGAGTTGTAACATGTCTGTGTTGAGAGAAGCAAGCTTTGTGTAACATCCGGAATTTTTATTCCGGATTGTTAGCGAGCTACCGACCTTCCCGCAGACGCGCCTCAGTCTTCCCGCATGCACGAGGCGCTGAGTACGGGATTATCCCAAAATCTCATTCCGACCTCTTGTTTGTCCCTCATGATTTTGGACCCCTCGGTTCCTAGCGTAAATGAGAGGAAGGGTCAGCTGACCATTGGGTTCCCTCTAGTGTGGCAGCCTTGGCACTTCTCTCTCTCTCCCTTCCTTATTTCACGTTACTCTTTTCCCTCTACCTTCACTTGAGCTCTCTTCTCTCTCTTTCCCCTTGGATCTCTAGGAGTGTGGCCAGTAATGGAGAACTATGGGTTTCAGTTTGGTAAGTATTTCCCCTCCCTCTCTTCTTCTTCCTTGCTGAACATCTTCTTCTTCTCCTCTTCTTCTCCATTGCCATGGATGAAGCTTTTGAGGAGGTTTTTCCTTAGATCCTTTGCATGTGTATGTTCTTGGCTCGATTAGGTCGTGAGGGAGACCCTATATACCATGGATGATGTTTGTAGAAGACCCAACAAGAGAAGGAGGCCATTGAAGCTCAAGATCCACAGTTGAAGACGAAGAAGACGTTGTTTCTGGAGTTCAGCCGCGGGGGCGGACTCTGTGAGCCGCGGGAGGCGGATTCAGTAAACCGCGGGGGCGGTCAGCAGCGCCGCGGGGGCGGCGGCATGATTACCAGCATCCGCGGGGGTGGATGAACAGTGCCGCGGGCGCCGTGACCTTCAGCACGCAGTCACGCCAGCTTGTTTCTACGGCTGCGTTTCTTCAACAGTAGGCTCTTCTCCTCCTTCCTCCTTGGTTCCTTCCTTTGTTTAAAGGTTGATATATGTTAGTAGCATGCCTAGGGTGGACCTAGGGTAGTTGTGAATGCCACCTAGTGGTTGAGAACCTAGGAGCCCTTATGGCTCGATGTAGTTGATGGCTTTGAGTTGTTTGAGCATGTTGGATCTTTCTAGGCTATATTGGCTCTCCTAGACTTTTGTTCATGACCATGTGATGTATAGGCTGTTGTGAGAGGTTTCCATGTGCTGGGAGTGTTGTGAGGATTGTGAGTTTTAGGATGCGTTCCTAGGTTGAGAGCTAGGTGATCTTCCGTAGATCCCTAGAGTGAAGTCTTAGACTTCGTTGAGCTTGAGCTTGTGTTGATGATCGTATATTCCTTTGTGAGCAGGTTGTGGACTTCCTCTTTAAGGAAGCGAGAGTGTGTGAGTTGAGTGAGATGACGAGGTAAGTCTCTAGACTTACTTAGCTCGTATTTTACGTATTAGCATTGATGTGTGTTTGGTGGTATTTGTGTACGTTATTGTTTATGTTATAAACAACTAAACCGGTAATAGGACCACCGACCTTATATTATTTTGGCCAAGTGTATGATAACGGGCGGTGACATCATCTGCCTAGCTCGTGCGAGAGTCTAGGAGGTTCTCGGCGACTAGCCCGTGCTAGTTAGACGGTCGGAGGCATCCGTATCGTTCCATGCCAGTAAGTAGGGACCGAGGCGGGACCACGGTGGTCTCGTGTTACAAAACTAAGTTGAATTAGAACGGGATACGACTTAATAATAATAAAGATAATAAACCGGATTGGTGTGCTTTTAAGTATGTTGCGTGCTTGCGGTGTTTTACGTGTGTTTGTGCCTTTCCCATCGATTCTAATGCTTCGAATATGAGCTAACGATTTTATACCGACTATTGTAGATTGCCTTGCAGGTTAGGATTGCGGCCGAGAGATCTGGAATAGTTGGCAGCCGGGGTTCCGTACATTTTAGGATTGGGTTTTGGTTGGAGTCGTGTTTGAGTATTGTATATTATTCATGTATATTGTATATCGTGTGGTGGCATTTGGCCCTTGGTGTTTCATATCGGTTGAAGTCTTTTGTTGTTTTCTTTCGGGTTTCCATTCATTGCATAAAAAAAAAAGTATTTCGGTTTTGGCCTTTATTTGTGCCTTGTTGCAAGATCCGGTGAAATTGTTATCAAGCTAAGGGTCGGGACCCATTGTGAGGTCCCAACCATAGCGCTCCGAGTCCCGTGGATTCGGGGGTGTTACACTTTGGCCTTTGTTGCGTTCCTTTCTGTCAAAGGAGTCGACAACCGTTCATGTCACGCCACCGCCTCCGCACCTGCACAGACCGCCCCTGTGGATCCTGCCCAGCGCCGCCCCTGCGGTATTGTCTTCCGCCCCTGTGGTTTTCCCTCTGTTGCTCCCGTCTTTGGTGAGCTGATTTCTTTCTTACTTTCCTCATTCATTCCTTGAGTTATGATGGATGTTGTTGACCCTTGGTGATTTGTAAGACTAAGGCTGAGACCTTAGCTTGTGGAGATCTCTTAGAGATCACGGAGACTAGAAGTTATAGACTTCTAGCAATCGTTTCGTTCTTGATTTGTTATGCCTTGTTGAGCAGACATTCGTTCCTTTCCTTCGGGAACTGAGTTGTTGTTGACCCTTTGAGTTTACCTTCAAATGAGGTAAGTCCCTTGGACTTACTTAACTGCTTTCTGTATATTGGTTTGAGTGCATTAGCTTGCTTGTGTAGTTTTTTATTGTTATAATTGATAACCGGACTAGGATTAACCTTTATAACCGTAATTGGCCCAAATGTATTATAATCAGGCGGTTACCGCTTGTCCACTTCGGAATTGAGAAACGGAGAGTTGCTCTTGCGACTAGTCTAGTAGGTGACAAAAGGATGCATACATTCTACTCTTGTTGGTGAAAGGGACAGAGGCGATATCATAGAGATTATCGTGTAACAACCATACGTTAAATTAGTAAAGGGATTAACCTTAATAAAAGATAATCACCGGTTGAGTGCGAGCATGCTATATGTTTATATTACCTTATGTGTGTTTGTGCCTTACCGTCTTTCTGATATCTAGAATGTTAGCTAACGGTTTATACCGATATTGTAGATGCCTTGCAGGATATAGATGCTGCTGAGTGATCCGGATGGTGTGGTCTGTCGGAGTTCCCGTACATTATAGGACGGGATCGGGTTTATATTTCTGTTGTTGTTTTTCCTTTATTTTGAACTCAGAAGCAAGTCTTTTACACTTCTTTTTTTAAACCATTGGTTTTAAATTGAGTTTGGTTTTCATTTATTTATGTCTTGTTATAAGATCCGAGATTGTCGTTGTTACTTTGAGGGTCAGAACCCATTGTGAGGTCCTAGCCTGTAACGCTTCGAGTTCCCACAACTTGGGGTGTTACAATATGGTATCAGAGCTCTAGGTTGGCAACAATGGAACTCGAAATCTTCTAAAGGTCGAATAGATAAATAAACAAAACCCACAAGGGGTCTACGTTTTTAAAAGAACCTTTTGATTTTAAACTTGTCGGTCTGGGATAGATGTACGGGCGAACACCACTATCTTCGCGGATCTCAACAATTAGTGTTCTTATATGTTGGCCTTTATGTGCTTTTTCTGAATTTCTACTGTAGTTGATAGTGTGATCTTATATTTATATATCTATTCTTATAGTAGATGGTGCGTACTAGAGCTACATCTACTATTAGGCAAGGAAGGGGTCGACCACCTCTTCCACCTGCAGTCCGCGGATGAGGGCTTGTAGAAAGACCTCCACTAGTTAGAGGTCAAGGCCAAGCCCCAGTTGCGGATCTGCCTATCACCGAGGTGTTCGTTGAAGAAGTTGCTGAGAGCATTGTTCCCGAGGCTGGGAATGGGACCACTGCTAGGTCTGGAGCACAACGAGCATAAACGACCGAGCCCATTCGAGTATCCATTGGAGTATTTGCATACTGCAACTACGTGCAGGCAGTTGAGGAGGCTAGCAGGACTAGAGGACCTGCTCGAGCACCGCTAGTACTCGTGAGACCAACCGAGGATGTTGGAGTTCAGGATGAAGTAGGACTAGTGGAGGAGC
This sequence comes from Fagopyrum homotropicum, assembly GCA_033239125.1. Lineage (NCBI taxonomy): Eukaryota > Viridiplantae > Streptophyta > Magnoliopsida > Caryophyllales > Polygonaceae > Fagopyrum > Fagopyrum homotropicum. Next base: position 94,795,881 of record BSWB01000007.1, on the reverse strand, counting down.
GTTGGATAGACCATGTTGTTTCTGCTTTGGAGTTGATAAGAAGTATGATCAGGGAGTGACCGGATTCCAAGAAGGCTTCTTAGGGAGAAGGTTCCGAGAAAAGACAAAAGACTGAACAAACCCGTATTGGAGCTGGAGCTTTTAGATTCGGTCATAGTCAGTTGTCGGGACGCTATGGTTTCCCGTCGATGAGGCAAAGTCCCAAGAGAGGACGGCAGGGTCATAACTGTGGAGATGTGGGACACATCCGAGCTGAATGTACAAAGACCGCAGTGATTTGTTTCTCTTGCGGCAAGCCTAGACACAAAGTTGCGTTCTTCCGTCAAAGAGGACGAGGTGGTGGTACTACCGACACCAAAGATGATTTAGCCAGAGTTTATGCATTGAGGAGTGTTGTAGAGCCGACAACGCCAACGACCACATGCACCATTCATATTAATGGTTTTCCGGTCACAGTTCTTTTTGATACCGGTACTACGCATTCCTTTATATTTGATGCATGTGTAGATAGATTGGCCTTAGTTACCATAGAGGGGAAACCCTTCTTTATAGGATTACCCAATAGGGGTAAGATTAGAGGTACACGAGAGGTTCGCGATTGCCCTGTTAGACTGGGAGGTCGCGATTGGCCGGCTGACTTCTTCGTCATGTACTTGGTACATGAAAAAGTTATTCTAGGCATGGATTGGATGGATCGACATCGAGCAGTTCTGGACATCGGCAAGAGGACAGTGACGGTAACTACAGACTCAGGCCATGTCGAGATTTTCCAAGGATGGGATCTCAGAAAGACCGGTGCAATCATCAGTGTAGTGCGAGCTGCGAGACTTATCGGTCAAGGTTGCGAGGCTTTCTGGTGCTATGCCATGAAGGATAGTACAAGCCCAACATTGGAGGAGATTCCGGTAACATGCGAGTTTACCGTTGTTTTTGGAGAGCCATCAGGTTTACCTCCACAGAGGAGTGTAGAATTTGGCATTGATTTTGAGCCTGGGACGAGACCGATCTCGAAGGCTCCTTACCGCATGACGCCTATCAATATGTTGGAGCTTAAGAAGCAACTCAAGGAGTTAGAAGAGAAGGGCTTCATCCGCCCTTATGTATCTCCTTGGGGTGCACCAATACTCTTCATCGTGAAGAAAGACGGGTCATTGAGGTTATGTATTGACTACCGAGAGCTTAACAAGGTGACAATCAAGAATAAGTACCCATTAAGGGTGAGGGAGCAGGACATAGACAAGACGGCACTTCGGACCAGATACGGCCACAACGAGTTTGTAGTGATGCCATTTGGGCTTACAAATGCACCCGTAGTGTTCATGGAGTTAATTAACAACATCTTCATCGACTTTCTAGACCAGTTCATGGTTGTCTTCATCGATGATATTCTAGCATACTCTCGTAGCAGAGAGGAGCATGCATGACACTTAATGATCGTACTCCAAGTCCTGCAAGATAGAGAGCTTTACGTGAAGTGCGAGTTTTGGATGTTTGAGGTGGCATTCCTTGGTCATATTGTTTCCGCCGAATGAATCAAGGTAGATCCAAAAAAAATCGAGTCAGTAGCATCTTGGCCGCCTCCTAGGAACGTCAAGGAGGTACGCAACTTCCTAAGATTGGCGGGCTACTACCGTCGCTTTGTGGAGGGCCTTTCAGTTATCGTCCGACCACTTACTTCCTACTAAGAAAGACTACGAGATTTGTATGGTCCGAGTTGTGCTTGCAGAGCTTCGAGGAGTTGAAGAGGAGGCTGACCTCCGCTCCTATCCTAGGTCAGCTAGAGGGCATTGAGGATTTTGTGGTTTACAGCGATGCATCCAAGCTTGGCTTGGGATGTGTTCTGATGAAGAGGGGTAAGGTTATAGGATATGCGTCTAGACAACTAAAGACTTATGAGGAGAATTACCTTACCGATGATCTTGAGTTGGCTACTGTTGTTCACGATTTGAAGATTTGAAGGCATTATCTGTACGGAGCTACGTGTCAGATATTCAAAGACCACAAGATTTTGAGGTACATATTCACTCAACGAGAGTTGCATAAACGCCAAAGGAGATGGTTGGAGTTGATCAAGGACTTTAATCTTGATATCTTGTACCACCCGGGGAAGGCGAATGTGGTAGGTGATGCCCTTAGTAGGAAGACTCCACGTGAGATGGCGATCGCTAGGCTGACAACTCAGCCACAGTTATAGCGAGACCTAGCGTGGCTAGAGATGGATATCCACTTTCCGGATTCTAACAGCGACCTATCCACCTTGAAGGTATTACCTAATCTGTTGGTAGAGATCCGACAGAAGTAGGAGAGTTACCCAGCTTTGACACAGATTCAAGACCGGATGTCTTGAGGAGAGGTGCCACAGTTTGCAGTAGGTGACGATGGGATCTTGAGACGCTAGGAGCGTGTATGTGTGCCCTCAGATCAAGAGTTGAGAAGATCCTATAGGAGCCTCACTCTTCACCTTACTTAGTGCACCCAAGTGCGAGTAAGATATATCAGGATATTAGATGCTCTTTCAGGTGGGGAGGTTTGAAGCAAAAAATATGACGAGATATGTAGCTCGGTGTGTGACCTGTCAGCAGGTCAAGATCGAGCATCACCGAACAGGAGGAGAGCTACACCCACTTCCCATCCCTCGGTGAAAGTGGGGGATATCTCGATGGACTTTGTTACCGGTTTGAGACCGAGCTGAGGTTTTGATGCCATCTAGGTTATAGTAGATCGAATGACGAAGACCGCACATTTCATTCCCATCAAGGAGACATGGCCGGTAAGTCAATTAACGGAGGAGTTCACTAGACAGATAGTGAGACTTCATGGAGTACTTAGGACTATAGTCTCCGACCGAGACGGACGGTTCACATCGAGGTTTTGGTAGCAAGTGCATGCCGCCCTAGGTACGAGTCTGTAGTTCACGACTGCTTATCATCCTCAAAACGATGGTTAGTCAGAGCGGACCATCCAGACTCTAGAGGATATGTTGAAATCCTGCGTGTTAGATTGGGGATAGGTGTGGCCAGATCACTTTCCCTTAGTGGATTTTTCGTATAACAACAGTTGGGATGCTTCGATCTGGATGGCTCCTTATGAGGCATTATAAGGAAAGATATTCCGTACACCATTTTGTTGGGACGAGCCGAGTAGTGCTAGCGGAGTAGCACCTGAAGAGATACAAGATGATATTGCTCGAGTAGCGGTGATCCGAGAGCGGATGTTAGCAGCACAAAGTCGCCAGAAGTCTTCTAGATATAAGAGGCGTAAACCTCTAGAGTTCAGAGTTAGAGCTCAAGTATGGTTGAGAGTATCCTCGACACGAGGTGTTTGACGTTTCGGCGTCAAGAGGAAGCTGAGTCCCAATGTTGGACCTTTTGAGATTCTTGAGCAAGTTGGAGAGGTAGCATACAAACTTGCTTTGCCACCAAGACTTGAGGGTGTTCACCCAGGCTTCCATGGGTCTCAATTACGGGAGTATGTACCAGACCCGAGACACATCGTCAATCATGAGGATTTAGTGGTTGGGCCAAACCACACGTTCGTAGAGCATCCGGTAGCTATCTTAGAGTGTAGTACGAGATACTTGTGATCGAAGGACATACCGATGATGAAGACTCAGTGGTCGATGCGAGGAGCTGATGAGGTGACTTGGGAGACATAGGATAGTATCTAGAGGAACTATCAGGAGTTTTATGTTGAGGTGGATGTATCTTTAGCATAGATGTTGGAGTTTTAGTTTTCGTTGTTAAGTTGTGTACGCTTTTATGACATTTTGAGTTATGTGCCCCGAGTGAGAATATATGAGTTGAGCTCAATGTTTTTGTGTTGTTGTTGTGTGATCTTTCGGGTTGTTGAAAGTTTCGGGACAAAACTTCTTTTTAGAGGGATCTGATGTAAGATCCAGTTTTCACCTTCACCGCCCCCGCGGTGAAGGGAGCCACCTCTGTGGGTTTTCCTCAGATCGGCATTTTCGTTCGTTTTTATTTCTTTCTTTCCATAGATAGAAGATCCGATATTCTATCTTATGGGCCGGCTTTCTTATCATGTTCTTAACCCTAGAACGCCTTTCCTTCTATCTTTTCACCCCTTTTCTAAAATTCCCTCTTTCTCCTCTTTTTCCTGTTTCTTGCTTACGTTTTCCTTCAACCTCAAAAGTTGCAGCTATGATCTCTTGCTGGACGTGTAAGTCTTCTCCCTCTTTGTTTCCCCCTCACGTTCATGAGTTGTTGCATGCCTTTCCCTTCTATTTCATTTTCCTCTTTCGTTCTTCCTTTTCTTCTTGTCCAAGAATCAAGTTTGAGCCTTGATTCTTGTTGGTCTTTCCATTGTTAATTAGTTGATGTTCACATGCTCCCTTGGTTGAGTTGTGACGTGTGTGTGTGTGTTGAGAGAAGCAAGCTTTGGCCTTTGTTGCGTTCCTTGATGTCGAAGGAGTCGATAGCCGTTCCTGTCACGCCACCGCCCCCACGCCTGCACAGACCGCCCCTCCGGATCCTGCCTAGTGCCGCCCCTACGGTGTTGTCTGCCGCCCCTGTGGTTTTCCCTCTGTTTCTCCCGTCTTTGGTGAGTTGCTTCCTTCCTCGCTTCCCTCGTTTCTTCCTTGAGTTATGATGGATGTTGTTGACCCTTGGTGATCTGTAAGACTAAGGTTGAGACCTTAGCTTGTGGAGATCTATTAGAGATCATGGAGACTAGAAGTTATAGACTTCTAGCAATCATTTCGTTCCTGATTCGTTATGCCTTGTTTGAGCAGGCATTCGTTCCTTTCCTTCGGGAACTGAGTTGTTGTTGACCCTTTGAGTTTACCTTCAAGTGAGGTAAGCCCCTTGGACTTACTTAGTTGCTTTCTGTATATTGGTTTGAGTGTATTGGCTTTTTTTGTGCTGTTGTTTATTGTTATAACTGATAACCGGACTAAGATTGACCTTTATAACCGTAATTGGCCCAAGTGTATTATAAGCGGGCGGTTGCCGCTTGTCAGTTTGGAATGGGAAAACTAGGAGGTGCTCTTGCAACCAGTCCAATAGATGACAAAAGGATGCATACGTTCTATTCATGTTGGTGAAAGAGGACAGAGGCGAGATCGTAGCGATTCTCGTGTAACAACCATAAGTTGAATTAGTAAAGGTATTAACCTTAATAAAAGATAATAACCGGTTGAGTGCGAGCATGCTATATATTTATATTACCTTATGTGTGCTTGTACCTTTATTGTCTTTCTGATATCTAGATAGTTAGCTAATGGTTTATACCGATGTTGTAGATGCCTTGCAGGATATAGATGCTGCTGAGTGATCCGGATGGTGTGGTCAGCCGGGGTTCCCGTACATTATAAGATAGGATCGGGTTTATATTTCTGTTGTTGTTTTTTCTTTGTTTTGAACTCGGCTGTGAGTCTTTTACGCTTCGTTTGTTTAAACCTTTGGTTTTAAATTGAGTTTGATTTTCTTTTATTTGTTTCTTGTTGTAAGATTCGAGATTGTCGTTGTTGGGTCGGGACCCATTCTGAGGTCCTAGCCCGTAATGCTTCGAGTTCCCAGAACTTGGGGTGTTACATAATGTCTCCACCTCTTCACTTTTCCAGTTACATAGTTGCAAGGTATGTAAACTTGCAATGCCCGACAATTGGAGGTAACTAAACCCTAATTTTATGCCGTTTGATTGTTTTTGTTTCTGGGTTCATCGTTTTTTGTAGATTTTGTTTGTAGTTATTTTATTGTTTCCCAACTTCAATTCTTCATCTATGTTCTACTTTTCTATTCCAATTTTAGTTGGGTCAATCAAGGGTTAGTATGATCCCTGTCGTACCATGTCTTCCCCTCCACCTACTAGTAGGGTCGTCCAATGAGTTTTGGTAGCCTTGTTCCAAAATTAAAATATCACCCTACTTAAAACTATAAATAGTCATATTACAAATTTCATTAAAAAAATCGCTAAGGTGCTGATATATAACTCATTCTGATTTCCAAAGTAATAAAATTTTGAATGTCATTACACGTAGATAATAGTATACTACACTCATAGATTTTAAAATGAATATACCATTCACTTAAAAAGTAGTATTCTTCTACTAATATTTGAAATAAAATCTTTAATCAACTTGTCATAGCGAATCTTCTCCAAAAGATCATTCTCGATTGATATCATTGCGAAACTATTAACTCTTTCTTGAGTCATTGTAGAGTGCGGGTAAGTCTTTAGCAACTTCAACTTCGAAAATTTCTTTCTGCAAAGGCAACGGTGATGAGAATAGTCAACAAAATTTTATATACAAATAATTGCATTACGAAAACAATCCACACTTTAAATATTGTAAAATATCAATAGGCTGCATCAATTCCTTAGGTAAAAACTCTTGTAGCAATTTCAACTCCATATATAAATCATTTCCATCAATATCAAAATGTGCATGATGTGTCAATGCAACTTCAATGCTACTACAAAAGGACTTGAGACAACTATCATCCATTGATTGTAACTTGCGAGAAGTAAACAAAAAACCAACAATAGATTCTTACTCTTGGTATTGTTCAAACCTCCAAGTAAGGGAAGTAATTTCTTGGTCAACAACATATAAGAAATATTTAACTCTAAATAATTCCTCAGTAGATTGGAAGGTAACTTTAGATGCATTATTATTATTATTATTATTATTATTATTATTATTATTATTATTATTATTATTATTATTATTATTATTATTATTATTATTATTATTATTATTATTATTATTATTATTATTATTATTATTATTATTATTATTATTATTATTATTATTATTATTATTATTATTATTATTATTATTATTATCCTCATCAAAATGTTTTTTTCTTCGAATCTCCCGTCTTTCCGGAAAAGTTGGATCAATAATATTTTCAATGGCAATTTTCTTGGCTATCTCTAAGGCATCTAAAAATCCAATCTCTCTATACCCTTTAAAAAAAATCAACCCCTTAATTTTTTCAATAGCATCATGGATAAGCATATCTTTTTCTTGTAAATGCTTGCTAACTACATTAACATGCCACAACACTTCATACCAAATTACAATTGAAACTAAAAACTCAAAATCACCGAGTTCATTATGTGCTAAAGATTTAGCTTCACTTCTTATCTTTGAATCACTATTGATAACTCCACCTTGATTATTATTTGTATATATGGATGATGGAACACTTAACATTATAAGCGGTTTTATAAACTAACAAATATCGATTGTATTTCTAGATTGCATGGATTGGTTTGTATTTGTTAAATGTGTGTAGGCCTGAAAAGCATCTCAGAGGTGAAGCAGGCCTTGAAACTCATTACAAAGGACAAGCACAGAGATATTGAAAAGCAGTTCAAGAGTTAAACGCGGAGGCCTTGGAAAGCAGTTCAAGGGATAAACGCCGAAGCCTTAAAAAGTAAAACAAGGGAGAGATTGGTTGGAGGCTTTTCAAAATCAAGATTCCAATCTCAACAACCAAATCTACCAAGGATCAACTCAACTAAAAGATCTTCAAAGAATTTGTAGAGAAGATCTCGGCCCAACAACAAGATCTTACAAAGATCTCAACAAAGACGCAAAAGATAAGAAGATCTTTTCCAACGGATATCAAACAAAGATCTCGGATCCAAGGAAAATTTTCAACAGTCCTCAAGTTCAAGAAAGATCTTCAATAACTTGGAAGATCTTGGAGCATAAACTAAGGGCTTCAACGATAAGATCTTCAACGGTTCTTTCAAGGAGAAGATCTCGTAGAAGAAGACTCTCAACGTGCGTCAAGGAGAAAAAGTAGATGAAGTAGATTGAAGATATTATAACGGCTACTTCGTCTCAACCAAACACCGTTTTCCATGGAGAAAGAAGAACATCACAACGCCCCTTTTACAACGGCTAGAAGAATTCTCCATAAGAAGACTATAAATGAAGATGACGATTGAAGAGATAAAAAAACAAGCTTACATGCAAGTCTTCAAGCGATCAAAATCATCTTCATTCATTCCAAAAGTTTTTCTTCCTCTTAGCTTACAAAGGTTTATACCCTCAAAGAGAGAAAAATACTAAAGATCCATTGGAATATCTAGAGAGTGTTATACTCGAGTGTGTGTTACTCTGCGAAGTAACTAGGCTATTATTGCTAGGTTAGAGTTGGAACTAGATCGTAGCGTTGGCTATAGTAAGAGAAGAAGAGGATTTCTTTTAGGTTGTATCTAGGACTCTTTGAAGCAAATAATAGATAGTTAGATCCTACGGGTAAAGAAACCCTAGGACGGAGACGTAGGCTATTAGAGATGAACTTCGTGAACATATGACCATGTCGATCTTTTAATTACGCATTATATCTTGCTTAATTGTGACTAATGTTGTTTTGCAGGTTTTCGGAGTCAAGGCCTTGAAATCATTTTCAAAACCCTTGAAAACCAATTGTGTCACAAAGAGCACAAATCGACATCAAGGCCTTGAAATCAGTTTCAAAGCCTTGAGATAGGTTTTTGCGAAAAGTTCCCATACTCTATTCAACCCCCTTATAGATTATTTATATCCTTTATATTCACCTATACAGTTCTTCAATTGGTATCAGAGCTAGACTCACGTATATTGATTTAACCATCAGTGAGACTAATCATGAACTCTGTAAGGAATGGAGGATTCGCTCAAAGAAGATCCACATCTCGACCACCACTCTTCTGCGGCAAACACTTTGCCCATTAGAGAGAATTAATGCAAATGTTTATTAATGATCAAGACATGGAACTATGGAGCCTCATCAAAATTGGCCCTAAGATCCCAACCACCATGGTTGAGGGGTTCAAGTCGCCAAGAAGGAAGCCAACTTCACTCAAACCGACTTGGATAGTGTTTTAAAGAACTACAAGGCCATGAACTTGCTCTATTGTGGATTGGATGCAAATGAATTCAACCGTATCTCATCATGCAAGAGTGCAAAAGAAATACGGGAGAAACTAGTTGTCACGTACGAAGGACCAAGTCAAGTCAAGGAGACAAAGATAAGCATCTTTCTCAAACAATACGAGCTATTCAAGATGAAATCAAATGAGTCGGTCAAGGAGATGTTCACACGATTTACATAGATTGTGAACAACCTTGATTCACTTGGAAAGGTCTTCACAAATGAAGAAAAAGTAAGGAAGGTTCTAAGGAGCTTACCTAAAGCTAAGTGGGGACCAAAAGTGACCTTTTTTGAAGAAGCTCAAAATCTCACAACACTTCCTCTAGACGACCTTCCTAGAAAGCTAATCATTCATGAAATGGTTCTTGGTGAAGAAGATGGAGAGCTCCCATCAAACTCAAAGAATCTTGCCTTAAAATCCAAGAAGGATGATATACCATCAGAAGAGGAAGATAGTGATTATGAATATGAGGAAGATCCATTCACCTTGATCTCAAAGGGTCATGCTAAAATTCTTCAAATGAAGAAGAAATTCGCAAACAACAAGGAATATCCGTTATCATCAAGAGCTCGAGGTAAGTTTTCTAACCCTGATAAGAAAATCAAAGTACTGACTTATTTTGAATGTGGTGAAACATATTATCTCATAAAAAATTGTCCACAAAAGAAGAGGAACAACATTAGGAAGAATGATTGAAAGAAGAAAGCTATGGTAGCATCATGGAGTGACTTAGATTCTACCAATGAATCAGAAGACGAGAAAGAACAAGAAAACTTGTGCTTATTGGCCGATCATGAAGAAGACCCAAACCACTATGTTGATGGTGTGGTAAGTACGATTATGTCGCAATCTGAACTTGAACTCACGCAATTCCTTAAAGACATTATCATATGTGATAAAGAACATACGGTAAGGATAAGATGTTTAAGAGAAAAGCTTCTCAAACAAGAGAAACGACTAAGTGAGATGTCTTTGGAGATTAAAAATCTTAACACTGAAAAGGTAGACCTTGATATCAATATCAAGGCCTTGGAATCAGAAAATGCAATTCTCAAGGGCAATCTCTCTTCTCTCCATCGAGACTATATCGATCTAGAGAAAGAGAAGGTTGATCTAACTATGACGTGTCAAGACCAGAAGACTGAACTTATTCAATTCACTCGTTCGAAAGCCAATCTCGAAAGGATGATGGGTGAGCAACAATCTACTCTTAATAAGAATGGTATAGGCTATCACGTAAGTTCCTAGAAAAACAACTACCACTTTTGTTAAAGCTAAAGAAAGTATTCATATGCCCACATGTTTATATTGTTGTAAAAAGGGTCACGTAAAGTCAGCATGTCCAAACAGAAGAAATGACCCTTACATCATAAGAAACACTTATCCTCTATGTTTAAGAAAAAAAGTTAAGAAAATTTGGGTTCCTAAAGGTACTAGACCACCAAACATGATTGAGCCTGAATATGGACCAAAATACGCCATTTGGTCGACCCGGAAAGGTTGATGTTTGCTGTTTTATAGGATATCACCAAGGTTAAGAAGAATAAATGAATATTAGATAGTGGTTGCTCAAGACATATGAGTGGAAAAAGCTCACTGTTCTCAGATCTAAAGAAGCAATCATTTGGAACCATTACGCTTGGTGATAAAGGAAAGTGTAACATCATTGGAATTGGTAAAATTGGTTATAATTCATCTAACTTTATTGATCATGTCTAACATGTTGACGGTTTAAAGTATAACTTGCTTAGTACCTCTCAAATATGTGATAAAGGCAACAAGGTGATCTTTGATTCACATAAATGTGAAGTTCAAGATAAAATATCGGGTGATGTCGTGCTTACTGCTCCTAGATGTAATAATGTTTATTCAATGAGCACTAACCAAGTTTTAGGAACTAAGCTAACATGTCTCAAGGCCTTGACTAAACGATCCAAGGCTTTGGCATAGACGAGTTGGTCATGTAAGCATGCATACGATGAAGAAACTACTCTCAAAGGATTTGGTACGTGGCTTGTCAAACCTAAACTTCAACGTAGATGAACTATGTAAGGCTTGTAGACAAGGTAAACAAACAAGAGGTTCATTCAAACCAAAGAAGGTTGCAAGTTCTTCTCGACCCATTGAACTTTTACATATGGATTTATGTGGTCCTATGCGTGTCAAATCTCATAAGGGAAAACAGTACATCCTTGTCATCGTGGATGATTTTTCTCATTTTACATGGATCTCATTTCTACGGGAAAAATCTGAAGCTTTGCTTGAATTTTCAAAACTTTGTAAGGAGTTGCAAACTTTGAAAAACCTACCTATCGTTTCTATTAGAAGCAATCATGGTAGAGAATTTGAGCAACTTAGGTTTTATTTGTTTAGTGCAAAAATATGGTATTTCATACAACTTTTCAGCTCCTAGAACACCTCAACAAAACGGGATTGCGGAACACAAGAACCACAACCTAGAGGATATGTCTAGGACTATGCTTTTGAAAAATAGTTTGTAAAAATTTTTTGGACGGAAGCTGTTAACATGGCTAATTACATCTTGAATAGATGCTTAGTCCGCCCTATTTTGAAAATGACTCCTTATGAACTCTTTAAGGGTCGAAAACCTAATATTTCCTACTTTAAACCCTTTGGATGTACGTGTTTTGTCCATAATAATGGCAAAGACAACCTTGGTAAATTTGATGCTCGTAGTGACGAAGCTATCATCATTGGATATGTTTCAAACAACAAAGCTTATCGTGTTTATAATAGACATACCAAAATCATAGAGGAAAGTATTCATGTTAAGCAATGATGGTGCTTTGAGTGAAAGGTTTGCAGATCTAAATCTGAATCAACATGGAGATCATAATTCTGATGGAGAAGAAAATTCAAGATACCGGAGAACAATCTCAAGACCTTGAAATGTATCTTCAAGACCTTGACACGGCAAATTGCGATGCTAGAAGTCAGTTTCAAGGCCTTGAAACTCAACTTCAAGGCCTTGATATAGGATCCAAAGGCAATACTCAAGTGGTACCTAAATCTAGTCGACCTAATGCGCCACAATCTTCAAGATCCGTTCCATCTTACAAAAGAAGAAAGTTTCAACATTCTTCATACCATGCACCAAAGAATGTGATCTCAGATCCAAACGTAGGAGTTCAAACCCGATCTAGGGTTAACAACTTATGTGCTTTCTCGGCGTTCGTGTCTCTTATAGAGCCCAAAAACTATGTTCAAGCACTTCAAGAACCTGATTAGATCATGGAAATGCAAAAAGAACTAAATGAGTTTGAGAGAAACAAAGTTTCGACCCTCACGTCTAGACCTAAGCAACAATCCGTCATTGAAACAAAATGGGTATTTCGAAACAAGTTGGATGAAAATGGGAAAGTTACTCGAAACAAAGCACGACTTGTAGCTCAAGGTTATAACCAAGAAGAAGGTATTGATTATGAAGAGACTTTTGCTCTAGTTGTCAGGTTAGAAGCCATACATATGCTACTTGATTTTGCATCCTTCATGAACAAAAGCTTTTTCAAATGGATGTTAAATGTGCTTTTCTAAATGGCTTCTTAGAAGAAAAAGTCTATGTTGCTCAACCTCCTTGCTTTGAAAATGATGAATTTCCGGATCATTTTTTTAAATTGGACAAAGCTCTTCATGGTCTTAAGCAAGCTCCACGAGCTTGGTATGAAATATTCTCCAAGTATCTCCTTGAAAATGATTTCAAAAGAGGTTTAATTGACAAAACTTTATTTATCAAAACCAGAGGCAACGATATTTTAGTAGTGCAAATCTATGTTGATGATATATTATTTGTTGCTACTAACAATTCTCTATGCAAATAATTTTCAGATATTATGTGTAGCGAATTCGAGATGGTTAAATTTTCTTCTTGGACTTCAAGTCACAAAAGCAAAGAAATGATTTTTTCCTAATCAAAGCAAGTATACCAAGGACTTGCTTAAGAAGTATAAAATGGAACAATCCAAGGTAGCAAAAACTCCTATGAGTTCCACACTTTCACTTGATCAAGACAAGGAAGGTAAAAGTGTTATTCAAAAGGAGTACCGATGTATGATCAGTTATTTGTTATATCTAGCCGCTAGTCGACTTGACATTATGTTTAGTGTGTGCATGAGCGCAAGATTTCAAGCTGATCCTAAAGAGTTACACTTGATAGATGTGAAAAGGATATTTCGGTATATCAATGACACTGAGGATTTAGGGTTATGGTATCCATGTCAAAGCTCGTTTTACTTCGTTGGCTATTCAGATGCTGACTTTGCAGGCTATAAGATCGATAGAAAGAGTACTTCTGGATGTTGCCAATTTTTAGGGTCATCCCTAATCAGTTGGCACTCCAAGAAGCAAAATTGTGTCGCCCTATCCACAGTTGAAGCCAAATATATAGTTGTGGGAGCCTGTTGTGCACAAATTCTATGGATAGCTCAACAACTTCGTGATCTTGGCTTTGATATCAAAGGTATACCTATTAAATGTGATAATACTAGTGCTATTTCGTTTACTAAAAATCCTGTGTAGCACTCAAGAACGAAGCATATCGATGTGAGGCATCACTTCATATGTGATCATGTTGAGAAAGGTGATGTTTTGATATCTTTTATATCAACTAACTTGCAGCTTGCAAATATACTTACTAAGCATCTACGAGAAGATCGATTCAATTTTATAAGATTAGAGCTTGATATGTTGAACAAGGAAGCATTTATTTAGGGGGGAGTTAATCATTTTATTCCCTCGTTATAATGCAGCCCACTTTTCCATTTCAAGGCCTTGAAATGCAATTTAAGAACTTTGAAACGAAATTTAAGGGCTATATTGAAATTCACGGATCAATTTAATGGTTTATATCTTTTTACATATTTGATCATTAAATTATTTCAAAGAAAGATTTTAAAAATGATTTCAAAAGATATGGTTTTCAAATTCAAATTTTTTTGAAAAATGATTGAGATTTAATAGGAAAGCTTGCAAACCAATTTCAGTTTTCAAGGCCTTGATTCTCTCAAGATCTTGACAAGCCATAAATTGATTTGACCTACCTCCTTTAAATACCATCCTCCCTCCTCCGTTATCTCTTTCCTTCTTCAACGTTTTTACATACCCACTGGCTTTACTCTTTCATTTTCCAATACCCTTTCGACTTCTCCCACAAACACATCCATGGCTCCCAAGATAAACCTAAAGAAAACCTCAAACCTTCTTCCTTCGACTTTCAAAGAAAACTCCGCTCACATCTCCTCAGCCACAAACGATCAACAATTCTAGAAGATGTTGAAATTTCACCGTATACGAGACTTCCAACCTCGTGGTTCATCAACTTCAAAGCTATTGGAACGTGGCTAGATGGCTTTCATAATCGCCCTTTGTGCATGTGCGATCTGTTGGACATAGAGTTTTTGGACACGCTTCAGCTTGGAGTGAGCATCTCCGGATATCCGATCCGATCCGAAGGCTCGGATATCCGATCCGACAAACTATAAAAAGTCCAATCCGAGAACACCCGGATATCTGGCAGTTTTATCCGGACGGATATCCGATCTGAAGATCCGATCCGGACATTTATTCTTAGACTAGTCAGATATATCCGATCCGATCCGACTTTTTCCTCTAAACCCCGATCCGGATCCAATCCGATGATCCGAAAAATATGCCCGGATCGGATTGGACTCGGATCACCAATTGTCGGATATCTTCATATTCGGATTTTTTCGGATCGGATCTTCGGATTAGCGGATCGGATTAGTCGGATCGGATATTTTTGCTCAGCCCTAGCTTCAGCTACCCTGTGTCTCGATGCTAAAAAATTGTTCCATCTAGAAGGTGCTCAACCTAGGAGAAAATGCATTCACCAGACTCACGAGGTTGCTCTATGTCAACCTTGTCGCAAAAAGGGATAAGGGAATCCTCACCCTTGAGACAACGGTTAAAGGTACTCCAATTTCTCTCACTCCCACTGTTTTGTGTTAGATTTTAGGGCTTCCCACATATCTTTCCCTCCAACACCCTTCCTGGTCAAAAAGCGTTAGACTTACAAGAGAGCAATTTCTGGTCCCGAACTCAAAATCCCGGCAACTAACTCACACATCCCTAACCCTAGACGCTAAAATCATATTTACTGTTTTGGTTAGATGTGTCATTCCTCAAGAAAATTCGAGAGAGCTTTTGACTTATCAGACTTTGGAGCTGATCTATTTGATTATGTCTAGATTGGATGTTGACTTGCCTAGCCTCATACTAAACCATATGGTTCACACCATAAACTCCACCCGTGCCATTCTTTTGCCATACGGGAATCTACTACCCAAGATCTTTGATCAATTTTCAATTGACACATCCTCTAAGGATCAACAACTGTCAATTGCAAAAAAGATGAGTCGTGTATAGAGAGACTAGGAGTAGAAAAGACTCTTGCTGGAGTTTTAACTTTGAAAGGCAAGACTGTTGCACTGACCCCCTCCTCCACAGTTCTCTCAGCTTCCTCTGTCTCAGAAACCAAGTTGGATGGTTTTGAGTTGGAATTAAGTTCTCTTAATAGAGAAATGTCTGACATCCAACTAGACACAATGCGTAGAATGGATGCTAACCATGAGGTCATGTTTGTAATGCATACAAAGATCAATCAGATGTATGTCATGAATGCTCTTACCCTCTCCACCACTGGCAAAATTTTGCCTCTGATTGAAGACGCCGCCCAGCACACCCAAGAAAAGGTGGAAAATGTGCTCATGAATTGCACACGCAGTGTACAGAACAACTTTATTCTCTATCCTACGCATGTCGAGCCGATTGTTCTCACTACTGAGGAATATGGCGTAGTCAAGGAACGTTGTCTTGGAGAGAGAAAAAGAAGATTGGAAGCTGAAATTAATGACAGGAGCAACAAAAATACTCAATCCAGATGGCGGAGGAAATATTATGAGGATAATCAGGATTGAACTTCAAAGTCTTGAAATTAGTTTCAAGGCCTTGAAATGGATGTCAAGGCCTTGGCATGAATTTCAAAGCCCCCTTGGTTTTGATTTCAAGGCCTTGAAAACCATTTGTAGGACTTTCCTTTTTAACTATTTTTTCTTTTGGAAATATTTCTTGTGGGTTTGTAATAATTTTAAACTTCCGTACTTTAATTATTTTTCTCCCTTGTTGAAAGACAAAGGGAGAGAAATTATATATGCGTGATCCGATATTTCTACATTTTGCATCTTTTCGATATTATTGCACATGTATCGCTAACATTGAATGCATGTACGATATTTGTTTTGTCTTCCATCATGGGGGAGATTGATAACTCCACCTTGATTATTATTTGTATATATGGATGATGGAAGACTTAACATTATAAGCGGTTTTATAAACTTACAAATATCGATTATATTTCAAGAATGCATGGTTTGGTTTGTGTTTGTTAAATGTGTACAGGCCTTGAAAAGCATTTCCGAGGATAAAGTAGGCCTTGGAACTCATTACAAGAGACAAGCACGGATATATTGAAAAGCAGTTAAGGGTTAAACGCGGAGGCCTTGAAAAGCCGTTCAAGGGATAAATGTTGAAGCCTTGAAAAGCGATACAAGGGAGACATTGGATGGAGGTTTTCAAAATCAAGATTCAAATGTCAACAACTAATCTACCAAGCATCAAGAGAAGATCTTCAAACAAGATATCAAGAGAAGATCTCGGCCAGCTAACCTAAAAGATCTTCAACAAATTTGTAGAGAAGATCTCGGCCCAGCAACAAGATCTTACAAAGATCTCAACAAAGACGCAAAAGATAAGAAGATATTTTCCAACGGATCTCAAACAAAGATCTCGGATCCAAGGAAAATTTTCAACAGTCCTCAAGTTCAAAAAAGATCTTCAACAACTTGGAAGATCTCGGAGCATGAACTAAGGGCTTCAACGACAAGATCTTCAACTGTTCTTTCAAGGAGAAGATCTCGTAGAAGAAGACTTTCAACGTGCGTCAAGGAGAAGAAGTATGTAACGCCCCAATTTTGGCGCGTTTGCGATTTATTATTATTATTTTTTTTTCTTGATTTTTATCGATATTTAAATGGATTAAATATTTTAATTTTCCGAGTACTTTGTTCGTAAATTAAATTCTACTAGTATATATATATCGATATATTTTATTACCCGTATTTAAAGTATTATATAATGTCGTAAAAAAATAAATAAATTGCGAGAATGGTTTTTCTATTTCAAATTATATTTCGCGAGTTTACCTATATATTCGATCCACATAGATTTCTTTTTCCGAGTCTTTACTCTCGGAAAGTTGGGAAGTTTTTTATGCGGAAATCCTGTTCCGAATGTCTTGACCGATTTTGATTGTTTTGTTTTGCCCGTCGGTTTTTCGTTCCTTCTCTAAACCGTTAATTTAAATCAGTCAACCCATCAAGACAGGACGTTGGGCCCATCAAGATAGGCCAGCCCGGCCCATCCGGATATATACTAGTGATGCTCCTCACCAGAACCCTAATTTTTCCCACAGCTCTTTCACGCTCTCTCCCTGTTTCCCTCTACTCACGCCGCATCCTTTCACCTCCGCTCACTACTGCCCTCTTTCACTCACCGCCAACACTCACCGCCAAGAAGTCGGCCGTCTGCTACCGGTTGGATGGACGGAGTATCGCCGCCTCCTCCCTCTCATCTTCGCCGTCGACCGGCCGCTGAGGGTCTGCGCCACCACCTCGCTTCGTCTATCTGTGGGACTCGACAGCCTTCCGCCACCTCCCTTCCATCCTCGCTGTCGACCGGCCTCGGGGCTCCCTTCCTCATTTCCCTTCGTCTCTCTGTGGGATTCGAACAACTAGTGGGATCGCCGATTCTCGCCGGGAGGGATGGCCACCCTTGCTGCCGTCAACCCTAATCGGCCTTCGTCGCTCCCTAGGAGTGCTCGGCCGCCCCGTCGCTTGTGCCGCTTTCGAGTACCATCGACGGAGCCCAACTGCCCCGCTCAGCCCTCACCTTCTGCCGAAGCCGCCGACCTTCCTCCGCCGCCGCTCCCTCGGACCTTCCCTCCTCTGCCTGCGCGAGCCACCAGGATGTCATCCCCTTCCTTTTCTTCTGTGCGTGTTTGGAGGTTGAAGGAGACCCTTCTGTATGATTTTAATTTGACCCCTGAAATTGTGTATAATTGCAACAGTACCCATTTTCTTATTTATTCAGTTTTGGACCCCTCTCTTTCGGTTTTTGCTGTGACTACCCTGGGGAATTGTATTATTGTAGTCTTGACATTATATTCTTAAAATGTGCAGCTTTTGCCCTTGAGTATAAATTATAGTTTGACCCAAAGCTTATTTCGGAAATATGACCGAGTTTTGTAAGTTTCTTTGTTGCCGGAAAAGTTGACTTCGGATTTTATCCATGTTTATAAATTTTGTATGGATCGTCCCGGAAAGCGTTTTGCGAGTTCTAATCCTTGTTTTAAAAGCGGGACTTTCCTTATATTTTATGCCTCGTTGGATTAATTTCGAGTTATGACTCAAGGGTTCAATTGCGAGTTTTTAGCGTTTGCTTTTGAAAATGAGTTTACCTTAGAATATTATATCTTATATATTACAATCAAATTTAGCGTATTAGCTAAATTTGTGTAGCATTGGTTTTAGGTCCGGAAGCGCCCCGATAAAGGCCTAACGAGTCCAAGCTCGACATCCGTCTTTTGACGTCGTGTGAGTATTCTCTTCCTCGATCTAATTATGTTTAGCATTAGTATCATGCTAGGTTGGATCTAGCGTAACTTAGTGGAAATGCCAAGTAGTGGCTTTGGACCTTAGGTGAGTGTTTGAGGATTTTTGAAATGTCTTAAGACTCAAGGTGTTGATGTTATCTTGTGAGGATTGTAGGGCGTTGAGTGTTTGGTTGATCTTGTGAGCTTATGAGGATTAAGATTATGGTTGTATGATCTTGTTGAGATTGTGGAGACTAGAACAAGAGTATCCTAGCATGTGGTGTGATGGTTATGACTTGGTGAGATCGGGATGACTAGGAGTTTGCTATCCTAGCATAGTTGTGGTTTATGATCTTGCGAGATCATTGGGACTAGAAGTCTAAGGACTTCTAGCTTATGAGAGAGTTGTTGATCGTGTGCCTTGTTTTGACCAGGCGTTGAGTGCCTTCCTACGGGAAGTTGAGAGCAGTGGTTATCGGGTTTATCTATGGGACGAGGTAAGTCTCCGGACTTACTTAGCTCGTATTCTCTGTATTAGCATTATTGTGTGTTGGGTGGTGTGTGTTTAGTATTTTACTGTTTATAACAACTAAACCGGAAATAGGATTACCGACCTTTATATTATTTGGCCCAAGTGTATGATAACGGGCGGTGACATCACTGCCTGGCTCCCCGTGAGAGCTAGGGGGATCTCGGCGACTGGCCCGTGCTGGTTAGACGGTCGGAGGCATCCGAACCGTTCCATTGCCGGAAGAAGGGACCGAGGCGAGTTTTGGAGGATTCTCGTGTCACAAAAGAAGTTGAATTAGAACGGGATATGACTTAATAATAATAAAGATAATAAACCGGATTTGTGTGCTTCTGAGTATGTCGTGTGACTATGATGATTTACTTGTGTTTGTGCCTTTCCCTTTAATTCTAATGCTTGGAATGTGAGCTAACGGTTTTATACCGATTGTTGTAGATTGCCTTGCAAGTTAGGAAAGCGGCCGAGAGATCCGGAAGAGTGGGCAGCCGGGGTTCCGTACATTTTAGGAGTGGGTTTTGGTTGGAGTCGGGTTGTGTTTTATTCTTCGTTTATTATGTTGGTATGCCGTGTGTATGGCGTTTTGATCTTTGGTGTTGATTATCGGCTGAAGTCTTTTGTTGTTTTCCTTCGGGTTTCTTATCATTTGCATTAAAAGGAATTTTGGTTTTGCCTTTATTTGTGCCATGTTGAAAGATCCGGTGAAATTGTTGTCAGGCTAAGGGTCGGGACCCATTGTGAGGTCCCAACCCGTAGCATCCCGAGTCCCGCGGATTTGGGGTGTTACAAAAGTGGTATCAGAGCCAGGTTGACAACAATGGCACTCGCAATCTTCTAACGGCCGAATAAGGAATAAACCGAACCCCGCGGATTCTGAGTTTTCGTTTTCAAAATCACATGCATGAGTCGGGGTAGAATGTACGGACCACCACTCCTTCCACGGATCTCGGCAGCATAGTTTATTGGATTTTTAATATATATATATATATATATATATATATATATATATATATATATATATATATATATATATATATATATATATATATATATATATATATATATATATATATATATATATATATATATATATATGTATATATGTAGATATGTATTGTGGACTTTGGATGTTTTTGGACTATTATTGTATGTGGATTGTAGTTGCATGATGGACATGATTTATGTGTATAGTTGTATATATGAACGATTATGTATTTTGGACCTTGTATTGTTGTAATGGAATGCCGAATGCGTGATATTAGTAGTACTATGAACTTAGGACTTATATAGTTATGGATACGTATTCCTATTATATATAGTAGCATATCGAGATATAGGATCTTTTAGTTGAGATGCTATTATGATATCATCGCCCTTGGACGACGTCGTTTTACATAGGATAGTGTACATACGAGGACGAATATGCTCAAGTATGGAGTTGAGAGCTACGTTCGGGCGAACACCTTGGAGTTCTTGTACTCCTTTCAGAGGATGTCGAAGAGAAGGAGTAGAGATGACATAACCAAAGGACGAGCAAGTGGAAGGAAAATTCGAGACGACTTAAGAGAAATCGAGATGGAGACCATACAAGAAAAAGGAAACACGAAGGTGTGGAAGTGTTTAAAAAAAAAAAAAAAAAAAAAAAAAAAAAAAAATCGCGATTGGAGAAACAACGAGGCCAATAAGGATAACGAACTTAATTTTTCAAGAAGACTCGTGGATAACTCAATGTGTGAAACGAGGAGGAGAGGGATACATTCTAACAAGGTTAAAGGTAGTATTCCATTAAGATGTGAAGCTTCCTTAGACGCTCCTAAGCATTGAAGTCAAGATGAGAAGAGTGATCGCACATTTGCAAAAGATTTAAGATACTATAAGTTAAGCTTATGAGGTACCCATAAGTGGAGAGTCAACATTACTAGAGTTATGAGAAGAAGGGCATGGTGGGGATTCACGTAGAGTTGACCGACTTCTGTTATGATGATAAGACTAAGAAACGCCAAGAAGAAAGAAGTGTGAGTAGGCGTGATCTCGAGAAGATAAGTAAAGTAACAAGGAGCTTCTAGTTATGAAAAGACGTAAGACAACAACCAAGAGAAATGCGAACGGTTGTTGAGTAACGTTAGAGATTTGAGAAGACACACTTACAAGATAACATGAGGCGCGATTAAGCTTATGAAGGTGAGTTATTCGGCGTGCGGGGCCTAGAAGGGTATAGTTATCTTAGAAAAGAAGAAGGAGGCATGTAACGTGGGAAGAGCTAACGAAGTTTAAGGTAGAGTACCCCGAGAAAGGTAACGTTCATATGGTAACATTTGAAGTGTAGTAGAATGGTAAGTTGTTGACCTTGGAGAAGATCAACTATAAGCTGACCAATGACAACTAAGAACGCACATGTGCGAGTTGTTTATTGTTGAGTGTAGAGGGGATGAGTAAACAAGATTATGGGCATACAGAGGGATTTGGATGACCTTATACGACCTTTGTAGGTCATGGAATTGGCATATAGGAGAACGACACGGATTAGATGTTTAAAGTTGACCACGGTAAAGGGGAAGTAGTGAATGAAGAAGAAGGTAAGGTTTCAGGGAGGTGGTACGTAAATGGGAGTATAATAAAAGGATGCACATTATGCTCGTTCTAATAGAATGGATGGTATCGCGAGTAAAAGCCGAGTCAGATGTTACAAACTCACACGGAAGAACCCCGGTGGTTATGGCGTGAAAGGGAGGACCTAGATTAGGGCAACGTTGCAAGCTTAGAGTTATGATGTTAGTGTTGGGTGGAGTAATGAGTTGATCTTTCGGTGATTGTGGTTGGGCAATTTCTTCTAGCATTTTCCACTGGGCATACTTGTACGGTTGTAAAGATTTTTCATGGAATACCAAGAGATGCATAAGGTGACAAACAAGAGTAAGAGAAGATCGAAGTTTTGAAGTTTGATATCGACAAGAGATGTACAAAAAGTATATGGAAGATTGAGGTTAGAACCTCTACTGTTGGGTTAACTCTACAAAAGGGAAGTGAAGTATAATTTCTACTTGAAGAAATGATGTTTATAGTGCAAGCTTACGTAAAATGCAAGGAGAGTTTCCCATACGTTGGGGAATATAGTGGGAAGCGAAGAAGATGAGGTCAATTGTTTTGAAGCACGTTTAAGTCTTGTAGTTTGGACCCTTATGGTTGCACATAAGTGAGAAAACTTAGAAGATATTTACAATTATGGCATCAAAGAGGGAGAATGAGATTAAGATAAAAGAAAACCTAAAAAAAAAAAAAAAAAAAAAAAAAAGCTTCAAGAGTCGGAAGATTTGAGCAAGTTTCACGAGTTCGAGAAAATGAATGATTTGTAAAAGAAAGACGGTCGACATTGTAGCTACAGTTAGAACAAAATACGTGTTTAAAGGATGTCACCTCAATAGATCGAGGTTGATCGTTAGTATCATGACCACCTGTCAAGTGTTAAGACAAGGTTGTGTCAGTCTTATATTAGGGGACGAAAGAGGAAAATATGAAAACCGAGATATGATATCACGGATTCCAATACGTCGGAATGTGGATTTTTCCACTAAGGTCAAGCTTAACTCAATTCCGATATCTAAGGCGCCGTATGGAAGGACGCTTGTGAAGAGATATGACTTGTGGAAGCAAGTGAAGGAGCAATTGCAAGAACTTATTGAAAACGGTTCATTACAAATATTGAAATGTTATGAAGAACTCTGAATGTTATCTTAAAACTCATGATTTGAAGTTCATATTGGAATATATCATGAACTCTTGATTTGAAGTTGTTATGGAGAACACCAGTTTGCGAAAAGGGAGACGGTTATCACCGTTTGTACATCGATTACCGTGAGTTAAGCAAGAATATGGTAAAGGACAGGTATCCCTTACCACGAAGGGATGATCTAGTCATTGGTTGCAAGGGTCAGTAGTCTCTTCTAAAATTGATTTAAGGTCGGATTGCCACCAAGTGAGAAATTCGAGGTCAGGATATTGCAAATACGGCAGTCCGTACAAGATATGGTCACCATGAGCCTGTAGTGGTTTCATTTGGGCTTACTAATGGCCCGTATAAAATATTTTGGTCTACTCTCGAAGAAGAGAGAAGTTATATGACAAGTTGTCTCGGGATGACAACCCCCGAAGGATGTGGAAGAAGTTATAAGTTTTCTTGGATGTGCCGGTCATTCCCGGATTTGTGAAGAGATCCTCCAAAGTAAGAGCATCAATGACTAACCTACTTTGGGAGACAAGGGAGTTTTGAAAATGCACAAGGGTCATAAGAGTTGTGAAGAGTTAATAAAAGAGTCGTTGGACAATTGTTTTGACATTGCCTCGAGGTATGATGGATTTGATGTTTTACAAGTGATTCTTCAAGACAAGGTATGGCTTAAGTAATGATGTAAAAATGAGAAGTAACAACATACATGCCTTGTTAGTAGAAGTAGTGGGAAGTAAAGTATTCCCTTACTTGGAACTTGCAACAAGAAGTGGGGAAGCGTAACATCAAGTTTTGTTCGACAAGAACCAAATCCAACGGTGTAAATGGGAAATTCGATCTTCATTGTTAGAGGAAATCAAAGACAAACATAATGTAAATGTTGCATTGTGAAAGACCCGATAAGGAAGTTAAGTTGTTGATATACCGGATTTTCTTGAGATCCTAGCGCAAGTTAGAAAGGTGGTTTGTCGGTTGGCGTGGCCGCAGAGGGTAGAGGATGTTTACCCGATGTTTCACGTGTTTCCAATTACGAGGATATATTGGCAGACGAGGAACCAATAAGGCTAACTAGAAGACGGACGATTATATCTATGGTTGAGTTTAGGCTGAGTTAGTAGCATCGATAGAATCGGCGGGTTAGACCTTGTCCTTCTCTTATTTGAGCTATGTGCATGTATGATATTATGTGTAGTTTGTGTCCGATGCGAGAATGTGTTGTAGGACCTGATATATCTCGTGGTGGTAGTTTGAGTAGAATGTGTGTATAGACTAGAAGGTTTAAGCCTTCTTAGTTTGAGAGTGCGTACCTCGGCCTTAGGGACCGAGAAGTTCGGCGTATAGCAAGTTTCGGGACGAAACTTGTTTTTAGGGAGATCTGATGTAACGCCCCAATTTTGGCGCGTTTGCGATTTATTATTATTTTTTTTTTTTTCTTGATTTTTATCGATATTTAAATGGATTAAATATTTTAATTTTCCGAGTACTTTGTTCTTAAATTAAATTCTACTAGTATATATATATATCGATATATTTTATTACCCGTATTTAAAGTATTATATAATGTCGTAAAAAAATAAATAAATTGCGAGAATGGTTTTTCTATTTCAAATTATATTTCGCGAGTTTACCTATATATTCGATCCACATAGATTTCTTTTTCCGAGTCTTTACTCTCGGAAAGTTGGGAAGTTTTTTATGCGGAAATCCTGTTCCGAATGTCTTGACCGATTTTGATTGTTTTGTTTTGCCCGTCGGTTTTTCGTTCCTTCTCTAAACCGTTAATTTAAATCAGTCAACCCATCAAGACAGGACGTTGGGCCCATCAAGATAGGCCAGCCCGGCCCATCCGGATATATACTAGTGATGCTCCTCACCAGAACCCTAATTTTTCCCACAGCTCTTTCACGCTCTCTCCCTGTTTCCCTCTACTCACGCCGCATCCTTTCACCTCCGCTCACTACTTCCCTCTTTCACTCACCGCCAACACTCACCGCCAAGAAGTCGGCCGTCTGCTACCGGTTGGATGGACGGAGTATCGCCGCCTCCTCCCTCTCATCTTCGCCGTCGACCGGCCGCTGAGGGTCTGCGCCACCACCTCGCTTCGTCTATCTGTGGGACTCGACAGCCTTCCGCCACCTCCCTTCCATCCTCGCTGTCGACCGGCCTCGGGGCTCCCTTCCTCATTTCCCTTCGTCTCTCTGTGGGATTCGAACAACTAGTGGGATCGCCGATTCTCGCCGGGAGGGATGGCCACCCTTGCTGCCGTCAACCCTAATCGGCCTTCGTCGCTCCCTAGGAGTGCTCGGCCGCCCCGTCGCTTGCGCCGCTTTCGAGTACCATCGACGGAGCCCAACTGCCCCGCTCAGCCCTCACCGTCTGCCGAAGCCGCCGACCTTCCTCCGCCGCCGCTCCCTCGGACCTTCCCTCCTCTGCCTGCGCGAGCCACCAGGATGTCATCCCCTTCCTTTTCTTCTGTGCGTGTTTGGAGGTTGAAGGAGACCCTTCTGTATGATTTTAATTTGACCCCTGAAATTGTGTATAATTGCAACAGTACCCATTTTCTTATTTATTCAGTTTTGGACCCCTCTCTTTCGGTTTTTGCTGTGACTACCCTGCGGAATTGTATTATTGTAGTCTTGACATTATATTCTTAAAATGTGCAGCTTTTTCCCTTGAGTATAAATTATAGTTTGACCCAAAGCTTATTTCGGAAATATGACCGAGTTTTGTAAGTTTCTTTGTTGCCGGAAAAGTTGACTTCGGATTTTATCCATGTTTATAAATTTTGTATGGATCGTCCCGGAAAGCGTTTTGCGAGTTCTAATCCTTGTTTTAAAAGCGGGACTTTCCTTATATTTTATGCCTCGTTGGATTAATTTCGAGTTATGACTCAAGGATTCAATTGCGAGTTTTTAGCGTTTGCTTTTGAAAATGAGTTTACCTTAGAATATTATATCTTATATATTACAATCAAATTTAGCGTATTAGCTAAATTTGTGTAGCATTGGTTTTAGGTCCGGAAGCGCCCCGATAAAGGCCTAACGAGTCCAAGCTCGACATCCGTCTTTTGACGTCGTGTGAGTATTCTCTTCCTCGATCTAATTATGTTTAGCATTAGTATCATGCTAGGTTGGATCTAGCGTAACTTAGTGGAAATGCCAAGTAGTGGCTTTGGACCTTAGGTGAGTGTTTGAGGATTTTTGAAATGTCTTAAGACTCAAGGTGTTGATGTTATCTTGTGAGGATTGTAGGGCGTTGAGTGTTTGGTTGATCTTGTGAGCTTATGAGGATTAAGATTATGGTTGTATGATCTTGTTGAGATTGTGGAGACTGGAACAAGAGTATCCTAGCATGTGGTGTGATGGTTATGACTTGGTGAGATCGGGATGACTAGGAGTTTGCTATCCTAGCATAGTTGTGGTTTATGATCTTGCGAGATCATTGGGACTAGAAGTCTAAGGACTTCTAGCTTATGAGAGAGTTGTTGATCGTGTGCCTTGTTTTGACCAGGCGTTGAGTGCCTTCCTACGGGAAGTTGAGAGCAGTGGTTATCGGGTTTATCTATGGGACGAGGTAAGTCTCCGGACTTACTTAGCTCGTATTCTCTGTATTAGCATTATTGTGTGTTGGGTGGTGTGTGTTTAGTATTTTACTGTTTATAACAACTAAACCGGAAATAGGATTACCGACCTTTATATTATTTGGCCCAAGTGTATGATAACGGGCGGTGACATCACTGCCTGGCTCCCCGTGAGAGCTAGGGGGATCTCGGCGACTGGCCCGTGCTGGTTAGACGGTCGGAGGCATCCGAACCGTTCCATTGCCGGAAGAAGGGACCGAGGCGAGTTTTGGAGGATTCTCGTGTCACAAAAGAAGTTGAATTAGAACGGGATATGACTTAATAATAATAAAGATAATAAACCGGATTTGTGTGCTTCTGAGTATGTCGTGTGACTATGATGATTTACTTGTGTTTGTGCCTTTCCCTTTAATTCTAATGCTTGGAATGTGAGCTAACGGTTTTATACCGATTGTTGTAGATTGTCTTGCAAGTTAGGAAAGCGGCCGAGAGATCCGGAAGAGTGGGCAGCCGGGGTTCCGTACATTTTAGGAGTGGGTTTTGGTTGGAGTCGGGTTGTGTTTTATTCTTCGTTTATTATGTTGGTATGCCGTGTGTATGGCGTTTTAATCTTTGGTGTTGATTATCGGCTGAAGTCTTTTGTTGTTTTCCTTCAGGTTTCTTATCATTTGCATTAAAAGGAATTTTGGTTTTGCCTTTATTTGTGCCATGTTGAAAGATCCGGTGAAATTGTTGTCAGGCTAAGGGTCGGGACCCATTGTGAGGTCCCAAACCGTAGCATCCCGAGTCCCGCGGATTTGGGGTGTTACAAAGTAGATGAAGAAGACTGAAGATCTTATAACGGCTACTTCGTCTCAACCAAAAACCGTTTGAGAAAATTGGTGTAGGGAAGCCCTTTTGTATCATTGATACAATCTAGGCCCCTCCAATTTTCTCCCTAAAAATAAAACTAAATTAAATTATAAAGAACTTATTAATTGTGGGGGACCACTCTAATTAAAAAGATTCACTCCCTTAATTAAAAAATATAAATAACTATTAAAAACTAAAAAGATAAACTAAATTAAAAAGATAAGTGAATATCAATTGTGGGGACCACTCTCATTAAAAAGATTTTTCCCTTAATTAATATGGCTGTTTTTTAATTAAATAAGAAAAATGAGAGTGGTCCCACAAATTCTGTACATAATTTTATGTACATAATTTCACACGCAGATTATGTACATAATTTCGCACGCATATTATGTACATAATTTCCCGCGCAGATTATGTACATAATTTCGCACGGAGATTATGTACATAATTTCGCACGCAGATTATGTACATAATTTCGCACGCAGATTATGTACATAATTTCGCACGCAGATTATGTACATAATTTTAGCACGCAAATTATGTACATAAAATTATGTAATTAATTTTAATGCCAACAAATAAGCGTCTCTTTGAAAAAAAAAATAAGCAATATTAATTAAGGGAGAGAATTTTTTTAATGTTAAAACTAATTCCTTAATTGTAGGGGACCATTCTCATTTTTCCTTTTTTATTTTAAAAAATTAAGGGAGAGAATCTTTTTAATTTTGAATAATTGTAGAGGATCACTCTCAATTTTCTTTTTAATTTTGAAAATATCTTAAATTTTTTTAGATTTTATCTTTTTCTCAAAATTACAAGGGGCCTAGTTAATACACATTGAAACAAAAAAGTCTACTTAATCTACATTTATACAATAAAAGCCTACTTACCCCTTTTACTCAACCCGTTTTCCATGAAGAAAGAAGAACATCACAACGGCCCTTTTACAACAGCTAGAAGAATTCTCCATAAGAAGACTATAAATGAAGATGACGATTGAAGAGATAAAAAAAAAAAAACAAGCTTACACGCAAGTCTTCAAGCGATCAAAATCATCTTCATTCATTTCAAAAATTGTTTCTTCCTCTTAGCTTACAAAGGTTTACATCCTCAGAGATAGAAAAACACTAGAGCTCCATTGGAATATCTAGAGAATGTTATACTCGAGTGTGTGTTACTCTGCGAAGTAACTAGGCTATTATTGATAGGTTAGAGTTGGAACTAAATCGTAGCGTTGGCTATAGTAATAGAAGAAGAGGATTTCTTCTAGGTTGTATCTAGGACTCTTTGCAACAAATAATAGATAGTTAGATCCTATGGGTAAAGAAACCCTAGGACGGAGACGTAGGCTATTAGAGCTGAACTTCGTGAACATATGACCGTGTCGATCTTTTAATTCTACACTATATCTTGCTTAATTGTGAATAACGTTGTTTTGCAAGTTTTTGGAATCAAGGCCTTTGAAATCATTTTCAAAACCCTTGAAAACCAGTTGTGTTAGAAAGAGCACAAATCGACATCAAGGCCTTGAAATTAGTTTCAAAGCCTTGAGATAGGTTTTTCCGAAAAGTTCTCATACTCTACTCAACCTCCCCCCCCTTCTAGAGTATTTATATCCTTTATATTCACCTATACGGTTCTTCAGTTATCACTCACAGCAACTTGAAGTAAAGCTTCTCTTATCTCAAGAACTTGAATCTAATATCTTTGACGTTGTCTACTCGACTTTCCTATTGAGTAGATGATAATGATTTAAGGGTGTATTTTTTCACATTCTCCTTGAAAATGTCCCAACTTTTAGTAGAATTAGCATATATTGTATAAATTCGTTGAATCACTCCAAAAAATCTCTCGCTTTACCACAAGCATTAGCCATATCACACAATGTCAAGTTAAGGGTATGTGAAGTACAAGATGTATGAAAAGCTCTAGGGTTTATGTCTAAAAGTCTTTTTTGCACTCCTTGGTGCTTGCCTTTCATGTTTGACCCATTGTCATACCCTTGTCCGCGCACATTGTCTATATCAAGATTGAGATCCTTCAACTCATTTTGTAAAACATCAAATAATCATTTACCAGTGGTATCATTCACGTCTATAAAGCCTAAGAAAGATTCCTTGATGCTAACAGAATTTAATGAAACATCCACATATCTTAATATAAGAGACATTTGTTCAACGTGACGTATATCAGGAGTACAATTAAGAATAACAGAGAAATATTTTGCGTGTTCTATTTTCTTAACAATTAAAGATTTTATTGCAGAAGCAAGCAAAAATATTAACTCGTTTTGAATCCTATGACCAAGATAATGGAAATGTATATCATCATTTGTAATAGGTTTCAATGCTCTTGTATGATAGGGTCAAACTCAGCCAACATTTCTATCAATCTTAGAAAGTTTCCATTGTTATTTGTATACAACTTTGCATTTGTACCCGAAATGCTAGGTTATGTTTTGCAAGAAATTTCACAACCGATACGATTCTATGCAAGACATTCCTCCAATGATCCTTTCCTTTCTCAAATTGCTTTTGTGCGAATTTATCTATAGTTAATTTTTTGTAAGTCTTAAACACAAATCATACCAAATAGCCATATTTTTAACATGTTCAACATATGTTTCATGTTCTTTAAGTTTAGTGGTAAGATGAACCCAATCTTGAAACCCTCATTCAATAGTTGACATTTTCCACACCCTTTCTTAAATAGTTTACAACAAAAACAATATAATTTATCAACTTCTTTGAATACACAAGACAATCTCTAAAGCACTTCTCACCCTTTGACAAAACTCTAGTATAACATGTACCATTAAATCGCCTACCAAATCTATCCTTAGGACCTTTTTCAATAGATAAATTTCTTTTAGGACCTTTTACTGCTAGAACTTCAATCATTTTTGAATCAAGAGCATCCCAATTTCTTGGATCATATATATCAAATTTGAAAGCATTGCCACTAGAAGCAACATCATTAGCATGATTAACATTATTAATGTCAATTTTAGCATGCGGATCAGCATTATCATGAATTTCATCACTATGATCAACATTAACATTTATGTCAAGGTCAACATTGACATTTATGTCATCAACAAACTCAACAGTAGCATGAACATCATCAACATTAACAACCACATCAACATTTAAATTGGCATCCACACTAGCATCTCAATTAAGATTATCACCTACATTGGCATTATCATTCAAGTTAGCACTATCATTAGTGGCATTAACATTATCTTTTATAACAAATTTATCAAGAGATCCTTTTTGAGATTGGATCAATACTTCATTTCTTTTTTTTTTCTTTTGAGCTTTTCATATCCAAATTCATATTTTCTAACTCTTGAAGACATAACTAGTAACTAAAAATTAAAAGAATAAACAAAGACTTATAATAGTTGAGATAGAACAAAATAACTTGGAAACTATGCTGATTACGTTTGATTTTCAAATGCTTTAAAATGACTCGGTCCTTCCGTTACTCAATCGGTCCTTTCGTTACACAATATAAACTACGCTTTTTGCCTAAATCTATTATGTGTAATTTAGTATGAATGAACATAATTAATAATAACTAATTAACTAGTTAATTAGCCAATGTATTGACTACTGAGACGTTTGAGAAGTGAGCTAGACTGTTGGAATTAGACTAAGATTCATCATTTCACCTACTCAGAAATTGCACACTAATTAGTAGAATAAAGTAAGACTATTAGATTGTGATTCACATTTCACATACTTACAATTATCACACTAATTAGCAGATAGAATCATACTTAATTATTCACAATATGCACACTGAGATTTTTGAGAAGTGACAGCCAAGATTAACTGACATTAAAATTCTATCTTTTATAGTTGTGGGTTCAATCTTCAATAGAGAAGCAATGAACTTGAGTAAACGGATCTTTGAGTTCGTCGTCTTTAGAATAGAGATTAGAGAAGCAAATGATTATGTGTAAACAAATATTCAAGTTCTTCGTCTTCTGAATAGAGATTAGAGAAGCAAATGATTATGTGTAAACAAATATTCAAGTTCTTCGTCTTCTGAATAGAGATTAGAGAGTGAGGATGGTGTTGTAAAGCAGATTTGTTGATTTGCGCTTGGAATTCAGTCTACGTATGTATGAAGATGTTGAATCGTAGATTTGATGATGGTCTGTAGGATATAAGCAAACGAACCGCCGGTATAAAAGAGGAAAAGTAGGAGTTCCTTTAGATTTGATTGGATTCATTGAAAAAAGAAAATGCAGGTGGTCTATGCCTACTTTGGAAGGTATACTAATTGAAAGAAGAGAAAGTGAAACTTTTTAAATCTCATAAAAAATAAATAATTATAAAACATGTTAACTTGCGTACAACCTTTGAAATGTTTATTGTCTTTATTTACGGCCCACCAAATGAGCAAGGCAAAATGATATCAAGTAACAATTAACGACAAAAATACTTAGGGCTCGTTCGGTATGAATGTAGGGATGGGGTTGGAATCAGGAATCCGAATGGAATAAGGAATTGGAATAAGTCATTCATGATACTTGGTGTTTGGTATGATGTGGAAATGAAATATTTTTTACACATGTTTTTGATTTTATATCAGTTATGAAACGAGAAATCATATCATATTTGATGATATATGTGTGAATGTTTATAATGTAAATATATGTTATGTAACAGTCAAAAATCAAATATGGCATAATCGGGAATTTTAGGAAGTTAAACGGGTTTAACGGAATTAAAACCGTCTTAACAAGAGATCGATACCTAGATGATATAAACCCGGTGTTATTTGGAGCATTTGGGAGCTTCAATTAATAAAAATACAGTTGAAAAAAATGATCAGGACATCGGACATGTCCTAGATATGAAAAAACATAGAAAGGCAAAACGGCCAAAAGAGTCGCTATTTCGTATTGCGATTTGGCCTAAACTGACCTTAGACTTGTCAAAATGGATAATTGGAAATTCCATTATGCTCGTTACTTTATTCTGGTGATTATGGGCTGCTTGTTTACTGAGATTTGATGACATACGGGTTCAGAAATTGCCTGCGGACAAAACGTTGTTATGGCGAAATTTAATTAATTAATTAAATTGGGATTATAGAGGAGGATATAAGTTAATTAAATTCAAAGGAATGAATTTAATTGGTGTTTGAATCGAGAAGTTAATACAAGAATATGATATTATCAACAGGTGTTGTTGAAGGTTTTGGTCTAACTATAACGTAGTTGCTTGTGAGCGTATCCAAGCATGATAAAAGAGGATAGTCCGAGTGGGAAACGGACTCAATAGTTGGTTTGCAAGGTTTTATTGTTCTTACCTGCGAGGTAAGTGTATATGAATTACACTTGCATAATATATGTTATGTATTTAATATGCAATGATTTTATGCATGCTTGAGTGTATAATATGTTTGTTATGATTGTATGCATGCTTATATGTATATGAGTGAGACGATGATGATGACTTGATATTCCTTATGAAAGCATGCATGAGGTACATGAGATGATAGTGGAAAGAATGTGATGAAAGAATATGATGAAAGCATGAAATTGAGTTATGATATGAAAGTGATAATATAGAATGGTAATTGATTAATTAGCCCAATTGGGTCCCGCACGGGTTTCCGGGGGACGAGGTCGCTACCTGATCTACAGGGGGCCTCAGAGGTCGCTACCTGATCTACAGGGGGCCTCAGAGGTCGCTACCTGATCTACAGGGGGCCTCAAGATAAGAAAAACATCCAAAGGTCGCTACCTGATCTACAGGGGGCCTCAAGATAAGAAAAATAGTCCAAGATCGCAACCTGATCTACAGGGGGTCTTAGGACAAGATGGCCGAGGTCGCTACCTGGTCTACAGGGGGCCTAGGACGCTATCGGGTTGGCCAACCGAAAAGAAATACGAAAGCAATGAGAAAATATATCGTACGATCAGTTGGGGCTAGTTAGTTAATTATCACCTATGCATCGATGCGATCGAGTCTAGCATGTTATGTGTTATGTTATGATTATTTTTTATGTGATGAGATGATATGTTTATATGTGATGTGTGATAACATGCTTGAATGTTTATGTGAAATGTGATGTGAATGATTGTGGAATTATATGTGAATGTGGATATGTATGCATTGATCGACTTTGGAATGTGAGGAAGGGTATAGAGTGTCCTTTGGGGACGGGATATTAGATACTTATATATATTGGGAGAGTGCGATTTGTATACCCTTACTGAGCGTGTGGCTCATTGTTGTTATATCCACATTTTTCAGCTACTCAGACTCGGCCTGATCAAGGCAAGGACATTGGACCCAATACCTGGAATTGAGATCATATCAGGTGGGCTGTTATGGGATGCTACCGCCTAGGATGTTTTGTGTGGTTTTCAACAGCTGTGTTTTATTAAACAAAGTTTATGACGTATGTTAGTATGTATATATGTTGTGAATATGGTTGTAAGATAAAGTTTTTAAAATTTACGTTTTCCGCTTTTCCGCTTATTGTTTTAAACAAGGTTAATTAAGTGGTAATCAACTAGAAATGAAATAGGTGTCACATGTTAAACTACATTTAAGAAATTGAAGACTAACAAATAACTTAAGATTAAACACTAAACAATCGTCAATCCAAATAAACAGGTATATATATTTCTTCTATCATATATATTTTTTCTAATTGAAAAAATTATATTGTTTTCGATGATTTTTCGGTTACATTACATTTTGAATGAATTAATCGTATTATAAGTAAAAAAAAATTTTGTCAAAATCTTATTTTTCTACAAAATAATTATATAATTCAAATTAATTGATGGACAATAAAAAATTATAAAAAATATTAATTTTATTTTGTGAAACTAAATAAGCAAGCGTATATATATATATAGGGGTCAGTTCCGGTGAGGAGAAAGCTTGTAGATAGGAATTAGGAGGGTTGTGAGCCATTGGATGAAATTTAAATTAATGGCTCTCACACACTCATCACTAATGACATTTTTATTATTACATAAATTTGGACAAAAAGAAGAAAATTAGATGGTAAAAAATACGTTCAACCCTCCCTCACATTCTTCATCTCACGTTGTGAGTCTCTCTCTCTCCGCTAACACACAAGTTTCATATTTGCTATGCTTTTCAACCAAATCAGATATTGATTACATAAAAAATTGTGAAATCAAAGAGAATACAAGACAATTCGGGTTATGTTTATTCGAATTTCTACTCTCACTGTTTAGGTTTTCATTCTTAAGGTTTATGTTTCATTATGATTGATTATTGTTTTCAAAATCAAACTTGTTTCAATCATTTTTTTTGTTTGATAAGTTTGATCGAGAAAATACAATGTATATACATACGTTGAGTTGGTCTAATAGCTTCAATTGAACAATCTATATGCTCCTTTTAGTGTGCACGCAAACTGTTCGACAAAATGCCTTATAGAAAAATATTTTATAATATTTACAGGAAAAATGACATAAAAAGTATGAACACCGATGAATAAAAACATGAACAATGACGCATAAAAAGTATGAACACCGATGACTTATCTATAATTTTGACACATACATAACATATTTTGATTATCTTTAATGTTTTGTGATCAGCTTTTATTTTTTGTGGTTATATACTGTAAATGAACATTTATACATTATCAAATGAATAGAAAAGAATAAATAAATATGACACTTTGATGAATAAAAACACTATGAACACCGATGTATAAAAACATGAACAATGACATATAAAAGTGTGAACATTGATGACTATTTTTGAACGTAGGGGTATTTTCAGATTTTAAGTCAATTTACAAAAATGTCATTAATGATAAGTGTGTGTGAACCCTTAATTTAAAATTCATCCAATGGCTTACAACCCTCCTAATTCCTATCTACAAGCTCTCTCCTCACTTGAACTAAAATATATATATATATGTAGTTTTAAATTTAAAATGAGTTTATGTTGGATTGGGATACCCACCTTTAATTTCTGGAATCAACTCCTTTTTTAGAGTTGGAATGAGTCATTCCATTGAATCATTCTCATTCCGATTCAAGCCTTACCAAACACGAAGTATTGGTATGACTCATTCCGATTACTGATTCCATGGGAATCATACCTTATTATCAATAAACCAGTCATCATTATTGGAGATTATAATGAACTGTTGGGGCCCTCAAATAAAAAAGGAGGTGTGTCATCTCCTAGTAATAAATATAACCTATTGCAAAACTTTACACAACAATGCAATCTCATCGATCTCCCTACTAACGGCAATGATCTCTATTGATTTACAAAACACCAAAAAAAATATCCATAACAAACCATAAGATTTGAATTCATGTGCTTACAACGACCATATAGTGAGAATCTCGTTAAACAAACATGGAGAACCTAATTCTCCGGGACCCATATGTTTAATCTTGTCAAGAAAACAAGGATACTTAAACAAAAGCTCAAAAAATGGAGCCGTGACAACTTCGGTATCATCAATAAGCAACTTAAAACATGTAATACCCGTAAAATTTAAACTCCGTTAAATACCGGATCAAACCGGATTCCGATCTGCCAACCTTAAATTCTATCATTTTATGTGAATTTGATTTACATAAAATGATAACTTAGAAAACCCGTAAATAATTCCGTAAATAATTTCGTAAATAATTTCGTAAATAATCCCGTACTTTTAACGGTTCCGGGCGATTAACGAGTATTCTTTCAGCCTTTTGTTTGAATTGAGGAGCAGACCCAGTTCTGGCCCAATAGATCTGGCCCATTTACCTTTCAGCCCAGCCCACAATTTTAACTTAACCCTAATTTTAACTTAACCCTATTTGCTGATAATTAACCTAATCTCTTAACTTAACCTAATCTAAACAACCGGCGCATACGACTTCACGCCTCACTGAAAAGACGATCCCAAGCCACCGCCATCAAATCTGCTAACGCTCCACCGTGACTACAAGCCGGAGGTGGTGACGATGAGGGCCGACGCTGCTACCAACCACCCGCAAATACAATCCCTATCGACCCCTGCAACCGGCGGCTTCCACGAGTCTGCACAGTGAGGATCTCGACAGCCCAGCCGCTGCAGACAGAAGAGGTAAGCCGGTTTCTGTAATTTCCTTTGCCTCTATCTCCCTCACGTACGGTACGCCTCACCTTCAGTCCTCGCAACGCCGCAGGAGACGAACGATTCGACTATGAAAGTATCCTAACCACATCCGACCTTCTGCATACACGACTCGGCGACTCGTAAGCAAGTGAAACGAAGCTGAGCCGGGACTTCCAACCATTGCAGCAGTGCAGCTGAACTGAGCAGCGACCCGGAGATTTGTGGTGCCGATCGACGCCATCAGCAGCGAGTCTGCTTCTCCGCTGTTGTCCCCGTCCTGAACCGAGCCTCAACTCCTTTGAACGTGGTACGAGATAAGAACTGTCGTCCAGCCATAGTACCGGTGAGCCCCCTTCTTTTTTTCCCGGACTTCTGGGTATGCGTAGTAATTCATAGATTGTGGTTCGTTTTGGCAGTAAAGGGGGAGTAGGGTAGATGGCGTTTTAGTTGTTGAGTTGGTCTAATGGGTACATAACACTTTAAATATATAATATGTAACAGTCAAAAATCAAATATGGCCTAATCGGGAATTTTAGGAAGTTAAACGGGTTTAACGGAATTAAAACCGTCTTAACAAGAGATCGATACCTAGATGATATAAACCCGGTGTTATTTGGAGCATTTGGGAGCTTCAATTAATAAAAATGCAGTTGAGAAAAATGATCAGGACATCGGACATGTCCTAGATAGGAAAAAAACATAGAAAGGCAAAACGGCCAAATATGTCGCTATTTCGTTTCTTAGCGACTAAGAAAGACGGCTTAGGAATACGCGTTTTTTCGAAACAATTGGAGAAGGGGGCTTAAACCGCTTTCGGATCGGTAAAAGGATAATTATCGACTCCGCTAAAGGATAATTATCGTCTTCGCTATAAATAGCTGAAATATCGTTTATTAATTCATTTTCTTTCACGTTTCCTCGTAAAAGCTCTGATTTCTCTCAACCTTCAAACTCAGATCTACTCTTCGTTTCTAATCCGAATTCAAATCCGTTTGAGTTTTTGGATTCCTCTCTTCATTCTCTTCATTTTGGTACCGAGTTTCTACATTTCCGCACAAGGGAAGGCTTGGTCGAGCATATATGATACTAGGGAAGTTCCGTCGCTCAGATTCCGGTGAATTTGATGGTGTCCGAGCGTAGCCTGCGTCGTTGTGATTCCGAATCTTCTTTCGGATCGTCAATCGGGTTGGTAACGAATAAGTTATGAATTTATTCGTTTTCCGTATTGCGATTTAGCCTAAATTGACCTTAGGCTTGTCAAAATGGATAATTGGAAATTCCATTATACTCGTTACTTTATTCTGGTGATTATGGGCTGTTTGTTTGATGAGATTTGATGACAGGTGGGTTCGGAAATTGCTTGCGGGCAAAACGTTGTTCTGGCGAAATTTAATTAATTAATTAAAGGTTAATTAATTAAATTGGGATTCTAGAAAATGATATAAGCTAATTAAATTCAAAGGAATGAATTTAACTGGTGTTTGAAGCGAGAAGTTTAATACGAGGAATATGATATTCTCAACATGTGCTGTTGAAGGTTTTGGTTAACTATAGCTTAGTCTTTGTGAGCGTATCCAAGCACGATAAAGGAGGATAGTCCGAGTGGAAAACGGACTCAATAGTTGGTTTGCGAGGTTTTATTGTTCTTACCTGCGAGGTAAGTGTATATGAATTACACTTGCTTAATATATGTTATGTATTTAATATGCTATGATTTTATGCATGCTTGAGTGTATATATATGTTTGTTATGATTGTATGCATGCTTATATGTATATGAGTGAGACGATCATGATGACTTGATATTCCTTATGAAAGCATGCATGAGGTACATGAGATGATAGTGGAAAGAGTGTGATGAAAGAATATGATGAAAGCATGAAATTGAGTTATGATATGGAAGTTATAATATAGGATGGTGATTGATTAATTAGCCCAACTGGGTCCCGCACGGGTTTCCGGGGGACGAGGTCGCTACCTGATCTACAGGGGGCCTCAGAGGTCGCTACCTGATCTACAGGGGGCCTCAAGATAAGAAAAACAGCCAGAGGTCGCTACCTGATCTATAGGGGGCCTCAAGATAAGAA
Organism: Fagopyrum homotropicum; assembly: GCA_033239125.1. Lineage (NCBI taxonomy): Eukaryota > Viridiplantae > Streptophyta > Magnoliopsida > Caryophyllales > Polygonaceae > Fagopyrum > Fagopyrum homotropicum. The sequence goes on along the minus strand of BSWB01000007.1, from coordinate 94,757,416 downwards.
AAATAGTCCAAGATCGCAACCTGATCTACAGGGGGTCTTAGGACAAGATGGACGAGGTCGCTACCTGATCTACAGGGGGCCGAGGACGCTATCGGGTTGGCCAACCGAAAGAAAAAAAAAAGAAAGAAAGAAAAGAAATACGAAAGCAAGGAGAAAATATATCGTACGATCAGTTGGAGCTAGTTAGTTAATTATCACCTATGCATCGATGCGATCGAGTCTAGCATGTTATATGTTATGTTATGATTATTTATATGTGATGAGATGATATGAGATGTTTATATGAGATGATATGTTTATATGTGATGTGTGATAACATGCTTGAATGTTTATGTGAAATGTGATGTGAATGGTTGTGGAATTATATGTGAATGTGGATATGTATGCATTGATCGACTTTTGAATGTGAGGAAGGGTATAGAGTGTCCTTTGGGGACGGGATATTAGATACTTATATATATTGGGAGAGTGCGATTTGTATACCCTTACTGAGCATGTGGCTCATTGTTGTTATATCCACATATTTTTCAGCTACTCAGACTCGGCCTGATCAAGGCAAGGACATTGGACCCAACATCTGGATTTGAGATCATATCAGGTGGGCTGTTATGGGATGCTACCGCCTAGGATGTTTTGCATGATTTTAAAACAGTTGTGTTTTGGTTAAACGGAGTTTTATGACGTATGTTAGTATGTGTATATGTTGTGAATATGGTTGTAAGATAAAGTTTTAAAAATTTACGTTTTCCGCTTTTCCGCTTATTCTATTAAACAGGGTTAATTAACTGGTAATCAACTAGAAATGAAATAGGTGTATCACATTTGGTTGGTATCAGAGCAGGGATATGATTCCTTGGCTTGGGGTTGTGGGAAGTTTTCTGAAAAGCTTTTGAAAGTTTCTTTTTCTTTTAGATGGCGGAGCACAGCCAAAGGGTCGACTGAGTGTGTACATGCTCAGGGTAGAAATGATCAAGAGCACCCTAAGGTGCTAGTTTAGCCAATATCACTACCACCATCGGATATGGTTGGTATATATGATTTACTGATATATTTGAGAGAAGTTATACCACCATATACACAACAATGTCTCAAGCGGGTATTATTCTAGTAAAGATGGACAAGAATTTTGAGAAGATTTGCCGCCAAGGGGCAAAGTCGTTTGAGGGGACTACTGATCCATTAGTAATGGATGAGTGATTGAGGAACATTGCGTCCATTCTAGATGGAGTTATCTACGCTAATGAGAGACGTGTACAATATGTTATATCCTTGCTTGAGGGAGCAACTAGAGATGGGATCTGCCTTTTCTATTGATTCCTAAATATTGGATATGGTGGGACACGGTCCCTAATGGCCATAGTATACCACCCGTGCTGACATGAGATGATTTCTTGAGAGAGTTTGATGTGATATTAGGTATGGATTGCTATCCACTCATGGAACCTTGATTGATTGTTATACAAAGGAAGTCACCATGGAGGTAGATGGGGTGAGAGAGGTGATTCTGACATGTGAGAGGATTATGATTCCTGCTTGCCTCATACCTATAGTGAAAACTTTTAGATTACTTCGAGAAGGGTGTCAAACTTATCTGGCTAGTGTGTCAGATTCTACGATTGTTAGTCCCGGAGTATCCGAGGTGGATGTTGTCAGAGAATTTCCTGACGTTTTCATTGATGATTTACATAGTTTACATCTGAGTAGAGAGGTAGACTTTGAGATTGAAGCATTACCAGGTGCAACACCTATTTCAATTGCTCCTTACAGGATGGTTCCGCTAGAGCTGAAGGAGTTAAAGAAACAACTAGAGGAGTTACTCGAGAAGGGTTTTGTACGCCCGAGTATTTCTCCTTGGGGTGCACCAGTGCTTTTTGTGAAGAAGAAAGATGGTAGTTTACGATTGTGCATAGACTACCGTCAGCTGAACAAAATCACAATCAAGAACAAGTATCTCTTACCGAGGATAGAGGACTTGCTTGATCAGTTAAGGGGTGCTACAGTGTTTTCAAAGATTGACCTTCGATCGGGATACTGGCAGTTGAGGATAGCAGAGAATTCAATACCGAAGACAGCTTTTCGTACTCGGTATGGACACTATGAGTTTACAATTATGCCTTTTGGGTTGACGAATGCACCTTCAGCATTCATGGTGTTGATGAACTCGATCTTCCAACCTTATCTAGATCAGTTTGTCGTGGTCTTCATTGATGATATCTTGATATATTCCCGAGATGCAGATACTCATAGAGAACATTTGAGACGTATCTTAGGGATTCTGAGGGAGAGACAGTTGTACGCGAAGTTCAGCAAGTGCGAGTTTTGGACATATCATATTGTCTTTCTAGGGCATGTGATATCACGAGATGGTATACAACCTGATCCATCCAAGATCAAGGCTATTACAGAATGGGAAATTCTGAAAAGCATTACGAGATTCGCAGCTTCTTAGGACTTGCGGGTTATTATAGAAGGTTTGTAAAGAACTTCTCGATTATCGCGTGTCCATTGACTAACTTGCTAAAGAAGAATCAGCAGTTTGTATGGGACAACAACTGTCAAGAAAGCTTTGAAGAACTTAAGAAAAGATTGACTACGTTCCCTATTCTAGATGTACCCTCAGATAAGGGTAACTTTGTGGTTTACACCGACGCATCTGGGAGTGGCTTAGGAGGAGTTCTAATGCAGGAAGGGAAGGTAATAACATATACATCTAGACAGTTGAGACCTCATGAGCAGAACTATCCTACACACGACCTAGAGCTTGCTACTATAGTTCATGCTCTTAAGACCTAGAGACACTATCTTTATGGTGATACATTTCTAGTGTTTACCGACCATAAAAGCCTGAAGTATATTCCCACTCAAAGGGATCTGAATTTGAGGCAGAGAAGATGGATGGAGTAACTCAAGGATTATGATTGCACTATAGAGTACCATCCAGGAAAGGCGAATGTGGTAGCTGGCGCTCTTAGCAGAAAGAGCAATGACCAAGGCGGTAAGGTCAACTACAAGTTGAGCATCTGTTAGCTCTCAGAGTTATGAGAGTAGAGATGGATGTAATAGGATCCGAGTTGATAGCGAACATTCAGGTTAGACCGTTGATTCTCGATGAGATTTCAACTAGACAAGATGAGGATGCTACACTGAAGAAGTTGAAAGTTAAAGTGGGAGATGCTACCACTACACACTTCTAGTTGTCTGATCAGGGAGTGTTATATAGAGGTACACGGATATGCGTACCCAACATTAAGGAGTTAAAGAAGAAGCTACTTGAAGAGGCACATTCCTCGAGGTATTCCATGCATCCTGGGAGTACGAGGATGTTTAATGACCTGAGGAAGATCTATTGGTGGCCCAGGATGAGACGAGAGGTAGCTGATTTTGTAGCTCAATGTCTAGTGTGTCAACAAGTGAAGGCTGAACACCAAGCACCAGCAGGAAAATTACAATCTTTATCAGTTCCTGAGTGGAAGTGGGAGCGGATTACAATGGATTTTGTGGTTGGACTTCCTAGGACTTTCAAAAAGAATGACACGGTATGGGTGATTGTAGACAGATTGACGAAATCTGCCCACTTCTTACCGATGAGACAAGATAACTCCTTGGATGAGCTGGCAGAGTTGTATGTGAGAGAGATTGTTCGACTGCACGGAGTCCCTGTATCGATTGTATCTGATAGAGATCCGAGGTTTACATTGCACTTCTAGGGAAGTCTGCAAAATGTCTTAGGTACAAGATTGCATTTTAGTACAACATTTCATCCTCAGACAAATGGTCAATCAGAGAGAACGATTCAGACCTTAGAGGAGATGTTGAGATCTTGTGTTTTGGAGCTTAAAGGTAACTGGGATTCTAACCCGCCATTGCTTGAATTTGTGTATAATAACAGTTTCCATTCGAGTATTGGTATGGCTCCTTACGAGGCCTTGTATGGAAGGAAGTGTCGCACACCTGTATGTTGGGATTTTGAGGGCATGCGATAGATAGAGGGTCCTGAACTTGTACAACAAACAATAGAGAAAGTACAAGTAGTAAAGTACTGCTTGAAGGCAGCACAAGATCGTCAGAAGAGCTACTTTGATCGCCATAGACGAGAGATGACATATGAGATAGGCGAGAGAGTGTTTTTGAAGGTATCTCCTTGGAGGGGAGTTATGAGATTTGGTAGGCATGGGAAGTTAGCACCGAGATACATTGGTCCATATGAGATCTTAGAGAAGATCGGACCACTTGCGTATAGATTGGCGTTACCACCTGAGTTATCAAGATTACATGACGTCTTTCACGTATCGGTGCTACGGAGGTATAGGTCAGATCCGAGTCATATCATTCCCGAACCTGAGATAGAAGTATCTGAGAACTTGTCCTACCCAGAAGAACTAGTTGAGGTTTTAGGCAGGCAGGTTCGAAGATTGAGAAACAAGGAGATTCCGATAGTGAAGGTCAGATGGGGACATCATTCAGCTCGAGAGGCTACATGGGAGACCGAGCGAGATATGAGAGCGAAATACCCCTATCTTTTTGAGTAAGAACCTCGAGAAATTGTGATCCGGTTGTGCATCCTTTTGATATATTTACGAGTTTGGTTCTACGTCCTTTCTTAAATTTCGGGACAAAATTTCTTAAAGTGGGAGATATTTGTAACAGTCAAAAATCAAATATGGCCTAATCGGGAATTTTAAGAAGTTAAACGGGTTTAACGGAATTAAAACCGTCTTAACAAGAGATCGATACCTAGATGATATAAACCCGGTGTTATTTGGAGCATTTGGGAGCTTCAATTAATAAAAAATGCAGTTGAGAAAAATGATCAGGACATCGGACATGTCCTAGATATGAAAAAACATAGAAAGGCAAAACGGCCAAAAGAGTCGCTATTTCGTTTCTTAGCGACTAAGAAAGACGGCTTAGGAATACGCGTTTTTCGAAACAATTGCGGAATAATTATCCATACAATATTCCAAATTTATTATTCCAATTTCGAGAAGTGTGGAGAAGGGGGCTTAAACCGCTTTCGGATCGGTAAAAGGATAACTATCGACTCCGCTAAAGGATAATTATCGACTCCGCTAAAGGATAATTATCGTCTTCGCTATAAATAGCTGAAATATCGTTTATTAATTCATTTTCTTTCACGTTTCCTCGTAAAAGCTCTGATTTCTCTCAACCTTCAAACTCAGATCTACTCTTCGTTTCTAATCCGATTTCAAATCCGTTTGAGTTTTTGGATTCCTCTCTTCATTCTCTTCATTTTGGTACCGAGTTTCTACATTTCCGCGCAAGGGAAGGCTTGGTCGAGCATATATGATACTAGGGAAGTTCCGTCGCTCAGATTCCGGTGAATTTGATGGTGTCTGAGCGTAGCCTGCGTCGTTGTGATTCCGAATCTTCTTTCGGATCGTCAATCGGGTTAGTAACGAATAAGTTATGAATTTATTCGTTTTCCGTATTGCGATTTAGCCTAAATTGACCTTAGGCTTGTCAAAATGGATAATTGGAAATTCCATTATGCTCGTTACTTTATTCTGGTGATTATGGGCTGTTTGTTTGATGAGATTTGATGACAGGTGGGTTCGGAAATTGCCTGCGGGCAAAACGTTGTTCTGGCGAAATTTAATTAATTAATTAAAGGTTAATTAATTAAATTGGGATTCAAGAAAATGATATAAGCTAATTAAATTCAAAGGAATGAATTTAACTGGTGTTTGAAGCGAGAAGTTTAATACGAGGAATATGATATTCTCAACAGGTGCTGTTGAAGGTTTTGGTTAACTATAGCTTAGTCTTTGTGAGCGTATCCAAGCACGATAAAGGAGGATAGTCCGAGTGGAAAACGGACTCAATAGTTGGTTTGCGAGGTTTTATTGTTCTTACCTGCGAGGTAAGTGTATATGAATTACACTTGCTTAATATATGTTATGTATTTAATATGCTATGATTTTATGCATGCTTGAGTGTATATATATGTTTGTTATGATTGTATGCATGCTTATATGTATATGAGTGAGACGATCATGATGACTTGATATTCCTTATGAAAGCATGCATGAGGTACATGAGATGATAGTGGAAAGAGTGTGATGAAAGAATATGATGAAAGTATGAAATTGAGTTATGATATGGAAGTTATAATATAGGATGGTAATTGATTAATTAGCCCAACTGGGTCCCGCACGGGTTTCCGGGGGACGAGGTCGCTACCTGATCTACAGGGGGCCTCAGAGGTCGCTACCTGATCTACAGGGGGCCTCAAGATAAGAAAAACAGCCAGAGGTCGCTACCTGATCTATAGGGGGCCTCAAGATAAGAAAAATAGTCCAAGATCGCAACCTGATCTACAGGGGGTCTTAGTACAAGATGGCCGAGGTCGCTACCTGATCTACAGGGGGCCGAGGACGCTATCGGGTTGGCCAACCAAAAGAAAAAAAAAAGAAAGAAAGAAAAGAAATACGAAAGCAATGAGAAAATATATCGTACGATCAGTTGGAGCTAGTTAGTTAATTATCACCTATGCATCGATGCGATCGAGTCTAGCATGTTATATGTTATGTTATGATTATTTATATGTGATGAGATGATATGAGATGTTTATATGAGATGATATGTTTATATGTGATGTGTGATAACATGCTTGAATGTTTATGTGAAATGTGATGTGAATGGTTGTGGAATTATATGTGAATGTGGATATGTATGCATTGATCGACTTTGGAATGTGAGGAAGGGTATAGAGTGTCCTTTGGGGACGGGATATTAGATACTTATATATATTGGGAGAGTGCGATTTGTATACCCTTACTGAGCGTGTGGCTCATTGTTGTTATATCCACATATTTTTCAGCTACTCAGACTCGGCCTAATCAAGGCAAGGACATTGGACCCAACATCTGGATTTGAGATCATATCAGGTGGGCTGTTATGGGATGCTACCGCCTAGGATGTTTTGCATGGTTTTAAAACAGTTGTGTTTTGGTTAAACGGAGTTTTATGACGTATGTTAGTATGTGTATATGTTGTGAATATGGTTGTAAGATAAAGTTTTAAAAATTTACGTTTTCCGCTTTTCCGCTTATTCTATTAAATAGGGTTAATTAACTGGTAATCAACTAGAAATGAAATAGGTGTGTCACATAATATCTGTATATGTATAAACAGATGTATAAATTGGGAGATATATATATATATATATATATATATATATATATATATATATATATATATATATATATATATATATGCACTAGTGCAGTGGACATAGTGTGTATATAAGTATGTATATAAAGCTGTAGAGTAGAGGTGGTGATGTGTAAGAAGTGCAGGATAGTACGTACAGTATAGTAGCCGAATGAGAATTGTAGGTGTAGGAAAGGTTAATGTGAAAGGTTCCGAGGGTACGATGTAGGTAAGTGGTGGTTGTTCGATAAGTACAGTTGCATGTACCAGCTACATATATATATATACGTATAATAGCTTTGTAGTCGAGAGAGATGTATATAAACATATATGAATTAGTGCAGTGGGTATGTACGGGTATATATAGATGTATAAGTTGGAATATGTGTAAGTTATATAGAAGCATAAGAATAGTAGGCATATGTAAATTATATATAGGAATATAATTGTAGGTACAAGTATAGTATATATAGATATATGTAAGAGGATTTTAGTTCAAGTGAGGAGAGAGCTTGTAGATAGGAATTAGGAGGGCTGTAAGCCCTTGGATGGATTTCAATCAAGGGCTCTCACACGCTCATCATTAATGGCATTTTTGTAAATTGACTTAAAATCTGGAAAAATACCCTTACGTTCAAAATAGTCATCGGTGTTCATACTTTTATATGTCATTGTTCATGTTTTTATACATCGGTGTTCATATTATTTTTATTCATCAAAGTGTCATGTCCATTTATTTATTTTTTTCATTTTATAATGCACAGAAGTTCATTTACAGTATATACCCACAAAAAATAATAAAAAAAACTCATCACAAAACGTTAAAAGATGATCATAATATGTTATGTATGTGTCAAAGTTATAGATAAGTCAATGATGTTCATACTTTTATACATCATTGTTCATGTTTTTATTCGTCGGTGTTCATGCTTTTTATGTCATTGTTCTTGTAAATATTATAAACTGTTTTTCTATAAGGCATTTTGCCGAACAGTTTGCGTGCACACTAAAAGGAGCATATAGATTATTCAATTGGAGCTATTAGACCAACTCAATATATGTATATACATGTATTTTCTCAATCAAACTTATCAAACACAAAATGATTCAAACAAATTTGATTTCGAACACAAACATCAATCATAATGAAACCTAAACCTTAAGAATGAAAATCTAAACAGTGAGAGTAGAAATTCGAAGAAACAAAACCTGAATCGTCTTGTATTCTCTTTGATTTCACAATTTTTTATGTAATCGGTCTCTGAATATTATAAATATGATTTTAAAGAAAAGTATAATTTTCAAAAAAAATGAACATCATATTATAAGCACCATAACTGTAAAAAAATGAATACATACTTATAAAAAAATGAGCATCATATTTTATTAACACGATTTGAAAGAATAGTATAATTTTCAAAAAAAAAATCCAAAAAAATGTTTTAAAAAAAATACAAAAATGAACAATTAATGTTAAAAAATGAACAATTAGTGTTGGAAAAATATGAACATTTATTGATAAAATATGAACAATGACTCTTTTAAAAATGAACACATACTTATAAAAATGTGAACACCAATTTTTATTTACAAAAAAAAAATCTGGAAAAAAAAAAAAAAAGTGACCTGGCATTCCACATGTCACCACCCCGGCTCTCCTCATTCCTATCTGCAAGGGTCCTCCTCACCAGAACTGGACCCTATGTAAGAGTGTGTGTGTATATATATATATATATATATATATATATATATATATATATATATGAGTCTACCGAGTAGTTACATAAATACGTGAAAGGAGGAGGAGGGTTATACACTTTGACGAGTTGATTCGGGTTTTGACCTTATAACCTATAAGTAACTATCCGAGAGACACAATTTATGGAAAACAAGTTCTAAAAGAAATTAGTAGGAATTAAGAATAAATTTTGAGAATTTTCGGCACTAAGGGTAAAATGGTCTTTTACCGTAAGAGAGCCTTTTTCCGTAATTCCTCCGCTTGAGGTTGTACATCTGGATGTGATTTTGATCCACATGCTTTGTTTGACAGGCGTTTGAGTACCACGAGTACGGACTGAGTTGAGATTTGGATAGAGTGTGATTTGATTCAGGTAAGTCCTTGCGACTTACTTAGCTGGTTTCTGGATATTAGTTGAGTGATAATAGTGGTGTGTGTGCCATGTGTGTTATAATAACAACTTGTTAGGACAACCGTCGTTATTATGTGTTAAGGCCCAAGTGTATGTATAACGGGCCGTGACATCACTGCCCAGCTCTGCCAAGAGACTAGGAGGTTCTCTATACCCAGACCATACAGGTACACGGTGAGATGCATCGGATCCACTCCTGATGGGTACACAGGGGCGGAGGCGAGGTTTGGGAATCCCTCGTGTCACAAAATAAGTATCATTAGTAAGAGTGAATGACTTAAATGAAGATAATAAATGGATTGTTTGAAAGCATAATGAGTGTTTATTATTTTATGTGTGTGTGTGCTATTATTATTCTCCTAATGTTTAGATAACTAGCTAATGGTTATTCTTTTGTGTGTTTTTAGTTTTAAAGCATGTTAGAACAACAACTGAGTGATCCGGAAGTAGTGGTCAGCCGGGTCTTCGTACTCCTTAGAGTGGGGGTTGGGTTGCTGTTTGTCGTTCTTTCTTTTGTTAAGATAGTTGATCTGTTTCCCTTTGTTTAAGTACTATAGGTTGTTAGACCTTGTTGCATTCATTCCTTCAAAATTACTATTTCATTAATTTCAATTTTTCTTATTTGTGTCTTGTTGCAAGATCCTAGTAATATTGTTGTCAAACTGTGGTCAGGACCCATTGTGAGGTCCTAACCAGTAACGTCCCGAGTTCTTAGAATTCGGGGTGTTACAACATGGTATCAGAGCTCTAGGTTGGCAACAATGGCACTTGAAATCTTCTGAAAGACCGAATAAGTGCTTAAGTAGAACCCGAAAAGTGATCTGAGTTTTAAAAAGGACTTTTGGTTTTCAAATGCATGCATAGACTGGTTGGGGATAGAAAAGTACGGCTGACCACCACTACTACCGCGGATCTCAGTACGCTTAGTATGGACTTTAAGTTTTACTTTAGTTCGACTTATTAGGTTGATTATAAAGATATGTAGTATAGATAAATATATGCCGAAGATTAGTAGAATTTATAGTTATAGTATGCCTTCACGGAGATAACAGTATGAGATCCTCGTTCAGTTGACACACCTAAGTATAATTAAAGGGTTTCAACGTAAGGATAAGTACGTGCAGCTTATGAGCATTAGGGTAGACTAACGACGGACCACTCCTTCGAGCTTGTTGAGGAATGTCGAGACGGAAAAGTGAAGACTAAAAGACAACACCAACTACAATGACGAGAAGGGAATTCCGAGTCAACTCAATAGGATCAAATGAAGAATATACATGAGGATAGTTCCGGCAACGCGTTGAATGACCGGCAAGTATACAAATTGGAAGAGACAACCCATAGGTTCTTACAAGATGGTGTAAAGCAACGTTACAGACAAAGGGGATACCTTCAGAAAAACAAATAGGCAGGAAGGTCAAGGTGAAAGATAGTAGCAATCCAGACAAAAGGCATTGAATCTAAGCTTACTGACGGACCAGAAGGTGAAAGTTTGAGGCTAGAAGCAGAGCGGAAGATGATCACTCTCGACAAGCTACTTGCCACTACAATCAAGATGGGAAACCGAGACAATCATAAGAGTAGGAGTCAAGATTAGATACATTGTCCATCCCGATACAAAGAATTAAAGAACCGTAAAACGAAAGCTTAAAGGTTGCTAGAAAAGGGAAGGCCAATTTCACCAACATGGAAGTGGTGTGAACCCCCAGAACACACAAGAATTACAATAAGGATCGGGATACAACAAAGACCGTATTTCTATAAAGGAGGAAGTACAAACAGCACCCCAGAAAGAAGGGTGTAGGAGTATAGTCTTGGGAAAAAGAGGGTCTGTTAGCATGAAATATTGTGATATTTTAGGCACGTTTTCTAATCGAATTTGATTCTTATCGATAGTCTTAGATTGAACTTTGTGCATATGTGAGCTAGTATTGCCTATATTGTCGATATGGATGTCTACACTAGTTCTATGTTGATTATAGGTGATTTGGAGCTATTTCCGAACGGAATCGAGCGAAGGAGAGTCGAGTTGATATGTCCATAGATTGAGGACACTCTTTGGAAGCAAATTGGAGTTTTACTTGAGGAATGCACGAGGTTAGGGAAGAATCACGTTCTTGCCCTAAATTACGCCCTAAAATACGGCCGGAATCCAAACCACGTTCAGAATTACGGCCGTGGATTCATAGTCAGAAATTGATGTTCATTCCAGAGAATATTACGGCCGTGGAACATGTGGTGCAAACCGTATTTGTTTCCACGCTCTAAATTACGGTCGTGGAACACTTCCACGACCGTGATCTTGGCGAATCTTTTCGCCACACTTTGAAGCCACGATCTTTTGAAGATTGGGCCGGGCCGATATTCTATCTTGCCCTATAAAAAGACGGACGAAGCAAGAATCCGTCATCCCCGCTTACCCCCGTTCATCTTCGCTTAGGATCGCTGATCTTCGCTTATCACCACTTAAGCATTGACATCTCGTTGGAGATTGAAGTCCGTTTTTGGAAATTGCTCTAATCTCGCACTTTTGGTGGAGATTGTTGTTGAGATCTCCGGATTGGCGGAAGATCGAAGTTTTGGGAAGATTTTGCAAGAAGATCTCTCTTCTTGTTTAGGTTTGATTTGGAAAACGGATTGACATCCCGTTTTCCCTTCTTTCCTAAGGTTGTGATTGTTTGCTTTACTTTGAATCCATTGACAATACTTGTTCTCTTTGTGACTTTGAGATTAGTTTGGAGATTATTGAAAGTTCTTGAAAGTTTTCATCTTTTTATCTTTTAATTCTTGAATTGATATCAACATGACTGTTATTGGCTAAAAACCTTTAACAATTCTAAGGTGAAGGGTTGATAGTTGTGTTTTAGATGATGATAGATCGATCGCAAACAGATTAGACCCTGAGAGTTAGAGAGAATCGCCGACAACCTTAAATTACGGCCTGTTCTTGAGTCCACGGCCGTGGAACCTCAAGAACTAACCGTGATTTCCCTTAAGTCTACGAACTTGTTTTTACTTTAATCCAAAGTTAAAGATTTGCTTTAGCTTAGTTTAGACTTGTCTTTTCTAGGTGGTAGTGAAGCCTCAACAACCTCTACCTCGATTGTGAGTGTCACAACCTCAATCGGTTAAGTTAGTCTTGATCCTTGGGTTACAAGTTTGGGTATTTGACACTAATTCTCATCTTTAGAATCTTTCTATATTGAGCCTCAACAACCTGTATAGAGAGTGCCTTGTAGGTGAGTTATATAAGGTTTTTGGAACTTCACCGTACAATTACCTTACATTAGTATACCTTTGCATATCTCAACTCTGTCTTTACATCATTAAGTACATCTTGAATCGATTGCCACAGCTGGATACCTAGATCTTTAGGATTGTTGTTTTCCCAATATTTGCAAAACTCTCATATTTACTTGCTTGATAACCTGCAATCGAGTTCGTTCCCACCCAAATCCCTGTGTTCGATACTCTGGAATTCTTGCTTAGCTACGTCGATCCGTACACTGCGGGTTCGCTGCTTGATTCTAGTTTTATAAATTAAAGAGAAGCTCTTGACGGTCGGTAATGACCATTAATGATAGTAATGGTGTAAGAGAATTGTGGTGAGTAGTTGCTTACTATTGACTAAGGAAAGATACATATCAAAGTTAGTATGAAGGGATCCCTATAAGAAGAACTAGAAGACTAAGAAGAAGTAAATGATTGTGAACATGTCCTATGTTTTAGTATTCCACACAAGTAGGGCTGATGGTGCTCCTCCGAGAAAAGGTGGGGTCAAACTGTCTAGATTGATAGGGAAAACTCTTGTGATTAAAGATGTGGCACCGAATAATTAGAATTTTAGAGGAGGTACAAACATAGAGAGTATGATTTAAAGCCTTGGTGAAATGTGTGGTTGAGTTGTGAGGTGATTGCAGATGGCATCTACATGTTGGCTAGAACAGACATGAGAAGGAGTAAAGTTGAATGACTAAAGGTTGCTATATGGATCCGGTATTTTCCCAATAAGATGATTACCGAAAAGGGTATATATAAAAGTTTAATGAGAAATGGAGGTACTCCAATGAAAATTCAAGCTGGACTGATAACATAAGAGTTGATGAAAGTAATAAGACCAACCAACGCGGTTCGTAAAGCGAGTACGAGGAAACTCAAAGGGGTAACTATCCTACAGGGTGGGAAAGATTTATAGAAGGTAAAGCGACACGAGCATAAGGACAACATAATAAATGTGAGTCGAGAACTTTGATTTTTGAGAAAATCATATACAACTGAGGTTCTTATGCAAATGGTACCGATAGGTGTTTAACAAAAGTCATATACATCAGACCGATAATGCTTGGATAGATAAAGTGTAAACCAAAAGAATAACTTAAACAGTAAGAAGGAAAGTCATATATCAAAAGGCGAGTCTTGCTAAATTGGAATAAAGTGTTGAGATGAGGATGCCTTTGTAGAATCTATGCAATAGTACAACGTAACTGAGGTTCCAAAATGAAATGAGCAGTAATGATCAACTGAAAGTTGAGACCGATTCAGGGGAGAAAATTGTTATAAGACGAGTCACCTAGTAGAAGAGTTCACAAGACAAGCTTGAGAGACCAAAAGAGATAAAATGTCGATCCGGATATGAGGGTCTAAGGTGCATGGAAGGGATACCTACAATGGAGTGTAGAAACAAAATGTAGACTTTACAAGTATGGAGAGGTTTTGACCTCCTCAAAGATATAAGAATTTGAAAGAAATCGCCATGCCGGTATCAAAGAGTTGAAGCCCTATAGCGGAAACAATAGAGTTTCATGAAGGCAATATTGCCGGTAACACCAGCGAAGGAATGTATATATGAGAACGGCCTTGGGGGTCTCGAAAGTTCAAGGTAACCCTAATTATCACGGGACCTAAGTCATTAACACCGACGGCCCATGCAATGAGAACTGCAAGGGGATGATAACTAAAGTCATCAAAACTACCAAGACACTTACCAGCTATCGTTGAAGACTTGGAATGACTATTTATGTCAAGATGAATGACCCAGTTGGGCTCGAGAAGTAGAGTTAGCCTCAGAAAACAGAAGTGTGGAAGACAAAACGAATTAGAGAAGTATGAAAGGATTAATCGAGCAGGCGATGCTCATCAAGAATTTAACGCCAGTATAAGTATGAGAAGAGTAAGTCCGGGATATTGAGATAAGTCAACTATAGACTGAACAACGTCAACTGAGGACGTGTAAGCGTTGGTTAGTATTGACGAGTAGGTACCGTTAAGAAGAGACATTAGTGACTACGGATTTAAGAGGTAACTTTACCGATGCCTTGGAGGATCCCACAAGTAGGCAATGGAAACCTTCTGGGATGATCTAAGGATATGGAGAGAATCGGATTAGAGGTTGCTTACTGGTCGGTTAAGAACATACTACGGATGAGTAAGAGAGTAAAGGTCTGTTCGAAGAGGATCTTGCTAGTATTAGAAGGGAAGTATAGACGGGAGTTGGGTAAATCATGTTGACTCTCAGAAAGATGCCATTGGAACTAATGGATGTTACACCAGAAGCGTGGTAGGCCCATAACCCACAGATGAAGAAAATCAATGTTATGTTAACTATGATTGCAAGTTAAGGAATTAGAGATCTATATGAAAAGGTCCACTTGGGGTGTGATTTGTTTTGAGTTATATAAATTTGAAAGCTTGACAAGAAGTAGGTAAAAAACCATTAATTAAGGAACGATCCGATTAGGTCACATTGAGGAAACCGGGCCAAGCGGTTTGTATTACAAAGAACATTAGGCACTTAGTAAAGTGCCGACAGAAGTTTAAGATCATTATTTCAGAATGGATAGTGGGGAACTTTCGAAAGGAAAAAGCAAGTGGACCTAGTAGAAGGAAAAGTTATGGTTTGGTAGAGTCATCAAAAGAGCTGGAAGTAAGTTTAGAAAACCAAACCGTTGAGAGAGTACCTACCGAATCCGAGACACGTCATCCGCTATAAAGATCAGAAAATTTAGCCGGTTCATGCTTTTGTAGAGTTCTAGTGGTCTAGACTAGGAATCGATGAGGCTGCTTAGGAAATGGAGGAGAGCATTAGAAATGGTTACCTGAGTACTTTGCGGAGTTAGCCGCTACTTATGTATCGACGAGTTAGTACTCGGATGTTGTTTGTTTGACTTTTCATGTTTTACCTTGGATTGAGCGATTGTGTTTTCTTTGATTTGTGCGTGATTATGATGATTGAGTAGTTGCATGGTAGAAAACAAAATTATTCCAAGTTTCGGGACGAAACTTATTTTAAGAGGGCACTGATGTAATACCCGTAAAATTTAAACTCCGTTAAATACCGGATCAAACCGGATTCCGATCCGCCAACCTTAATTCCTTCAAATAAAAGAACATGATATTAAATTCTATCATTTTATGTGAATTTGATTTACATAAAATGATAACTTAGAAAACCCGTAAATAATTCCGTAAATAATTTCGTAAATAATCTCATGCTTTTAACGGTTCTGGGCGATTAACGAGTATTCTTTCAGCCTTTTGTTTTAATTGAGGAGCACACCCAGTTCTGGCCCAACAGATCTGGCCCATTTACCTTTCAGCCCAGCCCTCAATTTTAACTTAACACTAATTTTAACTTAACCCTATTTGCTGATAATTAACCTAATCTCTTAACTTAATCTAATCTAAAATCCTAATCTAAACAACCGGCGCATACGACTTCACGCTTCACTGAAAAGACGATCCAAAGCCACCGCCATCAAATCTGCTAACGCTCCACCGTGACTGCAAGCCGGAGGTGGTGACGACGAGGGCCGACGCTGCTACCAACCACCCGCAACTACAATCCCTATCGACCCCTGCAACCGGCGGCTTCCACGAGTCTGCACAGTGAGGATCTCGACAGCCCAGCCGCTGCAGACAAAAGAGGTAAGCCGGTTTCTGTAATTTCCTTTGCCTCTGTCTCCCTCACGTACGGTACGCCTCACCTTTAGTCCTCACAACGCCGCAGGAGACGAACCGATTCGACTATGAAAGTAGCCCTGCCACATCCGACCTTCTGCATACACGACTCGGCGACTCATAAGCAAGTGAAACGAAGCTGAGCCGGGACTTCCAACCATTGCAGCAGTGCAGCCGAACTGAGTAGCGACCCGGAGATTTGTGGTGCCGATCGACGCCATCAGCAGCGTGTCTGCTTCTCCGCTGCTGTCCCCGCCCTGAACCGAGCCTCACCTCCTTCGAACGTGGTACGAGATAAGAACTGTCGTCCAACCATAGTACCGGTGAGCCCCCTTCTTTTTTTTTCCGGTCTTCTGGGTATGCGTAGTAATTCATAGATTGTGGTTCGTTTTGGCAGTAAAGGGGGAGTAGGGTAGATGGCGTTTTAGTTGTTGAGTTGGTCTAATGGGTACATAACTCTTTAAATATATAATATATGTATATGTATAAACAGATGTATAAATTGGGAGATATAAATATATATATATATATATATATATATATATATATGCACTAGTGCAGTGGACATAGTGTGTATATAAGTATGTATATAAAGTTGTAGAGTAGAGGTGGTGATGTGTAAGAAGTGATGCAGGATAGTACGTACAGTATAGTAGCCGAATGAGAATTATAGGTGTAGGAAAGGTTAATGCGAAAGGTTCCGAGGGTACGATGTAGGTAAGTGGTGGTTGTTCGATAAGTACAGTTGCATGTACCAGCTACATATATATATATATATATATATATATATATATATATATATATATATATATATGTATACGTATAATAGCTTTGTAGTCGAGAGAGATGTATATAAACATATATGAATTAGTGCAGTGGGTATGTACGGGTATATATAGATGTATAAGTTGGAATATGTATAAGTTATATAGAAGCATAAGAATAGTAGGCATATGTAAATTATATATAGGAATATAATTGTAGGTACAAGTATAGTATATATAGATATATGTAAGAGTATATATATATATATATGAGTCTACCGAGTAGTTACATAAATACGTGAAAGGAGGAGGAGGGTTATACACTTTGACGAGTTGATTCGGGTTTTGACCTTATAACCTATAAGTAACTATCCGAGAGACAAAATTTATGGAAAACAAGTTCTAAAAGAAATTAGTAGGAATTAAGAATAAACTTTGAATTTTCGGCACTAAGGGTAAAATGGTCTTTTACCGTAAGAGAGCCTTTTTCCGTAATTCCTCCGCTTGAGGTTGTACATCTGGATGTGATTTTGATCCACATGCTTTGTTTGACAGGCGTTTGAGTACCACGAGTACGGACTGAGTTGAGATTTGGATAGAGAGTGATTTGATTAAGGTAAGTCCTTGCGACTTACTTAGCTGGTTTCTGGATATTAGTTGAGTGATAATAGTGGTGTGTGTGCCATGTGTGTTATAATAACAACTTGTTAGGACGACCGTCGTTATTATGTGTTAAGGCCCAAGTGTATGTATAACGGGCCGTGACATCACTGCGCAGCTCTGCCAGGAGACTAGGAGGTTCTCTATACCCAGACCATACAGGTACACGGTGAGATGCATCGGATCCACTCCTGATGGGTACACGGGGGCAGAGGCGAGGTTTGGGAATCCCTCGTATCACAAAATAAGTATCATTAGTAAGAGTGAATGACTTAAATGATGATAATAAATGGATTGTTTGAAAGCATAATGAGTGTTTATTATTTTATGTGTGTGTGTGCTATTATTATTCTCCTAATGTTTAGATAACTAGCTAATGGTTATTCTTTTGTGTGTTTTTAGTTTTACCGCAGGTTAGAACAGCAGCTGAGTGATCCGGAAGTAGTGGTCAGCCGTGTTTGCGGACTCCTTAGAGTGGGGGTTGGGTTGCTGTTTGTCGTTCTTTCTTTTGTTAAGATAGTTGATCTTTTTCCCTTTGTTTAAGTACTATAGGCTGTTAGACCTTGTTGCATTCATTCCTTCAAAATTACTATTTCATAAATTTCGATTTTTCTTATTTGTGTCTTGTTGCAAGATCCTAGTAATATTGTTGTCAAACTGTGGTCAGGACCCATTGTGAGGTCCTAACCAGTAACGTCCCGAGTTCTTAGAATTCGGGGTGTTACAAAACAGTGGATGAAGAAATCGAATTCCTTCAATGTCAATTGTCAAAATTCTTCAATCAACAAATGGATAAGAAAACTAATAGACTAAATAGGAAACGGGGTTGCTATTCGATCAGACAAGGGAGACAATACAGTCGCAATGTGCATTTGGGGCGCAGCTAGAGTCTGCCACTGGGGCGCAGACATATTATGCCTCTGAGGCGCATCCTGAATGCGCCTCTGGGGCGGTTTGTGGATGTGCGCCAGAGGCAGACTCTGGCTGCGCCCCAGTAACAGCTTTTTGTTGCGCCCGATACTTAAATGGGTGGGAGTTTAACCTAGCCCGTTGTTGCGACTCAATATATTTCTCTATGAACGTGAAATCCAAATCAAATTTCGCGTCTCAATCCAAAAAAACCTCGTAACATATGTCGACATTTTTCGAAGAGATTGAAGTTGAATCCGATGGTGAAAGCGTTAATCTTCCGTTCGATGAAAAGAAGTATAGCGATCCAAATGAACTTCTTACACATATGAGAGTAAGTATATTATTTCCTTTTTTTTGTCATTTATTTCATTGTTTTAGGCATGATAGAATTGAGAACTGAAATCATAGAATTAATACTTTATGTATTATATTTCCTTTATGACCTCATTAAATTTAAACTAATTAATAGTTTAATAAAAGTAATATATATTATATAAATTAAAAAATTTAGAAGAGTAACTTAAATCTACTTTTTATTTCTTGGATAAAAATAAATGTTATGATGTTTTATTTCCTTTTTATTAGTTTTAGACATGTTAGAGTAAAGAGCCGATATTTTATTTCGTTTATAATAGGATCTTATGGAATATTCTCGTATGATCGGTACCGATTTCTCGTCAAAGTTTGAGTTTCATGGATATTTTTTGGATAGAGATAACTTAGTGGGTTGGACTCGGTTTGTGGGGTACTCGATGAATACAATATTGGTCATAAACAAATCATGATTGGATAGACGGGGTTCCGTATCTTTCATTTGGCATGCGATAGACATGGAGCACCTAGAAAGGAGAATGGTGTTGATCCCGATCACGTGCCAAGTACTAGCCGGAAAAAGAACTCAAAGAAGTGTATGTGCATGTTTGAACTTGAGGTGAACCTCGTTGTCCCATATCGCTCTAGCTCTGTGGGTAACATAGCATGTCCACAACTCAGGATGTATATGCTCCTCCGATATCTAATCCTCCTCCGGTATCTGCGCATCCTGATGTATATGCTCCTCAAAAGTCTGGTCATGCTCACCAGCATGTCTAATATCATCTAAATGTCCATCATTTGACCCCTCGTATGATAATCAACATCACAGTGTGATGGTGATGATGTTGCAGCCTCGACATCTACCTCAACGCGAACATGTGATGACTGCTCATCGATGGGTACATCTGCGTTAGTAGGAGGAGATGATTGCTCCTCAATAGGTACATCAACATCGGAAGGAGATGCATGCTCCTCGATAGGTGTCTACTCCTCGATATGTACCTCTCTACATGTCCCTGCTTGACGTGCGGATGCTGTCACTAGTCTCATCTTCCGTCTTCTATTTTTTTAAAACATTTCTATACGCAATCTGTATTTTTTAAGTTAGAAATATACGAATTTTATTTTATCTAACTTTATGATATTTTTTAAAGTTAGAAATTTGCGATTATTTTTAAAAAGTTATAAATATGCGATTTTTAAATTTCAAATTTATTTCAAATTTTAAAATTATAATTATATGATTATTTTGTTTAAAGTTATAAACTTGCAATTTTTATATTTAGAATATGTTTCAATTTTTATATTTTAAATTCAAATTTTAAAGTTACAAGTATGCAATTATTTTGTTTGTTTGAAGTTACAAATATGCGATTTTTATATTTAGAATATGTTTTAATTTTTAAATTTAAAAATTATTTAAAATTTTAAAGTTAAAAATATACGATTTTTATTATTTATATGAACAAATAAACGATGTTATTTGCCCCCTAACTTTATTTGAATTTTCTAAAGTTATTAATATACGATTATTTTGTTAAAGTCACAAATATAAGATTTTTTTATTATTTATATGAGAATTAAACAACATTAAAATTTTTTAAATTTATTTGAATATTTTTATGTTAGACATATACGATTTTTATTTTTTCTAACTTTATTCGATTTTAAAAAAAATAGAATTACGCGATTTTTACTTGTTTTTTACTTTTTCGAATTTTTAAAGTTAGAAATATCTTAAGCCCGACTAAACAACACAATCTACATTTTTTTAAAAGTTACAAATATGTAATTTCTATTGTTTTTTTAAGTTACAAATATGTGATTTTTATATTTTTCAAATTTATTTAAATTATTAAATTTAAATTATTTAAAATTTTAAACTTATAGATATGAGATTTTGTTATTTATATGAACAATAAAATGATGGCGGTTCCAATTCCAAAATATCCGATTTTAGAATTCTAACTTTATTAGATTTTTTTAAAAGTTAAAAATATAAGGTTTTTTTTCTAACTTTATTTTAATTTTTAATAGTTAGATCGAGAGTGTGCCTCTGAGGCGCATCCGTATGGGCGCATCCAGAGTGTGCCTCTGGGGCGGATTCTGGATGTGCCCCAGAGGCGGACTCTGGATGTGCCCCAGAGGCGCACTCTGGATGCGTCCTAGAGTCTTCATGCGCATGCGCCTCGTATCTGCTCTACTCTTGTGCCTCGTACTCGAAATTCGATTCCCTTGACTCGTTTGTATTTTTTTAACTGACCGAATAAAATCGCTCTTCCAAAAACTTTTATGAACAATACATATAGACTAGATTCGTTTCCATTCCGTTTCCGTTTCCGGAGTTCAAAACAAACAGGCCCTTAGTATTTTTGTCCCCAGTTGAAGATTATTAGTTTTAGCTCTTTGCTCCCAGTATTTGTGTTAGTATTCCGGGAGACATTCTCGTTTCCTATGAGCGATTTTATTCGGTCATAAAAGTTTTTGGAATCATTCCTTATGGTTTGAAGTAATTGGAGTGTAATTTGATTAATTTTGATACCCTATAGGGTAACAAAATTGGGAGAATAAAGTGCATTTTGGAAGAAATGACAAGCAATGATTCCAAAAAAAATCATGAACAAGGTACACATATGGACTCGATTCATTTCTATTCCGTTTCCGTTTCCGGAGTTACTAACAAATGGGGACTAAATTCTATCACCGGAAAGCCACGAGAAGAAGGAATAAGAAACTTATCGTCTCGTTAACTAAGGACAATGGTACTATCTTAACTAAAGAAGAGGGAATTAGTGATGAATTTATTAAAGACTACAGAGTCAATTCTCCGCATTCTATATTGATCAACATAAAATTCAAAAACAATTAAAAAGTCATTCACTCAGAAGTATTTGATATCGAAAATCTTCAACTAGAAAACCTTTCTTCACCAAAGAAATTAAAGAAGAGATATTTGATATTGAAAGTGATAAATCACAGTTTTAGTATGACTGTGAATTTCTACAAAAATATGTATATTATTGGTCCCTCAATTACAAGTAAAAAAACTTTTATAAAATTGGCAAAATACTAAGAAACCACACTTTTGGCCACATTAGCGAATTTAAATTAGACCTACTAGCGAAAAGGGTAGATCGCCGTTTTCACCGAGCGCTTCAAAAGCTTTGATTATGACGGAGGAAACTCCTCCGGTGGTGGCTCCTCCACCAGAAGGTACAGGTGCGGGTGGAAATCAGGATGAGATTATGGAGGATACTCCTCCTTCGGCCAATATCGCGACGATGATGAATACTGATGCGGGAAGTGTGCTTGCACCAATTAACACAGAATCTCCTCCGGTGGTTACAGGCATAGAGATCGTTAATGTCTCTACACTGAACCAGACTAGTGTAACTGCAACTCCTCTGGAGACGCATAACACGAGCAAACCCGAGACTCGGTCATGGAGTGATATCATTGGAGGGTGTAAAACTATATCTTCCATTGCAGATTCGATTAACAGGGATTCCTTGTCTGGCAAAATAACCATCAGTTACCCATATGGTCACGATGGAGATCCGGTATTTGAAGTTGACAAAGAGACCACTGAAACTTTGGAAGCCAGATGGAAACAATCGATTGTGTTCAAAGTGTTGGGCTTCCCGATCGCCTTCCCAGTCATGGAGCGGAAAATCAAGGACCTATGGAAGTGTGGGGAAAACATTCAGCTTATCGACCTTGAAAATAACTACTTCCTTGCCAGATTTCGCAACGAGAGTGAACTTATGATGATACTAACGGGGGGTCCATGGGTAGTGTTTGGAAGGTGTCTAATCATGAAGAGGTGGACACCGGAGTTTGTAACATCAAACCCCATCACGTCTGCTCCAATATGGGTCCGAGTAACAGGTGTCCCTATACAGTGGTACCATGAAGCAATCATCTGGACTATGGCAGAGGGAGTGGGACTGCCGATTACGGTAGACCCGAAAACCCTTCATTTTAATAGAGGGAGATTTGTTCGCGTTTGTGTAGAGATCGATCTAAGCCGACCGCTTAAGAAAGCCATCATTATAAACGGTAAAAGATGTCCCATAGAGTATGAAGGACTCGACATGGTGTGTTTTAATTGTGGTCGGTACGGCCACTACGCTGCTCAATGTGACCATAGTGTTCCTTCAGACAATCAGGTTAGTGTACATGATTCTGCTACAGAGAAAGCTAAGGAAGGTGAGCCCGACACTAGTGTACAAACTGGTGGTGGATCGTCGGCCGTGACACAGGTGGCCCCCGTTGATGACGTAGGATATGGTCCCTGGATGTTGGTTGCAAGACGAGGTAAGGTCGAAAGAGGAAAGAGCACTAATGAAAGTAAGTTTAAATCTTCTACACCAGCTGTTAGGGTAACGAATAATCCCATACAAAGTAATGGAGGAAAGCAATCAAATATAAAAGGTAAAAGTATTTTGGCACAGGAAAAAGGAAAGCAACCTTTGTCTGCAGAATCATCCAGGAGCCAGCCGAATATGGGTCGCCAAAATATTCATAGTTTAGCTTCTACTAGTGGGTCCAAAGGCCCAATTAGCCCACAAGTGAAGAATATTCAGATTGATAAGGTTAAAGCGGCGGGCCTAGAGAATGTTAATGAATCAGCAGGGACCACAATTAATAAAGGTGTGACAGGTGCATTAACTTTCTCATCACCATCTGTTACCCCCACCGAAAAGGGCAAAGCTGAAGGAAAGAGAAAGACCAGGAACAAGATAAAAAACGACGCCAGAAGAGCAGCGTGGAGGGCTAAAAAAGCAGAAGAGCCTCCGCAAGAGCCAGTAACATCCAAACGACAGAGACAAGAGGACTCAAGACAACTTAATGCCCTCAACATCTCGTCAATGGGTGATGGAAAACCGGGCGGGAATGAAGAGGACATTGAACAAGTTTCCAGTCTCGTAACGATTGCTCCTACTCCTAATGGACTCGGGATTGTCCCATGCTTGGCGGTGCAGGGTGTTACTTCAACTACCATGCAGGGGTCCAGTGAGGATGTCGAACGGGGCAATGTGAGTGCGGAGAGATATCAGATTGAACATCAGACAGCAACAGAAGGTATGGTTTTAGACCAAGCTACTGAAGAGGTCTTTCAGGAACCTGCACAGAGTAGCAATTAAGCCATCTCCACCAGGTTCCCCTATCTCTACCCTTTGTTAATGATGAATTGCTTATTCTGGAATGTCTTCGGAGCTTGTAAGAACGGGTTCCGGCGTGCCATTTTGTACTTGTGTAGACATCATAATATTGACGTTCTTGCTATCTTTGAACCTCGGACCTCCGGTGCCAAAGCTCAAGCTATATGTGACCGTTTAAATTTCTCGGGTTGCTTCCGGGTGGAAGCTGTCGGTTTTGAAGGAGGAGTCTGGCTCCTATGGAAGAGTGAGAAAATGAATATTGCCATTGTGAATAGCAATAAATGTTTTATACACGCCAAGGCTACTGTAGGGAGTAAGGTGTTCAGCTTGATTGTTGTGTATGCCTCTCCGGATTACAGCAAAAGGAGACTCTTCTGGAATGACATTGAAAGAGAATTGACCACCATTACTGATCCTCTTATCATCGGAGGAGATTTCAACTGTATTAGATTTTTGTTTGAAAGACAAGGTGGCTCCGGCCGTCTACATGCTGATTCCAATGTCTTCAATGACATTATCATGACCCATGGACTTATAGACCTAGGGTATACTGGTGCGGATTTCACGTGGGATGACGGTAAGTCGGCAAAAAGAAATATTGCTAAGAGATTGGATAGGATTTTTGTGAATCAAGATTGCCGTCTGATGTGGCCTAATGCTCAAGTGCGGCATCTCGCCAGGTTCTCCTCTGACCATTCTCCCCTTCTTTTATCTTTAGACCCTAATTTTTCGTGCAGGAAAGAGAGAAGACCGTTCAGATTTGAAGCTGCGTGGATGACTCACCAAGATTTCTTCCATATGGTAGACATGACTTGGTTTAACAATCCGGAAGTTAGTCAGGCCCTCCCTATCCTTAAGAACTCTCTTATTGTCTGGAATAGGCTCGTTTTTGGTAATGTGTTTCGCAGGAAACAGGTGGCTCTGGAGAACCTTGCCAAGGTCCAAGCCAGAAGATGTCAAAATGACTCTGCTAGACTTGAAGGTGAAGAAAAAGAATTACAAGCTGAAGTAGAGGGTATACTTGTACAAGAGGAGCTGGTGTGGTTTCAGAAGTCTCGGGAACGATGGCTAGAACACGGAGACCGAAACACATCTTTCTTTCACACCTCCACGATTGTCAGAAGAAGCCACAACAGAGTTACAGGGTTAAAGATGGAGAATGGAGATTGGGTGGAAGATCAAGCCAAACTGGAAAGACATGCTGTGGATTACTTTAAGAGTCTATATAGCTTTGATAACCCTCTATCTTTGCAGGATTGTCATCTCCACACTCTTGAGTTTCCTATAGTGGATAGCGCTGATTGGATCAATATACAGACACAGATAAGCATGGAGGAAGTATGGGCTGCTGTTAAAAGCATGGGAGCATTTAAAGCTCCGGGGATAGATGGCTTTCAACCAGTATTCTACCAAAAGTGCTGGAGTGTTGTAGGTCAATCTATGAAAGAGGAGGTCTCAAGATTCTTCCTTAACCAGAAATTGTACCAGGGAAGTAACGATACTCTTATCTCTCTTATTGCTAAAGTTGGGAAGCCTGAATTCATAAGTCAATTTAGGCCCATTTCTTTGTGCAATGTTAGTTATAAGATAATCTCTAAAGTTATGGTTCAACGTATGCAGAGCATCATTGGAAAGCTTGTGGGTCCTACGCAAGGAAGCTTTATACCAGGTCGTCTGATTCAGGATAATATTGTCTTGATGCAAGAAATTGTTCACTCCATGAGGAAAAAGAAAACGGGGAAGCAATGGATGCTCTTGAAACTGGACCTAGAGAAGGCCTATGACAGAATCAGATGGGACTTCATTGAGGACACGATTAACGAGGCAGGCTTCCCTTCTGATTGGGGAAAGATGATTCAAGAATGTGTTAACACTGCAAGGTTTCAAGTTTTATGGAATGGGGAGGTCACCGAACAGTTTATTCCTGAGAGAGGAATCCGACAAGGAGATCCGTTGTCTCCTTATTTGTTTGTTCTCTGCGTGGAAAGACTAAGCCACCTCATCCTAGAAGCAGTTGAAAGAGGAGATTGGAAACCTATCACGCTCTCTCGAGGTGGTCCCCCTCTCTCGCATCTATTTTTTGCTGATGATATCACTATGTTTGCAGAAGCTTCCGTTTCTCAAGTGAGAGTAGTTATGAGTTGCATTGAGACTTTCTGCAAGGCTTCTGGGCAAAGAGTTAACATGCAAAAATCCAAAATTTTTGTCTCTCCTAATGTCCCCCGTGAGCTTTGTGATAGTATTGAACGGATTAGTGGAGTGGAGGTTACAAAAAACTTGGGCAATTATCTGGGTGTGCCTATCTTACAAGGTAAAGTGTCCAAAGATACTTTTTCGGCTATTCTGGATAAGGTGAATGGGAAGCTGAATGGATGGCGGAGGAAAACCCTCAGCTTTGCGGGTCGCATTACCCTTACAAAGGCGGTCCTCACATCCATACCCGTCTATACTATGGCTTCGGTCGCCCTCCCTAGAAGCACTTGTAAAGATATTGACAGAGTGTGCAGAAATTTTGTTTGGGGACATACAGAGGGCCAAAAGAAAATGCATACTATTAGTTGGGCGAACTTTTGCTACCCTAAAGCGAAAGGAGGCCTTGGTGTACGCGACATGTACCACACAAATTTGGCTCTTCTTGGCGGGCTAGGATGGCGTTTTTTGAAGGATAATGACAGCCTCTGGGTTAGGGTTCTTCACAGCAAGTATATTCGTCAAGGTGGGAGAACTGTCTCGACTGGATCACACATCTGGAAAGGTATCCTCAAAGGCGTTCAACAAGTTGTGGTAAGAGGTGCTCGGTGGTCCCTCGGCGATGGTAAGACGATACGATTCTGGATGGACACCTGGATAGGGACCACTCCACTGTGCTCTGAGGCGCTCATTCCCTTGGAAGACGATGATAGGGCTAAGCACGTTAGGGAGTATTGGTTGGAGGAAATGGGATGGGATTGGCAGGTGTTGGCAGGGAAACTTCCCATGAGCACCTTGCTCAAGCTTGCTGCAGTTCAACCCAGGGAGTTGGAGTTTAATGACTCTGATCACCTACGGCTGGGCCTGGGCGAGGATGAACTGGGCTGGGCTTTCTCTCAAGATGGTAACTTCACAACAGTTTCAGCATACAATCTGATCACAGGGGCGGAAATGTCACACTGCATGGATGCGCCAGTCTACAGGGAAATTTGGAGACTACGTGTCCCAGAAAGGGTTAAAGTCTTCTTATGGAAGCTGCTTAAGGGTGGTGTTTTCTGCAATGTAGAGAGAAAACGAAGGCATCTGTCCGGGGAGGATACGTGTATGTGCTGTAATATGCTGCCAGAGACTTTAATCCATCTATTCCGGGACTGTACGAAGGGAAGAGGGTTATGGCAGGCAACACAAGCGAGCTCTTATGGATCAGAATTCTACAATTTGCCTTTCGCCTCTTGGTTGCGAGGTAATCTCCTTACTCAGTTTCATTATCAGAATATTTGTCTTTGGAATGAATTTTTTGCAGTAGGCCTTTGGTGGACCTGGAAGTGGAGGAACGAGAAGACGTTTACGAGAGTCTCTCCTTATGGGGATAGGAGCCGCTTTGTTCAAGCTAAGGTTAAGGAATATATCAAGGTTTGGAGCAAAAGAGAGACGAGGGGTACAAGAAGTCCGGGGAGAGTCCTTCAGATTGCTTGGGAACCACCGCAAGAGGGATATGTCAAGGTTAACACGGATGGTTCGAAGAATTTTGAAGGCCTAGCTGCGGCGGCTGGAGTGGTTAGGAACTCTGCTGGAGAGTGGCTCGGGGGATTTGGTGTTAATTTAGGCATTTGTTCAGTTCCCATGGCAGAGTTGTGGGGACTGGTACATGGCCTAAAGCTTGCTTGGGAGTTGGGTTACCGTTCGGTTATCATGGAAACGGATTCCCAACTTGTGACCCAACTCCTTCGGAAGCGCATCGCCCCTCACCACCCTCTTGCTAGTCTGGTACGCATGTGCCATGACTTATTGAGAAGAGACTGGTCTATCCAGTTTCGTCATGCCTACCGTGAGGCGAATAGAGTAGCGGATTTTATTGCTAGTTTTGCTATAAACTTACCGATTGGTTATACTGTATTGTGTGACCCGCCGGAGGGTGTAGTTGACATTTTGCTTGATGATGTTAGGGGTCGGGCTATCCCCGTATGATGACTACTTAGCCCTTTTTTTCTTTGAATAAAAGCGCGTCTAGATGCGCTGGAGACCACTGTCTCTCCTTCCCACCAAAAAAAAAAAGAAACCACACTTTTATTGCCTCATTCCAAAATAGAGTGTGTGTGAGTGGGAGTTGACTACGCAATGGAGCAAGTGGTGTGTGTCACTGGCGGAAGCGGCTTCATCGGTTCCTGGCTCGTCCGCCTCCTCCTCGATCGCTGTTACACCGTCCACGCCACCGTCCAAGATCTCAGTTCCGTCCTTTCTCCACTTCATCTTATCACTTATTCCACAAGTTGAACGCAAATTTGATTATCGACTGATTTATTTTCTTCTTCTTCTTCTTCTTCCTGGTTTTGTCAGAGGATGAGAAAGAAACGAGGCATCTATTAGCCCTACAAGGAGCAGAATCGCGTCTCAAGCTCTTTCAGATCGACCTACTGGACTACGACTCCATCGTTGCTGCCGTTTCCGGCGCCTCCGGCGTCTTCCACATTGCTTCCCCCTGCATAGTCGATCGAGTTCGCGATCCCGAGGTTTTCTCTTCTCCGTTTCCGCTCTTTAATAAATAAAATTCACTCTTTGTAACTAATTCGTGCGTGATTTGGAAAGAGAGAGCTTCTGGGGCCAGCGATAACGGGGACGAACAATGTGCTAAGGGCCGCCAGGGAGCTAGGAGTTGGTCGAGTGGTCATCACATCCTCCATTTCGGCCATCGTTCCCAGCCCCAAGTGGCCGGCTGATGCAGTCAAGGGGGAGGATTGCTGGACTGATGAGGAGTACTGTAAACATAAAGAGGTAAGCCTTTGCTGCTTTTATTCGCCTTGATGATTTTCTTGTGCTTTCATAGATGCAAACTGTTTACAATGTGCTAGACATTCTACCGTATATTGCTGACAACATGGAAACTTAAGTAACAGTTGATAGCTTGTAAGATTGGTTTTGCAGTTAAGTGTTGGTGTTGAACCAAAGTCTTTGCTGCATTTTATCTGGTTTCATGATTTTATTGGGCTTTCATGGACATTGTGTTGAAATTTCTGACTTTCCATACAGTTGTGGTACCCATTGTCGAAGACATTGGCTGAGAAAGCAGCTTGGGAGTTTGCCAAAGAAAATGAAGGGGTGGAAGTTGTTGTGGTTAATCCTGGCACTGTGATGGGCCCTGTTATCCCACCTACATTGAATGCAAGCATGCTCATGCTACTTCGTCTGATCCAGGGTAATGGGTTTGTTGTAGATTCTGGACAATCCAAGTTATAACTTTATTAACTTAGATTATTATGGGAAATAATGATCATAGTCCACCACTAGTTCAAATGGTTATTCCTAATGCCCTTCTCAAACAACACTAGGCTGACGAATTTGCTTGTACACTCGTTAGCACAATAAAAATACTCAAATTGTGTTTTTGGCAGGCTGTAGTGAAACATACGAGGACTTCTTCATGGGATCTGTTCACGTGAAAGATGTAGCTCTAGCTCACATATTGGTGTACGAGAACAAGTCTGCAACCGGCAGGCATTTGTGTGTTGAAGCTATATCTCATTATGGTGATTTTGCTTCCAAGGTTGCTGAACTTTATCCACAGTATAACATCCCAAGGTACGGCCTTTCGTTTCTCATGCAAATTTTATATCCTACTGCGTCCATTTGGATATCATGGCTTAAGATCCAGCATTTACGCAGAATAGGTTAACTACTACTTTTTCACATTTGTATGTGAGCTGAAGTCGGAAATGGGGGAAAAGCTGATTCCAGTGTGTAGTGATATCATGTTGTAGGAAATGTGGATGATATGGTATTCTAAGTTATGGTTAATGCACGGGTCCTCATATTGTTTTTCCCCATGTAGGCTACCGAAGGACACACAACCTGGATTGGTGAGGGCGAAGGATGCATCGAAGAAGTTTATAGATATGGGTATGCAGTTTATTCCAATGGAGCAGATAATCAAGGATTCTGTAGAGAGTTTGAGGAGCAAAGGATTGATATCCTGACTGAAATTGTCTAAAACCCATGAAAGTGTATGTGCATTAGATACATATGGATGCTCTATCTAAAAGTGACCTAGTTCTACTATATGTTATGAGGGTTGACATGGGTTCTATTCACGGAACCTCCTAGATTTACTTGCATAATTTGCTTACCTCTCCACTAAGTGGGAACAGATGAATCCCAAGATAAATAAATATAAGTAAAATGTGTGGAGTAGATCGGAAGTGAGGTATATGAAGAAAGGTCAGTATTGGCGACTACTTAAATGTGTGGAGCAGCTCGGAAGTAAGATTTATGAAGCAAGGTCAGTATCTAATAGCAGAACCGGGGCTTGATGTAATTAATTTTCAAAACCATTTTCAACCATTACTACTTATAATAGTCAATATAAAATAAAAAAAAAGATTTTTCCTCTTGGTGCCATCAAGGTTTGGACTTTTTTTCTCTTGGTGACCACTAAGTTTCAAAATTCCTTTTGGTGCCCTCAAGGTTCTATTTATTTCCTCTTTATACCCATTCTTAATATATTACATTAAAGATCTTACAAGTTTTGGTAAAGATCTTACAGTGTCTGAAGGCCTTACCATATTGCTGAAAAACTTGGTTTTCAGGTTTCAGTAAGGCCTTATATGATCTGGTAAGACCTTACCAAAACTGGACAAAAACTATACTTGGGTTACGTTCGTCCAAATAGCTTTATTTCCTTCTTGTTGAGTTCTTTAAGGGATTTGATTTTAACAAATCTTTGATTTGTTTTAATTAAATCTTCTTGAGATAAATTGGAAGATCTTCAAATCTCAACAACCAAGTTTGACTTCAAATCTCAACAAACAAGATTGACATCAAATCTCAAACAACCAAGATCACAACAAATCGAGATATTGCAGACAAGATCTTCTTCAACGTTCAATATTGACGATAGGCTTGCCTATTTAAAGAGACAAGGAAGAAGACACGAAACACAACACTTACCTACGACTGGAACACGAGTGAAAAATCATCTTATCTATTTTATTCTCATAAAGCGTTGATCTCACCTTCGAATCTCTAGCGTTCTATTCCTCTGAGTGTGTGAGATCTTATTCGAGCATATAGTACTATTCAACTAGGATCATACAAAGAGTTATTTCTCCTAGGCACATTGGATACTGTTGTTGTATCTGGAGTACTTTGTTTCTCCTTTTTGAGTGTGTGAGTTGCTAGATAGGAAGTGTAAGACTTCTGAGTTTAGAAGAGGGAAGTTCTTCTGAAGGTTATATCTAGGGCTCATCAAGAAGAAGGAAAATAAAGCTACTTGGAATCCTAGGGTTGAATCAATCTTAGGCGGGACTAGGTCAGTTGGAGACCGAACCTCGTCAACATATTGTGTGTCTTTTATAGCTATTCACGTCTTGCTCTTAACATCCCTGGTTTGTCTAATCTTTACATTTAAATCCAATCTCAGAGAAACGAGTAAGGTCTTATATTTGATTATAAGATTTTATCTCCATTGATAAGATCTTATCCTTTTCGATAAGGTCTTACCTATCCTGAGATTGCGAAAAGTTTCCATACTCTATTCACCCCCTTTTAGAGTATTTGGCAAACTACTACTTATCTGCCTATTCCGCATTTCACTACCTAATTATAATGAAAACTTGTTTTTTTTCCATTGAACTTCAATTGTCCGAATCTATTAATTAATAATGATAAAAACAACTCTTTTCTGACTAATTTAAATTGCCCAAATTCCTTGTAAAAAAAGTTAATCCGACGTTTTTTTAAGGAACATTGAATCAATATGCATTTTATTGATTTTTTAAAAAAGTTATACACTTGGACGGACGTGTCATGTTTATTATGATATCTTTCGAATTCATAGGAAGTTTTGGTGGTACTCTGTTTTGAGTCCATCTATGTTCGCATAATTTATTTGACGGCGGACTTTATACTTTCCAGTGGCTTGTTCTCATTCCCTTGAATACCTCTTTGTTTAGAGGTCAACTTGATGTACTTTTATATGTTTATTTGATTTTCATTTGTCCCGATTTTTCATGTCGAGTTTATCAATTTTTTCAGCTTTTCGATCTATTAGATGGTGTGTTCTTTGGTGCATCAATTGCCTTTATATTAAAAATAAATTTTAATGTATGTTAATTAATTATATGATAGGATTTTTCGGATCACCTATATATATTCTAATGTACTGGTGGTAATGGATAAGATATGTGGCCCATGTGGGTAGGATGCTCAATCTAGGTTTATGACATTATATGAGTAGAAGCCAAAGCAGGTTGAGGTTAAAAGTCCATTTGTGCATAGCCTAAAAAGGTGGTTGTTTAAGAATGGCGAAAGAGAGTGTGTGCGTGACAGGTGGAAGCGGCTTCATAGGCTCCTGGCTTGTCCAGATGCTTCTTGAGCGCGGCTACAGAGTTCATGCCACTGTCAAAGATCTGAGTTGAGAAATCCATATGCCGCACTGTTGTTTTGTGAATTTCTGAATCGTTTGTGAATGAATTGATATGCATATATATATATATATTTGATATTTCAGTGGATGAGAAGGAAACGAAGCATCTGTTAGCCTTAGAAGGAGCTGATTCGAGGCTGAAGCTCTTCCAGATGGACCTGCTTGACTATGACTCAGTCGCAGCTGCAATTTCTGGTACAGTGGGAGTCTTCCATCTAGCTTCCCCCAACATCATCGACCAAGTTCAAGATCCTCAGGTTTCTTATCTTACCCTTCTTTCTAGCTCAGCATATTTAACGATATGAGTCTCCAATTACCAACTGATTTTAGCTGTACAGAAGGAAATTCTGGAACCAGCAATAAGAGGCACAGAGCATGTACTGTCAGCAGCCAAGCTGGCAGGTGTCCGACGTGTCGTCATAACTTCATCCACCTCCGCCATCAGGCCCAGCCCCGACTGGCCTGCTGATTCTCTCAAGGGAGAGGCCTCCTGGACCGACCTTGACTACTGCAAACATAAAGAGGTGACAAAATATATAAGATCACTTCAAGCTGCATACTAAAATCAAAAGAAAATAATGCTTTTCTGGTTCTTAATTAGCTATGGTATCCAATCTCCAAGACAATGGCTGAAAAGTCAGCTTGGAGGTTTGCCCAAGACGATGGGTTGGATGTGGTTACCATAAACCCTGGAATGGCATTAGGCCCCATGCTTCCTCCGGTCGTCAATGCCAGCGTCGCTGTCCTCCTTCGCCTCCTCCAAGGTACTTACTGTTAAAGATGTGTGGAATTGTCCCGGTTTTAGGATGAAACTCCAAAAGCTTGTTTAAGTTCAATTTAATATTATCGCTGTCAATTATGGTGGATTTTCATTTAATAAAGTGCAGGCAGCACAAATGCTTTAGAGGACTTGTACATGGGATGTGTCCATGTGAAAGACATAGCTCTTTCACACATCTTGGTATATGAAAGTGCATCTGCCTCTGGACGTCACCTTTGCGTTGAATCTATCTCTCATTTTAGCGACTTTGCTGCTAAAGTTTCGGAGCTCTACCCAGAGTACAAAGTGCCAAAGTAAACATCATTCATATCATAATTTTCAACCCGTTTTTTTTCTTCTTCTGATTTGTGCAGTGGTATTGTTTGCTGTAGGTTTCCGAAGGACACTCAAGTAGGACTGACGAGAACGAAGAATGCATCGAAGAAACTGATGGACTTGGGAGTGGACTTCATTTCCATGGAACAAATGATCAAGGAGACTATTCACAGCCTAAGAAGCTTCGGATACTTGGTGTAACAAGACGAATTTATTTATCCTAAGTGGCTTTGCTTTATGAAGACTTTTGGAGTTTGTTTCTAATTCTGCTTATGTTAGCTTCAAGTTATGTCTTTAGTGTCACAAGAGGGTGTCCATGCTTGTCAAAACGCTTAATATACTTGTAATGGCCTCCAGTCCTGTCATGAACAAGTCTAGATAATGATGATAGATAGTAAATGCATTATTCCATGTGTACAAAGACTTATAAACTTGCAAGATGTGTGGTAGACCCAACACTCGATCAAGTTTTCGGAAAATGTTATTGATACCGTCTCTTTGTTTTCTCCATGTGAATTAAGATGTGTGGTAGACCCAACACTCGGTCAAGTTTTTGGAAAATATTGTCGATACCGTCTCTTTGTTTTCTCCATGTGAATTAATTGTAGAAAGATCCATAAGAATGCATTCTTCACACAGATTGTTGAGCCTTCGAGATCTAAAATCACAATGGTTGAGCATTTGAGAGGGTTCCTATATATAGAAAAAAGGCTTAATGTGGAGAATAAGGGGCCCAATTGTGAAGTGTTATTAAAGAAAGAGAGCCCAGCCCATCTCGGAAGGTCTAAAGTCGCGGTGGTAATAAAAAAAATAGAGAAAGGTAAGGTTAGGGTTTGGAAATTGGAAAGAGAGAGGTAGAGAAGGGAGAAGGTCGGATCAAATCTGCAATGGCGTCGTCGAGAGTGGTTGTGAAGGGGAAAGGCAAAGGATCCAAGGGAGAAGACGAAGCTTCATGGGTCTTCAAGTCATTCAAGGAGTGGAGCAACTGGGGTCTCAAGAAGGCTAAAGTCGCCGTTCACTATGGATTCATCCCTCTTATCATCGTCGTCGGAATGAATTCGGAGCCCAAGCCTCACCTTTACCAGCTCCTCTCCCCCGTCTAAAGGTTCCCTTTTTTTATACTTTGTTGTCGAATTCAAAGTTTATCGCTCTATGTAATGCTAATGCTTATGCTTATCAAGTACCAACGAGCGGGCTTAATAAACAAAGCTTTAATTTCTTATTGAGTTTTACTACTGCTGCGTATGAATGAAGATGATGTTTTCCCCTATATTCCGAGTTATATTTGTTGTAGTTTGAGTTGAAGAAGAGCTCCATAATTGTCGATGAAGCTGCTTTTTTTGTGCAAAAACCACAAGTGTAAATACGATTACTGCACATTGCCATTTTATCAAAAACTTGTATTAGACAACAAACAAGCCTAACTACGTTCTGAGATGCTAGAATTCCAACTACACCCCAAAATTTGGAAAACAAACTCAAAATCAAGTATTGCTAGGTCACATCATAATTTGTGCCAATTTTGGTGGGCTTGCTTCCCCGGCTGTTTCAGTATGTACATGCATCCTGCTGCAACGAACATTGCCAAAGCAGCAGCTGCATTTATGGTTGAATTGTACACGGACCTGTAGTAGCCTCCCTGTCACCATTTTCACGTGTCAACACAAAAAATTCAGATTACAAGGTCACTCAACCAGCTCAATACCAAGCAACTTACTTGGACAAGAAAGACGAGCACAGCTGCATTTGCAGGAGCCATCGACAGACTGATCATTCCTGAACGTAAATCATTTGGCACATACCTGTCCCAATAACCACACTTCCCTATTATGCGTATCCACATGACATATAAGAATCCAAAACAAATCAACGAGGGAATCAACATACTTTGTCCTCAGCTTCGCAAGCGAAGGCCAAATTAGCCCACCACAAAGATGAAATAAACAGAACAGAGTCACCAAAACTCCAATTTCCTGCAGCATATAAACACCCTCTCAGCATTCCACATGGTATACCGTATATCAATGCAACTGTTGCAGGATATTCATACCTGATAATCATAAGCAACAATTGACAAGACTAGTCCAGCTACAATGAATGCATAAACCATGTATTCCTCAGTCCGAACAGAGGATATGCCACTATTGAACCATGGAAATACTGTGCTTCCTAGCTGTCTTGAACCAAGCAAAATTGGATATATCAATCCTAGATGAACCTCGCGTCCATCCGCCTGAAACACAGTGGCACTTAATTGAAAGGCCAACAATGATAACCAGCATACACAATCTTCCTCATGCAGATTTTTAAAGGAAAACATGTCGAGATTGATTCAAACTGATTTCTACAAACACTGTTATTGATTTTGTACCACAATATTTGGAGCCCATAGAATCCAAAATACAGCAGTAGAAAAATGAAGGCAAGCTTGTGCACATCCCAGCAACAAAATCCGCTTATCTGCCAATTGTTGAATGCCCATTACATGATCATATATTGGAGTAAAATGAGAAGAAGAAATCCAACAGATACAATATATCATGCAAAAGGCAAATATAACATCTTTGTCTAAGCATTACTCAAATAAACATATTTCACATGAATGACATACAGCAACACTAGAACTTTTAGAAAGATCATATAGCAAATCGTTATCTTGAATCCTTCGTGCGGCTCAATGAATAAGGCATATGCATTTTGAATTTCTTTCAGCATGAACACAGGACAGTAAGTTAATTATAAGTTGAATGGAGGGAAACATCATCAGTAGATTGACAAAGCATCATTAATGAACAAATGGCCAAACTGTCCTATAATAGCCTTCGCATTTTTTTTCTATTTTAGATTATGGAAGTGATTTCATATGTTATACTCTAAACAATTTGCCATCCAAATTTATCTGGACAGTAATTTTAATAACAAATCCTCACCAAAATTAATCAATCTTACCACCAAGAATACATGCGACAAAGGATCGGCTATAGTCACGTAATCCTCTCCTTGCTGGAAAATCAGTCCAGCCTCTGGAAGTGAAAAGGATATTGATAATTGCCATGACAATGGCTAAAGTTGAAGGAGAAACTATGGTCATTTTTGAACCATTACCAATGAGCCAATTTGCAAGCATTTGACTTCCTACTAAAAACGCAGATTGATATAAAACCATCAGCCAAAATGTGTCATTCAGAGTATCTTGCCTGTGTCCGAGCTGCATATAAACAAATGGATGTGTAAGAGAAATACTAAACCAACTGTGTTATCAGCTAACAAATGGAGCTTTATCTTATCTAGCTACATTTCAGCAGGATTCAGGTGTTGGGGTCAGCATGTGCACAACATAAAACGAAATAATTACAGGAGCTAACACATACCTTCTCATGCTCAATCACCATCCATGTCTCAAAACTGAACAAAAATATCGAACTGGAGAGTGATAAGCAGATGCTAGCTACCCAGATAGTGGGTTCACTTGTAACTCTTTTCCATATGCTAACAATCAAATGAAGGATAGAGAAGACAACACATAGTTTCTTTTGACCTCTGCAAACTCAAAAAAAACACAAATTCTAGTTCAAAACTTGTCTCAAATAACTGCCCACAAAATGGAAAGCAAATCCTTAAGAGGATTCTAGAAGAAGGCTCGAAAGCAATATAGCTAAGGTTCTCAATATCCATGACAAATCAATCTTTTCATGTTTTTCGCATCACAAGTAGTAAATCGTAACATTTTTTGAAAGGACAAACAGATGCACACTGTCTCTCTCATACATGTGTTTCATAATTTTTTGTTAATTAGTATGCAATGAAAGCTGACATGTGTATAGAAGTTTATGTAGCTCAATGCAGGTCTTTCCAGTACTGCAATACTCTAAGAAAATGTAAAAACAACCAGTTCCAGAATTTGCTTAAACTGCCTTGTATCATTACCATAAATAACACAGTTTTCCCAGGGGGGGAAATGTGATTGCATTAGGTGTCATAAGTTTCAGATGGAAAAGTTTTGATGGACCAGAACCAATATTTTCAAACCTACAACATACTGCATGGTCATATCCTACTAATCAAAAAGGCGAGAGGGAGCACGCTCGAAGATAAATTGTTCTAAATACAACAGGAACATTGCAACAAGAATGACTTGACATAGCTTATTGTTTAATCATGCTTGTAAAGATAAAGAAAAACGAACAACTCTGTTGCATTATCATCTCCAATAATGCACGTTACTTCCATGATCAATGATCACTGCAAGATGTACAAAGTAACTGTAAACCGACCCAAAGAAAATAGAACAAACGCATGATGGTCAGCTGAATTTAATTCATACTCAACTTCACTATCCTATAGCAGGAAAGAAGCCTAATTTTAATGCCATAAATGAATTATGAGGAAATGTTTCTAAGAGTTCAGATCCAACCATTGAAACTTCTATAAATTACTGATAATCATCAAATTTTGCAAACAAGAACCAGAATCAATAGAACAGAGGCAGATAGTTCAAAACCAGCAAAACAGAAAAAACATTCGAACTGACTTACATAACATCAGAGAGAATGCCTAAGAAAGTGCCGATGAATAGCGATGCTAAGCATCCAGCGCACAGGGACAGCGCCATCTGCTCCCTATTAACACCATGGCTGGCAAACTCATAGTCTCCAAAGACCGACCAAAAGCCTTCTAAAAGCGAAGAGAGGGAATAGATGAGAAGGAATTGCCTCTGGAACCGGAGGAAGGAAGAGGAGATACCGAGGTCGAAGAGAGGAATTGGTCGGCTGGTGAAGTGTGGGAGAAGGAAAATCGAGAGAAAAGAGCAGACAACAACGAGTATGAAAATTGAGGGATTTGGCTCCCATACTTCGGATTCGATTACGACTCCCATTTGATCTCTTCCGCGCGCAGAGAGTGAGAAGATAACTTTTCAAGACTGTTTCATGGATTCACCATTGATGAAGCGCCGGATGTCCGTGAGCGAGTGTGAGACAAGTGATTGCTTAACGAGATCTGAGCAAATTAATCGGCAGTGATGTTAGTTATGGACAGAAATGACCTAATTGCAGGCTACCGGGGAAGCAGCGGTTCCCCTGAACGATTTTGTCATAGCCATTAACCCGCTACATAGGTGTTGATCTCCTCTTGAAGCATCTTCGACCCTAAGCACTAAGTTTTATTTATTTTTGATAAAATAAACCAAAATAATACTTACTATCAACATTCAACCAAAAACTAGTTCATATTTCGCATTTTGTGCGGATATATAATTTTTAGTTTACAAAATCTTAACTTTAAATCTTTCGGCATTGTAAAAAATGTTTGTAATAAAAACAAAAACAAAATATAGATATTGTAAAAAAATGATATGATCAAGACATTTTATAATAGTATGTTGCTTATGAGATGGTGTTAAATCCGATCAAAATCTGAATATTTCTTTTATAAAAACGCTTTTTCAAAAAATCAAATTTCATCAAAATTTTGTTGAAAAAAATAAATATTAAAGATAAAAAGAATCTCTTTTATGAAATTTTTTTTAAACATCTTTTAATTTATCACTAATAAAACTTTTGTGAAGAATAAGAAAAAAAAAGAATTTAATTTATGTAAAAATTTTTTGTAAAAATAAAAATAATAAATAAAATATAGATATTTTAAAAAATGAAATTGAGCAAAAATTTTAAAAATTTGTGTGTTGCTTATTAGATGGTGTAAGGCCGATCGATATCTAATCAAAATTTAAAATAATTTCAATATGTTTAAAAAAACGAATATAATCGAAAATTTTAAAACAATCCGCTGCTTATGAGATGATATTTAGGCTGATCGAAATCTGATCAATTTTTTTAAAAAAAAATACGATGAAACATGGAAAATACGACCAAGCTTATTAGATGGAACATGAAAAATACGACAAAACACGGAAATTTAAAAAAAAATAGATCAATATACGAACTTTTGCTTATTAGATGGTGCGAAATTTACCTA
Source organism: Fagopyrum homotropicum (assembly GCA_033239125.1). Taxonomy (NCBI): domain Eukaryota; kingdom Viridiplantae; phylum Streptophyta; class Magnoliopsida; order Caryophyllales; family Polygonaceae; genus Fagopyrum; species Fagopyrum homotropicum. Next base: position 94,717,640 of record BSWB01000007.1, on the reverse strand, counting down.
GAAAATGCGACGAAGCAATAAAATTTAACCTGGAAAATATCTCCAAATCGTTGGAACCTAAAAGAACGACGAAACATGATCAATAAACAATAGAATTTAAATTGGAAGATGTAAAAGTTTGTAGATTAATAAGGAAAATAAGAAAAGTGTATTGGTGAGAAGGTATGTTCCATATATATGTGTGTGGTGTAAATAATGTGAAAAGTGTACATGAGAAGTTTATGTTAAGTATATCTGAAATCAAAATATGGCTTCCTTTGTAAGTTAACATCGTAAAGTACAACTTTACAAGAGAAGTTTAACAATCAATCTATAATATCTTTATAAAATTAAACATTTATAATTTAGATATTGTTACAATTAAAAAAAAAGAAGAAGTTTTTTGGCTTAATTTATGATTAGTATAAGATATAATCCGAGAAAAAACGTGAGCCCAACACGTCAGCATTATGTCATCGACTTTAGTAAAGTATATAAATTAAATATTGTTTGGATTTGATTTATTAGATTTAGTAATTTGATATTGTAAGACCCTAGTCTTTCACCTTCATCGCCCCGTGGTGAATTGTGCCGCCCCTGCGGCTAACTACAGATCGCGCCCGATCTTTCTTTCGTTTGTTTTATCTTCTTTCCATAGATAGAAGATCCGATCTTCTATCTTATGGGCCGGCTTCCTTATCTTCTTCCTAACTCTAGACGCCCATTCCATCCATCTTTCCCGCCTCTTCTATATATTCCCGTCTTTTCTCCTTTTTCCCGTTTCTTGCTTACGCTTTTCTCCAACCCTGAAGCTGTAGTCGTCTCCGTTACTTCCTGTGATCTTACTGAACGTGTAAGTCTTCCCCTTTGAGTTCTTCATCACGTTCATGTAGTTGTTGCATGCCTTTTCCTTCTGTTTCGTTTTCTTCTTTCGTTCTTCCTTTTCTTCTTTTCCAAGAATCAAGTTTGAACCTTGATTCTTGTTTACATCCCCGTTTCGTTCCTGATTCGTGATGCTTGTATGAACAGGCTTTCGTTGCTCCTTTCCTGAGGGAAATTAAGTTGTTCTCTGAGTTGTTTATGAGCTTTTAGATTACCTTCGAGTGAGGTAAGTCCCTTGAACTTACTTAACTTCATTCCGCATATTGGTTTGAGTGTTTTGTCTTGTTTGTGTTATTTATCATGTTATAACAGATAATCGGAATATGATATACCCTTTATAACCTTAATTGACCCAAGTGTGTGATAACCGGGCGGTGACCACTTGTCTAGTTCTTCGTCATGTACTTAGTACATGAAAAAGTTATTCTGGGCATGGATTGGATGGATCGACATCGAGCAGTTCTGGACATCGGCAAGAGGATAGTGGCGGTAACCACAGATGCAAACCATGTTGAGATCTTCAGAGGAAGGGATCTCGGGAAGACTGGTACAATCACCAGTGTAGTGCAAGCTGCAAGACTTTTTGTTGCTACGCCATGAAGGGTAGTACGAGTCCGGCTTTTGAGGAGATTCCAGTAGCTTGCGATTTTCCCGACGTTTTCAGAGAGCCATCAAGTTTGCCTCCACAAAGGAGTGTAGACTTTGACATTGAGTTAGAGCCCGGTATGAGACCGATCTCTAAGGCTCCTTATCGTATGACGCATATCGAGATGCTTGAATTAAAGAAGCAACTCGAGGAGTTAGCAGAGAAGGGCTTCATCCGCCCTAGTGTATCTCCTTGGGGCGTACTAGTTCTCTTCGTCAGGAAGAAAGACGGGTCAATGAGGTTATGTATCAACTGTCGAGAGCTGAACAAGGTGACGATCAAGAATAAGTACCCATTGCCCCGTATCGACAATCTTTTGGATTAGTTGCATGGAGCTTCAGTGTTTTCGAGGATCGATCTGAGATCCGGTTATCACCAGCTGAGGGTGAGAGAGCAGGACATAGCCAAGACAGCATTTCGGACCAGGTATGGCCACTACACGTTTGTAGTGATGCCATTCGGGCTTACGAATGTGCTCGCAATTTTCATGGAGTTGATGAACAACATCTTCATCGATTTCCTAGACCAGTTTGTATTTGTCTTCATAGATGACATTCTGGTTTACTCTCCCAGCAAAGAGGAGCATGCAGGACACTTGAGGATCGTTCTTCAAGTCTTACAAGATAGAGAGCTTTACGTCAAGCTCTCTAAGTGCGAGTTCTGGATGTCCGATGTAGCATTCCTTGGTCACATCATTTCAGCTGAAGGTATCAAGGTAGATCCGGCGAAGATCGAGTCGGTAGCATCTTGGCCGCCTTCTAAGAATGTCAAGGAGGTACGTAACTTCTTAGGATTGGCAGGCTACTACCGGCGTTTTGTTGAGGGCTTCTCAGTTATCGTCCGACCGCTCACTTCCTTGCTGAGGAAGTCTACGAGGTTCATATGGTCCGAGCCGTGCATGTAGAGCTTTGAGGAGCTGAAGAAGAGGCGGACCTCTGATCCCATCCTAGCTCAGCCAAAGGGCATAGGGTACTTTGTGGTTTACAGCGACTCATCCAAGTTGGGCTTGAGATGTGTTCTGATGCATAGGAGTAAGGTGATTGTTTATGAGTCGAGACAGCTGAGGACGTACGAGGAGAATTACCCTACCCATGATCTTGAGTTGGCTGTTGTGGTTCATGTTTTGAAGATTTGGAGGCATTATCTGTACGGAGCTACGTTTCAGATTTTCACCGATCATAAGAGTCTAAAGTACATATTCACTCAACGAGAGTTGAATAACTGCCAGAGGAGATGGTTGGATTTGATCAAGGACATTGATCTTGAGATATTGTACAACCCGGGGAAGGCGAATGTGGTAGCAGATGCCCTCAGTAGGAAGACTCCCCGGGAGATGGTGATCGCTAGGCTGACAGCTCAGTCACGGTTACAGCGAGATCTTGCATGGCTAGAGATGGATATCCACTTCCCGGATTCCGACAACCAGTTGTCCACCTTGGAGATCTTACCTGATTTGTTGGTCGAGATCCGACAGAAGTAGGAGAGTTGCCCAGCTTTGACACAGATCCGAGACCGGATGTCTCGAGGAGAGGCACCACAGTTTGTAGTTAGTGCTGATGGGATCTTGAGACGCCGGGAGCGTGTTTGTGTGCCTTCGGATCGAGAGTTGAGACAACGGATCCTTCAGGAGGCTCATTCTTCACCTTACTCAGTACACCCCGGTGCGAGTAAGATGCATCAGGATATCAGACGCTCTTTCTGGTGTGGAGGTCTGAAGCCGGATGTGACGAGATATGTAGCTCAGTATGCGACCTGTCAGCAGGTCAAGATCGAGCATCATCGACTAGGAGGCAAGTGTTAGCATGAAATATTGTGATATTTTAGGCACGTTTTCTAAGTGTATTTGATTCATATTGATAGTCTTTGATTGAGCATTGTTGCAATTGTGAGCTAGTTTACCTATATTGTCGATATAGATGTCTACACAAGCTTTATGTTGATTATAGGTGATTGAGAGTCATTTCCGAACAGAATTTAGCAAAGAAGAGTTGATTGAGTATGTCCATGGATTGAGGGCATTCTTAGGAGCAAAATGGAGTTCAACTTGAGGAGTGCACGAGGCTAGGGAAGAATCACGTTCTTGCCCTAAACCACGCTCTAAAATACGGCCATACTACAAACCACGTTCAGTTCCACGGCCGTGGAACCTTGCAAGAGAGGCGTGATGCATTCCAGTAACTATTACGGTCGTGGAATCCATGGTTCAAACCGTGACACTTTCCACGCTCTAAATTACGGTCGTGGAACCTTCCACGACCGTGATCTTGGCGATCTTTTTCGCCATATTTTGAAGCCACGATCTTTTGAAGATTGGGCCGGGCCGATATTTTATCTTGCCCTATAAAAAGACGGACGAAGAGAAATTCTGTCACCTCCGCTTAACCTCGCTTTAGGCTTACGCTTACGCCCGATTACCCTCGCTTAGAAGCACTTACATCTCGTTGGAGATCAAGGTTCGTGCTTGGATTTGCCCTAATCTCGCACTTTTGGTGGAGATTGCTGTTGAGATTTCCGGATTGGCGGAAGATCGAAGTTCTTGGAAGATTGTTGCAAGAAGATTTCTCTTCTTGTTTAGGTTTGATTTAGAAGACGGATTGACATCCCGTTCTTCCTTCTTTCCTAAGATTGTGTTTGTTTGCCTTATTCTGAATCTATTGACAACATTCGTTCTTGATTGTGACTTTGAGATTGGTTTGAAGTTTATTGGAAGTTTTCGGAAGTTTTCATCTTTCAATCTTTTAATTCTTGAAATTGATATCAACATGACTGTTATTGGCTAAAAAGCCTTAACAATTCTAAGGTGAAGGGTTGATAGTTGTGGCTTAGATGATGATAGATCGATCGTAAACAGATTAGACCCTGAGAGTTAGAGAGAATCATCGACGAACCCTAAATCACGGTTTGTTCTTGAGTTCCACGACCGTGGAATCTCAAGATCCAACCGTAATTTCCCTTAAGTTTACGAACCTGCTTTTACTTAAAACAAAGTTAAAGATTTGCTTTAACTTAGTTTAGGTTTGCCTTTTCTAGGTGGTAGTGAAGCCTCAACAACCTCTACCTCGATTGTGAGTGTCACAACCGTAATCGGTTAAGTTAGTCTTGATCCTTGGATTGCAAGTTTGGGTATTTGACATTAATTCTTACCTTTAGATCCTTTCTATATTGAAGCCTCAACAACCTGTATAGAGAGTGTCTTGTAGGTGAGTCATATAAGGTTTTTGGAACTTCACCGTACGATTACCTTACATTAGCATACCTTTGCATATCTCAACTCTGTCTTTATATCATTAAGAATATCTTGAATCGATTGCCACAGCTGGATACTTGGATCTTTAGGATTGTTGTTTTCCCAATATCTGCAAAAACTCTCATATTTACTCGCTTGATAATCTGCAATTGAATTTGTTCCCACCCAAATCCCTGTGTTCGATACTCTGGAATCCTTGCTTAACTACGTCGATCCGTACACTGCGGGTTCGCTTGCTTGATTCTAGTTTTATAATTAAAACTTATTTGCACGCACGTTTAGGGGCGAACAGCAAGCTACACCCACTTCCCGTTCCTCGGTGGAAGTGGGAGGACTTCCCTATGGATTTTGTTACCGGTTTTGAGACCGAGTCGAAGCTTTGATGCTATCTGGGTGATAGTAGATGGATTGACAAAGACCGCACGTTTCATTCCGATCAAGGAGACGTGGCCGGTAAGTCAACTGACAGAGGAGTTCACTAGACAAATAATGAGACTTCATAGAGTACGTAGGACTAAAGCCTCTGACAGAGACGGACGGTTCACCTCGAGGTTTTGGCAGCAAGTGCATGCCACCCTAGGTACGAGTTTTCTGTTCACGACTGCCTATCATCCACAGACCGATGGTCATTCCGAGCGGACCATTCAGACTCTGGAGTACATGTCGAGAGCTTGCGTGTTAGACTGGGGACAAGTGTGGCCAGATCACCTTCCCTTAGTAGAGTTTTCGTATAACAACAGTTGGCACACATCAATCAGGATGGCTCCTTATGAGACTTTATACGGGCAGAGATGCCGTACCTCGTTGTGTTGGGACTATAACATCCCAAATCCGCGGGACTTGGAGTGTCACATTGGGCTAGGATCTCACAATGGATCCTGACCCTAACCTGACAACAAGTTCACTGGATCTTACAACAAGGCACATGTAGATTAAAATCAGATACATAAAAGCTTAGTATGATACATCAAAAGAGTTTACAAACTCATAGCCGAGTACAAAACAACAATATAAACCACAACCGCAAAAGATCCCACATCCCACGCATCCTAATGTACAGAAGTACTCGGCTTGTCACACCATCTGGCTCACTCTACAGTATTCCTAACCTGCAGAACACTACAACACGGTATGAAACCGTTAGCTACAGCAATGAAAAGCATGAAGGTAATAACACAACCACACATCAACATCTCAAACATGCAATGCCACACACATTCATTTATTATCTTTCATTATGTTATTTCATTACTAATTCAACTTCTTTTGTAACACGAGGAGCCTCAAGAACCCCGTCTCATCCAACGTAACACAGGAGTTTTGCATGGGGTGACCTTCACTCGTCCCCTCTTGTGAGATCATCTTCAGGGCACCTCCTCCTAACCAGCAGGCGGAGACCGGCGGTTACCGCCCGTTATAATACACTTGGGCCAAATAAATGTAATGAATGGTCATCCTAGTCCGGTTTAGATTATAAATGCACAATCATATGAACACACACAACCATCACAATCATACAATCCACAACTTCACGCTAAGTAAGTCCTATGGACTTACCTAATATACTCGTAACATGTACCACGACACAGCTTCCCCTTGGGGAAGTAATCAACGCCTGCAATAGCAAGGCACACACAATCACATACTGCAAAGGTTAGGAGACTCGTCTCCCTAACCACAACCAACCTATATCTCAAATCTAAACCTCAGATCCTCAATACATTCATAAATGCCTAAGGCATATCCTCAACATAACATCTCATCAAACTCGTACACATACTAATCCTTAAAGCCATAACCGATATCCATAACATCATCATGATCCTCAAATCATTCTGACACCTAGCATGCATCTAATCAGTATTCCTCAATCTCAAATTTAATCCTAATTTAATTAATTAACCTTTAATTAATTAATTAAATTTCACCAGAATAAAGTTTTGCCCGCAGGCCATTTCTAAACCCACCTATCATCAGATTTCATCAACAAACAACCCATAAACACCAGAATAATATAATGATCATAATGGAATTTCTAATTATCTATTTTGAAAAGCTTAAGGTCGATTTAGGCCAAATTGCAGTACGAAAAACGAATAAATTCATAACTTATTCGTTACTAACCCGATTGACGATCTGAAAGAAGATTCGGAATCACAACGACGTAGGCTACGCATGTACAACATCAAATTCACCGGGATATGAGCGACGGAACTGTTATGGTGACATATATGCTCGATCAGGTCTTCATTTGCTCGGAAATGCAGAAACTCGGTACCGATATGAAGAGAATGAAGAGAGGAATCCAAAAACTCAAACGGAATTGAAATCGGATTAGAAACGGAGAGTAGATCTGAGTTTGAAGTTTGAGAGAAATCAGAGCTTTTACGAGGAAATGTGAAAGGAAATGAATTAATTACGATTTTCCGCTATTTATAGTGAAGTCGATAATTATCATTTAGCGAAGTCGATAAATATCCATTTATCGATCCAATGGCGGGTTGAACCCCCTTCTCCAAACTTCTCGAAATTGGAATAATAGATCTTGAATATAGTAGGGATAATTATTCCACAATTGCCTCGGAAAACGTGTATTCCTAAGCCGTCTTTCTTAGCCGTTAAGAAACGAAATAACGACTCTTTTGTCCGTTTTGCCTTTCCATGTTATTTCATATCTAGGACATGTCCGATGTCCCGATCATTTCTGTCAACTGCATTTTTATTAATTGGAGCTCCCAAATGCTCCAAATAATACCGGAGGGTAAAAATAATTACCCGGGGGAAAAGTGAAAATTTCACCATAAGCCCAAAATTACGTCAGGAACATAACGGTGGGACTTATACTCAACACTTACGCAATCTTCGCAAGTTATATGTCGATTACTATCACTGATTAAGTTAATCAACATTAATTAGATTTCAGAAATCCTAGCTATTACATCACACACCCCTTAAGAAAAAGTTTTGTCCCGAAACTTGAACAATTCCTAAATCCTCTCGGACCCATACGCCGAAGTATAGACACACTCTCTATCGGAGGTATCACATCTCCGTTCAAACGTATCAACCTATAACACTCTATAACCTCAAAACACAGCATGGAGGAATCACCAACTCCAGCAACAAGATCATAACGCTATCAAAAGGCATAGAGGAAAAATCATCTCTAGCCAACTACTAACCACGTCACAAGGCATGGAGGAAAGCCGTCTCCAGCCAATCGTACTCGTAACACAACTATGTGGAGGAAAACCGTCTCCACTCACACTATGTCCATCAATAATAGCATGGAAGAAAGAACCATCTCCAGCTAATCCTAACACATACACCGTAGCATGGAGGAAAGAACCATCTCCAGCTATACCTATCTCGTACTAGCAAACAAGATCTAACAGATCATATGCACAACTCACAGCTAGCATGAAAACACAACATATCACATAAGCACATAAAATAACATACACTCACTAAGATAGCACCAAAATCTAATCGTGGATCCTATAGGTGCATCTGTCCCGGCGTAAAAATCTGGATAGTTCCCCTGGATACTATCCTCAGTCTCCCGCGTAGCCTCATCATAGGAATATCCTTCGAATGCGGCGTCTCACACCTCTTTGCCTAGAACCGCAAAAGGTTGTTTTGCAAAAGTGTGATCCGGCTCAACCACTAGATCATCATGACTCACAATGTGCCTCAGATCTAGTATGTACTTCCTTAGCTGAGACACATGAAACATAGCGTGGACACCCTCTAGCTTCTATGGCAAAGCCAAACTGTGCACTGCTCTTCCAACTCTATCCAATATCTCGAAAGGACCGACCTATCGGGAACTCAACTTTCCCTTTATGCCATAACATCTGACGCCTCACGTCGGAGATACTCTCAACTAGACATGAGCTCCTACCCTTAACTCTAGAGGTCGACGCCTCCAATCTGCATACGACTTCTGGGGACTCTGTGCAGACATCATCATGAATCTGCTCTGGCGCTAACCCACTGGTACTGCCAGGCTCATCCCCGCATAAAGGTGTATGAAACCTATGTCTACACAATGTCTCATAAGGACCATCCCTATAGATGCATGCCAACGATCGTGGTATAAGAATTCAACGAGTGGGAGATAAATAGATCGTCCATGTTCCCAATCCATCCCACAAGCTTGCAACATGTTCTCTACGGTCTGGAGGGTCCTCTCAGACTTACCGTCTATTAGAGGTAAATCTCAATCATGAAGTGTAGACGCGTTCCCCAAGCAGTCTGAATCTGCTATCAAAACCTCAAAGTAACCCGTCTACTACAATCATAGTCGATCGTCCCCGGTACACTTATGGAGTCCCACCATCTGTCTAGTGTACTCCTTTGTTATTTCATTCACTGGCCACGTCTCTCAGTAGAGATGGAACGTGTCGACTTCGTAAATCTGTTACCAATAATCTGGATAACACCAAAACTCTTACTGGGTCTCAATCCCATCACAAGTCCACAGAAAGGTCCTCTCACTTCCACTACAACACTGGTAGTGGATGAGCTCATCTCCAGGTCAGTAACACTTTAACTTGATCTACTACTTCATGGTACCTCTTATTCGTACATGGATGTACTAAAGAAGGTGTACTATGAGTGTATTGTAATCTTCTCCACTCGAATCCGCATAAGCGGTTATACTGACGCAGTTGCGGCGCCTCATACTCCTTTTGTTCCATTAAAGAACTGTGGGGCCTCGCCATGAGGCATCCTTCCATCAAGTTCCCTCAGGGCCAGTCAAGTCCCCTGCTTTTGTTGGACCTCATCCAACAAATCAGGTAGAACCCCTAAAACATGGAACTAACGTCTTTATCAACAGTTGTAGGTCCAACTCTAACCAAGCTAGATCATTCTGCAACCGAGGTTGTACAGCAATTCCAACAATCGCCTTCTCTCGAGGCGTCTTCTAGTTCAAGGTATCAGTTACCACATTCTCCTTGCCAGAATGGTACCAAACTTCACGATCAAACTCCTTGATCAACTCCAGTCAACGACGCTGGCGGTTATTCAGCTTATGTTGTATAAAAATATGCTTCAAACTCTTATGATCGGTGGGAATCTAACATGAAATATCACACCGATATTGCCTTCAATTCTGGACACTTGAACATACTACTTCAACCACACACTTATGGTGGTCTTCCTCAGAAGACTCGTAATTGGATGCACAATCACATAGAATCCTTCCTCAAAGTGTTGGTAGCAATCGGCTGGGCCAAGAACTACGCATTCCCTTAATGTTCAGCAGCATCATCCACAAGGCATCATACTCACTCCTCGTCACATCAACTATGATCCCGCTGGCTGGGGCAACATGACCAAAAACGCTAACTTTGGCATTTCAACTCACATATAGGGAGCATAGCATTCAGGCTTCTATCTCTCGGGTTCTGCAACAGCGTCCTCAAATAACCGGTACGTTCCTCGCCATTGTGAGAGTACTATTCATCAACTCTTATAAAAACAATTAGAGCACTCTTCAACTCCGATGACATCACTACAACTTGTAGTGTCCATAACAGGTATGGAATGCTGTCCTATGCCCACGCTGCTCTCTCATCCTTAACTGATGATATCCTAAGCATATGGAAATCTTGAGAACACAATTGCTTCTCTTAGTTGATCTGACAAGTCATCAATACATAGCGATGAATATACTAGGGCGAACGAAGCCCATCTCAATCCACTCTTCAAATTGCTTCTTCAAGTTCTAACAACTCAACAAGCCATATACCTCATAGGCCTTCTCTCAATCAATCTTGTACCATACTTCAACGCAATATAAAAGTCCTCACTCCGCTGAGGCGGTAGATTAGACGGTTCAGTAACACGTCTATAAAATCATAAACCACTGGAATAATCTTCAACGTGGAACTATCTCTTTCCTTCACGGCATACATAAAAAAAACATCACCCCCTGGTGTTATCAACCTCGCTGCTCATACGGCACTAAAGACAACTCACTTCCTCAAAGGTCATAACCTCGGAAAACCTCTACTTAGTCAATCTCAGTAGAGACTATAATAGTCCTCCTACTACTATCTAAACCAACATGATATCTATTCGTCCACCACACACATAAAGACCTTCTCATGCACCTAAGGCATGACAAAGAAGTCTTCAAGCCATACACAAGTCCCTGAACAAAGGGAACAACCACATATCTCGCGGGTACCTAAGACCCGTAAATCGTAATCCTATAAAGGAAGATTTATCTTCTACTGTATCCACAATTAACTATTAACACATGCATCGAAAGACAAGAGGTGCATAGCACTCACAACAACAAAACTCCACTAGGTAAACCATTAACAAGAATGGTACCTGTAACAACTAATGCCCGAAGCTCTACTGCATATCATTACTCAATCTCATACTTATGCTCCTCAGGTATCACTGAGGTCATCGCCATAGCCTCCACTTCCACTCTTTTTGCATCGGAAAGAGGAAGGTCTTGATGAGAAGAAACACTACCTTGTTGACAAAAAGGGGCCAGATGGCCTAGTTCACCACAGGTGAAGCAAGCTATCGGTGCCATGGGGCACTCAGAGCGCACATGTCCAGGCTTCCCACAATTGTAACAAGTCCTCGTTTCACCAGAAGTCCGTGTGAACGAGAAGTACTCAAACGTCCATAAGTCGGGCTCGGTTTGCAACCCGGATATCCAACCTCATCGTTCACTAACTCAACCCGTTGTTTTTTCTCTAATCCAGAAATTTCAGTCGATCTCACAGATGTTGGTAAATCCGGTATAGATCTACCCGCTATCACCACCTCATATACTTGCTACATATACTCTTGAAACTCGAATCTACTCATGGAGACACGATCAGCCTCTTCAAACTTGTTCTCTGCCATAGGCAACACAGCATCGGATACTGGTCCCTGACTTGACGCCATTGGAGGAAGAGGGGGTGTACCCCTATCTCGTCCCACTACAGATACTGCTCTAGTCTGAGCCATCTGTAGAATATACGCCCCTAAACTTATAAGGCTATATATATGCCATATGTATCAAAAATATATATATATATATATATATATATATATATATAATACTCATTATTACATGCATACACATCAACACATAAAAGATATATATATATATATATATACTGTCGAGATCCTCAGATGGGTGACGACTTCTGTACATACTATCCAAAAACATCTGTACTCGCTTCAAACCAAAACCTTTTGAAACGTCAGACCCCATGTGGGTTCTGTTTATTTATCCACTCTACCTTTATTGCAGATAGCAAGTGCCATTGTTGTCAACCTAAGGCTCTGATACCAACTCTGTAACACCCCAAATCCGCGGGACTTGGAGTGTCACATTGGGCTAGGATCTCACAATGGATCCTGACCCTAGCCTGACAACAAGTTCACTGGATCTTACAGCAAGGCACAGGTAGATTAAAATCAAATACATAAAAGCTGAGTATGATACATTAAAAGAGTTTACAAACTCATAGCCGAGTACAAAACAACAACATAAACCACAACCACAAAAGATCCCACATCCCACGCATCCTAATGTATAGAAGTCATTGGCTTGTCACACCATCTGACTCACTCTACAGTATTCCTAACGTGCTGAACACTACAACACGGTATGAAACCGTTAGCTACAACAATGATAAGTATGAAGGTAATAGTACAACAACACATCAACATCTCAAACATGCAATGCCACACACATTCATTTATTATCTTTCATTACGTTATTCCATTACTAATTCAACTTCTTTTGTAACACGAGGAGCCTCAAGAACCCCGTCCCATCCAACGTAACACAGGAGTTTTGCATGGGGGTGACCTTCACTCGTCCCCTCCTGTGAGATCATCTTCAGGGCACCTCATCCTAACCAGCAGGCGGAGACCGGCGGTTACCGCCCGTTATAATACACTTGGGCCAAATAAATGTAATGAATGGTCATCCTAGTCCGGTTTAGGTTATAAATGCACAATCATATGAACACACACAACCATCACAATCATACAATCCACAACTGCACGCTAAGTAAGTCCTATGGACTTACCTGATATACTCGTAACCTGTACCACGTCACAGCTTCCCCTTGGGAACGTAATCAACGCCTGCAATAGCAAGGCACACACAATCACATACTGCAAAGGTTAGGAGACTCGTCTCACTAACCACAACCAACCTATATCTCAAATCTAAACCTCAAATCCTCAACACATTCATAAATGCCTAAGGCATATCCTCAACATAACTTCTCATCAAACTCGTACAAATACTAATCCTTAAAGCCATAACCGATATCCATAACATCATCATGATCCTCAAAACATTCTGACACCTAGCATGCATCTAATCAGTATTACTCAATCTCAAATTTAATCCTAATTTAATTAATTAACCTTTAGTTAATTAATTAAATTTCACCAGAATAACGTTTTGCCCGTAGGCCATTTCTAAACCCACCTATCATCAGATTTCATCAACAAACAACCCATAAACACCAGAATAATATAATGATCATAATGGAATTTCTAATTATCCATTTTGAAAATCCCAAGGTCGATTTAGGCCAAATCGCAGTACGGAAAACGAATAAATTCATAACTTATTCGTTACTAACCCGATTGACGATCTGAAAGAAGATTCGAAATCACAACGACGCAGGCTACGCATGTACAACATCAAATTCACCGGAATCTGAGCGACGGAACTGTCCTGGTGACATATATGCTCGACCAGGTCTTCATCTGCTCGGAAATGCAGAAACTCGGTACCGATATGAAGAGAATGAAGAGAGGAATCCAAAAACTCAAACGGAATTGAAATCGGATTAGAAACGGAGAATAGATCTGAGTTTGAAGTTTGAGAGAAATCAGAGCTTTTACGAGGAAACGTGAAAGGAAATGAATTAATAAACGATTTCCGCTATTTATAGTGAAGTCGATAATTATCCTTTAGCGAAGTCGATAATTATCCATTTATCGATTTAATGGCGGGTTGAACCCCCTTCTCCAAACTTCTCGAAATTGGAATAATAGATCTTGAATATAGTAGGGATAATTATTCCACAATTGTCTCGGAAAACGTGTATTCCTAAGCCGTCTTTCTTAGCCGTTAAGAAACGAAATATCGACTCTTTTGTCCGTTTTGCCTTTCCATGTTATTTCATACCTAGGACATGTCCGATGTCCCGATCATTATTGTCAACTGCATTTTTATTAATTGGAGCTCCCAAATGCTCCAAATAATACCGGAGGGTAAAAATAATTACCCGGGGAAAAAGTGAAAATTTCACCATAAGCCCAAAATTACGCCAGAAACATAACGGTGAGACTTATACTCAACACTTACGCAATCTTCGCAAGTTATATGTCAATTACTATCACTGATTAAGTTAATCAACATTAATTAGAATTCAGAAATCCTAGCTATTACATCACACACCCCTTAAGAAAAAGTTTTGTCCCAAAACTTGAACAATTCCCAAATCCTCTCGGACCCATACGCCGAAGTATAGACACACTCTCTATCGGAGGTATCACATCTCCGTTCAAATGTATTAACCTATAACACTCTATAACCTCAAAACACAGCATAGAGGAATCACCAACTCCAACAACAAGATCATAACGCTATCAAAAGGCATAGAGGAAAAATCATCTCTAGCCAACTACTAACCACGTCACAAGGCATGGAGGAAAGTCGTCTCCAGCCAATCGTACTCGTAACACAACTATGTGGAGGAAAACCGTCTCCACTCACACTATGTCCATCAATAATAGCATGGAGGAAATAACCATCTCCAGCTAATCCTAACACATACACCGTAGCATGGAGGAATGAACCATCTCCAGCTATACCTATCTCGTACTAGCAAACAAGATCTAATAGATCATATGCACAACTCACAGCTAGCATGAAAACACAACATATCACATAAGCACATAACATAACATACACTCACTAAGATAGCACCAAAATCTAATCGTGGATCCTATAGGTGCATCTGTCCCGGCGTAAAAATTTGGATAGTTCCCCTGGATACTATCCTCAGTCTCCCGCGTAGCCTCATCATAGGAATATCCTTCGAATGCGGCGTCTCACACCTCTTTGCCTAGAACCGCAAAAGGTTGTTATGCAAAAGTGTGATCCGGCTCAAATACTTCCTCTACTCTTCAGAACTCGGACATACTACTTCAACCACACACTTATGGTGGTCTTCCTCAGAAGACTCTTAATTGGATGCACAATCACATAGAATCCTTCCTCAAAGTGTTGGTAGCAATCGGCTGGGCCGAGAACTACGCATTCCCTTAATGTTCAGCAGCATCATCCACAAGGCATCATACTCACTCCTCGTCACATCAACTATGATCCCGCTGGCTGGGGCAACATGACCAAAAAGGCTAACTTTGGCATTTCAACTCACATATAGGGAGCATAGCATTCAGGCTTCTATCTCTCGGGTTCTGCAACACCGTCCTCAAATAACCGGTACATTCCTCGCCATTGTGAGAGTACTATTCATCAACTCTTATAAAAACCATTAGAGCACTCTTCAACTCCGATGACATCACTACAACTTGTAGTGTCCATAACAGGTATGGAATGTTGTCCTATGCCCACGCTGCTCTCTCATCCTTAACTGATGATATCCTAAGCATATGGAAATCTTGAGAACACAATTGCTTCTCTTAGTTGATCTGACAAGTCATCAATTCATAGCGATGAATATACTAGGGCGAACGAAGCCCATCTCAATCCACTCTTCAAATTGCTTCTTCAAGTTCTAACAACTCAACAAGCCATATACCTCATAGGCCTTCTCCCAATCAATCTCGTACCATACTTCAACGTAATATCAAAGTCCTCACTCCGCTGAGGCGGTAGATTAGACGGTTCAGTAACACGTCTATAAAATCATAAACCACTGGAATAATCTTCAACGTGGAACTATCTGTTTCCTTCACGGCATACATAAAAAAAAACTTCACCCCCTGGTGTTATCAACCTCGCTGATCATACGACACTAAAGACAACTCACCTTCTCAAAGGTCATAACCTCGGAAAACCTCTACTTAGTCAATCTCAGTAGAGACTACTTCAACCACACACTTATGGTGGTCTTCCTCAGAAGACTCTTAATTGGATGCACAATCACATAGAATCCTTCCTCAAAGTGTTGGTAGCAATCGACTGGGCCGAGAACTACGCATTCCCTTAATGTTCAGCAGCATCATCCACAAGGCATCATACTCACTCCTCGTCACATCAAATATGATCCCGCTGGCTGGGGCAACATGACCAAAAAGGCTTAACTTTGGTATTTCAACTCACATATAAGGAGCATAGCATTCAGGCTTCTATCTCTCGGGTTCTGCAACACCGTCCTCAGATAACCGGTACATTCCTCGCCATTGTGAGAGTACTATTCATCAACTCTTATAAAAACCATTAGAGCACTCTTCAACTCCGATGACATGACTACAACTTGTAGTGTCCATAATAGGTATGGAATGTTGTCCTATGCCCACGCTGCTCTCTCATCCTTAACTGATGATATCCTAAGCATATGGAAATCTTGAGAACACAATTGCTTCTCTTAGTTGATCTGACAAGTCATCAATTCATAGCGATGAATATACTAGGGCGAACTAAGCCCATCTCAATCCACTCTTCAAATTGCTTCTTCAAGTTCTAATAACTCAACAAGCCATATACCTCATAGGCCTTCTCCCAATCAATCTCGTACCATACTTCAACGCAATATCAAAGTCCTCACTCCGCTGAGGCGGTAGATTAGACGGTTCAGTAACACGTCTATAAAATCATAAACTACTAGAATAATCTTCAACGTGGAACTATCTCTTTCCTTCACGGCATACATAAAAAAAACTTCACCCCCTGGTGTTATCAACCTCGCTGATCATACGGCACTAAAGACAACTCACCTCCTCAAAGGTCATAACCTCGGAAAACCTCTACTTAGTCAATCTCAGTAGAGACTACTTCAACCACACACTTATGGTGGTCTTCCTCAGAAGACTCTTAATTGGATGCACAATCACATAGAATCCTTCCTCAAAGTGTTGGTAGCAATCGGCTGGGCCGAGAACTACGCATTCCCTTAATGTTCAGCAGCATCATCCACAAGGCATCATACTCACTCCTTGTCACATCAACTATGATCCCGCTGGCTGGGGCAACATGACCAAAAAGGCTAACTTTGGCATTTCAACTCACATATAGGGAGCATAGCATTCAGGCTTCTAACTCTCGGGTTTTGCAACACCGTCCTCAGATAACCGGTACATTTCTCGCCATTGTGAGAGTATTATTCATCAACTCTTATAAAAACCATTAGAGCACTCTTCAACTCCGATGACATCACTACAACTTGTAGTGTCCATAACAGGATGGAATGTTGTCCTATGCCCACGCTGCTCTCTCATCCTTAACTGATGATATCCTAAGCATATGGAAATCTTGAGAACACAATTGCTTCTCTTAGTTGATTTGACAAGTCATCAATACATAGCGATGAATATACTAGGGCGAACGAAGCCCATCTCAATCCACTCTTCAAATTGCTTCTTCAAGTTCTAACAACTCAACAAGCCATATACCTCATAGGCCTTCTCCCAATCAATCTCGTACCATACTTCAACGCAATATCAAAGTCCTCACTCCGCTGAGGCGGTAGATTAGACGGTTGAGTAACTCGTCTATAAAATCATAAACCACTGGAATAATCTTCAACGTGGAACTATCTCTTTCCTTCAAGGCATACATAAAAAAAACTTCACCCCCTGGTGTTATCAACCTCGCTGATCATACGGCACTAAAGACAACTCACCTCCTCAAAGGTCATATACGCCCCTAAACTTATAAGGCTATATATATGCCATATGTATATATATATATAATACTCATTATAACATGCATACACATCAGCACATAAAAGATATATATATATATATCTACACTGTCGAGATCCTCAGATGAGTGACGACTTATGTACATACTATCACTGATTAAGTTATATGTCAATTACTATCACTGATTAAGTTAATCAACATTAATTAGAATTCATAAATCCTAGCTATTACAGGGACGAGCCGAGCAGTGCTAGTGGAGTAGCACTTGAGTAGATACATGATGACATGGCTCGAGTAGCATTAATCCGAGAGCGGACGTTAGTAGCACAAAGTTGGCAGAAGTCCTATGCAGATAAGAGGCGCAAACCTCTAGAGTTCAAAGTTGGGGCTCAGGTTTGGTTGTGAATATCCCCGACACGAGGCGTTAGACGTTTCGGTGTCAAAGGGAAGTTGAGTCCCAGATATGTCGGACCTTTCGAGATTCTTGAGCGAGTTGGAGAGACAACATACAGACTTGTTTTGCCACCGAGGCTGGCGGGCGTCCACCCAGTCTTTCAAGTGTCTCAATTACAGTACATACCGGACCCAGGACACATCGTCAGTCATGAGGATCTAGTGATCGAGCCAGACCACACGTTCTTTGAGCACCCGGTAGTTGTCCTAGAGTGTAGTATGAGATGCTTGCGTTCGAAGGACATACCAACGATGAATATTTAGTGGTCGATGCGAGGAGCTGATACGGCGACTTGAGAGACAAATGATAGTATCCAAAGAAACTGTCCGGAGTTTTACGGTGAGCTGGATGCACATTTAGCATAGTCATTTTGTTTCGGTTTTTCCTTGGTTGTGTTGCTTGCGCTTTTGTGACGTTTTGAATGACGTGCCCCGAGTGAGAATATATGAGTTCAACTCTGTTTTCTGTGTGGTTGTTGTGTGATCGTTCGGGCTTTTGAAAGTTTTGGAACTAAACTTCTTTCTAGGGGGATCTGATGTAAGACCATAATCTTTCGCGTTCACCGCCCCTACGGCAAGCCACACCCACGACAGGGTCAGCCACCCCTACGGCTGACTACAGATCGCGCCCGATCTTTCTTTCGTTCATTTTATCTACTTTCCATAGATAGAAGATTCGATCTTCTATCTTATGGGTCGGCTTCCTTATCTTCTTCCTAACCCTAGACGCCTTTTTCATCCATCTTTCCCGCCTCTTCTATATATTCCCGTCTTTTCTCCTTTTTCCCGTTTCTTGCTTACGCTTTTCTCCAACCCTGAAGCTACAACCGTCTCCCTTGCTTCCTATGATCTTACTGAACGTGTAAGTCTTCCCCTTTGAGTTCTTCATCGTTTTCATGTAGTTGTTGCATGCCTTTTCCTTCTGTTTTGTTTTCTTCTTTCATTCTTCCTTTTTCTTCTTCTCCAAGAATCAAGTTTGAACCTTGATTCTTGTTTGCATCCCCGTTGTTGATGTGTTGTTGTTCTAAGGCTCTTTTGGTTGAGTCTTGACGTGGATGGATCAAATGTTCGAGTTATGGATCCCTTGATGAGAGTTTTGTCGAGAAGAAATATTTATTTGCTTAATTGGTGATTTAGTAAAAGATTTAATACAAGAAAAAACGTGGGGGCGCCACTTCAACATTTGTGTAGTGTACTTTAGTAAAGTATATATATATATATATATATATATATATATATATATATATATATATATATAGATAGATAGATAATACCAACTTTGAAAATTACTAGGAGCGATACAAACTATTAACGTATTTACCAAAAATAATATGTTTTATATTTTCGGCAAAAATCATAACTCCGGCGATGACGTGATAACCGGAATTTTACATGTCATCAAGAAATAATTATGTGATGTGGATTTTTTTAAATCAAGTTAATAACATTTATTATATTAAAAAACTAAATTATTTTTTTAATAATAATAATAATTTTGTCACTACTTTTTTATAAATGTTTATTTTTGTGAAAATATTTTTTATAGAAATTTATTTTTGTAAAACATTTTTTATATAAATTTATTTTTGTAAGAAATAAATTTTGTAAAAAAAAATTGTAATTTTTAAAAAAACTTTTTCTAGTCATTTTTTAAAAAAATTTAATTTTTTTAAAAAAAATTATATATATAACTAATTTTTAAATAAAAAAGAAAAAATGACCAAGAATAATATCAACTATGAAATATGAACCAAATATATTACAAACTTTAAAAATTACTAGTTGATATAAAAACTATGTCACATTAAACTAATTTTGATACAGATTGAAATTATGATCAATTTTATTATAAAAATTGCCCATAACTTTTTAAATCACACAACATTACCCCTACATTATATTTTTCTTTCAAAAACCACCCACATTTTTTTTATACCTGACAAATTATATAATAAAGGTTCGTTATCACATTATTCTTAAATATTTTAGGCCATTTATTTAAATTATAACTATAAGAATGATTGAGAACTTTTAAAACTCTAAAAATAAAATTTTGGTTAAAAGATCCATACTTGGTGACATTCTACAAAATTTTGGTAAAAAATAAGATTGATTTTGAATGTTTAAAATTTAAACATGAAATTTAGTTTTTTTTCTGTAACACCCCGAATCCGTGGGAGTCGGGATGCTATGGGTTGGGACCTCACAATGGGTCCCGACCCCTAGCTTGAAGACAATTTTTTCGGATCTTGCAACAATGCACAAATAAAGGCCAAAACCGAAATACATTTTTATGCAATGAAAAGGAAAACTCGAAAGAATACAACAAAGGACTTCAGCCGAAAATACAACCCCAAAGACTAAACGCCATACAACATACACTAAATACAATACTCAAACTCGACTCCACCCAAAACCAAATCCTAAAATGTACGGAACCCCGGCTGCCCACTCTTCCGGATCTCTCGGCCGCAATCCTAACGTGCAATGCAATCTACAACAATCGGTATAAAACCGTTAGCTCACATTCGAAGCATTAGAATCAATGGGAAAGGCACAAACACAAGTAAATCATCATAAACACACAACATTCTCAAAGCACACAATTTCGGTTTATTATTAAGTTATATCCCGTTCTAATTCAACTTAGTTTTGTGACACGAGACCGCCGTGGTCCCACTTCGGTCCCTACTTACCGGAATGGAACGGTACGGATGCCTCTGACCATCTAACCAGCACGGGCTAGTCGCCAAGAACTCTCGCACGAGCTAGACAGATGATGTCACCGCCCGTTATCATACACTTGGGCCAAAATAATATAAGGTCGGTGGTCCTATTACCGGTTTAGTTGTTATAAACAATAAAGAATAATCACACACCACCAAACACACATCAATGCTAATACAAGGAATACGAACAACGTAAGTCCGGAGACTTACCTCGTCACCACACTCAACTCACAACACTCTCGCTTCCATAGGGGAGGAAGCCCATAACCTGCTCACAAGAAGATAAATATATCAACAACAACCCACTTATAATAGAAGTCTTAAACTTCTATACAAATGACCTACGCAAAACCATTTGACTCTCAATTCTAGGACCGCATCCTAGAATCCCTCGTGCTCACATCACACTCAAAAGAAGCTAGAAGTCCTAAGACTTCTAAACCTTCGGATCTTGCAAGATCATAACTCACAACACCACTAGGATACTCTCTTGCTAGTCCACAACCTCAAAAATCATACAACCTCAACCCCTAAATTCTCACAAGCTCAACATACAACTTAAAGCCATAAACACCTCACAATATAATATCAACACCTCAACCCTAATGATTCTCACAAGATCAAACCATATACTTGAATTCTTTATAACAACCTCACTAGACCGCAATACCACCTCAAGCTTAGAATCAACATCAATCCATCAAACAATATCAAATCCTCAAAACTCACCTAAGGTTCAAACCACTACTTGGTATTCTCACTAGGTTATGCTAGATCCAACCTAGCATGATACTACTAAACATAACTAAATCGAGGGAAGAGATACTCACACGACGTCAAAAGACAGAAATTGATCAACGGATGTCGACTTGGACTCGTTCAGCCTTTACGGGGTCGTTCCCGAACCTAGCACCAAAACTAAACAAATTTAGCTCGTACGCTAAATTTGGTCGGAATATATATATAATACATATAACACTAAGGAACTTGTTTAAAAACCGAGTGTAAAATCCCACTAAAATATTTTCCGAGACAAAATACCCAACGTCACAACATGCGTCATAAATCCGCAATAATAACTTTGAGCCATAAACCAAATTTAGTCCAACAAAGGGTATAATATATAATATATATAAATATACGAATAAAACTCGAAGTAAAATCCAAGTTTAAAACCCGTATATACATGTTCCGCTAATTAATACAATATTTATAAATATGGAACATTATTCGTAATTAATTCCTTGGGCCGTTTTCTGTAATTAATTCCAGCAGGGGCATAATTCAACAATCTAGAAATATGGGTCAAAACTGTAATAACAAAATGCTGGGTACATTCTATAATTAGCACAAAAGTGAGGAGGCCGATTTAATTAATAAAAAGGTTTCTAATACCCTTTAAGAGGGCGGTGGGAAGCAGGGAGCTCAGGCGGCTTCTGGCCCCGGCAGCGGCAAAGGCTGAGCCGAAGGAATCTCCGGCGGATTCGATGGGGTCGCTAGAGAGGGAAGGCAACAACACAGGTGGTGTTCCTCTTCGGTGGCTGCAGATGAGTTGAAGTGGTGACCTTCTTTCTCCGGCGAGGACTGAGGTGTAACACCTTGTAAAATTGTCATCCCACATCATATGAATGGGGATTTATGGTTAACTTATAAGGATGTGTTGCTACCCATGCCAACAAGAATTCTTCTTTTTCAGTGGTAGAGTGAGGACAAATAACTCTAGAGTTAAGCGTGCTCGTGCGGGAGAAATTTCAGGATGGGTGACCTCCTAGGAAGTTTTCTGCGCGAGCATGGTTGGCATGGGGACAACATCTCGGGTCTTACAGATGGGGTATCAGAGCTAACCCTGAGTTACGAGTGTGCTCGCCCTAGTAGGCGGTCACTCGGCTCGTGGACGGTCCTTCGGCCTGACATGGACGTCAGGAGTTTAAGTGGGGGAGATTGTAACACCTCGTAAAATTGTCATTCCACATCATATGAATGGGGATTTATGGTTAACTTATAAGGATGAGTTGCTACCCATGTCAACAAGAATTCTTCTTTTCCAGTGGTAGAGTGAGGACAAATAACTCTGGAGTTAAGCGTGCTCGTGAGGGAGAAATATCAAGATGGGTGACCTCCTGGGAAGTTTTCTGCGCGAGCATGGTTGGCATGGGGACAACATCCCTAAGACCTTGGGTCTTACATGAGGAGGTTCGAGAATAGAAATCGAGGCGGTTCGATAAGGGAAGCCATGGATGTGGTGGTTTTCGATCCGTCATTAGCTCAAGGTGGCCCGAAGGGGTGAGGCAAAGGCCTGCTTTCTCCGGAGCTACATAGATTCGAGAGAGAGAGAGGGAGAGGTGGTTCGAAGGTAGGGTATGCTCGATCTGGAAAGAAACTGCAGGGGTCTGACCTTGGTTTCAACTCTTCTGTCCTAGTGAGGTTCATTGCAAGTGGATCGAGGGAGAGGAAGAAGGTGGCTCGAGGTAGTGTGATGGTTCGACTAGAAGAAGAAGAGGGGAAGGGATGAAGGTGAAGAGATGCTTGATGTTGCTGCTGCTTAGAGATTGGAATGCAGAAGGGATGGGAGATAGGGAAAATAGATGGGATATGCTGTGTTGAGGAAGGGCTGAACAGTAGCGTGTTTAGGCAAGGTGTGCAGGGCTAGGGGCCGGCTAGGCAATTTAGCTTGGGCGGTCTGGGCAACGAGGAGACACGCAGCACCCGCCAGGAGGTGTGATGGAGGCCGGCCAACAACTGATGGTGCCGTCTGGCACAGGAAAAGACCGGAGGAAAACAAGAGGGAGAAAAAGGAAAAAAAAAGGAAGAAAAAATAAAAATAAAAACTAATTCAATCAAAATACTCGGAATGTGATTTTCGGGTCGGAATACTTCCTGACTTTTCCAAGAATAAAGATACGGAATATATATGGATCGAATATAAAAAATACTCCCCAAGATATAATTTGAAATACAAAACCATCCTCGCGATTTATTTTACGATATAATATAAAATTTAAACATGGTAATAAAATATATCGTTATACATACTCGTAGAATTTAATTTACGGCGTAAAATACTCGTACAATATACTTAAGGTATAAAGATATCGATATTATCCGTAAATATAATCAACGCAAACGCGCCTAAAAATTGGGGCGTTACATCAGACCGCCCTAAAAAACAAGTTTCGTCCCGAAACTTGCTATGCGTCGAACTTCTCGGTCCCTAAGGCCGAACTATGAACTCTCAAACTAAGAAGGGTTTAACCTTCTAATCTATACACACAAACTACTCAAACTACCACCGCAAGATATATTAGGTCATATAACACATTCCCGCACGGGGAACAAACAATTATAACATCACACATGCACATAACATAACTAAGGGAAGAACTAGGTCTAACCCATCGATTCTATCAAAGCTACTAGCTTAGCGTAACACTCAACCAAAGATACTATCTTTCGTCTTCCTATAAGTCTCATTGATTCCTCGTCTGCCACTAGATCATCGTGACTGACCACACGTCTCGAATCATGCATGTACTCTCTCGATTGATACCCACGAAACACCGGGTGAACACACTCTACTCTCGGCGGCTATGCCAATCGGTAAACCACTTTCCTTACTTGCGCTATGATCCCAAAAAGGTTTGATATATCAGAAACTCAACTTCCCTCTCGGGTCTTTCTCCATGCAACATTTCTACTATGTTTCTCTTGATTGTCTCTAACAAAGAAGAACATTTAAAAAACTTGTAAATTCTTCTTCAAACCTATCATACCTCGATGCAATATCAAATAGTTGCACCAATGAATCTCCTCTTAACTCTCAACAACTCCATTGTCAATTTTTGTCTCGTTCAATACTTCATTGTCATCCGGAGTAATTTATCTATAGATGGTGTTACTTTGGAGAATCTCTCCACAATTTCGGTAATGAATAGCACATTTAAAAAACTTGTAAATTCTTTCACATCCTTCGGGGGTTGCCATCTTGAGACAACTAACCATACAACTTCTCTCTTCTCGAGAATGGACCAAAAGATCTTATCCGGGCATTAGTAAGCCCATACGGGATAACTACAACTCAATTGACTTGGTTGGTCCGGAATGCTATAATTGCAATATCTTAGTGTTGAATTCTCAACGGTTGGCAATCAAATCTTAACTAAATCTTAGAAGAGACTACCGACCCTTGCAACTGATCGAGTAGATCTTCCATACATTGTAAGGGATACTTGTCCTTCATTGACATCTTGTTCAACTTATGGTAATCAATGTACAAACGGAGATAACCATCTCTCTCCTTGCAAACTGGTGTCCTCTATAATAACTTCAAATCAAGAATTCAAGATGTATCCCAACATGCATGAACTTTAGATCAAGAATTCAAGATACACTTCCAATATGACTTCAAATCAAGAGTTCAAGATATACTTCTAATATGAACTTCAAATCAAGCTTAATGGTGAAATCCACCTTCCGATGCATTGGGAATTGTTCTATCTCGGGTTCCCTCTTTCTCCATCAATCACATATCGTAATAACCGACACCACTTGGTCCTACGCTTGACAGGTGGTCCACCCCGACCAGTTGGGGTGACATCCTTCCACACATGTAATGTTCCATCCGTAGGTACAATGTCGACAGTCTTCTTTCACAGATCTTTCATCTCTTGAACTCGTGGAACTGGCTCGAGTCTTCCGACTCTTGAAGCCTTGGTTAACAATAATTCAACACAATCCCTCTTCTCACTTCAAAGGGATGGCGATAATAACATCTCTTGATCTCGCGCATGTGTTCAGTCACAAAGGTCTTAACTACAAGACTCGTTCATGCCTTATAACAAATCGATACAATCTCCTTCGCTTCCTTGGACATCCCAACCTATGAGAGGAGCTCTCTGTATCCCACATCAGCTTTCACTATAAACATCCTTTCTTCAAGTAGGTGTAGAACCTTACACTTCATTTCCTTATGCAACGTCAAACCGACCATAGAGCCTCTAACCTCAATCTTTCATGTACTTCTTGTACGTCTCATATCGACTTCAAATTTCGAAACCTCAATTTTCTCTTACCCTTGCTGGTCACCTTATGCACTTCTTGATATTCCGTGAGCAACTTAGCTTCACAACTGTGACAGTATGCCTTTAGGCAGAATTCCAAACCACAACTCTGGAAGATCCACTCATGACTCCACCGAGCACTAACATCATAAACCTAAGCTTGTAGCGTTGCCCTAATCCAGATTCCTCATTTCACGTCATAGCGGCTATGACTTTGCCATGTGAGTCACAAAAACCTTGACGTAGTTGGGCTCGCGAAAACATGACATCCATAACCTTAGAACAAACATACCATACCTCCTTTAATATATTCCCCCCCCCCCTTTATGCACAATAACCATAGAAGACTCATCTTTCTCTTCGTCCTTCCAATCCCCTTTACCTTGATCCGTGCCATTCCTCTATATGGCAGCCCCATGACCCTAGAAGGTCGTATCATATCGTTACAATCCCTCCCCATGAGGTACGTTACCATCACTTGCTGGAATCGATAAAATGTTACTTGATTAAGACGTTTATGCTTCCGTTAATACCCTCCTTATTACTGACATTCAACCACCTTGAATGTTCCAAGTTCTTGTTACTCTTCTTCATGATCCCACATCCTGGATTACTCTTCCCACCTATAGTCCCCAGTATACAACCTGCACCTGTGCATTCTCGGTGGTCACCGATTAACTCATTGATGACCCTTTCCAAGATCAATGACTTACCCTCCTACCACACTTCCATATTACCATACTCCTGAAGGATACCCTCTCGGTGTATTCAACTTCAACTCTGATAGCTCGATCAACACTCTACGCTTCCTTCTTCTTGGCGTTACTTATCCTTATCATCACAACAAAAATCGGTTGGATCCTTTAAGGAAATTCTACGATGTGAACTTTCACCACATGATTCTTCTCTTAACTCACGTATGTCCAAAGAAGTCACCCGCTTAGAATCTCGTAAAATCGACACTTCACCTTTTGGTCCCCCTGTAAGCTTAACTTATGTGTCTCTTTAATCTTTCGTAATTGGTTCAATCACAATTCTCATCTTGATTCCAAAGCTTAGGAGCGCCTAAAGAAAACTTCACATCTTAATGGGATATCACATTTAACCTTGCTAGAATGTACCCATCTCTTCCTTGATTCGCATCTTTAGTTGTCCACGAGTCTTCTTGAAGAACTTAAGTTTGTTATCTACATTGGTCTTGTTGTCTTTAAATCATGGTTTCTTTGGAACCACTTCCGCACATTAATGTTACTCCTTTTTCTTGTATGGTCTTCATCTCGATTTCTCTTAAGTTGTCTCGAGTTTTCCTTCACTTGGTTGTCCTTCGTTTACGACATCTCTAATCTTTCTCCTTGACATCCTTTTAAAGGATTCCGTTACCGCCATGGTGTTCATTAGTATGAAAGGTTCAACTCAATACTTGGGTGTACTCCTCCACGTATGAACGCTATCTCACGACAACGTCGTCGTCTTAACGATGATGATATTTTACTATCATATTTTCTATAAGGTCCTACACCTCCATATGCTACTATATATAATAAGAATACATATATAAGGCTATATAACCCTGTGTCCACATTACTACTAATATATCACATCTGAAATCCATCACAACAAAACAAGGTCCAAAACGTATAATAATCCTCCTAGGTAACTATACATATATATCAAGTCCATCATGCAACTACAATCCACATATACATATCTACATATCTATATCTATATATATATATATATAGATCCTGACATGTCTATACCTTGTGTACCGGGTTTGGTCTAACCTTTTTGATGGCATTGCCGAAGATGGGATGACCATTGACCCGAGAGTCTTTGGCTCTTCACTTTCGTCAACAACGGAGGTGCACAAGATGGTACACAAAATTTCTCATTGCCGAAGGTGAGTTGGCCATTCACCCGAGAGGTTGGCATTTACAACTGTCTCTCTCTATTGATGACATTGCCGAAGGTGGACAGGCCTCATGAGTTTTGCCATATGTATGAGATTTAGAGTAATTGATACGTTCAGGAGGATTGCATGCCTACATGGGTGTGGCCTTTTTGCTTTAGCCTTGCTTTGTAGGCTTTGTTCTTTTGATATGGATGGGCCTTAACGGGCCCAATCACACTTTTTTCCCTATGAATTTACTTTACATAATGTCTCATTGTCAAAGGTGGGCTGGCCATTGACCCGAGAGGTTGACATTTATAAGTATCTTTGTCTGCTGATGGCATTGGCGAAGGTGGATAGGCCTCATGAGTTTTGTCATATGTATGACATTTAGAGTAGTTAATATGTTCAACAAGATTTAGAGTAGTTGATACGTTCATGAGGATTGCATGCCTACTTGGAGTATCAAGTGTGACTTTTTTTTTGCTTTAGCCTCGCTTTGTAGGCATGTACAT
Source organism: Fagopyrum homotropicum (assembly GCA_033239125.1). Taxonomy (NCBI): domain Eukaryota; kingdom Viridiplantae; phylum Streptophyta; class Magnoliopsida; order Caryophyllales; family Polygonaceae; genus Fagopyrum; species Fagopyrum homotropicum. The sequence goes on along the minus strand of BSWB01000007.1, from coordinate 94,689,353 downwards.
AAACTTTGTTCTTTTGATGCGGCTGGGCCTCAACGGGCCCAATCACACTTTTTATTTCAGCTTAGGTTATTACCTTTTTGGCAGATTTCACCGCAAACCCTAGATGGGACGTAATCTTTGGCTCCTCATTTTTCTTAACAACAGCGGTGCTCAACTTTCTTTTCACAACAAACCCTTGATGGTACACAAAATTTCTCACTGCTGAAGGTGGGATGGCCATTGACCGGAGAGGTTGGCATTTATAAGTCTTTGTCGGCTGTTGGCATTGTCTGGCCATTGACCAGAGAGGTTGACATTTATAAGTGTCCATGCCTACTGATGACATTACCGAAGGTGGACGGGCCTCATGAGTTTTTCCATATGTATGAGATTTAGAGTAGTTGATACGTACAGGAGGATTGCATACCTACCTAGATATTAGGTGTGACTTTTTTTTGCTTTAGCCTCGCTTTATAGGCATGCACATAAACTTTGTTCTTTTGATGTGGATGGATCTTAACGGGCCCAATCATACTTTTATTTCTTCTATGGATTTACCTTTACAAAATTTCTCATTGCCGAAGGTGCGCTGACCATTGACTCAAGAGGTTGACATGTATAAGTGTTTTTGACTGTTGATGACATTGTCGAAGGTGGACGAGCCTCATGAGTATTGTCATATGTATGAGATTTAGAGTAGTTGACACGTTTAGGAGGATTGCATGCCTACCTGGAGTATCAGGTGTGACTTTTTTTTTTTGCTTTAGCCTCACTTTGTAGGCAAGTACATAAACTTTGTTGTTTTGATGTGATTGAGCCTTAACAGACTCAATCACACTTTTTATTTTTTTCTATGAATTTACCTTTACATCAAAAAATGACTATTACTTTTAGTGATATCCTCTCAATGAACTTGATCTCAAAAACCTCAAAATTTCTCATTCCAAACCTACGGTAACCAATCTATTTGTTGTTACTTTGAGTTTTAAAAACTCATTTCTATTAATAACTAGTAGTTTTTGTATGATAACGAAATATCTAATCACTCAGGAAAAACATTGTATTAATTCTCTTGGTAAAGTTTAGGATACATTACAAATATGTTAACACAAACCTATATGTTTAATCTATTTATTAGGTATGTTCGGTTCATTCAAGTATGGATTTTGTAGCTTATATGATAATTGTTGAGATGCTCTTTGTGAAATGTTTGTCAGTCTCTATTTAATGTGGAGTGGTTCATCGCACAATTAGACGCACATGTAAGTTAGGTCCAAGACGAACATATAACCTTAGTGGCCGGGGTTCCATTCAAAAATCAATTAGCAATCGGATTTTTCGATAACTTACTTTATATTTGGTAGATTGAAAATTTGACACCATACTCAATGCTGCAAAAACGGGCAACTCAATTTTAGTAACAATATACTCAACATCGCTTTTAGATAACGAAAATTTATGTCTATTATCAAGTAGTGTTTCGATGTGGGCCACGGAAAAAATGAGTAAAATGATGTTAGTTTTCATGAAACTCTATTATAAATATTTCAGAAGTTATTCCCATCATCACATATTATTATGAAAGAAATTTAAATATATATGAGTCTACAACTCCCTCTCTCAATATAACAAGTGCACACCATCAATAACTCCCCTTGTGCTCACTCAAAAACCTTCCTTTCCACTAATGTACACAATAAAAGTTTATAGCACATATAAGTGTACACATGTAAACAAATTGTTACATGCGCTCTTTCAGGTCAAAAATCTTAAACATATTTGTAAGACTTATACAATAAAATATCCCACCAACAAACATCAACTTATTTTTAATACTTGTAACGAAAGAAAATTTATTATGGTAAGTAGGCATTGACCATTCTTTATCTGTTACACAACAAGCGCTTACAATAACATCAACAACATCAATGTCCTAAATAACCATATTTGGAGGTAAAAATTGTTTCCCGAATAAAGGGATTGAAGAAAGTAGCGATCTGGTTCGGCCCACACACTAGAAGCCAACCATATTTGGAGGTAAAAATTGTTTCTAGACAAAAATTGTCTTAGATCCGTTGTGCCCTCCGAGTGTATGGATCATAGAATTCATAGATGTTTCCATACTTAGGCAAATTCATAAGCCATGGAGGCTTAATTATAATTCGGGTGGAAACATCAATTGTCTTGCGGATTTGCATGTGGTTGAAGCTCTAACATTTTCAATCAAGGTTGAAGGAGAAATAACTTTTTCCAATAGGTACAAACCTTGTTGTAAGGCTCACCCATCTCACAATCGTTTCATTGTGATGCACCGAGCTTGAAACCTTCCATGAGCCATCTTGACTCACCACATCATATCCTTCCTATTTATTCTTCAATAACAACATTATAAGCATTCTCTTGTTTTGAATACCCCTAAAGAGAAAGCATCATTTGCCAATGAATGGATATAAGAAAAGTAATGGGTAGGCTTGTTCACATTATTTTGTAGAACAACCGAAGACCATAAACCACATCCAATTTACGTGGGATGAACCGAAAAACCATGGACAAAACCCGGCTCACGTGGGATGCATCGAGGAACCATGGACCAAACCCGGTACACAACAAACAGAGAAGAAAGTCTCATTCTCATTTCTCATTAAGGCCACAAGAAACATTTTGTAAGATTGTATCATAAAGACGAGATGCATAAGAACAATAAACTAATGAATGCGGAATAATGTATTAACAATAATACTTGCGTTGATAACCTCTAGGAGTTCCTCAAGAATTTATTACCATATATTAAAAAACAAGAACTCATAAATTAGTTTATATATAATTTTTAACCAAATAAATAATTAACAAAAAGAAAAAAACAAGAAAAATAAAGAAAAATAAAGTACAAGAACACTGAAAAATTAAAAAAAACAAAAAGAAATAATTTAAATACAAGAACAATAAAAAATGAAAACTAAAAATAATGAAAAAGAGACGGAAGAGATTACCTTATTTGGTAGATTGATAATTCGATATCATACTTCTACTTTGAATAGTATGATAATTTCCATCTAGATCTACTCATCGTGATCTACTATGAATACTCAAAATGTACTCATTATCTTTATATAAAGAGATTATGTTTGGGTTATTATGTCATGTTTCGATGTGGGAAACAACCAAATTGAGTAAAACGATGTTAAATTTTTTTGAAACTCTAGATCGACTTGGTTCTCGAGTAATTTGAACCACTTTCATTTACACTAGTTTTGTACCGGTGTGCTTTGTATTGCAGGTATTTAATGTTAGTTTCATGTCTCCCTAACTGGATGAAAAAGTCATAATATTTAATGAAAATATTGTAAGCACATAAGCACTAGATCAACAAATCCAGCCAACCAAGCTAGACAGTTGCACTTGATGTGAACACTGGGATGCGGGATTGAGGCCGCAAGTTTATGATCTGGATTGAATTCCACGAAGCTTCGACAGAGAAAAATCTCGGGCAAAATCTCGGGCGAGATTTCGTAATGGTAAGGCCAAGATTTTGCGTAACTCAAAGAACGTGAATGATATGGATGATAATGGTAAGATTATAGAAGATGAATAATGGATGAAATTGATGGAAACTATAGGAAGATAAGAACCAAAGTAGACTAGCAAAGGACCTTGACCAATTGGATCAAAACCCTCAACAAAAAAGTACCTTAACCCTTCCTTTATCAACCTTACACAAGTCTCCTTGTTGAGACAAGCACAAGGAGGTACTTTGACTAGTAGCACCAACTTTTAAGAAGATTAACACACACAAGAACAATCTAGCAAGGACCACAAAGATTCAATCAAAGACCCTCTTTCTATTGAATAGGAATGAATAAAACGGTGAAAAGTTTATATACGAAGTATCAAGTATCTCACAATAATATGTAGAACGAAATATCAAATCAATTGTAAATTTCGGCCTTCTAACATCACCTATATAGCCGAGATTCCTAAGGAAATAAAGAATAAAAATAATCCTACAAAACATAAAAGATAATATCAAATCTAAAAGATACTTTTAGAATGTTTAGAGCTTTAAAGGTATTAAAATAAAAAATAACTAACACCAATCAAAATCTCGACTAGGTGGGACCGAGATCTCGAGTGGCATTTCCTCTAAGTCCTCATTTTCTAGAATTGTTAATAATGTAAATAAGGAAGACTTGGACATAAAAAGATCACTAATGGTTTCCTTATCAGCTAAGGATGCCAATAATCTAAAAACCTCCTCTTGAATGGTTCTTGTTTGGATCTAGTAATAGCTCATTCCATGATAGATGATGACAATGGTTGAGACTCATTCTCCTTCAATGCTCTTAATCTCGATCTAGTGGTAGGTTCATGAATAATAGGAGGTGTTGAGGATGATCCCTTATCAGAATGACTATTGATTTTAGTGATATCCTCTCAAAGAACTTGATCTCAAAAACCACAAAACGTCTCCTTCCGAACCTATAGTAACCAATGTATTTGTTGTTACTTTGAGTTTGTAACTCTCTTTTCTATTAATAACTAGTAGTTTTTGTATGATAACGACATATATAATCACTCGCGAGAATCTTTGTTTCATTCTCTTGGTTAAGTTTAGTATAGGTTACAAATATGTTTATGCAAACCTATATGTTAAATCAATTTATTAGGTATGTTCGGTTCATTAAAGTATGGGTTGTGTAGCTTCTATGATAACTGTTGAGATGTTCTTTGTGAAATGTTGGTCAATCAGTATTTAATATGGAGTGGTTTGTCGCATAATTGGGTGAACATGTACGTTAGGTCCAAGACCAACATATAACCTCAATGGAATTCGATACTAAAAACCAATTGACAATATTAGCCGAGAGCTTAGTTTATATTTGGTAGATTGAAAATTTGATACCATACTTAATGTTGCAATAAACAACAACTCAATATTTTGTAACAATACACTCAACATCGCTTTTAGAAAAAGAAAATTTATGTCTATTGTCAAGTGGTGTTTCAATGTGGGTCATGACAAAAAAAATGAGTAAATGATGTTAGATTTCAAAAAATTCTATTATAATTATTTCAGAAGTTATTCGCACTATAACATATTATTAGGAATGAAATATGATTAAATATGAGCTTACAACTCCCTCTCTCAATATAACAAGTCTTGTGATTGTCACCATCCTCCTTATATAAAGAACGGTTGACCTTATATGTAAAGCATGTGTAATTTTGATCAAGTCTAGTTGAGAAGCATTTCCTCCTTGATTTTGGGCATCGCAACTTCTTTTCTTATAGTTTTTGTTTGTATCTTCATTCAAGCCTCCACAATCGAGGACTCTTCAACAATCAGGTATTCACTACACTTCATGGATTGCTCGATCTACCTGGATCGAATCAACAAATTGCTTTCGCATCCATCCCAAAGCTTCCACCAACTCATTTTCATCGTTCAAATCCATCTACACATAACAAAACGGAGTAGTTGAAGTTCAAGCTCGATTTGAATATGGAGTTTGTCCTTGAACGCATCAATGAAGTAGTTGTGTAGTCTTTCAGTTGGGTAAAATTTTTGGTGGTAAGTATGAAACTACAACTATCAATGAAACATAGTTGGATAAAATCTTGAAGTCATATTGAATGTGCTTATATACGAAACTATTGAGTTTTTATTGGGTGAAAATCAACTCAATGATGCTACACTCGATTGGAACGAAAAAAAAACCCAAACAACTCAGCTTATGTAACACCCCAAATCCGCGGGACTCGGGATGCTACGGGTTGGGACCTCACAATGGGTCCCGACCCTTAGCTTGACAACAATTTCACCGGATCTTTCAACATGGCACAAATAAAGGCAAAAACGAAATTCCTTTTAATGCAAATGATAAGAAACCCGAAGGAAACAACAAAAGACTTCAGCCGAAAACAACTACAAAGACCAACACCATACACGCGGCATACAATAATACAATATACAAAACTCCAAACGTGACTCCAAACAAAACCCTTCCTAAAATGTACGGGCCCCGGCTGCCCACCCTTCCGGATCTCTCAGAGCATGCCTAACCTGCAAGGCAAACTACAACATTCGGTATAAAACCGTTAGCTCACATTCGAAGCATTAGAATTAAAGGGAAAGGCACAAACACAATTAATTCAACATAGTCACACAACATACTCAAAGCACACAAATCCGGTTTATTATCTTTATTTATTAAGTCATATCCCGTTCTAGTTCAACTTCTTTTGTGACACGAGAATCCTCCGAAACTCGCCTCGGTTCCTTCTTCCGGCAATAGAACGGTCGGATGCCTCCGACCGTCTAACCAACACGGGTCAGTCGCCGAGATCCCCCTAGCTCTCACGGGGAGCCAGATAGTGATGTCACCGCCCGTTATCATACACTTGGGCCAAATAATATAAAGGTCGGTAATCCTATTTCCGGTTTAGTTGTTATAAACAGCAAAATAATAAACACACACACCACCCAACACACAATAATGCTAATACAAAGAATACGAGCTAAGTAAGTCCGGAGACTTACCTCGTCACGACTCCCATTTGAGGGATTTGGCTCCCATACTTCGGATTCGATTACGACTCCCATTTGATCTCTTCCGCGCGCAGAGAGTGAGAAGATAACTTTTCAAGACTGTTTCATGGATTCACCATTGATGAAGCGCCGGATGTCCGTGAGCGAGTGTGAGACAAGTGATTGCTTAACGAGATCTGAGCAAATTAATCGGCAGTGATGTTAGTTATGGACAGAAATGACCTAATTGCAGGCTACCGGGGAAGCAGCGGTTCCCCTGAACGATTTTGTCATAGCCATTAACCCGCTACATAGGTGTTGATCTCCTCTTAAAGCATCTTCGACCCTAAGCACTAAGTTTTATTTATTTTTGATAAAATAAACCAAAATAATACTTACTATCAACATTCAACCAAAAACTAGTTCATATTTCGCATTTTGTGCGGATATATAATTTTTAGTTTACAAAATCTTAACTTTAAATCTTTCGGCATTGTAAAAAATGTTAGTAATAAAAACAAAAACAAAATATAGATATTTTAAAAAAATGATATGATCAAGACATTTTATAATAGTATGTTGCTTATGAGATGGTGTTAAATCCGATCAAAATCTGAATATTTCTTTTATAAAAACGCTTTTTCAAAAAATCAAATTTCATCAAAATTTTGTTGAAAAAAATAAATATTAAAGATAAAAAGAATCTCTTTTATGAAATTTTTTTTAAACATCTTTTAATTTATCACTAATAAAACTTTTGTGAAGAATAAGAAAAAAAAAGAATTTAATTTATGTAAAAATTTTTTGTAAAAATAAAAATAAAAAATAAAATATAGATATTTTAAAAAATGAAATTGAGCAAAAATTTTAAAAATTTGTGTGTTGCTTATTAGATGGTGTAAGGCCGATTGATATCTAATCAAAATTTAAAATAATTTCAATATGTTTAAAAAAACGAATATAATCGAAAATTTTAAAACAATCCGCTGCTTATGAGATGATATTTAGGCTGATCGAAATCTAATCAATTTTTTTTAAAAAAAAATACGATGAAACATGGAAAATACGACCAAGCTTATTAGATGGAACATGAAAAATACGACAAAACACGGAAATTTAAAAAAAAAAGATCAATATACGAACTTTTGCTTATTAGATGGTGCGAAATTTACCTAGAAAATGCGACGAAGCAATAAAATTTAACCTGGAAAATATCTCCAAATCGTTGGAACCTAAAAGAACGACGAAACATGATCAATAAACAATAGAATTTAAATTGGAAGATGTAAAAGTTTGTAGATTAATAAGGAAAATAAGAAAAGTGTATTGGTGAGAAGGTATGTTCCATATATATGTGTGTGGTGTAAATAATGTGAAAAGTGTACATGAGAAGTTTATGTTAAGTATATCTGAAATCAAAATATGGCTTCCTTTGTAAGTTAACATCGTAAAGTACAACTTTACAAGAGAAGTTTAACAATCAATCTATAATATCTTTATAAAATTAAACATTTATAATTTAGATATTGTTACAATTAAAAAAAAAAGAAGAAGTTTTTTGGCTTAATTTATGATTAGTATAAGATATAATCCGAGAAAAAACGTGAGCCCAGCACGTCAGCATTATGTCATCGACTTTAGTAAAGTATATAAATTAAATATTGTTTGGATTTGATTTATTAGATTTAGTAATTTGATATTGTAAGACCCTAGTCTTTCACCTTCATCGCCCCGTGGTGAATTGTGCCGCCCCTGCGGCTAACTACAGATCGCGCCCGATCTTTCTTTCGTTTGTTTTATCTTCTTTCCATAGATAGAAGATCCGATCTTCTATCTTATGGGCCGGCTTCCTTATCTTTTTCCTAACTCTAGACGCCCATTCCATCCATCTTTCCCGCCTCTTCTATATATTCCCGTCTTTTCTCCTTTTTCCCGTTTCTTGCTTACGCTTTTCTCCAACCCTGAAGCTGTAGTCGTCTCCGTTGCTTCCTGTGATCTTACTGAACGTGTAAGTCTTCCCCTTTGAGTTCTTCATCACGTTCATGTAGTTGTTGCATGCCTTTTCCTTCTGTTTCGTTTTCTTCTTTCGTTCTTCCTTTTCTTCTTTTCCAAGAATCAAGTTTGAACCTTGATTCTTGTTTACATCCCCGTTTTGTTCCTGATTCGTGATGCTTGTATGAACAAGCTTTCCTTGCTCCTTTCCTGAGGGAAATTGAGTTGTTCTCTGAGTTGTTTATGAGCTTTTAGATTACCTTCGAGTGAGGTAAGTCCCTTGAACTTACTTAACTTCATTCCGCATATTGGTTTGAGTGTTTTGTCTTGTTTGTGTTATTTATCATGTTATAACAGATAATCGGAATATGATATACCCTTTATAACCTTAATTGACCCAAGTGTGTGATAACCGGGCGGTGACCACTTGTCTAGTTCTTCGTCATGTACTTAGTACATGAAGAAGTTATTCTGGGCATGGATTGGATGGATCGACATCGAGCAGTTCTGGACATCGGCAAGAGGATAGTGGCGGTAACCACAGATGCAAACCATGTTGAGATCTTCAGAGGAAGGGATCTCGGGAAGACTGGTACAATCACCAATGTAGTGCAAGCTGCAAGACTTATCAGTCAGAGATGCAATACTTTTTGTTGCTACGCCATGAAGGGTAGTACGAGTCCGGCTTTTGAGGAGATTCCAGTAGCTTGCGATTTTCCCGACGTTTTCAGAGAGCCATCAAGTTTGCCTCCACAAAGGAGTGTAGACTTTGACATTGAGTTAGAGCCCGGTATGAGACCGATCTCTAAGGCTCCTTATCGTATGACGCCTATCGAGATGCTTGAATTAAAGAAGCAACTCGAGGAGTTAGCAGAGAAGGGCTTCATCCGCCCTAGTGTATCTCCTTGGGGCGTACTAGTTCTCTTCGTCAGGAAGAAAGACGGGTCAATGAGGTTATGTATCAACTGTCGAGAGCTGAACAAGGTGACGATCAAGAATAAGTACCCATTGCCCCGTATCGACAATCTTTTGGATTAGTTGCATGGAGCTTCAGTGTTTTCGAGGATCGATCTGAGATCCGGTTATCACCAGCTGAGGGTGAGAGAGCAGGACATAGCCAAGACAGAATTTCGGACCAGGTATGGCCACTACACGTTTGTAGTGATGCCATTCGGGCTTACGAATGTGCTCGCAATTTTCATGGAGTTGATGAACAACATCTTCATCGATTTCCTAGACCAGTTTGTATTTGTCTTCATAGATGACATTCTGGTTTACTCTCCCAGCAAAGAGGAGCATGCAGGACACTTGAGGATCGTTCTTCAAGTCTTACAAGATAGAGAGCTTTACGTCAAGCTCTCTAAGTGCGAGTTCTGGATGTCCGATGTAGCATTCCTTGGTCACATCGTTTCAGCTGAAGGTATCAAGGTAGATCCGGCGAAGATCGAGTCGGTAGCATCTTGGCCGCCTTCTAAGAATGTCAAGGAGGTACGTAACTTCTTAGGATTGGCAGGCTACTACCGGCGTTTTGTTGAGGGCTTCTCAGTTATCGTCCGACCGCTCACTTCCTTGCTGAGGAAGTCTACGAGGTTCATATGGTCCGAGCCGTGCATGTAGAGCTTTGAGGAGCTGAAGAAGAGGCGGACCTCTGATCCCATCCTAGCTCAGCCAAAGGGCATAGGGTACTTTGTGGTTTACAGCGACTCATCCAAGCTGGGCTTGAGATGTGTTCTGATGCATAGGAGTAAGGTGATTGTTTATGAGTCGAGACAGCTGAGGACGTACGAGGAGAATTACCCTACCCATGATCTTGAGTTGGCTGTTGTGGTTCATGTTTTGAAGATTTGGAGGCATTATTTGTACGGAGCTACGTTTCAGATTTTCACCGATCATAAGAGTCTAAAGTACATATTCACTCAACGAGAGTTGAATAACTGCCAGAGGAGATGGTTGGATTTGATCAAGGACATTGATCTTGAGATATTGTACAACCCGGGGAAGGCGAATGTGGTAGCAGATGCCCTCAGTAGGAAGACTCCCCGGGAGATGGTGATCGCTAGGCTGACAGCTCAGTCACGGTTACAGCGAGATCTTGCATGGCTAGAGATGGATATCCACTTCCCGGATTCCGACAACCAGTTGTCCACCTTGGAGATCTTACCTGATTTGTTGGTCGAGATCCGACAGAAGTAGGAGAGTTGCCCAGCTTTGACACAGATCCGAGACCGGATGTCTCGAGGAGAGGCACCACAGTTTGTAGTTAGTGCTGATGGGATCTTGAGACGCCGGGAGCGTGTTTGTGTGCCTTCGGATCGAGAGTTGAGACAACGGATCCTTCAGGAGGCTCATTCTTCACCTTACTCAGTACATCCCGGTGCGAGTAAGATGCATCAGGATATCAGACGCTCTTTCTGGTGTGGAGGTCTGAAGCCGGATGTGACGAGATATGTAGCTCAGTATGCGACCTGTCAGCAGGTCAAGATCGAGCATCATCGACTAGGAGGCAAGTGTTAGCATGAAATATTGTGATATTTTAGGCACGTTTTCTAAGTGTATTTGATTCATATTGATAGTCTTTGATTGAGCCGGATGTGACGAGTTTTCTGTTCACGACTGTCTATCATCCACAGACCGATGGTCATTCCGAGCGGACCATTCAGACTCTGGAGTACATGTCGAGTGCTTGCGTGTTAGACTGGGGACAGGTGTGGCCAGATCACCTTCCCTTAGTAGAGTTTTCGTATAACAACAGTTGGCACACATCAATCAGGATGGCTCCTTATGAGACTTTATACGGGCAGAGATGCCGTACCTCGTTGTGTTGGGACTATAACATCCCAAATCCGCGGGACTTGGAATGTCACATTGGGCTAGGATCTCACAATGGATCCTGACCCTAACCTGACAACAAGTTCACTGGATCTTACAACAAGGCACATGTAGATTAAAATCAGATACATAAAAGCTTAGTATGATACATCAAAAGAGTTTACAAACTCATAGCCGAGTACAAAACAACAATATAAACCACAACCGCAAAAGATCCCACATCCCACGCATCCTAATGTACAGAAGTACTCGGCTTGTCACACCATCTGGCTCACTCTACAGTATTCCTAACCTGCAGAACACTACAACACGGTATGAAACCGTTCGCTACAGCAATGAAAAGCATGAAGGTAATAACACAACCACACATCAACATCTCAAACATGCAATGCCACACACATTCATTTATTATCTTTCATTATGTTATTTCATTACTAATTCAACTTCTTTTGTAACACGAGGAGCCTCAAGAACCCCGTCTCATCCAACGTAACACAGGAGTTTTGCATGGGGTGACCTTCACTCGTCCCCTCTTGTGAGATCATCTTCAGGGCACCTCCTCCTAACCAGCAGGCGGAGACCGGCGGTTACCGCCCGTTATAATACACTTGGGCCAAATAAATGTAATGAATGGTCATCCTAGTCCGGTTTAGATTATAAATGCACAATCATATGAACACACACAACCATCACAATCATACAATCCACAACTTCACGCTAAGTAAGTCCTATGGACTTACCTAATATACTCGTAACATGTACCACGACACAGCTTCCCCTTGGGGAAGTAATCAACGCCTGCAATAGCAAGGCACACACAATCACATACTGCAAAGGTTAGGAGACTCGTCTCCCTAACCACAACCAACCTATATCTCAAATCTAAACCTCAGATCCTCAATACATTCATAAATGCCTAAGGCATATCCTCAACATAACATCTCATCAAACTCGTACACATACTAATCCTTAAAGCCATAACCGATATCCATAACATCATCATGATCCTCAAATCATTCTGACACCTAGCATGCATCTAATCAGTATTCCTCAATCTCAAATTTAATCCTAATTTAATTAATTAACCTTTAATTAATTAATTAAATTTCACCAGAATAACGTTTTGCCCGCAGGCCATTTCTAAACCCACCTATCATCAGATTTCATCAACAAACAACCCATAAACACCAAAATAATATAATGATCATAATGGAATTTCTAATTATCTATTTTGAAAAGCTTAAGGTCGATTTAGGCCAAATTGCAGTACGAAAAACGAATAAATTCATAACTTATTCGTTACTAACCCGATTGACGATCTGAAAGAAGATTCGGAATCACAACGACGTAGGCTACGCATGTACAACATCAAATTCACCGGGATATGAGCGACGGAACTGTTATGGTGACATATATGCTCGATCAGGTCTTCATTTGCTCGGAAATGCAGAAACTCGGTACCGATATGAAGAGAATGAAGAGAGGAATCCAAAAACTCAAACGGAATTGAAATCGGATTAGAAACGGAGAGTAGATATGAGTTTGAAGTTTGAGAGAAATCAGAGCTTTTACGAGGAAATGTGAAAGGAAATGAATTAATTACGATTTTCCGCTATTTATAGTGAAGTCGATAATTATCATTTAGCGAAGTCGATAAATATCCATTTATCGATCCAATGGCGGGTTGAACCCCCTTCTCCAAACTTCTCGAAATTGGAATAATAGATCTTGAATATAGTAGGGATAATTATTCCACAATTGCCTCGGAAAACGTGTATTCCTAAGCCGTCTTTCTTAGCCGTTAAGAAACGAAATAGCGACTCTTTTGTCCGTTTTGCCTTTCCATGTTATTTCATATCTAGGACATGTCCGATGTCCCGATCATTTCTGTCAACTGCATTTTTATTAATTGGAGCTCCCAAATGCTCCAAATAATACCGGAGGGTAAAAATAATTACCCGGGGGAAAAGTGAAAATTTCACCATAAGCCCAAAATTACGTCAGGAACATAACGGTGGGACTTATACTCAACACTTACGCAATCTTCGCAAGTTATATGTCGATTACTATCACTGATTAAGTTAATCAACATTAATTAGATTTCAGAAATCCTAGCTATTACATCACACACCCCTTAAGAAAAAGTTTTGTCCCGAAACTTGAACAATTCCTAAATCTTCTCGGACCCATACGCCGAAGTATAGACACACTCTCTATCGGAGGTATCACATCTCCGTTCAAACGTATCAACCTATAACACTCTATAACCTCAAAACACAGCATGGAGGAATCACCAACTCCAGCAACAAGATCATAACGCTATCAAAAGGCATAGAGGAAAAATCATCTCTAGCCAACTACTAACCACGTCACAAGGCATGGAGGAAAGCCGTCTCCAGCCAATCGTACTCGTAACACAACTATGTGGAGGAAAACCGTCTCCACTCACACTATGTCCATCAATAATAGCATGGAGGAAAGAACCATCTCCAGCTAATCCTAACACATACACCGTAGCATGGAGGAAAGAACCATCTCCAGCTATACCTATCTCGTACTAGCAAACAAGATCTAACAGATCATATGCACAACTCACAGCTAGCATGAAAACACAACATATCACATAAGCACATAAAATAACATACACTCACTAAGATAGCACCAAAATCTAATCGTGGATCCTATAGGTGCATCTGTCCCGGCGTAAAAATCTGGATAGTTCCCCTGGATACTATCCTCAGTCTCCCGCGTAGCCTCATCATAGGAATATCCTTCGAATGCGGCGTCTCACACCTCTTTGCCTAGAACCGCAAAAGGTTGTTTTGCAAAAGTGTGATCCGGCTCAACCACTAGATCATCATGACTCACAATGTGCCTCAGATCTAGTATGTACTTCCTTAGCTGAGACACATGAAACATAGCGTGGACACCCTCTAGCTTCTATGGCAAAGCCAAACTATGCACTGCTCTTCCAACTCTATCCAATATCTCGAAAGGACCGACCTATCGGGAACTCAACTTTCCCTTTATGCCATAACATCTGACGCCTCACGTCGGAGATACTCTCAACTAGACATGAGCTCCTACCCTGAACTCTAGAGGTCGACGCCTCGAATCTGCATACGACTTCTGGGGACTCTGTGCAGACATCATCATGAATCTGCTCTGGCGCTAACCCACTGGTACTGCCAGGCTCATCCCCGCATAAAGGTGTATGAAACCTATGTCTACACAATGTCTCATAAGGACCATCCCTATAGATGCATGCCAACGATCGTGGTATAAGAATTCAACGAGTGGGAGATAAATAGATCGTCCATGTTCCCAATCCATCCCACAAGCTTGCAACATGTTCTCTACGGTCTGGAGGGTCCTCTCAGACTTACCGTCTATTAGAGGTAAATCTCAATCATGAAGTGTAGACGCGTTCCCCAAGCAGTCTGAATCTGCTATCAAAACCTCAAAGTAACCCGTCTACTACAATCATAGTCGATCGTCCCCGGTACACTTATGGAGTCCCACCATCTGTCTAGTGTACTCCTTTGTTATTTCATTCACTGGCCACGTCTCTCAGTAGAGATGGAACGTGTCGACTTCGTAAATCTGTTACCAATAATCTGGATAACACCAAAACTCTTACTGGGTCTCAATCCCATCACAAGTCCACAGAAAGGTCCTCTCACTTCCACTACAACACTGGTAGTGGATGAGCTCATCTCCAGGTCAGTAACACTTTAACTTGATCTACTACTTCATGGTACCTCTTATTCGTACATGGATGTACTAAAGAAGGTGTACTATGAGTGTATTGTAATCTTCTCCACTCGAATCCGCATAAGCGGTTATACTGACGCAGTTGCGGCACCTCATACTCCTTTTGTTCCATTAAAGAACTGTGGGGCCTCGCCATGAGGC
This sequence comes from Fagopyrum homotropicum, assembly GCA_033239125.1. Lineage (NCBI taxonomy): Eukaryota > Viridiplantae > Streptophyta > Magnoliopsida > Caryophyllales > Polygonaceae > Fagopyrum > Fagopyrum homotropicum. The sequence goes on along the minus strand of BSWB01000007.1, from coordinate 94,674,112 downwards.
ATCCTTCCATCAAGTTCCCTCAGGGCCAGTCAAGTCCCCTGCTTTTGTTGGACCTCATCCAACAAATCAGGTAGAACCCCTAAAACATGGAACTAACGTCTTTATCAACAGTTGTAGGTCCAACTCTAACCAAGCTAGATCATTCTGCAACCGAGGTTGTACAACAATTCCAACAATCGCCTTCTCTCGAGGCGTCTTCTAGTTCAAGGTATCAGTTACCACATTCTCCTTGCCAGAATGGTACCAAACTTCACGATCAAACTCCTTGATCAACTCCAGTCAACGACGCTGGCGGTTATTCAGCTTATGTTGTATAAAAATATGCTTCAAACTCTTATGATCAGTGGGAATCTAACATGAAATATCACACCGATATTGCCTTCAATTCTGGACACTTGAACATACTACTTCAACCACACACTTATGGTGGTCTTCCTCAGAAGACTCGTAATTGGATGCACAATCACATAGAATCCTTCCTCAAAGTGTTGGTAGCAATCGGCTGGGCCAAGAACTACGCATTCCCTTAATGTTCAACAGCATCATCCACAAGGCATCATACTCACTCCTCGTCACATCAACTATGATCCCGCTGGCTGGGGCAACATGACCAAAAACGCTAACTTTGGCATTTCAACTCACATATAGGGAGCATAGCATTCAGGCTTCTATCTCTCGGGTTCTGCAACAGCGTCTTCAAATAACCGGTACGTTCCTCGCCATTGTGAGAGTACTATTCATCAACTCTTATAAAAACAATTAGAGCACTCTTCAACTCCGATGACATCACTACAACTTGTAGTGTCCATAACAGGTATGGAATGCTGTCCTATGCCCACGCTGCTCTCTCATCCTTAACTGATGATATCCTAAGCATATGGAAATCTTGAGAACACAATTGCTTCTCTTAGTTGATCTGACAAGTCATCAATACATAGCGATGAATATACTAGGGCGAACGAAGCCCATCTCAATCCACTCTTCAAATTGCTTCTTCAAGTTCTAACAACTCAACAAGCCATATACCTCATAGGCCTTCTCCCAATCAATCTTGTACCATACTTCAACGCAATATAAAAGTCCTCACTCCGCTGAGGCGGTAGATTAGACGGTTCAGTAACACGTCTATAAAATCATAAACCACTGGAATAATCTTCAACGTGGAACTATCTCTTTCCTTCACGGCATACATAAAAAAAACATCACCCCCTGGTGTTATCAACCTCGCTGCTCATACGGCACTAAAGACAACTCACTTCCTCAAAGGTCATAACCTCGGAAAACCTCTACTTAGTCAATCTCAGTAGAGACTATAATAGTCCTCCTACTACTATCTAAACCAACATGATATCTATTCGTCCACCACACACATAAAGACCTTCTCATGCACCTAAGGCATGACAAAGAAGTCTTCAAGCCATACACAAGTCCCTGAACAAAGGGAACAACCACATATCTCGCGGGTACCTAAGACCCGTAAATCGTAATCCTATAAAGGAAGATTTATCTTCTACTGTATCCACAATTAACTATTAACACATGCATCGAAAGACAAGAGGTGCATAGCACTCACAACAACAAAACTCCACTAGGTAAACCATTAACAAGAATGGTACCTGTAACAACTAATGCCCGAAGCTCTACTGCATATCATTACTCAATCTCATACTTATGCTCCTCAGGTATCACTGAGGTCATCGCCATAGCCTCCACTTCCACTCTTTTTGCATCGGAAAGAGGAAGGTCTTGATGAGAAGAAACACTACCTTGTTGACAAAAAGGGGCCAGATGGCCTAGTTCACCACAGGTGAAGCAAGCTATCGGTGCCATGGGGCACTCAGAGCGCACATGTCCAGGCTTCCCACAATTGTAACAAGTCCTCGTTTCACCAGAAGTCCGTGTGAACGAGAAGTACTCAAACGTCCATAAGTCGGGCTCGGTTTGCAACCCGGATATCCAACCTCATCGTTCACTAACTCAACCCGTTGTTTTTTCTCTAATCCAGAAATTTCAGTCGATCTCACAGATGTTGGTAAATCCGGTATAGATCTACCCGCTATCACCACCTCATATACTTGCTACATATACTCTTGAAACTCGAATCTACTCATGGAGACACGATCAGCCTCTTCAAACTTGTTCTCTGCCATAGGCAACACAGCATCGGATACTGGTCCCTGACTTGACGCCATTGGAGGAAGAGGGGGTGTACCCCTATCTCGTCCCACTACAGATACTGCTCTAGTCTGAGCCATCTGTAGAATATACGCCCCTAAACTTATAAGGCTATATATATGCCATATGTATCAATATATATATATATATATATATATATATATATAATACTCATTATTACATGCATACACATCAACACATAAAAGATATATATATATATATATATATATATATATATATATATATACTGTCGAGATCCTCAGATGGGTGACGACTTCTGTACATACTATCCAAAAACATCTGTACTCGCTTCAAACCAAAATCTTTTGAAACGTCAGACCCCATGTGGGTTCTGTTTATTTATCCACTCTACCTTTATTGCAGATAGCAAGTGCCATTGTTGTCAACCTAAGGCTCTGATACCAACTCTGTAACACCCCAAATCCGCGGGACTTGGAGTGTCACATTGGGCTAGGATCTCACAATGGATCCTGACCCTAGCCTGACAACAAGTTCACTGGATCTTACAGCAAGGCACAGGTAGATTAAAATCAAATACATAAAAGCTGAGTATGATACATTAAAAGAGTTTACAAACTCATAGCCGAGTACAAAACAACAACATAAACCACAACCACAAAAGATCCCACATCCCACGCATCCTAATGTATAGAAGTCATTGGCTTGTCACACCATCTGACTCACTCTACAGTATTCCTAACGTGCTGAACACTACAACACGGTATGAAACCGTTAGCTACAACAATGATAAGTATGAAGGTAATAGTACAACAACACATCAACATCTCAAACATGCAATGCCACACACATTCATTTATTATCTTTCATTACGTTATTCCATTACTAATTCAACTTCTTTTGTAACACGAGGAGCCTCAAGAACCCCGTCCCATCCAACGTAACACAGGAGTTTTGCATGGGGGTGACCTTCACTCGTCCCCTCCTGTGAGATCATCTTCAGGGCACCTCATCCTAACCAGCAGGCGGAGACCGGCGGTTACCGCCCGTTATAATACACTTGGGCCAAATAAATGTAATGAATGGTCATCCTAGTCCGGTTTAGGTTATAAATGCACAATCATATGAACACACACAACCATCACAATCATACAATCCACAACTGCACGCTAAGTAAGTCCTATGGACTTACCTGATATACTCGTAACCTGTACCACGTCACAGCTTCCCCTTGGGAACGTAATCAACGCCTGCAATAGCAAGGCACACACAATCACATACTGCAAAGGTTAGGAGACTCGTCTCACTAACCACAACCAACCTATATCTCAAATCTAAACCTCAAATCCTCAACACATTCATAAATGCCTAAGGCATATCCTCAACATAACTTCTCATCAAACTCGTACAAATACTAATCCTTAAAGCCATAACCGATATCCATAATATCATCATGATCCTCAAAACATTCTGACACCTAGCATGCATCTAATCAGTATTACTCAATCTCAAATTTAATCCTAATTTAATTAATTAACCTTTAGTTAATTAATTAAATTTCACCAGAATAACGTTTTGCCCGTAGGCCATTTCTAAACCCACCTATCATTAGATTTCATCAACAAACAACCCATAAACACCAGAATAATATAATGATCATAATGGAATTTCTAATTATCCATTTTGAAAATCCCAAGGTCGATTTAGGCCAAATCGCAGTACGGAAAACGAATAAATTCATAACTTATTCGTTACTAACCCGATTGACGATCTGAAAGAAGATTCGAAATCACAACGACGCAGGCTACGCATGTACAACATCAAATTCACCGGAATCTGAGCGACGGAACTGTCCTGGTGACATATATGCTCGACCAGGTCTTCATCTGCTCGGAAATGCAGAAACTCGGTACCGATATGAAGAGAATGAAGAGAGGAATCCAAAAACTCAAACGGAATTGAAATCGGATTAGAAACGGAGAATAGATCTGAGTTTGAAGTTTGAGAGAAATCAGAGCTTTTACGAGGAAACGTGAAAGGAAATGAATTAATAAACGATTTCCGCTATTTATAGTGAAGTCGATAATTATCCTTTAGCGAAGTCGATAATTATCCATTTATCGATTCAATGGCGGGTTGAACCCCCTTCTCCAAACTTCTCGAAATTGGAATAATAGATCTTGAATATAGTAGGGATAATTATTACACAATTGTCTCGGAAAACGTGTATTCCTAAGCCGTCTTTCTTAGCCGTTAAGAAACGAAATATCGACTCTTTTGTCCGTTTTGCCTTTCCATGTTATTTCATACCTAGGACATGTCCGATGTCCCGATCATTATTGTCAACTGCATTTTTATTAATTGGAGCTCCCAAATGCTCCAAATAATACCGGAGGGTAAAAATAATTACCCGGGGAAAAAGTGAAAATTTCACCATAAGCCCAAAATTACGCCAGAAATATAACGGTGAGACTTATACTCAACACTTACGCAATCTTCGCAAGTTATATGTCAATTACTATCACTGATTAAGTTAATCAACATTAATTAGAATTCAGAAATCCTAGCTATTACATCACACACCCCTTAAGAAAAAGTTTTGTCCCAAAACTTGAACAATTCCCAAATCCTCTCGGACCCATACGCCGAAGTATAGACACACTCTCTATCGGAGGTATCACATCTCTGTTCAAACGTATTAACCTATAACACTCTATAACCTCAAAACACAGCATAGAGGAATCACCAACTCCAACAACAAGATCATAACGCTATCAAAAGGCATAGAGGAAAAATCATCTCTAGCCAACTACTAACCACGTCACAAGGCATGGAGGAAAGTCGTCTCCAGCCAATCGTACTCGTAACACAACTATGTGGAGGAAAACCGTCTCCACTCACACTATGTCCATCAATAATAGCATGGAGGAAAGAACCATCTCCAGCTAATCCTAACACATACACCGTAGCATGGAGGAATGAACCATCTCCAGCTATACCTATCTCGTACTAGCAAACAAGATCTAACAGATCATATGCACAACTCACAGCTAGCATGAAAACACAACATATCACATAAGCACATAACATAACATACACTCACTAAGATAGCACCAAAATCTAATCGTGGATCCTATAGGTGCATCTGTCCCGGCGTAAAAATTTGGATAGTTCCCCTGGATACTATCCTCAGTCTCCCGCGTAGCCTCATCATAGGAATATCCTTCGAATGCGGCGTCTCACACCTCTTTGCCTAGAACCGCAAAAGGTTGTTATGCAAAAGTGTGATCCGGCTCAAATACTTCCTCTACTCTTCAGAACTCGGACATACTACTTCAACCACACACTTATGGTGGTCTTCCTCAGAAGACTCTTAATTGGATGCACAATCACATAGAATCCTTCCTCAAAGTGTTGGTAGCAATCGGCTGGGCCGAGAACTACGCATTCCCTTAATGTTCAGCAGCATCATCCACAAGGCATCATACTCACTCCTCGTCACATCAACTATGATCCCGCTGGCTGGGGCAACATGACCAAAAAGGCTAACTTTGGCATTTCAACTCACATATAGGGAGCATAGCATTCAGGCTTCTATCTCTCGGGTTCTGCAACACCGTCCTCAAATAACCGGTACATTCCTCGCCATTGTGAGAGTACTATTCATCAACTCTTATAAAAACCATTAGAGCACTCTTCAACTCTGATGACATGACTACAACTTGTAGTGTCCATAATAGGTATGGAATGTTGTCCTATGCCCACACTGCTCTCTCATCCTTAACTGATGATATCCTAAGCATATGGAAATCTTGAGAACACAATTGCTTCTCTTAGTTGATCTGACAAGTCATCAATTCATAGCGATGAATATACTAGGGCGAACTAAGCCCATCTCAATCCACTCTTCAAATTGCTTCTTCAAGTTCTAATAACTCAACAAGCCATATACCTCATAGGCCTTCTCCCAATCAATCTCGTACCATACTTCAACGCAATATCAAAGTCCTCACTCCACTGAGGCGGTAGATTAGACGGTTCAGTAACACGTCTATAAAATCATAAACTACTGGAATAATCTTCAACGTGGAACTATCTCTTTCCTTCACGGCATACATAAAAAAAAACTTCACCCCCTGGTGTTATCAACCTCGCTGATCATACGGCACTAAAGACAACTCACCTCCTCAAAGGTCATAACCTCGGAAAACCTCTACTTAGTCAATCTCAGTAGAGACTACTTCAACCACACACTTATGGTGGTCTTCCTCAGAAGACTCTTAATTGGATGCACAATCACATAGAATCCTTCCTCAAAGTGTTGGTAGCAATCGGCTGGGCCGAGAACTACGCATTCCCTTAATGTTCAGCAGCATCATCCACAAGGCATCATACTCACTCCTTGTCACATCAACTATGATCCCGCTGGCTGGGGCAACATGACCAAAAAGGCTAACTTTGGCATTTCAACTCACATATAGGGAGCATAGCATTCAGGCTTCTAACTCTCGGGTTTTGCAACACCGTCCTCAGATAACCGGTACATTTCTCGCCATTGTGAGAGTACTATTCATCAACTCTTATAAAAACCATTAGAGCACTCTTCAACTCCGATGACATCACTACAACTTGTAGTGTCCATAACAGGATGGAATGTTGTCCTATGCCCACGCTGCTCTCTCATCCTTAACTGATGATATCCTAAGCATATGGAAATCTTGAGAACACAATTGCTTCTCTTAGTTGATTTGACAAGTCATCAATACATAGCGATGAATATACTAGGGCGAACGAAGCCCATCTCAATCCACTCTTCAAATTGCTTCTTCAAGTTCTAACAACTCAACAAGCCATATACCTCATAGGCCTTCTCCCAATCAATCTCGTACCATACTTCAACGCAATATCAAAGTCCTCACTCCGCTGAGGCGGTAGATTAGACGGTTGAGTAACTCGTCTATAAAATCATAAACCACTGGAATAATCTTCAACGTGGAACTATCTCTTTCCTTCAAGGCATACATAAAAAAAACTTCACCCCCTGGTGTTATCAACCTCGCTGATCATACGGCACTAAAGACAACTCACCTCCTCAAAGGTCATATACGCCCCTAAACTTATAAGGCTATATATATGCCATATGTATATATATATATATATATAATACTCATTATAACATGCATACACATCAGCACATAAAAGATATATATATATATATATATCTACACTGTCGAGATCCTCAGATGAGTGACGACTTATGTACATACTATCACTGATTAAGTTACATGTCAATTACTATCACTGATTAAGTTAATCAACATTAATTAGAATTCATAAATCCTAGCTATTACAGGGACGAGCCGAGCAGTGCTAGTGGAGTAGCACTTGAGTAGATACATGATGACATGGCTCGAGTAGCATTAATCCGAGAGCGGACGTTAGTAGCACAAAGTTGGCAGAAGTCCTATGCAGATAAGAGGCGCAAACCTCTAGAGTTCAAAGTTGGGGCTCAGGTTTGGTTGTGAATATCCCCGACACGAGGCGTTAGACGTTTCGGTGTCAAAGGGAAGTTGAGTCCCAGATATGTCGGACCTTTCGAGATTCTTGAGCGAGTTGGAGAGACAACATACAGACTTGTTTTGCCACCGAGGCTGGCGGGCGTCCACCCAGTCTTTCAAGTGTCTCAATTACAGTACATACCGGACCCAGGACACATCGTCAGTCATGAGGATCTAGTGATCGAGCCAGACCACACGTTCTTTGAGCACCCGGTAGTTGTCCTAGAGTGTAGTATGAGATGCTTGCGTTCGAAGGACATACCAACGATGAATATTTAGTGGTCGATGCGAGGAGCTGATACGGCAACTTGAGAGACAAATGATAGTATCCAAAGAAACTGTCCGGAGTTTTACGGTGAGCTGGATGCACATTTAGCATAGTCATTTTGTTTCGGTTTTTCCTTGGTTGTGTTGCTTGCGCTTTTGTGACGTTTTGAATGACGTGCCCCGAGTGAGAATATATGAGTTCAACTCTGTTTTCTGTGTGGTTGTTGTGTGATCGTTCGGGCTTTTGAAAGTTTCGGAACTAAACTTCTTTTTAGGGGGATCTGATGTAAGACCATAATCTTTCGCGTTCACCGCCCCTACGGCAAGCCACACCCACGACAGGGTCAGCCACCCCTACGGCTGACTACAGATCGCGCCCGATCTTTCTTTCGTTCATTTTATCTACTTTCCATAGATAGAAGATTCGATCTTCTATCTTATGGGTCGGCTTCCTTATCTTCTTCCTAACCCTAGACGCCTTTTTCATCCATCTTTCCCGCCTCTTCTATATATTCCCGTCTTTTCTCCTTTTTCCCGTTTCTTGCTTACGCTTTTCTCCAACCCTGAAGCTACAACCGTCTCCCTTGCTTCCTATGATCTTACTGAACGTGTAAGTCTTCCCCTTTGAGTTCTTCATCGTTTTCATGTAGTTGTTGCATGCCTTTTCCTTCTGTTTTGTTTTCTTCTTTCATTCTTCCTTTTTCTTCTTCTCCAAGAATCAAGTTTGAACCTTGATTCTTGTTTGCATCCCCGTTGTTGATGTGTTATTGTTCTAAGGCTCTTTTGGTTGAGTCTTGACGTGGATGGATCAAATGTTCGAGTTATGGATCCCTTGATGAGAGTTTTGTCGAGAAGAAATATTTATTTGCTTAATTGGTGATTTAGTAAAAGATTTAATACAAGAAAAAACGTGGGGGCGCCACTTCAACATTTGTGTAGTGTACTTTAGTAAAGTATATATATATATATATATATATAGATAGATAATACCAACTTTGAAAATTACTAGGAGCGATACAAACTATTAACGTATTTACCAAAAATAATATGTTTTATATTTTCGGCAAAAATCATAACTCCGGCGATGACGTGATAACCGGAATTTTACATGTCATCAAGAAATAATTATGTGATGTGGATTTTTTTAAATCAAGTTAATAACATTTATTATATTAAAAAACTAAATTATTTTTTTAATAATAATAATAATTTTGTCACTACTTTTTTATAAATGTTTATTTTTGTGAAAATATTTTTTATAGAAATTTATTTTTGTAAAACATTTTTTATATAAATTTATTTTTGTAAGAAATAAATTTTGTAAAAAAAATTGTAATTTTTAAAAAAACTTTTTCTAGTCATTTTTTAAAAAAATTTAATTTTTTTTAAAAAAAATTATATATATAACTAATTTTTAAATAAAAAAGAAAAAATGACCAAGAATAATATCAACTATGAAATATGAACCAAATATATTACAAACTTTAAAAATTACTAGTTGATATAAAAACTATGTCACATTAAACTAATTTTGATACAGATTGAAATTATGACCAATTTTATTATAAAAATTGCCCATAACTTTTTAAATCACACAACATTACCCCTACATTATATTTTTCTTTCAAAAACCACCCACATTTTTTTTATACCTGACAAATTATATAATAAAGGTTCGTTATCACATTATTCTTAAATATTTTAGGCCATTTATTTAAAGTATAACTATAAGAATGATTGAGAACTTTTAAAACTTTAAAAATAAAATTTTGGTTAAAAGATCCATACTTGGTGACATTCTACAAAATTTTGGTAAAAAATAAGATTGATTTTGAATGTTTAAAATTTAAACATGAAATTTAGTTTTTTTTCTGTAACACCCCGAATCCGTGGGAGTCGGGATGCTATGGGTTGGGACCTCACAATGGGTCCCGACCCCTAGCTTGAAGACAATTTTTTCGGATCTTGCAACAATGCACAAATAAAGGCCAAAACCGAAATACATTTTTATGCAATGAAAAGGAAAACTCGAAAGAATACAACAAAGGACTTCAGCCGAAAATACAACCCCAAAGACTAAACGCCATACAACATACACTAAATACAATACTCAAACTCGACTCCACCCAAAACCAAATCCTAAAATGTACGGAACCCCGGCTGCCCACTCTTCCGGATCTCTCGGCCGCAATCCTAACGTGCAATGCAATCTACAACAATCAGTATAAAACCGTTAGCTCATATTCGAAGCATTAGAATCAATGGGAAAGGCACAAACACAAGTAAATCATCATAAACACACAACATTCTCAAAGCACACAATTTCGGTTTATTATTAAGTTATATCCCGTTCTAATTCAACTTAGTTTTGTGACACGAGACCGCCGTGGTCCCACTTCGGTCCCTACTTACCGGAATGGAACGGTACGGATGCCTCTGACCATCTAACCAGCACGGGCTAGTCGCCAAGAACTCTCGCACGAGCTAGGCAGATGATGTCACCGCCCGTTATCATACACTTGAGCCAAAATAATATAAGGTCGGTGGTCCTATTACCGGTTTAGTTGTTATAAACAATAAAGAATAATCACACACCACCAAACACACATCAATGCTAATACAAGGAATACGAACAACATAAGTCCGGAGACTTACCTCGTCACCACACTCAACTCACAACACTCTCGCTTCCATAGGGGAGGAAGCCCATAACCTGCTCACAAGAAGATAAATATATCAACAACAACCCACTTATAATAGAAGTCTTAAACTTCTATACAAATGACCTACGCAAAACCATTTGACTCTCAATTCTAGGACCGCATCCTAGAATCCCTCGTGCTCACATCACACTCAAAAGAAGCTAGAAGTCCTAAGACTTCTAAACCTTCGGATCTTGCAAGATCATAACTCACAACACCACTAGGATACTCTCTTGCTAGTCCACAACCTCAAAAATCATACAACCTCAACCCCTAAATTCTCACAAGCTCAACATACAACTTAAAGCCATAAACACCTCACAATATAATATCAACACCTCAACCCTAATGATTCTCACAAGATCAAACCATATACTTGAATTCTTTATAACAACCTCACTAGACCGCAATACCACCTCAAGCTTAGAATCAACATCAATCCATCAAACAATATCAAATCCTCAAAACTCACCTAAGGTTCAAACCACTACTTGGTATTCTCACTAGGTTATGCTAGATCCAACCTAGCATGATACTACTAAACATAACTAAATCGAGGGAAGAGATACTCACACGACGTCAAAAGACAGAAATTGATCAACGGATGTCGACTTGGACTCGTTCAGCCTTTACGGGGTCGTTCCCGAACCTAGCACCAAAACTAAACAAATTTAGCTCGTACGCTAAATTTGGTCGGAATATATATATAATACATATAACACTAAGGAACTTGTTTAAAAACCGAGTGTAAAATCCCACTAAAATATTTTCCGAGACAAAATACCCAACGTCACAACATGCGTCATAAATCCGCAATAATAACTTTGAGCCATAAACCAAATTTAGTCCAACAAAGGGTATAATATATAATATATATAAATATACGAATAAAACTCGAAGTAAAATCCAAGTTTAAAACCCGTATATACATGTTCCGCTAATTAATACAATATTTATAAATATGGAACATTATTCGTAATTAATTCCTTGGGCCGTTTTCTGTAATTAATTCCAGCAGGGGCATAATTCAACAATCTAGAAATATGGATCAAAACTGTAATAACAAAATGCTGGGTACATTCTATAATTAGCACAAAAGTGAGGAGGCCGATTTAATTAATAAAAAGGTTTCTAATACCCTTTAAGAGGGCGGTGGGAAGCAGGGAGCTCAGGCGGCTTCTGGCCCCGGCAGCGGCAAAGGCTGAGCCGAAGGAATCTCCGGCGGATTCGATTGGGTCGCTAGAGAGGGAAGGCAACAACACAGGTGGTGTTCCTCTTCGGTGGCTGCAGATGAGTTGAAGTGGTGACCTTCTTTCTCCGGCGAGGACTGAGGTGTAACACCCTGTAAAATTGTCATCCCACATCATATGAATGGGGATTTATGGTTAACTTATAAGGATGTGTTGCTACCCATGCCAACAAGAATTCTTCTTTTTCAGTGGTAGAGTGAGGACAAATAACTCTAGAGTTAAGCGTGCTCGTGCGGGAGAAATTTCAGGATGGGTGACCTCCTAGGAAGTTTTCTGCGCGAGCATGATTGGCATGGGGACAACATCTTGGGTCTTACAGATGGGGTATCAGAGCTAACCCTGAGTTACGAGTGTGCTCGCCCTAGTAGGCGGTCACTCGGCTCGTGGACGGTCCTTCGGCCTGACATGGACGTCAGGAGTTTAAGTGGGGGAGATTGTAACACCTCGTAAAATTGTCATTCCACATCATATGAATGGGGATTTATGGTTAACTTATAAGGATGGGTTGCTACCCATGTCAACAAGAATTCTTCTTTTCCAGTGGTAGAGTGAGGACAAATAACTTTGGAGTTAAGCGTGCTCGTGAGGGAGAAATATCAAGATGGGTGACCTCCTGGGAAGTTTTCTGCGCGAGCATGGTTGGCATGGGGACAACATCCCTAAGACCTCGGGTCTTACATGAGGAGGTTCGAGAATAGAAATCGAGGCGGTTCGATAAGGGAAGCCATGGATGTGGTGGTTTTCGATCCGTCATTAGCTCAAGGTGGCCCGAAGGGGTGAGGCGAAGGCCTGCTTTCTCCGGAGCTACATAGATTCGAGAGAGAGAGAGGGAGAGGTGGTTCGAAGGTAGGGTATGCTCGATCTGGAAAGAAACTGCAGGGGTCTGACCTTGGTTTCAACTCTTCTGTCCTGGTGAGGTTCATTGCAAGTGGATCGAGGGAGAGGAAGAAGGTGGCTCGAGGTAGTGTGATGGTTCGACTAGAAGAAGAAGAGGGGAAGGGATGAAGGTGAAGAGATGCTTGATGTTGCTGCTGCTGAGAGATTGGAATGCAGAAGGGATGGGAGATAGGGAAAATAGATGGGATATGCTGTGTTGAGGAAGGGCTGAACAGTAGCGTGTTTAGGCAAGGTGTGCAGGGCTAGGGGCCGGCTAGGCAATTTAGCTTGGGCGGTCTGGGCAACGAGGAGACACGCAGCACCCGCCAGGAGGTGTGATGGAGGCCGGCCAACAACTGATGGTGCCGCCTGGCACAGGAAAAGACCGGAGGAAAACAAGAGGGAGAAAAAGGAAAAAAAAAAGGAAGAAAAAATAAAAATAAAAACTAATTCAATCAAAATACTCGGAATGTGATTTTCGGGTCGGAATACTTCCTGACTTTTCCAAGAATAAAGATACGGAATATATATGGATCGAATATAAAAAATACTCCCCAAGATATAATTTGAAATACAAAACCATCCTCGCGATTTATTTTACGATATAATATAAAATTTAAACATGGTAATAAAATATTTCGTTATACATACTCGTAGAATTTAATTTACGGCGTAAAATACTCGTACAATATACTTAAGGTATAAAGATATCGATATTATCCGTAAATATAATCAACGCAAACGCGCCTAAAAATTGGGGCGTTACATCAGACCGCCCTAAAAAAACAAGTTTCGTCCCGAAACTTGCTATGCGTCGAACTTCTCGGTCCCTAAGGCCGAACTATGAACTCTCAAACTAAGAAGGGTTTAACCTTCTAATCTATACACACAAACTACTCAAACTACCACCGCAAGATATATTAGGTCATATAACACATTCCCGCACGGGGAACAAACAATTATAACATCACACATGCACATAACATAACTAAGGGAAGAACTAGGTCTAACCCATCGATTCTATCAAAGCTACTAGCTTAGCGTAACACTCAACCAAAGATACTATCTTTCGTCTTCCTATAAGTCTCATTGATTCCTCGTCTGCCACTAGATCATCGTGACTGACCACACGTCTCGAATCATGCATGTACTCTCTCGATTGATACCCACGAAACACCGGGTGAACACCCTCTACTCTCGGCGGCTATGCCAATCGGTAAACCACTTTCCTTACTTGCGCTATGATCCCAAAAAGGTTTGATATATCAGAAACTCAACTTCCCTCTTGGGTCTTTCTCCATGCAACATTTCTACTATGTTTCTCTTGATTGTCTCTAACAAAGAAGAACAAATCGTCCCATTTACATAGTTGAGTTCGGTTATTGTCAACTCAAACTTTAATGTCACGTTTCTTCAATTCGTGATGTAAGTCCCAAGTAATGAAGGAAGTACTTTACTTCACACTGCTTCTACTAACGAGACACGTATGCTATTACCTTTACCTCATTCCTCAATACTCAATCAAGACTTGTCGTGGAGAATCCCTTATCTTCTTCAAACCTATCATACCTCGATGCAATATCAAATAGTTGCACCAATGAATCTCCTCTTAACTCTCAACAACTCCATTGTCAATTTTTGTCTCGTTCAATACTTCATTGTCATCCGGAGTAATTTATCTATAGATGGTGTTACTTTGGAGAATCTCTCCACAATTTCGGTAATGAATAGCACATTTAAAAAACTTGTAAATTCTTTCACATCCTTCGGGGGTTGCCATCTTGAGACAACTAACCATACAACTTCTCTCTTCTCGAGAATGGACCAAAAGATCTTATCCGGGCATTAGTAAGCCCATACGGGATAACTACAACTCAATTGACTTGGTTGGTCCGGAATGCCATAATTGCAATATCTTAGTGTTGAATTCTCAACGGTTGGCAATCAAATCTTAACTAAATCTTAGAAGAGACTACCGACCCTTGCAACTGATCGAGTAGATCTTCCATACATTGTAAGGGATACTTGTCCTTCATTGACATCTTGTTCAACTTATGGTAATCAATGTACAAACGGAGATAACCATCTCTCTCCTTGCAAACTGGTGTCCTCTATAATAACTTCAAATCAAGAATTCAAGATGTATCCCAACATGCATGAACTTTAGATCAAGAATTCAAGATACACTTCCAATATGACTTCAAATCAAGAGTTCAAGATATACTTCTAATATGAACTTCAAATCAAGCTTAATGGTGAAATCCACCTTCCGATGCATTGGGAATTGTTCTATCTCGGGTTCCCTCTTTCTCCATCAATCACATATCGTAATAACCGACACCACTTGGTCCTACGCTTGACAGGTGGTCCACCCCGACCAGTTGGGGTGACATCCTTCCACACATGTAATGTTCCATCCGTAGGTACAATGTCGACAGTCTTCTTTCACAGATCCTTCATCTCTTGAACTCGTGGAACTGGCTCGAGTCTTCCGACTCTTGAAGCCTTGGTTAACAATAATTCAACACAATCCCTCTTCTCACTTCAAAGGGATGGCGATAATAACATCTCTTGATCTCGCGCATGTGTTCAGTCACAAAGGTCTTAACTACAAGACTCGTTCATGCCTTATAACAAATCGATACAATCTCCTTCGCTTCCTTGGACATCCCAACCTATGAGAGGAGCTCTCTGTATCCCACATCAGCTTTCACTATAAACATCCTTTCTTCAAGTAGGTGTAGAACCTTACACTTCATTTCCTTATGCAACGTCAAACCGACCATAGAGCCTCTAACCTTAATCTTTCATGTACTTCTTGTACGTCTCATATCGACTTCAAATTTCGAAACCTCAATTTTCTCTTACCCTTGCTGGTCACCTTATGCACTTCTTGATATTCCGTGAGCAACTTAGCTTCACAACTGTGACAGTATGCCTTTAGGCAGAATTCCAAACCACAACTCTGGAAGATCCACTCATGACTCCACCGAGCACTAACATCATAAACCTAAGCTTGTAGCGTTGCCCCAATCCAGATTCCTCATTTCACGTCATAGCGACTATGGCTTTGCCATGTGAGTCACAAAAACCTTGACGTAGTTGGGCTCGCGAAAACATGACATCCATAACCTTAGAACAAACATACCATACCTCCTTTAATATATTCCCCCCCCCCCTTTATGCACAATAACCATAGAAGACTCATCTTTCTCTTCGTCCTTCCAATCCCCTTTACCTTGATCCGTGCCATTCCTCTATATGGCAGCCCCATGACCCTAGAAGGTCGTATCATATCGTTACAATCCCTCCCCATGAGGTACGTTACCATCACTTGCTGGAATCGATAAAATGTTACTTGATTAAGACGTTTATGCTTCCGTTAATACCCTCCTTATTACTGACATTCAACCACCTTGAATGTTCCAAGTTCTTGTTACTCTTCTTCATGATCCCACATCCTGGATTACTCTTCCCACCTATAGTCCCCAGTATACAACCTGCACCTGTGCATTCTCGGTGGTCACCGATTAACTCATTGATGACCCTTTCCAAGATCAATGACTTACCCTCCTACCACACTTCCATATTACCATACTCCTGAAGGATACCCTCTCGGTGTATTCAACTTCAACTCTGATAGCTCGATCAACACTCTACGCTTCCTTCTTCTTGGCGTTACTTATCCTTATCATCACAACAAAAATCGGTTGGATCCTTTAAGGAAATTCTACGATGTGAACTTTCACCACATGATTCTTCTCTTAACTCACGTATGTCCAAAGAAGTCACCCGCTTAGAATCTCGTAAAATCGACACTTCACCTTTTGGTCCCTCTGTAAGCTTAACTTATGTGTCTCTTTAATCTTTCGTAATTGGTTCAATCACAATTCTCATCTTGATTCCAAAGCTTAGGAGCGCCTAAAGAAAACTTCACATCTTAATGGGATATCACATTTAACCTTGCTAGAATGTACCCATCTCTTCCTTGATTCGCATCTTTAGTTGTCCACGAGTCTTCTTGAAGAACTTAAGTTTGTTATCTACATTGGTCTTGTTGTCTTTAAATCATGGTTTCTTTGGAACCACTTCCGCACATTAATGTTACTCCTTTTTCTTGTATGGTCTTCATCTCGATTTCTCTTAAGTTGTCTCGAGTTTTCCTTCACTTGGTTGTCCTTCGTTTACGACATCTCTAATCTTTCTCCTTGACATCCTTTTAAAGGATTCCGTTACCGCCATGGTGTTCATTAGTATGAAAGGTTCAACTCAATACTTGGGTGTACTCATCCACGTATGAACGCTATCTCACGACAACGTCGTCGTCTTAACGATGATGATATTTTACTATCATATTTTCTATAAGGTCCTACACCTCCATATGCTACTATATATAATAAGAATACATATATAAGGCTATATAACCCTGTGTCCACATCACTACTAATATATCACATCTGAAATCCATCACAACAAAACAAGGTCCAAAACGTATAATAATCCTCCTAGGTAACTATACATATATATCAAGTCCATCATGCAACTACAATCCATATATACATATCTACATATCTATATCTATATATATATATATATATATATATATATATATATAGATCCTGACATGTCTATACCTTGTGTACCGGGTTTGGTCTAACCTTTTTGATGGCATTGCCGAAGATGGGATGACCATTGACCCGAGAGTCTTTGGCTCTTCACTTTCGTCAACAACGGAGGTGCACAAGATGGTACACAAAATTTCTCATTGCCGAAGGTGAGTTGGCCATTCACCCGAGAGGTTGGCATTTACAACTGTCTCTCTCTACTGATGACATTGCCGAAGGTGGACAGGCCTCATGAGTTTTGCCATATGTATGAGATTTAGAGTAATTGATACGTTCAGGAGGATTGCATGCCTACATGGGTGTGGCCTTTTTGCTTTAGCCTTGCTTTGTAGGCTTTATTCTTTTGATGTGGATGGGCCTTAACGGGCCCAATCACACTTTTTTCCCTATGAATTTACTTTACATAATGTCTCATTGTCAAAGGTGGGCTGGCCATTGACCCGAGAGGTTGACATTTATAAGTATCTTTGTCTGCTGATGGCATTGGCGAAGGTGGATAGGCCTCATGAGTTTTGTCATATGTATGACATTTAGAGTAGTTAATATGTTCAACAAGATTTAGAGTAGTTGATACGTTCATGAGGATTGCATGCCTACTTGGAGTATCAAGTGTGACTTTTTTTTTGCTTTAGCCTCGCTTTGTAGGCATGTACATAAACTTTGTTCTTTTGATGCGGCTGGGCCTCAACGGGCCCAATCACACTTTTTATTTCAGCTTAGGTTATTACCTTTTTGGCAGATTTCACCGCAAACCCTAGATGGGACGTAATCTTTGGCTCCTCATTTTTCTTAACAACAGCGGTGCTCAACTTTTTTTTCACAACAAACCCTTGATGGTACACAAAATTTCTCACTCCTGAAGGTGGGATGGCCATTGACCGGAGAGGTTGGCATTTATAAGTCTTTGTCGGCTGTTGGCATTGTCTGGCCATTGACCAGAGAGGTTGACATTTATAAGTGTCCATGCCTACTGATGACATTACCGAAGGTGGACGGGCCTCATGAGTTTTTCCATATGTATGAGATTTAGAGTAGTTGATACGTACAGGAGGATTGCATACCTACCTAGATATTAGGTGTGACTTTTTTTTGCTTTAGCCTCGCTTTATAGGCATGCACATAAACTTTGTTCTTTTGATGTGGATGGATCTTAACGGGCCCAATCATACTTTTATTTCTTCTATGGATTTACCTTTACAAAATTTCTCATTGCCGAAGGTGCGCTGACCATTGACTCAAGAGGTTGACATGTATAAGTGTTTTTGACTGTTGATGACATTGTCGAAGGTGGACGAGCCTCATGAGTATTGTCATATGTATGAGATTTAGAGTAGTTGACACGTTTAGGAGGATTGCATGCCTACCTGGAGTATCAGGTGTGACTTTTTTTTTTGCTTTAGCCTCACTTTGTAGGCAAGTACATAAACTTTGTTGTTTTGATGTGATTGAGCCTTAACAGACTCAATCACACTTTTTATTTTTTTCTATGAATTTACCTTTACATCAAAAAATGACTATTACTTTTAGTGATATCCTCTCAATGAACTTGATCTCAAAAACCTCAAAATTTCTCATTCCAAACCTACGGTAACCAATCTATTTGTTGTTACTTTGAGTTTTAAAAACTCATTTCTATTAATAACTAGTAGTTTTTGTATGATAACGAAATATCTAATCACTCAGGAAAAACATTGTATTAATTCTCTTGGTAAAGTTTAGTATACATTACAAATATGTTAACACAAACCTATATGTTTAATCTATTTATTAGGTATGTTCGGTTCATTCAAGTATGGATTTTGTAGCTTATATGATAATTGTTGAGATGCTCTTTGTGAAATGTTTGTCAGTCTCTATTTAATGTGGAGTGGTTCATCGCACAATTAGACGCACATGTAAGTTAGGTCCAAGACGAACATATAACCTTAGTGGCCGGGGTTCCATTCAAAAATCAATTAGCAATCGGATTTTTCGATAACTTACTTTATATTTGGTAGATTGAAAATTTGACACCATACTCAATGCTGCAAAAACGGGCAACTCAATTTTAGTAACAATATACTCAACATCGCTTTTAGATAACGAAAATTTATGTCTATTATCAAGTAGTGTTTCGATGTGGGCCACGGAAAAAATGAGTAAAATGATGTTAGTTTTCATGAAACTCTATTATAAATATTTCAGAAGTTATTCCCATCATCACATATTATTATGAAAGAAATTTAAATATATATGAGTCTACAACTCCCTCTCTCAATATAACAAGTGCACACCATCAATAACTCCCCTTGTGCTCACTCAAAAACCTTCCTTTCCACTAATGTACACAATAAAAGTTTATAGCACATATAAGTGTACACATGTAAACAAATTGTTACATGCGCTCTTTCAGGTCAAAAATCTTAAACATATTTGTAAGACTTATACAATAAAATATCCCACCAACAAACATCAACTTATTTTTAATACTTGTAACGAAAGAAAATTTATTATGGTAAGTAGGCATTGACCATTCTTTATCTGTTACACAACAAGCGCTTACAATAACATCAACAACATCAATGTCCTAAATAACCATATTTGGAGGTAAAAATTGTTTCCCGAATAAAGGGATTGAAGAAAGTAGCGATCGGGTTCGGCCCACACACTAGAAGCCAACCATATTTGGAGGTAAAAATTGTTTCTAGACAAAAATTGTCTTAGATCCGTTGTGCCCTCCGAGTGTATGGATCATAGAATTCATAGATGTTTCCATACTTAGGCAAATTCATAAGCCATGGAGGCTTAATTATAATTCGGGTGGAAACATCAATTGTCTTGCGGATTTGCATGTGGTTGAAGCTCTAACATTTTCAATCAAGGTTGAAGGAGAAATAACTTTTTCCAATAGGTACAAACCTTGTTGTAAGGCTCACCCATCTCACAATCGTTTCATTGTGATGCACCGAGCTTGAAACCTTCCATGAGCCATCTTGACTCACCACATCATATCCTTCCTATTTATTCATCAATAACAACATTATAAGCATTCTCTTGTTTTGAATACCCCTAAAGAGAAAGCATCATTTGTCAATGAATGGATATAAGAAAAGTAATGGGTAGGCTTGTTCACATTATTTTGTAGAACAACCGAAGACCATAAACCACATCCAATTTACGTGGGATGAACCGAAAAACCATGGACAAAACCCGGCTCACGTGGGATGCATCGAGGAACCATGGACCAAACCCGGTACACAACAAACAGAGAAGAAAGTCTCATTCTCATTTCTCATTAAGGCCACAAGAAACATTTTGTAAGATTGTATCATAAAGACGAGATGCATAAGAACAATAAACTAATGAATGCGGAATAATGTATTAACAATAATACTTGCGTTGATAACCTCTAGGAGTTCCTCAAGAATTTATTACCATATATTAAAAAACAAGAACTCATAAATTAGTTTATATATAATTTTTAACCAAATAAATAATTAACAAAAAGAAAAAAACAAGAAAAATAAAGAAAAATAAAGTACAAGAACACTGAAAAATTAAAAAAACAAAAAGAAATAATTTAAATACAAGAACAATAAAAAATGAAAACTAAAAATAATGAAAAAGAGACGGAAGAGATTACCTTATTTGGTAGATTGATAATTCGATATCATACTTCTACTTTGAATAGTATGATAATTTCCATCTAGATCTACTCATCGTGATCTACTATGAATACTCAAAATGTACTCATTATCTTTATATAAAGAGATTATGTTTGGGTTATTATGTCATGTTTCGATGTGGGAAACAACCAAATTGAGTAAAACGATGTTAAATTTTTTTGAAACTCTAGATCGACTTGGTTCTCGAGTAATTTGAACCACTTTCATTTACACTAGTTTTGTACCGGTGTGCTTTGTATTGCAGGTATTTAATGTTAGTTTCATGTCTCCCTAACTGGATGAAAAAGTCATAATATTTAATGAAAATATTGTAAGCACATAAGCACTAGATCAACAAATCCAGCCAACCAAGCTAGACAGTTGCACTTGATGTGAACACTGGGATGCGGGATTGAGGCCGCAAGTTTATGATTTGGATTGAATTCCACGAAGCTTCGACAGAGAAAAATCTCGGGCAAAATCTCGGGCGAGATTTCGTAATGGTAAGGCCAAGATTTTGCGTAACTCAAAGAACGTGAATGATATGGATGATAATGGTAAGATTATAGAAGATGAATAATGGATGAAATTGATGGAAACTATAGGAAGATAAGAACCAAAGTAGACTAGCAAAGGACCTTGACCAATTGGATCAAAACCCTCAACAAAAAAGTACCTTAACCCTTCCTTTATCAACCTTACACAAGTCTCCTTGTTGAGACAAGCACAAGGAGGGACTTTGACTAGTAGCACCAACTTTTAAGAAGATTAACACACACAAGAACAATCTAGCAAGGACCACAAAGATTCAATCAAAGACCCTCTTTCTATTGAATAGGAATGAATAAAACGGGGAAAAGTTTATATACGAAGTATCAAGTATCTCACAATAATATGTAGAACGAAATATCAAATCAATTGTAAATTTCGGCCTTCTAACATCACCTATATAGCCGAGATTCCTAAGGAAATAAAGAATAAAAATAATCCTACAAAACATAAAAGATAATATCAAATCTAAAAGATACTTTTAGAATGTTTAGAGCTTTAAAGGTATTAAAATAAAAAATAACTAACACCAATTAAAATCTCGACTAGGTGGGACCGAGATCTCGAGTGGAAATAATCTCGACTAGCCACTTTCCTTGATCTTTTTCGAACATGCATGGCATTTCCTCTAAGTCCTCATTTTCTAGAATTGTTAATAATGTAAATAAGGAAGACTTGGACATAAAAAGATCACTAATGGTTTCCTTATCAGCTAAGGATGCCAATAATCTAAAAACCTCCTCTTGAATGGTTCTTGTTTGGATCTAGTAATAGCTCATTCCATGATAGATGATGACAATGGTTGAGACTCATTCTCCTTCAATGCTCTTAATCTCGATCTAGTGGTAGGTTCATGAATAATAGGAGGTGTTGAGGATGATCCCTTATCAGAATGACTATTGATTTTAGTGATATCCTCTCAAAGAACTTGATCTCAAAAACCACAAAACGTCTCCTTCCGAACCTATAGTAACCAATGTATTTGTTGTTACTTTGAGTTTGTAACTCTCTTTTCTATTAATAACTAGTAGTTTTTGTATGATAACGACATATATAATCACTCGCGAGAATCTTTGTTTCATTCTCTTGGTTAAGTTTAGTATAGGTTACAAATATGTTTATGCAAACCTATATGTTAAATCAATTTATTAGGTATGTTCGGTTCATTAAAGTATGGGTTGTGTAGCTTCTATGATAACTGTTGAGATGTTCTTTGTGAAATGTTGGTCAATCAGTATTTAATATGGAGTGGTTTGTCGCATAATTGGGTGAACATGTACGTTAGGTCCAAGACCAACATATAACCTCAATGGAATTCGATACTAAAAACCAATTGACAATATTAGCCGAGAGCTTAGTTTATATTTGGTAGATTGAAAATTTGATACCATACTTAATGTTGCAATAAACAACAACTCAATATTTTGTAACAATACACTCAACATCGCTTTTAGAAAAAGAAAATTTATGTCTATTGTCAAGTGGTGTTTCAATGTGGGTCATGACAAAAAAAAAATGAGTAAATGATGTTAGATTTCAAAAAATTCTATTATAATTATTTCAGAAGTTATTCGCACTATAACATATTATTAGGAATGAAATATGATTAAATATGAGCTTACAACTCCCTCTCTCAATATAACAAGTCTTGTGATTGTCACCATCCTCCTTATATAAAGAACGGTTGACCTTATATGTAAAGCATGTGTAATTTTGATCAAGTCTAGTTGAGAAGCATTTCCTCCTTGATTTTGGGCATCACAACTTCTTTTCTTATAGTTTTTGTTTGTATCTTCATTCAAGCCTCCACAATCGAGGACTCTTCAGCAATCAGGTATTCACTACACTTCATGGATTGCTCGATCTACTTGGATCGAATCAACAAATTGCTTTCGCATCCATCCCAAAGCTTCCGCCAACTCATTTTCATCGTTCAAATCCATCTACACATAACAAAACGGAGTAGTTGAAGTTCAAGCTCGATTTGAATATGGAGTTTGTCCTTGAACGCATCATTGAAGTAGTTGTGTAGTCTTTCAGTTGGGTAAAATTTTTGGTGGTAAGTATGAAACTACAACTATCAATGAAACATAGTTGGATAAAATCTTGAAGTCATATTGAATGTGCTTATATACGAAACTATTGAGTTTTTATTGGGTGAAAATCAACTCAATGATGCTACACTCGATTGGAACGAAAAAAAACCCAAACAACTCAGCTTATGTAACACCCCAAATCCGCGGGACTCGGGATGCTACGGGTTGGGACCTCACAATGGGTCCCGACCCTTAACTTGACAACAATTTCACCGGATCTTTCAACATGGCACAAATAAAGGCAAAAACAAAATTCCTTTTAATGCAAATGATAAGAAACCCGAAGGAAACAACAAAAGACTTCAGCCGAAAACAACTACAAAGACCAACACCATACACGCGGCATACAATAATACAATATACAAAACTCCAAACGTGACTCCAAACAAAACCCTTCCTAAAATGTACGGGCCCCGGCTGCCCACCCTTCCGGATCTCTCAGAGCATGCCTAACCTGCAAGGCAAACTACAACATTCGGTATAAAACCGTTAGCTCACATTCGAAGCATTAGAATTAAAGGGAAAGGCACAAACACAATTAATTCAACATAGTCACACAACATACTCAAAGCACACAAATCCGGTTTATTATCTTTATTTATTAAGTCATATCCCGTTCTAGTTCAACTTCTTTTGTGACACGAGAATCCTCCGAAACTCGTCTCGGTTCCTTCTTCCGGCAATGGAACGGTCGGATGCCTCTGACCGTCTAACTAGCACGGGCCAGTCGCCGAGATCCCCCTAGCTCTCACGGGGAGCCAGATAGTGATGTCACCGCCCGTTATCATACACTTGGGCCAAATAATATAAAGGTCGGTAATCCTATTTCCGGTTTAGTTGTTATAAACAGCAAAATAATAAACACACACACCACCCAACACACAATAATGCTAATATAAAGAATACGAGCTAAGTAAGTCCGGAGACTTACCTCGTCACCACACTCAACTCACAACACTCTCGCTTCCTTAAGGAGGAAACCCATAACCTGCTCACAAGAAGATAATTATATCAATAACTCGCTCAACTCAAGAAGTCTAAGACTTCTACACAAATGATCTACACGAGATCATTTGACTCACATTCTAGGACCGCATCCTAGAATCCCTCATGCTCACACCACACTCAACACAAGCTAGAAGTCCTTAGACTTCTAGACCCTAAGAGCTCTCTAAGCATAACCCACAACACATACTAGGATAAACATGTCTAGTCTCAACAATCTCAATGGCATCAACACTATGTTAGGATACACATATCCTAACCCATAATCTCAACAACCATAATCTAAATCCTCATAAGCTTACAAGATCAACCCAAACACTCAACGTCTTATAACAATCGACAATCCTCAAAACTCACCTAAAGTCCAAACCACTACTTGGTATTCTCACTAGGTTATGCTAGATCCAACCTAGCATGATACTAATACTAAACATAAGTAAATCGAGGGGAAAGAATACTCACACGACGTCAAAAGCCGGAAAACATCCTCCCACACGTCAAGCTTAATGGTGAAATCCACCTTCCGATGCATTGGGAATTGTTCTATCTCGGGTTCCCTCTTTCTCCATCAATCACATATCGTAATAACCGACACAACTTGGTCCTATGCTTGACAGGTGGTCCACCTTGATCTGTTGGGGTAACATCCTCCCACACGTGTAATGTTCCATCCATTGGTACAAGACAAACTTCTTTCACAGGATCCTTCATCTCTTGAACTCGAGAGACTTGCTCGAGTCTTCTAACTCTTGTAGCCTTATTTAAATATTCTTTTATCTTACTCTCATTCTTCCTCCTCGATGACATGATTGTAAAAAATCTTCTAAGGTTTTTCACTTATGTGCAGCCATAAAGGTCCAAACTGCATGACTTAACCGTGCTTCAAAACAGTTGATCTTATCTTCTTCGCTTTCCATGACATCCCAACATATGGAATGAGCTCTTCGTCTTCTACATAAGCTTTCACCATAGACATCCTTTCTTCAAGTAGGCATAGAAATTTGTACTTCATTTTCTTATGTAACGTCAAACCGACCGTAGAGGCTCTAACCTCAACCTTTCATGTACTCCTTGTAAACTTCAAAACCTCAGTCTTCTCTTACTCTGGTTGACCACCTTATGTACCTCTTGGTATCCATGAATAGCTTCACAACCGTACTTGTATACCTTCAGGCAAAATTCCTAACCATAATTACAAAAAGATCCACTCATTACTCCACCAAGCACTAGCATCGTAATTCCAATTTTGAAGCGTTGCCCTAATCTAGGTCATCTCTTTCACGCCATAGCCACCATGTCTCTTCCGTGTGAGTCTAGAAACTTGGCTTATCTCTTGCCCGCGGTAACATATCATCCATTTCATACCTTGCATCCTCTATATACTCTCATTTACGTACCACCTCCATGACACCTTACCTTCTTCTTGATTCACTACTTCCCTTTTACCGTGGTCAAACTTTAAAACATCTAATCCGTGTCGTTCTCCCATATGCCAATTTCATGACCTACAAAGGTAGGAGAAGGGCATCCCAACCCCTCTCTAAAAGGTCCGCTAGAGTTACTTGCTTGACTTCATTCAACATTATTTGATTTAAGACAAATGTTCTTCCGTTGACGTCCTTCCTTACCTTAGACATTGATCCATCGCGAATACTTTAACCTCTTGTTGTCGATTCTCTAAATGCCCCGAATCTTGTTTACTCATCCCCTTTACACTCACCAATAGACAACTCGCACACGTGCGTTCTTAGTTGTCACCGCTTAACTTGTAATTGACCTACTCCGAAGTCAACGACTTATTATCCTACTACTCTTCTCATGCTACCATTCTCATGAAAGCTACCCTCCTCGGGGTACTTTACCTTAAACCCCATTAGTTCTTTCCCCGTTCCATGCTTTCTTCCTCTTCCATAAGGTAACTATACTCTTTTAGGCCTCGCACGCCGTATAACTCATCTTTATAAGCTTAACCGCGCCTCGTGCTATCTTGTAAGTGTGTCTTTTCAAATCTCTAATGTTACTCGGAAACCGTTCGCGTTTCTCTTTGTTGTGATCTTACTTATTTCATAACTAAAATCTCCTTGGTGCGTTTCTCCTCTTCTCGGAATCACGTCTACTCACACTTCTTTCTTCTAAGCGTTTCTTAACGGTATCTTAAATCTTTCGCAAAAGTTCTAATCACTCTTCTCATCTTGACTCCAATTTTTTTAGGAGCGCCTAAGGAAACTTCCACATCTTAATGGAATACCACCTTTAACCTTGCTAGAATTTATTCCCCTCCTCAATTCGCATCTTTAGTTGTCCACGCGTCTTCTTGAAGAACTATAAGTTTGTTATCACTATTGGTTTCGTTGTCGTTTAATCATGGCTTCTTTATAACCACTTATACACCTTAACGTTGCTCTCTTTACTTGTATTGCTTCCATCTCGAATTCTCTTAAGTTGACTCAAAGTTCCCTTCTATTTGTTCGTCCTTGCCGCTAGTGTCCTCTTTATCATTAAGATGGTTTCTTTGACGTCCCCAAAAGGAGTCCGATGAATCGCCAGGGTGTTCGCCAGAATGTGATGCTCGACTCGGTACTTGAGCATACTCATCGTATATATACTATCCTAATCTCAAAAAGGCGTTTGTCCAAGGGCGATGATAGCTTCCTATCATCCTAACTATAAGGCAAACTACTACTAATATAATACTAGCATACCATATGTGTATGCATATATAATTATATATATAAGTCCTATGTTCACATTACTACTAATATATCACATCCGGAAATCCAATACAACAATACAAGTTCCAAACATGTACTATAATCCACATATATTCACTATATATATAAATCAAGTCATCATGCAACTACAATCCACAAATATTATACATACCCACATATCTACATATATATACAAATCCAATAAACTAAGCTGCCGAGATCCGCGGAAGAAGTGGTGGTCCGTACATTCTACCCCGACTCATGCATGTGATTTTGAAAACGAAAAGTCAAAACCCGTGTGGGTTCTGTTTATTCCTCATTCAGCCTTTAGAAGATTGCGAGTGCCATTGTTGTCAACCTAGGGCTCTGATACCACTTTTGTAACACCCCAAATCCGCGGGACTCGGGATGCTACGGGTTGGGACCTCACAATGGGTCCCGACCCTTAGCCTGACAACAATTTCACCGGATCTTTCAACATGGCACAAATAAAGGCAAAAACGAAATTCCTTTTAATGCAAATGATAAGAAACCCGAAGGAAACAACAAAAGACTTCAGCCGAAAACAACTACAAAGACCAACACCATACACGCGGCATACAATAATACAATATACAAAACTCCAAACGTGACTCCAAACAAAACCCTTCCTAAAATGTACGGGCCCCGGCTGCCCACCCTTCCGGATCTCTCAGAGCATGCCTAACCTGCAAGGCAAACTACAACATTCGGTATAAAACCGTTAGCTCACATTCGAAGCATTAGAATTAAAGGGAAAGGCACAAACACAATTAATTCAACATAGTCACACAACATACTCAAAGCACACAAATCCGGTTTATTATCTTTATTTATTAAGTCATATCCCGTTCTAGTTCAACTTCTTTTGTGACACGAGAATCCTCCGAAACTCGCCTCGGTCCCTTCTTCCGGCAATGGAACGGTCGGATGCCTCCGACCGTCTAACCAGCACGGGCCAGTCGCCGAGATCCCCCTAGCTCTCACGGGGAGCCAGACAGTGATGTCACCGCCCGTTATCATACACTTGGGCCAAATAATATATAGGTCGGTAATCCTATTTTCGGTTTAGTTGTTATAAACAGCAAAATAATAAACACACACACCACCCAACACACAATAATGCTAATACAAAGAATACGAGCTAAGTAAGTCCGGAGACTTACCTCGTCACCACACTCAACTCACAACACTCTCGCTTCCTTAAGGAGGAAACCCATAACCTGCTCACAAGAAGATAATTATATCAATAACTCGCTCAACTCAAGAAGTCTAAGACTTCTACACAAATGATCTACACGAGATCATTTGACTCACATTCTAGGACCGTATCCTAGAATCCCTCATGCTCACACCACACTCAACACAAGCTAGAAGTCCTTAGACTTCTAGACCCTAAGAGCTCTCTAAACATAACCCACAACACATACTAGGATAAACATGTCTAGTCTCAACAATCTCAATGGTATCAACACTATGTTAGGATACACATATCCTAACCCATAATCTCAACAACCATAATCTCAATCCTCATAAGCTTACAAGATCAACCCAAACACTCAACATCTTATAACAATCGACAATCCTCAAAATTCACCTAAAGTCCAAACCACTACTTGGTATTCTCACTAGGTTATGCTAGATCCAACCTAGCATGATACTAATACTAAACATAAGTAAATCGAGGGGAAAGAATACTCACACGACGTCAAAAGCCGGAAAACGATCAACGGATGTTGACTTGGACTCGTTCGGCCTTTATCGGGACGCTTCCGAACCTAAAACCGAAACTATACAAATTTAGCTCATATGCTAAATTTGAATGGAATATATACTATATATAAATCTAAGGAAAACTCGTTTTCAACGCTACGTTAAAATCTCGTAAATAATCCTCCCGGGGCACTTTTGATATTCTAGAAGCTTGGTCATAAAACCGAAATTAAACTTTGAGCCATAGCTCGGAATTAATCCTACAAGACATACGATGTAGTATATATATATATATATAAGAATATCCATGTAGTTAAATCCAAGTTTAAAAACCGTACATACATTTTCCGGGCAATTTATACGAGCATAGGAACTTGGTCATAACCCACAATTAAAATCTTTAGGGTCATAATCCAAATTTAATCCAACCAGGGCATAATTGATAATTTGTAAAACTGGGTCAATATATGTAATTAATTTTCTGCAGCGGGCATAAATGAAATAATCCATAAATATGGGTCAAAACTGTAATAACAAAGCATTGGGTATATTTTGTAATTATACCAAAATTGAGGGGCCAAATCGAATAACCCAAAAGGGTTTTCTCTCTCGCTGGAATAGGACGCAGGTTGGGGAAAGAGAGTTCACAAGGCGGCGGCTGGGCTCCGGTAAGGCTCCAGGCGAAGGTGAGGCAGCAAGGAGGGTTGCAGAGGTCGCCCGCAACCGGCGACAGTGGCCTCCTCCCGGCAACAGAGGAGAGCAGAGGAGAAGGCGGCAACTTTGGTGGGATCTGTCCAGCGTCGACGATAGGGCCCTCCCAGGCGCGGCGGTAGGAGTGAAAGGTGGCTCCCCAAGTTTCCAGCGAGGCTCGACAGGGCGTAGGAAGAGGCGGAGTGAGTGTGGGCCTGCACAGGGGCTCCGGCGGCGAGGAGCAACGCAGGGAAACTCTGACAGGGTGGCGAGGCTTCCTCCGACTTCGACAGGGCGGCAACACCTCATCTCCGGTGGTGTTTGGCGGCGCCAAAGGGTTGACAACCCCCCTGTTTTCTGGCGATAGATGTAGAAGGATTGCAATCTGATGGTGAAGAAGGAGAGGTAGAACGAGGAGATGCCTCGATTATTGGGGATATGGCCGCTGCTTCGTTTGAGAGGGGAAGGTAATGCCGAGATTGAGGGGAGTGTGAGCATGGAAGCAGAGGAGACGATGTTGAGCTGCTGCTTGCTCTTGGTGTGGACGAAGGAGTAGAGGAGAAGGTGATGGGTGAAGAGGTTCCAATCCAGAGGCAAAGAAGTGGTGCAGGAACAAAGGAAGGGAAGGTTGCGTGAGATGGAGATGGTGGCAGGGTAGGGCGGCAAGGCTAGCTCCTTGGGCAGCCTGCAGGACACGAGGTGACGGGACTCTCACAGTCTCACCTGCTGCGAAGGAAAGGGAGAAGGAGAGAAAAAGAAATAAAATAATAGAAAATGAAAAAGAGTAAATAGACTTGGTCAAAGCATTCGGAACAGGATTTTCGAATCGGAAATTTCCCGACTTTTTCGATAATAGTATACGGACTGTATATATGTATAAGTATATTTTAACATACTCGTAAAATTAAATTTACGATCTCAAAATACTCGCCAATATATTAAAGCTATAACAATAGAAATAAAATTTCGAAAAAAAATAAAAATCGAAAACGCAACCAATAAACGGGGCGTTACATCAGATCCCCCTAAAATAAGTTTCGTCCCGAAACTTGTTATACGTCGAACTTCTCGGTCCTAAGGCCGAGGTAAGGACTCTCTAACTAAGGGGACTTAAACCTTCACATCTATACTCAAAACCTACTCAAACTACGACCGCAAGATATATCAGGTCTCATAGCACATTCCCGCACAAGGTACAACTACAAATAACATCACACAAAGCAGAAATAACTTAAGGGAAGAACTAGGTCTAACCGTCGGTTCTATCAGTGCTACTAGCTCAGCGTAAAACTCAATCAACTATATTATCCTTTGTCTTTCAGTTAGCCTTCTCGGTTCCTCGTCTGCCACTAGATCATCATGACTGATAACATGTCTCGAGTCATGTATGTACTCTCTCGATTGATACACATGAAACACCGGGTGAACACCCTCTACTCTCCGCGTCTAGACCAACCGGTAAACCATTTTCCCTACTCGCGCTAAAATCTATAAAAGGTCCGGTATATTAGAAACTCAACTTCCCTCTTGAGTCCTTCTCAATGCAGCATTTCCACTATGTTTCTCTTTGATTGTCTCTAACAAAGAAGATCAAATCTTCCCATTTGCACAGTTGACTTTGGTTCTTGTCAACCCAAACTTTAATGTTTAGTTTCTTGAATTCTTGATGTAAGTCCCCAACAATGAAGGAAGTACTTTACCTCACACCGCTTCTACTAATGAGACCCGCATGCTATTAATTTAACATCGTTCTTCAATACTCAATCAAGACCTTGTCTTGAAGAATCACTTGTCCACTTCAAACTCATAATACCTCAAGGTAAATCAAAACAATTGCACCAATGAATCCCCTCTTAACTCTCAGCAGCTCTTTTGTCAATTCTTTGTCCTATTCAGTACTTCATTGTCATCCGGAGTAGGTTACCATAATTGGTGTTATATAACTTCTCTCTTCTTAAATCCGGTAAAGTTCTGCACATCCAAGAAAACTTGTAACCTCTTCCACATCTTTCGGGGTTTGCCATCCCGAGATAACTTGTCATACATCTCTCTTTTTCAAGAGTAGATCCACAGTATCTCATCTAGACATCAATAAACCCATATGGACTAACTATAACTCGTAGTGACTCTGATTGGTCCAAAATGCCGTACTTGCAATATCTTTGTCTCGAATTTTCAAACGGCGACAATCAAATCTTACTTAATCTTAGAAGAGACTACTGACCCTTGCAACTGATCGAGTAGATCTTCCATTCATTGTAAGGGATACTTGTCCTTCATTGTCATCTTGTTCCACTTATAGTAATCAATGTAAAAACGGAGATAACCATCTCTCTCCTTGCAAATTGGTGTCCTCTATAAAAGTTCAAAACAAGAATTCAAGATGTATCCCAACATGAACTTCAAATCAAGAATTCAAGATATACTTCTAATATGGACTTCAAATCAAGCTTAATGGTGAAATCCACCTTCCGATGCATTGGGAATTGTTCTATCTCGGGTTCCCTCTTTCTCCATCAATCACATATCGTAATAACCGACACAACTTGGTCCTATGCTTGACAGGTGGTCCACCTTGATCTGTTGGGGTAACATCCTCCCACACGTGTAATGTTCCATCCATTGGTACAAGACAAACTTCTTTCACAGGATCCTTCATCTCTTGAACTCGAGAGACTTGCTCGAGTCTTCTAACTCTTGTAGCCTTATTTAAATATTCTTTTATCTTACTCTCATTCTTCCTCCTCGATGACATGATTGTAAAAAATCTTCTAAGGTTTTTCACTTATGTGCAGCCATAAAGGTCCAAACTGCATGACTTAACCGTGCTTCAAAACAGTTGATCTTATCTTCTTCGCTTTCCATGACATCCCAACATATGGAATGAGCTCTTCGTCTTCTACATAAGCTTTCACCATAGACATCCTTTCTTCAAGTAGGCATAGAAATTTGTACTTCATTTTCTTATGTAACGTCAAACCGACCGTAGAGGCTCTAACCTCAACCTTTCATGTACTCCTTGTAAACTTCAAAACCTCAGTCTTCTCTTACTCTGGTTGACCACCTTATGTACCTCTTGGTATCCATGAATAGCTTCACAACCGTACTTGTATACCTTCAGGCAAAATTCCTAACCATAATTACAAAAAGATCCACTCATTACTCCACCAAGCACTAGCATCGTAATTCCAATTTTGAAGCGTTGCCCTAATCTAGGTCATCTCTTTCACGCCATAGCCACCATGTCTCTTCCGTGTGAGTCTAGAAACTTGGCTTATCTCTTGCCCGCGGTAACATATCATCCATTTCATACCTTGCATCCTCTATATACTCTCATTTACGTACCACCTCCATGACACCTTACCTTCTTCTTGATTCACTACTTCCCTTTTACCGTGGTCAAACTTTAAAACATATAATCCGTGTCGTTCTCCCATATGCCAATTTCATGACCTACAAAGGTAGGAGAAGGGCATCCCAACCCCTCTCTAAAAGGTCCGCTAGAGTTACTTGCTTGACTTCATTCAACATTATTTGATTTAAGACAAATGTTCTTCCGTTGACGTCCTTCCTTACCTTAGACATTGATCCATCGCAAATACTTTAACCTCTTGTTGTCGATTCTCTAAATGCCCCGAATCTTGTTTACTCATCCCCTTTACACTCACCAATAGACAACTCGCACACGTGCGTTCTTAGTTGTCACCGCTTAACTTGTAATTGACCTACTCCGAAGTCAACGACTTATTATCCTACTACTCTTCTCATGCTACCATTCTCATGAAAGCTACCCTCCTCGGGGTACTTTACCTTAAACCCCATTAGTTCTTTCCCCGTTCCATGCTTTCTTCCTCTTCCATAAGGTAACTATACTCTTTTAGGCCTCGCACGCCGTATAACTCATCTTTATAAGCTTAACCGCGCCTCGTGCTATCTTGTAAGTGTGTCTTCTCAAATCTCTAATGTTACTCGGAAACCGTTCGCGTTTCTCTTTGTTGTGATCTTACTTATTTCATAACTAAAATCTCCTTGGTGCGTTTCTCCTCTTCTCGGAATCACGTCTACTCACACTTCTTTCTTCTAAGCGTTTCTTAACGGTATCTTAAATCTTTCGCAAAAGTTCTAATCACTCTTCTCATCTTGACTCCAATTTTTTTAGGAGCGCCTAAGGAAACTTCCACATCTTAATGGAATACCACCTTTAACCTTGCTAGAATTTATTCCCCTCCTCCTCAATTCGCATCTTTAGTTGTCCACGCGTCTTCTTGAAGAACTATAAGTTCGTTATCACTATTGGTTTCGTTGTCGTTTAATCATGGCTTCTTTATAACCACTTATACACCTTAACGTTGCTCTCTTTACTTGTATTGCTTCCATCTCGAATTCTCTTAAGTTGACTCAAAGTTCCCTTCTATTTGTTCGTCCTTGCCGCTAGTGTCCTCTTTATCATTAAGATGGTTTCTTTGACGTCCCCAAAAGGAGTCCGATGAATCGCCAGGGTGTTCGCCAGAATGTGATGCTCGACTCGGTACTTGAGCATACTCATCGTATATATACTATCCTAATCTCAAAAAGGCGTTTGTCCAAGGGCGATGATAGCTTCCTATCATCCTAACTATAAGGCAAACTACTACTAATATAATACTAGCATACCATATGTGTATGCATATATAATTATATATATAAGTCCTATGTTCACATTACTACTAATATATCACATCCGGAAATCCAATACAACAATACAAGTTCCAAACATGTACTATAATCCACATATATTCACTATATATATAAATCAAGTCATCATGCAACTACAATCCACAAATATTATACATACCCACATATCTACATATATATACAAATCCAATAAACTAAGCTGCCGAGATCCGCGGAAGAAGTGGTGGTCCGTACATTCTACCCCGACTCATGCATGTGATTTTGAAAACGAAAAGTCAAAACCCGTGTGGGTTCTGTTTATTCCTCATTCAGCCTTTAGAAGATTGCGAGTGCCATTGTTGTCAACCTAGGGCTCTGATACCACTTTTGTAACACCCCAAATCCGCGGGACTCGGGATGCTACGGGTTGGGACCTCACAATGGGTCCCGACCCTTAGCCTGACAACAATTTCACCGGATCTTTCAACATGGCACAAATAAAGGCAAAAACGAAATTCCTTTTAATGCAAATGATAAGAAACCCGAAGGAAACAACAAAAGACTTCAGCCGAAAACAACTACAAAGACCAACACCATACACGCGGCATACAATAATACAATATACAAAACTCCAAACGTGACTCCAAACAAAACCCTTCCTAAAATGTACGGGCCCCGGCTGCCCACCCTTCCGGATCTCTCAGAGCATGCCTAACCTGCAAGGCAAACTACAACATTCGGTATAAAACCGTTAGCTCACATTCGAAACATTAGAATTAAAGGGAAAGGCACAAACACAATTAATTCAACATAGTCACACAACATACTCAAAGCACACAAATCCGGTTTATTATCTTTATTTATTAAGTCATATCCCGTTCTAGTTCAACTTCTTTTGTGACACGAGAATCCTCCGAAACTCGCCTCGGTCCCTTCTTCCGGCAATGGAACGGTCGGATGCCTCCGACCGTCTAACCAGCACGGGCCAGTCGCCGAGATCCCCCTAGCTCTCACGGGGAGCCAGACAGTGATGTCACCGCCCGTTATCATACACTTGGGCCAAATAATATATAGGTCGGTAATCCTATTTTCGGTTTAGTTGTTATAAACAGCAAAATAATAAACACACACACCACCCAACACACAATAATGCTAATACAAAGAATACGAGCTAAGTAAGTCCGGAGACTTACCTCGTCACCACACTCAACTCACAACACTCTCGCTTCCTTAAGGAGGAAACCCATAACCTGCTCACAAGAAGATAATTATATCAATAACTCGCTCAACTCAAGAAGTCTAAGACTTCTACACAAATGATCTACACGAGATCATTTGACTCACATTCTAGGACCGTATCCTAGAATCCCTCATGCTCACACCACACTCAACACAAGCTAGAAGTCCTTAGACTTCTAGACCCTAAGAGCTCTCTAAACATAACCCACAACACATACTAGGATAAACATGTCTAGTCTCAACAATCTCAATGGTATCAACACTATGTTAGGATACACATATCCTAACCCATAATCTCAACAACCATAATCTCAATCCTCATAAGCTTACAAGATCAACCCAAACACTCAACATCTTATAACAATCGACAATCCTCAAAATTCACCTAAAGTCCAAACCACTACTTGGTATTCTCACTAGGTTATGCTAGATCCAACCTAGCATGATACTAATACTAAACATAAGTAAATCGAGGGGAAAGAATACTCACACGACGTCAAAAGCCGGAAAACGATCAACGGATGTTGACTTGGACTCGTTCGGCCTTTATCGGGACGCTTCCGAACCTAAAACCGAAACTATACAAATTTAGCTCATATGCTAAATTTGAATGGAATATATACTATATATAAATCTAAGGAAAACTCGTTTTCAACGCTACGTTAAAATCTCGTAAATAATCCTCCCGGGGCACTTTTGATATTCTAGAAGCTTGGTCATAAAACCGAAATTAAACTTTGAGCCATAGCTCGGAATTAATCCTACAAGACATACGATGTAGTATATATATATATATATATAAGAATATCCATGTAGTTAAATCCAAGTTTAAAAACCGTACATACATTTTCCGGGCAATTTATACGAGCATAGGAACTTGGTCATAACCCACAATTAAAATCTTTAGGGTCATAATCCAAATTTAATCCAACCAGGGCATAATTGATAATTTGTAAAACTGGGTCAATATATGTAATTAATTTTCTGCAGCGGGCATAAATGAAATAATCCATAAATATGGGTCAAAACTGTAATAACAAAGCATTGGGTATATTTTGTAATTATACCAAAATTGAGGGGCCAAATCGAATAACCCAAAAGGGTTTTCTCTCTCGCTGGAATAGGACGCAGGTTGGGGAAAGAGAGTTCACAAGGCGGCGGCTGGGCTCCGGTAAGGCTCCAGGCGAAGGTGAGGCAGCAAGGAGGGTTGCAGAGGTCGCCCGCAACCGGCGACAGTGGCCTCCTCCCGGCAACAGAGGAGAGCAGAGGAGAAGGCGGCAACTTTGGTGGGATCTGTCCAGCGTCGACGATAGGGCCCTCCCAGGCGCGGCGGTAGGAGTGAAAGGTGGCTCCCCAAGTTTCCAGCGAGGCTCGACAGGGCGTAGGAAGAGGCGGAGTGAGTGTGGGCCTGCACAGGGGCTCCGGCGGCGAGGAGCAACGCAGGGAAACTCTGACAGGGTGGCGAGGCTTCCTCCGACTTCGACAGGGCGGCAACACCTCATCTCCGGTGGTGTTTGGCGGCGCCAAAGGGTTGACAACCCCCCTGTTTTCTGGCGATAGATGTAGAAGGATTGCAATCTGATGGTGAAGAAGGAGAGGTAGAACGAGGAGATGCCTCGATTATTGGGGATATGGCCGCTGCTTCGTTTGAGAGGGGAAGGTAATGCCGAGATTGAGGGGAGTGTGAGCATGGAAGCAGAGGAGACGATGTTGAGCTGCTGCTTGCTCTTGGTGTGGACGAAGGAGTAGAGGAGAAGGTGATGGGTGAAGAGGTTCCAATCCAGAGGCAAAGAAGTGGTGCAGGAACAAAGGAAGGGAAGGTTGCGTGAGATGGAGATGGTGGCAGGGTAGGGCGGCAAGGCTAGCTCCTTGGGCAGCCTGCAGGACACGAGGTGACGGGACTCTCACAGTCTCACCTGCTGCGAAGGAAAGGGAGAAGGAGAGAAAAAGAAATAAAATAATAGAAAATGAAAAAGAGTAAATAGACTTGGTCAAAGCATTCGGAACAGGATTTTCGAATCGGAAATTTTCCGACTTTTTCGATAATAGTATACGGACTGTATATATGTATAAGTATATTTTAACATACTCGTAAAATTAAATTTACGATCTCAAAATACTCGCCAATATATTAAAGCTATAACAATAGAAATAAAATTTTGAAAAAAAATAAAAATCGAAAACGCAACCAATAAACGGGGCGTTACAGCTTATGATACCATTCTTATCATAGAGCCGGTTGGTTGGTAGTAGTTAAAAGATAATAAGCAATCTATGAGTATTAAATTTATCAAATTTCTTCAATCAAATAGTGTTAACTTATTGATTTATGGGGTAGTTTATCATTTTTCTTCAACTAGCCGAACAATCTTACGTAATTGATGCTAATGAAAAGTCATTTTGAATTCTTTTTTGCCAAAATCTGAAATTGATGGAGTTTTGTATGAGTTAGTGAATGTACATATAAAGTGAGGATATTTTGAGCCCAAGATATAAAATCGATGAAATATTTTTTATTTTTATTTTTTATTGATTTTATGATGAAATTTAACTGAGATTATGCCTTATGCTTGAGTCTAACACACACGAACCATTTGTATCAAGACTTTGACAATACATATTTTAACGGGAATATAAAAAAAAAAAAAAAGCCACCAAAAGGCGTTGTTTAAGCAACCAAGCTGGAGGAGGGATTTGAAATTCAAAAACCTTCTCATTGTGCTCTGGCTACAGGGCACCAGGCAACTGCGCAAACCTAAAAGAGACTACTTTTCAGCTTTTGATCTCTATCATTTTTCTCCAATATCCAATTTCTTTCTAACATCCACTGTGTATTTGCAATCGCTGTAAAGATTTTCTTCCGTTGACTGCTGCTGTGAACAAGTCAGCAAATGGCGATTGAAGCTTTCTCCAATTCCTACGAAGAAGCTCGTCTTCGCCGACTAGAAGACAACAAGAAGCGCTTTGAGGTTTTTCTCTTCCCTATTATTACACTTCTCAGCTTCACAAACTCTATGTGTTTTAACATAGTTACTGCGCATTGCAGGACTTGGGAATTTCGAAGATTTCTAAGAGTCTTTTGGAGTTGAAGCCCGTAAACTCACCTCTTTCCCAGGTAAATGTCCTCGACATCTCTTTCCTTTTTTATTTGGTTATTCGCCGCTGCACTTTGTTTCTTTTTTCTACCTGCAGCGTGGCCCTAGAAAGCAAAGATCATATGATGTTTACGCTACGGAGCCAAGGCGCTCATCTCGAGCTAGGAATCCAGTTGCTTCTTACCGTGACGATGTAACTGTAAGTGAAAACTGTGAAGTTGTGTGATTATTTGAGATAAAGAGAGAGGAAATGACTGTAATTGGCTACAAAGGTGTCAATTTTACTTGCTATAGTGCTGTTGGGTCATCCCTGATTACAAACATGGTTCAGGTTTTAATTCTTAATCTGTGCCATTTCTGCTGCTGGATTTGATTATATAGATTCAACTATCAGGATAGTTTGTCCTCATTTTTTTAAATCCAAACTTAGGCCCATTTTGCTTCTAACTCCGGAAACAGAATGAAATCGGATCTAGTCCATATGGATACTTGTTGGTGAAATTTTTTGGAATTGGTTTAAAGTAATTGCAGTATAATTTGATTAGTTTTGATACCCTGTAGCGAAACAAAATGGGGAAAAGATTCAAATAAATTTCATGAACAATGTATACCTATGGACTAGATTCATTTTCGTTTCCCGGGTTATAAGCAAACGGGCCTTAATATCAATATACCATATTTAGGTATTGCCCTATAGGATATCAAGCTGATGTATCTTCAAATTGGATATCAAGCTGATGTATCTTGAAATATTTGCAATAAGACAAGGTCTAGAATTTGATATCTGGAGATAACAAACACCACATGGCTGATACCTAAACTGTAAAGGAACCTGTAGAGTTGACTAGAAGTGTCAATGTTTAACTTTTAACAATGTAATATACCAGTCTTCAATTATGCACTGTTGTACAATTAATCACTTGTGGATCACTTCTGGCTTTACTTTGAAGGATGGTGTCGCCTTTCCTTCTTTCCGAAAGAGAAGAAACAATGGGGGATCATGGGCAAGGTAACAGTTCAGCTCATGTGTTGAGTTATTTTCCCAAAATGAGCTATTCTCTAACCCTTATTGGAAGTTCAGCTATCTCGCCAGGCCGTTAGAAGAAGTTAAAACTGCTTCATATGAAGAAAGGGCTGGAGCAATTCAAGTTGCTGAAAAACTCCAAGAGAACTTGCAATCAACCCATCCCACATTTATTAAATCAATGGTCCGGTCTCATGTATATAGTTGCTTCTGGCTGGTAATGGACAATGATCATACATGGAAATGATTATCATTTTCAGCCTAAAAGAAAGCGTAGTTGTATCTTATGATCTTATCTGATCTTGCTTGGATTTGTAATAGGGTTTGCCTAGGGCTTTCTGCTCAAAATATCTCCCCAAAACAGATCAGAATATGGTATTAGAGGACGAAGATGGGAATGAGTGTGATGCTACTTATTTAGCACAGAGAACTGGGCTGAGCGGTGGATGGAGAGGTTTTGCATTAGAACGCAAATTAGATGATGGCGATGCTTTGGTTTTCGAATTGATTGAGCCAGCAAGGTTTAAGGTAAAATGATTGAAACTGAGTTACTAGTCACTATTGCAGGTTGAATACTGTAAGTTTATTACTATTTTGCAGATCCATATTGTGAGGGCTGGCTATGAACAAGCTGGGGACGCGGAGGAAGAGGACCCCTTCGCGTCCCCAGGGTACGTTGAAGAACACGAAAATGACAAGCCGAAAAGACAAAAGAAAGGAGGACCACAACAAAGTGTGAAAGTCCATGAAGAAAGTAAGAAGGCAAAAAAGATGAAGAAAACACCAGCAAACAAGGGAAAAGGAGAAGTGAGCAAGAACAACTCTAGTGATGGAAGCAATGGTGGGGAATTGAACTCAAAAAGATTGAGACGAAGCACCAGATCATCAACTAAGTCTAGCAACAAGTAGTTTATGGCTTTGCTCCGATAATGCTCCTGACAAAGAATTAGAGAAAACTGTTTGAAGCATTGGCTAAAGGTCTGAAACTGCGTATGGGGTTAAAAAATTTTGTGCATATGGG
Source organism: Fagopyrum homotropicum (assembly GCA_033239125.1). NCBI lineage: Eukaryota > Viridiplantae > Streptophyta > Magnoliopsida > Caryophyllales > Polygonaceae > Fagopyrum > Fagopyrum homotropicum. The sequence goes on along the minus strand of BSWB01000007.1, from coordinate 94,633,222 downwards.
TGCCTTTCGTGCTTAAAAAAAATCTCTAGCGAGTAGGTTAACTTCAGAGTTGGGCCATTAACTTTGAACGGTCTTGTATATCGAGAACTCGTTGAATCTGGGTCAGGTGCTTCCGAAGATGATAACACCAAAAAGTATCACATTATTGACTGGGCGTTTTGATCATCGACTGACGACTGATGATTAATGATTCCTAAGGTATTGTAAGAAGTTAGCATTTCCATGGAATTGTACCAAAGGATCCTTAAATTCTTATATTTAATTTCATAAACATATTCCCCCCAACTAAGGGCAACATCAAGTAAAGGGTTAATGTCCGGATGCACCGTGTTTTCTGCCAATATCTCTATGAAAACGCAAAACATCTATTTTTAAATGTTTGTATACAATTGATAATATGATTTATAGCAATACTAAAAATTTTCTACCGGACCTTGATATCAACCACTATATGACGAAGGATGTGGTGGTCAAGCTTTTCAAGAAATTCAATCTTATTCAAATAGGGTATTTTGGTGTTCTCCGCGGGATCATTTTCTCTCTCCCAAATCATGTTTTGGTAAAATGTTGGCAGAAAAAGGTAAAACCTAAACGCAAAGGAAACCAATGCCAAAAGAAAAATATCAATTGGATAAAACTAGTCGAGGGCAAGTTCAAATTGAAATTTGACGGATCTACACTAAGAAATGAACAAAGCTCTTTCGGCTTCATTCTAAGAGACCGTAAGACAACGCCTATGGCCTTTGACGATGGCCTATATGACAATATCTCAGTCATACTAATTGAAATCTATGTTCTTAGAAGTGAAATTATGAAAGTTATACAACTCAGACTCAAGAGACTAGAAATTGATGTGATAACCTCACTACAATTAACCTGATTAATCATACATTGAAACCCCCTGAAGAAATTGAGTTAATTATGTCTAACATCATTTAACTAGTGCCTGTGTATGCCAACAAACTCGTCATTGCCCATTCAAACCTTGTGGTTACACATCTACCTCGCGAAATGTAAACTCACAATCGAAAGGATGTCATATATTAGTGCACTTCCAAAAATGACCTCCCCTAAACACCTTTCATTTCATGTCAAAAAATTTGTGTTGCTGACCGACTGACCAATCTGGGAATATCGAACCCCAACACCAATTTTTCTGATGATCCCGAATTTCGTGTTCTCATCCGCAAGGTGTTTAGTTCAACCTAAACACCTTTCATTCAAACCTTGGTTCCTTGAACCTCTAGTCCACACCATTATGCTCACACAAACTTTCACCGTGAGAGCTTTATATAGGGCTCGTTTGGTACTAGTTGTCTCAAACCTTCCATCTACTCGCTCCACCGAGTTCGCAGTGAAGTAAGCCTCCGCCGGCATCAACTTTCAATCTTGTCAAGCTCGCTGTTGCCGCTTCCACCAGCACTAGTGTCACGATCCTTCCGTCATTGTCATACGAGTGCCAAGTCTTGTCACGGTCGGTCAATCCCACGCCATCTTGCTTCCGCCAATATAATCACGGATTTAAAACCTCAATTCTATCCGTTCGTAAATCAAGTGAAGGATAGTGTCTCTTTCAGGTCTTGATAGACTCTTGACACGCATACAACACCCCTTCAGAGTCAAGGTCAAATCACCATCGTCAACAAAGTAGTTTAACTATAAACATTCGAAGATAGGCCAACCCGAAAACAAAGCTACTTGTTCCCCTCGATAACTAGTATTAAGGGTTGCTATTGTTTGACTATTGCCATCAATTCAAACTAATTAATTTGAGAAATGGTTGGAATGTGAGAGAGGCAAAGAGTATGCAAATTAGAGCAACGGAGTTTATCTCTTTCACTAATGTCTGACTAAACATGGGTTTCGAGGGAGAAACAAATTATGTAAAGACGAGAGTATCAAAGTTAAGAGTTCGTTTCCCCGTAACGCTAAATGGTCAAACAAAAAGATATTGTCATGATCCCGATGCACTCGAGTCATGATCATCATGAAGTCGGATGCTGAAACTTACAGATCAAAGCTATTCCAACCCTCACACCGATCTAACTGTGGTTTTAGGTCAATTTCACGAGTAGGAGAGAAGCTAACCATCTAACTACAATGAATGAAAGCTATTACACAGGAAGGCGATATGTATATGTACAGTATAGGTTCTTCAATGTTAATGAGCATGCTTGCATTGACAGCTGACCCAAAGGTTTCTCTTCATGACTCTCCTCCTTGGATCTTCCATACTGCCTCAAAACTCAAAACCATCATTCCTTGAATGGTGAAATGTTTCACTTGTATAGAAGGGGTATCACATTATATCATAACATCTCTTTGAGGCCTAATTCATCCTCCATATCGTCATCTTCCTCAAAGAGCTTTAAGAACCGGGCTTGCTCTTGCTGCCTTTTCTTCTTCTGCCAATACTTGAAAGCTGCCACAGAGACAATGACCACAACCATTACAGAAGCAAATGTAATCAAGATAGGGGCCACATAGTGCTTCTTTCGTCTCTCTGATTCCTCTGCGTCGGGAGAATCTGAAAACACGAGGTCAGTGAAACACAGTGACAATTCATCAAAAACCCTTTATCTTGATGGAGACTTTGAATAAAGGGAATGACTGAATTAAATTAAATTATGGGGTTTTGACGGAATCAAGGGGCTCAAATCTTTTTCCCAACCTTCCCTTTTTTAAAGTCTAATTTCCAACCCTAGTGAGCTTAACATTCACTTCCTCTTATCCATTTCACCAGAATGCGTTTATTTCAAACAATGCATCACATATCTGTGAGAGTTAAACAAATGCACACGTGACAAGACCATAGGCCGACTTCTAGGTGACAGGGATTAGGCAGGGGCTAGAATTTGTAAACTATTTTGCACAGTTCTAGATAATCACCTTTGAGGGATGAACATTCTTCACAGAGAAATGTTGCACGGAATTCCTTCTCTTTGAACCGGGTATAATTCCCATGCACATCAGAAAAATCGGAAGAACACAACTCCCACTCGTCATAGGTATAGTCAGACATAACAAAGTCCTCATAGATCCCACATCTCTTGCACTTTTTTGTCAAAAGTTCAGTTAAAGGCTGAAACAGAAAGATCATGATTGTTTAGGCTTTAGAACTTCTACAAATCCACCCTCTGGGATTGAACATAATACAAAACAAATCATGCGAACAAATAACACAAGGTTAAGTAAGCATTTTGCTGAACAAAAACCAACACTTCAGTCCAAAACATCTATTGCAAAAAGTTATAAGAAGATACATACCTAATAAAAAAGCTAACATCTTGTTAGGATTTAACTTCTCATTGAATTCATCCTTGTGCATAAAATTTATGTAAAGGGCAATCAACTCAGCTGGGAGAACAACAAAGGATCTACAATCAGGTCTTAAGGGGCTGTGAGAGGAGTTGCTAAGGTCCCGGTGTTGGTGATCCAGCAATTAGAATTTAGTATTTACTATTTAGTATTAAACAAGAAGACTAGTGTCTAGTTGATTATGATGTGTATATTCATGTAGAAATTTAAGTCTTCTGTTGATTTCCTGCATGAATAGTATGTTAGCTACGGGATCAATTTCCTCAATTTCTTCATAGGAATAGTCAGACATAACAAAGTCCTCATAGATCCCACATCTCTAGCACTTTTTTGTCAAAAGTTCAGTTAAAGGCTGAAACAGAAAGATCATGATAGTTTAGGCTTTAGAACTTCTATAAATCCACCCTCTGGGATTGAACATAATACAAAACACATCATGCCAACAAATAACACAAGGTTAAGTAAGCAGTTTGCTGAGCAACACTTCAGTCCAACATCTATTGCAAAACGTTATAAGAAGATAGTAGATACATACCTAATAAAAAATCTAACACCTTGTTAGGATTTAACTTCTCATATAATTCATCCTTGTGCAGAAAATTATGTAAAGAACAATCAACTCAGAGCTGGGAGAACAATAAAGGATCTACAATCAGGTCTTAAGGGGCTGTGAGAGGAGTTGTTAAGGTCCCGATGTAGGTGATCCAGCAATTAGCATTGAGTACTAGTGTCTAGTTGATTATGGTGTGTATATTCATGTAGAAATTGAAGTCTTCTGTTGATTTCCTGCATAAATAGTATGTTAGCTACAGAATTAATTTCCTCAATCTATCACATTCCTTCGTACTCTCTATATGTTTGGGGAAAATATAAATAATCTTGCCTTTATAGAAACTGCTTAGTTTCCTGTTAAAGTTGTCTAAAGTAATAAAAATGATTTCCTTCCAAAACACCCAATTTCCACAACATGTTGCGTGCTTTAGGCTTCACATTAACCTTGCTCTAAATGCTGCAAACCCAAGTCACTAATTTTACTAATTTTAATTTATGATGTTAACTTTCCCCATTTTCTAGTTATTTCTTCAATTTTTCTTATTCCTGCTTCCTAGTTTCAGGGCACTTCCCCTTATCCATTCCTCCACTTCCCTGTATTGTTTTCCATGACAACTTTTTTTCTTATGTTGTTTTAAGAATCAGCTATTTCATTTCGTATGATGTTAGAATCCTTTAGAAGTGAGAATCTCACTCCTAGGACTGTTGCAAGAATCTCCCAAAACTCAGCATTTGTGCTAAAGAATCTCTAAAACACAAGAAATTTGAGCAATTCTCAGCTTTGTATATAATTCAATATTCAAGTCTGCCCTATTAAAAATCTCCTTTTATAATAGGAAAACAAAGTTACTAACTCTCCTACTAACTCTATACTTAATTCTAATAAATCAGCAACTAAACAATTAATGCAAAACATGGTGGGAGTGGAGAAAATAAGGAAGTTCAAGAAAAGAACCGAAAAAGGGAATATTAATAATTATTTGACCTACGTAATTTGTCTGTAGTTAGAATGTTAGATTCGTATCAATGGATCTTCATCGGAAAATCGCCTTGACCTCAATGCGACAGCTTAAGTACCTTCTACCTATCTTATGTGATCGCACACATGTAGCTTCCCATGGTTCACCTATGCCTTGCCCGATTGCTGGCATTTCTGGCTCATTTTGACATCAAGCAATTTAAAGGTGAAAGTTTGATCCTGTGGGTCATCAAGGCTCGTGGGGAGACCAGTGACGAGGGATAGGATAGAGCTGGATTTTGGAGATAATGGATTAATGGGTGATTCACCTTTTCCGATTTGTCTTCAAACTCCAAGGTACCGGGACCGGTGAACACAGGTGTAGTGTAGTAGATGAATTTTCTTCCGAAGAAGATGAAGGCACTTTGGGACCCAACCTCACAAAGGAGGTTGGACTGGGTGGTGGCATGAAGGTAAGGTGGAAAGGTGTGGTGGCAATGGAGTGAAGGATAGCTAGCAGTCACCATTGTTAGAATCCAATAGAAGCAAGAACCTCAATCCTAGTACTGCGTCGCAAGAACCTTGCAAAACGCAGGATCGGTGCTAAAGAATCTCTAACGCATATACTTTGAGGAAGTCAGCTTTGGTATTCAATATTTAAGGTCTTCCTATAACTCTCATAATATTTATTTAAAAACTTAATTTCAATAAATCAGCAACGAAACTAAGTAATGGAAAACATGAGGTAGTGGACAAAATGAGGAGTTGAAGAAAATAACTGAGTAAGGAGTAATAGAAATGATTATTCAAATTTATCATAATCTGTAGTTGGGTGCTATCATATCATAAGAGGAGCAACTCTAGGCTCAATTACAGTCCAGATATACTATTTGAAAGGTATAATCAAACAGCCTATTCTTATCTTGTTCTGCTTGAATAATTAGAACAACCCAAGAAAGTGTAAGGTGGGAAAACTGAAAAGGGAGAAAGGCTAGACACTATAAAAACACTGAAATCTCAAGTTCATAGATAATAAAACAGCCTATACATCGGGCATGAAACACTTGTCTAAACCAGAAACAATGTTTCAGTACAAACCTGCCAAGATTCTTCTCCTTTAAAGCTGTATAGAACATTGGCTTTTTGCACATCGGGCAAGGATGTCCTGTTCTCGCCGCCACATTGAAAATAAATTGCAGGTTTTCTCTGTATCCACTGATGGGTGTTATATATTTCAATTGACTTCAGCGTGACAACTGCTGATACAATGAATTCTGACAGAGATATGAAATACATTACTTGATAGAAAATAAACTGAGTAAGCTCCCTGAATATTTTTTTCTGGCACAAAGATTTGCAACTTGTGTAAGAACGCAAAATAAGCAAATTTACATAATTGGACTAGTTATGCAACATGTTCTTCCGATCTTAATCCGGCAATGTAATAACTCTACTCACTGTAGTCTTAGTTTCGGGGGAGGACGAGGGTAAAGCAACATAGGATCACGTCTACGGATATGCGTAATTTAAGACGAAAGCAATATTAATCTTGCATGAACAAAGATGTCAACCAACAAACAATTGCAAAGAAATTGATCAGAGAAAAGGCCAAAATAACTCCAAATCAAACTTACTTATTAGCATATGGAGCATAAAGCATAACGAATAATGATCCACTACAGAAACCATACCGTGTAAGGAAACATATTAACATAAACCAAAATTCAAACCTCGTACAATCATACCTGGAAAGAGGCTGAAAAACATCAGACCAATTGCAAGAACCCTAGAAATCATGGAGCCTCGGTTTCGCATAGCGAACAAATAAAATTGAAGCTATGAACTAAAGGGCTTGTATGAAGTAGTAAGAAGATCGAACACAGGATAGATCTAGTAGAACGAGGAACACGCGAAGAAAGAGGGATGACGATTGGTTTAATTGGAAGACAAACTGAATGGGGATCAGAAAAGGCGCAGGGGAGATGAGAAGACGACTTGAGATTTAGCTAACCAGGTCGAGTTCATCTATACGCAATTTTGACTCTTTTTAATCTGATATCCCCTTTGATGTTCATGAGCACAAAATAGTTAATGTTCTGAACGATCCTTCAAATTGGAAGAAAATAAATATTCGCTCAACTGACGCGAACTAAATATTCGCATCATATAATCTCCTTTTATTTAGGGCCCGGTTGTTATATTTTACGGGAATCATTTAGATTCTTTTTACGGGATTCTTGAGAATGACAAAAATGGTATCGTTTGGTATGAGTTGAAACTTCGGGATTGTATTCTTTTACGAGATTCTTTTGACTAAAAAATCCCGTAAAAATAATCTTGATTGTTGGAGAGTTCTTCTTTCTTCTCTCAACTCCTCATCCCGGTTGGTTCTATGATCTCGTCAACATCCAATCCTTCCCACCGACCACGAAATGGGAAGCGATAATTCAGGCCCTATGTCGCCGCCACCACAGCGTTGCACTGAATTCTCATTTGCGCCATCTCTTTTTGCAAAGCCCTAAAGCTGATCCTAACAGGTGAACTCCGATTTGCATTATATCTTAGTTTCTCCTCATTTTGATGAATCTGAATTTGCATGTTCATTATCCAATTGACGCATCTTTACCATAATTATGCTTGAAAATTGATTATTTTATCATAACTTGTTATTATGCTAGTTTTAGGAAATGAGGCTAGTGCATATTTTAGAATCTTGCGATAATTGATGGTAAAATGTGGTGAACTTGTATGTGTTTGCAGGTTCTCATTTTACTCAATGCAATTGAACAAGAATAGCAAAATGGGTTAATTGATAGTTTGCTTTTTTGATTTCTTTCACTTATAAACCCTAACCCCTGATTTCTCATTCTCCCGTTGCAGAAGCTGTTCATCTAGCCCTTGTTTAGTTGTTTGTTCAATCATGTATATTCATGTGTTATAGCTATTTTCTCCTGTGTGTTTACTTTGTCGTAATAATATCCATCATCTAGTGGCTTGGTATAGCATAAAATTGAATGCCTCAGCTGGTGTTGGTTTCTCAGGAACCGAAAATTTTTTGTCAATGATGCTGTCATGAAATACACAGAGTAGCTTCCTCCATTGATTGACTTGCTAAGGGCCAACTGTTGATTTGTAGAAACCCATGTTTTTATTGATTGGGTTCATACCTTGCAGTGGATGCCACTATTGTCATAGCCACTAGAAAATGCTTGTGATGGAGTGAAAATTGGATGTCAGAATACGCACACTCAAAAGTTCTCTTGGGTCTTAATGCACAATAGGAAGAAAAATCGATGGAGAAAGCAGTAAATACCTTGCTTCAAGTCTCAACTGATTGAAGGCTTGGCTCTATTTTGCCTGTTTTTATAGCTCATGTTATTGTTTAAAGACTTTTCGCTTCTTGGTTACTATTTGTAGTATACATTTCATCAATTGATCTTGAGGGATATTATCGTAATCTTTCCGTAAACAATCTCTCTCAACAATCTAATATCAAACACTCAATCTAGGCAAAAAAGAATCTCACACAATCTCCATCTCCAACAATCCCCAACAATCTCAAGAATACCCATCCCGAAAAATCTAAAATAAGAATACCCATACAATGCCAAACAGGGCCTTAATCTAAATAAATGTCCTCTCACCTAATACCAAACACACTCTATCATAACAAGAGTGCCTAAACTCACATGATATAGGGTGTGTTTAGTTATAGTTTTTGTTATAGTACCCTATTCGTGGTTGTTATTGTTGTTCTAATTGTGCTTGTGGTTGCAGTTTATTTTGAGTTTATTTGACGGTTAGTTTATTTAGAAAATTTGGTTATATGTGTTTAGTTAGAGATTTTTTAATTAGATATGAAATATGAAAATGACAACATTGCCCTCAGAATAATCACGTGAGAGGCACAAAGGAATAAGAAGAAGAATAGCTAGGCAACCAACGGCAGTAGAGAAATCGAAGGAAATTTCTCTCTTCTGTCGTTCTTTGGAGAGAGTCCTCACCCTCGACCCAACAGGAAATCGAAGAAAGGAGAGGGCAAAAAGCGAAGGCACTCCGTCAAACGATTCCGCGAGAAGAAGGAGAAGATACACGTGAGGTGTGTGTCGATCTTTTCCCCTTATTATTTCTTGAACCAACAGCCTTCATCCCAGGGTTTGTAGAAAATATAGAGATGGATAGGGTGTCTTCTTGAACTTTCTTCTGCCTTTGTTGGATAGTTTCTTGAATCTGTTGGTATGTAGGACCCTAGGCTGATATTTGGAAACCCAAACAATATGTCTGTTATGTAATGTTCCTTTACATGTTTACATTCATTTCTATATTTGACTGATGTGTATAGACTATGCAGAACCTATAATCGTTGATTTGTTAGCGTATTTTTGTTGTTCATATTTTATCAATTGTTAAATGTTGAATATTCATTTTAGTCTATCAAGTGTTTCAGTTTGTAATCATGGCTGAGAATGTTGGTGAGAATATTGGTAGCTCGGGAGCTAAGGACAAAGATAAGTCATTTGTATGGACATATGCTCTAACTAGAACTCTTCTAGAAATGCTCATTGAATACCAAAGGCAGAATGGGAAGAATGGATTTAGTTAGTTTCAGTTGACAGAGACATTTGAGCAGAAAACCAACATGAAGTGCAAAAAAATAAATGTTGAAGAATAAGTACAATAACATGAGAGGATCATGAAAACTTTGGACATCCTTAAAGCATGGTGAAATAGGATTAGGTTGGGATCCTCAAAAATAATGTATTGATGCGACTTCATAGTAGTGGACACAAAAGTTGCAGGTATGATGAACAAAAAATAATCATCATTTACATTGTGAAATCATGTTGAAGCTTACCCTTGCCCGCGCCCGCGGTTTAGCATCACAAAACTTTACTCCGGGTGTTTAGCCCATCTTTATGGCCTTAAAGGTGGTTGTTTACACAACCTCTTTACTTCTATTTACTGCATTTTCTAGTATAAATAGAGCCCTAGACTAATTGCTAGAACCATCCCCATTTTTCCACAAAAGCTCTATTTGTTTAGGTGCCATTTGTATGGAGTTCTAAACTTCCTTGCCACATTGGGTTGATTGAAGTTGTATACAATTTGGTTGTAAGTCTTTTTGATAGAAGGTTATATTCAATATCGATTTGTGTTATGTTCTTTCCTCTTTAACTTATGTTTGCATGTTTATTCTCACTTAGCTTGATCACCTAAGTTGTACAATTGCATGCAAAAGGCTAGGGTTATTCGATTCCGGGTTCAGGTCCTTAATCTAGTAGCAAACTCCTAGGTTATAACGGGTTGTTATTATCTAAGGGGAAAAGAACATAACTACATAATAAGATTAACAGGTTGTTTATCTTTTATGTATCTCTTTATTTTTATTTGAATGCTAATTTGTGGTTTGATCTTGTAGGTTTACGGATCGATCTTATAGGCGAGATTTTCCAAGTTGTATACATGCAAAAATCTATTTAGCCAACAACATGCATCTTAACAATCAAACTCAACAAGCATACATCCATGGCTTCCATAGCAAGAATATGAAATGAAGAGAGATAAGACAAGTAGAATAAGAAAACAAGCTGAATAAATGTTAAGAAGGACTTACAACCCTTCAAAAGAAGGTTCAATTCGTTCCTCACAATTTTTGCAAATGTCCTCAACAAAACTCACTCAAAATCCACTCAAAAACTAGCAAAACTCTAAGACTATTGTTCTTCTTCTTCTTCTTCTTCGTCTTCTTCTTCTCCAAATGAGAGTGTCCTTACTCCCTCCCAAGAGTATCATCCAATGGAATGTTGTTGAATGAGAGAATGTGGGAGAGGGTGTGTGGTGAGGTTCCCCTTTAGAATCAGCCTGCAAGACTACTTATAGCCTCCACCAAGAGCAAGAGTTGGTTATGGAGATCGTGGGACAGCTGTCCCAGCTGTCCAGAGGGAATCACGGTCCAATTCCACGGCCGTGGAAGTGCTAGTGACCGTGGTTTTGGTGTTTTAGCCCTCTTTTGATCGTTGAGCCATGAGTTGGTGCAAGGCATGCACCAACATGGTCCTATGTGTTCTTCTTAGCTCCTAGCTTGCTTCTTAATGAATCCGGAAATGTGTCATCGCGAGGAATGATCCTCGAATGTATCGATTAAGCTCCAAAAGTTCCCCAAAATACCTACAAAACCGACAATAGTGCGTGTAGACGTCTATCTCGACAATATGCATGAATTGATCGTAAACGTCATGAACTAATGCCAAACTATGCATGAATAGCGGGAAAAACTATCTAAATGGATGCCTAAACTAACGTCATAAATCGTGTTATCAAACATCAAGGAAGTGCGTAGCTTTCTTGGCATAGCGGGTTATTACAAACGCTTTGTGGAGGGATTTTCTATGATTGCCCGTCCACTGACGAGTCTTTTGAGAAAGACTACCAGGTTTGTATGGACCGACCAGTGTGCCCAGAGTTTTGAGGAGTTGAAGAGACGTTTGACTTCTGCTCCTGTCCTGGCACAACTAGAGGGTTCTGATGACTTCGTGGTCTACGGTGATACATCCAAGCTAGGCTTGGGATGTGTACTGATACAGAGAGGCAGAGTGATTGCATATACGTCTCGATAGTTGAAGACGTATGAGGAGAACTACCCGACTCATGATCTGGAGTTGGCAGCGGTAGTTCATGCTTTGAAGATCTGGAGACATTACCTGTATGGTGCGACATGTCAGATCTTCACAAACCATAAGAGTCTGAAGTACATTTTCACACAGCGGGAATTGAATAACCGTCAACGTCGATGGCTTGAGTTGATCAAGGACTTTGACCTTGAGATTTTGTATCATCCTAGCAAGGCGAATGTGGTAGCTGACGCCTTGAGCAGGAAGACGACTCGAGAGAAGGCGATTGCTAGAGTTACTGTACAACCTCATCTTTAGAGAGATCTAGCTTGGCTAGAGATGGACATCCAGTTTCGTGATGAGGATGCCCAATTGTTTGCTTTAGAGGTTCTACCTGGTCTGTTGGATGAGATCCAACAGAAGAAGGGGACCTGCCCGACCATGACGAGGATCAGAGAGAGGATGTCTCGTGGAGAGGCACCACAGTCCTCCATTGGAGTAGATAGAGTTATGAGGCGCCATGATCGCATTTGTGTACCTGCTGATGCAGAGCTGAGACAGCGGATTTTACAAGAGGCTCATTGTACACCTTTCTTAGTACACCTTGGTACGAGTAAGATGTACCATGATGTGAGACGTTCATATTGGCGGGGAAGGCTGAAGCCCGACGTAGCCAGATTTGTGGCCCAGTGTGCGACCTGTCAGCAGGTCAAGATAGAGCATTTCAGACCTGGAGGTGAACTCCATACAATGCCAATACCGCAGTGGAAGTGAGAGGACGTCTCCATGGATTTTGTGACCGGATTGAGGACCAGTAGGAGCTTTGATGCTATCTGGGTGATTGTGGAAAGATTGACGAAGACGGCACGTTTCATTCCCATCAGAGAAACGTGGCCAGTGAGCAGATTGGTTGAGGAGTACACTAGACAGATAGTGAGACTCCATGGGGTACCGAGGACGATTGTCTCTAATCGAGATGGACGGTTTACTTCGAGATTCTGACAGTTGATTCAGACTGCTTTGGGGACGAGTCTACACTTCACGACTGCGTTTCACCCCTAGACAGCTGGAAAGTCAAAGAGGACCATCCAAACCTTAGCGGTAATGTTGTGAGCCTGTGTATTTGATTGGGGATAGAGATGGTATGATTACCTCCCACTCGTTGAGTTCTCATACAACAACAGTTGACATGCATCTATTGGGATGACTCCTTATGAGGCACTGTATGGACGTAGGTGTCGTACACCTTTATGCTGGGATGAGCCTAGCAGTATTAGTGGGATAGCGACATAGCAGATTCAGGATGATATGGCTCGAGTAGTGCTGATCAGAGAGAGGATGCTGGATGCACAGAGTCGCCTGAAGTCGTATGCAGATAGGAGGCGTCTACCTCTAGAGAACTCATGTCTGGTTGAGAGTATCTCCTACTCGAGGCGTCAGACGTTTTGGCATAAAGGGGAAGTTGAGTCCCCGATATGTCGGTCCTTTTGAGATACTGGATAGAGTCGGGAGGGCAGCCTACAAATTAGCATTGCCTCCGAGGTTAGAGGGTGTTCACCCTGTGTTTCATGTGTCTCAGTTGAGGGAGTACATACCAGATCCGAAGCACATTTTGAGTTATGATGACTTGGTGGTTGAGCCGGACCACACGTTTGTAGAGCACCCTATTGCAGTCCTAGAGCGAGGTGTGAGACGCCTGCGTTCGAAAAACATTCTCATGATGAGGATACAGTGGTCTAGACGAGGACCTAATGAGGCTACATGGGAGACTGAGGATAGTATCCAGAGGAACTATCCAGAGTTCTACGCCGAGATAGATGCACTTGTAGGATCCACGAGTAGATCTTAGTGCCATCTTGGTGAGTGCATGTTATGCTATGTGCTTATGTGATATGATGTGTTTCGTGCTAGATGTGATATGTGCATATGATCTTTATAGATCCTGTTTGCTAGCGCGAGATAAGTATAGATGGAGATGGTTCTTTCCTCCATGATATGGCGTGTGTGTTAGGATTAGCTGGAGATGGTTCTTTCCTCCATGCTATCATTGATGGACATAGTGTGAGTGGAGAGGGTTTTCCTCCACGTAGTAGTGTTATGTGTACGTTTTGGCTGGAGATGGCTTTCCTTTATGCCAGTGTGATGTGGTTAGTATTTGGCTAGAGATGATCTTCCTCTAGGCCTTGTTTAGAGTTGATGATGGTATGCTGGAGTGATGATTCCTCCATGCCGTGTTTGAGGATATAGAATGTCATAGGTTATGATGATATATTGGAGATGGAGAGTTATACATCGGCTTATGGGTCCGAGAGGATTTGAGATTTTGCAAGTTTCGGGACGAAACTTATTTTTAGGGGGGTGTGATGTACGATCCTGAGTCCTTGGAGCCTAGGAGCCTTAGTTGAGCTTTAGTTGCACCCTTTCAGCCGCCCCAGCGGACCATGGTGGCCGCCCCTGCGGCTTTGTGTGGTTGCAGCCGCCTTCGTTGACCCTTTGACTTGTGCTTTGCGGTTGGCTTCCTTCATAAGCCTCCCATTCCTTCAGATGAGGGGTTTCTTCACCTCATTCCAGCTTCTTCATCCCCGTTACGTTCTTCTTCTCCTTCCTCTTCTCCTTGATCTTCTTTGTTCTCTCTTTGATCTTGTGTGTGAGTTTTTGAGAGTTAGATTGTGGCTTGGCTTTGGTTGATCATTGAGAGTTGTTGTTGTGGTGCTAAGGTTGTGAGGTGTGTGGATGCTCTTGGTTGCTGCTTAGGGTTTTGCTGAGGTGAGACCTTCTTCTCCATCTTCCTTCCTTCTTCTTCTTACTTCTTTCTTTCTCCTTAGCTTAGGATCACAAGTTAGACTTGTGTTGGATCCTCTCCTGGATGTTTATGATGTTCATACATATGTATATGTGTATGTGTGTTGTTGTGGTATGATGAAGAAGTGAAGAGAGTCGAGAAAGGGATCGAAGAGAAGTCGGGGCCAAGCCTCTGCACAGACAACCGCCCCTGCGCCTGCACTAGGCCGCCCTTGCGCCTGTTGTGGACCGCCTCTGCGCCTGGAGTGAGCCGCCCCTGCGCCTCACTGGGTCAGCCTTGAGTTCTTGCTTCTGTTGGTACATTCAAGGCATACCTTGTTGGTATGTTTCCTTCCTTCCTTTCCTTTGGCCTTGGCTTAGATGTTGGCTAGGCTAGCTTGGTTAGGATGAGTGGTATGGTAGAGATGTGCCTTAGGCACTTGTGTTTATGTTGAGGATATGCCTTAGGCTTTTGCGAGCATGTTATGGATGTTGTTTTGTGGATGTTGTTTTGTATTCGGCTTTGTGTTTGTAAGATCCAGTGACCTTGTTGTCAGGCTAGGGTCAAGATCCATTGTGAGATCCTAGTCCAATGTGGCACCCCGAGTCCCGCGGATTCGGGGTGTTACAGATCAGAGTGCAAATGAATAATAAGTTGATAACACCGACCTATAATAAGCATGTAAATGAATGTTCCGGCCATAAGTGCATGTGCATATAGTATGACTAGGTTGATGTATTGCATATATTATATGTGTGATTAGTAGAATCTCTCGTGGACAGAGTTACGATCTAGAACCAACGGTTTATGCCGACATATTTTTAGGTATTCTTGCTCATAGGGATGTTGCAAGGACGTCAGCTGTGGGATGTGGTCTGCCGGGGCAGTGATCTCATAGGGTTGGTTTGTTTTATTTTGAGTTTTCCGCTTGTTGGCGGATGTGTGCGCTTGCCTATGTGTAGCGTTGTCAAATGTTGTTTTGCAGGAACGGCGGTTGTGTTTTTACAACTATGAAGCTAATGTTGCCGTTTTGGGTGCACATGCGTGCATGGTTTTGTTGTGTGAACTTTTAAATAATATGTTGAATATTTTCATTGTTATGTTGTCGTTACAATTAGAGCGTTAAAGTGTTTATTTTGATTGATTATTGTGGCAAAAACTTTTTTTATCATGTATCTAGGAACATTTATATTAAAAAAACTAAGAGAGCCGAGTATTTACTTTTGTAATGTGTCATCATAATTAGATAGTTGCATCTATCTTATTATTCATCGTCCTATAATTACAGTGTTGTGATGATCATTGGATTTGGATTGTTTCCCTCATTGATTTATGTTGCTTGCGAAATTCCGTTCCCTTTTGGCTTGTGATCATTTTAGTTACCATTGCAAACGAAACTTATTTCCCTTCTAACCCTCCCAACCCCTTTGGTTAGATAACATGGGCATATAGTATCCTTGCTACATGTGACGTATAGGATTATACTAGCCTAGAAACGACATATACAGGAAACCTACACGTGTGGGGTTGAGGTTGTTCGGACCAACACGATAAGAGTCATATTGGTCGTAACCTTTTATTGTCATTACAACTTGTACTCGATAAAAACACTTGTAATTATATATCAACCCACTATACCCAAAAAAACTCACTCTTGGCAACAAGCAATAACAAACTAGTGGCTCTTACCATCGGGAGCCTACAAGCAAAAGCGTGTAAACACAGCAGCACCCATCTAATAGGTATTGAGAAGGAACAATCAACATATAATTACAATCTAAAGGGTGACTAAATTCAAAGCTTCTGATATAGCTACTTGACCTGTAAGCCTCCCTCAAAGCTTTACTGCAGCTTACCTATCTGCAGATTTAAGAAACTGAAATGTTTACCTTCTTCGGGGCATCAAAGTTGATCTTTGAGAGGCTGGCAACACGAATTGTACACGTTGGCTCCTGGAAGCTCACAGAATATACATCCTTTTGTATTCATTATCCAATATCGCTGGATCTGATGCTTCCGCTGACACAGAAAATGAACGGGAGCCGCTCTCAGCTTTCTTTATTCGGCGTAACCTTGAGTTCTCCAGCCTAGTTTGAACCACGCAATAGCACATGGAGCCGATGGTGGTGAGCATTATCGTGGCACCGATCAAGGTACACCATATGGCTAGCCACTTCTTCTTGCGTCCCACCACCACATAAGTTAGAGATATGAAGGCAACGGAAATTGACAGACAAGCTACCCACATCAGCTTATTTATTACGAACACAAGCTGCTTCTTTGCCTTGTGTTCAATCACAACCACAGACGTTTGAACCACCACAACAGCCAAGGAGATGAACAAGGCCATACTGTCAAACACAAAGAAAATCATAAAAGGCGTCGTGTTTGCAATTTCAGCTTCCCCGATAGAAGTCCCTTTTATTCTTTCCTGGACATACTGGCCAGGCACTTGGAAGATGGCAGCAAAGGCCACCGTAGCAATGAGAACAGCAACCACAGTTGCAGAGTTAATGGCATTGTTCAACCCATTACTGTGGAGCTTCTTGAGTTTTCTCGCAATTTTCTTGACCCTGAAACCGGTTTGCCGGGAATGTTGAAGCTGGGACTCGACATCATGCTTTATATCACTTACAGTCTGCTTAAGCTGCTTCTCTGTGTTCCGGGGTTTGCTTAGATCCTTAGAGTTCAATGCTCCTGCTTCTTTTAAGACTGCAGCCATTTCCGGAGGTCCAAACTTTCCAGCAATATCAAGTGGGCTCTCATCAGCCTTATTCAGTGCATTGACGTTGATACCCTCAAAAGATAGCAAACAATCCACAATCTGCGGTTTTTAATCAATCAATGAGTAAAATATCAAGTATCACAGAAAAAGAATTATGTAAAAGCAGAAATTTGTGACAGCACAAATAGGACTAGAGCTTGAATACTAAAAAACACAATGGTGATATAGATAAGCCATTTGACTTGCATGTGTCACCAGATGTGAAAGCCTCATTAGCAAAAACTGCTGTTACAAATCAAAAGCCATTTATCTCATGAATATTAACTTTCTTTTGAATAGTCAATTCTGCGTATAAACCATTGCTGCTATACACTAGCAAGGCACTAACACTACACCTAGTGCCAGGGGTTCATGCGTTGTGAGAACCATAATCGGTTTCCAAATGATGGTGGGTTTCTTCAGAGGGATTACAAATTAGTATTTGCATACAAGTCTTCCTCTGCACAAAAATGTATACGGTTCCATTTTGCAGTGGATATTAGTTGCCACAAAAAACATTTAGGAGAAATTGAGGTGAAATATTAGACATAATATGAGTAAGAAAATGATCTAACACCTGTGTACGGCCCTTCTTGGCCGCAATGTGTAATGTGGAGTTCCCTTTGCTATCTTCTAGATGTAAAACTGATGGGTCTGGCTTAAGTAACTCAAGAACGATATCTGTGCTGTATCCCTTGACAGCCATATGGAGAGCAGTTTGGCCCTTCTTATCAGTCATGAAAGCAAGACTTGGATCTTTGGATAATAAGGCCTTGACCACTTCCAGGTGTCCCATTCTTGCCGCTGAGTGAAGGACCGTCTTGCCATTGTTTCGAGCTATTTTAGCAAGGTTTGAATCAGTCTCTAAAAGCAGATTGACCACATCAATGTGACCTTGGGAGGCAGCAGTGAGCAAAGCTGTTGCATTGGAAGGTCCCGTTGTCATAGCCAAGTTTGGGAAAACGCCAAGAAGCTGCTTTAACACCTCTGCAAGATCAGCAAAATCAGGTTTAGAGTACATAGAAATCTCTATATCAGAAGTACCCATTTGACGTTTGTTTTCCTTACACAATCATCAAAGCCAAAACCAATACTGATCAACACACAGGAGAAATGCCTTATCATATCGGATTTTAGGCACCATAGCAACACTAAAAAGTGAGTCCTAAAACAAATTTGACAAAGAGCCTGATTTCAGACAGCATTAAACAGTCTCCAGATCATTTTCCCTTACGAGGTGTGTACAGCAAACTTCTACAATCGAATATGTGTTCTCATTCCTCCATGTGATTTCCAACCTTCAATTCAATATTACCTCACAAAATAAGAGGTCACACAAAATGTAAATGAGGAATTGAAGTCTTACCAAGATGACCATTCCTAGCAGCGACATGAAAGGGATCAAAACCATTGTTGGCACCTAAAGAAGCGGATTCCAAGTCCAAGAAGCTCAACATCTGAACCACAGCGGAAGCATGCCCTTTCTCAGCAGACACATATAGAGGAGTTTCCCCCTCTTGATTTTGCCTGCACAACAAACCCTTAGAAGCAGCCTCTCCGCAACCCTCGAGAATCTGCTTGATCTTCTCCGAGTTCCCAGCTCTAGCAGCTAAATGGAGCGGCGTATCGCCACGCTTTCCGGGCGATTCCTTGCTCTTCCTCCTCTCAGTCCCACCAATGCTGAATTGGCGCTCCATCACCACCCGAAAGCTCTTCTGCCTCTCCACCAATCCCCGGAAACTCTTCTGCTTCTCCATTACACCATTTCTGAAGCTCGATTGCTTTTCCATTCTCCTACCACCAGAAGCATGTTCTCTGCCAACTTCTTCACTAAAGCTAACTTGCTTTTCTAATTTCTTCCCCTTCAAACTATTCTGGTTAATCATGGTGCCCTCAATTCTCCAGAAATTCAGGCCCACCTTTCCAAACTCATCAGAAGTTAAGCATCGGCAGATTCAGACGCAACCCCAACTGGAGGTGTTCAAATTAGGGCTTCCCAGCTCTCAAGCAAAAAGCCATCGAAACATTGAAAAGCAATTTTAAAAAGACAGTCAACTAGCACACGGCTTAAATCATGGAATTCTGGGTGGGAAGCATATTGGTCAAATTTGAGTCTCGCTGAAAACCTAGAGACAGATAAAGGAATGGAAGATAGAAACAGAAACAGTAAACACTGACCTTTGAAACATGATGGACTTACCAAACTTCTCAGCCAAGCTCAAAAAAGGCAGCTTCCTGGAAACTCAAAATGGATATTATTACAAAACCTAAACAGGACATCGCATGATTCAATTCCCGCACGAGGCACGACTGCTGTTTTTTTTTCGAAAAAGCTAAATGCACTAGAGAGTAAAAATCAAACGCATTCCGATAACGTTAACAAGTTAAAAAAAAAAAAAAAAAAAAAAGAATTTCAGCGTCAGCGCCTTCCGAATACGCTCAAATCTTTAATAAAAAAAACAAAAGTAAGAAGGCATGCGCCGGCGCTCAAAACCCTATTTTTTTCTTATTTTTGCCCTTTCTTATTTATTTTAAGATATGAGCGCCGTCGCAAAGCGCTCAGATCTATTTGAGCGCCACCGCAAAGCGTTCATATTAGGTATCAAGTAAATTTAAAATTGTGTATATAACACACATTTTTTTTTGTATCTCTGTCAATTCTTATTTTTGTAAAACGGGAAATATTTGTCAACAATCTCAATTCCCATCATTGGCAATTTAATAGGGAAAATAACATATTTCTATAAGGTTATTTATGGGGATTTTATTTGCGCCCTAAATTAAAGGCGACTCCCCGACGTACAAAATATGCGTGTTAGGTCTGGTCGGCCTCCATCCACCCGACACACAACAGGTGCATCTAGCCTCCTTTTTGCTTTTGCCAGTTGAGGGCATATATAGTGCATATGGCCTCCTTTTTTTTTGCTTTTACATCTTTGTCGCTAATCACTCCTTTCTAATCTAGTTTAGCATTTTGTGTGTTAGTTAGTTTAGTGTGTTAGGGTTTAGGTTTTTTTTTGTGGGTCTAATATTTAAAATGTTATTAGTATAAGATTTTGTTTTTTAATTATTATTGTATAAAACTTATATTTAGAAAAAAGTTCATCATATAACTTGGAGATTTAGTAGTAGTGTTGTTTCAAAGGAATAACCACAAACTAATAATTAAAAAATAGGTACTTTATTTAATAAAAAACCAATTTATGTTTACATATCTTTATTTATTAAAAAATAGGTACTTTATGTATTTTCGATTTGAAGGTACTACTATTAGTATTATTTTCTTAAAATAAAGTTTCATAAAAACAATTAAAAATGTTTTTTTTTTTGAATTTTCAAAAAGAGATTTTTAAATAAAGTTTGGAGTAAGAACGAAATTATCGTTTTTAAAAGCTTTTTTTTATTTAAAGTTTCATAAAAAGGTTTTTTTTTTAATTTCCAAAAGAGATTTTAATAAATATAAGATTATTTAGTAGTTAGGTTAGCATTATGATAGTTGTTAGTATTGTTAATTAACATTAATAATAAAAATAATTTTTATAGAATGATGATAATCTTAACCGATAAACGTACATAAATAAGGGTTGTCTAAGGTGTAGGTCGAGCGTATTGTTGACGAAGAGTCTTAAACATCTGAATTTGGGGCTCGTATATCTTATCTAATTCCTTCATTGTTTCATCGTGCGACGGATACCAATATTCGAGAACGGTTGGAGTGGGCAATTTGGTTTACATCGTAGCTGTAAAAATTTGAAGATGTAGACATATCAAGAGAAAAATTTTGTTAAGTTAGTTGCAATTAATGATTTAACTTGATAAAAAAAATATATTACTTACCGCAACAAAATGGTTATGATACATGTCAAAAGCGATGAATCCAATCGCTCTCGGGGCCGGCCCACCAACGGGGGGCGTTTGTATGGTTAACGGGAGGCTTATATGAGCCGCATTCCAATCCAAATACACAAGAGTGCATTGGAAGATCGTGGCAAACAATGCCCCGTATAAGGGCATTTCCATCCAATATTTGGATGGTGCCACAACATTTGGTTTTAGCCAATTGAGTCTCTCCAGCATCTCTTCATGATCGACCCCTTCATGATCCAGGAAAACATCGTATCGTTATGGGTGTTCTTCAAGCTCGGCCATCATGATTTTGCGCATAATAGGCCATTGACCCTCGTCGTGACCCAACAATATGCAAAGAGCTCGGAATCCACAATTACCGTCGCCTTGAACATTTACTAGCATCTCAACGTAGGGAACTATGAAATTTTTAAAATTGTTCGAGCCGAAGTCATATTCTCCTATGACAACCGGAGGGTAAGTGAGAATCGGTGCTTCATTGCCCCCCACTTCCTCTACCTCATCTTCCTCTATCACTTCCTCTTCCGCTCTCTTCTTTCCCCTTTCCTCCCTTGCTTTGGCCGCGGCTTCTCTACTGTACTCAAAGCTTGATCTTCTACGCTCATTTGCATCCTTCTTCGGCCTTCCTCTTGGGTTCTGGATCGTTTCCGGAGGTTCTAGCATCAATGTTTCTATTATTTCCCGATCCTGCTACAAGGTTTCTATTATTTTCGGATCTCTAAGCGTCTGTCATATGGTCCCAATTTGCATAATCTCCTCATTTGTTAAGTCACGAGATGCTTCGAGGTCACTCACGCCCATGTGCCTAAGGTCACCTGATTCACTATCCTCATCATCGAACCAGGGAATCTAACGCCAAAAGATATCAACATCGGTTTCCACAAATGGGCGGTCTTCGTAAACCATCGTTGCCACTTCATGAATGCACGGTATCCCATATGTACTCCTAGTGTAGCAATATGTACAATCGGGATCATAAGTCCATTTGCATACGGCGACGAACATGTCATGAAGCATGGATAGATAGTCATGAGACACATTATGCACTACAAAGCTAAACATTGGCAAATTTCGCAATTTATTTTGGACTTTGAAGCGTGATGTCTCTAAAAACCCATAAGTTGGCGGAATTCGTCCCTCAACATCCTATGGATATGCTCCAAACACGTATCGAGACGATTGTTTCTAGAGTCCATCTCAGTTTTGAACATCGTATGAGCGGATTCAACCTTGTAAATATGTTTGTAGGAGTCAAACTTAATTATGGGCACACATTAGTTAAAGAAATATGTTTTTAGGGTTTACCTACTAGATGCTCTATTCCAAGGTGCATGTTTTGATCCGTCATTAATGTTACAATTTTCTTAAAATGACACAATCAAGTTCTCGGCAAATACTCCATCAACTCCCAACGATCCCCCCAAAGATCGTGCATTGTTTGGAATTGTTCCTCATACGACTCTCTTGACTCGGATCTAAACAAGGTGTAGCATTGAGCCAAAAATTCATTACGGACACTCACACTTCGACTCTTGCGGTAAGCGTAGTCTTCTATGTTGCGCTCAACGTGCCATATGCACAACATGTGATATGCCTCGAGAATGGTATGTGGAAGGGCACCAAGCCCGAACTTGTTGAAAAACCCAACGATATGGTGACCGCACCAAGCCCGAACTTGTTGAAAAACCCAACGATATGTCTCTTCCGTTTCCCTTAAAGGAACGCAAACCCAAAGTGGAAGTTTTTTTCGTCGGTGTTTCCCCTACAATCTCTAATAGGGGCATACCATACCTAGAAGATTATAAATGTAATTAGTATTGAAGGCGAGAACATATGATAAGAAAATAACATGACCACTTACATGTTTGTGTTGTAGGTTGTATCCATTATTATCACACAATTAAATTTCTCCCATAATCGAAGAGACGTGGGGTTTGCAAATGCTATGTCTTGTAGTTGTCCCTCGCTTGTATGTCGCCAACTATAGACGTATCTCCCTAGGCTCAACATCTTCAAGAGTAGTTTCATAGGGGTCATACCTCCCTCCAACTTCGACTGTTGGAATTTCGCGTGTGTATTGTATATTTTTTGCCTTGAAGTCGCATTATCCTCGTATCGGCCCCTTAAGATTTCTACTGTATGTTTCGGGCCTCAACCTGCCAACGTCAAGTCAATTACCTCATTGTATTGTGAGGTTGACAACCGTCTTGCGTATGCATGTCCTTCAAAATGCTTGTTCAGCTTGTGTGTGTGGACCCTATTGTTAACTTCAACCGCCATACATTCTTTTCAACCTTGTAACAATGCAACATAAATGGGCAATCACACTTCTTTGACGAACGATCTTGTTTCTTTATGGGTTGATTGTTATCGTCAACATCTCTCCCCTCATAGTCTCGTTTGGACCCATATTGTTCGCATGCGAGGTGCACTATCCCATACTTTCTCTTTTGCGTGGACTTCCACGATTTGACAATCGTCAATACCATGTCTTTACGTTGAGCGTGACCACGAGCCCAAGCAATACAAGATTCTCTATCAGGGCACCATTCGTCTGTTGTAAAATATTCGGTGTAGTCATATTCAGGTTTAGTGACATCGGGTCCACTGACCCCTGTTAGCATGAAATATTGTGATATTTTAGGCACGTTTTCTAAGTGTATTTCATCCATTTTGATAGTCATTGATTGAGCATTGATTCAATTGTGAGCTAGTTTGTCTATATTGTCGATATGGAGATCTACACAAGCTTTATGTTGATTATAGGTAATTAAGAGCTATTTCCGAACGGAATTGAGCAAGGATGGAGTTGATTGAGCATGTCCATGAATTGAGGACATTCCTAGGAGATAAGGATGTGCTAGCTTGAGGAATATACACGAGGAAAGGAAGAATCACGGTTTTTCCCTAAACCACGCTCTAAAATACGGCCGTACTACATTCCACGTTCAAGTCCACGGCCGTGGAACCTTGGCAAGGGAAGCGTGGTTCATTCCAGTAACTTTTACGGTCGTGGAAGACTTGTGTCAAACCGTGACACTTTCCACGCTCTAAATTACGGCCGTGGAACCCTTCTACGACCGTGATCTTGGTGATCTTTTTCGCCACACTTTAAGCCACGATCTTCTACGAGATTGGGCCGGGCCTATATTTTATCTTACACTATAAAAGGACGGACAAGGAGAGATTCCGTCACCTCTGCTTAGACGCATTTTCCGCTTACGCTTGGAATTGCCCTAATTTCACATCTTGTGGAGATTGTGATTAAAGATTTCGCGCCTTGCTATTGAGATTTCCGGATTGACGGAAGATCGAAGATTTGGAAGATTATTCGCAAGAAGGTTACGTTTTATCTTTAGGTTTGATTTAGAAGACGGATTGACATCCCGTTCTTCGTTCTTATCTAAGATTGTGATTGTTTGCATTATTCCGAATCCATTGACGTTATTGTTCTTAATTTGTGAACTTGAGATTGAATTGAAAGTTATTGAAGGTTTTCGGAAGTTTTCATCTTTCCTTCTTTTAAACCTTGAATTTGATATCAATATGACTATTGTTGGCTAAAACCCTTTAGCAATTCTAAGGTGAAGGGTTGATAGTTGTGGCTTAGATAATGATAGATCGATCGTAATTTGATTGGACCCTGAGAGTTAGAGAGAATCGCCGACAACCTTAAACCACGGTCTGTTCTTGAGCTTCCACGGCCGTGGAACTCAAAAACTACCCGTAATTTTGTGTCAGTTTACGAACCTGCTTTTACTTTAATCCAAAGTTAAAGATTTGCTTTAACTTAGTCTTGACTTGCCCTTTTCTAGGTGGTAGTGAAGCCTCAACAACCTCTACCTCGATTGTGTGTGTCACAACCTTAATCGGTTAAGTTAGTCTTGATCCTTGGATTATAAGTTTGGGTATTTGACGTTAATTCTCATCTTTAGAATCTTTCTATATTGAAGCCTCAACAACCTTTATAGAGAGTGTCTTGCAGGTGAGTCATATAGGGTTTTTGGAACTTCATCGTACGATTACCTTACATTCGTATACCTTTGCATACCTCAACTCTGTCCTTATATCTTTAGTATATCTTGAATCGATTGCCACAACTGGATTCCTGGATCTTTAGGATTGTTGTTTTCCCAATACTTGAAAAGCTTCTTACATTTACTCGCTTGATTATCTATAATTGAATTTGTTCCCCCCAAATCCCTGTGTTCGATACTCTGGAATTCTTGCTCAACTATATCGATCCGTACACTACGGGTTCGCTTGCTTGATTTCTAGTTTTATAATTAAAGCTTATTTGCACGCACGCTAAGTGGCGAACAAGTTTTTGGCGCCGTTGCCGGGGATTTGGTCTAGGCCGAATTCGGTTGCCGGTTGTCAAGCTTGGGAGCTTGCCCTTGTTATTTGATATCTCTTTGAGTGCATGCGCAGGTCTAGGAACACCGAGGACCTCTTACCTCTTGATCAAGAGCTCGAGAGAACTTTAAGGCAAAAGCGAAAGGAAAAGAAAATGGCTGAAGAGAACGAATGTAATCTTCAATCGGAGTTAGCGGAGAAAGAAGCTCAACTCCAATGGAGTGAAAAGAGTCGTAGAGAGGAAATGGATCGTCATCAATCTAAAGTTGATGATCTAACTGATGCTGTGTTCCAAATGAGGATGGAATTAAGCGGCCTTAAGATGAAGAATAGCAGGAAATCCTCAAGAAGGTCATCAAGATCGGCTAGAAGTCATTCATTCGCTGGTGATAGTGACTCTTTCATGCCACCGCTAGAGGACATTGATCCAACAATCAATGTCAATCCATTCGTTCCACGGCCAGCTGCCAACCGACGTATTCCACCTAGGAATGCAAGGATCGAACGTGTAGATGATGAGCCAAGAACTCTTGGCCAAAGGATGGATCCAACGCAACAACCACGCCGTTTGGGCGTGAATTTTGATGCTGATGATGCCGGGTTTAGCTTCAACCCGCAGGTTATTACTCTTGTTCGCCAAAACCAATTTGGCGGGACAAGCGCTGAATCTCCACACCAACACTTACAAAATTTTGAGTGTATGATGGAGACAATGAAGCCGAAGAACGCTACTACCAACAACTATAAGCTCAAGCCTTTCTTCTTCTCCTTGAAGGGGAAAGCATTGTCTTGGTACCAAGCTCTTCCTAGTGGGAAACTAGACACGTGGAAAGACCTTTCCACGGAGTTCCTCACTAAGTTCTTTCCGCCGTCCAAAACGGCGGAACTTAGAGGTAAGATTAATGCATTTTTCATGAGATCTAACGAAAGTTTGTTTCAATCTTGGGAAAGGTTTCAGGATTTGCTCTTGGATTGCCCTCATCATGGCATATCCAAGCTTGCTCTTTTGGAGATATACTATAAGGGGCTGGATGTGGAGACACAATTCAAGCTCCAATCCCTCTCATGTGGTACATTCATGGACATGAGGGAAGATGACGCTTGGGACTTCATTGAGAAGCAAGCAAGAGTCATAGAGAAGTATTCCCACCGGAAAGTTGAGGGAAATCGTGTGGAGCAAGGAGCAAAGCTCACACATGAAGCTCAAAATCAAAATTTCTCCCTCAACAATGAGATCAAAGAGTTGAAGGAGGCTATCAAGACCAACTTTCCAAAGCAACAAGGAAAAGATGTTGGCTACTTGGGCAACAACAACAATGGTGGTGAGAATACAAACCGCAACAACAACAATAACCGGAACAACAACCGGAACAATTGGAATGGCAACAACAACAACCGGAACAATAATTGGAACAACAATAGGGGTTCAAACAACAACAATTGGCGCTCCAATCAACAAAATTCCGGTAACTCTTATCCTTCCAATTCGAATTCACTAACTCCGCCTTCCTCTTCCTCTACTCCTTTGAAAAGCCAGGGGCAAACATCTAATGGAGGAAACACTTCGGGGAAGGAGAAGCCCGATCCCATGTTGGAAACAATTTTGGGAAAGCTTCAAGGTTTGGAGAACCGCATCATTAAGGTTGATGATCAAATTTCTAAGGTTGATAAAGCCCAAAAGGTTTTAGAAAACCAAATGTTCAGCCAAGCGGAGGAAGTTCCTAGGAATCAAGGGAAACTTCCAGGAAAGACGGAGGATAACCCTAAGGGAAGGGTGATGGCAATCACAACTAGGAGCGGAGTGACTACCACCGATCCGCAGCCTAAGTTTGTTGAAGTCTCCGTTGAGAAAGACAAAGAGAAGGGGAAGGAGAAGGAAGATGTCTACGTTCCTCCTCCGGCTTACAAACCTCCCCTACCATTTCCTCAATCTAGAGCAAGAGCGCGTCTAGATAAACAACTTGGTAAGTTTATAGAACTCATGAGCAAGCTGCATATTAATATACCTTTCATTGATGCTATTGTAGGTATGCCGGCTTATGGCAAGTTCTTAAAGGAAATCCTCTCTAACAAGAGAAAGTTAGAGGATTTTGAAGAGGTTAAGATGAGTTCAGCTTTTTCGGATCTCATCAAGACCATGAAGGAGAAAATGCCCCCAAAGCTACAGGATCCGGGGTCATTTTGTATTCCCATAGGAGTGGGAGATGTCACATATGATGCTTTATGTGACTTGGGAGCAAGTGTGAGCATCATACCACTTGCATTATGTAGGAAGATCGGTTTAGGCGACCCTAAACCGGTTAAGATGACGTTATACATGGCAGATCGGTCCATCACTCGCCCCGTCGGTATTGTAGAAGACGTCCCGGTCAAGCTAGGTAAATTCTTTGTTCCCATTGATTTTGTTGTGCTTGACATTCCTGCAGATAGTCCGGTCCCGATCATACTCGGAAGACTGTTTCTTGCAACTTCCGGCTGCATAGTCGATTGCAAGAATGCTAGACTCGCCTTTGACATAGGAGAGGAGAAGGTAGAGTTCGTTCTTTCCACTCTAGTGAAGGAACTAATCTTTGATGAGGATATATTCAATATCCAAGATGAAGAAGGGTTGTCTAGAGAGGAGGTAAGTGCTATTCTCTTCAAATATCCTTTACAAAAGGTTATTACTATGAGTCTAATGAATGTAGGGGAAGAAGAGGAGTGCAATGAGGCAATTGAAGCCTTAGAAGCACAAGAGGAAGTATGTGAAGTGGAGTTTGAAAAACTCCACGACGAGGCAGAAAACGTGAGAATCCACGGCCATACACTATATTCCACGGCCGTGGATTTCACCAACCAAAGCGTGGCTCACTCCAGAGAGTTACACGGTCGTGGAGGAAACAGAGCAACCGTATTTCCTTTCCACGCCCAAAACCACGGCCGTGGAGGATGCAGGGAAACCGTGATTCTGGCCGTGGAAGAGGGTGATCGTACCTCTTCTTCAACTTCTCTTGATTCTTCTCCTACACCTTCTACTTCCTTAGACACTTCTAAGGAAGCATCGGATGCTCCTCAAGAGCCATTGGAAGCTCCGAAAGCGATGGAACTAAAGCCACTTCCTACTCATCTAAGGTACGCTTTTCTAGGACCTGATTCTACCTTTCCGGTTATTGTTAGTTCCGATCTAAGCATAGATGAACATAATAAGTTCATGGTTGTCCTTAGGAAACATAGAAAAGCTTTAGGATATACTATTGAGGACTTAGTAGGAATCAAACCTTCCCTATGCATGCATAAAATATTAACGGAAGAGGACTTTAGGACTTCAAGACAACCTCAAAGGCGGTTAAATCCGACCATGAAGGAGGTTGTCAAGAAGGAAATTTTTAAACTTCTTGATGCAGGTATCATCTACCCTATCTCCGATAGCAAGTGGGTGAGTCCGGTTCAAGTAGTTCCAAAGAAGGGAGGAATGACGGTCATCACCAACAAGAATAACGAACTCATTCCTACCCGAACCGTAACGGGATGGCGGATGTGCATAGACTACCGCAAGCTTAACAATGCGACGAGGAAGGATCACTTCCCATTGCCATTCATTGATCAAATGCTTGAAAGGTTAGCACAACATTCTCATTTTTGTTATCTTGACGGTTATAGTGGTTTCTTTCAGATTCCGATACACCCGGATGATCAGGAGAAGACTACATTCACGTGCCCGTGGGGTACGTAAGTACGTTTGCTTATAGGAGAATGCCGTTCGGGCTTTGCAACGCCCCAACCACCTTTCAAAGGTGCATGATGGCCATCTTCTCCGAATACATTGAGGAAATCATGGAAGTCTTCATGGATGACTTCTCCGTATACGGTTCCTCTTTTGACAATTGTCTTTCTAACCTTTCTCTTGTTTTACAAAGGTGTGAAGACAATAACCTAGTTCTAAATTGGGAGAAGTGTCAATTATGGTAAAGGAAGGAATTGTTTTAGGACACTTAATCTCTAGTAGAGGGATTGAGGTGGATAAGGCGAAAATAGAGACTATAGAAAAGCTTCCTCCCCCAACTTCGGTGAAAGGGATAAGAAGTTTCCTAGGACATGCTGGGTTCTATAGGCGCTTCATAAAAGACTTCTCTAAAATATCAAAACCTCTTACTAATCTATTGATGAAGGATGCGGTTTTTGAGTTTTCGCATGAATGTTTAGATGCGTTCAACATAATTCGGGAAGCTCTAATTTCAGCACCTATTATCCAACCTCCGGATTGGAACCTTCCCTTTGAGGTTATGTGCGATGCTAGTGACGTAGCTATAGGAGCTGTTCTTGGACAAAGAAAGGAAGGGCGAACCCATGCCATATACTATGCTAGCAAGACGCTAGATGAAGCGCAGCTCAACTACGCCACTACGGAAAAGGAATTCTTAGCCATTGTCTATGCTATTGACAAATTTCGCTCTTATCTTGTAGGTGCAAAGGTGATTGTCTACACGGATCATGCTGCGATCCGGTACCTCCTTGCAAAGAAGGATGCGAAGCCAAGGCTAATTAGATGGATTCTTCTCCTACAAGAATTCGATCTAGAGATCCGCGACAAGAAAGGTTCGGAAAATTCTGTTGCGGATCATTTGAGTCGCCTAACACATCTAGTGGACGACCATTTACCTATAGATGACTCCTTCCCGGACGAACACCTACATATCATTGAGGAGTGCATCGAAGTAATCTCCAAAGGTAACGAACCATGGTTTGCTGATTTTGTTAACTATTTGGTTTGTCACGAGATACCGCCCGGATTATCCTACGCACAAAGAAAGAAGTTCTTTAAGGATGTCCGGGAATACTTTTGGAATGAACCTCTCCTCTTTAAGAGAGGTCCGGATGGCATCATTCGGCGATGTGTGCCGGAAGATGAGATGCAAAGTGTCATCCGCCATTGTCATTCACTACCATGTGGAGGACACGCTAGTTCGAACAAGACTAGCGCTAAGGTATTGCAATCTGGATTCTTTTGGCCTACTTTATTTAGAGATGTTCAATCCTTTGTCTCTTGTTGCGATGCTTGTCAAAGAACAGGTAATATCTCTAGGAGGAATGAGATGCCTCTCAATAACATCCAAGAGGTGGAGATTTTCGACGTTTGGGGAGTAGACTTTATGGGACCGTTCCCATCCTCTTGTGGAAACCAATACATACTCTTGGCGGTGGATTATGTTTCTAGATGAGTGAAAGCAATTGCCTCTCCCACCAATGATGCCATGGTGGTGGTTAAGTTCTTTAACAAGACCATCTTCCCACGATTTGGGACACAAAGGACTATCATTAGTGATGGAGGTTCTCACTTCATTGCCCGGCGCTTTGAAGCTCTTCTAGCTAAGTATGGGGTTACTCACAAGACCGTCACCCCTTACCATCCACAAACTAGTGGACAAGTTGAGATCTCAAATCGGGAGATCAAAGGAATCCTAGAGAAGACGGTTTTAAGGACTAGGAAGGATTGGTCTTTGAAGCTTGATGATGCATTGTGGGCATACCGGACTGCGTATAAGACTCCCATAGGAACCATACCATACAACCTTGTGTATGGGAAGTCTTGTCACTTACCGGTAGAGTTAGAGCACAAGGCGTTTTGGGCTATCAAATGGTTGAATTTCAGCATGAAGGAAGCGGGAGAGAAGCGTCTCTTGAACCTTAATGAGCTTGAAGAACTCCGCTTGAACGCCTATGAGAACGCCAAGATTTATAAGGAGAGAGCAAAGCGTTGGCATGATAAGCATATCATTCCAAAGGACTTCAAAGAAGGAGATCAAGTTCTCCTCTTCAATTCAAGGCTTCGTCTCTTTCCAGGTAAGCTTAAATCTCGTTGGACCGGACCTTTTCTAATTAAGCGTATTTCCCCCCATGGTGCAGTTGAAGTATGGGGTGAAGCGGACGGAAGCTTTAAGGTGAACGGTCAACGACTCAAGAAATATACGCCGGAACTCCAAGCTGAAGAGTTCGTGCCCACCGCACTCGAATAAGTGCGAATATGGTCTAGCTACGGACCTTAAACAAAGCGCTTCTTGGGAGGCAACCCAAGGTATTACGTTTACGTTTTTGTTTTTGATTCATAGTTTAGCTTAGTTTAGACGTTTTTGCTTTATTTTGCCTTCGATTCCTTCCGGTATGTTTGTGTTTTTGGATGTAGGAACAATGGAAAAGGAAAGGGGAGGAATAATTTTGGAGAAAAGTGACGAAACTTGGACTTTGAAGTATTACAGAGAGTTCCACGGCCTAAACCACGGCCGTGACAGCTATAGTGACCGTAATTTCCAAAAGCCTTTGAAAAATCACCAAAACCACGGTTCCGTACAATTCCACGGCCGTAGAACCCCCCCGATAGACCGTGGTTTTCAAAAATTTTGCCGGCCACTATATAAACCACGTTCTTCACAAAAACACACCACAAAACCAATTTCCATGCCCATTTTGCCGGAATCACGCCTCTAACCTCAAATCCTCATTCGTTAATCGTTTTCAACGATTCTTCGACCCAAACTGCAGCAAATCCGATCACCAACGAGATCCAAGCAACAATTCAAGCGGCAAATCACCAAGGAACGCAGAATTCGGATTTTAAAATCCGAAACCTAGGTTTTTTCCGCTCTTCTCTATCTTTGTCAATTCGGGTTCGTTTTTGCTAGCATTTATAGGAGAACTGATTGAAATTGGAAGAAATTAGTCTAGGACTGCTTGATTGTTGAGATTGGTTGTTGATTGCTGAGTTTTACGAAAAGTCGAGACGAACCACGGTCTCTGTCAATTCCACGGCCGTGGAACACCAAGAACAGACCGTGGTTTTGAATAGTAATGGACTTTGTGAGGAGAGTTTCTGGGAGGATTAAGGACAAAAACAATGAGAAGGATAAGAACAAGAAGAGGAAGGGTAACCCCTCTTCCTCTTCATCCTCTAGAGCACCACCACCTCCGTCTCCTTCACCTCCATCATCACCTTCATCACCTTCACCTCCTAGCCCTAAGGTACCCGCCATTCACGAGGATCATCTCGATGCATTAGAGAGGATCCATAAGAGGGCTGTGATAGGACCTAGGTAC
The DNA here is from genome assembly GCA_033239125.1 of Fagopyrum homotropicum. Classification (NCBI taxonomy): domain Eukaryota; kingdom Viridiplantae; phylum Streptophyta; class Magnoliopsida; order Caryophyllales; family Polygonaceae; genus Fagopyrum; species Fagopyrum homotropicum. The sequence goes on along the minus strand of BSWB01000007.1, from coordinate 94,600,946 downwards.
CTATTGTTGGAGGATTTAGCTCCCCTCCACATCATAGATGACCTTACTTGGCTCTTGGATAGAGCCGGATTAGTTGTCTTCTCGGCTATCCGAGAAGACGCCTACGAAGAGATCACGAGAGAGGTTGTGACGTCTTTTGAGCACAGCCACGTTGATATGACAGTTTCTTTCCGTCTGATGGAAAGAAACTATGATTTTACCATCCGAGAGTTTGGAGCCTTCTTTGGGTTCCAAGAGACCTTCAATGGTCGTTTCCCCAGCGGCGTTTACGCCAAGGACTTCTGGGAGGAGGTAGCTATTATTTATGCCAGTGAGGACCGCTGGCAACCAGCTGATACCAAGGCTAAGTTGATGTATCACTTAGCCTTGAAGATTGCTCACCGGGTTCTTTCTGAGTGTCTCTTCCCTAGGACGGAGACACCTCAGAAAATCAAGACGGATGAGCTCTTTCTGTTGTACTCCATGTTGTATGGGCGCCCTGCTGACTGCGCCACCCTCTTAGCTGCTACCATGAGCAAGCTAAAGAACAAGAGGGCGGACAACATTAGATATGGTGGGATAGTCACCCACCTTGCTAGGATGTTAGGGGTGGATTTTTCTGCATGTACACGCATTCCCGCCGTACCCCTAGGACTCCAGGCCTTCATGACTAGAGGTCTTATCTTCCCTACCCATAGAGGTCCGCCTTATGCAGCCATGCCATGGGAGAGCAGGACGGGGAGGGGCATTGAGTGGTACCCAGAGTATTCCATTATAGTTGGACGCCATAATTGGAAGGAGATGTTCGCTGCTATGCATGCGAACAGGATTGCAGCCCCTCCATATGTTCCACCACCGCCGGTAGTTGAGGAGGAGATGAGAGATCCATATGAGAGAGGAGGAGGAGCCGAGCAGGAGTTTGGCACGTTTCCGGATCAGCCGGACATAGCTTCTGATGTGCCTAGACGTTCTCCACGTCCCGCCAGAGCTTCAGGTTCATCTTCTCGCCGCGCCAGCGTGAGCGAGAGACCCACTTGGATGGAGACACCTCCTGCATGGTACGGAGCTCCACCACCATGGTCCGCACAACAGCCACCACCACCAGCACCAGCACCGTCAGATGCACCGGGGTGGTACAGTCAGGCTCCGGGATGGTATGAGCAGATGCCAGAGTGGGCTACTAGCCTTTCTGATAGGGTGGGAGCCTTGGAGATCCGAGCTGATGCTAGAGATGGATGTATGGACGACCTCGACCATATGATGAGAGACGTCTACCGCCAGCAGTTCGGGCGGTACTACGACCCTAGCTTCCATCCATTCCCGCCTCCACCGCAGTGACGACCTTGAGGACCGACAGCTTAGCCGCTCCACCGCCATTTTGTGAGTCTTTTTCTTTCTTTCTTTTCTTCTTTTTCTTTTATTTGAACATTAGGGACAATGTTTGTTCCAAGTATGGGGTGGGGTGTGACTAAAAGTTTGTAATAACTCTTACTCACTTTGATTGCTTCTATTGAGACTATCTTGCATGTTCATTATATTGTTGCACGTTTCATTATTGCATTGCATGAAAAAGAGTTTGAAAAACCCATAAAAATTGAAAAATTTTGAAATTTTGTGCTTCTAAGGAATTGAGATAATTTCTATGATAATCGCTACTTGTGAATTGAGTTTGATGACAATTGCATGCTTAAACGAATAGTGGATTGAAAAGAAATTGAATGAGTTGATTACACTTCTTTTTGCAAGTTTCATAATGTGATGAATGTTACCTAAATCACGTTGAGGAATTGAAGTTGAAATCACACTATAAGTTCTTATATTTCTTGTTGAGATGATTAAGGCAATTCGATTTTCTTTCTTCTTTCTTTGATCATTTAGCCCCTCATTGAAATTATTGCCTCCTTTACCTATCCGGGAATTTGGAGGAGTTGATTGATATTGGCATGTTTGATGTGGGAGGGCCTTGAAAGCAATTATTTGCAATCAAAAGAATAGAAAGAAATTGTAGGTTTGGGGAAGTCAATCATGATGATGAGTAACTCGGCACCATTCACATAGCCGGGTGTTTGTGTCTTGCCAAAGTCGGATTGAGCGATATTCCTAGCGGATTATGGTATGTGCGCTAAGGGTTTGAGGCATCTCATAAAAATTGAGAAACGTCAATCTCCTAGGCTTCGGTTTTTGTGCACCTCTATCCATAACTCCCAAAAGTAAAGTCGAAAAATGAAAGGAAGAGAGCGAAGCTCTAAGTTAAAAGTATTGCGGAAACCGCAAGAGAAGAAGAAAAGAGTAGTTATCCACTTTCCCGGATTCATGCACCACATTCCTTAAAGTTTTCCTTCCCTTTCCACATTCTAGACCTTTTTGAAAGTCCTTAAGATCAAAAAAATGTTATATGACTTGGTGATCTAAATTGAAGTTTCTTATGATTGATTTTGATAATGTTTGAAGGTTGTGATGTTTGTATGGAAGTTTAATTGATTCATGAGCTTTCTTTACTCTTTACTCTTTGATTAAGTGTATGAAAGTCTTATAAGCGAATGAAGCAAGATTTGAGAATGATCTATTGATTAGAAGGCACATTCATCCAAAAGAAGTATTGCTTTGAGAAGGTACAAATATTTCATCCTAACTTTTGTTTTAAAAGCTTTTGAAAGACCTTGCTTAGGGACAAGCAAGTGGCAAGTATGGGGTTATTTGTTAGCATGAAATATTGTGATATTTTAGGCACGTTTTCTAAGTGTATTTCATCCATTTTGATAGTCATTGATTGAGCATTGATTCAATTGTGAGCTAGTTTGTCTATATTGTCGATATGGAGATCTACACAAGCTTTATGTTGATTATAGGTAATTAAGAGCTATTTCCGAACGGAATTGAGCAAGGATGGAGTTGATTGAGCATGTCCATGAATTGAGGACATTCCTAGGAGCTAAGGATGTGCTAGCTTGAGGAATATACACGAGGAAAGGAAGAATCACGGTTTTGCCCTAAACCACGCTCTAAAATACGGCCGTACTACATTCCACGTTCAAGTCCACGGCCGTGGAACCTTGGCAAGGGAAGCGTGGTTCATTCCAGTAACTTCTACGGCCGTGAAAGACTTGTGTCAAACCATGACACTTTCCACGCTCTAAATTACGGCCATGGAACCCTTCCACGACCGTGATCTTGGCGATCTTTTTCGCCACACTTTAAGTCACGATCTTCTACGAGATTGGGCCGGGCCTATATTTTATCTTACACTATAAAAGGACGGACAAGGAGAGATGCCGTCACCTCTGCTTAGACACATTTTCCGCTTACGCTTGGAATTGCCCTAATTTCACATCTTGTGGAGATTGTGATTAAAGATTTCGCGCCTTGCTATTGAGATTTCCGGATTGACGGAAGATCGAAGATTTGGAAGATTATTCGCAAGAAGGTTACGTTTTATCTTTAGGTTTGATTTAGAAGACGGATTGACATCCCGTTCTTCGTTCTTATCTAAGATTGTGATTGTTTGCATTATTCCGAATCCATTGACGTTATTGTTCTTAATTTGTGAACTTGAGATTGAATTGAAAGTTATTGAAGGTTTTCGGAAGTTTTCATCTTTCCTTCTTTTAAACCTTGAATTTGATATCAATATGACTATTGTTGGCTAAAACCCTTTAGCAATTCTAAGGTGAAGGGTTGATAGTTGTGGCTTAGATAATGATAGATCGATCGTAATTTGATTGGACCCTGAGAGTTAGAGAGAATCGCCGACAACCTTAAACCACGGTCTGTTCTTGAGCTTCCACGGCCGTGGAACTCAAGAACTACCCGTAATTTTGTGTCAGTTTACGAACCTGCTTTTACTTTAATCCAAAGTTAAAGATTTGCTTTAACTTAGTCTTGTCTTGCCCTTTTCTAGGTGGTAGTGAAGCCTCAACAACCTCTACCTCGATTGTGTGTGTCACAACCTTAATCGGTTAAGTTAGTCTTGATCCTTGGATTATAAGTTTGGGTATTTGACGTTAATTCTCATCTTTAGAATCTTTCTATATTGAAGCCTCAACAACCTTTATAGAGAGTGTCTTGCAGGTGAGTCATATAGGGTTTTTGGAACTTCATCTTACGATTACCTTACATTCGTATACCTTTGCATACCTCAACTCTTTCCTTATATCTTTAGTATATCTTGAATCGATTGCCACAGCTGGATTCCTGGATCTTTAGGATTGTTGTTTTCCCAATACTTGAAAAGCTTCTTACATTTACTCGCTTGATAATCTATAATTGAATTTATTCCCCCAAATCCCTGTGTTCGATACTCTAGAATTCTTGCTCAACTATATCGATCCATACACTGCGGGTTCGCTTGCTTGATTTCTAGTTTTATAATTAAAGCTTATTTGCACGCACGCTAAGTGGCGAACAACCCCCACCATGTGTGGTGAATATTTCTATAACAAGGTCAATCAAAATTTTATAAACAAGCTTTGTGAATAATAAGCAAATATAACAAGTTAGTAACAAGTTAGCAATTACGATAATTTAGTAATAAGTTAAGTTAGTAACAAGTTAAGTTAGTAACAAGTTAAGTTAGTAACAAGTTAAGTTAAGTTAGCAACAAGTTAGTGGTACAACAATAAGCAAATATAACAAATTGACAAGTTAAGTTAGTAACAAGTTAAGTTAAGTTAAGTTAGCAACAAGTTAGTAGTACAACAATAAGCAAATATAACAAATTAACAAGTTAAGTTAGTAACAAGTTAAGTTAAGTTAGTAACAAGTTAGTGGTACAAAAATAAGCAAATATAACATAATTAGTTAAGTTAGTAATAAGTTAAGTTAAGTTAAGTTAAGTTAGCAACAAGTAAGTGGTACAACAATAAGCAAATATAACAAATTAAGTTAAATGAGTTAATCATTTTTACCAAGTTAAACAAATTTAACAAGTTGAATATATGTTGGATTTTCGGTGTCCGGTTTTAGACCAAAGGGCCGTAGTCTCACTTATGTGAGTAGACGGTTCTCCCAATTGCCATACAAATTATATAATTATCTTGAACTAAAACTAGTTATTAACCAAGGGTTTGTAATCTCCACAAAGGAGTAGACAAAACCCAACCAAGAGTTTATAATCTCCGTAAAGGAGTAGACAAAACCCAATCAAGAGTTTGTAGTCTCCAAAGGAGTAGACAAAATTCAACTAAGAGTTTGTAATCTCCACAAAGGAGTAGACAAAACTCAATCAAGAGTTTGTAGTCTCCAAAGGAGTAGACAAAACTCAAGCAAGAGTTTGTAATCTCCAAAAAGGAGTAGACAAAACTCTAATAGAAGTTAAGTTCAATTACACGTCTTATAAACCGGTTGTTATATGTTAAAACCATTGACTTGGATAATGTAATGAGTCATTCATAAATGAATTTTCCTTCTAAGTGTATTCTCCCCTACACCGGGAATATCCAAATACCTTAGTGGGATAAAACGTTACACGTTACAAAGACTAAGTAAGAGACTTACTTGTCTTACTTTGTAGAAAGGGTATTCCTAGGTTTTGTCAATACAAAACCAAACTAAGATGGATGCCTATCCTTTGTCAATACAAAGGAACTATACTGGTCTTTCGAGTTTTGCAAACAAGCTTATAAGAAGGCCTATCCAATGTCAATACAATGGAACTAGAAGCTTTATTGTTGCAAAAACGAATGTCAAATCAAGTGCAAATGGCTCTCCCTTTTATAGGCATAGGGGGCCACGGTTTTGGGAAGTTAAAAGCGGTTAAAAGCGGTTAAAAACGGTTATGGAAGTTACTTGGAAGTTACTTGGAAGATGGGCCTTGAAGCCCTAGAAAGCCCGAGGCCCGAGGCCCACATAGGGAGCCCAAAACCGCTCCCCGGAGCTAGCTTAGAGCTAGCTTATTTTTCTTGGTCCAAACACTTCCAATGAGCTTCATTCACTTTAATATAGCTAGGGTAAGCTCCAAGATCCTCAAATACTCAATATCTTAGCTCAAGCTAGTGTAGCTCCTTAAGAAGCTCACTAGCTGCTTCATTGACATTCACTAAGCATTTGAGCTTGGATTGCTCCCAGTTTTTAACCACATATTCTTTAGCCAATATAAGGCCTAAGAACCAAAGGTGTGCCGATAAAATGTGGCTAAAAAGCCCCAAACGTCGGCCTTCTAAAAGCTAGCACAAGTTGACCTTGTCGTGAATCACCTTGCTTTGATTCGACTCTCCTTATAATACTAGTTGTTCTTAGTGCCGGTCACTTGGCTTGCCTCCCGCAACCCGGACCATAGTGACACACATGTGAACAACTCATTGCACCTTGTCTCAAGACAAGCTCAACGGTTACAATGAAGACTTAGCCCAAATCTCCAACATTCCTCCCCCATTTGAGCAAAGTCAAGAAACTTTTAATAGACATACATCCAAACAAAATATTCGCATAATCATAAATATCTTTCGATTGAATTTATTGAATTAGTATAATTACACATTCTGCACTAAAGAATTGTGGTGTCCTAATGGATTGAACCACTTAACTTGTTTAAGTACATGAAGGCAACATACACGAAATTTACATTTCCTTTACAAATAAATGACACATTTAAAGGCTATTGTGTCCTAATCCTTTAATGAACATATAGGCGAGTCGACCATCTACTCCCTTGAAGAAGCCTTGACACTTCACGTTCATGTAGCCAACTCTCTTTTGATCTTGCACCTATAATTGCAATTTTTCAAAAGAGTTGTTAAGAAATCACATATTTCAAACTATACATATTATATAGGCATAGAGCATTACCTTGGATGGACATATTATGCTCACAACTTCTTGGAATGGGCTTTCCTCATTGAATTCGGCTAAGGCATCAAGCCATAGGCGAATTGGGTGTCCCACGACAAGTCGTTATCAATTTAGGTCGTTAACCCCATCCCCTTGGCTGACTTTTGAACTAAGTCCCTAGCCAAGCTCTTGGTTAAGTGATCGGCTAGATTATTGTGTGTTCTCACAAAATCGACCGATATTATACCGTGAGTTATGAGCTCTCTAACCGAGCTATGTCTCACACCAAGATGTCTTGATTTCCCATTGTACGTTTGGCTATAAGCTTTAGCCAACGTAGCTGCACTATCACAATGAATCGAGATAGGAGAAACCGGTTTTGGCCATAGAAGAATTTCTAGAACTAAATTTCTTAGCCATTCAGCTTCCTTGCCGGCAGCGGCAAGTGCCACAAACTCGGACTCCATGGTCGATGTTGTAATGCACGTTTGCTTCTTTGAAGCCCATGAAATGGCACCACCACCTAACAAGAAAACCCATCCTGTGGTGGATGAGTGATCATCTAGATTAGTGATCCATGACGCATTCGAGTAGCCTTCTATCACTGAAGGATACTTACTGTACAAGATGCCAAAACCCATGGTCCCCTTGAGGTATCTAAGAACACGCCTTATTGCCTTCCAATGTTGTGAGCTAGGACAACTTGTGTATCTACTCAATTTACCAATAGCAAAAGCAATATCTGGCCTAGTGCTAGTCATTGCATACATACAACATCCTATTACTTGTGCATACTCAAGTTGAGAGACAGCTGATCCTTGGTTGGGCATCAACTTCTCACTTGAGTCCATAGGAGTACTAACAATTGTACTTTTATCACATTGAAAGCGTTTGACAATCTTCTCAATGTAGTGTGATTGTGTGAGGCTTAAGCCTTTGGAATCACGTTTGATTCTTATGCCTAGAATCACATCTGCCTCACCTAAGTCTTTCATAGAAAACTTAGTGGACAAGAAATCCTTAGTGAGATCTACTTGTCTTTGGTTTGTTCCAAAGATCAATATGTCATCAACATATAAGCATATGATCACACCTTGACCGGTATGATCAAACTTACTATAGACACACTTGTCAGCTTGATTTATCTTAAATCCATTTGATAATACAACATCATCAAACTTTTGATGCCATTGTTTTGGAGCTTGCTTTAGTCCATACAAGGATTTGACCAAGCGACATACTTTGTGCTCTTGTCCTTTTAAAACAAACCCTTCAGGTTGTCTCATATACACTTCCTCATCTAGATCACCATTAAGGAATGCTATCTTGACATCCATTTGATGAATCACTAGATTATGTATAGCCGCCATAGCTATTAATAACCTAATGGTTGTAATCCTAGCCACCGGAGCATATGTGTCAAAGTAATCGACACCTTCCCTTTGTCTAAAGCCTTGGATGACCAAGCGTGCTTTAAACTTATCAATGGAACCGTCAACTTTCATCTTCCTCTTGAAGATCCATTTGCATCCCAAAGGTTTGCAACCGGAAGGAAGGTTGGCTAACTCCCATGTATGGTTACCCATAATGGAGTCCATCTCCTCTTGGATTGCTTCCTTCCAAAAGGCAACATCTTGAGACTTCATGGCCTCATCAAATGTCTTTGGATCCTCATCCATATGAAAGTAAGAGTGACGATCCATTTCATTATCCCTTGACCCTTCAACCAAGAACACTTGGAAAATTGATTTTTGGGACAAATTAATGCTCATAGGAGCAATCTCTGGCAAGTCAAGCCCGTGGGACGATTGCCAGGATTCATCTTGAATCCTACGATGCTTGTTTGGGTGTTCCTCATCTAAAGTCATGTTGATCACTTCCCTAGGCCTAGGAGCCGAGGTGAAGCGATCTTCATCAAAGATGGCATCCCTAGACTCTATTACGGTATTAACCGAGATGAAGTCATTTGGTTCTATCACATAGAATCTATATGCTTTGGAGTGTTCGGCATAGCCAATGAACACACACTCAACACCTCTTTCACCTAAAGTCTTACGTTTGTTGTCATTTAGCCTTACTACGGCTCGACATCCCCAAACTCGTAAGTAATGTAGGTTTGGTTTCCTTTTGAACCAAAGTTCGTAAGGAGTCTTCTTGCTTTTTTTGTTTGGAACACGATTAAGCAAGTAGTTTGCCGTGAGCATAGCTTCACCCCAAAACGAATTCTTAAGACCCGAGTAAGACAACATGGCATTGACCATCTCTTTAAGCACTCGGTTCTTTCGTTCGGCCACACCATTTGATTGTGGTGTGTAAGGTGCCGTGGTCTCATGTATGATCCCGACACTCTCGAAATATTCCTTATCCATAAATTCACCACCACCATCCGTGCGTAGTCTTTTTATTAAGGTACCTTGTTGTAACTCAGATTCATTCTTGAATACATAGAATTTGTCTAAGGCATCACTCTTTGCAAAGAGTAGATATACGTAACAATACCTAGAGTAATAATCTATGAATGTTACATAATACTTCTTCTTTCCTAATGAAAGAGTAGAGTGCAAGTCGCCTAGATCCGAGTGGACTAAGCCGAGCATTGATTGTTCTCTTTCAACTCTAGGAAATGGAAGTCTTGTTATCTTGGTCAACATGCACGTTTTACACTTGTCTTTTGGCAAGTCAAGTTTAGGTAAACTACCATCCTTAGTCATGTCATTCATACGCTTAAAATGAACATGTCCAAGTCGTGCATGCCATTTTACAAAATCACAATTGGAAGAAGAAGAAGACAATGTAAACAAACTGTTCTTGTTTATATTACTATTAGAAAGTTTATTACATAAAGAGAGAAGAAACATATTATTGTTCCAATGGCCAAAGCCTACAAATGTTCCTCTCCTAGATAATACATAGCGGTCGGCTTCTATGACTTGTTTGAAGCCAAGCCTATTGAGTACACCACCAGAAACCACATTCTTTCTAATGGCCGGTGCATGTAGTACATTTGACAAGACTAGAGTCTTGCCACTTGTGAAGTACAGATCAACCCGTCCTCTTCCTAGAACGGGGGTGGTAGACTCGTTTCCCATATGTATGAGTGCTCCATCGTTTGCAACAGCGTATGTCTTGAACCAACGCCGATCTTTGCAAACATGAGTTGTTGCACCCGAGTCCACCCACCATCCAAGGTCATCATCCTACATGGACAAACATTCAAAAGTCAATGACACATAATTCAAATCAGAATTTATATCAAAGTTAGAATCAAGACTCATAAGTGAGTCACCTTGGTTTAATGGGTTTTGGCCACTTTGGCCTTCACCCTTGGATCCATCGTCCTTAACCTTGCAATCCCGCTTGAAGTGGCCAGTCTTGCCACACTTCCAACAAGAACCTTTTGGTTTCTTGTCAACATTATCCTTTTTGGACTTCTTGGACTTATTTCCCTTGTCCTTGCCTTTGTCCTTTCCTTTGAACCTCTTCCTTTTGCCCTTGCCATCCATCATGTTGGCCTCGTGGGAAGTAGAAGTTTTATCTTCCTTCTTGAGTCCCCCTTCTTGTGCCCTAAGGCCTTGTTCAATTTGAAGGTGAGAGCCAAGTTCCACCAACGTGAGTTCTTCCTTCTTGTGCTTTAGCACATGGCGGAAGTCCTTCCACGAAGGGGGGAGCTTATCCATTATAGACGAAACCGCAATGGCCTCATCCATATGCATGGCATGTTGAGTGAACCTCCCAAGAATCCGGAGCAATTCATTGTATTGTTCCATTACCGGCCTTGAGTCCACCATTTTATATGAGTTAAAATCCGAGACTAAGAATTTGCGAGATGAAGCATCCTCTGCCATGTACTTAGACTCTAGTTGATCCCACATTGATGTTGATGACTCTACACTTTGGTAGACATCAAACAATGCATCACTCATGCCATTGAGAATATGACCACGACATATGTAGTCATCATTATCCCATTTGCTCCTTCGTCGGACAGCCTCTATCTCCTCCACCATATCATCAACCAGCTCGGCCGGTCTAGGTGTAGTGAGTACATAAGCGACTTTTAGTGTAGTCAAGAGGAAGTGCATTTTCTTTTGCCACCTCCTAAAGTCTATACCCTCAAACTTATCCAACTTCCCAAAACGAGAAGTCATTTCTGTCATTAACGTCTTACTCATTATTGATCAATCCAATCCTACAAAACAATTAACAATAAATACACTTAGAAGATTGTTGGAATTTCGGTGTCCGGTTTTAGACCAAAGGGCCGTAGTCTCACTTATGTGAGTAGACGGTTCTCCCAATTGCTAAACAAATTATATAATTATCTTGAACTAAAACTAGTTATTAACCAAGGGTTTGTAATCTCCACAAAGGAGTAGACAAAACCCAACCAAGAGTTTATAATCTCCGTAAAGGAGTAGACAAAACCCAATCAAGAGTTTGTAGTCTCCAAAGGAGTAGACAAAATTCAACTAAGAGTTTGTAATCTCCACAAAGGAGTAGACAAAACTCAATCAAGAGTTTGTAGTCTCCAAAGGAGTAGACAAAACTCAAGCAAGAGTTTGTAATCTCCAAAAAGGAGTAGACAAAACTCTAATAGAAGTTAAGTTCAATTACACGTCTTATAAACCGGTTGTTATATGTTAAAACCATTGACTTGGATAATGTAATGAGTCATTCATAAATGAATTTTCCTTCTAAGTGTATTCTCCCCTACACCGGGAATATCCAAATACCTTAGTGGGATAAAACGTTACACGTTACAAAGACTAAGTAAGAGACTTACTTGTCTTACTTTGTAGAAAGGGTATTCCTAGGTTTTGTCAATACAAAACCAAACTAAGATGGATGCCTATCCTTTGTCAATACAAAGGAACTATACTGGTCTTTCGAGTTTTGCAAACAAGCTTATAAGAAGGCCTATCCAATGTCAATACAATGGAACTAGAAGCTTTATTGTTGCAAAAACGAATGTCAAATCAAGTGCAAATGGCTCTCCCTTTTATAGGCATAGGGGGCCACGGTTTTGGGAAGTTAAAAGCGGTTAAAAGCGGTTAAAAACGGTTATGGAAGTTACTTGGAAGTTACTTGGAAGATGGGCCTTGAAGCCCTAGAAAGCCCGAGGCCCGAGGCCCACATAGGGAGCCCAAAACCGCTCCCCGGAGCTAGCTTAGAGCTAGCTTATTTTTCTTGGTCCAAACACTTCCAATGAGCTTCATTCACTTTAATATAGCTAGGGTAAGCTCCAAGATCCTCAAATACTCAATATCTTAGCTCAAGCTAGTGTAGCTCCTTAAGAAGCTCACTAGCTGCTTCATTGACATTCACTAAGCATTTGAGCTTGGATTGCTCCCAGTTTTTAACCACATATTCTTTAGCCAATATAAGGCCTAAGAACCAAAGGTGTGCCGATAAAATGTGGCTAAAAAGCCCCAAACGTCGGCCTTCTAAAAGCTAGCACAAGTTGACCTTGTCGTGAATCACCTTGCTTTGATTCGACTCCCCTTATAATACTAGTTGTTCTTAGTGCCGGTCACTTGGCTTGCCTCCCGCAACCCGGACCATAGTGACACACATGTGAACAACTCATTGCACCTTGTCTCAAGACAAGCTCAACGGTTACAATGAAGACTTAGCCCAAATCTCCAACAATATATAGGTTAAACGAGTTAAACAAATGTAAAAAAAATCTTAAAAAAAACGGGTTAAACGAGTTAAGCAAATTTACCAAGTTAAACAAATTTAACAAGTTCAATACATAGGTTAAACGAGTTAAACAAATATAAAAAAAAACTAAAAAAACTGGTTACACGAGTTAAGCAAATTTAACAAGTTGAATACATAGGTTAAATGAGTTAAACAAATATAAAAAAGCTAAACAAACGGGTTAAACGAGTTAAACAAATATAAAACGAGTTAAACAAATATAAAAAATCTAATTAAACAGGTTAGAATAAATGTGTTAAACGAGTTAAACAAAGTAAAATAAAATTTAAAACAGGTGAAGTACTACCGGGATTGGAGGTGCGTTAAGGTCTATTCTTTGATTCCGAGACTCTCGTCACCTACTTCCAAACATTGATCGTAACCACGACATAATATCGTTTAAATTTTTTAAGTTTGGACAAACGAATCAAATTTTATAAACACACGTTTGTGAATGTATAAAGAATATTTTAAATATACGAGCAAAGTTGTTGGTGAGGAAGTGACAATTTATACTGATGAAGAGCTCGCAAATTTCCAGTTTTGCTCCCACCTTCATCCGGCCAACTAACCCCTCCCCCCACCCTCACCCGATTTCTTCACTCATTTTACCCATATATAACCCCCCCTAACCCCATACTTCAACACACAAATTTTTTACGAAAGCTAATTTTTAAGAAAACTATTACATCGAGAATGGATTATCAAAATCGCAATGAAAATAACTGGGTAATAATCTTTTCTCTCTAATTTCTATATTTTTCGTTATATTTAATATGTTACAAAATCTAATTACTATATTTTTTCGTTATATTTAATATTTTTGAATTCTTATTTATTTATTTTTAATTCAGAATTATCAAAATTATCAAAATGAAGAGCAAGTTCCACAAACGCTCGATTTTCTGAACATCTTTTCACAACCTGCACAAGATGTATATCAATACGGAGGTTCACAACCCCGTTAACACTGGGTGGAAGCAACCCGTACATGGGTGGAACCTCTTTTCACAACCCGCACATGGGTGGAAACAATCAAAACATTGACATTTAGCAAAGATCGGGTAAGAACTGAAGCATCGAGTATTATTTTCTAAACCTCTTTTTTTATTATGCTCTTATCATATTATTTTATTAACATACAAACAAAATTTTCTTTTAAGGATTCTATCAAGACCAACATTTTTCAATTCCACCGTACATCAGCACAGATGGTGTTTACCGCGATCCACTTCCAAGTAGGATTAAAGCATCGAGTAACCAGTCAACGTCTCACAATAACGCCGAGGATTCAAGGCAAAACATGCAGTTTCAACATAACCCAAACGACGCCGGTCCCAGCAATGCAAATGATTACACGAACATCGCGGGCCCTAGCAATCCATACCAACACGTAAGTTCTTAAGAATACTCGGTTTTCCATATGTTATATTTGAATTAATGAATTCACAACACTATTAACCGTCAATCCATAGTCGTACGGGGGTAATTATTACCAAGATTCCATGGCCAAACCGGTTCAACAAGAAGAAGAAACTCTTGTCCAAAACAATGACGGGTTTCCAGACCAATTTGTTGATAGAGAAACCGGACGACCATTGTCCAACAATGTCCTTGTAACGTACATTGGTCATAAGGCAGTTAAGATATGGCAAATCCTTGATTGGGTACGATAATTAGTTCATTCTTACATTTTCATTCAACTTTTTTACAAAAATAAATTACAAACTATTTGCTATTTGCCTTAAACAGGCCGTAGTATGTAGGGTACGCCGTCGTGATACGTGTGTGCGTGACCTTTTGGGAATTTACAATAACACGCATCCACAAACACCATGGCGCCGTTTGGTGGACGCATCTGAGTTACAAAGGATGTTATCAGTTAATCTTACAAATGTTGATCACACACTCGTGAACGCGTTTGTAGAGCGATGACAACCGATACAAACACATTCCACCTCCCCTTTGGTGAAATAACGATAACGCTTCTTGACGTTTATTAAATCACCGGCTTATCAATTACGGGTAACGACATGCCCGCCATTCCTTCGGAGTTTGATATCCAACAACGAGCGACGAACTTATTTGGATTCTGGGATGACGACGCTTGGCATTTGATCCATCGGAAGGGCGGGTTTGTACGGCGGAACTTAGAGCACGGATGGAGTTTCTGATGAATAACAATGCTAACCCCGCAACAATTGCTTCTGTATGGCTATTGCAACTTTTGGGCTTGACAATATTTCAAGACAAGTCCGGTAACAAGGTTCAGTCACACTACTTGGACCTTGTTCACGATCACCGTCAAACATGGGAGATGGCTTGGGGGACGCTCACTCTTGCCTACCTATACCAACAATTGGGGGTGAGGCTACTCGGGAATCAACACATCAAATGGCCGGGTTTATTGTCATTCTCGGGGTAATTAAAATATTTATTTATAATTTGACTATAATTAACACTAATATTTCAATTATGTTTAACAAATACAATGTTAAATATTCATATGCAACATTGGATTTCTTTGCATTTTCCGTGTTTCCAAGCAAGAGTTCAGGGAGTGCATATAGGTCAAGACGTACCCATTGGAGCCCATTTCGAGGCGGACATGACATTGCAGGTGTCAGAAGACAGTTTGCATCATTATAGGGTGCAAATGTAGGGTTTAGATGCGAGCGAGGTCGTGTGGTTCCCATACGACCTAGCTGTATTGGACCCGATATCTATGTACAGGGGCACAATCCAGTTAGGTCAATTCATCGAACCATATCATTCAGATAGGGTCGCCCGTCAATTTAGAAGAGTTTAGCAGATTCCCAGAGAACCCATTCGCCCGTTGCGTTTGGACAGAAGCCGAAACTCGCGACATTATAACTTTGAATTTGATCCTGTATGACACAAGTGGAACTTCCGATTGGATGCAATATCCGAACAATTGCATGATGTATTATTCGTGTTAGTTCCATGACAAGATGAAGAAGAATACATGCTTCGGTACATAACAAACTGTCATCCGTATGTCCTCAAGTCATCTTGGATTCTTCCGGATCTACAAAGGACTTCTTTCGCCACAAGTTGTATCCAACGACACATGCAAATAGGAGGCAGGGTGTCACAAATCGAAAGCCGGGGATATCCATATACAATGGATGAAGTTGAAGAATTGTTTAACATGTTCCTTTCTCGTGCACCCGCACCCCCAGTCACACAATCATGGAGACAAGCACAACAAAGAGATCGTTTTTTATTTTAATCTGTTCATGTTATTTCGTATTTTCCACTTGTAATGTAATTTCTAATTTTAAGCCGGATCTTATTTAAGTTGTTTGTTCTTATTATTTTCAGTCCACAGAATAATCGTTATATATATACTTACTAATCAAAACTGAGATTTTAGAAAAAGATACAATTATCAATACCGTTAAAGATACTAAAAAAAAGTATACAACTTTAAAAGTTATATATATACACTTACTAATCAAATCGAGATTTTAGAAAAAGATACAATTATCAATACCGTTAAAGATACTAAAAAAAGTATACAACTTTAAAGTTATATATATATATATATATATATATATATATATATATATATATATAGGGTGTGGTTCCCATGAGAACACCCCTAACGTGTATACACGAGAACAATCGTACACCGTTGGATGATGAGTATTAAGGGTTGAGATTTAGAGTAGATATCATAAGTAATAATAACTACGAATAATAATAATTAGGAATCCAACAATAATTACGAATCTGTTACACGTTATGGGTGTTCTCATAGGATCTATACTCTCTCTATATATATAACACGTAATTACTTTAAAGAAGCAAATATTGATTTATTGTATACAACTTTAATGTCCCAAGTCTTAATCCCTTACCTATATTTTTACTTCTATAAAAAATGTTGAGATGGCCATCATTGCCCTTATCATTATCCATCATTATTGGCTTTATTGTTGTGATTGTGTTATTTCGTATTTCCCACTTGTAATGTAATTTCTAATTTTAAGTTGGATTTTATAAGTTGTTTGTTCTTATTATTTTCGGTTCACGGAATAATCGTTAACTATTATATATATATAGGGTCTAGTTTCGGTGAGGCGGACCCTTGCAGATAGGAATAAGGAGAGCCGGGGTGGTGACATGTGACATGCTACATCATTGTTTTTTTTTTTTTCCAGATTTTCTTTTTGTAAATAAAAATTGGTGTTCATACTTTTATAAGTATGCGTTCATTTTTAAAAGAGTCATTGTTCATATTTTATCAATAAATGTTCATGTTTTCTCAACACTAACTATTCATTTTTTTCATTAATTGTTCATTTTTGTATTTTTTTAAAACATTTCGGATTTTTTTTGAAAATTATGCTATTCTTTCAAATCGTGTTAATAAAATATGATGTCCATTTTTTTACAAGTATATATTCATTTTTTTCTTACAGTTACGGTGTTTATAATATGATGTTCATTTTTTTATTATACTTTTCTTTAAAATCGTGTTTATAATATTCAGAGATCGATTACATAAAAAATTGTGAAATCAAAGAGAATACAAGACGATTCAGGTTTTGTTTCTTCGAATTTCTACTATCACTATTTAGATTTTCATTCTTAAGGTTTAGGTTTCATTATGATTGATGTTTGTGTTCGAAAGAAAATTTGTTTGAATCATTTCGTGTTTGATAAGTTTGATTGAGAAAATACATGTATATACATATGTTGTGTTGGTCTAATAACTCCAATTGAATAATCTATATGCTTCTTTTAGTGTGCATGCAAATTGTTCGGCAAAATGCCTTATAGAAAAATAGTTTATAATATTTACAGGAACAATGACATAAAAAGTATGAACACTGAGGAATAAAAACATGAACAATGACGTATAAAAGTATGAACACCGATGATTTATCTATAACTTTGACACGTACATAACATATTATGATCATCTTTTAACGTTTTGTGATGAGTTTTTTTATTTTTTGTGCTTATATATTGTAAATGTACATCTATGCATGATAAAATGAACACAAAAGAATAAATGGACATGACACTTTGATGAATAAAAATACTATGAACACCAATGTATAAAAATATGAACAATGACACATAAAAGTATGAACACCGATGACTATTTTGAACGTAATGGTATTTTGCCAAATTTTAAGTTTATTTACAAAAATGTCATTAATAATGAGCGTATAAGAACCTTGATTTAAATCCATCCAATGAATTACGACCCTCCTAATTCCTATCTACAAGCTCTCTCCTCACCCGAACTAAAATATTTTCGTATATATTTGCACGGGAGTAAATTAGTTTGTTATGACTTGATTAACATTTTGACGGCCCCTGATTAAAATCATCGAAGACACCCAAAATAGTCATTGAGGTCAAAACACATCATATATTTTTGGCGGGTTATCTCCAGACCCACTCTCCCTACTTGTTGAATCTAGGGCAAGCTTTGCTTCCCCTCTCCCATTTTGGTTCCAGATTGTCGAATTCCATCATGGAAGACGCAACAATTGTTTCTGAGGCTTCCGTACGTCGATCGGTAAGCTCATCTTCTCTCTCTTTCTCTCTATTTTTTTTAGCCTTTTCTACTAGCCTTCTGGATCCTTCTGAATCGAATGACTTAAGAGTTGGTCGTTCTCGTGTACTGTTTGTGCAGAAAAGAGCTAGGGTTACCAGGTTTAATCTCGGTAGTGCTCTTACCGGTTCCGGTTTAGAGGATCCAGGCGACTACAGCCCTAATCACCCAGACCACGACGATTTTGTCGACGATTTTGAGGACATACGCCCTAAAGCCAAGCGTACTCGACCTGCCGAGCCCTCTACTGCTCAAATCGGTGATCGTAGCTTAATTGGTCAGTCTTTGCTGATTTTTTTTTTCTTGCATTTGAATTCGCTCGTGGCTAGTTTAGCATGTGCTGTTGTTGACTGGGTCTTTTTCTGACGTTGAATTTAACCACATGAGGTTGCTTGCTGGAATTTCAGTTGTGATATTGTTTCACAAGTTTGACATGTCGAATAAAGTCTTGAAACTTATCTATTGCTTCAATATACTGAACTGATGCGGTTGGGGTTTATGAGCGCCTTTATTTATTGACTTTGGTATTTGGCTTGACTAGTAAGTAGTGAGGTGATGCTTTGTCTGTCACTCACCATTGTTTCACAAGTTTGACATTTGAATTTGATTTTGCTCGATGACTCCTACCTTAATTCGTAAGGTACGAATTAACGTAGGAGTCCTCGCAAATGAAACCCGGTCTAAATCAGGCTCAGAATAGAGCCGACTGTAATGGTCCTGGGTTCGCTGACAATCCAGTACGAACTGGATGCACAACCCTATGCGCACTTGCAACTTATAACACATTTTCATATGGATTTAGAGGCACCCAATGATATGGCGTGGATCTAGTAACATTTTGGTGTGGATATAGCGAAAATGGATTCAAATCATAGTATGATGGAAAGCTGGAAACAACTTGAAATAGGGCTCCACAAATCCATTTACATAATTGTTAATCAACTGCGATGGTTCGTGAGAAGTACAGTTCTCTATTACTCAGACCTTCAAAACTCAATCAGTTGCTATTTTACGATATTGGAAAATTTATTATTTCTGTGAGATTTGAGATATCCTTTGAAGTGATTATCGCTTATGGAACTAGTTTTGTAGTGTGCTGAGTTTTTATATAAGGAAATGGCCCCTGGTGTTTAATGCTCTCCAATACTGTTGCATACTAATTGTCAAAGATCTTATTGCCTGCTATAGCCTACTTTTAATAATAGGTTAACATTGGCCTTTAACTAAGATTATAGCATTTATAGTTGAATTAAGTTGTCATTTCAGCGAACTATCTCTTAGAATTACATCTTGGTTTGAGAGGAAAGGGAAAAAAGTAATTTAGAGAAAACAAATGTTTATCAAGATCGGATTTCAGCTTTGGATCTCCAAGTGTCGGTCGGATTGCATCGTAGGGTCCAATCAAAGATCCTATATTAAAAGTAAACTGTAGCAGGGAACTAACGAAAATGGCAATTAGATAGTAGTTTGATGAGGAATCTTTTCCATTCTTCGGTTATGTATGGAAAGATCGAAATAAAATGACCACAATTTTGGGCATTCACTTAATCTTGTTAGGTCTAGGGGATTTTCTTCTAGTATTCAAGGCTATTTTTTGGGGGGCATATACGATACCTGGGCTCCAGGAGGGGGATGTAAGAAAAATTACCAACTTGACCCTTAGCCCAAGTATTATATTTGGTTATTTACTAAAATCTCCTTTTGGGGGAGAGGATGGATTGTTAGTGTGGACGATTTGGAAGATATCATCAAAAACAGAAATAATGAGTGATCCACTACAGCAATGCAATAGGTTCTCGTTGATGGCCTAGTATGAAAATATTACTAACTAGTAACCCCTCACAAAATAAAGAAGACAATAAGATATTGAAAGGGAGCATTCACTTGATGAAACACGTCTTCCG
Organism: Fagopyrum homotropicum; assembly: GCA_033239125.1. Lineage (NCBI taxonomy): Eukaryota > Viridiplantae > Streptophyta > Magnoliopsida > Caryophyllales > Polygonaceae > Fagopyrum > Fagopyrum homotropicum. Next base: position 94,580,999 of record BSWB01000007.1, on the reverse strand, counting down.
ATATGTGTATGGTCATACTCAGAATATACATGGAAAATGAAATGATTCTGAAGAGTCTGAACTAATATTATCAACTTCTTTAACCTAGGTTAGTAAAAAAGTAAAAACTTTTTCTAACCTATCAGAACAAGGAATGAATGTACTGGGTTGGGGCCCTATCACGTTACCACGTTCCTTTCTTTTGTCCGGGCAGGAGATTAAGGTGTATATTTTTTACGGCCTCACTCCAATTTATGTTAGCAAATAGTGAATACTGAGCTTTTGCTACTAGTAGTAGCATTTTGATTTTCTGGTAACGCAAAAAACAATGCCCAGTTGTTTCTGGATTATCAGGTCTATATTGGGTAAAGCAACCCCTTGACTAGGGTAAGCAAAGGCTTTGGTCATGTAGGTGCATTTGGTGGCTTATTCTGGAGGTTTTGACAATTTATTATGGAGTATAGCTATCATTTGGTATATATGGTAGGCTAGGAATGAACGCTTTTCTGTTAATTAAGTTGTCAGTTTGGTTTCGTGGTAGTCGCATGTTGTACGTGCATACGGAGGGGTTCCACTTACTATTCTGACATGTTTGTTGTGGTCCCCAGGGAGATTAAGGGATTCTAGTTGCCATAATATTCTTTATACATGGCATATTCCTCTATGGCATGTACATTATTTCAGAGATGTTAGTTACTTCCAAAATTTCACAGTGTGTTAGTTTGCCAGTAAGGCCCAGTATGACTCCATCAATCCAGTATGGATTTCTTTGAAGCAGTTCCCTTTTGTGCTTTTTCTCATCAACGATTTCATTTGGCATTTTCGATTGTATTTGTGCAGAGGTCATTAAAAGTAATAGAAAGCTTATTCCCTTAGCTGTGAAGCTCTGGTTTGAGCTTTATGAGAAGGATTCAAGAAGAGCGATTGCTGACCTTTTGACTATGACCTTTGAGGTAATTATATAAGTGTGCAGTTTTTATCCCTTACCTGAATGTTGCAGGAGTACGTAGACTCAATGAGATCAATTTGATGATGCACTTGAAATAAAAATGGTGTCAACTTTATGAGCTTTTACTAATTGGATTGATTTCATAGAACAACTAATTGAAACAAGAAGCTAATTTATATTTGCTTGTTTATAAAATAAGAGATGTAAGTTTAATTTAGGGATCTTTTTTAAACAAAACCAGTGTGCTAAAAGGTGCTAGGTGCTAGGTGCCATGTGCCTAGATACTCACAGGTGCAGCCCCTTCGATCAGGCGAACCCTAGGCGCTCAAGGCGCCCAAGGCACAGCTAGGTGCACTAACGCGCCTCTGGGCGCCTGATGTTTATTTTTGTAAAAATATCAGTAAAAGATCATTTGTTTACAAAATTAGTTGATTCTTATTGCCAAAAATATGTTATATTAAGTTAAAGAAATAAATATATTAAGAATTAACTCAAATAACTATTACATTAACTTATTACTGAAATCTGAATTATATTTTCTGACTCTTTCTAATCCTATTCAAACTATACTTCTCCAATTATTTAAATATTTTCACCCTTTGGCCCCTACAAGTAAATCCCTTGATCCCCTTCCCCTCCCATATAAATTGAAGTCCTCTGCTGCTGATGTATAATACCCTCTGCTGCTACATTTTCAGTAGAAGAAGATAAAAATATAGTGACTAACTAACTCACTAACCGATTCCGTTAGCATTATGAACTATCTTTTTATACTTCTTAGTTCCTATTCCGTGCATGTTTGTTGTTGATTTTGAACCACCAAGTTATCTGTTCGATTTAATTAAAATTTAGTTTTTTTCTTAAAATCTTCAATCAAGCGCGCCTAGGCTCAGGTCGCCTTGCGCCTAGGCTCCAGGAGCCCCTGCACCTAGGTGAGCCTAGTGCGTTTTAGAACACTGAACAAAACTTACACATGACCTACTCTTTAGAGAAGTTAAAAGTTTAAAGAGTAAGGATATATTAATTTTAAGTCATATTGTCTCAACTAGTTTTTAGGTTGCTTTCCTACAAATTTCAGTTTTTATGTTTTATGAAACTAAAAAACAATCTTTTTGTAAACACCTTGTGGTTTTTCAGTTTTGAAAACTAATAATAATAAGGGAAATTCCGGTTGGTACCCCTGTGGTATGGGGTATTCCGGATTTTCCCCAACAGTTTTTTTAAGTTCGGGTTGCGCCTTTCAGTTTTGAGCTTTTCCGAGATTTGCCCAATTCCGTAACACCCTCTAACCCTGTTAAAGAACCGTTAGTTTACAGTAAAAAAAAATGTCTACCGATTGAAAGAAACAACACTGACTCTCTCTCTTTCGAAGAAGAAGAAGAGCAGATCTGCTCTGAAGAACACCCAACTCTCTCTCCGTTCGTCTGAAGAAGAAGAGCAGATTTGCCCAATTTCTTCATTTTCTGTCAATTCTGCTGGTTTGCCTTCATCTTTCATTTCAATATCCTCCTTGCCATCAGTTTCTTCTTTATTTTCGGTTCAGAAGTAACTTTTTGATGCAGAATCTAGCAAACACTCAACTATGCAATAATTGTTGCCAACAGATCTAAACAATCAAAAGGTCACAGTAGCAATGCTCAACAGCAAAATCTCTTATGAGTACCAACTAGGCAAGCTGCAAAATTTGAAGTCCATATTTATTTGCTATAGATGTTAAAGCCAGTGGTATACAGGAAAGCTGCAAAATCTCTTCTGAATACCAACTAGGCAATCCCATGATCGTACCATATAAATCCATGTCCAGGAAAACAGAGAATGCTAACAATTCCAAAAAACAGAAACAGATCTGGCAATTCAAAGTAGAGAGTCAGGTGTTCTTCAGAGCAGGTCTGCTCTTCTTCGAAAGAGAGAGAGTCGGGTGATCTTTCTTTCAATCGATGGACAAATTTTTTATTTTTTTACTGTAAACTAACGGATCTTTAACAGGATTAGAGGTTGTTGACGGAATTGGGCAAATCTCGGAAAAACTCAAAACTGAAGGGCACGAACCGAACTTCAAAAAACTGTTGGGCAAAATCCGGAATACCCCGTAACACAGGGGTACCAACCGGAATTTCCTTAATAATAATTTAAAGAAGTATTCCACAATTTATATACATAAAAACACTTCAAAATTGAAAACCAGAAACTCACAACATTAGAAACAAGCCAACTTTCTTTTACTATTCTTATTGTAAGGCCAAGTAGATTATTTAGTGCATACCGCACTTTATCCAATATCTTTACAAAAACATCGAAAGTATTATACAAAAATGCTCCCCACCCTTCCCCTTTAATTATAATTTTATTTTGCATAAGAGTATGCCGTTTATATGATTTCATGCTTGATTTCCTCTTATGCATAATAACTGCTGAAGGTGGTAATTGTATAGGCCTGTGGAGTCAAGTATCAAATAGATGGTGATATTGAGAAGGCTGATGTTGACGAAGTTGTGGTTCATCTGGTCAATCTAGCAAGAAATGTATCCTTAATGCTGCTACATAATACCTCTGTCTAATTTTGTATTTATTTTTATATATGATCGGTTTACCTCCCAATGCTTTAGGATTTATAAACAATGTAGTCCTAGTATGAACCAACCAACTTTGTCTTAATGACTTGGCTTGTTTCCATCTTAACTGTATTCATCTTTAGGGTGAAATTGATGATTATCACAATTCAAAGAGGAAAGACTTCAACCATTTCAAAGATAACCTTGTTTATTTTTGGGATAAAGTGGTGATTGAATGTCAGAATGGGCCATTGTTTGATGGAGTTGTGTTTGAGAAGTGCATGGATTATGTGATTGCCGTATCATGGTAAACTCTTGCATTTGTTTAGGAGTTCTGAACTTTTGATATGCTAAACAGTTGGCACTCTCAGCAACTACATTAATTTTTTTTTATCTTCTTTGCCAGTACTCCTCCAAGATTTTATCGTCAAATTGCTTCATTGATCGGCCTTCAGCTTCTGACATCTTTCACCACTGTAGCTAAAATGCTTGGTTCACAAAGGGAAACTACTCAGAGACAGCTAAATGCTGAAAAGAAGAAACATGCTGATGGGCCTCGTGTGGAGTCACTGAATACAAGACTGTCTAAGACGCATGAAAATATAACTACAATCGAAACAATGATGAAAAGGATTTTTCTGGGGTTAGACTCTCTTTCTTAATAAATAATAGCACATGAGCCTTAACTTATGTGACATGTATGTCTAATTTGCTGCATATCAGTCATGCATTGATAAAGGATTACGTGAACAAATATATATACATTACTTTATCAGATTAGTTGAAAGTAGATCCTCTAAAAACAAGACATACTTTTGGCCTAGGTCTTGAGGCTTGTTATGATAGATAACAGTTATTGTTCTTATGTCATATCAAAGATGAATATTCTTAAATGTCATCCTTCGGTGATTATGTAACTGACAGTAGATCCTAAACTCAATCCTTTAGCATTCATAGCTTTGTATTCCTTGCTATGCTTTTCTTATGCTTCACATGTAACATGTTCTTTGTAGGTTGTTTGTACACCGATATCGTGACATTGATCCAAATATTCGAATATCCTGTATACAAGCATTGGGTGGATGGATTTTGTCATACCCATCCTTGTTCCTGCAGGATTTGTACTTGAAGTATCTTGGTTGGACCCTCAATGATAAAGTAATTTCCTATCTCACTTGTAGAATTGCATAGAGGCCTTTGGTAGGCTAATTCCATTTTGTGGTTGATAGCTAACTTATATATTATTTTCTGGATATATTTGCATGTAGAGTGCTGGTGTGAGGAAGGCTTCTATTGTCGCACTACAAAGTTTATATGAAATAGATGACAATGTGCCGTCACTTGGATTATTCACTGAGCGGTTTGCGAACCGTTTGATTGAGCTTGCTGATGATGTTGACATCTCTGTAGCTGTATCTGCCATAGGACTCGTGAGACAATTACTGAGGTAGTGAATTTACTTAACCTTTTTTTTATTCTGTATAATTTACTCTTTTGCTTTTCTTGTGTTGAAATGGAGATGTGTGCATTACACTGCTTGTGGCATCCTGCAGACATCAGCTCCTAAGTGATGATGACTTGGGCCCTCTATATGATCTGCTTATTGATGAGCCTCCAGAAATCAGGCATGCTATAGGAGAGCTAGTGTATGATCACTTGATCGCTCAAAAATCTGCTTCAAACTCCAGCTCAAAAGGTTTGCTCTTTTCGTCTTACATTCCATATGCAACTTCCGAGTGATAATACTAATGTATACACATAGTATATTTCCAGGCACCGACGAAGACTCTTCTTTGGTTACTCTCAGCAGAATGTTGCAAATATTAAGAGAATTCTCAACAGACCCGATTCTAATTAGCTATGTCGTTGATGATGTTTGGGAGTTTATGAAGGCAATGAAAGTATGAATCTTTCATTTCAAAAAGTTTTTTTTTTCACGTTTCTAGCATAATTGGCCATGATGGTGCAATCTATTTTCTGTAGTACTATATCCGTTAAGACTTACTCTAGTTTAAGCGAGTGACTACTGGGAAATGATTACTTGTGTGAGTTGATCAACGTATCATTTTTGTTTTCTGATTGATGGAATGTTCACCCCCCCTGATGCAGGACTGGAAGTGTATAATCTCCATACTTCTTGATGAATCTCCGTCCATTGAACTTACTGAAACTGATGCAACAAATTTGATTAGACTTCTTTCTGCATCTGTCAGAAAGGCAGTTGGCGAGAGGATAGCTCCTGCAGTAGATAACCGTAAACAACATTTTACAAAGGCTCAGAAGGTGGACATTGCTTGTCTATTTACATGTGTGTGTGTGTGTGTTATATTGATCTCACTGCAATTTCTGTATCACTTTCATGACTGTATGTGATGGGTATCATATATCATTTTCTTTATCATATGGCTTTCAAATTCTCAACTCTTCTATTAGTATCATATAAAAACAGATATGATTTCTGTAGTTAAAATAATAAGATAGAGTTGATTTGATTCCAGTTGGAAAGGAGTCGGTACAAACAAATGATTAGTTTGGTTAAAGAACAAAAATGAATCTGAAGTACAATTATAATGATCTTGTTGAAAGTGTAAATCATGTTTGAATATTTAGTCTCTGTTCATTGAATCTAAAGTTGAATAGTATGTTTGTAGGACCCCTTATACCAACTTATTTATTTTCATGCAATTGCATCAATACTTTAGACATTAATGATTGTAAGTCTAACTGAGAAATAGAAGTTGAGTGGCATTTTGGGGAAGAAAATTCTCATAAGATAAAATCATAAAGCTAGGACTGGTAATGCCAATAAGGATAGAAGTAAACTCTGCTTCAGTTCCGATGCCTGTTTGCCCGACTACATATCGGGGCATAGTTTAACATTTCTCACTGCTATGTTATCCTTCTGGAATCGTTTTTATAGATTCTCAGCTACGCTTCTAGTTCTGTATGGTTTTCCTGCTATATTTTATGATTGATATGCACCTTTTCAAGTTTCTGCACTCATGTACGGCTGGCAGCAAAGATGCCACTAAGTGTGTTTCACATTAACAATGAGAAATGGAAGACAGTGAGTCATGTTAAGCAAGCATTGTTTGCATGATGCAGTAGGAATATTAATCATCTGGTGGAGTTCATGACATGAGATGCTAGAGAAGTTCATCGCTTTCACTTAAATTGATATACACAAAAGTTTAAAGAACTCGTTTTCTTCGTATCACAGGAAGAATTTGAAAACACCAAGCGAAATATAACTTCAGCTATGATGAAGAATTATCCCTCACTTTTGCGCAAGTACATGGCTGATCAAGCGAAGGTTCCATCACTCGTGGAGATTATTCAACATATGAACCTTGAGCTTTATTCTTTAAAGAGGCAAGAGCAGGTGGGCGAATGTCTTTTCTTTTTTTGTCTGGTTGATGATACTTTTTAACTTTGCTATGGAGATTTTATTCTGTGCATTATCCCCTCTTTTCTTGGCTTAGAATTTCAAAGAAGCTCTTGAGCTCCTTAAGGCAGCATATTTCAGGCACGGAGATATGGAGTCACTGAGATCTTGTGTTCAGGCTATAAACTTCTGTACTACTGAGAGTAAAGGAGAGTTGCAAGATTTTGTCCTTGATAAAGTGAAGGAAATTAATGATGAACTTCTACTCAAGCTTAAATATGCAATGAAAGAAGCAGTGGTATTCCTCTTGGTAGTTTTTTTTTTGTTTCTTTAGTTGTCAATATACACATAATATAGGCTAACTGGTCCTAATTGACAGGAAGGTGATGACGATTACCCCCTTATTGTCAACTTGAAGAGGTTGTATGAGCTTCAGCTGTTGAAGTCTGTACCCGTGGATAGCTTGTTTCCAGAGTTCTCCAATATGGTTGAGAATTTCACAAGCACAAATGAGGAGGTGTGTAGTAGTGGACTTGAGCTTAATTGCTTAACCTCTTGTGATCTTTTTGTGCAACTTGACTGTAACCAAGCTTTTCTTTCTTACTTACTTAGGTGGTTAGTTATCTGCTGCTCAACATGTATCTGCATTTATCTTGGTCACTGCATTCTGTTGTCAACAGTGAAGCTGTATCGGTGACATCTTTGTCATCTTTATCCTCAAAGCGTGATATATTATTGACACATTTGGGCCGTTTCCTTGGTTCCTCTCACGGTGAAGGCAACGCGAAAGTTGGAAATCAGCTTGCTTGCAGAGTAAGTTTCTTCTTGCAGGATTTTATTTTATGACTGCTTGGGTTGTTTGCGGATACACAGGAAGCAGTGGAATTACGTGCATTATTATTCTCTGACAATTTAAATCTTTTCTCTAGGTTTGCCTGATACTGGCTGATCTGTGGTCTCTGTTTCGAAAATCAAACTTCTCTAATACGAAGTTGGAGACTCTGGGTTTTGCTCCAGATCAATCTTCTGTTAAGCAATTTTGGCAGCTTTGTGAACAACAGCTTAATATTTCAAGTATGTATTACTTATGCATTGCTCTAGGCCATAAGTTGTTTTGGTTTGGAGTCATTATTTACTATTATTTTTCAACTATTGAGCATTCTTTTTGAATTAGAAGAAACAGTAGAAATTAAACAGCAGGAACATTATGTCCCACAAAAGAATGTTGATGAGTGTTGTCGTACCTTGGAGAATCTTTTGCAGAGGGTTTTTTTTGGCAAGGAAGAAAAAAAAATTCATTGAGTAGCTTTTGTGCTTCATTGTTTAAACGAAATTTGGTTGTGAGCGTATATAATGAATCTTTTGCAGTTACATGTGATGTGGAATTTTGAGATTCATGACTGGCTTTGTTGTTGAAGTTAATATATATACTCTCTAAAAAATTCATTGAGTAGATAAACAAAGTTTCATATTTTTTTTATCACCCTGTTTCTCCCTTTTGGAAAGGCAACTCTTATATAAAGTATCTGGGCTTCTCAGGCATCTTCTGTTTGCTGCTAACAGGAAAGCTCAATTTCTGCTTTTATATAAACTTGTGTCATCGGAAGCTCTTGGTGTCCATTCAGTGAAATACTTGAATCTTTAACAAGAAAGAGATCTTGTATATAATAAACTTAAAATTGACCATGCTGTATTTTCTTGAGGTTGATATCTTCAATTATTCCTGCTTTGCGTTCTCTCATTTAGTTCTGTTACAGACGACAATGAAGAGGATGATGTGAACGAGTATGTTGAGCTGACAAATCCAGATTCAGTTCTGATTGCTACCGGAAAGTTGATTGCCACTGATACAGTTCCAATGGTACATGTTACTGATTGAGTAGCTACTCTCATCATAAATCTGGTAAGGATTTTCTCATTTGCACAATTGACTCCTTAACGTGTTGTTTGATGTGCATGATCTAGGAATATCTTGGTCCTGAGGTGATTTCTCATTTCACAATGCACGGAACCAGTGCAGCAGAAATTGTTAAGCAATTAATAGCTGTTTTGAGGAGCAAAGTTGACATATCTGACATATTTATTGAAGCACTAAAAAGGGTAAGTTAATTTCGACATGGAGGAAATACTTTGATGTTTATAAGAGACATGCGTCATAATGGCTATTTATGCTGTGCTTTTGTTTTTTGTTTGTCTTGTTTGGCAAACTTTAATCCCGAGGAATATTATAAGTCATTGACCTCCTACTGTTTCAGGAAATAATCATCTAATTTTAGGAAATTGAATTTCTTCTGGTCTAGAATCACCTTTGTTGTTCAAATGGATTGGATCAAGAAAATTTTAGCATATAGGACCGAGTCTCAGGTTTTCTTCTATATTGGCTTTATTACCAGGCTTACCACCGCCACCAAAAAGAAGTTTCTTCTGGTAGTGACGAATCTGCAAATAGAACTTTACTTGATTGCAAGGATCTTTCTGTAAGGCTCTGTGGGACATTCATGGGCTATGGACGAAGCAAGCACATACCAGATATTCTGAAGATTGTCAAGAATGGTATACAGTATGCTTTCACTGACACACCTAACCATATATCCTTCTTGGAATGTGGCGTGCTTCATTTTGTCTCCAAACTTCCTGCAGCAGATGTTCTTGGCATGTAAGATTAAGATTTAGTTTGAATTTTGATTTCCAAGGTCTCCAAGCAATCCAAATGTTATTGTTTTGTTCTTGGTTTGTAGTCTGAAGGATGTGCAAGGAAGAACAGAGAGCATAAACACCAATGAGGATCCTAGTGCTTGGCGTCCCTATTTTTCATTTGTTGAGATTCTGCAAGAGAAGTATGCAAAGAATGAAGGCTTTGCGGGTAAGATTTGCTTCTCATATATGCAAAGTCTTTCATCAAGTATTGTCGTCATATTGCTAAAATAGTGTTTATTGATCTGGAGATCCTATAAATGAGGAAGACGTGTCATCCTTTATAAAAGAAAAAAAAAGGTGGAAGACATTCAGTCAAAGCTAACAAGCTTCTCATTAAATTTATGACCCTGAAGCTTTAGTACTGTTTATTGCCTTACGGCAGACTTGGTCATTAATATACTGTTTCATCATCCATGGGGTTTACTAATCTTGCATCGGTGGTGTGCAATCTGAACATCTCTAATTTTTTGTTAAACCTCGGAATCTATCATTAAGGTTTGCTCAGGCTTCAGTTAACATAATTTCCATATGATGTGATGGTTGTAGTGTGTTCTCTTTTATGTTATAGCACTCTATCTTTAATGGTGAATGGTATAGCTTCTGATCTAGCTGCATGATTGAGTAGGAATTTACGAAGGAACTCGTAAAATATTACTAGTGCTCTTGTAATTGTGCATCAAGCTTTAATTATAGATTCCATAGCATGATTTGGTACGCATTTACTTGCCTTTAGAGTTCGTAATATACTAATAGTACCCTTAACATGCGATTACCGATCTCGAGAATGTAAATGCTGTATGAAATAAACGAGTTATTCAAGTCTTTCGGGAGATCCTATTACTAATCGTGTGAAATGTCAATTCTTGTCAAAAAGGAAGATCCCTGATTTAAAGATGGTTTTGTGTGCAGACGAGAAAGATAGGAGTTCAGTAAGGCGTAGAGGGCGGCCTCGGAAGGGACGTAATGTAAAGGAAGGAAAGAAACTGTTTGATGAGCAGAGTTCAAGTGAAGAGGATGCAATAGGCTCTTCAGACCAAGAAGTCCCAGATGACCAGTCGGACGACGAGGATGCTCCTTTAATACGTAGCATAAAGTCATCGGCAAAGCTGAGAGCCCTGAAAGCTCTGAACAAAGGCCAGAGCCGGGCAGGAGAAGAGGCAAGTGCTTCTAGAACTGCAGGCAAGGATTAAGGCCCGGACACAGCAAAAAAAAGTTCGGTTATCTCATCAGGTGTTGGGATCAAAGCTGCTGCGATAAAAAAAATTATGTTGTGTAGTGCTGTTTCAGTTATGGTGTGATAGATCAACTCTTGTAGTATTTCTTCATTAGTGTGTTGTAAAATGTTCCTAACAAGTTGCTTCACCTAGTTAATACTAGTTTTTCCAGCAGAAGGTAATATCCCCACTGACATGGGTTATCCTCAACATTTCTCTTACTTGCACTAGAGACCTCAATAGGTTGGGTTTCCGTCTTGATATCATTAAGACACCTTATTTGCGGTAGTGAGGTTCTAAGTTTTGAACTTCGGATACTCTTGATTTACAATGTAGTTAGATCTCGCAGAATTAAAAAAAAAATGATGTTGCATATGTGAAACTGACTGCAAAAGCGTCTCAGTTCAGAGGCACTTGGTACAACGAGAAGCAGAGATTCATTATTCCATCTGATATCTGAGCAGCCAATGCATTTTCCATCAGAGAGCAGAATAGGTCGATTTTACAATATCAGTTTCATTCAGATGTCATTCAGCCTGTGGTTTATTCAACTCAAATCTCAATAATCATACAAATCTAACCACATTGTCTTTGTATACTGCATTTTCTAGGCCAACAATTTAGCGCTTATGACTCATCACTGCTCAGACACCCTTTCCCACCTAACTAAACAAGAGCATCCGGATTTCTACAAAATTAATCTCCGCTGCGGGATACAATGGCATGCTTCATCTGTTGCTCAAAAAATTGGTACACTGTTGTATGGAGCTACAGCAGCTTCTGCTTCCATAGTTGTATGTCCTTAGGATATGCGGATATGGTGTACATACCTTTGATAATCATACAGTTTCAGGTGAGTTTTAGGTTTTATATTGCAAGGACACTAAACAACTTAACTAACTAAATTTACATCAGTGAAATTTAAATCATTTTCACATGTTAAACATTGTGAAGGTCAAATCAAGATCCAAAGACATAATAAAATTTATAGCAATTCTCCTATTATCATCAACTTTACACATACGGACTAACTTCTAGCAAGTAATGGCAAAGTAGTCCAAAATACTGTCTAAACAAAGGAACGGACCAAATTGATGCATGCTTTTCTAGCAAGTATAGGAAGACAAACTATTGCATTATTTGCGGATGAATGATTTGGTGAAATATCATGTGCGAAATGAAAGCAGGTTGTGCGTGAAATGGATGACCTTCTACTCACATGTATATGCAAATAGATCATCAAGCATATGAATCAACAAGTTGGCCAACCAGAATATATAGTGATAGTTTTTAGTCAGAATAAATTTGATTTTAATGCAAAACAAGTAGATCAGTTTAAACCCGCAAGGAGATATATAAAATGTATACCTTCAACAGCACTCTGTAGTATTGGATGAACATGTACTTCCGGCATGCCATGAAGTGTAGATGCAGTATTTGTCAAGAATGTCAAAACAAACAAGAAAAGTTTGTCACGGAAGGCATTCGTCCAGAGGAATCTCAAACCCACGCTTGCACATTAACCCTTTGACTTGATGAACTCGATATCTTGGACCCCATTGCATGTAGGCTTCGTACAAAATAATCAATGTTTTCTTGGTAATGTTTAGGTTAACACGATCCATTTCAGAGAGAACACTTTCCATTTCCATCAGACGATTCTCTGAAGCATACATGAACATCTTGCAATGATAAAGGGACCGGCAAAGCCTCCAACCACTGTTCTCTGCACGGCTTATGAATTCTGCAAGCTTATCCACAGCATTGAAATGGAAAAAGTTTGTAATGATTGCCCGCATCACACCTGATGTAATTACAGATGTCCGGCGTTCAAAGGCTTCATTTATTAGTTCCTCCATCTCGTTCATGAGACCCTCCTGTGCATAGACTTTAATTAGCAGAACATTCAACCATGGAGTGTAATGGTCTTCTGGAATTAGCTTCCTTAGCTCCTCAATTCTTCTAATTCTATTTGGGTCAGAGCTCTTACAGTAAGCACAAATCATGGTTCTGAACATTGCAATATTGCTCAGAAGATCGCTTTGTTTTATCAACTCGTGCATTTCTTCCATCTTCACCAAATTGCCAGAATGACTATAGCCTCTAAGCATAAGCATGTAAGTGTTGCTATCTGGCTGGACAGAGCTTGCCTTCATTGCCACATATGTATTCTCCATGCGATCCCACATCCAAGAAGTTAAGTAGCCCGCGATCAAATTGTTGTATGTTTTCAAAGTTGGGATGAGATTTAACTTGTTTATTTCCTCCAATGTTGCATCCATATGATCAACCAACATCAAACGACCGAAGATGGAAAGGAGCATATTGTATGTTACAATTGTTGGACTACAATAGGTTTCTCTCTTGAAGCTCCGAAACAGTGACTGACACTTTGCACTCAAACCATTCACCATATATGCGCCCATCAGTGCATTATATATTGATGATGTCATAATGTGCTTCTCCGCAGCCTCTTCAAACAATGCACCAGCAAGGTCAACATTCTTAGCTTTACCAGCAATAGTGATGCCTTTAGAATATTCTTCAGCTGTCATAGGGAGGCTTGGGTCACTCAATTTTCTTCTCCATTCAAGTACCTGTGTGAAGAATATAGGGAAAAAACCATCAGATATATTGCCATGAAAATATAAGAATCATTTCAGTGGGAAGGATTGAAAAAAATGGCATGATAAGATTCCTACTAAAAACCCCTGTGAAATTGTGATTAAATAGCAAGGCCATGGACCAAATGTCACTTACATGGATGGCTCAGTTTAATTTTATCCAGTGAGCAACTTAAAATGGTATGATTGGTTAAGTGTACGAAAATTAAAGAAGAAAAAAAGATGGCAAATGAATTCAGCATGAATTGAACATGATTCTGTGGTGTATGATAGTATAGACTCGAGTTCAAGGTACATAAAAAGATAACTAGTATAAGAGCAAGTGCAGTGGACATGACAGTTCATTCATTTTACAAACCATCATCTGCACACACGTCTCACCATATGATGAAAAGCCTGATGAAACGGAGCAGTGGCAGACGGACTGCAAATGCTCCAAGTTCAAGCCTAATGTCCACTCCTTGCGTAACATGTGGCATGCATGGCAGATGTTTTTTTTGTAAACTTTTGGATTTGAAAAATGTAAGGACTTAAATATTTATACAGAATTCCTCTGCCTGTAGACCCCCATATTGAAATAGGTTTCTTTAGCCTATTTAAATGACAGAGACGATTGCTGTTGTGTACACCCAAAAACACAGGCTTCAAGTGGTATACTAACCAAAGGTAGAAGGAAATTAGATGAGAAGCATGGCATCTTCACAAAAATATGAAAGGGAAACACTATCCTTCTTCAAGCTAATCATCTTATATTAAGTTCTGTATAATATGTCCTTGAAAGCTAGAATTACTCAAGGAGATCAAGGGCAACCCAACAATAGTTGCACATAGATCAAGATATGCAGTCATGTCAAATGCTATACAGATATGATCACTGAACGCCAGAACCCACCGACGCAGCTAGGCAAAAAACAACAATAACTTGTACAGAGAGAGCTACTTTCCAAGATATTAAATGAAGAAATAAGAATTTTATGTACCTATCTGCTAGTCAAGAATAAGAATTCAGAGGGAGGAAACTTGAGCTAATGCGGTATGAAATTCAATCAGATCGAACATTTTCAATATCATCTCAGAAGAATGGCTACAGACACCAAGACCTAGAAACCGTGGAGTAAAAATGGAAAAGAAAACGTGAAGCAAGCAAGCCCTAGAGGGAGTTAAGAAGAAGCAACCTCAAGTGCCAAAGGCGGCCATGGACGCAACTGCTCCAAGAGCTCAACAAAAGCAGAGCCATCTGGGTAGTACCGGAAAAAAAACAATCCTTTGTCATCCAAAAACCTAAAGACAGCCCTGAAGTCACCATTGCAGCCCAAAAGTTGGTGCTTCAAATCCGAGGTCTTGCGAGCAAGCTCCCGGAGGCGTGTGTGGTTGACAGAATCGTTGTTGTTGAAATCTGTGAAAAGGGGGATGACGCACTGTAAAGTGCTGTTTGGGGTATGAGGGGTAGAAAGTGAGCGGGCGAAGCTGGGGTTTGGGTTTGGGTTTGGGTTTTGGCTTTGATTTTGGGTTCTTCCTCTGCAATGGAGGAGGCGGTCGGATCTTTGAGATGCGTCTGAGAGTTTCCATACCCTCTTCATTCTTATTCTGGCTGCACACAATCAAACCAGAGGGAGGGTTAAGACTTGAGAGCTGGACGAAGAACCGAAGATGGCTGAAAAACCCACCCGGTTTTGGGACCTTGCGGGGTTGTTATACGGATCATCCGATTCATATTGGATCACTGGAGGCTTCGGGAATTTTAATTGTTTTTTGGGTTTTGTTGCCCAAATTCCTATTAAATTTGTCCGGTAATATTTTTGTTTTGATCGTGAGATTCACGAAACTAAAAGTTGGAGACACTCGTATGTCACTCAAAACGAAAGTAACTATACCATAAATAATATTAAATTTGTCTGGTAATTTTTTTTATTTTGATTATGTAATGAAAAGTTATACACTCAAAACGAAATTCTCAACGCACTCAAAATGTAAATGACAACGCACCGAAAACGAACGTCGCAGTTAAAGATAAAACCTAACATTAACATTTTTTTTATCAATGTAAGATGCTTGACTACATATTTGGTCTATCGAGAGATCGAAATCCGACAAACGGACAAACCGTCATGCAAATAACAAAAAACAAAGAGAGAAACACAACAAGCATGACCGAACAGATAAAATAAGATCCAAAAAGTCGGAAAAAACAAACCATAAGAGAAGGCGACAAATACTCGAGGCTGGCAAAACATGGAAAGGGCACGAGATAGTAACACACAAAAGCACATTCGATCACATCCTATTAAGCCGTAATGAGATCGTTTTTTAAATTGTACTTAAAAACAAATGATATATTATGAACCCTCAAACGTTGAATTTGACAAAGATTTAAACTATAAAGTTCAATTTGAATATTCGATGAGACTTGAGAGAAATTTTTGCATCCTATGTACAGTTATGGTAAAAGTTATGTTGTGACTTTTATTTTTTGGTGTGTTACGACTTTTATTTTTAGTGTGCTAAGACTTTTATCAGAGATACTTTTGTCATTTTATTCTTTGTGTATTACGAGATCAATCATCTTCTCTATCTTAAAAATATTATATTTTGTGTTTTTAAATAAAAGAAATTCCACTAATCGAGGCCCCGTTCGGCTACCAATTTCTACCGATTGAAGTTGAAGATTATCTCTTATTTTCATCCCCTGTCTGCTTTATCGTGTTCGGTGGTGATCTTTTCACGAGGATGAAGCCGAGGTTGAGGGAGAGGGAGTTGAAGTTGAAGGAATTTAAGGCAAAATCATCACCTACTGCCCCAAGCTTAAGGAGATGAAGAATCTATTTATCTTCAACAACTTAGATTTTGACAAATTTATCCTTGCTTGTCTCATGTCTTCCAAGCATGATCAATTTCTTCCTTCTATTCTCTATCTTCCCCTTTCGTTCGTCTATAAAACATATTGTTCTCTTTGATTTCAGATTTTAGGGTCGAAAGGAATCGAGATTCTAGACTCTTTAATCTAAGATTTTAGGGTCGAAAGGAATCGAGATTCTAGACTCTTTAATATAAGATTTTAGGGTTGAACAAAATCGAGGTTCATCTGAGAGATCTAGGCAAGACTTCGATCTCTGAAATTTTGCTTGTAGATCGATCTATGCTAAAGAACCACAACTATAGTTTCATTGTTTGTCTAGGATTACAGCTTTTGAATCACCATTTATGGGTTCATTTTTCCATTCGAGGGAAGGAAGGATGAGGAGCTCTGTCTTCGATTCAAACATGTCCTTTGTGCCCTCCACTTGTTCGAGGAAATGCTAGAGATAACTTTTATCGTCTGGTAATAAGACTTTTGGCCTTATTGGGTACCTTTCATTTAACTAGCAACATGGCCTTGAAGATTTTGATGTTGGATGTTGGTTGCTGCATTTTGTTGATTACAAATTTAATTGCTTCATTACATATCTCCTGCTAATGGTTGTTCATTGTTGCATTTTGTTGATAGCAAATTTATGGGTTGTCCCTTATCCATGGCTAAGTCTTCATGTTTCAAGAAGTAACAATTCTACTAAACATACTCAACTGGTGTAAATGGTCAGATGGATGGAGAAAACATCAATGATGACACCATAGTAAGAAGTGCTTTACCTCGTCGGGCTCTTGCCATTTGGACACCACATGCTATGACATATTTTAGCTCAAAATGAACATACACTAAACTTATGTAAACAAGCCAAACTTGTGGTAATTTGTATATTTTTGTGTTATTTTTATTAACTACATTTTTTTTCCTAGAAAAAGTTTCAATATATCTACAAGTATGAGAAGTATAAATTCATATACATTTTGTTTTGCAAATCTGCTATGAAGTTTTGTAAATTAAGTGAATGAAAATGATTTCACCTTTGCCAAATAAAAGACACATGATCAAATTAAATTTTATCTTGTACCCTTTTTCGTAATTTTACCCATAATAATTCCCTTCATACCCATACTAATACACTTTTTACCAAACACCAAACTGACCCTGAGACTTTAACTTAGAAGAGTTAATTTGCAAGACTAATTTATGCAGTTAAAGAACATCCTTCGTAGATGTTAGTTTATATTTTTATATCCAGCGAGTCTAAGACGTGGAGAGTTTGTACGTCAAAGTGAACCTACACACAAGACTTTGTGGTTCCATCCTAAAACTAATTGACAATAGGAGGATTAACCCTATGACTTATATGTTAGGTTCACATAGTATCATATTGTCGATATGAAATATTTCCATACACCTCAACACTCTCCCTCAAGTGCAACTATCCTGGACTAGTTGACACTTGACACAAAGCCTTAATGATGGCTTATCCAAACAGGTGGATATGATTGTTTTTGCTAATCACAACCCAAACACATGACAATGAGACCTAGATCGGACCTGCTCTAAAACCATGTTAATTTATCTTTTTATGTTTGATGGGTCTAAAACATGAAGGGTTTGCACGATAAAGTGAACCTATGCACACAAGCCTTTCGAAGTTCCATTCTAAAACCAATTGACAATAGGAGGAGTAGCCCTACGACTTACATGTTAGGTTCACGTATTATAAACAAAGTTTTACATTAATATGCTACAATTTATTCTTAGAGTATATAATTAAAAACTAACTAATTAAATAAACATTTTTTTACAAAGTTAAAACTTTATTTTTGATGAAAATTTGTTATTTAAAGTAAAAACTTGAAAAGAGATAATATAAAAAACGAAGATTAAAATTTTATTAAATTTAATTTATAAAATCTATTTTTTTTCTAAAAATTTGTTATAAGAAGAAAAAAATTTAGCTAAACTTTAAAATATATAATATAATATAATATAATTTACATCGAACTAGAAGGAAGACGGACAACAAGTTGTGCCGCCAACCCTTTCTGAATAGCGAATCCGATCCTCCTAAAGATAACATTAAAAAACTTAGGAGACATAACGTTATCATGCAAGACCGTCGCACCCTCTTAAGAATTTCAATAGCATCGGACGCAAGAAAACCAAAAGTGTCGAATGCGACCAGAAGAAACACATGTTGATTTTAAATTCAAGCTCTCATATGTTTTACAACCTTAGTAGAAGCAACATTAAGCGCCACCTTATCCATCACAAAAGGCCCACTACCCAAACAAACCAGTGGGGAAACTCCACTCAAATCAATGCAAACATGTTTTTCACCTACCCATCCATACAACAAAACATTCATCAACCTCAACGTGAACCTTCCCTTATGTGGATCAGTCAAGAAGGACACATACACCTCCTTCTTAACCGAGACCCCCACTCTCCTAAACACATCACACAAAACATCACGGACTAGATCATGCCTATATTTGAAGCTATGAATCTCTTTACAATGAACCGCATGCTTCCCAAAAGTATCCAAAACTCTTCGACAATTGATAATATGACAAATCTCATCAACCAGGTACAAAGAAATCATAAGGCAATACTTAAGTACCGAGCGATACTCAACCGGGGACATACATTGTCCAAGTTCATTAATGGGTATGGCAAGAAGGAAATATTGGCTATGTGCTGATTGTAGACACTTGAAAACCGCTTTTTGTCTAAGGGTCAAATCAAAAGCAACTTCCATCTCCTGCACAGTCTTACCGAAAAGAGCACTCGCCAAAGCGTGTTGGGCTTTTGGGGGCACGATGTTCTTCACAATAAATATAGAAAGATTGAAACCAGGAATATAAGCCTGAAGATTGCCCAAAGCTCCATAAAACTCAGAGCCCATTTCCACTACTCCAATGTCACGTAATGTGGTCTTGAAGCACCCAAGACTAGGCCTTAGAGGCAACAAAAGTAAAGGAAGACGTTTCCATAGCAGAGTATACACCAAGCCCCCCAAATCGAATAGGCATAGAAGCAAGCCGCCATCAAAGATCTCCAAATAAAGCCCCCCCGCAAACCACAGTATCCTCAAATTATCTACGAAGCCCAACATCAAAATAAACTATTGCACTCTCCCGATGCTCCAGATGACAAGTCCTCTGGCCAAAATACATCTTAGCAACACCCATACAAGAGCAAAGCAGGGGAAGCTCACTTTGCGGGTCCCTCAACATTGAAAGAAGATGCATCAACTCAACCACCTTAACAACTCTCTTCATGACAATCTCTCTAACAAACCCCTCATATCTACTCATTTTCCCACCTAACAACTTAACACCCAACGCCGACCTTGCAATGACATGTGGAAGTAGTTCATCTCTAAGTTTCAACCCATCACACAAAGGCCAAAAGAGCTCAGTTTTACAAACATTCAACTCAAGACCTAAACCCAAACCAAACTCTCAAATGATATCAAGTGCTCTAGCCATCTCCTCAGACCGACCAATAATTGTATCATCATCAAGATACCAAGCATGTAGAAAAGGCTTACAACTGTCCTTGATCCTATGTAGAAGTAGGTGCAAGAAAAGAGAAAAGAGGAGTGGCCCCAAAGGGTCCCCTTGCTGCACACCGGTAACTGACCAGATAAATCTATCTCTAATATACAACCAGGCGGCCTAACCATACAAGAAATCAATCCATAAGGAGATGGAAGAACATATCTCTCTAACTCCCTAAGCAAAATAGTCTTGTCAACCACGTTGAAGGCATTGGAAAAATCTACTGTCAACATGATGATAACATGAATTATGACCTATATTTAGGCATGCATTTATATAGATTTTCCCTTTATTTTGCATGCATAGACATCAATCCATGCCATTTAAGCTTATATTTGCATACTTTGTTAGAAAGGATGTCTACACGGATTCTTGTTGCAACTGCAGGTAATTTGACGAATTATGGAGTGGAATGTCATATTTAAGGATGAAGCCTTGTTGCGAAACAAAAAGGAACAATAAAAGGAAGTTAGCAACACGATGGAGTGGGCTCTGATACTACGGAGTGGACTTTGATACTGCGGAGCAAACTCTCATACTACGGAGTGGGCTCTGATATGCGTTGGAGTGGACTCTGATACCGCCAAAGTGTACTCTGATACCTTGGAGCGGACTTTGATACTACGGAGTGGGCTCTGATACGCGCTAGAGCGGACTCTAATACCAGCGGGCTCAACTTTTTTTTTTGGCCCAAAAATTTAGGGTTTATCTTTAAACATCAATTTATCTTTAATCTAGGGTTTATCTTTAAGTTGCGATCTATCTTTTAAGCTCATGCTTGTATAAACCCTAGATTTATCCCTATAAATATCCTATAGCATTCAACATTAAAAGAGACCCCCAACGAAGAAGCCTTACGCCCACCGAAGAAGGACTGAATTTGACAAATTCAACACGCAATTGACACGGATTGACAACCCGTACGAAAACAACAGTTGAAGGAAGATTTGTGATAAAATATTCTTGAAGAAGTTTAGGTTCTTGATTTATTTTGCCTTTGGATTAAGGATTGGATCTTTATCATTGAATTTGCTACAATTTTGGATATTGAAGACACGTTGCTAAGTATTTCTTACTTTTCTTTTTATTTCTTTTGGTTATATTGGTTTCTTGATTTCATATATGGTTCTTGATTTGAATATGATGATTGTTAGCTAAAACCCTTGTGATTATAGGTTAATTGGTTGAAGGTTGTGGTTTAAATGATGATAGATTGACCTTTACAAACAGGTTGGACCCAGAGTTGTGTTTTACCTTCGCAGGAGACAAATCTCGGGTTGTTCATGAGAATCTTGGCCGAGATTTCACCAAGATCCGCCCGTGGTTTCTTTTAGTCGTACCTTTCATGCTTTATCCTTAAGCTTTGGTTAAAGATTGCCTAAACCCTAGCCTTGTTGAACCATCCTAACCTATATCCAAGATTGGGAAGAGACTTACCCGGTGATTCCCTTTCTTGATTGCCAACGATGATAAGTTCTAGGTAATAAAGGTTTATCCTTTATTAGGTTTAAGTGTGCCTTCCTCTTGCCTTTGTGAGTTAACTTGAGACTTACCTAGTGATGGTAAATTCTATTCCCTTAGGTTGAGTGGTTGGTTTGAGACTATCATTCCTTTCCTTTGAAGCTTTGAGACTTACCCGGTGATAAATTTCTTTGGCTTGGAATAGTGGATAGTGAGACCTCCCCCGTGATCTATCCCACTTTCGTAACGACTTACCTTTGCAATCCCAGCTCTGTCCATACATTTTTAGAAATCTTGAATCGAAAACCACAATTGGATATCTTGTTCGCCCCTAAAGGTGTGTGCAAATAAGCTTTAAATTTATAAAACTAGAATCAAGCAGCGAACCCGCACTGTACGGATCGACGTAGCTAAGCAAGAATTCCAGAGTATCGAACACAGGGATTTGGGGAGAAACAAATTCGATTTCAGATTATCAAGCGGTTAAATGTAAGAGCTTTGCAAATTATTGGGAAAACAACAATCCTAAAGATCCAAGTATCCAGCTGTGGCAATCGATTCAAGACATTCTTAATGATATAAAGACAGAGCTGAGATATGCAAAGGTATGCTAATGTAAGGTAATCGTACGGTAAAGTTCCAAAAACCTTATACGACTCACCTACAAGGAACTCTCTATACAGGTTGTTGAGGCTTCAATATAGAAAGTTTCTAAAGGCAAGAATTAATGTCAAATACCCAAACTTGTAATCCAAGGATCAAGACTAACTTAACCGATTACGGTTGTGACACTCACAATCGAGGTAGAGGTTGTTGAGGCTTCACTACCACCTAGAAAAGGCAAGCCTAAACTAAGTTAAAGCAAATCTTTAACTTTGGATTAAAGTAAAAGCAGGTTCATAAACTTAAGGGAAATTACGGATGGATCTTGAGACTCCACGGCCGTGGAACTCAAGAACAAACCGTGATTTAGGGTTCGTCGACGATTCTCTCTAACTCTCAGGGTCTAATCTGTTTACGATCGATCTATCATCATCTAAGCTACAACTATTAACCCTTCACCCTAGAATTGTTAAGGGTTTTTAGCCAACAATCATCATTATGATATCAAATTCAAAGATTAAAAGATTGAAAGATGAAAACTTCCAAAAACTTCCAATAAACTTCAAACCAATCTCAATGTCACAATCAAGAATGAATATTGTCAATAGATTGAGAATAAAGCAAACAATCACAATCTTAGGAAAGAAAGAAGAACGGGATGTCAATCCGTCTTCCAAATCAAACCTAAACAAGAAGAGAATTCTTCTTGCAACAATCTTCCAAAAACTTTGATCTTCCGTCAATCCGGAAATCTCCACAGCAATCTCCACCAAAAGTGCGAGATTAGGGCAACTCCAAGGTAAGGGCAAAATACGTCTTTTGCAAGAACCGCCAAAATTCTCCAAGGTGAAAATGCAAGCGTAACTCTAGAACGAGGTCGCAAAACGCGTCTAAGCGGGGGTAAGCGAGGATGACGGAATCTCCCTTCGTCCGTCTTTTTATAGGGCAAGATAAAATATCGGCCCGGCCCAATCTTCAAAAGATTGTGGCTTCAAAATGTGGCGAAAAAGATTGCCAAGATCACGGTCGTGGAAGGTTCCACGACCGTAATTTAGAGCGTGGAAATCAACACGGTTTGAACCATGAATTCCACGACCGTAAAAGCTCCTGGAATGAACCACGCTTCTCCTGCAGGGTTCCACGGCCGTGGAACTGAACGTGGTTTGTAGTACGGCCGTATTTTAGAGCGTGGTTTAGGGCAAGAACGTGATTCTTCTCTAGCCTCGTGCATTCCTGAAGTTGGCATCCATTTTGCTCCTAAGAATGCCCTCAATCCATGGACACACTCAATCAACTAATCTTTGCTCAATTCCGTTCGGAAATGGCTCTTAATCACCTATAATCAACATAAAGCTAGTGTAGACATCCATATCGACAATATAGACAAACTAGCTCACAAATGCAACAATGCTAAATCAAAGACTATCAATATGAATCAAATACACTTAGAAAACGTGCCTAAAATATCACAATATTTCATGCTAACAAATAACCCCATACTTAACACTTGCTTGTCCCTAAGCAAGGTCTTTCAAAAAGCTTTAAACAAAAGTTAGGATGAAATATTTGTACCTTCTCAAAGCAATACTTCTTTTGGAGGAGTGTGCCTTCTAAAGAATAGATCATTCTCAAATCTTGCTTCAATCGTTTATAAGACTTTCATACACTTAATCAAAGAGTGAAGAGTAAAGAAAAATCATGAATTAATCAAACTTCTAAACAAGCATCATAACCTTCAAACATTATCAAAATCAATCATAAGAAACTTCAGTTTAGACCACAAAGTCATATAACATTCTTTTGATCTTAAGGACTTTTTAAAAACAAGGTCTAGAATGTGGAAGGGAAGGAAACTTTTAAGAATGTGGTGCATGAATCCGGGAAAGTGGACAACTACCCTTCTTCTTCTTTTGCGGTTTCCGCAACACTTCAACTTAGAGCTTCGCTCTTCTTCCTTTCATTTTTCGACTTTACTTTTGGAGTTATGGATAGAGGTGCACAAAAACCGAAGCCTAGGAGATTGGCGTTTCTCAATTTTTATGAGATGCCTCAAACCCTTAGCGCACATACCATAATCCGCTAGGAATATCGCTCAATCCGACTTTGGCAAGACACAAACACCCGGCTATGTGAATGGTGCCGAGTTACTCATCATCATGATTGACTTCCCCAAACCTAGAATTTCTTTCTATTCTTTTGATTGCAAATAATTGCTCTCATGGCCCTCCCACATCAAACATGCCTTTTTCATTCACTTCTCCAAATTCCCGGATAGGTAAAGGAGGTCAATATTTCAATGAGGGGCTAAATGATCAAAGAAAGAAGAAAGAAAATCGAAGTGCCTTAATCATCTCAACAAGAAGTATAAGAACTTATAGTATGATTTCAACTTCAATTTCTCAACATGATTTAGGTAACATTCTTCACATTATGAAACTCGCAAAAGAAGCACAATCAACGTATTCAATTTCTTTTCAATTCACTAATCTTTTAAGCATGCAATTGTCATCAAACTCAATTCACAAGTAGTGATTATCATAGAAATCATCTCAATTCATTAGAAGCACATAATTTTCAAAATTTTTCAATTTTTATGGGTTTTTCAAGTTCTTTTTCATGCAATGCGATAATGAAACGTGCAACAATATAATGAACATGCAATGATAGTCTCGAATAGAAGCAAGCATAGTGAGTAAGAGTTATTACAAACTTTTAGTACATCCCACCCCATACTTAGGACGAACATTGTCCCTAATGTTCAAAAGAAAGAAAGAAAAGAAGAAAAGAAAAAGAAACTCACAAAGTGGTGGTGGAATGTCTAAGGCGAACGGTCAATCATCAAATCCTCATCACTGTTCGGGTAGGAATGAGTTCGTTATTTTTGTTGGTGATGACTATCATTCCTCCCTTCTTCGGAACTACTTGAACCGGACTCACCCACTTACTATCGGAGATAGGGTAGATGATACCTGCATCAAGAAGCTTAAGAATTTCCTTCTTGACAACCTCCTTCATGGTCGGATTCAACCGCCTTTGAGGTTGTCTTGAAGTTCTAAAATCTTCCTCCATTAGTATCTTATGCATGCATAGGGAGGGTTTAATTCCTACTAAGTACTCAATAGTATAGCCTAAAGCTTTCCTATGTTTCCTAAGGATAATCATGAGCTGATTATGTTCATCTATGCTTAGATCGGAACTAACAATAACCGGAAAGGTAGAATTAGATCCTAAAAAAGCGTACCTTAGATGAGTAGGAAGTGGTTTGAGTTCCATTGCTTTCGGAGCTTCCAATGATCCTTGAAAAGCATCCGATGTCTCCTTACAAGTTTCTAAGGGTGATGAGTGTGTGGGAGAAGAATCAGAAGAAGTTGAAGAAGTGTCTCGATCACTCCTTTCCACGCCCAAAATTACGGGTTCCTCATGGCCTCCACGGCCGTGGTTTAGGGCGTGGAAGGGAAATACGGTTGTCACATCTTCTCCACGACTGTATAACTCCCTGGAGTGGGACACGGATTTGGTTGTGAAATCCACGGCCGTGGAATACAGTGTATGGCCGTGGATTCTCACGTTTTCTGCCTCATCGTGGAGTTTTTCAAACTCCACTTCACCCATCTCTTCTTGTGTTTCTAAGGCTTCAATTGCCTCATTGCACTCTTCTTCTTCCCCTACATTGGTTAGACTCATAGTGATAACCTTTTGTAAAGGATCGTTAAAGAGAATCGCACTTACCTCTTCCCTAGACAAACCCTCTTCATCTTGGATATCGAAAATATCCTCATCAAAGATTGGCTCCTTCAATAGAGTGGAAAGAACGAACTCTACTTTCTCTTCTCCTATATCAAAAGCGAGTCTACCATTCTTGCAATCGACTATGCAGCCGGAAGTTGCAAGAAATGGTCTTCCGAGTATGATCGGGACCGGACTATCTGCAGGAATGTCAAGCATGACAAAATCAATGGGAACAAAGAATTTACCTAGTTTGACCGGGACGTCTTCTACGATACCGACGGGGCGAGTGATGGATCGATCCGCCATGTACAACGTCATCTTCACCGGTTTAGGGTCGCCTAAACCGATCTTCCTACATAACGCAAGTGGTATGATGCTCACACTTGCTCCTAAATCACATAACGCATCGTATGTGACATCTCCCACTCCTATGGGAATGCAAAATGACCCCGGATCCTTTAGCTTTGGGGGCATTTTCTCCTTCATGGTCTTGATGAGATCCGAAGAATCCGAACTCATCTTAACCTCTCCGAAGTCTTCTAGCTTCCTCTTGTTAGAGAGGAGCTCCTTCAAGAACTTGCCATAAGCCGGCATACCTACAATAGCATCAATAAATGGTATATTAATATGCAGCTTGCTCATGAGTTCTATGAACTTACCAAACTGTTTATCTAGGTGCGCTCTCGGTCTAGATTGAGGGAATGGTAGGGGAGGTTTATAAGCTGGAGGAGGAACGTAGACATCTTCCTTCTCCTTCCCCTTCTCTTTGTCTTTCTCTACGGGGACTTCAACAAACTTAGGCTGCGGATCGGTGGTAGTCACTCCGCTCCTAGTTGTGATTGCCATTACCCTTCCTTTGGGGTTGTCCTCCGTCTTTCCTGGAAGTTTCCCTTGATTCCTAGGAACTTCCTCCGCATGGCTGAACATTTGGTTTTCCAAAACCTTTTGAGCTTTGTCAACCTTAGAAATTTGATCATCAACCTTAATGATGCGGTTCTCCAACCCTTGTAGTTTTCCCAAAATCGTTTCCAACATGGGATCGGGCTTCTCTTTCCCCGAAGTGTTTCCTCCATTAGATGATTGCCCCTGGCTTTTCAAAGGAGTAGAGGAAGAGGAAGGTGGAGTTAGTGAATTAGAATTGGAAGGATAAGAGTTACCGGAATTTGTTGATTGGAGCGCCAATTGTTGTTGTTTGAACCCCTATTGTTGTTCCAATTGTTGTTCCGGTTGTTGTTGTTTCCATTCCAATTGTTATTCCGGTTGTTGTTCCGGTTGTTGTTGTTGTTGTTGCGGTTGGTGTTATCACTGCCATTGTTGTTGCCCAAATAGCCAACATCCTTCTCTTGTTGCTTTGGGAAGTTGGTCTTGATCGCCTCCTTCAACTCCTTGATCTCATTGTTGAGGGAGAAAATCTGATTTTGAGCTTCATGTGTGAGCTTTGCTCCTTGCTCCACACGATTTCCCTCCACTTTCCGGTGGGAATACTTCTCTATGACCCTTGCTTGCTTCTCAATGAAGTCCCAAGAATCATCTTCTCTCATGTCCATGAATGTTCCACATGAGAGGGATTGGAGGTTGAATTGCGTTCCTGCATCCAGCTCCTTGTAGTAGATCTCTAGCAATACAAGCTTGGATATGCCATGATGAGGGCAATCCAATAACAAGTCCTGAAACCTTTCCCATGATTGAAACAAACTTTCGTTAGACCTCATGGAAAATGCATTGATCTTACCTCTAAGTTCCGCCGTTTTGGATGGCGGAAAGAATTTGGTGAGGAACTCCGCGGAAAGGTCTTCCCACGTGTCTAGTTTCCCCCTAGGAAGAGCTTGATACCAAGACAATGCTTTCCCCTTCAAGGAGAAGAAGAAAGGCTTGAGCTTATAGTTGTTGGTAGTAGCACTCTTTGGTCTCATTGTCTCCATCATACACTCAAAGTTTTGCAAGTGTTGGTGTGGAGATTCAGCGCTTGTCCCGCCAAATTGGTTTTGGCGAACAAGAGTAATGACTTGAGGGTTGAAGCTAAACCCTTGCACATCATCAGCATCAAAGTTCACGCCCAAACGGCGCGGTTGTTGTGTTGGATCCATCCGCTGGCCAAGAGTTCTTGGTTCTTCATCTACACGTTCGATCCTCGCATTTCTAGGTGGAACACGACGATTAGCAGCTCCCCGTGGATGGAAAGGATTCACATTGATCGTGGGATCAATCTCCTCTAACGGTGGCATGGAAGAATCACTATCATCAGCGGATGAGTGACCTTTTCTTCTAGACCTTGATGCCCTCCTTGAGGATTTCTTGCTTCCCTTATTCTTAAGATCGCTTAGTTCTATCCTCATTTGGAAGATCATGTCTTGTAGATTGTTAACTTGAGATTGATGACGATCCATTTCATCCTGGCGGAGGGTCTCATTCCATTGGAGTTGAGCTTCCTTCTCCGCCAACTCCGCTTGAAGATCACGTTCGTGTCCTTCAGCCATCTTCTTTTCCTTGCGCTTTTGCCTTAAAGTCCTCTTAAGCTCTTGATCAAGAGGTAAGAGGTCTTCGGTGTTCCTAGACCTGCGCATGCACTCAAAGAGATATCAAATAACGAGAGCAAGCTCCCAAGCTTGACAACCGGCTACCGAATTCGGCCTAAACCAAATCCCCGGCAACGGTGCCAAAAACTTGTTCGCCCCTAAAGGTGTGTGCAAATAAGCTTTAAATTTATAAAACTAGAATCAAGCAGCGAACCCGCAGTGTACGGATCGACGTAGCTAAGCAAGAATTCCAGAGTATCGAACACAGGGATTTGGGGAGAAACAAATTCGATTTCAGATTATCAAGCGGTTAAATGTAAGAGCTTTGCAAATTATTGGGAAAACAACAATCCTAAAGATCCAAGTATCCAGCTGTGGCAATCGATTCAAGACATTCTTAATGATATAAAGACAGAGCTGAGATATGCAAAGGTATGCTAATGTAAGGTAATCGTACGGTAAAGTTCCAAAAACCTTATACGACTCACCTACAAGGAACTCTCTATACAGGTTGTTGAGGCTTCAATATAGAAAGTTTTTAAAGGCAAGAATTAATGTCAAATACCCAAACTTGTAATCCAAGGATCAAGACTAACTTAACCGATTACGGTTGTAACACTCACAATCGAGGTAGAGGTTGTTGAGGCTTCACTACCACCTAGAAAAGGCAAGCCTAAACTAAGTTAAAGCAAATCTTTAACTTTGGATTAAAGTAAAAGCAGGTTCGTAAACTTAAGGGAAATTACGGGTGGATCTTGAGACTCCACGGCCGTGGAACTCAAGAACAAACTGTGATTTAGGGTTCGTCGACGATTCTCTCTAACTCTCAGGGTCTAATCTGTTTACGATCGATCTATCATCATCTAAGCCACAACTATCAACCCTTCACCCTAGAATTGTTAAGGGTTTTTAGCCAACAATCATCATTATGATATCAAATTCAAAGATTAAAAGATTGAAAGATGAAAACTTCCGAAAACTTCCAATAAACTTCAAACCAATCTCAATGTCACAATCAAGAATGAATATTGTCAATAGATTCAGAATAAAGCAAACAATCACAATCTTAGGAAAGAAAGAAGAACGGGATGTCAATCCGTCTTCCAAATCAAACCTAAACAAGAAGAGAATTCTTCTTGCAACAATCTTCCAAAAACTTTGATCTTCCGTCAATCCGGAAATCTCCACAGCAATCTCCACCAAAAGTGCGAGATTAGGGCAACTCCAAGGTAAGGGCAAAATACGTCTTTTGCAAGAACCGCCAAAATTCTCCAAGGTGAAAATGCAAGCGTAACTCTAGAACGAGGTCGCAAAACGCGTCTAAGCGGGGGTAAGCGAGGATGACGGAATCTCCCTTCGTCCGTCTTTTTATAGGGCAAGATAAAATATCGGCCCGGCCCAATCTTCAAAAGATCGTGGCTTCAAAATGTGGCGAAAAAGATCGCCAAGATCACGGTCGTGGAAGGTTCCACGACCGTAATTTAGAGCGTGGAAATCAACACGGTTTGAACCATGGATTCCACGACCGTAAAAGCTCCTGGAATGAACCACGCTTCTCCTGCAGGGTTCCACGGCCGTGGAACTGAACGTGGTTTGTAGTACGGCCGTATTTTAGAGCGTGGTTTAGGGCAAGAACGTGATTCTTCCCTAGCCTCGTGCATTCCTGAAGTTGGAATCCATTTTGCTCCTAAGAATGCCCTCAATCCATGGACACACTCAATCAACTCATCTTTGCTTGATTCCGTTCGGAAATGGCTCTTAATCACCTATAATCAACATAAAGCTAGTGTAGACATCCATATCGACAATATAGGCAAACTAGCTCACAAATGCAACAATGCTAAATCAAAGACTATCAATATGAATCAAATACACTTAGAAAACGTGCCTAAAATATCACAATATTTCATGCTAACATATCTTGATCTCTAGAATATGCAATTTCCCTATTATTACATATATTCATATCTTTTCTTTTTGTTATTATTCGTTGGTTGATATTTGCAAATTGTCTAGCTAGATTGCTTTTACTAGTTGGTTTCACAACAATCCCTGTGTTCAACCCAGAAATATTTGCCTTATTGCGATCGATCCGTACACTACGGGTTCACTTATTTGCTTTTATTCTCGGTATAAATTTAAAGCTTATTTGCACACACACGTTCTGAAGCAAACACATGACCAGAGAACCATCAGCATAACGATCACTCAAAACTCTATTAACACTATGTAGAATAGCCTCTGCACCACCTGAAACACCAACACCAAATTGGAGATCTCCCAAGTAGTCACCTATATCCTTACACACACCCTTCATGAAAAACTTTAGACACCGACCATGATGTGGGACCATCCTTGATAACATCTACACCTACATTACATGAACCATTCACTAATTTAGGAGCAAAAGAAACTCAAGGAAAGTTTGCTTAGAAGATGCAAACATGAGAGGAATCAATAGAGTGGAAGATTGCATGGTAGATGCAAATCTCGACCAATAGTGTGAAATCTCGGTGGAGATTTTCACCCGAGATTTTGCGCCTGACGCGCGCTAGAAGATCTGGCTAAAATCTTCTATTTTTGAAGAACTATCTTTTATTATTTTATTACCTTAAAATCTCTCAAAAATATTTAAGATAATTGTTATTTTTGGATCCTATCTTTTAGGATTATTTTTAGATTATCTTAAGAATATATCTTTCATAGATATTTTTTAGAGATATACTAGTTTAATAGGAAAGAGTCTCTTATAAATAACCTTAGAAGGAGAGATTTTTAGGTAGCTTAGTTTTGAATTTTATTTCCTCAATATTGTGAGACACTTGTGACTTCATTCATGAAGTTTGCATTTTATCATTCCCATGCAATCAAACGGAGAGTTTTTTTATTGAAAAGTTAAGAATCCCTGCTAGGTTGTACTTGTGTGTGATACTTGATTTTTATGTTTTATAAAGGTTGTTTTGTATTTATTTGTGCCTTGTTGTAAGATCTAGTGAACTTGTTGTCAAGCTACGGTCAGGACCCATTGTGAGGCCCTAACCTAGTAGCACTCCGAGTCTTGCGGAGTTGGGGTGTTACAAATTTTGTATCAGATACTTAGGTTGACAATAGCGCTTGTAATATGTGATAAAGGTCTAATTGATAAAATAAATAGAACCCGAAAGAGGTTTGAGTTTTCAAAAGCAATTTTGGTTTTAAACCCTGTTCACAATCGATTTGAGATAGAATGTACGGAAAGTCATCACTTCTTACATGGATCTCAACAGCTTAGTTATATATATATATGTATATACTAGACCGCGTGTATATATGAACTTGATATATGCATACGATATTAGCTATCCTTATACGATAGATATGTATATACTGCAGATGACTCGGACTAGAGCGACATCTACAGTAGGACGAGGACGAGGTAGACCCCCTTTTCCTCTGGTAGTGATAGGTCAGGGACAAGTTCCCATTGCTGATCCGCCTGTAGCGGAGGATGTACATGAGGAGATTGTTGAGAGCGTCGTTCCTGAGACAAGGAACGGGATGACATCGAGGTAGAGACCTCAACTAGTACAGTCTGACAATTCATATCATGTCTCAATGAGGGGACTAGAGTTCCGCGCTTACATTCGTTAAGTTGAGGAGGCTGCCAAGGTAGGTAGACCTGCCCCGGATTTACCAGCACATGTGGGGTCTTCTGAGATGTCCTAGGGAGCTACCCAGGTGCCTTTCATATCGGCACGAGTTGTTGAGACTGTTAGGGCTCATGAGTATCCTAGAGGACCGCGACCTGATTCCTGGTTGAAGGCTTTTCACCAGATGAAAGTACCTCTTTCACTAGAAAGGTGGGCCTGGAGGTCGAGCTGTGGATTGGGCATGTAGACTCAACTATTAGGTGTCTAGAGGATAGACAGATAGAGTTAGTACAAACTCTATTCCGTGACTTATCCTAGAAGTGATGGAGGACCATGGAGTCGAGCAACCAATTATGATCAGATTAGGAGCATGATTAGAGAACGTTTCTGCCCTACCTCATTAAGGAGGGAGAAATTGCAGGATTTTGTTTGAGTTTGGTTTTGAGGACGTTCTTGTATCCTAGGCGATCAGAAAGTTCCAGGAGTAGCTGGCGATACTGGGTCCAGCTGCACCTCCAGAGGACTAGCATGTTTACTTGTTCTCCCGCAGATTGAGGGAGAGTACCCATTCCTACATGGCGGGTTTTCACTGTGATTCCCCTGACGGATTATCAGGACAAAGCTTTGGCTTATGAGAGGGAGCGAGTTAGGCATAGGAGAGCTTCTCAGACTGGAAGGTCTGAGAAGAGGCAGAGGACTAGTCAAACCAGTGGTGGTGCTGGAGCGTCAAGTTCAGGGTGGAGCCAAAGACACCAAAGTTATCCGTCCACTACATAGGTTGTAGAGAGGGGACGACAATGCTTCAATTGTAGAGATTTTGGACATATTAGGCTTGGGTGCCCACGACCACCAGTGACTTTCTTCTCTTGTGGCAAGCCAAGTCATCGAGTTGTATATTGTCGTTAGGGCAAGTCGTCATCCCAACAGGGTTCTTCCCCTGCCAGTGTAGCTAGGGGTAGCTAGAGGGCGCCTCCATATCAGGGGCAATAGTAGCAAGCCCCATATCGCGTTTTTGAGTTGCGGAGTGCTGAGGAGCCACCAGCACCAACTGCTATAGGTACCATTTGTATTAATGGTTTACTTGTTCGAGTTCTTTTTGTTACGGGTGCTATGTACTCATTTATTTCCGATGCATGCATTGAGCGTTTCTCCTTAGATATGATAGAGGAGATACCAGTTATTATAGGGTTACCCGATAGTAGTAGGGTCCAAGGTACCCGCAAAATCCGTGATTGTCCCATTTGTGTAGGAACTCGTGTGTTGTTTGTCGACTTCTATGCCATGTCATTAGAACATGAGGAAGTCATTTTGGGGATGGATTGGATGAACCGTCATAACGTGATTCTTAATATTGGTAGATGGACCGTGTCAGTCACTACCGCGATGAGCCCAGTGGAGGTTTTCCGAGGTTGGGACCTTGAAAATCTGGTAAGATTATCAGCGCAGTCCGAGCGGCGAGGCTGATTGCACAGGGTTCCGAGGCCTTTTGGTGTTATGCCATGAAGGAGGGCGAGCGTCCAACATTACAGGATATTCCCGTCGTTCGCGAGTTTACCGACATTTTTGACGAGCCATCTAGCTTACCGCCGCAGCGGAGCGTGGATTTCGATATAGAGTTGGAGCCAAGGACGAGACTGATCTCGAAGGCCCCATATCGTATGGCACCTATCGAGTTGTTAGAGCTGAATAAGCAACTCGAGGAACTGACTGAGAAGGGCTTCATACACCCTAGCGTTTCCCCTGGGGTGCACCTATCCTCTTCATGCAGAAGAAGGACGGATCATTGAGGCTATGTATAGACTCAAAGAGCTGAACAAGGTGACCATCAAGAACAAGTACCCGCTACCCTGTATTGACGATTTGCTAGATCATCTAGAGGGAGCCTTTGTGTTCTCCAAGAATGATTTGTGTTATGGATATCATCAACTGAGGGTGAGAGAGCAGGATATACATAAGACGACATTTCGGACTCGATATGGTCACTAAGAGTTTGTAGTGATGCCATTCGAGATCACGAATATGCCTTCCGTCTTCATGGAGTTGATGAATGGCATCTTCATCGACTTCCTGGACCAGTTTGTAGTGGTCTTTATTGATGATATCCTGGTGTACTCTCGTAGTAGAGAGGAACACGTAGGGCATTTGAAGACAAATTTGCGGGTTCTGCAGGATAGAGAGCTGTACGCCAAGCCCTCTAAGTGCGAGTTCTGGATGTCTGAGGTGACCTTTCTAGGTCATGTGAATTCCGCCGAAGGGATCAAGGTTGATCCGGCGAAATTTGAGGCTATTGGAGCATGGACGACTCCGACGAATGTCAAGGAAGTACGTAGCTTCCTTGTCTTAGCCGGATATTACCGTAGATTTGTGGAAGGGTTTTCTGTGATTGCACGACCACTTACCAACCTGTTGAGGAAGACTACCCGCTTTGTATGGTCCGATCCTGTACTCAGAGTTTTGAGGAGCTGAAGAGGAGATTGACTTCTGCTCCTATCTTAGCACAGCCAGAAGGCACAAATGATTTTGTGGTTTACAGTGACGCATCCAAGCCAAGTTTGGGATGTGTTCTGATGCAGCGGGGTAAAGTGATGTCATATGCGTCTAAATAGTTGAAGACGTATGAAGAGAACTACCCAACTCATGACTTGTAGTTGGATGCGGTAGGTCATGCCTTGAAGGTCTTGAGGCATTACTAGTACGGAGCTACATGCCAAATCTTCACAGACCATAAGAGTTTGAAGTATATTTTCACGCAGCGGGAATTGAATAACCGCCAACGTAAATGGTTTGAGTTGATCAATGACTTTGACCTTGAGATTTTGTATCATCCAGGGAAGGCAAATGTTATCGCCGACGCCTTGAGCAGGAAGACATCTTGAGAGAAGGCGATTGCGCGACTGATGGTTCAGTCTCAGTTGTAGAGAGACCTAGCATGGCTAGAGATGAACATTCGGTTTCTTGATGGGGATGTCCATTTGTCTACTTTAGAGGTTCTACCTGATTTGTTGGGAGAGATCCAATGGAAACAAGAGACCTGCCCGATGCTGAGACAGATCCGAGACAAGATGCCTCGAGGTGAGACTCCACAATTTACCATTGGTGTTGATGGATTGATGAGGCGCCGCAAGCGCGTCTGTGTACCTTCTAATAGAGAGTTGAGGCAGAGGATCCTCTAGGAGGCTCACTCCACACCTTAATTAGTACACCCAAGTGCGAGTAAGATGTATCAGGATGCGAGATGCTCATTTTGGTGGGGCGGGCTGAAGCCCGATGTGGCCCGGTTTGTAGCCCAGTGTGCAACCTATCAACAGGTCAAGATAGAGAAATGTAGACCTGGAGGAGAACTCCATCAATTGTCAGTGCCACAGTGGAAATGGGAGGATATTTCCATGGATTTTGTTACCGGCTTGAGGTCAAGCAAGAGTTTTGATACCATTTGGGTTATAGTTGCTAGACTGACAAAGACGGCACGTTTCATCCCTATTCGGGAAACATGACCGATGAGTCGGTTACTTGAGGAGTTCACTGGGTAGATAGTGAGACTCCATGGAGTACCGAGGACCATTGAGTCTAATCGAGATGGACGTTTCACCTCTCGGGTTTGGCAGCAAATACATACTACTTTGGGTACGAGCCTTCATTTTACGATGGCTTTTCATCCTCAGTCAGATGGTCAGTCCGAGAGGACCATTCAGATCCTAGAGGATATGTTTAGAGCATGCGTGCTAGACTGGGGACAGGTGTTTTCAGATTACCTCCTATTGGTCAAGTTTTCGTACAACAACAGTTGGCATGCATCGATCAAGATGGCCCCTTATGAGGCATTGTATGGACGGAGGCTCCGTACACCTTTATGTTGGGATGAGCCAAACAGTGTTGGTGGTATAGCTCCTGATCAAATTCAGGATGACATTACCCGAGTGACATTGATTAGAGAGAGGATGTTGGCTGCACAGAGTCGCTAGAAGTCATATATAGACAAGAGGAATCGGCCTCTAGAGTTCAGAGTGGGAGCTCATGTCTGACTGAGAGTATCTCCGACACGAGGCATCAGACGTTTTGGCATAAAGGGGAAGCTGATTCCCCGATATGTCGGCCCTTTTAAGATTCTGGAGAGAGTCGGTAAGGTGGCATACTGTCTTGCGTTGCCACCTAGGTTAGAGGGTGCTCACCCTGTCTTTCATGTGTCTCAGTTGAGGGAGTATATACCAGATCCGAGACACATTATCAATTATGAGGACTTAGTGGCTGAGCCGGACCACACGTTTGTTGAGCATCTTGTTGCAGCCTTAGAGCGAGGTATGAGACGCTTTCGCTCGAAGGACATTCCGATGATGAGGGTATAGTGGTCCAGACGAGGACTCGAGGAGGCCACGTGGGAGACTGAGGATAGTATCTAGAGGAACTATCCCCAGTTTTATGCAAAGATATCTACACCTGTAAACTTTCCGAGCGAGTCTTAGTATGTTTTGTGAGCTATTTGATGATGTGATTACGTGATTATATAATTATGTGATATTGTTTTCGTGCTAGATTGTGATGTTTGATCTTAGTTGATCTTATTGTGCTAGCATGAGTTATGTTATGTCTGGAGAGGTTCTACCTCCATGCCTCCGAGCGACGCTTTTATAGTCCAGCTAGAGATGTGCTTCCTCCATGTTGTTGATATGTTAGCTGAAGATGTTCTTTCTCCATGTTATCGTGTGTTTTGATGGAGATGTTCTTCCACCATCATTGTGATGTTAGCAGTTGGAGATGTTCTTCCTCCATGCCATCGAGTTGTGAGTTAGTTGGAGATGTTCTTCCTCCATGATGTGATTAAGGATATAGTTGCCAAAGATGTTTTATCTCTGTGCCTTTGGGATGAGTTAGATTTTGGAGATGTTATGCCTCCGATAGTGTGAGTGCTATACCTCGGCATATGGGTCCGAGAGGATTTTGGATTTGTTCAAATTTCGGGACGAAACTTGTTTTCGGGGGATCATATGTAATTTCCTAAGTCTTTTAGAGATCTCGCCCCTATGACATGGCTTGGCCGCAGGTACGCCCCCTACGGCTCTGAGGACCCGTCCCCTCGGTTTCGTTGTCAGGCGCTGTCTTCTTTGACCGTCATGCTTTTTCCTTTGCTTCCTTTATAAGGTTTCCTTCTCCTTTCTAGTGAGGGTTTCCTATTCCTTCATCAGACCTCATTCATCTCCTTACGTTCTTCCTTTTCCCTTCTCCTTCTTTTGGTTTCTTCTTGTAGAGTTTCTTTGATCATCTTCAAGTGTTATATTTGGTTGGGTATGTTGATGGCTGAGTTGATGAGGAACGTGTGTGCTAGATGATGGTTGTGGATGAGAGACCAGCCTTGTGAGTTTTGAATTCTGATCTGCAAGTGGTAGGTTCTTTCGCTCCCTCCTCTTTCTTTTCCTTCTTCTTCTTGGTTGAATTCCCACAAGTTAATCTTGTATATTGCTTTCTTGGACATTGATGATGGATAGGTGTATGTATATGTGATGCTGGTTGCTTTGGCACCAGAAGAAGTGAAGAGATCGAGCGAAGGATCGAAGAGAAGCAAAGAATCGCCCTCTGCAGTGTTGGCCTCCCCCGCGCCCTAACAGCACCGCCCATGCGGTTGAAGGGTGTCACCGCCCCTGCGGCTTGAAGCGACCGTACCCACGCCTATCCTTTTCCGCGGGTGCGCCTCTCCTCAGAACTTACCAAGTGTTGGTACGTTATCTCCTTTCCTTATCTTTAGGCTTTGGTTTAGAATCATGCTTGAGGTTATGTATGAGAATATGAGGATGATATATTGTTGATATATGCCCAATTATGGCTTGAAGGTTTAGCATGTTATTCGAGGTTTATATGATGTTTATGATCCGTATGGATCCCTTAGGTCTAGGTGTGGTCCCTTTGATAAATAGGAGGTTTGATACCTCTTTATGCCTTATTATTAAGCAGTGCATTCCTACGGGTTGGAGGTTGATCGTGGTTGAGATTATCTTGAGTTTGAGGTAAGTCCATAGGACTTACTTAGCTGCATTTCTATATTGGATGTATGCATGAGTGGTGATTGTTATGTGCTTTATAGCATGCGATATTGATTATTACCGATGTATGATTAGCCCCCTTGCAATAGGTAGTGATAACCTTTCTCTTTCATCTTGAGGGAGTCTGGGAGGTTCTCTTTGATCATGCCATACTTGGTATACGAACTGGATACACTATC
This sequence comes from Fagopyrum homotropicum, assembly GCA_033239125.1. Classification (NCBI taxonomy): domain Eukaryota; kingdom Viridiplantae; phylum Streptophyta; class Magnoliopsida; order Caryophyllales; family Polygonaceae; genus Fagopyrum; species Fagopyrum homotropicum. Next base: position 94,543,033 of record BSWB01000007.1, on the reverse strand, counting down.
TCCCCATTTCATATGGCCTACAGGGGCGTGTGCTGGATGCCACTCCAGGATGGCTATTGTATCCAGAGGAGAGAATGATATACTTCTCGTGTCACATTTCTATATATATATATATATGAGTGTATACCGTTAAAAAGATAATTAAACGGGTAAATGTGTGATAACATGTTTGGGGTTTACAATATTCTGATGTGTGTATGTGTTTATGCATTATCTTATATATGAATCGGTAGCTAACGGTTTCATACCGTGTTGTAGATCCTTTGTAGGTTAGGAGAATTGCAGAGTGATCTGGAGGAGTGATCGGCCGAGGACTTCCGTACATCTAGGATGTTGGGCTTTTAGGTTGTGTTATATATGTTGATGTTGTTTTGTACTCGACTGTGAGGGTTTTTTATGTATTGTGATACCAAATCTTTATGTTATATAAAGGTTGTTTTATATTTAGTTGTGCCTTGCTGTAAGATTCAGTGAAATTCTTGTCAGGCTAGGGTCATGACCCATTGTGAGGCCCTAACCTAGTAGCACTCTGAGTCTTGTGGATTTGGAGCGTTATAGTTTTTGGCCTTGAGACAAAGAGTTGAATTAGAAGCATCCACTCATCAACGTCATTCCTAGGAGTTTTGATCAAGAATTACTCATATGGAAGAAAGCTCCAAGGAAAGACATTAGTGTGTGCTTATTTGAAAAGTTAGCTAAAGCTAAGAAGGGAAGCCATTACATTTTTGAAATTATATTGTTATCTCCTATTAGTTGTTCTTACTCTAGGAATGATGATCCATATCTAGCTTTAAACTATGATGATTTTGTGATTAAGTTATTCTCCATGACTTTCTTTGATCTTATACCGTTACCTTTAGTAGAGCGAGTACTTGTGATTGTTGGAAAACAGGAGGACATTATCACAAAGGTCTATAAGGAATCATGTGTGAAGCTAGAGGAAGAACGTGAAGTAGTTCTGGATATAGATCCTCAAATATGAAAGGAAGTGTCATTTGAACCACGAGATTCAGCTTGGTTGCAACTAGGAGAAGAAAAGCTCCAAGAATTCGTTCAGTTTTCATCATACGAGACGATTTATGGAATCACATTGAAAATCTCTACCCCGGACAATAAATCTTGACCGAGATTTGAGGAGACAACCCAAGATTTGTCACTGTTGCACAATATGATGAAAATTATAAGGTCCCGAGTGCTTCAAAGTTCTAGAGACCTTCCAAGGGAGCCAAGGAACTTGGAGTATGAACCGTTCAGCAATCCAAATCCGTTCGTATCAAGGAATGTACGAGTTGATGTACATATCGAGAAGGAACGAATGAGGAAGAAGTTGGTTTCTTCATCCCATGAAGTTGATACATTTCAAAAGCTACCATACTTGAGTCATTGTGTGATTAGTGATACACAAGGCTATGATTCGAGGTCGAATCATTTTCAAGAAGGGGAGTATGATGTGGGACCATCCTTGATAGCATCTACACCTACTTTACAATGACCATTCACTAATCTAGGAGAAAAAGAAACTCAAGGAGAGTTCGTTTACAAGCTGCAAACATGGGAGCAATTGATAGAGTGGAAGATTATATGGAAGATGCAAAATCTCGACCAACAGTGTGAAATCTCAGCCGAGATTTTTACCCGAGATTTTGTGCCTAACTCGCGCGACCAAGATCTTCTATTTTTGGAAGAACTATCTTTTATTATTTTAGGGGGATATTAAGGGCATGGCGCAAGATTTCGTATACGCACCACGTAGGCAGGATGCGTGACCGTTACGGTCACGCATCGTGCCTACGTGGATTTTTGACCGTTGAGATTCGAACGTTGTAATTCGAACGTTATAAAAGTGACCGTTGTAATTTAAACGTTATTGATTTCCTTTGGTTATATATAGATAGTAATAGAAGAGGTGAAAAACGCTCACAACATCTTCGAAAAAACAACACAACATCTTCTGGAGAATAGTTGCGAGAATGTCAACACACGAGGATGATGAGATGATGATTCCGTTCGACGATGCAAAATTTAGTGACCCATACGAGTTTCTTCGACATTTTAAGGTAAGTACTTTATAACCGAAAATATAGAAAAACTAGAAATGTTGTATATAATGTATGTTTACGTTAGACATAGTTGCAATTTATGTTAGAAACCTTTGTTATAATTTGTGTTTTTATTATTTGAAATTATTGTTTTGTAAAACTAGGAATCATTGAGGATTAAACCGAAAACTAGAAATTTTATAGTTTTTTTTATATGTGAACTAGGATCTTCGAATTATTCTCGTGACGAAGGGAGTGATTATTCGCGAATGTTTGAAATTTGCGGTTTTTTCCAAGATCGTGAGATGATGGTGGATTGAGCTCGATTCATGGGAGGAACTATGAACATGGTGTTGGTTACTAGTAGGTCTTGGAGAAATTCATGGGGGTTCGTTACGTTTCGTTTGACATGCGAACGTTTTGGAGCCCCTCGTAAGAAGAAAAACGTTGATCCTGATACCGAGTCATCTTCTAACCGAGCACAGAAATCGAAGAAGGACGGATGTTGTTTTGAGCTTGAGGGCGTACAAAGTGAGGCTGAGAAGTGGACGTTGCATGTTATAAATGGTGTGCACAATCATACACTTACCGAGCAGTTGAAGGGACACACATATGCCGACAGATTGACGGAGAAACAATTTCGGAGGGTGGGACGTGAGCTTGGGTCGGGTTTCAAGCCGAGAAATATTTTGAAGTCAATAAAGTTAGATGATCCATACAACGTTAGCACAATCGAACAAATATACAATGCTGGAATGAAGATTAGGAAGCTACAAGCCGAAGGACGAAGTCCTCTCCAACAAGCACTACATTTGTTAGAGCAACAAAGTTGTTCATGAGAAAGGAATTGGCTACAGAGTTGTTCATGAGAAAGGACTTATACGCACATGTGAGTATTTCTTTTCTTTGCTTAACTATATTTTGTTGATTAAATGATAAATTTCACTTATAATTGTTTTTTTTGTCAACAGTCGGCTAGTCCTCTCTCGTGCTAACATAGGTGTGACCATGACCTCTCCATCAATCCTAATGCCTAGGATGATGGCTACATCGTGCAGGGTTGATAACACGATTTATGACTTAGGTTTAGGTAATCATTTAGATAGATTTCTCACTCATTCATGCATGGTTTAGCACTAGTTCACGACGTTTGCACTCAATTCACGTATTTTGTCGAGATAGACGTCTACACGGACTTTTGCATTGCTTTGTAGGTATTTTGGGAGATTTAGGAGCTTAATCGATACATTTGAGGATCGTTCATCAAGATGACATACCCTCGGACTCATTAGGATGCAAGCTAGAGGCTAAGGAAGACCCATGGGACCTTGTTGATGCATGCCATGCACCAAATCATAGCTTAATGATCCAAGGCGAAGATGAAGTACCAAACCACGGTTGCTGGCACTTCCACGGCCGTGGAACCAACCGTGGTTTTTGCTAGACGGTTGTGACAGCTGTGCCACGATCTCATGGCTCACTCTAGCATGGTTGTAGTATAAAAGTGGTCCTGCAAGGTTGAGAGAATGATCCACTACACACCTTCCAATCCTAATTCTTTCATCATCCAATCAAATCCACATTCTCTCCCATACTCTCAACAAGAAGATTCTCTTGGGAGAAGCTACCATTGGAGGAGGAAGAAGAGCTCCATTGGAGAGGAAGAGAAGAAGCCACCATTGCTAGTGCTTGATAAGTTTTGTAGTGAAGATTTTCGGAATCGATTTTTCTAGGATTGTAAGAATCGTTTAAACCTTCTTTTGGAAGGGTTGTGAGTCTTTCTAATCTCATTTTTAGCTTTGTTCTACTTGTTTCACTTATTCATCTCTTTCTCTTCATTATCTTGCAAATGGATGCTATGATTTTATGCTTGATGATTTCGATTGAGATGATATATGTTGTTGGCTAGATAGATGTGATTCTAGGGTAAGGAAAAGAAGGTTATGGCTAGGACTATGATAGGATGGACTTAGATTTTCCTTTGGATGATTCATCTATATGAACCGAGCCACTGTTGGAGTCCACGGTTCGTTCTTGCCAGTCCACGACCGTGGAAGTGGTAGAACAACCCGTGGTTTGCCTGATTCGTTTGATTAGATGAGCCTAAGTTCTAGAATGTTAGAATATTGAAATCCTAGTGTTTGTTGAGTTAAATCTATCCTAGGGTGACCTAGTGTTAGCAACTAAGTGTTAGAAGAGACCTACCCGGTGATTCTTGCTCTTAGATTCCGAAGATGATAAACACTAGGTAGTGGTGAGCCTCATAAGCCGCCATTGGACTAAGTGTGCTAGGATAGTTGTTTAGGATCTACTTTTCCGAGACTTACCCGGTAAGGATAGGTTAGATCCCTAGGTGACAATCCGGTTCGTGTAGAATTCCATTCCTTAGGCTCTTTGAGACTTACCCGGTAATGAGACCTTAGGAACGGACTAGTGGACCATGAGACCTGATTGATCCCAATCTAGAAACACTTACTCCCAATATCCCATAATTAATCCAAAGAATGATTAGATAGCTTGAGTCCTATGCCATAACCGGAATTTCCGACCCCTAGAATCCACTTTTCTCTCCTTGATTCATATCTCGTGTTTAGCTTGTTTGTTTGTGTTGATTTGTTAGCTTAGTTGATAGTTTACTTTGCATGATTTGCGATCCTTGATTGATCACCTAAAAACCAACCAAAAACATTGAGATTTTCATTTCTTTATTTCTTTCTCTTTTCTTAAGCCTAGATTTTCACTAAACTTAATCACTAATCGAATCAATCTCACCTCAGTCTTTGTGTTCGACCTCGGAATACTATCCCTACTGCAAACGTCCCGTACACTGCGGGTTTGCTAGGAGTTAGGAGAAATATAACGAGTTATAAATTTAAAGCTTATTGCACCGCACATCCTGAGCGTAACAAGTTTTTGGCGCCGTTGCCGGGGACTAGGTCTAGATTGAGTCTTTTTATGATTATCTATAGTGTAGGTCTTTCTTGTTGCTTTTGATCTCTTTTTGGTATGTGTCTTTGCTTTTCAGGACATCTCTCACTCTTTAGGTGTATGCGAAGATCTCGTGGCAAGGATTTAGCTCCATTCGATCCCGAACCGGAGAAAACCCTTAGATCTAGATCCAAGAGCATTAAAAAGGGGAAAGAGATGGCCGGAAGAGATCTCCAAGCTGAGTTGGAAGAGGCTTTAGAGCAAATTAGGATAAGGGATGAAGTCTTGGAGAATGAAAGGAGACTTGCCAATGAGAGGCAAGAGGCAACTAGGAGGGAGATTGAAGAGATTAGGCAAGCACTTGTCCAAGTTGAGCTTAATCGTCAACAACCTCCACCTCCACCACAACCGCAACCGGAGGCGGTTGATATACGGGTTGTGCCCATTGCAATTGGAGAGCCACAAACGTTAGGGCAACGTATGGATCCGGCACAAAGAGCACACCGCCCGGGTGTGAAATTAGGAGATCCCGTAGCCCATGATTATGAACTCCGCCCTCAAGTTCTACAAATGATCCGGCATAATCAATTTGGAGGGATGGAAGGAGAGTCTCCTCATCAAAACTTGATGAATTATGAGATCTTGATGGAGACTCTTAGACCGCCTAGATTGGAGAGCAACAGCCATAAGCTTAGGGATTTTTCCTTCTCTTTTAAGGATAAAGCCTTGGCTTGGTATCAATCTATTCCACAAGGGCGAGTGAGTACTTGGGAGGAGATGACAACCGAGTTTTTGACTAAGTTCTTCCCACCTTCCAAGACTACCGAGCTAAGAGGGAAGATCAATGCCTTCATGATGAAGGATAGAGAGAGTTTATTCAAGTCTTGGGAGAGATTTAAAGACCTTCTCCTAGATTGTCCACACCATGGTATACCAAAAATTGAGCTATTGGAGATCTACTTCAAAGGACTTGATGAAGATAGCCAATTTAAGCTCCAATCTCTTTCCGGTGGGACTTTCATGGAGAAGCATGTGGATGAAGCTTGGGAGTTTGTAGAGAAACAAGCTTTAGTGATTGAGAAGTACTCCCATAGGAAGAGTGAAGGGAGAAAGGCGGGATCATATGAGGTGAGTGAAGTCACCATGAGCAATTTCAAGCTTGACGCCATCAACAACGAGCTAAAGTCTTTGAGGGAGTTGTGTGCTACAACTTTGAAGAACCAAGCAACCCCTCAAGTGCAAGTACAAGCTAACTTATCTTCCAAGGAGGAAGATGTGAACTACATGGGAAGGGGCAACTACAACAACTACCAAGGCCCAAGGAACTTCAACAACAACCGGCAATTCAACAATTACCGGCCTAACCACAACCATTCGGGGTTTTCCTATTCAAACCCGGATTGAGCCTTGAACCCTCCCGCTTCCAGAAGTGCAGCTCCACCACCAAAGGCTTCACAAGAACCTCCACCCGGATTTACTCAACCTCTAAAGGATATAACCGAGATGATGTTTGAGCAATTGCTTGGAAGGTTGAGTGGTCTTGAGAGCACCGTGACTTCTATTTCTAAGGCTCAAAAGGTGTTGGAAGCACAAGTGTTCCAAAAGGCGGGTGAAGCTCATAGAGATCCGGGAAAGCTTCCCGGAAGAACCGAAGACAACCCAAGAGGCCAAGTGTTGGCCATTACAACGAGGAGTGGGTTGAGTATGAAGGATCCTTTGCCCAAGGAGAATGCCAAGGGAGAGCAAGTAGTGGTAGAGGAAGAGATATCGCAAGAAGATGGAGGCAAAAGCAAGGATATTGAGCCAACATATGTGGCACCGCCTCCATACAAACCACTGCTACCATTTCCTCAATCACAAGCAAGGCCTCGCTTGGACAAACACTTTGGTAAATTCCTCGAACTTATGTCTAAATTGCATATTAACATTCCGTTCATGGATGCTATCTTAGGTATGCCGGCATATGGCAAGTTCTTGAAGGAAATACTCTCCAACAAAAGGAAGTTGGAGGAGTATGGGGAAGTAAGAATGACGAAAAGGTCCTCGGAATTGATCCAAACAATGAAGGAGGAGATGCCTCCTAAGCTAAGAGATCCGGGATCTTTCTGTGTACCAATCGGAGTGGGAGAAGTGAAGTATGAAGCCCTTTGTGATCTTGGGGCAAGTGTGAGCATCATACCGCTTGCACTTTGCAACAAGGTTGGGCTAGGAGAGCCTAAACCGGTCAAGATGACCCTTTACATGGCGGACCGCTCTATTACTCACCCGGTTGGGATCTTGGAGGACATACCGGTGCAACTAGGAAAGTTCTATGTGCCGATTGATTTTGTGGTCTTGGACATTCCGGCGGACTATCCGGTTCTCATCATCTTAGGGAGACCTTTCTTAGCCACTTCTGGATGCTTGGTGGATTGTAAGAATGGAATTCTCTCCTTCAACATTGGAGAAGAGAATATCAAGTTCAAACTGTCCACAATGATGAAAGGGCCAACCCTTGATGAGGATGTGTTCAACATAGTCGAGCAAGAGGAGTCTAGAGAAGTTGTGAGCTCGATCTTGATCAAGGACCCCTTGGAGAAGGTTCTTAGCTTAAGCTTGATGGAGGAAGGTGTTGAGGAGGCTTGCAATGAAGAAATCAAGACCTTAGAAGCATTAGAAAAAGAGACAAGAGCTGAAATTGAAGACCACGAGGTTATGCTGAGTTCCTGTAGGAACCACGGTCGTGGAAGGTGTTCCACGGCCGTAGAACTCTCTGGAAAGCTCCGAAGAGCAAGCTTGGCAAGGTCCACGGCCGTGGAAGCGATAGGATCCGTGGAGCCAACCGTGGTTTCCCCAGAAGCAGCTCTTGTTGATGATCAAGCTTCAAGGAGCCTAGGAGAGCCTTCATTTGCTTTGGATTCATCTCAACCAACGTTATTTGGATCGTCTCCACTCGATAAAGGTCCTCCTAAACTTAAACTCAAACCCCTCCCCTCTCATTTGAAGTATGCTTTTCTTGGTGATAATTCTACATATCCAGTGATTGTGAATGCATGCTTGAATGATGATGAACTTGCTAAGTTGTTGCATGTGCTAAGATTGCATAGGAAAGCCATTGGCTATACTATTGATGATTTAGTTGGCATTAAGCCCTCTTTGTGCATGCATAAGATATTGATGGAAGATAACCATAAAACCTCTATTGAACATCAAAGAAGATTGAATCCTATAATGAAAGAGGTAGTCAAGAAAGAAATCATTAAGTTGCTAGATGCGGGAATCATCTACCCTATCTCGGATAGTAAGTGGGTTAGTCCCGTTCATGTAGTTCCTAAGAAGGGTGGGATGACCGTAGTGACTAATGAGAGCAATGAACTAATCCCAACTAGGACGGTTACGGGATGGAGGATGTGCATTGACTATAGGAAGTTGAACATGGCCTCTAGGAAAGATCACTTCCCCCTTCCTTTCATTGACCAAATGCTAGAGAGGTTAGCTCAACATTCTCACTTTTGCTACCTAGATGGCTATAGTGGATTCTTCCAAATCCCTATCCACCCCGATGACCAAGAGAAAACCACTTTTACATGCCCATGGGGAACTTTTGCATATAGGAGAATGCCATTTGGGTTGTGTAATGCACCCGCCACCTTCCAAAGGTGTATGATGGCTATCTTTTCGGAATACATTGAGAATATCATGGAAGTGTTTATGGATGATTTTTCTGTTTATGGATCTTCCTTTGATAATTGCTTAGCTAATTTGTCTTTGGTATTGAAAAGATGTGAGGAGACAAACCTTGTCTTAAATTGGGAAAAATGCCACTTCATGGTAAGTGAAGGTATTGTGTTGGGACATTTGGTGTTCAACCGTGGCATTGAGGTTGATAGGGCCAAGATTAAAACGATAAAGAAGTTGCCACCACCTACCTCGGTGAAGGGGGTAAGGAGTTTTCTAGGGAATGCCGGTTTTTACCGGAGGTTTATCAAAGACTTCTCTAAAATTTCTAAGCCCCTTACTAACCTACTAATGAAAGATGTTGAGTTTATTTTCTCCAAGGATTGCCTTGAAGCTTTTTGTAGGTTGAAGAACGCTTTGATGTAGCCGTTGGGGCTGTTTTGGGGCAAAGGAAGGATGGGCGCACACATGCCATTTATTATGCTAGGAAGACGCTAGATGATGCCCAACTCAATTATGCTACCACCGAGAAGGAGTTGCTAGCGGTAGTGTATGCATTTGAGAAGTTCCGCTCATATCTTGTTGGAGCGAAGGTCATTGTTTATACGGATCATGCTGCGATCCGTTATCTCCTTACAAAGAAGGATGCCAAGCCTAGGTTGATTCGGTGGATCCTTCTTCTTCAAGAATTTGATTTGGAAATCCGGGACAAGAAGGGGTCCGAGAATTCCGTGGCGGATCACCTTAGTAGACTCCCACCATTAGAACTTGAGAGAGATGACATCCCGATTGATGACTCATTCTGGGATGAGCAATTGCAAATGGTAGAGGAGTGCTTGTTCCAAGTGTCTAGAGGAAGTGAGCCATGGTATGCCGACATTGTGAACTATCTCGTGTGTGAGGAAGTGCCTCCCGATTTGTCATATGCCCAAAGGAAGAAGTTCTTCAAGGATGTGAGGCACTACTATTGGAGTGAACCACTTTTGTTCAAGAGAGGGCCGGATGGAATGTTTAGAAGGTGCATACCGGAGGATGAGGTGGAGAGTGTGATCCGCCATTGTCATTCCTTGCCATGTGGAGGGCATGCTAGCTCACACAAGACATGTGCGAAGGTGTTGCAACCGGGCTTCTTTTGGCCAAGTTTGTTCAAGGATGTGCAAAGCTTTGTGGTAGCTTGTGATGCTTGCCAAAGGACGGGCAACATCTCAAGGAGGAATGAGATGCCCTTGAACAACATACAAGAGGTGGAGATATTTGATGTGTGGGGTGTGGACTTCATGGGACCATTCCCCTCTTCTTGTGGCAACCTCTACATCCTATTGGCGGTTGACTATGTTTCGAGATGGGTGGAGGCAATCGCCTCTCCCACAAATGACGCCAAGGTTGTGGTGGGCGGTTCTTCAACCGAGTGATCTTCCCTAGGTTTGGAACACCAAGGGTGATCATAAGTGATGGAGGGAAGCACTTCACCAATAGGAACTTTGGAGCACTTTTGACTAAGTATGGGGTAACTCATAAGGTGGCAACACCTTACCATCCCCAAACTAGTGGCCAAGTGGAGATCTCCAACCGGGAGATCAAGGGAATTCTTGAGAAGACGGTCTCTAGAACGAGAAAAGATTGGGCTATGAATCTCGATGATGCCTTGTGGGCATATAGAACCGCTTTCAAGACATCGATTGGCACCACTCCTTACAAGTTAGTCTATGGCAAGTCTTGCCACCTTCCGGTAGAGATGGAGCATAGAGCTTATTGGGCTATTGAGTGGCTAAATTTTGACCTCAAGGAGGCCGGAGAGAAGAGGTTGCTTGATGTGAACGCACTTGAGGAGATCCGTTTGGATGCTTACGAAAATGCCCGGATCTACAAGGAGAGAACCAAACGGTGGCATGACAAACGCCTCATCCCGAAGGAGTTGAGTGAAGGCGACCTTGTTCTTCTCTTCAACTCAAGGCTACGGCTCTTCCCCGGAAAGCTAAAATCAAGATGGACCGGGCCTTATATGGTGAAGAAGATCTTTCCCCATGGAGCAATTGAGATAGGAGGGGAGCATTGTGGAGATTTCAAGGTGAATGGGCACCGGTTGAAGAAGTATATCCCGGGAGCTCCGGTGGACATGATTGCCCCACTTCACCTAGAATGAGACGCCCCGAGTATGGTCAAGCTAATGACCTTAAAGAAGCGCTTGATGGGAGGCAACCCATTGGTAACGTTTTTCCCTTTTTCTTTTTCGTTTTTGATTTTTCTGTTTTTGTGTGTTTAGTGTGCTTTGTTATGTGCTAGAATCTTGGTAGCATGGAAGCCTTGCATGGCATATGAATGATGATGATGAGTCCCTCATCAATTATGGGTGGAGCGGACGCGGAACTTGGACGGCTAGCGGTGCCTAGCGCGGGTCCCGACGCCTTGATGAACACTTAGAGCTCTCTACCATTGTTGATAGGATCATCCACCATCAATTCCACTTGAGAAATCCCAAATACCATAGCAAACCATTTTTACATTGTGAGAACCTTCTTTCACTCTTCTTTACTTCATTTACACATTGGGGACAATGTGTTTCTAAGTATGGGGTGGGGTTTGCATGATCTTTTGCATGATTAGCATCTAGGATAGTTTAATATTGTCACATATCTTGCATTGTATATACTCATTTCGAAAAAAAAACAAAAAAAAATCAGAAAATTTAAAAAATTTTGTGCTTTCTAGGATTGGATATGACCCTAATGATGAATCTTGTCTTGTGGATTGGCTATGGATCGCCTTATGTGTTAAATTGATGAATGCATATGTGGACTTGAAGTACTTATCTTGAATCCCATGAATGGATTGTGATCATGATGTTTGCCTAGAATGGATTGAGTATTGAAAGCCGAAATTACATGCTAGTTCTTGCACATCATCTAGGAATGAATGAGGCAATTCATCTTTCTCTACTTCTCATCTTGATCATAATGTTTGAGCACCTCAATTGATATAAATTTGACCTCTTTTGACCCATTCGGAAATAGGAGCATGTTAGTGTGTTGAGTGTGTGAAAAGCAAGTGTGGGGTGAAGTTGTTGATGGATGAATGTTATGAAATGAAATGCTGAATTTGTTGTGAAAGTGTAGACAAAAATATAGGTTTGGGGACGTTGGTTTAAATGACGAGTAACTCGGCACCATTCACATGATCGGGTGTTTGTGCCTTGCCAAAGTCAAATAAACCAATAGTCCTAACGAGCTTTGGTATGTGTGCCCGGTGTGGATGCACCTCGAAAAATAGAAAAAGCCCGAGTACGGCTAATCACCAAGGTTTCGGCTTTTGTACACCAATGCCATTGTCTCAAAAATAAGGAAAGAAAAAGAAAAGATAGAAAAGATGGAGAAAATATACACTTGTGGGAAGTTGATCGAGGACAAAATTGTGGAGTTAGTTCCATTCCCGGATTAGCATCACATAGCCAAGAAAAATCCCCACCTAATCACAACGTTTCTTGACCTTTTATCTCACAAGCCCTTGTGACCTATTTGCATGTGTGCAAGACTTAGTAATCTAGATTGGATATGCTCTTGATCATCTTGGTTTCTTCATTTTTACATTTCATGCATGCTTTCGAGTTAAGTACAATTGTCCTTCCGTGCATTCATTTATTTGATACATAATTGCTTGTCGATTGCCATGAAACGTGATTATGAAGGTGATCCAATATTAGAAGCACAACTCCAAAAAGATTTTGCCATTTTTCTGCATACATAAATCATGTCATCTCTTAGTCTATAGTTGGGAGATTGCTCGGGGACGAGCAAACCTTAAGTATGGGGTATTTTTGATAACACGATTTATGACTTAGGTTTAGGTAATCATTTAGATAGATTTCTCACTCATTCATGCATGGTTTAGCACTAGTTCACGACGTTTGCACTCAATTCACGTATTTTGTCGAGATAGACGTCTACACGGATTTTTGTATTGCTTTGTAGGTATTTTGGGAGATTTAGGAGCTTAATCGATACGTTTGAGGATCGTTCATCAAGATGACACACCCTCGGACTCATTAGGATGCAAGCTAGAGGCTAAGGAAGACCCATGGGACCTTGTTGATGCATGCCATGCACCAAATCATAGCTTAATGATCCAAGGCGAAGCTGAAGCACCAAACCACGGTTGCTGGCACTTCCACGGCCGTGGAACCAACCGTGGTTTTTGCCAGACGGTTGTGACAGCTGTGCCACGATCTCATGGCTCACTCTAGCAAGGTTGTAGTATAAAAGTGGTCCTGCAAGGCTGAGAGAATGATCCACTACACACCTTCCAATCCTAATTCTTTCATCATCCAATCAAATCCACATTCTCTCCCATACTCTCAACAAGAAGATTCTCTTGGGAGAAGCTACCATTGGAGGAGGAGGAAGAGCTCCATTGGAGAGGAAGAGAAGAAGCCACCATTGCTAGTGCTTGATAAGTTTTGTAGTGAAGATTTTCGGAATCGATTTTTATAGGATTGTAAGAATCGTTTAAACCTTCTTTTGGAAGGGTTGTGAGTCTTTCTAATCTCATTTTTAGCTTTGTTCTACTTGTTTCACTTATTCATCTCTTTTTCTTCATTATCTTGCAAATGGATGCTATGATTTTATGCTTGATGATTTCGATTGAGATGATATATGTTGTTGGCTAGATAGATGTGATTCTAGGGTAAGGAAAAGAAGGTTATGGCTAGGACTATGATAGGATGGACTTAGATTTGCCTTTGGATGATTCATCTATATGAACCGAGCCACTGTTGGAGTCCACGGTTCGTTCTTGCCAGTCCACGGCCGTGGAAGTGGTAGAACAACCCGTGGTTTGCCTGATTCGTTTGATTAGATGAGCCTACGTTCTAGAATGTTAGAATATTGAAATCCTAGTGTTTGTTGAGTTAAATCTATCCTAGGGTGACCTAGTGTTAGCAACTAAGTGTTAGAAGAGACCTACCCGGTGATTCTTGCTCTTAGATTCCGAAGATGATAAACTCTAGGTAGTGGTGAGCCTCATAAGCCGCCATTGGACTAAGTGTGCTAGGATAGTTGTTTAGGATCTACTTTTCCGAGACTTACCCGGTAAGGATAGGTTAGATCCCTAGGTGACAATCCGGTTCGTGTAGAATTCCATTCCTTAGGCTCTTTGAGACTTACCCGGTAATGAGACCTTAGGAACGGACTAGTGGACCATGAGACCTGATTGATCCCAATCTAGAAACACTTACTCCCAATATCCCATAATTAATCCAAAGAATGATTAGATAGCTTGAGTCCTATGCCATAACCGGAATTTCCGACCCCTAGAATCCACTTTTCTCTCCTTGATTCATATCTCGTGTTTAGCTTGTTTGTTTGTGTTGATTTGTTAGCTTAGTTGATAGTTTACTTTGCATGATTTGCGATCCTAGATTGATCACCTAAAAACCAACCAAAAACATTGAGATTTTCATTTCTTTATTTCTTTCTCTTTTCTTAAGCCTAGATTTTCACTAAACTTAATCACTAATCGAATCAATCTCACCTCAGTCTTTGTGTTCGACCTCGGAATACTATCCCTACTACAAACGTCCCGTACACTGCGGGTTCGCTAGGAGTTAGGATAAATATAACGAGTTATAAATTTAAAGCTTATTGCACTGCACATCCTGAGCATAACAAGGGTGATGGTCATCTCACCTCAAGGTAGATGAAAGCTGCTAGTCTTAGATGCCAGCGCTCCACAAATGCATGTATAAGGGCGTGGTCAACTCCAGCAAACGAGAAGTCAAGCAAACCCGTCAATCCACTCTGAGATGCAACGTCAAATCAGGAAGTGGGGTCGGCTCTGTCAGCGTCTGAAATCCATCTACTCAGCGCGGAAATGTGCTCTATCCACCGTAAAGCGGTCATCGGCCTCCTGTAATCTTCCTTCATAACACAACGAATATTCAATTAAATGTTTTATTAATTTAGTTTTTTTAACATAATGTGTTATAATTGTGATTAGTTATCTACCTCTCCCATCCAGACACCGAGCACGGTGTCCGGCGTAGCAAGTGAGCACATCGCTGATCAATGGTGCCCCTGTTTCAGCAACTATACGGCCTCGATCAGCTGGTATAAATGGCTCATGTGGCGGCACTACAGGATCTGCAGCTGGAGCATCAAAATCAAAATCTTGCTGCTCAGTATGGTCGCCAGTTGGTGGCTCTACCTACTCCTCAACAGGAATATCTGTAGCTGTCTCTATTTGCTCGTCACTAGTAATATCTATAGCCGGCTCAACCTGCTCGTCAGTAGTAGTATCAACACGCTCGCCAGCTGCTGGATCTATCTCCCCTATTTGTATAGAAGGAGCGGCCACATCCTGGTCCGAGTCAGATCCGTAAGTCGGTAATGGAAGAACCTCCCGAGGGAGAGCCGGAGAAGCATCTGAGATGCATGGTCTCAGTGGCTGTTGTGGTGGTGGTGTGTCGGCCGCCGAACCAGCTACCTAGGAGCTCCTCTCCATCGTAGCTGTGGTGGTGGCGAGTCTATCTCTACGAGCCGAGGCCGTAGGACGCCTCCATCTCTGTCTTTGCATGGCCTGTAATATCTATATTTGATATTACAGGCCAATTTAATTAATTTTTTTATGTAGTTTACTTTACTTTCATTTGAAATGAATTTAAAGGAAACTAAATGAGATTAAATGAATTATAATTACATTAATTAAATTAATTAAATATTAAAGGTAGAGATTTCAATTTAATATATTTTTATTCCATTTTATTTTATATTAAAGTAATTGTATAAAATTAAAAACAATTAAATTAATTAAATTAAATTATTAATTAATTTAAATTAATATACGTTAATTAAGATTATTTAATATTAATTATTATAAATTCATAATTTATATCATTTAATTAAAAGTAATTAGGATAAAGTAATTTATATTTAATTCAAATAAATTAAATTAATTAATCCAAATTATTATAAATTATATTTTAATTTATATTTAATATTATTTAATTATCTTAATTTAATTTAATTTAATGCATTGGAATGCATTAAACGATGAACAATGGCTCCACGGTTTCGTAATGCGTGACCGTGGGCCACTGTTCACCGTCTTCAACAGTCCACCTTCAATGGCGGACTGTCGATGTTTCAATCGATTCCGTTCATCAATTACACTAACAAACAACCTAAAACTATCACAATCAACAACAATCTAACCTACTACACTCAATTTCATCCTCAATTACGAACCCGAAAGTAAAAAACGAAAACCGAACAAAATCGAAATAAAAACCGAAAAAAAATCAAACGATACCTCTCTCGGGTCGTGTTTCTGCTTTTGAAATGACCTTCCTTCGTTACCATCTTTATCCATTGCGTAAATTTGTGTGAAATGGGTTGGTTGGATCGATTTGCCCCTTCGACTTCTCGTCTCCTTCGTCGCTTGTTTTCGGAAGATGATGTTTTGAATTGAACGTTTACATGATGAGATCCCGTAAACGCCTTTTTAGGGCTAAAAAGGCCACGGTTACGCGATGCGTGACCGTCACGGTCACGCATCGCGTAACCGTGGCCTTTTCACGCATACGCAATGCGTGAACGTGAGACCACGGTCACGCGTTGCGAATGCGTGGTGCAATAATGAAATCTTTAACTGTGCGAATACGACTTCCGTTATTTTATTACCTTAAAAGCTCTCAAACATTATTTAAGGTAATTGTTATCTTTGGATCATATCTTTTAGGACTATTTTTAAATTATCTTAAAAATGTATCTTTTCTAGATTATCTTTTAAAGATATCTTTTCTAGTTTAAAATAGGAAAGTCTCTCTTATAAATAGCCTTAGAAGGAGATATTTTTAGGTAGCTTAGTTTTGAATTTTATTTCAACAATATTATGAGACACTTGTGACTTCATTCATGAAGTTTGCATTTTATCATTCCTATTCAATCAAAAGGAGAGTTTTTGATTGAAAAGTTATGAATCCTTGCTTGTCTTATTTAGAAGGTTGGTGTTATAAGTCAAAGTAGTCCCTCCTTGTGCTTGTCTTATTTAGAAGGCTTGTGTAAGGTTAAAGAAGGAAGGATGAAAGGTAATTCTTTGTATCGGATTTTGACACATAGTTGTTCAAGGTTCTTTGCAAGTCTTATAATAGTCCTATTGTAAGAGCCTTAGTCTTTGGAGCTTAGGAGTCTTGCTGAGCCTTAGTGAGCCGTGCCTTGACCCCTGTCAGCCGCCCCTGCGCACCACCTAGGCCGCCCCAGCGGCTAGGCGCCCCTATGCCTTGGGCTAGCCGCCTCTACGGTTCTATGATGGTGCAACCGCTTTTGTTGACTCTTGACTTGTGATTTGTGGCTAGCTTCTCTTATAAGCCATGCCTTAGCTTCAGATGAGGGGTTTCTTACCTCTCTTCAGCTTCTCTCTTCCTCCTCACGATCTTCTTTTTCTTTCTTTCTCCTTGATCTTCTTTGATCTCTTCTTGCTCTTGTGAGTGGGATCTTGTGAGTTTCAGTGTGGTTTTGGCCTTGGATGCTCATGAGGATGTTGCTGAAGGTTGTTGGTGTTGTGTTGAGGGGGTAGACGTGTTGTATGCTCCATAGTTGCAGCTTAGGGCTTGTTGTGGTAAGCTCTTCTCCTTCATCTCTCTTCCTTCCTTCTTTCTTGCTTCTTTCTTCCTTTCTAGCTTAGGATCACAAGCTAGGCTTGTGTTGGATCCTTTCCTGGATGGTCGATGATCATATATGTGTATATATTGTTGTGGTGTGTTAAAGAAGTGAAGAGAGTCGAGAAAGGGATCGAAGAGAAGTCAGGACCAACTTTCTGCACAGTTGGCCGCCCATGCGCTTGACTCCAGCCGCCCCTACACCTAGTGTGTGAGCCGTCCCTGCACCTAGTGTGAGCCGCCCCTGCGCCTAGTGTGAGCCACCCCTGCGCCTAGTGTGAGCCGCCCTTGCGCCTCATAGGGTCAGCCTTGCATTCCTTGCTTCTGTTGGTGCATACCTGGTTGGTATGTCTTCCTTCCTTCCTTTCCTTTGGCCTTGGCTTAGTTGATAGCTAGGCTAGTATGGTTAGGATGAGTTGCATGATAGAGATGTGCCTTAGGCACTCATGTTGATGTTGAGGATATGCCTTAGACAATTGTGAGCTTGTTGTGATCTTGAGGTTTAGTTGAGGTTGTAGGTTGGTTATGGTTATGGAGACGAGTCTTCTAACCCTTGTAGTATATGATGTTGTGTGCCTTGCTATTGCAGGCGTTGGTTTCTTCCCCAAGGGGAAGCTGTGACGTGGTATTGGATACGAGTGTATGAGGTAAGTCCATAGGACTTACTTAGCGTTCAGTTATGGATTTGTGTGATTGTGATGGTTGTGTGTGTGTTCATATGATTGTGCATTTATAACCTAAACCGGACTAGGATGACCATTTTATTACATTTAAATGGCCCAAGTGTATTATAACGGGCAGTAACCACCGGTGTCCGTCTGCGGGTTAGGAGGAGGTGCCTGGAAGCCAGTAACACAGGGGGACGAGTGATGATCACCCCCATGTAAAACCCTTGTGTTAACGGGGGAAGGGACGAGGTTCTTAAGGCTCCTTGTGTTACAAAAGAAGTTGAATTAGTAATGGAATAATGTAATAAAAGATAATAAATGAATGTGTGTGGCATTACATGTATGAGATGTTGATGTGTGTTTGTGCCATTACCTTCATGATTATCTATTGTTGTAGCTAACTGTGTATACCGTATTGTAGATGATCTGCAGGTTAGGAAGACTGTAGAGTGAGCCAGATGGTGTGACCAGCCGAAGACTTCTGTACATTAGGATGTGTGGGTTGGGATCTTTTGTATCAAATGCTTATGTTTGATGTTTTGTACTCGGCTTTGTGTTTGTAAACACTTTGATGTATCATATACATCTTTTATGTATTTGGTTATCCTCTAATGGTGCGTTGTTGTAAGATCCAGTGAACTTGTTGTCAGGCTAGGGTCAGGATCCATTGTGAGATCCTAGCCCAATGTAGCATTCCAAGTCTTGTGGATTTGGGGTGTTAAAAGTTGGTATCAGAGCCTTAGGTTGACAACAATGGCACTTGCTAATTTCAATAAAGGTTGAGTGGATAAATAAACAGAACCCACATGGGGTCTGACTTTTCAAAAGGTTTTGGTTTTAAAGCGAGTATAGATATTTTAGGATAGTATATACAGAAGCCGTCACCCATCTGAGGATCTCGACAATATATATATATATATATATATATATATATATATATATATATATATATATATATATATATATATATATATATATCTTGTGTGATGATGTGTATGCATGTGCTATTAAGTATTGTATATATATCTATACATATGGCCTATAGAGAGCTTTATACGTTAGGTGTGCATACCCCTCAGATGGCTCGGACTAGAGCTATTGTTGTTGCAGGCCGAGGTATAGGTAGACCACCTCTTCCTCCAAGAGAGATAGGACAGGGACCAGCTCCCGCTGCAGATCCACCAGTGGTGGAGGAGGCTCCTGAGGTGGTTGTTGAGAGCGTAGTTCCAGCTACGAGGAGTGGTGGGTCCAAGAGACAGCCGGCCCATCCTGGCCAGTCTGATGGCTCAGACCATGTCTCTATGGGTGGATCAGAGTTCAGAGAGTATCTCAGGCATTTTGAGGAGGCCATTAGAGCAGGCAGACGAGCTCCAGATCTGCCAGGGCATGAGGGATCATTTGAGAGATCCCACAAAGCTACTTAGTTGCCAGCTATGCCGGCACGTGTTGCTGAGGTTGCTCGAGTTGTGGAGGAGACCAGAGGGCCTCGACCAGATACCTGGTTGAAGGCATTCCACCAGCAGGGAGTACAACACTTCTTTGGGGAGATCGGCCTAGAGACTGAGGTGTGGATTGGGCATGTAGACTCAGCTTTAGAGTCTATTCGTTGCCCAGAGGACAGACGGATAGAGCTAGTAAAGTCTCTATTCCGTGACCTGGTACACCAGTGGTGGAGGACATTTAGAGCACGAGTTACCACCTATAAGTAGATGAGGACTATGTTGAGAGAGTAGTTCTGCCCTGCCTCACTGAGGAGGGAGAAACTACAGGACTTCGTGGAGGCGGGTTTTAAGGACGTACCTATTACAGACGCTATTCGCCGCTTTCAGACTCAGCTAGCATTGGTGGGTCCAGCTGCACCATCTGAGGACCAACATGTGTACCTTTTCGCCCGTCGTTTGAGGGAGAGCACACACTTATACATGGCGGGATTTCACTGTGACTCATTGGCAGACTACCAAGATCGGGCCTCTGCCTATGAGAGAGAGAGAGCTAGCCAGAGGAGGACTTCTCAGACAGGACAGTCTGAGAAGAGACAGCGTACCGCACTAACTGGTGCAGGAGAATCTGGATACGGGCGAGATCAGACTCAAGGCCGCTCGAGTGTTCTAGTGTCTCCACAGATAGCTGAGAGAGGCCGGCAGTATTACAACTGCGGGGCCTATGGGCATGTGAGGACTGATTGCCCTAGAGCACCACTGACTTGCTTCTCGTGTGGGAAGCCAAGACATAGAGCTACGTTTTGCTGTCAGGGCAAGGCGTCATCACAACAGGGTTCTTCCCCTGCAGGTGCAGCAGGAGGTGGGCAGAGACCGCCTCAGCATCAGACACAGGGACAACAAAGAGTCCCAGGCACGCCTGCTACTTAGGGTTCAGCTCTAGAACCGAGTAGAGGTAGAGGTAGAGAGGCTGGTACCAATGATGGCCGAGGAGCTCGGGGCAGAGTTTTTGAGCTAAGGAGTGCTGAGGAGCCGCCAACACCAGCTACTACAAATACCATTTTTTTACATGGTTTACCTGTTAGAGTTTTGTTTGATACGGGTGCTACGCATTCATTTATTTCTACTGCTTGTATTGAGCTTCTGAGTTTGTCTACCATAGAGGGGGCACCCTTTACTATAGGGTTACCTGATGGTAGTAGGGTCAGAGGTACCCAGGAGATACGTAGTTGTCCCCTACGCTTAGGGACTCGTGTGTTACTTGTTGACTTCTTAGTCACGCCTGTGATGCATGAAGAAGTCATATTACATATGGATTGGATGCGTAGACAACGTGTAGTGTTGGATGTGGGTAAGAGAACTGTTATAGTCTCTACCGACTTAGGTCCGATAGAGGTCTTCCAGGGTTAGGACCTTGGGGAGACAGGATCTGTCATCAGTGCAGTACGAGCAGCTAGACTGATTGCACTGAGATGTGATGCCTTCTGGTGCTACGCCATGAAGGATGGAGAGAGTCCGGCTTTGGAGGACATACCAGTGGTTTGTGAGTTACAGACGTATTTGTAGAGCCGTCTAGCTTGCTGTTTCGCTCAGGATGTGTAGTGCAATAAGCTTTAAATTTATACTCGTTATATTTCTCCTAACTCCTAGCGAACCCGCAGTGCACGAGACGTTTATAGTAGGGATAGTATTCCGAGGTCGAACACAAAGACTGAGGTGAGATTGAATCGATTAGTGACTAATTTTAGTGAAGATCTAGGCTAAGAAAAGGGGAAGAAATAAAGAAATGAGAATCTCAATGTTTTTGGTTTGGTTTTAAGGTGATCAATCAAGGATCACAAATCATGCGGAATCAACAAACAACTAAGCTAACAACACGAATAAACAAGCAAACAAGAGATAGGCAATCAAAGAGAGAAAAGCAGATTCTAGGGGTTGGAAATTCCGGTTATGGCATAGGACTCAAGCTATCTAATCATTCCTTGGATTCACTACAATATGTTGGGGAGTGAGTGTTTCTAGATTGAGATCAATCACCGGGTAGGTCTCATGGTACACTAGTCCAATCCTAAGGTCTCATCACCGGGTAAGTCTCAAAGAGCCTAGGGAATGGAATTCTACACAAACTGGATTGTCGCCTAGGGGTCTAACCTATCCTCACCGGGTAGGTCTCGGAAGGGTAAGTCCTAAACAACTATCCTAGCACACTTAGTCCAATGGCGGCTTATGAGGCTCACCACTACCTAGAGTTCATCATCTTTGAAATCTAAGAGTAAGAATCACCGGGTAGGTATCTTCTAACACTTAGTTGCTAACACTAGGTCACCCTAGGATAGATTTAACTCAACAAACACTAGGATTTCAACATTCTAACAATCTAGAACTTAGATCCATCAAATCAAACGAACCAGGCAAACCATGGGGTGTTCTACCACTTCCACGGCCGTGGACTGGCAAGAACAAACCGTGGACTACAATAGTGACTTTGTTCAAGCAAATGAATCATCCAAGGGTAAATCTAAGTCCATCCTATCATAGTCCTAGCCATAACCATTCTTTCCTTACCCTAGAATCGCATCTATTTAGCCTAAAACATACATCATCACAATCGAAATCATCAAACATAAAATCATGGCTTCCATTTGCAAGATAATGAAGAGAAAGAGATGAACAAGTGAAGCAATAAAAACCAAGCTGAAAATGAGATTAGAAAAACTCACAACCCTTCAAAAGAAGGTTTAATCGATTCTTACAACCCTAGAGAACGATTCCGAAAATCTTCACTACAAAAATCAAAGACTAGCAATGGTGTGTTCTTCTCTTCTTCTCCAATGGAGCTTTTCTCCTCCTCCAATGGTACCTCCCTCCTTGAGAGAATCTTCTTGTTGAGAGTATGGGAGAGAATGTGGATTTGACTGGATGATAGTGGATTGAAAGATGCCTTCTCTCAGCCTTGCAGGACCACTTTTATACTACAACCTTGCTAGAGTCGGCCATGAGATCGTGACACAGCTGTCACAACCTTCTAGCAAAAACCACGGTTGGTTTCCACAGCCGTGGTCCCTCCAGTGACCGTGGTTTTGGTGTTCCTGCACTATTTGGATCATCAAGCCATGATTTGGTGCATGGCATGCATCAACAAGGTCCCATGAGTCTTCCTTAGCCTCTAGCTTGCATCCTAATGAGTCCGAGGGTGTGTCATCTTGATGAACGATCCTCAAACGTATCGTTTAAGCTCCTAAATCTCCCAAAATACCTACAAAGCAATGCAAAAGTCCGTGTAGACGTCTATCTCGACAAAATACGTGAATTGAGTGCAAACGTCGTGAACTAGTGCTAAACCATGCATGAATGAGTGAGGAATCTATCTAAATAAGTGTCTAATCCTAAGTCATAAATCGTGTTATCAAAAATACCCCATACTTCAGGTTTGCTCGTCCCCGAGCAAATTCTCAACTATAGACTAAGAGATGACATGATTTATGCATGCAGAAAAATGGCAAATTCTTTTTGGAGTTGTGCTTCTAATATTGGATCACCTTCATAGTCATGTTTCATGGAAATGGACAAGCAATCATGCATCAAACAAATGAAGGCATGGAAAGACAATTGTACATAACTCGAAAGCATGCATGAAATGTAAAAATGAAGAAGTCAAGATGATCAAGAGCATATCCAATCTAGATTACTAAGTCTTACACACATGCAAATAGGTCATAAGGGCTTGTGAGATAAAAGGCCAAGAAACGTTGTGATTAGGTGGGGATTTTTCTAGACTATGTAATGCTAATCCGGGAATGGAACTAACTCCACAATTTTGTCCTCGATCAACTTCCCATAAGTGTATATTTTCTCCATCTTTTCATTGTTTTCTTTTCTTTTTCACTTATTTTTGAGACAATGGCATTGGTGTACAAAAGCCGAAACCTTGGTGATTAGCCGTCCTCGGGCTTTTTCTATTTTTCGAGGTGCATCCACACCGGGCACACATACCAAAGCTCGTTAGGACTATTGGTTTATTTGACTTTGGCAAGGCATAAACACCCGATCATGTGAATGGTGCCGAGTTACTTGTCATTTAAACCAACGTCCCCAAACCTATATTTTTGTCTACACTTTCACAACAAATTCAGCACTTCATTCATGACATTCTTTCATCAACATCTTCACCCCACACTTGCTTTTCACACACATCAACACACTAACATGCTCCTATTCCCGGATGGGTCAAAAGAGGTTAAATTTATATCAATTGAGGTGCTCAAACATCATGATCAAGATGAGAATTAGAGAAAGATGAATTGCCTCATTCATTCCTAGATGATGTGCAAGAACTAGCATGTAATTTCGACTTTCAATACTCAATCCAATCAAGGCAAACATCATGATCACAATCCATTCATGGGATTCAATATAAGTACTTCAAGTCCACATATGTATTCATCAATTTAACACATAAGGCCATCCATAGCCAATCCACATGACAAGATTAATCATTAGGGTCATATCCAAGCCTAGAAAGCATAAAATTTTTTAAATTTTCTGATTTTTTTTTTTGGATTTTTCGAAATATCTATGTACAATGCAAGACATGATGAAACATGTGACTAAAAGAAACTACCCTAGGTTCTACTCATGCAAAAGATCATGCAAACCCCACCCCATACTTAGAAACACATTGTCCCCAATGTGGCATTCAAGTAAAGAAGAGTGAAAGAGGGTTCTCACAATGTAAAAAAAATGGTTTGCTTTGGTATTTGGGATTACTCAAGTGGATTGATGGTGGATGATCCTATCAACAATGGTAGAGAGCTCTAAGTGTTCATCAAGGCGTCGGGACCCGCGCTAGGCACCGCTAGCCGTCCAAGTTCCGCGTCCGCTCCACCCATAATTGATGAGGGACTCATCATCATCATTCACATGCCATGCAAGGCTTCCATGCTACCAAGACTCTATCACACAATAAAGCATACCAAACACACAAAAACAGGAAAAAAAAAATCAAAACAAAAGCAAAAACGAAAAGGGAAAACGTTACCAATGGGTTGCCTCCCATCAAGCGCTTATTTAAGGTCATTAGCTTGACCAAACTCGGGGTTTTCTACTCAAGGTGAAGTGGGGCAATCATGTCCACCGGAGCTCCCGGGATATACTTCTTCAAGCGGTGCCCATTCACCTTAAATACTCCACAATGCTCCCTTCCTATCTCAATTGCTCCATGGGGAAAGATCTTCTTCACCACATAAGGCCCGGTCCATCTTGACTTTAGCTTTCCGGGGAACAGCCGCAGCCTTGAATTGAAGAGAAGGACAAGGTCGCCTTCACTCAACTCCTTCGGGATGAGGCGCTTATCATGCCAACGTTTGATCCTCTCCTTGTAGATCCGGGCATTTTCGTAAGCATCCAAACGGATCTCCTCAAGAGCATTCATGTCTAGCAACCGCTTCTCTCCGGCCTCCTTGAGGTCAAAATTTAGCCACTTAATGGCCCAATAAGCTCTATGCTCCATTTCTACCGGAAGGTGGCAAGACTTGCCATAGACTAGCTTGTAAGGAGTGGTGCCAATTGGTGTCTTGAAGGCGGTTCTATATGCCCATAAGGCATCATCGAGCTTCATAGCCCAATCTTTTCTCGTCCTAGAGACCGTCTTCTCAAGAATTCCCTTTATCTCCCGGTTGGAGATCTCCACTTGGCCACTAGTTTGGGGATGATAAGGTGTTGCCACCTTGTGAGTCACCCCATACTTAGCCAAAAGTGCCCCGAAGTTCCTATTGGTGAAGTGCTTCCCTCCATCACTTATGATCACCCGTGGTGTTCCAAACCTAGGGAAGATCACTCGGTTGAAGAACCGCACCACCACCTTGGCATCATTTGTGGGAGAGGCGATTGCCTCCACCCATCTTGAAACATAGTCTACCGCCAATAGGATGTAGAGGTTGCCACATGAAGAGGGGAATGGTCCCATGAAGTCCACACCCCACACATCAAATATCTCCACCTCTTATATGTTGTTCAAGGGCATCTCATTCCTCCTTGAGATGTTGCCTGTCCTTTGGCAAGCATCACAAGCTACCACAAAGTTTTGCACATCCTTGAATAAGCTTGGCCAAAAGAAGCCCGATTGCAACACCTTCGCACATGTCTTGTGTGAGCTAGCATGCCCTCCACATGGCAAGGAATGGAAATGGCGGATCACACTCTCCACCTCATCCTCCGGTATGCATCTTCTAAAGACTCCATCCGGCCCTCTTTTGAACAAAAGTGGTTCACTCCTATAGTAGTGCCTCACATCTTTGAAGAACTTCTTCCTTTGGGCATATGACAAACCGGGAGGCACTTCCTCACACACAAGATAGTTAACAATGTCGGCATACCATGGCTCACTTCCTCTAGACACTTGGAACAAGCACTCCTCCACCATTTGCAATTGCTCATCCCGGAATGAGTCATCAATCAGGATGTCATCTCTCTCAAGTTCCAATGGAGGTAGTCTACTAAGGTGGTCCGCCACAGAGTTGTCGGACCCCTTCTTGTCCCGGATTTCCAAATCAAACTCTTGAAGAAGAAGGATCCACCGAATCAACCTAGGTTTGGCATCCTTCTTTGTAAGGAGATAGCGGATCGCAGCATGATCCGTATACACTATAACCTTCGCTCCAACGAGATATGAGCGGAACTTCTCAAATGCATACACAACCGCTAGCAATTCCTTCTCGGTGGTAGCATAATTGAGTTGGGCATTATCTAGCGTCTTGCTAGCATAATAAATGGCATGTGTCCGCCCATCTTTCTTTTGCCCCAGAACAGCCCCAACGACTACATCACTTGCATCACACATGATCTCAAACGGTAAACTCCAATCCGGAGGTTGCATGATACGCGCGGAGATCAAAGCATTCTTCAACCTACAAAAAGCTTCAAGGCAATCCTTGGAGAAAACAAACTCAACATCCTTCATTAGTAGGTTAGTAAGGGGCTTAGAAATTTTAGAGAAGTCTTTAATAAACCTCCGGTAAAAACCGGCATGCCCTAAGAAACTCCTTACCCCCTTCACCGAGGTAGGTGGTGGCAACTTCTCTATCGTTTCAATCTTGGCCCTATCAACCTCAATGCCACGGTTGGACACCAAATGTCCCAACACAATACGTTCACTTACCATGAAGTGGTATTTCTCCCAATTTAAGACAAGGTTTGTCTCCTCACATCTCTTAAGCACTAGAGACAAGTTAGCTAAGCAATCATCAAAGGAAGATCCATAAATAGAAAAATCATCCATAAATACTTCCATGATATTCTCAATGTACTCAGAAAAGATAGCCATCATACACCTTTGGAAGGTGGCGGGTGCATTACACAACCCAAATGGCATTCTCCTATATGCAAAAGTTCCCCATGGACATGTAAATATGGTTTTCTCTTGGTCATCGGGGTGGATAGGGATTTGGAAGAATCCACTATAGCCATCTAGATAGCAAAAGTGAGAATGTTGAGCTAACCTCTCTAGCATTTGGTCAATGAAAGGAAGGGGGAAGTGATCTTTCCTAGAGGCCATGTTCAACTTCCTATAGTCAATACACATCCTCCATCCCGTAACCGTCCTAGTTGGGATTAGTTTATTGTTCTCATTAGTCACTACAGTCATCCCACCCTTCTTAGGAACTACATGAACGAGACTAACCCACTTACTATCCGAGATAGGGTAGATGATTCCCGCATCTAGCAACTTAATGATCTCTTTCTTGACTACCTCTTTCATTATAGGATTCAATCTTCTTTGATGTTCAATAGAGGGTTTATGGTTATCTTCCATCAATATCTTATGCATGAACAAAGAAGGTTTTATGCCAACTAAATCATCAATAGTATAGCCAATGGCTTTCCTATGCAATCTTAGCTCATGCAACAACTTAGCAAGTTCATCATCATTCAAGCATGCATTCACAATCACCGGATATGTAGAATTATCACCAAGAAAAGCATACTTCAAATGAGAGGGGAGGGGTTTGAGTTCAAGTTTAGGAGGACCTTTATCGAGCGGAGACGATCCAAATAACGTTGGTTGAGATGAATCCAAAGCAAATGAAGGCTCTCCAAGGCTCCTTGAAGCTTGATCAACAACAAGGGCTGCTTCTGGGGAAACCACGAGCAAGTCCACGGATCCTGGCATATCCACGGCCGTGGTCCTTGCAAGGCTTGCTCTTCAGAGCTCTCCAGAGAGTTCTATGGCCGTGGAACACCTTCCACGACCGTGGTTCCTACAGGTACTTAGCATACTCTCGTGGTCTTCAATTTCAGCTGTTGTCTCCTTTTCTAATGCTTTTAAGGCCTTGATTTCTTCATTGCAAGCCTCCTCAACACCTTCCTCCATCAAGCTTAAACTAAGAACCTTCTCCAAGGGGTCCTTGATCAAGATCGAGCTCACAACTTCTCTAGGCTCCTCTTGCTCGACTATGTTGAATACATCCTCATTAAGGGTTGGCCCCTTCATCATTGTGGACAGCTTGACCTTGATATTCTCTTCTCCAATGTTGAAGGAGAGAATTCCATTTTTACAATCCACCAAGCATCCAGAAGTGGCTAGGAAAGGTCTCCCTAAGATGATGGGAACCGGATAATCCGCCGGGATGTCCAAGACAACAAAATTAATCAGCACATAGAACTTCCCGAGTTGCACCGGTATGTCTTCCAAGATCCCAACCGGGTGAGTAATAGAGCGGTCCGCCATGTAAAGGGTCATCTTGACTGGTTTAGGCTCTCCTAGCCCAACCTTGTTGCAAAGCACAAGCGGTATGATGCTCACACTTGCCCCAAGATCACAAAGGGCTTCATACTTCACTTCTCCTACTCCGATTGGTACACAAAAAGATCCCGGATCTCTTAGCTTAGGGGACATCTCCTCCTTCATTGTTTGGATCAATTCCGAGGACCTCTTTGTCATTCTTACTTTCCCATACTCCTCCAACTTCCTTTTGTTGGAGAGTATTTCCTTCAAGAACTTGCCATATGCCGGCATACCTAAGATAGCATCCATGAACGGAATGTTAATATGCAATTTAGACATAAGTTTAAGGAATTTACCAAAGTGTTTGTCCAAGTGAGCCCTTGCTCTTGATTGAGGGAACGGTAGTGGTGGTTTGTATGGAGGTGGCGCCACATAAGTTGGCTCATCATCCTTGCTCTTGCCCCCATCTTTTTGCAAAGTCTCTTCCTCTATCACCACTTGCTTTCCCTTAGCATTCTCCTTGGGCAAAGGATCCTTCATATTCAACCCACTCCTCGTTGTAATGGCTAACACTTGGCCTCTTGGGTTGTCTTCGGTTCTTCCGGGAAGCTTTCCCGGATCTCTATGAGCTTAACCCGCCTTTTGGAACACTTGTGCTTCCAACATCTTTTGAGCCTTAGAAATGGAAGTCACCGTGCTCTCAAGACCACTCAACCTTCCAAGCAATTGCTCAAACATCATCTCGGTTTTATCCTTTGGAGGTTGAGTAAATCCGGGTGGAGGTTCTTGTGAAGCCTTTGGTGGTGGAGCTGCGCTTGTGGAAGCGGGAGGGTTCAAGGCTCCATCCGGGTTAGAATAGGAAAACCCGGGATGGTTGTGGTTAGGCCGGTGATAACACGATTTATGACTTAGTTTTAGGTGATCATTTAGGTAGAATTTCCACTCATTCATGCATGGTTTAGCATTGGTTCGAGACATTTTGCACTCAATTCATATATTTTGTCGAGATAGATGTCTACACGGACTTGTGCGTGTTTTGTAGGTAATTCGGGAAATTTAGGAGCTAAAACGATGCGTTTGAGGATCGTTTATCTAGACGACACACCCTCGGACTCATTAGGGCACAAGCTATAGGCGAAGGAGGACTCATGGAACCTTGCCAACACTAGCCATGCACCAAATCACAGCTTAATGATCCAAGGCAAAGTTTCTGCACAGAATCACGGTTCTCTGTCAGATCACGGCCGTGGAATCAACCGTGGTTTTTGCCAGATTCTTGTGACAGCTGTGCCACGACTCTCATGGCCAGCTCATGCAAGTTTGTTATAAAAGTGGTCCTTCATGGGTTGTGAGGGGCAGCTGGGGGGTAGTTTGGAGCAGCTCATCCATTATCCATTTCTCTCTAACAACAATATTCTCTCAAGAAGAAGAGTTTTTCTAGGAAGGAAAGTGTCAAAGAGAAGAAGAAGGATTTCATTGAAGAGGAGAAGAAGAACACACACCATTGTCATTCTTGCTAGTTTTTGTAGAGAAGATTTCCGGATTCTATTTCTAGAGTTTTGTGAACCTTTGAACCTTCTTTGGAAGGGTTGTAAGTTGTTCTAATTCATTTTCAGCTTGGTTTGTTTTTAGAGTTCACTTGTGCATCTCTTTTCCTTAATTATCTTGCAATGAATGTTATGATTCTATGTTTGTTTGTTTCGATTTCCATTATGAACGTTGTAGGCTAAATTGATGTGGTTCTAGGGTAAGGAAAGGATGGTTATGGCTAGGGCTATGATAGGATGGACTTAGATTTATCTTTGGATGACTTGTTTGTATGAACGTATCCTCTGTTAGGAATCACGGCCAGTTCTTGTCAAACCACGGCCGTGGTTTAAGTAGAACAAACTGTGATTTTCCTGGTTCGATGGATCTAATCTTAGACTGTTAGAATGTTGAAATCCTAAGTTTTTGTTGAGTTAAATCTATCCTAGGGTGACCTAGTGTTAGCAACTAAGTTTTTGAGGAGAGACTTACCCGGTAATCCTTACTCTTAGATTCCGAAGATAACAAATCTTAGGTAGTGGTGAGCCTAATAAGCCGCCATTGGATTTAGTGTGCTGGATAGTAGCTTAAAACTAGCCCTTCCGAGACCTACCCGGTGAGGATAGGTTGGATCTTAAGTTAGAAATCCGGTTCGAGTAGAATTCCATCCCTTAGGTTCTTAGAGACTTACCCGGTGATGAGACTTAAGGAATGGACTAGTGGATAATGAGACCTACCCGGTAATTAATCCCAATCTAGAAACACTTAACCCCAACATAGTTAATCCAAGAATGAATAGATAGCTTGAGTCCTATGCCATAACCGGAACTTCAAATCCCTAGAACCCGTCTTTTCTCTCTTTGATCTATATCTTGTTTAGTTGTTCATTTGTGTTGATTTATAGTTTAGTTGATCGATTACTTGCATATATTGTGATCTTTGATTGATCACCAAAAACCAACCAAAAACATTTGAGATTTTCATTTCTTTATTTCTTTCTTCTCTTTTAACCTAGGTTTTTACTAAACTCAATCACAAATCGAGTCAATTTCACCTTAGTCTTTGTGTTCGACCTCGGAATACTATCCCTACTACGAACGTCCCGTACACTGCGGGTTTCGCTAGGTAGTTTAGGATTTAGTTCGAGTTATAAATTTAAAGCTTTTTGTGCTATTTCCTAGCGTAACAAGTTTTTGGCGCCGTTGCCGGGGACTAGGTCTAGATTGAGTCTATTTTGTGATTGTTTCTAGTGTAGATCTTTCTTGTTGCTTTTGATCTCTTTTTGGTTTGTGTCTTTGCTTTTCAGGACATCTATTACTCTTTAGGTGTATGCGAAGATCTCGTGGCAAGGATTTAACTCCATTCGATCCCGAACCGGAGAAAACCCTTCGATCTAGATCCAAGAACATCCGAAAAGAGAAAGAGATGGCCGGAAGAAACCTCCAAGCTGAGTTGGATGAAGCCTTAGAGCAAATAAGGCTAAGAGATGAGCTCTTGGAGGAAGAAAGGAGACTTGCCAATGAGAGGCAAGAGGAGACTAGGAGGGAGATTGAAGAGATTAGGCAAGCCCTTGTTCAAGGAGAGCTTAATCGCCGACAACCTCCACCTCCTCCACCATAACCGCAGCCGGCGGCTAACGTTAGGGTTGTTCCCATTGCTATTGAGGAGCCACAAACCCTAGGGAGACGTATGGATCCGGCACAAAGAGCACACCGACCGGGTGTGAACCTAGGAGATCCCGCTACCCACAACTATGAGCTCCACCCTCAAGTTCTACAAACGATCCGGCATAATCAATTTGGAGGGATGGAAGGAGAGTCTCCTCACCAACATTTGATGAACTACGAGATTTTGATGGAGACTCTTAGACCGCCAAGATTGGAGAGCAACAACCATAAGCTAAGGGCTTTTTCCTTCTCTCTTAAGGACAAAGCCTTGGCTTGGTATCAATCTATTCCACAAGGGCGAGTTGGTACTTGGGAGGAGATGACAACCGAGTTTTTGACTAAGTTCTTCCCACCTTCCAAGACTACCGAGTTAAGAGGGAAGATCAATGCCTTCGTGATGAAGGATAGAGAAAGTTTATTCAAGTCTTGGGAGAGGTTCAAAGATCTTCTCCTTGATTGTCCACACCATGGCATCCCGAAAATTGAGCTATTGGAGATCTACTTCAAGGGACTTGACGAAGATAGCCAATTCAAGCTCCAATCTCTTTCCGGTGGGACATTCATGGAGAAACATGTAGATGATGCTTGGGAGTTTGTGGAGAAGCAAGCTCTAGTGATTGAGAAATACTCCCATAGGAAGAGTGAAGGGAGGAAGGCGGGGGCATATGAGGTGAGTGAAGTCACCATGAGCAATTTCAAGCTTGACGCCATCAACAATGAGTTGAAGTCCTTGAGGGAGTTGTGTGCTACAACTTTGAAGAACCAAGCAACCCCTCAAGTGCTTCCACAAGCCAACTTGTCTTCCAAGGAGGAGGATGTGAATTATATGGGAAGGGGCAACTTCAACAATTACCAAGGCCTAAGGAGTTTCAACAACAACCGGCAATTCAACAATTACCGGCCCAACCACAACCATCCCGAGTTTTCTTACTCTAACCCGGATGGAGCCTTGAACCCTCCCGCTTCCACAAGCTCAACTCCACCACCAAGAGCTTCACAAGAACCTCCACCCGGTTTCACTCAACCTCCCAAGGATAGAACCGAGATAATGTTTGAGCAATTGCTAGGAAGGTTGAGTGGTCTTGAGAGCATCGTGACTTCAATCTCTAAGGCTCAAAAAGTCTTGGAAGCACAAGTGTTCCAAAAGGCGGGTGAAGCCCATAGAGATCCGGGAAAGCTTCCCGGAAGAACCGAAGACAACCCAAGAGGCCAAGTGTTGGCTATCACAACAAGGAGTGGATTGAGTATGAAGGATCCTTTGCCCAAGGACCAAGCTAAGGGAAAGCAAGTAGTGGTAGAAGAGGGAAGAATGCAAGAAGATGGAGGCAAGAGCAAGGATGTAGAGCCAAACTATGTGGCACCGCCTCCATACAAGCCACCACTACCGTTCCCACAATCAAGAGCAAGAGCTCGTTTGGACAATCACTTTGGTAAGTTCCTTGAACTAATGTCCAAATTACATATTAACATTCCGTTCATGGATGCCATTTTAGGAATGCCGGCATATGGCAAGTTTTTGAAGGAAATACTCTCCAATAAAAGGAAGTTGGAGGAGTATGGGGAGATAAGAATGACCAAGAGATCCTCGGAATTGATCCAAACCATGAAGGAAGAGATGCCTCCCAAGCTAAGGGATCCGGGCTCTTTTTGCGTCCCAATAGGAGTGGGAGATGTGAAGTACGAAGCCCTTTGTGACCTTGGAGCGAGTGTAAGCATCATACCGCTTGCACTTTGCAAAAAGGTCGGACTAGGAGAGCCAAAGCCGGTCAAGATGACCCTCTATATGGCGGACCGTTCTATCACTCATCCGGTTGGGATTCTAGAGGACATTCCGGTGCAACTAGGAGGATTCTATGTGCCAATTGACTTTGTCGTCTTGGACATTCCGGCGGATTATCCGGTTCCCATCATCTTAGGAAGACCTTTCCTAGCCACCTCCGGATGCCTAGTGGATTGCAAGAACGGGACTCTCTCCTTCAACATTGGAGAAGAGAACATCAAGTTCAAGCTTTCCACCATGATGAAAGGGCCTACCCTTGATGAGGATGTCTTCAACATAATCGAGCAAGAAGAATCTAGAGAAGTTGTGAGCTCGATCTTAATCAAAGATCCCTTGGAGAAGGTTCTTACCTTGAGTATGATGGAAGAAGGTGTTGAAGAGACTAGCAATGAAGAGATCAAAGCCTTGGAGAGCTTGGAAGAGGAGCCAAGAGTTGGATTTGAAAGCCACGAAGAGGTGTTGAACAGCTGCAAAATCCACGGTCGAGATTTATGTTCCACGGCTGTCAAACTTTCTGGACAACTCCGAGAAGCAAGCTTGGCAAGAACCACGGCCGTGGAAGTTGGGCAAGCCGTGATTTCAACCGTGGATTTCCCTGGACCAGTCCTTGATGATGATCAAGCTTTTAGGAGGCATGATGAGTCTTCATTTGCTTTGGACTCACCTAATCCAACCTTATTTGGATCATCTTCAACCGATAAAGGTCCCCCTCAACTTGAACTTAAACCCCTTCCCTCTCATTTAAAGTATGCATTCCTTGGTGAAAATTCTTCATATCCGGTGATTGTTAATGCATGCTTGAGTGATGATGAACTTGCTAAGTTGTTGCATGAACTGAGATTGCATAGAAAGGCCATTGGTTATACTATTGATGACCTAGTTGGCATTAAGCCCTCTTTGTGCATGCATAAGATAATGATGGAAGATAACCACAAACCCTCTATTGAACATCAAAGGAGATTGAATCCTATAATGAAAGAGGTAGTCAAAAAGGAAATCATCAAATTGCTAGATGCGGGAATTATCTACCCTATCTCGGATAGTAAGTGGGTTAGTCCCGTTCATGTAGTACCTAAGAAGGGTGGGATGACCGTAGTGACCAATGAGAACAATGAGCTAATCCCGACTAGGACGGTTACGGGGTGGAGGATGTGCATTGATTATAGGAAATTGAATATGGCCTCTAGGAAAGATCACTTCCCTCTCCCCTTCATTGACCAAATGCTAGAAAGGTTAGCTCAACACTCTCATTTTTGCTATCTAGATGGGTATAGTGGATTTTTCCAAATCCCCATCCACCCCGATGACCAAGAGAAAACAACCTTTACATGTCCATGGGGTACTTTTGCATATAGGAGAATGTCATTTGGGTTGTGTAATGCACCCGCCACTTTCCAAAGGTGTATGATGGCTATCTTTTCGGAATACATAGAAAATATCATGGAAGTATTTATGGATGATTTCTCTGTTTATGGTTCTTCCTTTGATAATTGCTTGGCTAACCTGTCATTGGTATTGCAAAGATGTGAGGAGACAAATCTTGTCTTAAATTGGGAAAAATGCCACTTCATGGTAAGTGAAGGCATTGTGTTAGGACACTTGGTGTCCAACCGTGACATTGAGGTTGATAGGGCAAAAATCGAAACGATAGAGAAGTTGCCGCCACCTACCTCGGTGAAGGGGGTAAGGATTTTCTTAGGGCATGCCGGTTTTTACCGGAGGTTTATCCAAGACTTATCTAAAATTTCTAAGCCTCTCACTAACCTACTAATGAAAGATGTTGATTTTGTCTTTTCCAAGGATTGTCTTGAAGCTTTTTGTAGGTTAAAGAACGCCTTGATCTCCGCACCTATAATGCAACCTCCGGATTGGAGTCTACCATTTGAGATCATGTGCGATGCAAGCGATGTGGCCGTTGGGGCCGTTTTAGGGCAAAGGAAAGAAGGGCGTACTCATGCTATTTATTATGCTAGCAAGACGCGAGATGATGCCCAACTCAATTATGCTACCACCGAGAAGGAGTTGTTGGCGGTGGTGTATGCATTTGAGAAGTTCCGCTCATACCTTGTTGGAGCGAAGGTCATAGTTTATACGGATCATGCGGTGATCCGTTATCTACTTACAAAGAAGGATGCCAAACCAAGGTTGATTCGGTGGATCCTTCTTCTTCAAGAGTTCGATTTGGAAATACGAGATAAGAAGGGATCCGAGAACTCCCTAGCGGATCACCTTAGTAGATTGCCTCCATTAGAGCTTGGAAGAGATGACATTCCAATTGATGACTCATTCCGAGATGAGCAATTGCAAATGGTAGAGGAATGCTTGTTCCAAGTTTCTAGGGGAAATGAGCCATGGTATGCCGACATTGTGAATTACTTAGTATGTGAGGAAGTGCCTCCCGGATTGACATATGCACAAAGAAAGAAGTTCTTCAACGATGTGAGGCATTACTATTGAAGTGAGCCATTCTTGTTCAAGAGAGGACCGGATGGGATGTTTAGAAGATGCATACCGGAAGATGAAGTGGAGAGTGTGATCCGGCATTATCACTCCTTACCATGTGGAGGCCATGCTAGTTCACACAAGACGTGTGCAAAGGTATTGCAATCCGGTTTTTATTGGCCTAACTTGTTTAGAGATGTGCAAGGTTTTGTAGCTGGATGTGATGCTTGCCAGAGGACGGGCAACATCTCAAGGAGGAATGAAATGCCCTTGAACAACATCCAAGAAGTGGAGATTTTTGATGTGTGGGGTGTGGACTTCATGGGACCATTCCCTTCCTCATGTGGCAATCTCTTCATCCTATTGGCGGTGGATTATGTGTCAAGATGGGTGAAGGCAATCGCCTCTCCTACAAATGATGCCAAGGTGGTGGTGCGGTTCTTCAACCGGGTGATCTTCCCTAGGTTTGGAACGCCAAGGGTGATCATTAGTGATGGAGGAAATCACTTCACGAATAGGAACTTTGGAGCGCTTTTGGCTAAGTATGAGGTGACTCATAAGGTGTCAACACCTTACCATCCCCAAACTAGTGGCCAAGTGGAGATCTCCAATCGGGAGATAAAGGCCATCCTTGAGAAGACGGTGTCTAGAACTAGAAAGGATTGGGCTATGAAGCTCAATGACGCATTGTGGGCATATAGAACCGCCTTTAAGACACCGATTGGCACCACTCCTTACAAGTTAGTCTATGGCAAGTCTTGCCATCTTCCGGTGGAAATGGAGCATATAGCTTATTGGGCCATTAAGTGGCTAAATTTTGACCTCAAGGAGGCGGGAGAAAAGAGGTTGCTTGATCTAAACGCCTTGAGGAGATCCGGTTGGACGCTTATGAGAATGCCCGGATTTACAAGGAACGAACCAAAAGATGGCATGACAAGAAGATCATCCCCAAGGAGTTGAATGAAGGAGATCTTGTCCTTCTTTTCAACTCAAGGCTAAGGCTCTTTCCCAGAAAGCTCAAATCAAGATGGACCGGGCCATATGTGGTGAAGAAGATCTTTTCCCACGGAGCTATTGAGATAGGAGGGGAGCATTGTGGGAATTTCAAAGTGAATGGGCACCGCTTGAAGAAGTATATTCCGGGAGCTCCGGTGGAAATGATTGCCCCACTTCACCTTGAATAGACTCCCCCGAGTTTGGTCAAGCTAATGACCTTAAAGAAGCTCTTGGTGGGAGGCAACCCATTGGTAACATTTTCTTTTTCGTTTTGTTTTCGTTTTTAGATTTTTCCATCTTTGTGTGTGTTTTGTCTACTTTGTATGTGTGCTAGAGTAGCATTGGAAGCCTTTCTTGGCATATGAATGATGATGATGAACCCCTCACCAATTATGGGTGGAGCGGACGCGGGACTTGGACGGCTAGCGGTGCCTAGCGCGGGTTCCGAAGCTTTGATGGACGCTTAGAGCTCTCTACCATGGTTGATAGGATCATCCAACATCAATTCATTTGAACAATCCCGAATACCATAGCAAACCACTTTTACATTGTGAGAACCTTCTTTCACTCTCTTTGCTTGAATACCACATTGGGGACAATGTATTTCTAAGTATGGGGTGGGGTTTGCATGATCCTATGCATGATGAGCATCTAAGATAGTTTAATATTTGCACATGTCTTGCATTGTACATACTTAAAACAAAAATCCCATAAAAATTAGAAAATTTTAAAAAATTTTTGTGCTTTCTAGGCTTGGATATGATCCTAATGATGAAATCTTGTCTTGTGAATTGGCTATGAATGGCCTTATGTGTTGAATTGATAAATGCATATGTGGACTTGAACTACTTCTCTTGAAATTCTATGAATGATTTGTGACCATGATGTTTGCCTAGAAGGGATTGAGTAGTGAAAATCGAAATTACATGATAGTTCTTGCATACCATCTAGGAATGAATGAGGCAATTCAATCTTTCTCTACTCCTCATCTTAATCATGATTGCTTGAGCACCTCAATTGAGATAAATTTGACCTCTTTTAACCCAATCCGGGAATAGGAGCATGCTAGTGTATTGATGTGTGCAAAAAGCTAAGTGTGGGGTGAAGTTGTTGATGGAAAGAATATCATGCATAAAATGCTGAATTTGTTGTGAAAGTGTAGCCAAAATATAAGTTTGGGGACATTGGTTTAAATGACAAGTAACTCGGTACACTTCACATAATCGGGTGTTGGTGCCTTGCCAAAGTCAAATGAACCAATAGTCCTAACGAGCTTTGGTATGTGTGCCCGGTGTGGATGCACCTCGAAAACTAAGAAAAAACCCGAGGACGGCTAATCACCAAGGTTTCGGCTCTTGTACACCAATGTCATTGTCTCAAAAATAAGTCAAAGAAAAAGAAAAAAAGAAAGAAAAGATAGAGGAAAATATACACTTGGGGGAAGTTGATCGAGGACAAGGATGTGAAGTTAGTTCCGTTCCCGGATTAGCATCACATAACCTAGAAATCCCCACCCAATCACTACATTTCTTGGCCCTTTTATCTCACAAGACCTTATGACCTATTTGCATGTTTGTAAGACTTAGTAGTTTAAATTGGATGTACTCTTAATCTTCTTGACTTCTTCATCTTTACATTTCATGCATACTTTTGAGTTAAGTACAATTGTCTTTCCATGCAATCATGCGTCAAACAAATGAAAGCATGGAAAGAAAATTGTACTTAACTCAAAAGTATGCATGAAATGTAAAGATGAAGAAGTCAAGAAGATTAAGAGTACATCCAATTTAAACTACTAAGTCTTACAAACATGCAAATAGGTCATAAGGTCTTGTGAGATAAAAGGGCCAAGAAATGTAGTGATTGGGTGGGGATTTCTAGGTTATGTGATGCTAATCCGGGAACGGAACTAACTTCACATCCTTGTCCTCGATCAACTTCCCCCAAGTGTATATTTTCCTCTATCTTTTCTTTCTTTTTTTCTTTTTCTTTGACTTATTTTTGAGACAATGGCATTGGTGTACAAGAGCCGAAACCTTGGTGATTAGCCGTCCTCGGGTTTTTTCTTAGTTTTCGAGGTGCATCCACACTGGGCACACATACCAAAGCTCGTTAGGACTATTGGTTCATTTGACTTTGGCAAGGCACCAACACCCGATTATGTGAAGTGTACCGAGTTACTTGTCATTTAAACCAATGTCCCCAAACTTATATTTTGGCTACACTTTCACAAAAAATTCAGCATTTTATGCATGATATTCTTTCCATCAACAACTTCACCCCACACTTAGCTTTTTGCACACATCAACACACTAGCATGTTCCTATTTCCGGATGGGTTAAAAGAGGTCAAATTTATCTCAATTGAGGTGCTCAAGCAATCATGATTAAGATGAGGAGTAGAGAAAGATTGAATTGCCTCATTCATTCCTAGATGGTATGCAAGAACTATCATGTAATTTCGATTTTCACTACTCAATCCCTTCTAGGCAAACATCATGGTCACAAATCATTCATAGAATTTCAAGAGAAGTAGTTCAAGTCCACATATGCATTTATCAATTCAACACATAAGGCCATTCATAGCCAATTCACAAGACAAGATTTCATCATTAGGATCATATCCAAGCCTAGAAAGCACAAAATTTTTGTAAAATTTTCTGATTTTTATGGGATTTTTGTTTTAAGTATGTACAATGCAAGACATGTGCAAATATTAAACTATCCTAGATGCTCATCATGCAAAGGATCATGCAAACCCCACCCCATACTTAGAAACACATTGTCCCCAATGTGGTATTCAAGCAAAGAGAGTGAAAGAAGGTTCTCACAATGTAAAAGTGGTTTGCTATGGTATTCGGGATTGTTCAAATGAATTGATGTTGGATGATCCTATCAACCATGGTAGAGATCTCTAAGCGTCCATCAAAGCTTCGGAACCCGCGCTAGGCACCGCTAGCCGTCCAAGTCCCGCGTCCGCTCCACCCATAATTGGTGAGGGGTTCATCATCATCATTCATATGCCAAGAAAGGCTTCCAATGCTACTCTAGCACACATACAAAGTAGACAAAACACACACAAAGATAGAAAAATCTAAAAACGAAAACAAAACGAAAAAGAAAATGTTACCAATGGGTTGCCTCCCACCAAGCGCTTCTTTAAGGTCATTAGCTTGACCAAACTCGGGGGAGTCTATTCAAGGTGAAGTGGGGCAATCATTTCCACCGGAGCTCCCGGAATATACTTCTTCAAGCGGTGCCCATTCACTTTGAAATTCCCACAATGCTCCCCTCCTATCTCAATAGCTCCGTGGGAAAAGATCTTCTTCACCACATATGGCCCGGTCCATCTTGATTTGAGCTTTCCGGGAAAGAGCCTTAGCCTTGAGTTGAAAAGAAGGACAAGATCTCCTTCATTCAACTCCTTGGGAATGATCTTCTTGTCATGCCATCTTTTGGTTCGTTCCTTGTAAATCCGGGCATTCTCATAAGGGTCCAACCGGATCTCCTCAAGGGCGTTTAGATCAAGCAACCTCTTTTCTCCCGCCTCCTTGAGGTCAAAATTTATCCACTTAATGACCCAATAAGCTCTATGCTCCATTTCCACCGGAAGATGGCAAGACTTGCCATAGACTAACTTGTAAGGAGTGGTGCCAATCGGTGTCTTAAAGGCGGTTCTATATGCCCACAATGCGTCATTGAGCTTCATAGCCCAATCCTTTCTAGTTCTAGACACCGTCTTCTCAAGGATGGCCTTTATCTCCCGGTTGGAGATCTCCACTTGGCCACTAGTTTGGGGATGGTAAGGTGTTGCCACCTTATGAGTCACCCCATACTTAGCCAAAAGCGCTCCAAAGTTCCTATTCGTGAAGTGCTTTCCTCCATCACTAATGATCACCCTTGGCGTTCCAAACCTAGGGAAGATCACCCGGTTGAAGAACCGCACCACCACCTTGGCATCATTTGTAGGAGAGGCGATTGCCTCCACCCATCTTGACACATAATCCACCGCCAATAGGATGAAGAGATTGCCACATGAGGAAGGGAATGGTCCCATGAAGTCCACACCCCACACATCAAAAATCTCCACTTCTTGGATGTTGTTCAAGGGCATTTCATTCCTCCTTGAGATGTTGCCCGTCCTCTGGCAAGCATCACATCCAGCTACAAAACCTTGCACATCTCTAAACAAGTTAGGCCAATAAAAACCGGATTGCAATACCTTTGCACACGTCTTGTGTGAGCTAGAATGGCCTCCACATGGTAAGGAGTGACAATGCCGGATCACACTCTCCACTTCATCTTCCGGTATGCATCTTCTAAACATCCCATCCGGTCCTCTCTTGAACAAGAGTGGATCACTCCAATAGTAATGCCTCACATCGTTGAAGAACTTCTTTCTTTGTGCATATGTCAATCCGGGAGGCACTTCCTCACATACTAAGTAATTCACAATGTCGGCATACCATGGCTCATTTCCCCTAGAAACTTGGAACAAGCATTCCTCTACCATTTGCAATTGCTCATCTCGGAATGAGTCATCAATTGGAATGTCATCTCTTCCAAGCTTAATGGAGGCAATCTACTAAGGTGATCCGCCACGGAGTTCTCGGATCCCTTCTTATCTCGTATTTCCAAATCGAACTCTTGAAGAAGAAGGATCCACCGAATCAACCTTGGTTTGGCATCCTTCTTTGTAAGTAGATAACGGATCGCCGCATGATCCGTATAAACTATGATCTTCGCTCCAACAAGGTATGAGCGGAACTTCTCAAATGCATACACCACCGCCAACAACTCCTTCTCGGTGGTAGCATAATTGAGTTGGGCATCATCTAGCGTCTTGCTAGCATAATAAATAGCATGAGTACGCCCTTCTTTCCTTTGCCCTAAAACGGCCCCAACGGCCACATCGCTTACATCGCACATGATCTCAAATGGTAGACTCCAATCCGGAGGTTGCATTATAAGTGCGGAGATCAAGGCGTTCTTCAACCTACAAAAAGCTTCAAGACAATCCTTGGAAAAGACAAAATCAACATCTTTCATTAGTAGGTTAGTGAGAGGCTTAGAAATTTTAGAGAAGTCTTGGATAAACCTCCGGTAAAAACCGGCATGCCCTAAGAAACTCCTTACCCCCTTCACCGAGGTAGGTGGCGGCAACTTCTCTATCGTTTCGATTTTTGCCCTATCAACCTCAATGCCACGGTTGGACACCAAGTGTCCTAACACAATGCCTTCACTTACCATGAAGTGGCATTTTCCCCAATTTAAGACAAGATTTGTCTCCTCACATCTTTGCAATACCAATGACAGGTTAGCCAAGCAATTATCAAAGGAAGAACCATAAACAAAGAAATCATCCATAAATACTTCCATGATATTTTCTATGTATTCCGAAAAGATAGCCATCATACACCTTTGGAAAGTGGCGGGTGCATTACACAACCCAAATGGCATTCTCCTATATGCAAAAGTACCCCATGGACATGTAAAGGTTGTTTTCTCTTGGTCATCGGGGTGGATGGGGATTTGGAAAAATCCACTATACCCATCTAGATAGCAAAAATGAGAGTGTTGAGCTAACCTTTCTAGCATTTGGTCAATGAAGGGGAGAGGGAAGTGATCTTTCCTAGAGGCCATATTCAATTTCCTATAATCAATGCACATCCTCCACCCCATAACCGTCCTAGTCGGGATTAGTTCATTGTTCTCATTGGTCACTACGGTCATCCCACCCTTCTTAGGTACTACATGAACGGGACTAACCCACTTACTATCCGAGATAGGGTAGATAATTCCCGCATCTAGCAATTTGATGATTTCCTTTTTGACTACCTCTTTCATTATAGGATTCAATCTCCTTTGATGTTCAATAGAGGGTTTGTGGTTATCTTCCATTATTATCTTATGCATGCACAAAGAGGGCTTAATGCCAACTAGGTCATCAATAGTATAACCAATGGCCTTTCTATGCAATCTCAGTTCATGCAACAACTTAGCAAGTTCATCATCACTCAAGCATGCATTAACAATCACCGGATATGAAGAATTTTCACCAAGGAATGCATACTTTAAATGAGAGGGAAGGGGTTTAAGTTCAAGTTGAGGGGGACCTTTATCGGTTGAAGATGATCCAAATAAGGTTGGATTAGGTGAGTCCAAAGCAAATGAAGACTCATCATGCCTCCTAAAAGCTTGATCATCATCAAGGACTGGTCCAGGGAAATCCACGGTTGAAATCACGGCTTGCCCAACTTCCACGGCCGTGGTTCTTGCCAAGCTTGCTTCTCGGAGTTGTCCAGAAAGTTTGACGTCCGTGGAACATAAATCTCGACCGTGGATTTTGCAGCTGTTCAACACCTCTTCGTGGCTTTCAAATCTAACTCTTGGCTCCTCTTCCAAGCTCTCCAAGGCTTTGATCTCTTCATTGGAAGTCTCTTCAACACCTTCTTCCATCATACTCAAGGTAAGAACCTTCTCCAAGGGATCTTTGATTAAGATCGAGCTCACAACTTCTCTAGATTCTTCTTGCTCGACTATGTTGAAGACATCCTCATCAAGGGTAGGCCCTTTCATCATGGTGGAAAGCTTGAACTTGATGTTCTCTTCTCCAATGTTGAAGAAGAGAGTCCCGTTCTTGCAATCCACTAGGCATCCGGAGGTGGCTAGGAAAGGTCTTCCTAAGATGATGGGAACCGGATAATCCGCCGGAATGTCCAAGACGACAAAGTCAATTGGCACATAGAATCCTCCTAGTTGCACCGGAATGTCCTCTAGAATCCCAACCGGATGAGTGATAGAACGGTCCGCCATATAGAGGGTCATCTTGACCGGCTTTGGCTCTCCTAGTCCGACCTTTTTGCAAAGTGCAAGCGGTATGATGCTTACACTCGCTCCAAGGTCACAAAGGGCTTCGTACTTCACATCTCCCACTCCTATTGGGACGCAAAAAGAGCCCGGATCCCTTAGCTTGGGAGGCATCTCTTCCTTCATGGTTTGGATCAATTCCGAGGATCTCTTGGTCATTCTTATCTCCCCATACTCCTCCAACTTCCTTTTGTTGGAGAGTATTTCCTTCAAAAACTTGCCATATGCCGGCATTCCTAAAATGGCATCCATGAACGGAATGTTAATATGTAATTTGGACATTAGTTCAAGGAACTTACCAAAGTGATTGTCCAAACGAGCTCTTGCTCTTGATTGTGGGAACGGTAGTGGTGGCTTGTATGGAGGCGGTGCCACATAGTTTGGCTCTACATCCTTGCTCTTGCCTCCATCTTCTTGCATTCTTCCCTCTTCTACCACTACTTGCTTTCCCTTAGCTTGGTCCTTGGGCAAAGGATCCTTCATACTCAATCCACTCCTTGTTGTGATAGCCAACACTTGGCCTCTTGGGTTGTCTTCGGTTCTTCCGGAAAGCTGTCCCGGATCTCTATGGGCTTCACCCGCCTTTTGGAATACTTGTGCTTCCAAGACTTTTTGAGCCTTAGAGATTGAAGTCACGGTTCTCTCAAGACCACTCAACCTTCCTAGCAATTGCTCAAACATTATCTCGGTTCTATCCTTGGGAGGTTGAGTGAAACCGGGTGGAGGTTCTTGTGAAGCTCTTGGTGGTGGAGTTGAGCTTGTGGAAGCGGGAGGGTTCAAGGCTCCATCCGGGTTAGAGTAAGAAAACCCGGGATGGTTGTGGTTGGGCCGGTAATTGTTGAATTGCCGGTTGTTGTTGAAACTCCTTGGGCCTTGGTAATTGTTGAAGTTGCCCCTTCCCATATAATTCACATCCTCCTCCTTGGAAGACATGTTGGCTTGTGGAAGCACTTGAGGGGTTGCTTGGTTCTTCAAAGTTGTAGCACACAACTCCCTCAAGGACTTCAACTCATTGTTGATGGCGTCAAGCTTGAAATTGCTCATGGTGACTTCACTCACCTCATATGCCCCCGCCTTCCTCCCTTCACTCTTCTTATGGAGTATTTCTCAATCACTAGAGCTTGCTTCTCCACAAACTCCCAAGCATCATCTACATGTTTCTCCATGAATGTCCCACCGGAAAGAGATTGGAGCTTGAATTGGCTATCTTCGTCAAGTCCCTTGAAGTAGATCTCCAATAGCTCAATTTTCGGGATGCCATGGTGTGGACAATCAAGGAGAAGATCTTTGAACCTCTCCCAAGACTTGAATAAACTTTCTCTATCCTTCATCACGAAGGCATTGATCTTCCCTCTTAACTCGGTAGTCTTGGAAGGTGGGAAGAACTTAGTCAAAAACTCGGTTGTCATCTCCTCCCAAGTACCAAATCGCCCTTGTGGAATAGATAGATACCAAGCCAAGGCTTTGTCCTTAAGAGAGAAGGAAAAATCCCTTAGCTTATGGTTGTTGCTCTCCAATCTTGGCGGTCTAAGAGTCTCCATCAAAATCTCGTAGTTCATCAAATGTTGGTGAGGAGACTCTCCTTCCATCCCTCCAAATTGATTATG
Organism: Fagopyrum homotropicum; assembly: GCA_033239125.1. Lineage (NCBI taxonomy): Eukaryota > Viridiplantae > Streptophyta > Magnoliopsida > Caryophyllales > Polygonaceae > Fagopyrum > Fagopyrum homotropicum. Next base: position 94,498,045 of record BSWB01000007.1, on the reverse strand, counting down.
CCGGATCATTTGTAGAACTTGAGGGCGGAGCTCATAGTTGTGGGTAGCGGGATCTCCTAGGTTCACACCCGGTCGGTGTGCTCTTTGTGCCGGATCCATACGTCTCCCTAGGGTTTGTGGCTCCTCAATAGCAATGGGAACAACCCTAACGTTAGCCGCCGGCTGCGGTTGTGGTGGAGGAGGTGGAGGTTGTCGGCGATAAAGCTCTCCTTGAACAAGGGCTTGCCTAATCTCTTCAATCTCCCTCCTAGTCTCCTCTTGCCTCTCATTGGCAAGTCTCCTTTCTTCCTCCAAGAGCTCATCTCTTAGCCTTATTTGCTCTAAGGCTTCATCCAACTTAGCTTGGAGGTTTCTTCTGGCCATCTCTTTCTCTTTTCGGATGTTCTTGGATCTAGATCGAAGGGTTTTCTCCAGTTCGGGATCGAATGGAGCTAAATCCTTGCCACGAGATCTTCGCATACACCTAAAGAGTAATAGATGCCCTGAAAAGCAAAGACACAAACCAAAAAGAGATCAAAAGCAACAAGAAAGATCTACACTAGAAACAATCACAAAATAGACTCAATCTAGACCTAGTCCCCGGCAACGGCGCCAAAAACTTGTTACGCTAGGAAATAGCACAAAAAGCTTTAAATTTATAACTCGAACTAAATCCTAAACTACCTAGCGAAACCCGCAGTGTACGGGACGTTCGTAGTAGGGATAGTATTCCGAGGTCGAACACAAAGACTAAGGTGAAATTGACTCGATTTGTGATTGAGTTTAGTAAAAACCTAGGTTAAAAGAGAAGAAAGAAATAAAGAAATGAAAATCTCAAATGTTTTTGGTTGGTTTTTGGTGATCAATCAAAGATCACAATATATGCAAGTAATCGATCAACTAAACTATAAATCAACACAAATGAACAACTAAACAAGATATAGATCAAAGAGAGAAAAGACGGGTTCTAGGGATTTGAAGTTCCGGTTATGGCATAGGACTCAAGCTATCTATTCATTCTTGGATTAACTATGTTGGGGTTAAGTGTTTCTAGATTGGGATTAATTACCGGGTAGGTCTCATTATCCACTAGTCCATTCCTTAAGTCTCATCACCGGGTAAGTCTCTAAGAACCTAAGGGATGGAATTCTACTCGAACCGGATTTCTAACTTAAGATCCAACCTATCCTCACCGGGTAGGTCTCGGAAGGGCTAGTTTTAAGCTACTATCCAGCACACTAAATCCAATGGCGGCTTATTAGGCTCACCACTACCTAAGATTTGTTATCTTCGGAATCTAAGAGTAAGGATTACCGGGTAAGTCTCTCCTCAAAAACTTAGTTGCTAACACTAGGTCACCCTAGGATAGATTTAACTCAACAAAAACTTAGGATTTCAACATTCTAACAGTCTAAGATTAGATCCATCGAACCAGGAAAATCACAGTTTGTTCTACTTAAACCACGGCCGTGGTTTGACAAGAACTGGCCGTGATTCCTAACAGAGGATACGTTCATACAAACAAGTCATCCAAAGATAAATCTAAGTCCATCCTATCATAGCCCTAGCCATAACCATCCTTTCCTTACCCTAGAACCACATCAATTTAGCCTACAACGTTCATAATGGAAATCGAAACAAACAAACATAGAATCATAACATTCATTGCAAGATAATTAAGGAAAAGAGATGCACAAGTGAACTCTAAAAACAAACCAAGCTGAAAATGAATTAGAACAACTTACAACCCTTCCAAAGAAGGTTCAAAGGTTCACAAAACTCTAGAAATAGAATCCGGAAATCTTCTCTACAAAAACTAGCAAGAATGACAATGGTGTGTGTTCTTCTTCTCCTCTTCAATGAAATCCTTCTTCTTCTCTTTGACACTTTCCTTCCTAGAAAAACTCTTCTTCTTGAGAGAATATTGTTGTTAGAGAGAAATGGATAATGGATGAGTTGCTCCAAACTACCCCCCAGCTGCCCCTCACAACCCATGAAGGACCACTTTTATAACAAACTTGCATGAGCTGGCCATGAGAGTCGTGGCACAGCTGTCACAAGAATCTGGCAAAAACCACGGTTGATTCCACGGCCGTGATCTGACAGAGAACCGTGATTCTGTGCAGAAACTTTGCCTTGGATCATTAAGCTGTGATTTGGTGCATGGCTAGTGTTGGCAAGGTTCCATGAGTCCTCCTTAGCCTATAGCTTGTGTCCTAATGAGTCCGAGGGTGTGTCGTCTAGATAAACGATCCTCAAACGCATCGTTTTAGCTCCTAAATTTCCTGAATTACCTACAAAACACGCACAAGTCCGTGTAGACATCTATCTCGACAAAATATATGAATTGAGTGCAAAATGTCTCGAACCAATGTTAAACCATGCATGAATGAGTGGAAATTCTACCTAAATGATCACCTAAAACTAAGTCATAAATCGTGTTATCAGCCGGTAATTGTTGAATTGCCGGTTGTTGTTGAAGTTCCTTGGGCCTTGATAGTTGTTGTAATTGCCCCTTCCCATGTAGTTCACATCTTCCTCCTTGGAAGACAAATTTGCTTGCACTTGCACTTGAGGGGTTGCTTGGTTCTTCAAAGTCGTAGCATACAACTCCCTCAAAGACTTTAGCTCGTTGTTGATGGCGTCAAGCTTGAAATTGCTCATGGTGACTTCACTCACCTCATACGCTCCTGCCTTTCTCCCTTCGCTCTTCCTATGGGAGTACTTCTCAATCACTAAAGCTTGTTTCTCTACAAACTCCCAAGCTTCATCCACATGCTTTTCCATGAAAGTCCCATCGGAAAGAGATTGAAGCTTGAATTGGCTATCTTCATCAAGTCCTTTGAAGTAGATCTCCAATAGCTCAATTTTCGGTATACCATGGTGTGGACAATCTAGGAGAAGATCTTTGAATCTCTCCCAAGACTTGAACAAGCTCTCTCTATCCTTCATCACGAAGGCATTGATCTTCCCTCTTAGCTCGGTAGTCTTGGAAGGTGGGAAGAACTTAGTCAAAAACTCGGTTGTCATCTCCTCCCAAGTACTCACTCGCCCTTGTGGAATAGATTGATACCAAGCTAAGGCCTTGTCCTTAAGAGAGAAGGAGAAAGCCCTAAGCTTATGGTTGTTGCTCTCCAATCTAGGCGGTCTAAGAGTCTCCATCAAGATCTCATAGTTCATCAAGTGTTGATGAGGAGACTCTCCTTCCATCCCTCCAAATTGATTATGTCGGATCATTTGTAGAACTTGAGGGCGGAGCTCATAATCATGGGCTGCGGGATCTCCTAAGTTCACACCCGGACGGTGTGCTCTTTGTGCCGGATCCATACGTTGCCCTAACGTTTGTGGCTCTTCAATAGCAATTGGCACAACCCGAATATTAACCGCCTCCGGCTATGGTTGTGGTGGAGGTGGAGGTTGTTGACGATTAAGCTCGACTTGGACAAGTGCTTGCCTAATCTCTTCAATCTCCCTCCTAGTTGCCTCTTGCCTCTCATTGGCAAGTCTCCTTTCATTCTCCAAAGCTTCATCTTTTATCCTAATTTGCTCTAAAGCCGCATCCAATTCAGCTTGGAGATCTCTTCCGGCCATCTCTTTTCCCTTTTTAATGCTCTTGGATCTAGATCTAAGGGTTTTCTCCGGTTCGGGATCGAATGGAGCTAAATCCTTGCCACGAGATCTTCGCATACACCTAAAGAGTGAGAGATGTCCTGAAAAGCAAAGACACAAACCAAAAGAGATCAAAAGAAACAAGAAAGACCTACACTATAAACAATCACAAAATGACTCAATCTTAACCTAGTCCCCGGCAACGGCGCCAAAAACTTGTTACGCTCAGGATGTGTAGTGCAATAAGCTTTAAATTTATACTTGTTATATTTCTCCTAACTCCTAGCGAACCCGCAGTGCACGGGACATTTATAGTAGGGATAGTATTCCGAGGTCGAACACAAAGACTGAGGTGAGATTGAATCGATTAGTGACTAAGTTTAGTGAAGATCTAGGCTAAGAAAAGGGGAAGAAATAAAGAAATGAGAATCTCAATGTTTTTGGTTTGGTTTTAAGGTGATCAATCAAGGATCACAAATCATGCGGAATCAACAAACAACTAAGCTAACAACACGAATAAACAAGCAAACAAGAGATAGGCAATCAAAGAGAGAAAAGCGGAATCTAGGGGTTGGAAATTTCGGTTATGGCATAGGACTCAAGCTATCTAATCATTCCTTGGATTCACTACAATATGTTGGGGAGTGAGTGTTTCTAGATTGAGATCAATCACCGGGTAGGTCTCATGGTACACTAGTCCAATCCTAAGGTCTCATTACCGGGTAAGTCTTAAAGAGCCTAGGGAATGGAATTCTACACAAACTGGATTGTCGCCTAGGGGTCTAACCTATCCTCACCGGGTAGGTCTCGGAAGGGTAAGTCCTAAACAACTATCCTAGCACACTTAGTCCAATGGCGGCTTATGAGGCTCACCACTACCTAGAGTTCATCATCTTTGAAATCTAAGAGTAAGAATCACCGGGTAGGTCTTTTCTAACACTTAGTTGCTAACACTAGGTCACCCTAGGATAGATTTAACTCAACAAACACTAGGATTTCAACATACTAACAATCTAGAACTTAGATCCATCAAATCAAACGAACCAGGCAAACCACGGGGTGTTCTACCACTTCCACGGCCGTGGACTGGCAAGAACAAACCGTGGACTACAGCAGTGACTTTGTTCAAGCAAATGAATCATCCAAGGGTAAATCTAAGTCCATCCTATCATAGTCCTAGCCATAACCATTCTTTCCTTACCCTAGAATCGCATCTATTTAGCCTACAACATACATCATCACAATCGAAATCATCAAACATAAAATCATGGCTTCCATTTGCAAGATAATTAAGAGAAAGAGATGAACAAGTGAAGCAATAAAAACCAAGCTGAAAATGAGATTAGAAAAACTCACAACCCTTCAAAAGAAGGTTTAATCGATTCTTACAACCCTAGAGAACGATTCCAAAAATCTTCACTACAAAACCTATCAAAGACTAGCAATGGTGTGTTCTTCTCTTCTTCTCCAATGGAGCTTTTCTCCTCCTCCAATGGTACCTCCCTCCTTGAGAGAATCTTCTTGTTGAGAGTATGGGAGAGAATGTGGATTTGACTGGATGATATTGGATTGAAAGATGCCTTCTCTCAGCCTTGCAGGACCACTTTTATAATACAACCTTGCTAGAGTCGGCCATGAGATCGTGGCACAACTGTCACAACCGTTTGGAAAAAACCACGGTTGGTTTCCACGGCCGTGGTCCCTCCAGTGACCGTGGTTTTAGTGTTCCTACACTATATGGATCATCAAGCCACGATTTGGTGCATGACATGCATCAACAAGGTCCCATGGGTCTTCCTTAGCCTCTAGCTTGCATCCTAATGAGTCCGAGGGTGTGTCATCTTGATGAACGATCCTCAAACGTATCATTTAAGCTCCTAAATCTCCCAAAATACCTACAAAGCAATGCAAAAGTCCGTGTAGACGTCTATCTCGACAAAATACGTGAATTGAGTGCAAACGTCGTGAACTAGTGCTAAACCATGCATGAATGAGTGAGGAATCTATCTAAATAAGTGTCTAATCCTAAGTCATAAATCGTGTTATCACTTGCCACCTCAGAGGAGTGTAGATTTTGGCATTGACTTGGAGCTTGGTACAAGACCCATCTCGAAGGCCCCATACCGGATGACACCTGTCGAGATGTTGGAGCTGAAGAAGCAACTCGAGGAGTTGGCTGAGAAGGGCTTCATACGTCCTAGAGTTTCACCATGGGGTGCACCTGTCCTCTTCGTGCGGGAGAAGGACGGATCGTTGAGACTGTGTATAGATTATAGAGAGCTGAACAAGGTGACCATCAAGAACAGGTATCCACTACCGCGTATTGATGATCTACTTGATCAGCTGCAGGGAGCGATAGTTTTCTCCCAGATTGACTTGCGTTCAGGATATCACCAGCTGAGGGTGAGAGAGCAGGATGTGCACGAGACGGCATTTCGTACCCGTTATGGACACTACGAGTTTGTAGTGATGCCATTTGGGCTGACGAATGCCCCAGCAGTTTTCATGGAGTTGATGAACAACATCTTTATCGACTTCCTAGATCAGTTTGTGGTGGTCTTCATTGATGACATTCTGGTGTACTCTCGTAGTAGAGAGGAGCATGCTGGACACTTGAGAACAGTTTTGCAGATTTTGAGGGATAGAGAGTTGTACGCCAAGCTCTCTAAGTGTGAGTTCTGGATGTCTGAGGTTGCATTTCTCGGACACATAGTCTCCGCCAATGGGATCATGGTTGATCTGGCGAAGATCAAGTCTGTTACTGCATGGATGACACCGACGAACGTCAAGGAAGTGCGTAGCTTTCTTGGCTTAGCCGGTTATTACAGACGCTTTGTGGAGGGATTCTCTGTGATTGCACGTCCACTGACGAGTCTTCTGAGAAGACTACCAGATTTGTATGGACTGACCAGCGCGCTCAGAGTTTTGAGAAGTTGAAGAGGCGTTTAACTTCTGCTCCTGTTTTGGCACAACCAGAGGGTTTTGATGATTTTGTGGTCTATAGTGATGCATCCAAGCTAGGCTTGGGATGTGTGTTGATGCAAAGAAGCATAGTGATTGCATATGCGTCTCGACAGCTGAAGACGTATGAGGAGAACCACCGGACTCATGATCTGGAGTTGGCGACGGTTTTTCATGCTTTGAAGATCTGGAGACATTACCTGTATTGTGCTACATGTCAGATCTTCACGGACCATAAGAGTCTGAAGTACATTTTCACGCAGCGGGAATTGAATAACCGCCAGCGTCGATGGCTTGAGTTTATCAAGGACTTTGACCTTGAGATTTTGTATCATCCTGACAAGGCGAATGTGGTAGCTGACGCCTTGAGCAGGAAGACGCCTCGAGAGAAGGCAATTGCCAGACTTACTGTACAACCTCAACTTTAGAGAGATCTAGCCTGGCTAGAGATGGACATCCAGTTTCCTGATGAGGATGCCCAGTTGTTTGCATTAGAGATTCTACCTGGTCTGTTGGATAAAATCCAACAAAAGCAGGGGACCTGCCCGACCCTGACGAGGATTAGAGAGAGGATGTCTCGAGGAGAGGCACCACAGTTCTCTATTGGAGCAGATGGAGTTATAAGGCGCCATGATCGCATTTGTGTACCTGCGGATACAGAGCTGAGACAACGGATATTACAAGAGGCTCACTATACCCCTTACTCAGTACACCCTGGTACGAGTAAGATGTACCATGATTTGAGACGCTCATATTGTTGGGGAGGGTTGAAGCCCGACGTAGCCAGATTTGTGGCTTAGTGTGCGACCTGTCAGCAGGTCAAGATAGAGCATTTCATGCCTGGAGATAAGCTCCATCCACTGCCAGTGCTGTAGTGGAAGTGGGAGGACGTCTGTGACTGGGTTGAGGGTCAGTAGGAGCTTTGATTCCATCTGGGTGATCGTTGATAGATTGACGAAGATGGCCCGTTTCATTCCCATCAGAGAGACGTGGCTAGTGAGCAGATTAACTGAGGAGTACACTAGACAGATAGTGAGACTCCATGGGGTACCGAGGACGATCGTTTCCGACCGTGATGGACAGTTTACTTCGAGATTCTGGCAGCAGATTCAAACTGCTTTGGGGACGAGTCTACTCTTCACGACTGCGTTTCACCCCAGACAAATGGTCAGTCAGAGAGGACCATCCAGACTTTAGAGGATATGTTGTGAGCCTGTGTGTTGGATTGGGGACAGGGATGGTCTGATTACCTCCCACTCGTTGAGTTCTCATACAACAACAACTGGCATGCATCTATAGGGATGATTCCTTATGAAGCACTGTATGGGCGTAGATTCCGTACACCTTTATGCTGGGATGAGCCTAGCAATATCAGTGGGATAGCACCAGAGCATATTCAGGAGATATAGCTCGAGTACCGCTGATCAGAGAGAGGATGTTGGCTGCACAGAGTCGCCAGAAGTCGTATGCAGACAAGAGGCGTCGACCTCTAGAGTTCAGGGTAGGAGCTCATGTCTGGTTAAGAGTATCTCCGACGCGAGGCGTCATACATTTTGGAATAAAGGGGAAGTTGAGTCCCCGATATGTCGGTCCTTTTGAGATACTGGATAGAGTCGAGAGGGCAGCCTACAAATTAGCATTACCTCCGAGGTTAGAGGGTGTTCATCCTGTGTTTCATGTGTCTCAGCTGAGGGAGTATATACTAGATCCGAAGCACATCGTGAGTTATGATGATCTGGTGGTTGAGCCGGACCACACGTTTGTAGAGCACCCTATTGTAGTCCTAGAGCGAGGTGTGAGACGCATGCGTTCGAAGGACATTCCTTTGTTGAGGATACAATGGTCGAGACGAGGACCAGATGAGGATACGTGGGAGACAGAGGATAGTATCCAGAGGAACTATCCAGAGTGCTACGTCGAGATAGATGCACCAGTAGGATCCACGAGTAGATCTTAGTGCCTTTTTGGTGAGTGCATGTTATGTGCTTCCGTGATATGCCGTGTTTTCGTGCTAGCTGTGATATGTGAATATGATCTGATAGATCTTGTTTTCTAGTACGAGATAGGTATAGCTGGAGATGGTTCTTTTGTCCATGCTATGTTGTGTGTGTTAGGATTAGCTAGAGACGGTTCTTTCCTCCACGCTACCTTTGATGGATATAGTGTGAGAAGAGATGGTTTTCCTCCACATAGTAGTGTTATGTGTACTTTCTAGTTGAAGACGGTTTTCCTCCATTCCATTGTGATGTGGTTAGTGTGTTGGCTAGAGATGATCTTCCTCTAGGCCTTGTGGAGAATCGATGATAGTGTTTAGAGTTATACCTCGGCTTATGGGTCCGAGAGGCTTTGGGATCTTGCAAGTTTCGGGATGAAACTTGTTTTTAGGGGATGTGATGTAAGAGCCTTAGTCTTTGGAGCTTTGGAGTCTTGCTGAGCCTTAGTGAGCCCTGCCTTGACCCCTGTTAGCCGCCCCTGCGCACCACATGGGCAGCCCCAATGGCTAGGCGCCCCTGCGCCTTAGGCTAGCCGCCCCTGCGGTTCTATGATGATGCAGCCACTTTTGTTGACTCTTGACTTGTGCTTTGCGGCTGGCTTCTCTTATAAGCCATGCCTTAGCTTCAGATGAGGGGTTTCTTACCTCTCTTCAGCTTCTCTCTTCCTCCTCACTGTAAGAGCCTAGTTGTTGAGTGCTGAGAGAGGGAGCAGAGGGGCCAGGTTTATGCCTGAGCCGCCCCTACATGACCCAGAGGGCGCCCCTGCGCCTAGTCTGGCCTGCCCCTTGCGGCTCACAAGGTCTGCCCTTGCGGCTCTGTGTGCTGCAGCCGCCTTCTTTGACTTCTTTGACCCGTGCTTTACCCTTTCACCTCCTATATATATCCTCTTCCCTTACCTCTGATGAGGGTTTACATTCTCAGATCTTTCTCTCTCTCTCCCTCTCTCTCCTTACGTACACTTTCTTCTCTTCTCCTCTCTTGGATCACCTTGGTTGATCTTGGTTTGAGTTTTGTAAGAGATCTTGCCTAATTTGGCTTGGCTTTGATGTGGATGATGATGGTGTGCCTCATGGAGCCAGTTTGAGGGTGTGTTGGTGCTGTGTTGATCTCCTAGAGAGTTGTTTGGTAAGCTTTCATGGCTTCCATCTCCTTCTTCTTCTTTGCATCTTCTTGTTCCTTTTTTCCTTCCTTTCCTTAGTCTAGCATAGACACCTTAGGATTGGATCTTGTTTTAGCCAAGTTTGGCTTATGTTGATGTATATATATATGTATGTCACACATGTATGTTGCTGTTGGAGTGACGAAGAGTAGACAGTCAAAGGAAGAAGCGAAGAAGGAGCTGAAGTGGTGTCTTCTGCACACCATCCGCCCTTGCGCCACCCTACAGCCGCCCCTACGCCGGCCAGTGCACCGCCCTTGCGCCACCAGTGAGCCGCCCCTGTGCCCTCCCGTACCAGCTTGGTGTTTCCCTTGGTTCTGCAGGTGTGTGTTGCTTCTAGGCCTTCCTTAGGGTGCCTTTGTTCCCTCCTTTCCTAGTATGAGTGCTTAGGATCATGCTAGATGTGTGAGGTTGAGTTTTGATGATGATTATGATTGGTTTATGCCTTATATGGCTTTTGAGGTTCTTTAGGTTGTGAGTGAGGTTGAGGTTGATCTTTTGGATCCCTTTGGGTCTAGGTGTGACCCTTATGTGGTTAGGAGTCTGATATATCTCCTTATGCCTTGTTTATAGGCTGTGTTGTCCCTCCATTGTAGAGGTGATCGAGGTTGAGTTGTGATTGAGGTTGAGGTAAGTCCATAGGACTTACTTAGCTGTCATCCTTATATTGGGTGTTTGAATGAGTGGTGTGTGCTTTGTACGTTTGCTATGATAGCATGTGATGTCGTATATACCGACCTATGTTTTATTGATTGCCCCATATGCGTGGTTGTGATAACCATTCCCTTTCATCCCGTCGTGGAGTGTGGGAGGTTCTCTTGGGTCAGGCCAGACCGGTTTACAAGAAGGGCGCAATCCACTCCCATAGGGTACACGGATTGTGTGACCGATACTAGTACGGCTGGCTACCAGGCTCAGAGGTGAGGATGTATCGGTCCTCGTGTCACATAGTTTCATATATATTATATACATACGTTTGAAGTGAATGACCATTATATTGAGATGTAAAATGGGTGAATGAGTGGAAGCATGCTGATATGTTTATCTTCCCTTACATGTGATTGTGCTTATGCATTACTCTATATATGTGTATGGATAGCTAATGGTTTATTACCATGTTGTAGATGCCCCACAGGATAGACATGCTGCTGGGTGATCTAGCAAAGTGGCAGGCCGAGGCGTCTCGTACATAGGTTGTGGGTTCTTGGGTTTGTTATCTTTCCCTCTTGTGTGAGGATGGTCTTTTTTACCTCCTGTGTAAGGGTTTTATGTTTTATACTCGGCTATGTTGTCTTACCTTTTGGGTTGTACAGTTTTATACCGTTTTATGTATTTATTTTTATATCTGTCAGTGCCATGTTGTAAGGTCCAGTGAACTTGTTGTCAGGCTAGGGTCAGGATCCATTGTGAGATCCTAGCTCAATGTAGCACTCCGAGTCCCGCGGATTCGGGGTGTTACAGAGTTGGTATCAGATCCTAGGTTGACAACAATGACACTTGTTACCTACAATGAGGTCTGATAGGTAAAATAAACAGAACCCACATGGGATATGATGTTTTAAAGGTTTTGGTTTTAAATGTGGTTTTGGGTTAGATGTACGAGAAGTCGCCACTCTTGCTATCGATATCTACAGTATAGATATGATTTGTATGTATGATGGATTATGTATGTGTTTGTGTTGTGTATATATATATATATATCTATACTTATGGCCTATATATAGGCTTATAAGTTAGGTGTGCATACCCCGCAGATGGCTCGGACTAGAGCTATTGCTGCTGTAGGCAGAGGTAGACCACTCCATCCTCCGGGTGTGGTAGGTGAGGGACCAGTTTCCGCTGCTGATCCATCAGTGGTGGAGGAGATACATGAGGAGGTTGCGAAGAGCGTCCTCCCAGAGACGAGGAGTAGTGGATCTGTGAGACATCATCCACATCGAGCTCAGTCTGATGACGTTGACCATGTCTCCATGGGAGGACCGGAGTTCAGAGAGTACCTCCGACATTTTGAGGAGTATATTAGGGCTGGCAGGCGAGCCCCAGATCTACCAGTACCTTAGGGATCTTCTGAGAGATCTCAGGGAGCGACACGGGTGCCAGTTGCACCTGCACGTGTTACTGATCCAGTTCGAGTCCCAGTGGAGACTAGAGGGCCTCAACTAGATGCCTGGTTGAAGGCATTTCACTAGTAGGGAGTGCCACACTTCTCAAGAGAGATTGGTTTAGAGACTGAGGTCTGGATTGGACATGTAGACTCAGCTTTGGAGTCTATCAGATGCCCTGAGGATAGACGGATAGAGCTAGTTCAGTCTCTATTCCGTGACCTCGCACACTAGTGGTGGAGGACTTTCCGGACCAGAGCTACCAGTTATGACCACATGAGGCGCATGATTAGAGAGCAGTTCTGTCCTGCTTCACTGAGGAGGGAGAAGCTGTAGGATTTTATGGAGGCGGGCTTTGAGGATGTGCCTATTACTGATGCCATCCGCCGCTTCCAAACCGAGTTAGCTTTGCTGGATCCTGCTGCACCATTTGAGGACCAGCATGTGTATTTGTTCTCTCATCGTCTGAGAGAGAGAACACGTTCATACATGGCGGGATTCCATTGTGAGTCCCTAGCGGATTATCAAGACCGGGCTTCTACTTTTGAGAGAGAGCGAGCCAGTCAGAGAAGAGCTTCTCAGACAGGACGGTTTGAGAAGTGGCAGCGCACTGGGCAGACCAATGGAGTTGGAGGAGCAACTGGATCTAGACGAGACCAGAGGCGTCAGAGTTACCCCTCGTCTGCACAAACTGCAGATAAGGGACGTCAGTGATACAACTGTGGTGACCCTGGTCATCTGAGGTCATCTTGTCCTAGACCAGTTGTGACTTGTTTTACCTGTGGCCGACAAGGACATCGAGCTGCCTTCTGTAGGCAGGGTAGAGTAGCATCTCAGCAGGGTTCTTCCCCTGCCAGTGTAGCAGGAGGTGGTCAGAGGAAACCTCAGCAGCATACACACGGACAGTAGAGGGTCCTAGAGCGTCCATCTACTCAGGATTCTGCCCCAGGACCGAGTAGAGGTAGAGGTAGAGATGTTGGCACCAGTGATGCCAGAGGAGCCCGAGGGCGAGCTTTTGAATTGAGGAGTGCATAGGATCCACCTGCACCGGCTGCTACAGGTACCATTCTGCTTCATGGTTTACCTGTTAAAGTTTTGTTTGATACTGGTGCTACGCATTCATTTATTTCTGATACTTGTGTTGAGCGTATGAGTTCAGCTACCATAGAGGGGATACCCTTTACTATTGGGTTACCTGATGGTAGTCGGGTCAGAGGTACCCGTGAGATACGTAGTTGTCCCCTTCGTTTAGGGACTCGTGTTTTACTTGTTGACTTCTTAGTCATGCCATTGATGCATTAAGAAGTCATATTAGGTATGGACTGGGATGCATAGATACCATGCAGTTTTGGATGTTGGGAGACGGACTGTTACAGTCTCTACCGAGGTTTGTCAGATTGAGATCTTCCGGGGTTGGGACCTTGGGAAGACAGGTTCGGTTATCAGTGCCGTGCGAGCAACTAGATTGATTGCCCAGGGTTGTGATGCCTTTTGGTGTTACGCCATGAAGGATGGAGAGAGTCCAGCTTTGGAGGATATTCTAGTAGTTTGCGAGTTTACAGATGTGTTTGTTGAGCCGTCGAGTTTGCCGCATCAGCGAAGTGTGGACTTCAGCATAGAGTTAGAGCCTGGCATGCGACCCATCTCGAAGGCCCCATACCGTATGGCACTTGTCGAGATGTTGGAGTTGAAGAAGCAACTCGAGGAGTTGGCTGAGAAGGGCTTCATACGCCCTAGCGTTTCACCATGGGGTACACCTATCCTCTTCGTGCGGAAGAAGGACGGATCCTTGAGGTTATGCATAGATTACAGAGAGTTGAACAAGGTGACCTTCAAGAACATATATCCATTGCCTCGTATTGAAGATCTACTTGATCAGCTTCAGGGAGCTACAGTCTTCTCCCGGATTGATTTGCGCTCAAGATATCACTAGCTGAGGGTGAGAGAGCAGGACGTACACAGGACGGCATTTCGTACCCGCTATGGACACTACAAGTTTGTAGTGATGTCATTCGGGTTGACGAATGCCCCAGCTGTCTTTATGGAGTTGATGAACAGTATATTCATCGACTTGCTTGATCAGTTTGTGGTGGCTTTATTGATGATATTTTGGTGTACTCTCGTAGTAGAGAGGAGCATGCCGGTTATCTGTGGACGGTTTTGCAGATTTTGAGGTATAGAAAGTTGTATGCTAAGATCTCTAAGTGTGAGTTTTGGATGTCTGAGGTTCCTTTCCATGGACACATCGTCTCCGCCGATGGGGTTATGGTTGACCCGGCGAAGATCGAGTATGTTGCTGCATGGACGACACCAACGAACGTCAAGGAAGTGCGTAGTTTTCTAGGCCTAGCCGGTTACTATAGACGCTTTGTGGAGGGATTTTCTATGATTGCCCGTCCACTGACGAGTCTTCTGAGGAAGACTACCCAGTTTGCATGGACCGACCAGTGTGCTCAGAGCTTTGAGGAATTGAAGAGGCATTTGACTTCTGCTCCTGTCTTGGCACAACCAGAGGGTTCTGATGACTTTGTGGTCTACAGTGATGCATCCAAGCTAGGCTTGGGATGTGTATTGATGCATAGAGGTAGAGTGATTGCATATGTGTCTCGACAATTGAAGACGTATGAGGAGAACTACCCGACTCATGATTTGGAGTTGGCAGCGGTAGTTCATGCTTTGAACATTTGGAGACATTACCTGTATGGTGCTACATGTCTGATCTTCAGAGACCATAAGAGTCTGAAGTATATTTTTACGCTGCGGGAGTTGAACAACCGCCAGCGTCGATGGCTTAAGTTGATCAAGGACTTTGACCTTGAGATTTTGTATCATCCTGGAAAGGCGAACGTGGTTGCTAACGCCTTGAGTAGGAAGACGCCTCGAGAGAAGGCGATTGTGAGATTGACTATACAACCTCAACTTTAGAGGGATCAAGCTTGGCTAGAGATGGACATCTAGTTTCCTGATGAAGATGCCATGTTGTATGCTTTAGAGGTTTTACCTGGTCTGTTGGATGAGGTCCAATAGAAGCAGGGGACCTGCCCGACGTTGATGAGGATCAGAGAGAGGATGTCTCGTGGAGAGGCACCATAGTTTTCCATTGGAGCTGATAGAGTGATGAGGCGACATGATCGCATTTGTGTTCCTGCTGATGCAGAGTTGAGATAGAGGATCTTACAAGAGGCTCACTGTACACCTTACTTTGTACATCCAGGTACGAGTAAGATGTACCATGATGTGAGACGCTCATATTGGTGGGGAAGGCTAAAGCCCGAAGTAGCCAGATTTGTGACTCAGTGTGCGACCTGTCAACAGGTCAAGATAGAGCATTGCAGACCTAGAGGTGAGCTTCATCCACTGCTAGTGCCGCAGTGGAAGTGGGAGGACGTCTCCATGGATTTTGTGACTGGTTTGAGACCCAGTAGGAGTTTTGATGCCATCTGGGTTGTTGTTGATAGACTGATGAAGACGGAACGTTTCATCTCTATCAGGGAGACGTGGCTAGTGAGTAGGTTGGCTAAGGAGTACACTAGACGGATAGTGAGGCTCCATGGTGTACCGAGGACGATCGTCTCTGATCGAGATGGACGATTCACCTCGAGGTTTTGGCAGCAGATTCATACTGCTTTGGGGACGAGTCTACACTTCACAACTGCGTTTCACCCCCAGACAGACGGACAGTCAGAGAGTACCATCCAGACTTTGGAGGATATGCTGCGAGCTTGTGTGTTGGATTGGGGACAGGGATGGTCTGATTACCTCCCACTTGTTGAGTTCTCCTACAACAACAGCTGTCATGCATCTATTGGGATGGCTCCTTATGAGGCACTATATGGACGTAGGTACCGTACACCTTTATGTTGGGATGAGCCTAGCAGTATCAGTGGGATAGCGCCAGAGCAGATTCAGGATGATATGGCTCGAGTAGCGTTGATTAGAGAGAGGATGTTGGCTGCACAGAGTCGCCAGAAGTCATATGTAGACAAGAGGCGTCGGCCTCTAGAGTTCAGTGTAGGAGCTAATGTCTGGTTGTGAGTATCCCCAACGCGTGGCGTCAGACGTTTTGGCATAAAGGGGAAGTTGAGTCCCCGATATGTCGGTCCTTTTGAGATACTAGACAGAGTTGGGAGGGCAGCCTACATACTAGCTTTGCCTCCGAGATTAGAGGGGGTTCACCCTGTGTTCTATGTGTCTCAACTGAGAGAGTACATACCAGATCCGAGGCACATCGTGAGTTATGATGATTTGGCGGTAGAGCCGGACCACACCTTTACTGAGCATCCTATTGCAGTCCTAGAGCAAGGTGTGAGACGCCTGCGTTTGAAGGATATTCCCATGATGAGGATACAGTGGTCGAGATGTGGACCTGAGGAGGCTACATGGGAGATTGAGGATAGTATCCAGAGGAACTATCCAGAGTTTTATGCCGAGATAGATGCCTCTAGGGTGGTTGAGTAGATCTTAGTGCTATCTTGGTGAGTTTGTGATTATGTGCTTATGTGCTTTCATGCCTTGATGTGTTTATTCTATGCTAGTGATGTTATGCCTTATGATCTTATTAGATCTTGCTATCCTAGCATGATGTATGTATAGATGAAGATGATTATTTCCTCCATGCTATTTGAGTATGACCTATAGCTGGAGATGGTTCTTTCCTCCATGTTATCTGAGTGGATTAGGATTCAGCTGGAGATGGTTCTTTCCTCCATGCTACCTTGATGGACATAGTTTCAGTGAAGATATGATTCCTCCATACGATGTATATACTTATGGTTTGGCTAGAGATGTATTTCCTCTATGCCTGTGTTATGTTTGGCTAGAGATGTGCTTCCTCTATGCACTGTGATGTGATATAGCGAGAGACGTGATACCTCTTTGCCTTTGGGTAGCGTTATGGCCTTGTTTTCTAGAGTGGATGATTCTTCCATGATGTTTATGGTTATAGATTTGTTATAGGTTATGACCTTCTGAGCGGAGATATGATACCTCCGATAGAGAGAGTGAGTTATACCTCGGCTTATGGGACCGAGAGGACTTGGGATCTTGCAAGTTTCGGGACAAAACTTTTTTTAGGGGGGTGAGATGTAAGAGCCTAGTTGCTGAGTGCTGAGAGAGGGAGCAGAGGGGCCAGGTTTATGCTTGAGCCGCCCCTGCGTGACCCAGAGGGCGCCCCTGCGCCTAGCCTGGTCCGCCCCTGCGGCTCACAAGGTCCACCCTTGCGGCTTTGTGTGCTGCAGCCGCCTTCTTTGACTTCTTTGACCCGTGCTTTACCCTTTCACCTCCTATATATATCCTCTTCCCTTACCTCTGATGAGGGTTTATATTCTCTCTCTCTCTCTCTCTCTCTCTCCTTACGCACACTTTCTTCTCTTCTCTCTCTTGGATCACCTTGGTTGATCTTGGTTTGAGTTTTGTAAGAGATCTTGCCTAGTTTCGCTTGGCTTTGATGTGGATGATGATGTTGTGCCTCATGGAGCCAGTTTGAGGGTGTGTTGGTGCTGTGTTGATCTCCTAGAGAGTTGTTTGGTAAGCTTTCATGGCTTCCATCTCCTTCTTCTTCTTTGCATCTTCTTGTTCCTTTTTTCCTTCCTTTCCTTAGTCTAGCATAGACACCTTAGGATTGGATCTTGTTTTAGCCAAGTTTGGCTTATGTTGATGTATATATATGTATGTCACACATGTATGTTGCCGTTGGAATGAAGAAGAGTAGAGAGTCGAAGGTAGAAGTGAAGAAGGAGCTGAAGTGGTGTCTTCTACACACCAGCCGCCCCTATGCCACCCTACAGCCGCCCCTGCGCCTGCCAGTGCGCCGCCCCTACGCCACTAGTGAGCCGCCCCTGCGCCCACCTACACCAGCTTGGTGTTTCCCTTGGTTCTGCAGGTGTGTGTTGCTTCCATACCTTCCTTAGGGTGCCTTTGTTCCCTCGTTTCTTAGTATGAGTACTTAGGATCATGCTAGATGTGTGAGGTTGAGTTTTAATGATGATTATGATCGGTTTATGCCTTATATGGCTTTTGAGGTTCTTTAGGTTGTGAGTGAGGTTGAGGTTGATCCTTTGGATCCCTTTGGGGCTAGGTGTGACCCTAATGTGTTTAGGAGTCTGATATATCTCCTTATGCCTTGTTTATAGGCTGTGTTGTCCCTCCAGTCTAGAGGTGATCGTGGTTGAGTTGTGATCGAGGTTGAGGTAAGTCCGTAGGACTTACTTACCTGCCATCCTTATACTGGGTGTTTACATAAGTGGTGTGTGCTTTGTACGTTTGCTATGATAGCATGTGATGTCGTATATACCGACCTATGTTTTATTGATTGCCCCGTATGTGTGGCGGTGATAACCTTTCCCTTTCATCCTACCGTGGAATCTGGGAGGTTTTCTTGGGTCAGGCTAGACCGGTTTACAGGAAGGGCGCAATCCACTCCCATAGGGTACGCGGATTGTGTGACCGATACTAGTACAGCTGGCTAGCAGGCTCAGAGGCGAGGATGTATCGGTCCTCGTGTCACATAGTTTCATATATATTATATACATACGTTTGAAGTGAATGACCATTATATTGAGATGTAAAATGGGTAAATGAGTGGAAGCATGCTGATGTGTTATCTTTCCTTACCTGTGATTATGCTTATGCATTACTCTATATATGTGTATGGATAGCTAATGGTTTATTACCATGTTGTAGATGCCCCACAGGATAGGCATGTTGTTGGGTGATCTAGCAGAGTGACAGGCCGAGGACGTCTCGTACATAGGTTGTGGGTTCTTGGGTTTGTTATCTTTCCCTCCTGTGTGAGGATGGTCTGTTGTTACCTCCTGTGTGAGAGTGTTCTGTTTTATACTCGGCTATGTTGTCTTACCTTTTGGGCTGTACAGTTTTATACCGTTTTATGTATTTGTTTTTATATGTGTCAGTGCCATGTTGTAAGGTCCAGTGAACTTGTTGTCAGGCTAGGGTCATGATCCATTGTGAGATCCTAGCTCAATGTAGCACTCCGAGTCCTTCGGATTCGGGGTGTTACACTCACGTTCTTCTTCTTCTTTCTTTCTCCTTGATCTTCTTTGATCTCTTCTTGCTCTTGTGAGTGGGATCTTGTGAGTTTGAGTGTAGCTTTGGCCTTGGATGCTCATGAGGATATTGCTGAAGGTTGTTGGTGTTGTGTTGAGGTGGTAGACGTGTTGTATGCTCCATAGTTGATAACACGATTTATAACATAGTTTTAGGTGTTCATTTAGATAGAATTCTCACTCATTTATGCATGGTCTAGCATTAGTTCAAGACGTTTTGCACCCAATTCATGTATTTTGTCGAGATAGACGTCTACACGGACTTGTGCGCATTTTGTAGGTATTTCGGGAAGTTTAGGAGCTAAAACGGTGCGTTTGAGGATCATTCATCTAGACGACACACCCTCGGACTCATTAGGACACGAGCCATAGGCTAAGGAGAACTCATGGAACCTTGCCAACACTAGCCATGCACCAAATCACAGCTTAATGATCCAAGGCAAAGTTTCTGCACAGAATCACGATTCTCTGACAGATCACGGCCGTGGAATCGACCGTGGAATTTGCCAGATTCTCGTGACAGCTGTGCCACGACTCTCATGGCCAGCTCATGCAAGTTTGTTATAAAAATGGTCCTTCATGGGTTGTTGAGGGGCAGCTGGGAGCATCTTGGAGCAGCTCATCCATTTCCCATTTCTCTAACAAAAAAATATCCTCTTAAGAAGAAGATTTTCTAGGAAGGAAAGTGTCAAAAAAAGGAAGAAGAAGGACTCCATTGAAGAGAAGAAGAAGAACACACAACATTGCTATTGTTGCTAGATTTCCGGATTCTATTTTCTAGTTGTAAGAGTCATTTGAACCTTCTTTTGGAAGGATTGTAAGTCCCCCGAATTCTATTTTCAGCTTGGTTTAATCCTAGTTCGTTTGTTCATCTTTTTCTTTCATTCTCTTGTCAAATGAATGTTATGATTTTGTGTTTGTTTGTTTCGATTTCATTCATGAATGTTGTAGGCTAAATAGATGTGGTTCTAGGGTAAGGAAAGGATGGTTATGGCTAAGACCATGATAGGATGAACTTAGATTTATCTTTGGATGACTTGCGTGCTTGAACGTACTCTCTGTTAGGAATTACGGGTGGATCTTGTCAAACCACGGTCGTGGTTTAGGTAGAACAACCCGTGATTTTCCTGGTTCGATGGATCTTGATTTAGATTGTTAGAATGTTGAAATCCTAAGTGTTTGTTGAGATAAATCTATCCTAGGGTGACCTAGTGTTAGTAACTAAGTGTTTAGGAGAGACTTACCCGGTGATTCTTACTCTTAGATTCAAAAGATGACAAACCCTTAGGTAGTGGTGAGCCTAATAAGCCGCCATTGGATTAAGTATGCTGGATAGTAGCTCTAGACTAGCCCTTCCGAGACTTACCCGGTGAGGATAGGTTAGATCCTTGAGTAAACAATCCGGTTTGGGTAGAATTCCGCTCCTTAGGTTCTTAGAGACTTACCCGGTAATGAGACCTAGGAAATGGACTAGCGGATCTTGAGACCTACCCGGTGATTGATCCCAATCTAGAAATACTTGATCCCCAACATAGTTAATCCAAGAATTGAATAGATAGCTTGAGTCTTATGCCATGACCGGAATTTCCAACCCCTAGAATCCATCTTTTCTTTCCTTGATCTATATCTTGTTTAGTTGTTCATTCGTGTTTATTCATAGTTAGTTGATCGATTGTTTTGCATGTGTTGTGATCTTTGATTGATCACCAAAAAATCAACCAAAAACATTTGAGATTTTCATTTCTTTATTTCTTTCTTTTCTTGCACCCTAGGTCTTTACTAAACTCAATCACAAATCGAATCAATTTCACCTTAGTCTTTGTGTTCGACCTCGGAGTACTATCCCTACTACAAACGTCCCGTACACTGCGGGTTTCGCTAGGAGTTAGGATAATTATAACGAGTATAAATTTAAAACCCAATTGCGCATCACAATCTTAGCGTAACAATAGTTGTAGCTTAGGGCTTGTTGTGGTAAGCTCTTCTCCTTCATCTCTCTTCCTTCCTTGTTTCTTGCTTCTTTCTTCCTTTCTAGCTTAAGATTACAAGCTAGGCTTGTGTTGGATCCTTTCCTGGATGGTCGATGATCATATATGTGTATATATGTGTATATGTTGTTGTGGTGTGTTGAAGAAGTGAAGAGAGTCGAGAAAGGGATCGAAGAGAAGTCGGGACCAACTTTCTGCACAGTTGGCCGCCCCTGCGCCTGATTCCAGCCGCCCCTACGCCTGGTGTGTGAGCCGCCCCTGTGCCTCACAGGGTCAGCCTTGCATTCCTTGCTTCTGTTGGTGCATACCTGGTTGGTATGTCTTTCTTTCTTCCTTTCCTTTGGCCTTGGCTTAGTTGATAGCTAGGCTAGTGTGGTTAGGATGAGTTGTATGATAGAGATGTGACTTAGGCACTCGTGTTGATGTTCAGGATATGCCTTAGGCATTTGTGAGCTTGTTGTGATCTTGAGGTTTAGTTGAGGTTGTAGGTTGGTTATGGTTATGGAGACGAGTCTCCTAACCCTTGTAGTATATGATGTTGTGTGCCTTGCTATTGCAGGCGTTGGTTTCTTCCCCAAGGGGAAGCTGTGACGTGGTATTGGATACGAGTATATGAGGTAAGTCCATAGGACTTACTTAGCGTTCAGTTATGGATTTGTGTGATTGTGATGGTTGTGTGTGTGTTCATATGATTGTGCATTTATAACCTAAACCGGACTAGGATGACCATTTTATTACATTTAAATGACCCAAGTGTATTATAACGGGCAGTAACCACCGGTGTCCGTCTGCGGGTTAGGAGGAGGTGCCTGGAAGCCAGTAACACAGGGGGGGACGAGTGATCATCACCTCCATGTAAAACCCTTGTGTTAACGGGAGAAGGGACGAGGTTCTTAAGGCTCCTCGTGTTACAAAAGAAGTTGAATTAGTAATGGAATAATGTAATGAAAGATAATAAATGAATGTGTGTGGCATTGCATGTATGAGATGTTGATGTGTGTTTGTGCCATTACCTTCATGATTATCTATTGCTGTAGCTAACTGTGTATACCGTGTTGTAGATGATCTGCAGGTTAGGAAGACTGTAGAGTGAGCCAGATGGTGTGACCAGCCGAGGACTTCTATACATTAGGATGCGTGGGTTGGGATCTTTTGTATCAAATGCTTATGTTTGATGTTTTGTACTCGGCTTTATGTTTGTAAACACTTTGATGTATCATATACATCTTTTATGTATTTGGTTATCCTCTAATGGTGCCTTGTTGTAAGATGCAGTGAACTTGTTGTCAGGCTAGGGTCAGGATCCATTGTGAGATCCTAGCCCAATGTAGCATTCCAAGTCCTGTGGATTTGGGGTGTTACACCTATCTTCCTATATTTATCATTTATCTTTCCATATTATCATTTTCTTATCTTTCCATATCATTGATTATTCCGCATTCTGTGTTTTACTAAATCTCGGTTTGTTCTTCCCAAAATCTCACCCGAGATTTTCATTATCTAACTGAGATTTGCTTCAATTGAGGACTTTCAATCTAGATCGGGAACTGCAACATCAACCTCGCAGCAAACCGTCTCCATATTGTACCCATTGCAATGTGTTAAACCCCATTGTCAGACTTCAACAACGGCGTAAGAGGAGCCAAAGCCACAAACTCATCCAAACTCAACGGACACGTGTCCCCCACCCATAGATTAATCACTAAGGGTAATCTCTCTCAAAAGACCAGTGAAAACCGAAGAACCCTCACCCCACATAGCGTCTAAGATGTGTTGCGCCCTTAAACCCTCTCTACCGAAAGAATAACCTTTGGGCAAGGATTTAATGCATTTAAATACCAAATTGATATAAAAAAAATGAGAGGTTGTTCATGAAAGATAGTGCAAGGCTTAGAAGGGGAAGACTGGTAGGGATGCTTAACTCTAACACCTTCAACGTCTCCTCACTATAAGGAGCAGGTCCAAAAGAACACAAAACCTTCACAACGGTCGTAAAATGCCCATCTAAAACCTTGCGGAGACATTGCTTGATATTAGGGTTTCTCTCAAAACCATCTCTATCACCCCAACCACCATCAACTATCCCCAAAAGGGCCATGCTCCGAAGTATCTAAAAAGTTCTCACAAGACTCAAAACACCTTCAGCCTCTCCCCATGTAGACAAGGCCTGCAAAAACCATTTATGTTGTATCGACTTTCTACTTCTAGATTTTCCATCTCGTCTACTCATAAACATGAACACCTACAAAGTGCACCGAGGAAGTAAAAAAATCATAACTCAAGCAGCTACACACCTGAGCTCAACAACCACCTTCTAGAGAGCACCCAACAACACTTGAGAGAAGCTAAGGCGACAACTATGAAGGATGCTTTTGATAGTTTTAATAGGAACACACATAACCCTCTCCAACAGATCTGCATCAAACACCATACTCCCGTCGCCAACCACAACCTGATCTCTAGCAATCGGCCTCGAGATACCCACAATGTATCCACCATCCTCACCAAAAAAAGAAGCAGAGCCATCAAGGTGGCAACATTCACGACTCAAACTATGAAAACCCATATATTGTCCACACAACCACATCCTGAGAAGAACCAACACCTCCACAAATGCCGCAAAAACATCAAATTTACACTCAATGATGCCCCGAACCTCATTCTTACGTTCAACTGTAAATAGATGTTGCCTTTTCAGATGACTAACCAAGCAAGAGAAACCTCTATTTCCCTGCCTTATCATACTACACCTATGAAAAGATCTAAGCGGACAATGAAGGAAGTCATTGCCCTCCGTCTTCATAAGGAACCTCAGCTCAACAAAGACAAATTTCTTTGGGAGATTTTAACAAACACTTGGCGAACATCCTTCCCTATATCCCAAAATATTTATATTATTAACTTTTCAAATTAATTTTTTGATAAACTAAAAAGGATATTTACAAGGACAAATTTATTTTTAAGAGTCAAGATCAAATTCAGGAAAAATGTTGTAATAATTTTAATTGTTAAGTGCAACACCAAATATAAAGTATATATAACAAAATAACATAGGTGAGATTACAATGTAGAAACGAAACACAAAAGATTGACCAACCAACATAAATCAAGTCGGCCGAGTCGACCTAAGTGGACAAATCAGTTGATCTGTGGGATATATCAACGAGGATTAAGGGAGAAGAATATATATGCTATAGGTTGATCCATTCACATACAATCGGGAAGCGTAACATCAACATAGATGATTAATAAAGTAATTCCAAAACCAAATCACCACAACAATTCATAATAGAAACTCAATTCATAATTAAACATATCCTAAGTTATATACGGTCATGTTATGAAGGAAACATTCATACACAACTCTCACATCTTGTAAGAAATTAAGATATTGATTCAAGAAACTTTGACAACTTGCAACAAACACCCTATAGTACAAATATACCTAGGAAACATCCTTGTGCAACCTTCTCATCTTACAATGGATAACATCAGACGATCATAACTTATGAACTAATACATATAATCAAAGGATAAAGATAATCATAAAAACATAGAATTATCATATAATCATCATGTTAGTCGAGTTCTCCAAATCCTAAAATAATGAGAATTCAACAAGAGATACTAAAAAAACCTCTTCCTTTATTTACTGATATAAAACAAGACTAGTTGGATTACAGACAAGTTGGCTAACTTGGGGGTTCCGATCAGGCGACCCCTTGATAGAAATCGGTCCGATGAGGCTAGTTTTCTACCAATGATAATTGCAGCTCTGAATTGAAAGTAAAATTAGATAAAGAAAACTATTGGTTGGATAATTTATTTATAGGGAGGATATCTAACCTAATTCTCCTAAGGTTTGAGGATAATCCCATAAAATCCTATCTTTGATGAATAATGATAAAATGTCCAAGTGGACGGACTAAAAGACAACCCAAAATAAATGGATATAATTATGGGAAATAAATGATAAATCGTCCAAGTTGATTGCAATTGGTGGGACCAATCGACTGACTTGTAAGGGTTGATGGGCGATCAACTACGCTAGATGTCTCGACCCTAAAAAGGATTGAGGAAACTTGCTATACTAGATCCTTCAACCGGCTTGTAAGGGTTGATGGTCGACCCTACCGGTGTATGCCGATTGACTAAGGCTAAAAAGCGACGAGAAAGAGTTTGTAGAAAGGAAAAAAAAGAAAAAATAATAATAAGGGGAAATTTAAAAACATTTCAAAATCATTTTGTTCACCACTCCATACTAAAATCTTGCATTTTCCTCATTTTTTGTACATCGCTGCATACTTAAATCTTGCATAATAGTGTTCGCTCGAAAGTGTGTGTGTCAAAGTCTTAAATTTATATCTAGAACTTATGCAAAAGCGAACCTATAGTGTACGGATCAGTTGTAGTAAGGCAAGAAATTCCAGAGTCGAACTCAGGGATTTGGTGAGAATAAAATCAATTTCACATTATCTGGCAAAGTATAAAAGCTTTTGTGATTAATAAAGGAGACATATGATTCCAAAGATTTAAGTATCTGACTGCGGCTTTCGATTCAAGACACTTCTAAAGATCGAAGGACATAGTTGATATTGCCAAGGTTATGTGTTTCAAAGGAAGGTATCGTACGTCGAAGTTCCAAAACCTATGTGTCTAATCCAAAGGTTCTCTCTATAAGGGTTGTTGAGGCTACAATATAGAATGGTCTAAGGATAAGAATTACATTCAAACTAACCACCCAAAACCCCAGGATATGACTCTCAAAGGTAAAGAGGGAAAGCACACATAAACCTTAATAAAGGATGTTGAGTCTCTCTATTACCCAAATCTTGTAATCTTTAGCTATCAAATGTATAATCAATGATGAAGTCTCTTCACACACTTAAATAGAGGTTAAAAAGGTTAAGCAAGGTTGGGATTTAGGCAAGGATTAACTTTGGTTAAAGAATAAATCAATTAAAGATCGTCAGAGAGATAAATCGTCATGTACTTCATTAAATCGTCCGATTTCCTCAAGAACAACCCGATTTTCCTGTTGTCGCGAAGTTAAATCTCAACTCTCAGGATCCAAATGGTTAAATGAGTTCAGTTTATCATCATCTAAGCCTCAATCATCAACTATTTACCCCAGAATCACAAGGTTTTTAGCCAACCATTTTAATAATCAAATCAAAATCAAGATTGAATGAATAAAATCAAATAAAACCCAAACTTTGAATAAAAACCAAATAAACTCTGAATCTGTAATCAAATCTCAAAACCTATCAAAGAATCTCTCAAAACATTCAACAATGTGTTCACAAATCACAAGAATCAGAAGGGAAACAAAAGATCTCACAATAATCATGAATATTGACTTCTTGGTTCTTTCCTTCAATCTCCTCTCCAAGAATCTTCAATCCCGCAAAATTGTGTAAATCTCTCCCGCTGCGAACTCCCGATTTTCATTCCTAGGGTTCCAATGTATACTTTCTCGCTAATGGGCCGCTTGGCATATCACTTCTCAAGCCCACAATTGATGGGCTTTGGGTCGTAATATTTTTAGTCAAAAACTGAAGGAAACCGTGCAAATTATTTGCAAGAAAAACCGTTCGATTTATAGTATAAGTGAACGATTTTCTTCAACAGAAAGTGCTCGTCTCTTGGCTTGTTTCCTTCCTTCCTTTTGTGACTCTTTTTCCCACTTCCTTTGCTCTTTATGATTCCTCTAAGACTCCTTAAGCTTCCTTATTGGCCTTAGATGCTCCTTGCTCCACTTTTGCTTCCAAATCCACCGAATTCACCTATAATTCAACCAAAACTCGTGTAGACCTCTATTTCTGGAATATAAATGAAATAATCCTGAAAGTTACACAAATTCTCTCCAAATACAAGGCAAATTTAGGTAAACCTCTACAATATGCATGATTATAATGGCATATAATTCATTTCATCAAAATACCCCATACTTGCCTCTTGCTTGTCCCTAAGCAAGGTTCAAACCTAGAATACAAGATGTCATGGATTATATGATGCGAAAAACTCAAAAACTTTTTTTTGGAAAGTGATTCTTCTTATTGGATCACCCTCAAAGTGATGTTTTAAGACATAGGAAGACAAAGTATGTATCAATAATAACCATAATATGAACCAACTATCCTTTCTTTCTCAAAGACACAAATAAAGGACATGATAAAGATGTAAAGACAATCAAAGTCAAACAAATCTAAGCCATGAAGCCTTAAACATGTGCATAAAGGTCTCAAAGTCTTCCAATCAAAGAAAAAGGTCAAAGAAACGTATCAAGGGTGGGAAATCTTTAAAGGAAATGTGATGCTAATCCGGAAAAGAGGAACAACACAAAACTTTTAAGGACACAACTTCACCACACATGCTTTACATGTAAAATTTTTTGCTTTCTTTATACTTTACTTTTTCAATATGGACAACGGTGCACAATAACCGAAGCCTAGGAGATCGGCGATTCTCAATTTTTCGAGATGCCTTAAACCCTTGATGCACATACCATATCCCGTTAGGACTTGTCGTTCAATCGGACTTTGGCAAGACACAAACACCCGGCTATGTGAATGGTGCCGAGTTACTCATCCTTATGTTCGTCGTCCCCAAACCTATAATTTGCTAAACTTTCACTTAACACTTTCATAATGGCCCTCCCACATCAAGCATGCCTTTACAACTACTTATCCTAATTCCCCGATGGTCAAAAGGAGGTCAAATATTTCATTAAGAAGCAAGCATGAACAAGATATGAACAAGAAAAGAAGCGAATTGCCTTGGTCATTCCTATATGATGCAAAAGAACTTATAATATAGCTTTGACCATTATTTCATTCTCCTATCAAGACATCAAGATCATATGAACTATTCATGCATTCAAGTAAGATATTCAAGCTCATTCATGCTACAATTAAAATCTCAACATAACTAAGTCATCTTTTTGCCTTTTCCACATCACAATTCTCATCATAGAGATCATATCCATCATAAGAAACACTAAAGTTTTTGAAAAACTCACAATTTTTTAATGAAAACATGCAAATGCGAATGTCATAGTGGAAAGCAAATAGTGCAAGAATTATTACAAACCAAATCATCAAGTGCAACATGAAGTACATAAAGTGCAAAAGAAGTAGAAGAGATTGTAAGTACCCCCACCCCATACTTAACCTTCACATTGTCCCCAATGTGAAAAATCAAGCATAAGATGGAGAAAAATACTTACAATGTAAAATGGAGTGGAAACTCAATCCTCAGTAGGTGGCGGTGGTTGATATGGATAACTCGGAGCGTTGGGATCATAGAAGTGGCCAAATTGATGATAGTACATGTCCCTCATCTGGCCATCGTAGGACGAGTGTCTAGCATCTGTCTCCTGGCGGTATGCCGTGAACTGAGGGTTCAGGGTGGCGTAGTCGGTGTGGAGGGCCTGATAATCTGTGCGAAGACCCTGATAGTCGGTACGTATACCTTGGAAGCTAGAAATCAATGCTCCAATTTGTCGGTGGAGCCTAGGTCCGCACCCACGTCCTCTACCATGGCTGGGAGTATGTGCAAAGTAATGACGGGGTGGTTGCATCTCATCCTCCGTCTCCTCAGTACCGCGACTCATCCTGCTAGGTCCGGCTCCATGAGTATCAGTATCCATGGCGTCCGTAGCATGGCCGTTATGGGTGTCGCTCTCAAAATCTAGCATAGGTCCCTGATAAGTTGCAGCTCCATCCTTGTAGTCCTCCTCCACCTCTATATCCTCTGCATCATCATTATAAACAGGTGGAGGGGCCATCTCCTCAATCATAAGTACAAAAGTCTCCTTCTAGTTCCTCTTATTCCGAATAGTGTATTCAGACTTCCACTCTATCTCAGCCGGCTTCTTGGACGGATCCTTTGCCCATGGCATGGGCACATGCAAAGCTCCTCTACCTCGAGGAATCAAAACCTGTCGCGCAACCAATCTCTGTGAGCCTAGAGGTTGGGCACTCTTAGCTAAGCTGCAGTCTGAAAAGTCTAACTCTAATGCCTTCTCCACGAGAGTGACAAGGCCTCCAACACAAAGATCACCCTTCGACTTGTGGGCTATCTTCCCAAGATAGTCAGCAAGCATGGTGGTGATGTTGGAGATAGCACCGCTAGTCATACAATAGAGTAAGAACAGCTCACCTGCCTTGAGCTTCTGTGGAGTCTCTGTCCGTGCAAATAAACTCTCACTAAGGATCCTATGAACTACCTTGAAGGAAAGGTTGTACATACTCGCCTCCTTGGAGTTCCCCGGTCTCCACTTATCTCCTCCAAATTATCCAACTGATTTGCTTTCCCAAAAAGCACTAGCACTCACCCCTCTTGCAAATGTGCCTGCAGAAGAATAGGGAAAGCCAAACAAATCTCCAAAATCATCAATGGACATAGCATGGTTTTGGTTCATGAGACGGAAAGTGACCATCCTCTCTCTAGGATCATGCTCAAATGTACTCAAGAACTCTAGAGTGATCTCGGTATAGGAATCCTCCCTAATCAGCGCAAGCTGACTCAGTCCCACTCTATCTAACATCATATCCACATCCTCTCTAACAAACAATGCATCTAGGTCATCTAGGACAATGCATCGAGGAGGGGTAAAGGGACGGTCTAAGAGATGTTCATATCTATTTTTATGTTTGGAATGGGGAGGAGGAAAATTTTTTTTAGCTTGGGAGGGTGGTGGTGGTGGAAGATGTGCTTTGGAAGAAGATCCCTTCTTCTTGCCTGCATTTCTAGTAATCCTCTTCAAAGTTTCCATTCTACACAAGAAAATCGCCCTGTTCTAAGCAAAAATCGGACGATTTATCTGGGTTGGGTCGATTTTTCTGTCGATTTCAACACAACTCACAAATCTGTAAAGTTTTGAGCAAAACAACACCACACACAGTCTCCTAGGGGTATTTCTCAGCAAACCCCTCAATCAATCTCAGCAAACAAACAATTTCTAGGCAAGAATCAAAATCAAGCGAAAAACATAGGTTTTGAATTGAAAAACCTGAATTCCGGATGAATGAGCTATTTGCCAAGCTTGTTGTTGCTAGATATGTCTTCCTTGTTGAAAGTTCTTCATTTTGGGCTCAAGAATCACTCAAAACGGTTACAATTTGTGGAGATTGGCGATTTTTCGGCTCTTTGGGACGAAGAGGGCATGAAAATGGTGAAGTGTTGAATGAAGGAATCGAGTGGAGAAGGATTTATATAGGCCGGCTAATTTTCAAAGAAAATCGGACGATTTTCTTGGTCGATTTATTTGTCGGACCGATTTTTCCTCAATTTCTCAGCTCAATACAAAAAAATCGACCGATTTTTTCTGGTGGGACGATTTTTTACTCGATTTTTCTTCCTGTTGCCAAAAATGGTCTTGCTCTCCACCTGAATCGATCGATTTAATTGATGTAGATTGATTTTCTTCCTTCTTTTCCTTGAAAAGTGCATTTGACTCGTTTTATGTCCCCTTTCTTCATTGATTCTCCAAAGTTGAACCTAGTTCCTGCGATTTTTGACACAAACAAACCAAGAGCGTATCGAGGAACAAACAAAACTAAAACCAAAGAAAACAAACAACTAAACTAAACTATTCTAAGATGAAAAGAAGGTGAAAGAACTATACTACCATGGGTTGCCTCCCAATAAGCGCTTGATTTATCGTCTTTAGCTGGACGTTGTTTGTTTTGATGTTCAATGGAGGAGGATATGAGCTATCTCCTCTACCGGAACTTCCGGTATGTACTTCTTCAACCGTTGGCCATTGACCTTGAAACTTCCGCTTTGTTCACCCCATACTTCAACTGCACCATGGGGAAAAACACGTTTAATTACATAAGGTCCTGTCCAACGGGATTTAAGCTTACCTGGAAAGAGTCGAAGCCTTGAGTTGAATAGAAGAACTTGATCTCCTTCCTTCAAGTCCTTTGGAATGATATGCTTACCATGCCACCACTTCGTTCTTTCCTTGTAGATCCTTGCATTCTCGTACGCATTCAGCCGGATCTCCTCAAGCTCATTGATGTCCAATAGCCGTTTCTCTTCGGCTTCTTTCATGCTGAAGGTTAGCCACTTGACGGCCCAATATGCTTTATGCTCTAGCTCTACAAGAAGGTGACAAGACTTTCCATGCACAAGGTTATATGGAGTTGTACCTATAGGTGTCTTAAAAGCGGTCCTGTAAGTCCATAATGCATCATCTAGCTTCATTGCCCAATCTTTTCTTGTTCTAGAGACAGTCTTCTCTAGAATTCCTTTGATCTCTCTATTGGATATCTCGACTTATCTGCTAGTTTGCAGATGGTATGGTGTGGCGATCTTATGGGTTACCCCATACTTAGCCAATAGAGCCTCAAATCGACGGGTTGTGAAGTGTGTTCCTCCATCACTAATGATGGTTCGAGGAGTCCCGAACTTTGGGAAGATCGTTCTATTGAAGAACTTCACCACTACCATTGCATCATTAGTAGGAGAAGCGATTGCTTCTACCCATCTTGAGACATAGTCTACGGCTAGAAGTATGTATTGGTTTCCACAAGAAGATGGGAATGGTCCCATAAAGTCTACTCCCCATACATCGATTATCTCTACTTCTTGTATGTTGTTGAGGGGTATCTCATTCCTCCTTGAAATATTACATGTCCTTTGACAAGCATCACAAGCAACAACATAGTTCTACATATCTTTAAATAAGGTAGGCCAAAAGAAACCGGATTGGAGTACCTTAGCCCATGTCTTGTGGGAACTAGCATGTCCTCCACAAGGTAAAGAATGGCAATGACGGATAACGCTTTCCACCTCATCCTCCGGAATACATCTCCTGTATACGCCATCGGGACCTCTCTTGAAGAGAAGACGTTCGTTCCAATAGAAGTGCCGGACGTCCTTAAAGAACTTCTTTCTTTGAGCATACGAAAGTCCGAGGGAAGGGGGGAGTTCCTGACAAACAAGGTAATTTACAATATCAGCAAACCATGGGTCATTACCTTTTGAGATTTATTGAAGGCATTCTTCAATCTCGTGGATCTGTTCGTCAGGAAATAAGTCGTCGATAGGGAGCTCATCCGTCTCATCGGTGAGGTGTGGGAGACGACTAAGGTGGTCGGAAACTGAATTTTCCGAGCCCTTCTTGTCACGGATCTCTAGATCAAACTCTTGTAAGAGCAGGATCTACCTTAGAAGCCTAGGCTTCGCATCCTTCTTCGTGAACAAGTAACGGATTGCTTAATGATCCGTGTACACTATCACTTTCGCACCTACAAGATAGGAACGAAATTTCTCAAACGCATAAACTACAGCTAGAAGCTCCTTCTCCGTGGTAGCATAATTCAGTTGAGCTTCATCTAGCGTCTTGCTAGCATAATAGATGGCGTGTGTACGGCCATCTTTCTTCTGTCCAAGTACAGCTCCTATAGCTACATCACTTGTGTCGCACATGATCTCGAAAGGAAGAGTCCAATCGGGTGGTTGGATGATAGGGGCTGAAATCAAAGCTTCTTTGATCCTGCAAAAGGCATCTAAATATTCTTTCGAAAACTTGAAAGTTATGTCCTTCATCAAAAGATTAATCAAAGGTTTTGAAATCTTAGAAAAATCCTTTATGAATCTCCTATAGAAACTTGTATGTCCTAAAAAGCTTCTAACTCCTTTCACCGAAGATGTAGGACGTAGCTTCTCAATAGTTTCAATCTTAGCTCTATCAATCTCTATTCCTCTATTCGAAATCAAGTGACCTAACACAACTCCTTTGGTGACCATAAAATGACACTTCTCCCAGTTTAAGACTAGGTTAGTGTCTTCACATCTCTTAAGGACAAGGGAAAGGTTAGAGAGACAGTTATCAAATGAAGAACCATATACCGAAAAGTCGTCAATGAATACCTCCATGATGTTCTCTAAATACTCCGAAAAGATTGCCATCATACACCTTTGGAAGTCGGCTGGAGCGTTGCATAAACCAAATGGCATCCTTCTATAGGCAAACGTACCCCAAGGGCACGTGAAAGTTGTCTTCTCTTGATCATCCGGGTGAATGGGAATCTGAAAGAAACTACTATATCCATCTAGATAACAAAAGTAAGAGTATTAGGCTAACCTTTCCAACATTTGATCAATGAAAGGAAGGGGAAAATGGTCCTTCCTGGTGGCAACATTCAGTTTACGGTAGTCGATGCACATTCTCCATCCCGTAATTATCCTCGTGGGAATAAGCTCGTTGTTCTTGTTTGCAACAACGGTGATGCCTCCTTTCTTTGGTACCACTTGCACGGGACTCACCCACTTGCTATCGGAAATAGGGAAGATGATACCTGCATCAAGTAGCTTAAGGATTTCTGTCTTCACGACCTCTTTCATGATCGGATTTAACCGTCTTTGAGGTGGACGTGAGGGTTTGTAATCCTCTTCTATCAAGATCTTATGCATACATAGAGAAGGTTTAATGCCTACTAAATCATCAATAGTATAGCCTAATGCTTTCCTATGTTGTCTCAAAACATACATAAGCTTCTCGAGTTCATCATCATTCAAATTTGAACTAACTATAACAGGATATGTAAAGTTAGGCCCATGGAATGCATACCTTAAATGTGTAGGAAGTGGTTTCAACCCTAATGAAGGGTGTGCCTTGGTTGATTTATGATCATCTAGAGTCATTAGAGAAGCCTTTGAAGGTGGAGGAAGTGTGCTATTACAGTTAAGAACAGCTGCAATCGAGTTCGTAGAAACCGCAGAAATTGCCGAAAAATCGACCTCTCCTGTCGTAAATCGTCCGATTCGTGGTCCGATTTTTCTTCCTGTTGTCAAAAATCGACTTGCCTTTACAGAAATCGTGTGATTTTCTTTGTGTAGGTCGATTTTTTCAACAAATTATGGGGCTCTTTCCAGCTTTTCTAATCTTGCCTCTAGCTCTTCCTCTGCATCTTCCAATGCTCTAACCTCATCATCACAATCATGCTCCACTCCTTCCTTCATGATGCTCATGCTAAGAACCTTTTGTAGTGGATCTTTCATCAAGATTGAACTCACCACCTCTCTAGACTCTTCTTCATCAAAGATGTTAAAAACATCTTCTCTCAAAGCTGGCTCTTTGATTAAGGAGGAGAGCACAAATTCCACTTTCTCTTCCCCTATATTGAAGGATAGCTGTCCATTCTTGCAATCAACCATACAACCGGAGGTTGCAAGGAATGGTCTCCCAAGTATGATGGGAACTGGATAATCTGCAGAAATGTCAAGAACGAAAAAATCAATAGGAATGTAAAACTTACCAAGTTTTACGGGAATGTCTTCTATGATTCCAACAGGCCTAGTGATGGAACGATCAGCCATGTAAAGTGTCATCTTCACCGGTCCAGGTTCTCCTAGACCAACTGCCTTACACAAATCAAGTGGTATGATGCTTACACTTGCTCCGAGGTCGCAAAGTGTATCATAGGTGACCTCTCCTAAGGTGATGGGTATGCAAAATGATCCTGGATCCCGCAGCTTAGGTGGCATGTTCTCCGTCATGGTCTTGATAAGTTCGGATGACTCCGTGCTCATCTTGACTTCACTAACATCTTCTAATTTCCTCTTGTTAGAGAGGATCTCCTTTAGGAACTTCCCATAAGCTGGCATACCTAAGATTGCATCCATAAAAGGTATATTAATATGCAGCTTACTCATAAGATCAATGAACTTACCGAAGTGTTTATCTAGACGCGCTCTTGCT
This sequence comes from Fagopyrum homotropicum, assembly GCA_033239125.1. Classification (NCBI taxonomy): domain Eukaryota; kingdom Viridiplantae; phylum Streptophyta; class Magnoliopsida; order Caryophyllales; family Polygonaceae; genus Fagopyrum; species Fagopyrum homotropicum. The sequence continues at coordinate 94,463,472 of BSWB01000007.1, read as the reverse complement.
CTAGATTGGGGAAAAGGTAGAGCTGGTTTGTAAGCGGGAGGAGGAACATAGACATCTTCCTTCTCTTTTACCTTTTCCTTTTCGGCGGGGGCTTTAGCTGGTTTGGGTTGTGGATCGGTGGTTGTTACACCACTCCGGGTAGTAATCGTCATTACTCGCCCCTTTGGGTTATCCTCCGTCTTTCCGGGAAGCTTCCCTTGATCTTTAGGGACTTCTCCGGCTTTGCTAAACACTTGATTTTCTAAGGCTATTTGTGCCTTATCAACCGAAGTGATGTGATTCTCTAGTCCTTGGAGCTTCCCCAAGACCGTCTCTAGTATAGCATCGTGCTTATCCTTCTCCGACTTGCCTGAGCCATTTGATGTTTGACCCTGACTTTTCAAAGGAGTAGAAGAAGATGGAGGTGTTAGTGCATTTTCAGCATGCGAATAGGGATTACCGGGGTTTTGTTGGTTGGATCTCCAATTGTTGTTGCTGGAGTTCCGGTTGTTGTTGTTGTTCCAGTTATTGTTCCGGTAATTGTTCTTATTGCCTTGATTGTTGTCTCTCCCTAGGTAGTTGGCCTCTTTCTCCTTCATCCTTTGAAGGCTAGTTTTTATGACTTCCTTCAACTCTTTGATCTCATTGTTGAGGGAGAATATTTGAGTTTGTGCAGCTTGAGTCAACTTTGCTCCCAGATCTCCCTGGTTCCGATTACTAGCATCCATCTTCCGATGGGAATACTTCTCAATCACTTGGGCTTGCTTCTCAATGAAGTCTCAATCGTCATCTTCTCTCATGTCCATGAATGTACCACAAGAAAGAGATTGGAGTTTGAATTGTGTCTCTATATCCAATCCCTTGTAGTAGATCTCCAACAATTCCAGCTTTGAAATACCATGGTGTGGGCAATCTAATAGAAGATCTTGAAACCTTTCCCAAGATTTAAACAAGTTTTCGTTAGGTTTCATAGAAAAAGCATTAATCTTACCTCTCAATTCTGCCGTTTTGGATGGCGGAAAGAACTTAGTGAGGAACTCCGAAGTCAAGTCCTCCCATGTGTTAAGCTTCGCAGCCGGAAGAGCTTGATACCAAGCCAAGGCCTTGTCCTTCAAAGAGAAGAAGAATGGTCTCAACTTGTAGTTGTTGTTGTTAACCCTTTTAGGTTTCAAAGTTTCCATAAGAATCTCAAAATTTTACAAGTGTTGATGCGGAGATTCAACTTCCGTTCCACCAAACTGACTTTGGCGGATCATAGTGATGACTTGTGGGCGTGTTCCAAAGTCTTGGTCATCTTGCTCTCCAAGATTCACACCTAGATAGAGTGGTTGTTGAATTGAGTCCATCTGTTTCCCAAGGGTTTGTGGCGCAGCCACGATATCAGCAGCTCTCACCTCTCTAGCACGAGGGTGAGGATCAACATAGGGTCGAGGACGTGGATCGACAGGAGATTGAGGGTTAAGTGGTGGTATGTCCTTTAGCTCCGGCATCTCATCATCATCGGATAATTCAGCTATGGTTTCCTTAGCTTTCATCTTCTTCTTAGCATTATTCCTCTCTAGTTTCACGTCTAGAATCATCGCTCGAAGCTCATCTATTTGAAACTGGTTGCGTTTCTTCTCTTCCAATCGAGCTTTCTCACTCAATTTGAGTTGAGATCGAGCTTCATCTAACTCCTCTTGGATGTTTCTCTCATTATTTTCAGCCATCTTTTTCTCTTTTAACTTTCTTCTCAAAGTTTTCTCCAATTCGGGATCAAAAGGAACGAGATCTTTGGTAGATCTAGTCCTTCACATATACCTAAAGAATCTGCAAAAATCACTCAAGTAGACAAATCAAATCACAAGAGCAAAAATTCCCAAGCTAGACAACCGAAAACCGAATTTGGTCTAGACCAAATCCCCGGCAACGGCGCCAAAAACTTGTTCGCTCAAAAGTTTGTGCGTCAAAGTCTTAAATTTATATCTAGAACTTATGCAAAAGCGAACCCGCAATGTACGGATCAGCTGTAGTAAGGCAAGAAATTTCAGAGTCGAACTATGGGATTTGGTGAGAATAAAATCAATTTCAAATTATCTGGCAAAGTATAAAAGCTTTTGTGATTAATAAAGAAGACAAATGATTCCAAAGATTCAAGTATCCGACTACGGCTTTCGATTCAAGACACTTCTAAAGATCAAAGGACAAAGTTGATATTGCCGAGGATATGTGTTTCAAAGGAAGGTATCGTACGGCGAAGTTCCAGAACCTATGTGTCTAATCCAAAGGTTCTCTCTATAAGGGTTGTTGAGGCTACAATATAGAAAGGTCTAAGGATAAGAATTACACTCAAATTAACCACCCAAAACCCCAGGATATGACTCTCAAAGGTAAAGATGGAAAGCACATTTAAACCATAATAAAGGATGTTGAGTCTCTCTATTACCAAAATCTTGTAATCTTTAGCTATTAAATGTAGAATCAATGATGAAGTCTCTTCACCCACTTAAATAGAGGTTAAAAAGGTTAAGCAAGGTTGGGATTTAGGCAAGGATTAACTTTGGTTAAAGAATAAATCAATTAAAGATCGTCAAAGGGATAAATCGTCCTGTTCTTCATTAAATCGTCCGATTTCCTCAAGAACAGCCCGATTTTCCTGTTGTCGCGAAGTTAAATCTCAACTCTCAGGATCCAAATGGTTAAATGAGTTCAGTCTATCATCATCTAAGCCTCAATCATCAACTATTCTCCCCAGAATCACAAGGTTTTTAGCCAACCATTTTTATAATCAAATCAAAATCAAGATTGAATGAATAAAATCAAATAAAACCCGAACTTTGAATAAAAACCAAATAAACTCCGAATCTGTAATCAAATCTCAAAACCTATCAAAGAATCTCTCAAAACACTCAACAATGTGTTCACAAATCACAAGAATCAGAAGGGAAACAAAAGATCTCACAATAATCGTGAATATTGACTTATTGGTTCTTTCCTTCAATCTCCTCTCCAAGAATCTTCAATCCCGCAAAATTGTGTAAATCTCTCCCGTTGTGAACTCCCGATTTTCATTCCTAGGGTTCCAATGTATACTTTCTCGCTAATGGGCCGCTTGGCATATCACTTCTCAAGCCCACAAGTGATGGGCTTTGGGTTGTTTTATTTTTAGTCGAAAACTGAAGGAAATCGTGCTAATTATTTGTAAGAAAAACCGTTCGATTTATAGTACAAGTGAAACGATTTTCTTCAACAGAAAGTGCTCGTCTCTTGGCTTGTTTCCTTCCTTCCTTTTTGTGACTCTTTTTCCCACTTCCTTTGCTCTTTATGATTCTTCTAAGACTCCTTAAGCTCCCTTATTGACCTTAGATGCTCCTTGCTCCACTTTTGCTTCCAAATCCACCGAATTCACCTATAATTCAACCAAAACTCGTGTAGACCTCTATTTCCGGAATATAAATGAAATAAGCCTAAAAGGTACACAAATTCTCTCCAAATACAAGGCAAATTTAGGTAAACCTCTACAATATGCATGATTATAATGGCATATAATTCCTGTCATCAAGTAGGAATGAGCATGGGTGCCTTGTAACACCCCAAATCCGCGGGACTCGGGATGTCACATTAGGCTAGGATCTCACAATGGATCCTGACAACAAGTTCATTGGGCCTTACAACATGACACTGACAGATATAAAACAAATACATAAAGGTGTGTAAAATTGTACAACCAAAAGGGTACACAGGATCATAGCCGAGTATAAAACATCATCCTCGCACATGAGGTATACAAAACATCATCCTCACGCAGGAGGGAAACATAAATAACCCCAAAAGCCTAACCATCCTATGTACGAGAGGTCCTCGGCCTTCCACCCTGCCAGATCACTCAGCAACACGCCTATCCTACAAGGCATCTACAACATGGTATGAAATCATTAGCTAACCATACATATATAAGGTAATGCATAAGCACAAGCACAAGTCATGAAAGATAAACACATCAGCATGCTATCACACATTTACCCATTTTATCATCTTTATATCATAGTCTTTCACTCAAATCATATATATATAGATAGATGAAACTATGTAACACGAGGTCACACAACCCGTGTACCCTATGGGAGTGGATTGTGCCCTTCCTATATACCAGATGGCATGGACACAGAGAACCCCCAACCCCTTACAGGATGAAGGGAAGGGTTATCACTGCTACACATACGGGGCTATTAATAAAACATAGGTCGGTAATAATCTACATCACATGCTATCATATCAAGCATACAATACACACACCACTCATGCAAACACCCAATTTCAGGATGGTAGCTAAGTAAGTCCTACGGACTTACCTCAACCTCGTACAAAGCTCGACCACAATCAACCTCTAATCTTGAGAGGTACACTGCCCAATAACAAGGCATAGAGATATATAAATCTTCTACCAATCAAGGGGTCACACCTAGACCCAAGGGATCCATAGGATCATCCTCAACCTCAACCTCACAACCTATAATCCTTAAAACCGTATCAGGCATAACATGATCATACATCATTCCAACACTCTCATCTATACCTAGCATGGTACTACACACTCACCCTAGGAAAGGAAGAGGCAATGCCAACCATAAGAAAGCCTAGAAGCAAGACACACCTGCAAAACCAAGTGCAAACTCAAGCTAATATAGGTGGCCGCAGGGGTGGCTAGAAGATGGCACAGGGGCGGCTATCAGCTGGCGCTGGGACGGTCCAAGGTGGTGTAGGGGCGGCTGGTGTGCAGAGGGAACACCTTCAACTTCTCCTTGCTTCTTCACTGAATCTCTTCACTCTTTCTTCAGCCAACACCCATACACATACATTGTAACACCCCAAAAGGGGAAACAATATCATAGCCGAATATAAAACAACATCCTCACACAAGAGGTGAGCAAAACATCATCCTCACGCAAGAGGGAAAGATAAACAACCCCAAAACCAACCACCTAATATACGAGAGGTCCTCGGCCTGCCACCCTGCTAGATCACTCAACAGCACGCCCATCTTGCAAGGCATCTACAACATGGTATAAAACCATTAGCTAACCATACATATATAAGGTAATGCATAAGCACAAGCACAATCATTAAAGATAAACACATTAGCATGCTATCACACATTTACCCATTTATTCATCTTTATATAATAATCATTCACTCAAATCGTATATATATAGATAGATGAAACTATGTGACACGAGGACCGATACATCCCCGCCTCTAGGCATGCTAGCCATATGGAAGTAGTGTCGGTTACACAACCCGTGTACCCTATGGGAGTGGATTGTGCCCTTCCTGTATACCAGGTGGCCTGAAGCTAGAGAACCTCCCAGACTCCGCAACGAGATGAAAGGGAAAGGTTATCACAGCCACGCATACGGGGCAATCAATAAGACATGTCAGTAATAACGAAATCTCATGCTATCGTAGCAAACATATAACGCACACACCACTCATGCAAATATCCAATATAAGGATGGTAGCTAAGTAAGTCCTACGGACTTACCTCAACCTCGTATAACACTCAACCATAATCAACCTCCAATCTTGAAAGGTACACTACCCAATAACAAGGCATAGAGACATGTAAATCTCCTATCAACCAAAGGGGTCAAACCTAGACCCAAGGGATCTATATGATCATCCTCAACCTAAGCCTCACAACCTAATAATCCTCAAAGGCCGTATAAGGCATAACATGATCATACATTATCCAAACACTGTCATCTATACCTAGCATGGTACTACACTCTCATACTAGGATAGGAAGAGGCAATGTCATCCATAGGCAAACCTAGAAGCAAGACACACCTGCAGAACCAAGTGAAAACTCAAGCTGATGTAGGTGGCCGCAGGGGCGGCTAGGAGGTGGCGTAGGGGCGGCTCACAACCAGCGCAGGGGCGTCTAGTGTGCAGACGGTGCACTTCCGGATGTCCTTTACTTCTTCACTCGATCTTCTTCACTCCTTCTTCATCCAGCAGCCATACACATACATATATACATCAATTGAAGCCAATCAAGGCTGCCACAAGATTCAACTTGTGGAACCTAAGCTAGAATTGAAGGAAAGAAGGAAAGAAGGAAGAAGCAAGAAAGAAGAAAGATAGGAAGAGATGGAAGACAAACCTACCAAGCTGAACCTATACAGATGCAGAACCTCTCACCATATCCTCCAAGTTGGCTCAACAAGGCACAATAACATCAACCATCAACATCCACAAGCAAAGCAAAGCCAAGCTCATAAGCTCTCAAACTCACACAACTCAAACAAAGATCAAGAAGAGATCAAAGGGAGAAGGAAGGAGAAGATGAACGTGAGGAGAAGTTGCAGCTGGAGAGAGAATGAGGAAACCCTCATCTGGAGGAAGAAGAGGATATATAAAGGAAGACGGATCAAAATCAAGGCACGAGTAAACAAAGACGGCTACAACACACCCTAAACCGTAGGGGCGGCTCAAGGAGGCGTAGGTGTGGCCCAGGTAAACCGCAGGGGTGGCCTCTGGGTCACGCAGGGGCGGTTTAGGCAACTTCTAACACAGCTCAACACTCTCTCAGCTCCTCAAGACTAAGGCTCTTACATACATATACATACATATATACATCAAATGAAGCCAATCAAGGCTGCCACAAGATCAAACTTGTGGAACCTAAGCTATGAATGAAAGAAAGAAGAAAAGAATGAATAAGGAAGAAAGATAAGAAGAGATGGAAGAAGGCTCACCAAACTGAACCTAAACATAAGCAAAACACCATCAACACCTCAAGGCTGGCTCCCCAAAGGCACAACAACCACAACAAACATCATACAGCATCAAAGCCACACCAAAAGCTCTCACAAACTCAACAAGATCAAGGATGATCAAGAAAGAGATCCAAAGAGGGGAGAAGAAGAAGATGAACATGAGGGAGAGATGATGAAGTTGTAGAGGGTAACTCTCATCAGGAAGGAGAGAGAAGAGACTTATAGAGGAAGGAAAGAGTAGAGCACGGGTCAAGAGGTCAACAAAAGTGGCTGCAGTCGCACAAACCCGTAGGGGCAGACCAGGCTAGGCACAAGTGCGGCCCTCCTGAGGTGCAAGGGTGGCTCACAGACCCCGCAAGGGCGGATCAACCCAAACTCAGCACAACTCAGCTCCTAAAGACTAAGGCTCTTACATGCCCTATACTTTCTTTCAACATTTGGATGGTATCAGTGTACTTTGTTGAATTTGATTATTGATCATGCATTTTGGCTTAAATAGATCTTGATCAAGTCAACTACTACCGCTGGGATCACATGAGTATGGAGAGAAAATTGGTGATGTATTTAATTGTGCTTCCACGACCACAATCTCAAGGGTTGGTAACGTGGGAGATCCCTTGGTCATGTCGGGTAGTTGTGCCTTCTTGTAAATTTCATCATTGAGATCGATCTTGTGGTGGTCAAGTGACAAAGAAGGAGGTTAGTTAGTGGTATGCACATTGATATTATCCTTTCCTATAGTTGAGGGAAGGATATTTTATGGACCTTTAACATCATTGATTATAGGTGGTTGTGTGAAATTAGTATTTTTTGTTGCAACCATATCATGAGTAGGGAGAAGAGGAGGGTAAGGAACGTCAAACCTCTTAGTTTATTGTGGTAAGGAGCTGGTAGATCATCATGAGTCTTAGTTGGACAAATTGACATGACAATCAGTTGATTGAAGTCAATTGGGTGGAGGATTGGTGTAGTACTCGACCATAATGAGTGATTTGGAGTTATTTGTTAATTGAATCTCTCAACCTTGGTGTATGGCTCTTACATTTCGCGTTGCAACCTATGAATTATGTTGTAATGGTACTTGTATGCATCACCCAGTGTTTGTGGAATTTTTGATCTAGTGGTGGCTTTGGTGGTTAAGAATTGTATGGCCCATTCTTCCACTTATTGATGCATTACATCTCTATCTATTTCTTCTACACTGTTTGCTTTAGTAGATTCATTCTACTCGACATGTAGATTAAGTTACTCCTTTGTATCAATGCCAACTTGATGAGGGCTGAATTGTGAGCCTCAGATCTCGCAAATAATTTCAAGACCCACTATAGTATAGGGATTCAGAATGTAACAAGGAATGCAATATTTTTCTTTTACAAATTGATTAAAAAACTAATATAAACAATTAAAACTAAATATATTCAAAAAGTAGGTAACATAAGCTAAAAATAGAAAGCGAAGACGGGAACCGGTAGAGTCGACCGACCATAGGAGGGTCAACCGGTCTAAAATGAAAAACTTAAATAAAAAAATAATTAAATAAATAACTAGAGAAGAAATTGAAGCAAAAGGTGTGAAAAGCCTCAGTAAGGTCAGTCGAACATATAGGAGGGTTACGAACAACCACCTCGTAAAATCACATAAAATAATGGGAAAAAAGACAAAAGTTTTTATCGTTATGTGATTCTAAACCAAGTACTTCGAAGGGAGTGAAGTAAAGAATATGTAATCAATAGATAAATCAATTCCGAAGTCCACATCACCACAACATGCACATATAATGAATGTCAATTAACAATATCGGAATTGAATGCGAGTCTAGTGATGCAGGAGATAACTTCGTCCGATTGTCACGTGGTTAGATCGTTGCTTGACATACATCAATCGTTGTCACCCCAAGATTATCATGCACCCAAGTCAATGTCTATTCTTCACATCAACATGGAGGTATCAGTGATTTGACTCTCCTACTTTTCCATCAAAACCTTGAAGAACACATAGCAAAGAAAGATGCCAAAATTGACTATCGAATTTTGCAAGGTAGAATTCAATAACTACCATAAATCATATGGGCATATGTTCAATACATATAATCAATTTAACATCGTAGATCAATACAGTTGGGCTTTTTACATCCTAGAAAAGATGAGAATTAGCTAGACTATATGAACAAATTCAATTGCTTTATTAATGATTGGAAAACGAACTAGTTGATCAACCCCTATAGTAGGGTCGGTTGACTCTAAGGGGAATATAGTCGGCAAAATTTCGTAAATTGTAGAAAAAATATCTAATCTAATGGCCGTAAGCCTTGTTTATAGGGTAAAGATTTAACCTAAAACCCTAGATCTATCTTCTAATAAGATAAGATCAAATCTAGAATGCTAGAAATATCCCTATTGGATAAGCATAAATTCAAAAAACGTCCAAGTGGTCGTACTAAAAGTCCAACCCAAGCAAAAAAGGATAAAAGGATAAGAATAATTGATGTCAAAGTGGGTCCGTCAATCCTATAAGATTGGTCAACCTTATTGAGCTAGGAAGATGGGCCTGATCCATGACTTTAACACTTCGATGAGGTCATTTGAAGGTCACATGCATGAAGGAGCACAATAAGGTTGTATGCTTCTTGATGTTCTTCATTTCACTCTCGTACCTCAATCAATTTCATTTTGACATTGACTTCTTTGAGCACAGGGAGATCCTTACTATGTTTAAGGTCATTCCGCTACATGTATGTGATTTATACACCGTAAATGCTTGAAATGCCTATAATAAAATAAATCAACCGGTAGATAATTGAAACACTAATAGGAAGGAAGTAGATGATACAATATATTATTTAGCACAAAAGAGGAAGAGAGTGGAATAATATGATGGTGGAAAATGAAACAAAATAGAATGCTATCAACACACAATATCAAAAACGACAAAATAGAAACTCACTTGCACAACCATGACCCATCATGCCATAGATTAATAGACATCATCATGGGAATAAAGGAACAGAGATGAGACAAATAGTGGTACATCATGAGACATTTGGCTAAACTAGAAACCAAATAGTTTTAATAAACAAAATATCCCATAAGATCTTAATCGGATGTTTAAAAAACAAATCAATGATTGAAACTAGGCGAATGAAAAAACCCCTAATATTAGCGTGCAATGACCGTTATAAAGATGAAAAAAAACATTAGATGTCAAAGACCTATGCCAGACTCTATTAAACTAACTTTGTCGCATCTGTACACTCGATTGGCCATTGAGCTTTTGGCTTTATAATCCATGGCCATCACACCATATCACTTGCCATAGACAATGAAAGACATGAAACTGAAGCTATCCTTAAAGCATAAGCATACGCACTAAAAGAGAGCTTCCAAAAGGTCACAAGGTTAGGATTTACGGCCATTGAAATCAAATGAGGCAACTTTTTGCTCATCAATTCAATCAATTGGGTGTGAAAACCACCATGGGAAGCGGACATGATCATCTTTGACATCTCTATTTGATTTATAGGTTCACACAAGCTAGAGTACGACATATTTTTGTAGGGAAGTTAATGTTTTTGCACAAATACTTGCATCTCTAGGCAGTGGCTCAGATCAAATGATGGACTATTCAGCACAACATTTAAAACCTCATCTGGAAGGATGATTTAGGTCGGTCAACTTCTAGAAGTTGACCCTCCCTACCTTTATATAAAGAACTACATATTGTGAATTTGAACAACAAACCAAACTTGCGGTTCAATTTTATAAAGCAGCAAGGGTAGAGTGTAAGTGGATAAAACGAATATCTAGATCTATTTTATTTTTTAAAATCGAATATCCTGCATTTCTTAATCGGATTTGGGTACTAGTTTAGCAAAAATGTTTCCCTGATATCAGAATCCGGATACACATACATATCAGATGTATTAGAATGAACAAGCCATGTAAATAGTATAGAAGCTGAGTTCCAAGATAATTTTATCAAATGATCAAGTAGAAAATATATATACACGTAGGTTTAGTCAAGATACTAGGAGTCTAGGATAACTAGAGCCCTAATATCTCTCTAAGTTCCTAACAATAAATTAAAAAAAAGATTAGAACAAATCTAGACAACCGCATAGTTATATCGTTTACATATCCCCTCAAGCGAAGCATCTCTTTATGAGTTTTAACTTGTGTAGAAGAATCTGAAACCGTGGACGTATTAGTGGTTTAGTGAGGATGTCATCTAGTTGATCTTCAGTTAAAACAAAACTAACTATGAGGTGTCCTTCGTAGGAATACGAAGTTCATGTAGTAATTGTGTTGCCCAAACTATTTCAGAAGTTGTGTTTGTTATTGCCTTGTACTCCGCCTAAGTCGAAGACCTTGCAACCGATCTTTATTTTCTTGAACTCCGGCTGATAGGAATGTATCCCATGTATAGAATATAACTTGTGGTTGAGACATAGTCATCCTTGTCCCCAACCCAATTTGCATCAGAAAATGCTTGGAGAGTAGTATTTTGTGCACAAGTTAGTCAAATTCCTAGATCAAGTGAGTCAACCAGATAACAAAGTAACCTCTTCAAGGATGTAATGAGAGGATGTAAGGGCTTGCATTTATTGAGATAATTTATTGAGCGTAAAGCCTACATTAGGATGATTTAAGTACATGTTTGGATACTCCCAACCAAAGTTTGATATTCTATTGGTGAAGGAATCAATGTGTCAGTTGCTTTGTGTAGAACCTCAATTGTTAACATGGACGTAGACACAAACTTGGCACCACTCATACCAAATTTGAGGAGTAAGTCTTGCACATACTTTCGTTGGGACAAAAATATTCCATCAAGCATTGACAGGACTTCAACACCCAAAAAATAAGAGAGATTGCCTAGATCCTTTAGAGAGACCTTTGAAGAGAGCAAGACTATCAATTGAAAAACTTGGGTTTGAGAGTTACCTATTAAAATAATGTCATTCACATACACAAGAAGATAGAGAAAAACATTGTCTTGCGAGTATATGAAGAGAGATGCATCTGCTACCAAGTTGATGAAGCCAATTTGAAGAAGATAGTACAGATGTAGGAGGAGCCAAAGGTATGATGGTTAATCCAAGTTTAGCACATTCAAAGGTTGGTGGTGTGGCTGAGGAAGGTTTTGATTTCATGTGGTGGTAGGGCATTTCCTCCTCAACAAATCGAACATGTTTTGAAGTGTAAACTCTTTTGGTTCTAGGATACACGCATTGACACCAACTTTGAGTGAGTGAGAAGACACATGGTAGTGATTTTGATTGAAGCTTATGGTTGTTATGTGGCCTTAACTAAGGGAAGATAATACATCCAAAACTTCTTAGTATTGAGTAATTCGGTATAGTCTTGGTGAACTTAAAGTATGGTGATGCATATCCAAGTCTAGGAGAGGGTTGATGGTTAATGAGGTAGATTGCCATGATCATGGCAATCGGCCAATGGTCTAGGGGCATTCTAGAATGGGTGAGCAAGGATACCTAATTTCAACCACATGTCTATGCTTCCTCTCACACAAGCCGTTGTATTCTAGTATATGTGGTAGGGAAGTTAGGTATGTGATCCCATTATCACCTAGAAAGGATTTAAGAGCGAGATATTCTCTTCCATTGTCAAAAAAAAACTTATATCTTTTGCTTGAAGAAATTTTCAACAAGTGACCGAAATCGAATGAAATTTTCTTTTATCTTAGCCTTGAATTTTATAGGATAAAGTCCAGTATACTTTGTGAAATGATCAATGAATAAGACATAATACTTATATCCATCAAAATATGTTAAAGGTGAACTCCATACATCACTATAAATGACTTCTAGAGGAAAAGAGGAGACCATAGTAGACAAATGAAATGGTAGTTTATGACATTATTCATGTTGCACGAGGTACAATCTTTTTGGTGAGAAAGAGAACATCCTAGATTAAATTCTTATTCAAATAATTGAAGACTTCAGTGGAGGGATGTCCAAGCTTGCGATGCATGAAATTTGGACTGACTTGAACAATTGTGTTGACCGAGGGATTAGACGTTGGCTAGACGTAAAACCATTTACACATGGACTTCTAAGGATTGTTGTGTTGGACTTGAGGTCCTCTGCACATAGAAGCTATTAGATAGAAACACAACAGGAAGTTTCATTTGTAAGTTTTGAAACCAAGATAATGTTCTTCCACATAGAGGGAACACATAAGTATTGGAGAGAGTGAAATCCTTATGTGATGAATACATATGTAAAGAACCTGAATGAGTGATTCGAAGACCATTACCATTTCCAATTACCATTTCATTTGGACCATTGTAAGGATATTGGAGAGAAAGATTGTTAAAATCATTGGTGACATGATGAGAAGCTCCGCTATCAACAAGCCAAGTAGTGACTGATGAATTTGTTGTTGCAACATTACTTTGATGAGGAGGCATAACTGGGAACCTGGAGGATAATGGACTTCTATCGTGGGATGTAGGGATCGATACACTCGGCATTGGGATAGGGCATGTCCTATTTGTCTACACCATTGACATCTTCCTTTGAAAGGTTTTGGTTGATTGTTGTTGTTTGGAGAGTATGTATTGTTACTTGGTTGGTTTTGGGTGTAAGTAGAGCATTGGTTTGAAGATTGGGATTAAGTAGAGGGCAAATAAGCATTGTGATTAGAGGAATAACCATTGTTCTTGCCTTCTTAGAGGACCTGGATTGAGCATTAAACGCAATCATCATGCCACCTGCTTCCTTGCGATTGTGCTTCAGAGAAAGCTCACAATTAATCAACTTTTCATGCAACTCTTCGAAAGAGATGAATGTATCCCTTGCATTGATGGCATGCACCACCGGGAGATAAGGTTCATCCAAACTTCTTGAGGGATTTCCATATGTAAGACGTAAGGCCGAACGTATGTGTTGCATATAGAATGAGATCGCGTCGGTGCCTTTGGTTAGTGTTCGAAGACGTTCTTTGATCTACTAAATATGACCTCTTGAGGGATTGTCATATGTAAGACGTAAGGCCTCCCAGACTTCATGTGATGCGGATGCAGTGACAACAAAGTTTGAAACTTCTGAAGAGAGAGTACCAAGAATGGCTCCATAAACGAGTTTATCTTGTCACGGATACGTTTTGTATTCCGGATTGGTTGTGGAGGAATTTGGTAGTGTTGTAGCCGGAACTTCGATTGTGCCCAAAACATAACCATCAAGGTCATATCCTTCAAGGGTTGCAAGGATTGTTTGTTTCCAATTCAGATATTTTGTTGGTACGAGTTTGATGATGTTCAACAGAACAACTATTGTAAACGGTTTGGTGGGCTCATAAGGGTTTACAAGAGTGGATGCACACTCAGCCATTAATGATGTGTTTGAAGACGATACTCAAACGATGGATCGTGGAAGCTAATACCATATAGAAGCCGAGTTCCAATATTTATCAGATGATCAAATAGAAATATATACACGTAGGTTTAACCAAGATACTAGGACAACTAGAGCCCTAATATCTAACTTTGCAAGCTTGTATGGCGGTAATACGCATGAGATGTAATGAAAATGCGTTTTATGATTCACTTTCTTCGCTAAGCCACCTCAATACCACACCTTCTCAATTTCCGACAAAAAATATGTCGATAGAGGCAAAATAATGCTTGAAGTAAGATTTTGCTCCACAGCACAATATGCAGAACAAAATCCATCAATGTGATAAGCACGCAAGGATGTGAATGAGCAAATCCAAATTCTAATGCTTGAAATTGAAGGTTTTCCACCCCCAAACTAGTCCATCCCATCTCCTAGATGCCCAAAAACTATGTATCAATAATCAACCTAGAAAGAATGACTCTTGTGTAGTAGTATCTGTACATTAAGTCAAGTACAATACTATCAAGGGAAATCATATAAATTGCGGAACAAATAGAAACCAGAAATCACTACCCTAAATGCTGTCAAATACCATTTCCCAGGAGGAAAAACATGATAGTACAAAAAAGGACAAACTACAAACCCTCTCAGAGACCGACTTCAAGTCCTCGCTCAACTCTAGATGGGTAACTAGAGTAGATAGTTCCGATTAACTTTAGTTGGTTCGCTCTGCCTCGACACTGTCACCCATTTTCTCGAAAAACTTTGGAGGATAACTCGACCTGGGTAAAGCACTTTGAAAACAAACTCTACTCACCATACTTGAGGATCTGAGAGTTTATTTGGCATGCTTAACCTTCTGCATTCACAGCTTGAATGGGAGTTGATGTTGCCAGAGGAGCAGCATCTGCCTTGTTGGGAGACTGATCCGAGCCCACATCGGGAAATATTTCAAATCGCAAAGAGGGTGCCATATTATTCACATGAGACCATGTCAAATCCCACAAGCTATCTCCTCCAGATGCACTTTCTTGTCTCAATACTCCACCAGACTTCATCACAAGCAACGTATTTTTAAGGAGCTCGGGCACTAGCTCTTGAAGCTTCTCGCTCCGTCTTCCTTTTAGTTTCACCTTCAAGTAATTTTCCATCCGGGTCAAAACATCAAGCCAGAGTTTGCTAAAAGTAGTTAACTTCGTGACCTCATCAATTGACAGTAGAAACACCTTTGTTAAGAGTTTCATGGATAGCATGAGTGTAGTATCCATGTTCCGATAGTTCTTATGGGATGGTCCGATGGCAATTTCAAGCAATTCATCGAGTAGACTAAAAATAACCGTGTCAAAACACTCTAACCACAGGTTGCATGTAAGATGTATCTCATGCACTACAGTCAAGCACTTCTGCATTGACAGCAAAGCACGATTTCTAACCTCTTCTCTGTTATCCAAACAGGTTCTTCTCAATCCTTGCACAAGTCTCAACCACATCTCACTAATGTCCTGAGACATTCTGCCTGCCTCTTCTTCTGTCATAGCTCCTTTTGTCTCACGTGCCCAGCGCACTAAGCAACTCACAGAACTGCCCATCAGATCAAGTGCATGCACAGACCGCTCCACCTCACCAACACGGGATTCAGCAAATTGTCTAGCAGCATCAACACAAAGAGAGAAATTTGAGGGAAGCAAATAGGCCCCTTCACCCATTACAAATGACAAAGCATCAAACCCTGGTTCAGAAGCCTCTGGATGCCTTGCTGTAATAGCAAGTAGAGATAGAACTATCCGCCACCCCATCTGTGAGCGTATACGAGTGGCATTTGCTTTTATAAGACGGCCAACCTCCTGTGTAATCTGCTCACAGTATGCATCAGCCACACGAGCATCAAGTTTCAGGACCAACTGTAGTGACTTTAGAAGTTCATCCACCAAGTTCTCTTTGTATGGCAGTAACCGTTGGCAAATACTAAGCAGTCCAAATATTGCCTTTTCCACAAGGGAACAAGGCATCACTGTTGACTGAACGATATTAGATATATGCTCATAGACACCCTGCCAGAGAAGTGAAATTCTATCGCGGTTGTTCAATGTGATTCCAATTAGCAAATCAAGACAGAAAACTGCACCTGCTTCATCCTCAGAGGAATCGGTTTCTTTCAGACTCTGCCCTGCAGCCATGATCGCTTGAGAAAGCTGGATCAGAGAATCAGCTTGCAGGAATTTGCTATCAAGAAAGATATTATTTATCTGACACTTCTGGACGATCTCTGAAGTGCATTGCCGAGCAGCAAGTTCTTCCTCTGAAGGTTGCGGAATAGACTCTTCCGAGTCAAATGACAGTAATTGACTAAAGCGGCCTATAAATCCTGAGGACCTTTTGGGTAAAGCAGTAGCTGACGAATTCTTAACAGGCTTGCTATTCGCAGGCTCAGAAGAAATAACCGCATCATCAGTAGTATCATTGGCAACACGTGCAAACAGAAGCCCATACTCATGCAACCGTAAGATGCAATCCAGGATGTTTCTCCAACTGTTGCGGATGCAATCACCATATTTATTTACAATTGTAAAGATTGCTAGCATCGCCATCCTCGCTTTTGAGTCTTCAGAAAACGACAGAAGGAACTCATCAACATGTACAGGATTCAAGAGGGTAGTAAACTTACTAAGTGATATAACTAAATCATCAAGCACAGAATCAATGTGGTAGAAAGCTGCAATTTTGGCAACAGCAAGGAAGCCATCTATACATGTCTGGTAAACATCATCATCTTCTGCATGATCAAAGACAACTGAAATGGCAGCAATGGCTGGGCCTGCAACTATGGCAAACATATCCTTATCGAGATAAGGTCTATTATCTGGCACTATATATGGAGTAGCATCATCAGATTTGTGCATTAGGTAAAACCAACGGCTTGATGTCATATCAGGAAAACCAGCACCCTCTTCTGGAATCATCCGAATCTCATCCTTGCAGATGGAATGATACAAATCTGAAAGGAAATCTCGAGGCAGGTCCTTCCCTCCATTTATACAGCGATTGTTCCTGATAAAATCCTCCTCACTCATCTTCTTTTTCACCTGAGCATTGTGTTGATCTGTATTTAGCATAATTATTGAATAAGATAGCAAGAGGGCAGCATCCTTGTTTGCTAGTATCTCAGGTGATTGCTCATAGTATCTTTCTGAAAATGCTTCCAATACTCTTTGTATCTTTTGTGACTCTCCAGGCAATCTGAAAGTTTCCAAGAATAGCCGCAGTGCAGTATCGAGGCTCATGTCCTGAAAATTAAAAGTCCGAGCAAATTCATGGAGAACTTGAACGCAAAATGGATCATGATTTCCCAGAAAATCCCCAATGAGGTTTTTATCCAACCCGGTAGTATACCTGAAAAAGCAAGCCACGCTTTTAGCATCAAGTTCCTTTGGTAATAAATTTGCTATTTGAAGAAACTCCCATCCCTTCTTTGGACCATGATTAAAGTGATCAGCACCAATCATCAACCGTCTCTTGATATATTTCATCTGGCAAACAAAAGGAACCCAGCACCTAGGATCGCTATAATCCTCACACTTGATCATCCAGAATGGTGTGAACTCTTCAAGAGTGGGAGCATTATCTAAGCCAAGAGGTCCCTCCCCAGTCCTCTCAGCTATTCCCTGAACCAGTGCAACCAAGCCATCCAAAGCAAGGATATGCATTGCAGAGAGTGGGCTGTTCACTGGGAATGCACTCTTGGACAACAAATTAATAAGGTCTTCAAACACATTACTACTACTTATGTCGCAATCAAAATTCGTAAACATTTCCATCATGAAGGTTTTCTGCCTGCAGAAATCAACAAGGGCCTCCATTGCAACCTCTTGCTGCTGGTAGGAAGCCCCACTTCTGCTATGAGCAAGCCTCAATATGACACAGGAAAAGAATACCTCTATCTGTAATTTGAGCTCAGTACGCAAATGATGATACAAGTTGAGAACAATGCTGCAAACCATTGAGAGAATGAGTGGACTCGTAGATACACCAAACTGCATCAGATGGCGGAAAACATCATCTTGTATCAGACTGAGTAGTCTAGGGTGCCTAACAAATGATGATCCTCCCAATTCAATGGCAGAATTGATCAGACCTAAGGCAAATAGGGGTACATCTTCATCAAAAGCTAGCGTATTTGATTTAGAAATCATTCCGACATGCTCTGCCACATTCAGTAAAGAACACAAAAAGTGAAGTATCTCAACCAAACAAGGAACTCCGTAAGGCATTTTCATGAGATGTGAATCATCTGCTTCAGGCTGCCTTTCTTTTCCAGTCACATCCAAATTCTCATCTTCTGGCCTAGTATCCACATCAGCAGAACCACGGGAAGCAAAACTTAGAGAATGGTTGTCACTACTAAATCCAACAGTATCAAATTGTCCAGTTGAATATTTCTTATTATTGAGCTTGACAATCTGCAAAAAAGTAACATTAATTACATAGGATCCATCAATCCACACGTGCTGCAAAACATCAAACGAGAAAAAAAAAATTCAAATACCCATTAATGCAACAGTAATATATAGAGACCCCCATAAGAAGGGCTGAAGAGACACTTTGAAAATTAATATAAGAGCTTCAATAAGTTAATGAAAATTTCACTCAATGCAAATTATAGAAAATAGAACATGTTTCAAATACAAGAAAGAGATACAAAAACTAGGAAGACCTACCAGGAGGGGTTTTATGCCACAAGCAAAACTAATTCAGTAACATCAGATCAATTCTATGCAGTGAAGGGTAATAATAATTATTTCTGTTAGCAGAAATAGATGTTAAGGACAAGAAAGGGTAAAAGTGAAGAGAAAAATGGAATACCTCCTGTGTGATTGGATTTTCTACACTGATCAATTCGTCCGACTTTTCCATTTCAGGAAGACGTGAAAAAACACACCTAACAAGCTCATGCATTGTTTGGCGAGCAATACGCTGCAACAACTCACTTTTTGTTCCCGCTTGCTGAACAACCCGAAAGCAAGTATCCACTATCGTGCAAACATGCAGATTGCTTAGGACGCTGGATGCTTTATTTTTCATGCAAGCTAAAAGAACCTGAAGGATCTTCATGAGTACTACTTCTTCTGATGCTGGATCAGTCACCTCAAATCGACAGCTTGTAACAGCATCGACTATAGAATGAATTGCATCCTTGATACTTACATTGTTTAGATCAAATACATCAAGGGTTAAGATCTTGTATACAGATGACAAAGCAACACCTGTAATTGGAGCTCCAGTTTCATCAGATTGAATTACATCAAGAAATGGCTGCAAGTACAGGATAGGATTAATGTCTTGCCACTGATTCTTCCAACTGAATATTTGCTTTCGCAAAGCCTTCAAAGACTGGATTAATGAATGCTCTAATTGATTATCCCCTGACCCATAACGACCTCCCCATCTGACATTTCTTCTCATGACTGCCAAAACAGTACCAATTTCTGTATTAATGGTACAAGCTAAAGCAGCCATTTTGGATGACATATCAGTTTGTTGCTTGCATCCATCTCCAATTGAGCAAATGCCCGGTTGTGTCTCCACGTGGCCCATATTCACACCTAAATCTTCGTGTTGGAAAATCAGATTATCGAAGATAAGCCAAGAGACATTACTTAATCATTCAGAGGTGCAAGAAAAAGCTCAAAAATTGTTAATAGATTATACATCATCTAGATATACAGGAGTTCACTTCAGAATCAACCTAGAACAAAAAGATATAGAAGAAGTACAGGCCTGAACTTGGAATCAACTTAGAACAGAGAGATTTAGGAGAATTACTACAAAGCATAATTTACTTTTTAAAGTAAGTATGTTAGAGAATTGTTACATGGGACAAGCATGGATATAATATGATCGCATGAAGTAAATGAGCGTCTTTATTTCTAAGCAAATCCATTTTCCAACTAAATCCTTAAAAAGCCTTTACCTCTTTCTCCCTAAACACAAATTTTCTTTATGGTAGCATTATTTGATAAATGGTAACTTCCTACAAAAGTTGGGGCCTCTGTGTGGTCAGTGGTGTTGATAAAGAATCATTTCTAATGAGATGAACAAGTAAGATGGAATACAAGGCTATATCAGTTTATACTCACATTAAATTAACCCAAACTGTCAAGAGCATTGACTATCCAATACTTGACAGTTATATTGTGTATACATGGTTTTCTTTATATCTTTTCTTCCAGAGTGGGGGCGCTTAGGAGAGGTAAGACCATAGAAAGTTGTGTAAATTTGCTATTGTGCTGTGTTCCCACTATCTAGTTAGCACGGGACGATAGAGCTCCAATTGAGAATATTGGACCTTCAATTTGAACTCATATTTCTGTTATAAGGTTTGCTGATTGTTTTTGTGCTTTAGATGATTTGTCTACGATCTACATTTTTAGGGCACCTTATCCTCCTCTGTCCATTCCCATTTAACTATAAAATGTTATCCAATTGAAAAAGCACTTGCATATCCATTACAAACCACTCTGACTAGCAGCTCCTACCTGGCTCTTGATGAAAAATTCAAGTTGGTGACTCTAGTGACCTCTTTCCCATACCCGTGGGTTAACTGGCTAACGTATAAGTTAAGCCAAAATTCAGTAATGACAAAAGAACCAAGTCGGTTCAATTAAGTTGGTTTAACCTCAAGCGTAATTCATTTTTACAGGACAATCATGAGTTGTGTCCTTGAATTAATCTTTACAGCTTTATAGGACGAATGCATAGCTTTGATATGAAATTTGGATGAAACCTGAGAGAAGACTGTCTCTTTTGTTCGCTAAGGCTTGTCAGTTGAAAAATAGCGCAAGAAAGAACTTCCTAAAACCATTTGGAGGGACGAACATCAGATGAGTTGAGCTTCCATTGATCAATTTTTCAGCAGATAAGGAGATCGAAGAAAATAAATATAAATATTAAATGACTAACCTCAAATGATCCGATTGGGCCGAGAATTTCCTCACATAAAATCTAATGAGCCTGGAAGGATCGGTCCATCAATGGTCGAACGGGATAGTTCCAATTCCAAACGGTAAATCAAACCCTGTAATTCAACAAGTAGAGGAAGAGAAATTGCTCAAGTAAATATACGTGATTGCTTGAACACAGGAAACATACTTGGCAAGAATACAATTGAATGAAAAATGGCATTGCATCTGAGGAATTTTATGGAGAGGAGTAAGACGAACAAGTATGAGGTGAACCTTAAAGCAGATCGGGATTGATGGACCGATGGAGAGCTGTAATTCGAAAAAGAGAGCAGATCCCGATTGAGAGAGAGCAAAGGATCTGGGCTACGCTTTGGAGGATTACGAGTTGGGGCTGTGGCTACGCCTACAACTAAAGACACGCACCCCTCTTCGGTTTTTAATTTGTTGTCACACTTGTGAAGAACTCAATATTTTGCCATTGCTTGGACACGCTATTGATATTTGACTGACTAAAAAGACCTCGTTTCCTTGCCATGGAGATACGTGTGCAGACTATGGACTTTAGATTACCACATAGAGTATATACACTACAATAAGTCCCATTGTGTTACCACTTTTGTGAGGATTAAAAAATAGTTGCAGGAATCAAAAGATAATAGTTTAGACAGTTGTGGTGGTGAATCTAGAAATGCGAACCCTAAGCACCGGACCAATCACATAACGCTATATGACACGTCTCTTTGTGCTTGTCTTTTGTTTCTTTTTCGAATGATATCTCCGATGTCATCTACAAGGGATTTCGAGCTTCGTCATAATAGGCTTTTCTAGGCCAGGATGTCTTAACTAGACACAAAGTAAGGTAATATGTAGGTTCATTGACTCAAGTTGAACTTATCCCTTCTCAATACTCGAGAAGCCAGTGGGGATTGGTTGCACATCCAGAAGCCAGTGGAGATGGATGAAGTTAAGACTGCTACTAAGAGCATGGGGGCTTACAAAGCTCCGGGATTGACGGGTTCCATCCTATCTTTTATCAGAAATGCTAGAGCATAGTGGGACGATCAATGTTAAGGGAGGTTTCTCGCTTCTTCACTACTCAAAAGTTGTACGAGGGGAGTAATGACACTCTTATATCTCTTATTGCTAAGGTTGGAAAACCTGAGTTTATAAGTCAATTTAGGCCTATAGCTCTGCAATGTCAATTACAAGATCATCTCTAAGTCCTTGTGCAACGCATGCAAAGTATCATTGGTAAGCTTGTGGGACCCACTCAAGGAAGCTTTATTCCGGATCGCTTCATTCAGGATAATATCGTGCTCATGCAGGAAGTGGTTCACTCGATGAGGAAGAAGAAGGTTGGTAAACAGTGGATGCTTTTAAAGTTAGATTTGGAGAAGGCTTACGATAGGATTAGATGGGATTTTGTTGAGAAAACGATTATTGAGGCGGGTTTTCCCCCAGCTTGGGTTAAGATGATTCAAGAGTGTATTAGCACCCCCAGGATGCAAGTTATTTGGAATGGAGAAGCTATTGAGCAATTCGTGCCGGAAAGAGGTATTCGACAAGGTGTTCCTATCTCCCCCTATCTTTTTGTTCTATGTGTTGAGAGGCTTAACCACCTTATCTTAGAGGCTGTTGAGAAAGGTGAATGAAAACCTATCATTTTATCTCGGGGAGGTCCCCCTCTTTCTCACTTATTTTTTCGTTGATGATATCACTCTATTTGCGGAAGCTTTCACTTCTCAAATGAGAGTTATCATAAAATGCATTTATTTATTTTGTTGAGCTTCAAGGCAGAAGGTGAGTATTTAAGAAGTCGAGAATCTTTGTGTCTCCAAATATTTCAAGGGAGCTTTATAATAGTTTGGAGAGCGTTGGCGGGGTGAAGGTGACTAAAAATCTCGGTAACTACCTTGGTATCCATATGCTTCAAGGTAGAATCAATAGAGCTACCTTCTCATCTCTTTTGGACAAGATTAACCATAAGCTTAATGGTAGGAGAGGTAAGACCCTTAACTTTTCCAGTCGTGTCACTTTAACTAAGGTGGTCCTTACCTCTATTCCTATCTATTCCATGGCTACCTTACCTTTACCTGTAAGTGTTTGTGAAGACATTGATAAGGCATGTCGTAGCTTCATTTGGGGGCATTCCGAAGGTCGTAGAAAAATGCACACGGTTAAATGGAGTGAGTTTTGCCTTCCTGAGGGCAAAAGAGGTGTAGGTATTCGCAGTATGTATTTCACTAGCAAGGCTTTACTTGGCAAGTTGGGGTGGAGATTTATGAAGGAACTCGATAAGTTGTGGGTGAAAGTGCTTAAAAGTAAATATTATCGTAACAATGCCATATATAGCTCAAAGATCTGCATCACAATGTTGGCCAGGAATTGTTTCTGGACTGGAGCAGGTTCTTCAGAAGGGGACATGTTGGACTTTGGGAGATGGCCTTACTATTAGCTTCTAGAACGATATCTGGGTCGATGATATGCCCTTAATCTCCCTGATTCATCAACCATTGGATGCTTCTGAGGTCAGTAAGATTGTTCAGGACTACTGGACTAGTAATTCTGGATAAGATTGGCACTTACTAGGGAGCAAACTAACCATGCAAACCTTGTTGAAATTGGTGTCTTTCACCCCTGAGATCCAAGAAAATCTGCTTGATGTCGGCACCCATGACAATCTTCATAGATATGAATTAGGTTGGGCCCTCACTCAAGATGGTAACTATAAGATCAAGTCAGCTTATAGATTACTTTCTGGAGTTTATGAGTATCATATCAATGAAGGCAACATTTATTCGGTGATCTGGAAACTTCGAATCCAAGAGCGCATCAAGTTATTTGTGTGGAAACTTCTCAAAGGTGGAGTCTTATGCAACTCAGAAAGGAAACAACGGAACCTCAATCATGACGAGTTGTACGTTTGTTGTAACCGATAGCTGGAGACACTCGCCCATCTATTCAGAGATTGTGCTAAACCGAATCGGATGCGGAAAGGTTTGCAAGCGGAGCGCATTTCTGGAGGATTTTTCACCACCCACTTTGCATCTTGGTTGAGAGGTGATTTATGTCTAAAGCCCATTTTCGAAATATATGTTTGTGGGGTGAAATTTTGCAATTGGGTTATGGTGTTCTTGGAAACGGAGAAACGAGAAAACGTTCAACGACACGGATAACGCAGAAGATGCAGACCGGTTTATTCAAGATTGAACCAATGAGTACATTGATGTTTGGAGCAGAAGAATCATGGTGCATGGGAGAGTGTCAAGGCATATAACCAATATTGTTTGGGAGCCCCCCGGAGGGTTACATCAAAGTCAATACGGATGGGTTCAAGAAGAGTGATGGTCATACGGCGGCTGCGGGTGTGGTAAGAAATAGGCCTGGAGAATGGTTGAGTGGTTTCGGTGTCAACCTAGGGTTATGATCCGTCCCCATGACTGAGTTGTGGGGTATGTATCATGGTCTTACGATGGCTTGGGATGGGTTATCGGTCGGTAATCATAGAATGTGATTCCCAACTGATTATCAATCTCCTCAAGAAGAGCATCGTCACTCAGCATCCTCTCGATAGTCTGGTACGTAGGTGCCAAGACTTTTTGAAAAGAGATTGGATTATCCAGTTTTGTCATGCCTACCGCGAGGCGAATAAAGTAGCGGATTTTGTTGCTAGTTTTGCTATAAACCTTCCTATTGGATTGAGTGTATTGAGTGACCCGCCGGAGGGTGTAGTTGATCTTTTACTTTACGATGTAAGGGGTCGGGCTATTCCCATGTGATGATTACTTAGCCCTCTTTTCTATTAATAAAAGCGCGTCTTGTTGCTAGTTTTACTTTACAATGTAGTTGATCTATTACATTTATATATTTATAGTATCAACAATGTAGATAGCTTTGTGTAGGGAGAAGCTTGGACTAACAGGCCGAAATGTTTTCAACCATGTCGGCAAAATAAAATGGTTAAGAAAAAGCTACTATTCATTGCCTAATTAGGGCCGCAAGGTCATTCTAGGTCGTGCCTAGAGCTAGAAGGACTTATACATGATCTTCGACTTTGGTCTAGTTCTTTTGAGAACGAGGAAACATTCCCTGGTATCCGGTGGGATCATCAAGACATATTGAAGTTGTCAACTAACAAGGGATTCTCTGAACAATCATAGTACCGGTGATCATCATTGTTCCCAAAATCGAAGAGAATGCTCGTGTTCATGTAGTCTCTACAAATGTTTCTTTATTGTTGTGATTGTAGTAGGTAGCATCTCGATGGAAACTTTCATGAGGAGCATTTGTAGGTATTGTTTGTAGCGCTGGTGGGGTGTCTTTCACAAGACGAGCTATGGGAGCAACTTGCACTTACTTGAATAGATTTTCATTCCTTAGTGAATATTGCCTATATAGAGTAGCTTGGTACTTGTTATTCTACACAAAATTGAACCACAAATTAGTGTAATGTAATTTATAAGAGATAGAAGTATACCTTGCAATAGTTATTGGATTTGCATGTCATGTAGGTTGTGTAGGGTAGGCCGACGATGAACTTGGAGAAGATGGAAATTCTAAGTATTCAACTCCGGTTTGGTTCATGAAAGAGCGCATCCCATGTAACCTGAAATTCGGATCTCTTTCTTCTCAAACCCATTGGTGGGTTTGTGTAATTGGAGCGGCTTTTTGGGATAGACTGGTTTAGATAAGGGGTATCATGTTTAGACATGTATGGGTTAGGGTTTAACAACTTGTGGATGGAAAATACAATCTAAATTGATCTAATTTCATCCATTAAATCCGGCCCATCCTCTCATGTGATCTTGCATGGGAAAGAAATCCCCTATGTACACATCCTTCTACTTGCATGTGTGGATCTATCTTGCTTGATCCGGTTCCTCCTTCTATGCAAGTCCTTCATTCTTGTCTTAGCAATCCATGGTCATTTGCACTCTCCTTCTCTTCTTTCTTCTCCTTAACTATAACTTCCTTCCTTTGCTTCTAGATAAGCTTAAGTCTTGAGATGCTCCCATATCCTCTACATTCATAAGGATAAAGATCTCATCAACATCATAGATTATCCATGTAGTTGATGTCTTTCATTTGTCCTTCCTATTAGTGGTTAAAATCATTCATATTAATATTCATATTCATATAGTATAGTTTTACATTCATATAGTGTAGAAACCATTCATATTGCATATTATGGTGTCTACTTCGGTTTGTTTTGTGTTTCAGCCGTTCATAGCCATTTATGGAACATAATCTTATACAAATATCTAAGCACGAGGATTTAATCTTCCATGGAGTCGTAAAGTGCATCGAAACATCAACATTGACTGAACTTACTATAAACATTATATAAGGACCTTTTTAGGTCAGATTAGAGAGTCCCGTCTTGTTGTAACCCTAAATTAGATTTAAATTTTAATTTCCACCGCCGTTTTACTTTCAAGGTCCACCTCGTTGTGCTCAAACAAAACATTGTAGTTGTATGCAAGTTTCATTCTTGTTCTATTGTTTTGCTTTTCGTTCTATGTATAGCTGAGTTTCTTATGATCTAAGGATCGATTGAATCTTATGATAGATTAATTTATGATTTTTTATATGAATTGTTGAATTGAGATTTGTAGGAATTTGCTTCTTTTTAAGTGTTTCATTCTTATCCTTTATTTATCTTTGAAAGAAGTGGTGTTTGTTTGGGGAATTTAAATAAAGTTAGTTTTATGCAAGAGTGTGCTGATTTTACTGAAACTGATTGAGAAGAACTTGGTTTGAGGGATGATATATACCTTTTACTTTCAGGAGTCCTAACTATCATAGATGTTATGATCTTTCTATCTTTTCTAGCTTTTTTGCGAGAGCAGGGTTTTTCTTGTTTTCTATACGCTTAAAGGGTATTTCTTATGTTTGTTGCAACTGCAAGAGTGTCTTCAAGATGGTTAAACACGGTATTGTTTGTATGTGAAAAAGGCTATCTTTGTTATTTACGTGCATATTCGCATGATCAATCTTCATAATACTCATACACAAGGTTTTATCTTGTTTCATTATAGTGAGAAACTTGCTTTCTTAGACCGTTTCCCTCTTATTCCTATATCATACTTTGTTGCTTTCCTTTGTCCCTTTGATAAACTACAAAACTTCAAAACGTATACTTTATTCCCTACTCTTTCTCTTTCTCTTTTTACTTAGAATAATTGATTGTTAGTTTCATTGAAATAAGACGTTTTTTCCGTGAATTGGACACTCGGTATACTACAACGAAACCCGTCATACTTGCGGGGTGGCTCGCAGGCTATCAAGTTTTTGGCGTCGTTGCTAGTGACTGCATATACTTTTGGTTTTGATAACCATTTATTATAGGTATCTTGTTACTTTTGATCTCTACTTTCTTTATACCCTTGTCTCATAGGTTGAGACCTTCACTAGTACAAAAATGCACATTTAACACAGCTCCGTGTGCATTATTTAACACGATTATGAACCGTAGTAAAACTGCCTATGGTAAACGTGTTTACCACGGTTGGGTCCGAACCGTGTTAAACGTGTTTACGACGGTTCGCGCCGGACTGTGCTAAACGTGTTTACCACGCTTCGTGTCCAACCGTGTTAAACACGTTTACCACAGGCAGTTTTACCACAGTTCCCTCCCAACCGTGTTAAAAGTGTCGTGTTAACGTGTTTACCGGTTTTCTTCAAACCGTGTTAATTGTGTTTACCACGGTTCTCTACGAACCGTGATTAACGTGTTTAACACGGTGCTATGAAACCATGTTAATAATATTGAATCGTGGTAATAATATTGAACCGTGGTAAATTAGTAGCACGTGTTAAATGTGAATTTGACCATAAAAATGTGTTTATCACGGTTTCAGCTACAACCGAAGTAATATTTTATATATTTTTTTTGATTATGCTATATTTACTATTTTGCGCATATATACCGTACACCTCTAGTAATCCAACACAATGAACAAGCTAAACTGAGGGGCTAACCGACAAATAATACTCAAAGACAATCATCAACAATACCATGATGATCGATCAACCAAATATAACCATGTCAATTGACAACAATAATCATTTCGATCATCTCAAAATATTGATCACTAAAAATCCATAAGTATTTCATAAGATACCTAGTTACTCCAATATCCGTTCTTTCAACTTAATGAAACCAATGCAACTAGTGTACACGTATGAATTGTTGCACATAAACCCACTGATCTCGAAGCTCGTTGATTTGCTTTTGTGAATACGACACCGACTTAGCTGACTCCGAAAACCACTATCAATTAAGAGGAAATGATTTAGTGAGAAATCATGTCATATATACATGACAACACAAGAAAAGTGAATATAGTTGATGCAAACCATAAGAATGGTGAACTTCACTAATAATAAATCGATTTTGACAAATGACGATTTTGACAAATTAATAATTGTAAATATTTAGAGAAGTAACTACAAATATACTCATACCTTCTCAGGAACTTGATCTTGTCTTCGTGTAATAATCTATTGAATAAACCGAAGGACATAATAACCACAATTTGCATTTTTCTAGTGAGGGCACTACAAAATAATTTAACATTAATGTATTCACCGAGAAGTCAACTTTTGCTAACAAAGTCAACTAACCTACTCTAGAATCACTACTTTTACCCACCTTGAGCCTGAAAACTGCTCTTATTCTGCCTATCTCTGATAATCTTCATAGTAGTAGAAAAAGGGTCAAGCCTATCTTCAACATTCTGGCCAGCCTCCTCGGCCGCATCTTCTCCCTCAACATCAGAATCTACACCACGCTCTACCTGCTCCTCACTGATTCGGGCAAATCTGGAAGCATTATGCTTAGCAATTTCCTTAAGTTGTTTCATTCTTTGTGCTACCATCATATAAGGTGCCTGATTGTTAACTTCCGGCAGTTGGTCTCCCCCTACAATAACATCTGACCCACCATCTGAAACCAAATCGGGTTGCACCTCGACATTGAAATCTATATCACCTACACCAAGCTTCAACTCGATTAACAGATCCGTCTAGGTTGGGTGTCTGATCACAATCAATCATTATTCCCTTGCCCTTCTCTTCTCTAAAAAACTCCTTCACACCCGTCACTGCATCCCTTCCATCGTAAACATGATCTTTATTAGTAATTTGATGACCATCGTCATCACTTTCAATTATCAGAACTTCATCTCCCTTAGCATTGATTATTCCCTCTAAAACCCTCTTTTCAATTCTTGCACCCGAGCGCAAACTCAAACTGAGATTTTCGTTTCCAAGTTCGCCTACCTGGGAACCAGGGAAATCACCAACTTTCCTCTTCTTTCTATCCTTGTTGTTCTCCTCCAAATCAGACTCGGAATTAGAATCCGAAAGGAAAACAACCCCATCACTAAAACCCTTATCAGTAGCATCACCAACCACAAATTCAGAAAAAACCATGTCAATTGGAGACTTACCAGTAGTGGGGCGAGGCTTGAGTCGACCCAGATGAAGGAGGAGGCATATTAGTGTCTACGCAGCCTGAATCGCCCTTGGTAGCGAGGCGCAGGCTTCGTCTCCGTCAAACCAAATTAGAAGACTCGCGGGTGGGATTAGGGGTTACGGGTTTGACGGTTACAGAAGTGAGGGAGCGTTTATTAATGAGGGCTTTTCTGGGCGTGGATTTAGGCGTTAGAGATTTTGGGGGGTCTGGCTCTAGTGAATTTGAGATTCAACTTCATGGTGTTGTAGTTGAATGAATCTGAACCCTTCATTTTAATTAAAGGTTCAGAATAACCTGAATTATTAGGATATAACAAAAAAGATATATCTCTTCAATTAGATGTGATACTAAAATATTTAATTCTAAATTTACTTCACCTACCACCCCATTTCTTTTCAAACCACCGTTTACATTTCATTAATCCATGAACAATTTTTATTACTCTTTAGTAAATCTGTGTAATCCTGCATCCATTACAGATAGCTACAAACATTTACAGACCTACTCCTATAAATAATATCCCTGAACGTCCAGGCTATTTGGCGCATGCCAAATTACTAAATCATGCCCATTTGTCCGTGACGGACAAATGGGCGTGATTTAGTAATTTCATTCCATTTGTCCGTCACGGACAAATGGACGTTGTCCGTCACGGACAAGAGACATTTGTCCGTGACGGACAAGTGACATGTATAAAATGAAAATTGTGTTTGGATTAAAGTTATAAAATTTGGTTTGTTTGAAAGAAATTTAATATCCTTTTGATTGTCTTTTGTTAACAGAAAGTTTAAATGTTTTCAATAACGTCATTTTGATTTGATCGTGTTTATGTTTGAATTTCTTAAAAATGTAACATTGATCTTGAAACTTTGATTCCTTTGTAATTGTTATATTTGTAAGTAAGTTTGGTTTCTTTATTGAAATAAAATGTTAATCCTTTGAATAAAATATCTTTGATTTGATCTTCTTTTGTAAAAGGAAGTTTAAGTCCTTTCAATAACATTACCTTCATTGGATCGTAGATATGTATGATATGAAGTTACGTTTATTTCTTGAAACTTTATTTGTTTGTTACGAAATCTATAAATTTTGAACAAAAGAAACGTTTATTGATAGGAAGTTACGTAATTTTGGATTGACAGGAATTTATAATCCTGGCAATAGCGTTAAGTTGATATTTTTATCTCATTATGTTCTTTACAACTCGTTATGTTCATTCAAAAATCTTACTAAATTAAAATTTAACGAAAATGTTACTACAGGTAATTAAACTCATTAATTTAATGAAGTTGTACACATTATTGGTTGATCTAAAAGATACAAATATATGTTGTAAATACCAAGGGTTGAAGGAATGTTCTGTCCGTAACAGACAGAATGTGTTTGTCCGTGACGGACAAACACATTTTGCCCTATTAAGGACAGCCACGCTCTTTTCTTTCCCTTTCTTCCTCTTCCTCTTCCTTTCTTCGCCGCGACGAACACCTACGACGATCTCGCTCGATCTTCGGCTGCAATCTCTCTCAATCTCTCTCCACATTTCTCGTATTCTCTACTGCTATATAAGGTAAGAACATAACTTTCTCGTTTTAGTTTCGTTTAAATTTGTTTGTTTTAGTTAGGTTTAGGTTTAGGGTTTAATTTATTCGATTTGGGTTGTTTTAGAGAGGTTTAGGGGCTTATATGTTACTAAAATCAATGAATATGAGTTAGGGTTGAAGTTAATTAGTTGTTTTAGAGAGGTTGATTGAGCAGATCGCGAACGCCATTGTTGGCGTTCGCGATCTGCTGAACGAAGAAGACGCTTGTCCGTTGACGGACAAGCGTCTTCTATCCGTGACGGACAAGAAGAAGTTGTCCGTCACGGACAACTTACTTGTCCGCTACGGACAAAGTAAGTTGTCCGCTACGGACAACAACCTTGTCCGTAGACAAGTTAGTTGTCCGCTACGGACAACTTACTTTGTCCGTCGACGGACAAGTTAGTTGTCCGCTACGGACAACTTACCTTTTTTTTTTTAAATTTCATTTTCCCCCTTTTTTTCTTTTCCTTTTTATTAACATTTGTTGTTTTTGTTTGCAGATGGAAAGGAACCCAAACAAGGACTCCAAGAGGTTCAGTGGATTGGGATACTTTAGGAAAGTATTCCACAGTGGCATGCGTTCTTTGAGGGGACAGCGGGATGTCCACTCTAGACACGAGGCACGAGAGCCAGTTCCTTACTCTGGAGGTGAGGAGCAGTTCCCGACACAGGAGTCGGGAGTCACGCGGCGTAGTACATCTGGTATTGCGCGTGACATTGCTCCACTGAGCCCTCCTCACTATGCTTTTAGCGGAGCCAGACATAGCTCCTATACTAGAGGTGGTGCTTCGTTTGGTGCCGGATATTATTCTCAGATCGAGGATCTGAGTGCTCCTTACCAGCAGGAGCAGCAGTTTGCTCCTTCTTCTTCCCGACAGGAGCAGCAGGATGCTCCTTCTTCTTCCCAGCGGGAGCAGGAGTATGCTCCTTCTTCTTCACAGCAGCAGCCTGCAGCTGAGAGGAGACGCCGAGGGAGGAGGCCACCTTCGCCAGCTCCTGTGGAGGAGGTACTTGAGGAGGTACTTCCTCGTGCTCTGGGCGATCGTCCTAGACCAGTACCTCCTACTCGGCAGGCCTTTCAGCCCGATCTTCGAGGTCCTTGTGGAGGGGGACCTCGTATACCAGAGATACTCAGGAGTTTCCAGGCTCACACCGCTCTCCACGTCTGGCATGGCATGATGAGTACGCAATAAATATGTTTAATAAATGCATCTTTAATGTTATAATATTTTTAGTTATATATTAAATTTCTTTTTCTATGTAGGATCGTGATACGCTTCACTATCATACCAGAGCCAGCCAGCTGGACGCCTGACCACTGGATGAGGAGGCTTGGTCGGGTTTAGCGCACGCCAGTGGACTGACCCATCTGCAGGGTCTTATGTACAGGCATCTGAATGTGCGTCTACTGGACGCTTTTATCGAGAGATGGCAGCCCGAGGTGAACCAGCTGCACATGCCTTGGGGTGAGATGACCATTGCTCTTCATGATGTCCAGCTCATCCTAGGCATTCCCATATCCGGTACGGCGGTTACTCAGGTGATCGCCAGAGTTGATTCTGCCATCCGAGTGCAGGAGTTTTTTGATTTTACCGATGAGCAGATGACTGCCGGAGATGTACGTCGTCGAGGGCTGTCACATTCCTTTTTACTGGATCAGTGTGACGGATATTCACATCTGTATCCGACGACTGCAGCGTCCGGATGGTTGTTGTACCTGCTGGGATCGACGCTGTTCACCGACAAATCACAACACAAGATTTCTCCAAATTTACTGATATTGGTGGAGGATCTTGATCAGGTGATCACTACATCCTGGGGTACGGCGACACTCGCCTACCTCTATAGGCGTATGGGCAAGGCCACTAGGGTCGACTGTCGCCAGATGTGCGGTTGTCTCACGCTGCTGCAGGTAAAATATATTCTCTATACTCATATTATTATTCTCGTAACTTAATTTGTATTGTTTGTCTAATTTTTATTTCTTTTTTGTTAAAGGCATGGATCTACCTTTATTTTCCATGCTTTGCACCGGAGGTTGTCGAGGGCTGGGAGCATGGGATGCCTTGGGCGGCGAGATTCGAGATCAGGCTTGTCAGGAGGGACACCCGTGATTATAGACGGATGCTTGACGAGATGACTGTTGATCAGGCAAGTCCACTACATTTGAATAGTTGTAATCTTTTTGTCAACTAACGTGTTTATTTTCTAACAATGTTGTCTGTTTTTTAAACAGGTGAACTGGCAGCCATACGGCCAGTTGGACTTCACTGATAGAGAGTTACAGCGTTCGTTGTTTCACGGGCTGTTGACTTTCATGGACATATCAGAGCCCTACGATCCATACAGGAACATGAGGGTTTTTGGATACGTTCAGACTATTCCGCCTCCGCTAATACAGCCTGATTATGCCATTAGGGTCGAGGATCCCAGGAGCTACAGAGTTGGCTATCCTCGAGGTAGTTGGGCGTGGGATAGATGGGAGCACCATCACGCCACGGTTGAGGAGATGGCTGCACGTTACGGCCCTAGATATACCACCACCGACGATTATATGGCGTGGTATACAGACCGATCGCACCGGTTTATACGCCCAGGTGCTCAGCAGATGCATTCTCCTCCACCTCCTCCTCCACCTCCACCTCCACCTTCGACCTTTGACGGCCAGTTGGACCCTTACGATTACGCTACACGATTTAGGGAGTATATTGGTGATCCTTCTATCCCTACTTCCCTGCATCAGGACTTACGCAGTTATGTAGATTATTTTCCTGATCTCCGAAATTATTCTTACGATCATAGACAGGGTAGCGGTACTCGTCATGACGATGACGAGTAGACTTGTGTATGCACTTTTTTTGGGTTTGTATTGTGTGTTTAAACTTTTGAATCTTATGTCTACATTTTTGTGTATAATTAAACTTGTTTCGTTGTATGTTTAAACTTCGTACTTAACTTTTTGCGTTATATTTAACTAAATATAAACGATAACTATATAAGCAAACTTAACCTTAACATAATATAAATGACTAAACCTTAAGAAAATATGTCTGATCGTAAAATTAAAATTAACAAGTTAAACTAAACAAGATCAACCAACTGTGCCAAGATATATCCGTGTTATTCGTTCATGTTCTAAATGTAACTCCTTCCAGCGAGTGAGGCGATGAGCTAATCTGACTTCAATACCATCAACCGTGTCGTTACGAAAGTGCGCTCAAGTTTTAAGCATCTCTGGTAAAGGACAATTCTCTTCAAGTGTTAGCTAAAACAAATAGAAAAATAAAACATTAGTACATATATGTTGTGAAGAACAAAACCGAAAATGATAAATGAAAAGATCTTAAAGGACATACCCTGATGTAATGATACTGGTTGGGAACTATTGATATATGGATCTCTGGAAACTCTAAGTTCGAAGTAATTCCTTCTTCTCGACGATATAGTGGAACATATGTGTAGTCACACCCACCGTACGCTACAACAATACACTGCAATGCAGTGGCAGCTAAACACCCCATGTCCGTCACATTAAACCAATATTCTGGTGGTGCAAAACCGTCTCCATTCCATCCAAGTGCTTTAATCGTCTGATCGATGTTACGTTGATGACAAAAACCCTCATACAACTCGCGATGAGAAAGGAGCTCTGCTAACATCAGTCGCCTAATCATCCGCCATCCTTCGTATGTATCTGTGTCGTAGATTGCATGATGTAGTGCTCTGAAACCACAGTTTCCATCCCCTCTAACATTATTCCAACTGATTACATACTTTTTCATCCAAATGCGAATCGCCCCAGGCCACTCTACTAAAATATCAGGGTTATGCGTGGATATACTTCTCTTTAAAGGTGTTTTGGGTGGTAAATCGGTATTAGGAGATGAACTTGATACTGGAATAGGAGATGGACTTGATACTGGAATAGGGTTCTTTGGGGGTCGACCTCTACCTGCTAACTCCCAATCGGATGGCAATCTTTTGTTTGGACTGTCCTTCGGTCTTCCTTTAGTCACAACCCTAGCAGGTTCCCGCAAACTGGTCCTCTCCGGAAAAGCAGTTTCTATAGCTTTATTTACAACATCCAACTGTCGAGTAGGGCTCAGGTTTGGAAAATCTTTCTCGCAGAATTCCGTCATTAAATTTCTTGCAACTCGACGCACGTCTCGTCCTTTTTCTGAGTCCGGAACCACGTCATCGATATCTAACTTTTTCCAGAATTCATGCACATCTGTAAGAGGGATAGACATTTCTTTCTTCATATAACCCCAAATAAAGTGCATACACGGCAGACCATGAGTCGTCGGAAATGAACATGTGCACGGATCATCGGGCTTGTTAGCACGAGCTTTATTGTACTCATCGATAATAAGTAAAAAAAGCTTTGAGGGAGATGTTGTGGTGCAACGACTGAAATTGTTTAACACAAGAAGTCCATGTGATCTTTTTTGAAATGCTCTCGTTTAACGAACCGAGGATCTTATCCAACTGAATCCTCATCAAAGAGTGATAGAACCTGAAAATTGTATCCAACTTCGCAGAACTTGTTTTCATGAATTGTTTCAGAACAGAGTGTGCAGTTTCTGCCCTGTTGAGAAATAAAAGAGTTAACGTCAAATCGGGTAAATAAAATTTTAAATTGCTTTGAAATACGTACCTATTCGTCGTGTTACTTTTGAAGTTCAAAAATTGATCCGTCCACGCGGAAACAATTCGTCTTTTGTAAGGATCTAGCCATTGCGTCCTCACATATTGCAGAAGATGTCCTCTCCTCTTCCACTTGTTTTCAAGTTCATTTAACCGTCTCTCGTAAGACTCTTCCGTTTTGGATGTAAATAAACCCGAATAACTATTGGCAAATATTCGAGCGAGTTCTTTATTCATGTGATTATTCCTAGCCCTTCCTTCAATGTTTTTGAATATGTGACGGCGACATAAAAGAAACTGGGTTTCTGGAAAAATACGATCAAGTGCGTTCATAAGAGCCTTCTCTCGATCCGTCACAATTGTAGTTGGTGTCCTCTCGACGCGCCTACAAAGCTTTGCAAGTTGTTCAATCGCCCAGACATAATTCTCTTCCTTCTCCGTGGATAGAAAAGCACCGGCAACGTTAAAGTTCAGCCATGTCGATGTAAACCCAATAATTTCAAAAAATGGCATCTTGTAGCTGTAAAAAAAATAATATCAAAGCGTTAATTTTAAATACATAAAAAAAGGACATCTAACGGAAAAGTAAATAACTTTGAAAGCTTACATGTTGGTGTTGTATGTTGAGTCCATTACTAATACGTAAGGGAATGCTTTAAGGAGGGCAACTGATTCCGGATGTGCGAAAAAAATGTCGGTAACTTCACCGTTCTTGTTTCCCCTATGCTCACAGAAATAGCCCTCTTTACGACATTCGAAAAAGAATTGTTGAGCGACTGTCCTTTGATCCAAACCTTCTTTACGTAATTTTTGCCTCTAGTTGTAGATTTGTCTCATCCTGGTGTTGTTATCTTTATCAATGCTCAAAGCACTCGCAATTTGGGCAGGGGTGCAATTACTGGTCCACATGTTCTTTACTAACTTCTTCTCATCCTCGTTCATCCTTCCCGCTAATGCATGACCCTTTAAATTTCTTCCAAGCTTGTGGTTGTGTACACCACACTGCACGTGAACTTTCCATAAACCTTGGTAAGTCTCAAAAACCTGAATCATGAATTCACACCCGCTTTTCTTCGTCGATGAATTCTTTCTCTGAGCTGGCTGCACCTTTTTTGGGTTGTATGCTCCATATTTCTCGCACTACAGCCATGTCTTTCCCAAACTACCGAGGACGGACTTCTTTACCTGACAAACAGAAAAAACCATTTTATTTTCCTGTCCCACTTTTCGAACCCATCCTATTACCTCCTCTCGACTATTGAAGTTTATGTCGGTTGTGAACAGGCTAGAGTAATCATTATTCGTCGCTTCTGAGGCGGATGCATTTACGCCATCTGTAGATCCTTCATCAATGCTAAGATTATCAACGTCCGCATCTATCTCCTCCAAACCCTAAAAAAAAAATTTGGTCAATCTGTTCTATGACTGTCCGTTACGGACAATCACCATCTGTCCGTAACAGACAGTCACCATCTGTCTGTTACGGACAAATGGTGACTGTCCGTTACGGACAGATGGTGATTGTCCGTAACGGACAGTCATAGAACAGCCGTAACGGACAAAATATACGTACTAATCAAATTCAATTTACTCGATCAATGGTTAAATATCTAAGTTCAAACACGATTAATGATTTCAACTTTAATGATCAAAATAAACAAAACTTACCTCAACATTATCTTCGTCTTCGTTCTCAAAACTCAAAGATCTTTCTTCATCATCAATATCATAATCTTCCTCGTATGACATTTTAAGTTGCTTTTTTAATAAGAATAGACTTTGTGAATAGATGGCTAAATGAGGGTTGGAGGGGATTGACTACGGTTTTTATAGGATGAAAAATATTGATTTAGGGTTGTTAAATTATGGAAAAAAAAGATATTATTTATCCAAAATTAAGATTTATGGAAATAAAGATATTATTTATTTAACCGGAAATAAGATTTATGTTTGTTAAATTATGGAAATAAAGATATTATTTATCCAAAGATAAGATTTATGGTTTTTAATTTATGTAAATAAATATATTATTTATCTATCCGTAAATAAGATTTATGCTTGTTAAAATAAAGATATTATTTATCCAAAAATAAAATAAAATAAAGATTTATCCAAAGATATAATTTATGTAAATAAATATATTATCTATCCTTAAATAAGATTTATCTATCCGTAAATAAGATTTATCCAAAGATATAATTTATGTAAATAAATATATTATCTATCCGTAAATAAGATTTATCCAAAGATAATTTTTTTTATTTAATTTAAAATAAAATAAAGATATTATTTATCCAAAAATAAAATAAAATAAAATAAAGATATTATAAAGCTTGTCCGTCAAGGACAAAGTACGTTTGTCCGTCACGGACAACCTCTATTAAATTACTAATAATGCACGTTTGTCCGTGACGGACAAACGTGCATTATTAGTAATTTAAGTATGCGCTAAATAACAGCGGCCTGTATATGCCAATTCTATATTTTTTGCATTTCAAATCTTGATTTTGGGTTTCAATCCCAGTAAATGTTGTATTGTTAGGAAAAGTTGTATTATTCACTTTTAGTTCATTGTTGTGTTTAGTACTTGTTTTAATTTAGTCTAAAGACTTTACACAAAAACATATATTTTTCAGCTATTTAATTTACAAAGAGTAAATCAATGGTTATCTTGTGCGTTAACGAGCAACAAAGGGGATAAACTTGGGTTCTTCTCCTCATAAGAAATATCTAGTTTTGATTCAGGATTTAGGGTATAAACCCACTCCTACACCCATGCTGACATGATCATCTACTAGTAGCTAACAATTACAGAATTTAGCACTATTGTATTGGATTGATCATAATATATTCGAATTCATTTTTTTGCTTTTTACATGTCTAAAAACTATAGCTCAAATGGAAGAGTAATGTGTTTGTGCACAAACATATGGGTTCGAGTGTCATATAAGCTAATTCGTCAATATATCTTCTTGACTTTTCAAGAAGTGTTTAATTATTGGCTAAGAATGATTTGGTTCCTATGTTCTTGCTTATGAAGATGGTATTATTTGTTATAGTTCCTTGTAATCAAAACCATTGTAAAATTTGTGTTTTTTAGTAGTGATGAATATCACACTAAAACTTGAAGTACATTCAAGAGATTAACAGACATTTGGGAAGAACGGTGTAATTGGAACTTGAGAGGAAGGCGACAGTCGACATAGAATAATAAGCAATAACCGAGTGAAAGATTCTGGAAATATTATAAATTGGAAACTTTTTTTTCTCTTTAAAAAAATTCCTTTTTATATCTTAATAATTTAGGTTAATTTGGACCCTTAATTAAGATGAAGGGCTTAGATCCATTCAACTACACCCTGAAGTTGAATCTTAAATTCAACGGAGCCAAACCCCTTATATATAGCCATTGAGGGTTTTTTGTTTCTCCAAAATTTAGCTACCAACAATTCTCGTAATAGTGTAATACCCGCAGTTTATGCGGATTTTTAAATAAGTAGATGATAACTTTACATTTATTTGATTAATGTGTATTTATTACTTTGTAAAATAATAATTTGTTAGCTTCGATAAAAATAACAGATAACTAATTCATTAAGAGTTAAAATAAAATTTCGCGCTAGATCTAATTTTTAGGTCAAGTAGAAGATATATATGCATACGGAATATCTTATCTTTTAACACGGTTGATCGGTGTTTTTTAACATGGGTTTGATGAAAAATGTTTTTAATTCCCGGCAAATCTCGCGCTTTCTAAAAAATTTCCAAATTATTTTTTAAATAATATTTAACACGGTTAATTGAAAGACGTTATAAATTGTGTTCATACGCTTATTTAACACCGTTTAGAGGGTAACCATTATAAATTGTAAACATTTTTACTACGGTTTCGAAGAGAACCGTGATAAATGATACACAAGTTTAACACGGTTACAAGTAACCGTTATATTATAACAAAAGTTTTAACACGGTTCGCAAGGTAACCGTGTTAAAATGGGTGATTCTATAAATTTACCACGGTTATTCGGTGAGCCGAGGTAAATTATAAGTATATTTAACACGGTTTTTTGGACAACCGTGGTAAAAATGTTGAATTTGCATATTACCACGCAAAAATACGGAACCGTGTTAAATGTACTGTAACCAATGTGCTTTTTTGTACTAGTGCTTGAAAGACATTGAAGATGGAATACTACTAACCTTCTCTTTATGTTCCTTCTCCTTAACCCACTCACTCATTATCCCAAGAGAAAGAACCAAGGAGGCAGGCCTCCAAATTTTACGACTGCAAATTATTACCTAATAGTCCAGTGTCAACTTTGTAGGGGAATGGCACGTCAATTTCTAGAATATCCCAACTTTTAAATCAATGAGTGGAATCTGAAGAAGTGGAACGAGTGAATTATACAGGGTATCATAATCAATACAACAAGCTTAAGAATGATCCCTAATCTTCATCATGCAATCTTAGATGGAGGAAGCATCTGAAGTTATGTTAAGCTATTGAGAATCCTGTCCCTTTCTGAATTCATGAGTTTGAAGACTGATGAGATAATCTCATACATAAAGAAGACTTCCCTCCACAAGAACCTCCCCCATCAATAAAGACTTCTATAGAACTAATGCAAGAGAAGATGATGCAAACGCATGAAACCATGACATATGTTTAGGTATCCTTAACGAAAGAGCACAAAAGGTTGTAACAATGAGTAGAAGATCTCCATGTAAGTGGTCTATGAAGAGTTGAAGCTATCACCTTGAGGTGTAGTAAGAAGATCTCCATGTAAGTGGACGAGCCAGACGTAGGGCCCGAAGAGGCTGAAGTTCCTGATAACCCTTGTCACTATTGAAGATATCGATAGGGAAGTTCATTCTATTCTTTCTGGCGATAATATTTAGATTTCTTAGCTGGTGTTAGAACCGGTAGTATCTAATGTTCCTTTACAAGTTTTGTGTTTATTAATGTGCATGGACCTATTGAGACTTACAAGGATGAAATCAAGATGAAATTTGAGGTCTAAGCAAACATTTTTGGAGAAATTAAGGCTTAAGGATAATTGATTCTTTTGCCGGAACTAAGTGAAGAAAGTCATAGCTTGAAACAGGCACGACACGGGGATGTATGAGACGTGTCCACATGGGCAACCACACGACTAGTTTGTCTATATTGTGACTATGCTAGATGAAATTCAAAAATTACTGAATTAATTCCAAAATTAAATAAAAATATCGTGGCTCCACACAAGGTCCACACGGGTTGACACAAGGATGAAACAACCAGTCATAGTTATGCCTAACGGTGATCCAAATCTAGATTTGTGATACCAAGTAGAAGACTAGGTGACACGGGCAGCCGCACGGGAACCCTACCTGTCTTATGGCCGTGTGATGACCTTACTAGTGCACCTATATTGAGTCTTGACCCCGAAATCATGCAATCTTCTTCTGGTTTGTCCCTTTTTCCTACTTCTCCCAACCTTTCTACACTCTTCTCCTACTCCAGGATATGTGTCTACTGATCCATATCCTTCTATCCCGGTGAAAGTTGGTACATATCTTCCTATTCCTAAATCTCCAAATCTTAAGAGCTTACTAACACATCCTAAAGAGGAATGTGAGTTTGTTGTGCAACAATTGATTGATACATCTTCTCCCTTGAAGTTGCTTGATAAGTATGGGGTGTGCCTTGAGATTGCTAAATCATTTCTCCCCGTTGATTAAGGAGAATGTACACATCTTTTCATCATATGTGGAACATCCACCTTGAGTTGAATTAGGTTAAGCTAATGATCATAAATAAGCGCTACATCGGAGGCAACCCATGAGTTTGATTGTTATTTCCCTTTTCTTGTCCCCCTTTTGTTTTTCCCTTTCTTAGATAAATTCTTATGTTGGGTTTTTATTTTATATAGGTGTGAAATAAAGATCCATGGATATTGCTACATGACGTCCACTCCTCCCACCCTTCTTCTCATCATTTCTTTCTTCCATCTGATTGCATTGCATCACTTTGTGAGTAATCTTTCTCTTTGCTTTGAATTATTTCACATTGTAACAATGTATATGCTATACTCACATTCGCATATCATGTTTTCCTTTCTTTATTACACATTTAGGATTATGTCTTTTTATTTTTCTTGAGTCTTTTCTTGCATTTGCGTATGCATAAAAAATCAAAAATATCGCATGTTTGTGGTGAGGAGTAGGATGATAGCATGCTTACCTTTAGAAACTGAGATATGTTATGCTTTCTTCACTTGACTTGCCAACGATGCTTGGATTACTTCATCTTGTTATTGTTTATGCTCATGAGTTTTTGGATGATTTATGATGATTAGCTTAATCAAACATGCCTTGTGAGAGCTCTAGCCTATGAACATGCATTTTCATGTGCCATTTCTCTCTTATTCTTGTGTGATCTCTAGCATGCTTAGTTTCTTCTAGAATTTATGATTGTCTCTCTTTCAAGACTACATGTTCATTTGATTTTATATGTTTGATATAAAAATGATTGAGATCCTCTTTGATAAAT
This sequence comes from Fagopyrum homotropicum, assembly GCA_033239125.1. NCBI lineage: Eukaryota > Viridiplantae > Streptophyta > Magnoliopsida > Caryophyllales > Polygonaceae > Fagopyrum > Fagopyrum homotropicum. The sequence goes on along the minus strand of BSWB01000007.1, from coordinate 94,421,178 downwards.
CTATGTAACCTTTCCTATTCTTATCTATTTCTCCCTTTTATTAGTCACTTCTTACCTCATTTAAACTTATCTAGCATTGTGATGGAAGAGAAGAATTGTAAGATCCTAGTTTTTGACCTTCACCGCCCCAGCGGCCTTGAGGTCTGTCACAGCCCCCGCGGTGACAATGGACCGCCCCTATGGATGAGGCGATCCGCCCCTGCGGCTGAGGCGATCCGCCCTTGCGGCTGAGGCGATCCGCCCCTGCGGCTTAGGCGATCCACCCCTGCGGATGCACTACAGATCGCGCCCGATCTGTTTTCGTTCGTTTTTATCTTCCTTCCATAGATAGAATATCCGATCTTCTATCTTATGAGTGGGTTTCCTTTTCTTCTTTCTAACCCTAGACGTCCTTCCTTTTTATCTTTCCAACCTTCCCTATATATTCTCGTCTTTTCTTCTTTTTCCCGTTTCTTGCTTACGTCTTCTTCAACCCTAGAGTGTTGCAGCCTTGCCCCCTGTCTTCTTGCTAAACGTGTAAGTTCTTCCTCTCTTATTCTTCATCACATTCATGTGCTGCTGCACCTTGCTTCTCTTCTGCTTCGTTTCCCTCTTCGTTTTCCTCTTTTCTTCTTCTCCAATAATCAAGTTTGATCATTGATTCTTGTGGAGCGTTCCGTTTATGATCCTTTGATGTTCACAGACTCCCTTGGTTGAGTTGTGACGTGGTTGTGTGTTGAGAAGAGCAAGCTTTGACCTTTGCTGCGTTCCTTGCTGTTGAAGGAGTCGACATCGCTCCTGCACTAAAACTGCCCCCCGCGCCTCTATCGTGTCACCCCTGTGTTGCCGCCCTGCGCCTGTCCAGCCGCCCCTACGGTTTCCTCTGCAGTAACTCCCATTCTTGTGAGTTACTTTCTTCCTTGCTTTCCTCGTTCCTTTCCTTGTTCCTTTTGGATGTTCCTTGTTCCCTGAGTATGCTGTAAGACTAAGGTTGAGCCCTTAGCTTGTGGAGATCTCTTAGAGATCATTGAGACTAGAAGTTATAGACTTCTAGCAACCGTTTCGTTCCTGATTCGTGATGCTTGTGTGAACAGGCTTTCCTTGCTCCTTTCTTGAGGGAAACTGAGCCGTCTCTGTGTTATTTGTTGAGCTTTGATTTACCTTCGAGTGAGGTAAGTCCCTTGAACTTACTTAGCTTCATTCCGTATATTGGTTTGAGTCTTTTGGCTTGTTTGTGTTGTTTATCATGTTTATAACGGATAACCGGAATAGAATTCACCCTTTATAACCTTAACTGGCTCAAGTGTATGATAACCGGGCGGTAACCACTTGTCTAGTTCTTCAGGAGACTAAAATGAGCTCTTGCAACCGAGGCCCGCAGGTAACGGATAGTATTGATCTATTTCTATTGGTAGACGGAAGCGGAGGCGAGTTTCGGGAGATTCTCGTGTGACGAAAAGAAGTTGAATTAGTAATGGATAACTTTAAGAAAGATAATAATTGGTTGTGTGCAAGCATGTTATGTGTTTTCTTTACCTTATGTGTGTTTGTGCCTTTACGCTCTTGCTAGTATCTAGAATGTTAGCTAACGGTTTATACCGTCGTTGTAGATGTTCCGCAGGTTTAGGATGTTGCTGAGTGATCCGGATGGTGTGGTCAGTCGGGTTTCCCGTACATTATAGGACGGGATCGGGTTTATGTTTATGTTGTTGTTTTCCCTTTTGTTTTGAACTCGGTTGCGAGTCTTTTACATTTTCTTTTTGTTTAACCTTTGGTTTTATATTGAGTTTTGGTTTTCATTCGTCTGTGCCTTGTTGTAAGATCCATTGTGTTGTTGCTACTCTGAGGGTCGGGAACTATTGTGTGGTCCTAACCCGTAGCTCTTTGAGTTCCTTGAACTTGGGGTGTTACAAGAATGAAGAAAATAAGTATGGGGTGTTCCCATGAAGATTTGGAAGTACTTGCAAGAGTTAATGCGTGAAATTGGATGCATATTATTCTCTTGGAAGATGTTTTCCTGGTTGGTGGAGAGAACAAAAAGTTCACGCCAACTTTGTTGCTGCAATTAAATAAGGATTGGTTTGAAGTAAAGATGGTGCTTATCCCTAAAGAGAAGATGAAGAACACATACAAAGTTTTGAAAAGTTTAAAAGTGTTATGGTTGCTTGGAAAAGAAGTTCAAAAAAGAAGAAAGTGTGAGTTGGTGAATTATTTAAGATATTCGAGTTCAGTTGGATTCGATACCCTGGATATTATAAGCCATTTCAGCCGTCTTTTTTGCTTGATTAATATTTTTTTTTTCATTGTCCCATTTCTCTCGTTACACCCTTATAAAGACCTCATGATTTATATCTTGCATTTTGGTTTCATTTGACAAGTGGTGGACTTTGAGAACGTTTTGACAAGCTTATGGTAAGATCTTGTCAGGCTTGTTAGTTTGAGTGAACCTTGCTATATCTAAACACTTTTGTGAATTTGAGAGTAAACACATTACATATGAGCAGTTTGAAGAGGTATGGTTTATCTTTCATCTTTTGACAATGATTGTGTTATGATGACATGATTTGAAAAATTGTTTCCTTTTAGTTGAGGCATGCCATTTGTTTTGCACATAGTGTACCATATGTCATGATCTTACTCAAGGCCGAGTAAGGTTTAAGTATAAGGTATTTGACGTTAGATGTTGAAGATTGAAGAGCCAAGTAGAGATCAATGAAGTTCCATGTTGATTTTTGACTATCTCTGAGAGATTCTCAATTTCGACCATCTTCTCTTTGGAATTTGGCGTTTGTGTCAACTGCAAAGTTTTAAATCTTCTAAAGAGCTTCAAAAGTAGTACATGTGACTTTCGTGGTTCCAACTAGAGCAACGAGAAAGTCAAGTTTACTGAACTATCAAAAAGTTATTAAATGTTAAAACGTTCGCCCCTTAGATTTTGTCTTCTATTTTCATGGGCTTACTGTAAACATTATAAAGACCTTTTTAGGTCATATTAGAGAGTAGCACCCTTCTGTAACCCTATATTATATTTAGATTTCAATTTCCCCCACCATTTTACTTTCAAGGTTCACCTCGTTGTGCTCAAACCAAGTATTGTGAGTTTTATGCAAGTTTCACTCTTTTTCTATTATTTTTATTATTTATTTATGTCTGGATGAGTTTCTTATGATCTAAGGATTGATTGAACTATATGATCAGTTGATTTAACATTTTGTACATGAATTGAGATCTACATGATTTTGCTTCTTCTGTAAATGCTTCATTCTTATCCCTTTATTTACCTTTGGAAGAAGTGATCTTTATTTTGGGAATTTAAATAAAGTTAGTTTTTTTGCAAGAACGTGCTCATTTTATTGGAACTGATTGAGAAGAACTTAGTTTGAGGGATGATGTCTTCCTTTTACTTCGATGAGTCCTAAATATCATAGAACTTCTAGCCTTTGTACATTTTCTAGCTCTTTGTGAGAGCGTGACTTTTGTTGGTCTTTTCTAGTTTTCTATATGGTTAATGGTTTTTTATGCTTGTTGCAACTATGAAAGCGTCTTCAAAATGGGTTCAACACGGTCTTTGTTTGTATGTGGAAAAGACTATATTTGATAGTTGCGTGCGTATTGATCAATGTTCATAATATTCATATACACGGTTTATCTTAATTCATTATAGTGGGATACTTGTTTCCTTATATCGTTTCCCTCTTATTCCTAGATCTTAGATGTTGCTTGCCTTTGTCCCCTTGACAAACTACAAAACCTTTAAAACTTATACTTTCTTCCCTACTCTTTCTCTTTCCATCTTTACTTAGAATAGTTGATTGTTAGTTTCATCCAAATCTCGTAGTTCCCGTGAATTCGACGCTTGGTATACTACAACGAAACCCGTCATACCTGTAGGGCGATCGTAGGCTATGAGTTGTTGGGCTCTTCAAACTCTAGAATGAGAGAATTTAGCAAGACATATCTTTCTGTAAATTCACAACTTTATTAATAGAAAGAATAAGGACCGATCTACCGATCGATATTAAATAACACACATTTGTCCGTAATATTCACTTCGTCCGTCACGGACAGATGTCATTTGTCCGTGACGAACAACTTTAATAAAAATATTAAATAACACACATTTGTCCGTAACGGACAAATGTGTACGGACAAATGTGCGTTGTTAGTAAAAAAAAATGCGCTAAATATATATATATATATATATATATATAATTTGTTTTATCATCTATCGTTTTTCACTATTATTTGGATTATGTTATATGATATTGAACTTTTTTTTTTTTTTTTTTTTTACATTTTATGATAAACAAAGTAGGAAAAACATATCTGGATCAAACGGATCATCCGATTCTAACTAAAGTCATTTAGAGAGTCCATCATATTCGCGGATAATTATCCAATTTGGCTAAAATATCATTGTGAACTGACCGACCCCAACCGATCAGCCCTTCACCCCTGAAAGTAGAATATGGATGATACGAGGGATCATATAAATTAAAATTGAAGCAATTTTCATCAACGGTTAGTTACCAAGGGTTCAGGGTTATTAAAAATAATTGATAACTAGGAACTTCATAGCTAGATATGGAGAAGAACAGTGTGAGAAGCCATCATGCTTCTTGTCACTTATGTTTGATATTCAGTGAGAATGTTCATCACCCATCTATCTCCTTTCGACCTTCCCTACTCATTAATGTCAACCTGAATCTCCTCCAAACTTCTACCCTTTGTTTTAGGTATCGTCTTGGTTATGAAAAGAGCTGCCAATGCATTAATTGCAGCGAAGAGGAGGAAAGTACCTAGCAATCAATCAAATCGACAATCTTACATTAGCTCTTGTATGAATCAGGCATTTTTTTTTCTTTTATGGCTTTTGGTATTACCGTATGAACTCCAATTCGTTAAGAAACTGAATGTGTACGGTACGGTCCAAGAACAAAACCAATTAATTGCTAAACTTCCAGCTTGTCCTTTCACGTTTATTGGAAATATTTGCAGCAAAATCAATTAGTTGTACTAAATTGATTCAATTAACTGAATATTGCTTTCTTCTAACTTACCTCAAACATTACTACCCATGGCACTGCTCCCATGCCAGTTGAAAAAAATGTTGTGTATATCTGATAGTGTTACAAAATAAGTTTACTCTTACTTAATATAATCAAGAGATTTAGATTGGTTTTCATATTCATACCAATAAACCAGTCAAGACAAGTACGGGTGCTTCCTTCGCCAATAGATCGTGACCCTGGTTGAACAATTAAGCTTGTTAAAATACTTGTGGGAATCCATTTCCAATATAATCAAAATAAATACCTTGAGATAAAACCCGACAGCAGCTAGTAGTGTCCTGCTGCATAGACCTAAACTAAACAGATTAGAAGCTTTTAGTTCATAACTTTTTGCAGTTGGGCTAGAGTTTACCAGTATGAGAGGTTTGTGCCCTGCTTTGCCCATCAGTGTTGCACCTATTGCAGTGACCACAACCTGCAAAACTCAAAATGTCAAGAGGACCTATCTTGTTTTGCAATGAGAGACTGAGAGTGGGAGTAATAACCTCAATCAAAGCATAGACTATGGTCCCAAATGTGGAAGAAACTCCTGGTTGATTGAAATTGTGTTTGCTAGATGTTTTAATCATCTATGGTCTTGTGAGTATCGTGTGTGCAATGTTACCTGCGGACTTGAAAGTGTGAGTGATGTAGAATGAAACGCCATTGATTCCACCACATTCTTGACAGATCATTAATCCAATTCCTATCTGCTCCGGAATCAGGCGTTTGAAAATGAGCTATGAGTATGGATGGAAATGATATCAAGTATCATAGGTTGAGTGTATTACAGTGAGTGATGGTAGGTATCTTCTTTGAAACAAATCAAGGATATTGCATTTTGGAAGCTGTTGAATGTAATCCTGTATATATATATGAACAGTTGGTTGATAAACATAGATAATTTCAGAGTGTACATGCCTTGAAATGTAGCTGAATTTCATTTGCTTCTGCAGTTATATCAACATCTTGGATACTCGGGGACAAGGTAGATACCAACAAAGAGAATCGCGCATGGGATAAACCCTGCACATTTTGCTCGGTAAGCTCTTTTGCTGTCATAAATTTATCATATATCATTTTTAGTACTTGTTAATGCTAAAACCCTCCATGTGAGAACTAGCCCGATTACAAATGACACAGACACTCCTGTTACGATCAACAGCTGCAAAATAAAAGATCAATTTATGTGAAGAAGATTCAAGAACTGAGTCCGTGAGAAGAATAGTTTGATAAAGTTAACCTGATTTAAAGTAGACAAACTCCCTCGGAGATTCGCTGGTGCTATTTCAGCAATGTAGACTCGTATCTACCAGAGAATCTAGAGTCATATAGTATCCAGTGGAATTGTATGTAAATGTTTAGCAGTATTATATGTACCACATAAGAGAAGGCTCCCATTCCATAGCCACTTGCTAGCCTTCCTATATCCAAAGGCAATGCTCCCTACATTGAAGGCTGAAGTGAAACCGAGTGTTCATTCATATGTTTACGCGGAAAAAATAGAGGTTGTACCTGAGCAAAGTATATAGCAAGCCACCCCGTAGCACAGACAACACTGAATACTCTCATTGTCTGCATTATTTACTCATTCAAGTGAAGCCGGAAAGCATAAACACCAAGAATTAGTTTCGGTTGCTACATACTTACCCATTTCCTACCAATTCCATCCGCGATGGACCCACTTGTGATAGCTCCGATCATTGCCCCAATTGACAGAATGGAGCCAAATAATGCATACTGGATGGATGCTCATAAAATCATCACCAAATCTGTTGTTTTAAAAACCATCTCTAAGTAGATGTGAATAAACCAACATCTGCTGTGGTGAGATTGAGGTCTTTGATGATAGTAGACTGAGCATCCCATCTGAAACATAAATTCTTACCCAAGCTCCGAACTCATACGAGCCACACACCGCGATCAGGGTGCTATGATACACCATCCATGGATGCTGGTTTGCCCCCCTACAGTTCGGATTTCCGTCATTGTTGTGCAAGAGAGGAACACATTCATTGCTCTCAACAGTCTCCAAGTCTGCGATCGCCATGGCTTTCACTGGTTAGCTTGTCATTTAGGGAAGAGCATTTAAAAGTGTTAAAGGGCAAGCCTCCAAAACAAATAAGTTTCATGACAGCTATGCACTAAGAGGTACGTTGTACTAATGTTCGTGGACTCTCCATAGTTTCAAAATTGAGTTAATTAATTGGTTATGGGAATCGGATTTTGTTGGACTCTTGGACAGACTAGATTCGAACATGCATTCGTCCGATCCGATCTTGTAAGCCAAAATTTAAGGGACTTTCCAACATTTAAAACTCCTAAATTTTTAGACAGGAAACGATGGTGGTTCCACTATTTGTATATAAAGATTCCACAAAGTAATACAAAAGTAATAAAGAGAAGAAAAAACATTGTTTTCCGTTATTGATAACATCAACTTCAACGTTTTTTTTACCCTTACATTTAAAGTAACCTATAAAATTGAGAAATTACAAAAGTAACCATTATATTTTCTAACATTGCAAAATTAACTAATATATATATATATATATATATATATATATATATATATATATATATATATATATATATATATATGTATATAGTTAGTTAGTTTTGCAATGTTAGAAAATATAACTACGAATAATCCACTCAACCAACAATAACTACGAATAATACAATTAACGATATGGCACCTTCGTAACAAAACTAATAATAATTACGAATATGTTCTCATGATTACACGATAAGCTTGTTCTCATATGATCTATACTATATATATATTAGGTCAAATGAGGAGAGAGAGCTTATAGATAGGAATTAGGAGAGTTGAGAGTCATTGAATGAGTTTTAAATCAAGAGCTCACACATGCTTATCATTTATAATATTTTTGTAAATTGACTTAAAATTTGGGAAATACCCTTACGTTAAAAATAGGTCATTAGTGTACATACTTTTATATGTCATTGTTCATGTTTTTATTCATCGAAGTGTCATGTTCATTTATTCTTTTGTGTTCATTTTATAATGCATAGATGTTTATTTAGAATATATAACCACACAAAATAAATAAAAAAACTCATCACAAAACGTTAAAAGATGGTAATAATATGTTATGTGTGTGTAAAAGTTATAGATAAGTCATCGGTGTTCATACTTTTATACGTCATTGTTCATGTTTTTATTCACCGGTGTTCATACTTTTCTATGACATTTTTTATGTAAATATAATAAACTACTTTTTTATTAGGCATTTTGTCGAACAGTTTGCGTGCACAATAAAAGGAGCATATAGATTGTTCAATTGAAGCTTTTAGACCAACTCATCATATATGTTTACATGTATTTTTTCAATCAAACCTATCAAACACAAAAATGATTCAAACAAATTTGTTTTAAAAAACAAACATCAATCATAATGAAATCTAAACCTTAAAAATAAAAACTTAAATCGTGAGAGTAGAAATTAAAAAAACAAATACTTGGAATCGTCTTGTATTCTCTTTGATTTCATCATTTTTATGTAATCAATATCTGTTTTGTTGAAAATCGGAGCAAATATGAAGCTTACTTGCTTGTGTGTTAGCGGCGAGAGGGAGAGAAAAGAACGTCGGATGAAGAAATGTGTGAGAGAGATTTGAACGTTTCTTTCTTTCCTTTTTAGCATGTGATTTTTTTTCCAAATTTATTGTAATAACCAAAATTTCATTAATAATATCTTGTGTGAGAACCCTTGATTTAAAACCCAATCGATGGTTCACAACACTCCTTATTACCATTTGGAAGCCTCCTCCTCACCGGAACCGTGTATATATATATGTGTGTGTGTGTGTGTGAACTTCTTTTGTAACGAGATTCACACTTTTTACAAGTTCAATCAAATCGATTTAACAAGAATAACACCAATATCGTGGTTTTGAATCAAATTCATCGTCAACCCACCTTAGCGGCGAGAGGGAGAGAAAAAAACGTGGGATGAAGAAATGTGTGAGAGAGATTTGAACGTTTCTTTCTTTTCTTTTTAGCATGTGATTTTTTTTCCAAATTTATTGTAATTACCAAAATTTTCATTAATAATATCTTGTGTGAGAACCCTTGATTTAAAACCCAATCGATGGCTCACAACCCTCCTTATTACCATCTGAAAGCCTCCTCCTCATCTGAAAGCCTCCTTGCTGGTATACGGGGACAAAGGCGAGTTTTGGGGATTCTTGTGTCACAAACCAAAGTTGAATTAATAACGAAATAGCGTAATCAAAGATAATAATCGGATTTTGTGTAAGCATGTTATGTGTCTATGTTTCCTTATATGTGTATGTGCGTTTTCCGTCTTTCTAATGCTTAGAATGTTAGCTAATGGTTTCATTCCGTCTTTGTAGATGCCTTGCAGGTTAGGGACGTTGTCGAGTGATCCAATGGTAGTGGGCAACCGTGGTTCTAGTGCATTATAGGACGGGTTTGGGTTTTATATTATGTATTATTTTCGCATGTACTTTAGTGTTATGGATGTGTGTCGTTTTGAGAACTCGGCTGGAGTTTCCGTTTGATTGTTTTTCGGTTTATTTCATTGCATTAAAACTATTTCGTTTTTTCTTTTATTTGTGCCTTGTTGCAAGATCCGGTGAAATTGTTGTCAGGCTAAGGGTCGGGACTCATTGTGAGGTCCTAGCCCATAGCGCCCCGAGTCCCGTGGATTCGGGTGTTACATAAATAGCCTTAGAGGGTGAGATTATTAGGTATATTTGATTTAATTAATATTTCCACTATATTGTGTGAACTCACAGCTTCACATACGAAGTTTGTGTTATATTCATTCCTATTCAATCAAAAGAGAGTCTTTGATTGATCGTTGTGAGTCATTGCTAGGTTGGTCTTGTGTGTGTTAATCTTCTTAAATGTTGGTGCTCCTAGTCAATTCTAGTCCCTCTACTTGTCATTTTTAGAAGGCTTGTGTAAGGTTAAACAAGTGAGGGTTAAGGTAATTAAGCTCTTCTTTAAAGGCTTTTGACACAATTGGTCAAGGTTCATTGCGGGAATATCTTAATTCGTATCTTCCTATAATTCCGTTAATTTCATTTCGTATAATCATCTTCTTATCTTTTCATTATCAATCCATGAAATTCACGTCCTTTGGTTCGAAGTTACATAATTCTCGGACAGCACCAGAATCTTGATCGAGATTCCTTCTCTGAGACTATTTGCGGACTTTCAATCTAGATCACGCAATTGCGGTTTCAACCCCGCATCAGAAAACGTCCATGAAGGGATGTCCGGACTCATGTAGAAGGAAACATCTACAAACTGGAAGTTGTTTTCTAAGGATTTCTAGGTTATTTAAGCAAAGACCGTGGCTATATACTTAGAAGATATGTGACCGCCTTACCTTGTAGAAGATCTTGAAGATCGATTTTATAATTTATCTTAGAAAAGTTAATTTTTGAAAAATCTTGTAAGTTCTTATTATGATTATAATAGTTTAGATTCATATCAGGATATAATATTAACTATATTCAATTAATATATTATCTAATTAACAGAGCTATAGCCTATACATACAAGGGTTAACCCTAGTTTAAGGGTTGACACATTACACAAACATCCATACGAAGAAGAGTGACAATCAGGCTTGAAGAGAAGATGTCCTCGAAGAGAAGAAGCTATGTAGGAGCTTGCATGGAAGACATAGGATTGCATGCATGTTGTATGGGTTGCTATCTTTATTAGGAGTATAGTTTAAGTGCTACAGTGTAATCAAGATAAGTTTCGAAAATTCGACCCAACAAATTTAGAAAATGAGTGGTTCAAGGTAAATTCTGTAAATAGCGGTTAATACTTTATAATTGTTTCCACCATATACTAAGGGACTTGTGGTTAGACATTCCTGTAGATAGTTTTTAATCACTAATGTGATCCAACAATAAGGATGGTGCATTATAGTTTATAATCATATGTAATAGGACTTGTTGGTACACATAAGCTATCCATGGGGAGATTGGGATGAGTTTGAACTCTCCAAGTCGCAAAGCTTGCTATTTCCATGTTGTAGAGTTGTCAAGGGCGGAGCCATCTCCTCCTTTGCCTTGCCCCATAGTACCACATACAGTCCCAATACTATAAGCATTGCTCCTATCAAGCTAAATCAACCAACAACAATACTATCAGCATTGCTCCTATCAAGCTAAATCAACCAACAAATAGGCTTTCTTTTATATATTATCTAACGTAATTAAAGGACATGAAGAAAAGAAAGAAAAGAAGATACCTTCCCAAGTATAACTTCTCATCCAAAAATAAAGAGGATGCAATAGCAACTAGAACGAGCATGAGAGGGCTAAACACTGACACAAACAATGGCCCTTTTTGGTTCACACACCATGCGATCAATACTACCATAGCTCCCGATCCAATCGTCCCCTATTCACTCAAACAACAATAAGTGCCTATTTAATTGGAGGTGAGAATGAAAACGGAATGGAAATGGATAAGAGTAAGGAAAGAAAATGGAAATGAAAATGACGTGATTGTTGTGATAAAATACATCTAAACGAACATAGTTTTTTATTGATTCGGAACCATTCCGTTACTGTAAATAAGATTTGATTGAACTTACAGCAAATGCGACCGTTGCAAGCCTAATGTCCCACCCAAGCTTCCAATTTTCCCAGTTATGATCAACGGCTAATGCGTAGGCAGTTGCCTGGATTGCTCCCATGAGATTCATCAAGGCAGTGCTTGAATAATAAGCTGGATACACTTCACTTAACTTGCTCTACAAATGAATAACCCAACAAAACATCAGTAACGAGTTACATTTGAATGAATGAATGAAGGAGATGAGTGCAAACTGAACCTGGAATATCAACCAGAAAGCGTAGGCCAAGGAGGCACCAAAAGAGGAGAGAACAGCCAGTACTTGGTTGTCAGCGCGAGCCACCGGATGATGTTTGATGAGGTGAATGTGGGTCGACCAGAGGTTCGTCTCAAACCCTTTGTAGAAGGTAAGTACCATTGCGCCAGTTATACCGATTACTGTTCCCATCACCTTCGCTTGCCCTGGAAGCGTCGTTGGTGCCAGTTTTTCCAACCTTTTCACGAAGGCATGACGGTGAGTGTGCAATAAGTTATAGTAATTAACAATAGAGTGTTGTATATGGTCGACGGTTCACCGGAAGCAAATAGCTAGCACGAAAGTAATTGCCGGGACAAGGTTGTTCATTGCGGACGCATATGTGGCGGACGACAAGGCAAGACTTTCTAAGTAGAGATTGTGCAACAACGCCCCCCTACATCATCTCCACAATTTAACAATTCTATATGGCATGCAAGAGTCGCATATATTGAACAACATTAAGTAAATAAAGTCGTTACTCACCCAAATAAGCCACAAAGAAAGGCTTGTCCAACAATGTTCCATGTCATTTTAGGCCTTCTTTTCCTGCAATTAATTGAATGATGATTCTCAAATGCAATCTAAGGCTGATTCGATCCAAGAATGTTTTGGCTGGTTCATCTAATAGTTCAAGGGAGCTCTAATGGTTCACTTGAAAATGGCCTCCTTCTATACCTAGTGAGGTGCAACCCATCTTCTTCTTGCAAAAAGATGAAGAAAACACTTTGGAAGTGTTGGGTAACAGGCGCGTTTTCCGACTGACCAAGTATATAATATAAGCATGTATTTCATGGTAACTAGTCTAATACCCGCACCTTATGCGGGAAAATTTTTTTATTAATTGATAATTTATTATTTAAACAAATTTCAATTTTTTTTTAAAAAAAGCGCTAAATGTTAAGAAGAATATATTAATATCAATCTGATTAGATCATGTGATAAAAAATTAATTATTAAATTTATACTAATTTCCAAAGTGTTAAATGAAAAAATTATGTAGCAAATTAATAATTTATTTTTTCAATATTATTACCTATAACTAAAAAATTAAAGTTTTTGTTAAGAAAAATCATTTTTTAAAATTGATTATTCTTAAAATAAATTAATTTAATAAAAAGATTATTAAAATCTTTATTAACGATAATACAAATTTTTTAAATAAAATATTGTTATATCTCATATTGTAACCAATAAGATTTAAATGTTAGTTCGGATTTATTTTGTAAAATTTGGAATCCAAACAAAATCCATTGAAATCTTTAAATTCGGTTAGGTGATAAGTTTTTTTTTTATATTATTTTTTATAACCGTAAGATATTAAAAATGATGACAATGAATTATTTTTGTTGAATTGGCATAATGAGATGAAAAATATTGTAATTTTGACTTAAAACATTTATTGAATAATGATATAATAGTAATTAAAATGTGGCAAAATTGTAAATATTTGACAAATAGTCCTAGGTGACATGGTTAAGGTGATGACATGTGGATGAAAAGGGTTCTATTTTAGTAGTATATATAGATATATAGATAGTCATTAAGATAGTTCTCTACTAATTATTAGCTTGCTTTCTGTGACCCATTCTCAATAATTCCATGCATCAGCAAATCATTCACCATGCTTTTGGACTTAATCCACTAACCTAATTATGGGCTTAGTTTAAAATTCATTGACCCATAATTATTGGAACTAGAAAACTAGCCCAATAGGAAGCTGCCTTATTTTCTACTACTATGATAGTTGAGCTTGGAATAATTAAAAAGAATGAGATGATCTTGAATGGTGGTATTGTTACTACTTCTCCACTCAACAATATTCATGATCTCATTCATAGATGATGGAATCTTACTGTCTGAGAGTTCCTAACATTGAGGAATTTCATCCTCAATGACGAGCAAGTTGCTAACATTGAGGAATGACAATCTCTAAACATGTCTTTCGTAAGTGTGTTTAGAGATCGGTTTCTATAATAAACTTTAGGACACAAACTCTTAGCTGTTGTCAAATTGTTTTTACTTTATGCATGTCACACTTGAATCTGAATTTTTTAACGGCTCGTTTGGTAACGAAAGATTACACAGACGAAGATAATGAGAATTATTGAGAGGAAGAATTAAGAAGAAGAAATTTTGTAAGAGGGTGATCATGAAAATAAGTGAAATGATTATTTGTTAAAATGTATATTATAGTAAGTAAAATTACCAAAAAGTATGTGTTAATTTTTAATATAGACGAAAGAGATGAAAAAAAGGGGTAAAAATAAAATTTTAACATCAATAATCTTTATAATCCTTATAATCAAAGTTTTAAGATTACAAGTTTCTCACAATCTAATTCTCTTAATCTCTATAGTGTAACCCATTAATATACTTGGAAAGGGCACAACTAAAAAAGGGCCAATAGATAACATGGTATAGTGGGCAAGGAAAATTTCTTCTAGATCTAGATATTAACAATTAAAATCTAAGGACATGATAGTATACTTTTTAACAAATTTGACATAAAATAACGATTGGGTCCCTTGTGCATTTTGTGATGAAACATGTGAATAACGAGGAATCAATTCATTTTTCCTATATAGCATTAAGCTTCTAACAACAATTGTCCCAAATGGAAACATGGCAAAGCACTTCAGGAAAGAAAGACATAGAAACTCAAAAAAATACCATGATGTAAAAATAAAAACATTAAGTGGACTAAAACTGGGAGCGACAAGTTAAACTCAATTTCAATAGGTTTAGGCTCGATAATTTAAATACTCCTTTGGGTTCATTCTAAGAGACCATGAGACTACCACCTTGTTTGTCGGTAGTGGTCGATGTGTGATGTGGGAGTATCGTTGGACCTAACTCGACTTGTGACCATGATAAGGAAATTTATAGGAGTCTATCAGTCTAATGAGGAGATAAGAAGAATTAAGATAATCCATGACATGAAGGAAGAAAACTAAGGAGAACCATCATAGAAGAATGAAACCGACCAAACATGAAATGATGTAAATATGAGAGGAAAGTTCGTATACATGACTCAGCATATGGACGTGCATGAGAGCATGGAGATGGACGTGCATGAGAACACGGATGAGAGATCCAAGGTGTTGAATTTGGATCTAGATTGATATTATTTTCAGTCCATAATTAGACTCTTTTATTAACATGGGTTTGCTTTAACAATTGAGCCTTTTAAGCTAGTTTTAAGGCCTTACTTTAATTAAGTTTTTTCAATTAAATTGGGTCTGGTTATCGGGGATTCTAATCAGTTTTTCAGCCCTTTTATACACGTTATATGTGGCTGAATTTGGTTATTGATGTTAGAACATTTTGATGCAAAAACAAATTACACGTTTCAATGTGAGTTGCCTTTCTTCGTTTGAAGAGTGCGTGTGAGATTACTTTTCTCGTTTTTTTTATAGCTTGGTACAATCACGATAAGTGGTGCTATGAACATTCACAAGCTTTTTTCTTTGTGCTTCCTAGACTGTATCTGAGAGTGTGTAAGATTATAGCAGAAAGGTTTCTCGAGCATTCTTAGACGTGTCTTAGGTTTAATATATCTAAGGTAGTTGTAAGTTGTTACAAGGGTTTCGATCTTAATCTATCCATCCCTTTTTTCACCCTCACTCCTAATCCCTTCATTTTCAGTCATATAATTGAAGACGAACTTTTGGTTTGGAAGATCGGGACAATCTAAGGCTGTCCCAATTTCAAATTGGTAACGGAGTTGCGTTAATGACATAAAAAAATTGACAGCTTCAATTCGTCATGAAATTCAAAAAAGTAGGGGTGGACATAAATTCCGGTTAATCCCGTCCCGATCCTGGCAGGATTTGAAAAAAGATGTGTATCCCGTTCTGTGAAAATTTTGAGAGACGGGACGCGGGACGAAAAACTTTCCATTACGGTTAATCCCGTCCCGTCCCACATATATTTATAAATAATATTTTATATTTTTAAAATATGATATAGATAAATATTCTAAATAAATTATAATTTTATATTAATAAGAATTATAAAAGTAATAAAAGAATGTTATCTTTTGTAAACTATCATTAGAAATTCTAACATGTAACATAATGTTATCTTTTGTAAACTATCATTAGAGTAGTCCAATGATAGATTTTTTGAACATTAATCGGTAAGACACACTTCAGTGTAATTTGTATTCGTTTTGAATGTAATAATATTAATGTAAAGCCTTTTGAATCGGTAATCCGGTATCGAGTTTTTTTTTTTTTATCATTTGTGTCTTTAAACATGAGAGGAAATACGTATAAATGTCGAATATAATGAATGCGTAATTCTTGCGGGATTAGGTCCGTCCCGTCTCACAAGGGACAGTTCTCGCACAAGCCGAAAGATAAAATTGTAAATCCCGTTCTTTCCTACTTATAATTTGCAGGACGGACGCGGGACAACCTTAATCCCATTCCGCCTCGTCTCATGCCCAACCCTAAAAAAAAAAGAATCAGCGGGGCAAACACCATATTGATTAGTCTACTTCTCTCGTATTTTACTATATTTCGATTCCGATTAATTGTATTTGTGAAAGATTAGTGTGCCACCCACCCGTTTCTCCTTTAAAAACTCGCCAAATCGTATTTCCTTTTAACGGATCCAAAAACTCGTCGGAAAACACCATGGAAGCAAAAACAGGCAGAAAAGACACCAGCAGCAGGAATCGAAGCTCCTCTTTATAAGACCTTAACTGGAAGGAGCTCTATGGTTTCACGCTTTGGTTTAGTGTGAGAAAGAATGAGATGGAGAGATGAAAGAATTAGTTGGAGATTGCACTACAAATGGTGGCCCACAATTCCACTCATCACCTCTAATGGCTCTATCTAATCATCATCCACTCTTACACCTTCAAAATTATGGTAATTTGAAAGCTACGCAACCACACTAATTTAACAGATTGAAAATTTACCTTTCAAGAAAGAAGGCCAAGGGAAGAATGAAGGCAACGGAAAAGATTAAGCGATAAGCAATGAGTATACGAAGATCCATCCCGTCAGAGGCCGCCATCTTGTAAAAGACATTGACGCCCGCAAACGCCGCCTGCACCACTACCATCGCCGCCACCGCCCTCAACCTTTCCACTGTCTTTCTTCTATCCATCTGCTCTGCATGGGACTTTCTTTCTTAATTATTTTATTTTGAGTTTTGATGCATCATTGCACATATATTTATATTACCTTTCAAATTTTGGAAAGCTAGTCGGATGTTTCCATCTTGCAATTATCAATAATTTAACAAAGGGCCAAATAGTAATAGAGAAAACACTTGATTTTGACCTAAAAGGTTTAATGGGTTGACTTACAAGTCATCAACTCCTGCCTTTCATATGGCCTGGCCGCCTAAGATTGATCTATGAGTACGCATAACATCTTGGATTCACTTAAAAAAATATCCATATAAATACCTTTCAAAATCGATCTATTTTATTTAGACATGTTCAAATCCGAATTCGGACCACTTTTTACAATTTTTTTAGGTCCGTTTATGCGGATGTGGATCCGGGTCGGGTTGAGCCCGGCTGACGGGCTTGTAGTGGCCGTAGTATCCGCAAGAGCTTCCTCATTTGTCCGCACCCGTGTTATGCTATACGTGCATAAATTATGCACTTGTGACTATTAAGTGCACTTCACTTGTGATTATTATGCACTTGTACACTGCACTTGTAACTATGCGTGCACTTGCACCTGCAAGTGCACTTGTTATTGTTATCGGCACTTGTAACTATATGTGCATAACACTTGTGATAATACATGTCTACTGCAGCACTATAATTTAATATACATGAACCAATTAATTTGATCAATAAAATATTATTTCCATAAAAAAACATATCATGTATGTATATGTATATTTATACACGATCTTATAATAAAACACAATATATTAATGCCTTATTTAGACCTTCAATCTGAGTCATCCGTGCATTGATCCAACGATCCTTAATTGTTCTTTTTTTTTACGCAAAACACGTTCTTACCGGATCCTAACCCTATATATATATATATATATATATATATATATATATATATATATATATATATATAAATGAAAATTTTTGGAATAATTTTTGGAAAAATAACTCATAATAATACCAACTATCAACATTGAATCGAAAATAATACGAACTTTGAAAATTACTGGGAGCGATACAAACTATCAATGTATTTACCAATAATAATACGTCATACTTTTCCGGAAAAACTCTAGCTCCGACGATGACGTGGCAGCCACAATGTTACATATCATCAAATAAATGGATTAAATGTGTGATGTGGATTTTATTTTTCAAAAAATCAATTTAATAATATTTAAAATAATAAAAATAAAATTTTTAATAATAATTTTTTTAAAAAAATTTGTACAATTTTTTAAAAAAAATATTTTTGGTAAAAAAAAAATTTTAAATAAAGTTTGAACAACTTTTTAACACAAGTTTGTACAAAAATGTAAAAATGTTTTTTTTTTGGTGAATTTTTTAAATAAATTTTTTTTTTTTAAAAAATCGAGTATTTTTTTTACAATTATTTTTTTTAAGAAAAAAAAAAATTTACAAAAAATTTGGGAAAAAAATTCTTTAGGCATTAGGTTAAGTTACAAGATTAAAAAATTTTTAAATTCTAATCTTTTTTTTACAAATTATTTTTTTTAGAATATAAATTTTCATTTTATACAAAATCCGAAAATAAATTTAATTAAAAAATATTATATTTTTATATTTTTTGGAAAAATAAATATTATTACATTTTTTTTACAAATCATTTTAAAAAAATTTCAAACTTTATTTTTAGAAATATTTTTTTTTAAATAAATGATTGTACAATTTTTTTTAAAATTATTATTTAAAATTTTAAAAAAATTAATTTTTTATTTTTAATATTATAAATATTATTAAAAAAATTTAAAATAAAATCCACATCACACATTTAACTCATTTATTTATGACATGTAACATTTCGGTTGCCACATCATCGCCGGAGCTAGGTTTTTTGCTGGAAAATATATGACGTATTATTTTTGGTAAAGACATTGATAGTTTGTATCACTCTTAGTAATTTTCAAAGTTCGTATTATTTTCGGTTCAATGTTGATAGTTAGTATTGTTTTGAGTCATTTTTTCATAATTTTTTTATGGTTTAAAGTAGTAGAGAAACAAAGTGAAAGACAAGAAATACATTTTAATAACGAATCATGAAATTTAAGTAAACTATATTTATTTTCATTTTGTTTCGGAGTTAAACCAAACGGATTAATGGATAGAGGGAAGTTATTTTATTCTTATTATAGATAAAAATTTTTAGCTTAATGAGAGAATATCATTATGATCGGTTTTAATGAGAGAAAATTATCTCTATTATTATGACCCGTCTCAATGAGAGGAACTTCGTTATAACTTATCTTAATGAGAGGATATTCATGCATTAATACACTGTTAGTTTCACCTCTTAGAAGCTAGTGATCATTTTCTTGCGAATAAAAAATACGAAGTTTGTGATCATTCAAAATCGTATTGGATGGTATGATTTTGGTGGAGAAGCAACGAGTCATGTTAGAAATTACGTACATCGGTAGAAATGTTTGTTGAAGATAATAAATTTCACATCTAAAGTTTGAACCTAATATTTAAGGTTAGTGGACCACTCATCACATTGCCAATTTATTTAAGGATAAAATCTCATCAAACTGTGTGTTAGACTTGCGTCTAACGTGCATGTGTGATCTTATACACACGACTCTCGCTTAATGGTCCGGTCTAACAAAGTTGTATAAGTTGTGCCTACCTAAATATCATGGAGGCTTTCTTTCCAAAAAAAAATAAAAAAAGTTCTTCTAACCCCACTCTAAGATGGCCCATCAAATTTTAGTCGACCCTTCACTTTGATCGTCGTTTAGGCTGGAATTTGTTGAGTTTAAATGATAATTACAATTTATTTTTATCTTTGCGATGATATTTCTTTTAAAATTTTTCATTTTCTTTGATAAATAATCACATGTCAAGTTTATCATCAAAATTTACCAAAAAAAAAATAAAAATAAAATTATCATCAATTATGGTTTTTTTTTTTAATGGAAGGACCCTTTAGCTTTCGGTTCCGTCCATCTTCACGCAATATTATTTGATTTTTTTTGAAATTGACCTGTATTTTATCTAATAATGTATGGTTTCTCTTGAAAAAATGAATATAATTTGACGTATAATTTTAATTTGACACGTAAATCGACAAGATATGTTGATATGGTGTGTCAAGTAAGGTCATGGTGAAGTGGAGAAAGTGAAAGGTGTTGTAATTTATAATAATATCAAAATATTTGTCTCTTGTATATTAACTATTAGAAAGCACAAAAGCAAACAAGATTAGTTAAAGGCGGAAAGAAACGAAGTCTTATTTTACAAGGGATTGTCAAAAGAAATAGCATAGTGGCCTGCTCGGTGGTTTGGTATGACAAATTTACAAATTTTCTTTTAAGATAAAAAGACATTAGTCACGACTAGGTTCATTCGACCTAAAAAAGAACTTTATGGATGAGACATTATGATTCGGACTATAAAGCTTGTCATTATATTTAACACAAATAAAAATTAAATTAACAAGAGAAGATTGTTGAAAAAAGGTATTTTTTTTGTGTATTATTTTGATGATACACAATATTAATACACAATTTCAATTACATAATATTTATACATAATTTCAAATACACAATATTAATAAATAAAAGACTTGTGTAACACAAAATACTTTTCACTGAATTTCTTTCCTAAATAATATGTAGGTACATTATGTATACTCGAGTCATTTTATATCGCTCGAGTATTTCGTACACAAGGTTTTTGGTTACACAAGTCTTTTATTTGTTAACATTATGTATTTGAAATTATGTATCACTATTGTGTAATTGAAATTGTGTATGCTCGAGTATTTCGTACACAAGGTTTTTTGTTACACAAGTCTTTCATTTTATTAACATTATGTAGTTGAAATTATGTATCACTAGTGTGTCATTGAAATTGTGTATCATCAAAAGAATATACAAAGTTTAATTAGTCCAATTGGTATAAGGGCGGGCGAGAGGGGCAACTCGTCGAGAGTTCGAATCCTTAAATCCTACCTTAAGGAGAGATTCTAAAAAAGTTTTAATTACTATTTCATATTTTAACATATCAGCAAATTCGTTTACATTATTAATTAGGAATCTTTTATTTAATATAGGAGAGAAAATATCTCCAAATTAGGTAATATCTTTTATTTTTTTCTAATTAATCTTTTTCTACATAATTTTAAGTGCCTACTTTGTCTACACATTACAAAACATACCTATTATATACACAAAAATACGTTATGTACCTACTTAACCAACTCACCCAATTAAGAAACTGAACAAATTAACATATACAAAACCTTCTGGAAAAAAAAAACAGTTAAATGATATTTTCGGATTTAAAATTATAATCAGTTTATTTTTTTTGGAAAATTTTGGATGGTACATATGTACTTTTGACTTTTTCGAATTATGTCCGATATTTTTCTGTTTTAGGAAGGTGCCCTCGAACTTTAAATTTTTCTGGGTATACCCTTCAACCATTCATATTAATATTTAAAAAAAATATAAAAATATAAGTTATTCATTCAAAAATATTATATATATATATATAATATTTTTGAATGAATACCTTTTAATTTACTATTAACAATAACTAGAAAAATAATAATTATATTTTTTCCTCAAAATGTTAATCCATAACTTATTAATGGTAAAAGTGTATATGATAAATATAATATGCCAATTGGCTGAATTGTCGCCATTTGTTTGTAATAGAAAGTGCAACTAAACTTTATATAAAAGCATGTAATGAAGTACATGAAATAATAAGTCATTTTTTCTACAACTCGATCCTTCTTCTTTCTACTCTCTTCTTCTCTTCAGCTTTATGTCTCGATCTTACTAAATATCCATGTTCTAACATGGTATCATACTCAAATACTCGAAACGACCCTCCTCCTCCTCTCAACTCCAACAATGGTGGTTCTATTCACTCACATGAATCATGCGACCAATTCTCTCACCATACTATCAACTCAGACTCCATGGAGCAGATGCATCTCCATCATTCAGATCAACCAGCTTTTAAACTCTCTACAACTTTGCGCTCATATACAAACTACAATCGTTGGAGGCAATCTGTAAAAGTATCTATGTTGGCCAAAAACAAACTCAATTTTGTCACTGGCGAATGCAAATGACTTGCCACAAATGCTAAGTTCATTTGAAAATGGGAGCAATGAAATAACATGATCATTTCATGGCTAACACACTCACTAGAGAAGGATATTGTTAAAACCATTCTCTATTGCGAATCCGATGCGGAAATATGGAAGGAGCTTGCTACTCGATTTGGTAAAACCAATCGAATAAACCTCTTTCAAATTTAGAGAGATATGAGCTCAATGTCTCAAAGTAACTCTTCTATCATAGCCTATTTACTCGACTAACGGAACTCTGGGAGGAATATGTGTTAGCAATAGAGGATCAAGTATGTAGTTGTGGATCGAATGAACTGACACTCTCCTTCATCAAAGATCAACAGATTATTCAATTCCTTGTTGGCCTTAATGAAACCTTCTCCATTGTGAGGTCCAATGTGCTTATGATGAACACATCTCCGGATCATGGAGAAGTCTATAATATGGTGTTACTAGACAAAGCTCAAAGAAGAACAACATCATCTCATAGTTCCAATGATGATGTTGTAGCTCTATACTCTCAACATCAACATAATTCATCTTAATAACGAGGTAATCTTGACAATAAATCATCATTCACCAAGAATTCTTTTTGTGACCATTGCAAGGCCAAGAATCATATCATCGACCGATGTTGGAAATTACATGGTTATCCTATGGTGGCTACACTTGGGATTCCTTATTATGAACATTGGAAGATGGTTGGACACATCGTTGTTAAGTATTTGAATTTCTATGGTTATCCACCTGGACACAAATTATCTATCTCTACTACTAATCCATTTACCTCATATCAGATGACTCAGTCTCTTATCTCTTCTTGACGAGTCATCTCATCCAAAAAGTAGTAAGTATTCACATGGAGCATTCCTAGCTGGTAACCCTCTTTGTTTTCTTTCTACCAACACTAAGTCTCCATGAATCATCGACAATGGAGCAACATATCGCATACTCCTCACATTGACCTTTTTCATCATATAAACCAATTGATCATTCTTTTTTCATCACTATGTCAAATGTCAAGAATGCTTTTGTTGCTCATGTTGGAACAATCGACCTTACTCTTGAAATTAGTCTTCATGATGTACTTCATGGTCCTTATTTTCAATTTAATTTATTATTTGTTCATAAACTTGTCAATGATTTGCCAACTCATGTCACCTTTTCTTTTGATCATTGTCTTATCCAGGCCCCGGAATGAAAGAACCCTTGGTGATTGATAAAGCTTGCAAAGGTCTATTTGTTGTGGACAAGTCATCAACACACATCAAGAATGATCCTACCTCTTTTTGTAATAATAATTCTAGATGTGAACACTATGTTTCCCATTAGAACACTATATCTCACAAGTTCAGTCCTGAAATATGGCATTGTCGTTTTGGTCATTTACCTTTTGAACAATTTCATTACATTGATTATATTTCAACCAATATTAAGAATCATGTTGTAGGTCAAGTATGTCCTCAAGCTAAACAACATAGACAATCTTTTCCTTTCTTTACCACAAATCTAGCCAACCTTTTGAGCTGATACATATTGATACATGGGGCCCATATAAACAAAGCACATATAATATATTGATACATAGGGACCATAAAAACAAGAGAAATTCTCTCACCCTTCTCTAGTCTTTTACCACTCTTGTCCAAACACAATTGTTCTCTCTCTGACGTGTGTGTAATATGAAAGGAAATAAGCTTTTAATTTATACCAGA
Source organism: Fagopyrum homotropicum (assembly GCA_033239125.1). Classification (NCBI taxonomy): domain Eukaryota; kingdom Viridiplantae; phylum Streptophyta; class Magnoliopsida; order Caryophyllales; family Polygonaceae; genus Fagopyrum; species Fagopyrum homotropicum. The sequence goes on along the minus strand of BSWB01000007.1, from coordinate 94,397,284 downwards.
AATAAAAGCTAAGTATATAAGCGAACCCGTAGTGTACGGATCAATCACAATAAAAACAAATATTCCAATGTCGATAGGAGACTATGGTGAAACTGAAGAAGCAAGGGATTAATAAGGATATAAATACTCTAGAAGGGGGATTGAATAGAGTATGAGAACTTTTTGCAATATTGTATATCAAGGCTTTGAAAATAATCTCAAGGCCTTGAAGTCGATCTCTATGCTTAGTGTCAAAACTGTTTCTCTTGACTTTGAAAACTATAGAAAGTTGTTAGTCACAATAAAACGCGATATAAGGTGCGGAACTGAAAAGATCGACACGCGATATGTTTACGAAGATCGGCCCTTACAACCTACTCTCCGCCTAGGGTTTCCGACCCTAGGATTCTAACTATCTATTATCTGCTTATTGTGTGTCCAAGATACAACCTAGAAGAACTTCTATTCTTCTCTCAATGTAGCCTCAATGCTACGATATAGTCAACTCTATTCTAGCAATAATAGCCTAGTTATTTCGGAGAGTAACACACCCGAGTATAACACTATAATGATATGACAATGTAGCTCTTGTGTTTATCTCACTCTCATGAATAATCCTAAGTAAAATCAAAGAGGAAGATAAGGAAGAACGAAAGGAGAAAACAAAACAGAAGGAAAAGGCATGCAACAACTACATGAACGTGATGAAGAACTCAGAGAATAAGACTTACACGTTCATTAAGATCACATGAAGCAAGGGAGACGGCTACAGCTTCAGGGTTGGAGAAAAGCGTAAGCGTGAAACGGGAAAAAGAAGAAAAGACAAAAATATATAGAGAGGCGGGAAAGATAGATGGAAAGGTCGTTTAAGGTTAGGAAGAAGATAAGAAAGCCCACCCATAAGCTAGAAGACCGGATCTTCTATCTATGGAAAGAAGATAAAACGAACAAAAACAGATCGGGCGTGATCTGTAGTGCATCCGCAAGGGCGGATCGCCTCAGCCACAGGGGCGGCCCCTTGTCACCGCGGGGGCGCTGAAAAACACAATGGCCGCTGGGGCGACCTCCTTCACCGCGGGGGCGGTGAAGGTGAAAACCGGGATCCTACATCAGACCCCTAAAAAGAAATTTTGTCCCGAAACTTGCAATAACCCGAACGATGACATAACAACACAAAACACTGAACACTCATATATTCCCACATGGGGCACGTGTTACAAAACGTCACCAAAAGCGTACGCAACACAACAAAGGAAAACCAAACATAACAACTATGCTAAAGATGCATCTCTTACTACGCTATAAGACAGCTACCTGGTGCTCGAAAAACGTGTGGTCTGGCTCGATCACTAGATCCTCATGACTGACGATGTGCCTCGGGTCCGGTATGCACTCCCGTAACTGAGACACATGGAAGACGGGGTGAACACCCTCAAGTCTCGCTGGCAAAGCAAGTCTGTATGCTACCTCTCCAACTCGCTCAAGAATCTTGAACGGTTCCCTTTGACGCCGAAACGTCGAACACCTCGTGTCGGAGATACCCTCAACCAAACCTGAGCTCCAACTCTGAACTCCAGAGGTCTGTGCCTCTTATCTACATAAGACTTCTGTCGACTCTGTGTTTCTAACATCCGCTCTCGGATCACTACTACTCGAGTCATGTCATCTTGTATATGTTTAGGTGCTACACCGCTAGCACTACTCGGCTCGTCCCAGCACAACGGCGTGCGACATCTCTGTCCGTATAAAGCCTCGTAAGGAGTCATTCTGATCGAAGCGTGCCAACTGTTGTTATACAAAAACTCCACCAAAGGAAGGTGATCTAGCCACACATGTCCCCATTCTAACACGTAGGCTCTTAACATGTCCTCTAGAGTCTAGATGGTCCGCTCGAACTAACTATCGGTCGGATGATAAAAAATCATGAACTGTAGATTCGTACCTGGGGAGGCATGCACTTCCTGCCAAAACCTCGAGGTGAACCGTCCGTCTCTATCAGAGACTATAGTCCTAGGTACTCCATGAAGTCTCACTATCTGTCTAGTGAACTCCTATGCCAATCGACTCACTAGACATGTTTCCTTGATTGGAATGAAACGTGCGGTCTTCGTCAGTCGATTTACTATCACCCAAATTACATCAAAGCCTCGACTAGGTCTCAAACCGGTAATAAAATCCATAGAGATGTCCTCCCACTTCCACTGAGGAGTGGGAAGTGGTGTAGCTCGTCTTCTGGTCGATGATGCTCGATCTTGACCTACAGACAAGTCTCACACTAAGCTACATATCTCGTGACATCTGACTTCAGACCTCCCCACTAGAAGAGCGTTTGATATCCGGTACATCTTACTCGCACCAGAGTGTACTGAGTAAGGTGAAGAATGAGCCTCCTGAAGGATCTTTATCTCAACTCTTGATCTGAAGGCACACATACACGCTCTAGGGGCATCTCAAGATCCCATCAGCACCGACTGCAAACTATGGCGCTTCTCCTTGAGACATCCGGTCTCGAATCTATGTCAAAGTTGGGCAACTTTCCTACTTCTGTCGGATTTCAACCAACAGATCAGGTACTATCTCCAAAGTGGACAACTGGATGTCGGAATCCGGGAAGTGGATATCCATCTCAAGCCAAGCAAGATCTCGTTGTAACTATGGCTTAGCTCTCAGGCTAGCGATCGCCATCTCCCGGGGAGTCTTCCTACTAAGGGCATCAACTACCACATTAGCCTTCCCCGGGTGGTATAAGATCTCAAGGTCAAAGTTCTTGATCAGCTCCAGCCATCTCCTCTGGCGGTTATTCAACTCCCACAGAGTGAATATGTACTTCAAACTCTTATTATCTGTGAAAATTTGGCACGTATCTCCGTATAGATAATGCCTCCAAATCTTCAAAGTGTGAACCACAACAGCCAACTCAAGATTATGGGTAGGGTAATTCTCCTCATACGTCTTTAGGTGTCTAGACGTGTAAGCAATCACCTTACCCTTCTGCATCTGAACACATCATAAGCTTAGCTTGGATGCATCGATGTAAACCACAAAGTCCTTAATGCCCTCTCGCTGAGCTAGGATAGGAGTAGAGGTCAACTTCTTCTTCAGCTCCTCGAAGCTCTGCAGGCACGGCTCGGACCATACGAACCTCGTAGACTTCCGCAACAAGGAAGTGAGCGGTCGGGCGATAACTGAAAAGCCCTCCACAAAGCGCCGGTAGTAGCCCGCCAATCCTAAGAAGTTACGTACCTCCTTGACGTTCTTAGGAGACGGCCAAGATGCTACTGACTCAATCTTCACCGGATCTACCTTGATCCCTTCCGCTGAAATGATGTGACCAAGGAATGCTACCTCGGGCATCTAAAACTCGCACTTAGAGAGCTTGGCGTAAAGCTCTTTGTCCTGCAGGACTTGGAGTACGATACTGAAGTGTCCTGCATGATCCTCTCTGCTGCGAGAGTAAACAAGAATGTCATATTTGAAGACAACTACAAACTGGTCTAGAAAGTTGAAGAAGATGTTGTTCATCAACTCCATGAAGACTGCGGGCGCATTCGTAAGCCCAAATGACATCACTACAAACTCGTAGTGTCCATATTTGGTCAGAAATGCCGTCTTGGCTATGTCCTGCTCTCTCACCCTGAGCTGGTGATATCCAGATCTCAGATCGATCCTTGAAAATACTGAAGCTGTATGCAACTGATCCAAAAGATCGTCAATACGGGGCAATGGGTACTTGTTCTTGATCGTTACCTTGTTCAACTCTCGGTAGTCGATACATAACCTCATTGACCCGTCCTTCTTCCTGACGAAGAGTACTGGTGCGCCCCAAGGAGATACATGTTCTCTTAAAAGTGTGTGCGTGAAAGTCTTAAATTAATAAAAACTGAAATCAAGCAAAGCGAACCCGTAGTGTACGGATCGGCGTAGTAAATCAAGAATTCCAGAGTATCGAACTCAGGGATTTGGAGGGATAAATTCAGTTCACAAATTGTCAGGCAAATAAGAAGAGCCTTTATAAAGATTAATTGGGAAAACAACAATTCTAAAGATTCAGTATCCAATTGTAGCAATCGATTTAAGATGTTCTAAAGATACAAGGACAAAGTTGGGATTGCAAAGGTATAAATCTAAGGTAGGGTATTGTACGGTGAAGTTCCAAAACCCATAAGTCTCACCCAAAGGCTCTCTCTATAAAAGATGTTGAGTCTCGTTATAAAGAGAATCGAAGGATAGGTTTAAACTCTCGAATACCCATGCCCAAACCCAAGGGAATCAAAGATAAGCCAAAACGGTTAAGGTTGTGACACTCGAAACCGAAGTAGAGGATGATGAGTCTCACTACTACCTAGAAAAGGTAAGCCAAGGGTAGGTTAAAGCAAATCGTTAACTTTGGATCAAAACAAAAGCAAAGAATGTACGACAGAGGAAAACCACGGTCGGATATTAAAGAACCACGGTCGTGGAAAGCCTCAACGACGAGGTTTCTCGGAACTCTCAGGGTCCAATCTGTTTTGGTTCAATCTATCATCATCTATGCCACAATTATCAACCCTTCACCTTAGAATCGCTTAAGGGTTTTAGCCAACAATCATCATAATGAAATCCAAAATCAAATATAAAAGAGAGAAAAGGTAGTACCTTGAAATCTCAATAACAAACATAAAACCAATGTCAATAAAACACAAAATCGTAACTTGCGTTCAATGGATGTAGAATAGAGTAATAATCTCTCACAATCTCAAAGAACAAAGAAGAACGGGATGTCAATCCGCCTTCAAATGAAACCCTAAGATCTTTTCCGAGTACGCAATCTTCAAATGCGTACTTCTCCAAATCTTCCCTTCACGCAATAAAATCTCCTCGAAATCTCTCTAACAAGCCGTAAATGTAGCGCTGGATAGCAGATGCCCCGATTTCTCTCTTTCTTCAGCCTTCTTATAGGAGGAAAATAGGGTTACAAAAGCCCATAACCGCTGCTGACGTGGCAAATATGTCACGTGGCGGCCGTTAGAAGAACCACGGTCAAGAGCAACTTTCTACGCCCGTGGAACCATCGTGGAATGACTTCTTTGCTCTCGACATGCTTTTCCACGGCCAAAATTAAATAAACCACAAAACCACGGCCGTGGTTCCTTTGTGTTTGGCCGTGGAATGTCCAAATTCTTCGTAAAAGCCTTTGTTTCGTAAAGCTTTCTAATCATGCTCCTTCCTTAGCTATTCCAATGCACCCTCTTGATGCCTAACATGATCAAATACTCCTATATACACCAATCCAAGCCTTTATTCACCTAAAAACACAATAAAGCTTGTGTAGATCTCTATACCAACATAATAGGTGAATGTGCTCATAAATGCTTCAAACTCATATTCATATACACAAAAGAAAGGGGAAAAACAACCAAAACATGTGCCTAAAATATCATCATATTTCATGCTATCAAAATACCCCATACTTGTCTCTTGCTTGTCCCTAAGCAAGGTTTTCAAAAGCTAGAACATAAGGTATAATGAAATATGAATGCAAAACAAGGGAAACAACTCTTTTTGGTATTGTGCTTCTATTCAAAAGATCACTCTCAAATCCTGCTTCATGTTTCCTTGAAAACTTCTATGTACACAAAACGAATCATGTCAAGCAAAAGAAGCATCATACATTGAAAAAGCTCCAAGACAAACATCATAACCCAAAGTTAATGTCAAAATCAATCATGTGGAATTCCAATTTAGATCACCAAGCCAAACAACAATCCAAAGATCTTAAGGACATTCAAGCAAAGGTTAAGAAATGTGAATAGGTGGGACTTTTCATAAGGTAATGTGGTGCAAAAATCGGGGAAAAGGGAACAACACAACATAACTCTTTTTTTTGCAAACTTGAATCAACCACCATTGAGAGCTTTGCTCTCCCTTTTCAGCACAAAATTCTTTTTCGACTTTACTTTTTGGAAGTATGGACAGCGGTGCGCAAAAATCGAAGCCTAGGAGATTGGCGATTCTCAATTTCGAGATGCCTCAAACCCTTGATGCACATACCATAATCCGTTAGGAGTATCACTCAATCCGACTTTGGCAAGACACAAACACCCGGTTATGTGAATGGTGCCGAGTTACTCATCATCATGATTGACTTCTCCAAACCTATTTTCTATACTTTGAATGGACAATTTTCTTTCATGACCCTCCCACATCAAACATGCCAAAATAAAACTCTTCTTAATTCCTGGATAGGTAAAGGAGGCAAAAATTTCATTGAAGGACTGAATGAATAAAGAAGAAGCAAGAAAAATCGAGGTGCCTTAATCATTTCATAAAGAAGCACAAGAACTTATAATGTGATTTCAACCTTCATTTCTCAATATGATTTAGACAAAAATCTTTCACATTATGAAACTTGCAAGAAGATCAAACAACATATTCAATATCTTCACAATTCACAATTCAACTCAAGCACATACATGTCATCAAAAATTCAATCCACAAGTAAGATCATCATTGAGGTCAATTCCAATCCTAGAAGTACAATATTCTTTTCAAAAATTTTCAAATTTTTATGGTTTTTTTTTCAAAGCTTAAAAATGCAATGGAAAAAGGAAATGTATGACAATAAAAATAAAGATGCAAGTTCATGGATAAAGCGAAGCAAATGTGTCAAATTATGACATCAACGAGAGTCATACCCCACCCCATACTTAGGATACACATTGTCCCTAATGTGCTGAAAAAGGAAAAATAAAAAAAATAAAGAAACTCACAAAGGCGTTGGAGTAGCTCGAACCAAGCAATCAGCTCATCCCATGGAAGGTGGTGGAGGGAATGGGTAGAAGTTCGGCTCGAACAGGCGCCCAAACTGCTGCCGGTAGACGTCATGGAGGATCCTTGCGTTTTTATGGCGCTCATCCTTGTCTTCATTGAAGCGGGTCTCAAGAGCGTCCATCCTTTGTGTAAGTCCGGTGACCTATGTCGGCTGCTCATCTATCAATGCCGGCCGCTACATCATCCACTACGACGGCGCTCCCATCCAAGCTGAAGGAGCACCCATCCAAGCTGGAGGTGACTCCATCCACGTAGGTCTCTCGCTCACACTAGCACATTGGGAAGAGGAAGAAGCGGAAGGCCACTGCTGGTAGGTAGATCTCCTAACCAGCTCTTGGAAATCCGCTGGCTGATACGGACAATCTCCAAAAGCTCCCTCAGCACCTCCAATGTCCGGAAACTCGTCACCACCCATCTCCTCCTCATCATCATCATCATCATCATCATCATCATCATCATCAGCCTCATCAACAGCCGCTGGCGCATCCTTGGGGTAGTAAGGTGGAGCTTCTAAGAGGTGACATGCATCGGAACAAACGTAGCCTTCCAATTCTGTCGGTTCCTAATAGAGTAATCAGCACTCCATGGAATACCTCTACCTTTCTTATCCTCCCAAGGCATGGAGACAAAGGGTGGACCTCGGTGGCGGGGAATGAAGAGCCCCCTAGTCATGAATCCTTGAACCCCCAAAGGCCTCGTAGTAGCAACCATCTCACAAGCGGAATAATCAACTCCAAACTGCTTTGCTATGTACGTCACTATCCCTCCATAACCGATATTTCCCGCTGATTTGTTCTTGATCTTGCTAAAGTAGAAGCAAGCATAGTGGCGTAATATGGAGAATGACCGGCCGTCATATAATAGAGGATAAAAAGCTCATCAGCCTTGAGCTTTTGGGGAGTCTCAGTCCTAGGGAATAGGCACTCGGAGAGGATCATATGGGCAATCTTAAAGGAAAGGTTGTAGATAAGCTTGGCTTTCGAGTCGGCCGGTTGCCAACGATCCTCATGACCCACAATCATAGCAATTTCCTCCCAAAATTCTTTAGCTCGAGCACCCGTGGAAAACATCCCATTGAATGTATCGACAAACTCAAACAATGCTCCAAACTGAGCTATAGACATATGACAGGTGTTGTCCATCAACCGGAAGGATACCGTTCGGTTAACGGCACTATGGTCAAAAGAGGTGATGAACTCTCTTGTGATATCCTCATAAGAATCCTCTCTAAAGCTAGCAAATGTAGTCATCCCAACCCTATCCAACATCCATCTAAGATCATTCACAACATTCAATTCCTCAAATTCTTCAAGAACAATGTACCTAGGAGCAATCACTTTGCATTTGTGTATCTTTTCAAAAGCTCCAAGGTGGTTCTCATGGATGGTAGGGATCCTAGGGATAGGTGGAGCAATGCGAGGGGGTTGGGAAGAGGAACATGCACCCTTTTGTTTCTTGTTTCGGTTTGATTTACGTGTTCCAAACATTCTCAGAGGAAACCACGGCATGTTCTTGAGGTTCCACGCCCATGAAAATGTACGGTAGCCCGTGAAATTGATCGATTTCCCTCAAAAACTCAGAATCACCACAACAAACTCCACAACAGTAGTCCTAAACTACTTCTAGGTTCAATTCCCTTCAGTTCTCCTAATAATCTTCAAAGAAAACAAATGAAATCTACCAAGTGAAGAGTTGAGAGAAAACCTAGGCTTTGGATTTGAAAAAAATCCAAGTTCTCGCCCGATCGCTAAATGTTTGTGCAGTTTGTAGCCACAATCCGCAATAGAATCAGAGTTGCTTCAATTTGGAGCGAAGAATCGTGCAAAACGATCACCGAATGAAGAAATGCGGGATTGGGGATTTGGGCGTGGAAGAGAGGTTGAGTGTTGAGAGATTTATGAAGAAGAACAACTTATATAGCCCCGTAAAATCTTCAAAAACCACGGCCTGTTGGGCAGTTCCACGGCCGTGGAAGTAACAATATGACCGTGGTTTTGAGTCCTTTTATTTGGCTGCTCTCGACATGATTTTCCACGGCCAAAATTAAATAAACCACGGCCGTGGTTTTGCCTTTTAGCCCGTGGAATGCTCTGTTCTTGCCAAAAATCCAAATTTCGTTGTTCTTTCGGCTTTCTTCACTTCTTTTGGTCGTTTCTCAACCTTGACATCCAAAGACACAAAACATACCGGAAGATATCGACGAAAAATAAACAAAAACAACTACTCTAATCTAAGAAAAACGAAAACAAAAATAAGAATGCAATACCTTGGGTTGCCTCCCAAGTAGCGCTTTGTTTTAGGTCCGTAGCTAGACCAATCCTTTATGCTTAAGTGAGTATAATCGGTGCGACTTCCTCAGTTTGGAGTTCCGGAGAATACTTCTTTAGTCATTGGCCATTCACTTTGAAACTCCCGCACTTCTAACCTAATATTTCAACTACACCATGGGGAAAAACGTGTTTAATAACATAAGGTCCTGTTTAACGAGATTTAAGCTTACCGGGAAAGAGTCTAAGTCTAGAATTAAAAAAGAAGAACAAGGTTTCCTTCTTTGAAGTCCTTTAGAATGATATGCTTATCATGTCAACACTTTGCTCTCTCCTTCGTAGATTTTTGCGTTCTCATAGGCGTTCAAGCGGAGTTCCTCTAGCTCATTAAGATCCAAGAGACGTTTCTCTCCCGCTTTCTTCATGCCAAAGTTCAACCACTTAACATCCCAATACGCCTTGTGTTCCAGCTCCACTGGAAGATGGCAAGACTTCCCATACACAAGATTGTATGGTGTTGTGCCAATGGGAGTCTTGTATGCCGTTCTTTACGCCCATAATGCATTATCCAGCTTTAACGACCAATCCTTCCTTGTCCTTGACACCGTCTTTTCCAGAATTCCTTTGATCTCCCTATTAGAAATTTCCACTTGTCCACTTGTTTGCGGATGGTAGGGTGTGACGATCTTGTGAGTCACCCCATACTTAGCTACTAGAGCTTCACATCGACGGGCAATGAAGTGTGATCCTCCATCACTAATGATGGTTTGGGGTGTCCCAAACCTTGGGAAAATATTTCGATTAAAGAACTTAACAACCACCATCGCATCATTAGTTGGAGAGACAATAGCTTCAACCCATCTTGAAACATAATCTACATCTAGAAATATGTATTGGTTACCACAAGATGATGGGAATGGTCCCATGAAATCAACTCCCCAAACGTCAAAGATTTCCACTTCTTGGATGTTGTTGAGTGTTCGCTCAAAAGTGTGTGCGTCAAAATCTTAAATTTATATCTAGAACTGAAAGCAAAGCGAACCCACACTGTACGAATCAGCTGTAGTAAGGCAAGAAATTTTAGAGTCGAACTCAGGGATTTGGTGAGAATAAAATCGATTTCAAATATCCGGCAAAGTGCAAAAGTTTTTGTGATTAATAAAGGAGGTAAATGATTCTAAAGCTTTGTGTGCTTTATCAACCGAAGTTATGTAGCTCTCCAAACCTTGTAGCTTTCCTAAGATTGTCTCCAACATGGGATCGGGCTTCTCCTTCTCTGTCTTGTTCGATCCATTTGATGTTTGCCCTTGACTTTTCAAAGGAGTAGAAGAAGATGGAGATGTTAAAGCATTTTCAGCATGTGAATAGAGATTACTTGGATTTTATTGGTTGGATCTCCAATTGTTGTTGTTGAAGTTCCTATTGTTATTATTCCAGTTGTTGTTCCGATTGTTATTCCGGTAGTCATTCCTATTCCCTTGGTTGTTATCTCTCCCCATATAGTTGGCCTCTTGCTCCTTCACCTTTTGAAGGCTAGTTTTTATGACTTCCTTCAACTCTTTGATCTCATTGTTGAGGGAGAATATTTGCGTTTGTGCAGCTTGATTCAACTTAGCTCCCAGATCCCCTTGATTCCGGTTGTTCGGATCCATCTTCCGGTGGGAATACTTCTCAATCACTTGGGCTTGCTTCTCAATGAAGTCCCAAGCGTCATCTTCTCTCAAGTCCATAAATGTACCACAAGAGAGAGATTGGAGATTGAATTGTGTTTCCACATCCAACCCCTTGTAGTAGATCTGCAATAATTACAGCTTTGAAATGCCATGGTGTGGGCAATCCAATAAGAGATCCTGAAACCTTTCCCAAGATTGAAACAAACTTTCATTAGGTTTCATAGAAAATGCATTAATCTTACCTCTCAACTCCGCCGTCTTGGATGGTGGAAAGAACTTGGTGAGGAACTCCGAAGATAAATCCTCCCATGTGTTAAGCCTTCCAGCTGGAAGAGCTCGATACCAAGATAGAGCCTTGTCCTTCAAAGAGAAGAAGAACGGCTTGATCTTGTAGTTGTTGTTGGTAGCCCTCTTCGGCTTCAATGTCTCCATGAGAATCTCAAAATTCTGCAAAAGTTGGTGTGGAGATTCAGCACTCGTTCCACCAAATTGACTTTGGCGAACCATGGTGATAACTTGTTTGCTAAAACTGAATTCCTCGATATCCTCAGCTCCCAAATTCATACCTAGACGGCGTGGTTGCTGAATTGGATCCATTATTTGCCCAAGAGTCCGTGGTTCATCCACTTCATGAGCAACTCTCACATCTCCAACGAGAATACAAGGAACAACCGGCGGTCTAGGGTTGTTACGAACGGGATGGATCACCGGATCAACGTCCTCTAATGGCGGTATATCCTCATCCTCATCGTCGGATGATTCAGCTCTAATGGACTTTGGTTTCTTGACCTTCTTCTTTTTAGCATCATTCATCTCCAACTTCATGTCCAGCATCATAGCCTTGAGCTCATCTATTTGGAATTGATGACTTTCTAATTCTTCTATACGAGCCTTCTCACTCAACTTGAGTTGAAGTTGAGCTTCATCCAACTCCGTTTGGATGTTTCTCTCATTGTTTTCAACCATATTTTCTCTTTCAACTTTCTTCTCAATGTTTTCTCCAATTCGGGATCAAAAGGAACTAGATCTTTGGGAGATCTAGTCTTTCGCATATACCTAAAGAATCTGCAAAAATCACTCAAGTAGACAAATTAAATCACAAGAGCAAAAGCTCCCAAGCCAGACAACCGAAGACCGAATTTGGTCTAGACTAAATCCCCGGCAACGGCGCCAAAAACTTGTTCGCTCAAAAGTGTGTGCGTCAAAGTCTTAAATTTATATCTAGAACTTAAATCAAAGTGAACCCGTAGTGTACGGATCAGCTGTAGTAAGGTAAGAAATTCCAGAGTCAAACTCAGGGATTTGGTGAGAATAAAATCGATTTCAAATATCCGGCAAAGTGCAAAAGCTTTAGTGATTAATAAAGGAGGTAAATGATTAAAAGGATTCAAGTATCCAACTGCGGCTTTCGATTCAAGACACTTCTAAAGATCAAAGGACAGAGTTGATGTTACCAAGGTTATATGTTTCAAAAGGTAGGTATCGTACGGTGAAGTTCCAAAACCTATATGTCTAATCCAAAGACTCTCTCTATAAAGGTTGTTGAGGCTGCAATATAGAAAGATCTAAGGAAAAGAATTACACTCAAACTAACTATCCAAAACCCTAGGATATGACTCTCCAAGGTAAAGATAAAAAGCACACTTAAACCTTAATAAAGGATGTTGAGTCTCTCTATTACCCAAATCTTGTAATTTTAATCTATTAAATGTAGAATCAATGATGAAGTCTCTTCACACACTTAAATATAGGTTAAAAAGGTTAAGCAAGGTTGAGATTCAGGCAAGGATTAACTTTGGTTAAAGAATAAATCAATTAAAGATCGTCAGGGGAATAATTCGACCTGATCATAAGTAAATCGGACGATTTTTCCCAAGAACAGGGCGATTTTCCTGTTTGTCGCAAAGTTAAAATCTAAACTCTCAGGGTCCAAATGGTTAAATGAGTTTAGTCTATCATCATCTAAGCCTCAATCATCAACTATTCTCCCCAGAATCACAAGGGTTTTAGCCAACCATTTTCAAACTCAAATCAAAATTAAGATTGAATGAATAAAATCAAATAAAACCGAACTTTGAATAAAAACTCAATAATCTCCGAATCTGTAAACAATTCTGAAATCCAATCAAAGTATCTCTCAAAACACTCATTAATGTATTCACAAATCACAAGAATCGGAATGGGAAAGAAAAGATCTCACACTAATGGTAAAGATTGACTTCTCGGCACTTCTCTTCAATATCCTTCCAAGAATCTTCAATCTCTCCAAATTGTGTAAATATTTCCCACTGCGAGGTCCCGATTTTCGTTCCTAAGGTTCCAATGTATAGTTCCTTGCTAATGGGCTGATTGGCAAAACACATCTCAAGTCCACAAGTGATGGGCTTTGAGTTGTGATATTTCTTGGGCCGAAAGCTATGAAAAATCGTGCTGTCAAATTAATGAAGGAAGCCGTTTGATTTTTATATATAAAAATCGTCCGATTTATATAAAAACTGGCACGATTTTCTTCAACAGAGAATGCTCGTCTCTTGGCTTGTTTCCTTCCTTCCTTCTGTGACTCTTTTACACAACTCCTTTGCTCTTTGTGACTCCTCTAAGACTCCTTAAGCTTCCCTAATAGCCTTAGATGCTCCTTGCTCCACTTTTGCTTCCAAATCCACCGAATTTACCTACAATTCAACCAAAACTCGTGTAGACATCTATTTTCGGAATATAAATGAACTAAGTTCAAAAGGTACACAAATTCTCTCTAAATGCAAGGTAAATCGAGGTAAACCTCTACAATATGCATGATTATAATGATATATAATTCATGTCATCAAAATACCCCATACTTGCCCCTTGCTTGTCCCCAAGCAAGATTCAAACCTAGAATACAAGATGTCATGGATTATATATATGAAAAACTCAAAAACCTTTTATTTAGGAAGTGCTTCTTCTTATTGGATCACCCTCAAAGTGATGTTTCAAAACATAGGAAGACAAAGTATGTATCAATAATAATCACAATACGAACTAACTCTCTTTTCCTCCTCAAAGACACAAATAAAGGATATGATAAAGATGTGGAGACAATCAAAATCAAACAAATCTAAGCCATGAAGTCTTAAACATATGCATAAAAGTCTCAAGGTCTTCCAATCAAAGAAAAAGGTCTAAGAAACGTGTCAAGGGTGGGAAATCTTTTGAGGAAATGTGATGCTAATCCAGGAAAGAGGCACAACACAATATTTTCAAGAACTTAACTTCACCACACATGCTTTGCATGTAAAATTTCGCTTTCTTTGTACTTTACTTTTTGAGAGTATGGACAGCGGTGCACAATAACCGAAGCCTAGGAGATCGGCGTTTCTCAATTTCCGAGGTGTCTCAAACCCTTAATGCACATAGCATATCCCGTTAGGACTTGTCGTTCAATCGGACTTTGGCAAGACACAAACACCCGGCTATGTGAATGATGCCGAATTACTCATCCTCATGTTCAACGTCCCCAAACCTATAATTTGCTAAACTTTCACTTAACACATTCATATTGGCCCTCCCACATCAAGCATGACTTTTACAATTACTTATCCTAATTCCCGGATGGTAAAAGGAGGTCAAAATTTTCATTGAGGAGCTAGCATGAACAAGATATGAACTAGAAAAGAAGTGAATTGCCTTGGTCATTCCTATATGATGCAAAAGAACTTATAATATAGCTTCAATCATTATTTCATTCTCTTATCAAGACATCAAGATCATATGAACTATTCATGCATTCAAGTAAGAAAAGCAAGCTCATTCATGCTATAATTAATATCTCAACATAACTATGTCATCTTTTTGCCTTTTCCACATCACAATTCTCATCATAGAGGTCATTTCCATCATAAGAAGCACAAATTTTTTTGAAAAACTCATAAATTTCGAATGAAATCATGCAAATGCGAATGTCATAGTGGTAAACAAATAGTGCAAGAGTTATTACAAGCCAATTCGTCAAGTGCGACACAAAGTACATAAAGTGCGAAAAAGAAGTAAAAGAGATTGTAAGTACCCCCACCCCATACTTAACCTTCACATTGTCCCCAATGTGAAAAACCAAGCATAAGATGGAGAAAAATACTTACAATGTAAAATAGAGTGGAAAGTCAATCCTCAGTCGGTGGCGGTGGTGGTGGTGGATATGGATATCTCGGGGCGCTAGGATCATAGAAGTGGCCAAACTGATGATAGTACATGTCCCTCATCTGGCCATTGTAGGAGGAGTGTCTAGCATCCGTCTCCTGGTGGTACACCGTGAACCATGTATTCAGGGTGTTGTAGTCGGCGTGGAGGGCCTGATAATCTGAGCGAAGACCCTGGTAGTCGATATGTAGACCCTGGAAGCTAGAAATCAAGTCTCCAAAGTGTCGGGGAAGTCTATGTCCGCGCCCACGTCCTATACCGTGGCTAGGAGTGTGTGCAAAAGAATGATGGGGTGGCTGCATCTCATCCCCCGTCTCCTCAGCACCTCGACTAGTCCAGCTAGGTCGAGCTCCATGAGTATCGTTATCCATGGCATCCGTGGCATGTCCACTATAGGTATCACTCTCAAACTCCAACATGTTCCCCTGGTACGCTCCATCCTCATGGTCCTCCTCGTCCTCAGTGTCACCTGCATCATCATCATAATAACCAGAAGGAGGAGTTACCTCCTCAAGCATAAGTACAAATGTCTCCTTCTAGTTCCTCTCATTCCGAATGGTGTATTCGGACTTCCACACTATCTCAGACGGCTTCTTGGAAGGATCCTTTGCCCACGGCATGGGCACATGAAGAGTTCCTCTACCTCGAGGGATCAAGACCTGTCTTGCTACCAATCTCTGTGAGCCTAAAGGCTGCGCACTCTCAGCTAAAGTGCAATCTGAAAAATCTAGCTCCAATGCCTTCTCCACGTGAGTGACAAGGCCTCCAGTACATATGTTACCCTTCGCCTTGTTGGCTAGCTTTCCAAGATAGTCAGCAAGTATGGAGGTGATGTCGGGAATGGTGCTACTAGTCATACAATACAGAATAAAGAGCTCACCGGCCTTGAGCTTTTGTGGAGTCTCCGTCCGTGCAAACAAGCTCACACTAAGGATCCTATGAACTACCTTAAAGGAAAGGTTGCACATACTTGTCTCCTTGGAGTTCCCGGGTCTCCACTTATCTCCTACATAATCTCCAACTGAAATGGTTTCCCAAAAGGCACTAGCACTCACTCCTCTTGCGAATGTGCCTGCAAAAGAATAGAGAAAGCCAAACAAGTCTCCGAAATCATCAATGGACATGGCATGGTTTTGGTTCATAAGACGGAAAGAGATCGTCCTCTCTCTAGGATCATGCTCAAATGTACTTAAGAATTCTAGCGTGATCTCGGTGTAGGCATCCTCCCTAATCAAAGCAAACTGACTTAGTCCCACTCTATCTAGCATCATGTCTCATCCTCTCGAACAAACAAAGCATATAAGTCATCTAGAACAATGTATCAAGGAGGGGTAAAGGGACGATCTGAGAGACATTCGTATCTCTTCTTATGCTTGGAAAGGGGAGGAGGGAGCTTTGGTTTAGCTTGGGAGGGTGGTGGTGGTGGGGGAGGGGCTTTGGAAGAAGATCCCTTCTTCTTCCCCGCATTCCTAGTGATTCTCTTCAAAGTCTCCATTCTGCTAAAGAAAATCGCCCTGTTCTTCCTAAAAAATCGTCCGATTTATATGGGTGGGTCGATTTTTTTCTCGATTTCAACACAATTCACAATTTTGCAAAGCTTTGATCAATCTATCACCTCATACAATCTCCTAGAGGTAATTCTAAGTAGATCCCTCAATCAATTTCAACAATACAACAACTTCAAAGCAATAATCAAAATCGAGCGAAAAACTTAGGTTTTGAATTGAAAAACCTAAATTCCGGATGAATGAGCAGTTTGCCAAGTTTGTTGTTGCTAGATCCTTGTTCCTTGTCGAAAGTACTTCAGTTTAGGCTCAAGAATCGTTCAAAACGATTAAGAAATGAGGAGATGAGAGGGTAGGCGATTTTTGGCTCTTTGGGACGAATAGAAATCGGAAATGGAGAAGTGTGGAATGAAAGAATCGAGTGGAGAAGGCTTTATATAGGCCGGAGGTTTTGCAAAGAAAATTGGACGATTTATTGGGTCGATTTATTTGTCGGCCCGATTTTTCTTCACTTTCTCAGCTCAAGTACAAAAATCGTCCGATTTTTTAAGGGAGGGTCGATTTTTGAGGCGATTTTTCCCCCTGTTGCCAAAAATCGTCTTGCTTTGTTCCTGAATCGTTCGATTTATTTTGTGTAGCTCGATTTCGTTCTTCTTTTCTTTGAAGATTACAATTGAACTATTTTGTGTCCCTTTTCTTCATTGATTTCCCCAATTTGAACCTAGTTCCTGCGATTTTTGACACAAACAAACCAAGAGTGCATCGAGGAACAAACAAAAACAAAACAAAAGAAAGCAAAACAACTAAACTAAACTATTCTAAGGTGAAAAGAAAAGAAAAGAACTATACTACCATGGGTTGCCTCCCAAGAAGCGCTTGATTTATTGTCTTTAGCTGGATGTTGTTTTTTTTGATGTTCAATGGAGGAGGATAGGAGCTATCTCCTCAACCGGAACTTCCGATATGCACTTCTTCAATCGTTGGCCATTGACCTTGAAACTTCCGCTTTGTTCACCCCATACTTCAACTGCACCATGGGGAAAAACACGTTTAATTACATAAGGTCCTGTCCAACGGGATTTAAGCTTACTTGGGAAGAGTCGAAGCCTTGAGTTGAATAGAAGAACTTGATCTCCTTCCTTCAAATCCTTTGGAATAATGTGCTTATCATGCCACCGCTTCGTTCTTTCCTTGTAAATCTTTGCGTTCTCATACGCATTCAGCCGGATCTCTTCTAGCTCGTTGATGTCCAATAGCCACTTCTCTCCGGCTTCTTTCATGTCGAAGTTGAGCCACTTGACAACCCAATATGCTTTATGTTCTAGCTCTACAGGAAGATGACAAGATTTTCCATAAACAAGGTTATATGGAGTTGTACCTTGTTCGCCTCAAAGCGTGCGTGCAAATAAGTTTTAATTATAAAGCTGAAACAAAAACAAGCGAACCCGCAGTGTACGGATTGGCCTAGTTAAGCAAGTAATCCAGAGTATCGAACTCAGGGATTTGGCGAGTCAAATTCAGTTTCGATATAATCGAGCAAGTAAAAGTATAAAAGCTTTGCAAATATTGGAAAAAATAGCAACCCTAAAGATCCAGGTATCTAATTGTGGCAATTGATTCAAGATATACTGTAGATGTAAGGACAAAGTTGAGATTGCAAAGGTATAACTAAAGTAAGGTAATGTACGGTGAAGTTCCAAAACCTTATGTGTCTAACCCAAAGACTCTCTCTATAAAGGTTGTTGAGGCTGCAATATAGAAAGGATCTAAGGACAAGAATTACTCTCAAATACCCATGCCCAAACCCAAGGAAACAAAGACAAGCCAAAACGGTTAAGGTTGTGACACTCGAAATTAAAATAGAGGATGTTGAGTCTCACTACTACTTAGAAAAGACAAGCCAAGGCTAGGTTAAGGCAAATCTTTAAATTTGGATTAAAGCAAAAGAAAAAGTAGTAAAATAGGGAAAATCACAGCTAGATCTTGAGATTCCACGGCCGTGGAACTCAAGAACAGACCATGGTTTAGGGTATCGACGATTTTTCTCACGCTCTCAGGGTCCAATCAAGTTACGATCGATCTATCATTATCTAAGCCACAACTATCAACCCTTCACCTTAGAATTGCTAAAGGGTTTTAGCCAACAATCATCATCATGATATCAAAAATCAATTTAAGAAGAAAGAAAGATGAAAACCCTCGAAAACTCAATAACAACTCAAAGTCAATCTCGAATCCGAATAACAAAAATATGTTTATTAATTCAGAAAAGTAGGAACAGAAATCCTCACAATGATCTAGACAAACCACAAAGAACGGGATGTCAATCCGTCCTTCAATGAAAACCCTAGAATATCCCAAAGTACACAATCTCTCAAAAATCACGTCTTTCACAAATCTCCAATCCTCAAGGTCGAAATGAAACCCTAAGGCCGCCGTCAATGAAGCTCTCAGCGAATGCGTAAGTGAAGGTCTAAGCGGAGATCCCAGAAACTCCTTTCTCAAACCTTTTTATAGGGCGAAATAGGGTTACGAGAAAGCCCAATAACGTTGCTGACGTGGCAAATATGACACGTCACAAAATCACCAAAATCACGGTCATGAACAACTTTTCACGGCCGTGGTTTAGGCTGTGTAACTTTCTGTTGTGCTCCAAACTCACTTCCACGATCATGTTACCAAATCCACGGTCGTGGTTTAGAGCGTGGTTCTTCCAAGTCCTTCTCCACGACCGTAATTCAGCGTGTGGTTCCTCAAACTCCTTGTTTTTGCCTTCGTTTTGTGACATTCTTCATCCAAGCTCCTTCCTTAGCCTCTCTAATGTATCTCCTTGCTATCAAGCATGATCGAATACTCCCTTCCTTCGACATTTTGCTCTAATCCAAGCCTTTATTTACCTAAAAACAAAACGAAGCTAGTGTAGATCTCTATATCGACAAAGTGGGTGAACTAGCTCACAATTTCTTCAAACTCATATCTATGTACACATAAAAGAGGGAAAAACAACTAAAATAAGTGCCTAAAATATAGGCATATTTCATGCTAATAAAATACCCCATACTTGTCACTTGCTTGTCCCCAAACAAGGTTTTCAAAAGGTTTGACCATAAGGTAGAATGAAATATGAATGCAAAACAAAACAAAACAATCTTTTTGATAATGTGCTTCTAATCAATAGATCATCCTCCAACCTTACTTCATTCATTCTTGAAAACGCTCATAAACATAAACCAAAATATGCAAAACAAAGAAACATTATAAATTGTATAAACTTCAAGACAAACATCATAACCTTCAAGCATTGTCAAAATCAAGCATGTGAAACTTCAATTTAGATCACCAAGTCAAATAACACTCTTATGATCTCAAGGACTTTCAAGTAAGGCCAAGAATACGGAAAAGGTGGGAAAACTTGTAAAGGAATGTGGTGTATGAATCCGGGAAGAAGGAACAACACAAACTCTTTTCTTTTCACCATTTGAACTACCACCAACTTAGAGCTTTGCTCTAGACTTTTGCACTGAATTTTTCGACTTTACTTTTGGAGTTATGGACAGCGGTGCACAATAACCGAAGCCTAGGAGATTGGCGTTTCTCAATTTCGAGATGCCTCAAACCCTTGATGCACATACCATAATCCGTTAGAAATATCGCTCAATCCAACTTTTGCAAGACACAAACACCCGGCTATGTTAATGGTGCCGAGTTACTCATCGTCATGATTGATTTTCCCAAACCTAGAATTTCCCTACACTTTGAATTCAACAATTGCTTTCATGGCCCTCCCACATCAAACATGCCAAAATCAACTCTTCCTAAATCCCAGATAGGTAAAGGAGGCAAATATTTTCATTGAGGGGGTAAATGATCAAAGAAAGAAGTAAGAAAATTCGAGGTGCCTTAATCATTTCATAAATAAGTATAAGAACTTATATTGTGATTTCAACCTTCGTTTCTCAATATGATTTAGATAAAAACTTTCACATTATGAAACTTGCAAGGAAGGATAAACAACATACTCAATCTCTTCACAATTCATAATTCAATTCAAGCATACAATTGTCAACAAAAACTCATTCCACAAGTAGTTTTCATCATAGAATTCATCTCTAATCTTAGAAGCACAAAATCTTTTCAAAATTTTCAAATTTTTATGGGTTTTTCAAAGCCTTTTTCATGCAATGCAATAATGAAACGTGTGACAAAGAAAGGAAACATGCAAGTGTTCATAGACATGCAAAGCAAAGTGAGTAGAGTTATTACAAACGATAGTCACACCCCACCCCATACTTGAAGCATACATTGTCCTCAATGTTCAAAAGAAATAAAGAAAAGAAAAGAAAAGGCACCGGAAGATACGGTCGTTCTCCTGGATACGGTCGTTCTCCTGGATCCGTACATCATGAGTCTTCTGTCGGATCTCTAGATCACCCACTCTCCTCAAAAGATCGGTATCCCATCCCGGAAGCTGCGAGTACCAATCCGGCTGCTGTCCATACCATGCAGGAGCGTCCTGAGGAGGAGGAGTCGGTGCCACTGGTGCATGCTCATACCATGGAGGAGGAGCTCCCATCCATGATGGCTGCTCTCCATACCAAGCGGGAGGAGTCTCCATCCAAGTCGGCCTCTCACTCACACTAGCCCTGCGTAAAGAAGAGGCACCGGAAGGTCTAGAATGGCGGGGAGATTGTCTAGGCTGCTCCGGGAAGTCGGCCGGCTGATCCAGAAATGTACCAAAGGCATGCTCAGCACCTCCTACATCATGGTCATCACCTCCTCCCATCTCCTCATCATCGTCCCCAGCTAGGACCTCATCTAGCACATATGGAGGAGCTACAAGTCTATTCGCATGCATGGATGCGAAGGTCACCTTCCGGTTATGGCGGCCTAGCATGATGGAGTACTCGGGAAGCCATGGGATACCTCTACCACCTCTCTCCTCCCATGGCATGGCTGCGGTAGGTGGAGCTTGGTGGCGGGGAAAGATAATACCTCTAGTCATAAGCCCGTTGAGACCCAAAGGTCTCGCCGCTATCCTAGTACAAGCGGAGTAGTCTATCCCCAACTGAGTGGCTATGTGAGTCACCATACCCCCATAACCTATGTTCCCGGCCTTATTTTTCTTCAATTTACTCATGGTGGAGGCAAGGAGGGTGGCACAATCGGCGGGTCTACCGGTAAGCATACAATAGAGTAGGAATAGCTCATCAGTTTTTATCTTTTGTGGGGTCTCGGTCCTAGGGAAAAGACACTCCGAAAGGACCCTATGAGCTATCTTCAAGGCCAAGTTGTAGATGAGCTTAGCCTTGGTGTCGGCCGGTTGCCAACGATCCTCACTAGCATATATCATGGCAATGTCCTCCCAAAAATTCTTAGTATACACTCCACTAGGAAACCTACCATTGAAGCTCTCATAGAACCCAAAGAAGGCTCCAAACTAAATGATGGAAAACTCATAGGTTTGCTCCATTAGCCTAAAGGAGACCGTTCGGTTTACATGGCTATGCTCAAAGGAAGTCACAAACTCCCTTGTTATCTCCTCATAGGCATCCTCTCTAATGGCGGAGAAGATGCCGGCTCTATCCAAGAGCCAAGTCAAATCGTTCACAACATTGAGCAGATCAAGCTCCTCTAGGACAAGGTATCGAGGTCCTATGATTGCCCTCTTCTCAATCCTTTCTAAGGATCCTAGGTAATCTTCATGGATAATTGGGATTCTAGGAGGTGATGGTGATGGTGGTTCACTAGGGGGAGGTTGGGAAGAGGAGGAACTATCATCTTTTCTCTTCTTGTTCCTACTAGACTTTCTCCTAAACATTTTTCTCAACGACAGTGAAAACCACGGTCTGTTCTTGGTAAACCACGACCGTGAAATGTACAGAGACCGTGGTTCTGATCTGTTTCTCTCAAATCACAGCAAATCAACACCAAAATCAACAATCACTGTCCTAGAATAATTCCAATTCCAAATTCGTCCAGTTCTCCTAAATTCTTGCGAAGAAATTGAACTAAATTGACAAAGTAGAGAAAAGGGAGAAAAACCTAGGGTTTGGATTTTTCAAATATAAATTCCTTCTCCAGCGTGGATTGTTCACTCAATTTGTTGCTTGGATCTTGTAGATGATCGAAAATACTCCACTTTAGGCTCAAGAATCGATCGAATCGGACTCCGAACGAAGAATTACGGGTTGAGGAAGGGTGGCGGCGATTTTGGGCGTGGATTTGGGTTTTTGTTGTGTTTTTGTGAAGAAAGGTGGTTTATATAGTGACCGTAAAAATTTTGAAAACCACGGTCACTCGGGCCATTCCACAGCCGTGGAAATGTACGAAACCCGTGGTTTTACTAATTTGTGTCAGATTTTGAAGAATTACGGCCACTTGTTACTTCCACGACCGTGGTTTAGGGCGTGGAACTCTCTGTTGTATGCCAAAATCCAAGTTTTGTCAAATCCTTCCAACTTTTGCTTCTTTCCCTTGCCCATTCCTTATTCCTACATCCAAAAACATAACATACCGGGAGGTATCGAGGGGAAAACAAAACAAAAACAACTAAACTAAACTAATCTATGAAAGAAAAACAAAAACGTAACTGCAATACCTTAGGTTGCCTCCCAAGAAGCACTTGTTTTGGGTCCGTAGCTTGACCGTTCCTGAGTTTATTTGAGGACAATCGGAACAATTTCCTCAACCGGGAGTTCCGGTGAATACTTCTTTTGTTGTTGGCCATTAACCTTGAAACTCCCGCTCTTTTCACCCCATACTTCAACTGCGCCATGGGGAAAAACACGTTTAATCAAATATGGTCCAGTCCAACGAGATTTAAGCTTACCTGAAAAGAGGCAAAGTCTCGAATTGAAGAGGAGAACTTGATCTCCTTCTTTGAGGTCCTTTGGAATGATATGCTTATCATGCCAATGCTTCGCCCTTTCTTTGTAGATCTTGGCGTTCTCATAGGCGTTCAAGCGGAGTTCTTCAAGCTCGTTAAGGTCCAAGAGGCGCTTCTCGCCCGCTTCCTTTATGCCGAAGTTCAGCCACTTCACAACCCAGTACGCCTTGTGTTCTAGCTCAACTGGGAGATGACAAGACTTCTCATACACAAGGTTGTATGGTGTTGTACCAATGGGAGTCTTGTATGCAGTCCTATATGCCCATAATGCATCATCCAGTTTCAAAGACCAATCCTTCCTTGTCTTTGAGACCGTCTTCTCAAGGATACCCTTGATCTCTCTATTCGAAATCTCCACTTGCCCACTTGTTTGTGGATGGTAGGGAGTGGCGATCTTGTGAGTCACCCCATACTTAACTAGTAGAGCTTCGGATCGTCGGGCAATGAAGTGTGAACCTCCATCACTAATGATGATCCGTGGTGTCCCAAACCTTGGGAAAATAGTTCTATTAAAGAACTTAACAATAACCATGTCATCATTAGTTGGAGAGGCAATAGCTTCAACCCATCTCGAAACATAATCTACATCTAGAAGTATGTATTGGTTTCCACAAGATGATGGGAAAGGTCCCATGAAGTCGACTCCCCAAACGTCAAAGATTTCTACCTCCTGAATGTTGTTGAGGGGCATCTCGTTTCTCCTAGAGATATTTCCTCTTCTTTGACAAGCATCGCAACAAGAAACAAAGGTTTGCATATCCTTAAATAAAGTAGGCCAAAAGAATCCGGATCGCAATACCTTAGCGCTAGTTTTATTGGAACTAGCGTGTCCTCCATAAGGTAGTGAATGACAATGACGAATGACGCTTTGCATTTCGTCTTCCGGCACACATATCCTAATGATGCTGTCGGGACCTTTCTTGAAGAGTAGAGGTTCATTCCAAAAGTATTGCCGGACATCCCTAAAGAACTTCTTTTGTGCGTAGGATAATCCGGGCGGTATTTCCTGACAAACCAAGTAATTTACAAAATCAGCAAACCATGGTTCGTTACCTCTAGATATCTTGTCGATGCAATCCTCTATGATGTGTAAGTGCTCATCTGGAAAGGAGTCATCTATGGGTAGATCGTCGTCTTCAATGTGTGGTAGACAACTCAAATGATCCGCAACAGAACTTTCCAAGCCTTTCTTGTCACGGATCTCTAGATCGAATTTTTGTTGGAGAAGAATCCATCTAATCAGCCTCGGTTTCGCATCCTTCTTGGCAAGTAAATACCGGATCGCCGAATTGTCCGTGTATACAATCACCTTTGAACCTACAAGATAAGAACGAAACTTTTCAAAGGCATATACAATAGCTAAGAATTCTTTCTCAGTTATGGCGTAGTTGAGCTGTGCTTCATCTAGCATCTTGCTAGCATAATAGATAGCATGGGTTCGGCCTTCTTTCTTTGGCCTAACACCGCTCCAACAGCTACGCCACTTGCATCACACATAACCTCGAACGGGAGATTCCAGTCCGGACTTTGGATGATCGGGGCTGAGATGAGAGCTTCCCGGATCATATAGAAAGCATCTAAACAATCCTGCTTAAAATCAAAAACTGCATCCTTCATCAATAGATTAGTTAGCGGTTTCGATATCTTAGAAAAGTCTTTGATGAATCGTCTATAAAATTCAGCATGTCCTAGAAAACTCCTTATCCCCTTCACCGAAGATTAGTTAGCGGTTTCGGATCATGTAGAAAGCATCTAAACCATGAATTGACACTTCTCCCAATTAAGAACTAGGTTAGTATCTTCACATCTTTGCATGTCAAATGAGGAACCATAAACTGAAAAGTCATCCATAAAAACCTCCCTGATTTCCTCAATGTATTCTGAGAAGATGGTCATCATACAGCTTTGAAAGGTGGCTGGAGCGTTGCAAAGTCCGAATGACATCCTCCTATAGGAAAACGTACCCCATGGGCATGTGAATCTGGTCTTCTCTTGATCGTCCGGATGGACGGAATTTGGAAGAAACCACTATAACCATCAAGATAGCAAAAATAGGAGTGTTGTGCTAACCTCTCAAGCATTTGATCAATGAATGGTAGCGGGAAGTGATCCTTCCTAGTTTCATTGTTCAGCTTGCGGTAGTAAATGCACATCCTCCATCCTGTCACGGCCCTTGTAGGAATGAGCTCATTGTTTTTATTGGTGATAACCGTCATTCCTCCTTTCTTCGGGACAACTTGAATGGGGCTCACCCACTTGCAATCGGAGATAGTATAGATGATACATGCGTCAAGTAACTTAAGAATTTCCTTCTTAACAACCTCCTTCATGATCGGATATAACCGTCTTTGAGGTTGTCGCGAAGGCTTAAAATCCTCTTCCATTAGAATCTTGTGCATGCATAAAGATGGTTTAATTCCTACAAGATCCTCTATGGTATAACGTAATGCTTTCTTATGTTTCCTTAGAACATCCATTAGTTTCTCATGTTCATCTTCACTTAAATCGGAACTAACAATAACCGGAAAAGTAGAATTAGTTCCAAGAAATGCATCCCGAAGATGTGTGGGAAGTGGCTTCAATTCCATTGCTATTGATGCCTTTGATGAGTCTTGAGATGTGTCCGACGCTTCCTTAGAAGTATCTAAGGGTGTAGGAGTGATTGAAGAAGACTCAAGAGTAGTTGTGGAAAGAACGGAGTTGTTCTAAAAAATTCCCAGAATTACGGCATCACTGTAGCTTCCACGGTCGTAATTCTGGGCGTGGTTCTCAATTACGGCACCACTGGTGGTTCCACGGCCGTGGTTTTGGCCGTGTAACTTACTGTTTCTCTCAAAATAGCTGGTTACGGTCAGCTTGGGTGAAACCACGGCCGTGGAATAGCACGACTGGCCGTGGTTTCTCACGTTTTCTAAGCCATCGTAGAGTTTTTCAAACTCTTCCTTTTGCACTTCCTTTAGCTCCTCCAAGGCTTCAATCTCCTCATTGCAATCCTCTTCCTCTCCTTTTTCCATGATGCTCATGGTTATGACCTTTTGCAATGGATCTTTGAATAGAATCGAGCTCGCTTCTTCTCTAGACGCCTCCTCATCATAGATGTTGAACATATCCTCTCCAAGAGCTTGCTCTTTCACCATGTCGAGAGAACAAACTCAACCTTCTCTTCTCCTATGTCGAAGGCTAGTCTAGCATTCTTGTAATCCACGATACAACCGGATGTTGCAAGAAACGGTCTACCGAGTATGATCGGGACCGGACAATCTGCAGGAATGTCAAGCACAACAAAATCAATTGGAATGTAAAACTTACCGAGCTTGACTGGGACGTCTTCAATGATTCCGACAGGACGAGTTATGGATCGATCCGCCATGTATAACATCATCTTCACCGGTTTAGGTTCACCTAAACCGACCTTCCTACACAAAGCAAGCGGGATGATGCTAACGCTTGCTCCCAAGTCACAAAGGGCGTCATATGCGACTTCTCCTATTCCTATTGGAATGCAAAATGACCCTGGATCTCTCAGCTTTGGGGGCATCTTTTCTGTCATTGTTTTGACGAGCTCCGAAGATTCCGAACTCATCTTGACTTCTCCAAAGTCTTCTAGCTTCCTCTTGTTAGAGAGGAGCTCTTTCAAGAACTTCCCATAAGTGGGAATACCTACAATAGCATTAATGAAAGGTATATTAATATGCAGTTTGCTCATGAGTTCAATGAACTTACCGAATTGCTTGTCTAGACGCGCTCTTGCTCTAGATTGTGGGAATGGTAGAAGAGGTTTGTAAGATGGAGGAGGAACATAGACATCTTCCTTCTCCTTCTCCTTATCTTTTCCCTTCTCAGCTGGGACTTCCACAAACTTGGGCTGCGGGTCGGTGGTTGTCACGCCACTCCTAGTAGTGATAGCCATCACCCTTCCCTTTGGGTTGTCCTCCGTCTTCCCGGGAAGCTTCCCTTGATCTCTAGAAACTTCTCCGGCCTTGCTGAATACTTGGTTTTCTAAAGCTTTGTGAGCTTTATCAACCAAAGTTATGTAGCTCTCCAATCCTTGGAGCTTTCCTAAGATCGTCTCCAACATAGGATTAGGCTTCTCCTTATTGTTTGAACCATTTGATGTTTGCCCCTGGCTTTTCAAAGGAGTAAAAGAAGATGGAGATGTTAGAGCTTTTTCAGCATGTGAATAGGGATTACCTGGATTTTGTTGGTTGAATCTCCAATTGTTGTTGTTGTTGGAGTTCCTATTGTTATTGTTATTCTAATTGTTGTTCCGGTAATCATTCCTATTCCCTTGGTGGTTATATCTCCCTAGATAGTTGGCCTCTTGCTCCTTAGCCTTTTTGAAGGCTAGTTTTGATGACTTCCTTCAACTCTTTGATTTCGGTGTTGAGGGAGAATATTTGAGTATGTGCAACTTGTGTTAGCTTAGCTCCCGGATCTCCTTGATTCCGACTATTTTGATCCACCTTCCTGTGGGAATACTTCTCAATCACTTGGGCTTGCTTCTCAATGAAGTCCCAAGCGTCATCTTCTCTCATGTCCATGAATGTACCACAGGAGAGAGATTGAAGATTGAATTATGTTTCCACATCCAACCCCTTGTAGTAAATCTCCAATAACTCCAGCTTTGAAATGCCATGGTGTGGGCAATCCAATAAGAGGTCCTGAAATCTTTCCCATGATTGAAACAAACTTTTGTTAGCTTTCATAGAAAATGCATTAATTTTACCTCTCAACTCCGCCGTCTTGGATGGCGGAAAGAACTTGGTGAGGAACTCCGAAGATAGATCCTCCCATGTGTTAAGCCTTCCAGCTGGAAGAGCTTGATACCAAGCCAAAGCTTTGTCCTTCAAAGAGAAGAAGAACGGTTTGATCTTGTAGTTGTTGTTGGTAGCCCTTTTCGGCTTCAATGTCTCCATGAGAATCTCAAAATTCTACAAATGTTGGTGTGGAGATTCAGCACTAGTTCCACTAAATTGACTTTGGCGAACCATGGTGATAACTTGCGGGCTAAAACTTAATTCCTGGATGTCCTCAGCTCCGAAATGCACACCTAAACGGCGTGGTTGCTGAATTGGATCCATTCTTTGTCCAAGAGTCCGTGGTTCATCACCTCCATGGGCAACTCTCACATCTCCAGCGAGAATGCGAGGAACAACCGGTGACCTTGGGTTATTACGAACGGGATGGATCACCGGATCAATATCCCCAAGTGGTGGCATATCATCATCCTCATTGTCGGATGATTCAGCTCTAATGGACTTAGTTGGTTTCTTGACATTCTTCTTCTTAGCATCATTCAGCTCGAACTTCATGTCCATCACCATAGCTTTGAGCTCATCAATTTGGAATTGATGACTTGTTAATTCTTCCTAACGAGCTTTCTCACTCAACTTAAGTTGAAGTTGAGCTTCATCCAACTCCGCTTGGATGTTTCTCTCATTGTTTTCAGCCATCTTTTTCCAACTTTCTTCTCAAAGTTTTCTCAAGTTCTGGATCAAAAGGAACTAGATCTTTGGTAGATCTAGCCTTTCGCATATACCTAAAGAATCTGCAAAAATCATTCAAAGAGAGATATCAAATAGCAAGAGCAAAGCTCCCAAGCTCGACAACCGAAAACCGGAATTGGCTTAGACCAAATCCCCGGCAACGGCGCCAAAAACTTGTTCGCCTCAAAACGTGCGTGTAAATAAGTTTTAATTATAAAACTGAAACAAAATCAAGCGAACCCGCAGTGTACGGATCGGCGTAGTTAAGAAAGTATTCCAGAGTATTGAACTCAGGGATTTGGGGAGTCAAATTCAGTTTCGATATAATCGAGCAAGTAAAAGTATAAAAGCTTTGCAAATATTGGGAAAAACAGCAACCCTAAAGATCCAGGTATCTAATTGTGGCAATCGATTCAAGATATACTATAGATGTAAGGATAGAGTTGAGATTGCAAAGGTATAACTAAAGTAAGGTAATGTACGGTGAAGTTCCAAAACCTTATGTGTCTAACCCAAAGATACTCTCTATAAAGGTTGTTGAGGCTGCAGTATAGAAAGGATCTAAGGACAAGAATTACTCTCAAATACCCATGCCCAAACCCAAGGAATCAAAGACAATCCAAAACGGTTAAGGTTGTGACATCGAAACCGAAATAGAGGATGTTGAGTGTCACTACTACCTAGAAAAGGCAAGCCAAGGCTAGGTTAAAGAAAATCTTTAACTTTGGATTAAAGCAAAAGCAAAAGTCGTAAAACAGGGAAAATCACGGCTAGATCTTGAGATTCCACGGCCGTGGAACTCAAGAACAGACCGTGGTTTAGGGTGTCGACGATGTTTCTCACGCTCTCAGGGTCCAATCAAGTTACGATCGATCTATCATTATCTAAGCCACAACTATCAACCCTTCACCTTAGAATTGCTAAAGGGTTATAGCCAACAATCATCATCATGATATCAAAAATCAATTTAAGAAGAAAGAAAGATGAAAACCCTCGAAAACTCAATAATAACTCAAAGTCAATCTCGAATCTGAATAACAAAAATATGTTTATGAATTCAGAAAAGTAGTAACAGAAATCCTCACAATGATCTAGAGAAACCACAAAGAACGGGATGCCAATCCGTCCTATAATGAAAACCCAAGAATATCCCGAAGTACACAATCTCTCAAAAATCACGTCTTTCACAAATCTCCAATCCTCAAGGTCGAAATGAAACCCTAAGGCCGCCGTCAATGAAGCTCTCAGCGAATGTGTAAGTGAAGGTCTAAGCGAGGATCTCCGAAACTCCTTTCTCGAGCCTTTTTATAGGGCGAAATAGGGTTACGAGAAAGCCCAATAACGTTGTGGACGTGGCAAATATGACACGTCGCAAAATCACCAAAATCACGGTCATGAACAACTTTCCACGGCCGTGGTTTAGGCCGTGTAACTTTTTGTTGTGCTCCAAACTCACTTCCACGATGATGTTGCCAAATCCACGGTCGTGGTTTAGAGCGTGGTTCTTCCAATTCCTTCTTCACAACCGTAATTCAAGGCGTGGTTCCTCAAACTCCTTGTTTTTGCCTTCTTTTCGTGACATTCTTCATCCAAGCTCCTTCCTTAGCCTCTCTAATGTATCTCCTTGCTATCAAGCATGATCAAATACTCCCTTCCTTCCACATTTTGCTCCAATCCAAGCCTTTATTCACCTAAAAACAAAACGAAGCTAGTGTAGATCTCTACATCGACAAAGTGGGTGAACTAGCTCACAATTGCTTCAAACTCATATCTATGTACACATAAAAGAGGGAAAAACAACTAAAACAAGTGCCTAAAATATAGTCATATTTCATGCTAACATACCTATAGGTGTCTTAAAGGCGGTCTTGTACGCCCATAACGCATCCTCGAGCTTCATTAACCAATCCTTCCGTGTTTTAGAGACATTTTTCTCTAGAATTCCCTTAATCTCTCTATTGGATATCTCAACTTGTCCGTTGGTATGCGGATGGTATGGTGTAGCTATCTTATGGGTCACCTCATACTTAGCCAATAGAGTCTCAAATCGATGGGTTGTGAAGTGCGTTCCTCCGTCACTAATGATAGTCCGTGGTGTCCCAAACCTTGGGAAAATAGTTCTATTAAAGAACTTCACCACAACCATTGCATCATTAGTAGGAGAAGTGATTGCTTCTACCCATCTTGAGACATAGTCTACGGCTAGAAGTATGTATTGGTTTCTACAAGAGGATGGGAATGGTCCCATAAAGTCTACTCCCCATACGTCGAATATCTCTACTTCTTGTATGTTGTTGAGGGGCATCTCATTCCTCCTTGAAATATTTCATGTCCTTTGACAAGCATCACAAGCAACAACATATTTTTGCACATCTTTGAATGAGGTAGGCCAAAAGAAACCGGATCGGAGTACCTTAGCACATGTCTTGTGGGAACTAGTGTGTCCTCCATAAGGTAAAGAATGGCAATGGCGGATGACACTTTCCACCTCATCCTCTAGAATGCATCTCCTATATATGCCATCCGGACCTCTCTTGAAGAGAAGAGGTTCATTCCAATATAAATGTCGGATGTCCTTAAAGAACTTCTTTCTTTGAGCATACGAAAGTCCAGGAGGAATCTCTTGATAAACAAGGTAATTTACAATGTCAGCAAACCATGGGTCATTACCTTTCGAGATTTGTTGAAGACATTCTTTCCAACATTTGATTAATAAAAGGAAGGGGAAAATGGTCCTTCCTGGTGGCCACATTCAGTTTACGGTAGTCGATGCACATTCTCCATCCCGTAACTGTCTTTGTGGGAATAAGCTCGTTGTTCTTATTTGCAACAACGGTAATGCCTCCTTTCTTTGGTACCACCTACACGGGACTCACCCACTTGCTATCGGAGATAGGGAAGATGATACCTGCATCATGTAGCTTAAGGATTTCTTTCTTCACGACCTCTTTCATGATCGGATTTAACCGTCTTTGAGGTTGACGTGAAGGTTTGTAATCCTCTTCCATTAAGATTTTATGCATACATAGAGAAGGTTTGTAATCCTCTTCCATCACGAATCTCAAGATTGGACTCTTGAAGGAGGTGAATCCACCTAATCAGCCTTGACTTTGCATCTTTCTTGGCAAGAAAATACCGAATTATTGAATGATCCGTGTAAACAATCACCTTCGCTCCTACAAGATAAGAACAAAACTTTTCAAATGCATATACAACAACAAGAAATTCCTTTTCCGTTGTGGCAGTTGAGTTGCGCTTCATCTAGCGTCTTGCTAGCATAATAGATGGCATGAGTGCGTCCATCTTTCTTTTGTCCAAGCACCGCTCCTACAGCTACGTCACTTGCATCGCACATGACCTCAAATGGGAGATTTCAATCCAGAGGTTGAATTATTGGGGATGAGATTAGAGCTTCTCGAATCCTGTAAAAAGCATCCAAACATTCTTTTAAAAATTTGAAAACGGCATCTTTCATCAATAGATTAGTTAGCGGTTTAGAGATTTTTGAAAAGTCCTTAATGAATCTCCTATAGAATCCGGCATGTCCTAGAAAACTTCTAATCCCCTTCACCAAAGATGGAGGAGGAAGCTTCTCTATCATCTCAATCTTAGCCTTGTCAACCTCAATCCCTATATTAGAGATCAAGAGATAGGTTAGCAAGACAATTATCAAATGAGGAACCATAAACAGAAAAATCATCCATAAAAACCTCCATGATTTCCTCAATGTACTCCGAAAAGATGGCCATCATACACCTTTCAAAGGTGGCTGAAGCGTTGCACAGTCCGAATGGCATCCTCGTATAAGCAAAAGTGCCCCATGGGCACTTGAATGTGGTCTTTTCTTGATCGTCCGGATGAATCGGAATCTAAAAGAAACTACTATAACCGTCAAGATAGCAAAAGTAAGAATGTTGCGCTAACCTCTCAAGCATTTGATCACTGAAGGGTAGCGGGAAGTGATCCTTCCTCGCCGCATTTTTCAGCTTGTGATAGTCGATGCACATCCTCCATCCTGTCACCGTTCTTGTAGGAATGAGTTCGTTGTTATTGTTGGCCACAACGGTCATTCCTCCCTTCTTTGGGACAAATTGAACATGGCTCACCCACTTGCTATCGGAAATCGAGAATATGATACATGCATCAAGCAATTTAAGGATCTTCTTCTTCACGACCTCTTTCATGATCGGATTTAACCGTCGTTGAGGTTGACGTGAAGGCTTATAGTCCTCTTCCATTAGTATCTTGTGCATATATAAAGATGGTTTAATTCCTACAAGATCCTCTATGATGTAGCCTAAATCTTTCCGATGTTTCTTCAGAATAATCATAAGCCTATTATGCTCATCTTCACTTAAACTAGAACTAACTATGACGGGAAACGTAGAATTAGTTCCAAGAAACGCATACCATAGATGTGCGGGAAGTGGCTTCAATTCAAAGGTTGTAGATGCCTTTGGAGTGTTGTGAGGGCTGTCCGAGGTCTCCTTGGAAGTCTCCAAGGGTGTGGAAGTGGTGGAAGAAGAATCAAGAACGTTTGTAGAAAGAACGGAATTATCCTCAACATTTTTCAATTCCACGGTGTCATTGTAACTTCCACGGCCGTGGAAGGTGTCTTTGGGGCCGTGGAATTGCATGTCAATTAAATCCTTGCTCTCAACATACTTTTCCACGGGTGGAATTGGTGAAACCACGCCCGTGGAAAAGCACGACTGACCGTGGTTTCTAGTATTTTCCGAACCATCGTAAAAGTTTTTGAATTTCTCAACTTGCACTTCTTCTAACTCGTCCAAAGCATCAATCTCAGTATTGCAATCCTCTTAAGTTCCCTTTTCCATGATGCTCATAGTGATAACCTTTTGCAACGGATCTTTAAAGAAGATCGAACTCACTTCTTCTCTAGATACCTCTTCATCATAATGTTGAACATATCTTCTCCAAGTGTTGGTTCTTTTGTCAAAGTTGAGAGAACAAATTCAACTTTCTCTTCTCCAATATCGAAAATCTAGCATTCTTACAATCAACCATACAGCTGAAAGTTGCAAGAAAAGGTCTCCCTAGTATGATCGGGACCGGACAATCTGCAGGAATGTCAAGCATAACAAAATCTAGAGGGGTATAGAATTTACCGAGCTTAACCGGGACGTCTTCAATGATTCCAACGGGTTGTGTAATGGATCGATCCGCCATATATAACGTCATCTTCACCGGTTTAGGTTCACCTAAACCGACTTTCCTACATAAAGCAAGTGGAATAATGCTCACACTTGCTCCCAAGTCACAAAGTGCATCATATGTGACTTCTCCCACTCCTATTGGTAGGCAAAACGACCCCGGATCTCGCAGCTTTGGGGGCATCTTTTCTGTCATCGTTTTAATGAGTTCCGAAGACTCCGAACTCATCTTAACTTCACCAAAGTCTTCCAGCTTCCTCTTGTTAGAGAGGATCTCTTTCAAGAACTTCCCATAGGCGGGCATACCTAAAATCACATCAAGAAAAGGTATGTTAATATGCAGTTTGCTCATGAGATCAACAAACTTACAGAAATGCTTGTCTAGACGCGCTCTCGCTCTAGATTATGGGAATGGCAAAGGAGGTTTATAAGCTGGAGGAGGAACATAGACATCTTCCTTCTCCTTTTCTTTTTCTTTCTTTTTCTCCTTTTCAACGGGAACTTCTGGGTTGCGGGTCGGTAGTTGTTACACCACTTCTTGTTGTAATTGCCATCACCCTCCCTTTCGGATTATCCTCCGTTTTTTCAGGAAGTTTCCCTTGATCTCTTGGAACTTCTCCGGCCTTGCTGAATACTTGATTCTCCAAAGCTTTTTGTGCTTTATCAATTGATGTGACTCTCCATTCCTTGTATCTTCCCCAAGATCGTTTCCATCATAGCATCAAGTTTGTCCTTCTCCGACCGGTTCGAACTATTTGATGTTTGCCCCTGACTTTTCAAAGGAGTAGAAGAAGAAGGGGGTGTTAGTGAATTTCCAACATAGGAATGAGGATTACCGGAATTTTTTTGGTTGGATCTCCAGTTGTTGTTGGCGTTCCTGTTATTGTTGTTCTAATTATTGTTCCGGTAGTTATTCCTATTTCCTTGGTTGTTCT
Source organism: Fagopyrum homotropicum (assembly GCA_033239125.1). NCBI lineage: Eukaryota > Viridiplantae > Streptophyta > Magnoliopsida > Caryophyllales > Polygonaceae > Fagopyrum > Fagopyrum homotropicum. The sequence goes on along the minus strand of BSWB01000007.1, from coordinate 94,362,396 downwards.
CCCTTCCTAGATAGCCAACATCCTGCTCCTTTTTCAATTGAAGGCTGGATTTTATAACTTCCTTTAGCTCCTTAATCTCATTGTTGAGGGAGAAAATTTGAGCTTGGGTTGCTGGATTTAATTTCGCTCCCGGCTCTCCGGAATCTCGATTCCCACTATCAGCTTTCCTATGGGAATACTTCTCAATCATTTTAGTTTGCTTCTCAATAAAATCCCAAGCATCATCTTCTCTCATATCCATAAAAGTTCCACAAGAAAGGGATTGAAGATTGAATTGCGTCCCCACATCTAATCCCTTGTAGTAAATCTCCAATAATTCCAACATTGAAATGCCATGGTGCGGGCAATTAGAAGATCTTAAAACCTTTCCCAAGATTTAAACAAAATTTTGTTAGGTTTCATAGAAAAAACATTTATTTTACCTCTCAACTCCGCTGTTTTGGATGGCGGAAAGAACTTGGTGAGGAATTCTGAAGCTAAATCCTCCCATTTGTTAAATCTTCCAGTTGGAAGAGCTTGATACCAAGCTAAGGCTTTGTCCTTCAAAGAGAAGAAGAGCGGTCTCAACTTGTAGTTGTTGTTGACAACTCTTGGACGTTTCAAAGTCTCCATAAGAATCTCATAATTTTGCAAATGTTGATGCGGAGATTCAGCTTCTGTTCCACCAAACTGATTTTGTCGGATCATAGTAATGATTTGAGGGTGAAATCCATAGTCATGCTCATCGGGATCTCCAAGATTCACACCTAAACGGCGTGGTTGCTGAATTGGATCCATACGTTGCCCAAGGGTTCGTGGTTCAGCCATGACATTAGCAGCTCTCGCATCTCTAACATAAGCGCAAGGATCAACACAGGCACGAGGATTAAATGGTGGTAGATCCTCTAGCTCCGACATATCATCATCATCGGATGATTCAGCTTTCTTACTCATGGCGCCTTTATCTAATTTTTGTTGTAAAATCATCGCCTTAATTTCATCCATTTGAATTTGCATTCGCTCTCTATCAGCACGAGCTACAGTTTGTTCTTCAATACGTCTTCTTTCACTTGTATTAAGAAGAGATCGAGTCTCATCCAACTCCTCTTGGAGACTCTTTTCATTGTGTTCCGACATCTTTTTCTCCCTTAACCGTTTCTTCAAAGATTTCTCCGGTTCAGGATCAAAATGAATGAGGTCTTTCGCGGATCTAGACCTTCGTATATACCTAAAGAGAAATCTGCAAAATCACTAAGGTAGACAGATCAAATAACAAGAGTGAAAGCTCGCAAGCCCGACAACCGAAAATCGATTTTTGCCTAGACCAAATCCCCGGCAACGGCACCAAAAACTTGTTCGCTCAAAAGTGTGTGCGTCAAAGTCTTAAATTTATAAAAACTGAAATCAAGCAAAGCGAACCCACAGTGTACGGATCGGTGTAGTAAAGCAAGAATTCCAGAGTATCGAACTCAGGGATTTGGGGGTAAATTCAGTTCTCAAATTGTCAGGAAAATAACAAGAGCTTTAATAAAGATTAATTGGGAAAGCAACGCTTCTAAAGATTCAGGTATCCAATTGTAGCCATCGATTCAAGATGTTTTAAAGATATAAGGACCGAGTTGGGATTGCAAAGGTATAGATCTAAGGTAGGGTGTTGCACGGTGAAGTTCCAAAACCCATAAGTCTCACCCAAAAGCTCTCTCAATAAAGGATGTTGAGTCTCGTTATAAAGAGAATTGAATGATAGGATTAAATTCTCAAATACCCATGCCCAAACCCAAGGAATCAAAGATAAGCCAAAACGGTTAAGGTTGTGACACTCGAAATCGAAGTAGAGGATGTTAAGTCTCACTACTACCTAGAAAAGGTAAGTCAAGGCTAGGTTAAAGCAAATCTTTAACTTTGGATCAAAGCAAAAGAAAAGAACGTACGACAGAGGAAAACCACGATCGGATCTTGAGGAAAGCCTTGACGACGAGGTTTCTCGCAACTCTCAGGGTCCAATCTGTTTTGGTTCAATCTATCATCATCTATGCCACAACTATCTACCCTTCACCTTAGAATTGCTTAAGAGTTTTAGCCAACAATCATCGTAATGAAATCCAAAATCAAATATAAAAGAGAGAAAAGGTAGAACCTTGAAATCTCAATAACAAACACAAAATTAATGTCAATAAAACACAAAATCGTAACTTGCGTCCAATAGATATAGAATGGAGTAATAATTTCTCACAATATCAAAGAACAAAGAAGAACGGGATGTCAATCAGACTTCAAATGAAACCCTAAGATCTTTTCCGAGTACGCAATCTTCAAATGCGTACTTCTCCAAATCTTCCCTTCACGCAATAATGTCTCCTCGAAATCTCTGTAACAAGCCGTAAATGTAGCGCTGGATAGTGGATGCCCCGATTTCTCTCTTTCTTCAGCCTTCTTATAGGAGGAAAATAGGGTTACAAAAGCCCATAACTACTGCTGATGTGGCAAATATGACACGTGACGGCCATTAAAGAATCACGGTCAAGAGCAACTTTTCACGCCCGTGGAACCACTATGGAATGACTTCTTTGCTCTCGACATGCTTTTCCACGGCCAAAATTAAATAAACCACAAAACCACGGCCGTGGTTCCTTTGTGTTTGGCCGTGGTTCCTTTGTGTTTGGCCGTGGAATGTCCAAATTCTTCGTAAAAGCCTTTGTTTCGTAAAGGTTTCTAATCATGCTCCTTCCTTAGCTATTCCAATGCATCCTCTTGATGCCTAGCATGATCAAATACTCCTATATACTCCAATCCAAGTCTTTATTCACCTAAAAACACAACAAAGCTTGTGTAGATCTCTATACCAACATAATAGGTGAATGTGCTCATAAATGCTTCAAACTCATATTTCATGCTATCAATACACTAGGGCGGATGAAGCCCTTCTTTGCTAACTCCTCGAGCTGCTTCTTCAACTCAAGCATCTCGATAGGCGCCATACGGTAAGGAGCCTTAGAGATCGGTCTCGTACCGGGCTCTAAGTCAATGCCAAAGTCTACACTCCTTTGTGGAGGTAAACCTGATGGCTCTCCAAAGACGTCGGTAAACTCGCAAGCTACCGGGATTTCCTCCAAAGCTGGACTAGTACTATCCTTCATGGAATAGCACCAAAAAACCTCGCAACCCTGTCCGATAAGTCACGCAGCTCGGACCGCGCTGATGACTGTACTGGTCTGCCCTAGATCCCATTCTCTGAAGATCTCAACATGGCATGCATTTGTAGTTACTGTCACTGTCCTCTTGCCGATGTCCAGAACTGCTCGATTATGATCCATCCAATCCATACCCAGAATAACTTCTTCATGTACTAAGTACATAACGAAGAAGTCACCTGACCAATCGCGACCTCCCAATCTAATAGGGCAATCGCGAACATCTTGAGTACCTCGAATCTTACCCCCATCGGGTAATATTATAAAGAAGGGTCTACCTTCTACGGTAACTAAGGTCAATCTATCTACACATGCATCATATATAATAGAATGCGTAGCACCGATATCAAAAAGAACTCTTACAGGAAAAACAATTAATATGAATGATACTTGTAGTCGCTGGCATTGTCGGGTCGGTGGTTGTCACGCCACTCCTAGTAGTGATAGCCATCACCCTTCCCTTTGGGTTGTCCTCCGTCTTCCCGGGAAGCTTCCCTTGATCTCTAGAAACTTCTCCGGCCTTGCTGAATACTTGGTTTTCTAAAGCTTTGTGAGCTTTATCAACCAAAGTTATGTAGCTCTCCAATCCTTGGAGCTTTCCTAAGATCGTCTCCAACATAGGATTAGGCTTCTCCTTATTGTTTGAATCATTTGATGTTTGCCCCTGGCTTTTCAAAGGAGTAAAAGAAGATGGAGATGTTAGAGCTTTTTCAGCATGTGAATAGGGATTACCTGGATTTTGTTGGTTGAATCTCCAATTGTTGTTGTTGTTGGAGTTCCTATTGTTATTGTTATTCTAATTGTTGTTCCGGTAATCATTCATATTCCCTTGGTGGTTATATCTCCCTAGATAGTTGGCCTCTTGCTCCTTAGCCTTTTTGAAGGCTAGTTTTGATGACTTCCTTCAACTCTTTGATTTCGGTGTTGAGGGAGAATATTTGAGTATGTGCAACTTGTGTTAGCTTAGCTCCCGGATCTCCTTGATTCCGACTATTTGGATCCACCTTCCTGTGGGAATACTTCTCAATCACTTGGGCTTGCTTCTCAATGAAGTCCCAAGCGTCATCTTCTCTCATGTCCATGAATGTACCACAGGAGAGAGATTGAAGATTGAATTATGTTTCCACATCCAACCCCTTGTAGTAAATCTCCAATAACTCCAGCTTTGAAATGCCATGGTGTGGGCAATCCAATAAGAGGTCCTGAAATCTTTCCCATGATTGAAACAAACTTTTGTTAGCTTTCATAGAAAATGCATTAATTTTACCTCTCAACTCCGCCGTCTTGGATGGCGGAAAGAACTTGGTGAGGAACTCCGAAGATAGATCCTCCCATGTGTTAAGCCTTCCAGCTGGAAGAGCTTGATACCAAGCCAAAGCTTTGTCCTTCAAAGAGAAGAAGAACGGTTTGATCTTGTAGTTGTTGTTGGTAGCCCTTTTCGGCTTCAATGTCTCCATGAGAATCTCAAAATTCTACAAATGTTGGTGTGGAGATTCAGCACTAGTTCCACTAAATTGACTTTGGCGAACCATGGTGATAACTTGCGGGCTAAAACTTAATTCCTGGATGTCCTCAGCTCCGAAATGCACACCTAAACGGCGTGGTTGCTGAATTGGATCCATTCTTTGTCCAAGAGTCCGTGGTTCATCACCTCCATGGGCAACTCTCACATCTCCAGCGAGAATGCGAGGAACAACCGGTGACCTTGGGTTATTACGAACGGGATGGATCACCGGATCAATATCCCCAAGTGGTGGCATATCATCATCCTCATTGTCGGATGATTCAGCTCTAATGGACTTAGTTGGTTTCTTGACATTCTTCTTCTTAGCATCATTCAGCTCGAACTTCATGTCCATCACCATAGCTTTGAGCTCATCAATTTGGAATTGATGACTTGTTAATTCTTCCTAACGAGCTTTCTCACTCAACTTAAGTTGAAGTTGAGCTTCATCCAACTCCGCTTGGATGTTTCTCTCATTGTTTTCAGCCATCTTTTTCCAACTTTCTTCTCAAAGTTTTCTCAAGTTCTGGATCAAAAGGAACTAGATCTTTGGTAGATCTAGCCTTTCGCATATACCTAAAGAATCTGCAAAAATCATTCAAAGAGAGATATCAAATAGCAAGAGCAAAGCTCCCAAGCTCGACAACCGAAAACCGGAATTGGCTTAGACCAAATCCCCGGCAACGGCGCCAAAAACTTGTTCGCCTCAAAACGTGCGTGTAAATAAGTTTTAATTATAAAACTGAAACAAAATCAAGCGAACCCGCAGTGTACGGATCGGCGTAGTTAAGAAAGTATTCCAGAGTATTGAACTCAGGGATTTGGGGAGTCAAATTCAGTTTCGATATAATCGAGCAAGTAAAAGTATAAAAGCTTTACAAATATTGGGAAAAACAGCAACCCTAAAGATCCAGGTATCTAATTGTGGCAATCGATTCAAGATATACTATAGATGTAAGGATAGAGTTGAGATTGCAAAGGTATAACTAAAGTAAGGTAATGTACGGTGAAGTTCCAAAACCTTATGTGTCTAACCCAAAGATACTCTCTATAAAGGTTGTTGAGGCTGCAGTATAGAAAGGATCTAAGGACAAGAATTACTCTCAAATACCCATGCCCAAACCCAAGGAATCAAAGACAATCCAAAACGGTTAAGGTTGTGACATCGAAACCGAAATAGAGGATGTTGAGTGTCACTACTACCTAGAAAAGGCAAGCCAAGGCTAGGTTAAAGAAAATCTTTAACTTTGGATTAAAGCAAAAGCAAAAGTCGTAAAACAGGGAAAATCACGGCTAGATCTTGAGATTCCACGGCCGTGGAACTCAAGAACAGACCGTGGTTTAGGGTGTCGACGATGTTTCTCACGCTCTCAGGGTCCAATCAAGTTACGATCGATCTATCATTATCTAAGCCACAACTATCAACCCTTCACCTTAGAATTGCTAAAGGGTTATAGCCAACAATCATCATCATGATATCAAAAATCAATTTAAGAAGAAAGAAAGATGAAAACCCTCGAAAACTCAATAATAACTCAAAGTCAATCTCGAATCTGAATAACAAAAATATGTTTATGAATTCAGAAAAGTAGTAACAGAAATCCTCACAATGATCTAGAGAAACCACAAAGAACGGGATGCCAATCCGTCCTATAATGAAAACCCAAGAATATCCCGAAGTACACAATCTCTCAAAAATCACGTCTTTCACAAATCTCCAATCCTCAAGGTCGAAATGAAACCCTAAGGCCGCCGTCAATGAAGCTCTCAGCGAATGTGTAAGTGAAGGTCTAAGCGAGGATCTCCGAAACTCCTTTCTCGAGCCTTTTTATAGGGCGAAATAGGGTTACGAGAAAGCCCAATAACGTTGTGGACGTGGCAAATATGACACGTCGCAAAATCACCAAAATCACGGTCATGAACAACTTTCCACGGCCGTGGTTTAGGCCGTGTAACTTTTTGTTGTGCTCCAAACTCACTTCCACGATGATGTTGCCAAATCCACGGTCGTGGTTTAGAGCGTGGTTCTTCCAATTCCTTCTTCACAACCGTAATTCAAGGCGTGGTTCCTCAAACTCCTTGTTTTTGCCTTCTTTTCGTGACATTCTTCATCCAAGCTCCTTCCTTAGCCTCTCTAATGTATCTCCTTGCTATCAAGCATGATCAAATACTCCCTTCCTTCCACATTTTGCTCCAATCCAAGCCTTTATTCACCTAAAAACAAAACGAAGCTAGTGTAGATCTCTACATCGACAAAGTGGGTGAACTAGCTCACAATTGCTTCAAACTCATATCTATGTACACATAAAAGAGGGAAAAACAACTAAAACAAGTGCCTAAAATATAGTCATATTTCATGCTAACATACCTATAGGTGTCTTAAAGGCGGTCTTGTACGCCCATAACGCATCCTCGAGCTTCATTAACCAATCCTTCCGTGTTTTAGAGACATTTTTCTCTAGAATTCCCTTAATCTCTCTATTGGATATCTCAACTTGTCCGTTGGTATGCGGATGGTATGGTGTAGCTATCTTATGGGTCACCTCATACTTAGCCAATAGAGTCTCAAATCGATGGGTTGTGAAGTGCGTTCCTCCGTCACTAATGATAGTCCGTGGTGTCCCAAACCTTGGGAAAATAGTTCTATTAAAGAACTTCACCACAACCATTGCATCATTAGTAGGAGAAGTGATTGCTTCTACCCATCTTGAGACATAGTCTACGGCTAGAAGTATGTATTGGTTTCTACAAGAGGATGGGAATGGTCCCATAAAGTCTACTCCCCATACGTCGAATATCTCTACTTCTTGTATGTTGTTGAGGGGCATCTCATTCCTCCTTGAAATATTTCATGTCCTTTGACAAGCATCACAAGCAACAACATATTTTTGCACATCTTTGAATGAGGTAGGCCAAAAGAAACCGGATCGGAGTACCTTAGCACATGTCTTGTGGGAACTAGTGTGTCCTCCATAAGGTAAAGAATGGCAATGGCGGATGACACTTTCCACCTCATCCTCTAGAATGCATCTCCTATATATGCCATCCGGACCTCTCTTGAAGAGAAGAGGTTCATTCCAATATAAATGCGGGATGTCCTTAAAGAACTTCTTTCTTTGAGCATACGAAAGTCCAGGGGGAATCTCTTGATAAACAAGGTAATTTACAATGTCAGCAAACCATGGGTCATTACCTTTCGAGATTTGTTGAAGACATTCTTTCCAACATTTGATTAATAAAAGGAAGGGGAAAATGGTCCTTCCTGGTGGCCACATTCAGTTTACGGTAGTCGATGCACATTCTCCATCCCGTAACTGTCTTTGTGGGAATAAGCTCGTTGTTCTTATTTGCAACAACGGTAATGCCTCCTTTCTTTGGTACCACCTACACGGGACTCACCCACTTGCTATCGGAGATAGGGAAGATGATACCTGCATCATGTAGCTTAAGGATTTCTTTCTTCACGACCTCTTTCATGATCGGATTTAACCGTCTTTGAGGTTGACGTGAAGGTTTGTAATCCTCTTCCATTAAGATTTTATGCATACATAGAGAAGGTTTGTAATCCTCTTCCATCACGAATCTCAAGATCGGACTCTTGAAGGAGGTGAATCCACCTAATCAGCCTTGACTTTGCATCTTTCTTGGCAAGAAAATACCGAATTATTGAATGATCCGTGTAAACAATCACCTTCGCTCCTACAAGATAAGAACAAAACTTTTCAAATGCATATACAACAACAAGAAATTCCTTTTCCGTTGTGGCAGTTGAGTTGCGCTTCATCTAGCGTCTTGCTAGCATAATAGATGGCATGAGTGCGTCCATCTTTCTTTTGTCCAAGCACCGCTCCTACAGCTACGTCACTTGCATCGCACATGACCTCAAATGGGAGATTTCAATCCAGAGGTTGAATTATTGGGGATGAGATTAGAGCTTCTCGAATCCTGTAAAAAGCATCCAAACATTCTTTTAAAAATTTGAAAACGGCATCTTTCATCAATAGATTAGTTAGCGGTTTAGAGATTTTTGAAAAGTCCTTAATGAATCTCCTATAGAATCCGGCATGTCCTAGAAAACTTCTAATCCCCTTCACCAAAGATGGAGGAGGAAGCTTCTCTATCATCTCAATCTTAGCCTTGTCAACCTCAATCCCTATATTAGAGATCAAGAGATAGGTTAGCAAGACAATTATCAAATGAGGAACCATAAACAGAAAAATCATCCATAAAAACCTCCATGATTTCCTCAATGTACTCCAAAAAGATGGCCATCATACACCTTTCAAAGGTGGCTGAAGCGTTGCACATTCCGAATGGCATCCTCCTATAAGCAAAAGTGCCCAATGGGCACTTGAATGTGGTCTTTTCTTGATCGTCCGGATGAATCGGAATCTAAAAGAAACTACTATAACCGTCAAGATAGCAAAAGTAAGAATGTTGCGCTAACCTCTCAAGCATTTGATCACTGAAGGGCAGCGGGAAGTGATCCTTCCTCGCCGCATTTTTCAGCTTGTGATAGTCGATGCACATCCTCCATCCTGTCACCGTTCTTGTAGGAATGAGTTCGTTGTTCTTGTTGGCCACAACGGTCATTCCTCCCTTCTTTGGGACAAATTGAACATGGCTCACCCACTTGCTATCGGAAATCGAGAATATGATACATGCATCAAGCAATTTAAGGATCTTCTTCTTCACGACCTCTTTCATGATCGGATTTAACCGTCGTTGAGGTTGACGTGAAGGCTTATAGTCCTCTTCCATTAGTATCTTGTGCATATATAAAGATGGTTTAATTCCTACAAGATCCTCTATGATGTAGCCTAAATCTTTCCGATGTTTCTTCAGAATAATCATAAGCCTATTATGCTCATCTTCACTTAAACTAGAACTAACTATGACGGGAAACGTAGAATTAGTTCCAAGAAACGCATACCATAGATGTGCGGGAAGTGGCTTCAATTCAAAGGTTGTAGATGCCTTTGGAGTGTTGTGAGGGCTGTCCGAGGTCTCCTTGGAAGTCTCCAAGGGTGTGGAAGTGGTGGAAGAAGAATCAAGAACGTTTGTAGAAAGAACGGAATTATCCTCAACATTTTTCAATTCCACGGTGTCATTGTAACTTCCACGGCCGTGGAAGGTGTCTTTGGGGCCGTGGAATTGCATGTCAATTAAATCCTTGCTCTCAACATACTTTTCCACGGGTGGAATTGGTGAAACCACGCCCGTGGAAAAGCACGACTGACCGTGGTTTCTAGTATTTTCCGAACCATCGTAAAAGTTTTTGAATTTCTCAACTTGCACTTCTTCTAACTCGTCCAAAGCATCAATCTCAGTATTGCAATCCTCTTAAGTTCCCTTTTCCATGATGCTCATAGTGATAACCTTTTGCAACGGATCTTTAAAGAAGATCGAACTCACTTCTTCTCTAGATACCTCTTCATCATAATGTTGAACATATCTTCTCCAAGTGTTGGTTCTTTTGTCAAAGTTGAGAGAACAAATTCAACTTTCTCTTCTCCAATATCGAAAATCTAGCATTCTTGCAATCAACCATACAGCTGAAAGTTGCAAGAAAAGGTCTCTCTAGTATGATCGGGACCGGACAATCTGCAGGAATGTCAAGCATAACAAAATCTAGAGGGGTATAGAATTTACCGAGCTTAACCGGGACGTCTTCAATGATTCCAACGGGTTGTGTAATGGATCGATCCGCCATATATAACGTCATCTTCACCGGTTTAGGTTCACCTAAACCGACTTTCCTACATAAAGCAAGTGGAATAATGCTCACACTTGCTCCCAAGTCACAAAGTGCATCATATGTGACTTCTCCCACTCCTATTGGTAGGCAAAACGACCCCGGATCTCGCAGCTTTGGGGGCATCTTTTCTGTCATCGTTTTAATGAGTTCCGAAGACTCCGAACTCATCTTAACTTCACCAAAGTCTTCCAGCTTCCTCTTGTTAGAGAGGATCTCTTTCAAGAACTTCCCATAGGCGGGCATACCTAAAATCACATCAAGAAAAGGTATGTTAATATGCAGTTTGCTCATGAGATCAACAAACTTACAGAAATGCTTGTCTAGACGCGCTCTCGCTCTAGATTATGGGAATGGCAAAGGAGGTTTATAAGCTGGAGGAGGAACATAGACATCTTCCTTCTCCTTTTCTTTTTCTTTCTTTTTCTCCTTTTCAACGGGAACTTCTGGGTTGCGGGTCGGTAGTTGTTACACCACTTCTTGTTGTAATTGCCATCACCCTCCCTTTCGGATTATCCTCCGTTTTTTCAGGAAGTTTCCCTTGATCTCTTGGAACTTCTCCGGCCTTGCTGAATACTTGATTCTCCAAAGCTTTTTGTGCTTTATCAATTGATGTGACTCTCCATTCCTTGTATCTTCCCCAAGATCGTTTCCATCATAGCATCAAGTTTGTCCTTCTCCGACCGGTTCGAACTATTTGATGTTTGCCCCTGACTTTTCAAAGGAGTAGAAGAAGAAGGGGGTGTTAGTGAATTTCCAACATAGGAATGAGGATTACCGGAATTTTGTTGGTTGGATCTCCAGTTGTTGTTGGCGTTCCTGTTATTGTTGTTCTAATTATTGTTCCGGTAGTTATTCCTATTTCCTTGGTTGTTCTCCCTTCCTAGATAGCCAACATCCTGCTCCTTTTTCAATTGAAGGCTGGATTTTATAACTTCCTTTAGCTCCTTAATCTCATTGTTGAGGGAGAAAATTTGAGCTTGGGTTGCTGGATTTAATTTCGCTCCCGGCTCTCCGGAATCTCGATTCCCACTATCAGCTTTCCTATGGGAATACTTCTCAATCATTTTAGTTTGCTTCTCAATAAAATCCCAAGCATTATCTTCTCTCATATCCATAAAAGTTCCACAAGAAAGGGATTGAAGATTGAATTGCGTCCCCACATCTAATCCCTTGTAGTAAATCTCCAATAATTCCAACATTGAAATGCCATGGTGCGGGCAATTAGAAGATCATAAAACCTTTCCCAAGATTTAAACAAAATTTTGTTAGGTTTCATAGAAAAAACATTTATTTTACCTCTCAACTCCGCTGTTTTGGATGGCGGAAAGAACTTGGTGAAGAATTCTGAAGCTAAATCCTCCCATTTGTTAAATCTTCCAGTTGGAAGAGCTTGATACCAAGCTAAGGCTTTGTCCTTCAAAGAGAAGAAGAGCGGTCTCAACTTGTAGTTGTTGTTGACAACTCTTGGACGTTTCAAAGTCTCCATAAGAATCTCATAATTTTGCAAATGTTGATGCGGAGATTCAGCTTCTGTTCCACCAAACTGATTTTGTCGGATCATAGTAATGATTTGAGGGTGAAATCCATAGTCATGCTCATCGGGATCTCCAAGATTCACACCTAAACGGCGTGGTTGCTGAATTGGATCCATACGTTGCCCAAGGGTTCGTGGTTCAGCCATGACATTAGCAGCTCTCGCATCTCTAACATGAGCGCAAGGATCAACACAGGCACGAGGATTAAATGGTGGTAGATCCTCCAGCTCCGACATATCATCATCATCGGATGATTCAGCTTTCTTACTCATGGCGCCTTTATCTAATTTTTGTTGTAAAATCATCGCCTTAATTTCATCCATTTGAATTTGCATTCGCTCTCTATCAGCACGAGCTACAGTTTGTTCTTCAATACGTCTTCTTTCACTTGTATTAAGAAGAGATCGAGTCTCATCCAACTCCTCTTGGAGACTCTTTTCATTGTGTTCCGACATCTTTTTCTCCCTTAACCGTTTCTTCAATGATTTTTCCGGTTCAGGATCAAAATGAATGAGGTCTTTCGCGGATCTAGACCTTCGTATATACCTAAAGAGAAATCTGCAAAATCACTAAGGTAGACAGATCAAATAACAAGAGTGAAAGCTCGCAAGCCCGACAACCGAAAATCGATTTTTGCCTAGACCAAATCCCCGGCAACGGCACCAAAAACTTGTTCGCTCAAAAGTGTGTGCGTCAAAGTCTTAAATTTATAAAAACTGAAATCAAGCAAAGCGAACCCACAGTGTACGGATCGGTGTAGTAAAGCAAGAATTCCAGAGTATCGAACTCAGGGATTTGGGGGTAAATTCAGTTCTCAAATTGTCAGGAAAATAACAAGAGCTTTAATAAAGATTAATTGGGAAAGCAACGCTTCTAAAGATTCAGGTATCCAATTGTAGCCATCGATTCAAGATGTTTTAAAGATATAAGGACCGAGTTGGGATTGCAAAGGTATAGATCTAAGGTAGGGTGTTGTACGGTGAAGTTCCAAAACCCATAAGTCTCACCCAAAAGCTCTCTCAATAAAGGATGTTGAGTCTCGTTATAAAGAGAATTGAATGATAGGATTAAATTCTCAAATACCCATGCCCAAACCCAAGGAATCAAAGATAAGCCAAAACGGTTAAGGTTGTGACACTCGAAATCGAAGTAGAGGATGTTAAGTCTCACTACTACCTAGAAAAGGTAAGTCAAGGCTAGGTTAAAGCAAATCTTTAACTTTGGATCAAAGCAAAAGAAAAGAACGTACGACAGAGGAAAACCACGATCGGATCTTGAGGAAAGCCTTGACGACGAGGTTTCTCGCAACTCTCAGGGTCCAATCTGTTTTGGTTCAATCTATCATCATCTATGCCACAACTATCTACCCTTCACCTTAGAATTGCTTAAGAGTTTTAGCCAACAATCATCGTAATGAAATCCAAAATCAAATATAAAAGAGAGAAAAGGTAGAACCTTGAAATCTCAATAACAAACACAAAATTAATGTCAATAAAACACAAAATCGTAACTTGCGTCCAATAGATATAGAATGGAGTAATAATTTCTCACAATATCAAAGAACAAAGAAGAACGGGATGTCAATCAGACTTCAAATGAAACCCTAAGATCTTTTCCGAGTACGCAATCTTCAAATGCGTACTTCTCCAAATCTTCCCTTCACGCAATAATGTCTCCTCGAAATCTCTGTAACAAGCCGTAAATGTAGCGCTGGATAGTGGATGCCCCGATTTCTCTCTTTCTTCAGCCTTCTTATAGGAGGGAAATAGGGTTACAAAAGCCCATAACTACTGCTGATGTGGCAAATATGACACGTGACGGCCATTAAAGAATCACGGTCAAGAGCAACTTTTCACGCCCGTGGAACCACTATGGAATGACTTCTTTGCTCTCGACATGCTTTTCCACGGCCAAAATTAAATAAACCACAAAACCACGGCCGTGGTTCCTTTGTGTTTGGCCGTGGTTCCTTTGTGTTTGGCCGTGGAATGTCCAAATTCTTCGTAAAAGCCTTTGTTTCGTAAAGGTTTCTAATCATGCTCCTTTCTTAGCTATTCCAATGCATCCTCTTGATGCCTAGCATGATCAAATACTCCTATATACTCCAATCCAAGTCTTTATTCACCTAAAAACACAACAAAGCTTGTGTAGATCTCTATACCAACATAATAGGTGAATGTGCTCATAAATGCTTCAAACTCATATTTCATGCTATCAATACACTAGGGCGGATGAAGCCCTTCTTTGCTAACTCCTCGAGCTGCTTCTTCAACTCAAGCATCTCGATAGGCGCCATACGGTAAGGAGCCTTAGAGATCGGTCTCGTACCGGGCTCTAAGTCAATGCCAAAGTCTACACTCCTTTGTGGAGGTAAACCTGATGGCTCTCCAAAGACGTCGGTAAACTCGCAAGCTACCGGGATTTCCTCCAAAGCTGGACTAGTACTATCCTTCATGGAATAGCACCAAAAAACCTCGCAACCCTGTCCGATAAGTCACGCAGCTCGGACCGCGCTGATGACTGTACTGGTCTGCCCTAGATCCCATTCTCTGAAGATCTCAACATGGCATGCATTTGTAGTTACTGTCACTGTCCTCTTGCCGATGTCCAGAACTGCTCGATTATGATCCATCCAATCCATACCCAGAATAACTTCTTCATGTACTAAGTACATAACGAAGAAGTCACCTGATCAATCGCGACCTCCCAATCTAATAGGGCAATCGCGAACATCTTGAGTACCTCGAATCTTACCCCCATCGGGTAATATTATAAAGAAGGGTCTACCTTCTACGGTAACTAAGGTCAATCTATCTACACATGCATCATATATAATAGAATGCGTAGCACCGATATCAAAAAGAACTCTTACAGGAAAAACAATTAATATGAATGATACTTGTAGTCGCTGGCATTGTCGGGTCTACAACACTCCTCAGCTCATACTTGTGGTCGCTGGCATTGTCGGCTCTACAACACTCCTCAGCTCATACACTCTGGCTTATGCCTCTCTAGTGTCTACAGAACCACCAACTCGTCCTCTACCTCTCCCTTGTCCCGGAGTGGAACCCTGAGGAGCGGTAGAACCAAGAACTCTCTGATGCTGTTGCTACTGATACTGAGACTTTTGTCCTCCTCTTGTAACACTAGTAGGTGAAGAACCCTGCTGCGATAGCACCTTGCCCTGACGGCAAAACGCAGCTCTATGCCTTGACTTGCCACAAGAAAAGCAAGTCACTGCCGACTTCTTGCAATCAGCTCGAATGTGACCAGCTCCTCTGCAGTTATGATACTGCTGTCCTTTGTTAGAACTCTATTGGAAACCATAATGTCCCGGCGTCTGACTACGTCCCAACCCAACTGCTCCAACTCCAGCATTGGCCGATCTAGTCTTCTGCCTCTTCTCAAGACAACCTGTGTGAGAAGCTCTCCTCTGACCCGCTCGGTCTCTCTCGTAAGTAGAAGCTCTATCCTGATAGTCCGTTAAGGAAACACAACGAAAACTAGCAAGATAAGAGCGTGTAGACTCTCAATCTCCGAGAGAAAAGATAAACATGCTGATCTTCAGGTGTTGTAGACGGACCCAGCAAAGACAACTCATCCTGAAACTTGCTGATAATCTCAACAATAGGCAAATCCTCGAATCCAGCCTCGAGAAAATCCTGAGGACGGTCCCTCCTCATAGTTGCAGGGCATCAGCAATCCGTGATTACCGTCTTCATCTTCTCATAACTGGTGACCTTACTGCGAACGGTCCTCCACCAAGAATGAGCATGATCCTTTAGCAGCGTCTGTTCTATGTTGACTTGACATCCCTCTAGGCAACTAATCGCCTCTATAGCAGAATCTAGTTGTCCCAGCCACAACTCCACCTCCAATCCAGCCTTTCCCATGAAATTGGGAACCTTCCGTTGATCAAAAGCCTTCAACCAACTGTCCGGCTTCTACTCCTTCGCCTCAGCCGGCGCTCTATCAACCTTAGCAACTCTAGCAGGCGGAGAAACAACCTGCGTGACTCTTTGTGAAACCTCAGCTAATCTCGCAAGAACTGGCGGTGTTGGTGTTGACCCTCTTGTCCTGATAGCCTCCTCAACTCTATACACATAGTCGTGATATGTAGAAACTCCTATGGACACTCGACCGGACTCCGTCGATGGCGCTCTTTGTGCTCCGGACCTAGCGGCGGTCCCGATCCAAGCCTCAAGAACAACACTCTCAGCAACCTCCTCAGCAAACGCCTCAGCGATAGGCAGATCAGCAATTGGGGCTTGACCCCGACCTCTAGCTAGTGGAGGTCTTCCTGCACATCCTCATCCACGGACGGCAGGTGGAAGAGGTGGTCGACTCCTTCCTCACCCCATAACAGATGTAGCTCTAGTACACGCCATTTACTATAAGGATAGATATAAGAATATATATATATATATATATATATATATATATAGGTATAAGTCCATGCTAC
The DNA here is from genome assembly GCA_033239125.1 of Fagopyrum homotropicum. Lineage (NCBI taxonomy): Eukaryota > Viridiplantae > Streptophyta > Magnoliopsida > Caryophyllales > Polygonaceae > Fagopyrum > Fagopyrum homotropicum. The sequence continues at coordinate 94,345,967 of BSWB01000007.1, read as the reverse complement.
AACTAAAGCAGAAATCCAAAAAAAGTACATATAAAGGCCAACATATAAGAAACTACATTGTTGAGATCCGCGGAGGTAGTGGTGGTCACCCGTACATCTATTCCAGACCGACAAGTTTAAAAACAAAAACCTCCTTTTGAAAACGTAGCCCCCTTGCGGGTTCTATTTATTTATCCATCGCACCTTTAGAAGATTTTGAGTGTCATTGTCGCCAACCTGGCTCTGATACCATATTGTAACACCCCAAGTTCTGGGAACTCGAAGCGTTACGGGCTAGGACCTCACAATGGGTCCCGACCCTCAGAGTAGCAACAGAAAAACGGATCTCAGAACAGCGCACAGACGAATGAAAACCAAAACTCAATATAAAACCAAAAGTTTAACAAAAGGAACGTAAAAGACTCAGCCGAGTTCAAAATAAAAGGAAAAGCAACAACATAAACATAAACCCGATGTCGTCCTATAATGTACGGGAACCCCGACTGACCACACCTTCCGGATCACTCAGCGGCATCCTGAACCCGAGGAACATCTACAACATCGGTATAAACCGTTAACTAACATTCTAGATATCAACAAGAACGTAAATGCACGAACACACATAAGGTAAAATAAACATATAGCATGCTCACACTCAACCGATTATTGTCTTTCATTAAATTATCCATTACTAATTCAACTTCTTTTATCACATGAGAATGTCCCGAAACTCGCCTCCGCTTCCGTCTACCAATAGGAATAGATTAGTATTATTTGTTACCTACGAGTCTGGGTCGCAAGAGCACATTCTAGTCTCCTATAGAACTAGACAAGTGGTCACCGCCCGGTTATCATACACTTGGGTCAGTTAAGGTTATAAAGGTCAATCCTAGTCCGGTTATCCGTTATAACGTGATAAACAACACAAACAAGTCAAAACACTCAAACCAATATAAGGAATGAAGCTAAGTAAGTCCAAGGGACTTACCTCACTCGAAGGTAATCTAAAAGCTCAACAACAACTCAGAGAACAACTCCGTTCCCCTAGGAAAGGAGCAAGGAAAGCCTATTCACACAAGCATCACGAATTAGGAACGAAACGGTTGCTAGATGTCTATAACTTCTAGTCTCAATGATCTCTAAGAGATATCCACAAGATAAGGGCTCAACCTTAGTCTTACAGCATACTCAGGGGGCAAGAATCATCCATAAGAAACCAGGAAATGAACGAGGAAAGCAAAGAAGGAAGCAACTCACAAGAATGGGAGTTACTGCAGAAGAAACCGCGGGGGCGGCTGGATAAAGGCGCAGGGGCTGCAAGGAGGAAATCCGAAGGGGCGGCTCTATGCAGGCGCGGGGACGGATTCACAACAGAAGACGCTGTCGGGGTTTCTTCTCAACATAATTCTCAACAAGGGATCCAAAGCTTGAACCTTTGATCCAATCACGACAAGACTCAACCAAAAGAGCTTGAGAATAGCAAACAGAAGGAAAAGGCATCCAACAACTACATGAACGTGATGAAGAACTCAGAGGACAAGACTTACACGTTCAGTATGATCACAAGAAGCAAGGGAGACAGTTGTAGCTTCAAGGTTGGAGAAAAGCGTAAGCGAGAAACGGGAAAAAGAAGAAAAGATGAAAATATATAGAGAGGCGGGAAAGATAGATGAAAAGGACGTTTAGGGTTAGGAAGAAGATAAGGAAGCCGGCCCATAAGATAGAAGATCGGATCTTCTATCTATGGAAAGAAGATAAAACAAACGAAAACAGATCGGGCGCGATCTACAGCGCATCCGTAGGGGCGGATCGCCTCAGCCGCAGGGTCAGTCGGCCGCAGGGGCGGCCCCTTTTCACCGCGGGGGCGGTGACAGACACAAAGACCACTGGGGCGGCCTCCTTCACCACGGGGGTGGTGAAGGTGAAAACAAGGATCTTACATATTAAATATTTTATGTTTTTTGAAAAAAATGTCATGAGCTTATGTATGTGGAAACTAATGATATATTTATGATAAAAAATAGAAGAAAATTAAATATTTCTTTTAATTTATCACTAACAAAAAATTTCTAAAAAAAAAGAATATAGTTTTTAACTTACAAAATCTTACTTTTAGATCTTTTGCCATTGTAAAAATGTTTGTAAAATACCAAAACAAAATATAGATAGTTAAAAAAAATAATGTGATCAAAATTTTTTAATTGGTTGTTTATAAGATGGTGTTTAGTCCGATTGAAATATGAACAAATTGTTTTTAAAAAAAAGGCTTTTTAAAACTTTGTTGAAAAAAGATTTTGTTGAAACAAACAAATATTAAAGATAAAAACGAATATCTTTTATGAAAAAAAAATATATATTTACATATCTTTTAATTTATCACTAACTAAACTTATGTGAAGAAAAAGAAAAAAGAGAATTTATTTTGTGTGAAAAGTATGTGTAAAATTAAAAATAGATATAAAATATAGATATCTAAAAAAAACGAATTTGATCAAAAATTTTAAAAATGGTATGTTGCTTATTAGATCGGCCTAAATTTTAAAAAAAATCGGCATTTTAAAAAAAATGAATCGAATCAAAATTTTAAAAAACAGTTTGTTGCTTATGAGATGGTGTGATAGAAATAGGTACAATCTAGATCGAGAAAAAACTTTAACTACTTCTTCTTGATCGTTTGAATTGGATCAAACGGTAGAACATGGGTGGCGGAAGCTTAGAAATGGATGCGGAAGCGTACAGTCGATCCGATCTAGGTAGATCGAATCATACACAAAGTGCAGTAGATAGAGTTGATCCAAGATACAACTTTAAGAGGAGTGAAGAAGAAGTGATGCCCAAACCAAGTAAGAGGATTTTCCTTCACAATACTTAGATTCATTTTAGACACGCTTTATATATGAGCCAAACATCCCCTTATATAGTGGATGTGGTCATACAAAGAGTCGGAAATTAAATAATGGAAATTAAGGCCGGAATTATGTTCCAAAAATGAAAAGTCTAAAATTACGAATGGTCGGAATTTAAGTCACGGAATTAAGTTCTGGAATTAAAGTTCTGAATATAAAAAGTATATTATTAAATAGCCAAAATATTTAATATGTCTTCAAAATGTTGTCAGGTCCTTTTAGCCGGAAATACGGATGACATCACCATCCAGGCGCGTATCATGGTGTTTAGGACGATCGAAATCTGATCAAAATTTTTAGAAAAAAAATATGACGAAACATAGATAATACGACGAAGCTTATTAGATGGAACATGAAAAATATGACAAAACATGAAAATTTTCAAAAAAACATATCAATATACGAACTATTGCTTATTAGATGGTGCATGATTTACTTGAATAAAATATTATGAAGCAATAACATTGTAACCTGAAAAATATCTTCAAATCGTTGGAGCTTGAAAAGACGACGAAACATGATCAGTAAAAGTAGAATTGGAATTGGACGATGTAGTAATTTGTAGATTAATATAAAAATAAGAAAAGTGTATTGACTTATGAGAAGATGTGTTTTATATATATAGTGAAAATAATGTGAGAATTGTACTTAAGAAGTTTACGTTAAGTATATCTGAAAACAAGATATTAATTGTTTGCTTCCCTTGTAAGTTAACATCGTAACATACAAGAGAAGTTTAATAATCAATCTATCGTATCTTTTGAAAATTAAACATTTATAATTTAGATACTATTTTAGTAAAAAAAAAAAATTTGGTTCAATTTGTGATTTAATAAAAGATATAAGAAAAAATTTGGTCAAATAGATCATTTTCTATTTCCATTAGGTTTGTGTATCTCTTCAATTTTTACCACTTTCATTAAATTAAAATTAGAAGGTAATGGGTTTGATTAGGGGTAAAAGATATAATTCGAGAAAAAACGCGAGGCCACAACGTCAACATTATGCCATCCGTTTTAGTAAAGTATATAGAATATAGACTAGTGTAATACCCACACATTGTGTGAGATTGTTTTTAATAAATTACAAATAGGGTTTTTAAATTATTAACTACAAAAACTATTAGCTAAAAAATCTTTTTATTAAAAAAAGCGTTAAAAATCTTTAATGTAGCAAAAAAATGTTGGAAAGGATTCATACGAATCTGATTGGATCATGTAACAAAAGGTTGATTATTAAATTTTGTAATAATAATTACCAGTCTTAAATAAAAAAAAAATTACGTAACAAATTTCCAATTTAATTTTTTAATATTCTTATCTATTAAAATCTTAACTAAACCAATTAAATTTATAAAAAATCATTTTAAAAAATTGTTTTAGTCGTAGTTGTATAATTTATAATTCTTATTTAAAAAAATTGTTTTCAAATCTGATTTTTTTTTCCTCAAATTTCGGATTTTAAATAGTAGATACAAACGGTTAAAACTATAAGTTATTGAGTTGTGTTCAACAATCTAGTTTGTTTTCAAAATTAAAATTTTTTAAATTAATTAAAATATGGATTAACTAATTCTTTGTTATAATTTAAAAGAAAAAGAGAATGAAAATTTGTATTAGTGGTGATTCCTAGTTAGTTGTATAATTTATAACGAGTGTATTACAAATACCTTGTGCGTGATTGTATTTTAAATTTAATTTATAATAAATATTATGATATATTAAATATTAGGTTCAAAGTATAAAAAAATTGTTGTGCAATAGTAATTATGCGTTACTTTATCCAACAATACATTATTTCTAAAATATGTACCTCAACAACTTATTCACTTATTAAGTAATTGATTTTTCTATATGGTGATATAAAACTTCTAATTTGAATCTTTAACTTTTTCGTATTTTCAGTTTTATAAATTTAAATTGTCTCAATGATATTGTTAAATGTTTTTTTAAGAACGTTATCACTATAAAATCTATTAGTTTTTAAGTAATTAAAAAACTTAATTAAGATTTTTGCGCTATTGTTAATTGCTAAAATGACACATGATAGTTAGAGTTCTTATAATTAGACACGTGGAGTTGCTTCTCCTATAATATATATAAGATAAGATTCGAATTAAAAAACTTGTTTCAAATTTCGGATTTTAAATAGTAGATCTAGATTGTTAAAACTTCAATTTAGTTGAGTTCAACAATCTAGTTTTTTTAAAATTTAAAATTTTATAAATAATTAATAAATAGACTAAATAGTTCTTTCTCATATTTTAGAAGAAAAAAATGAAAATGAAAATTTTATTTTGAACATTAATAACACGTGTTAGATGCTATGTGTGGGGATGGTTCCGCTATTGCTGTTGATCTTCTACGAGTGATCTCATCTGTTGTTAATCTGTGGTTGGGAGGCAGATGTCCGGGGAGTTTGGCGGAGTTTGTGGCTTCTGCTCCTCTTAGGCCATTATTGAAGCCTGACAATGGGATTCGACCCATTGCAGTTGGCACTATTTGGAGGCGGTTGGTTTCTAAGGTTGCCATGAAAGGGGTGAGTAAAGATATGTCAACCTATCTAGCGGATTTTCAGTTTGGAGTAGGCGTGTCTGGTGGCGCAGAAGCTATTTTGCATAGTGTCAATAGAGTTTTGAGCGAGCTGCATGATGATGGTTCGCTTGCTATGCTTGCCGTGGATTTCTCGAATGCTTTTAATCTTGTTGATAGGACAGTATTGCTTCGTGAGGTGAGGAGAAGATGTCCATCTATTTCTTTATGGGTTGAGTTTTTGTATGGTCAGCCTGCTCGATTGTATCTGGGAGATAGATTTATCTGGTCATCCACAGGAGTTCAGCAAGGTGACCCCTTAGGGCCACTTCTTTTTGCGCTTGTCTTGCATCCACTTGTGCACACTATCCGTGACAACTGTAAGCCTCTTCTTCATGCTTGGTATTTAGATGATGGGACAATCATTGGTCGATCGGAGGATGTGGCTAAGGCACTTGGTATTATTTTGGAGGTTGGTCCGAATTTTGGACTTGAGTTGAATGTTAAAAAAACTGAGTTATTTTGGCCTTCATGTGATGGTTCGAAGCTTCAAGACGGGTTATTCCCTAGAGACATTGCGAGACCATCTTTGGGGTTGAAGTTGTTGGGAGGGGCTGTGAGTAGAGATAGTGGGTTCATTAAAGAATTGGTTATGAAGAGAGCTGATAAGGCATTGGAGTTGATGCGTCTTCTCCCTCAGCTTAGGAACCCGCAGAGTGAGCTTCTTTTACTTCGTTCATGTTTGGGTGTAGCGAAGATGTTTTTTGGCCTGAGGACTTGTCAGCCAGAGCATGTGAAGGATGCGGCATCTTGTTTTGACGCGGGACTTCGTGAGTCGATTGAGGATATGGTGGTTTGTGGGGGTCCTTTTTTCGGGGATCTTCAATGGCGGTTGGCTTCCTTGCCTATTCGTCGTGGAGGGCTCGGTTTGTACTCTGCTATGGAGGCGTCTTCTTACGCTTTTGTTGCCTCCAGAGCCCAGTCTTGGGTGCTCCAAGACCATATCTTGCGTGACAGTGGGCTATCCGGTATGGATTCAGATTTTTACAAAGCTTTAGATGACCTGCATATGGCTATCCCAGAGTTCGACCTTTCCAACTTTACTAGTAAGGACACCGTCCCCCCTAAGCCCCAACATATTTTGGCGGATGCTCTTTTTGGTAAAATTGTTCAGGAGATGGTTGAGAGGTTTGATATGACTAATAGACAACAAGCAGTTTTTGGATGTCTACAAGCGCCGCATAGCCAAGATTTTCTTCTTGTCATTCCCATCGATGGACTTGGTCAATGCATGTCCCCTGTAGAGTACCGCTCCATTCTCAAGTACCGACTTATGATTCCGCTTTTCTCAACTGGTGAGGTTTGCCCCATTCCTAATTGTCGGAGGGTGTTGGATGCTTTTGGGGAGCATGCTGTACATTGTAAGGAACTTCCTGGCTTCAAGTATAGGCATGATCTGGTTCGTGATGTTCTTTGTGATACCTTTAGACGGGCCGGAATTTCTGTAAAGAAAGAAGCACCTGTGAACTTCTTGACTGATCCGCGGGATGGAAGGTCGACATTGCGGCCGGCGGATGTTTTGGTGTTTGGTTGGAGTGGAGGAAAGCATGCATGTATTGATTTGACGGGGGTCTCACCGCTTGTGGGATTAGGGAACGGACCTTTTGTTGTGGGTCAGACAGCTTGTAGAGCGGCATCAGCTAAGGTGGCCAAGCATGGAAGGGCATGTGTTGAAAACCAACACGTTTTTCTTCCATTTGCTTTTGACACGTTTGGATTTTTTGCACCCGATGCTGTTGATATTCTCAAGAGGGTGCAAAGAGTTATGCATAGTAATATTATGTCCTCTAGATTTGTAGATGTTGTTTTTAAAAGGTTAGGTTTTGCCATCCAAAAAGGGGTAGCGGCGCAACTTGTTGCCCGCTTACCTTCTACTTCTATGTAAATAGTAATACCGGATAAATAAAAGTTGATCATAAAGATTTTTTAATTGTAATTTAAAAAATGTTTTCAAATATAATTTTATTTCAAATTTGGATCAACCGGAATTTCAATTTGATTTTAAAAATATAATAATAGATAATATAAAATTATTAAAACTATAAATCATTTTGTCACAATCTAGTTCTTTTCTTGATTATGCTTTAAAAAAATTTAATTTTTTTTCCAATCCAAATTTTAAAAATACGGAATTCAAATTCTACATATCAAATTCTATTAAATAATTTTTTGAAAAAAAAAACTATTAAAAAACATTATTAACAACAATACAAATTTTTTAAAATAAATATTATTAAATCTCATATTGTAACCAATAAGATTTAAAAGTTATTCTGGATTTATTTTTGTAAAATCTAGAATCAAACTTAGGTGATACGATTTATTAAAAAATTAACTATAATTTTTTTTTTTAAATTATATAATTAAAAATTTTGTTCTAAAAACTATTTTGGATTGACTAGAATTTTAAATGCTGTATAATATGTTTTTTTTTTATTTTCTCTTTTACTAATTTATTCTTTAAAAATATAATATATAATGTTAAATAATGTCTCAACTTATAATTTTATTTTCATTCTTCTATTACTATTTTAAAAAACAAATATTTGTTAAGTCTTTCTTTTTGTTTTTTCCCTCATAAAACTTATTTTTAAAAATAATAAAAATGTTATTTTTTACGCTAACACAATGCCGCGGAAATCCATTGAACCTTGCTCATTAAAATTTACACGATCCTATGCCTATATTACACATACAAGCTTAGGAAGGAACCGCAAAATCATAGTTTGTATTATCACCAAAATGGCACACTTCCTCTCCTCGACGATCAAAACTTATTACTCGGCACGCTTTGCTTCCGTATCACCTCCGTTCCCTAGCTCTACTCGCAAAGACTCGATGTCAGCTGTTACATTGGTGGCACCCGACGCCATAGCCATAGCTTCATTCACAGCACTCTCATGATCTTCATTGTTCTGCATACTTCCCGTTTCGTAACTCAAAGACGTGAACGTCGCCATTACTTCTCCGTTGTTGTCTTCGCTGCTCTTTGACGAAATCAATTTCTTTATTCTTTTCATCTCTTGGGCTTTCCCCCACAACACAGAGTATAATCCACATATGATCAGTATTGCACCTAGCACACTACATTAAGCCAAACAGATTAACTATCTTCATAAGGTTATATATGTTTCTTGCCAATGATAAACATAAGTTTTTTTATATTACCTTCCCAAGTATAGCTTTTCGTCCAGAATCAAAGACCCTGCTAGTGCAACTAATATGAGCATCAATGGGTTGAACACAGACACGTATAGCGGCCCTCTAAGTCGCACACACCATGCCAGCAGCGCTATGATTGTCCCAGATCCAATCACTCCCTACAACACATGCATGCATACATTGTCAAAATGAGATAAAAACGAACCGCCTAGGCGGGGTCGTGTGAGCGCTGCCGATGAGGTTCATCCTAAACCCAATTGGAAATAACAAGTGTAGTAGTCCCGCAAGTGCAACTAGAGAATATAGACCGAGTTGTACTCCTACATATACAGGAGAAATAGTTCACCGACCTTATATACTATTTATACACTAGGCTCAGAGTATCTACAGCTGTTATAAATTATTATATATATGATCCAAATTGGGTCAATTCGAGTTTGAATCAAATGAATAACATTCAACTTACTGTATACGCGACGGTTAGGAGCCTAATGTTCCAACCTAATTTCCAGTCGTCCCAGTTGTGGTTGACGATCAAGGCATAAACGATAGCTTGTATTGCTCCCATGAGGCACATTAACGCGGTGCTCGAGTAATGGCTAGGATACTTCTGGCTCATCTTAGCCTACGCAAATCAAAAGATGGTCGCGGTTAGTAGTGACGTGACAATGAGTCCCGAACCTTGACGTGTGTAGTAAAGTAGTGATGTATCACCTGAACAATTAACCATGAAGCATAAGATAAAGAGCTGCCTAGAGACGTTAATGCACCTAAGATACGGTTACCATCTTGGTGTTTAGAATTGGCTGCGTTATGATAAAGGTGTACGTTGGTCGTCCAGAGATTGATGACAACCCCTTTGTAGAAAGTAAGCAGCATTGCGCCGCTGATTCCTAATAAAGTTCCGGCCACCTTTGCCATCCCCGATCTCCTCTTAAACGACAACTTTTCGAGCCTGAAGAGAAGGGCGAGAAGAAAGGTGATTGCCGGAACAAGATTGGTCATCGCTGACGCAAACGTTGCAGATGTTAAGGAAAGGCTCTCCAAGTAGAGATTTTGAACCAATGATCCTCTGTTGCACGTACAATATCCCCCATTAGACTACTACATGTAATCGAAATCCAAATATACTAATTAATTAATATCTGGGTTGAATTGAACATACGTACCCCAACAATCCACATAGAAAGGATTGACCGACAACGGTCCATGTTAGCTTCGGCCTGCTTTTCCTGCAGTATATAAACCCTAATTAAACAAAATTTAGTATTGGAGGAGTAGTTAAAAGGTATAAACCAAACCGTTCAAGGAAGAAGGCGAGGGGGACGATGAAGGCGACGGCGAAAAGGAAGCGATAGGCGACGAGAATCCTAAGGTCCATGCCATCCATAGCAGCGAGCTTGTAGAAGACGTTGACTCCGGCGTAGGCGACCTGAACAAGGACCATCATCAACGCCACCTTCATCCCATGCATCGATTCGCAGGCATGAGTTAACAGCATCTTCTTAGCCTACAACTGAATGCGTGTAGTCTGATTTTGGATTGATGAAGTTGAGTGACAATCCTGTGGTTTGCCTAATTTATAGAGAGAATAATACTTGAAAGGACCGAGTCCTCCGATGCTATCGTTTTGACACTCTGCCTCCCGTGAAGCTGTTTTTTACAGCGTCATGGTCAAGTTAACAAATTTCCTTAATTATAGTGAAAGGTTGAGATTAATTTTAATTTAATTTTAATTAAACAAGAGAGAGGTAAACATTTCTTTTCAAATAAGCAAAGTAATATCTTTTTTAACTTTTATTGATCTAAATCAACCAAAGTAATGTCTTTTGTTAAATTAATAATAGGATATTAAATAGCTAATTTTTTTTGAAGGGGTTGTATCTCTTATTATTTATTATTTTTGCTTTAGTACCAACGTTCATCCCGTTCTTTTTTGAATCGTAGACTCGCAGTATCCTATTTTGCTTCATGAGCCGGTGCTTCGTGTTCTTCTTTCAATTCATAATACAATAATTTGTCTTGTAGATTGTAGTGGATTGATCTAAATGGATGCCCTTGTAAATTAGATCCCTCAAGTAGGTATGGAGTTTAGTTCACAAGATGAGGTTTGGAGGTTTTGTCTATAATATGGAGGAAGAAAGGGCTTTAATGTTCGTAAACAGTATGTAAACAAGAACAAGAAGGGAGAGGCTACAGGAGATTTTCATGTGCAAAGGAGGGATATAATGAGATGAATAATGAAGTCACTTTAGATAAGTGCTTTCGGGCTGAAACTAGAACAGGTTGCAAAGCTCGCATCGGGTTTATGTTGAACAAGGAAACTGGAAATATAAAATTCATGATTTAGTATTTGAGCGTAATCACCCCCTCCATTTACCAAAGACTAACCTATTGTCATCGCAAAGAAAAATATCATAAGCCCAAGTATTCGAAATTGAGCTAGCTGATAACTCGGGAATCAAGCCTAAAGCGGCACATGAGTTTATAGGATCATATGTTGGCGGATCTACTAATCTTGGCTATACACACCGGGATAACAAAAATTACCTACAAAGAAGACATCAACCGAACTTGATGTACGAGGAAGCTAAAAGTCTATGGAGGTATTTTCATATGCAAACAATTCAGAATCCTTCATTTCAGTACTCAATTCAGTTGGATAATGAAGAGCAAATAACGAACTTCTTTGGGCAGATGAAAAAATGATCATAGATTATGCGTTATTTGGTGAAGTATAGGGTTAGCACAAGTCTGGAAACAATTTCTATGTTTTGGAGCTACCAGATGAGTATAGGGTTAACACTACATTCAATGTAGGTGACCTTAACACGTTCTACCCTTTGGACGATGATGGAGATTGGGGTCGAATCTTTTTCAAGATGGGGAGATTGATGAGGGATCATCCCTTACACCATTACTACCATCATCTTCTAGTCTCAAGAGGCCAAGTTTGAAGGAAGGATCACAAGAGATAGAGTTAAGGAGCTAGAAGCAAGAGCTAGGGGTCTAGCTAGATGACATGATGTTGGTGTTTACCCATGCCTTAGATGCACACATGATGACCCTTGTGAATATCTCTTCCATGGAAGGATGCAATATAGCCCATGCATACGTAATGAATGATGCCAAGGCCGGTCATGCAACTCATGCACACGTGAAGAAGGCATTCCTTAGGCATGTATAGGATTAGAAAATGAGGATGTTTGAACCTCTTTAAAACATTCTCACTTAAGTAGTAGTTTTAAGATATTTTAATAAGTTTTAAAGCATCTTAAATGTAGAAAGCCTTATAAAGCTCATTTTAGAATTAAAGACTTTTTTTGCCTTTTAATTATCTAAATTAGTTTCCTTATTTACGAAAACTTCTAAGACATATATAAGCCTTCTTGATATTAGTTCAAGAGTAGTTCAACCATTTGTCATAGTCCGAGTTTTACGTGAAAAGCATTCCAGAGAGAGGTTATTTGGAGAGCAAACACCATTGTTGTTTTGAAGCTAAAGTTGTCTTGCGTTGTTTCGATCTTCTCTAAGATTGGTGCTCACAAGTTCCATTGGGCACCCTCTTTGTGCTTCTCAACCTTAATTGTTGAGTTTGTGTGGAGTTGTATAAGGAGGGATCTTGGCTACGTTGTTCGGGTATTTGATCTCTAGATCAAAGGTTCTTACGATTGTTTTCACATTAGTTCCTACTACAATCATCATCACCATTCCATCCGTCCATTCCATCTCTTCTCACAACATATTTTATCCAATATCACGGCTGCATTCCAAGAGCGTGAAGTCCATCGCTCAACCACAAAGAGAAGGAATCTTGGTCAAGAACATTCTGATACCACTTTGATGCGGACTTCAATCGAAAGATAAGAAGATGATTATATGGAATGAATTTAATGGAAATATAGGAAGACTCAAATAAAAATTACTCAATTTATATATGACTCGAAGAAGACACAAACAAAATTGGCTCAAACCTAGGACGGACTTCAGCCGATTGAGCTCTGATACCACTTTGATGCAGGGTTGAAGCCGTGATTGCCTGATTTAGGTTGAAAGTCCGCGAACAACCTCTGAGAAGGAAACTCGGCCAGGAATCTCGGGCTAGAGTCTGGTGTTGACCGAGATTTATGTAACTTCAAACTAAAGAGCATGAGTTTGATGGAATGATAATGGAAAGATAAGCAGATAATTATATGGAATAAATTTAATGGAAATATAGGCAGTTATGAAACAAGATATTCGCGCAAAGAACCTTGACCAATTATGTGTCAAAACCCCTTAACAAAGAGCTTACCTCAAACCTTACTTCTTTAACCTTACACAAGTCTTCTAAATAAGACAAGCACAAGGAGGGACTAAGATTGACCAAGAGCACCAACCTTTATGAAGATTAACACACACAAGCACAACCTAGCGATGACTCACAACGATTCATTCAAAGGCTCTCTCTTTTGGTTGAATAAGAATGAATAAAACCCAAACTTCGTAAGCGAAGTAGGGAGTTCACAAAATATTGTGAAAATATTAATCAAATCAAATCTACCTAATAATCTCACCCTCTAAGGCTATTTATAGGTGAGATCCTCCTAAAAAGAGAAAATCTATAACTAAAAGATAATTCTAACAAATAGGATCAACAAATACCTTTAGAATGTTTTAGAGCATTTAAAGGTATTAAAATATAAAAGGTATCTATAACTAATAGGATCACGGATGAATCTTATAATTCTCGACAGGAGCCAAATCTCAGTCAATATTTGTAGAAATTTTGGGCGAGATTTTGGTCCTCAAGGCCAAGATTTCTTCTCTGGAGGTTGTTGTTCGTTCTAGTCACTTTCTATGCTTGTTAGATCATCTTGGGTCTTGTATGGTCCTTCTATAATGGTCAACAATGTCACTAAAGGAGACCTAGATATGAGTGAGGTCTCTTTAAGTGCACATGTTGCCAATAATTTAGTAACTTTCTCATGAATGGTCTTAGATCTTGTTCTAGTGATAACTCCTTCCATAATAGGACTCAAAGATGATGTGGTTGCGTTATCCTTAAATGTCTTGGCCCTTGATTATGTAATTGGACCTTGAGGTGGTATTGAGGATGGTGCCTCATCATATATTCCCCTAGTTGCTTACATCTTTGGCATCAACTCTCGCTTTATGAAGGTTAGTAGTGTCTATTTCTTTCATGGTGGAATCGGTAACAACCTTTGTAGCATCCGTTAGAAAAGTGACACCCTCCGTGGTTTTGGATTTGGGTTTAGTCTTTCAACGTCTACGTTTGGTCCTTGACTTGGAGACCCAACCAATCACATCACCCTCTTTGCCATCATTTATTATGCCACTAGGCCCAGGTTGGATAATATCAACACTCTTTTCAACACTAATTTTATCCTTGCTCTTACTCACAACCTCAATATTAGGGTTCTTTCTAATATCAGTAGAAACCTTGGTTCCATTATTCATCTTATTGCTCTCTTTATTCTTTGCTTCCTTAGTACCTTCCCCATCTTCCTGGGGAAAGATCCTAGGTCTGATCCCCATAAACCCCCTAACCTCCTTAAAGGAGCATGCATCATCCTTATGCCTAAAGGATAGGCAACCTTTGTAGCATGGGGGTTCATTCTCATAGAGAGAAGAACACATTATCTTAACATCATCGTCAAATTCCAAGCTGATCTCTCTCATAATCTCATGAGCAAAATAACTTGCACAAGCACTCTAGCGTAGGATCCTCTTTTCCATTCCCTTGTGATATGTTCCGTAAAAAGACGGTTTCAGATCATATAAACCACTCTACCCAAAATCCATTTGTCTAGTAGTTATTAGGTATGCCTAGGAGTCTAAATAATAGAGGTATAATGGCCTTATACTTCTCACTGAAAGAAAACTTGTCCGAGACATGTTTGAGAATCAGTGGCCTACCATGAATATAGCATGGCCCCTCTCTAAGAACCTTCTCTCTCTCTCTCTCTCCCCATCAGTATCAAAGGATCGGAAAATCTTCCCGAGTAGCATTTTCATTATTCGTAGAGGCCAAAAATCTGGAACTATCTTCATTCAGCTCAACCCTAGAAGGCAAGTTATTATTCACGGTACTAGTAGCATGCAAAATAACATGATGATTAGGCAAAACAGTCAAGTTATTACTCAAATCATCAATATTAGTAGCATAATTTTCACTAACATGATTAGGGGACCTAGTTAAAGCGTCCATGGTTTTATTATTCTCAACATCCTCATTCAAAAAAAGCAAGTTTCCTTGTGATATAAGTCAAAGAGCACGAAAAATTCATTCATTTAAACATTCCTCATGATCAAGCTTTTCATTATCCGAAAGAATATCCCTAGAATCGACGATAGTCTCAGAATTGATACATGTAGCATCATGCTATGCCAAAGCATCCTCAGGCACCCTTGTTGCAATCATTTCATACCCATCAACATCATTTTCCTCATTCATTGTTGCAACATCCATCACCAAATCCAAAGTATCATCACTAGGTGTGTCTATGGATGAGGGTTCTACATGAACCTTCACCATGTTTCTATGAACACATGTGAATGAGTGTATGCGGAAGAGAAGAGAATATGTGTTTATTATGAAATGAGAAATCTACTCCATACAAAACTGTCTAGCAAGCTATATAGGCATCACGTAACATCAGTTAACAACTAACAAAATGTAGTTGTACTTCTCTAATATTTACATAACAAGCCCTCTTATTCTCTAGTATACCATGCATACATATATACTTTTATATCCCCCCTCAACCGGATCTAGGGAGACAAGATGTTCGTTCTTCGATGTGTGTGTATATGAGCGAAATAAGTCTAAAATTTATACCGGAAATAAAGCAAATAAGTGAACCCGCAGTGTATGGATCAATCACAATAAAGACAAATATTTCAGGGTCAAACACAAGGACTGTGGTGAAACCAAATAATAACAATAAATCTAGTTAAAACAATTGCAAATATCGATGCCTGAAAAATAACAAAAGCAATGATATGAATATATGTAATAATTGGGAAAGTGCAGATTTTAGAGATCAAAGTATCCAATTGTGGTTTTCGATTCAAGACTTCTAAAGATCTATTTTATGGAGGAGCTCTTACTATCCACTTATCCCAAACCAAAGGTCCTATCGCTGGGTTAGTCTCAAGGATCTAAGGAAATGAGCTATAATGTTAAACCAACCACTCAACCTAAGGGAATAGAATTAATCTTTACCGGATAAGTCTCAGGTTAACTCACAAAGGCAAGAAGAAGGCACACACAAACTTAATAAAGGGTAAACATTGACTACCTAGAACTCATCATCTTTGGAACCAAGGAAGGGAATCACTGGGAAGTCTCTTTCCAATATTGGATATAAGCTTGAAAGCCTCAACAAGGCTAGAATTTAGGCAATCTACAACCTAGGCTTAAAGATATAACAAAAACTACATGACAGAAGAAACCACGGACTGTTCTTGGTGAAATCTCGGCCGAGATTCTCAAGAACAAACAAAGATTTGGTTCTACGAAGGTAAAAACAACTCTCAGGTCCAATCTAAACTTAAAGGCTCAGTCTATCATCATCGAAACCACAACCTTTAACCAATTACCCTAGAATCGCAAGAGTTTTAGCCAACAATTAGGAGTGTGTAGACGGTCCGGAAATTACGGTCCGGTCTGGACCGAAAACCCGTCCAACGCAGCTAGCTTAGACTCGCGGACCGGACCGGAACGTGGCGGTCCGGTCCGGTCCGGTCCGCGGTCCGGACCGTTTGGACCGTTTAGCCAACGAATTACGGTCCGGTCTAAACGGTTTGGACCGTTTCAAGAATTGCTCCAATGCAGCAGTGCTCAACTACTCGTTTATGTAAACATTTCTTCCCCCAACTTGGAGCCTTGGACCGTTTGGACCTTCTGTTTTGCACATCTGATAGGAGCATTTTGTTTGCCAATCAATTCAATATTATCGATTTATCGGGTTCATGTATCAACATTCAGCGATTCAACCTAACACTACAATAAACCGCCTTCTGATGTATAAGAAGCCATTGATAAGGATCTTGCTTAGTTGTAGAAACAACAAGTATGTGACTATGAAATGTAAAGAATCGCTTCTGATAGTAACATATGTTTGGACCATTTTTATCAAATCAAATAAAAACCAAACACTACAATATTAAACTATCCTTCAACAGAAAAGATCAACTCTCTTGCTCACTTGTAGAAACAGCAAGTAAAATTAGTCAAGTCTTGATGGTAAGCAGATGGAGCGAGTTCTGTAAGGAGTTTCTGCAATCCGGTCAAGTCTTGATTGCCTTCTGCTACATAATGGATCAATTATTAGCATTTATGATTCACTCTGCACTTAATTAATTAACTCTGCATCATCATTCAATTCTTTCCAGAGAGCATGTATAATGATGATTAGGCGATGATATGATGATGATCATCATCTTAATTATGATTGGCATCATCATGCACCTAAGTACCTAACTTGCATCCCCTGAACATGTCATGATTCATGAAGACATTATCATGTGAATCAAATTAGGAGTGTACACACAAAAATCTTGAAAATAATGTACGAACTATGAAGTATCATACCTTAAATCAAGAGCAAACAAAGAATGTTCCTTCGTTAATATCAATCGAGAAATTCTTCTCCAAATTTGTACAATATATACATACAAATTAAATACTTACTCGAAATGTTTTACATATATCATAAGCACTAACAATAAATTTGAAAAACATTACCTTCTTTCAAGACGTTTTCTTCATCTAAGTCCTCTGCGTCATCCTTTTTGGTTCTATTGTTTAAGCGTAGCCAATCTTGAGTACATTCAAGTTCTTGTACCGTCTTATACAAAACACCAAATTAAAATTAACATAGTTAGTAAAAAAGCTTCAAGTATTTAGACTTTAAATAGCAAATACTTATTTGATGAGCCAAACTACTTCTATATTCTGAGAGGTGATGACCTCCTGTGCTAAACGCAGATGCAGATGGAACAGTAGAAATCGGAATGGCTAGAAGGTCACGTGCCATTCGTGCAACAATGGGATATCTAGGGCCATTCAGTTTCCATCAATGCAATATATCCACCTTTTTCTTTTCACGACTTTCATTCAGATATTGATCAAACTCGGATCTTGAAAGCTCATCTCGATCTAACATTCCACTCTCCACATCTTCATTTATTTCCTCTAACCAACTTGATCTGTCATTTTCATCGATAGCAGCTGCATTCGAATGTGACCCAGTTTCTTGATCTTCCAAAGGAGAATAACGGATTTTATATTCATCAAACAAGCTGTAAGCAAGATCTTTAACAATTTTCATTAAGATCTCTGGACAACTCTCTGAACAACTCTCTTGCTCACAAATGCTACGAATAATAGACTGCACTCCAATCATCTTATAGCACAGATCAAGCATAGCACACAGAAACATCAGCATATTCATCTTATTAGAGGAACCCCAATACTTTTCACACTTGGTTTGCATTTGACGGGCCATGTGTTTCAAAGCAAAGTTTGTATTGGAGAGAAACCTATTCAACACCTTTATCATTTTTAAAACATGTAAAATCATGAAGTTGCTTGTGACATATGAAGAGGCTGAGACACGATGTGTCAAATCATAGAAGTCCTTTAAGAAACAGACAAGTGATTCAACCTTATCCCAATCTTCTGCACATAAAACACCCAGACCATCTAAATCCGGAATATCCATCCGACAGAAAACTGATTTATACTTCAATGCAATACTCAACATAGAATAAGTTGAATTCTACCTAGTCAAGACATCAACAATCAAAGAACGTTTGCACTCAATCTTCAAGTTATCATCTATAAGTTGAAAAGCAGCTAATCTAGGAGGAGAACCCCTAACATACTTGACTGCAACTCGAACCTTCTCCACATAATCATCACACTTTTTGATACCATCTTGAACAGTAGATTAATAATATGCGCCACACATCTCATATGCAAATGATTCCCCTTAAGAATGCAATCATTATCTTTTGAAATATTCTTAAGGTAGTTGCATGCCACATCATTCGAAGATGTATTATCAACAATCACTGTAAGAAGTTTACTTGACAATCCCCAATAACTTAAACAATCATCAAGTGCCCTACCTATAACCTCCCCCTTATGACTGGAAATTAGACAAAAATAAATAATCCTTTTTTGTAATTTCCAGTCATCATCAATAAAATGGACATTGATACACATATAGTTATCCCTTGCCAACGAAGTCCATGTATCTGTTGTCAAACTCACACTCTGAAACGACTTTCATAGATATTCTTTCATCTTCTCTCGTTCTTTCACAAAGAGTTTAAAGAATTCTCCAGTTATTGTAATGCATGAAGGCATTGAAAATGAAGGACAAGCGGCGAAAAATGCTTCTCTTAGACCATATTTCTCTACGGCTCTAAAAGGCATCTCATCCCTAACAATCATTTCTACCACTTTTTCCCTAATATGTTTCTCATCGAATGACCAATTTGCATTTCTCATCCTATCATCCATATTGGAGAGGGTAAGGGAAGCTCGATTACCTTTATTTGCCGGATTCTTCTCACACTTATAAAAATGATTCCGGACATTTTTTGTGCCATTCTTGTTCGCGTCACAAGCATAGACGTTCCCACAATGATTGCATTTAGCCTTGAGGAGTTTATTGTCATCATAAAACTCCGTATATCCAACCCAAAATTCTTTTCTTGTGGCTCTTCATTTGGAGACTGGATTGGATCGACTTTGTCCCCATGATGAGCCCTCTGCTATATGTTCAACTGATGCCTCATCCCCCATGCAATCATCTCCCAAAGCATCCTCAAAGGATTCTAGATATTCACGTGATGGGTCGGGATATTCTTCTGTGTTGAGAGTTACTCTTGGTGAGCTAGAGCTTGCCATCTATTCAGAAACAAATAGCAACCCAAATCAAAAGAAGCTGAAAAATTTTATATAGAAGATAAAAATTTACAACAGAAGTTATTACTTATTGGGTTAAGTATGATTTGGTATTTATACAGCAAAAGAGAATCTGAAATGGAGAGAAACATAACAGAAAGCTCAGAGGAAGATTACCACTATCTGAGATTTTGAAATGGAGAGAAACATGACAAAAGTTATTACTTATTGTGTTAAGTATGATTTGGCATTTATACAGACTGTGTTGAGATTTGTAATTGAATTGCACGAGTGGGTTGTTTCCTCATTGTCTTCCTGTTTAGACAACAAGCTCAGAGAAAGGTGCTGATATGTATTATTCAATGTAAGGTAGAGAATCAAGGAAAATTACCACTATCTTTAATGTAGAATTTTTAAATATGTAATTTACAATTCTAAGGAACAATTCTGTTGGTATGAATATGTATCAAGTATGAAAGGTCTTTGGGAAAAATATGAAGTAAAAGTCAATGACTTACATTGAATAATGAAGTTTTGTGTAATTAACAAACCTGTTGTCTTTACACAATTAGCAATAAGAAAAACAAAGAAGTACAAAAAAAAAAAAGCAGAAGACTTAAAAATTTGTGGCACATTAAACATGTTGTCTTACACGATTATGAATAGGAATCCTGAACATTTTTTATACGCCCCCGGATGGCGATGCCATCCGTGTTCCGGCTAGAAGGACCCGCACATTTTGGAAGACATTTATTATTATTCGGCTATTAAATAATAAGCCTTTTGTATTCGGAACTTTAATCCCGGAACTTAATTCCGTGAATTAAATTCCGACCTTTCATATTTTAGGCTTTTCATATTCGGAACTTAATTCCGACTTTAATTCCGTCATTTATGTTTGAACTCTTTGTATGACCTCCATCCACTATATAAGGATGGCTTGACTCATTTGTAAAAGACATGTCTAAGTTTCTCCTCGATCTAGATCCAAGCAAGAACATTTAGATGATGGAAGAGGAAGTTGATGCCTAAACTAAGTAAGAGGGTTTTCCTTCACAATACTTAGATTTCAACTTAGACATGTCTTTTACAAATGAGCCAAGCCATCCTTATATAGTGGATGGAGGCCATACAAAGAGTTCAAACATAAATGACGGAATTAAAGTCGGAATTAAGTTCCGAATATGAAAAGCCTAAAATATGAAAGGTCGGAATTTAATTCACGGAATTAAGTTCCGGAATTAAAGTTCCGAATACAAAAAGACTTATTATTAAATAGCCGAGTAATAATAACGGTCTTCAAAATGTGCGGGTCCTTCTAGCCGGAAACACGGATGGCATCGCCATCCGGGGGCGTATCATTCTCCTCCTCTTAAATGTGAAACGTCCTCGTTTCACCGTCAAAAAAGAAAGGAGTCCCTTGAGGAACAAGACCCTTGAAAATCAACACCGAATGCACATTGTCGGGCGGCTTGGACTTGTAGTCCTTCAACATTGTGGCTTTGCGGCGTTTGTTGAATATGTAATCCCTCAAGGTGGCGGCAGGGGCGGAGCTGGAAAAAATTTAGGGATGGGCAAACTTTTAAATTAAAAGACAAATAAAGGTATATATATATATATATATATATATTCCTATCATAACAAATGAATTTAATATAATTTTTTTGATTTCTTAATTCTTGTGTATAACGAAAAATTAATTTCTAGTACCTCAACAAAGTTAAAATTCTTCGAACATTATTAAGTATTATACAAACATATCATATACTTTTAAACATAAACTTAAGTTTTATATAGTAAAATACATTAATGGATTTGTTAAATCTATATTAAAAATAAATTTGATGAAATATATAATTAATTAGATAACTAAATTACTTTATTATAATTGATTAGGAAAAGAATAAAAAATTGGTTGAATTATGATATTAAATATTGAAACCAACTAAATATGTAAAGAAGGCATAATAGCCTACTGCTTTTGATTGAAAAGTGCTAGCATAGTACGTGTAAGAAAATTGTGCCTTAGCCTCGTAGCCTGCATCTAGTCACATCAAATTGTTGCAGAAAAATAAAACTTCATATACAAGTACTGGGTAAATGAAGTCGAACAACCTCTCACGTGGTAAGAGCAAATAAAAAAAATTAAAAGAAAATAGGTTCATTCTATCATTTATTTTTGGGTTGGGGTGGGCGACTGCCCATACACGCCCACCCCTGTCTCCGCCACTGGGTGGCGGTGCTGTAGAGTTTGCCTCTTATGTCGTAACTAGTCTTGACTTTGAACGGCGGGGTCATGCTGAAAATATGGAACGGCAAGGTGAGGGATAAGTGAGTGGGCATCATAAAGACAAACCTCGAACCGGCCGGCTCAAATTGGTTTTCCATCAATAAAATGGTACCGTTGTCGGGGTTGGATTCTTTTTCCCTCTCAAAAATGGCCTCGTCTTTGTCATCTTCAAAGAACTTGCCATGTAATGGATTGACCAATTGAATTGAAATAACCGGGGAGACCTCGTGAATGATGACTTTTCCCACGTCTTTGACTTCATCACACAATGGTTGGACAACCAACTCACTCCGTGGTTGAGAAACCGCTTGAGGTTCTTCTTGTTGTGTGGACGTCGTATGGGCAAGAAGTTGTTCCCTTAAAATCTGAATCTCACGCTTTAGAGTGTCATTTGTTTCCTTGAGCACAACATAGTCCTCTTTGGGGGCAATGTCATCAACTTGAGCACGCCGTTGGGGAACAAAGATGACAACATGGTCATGATTAGCACGCCGTCTTGGGCCGATATAGGTATCCTCATAATAAGCTTGTCGGTGTGGATACCGTTGGTGCCCATCCATGGAAAAAGTCGGCCTTGGTGGATCCGGATTAGGCAACCACTCCTCATCCTCAAAATATTGTCTTCGTCGGTATTTCTGGGAGGTTTGTTTGGCCGCCTTGAGCTTTAATTCATGAGGAGAAGGCAACCATTCTCCATATATATCAAACTGATCATCATCATCATAAAACATGATGAACGATGAAAATCTTCAAAGAACTCTTGAATATCTTCGAAGAACCCTGAAGAACGGTAGAAGATCTTCGAAGAACACCGAAGAACAGTTGAAGATCTTCGAAGAACAATGAAGAACACTTGAAGATCTTTGAAGAACAGTGGAAGATCTTCAAAGAACACCAAATAGAGAGAAAAAAATTTGATGAACAATCAAGAACAAAAGTAAAGAACTTGACCTCGATCCCGAGCTCTATTACCAATGATACAAAAAGGGGGCGATCTAGATCGAGGAGAAACTTCAACTACTCCTTCTTGATTGTTTGAATCGGATCAAACATGAGTTTGGGTGGCGGAAGCGTATAGTTGATCCTTCAAAAGGATCCTCGAATATGATAGGCTTGGATCAAAGACTAGATCCAAGCAAGAACATTTAGATGATGGAAGAGGAAGTTGATGCCTAAACTAAGTAAGAGGGTTTTCCTTCACAATACTTAGATTTCAACTTAGACATGTCTTTTACAAATGAGCCAAGCCATCCTTATATAGTGGATGGAGGCCATACAAAGAGTTCAAACATAAATGACGGAATTAAAGTCGGAATTAAGTTCCGAATATGAAAAGCCTAAAATATGAAAGGTCGGAATTTAATTCACGGAATTAAGTTCCGGAATTAAAGTTCCGAATACAAAAAGACTTATTATTAAATAGCCGAGTAATAATAACGGTCTTCAAAATGTGCGGGTCCTTCTAGCCGGAAACACGGATGGCATCGCCATCCGGGGGCGTATCATTCTCCTCCTCTTAAATGTGAAACGTCCTCGTTTCACCGTCAAAAAAGAAAGGAGTCCCTTGAGGAACAAGACCCTTGAAAATCAACACCAAATGCACATTGTCGGGCGGCTTGGACTTGTAGTCCTTCAACATTGTGGCTTTGCGGCGTTTGTTGTGTAACACCCCGAATCCGCGGGACTCGGGATGCCACATTGGGCTAGGATCTCACAATGGATCCTGACCCTAGCCTGACAACAAGTTCACTGGACCTTACAACATGGCACTGACAGATATAAAACAAATACATAAAACAGTATAAACTGTACGACCCAAAGTAAACAACAACATAGCCGAGTATATAAAACGACATCCTCACATAGGAGGTACAAAAGATCATCCTCACGTAGGAGGGAAACACAACAACCCCAAACCAACCACCTAATGTACGACAGTCCTCGGCCTGTCACCCTGCTAGATCACTCAGCAGTGCCTAACCTGTAAACATCTACAACACGGTATGAAACCGTTAGCTAACCATACATATATGAGGTAATGCATAAGCACAATCACACATAGGGAAATATAAACATATCAGCATGCTTTCACTCATTTACCCATTTATTCATCTCAATATAATGGTCATTCACTCAAATCGTATCAATATAATATATATGAAACTAGGTGACACGAGGACCGATACATCCTCGCCTCTGAGCCTGCTAGCCAGCCGTACTAGTATCGGTCACACAATCCGTGTACCCTATGGGAGTGGATTGCGCCCTTCCTGTAAACCGGTCTGGCCTGACATCAGAGAACCTCCCAGACTCCACGGCGGGATGAAAGGGAAAGGTTATCACAGCCACGCAGTGGGGCAATCAATAAAACATAGGTCGGTACATACGACATCACATGCTATCATAGCAAACATATAAGGCACACACCACTCATACAAACACCCAATATAAGGATGGTAGCTAAGTAAGTCCTACGGACTTACCTCAACCTCGTACAAAATCAACCACGATCACCTCTACACTGGAGGGACAACACGGCCTATAAAAAGGCATAAAGAGATATATCAACCTCAATTCATCAAAGGGGTCACACCTAGACCCAAAGGGATCCATAAGGATCATACTCAATCTATGAGCTTCACAACCAACTAAACCTCAATATCTCAACATAGCTCACAATTCCTCAAATCTCAAGGTAGTATCTAATCAACATTCCTCAATCTCAATTTTAATCCTAATTTAATTAATTAACCTTTAATTAATTAATTAGATTTCGCCAGAATAACGTTTTGCCCGCAGGCAATTTCTAAACCCCCTGTCATCAGATTTCATCAAACAAGAACCCATAATCACCAGAATAATATAACGACCATAATGGAATTTCTAATTGTCCTATTTGACAAGCCTAAAGTCAATTTAGGCCAAATCGCAGTACGGAAAACGAATAAATTCATAACTTATTCGTTACTAACCCGATTGACGATCTGAAAGAAGATTCGGAATCACAACGACGCAGGCTACGCATGGACAGCATCAAATTCATCGGAATCTGAGCGACGGAACCGTCCTGGTGACATATATGCTCGACCAGCCCTCCATATACTCGGAAATGCAGAAACTCGGTACCGTTATGAAGAGAATGAAGAGAGGAATCCAGAAACTCAAACGGAATTGAAATCGGATTAGAAACGGAGAGTAGATCTGAGTTTGAAGGTTGAGAGAAATCAGAGCTTTTACGAGAAAACGTGAAAGGAAATGAATTAATAAAGGATTTTCCGCTATTTATAGTGAAGACGATAATTATCCTTTAACCGATCCAAAGGCGGGTCGAACCTCTTTCTCCAAACTTCTCGAGATTGGAACATTAAATCTGGAATATTGTAGGGATAATTATTAAACAACTGCCTCGGAAAACGTGTATTCCTAAGCCGTCTGTCTTAGCCGTTAAGAAACGAAATAGCGACTCTTTTGGCCGTTTTGCCTCTCCATGTTATTTCATATCTAAGACATATCCGATGTCCTGATCATTTCTCTCAACTGCATTTTTATTAATTGGAGCTCCCAAATGCTCCAAATAACACCGGAGGGTAAAAATAATTACCCGGGGGAAAAAGTAAAAATTTCCCCAAACGTCCAAAATTACGCGAGGAACATAACGGTGGGACTCATACTCATCACTTGCGAAATCTTCGCGAGTTATATGTCAATTACTATGAACGATTAAGTTAATCAACATTAATTAGAATTCGGAAATTCTAGCTATTACATGTTGAATATGTAATCCCTCAAGGTGGCGGTGCTGTAGAGTTTGCCTCTTATGTCGTAACTAGTCTTGACTTTGAACGGCGGGGTCATGCTGAAAATATGGAACGGCAAGGTGAGGGATAAGTGAGTGGGCATCATAAAGACAAACCTCGAACCGGCCGGCTCAAATTGGTTTTCCATCAATAAAATGGTACCGTTGTCGGGGTTGGATTCTTTTTCCCTCTCAAAAATGGCCTCGTCTTTGTCATCTTCAAAGAACTTGTCATGTAATGGATTGACCAATTGAATTGAAATAACCGGGGAGACCTCGTGAATGATGACTTTTCCCACGTCTTTGACTTCATCACACAATGGTTGGACAACCAACTCACTCCGTGGTTGAGAAACCGCTTGAGGTTCTTCTTGTTGTGTGGACGTCGTATGGGCAAGAAGTTGTTCCCTTAAAATCTGAATCTCACGCTTTAGAGTGTCATTTGTTTCCTTGAGCACAACATAGTCCTCTTTGGGGGCAATGTCATCAACTTGA
The DNA here is from genome assembly GCA_033239125.1 of Fagopyrum homotropicum. Taxonomy (NCBI): domain Eukaryota; kingdom Viridiplantae; phylum Streptophyta; class Magnoliopsida; order Caryophyllales; family Polygonaceae; genus Fagopyrum; species Fagopyrum homotropicum. The sequence goes on along the minus strand of BSWB01000007.1, from coordinate 94,319,824 downwards.
GCACGCCGTTGGGGAACAAAGATGACAACATGGTCATGATTAGCACGCCGTCTTGGGCCGATATAGGTATCCTCATAATAAGCTTGTCGGTGTGGATACCGTTGGTGCCCATCCATGGAAAAAGTCGGCCTTGGTGGATCCGGATTAGGCAACCACTCCTCATCCTCAAAATATTGTCTTCGTCGGTATTTCTGGGAGGTTTGTTTGGCCGCCTTGAGCTTTAATTCATGAGGAGAAGGCAACCATTCTCCATATATATCAAACTGATCATCATCATCATCATAAAACATGATGAACGATGAAAATCTTCAAAGAACTCTTGAATATCTTCGAAGAGCCCTGAAGAACGGTAGAAGATCTTCGAAGAACACCGAAGAACAGTTGAAGATCTTCGAAGAACAATGAAGAACACTTGAAGATCTTTGAAGAACAGTGGAAGATCTTCAAAGAACACCAAATAGAGAGAAAAAAATTTGATGAACAATCAAGAACAAAAGTAAAGAACTTGACCTCGATCCCGAGCTCTGATACCAATGATACAAAAAGGGGGCGATCTAGATCGAGGAGAAACTTCAACTACTCCTTCTTGATTGTTTGAATCGGATCAAACATGAGTTTGGGTGGCGGAAGCGTATAGTTGATCCTTCAAAAGGATCCTCGAATATGATAGGCTTGGATCAAAGACTAGATCCAAGCAAGAACATTTAGATGATGGAAGAGGAAGTTGATGCCTAAACTAAGTAAGAGGGTTTTCCTTCACAATACTTAGATTTCAACTTAGACATGTCTTTTACAAATGAGCCAAGCCATCCTTATATAGTGGATGGAGGCCATACAAAGAGTTCAAACATAAATGACGGAATTAAAGTCGGAATTAAGTTCCGAATATGAAAAGCCTAAAATATGAAAGGTCGGAATTTAATTCACGGAATTAAGTTCCGGAATTAAAGTTCCGAATACAAAAAGACTTATTATTAAATAGCCGAGTAATAATAACGGTCTTCAAAATGTGCGGGTCCTTCTAGCCGGAAACACGGATGGCATCGCCATCCGGGGGCGTATCATTCTCCTCCTCTTAAATGTGAAACGTCCTCGTTTCACCGTCAAAAAAGAAAGGAGTCCCTTGAGGAACAAGACCCTTGAAAATCAACACCGAATGCACATTGTCGGGCGGCTTGGACTTGTAGTCCTTCAACATTGTGGCTTTGCGGCGTTTATTGAATATGTAATCCCTCAAGGTGGCGGCAGGGGCGGAGCTGGAAAAAATTTAGGGATGGGCAAACTTTTAAATTAAAAGACAAATAAAGGTATATATATATATATATATATATATATATATATATATATATATATATATATATATATATATATATGCTCCTATCATAACAAATGAATTTAATATAATTTTTTTGATTTCTTAATTCTTGTGTATAACGAAAAATTAATTTCTAGTACCTCAACAAAGTTAAAATTCTTCGAACATTATTAAGTATTATACAAACATATCATATACTTTTAAACATAAACTTAAGTTTTATATAGTAAAATACATTAATGGATTTGTTAAATCTATATTAAAAATAAATTTGATGAAATATATAATTAATTAGATAACTAAATTACTTTATTATAATTGATTAGGAAAAGAATAAAAAATTGGTTGAATTATGATATTAAATATTGAAACCAACTAAATATGTAAAGAAGGCATAATAGCCTACTGCTTTTGATTGAAAAGTGCTAGCATAGTACGTGTAAGAAAATTGTGCCTTAGCCTCGTAGCCTGCATCTAGTCACATCAAATTGTTGCAGAAAAATAAAACTTCATATACAAGTACTGGGTAAATGAAGTCGAACAACCTCTCACGTGGTAAGAGCAAATAAAAAAAATTAAAAGAAAATAGGTTCATTCTATCATTTATTTTTGGGTTGGGGTGGGCGACTGCCCATACACGCCCACCCCTGTCTCCGCCACTGGGTGGCGGTGCTGTAGAGTTTGCCTCTTATGTCGTAACTAGTCTTGACTTTGAACGGCGGGGTCATGCTGAAAATATGGAACGGCAAGGTGAGGGATAAGTGAGTGGGCATCATAAAGACAAACCTCGAACCGGCCGGCTCAAATTGGTTTTCCATCAATAAAATGGTACCGTTGTCGGGGTTGGATTCTTTTTCCCTTTCAAAAATGGCCTCGTCTTTGTCATCTTCAAAGAACTTGCCATGTAATGGATTGACCAATTGAATTGAAATAACCGGGGAGACCTCGTGAATGATGACTTTTCCCACGTCTTTGACTTCATCACACAATGGTTGGACAACCAACTCACTCCGTGGTTGAGAAACCGCTTGAGGTTCTTCTTGTTGTGTGGACGTCGTATGGGCAAGAAGTTGTTCCCTTAAAATCTGAATCTCACGCTTTAGAGTGTCATTTGTTTCCTTGAGCACAACATAGTCCTCTTTGGGGGCAATGTCATCAACTTGAGCACGCCGTTGGGGAACAAAGATGACAACATGGTCATGATTAGCACGCCGTCTTGGGCCGATATAGGTATCCTCATAATAAGCTTGTCGGTGTGGATACCGTTGGTGCCCATCCATGGAAAAAGTCGGCCTTGGTGGATCCGGATTAGGCAACCACTCCTCATCCTCAAAATATTGTCTTCGTCGGTATTTCTGGGAGGTTTGTTTGGCCGCCTTGAGCTTTAATTCATGAGGAGAAGGCAACCATTCTCCATATATATCAAACTGATCATCATCATCATAAAACATGATGAACGATGAAAATCTTCAAAGAACTCTTGAATATCTTCGAAGAACCCTGAAGAACGGTAGAAGATCTTCGAAGAACACCGAAGAACAGTTGAAGATCTTCGAAGAACAATGAAGAACACTTGAAGATCTTTGAAGAACAGTGGAAGATCTTCAAAGAACACCAAATAGAGAGAAAAAAATTTGATGAACAATCAAGAACAAAAGTAAAGAACTTGACCTCGATCCCGAGCTCTGATACCAATGATACAAAAAGGGGGCGATCTAGATCGAGGAGAAACTTCAACTACTCCTTCTTGATTGTTTGAATCGGATCAAACATGAGTTTGGGTGGCGGAAGCGTATAGTTGATCCTTCAAAAGGATCCTCGAATATGATAGGCTTGGATCAAAGACTAGATCCAAGCAAGAACATTTAGATGATGGAAGAGGAAGTTGATGCCTAAACTAAGTAAGAGGGTTTTCCTTCACAATACTTAGATTTCAACTTAGACATGTCTTTTACAAATGAGCCAAGCCATCCTTATATAGTGGATGGAGGCCATACAAAGAGTTCAAACATAAATGACGGAATTAAAGTCGGAATTAAGTTCCGAATATGAAAAGCCTAAAATATGAAAGGTCGGAATTTAATTCACGGAATTAAGTTCCGGAATTAAAGTTCCGAATACAAAAAGACTTATTATTAAATAGCCGAGTAATAATAACGGTCTTCAAAATGTGCGGGTCCTTCTAGCCGGAAACACGGATGGCATCGCCATCCGGGGGCGTATCATTCTCCTCCTCTTAAATGTGAAACGTCCTCGTTTCACCGTCAAAAAAGAAAGGAGTCCCTTGAGGAACAAGACCCTTGAAAATCAACACCGAATGCACATTGTCGGGCGGCTTGGACTTGTAGTCCTTCAACATTGTGGCTTTGCGGCGTTTATTGAATATGTAATCCCTCAAGGTGGCGGCAGGGGCGGAGCTGGAAAAAATTTAGGGATGGGCAAACTTTTAAATTAAAAGACAAATAAAGGTATATATATATATATATATATATATATATATATATATATATGCTCCTATCATAACAAATGAATTTAATATAATTTTTTTGATTTCTTAATTCTTGTGTATAACGAAAAATTAATTTCTAGTACCTCAACAAAGTTAAAATTCTTCGAACATTATTAAGTATTATACAAACATATCATATACTTTTAAACATAAACTTAAGTTTTATATAGTAAAATACATTAATGGATTTGTTAAATCTATTTTAAAAATAAATTTGATGAAATATATAATTAATTAGATAACTAAATTACTTTATTATAATTGATTAGGAAAAGAATAAAAAATTGGTTGAATTATGATATTAAATATTGAAACCAACTAAATATGTAAAGAAGGCATAATAGCCTACTGCTTTTGATTGAAAAGTGCTAGCATAGTACGTGTAAGAAAATTGTGCCTTAGCCTCGTAGCCTGCATCTAGTCACATCAAATTGTTGCAGAAAAATAAAACTTCATATACAAGTACTGGGTAAATGAAGTCGAACAACCTCTCACGTGGTAAGAGCAAATAAAAAAAATTAAAAGAAAATAGGTTCATTCTATCATTTATTTTTGGGTTGGGGTGGGCGACTGCCCATACACGCCCACCCCTGTCTCCGCCACTGGGTGGCGGTGCTGTAGAGTTTGCCTCTTATGTCGTAAGTAGTCTTGACTTTGAACGGCGGGGTCATGCTGAAAATATGGAACGGCAAGGTGAGGGATAAGTGAGTGGGCATCATAAAGACAAACCTCGAACCGGCCGGCTCAAATTGGTTTTCCATCAATAAAATGGTACCGTTGTCGGGGTTGGATTCTTTTTCCCTCTCAAAAATGGCCTCGTCTTTGTCATCTTCAAAGAACTTGCCATGTAATGGATTGACCAATTGAATTGAAATAACCGGGGAGACCTCGTGAATGATGACTTTTCCCACGTCTTTGACTTCATCACACAATGGTTGGACAACCAACTCACTCCGTGGTTGAGAAACCGCTTGAGGTTCTTCTTGTTGTGTGGACGTCGTATGGGCAAGAAGTTGTTCCCTTAAAATCTGAATCTCACGCTTTAGAGTGTCATTTGTTTCCTTGAGCACAACATAGTCCTCTTTGGGGGCAATGTCATCAACTTGAGCACGCCGTTGGGGAACAAAGATGACAACATGGTCATGATTAGCACGCCGTCTTGGGCCGATATAGGTATCCTCATAATAAGCTTGTCGGTGTGGATACCGTTGGTGCCCATCCATGGAAAAAGTCGGCCTTGGTGGATCCGGATTAGGCAACCACTCCTCATCCTCAAAATATTGTCTTCGTTGGTATTTCTGGGAGGTTTGTTTGGCCGCCTTGAGCTTTAATTCATGAGGAGAAGGCAACCATTCTCCATATATATCAAACTGATCATCATCATCATAAAACATGATGAACGATGAAAATCTTCAAAGAACTCTTGAATATCTTCGAAGAACCCTGAAGAACGGTAGAAGATCTTCGAAGAACACCGAAGAACAGTTGAAGATCTTCGAAGAACAATGAAGAACACTTGAAGATCTTTGAAGAACAGTGGAAGATCTTCAAAGAACACCAAATAGAGAGAAAAAAATTTGATGAACAATCAAGAACAAAAGTAAAGAACTTGACCTCGATCCCGAGCTCTATTACCAATGATACAAAAAGGGGGCGATCTAGATCGAGGAGAAACTTCAACTACTCCTTCTTGATTGTTTGAATCGGATCAAACATGAGTTTGGGTGGCGGAAGCGTATAGTTGATCCTTCAAAAGGATCCTCGAATATGATAGGCTTGGATCAAAGACTAGATCCAAGCAAGAACATTTAGATGATGGAAGAGGAAGTTGATGCCTAAACTAAGTAAGAGGGTTTTCCTTCACAATACTTAGATTTCAACTTAGACATGTCTTTTACAAATGAGCCAAGCCATCCTTATATAGTGGATGGAGGCCATACAAAGAGTTCAAACATAAATGACGGAATTAAAGTCGGAATTAAGTTCCGAATATGAAAAGCCTAAAATATGAAAGGTCGGAATTTAATTCACGGAATTAAGTTCCGGAATTAAAGTTCCGAATACAAAAAGACTTATTATTAAATAGCCGAGTAATAATAACGGTCTTCAAAATGTGCGGGTCCTTCTAGCCGGAAACACGGATGGCATCGCCATCCGGGGGCGTATCAATTTTGGAGTGGACATCCACATCCTTTCTGACTAGCACGTATAATCCATATATACCATTATGCTAAATATTTATGGTTTAACAATAATCCGAATATTCCATTTATGGTCTTCTTTTCTATATTCCTAAGGCAGAATCCTAACTTACTATATGAAAACTCCACCTTGTTTATAATATTTTACACGTGTTGATGATGGAAGATTTAACACAAATGTAGTAGTTTGATACACTAACAATGTATTGATTATATTCTCTAGATGCTTGGTTGGTTTGAATTCAGTGCAGGACTTATCAAAGATTTCAAAGGCCTTGATATGGACTTCAAGGGCCTTGAAATATTACTCAAGGACACAAGGAAGATAGTGTTATACAAAGGGACGATCTCAAAGGCCTTAAAGAAATATAGTTGCACGATACAAAGGATTAAAATTACAAAGAAGATTTTCCAGGAACGATTTGCTCAACAAAAAGATTTTAGTGAAGATCTTTTTCAACCGAAGATTAGAAGATCTTTTCAGAAGATTTTCCAAAACCGAAAAAAACATCAAGATTTCTTCTCCTTCGGTTCAAACAGAAACGAGAAGATTGAGGAGCTGAGGGATCAATGTGTTCTCAGGAGATGAAGATCTATAGCGTCTACCACATCTCAAAACAGGAAGCGATCTTCATGGAGAAGAAGATTCATCTTCAAACGGTCATCTCTCTAATGTCTAGAAGACCTCTCCATATAAGTGTATAAATGAAGATGATGATTGAAGAAGGATACACAGCAAGTTACGCGGAAACATCTTTACGTCTTCACGCAACACAAACATATTCATTTGATTCATTGTTTTTTCTTTCTCTCCTTCTAAAAAGCTTTATCCCCTTAGAGAGAGATAAAACACAAGAGCTCCATTGGAAGATCTAAATAGTGTTATACTAGAGTGTGCGTTACTCTACGAAGTAACTAGGCTATTATAGCTAGGTGAAGAGTTAGAGCTAGATCGTAGCATTGGCTACAGTGAGAGAAGAAGGGGATTTTTTCTAGTTTGTATCTAGGACTCTTTGAAGTTGATAATAGATAGTTAGATCCTAAGACTATACCCTGAGACGGAGAGTAGGCTATTTAGAGTCAAACTTCGTAAACATATCCTCGTGTCAATCTTTTACATTCTGCACTATATCTCGCTATTGTGACTAAATTTGTATTGTAGGAGCACGAAGTCAAGGCCCTTGAAAGTTGTTTCAAAGCCCTTGAAATCAAAGTTTCAAAAAGAGCACAGATCGACGTCAAGACCCTTGAAAGGAGTTTCAAGGCCTTGAGATTGGGTTTGCGGAAAGTTCTCATACTCTATTCAACCCCCCTTTTAGAGTATCTTTTAACTTATTTATTTCACCTACCGGTTCTTCAATTGGTATCAGAGCTAGACTCACGTATATTGATTTAACCATCAGTGAGACTAATCATGAATCCTGTAGGTGATGGTGGATTTGCTCAAGGAAGATCCTCATCTAGACCACCACTCTTTTGTGGCAACAACTTTGCTCATTGGAGAGCACTCATGCGTATGTTCATTATTGACCAGGACATGGAGCTTTGGAGCACCATTCAAAATGGACCTAAAGTTCCAATGACAACGGTTGAAGATGTCCAAGTCCCAAAGAAGGAAGCTGACTTCACACAAGCTGACCTGGACAGTGTGTCCAAGAATTATAAAGCAATGAACCTACTATACTGCGGATTAGATGTCAATGAATTCAACCGCATCTCATCATGCAAAAGTGCAAAAGAAATATGGGACAAGCTTGTTGTCACATACGAAGGAACAAGTCAAGTCAAGGAAACAAAGATTAGCATCTTTCTCAGACAATATGAGCTATTCAAGATGTACCCAAATGAAAGAGTCAAAGAAATATTCACCAGATTCACTGAGATCGTGAACAACTTGGACTCACTAGGAAAGATCTTCACAAATGAAGAGAAAGTTAGGAAGGTTCTAAGGAGCCTACCTAAAGCTAAGTGGGGGACCAAAGATGACTGCTATTGGAGAAGCTCAAAATCTCACAACTCTTCCTCTTGATGACCTCCTTGGAAAATTCATCACACATGAAATGGTTCTTGGTGAAGAAGATGGAGAGCTCACATCCAACTCCAAGAATTTGGCATTAAAATCAAGAAGAGATGAATTACCTTCTGACGAAGAGGATAGTTATGACGATGATGAAGAAGATGCAATTGCCATGATCTCTAAGGGTCTCGCAAGAATTCTCAAGTTAAAGAAACAATCTGCTAATAGAGAATATCCACGAGTATCAAAACCCCTAGGTAAGTTTTCTATCTCTAATAAGAAAATGAGAGTACTGACTTGTTTTGAATGTGGTGAAACAGATCATCTTGAAAAGGATTGTCCACAAAAGAAAAGGACCAACTTCAAGAAAAATGATCGAAAGAAGAAAGCTATGGTTGCTTCATGGAGTGATTCAGAATCATCAAATGAATCAGAAGACGAAAAAGAACAAGCAAACTTGTGTCTCATGGCCGATCATGAAGAAGATTCAAATCTGTATGTTGAGAATGTGGTAAGTACAATTATGTCTCAACCTGAATCTGACCTGAAACAATTCCTTAAAGATATTATCATATGTGATAAGGAACATAGAATAGGATAAATTCTTTAAAAGAAAAGCTACTTGAACAAGAAAAACAACTAAGTGAAATGTCTTTGGAGATTGAAAATCTTAACACAGAAAAAGTAGACCTTGATGACAATATCAAGGCCTTGGAATCAGAGAAAATGATTCTCAAGGACAACCTCTCCCCTCTTCATCAAAACTATATCGATCTAGAGAAAGAGAAAGTTGATCTAACTTTAATGTGTCAAGACCAGAAGGTTGCACTTGTTAAGTTTACTCGTTCAAAAGCCAATCTTGAGAGAATGATGGGTGAACAACAGTCCTCCCTTAACAAAAATGGTATAGGTTATCATAGGAGCTTTCCTAGAAAACCTACCACCACTTTTGTCAAAGCCAAAGGAAGTATTCATATGCCTACTTGTTTCTACTGTTTTAAAAAGGGTAATGTTAAATCTACATGTCCTTATTGAAAAAATGATCCTTATATCATTAGAAACACCTATCCTTTATGTTTAAGGAAATAGGTTAAACAAATCTAGGTTCCTAAAGGTACTAGACCACCAAACATGATCGAACCTGAATATGAACCAAAATATGTCATTTGGTCGACCCGGAAAGGTTAATGCTTGTTGTTTTGCAGGATATCACCAACGTAAAGGAGCACAAATGGATATTAGATAGTGGTTTCTCAAGACACATGAGTGGAAAAAGCTCTTTATTCTCAGATTTAAAGAAGCAATCATCTAGAACCATTACGCTTGGAGATAAAGGAAAGTGTGACATCATCGGCATTGGTAAAATATGTTATAATTCATCTAACTTTATTGATGATATTTATTTGGTTGACGGTTTGAAATATAATCTTTTAAGTATTTCTCAAATATGTGATGAAGGCAATAAAGTTATGTTTAATTCAGATAAATGTGAGGTTCAAGACAAAAAGACGGGTGAAGTGGTGCTTACTGCTCCTAGATGTAACAATGTTTATTTGAGTATTAATCAAGTTTCAGGAACTAAGCTAAAATGTCTAAAGGCCTTAACTGATGATCCAAGGCTTTGGCATAGAAGGCTTGGTCACGTAAGCATTACAAAAGATTTGGTACATGGATTGCCAAACCTAAATTTCAAGGTTAATGATCTATGTAAGGCTTGTACACAAGGTAAACAAACAAGAGGCTCAGTCAAACCTAAGAAAGCTGTAAGTTCTTCTCGACCCATTGAACTCTTACACATGGATCTTTGTGGACCTATACGTGTCAAATCTCCACGAGGCAAGTAGTACATCCTTATTATAGTGGATGATTTCTCTTGTTTCACATGGATTTCTTTTCTACGAGAAAAATCCGAAGCATTATTTGAGTTTTCAAAATTATGTAAGGAGTTTGAAAAACCTACCAATTGTTTCTATAAGAAGTGATCATGGTAGAGAATTTGATCAACTATATTTTAATTTGTTTTATGCAAAATATGGTATTTCACAAAACTTTTTAGCTCCTAGATATCCTCAACAAAACGGAGTTGTGGAACGTAAGAACCACACTCTTGAGGATATGTCTAGGACAATGCTTTTAGAAAACAATTTGCCAAAAAGTTTTTGGGCTGAAGTAGTGAACACTGCAAATTATATTTTGAATAGATGTTTAATTCGCCCTATCTTGAAAAAGACTCCTTATGAACTCTTTAAAGGAAGGAAACCAAATATTTCATATTTCAAACCCTTTGGATGTACTTGTTTTGTTCATAACAATGGCAAAGATAATATTGGGAAATTTGATGCACGTAGTGATGAAGCAATATTCATTGGATATGCTTCAAATAGCAAAGCTTATCGCGTCTATAACAAACGTACCAAAATTGTTGAGGAAAGCATTCATATTATTTTTGATGAAAGCAATGATGGTACTTTGAGTGAGAGTTTTACAGATCTAAATCTGAATCAATGAGAAGATCATAATTCGGATGAAGAGGAAGATCCTAATGATCGAATAAAGAATATGCAAGAAAAGATTCAAGATACTAAAGAAAACCCTCAAGACCTTGAAACACATCTTCAAGACCTTGAAGCAGAAAACTGTGATAACAGAACTCCGCTCTAAGGGCTTGAAACCCAACTTCAAGGCCTTGAGATTGGATCAACGGGTAATATATCAACGGTACCTGAATCTAGTCAAACATATGAAGCTCAACCTTCTGGATCTGCTCTATCAGTTAATAGAAGAAAAGTTCAACATACTTCATATCATCCACAAGAGAATGTGATCTCATATCCAAATGCTGGAGTTCAAACTAGATCTAAAGTGAACAATCTTTGTGCCTTCTCCGCTTTTGTATCCCTTGTCGAGCCAAAGAATTATGTCCAAGCTCTTCAAGAACCTGATTGAATCATTGTCATGCAAAATGAATTGAATGAATTTGAGAGAAATAAGGTATGGACTCTTACTTCAAGACCAAAACATCAATCAGTCATTGGCACAAAATGGGTCTTTCGAAACAAATTGGATGAAAGTGGCAAAGTCATACGAAATAAAGCACGACTTGTAGCATAAGGCTATAACCAAGAAGAAGTTATTGATTATGAGGAGACTTTTACCCCAGTTGCCAGGTTAGAAGCCATACATATGCTACTTGCATTTGCATCTTTTATGAGCATAAAACTTTTTCAAATGGATGTTAAATGTTCTTTTCTAAACGGCTTCTTAGAAGAAGAAGTCTACGTTGCTCAACCTCCTGGTTTTGAAAATGATGAATATCCAGATCATGTTTTTAAACTAGACAAAGCTCTTTATGGTATTAAGCAAGCTCCACGAGCTTGGTACGAAAGATTGTCTAAATATCTTCTTGAAAACAAATTCAAAATAGGTTTGATTGATAAAAGATTATTTATCATAACCAGAGGCAACGACATTCTAGTAGTACAAATCTATGTTGCCAATTCTTAGGGTCATTCCTAATTAGTTGGCACTCCAAGAAGAAAAACTTTGTTGCCCTATCCACAGCTGAAGCTGAATATATAGCTTCAGGAGCCTGTTGTGCACAAATTCTTTGGATTGCTCAACAACTTCGTGACCTTGGCTTTGACTTGAAAGATATTCCTATAAAATGTGATAATACTAGTGCTCTTTCAATAACCGAAAATTTTGTGCAGCATTCAAGGACAAAACATATTGATATAAGGCATCACTTCATACGTGATCATGTTGAGAAAGGTGATGTTTCGATCTCTTTTATATCAACTAACTTGCAGCTTGCAGATATATTTACCAAGCCTCTTCCTGAGGAACAATTTAGTTTTATTAGATTAGAGCTTGGTATGTTGAACAAGGAAGCATTAATGTAGGGGGAGTAAACAAGTTTAATTGTTCCTACGCATGCAGCCCAATTGATGTTTTCAAGGGCCTTGAAATGAAATTCAAGGGCCTTGAAACATTTTCACAGAGTATATTAACTTTTGCGGATCTTTTACTAATTAATATCTTTTAGATATTTTAATTCTTAAAATGTTTTTATGAATATTTTGTTTGAAATTTTAAAAAAGATTTGTTGTTGTTTTATTGGTATTTAAATTGGTCTTTTAAAAGCTTGATTTTCTCAAGATCTTGTATTTCACTATTAAAAAGGACCTACTTTTCCTATCTTTTTCATTCTTTCACAAAAACCCTATTTCAAAATCCCTTGCTTTCTCTCTCAAAGTTCTCATCATGGCACCAGAAGCAAAAAATCCGCTCCTCAAGCTCCCAAAAAGAAAGCCGTCCAGAGTCCTTCAATTGCTAAAGAAGAAAAACCTTCTGAGGATCAGGATATATCTTAGACGAATGGTCTTCCCTCATCATGTTTCATCAATTTTCAAGCTTCTGGATCTTGGCTTGATGGTTTTTACAATCGACCGCTCTGTATGTGTGATCTGGTGGACACTGTTTTTCTTTATACCCTTAAGATTCCTTGCATATACAAGCTCAAGAGTTCGATTATCTAGAAGGTTCTAAACCCTGGCGATTTTGCTTTTCCACGACTCACGAGACTATTCTATGTTAATCTCATCACAAAAGGGACAAAGGATGTATCACTCTTGAATCTTCAGTTAAAGGTACTCCGATTTCACTCACTTCTTCAGTTTTAAGTGAGATATTTGAAATTCCTACCGATATTATGTTCAACCATCCTTCAAGATCAGAGAGTGTTCGTATGGCTAAGGAGAAATTTCTGGTTCCAAATTCAACATCACGTCAGCTTACTCACACCTCTCTAACCTTATATGCTAAAAAGTGTTTACTATACTAGTTCGACGTATTGTTCCTCGTGCAAACTCAAGAGAGTTGTTGACTGATCAAACTCTGGAATTAATTCATCTGCTTATGTCTGATTTGGACATAGATGTGCCTAATCTTATTCTCAACCATATGATACACTCTGTCAATTCTAAGCAACCTATTCCTCTTCCTTACGGAAACTTGCTGCCTAAAATCTTTGATTATTTTAAAATTGACACATCCTCTGAAGATAGACAGTCAATTTCTAGCAAAATTGATGAGAATTGCTTAGAACGTTTGGGGATTGAGAAGACTCTTGCAGGCACATGGCCTTTAAAAGGAAAAGGAACTACTCAAATTCCAACTGAAGAGGCTCAACCTTCTCCTACTCCAGAAATCAGGTTAGAAGGTTGTGAAAAACAAATAGTATGTCTGAATCGTGAATTATCTGATTTTCAGTTTGACATTAAGAGACGAATGAATGCAAATTTCAAGTTGCTATCTACCATACATGCTAAAGTCAGTGAGATGTACTTGATGAATGCTCTTACACTGACTACAATGGGAAGTACTTTATCCCTTTAGAGAGAGATAAAACACAAGAGCTCCATTGGAAGATCTAAATAGTGTTATACTAGAGTGTGTGTTACTCTACGAAGTAACTAGGCTATTATAGCTAGGTGAAGAGTTCGAGCTAGATCGTAGCATTGGCTACAGTGAGAGAAGAAGGGAATTTCTTCTAGTTTGTATCTAGGACTCTTTGAAGCTGATGATAGATAGTTAGATCATATGGCTATACCCGGGGATGGAGAGTAGGCTCTGTAGAGCCGAACTTCGTAAACATATCCTCGTGTCAATCTTTTACATTCCGCACTATATCTCCCTATTGTGACTAACTTTGTTTTGCAAAGAGCACAGATCGATATCAAGGCCCTTGCAAAGAGCACTTTATCCCCTTGAAATTTGTTTCAAAGCCCTTGAAATTAAAGTTTCACAAAGAGCACAGATCGATATCAAGGCCCTTGAAAGGATTTTCAAGGCCTTGAGATTGGGTTTGCGAAAAGTTCTCGTACTCTATTCAACCCCCCTTCTAGAGTATCTTTTAACTTATTTATTTCACCTACCGGTTCTTCACTATCTATATCTAATATTGTTGCAATCTAATTTTTTCAAATATTCTTTGATGTTTCTTTCCTATTATTTTCCAGTGATATTCTTATCTTATTCACTCAGCCCACCTCTTTTATGCCAAAAGGCACCAAAAAGGTCAAAATTCTCCTTTCTAGCAAAGTCAACCAATTACTATCTTATCAAGCATTATATGCCAAAACTGCAAAATCTCTACGACGAGAACAAGTAACTGAACAACAATTTAAACTTCTCCCAGAAGATTAAGTAATCAACCCATACTGATTTTATCTAAATTTCTGTACAAGCGCAACACAGCATTCAACTAAAGGTTTTGTGTATCTGAGTTTTCTAAGATGAAATCTAAGTGAAAATTTTGAAAGCACCGATTAAGTATCTAATACCATGTAGAAGCTTTGGCAAAATAATTAAACTCATGAAGCAATTAAAGCTCTAATACCATGTAGAAGCTTTGGGCAAAATAATAGGATATAAAATAATGAAGTTGCTAGTACCAAGCATTAGGGACGAAGTTCATCCCAAAAAATTACACAGCTATATATACAGAAAAACCAAAGATTAGTGCATCCTAAAAAATCGAGAGACAAAACACACAGACACTTGCACAGTTGCCCTAACTCAACATACAAACACTTGCCCTAACTCAGGCTTAGCAAAAAATCCCAAAAAACCGAGAGAGAAAACGAGAGTTTGAGAGGAATCAAGAATTAGGGTTAGCAAAGTACCTATGAATCAGCTGTCGGAGTAGAGCAATCAAGGATTTGAGTCCGTGCGAGAGCCTGAATGATTGTCGTCGTCGTCGTCGAGAGTTGAGAGAGACAGATTTTAGAGAAGCGATGTTTGAGCACATAAGTCATAAGCCTCGAAAAATAACATTCGGGTATATTACGGTCCGGATCAGACCGGACAGTCTCAGATCGGACAGGACCGTAACCCGTCAGAACAGGACCGGATGAACCGTTTATATACAAAGACGGTCCGGTCCGTTTCTGCAGTCCGGGTCAAAAGTGAACATCCCTACCAACAACAACCATATTCAAATCAAGAAACCAAAATAATGAAACTAAAAGAGGAGTAAGAAATACTTAGCAAAACATCTTCAATAATCAAAATCTGAATGAAAGCAATAACAAAGATCCAATCCTGTGTTCCAAAGCAAGAAAATCCAAAAACTAGGTATTCACTCCAAGAATCTCACAATCTCTGTCAATCTTGAATGTTGTTGTCGTACAATTTGTCAAGCCGTGTCAAATCTGTCATAGTCGTGCATTGTAATTCGTCCTCCTTGATCTCCTTCAGCCATGATATCTTATAGAAGAGTTTAGGGTTTGAAGTTTGCGTTTTGGGTTGTTTTCACTAAACCACGGTCAAACCCGTTACAAATCTCGGACGAGATTTCTTTCATTCCAACAATATAGGTGAATATAAGCACAATTGCTATGAACGTTATGTCTATGAATGTGAATATAAAGCAACCCATAATCATCTCGATGTTGCGATTTTGCAAATGAGTTAGTTAACTTTACTCGTTTTCCAATAATTTTGATAAAGGTCTCAAGGCTCGTTTGGTACGATTTTCATGGAACCGGGAATCGGAATCTGAATGAGTCATATCAATACCTAGTGTTTGGTAAGACTTGGAATCGGAATGAGAATGATTCCATGGAATGGCTCATTCCAACTCTAGAGAAAAAGTTAAAATCAAGAAATTAAAGGTGGGTATCTCATTCCAATATAAACTCATTTTAAATTTAAAACTAAATTTATATATATTAATTATATATAAACTTGTTTATTTAGTTTCACAAAATAAAATTAATGTTTTTTTATAAATTTTTTTTATTGTCCATCAATTAATTTAAATTATATAATTATTTTGTAGAAAAACAAAATTTTGACAAAAAAAGTTTTGAAAGAATTTGGCCTACTAGGCTTTTTTTGGTTTTTGTTTAAAAAACTATACCCCATATTTTTTTACCACTTTCATTTAATGGTAGGTAAAACTAATTAACCCTTCTATTAAAAAACAAAAAAGAATGTTTGTTATTTGTTATGTAAGTTTTAATTTTAATTACTGAATTTATTTTTTTTATTTTCTTTTATTTTTTTCTTTTTTATTTTCTTTATTTTTTTTGGTATGCATACCGGAGTTTCACATACCGGAGTTACACATACCGGAGTTTCACATACCGGGAGTTCACATACCGGAAGCTCACGTACCGGAGCTTCACATACCGGAAGTTCACATACCGAAAGTTATCATACCGAAAGTTATCATATCATACCGGACGTTATCATATCATACCGGAAGTTATCATATCATACCGGAAGTTATCATATCGGAAGTTATCATACCGGAATATATTTTTTATTTTCTTTTATTTTTTTGTCTTTTTTGTTTTCTTTATTTATTTTCTTTATTTTTTTGGAATGCATACCGGAGTTCCACATACCGGAAATTCACACACCGAAGCTTCACATACCGGAAGTTCACATACCGGAAGCTATCATACCGAAAGTTATCATATCATACCGGAAGTTATCATACCGCAAGCTATCATATCATACAGGACGTTATCATACCGGAAGTTATCATATCATACCGGAAGTTATCATACCGGAAGTTATACCAAACAAACTGATTTTATGTCATAGTTTAGAATTAAGAATTACATACCGGAGAATTACATACCGGAAGTTATAAAAATGGTATGAGCAAAAACGCAACATTCAGGTATCAACCTTGAAGCAACAAAAATGTCTTTAAAAATGGTATAACCTTCTTCTTTGCCCAGAGACGATCAAAGACCACTGTCAACATCACCCTGAGCGAGCAAAGGTTGTAAATTGACTAGTGTAAACATCATTGGTATCCGGTATGAACTTCCAGTATTAACTTCCGGTATGAACTTCCGGTATAAAAAAATTTCGGTATGAACTTCCGGTATGAAAAATTTTGTTATGAACTTCCGGTATGAACTTTCGGTATGTACTTCCGGCATGAACGGTATGAACTTCCGATATGAACTTTCGGTATGAACTTCCGGTATAAAAAATTTCGGTATGAACTTCCGGTATGAAAAACTTCGTTATGAACTTCCGGTATGAACTTTCGGTATGAACTTCCGGTATGAACGGTATGAACTTCCGGTATGAACTTTCAGTATGAACTTCCGGTATAAAAAATTTTGGTATGAACTTCCAATATGAAAAACTTCGTTATGAACTTCCGGTATGAACTTTCGGTATGAACTTTCGGTATGAACTTCCGGTATGAACTTTCGGTATGAACTTCCGGTATGAACTTTCGGTATGAACTTCCGGTATAAAAAATTTCGGTATGAACTTCCGGTATGAAAAACTTCGTTATGAATTTCCGGTATGAACTTTCGGTATGAACGGTATGAATTTCCGGTATGAACTTTCAGGTATGAACTTCCGGTATGAACTTCCGGCATAAAAAATTTCGGTATGAACTTCCGGTATGAAAATTTTCGTTATGAACTTCCAGTATGAACTTCCGGTATGAACGGTATGAACTTCCGGTATGTAAAATGTCTGGTATGTAAATGTCTAGTATGTAAATGTCCAGTATGTAAATGTCCGGTATGTTAATGTCCGGTATGTAAATGTCCGGTATGTAAATGTCCGGTATGAAAACAGAAAATAAAAAGGGAAATAAAATAAAATTAAAAAAAACAAATTCATTGATTAAAATCAAAATTTATATAACAAACATCAAATATTCTTTCTTTTTTAATAGAAGGGTTAATTAGTTTTACTTACCATTAAATGAAAGTGGTAAAAAATCATGGGGTATATTTACTAAATAGAAAACTAGAAAAGGCCTAGTTAGTATACAATAAAATAAAAAAGCCTACTTACTAAATTAGTCCAAAAGTTGTTTTTTACCTATAATACGAATAATTCATTCAAGATGTAATGTAACCGAAAAATGCTCGAAAACAATATAATTTGTTCAATTAGAAAAAAGTATATTTGATTGAAGAAATATATATATGCCTATTTATTTGGGTTGACGATTGTTTAGTGTTTAATATTAAGTTATTCGCAAGTCTTTATTTTTCTTAAATGTAGTTTAAAAATAACATATATTTATGAAAACTCCACCTAGATTATATTGTTGAATATGTGATGATAGAAGACTTAACACAAATGAGCAGTTTTTAGACTAACAAAATATCGATTTTATTTCTAGATTGCTTGGTATGTGTTTGTGTTTGTCAAATGTATGCAGGCTTTGGAAAGCATTTCAAGGGATCGATGGAGGCCTTGAAATCGGATACAAGGGACAAGCACAGAGATTGGAAGACATTTCAAAGGTTCAACACGGAGGCTTTGAAATTCATTTCAAGGGATTAAAACGGCTAGGAAGGATTTTGAAATCCAATCTCAACAAAATAAACCAAGGATCCAGAGAAGATCTTCCAAGGAGATTTGGCCATCAAGAGAAGATCTTCCAAGAAGATTCGGCCAACTAGAAGATCTCGACCAAGGAGATTCGGTCCAACAAAATAGATCTCGCAAAGATTCTCAACAAGATGCAAAATTTCTTCTCAACGGACTTTATAAGATCTTGAAAGATCTTCAGCTAAAGAATGAAGATCTCGATGCTTGAACGACAAAGATCTTCAACAACATGAGAAGATTATGAAGAAGAAGAAGAATCAATGTGCTTTAAGGAGATGAAGAAGATAAGGCAAATCTACAATGGCTATCTCATCTCAACCAAGAAGCGTTTTCCATGGAGAAGAAGAAACATCCACAACGGTCATCTTCCCAACGGCTAGAAGACTTCTCCATCGAAGACTATAAATGAAGATGTCGATTGGAGAAGATGAACAACAAGCTTACACGGAAATATCTAAAGTCTTCAAGCGATTCAAAATATCTTCATTCGATCCAAGAAGTTTTTCTTTCTCTTTCTCTACAAAAGCGTTATTCCTTAGAGAGAGATAAACTCGAGAGCTCCATTGGTATATCTAAAGAGTGTTATACTTGAGTGTGTATTACTCTCCGAAGTAACTAGACTATTATAGCTAGGTTAAGAGTTAGAGCTAGATCGTAGCATTGGCTATAGTGAGAGAAGAAGGGGATTTCTTTTAGGTTGTATCTAGGACTCTTTCAAGCCGATAATAGATAGTTAGATCGTATGGATATACCCTAGGACGGAGAGTAGGCTGTTAGAGCCGAACTTTGTAAACATATCACCGTGTCGATCTTTTCAATTGCGCACCATATGCTACTTTATTTTGACTAATTTGATTTGCCGGTTTACAATGTCAAGGCCCTTGAATTCACTTTCAAAGCCCTTGAAATCTAGTTGTGTCACAAAGAGCTCAGATCGACATCAAGGTCTTTGAAATCAGTTTCAAAGCCTTGAGATAGGTTTTGCGAAAAGTTCCCATACTCTATTCAATGCCCCTTCTAGATTATTTATGTAATTTATATTCACCTTACGGTTCTTCAATTGGTATCAAAGCGAGGTTCACATATATTGATTTAACCATCAGTAATACTAATAATGAACTCTGTAGGTGATGGGGGATTTGCTCAAGGAAGATCCTCGTCTCAACCACCACTCTTCTGTGACAACAACTTTGCCTAGTGGAGAGCACTAATGCGAATGTTAATTATTGATCAGAACATGGAACTATGGAGCATTATTCAAAATGGACCTAAAATCTCAACCAACACAGTTGAGGGAGTCCAAGTCGCAAAGAAGGAAGCTTACTTCACACAAGCCGACTTGGATAGTGTTTCAAAGAACTACAAGACCATGAATTTTCTCTACGGTGGATTGGACGCAAATGAATTCAACCGTGTTTCATCATGCAAGAGTGTCAAAGAAATATGGGACAAACTTGTTGTCACATATGAAGGAACAAGTCAAGTCAAGGAAACTAAGATAAGCATCTTCCTCAGACAATATGAGCTATTCAAGATGAACTCAAATGAACCAATCAAACAAATGTTCACAAGATTTATTGAGATCGTAAACAACTTGGACTCTCTTGGAAAAGTCTTCACAAACAAAGAGAAAGTAAGGAAGGTTCTAAGGAGCTTACCTAAATTTAAGTGGAGACCAAAAATTACTACAATCAAAGAAGCGCAAAATCTCACAACTCTTCCTCTTGACGACCTTCTTGGAAAACTCATCACACACGAGATGGTTCTTGGTGAAGAAGATGGAGAGCTCTAATCCAACACAAAGAACCTAGCACTAAGATCTAAGAAGGATGAGATCACATCAGAGGAAGAAGATAATGATGATGAAGATGAGGAAGATCCATTTACCTTGATCTCAAGGGGTCTCGTGAAGATTCTTCAAATGAAGAAACAGTTTGCAAACAATAAAGAATACATGCGAACATCAAGACCTCGAGGTAAGTTTTCTAACTCTAACAAAAAAACTAAAGTTTTGACTTGTTTTGAATGTAATGAAACAGATCATCTCGTAAAGGATTGTCCACAAAAGAAGAGGAACAACTTTAGAAAGAATGATCGAAAGAAGAAAGCTATGGTAGCTTCATGGAGTGATTCAGATTCCACAAACGAATCAAAAGACGAAAAAGAACAAGCAAACGTATATCTTATGGCTGATCATGAAGAAGATCAAGATCACTACGTTGATAATGTGGTAAGTTCCATTGTGTCTCAACCTGAATCTGATCTCACACAATTCCTTAAAAACATAATCATATGTGATAAAGAACATAGGGTTAGGATAATTTCCTTAAGAGAGAAGCTTCTCAAACAAGAGAAAAGATTAATGATATGTCTTTGGAAATTGAAAATCTTAACACTGAAAAGTTAGACCTTGATATCAATATCAAGGTCTTGGAATCAGAAAATGTGATTTTCAAGGGCAATCTCTCTTATCTCCATCAAGAAAATATCGATCTAGAGAAATAAAAGGTTGATCTAATTGTGGCGTGTCAAGACTAGAAGGCTACTCTTATTCAATTCACTCGTTCAAAAGCTAACCTCGAAAGGATGATGGGTGAGCAACAATCTTCCCTTAAAAAAATAGTATAGGCTATTATGTCAATTTTCCCTGAAAAACAACTACCACTTTTGTCAAGGCTAAAGGAAGTATTCATATACCCACATGTTTCTATTGTTGTAAAAAGGGTCATGAAAAATCAACATGTCCATATAGAAGAAATGATCCTTACATCATTAGAAACACTTATCATCTATGTCTAAGAAAACAAGTTAAGCAAATTTGGGTTTCTAAAGGTACTAGACCACCAAACTTGATTGAGCCTAAATATGGACCAAAATATGCCATTTGGTCGACTCGGAAAGGTTGATGTTTGCTGTTTTGCAGGATATCACCAAGGTAAAGGAGCATAAATGGATATTAGATAGTGGTTGCTCACGACATATGAGTGGAAAAATCTCACTGTCCTCAAATCTAAAGAAGAAATCATATGGAACCATTACGTTTGGTGATAAAGGAAAGTGTGACATTATTGGCATTGGTAAAATTTGTTATAATTCATCTAACTTCATTGATGATGTATATCTTATTGACGGTTTGAAGTATAACTTGCTTACTATCTCTTAAATATGTGATAAAGGCAACAAGGGGATTTTTGATTCAGAAAAATGTGAAGTTCGAGACAATACATCGGATGTTATTGTGCTTACAACTCCTAGATGTAACAATGTTTATTCTTTGAGCACTAACCAAGTTTTAGGAAATAAGCTAAAGTGTCTCAAGGCCTTGACTGACGATCCAAGACTTTGGCATAGAAAACTCGATCACGTAAGCATGCATACAATGTAGAAGTTACTTTCAAAGGATTTGGTACGTTGCTTGTCAAAGCTAAACTTCAAGGTAGATGAACTATGTAAGGCTTGTACACAAACAAACAAGAGGTTCATTCAAAACAAAGAAGGTTGTAAGTTCTTCTCGACCCATTAAACTTTTACATATGGATCTTTTTGGTCCTATGCGTGTCAAATCTCCCAAAGGTAAATAGTACATCCTTGTCATTGTGGATGATTTTTCTCGTTTTACATGGATATCATTCTTACGGCAAAAATCTGAAGCCTTGTTTGAGTTTTCAAAATTGTGTAAGGAGTTTCAAACTTTTAAAAACCTACCTATCGTTTCGATAAGAAGTGACCATGGTAGAAAATTTGATCAACTAAAGTTTGATTTGTTTTGTACAAAATATGGTATTTCCCATAACTTTTCAGCTCCTAGAACTCCTCAACAAAACGGGGTTGTGGAACGTAAGAACCGCACCCTAGAGGATATCTAGGACCATGCTTTTAGAAAATAGTTTGCCAAAAAGTTTTTGGGCTGAAGCAGTTAATACTGCTAACAACATCTTGAATAAATGCTTAATCCGCCCTATTTTAAAAAAGACTCCTTACGAACTCTTTAAGGGTAGAAAACATAATATTTCCTATTTTAAACCCTTTGGATGTATGTGTTTTGTCCATAACAATGGCAAAGACAGCCTTGGTAAATTTGATGCACGTAGTGACAAAGCAATATTCATTGGATATGCTTCAAATAGCAAAGCTTATCGTGTTTACAATAAACGTACCAAAATCGTTGAGGAAAGTATTCATGTTATTTTTTATGAAAGTAATGATGGTACTTTGAGTGAAAGTTTTGCATATCTTAATCTAAAACAACATGAAGATAACAATTATGATGGAGAAGAAGATCCTAAAGCTCATGAAAAGAATATGCAAGAAAAGATTCAAGATACCAGAGAACAATCTCAAGACCTTGAAACGCATCTTCAAGACCTTGAAACAAAAAACTGCGATGACAGAACTCCGTTTCAAGGTCTTGAAACTCAACTTCAAGGCCTTGATATAGGATCCAAGGGAAATACTCCAGTGGTACCTGAATTCAGTCAAGCATATGAGCCCCAATCTTCAGGATTTGTTCCATCTTACAACGAAAAAAGTTTCAACACTCTTCATACCATCCACCAGAGAATGTGATCTCAGATCCAAACACAGGAGTTCAAACTCGATCCAGAGTTAACAACCTATGTGCATTCTCGGCGTTCGTGTCTCTTATTGAGCCCAAGAATTATGTTCAAGCTCTTCAAGAACCTGACTGGATCATTGCCATGCAAAATGAACTAAATGAGGTTGAGAGAAACAAAGTTTGGACCCTCACGTCTAGAACAAAGCACCAATCCGCATTGGCACAAAATGGGTTTTTCGAAACAAGTTGGATGAAAATGGTGCAGTCATTCGAAATAAAACACGACTTGTAGCTCAAGGCTATAACAATGAAGAAGGTATTAATTATGAGGAGACTTTCGCTCCAGTCGTCAGGTTAGAAGTCAAACGTATGCTACTTGCTTTTGCATCTTTCATGAGCATAAAGTTATTTCAAATGGATGTGAAATGTGCTTTTCTAAACGTCTTCTTAGAAGAAGAAGATGTCTATGTTGCTCAACCACTTGGTTTTAAAAATGATGAATTTTCGAATCATGTTTTTAAATTGGAGAAAGCTCTTTATGGTCTTAAGCAAGCTCCTCGAGCTTGGTATGAAAGATTGTCCAAGTATCTCCTTGAAAACAATTTCAACAGAGGTTTGATTGACAAAACTTTATTTATCAATACTAGAGGCAACGATATATTAGTAGTATAAATCTATGTTGATGATATATTATTCGGTGCTACTAACGATTCTCTATGCAAGAAATTTTTAGATATTATGTGTAGGGAACTCGAAATGAGCTTAATGGGAGAGTTAAATTTCTTGGACTTCAAGTTACACAAGCAAAGAAAGGAATATTTCTCAATCAAAGCAAATATACCAAAGACTTGCTTAAGAAGTATAAGATTGATCAATCTAAGGTCGCAAAAACTACTATGAGTTATACACTTTCACTTGACCATGACAAAGATGGTAAAAGTGTTATACAAAAGGAATAATGAGGTATGATCGGTTCTTTGTTATATCTAACCGCTAGTCGACCTGATATTATGTTTAGTGTGTGCATGTGTGCAAGATTCAAGCTGATCCTAAAGAGTCACACTTGATAGCTGTGCAAAGGATATTTCGGTATCTCAATGGCACTAAGGATGTAGGGTTATGGTACCCACGTCAAAGCTCGCTTTACCTCGTTGGCTATAAGGTCGATAGAAAGAGTACTTCTGGATGTTGCCAATTCCTAGGGTCATCCCTAATCAGTTGGCACTCCAAGAAGCAAAACTATGTCGCCCTATCCACAGCTGAAGCAGAAACATAGCTGCGGGAGCCTGTTGTGCACAAATTTTATGGATAGCTCAACAATTCCGTGATCTTGGCTTTGATTTAAAAGGTATCCCAATTAAATGTGACAATACTAGTGCTATTTCGATCACTAAAAATCTTATGCAACATTCAAAGACAAAGCATATCGATGTAAGGCATCACTTCATATGTGATCATGTAGAGAAAGGTGATGTTTTGATATCTTTTATATCAACTGACTTGCAGTTTGCAGATATATTTACTAAGTCTCTACCTGAAGATCAATTCAATTTTATTAGATTAGAGTTTGGTATGTTGAACAAGGAAGCATTAACGTAGGAGGAGTAAATCGTTTTATTTTCTCCTTCGAATGCAGTCCACTCTTCAATTTCAAGGGCCTTGAAATGCATTTCAAGGACCTTGAAACGGATATTCAAGGGCAATTTTGAAAATCACGGATCTATTTAGGGGTTAATATCTTTTAGATAATTTGATCTCTAAATTGTTTTAAAGAAAGATTTTAAAAATGATTTCAAAAGTCCTTATTTTCAGATTCAAAGAATGTTTGAAAAGTGGTTACAAAAATTATTGAAATAATTCTAATCAAAATCGGTTCTCCCAAGATCTTGATTCTTTCAAGATTTTATTGAACCGATGATGATGTGACTTCTTCCCTCAAATACCACCTTTCTCTCTTTTTAACTTCTTTTGCTTCAACTCTCTTTGCAAACTCTCTGCTTTATTCTTTCTTTTTCCAAAAACTGGTTCAACTTCTCTCAAACATCCTCCATGGCTTCAAAGAGATCTTCCATAGATGAGGCGTCATCGTCTGCCCCTAAAGGCCAAAGGGTTGTTGTTCGCCACTTAGCGTGCGTGCAAATAAGCTTTAATTATAAAACTAGAAATCAAGCAAGCGAACCCGCAGTGTACGGATCGATATAGTTGAGCAAGAATTCCAGAGTATCGAACACAGGGATTTGGGGGGTTAAATCCAGTTATAGATTATCAAGCAAGTAAATGTATGAAGCTTTTCAAATTATTGGGAAAACAACAATCCTAAAGATCCAGGAATCCAGCTGTGGCAATCGATTCAAGATATACTAAAGATATAAGGACAAAGTTGAGATATGCAAAGGTATACGAATGTAAGGTAATCGTACGGTGAAGTTCCAAAAACCTTATATGACTCACCTAAAAGATACTCTCTATAAAGGTTGTTGAGGCTTCAGTATAGAAAGGATCTAAGGCAAGAATTAACGTCAAATACCCAAACTTGTAATCCAAGGATCAAGACTAACTAAACCCATTAAGGTTGTGACACTCACAATCGAGGTAGAGGTTGTTGAGGCTTCACTACCACCTAGAAAAGACAAGCCAAGACTAAGTTAAAGCAAATCTTTAACTTTGGATTAAAGTAAAAGCAAGTTCGTAACTTAACACAAAATTACGGGTAGTTCTTGAGTTCCACGGCCGTGGAAGCTCAAGAACAGACCGTGGATTAGGTTTGTCGGCGATTCTCTCTAACTCTCAGGATCCAATCTGTTTACGATCGATCTATCATCATCTAAGCCACAACTATCAACCCATCACCTTAGAATTGCTAAAGGGTTTTAGCCAACAATAGTCATATTGATATCAAATTCAAGAATTAAAAGGTTGAAAGATGAAAACTTCCGAAAACCTTCAATAAACCTTAAGTCAATCTCAAATCCACAAATATAGAACAATAATGCAATAGTTTCGGAATATCGCAAACAATCACAAAGCTTAGATTAAGAAGGAAGAACGGGATGTCAATCCGTCTTCTAATCAAACCTAAGTATGAAGCGTAATCTCCTTGCGAAAAATCTTCCAAATCTTCAATTCCTCCGTCAATCCGGAAATCGCAATAGCAAAGCGCAAATCTCTCAATCACAATCTCCACAAAAGTGTAAAACTAGGGTAAGCCGAAGTGTAAGCGAAGGTGACGGAATCTCTCTTCTTCCGTCCTTTTATAGTGTAAGATAAAATATCGGCCCGGCCCATTGCGTAGAAGATCGTGGCTTATAATATTGTGTAAAATATTGCCAAGATCACGGTCGTGGAAGAGTTCCACGCCCGTAATTTAGAGCGTGGAAGTTGGTCACGGTTTGTCACAACCCTCCACGCCGTGTAAGTTGCTGGAATGCACCACGCCTCTCTTGCCATGGTTCCACGGCCATGGACTTGAACGTGGAAATTAGTACGACCGTATTTTAGAGCATGGTTTAAAGGTAGTTCGTGATTTCCTTAGTCTTGTGATATTCTTCAAGTTAGTACCTTCCTTAGCTCCTAGAGATGTCCTCAATCCTTGGACATGCTCAATCAAACTCCATTGTTTCTCAATCCGTTCGGAATTAGCTCTAAATCGCCTACAATCAACACATAGCTTATGTAGACCTCCATATCGACAAAATAGATAAACTAACTCACAAATGCTTCAATGCTTTATCAATGACTATCAATAAGGATGAAATACACTTAGAAAACGTGCCTAAAATATCACAATATTTCATGCTAACAAATAACCCCATACTTGCTACTTGCTTGTCCCTAAGCAAGGTCTTTCAAAGCTTTAAAACTCAAGTTAGGATGAAATATGTGTACCTTCTCAAAGCAAAACTTCTTTTGGATGAATGTGCCATCTAATCAATAGATCATTCTCAAATCTTGCTTCATTCGTTTATAAAACTTTCATATACTTAATCAAAGAGTAAAGAGTAAAGAAAGCTCATGAATCAATCAAACTTCCATGTAAACATCATAACCTTCAAACATTATCAAAATCAATCATAAGAAACTTCAATTTAGATTACCAAGCCATATAACATTCTTTTGATCTTAAGGACTTTCAAACAAGGTCTAGAATGCGGAAAGGGAAGGAAAACTTTAAGGAATGTGGTGCATGAATCCGGGAAAGTGGATAACTACTCTTTTCTTCTTCTCTTGCGGTTTCTGCAGCACTTTCAACTTAGAGCTTCGCTCTCTTCTTTTCATTTTTCGACTTTACTTTTGGAGTTATGGATAGAGGTGCACAAAAACCGAAGCCTAGGAGATTGGCGTTTCTCAATTTTTATGAGATGCCTCAAACCCTTAGCGCACATACCATAATCCGCTAGGAATATCGCTCAATCCGACTTTGGCAAGACACAAACACCCGGCTATGTGAATGGTGCCGAGTTACTCATCGTCATGATTGACTTCTCCAAACCTATAATTTCCTTCTATTCCTTTGAATGCAAAGCATTGCTTTCATGGCCCTCCCATATCAAACATGCCTTTTTCATTCAATTCCTCCAAATTCCCGGATAGGTAAAGGAGGTCAATATTTCAATGAGGGGCTAAATGATCAAAGAAAGAAGAAAGAAAATCGAATTGCCTTAATCATCTCAAAAAGAAGCATAAGAACTTATTATGTGATTTCAACCTTAATTCCTTAACATGATTTAAGTAACATTCATCACATTATGAAACTTGCAAAAGAGGTATAATCAACTCATTCAATTTCTTTTCAATTCACTATTCGTTTAAGCATGCGATTGTCATCAAAACTCAATTCACAAGTGGTGATTATCATAGAAATCATCTCTATCCTTAGAAGCACAAAATTTTCAAAATTTTTCAATTTTTATGGGTTTTTCAAATTCTTTTTCATGCAATGCAATAATGAAACGTGTAACAATAGAATGAAACATGCAAGATAGTCTCAATAGAAGCAAATAAAGTAAGTAAGAGTTATTACAAACTTTTAGTCACACCCCACCCCATACTTGGAACAAACATTGTCCCTAATGTTCAAATAAAAGAAAAAAAAGAAAAGAAAGAAAGAAAAAGAACTCACAAAACGGTGGTGGAGCGGCTAAAGCTGTCGATCATGCAAGTCATCACTGCGGTGGAGGCGGAAACGGAGAGAAGCTAGGATCATAGTACTGCCCGAACTGCTGGCGGTAGATGTCTCTCATCATGTGGTCGAGGTCATCCATACGTGCATCTCTAGCGTTAGCTCGGATCTCCAAAGCTCCCACCCTATCTGAAAGATCGGTGGCCCACTCCGGCAGCTGCTCATACCAACCTGGCGGCTGGCTGTACCATCCCGGTGCATCTGAAGGTGCTAGTGCTGGTGGCGGCGGTGCCTGTGTAGACCATGGTGGTGGAGCTCCGTACCATGCAGGAGGGGCCTCCATCCAAGTGGGCCTCTCGCTGACACTAGCACGGCGAGAAGATGATCCTGAAGCTCTAGTTGGGCGGGGAGAACGTCTAGGCATGTCAGGAGCTGCGTCCGGCTGATCCGGGAAAGTGCCAAAATCCTGCTCAGCTCCTCCTCCTCCTCCTCCCTCATACTCATCTCTCATCTCCTCCTCCTCTACAACTGGTGGTGGAGGAACGTAGGGAGGGGCTACAATCTTGTTCGCATGCATAGCAGCGAACGTCGCCTTCCAGTTATGGCGTCCAGCCATAATGGAATACTCTGGGAGCCACTCAATACCTCTCCCCGTTCTACTCTCCCATGGCATAGCAGCGTAAGGTGGACCTCTATGGGTGGGGAAGATGAGGCCTCTAGTCATAAGGGCCTGAAGTGATAGGGGTACAGCGGGGATACGTGTACAAGTAGAAAAGTCTACCCCTAATGCCCTAGCAAGGTGGGTGACTATCCCATCATATCCAATGTTGTCAGCCCTCTTATTCTTTAGCTTGCTCATGGTAGCAGCTAAGAGGGTGGCACAGTCAGCAAGCCGTCCATACAACATGCAGTAAAGAAGGAAGAGCTCATCTGTCTTAATCTTCTGAGGTGTCTCCGTCCTAGGGAAGAGACACTCAGAAAGTACCCTATGAGCTATCTTCAAGGCTAAGTGATAATCAACTTAGCCTTGGTGTCAGCTAGCTGCCAGCGGTCCTTGCTGGCATAGATCATCGCGATCTCTTCCCAGAAATCCTTGGCGTATATGCCACTGGGGAAACGACCATTGAAGGTCTCGTGGAACCCAAAGAAGGCTCTAAACTCCCGGATGGAGAAATCATAGTTTTTTTCCATCAGCCGGAAAGAAACTGTCCTATCAACGTGGTTGTGCTCAAAAGAAACCACAACCTCTCTCGTAATCTCCTCATAAGCATCTTCTCGAATAGCCGAGAAGATGACAAGACCGGCTCTATCTAAAAGCCAAGTAAGATCCCCTATCACATGGAGAGGCTCTAAATCCTCCAACAGTAGGTATCTAGGTCCTATGACTGTCCTCTTATGGATCCTCTCTAAGGCGTCGAGATGATCCTCGTGAATGGTAGGGACCCTAGGGCGAGATGGTGATGGTGATGAAGGTGATGATGGAGGTGAAGGGGATGAAGGTGGTGGTGCTCTAGAGGAGGAAGAGGAAGAGGGGTTTCCCTTCCTCTTTTTACTCTTGTCTTTGTCTTTGTTCTTGTCCTTATTCCTACCGGACACTCTCCTCACAAAATCCATGTTCTGGCAAAAACCACGGTTTGTTCTTGGTGTTCCACGGCCGTGAAAGTTACAAGAACCGTGGTTCTTCTCGACTTGTCTCAAAACTCAGCAATCAATCACCAAAATTCACAGCAGCAGTCCTAGACTAATTCTCTTCCAATTCCAATCAGTTATTCCTAAAAATTCTAGCAAATGCAAGTCCGAATCGACAAAGATAGAGAAGAGCGAAAAACCTAGGTTTTCGGATTTTTAAATCCGAATTCTGCTTTCCTTGGTGATTTGCCGCTCGAATTGTTGCTTGGATCTTGTTGGTGA
Organism: Fagopyrum homotropicum; assembly: GCA_033239125.1. Taxonomy (NCBI): domain Eukaryota; kingdom Viridiplantae; phylum Streptophyta; class Magnoliopsida; order Caryophyllales; family Polygonaceae; genus Fagopyrum; species Fagopyrum homotropicum. The sequence goes on along the minus strand of BSWB01000007.1, from coordinate 94,289,805 downwards.
TCGGATTTGCTTCAGTTTAGGTCAAAGAATCGTTAAAAACGATTAACGAACGAAGAATTGAGGTGAGGGAAAGGATTTCGGCGTTTTTGGGCGTGGAATGGGTTGTGGTGTTGTGTTTTGTGAAGAAACGTGGTTTATATAGTGGCCGTAAAAATTTTTGAAAATCACGGTATGTCGGGGGGTTCCACGGCCGTGGAAATGTATGGAACCGTGGTTTTGGTGATTTTTCAAAGGCTTTTGTAAATTACGGTCCCATAGGGTTCCACGACCGTGGTTTAGGCCGTGGAACTCTCCGTAATGCTCCAAAGTCCAAGTTTCGTCACTTTTCTTCAAACTTTCTCTTCCCCTTTCCTTTTCCACTGTTCCTACATCCAAAAACACAAACATACCGGAAGGAATCGAAGGCGAAACAAAGCAAAAACGTCTAAACTAAGCTAAACTATGAATCAAAAGCAAAAACGTAAATGCAATACCTTGGGTTGCCTCCCAAGAAGCGCTTTGTTTAAGGTCCGTAGCTAGACCAAATTCGCACTTATTCGAGTGCAGTGGGCGCGAACTCTTCAGCTTGGAGTTCCGGAGTGTACTTCTTTAGTCGTTTACCGTTCACCTTAAAGCTTCCACCCGCTTCACCCCATACTTCAACTGCACCATGGGGGGAAATACGTTTGATTAGAAAAGGTCCGGTCCAATGAGATTTAAGCTTACCTGGAAAGAGACGAAGCCTTGAATTGAAGAGGAGAACTTGATCTCCTTCTTTGAAGTCCTTTGGAATGATATGCTTATCATGCCAACGCTTTGCTCTTTCTTTGTAAATCTTAGCGTTTTCATAAGCGTTCAAGCGGAGTTCTTCAAGCTCATTAAGGTCCAAGAGACGCTTCTCTCCCGCTTCCTTCATGCTGAAATTTAGCCACTTGATTGCCCAAAACGCCTTGTGCTCTAACTCTACCGGTAAGTGGCAAGACTTCCCATACACAAGGTTGTATGGTGTGGTTCCTATGGGAGTATTGTACGCAGTCCGGTACGCCCACAATGCATCATCAAGCTTCAAGGACCAATCCTTCCTAGTCCTCGAAACCGTCTTCTCTAGGATTCCTTTGATCTCCCGGTTTGAGATCTCAACTTGTCCACTAGTTTGTGGATGATAAGGGGTGGCGATCTTGTGAGTAACCCCATACTTAGCTAGAAGAGCTTCAAAGCGCCGGGCGATGAAGTGAGAACCTCCATCACTAATGATAGTCCTTGGTGTCCCAAATCGTGGAAAGATGGTCTTGTTAAAGAACTTGACCACTACCATGGCATCATTGGTGGGAGAGGCAATTGCTTCCACCCATCTAGAAACGTAATCCACCGCCAAGAGTATGTATTGGTTTCCACAAGATGATGGGAACGGTCCCATAAAATCAACTCCCCAAACATCGAAAATCTCCACCTCTTGGATGTTATTGAGAGGCATCTCATTCCTCCTAGAGATATTTCCTGTTCTTTGACAAGCATCGCAGCAGGAAACAAAGGTTTGCACATCTCTAATAAAGTAGGCCAAAAGAATCCAAATTGCAATACCTTAGCGCTAGTTTTGTTTGAACTAGCGTGTCCTCCACATGGTAGTGAATGACAATGGCGGATGACACCTTGCATCTCATCTTCCGGCACACATCGCCGAATGATGCCATCTGGACCTCTCTTAAAGAGGAGAGGTTCATTCCAAAAGTATTCCCGAATATCCATAAAGAACTTCTTTCTTTGTGCGTAGGATAATCCGGGCGGTATCTCCTGACAAACCAAATAGTTAACAAAATCAGCAAACCATGGTTCGTTACCTTTGGAGATCACGTCGATGCACTCCTCTATGATATGTAAGTGTTCGTCCGGCAAGGAGTCATCTATAGGTAGATGGTCGTCTTCTAGATGTGTTAGACGACTCAAATGATCCGCAACAGAATTTTCCGAACCCTTCTTGTCGCGGATCTCTAGATCGAATTCTTGTAGGAGAAGAATCCATCTAATTAGTCTTGGCTTCGCATCCTTCTTTGCAAGGAGATACCGGATCGCAGCATGATCCGTGTACACAATCACCTTTGCACCTACAAGATAAGAGCGAAATTTGTCAATAGCATAAACAATGGCTAAAAATTCCTTTTCCGTGGTGGCGTAGTTGAGCTGCGCTTCATCTAGCGTCTTGCTAGCGTAGTATATGGCGTGGGTTTGTCCTTCTTTCCTTTGCCCAAGAACAGCTCCTATAGCTACGTCACTTGCATCGCACATAATCTCAAAGGGAAGATTCCAATCCGGAGGTTGGATAATAGGGGCTGAAATTAGAGCTTCCCGAATCATGTTAAACGCATCCAAGCATTCCTGCGAAAACTCAAAAACTGCATCCTTCATCAATAGATTAGTAAGAGGTTTTGATATTTTAGAGAAATCCTTTATGAAGCGCCTATAAAATCCAGCATGTCCTAGGAAACTTCTTATCCCTTTCACCGAAGTTGAGGGAGGAAGCTTCTCTATAGTCTCTATTTTCGCTTTATCCACCTCAATCCCTCTACTAGAGATTAAGTGTCCTAAAACAATGCCTTCCTTAACCATGAATTGACACTTCTCCCAATTAAGAACTAGGTTAGTGTCTTCACACCTTTGTAATACAAGAGCAAGGTTAGAAAGACAATTATCAAAAGAGGAACCATATACGGAGAAGTCATCCATAAAAACCTCCATGATTTCCTCAATGTATTCGGAGAAGATGGCCATCATGCACCTTTGAAAGGTGGCTGGGGCGTTGCAAAGCCCGAACGGCATCCTCCTATAAGCAAACGTACCCCATGGGCACGTGAACGTGGTCTTCTCTTGATCATCCGGGTGTACCGGAATCTGAAAGAAACCACTATATCCATCAAGATAACAGAAATGAGAATGTTGCGCTAACCTTTCAAGCATTTGATCGATGAATGGCAATGGGAAGTGATCCTTCCTCGTCGCATTGTTAAGCTTGCGGTAGTCTATGCACATCCGCCATCCTGTTACGGTTCGGGTAGGAATGAGTTCGTTATTCTTGTTGGTGATGACCGTCATTCCTCCCTTCTTCGGAACCACTTGAACCGGACTCACCCACTTGCTATCGGAGATAGGGTAGATGATACCTGCATCAAGAAGTTTAAGGATCTCCTTCTTGACAACCTCTTTCATGGTCGGATTTAACCGCCTTTGAGGTTGTCTTAAAGTCCTAAAGTCCTCTTCCATTAAGATTTTATGCATGCATAAGGAAGGTTTGATTCCTACTAAGTCCTCTATAGTATAACCTAAAGCTTTCATATGTTTCCTAAGGACAACCATAAGCTTACTATGTTCATCTATGGTTAAATCGGAACTAACAATTACCGGATAAGTAGAGTTAGGTCCTAGGAACGCGTACCTTAGATGTGTAGGAAGTTGTTTCAACTCCATAGCTGCAGGAGTTTCCAATGGCTCTTAAGGAGCTTCCGATGCTTCCTTAGAAGTGTCTAAGGAAGTAGAAGGTGTTGGAGACGAATCAAAAGAAGTTGAAGAAGTGGCACATTTTCCTTCGTCCACGGCCAAAATTACGGTTTCTCTGTATGCTCCACGGCCGTGATTTTGGGAGTGGAATGTAGTTACGGGTGCTCTGTTTCCTCCACAACCGTGTAACCCTCTGGAGTGAGCCACGCTTTGGGTGGTAAAATCCACGGCCGTGGAATATAGTGTATGGCCGTGGATTCTCACGTTTTCTACTTCGTCGTGGAGTTTCTCAAACTCCTCTTCACATACTTCTTCTTGTGCTTCTAAGGCTTCAATTGCCTCATTGCACTCCTCTTCTTCCCCTACATCCATTAGACTCATAGTAATAACCTTTTGCAGAGGATCTTTGAAGAGAATATCACTTACCTCCTCTCTAGACAACCCTTCTTCATCTTGGATATTGAATATATCCTCATCAAAGATTGGTTCCTTCACTAGAGTGGAAAGAACGAACTCTACCTTCTCTTCTTCTATGTCAAAGGCGAGTCTATCATTCTTGCAATCGACTATGCAGCCGGATGTTGCAAGAAACGGTCTTCCGAGAATGATCGGGACCGGATTATCTGCAGGAATGTCAAGCACAACAAAATCAATGGGTACAAAGAATTTACCTAGCTTGACCGGGACGTCTTCTACAATACCGACGGGACGAGTGATGGATCGATCCGCCATGTACAACGTCATCTTCACCGGTTTAGGGTCGCCTAAGCCGATCTTCCTGCATAAGGCAAGTGGTATGATGCTCACACTTGCTCCTAAGTCACATAATGCATCATATGTGACATCTCCCACTCCTATGGGAATACAAAATGACCCCAGATCCTTTAGCTTTGGGGGCATTTTCTCCTTCATGGTCTTGATGAGATCCGAAGAATCCGAACTCATCTTAACCTCTCCAAAATCTTCTAGCTTCCTCTTGTTGGAGATGAGCTCCTTTAAGAACTTGCCATAAGCTGGCATACCTACAATAGCATCAATGAAGGGTATATTAATATGCAATTTGCTCATGAGTTCTATAAACTTACCGAATTGTTTATCTAGACGCGCTCTTGCTCTAGATTGAGGGAATGGTAGGGGAGGTTTGTAAGCCGGAGGAGGAACGTAGACATCTTCCTTCTCCTTCCCCTTCTCTTTTTCTTTCTCAACGGGGACTTCTACAAACTTGGGCTGCGGATCGGTGGTTGTCACTCCGCTCCTAGTTGTGATTGCCATAACCCTTCCCTTTGGGTTGTCCTCCGTTTTTCCTAGAAGTTTCCCTTAATTCCTAGGAACTTCCTCCGCATGAGTAAACATTTGGTTTTCTAAAACCTTTTGGGCTTTATCAACCTTAGTTATGTGATCATCAACCTTGATGATGCAAGTCTCTAACCCTTGAAGCTTTCCCAAGATTGTCTCCAACATGGGATCGGGCTTCTCCTTCCCCAAAGTGCTTCCTCCGTTAGATGTTTGCCTTTGACTTTTCAAAGGAGTAGAAGAAGAGGAAGGTGGAGTTAGTGAATTTGAATTGGAAGGATAAGAATTACCGGAGTTTTGTTGATTGGAGCGCCAATTGTTGTTGTTTGAACCCCTATTGTTGTTCCAATTGTTGTTCCGGTTGTTGTTGTTATTCCAATTATTCCGGTTGTTGTTCCGGTTGTTGTTGTTGCGGTTCGTATTCTCACCACCGTTGTTGTTGTTGCCCAAATAACCAACATCCTTTCCGTTTTGCTTTGGAAAGTTGGTCTTGATAGCTTCCTTTAACTCTTTAATCTCATTGTTGAGGGAGAAAATTTGATTTTGAGCTTCATGTGTGAGCTTTGTTCCTTGCTCCACACGATTTCCCTCCACTTTCCGGTGAGAGTACTTCTCTATGACTCTAGCTTGCTTCTCAATGAAATCCCAAGCGTCATCTTCCCTCATGTCCATGAATGTACCACATGAGAGGGATTGGAGTTTGAATTGTGTCTCCACATCCAGCCCCTTATAGTATATCTCCAATAGTGCTAGTTTGGATATGCCATGATGAGGGCAATCCAAGAGCAAATCCTGAAATCTTTCCCAAGATTGAAACAAACTTTCGTTAGATCTCATGGAAAATGCGTTAATCTTACCTCTTAGTTCCGCCGTTTTGGATGGCGGAAAGAACTTAGTGAGGAACTCCGCGGAAAGGTCTTCCCACGTGTCTAGTTTCCCACTAGGAAGAGCTTGGTACCAAGACAATGCCTTCCCCTTCAAGGAGAAGAAGAAAGGCTTGAGCTTATAGTTGTTGGTAGTCGCGTTCTTCGGCTTCATCGTCTCCATCATACACTCAAAATTTTGTAGGTGTTGGTGTGGAGATTCAGCGCTTGTTCCGCCAAATTGGTTTTGGCGAACAAGAGTAATAACCTGCGGGTTGAAGCTAAACCCTTGTACATCATCGGCATCAAAGTTCACACCTAAACGGCGTGGTTGCTGCGTTGGATCCATCCTTTGGCCAAGAGTTCTTGGCTCCTCATCCACACGTTCGATCCTCGCATTCCTAGGTGGAACACGGCGATTTCCAACTGGTCGTGGGAAGAATGGATTCACATTGATCGTGGGATCAATTTCCTCTAGCGGTGGCATGGAGGAGTCGCTATCCTCATTGGATGAGTTGGCTCTAACCGATCTTTCCGGTCTCCTCCTTTTCTTTTTCTCCTTAAGTTTGTTGATTTCCAACCTCATTTAGAACATCATGTCCGTTAGATCATCAACCTTCATTTGGTGACGATCTGTTTCTTCTCTACGAGTCTTCTCACTCCATTGGACGTGAGCTTTCTTTTCTGCTAACTCCGATTGGAGATCACGTTCTCTTTCTTCAGCCATTTTCTTTTCCTTACGCTTTCTCCTTAAAGTCCTCTCAAGCTCTTGATCAAGAGGTAAGAGGTCTTCGGTGTTCCTAGACCTGCGCATACACTAGAAAAGATATCAAATAACAAGGGAAGAGCTCCCAAGCTCGACAACTGAAAACCGAATTCGGCCTAGACCAAATCCCCGGCAACGGCGCCAAAAACTTGTTCGTCACTTAGCGTACGTGCAAATAAGCTTTAATTATAAAACTAGAAATCAAGCAAGCGAACCCGCAGTGTACGGATCGATATAGTTGAGCAAGAATTCCAGAGTATCGAACACATGGATTTGGGGGGTTAAATCCAGTTATAGATTATCAAGCAAGTAAATGTATGAAGCTTTTCAAATTATTGGGAAAACAACAATCCTAAACATCCAGGAATCCAGCTGTGGCAATCGATTCAAGATATACTAAAGATATAAGGACAGAGTTGAGATATGCAAAGGTATACGAATGTAAGGTAATCGTACGGTGAAGTTCCAAAAACCTTATATGACTCACCTAAAATATACTCTCTATAAAGGTTGTTGAGGCTTCAGTATAGAAAGGATCTAAGGCAAGAATTAACGTCAAATACCCAAACTTGTAATCCAAGGATCAAGACTAACTAAACCGATTAAGGTTGTGACACTCACAATCGAGGTAGAGGTTGTTGAGGCTTCACTACCACCTAGAAAAGACAAGCCAAGACTAAGTTAAAGCAAATCTTTAACTTTGGATTAAAGTAAAAGCAAGTTCGTAACTTAACACAAAATTACGGGTAGTTCTTGAGTTCCACGGCCGTGGAAGCTCAAGAACAGACCGTGGATTAGGTTCGTCGGCGATTCTTTCTAACTCTTAGGATCCAATCTGTTTACGATCGATCTATGATCATCTAAGCCACAACTATCAACCCTTCACCTTAGAATTGCTAAAGGGTTTTAGCCAACAATAGTCATATTGATATCAAATTCAAGAATTAAAAGGTTGAAAGATGAAAACTTCCGAAAACCTTCAATAAACCTTAAGTCAATCTCAAATCCACAAATATAGAACAATGATGCAATAGTTTCGGAATATCGCAAACAATCACAAAGCTTAGATTAAGAAGGAAGAACGGGATGTCAATCCGTCTTCTAATCAAACCTAAGTATGAAGCGTAATCTCCTTGCAAAAAATCTTCCAAATCTTCAATTCCTCCGTCAATCCGGAAATCGCAATAGAAAAGCGCAAATCTCTCAATCACAATCTCCACAAAAGTGTAAAACTAGGGTAAGCCGAAGTGTAAGCGAAGGTGACGGAATCTCTCTTCTTCCGTCCTTTTATAGTGTAAGATAAAATATCGGCCCGGCCCATTGCGTAGAAGATCGTGGCTTATAATATTGCGTAAAATATTGCTAAGATCACGGTCGTGGAAGAGTTCCACGCCCGTAATTTAGAGCGTGGAAGTTGGTCACGGTTTGTCACAACCCTCCACGGCCGTGTAAGTTGCTGGAATGCACCACGCCTCTCTTGCCATGGTTCCACGGCCGTGGACTTGAACGTGGAAAGTAGTACGGCCGTATTTTAGAGCGTGGTTTAGAGGTAGTTCGTGATTTCCTTAGTCTTGTGCTATTCTTCAAGTTAGTACCTTCCTTAGCTCCTAGAGATGTCCTCAATCCTTGGACATGCTCAATCAAACTCCATTGTTTCTCAATCCGTTCGGAATTAGCTCTAAATCGCCTACAATCAACACATAGCTTATGTAGACCTCCATATCGACAAAATAGATAAACTAACTCACAAATGCTTCAATGCTTTATCAATGACTATCAATAAGGATGAAATACACTTAGAAAACGTGCCTAAAATATCACAATATTTCATGCTAACAGTTGTGCACCTCTCCTTTGATTCGGACTCCGACTCTTCATCTCCCATTGACGATGTTGATATCTGCACAAAGACAGCCTTCCCATCTACCTGGTTTAGTAGCTATAGTGCCGTTGAAAAATGGCTCAACGGATACCAAGACACAGAGCTTTGTGTGAGATGGTGGATCGGCAACTCTTTTTGTCGTTCGGCCTTCCCTGCTTCACCATGATACGAGCAAGTTCCATATGGCAGATTCTAAATCCCGGGGAAACAGCTTACCCAAGACTGACAAAACTCTTTTTCGTCAATCTTACCGCTCGAAGAGAAAGAGGCGAGCTCATACTTGAATCGGTTGTCAAAGGTAAGAAAATTGCCTTCTCTTCTATGGTTATCGCTCAGATTCTAGGGCTTCTTATCTTTAACTCTTTCGACCACCCCCGCCATACCAGAACTGTTAATCTGGACAAGAAACAATTTCTTCTGCCTAACTCTCCACCACAACCCACCTTGACGTGTCTAAATATTGAGGCCAGAATCGTTTGTGTTATTCTTGTCAGGTGTGTCATCGCACGAATTAAAAATCGGGATGTGCTAACTCATCAATTATTTGCAATTCCGTATCATGTGCTGAATGGACTTGATGTGGATCTCCCGAGATGCTACACATGATAAACTCCCCTAGTGATACCCCTCTTCCCTATGCCAACATGCTTCCAAAAATTTTTCTATACTTCTCTGTTGACTTTGCTAATGAAGAAATGCTATATTGGTGGAGAACTGGATGAATACTTCTTTGACAGAATTGACATTAAGAAAACACAGACAGGGGAACAGATTTTGTAAGACCAACCGGCTTGAACATTTTCAACAGTCCAAAGACTTGAAGCAGTGGAGATTGGTCTAGATTCAATGAGACATGAATTATTGGAATTTAGATCCGAGATAACTAATCGATTGTATGAGTCACAGGATTTGCTAGGTTTTCTAAACCAAAAGATTAATCAGATGTTTCGTGTAAATGTTTTATCTCGAACATCTGCCAGCAGTATCAAGCCATTAACCGAGGAGGATGGTAAAGCAACTACACAACATGCTGAAAAGGTTATGCACCAATGCTACAAGATTGTGAAAGATCGTCCTATTTGCCAACCCACTCCTGATGATCCAGACATTGCAAATTGAGGAGTATGATATTGTGAAGAAATACAAGGATCCTACAGATCAACGGCGAATGGACGAGTCCTTAAAGAACTTTGACCTTAGAAATGCTCGTGATCGCTGGAGGAAGAAGTGCATGGATGAACTTCATGGGAAAAGACGTTTGAACCTAAAATGGTACCAAGAGTGAAGCATCTCAGCCTTGATATGGATATCAAGGCCTTGACATCGATTTTAAAGCCCTTTGGTTTTGATTTCAAGGCCTTGATGTATGTTTGAGGGACTTAGTTTTTGATTTTTGTGGTTTTGGGAAATACTCTTTTTATGGGTCTGTAATCGTTGTTAAAACTCTCTTCCTTTAAATGCTTTTCTCCCTTGTTGAAAGACAAAGGGGGACAAATTGTGATCCGAATATTTGATATTTCTGCATTCTACATTCTGCATTTAAGTTTTGTTTGATATTATCGCATATGCATCGCTAACTCTAAAATGTATGTACGATATTTGTGTTGTCTTCCATAAAGAGGGAGATTGAAAACTCCACCTAGATTATTGTTGAATATGTGATGATGGAAGATTTAACACAAATGAGCGGTTTTTAGACTAACAAAATATCAATTTTATTTCTAGATTGCTTGGTATGTGTTTGTGTTTGTCAAATGTATGTTGGCTTTGGAAAGCATTTCAAGGGATCGATGGAGGCCTTGAAATCGAATACAAGGGACAAGTGCAGAGATTGGAAGGCATTTCAAAGGTTCAACACGGAGGCCTTGAAATTCAGTTCACGGGATCAAAACGGCTAGGAAGGATTTTGAAATGTAATCTCAACATAATCAACCAAGGATCCAGAGAAGATCTTCCAAGGAGATTTGACCATATCTTTCAAGAATATTCGGCCAACTAGAAGATCTCGACCAAGGATATTCGGTCCAACAAAATAGATCTCGCAAAGATCCTCAACAAGATGCATGATTTCTTCTCAACGGACTTTATAAGATCTTGAAAGATCTTCAGCTAAAGAATCTCAACAAACCTGAAGATCTCGATGCTTGAACAACAAAGATCTTCAACAACATGAGAAGATTATGAAGAAGAAGAGTCAACGTGCTTTAAGAAGATGAAGAAGATAAGACAAATCTACAACGGCTATCTCATCTCAACCAAGAAGCGTTTTCATGGAGAAGAAGAAAGATCCACAACGGTCAACGGCTAGAAGACTTCTTCATCGAAGACTATAAATGAAGATGTCGATTGAAGAAGAAGAAGAAGAAGAACAACAACAACAACAACAACAAGCTTACACGGAAATACCTAAAGTATTCAAGCGATCCAAAGCATCTTCATTCGATCTAAGAAGTTTTTCTTTCTCTTTCTCTACAAAAGCGTTATTCCTTAGAGAGAGATAAACTCGAGAGCTCCATTGGTATATCTAAAGAGTGTTATACTTGAGTGTGTGTGTGTGTGTTACTCTGCGAAATAACTAGGCTATTATTGATAGATTAAGAGTTGGAGCTATACTTGAGTGTGTGTGTGTGTGTGTTACTCTGCGAAATAACTAGGCTATTATTGCTAGATTAAGAGTTGGAGCTAGATCGTAGCATTGACTATTGTGAGAGAAGAAGGGGATTTCTTCTAGGTTGTATCTAGGACTATTTGAAACTGATAATAGATAGTTAGATCCTACGGGTATACCCTAGGACGGAGAGTAGGCTGTTAGAGCCAAACTTCGTAAACATATCACCGTGTCAATGTTTTCAATTTTGCACCATATCCTGCTTTATCGTGACTAACTTTGCATTGCAAGTTTACAAAGTCAGTACCCTTGAATTCACTTTCAAAGCCCTTGAAATCCAGTTGTGTCACAAAGAACTCATATCGACGTCAAGGCCATCTAGACACTTGTCCATTTGGATTCCGTCTAAACGGCCATCCAGTGGTGTCTCTCCATCCAGTCTCTACTTCGCGTATTTTAAAACAATGCAACTCATTTAATGTGGTGCGTCTTGCATAACTTTTTCTTAAAACTATTTTTATACATAGTAAATTCTTATTAATATAATATTTTTATTTGAATAATTAACTTTAACATACATATCATATTAAATAACCTATGGTAGAAACTTTATTAATAAAACCGCTCTTACCCCTTTTGTTGAAGTTAAAAATTTATTAATCAATTATATTAATAGGATTTCATTTTGAAAGAGATTTTGTAAAATTAATAGTCGTAAAAACTATTGCTATATAATTAATTCAATATAATTTAAATAAAACAGAACTTTAGAAAGAGATTTGGTTCTATTAATAACTAATTAACACATAAGCTTAATATTACTCCCGCCTTAACAGGGAGGCCTTATATTATTCCCAACTTGACACCTGACATAAATTACTTCAACTTTCCTATATATAATAGATGCAAGCTACGGAGCTACACCTATTGTCAACAGAAATTACCATTCAGAATGTACAACATGGGGCTATATACAGCTTTAACTTTTATCTTTCTCTACAGCAGGACCCGGATAGCTGTGCGATATCACACTGCAACAAAGAAACAAGCACAGCAATGGATTCAGACCAGATCCAAATTTATAGTGTAAATGCACCAATGAGTTTTACCTGCAATTTTTTGGGACTCTCCATGAATGAGCTAATGATCTCTTTAGAGAAGGTGGCAAGGACATGTATTCTCTCCAATCTTGCAGCATTATTTTCAGATCAATGACCTTGCTGTCCATTCCAAAACAGCAGTTTACGTGCATAGTGCATACAAGGTTGAAATCTTTACTTGGTTCACAAAGACCACCAAAGTATGCCGTATGTAGGAACTTCATTCTCAGGCCAATTTCGGTGATGAACGGGTCACTTTTGATGAAGTTAAGAACATCTTGGTCATGGTAACCAGGATACATGTTTCGGGATAAGTACCAGAAATTGTACAAGGCAATTGATCGATTATTGGATCTCACATAACTGAAGCCTCCATTAGGTATGTTGTGTAGATCAGATGAGTTGCCAAAGAAGTGATCACACGCAATCTGGAAATCAACATCTGGATAGAAGCGCGGAAATGGATTCCTGAACCACATGATATCTACATCCTGGATTCAGAGCAGACAACATTTTTCAGAGATCAGAAACCGGACCAAAACAGTTATAAAGCAAGCCAAAGACAACCACTGCAATGTGATTTTCTTAGGTGATATTAGTTCCGGCTTTGACACACTATCGTGTTAAGATAGGCAAGGTACTGATACCCTTGTCTATGGTCATCATCATTCAATGTTTAAAGTCATCCTAAATCATCACAAAGCACTATTTCAGTATACATTCTCTTGTATACAGATGCAATTCAACAGTGCTTTAACAAATAGATGAAACACAATGGGAACTCACTACCATTGATACCACTGTTAGCATCCGGATAAAGCAACACAATCAACTGTAAACATAAATAAGCACAATCCTGACAGATGAAATAGTTGGAAAGATTTTTGACATTCCATACACTCTTCTACAGATTCTTTATTGAAGGCTGTATAATTATGAAAGAATTCCACTATATAACCTAGAGCAGCAAAAATGTGTGTGTTGTTATAACCCCGCATATGTCCTCTGTTCTTCACAAACATCTACCCTGCAAGAATCCATTTTTTTATTATCTTTCTCACTCCTAGACTCATTAACTACCGATATCATAACAGCCATGTGAAAAAAATGAGCTAGCTAGGCTAGTTTGCAACATAAACAAGGTTTTTCCTATAACCAAGTACAAGAGAAGTAGACTGATAATTGGAATTAATGGGAAAAAAAAACACAGGAGGACAAAAATGAGCTACCTAGGCTACTTTGCAACATAAACAAGGTTATTCCTGTATCCATGTACTAGAAACACTAGTGACAAATGGAATCAAAGACAAAAGAACAAAAGAACACCAACGTTCAACGAAAAACGAAATTGCCAATGAAATGACCGAAAACACAACCCCAAAGCGCCACAAAAGGAAAATAAAAGCAGTTGCCTAGTTGTCCACAGTCAGTGAATCCAAAGCCTTAAGGAGCAAGCTAATTTGAGGAATCTAGCCTACCATCACATACAGCAGTTTATCAGATGGTTTTATTTTAGATAGTCTATTACCTCACGGAACATCACCATGGTAGGATCTTAAAGCTTGACAACAATTTGGAAAATCATACACAAGGGGAAACACAAGCATGGAGAATAAGGTTACAAATCAGTACATACCGTAAACACAAAATTGTATCCCAATTCCAATACAGAGCGTAGGAAATCAATACGCATCCACATCATCTTAAGGTAATCTGGTGTCATGAAGTATGCCTCTTTAGAGAAATCCGTTCCATTAGTAACAAGAGAAAAACAATGGCTATGTACGTTTAAGCACCGAATGAATGCCTTGTCATCCAATGCAACGACTACTAAATGGTTCAAAAGTTTCCTGGTATCCTCCCCTATGCTGAAGCTCTCCAGGAAGAGATCAAATATTGAATTCGGAGCTGACCATGCTTCATTCAAAGTCGTTATGATGACAGTATGGTCGGCTGTAGCAGCATCATTTAAGACATTTTTGAGGCTGAACTCTTTATCCTATAGCATTGTATCCCACAAATCAGAGTGAACCATTCAGTGATCTATACATGACATATATAATACATTCTATCCTAATATAAAGTTCAATTCTGGCAGAATAAACTCAATGAATTGTTTTGACAAAGACTACTTCATTCAAAAACAGTAATCAATCTTGATACAGTAGTAATACATTCTCTAACAAAATCGTAACCACTGTATACTTGGAAGAATAAAGATAGTAATTAAAACGAGAACTGGTCCAACAAAAGCTCATGAGACCAGAAACCAGAAAATCATTGGCATCACCAAATTTACCATCAGTGTCTCCTTAAAGAAGCACAAAAACAAGATCATTCAATCTGGAACGATATAGGAAAAAACAGGCAGTAAATTCCTATTCAAATCAACAATTACGAATTTTCTAAAACATGTAAAATTCAGAAGCGCAAAAGTAAAATTCGTACCAACGGGACCTGATTGCTAAAAAGATCGTGTTCATGTAACTCATTATTGAGTAATTTACAAACTAAAACCAAGATAATATATCAGAAGATGAGACGCTGATATTAAAAAGAAAAATCGAGAGAGAAACTAACCTTGGGAGTAATGGAGTATTCATGATGATGAGGCAAGAGCAAATCTGCAAGAGAAGAGGAAGCGGCATCGGATGAAAAGGACGAAAAAGGGAAAGAAAATGGAAGGAGAGTGGAGCGGTAGAGGCAGACAAGAGCACCGAGGAAGGTGAAAGCGAGGAGAAAGCGACGAAAAAAGACGGAAGTGAAGGAGGAGGAACCGGAACCGGCAGCGGATGGACGGAAAAAGAGGGAAGTAAGCATGGCGGATATTCCGGTGGGGGAAGATGGAGGAGATCGGCGACGGCTCCGGTGACGGAGAAGTCCAAGACCAAGGTCGATCCCGACTACAAAATCTGGACTGTGAGAAGGCTTAACAGGTTGGGAAGGGTAGGACATTTTTTTTGCAAAAATAAACGAATTTGAATTTATAAGGGGAAAAGGAAAAATCTGAAGAAAAATGGAGTTTTGGATCTCTACAATGGAAAATACAGACAGCGGAGGAGAATAGGAGAGATAAGACGACGGGGAGCAGTAACTACTAATGGAGTACAAATAAGCAAGTGCTTTTCTGTTGCATTAATGTACGTGGCGTTTTAGTAGTGCTCATCCCAATCAATAAATATTAAATTTGGTTAAATTCATCTGTTAATTTTAAAACGGAAAAACTTCTAAACACCCTCATATACAACGCGCCTCATGCGCCTTGGGAATTCTCAAGAAACAATTTTTTCCCCAGCCATTTAAGAATTCAAATCCTTTGTCCAGAAAATCACAAGTACTCTACTCACAATTCATGCCGATTTCAGACCCCTTTGCCTCCTGGTTTTATGGGATATAATTCTAGGAAAATAATCTGGAACTTACTATCAAACGGACTAGAGTATGAAAAGCTCTCTCCCCTCCCTCCTCCTATGGCTCCGATGTGATGTCGGTCTGTCCGATTGGACATTTAGGACTCAACATTATGAGTGATGCTCTCTATTTTTAGCGCCAACTGAGAGTTAGTGGTGCTCGTACTTCTTCCTTGTGGCTAACTGCGCCTCGATCATGCTCTCAGTGGCCTTATTAAAACGATAATGGCAGATTTGCCCTAATTTATTATAATAAATTCAATCCTAATTTAGACGTTTTTCGTTTCTCTCGTAACTTTATTCTTGTAAATGAGACATATTTTCTTGTAAATTTACAATTTATTCTTCTAAATGATATTTTGTTTCTTATAATTTTATCTTGTAAATTTATAATTTATTCTTATAAATGAAATTTATTTTCTTATAATTTTATATTTTCTTGAATTTCCTTGTACATTATAATTCTTACAAGAAATGTGAAAAAAATAATAAACGAATGTAGCCACGGAAAATTGATCTTTGGTTGGTAGTATCAGACAAGTTGGATCTCACGATTTATCTTCTTTTGAAAATTATAAATATACGTTAATTATGATAACTGAATTCTCTTGTACACTAAATTTCTTATACAAGAACTATTGTAACTAATTTTCTTGTACACGATTATTGTATCGAGAAATTGAATTTTCAACATGAAGAGTAGTAAACGATGAAGAGTAGTCAACACTTTAGATCCAAAGAGTTATCTTGTAATTCCTTGTATAAGGGTAATCCAAATTTATTACGTTAATCCAAATTATAGGGAGTATGGGTGAATTAAAAGGTTATAATAAACACATAATCTTGTAGATTCTTGTATAAGCGTAAATTAGTTTTAAATTTTCAAAAGAGGTCATATTCTAACAAAAATAGTGAGGTGGACAGATACTAAATAAAATTAATGATCTAATCCTACATAGCAAATTCACCCTTCTTAAAAATGGGAGTGTTGTTATTCAAGACTTCTCATTCCTCCACCTGCTACTTCTTGTTTCTATTCTAGCAATCCTTGTGGCGATTGAATCTCTTAATCTATACTCTCTTTTTTGGTCCTCTCTTGTGCAAACTGTAAGAACCATGTAATACGTTAGTTAAACTGTATGCATAATAACGTTAAGAGTCGAAATTTATACCACCTTAAGTGCGTATATTGTAGTAGAGTTGAGATTGAAATCTCTTTCCTTAATTCTAAAAACACCTCGTATTACGACGGTTACCGGTGTTTAAGAATCCCAAGATACAACTATTGTTCGAATCTAACCTTCGTAAGTGTAGTGCGCTGCACTCTCGAGAGAAGGATGCTCGGAAGCTGAAGAGAGGAGGATAAGATGATTGTTGGTGTGTTTGAAATGAGAGCAGGAGAGCTATTTATATGAGCTGAGAGAGAGTTGGTTAGGGATCTAGGCCCACGAAAAACAGAGCCCATTGACTTGCCCAAAACGGAGGGCAATCTGATCCACAAAAAAACCACGTTTTTAGGAGTCAATCTGATCCAAGCCTGCACCATTTTTGGAGTCAACTCTTGAACCAAACTGCTCCCCCCAAATCCGGATTTGTTGAATTGGATTGTTACAGATGGGTCTGGCTCAAGGCCTGCTGATCCATTGCACATATGCGTCTGGCTGAAGGCCTTCCTCATCTTGGACTTTTAGTTGAGTCGGCCAAAAAATAATATAGGTGGTCAGGCCACATTATATCTAGGTCCATTTGTCTCGTCATAACGTAACTCAACTCAACTCATCTCAGCACGGCCATGAGCACGAGCACGAGCATGACTCGGCTCGACTCGGCACGTGTGTGCGTTTGGTGGTTTGTCTATATCGTTCCACCATTGAAAATGGGTAGTGACCCAAAGGCAACATGCCTTAGTGCATATTTTCCCTAATATATCCCTATTGGATCTCCCTCTATATAGTCCATGTGGGAAGCTCCCATTTTTGACTATTTTTCCCCAAGTTATTGCCTATCATGCAACTAACTTCAGGCCTCCATTTCTCATTCAAACAAATCTTAAATTTAACATATGAATATACCACGAGTAGAGTTGATACAACCCGGGCCGTCCTGACCGCCCTAAAAAACGGGAGGTATGGACAAGAGGAAAAGCCCGACCGGGCCTAAAAGCCCGGCCCGGCCGGACATCCGGGCCGGATCTGGACATAATAAAAAGCCCGGTCGGGCTGCTTGCCAGCCTGGATTATTAAACAAAAATAATTGCTTTATGTTTTGTAACTTGTAACTTTGTAAGGTAACGCAGTAGCCAATAAACTCCTTAGGGCTTGTAAAGTTGGAAGTAAAGTGAGAAACCCTAACGCCGCCTAAGGGTAAGGATTCTCATTCTACTCTTCGACTCTTCAAGCTTCCCTCCCTCGCAGATCGGCAATTTGCGACTCAACCCTCACTCTTCGACCTCGCCTCTTCATTCTTCAGCCTTCAGCCTTTCTTCTCGGACTCTCAATTCTCACTCGACTCGCCGACTCGCCGTCCTTCAAAAGTCAACAGTCTTGGCCTTTAGCCTTCAGCCTTTCTTTCGGCATCTCACTTGCTTCTCGATGGGATTTCAACCCTTCTTTGAGTTTTGTCGCCGGATTCGACCCTTCTTTTGGTTAGTTTCAAACCTTTTTTGAGTTCTAGTCACAAATCTGTATTTTTATAGTGAGTTTGACCCTTCTTTTTGTTAGTTTCAATCTTTCTTTGAGTTCTAGTCATGAAACTGAATTGTTGAGTGAGTTCTAGACTTCTTCTAGTCATGATTCTAAATTTTTGAGTACATTAACTCTACTACAAATTTGTAATGTTAAACTTTATGCTCTTAAGCTCAAATGGCTAAACGTGCTGAAGTCATGAATTTGATTATTCATCAAGTTTGTATACTAATAGCTTTGAAAGGAATCTTAATACTCCATTTTGATCACGATTATGCGTTTGATTATTTTTGAGTAGTGAATCTGATTTGGGACTAAATATTTTGAAGTCATGAAACACAAACAAGGGCTAGTGTTTGTATATTGCTATCTGGATTATTGTGAATTTTTTAGGTCACAAACAAGACTGAGTAGTGAATCTGATTTGTAAATTATTTATTCTTAGTTTCTACTATTTGTTTTGATCCTAAATTCTAATTTGATTGTATGTTGCTATACTGATTTTTCTTTTTCTGAGTTTATTGACTAACTTGACTGTTTGTATATTGTAGAAAATGGCTGAGCAATCTCCACCTGATTCAACTGATGATTGTGTGGAGGTTTCAAGTGGAGTAAATACGCCGATTGAGCAGTGCACGACATCGGGGAAAAAGCTAACTTCCAATGTATGGGCTCACATGACTAGATCGGTGAATGACAATGGATCTATTACGGCTACTTGCAATTATTGCAAGAAAGTTTTAAATGCTCATTCAGGTAACGGTACAACTCATCATAAAAGACACGTATCTACATGCACTTCTCGTCGTAATCGTGATCTGAAAAGTTATTGCATATCTATTAGTGGTTCTGCAAGTAATACAAATGTGAATCAAATGTTTATAAGGAGTCAGTTTGCTGGTTTTGATGATATCCGTGAAGCTTTATGTCAATTTGTCGTATCTGGAGGTCATTCTTTTAGTATTGCTGAAGTACCCGGTTTTAAAAATCTGTTGAGAACTATTGCACCCGATTCTCATCTTGTGGGTCGACTTACTATTAAGAAAGATGCAATTGATCGTTATAAAGAAACTAAGAAGTTGGTTTGTGCTGAGTTACAAAACACTTCTGGTAGGATAAGTTTTACAACGGACAATTGGAGAAGTGAAAATAGTTAAGAGTTCATGTGTGTAACAAGTCATTGGGTGGATAAACAATGGAAATTACAAAAGAGGATGATCAAAATTTCAGCTTTAACCCCTCCTTTTGATGGTGTTTCTCTTGTTGAAGAGATTTTACTATGTTTAGGTGAATGAAAAATTTCTGATAAGGTTTTTACCTTTATCCTTGATAATGCATCATATAATGACACTATGATTGCATCCCTTAGGAATCATCTTGTGAGGAAAAATGCTTTGCTGTTTGGGGGAGATTTTTTTCACATGCGCTGTTGTTGTCATATTATTAACTTGGTGGTGCAAGCTGGTTTGAAGCTTTTAGATGTGGTTGTTGTCAAAATTCGTAAGATTATCATTCATCCAAGGCATTCTATACCTAATAAGAAAAAGTTCTATGAAATTGCTTGCACAAACTTTGGATTGAAATCTATTAAGAAGCTGCGTTTTATACACTTCTATTAGGTGGAATTCCACATTCATGATGCTTGATAGATTTCTATACTTTCGAGATCCAATTGATAGTTTTGTTAGCAAAGATTCAGATTTGAAAACACATCGTTTGATGGTGGAGGATTGGGAAAAGGTGGATGAGATTTACAAGTTTCTACACATCTTTTATGATGTAACTTATCAGTTTTCTGCTTCAAAGACTCCCACAGCCAACATTTACTTTCATGGGGTGTGGAGGATTCATATGCATCCATCATCTATTGCTGAAAGTCCTTATTGCATTTTGTCTGATATGGTCACTCAAATGAAAACGAAGTTTTCAAAGTATTGGGGTGATTATAATCTGCTTTTGTCTTGTGCTGCTGTTTTGGACCCTCGTATGAAATTGGAAGGGGTTCGTTTTTGCTATGAAAGGTTGTTTGGGGAGGAAAAGGCCAAAGATATTATTGAGAAAATTAAGAAATCTTTGATAGAGTTGTTAGATGAATACAAACAACATGGGGCTGCAGTGGAGAAAAACAGTGCTGAAAATAGTAACAGTGCAATAGTGGACTTGACTGATTCTAAATTTACTGAACGGAAAGGTTTTTGTTCTCCTTATGCTAGTTTGTTTGAACATTTAAGTAGGAAAATGAAGACTACTAGTAAACCTGAGTTGAAGCAGTATTTGGATGAGAAGAATCATGATTTTAAGAAGGAATTTGATATATTGGAATTTTGGAAATGTAATTCTAACACTTTTCCATCCCTTTCTTTTTTGGCTCGGGATATTCTATCTATCCCTATTTCAAGTGTTCCATCTGAATCAGCTTTTAGCTTGGGAAAAAAGATTATTACATATACGAGAAGCTCTCTTGTTGGTGATACTATCGAAGCACTTTCATGCTACAAAGATTGGTCGCGTGTTAGTGGCTTTGTCGAAGGTAATTGATCTACTTTTCTTATGTTTTATATATATTATAAATTATTATAGTAGTTTCATATTGATTAGATGTGAATTTGTTTTGATGTTTTCAAGGTCAATCCAAGATCCTTCAGATAGGTGAACGAGTGGAGGATGGTGACGAGGATGACGAGTCAGGCAATACCGAGAAAGAATAATATTTGTTGGTTTCTAAATTCTAATGTTGATGTTTTTTATTGACTTAAGTAATTTCAGGTTTGTATTTGGAGAAAACTTGGACTATGTTTGTATTTGGAGAAAACTTGGACTATGTTTTATTTTTATGATTATTGGAGTATTTTGAATGCAGATTTTATGTATATTAAATAGGTTGAATGAATGTTTGGTTTTTAAACAGGTTTAATGTAGATTTTGAATAGGATGAATGTTTGAATGCAGTGCAGATTTTTAACAGGTTAAATGCAGTTTTGTATGGATTTTAAATGCAGATTTTTAGGGAGTTTTTAATGCAGATTTTGATGCAAGTATTAACAGGTTAAATGCAGTTTTTGTATTTGAGTTACGTGAGCAGAATTTGAGCAGGTTTAGTGCAGTATTTTAGGCAATTTAATGCAAAATTTGAGCAGTTTTAATGCAGATTTTAGATAGGTAAAAACACAGGTTTTTTAGTCAGTAAAAAAATATATCTGGGTGCCCGGCGGACAGCCCGGCCCGGACATCCGGACGGGTACGGTTAAGGTAAAAAGCCTGGATCCCGGGCTTAGCCCAGATCCGGGCCGGACATCCGGACAAAAAATAGAAAAAGCCCGGACCGGATCCGGCCCGAACCCGCTTAGTATCAGCTCCAACCACGAGTAAGAGCTTGCGGATCGAGACGAAGTCAAAGCTCCCACTTTCTGGTGTTGACAATGGTCGGAGCCCACCGGAAATGTCCCCGGAAAAGTACACGGCGCACCCATGTTTTAAACATGTTTTATTCATAGTTTTATTAATTTAGTTCCAATAATACCCCACATGAATAGAAATGATTCTAAAAATATGTTTCTCCTATTTTGTAAAAGCAGACAGAATCCTCAAGAGTACAAACAAAAATTCACTACATCAAGATTGATGCCATGTTTCAGGCTTGAACCGTCCATAGTGAATAGCTGTCGGATTTACTCGACAAGGTAGTGACCATGATGTCTTGAAACACCCGGGCTTTTGTGTAAACCGAGACAACAACTATCACACAGTTTCATTATCTCGCAAAACGTTTGGTTCTTTGGTTATGTTCATTTTGGCCTTGAACATCCATGGTTATTCATGAGTGAATCTAGAGAATTCAGTCTCACCTTATTCTCCTAGACACGGCCCCATATCACACTCACAAGGTGATTGACCATAAAGAGTATCTTTTATACTTCCCCTTTGTTTCAAGGCGATGAAATCATTAAAATCCAAGCTTAACCTTAACTCATAAAATTTGCACTATTTATCATCCTTAGGAATTGGGTAGAGATAGTGTTCCACTCTATTCATCTTGGTTAGGTTTTCCCCTTGAACCTACATCATGGGATCTCCAGTCACGTAGGTAGGATTGTCCTTCAAGCATCCTCTTACGTAATAGGCTTTAAAATCATTCCTCTTGATGATCTTAAAACTTGATCTCTTGACAAAACCTTAGTAAATGGATCCGCTAGGTTGTCATATGATTTGATATAGTTTATCGAGACTATACCTGTTAAGATCAGTTTTCTAATGGACTTATGTCGTCTAATATGATGTGACTTTGCATTTTATAAAACGCTTAGTGCCCAAGCTATAGCCGATTGACTATCACAGTGTAAACATAATGCCGACACTAGCTTTTCCCACATCGGAATATCTTCCAAAAAGTTCTGAAGCCACTCAGCTTCTTCTTCTTCTTTGTCTAACGCAATGAATTTAGACTCCATTGTGGATTTGTCCAATAAAGTCTATTTGGAAGATTTCCAAGACACTGTTGCACCACCAAGAGTAAACACATATTCAGTTGTGGATTTGGAGTTTTTAGAGTCGGATATCCAGTTTGTGTCATTGTATCCTTCTAGAATTGCAGGATGGTTACCATAGTGCATCTCATAACTTTGAGTATAATGTAGATAATTTAATACTCTAGTTATTCCTTTCTAGTGTTTAAGTCTTGGGTTACTTGTATAGTGACTTAGTACATTGAGTGAGTGCGCCAAGCCAAGGCGTGTACAATTGGCTAAGTACATAAGACTCCCAATTACACGTGCATACTCTAGTTGTAACACTGAGTCCCCCACATTTTTGGTCAGGTGGAGTTGAGGATCCACATGACTCGTTGCGGTTCCACTTGAGTAGTTCTTAAACCTCTCAAGTATTTTTTCAGCATAATGAGCTTGGGACATGATAATTCCTTCGGAGTATCTTGTGATTTTAATACCTAGAATAACATCGCTAATCTCATATCCTTCATGTCAAACTGACCCCTAAGTAAGTTTTTAGTTAGGTTGATCATGTCTTTGTTGCTTCCAATGATAAGCATATCATCGGCATACAACACACAAGAAGACATATCCTGTAGGAGTAGTCTTGATATAGATGCATTTGTCGCATTTGTTGATGATGAAGTCATTTGACATCATTACATTGTCAAATTTTTCATGACACTACTTAGGGGCTTGTTTGAGTCCATAAAGGGACTTTACAAGTCTACACACTTTGTGTTCTTGTCCAAACACAACATACCCTTCATGCTGTTTTATGTATATCTCCTCTTCTAAATCTCTGTTTAGAAATGCAGTTTTCACATCCATTTGATGGATTTTTAGGTTTCTTAATGCTGCTATTGCTATCAGCATTCCTACAGAAGTTATTCTCGTAACCGGAGAATAGGTGTCAAAGAAATCCAACCCTTATTTTTGTCGGAAACCTTTTACCATAAGCCTAGCCTTGTACTTCTCTATTGAGCCATCGGTTTTCAATTTAGTTTGAAAATCCATTTGCACCCAAGTGCTTTACACCCTTGTGGTAAGTCAACTAACTCCCATGTATGATTCTGCATAATGAAGTCAATCTCACTTTTGACCGCTTCCTTCCATGAAGGTGCGTCAGGTGTAGACATGGCTTCTGTATAACTTCTCGATTCTTTCTCCATGAGAAATGCCATAATGAAGTCATCCCCAAACGATTTTTCCGTTCGAGTTCTTTTGCTTCTTCGAGGTTGTTCCTCTACTATTTCCTTCCCAGAAGTGCCTTCCTCCCTTTGTTCACGAGTTCATTTTGGATTTTCTTTATCCTTACACGGAAACACGTTTTCAAAGAAAGTAGCATTCATTGATTCCATTATTGTATTAACATGTATATCTGGTATATATGATTTATGTAACACAAATCGATAAGTACTATTATTGTGTGCATATCCTATGAAAATACAATTAATGATTTTTGGTCCGATGGTGACCTTTTTAGGAGGTGGTACAACCACTTTTGCTAGGCACCCCCACACTTTGAGATATTTGTACGATGACACTTTACCTTTTCAAAGTTCATATGACGTTTTGCCAGTTACCTTATGCGGTATTTTATTTAGGATATAACTGGTGGTAAGCATGCCTCCCCCACATGTTCTGGGGTAACCCAAAATCACGCAACAAAACGTTCATCATCTCTTTCAAAGTTCGGTTCTTTCGTTCCGCAACTGTGTTAGATTCAGATGAATAGGGAGCAGTTGTTTGACGAACTATCACGTATTCTCTACAGAACGCGTTGAAAGGTTCATCGTACTCGTCTCCTCTATCACTTCGTATGACTTTTATTGTCTTACTAAGTTGGTTTTCAACTTCCAACTTGTATTCATTGAATTTTTCCAAGGCCTTGTCCTTGCTTCTTAGCAAGTAGATATAAAAATATCTTGTACAATCGTCAATAAATGTGACAAAGTACTTTTTACCTCATCTAATTTGTATAAATTTCAAATCACACAAATCCGTGTGAATTAAGCGTAGAGGTTCGGTTGTTCTCCTCACGTGTGGAGATGGCGTTTTTGTGAGTTTTGCCGGTACACAGACTTCAAATTTATCTTTGTTTAATTTGCATTTTGGAATTAGGTTTAAATTCATCAGTCTTTGGTAAACTTATAATTTACATGTCCTAATCGTTCATGTCAAATATTGAAAGACTCAACAAAATAAGCAATGGGAGATTTATTTATTGAAACATCATCGATTATAATTTTTGAGATGACTATAAATACACACATTTTGAACAACCCATCCTTTGATATCCCTTGCCCATATAGATCCCACGTTTAGTGAGAGTTAGTTGATCAGATTCTACTTTCACGTCGAATCCGTGCTTGCTCAGAAGAGATCCGGACAATAGGTGTTCGCCTCAAAGTGTGCGTGCAAATAAGTTTTAATTTATAAAACTGAAATCAAGCAAAGCGAACCCGCAGTGTACGGATCGGCGTAGTATAACAAGAATTTCAGAGTATCGAACTCAGGGATTTGGGGGATCAAATTCAGTTCACAAATTATCGAGCGGAGAAAGTATAGAAGCTTTGCAATTATTGGGAAAACAACAATTCTAAAGATCCAAGTATCCAATTGTGGCAATCGATTCAAGATATTCTATAGATATAAGGACAGAGTTGAGGTTGCAAAGGTATAACTAATGTAAGGTTGAGTACGGTGAAGTTCCAAAACCCTATGTAACTCACCCAAGGACACTCTCTATAAAGGTTGTTGAGGCTGCAGTATAGAAAGGATCTAAGGACAAGAATTAATCTCAAATACCCATTCCCAAACTCAAGGAATCAAAGATAAACTAAAACAGTTAAGGTTGTGACACTCGAAATCGAAATAGAGGATGTTGAGTCTCACTACTACCTAGGAAAGGCAAGCCAAGGCTAGGTCAAAGCAAATCTTTAACTTTGGATTGAAGCAAAAACAAAGGTTGTAAAACAGAGAAAATCACGGCTAGATCTTGAAGAACCACGGCCGTGGTTCTCAAGAACATACCGTGGATTAGGCTGTCGACGAGGTTTCTCACACTCTTAGGGTCCAATCTGTTTACGATCGATCTATCATCATCTAAGCCACAACTATCAACCCTTCACCTTAGAATTGCTAAAGGGTATTAGCCAATAACCATAGTCATTGAATCAAATATCAAATTAAGAAGAGAGAAAGATAAAAACCCTCGAAAACTCAATAAACAATCAAAGTCAATCTCAAATCCGAACAACAAAGTATTGTGTTTAATGAATTCAGAATATGGCACAGGAATCCTCACAGCAATCTTAAGGAACAACGAAGAACGGAGTGTTAATCTGTCTTCAAAGGCAAACCCTAAGAAAATCTCGAAGTACATAATCTTCAATATTGCGTCTTTCTCAAGCCACGATCCGAAATCTCCAATCCTTCGTATCAACCCTAAGCGCGGAATTGTAAGTGAAGCTAAAATGAAGCCTAAGCAACCGTCCTCGAAACTCCCTTCTCAAGCCTTCTTATAGGGCGAAATAGGGTTACGAGAAAAGCCCAATAACCGTCGCTGACGTGGCAACTAAGACACGTCACTTCGTCTTGGAAATTATGGCCTAGTACAAGATTCCACGGCCGTGGTTTAGGGCGTGGAAGTCTCTGATGTTCTCCAAAATAACTCTCCACGAACTCACTGCATAACCACGGTCGTGGAACTCTCTAACCTTCGTGAAAGCCTTTGTTTCATAAACTTTTTCAATTATGCTCCTTCCTTAGCTTCTCCAAAGCATCTCCTTCACATTTAGTATGATCAAATACTCTTATCCCTCCACATTAAGCTCCAATTCAAGCCTTTATTCACCTATAAACATAACAAAGCTTGTGTAGATCTCTATATGATAAAATAGGTGAATGTGCTCATAAATGCTTCAAACTCATATCCATGTACACATCAAAGAGGGAAAAACAATCAAAACAAGTGCCTAAAATATAGTCATATTTCATGCTATCAAAATACTCCATACTTGTCACTTGCTTGTCCCCAAGCAAGGTTTTCAAAAGCTTAGAACATAAGCTAGAATGAAATATGAATGCAAAACAAAACAAAACAATCTTTTTGGTAATGTGCTTCTAATCAATAGATTATCCTCAAATCTTGCTTCATTTGTCCTTGAAAACGTTCATACACAAACAAAAATATGCAAAGCTAAGGAACATCATAAATTGCATAAACTTCAATACAAACATCATAACCTTCAAGCATTGTCAAAATCAAACATGTGAAACTTCAATTTAGATCACTAAGTCAAATAGCATTCTTATGATCTCAAGAACTTCCAAGTAAGGTCAAGAATACGGAAAGGGTGGGAAACTTGTAAATGAATGTGGTGTATGAATCCAGGAAGAAGGAACGACACAAACTCTTTTCTTTTCACCATTTGAACTAACCACCAACTTAGAGCTTTGCTCTAGACTTTTTGCACATAATTTTTTGACTTTACTTTTGGAAATATGGACAGTGGTGCACAAAAACCGAAGCCTAGGAGATTGGCGCTTCTCAATTTCGAGATGCCTGAAACCATTGATGCTCATACCATAACCCGTTATGAATATCGCTCAATCCGACTTTGGAAAGACACAAACACCCGGCTATGTGAATGGTGCCGAGTTACTCATCATCATGATTGACTTCCCCAAACCTATTTTCCTACACTTTGAATTCAAACAATTGCTTTCATGGCCCTCCCACATCAAAAATGCCAAAATTAACTCTTCCTAAATCCCAGATAGGTAAAGGATGCAAATATTTTCATTGAGGAGCTAAATGATCAAAGAAAGAAGTAAGAAAATTGAGATGCCTTAATCATCTCATAAAGAAGTATAAGAACTTATACTGTGATTTCAACCTTCATTTTTCAATATGATTTGGATAAAACTTTCACATTATGAATCTTGCAAGAAAGGATAAACAACATACTCAATATCTTCTCAATTCATAATTCAATTCAAGCATACAAATGTCATCAAAAACTCATTCCACAAGTAGATTCATCATAGAAATCATCTCTAATCTTAGAAGCACAATAATTTTTCAAAAATTTCAAAATTTTTATGGGTTTTCCAAAGCTTTTCAATGCAATGCAATAATGAAGCGTGTGACAAATAATTGAAAGATGCAAATGTTCATGGAATTGAAAGCAAACAAGTGTATCGAGTTATTACAAACGAGAGTCACACCCCACCCCATACTTGACATACACATTGTCCTCAATGTTCAAGAAAAATAAAGAAAAAAAAAGAAACAAAGAAAACTCACTAATGATGGTAGAGTGGCTCAAAGCATCCAACAAGATCACTGTGAAGGAGGTGGCGGGTATGGAAAGAAGTCGGAGCTGAAGGGACGCCCAAACTGTTGTCGGTACACATCTCGTAATATCTTGGCGTTCTCCTGCCGCGCCACATCTTGAGTCTGCCGGTGTATCTCCAGATCTCCGACTCTCCTAGAAAGATCGCTCGCCCATGCTGGCTGCTGTCCGTACCAAGCTGGAGGCTGCTGCAACCACTCCGGCTGCTGCTGCTGGATAGGTGTGGCTGCAACTGGTGGCTGATCATACCAAGAAGGCGGAGCTCCCATCCAAGATGGTTGTTGTCCATACCAAGCAGGTGGAGTCTCCATCCATGTCGGGCGCTCACTCACACTAGCCCGGCGTGAGGAAGAAGATCCAGACGGTCTAGACTGATGGGGAGATCTCCTAGGCGGCTGCGAGAAGTCGGCCGGCTGGTCTGGCAATGAGCCAAAGTCATGCTCAGCCCCTCCGGCATCTTGATAATCTCCTCCTCCCATCTCCTCATCCTCCTCATCATCCTCAGCTGGAACCTCATCAGGTACATATGGAGGAGCTACTAGTCTATTGACATGCATCGGTACGAAAGTCTCCTTCCAGTTGTGACGGCCTAACATGATAAAGTACTCCGGAAGCCATGGGATGCCCCTACCACCTCTCTCATCCCAAGGCATGGCGGCGGTAGGTGAAGCACGGTGGGGGGAAAGATGAGGCCTCTAGTCATAAGTCCATTGAGACCCAAAGGTCTCGCAGCTATCCTAGTGCAAGCAGAGTAGTCAATGCCCAACTGGTTGGCGATGTGAGTCACCATCCCTCCATAACCTATATTCCCGGCCTTTTTGTTCTTTATTTTACTAAGGGTAGAGGCAAGTAAGGTGGCACAATCCACAAGAAGGCCCGTAAGGCCATCTCCAATAACAAAGGGTTATAATAGCCTTGGGGCTAAATTTTAACCCTTAAAAAATATATAATATTTATTATTAGTTGAATGGTCTCCAATAATAAAAGGGCTAATTTAGCCCTTTATTAATTAAATATTACAAGATTTCACTTTTCTCTCTTCTTTTCCCAAAAAAGGGAAGCAAGTGGGTTTAATATAGTGGTCTCACTTGAAGAGTTAAAGGGTGACCTTGAGGGTTATATTTAGCCCTTTGCACCACCCTTTAACCCTTTAACTCTTTAGCTTTTTTTTTTATTGGAGACCATTTTATAATAAAGTAGGGCTAAAGGGGGCATATAACTCCCCTTATTGGAGATGGCCTAAGCATGCTATAGAGGATGAAGAGTTCGTCGGCCTTAATCTTTTGTGATTTTTCGGTCCTAGGGAAAAGCCATTCCAATATTACTCTATGGGCTATCTTTAAGGCTAAGTGGTATATGAGTTTAGCCTTAGTGTCGGCCGGTTGCCAACGATCCTCGGATGCATAAATCATATCAATATCTCTCCAAAAGTCCGCGGCATTCATTCCCCTGGGAAACCTTCCATTGAAACTCTCATGAAACCCAAAGAAGGTTCCAAACTGCACTATAGAGAACTTATAGTTTTGCTCCATCAACCTAAAAGACACCGTTCGGCTAACGGCGCTATGCTCAAAGGAAGTTATAAACTCCCTTGTTATCTCCTCATAAGCATCTTCCCTAATGGTGGAGAAGATGATCAATTCGGCTCTATCCAAAAGTCAAGTCATTCACTAAATTGAGCTCTTCAAGCTCCTCTAAGACAAGGTAACTAGGTCCTATTATCGGTCTCTTTGAAATTCTTTCCATGGCTCCTTCATAGTCCTCATGGATATTAGGGATTCTAGGGGGTGGTGGTGATGTTGGTTCACTAGGAGGGGGTTGGAAAGAAGAGAAACTATCACCTTTCTGCTTCTTATTTCTACTTGACTTCCTTCTAAACATTTTCACTCGAAAACAGAGAAAACCACGGTCTGTTCTTCAATTTCCACGGCCGTGGAACTGTACGGAACCCGTGGAATTGATCTGTTTCTCTTAAAATTCAGCAAATGTACAACAAACTCAACAATCACAGCCCTAAACTACTTCTAAATCCAATTTCGTCCAGTTCTCCTATAATCTTGCAAGATAAACGAACCAAATTGAGTAAGAAGAGAATAGAGAGTAAAACCTAGGTTTGGATTTGAAAATTCCAAATTCCTTCCCCAATGTAGATTGTTTGCTCAGATTGTTGTTTGGATCTTGTAGAGGATTGAAATTGCTCTTGTTTTGGTTGAAGAATCGCTTGAATCGGACTCTGGATGAAGGATTATGGGAGAGGGGAAATGCCGGCAATTTTGGGCGTGGTTTTGGTGAGGAAAGTGTGTGTTTGTGAAGGAGAAGGGAGTTATATAGTGGCTGTAAATTTTTAGAAAATTACGGTCACTCGAGGTGTTCCACGGCCGTGGTTTTGGCCGTGGAATCCTCTGATTTGTGTCAAAAACTTGGAAATTACGGCTAGTCGGGGTATTCCATGGCCGTGGTTTTGTACGGTCAACTGTGGAACTATCTGATCTGTGCCAAAAATTCTAGTTTCTTCATTCTTTCCAACTTTTTCTTCCTTCCTTTGTTCATTCCTTATTCTTGACATCCAAAAACATAACATACCGGAAGGTATCGAGGGAAAAACAAACAAAAACAACATCTAATCTAAACTAACCTAAGAAAGAAAGAAAGAAAGAAAGGAAAAACGATAATGCAATACTTTGGGTTGCCTCTCAAGAAGCGCTTTGTTTTTGGTCCGTAGCTAGACCGTTCCTATGTTCAATTGAGGACAATCGGAGCGATTTCCTCAGCTTGGAGCTCCGGTGAGTACTTCTTAAGTTGTTAGCCATTCACCTTGAAACTTCCGCACATCTTACCCCATACTTCAACTGCGCCATGGGGAAAAACACGTTTAATCACATAAGGTCTAGTCCAATAAGATTTAAGCTTACTTGGAAAGAGTCGAAGTCGAGAATTGAAGAGGAGAACTTGATCTCCTTCTTTAAGGTCTTTTGGAATGATATGCTTATCATGCCAACGCTTCGCCCTTTCCTTGTAAATCTTGGCGTTCTCATAGGCGTTCAAGCGGAGTTCTTCTAGCTCGTTAAGGTCTAAGAGGCGCTTCTCGCCCGCTTATTTCATGCTGAAGTTCAACCACTTCACAGCCCAATACACTTTGTTTTCCAGCTCTACCGGGAGATGACAAGACTTCCCATACACAAGGTTGTATGGTGTTGTACCTATGGGAGTCTTGTAAGCTGTCCTATACGCCCATAATGCGTCATCTAACTTCAAAGACCAATCCTTCCTTGTCTTTGACACCGTCTTCTCAAGGATGCCTTGATCTCTCTATTCAAAATCTCTACTTGACCACTTGTTTGTGGATGGTAGGGAGTGACGATCTTGTAAGTCACCCAATACTTAGCTAGTAGAGCTTCGAATCGCCGGGCTATGAAGTGTGAACCTCCGTTACTAATGATGGTTCGTGGTGTCTTAAATTTGGGAAAATAGTTACATTAAAGAACTTGATAACAACCATGGCATCATTAGTTGGAGAGGCAATAACTTCAACCCATATCGAAACATAATCTATATCGAGAAGTATGTATTGGTTTCCGCAAGATGATGGGAATGGTCCCATGAAATCAACTCCCCATACGTCAAAGATTTCCACCTCTTGAATGTTGTTAAGAGGCAGCTCGTTTCTCCTAACGATATTTCCTGTTCTTTGACAAGCATCGCAACAAGAAACAAAGGTTTACACATCCTTAAATAAATTAGGCCAAAAGAATCCGGATTGCAATACCGTAGAGCTAGTTTTATTGGAACTAGCGTGTCCTCCAAAAGGAAGTGAATGACAATGACAAATGACACTTTGCATTTCGTCTTCTGGCACACATCTCCTAATGATGCCGTCGGGACCTCTCTTGAAGAGTAGAGGTTCACTCCAATGGTATTGGCGGACATCCCTAAAGAACTTCTTTATTTGTGCATAGGATAGTCTGAGAGGTATTTCTTGGCAAACCAAATAATTTACAAAATCAGCAAACCAAGGTTCGTTACGTCTAGAAATCTTGTCGATGCACTCTTCCATGATGTGTAAGTGCTCATCCGGGAAGGAGTCATTTATGGGTAGGTCGTTGCTGTCGGTGTGTGGTAGGCGACTTAGATGGTCCGCAACAGAATTTTCGGAACCTTTCTTGTCCCGAATCTCTAGATCGAATTCTTGAAAAAGAAGAATCCATCTAATCAGCCTTGGTTTTGCATCCTTCTTGGCGAGCAAATACCGTATTGTTGAGTGGTCCGTGTATACAATCACCTTCGCTCCTACAAGATAAGAACGAAACTTTTTAAAAGCATATACAACGGCTTAAAATAGTTTTTCAGTTGTGGCGTAGTTGAGCTGCGCTTCGTCTAGCGTCTTGCTAGCATAGTAGATGGCATGAGTGTTACCTTCCTTCTTTTGTCCAAGGACCGCTCCAACAGCTACATCACTCGCATCACACATAACCTCGAATGGAAGATTCCAATCCGGAGGTTGGACTATCGGGGCTTAGATGAGAGCTTCTCTAATCTTATAGAAAGCATATAAACATTCCTACGAAAAGTTAAAAACTGCATCCTTCATCAATAGATTAGTTAGCGGTTTTGAAATTTTCGATAAGTCTTTGATAAATCTCCTATAAAATCCTGCATGTCCTAGGAAACTTCTTATCCCCTTCACCGAAGATGAAGGAGGAAGTTTCTCTATAGTCTCTATCTTAGCCTTGTCAACTTTGATCCCTCTATTAGAGATCAAATGTCCTAGAACAATGCTTTCTTTAACCATGAATTGACACTTCTCCCAATTAAGAACTAGGTTAGTGTCTTCACACCTTTGCAACACAAGAGAAAGGTTAGCAAGACAATTGTCAAATGAGGAACCATAAACTGAAAAGTCATCCATAAAAACCTCCATGATTTCCTCAATATACTCCGAGAAGATGGTCATCATAAACCTTTGAAAGGTGGATGGAGCATTGCAAAGTCCGAATGGCATCCTCCTATAAGCAAACGTACCCCATGGGCACGTGAATGTGGTCTTCTCTTGATCGTCCGGGTGAATCGAAATCTGAAAGAAACCACTATAACCGTCAAGGTAACAAAAATAGGAGTTTTGTGCTAACCTTTCAAGCATTTGATCTATGAACGGTAGTGGGAAGTGATCCTTCCTAGTTGCATTGTTCAGCTTGCGGTAGTCAATGCACATCCTCCATCCCGTCACGGTTCTTGTTGGAATGAGCTCGTTGATCTTGTTGGTCACAACGGTCATTCCTCCCTTCTTGGGAACGACTTGAACGGGGCTCACCCACTTGCTATCGGATATAGGATAGATGATACCTGCGTCAAGTAACTTAAAGATTTCTTTCTTCACGACTTCCTTCATGACCGGGTTTAACCGTCTTTGAGGTTGTCATGAAGGCTTGTAATCCTCCTCCATTAGAATCTTGTGCATACATAAATATAGTTTAATTCCTACAAGACCCTCTACGGTATAGCCTAAAGCTTTCCTATGTTTCTTCAACACATTCATAAGTTTCTCATGTTCATCTTCCTTTAAATCAGAACTAACAATAACGGGAAAAGTAGAATTAGTTCCAAGAAAAGCATACCGAAGATGTGTGGGAAGCGGCTTCAATTCCAAAGCAATTGGTGCCTTTGATGTGTCTTGAGGGGTGCTTGATGCTTCCTTAGAAGTCTCTAACGGTGTGGGAGTTGTGGAAGAAGACTCAAGAGTGGTTGTAGGAAAGACGGAATTATTCTCTGAATTTCCCAAAAATACGGCACACCTGTTACTTCCACGGCCGAGGTTTAGGGCGTGGAAGTCTTTGTTGTTCTCAAAATAACACTCTATGGGCTGTTTTGGTGAAACCACGGCCGTGGAATAGCACGACTGGCCGTGGTTTCTTCTATTTTCCGAGCCATCATAGAATTTTTTGAACTCTTCATTATGTACCTCTTTTAGCTCCTACAAAGCTTTGATCTCAGTATTGCAATCCTCTTCTTCTCCCTTTTCCATGATGCTCATGGTTATAACCTTTTGCAATGGAACCTTGAATAGGATCAAACTTACTTCTTCTGTAGACGGCTCTTCGTCATAGATGTTGAATATATCCTCTCCATGTGCATGCTCTTTCACCAAAGTTGAGAGAATAAATTCAACATTCTCTTCTCCTACATCGAAGGCTAGTTTAGCGTTCTTGCAATCCACCATACAACTGGAGGTTGGAAGAAATGGTGTCCCGAGTATGATCGGGACCGGAAAATCTGCAGGAATGTCAAGCACAACGAAATCTATGGGAATGTAGAACTTACCAAGCTTGACTAGGATGTCTTCAATGATACCGACAGGTCGAGTTATTGATCGATCCGCCATGTACAATGTCATCTTCACTAGTTAAGGTTCACCTAAACCGATCTTCCTACACAAAGCAAGCGGGATGATGCTTATGCTTGCTCCCAAGTCACAAAGAGTGTCATATGTGACTTCTTCAACTCCTATTGGAATGCAAAACGACCCCGGATCTCTCAGCTTTGGGGGCATCTTCTCCGTCATCGTTTTGATGAGCTCCGAAGATTCCGAACTCATCTTGATTTCTCCAAAGTATTCTAGCTTCCTCTTGTTAGAGATGAGCTCTTTCAAGAACTTCCCGTAAGCGGGCATACCTAAAATTGCATCAATAAAAGGTATGTTAATATGCAGTTTGCTCATTAGTTCAATGAACTTACCGAATTGCTTGTCTAGACGCGCTCTTGCTCTAGATTGTTGGAATGGTAGAGGAGGTTTGTAAGCTGGAGGAGGAACATAGACATCTTCCTTCTCTTTCTCCTTATCTTTTCATTTCTTAGCTAGGACTTCTACAAACTTGGGTTGCGGATCGGTGGTTGTTACACCACTCCTAGTAGTGATTGCCATCATCCTTCCTTTTAGGGTTGTCCTCCGTCTTTCCGGAAAGCTTTCCTTGATCTCTAAGAACTTCTCCGGCCTTGCTGAACACTTGGTTTTCTAAGGCTTTTTGTGGCTTATCAACCGAAGTGATGTGATTCTCCAATCCTTGGAGCTTTCCTAGGATTGTCTCCATCATAGCATCGTGTTTGTCCTTCTCCGGCTTGCCCGAGCCATTCGATGTTTGATCTTGGCTTTTCAAAGGAGTAGAAGAAGATGGAGGTGTTAAAGAATTTTCAGCATGTGAATAAGGATTACCTGGATTTTGTTAGTTGAATCTCCAATTGTTGTTGTTGGAGTTCCTATTGTTGTTGTTCCAGTTGTTCCGGTTATTGTTCCGGTAGTCATTCCTATTGCCTTGGTGGTTGTCTCTCCCTAGGTAATTGGCTTCTTGATCCTTCGCCTTTTGAAGGCTAGTTTTTATGACTTCCTTCAACTCTTTGATCTCATTGTTGAGGGAGAATATTTGAGTTTGTGCAGCTTGAGTCAACTTAGCTCCCGGATTCCCTTGATTCCGGTTATTAGGATCCACCTTCCAGTGAGAATACTTCTCAATCACTTGGGCTTGCTTCTCCATGAAGTCCCAAGCGTCATCTTCTCTCATGTCCATAAATGTACCACAAGAAAGAGATTGTAGCTTGAATTGTGTTTCCACATCCAACCCCTTGTAGTAGATCTCCAATAATTCCAACTTTGAAATGCCATGGTGTGGCAATCAAATAAGAGATCCTGAAATCTTTCCCAAGATTGAAACAAACTTTCATTAGGTTTCATAGAAAATGCACTAATCTTACCTCTCAACTCCGCCGTCTTGGATGGCGGAAAAAACTTGGTGAGGAATTCCGAAGATAGATCCTCCCATGTGTTATGTCTTCCAGCTGGAAGAGCTTGATACTAAGACAAAGCCTTGTCCTTCAAAGAGAAGAATAACGGCTTGATCTTGTAGTGGTTGTTGACAGGTCTCTTTGGCTTCAATGTCTCCATAAGAATCTCGAAATTTTGTAAATGTTGGTGTGGAGATTCAACACTCGTTCCACCAAACTGACTTTGGCAAACCATGATGATAACTTGCGGGCGAAACCCAAAATCCTGGACGTCTTCACCTCCGAAATTCACACCTAAACGGCGTGGTTGTTGTATTGGATCCATCCTTTGTCCAAGGGTTCGTGATTCATCCCTTCACATCTCCAACGGGAACGCGAGGATTAGATTGTGGTCTAGGATTATCACGAACTGGACCGACTAGTGGTGTAATATCCTCTAGGTCCGGCATTTCATCATCGTCGGATGATTCAACTCTAATGGACTTAGGTTTCTTGAATTTCTTCTTCTTAGCATCATTCATCTCCAACTTCATGTCTAGCATCATAGCCTTGAGCTCATCTATTTGGAATTGATGACGCTCTGATTCTTCCATACGAGCCTTCTCACTCAATTTGAGTTGAGCTTGAGCTCAATCCAACCCCGCTTGGATGTTTCTCTCATTGTTTTCAGCCATCTTTTTCTCTTTCAAATTTCTTCTCAAAGTTTTTACCAATTCGGGATCAAAAGGAACTAGATCTTTGGTATATTTAGTCTTTCGAATATACCTAAAGAATTTGCAAAAATCACTCAAGTAGACAAATCAAATCACAAGAGCAAATGCTCCCAAGCTCGATAACCAAAAACCGAAATTGGTCTAGACCAAATCCCCGGCAACGGCGTCAAAAACTTGTTCGCCTCAAAGTGTGCGTGCAAATAAGTTATAATTTATAAAACTGAAATCAAGCAAAGCGAACCCGTAGTGTATGGATCGGCGTAGTAAAGCAAGAATTCCAGAGTATCGAACTCAGGGATTTGGGAGATCAAATTCAGTTCACAAATTATCGAGGGAATAAAGTATAGAAGCTTTGCAAATATTGGGAAAACAGCAATCCTAAAGATCCAACTATCCAATTGTGGCAATCGATTCAAGATATTCTATAGATATATGGACAGAGTTGAGGTTGCAAAGGTATAACTAATGTAAGGTTGAGTATGGTGAAGTTCCAAAACCCTATGTAACTCACTCAAGGACACTCTCTATAAAGGTTGTTGAGGCTGCAGTATAGAAAGGATCTAAGGACAAGAATTAATCTCAAATACCCATGCCCAAACCCAAGGAATCAAAGATAAACTAAAACGGTTAAGATTGTGACACTCGAAACCGAAATAAAGGATGTTGAGTCTCACTACTACCTAGGAAAGGCAAGTCAAGGCTAGGTTAAATAAAATCTATAACTTTGGATTAAAACAAAAGCAAAGGTCGTAAAACAGAGAAAATCACTGCTAGATCTTGAAGAACTACGGCCGTGGTTCTCAAGAGCATACCGTGGATTAGGCTGTTGACGAGGTTTCTCACACTCTTATGGTCCAATCTGTTTACGATTGATCTATCATCATCTAAGCCGCAACTATCAACCCTTCACCTTAGAATTGCTAAAGGGTTTTAGCCAATAACCATAATCATTGAATCAAATATCAAATTAAGAAGAGAGAAAGATAAAAACCCTCGAAAACTCAATAAACAATCAAAGTCAATCTAAAATCCGAACAACAAAGTATTGTGTTTAATGAATTCAGAATATGGAACAGGAATCCTCACAGCAATCTTAAGGAACAACGAAGAACAGAGTGTACATCCGTCTTCAAAGGCAAACCCTAAGAAAATCTCGAAGTACATAATCTTCAATATTGCGTCTTTCTCAAGCCACGATCCGAAATCTCCAATCCTTCGTATCAACCCTAAGCGCGGAATTGTAAGTGAAGCTAAAATGAAGCCTAAGCAACCGTCCTCGAAACTCCCTTCTCAAGCCTTCTTATAGGGCGAAATAGGGTTACGAGAAAAGCCCAATAACCGTCGCTGACGTGGCAACTAAGACACGTCACTTCGTCTTGGAAATTATGGCCTAGTACAAGATTCCACGGCCGTGGTTTAGGGCGTGGAAGTCTCTGATGTTCTCCAAAATAACTCTCCACGAACTCACTGCATAACCACGGTCGTGGAACTCTCTAACCTTCGTGAAAGCCTTTGTTTCATAAACTTTTTCAATTATGCTCCTTCCTTAGCTTCTCCAAAGCATCTCCTTCACATTTAGTATGATCAAATACTCTTATCCCTCCACATTAAGCTCCAATTCAAGCCTTTATTCACCTATAAACATAACAAAGCTTGTGTAGATCTCTATATCGATAAAATAGGTGAATGTTCTCATAAATGCTTCAAACTCATTTCCATGTACACATCAAAGAGGAAAAACAATCAAAACAAGTGCCTAAAATATAGTCATATTTCATGATATCGGTAGGTTCTTCCGAATGTCTGGCACGTGCAGGACGTTGTTGAGAGTCAGCTCTTTCTGAGATATCATTCTCAGTACGATTTTTCCATGGCCTTTGACCTTTGATGTGGGAATTCCCCATAAACAGTTGCTTGTCCTGTTTATTCTTTTGATAAGTGGTAAACATCCCCTTGTCAGAACAGATGTGGCGGGTAGCACTAGTGTCATACCACCACTCCATCGGGTTGCTCCGGACCATGTTCACTTCAGACATAACAACAACCATTTCAACCACTGTTAGATTGCCTTCAGCTACTTGGGCTTGAACTTTTCCCTTCCCTTTGCGTGGGTCGCCCTTGCTCTGACATTCGTCGGACTTGTGACCTATTTTGCCACAAGTTTGACACTTTCCGGTGAACTTTTTCTTTGCCGGTTACTTATTGGGGACCTTGGGTTGAAACTTCCGTTTTTTGTCCTTTGGTTCGGTCAGGTGAGTTGTCTTTGACTTTTCCCCTTTAGCGTCTTGATTCAATCTGTAGCTTTACCATGAAGTCTTCCATAGTCATTTCCTTTGTCTTGCGAATGAGGTAACTTTTGAAACTCTTCTAAGACGGGGATAGTTTGTAACACCTCAATTTTTGGTTAAAGGAGACGTCACTAGGTTTGATTCACAGAATGGAATCATCAGTAATAGTCTGACAACAACAGCATCAATTGGACCTTCCAACAAGGACACGACAATTATAGAAAAACATCCAACCTGATTATCATGTAAAAGAGCGAAGAAAATGCTAGTGCATGCAGATAACCTAGACATAAAATATCACAATATCCTCAAAGAAGGGTTAACAAAAGAAAGAAGTATTCTAGATAAAGCAAGACAAAAGTCTGCTCAAACAAAAACCACTCAGATCTTAAGGCACTTGTAAATCCACCTGAACACCATCTAGCTGCAAAGTAACCTCGGTAGCATATCTGACACCATGAGAAGAACCTAACAACAAAATCGGGATGAAACCCGTTAGCTAACGTTCCCAAAACTAGGGTCAAGCCCTAAGAACAGACTAAGCATAGGTAGATAATGTAGAGAGAACAAAAGTAAATAGATTTGTAAAAATGCATAAAGGTAAGCATGCTCATGAATTAAACACACGACTACATTTCTACAAAGCACACCTCAAAGATGAAGTGTATAACCTGCAAACACCCTTAAAGGCAATGCTCAAGAAATTATTCTGAATAAAACAATACTCAACCGGAATGATAATGCTAGAAGTGTATTATGATGCAATGTATATTATGACCATGATATGCTTATGAATGTAATGTCATGATGCATCTTCTCTCAACTCTCGGTAACATGGTAACACAGTAATACTCTCTCATATCACATGTGCCCCTCCGGCGTACAATGTTTACGGTAATTTGTAATTCCGTCTCTCATTTTGGTTCATCCTTCTTTCCCCGGCTCGGTCCCTACTAGGGCACCGTCCAAAACATGAATTCACACTTTCCTAAGAATACGTATATATAACTATATGAAAGGGGTTCCTACCACGTCGTATGGGCCTGCATGGGACATCGCTCCCTCATCAAGGTCACC
The DNA here is from genome assembly GCA_033239125.1 of Fagopyrum homotropicum. Taxonomy (NCBI): domain Eukaryota; kingdom Viridiplantae; phylum Streptophyta; class Magnoliopsida; order Caryophyllales; family Polygonaceae; genus Fagopyrum; species Fagopyrum homotropicum. The sequence continues at coordinate 94,250,036 of BSWB01000007.1, read as the reverse complement.
AACCCATGCCCTGTACCGGTAGTCACCAATTGTAAAATGATTGATATCAAAAATACGTATAACCAAAACATATTGGTATATAGAAATAATAAAATGCATTGTTTTTAAAACGAAGTGAAAATCTTGCTCTCACTACATGTTACACCTATAATACAGAATCTGAACAGAACGGCAACTAAGTAAGTCCGGAGACTTACCTCGTAAATCACAAAGCACCCTCCAAACGATTCCTCTATAACTGTCTCAAATCAACCTCGAGCCTAAACACATATTGATATATGTATGTTAACATTTAGTCTACAAAGGTCCACTATTCCACATTAAACATGCCGCAACATATGACACACTAGACCTATATACATAATCATCTCAACATTTTCAAAAAAAATGCACAAATTGCCCAAATAATGTGCCATCTTCTACAACCACGTTTCAAAATTCACAATTATACCAAACTTAGATTACCAACACTTAAATTCAACAATTGCCAATAATCCCATAAGAAATCATATATATAATTATCCAACATTATACAAAGAACACCAAATTAAACCAAATTTCACCAAAATCCCTAATTCTACATCTATCAACCTAAAAGAGAATAATCAAATTCATCAATCACGTACAACAACAAAGCACATACAATTATAACCAAAATTAAACAAAGAATACTCAAATTAAAACAAAAACCCCAAATCACAAAAATTAGGGTTTAACCCATCTAATAATCTCACCCAATATCTATTTCGGATCTGCACAATAGCGATACAACGGCTCAGGAAAGAAATCGACGTCGGTATCGACTGTGGTGGTGGCAAAAGGAAGATCCGGCGGCGGCTACCACCACGACAAGCTGCCGGTGAGAACCACTGCAACATTGTCTAGTGGCGAGGCCTTGACGGCACGCTTCTTCTCTAGCGCCGGAATCGATGGTTGCACGCTCTTGGTGGCTAGACGAGCCCAGTTCGGTGGCGGTTGGTCGCCGGAATCGATGGTTGCACGCTCACGGACTCACATAACTAGGGCTCAATTTCCCTTTACCTCCAAAGCGCCGAACGCCTTGAGTAGGGGAGACTCTCAACAAAACATGGGCTCCCACCTCAAGCTCTAATGGTCTCCTTTGCCTATCAACATAGTATTTCTGACGACTCTGGGCAGTCAGTATCCGTTCCCGTATCAAAGTAACTCCAGCAATGCCCTTTGTATCTTGTTTGGAGATACACCTATTTTGTATGTTGGGTCTTTCCAACATATATGTGTCTGTCGTTGTTCGCCACTTAGCGTGCGTGCAAATAAGCTTTAATTATAAAACTAGAACCAAGCAAGCGAACCCGCAGTGTACGGATCGATATAGTTGAGCAAGAATTCCAGAGTATCGAACACATGGATTTGGGGGGTTAAATCCAGTTATAGATTATCAAGCAAGTAAATGTATGAAGCTTTTCAAATTATTGGGAAAACAACAATCCTAAAGATCCAGGAATCCAGTTGTGGCAATCGATTCAAGATATACTAAAGATATAAGGACAGAGTTGAGGTATGCAAAGGTATACGAATGTAAGGTAATCGTACGGTGAAGTTCCAAAAACCTTATATGACCCACCTAAAAGACACTCTCTATAAAGGTTGTTGAGGCTTCAGTATAGAAGGAATCTAAAGGCAATAATTAATGTCAAATACCCAAACTTGTAATCCAAGGATCAAGACTAACTTAACCGATTAAGGTTGTGACACTCAAAATCGAGGTAGAGGTTGTTGAGGCTTCACTACCACCTAGAAAAGGCAAGCCAAGACTAAGTTAAAGTAAATCTTTAATTTTGGTTTAAAGTAAAAGCAAGTTCGTAAACTAACACAAAATTACGGGTAGTTCTTGAGTTCCACGGCCGTGGAAGCTCAAGAACAGACCGTGGATTAGGTTCGTCGGCGATTCTCTCTAACTCTCAGGGTCCAATCTGTTTACGATCGATCTATCATCATCTAAGCCACAACTATCAACCCTTCACCTTAGAATTGCTAAAGGGTTTTAGCCAACAATAGTCATATTGATATCAAATTCAAGATTTAAAAGAATGAAAGATGGAAACTTCCGAAAACCTTCAATAAATTCAAGCCAATCTTAAATCCACAAATCAAGAACAATAATGTCAATAGATTCGGAATAACACAAACACTCACAATCTTAGATAAGAACGAAGAACGGGATGTCAATCCGCCTTCTAATAAAACCTGAGGATAAAGATGAAATCTTCTTACGAACAATCTTCCAAATCTTCCACTCTTTCCGTCAATCCGGAAATCTCAATAGCAAAGCGCAGTTCTCCCAACGACGATCTCCGCAAAAGCGTAAAACTAGGGTAAGCCAAAGTGTAAGCGAAGGTGACGGAATCTCTCTTCTTCCGTCCTTTTATAAGGTAAGATAATATATTGGCCCGGCCCATTGCGTAAAAGATCATGGCTTCAAAGTGTTGCGTAAAATATTGCCAAGATCACGGTCGTGGAAGGGTTCCACGCCCGTAATTTAGAGCGTGGAATAAGGTCACGGTTTGTCACAACCCTCCACGGCCGTGTAAGTTGCTGGAATGCACCACACCTCTCTTGCCAAGGTTCCGCGGCCGTGGACTTGAACGTGGAATCTAGTACGGCCGTATTTTAGAGCGTGGTTTAGAGGTAGTTCGTGATTTTCCTTAGCCTCGTGCTATTCTTCAAGTTAGCACTATCCTTAGCTCCTAGAGATGTCCTCAATCCTTGGACATGCTCAATAAAACTCCATTCTCTCTCAATCCGTTCGGAATTAGCTCTAAATCGCTACAATCAACACAAAGCTTATGTAGACCTCTATATCGACAAAATAGATAAACTAACTCACAAATGCTTCAATGCTTTATCAATGACTATCAATATGGATGAAATACACTTAGAAAATGTGCCTAAAATATCACAATATTTCATGCTAACAAATAACCCCATACTTGCCACTTGCTTGTCCCTAAGCAAGGTCTTTCAAAGATTTAAAACTCAAGTTAGGATGAAATATGTGTACCTTCTCAAAGCAAAAATTCTTTTGGATGAATGTGCCTTCTAATCAATAGATCATTCTCAAATATTGCTTCATTTGCTTATAAGACTTTCATATACTTAATCAAAGAGTAAAGAGTAAAGAAAGCTCATGAATCAATCAAACTTCCATGTAAACATCATAACCTTCAAACATTATCAAAATCAATCATAAGAAACTTCAATTTAGATCACCAAGCCATATAACATTCTTTTGATCTTAAGGACTTTCAAACAAGGTCTAGAATGTGGAAAGGGAAGGAAAACTTTAAGGAATGTGGTGCATGAATCCGGGAAAGTGGATAACTACTCTTTTCTTCTTCTCTTGCGGTTTCCGCAGCACTTTCAACTTAGAGCTTCGCTCTCTTCTTTTCATTTTTCGACTTTACTTTTGGAGTTATGGATAGAGGTGCATAAAAACCGAAGCCTAGGAGATTGGCGTTTCTCAATTTTTATGAGATGCCTCAAACCCTTAGCGCACATACCATAATCCGCTAGGAATATCGCTCAATCCGACTTTGGCAAGACACAAACACCCGGCTATGTGAATGGTGCCGAGTTCCTCATCATCATGATTGACTTCCCCAAACCTATAATTTCTTTCTATTCCTTTGAATGCAAAGTATTGCTTTCATGGCCCTCCCACATCAAACATGCCTTTTTCATTCAACTCCTCCAAATTCCCGGATAGGTAAAGGAGGTCAATATTTCAATGAGGGGCTAAATGATCAAAGAAAGAAGAAAGAAAATCGAATTGCCTTAATCATCTCAAAAGGAAGCATAAGAACTTATTATGTGATTTCAACCTTAATTCCTCAACATGATTTAAGTAACATTCATCACATTATGAAATTTGCAAAAGATGAATAATCAATTCATTCAATTTCTTTTCAATTCACTATTCGTTTAAGCATGCGATTGTCATCAAAACTCAATTCACAAGTGGTGATTATCATAGAAATCATCTCTGTCCTTAGAAGCACAAAATTTTCAAAATTTTTCAATTTTTATGGGTTTTTCAAATTCTTTTTCATGCAATGCAATAATGAAACGTGTTACAATAGAATGAAACATGCAATATAGTCTCAATAGAAGCATACAAAGTAGTAAGAGTTATTACAAACTATTAGTCACACCCCACCCCATACTTGGAACAAACATTGTCCCTAATGTTCAAAGAAAAGAAAAAGAAGAAAAGAAAGAGAGAAAAAGAACTCACAAAATGGTGGTGGAGAGGCTAAAACTGTCGATCTCAAAGTCGTCACTACGGTGCCGGTGGAGGTGGAAATGGAGAGAAGCTAGCATCATAGTACCGCCCGAACTGCTGGCGGTAAACGTATCTCATCATGTGGTCAAGGTCATCCACACGTGCATCTCTAGCGTCAGTTCGGATCTCTAAAGCTCCAACCCTGCTGGAAAGGTCGGTAGCCCACTCTGGCAATTGCTCATACCAGCCAGACGGCTGGCTGTACCAAGCCGGTGCATCTGAAGGTGCTGGTGCTGCTGGCGGTGGCGGCTGTGTAGACCATGGTGGTGGAGCTCCGTACCACACAGGAGGAGTCTCCATCCAAGTGGACCTCTCGCTGACACTGGCACGGCGAGAGGATGATCCTGAAGCTCTAGCGGGGCGGGGAGAATGCCTAGGCATGGTGGGAACTGCGTCCGGCTGATCCGGGAATGTGCCAAAGTCCTGCTCAGCTCCTCCTCCTCCCTCATAATCATCTCTACCTCCCATCTCCTCCTCTACAACTGGTGGTCGGGGAACGTAGGGAGGGGCTACCAATCTGTTCGCATGCATGGCAACGAACGTTGCCTTCTAGTTATGGCGTCCAGCCATAATGGAATACTCAGGGAGCCACTCAATGCCTCTCCCGGTCCTACTCTCCCATGGCATAGCAGCGTAAGGTGGGCCTCTATGGGTGAGGAAGATGAGGCCTCTAGTCATAAGGGCCTGAAGTCCTAGGGGTCTAGCAGCAATACGTGTACACGCCGAGAAATCAACCCTTAACTGTCTAGCAAGGTGGGTGACCATCCCACCATATCCAATGTTGCCAGCCCTCTTATTCTTTAGCTTGCTCATGGTAGCAGCTAAGAGGGTGGCGCAGTCAGTTGGCCTGCCATACAACATGCTGTAGAGCAGGAATAACTCATCCGTCTTGATCTTCTGAGGTGTCTCCGTCCTAGAGAAGAGACACTCAGAAAGCACTCTATGAGCTATCTTCAAGGCTAGATGGTAGATCAATCTAGCCTTGGGATCAGCAGGCTGCCAGCGGTCCTCGCTGGCATAGATCATAGCGATCTCTTCCCAAAAATCCTTGGCGTACACGCCACTGGGGAAACGACCATTGAAGGTCTCATGGAACCCAAAGAAGGCTCCGAACTCTCTAATCGAAAAATCATAGTTTCTTTCCATCAGCCGGAAAGAAACTGTCCTGTCAACGTGGCTATGCTGGAAGGAAACGACAAACTCTCTAGTGATCTCCTCATAAGCATCTTCCCAAATAGCGGAGAAGATGACTAAGCCGGCTCTATCCAAGAGCCAAGTGAGGTCTCCTATCACATGCAAAGGTGCTATCTCCTCAAGCAGCAAGTATCGCGGTCCTATGACCGTCCTCTCCTCTATCCTCTCTAAGGCGTCTAAATGATCCTCATGAATGGTAGGGATCCTAGGTGGAGGTGGTGATGGTGATGAAGGAGATGATGGAGGTGAAGGGGATGAAGGTGGTGGTGCTCTAGAGGAGGAAGAGGGGTTGCCCTTCCTTTTTTTACTCTTATCTTTGTCCTTATTCTTGTCCTTATTCCTACCGGACACTCTCCTTACAAAATTCATTTTCTGTCCAAAACCACGGTCTGTTCTTGGTATTCCACGGCCGTGGAACGTACAATGACCGTGGTTCTTCTCGAAATTTCTCAAAACTCAGCAATCAATCACAAAATTTCACAGCAGCAGTCCTAGACTAATTCTCTTCCAATTCCAATCAGTTATTCCTAAAAATTCTAGCAAATACAAGTCCGAATCGACAAAGATAGAGAAGAGCGAAAAAACCTAGGTTTTCGGATTTTTAAATCCGAATTCTGCTTTCCTCGGTGATTTGCCGCTCGAATTGTTGCTTGGATCTTGTTGGTGATCGGATTTTCTTCTGTTTTGGCCAAAGAATCGTTAAAAATGATTAACGAATGAAGATTTGAGGTGAGGGGAAGAAAATCGGCGTTTTTGGGCATAAAATTGGGTTTGTGAGATGTGTTTTGTGAAGGAAAGTGGTTTATATAGTGGCCGTAAAAATTTTTGAAAATCACGGTCTGTCGGGGGGTTCCACGGCCGTGGAAATGTACGGAACCGTGGTTTTGGTGATTTTCCGAAGGCTTTTGTAAATTACGGTCTCAAAGGGTTCAACGACCATGGTTTAGGCCGTGGAACTCTCTGTAATGCTCCAAAGTCCAAGTTTCGTCACTTTTCTTCAAATTTACTCTTCTCCTTTCTTTTCCCACTATTCCTACATCCAAAAACACGAACATACCGGAAGGTATCAAAGGCAAAACAAAGCAAAAACGTCTAAACTAAGCTAATCTATGAATCAAAAGCAAAAACGTAAATGCAATACCTTGGGTTGCCTCCCAAGAAGCGCTTTGTTTAAGGTCCGTAGCTAGACCAAATTCGCACTTATTCGAGTGCGTTGGGCGCGAACTCTTCATCTTGGAGTTCCGGTGTATACTTCTTGAGTCGTTGACCGTTCACCTTAATGCTTCCACCCGCTTCACCCCATACTTCAACTGCACCATGGGGGAAAATACGTTTGATTAGAAAAGGTCCGGTCCAACGAGATTTAAGCTTACCTGGAAAGAGACGAAGCCTTGAATTGAAGAGGAGAACTTGATATCCTTCTTTGAAGTCCTTTGAAATGATATGCTTATTATGCCAATGCTTAGCTCTTTCTTTGTAAATCTTGGCGTTTTCATAGGCGTTCAAGCGGAGTTCTTCAAGCTCATTTAGGTCCAAGAGACGCTTCTCTCCCGCTTCCTTCATGCTGAAATTTAGCCACTTGATTGCCCAAAACGCTTTATGCTCTAACTCTACCGGTAAGTGACAAGACTTCCCATACACAAGGTTGTATGGTGTGGCTCCGATGGGAGTCTTATACGCAGTCCGGTATGCCCACAATGCGTCATCTAGCTTCAAAGGCCAATCCTTCCTAGTCCTTGAAACCGTCTTCTCCAGGATTCCTTTGATCTCCCGGTTTGAGATCTCAACTTGTCCACTAGTTTGTGGATGATAAGGGGTGGCGATCTTGTGAGTTACCCCATACTTAGCTAGAAGAGCTTCAAAACGCCGGGCAATGAAGTGAGAGCCTCCATCACTAATGATGGTCCGTGGTGTACCAAATCGTGGGAAGATGGTCTTGCTAAAGAACTTGACCACTACCATGGCATCATTGGTGGGAGAGGCAATCGCTTCAACCCATCTTGAAATGTAGTCAACCGCTAAGAGTATGTATTGGTTACCACAAGATGATGGGAATGATCCCATGAAGTCTACTCCCCAAACGTCAAAGATCTCCACCTCTTGGATGTTGTTGAGAGGCATCTCATTCCTCCTAGAGATATTTCCTGTTCTTTGACAAGCATCGCAGCAAGAAACAAAGGTTTGTACATCTTTAAATAGAGTAGGCCAAAAGAATCCAGATTGCAATACCTTAGCGCTAGTCTTGTTCGAACTAGCGTGTCCTCCACAAGGTAGTGAATGACAATGGCGGATGACACTTTGCATCTCATCTTCCGGCACACATCGCCGAATAATGCCATCTGGACCTCTCTTAAAGAGGAGAGGTTCATTCCAAAAGTATTCCCGAACATCCTTAAAGAACTTTTGTCTTTGTGCGTAGGATAATCCGGGCGGTATCTCCTGACAAACCAAATAGTTAACAAAATCAGCAAACCATGGTTCGTTACCTTTGGAGATTACATCGATGCACTCCTCTATAATGTGTAAATGTTCGTCCGGGAAGGAGTCATCTATAGGTAGGTGGTCGTCCTCTAGATGTGTTAGGCGACTCAAATGATCCGCAACAGAATTTTCCGAACCCTTCTTGTCGCGGATCTCTAGATCGAACTCTTGTAGGAGAAGAATCCATCTAATTAGCCTTGGCTTCGCATCCTTCTTTGCAAGGAGATACCGGATCGCAGCATGATCCGTGTATACAATCACCTTTGCACCTACAAGATAAGAGCGAAATTTGTCAATTGCATAAACAATGGCTAAAAACTCTTTTTCCGTAGTGGCGTAGTTGAGCTGCGCTTCATCTAGCGTCTTGCTAGCGTAGTAGATAGCGTGGGTTCGCCCTTCCTTTCTTTGTCCAAGAATAGCTCCTATAGCTACGTCACTTGCATCGCACATAACCTCAAAGGGAAGATTCCAATCCGGAGGTTGGATAATTGGGGCTGAAATTAGAGCTTCCCGAATCATGTTAAACGCATCCAAGCATTCCTGCGAAAACTCAAAAACGGCATCCTTCATCAGTAGATTAGTTAGCGGCTTTGATATTTTAGAGAAATCATTTATGAAGCGCCTATAAAATCCAGCATGTCCTAGGAAACTTCTTATCCCTTTCACCGAAGTTGGGGGAGGAAGCTTCTCTATAGTCTCTATTTTAGCTTTATCCACCTCAATCCCTCTACTAGAGATTAAGTGTCCTAATACAATGCCTTCCTTCACCATGAATTGACACTTCTCCCAATTAAAAACTAGGTTAGTGTCTTCACACCTTTGTAACACAAGAGCAAGGTTAGAAAGACAATTGTCAAAAGAGGAACCATAAATGGAGAAGTCATCCATAAAAACCTCCATGATTTCCTCTATATATTCGGAGAAGATGGCCATCATACACCTTTGAAAGGTGGCTGGGGCATTGCAAATCCCGAACGGCATCCTCCTATAGGCAAACGTACCCCACGGGCACGTAAATGTGGTCTTCTCTTGATCATCCGGGTGTATCGGAATCTGAAAGAAACCACTATAACCGTCAAGATAGCAAAAATGCGAATGTTGTGCTAACCTTTCAAGCATTTGGTCGATGAAGGGTAGTGGGAAGTGATCTTTCCTCATCGCGTTGTTTAGCTTGCGGTAGTCTATGCACATCCGCCATCCTGTCACGGTTCGGGTAGGAATGAGTTCGTTATTCTTGTTGGTGATGACCGTCATTCCTCCCTTCTTCGGAACCACTTGAACCGAACTCACCCACTTGCTATCGGAGATAGGGTAAATGATACCTGCATCAAGCAATTTAAGAATTTCCTTCTTGACAACCTCCTTCATGGTCGGATTCAACCGCCTTTGAGGTTGTCTTGAAGTCCTAAAGTCCTCTTCCATTAATATCTTGTGCATGCATAGGGAAGGTTTTATTCCTACTAAGTCCTCTATAGTATATCCTGAAGCTTTTCTATGTTTCCTAAGGACAACCATGAGCTTATTATGTTCATCTATGCTTAGATCGGAACTAACAATAACCGGAAAGGTAGAGTTAGGTCCAAGAAATGTGTACCTTAGATGAGCAGGAAGTGGCTTTAGTTCCATGACTTTTGGAGTTTCCAATGGTTCTTGAGGAGTCTCCGATGCCTCCTTAGAAGTGTCTAAGGGTGTAGAAGGTGTGGGAGAAGAATCAAAAGAAGTTGAGGAAGAGACACAATTACCTTCGGATTCACCCAGAATTACGGCCTCTCTGCATCCTCCACGGCCGTGGTTTTGGGCGTGGAAAGGAATTACGGTGGCTCTGTCTCCTCCACGGCCGTGTAACCCTCTGGAGTGAGCCACGCTTTGGTTGGTGAAATCCACGGCCGTGGAATATAGTGTATGGCCGTGGATTCGTACGTTCTCTGCCTCGTCGTGGAGTTTCTCAAACTCCTCTTCACACACTTCTTCTTGTGCTTCTAAGGCTTCAATTGCCTCATTGCACTCCTCTTCTTCTCCTACATTCATTAGACTCATAGTAATAACCTTTTGCAAAGGATCCTTGAAGAGAATAGCACTTACCTCCTCTCTAGACAACCCTTCTTCATCTTGGATATTGAATATATCCTCATCAAAGATTGGTTCCTTCACTAGAGTGGAAATAACGAACTCTACCTTCTCTTCTCCTATGTCAAAGGCGAGTCTAGCATTCTTGCAATCGACTATGCAGCCGGATGTTGCAAGAAACGGTCTTCTGAGAATGATCGGGACCGGACTATCTGCAGGAATGTCAAGCACAACAAAATCTATAGGAACATAGAATTTACCTAGCTTGACCGGGACGTCTTCCACAATACCGACGGGACGAGTTATGGATCGATCCGCCATGTACAACGTCATCTTCACCGGTTTAGGGTCACCTAAACCGATCTTCTTACATAATGCAAGTGGAATGATGCTCACACTTGCTCCCAAGTCACATAATGCATCATATGTGACATCTCCCACTCCTATGGGAATACAAAATGACCCCGGATCCTTTAGCTTTGGGGGCATCTTCTCTTTCATGGTCTTGATGAGATCCGAAGAATCCGAACTCATCTTAACCTCACCGAAATCCTCTAGCTTTCTCTTGTTAGAGAGGATCTCCTTTAAGAACTTGCCATAAGCCGGCATACCTACAATAGCATCAATGAAAGGTATGTTAATATTCAATTTGCTCATGAGTTCTATGAACTTACTGAATTGCTTGTCTAGACGCGCTCTTGCTCTAGATTGCAGGAACGGTAGGGGAGGTTTGTAAGCTAGAGGAGGAACGTAGACATCTTCCTTCTCCTTCCCCTTTTCTTTCTCTTTCTCAACGGGGACTTCTACAAACTTGGGTTGCGGGTCGGTAGTTGTGACTCCGCTCCTAGTTGTGATTGCCATCACCCTTCCCTTTGGGTTGTCCTCCGTTTTTCCTGGAAGTTTCCCTTGATTCCTAGGAACTTCCTCCGCATGGCTGAACATTTGGTTTTCTAAAACCTTTTGGGCTTTATCAACCTTAGTAATGTGATCATCAACCTTGATGATGCGAGTCTCCAACCCTTGAAGCTTCCCCAAAATCGTTTCCAACATGGGATCGGGCTTCTCATTCCTCGAAGTGCTTCCACCATTAGATGTTTTCCCCTGGCTTTTCAAAGGAGTGGAAGAAGAGGAAGGTGGAGTTAGTGAATTCGAATTGGAAGGATAAGAATTACCGGAGTTTTGTTGATTGGAGCGCCAATTGTTGTTGTTTGAACCCCTATTGTTGTTCTGGTTGTTGTTGTTGTTGTTCCAATTATTCCGGTTGTTGTTCCGGTTATTGTTGTTGTTGCGGTTTGTATTCTCACTACCGTTGTGGTTATTGTTGTTGCCTAAATAACCCACATCTTTTCCTTATCGCTTTGGAAAGTTGGTCTTGATAGCTTCTTTCAACTCTTTAATCTCGTTGTTGAGAGAAAAGATTTGAGATTGAGCTTCATGTGTGAGCTTTGCTTCTTGCTCCACACGATTCCCCTCCACTTTCCGGTGAGAATATTTCTCTATGACTCGCGCTTGCTTCTCAATGAAGTCCCAAGCGTCATCTTCCCTCATGTCCATGAATGTACCACATGAGAGGGATTGGAGCTTGAATTGTGTCTCTACATCCAGCCCCTTATAGTATATCTCCAATAGTGTAAGCTTGGATATGCCATGATGAGGGCAATCCAATAGCAAATCCTGAAATCTTTCCCAAGATTGAAACAAACTTTCGTTAGATCTCATGGAAAATGCGTTAATCTTACCTCTTAGCTCCGCCGTTTTGGATGGCGGAAAGAACTTAGTGAGGAACTCCGCGGAAAGATCCTCCCATGTCTCAAGCTTTCCACTTGGAAGAGCTTGATACCAAGACAATGCTTTCCCCTTCAAGGAGAAGAAGAAAGGCTTGAGTTTGTAGCTGTTGGTACTTGCGTTCTTAGGCTTCATTGTCTCCATCATAATCTCAAAGTTTTGTAGATGTTGGTGTGGAGATTCAGCACTTGTTCCACGAAATTGGTTTTAGCGAACAATGGTAATAACTTGAGGGTTGAAGCTAAACCCTTGTACATCATCAGCATCAAAGTTCACACCTAAACGGCGTGGTTGCTGCGTTGGATCCATCCTTTGGCCAAGAGTTCTTGGCTCCTCATCCACGCGTTCGATCCTTGTATTCCTAGGTGGAACACGGCGATTTGCAGCTGGCCATCGATGGAATGGATTCACATTGATCGTGGGATCAATTTCCTCTAGTGGTGTCATGGAGGAGTCGCTATCCTCATTACATGAGTTAGCTCTAACCGATCTTCCCGGTCTCCTCCTTTTCTTTTTCTCCTTGAGGTTGTTTATTTCCAACCTCATTTGGAACATCATGTCCATTAGATCATCAACCTTCATTTGGTGACGATCCGTTTCTTCTCTACGAGTCTTCTCACTCCATTGGAGTTGAGCTTCCTTCTCCGCTAACTCCGATTGGAGATCACGTTCTCTCTCTTCAGCCATTTTCTTTTCCTTACGCTTTCTCCTTAAAGTCCTCTCAAGCTCTTGATCAAGAGGTAAGAGATCTTCGTTATTCCTAGACCTGCGCATGCACTTGAAAAGATATCAAATAACAAGAAAGAAGCTCCCAAGCTTGACAACCGATAACCGAATTCGGCCTAGACCAAATCCCCGACAACGGCGCCAAAAACTTGTTCGCCACTTAGCGTGCGTGCAAACAAGCTTTAATTATAATAATAGAATCAAGCAAGCGAACCCGCAGTGTACGGATCGATATAGTTGAGCAAGAATTCCAGAGTATCGAACACAGGGATTTGGGGGGTTAAATCCAGTTATAGATTATCAAGCAAGTAAATGTATGAAGCTTTTCAAATTATTGGGAAAACAACAATCCTAAAGATCCAGGAATCCAGCTGCGGCAATCGATTCAAGATATACTAAAGATATAAGGACAGAGTTGAGGTATGCAAAGGTATACGAATGTAAGGTAATCGTACGGTGAAGTTCCAAAAACCTTATATGACCCACCTAAAAGACACTCTCTATAAAGGTTGTTGAGACTTCAGTATAGAAGGAATCTAAAGGCAAGAGTTAATGTCAAATACCCAAACTTGTAATCCAAGGATCAAGACTAACTTAACCGATTAAGGTTGTGACACTCAGAATCGAGGTAGAGGTTGTTGAGACTTCACTACCACCTAGAAAAGGCAAGTCAAGACTAAGTTAAAGTAAATCTTTAACTTTGGATTAAAGTAAAAGAAAGTTCGTAAACTAACACAAAATTACGGGTAGTTCTTGAGTTCCACGGCCGTGGAAGCTCAAGAACAGACCGTGGATTAGGTTCGTCGGCGATTCTCTCTAACTCTCAGGGTCCAATCTATTTACGATCGATCTATCATCATCTAAGCCACAACTATCTTCCCTTCACCTTAGAATTGCTAAAGGGTTTTAGCCAACAACAGTCATATTGATATCAAATTTAAGATTTAAAAGAATGAAAGATGGAAACTTCCGAAAACCTTCAATAACTGTCAAGCCAATCTTAAATCCACAAATCAAGAACAATAATGTCAATAGATTCGGAATAACACAAAAAATCACAATTTAGATAAGAACGAAGAACGGGATGTCAATCCGCCTTCTAATCAAACCTGAGGATAAAGATGAAATCTCCTTACGAACAATCTTCCAAATCTTCCACTCTTTCTGTCAATCCGGAAATCTCAATAGCAAAGCGCAATTCTCCCAACGACGATCTCTGCAAAAGCGTAAAACTAGGGTAAGCCAAAGTGTAAGCGAAGGTGACGGAATCTCTCTTCTTCCGTCCTTTTATAGGGTAAGATAAAATATTTGCCCGGCCTATTGCGTAAAAGATCATGGCTTCAAAGTGTTGCGTAAAATATTGCCAAGATCACGGTCGTGGAAGGGTTCCACGCCCGTAATTTAGAGCGTGGAATAAGGTCACGGTTTGTCACAACCCTCCACGGCCGTGTAAGTTGCTGGAATGCACCACGCCTCTCTTGCCAAGGTTCCGCGGCCGTGGACTTGAACGTGGAATCTAGTATGGCCGTATTTTAGAGCGTGGTTTAGAGGTAGTTCGTGATTTTCCTTAGCCTCGTGCTATTCTTCAAGTTAGCACCATCCTTATCTCCTAGAGATGTCCTCAATCCTTGGACATGCTCAATAAAACTCCATTCTCTCTCAATCCGTTCGGAATTAGCTCTAAATCGCCTACAATCAACACAAAGCATATGTAGACCTCTATATCGACAAAATAGATAAACTAACTCACAAATGCTTCAATGCTTTATCAATGACTATCAATATGGATGAAATACACTTAGAAAACGTGCCTAAAATATCACAATATTTCATGCTAACAGTCGTCTAAGATTTTCAATCTCCAGAGACATATCACTTAATCGTTTCTCTTGTTTGAGAAGATTTTCTTTCAAGGAACTTATCCTTACCCTATGTTCTTTATCACATATGATTATGTCTTTAAGGAATTGTGTAAGATCAGATTTGCGTTGAGACAAAATAGTACTTACCACGTTATCATTATAGTGATTTGGATCTTCTTCATGATCGGCCATAAGACAAAGGTTTGCTTGTTTTTTTTTGTCTTCTGATTTATTTGTTGAATCTGAATCACTCCAAAAAGCTACCATAGCTTTCTTCTTTTGATCATTCTTCCTAAATTTGTTCCTCTTCTTTTGTGGACAATCCTTTACGAGATGATCTGTTTCACCACATTCAAAACAAGTCAAAACTTTAGTTTTCTTATTGGAGTTAGAATACTTACCTCGAGGTCTTGATATTCATGGGTATTCTTTATTGTTTGTAAACTAATTCTTCATTTGAAGAATCTTTGCGAGACCCCTAGAGATCAAGGTAAACGGATCTTCCTCATCTTCATTATCACTATCTTCCTCTTCTAATGATATCTCATCCTTCTTAGATCTTAGTGTCAGGTTCTTTGTGTTGGATGGGAGCTCTCCATCTTCTTCACCAAGAACCATCTCGTGTGTGATGAGTTTTTCAAGTAGGTCGTCAAGAGGGAGAGTTGTGAGATTTTGAGCTTCTTCGTTTGTAGTCATTTTTGGTCCCCACTTAGCTTTAAGTAAGCTCCTTAGAACCTTTCTTACTTTCTTCATTTGTGAAAACTTTCCTAAGTGAGTCCAGGTTGTTCACGATCTCAGTAAATCTTGGGAACATTTCTTTGACTGGTTCATTTGGATTCAACTTAAATAACTCATATTGTCTGAGAAAGATGCTTATATTTGTCTCCTTGACTTGACTTGTTCCTTCATATGTGACAACAAGTTTATCCCATATTTCTTTTGCACTCTAGCATGATGAGACACAGTTGAATTCATTTGCATCTAATCCACAGTAGAGCAGGTCCATGGCTTTGTAGTTCTTTGAAACACTATCCCAGTCGGCTTGTGTGAAGTCAGCTTCCTTCTTTTCGACTTGGACTTCTTCAACTGTGGTAGTTGGGATTTTAGGGCCATTTTGAATAATGCTTCATAGTTCCATATCCTGATCAATAATGAACATGCGCATTAGTGCTCTCCAATGGGCAAAGTTGTTGCCACAGAAGAGTGGTGGTCGAGATGAGGATCTTCCTTGAACAAATCCTCCATCACCTACGGAGTTCATGATTAGTCTCACTGATAGTAAAATCAATACACGTGAGTCTAGCTTTGATATCAATTGAAGAACCGTTAGGTGAATACAAAGGATATAAATACTTTTGAAGGGGGTTGAATAGAGTATAAGAACTTTTTGCAAAAACCTATCTCAAGGATTTGAAAGTGATTTCAAGGGCCTTGACTTTGTAAACCTGCAAAACAAAGTTAGTCACAATAAAGTAGGATATAGTGCGGAATTGAAAAGATCGACACTAGGATATGTTTACGAAGTTCGACTCTAAACAACCTACTCTCCGTCCCAGGGTATAACTGTAGGATCTAACTATCTATTATCAGCTTCAAAGAGTCATAGATACAATCTAGAAGAAATCTCCTTCTCTCATTGTAGCCAATGCTATGATCTAGCTCCAACTCTCAACCTTGCTATAATAGCCTATTTACATCACAGAGTAACACACACTCAAGTATAACAATCTTTAGATATGCCAATGGAGCTTTCGAGTTTTATCTCTCTCTAGGGGATAAAGCTTTTGTATAAAGAGAGGAAGAAAAAATTCTTTGATCGAATGAAGATGCTTTGAATCGCTTGAAGACTTTAGATATTTCCCTGTAAGCTTGTTGTTCTTCTTCTTCAATCGACATCTTCATTTATAGTCTTCGATGGAGAAATCTTCTAGTCGTTGGGAAGATGACCGTTATTGATGTTTCTTCTTCTCCATAGAAAACGATGTATGTTGAGTGTTCGCTCGAAAGTGTGCGTGCAAATAAGCTTTAAATTTATAAAACTGAAATCAAAGCAAAGTGAACCCGTAGTGTAAGGATCGGCGTAGTAAAGCAAGAATTACAGAGTATCGAACTCAGGGATTTGGGGGGAACAAATTCAGTTTATAAAGATCGTCAGGCAAGTATAAAACTTTTGTAAAGATGATAAGGAAAACAACGATTCTAAAGATTCAGGTATCCAATTGTGCAATTGATTCAAGATATTCTAAGGATATAAGGACAGAGACGGGATTGCAAAGGTATATCTAAGGTAGGAAATTGTACGATGAAGTTCCAAAACCCATATGTCTCACCTAAAGGCTCTCTCTCTTTAAAGGTTGTTGAGGCTGCAGTATAGAAAGGATCAAAGGATAAGAATTACTCTCAAATACCCATACCCAAACCCAAGGGAATCAAAGATAAGCCAAAACGGTTAAGGTTGTGACACTCAAAACCGAAGTAGAGGATGTTGAGTCTCACTACTACCTAGAAAAGGTAAGCCAAGGCTAGGTTAAAGCAAATCTTAAACTTTGGATCAAAGCAAAAGCAAAGGATATACGATAGAGGAAACCACGGTTAGATCTTGAAGAACCACGGTCGTGGAACTCAAGAACAAGCCATGGAAAGCCTCGACGACGAGGCTTCTCTCAACTCTCAGGGTCCAATCTGTTTTGGTTCAATCTATCATCATCTATGCCACAACTATCAAGCCTTCATCTTAGAATCACTTAAGGGTTTTAGCCAAAATTCATAATCAAATCAATAATCAAATATGAAAGGGAGAAAAGGTAAAACCTTGAAATCTCATTAATAAACTCAAAACAAAAGTCAATCAAACACAATAATCGCAAACTGCGTTCAATGGATGTATAATAAGGTAAGAATCTCTCACAAATCTAAAGGAATAAAGAAGAACGGGATGTCAATCCGCCTTCAAAATGAAACACTAAGATCTTTTTCCAAGTACGCAATCTTCAAGTGCGTACTTCTTTAAATCTTCCCTTCACGCAATAATATCTCCTCGAAATCTGCCTCTGGTCTACCTCGGGGTTGCCTAGTCTGCCTTTCAATGTTGAAGGCTATGGAACATTTATAGGGATCAGTCTAGGGTTTAAAGGTAAACCCTAAATATTTGGGCTGAAAAGAAGTCGAGCCCACTGGTATCAGAAAATACTCTGGGCCGCGTCAGACGGTATCAGAAAATACTTTGGGCCGCGTCAGACGGTATCAGAACATACTTTGTCGCGTCCTAACATCATTTTATGCTCCTTCTTGTCCCGCTTCAAGGCTTGATCCATAAATATGTCATTTCGCTCCATAATTCGTCAAATTACCTACAAATGCAATAAAACTCTGTGTAGACCTCTATTCTCGCAAAGTAGGTGAATATATCCATAAATGCCATGAATGTATGTCTATGCATGCAAAATAAAGGGAAAATATACATAAATACATGCCTAAATATGGGTCATAATTCATGTCATCATTGAGAGGAGATAGCCGTTGTAGATCTTCTATCTTCTCTCTTCTTCTTCTTCTTCTTCTTCTTCTTCTTCTTCTTCTTCTCTTTGACGCTCGTTGAATTTCTTTATCACCGTAATCTTCTCTTTGGAAATCAGCCGTTGAAGATATTCTCTTAAGATCTGAGATCTTCTTGTTGTAGATCCATTGGAGATCTTGTGCCGAGATCTTCTTGTTATCTTCAGTTGTTAAGATCTTTATGAGATCTTGTTGTTGGAGATCTTGTGCTGAGATCTTCTTGTTATATTCAATTGTTAAGATCTTTATGAGATCTTGTTGTTGAAGATCTTGTTTGTTAAAGATCTTGTTTTTTGAAGATCTTATTTGTTGAAGATCTTGTTTGTTGAAGATCTTGGATCTTCTCCTTAGGATATGTCGTTGAAGATCTTCTCTTAAAATTCGAGATCTTCTTGTTGTAGATCTTCTCAAATCTTCTAACTCCGAGATTTTCTTGTTATATAAGATCTTGCGCCGTTGACGATCTTCTTATTGGGCAAAGATCTTGCATCGTTGATAACCATTCTTTGTTTGACCGAGATCCTTGTGTGGAAATCTTATGAGATCTTCTTGTTGTTGACCGCTATTTTTCCTTCAAATGATCTTATTGGCAACCCATATCTTTTCATTGAATCTCGAAAGATGTTCTTGTTATCCTTGGTAGAGATTCTTGATGTGGTTTGTTGAGATTTGAATCTTGTTGTTTGAAAAGCCGTTGCACGTTCAAATATCTTCAGCCAAACTCTCCCTTGTATCGTTTTTCAAAGCTTTAGCGTCTAGCCCTTGAAACCCATTTCAAGGCTTCAGTTCCGTCCCTTGAAACCTAATTAAAAACTTCTTGCCTCTTGTAATCCATTTCAAGGCTTCAGTTCCATCCCTTGAAACCTGATTCAAAACTGCTTGTCTCTTGTAATCTATTTTAAGCCCCCTTGAAATACTTTCCAAAGCCTGCACAAATTTAACAAACATAAACAAAACAATCTAGAAAGATGATCGATATTTGTTAGTTCATAAAACCGCTAAATAAATGTTTAAGTCTTCCATCATCAATATAGACAACTCATAATCAAAGGTGGAGTTATCAACAAGGAAGTGTTGTTCAAAACAGTAGATCTAGTTTGGTTGCACTTAAGGAAAGAGCGATTTTCGGAGAAGCGGAAGTCTAAGTTGTCTCCAAGAGGAGATGGACCATTTCATGTAAAGCGAAAAGTAGGTGGCAATGCTTATGTCTTGGAGATTCTAGCTAAGTATGGAGTAAGTAAGACCTTCAATGTAGGAGACTTGAGTTCTTTTTTAGTCTAAAGATGAACATGTTGGTGATTCGAGGACAAACCATTCTCAAGAAGGGGAGTATGATGAGGGAACATCTCCAATACCACCTCAAGGACCAACTACTAGATCAAGGGTTAAGGCATTGAAGGACAGCACAACCACCTCCAAGTCCCGCTATGGAAGAAGCCATCACTAGAACAAAAGCAAAGGTCATCCATGAGGAAGTTGCTAGCTTGTTAGCAACACGTACACTCAAAGAGACCCTACTCACACTTAGGCCTCCTTTAGTGACATTGTTGACTATCATGGAAGGACCAAGCAAGGGCCAAGAACATCAAACAAGCATAGAAGGTGACTACTGTAACACCCCAAATCCGCGGGACTCGGGGCGTTACTGGGCTAGAAACTCACAATGGATCCTGACCCTAGCCTAACAACAAGTTCACTGGATCTTAGAACAAGACACAAATAAATTAAAACCAAATACATAAAACTGTATAAATATATACATCAAAAGGTTAGAAAATCACATCCGAGTACAAAACATCAACATCATATCCATACAAGGATAAAACACCCCAAAACCCTTGCATATCCTAGTGTACAGAAGCCCTCGGCTGATCACCCTGTCTGGCTCACTCTACAGTCTTCCTCACCTGCAGATCATCTACAACACGATATAAACCCTTAGCTAACAGAAATGAATAAGAATGAAGTAATAGCACATACACACACCAACACATCACAATATGCAATGTCACACACACAACCGTTTATTATCTTTGATTACATTATTCCATTACTAATTCAACTTCTTTTGTGGCACGAGGAGCCTAAAGAACCTCACCTCTTCCCCCTTTAACTCAAGTTTTGCGTGAGGAGCTATGTCCTCCCTAAACTACTGGCTTCCGAGCACCTTCTCCACTCTCGATGAGCTTTGACAGGTGGTCACCGCCCGGTTTAATGCACTTGGGCGAATTAAGGTAATGAAGTAGTCATCCTATTCCGGTTTAAATTATAAATGCAACAATCATATGCACACACAACCATCACAAACATTCAAATCCACAACTGCTCGCTAAGTAAGTCTTATGGACTTACTTGAAATACTCGTAAACCTAAACCACGTCACAATTTCCCCTCGAGGAAACGATCAATGCCTGCATAAGCAAGACATACACAATATCAAACACTGCAAAGGCACCTCATAACCATAACCAACTATAACTCGCATCTAAACCTCAAATCCTCAACATAACTCACAATTCCTCAAATATCAAGGTAGCATCTAATCAACATTCTTCAATCTCAATTCTAATCCTATATTAATTAATTAACCTTTAATTAATTAATTAAATTTCACCAAAATAACGTTTTGCCCGCAAGCAACCCACTTATCATCAGATTTTATCAAACAAACAACCCATAAACACCCGAATAATATAATGACCATAATGGAATTTCTAATTCTTCATTTTGACAAGCCTAATAATTCATAACTTTTTCGTTACTAACCCGATTGACGATTTGAAAGAAGATTCGGAATCACAACGACGCAGGCTACGCATGGACAACATCAAATTCACCGGAATTTGAGCGGCAGAACCGTCTTGGTGACATATATGCTTGATCAGGTCTTCATATGCTCGGAAATCCAAAAACTCGGCACCGATATGAAGAGAATGAAGAGAGGAATCCAGAAACTCAAACGGAATTGAAATCAGATTAGAAACAAAGAGTAGATCTGATTTTTAAGGTTGAAAAAAATCAGAGCTTTTACGAGGAAACGTGAAAGGAAATGAATTAATAAACGATTTTCCGCTATTTATAGTAAAGACGATAATTATCCTTTAGCAAAGTCGATAATTATCCTTTAACCGATCCAAAGACGGGTTGAACCCCCTTCTCCAAACTTCTCGAAATTGGAATGATAAATCTGAAAAATTGTAGGGATAATTATTCCACAACTGCCTCGGAGAATGTGTATTCCTAAGCCGTCTTTCTTAGCCATTAAGAAACGAAATAACGACTCTTTTGGCCGTTTTGCCTTTCCATGTTATTTCATATCAGGACATGTCCGATGTCTTGATCATTTCTCTCAACTGCATTTTTATTAATTGGAGCTCTCAAATGCTTCAAATAACACTGGAGGGTAAAAATAATTACCCGCGGGGAAAAACTGAAAATTTCCCCATAAGTTCAAAATTACGCCAGGAACATAACGGTGGGACTTATACTCATCACTTACAAAATATTCACGAGTTATGGGTCAATTACTATCATTGATTAAGTTAATCAACATTAATTAGAATTCGAAAATCCTAAGTATTACAACTAGAACGAAGAAAGAGCTCCAAAGAAGAAATCTCGGCCCTGAGGACCAAAATCTCGCCCGAGATTTTCGCAAGTATTGACCGAGATTTGGCTCTTGTCGAGAGTTATAAGATCCATCCGTGATGTTATGATTTATAGATATTTTATTATTTTAATACCTTTAAAGCTCTTAAACATTTTTAAAGGCATTTGTTGATCCTATCCTTTAGGATTATCTTTTAGTTGTAGGTTTTATCTTTGGATTGTTCCTCTTGGTGCCCTCAAGGTTTGGATTTTTTCTCTTGGTATTCACTAAGTTTCAAAATTCTTCTTAGTACACTTTTAATTTTATTTGTTTCCTCTTTATACCCATTCTTAATATATTACATTAAAATTTATTATAAATAATTAAAACAAATATAAAAATTAATTTAAAATGACCTCATTACATGTTAATATAATAAATTTATAATAAAAGTATTTTTTTAATTTTTTTAATTAAAAAAATTAAAGTAAATAAAAGATAATTTTATTTGTTTCCTCTTTTTTTATAATATATTTTTATATAACTTATTTTAATCTGAAGAAAATTTTATATAACTTATTTTAATTTGAAAGAGCTTGAAGTTAATTTTATATAACTTATTTTAATTTAAAAGAGCTTGAAGTTAATTTTATATAACTTATTTTAATTTGAAAATAAAAATATTATTTTTATGTGTTATTTTTTATAATATATTTTTCTACACTCTTAAAATTGAATAAAAACAGATAATGTTTTAAAATTTTCGAATTAATATATATTATTTATAATTTAAATTCAAAAACAAAAATAAAATTTACTATATTAGTTATCTAGACTCTTAATAAAATTTCAAAAAGTTGTTTTTAATTTAATTATACATATATTTTTAAATCAAAAGTAAAAGGTAAAATATATTTTAATTCAATAATTATAAATATCTTTATTTCAAAAAATAAACTAAAATATAAAAACTATTTCTATTATAAATTTAATAACTTAAGTTTAATAAGGTCATAATTTATTTGGCATTTATTTTTCTATTTTTTATTTTTTTATAATGAATTTTAATGTAATATATTAAGAATGGGTATAAAGTGGTAACAAATAGAACCACAAAGGTACCAAGAAGAATTTTGAAACTTAGTGGATACCAAGAGGAAAAGTCTAAACGTTGATGGCACCAAGAGGAAAAATCTTTTATATTTTCCCAAGAATTTCACCTATAAATAGCCTTAGAGGGTGAGATTATTAGGTAGATTTGATTTGATTAATATTTCCACAATATTATGTGAACTCACAGCTTCGCTTAAGAAGTTTGTGTTTTATTCATTTCTATTCAATCAAAGAGAGATCCTTGATTGAATCGTTGTGAGTACTTGCTAGATTGTGCTTGTGTGTGTTAATCTTCTTAAAGGTTGGTGCTCCTGGTCAATTCTAGTTCATCCTTGTGCTTGTCTTACTTAGAAGGCTTCTGTAAGGCTAAAGAAGTGGGTTAAGTTAAGCTCTTCGTTAAGGGGTTTTGACACATAATTTTTCAAGGTTCTTTGCGGGAATATCTTGATTCGTATCTTCCTATATTTCCACTTATTTCATTCCATAAATCATCTTCTTATCTTTCCATTATCAATCCATCAAACTCACGCTATTCGTAGACTTTCAATCTAGATTAGGCAATCGCGGCTTCAACCCCGCATTAAGACCAATGCCAAATTTTGCTGGATATATCGGTTTCATAAACTTTCACCCCATAAATGTTTAAATTTGAAATGATGTGGACCAAACAAAAAACTTTCAAAAATATTATTAAATAAACTTGGCGATCCAATTTTATTGGTAATGAAATGTATAACCTCACAAAGAAAACTCAACTGATGAAAATAAAAGAAAAAGAATGGAGCAAAACAATCTTTGGTAACATTTTTAAATAGATAGGTTTCAGGGTTGTATGGATCATGGATACGGGGTGTTCCTTTTAGATGTATGGATAATGAATACGGAGGGCAATATGAAATGAATTTAGTCTTTTCCATTCAGTCTTTTTCATTCAATCGGTTTTTTGGTTATTCAATTGGTAGAGTGATTAACAACACTAGCACAAGTTGCACAATTGAAATTCCATAACTCTATTCAATCTCTATTGAATATTTGGTTGTTGGAAAACACCTTACAACAAAAATTCCGGTTCTAAACGGTTCTATATAGTCCTACTCAGTTCCTGGTTCAGTGATGTCCTAATGCAGCAGCATCTTCAGAACTAGAACTCGGCATATAATCAGCTCCAGAACAAGGAACAACACACCCTATGAGCAAGAGGAGGACATCTAGTGCAAAGGAAAATATGATTATACGAGACTAACAAAAGGAGGAAAGGTCTATGTACCAACCGAACGAAGAGGAAGACGATGCACTATAAAACCTATCTAACAAGGAGGTCCCGTATGTATCTGTACATAAAGATGCAATCACAAGTAGCAAGAAAAAGAAGCACGTACATAAGGAAACCACACTCCTTAGGAATAGAAGACTCTTGTCCGATAACTACCTTGGAGCCAATCAACCATGCAAGAGGAGTCCGGGATCCACGTGCAAGATCACCACAACACTCGAACAAAGACACACATGAACGTACAAAAGGACAATCATGCACAATCAAAGGCAACATATGTGTGCATGCATGGAGAAGAGGCCGGCCCTGCACACATGATATCCATACATGTATGGGTCACAGTTGTGGCTAATATTGGGTCGAGTGTGTTATTTATTTTAGTAAAGACATTTTAGCTATGGGTTAACTTTTTGAGCTTTTAAAATTTATTTTTCAGCCATACTATTTGATTTATTTCTTGCAAATAATTAAGTCTATAAATAAATAAGCTTAAATGTAGACTTGAAATCGAACCTCCTAGAAATACTTGAGGCCCAAGTCTTAGAAGATCCATCATATTATAAGAGAGATCATATTTTATTATTTTCCTAGTGCAAGATCATATCTTATTCTCGATAAGATATTATTCTTCGGGCGGGACTACAAGAATCGCATACTCGAGTTACACCCAATAAATAGGGATCTCGAGCCTCTTGTTTTCTCAACCCGAAATTGAATAAATACATAAATTACTTTTGCAGTATCTGCGAGTTGCAATCCGTTGTTTATAGCCTTCCATGCGGGAAGTTGTGAGCAAAAGAGGTCTTGTTCGCGTTTTAGCTTGGACTTGTTTAAGTGTAATCTACTTGCGGGCATCATAGTAGGGTGCTTTATGCATACCTTCAAGTTTTGTGTTTGGTTGTACGGAAGGATTCTACAAGACAACAGTCGGTTGTGTGTTAGGGTCCATCGCATCCTAGCATGCCTCCGAGTCATTACTTAGGGTTCGACCTTAATCTATTCATCTATCGATCCATCCCACCATTGGATCAACCTCTTTCCATATCCATTTTATTTATATCGAGTCTTTTTAGGTGTTGAAAGATCGGGCCATCCAATATGGTTAATCCCCGTATCAGAGTGGTATCATAACTTTTGTTTAATCGGCATCGCAACTTTAAGTTTTGTATTCAAAAAAAATGATTGGATCCTTAAGAAAGGAACGACAAAAAAGAATCAACCGTGCCAACCTCCGTTAGGGTTAGTATTCTATCATTCTCATTTATTTACTGCTTTCAATTTTGTTCGCTCTCGGATGTGTGTCTGTATGAACGAAAATAAGTCTTAAATTTATACTATAAATAAAACCAAATAAGCGAACCCGCAATGTACAGATCAAACACAGTAAAAAAAAATATTCCAGGGTCGAACACGTTGTGGTAAAACCAAATAGTAAAAGTAAATCTACATAGACAATTTGCAAATATCAAATGACGGAAAAAATAAAAACGCAATGATATGAATATTTGTAATAATTGGGAAAGTGCATATTTTAGAGATCAAGGTATCCAATTGTGGTTTTCGATTCAAGACTTCTAAAGATCTATGTACATAGTTGAGATTGCAAAGGAAAGATGTTTCTAAGGAGGGATAGATCATGGGGGAGGTCTCACTATCCCAAACCAAAGCTCAAATCACCTGGTAAGTCTCAAGGATTTAAGGAAAGGAACTATAATCTCAAACCAACCTCTCAACCTAAGGGAATAAAACCAACCTTTAACAGGTAAGTCTCAGGTTAACTCACAAAGGCAAGAAGAAGGCACACTCAAACCTAATAAAGGATAAACCTTTATTACCTAGAACTCATCATCTTTTGCAACCAAGAAAAGAAATCACCGGGTAAATCTCTTTCCAAGCTTGGATATAAGCTTGAAAGGCACAACAAGGCTAGGATTTGGGCAATCTATAACCTAGACATAAATATATAACATGAATGGCATACAAAAGAAAGGGAAAAACTACCCATTTGAGTGTTCCATATCCACTCCAAATTGTGCCAATTTATCTACAATTGCAATAAAACTTTGTGTAGATCTCTATTCTAACAATATAGGTAAATATAAGCTAAATTGCTATTAATGTATGTCTATGCACACAAAAGAGAGAGAAAATTTACCTATATGAGTGTCTATACTAAGGTCATAATTCATGTCATCATGTTTCGAATTCAATTACTTTTAATTGATTCTTGTAGCACAAAATATTTTAAAAAAAATGTTTTCTTCACCCTCGAAGTTGCACTGAAGAAACCCCGGAGTAATTCGCAATCCATCACTATCGTCGCCATCTCACCTCGTCAATACCCCACGACACCGGAACCATTATAATCCATGCCACCACCACGGTTGGCTACCCTACTACCACCAAAAGCCCACCCCGACGCCATTATCACCCTTCGACGAGGATCCTTCTTCGCTGAAACCCTCCACCGCCGGATTAATTCTCCGACAACCACCATCAGCTTCATAGATGTCGCGCTTCACCCTTGGTGAACCCCAACAACCACCATAATCCCACCAACACACTACAAGCCCCCTCTCGAAGCTTCTTTCGGCTTCCTTCCACCTCACCAAAACCCAAATACCACCAACCCGCCTTTACGCCGCCACCGGTACACCACCATCCTCGGCTATCTTCGCCGACCACCAGCAACCCCCTACGCCACCACCACACGCTGCCAGTAGCCTCCCTTCTTGAACTCCCCTCCCACCTCCACCAAAACCCTAAACCAGAACCTAAAACCCTACACAAAAGCTTTTATCCAAAATTCAAAACCCTACCCGATACCTACCCAAAACCCTCAACCCGGTTTCCCCTCAAAATCTATCCAATAGTAATCGGAAACCCAAACTTGGTTCATTCCGATCCCGGCAAACCGGTCCAGTACACTAGCAACGAACCCGGCCAGGTCAGGTTCATAAACTGAACCAAATCGGTTCGGTTTACTTGCATTCTTCAGTCCGGACTACAAGAAGCCTATACTCAAGTTATACCCTATAAATAGGGATCTCGAGCCTCTTGTTTTCTCAATCTGAAATTGAATAAAACATAGATTAATTTTACGGTATTTTTGAGTTGTAATTCGTTGTTTGTGGCCTTCCGTGTAGGAAGTTGAGAGCAAGAGAGGTCTTGTCTGCGTTTTAGCTTGACCTTGTTTGAGTGTGTTCTGCTTGTGCTTATCATAGAAGGGTGCTTCAACTCGTCACAAGCATACCTCTAGGTGCTCTAGGAACCATCACTCCCTCTTGTGTCTGGTTGTATGGAAAGGTTCTATAGGACGGCCATCGGCTGGGTGTTCAGGTCCACCCATCCTAGCGTGCCTCCGAATCATTACTTAGGGTTCGACCTTCATCTATCAATCTATAAATACATCCCATTATCCCTTAATCCATTGGAAAATTACTAACCTTGTTTTAGGGGAAGAGAAGGAAGTACCGGAAGGAGGAGAGCCGTCGATGTTGTCGGAGGAGGAGAGTCTTCTCTCTCAAAAGGGTCATCGCCACTACTTGTAGAATGGTGTTATTGAAGATTCCTTCCATAGTAATATTAATAATATAGCAATTGATTTCTTGTTACTCCACCTTGGATTTTTTGAGTTGTTACTTTTCCTTTTGCAATCAATCTTGCCAACAACTATACGCCAAAGCTGTGAACAAAGACAAAATCCCAAATCAAATAAGTTTAGGATTTTGTTCTCGAATCAGAACCGGAGTTCTTAAACTGGGATCCACTAAGCTTATATAACATAGCCTCGGTCTTATGAATAAGGTTAGGATTTTGTTCAATTTTGGATCTGCCAACACCTCGATCTCTTCAATTTGCTCCTCCTCCTCCTCCTCTTGTTGCGGTGGCGGGGGGAATGATTGTAAGAGCCTAGTTGCTGAGTTGTTGAGAGAGTGAGCAGAGGGCCAGAGTTTAGCCTAGACCGCCCCTGCGTGTGCCTGGAACCGCCCCTGCGGTTTGTCTGGGCCGCCCTTGTGGCTCAGAGGGTCCGCCCCTGCGGCTCTGTGTGCTGCAGCCCTCTTCTTTGACCCTTTGACCCGTGCTTTACCCTTTTACCTCTATATATATCTTCATCTCTTACCTTTGATGAGGGTTTACATTCTCAGACTCTCTCTCTCTCTCTCTCCTTACATACACTTTCTTCTCCTCTTCTCCCTTGGATCACTTTGGTTGATCTTTGTTGAGTTTTGTGAGTTTTGGTGAGAGATCTTGCATAGCCTTACTTGGCTTTGATGTTGCTGATGTTGTTGTGCCTTGTGGAGCCATCTTGAGGTAGTTTGGTGTGGTGTTGATCTTTTGGAGAGCTCAGCTTGGTGAGTTCCATGGCTTCTCCTCTTCCTTTCTTCTTTTCTTCATCCTTTCCTTTCTTTCCTTAGTTTAGTATAGTTTCCTTAGGGTTGGATCATGTTCACCATGTTTTGGCTTGTGTTGATGTATACATATATATGTGATATATGGATGTTGCTGCTAGAGTGAAGAAGAGTGGAGAATTGAAGGAAGAAGTAAAGAAAGGAGCTGAAGTGGTGTCTTCTACATACCAGCCGCCCCAGCACCTTGTAACAACCCGAATCTGCGGGACTCAGGATGCTACGGGTTGGGCCCTCACAATGGGCCCCAACCCTTAGCCTCACAACAATTTCACCGGATCTTTCAACATGGCACAAATAAAGGCAAAACCGAAATTCCTTTTAATGCAAATGATAAGAAACCCAAAGGAAAACAACAAAAGACTTCAGCCGATAAACAAGACCAAAGACCAAACGCCATACACGCGGCATACAAAACACAATAACTGAAGAACAAAACACAACCCGACTGCAACGAAAACCCCTCCTAAAATGTACGGAACCCCGGATGCCCACTCTTCCGGATCTCTCGACCGCATTCCTAACCTGCAAGGCAATCTATAACATTCGGTATAAAACCATTAGCTCATATTCGAAGCATTAGAATTAATGGGAAAGGCACATACACAAGTAAATCATCATAAACATACAACATACTAGAAAGCACACCAATCCGGTTTATTATCTTTATTATTATTAAGTCATATCCCGTTCTAACTCAACTTCTTTTGTGACACGAGAATCTCCCGAAACTCGCCTCGGTCCCCATTTCCGGCATGGAACGGTACGGATGCCTCCGTCCGTCTAACCAGCACGGCTAGTCGCCAAGAACCTCCTAGCTCTACGCAAGAGCTAGGCAGTGATGTCACCGCCCGCTATCATACACTTGGGCCAAATAATATAAAGGTCGGTAATCCTAATTCCGGTTTAGTTGTTATAAACAATAAACAATAATCACACACCACCAAACACACATCAATGCTAATACAAGGAATACAAGCTAAGTAAGTCCGGAGACTTACCTCGTCCCAAACGCTAACTCACTCAACACTCTCGCTTCCCTCGGGAAGAAGTCTACACCTACTCACAAAAAGATATCTATATCAACAACTCGCTCAACTCAAGAAGTCTAAGACTTCTATACAAATGATCTACGCGAGATCATTTGACTCTCATTATAGGACCACAACCTAGAACCTCTCATGCTCACATCCCACTCAACACCAGCTAGAAGTCCTTAGACTTCTAGACCCTATGATCTCGCAGGATCATAACTCATAACACATACTAGGATAAACATGCACAGTCCCAACAAACTCAACGGTAGCAACACCGTGCTAGGATAAGTCAATCATAAGCTCTAAAATCCACAAGATCATACAATCCCAACCTCGAGCCTCATAACGCTCACAAGATCAACTAAACACTCAAACTCTTATAATCCTCACAAGATAATAACACCTCAAGCTTTATAACGATCATAAATCCTCAAAACTCACCTAAGTTTCATGGCCACTACTTGGCATTCTCACTAGGTTATGCTAGATCCAACTTAGCATGATACTACTACTAAACATAAAAAGGTCGAGGAAAAGAATACTCACACGACGTTAAAAGACGGAAGCCGGTCTACAGATGTCGAGTTTGGAATCGTTGGCCTTTATCGGGGCGCGTCCGTTCCTAACACCAAAGCTAAACAAATTTAGCTTATACGCTAAATTTGAACGGAGTATATAACTTATATAAACATCTAAGGTAAAACTCGTTTTCAAAAGCAAGGTTAAAACCGCTTAAATATTTTCCAGGACAAATATGTAATTTTGGAAACTTGGGTCATTATCGATAATTAAACTTTGGGCCATTTTGAAAATATCCAATAGAGGGCATAATACTAAAATCCCGAAAACCTTGGTCAATATTGCAAATACAAAAGAGTGGGTCACATTTGTAATTATACCAGAAGTGAGGAGCCCGATTTTAAAACCCTAAAAGCTTCATCCTTATTCGATTCATACGCTGCTTTGAAAAGAAAAGGGAAGCAGGCGGCGGCGCTTCAGAGGCGAGAGGGCAGCAATGGAGGGCGGTAGGGGCTCTTCCGGCGTCAGGCGAAGGCTGCTTGGCTCCTGGTCTCCGGCAAGGCTCGAGCGGGACTCTTCCGGCTCCAGGCGAAGGCTAGCTTGCTGCTGTGTGAAGGCGTTTCAATTGGTGGTGACAGAAACTCTGAGGGGCGATGGAGACAATCAGGGCGGCGACTCTTCCCTTGACTATTGGTGGAGGCGCAGCAGAGGAGGCTTCCATGATAGAGGTGCGAGAGAGAACGACGGCTGGCTTCGACCGCCAGATGTCCTCCGATCGAGCTTCCAGGCAGCAGCGGCGAAGCAACAGTGAGGAGAAGGGCGAACGAGGGGAGATGTTGACGAGAGAAGAAGGGCGAGGATGGTTCCATTGCTCCCGGCGACTGTTGCACTGGTGAGGAGGGAGCCCCAAATTGAGGCTGCTGTCGACCTAGGTTGCTAGGGAGCTCGAGTGAGAGGCAAAGGTGAGGGAGATGGAGGCCGACGGGTGGGTGTCACTGCTGGTGTTGATTCGATGCTAGGAGGAGGGGAGTTGAAGATCTGAGTGCTGGCTGCGTGAAGAGAGGGAGTAGAGGACAGAGGGTCGAGTATCACTGGCAAGGAACAGAGAGCAGGGCTGAGGCGAGGTGAAGAGAGTCTCAGGCTGGAGAAGTGAGATGGAGAGAGGGAGATAGGGCTGTGAGGTTGCCGAGAAGCAGAGCTCGGGTAGGGAGGTCGAGAGGTCTAGCAGTAGCCATAAGCTAGACTGAGTTGGGGCTGGGTACACGGAAGGCCTACTCAAGAGGCATGGACAGGAACGTCATCTTGGTGTAGAGGACAAAGAAAGAACAAAAAGAGTCGGGAATTAAAATAATCCCGACCAAAACAAACTGAACGGGATTCTCGGATCAAAAACTTTTTCGAACTTTTTCCGCAAAATAATATACTAAAAATATAAACAAAAATATATACTCGTATAACTATTGTTTTACGCTATATAAATTACTTCCATAAAATTTTCTTGATAATAATATAATGATATAACTACGGAATATATATATATATATATATATATGTGTGTATATATATATATATATATATATATATATATATATATATATCAAAGCTCGTAAAATTCAAATTACGACGTAAAATACTCGAAAAAATATATTTAGGCTATTAAAATATCAATAAATATACGGAAAGATACTTATCGAGAACACGCCTAAAATTTGAGCATTACATTAGATCCCCCTAAAAACAAGTTTCGTCCCGAAACTTGCTATGCGTCGAACTTGTCAATCCCTAAGGCAGAGGTATAAACTCACAACTAGGAAGGCTTAAACCTTCTAATCTATGTACACAAACTGCTCAAACTACCATTACAAGATATTACAGGTCATAAAACACATTCACACAGAAGGCACAAACTATACATAACTCAACCAAGGGAAGAACTAGGTCTAACCTATCGATTCTATAGAAGCTACTAACTCGGCATAAAACTCAACCAAAGATACTACACTCCGTCTTCCTTTTAGCCTCTTCGGTTCTTCGTCTGCGACTAAATCACCATAACTGACCACACGTCTCGAATCATGCATGTACCCTCTTGACTGATACATATGAAACACCAGGTGAACATTCTCCACTCTTGGCAGCAACGCCAACTTACAAGACACTTCTCCAACTCGCGCTAAGATCTTAAAAGGGTCCGATATATCGGAAACTAAACTTCTTTCTCGGGTCTTTCTCAAAGCGGCATTTCCATTATGTTTCTTCTTTGCGTGTGTCTAACCAAGAAGATCGAACCTCCAATTTATACTGTTGGCTTTGGTTCTAATCAAACCAAACTTTGATGTTACGTTTCCTCAATTCTTGTTGCAAGTTCCAAGTAACGAAGGAAGTACTTTACATCACACTGCTACCACTAACGAGACACGTATGGTACTACCTTTACCTTGTTCCTGAATACTCAATCAAGAGTTGTCTTGGAGAATCACATGTCCTCTTCAAACCCATCATACCTCGAGGAAATTTCAAACATTTCACCAATGAATCTACTCTTAACCCTCGACAACTCCATTGTCAAATTTCATCCCACTCAACCTCTTTGTCTTCCGAAACATCTTATCCGGTAATGACCGACACATCGAAGAAAACTTGTAACTTCTTCCACGTCCTTCGGGGTTGGCATCCCGAGATAACTTTTCATACAACTTCTCTCTTCTTCGAGAGTAGACCGAAATATCTTATCCGGGGCATTAGTAAGCCCATATGGAGTCACTACAACTCATAGTGACCATGATTTGTTCGGGATGCCGTATTTGCGATATCCCAGTCTCGGATTCTCAATTGGTGACAATCTGACCTTAAATCATTTTTTTTAGAAGAGACTACCGACCCTTACAACTGGTCGAGTAGATCATCTATCCATGGTGAGGGATACTTGTTCTTCATTGTTATCTTGTTCAACTCACGGTAATCGATGTACAACGGAGATAACCGTCTCACTTTTCGCGAACTGGGGTTCTCCATAACAACTTCAAATTAAGAGTTTAAGATATATTCCAATATAAATTTCAAATCAAGAGTTCAAGATAATATTCTGAGTTCTCCATAGCATTTCACTAATTCTAATGAACTCTTATAAATAAGTTCTTGCAATTACTCATTCAATTATATCCACAACTCACGTCTCTTAGTAAGGTCATTTATTGATATCATTTGTATGGTGCTTTGAAAATTGGGGTTAGGCCAAGATCAACCTTAGTGGAAAAATTAACATTCCGATCCATTGAAATCCTTTCTATCTCGGGTTCTATCTTTTCTCTACCCATCTCATATCGTAATGACCGATACAACCTGGTCCTAACGCTTGACAAGTGGTCCACCCCGATCTTCTTGGGGCGACGTCCATCAACACGCATAATGTTCCATCCGTGGCTACCATGTCGATCGTCTTTCTTTTACAAATCATTCATTTCTTAAACTTGTGGAACTTGCTCTAGTCTTCCAATTCTTGAAGCCTTGGTTAAGCAATAGTTTCAGCTTAATCCCTCTTTTCACTTTTAATAGAAAGGCGTTATAATAGCATCTCTTGATCTCGCGCATGTTTTCAATCACAAAGGCCTTAACTACAAGACTCGTTCAGGCCTTATAACAAACCGATACAATCTCCTTCGCTTCCTCGGACATCCCAACCTATGGGAGGAGCTCTACGTATTCTTCGTAAGCTTTTACCATAGACGTCCTTTCTTCAAGTAGGTGCAGAACATTACACTTCATTTTCTTATGTAACGTCTAACCGACCATAGAGGCTCTAACCTCAATCTTTCATGTACTTCTTGTACGTTTCTTGTCGACATCAAACTTCAAAACTTCGATCTTCTCTTATTCTTGTTGGTCACCTTATGTATCTCTCGGTATTCCATGAACAACTTCACAATTTTACTGGTATGCCCCGTGGAAAGTGCTAGAAGAAACTCCCCATCCAAAACCACTAAAATATCAAACTCATACATCTCCAAGTACTAACATCATAACTCTAAGCTTACAGCGTTGCCCAAATCTAGGTCCTCTCTTTTACGCCATAGCCACCATGTCTCTTCCGTGTGAGTCTAGAAACTTGACTTATCTTTTGCATGCGGTAACATATCATCTATTTCATACCCTACATCCTCTATATACTCCCGTTTACGTACCACCTCCATGACACCTTACCTTCTTCTTGATTCACTACTTCCCCTTTTCCGTGGTCAAAGTTTTAAACCTCTAATTCGTGTTATTCTCCCATATGACAATTGCATGACCTACAAAGGTCGCATAAGGTCAACCAAATCCCTCTGTATGCCCATAATCTTGTTCACTCATCCCCTCTTCACTCACCAATAGACAACCCGCACACGTGTGTTCTTGGCTGTCCCCAATTAACTTATAGCTGACCTTCTCCCATGTCAATGACTTACCATTCTTCTTACCTTCCATGTTACCATTCTCCTGAAAGCTACCCTCCTCGAGGTACTCTACCTTAAACTCCTCTAGTTCCTTCTTCATTCCATGCTTCCTCTTCTTTATAAGGTAACTATATCTTATTTGCCTTGTTGTTTCACATAACTCCCTTTATAGGTTCAACCATTCTTCCTTGATGTCTTTCAGGTGCCCTTCCCTAATATTATAGCCCTAGCTAGAATCCACTCGCGTTCCTCTTGGTTGATATCTTAAGTCTCTCGATCAAAGCTCTTCGTTTCCTGTTTCATCTTCTTAGGGTCATCATTTATACACACTTCCTCCTTCTTGGTGTTTCTTAGCCTTATCATCATAACCGAAATCGGTCAACTCCACGTGAATCTCCACCATGCTCTTCTTCTCATAACTCTACTAAAGTTGACACTTCACTTATTGGTACCTCGTAAGTTTAACTTACGGTGTCTTAAGACTTTTATGATTGGTTCATCCACGTCTCTCATCTCGACTCCTATACCTAGGAGCGCCTAGGGAGAACTTTTACATCTTAATGGAGTACTACTTCTACCCTTACTAGAATGTATCCCCCTCCTCCTCGATTCGCATCTTTAGTTGTCCACGCGTCTTCTTGAAGAACCATAAGTTCGTTATCTCTATTGGTCTCGTTGTCGTTCAATCATGACTTCTTTATAACCACTTGTACACCTTAACGTTGCTCTCTTTACTTGCATTGCTTCCATCTCGAATTCTCTTAAGTTGACTCAAAGTTCCCTTCTATTTGTTCGTCCTTGCCGCTAATGTCCTCTTTATCCTTCAAATGGTTTCTTTGACGTCCCCAAAAGGAGTCCGATGAATCGCCAGGGTGTTCGCCACAAAATGATGCTCAACTCGGTACTTGAGCATACTCATCATCGTATATATACTATCCTAATCCCAAAAGGCGTTTGTCCAAGGGCAATGATAGATTTCTATCATCTTAACTATAAGGTCCACTACTATTAATATAATACTAGCATACCATATGTGTATGTATATATAACTATATATATAAGTCCTATGTTCACATTACTACTAATATATCAATTCCGGAAATCCAATACAACAATACAAGGTCCAAACAGGTACTATAGTCTACATATATTCACTATACATATAAATCAAGTCCAACATGCAACTATAATCAATATATACATATCTACATATCTACATATATACATACATACACATATATATATATATATATATATATATATATATATATATATATATATATATAAATCCAATAAACTAAGCTGCCGAGATCCGTGAAAGGAGTGGTGGTCCGTACATTCTACCCCGACTCATGCATGTGATTTTAAAAGGGAAAAATCATTTTAAACTTAGAACCCTTGAGGGTTCTATTTCCCTCTATTCGGCCTTTAGAAGATTGCGAGTGCCATTGTTGTCAACCTAGGGCTCTGATACCACTCTTGTAACACCCCGAATCCGCGGGACTCGGGATGCTACGGGTTGGGACCTCATAATGGGCCCCGACCCTTAGCTTGACAACAATTTCACCGGATCTTTCAACATGGCACAAATAAAGGCAAAACCGAAATTCTTTTTAATGCAAATGATAAGAAACCCAAAGGAAAACAAC
This sequence comes from Fagopyrum homotropicum, assembly GCA_033239125.1. Lineage (NCBI taxonomy): Eukaryota > Viridiplantae > Streptophyta > Magnoliopsida > Caryophyllales > Polygonaceae > Fagopyrum > Fagopyrum homotropicum. The sequence continues at coordinate 94,214,023 of BSWB01000007.1, read as the reverse complement.
AAAAGACTTCAGCCGATAAATAAGACCAAAGACCAAACGCCATACACGCGGCATACAAAACACAATAACTGAAGAACAAAACACAACCCGACTGCAACGAAAACCCCTCCTAAAATGTACGGAACCCCGGCTGGCCACTCTTCCGGATCTCTCGACCGCATTCCTAACCTGCAAGGCAATCTACAACATTCGGTATAAAACCGTTAGCTCATATTCGAAGCATTAGAATTAATAGGAAAGGCACATACACAAGTAAATCATCATAAACACACAACATACTAGAAAGCACACCAATCCGGTTTATTATCTTTATTATTATTAAGTCATATCCCGTTCTAATTCAACTTCTTTTGTGACACGAGAATCTCCCAAAACTCGCCTTGGTCCCCATTTCCAGCATGGAACGGTACGGATGCCTCCGTCCGTCTAACCAGCACGGTTAGTCGCCAAGAACCTCCTAGCTCTACGCAAGAGCTAGGCAGTGATGTCACCGCCCGTTATCATACACTTGGGCCAAATAATATAAAGGTCGGTAATCCTAATTCCGGTTTAGTTGTTATAAACAATAAACAATAATCACACACCACCAAACACACATCAATGCTAATACAAGGAATACGAGCTAAGTAAGTCCGGAGACTTACCTCGTCCCAAACGCTAACTCACGCAACACTCTCGCTTCCCTCGGGAAGAAGTCTACACCTGATTACAAAAAGATATCTATATCAACAACTCGCTCAACTCAAGAAGTCTAAGACTTCTATACAAATGATCTACGCGACATCATTTGACTCTCATTCAAGGACCGCATCCTAGAACCTCTCATGCTCACATCCCACTCAACACCAGCTAGAAGTCCTTAGACTTCTAGACCCTATGATCTCGCAGGATCATAACTCATAACACATACTAGGATAAACATGCCTAGTCCCAACAAACTCAACGGTAGCAACACCGTGCTAGGATAAGTCAATCATAAGCTCTAAAATCCACAAGATCATACAATCCCAACCTTGAGCCTCATAACGCTCACAAGATCAACCAAACACTCAAAATCTTACAATCCTCACAAGATAATAACACCTCAAGCTTTATAACGATCATAAATCCTCAAAACTCACCTAAGTTTCATGGCCACTACTTGACATTCTCACTAGGTTATGCTAGATTCAACTTAGCATGATACTACTACTAAAAATAAAAAGGTCGAGGAAAAGAATACTCACACGACGTTAAAAGACGGAAGCCGGTCTACAGATGTCGAGTTTGGAATCGTTGGCCTTTATCGGGGTGCTTCCGTTCCTAACACCAAAGCTAAACAAATTTAGCTTATACGCTAAATTTGAACGGAGTATATAACTTATTAAAACATCTAAGGTAAAACTCGTTTTCAAAAGCAAGGTTAAAACCGCTTAAATATTTTCCGGGACAAATATGTAATTTTGGAAACTTGGGTCATTATCCATAATTAAAATTTGGGCTATTTTGAAAATATCCAATAGAGGGCATAATACTAAAATCCCGAAAACCTTGGTCAATATTGCAAATACAAAAGAGTGGGTCACATTTGTAATTATACCTGAAGTGAGGGGCCCGATTTTAAAACCCTAAAAGCTTCATCCTTATTCGATTCATACGCTGCTTTCAAAAGAAAAGGGAAGCAGGCGGCGGCGCTTCAGAGGGGAGAGGGCAGCAATGGAGGGCGGCAGGGGCTCTTCCGGCGTCAGGCGAAGGCTGTTTGGCTCCTGGTCTCCGGCAATGCTCGAGCGGGACTCTTCCGGCTCCAGGCGAAGGCTAGCTTGCTGGTGTGTGGAGGCGTTTCAACTGGTGGTGATAGAAACTCTGAGGGGCGATGGAGACAATAAGGGCGGCGACTCTTCCCTTGGCTATTGGTGGAGGCGCAGCAGAGGAGGCTTTCATGATAGAGGTGCGAGAGAGAACGACGGCTGGCTTCGACCACCAGATCTCTTCCGATCGAGCTTCCAGGCGGCAGCGGCGAAGCAACAGCAAGGAGAAGGGCGAACGAGGGGAGATGTTGACGAGAGAAGAAGGGCGAGGATGGTTCCATTGCTCCCGGCGACTGTTGCACTGGTGAGGAGGGAGCCCCAAATTGAGGCTGTTGTCGACCTAGTTTGCTGGGGAGCTCGAGAGAGAGGCAAAGGTGAGGGAGATGAAGGCCGACGGGTGGGTGTCACTGCTGGTGTTGATTCGATGCTAGGAGGAGGGGAGTTGAAGATCTGAGTGCTGGCTGCGTGAAGAGAGGGAGTAGAGGACAGAGGGTCGAGTATCACTGGCAAGGAACAGAGAGCAGGGCTGAGGTAAGGTGAAGAGAGTCTCAGGCTGGAGAAGTGAGATGGAGAGAGGGAGATAGGGCTGTGGGGTTGCCGAGAAGCAAAGCTCGGGTAGGGAGGTCGAGAGGTCTAGCAGTAGCCATAAGCTAGACTGGGTTGGGGCTGGGTACACACAAGGCCTACTCAAGAGGCATGGACAAGAACGTCATCTTGGTGTAGAGGACAAAGAAAGAACAAAAAGAGTCGGGAATTAAAATAATCCCGACCAAAACAAACGGAACGGGATTCTCGGATCAAAAACTTTTTCGAACTTTTTCCGCAAAATAATATACTAAAAATATATACTCGTAGAAATATTGTTTTACGCTATATAAATTACTTCCATAAAATTTTCTTGATAATAATATAATGATATAACTACGGAATATATATATATATATATATATATATATATATATATATATATATATATATATATATATATATATATATATCAAAGCTCGTAAAATTCAAATTACGACGTAATACTCGGAAAAATATATTTAGGCTATTAAAATATCAATAAATATACGGAAAGATACTTATCGAGAACACGCCTAAAATTTGGGCGTTACACACCTTACTTGAGCCGCCCCTGCGCCACCTCCTAGCCGCTCCTGCGGCCACCTGCACCAGGTTGGTGTTTTCACTTGGTTCTGCAGGTGTGTGTTGCTTCTAGGCTATTCTTAGGGTGTCTTTGTTCCCTCCTTTCCTAGTGTTAGAGTATATGATCATGCTAGATGTGTGAGGTTGAGTTTGGTTGAGGTTATGATCGGTTTATGCCTTGTACGGCTTTTGAGGTTCTTTAGGTTGTGAGTAAGGTTGAGGTTGATCCTTTGGATCCCTTTGGGTCTAGGTGTGACCCTTATGATGTTAGGAGATTGATATACCTGTCTATGCCCTGTTTATAGGCTGTGTTGTCCCTCCAGTGTAGAGGTGATCGTGGTTGAGTTGTGTTCGAGGTTGAGGTAAGTCCGTAGGACTTACTTAGCTGTCATCCTTATTAGTGGTGGGTCGCAAACCTAAACCGCCGGTTTAGGTTTGCGAACCGCCGGTTTAGGTTTCGTCTTTGGCCAAACCAAAACCTAAACCGGCCAATACAAAAGCACCGGTTTAGGTTTAACCTAAACCGGAGGTTTGGAGGTTTGACACTTGAATTTAAAAAAAATAATAATAAAAATATAAAAGTTAATAGTTATTTTAGTTATTAAAAAAAAATATACATTAGTAATTTTTTGTAAGTAAATAAAATTACTAAATAGTAAATTAAAAAAAATTTGTACATTTAAAATTTATATTACATTAGTAAATTTTTGTAGATTGGAATTTGGAACTTTACATTATTAAATTAATAACAAAATTATGCCTTTGTTAATCATTGTACATTTTTAATTTTTAGTAAAGTTTTGTAGATTGGAATTTTACATAACTATCTTTTTATAATTTATACATTGAATTTTTTTTATTAGAATAGAATTTTAATAGAATTACTAAGTATATAAATATAAAAGAGAGTAAGTAAAATAAAAAAGACCAAGTAAAATAATTACAATAAAGCAAACTCATTTATTTATACATCCAAAACTTTTTTTATACATTAGCTTTTGAATAAAATAATTACTAAGTAAATAAAAGTACTAACTACGATAAAAGAAAGCTACTAAAATAAAATTACTAACTAAAATACATGAAAGAGAATACTCATTTTTTTCATACATTCAATTTTTTTTTATTACATTACAATTATATTTTGAATAGAAGTAATTGAAAAAAATGAAAAAAGGAGAGGGCTTGAACCGGTTTCCCGGTTGCCTACGTATCCTCTTGGGGTATAAGAGGAATCAAAGCCTACATAGTTCTCTTACCTTTGCTTACCTTTTTTCGGACTTCCGAGTTTTTTTCGTTACCCCCTTACCTTTGCGTCTCGGACTCGGAAATAGTGGCCGGATCATCGGAGTTGGAATCCGATTTTGAGTCATAAACGGGTGCATTACGATGTTGCCTCTTCTCCGCCCTTATCCAATCTTGAACACATACTTGAGCCTCCAATTTATCGGGCTTCAATTGACTCTTCTTGTAGCTTAGCATGTTTCCTCCTTGACTAAAAGCTTGCTCCACGGCCACTGATAGGTGATGGAATCACTATCAATTAGGATAGTTTTTAGAGTCTTTTTATTGCATTTGTGTCGGTTTATGCTACTAACTCCTTGGTCCAGAAGAAGAAAACTAAAAGAAGCTAAGGGAGGAGTTATAAGCACTTAGGAGTGAAGATCGTTCACGAAGCAAAACTTCTGTTACTTCACCGCCCCCGCGGAGCCTTGTCACCGCCCCTGCGGGTGACACCTTACTCCGGAGCGCTCCCTGCGCCTTCGCCAGTGCCGGCCACGAAGACTGTCACCGCACCTGCGTCAACGCCTGGCGCCCCTGCGGTGACTTGCCCTGAAGAAGCGAAGACCAGCGCCCCTGCGCCTTTACCTGCACCTCAACTTGGGAGATGGAAGATGAAGAGTCTGTGTCACCGCCCCTGCGTTGACATTAGGACGCCCCGGCGGCTTGGCATCAGAAACGGCAGGAAGTTGAAGAGTCAGACATTTGAAGAGCATTAAATATCCGCCCCTGCGAAATTGCCTAGCCCCTGCGGTCATGAAGAAGATCAAACGTTTTTGCCTTTACGGTCCCTGCGGAGCTGAAGGCCGCCCCTGCGGTTCAACGACAGAAGCTTTACTCCGGCTGTTTACACCACATTTATGGCATTAAAGGTGGCTGTTTTGGGTCGGCCATTTACTCCTATGTAGTGTCTTTTGTAGTATAAATAGGCTTTGGTTGATTGCTAGAAGGAGCGATCTTGTTATCCATTATTTTCCACTTAGAAACCAATTTTCTCATCATTTCCATTGTAATGAGTTGCTAACTCCCTTGCTACATTGGGTTGGTTTGAAGTTACGTTGCTACTTTGGTTGTAAGTTTTAATATAAGTTTTCATTCAGTAATGCTTTGTGTTTCCTTGATCTCCATTGTCTAATTGCATGTTTTACTATTACTTGAGATTGATCACCTTAGGTCCTAAAGTGCATGCAAAGAACTAGGATTAATAGGTTCCGGGTTCGGGTGTTTAATCTAGTAGTAAACTTTAAGTAATAACGGGTTGTAATTACTTAAAGAAAAGGAACACAAATATAAAGATAAGCTTAACGGTTTTAATCTTTTCTTTATATCCCTTAGTCTTTGTTTGAAAGCTAACTTGTTATTTGTTCTTGTAGGTTTACGGAACACTAACCTGTTAAGTTGTGTTGATGCCGGTTGGCTCAACACATATATATGATCGAGATGGGAGATTACTTGAAAACTTGTAAAAGGAACTCACCAAAGTAGCAATTGCATGCTTAGAATCAACCTAGTGTAGATCCACCCATTATTGTCTTACGTGTTGCGTTATTCGTTTTCATAAGTTTTTGTGTATCAATTTAACCAAAACCCCCCTTTGTTACATGCTTCTATAATCAATAATTGCATCTAATAAAACACCTTAACTCTCTTGGGCTCGACCTTTACTTAACCACTATACTTGTTTTAGTGCTAAGTCGGGATTTACTTTTGATTGGGTATAGATGACCATAGAAATACCTCCAGTCAAATTTTGTTGTTGTTGCCGTGGAGTTTTAGTGTTTTTATTGTTATTATTGATTATTGGTTTGAACTATTTTTATGGTTCAAACCCGTGCTACTAACTCCGGCTTTGCTTCCTTTGATCCAGAAATTGAGAGGACGCACATTCGGCAACGAAGACAACAACAACTCCAACAAGAAATGGCTGATCGTACTCTTCGTCAACTTACTTAGCCCACTTTGGCTCAAAACCCTCTTGCGTTTACCATACCGGCATTAGGGGAAGGAATCAACTTTGATCTCAAGCCGGGTCTCATCCACTTGCTTCCATCCTTCCATGGGCTAAGTGGTTAAGACCCCATCAAACACCTTGGGAAGTTTCATACCGTGTGTATGAGCATGAAGCCGGCCAACATTACCGAAGAACAAATCAAGATGAGGGCATTCGGCTTCACACTCAAAGATTCAGCGGATGACTGGTATTACTACCTTCCGTCCGGGAGAATCGACACTTGGGAGAACCTTCACAAGGCGTTTTTGGAGAAATATTTCCCAGCCAAGAAGGCCAATAGCTTGAAGAAAGCTATAAGCAACATCAAGCAAGAGGCGAACGAAACTCTCTACGAGTACTTCGAAAGATTCGCCCGCCTCCGATCCAACTGTCCTTTTCACGGATATTCAACTCAAGATCTAGTCTTGTACTTGTACAATGGCTTGCTAGACAATGAAAGGAGAATCGTCGATGCGGCTTGCGGAGGTAATATTCTTAACTCTACTCCTGACCTTGCTTTGAAAAAGATACAGGAACTAGCAGAAGGAACCCGGAACTTTGGAAGGACTCCGTCCAAGAAAGGAGTTCATGCTGTGAATACCGGAAAGAGTGAGATCTCCACTGAGCTCGCGGAGCTGAAGGAAATGGTGAAGAGACTAACACTTATGGGAACCCCACAATAGCTCAAAGCTTGTGGAGTGTGTGTTGACCCATATCATCCAACGGACATGTGCCCACAAGTCCATGATGACGATGTTGAGGTGAACGCAATGGGTTATGGACAACCACAACAACAAAGGCCTAGGAACGATCCTTATGCACAAAATTTCATGCCAAACTGGCGTGACCAACAGAATTTCCGTTGGAAGGATCAACAAAACCAACAACAGTTGCCCCGTCAAGGTAAGTATCAATCAACTGAGGATATGTTGTAGGTTTTAACTAAACACTTTGCTACTCATGTCCAAACAACAGAATCCAGCATCAAGAACCTTGAAAAACAGGTTGGTCAAATGGCGGAAGCCATTACAAGGATTGAAACTAGGTCCTCCGGAGGATTACCTTCACAAACGGTTATAAACCCATAGGTGATGTTGGAGGAGGCTCAATCATAGAGGTGGAGTCCTTACGTCGAGCCAACGACGTAAAACAAAGGCGCTGCTCGGAAGACAACCCGAAGGAATAAAAAGAGGAGCCTCTGTCAAGAAAACCGCCCCTGCGGCCCAGTGTCCCGCCCCTGCGGTGACACTCATGCCCAGTGCCACCCTCGGCGCTGGGCCAGCGCCTTCAACATGCTAGTCACCGGCCCCGCGGTGACTCTCCTACGCCCCTGCAGCGGCCATCCTTGACACACATCCTCGGCGCCGCCCCCGGCGTCAAGGCTGCGTGCCCCTCTTCCTTGTCACCGCCCCCGCGGTGACAAACGCCGCCCCTGCGGTCTTATTAAGGAAAGGAAAAAAATACACTTTCCAAAAATAACCTACAACTACCGCCCCTTTTCCTCCCTCTCCATTCACTCTTCGAACCCTACACCGCCTCACCTCCCACGCCCCTGCGCCCTCCGGAAGCTCTCACACGCCGTCTTGTGCTAACGCTCCCGTGCCACCTCCGGTGACCTAGCCACAACCGCCCCTGCGACACTGACCCTCATCACCACCACACACATCCTACATACTCTCAAACCTCTCACTCTACAACGCCCTTGCCCCTCACACTCTTGCTCCTTACCACCGGCGACACTCACACCAACAAAGAAGTCACCGGAACAGCCCCAGCACCGCCACCTTCGTAGGCTCCCAAAATCGCCCTCTGCTCTTCTCCCGCCCTCACGCTGCAAGATGCCGCCCCTGCGTCAAGCCGCCCCTGTGCAAGCTACAGCCGCCCCTGCGGAAAACACAACAGAGGGTTCGTCTCTTACTCTAATTTCTTAACTTTCTAATTCCTTTTTTTGTTCAACTGCAAGAGATGGAAAACCGGAGGAAATACAAGTTGTCGGAAGCTAAGAAGGAGCGACATAAGATTGTGCAAGGTCGGGATGTGTATGCAACTCGATTTTTGGACGTTCCTACTTTGGAAAATTTGGGCATTGTTCGCCACTTAGCGTGCGTGCAAATAAGCTTTAAAAGAATGAAAGATGAAAACCTTCGAAAACCTTCAATAAACTTCAAATCAATCTCAAATCCACAAACAAGGATAATAATGTATATCAGATTCGGAATAACACAAACAATCACAATCCTTGATAAGAACGAAGAACGGGATGTCAATCCATCTTCAAATCAAACCTAAGGACAAAAGACGTAATCTCCGTACGTCAAATAATACCCTCAATGAGCGTAAGCGAATCTCCAAGCGATGATGCTCTACGCGAGAATGTAAGCGAGATCTAAGCGCGGTCTAAGCGGAGGTACTGAATTCTCCTTCCTTCCGTCTTTTTATAGGGCAAGATAAAATGTCTCTCCACGGCCCATTGTGTAAAAGATCGTGGCTTTAATTAATACGTTAAAAGATTGCCTAAATCACGGTCATAGAGGGTTCCACGCCCGTGGTTTAGAGCGTGGATTCCATCACGGTTCTTCACAACTTCCACGGCCGTACTTTATACCGTGTAACTCTTTGGAATGCTCCACGCTCATGTTGCCAAGTTCCACGACCGTAGTTTAGAGCGTGGACTTCATTACGGCCGTATTTTAGAGCGTGGAAATGTTAGTTGCTCGTAATTCCCTTTGTTTTGTGTCATTCTTCATCCTAGCATCTTCCTTAGCTTCTTTGTGGTGTCCTCAATCCTTGGATGTGCTCAATCCATCTCCATTCTCTCTTAGTTTGTTCGGTTTTAGCTCTTATTCGCCTACAATCAACACAAAGCTTATGTAGACCTCTATATCGACAATATAGACAAACTAGCTCACAATTGCTTCAATGCTTTATCAATGAACACCAATATGGATGAAATACATCTAGAAAACATGCCTAAAATATAACAATATTTCATGCTAACAAAATACCCCATACTTGGCACTTGCTTGTCCCCAAGCAAGGTCTTTCAAAAGCTTTAAAACTCAAGTTAGGATGAAAGATGGATGCACTCTCAAAAACAAAACTTCTTTTAGACGAATGTGCTTCCTACTCAATAGATCATTCTCAAATCTTGCTTCATTCGTTCATAAGACTCTCATATACATAATCAAAGAGTAAAGAGTAAAGAAAACTCATGAATTGATCAAACTTCCATGTAAACATCATAACCTTCAAACATTATCAAAATCAATCATAAGAAACTTCAATTTAGATCACCAAGTTATATATCATCCTATTGATCTTAAGGACTTTCAAACAAGGTCTAGAATGCGGAAAGGGAAGGAAAACTTTAAGGAATATGGTGCATGAATCCGGGAAAGTGGATAACTAACTCTTTTCTTTTTCTCTTGCGGTTTCCGCAACACTTTCAACTTAGAGCTTTACTCTCTTCTTTTCACATAATTTTTCGACTTTACTTTTGGAGTTATGGACAAAGGTGCACAAAAACCGAAGCCTAGGAGATTGGTGTTTCTCAATTTTGTGAGATGCCTCAAACCCTTGATGCACATACCATAATCCGCTAGGAATATTGCTCAATCCGACTTTGGCAAGACACAAACACCCGGCTATGTGAATGGTGCCGAGTTACTCATCTTCATGATTGACTTCCCCAAACCTATAAGTTCTTTCTATTCTTTAAATGCAAAATTTTGCTTTCATGGCCCTCCCACATCAAACATGCCAATTATCAACTCCTCGAAATTCCCGGATAGGTAAAGGAGGTCATTAATTCATTCAGGGCTAAATGATCAAAGAAAGAAGAAAGAAAATCGAATTGCCTTAATCATTTCAACAAGAAGTATAAGAACTTATCATGTGATTTCAACCTTGATTTCTCAACATGATTTAGGTAACATTCTTCACATTATGAAACTTGCCAAAGAGGAGTAATCAACTCATTCAATTTATTTTTAATTCACTATTTGTTTAAGCATGCGATTGTCACATAAACTTAATTCATAAGTAGTGATTATCATAGAAGTCATCTCTATCCTTAGAAGCACAAATTTTCAAAATTTTTCAATTTTTATGGGTTTTTCAAAAGCTTTTTCATGCAATGCAATAATGAAACGTGTAACAATAGAATGAAACATGCACGGTGTTCTCGATCAAAGCATACAAAGTGAGTAAGAGTTATTACAAACGATTAGTCACACCCCACCCCATACTTGGAACAAACATTGTCCCTAATGTTCAAAAAGAAAATAAAGAAAAGAAAGAAAGAAAAAGAACTCACAAGACGGTGGTGGAGCGGCTAGAACGGTGGATCATCAATCATCCTCACTGAGGTGCCGGTGGAGATGGAAACGGGAAGAAACCGGGATCATAGTTCCGCCCAAACTGCTAGCGGTAAACATCTCTCATCACGCGGTCATGATCGTCGGCTCGTGCATTCCTAGCATCTACACGGATCTCCAAGGCTCCGACTCTACTGGAAAGATCGGTGGCCCACTCCGGCAGCTGCTCATACCATCCGGGCGGCTGGCTATACCATGCCGGTGCGTCTGACGGTGCTGGTGCAGGTGGTGGCTGTGCATGCCAAGGCGGTGGAGCTCCCATCCACTCCGGTTGAGTGCTATACCATGTAGGAGGATCTGCCATCCATGTAGGTCTCTCGCTCACACTAGCACGGCGAGAGGAAAAGCCAGAAGCTCTAGCGGGACGGGGAGAGTGTCTAGGAATGTCTGGAACTGTATCCGGCTGATCCGGAAAGGTACCGAAGTCATGCTCTCCTCCCCCTCCCTCATACTCGTCATCTCCTCTCATCTCCTCCTCCTCTACAACTGGTGGTGGTGGAACATAAGGAGGGGCTACTAGTCTATTCGCATGCATGGCAGCGAACGTCTCCTTCCAGTTATGGCGTCCAGCCATAATGGAATACTCAGGAAGCCATGCAATCCCTCTACCTGTCCTACCCTCCCAAGGCATGGTAGCTGTAGGTGGACCTCTATGTCTAGGGAAGAGGATGCCTCTAGTCATGAGGCTCTGAAGTCCTAGAGGTCTAGTTGCAATGCGGGTGCATGCGGAGAAGTCTATCCCTAACTGCCTAGCGATGTGGGTAACCATCCCACCGTACAACATACAGTAGAGAAAAAATAACTCGTCCGTCTTGATCTTATGAGGTGTCTCCGTCCTAGGGAAGAGACACTTAGAAAGCACTCTATGGGCAATCTTCAAGGCTAGGTGATAGATCAACCTAGCCTTGGTATCAGTAGGTTGCCAGCGGTCCTCGCTGGCGTATATCATAGCTATCTCCTCCCAGAAATCCTTGGCGTAGACGCCACTAGGGAATCGACCATTGAAGGTCTCATGAAACCCAAAGAAGGCTTCAAACTCTCTAATAGAAAACTCATAGTTTCTCTCCATCAACCGGAAAGAAACAGTCCTGTCAACGTGGCTATGCTCAAATGAGACCACGAACTCCCTAGTGATCTCCTCATATGCATCTTCTCGAATAACGGAGAAGACGACCAATCCGGCTCTATCTAGTAGCCAAGTGAGATCCCCTACCACATGCAAAGGCTCTAGCTCCTCAAGTAGTAAATACCTAGGTCCTATGACCACTCGCTTATGGATCCTCTCTAAAGCATCGAGGTGATCCTCATGGATAGTAGGGATCCTAGGGGAAGGTGGTGATGGTGGTGATGGGGTGATGGACGCTCAGCGGGAGGTTCTCTACAAGAGGAAGAAGTATTGTCTTTCCTCTTTTTATTTCTATCAGACATTCTCCTTACGAAATCCATTTCTGTGAGAAACCACGGTCTGTTCTTCAGGTTCCACGGCCGTGGAATGCCCAGAGACCGTGGTTCGTTACGCAAATTCTCAAAATTCAGCAGAATCACACCAAAATCAACAGCAAGCAACCCTAGACTAATTTCAGTCCAATTCCAATTAGTTCTCCTAAAAATTCTAGCAAAAACGGAGCCGAATCGACAAAGAGAAAGAAAGAATGAAAAACCTAGGTTTTCGGATTTTGAAATCCGAATTCTGTCTTCTCCGGTGATTTGCCGCTCGAATCGTTGCTTGGATCTTGTAGGTGATGGGAATTGCTTCAACTTTGGTCAAAGAATCGTTAAAAACGATTAACGAACAAGAATTTGGGAGAGGGGGAAGGCAATCGGCGAAATAGGGCATGAAATTGGGATTTTTTTTGTGTGTTTTGTGAAGAAACGTGGTTTTTATAGTGGCCGTAAAAATTTTTGAAAATTACGATCTATCGGGGGTTTCCACGGCCGTGGAAATGTACGGAACCGTGGTTTTGGTGATTTTTTCTCAGGCTTTTGAAAATTACGGTCACTGTAGCTGTCACGGCCGTGGTTTTGGCCGTGAAACTCTCTGTAATGTGTCAAAGTCCAAGTTTCGTCAATTTTCTTCAAACTTTTCCTTCACCCTTTCTTTTCCACTGTTCCTATATCCAAAAACACGAACATACCGGAAGGTATCGAAGGCAAAACAAAACAAAAACGTCTAAACTACTCTAAGCTATGAATCAAAAAACAAAAATGTAAATGCAATACCTTGGGTTGCCTCCCAAGAAGCGCTTTGTTTAAGGTCCGTAGCTAGACCATATTCGCACCTATTCGAGTGCGGTGGGCGCGAACTCTTCAGCTTGGAGTTCCGGTGTATACTTCTTGAGTCGTTGACCGTTCACCTTAAAGCTTCCGCCCTTTTCACCCCATACTTCAACTGCGCCATGGGGAAAAACACGTTTGATTAGAAAAGGTCCAGTCCAACGAGATTTAAGTTTACGTGGAAAGAGACGAAGCCTTGAATTGAAGAGGAGAACTTGATCTCCTTCTTTGAGATCCTTTGAGATGATATGCTTATTATGCCAACGCTTCGCTCTTTCTTTATAGATCTTGGTGTTTTCGTAGGCATTCAAGCGGAGTTCTTCAAGCTTGCTGAGGTCCAAGAGACGTTTCTCTCCCGCTTCCTTTATGCTAAAGTTCAACCACTTTATTGCCCAATACGCCTTGTGCTCCAACTCTACCGGTAAGTGACAAGATTTCCCATACACAAGGTTGTATGGTGTTGTTCCGATGGGAGTCTTGTATGCAGTCCGGTACGCCCATAATGCATCATCTAGTTTCAAAGACCAATCCTTCCTTGTCCTTGAAACCGTCTTCTCTAAGATTCCCTTAATCTCCCGGTTAGAGATCTCCACTTGTCCACTAGTTTGTGGATGATAAGGGGTGGCAATCTTGTGAGTCACCCCATACTTAGCTAAAAGAGCTTCGAAGCGTCGGGCAATGAAGTGAGAACCTCCATCACTAATGATAGTCCGTGGTGTCCCAAATCGTGGGAAGATGGTCTTGTTAAAAAACTTAACCACTACCATGGCATCATTGGTGGGAGAGGCAATTGCTTCAACCCATCTCGAAACATAATCCACCGCTAAAAGTATGTATTGGTTTCCACAAGATGATGGGAAAGGTCCCATGAAGTCTACTCCCCAAACGTCAAAGATATCTACCTCTTGGATGTTGTTGAGAGGCATCTCATTCCTCCTAGATATATTCCTTGTTCTTTGACAAGCATCGCAACAGGAAACGAAGGTTTGCACATCTTTAAATAGAGTAGGCCAAAAGAATCCAGATTGCAATACCTTAGCGCTAGTCTTGTTCGAACTAGCGTGTCCTCCACAAGGTAGTGAATGACAATGACGGATGACACTTTGCATCTCATCTTCCGGCACACATCGCCGAATAATGTCGTCCGGACCTCTCTTAAAGAGGAGAGGTTCATTCCAAAAGTATTCCCGAACATCCTTAAAGAACTTCTTTATTTGTGCGTAGGATAATCCGGGTGGTAATTCCTGGCAAACCAAATAGTTAACAAAATCAGCAAACCATGGTTCGTTACCTTTGGTGATCACGTCGATGCACTCCTCTATGATATGTAAATGCTCGTCCGGAAAGGAGTCATCTATAGGTAGATGGTCGTCCTCTAGATGTGTTAGACGATTCAAATGATCCGCAACAGAATTTTCCGAACCCTTCTTGTCGCGGATCTCTAGATCGAATTCTTGTAGGAGAAGAATCCATCTAATTAGCCTTGGCTTCGTATCCTTCTTTGCAAGTAGATACCGAATCGCAGCATGATCCGTGTATACAATCACCTTTGCACCTACAAGATAAGAGCAAAATTTGTCAATTGCATATACAATTGCTAAGAATTCTTTTTCTGTAGTGGCGTAGTTGAGCTGCGCTTCATCTAGCGTCTTGCTAGCGTAATAGATAGCATGGGTTCGCCCTTCCTTTCTTTGCCCAAGCACAACCCCTATGGCTACGTCACTTGCGTCACACATAACCTCAAACGGAAGATTCCAATCCGGAGGTTGAATAACCGGGCTGAGATTAGAGCTTCCCGAATCATATTAAACGCATCTAAGCATTCCCGCGAGAAATCAAAAACTGCATCCTTCATCAATAGATTAGTAAGCGGTTTTGATATTTTAGAGAAATCCTTTATGAAACGTCTATAAAATCCAGCATGTCCTAGAAAACTTCTTATCCCTTTCACCAAAGTTGGGGGAGGAAGCTTTTCTATAGTCTCTATCTTAGCCTTATCCACTTCAATCCCTCTACTAGAGATCAAGTGTCCTAATACAATGCCTTCTTTTACCATAAATTGACACTTCTCCCAATTAAGAACTAGGTTAGTGTCTTCACACCTTTGTAACACAAGAGCAAGGTTAGAAAGACAATTGTCAAAAGAGGAACCATATACGGAGAAGTCATCCATAAAAACCTTCATGATTTCCTCTATATATTCCGAGAAGATAGCCATCATGCACCTTTGAAAGGTGGATGGGGCGTTGCAAAGCCCGAACGACATCCTCCTATAGGCAAACGTACCCCACGGGCACGTGAACGTGGTCTTCTCTTGATCATCCGGGTGTATCAGGATCTGAAAGAAACCACTATAACCGTCAAGATAACAGAAATGTGAGTGTTGTGCTAACCTTTCAAGCATTTGATCGATGAACGGTAGTGGGAAGTGATCCTTCCTCGTCGCGTTGTTTAGCTTGCGGTAGTCTATACACATCCGCCATCCTGTCATGGTTCGTGTAGGAATGAGTTCATTGTTTTTGTTGGTGATGACCGTCATTCCTCCCTTCTTCGGAACCACCTGTATGGGACTCACCCACTTTCTATCGGAGATAGGGTAGATGATACCTGCATCGAGTAGTTTAAGAATTTCCTTCTTGACAACCTCCTTCATGGTCGGATTTAACCGCCTTTGAGGTTGGCGCAAAGTTCTAAAGTCCTCTTCCATTAAGATCTTATGCATGCATAGGGAAGGTTTGATTCCTACTAAATCCTATATAGTATATCCTAAGGCTTTCCTATGTTTCTTAAGGACAACCATAAGCTTACTATGTTCATCAATACTCAAATCGGAACTAACAATTACCGGAAAGGTAGAATTAGGTCCTAGAAATGCGTACCGTAGATGTGTAGGAAGTGGTTTCAATTCCATCACTATAGGAGTCTCCAATGGCTCTTGAGGAGTATCCGATGTTTCCTTAGAAGTGTCTAAGGAAGTAGAAGGTGTTGGAGAAGAATCAAGAGAAGTTGTGGAGGAAACACAATAACCTTCAGATTCACCCAAAATTACGGCACCCCTGCCTTCTCCACGGTCGTGATTTTGGGCGTGGAAAGTAATTACGGTGTCTCTGTTTTCTCCACAGCCGTGGTTTTGGCCGTGTAACTTACTGGAATGCTCCACGCTTGTGTTGGTGAATTCCACGGCCGTGGAATAGGCTGTGTGACCGTGGATCCGTACGTTTTCTTCCTCATCGTGGAGTTTCTCGAACTCTTCTTCATACACTTCTTTTTGTTTCTCTAAGGCTTCAATTGCCTCATTGCACTCCTCTTCTTCCCCTATATCCATAATGCTCATAGAAAGAACTTTTTGCAAGGGATCTTTGAAGAGATTAGAACTTACCTCCTCTCTAGATAGCTCTTCGTCATGGATATTGAATATATCCTCATCGAAGGCTGGTTCCTTCACTAAAGTGGAAAGGACGAACTCTACCTTCTCTTCTCCTATGTCAAAGGCGAGTCTAGCATTCTTGCAATCGACTATACAGCCGGATGTTGCAAGAAACGGTCTTCCGAGAATGATCGGGACCGGACTATCTACAGGAATGTCAAGCACAACAAAGTCTATAGGAACATAGAACTTACCAAGCTTGACCGGGACGTCTTCAACTATACCGACGGGACGAGTTATGGATCGATCCGCCATGTACAACGTCATCTTTACCGGTTTAGGATCGCCTAAACCGATCTTCCTACATAAGGCAAGCGGAATGATGCTCACGCTTGCTCCCAAATCACATAATGCATCATATGTGACATCTCCCACTCCTATGGGAATACAAAATGACCCCGGATCCTTCAGCTTTGGGGGCATCTTCTCTTTCATGGTTTTGATGAGATCCGATGAATCCGAACTCATCTTAACCTCTCCAAAATCCTCTAGCTTTCTTTTGTTAGAGAGGATCTCCTTTAGGAACTTTCCATAAGCTGGCATACCTACAATTGCATCAATGAAAGGTATATTAATATGCAGTTTGCTCATGAGTTCAATAAACTTACCGAATTGCTTGTCTAGATGCGCTCTTGCTCTAGATTGCGGAAATGGTAGGGGGGTTTGAAAGCTGGAGGAGGAACGTAGACATCTTCCTTCTCCTTCCCCTTTTCTTTCTCCTTCTCAACGGGGACTTCTACAAACTTAGGCTGTGGGTCGGTAGTTGTTACTCCGCTCCTAGTTGTAATTGCCATCACCCTTCCTTTTGGGTTGTCCTCCGTCTTTCCTGAAAGTTTTCCTTGATTTCTAGGAACTTCCTCCGCATGACTAAACATTTGGTTCTCTAAAACCTTTTGCGTTTTATCAACCTTAGTTATGTGATCATCAACCTTGATGATGCGAGTTTCCAACCCTTTAAGCTTGCCCAAAATTGTTTCCAACATGGGATCGGGCTTCTCTTTCCCCGAAGTACTTCCACCATTAGATGTTTGCCCCTGACTTTTCAAAGGAGTGGAAGAAGAGGAAGGTGGAGTTAGTGAATTTCCTGAATTGGAATAAGAATTAACGGAATTTTGTTGGTTGGGATGCCAATTGTTGTTGTTTGAACCCCTATTATTGTTCCAATTGTTGTTCCGGTTGTTGTTGTTGTTCCAATTATTCCTATTGTTCCGGTTGTTGCGGTTTGTATTCTCATTCCCGTTGTGGTTATTGTTGTTGCCCAAATAACATACATCTTGTTCCTTTTGCTTTGGAAAGTTGGTTTTAATAGCTTCCTTCAACTCCTTAATCTCCGTATTGAGAGAAAAGATTTGAGTTTGAGCTGCTTGTGATAGCTTTGCTCCTTGCTCCACATGATTCGCCTCTACTTTCCGATGAGAATACTTCTCAATGACTCGCGCTTGCTTCTCAATGAAGTCCCAAGCGTCATCTTCCCTCATGTCCATGAATGTACCACATGAAAGGGATTGGAGCTTGAATTGTGTCTCCACATCCAGCCCCTTATAGTATATCTCCAATAGCGCCAATTTGGATATGCCATGATGTGGGCAATCCAATAGCAAATCCTGAAATCTTTTCCAAGATTGAAACAAACTTTCGTTAGATCTCATAAAAAATGCATTAATCTTACCTCTCAACTCTGCCGTCTTGGATGGCGGAAAGAACTTAGTGAGGAATTCCGAAGAAAGATCCTCTCATGTTTCAAGTTTCCCACTTGGAAGAGCTTGATACCAAGACAATGCTTTTCCTTTCAAGGAGAAAAAGAAAGGTTTGAGCTTATAGCTGTTGGTAGTTGCATTCTTTGGTTTCATTGTCTCCATCATGATCTCATAATTTTGTAGATGTTGATGTGGAGATTCAACGCTTGTTCCTCCAAATTGATTTTGGCGGACAATGGTAATAACTTGCGGGTTGAAGCTAAACCCTTGTGCATCATCAGCATCAAAGTTCACACCCAAACGGCGTGGTTGCTGCGTTGGATCCATCCTTTGGCCAAGAGTTCTTGGCTCGCCATCCACACGATCGACTCTTGCATTCCCAGCTGGAACACGTCGATTGGCCGCCGGTCTTGGAAAGAATGGGTTCACATTGATCGTCGGATCAATGTCCTCTAATGGTGGCATGGAAGAGTCGCTATCCTCGCTGGATGAATGGGTTCTAACCGATCTTGAGGATCTCTATGAGGATTTCATGCTCTTCTTTTTCTTAAGATCGCTCATTTCCATCCTTACTTGAAATATCATATCCGTTAGATCATCAACTTTCGCTTGGTGACGATCCATTTCCTCCCTGCGAGTCTTCTCACTCCATTGGAGTTGAGCTTCTTTTTCCGCCAACTCCGTTTGGTGTTCGCTCCAAACGGTGTGTGCAAGCTTTAAATTTATAACCCTAGACTTAAGCTTAAAACAAGGATGCGAACCCGCAGTGTACGGGTCAATCGTAGTAAAAAGCAAGAAATTCCAGGGGTCGATCACAGGGACTTGGTGAAACAAAGTCAATAACGGTAAGCTTCGTGAATACTAACCACAAAGAGCAATTAACACAATCAAAGATGAATAAGAAGTCAAATAAGCAAACATGCAATTCTAGGGATTAAAGCGTCTAGTTAAGGTTCCAACTCAAGATCTAAAGATAAGCGGACAAAGCTGAGATTTTTGCAAGGGGAAGGTGTTACTAAAGTGGACTAGATCACCGGGTAAGTCTCACTACTCACTAATCCTAAACCGTAACTCCTATTACCGGGTAAGTCTTAAGGAATTAAGATAAAGAACTATAACCTCAAACTAACACACCATCCAAGGGAATAGAATCAACCTTTACCGGGTAAGTCTCAGGCTAACTCACAAGGATGGGATGGAAGCACACTCAAACCCCAATAAAGGATAAACCTTTATTACCTACGCTTATGATCGTTGGTACACAAACTAAGGAATTACCGGGTAAGTCTCATCCTAAGCTTGCTTTGAACCAGGAAATGTATAATAAGAATAGGATTTGGCAAACTCTAACACTTAACTCTCAGTTTAGGATCAGATAAGTCACCTCGGTCAGCCAGATTCCACCCCGGCCGAGATGTTCATCGACTGAACGAGATGCTTAGGGTTAAGGTTAAAGACTCGAACTTTCTGGGTCCTATTGGAATCTAAGATTATTCTATCATTGTTTTTCCCACAACCTTCAGCCAATCACCCTAGAATCACACAAGGAAATTAGCCACTCATCATCATTATGAAAGTATTAAATATATGGGAAGAAGGTGAATATGTGAACAAGAAGAATTTAATGAAAAAGACTTCAATAACTGAATCAAATATCACAACAAAGCGTTCATTGGATAGCAATCCAACAAGACAAGACAACAAGGAAGGGAATTAAAGACAATCTTACAAAACCCCTTCAAAAAGCTATAAAAGCTATGATCTTCAATCTTCCTTCAACCTTCAAAAAGGTTCTTCAAAACTCCCAACTGGAGTATGGTTGCAGCGATATATGCTGGATCTCGTAGCCTTCAATGGTGTATAACGTGCTAAGCGGGATCTCCTCGTAAGCAAGATGTTGGATTTGTGGAAATCCAACCCTTTTTATAGGAAAATAACCCTCCATAGATAATATATCTTAGAAAGATCTTTTCCCATAAAAATAGGTAAAATATAAGATCTTCTTCCTTCCAGGAGCCAAGCCCAAAAATATAAGATCACCTTCCAAAGATAAAAGATCTCAGCCAAGAATAAAATATTCTCGCCGCGTCCTAGGTGTTCGCCTCGGTCGAGTCGGCGTCTCTGGATCACCTCGGTCGAGATGAATCTCTGGTCAACCGAGGTGAGTCATAACTGAATGTGAAATCTCTCAAAACTGGTCCAAAGTGAATCTTTAATCCATGGCTATGCTCCCTGGATGGTTCCTTATGCTCCTCAATGTAGCTCCAAATGACTCATGACTCCTTTTGCTCCTTTTTGATGCAAAACATACCATTTTACCTGCAATTACAGCAAAACTAGGTGTAGACCTCGATTCCCGCAAAGGTAGATGAAATGGTAATATAATCACATATTATACATGCTAACATGCAGATTATTGAAGATAAAACGTCCAAACAAACCTCAAAATATAGACTATAATTCATGCTATCAAAATACCCCATACTTGGCCCTTGCTTGTCCCCAAGCAAGTTCCGCATATAGAAGACAAGATAGAATGGATTATAAGTCAAGAAAATCAATGAAAAGTCTTTCAAAAACATTTTTATGGTGTGTTACAATCATAGATCACTCTAAGAGAATACTTCATGGGATTAAAAACTCAATATGCTCAAAACATTTTATAAATATAGGAAAGTTGTTCATCTTTGCATAAAACCATAGAATGCATAATAAATCATAATTATCAAAATTAATCATGTATAATCCAGTTTAAACCACTAAGTCAATCAACAAGCTCAAGGTCTCAAGGGCTTCCCAAAAGAAAAGGTCAAGAAACGTGTAGGGTAGGGATGTATGTAAGGTAATGTGGTGCTAGAATCCGGGAAAAGGATGAACTTCACTTTCACTTTGACTTGCAACATCTTCCACCAATAAGCTTTTCTTATTTCACACTTTTTTTCTTTTTACTTTACTTTTTGGGATGCATGGACAGAGGTGCACAATAACCGAAGCCTAGGAAATCAACAGTCATCAATTTCTTGAGATGCATCAAACCCTTGATGCACATACCATGACCCGTTAGGAATATCGCTCAATCCGACTTTGGCAAGACACAAACACCCGGCTATGTGAATGGTGCCGAGTTACTCATCTTCATTATTGACTTCCCCAAACCTATTATTTCTTTCTAACACTTTCACTTCCAGCCACTTCTCAACTTTAACTTCACTTGCTTTCACCACTTCGCTTGCTTCCAAATTCCCGGATAGGTAAGGGAGGCAGAATGTATATGAGGGGCTAAGCATGATCAAGAAGAAGAGAGAAGAATGAATTGTTTTGGTCTTTCCGGGAAGAAAGTGAGAGAACTTATCTTGTGGTGTCAACCTTCAAATTCAACATAATTTGGATAAAAACAAAGTATTAAACATGCCAATAATTTCAAACAAAGCATTTAGCAACTTAAACATATTATAAAACCTTTCAAACACATAAAGAATTTAAAACCAGTCAGTAAACAAGATCTTCACTGAGATCATATCCAGATAAGCAACACAAAAATCGTTTTCGAAAACTCTCAGTTAACCCACCTCAGTCGAGGTGTTCTTGGTTCAACCGAGGTGAAACGCCTCGTACGGCCAAGACTGACTCGGTCGAGGTCAAAAAAATTTTTTTTTTTTTAAAACCATTTTTTTTCAGTTTCGACGTTTTTCTCAATCAAATAACCTGTAGGTATGCATGTAATATCAGATAAACATATAAAGGCAACTGAAGCATCAATATGAAATATCCGATCAAATGTGCGTACATCGAAATCATCAAATAAGTACATCAAAGTCATCACATAAATACAAATACCCCATACTTGGGACACACTGTCCCAGTGGGTCAATATAAGTCTAGAGACAAGAGTACTCACCGGATAAATAGTTGAACTGCATAAAAATATAATAAAGAAAATCCTGCAGCTCATCAATAGTCCTGATCCGGTGGTGGTGGTGGTGGTACGTACGGATACTGAGTCGGGTCGAACTGATAGCCCATAGTCTGCTGGAACTTAGCTCCATCATCCTGCGCTGATAGTACTGCCCCTCTAACATCTGATGAGTCCAGCTGTCAATGTGTCGGTGCTGGGCAGCAAATCTCTCATGCATGTCCACAGTAAGGGAAGCATAAGAATCTATCATCTGATCTGTCAGGTCGTCGATCCGACGATGAGCCTCAGAATCTCTATGACGGCGTGTCCGACGCCTAGCAGATCTAGCGGGAGGTGCAGCAGGTGCAGGCTCAGTATCCTCCTCATCATCCAAGTCTATGATCGGCGGTGCGCTCGTTCCTGCAGTATCTGTCCCTGTATCCATCGGGACTCCACCATCTCTCTCGTCTACAGTGTCCTCATCATCGTCAGCCTCCTCCTCCTCATCCTCAGCTGGGGCGGCTGCTGCCTCCCTATGATCCTCCATCAGTGGAGCCCAAGCTGTCTGCCAATAATGTGGATCGAAAACTGTGAACTGAGCAGACCAGCGGATCCCCTGTGGCGCAGTCCGCTCCCACGGCATAGCAACATATGGAGTGGTCAGACCTCGGGGAACTAGAATCCTCCGAGTGATCATCTCCTACAATCCAAGCGGCTTCGGAGCCGCCACCATCGTACATGCACTAAGGTCCATCCCATGAAAGGCAGCTATGTGGGTGACTAGACCGCCGCAGCAGATATCTCCCTTCGCTTTGGCCTTGATCTTGTGCAGGTCCTCTGCCAAGATCAAGCCAAAGTCTGGGAAACCCCCTATAACCATACAGTAAAGACTAAAAAGCTCGCCCTGTCGGATCTTCTGGGGCGTCTCAGTACGCGCCAAAAGTGTCTCGCTGAATATCCTATGGGCTAATCTGAAGGCAAGGTGGAAGATGACCTTCTCCCTGGAATCTCCAGGGCGCCATCTATCTGCATGCTCAGTAATATGGGCAATCTGCCCTCAGAACTCCCTACCTACAGATCGGGAGGGGAAGTCAGTGGCGGTGGGCTCAGAAAAGCCGAAAATCTCTCTCCAGACCTCTAAGGGAACTATGAAGTTCCGGTTCATCAACCGGTACTTCACAGACTGCTCGGTGGGAAGGTAGGAAAAGGAGCTAACGAACTCTAGGGTCGGCTCCAAGTAAGCTGGGGCTCGGATCTCAGTAAACTGATCCAGCCCGACTGTGGTGATCATCCGCCTAAGGTCTCCATCTACCCCTAGGCAATCAAAAGCCGACACGTCCAGAAAACGTGGTGCAATCACTGGACGGCTAGCTATACGCTCATAATATACCCGGCATCTCTCGTGGATCACCGGGCGGTAAGGTCGGGAAGAAGAGGAAGGAGGGGAGGGTGAGGATCTATCTCTGAGGGCAAGGCGACGATCGAAACTCTTTTTTTTTTTCCAGCTACTGTCAGAGCACCTCGGTCGCTGACAATCCTCAAGAATCACCTCGGTCGAGATGCAGTTCGACTAGACCGAGGCGTAATAGTTTTCGATTCAAATCTCAGAAATCTAGTTCTTTTCCCCCAAAATTCACTACAATTGCTTCCTATGGGGTACTTAAGCCTTTTCTCAGCAGATTCAGGGGCAACTAAAGCCCAAATCGAAACGAATGAACGAGTTAGGGTTTCGACTGTTTTTACCTCGTTTCGGTCGATTCGTTCGATTTCTTCGCAGATCTGCACTTGCAATAGGATCCTCTACCCTTCAATCGTAGTTTGGAAGCGGAAATCTTCGAAAACGAGCAAGATTTGGAGGAAGCGAGGTGGAAGAGCGCCGCGGTCGAGTCGAAATAGGTAAAAGTGAAAACAGAATTTTTTTTTTCTTTTTATACTGTTCCTGGAACTGCTGTCACCTCGGTCGAGATGGTCTCGACTGGACCGAGGTGGTACGGACCGAGGTGGTTCTGCAGAAACCCTAGTCGCCTTGGTTGCTCAAGAATCAACTCGGTCGAGGTGGCCTCGACTGGACCGAGGTATCTCAGTCAAACTTCGTCTTCTCGAATTCTCGAACTTCTGAACTTCCAGTTATGTTCCTTCCTTAGATGTCTCCTGTTATCTGTCTAGGACGCCAAAAACAAACAAAACAAAGCAAAAGCAAACTATCTAAGCTAGACTAGAAAACGGGAAAAGAAAGCAATACCTTGGGTTGCCTCCCAAGAAGCACTTGATTTAAGGTCGCTAGCTGGACCATAATGCGTCTCAAAAGTGATGGGAGGTGCCCTCACCCCATACTTCACCTCCATCGTGGGGTGAAGTAAGTAAATCCATCAAACGCTCCAACAAGTGTAAGTGCTCATCGGGGAATGAATCGTCTATGGGTGGGTCATCCGTCTCGCGGGAAGATTCCGGTAGCCGGCTGAGGTGATCCGCAACGGAGTTCTCGGATCCCTTCTTATCGCGGATCTCTAGGTCAAACTCTTGAAGCAAGAGAATCCATCGAATAAGGCGTGGCTTGGCATCTTTCTTAGCCAACAAGTAACGAATGGTTGCATGGTCGGTGTAGACAATGACCTTCGCCCCAACTAAGTAGGAACGAAACTTCTCGAAAGCGTATACAACCGCCAACAATTCCTTCTCAGTGGTAGCGTAGTTGCGCTGAGCTACATCTAGCGTCTTGCTAGCATAGTAAATGGCGGTGGTCCGGCCATCCTTCTTCTGTCCAAGCACCGCTCCTACGGCTACATCACTAGCGTCACACATGACCTCAAAGGGCAAGGTCCAATCAGGAGGTTGGATAATGAGAGCGGAGATCAACGCCTCCTTAATCCTGTAAAAAGCATCAAGACACTCCTCCATGATCTCCTCTATGTATTCGGAAAAGATAGCCATCATGCATCGCTGGAAGGTAGCGGGTGCATTGCACAATCCAAATGGCATCCTCCGATAGGCAAATGTCCCCCATGGACAAGTGAAAGTGGTCTTCTCCTGATCATCCGGATGGATAGGAATCTGGAAGAATCCACTATAGCCGTCCAAGTAACAAAAGTGTGAATGCTGGGCCAACCGCTCGAGCATCTGATCGATGAAGGGAAGTGGAAAATGGTCCTTCCGTGTGGCCGTGTTCAGCTTCCTGTAATCGATGCAAACCCTCCAGCCCGTAACAGTCCTAGTTGGGATCAACTCGTTGTTCTTATTCGTCACAACGGTTATCCCTCCTTTCTTCGGAACGACATGCACCGGCTAACCCACTTGCTGTCAGAGATAGGATAAATAATACCTGCATCCAACAACTTAAGAACTTCCTTCTTCACAACCTCTTTCATGATCGGATTTAACCGTCTTTGAAGTTCCCGTGAAGTCTTATGATTATCTTCCATTAGAATTCTATGCATGCAGAAAGAAGGTTTTATGCCAATAAGATCGTCCGTGGTGTAACCTATAGCTTTTCGATGCTTTCTCAGGACATGCATTAACTTAGACAGTTCAGATTCGGAAAGACATACCTCAAGTGACTAGGGAGTTGTTTAAGCTCCACAACTGGGGGTGTCTTCTGAGGGGGATCCTTGCTTCCTCCTTCCTGTGGAGTTGATTCAGAAACTGGACTTTCGGAAGTCTCAGTTGACATCATCTCGCCATCGACCTCGGTCGAGGTGCAGAGGCGTTGACCGAGATGTTCTTCAGTCGCCTCGCTCAGTCCAGGAAGTGCCTCGGTCGAGGTACTGCAACTGGAACCAAAACTGGAGATCTTTGTCTCCTGGATTAGCTTCTCAGTTTTAGCTCCTGGATCTTCTTCCAGTGCCTTCAAGCTCCGTATATCTGCATCACAAGAAGCATCTATACCTTCCTCTATTAAACTAAAACTTAGAACTCTTTCGAGTGGATCGGTAATAAGGATAGAGCTCACCAATTCTCTTGATTCTTCTTCATCGTAGATGTTGAAGATATCATCAGTTAGCTGCTCCCCTTTCATGGCTGCAAGTAGTGCGAACTCCACCTCATCGCCACCAATGTTGAATTTCAACTTGGCGTTCTTGCAATCCACATTGCAACCCGAAGTTGCTAGAAATGGCCTCCCGAGAATAATAGGAACAGGATAATCTACGGGAATGTCAAGTACGACAAAATCTATAGGTAGATAGAAGTTACCTAACTTGACCGGAACGTCCTCCAAGATGCCCACGGGATGGGTGATGGAGCGATCCGCCATATAAAGTCGAATCTTGACTGGCTTGGGCTCTCCAAGTCCGATCTTTGTACATAGCTCCAGCGGAATGATGCTCACGCTGGCTCCTAGATCACAAAGGGCTTCACAAGTGACATCCCCAACTTGAATGGGAATGCTAAATGAGCCGGGATCTCTCAACTTAGGTGGCATCTTCTCCTTCATGATCTTAATAAGCTCCGAGGATTTAGATGTCATCCTAACTTCACCAAAGTCTTCCAATTTCCTTTTCCTTGATAGGATCTCCTTTAAGAATTTCCCATAGGCGGGCATTCCTAGAATAGCATCAAGAAAAGGAATGTTAATATGCAGCTTGTTCATCAAGTCAAGGAACTTACCAAAGTGCTTGTCTAGATGTGCTCTGGCTCTGGACCGAGGGAATGGAAGTGGTGGTTTGTATGCAGGAGGTGGAACATAAACTTCAGTTTTTCCTTCCGCTTTCTGTTGCTCCGCCTCGGTTGGCATCTCGGTCGAGGTGTTCTTCGACTGGATCTGGACCGAGGTGGTCTGCGTCGAATGAGGTACTGGATCTGCAGTTTTAAGTCCACTCCTCGTCGTTATGGCCATGCACTGGCCCTTAGGGTTGCTTTCCGTCTTTGCTGGAAGCTTCCCTGGATCTCTTGGCGCTTCATTCGCTCTACTCGCAAGTTGTTGTTCGAAGGACTTTTGGGCCCTTGAAAATGAAGTCGTAGAATTCTCCATAGCGCTAAGCTTGATCAAGATGACCTCCAGAACTGCGTCTTTCTTTTCTGGCTGAGACGAACTTGATCCTTGCCCTTGGCTCTTTAATGGAGTAGAAGAAGAAGAAGAAGGGGAATAGAGGAAAGGGTTAGAGGAATTATTAGAGTTGGAGTTAGAATAATTATTACCAGGATTCTGGTTGTTTTGATTGTTCGTCCTCCAATTGTTGCTATTGGATCCTCTATTGTTGTTGTTATTGTTTTGGGAACCGTTGTTGTTGTTACGGTATCCATTGTTGTTGTTCCTTTGTCCTTGCTCTTCCTTCTTGGTTTGAGCAACCAAGAGTTCCTTCAATTGCTTCACGTCATTCTTCAAAGGCGCGAGTTGATTGTTGTTGGATTGAGTCTCTTGAAAGTTGACTCTTTTAACTCCACCTTCAGCTCCTTGGTGGGTGTACTTCTCCATATGCAAGGCTTGCTTCTCAATGAAGTCCCAAGCCTCATCAATCGCCATGTCCATGAAGGTACCGACGGAGAGTAGTTGGAGATTGAACTGGGTGCTTCCGTCCAGTCCTTTGAAGTAGATCTCCAACAACTCGATCTTTGGAATCCCATGATGTGGGTAATCCAAAAGGATGTCCTTGAACTGCTCCCATGATTTGGACAAGCTCTCCTTGTCCTTCATAATGAAAGCATTGATCTTCCCTCTCATTTCAGCTGTCTTTGAGGGGGGAAAGAATTTGGTTAAGAATTCCGTCGTCATCTCCTCCCATGTGCTAATTTTTCCTGGAGGAAGAGATTGATACCAAGTAAGAGCTCTATCTTTTAAAGAAAAGTAAAAAGGTCTTAGCTTGTAGTTGTTATTTTCAATTCTGGAAGGTCGCAAGGTTTCCATCAAGATCTCGTAGTTTTGAAGATGTTGATGTGGTGATTCCTTCTCTATCCCTCCGAATTGGCATTGGCGAATCATGGATAGAATTTGCGGTCGAAGTTCATAGTCATGGTCCGCTGGATCTCCTAGGTTGACTCCTGGACGCATCAGTTGTTGATTAGGGTCCATCCTTTGACCTAGGGTTTGTGGGATTCCTACAAGAAGAACATCTCGGACTGGCATCCGAGGTGGATGTATCTCGGCCGGGGCGTCTGGTACTGGAACCTGCCTCGGTCGAGGGTCAGCAACCGGAACCTGCCTCGGTCCAGCATCGGGAACTGGGTCGTCCCTCGGTCGAAGTAGAATCTGGTCTCGTATGATGGCCATTTCTGCTTCGATTGCTTCAGTTTTGGTGCGAGTTTCTTCCTTCTCTCGTTGTAGCTCTTCCTGGCTGAGGCGTAGCAGCTCTAACGCCTCCTTTAATTCGGCCTCAAGATCGCGGTTGTCTTGTTGGGTCATCTTCGCTTCTCTTAAGCGTCGCTTGTATGTCTTTTCTGGTTCGGGATCGTAAGGAACGATTTCCTTCCCAGTGCGGGTTCTTCGCATATACCTAAGAAAGAACCTACAAAAGTCACTCAAGTAGAGTGGTTAGATGACACGGGGCAAGTGCCCCAAGAGCAAACCGTACCGGCTCGGTCTAGACCAAGTCCCCGGCAACGGCGCTAAAAACTTGTTCGCTCCAAACGGTGTATGCAAGCTTTAAATTTATAACCCTAGACTTAAGCTTAAAACAAGGATGCGAACCCGCAGTGTACGGGTCAATCGTAGTAAAAAGCAAGAAATTTCAGGGGTCGATCACAGGGACTTGGTGAAACAAAGTCAATAACGGTAAGCTTCGTGAATACTAACCACAAAGAGCAATTAACACAATCAAAGATGAATAAGAAGTCAAATAAGCAAACATGCAATTCTTGGGATTATAGCGTCTAGTTGTGGTTCCAACTCAAGATCTAAAGATAAGCGGACAAAGCTGAGATTTTTGCAAGGGGAAGGTGTTACTAAAGTGGACTAGATCACCGGGTAAGTCTCACTACTCACTAATCCTAAACCGTAACTCCTATTACCGGGTAAGTCTCAAGGAATTAAGATAAAGAACTATAACCTCAAACTAACACACCATCCAAGGGAATAGAATCAACCTTTACCGGGTAAGTCTCAGGCTAACTCACAAGGATGGGATGGAAGCACACTCAAACCCCAATAAAGGATAAACCTTTATTACCTACGCTTATGATCGTTGGTACACAAACTAAGGAATTACCGGGTAAGTCTCATCCTAAGCTTGCTTTGAACCAAGAAAGGTATAATAAGAATAGGATTTGGCAAACTGTAACACTTAACTCTCAGTTTAGGATCAGATAAGTCACCTCGGTCAGCCAGATTCCACCCCGGCCGAGATGTTCATCGACTGAACGAGATGCTTAGGGTTAAGGTTAAAGACTCGAACTTTCAGGGTCCTACTGGAATCTAAGATTATTCTATCATTGTTTTTCCCACAACCTTCAGCCAATCACCCTAGAATCACACAAGGAAATTAGCCACTCATCATCATTATGAAAGTATTAAATATATGGGAAGAAGGTGAATATTTGAACAAGAAGAATTTAATGAAAAAGACTTCAATAACTGAATCAAATATCACAACAAAGCGTTCCTTGGGTAGCAATCCAACAAGACAAGACAACGAGGAAGGGAATTAAAGACAATCTTACAAAACCCCTTCAAAAAGCTATAAAAGCTATGATCTTCAATCTTCCTTCAACCTTCAAAAAGG
Source organism: Fagopyrum homotropicum (assembly GCA_033239125.1). Classification (NCBI taxonomy): domain Eukaryota; kingdom Viridiplantae; phylum Streptophyta; class Magnoliopsida; order Caryophyllales; family Polygonaceae; genus Fagopyrum; species Fagopyrum homotropicum. Next base: position 94,184,498 of record BSWB01000007.1, on the reverse strand, counting down.
TTCTTCAAAACTCCCAACTGGAGTATGGTTGCAGCGATATATGCTGGATCTCGCAGTCTTCAATGGTGTATAACGTGCTAAGCGGGATCTCCTCGTAAGCAAGATGTTGGATTTGTGGAAATCCAACCCTTTTTATAGGAAAATAACCCTCCAAAGATAATATATCTTAGAAAGATCTTTTCCCATAAAAATAGGTAAAATATAAGATCTTCTTCCTTCTAGGAGCCAAGCCCAAAAATATAAGATCACCTTCCAAAGATAAAAGATCTCAGCCAAGAATAAAATATTCTCGCCGTGTCCTAGGTGTTCGCCTCGGTCGAGTCGGCGTCTCTGGATCACCTCGGTCGAGATGAATCTCTGGTCAACCGAGGTGAGTCATAACTGAATGTGAAATCTCTCAAAACCGGTCCAAAGTGAATCTTTAATCCATGGCTATGCTCCCTGGATGGTTCCTTATGCTCCTCAATGTAGCTCCAAATGACTCATGACTCCTTTTGCTCCTTTTTGATACAAAACATACCATTTTACCTGCAATTACAGCAAAACTAGGTGTAGACCTCGATTCCCGCAAAGGTAGATGAAATGGTAATATAATCACATATTATACATGCTAACATGCAGATTATTGAAGATAAAACGTCCAAACAAACCTCAAAATATAGACTATAATTCATGCTATCATTTGGTAATCACGTTCTGTTTCTTCAGCCATCTTTCTTTCTTTGAGCTTCTTCCTCAAAGTCTTCTCAAGTTCTTGATCAAGAGGTAAGAGGTCCGTGTTGTTCCTAGACCTGCGCATATACCTAAAAAAACCTGCAAATATCACTTCACAAGAGATATCAAATAACAAGAGCTAAGCTCCCAAGCTTGACAACCGATATCCGAATTCGGCCTAAACCAAATCCCCGGCAATGGTGCCAAAAACTTGTTCGTCACTTAGCATGCGTGCAAATAAGCTTTAAATTTATAAAACTAGAATCAAGCAAGCAAACCCGCAGTGTATGGATCGACGTAGTTAAGCAAGAATTCCAGAGTATCGAACACAGGGATTTGGGGGGTTAAATCCAGTTACAGATCGTCAAGCAAGTAAATATGTGAGTTTAGCAAATATTGGGAAAACAACAATCCTAAAGATCCAGGAATCCAGCTGTGGCAATCGATTCAAGATATACTAAAGATATAAGGACAAAGTTAAGAGTTGCAAAGGTATACTAATGCAAAGCAATGTACGGTGAAGTTCCAAGGCATTATATGACTTATCTAGAAACACTCTCTATAAAGGTTATTGAGGCTTCAATATAGAAAGAATCTAAAGACAAGAATTAATATCAAATACCCAAACTTGTAACCCAAGGATCAAGACTAACTAAACCGATTAAGGTCGTGACACTCGAAATCGAAGTAGAGGTTGTTGAGGCTTCACTACCACTTAGAAAAGGCAAGCCAAGACTAAGTTAAAGCAAATATTTAACTTTGGATTAAAGTAAAAGCAAGGTTCGTAAACTAGGGAAAATTACGGGTGGATCTTGAGATTCCACGGCCGTGGAACTCAAGAACACACCGTGATTCTGGCTGTCGACGAATTCTCTCTAACTCTCAGGGTCCAATCTGTTTACAATCGATCTATCATCATCTAAGCCACAACTATCAACCCTTCACCTTAGAATTGCTAAAGGGTTTTAGCCAACAATAGTCATTATGATATCAAATTCAAGATTTAGAAGAATGAAAGATGAAAACCTTCGAAAACCTTCATTAAACTTCAAATCAATCTCAAATCCACAAACAAGGATAATAATGTATATCAGATTCGGAATAACACAAACAATCACAATCCTTGATAAGAACGAAGAACGGGATGTCAATCCATCTTCTAATCAAACCTAAGGACAAAAGACGTAATCTCTGTACGTCAAATAATACCCTCAATGAGCGGAAGCGAATCTCCAAGCGATGATGCTCTACGCGAGAATGTAAGCGAGATCTAAGCGCGGTCTAAGCGGAGGTACTGAACTCTCCTTCCTTCCGTCTTTTTATAGGGCAAGATAAAATGTCTCTCCACGGCCCATTGTGTAAAAGATCGTGGCTTTAATTAGTACGTTAAAAGATCGCCTAAATCATGCTCATAGAGGGTTCCACGCCCGTGGTTTAGAGCGTGGAATCCATCACGGTTCTTCACAACTTCCACAGTCGTAATTTATACCGTGTAACTCTCTAGAATGCTCCACGCTCATGTTGCCAAGTTCCACTGTCGTGGTTTAGAGCGTGGACTTCATTACGGCCATATTTTAGAGCGTGGAAACGTAAGTTGCTCGTAATTCCCTTTGTTTTGTGCCATTCTTCATCCTAGCATCTTCCTTAGCTTCTTTGTGGTGTCCTTAATCCTTGGATGTGCTCAATCCATCTCCATTCTCTCTTAGTTTGTTCGGTTTTAGCTCTTATTCGCCTACAATCAACACAAAGCTTATGTAGACCTCTATATCGACAATATAGACAAACTAGCTCACAATTGCTTCAATGCTTTATCAATGAACACCAATATGGATGAAATACATCTAGAAAACGTGCCTAAAATATCACAATATTTCATGCTAACAGGCATGCTGGAGAGCATGCAGGCATTCCTCAACATTGCTGGGCTCGGTGATTTTCTGATAATGGGTGCACCAACACACCCCGAGCTCAGCCACCAATTCATCGCCATATTCAAAATGGAAACGGTGGACCACAGTTGCGTTGGACTTTCATTCAAGTTCAACCAAAGAAAGTATACATTGGACTACACCCAACTGCAGGAGGCATTAGGGGTGACTATTGCCGCCTCCGAAGACTGGTGGGAAACCATCCCGACATCCGACTTGATGGAGTTTTGGCAGGCCACCACCAGATTTGAGTTTCATGCAGGGGGTGACTATTCTAATAAATTAACTCACCCCTGTTTGAGGCTCTTCTCGAAGATCTTCATGAGTGTCTTCTGTGGACACAAGGAGGAGAATAAGGTCGCTCTCAAGGACCTTCCATTGTTATACGCCTTCCTCCCCACGAACGATTGGGTACCAGATTGGCCATACCTCTTCCTTACCGCTTTGAAGCGGATTAGGAAGAATGAGCCACGAGACATTGTGGGAGGTGGGGTGATCTCCTTGTTAGCTGCACAGGTGATGGATATCCCTGACTTGGAGGACGGACTAGAGGCCCCACTGCATACGGAAGGGATGCTGAGGAGGTGCAGGCTCCTCAAGAGAGACGGGGAGAACCTCTTTTGGCTCTCATTGGCAGATGAGAGTTACATCACATACCTCCCCCGACCACTTCCACTTGGAGACGAGCTCTCCGAGTTGTATGTACCAGCTGACCCTGTTCCTCCGAGACGGCCTCAGGAGAACATTGTTGGGTGATATGCTGCGGGCTCCAGCCAGACCCTTGTTACTGATGAGGAGATGCCTATTGCAGCACTGGACGACAGTCAGGCCATGGAAATTCTTGAGGCTCTGATGGCAGCCTTGACCACACAACATCACGCATGGCAGACCGAGTACCAGCGGTCCATGCTTGAGCAGCAGCATGCGTGGCAGTCTAGCTTTGCCTCATCCATGACCACCCATTTTGACCGCCGACAAGATGCTTGGCAGGCGGCTCATTAGTAGTAGTTAGAGACTCAGTAGCTGGCTTGGCAAGCTAGCTACGAGACTTCATTTAGAGAGAGGATGAAGGCTCAGAAGGACCGCATCGACACGCTCTACCGCCGGAAGGAGCATTTCTTCCGCCACTTTCAATACCCACCGGAGGAGGGTCCAGATGGTCCAGCTGAACCATCCCACTGAGGGGTATACTTCTCTTCCCTTTCCCACATTTATCTTTGCCTCATTTCCACTTTGAGGGCAAAGTGATCTTCATGTATGGGGGAGGGACATATCATTGCATGTGCAGTTTCTTTTGAGTTGTTTTGCATTGAATCTTATGAAGTTTGAATTTCATATAAAAAAAGAGAGAAAAAGCCAAAAAAAAAAAAGAAAAAAAAGGCATGAAAACCCTTGGATAAACCGAAAACCCGAAAAGGCAGTTTAGGAAAAAAGAAGGTAGTCCGACGAACCTTAGGTTGGTGCAAAAATTGGACTTGTGGGATGTGAGTTCAAAGTGAGATCATCAAAGAAAAGAAGAAGAGTGGCAAGGTAAAAACCCGAAAGGGCACCTTGGCAAAATGAGCGACACCGAGTGTAGGTTTCCCTTCCGGCGGTTGGCGACATAAGAAGGGGAGTCATAAGGAGGTTGTCCGGGTAGGCCACTCTTGGAGAATAAGGATGGTAGTTTCTCACCTTTTTCTCATATTTCCTCTCTACTCCTTTCTTTCTTTGCTTTTCTTTTGTTTTCATTGTCTTTTCTGCTTGCCCATGCATCTTGAGGCCTTTGAGTCTAGTTGCTATCATTTGTTTTACTCGGGACGAGTAAAAGGTCTAAGTATGGGGGAGTTTGATAGGTGATGGAATCACTATCAATTAGAATAGTTTTTAGAGTCTTTTTATTGCATTTGTGTCAGTTTATGCTACTAACTCCTTGGTCCAGAAGAAGAAGACTAAAAGAAGCTAAGGAAGGAGTTATAAGCACTTAGGAGTGAAGATCGTTCACGAAGCAAAACTTTTGTTGCTTCACCGCCCCCGCGGAGCCTTGTCATTGCCCTTGCGGGTGACATCTTACTCCGGAGCGCTCCATGCGCCTTCGCCAGCGCCAGCCACGAAGACTGTCACCGCACCTGCGTCAACCCTTGGCGCCCCTGCAGTGACTTGCCCTGAAGAAGCGAAGACCAGCGCCCCTGCGCCTTTACCTGCGCCTCAACCTGGGAGCTGGAAGATGAAGAGTTTGTGTCACCGCCCCTGCGTTGACATTAGGACGCCCCGTCGGCTTGGCATCAGAAACGGCAAGAAGTTGAAGAGTCAGACATTTGAAGAGCATTAAAGATCCGCCCCTGCGGAATTGCCTAGCCGCCCCTACGGTCATGAAGAAGATCAAACGTTTTTGCCTTCACCGCCCCTGCGGAGTTGAAGGCCGCCCCTGCGGTTCAACAACAGAAGTTTTACTCCGGTTGTTTACACCACATTTATGGCATTAAAGGTGGCTGTTTTGGGCCGGCCATTTACTCCTATTTAGTGTCTTTTGTAGTATAAATAGGCTTTGGTTGATTGCTAGAAGGAGCGATCTTGTTATCCATTATTTTCCACTTAGAAACCAATTTTCTCATCATTTCCATTGTAATGAGTTGCTAACTTCCTTGCTACATTGGGTTGGTTTGAAGATGCGTTGTTACTTTGGTTTTAAGTTTTCTTTAATATAAGTTTTCATTCAGTAATGCTTTGTATTTCCTTGATCTCCATTGTCTAATTGCATGTTTTACTATTACTTGAGATTGATACCTTAGGTCCTAAAGTGCATGCAAAGAACTATGATTAATAGGTTCCAGGTTTGGGTCTTTAATCTAGTAGTAAACTTTAAGTAATAACGGGTTGTAATTACTTAAAGAAAAGGAACACAAATATAAAGATAAGCTTAACGGTTTTAATCTTTTCTTTATATCCCTTAGTCTTTGTTTGAAAGCTAACTTGTTATTTGTTCTTGTAGGTTTACGGAACACTAACCTGTTAAGTTGTGTTGATGCCGGTTGGCTCAACACATATATATGATCGAGACGGGAGATTACTTGAAAACTTGTAAAAGGAACTCACCAAAGTAGCAATTGCATGCTTAGAATCAACCTAGTGTAGATCCACCCATTATTGTCTTACTTGTTGCGTTATTCGTTTTCATAAGTTTTTGTGCATCAATTTAACCAAAACCCCCCTTTGTTACTTGCTTCTATAATCAATAATTGCATCTAATAAAACACCTTAACTCTCTTGGGTTCGACCCTTACTTAATCACTATACTTGTTTTAGTGCTAAGTCGGGATTTACTTTTGATTGAGTATAAACGACCATAGAAATACCTCCAGTCAGCCACCGTTGATGCGGGGACGGCCATAATTTGTTGCACAATCTTGGCCAATGTTGGATACTTTGGGGCCATCTTTTTCCAATATTCTAAAACTTGAAAACTATCAATATCACCATCAAAACTAAAAGGAGTTGTTAGATAATCTTCAAATTCCGCACTTGCGGATGAATGTCTAGGTGTTTTCGTTCTTTTAGCTAAAATTTTTTTAGCTTTAGAAGAAGAAGAAGAAGAAGAAGAAGAAGAAGAAGAAGAAGAAGAAGAAGAGGGTGGGGGAGTTGATTGGGAAGAAGCACTAGAACTTGTTTCAAATAAAGGAAGTAATTTACCAATTTCAACACGAATATTACTAGTAATAGAATTAACGTTCTTAATAGAAGATAAACATAAACATTCATAATAAGCATTTAAAAATTCCGTAACACCATCAATTTTTAGTCTAAGATCGAAAACGGAGGCAATGAGATAAACTAGGGGAATGTCATCATAATATTTTAGCCATTTTGTTTTCATTTCGGTTGCCGCATATTTAAGTGATTCTAAACCTAAACCGGTTTGTAAAGCTTCGGCAACATTTACGGCTATTTCTAAAAAACTACAAGAGGTTGGAATGTAAACATAACTCAACATATTAGTAGAATCACTAAATACTTTTAAAACACTACAAATATCAAAACAAGTTTGCCAAATAATTTCATCATCTAAAACAGACCAAGAAATAAATTGTGAGGAAAATTCTTGTAAAACATCTTTATAACGAAGAGCTTGACTAAGTAGTTTATAGGTTGAGTTCCAACGAGTTCCAATATCTTTTGAAAAAGCAATCGGAGGAACATTTTTTTCTATACAAGTTGATCTCCATTTTCTTCTTAAGTCGGTTGAATGTCAAATATGTTCAATTACGTCGGTTATAGGTTCTACATTTCATGTAAAACTTTTAGGCCATCTTGGACACATAAATTTAATATATGACATGAACATCTTTGGTGAGTAAAAGGTGTTTTTATAAGTTGACCCGCATTCCCCACCAAATTGTTTACGGCGCGGGTGTTAGATGAAGCATTATCAAATGAGTATGAAAAAACTCGATTTTTGTAAATTAAATTCTTGTAAAACCGTTCTTATTAAATTAGCAATATTGACGAAAGTATGTCTTTCATTAAAATGGCGAAATGCAATAACAAATTTATGCAAGTACATATCATTATCGATAAAATGTAAAGTCATGCCCAAGTAAAAATGTTTTTGTGATAAAGTACTCCAAATATCACTACAAATTGATACTTGATGCGAAAAAAATTGTAAAATAGTAAGAATATTTTTTTTCTTTTTTTCATAAAATTGAGAAATTAATTTCGAAACTTGTTTACGAGAAGTTGGTTTATAAGCCGGTTGAAGAAAAGTAGTGTTATATTCTCTTACATTAATAGATTCCGCATAAGAAAATGGAAAAGTTTCGGATGCAATTAAGTTGGCTAATCCTAAAGATTCATCAACATGATTATAAGTAAATAAAGAAGATTGAGCGGAAGAGGATGCAAACCCGTGGGACAATTGTGTTTGTCTCCTTGATATTCCGAGCTTCTCTGGATGATTCTTTTGCATGTGGGTTTGCAAAGTCCCGTATCCGCCCTTCGCCTTGTACACCTTCGGACAATAATTGCACGTAACTTGGCAATGATCGTCCACCACCGAACCCTTCTTGTAATGCTTCGTGAATATGTCGGAGGTGAGCATTTTTGGTGGAGGAGCTTGTCGGAATGGCCCTTCACCTTGACCTTGTGGAACTTGTGGCATTTCCGAATCTGGCATTTGAGTCTTGCTTTCTTGTGTGCTAGGAAAGAAAGCGGGACTCGAAGTGAAGTCGTAGTCGCTTGGGTGATCCGGGTTTTCCATTTCACTTGATTGAAAGATCTAGAATACGAGATGGAGATTGAGAGTAGTAGTAGATAGATGAGAATGTTGGTGTGAGATAAATGGAAGAATTGTATGGTATTTATAGGAATTGTGGGTAGGAATTGTTTTTTTAATTAAACTAATATTAACAAACTACAAAAAAAAATAAAAAAAAAATAAAAAAAATACCCCAAAGGCTCTAAGAGCCGTTGAGAAGTGGGGCCCACCGGCTTATAGCCGTTGTGGGCCAAAGAGCCGTTGGCATTGCCAACGGCTTTTTTTTTGCCAAACCGGCGGTTAACCGCCGGTTTAGGCTTAAAAAATTTTTAAAAAAATAAAAAAAGGTCCAAACCGGTGGTTGAACCGCCGGTTTAGGTTTGGCCGAGAGCCAAACATAAACCTAAACCGTAAACCCCCGGTTCAACCAAACTGGCGAACCTAAACCGCCGGGTTGGTCAAACCGGCGGTTTACGCCGGTTCACAAACCGCCGGTTTGGCGGTTTGGTTTGAACCGGACCCACCTCTAATCCTTATATTGGGTGTTTGCATGAGTGGTGTGTGCTTTGTATGTTTGCTATGATAGCATGTGATGTCGTATATACCGACCTATGTTTTATTGATTGCCCCGTATCCGTGGTTGTGATAACCTTTCCCTTTCATCCCGCCGTGGAGTTTGGGAGGTTCTCTTGAGTCAGGTCAGACCGGTTTACAGGAAGGGCACAATCCACTCCCATAGGGTACATGGATTGTGTGACCGATACTAGTACGGCTGGTTAGAAGGGCTCAGAGGCGAGGATGTATCGGTCCTTATGTCACATAGTTTCACATATATTATATCTATACGATTTGAGTGAATGACCGTTATATTGAGATGATTAAATGGGTAAATGATTGAGAGCATGCTGATGTTTTTATCTTTACTTACTTGTGATTGTGCTTATGCATTACTCTATATATGTGTATGGTTAGCTAATGGTTTATTACCATGTTGTAGATGCCCCACAGGATAGACATGCTGCTGGGTGATCTAGCAAAGTGGCAGGCTGAGAACGTCTCATACATAGGTTGTGGTGGGCTTTTGGATTTGTTTGTCATTTCCCTCTTGCGTGAGGATGATCTTTTGTTACCTCCTGTGTGAGGTGTTGTGTTTTGTACTCAACTATGTTGTCCTACCTTTGGTTGTACAATTTTTACCGTTTTATGTATTTGTTTTTATATCTGTCAGTGCCATGTTGTAAGGTCCAGTGAACATGTTGTCAAGCTAAGGTCAGGATCCATTGTGAGATCCTAACCCAATGTGGCACTCCGAGTCCCGCGGATTCGGGGTGTTACAATGATCTAGCTGCGGTATCGGAGGAGTACTAGGGGAGTTTCAGGCTAATCTTCGTTTTTTTGGTCTATGGCTTAAGAAGAAGGGTTTAGGGTTGGGTTCATTTGATTTGTTTTTCTTAAAAAATTTCAGTTCGGTTTGTTTTCAATCTTATTATTAATGAACCATATTGGTTTAAAGAGAATAATAATAAAATTTTTAAAAGTGGGCCCCATTGACGACAAAATTGACGGATTTTGGAGGGGTATTATTCTATTAACGGAGTGCATTTAACGGGTGGTCCTAGGCAGTTAAAGATTTAAGGGGTTGTATGGTTCCCGGTAATTTACTCTTTTAATAATTATGTATACAAAAACAAAAAAAAATTTAAAGATGCGTCATTAATTGAAGGAATCATTAATAACAAAAAAAATAGGCGTCGGAAGTGACTTATGAGTTAAATAAAAAGCAAATGCGATAATACTAAAAAGGAAAAATGATAAATAAAAAAAATCAACCATGAAACATGAACAAAAAAACAATACCAACTTTATAAACTATTAATTGGTATACAAATTATTTCACATTAAACAAGTTTTTATAGGGGTGAAATTGTGGCCAAATTTTAGTACAAAAACTGCCCAAAAAAATTTATAAATCACACAAAATCACCCCAATATTATATTTTCATTCAAAGCACCCATACTATTTTTCTATACTTAACAAATTATGTAATAAAGGTCAAGTCATCACTTTATTCTTAAATACTCAAGGTAATTTATTTTAAATATAAGACCGGAAGTTTATAAATTTTAAAAATAATAATTAGGTTGATAGATCCATATTTGGTGTCATTATTGTTTTATGGGTGGCTTGAGGAATAAGCTTTATCTTTGAGGGTGAAATTTAATGAACGAAGATATCACTTATGACTAAATTTGTGTAATTTGAAATATTTAGGAGTATAATATCTCACATAAATTATTAAAGAAGATATTATGTTTTAAAGATTAAAAGTTTACAATCTTATTATAAATAAAATCACCAAATTTATGGGAATGGAAATTTCACTAAATATGAGTCTTTTCACCAAATTGTTTTCCTTCAAATCTTAGAACTTATCTTTTTTAAATAAATGGCCTAATATATTTAAGATTAAGGTGATGTTTTGGTTTACTAGGCTTTTTTTAGTAATTTAAAATTGAAAGAATTTTGAATGAAAGTATAACTTATGGGTGATTTTAGTAATTTAAAATTGAAAGAATTTGGTTTACTAGACTTTTTTTAGTTTTGTGTTTAGTAAATGTACCTCATAATTTTTTACCACTGTCATTTAATGGTAGGTAAAAGTAATTAACCTCTCTATTTAAAAAAAAAGGATGTATGTTATTTGTTATTTGGTATGTAAGTGTAAGTTTTAATTTTTAATTACTGAATTTTATTTCATTTTATTTTATTTTGTCTTTTTTATTATTTTTTATTTTTTATTTTCAGGAATGAATTTCACATACCAAAGTTTTCCACATACCATAATTTTCCACGTACTAGAATTTTTTCACATACCAGAATTTTTCACATACGAGAATTTTTTCTTATCAGAATATTTTTTAGGTTTTTTAGTCATTTTTTATTTTTTTATAATTTTCTAGTAAATAGTCAAATCTATATACACTTAGAGATATTGACATTAATTGTAAGTCAGTCAAGATAACAAAGCATGACATGATTTATGCAAAGCCAAAGGTATACAACAACTAGTAAACTGGGGGCAAAACAGACTCCCAAATTTGAGGTTAACTTCTAGAATATCAAAAATGAGTTTTCTATTCTCCCTGAGCAATCCAATCATTTCTACAAACAAATTTTACATTTTCTCCTAACTAGTTGCCACGAGCTTTATTCTTACCAAAAAATAAACACTAAACAAGGATAAGCAAAAGAGAACGTAGCAAACCATCAAGTGTTTTCCCGTCGTTCATAGTTTTTTTTACAATGTCTTCAAGTTGAAGTGCCTCATAAACATATGTTAGATACTCATTGAAAAGAAAGAGCAAATTGATGCAATCAGCACAAAAAGCTACTTTAAAAAGAAAGTAGGAAGTTAGAATAGCCGTTTTACATGAATAATGACAATGAAGACACCAAATATTGTGCAAATTAATCACAAGGTAGACCGCTTCAAACTCAAGAATTACTTCTAAAAGGTAATGGGAGCACTCACTACATTGAAGGCTTATTATGAGATGTGTACACTTATGTACCAAGTATACTGAAGCTTGATATATAAGGATGCAATATGCGGTAATTTAGAAGTGGTCATTAATATAAGCATTACCATTCTCATGTCAACATACCTTTTGTAGTGGCAATACTCTTCACAAGCAACTCTAAGTTGATGCCTTAGAGCAGCCATAGATTTCTCATTTGTATCATAGTCCATGTCATTTTTTCCGAGACGTCCTCCTTGTGTCTTAAAGGAAGGATCCTCCTTTAATTGAAACAAAAGCATGAATACAAGTACACTTAAGTTGGAAGCTTGTGGGTGATACGTCTTATATCACTCTTAAATCAGGCATGTTAGGAATTTTAATAATTTAAAGAGAAATATTAGCATACCATCTGAGCCAACATCTTATTAATGACATCCATATAAAGCCGCAAGGGATCACGTTTTGACATTTGGTTGGATGTTGCTTGAGCAACCTAACAAGATACATAAAATAGAACGAAATCATCATATAAGAATACTGGTCAAAATGGAGATCTTAAACCGTCAAGTATAGACTTCCTGCTAATTGCTAATCTTAATTCTTAAGAATAATAACCTTTCTCTCATTCATACTAATACTGTTGTCAAAGTTTCAAATAAAGTATATAATTCTGTGATTTTAGAGTAATTTTTTTGGTATATGCCGAACATATAACTAAGGAAGGTCAGCAGATCATCTTATATACTTAACAACTGAACTGAGAATGTATAGATATTATTAATAGTAAGAATCTTCATACTAGAGTTTGAGTTGCTTGAGCAATCCAACAAGATCTAATAAAATAGAAGGAAATCATCACATAAGAAAACTACTAGTCAAAGGCCTAGATTGTGTAATAACCGAAAATTTTAAATCCGTTAAACCTGAATTTAACCGAATTCCGATACGTCAACCTTAAATAAATGAATAAATAAATAATTAAAACGAGTTTTAAGTTCTATCATTTTATGTGACCTTAAGTCACATAAAATGATGAAACTTTGTAACCGGAAATAATTTACGCACCTTAAAATAAAATAATAATAATTTATATAATACGGAATATAATTCCGTATTATATAAATTCCCGCACATAACCAGAAATCCGGGACGAGTAACGAGTTTCGTATCCTTGTTTTAATGAGAGAGAGTAGGCCGGATGTGGCCCACTACTAGGCCCATTTATCAGCCCATCAGTCATCTCCTTAAACTAAACCTAACCTAACCTAATTATGCGTTAACTTAATCTACTCCTAATCCTACCCTCATCTTCTGTGTCCCGTCTTCTCCCTCTCCCTCGCTGTACGAACGAATAGCAGAAACACGCCACACCGGATCGAGCCGCCACCGAGCCACTGCGCCGCCTTCTTTCGACCGCCCAGACACCGCCGTAACCCCGGTAAGCCCTGTCGCCTTTCTCCTCCTCCTCACTCTTCTTTCCGGCTCCAGCGATTTGCTAACCACCGCACCTTCAGACCAGGCGGATCTCTTCGGCCAGCAGCAACACAACAGCCGCCGTTGTGGGTGACGACGCCACCGTCTCCCTACCGCCCTGCACGGACCTCCTGGAAGGCCAGCAATCTCCGCTGTCGGTGGCAAACTTCGCTGCACACCGCGCCGGAACTCGACCTTGTCTGCACCATCGTAACTCAGTTATACAACAGCTAGTGCTTCCCCCCTACTCATGTTCCGTGCGAGTAACCGGTTGAACCTTGTCCCTCTCGAACACTGCAGTGACTCGCCAAGACGTGCGGGAGAAACTTACTCGAGCCGGCATACAAACGAACAAGGTCTATTGCAGACTGCTTAGGTGAGTGCAATGGCTTAGAACTACTGTGTGTTTGTGGAATCTATATAGGTTGGATCGAGAGAGAAATAGACTAGTATAGAGAATTACAGTGTACTGAGTATATATATATATATACATATATAAGTATACGCGTAAGAGAGTAGTGACAGTATATATGCTTATACAATTGAGTAGTAGAAAGTTAGGCATTGTTAATAAATGTATATAAATACGTGTAATTATAACACATATTTATCTATATATATATATATATGTGTAATTATATATAAAAGATCCTTATATGTAACACTTCATTATATATATATATATATATATATATATATATATGGGAAGGTAAATAAATGTATATAAATATGGGAATAAGAAAACGGTATATACATGAGTATTTACATAGAGAGGTAACGTTTTTATACGCGGATACATATATGCGTAATAGTTGAGTAATAACCGGAAAGGAAGTAATGTTGTTCTATGTGACGAGTGTTTGAAATTAATCTTATAACCTCTAGAAACTATCCGAGAGACACTAATTATAGAAAGCAAGCTAAAAGGAATTAGTAGGATTTAAGAATAAATCTTGAGAAATTTTGGCACTAAGGGTAAAATGGTCTTTTATCGTAAGAGAGCTTTTTCCGTAATCCCTTCGCATGAGGTTGGACATATGGATGTGATTTTGATCTACATGCCTTAATTGACAAGCGTTTGAGTTACCCCGAGTACGGACCGATTTGAGACTTGTTAGAGTGTGTTTTGACTCAGGTAAGTCCTTGCGACTTACTTAGCCAGTTTCAGGATATTAGTTGAGTGATAGTGGTTGTGTGTGCTATGTGCGTGATTTTAATAATAATAACTTGCTAGGACGACTGTTATTATTCTGTTTAAGGCCCAAGTGTATGTATAACGGGCCGTGACATCACTGCTCAGCTCTGACAGGAGACTGGGAGGTTCTCTATACCCAGACCAGGCAGGTACAAGGTGAGATGCATCGGATCCATTCCTGATGGTTCCACGGGGGCGGAGGCAAGGTTTGGGAATCCCTCGTGTCACAAAATAAGTATCATTAGCGTGAATGAGTAACTTAACTTAAGATAATAAATGGACTTGCTTGAAAGCATGATGGGTGTTTATTCTTTTATGTGTGTGTGTGTGCTATTATTATTCTTCTAATATTTAGATAACTAGCTAATGGTTTCTCTTGTTGTGTTTTAGATTTACCGCAGGTTAGACCAGCAGCTGAGTGATCCGGAAGTAGTGGTCAGCCGGGTCGCCGTACTCCTTAGGGTTGGGGTTGTTGGTTGTTGTGGTTTATTTTGTTATGACAGTTGTTCGTTTTTCCTTTGTTTAAGTACTATAGGCTGCTAGACCGTGTTGCATTCATTACCTTAAAAATACTATTTCATGAATTTCGGTTTTCCTTAATTGTGTCTTGTTGCAAGATCCTAATAATATTGTTGTCAAACTGAGGTCAGGACCCATTGTGAGGTCCTAACTAGTAACGTTCCGAGTTCTGAGAATTCGGGGTGTTACAACATGGTATCAGAGCTCTAGGTTGGCAACAATGGCACTTGAAATCTTCTGAAAGACCGAATAAGTTGTAAGCAGAACCCGAAAGGGGTCTGAGTTTTATAAAGGGAACTTTGGTTTTCAAATGCATGCATAGTCTGGTTGGGAATAGAAAAGTATGGCTGACCACCACTACTACCGCGGATCTCAGTATGCTTAGTATGGACTTTAGGTTTTACTGTAGATGGACTTATTAGGACTTATCAGATAGTTATATTTATAGTTGTTATTTCTCACGCAGATGGCACGTACTAGAGCTACGCTAGCTACTAGTCGAGGTAGAGGTCGTCCACCTCTCCCTCCAGCTGGACCAGGTAGGGGAGATGGAACCCCTATAATTAGAGGATGCGGCCGTGGAGGTAGACCTCCACTAGCACGAGGTCGAGCTCCTCGAGAGGATCCACCAGCACTGATCATGCCAGATGCTGGAGGGGAGGAGGTGGCTGAGAGTGTAGGTCCCGAGGTCAGGAATTAGACCATTGCTAGGTCTGGGGCACAGAGAGCACGTTCGACCGAGTCAGGACGTGTTTCCATTGGAGCAACTGAGTACAGAGAGTACCGAGCATACGTTGAGCGTATGGAGGAGGCTGCTAGAACAGAGAGACTTACCCAGGTACCACTAGTACCGGCTAGGTCTGTTCAGATGACACAGGGAGTGTCTCAGGTGCCGGCTGTACCTGAGAGGAGAGTTGTGGCTGATAGAGCTCCTACTGGGACTAGAGCACTGAGGCCAGATGAGTGGTTGAAAGCTTTCAACTCTCAGAAGGTCCCCTCATTTAGTAGAGAGATAGGACTGGAGATGGAGCACTGGATTGGACAAGTAGAGACTGCATTAGAGGCGATACGTTGCCCAGAGGATCGACAAGTGGATTTGGTGCAGACATGTTTCACTGAGGATGCTCATTCCTGGTGGCGGACCATACGTAGTCGAGTCACCAGTTGAGAGCAGATGAGGAGCATTATTAGAGACAGATACTGCCCTGTACCGTTGAGGAGAGAGAGGTTTCAGGACTTCATTGAGGCAGGATTTGAGGACATTCCGATTGCTGCTGTCATCAAGAAGTTCTAGAAGGAACTGACACTACTTGGACCAGTTGCACCTCTTGAGGAGCAGCATGTGTATCTCTTTTCACGGAGATTGAGAGAGAGCACTCGTTCCTATCTGGCAGGATTTCGCTGTGAGACACTATCAGACTATCAGGATAGGGCGTTTGCATATGAGAGAGACAGACCAGTCCAGAGGAGAGCTACTCAGTCAGACAGGCCGGATAAGCGGCAGAGGACGGGATATGCTAGTGGTAGTTCAGGAGTAGCTGTTTTTGGACGGGGGCAGACTCAGGGGCGACATAGCCATACCGCTACTGGTCAGACTTTAGCTGGTGGCTTACAGTGCCACAACTGCAGTGGCTATGGACACATCCGATCTAACTGCACAAAGCCGGCAGTGACCTGCTTCTAGTGCGGCAAGGTTGGACATAGGGCTGCATTCTACCGCTAGGGCAAGGCTCCATCTCAGCAGGGTTCTTCCCCTACAGGTCTATCAGGGAGTGTACAGAGGCAACCACAGTACCGAGTTCCAAGTCAGCAGTAGCAGTACCGAGCCCCAGGTCAGCAGCAGTCTTATAGGGCTCCAGGACACACATCTTCACAGAGCTCTATGCAGGGATCAGGTCGAGACAGAGGACGTGGTAGTGTAGCTGATACTAGAGGAACTCAGGCACGAGTGTTTTAGTTGAGAGACGCTGATCAGCCAGATGCACCGACTGCCACAGGTACAATCCAGATCCATGACTTACCTGTACGAGTTTTATTTGATATGGGTGCTACACACTCCTTCATATCTGATGCATGCGTAGATAGGTTGTCCTTAGCTACTGTAGAGGGGATACCTTTTATGATAGGCTTACCTGATGGGAGTAAGGTAAGAGGGACTAGAGAGATTTATGGATGTCCTGTTCACATGGGAGATCGAGACTGGCTAGTAAATTTTCTAGTCATGCCCTTAGCTTATGAGGATGTGATTTTAGGGATAGATTGGATGAGGAGACACGGAGCAGTCTTAGACATTGGTAGGAGGACAGTGACCGTTGCCACTGAGGAGGGTCATAGAGTGATATTCCGAGGTTGGGACCTCGGAAAATCCGGCACAGTTATCAGTACAGTGAGAGCAGCGAGACTGATAGCACAGGGTTGCGAGGCCTTCTGGTGTTATGCCATGAAGGAAAGCAAGAGCCTGACCATAGAGGAGATACCGGTTGCATGCGAGTTTGCAGAGGTATTCAGTGATGACCTGCCAGGACTACCCCCACAGAGGAGCGTTGACTTCAGCATTGACTTAGAGCCGGGCACAAGACCGATCTCGAAGGCTCCGTACCGTATGGCACCGATAGAGCTGCTTGAGCTGAAGAAGCAGTTAGAGGAGCTAGCAGAGAAGGGTTTCATACGCCCTAGTGTGTCTCCTTGGGGCACGCCAGTGTTATTTGTGAGGAAGAAGGACGGATCGATGAGGCTGTGCATAGACTACAAAGAGCTGAACAAAGTAACCATCAAGAACAAGTATCCATTGCCGCGTATAGACGACCTGTTGGACCAGTTGCATGGGGCGTCCGTGTTTTCGAGGATAGACTTGAGGTCCGGTTATCACCAGCTGCGGGTGAGAGATCAGGACATACCTAAGACGGCATTCCGGACTAGGTATGGTCATTATGAGTTTGTAGTGATGCCTTTTGGGCTCACTAATGCACCAGCGGTGTTCATGGAGTTGATGAATGGGATATTCATTGACTTCTTAGACCAGTTTGTAGTGGTCTTCATTGACGATATCCTAGTTTACTCTAGGAGTCGAGAGGAGCATGCCGGACACTTGAGGACAATATTGTAGATTCTACAGGATAGCCAGCTGTATGCTAAGCTATCCAAGTGTGAGTTTTGGATGTCAGAGGTGGCTTTCTTAGGTCACGTGGTGACTGCTGAGGGTATTAAAGTCGATCCGGCGAAGATCGAGTCAGTATCTTCTTGGCAACCTCCTAAGAATGTCAAGGAGGTTCGTAGCTTTCTAGGTTTAGCAGGGTACTACCGCCGGTTTGTGAAAGGTTTTTCCTTGATTGCCCGACCACTTACTTGTCTTCTGAGGAAGACTACTTGGTTTGTCTGGTCTAAGCCGTGTCAGCAGAGTTTTGAGGAGCTGAAGAGGAGATTAACGTCCGCTCCGATTTTGGCACAGCCTGAGGGTACTGATGACTTTGTGGTATACAGTGATGCATCCAAGCTGAGCTTAGGGTGTGTTTTGATGCAGAGGGGTAAGGTCATAGCCTATGCGTCTTGACAGTTGAAGACATATGAGGAGAACTACCCCACACATGATCTAGAGTTGGCTGCAGTAGTCCATGCTCTTAAGATATGACGTCACTATCTCTATGGGGCGAGATGTCAGATCTTCACAGACCATAAGAGTCTGAAGTATATATTCACTCAGAGAGAGTTGAATAACCGCCAGAGGCGGTGGTTAGAGTTGATCAAGGACTTCGACCTTGAGATTCTTTACCACCCCAGGAAGGCGAATGTGGTATCTGATGCTTGGAGCTGGAAGACGCCTAGGGAGAGGGCGATAGCCCGGTTGACAGTACATCCACAATTGCAGAGGGACTTGGCTTGGTTGGAGATAGAGATTCAGTTTCCCGATACTGATAGTCAGTTGGCTACCTTGGAGTTACTTCCTGATCTGTTGGATGAGATCTGTTACGCTAAGAACGTGACACGCAAAAGCTTTAAATTTATAACTCGATATATTTCTCCTAACTCCTAGCGAACCCGCAGTGTACGGGATGTTTTATAGTAGGGATAGTATTCCGAGGTCGAACACAAAGACTGAGGTGAGATTGAATCGATTAATGACTAAGGATAGTGAAGATCTAGGCTAAGAAAAGAGAAAGGAATAAAGAAATGAAAATCTCAATGTTTTTGGTTTGGTTTTTAGGTGATCAATCAAAGATCACAAATCATGCGAAATAAACAATCAACTAAGCTAACACCACTAGTAAACAAGCAAATACGAAATATGTAATCAAAGGGAGAAAAGCAGATTCTAGGGGTTGGAAATTTCGGTTATGGCATAGGACTCAAGCTATCTAATCATTCTTTGGATCAACTATAGTATGTTGGGAGTGAGCGTTTCTAGATTGGGAACAATCACCGGGTAGGTCTCATGGTCCACTAGTCCGTTCCTAAGGTCTCATCACCGGGTAAGTCTCAAAGAGCCTAAGGATAGGAATTCTACACAAACCGGATGGTTATCTAGGGATCTAACCTCTCCTTACCGGGTAAGTCTTGGGAAGACAAGTCCTAAACACCTATCCTAGCACACTCAGTCCAATAGCGGCTTGTGAGGCTCACTACTACCTAGAGTTTGTCATCTTCGGTATCTAAGAGTAAGAATTACCGGGTAGGTCTCTTCTAACACTTAGTTGCTAACACTATGTCACCCTATGATAGGTTTAACTCAACAAACACTAGGATTTCAACAATCTAACATCCTAGCACTTAGATTCATCAAAACAAGCAAGTCAGTCAAAATCACGGGTTGTTCATCAAGAACCACGGCCGTGGAATGTATAGAACAAACCGTGGTTTACAACAGAGGCTAGGTGCGAGCAAACAATTCATCCAAAGGTACATCTAAGTCCATTCTATCATAATCCAAGCCATAACCATATTTTCCTTACCCTAGAATCGCATCTATTTAGCCTATAACATGCATCATCAAAATCAAGATCATCAAGCATAAAATCATGGTTTCCATTAGCAAGAAAATGAAGAGAAAGAGATGAACAAGTAGAACAAAGAAAACCAAGCTGAATATGAGTTTAAGAAAGACTTATAACCCTTCAAAAGAAGGTTCAATCGTGTTCGCTCCAAGCGGTGTGTGCAAGCTTTAAATTTATAACCCTAGACGTAAGCTTAAAATAAGGATGCGAACCCGTAGTGTACGGGTCAATCGTAGTAAAAGCAAGGAATTCCAGGGGTCGATCACAGGGACTTAGTGAAACAAAGTCCAATCACGGTATGCTTATGTGTAAATACTAACCACAAAGGCAATTAAAACAATCAAAGATGATATAGAAGTCAATAAAGCAAACATGCAATTCTAGGGATTAAAGCATCTAGTTGTGGTTCCAACTCAAGATCTAAAGATAAGCGGACAAAGCTGAGGTTTTTGCATAGGGAAGGTGTTACTAAAGTGGAATAGATCACCGGGTAAGTCTCACTACTCACTAATCCTATACTGCAACTCCTATTACCGGGTAAGTTTCAAGGAATTAAGATAAAGAACTATAACCTCAAACTAACACACCATCTAAGGGGATAGAATCAACCTTTACCGGGTAAGTCTCAGGCTAACTCACAAAGATGGGATGAAAGCACACTCAAACCCCAATAAAGGATAAACCTTTATTACCTACACTTATGATCATAGGTACACAAACTAAGGAATTACCGGGTAAGTCTCATCCTAGGCTTGCATTGAACCAGGAAAGGTGTAATAAGAATAGGATTTGGCAAACTCTAACACTTAACTCTCAGTTCGGATCAGATAAGTCACCTCGGTCAGCCAAATTCCACCCCGGCCGAGATGTTCACCGACTGAGCGAGATGCTTAGGGTTAAGGTAAAGACTCGAACTTTCAGGGTCCTACTGTGATTAAGATCATTCTATCATTGTTTTTCCCACAACCTTCAGCCAATCACCCTAGAATCACACAAGGAAATTAGCCACTCATCATCATGAAAGTATTAATCAAGTATATGGGAAGAAGGTGAATATTTGAACAAGAAGAATTTAATGAAAAGACTTTAATAACTGAATCAAATATCACAACAAAAGCGTTCCTTGGATATAAATCCAACAAAGGAAGACAACAAGGAAGGGAATCTAAGATAATCTTACAAAACCCCTTCAAAAGCTATAAGAGCTATAGACTTCAATCTTCCTTCAACCTTCAAAAAGGTTCTTCGAATCTCCCAACTGGAGTATGGCTGCCGTGGTGTATAAACCCTGATCGATGGTATAGCATCCTCCGGATTTGTGGGAAATCCGACCCTTTTGTTAGGAAAATTACTCTCCAAAGATAAGATATCTTAAAAAGATATCTTCCCATAAAAATAGGTAAAATATATGATGTAGCAAATCTTCTTCCTTCCAGGAGCCAAGCCCAAAAATATAAGATCTCTTTCCAAAGATAAAAGATCTCAGCCAAGAATAAAATATTCTCGCCGCGTCCCAGGTGTTCGCCTCGGTCGAGTCAACTTCTCTGGATCACCTCGGTCGAGGTGAATCTGTGGTCAACCGAGGTGAGTCACAACTGAATGTGAAATCTCTCAAATCTGGTCCAAAGTAAATCTCTAATCCATGGCTATGCTTCCTGGATGGTTCCTTATGTTCCTGGATGTAGCTCTAATGACTCCATGGCTCCTTTTGCTCCTTTTCGATGTAAAACGTGCCATTTTACCTACGATTACAACAAAACTAGGTGTAGACCTCGATTCCCGCAAAGGTAGATGAAATGGTAATATAATCACATATTATACATACAAACATGCAGATTATGAAAGATAAAACGTCCAAACAAACCCCAAAATATAGACTATAATTCATGCTATCAAAATACCCCATACTTAGCCCTTGCTTGTCCCCAAGCAAGTTCCGCATATAAAAGATAAGATAGAATGGATTAATAGTCAAGAAAATCAAATGAAAAGCCTTTCAAAAACATTTATAGTGTGCAACAATCATAGATCACTGTAAGAGAATACTTCATGGAATTTAAAATCAAAATATGATCAAAACATTTTATAAATATAAGAAAGTTGTTCATCTTTGCATAAAATCGTAGAATGCATAATAAGTCATAATTATTGAAATTAATCATGCATAATCCAGTTTAAACCACTAAGTCAATCAACAAGCTCAAGGTCTCAAGGGCTTCCCAAAAGAAAGGTCAAGAAACGTGTAGGGTAGGGATGTATGTAAGGTAATGTGGTGCTAGAATCCGGGAAAAGGATGAACTTCACTTTCACTTTGACTTTCAACATCTTCCACCCATAAGCTTTGCTTATCTCACACTTTTTCTTTTACTTTACTTTTTGGGATGCATGGACAGAGGTGCACAATAACCAAAGCCTAGGAAATCAACAATCATCAATTTCTTGAGATGCATCAAACCCTTGATGCACATACCATGACCCGTTAGGAATATCGCTCAATCCGACTTTGGCAAGACACAAACACCCGGCTATGTGAATGGTGCCGAGTTACTCATCTTCATGATTGACTTCTCCAAACCTATTATTACTTTCTAACACTTTCACTTCCAGCCAACTTCTCAACTTTAACTTCACTTGCTTTCGCCACTTCGCTTGCTTCCAAATTCCCGGATAGGTAAAGGGATGCAAAAATGTATATGAGGGGCTAAGCATGATCAAGAAGAAGAAGAGAGAAGAATGAATTGCCTTGGTCTTTCCAGGAAGAAAGTGAGAGAACTTATCTTGTGGTGTCAACCTTCAAATTAAACATAATTTGGATAAAAACAAAGTATTAAACATACCACAAATTTCAAACAAAGCATTGAGCAACTTAAACATATTATAAAACCTTTCAAACACATAAAGAATTTAAAAACCAGTCAGTAAGCAAGATCTTCACTGAGATCATATCCAGATAAGAAGCACAAAAATCGTTTTTCGAAAACTCTCAGTTATCCCACCTCGGTCGAGGTGTTCTTAGGTCAACCGAGGTGAAACGCCTCGTTCGGCAGAACTGCCCCGGTCGAGGTCCAAATTTTTTTTTTTTAAAAACCAGTTTTCTTTCAGTTTCGACGTTTTTCTCAATCAAATAACCTGTAAGTATGCATGTAGTCCCAGATAAACACATAAATGCAAAAGTGAAGCATAAATATAGATAAATATCTGGTCAACTAGAGTCATACATCAAATAACTATCAAGTGATACACAATAAACACCCCATACTTAGGACACACTGTCCCAGTGGGTCAAAATAAGTCTAAGAAAAAAGTACTCACCGGATAATAAGCTGAACTGCATAAAAATAAGAAAGAAAATCCTGCAGCTCTCAGTAGTCACGATCCGGTGGTGGTGGTGGTGGCACATACGGGTACTGGGACGGGTCGAATGGATAGCCCATGACGTGCTCAAACTGAATATGGGCCATCATGTGCTGGTAATGCTGCCGCTCTTGCATCTCGCGGATATCCAATGACAAAGCAGCATATGAATCAATAACCTGATCCGTCAGGTCATCGATCCGACTGTGAGCCTCTGAATCTTTGTGTCGGCGTGTCCTACGCCTACCAGGTCTCACTGGAGAAGTAGCAGGTGCAGGCTCAGTATCCTCATCATCCAGATCTATAACTGGTGCGCTCGTCCCTGCAGTATCTGTCCCTGTATCCATCGGGACTCCACCCTCTCTGTCATCAGCCGTCTCCTCATCATCTGCCTCCTCCTCAGTTGGGGCAGCTGCTGCCTCTCTGTAATCCTCCATCAGTGGAGCCCAAGCGGTCTGCCAATAATGAGGGTCAAAGACAGTAAACTGGGCAGACCACCTGATCCCCTGTGGTGCAGTCAGCTCCCATGGCATAGCCACGTACGGTGTAGTCAAACCTCGGGGAACCAGAATCCGCCGAGTGATCATCTCCTGCAGCCCAAGCGGCTTGGCAGCCGCCACCATCGTGCAAGAGCTGAGATCCATGTCCTGATAGCTAGCTATGTGGGTGACAAGCCCTCCGCAGCAGATGTCTCCCTTCGCCTTGGCCTTGATCTTGTGCAGATCCTCTGCCAACATCAAGCCAAAGTCCGGGATACCCCCAGTAACCATGCAGCATAAACTGAAAAGCTCTCCCTGTCGGATCTTTTGGGGCGTCTCAGTACGCGCCAGAAGTGTCTTACTGAAGATCCGGTGGGCTAACCTAAAGGCTAAATGGAAGATGACCTTCTCCCTGGAATCTCCAGGGCGCCATCTGTCTGCATGCTCAACAATATGGGCAATCTGCCCCCAAAACTCCCTACCTACAGATCTGGACGGGAAGTCAACAGCTGTGGGCTCAAGAAAGCCAAAAATCTCTCTCCAGTACTCTAGTGGTACTAAGAAGTTCCGGTTCATCAACCGGTACTTCACAGATCGCTCTATGGGGAGGTAGGTGAAGGAGCTAATGAACTCTAAGGTGGGCTCCAAATAGGCTGGGGCTCGGATCTCAGTAAACTGATCCAGCCCTACTATAGAAATCATCCTCCTAAGGTCTCCGTCTACCTGGAGGCAATCAAAAGCAGACACGTCCAGAAAGCGAGGTGCAATCACTGGACGGCCGGAAATACGGTCATAATCGACCTGGTGTCGCTCATGGATCACCGGTTGATAGGGTCGGGAAGAAGAGGAAGAAGGGGAAGGTGAGGATCTATCCCTAAGGGCAAGGCGTCGGTCGGAACTCATTTTCAGAAAATCACACTGTGAGGTCACCTCGGTCGACTGACAATTCTCAAGAATCACCTCGGCCGAGGCACATAACGACTAGACCGAGGCGGAAAACTGGATTCTAATTCCTTTTGAAGATTTAGTTCTTTTCCCCCAAAATCACTACAACTTCTTCCTATGGGGTACTTAAGCCTTTTCTCAGCAAATGCAAGGGCAACCAAAGCCCAAATCGAAGCGAAAACAGCGAGGTAGGGTTTCGGTTTTATTTTACCTCGTTCGGCCGAATCGGTTTGATTTTCTTGCAGATCGATGATGCACTGGAATCCTCTATGCCTTAATCGTAGTTTGGAAGCGAAAATCTTTGAAAACGAGCAAGAATCGAAGGAGGCGAGGTGAAACTGTCGCCGCGGTCGAGGAAGAGTGAAAGTGAAGAGAGAGAAAATAAATCCCCCTTTTATACCCTTTCTGGAACTGCTGTCACCTCGGTCGAGATGGTCACGACTGGACCGAGGTGGTATGGACCGAGGTTGTTCTTCAGAAACCCTAGTCGCCTCGGTTGCTCAAGAATCATCTCGGTCGAGGTGCTCTGAAGGCAACCGAGATGCCTCAATCGAATTTCGTCTTCTCAAATTCTGGATCTTCTGTCTTTCCAGTTATGCTCCTTCCTTAGATGTCTCCTGTTATCTGTCTAGAACGCCAAAAACAAAACAAAGCAAAGCAAAAGCAAACTATCTAAGCTAGACTAGAAAAAGGGAAAAGAAAGCAATACCTTGGGTTGCCTCCCAAGAAGCGCTGGGTTTAAGGCCGCTAGCTGGACCATGATGCCTTTCTCAAACGAGATGGGAGGTGCCCTCACCCCATACTTCACCTCCATTGTGGGGTGAAGTAAGCAAGTCTATCAAACGCTCCAACAAGTGTAAATGCTCATCGGGGAATGAATCGTCTATGGGTGGGTCGTCTTTCTCGCGTGAAGATGCAGGTAGCTGGCTGAGGTGATCCGCAACAGAATTTTCGGATCCCTTCTTATCGCGGATCTCTAGATCAAATTCTTGAAGCAAGAGAATCCATCGAATAAGGCGTGGCTTGGCATCTTTCTTAGCCAACAAGTAACGGATGGTTGCATGGTCGGTGTAGACAATGACTTTCGCCCCTACTAAATAGGAACGAAACTTCTCGAAAGCATATACAACCGCCAATAATTCTTTCTCGGTGGTAGCGTAGTTGCGTTGTGCTACATCTAGAGTCTTGCTAGCATAATAGATGGCGGTGGTCCGTCCATCCTTTTTCTGTCCAAGCACCGCTCCTACGGCTACATCACTAGCGTCGCACATGATCTCAAAGGGCAAGGTCCAATCCGGAGGCTGGATAATGGGAGCGGAGATCAACGCTTCCTTAATCCTGTAAAAAGCATCAAGACACTCCTGCGAAAACTCAAAAACAACATCTTTATTCAAGAGGTTGGTTAGAGGTTTAGAAATCTTAGAGACGTCCTTGATGAATCTCCTGTAGAAACCTGCATGCCCGAGAAAACTCCTCACACCCTTAACAGAACAAGGGGGAGGCAGTTTCTCAATAGTCTCGATCTTAGCGCGATCGACCTCAATGCCTCGATTAGAAACGAGGTGTCCTAGCACGATGCCTTCATTAACCATAAAATGACACTTCTTTCAATTCAAAACAAGATTAGTGTCTTCACATCTTTTAAGCACTAGAGAAAGGTTAGATAGGCAATCATCAAAAGAGGAACCATATACCGAAAAATCATCCATGAATACCTCCATGATCTCCTCTATGTACTCGGAAAAGATAGCCATCATGCATCGCTGGAAGGTAGCCGGTGCATTGCACAATCCAAATGGCATCCTCCTATAAGCAAATGTCCCCCATGGACAAGTGAAAGTGGTCTTCTCCTGATCATCCGGATGGATAGGAATCTGGAAGAATCCACTATAGCCGTCTAAGTAGCAAAAGTGTGAATGCTGGGCCAACCGCTCGAGCATTTGATCAATGAAGGGAAGTGGAAAATGGTCCTTCCGTGTGGCCGTATTCAGCTTCCGATAATCGATGCAAACCCTCCAGCCCGTAACGGTCCGGGTTGGGATTAACTCGTTGTTCTTATTTGTCACAACGGTCATCCCTCCTTTCTTCGGAACCACATGCACCGGGCTAACCCACTTGCTGTCCGAGATAGGATATATGATACCTGCATCCAACAACTTAAGAATTTCTTTCTTCACAACCTCTTTCATGATCGGATTCAACCGTCTTTGAGGTTCCCGTGAAGTCTTATGATCATCCTCCATTAAAATTCTATGCATGCAGAAAGAGGGCATAATGCCAATAAGATCATCTATAGTATAACCCAAAGCCTTTTGATGCTTTCTCAGGACATGCATTAGTTTAGATAATTCAGTTTCGGAAAGGGAAGCACTAACAATAACGGGATAAGTGGAATCCGGTCCAAGAAAGACATACCTCAAGTGATTTGGGAGTTGTTTAAGCTCCACAACTGGGGGTGCTTTCTGAGGGGGATCCTTGCTTCCTCCTTCCAGTGGAGTAGATCTAGAAACTGGACTTTCGGAAGTCTCAGTTGAAGTCGTCTCGCCGTCGATCTGGGTCGAGGCGCAGAGGCGTTGACCGAGATGTTCTTCAATCGCCTCGCTCAGTCCAGAAAGTGCCTCGGTCGAGGTACTGCAACTGGAACCGAAACTGGAGATCTTCGTCTCCTGGATTAGCTTCTCAGTTTTAGCTCCTGGATCCTCTTCCAGTGCTTTTAAGCTCAGTATATCTGCATCACAAGAAGCATCTATAACTTCCTCCATTAAACTGACGCTAATAACTCTTTCGAGTGGATCGTTAGTAAGGATAGAGCTCACCAATTCTCTTGATTCTTCTTCATCGTAGATGTTGAAGATATCATCAGTTAGCTGCTCCCCTTTCATGGCTGCAAGTAATGCGAACTCTACCTCATCGCCGCCAATGTTGAATTTCAGCTTGGCGTTCTTGCAATCCACGTTGCAACCTGAAGTTGCTAGAAATGGCCTCCCGAGAATAATAGGAACAGGATAATCTGCGGGAATGTCAAGTACAACAAAATCTATAGGTAAATAGAAGTTACCTAACTTGACCGGAACGTCTTCCAAGATGCCCACGGGATGGGTGATGGAGCGATCCGCCATATAAAGTCGAATCTTGACCGGCTTGGGTTCTCCAAGTCCGATATTCACACATAGGTCTAGCGGGATGATGCTCACACTGGCTCCTAGATCACAAAGGGCTTCACAAGTGACATCCCCAACTTGAATGGGAATGCAAAATGAGCCGGGATCTCTCAATTTAGGTGGCATCTTCTCCTTCATGATTTGTATGAGCTCCGAGGATTTAGATGTCATCCTAACTTCACCAAAATATTCCAGTTTCCTTTTCCTTGATAGGATCTTCTTCAAGAACTTCCCGTAGGCGGGCAGTCCTAGAATAGCATCAAGGAAAGGAATGTTAATATGCAGTTTATTCATTAAGTCAAGGAACTTACCAAAGTGCTTGTCTAGATGTGCTCTAGCCCTTGACTGGGGGAATGGAAGTGGTGGTTTGTATGCAGGAGGTGGAACATAAACTTCAGTTTTCCCCTCCGCTTTTTGTGGCTCCACCTCGGTTGGCATCTCGGTCGAGGTGTTCTTCGACTGCATCTGGACCGAGGTGATCTTCGTCGGTACTGGCACCGACCGAGGCACTAGATTTGCAGTTTTCAGTCCACTCCTCGTAGTTATGGACATGATCTGGCCCTTAGGGTTGCTTTCCGTCCTTGCTGGAAGCTTCCCTGGATCTCTTGGCGCTTCATTCGCCCTACTTGCAAGTTGTTGTTCAAAGGCTTTTTGGGCCTTCGAAAATGAAGTCATAGAAGTCTCCATAGCATTGAGCTTGATCAAGATAGCCTCCAGAACTGCGTCTTTCTTTTCTGGCTGAGACGAACTTGATCCTTGCCCCTGGCTCTTTAATGGAGTAGAAGAAGAAGAAGGGGAAGAGAGGAAAGGGTTAGAGGAATCGTTAGAGTTGGAGTTTGAATGGTTGTTACCAGAATTTTGGTTGTTCGCCCTCCAGTTGTTGCTATTGGATCCTCTATTGTTGTTGTTGTAATTATTGTTCCGGGAACCATTGTTGTTGTTACGGTATCCATTGTTGTTGTTCCTTTGTCCTTGCTCTTCTTTCTTGGTTTGAGCAACCAAGAGTTCCTTCAATTGCTTCACGTCATTCTTCAAAGACGTGAGTTGATTGTTGTTGGGCTGAGTTTCTTGGAAGTTAACTCTTTTAACTCCACCTTCAGCTCCTTGGTGGGTGTACTTCTCCATATGCAAAGCTTGCTTCTCGATGAAGTCCCAAGCTTTGTCAATTGCCATGTCCATGAAGGTACCGGCGGAGAGTAGTTGGAGGTTGAACTGGGTGCTTCCGTCCAGTCCTTTGAAGTAAATCTCCAATAATTCTAACTTTGGAATCCCATGATGTGGGCAATCCAAAAGAATGTCCTTGAACCGCTCCCATGATTTGGACAAGCTCTCCTTGTCCTTCATAATGAAAGCGTTGATCTTCCCTCTCATTTCAGCTGTTTTTGAGGGGGGAAAGAATTTGGTCAAGAATTCCGTTGTCATCTCCTCCCATGTGCTGATTTTTCCTGGAGGAAGAGATTGATACCAAGTAAGAGCTCTATCTTTTAAAGAAAAGTAAAAAGGTCTTAGCTTGTAGTTGTTATTTTCAATCCTTGAGGGTCTCAAGGTCTCCATCAAGATCTCATAGTTTTGAAGATGTTGATGCGGTGATTCCTTCTCCATCCCTCCGAATTGGCATTGGCGAATCATGGATAGAACTTGCGGTCGAAGTTCATAGTCATGGTCCGCTGGATCTCCTAGGTTAACTCCTGGACGCCTTAGTTGTTGATTGGGGTCCATCCTTTGACCTAGGGTTTGTGGGATTCCTGCAGGAAAAGCGTCTTGGACTGGCATCCGAGGTGGAAGTACCTCGGCCGGGGCGTCAGGTACTGGAATCTGCCTCGGTCGAGGGTCAACGACTGGGACCTGCATCGGTCGAGGATCTGGAACAGGATCTTCCCTCGGTCGAGGTAGAAACTGGTCTCTTAAAGCTGCCATATCAGCTTTGATCGCTTCAGT
Source organism: Fagopyrum homotropicum (assembly GCA_033239125.1). NCBI lineage: Eukaryota > Viridiplantae > Streptophyta > Magnoliopsida > Caryophyllales > Polygonaceae > Fagopyrum > Fagopyrum homotropicum. Next base: position 94,155,049 of record BSWB01000007.1, on the reverse strand, counting down.
CCTGGTGCGAGTTTCTTCTCTTTCCTGCCTTAGCTCTTCCCTGGTTAGGCGTAGCAGCTCTAGCGCCTCTTTCAATTCGGCCTCAAGATCGCGGTTGTCTTGTTGGGCCATCTTCGCTTCTCTTAAGCGTCGCTTGTATGTCTTTTCTGGTTCGGGATCGTAAGGAACGATTTCCTTCCCAGTGCGGGTTCTTCACATAAACCTAAGAAAGAACCTGCAAAAGTCACTCAAGTAGAGTGGTTAGAAGACACGGGGACAAGTGCCCCAAAAGCAAACCGTAACCGGCTCGGTCTAGACCAAGTCCCCGGCAACGGCGCCAAAAACTTGTTCGCTCCTAACGGTGTGTGCAAGCTTTAAATTTATAACCCTAGACGTAAGCTTAAAACAAGGATGCGAACCCGCAGTGTATGGGTCAATCGTAGTAAAAGAAAGGAATTACAGGGGTCGATCATAGGGACTTAGTGAAACAAAGTCCAATCACGGTATGCTTATGTGTAAATACTAACCACAAAGGCAATTAAAACAATCAAAGATGATATAGAAGTCAATAAAGCAAACATGCAATTCTAGGGATTAAAGCATCTAGTTGTGGTTCCAACTCAAGATCTAAAGATAAGCGGACAAAGCTGAGGTTTTTACATAGGGAAGGTATTACTAAAGTGGAATAGATCACCGGGTAAGTCTCACTACTCACTAATCCTATACCGTAACTCCTATTACCGGGTAAGTATCAAGGAATTAAGATAAAGAACTATAACCTCAAACTAACACACCATCTAAGGGGATAGAATCAACTTTTACCGGGTAAGTCTTAGGCTAACTCACAAAGATGGGATGAAAGCACACTCAAACCCCAATAAAGGATAAACTTTTATTACCTACACTTATGATCATAGGTACACAAACTAAGGAATTACCGGGTAAGTCTCATCCTAGGCTTACATTGAACCAGAAAAGGTGTAATAAGAATAGGATGCAAACTCTAACACTTAACTCTCAGTTCGGATCATATAAGTCACCTCGGTCAGCCAAATTCCACCCCGGCCGAGATGTTCATCGACTGAGCGAGATGCTTAGGGTTAAGGTAAAGACTCGAACTTTCAGGGTCCTACTGTGATTAAGATCATTCTATCATTGTTTTTCCCACAACCTTCAGCCAATCACCCTAGAATCACACAAGGAAATTAGCCACTCATCATCATGAAAGTATTAAATAAGTATAAGGGAAGAAGGTGAATATTTGAACAAGAAGAATTTAATGAAAAGACTTTAATAACTGAATCAAATATCACAACAAAAGTGTTCTTTGGATATAAATCCAACAAAGGAAGTCAACAAGGAAGGGAATCTAAGATAATCTTACAAAACCCCTTCAAAAGCTATAAGAGCTATAGACTTCAATCTTCCTTCAACCTTCAAAAAGGTTCTTCGAATCTCCCAACTGGAGTATGGCTGCCGTGGTGTATAAACCCTGATCGATGGTATAACATCCTCCGGATTTGTGGGAAATCCGACCCTTTTTATAGGAAAATTACTCTCCAAAGATAAGATATCTTAGAAAGATCTCTTCCCATAAAAATAGGTAAAATATATGATGTAGCAAATCTTCTTCCTTCCAGGAGCCAAGCCCAAAAATATAAGATCTCTTTCCAAAGATAAAAGATCTCAGCCAAGAATAAAATATTCTCGCCGCGTCCCAAGTGTTCGCCTCGGTCGAGTCGACTTCTCTGGATCACCTCGGTCGAGGTGAATCTGTGGTCAACCGAGGTGAGTCACAACTGAATGTGAAATCTCTCAAATCTGGTCCAAAGTAAATCTCTAATCCATGGCTATGCTTCCTGGATGGTTCCTTATGTTCCTAGATGTAGCTCTAATGACTCCATGGCTCCTTTTGCTCCTTTTCGATGCAAAACGTGCCATTTTACCTACGATTACAACAAAACTAGGTCTAGACCTCGATTCCCGCAAAGGTAGATGAAATGGTAATATAATCACATATTATACATACAAACATAAAGATTATGAAAGATAAAACGTCCAAACAAACCCCAAAATATAGACTATAATTCATGCTATCAAATCGATTCTTACAAAACCTTGCAAAAACGTCTTCACAAAACTCACTCAAAATTATCAAAAACTAAGAATGGTGTGTTCTTCTCTTCTTCTCCAATGGACCCTTTTCTTCTCCTCCAAGAGTAGCTCCAATCCAATCTTCCAAAATGAGAGAATATTTTTGTTGAGAGTGTGGGAGAGAATGGGAGTGAGGGGTCTGTCCATAACAGCCTTGCAGGACCACCTTTTATCCTCCAAATTTGCAAGAGTCGGCCATGAAGATCGTGGGACAGCTGTCACGGCTGTCTGGCTAAAACCACGGCCCATTTCCACGCCCGTGGAAGTCCTAGTGGTCGTGGTTTTGGTGCCCCAGCTTGTTTTGGATCATTAAGCCACGATTTGGTGCATGACATGCACCAACAAGGTCCCAAGTGTCCTCCTTAGCTCCTAACTTGCTCCTCAATGAGTCCGAATGTGTGTCATCTCGAGGAATGATCCTCAAATGTATCGAATAAGCTCCTAGATCTCCCAAAATACCTACAAAGCATGCAAAAGTCTGTGTAGACGTCTATCTCGACAAAATACATGAATTGAGTGCAAACCGTCACGAACTAGTGCAAACCATGCAATAATGAGCGGAAAAACTATCTAAATGAGTGCCTAATCCTAAGTCATAAATCGTGTTATCAAAAATACCCCATACTTAAGGTTTGGTCGTCCTCGAGAAAGTCCCCAACTATAGACTAGGAGATGACATGATTTATGCATGCAGAAAAACAACAAAATCTTTTTGGAGTCACCTTCATAGTCACGTTTCATGGCAATGGACAAGAAATCATATGTCAAATAAATGAAGGCACGGAAAGACAATTATACTTAACTCGAAGGCATGCATGAAATGTAAAAACGAAGAAGTCAAGATGATCATGAGCATATCCAATCTAGATCACTAAGTCTTACACACATGCAAATAGGTCACAAGGGCTTGTGAAATAAAAGGCCGAGAAACGTTGTGATTAGGTGGGAATTTTTAAGGTCATGTGATGCTAATCCGGGAAAGGAACTAAACAACCACAACTTCACATTTTCTATCAACTTCCCACAAGTGTATATTTTTCTACATTTTTCCTTTCTTTTCTTTTCTTTTTCTTTCACTTATTTTTGAGACAATGGCATTGGTGTACAAAATCCGAAACCTTGGTGATTAGCCTTCCTTGGGCTTTTTTATTTTTCGAGGTGCATCCACACCGGGCACACATACCAAAGCTCGTTAGGACTATCGGTTTATTTGACTTTGGCAAGACACAAACACCCGATTATGTGAATGGTGCCGAGCTACTCGTCATTTAAACCAACGTCCCCAAACCTATATTTTTTTCTACACTTTCACAACAAACTCAGCACTTCATTCACAACATTCTTTCATCAACAACTTCACCCCACACTTGTTTTTCATACACATCAACACACTAGCATGCTCCTATTCCCGGATGGGTCAAAAGAGGTCAAATTTATATCAATTGAGGTGCTCAAACAACATGATCAAGATGAGAAGTAGAGAAAGATGAATTGCCTTAATCACTCCTAGATGATGTGCAAGAACTAGCATGTAATTTCGATTTTCAATACTCAATACAATCAAGGCAAGCATCATAATCACAAATCATTCATGAGATTCAAGATAAGTACTTCAAGTCCACATATGCATGCATCAATTCAACACATAAGGCCATCCATAGCCAATTCACAAGACAATTTCATCATAAGGGTCATTCCCAAGCTTAGAAGCACTAAAATTTTTTAAATTTTCTGATTTTTTTTTTTTGAATTTTTCGAAATATGTATGTACAATGCAAGATATAACGAAGCATGTGACTAAAAGAAACTACCCTAGATGCTAATCATGCAAACCCCACCCTATACTTAGAAACACATTGTCCCCAATGTGTAAATGAAGTAAAGAAGAGTGAAAGAGGGTTCTCACAATGTAAAATGGTTTGCTTCGGTATTTGGGTTCACTCAAATGGATTGATGGTGGATGATCCTATCAACGATGGTAGAGAGCTCAAGGTGTTCGTTATGGCGTCGGGACCCGCGCTAGGCACCGCTAGCCATCCAAGTCCCGCGTCCGCTCCACCCACAATTGATGAGGGACTCATCATCATCATACACATGCCATGCAAGGCTTCCATGCTACCAAGACTCTAGCACACACACAAAGCACACCAAACACACAAAAACAGAAAAATCAAAACAAAAACAAAAATGAAAAGGGAAAAACGATTACCAATGGGTTGCCTCCCACCAAGCGCTTCTTTAAGGTCATTAGCTTGAACAAACGCGGGGGCGTCTCACTCTAGGTGAAGTGGGGCAATCATATTGTTAGCATGAAATATTGTGATATTTTAGGCACGTTTTCTAAGTGTATTTGATTCATATTGATAGTCATTGATTGAGAATTGATGCATTTGTGAGCTAGTTTATCTATAATATCGATATAGAGATCTACACAAGCTTTATGTTGATTATAGGTGATTGAGAGCTATTTCCGAACGGAATTGAGCAAGGATAGAGTTGTTGAGCAATATCCATGGATTGAGGACATTTCTAGGAGCTAAGGGAGTGCCAACTTGAGGAATGCACGAGGCTAGGGAAGAATCACGTTCTTGCCCTAAACCACGCTCTAAAATACGGCCGTACCACTATCCACGTTCAAGTCCACGGCCGTGGAACCTTGGCTAAGGAAGTGTGGTTCATTCTAGTAACTTCTACGGCCGTGGAGAAGATGGTTCAAACCGTGTTGATTTCCACGCTCTAAATAACGGCCGTGGAACCCTTCCACGACCGTGATCTTGGCGATCTTTTTCTCCATACTTTAAGCCACGATCTCCTACGCAATTGGGCTGGGCCAATATTTTATCTTACACTATAAAAGGACGGACGAAGAGAGATTCCGACACCTCCGCTTAGACCTCGCTTTACACATACACTTGTTCTTGGAATTGCCCTAATTTCGCATTTGGCGGAGATTTATTGGGAGATTTTTGGCGCATTGCTATTGGTGATTTCCGGATTGATCGAAGATTCGGAAGATTGTTCGCAAAGAGATTTCGCTTCTTGCTTAGGTTTGATTTAGAAGACGGATTGACATCCCGTTCTTCCTTCTTATCTACGATTGTGTTTGTTTGTTCTATTCCGAATCTAGTGACGATATTTGTTCTTGATTGTGACTTTGAGATTGGTTTGAAGTTTATTGAAGGTTTTCGGAAGTTTTCATCTTTCAATCTTTTAATTTTTGAATTTGATATCAATATGACTATTGTTGGCTAAAAACCCTTAACAATTCTAAGGTGAAGGGTTGATAGTTGTGGCTTAGATGATGATAGATCGTTCGTAAACAGATTGGATCCTGAGAGTTAGAGAGAATCGCCGACGAACCCTAATCCACGGTCTGTTCTTGAGCTTCCACGGCCGTGGAACTCAAGAACTAGCCGTAATTTTGTGTTAAGTTACGAACTTGCTTTTACTTTAATCCAAAGTTAAAGATTTGCTTTAACTTAGTCTTGGCTTGCCTTTTCTAGGTGGTAGTGAAGCCTCAACAACCTCTACCTCGATTGTGAGTGTCACAACCTTAATCGATTTAGTTAGTCTTGATCCTTGGATTACAAGTTTGGGTATTTGACGTTAATTCTCATCTTTAGAACCTTTCTATATTGAAGCCTCAACAACCTTTATAGATAGTGTCTTGTAGGTGAGTCATATAAGGTTTTTGGAACTTCACCGTACGATTACCTTACATTAGCATACCTTTGCATATCTTAACTCTGTCCTTATATCATTAGTATATCTTGAATTGATTGCCAAAGCTGGATACTTGGATCTTTAGGATTGTTGTTTTCCCAATAATTCGAAAAGCTCTTACATTTATTTGCTTGATAATCTACAATTGAATTTGTTCCCCCCAAATCCCTGTGTTCGATACTCTGGAATACTTGCTAATCTACGCCGATCCGTACACTGCGGGTTCGCTTGCTTTTATTCTAGTTTTATAAATTTAAAGCTTGACTGCACGCACGCTAAGTGGCGAACAAGTTTTTGGCGCCGTTGCCGGGGATTTGGTCTAGGCCGAATTTGGTTTTCGGTTGTCAAGCTTGGGAGCTTCTCCCTTGTTATTTGATATCTTTTCAAGTGCATGCGCAGGTCTAGGAACACCGGAGACCTCTTGCCTCTTGATCAAGAGCTTGAGAGAACTTTAAGGCAAAAGCGTAAGGAAAAGAAGATGGCTGAAGAAAACAAACGTGATCTTCAATCGGAGCTAGCGGAGAAAGAAGCTCAACTCCAATGGAGTGAGAGGACACGTAGAGATGAAATGGATCGTCATCAATCTCAAGTTGACGATCTAAAAGATATGATGTTCCAGATGAGGATAGAACTAAGCAACCTTAAGAATAAGGGGAGCAAGAAATCCTCAAGGAGACCTTTAAGGTCAAATAGGGGTCATTCATCTGCTGATGATAGTGATTCCTCCATGCCACCGCTAGAGGAATTTGATCCCACGATCAATGTGAATCCATTCCATCCATGGGCAGCTGCTAATCGCCGTGTTCCACCTAGGAATGCAAGGATCGAACGTGTGGATGCAGATCCAAGAACTCTTGGCCAAAGGATGGATCCAACGCAGCAACCACGCGGTTTAGGTGTGAACTTTGATGCTGACGACGTGCAAGGGTTTAGCTTCAACCCTCAAGTTATTACTCTTGTTCGCCAAAACCAATTTGGCGGGACAAGCACTGAATCTCCACACCAACACTTGCAAAACTTTGAGTGTACGATGGAGACAATGAGGCCGAAGAACGCGACTACCAACAACTATAAGCTCAAGCCTTTCTTCTTCTCCTTGAAAGGGAAAGCATTGTCTTCGTACCAAGCTCTTCCTAGTGGGAAGCTAGACACATGGGAAGACCTTTCCGCGGAGTTTCTCACTAACTTCTTTCCGCCATCCAAAACGGCGGAACTTAGAGGTAAGATTAATGCATTTTCCATGAGATCTAACGAAAGTTTGTTTCAATCATGGGAAAGGTTTCAAGATTTGTTATTGGATTGCCCTCATTATGGCATATCCAAGCTTGCATTGCTGGAGATTTACTATAAGGGGCTGGATGTGGAGACACAATTCAAGCTCCAATCCCTCTCATGTGGAACATTCATGGACATGAGAGAAGATGACGCTTGGGACTTCATTGAGAAGCAAGCAAGAGTCATAGAAAAGTATTCCCACCGGAAAGTGGAGGGAAATCGTGTGGAGCAAGGAGCAAAGCTCACACATGAAGCTCAAAATCAGATTTTCTCCCTCAACAATGAGATCAAAGAGCTGAAGGAGGCAATCAAGACCAACTTTCCAAAGCAACAAGGAAAGGATGTTGGCTATTTGGGCAACAACAACAATGGCGGTGAGAACACAAACCGCAACAACAACAATAACCGGAATAATAACCGGAACAATTGGAATGACAACAACAACAACCGGAACAACAATTGGAACAACAATTGGGGTTCAAACAACAACAATTGGCGCTCCAATCAACAAAACTCCGGTAACTCTTATCCTTCCAATTCGAATTCACTAACTCCACCTTCCTCTTCCTCTACTCCTTTGAAAAGCCAGGGGCAAACATCTAATGGAGGAAACACTTCGGGGAAGGAGAAGCCCGATCCCATGTTGGAAACGATTTTGGGAAAGCTTCAAGGTTTGGAGAACCGCATTATTAAGGTTGATGATCAAATTTCTAAGGTTGATAAAGCCCAAAAGGTTTTAGAAAACCAAATGTTCATCCATGCGGAGGAAGTTCCTAGGAATCAAGGGAAACTTCCAAGAAAGACGGAGGACAACCCTAAGGGAAGGGTGATGGCAATCACAACTAGGAGCGGAGTGACTACCACCGATCCGCAGCCTAAATTTGTTGAAGTCCCCGTTGAGAAAGACAAAGAGAAGGGGAAGGAGAAGGAAGATGTCTACGTTCCTCCTCCAGCTTACAACCCTCCCCTACCATTCCCTCAATCTAGAGCGAGAGCACGCCTAGATAAACAATTTGGTAAGTTTATAGAACTCATGAGCAAGCTGCATATTAATATACCCTTTATTGATGCTATTGTAGGTATGCCGGCTTATGGCAAGTTCTTAAAGGAGCTCCTCTCCAACAAGAGGAAGCTAGAGGATTTTGGAGAGGTTAAGATGAGTTCGGATTCTTCGGATCTCATCAAGACCATGAAGGAGAAAATGCCCCCCAAGCTAAAGGATCCGGGGTCATTTTGTATTCCCATAGGAGTGGGAGATGTCACATACGATGCATTATGTGACTTGGGAGCAAGTGTGAGCATCATACCACTTGCATTATGTAGGAAGATCGGTTTAGGCGACCCTAAACCGGTGAAGATGACGTTGTACATGGCGGATCGATCTATCACTCGCCCCGTCGGTATTGTAGAAGACGTCCCAGTCAAGCTAGGTAAATTCTTTGTTCCCATTGATTTTGTTGTGCTTGACATTCCTGCAGATAGTCCGGTCCCGATCATACTCGGAAGACCGTTTCTTGCAACTTCCGGATGCATAGGAGAGGAGAAGGTAGAGTTTGTTCTTTCCACTCTAATGAAGGAGCCAATCTTTGATGATGATATATTCAATATCCAAGATGAAGAGGGGTTGTCTAGAGAGGAGGTAAGTGCTATTCTCTTCAAAGATCCTTTGCAAAAGGTCATTACTATGAGTCTAACGAATGTAGGGGAAGAAGAGGAGTGCAATGAGGCAATTGAAGCCTTAGAAGCACAAGAAGAAGTGGGTGAAGTGGAATTTGAGAAGCTCCACGATGAGGCAGAAAACGTGAGAATCCACGGCCATACACTATATTCCACGGCCGTGGATCTCACCACCCAAAGCGTGGCTCACTCAAGAGGGTTACACGGTCGTGGAGGAGGCAGAGCAACCGTAACCACTTTCCACGCCCTAAACCACGGCCGTGGAGGGTGTATGGAAACCGTAAGTTTGGCCGTGGAAGGGGATGATCGTGCCACTTCTTCAACTTCTTTTGACTCTTCTCCCACACCCTCTACACCCTTAGACACTTCTAAGGAGGCATCGGATGCTCCTCAAGAACCATTGGAAGCTCCGAAAGCAATGGAATTGAAACAACTTCCTACACATCTAAGGTACGCTTTTCTAGGACCTAACTCTACTTATCCAGTTATTGTTAGTTCCGATCTAACCATAGATGAACATAGTAAGCTTATGGTTGTCCTTAGGAAACATAGGAAAGATTTAGGCTATACTATAGAAGACTTAGTAGGAATCAAACCCTCCCTATGCATGCACAAAATATTAATGAAGGAAGACTTTAGGACTTCAAGACAACCTCAAAGGCGGTTGAACCCGACCATGAAGGAGGTTGTCAAGAAGGAAATTCTTAAACTTCTTGATGCAGGTATCATCTATCCTATCTCCGATAGTAAGTGGGTGAGTCCGGTTCAAGTAGTTCCAAAGAAGGGAGGAATGACGGTCATCACCAACAATAATAACGAACTCATTCCTACCCGAACCGTAACGGGATGGCGGATGTGCATTGACTACCGCAAGCTTAATAACGCGACGAGGAAGGATCACTTCCCACTACCCTTCATCGATCAAATGCTTGAAAGGTTAGCGCAACATTCACACTTTTGCTATCTTGACGGTTATAGTGGTTTCTTTCAGATTCCGATACACCCGGACGATCAAGAGAAGACCACATTCACGTGCCCATGGGGTACGTTCGCTTATAGGAGAATGCCGTTCGGGCTTTGCAACGCCCCAGCCACCTTTCAAAGGTGCATGATGGCCATTTTCTCCGTATACATTGAGGAAATCATGGAGGTCTTCATGGATGACTTCTCCGTATACGGTTCCTCTTTTGACAATTGCCTTTCTAACCTTGCTCTTGTTTTACAAAGGGGTGAAGACACTAACCTAGTTCTTAATTGGGAGAAGTGTCAATTTATGGTAAAGGAAGGGATTGTTTTAGGACACCTAATCTCTAGTAGAGGGATAGAAGTGGATAAGGCGAAAATAGAGACTATAGAGAAGCTTCCTCCCCCAACTTCGGTGAAAGGAATAAGAAGTTTCCTAGGACATGCTGGATTTTATAGACGTTTCATTAAAGACTTCTCTAAAATATCAAAACCGCTCACTAATCTATTGATGAAGGATGCAGTTTTTGAGTTTTCGCAGGAATGTTTGGATGCGTTTAACACCATTCGGCAAGCTCTAATTTCAGCACCTATTATCCAACCTCCGGATTGGACTCTTCCCTTTGAGGTTATGTGCGATGCTAGTGATGTAGCTATAGGAGCTGTTCTTAGACAACGGAAGGAAGGGCGAACCCATGCCATATACTATGCTAGCAAGACGCTAGATGAAGCGCAGCTCAACTACGCCACTACGGAAAAAAGAATTCTTAGCCATTGTTTACGCTATTGACAAGTTTCGCTCTTATCTTGTAGGTGCAAAGGTGATTGTCTACACGGACCATGCTGCGATCCGGTACCTCCTTGCAAAGAAGGATGCGAAGCCAAGGCTAATTAGATGGATTCTTCTCCTAAAAGAATTCGATCTAGAGATCCGCGACAAGAAGGGTTCGGAAAATTCTGTTGCGGATCATTTGAGTCGCCTAACACATCTAGAGGACGACCACTTACCCATAGATGACTCCTTCCCGGACGAACACCTACACATTATTGAGGAGTGCATCGTTGTGATCTCCAAAGGTAACGAACCATGGTTTGCTTATTTTGTTAACTATTTGGTTTGCCAGGAGATACCACCCGGATTATCCTACGCACAAAGAAAGAAGTTCTTTAAGGATATTCGGGAATATTTTTGGAATGAACCTCTCCTCTTTAAGAGAGGTCCGGATGGCATCATTCGGCGATGTGTGCCGGAAGATGAGATGCAAAGTGTCATCCGCCATTTTCATTCACTACCTTGTGGAGGACACGCTAGTTCGAACAAGACTAGTGCAAAGGTATTGCAATCTGGATTCTTTTGGCCTACTTTATTTAGAGATGTGCAATCCTTTGTTTCTTGCTACGATGCTTGTCAAAGAACAGGTAATATCTCTAGGAGGAATGAGATGCCTCTCAATAACATCCAAGAGGTGGAGATTTTCGACGTTTGGGGAGTAGATTTTATGGTACCATTCCCATCATCTTGTGGAAACCAATACATACTATTGGTAGTGGATTATGTTTCTAGATGGGTGGAAGCAATTGCCTCTCCCACCAATGATGCCATGGTGGTGGTTAAGTTCTTCAACAAGACCATTTTTCCACAATTTGGAACACCAAGGACTATCATTAGTGATGGAGGCTCTCACTTCATTGCCCGGCGCTTTGAAGCTCTTCTAGCTAAGTATGGGGTTACTCACAAGATCGCCAGCCCTTATCATCCACAAACAAGTGGACAAGTTGAGATCTCAAATCGGGAGATCAAAGGAATCTTAGAGAAGACGGTTTCAAGGACTAGGAAGGATTGGTCTTTGAAGCTTGATGACGCATTGTGGGCATACCGGACTGCGTATAAGACTCCCATAGGAACCACACCATACAACCTTGTGTATGGAAAGTCTTGTCACCTACCGGTAGAGTTGGAGCATAAGGCGTTTTGGGCTATCAAATGGTTGAATTTCAGCATGAAGGAAGCGGGAGAGAAGCGTCTCTTGAACCTTAATGAGCTTGAAGAACTCCGCTTGAACGCCTATGAAAACGCCAAGATCTATAAGGAGAGAGCAAAGTGTTGGCATGATAAGCATATCATTCCAAAGGACTTCAAAGAAGGAGATCAAGTTCTCCTCTTCAATTCAAGGCTTCGTCTCTTTCCAGGTAAGCTTAAATCTCGTTGGACAGTACCTTTTCTAATTAAGCGTATTTTCCCCCATGGTGCAGTTGAAGTATGGGGTGAAGCGGGCGGAAGCTTTAAGATGAACGGTCAACGACTCAAGAAGTACACACCGGAACTCCAAGCTGAAGAGTTCACGCCTACCGCACTCGAATAAGTGCGAGATTGGTCTAGCTACGGACCTTAAACAAAGCGCTTCTTGGGAGGCAACCCAAGGTATTGCATTCACGTTTTTGTTTTCGATTCATAGTTTAGCTTAGTTTAGACGTTTTTGCTTTGTTTTGCCTTCGATTCCTTCCGGTATGTTCGTGTTTGTGGATGTTGGAACGGTGGAAAAGGAAAGAGGAAGAGTTATTTTGAAGAAAAGTGACGAAACTTGGACTTTGGAGCATTACAGAGAGTTCCACGGCCTAAACCACGGTCGTGACAGCTACAGTGACCGTAATTTCCAAAAGCCTTTGAAAAATCACCAAAACCACGGTTCCGTACATTTCCACGGCCGTGGAACCCCCCGACAGACCGTGGTTTTCAAAAATATTGCCGGCCACTATATAAACCACGTTCTTCACAAAAACTTACCAAAAACCCAATTCCACGACCCTCTCTCACCGATTCCACGCCCTTCGCCTCAAATCTCCGTTCGTTAATCGTTTTCAAGAATTCTTCGTTCCAAATTGAAGCAAATTCGACCACCAACGAGATCCAAGCAACGAATCGAGCGGCAATTCACCAAGGAACGCACAATTCGGATTTTAAAATCCGAAACCTAGGTTTTTTCGCTCTTCTCTATCTTCGTCAATTTGGGTTCGTTTTTGCTAGAAATTTTAGGAGAACTGATTGAAATTGGAAGGAATTAGACTAGGGCTGCCTGATTGCTGAATTTGAGTGCTATTTGTGGATTTTTGAGAAAAGTCGAGGCGAATCACGGTCTCTGTCAGTTCCACGGCCGTGGAAATACCAAGAACAGACCGTGATTTTTAACAGTGATGGACTTCGTGAGGAGAGTTTCTGGGAGAATTAAGGAGAAGAAGAATGATAAGGAAAATAACAAAAAGAGGAAGGGTAACCCCTCTTCCTCTTCATCCTCTAGAGCACCACCACCTTCCTTCCCTTCACCTCCATCATCACCTTCATCACCCGCACCTCCTAGCCCTGGAGTACCCACCATTGACGAGGATCATCTCGATGCACTCGAGAGGATCCATAAGAGGGCAGTTATCGGACCTAGGTATCTATGGTTGGAGGATCTAGTTCCTCTAAACATAGTAGATGACCTTACTTGGCTCTTGGATAGAGCCGGTCTTATTGTCTTCTCGGTTATCCAAGAGGACGCTTATGAGGAGATAACGAGAGAGGTTGTGACGTCGTTTGAGCACAACCATGTGGACAAGACCGTTTCTTTCCGCCTTATGGAAAGAAACTATGATTTTACCATCCGTGAGTTTGGAGCCTTCTTTGGGTTCCAAGAGACCTTCAATGGTCGTTTTCCTAGTGGTGTTTACGCCAAAGATTTTTGGGAGGAGGTAGCTATGATTTACGCCAGCGAGGACCGCTGTCAACCTGCTGATACCAAGGCTAAGTTGATGTATCACTTAGCCTTGAAGATTGCTCACCGTGTTCTTTCGGAGTGTCTCTTTCCTAGGACGGAGACACCTCAAAAGATCAAGACGGATGAGCTCTTCCTGTTGTATTCTATGCTGTATGGGCGCCCTGCTGATTGCGCCACCCTCTTAGCTGCTACCATGAGCAAGCTTAAGAACAAGAGAGCGGGGAACATTGGATATGGTGGGATAGTTACCCACCTTGCTAGGATGTTGGGGGTTGATTTTTCTGCATGCACACGCATACCGGCTGTACCCCTAGGACTCCAGGCCTTCATGACTAGAGGCCTTATCTTCCCTACACATAGAGGTCCGCCTTATGCAGCCATGCCTTGGGAGAGCAGGACGGGTAGGGGTATTGAGCGGCTACAGGAGTACTCCATTATGGTTGGACGCCATAATTAGAAGGCTACGTTCGCAGCTATGCATGCGAACAGGATTGCAGCTCCTCCGTATGTCCCACCACCGCCAGTAGTTGAGGAGGAGGAGATGAGGGATCAGTTTGAGGGAGGAGGAGGAACAGAGCAGGAGTTTGGCACGTTTCCGGATCAGCCGGATATTGCTTCTGATGTGCCTAGACGTTCTCCACGTCCAGCCAGAGCTTCAGGTTCGTCCTCTCGCTGCGCCAGCGTGAGTGAGAGACCCACTTGGATGGATACACCTCCTACATGGTACGGAGCTCCACCTCCATGGTCCTCACAGCAGCCATCAACACCAGCACCATCACCGTCCGACGCTCCAGGGTGGTATAGCCAGGCCCCGGGATGGTATGAGCAGATGCCAGATTGGGCCACCGGTCTTTCGGAGAGAGTAGGAGCATTGGAGATCCGAGCCGATGCTAGAGATGGACACTTGGACGACCTCGATCATATGATGAGAGACGTCTATCGCTAGCAGTTTGGGCGGCACTACGATCCTAGCTTCTCTCCATTCCCACCTCCACCAGCGCCGCAGTGATGATGATGATGACCGATAGCTTTAGCCGCTCCACCGCCATTTTGTGAGTTTCTTTTTCTTTTCTTCTTTTCTTTCTTTTATTTGAACATTAGGGACAATGTTTGTTCCAAGTATGGGGTGGGGTGTGACTAAAAGTTGTAATAACTCTTACTCACTTTGATTGCTTCTATCGAGACTATCTTGCATGTTCATTATATTGTTGCACGTTTCATTATTGCATTGCATGAAAAAGAGCTTGAAAAACCCATTAAAATTGAAAAAAATTTTGAAAATTTTGTGCTTCTAAGGAATTGAAATGATTTCTATGATAATCGCTACTTGTGAATTGAGTTTGATGACAATTGCATGCTTAAACGAATAGTGGATTTAAAAGAAATTGAATGAGTTGATTATGCCTCTTTTACAAGTTTCATAATGTGATGAATGTTACCTAAATCATGTTGAGGAATTGAAGTTGAAATCGCACTATAAGTTCTTATGCTTCTTGTTGAGATGATTAAGGCAATTCGATTTTTCTTTCTTCTTTCTTTGATCATTTAGCCCCTCATTGAAATATTGACCTCCTTTACCTATCCGGGAATTTGGAGGAGTTGATTGAAAAAGGCATGTATGATGTGGGAGGGCCATGAAAGCAATACTTTGCATTCAAAGGAATAGAAAGAAATTATACGTTTGGGGAAGTCAATCATGACGATGAGTAACTCGGCACCATTCACATAGCCGGGTGTTTGTGTCTTGCCAAAGTCGGATTGAGGGATATTCCTAGCGGATTATGGTATGTGCGCTGAGGGTTTGAGGCATCTCATAAAAATTGAGAAACGCCAATCTCCTAGGCTTCGGTTTTTGTGCACCTCTATCCATAACTCCAAAAGTAAAGTCGAAAAATGAAAAGAAGAGAGCGAAGCTCTAAGTTGAAGGTGTTGCGGGAACCGCAAGAGAAGAAGAAAAGAGTAGTTGCCCACTTTCCCGGATTCATGCACCACATTCCTTAAAGTTTTCTTCCCTTTCCACATTCTAGACCTTCTTCTTTGAAAGTCCTTAAGATCAAAAGAATGTTATATGACTTGGTGATCTAAATTAAAGTTCCTTATGATTGATTTTGATAATGTTTAAGGGTTATGATGTTTGTATGGAAGTTTGCTTGATTCATGAGCTTTCTTTACTCTTTACTGTTTGATTAAGTGTATGAAAGTCTTATAAACGATTGAAGCAAGATTTGAGAATGATCTATTGGTTAGAGGGCACATTCATCCAAAAGAAGTATTGCTTTGAGAAGGTACACATATTTCATCCTAACTCTTGTTTTAAAGCTTTTGAAAGACCTTGCTTGGGGACAAGCAAGTGGCAAGTATGGGGTTATTTGTTAGCATGAAATATTGTGATCTTTTAGGCACGTTTTCTAAGTGTATTTGATTCATATTGATAGTCATTGATTGAGAATTGATGCATTTGTGAGCTAGTTTATCTATAATGTCGATATAGAGATCTACACAGGCTTTATGTTGATTATAGGTGATTGAGAGCTATTTCCGAATGGAATTGAGCAAGGATGGAGTTGTTGAGCAATATCCATGGATTGAGGACATTCCTAGGAGCTAAGGGAGTGCCAACTTGAGGAATGCAGGAGGCTAGGGAAGAATCACGTTCTTGCCCTAAACCACGCTCTAAAATACGGCCGTACCACTTTCCACGTTCAAGTCCACGGCCGTGGAACCTTGGCTAAGGAAGCGTGGTTCATTCCAGTAACTTCTACGGCCGTGGAGAAGATGGTTCAAACCGTGTTGATTTCCACGCTCTAAATTACGGCCGTGGAACCCTTCCACGACCGTGATCTTGGCGATCTTTTTCGCCATACTTTAAGCCACGATCTCCTACGCAATTGGGCCGGGCCGATATTTTATCCTACACTATAAAAGGACGGACGAAGAGAGATTCCGACACCTCCGCTTAGATCTCGCTTTACACATACACTTGCGCTTGGAATTGCCCTAATTTCGGATTTGACGGAGATTTATTGGGAGTTTTTTGGCGGATTGCTATTGGTGATTTCCGGATTGATCGAAGATTCGGAAGATTGTTCGCAAGGAGATTTCGCTTCTTGCTTAGGTTTGATTTAGAAGACGGATTGACATCCCGTTATTCCTGCTTATCTACGATTGTGTTTGTTTGTTCTATTCCGAATCTAGTGACGATATTTGTTCTTGATTGTGACTTTGAGATTGGTTTGAAGTTTATTGAAGGTTTTCGGAAGTTTTCATCTTTCAATCTTTTAATTTTTGAATTTGATATCAATATGACTATTGTTGGCTAAAAACCCTTAACAATTCTAAGGTGAAGGGTTGATAGTTGTGGCTTAGATGATGATAGATCGTTCGTAAACAGATTGGATCCTGAGAGTTAGAGAGAATCGCCGACGAACCCTAATCCACGGTCTGTTCTTGAGCTTCCACGGCCGTGGAACTCAAGAACTAGCCGTAATTTTGTGTTAAGTTACGAACTTGCTTTTACTTTAATCCAAAGTTAAAGATTTGCTTTAACTTAGTCTTGGCTTGCCTTTTCTAGGTGGTAGTGAAGCCTCAACAACCTCTACCTCGATTGTGAGTGTCACAACCTTAATCGATTTAGTTAGTCTTGATCCTTGGATTACAAGTTTGGGTATTTGACGTTAATTCTCATCTTTAGAACCTTTCTATATTGAAGCCTCAACAACCTTTATAGAGAGTGTCTTGTAGGTGAGTCATATAAGGTTTTTGGAACTTCACCGTACGATTACCTTACATTAGCATACCTTTGCATATCTCAACTCTGTCCTTATATCATTAGTATATCTTGAATCGATTGTCATAACTGGATACTTGGATCTTTAGGATTGTTGTTTTCCCAATAATTCGAAAAGCTCTTACATTTATTTGCTTGATAATCTACAATTGAATTTGTTCCCCCCGAATCCCTGTGTTCGATACTCTGGAATACTTGCTAATCTACGCCGATCCGTACACTGCGGGTTCGCTTGCTTTTATTCTAATTTTATAAATTTAAAGCTTGACTGCACGCACGCTAAGTGGCGAACATATATCCACCAGAGCTTCCGGGATATACTTCTTCAAACGGTGCCCATTTACCTTAAAATCTCCACAATGCTCCCCTCCTATCTCGACCGCTCCATGGGGAAAGATCTTCTTCACCACATAAGGACCCGTCCATCTTGACTTTAGCTTTCCGGGGAAGAGCCGCAGCCTTGAGTTGAAGAGAAGGACCAAGTCTCCTTCACTCAACTCCTTCGGGATGAGACACTTCTCATGCCAAAGTTTGGTCCTTTCCTTGTAGATTCGGGCGTTTTCATAGGCATCCAACCGGATCTCCTCAAGAGCATTCATGTCTAGCAACCTTTTCTCTCCGGCCTCCTTGAGGTCAAAATTCAACCATCTAATGGCCCAATACGCTCTATGCTCCATCTCTACCGGAAGGTGACAAGACTTGCCATAGACTAGCTTGTAAGGGGTGGTGCCAATCGGTGTCTTGAAAGCGGTTCTATAAGCCCACAAAGCATCATCGAGCTTCATAGCTCAATCCTTTCTCGTCCTAGAAACCGTCTTCTCAAGAATTCCCTTTATCTCCCGGTTGGAGATCTCTACTTGGCCACTAGTTTTGGGGGGTAGGGTGTTGCCACCTTATGAGTCACCTCATACTTAGCCAAAAGTGCCCCAAAGTTCCTATTAGTGAAATGCTTCCATCCATCACTTATGATCACCCTTGGTGTTCCAAACCTAGAGAAGATCACTCGGTTGAAGAACCGCACCATAACCTTGGCATCATTTGTGGGAGAGGCAATTGCCTCCACCCATCTCGAAACATAGTCTACCGCCAATAGGATGTAGAGGTTTCCACAAGAAGAAGGGAATGGTCCCATGAAGTCCACACCCCAAACATCAAATATCTCCACCTCTTGTATGTTGTTCAAGGGCATCTCATTCCTCCTTGATATGTTGCCCGTCCTTTGGCAAGCATCACAAGCTACCACAAAATTCTGCACATCCTTGAACAAACTTGGCCAAAAGAAACCCAATTGCAACACCTTAGCACATGTCTTGTGTGAGCTAGCATGGCCTCCACATGGAAAGGAGTGACAATGGCGGATCACACTCTCCACCTCATCCTCCGGTATGCATCTCCTAAAGACTCCATCCGGCCCTCTCTTGAACAAGAGAGGCTCGCTCCAATAGTAATGACTCACATCTTTGAAGAACTTCTTCCTTTGGGCATAGGATAAATCGGGTGGCACCTCCTCATAAACGAGATAGTTTACTATGTCGGCATACCATGGCTCATTACCCCTTGACACTTGAAACAAGCACTCCTCCACCATTTGCAATTGCTCATCCCGGAATGAGTCATCAATCGGGATGTCATCTCTCTTAAGCTCCAATGGTGGGAGTCTACTAAGGTGATCCGCCACAAAATATTTGGACCCCTTCTTATCCCGGATTTCCAAATCAAACTCTTGAAGAAGAAGGATCCACTGAATCAATCGAGGCTTGGCATCCTTCTTAGTAAGGAGATAATGTATCGCAGCATGATCCGTATACACAATGACCTTTGCTCCAACAAGATACGAGTGGAACTTCTCAAATGCGTACACAACTGCTAGTAACTCTTTCTCGGTGGTAGCATAATTGAGTTGGGCATCATCTAGCGTCTTGCTAGCATAATACATGGCGTGTGTAGGCCCATCTTTCCTTTGTCCCAAAACAGCCCCAACGGCTACATCACTCGCGTCGCACATGATTTCAAACGGTAGACTCCAATCCGGAGGTTGCATGATAGGTGCGGAGATCAAAGCATTCTTCAACCTACAAAAAGCCTCAAGGCAATCCTTGGAGAAAACAAACTCAACATCTTTCATTAGTAGGTTAGTAAGAGGCTTAGAAATCTTAGAGAAATCTTTAATAAATCTCCGGTAAAAACCGGCATGCCCTAGAAAACTCCTTACCCCCTTCACCGAGGTAGGTGGTGGCAACTTCTCTATGGTTTCTATCTTAGCTCTATCAACCTCAATGTCACGGTTGGACACCAAATGTCCCAACACAATACCTTCACTTACCATGAAGTGGCATTTCTCCAAATTCAAGACTAGATTAGTCTCCTCACATCTCTTAAGCACTAAAGACAAGTTAGCTAAGCAATCATCGAAAGAAGATCTATAAATAGAAAAATCATCCATAAACACTTCCATGATGTTTTCAATATACTCAGAAAAGATAGTCATCATACACCTTTGAAAGGTCTCGGGTGCATTACACAACCCAAATGGCATTCTCCTATATGCAAAAGTACCCCAAGGACATGTAAATGTGGTTTTCTCTTGATCATCGGGGTGAATAGGGATTTGGAAGAATCCACTATAACCATCTAAGTAGCAAAAGTGAGAATGTTGAGCTAATCTCTCTAGCATTTTGTCAATAAAGGGAAGAGGGAAGTGATCTTTCCTAGAGGCAACATTTAGTTTCCTATAGTCTATGCACATCCTCCATCCCGTAACCGTTCTAGTTGGAATTAGTTCATTATTCTCATTGGTTACTACGGTCATCCCACCCTTCTTAGGTACCACATGCACTGGGCTAACCCACTTCCTGGCCGTGGTTTCCCCTTCCTGGCCGTGGTTCCTACAGGAATTCAGCACACCTTCGTGTGCTTCAAATTCAGCTCTTGTCTCCTTTTCCAATGCTTCCAAAGCCTTGATTTCTTTATTGTAGGCCTCCTCATCTCCTTCCCCCATCAAACTTAAACTAAGAACCTTCTCCAACGGCTCCTTGATCAAGATCAAGCTCACAACTTCTCTAGACTCCTCTTGCTCGACAATGTTGAACACATCTTCACCAAGGGCTGGCCCCTTCATCATTATGGATAGTTTGAACTTGATATTCTCTTCTCCAATGTTGAATGAGAGAATTCCATTCTTACAATCTACCAAGCATCCGGAAGTAGCCAAGAAAGGTCTCCCTAAGATGATGGAAACCGGATAGTCCGCCGGGATGTCGAAAACAACGAAGTCTATTGGCACATAGAACTTCCCTAGTTGCACCGGTATATCTTCCAATATTCCAACCGGGTGAGTGATCGAACGGTCCGCCATGTAAAGGGTCATCTTGACCGGCTTTGGATCTCCTAGCCCAACCTTGTTACAAAGTGCAAGCGGTATGATGTTTACACTTGCCCCAAGATCAAATAGGGCTTCATACTTCACTTCTCCCACTCCAATTGGCACACAAAACGATCCCGGATCTCTTAGCTTAGGAGGCATCTCCTCCTTCATGGTTTGGATCAATTCCGAGGATCTCATCATCATCCTCACTTCCCCATACTCCTCCAACTTCCTTTTGTTGGAGAGTATTTCTTTCAAAAACTTGCCATATGCCGGCATACCTAAGATAGCATCCATGAACGTAATGTTAATATGCAATTTAGACAAAAGTTCAAGGAATTTACCGAAGTGTTTGTCCAAGCGAGCTCTTGCTCGTGATTGTGGGAACGGTAGTGGTGGCTTGTAAAGAGGCGGCGCCACATATGTTGGCTCATCATCCTTGCTCTTGCCTCCATCTTCTTGCAATGGCTCTTCCTCTACCACTACTTGCTTCCCCTTGTCATTTCCCTTAGGTAAGGGATCCTTCATGCTCAACCCGCTCCTTGTTGTGATGGCCAACACTTGGCCTCTTGGGTTGTCTTTGGTTCTTCCGGGAAGCTTTCCCGGATCTCTATGAGCTTCACCCGCCTTTTGGAATACTTGTGCTTCCAACACCTTTTGAGCCTTAGAAATGGAAGTCACCGTGCTCTCAAGACCACTCAACCTTCCAAGCAATTGCTCAAACATCATCTCGATTCTATCCTTTGGAGGTTGAGTGAATCCGGGTGGAGGTTCTTGTGAAGCTTTTGGTGGTGGAGCTGCGCTTGTGGAAGCGGGAGGGTTCAAGGCTCCATCCGGGTTAGAATAGGAAAACTCGGGATGGTTGTGGTTAGGCCGGTAATTGTTGAATTGCCGGTTGTTGTTGAAGTTCTTTGGGCCTTGATAGTTGTTGTAGTTGCCCCTTCCCATGTAATTCACATCTTCCTCCTTGGAAGACAAGTTTGCTTGCACTTGCACTTGAGGGGTTGCTTGATTCTTCAAAGTGGTAGCAGACAACTCCCTCAAGGATTTCAGCTCATTGTTGATTGCATCAAGCTTGAAGTTACTCATGGTGACTTCACTCACCTCATATGCTCCCGCTTTCCTCCCATCACTCTTCCTATAGGAGTACTTCTCAATCACCAAAGCTTGTTTCTCTACAAATTCCCAAGCTTCATCCACATTCTTTTCCATGAAAGTCCCACCGGAAAGAGATTGAAGCTTGAGTTGGCTATCTTCATCAAGTCCTTTGAAGTAGATCTCCAATAGCTCAATTTTCGGTATACCATGGTGTGGACAATCTAGGAGAAGGTCTTTGAACCTCTCCCAAGACTTGAATAGGCTTTCTCTATCCTTCATCACGAAGGCATTGATCTTCCCTCTTAGCTCGGTAGTCTTGGAAGGTGGGAAGAACTTTGTCAAAAACTCGGTTGTCATCTCCTCCCAAGTACTCACTCGCCCTTGTGGAATAGATTGATATCAAGCCAAGGCTTTATCCTTAAGTGAGAAGGAGAAAGCCCTAAGCTTATGGTTGTTGCTCTCCAATCTAGGCGGTCTAAGAGTCTCCATCAAAATCTCATAGTTCATCAAGTGTTGATGGGGAGACTCTCCTTCCATCCCTCCAAATTGATTATGCCGGATCATTTGTAGAACTTGAGGGCGGAGCTCGTAATCATGGGTTGCGGGATCTCCTAAGTTCACACCCGGACGGTGTGCTCTTTGTGCCGGATCTATATGTTTCCCTAACGTTTGTGGCTCTTCAATGGCAATGGGCACAACCCGAATATTAACCGCCGGTTGCGGTTGTGGTAGAGGTGGAGGTTGTTGACGATTAAGCTCTCTTTGCACAAGAGCTTGCCTAATCTCTTCAATCTCCCTCCTAGTTGCTTCTTGCCTCTCATTGGAAATTCTCCTTTCATTCTCCAAGGCTTCATCCCTTAGCCTAATTTTCTCTAAAGCTTCATCCAACTCAGCTTGGAGATCTCTTCCGGCCATCTCTTTTCCCTTTCTAATGCTCTTGGATCTAGATCTAAGGATTTTCTCCGGTTTGGGATCGAATGGAGCTAAATCCTTGCCACAAGATCTTCGCATACACCTAAAGAGTGAGAGATGTCCTGAAAAGCACAGACACAAACCAAACGAGATCAAAAGCAACAAGAAAGACCTACATTATAAACAATCACAAACTACGACTCAATTTTAACCTAGTCCCCGACAACGGCGCCAAAAACTTGTTACGCTAAGAACGTGACACGCAAAAGCTTTAAATTTATAACTCGATATATTTCTCCTAACTCCTAGGGAACCCGCAGTGTACGGGACGTTTTGTAGTAGGGATAGTATTCCGAGGTCGAACACAAAGACTGAGGTGAGATTGAATCGATTAATGACTAAGGATAGTGAAGATCTAGGCTAAGAAATAAAGAAATGAAAATCTCAATGTTTTTGGTTTGGTTTTTAGGTGATCAATCAAAGATCACAAATCATGCGAAATAAACAATCAACTAAGCTAACACCACAAGTAAACAAGCAAATACGAAATATGTCATCAAAGGGAGAAAAGCGGATTCTAGGGGTTGGAAATTCCAGTTATGGCATAGGACTCAAGCTATCTAATCATTCCTTGGATCAACTATAGTATGTTGGGAGTGAGCGTTTCTAGATTGGGAACAATCACCGGGTAGGTCTCTTGGTCCACTAGTCCGTTCCTAAGGTCTCATCACCGGGTAAGTCTCAAAGAGCCTAAGGATAGGAATTCTACACAAACCGGATGGTTATCTAGGGATCTAACCTCTCCTTACCGGGTAAGTCTTGGGAAGGCAAGTCCTAAACACCTATCCTAGCACACTCAGTCCAATAGCGGCTTGTGAGGCTCACTACTACCTAGAGTTTGTCATCTTCGGTATCTAAGAGTAAGAATTACCGGGTAGGTCTCTTCTAACACTTAGTTGCTAACACTAGGTCACCCTAGGATAGGTTTAGCTCAACAAACACTAGGATTTCAACAATCTAACATCCTAGCACTTAGATTCATCAAAACAAGCAAGTCAGTCAAAATCACGGGTTGTTCATCAAGAACCACGGCCGTGGAATGTATAGAACAAACCGTGGTTTACAACAGAGACTAGGTTCAAGCAAACAATTCATCCAAAGGTACATCTAAGTCCATTCTATCATAGTCCAAGCCATAACCATCTTTTCCTTACCCTAGAATCGCATTTATTTAGCCTACAACATGCATCATCACAATCAAGATCATCAAGCATAAAATCATGGTTTCCATTAGCAAGAAAATGAAGAGAAAGAGATGAACAAGTAGAACAAAGAAAACCAAGCTGAATATGAGTTTAAGAAAGACTTACAACCCTTCAAAAGAAGGTTCAATCGATTCTTACAAAACCTTGCAAAAACGTCTTCACAAAACTCACTCAAAATTATCAAAAACTAAGAATGGTGTGTTCTTCTCTTCTTCTCCAATGGACCCTTTTCTTCTCCTCCAAGAGTAGCTCCAATCCAATCTTCAAAAATGAGAGAATATTGTTGTTGAGAGTGTGGGAGAGAATGGGAGTAAGGGTCTGTCCATAACAGCCTTGCAGGACCACCTTTTATCCTCCAAATTTGCAAGAGTCGGCCATGAAGATCGTGGGACAGCTGTCACAGCTGTCTGGCTAAAACCACGGCCCATTTCCACGCCCGTGGAAGTCCCAGTGGCCGTGGTTTTGGTGCCTCAGCTTGTTTTGGATCATTAAGCCACGATTTGGTGCATGGCAAGCACCAACAAGGTCCCAAGTGTCCTCCTTAGCTCCTAACTTGCTCCTCAATAAGTTCGAAGGTGTGTCATCTCGAGGAATGATCCTCAAATGTATCGAATAAGCTCCTAGATCTCCCAAAATACCTACAAAGCATGCAAAAGTCCGTGTAGACGTCTATCTCGACAAAATACATGAATTGAGTGCAAACAGTCACGAACTAGTGCAAACCATGCATGAATGAGCGGAAAAACTATCGAAATGAGTGCTTAATCCTAAGTCATAAATCGTGTTATCAAGATCCGACAGAAGCAGGAGACTTGCCCGACTTTGATCAGGATCCGAGACAGGATGTCTCGAGATGAGGCCCCACAGTTCACTATTGGTGCTGATGGATTGATGAGACATTAGGATCACATTTGTGTACCGTCAGACAATGAGTTGAGACAGAGGATACTAGGTGAGGCTCATGCAACCCCATACTCAGTACATCCTGGAGCGAGTAAGATGTACAAGGATGTGAGACAGTCTTTCTGGTGGGGTGGTTTGAAGCCCGATGTGACTCGGTATGTAGCTTAGTATGCGACCTGCCAACAAGTCAAGATTGAGCATCGTAGGTCCGGAGGAGAGCTCCACCCACTTCCAGTACCACAGTGGAAGTGGGAGGATATATCTATGGATTTTGTCACAGGTTTGAGACTCAGCAAAGGATTTGACGCTATTTGGGTAGTGGTAGACCGCCTGACGAAGACCGCACGTTTCATTCCGATTAAGGAAACGTGGCCGGTGAGCCGTCTAGCTGAGGAGTTCACCAGACACATTGTGAGACTCCATGGGCTACCGAGGACTATTGTCTCTGACACATATGGACGTTTTACCTCGAGATTTTGGCAGCAGGTACATACCACGTTGGGGACGAGTCTCCACTTTACCACTGCCTATCACCCACAGACAGACGGTCAGTCTGAGAGGACCATTCAGACTTTAGAGGACATGTTGCGGGCGTGTGTACTAGATTGGGGACAAGTATGGCCAGATCATCTTCCACTAGTAGAGTTTTCATATAATAACAGTTGGCACGCGTCTATTGGGATGGCTCCCTATGAGGCTTTGTACGGGCGGAGATGTCGTACGCCATTATGTTGGGATGAGCCCAGCAAAGCTGATGGGGTAGCTCCAAATCAGATACAAGATGACATCGCTCGGATTGCCCTAGTCCGAGAGCGGATGTTAGCAGCTCAGAGTCCTCAGAAATCCTACGCCGACAAAAGGCGTCGACCTTTGGAGTTTAGAGTGGGTGCTCAGGTGTGGCTGAGAGTGTCACCTACAAGAGGAGTCAGGCGTTTCGGCATTAAGGGGAAGCTGAGTCCCTGATATGTCGGACCTTTTGAGATCTTGGAGAAAGTTGGAGAGGTGGCCTACAGATTAGCATTACCGCCGAGACTAGAGGGTGTCCATCCGGTCTTCCATGTATCTCAGTTGAGAGAGTACATTCCGGATCCACGACACGTCATCAGCCATAAGGATTTGATAGTTGAGCCTGACCATACATTTGTAGAGTACCTAGTAGCTGTCTAGGAGCCAATACTAGACGTCTACGGTCCAAGGAGATACCTATGTTGCGGATCCAGTGGTCTAGGAGAGGAGCTGATGAGGCCACTTGGGAGACTGAGGAGAGTATTAGACATAGCTATCCCGAGTTCTTTGCGGGGTTAGAGGTTACTCCTGTATCGACGAGTTAGTACTCACATGTTGTGTTGTTTGACCATTCATGTTTTTATATTGGATTAGGTGTTTACGTTTTATGTGATATACGTCTGACTATGATGTGTGAGTAGTTGCATGATAGAAAACGAAAATTTTGAAGAGAAAAGATACCAAAGGAAACGTGTGATTAAAGAAATGATTCTAAGTTTCGGGACGAAACTTCTTTTAAGGGGGCACTGATGTAATAACCGAAAATTTTAAATCCCGTTAAACCTAAATTTAACCGAATTCCGATACATCAACCTTAAATAAATGAATAAATAAATAATTAAAACGAGTTTTAAGATCTATCATTTTATGTGACCTTAAGTAACATAAAATGATGAAACTTTGTAACTGGAAATAATTTACGCACCTTAAAATAAAATAATAATAATTTATATAATACGGAATATAATTCTGTATTATATAAATTTCCGCACATAACCAGAAATCCAGGGCGAGTAACGAGTTTCCTATCCTTGTTTTAATGAGAGAGAGCAGGCCGGATGTGGCCCACTACTAGGCCCATTTATCAGCCCATCAGCCATCTCCTTAAACTAAACCTAACCTAACCTAATTATACGTTAACCTAATCTACTCCTAATCCTACCCTCATCTTTTGTGTGCCGTCTTCTCCCTCTCCCTCGTTGTACGAACGAACAGCAGAAACACGCCACACCGGATCGAGCCGCCACCGAGCCACTGCGCCGCCTTCTGTCGACCGCCCAGACACCGCCGGAACCCCAGTAAGCCCTGTCGCCTTTCTCCTCCTCACTCTTCTTTCCGGCTCCAGCGACTTGCTAACCACCGCACCTTCTGACCAGGCGGATCTCTTCGGCCAGCAGTGACACAGCAGCCGCCGCTGTGGGTGACGACACCACCGTCTCCCTACCGCCCTGCACGGACCTCCTGGAAGGCCAGCAATCTCCGCTGTCGGTGGCGAACTTCGCTGCACACCACGCCGGAACTCGACCCTGTCTGCACCACCGTAACTCAGGTATACAGCAGCTAGTGATTTCCCCCCCCCTTACTCTTGTTCCGTGCGAGTAACCGGTTGAACCTTGTCCCTCTCGAACACTGCAGTGACTCGCCAAGGCATGCGGGAGAAACTTACTCGAGCCGGCATACAAACGAACAATGTCTACTGCAGACTGTTTAGGTGAGTGCAATGGCTTAGAACTACTGTGTGTTTGTGGAATGTATATAGGTTGGATCGAGAGAGAAATAGACTGGTATAGAGAATTACAGTGTACTAAGTATATATATACATATATAAGTATACGCGTAAGAGAGTAGTGACTGTATATATGCTTATACAATTGAGCAGTAGAAAGTTAGGCATGGTTAATAAATGTATATAAATACGTGTAATTATAACACATATTTATCTATATAGATATATATATGTGTAATTATATATAAAACATCCTTATATGTAACACTTCATTAGATATATATATATATATATATATATATATATGGGAAGGTAAATAAATGTATATAAATATGGGAATAAGAAAACGGTATATACATGAGTATTTACATAGAGAGGTAACGTTTTTATACGCGGATACATATATGCGTAATAGTGGAGTAATAACCGGAAGGGAAGTAATGTTGTTCTATGTGACGAGTGTTTGAAATTAATCTTAT
Organism: Fagopyrum homotropicum; assembly: GCA_033239125.1. Classification (NCBI taxonomy): domain Eukaryota; kingdom Viridiplantae; phylum Streptophyta; class Magnoliopsida; order Caryophyllales; family Polygonaceae; genus Fagopyrum; species Fagopyrum homotropicum. The sequence continues at coordinate 94,127,203 of BSWB01000007.1, read as the reverse complement.
AACCTCTAGAAACTATCCGAGAGACACTAATTATAGAAAGCAAGCTAAAAGGAATTAGTAGGATTTAAGAATAAATCTTGAAAAATTTCGGCACTAAGGGTAAAATGGTCTTTTATTGTAAGAGAGCTTTTTCCGTAATCCCTTCGCATGAGGTTGGACATATGGATGTGATTTTGATCTACATGCCTTAATTGACAAGCGTTTGAGTTACCCCGAGTACGGACCGATTTGAGACTTGTTAGAGTGTGTTTTGACTCAGGTAAGTACTTGCGATTTACTTAGCCAGTTTTTGGATATTAGTTGAGTGATAGTGGTTGTGTGTGCTATGTGCGTGATTTTAATAATAATAACTTGCTAGGACGACTGTTATTATTCTGTTTAAGGCCCAAGTGTATGTATAACGGGCCGTGACATCACTGCCCAGCTCTGACAGGAGACTGGGAGATTCTCTATACCCAGACCAGGCAGGTACAAGGTGAGATGCATCGGATCCATTCCTGATGGTTACACGGGGGAGGAGGCGAGGTTTGGGAATCCCTTGTGTCACTAAATAAGTATCATTAGCGTGAATTAGTAACTTAACTTACGATAATAAATGGACTTGTTTGAAAGCATGATGGGTGTTTATTCTTTTATGTGTGTGTGTGTGCTATTATTATTCTTCTAATATTTAGATAACTAGCTAATGGTTTCTCTTGTTGTGTTTTAGATTTACCGCATGTTAGACCAGCAGCTGAGTGATCCGGAAGTAGTGGTTAGCCGGGTCGCCGTACTCCTTAGGATTGGGGTTGTTGGTTGTTGTGGTTTCTTTTGTTAAGACAGTTGTTCGTTTTTCCTTTGTTTAAGTACTATAGGCTGCTAGACCGTGTTGCATTCATTACCTTAAAAATACTATTTCATGAATTTCGGTTTTCCTTAATTGTGTCTTGTTGCAAGATCCTAGTAATATTGTTGTCAAACTGAGGTCGGGACCCATTGTGAGGTCCTAACCGGTAACGTTCCGAGTTCTGAGAATTCGGGGTGTTACAGATTGGAGGTCTCATACATGTACTTCCTACTAAAATATTACTTCTTAATAAATAATAGCCTTTTTCTCATTCAAACACTCATACTAGATGAAGCTTTCTCAATGTAATTCTTGTTGTAGAGTATTTAGCAGTTTCTGGTATGAAACCCCAACAAAAACAATCACTACAACAACTCTCAGTTACCTCATTAGTAATCCATAGAAAGTCTCTCCACTTGTATCACCTCCAAATCTTTGTTGTTCTTCATTAGTAATCCAGAGAAAGTCTCTCCTTCACTTGTATCAAAAGGAGCCTTGGCCTTTCTGGTATGATTCTTACTCGTACTCCTAGCCAATAGAGTCCGCTGAATTCAACATCAAAGATATAGATCTAGATCTCCGCTACACAACATTTTCTCTCCCGGCCGTCAACTTCTCAGCTCTCAGTTACCTCCACAACCATAATACAGATGGGAGAGCCGGAGAATGAAATGTTTCCACCGGAACTATCCTCTTCTCGCCGGAAATCGCCCACAATAGGAGAATAAGAGCTCGAACCTCGCAGTCCTTAAGGAGAAGCTGAGAGTTTGAGAGAATTGGATGGCTACGTGTTGTTTAGGGTTTCATAGTAATAAAAATAAAATAGGGATACACTTTCTAAACGTAAAACTAGTGTATAGCCCGTACCTTGTGCGGGTATCTTTATAATATTAGTTGTACAAACTATAGATATATTTATGAAATTTTATAATAATGATTCGGATTTGATTATTCTCAAAACGAAAAAATAGTCACAAATAAAGAACTTATTATTCTACACTTCATAAATTTCATCCTTTTACAATGCACAAATTTTTTTAAAAAAATTACAATGCACAACTCCGTTATAGACTTATAACTAAATTACTTTAATATATTGTAATTATCTAAATGGAACCCAAAATATAATCTTCAATATCCGTTATTAACCTCTTTTTATACAAGTTCTCAAACCATCACTTTAAGTAGGTCAACGACCCATATAACGGATATTAATTTATGAATAAAAATTATAGGTCAACGACCTACAAAACAGTGGCTTAACGACCCACAAAACAATAGGTCAACGACCCCCAAAATAGTAGGTCAATGATAACACGATTTATGGCTTAGGTTTAGATAATTATTTAGATAGAATTTCCGCTCATTCATGCATGGTTTAGCACTAGTTCACGACGTTTGCACTCAATTCACGTATTTTGTCGAGATAGACGTCTACACGGACTTTTGCATTGCTTTGTAGGTATTTTGGGAGATTTAGGAGCTTAATCGAGACATTCAAGGATCGTTCCTCGAGATGACACGCCTTCGGACTCATTGGAATGCAAACTAGGGGCTAAAGAGGACTCATGGGACCATGTTGGTGCAAGCCATGCACCAAATCAGGACTCAATGATCCAAAACAAGCTGAGGCACCAAAACCACGGTCACTGGCACTTCCACGGGCGTGGAATCTGACCGTGGTTTTTTCCAGACGGTTGTGACAGCTGTGCCACGATCTCATGGCCGACTCTAGCAAAGTTGTAGTATAAAAGTGGTCCTGCAAGGCTGAGAGAAAAAAATCTCCTAGCATCCAATCACATACACTCTCACTACCATTCTCTCCCACATTCTCAACAAGAAGATTCTCTCAATAGGAGGCTTGGAAGAGAGCTACCATTGGAGGAGGAGAAAAGCCACCATTGGAGAAGAAGAGAAGAAGACACCATTATTAGCCTTAGATAGATTTTAGAGTGAAGATTATCGGAATCGTTTTCTAGGGTTGTAAGAATCAATCGAACCTTCTTTTGAAGGGTTGTGAGTCTTTCTAATCTCATTTTCAGCTTGGTTTTACTTGCTTCACTTGTTCATCTCTTTCTCTTTATTATCTTGCAAATGGAAGCCATGATTTTATGTTTGATGATTTCGATTGTGATGATGTATGTTGTAGGCTAAATAGATGCGATTCTAGGGTAAGGAAAGGAGGGTTATGGCTGGGACTATGATAGGATGGACTTAGATTTGCCTTTGGATGATTCGTTTACTTGAACAGAGCCACTATTGGAGTCCACGGTTTGTTCTTGCCAGTCCACGGCCGTGGAAGTAGATGAACAACCCGTGGTATGCCTTGTCTGTTTGATTTGATGAGTTTAAGTTCTAGAAAGTTAGAAAGTTGAAACCCTAGTGTTTGTTGAGTTAAATCTATCCTAGGGTAGCCTAGTGTTAGCAACTAAGTGTTTAGAAGAGACCTACCCGGTGATTCTTGCTCTTAGATATCAAAGATGACAAACTCTAGGTAGTAGTGAGCCTCACAAGCCGCTATTGGACTGAGTGTGCTAGGATAGGTGTTTAGGACTTGCCTTTCCGAGACTTACCCGGTAAGGAAAGGTTAGATCCCTAGAATACCATCCGGTTTGTGTAGAATTCCATTCCTTAGGCTCTTTGAGACTTACCCGGTGATGAGACCTTAGGAACGGACTAGTGGACCATGAGACCTACCCGGTGATTGATCCCAATCTAGAAATACTCACTCCCAACATACCATAGTTAATCCAAGGAATGATTAGATAGCTTGAGTCCTATGCCATAACCGGAATTTCCAACCCCTAGAATCCGTTTTTCTCCCTTTGATTACGTATTTCGTATTTGCTTGTTTACTTGTGGTGTTAGCGTAGTTGATTGTTTATTTTGCATGATTTGTGATCTTTGATTGATCACCCAAAAACCAAACCAAAAACATTGAGATTTTCATTTCTTTATTCCTTTCTCTTTTCTTAGCCTAGATCTTCACTATCCTTAGTCATTAATCGATTCAATCTCACCTCAGTCTTTGTGTTCGACCTCGAAATACTACCCCTACTACAAAACGTCCCGTACACTGCGGGTTCGCTAGGAGTTTAGGAGAAATATATCGAGTTATAAATTTAAGGCTTATTGCGCATCTATTCCTAGACGTGACAGTCAACAACCCACAAAACAGTAGGTCAACGACCCACAAAACAGTAGGTCACAACGACCCACAAAATAGTAGGTCAACGACCCACAACAGGCCAACGACTCACAAAACAGATATTAATCCGTTATGAATAAAAATATGACTCACAAAACAGATATTAATCTGTTATGAATAAAAATTATACTTAACTTAGCCAAAAGGCCAAGAAATGTGTGATTTGTTTAATCTTCAAACCCTCTATTTATACATGTTATCTAACTATCAGACTTACTTATAATCGATGTGGGACAGAGAATTCCGTGAAATTTTTTAATGTGAATAGATTGAGCTTATAATCCTTCAAAAATAAATTAAGAAAAAATAAAAATCTTCCCAATAAATAAATTACTTCAATTTTAACGGTTTAAAAATAAAATAAATATGTAAAAAAAATTATTTTTAAAATATTTAGGAGATCTTGTTAGTTAATTTTACAAAATTTTGTTTTATTTTTGGATTAATAATAAAGATTTATGGTTTAATAAGTTAATTAAAAAAAGATTTAACCCTACAAAATTTGTAAGAATGACACATCAGCATTAATATAGTCTAGTTTAGTAGTATACTAGTGTATTACCCGCACATTTATGCGGGATTGTAATTTAAATTTTATAGATTTTGTTTTAATACTTTCCTTTAAAATAGTGTGACTTGAAAGAAAATTAGTAGTGATGTCTTTTGATCAATATTAGTCGAGAAGAACCGTTTGATTTTATTATAGAATAATTTTTATAATTTTTTAGTTAATTTAAAATGCAATACCTTACTTTTTAATGTACTAACCTTGTAACTACTATATGAAACATTTTAATATTTATTCTTCTAATCAAAATTACCAACTTAGTGATATTGAAATAAATAAATCGTCTAGACAACATAAAAATATTGTGATAAGAACGCGATTGACGTCATATTTGTAGATTATTGAACTTTTAAAGGACACTAATTTTTCGATTATTTACGGTATTTTGAAATTTAGATTTTATTAATAAAAAATAAAAGTAACAATAAAATGTAGATATAACAAAGTAGATAGAGTTGGAAATATAAAATTAAGAATTAAAATTGGTATAAATAATTAAAATTGTCAAAAAAATATCACGTTATAAAAACTGATAAAAAATTTGTTTAAAAACATTTATTTCAACAAATACTTTTAAGTTTTAAATACTTAAACAATCTTTTCTTTTGGATTTATACTACGTGGCATAAAAATTTTAAGAAGATTATATCCCTATTTTGCAATAAATTATTTTAAAAATATATGTAAATTTAAGTTTTTATTTACTTACACACCTCAATCCTTAGAACGTTCAAACCCTCCTCAAAATCCTAACCTAACGTTCAAAGCCACTACTTGGCATTAACTATAAGTTATGCCATCCTAGCATGATACTACTACTAAACATAACTAGCTCGAGAAAGGTACTCACACGAGGTCAAAGGCGGAAAACGGTCAACGGATGTCGAGTATGGATTCGTTGGGCCTTCAATGGGGCGCTCCCGAACCTAAAACAAAACTAATCAAATTTAGCTCATACGCTAAATTTGAACGGAACATATAATATGTATAAGTCTAAGGAAAACTCGGTTTTCAAAAGCCAATGTTAAAACTCGTTAAATCCTTTTCCGGGCAATTATCCAATAAGAAAATTTGGTCGAAAGCCGCAATTAAATCTTTTGGGTCATAACCCGAAATTAAATCAAGAAGGGCACAAAAGATAGTTGCATAAAGCTGGGTAATAATTTGCAATATAAAATATGGGTCTTTTATGTAATTAAAATCTACAGAGGGTACAATTGCTACATTCCAAAACATGGGTGCAAATTTGTAATAATATAAATCTGGGCACAAGTTGTAATGCTACCAAATTAAGGGGGCCCGAAATAATAAATAAAAAGGGTTTTCAAAAACTCCTCTTTTCATTTTTGTTTTTGTGAGGAGACTGGACCGGGGCGGCAGGGACCTGGGTGGCAAGAATCTGGCAGGGCTCCGGTAGGGCTCGTGTAGGCAAGGCACGGAGAGGGCAAACGCTGGGCTCCAGCAGCGCAACCCGGCGACGGCTCCGACGGCTCATTCCGGTTGGCAAAGAGGGTGGAACTCCCCTCTGTTCTTCTACAAGTGTTCGACGACGGGAAGACAAGAGGGAACAAAAGGGCAGCGAGCTTGTGGGTAAGGAAGGGAGGAGGACGACGATTGATTTGGTGGCTCCGTCTGGTGTCGATGACGCTCTAGTCCAAAGCATAGAGGTAGAGAGGGAGATCGATGGAGGAGGCCAAAGGAGGTTATTGTTGTTGCTACCTTTCCAGATTTGAGCCTTGGGAAATGAAGCTCGAGAGTTGTAGAGAGATGTTGGAGTCGAGTCCAGAGGTGACGGCCACAGGGACTCCGGTTGCGAGAAGGAGGCGAAGCAGTTACGAGGAGGGTTGAGATTTGCAGGTTGTGGTGTTAGGTCAGATGCAGAGAAGAGGGGTTGTGAGGGTGTTAGGTTTGTGAGAAGAGGAGTGAGGGGCTGAGTGAGGTGATAGGGCCGAAGAGGGCGAGGGGTCGGGGATGCAGGGGAGTCGAGGGGTCGGGGTTACAGGGTTCACAAAGGGCAGCCATAGCGAGGGGTCGGGCTACTCACCAGCCACGGTCAGAGAAAAGAAGAAAGAAAAAAAAAGAAAAGAAAAAAAAGAAGGAAAAAAAAAGATAAGTAAAGTAAATAAATTAAAGAGAAAGGGAGTATAAGGGGATCCGATCAAAACATACGGAACGGGATTTCCGAATCGGAAAATTTCCCGATCTTTCCGAAAATAAAATAAAAAAAATACGGAAAATAAATATATGGATCAAATATGTATAAGCTCAAAAATATAATTGAAAAACAAAAACCATTCCGACAATTTATTTTACGAGTAATAATTTAAACACGGGAAATCAAATAAATCGATTTATATAAATATATACTCGTGGAATTTAATTTACGACGTAAAAATACTCATAGAATATACTTAAGGTATTAATATCATTGATAACCACTGGAAAGAAAGAAAAAAAAATATCGAAAGCGCTCCCAATAAACGGGGAGTTACATCAGATCCCCCTAAAAACAAGTTTCGTCTCGAAACTTGCCATACGCCGGACTTCTCGGTCCCTTAAGGCCGATGTATGAACTCTCACTCTAAGAAGGGTGAAACCTTCTAGTCTATATGCCTAACTACTCAAGCTACTACCGCAAGATATAACATGTTATAAAACCCATTCCCGCACAGGGCACACACAACACATAGGATCACACATGCACATAACTCAATTAAAGGAAGAACTAGGTCTAACCCGTCGATTCTACCGATGCTACTAGCTTAGCATAAAACTCATTCAAATATACTATCCTTTGTCTTCCTATTAGCCTCATTGGTTCTTCGACTGCCGCTAAATCATCAAGATTGGCAATACATCTCAAGTCATACCTGTACTACCTAGACTGGTACACATGAAACCCCGGGCGAACACCCACTACTCTCGGCGGCTTTGCCTACCGGTAAACCACTTTCCTTACTTGCGTTATGATCTCACAAAGGTTCGATATCTCAAAACTCCACTTCCCTCTCGGGTCTTCCTCAATGCAACATTTTCATGATGTTTCTCTTTCATTATATCTAGCTAAGAAGATCGAATCTTTCTATTCACACCGTTTGTTTTGGTTCTTGTCAAACCAAACTTTGATGTTACGTTTCCTCAATTACTTGTTGCACGTTCCAAGTAACGAAGAAAGTAATTTACTCCACAGTGCTTCTACTAACGATACACATATGCTATTACTTTTACATCATTCTTCAGTACTCAATCAAGACCTTGTCTTGGAGAATCATTGTACACTTTAAAACCCGTAATACCTCAAGGTAAATCAAAACAGTTGCACCTATGAATCCACTCTTAACTCTCAAAAACTCTATTGTCAATTCTTTGTCCCATTTAATACTTCATCGTCATCCGTAGTAGGTTACCATAATTGGTGTTAGTAAGCCATATGGAGTAACTACTACTCGTAGTGACCTTGGTTGGTCCCAAAATGCCGTACTTGCAATATCTTCGTCTCGAATTCTCCACCGGTGACAATCAAATCTAACTTAATCTTAGATAGACTACCGACCCTTGCAGTTAATCGAGTAGATCTCCCATTCGTTGTAAGGGATATTGGTCCTTCATTGTCATCTTGCTCAACTTATAGAAATCGATGTACAAACGGAGATAACCGTCTCCCTTTTTTGCGAACTGGTGTCCTTTATAACAACTTCAAATCAAGATTCAAGATATGTCTCAACATAATTTTCAAATCAAGCTTAATGGTAAAATCCACCTCCCGATGCATTGTAATCCGATATATTCCGGGTTCCATCTTTTATCTACCCTCCTCATATCGTAATGACCGACATAACCTGGTCCCAATGCTTGACAAGTGGTCCACCCCGATCTGTTAGGGTGGTATCACCCAATACGTGTAACGTTCCATCCGTAGCTACAGTGTTCACCGTCCCCTTTCCGAGATCCTTTATCTTCAAAACTCGGGAGACTTGCTCTAATAATCTCTTTTTTTTTTCTTTTTTTTTTAAGGTTTCACACTTATGTGAAGTCATGAAGGTCCTAACTGCGGAACTTAATCACGCCTTATAATATAATAGGGTTACCTTCTTCATGTTCTACCAAAGCTTGCATCATTCCTTCGAGTAGGTGTAGAACTTACACCCTTTTCTTATGAAACATTCAATCGACCGTAGAGGTTCTATCCTCAACCTTTCATGTACTTCCGACTTCCCTTACTATCGTTGGTCACCTTATGCATTTCTCAGTATTATAGGTACAACTACAATGGAAGCCTCATCTTATGGTTGATCCACTAGCTCTCCTTACCATGATCAAACCTTAAAAGTTGTAACCCGTGGCGTTCCTCCATATGTCAATCCCATGACCTAAGAAGGTCGTGGAAGATCGCTACGATCTCCTCCATACTATTGACATTGATCCACCGCGAATACTCCAAGATCTTGTTCCCGATCCTATATGCTCTTGTTACGCTAAGATCGTGATGCGCAAATGGGTTTTAAATTTATAACTCGAACTAATTCCTAACTACCTAGCGAAACCCGCAGTGTACGGGACGTTTGTAGAAGGGTTAGTATTCCGAGGTCGAACACAAAGACTAAGGTGAAATTGATTCGAATTGTGATTGAATTTAGTAAAGATCTAGGTCGAAAGAAAAGAAAGAAATAAAGAAAAGAAAATCTCAAATGTTTTGGTTGTTTTTTGGTGATCAATCAAAGATCACAATTCATGCAAAGTAAACAATCAAACTAAACTAAGAATCAACACAAATAAACAAGCTAAACAAGACAATGATCTAAGAAAGAAAAGACGGATTCTAGGGGTTGGAAGTTCCGGTTATGGCATAGGACTCAAGTTATCTATTCAATCCTTGGATTAACTATGATATGTTGGAAGTAAGTGTTTCTTTAAAATGGGATCAATTACCAGGTAAGTCTCATGATCCAACTAGTCCACTCCTAAGGTCTTATTACCGGGTAAGTCTCTAAGAACCTAAGGATAGGAATTCTACACAACCGGATTGTTAATTAGAGGTCTAACCTATCCTTACCGGGTAGGTCTTGGAAAGGAAAGTCCTAAACAACTATCCTAGCACAACTAATCCAATGGCGGCTTATTAGGCTCACCACTACCTAAGGGTTGTTATCTTTAGAATCTAAGAGCAAGGATTACCGGGTAAGTTTCTTCTAACACTTAGTCACTATACTAGGTTACCCTAGGGTAGGTCAAACTCAACAAACACTTAGGATTTCAACATTCTATAGATCTAAGGCAAGATCCTTCGAACCAGGGAAAATCACGGTTTGTTCTACCTAAACCACGGCCGTGGTCAGACAAGAACTACCCGTGATTTCTAACAGGAGCTACGTTCATGAACACAAGTCATCCAAAGGTAAATCTAAGTCCGTCCTATCATAGCCCTAGCCATAACCATCCTTTCCTTACCCTAGAACCACATCAATTTAGCCTACAACGTTCATAATGGAAATCGAAACAAGCAAACATAAAATCATAACATTCATTGCAAGATAATGAGGGAAAAGAGATGAACAAGTGAACTTAAAACAAAACCAAGCTGAAAATAGGATTAGAATCACTCACAATCCTTCCAAGGGAATGTTCAAATGGTTCATACAACTTTAGAAACAGAATCCGAAATACAAGAAAACTATGGTGTGTGTTCTTCTCCTCCTCTTCAATGGAGTTCTTCTTCTTCTCTTTGTCACTTTCCTTCCTAGAAAAACCTCTTCTTCTTGAGAGAATATTGTTGTTAGAGAGAAATGGATAATGGATGAGCTACCCCCCAACTCCCAGCTGCCTCTCACAGTCCATGAAGGACCACTTTTATAACAAAGTTGCATGAGCTGGCCATGAGAGTCGTGGCACAGCTGTCACAAGAATCTGGCAAAATCCACGGTTGATTCCACGGCCGTGGAGTGTCAGAGAACCGTGATTCTGTGCAGAAACTTTGCCTTGGATCATTAAGCTGTGGTTTGGTGCATGGCAAGTGTTGGCAAGGCTCCATGAGTCCTCCTTAGCCTTTAACTTGTGTCCTAATGAGTCCAAGGGTGTGTCATCTAGATGAACGATCCTCAAACGTATCGTTTTGCTCCTAAATCTCCCGAAATACCTATAAAACGCACACAAGTCCGTGTAGACGTCTATCTCGGCAAAATACATGAATTGAGTGCAAAACGTCGTGAACTAGTGCTAAACCATGCATTAATGAGCAAGAAATTCTATCTAAATGTTACCTAAAACTAAGTCATAAATCGTGTTATCAAAATACCCCATACTTAAGGTTTGCTCGTCCCTGAGCAAATTCCCAACTATAGACTAAGAGATGACATGGTTTATGTATGCAGAAAAATGGTAAAATCTTTTTGGGTTTGTGCTTCTAATTTTGGATCACCTTCAAAGTCATGTTTCATGGCAAAGGACAAGCAATCATGCATCAAACAAATGAAAGCATGGAAAGACAATTGTACTTAACTCAAAAGTATGCATGAAATGTAAAGATGAAGAAGTCAAGAAGGTCAAGAGCACATCCAATCTAAATCACTAAGTCTTACAAACATGCAAATAGGTCATAAGGTCTTTGTGAGATAAAAGGGCCAAGAAATGTAGTGATTGGGAGGGGATTTCTAGATTATGTGATGCTAATCCGGGAATGGAACTAACTTCACCTCCTTGTCCTCGATCAACTTCCCTCAAGTGTATATTTTCCTCTATCTTTTCTTTCTTTTCTTTTTCTTTGACTTGTTTTTGAGACAATGGCATTGGTGTACAAAAGCTGAAACCTTGGTGATTAGCCGTCCTCGGGCTTTTTCTTAGTTTTCGAGGTGCATCTACACCGGGCACACATACCAAAGCTCGTTAGGACTATTGGTTCATTTGACTTTGGCAAGACACCAACACCCGATTATGTGAAGTGTACCGAGTTACTTGTCATTTAAACCAATGTCCCCAAACCTATTTTAATGGCTACACTTTTCACAACAAATTCAGCGTTTTATGCATGGTGTTCTTTTCATCAACAACTTCACCTCATACTTGCTTTTCACACACATCAACACACTAGCATGCTCCTATTCCCGGATGGGTTAAAAGAGGTCAAATTTATCTCAATTGAGGTGCTCAAGCAATCATGATTAAGATGAGAAGTAGAGAAAGATTGAATTGCCTCATTCATTCCTAGATGGTATGCAATAACTATCATGTAATTTCGATCTTCACTACTCAATCCTTTCTAGGCAAACATCATGGTCACAAATCATTCATAGAAATTCAAGAGAAGTAGTTCAAGTCCACATATGCGTTCATTAATCCTAATACATGAGGCCATCCATAGCCAATTCACAAGACAAGATTCATCATTAGGATCATATCCAAGTCTAGAAAGCACAAAAAAACAATTTAAATTTTTCTGAATTTTTATGGGATTTTTGTTTTAAGTATGTACAATGCAAGACATGTGAAGATTTTAAACTATCCTAGATGCTCATCATGCAAAGGATCATGCAAACCTCACCCCATACTTAGAAACACATTGTCCCCAATGTGGTATACAAGTAAAGAGAGTGAAAGAAGGTTCTCACAATGTAAAAATGGTTTGTTATGGTATTTGGGATTTGCTCAATAGTGAAGTGACGTTTGATGATCCTATCAACCATGGTAGAGAGCTCTAAGCATCCATCAAAGCTTCGGGATCCGCGCTAGGCACCGCTAGCCGTCCAAGTTCCGCGTCCGCTCCACCCATATTTGATGAGGGTTTCATCATCATCATTCCTATGTCAAGCAAGGCTTCCAATGCCACTAATGTTCTAGCACACACACAAAGTAGACAAAACACACACAAAGATAGAAAAATCTAGAAACAAAAGCAAATTAAGAAAAGAAAAATGTTACCAATGGGTTGCCTCCCACCAAGCGCTTCTTTAAGGTCATTAGCTTGACCAAACTCGGGGGGCGTCTACTCAAGGTGAAGTGGGGCAATTATCTCCACCAGAGCTCCCGGGATATACTTCTTCAATCGGTGCCCATTCACCTTAAAGTTCCCACAATGTTCCCCTTCTATCTCAATGGCTCCATGGGAAAAGATCTTCTTCACCACATATGGCCCAGTCCATCTTGATTTGAGCTTTCCGGGAAAGAGCCTTAGCCTTGAGTTGAAGAGAAGGACAAGATCTCCTTCACTCAACTCCTTGGGGATGATCCTCTTGTCATGCCATCTTTTGGTTCTTTCTTTGTAAATCTGGGCATTCTCATAAGCGTCCAAGCGGATCTCCTCGAGGGCATTCAATTCAAGCAATCTCTTTTCTCCCGCAGCCTTGAGATCAAAATTTATCCACTTAATGGCCCAATAAGCTCTATGCTCCATCTCTACCGGAAGATGGCAAGACTTGCCATAGACCAACTTGTAGGGAGTGGTGCCAATCGGTGTCTTGAAGGCGGTTCTATATGCCCATAAGGCATCATTGAGCCTCATAGCCCAATCCTTTCTAGTCCTAGACACCGTCTTCTCAAGGATGGCCTTGATCTCTCGGTTGGAAATCTCCACTTGACCACTAGTTTGGGGATGGTAAGGTGTTGCCACTTTGTGAGTCACCCCATACTTGGCCAAAAGCGCCCCAAAATTCCTATTGGTGAAGTGCTTCCCTCCATCACTAATGATCACCCTTGGTGTTCCAAACCTAGGGAAGATCACCCGGTTGAAGAACCGCACCACCACCTTGGCATCATTTGTAGGAGAGGCGATTGCCTCCACCCATCTTGACACATAGTCCACCACCAATAGGATGAAGAGATTGCCACATGAAGAAGGGAATGGTCCCATGAAGTCCACACCCCACACATCAAATATTTCGACTTCTTGGATGTTGTTCAAGGGCATCTCATTCCTTCTTGAGATGTTGCCCGTCCTTTGGCAAACATCACATGCCGCTACAAAACCTTGCACATCTTTAAACAAGTTAGGCCAATAAAAACCGGATTGCAATACCTTTGCACACGTCTTGTGTGAGCTAGCATGGCCTCCACATGGTAAGGAGTGACAATGCCGGATCACACTCTCTATTTCATCTTCCGGTATGCATCTTCTAAACATTCCATCCGGGCCTTTCTTGAACAAGAGTGGCTCACTCCAATAGTAATGCCTCACATCGTTGAAGAACTTCTTTCTTTGTGCATATGTCAATCCGGGAGGCACTTCCTCACACACTAAGTAGTTCACAATGTCGGCATACCATGGCTCATTTCATCTAGACACTTGGAACAAGCATTCCTCCATCATTTGCAATTGCTCATCTCGGAATGAGTCTTCAATTGGAATGTCATCTCTTCCAAGCTCTAATGGAGGCAATCTACTAAGGTGATCCGCCACGGAGTTCTCGGATCCCTTCTTATCTCGTATTTCCAAATCAAACTCTTGAAGAAGAAGGATCCACCGAATCAACCTTGGTTTGGCATCCTTCTTTGTAAGTAGATAACGGATCGCAGCATGATCCGTATAAACTATGACCTTCACTCCCACAAGGTATGAGCGGAACTTCTCAAATGCATACACCACCGCTAGCAACTCCTTCTCGGTGGTAGCATAATTGAGTTGGGCATCATCTAGCGTCTTGCTAGCATAATAAATAGCATGAGTGCGCCCGTCTTTCCTTTGCCCCAAAACAGCCCCTACGGCTACATCGCTTGCATCACACATGATCTCAAATGGTAGACTCCAATCCGGAGGTTGCATGATAGGTGCGGAGATCAAGGCGTTCTTCAACTTACAAAAAGCTTCTAGACAATCCTTGGAAAAGACAAAATCAACATCCTTCATTAGTAGGTTAGTGAGGGGCTTAGAAATTTTAGAAAAGTCTTGAATAAACCTCCGGTAAAAACCGGCATGCCCTAAGAAACTCCTTACCCCCTTCACCGAGGTAGGTGGCGGCAACTTCTCTATCGTTTCAATTTTGGCCCTATCAACCTCAATGTCACGGTTAGACACCAAGTGTCCTAACACAATGCCTTCACTTACCATGAAGTGGCATTTTTCCCAATTCAAGACAAGATTTGTCTCCTCACATCTTTGCAATACCAATGACAAGTTAGCCAAGCAATTATCAAAGGAAGAACCATAAACAGAGAAATCATCCATAAACACTTCCATGATATTTTCTATTTATTCCAAAAAGATAGCCATCATACACCTTTGGAAGGTGGCGGGTGCATTACACAACCCCAATGGCATTCTCCTATATGAAAAGTACCCCATGGACATGTAAAGGTTGTTTTCTCTTGGTCATCGGGGTGGATAGGGATTTGGAAGAATCCACTATAGCCATCTAAATAGCAAAAATGAGAATGTTGAGCTAACCTTTCTAGCATTTGGTCAATGAAAGGGAGAGGGAAGTGATCTTTCCTAGAGGCCATGTTTAACTTCCTATAATCGATGCACATTCTCCACCCTGTAACTGTCCTAGTCGGAATTAGTTCATTGTTCTCATTAGTTACTACGGTCATCCCACCTTTCTTAGGAACTACATGAACGGGACTAACCCACTTACTATCCGAGATAGGGTAGATAATTCCCGCATCTAGCAACTTAATGATTTCCTTTTTGACTACCTCTTTCATTATAGGATTCAATCTCCTTTGATGTTCAATAGAGGGTTTGTGGTTATCTTCCATCATTATCTTATGCATGCACAAAGAAGGCTTAATGCCAACCAAATCATCAATAGTATAGCCAATGGCTTTCCTATGCAATCTCAGTTCATGCAACAATTTAGCAAGTTCATCATCACTCAAGCATGCACTAACAATCACAGGATATGTAGAGTTTTCACCAAGAAATGCATACTTTAAATGAGAGGGGAGGGGTTTGAGTTCAAGTTGAGGAGGACCTTTATCGGTGGAAGATGATCCAAATAAAGTTGGATGAGATGAATCCAAAGCAAATGAAGACTCCTCATGCCTCCCAAAAGCTTGATCATCATCAAGGAATGGTCCAGGGAAAACCACGGTCGTAATCACGGTTGGTTCAACTTCCACGGCCGTGGTTCCTTCCAAGCTTGCTTCTCGGAGTTGTCCAGAAAGTTTGACGGCCGTGGAACATAAATCTCGACCGTGGAACTTGCAGCTGTTCAACACCTCTTTGTGCCTTTCAAATCCAACTCTTGGCACCTCTTCCAATGCTTCCAAGGCTTTGATCTCTTCATTGCAGGCCTCCTCAACACCTTCCTCCATCATACTTAAGGTAAGAACCTTCTCCAAAGGATCCTTGATCAAGATCGAGCTCACAATTTCCCTAGATTCCTCTTGCTCGACTATGTTGAAGAGATCCTCATCAAGGGCTGGCCCTTTCGTCATTGTGGATAACTTGAACTTGACGTTCTCTTATCCAATGTTGAAGGAGAGAGTTCCATTCTTCCAATCCACTAGGCATCCGGAGGTGGCTAGGAAGGGTCTTCCTAAGATGATGGGAACCGGATAATCCGCTGGAATGTCCAAGACCACAAAATCGATTGGCACATAGAATCCTCCTAGTTGCACCGGGATGTCTTCTAAGATCCCAACTGGATGAGTGATAGAGCAGTCCGCCATGTAGAGGGTCATCTTGACCCGTTTCGGCTCTCCTAGCCCAACCTTGTTACAAAGTGCAAGCGGTATGATGCTTACACTCGCTCCAAGATCACAAAGAGCTTCGTACTTCACATCTCCCACTCCTATTGGGACACAAAAAGAGCCCGGATCTCTTAGCTTGGGAGGCATCTCCTCCTTCATTGTTTGGATCAATTCCGAGGATCGCTTGGTCATTCTTATCTCCCCATACTCCTCCAACTTCCTTCTGTTGGAGAGTATTTCTTTTAAAAACTTGCCATATGCCGGCATTCCTAAAATGGCATCCATGAACGGAATGTTAATATGTAATTTGGACATTAGTTCAAGGAACTTACCAAAGTGACTGTCCAAACGAGCTCTTGCTCTTGATTGTGGGAACGGTAGTGGTGGCTTGTATGGAGGCGGTGTCACATAGGTTGGCTCTACATCCTTGCTCTTGCTTCCATCTTCTTGCACCCTTCCCTCTTCTACCACTACTTGCTTTCCCTTAGCATCATCCTTGGGCAAAGGATCTCTCATACTCAACCCACTCCTTGTTGTAATAGCCAACACTTGGCCTCTTGGGTTGTCTTCGGTCCTTCCGGGAAGCTTTCCCGGATCTCTATGGGCTTCACCCGCTTTTTGGAACACTTGTGCTTCCAAAATCTTTTGAGCTTTAGAGATTGAAGTCACCGTGCTCTCAAGACCACTCAACCTTCCAAGCAATTGCTCAAACATTATTTCGGTTCTATCCTTTGGAGGTTGAGTAAACCCGGGTGGAGGTTCTTGTGAAGCTCTTGATGGTGGTGTTGTGCTTGTGGAGGAGGAAGGGTTCAAGGCTCCATCCGGGTTAGAGTAAGAAAATCCGGGATGGTTGTGGTTGGGCCGGTAATTGTTGAATTGCCGGTTGTTGTTGAAACTCCTTGGGCCTTGGTGATTGTTGAAGTTGCTTGTTCCCATATAATTCACATCCTCCTCCTTGGAAGACAAGTTGGCTTGTGGAAATACTTGAGGAGTTGCTTGGTTCTTCAAAGTTGTAGTGCACAACTCCCTCAAGGACTTCAACTCGTTGTTGATGGCGTCAAGCTTGAAATTGCTCATGGTGACTTCACTCACCTCATATGCTCCCGCCTTTCTTCCTTCACTCTTCCTATGGGAGTACTTCTCAATCACTAGAGCTTGCTTCTCCATAAACTCCCAAGCTTCATCTACATGCTTCTCCATAAATGTCCCACCGGAAAGAGATTGGAGCTTGAATTGGCTATCTTCATCAAGTCCTTTGAAGTAGATCTCCAATAGCTCAATTTTCGGTATGCCATGGTGTGGACAATCAAGGAGAAGATCTTTGAACCTCTCCCAAGACTTGAACAAACTCTCTCTATCCTTCATCACGAAGGCATTGATCTTCCCTCTTAACTCGGTAGTCTTGGAAGGTGGACAGAACTTAGTCAAAAACTCGGTTGTCATCTCCTCCTAAGTACCAACTCGCCCTTGTGGAATAGATTGATACCAAGCTAAGGCTTTGTCCTTAAGAGAGAAAGAGAAAGCCCTTAGCTTATGGTGGTTGCTCTCCAATCTAGGCGGTCTAAGAGTCTCCATCAAGATCTCGTAATTCATCAAATATTGATGAGGAGACTCTCCTTCCATCCCTCCAAACTGATTATGCCGGATCATTTGTAGAACTTGAGGGCGGAGCTCATAGTTGTGTGCTGCAGGATCTCCTAAGTTCACACCCGGACGGTGTGCTCTTTGTGCCGGATCCATACGCCTCCCTAGGGTTTGTGGCTCTTCAATGGCAATGGGCACAACCCTAACATTAGCCGCCGGCTGCGGTTGTGGTGGAGGAGGTGGAGGTTGTCGGCGATTAAGCTCTCCTTGAACAAGAGCTTGCCTAATCTCCCTCCTAGTTTCCTCTTGCCTCTCATTGGCAAGTCTCCTTTCTTCCTCCAAGAGCTCATCTCTTAGCCTTATTTGCTCTAAGGCTTCATCCAACTCAGCTTGGAGATTTCTACCGGCCATCTCTTTCTCTTTTCGGATGCTCTTGGATCTAGATCGAAGGGTTTTCTCCGGTTCGGGATCGAATGGAGCTAAATCCTTGCCACGAGATCTTCGCATACACCTAAAGAGTAATAGATGTCCTGAAAAGCAAAGACACAAACCAAAAAGAGATCAAAAGCAACAAGAAAGATCTACACTAGAAACAATCACAAAATAGACTCAATCTAGACCTAGTCCCCGGCAACGGCGCCAAAAACTTGTTACGCTAAGATCGTGATGCGCAAATGGGTTTTAAATTTATAACTCGAACTAATTCCTAACTACCTAGCGAAACCCGCAGTGTACGGGACGTTTGTAGAAGGGTTAGTATTCCGAGGTCGAACACAAAGACTAAGGTGAAATTGATTCGAATTGTGATTGAATTTAGTAAAGATCTAGGTCGAAAGAAAAGAAAGAAATAAAGAAAAGAAAATCTCAAATGTTTTGGTTGTTTTTTGGTGATCAATCAAAGATCACAATTCATGCAAAGTAAACAATCAAACTAAACTAAGAATCAACACAAATAAACAAGCTAAACAAAGAAAAGACGGATTCTAGGGGTTGGAAGTTCCGGTTATGGCATAGGACTCAAGTTATCTATTCAATCCTTGGATTAACTATGATATGTTGGGATTAAGTGTTTCTTTAAAATGGGATCAATTACCGGGTAAGTCTCATGATCCAACTAGTCCACTCCTAAGGTCTTATTACCGGGTAAGTCTCTAAGAACCTAAGGATAGGAATTCTACACAACCGGATTGTTAATTAGAGGTCTAACCTATCCTTACCGGGTAGGTCTTGGAAAGGAAAGTCCTAAACAACTATCCTAGCACAACTAATCCAATGGCGGCTTATTAGAATCACCACTACCTAAGGGTTGTTATCTTTAGAATCTAAGAGCAAGGATTACCGGGTAAGTTTCTCCTAACACTTAGTCACTATACTAGGTTACCCTAGGTTAGGTCAAACTCAACAAACACTTAGGATTTCAACATTCTATAGATCTAAGGCAAGATCCTTCGAACCAGGGAAAATCACGGTTTGTTCTACCTAAACCACGGCCGTGGTCAGACAAGAACTACCCGTGATTTCTAACAGGAGCTACGTTCATGAACACAAGTCATCCAAAGGTAAATCTAAGTCCGTCCTATCATAGCCCTAGCCATAACCATCCTTTCCTTACCCTAGAACCACATCAATTTAGCCTACAACGTTCATAATGGAAATCGAAACAAGCAAACGTAAAATCATAACATTCATTGCAAGATAATGAGGGAAAAGAGATGAACAAGTGAACTTAAAACAAAACCAAGCTGAAAATAGGATTAGAATGACTCACAATCCTTCCAAGGGAAGGTTCAAATGGTTCATACAACTTTAGAAACAGAATCCGAAATACAAGAAAACTATGGTGTGTGTTCTTCTCCTCCTCTTCAATGGAGTTCTTCTTCTTCTCTTTGTCACTTTCCTTCCTAGAAAAACCTCTTCTTCTTGAGAGAATATTGTTGTTATAGAGAAATGGATAATGGATGAGCTACCCCCCAACTCCCAGCTGCCTCTCACAGTCCATGAAGGACCACTTTTATAACAAACTTGCATGAGCTGGCCATGAGAGTCGTGGCACAGTTGTCACAAGAATCTGGCAAAATCCACGGTTGATTCCACGGCCGTGGAGTGTCAAAGAACCATGATTCTGTGCAGAAACTTCGTCTTGGATCATTAAGCTATGGTTTGGTGCATGGCAAGTGTTGGCAAGGCTCCATGAGTCCTCCTTAGCCTTTAACTTGTGTCCTAATGAGTCCGAGGGTGTGTCATCTAGATGAACGATCCTCAAACGTATCGTTTTGCTCCTAAATCTCCCGAAATACCTATAAAACGCACACAAGTCCGTGTAGACGTCTATCTCGGCAAAATACATGAATTGAGTGCAAAACGTCGTGAACTAGTGCTAAACAATGCATTAATGAGCGAGAAATTCTATCTAAATGTTACCTAAAACTAAGTCATAAATCGTGTTATCAGCTCTCATAGGCTTGTTTACTCTTCCCATCTACACACATCAATAGACAACCCGCATTTGTGTGTTCTCAGTTGTCACCGATTAACTTGTATCTCACCTTCTCCGATGATAACGACTTACCCTCCTACCATACTTTCATGCTACCATACTCCTGAAAGGATTCCCTCTCGGGGTATTTTGTCTTAACTTCACTAGCTCATTTCTCTGCTTCAACTCCGTTAGCTCTTTCTACGCTCCTCTCTTCTTTCCGCTTCTGTACGATAACCATACCTACCCAACTCTCCCGTCTCATATGTCCCACCTTTATAGGCTTAACCTCTCTTCATAATGTTTTGCAAATGCACTACTCAAATATTATGACATTAATTAGCCTCCACTCGCCTCCTTCTTGGTTGATAACTTAAGTTCTTCGATCCTGCCCCTTGTTTCCTCTTTCATTTTCTGAAGATCATCATCCTCACACACTTCCTCCTTCTTAGCGTTGCTCAGTCTTATCACAATAATGGAAATCGATTAACTCCGACGGTAATTCCACTATGTGAATTTTCACCATGTGATCCTCCTCGTAACTCTCAAACTTCTGAATAAGTCACCCGCTTAGAATCTCGCACAGATCGTCACTACACCCTCCGGTACCTCCGTAAGCTTAACTTCCGGTTCTCGTCAATCTTTCAAAATTCTTGGACCACTCTTTTAATCTTGACTCCCATACTTAGGAGCGCCTATTGAAAACTCGTCTTACTTAAAACGCCACTTTTATTCTCGACCGAGAATGTAGTCCTTTTTACTTGATTCACACCTTCAGTTCATCGGCACCGTACTTGGAAGAACTTTAAGGTCGTTGTCTCTAGTTGCTTCATTGATTCTCCATCATGGCTTCTTCATAAGTTCATATCACTTCATACCTTCATGTTTGATTTTATATTGGTATAGTCTCCATCTTGGTTTTGCTTAAGTCGGCACAAGGTTCTCTTTTATTTGTTTGTCCTTTGGTTACTTCATCTCTAGTCTTCTTCTTCGACGTCCTCTTAAAAAAAAAGAACGAGAAATCACCGGGGTGCTTGCGAACACTTGATGCTCAACTCGATAACTTAAGCATACTCATCTTTGTATGTATACTATCCTAAGTCAAAAGGCGTTGTCCATAGGGGGCGATGATAGCTTTCTATCATCTTAGCTAAATGGTCCATTATCACTAATATGATATTAGTATACCATATGTTTATAAATATATATATATATATATAAAGATATAAATGTCATGCTACTACTATAAACGTAATTAGTCCATAAACAATTTACAATTCAACATACAAGTATAATCCAAAACATCCTAAGTCCACATATACATATCTACATACATACATATATATATATATATATATATATATATATATATACATATACATAATATAATAATCAATAACTACGTCGCTGAGATCCGCGGAGGAAGTGGTGGTCCCGTACATTCTACCCCAACTGACTCATGCACATGATTTGAAAACAAAATTCATTTCTTTAAAACTAAGAACCCTTGAGGGTTCTATTTATTTTTATTCGGCCTTTAGAAGATTGCGAGTGCCATTGTTGTCAACCTAAGGCTCTGATACCACTTTTGTAACACCCCAAATCCGCGGGATATCGGGATGCTACGGGCGAGACCTCACAATGGGTCCCGGCCCTTAGCCTGACAACAATTTCACCGGATCTTGCAACAAAGCACAAATAAAGGCTAAAACCGAAATACATTTTTATGCAATGTTATGAAACCCGACAATAAAAGAAAGGAAAGACTTCAACCGTCCTTACAACAACATCAACATAATATATAATAACAACAACACAAGGACTACAAAACCCAACTCAACCTAAGATGTACGGAACCCCGGCTGCCCACTCCTCCGGATCACTCGGCCACATCCTATCCTGCACATCAACTACAACAATCGGTATAAAACCGTTAGCTCACATTCTAGGCATTATAAGAATAATATGGCACAAACACATATAGGAACACAAACACACAACATGCTCATAAACATACACATCCGTTACTTATTATCTTTTTTAGGTTATTCCATATCTAATTCATTCGTTCAAGTGTGACACGAGAGTCTTATAACTCTCGCCTCTGTCCCCGTGTAACCAACAGGAGTGTGGCGGCGCCCAACCCATATACCCTGAGGGAGTGATGAAGAAGCCCGCCCGTATACCGTGTATGGCCTGGTCGCAGAGATCCCCCCAGTCTCCCTCGGGAAACTGAGCGGTGAGGTCACCGCCCGATAAAAATAGTCGTAACAATGGGCTAATAAATAAGGTCAAGTAAATCCTAATCCATTTTTATGCTTAAAAGCGGTAACACACACCACCATATACATCCAAATAAGGCATAGAAGCGGCTAAGTAAGTTTGAGGACTTACCTCGTCTCAAAGCTAAACAAAACCAATATCACTCTCCGAAGGAGTATAATCAAAGCCTGTTCAAGACAAGGCACGGTAATCAACAACCACTCACACAAACTAGGAGTCCTTAAACTATTACTCCTATATGATCTTATTAGGTCGTACACTCTCATAATCTAGGATACACTCCTAACCCTCATAAACTCACAAGATATCATCTATAACCATATGCTAGGATACTTCCATCCTAACTCCACAATCTAAACGAACACATACTCACAACCTCAACAAAGCTCACATGATAACATACACACCTCAATTCTTAGAACGTTCAAACCCTCCTCAAAATCCTAACCTAACGTTCAAAGCCACTACTTGGCATCAACTCTAAGTTATGCCATCCTAGCATGATACTACTACTAAACATAACTAGCTCGAGAAAGGTACTCACACGAGGTCAAAGGCGGAAAATGGTCAACGGATGTCGAGTATGGATTCGTTGGGCCTTCAATGGGGCGCTCCCGAACCTAAAACAAAACTAATCAAATTTAGCTCATACGCTAAATTTGAACGGAACATATAATATGTACAAGTCTAAAGAAAACTCGGTTTTCAAAAGCCAATGTTAAAACTCGTTAAATCCTTTTCCGGGCAATTATCCAATAAGAAAATTTGGTCGAAAGCCGCAATTAAATCTTTTGGGTCATAACCCGAAATTAAATCAAGAAGGGCACAAAAGATAGTTGCACAAAGTTGGGTAATAATTTGCAATATAAAATATGGGTCTTTTATGTAATTAAAATCTACAGAGGGTACAATTGCTACATTCCAAAACATGGGTGCAAATTAGTAATAATATAAATCTGGGCACAAGTTGTAACGCTACCAAATTAAGGGGGCCCGAAATAATAAAGAAAAAGGGTTTTCAAAAACTCCTCTTTTCATTTTTGTTTTTGTGAGCAGACTGGACCGGGGCGGCAGGGACCTGGGTGGCAAGAATCTGGCAGGGCTCCGGTAGGGCTCGTGTAGGCAAGGCACGGAGAGGGCAAACGCTGGGCTCCAGCAGCGCAACCCGGCGACGGCTCCGACGGCTCATTCCGGTTGGAAAAGGGCAGCGAGCTTGCTGGGTAAGGAAGGGAGGAGGAC
The DNA here is from genome assembly GCA_033239125.1 of Fagopyrum homotropicum. Taxonomy (NCBI): domain Eukaryota; kingdom Viridiplantae; phylum Streptophyta; class Magnoliopsida; order Caryophyllales; family Polygonaceae; genus Fagopyrum; species Fagopyrum homotropicum. The sequence goes on along the minus strand of BSWB01000007.1, from coordinate 94,103,400 downwards.
GACGATTGATTTGGTGGCTCCGCCTGGTGTCGATGACGCTCCAGTCCAAAGCGCAGAGGTAGAGAGGGAGATCGATGGAGGAGGCCAAAGGAGGTTATTGTTGTTGCTGCCTTTCCAGATTTGAGCCTTGGGAAATGAAGCTCGAGAGTTGTAGAGAGAGGTTGGAGTCGAGTCCAGAGGTGGCGGCCACAGGGACTCCGGTTGCGAGAAGGAGGCGAAGCAGTTACGAGGAGGGTTGAGATTTGCAGGTTGTGGTGTTAGCCGTTAGGTCAGATGTAGAGAAGAGGGGTTGTGAGGGTGTTAGATTTGTGAGAAGAGGAGTAAGGGCCTGAGTGAGGTGATAGGGCCGAAGAGGGCGAGGGGTCGGGGATGCAAGGGAGTCGAGGGGTCGGGGTTACAGGGTTCACAAAGGGCAGCCATAGTGAGGGGTCGGGCTGCTCACCACCCACGGTGAGAGAAAAGAAGAAAGAAAAAAAAGAAAAGAAATAAAAGAAGGAAAAAAAGAGATAAGTAAAGTAAATAAATTAAAGAGAAAGGGAGTATAAGGGGATCCGATCAAAACGTACGGAACGGGATTTCCGAATCGGAAAATTTCCCGATCTTTTCGAAAATAAAATAAAAAAAATACGGAAAATAAATATATGGATCAAATATGTATAAGCTAAAAAATATAATTGAAAAACAAAAACCATTCCGACAATTTATTTTACGAGATTATATAATAATTTAAACACGGGAAATCAAATAAATCGATGTATATAAATATATACTCGTGGAATTTAATTTACGACGTAAAAATACTCATAGAATATACTTAAGGTATTAATATCATAGATAACCACCGGAAAGAAAGAAAAAAAGTATCGAAAGCGCTCCCAATAAACGGGGCGTTACAAGTAGATCAATGACCCATATAACGGATATTAATTTATGAATAAAAATTATACTTCAACTTAGCCAAAATTTGCTGAAAATACTTTGCGACCCACATAGGTTAGCGACCCACAAAACAGTGACTTAACGACCCACAAAATAGTAGGTCAACGACCCAAAATAGTAGGTCAACGACCCACATTACAGTAGGTCACAACGACCCAAAAAACAGTAGGTCACAACGACCCACAAAACAGTAGGTCAACGACCCACAACAGGTTAACGACTCACAAAACAAATATTAATCCATTATGAATAAAAATTATATTTAACTTAGCCAAAATGCCAAGAAATGTGTGATTTGTTTAATTTTCAAATCCTCTATTTATACAAGTTATCAAACTATCAGACTTACTTATAATCGATGTGGGATAGGAAATTCTGTGAAATTTTTAACGTAAATAGATTGAGGTTATAATCCTTTAAAAATAAATTAAAAATAATAAAAATATTCCCAATAAATTAATTGCTTAAATTTCGACAGCTTAAAAATAAAAGAAATACGTAAACAAAATTATTTTTAAAATATTTAGGAGATCTTGTTAGTTAATTTTACAAAATTTTATCTTATTTTTGGATTAATAATAAAGATTTATGGTTTAATAAGTTAATTAAAAAAAATTTAACCCTACAAAATTTGTGAGAATGACACATCAACATTAATGTAGTCTAGTTTAGTAGTATATATAAATATAAATACAGAAGATTTTTAGGCTTAAAAAATAAAGATTTATAGCTCAACTTAGCTAAAAGACGACAAAATGTATCGTTTGTTCAATCTTCAATATCCGTGATTAACCTCTATTTATACAAGTTCTCAAAGCATCACTTTTAGTAGATCAATGACTCATATAAAGGATATTAATTTATGAATAAAAATTATACTTCAACTTAGCCAAAATTTGCTGAAAATACTTAGCGACCCACAACATTAGGTCAGCGACCCACAAAAAAGTGGCTTAACGACCCACAAAACAATAGGTCAACGACCCAAAAATAGTAGCTCAACGACCCACATTACAGTACGTCAACGACCCACAAAACAGTAGGTCACAATAACCCACAAAACAGTAGGTCACAACGACCCACAAAACAGTAGGTCAACGACCCACAACAGGCCAACGACTCACAAAACAGATATTAATCCGTTATGAATAAAATATATACTTCAACTTAGCCAAAATTTGCTGAAAATACTTAGCGACCCACAACATTAGGTCAGCGACCCACAAAACAGTGGCTTAACAACCCACAAAACAATAGGTCAACGAACCCAAAATAGTAGGTCAACGACCCACATTACAGTAGGTCAACGACCCACAAAATAGTAGGCCACAACGACCCCCATTACAGTAGGTCAACGACCCACATTACAGTAGGTCAACGACCCACAATAGGCCAACGACTCACAAAACAGATATTAATCCGTTATAAATAAAAATTACATTTAACTTAGCCAAAAGGCCAAGAAATGTGTGATTTGTTTAATCTTCAAACACTCTATTTATACAAGTTATCAAACTATTAGACTTACTTATAATCGATGTGGGATAGGAAATTCCGTGAAATTTTTAACGTAAATAGATTGAGGTTATAATCCTTCAAAAATAAATTTAAAAAAAATCTTCCCAATAAATTAATTACTTAAATTTCGACAGCTTAAAAATAAAAGAAATTAGTATTTTTAAAATATTTAGGAGATCTTGTTAGTTAACTTTACAAAATTTTGTTTTATTTTTGGATTAATAATAAAGATTTATGGTTTAGTAAGTTAATTAAAAAAAGATTTAACCCTACAAAATTTGTGAGAATGACACATCAGCATTAATGTAGTCTAGTTTAGTAGTATATATAAATATAGATATAGAAGATTTTCTGGCTTAAAAAATAAAGATTTATAGCTCAACTTAGCTAAAAGACCACAAAATGTATCGTTTTTTGAATCTTCAATATCCGTGATTAACCTCGCATCACTTTTAGTAGATCAATGACCCATATAACGGATATTAATTTATGAATAAAAATTATACTTCAACTTAGCCAAAATTTGCTGAAAATACTTAGCGACCCACAACATTAGGTCAGCGACCCACAAAACAGTGGCTTAACGACCCACAAAACAATAGGTCAATGACCCCAAAATAATAGGTCAACGACCCAAAATAATAGGTCAACGACCCCCAAAACAGTAGGTCACAACGACCCACAAAACAGTAGGTCACAACGACCCACAAAACAGTAGGTCAACGACCCACATTACAGTAGGTCAACGACCCACATTACAGTAGGTCAACGACCCACAACAGGCCAACGACTCACAGAACAGATATTAATCCGTTATGAATAAAAATTATATTTAACTTAGCCAAAAGGTCAAGAAATGTGTGATTTGTTTAATTTTCAAACCCTCTATTTATACAAGTTATCAAACTATCAGACTTACTTATAATCGATGTGGGATAGGAAATTCCGTAAAATTTTTAACGTAAATAGATTGAGGTTATAATCCTTCAAAAATAAATTAAAAATAATAAAAATATTCCCAATAAATTAATTGCTTAAATTTCGACAGCTTAAAAATAAAAGAAATACGTAAACAAAATTATTTTTAAAATATTTAGGAGATCTTGTTAGTTAATTTTACAAAATTTTATGTTATTTTTGGATTAATAATAAAGATTTATGGTTTAATAAGTTAATTAAAAAAAATTTAACCCTACAAAATTTGTGAGAATGACACATCAACATTAATGTAGTCTAGTTTAGTAGTATATATAAATATAGATACAGAAGATTTTTAGGCTTAAAAAATAAAGATTTATAGCTCAACTTAGCTAAAAGACGACAAAATGTATCGTTTGTTCAATCTTCAATATCCGTGATTAACCTCTATTTATACAAGTTCTCAAAGCATCACTTTTAGTAGATCAATGACTCATATAAAGGTTATTAATTTATGAATAAAAATTATACTTCAACTTAGCCAAAATTTGCTGAAAATACTTAGCGACCCACAACATTAGGTCAGCGACCCACAAAAAAGTGGCTTAACGACCCACAAAACAATAGGTCAACGACCCCAAAATAGTAGGTCAACGACCCACATTACAGTAGGTCAACGACCCACATTACAGTAGGTCAACGACCCACAAAACAGTAGGTCACAATGACCCACAAAACAGTAGGTCACAACGACCCACAAAACAGTAGGTCAACGACCCACAAAACAGTAGGTCACAACGACCCACAAAACAGTAGGGCAACGACCCACAAAACAGTACGTCACAATGACCCACAAACAGTAGGTCACAACGACCAACAAAACAGTAGGTCACAACGACCCACAAAACAATAGGTCAACGACCCACATTACAATAGGTCAACGACCCACAATAGACCAACGACTCACATAACACATATTAATCCGTTATGAATAAAAAATTATATTTAACTTAGCCAAAAGGTCAAGAAATGTGTGATTTGTTTATCTTCAAACCCTCTATTTATACAAGTTATCAAACTATCAGACTTACTTATAATCGATGTGGGATAGGGAATTCCGTGAAAATTTTAACGTAAATAGATTGAGGTTATAATCCTTCAAAAATAAATTTAAAAAAATAAAGATTTATTGGCCAAAAAATTGTGGGAGTCCCATTTGATTGCTGCTTCCACAACGTGTCACGTCATTGTTCGCCCCTAAACGTGCGTGCAAATAAGCTTTAAATTTATAAAACTAGAATCAAGCAAGCGAACCCGCAGTGTACGGATCGGCGTAGATTAGCAAGTATTCCAGAGTATCGAACACAGGGATTTGGGGGGTTAAATCCAGTTGTAGATTATCAAGCAAGTAAATGTAAGAGCTTTGCAAATTATTGGGAAAACAACAATCCTAAAGATCCAAGTATCCAGCTGTGACTATCGATTCAAGATATACTAATGATATAAGGACAGAGTTGAGATATGCAAAGGTATGCTAATGTAAGGTAATCGTACGGTGAAGTTCCAAAAACCTTATATGACTCACCTACAAGACACTCTCTATACAGGTTGTTGAGGCTTCAATATAGAAAGGTTTTAAAGGCAGGAATTAATGTCAAATACCCAAACTTGTAATCCAAGAATCAAGACTAACTTAACCGATTACGGTTGTGACACTCACAATCGAGGTAGAGGTTGTTGAGGCTTCACTACCACCTAGAAAAGCAAGCCCAAACTAAGTTAAAGAAAATCTTTAACTTTGGATTAAAGTAAAAGCAGGTTCGTAAACTTAAGGGAAATTACGGTTGGATCTTGAGATTCCACGGTCGTGGAACTCAAGAACAAACCGTGATTTAGGGTTCGTCAACGATTCTCTCAAACTCTCAGGGTCTAATCTATTTACGATCGATCTATCATCATCTAAGCCACAACTATCAACCCTTCACCTTAGAATTGTTAAGGGTTTTTAGCCAATAACAGTCATGTTGATATCAAATTCAAAGATTGAAAGATTGAAAGATGAAAACTTCCGAAAACTTTCAATAAACTTCAAACCAATCTCAAAGTCACAATCAAGAACGAATATTGTCAATAGATTCAGAATAAGGCAAACAAACAAAATCTTAGGAAAGAAGGAAGAACGGGATGTCAATCCGTCTTCTAAATCAAACCTAAACAAGAAGAGAAATCTTCTTGCAACAATCTTCCAAAAACTTCGATCTTCCGCCAATCCGGAAATCTCAACAGCAATCTCCACCAAAAGTGCGAGATTAGGGCAAATCCAAACACGAACGTCGATCTCCAACGAGATGTAAATGCTTCTAAGCGAGGGTTAAGCGAGGGTAAGTGCCGCTAAGCGAAGGTGTAAGCCAAGGTCTAAAGCGAGGTGACGGAATTTCTCTTCGTCCGTCTTTTTATAGGGCAAGATAAAATATCGGCCCGGCCCAATCTTCAAAAGATCGTGGCTTCAAAATGTGGCGAAAAAGATCGCCAAGATCACGGTCGTGGAAGGTTCCACGACCGTAATTTAGAGCGTGGAAATCAACACGGTTTGAACCATGGATTCCACGACCGTAATAGTTATTGGAGTGCATCACGCCTCTCTTTGCAAGGTTCCACGGCCGTGGAACTAAACGTGGTTTGTAGTACGGCCGTATTTTAGAGCGTTGTTTAGGGCAAGAACGTGATTCTTCCCTAGCCTCGTACACTTCTCAAGTTGAACTCCATTTTGCTCCTAAGAATGCCCTCAATCCATGGACATACTTAATCAACTCTTCTTTTCTCGATTCCGTTCGGAAATGGCTCTCAATCACCTATAATCAACATAAAGCTAGTGTAGACATCCATATCGACAATATAGGCAAACTAGCTCACAATTGCAACAATGCTAAATCAAAGACTATCAATACGAATCAAATACACTTAGAAAACGTGCCTAAAATATCACAATATTTCATGCTAACAAATAACCCCATACTTAACACTTGCTTGTCCCTAAGAAAGGTCTTTCAAAATGATTTAAACAAAAGTTAGGATGAAATATGTGTACCTTCTCAAAGCAATACTTCTTTTGGAGGAATGTGCCTTCTAAAGAATAGATCATTCTCAAATCTTGCTTCAATCGTTTATAAGACTTTCATACACTTAATCAAATAGTAAAAAGTAAAGAAAATTCATGAATTAATCAAACTTCTAAACAAGCATCATAACCTTCAAACATTATCAAAATCAATCATAAGAAACTTCAATTTAGATCACCAAGTCATATAACATTCTTTTGATCTTAAGGACTTTCAAAGAAAAGGTCTAGAATGTGGAAAGGAAAGGAAACTTTTAAGGAATGTGGTGCATGAATCCGGAAAAGTGGACAACTACCCTTCTTCTTCTTTTGCGATTTCCGCAACACTTCAACTTAGAGCTTCGCTCTTCTTCCTTTCATTTTTCGACTTTACTTTTGGAGTTATGGATAGAGGTGCACAAAAACCGAAGCCTAGGAAATTGGCGTTTCTCAATTTTTATGAGATGCCTCAAACCCTTAGCGCACATACCATAATCCGCTAAGAATATCGCTCAATCCGACTTTGGCAAGACACAAACACCCGGCTATGTGAATGGTGCCGAGTTACTCATCATCATGATTGACTTCCCCAAACCTAGAATTCCTTTCTATTCTTTTGATTGCAAATAATTGCTCTCATGGCTCTCCCACATCAAACATGCCTTTTTCATTCACTTCTCCAAATTCCCGGATAGGTAAAGGAGGTCAATATTTCAATGAGGAGCTAAAATGATCAAAGAAAGAAGAAAGAAAAATCGAATTGCCTTAATCATCTCAACAAGAAGTATAAGAACTTATAGTGTGATTTCAACTTCAATTTCTCAACATGATTTAAGTAACATTCTTCACATTATGAAACTTGCAAAAGAAGCACAATCAACGCATTCAATTTCTTTTCAATTCACTAATCTTTTAAGCATGCAATTGTCATCAAACTCAATTCACAAGTAGTGATTATCATAGAAATCATCTCAATTCATTAGAAGCACAAAATTTTCAAAATTTTTCAATTTTTATGGGTTTTTCAAGTTCTTTTTCATGCAATGCAATGATGAAACGTGCAACAATATAATGAACATGCAATGATAGTCTCGAATAAAAGCAAACATAGTGAGTAAGAGTTATTACAAACTTTTAGTACATCCCACCCCATACTTAGGACGAACATTGTCCCTAATGTTCAAAAGAAAGAAAGAAAAGAAGAAAAGAAAAAGAAACTCACAAAGTGGTGGTGGAATGTCTAAGGCGAACGGTCAATCATCAAATCCTCATCACTGCGGCGCTGGTGGAGGCGGGAATGGAGAGAAGCTAGGATCATAGAACCGCCCAAACTGCTGGCGGTAGACGTCTCTCATCATGTGGTCGAGGTCGTCTAAGCGTCCATCTCTAGCATCGGCTCGGATCTCTAATGCTCCCACTCTCTCTGAAAGTCCAGTAGCCCAATCCGGCATCTGCTCGTACCATCCCGGAGCCTGACTGTACCATGCTGGAGCGTCGGATAGTGTTGGTGGTGGTGCTGGTGCTGCTGTCTGCTCTATAGACCAAGGAGGTGGAGCTCCGTACCATGCAGGAGGTGTGGTCATCCATGTAGGTCTCTCACTCACGCTAGCGCGGCGAGAAGACGAGCCTGAAGCTCTAGCTGGACGTGGAGAACGTCTAGGTGCATCGGGGGCCGCCTCCGGCTGATCCGGAAACGTGCCAAAATCCTGCTCGGCTCCTCCTCCATCCTCAAACTGATCTCCCATCTCCTCCTCAACAACTGGTGGTGGGACATATGGGGGAGCTGCTATCCTGTTCGCATGCATAGCAGCGAACATCTCCTTCCAATTATGGTGTCCCGCCATAATGGAGTACTCCGGTAACCACTCTATACCCCTACCCGTCTTGCTCTCCCAAGGCATGCCCGCATAAGACGGACCTCTATGTGTGGGGAAAATGAGACCCCTAGTCATGAAAGCATGTAGCCCTAAAGGTACGGCCGGTATACGGGTGCAAGCAGAAAAATCAACACCTAAGCTCCTAGCAATGTGGGTAACTATCCCACCATATCCGATGTTGCCCTTCTTCTTGTTCTTGAGCTTGCTCATAGTAGCAGCCAAGAGAGTAGCACAATCAACACGGCGTCCATACAACATGGAGTAGAGTAAAAAGAGCTCATCCGTCTTGATCTTTTGGGGCGTCTCCGTCCTAAGAAAGAGACACTCCGAAAGAACACGATGAGCAATCTTCAAGGCTAGGTGGTACATCAACCTAGCCTTGGTGTCAGCGGGCTGCCAGCGGTCCTCGCTAGCGTAAATCATTGCCACCTCCTCCCAAAAATCCTTGGCGTAAACGCCACTAGGAAAGCGACCGTTAAAGGTCTCCTGAAACCCGAAAATGGTCCCAAACTCACGGATGCTAAAATGATAGTCTCTTTCCATGAGACGGAAAGAGACGGTCCTGTCTACATGGCTGTGCTCAAAAGATGTCACAACCTCCCGTGTAATCTCCTCATAAGCGTCTTCTCAGATAGCCGAGAAGACAATAAGTCCGGCTCTATCCAAGGGCCAAGTGAGGTCATCAACTATGTTGAGAGGAGCTAGATCTTCCAACAACAAGTACCTAGGACCAATCACAGCCCTCTCCTTGATCCTCTCGAGTGCATCGAGGTGATCATCATGTATGGTCGGGACTCTAGGGCTAGGGGGTGAGGGTGAGGAAGGTGATGATGGAGGTGAAGGGAAAGAGGGTGGTGGTGCTCTAGAGGATGAGGAAGAGGAGAGATTACCCTTCCTCTTCTTGTTCTGGTTATCCTTCTTCTCTTTTATCCTCCCCGAAACTCTCCTCACAAAGTCCATTCTGTTCAAAATTACGGGTTGTTCTATAGAAACCACGGCCGTAATTCCTCCAAAGACCGTGATTCGTCTCAGAAAGTTGCAAATCTCAGCAAATCAGCAATCAATCTCCCCAAACAGGCAGTCCTAATCTAATTTCTTCCAATCTCAATCAGTTCTTCCTAAAATCTCTAACAAAAACGACCCAAATCGACAAAGATCAAGAAGAGTAGAAAAACCTATTTTTCGGATTGAAAAATCCGAATTGCACGTTCGTTGGTGAATTTCCGCTCGATTCGTCGCTTGGATCTTGTTTGTGGTCGAATTTGCTTCAGTTTAGGAAGAAGAATCGTTGAAAACGATTAAAAAACGAGGAATTGAGAGAGGAGGCGTGGATTCGGCTTTTAGGTCGTGGAAGAGGGGTTTTGTGGTGGTTTTTGTGAAGAACGTGGTTTATATAGTCACAGGCAAAATTTTTGAAAATCACGGTCTGTCGGGGTGTTCCACGGCCGTGGAAATGTACGGAACCGTGGTTTTTGTGATTTTTCAAAGGCTTTTGGAAATTACGGTTACTGTAGCTGTCACGACCGTGGTTTAAGCCGTGGAACTCTCTGTAAAGCTCAAAAGTCCAAATTTCGTCACTTTTCTTCAACATTATCCTTCCCTTTCCCTTTTCCATCGTTCCTACATCCAAAAACACGAACATACCGGAAGGAATCGAAGGCAAAAACAAAGTAGAAAACGTCTATTCTAAGTTAAGTATAAATCAAAAACAAAAACGAAAATGTAATACCTTGGGTTGCCTCCCAAGAAGCGCTTTGTTTAAGGTCCGTAGCTAGACCAGTCTCGCACTTATTCGAGTGCGGTGGGCGCGAACTCCTCAGCTTGGAGTTCCGGCGTATACTTCTTGAGTCGTTGGCCGTTCACCTTAAAGCTTCCGCCCGTTTCACCCCATACTTCAACTGCACCCTGGGGGAAAATACGCTTAATTAGAAAAGGTCCGGTCCAACGAGATTTAAGCTTACCTGGAAAGAGACGAAGCCTTGAATTGAAGAGGAGAACTTGATCTCCTTCTTTGAAGTCCTTTGGAATGATATGCTTATCATGCCAACGTTTCGCCCTCTCCTTATAGATCTTAGCGTTTTCATAAGCATTCAAGCGGAGTTCATCCAGCTCATTGATGTCTAGGAGACGCTTCTCTCCCGCTTCTTTCATGCTGAAGTTCAACCACTTGATAGCCCAAAACGCTTTGTGCTCCAACTCTACCGGCAAGTGACAAGACTTCCCATACACAAGGTTGTATGGTGTGGTTCCTATGGGAGTCTTGTATGCAGTCCGGTATGCCCATAATGCATCGTCAAGCTTCAAAGACCAATCCTTCCTAGTCCTTGAAACCGTCTTCTCTAAGATTCCTTTGATCTCCCTATTTGAGATCTCAACTTGTCCACTTGTTTGTGGATGGTAAGGGGTAGCGATCTTGTGAGTAACCCTATACTTAGCTAGAAGAGCTTCAAAGCGCCGGGCAATGAAGTGAGAACCTCCATCACTAATGATCGTCCTTGGCGTCCCAAATCGCGGGAAAATGGTCTTGTTGAAGAACTTAACCACCACCATGGCATCATTGGTGGGAGAGGCAATTGCTTCCACCCATCTAGAAACATAATCCACCGCCAATAGTATGTATTGGTTTCCACAAGAGGATGGGAATGGTCCCATGAAATCGACTCCCCAAACGTCGAAAATCTCCACCTCTTGAATGTTGTTGAGGGGCATCTCATTCCTTCTAGAGATATTCCCTGTTCTTTGACAAGCATCGCAGCAAGAAACAAAGGATTGCACATCTTTAAACAAAGTAGGCCAAAAGAATCCAGATTGCAATACCTTTGCGCTAATCTTGTTCGAACTAGCGTGTCCTCCACAAGGTAGTGAATGACAATGGCGGATGACACTTTGCATCTCATCTTCCGCCACACATCGCCGAATGATGCCATCCGGACCTCTCTTGAAGAGGAGATGCTCGTTCCAAAAGTATTCCCGGACATCCTTAAAGAACTTCTTCCTTTGTGCGTAGGATAATCCGGGTGGTATCTCCTGACAAACCAAATAGTTAACAAAATCAGCAAACCATGGTTCGTTACCTTTGGAGATCACATCGATGCACTCCTCAATAAGGTGTAGGTGTTCGTCCGGGAAGGAGTCGTCGATGGGTAAATGGTCGTCCTCTAGATGTGTTAGGCGACTCAAATGATCCGCAACAGAATTTTCTGAACCTTTCTTGTCGCGGATCTCAAGATCGAATTCTTGTAGGAGAAGAATCCATCTAATTAGCCTTGGCTTCGCATCTTTCTTCGCAAGGAGGTACCGGATCGCAGCATGATCCGTGTAGACAATCACCTTTGCACCTACAAGATAAGAGCGAAACTTGTCAATAGCATAGACAATGGCTAAAAACTCTTTTTCGGTAGTGGCGTAGTTGAGCTGTGCTTCATCTAGCGTCTTGCTAGCATAGTATATGGCATGGGTTCGCCCTTCCTTTCGTTGTCCAAGAACAGCTCCAATAGCTACGTCACTAGCATCGCACATAATCTCAAAGGGAAGAGTCCAATCCGGGGGTTGGATAATAGGTGCTGAAATTAGAGCTTGCCGAATGGTGTTAAACGCATCCAAACATTCCTGCGAAAACTCAAAAACCGCATCCTTCATCAATAGATTAGTGAGAGGTTTTGATATCTTAGAAAAGTCCTTAATGAAACGTCTATAAAATCCAGCATGTCCTAGGAAACTTCTTATCCCCTTTCACCGAAATTGGGGGAGAAAGCTTCTCTATAGTCTCTATCTTAGCCTTGTCTACTTCTATCCCTCTATTAGAGACTAAGTGGCCTAATACAATTCCTTCCTTAACCATGAATTGACACTTCTCCCAATTAAGAACTAGGTTAGTGTCTTCACACCTTTGCAAAACAAGAGAAAGGTTAGAAAGGCAATCGTTAAAAGAGGAACCGTATACAGAGAAGTCGTCCATGAAGACTTCCATGATTTCCTCTATGTATTCGGAGAAGATGGCCATCATGCACCGTTGGAAGGTGGCTGGGGCGTTGCAAAGCCCGAACGGCATTCTCCTATAGGCAAACGTACCCCATGGGCACGTGAATGTGGTCTTCTCTTGATCATCCGGGTGTATCGGAATCTGAAAGAAACCACTATAACTGTCAAGGTAGCAAAAATGTGAATGTTGTGCTAACCTTTCAAGCATTTGATCAATGAATGGTAATGGAAAATGATCCTTCCGCGTTGCATTGTTGAGCTTGCGGTAGCCTATGCACATCCGCCATCCCGTCACAGTTCGGGTAGGAATGAGTTCGTTGTTTTTGTTGGTGATGACCGTCATTCCTCCCTTCTTCGGAACTACTTGAACCGGACTCACCCACTTACTATCGGAGATAGGGTAGATGATACATGCATCAAGAAGCTTAAGGATTTCCTTCTTGACAACCTCCTTCATGGTCGGATTCAACCGCCTTTGAGGTTGTCTTGAAGTTCTAAAATCTTCCTCCATTAGTATCTTATGCATGCATAGGGAGGGTTTAATTCCTACTAAGTCCTCAATAGTATAGCCTAGAGCTTTCCTATGTTTCCTAAGGACAATCATGAGCTGGTTATGTTCATCTATGCTTAGATCGGAACTAACAATAACCGGAAAGGTAGAATTAGATCCTAGAAAAGCGTACCTTAGATGAGTAGGAAGTGGTTTGAGTTCCATTGCTTTCGGAGCTTCCAATGATCCTTGAGAAGCATCCGATGTCTCCTTAGAAGTTTCTAAGGGTGATGAGTGTGTGGGAGAAGAATCAGAAGAAGTTGAAGAAGTGTCTCGATCACTCCTTTCCACGCCCAAAATTACGGGTTCCTCATGGCCTCCACGGCCGTGGTTTAGGGCGTGGAAGGGAAATACGGTTGTCACATCTTCTCCACGACCGTATAACTCCCTGGAGTGAGACACGGTTTTGGTTGTGAAATCCACGCCCGTGGAATACAGAGTATGGCCGTGGATTCTCACGTTTTCTGCTTCATCGTGGAGTTTTTCAAACTCCACTTCACCCATCTCTTCTTGTGTTTCTAAGGCTTCAATTGCCTCATTGTACTCTTCTTCTTCCCCTACATTGGTTAGACTCATAGTGATAACCTTTTGTAAAGGATCGTTAAAGAGAATCGCACTTACCTCCTCCCTAGACAAACCCTCTTCATCTTGGATATCGAAAATATCCTCATCAAAGATTGGCTCCTTCACTAGAGTGGAAAGAACAAACTCTACTTTCTCTTCACCTATATCAAAAGCGAGTCTACCATTCTTGCAATCGACCATGCAGCCGGAAGTTGCAAGAAACGGTCTTCCGAGTATGATCGGGACCGGACTATCTGCAGGAATATCAAGCACGACAAAATCAATGGGAACAAAGAATTTACCTAGCTTGACCGGGACGTCTTCTACGATACCGACGGGGCGAGTGATGGATCGATCCGCCATGTACAACGTCATCTTCACCGGTTTAGGGTCGTCTAAACCGATCTTCCTACACAACGCAAGTGGTATGATGCTCACACTTGCTCCTAAATCACATAACGCATCGTATGTGACATCTCCCACTCCTATGGGAATGCAAAATGACCCCGGATCCTTTAGCTTTGGGGGCATTTTCTCCTTCATGGTCTTGATGAGATCCGAAGAATCCGAACTCATCTTAACCTCTCCGAAGTCTTCTAGCTTCCTCTTGTTAGAGAGGAGCTCCTTCAAGAACTTGCCATAAGCCGGCATACCTACAATAGCATCAATAAATGGTATATTAATATGCAGCTTGCTCATGAGTTCTATGAACTTACCAAACTGTTTATCTAGGCGCGCTCTCGCTCTAGATTGAGGGAATGGTAGGGGAGGTTTGTAAGCTGGAGGATGAACGTAGACATCTTCCTTCTCCTTCCCCTTCTCTTTGTCTTTCTCTACGGGGACTTCAACGAACTTAGGCTGCGGATCGGTGGTAGTCACTCCGCTCCTAGTTGTGATTGCCATTACCCTTCCCTTAGGGTTGTCCTCCGTCTTTCCTGGAAGTTTCCCTTGATTCCTAGGAACTTCCTCCGCATGGCTGAACATTTGGTTTTCCAAAACCTTTTGAGCTTTGTCAACCTTAAAAATTTGATCATCAACCTTAATGATGCGGTTCTCCAACCCTTGTAGCTTTCCCAAAATCGTTTCCAACATGGGATCGGGCTTCTCCTTCCCCGAAGTGTTTCCTCCATTAGATGATTGCCCCTGGCTTTTCAAAGGAGTAGAGGAAGAGGAAGGTGGAGTTAGTGAATTAGAATTGGAAGGATAAGAGTTACCGGAATTTTGTTGATTGGAGCGCCAATTGTTGTTGTTTGAACCCCTATTGTTGTTCCAATTATTGTTCCGGTTGTTGTTGTTTCCATTCCAATTGTTATTCCGGTTGTTGTTCCGGTTATTGTTGTTGTTGTTGCGGTTGGTGTTATCACCGCCATTGTTGTTGCCCAAATAGCCAACATCCTTCTCTTGTTGCTTTGGGAAGTTGGTCTTGATAGCCTCCTTCAACTCTTTGATTTCATTGTTGAGGGAGAAAATCTGATTTTGAGCTTCATGTGTGAGCTTTGCTCCTTGCTCCACACGATTTCCCTCCACTTTTCGGTGGGAATACTTCTCTATGACCCTTGCTTGCTTCTCAATGAAGTCCCAAGCGTCATCTTCTCTCATGTCCATAAATGTTCCACATGAGAGGGATTGGAGGTTGAATTGCGTTCCCGCATCTAACCCCTTGTAGTAAATCTCCAGCAAGGCAAGTTTGGATATGCCATGATGAGGGCAATCCAAGAGCAAATCCTGAAACCTTTCCCAAGATTGAAACAAACTTTCGTTAGGTCTCATGGAAAAAGCATTAATCTTACCTCTAAGTTCCGCCGTTTTGGATGGCGGAAAGAATTTGGTGAGGAACTCCGCGGAAAGGTCTTCCCACGTGTCTAGTTTCCCCCTAGGAAGAGCTTGGTACCAAGACAACGCTTTCCCCTTCAAGGAGAAGAAGAAAGGCTTGAGCTTATAGTTGTTGGTAGTAGCACTCTTCGGTCTCATTGTCTCCATCATACACTCAAAGTTCTGCAAGTGTTGGTGTGGAGATTCAGCGCTTGTTCCGCCAAATTGGTTTTGGCGAACAAGAGTAATGACTTGAGGGTTGAAGCTAAACCCTTGCACATCATCAGCATCAAAGTTCACGCCCAAACGGCGCGGTTATTGTGTTGGATCCATCCGCTGGCCAAGAGTTCTTGGCTCTTCATCTACACGTTCGATCCTCGCATTCCTAGGTGGAACACGACGATTAGCAGCTCCCCGTGGATGGAAAGGATTCACATTGATCGTGGGATCAATCTCCTCTAACGGTGGCATGGAAGAATCACTATCATCAGCGGATGAGTGACCTTTTCTTCTAGATCTTGATGCTCTTCTTGAGGATTTCTTGCTTCCCTTATTCTTAAGGTCGCTTAGTTCTATCCTCATTTGGAAGATCATGTCTTGTAGATTGTTAACTTGAGATTGATGACGATCCATTTCATCCTGGCGAAGGGTCTCATTCCATTGGAGTTGAGCTTCCTTCTCCGCCAACTCCGCTTGAAGATCACGTTCGTGTCCTTCTGCCATCTTCTTTTCCTTGCGCTTTTGCCTTAAAGTTTTCTCTAGCTCTTGATCAAGAGGTAAGAGATCTTCGGTGTTCCTAGACCTGCGCATGCACTCAAAGTAATATCAAATAACGAGAGCAAGCTCCCAAGCTTGACAACCGGCTACCAAATTCGGCCGAAACCAAATCCCCGGCAACGGCGCCAAAAAACTTGTTTGCCCCTAAACGTGCGTGCAAATAAGCTTTAAATTTATAAAACTAGAATCAAGCAAGCGAACCCGCAGTGTACGGATCGGCGTAGATTAGCAAGTATTCCAAAGTATCGAACACAGGGATTTGGGGGTTAAATCCAGTTGTAGATTATCAAGCAAGTAAATGTAAGAGCTTTGTAAATTATTGGGAAAACAACAATCCTAAAGATCCAAGTATCCAGCTGTGGCTATCGATTCAAGATATACTAATGATATAAGGACAGAGTTGAGATATGCAAAGGTATGCTAATGTAAGGTAATCGTACGGTGAAGTTCCAAAAACCTTATATGACTCACCTACAAGACACTCTCTATACAGGTTGTTGAGGCTTCAATATAGAAAGGTTCTAAAGGCAGGAATTAATGTCAAATACCCAAACTTGTAATCCAAGGATCAAGACTAACTTAACCGATTACGGTTGTGACACTCACAATCGAGGTAGAGGTTGTTGAGGCTTCACTACCACCTAGAAAAGGCAAGCCCAAACTAAGTTAAAGCAAATCTTTAACTTTGGATTAAAGTAAAAGCATGTTCGTAAACTTAAGGGAAATTACGGTTGGATCTTGAGATTCCACGGTCGTGGAACTCAAGAACAAGCCGTGATTTAGGGTTCGTCGACGATTCTCTCAAACTCTCAGGGTCTAATCTGTTTACGATCGATCTATCATCATCTAAGCCACAACTATCAACCCTCCACCTTAGAATTGTTAAGGGTTTTTAGCCAATAACAGTCATGTTGATATCAAATTCAAAGATTAAAAGATTGAAAGATGAAAACTTCCGAAAACTTTCAATAAACTTCAAACCAATCTCAAAGTCACAATCAAGAAGGAATATTGTCAATAGATTCAGAATAAGGCAAACAAACAAAATCTTAGGAAAGAAGGAAGAACGGGATGTCAATCCGTCTTCTAAATCAAACATAAACAAGAAGAGAAATCTTCTTGCAACAATCTTCCAAAAACTTCGATATTCCGCCAATCCGGAAATCTCAACAGCAATCTCTACCAAAAGTGCGAGATTAGGGCAAATCCAAACACGAACGTCGATCTCCAACGAGATGTAAATGCTTCTAAGCGAGGGTTAAGCGAGGATAAGTGCCGCTAAGCGAAGGTGTAAGCCAAGGTCTAAAGCGAGGTGACGGAATTTCTCTTCGTCCGTCTTTTTATAGGGCAAGATAAAATATCGGCCCGGCCCAATCTTCAAAAGATCGTGGCTTCAAAATGTGGCGAAAAAGATCGCCAAGATCACGGTCGTGGAAGGTTCCACGACCGTAATTTAGAGCGTGGAAATCAACACGGTTTGAACCATGGATTCCACGACCGTAATAGTTACTGGAGTGCATCACGCCTCTCTTTGCAAGGTTCCACGGCCGTGGAACTAAACGTGGTTTGTAGTACGGCCGTATTTTAGAGCATGGTTTAGGGCAAGAACGTGATTCTTCCCTAGCATCGTGCACTCCTCAAGTTGAACTCCATTTTGCTCCTAAGAATGCCCTCAATCCATGGACATACTTAATCAACTCTTCTTTGCTCGATTCCGTTCGGAAATGGCTCTCAATCACCTATAATCAACATAAAGCTAGTGTAGACATCCATATCGACAATATAGGCAAACTAGCTCACAATTGCAACAATGCTAAATCAAAGACTATCAATACGAATCAAATACACTTAGAAAACGTGCCTAAAATATCACAATATTTCATGCTAACAGTCATCAAATCATGTACTCTCTTTTAGTATGTATAATAGATATAAAAAGCTTACTTACTAAACGTAAATCTCAAAAATGCTTAGTTTCCTAATTGACCCTTTAAAATTTATGGGCTGACTTTATAAAAACATTTAGCTAAATTTCATCACGTATTAAAATTGGTTTAATATAAAATAGTTTATGCATCAATAAGTAATATTTATTTTATATTTTTTTTGCCATGCTTTATAGTAGGCATTAATCTTAGTCATTTTTCCTATTCAAAAATGGTGTGGGCTATGAGTTAGATGGGTTGCATGATCTTTTTCCAAAATAAAGAGTTAGGTTAATTTACTAAAGTTAAAGGTAATATGAGTTATGTAGCTAAATTTAAACTATTTTAGATACCACTAGTTTATACCTTGTGTCTTGCACGGATATTTATTAAGAAAAGATTTGA
Organism: Fagopyrum homotropicum; assembly: GCA_033239125.1. Taxonomy (NCBI): domain Eukaryota; kingdom Viridiplantae; phylum Streptophyta; class Magnoliopsida; order Caryophyllales; family Polygonaceae; genus Fagopyrum; species Fagopyrum homotropicum. The sequence continues at coordinate 94,085,037 of BSWB01000007.1, read as the reverse complement.
AATATACGTGATGCTTTTTTGATGTGATCCATAACGACAATGTTGCGTGTTTTGAATACTATGTTGTGTGGTCTTTGAAGGAATTGTGTCCTTTAATTTAATGTGCAATGACTAAACTTGGAATAAGACAATTAACGGAGATAATTCAATCCGATTATTTTAGGAGTCTTAGTGCTTTGCTAGAAGCCAACTACGATAAATGAGCTTAAAAAAGTTAAACCCAAAACTATTATAAACGGGTCCTATGCGGTCACACACTTTGAGTTGACGGACTAGATCAACGGGAATGATGGTTGAATATTAATATATATATATATATATATATATATATATATTGTATAGTATCAATATATCCATATTATTTATTTGTGAAATAATTAATTAGTGGATATTAATTAGGGGAGTTACACATTTTTTACGTTAGAATTGTAATGAGTTGTAACTTCCTCCTCCTAATTAGTAAGATTAATCTCTCCTCACTTGCACTCTAAGGAACAGAGATAACAAAAGAGAAAGCAAAAGAAAAATAAAAGGCCAATAGTTGGTTTTGTTTTGTTTTAGAGGGTTAACTACTATCTTCATCCGAATCAATTCGATTACACGCCTTGCGATCTTCGTCTAAGCAGTCAAAACCAAAGGCGATCTTGACCGGGCTCGTGTGGACAACTACAGGAGCAACACGTGGGGCTCTCATCTCTTTCGTTCCTTCCCGCTCAGATCCGGTTCACGCATCAACAGGTATTTCCTATGAACAATCAATTGTTGCCTATCAATTGTGCTTGTAGATCCTACGATTAGATGTTTAGATATGATTTGAAATTCCGCTTAAAGCATCTAATAAACCTTCAGTCTTGTTAAATATTTGAATGCTAACAAAAGGCTTCAATTGCCATTATCTTGGAACAATTCAAATGTCATGTTCTCAAAGAACCACTAGTGTTGAAAAAAATATTTTTTATGAAGGGATTGAATGTTTACTTGGAATAACGAAATGGATTTTTGTTTATAGAATGTGAGAGATTGATGAATTCACCGCAATTAGGGTTCCATATATATAGCAGAAAATAAATGACTAAATGAGGGAAATAGGGCTCCTAAAATTTTACTTTGCAAAGTGGGCTCCTAGTATAATTTAGGCCTGCAAAAAAATTAATAGGTGTATTTGTGGGCCTCCCAAGAAAAGATGAATGGATGGGCTGCCAAAAAAATTGAATTTTAAATGACGGTTGGTATTATTTGCAGAGAAGAAAGAGAAAACATCCATTCTCTTTGTAAAGAGAGAGAAAACATATCTAGAAAGAAACGAAAGAGAGGAATGAGAAATAGAGGATGAAACGGAGATCTACCGGAGTTTCAACGGCAGGTAGCACTGTTCCGTCGTCAAGACATTTGACCACCAAGCCGACACCGAAGGGTGAGCGAGAGATCTAGGGTTTCCTTCGAGCGGAAGAAGGGCAAGCGAGAGATCTAGGGTTTCGCCGTCAAGGTTGACACGAGGAGGGGCTACGCCACTAGTTTCCGGCGCCAGCGCCGCTGTCTAATCGTCGTTCCGTCACCAACCCTCCTCTCTCTCACCGTTGTATGCTCCGTCGTTGTCGGAAACCAAATCTGTATTTTTTGGGTAAGCTATTTTTACTAGATTTTTGGTATGCATTTGATTCGTTTTAGTAAGTAGTAGTGGGTGTGTGTTTGATTTTGTGTGTGCAGTTTGAGTATGTTTATGAAAGAGATTGATTACTTAATGTTTGCATTTTTTGGGTATTGTTTTAAATTGAATCTATGTGTGTGCATTTTGGATATGCATCATTGAAGATAAGCTTTTGTTGTTTGGGGTATGTATTTGTTATTAAAGATAAGTTTTTTTTGGTATTGATTTTTGAGTATATGTGTGTGCAGTTTGGGTATGTATTTTTGAATATATGTGTGTGCAGTTTTGGGTATTTGCTTATTGAGTGATTGATATACATTTTTTTGGGTATGCATTTTTTTGGTATTGCTTATTGAGGGATTGATATGTATTTTTGGGTATTGCTTATTAAGTATGTGTGTGTAGTTTGGGTATGCATTTTGAGTATATATGTGTGCAGTTTTGAATATTGCTTATTGAGTGATTGATATGCATACTTTTGGGTATGCATATTTTTGGGTATGCATTTTTGAGTATTGCTTATTGATTGATTATTGATATGGATTTTTTTGTATTGCTTATTGACTATATACGTGTGCAGTTTGGGTATGCAGTTTTGGATATTGCTTACCCAAAAATTAATAAACGTTGCTGCTTACCCAGAAATAGAAAAGGGGATTGCTTCCAGATTTCGGTGAAGGGAAGAAGAAAAGACCTGTGGTTGGAAGAATTTGAGCTATGGAAGAAGAAGGGACATGCAATTAAAGGGAAGAAGAAGGGACATGAGTTTATAAATAGGGAAAAAAGGGTTGCATTTATTTGGCACAAATTCCTTGTAAAATGTCCATCAACCAATCAAATTAATGACTATCACTTTTTTGTATTTTTTCTGATTTCATCTATTATATAGGAACCCATTTTCTAAATGAATAATTGGGAGACCCTAAATTCAAACTGTACATTGTAAAAGGGCTACATTGCAAATTCAACCAAAATAAATTGGAGTTAAAATAGAGCTTCTCCCGCAAATTTGGTTTTGATTTTGAGACTCAAGTGCAAAATAAGTTAAACCCAAATTTAGTTTCGGAACCAAGTGCGAAATCAATTGAACTCAATTTCAAAAGTGTAAAAATTGGAGAGATAATTAAAGAAAAAATATGGATTTGTTTAAGTCGAAAGTTAATTTTTATGGGAAATAGTATTATATATCCAATGAAGCACTTAATAAAAGTTATAGGGTCATATAATGAGATTGTGTTAAATTTATTCCCGCGTTGTCCTAATGCAAATGATGACACCCAATGAGTAATGAGCATTAAAGAAATAATTGAACCGAAACAGCCTTGAACATCTATATATTCTGTTGAAGCTTAATTAATTTAAAAATGAGTTGTTTAGGATGATCCATCCCTCCACGTTGTGTTGGGTGTAACGTGGTCACCACATTTTGCCTTGAGACGATACAATTCAACATGACGACCGCCCTCCTCCAAGTTGTGAATAGTTTGAAAGATTTGCATTCTGTTTAGATCGAGAAGGAAGCAATTATTCCCCATGAAACTGGGCAGTTTGCTCAGCAGGAATCGATACAAAATAAAGCCAAAAAGCAGCAAGAGGTTGGCAGGCGGATGCTATGGCCGTAGATCGAAGCCAGGGGGGATGACAACAGCAAAGCGAGGCGTGGTGTCGGCCCCTCGAGGGTGGTTCGCGGTAGTGAGGAAGAAGTTCTTGGTGACCCCTCACAACAAGAACATCATTATTATTCATAACAACACCAGCATTGCTAGCATTGATGAGGATAACCGAGCCAGCTCGTGTGTCGATCCCACCAAGGATCATCAGATCGCCAAAAGTAAGGATGATCGGAACAAGAAGCCTGGTGATGGAGATGTAGGTCAAGAGAAATCGAGCACGACAACAACTGCTACTACTGCTACGCATGTTGTTGATCTTAAGGAGGATGGTTCTTCTTCCGATGGCGTTGTAGAAGATAAGTCGAGTGCAACAACAACAACAACGACAGTTACTACGGATGAGAACAAAACGCGAGATGATGATGATGATGTTAATGTAGACACGTTGACTTTGGGTGACAAGAAAAACGAGGAACAGAAAGCCATCAGAATTCAGGCTGCCTTCAGAGGCCATCTGGTATGCCCAATCGATCGATCTAAGCTCTTCATATCTATAATTAATATATATATATATATATATATATATATATATATATATATATATATATATATATATATATATATATATATATATAGGTGAGAGTAAGTGAGTGTGATTTTGGTTGATTACAGGCAAGGAGGGCATTTAGAGCACTGAAGAGCCTGGTGAAGTTACAAGCAGTGGTCCGCGGGGTGGTTGTGAGGAGCCAGGCGCGAATGGCATTACATTGCATGCGTGCACTCGTTAGGCTTGGTGATCGGGTTAGAGCCAGGCAGCTGCTCACTAGATCAACCCACGAATAATCGCATTGCATCATGCGTCAATCAAACAAAACCTCTTTTAACCTTAATTTCTGTTTAAGAAGCACAGGACCACGTTTTTATGTTGTTGCCATGTACAAGAGGAATTTCATACCACGGGTAGGAGAAAGGGACTAAATTTAACTTTCTTTTTTACATTTGTAACACTTTCTGCATATTTTCCTATCCAATTTCTGGCAATTATAGAAATCAATTTTCATCACGTATCTCTAGGCATTGTAATGGATCGGTGAGTTTACCATTTCTATCAACCACCCAACTTATTTAAACTTTCACCCATTCAGTCTATCATTTCACCCATCCACTTGACGGTGTGTTAGGAAGACGTTGTTTGTGCGAGTTCTAATCAGAGTTGCTTGAACCGCGGATGTTGGGTTTTTGATTAGATATGCGAATGACTTCGTATTCCTCCATAATGTTTGTTTATGTTCAAATTAAGAATGTTCATAGGGTTCTATTAATTAAATTACTACACTAGAAACTGCTTTGTTAGTAGAGGTTCAATAGTGTTATCTCATTTTAGTTCGAGAGGATTAAGATCAATGTCGATGATTCATAAGGAGTGTAACGTAAACCTCAAATTTACTACAATAGAAACTCTTTAAGTTATACATTGGATCAATTTTATACTACATAATTTTAGTTGTTTATTATTGAAGAGGAATGTAACGTGTACCTGAAATTTCACAAAATAAATATAAGAATTAATTTAATTCTACATAATTCGAGAAGTAAGGAAGAGAGAAATGGGTTTTATCAAATACTCTAGCATTACGGAGATCAAGGAATAACAACAATGGTAGTTTGATGATAAAGACATTCCAAAATTCGAATCATCACAACAATGCATATTCAATCTCAATTGACAATAATCATATCCAAAATCATATCTATCATGCTATGAAAAAGACAAATGTGAAAGCTAGAATTTCTTTAGTTTGAGTTTCCCGTTTGTTGGAGGATGTTAGTAATGTTGTCAAATGTTAATTTTGCAAGAACGGTGGATGTGTTTGTACATTTATGATGTTGATGTTGGCGTTTTAGGTGCATGTGCATGGTTTTGTTAGGTGTACTTCAAATAATAGGTTGAATGTTTACAATATTTGTTCGTGATTATTATTGCAAGATCTTATACGTAATGTTGTTCTCAGGCTAACTGATTAGTCAAGTGACCTCTTAGGTTATTAAAAACTTCGGGTATTACATAGTGGTGGTATAAGAGAGTTCATGTTGACAACATGAGCACAAGTTATATGAGTTAAGAGATTTAAAATTATATGCATAGTATGGGTTGTGAGGATAATCATTGCCTTGCGACTCCTGACTCCCTCATAATCCCACCTTGATATATATTATTATATTTACAAGGATGATGGAAGATTTAAAAAAATGTGATTTTATTGACTAACAAATATCATTTATATATATATATATATATATATATATATATATATATATATATATATGTAGTTTTCTTGTCTTGATTGTTACATAATTTATGCAGGTTGTAAGAACTACAATCGGATATAAGAGAGAAGAAGATCTTCGAATCAAGGAGACGAAAAGAAGATCTTCAAAGGGGCTAAAAGATCTTCAAAGACCAAGATAACAAAAAGTTGTTGAAGATCTAGTTTAATATATGGAGCATTTTCGAACGTCCAACCATCAATATTCTAAAGAAGATTTGTTCGGATTTTGTGGAAAGATAAAAAGACACGTTCCAACGGTTAAAAGAAGCAGCCTCTACAAAAGTTTATAAAAGAATCCAATCATGGCGAAGAAAGATACAAGTGCTTACAGTTAACCATCTCAATTTGTTCACCAACCAAGTTTATCTATTCTCAAGAGCGTTCTTTGTTTTAGTTGAGAGAGTTACATAAACACAAGAGCTATATTGGCATATCATAAGAACATTATACTTAGTGTTACTCTACGAATTAACTAGGCTATTATTGTTAGACCTGAGTTGACTAAATAGTAGCGGTGAAGCTACAAGTGAGAGAATAAGGGAAGTTCTTATAGGTTGTATCTAGTACTCAAAAGAAGCAGATAATAGATAGTCAAATCCTAGGGTTGGAAATTCTAGGCGGAGACGTATGCTATTTAGAGCCGAACTTCGTGAACATATCGTGTGTCGATCTTTATTTATTTTGGCACTTTATTTGTTTTATTGTGAGTAACAAGTTTTTACAAGATCCAAAGTCAAGACCTTGAGATTCGCTTCAAGGCCTTGAGAAACAATTTTGTCACAGGTTTCAAAGATCGACTTCAAGGCCTTGAGATTCATTTCAAAGCCTTGACATGTAACACCCCGAATTCTCAGAACTCGGAGCATTACTGGTTAGGACCTCACAATGGGTCCCGACCTTAGTTTGACAACAATATTACTAGGATCTTGCAACAAGACACAAATAAGAAAAAACCGAAATTCATGAAATAGTATTTTTCAAGGAATGTATGCAACAAGGTCTAGCAGCCTATAGTTCTTAAACAACGGAAAAGACCAACTGTCTTAACAAAAGGGAAAGACAACAAAACAACAACCCAAACCCCCACTCTAAGGAGTACGGAGACCCGGCTGACCACTACTTCCAGATCACTCAGCTGTTGTTCTAACCTGCGGTAAATCTAAAAACACAACAAAACCACCATTAGCTAGTTATCTAAATATTAGGAGAATAATAATAGCACACACACACATAAAATAATAAACACTCATCATGCTTTCAAACAATCCATTTATTATCTTTATTTAAGTCATTCACTCTAATTATACTTATTTTGTGACACGAGGGATTCTCAAACCTCGCCTCCGCTCCCGTGTACCCATCAGGAGTGGATCCGATGCATCTCACCGTGTACCTGTATGGTCTGGGTATAGAGAACCTCCCAGTCTCTTGGCAGAGCTGGGCAGTGATGTCACGGCCCGTTATACATACACTTGGGCCTTAAAACATAATAATCACGGTTGTCCTAACAAGTTGTTATTTTAATTATAACACACATTGCACACAGACGACCATTATCACCTAACTAATATCCAGAAACCAGCTAAGTAAGTCGCAAGGACTTACCTGAATCAAATCCCACTCTAACAATCTCAACTCGGTCCGTACTCGTGGTAACTCAAACGCCTGTCAATCAAGGCATGGGAATAAAAATCACATCCCATACTCTTAGAAGTTATAAACTTCTAAGAGGTTCGATCTCATGAGAAGAATTTAGACAACTACAAATTCTTAAGGTAAAAGATCATTTTACCCTTGATCTCGAAAATTCTCAAAGATTATCATTAAAATCTAACATTCACTTTTAGAACTTGTTTACAAAATTTTGGTTCTCACGGATAGCTTACTTAGAGGTTATAAGGTCAATTTCAAACACTCGCCAAAAAGAACTACATTATCCCTTCTCCGGTTATTCTACTTTAATACCTATGTGTGTGTACGTATATTCTGTTACTCTTACCCGTCTATGTATATATACTTATGTATATTTATACACTCTACCTATTAATATACATACATTTATATATAACTTACACTCATACCTATACATATGCATACTTACATATATATTTATATATACCATACTTATACTTGGAGATATGTGTCTATATATATATACTTATATAAGCATACTACTATTATTTTTATATGAACTTACACCTATCCAAACTTATGTATCTATGTGTATATATATATATATGTCCACTGCTTATTCATATATATAACTATATTCACCATTCTCCACTCACAACTATGCACACGTAAAGTTACACTGAGGGTATCTATAAGTTTATAAACTTCTCTCCTTCACATCCCACTTCAAAGTACACATATTTATATACACGACATTGCTGCAAAAGCCCATAACTCTACCCCCATTCACTCTTGGCTGCTGAAGTCTTAGAACAAAATAACAGGGAAATAAGAGATGGTAGTGTACGCTCACCCAACCGGCCTTCTCCGATCAAGATCATGACGGTTCCTTACAGACGGCTAGAGGAAGGTGGTGTGCAGAGGTTGGCTCGCCTACTGCAGTAGCGGTCCGTTCCGGTCCTGCGGCGAGACGGGAAGGTTAAATACCTGTAGTGACAATAGGGGAGGAGGAGCGGAATGGTGCAGATCGTCACCTGTTACCACTTCTATCGCGGCGGTAGTAAGGTCCCGACCGTTCGACTCCAGCGGCGACAGAGACGACTTCGGTGGTGTCTTGCGAGGGGTCCGGTGTGCAGATTTCTCGTGTATGCAGAAGGTCGAAGGTGATAAGCCCGTTTAATCACTGTTCAGAGTCTACTGGAGGGCCGACCCTCTAGGGCAGGCTGAGCGATCGATCGGCCCCTGTCTGGTTCCCACTGGAGGCGTGCAGCAGGCTGGGTGTCGAGTGCAAGGCTGAGTGCAGCGTCCGGCGTCTCCCCCCTAGGCGTGGTTGGCTGTATTGTTTCCCTTCGGATTCCCGGCAAAGACGAACGACGTCCCAGCAACGTGTCCGTCCCAAAGGTGGTGGCGACTGACCGATGCAGACGGGCCGATCCGGTCGTAGAGGGAGGTCGTCTAGTGTGCTGTCTTCGAGTCGGTTCCGGCGCAGAGTAGTTGGCCGCTGTTAGGGAGGTCGAACGTATGAGGGGATACGTAGGAGATGGAGCGTAGGGACTGCTGAGTGTTAGGTTAATTATCATCAATTAGGGTAAAGCTGATTAGGTTTAAATTTAATTATGGGCTGGGCTGAAAGGTCACTGGGCCGGATCTATTAGGCCTGTTCTCTAGTTAAAGTATGAGCTGAATGAATAAATCGTTTCACACGGAACCGCTCTTCGGTTTTTAAAATGTACGGAATTATTTCGCTTACATAATTTATCATTTTATGTGAATTAAGGTCACATAAAATGATAGAAATTAAATATTATTTTATTTTATTTAAAAGACTAAAAAAAAACGGCGGATCGGAAACTAGTTTGATCGGGTATTAAACGGAAATTAAAATTTTACGGGCATTACATGACATCTGCGATTGCGAAAAGTTCTCATACTCTAGAGTATCTTTTTACTTATTTTTTCCCCACTCGATTCTTCATTTGGTATCAGATCTAGACTCACGTATATTTGATTAAACCATCTGAGATTAATCATGAATTCTGTAGGTGATGGAGGATTCGCTCAAGGAAGATCCACCAATCGGAGACCCGTTTTCTATGGAAACAACTTTACACACTAAAGATCTCTAATGCAAATGTTTGTTATTGATCAGGTTATGGAACTCTAGGACATTATCAAGAAAGGTCCAAAAATACCAAGCACAACTGTTGTGGGAGTCGTTGTTCCAAAAAAGGATGATGAATGCAATGAAGCTGATTTGGAAAGCGTGGCTAAGAATTTCAAAGCTATGAATCTTCTCTATTGTGGATTGGATGCAAATGAGTTCAAACGTGTCTCATCATGCAAAAGTGATAAAGAAATATGGGACAAACTGGTCGTTACATACAAAGGAGCAAGTCAAGTAAAGGAATCCAAGATTAGCATTTTCTTAAGGCAGTACGAGCTCTTCAAAATGACCTCAAATGATATTGTCAAAGAAATATTCACAAGATTCACACAAATTGTGAACAATGTGGATTCTCTTGGAAAAGTCTATATAAATGAGGAGAAAGTCAGAAAAAATCTAATAAGCTTGACTAAGACAAAATGGGGAACAAAGGTGACCGTCATAGAGGAAGCTCAAAATCTAACAACCTTACCCATGAATGATATACTTGGAAAGCTCATCACTCACGAAAATGATACTTGGTGAAGAAGATGGTGAGCCTTCCTCAAATGTAAAGAACTTGGCTTTGAAATCTAAAAAGGAGATCATTCCATCAGAAGATGAAGAAAGTGATGATGATGAAGAAGATTCGTTTGCTTTTATCTCAAGAGAACTTGCTCGAATTCTACAAATGAAGAAGCAATTTGTAAATAAGGAATATCCAAGATCATCAAAGTCTAAAGGTAAGTATTCTAACCCTAGTAAGAAAACTAAGGTACTAACTTGCTTTGAATGTGGAGAAATATATCATCTAGTGAAGGATTGTCCACAAAAGAAAAAAATAACTACCGGAAGAATGATCGAAAGAAGAAAGAAATGGTAGCATCATGGAGTGACTCAAATTCCTCGAGTGATTCGGATGGTGACAATGATCAAGAAAATTTATGCTTAATGACTAATCAAGAAGAAAATCCCAAACGTTGCCTTGAAGGAGTAGTAAGAAACTTAATGTCTAGGCCTACTGAAGAGCATGCTAAATTTCTACAAAATATGATCATCATTAGTGAAGAAAATCACATTCTTAAAACTAGATCATTGAGGGAAAAGCTAAATCAACAAGAGAAAAGAGTGAGTGAATTGTCTTTGGAAGTTGAAAATCTCAAAACTTCAAAGTTATCCCTTGACTCTAATATCAAGGCCTTGGAATTCAAAAATGTGATTCTAAAGGAAAATATTTCTTCTCTGCATCACCTCAACGATGATCTAGAGAAAGAAAAGATTGAGCTGACTGAGAAGAGAGACCAAAAAGTTGCACTCATTCAATTTACTCGTTCTAAAGCTAATCTTGAAAGGATGATGGGTGAACAACAATCTTCTCTTAACAAGAGTAGTCTTGGATACAACAAAAATTTTCCAAGCAAATATGTGACCACTTTTTTAAAGGAAATTCACGTACACCCACGTGTTTCTATTGTTGCAAAAAGGGACATGTCAAACCAACATGTCCATATAAAAGAAATGATCCTTACATCATACGAAATACTTCCCCCCTTTGTTTAAGAGAACAGGTGAAACAAATTTGGGTCCCTAGAGGGACTAGACCACCAAACATGGTTCATCCCAATTATGGATCAAAATTTGTCATTTGGTCTAACCGGAAATGTTGAAGTTTGTTGTTTTGCAGGATATCACCAAGATTAAGGAGCATAAATGGATATTAGATAGTGGTTGCTCAAGACATATGAGTGGAAAAAGCTCATTGTTTACAAATTTAAAGAAGCAATCAACTAGAATGATTACTCTTGGTGATAAAGGGACTTGTAACATCATTGGTATAGGTAAAATTGGTTATAATTCTTCTAACTACATTAATGATGTTTATCTCGTTGACGGCTTAAAGTATAACCTGCTTAGTATCTCTCATATATGTGATAAAGGTAATAAGGTGATATTTGATTCAGAAAAATGTGAAGTTTAAAATGATGCATCTGGTAATGTTGTAATTACGGCTCCTCGATGCAATAACATATATTCCATGAGCACTAACCAAGTTGCAGTCTCAAGGCCTTCATAGACTATCCAAGGCTTTGACATTGAAGACTTGGTCATGTAAGCATGCATACAATGAAGAAAAAACTATCAAAAGATTTGGTACGTGCATTAACTTAAACTTTAAGGTTAATGAACTATGCAAAGCTTGTAAACAAGGTAAACAAACAAGAGGTTCATTCAAACCCAAAAAGGTTTTCTAGACTCGTTGAACTTTTACATATGGATTTATGTGGTCTTATGCGTGTCAAATCTCCCAAGGGAAAACAGTACATCCTAGTCATTGTGGATGATTATTCTCGTTTTACATGAATTTCATTCTTACGAGAAAAATCAGAAGCATTATATGAGTTTTTAAAACTTTGTAAGGAGTTACAAAGCTTGAAAACCTACCTATCGTTTCTATTCGAAGTGATCATGGTAGAGAATTTGACCAACTTAAATTTCTTTTGTTTTGTGCAAAATATTGTAATTCTCATAATTTTTCAACTCCTAGAACACCTCAACAAAAAGGGGTTGTGGAACGCAAGAACTACACCTTGGAGGATATGTCTAGGACGATGCTTTTAAAAAACGGTTTGACAAAGAATTTTTGGGTTGAAGCTGTCAACGCAACCAACTACATCTTAAATAGATGTTTGATCCGCCCTATTTAAAAAAAGACTCCTTACAAACTCTTCAAATGACGAAAGTTAAATATTTCCTATTTTAAACCCTTTGGATGTACTTGCTTTGTTCATAATAATGACAAAGATAACCTTGAAAATTTGATGCTCACTGTGATGAAGCAATCTTTATCGGATATGCTTAAAATAGTAAAGCCTATCGTGTTTTTAATAAACGTACCAAAATTGTAGACGAAAGTATTCATGTTATTTTTTATGAAAGCAATGATGGTACTTTGAGTGATAGCTTTATAGATCTTAATCTGAATCGACATGAAGATCAATACTCCGATGAAGAGAAAGAAACAACAAAGGCTCAAGATCGAAATATGCAAGAACATATTCAAGACACCGTAGAACAATCTCAAGACCTTGAAACGCACCTTCAAGACCTTAAAACGACCAACAATAATACTACTGATCAATCTCAAGGCCTTGAACAACAACTTCAAGGCCTTGACATAAGCAACAAAGATATGAATCTTGCAGAACTTGAATCCATTCGAGCACATGAGCCTCAACAATCATCAGAATACACCTTAAACGTTCCAGACACCAAGAGAAGAAAACTCAAAACACTCATCATCTCATCCACAAGATAACATCATCTCCGATCCAAAATCTAGTATTCAAACTTGATCATTAAAAAGTTTGCGTGCTTTTTCTGTTTTGTGTCTCTTGTAGAGCCCAAAAACTATGTTCAAGCACTTCAAGAACCATATTGAATTACTGCCATGCAAAATGAACTAAATGAGTTTAAGAGAAACAAAGTCTGGACAATTACATCAAGACCGAAGAATCAATCCGTCATAAGAACCAAATGGGTGTTTCAAAATAAATTGGATGAAAATGGTAAAATCATTCGAAACAAAGCACGACTCGTAGCATAAGACTATAACTAAGAGGAAGATATTGATTATGAGGAGACTTTTGCTCATGTAGCCAGATTAGAAGCCATACATATGCTACTTGTTTTTGTATCTTTCATGACCATCAAGCTTTTTCAAATGGATGTCAAGTGTGCTTTTTCAAATGGTTTCTTAGAAGATGAAGTTTACGTTGCAAAACCTCCAGAATTTGAAAATGATGATTTTCCGAATCATGTTTACAAATTGGACAAAGCTCCATATGGTATTAGACAAGCTCCTCGAGCTTGGTATGAAAGATTGTCCAAGTATCTTCTAGAAAATGATTTTCAAAGAGGTTTGATTGATAAAACTTTGTTTGTCAAAACCAAAGGCACCAATTTATTAGTAGTACAAATTTATGTTGATGATATATTATTCGATGCTACTAATGATTCTCTATGCAAGGAATTTTCAAACATCATGTGTAGAGAATTTGACATGAGCATAATGGGAGAACTAAATTTCTTTCTTGGTCTACAAGTTACTCAAGCTAAGAAAAGAATTTTTCTCAATCAAAGCAAGTATACCGAGAATTTTGCTCAAGAAATATAAAATGGATCAATTCAAGGTACTAAAGGCTCCAATGAGTTCTACTCTTCATTTAGATCATGACAAGAATGGTAAGAGTGTTATATAAAAGGAGTATAGAGGTATGATCGGATCTTTGGTATATTTAACTACTAGTCGGCCTAACATTATGTTTAGTGTATGAATATGTTCCAGATTCCAAGCTGGTTCCAAAAAGTCACACTTCATAGTTATAAAAAGGATTTTTCGATATCTTAATGGTACTAAGAATTTAGGTCTTTGGTATCGTCGTCAAAATTTGTTTCACCTTTTTGGCTATTCATATGCAAACTTTGCATGCTGTAAGGTCGATAAAAAGAGCACTTTTGGATGTTGCCAATTCCTAGGGTCATTCCTAATCAGTTGGCACTCCAAGAAGCAAAATTATGTCGCCCTATCTACAACTGAAGCCGAATACATAGATGTTGGTGCCTGTTGTTTACAAATTCTATGAATAGCTCAACAACTTTGTGACCTTGGTTTTGATCTCAAAGGTGTACCTATTAAATGTGATAATACTAGTGCTATTTCGATAACCAAAAATCATGTGCAGCATTCAAGAACAAAGCATATTGATGTGAGACATCACTTTATTCGCGATTATGTTGAAAAAGGTGATGCATCTATATCTTTTATCTCGACTAACTTGCAGCTTGCAGATATATTTACTAAGGCTCTACCTGAAAATAGATTCAATTTTATTAGATCGGAGCTTTGTATGTTGAACAAGGAAGCATTATCGTAGGGGGAGTAAATCGTATTATTTCTCCTTATAATGTTGATTGTTTTCCATTTCAAGGTCTTGACATGGAGTTTAAAGACGATAGTGATGCAACATATCCGACTAACAGTTCTTATCTTTTTAAATAAAAATTATTAAATCATTGTAAAGAATTTTTAAAATGAATTCAAAAAGATTCTCACCAAGATTTTGTGGTTACAATTCTCACTTGAAAATCAGATAGGTTTTAATATGTGTGATTTCCCAAATCAAAGTTGTTCAAATTTTTGTGCCTTTTCAAGGTGTTAGATTTGATTGTGATTTGACAAGTCTCCCTTTAAAACCTCCATCTTCCATCTGTCACTCTCATCTCTTTCCAAAGTAAACAAGACCCACTTTCTCTCTTTCAATTTTAAAGGTTTATTCAAAAAACATCCATGGCCCCCAAGAGAATCTTCAACCATATTGCCTCCTCTTCTTCCTCGAAGAAGGCAAAGGGCTCCTCCTTGGCACTACCAGCTGTTTGCTCCAAAAGGTGTGTGCAAGCTTTAAAATTTATAACCCAAGAAGTATGTTTGAACAATATGCGAACCCGCAGTGTACGGATCAATTGTAATAAAAGCAAGAATTTCAGGGGTCGATCACAAGGACTTAGGTGAAACAAAACACAGAATCAGGTTGTCAAATATTGCAATTAACTAAAAGCAATTAAAGAAATCAAAGATGATGTAAAAGTCAAGTAAGGGAAAATGTGGATTTTAGAGATTAAAGCATCTAGTTGTGGTTCCGACTCAAGATCTCAAAAGATAACGCGGACAAAGTTGAGATTTGCAAAGGGAAGGTGTTTCTAAGGTGAGAATAGATCACCGGGTAAGTCTCACAACTCATCATCCCAAACCAAAGCTCCTATTACCGGGTAACTCTCAAGGTACTAAGGAAAAGAACTATAATCTCAAACCAACACACCACCCAAGGGAATAGAATCAACCTTTACCGGGTAAGTCTCAGGCTAACTCACAAAGATGGAATGAAGGCACACTCAAACCCCAATAAAGGGATAGACCTTTATTACCTACACTCATGATCTTAGGTAAACAAACAAAGGAATCACCGGGTAAGTCTCATTCTAGGCTTGCATTGAACCAGGAAAGGTGTAATAAGGATAGAATTTGACAAACTAGAACTCTTAACTCAAAATAGGTTCAGAAAAAGGTTCACCTCGTTCAGTCAGATTCCGCCCCGGCCGAGATGTTCAACGACTGAGCGAGGTGTTCTAGGGTTAAGGTAAAAGACTCGAGCTTTCAGGGTCCTGCTGGGATTAAGATCATTCTATCATCGTCTTTCCCACAACTTCAGCCAATCACCCTAGAACCGCATAAGAAACTTAGCCAATAATCATCATAATAATAATAATAATTAAATTTATGGAAAATGAATCAATATTCGAACAAAAAAACCTTATGAAAAAGGTCTCAATAACTGAATCAAATAACAAACAAACTGCGTTCCTCAAGTCACAAATCAGCAAAGACAATAACCAAAAAGACAATCTAAGAAAGTCTTACAAACTCCTTCAAAAGCTAACTCCAACTATGATTTCTTCCATCCTTGAACTTCAATCCTTCAATACTTCCTTCAACTCTTCCTTCAAACCTCTAGAAAATCCCTCAGTTGCTGGATGCTCCCAGCATATGATGATCCGAAGATGGCTGAATTGTAGAAAATCCAACCCTTTATATAGGAGAATTATCTTCCAAAGATAAAATATCTTAAAAAGATAATTTCCTATAAAATATATCTCTCTCTCTCAAAATAAATCATCCAGAAATAATATCTTCCTTCCAGAAATCTAGCAAAAAATATAAGATATCTTTTTTTCAAAAATAAAAGATCTCAGCCAAAAATATAGATCTCGCCGACGACAGGGTGTTCGCCTCGGTCGGGACGCTCCTCAAGATCACCTCGGTCGAGGTGAACTGTAGCTAACCGAGGTGAATCTCAACTGAATGTGAAATCTCTCGAATCTGGTCCAAAGTCAATCTTCTTAATCATTTCCATGCTTCCTGAGGTCTTTCTTAAGCTCCAGAATGTAGCTCCAATGACTCCTTACCTCCTTAGCTCCATTTTGATGCAAAACGTGCCATTTTACCTACAATTACAACGAAACTAGGTGTAGACCTCGATTCCCATAAAGGTAGATAAAACAACGATATAATCAAAGAATATGCATCCATACATGCAGATTATTGAAGATAAGACGTCTAAACTAGCCCCAAAATATATACTATAATACATGCTATCAAAATACCCCATACTTGTCCCTTGCTTGTCCCCAAGCAAGTTCCAAATCTTAGATACAAGATAGAATGGATTATAAGTCATAAAAATCAATGAAAAGCACTTCAAAACATTTTGGTGGTGTGCTTCACTCATAGATCACTCTAAGAGAATGCTTCATGGCAAATAAAATCCAAACATGATCAAAACATTTTATAAATATAATAAAGTTGTTCATCTTTGCATAAAATCATAGAATGCATAATAAATCATATTTATCGAAATCAATCATATATAATCCAATTTAAATCACCAAGTCAGTCATCAAGCTCGAGGTCTCAAGGGCTTCCAAAACAGGTCAAGAAACGTGTCAGGGTGAGATGTATATAGGGTATGTGGTGCTAGAATTCAGGAAAAGGATCTTACTTCACTTTCTTTGAATCTCAACATCTTCCGCCAATAAGCTTTGCTTATTTTACTTTACTTTTTGGGATGCATGAAAAGAGGTGCACAATAACCGAAGCCTAGGAAATCAGCAATCATCAATTTTTCGAGATGCGTCAAACCCTTGATGCACATACCATGACCCGTTAGGAATATCGCTCAATCCGACTTTGGCAAGACACAAACACCCGGCTATGTGAATGGTTCCGAGTTACTCATCATCATGATTGAATTCCCTAAACCTATTTGTTTCTTTCTAACACTTTCAGCCAACATCTCAACTTCACTTTCACTTGCTTTTCTTTGCTTGCTTGCTTCCAAATTCCCGGATAGGTAAGGGGAGGCACATATGTATATGAGGGGCTAAGCATGATCAAGAAGAAGAAGAGAAGAGAATGAATTGCTTTAATCATCATAGGAAGAATGTGATAGAACTCATCATGTGGTGTCAACCTTCAAATCCAACATAATTTTGATAAAAACAAAGTATAAAACATGCTAAAACTTCAAACAAAGCATTTTGCAACTTAAACATATCATAAAACCTTTCGAGCATATAAAGATTTCAAAAACCAATATGCAAACAAAATCATCACTGAGGTCATATCCAGAGAAGAAGCACAAAATCGTTTCAAAAAACTCTCAGTTAAGAACTCTACCTCGGTCGAGGTGTTCTGAAGTCATTCGAGGTGTCTACCTCGTCCAGTCAAGAACATCCCGGTCGAGGTCATAAAAATAAATTCAAACCAGCTTTCAACGTTTTTCTCAAACAAAAACATGTATGTGTGCATGTAATGGTAGATAAACACATAAAGCCAAGTAAACAGAATAAGATCATAAATATCCGATAGAGTCATACAAGCATACACACATAATGTCAAATCATACATCCAAATACCCCATACTTAGGACACATTGTCCCAATGGGTCAAATAAAAGTCTAGAAAAACAAGAAACTCACCGGATCTAGCTGAACTGCATAATAAAGAAAGAAGATCCCTGCAGCTCTAATCCTCGTCAGTTGGTGGCAGTGGTGGTGGATGTGGAACATAAGGATGCTGGGATGGATCAAAGGAATAGCCCATCATTTGCTGAAACTGAATCTCCATCATACGATGCTGGTAATGCTGACCCTCCCCTATCTGATGCATCCAGCCATCGGTATATCTACGCTCATCCTCAAAGCATTGGGACATGTCAACCGTCATAGCAGCATAGGAGTCAATCATCTGCTCAGTCAGCTCATCAATCCGTCGGTGAGCATCGGGATCTCTGCGTCTCCGGAATCTGCACTGCAGTGGTGGTGGTGGTGCTGCCTCCTCCTCTGTCGCCTCGTCATCAAGGTCGACAACTAGAAGACTCAGACCGCCGGTATCAGTACCGGTCTCCATAGCAGCTCCTCCATTATCATCATCATCATCAGCATCATCTCTGGCATCCTGCATGTAGGGAAGCCAAGCAGAAGACCAGTATTGTCGGTCGAAGATGGAAAACTGGGACGACCATAAAATACCCTGTGGAGCTGTCGTCTCCCATGGCATAGCTACATATGGTGTACTAAGACAATGAGGGACGAGAATACGCCTCGTGATCATCTCCTGAAGTCCAAGCGGCTTCGCAGCCGCAACCAATGTACATGCATTCAAGTCCAGACCCATGACAGTAGCAATATGGGTCACCAAACCTCGACAACAAATATCTGTTCGCCCTAAAACGTGCATGCAATCAAGTCTTAAATTTATAAAACTAGAATAAAAGCAAGCGAACCCGCAGTGGATCGGCGTAGATTAGCAAGTATTCCAGAGTGTCGATCACAGAGATTTGGTGAAACAAAACCCAGTCTCAAGTTATCGAGCAAATAAAGGTATAAAACTTCGCAAATATTGGGGAAAACAGCAACCCTAAAGATTTAGGTATCTAATTGTGGCAATCGATTCAAGATATTCTAAAAACTAAGGACAAAGTTAAGAGTTGCAAAGGTATGCTAAAGTAAAGCAACGTACGATGAAGTTCCAAGACTTTATATGACTTATCTAAAGACACTCTCTATAAAGGTTGTTGAGGCTTCAGTATAGAAAGGATCTATGAACAAGAATTAATCTCAAATACCCAAACTTGTAACCCAAGGATCAAGACTAACTAAAACGATTAAGGTTGTGACACTCAAAATCGAAATAGAGGGTAATGAGTCTCACTACTACCTAGAAAAGGGCAAACCAAGACTAGATTAAAGCTAATCTTTAACCTTGGATCAAAGTAAAAGCAAGGTTCGTAAACTAGGGTAAATGACGGTCAGATCTTAAGAACCACGGCCGTGAACATCCAAGAACAGGCCGTGATTTGGGTTCGTCGACGAGATCTCTCTAACTCTCAGGGTCCATTCAAATTACGATCGATCTATCATTATCTAAGCCACAATTATCAACCCTTCACCTTAGAATTGCTAAAGGGTTTTAGCCAACAATCATTGTCATGATATCAATATTCAAATCAAAAGGAATAAAAGATGAAAACCCTCGAATACTTAATAAAACTTCAAAACCAATTCTCAAATCCGAACACAAGAAGTGATAATCAATGGATTCAGAATATAGAATACAAAACCTCACAATGATCTAAGATAGGTATGAAGAATAGGTTGTCAATCTGTCTCCAATGTCAAACCCTAAGAAAGAGGTTAAAACCTTCGGCGATCTTCAATCCACCCTAGGCGAGAATGCTCCAAGCAAAGTAAGCGGCCGTCAGCGTCTCCGCGAGATCCAACGCAAATGTAGCGGGAATAAGCCGTAAGCGTCGATTCCCAAAACTCTCTTTTCTGACCTTTTTATAAGACGGGAAAGAAATAACCGTCCAGGCCCATCACGTAAATAACGTGGCAAATAAAGTCTCATCAAAAGATCGCCTAAATCACGGTCTCAGTGGTTTCCTTGACCGTGGTTTATAGCATGGAAATGGATTACGGTCTCTTGTGACTTCCACGACCGTATTTTAGGCCATGTAACTTACTAGAATGCTCCACACTCATGATGCCAAGATCCACAACCGTGGTTTAGAGCGTGAACTCTTCTACGGAGGTATTTTAGGGTGTGGAAGTGTAGAATACTTGTGGTTTCCTTTGTGTCGTGACATTCTTCATCCTAGCTTCTTCCTTAGCTTCCTTGATGTGTTCCTAATCCTCGGATATGACCGAATCCTCTCTTTTCTCTCGCAATAGCTCCCATTTAGCTCCTTTTCGCCTACAATCAACACAAAGCTAGTGCAGTCATCCATATCGACAATAATAGAGGAACAAGCTAACAATTACTTCTAAACTTCATCCATGTACACAATAATGAGAGAAAAACAACCAAAATAAGTGTCTAGAATATCGCAATATTTCATGCTAACAAAATACCCCATACTTGTGACTTGCTTGTCCCCAAGCAAGGTCTTTTAAAGCACTAAAATACAAGTTAAAATGAAATATGCATGCAATCTCAAAACAAAAACATCCTTTAGGTAAATGTGCTCTTAATCAATAGATCATCCTCAAACCTTGCTTCATTCATCTTTGAAACGCTTATATACATAAACCAAAGAATGTAAAGTAAAGAAACATCATGAATCACTTAAACTTTAAGACAAACATCATAACCTTCAAGTATTGTCAAAATCAAGCATAAGAAACTTCAATTTAGATCACCAAGTCAAATAACATTCTTTTGATCTTAAAGACTTTCAAGTAAGGTCTAGAATGCGGAAGGGATGGGAACTTATAAGGTATGTGGTGCATGAATCCGGGAAAATGAATAACCCAACTCTTTTTCTTTTTACTTTGAATTGCAATACCATCAACTTTGAGTTTTGCTCTCTTCTTTTTCACATTATTTTTCGACTTTACTTTTTGAATGATGGACAGAGGTGCACAAAACCGAAGCCTAGGAGATCGGCGTTTCTCAATTTCGAGATGCCTCAAACCCTTGATGCACATACCATAATTCGTTAGGAATATCCCTCAATCCGACTTTGGCAAGACACAAACACCCGGCTATGTGAATGGTGCCAAGTTACTCATCGTCATGATTGACTTCCCCAAACCTATTGATTCTATTCTTTGAATGCAAAAATTTGCTTTCATGGCCCTCCCACATCAAACATGCCAAATATCAACTCCCCTAAATTCCCGGATAGGTAAGGGAGGTAATTACTTTCATTGTGGGGCTAAGTGATCAAAGAAAGAAGAAAGAAAATCGAATTGCCTTATTCATTTCAATAAGAAGTATAAGAACTCTTTATGTGATTTCAACCTCAATTTCTCAATATGATTTAGATAGAACTTTCACATTATGAAACTTGCAAGAAAGGGTAAACAACACATTCAATTTCTTTTCAATTCATTATTCCGTTTAAGCATAGAATCGTCATTAAAACTCATTCCACAAGTAAGAACTATCATAGAAGTCATCTCTAATCTTAGAAGCACAAAAACTCTTTCAAATTTTCCAAATTTTTCAAATTTTTATGGGTTTTTCAAACTTTTTCATGCAATGCAATAATGAAACGTGTGACTATGAAAATGAAACATGCAAGTGTTATGGATAGAAGCAAGCAAGCAAATATAGTAGAGTTATTACAACACATAGTCACACCCCACCTCATACTTAGAACATACATTGTCCTCAATGTTCGAAAAAGAAATAAAGAAAAGAAGAAAAGGAAAATGAACTCACTGAAGACGGTGGTGGGGCGGCTGAACTGTTAATCCTCTAAGCTCATCACTGTGGTGGTGGGAATGGTGGAAACGGATGGAACTCGGGGCTGAAATGCCGCCCAAACTTCTGGCAGTAGATGTCTCGCATCATCCGATCATGCTCATCAACCCGTACATCGTGGGAGTCCTGGAGGATCTCCAAGTCACCGACTCTCCTAGAAAGGTCAATAGCCCACTCCGGTAGCTGCTCATACTAGGCCGGTGGCTGGCCGTACCATGCTGGTGCGTCCTGTGGAGTGGGTGCCGCCGGTGCTGTTGGTGCCTGACTGTACCATGGTGGTGGAGCTCCCATCCACTCTGGTTGTGCTCCGTACCAAGAGGATGGAGTGTCTATCCATGTCGGCCTCTCACTCACACTAGCACGACGAGAGGAAGAGGCTCCTGAAGGTCCAGCTGGTCGTGGTGAACGCCTGGGAGGGTCGGGGAAGTGTGTTGGCTGATCCGGGAATGTGCCAAAGTCCTGCTCCTCACCTCCTCCCTCAAAACCATCACCTTCTCCTATCTCCTCCTCAACATTTGCAGCCGGTACCTCATCGGGGACGTAGAGAGGTGCTACTAACCTATTTGTATGCATAACAACGAAGGTCTGTTTCCAATTATGGCGTCCAGCCATAATGGAATACTCGGGGAGACATGGAATGCCTCTACTTTCTCTCTCTTCCTATGGCATACCGGCGGTAGGTGGACCGCGGTGCCTAGGGAAGATGATACCCCTCGTCATCAAACTGTTGAGACCCAAACGTCTCGTTGCAATCCTAGTGCAAACAGAAAAATCTATACCAAGCTGTCTAGTAATGTGGGTAACCATACCACCATATCCAATGTTCCCAGTTCTCTTATTCTTGAGCTTACTCATGGTGGAGGCTAAGAGGGTAGCATAGTTAACAGGTCTACCGTGTAGCATAGCGTAAAGCAGGAACAACTCATCTGTTTTGATCTTCTGAGGGGTCTCGGTCCTAGGGAAAAGACACTCAGAAAGGACTCTATGGGCTATCTTCAAGGCTAAGTGATAGATGAGCTTAGCCTTGGTGTCAGCTGGCTGCTAGCGGTCCTCGCTGGCATAGATCATGGCAATGTCTTCTGAGAAATCCTTAGCGTATACACCGCTAGGAAAGCGACCATTGAAGGTCTCTTGGAACCCAAAGAAGGCTATGAACTCCAAGATCGAGAACTCGTAGTTCTCCTCCATCAGCCTAAAGAAAACTGTCCTATCCATAGCACTATGCTCGAAAGAAATCACAAACTCCTTAGTGATCTCCTCATATGTGTCTTCCCTAATAGCGGAGAAGACGATCAAACCGGCTCTATCTAGAAGCCAAGTCAGGTCATTCACCACATTCAGCGGCTCTAGCTCCTCAAGCACTAAGTAACACGGTCCTATAACCGCCCTCTTCTCGATCCTTTCTAAGGTATCGAGGTAATCCTCATGGATTTTTGGAATTCTAGGAGGTGGGGGTGATGGTGGCTTACTAGGGGGTACTTGGGAAGAGGAGGAAGAATCACCTTTCCTCTTCTTGCTTCTAGTAGACATTCTCCTTATCAAATCCATCTCAGAGAGAAAATCACGGTCTGTTCTACAAAAACGACGGCCGTGGAACCTACAGGGACCGTGGTTCGACACTGTTTTGCTCAAATCTCAACAAATCAATCACCAAACTCAGCAAAGTCTGTCCTAGACTAATTTCAATCTCAATCCTATGCAATGCCTCTAAGTTCTTGCGAGAAATAGACCCGAATTGACATAGTAGAGAAATAGAAGAAGAACCTAGGTTTTTGGATCTTTAAATCCAAATTCCGTCTTTTACAGGGATTGTCCACTTGATTTGTTGATTGGATCTTGCAGATGATCGGAAATGTTTCACTTTAGCACCAAGAATCGCTCGAAACGTTTCCGAACGAAGAATTGCGAGATGGGGAGGATTTTCGGACTTTAGGTCGTGGAAGAGGGGCGTGGATTTGGGGAATGGGGTGTTTTTGTGAAGGAAAATTGTTTATATATTGCCGTAAAATTTTTGGAAAATCACGGTCACTCAGGGTGTTCCACGGCCGTGGTTTTGTACGGAACCGTGGTTTTGGTGATTTTTCTCAGATTTTTGCAAATTACGGTCACTGTAGCTTCCACGACCGTGGTTTAGGGCGTAGAACTCTCTGTAATGTGCCAAAATCCAAGTTTCGTCAATTCCTCCTAACTTTTTCCTTTCCATTGCCTACTCCATTGCTCCTATATCCAAAAACACAACATACCGGGAGCTATCGAGGGCAAAAACAACTAAACTAATCTAATCTAAGAATGATAAACAAAAGCATAAGTGCAATACCTTGGGTTGCCTCCCAAAAAGCGCTTGTTTAAGGTCCGTAGCTAGACCGTACCTGCGTCTATTCAAGTGCGGTAGGCGCGAACTCCTCAGCTTGGAGTTCCGGTGAATACTTCTTGAGTTGTTGACCGTTCACCTTAAAGTTCCCGCCCTTTCCACCCCATACTTCAACTGCGCCATGGGAAAAAACATGTTTGATTAGACAAGGTCCAGTCCAACGAGATTTAAGCTTACCTGGAAAGAGGCGAAATCTTGGATTGAAGAGGAGAACTTGATCTCCTTCTTTAAGGTCCTTTGGAATGATATGCTTATCATGCCAACGTTTCGCTCTCTCCTTATAGATCTTGGCTTTCTCGTAGGCGTTTAAGCGAAGTTCCTCAAACTCGTTAAGGTCCAAGAGGCGCTTCTCGCCCGCTTCCTTCATGCTGAAGTTCAACCACTCTACCGCCCAATACGCCTTATGTTCCAGCTCTACCGGTAAGTGACAAGACTTCCCATACACAAGGTTGTATGGTGTTGTTCCTGTGGGAGTCTTGTATGCAGTCCGGTATGCCCATAATGCATCATCTAGCTTCAAAGACCAATCTTTCCTTGTCTTTGAAACTGTTTTCTCTAGGATTCCTTTAATCTCCCGATTCGAAATCTCCACTTGTCCACTTGTTTATGGATGATAATGGAGATCTTGTGAGTCACCCCATACTTAGCTAGTAGAGCTTCGAATCGTCGGGCAATGAAGTGAGAGCCTTCATCACTAATGATAGTCCGTGGTGTCCCAAACCTTGGGAAGATAGTTCTATTGAAGAACTTAACTACAACCATGACATCATTAGTTGGAGAGACAATTGCTTCAACCCATCTCGAAACATAATCTACAGCTAGAAGTATGTATTGGTTTCCACAAGATGATGGGAAAGGTCCCATGAAGTCTACTCCCCAAACGTCAAAGATCTCTACCTCCTGAATGTTGTTAACAGGCATTTCGTTTCTCCTAGATATGTTCCTTGTTCTTTGACAAGCATCGCAGCAGGAAACAAAGGTTTGCACATCTTTAAATAAAGTTGGCCAAAAGAATCCAGATTGCAATACCTTAGCGCTAGTCTTGTTCGAGCTAGCGTGTCCTCCACAAGGTAGTGAGTGACAATGACGGATGACACTTTGCATCTCGTCTTCCAGCACACATCTTCGAATGATGTCGTCGGGACCTCTCTTGAAGAGTAGAGGTTCATTCCAAAAGTATTGCCGAACCTCCTTAAAGAACTTCTTCCTTTGTGCATATATAGGATAGTCCGGGTGGTATTTCCTGACAAACCAAATAGTTAACAAAATCAGCAAACCATGGTTCGTTACCTTTAGTAATCTTGTCGATGCACTCCTCTATGATGTGTAAATGCTCGTCCGGAAATAAGTCATATATAGGTAGATCGTCGTTTTCTAGATGTGGTAGACGACTCAAATGATCCGCAACAGAATTTTCCGAACCCTTCTTGTCACGGATCTCTAGATCGAACTCTTGTAAGAAAAGAATCCATCTAATCAGCCTTGGTTTCGCATATTTCTTTGCAAGCAGATACCGGATCGCAGCATGATCCGTGTATATAATCACCTTTGCACCTACAAGATAAGAACGAAACTTTTCAAAAGCATAAACAATAGCTAGAAATTCCTTTTCAGTAGTGGCGTAATTAAGTTGCGCTTCATCTAGCGTCTTGCTAGCGTAGTAGATAGCGTGAGTTCGGCCTTCCTTCTTTTGCCCAAGCACATCTCCTATAGCTACGTCACTTGCATCACACATAACCTCGAATGGAAGATTCCAATCTGGAGATTGAATGATCGGGGTTGAGATTAGAGTTTCCCGAATCTTATGAAACGCATCTAAACAATCCTGCGAGAAATCAAAAACTACACGGGGCTCACCCACTTGCTATCGGACATTGCAAAGCCCGAACGGCATTCTCCTATAAGCGAACGTACCCCAGGGGCACGTAAATGTGGTCTTCTCTTGATCGTCCGGATGAATCGGGATCTGAAAGAAACCACTACAGCCGTCAAGATAGCAAAAATGAGAATGTTGTGCTAACCTTTCAAGCATTTGGTCTATGAAGGGTAACGGGAAGTGATCCTTTCTAGTTGCATTGTTTAGCTTCCGGTAATCAATGCACATTCTCCATCCAGTCACGGTCCTTGTAGGAATGAGCTCATTGTTCTTGTTGGTGATGACCATCATTCCTCCCTTCTTTGGAACAACCTGTACGGGGCTCACCCACTTGCTATCGGAGATAGGATAGATGATACCTGCATCAAGTAGTTTAAGAATTTCCTTCTTGACAACCTCCTTCATGGTCAGATTTAACCGCCTTTGAGGTTGTCGTGAAGTTCTAAAGTCTTCTTCCATTAGGATCTTCTGCATGCATAATGAAGGCTTAATTCCTACTAGATCCTCTATAGTGTAACCTAAGGCTTTCCTATGTTTCCTTAGAACAACCATAAGCTGACTATGTTCATCTTCACTTAGATCGGAACTAACAATTACCGGAAAGGTAGAATTAGATCCTAGAAATGCGTACCTTAGATGTGTGGGAAGTGGCTTCAATTCCATCAGTATCGGAGTCTCTAGTGGCTCTTGAGGAGTGTCCAATGCTTCCTTGGAAGTTTCTAAGGGTGTAGAACTTGTTGAAGAAGACTCAAAAGCATTGATGGAAAGAACGTACTTGCTCTCAGGTTTTCCTAAAATTACGGCACCTCTGTTTCCTCCACGGCCGTGGTTTAGGGCGTGGAAGTCAATTACGGCACCTCTGATAGTTCCACAGCTGTGGTTTTGGCCGTGTAACTTACTGGAGTTCTCTGAATAGCTAATTACGGTCATGTTGGTGGGAACCACGGCCGTGGAATAGCACGACTGACCGTGATTTTTCACGTTTTCTGACCCATCGTAGAGTTTTTCAAACTATCCTTCATGTACTTCCTTTAGCTCCTCCAAAGCTTCAATTTCCTCATTGCATTCCTCTTCTTCTCCTTTCTCCATAATGCTCATAGTGATCACCTTTTGCAATGGATCCTTGAATAGAATCGAGCTTACTTCCTATCTAGATGCTTCTTCGTCATGGATGTTAAACATATCCTCTTCAAAAGCTGGCTCTTTCACCAAAGTAGAAAGAACAAACTCTACTTTTCCTCTCCTATGTCGAAGGCGAGTCTAGCATTCTTGCAATCCACCATACAACCGGATGTTGCAAGAAACGGTCTTCCGAGTATGATCGGGACCGGACTATCTGCAGGAATGTCAAGCACACCAAAGTCTATTGGAACATAGAACTTACCAAGCTTGACCGGGACGTCCTCAATGATACTGATGGGACGAGTTGTGACATCTCCTACTCCGATTGGAACACAAAATGACCCCGGATCCTTCAGCTTTGGGGGCATCTTTTCCTTCATCGTTTTGATGAGATCCGACGATTCCGAACTCATCTTGACTTCTCCAAAGTCTTCCAGTTTCCTCTTGTTAGAGAGGATCTCCTTTAAGAACTTTCCATAAGCTGGCATACCTACAATTACATCAATGAAAGGTATATTAATATGCAGTTTGCTCATGAGTTCAATGAACTTACCGAATTGCTTGTCTAGACGCGCTCTTGCTCTAGATTGTGGAAATGGTAGGGGAGGTTTGTAAGCTGGAGGAGGAATGTAGATATCTTCCTTCTCCTTCCCCTTTTCCTTCTTCTTTTCGACGAGAACTTCAACAAACTTAGGCTGCGGGTCGGTGGTTGTTGCTCCGCTCCTAGTTGTGATAGCCATCACCCTTCCTTTCGAGTTATCCTCTGTCTTTCCTGGAAGTTTTCCTTGATTTCTAGGAACTTCCTCAGCATTGCTGAATATTTGGTTTTCTAAAACCTTTTGAGCTTTATCAACCTTAGTGATGTGACTCTCCAACCCTTGAAGCTTTCTCAAGATCGTTTCCAGCATGGGATCGGGCTTCTCTTTCCCCAAAGTACTTCCACTATTAGATGTTTGCCCCTGGCTTTTCAAAGGAATGGAAGAAGAAGATGGTGGAGTTAGTGAATTTCCTGAATTGGGATAAGAATTACCAGAGTTTTGTTGTTGGTTGGAACGCCAATTGTTGTTATTTGAATTCCTATTGTTGTTCCAATTGTTATTCCGGTTGTTGTTGTTCCAATTGTTCCGGTTGTTGCTCCGGCTGTTGCAATTGGTGTTCTCATTCCCACTATGGTTATTGTTGTTTCCTAAATAACCAACACCTTGCTCCTTAGGCTTTGGAAAGCTAGCCTTGATGACTTCCTTTTATTCTTTAATCTCGGTGTTGAGAGAAAAGATTTGAGTTTGAGCAGCTTGTGTTAGCTTCGCTCTTTGCTCCACTTGGTTAGCTTCTACCTTCCGACGAGAGTATTTCTCAATGACTCGGGCTTGCTTCTCAACGAAGTCTCAAGCATCATCTTCCCTCATGTCCATGAATGAACCACATGAAAGGGATTGGAGCTTGAATTGTGTTTCCACATCTAGCCCCTTGTAGTATATCTCCAACAACCCCAATTTGGAAATGCCATGGTGTGGGCTATCCAATAGTAAATCCTGAAATCTTTCCCAAGACTGAAATAAACTTTCATTAGATCTCATAGAAAAAGCATTGATTTTACCTCTTAACTCCGCTGTCTTGGATGGCGGAAAGAACTTGGTTAGGAACTCCGAAGATAGATCCTCCTATGTGTCAAGTTTTCCATTTGGAAGAGCTTGATACCAAGATAAAGCTTTCCCTTTCAAAGAGAAGAAGAATGGCTTGATCTTGTAATTGTTGGTGGTTGCTTTCTTTGGCTTCATTGTCTCCATCATAATCTCAAAATTCTGTAAATGTTGATGTGGAGATTCGACACTCGTTCCTCCAAACTGGCTTTGGCGAACGATGGTAATAACTTGTGGGTTAAAGCTAAACCCCTTGAATATCGTCAGCATCAAAGTTCACACCTAGACGGCATGGTTGTTGAATCTGATCCATCCTTTGGCCGAGAGTTCTTGGCTCTTCATCTACACGAGTGGCTCTCGCACCCCCAGCTGGGACACGAGGAATAGTGGCTAGTATTGGATTAATCCGGACTGGATTGATCGTTGGATCAATCTCTTCTAGTGGTGGCATATCCGGAGCAAATTCCTCATCATCGGATGATTCCACTCTAATGGATTTAGTTGGCTTCTTGACCTTCTTCTTCTTCTTAGACTCATTCAGCTCCAACTTCATGTCCAACATCATAGCCCTAAGTTCATCAATTTGGAATTGATGACTTGTTTCCGCATCTCTACGAGCTTTCTCACTCAACCTAAGTTGACGTTGAGATTCGTCTAATTCCGCTTGAATGTCTCCCTCTTTATTTTCAGCCATCTTTCTTTCCTTGGCTTTCTTCCTAAGAGTTTTCTCAAGTTCCGGATCGAAAGGTACGAGGTCTTTGTTGGATCTAGACCTGCGCATATACTTAAAAGAACCTACAAATAACACTCACAAGGGATATCAAATAACAAGAACAAAGCTCCCAAGCTCGACAACCGAAAACCGAAGTTTGGTTTAGACCAAATCCCCGGCAACGGCGCCAAAAACTTGTTCGCCCTAAAACGTGCGTGCAATCAAGTCTTAAATTTGTAAAACTAGAATAAAAGCAAGTGAACCCGCAGTGTACGGATCGGCGTAGATCAGCAAGTATTCCAGAGTGTCGATCACAGGGATTTGGTGAAACAAAACCCAGTCTCAAGTTATCGAGCAAATAAAGGTATAAAACTTTGCAAATATTGGGAAAACAGCAACCCTAAAGATCCAGGTATCTAATTGTGGCAATCGATTCAAGATATTTTAAAAACTAAGGACAGAGTTAAGAGTTGCAAAGGTATGCTAAAGTAAAGCAATGTACGATGAAGTTCCAAGACTTTATATGACTTATCTAAAGACACTCTCTATAAAGGTTGTTGAGGCTTTAGTATAGAAAGGATCTGATGTGATCGAACTCAATTCGAACACGAGGATCCACCGGCACAAGTTCACACTCGGATTGGAATCGGTGAAATGGAACTCCTTTTTTTTGGATTTTGTGCTTTTGGATATGAAGAGCAAATTCCCTCGGCCTCTCACTTTGGTAATCCCTCAACTCGAACGAACCACCCTCAGAATCTCACTTTGGGGTTCGAACCTTCGTTCCTCGGCCTCTCACCTTAGAACCACCTAAGCATCTCACCTAGATGTTTGAAAACTAAGCATCTCACATAGAATTTGGGTTTTGTTTTTCTCAAAGTGAAAACACAACTTTTGATTGATAACTCAACTCTATTTCGTCCTTAAAAAGGTTTGTGGGAGAGGCCTTATATAGGCTGAAAATTCAGCACCTACTCCCAACATTAAAGGCTTACAAGTTCAAGAGTTGTGACATTAAACAAAGGGCAAACATAGGGACTTTCAACCACCTACTTTTCCACCTAATTTTCTCCACCTACTTGATGCGCCCTTGGATGTCCCTTTTACGTTGACCATAGACGAGGAGGACGAGGCTCTTAGAGTTCGTTCAGATGGACCGGTCACCCGATCCCGAGCTAAGGCCATTGCTCGAGCCACCGGCTCCATCATCGCCCGCATTACTTCTTCACTTGGTTCCATTATCGGCATGACATGTCTCTACACCACCATGGCTTAGGCTACCGGTTCCATTAGCGGCATGTCTCGTCTTTCTGACTCCATGTCATGAAGCTAGCTTATTTTCGGACTATATTTTCATGTTTTCCTTTTTATGTAATAAAAGGGATATTCCGTATAAGAATATTCCCTTTTGAACTTATCCTTTTAGGTTTTCCCTTTTGGGCTTTTCTTCATGTATTTTTGTTTGGCCCGTTGGCCCATAGGTAGGCAAGACTCTCTATATAAGAGATATCTTGCCTCACTTATTTTCCATGTTCAATATTACTAAGTTTTGAGAAGATTTTGCTCCTACTTAGCCTGGGCATCAAAACCTCTCTTCTATTTCTCAAATTTCTTCCTTGGATCTCGTCTTTGATCCCAGAAATCCATATTTGAGGATTCTTCTTAAGAATCAACCTTCGATCCACACAAAAAGGTGTATTCGATCTCTCTAGATCGAAGTAACCATTGTTTCTTCATCGCTTCCGCCCCTTTGGATCCGAAACGACACAACGTTGCACAAAGAATCAAGGAGTAGTTGGAGTTTTGCTTGATCTAGATCCGGAGTTATCCTTGGTTACCTCCAAGGACGCATCAAATTGGTATCAGAGCAAGGGATCAAAGCTAAGTTCTCTTTACTCTTGTTTTTTGTGCGTTATTATCTTAAACCTTTTTAGCCTTTTTATTCATGATGTTCTTCATTTGTTCTTCATGATCTTCATGTTGTTCATCATGTTCTTCATCATGTTCATCCATTTTCCTTGAAATTTTTTTTTCTTTTCCATGTTTAATTCAAAACAAAAAGTACAAAAATAGGAGATATTTGGTTTGCCTTAAAACCATTTATCAAACCCGTCTTTTTCTTAAACTGATCCAATCCGACAATTTTGTTAATTAATTTCACCAAATCTCTTGGGGTATTTTTGTTAACAAAAAGTTCAGATATCTCGCTTTTGATATTCCAAGAAAAGCAAAAAAAACTCTTCATCAATACGGATTTGTGTTCAAAAAACAAAAACAAAACAAAAGAAAGTGTTGCTCAAAACGTTTCAAAGAAACGAAACACACAAAGTGAAAAGACGTCCGGCAAACCGGTCCATCCGAAAAATCGGATTTTACAAAACGGTCAAAGACCGAAAGCAAGCAAAGCTTGCCGAGTGAACAA
This sequence comes from Fagopyrum homotropicum, assembly GCA_033239125.1. NCBI lineage: Eukaryota > Viridiplantae > Streptophyta > Magnoliopsida > Caryophyllales > Polygonaceae > Fagopyrum > Fagopyrum homotropicum. The sequence goes on along the minus strand of BSWB01000007.1, from coordinate 94,053,146 downwards.
TCCGTCCATCTTCTATCTCTCCATTTTCTTACATACGTTTGCAAAATATCACTTGTTTATTTGTGTGTAATTGGTTCAATTTTGTTGGATTTGCCTTCCTTGCCTAACCGCCAAACGGCCTTCCCCAAAGTAGAACCCGATAACGCACTTGAACTTGGGTAAAGTTGACCTAACTTGTCACCTTGCTCACTTGATTGCTTGCAATTGTGTGCTGATTTGGAGCAATGACTAACGTTGAAATGGAAACTTCTCAGGATTCTGGTCCGCAAGAGTTCAGTGAACCTTTGGCTCAAGAAACTGCTTCGTTGTCCCTCGAAAATGACTCCATAAGGCGTGAATTGGAAGCCTTGAAGGCACAACAAAAGTTTGATGCCTTGACCCGAGAAAACATTGCCTTGAAAAAAGAGCTAGAAGCTCTTAAGGCCCTTCAGATTGCTCAACATCCCACCCCAACATATCCGAATGAGACCGTGGCCAATGCTTCCACATCCGATGCACAACGGAAAGACAAGGGACTTTTGGGAGCCGAACCATCAAACGTTACCCGGCTTGCGTCTGTCATTGAACGCACCCATCCTTTACCTCTTGACGAAAATAAGTCCCACGAAGAAGAGGAGGAATTCCCTGACCCGCGTCAAGATGACTTGCCCATAATCGATACGGAACATCGGCACCAATATTATGAGCATCAACATCAACGGTATGTCCCTTCTCCACCTCCACCTAGTGTGCCCCGCACCCACCGTCAAACCCGGGAAGAGCCCCGGTACCGTCCCAACTCAACCACCAATCATGGTCATGAGCATGATCATTACGAACACCGTCGCCAACGGTTAACCTGGCAACCGAGGACCCTTGACTTTGATGAATATGATGAGCAACACAACTTCAACGAGTTCTCCGGTGATGAATCCGATTTAGAACGGGTAGCACATAACCGTCCGTGGCACCCACCCGTCATAGACCCTTATGAGAACCATGACCGAGGTGAAGAATGGTTGCCTCCCCCAAATCCACCTAGGCAGGCCCCACCCGTTCATGGGTGCCAATGGCCTCATGGCGGCCACCGGCGAGCCCGTGCCGATGATGCCTACATTCCACCGGCCCGCCCGGACCCCTACCGAGCTCGTAGGAAAGGTAAGGTTAAGTTCCCTACCTTTCATGGTGAATATGATCCGTGTGTTTTTCTTGATTGGGCACAGGATATGAAATGAGCATTAAAACATTGTTATTATGAGGAGGAATATGAGAAAATCGAGGCGGCAACTCTATACTTTGAAGGAGATGCCAAGTCTTGGTGGAACCGGTATGAGTTCACCCATGAGAGGCGAGGATGGGCACCGATTGAGACATTTGAACAATTGCTCTATTGCATGACCAAGAAGTACGTGCCCGAGGACTTTAAGAATGATATGCGGTTGCAAATTGCCGAGTTCAAGCAAGGCAACCTCACTCCGGTGGCTTACTTAGCTAAACTTGAGGACATGCACATTAAGGCCGGCATCTCGACCTCCTCCTCCGCCCTCCGCACAAAATTTATGAGTGGGCTTAATGCCTCAATCCGGCCGCCGCTCGAGATTGTTCCATTCAAGGATTTGGGAGCATTATGCCATACCGCCATGAAGCTATACAAGCAACAACTCGAAACACCGCGATCTTCTAGGTATACATCTTCCTTGAGTCCATATCTTTATCCGTCTAACACACGTTCTCGAGATGCGCCTAGTCCTCTAGATACCGACGCATCTATAGGAGCCCAACGGACAGGTCCCTCCAATAGGCAAGCGGGTACCGAGAAGGCACCAACCCGCGGCCCGGCACCGGCACCACCCTCTCGAGGACCCTCACCGGCGGCTCGCCCAAGGGAGCCCGTGTGCTACAAGTGTAGCGGTTTTGGCCATGTGCAACGTGATTGCCCAAACACCAAACATGTCTTGTTTGCCGACCCAGCATATTTCGAGGATGAAGAAGGTCAACAAGATGGCGATATCATTATTGAGGATGACCATGCCACCGACCTACATTTTGGCATGGAACCATGTGACGACGAGCTTGCTTGCGCTCCGGTACAACCCGGTAAATTCGCTCTTGTTCCTCGTCGTATTTTGGCTATTAAAGAGCATATTCCGATTGATCAACGCGAGAATCTCTTCCACTCTCGTTGCTTGGTTAATAATACGAGCCTTTCTCTCATCATTGACGGGGGTTCTTGTTTCAATATTGTCAACGAACGAGTGGTAAAACACTTCAAGTTGCCTACGAACCCCCACCCAACGCCTTACGGACTTCAATGGATTTCCGATACGGCTTGTGACACCGTCACACAACAAGCTTGGGTGACGTTTTCTATTGGCGCCTATGTTGATAAGGTCCTTTGTGATGTTATTAAGATGGACGCCACACATGTCCTATTAGGACGACCATGGCAGTTCGATCACCGAACATATCATGATGGTTATCTTAACCGGTACATGTTCCAATATAATGGAAAACGGGTCACCCTTTTGCCTATAACTCCGCACGAAATTTTGGTTGACTATGCGGAACAGAAGAGGCAACAAAATATAGATGAGTCCGCTAAGGCACCGGCAAAATCGGACCCCCGGAGTCCCGATGTTGTCAATGCTAGTACTTCCAAATCCCGGAACACCGCCCCTCTTGTCCATGCTACCGAGTCCAAAGGTAGTAAAGGTCGCATCGGATCATGCGGCTCTTTCGTATCTCAAGAGTCAAACAAATCTCAGTCGGCGCCATGCTAGTTGGGTAGAGTTTTTAGAGACCTTTCCTTATGTCATTCGGCATAAGAAAGGCAAGGAGAATGTGGTAGCCGATGCCCTTTCTCACCGCTATGCCCTCCTTGTGTATATGGATGCCAAGATACATGGCTTTACTCTTATCAAAGAGTTATATGCCACGGATCTTGACTTCAAGGACATATGGGCACAATGCCTCGACCTCCGAGAGCACGAGTCTTTCTTTATGAACGATGGCTATCTTTTCCGAGCGGGCAAACTTTGCATTCCGCGCTCATCTATACGCCATTTGTTGGTCAAGGAAGCTCATGAGGGTCGTGGTCATTTCGGTGCTACCAAGACCCTTTCCGCTCTCCAAGTGCATTTCTTTTGGCCCCGGATGCGTATGCATGTGACACGGTTTTGCAAGGGTTGCATCACATGTCATCATGCAAAGTCACGCCAAGGTCCGGATGGAATGTACTCTCCTTTGCCTATACCAATGGGACCTTGGGAGGATCTATCCATGGACTTTGTGGTAGGGTTGCCTATGTCAAAACGAGGCAAAGACTCCATTTTCGTGGTAGTCGATCGCTTCTCCAAAATGGCTCATTTCATTGCATGTAAAAGCACCCAAAATGCTAGTGAAGTTGCCACCTTGTTCTTTGACAATGTGGTGCGTTTACATGGGATACCACATTCCATCGTTAGTGATCGGGACGTGAAATTCGTAAGTCACTTTTGGAGAATGTTATGGGGAAAACTTGGAACCAACTTGTTGTTTTCAAGTAGTTATCACCCCCAAACCGATGGTCAAACAGAGGTGACCAATCGGACTCTTGGTGCTCTACTTAGAGCCACCACTAGGACCAACCCACGTAGGTGGGAGGACTTACTTTATGTTGTGGAGTTTTCGTATAACAGGTCTAGGCACACGGCAACTAAATTCTCCCCATTTGAAGTTGTCTACGGCCTTAATCCACACACACCGTTGGACTTCACTCCCCGCCCGCTCAAGGACGGAGAACACATCATCGCCGGGAACCGAGCCGCCCAAATCATTGAGCTTCATGAGCGGACTAGGACACAACTCGAACGTCGTGCCGCCCAACTTGCCGGACAACGCAACAAGGGCTGTCGCGATGTCTCTTTTGAGCCCGGTGATCTTGTTTGGCTCCACCTAAGGAAGGAGCGTTTTCCAACTCGCCGCATGAGCAAGCTCTCGGACCGTGGTAATGGCCCATTCCGCATCTTAGCCCGTCATGGCCCGAATGCATACAAGTTAGAGCTCCCGGATTCCTACGGAGTACACCTGACGTTCAACGTCAAGGATCTTTCCCCTTATGTTGAGCCTCTCTTTGACGATGGTGAAACGGGGACGTTTCACAACCAAGATGGGGGGACTGATGCGCCCTTGGATGTCCCTTTTACGTTGACCATAGACGAGGAGGACGAGGCTCTTAGAATTCGTTCAGATGGACCGATCACCCGATCCCGAGCTAAGGCCATTGCTCGAGCCACCGGCTCCATCATCGCCCGCATTACTTCTTCAATTGGTTCCATTACCGGCATGCCATGTCTCTACACCACCATGGCATAGGCTACCGGTTCCGTTAGCGGCATGTCTCGTCTTTCCGACTCCATGTCATGAAGCTAGCTTATTTTCGGACTATATTTTCATGTTTTCCTTTTTATGTAATAAAAGGGATATTCCGTATAAGAATATTCCCTTTTGAACTTATCCTTTTAGGTTTTCCCTTTTGGGCTTTTCTTCATGTATTTTTGTTTGGCCCGTTGGCCCATAGGTAGGCAAGACTCTCTATATAAGAGATATCTTGCCTCACTTATTTTCCATGTTCAATATTACTAAGTTTTGAGAAGAATTTCCTCCTACTTAGCCTGGACATCAAAACCTCTCTTCTATTTCTCAAGTTTCTTCCTTGGATCTCGTCTTTGATCCCAGAAATCCATATTCGAGGATTCTTCTTAAGAATCAACCTTCGATCCACACAAAAAGGTGTATTCGATCTCTCTAGATCGAAGTAACCTTTGTTTCTTCATCGCTTCCGCCCCTTTGGATCCGAAACGATACAACGTTGCACAAAGAATCAAGGAGTAGTTGGAGTTTTGCTTGATCTAGATCCGGAGTTATCCTTGGTTACCTCCAAGGACGCATCACTACTTTCACATAATTAATACATAAATCCATGCATAATATATGAATAATATGAGGATGATATGCTGCATGAAATATGTATTGGGTGAACGTGCATATGTTTTGTATAACCATCTTTCATGCCTCCATGCGTGATCTTGGTCAAAAGCCCACACAAGTATAAACGTTGTTGCATTGTCAGGTCATTTTCACCCTCTTTATTTTGGAATCTCGATTTCTCATAAACTACAAAGTTGTGGCTCTTGAAAATACCTTCGAAAGTTGTACTTGTGGTTCTTCTAACTCCAAACAAAGCTCCAGATATAGGCATTTTACTGAGAGTATATACATTTGACAACTTAGCCGGATCGAGCGAAATATGACTTAACTTGACCACGCTCGGAGTGAGCATTTTCGGCTTCATGTTGAGGCTCTCAGGGATCACATCATCGTCGCTCTCTTCAAAAGGATTCGTCCTCGAATCCTAATCATCCATGGGCGGGGAGAGTGTAGCAATAGGCAAAGGAGTGGGATCCGATGGTGGAAGAGCGGGATTCAGTGGAGGAGGAGGCGGGGTTGGTTTAGTAGCCTTTGGTGGTGGAATAGACGGCAATGTGTACTTCGTCTTGCTTCCCGCTTTCTCAACTCGACTTGATTGAAAATGAGTCGTGTCCTTGATCCATTTTTCGAACACCCTACGGCGCCGAGCTTCTTCTTCTTGTTTTCTAGCCTCCCTTTCTCCTCTCTTTCTTCGTCTTCGTAGTTCTTCACAGACGGCCTCGTAAAGATCGTCTTCCAATTTACTCAAACGAAGATAACCATCGTCATACTCTCGAATAGCCCATCGAACGTATTCTTCATTTATTGTTCTTTTTCGATCGCGTCTTGAGATTCTCAAACAGTTCACAACCCGAAAGCTTGAGGACCTCACACCGTTGGGCTCTGATACCACTTGATGTGATCGAACTCGCACCGTTGGGCTCTGATATCACTTGATGCGCTCTTCGTTGGTTGAACGCGAGGATCCACCGGTGTTGTTCCTTCTGTACACTTCTTTTTTTGATTTTTTTGATTAATGGGATATGCCAAGCAAGGATCGTCCAACCTCGCACCTTGGATCTCCTTGGCTCGAGATCTTTTCCCTCGGAATCTCACGTCGGGATTGAATATCCTTTATCCTCCAAGCCTCTCACCGTAAGGACACCACTCGGACTCTCACCTTGTGGGTTTCGAAACTTTGGCCTCTCACCTTAGTCTCTAGGTTTGTTTTTCTCAAATTGAAAACACAACTTTTGATTGAACTCAACTCTATATTCTGATTAAAAAGGTTTGTGGGAGAGGCCCTTATATAGGTTAAAAATTTAGCACCTACTCCCAACATTAAAGGCTTACAAGTTCAAGAGTTGTGACATTAAACAAAGAGCAAACATAGGGACTTTCAACCACCTACTTTCTCCACCTACTTTTCCATAATTAATACATAAATTCATGCATAATATATGAATAATATAAGGATGATATGCTGCATGAAATATGTATAAGGTGGATTGATAACACGATTTATGACTTAGGTTTAGGTAATCATTTAGATAGATTTCTCGCTCATTCATGCATGATCTAGCATTAGTTCACGACGATTGCACTTAAATCATGTATTTTGTCGAGATAGACGTCTACGCGGACTTTTTGCTTGCTTTATAGGTATTTTGGGAGATTTAGGAGCTTAATCGATGCATTCGAGAGTCACTCCTCGAGATGACACACTTTCGGACTCATTGGAACGCAAGCTAAGGGCTAAGGAGGACTCATGGAACCTTGCCAACACAAGCCATGCACCAAATCGAAGCTTAATGATCCAAGGCAAAGCTGAAGCACCAAACCACGGTTCACTGAAGGTCCACGGCCGTGGAACCAACCGTGGTTTTTTCCAGACGGTTGTGACAGCTGTGCCACGATCTCATGGCTCACTCTAGCAAGGTTGTAGTATAAAAGTGGTCCTGCAAGGCTGAGAGAAGGCATCTTGGGCAGCCATCCATTATCCTCTATCATCCAATCAAAAACACTCTCAACAAGAAGATTCTCTAGGGAGGAAGACACCATTGAAGGAGGAAGAGGAGCTCCATTGGAGAGGAGAAGAAGAACACACCATTGCTAGACTTTGATAGCTTTTGTAGTGAAGAATTTCGGAATCGATTTCTAGAGTTGTATGAACCATTTAAACCTTCTTTTGGAAGGGTTGTGAGTCATTCTAATCTAAATTTCAGCTTGGTTTTGTTTACTTCACTTGTTCATCTCTTTCTCTTCATTATCTTGCAAATGGAAGCCATGATTTTATGCTTGATGATTTCGATTGTTATGATGCATGTTGTAGGCTAAATAGATGCGATTCTAGGGTAAGGAAAGGATAGTTATGGCTAAGACTATGATAGGGTGAACTTAGATTTACCTTTGGATGACTTGTTTACTTGAACGAAGCCTCTGTTGGAGTCCACGGTTAGTTCTTGCCATTCCACGGCCGTGGAAGGTGTAGAACAACCCGTGGTTTCCTTGGTTCGATGGATCTAAGTTTTAGATTTGTTAGAATGTTGAAATCCTAGTGTTTGTTGAGTTAAATCTACCCTAGGGTGACCTAGTGTTAGCAACTAAGTGTTAGAAGAGACTTACCCGGTGATTCTTACTCTTAGATTTCAAAGATGAAAAACCCTAGGTAGTGGTGAGCCTCATAAGCCGCCATTGGACTAAGTGTGCTAGGATAGTTGTTTAGGACTAACCCTTTCGAGACTTACCCGGTGAGGATAGGTTAGATCCCTAGGTGACAATCCGGTTTGTGTAGAATTCCATCCCTTATGCTCTTTGAGACCTACCCAGTGATGAGACCTTAGGAACGGACTAGTGGACATGAGACCTACCCGGTGATTGATCCCAATCTAGAAACACTCACTCCCAACATATCATAGTTAGTCCAAGGAATGATTAGATAGCTTGAGTCCTATGCCATAACCGGAATTTCCAACCCCTAGAATCCGCTTTTCTCTTTTGATTCGTATCTCGCATTTAGCTTGTTTGTTTGTGTTGATTCGTTAGTTTAGTTGATCGTTTACTTTGTATGATTTGTGATCCTTGATTGATCACCTAAAAACCAACCAAAAACATTGAGATTTTCATTTCTTTATTCCTTCCTCTTTTCTTAACCTAGATCTTCACTAAACTTAATCATAAACCGAATCAATCTCACCTTAGTCTTTGTGTTCGACCTCGGAATACTATCCCTACTACAAACGTCCCGTACACTGCGGGTTCGCTAGGAGTTAGGAGAAATATAACGAGTATAAATTTAAAATCTATTGCGTATCACACACATCCTGAGCGTGACATGGATGTGCATATGTTTTGTATAACCATCTTTCATGCCTCCATGCGTGATCTTGGTCAAAAATCCACTCAAGCATAAACACTGCTTCACTGTTGGGTCATTTTCACCTTGTTCCTCTTGGAGTCTTGACTTCTCATAAACTATAAAGTTGTAGTTCTTGAAAATACCTTTGAAAGTAGTACTTGTGGGTCTTATAACTCCAAACGAAACTCCAGATATAGGCATTTTACAAAGAGTGCGTAAATTTGACAACTTAGCCCGATCGAGCGGAATATGATTTAACTTGACAACGCTTTGAGTGAGCATTTTCGGCTTCATGTTGGGGCTCTCGGGGATCATATCAAGATATATGAACAAGAATTAATCTCAAATACCTAAACTTGTAACCCAAGGATCAAGACTAACTAAAACGATTAAGGTTGTGACACTCGAAATCGAAATAGAGGGTGATGAGTCTCACTACTACCTAGAAAAGGATAAACCAAGACTAGATTAAAGCTAATCTTTAACCTTGGATCAAAGTAAAAGCAAGGTTTGTAAACTAGGGTAAATCACGGTCATATCTTAAGAACCACGGCCGTGAACATCCAAGAACAAGCCGTGATTTGGGTTCGTGGACGAGATCTCTCTAACTCTCACGGTCCATTCAAATTACGATCGATCTATCATTATCTAAGCCACAACTATCAACCCTTCACCTTAAAATTGCTAAAGGGTTTTAGCCAACCATCATTGTCATGATATCAATATTCAAATCAAAAGGAATAAAAGATGAAAACCCTCGAATACTTAATAAAACTTCAAAACCAATTCTCAAATCCGAACACAAGAAGTGATAATCAATGGATTCAGAATATAGAATACAAAACCTCACAATGATCTAAGATAGGTATGAAGAACAGGTTGTCAATCTGTCTCCAATGTCAAACCCTAAGAAAGAGGTTAAAACCTTCAGCGATCTTCAATCCTCCCTAGGCGAGAATGCTCCAAGCAAAGTAAGCGACCGTCAGCGTCTCCGCGAGATCCAACGCAAATGTAGCGGGAATAAGCCGTAAGCGTCTAATCCCAAAACTCTCTTTTCTGACCTTTTTATAAGACGGGGAAGAAATAACCGTCCAGGCCCATCACGTAAATAACGTTGCAAATAAAATCTCGTCAAAAGATCGCCTAAATCACGGTCTCAATGGTTTCCACGACTGTGGTTTAGAGCGTGGAAATGGATTACGGTCTCTTGTGACTTCCACGACCGTACTTTAGGCCGTGTAACTTACTGGAATGTTCCACGCTCATGATGCCAAGATCCACGGCCGTGGTTTAGAGCGTGGACTCTTCTACGGCCGTATTTTAGGGCGTGGAAGTGTAGAATACTTGTGGCTTCCTTTGTGTCGTGTCATTCTTCATCCTAGCTTCTTCCTTAGCTTCCGATGTGTTCCTAATCCTCGGATATGATCGAATCCTCTCTTTTCTATCGCAATAGCTCCCATTTAGCTCCTTTTCGCCTACAATCAACACAAAGCTAGTGTAGACATCCATATCGACAATAATAGAGGAACAAGCTAACAATTGCTTCTAAACTTCATCCATGTACTCAATAATGAGAGAAAAACAACCAAAATAAGTGCCTAGAATATCACAATATTTCATGCTAACAATATCTCCCTTGGACTTGCCCTTGATCTTGTGCAAGTCCTCAGCTAACATGCCTCCAAAATCAGGCACTCCTCCTGTAACCATACAGAACATGCTCAACAATTCCCCCTGTCAGACCTTCTTGGGTGTCTCAGTACGCGCCAGAAGAGTCTCGCTGAATATACGGTGAGTAAGGCGGAAGGCTAAGTGAAATATGATGCGCTATCTGAGTCTCTAGGTCTCCATCTGTCACTGTGCTCAACAACATGGGCTCTCTTACCCCAGAAATCTCGAGCTACGGCTTGGGAAGGAAAGTCAGTAACGGTGCGGTCGGGAAGCCAAAGATCTCCCTAAACTTGTCCATCGGTACTATGTAGTTCCGGTTTAGCAACCGGTACTTGATGTTGTTGCGTTCCGGCACGTGAGTGACAGAACTCACAAACTCCATGGTCGGCTCTAAGTAAGCCGGTGCTCGTACCTCCATAAACTCCTCCAGGCCTACCATTGATATCATCTCGCTCAAGTCCTCCGCCACGTGGAGGCACTCAAAGGAAGCAACATCCAGAAATCTTGGGGCAACAATGGGACGCCCGCAAATGCGATCAAAGTCGGCCTAGTGACGCTCATGGATCACCGGTATAGTAAGATGAGATGCAAAAGAAGGGGAAGAACTACTTGGTCTATCTCTCAAGACCAACTGGTGATTTGATCGACTACTCATGATTCTAACAAATGAACACCTCGGTTGCTCTGACAACCACCTCGGCCGAGACATAGCCGACCGGACCGAGGCGAAGGGTTGTTCGATTTCACTCTCTGGTTTCAAAGTTATTTCCCCCCAAATCACTACCAAATGCTTCCTATGGGGTACTTATATCCTTTTCAGCAATAATGAGTGGCAAATAGAGCCAGATCTGTCCTAAATCAGTAAAAGAAAGAAGAGTTAGGGTTTTCGAACGAAATACCCAGATTCTACAGATTTAGAGCGTTCTTCTCGCTGTTTGATGCTTGAAAACCGATCCTCTTGCCTCCTCCGGTCTAATCGAACCAAAAATCGTGGAAAACGAGCAAGAAACGAGGAAATGAGGCTAGGGCACCGCCGCGGTCGAGGCCGATGTAGGAGGGAAAAGTGAGGAGAGAGAAAAACCATCTCGCCTTTTATACCCCTCGCTGAATTTGATTTCACCACGGTCGAGGTGGTCCCGACCGGACCGAGGTGTCTGACTAGATGTCAGACCTAGTCGCCTCGGTTGCCCCAAGAACATCTCGGTCGAGGTGTTGTGACAGCAACCGAGATGTGTCTCAGCCAAACTCCGTCTTCTCGATTTTTCAAACTTCTGTCCTTCTAGTGTAGCTCCTGAGTTATAATCCTTTCTTAGAAAGTACCTGCTTTCTGTCTAGAGGACGCCAAAAGCAAAGCAAACTATCTAAAACTAAGCTAGAAAAGGGAAAAGAAAGCAAGGCGCTTGATTTAAGGTCGCTAGCTGGACCATACATCATCCCTTAACAAGGTGTAGCGGTGCAAACTCCTCAACATGGACTTCCGGTCGGTACTTCTTCAGCCTATGACCGTTGACCTTAAATCTTCCGCTTGTTTCTCCCCAAATCTCAACTGCACCATAGGGGAAAACATTTTTCACAACGTAAGGTTCTATCCATCTAGATTTCAACTTACCTAGAAAGAGGCGGAGGCGGGAGTTGAAGAGTAGAACTAGATCTCCTTCTTTAAATTCCTTAGGAATGATATTCTTGGCATGCCATCTCTTCGTTCTTTCCTTGTAGATCTTGGCATTTTCATAAGCGTTTAAGCGCAACTCTTCCAACACATTGATGTCCAATAGTCTCTTCTCTCCGGCTTCTTTGATATCAAAATTCAACCACTTGATTGCCCAATATGCCTTGTGTTCTAGCTCAACGAGTAGATGACAAGACTTCCCATATACCAAATTATAAGGGGTGGTGATAGCATGAATTATAGTCTATATTTTGGGACTTGTTTAGGCGTTTTATCTTCAATAATCTGCATGCTTAGATGTATATTATGTGATTATGTTGTCGTTTCATCTACCTTTGCGGGAATCGAGGTCTGCACCAAGTTACGTTGTAATCGTAGGAAAAATGGCACATTTTGGACTAAAATGGAGCTAAAGGAGCTAAGGAGTCATAGGAGCTACATTCTGGAGCTTAAGGAAGAATCCAGGAAGCATGGAAATGGATTAAAGATTCACTTTGAACCAGATTTAAGAGATTTCACATTCAGTTTAGAGTCACCTCGGTCAGCTACAGTACCATCTCGACCGAGGTGATCTAGAGGAGCGTCTCGACCAAGGCAAATATCCTGATGCGGCAAGATCGTTTATTCTTGGCTGAGATCTTTTATTTTTGGAAGGAGAGATCTTATATTTTTGGGCTGGATTTCTAGAAGGAAGATCATATATTTAGGAGATCTATTTTAGAGATAAGATATATTTTATTAGGAAATTATCTTTTTAAGATATTATTATCTTAGGAAGATATTTATTTTAGAGATAAGATATATTTTATTAGGAAATTATCTTTTAAGATATTTCCTATAAAATTATCTTAGGAAGATATTTATTTTAGGAGATATGGATATATTTAAATAGAAATAATCTTTTTAAGATATTTTATCTTTGGAAGATAATTCTCCTATATAAAGGGTTGGATTTTCTACAATTCAACCATCTTCGGATCATCGGATCTTCGGATCACCGAATGCTTAGAGGGCTGATAGCATCCAGCAATTAAGGGATTTTCTCCAGGGTTTTGAAGGAAGGAAGATTGAAGATTAATCTAGGAAGGATTGATAGCTTTTTATAGCTTTTGTGAAGGGTTTTGTAAGATTCTCTTAGATTCCCTTCTTGTTGATTTGTCTTGTTGGATTGTGATCCAAAGAACGCTTATTTGTTTGATATTTGATTTAGTTATTGAAGCCTTGTTCTTAAGGTTTTTGTGTTCAAATATTCATTCTCTTCCCATATATTTGATTATTGCTTTCATGATGATGAGTGGCTAATTTCTTTGTGTGATTCTAGGATGATTGGTTGAAGGTTGTGGGAAAAACAATGATAGAATAATCTTAAATTCCAGTAGGACCCTGAAAGCTCAAGTCTTTATCCTTAACCTTAGATTATCTCGTTCAGTCGATGAACACCTCGGCCGGGGTGGAATTCGTCTGACCGAGGTGACCTTTTCTGATCCGAAACTGAGAGTTAAGTGTTAGAGTTTGCCAAATCCTATTCTTATTACACCTTTCCTGGTTCAATGCAAGCCTAGGATGAGACTTACCCGGTGATTCCTTTGTTTGTTTACTTAAGATCATAAGTGTAGGTAATAAAGGTTTATCCTTTATTGGGGTTTGAGTGTGCCTTCATTCAATCTTTGTGAGTTAGCCTGAGACTTACACGGTAAAGGTTGATTCTATTCCCTTAGGTGGTGTGTTGTTTTGAGGTTATAGTTCTTTTCCTTAATTCCTTGAGACTTACCCGGTAATAGAAGTTACGGTTTGGGATTGTGAGTAGTGAGACTTACCCGGTGATCTATTCCACTTTAGAAACACCTTCCCTTTGCAAAATCTCAACTTTGTCCGCTTATCTTTAGATCTTGAGTTGGAACCACAACTAGATGCTTTAATCCCTAGAATTGCATATCTCCTTAATTGACTTTTTATCATCGTTTATTGCTTTAATTATTTTTGTGGTTAGTTGCAATATAGACAACCTATACTTGCTTTGTTTCACCTAAGTCCCTGAGATCGACACCCCGGAATTCTTATTTTTACTACGATTGACCCGTACACTGCGGGTTCGCATCCTTGTTTTAAACATACATCTTGGGTTATAATTTTAAAGCTTGCACACACCATTTGGAGCGAACAGGTGGTACCAATAGGAGTCTTGAATGTGGTCCTATAAGCCAAAAGAGCATCGTCCAACTTCATGGACCAATCCTTCCTCGTCCTAGAGACAGTCTTCTCTAAAATTGCCTTGATTTCTCTATTCGAGATCTCGACCTGCCGACTAGTTTGAGGTTGATAAGGGGTTGCTACCTTGTGGGTTACCCCATACTTCGATAGAAGTGCTTTAAACTTCCGGTTGATGAAATGTGTCCCTCCATCGCTGATGATGATGCGTGGTGTCCCAAAACGTGGAAAAATAGTTCGATTGAAGAGCTTCAGTACCACCATGGCGTCAATAGTGGGGGAGGCGATAGCTTCCACCCATCTAGAGGCGTAATCAACAGCTAGGAGAATGTAGAGGTTCCTTGCGGATGATGGGAAGTGTCCCATGAAATCAACTCCCCATACATCAAAAATCTCAACCTCCTGAATATTGTTGAGTGGCATCTCGTTCCTTCTAGACAAATTCCCTGTTCTTTGGCATGCATCACAAGAAACAACAAAAGTTTGTACATCCTTAAATAATGTAGGCCAAAAGAAGCCAAAACGTAATACCTTAGCACATGTCTTGTATGCGCTAGCATGTCCTCCACAAGGAAGCGAGTGGCAATGCCGTATAACACTAGCAACTTCATCCTCCGGAATGCATTGTCGAAGCATCCCATCCGGACCTCTCTTAAACAGTAGAGGTTCATTCCAATAGTAGTGGCGTACATCCTTGAAGAATTTCTTCCTTTGAGCGTACGTCAATCCGGGCGGTATTTCCTGACAAACAAGGTAATTAACAATATCAGCATACCAAGGCTCTTTACCATTAGAAGCTTGGTGGAGCCAGTGCTCAACCAACTGTAAATGATTCTCAGAAAAAGGATTAGGAAGTTTTTTGTCCTCAGTTGAAAACATCTCGCTTGCTGTCTCAGTTAGTGTCCGAGGTGGGTGACCGAGATGTTCTTCATATAAGAACACCTCGCTTGGTCTAGAAAGTGCCTCGGTCGAGGTACTGGAACTGGGACCGAAACCTAAATTGCTCTTCTTCCCCTGAATTAGTCTCTTAATCTTAGCTCTTGGATCTACTTCCAATGCTTTTAAGCTCCGTATATCTACATCACAAGAAACATCTATACCTTCCTCCATTAAACTAAAACTAAGAACTCTTTCAAGAGGGTCATTAATAAGGATAGAGCTCATCAATTCTTGTGATTCTTCTTCATCATAAATGTTGAAGATGTCATCTTCCAGTGACTTTCCTTTCATTGCAACAAGAAATGCAAACTCCACTTGATCTCCACCGATGTTGAATTTCAATTTGGCGTTCTTACAATCCACATTGCAACCCAAAGTTGCTAGAAATGGCCTCCCGAGAATGATAGGAACGGGATAATCCGCGGGAATGTCAAATACAACAAAATCTATAGGTAAATAGAAATTACCTAACCTGACGGGAACGTCTTCCGAGATGCCCACGGGATGGGTAATGAAGCGATCCGCCATGTATAGCCTTATCTTCACCGGCTTGGGCTCTCCAAGTCCAATTTTCTCACATAGCTCCAGCGGGATGATACTCACGTTGGCTCCTAGATCACACAACGCCTCATAAGTTACATCCCCAACTTGAATGGGAATGCAAAATGAACCGGGATCTCTCAATTTGGGTGACATCTTCTCCTTCATTATTTGAATGAGCTCCAAGGACTTAGATGTCATCCTTACTTCTCCAAAATCTTCCAGATTCCTCTTCCTTGAAAGAATCTCTTTTAGAAACTTCCCATAGGCGGGCATCTCTAGAATAGCATCAAGGAAAGGGATGTTAATGTGTAGTTTATTCATTAGGTCTAGAAACTTACCAAAATACTTGTCTAGATGTGCCTTGGCCCTTGACTGAGGGAATGGAAGCGGTGGTTTATAAGCAGGAGGTGGAACATAAACTTCACATTTATCCTTCGCTTTCTGAGGTTCCACCTCGGTTGGCACCTCGACCAAAGTGTTCCTCGTCTGATTCTGGACCAAGGTGTTCTTCGTCTATTTTGGCACCGACCGAGGTACTGGATCTGTAGTTTTCAGTCCACTTCTTGTCGTTATTGCCACAATCTGTCCCTTAGGGTTGCTCTCTTTCCTTGCTGGGAGCTTCCCTGGATCTCTTGGCGCTTCATTCGCCTTGTTGAAGAAAGGAAGGAATCATAGTTGGAGTTGGCTTTTGAAGGAGTTTGTAAGATCTTCTTAGATTACTCTTGGTTTGTTGTCTTTTCTGATTTGTGACTTGAGGAACGCTAATTGTTGTTTGTTCGATTAAGTTATTGAGACTTTTTTCTTAAGGTTTTCTTGTTTGAATATTGATTTCTTTCCTATTAATTTGATTATTGTTCTCATGATGATTGTTGGCTAAGTTTCATATGCGATTCTAGGGTGATTGGCTGAAAGTTGTGGGAAAGACGATGATAGAATGATCTTAATCCCAGCAGGACCTTGAAAGCTCGAGTCTTTACCTTAACCGTAGAATACCTCGGTCAGTCATTGAACATCTCGGCCGGGATGGAATGTAACTGAACGAGGTGAACCTTTCCTGAACCTATTCTAAGTTAAGAGTTTAAGTTTGTCAAATCCTATCCTTATTACACCTTCCCTGGTTCAACGCAAGCCTAGGATGAGACTTACCCGGTGATTCCTTTATTTGTTTACCTAAGATCATGAATGTAGGTAAGAAAGGTTTATCCTTTATTGGGGTTTGAGTGTGCCTTCATTCCATCTTTGTGAGTTAGCTTGAGAAGTACCCGGTAAAGGTTGATTCTATTCCCTTGGGTGGTGTGTTGGTTTGAGATTATAGTTCCTTTCCTTAGTACCTTAAGACTTACCCGGTAATAGGAGCTTTGGTTTGGGATAGTGAGTAGTAAGACTTACCCGGTAATCTATTCTCACCTTAGAAATACCTTCCCTTTGCAAACCTCAGCTTTGTCCGCGTTATCCTTTGAGATCTTGAGTTTGAACCACAACTAGATGCTTTAATCCCTAGAATCCGCATTCCCTTTATCTGACTTTATATCATCTTTGATTGCTTTAATTCGTAGTTATTAGCATATTTGACAACATGATTCAATGTTATGTTTCACCATAGTCCCTGTGTTCGACCCCTGGAATTCTTGCTTTTATTACAATTGATCTGTACACTGCGGGTTCGCATATTGTTCAAGCATACTTCTTGGGTTATAAATTTTAAAGCTTGCACACACCTTTTGGAGCGAACAAGTTTTTGGCGTCGTTGTCGGGGACTTGGTCTAGGCCAAGCCGGTTTTGGTAGTCTTTCGGGGTTATTGCCCTTTTGCTTTTGACTACTCTACTTGAGTGTTTTCGCAGGATTTTTTCTTAGGTTTATGCGAAGAACTCGTGCTGGAAAGGAAATCGTTCCCTACGATCCCGAACCAGAAAAGACCTACAAGAGAAGATTGAAAGAAGCTAAGATGACCAATCAAGACGATCGTGATCTTGAAGCCGAATTGAAGGAGGCATTGGAACAACTACGCCTCAGTAAGGAAGAACTGAAGCGAGAGAGAGACGAGACTCGCACAAGAACAGAAGGAATTGAAGCAGATATGGCCGCTCTAAGGGCCCAGTTTCTGCCTCGACCGATGCAAGATCCAGCTTATGTTGCCCCGGCCGAGGTACACTTACCACCTCGGATGCCTATCCGATATGTTTTTTTTGCTAGAATTCCACAAATCATAGGACAAAGGATGCACCCCAATCAGCAAATCAGGCGTCCAGGAGTCAACCTAGGTGATCCAGCTGAGCATGATTATAAACTTAGACTGCAAGTTCTAACTATGATCCGACAATGTCAATTTGGAGGTTTGGAGAGCGAGTCTCCGCATCAGCATTTGCAAAACTATGAGATTCTAATGGAGACCTTGAGACCTTCAAGACTGGAGAATAACAACTACAAGTTGAGGCCTTTCTATTTTTCTTTGAAAGAAATGGCGCTTGCTTGGTATCAATATCTTCCGGCCGGAAAAATCAACACTTCGGAAGAGATGACGACGGAGTTTCGTACTAAGTTCTTTCCTCCCTCTAAGACCGTTGAATTGAGGGGAAAGATCAATGCTTTTATTATGAAGGACAAGGAGAGTTTGTCCAAGTCATGGGAGAGATTCAAGGATCTTCTATTGGATTGCCCACATCATGGGATTCCAAAGATCGAGTTGTTGGAAATTTATTTCAAAGGTTTGGATGGAGCAACTCAATTCAATCTCCAACTACTTTCAGCCGGCACATTCATGGATATGCCGATAGATGAAGCTTGGGATTTCATTGAAAAGCAAGCTTTACATATGGAGAAGTACTCCCATCAAGGAACTGAAAATGGAGCAAGGAGAGTTAGCTTCCAAGACACATCATCAAATGGAGCTCAACTCACCTCACTTAGCAATGAGGTAAAAGCATTGAAGGAGCTTTTAGTAGATCAAACAAAGAAGGAGCAAGATGGAGGATATCAAGGAAGAAACAACTATCAAGGGCCGCAGAACAACAATTACAACAACAATAGAAACTCCAAAAATAACAATTGGAGATCTAATCAACAAAATCCCGGTAACCCTTATTCTCATGCTAATAATGCTTTTAACCCCCCCCCCCCTCTTCTTCTACTCCATTGAGAAGTCAGGAGCCTAGATCGAGTTCGACCCAGCCAGAAAAGAAGGATGATGTGTTGGAGGCAATTTTGATCAAGCTCAACACTATGGAGACATCAATGACTTCATTTTTAAAGGCACAAAAAGCCTTAGAACAACAATTCTTCAACAAGGCGAATGAAGCGCCAAGAGATCCAAGGAAGCTCCCAGCAAGGACAGAGAGCAACCCTAAGGGACAGATTATGGCAATAACAACACGAAGTGGATTGAAAACTACAGATCTAGTACCTCGGTCAAACCACAACCAGACGAACACTTCGGTCGAGGTGCCAACCGAGATGGAGCCCCAAAAAGCGAAAGACACAACTAAGGTTTATGTTCCACCTCTTGCTTATAAACCACCACTTCCATTCCCTCAGTCAAGAGCGAGGGCACATCTAGACAAGCATTTTGGTAAGTTTCTAGACCTTATGAATAAACTACACATTAACATCCCTTTTCTTGATGCCATTCTAGGGATGCCCGCCTATGGGAAGTTTTTGAAAGAGATTCTATCAAGGAAGAGGAAGCTGGAAGATTTTGGGGAAGTAAGAATTACATCTAAGTCTTCGGAGCTCATTCAAATCATGAAGGAGAAGATGCCACCCAAATTAAGAGATCCCGGTTCATTTTGCATTCTCATTCAAGTTGGGGATGTAACTTATGATGCATTGTGTGATCTAGGAGCCAGTGTGAGTATCATTCCGCTGGAGCTATGTCAAAGAGTCGGACTTGGAGAGCCCAAGCCAATGAAGATGACGCTATACATGGTGGATCGCTCCATTACCCGTCCCGTGGGCATTTTGGAAGACGTTCCTGTCAAGTTAGGTAATTTCTACTTACCTATAGATTTTGTTGTACTTGACATTCCCGCATATTATCCCGTTCCTATCATTCTCGGGAGACCATTTCTAGCAACTTCGGGTTGCAATGTGGATTGTAAGAACGTCAAGTTGAAATTCAACATTGGCGGTGATCATGTCGAATTTCTATTGCTTGCTGCAATGAAGAGAGAGCCGCTGGAGGATGATATTTTTAACATCTATGATGAAGAAGAATCAAGAGAATTGGTGAGCTATATCCTTATTAACGATCCTCTTGAAAGAGTTCTTAGTTTTAGTTTAATGGAGGAAGGTATAGATGTCTCTTGTGATGCAGATATACGGAGCTTAAAAGCATTGGAAGCAAATCCAAGAGCTAAGATAGAGAAACTAATCCAGGAGAAGAAAAGCAATTTAGGTTTCGGTCCCAGTTCCAGTACCTCGACCGAGGCACTTCCAGGACCAAGCGAGGTGTTCTTATCTGAAGAACATTTCGGTCACCCACCTCGGGCACTGACCGCGACATCAAGCGAGATGTTGTCAACTGAGGAAAACAAACTTCCTGACTCATTTTCTGAGAGTCACTTACAGTTGGTGGAGCACTGGCTCCGCCAAGTTTCTAATGGTAAAGTGTAATATCCGGAATTTTTATTCCGTTTAATTCCGAATCAAATCGGACTTCGAGCCGTTGACGGTTTCCCATTCTATCTAGTATTTCTTTCTCCACAAATTTTATCATTTTATGTAGAATTTCATTACATAAAATGATAGAATTATATCAAACCCTAATTCTTATAATTATTTATCATTTTATGTAGAATTTAATTCACATAAAATGATAGAATTATATCAAACCCTAATTCTTATAATTATTTATCATTTTATGTAGAATTTAATTCACATAAAATGATAGAATTATATCAAACACTAATTCTTATAATTAATTCTTAACGACGACTTTAGACGAGATCATGACGAGGCTGAGACGAGATCACGATAAAGCTGTGACGAGATCACGACAAAGCTGAGACGAGGTCATGACAAAGCCCGACAAGTTGTTGACAATGTTTTGACAAGGCTGGACAACCTCAGCCCATTCTTTCTTACCTTGCTTCAGCTCAACCTTATGACTATGATCTTCATCCCACATAACCACAGCCCACCTTCTCCTCCTTCCTTGCTTGTGACCCATTCCCGGACTACTTGTACAGGCCCAGCCGCAGCCCATGACAACCCTGCTTGCATGACATCCGTAACTCCCCCTTCCTGCAGGCCGTTCAACATTCTCCTCTAGCCCAAGAGCACACACGTTTTGGACATCTCAAAGATCGTAACTCCCCGCCGATCACGCCTCCTCTTGCTCTCTTCTGATACTTTCCATTCTCACTAGATCACGCCTCTTCCTACACAAGTTCAACATTTGCCTCAGGCGCAAAACTCGCAAGAAGAAATCAGCAGGTCGCAGCAGCGGATCTACAGCCAAACGCCTCCCTCCTTTGTACACTCGGACGCCAGAAACAGAAGTGCCGGGCCACGCCTTGCCCTCCTTCACGTTGTGGTTGAAACACGCCCAAGTCTACGCAGCTGCAGCGATCTTCTGCATCCCCTCGGTCACACCAGCAAGGGCTCGAGACTCCTTCGATATCTTCGATACGTCCAACCACACAGCGAGCCACGAGAGCACTCGCAGCATCGAGTCTGACTTCAACGGATCTTCAAACCACAACTGCAGGCCTCTCGAGTCTCAGGTGATCCGTAGGGTTGGTTGTTGGGCACCTTCAGTACACCACAGGTGCATCCCGAGGCCAGAGAAACCTTCCGTCTTCTTCCTCGTACTCATGAGTTAGGCGAGTCTCATTTGTCCGGTAAACACCTCACCTCCCTTCTATGTGTTGCACTCTCTACTTATGTGTTGATGAGAGCCTCTATTGTATCCTAGACATTTCATAGCAGCCCTAGAAGATGGCTCATGGAGCTGCTGCGTTTTCTGAGTTTTCGAAAGTGACGAGCAGTCAACTTCGGGTCCAATTTTGGGTAAGTTATACTCCTTCTTTTTGGCTGGTTTTCGGATATGTCATAGACGGTATTGCATAGTAAATCATACTAAAATTCTAGAGCAATCCATGTTACGGTTTGAGAGTTATGATGTTGCAAAGTTGACTCCTCATGTATTTTTTATAAGTGTGCTGAGTGTTGATAAAAATAGCATGTGATGCAGTTTTATGAGATGGTTTTGAATAGGTTTTTTATGTCCTTTGCTGCTGAATTTTGGATATAGTATAGATAAGATTTTATAGTAGAATATATCAAAATTTGGGATAAATCCAGCGAGTAGTTTTAAGTGTTGTAACCAACTTTAGAAATTTTGTAGAAGTGATGTTTTAACAGTTTTAAGAAATTCTTTATCCTATGAGTAGATGGGCTATCATAGAGGACCTAAGGAATTATTTCGGAAATTTTATAAATTTATTCGAGTTTTATATTTGAAGCCAAAGTTGGACATTAATGACCTTTCGGAAAATAAGAAGAATTTGTAAATTGCCAGTTTGTAACCAAACTCATCTTTAGGAGTTAGAATATGACATTTTAGTCTCAAATAAGAGTTTAGACATTAATTATGGAAGTTTTAGAAGTTTTGGGACCAAGGGTAAAATAGTCATTTTACCATAAATTAATACTGTAATCAATTTCGTTCTATTAAGACCTACTATCTTAGAAGTCTTAGACTTCTAATCACCTAGAAAGTGTGCTGACACACTTGCCTCCTTTGCCAGGCCACTGAATTCCTACTGTACAAATCGATTTGCGAATTAAAAAGTCGAGATCTGATTCAGGTAAATCCACGGACTTACTTAGCTGGCTTCTTGTATGAGTGTAATGTGTATGAGTGGTGTTTGTTAGTTATAAAAAATAACGAAACCGGATTAGGCTGACTTTATTATTTACGTAATTGACTCAAGTGTATGATAACGGGTTGTGACATCATCTGCCTAGCTTTTGCGAGAGTCTAGATGGTTCCTTGCGACCAGCCTAGTCAGGTAGACGGTCAGATGCATTAGTACCATTCCGCGTTGGTAAACGGGGACAGGGGCGAGGTTTGGAATTCCCTCGTGTCACAAAATAAGTATCATTAGTAATGACATATCACCTAATTAAAGATAATAAAAGGATTGATTGTTGCATGTTGATTGTGTATGTTGTGTGTTTGTGCTTTTACCTTTATACTTATGCATAGAATGTTAGCTAACGGTTTTATACCGCTTGTAGATGCCTTGTAGGTTAAGACATTTGTAGAGAGATCCGGAGGGAATGGTCAGCTGGGTCCACGTACTCATTTAGTTGGGGACGGGGATGTCTTCTATTCTTCATATATGTCGTTTTGGTACCTTTATTTTGTAAGGGTGATACATATTCTTCATGTATATATTGTTTAAAGTTTTCAAATGTTTTAAATACTTTTGTGCCTTGTTGTAAGATCCTAGTGAAATTGTTGTCAAACTAAGGTCCGGACCCATTATGAGGTCCTAACCAGTAGCTCCCCGAGTTCTAAAAATTTAGGGTGTTACAATATGGTATTAGAGCTCTAGGTTGTCAACAATGGCACTTGAAATCTTCTGAAAGACCGAATGTATAAAATAACTAGAACCCGAAAGGGGTCTAAAATTTTCAAAACGGATTTCTGTTTTTACACACATGCATAGTCGGGTTGTTGGGTTAGTAGTACGTCGGACCACCATCGCTCTCCGTGGATCTCTGCAACTTGGATCGATAGAAGTTAGTATATAGACTTTTTATGATGTTTCTTATTATATGTTATATACATGTGTATGCTTAGTTTGTTAGTATCCTAAAGAATATTTTATATCCTTTAGTCGTGATATCACGAAGCGATTATCGCCTCATGATAAATCGATTGCGGACTTGAAGAATCTCCATCACGAGGCAATGGAATCGGACCTTGAATTGAGTATTATACTCTGGTAGACTGCTTGGTGATCCTTACAAATCGTCCAAAGAACAAGTGAGCAAGGAAGTAAAGTTGTGAAGATAATTTTTACCACAAGCACAATCAGATGAGGAAGAAATTCCTGAGTCAGTTCAATTAGAAGGAATAGAAGGTCGTACAAGGAACTCGGGCATACTAGGCCGAGAGATGGAATTAGAAGAACCATGCAATGGGCCACAAGAGTGCGGAGTAGAAATAACAATATTTGAACAAGACAAGTAGAATTGAGTACAACCAAAATTGCGGAATCAAGGACATTATAATCGAGGCGGATGCCCCATAGACCATTATGGGCATGAGAAACTAGAAGAGACAGAGTGCCAATTCAGGTGTGATAATCTAAGGTGCACGGAATGAAGACCTACAATTGAGTGTAAAAGCGAAAAGGCAGACCCCGCAAGTGTGGGGAGGTTTTTACCTCCCCAGAGATAAAAGAAGTTGAAAGAAATCACGACGCCAGTATTAAATAAATAAATAAATAAATGAATAAATAAAAGCCCTGTAAGGCAATTAATGGAGTTTCATAAAGGCGATATTACCACCAACACCAGTGAAGAAATGTGTATGAGAGAATGGCCTTGCGGGACTCGAGAGTCCAAGCTAACCCCAATTATCACGGGACCTAAGCCATCAACACAGACGGTTCTTGGAAAAGGAACTGCAAGTGGATGATCATTACGGCCTGTTCGCTCCAAACGGTGTGTGCAAGCTTTAAATTTATAACCCTAGACTTAAGCTTAAAACAAGGATGCGACCCCCAGTGTACGGGTCAATCGTAGTAAAAGCAAGGAATTCCAGGGGTCGATCACAGGGACTTAGTGAAACAAAGTCCAGTTACGGTATGCTTATGTAAATACTAACCACAAGGGCATTTAACACAATCAAAGATGAATAAGAAGTCAATAAAGCAAACATGCAATTCTAGGGATTAAAGCATCTAGTTGTGGTTCCAACTCAATATCTAAAGATAAGCGGACAAAGCTGAGGTTTTTGCATAGGGAAGGTGTTACTAAAGTAGAATAGATCACCGGGTAAGTGTCACTACTCACTAATCTTAAACCGTAACTCCTATTACCGGGTAAGTCTCAAGGAATCAAGATAAAGAACTATATCCTCAAACTAACACACCATCTAAGGGAATAGAATCAACCTTTACCGGGTAAGTCTCAGGCTAACTCACAAAGATGGGATGAAAGCATACTCGAACCTCAATAAAGGATAAACCTTTATTACCTACACTTATGATCTTAAGTACAAAAACTAAGGAATTACCGGGTAAGTCTCATCCTAAGCTTGCATTGAACCAGGAAAGGTGTAATAAGAATAGGATTTGGCAAACTCTAACACTTAACTCTGAGTTTCGGATCAGATAAGTCACCTCGGGCAGCCAAATTCCACCCCGGCCGAGATGTTCATCGACTGAGCGAGATGCTTAGGGTTAAGGTTAAAGACTCGAACTTTCAGGGTCCTACTGGAATCTAAGATTATTCTATCATTGTTTTTCCCACAACCTTCAGCCAATCACCCTAGAATCACACAAGGAAATTAGCCACTCATCATCATCATGAAAGTATTAATCAAATATATGGGAAGAAGGTGAATATTTTAACAAGAAGAATTTAATGAAAAGACTTCAATAACTGAATCAAATATCACAACAAAAGCGTTCCTTGGATATAAATCCAACAAGACAAGACAACAAGGAAGAGAATCTAAGGTAATCTTACAAGAAAACCTCCAAAAGCTATAAAAGCTAAAATCTTCAATCTTCCTTCAACCTTCAAAAGGTTCTTCAAATCTCCCAACTAGAGTATGGCCGCAGCGGTGTAAGTGGGATGTGGTATGCGAGATGTTGGATTTGTGGAAATCCAACCCTTTTTATAGGAAAATATCCCTCCAACGATAAGATATCTTAGAAAAGATCTCTTCCCATAAAAAATAGGTAAAATATAAGATCTAATATATCTTCTTCCTTCCAGGAGCCAAGCCCAAAAATATAAGATCACTTTCCAAAGATAAAAGATCTCAGCCAAGAATAAA
The DNA here is from genome assembly GCA_033239125.1 of Fagopyrum homotropicum. NCBI lineage: Eukaryota > Viridiplantae > Streptophyta > Magnoliopsida > Caryophyllales > Polygonaceae > Fagopyrum > Fagopyrum homotropicum. Next base: position 94,027,813 of record BSWB01000007.1, on the reverse strand, counting down.
ATATTCTCGTCGCGTCCTAGGTATTCGCCTCGGTCGAGTCGGCTTCTCTGGATCACCTCGGTCGAGGTGAATCTGTGGTCAACCGAGGTGAGTCACAACTGAATGTGAAATCTCTCAAAACTGGTCCAAAGTGAATCGTAAATCCATAGCTATGCTTCCTGGATGGTTCCTTATGTTCCTCAATGTAGCTCCTAATGACTCCATAGCTCCTTTTTTATGCAAAACGTGCCATTTTACCTACGATTACAACAAAACTAGGTGTAGACCTCGATTCCCGCAAAGGTAGATGAAATGGTAATATAATCACATAATATACATACAAACATGCAGATTATGAAAGATAAAATGTCCAAACAAACCCCAAAATATAGACTATAATTCATGCTATCACGGCCGTAAGAATTGTAAAGACGCTTGCAAGATATCGTGGGAAAACTTGAGACGACTATTTATGTTAGATGGATGACCCAATCGGACGAGAGGAATGAAGTTAGCCAAAGGAAGCGGGAGGGTGAAAGATAGAACAAACTAAATAAATATAAAAGGATTAATGGAGTAGGTGATGCTTACCAAAGAATTTTAATACCAGAAGGGTACGAGAAGAGTAGGTTCGTAATACTGAGATAAGTCAACTATGGAGTGATCGGCGTCAACTAAGTACGTGCAAGGGTTATTTGGTATTGATGAGCTATGTACAGTTAAGAGGAGATATCCATGATTGAGGATTATTGAAGTAACTATACCGATACTTTAGAGGATTTCCTCAAGTAGGCAACGTAAATCTTCATAGACAACTAAAGGTATAGAGAGAATCGGGTTAGAGGTTACTGCTTGGTTGATTAAAAATCAAACTTTGGTCGAGTCAAGGGGTTCGGATCCGTGCTAAGAGAATTAAGAAAGTAAACGGAAGAAGTTGTTCTCCAGTCGTTATTTTGTTTCATTAAGGCCATTGAGGAAGGTACCTAGTACTTCATCCGATTAGGACTTAGGGTATAATTGGAAGAAAGAGTTTGAGGTTAAGCACTTGGGACTCACAGAAAATGTCCTTATAATTAATGAGTGACAACAGAATTATCAAAGTAGCGTAGCGGAAGCGTGGTGGGTCCTAACCCACAGAGCTGGAGTTTAAGATGATGATAATTGGTAAAATGCATCCTAGTTGGAAGAAACGTGTGATAGGCTATGTGAGTGGCTGGAAATGTTGTATGGAAAGTATGTGCATGTAGAAGTTATAGAAGGAGATTAGTACCCTACTATAGATTCAAGTGAATAATGACGGCTTGTCACATGTTGTCAGATAACTAGTTCGGAATCCGATACGTAACGGAGTATTCTAGAATGATTTTTCTTGATGGATTGAGGAAAGAATTAACGATGTAATACAAGTATTGTGCAAGGCCTGTACTAGAAAGCTCAAAGTGAGTAACTACCATCCTGAGTCGAAGATACATAAGAAAGAGAAGCGACAGGAGCATACTTGCAACCTAGTAACCGTGCTTAAAGAAAGCATAATCTCGGAGTAGATTTTATGTGTAATGTTATGTCAGAACAAAGCCAAAGTTGTGTTTTGAGTTAGAGGGCTATTATTAGTCCGATAAAAGTGGAGGATACAAGAGTTCAATGTGACGGTGTGTTAGCATTTATCGAGTAGTTATGATCAAATAACGGTGATATGAGATCACTTTGGGTCTAATACCGTCATTCCGGACATATTCTAAGTCACTTAAGATCTTGGGTAATGCGTGGGAAGCCTGGGTTAGAGCTAACGATATATTAGAGATCTATAAATAATATAACAATGTCAAGTGAATAAAGAGGATGACCACTAGATTTGATTTTAGTTGTCTCGAGTGTTAGACCTGAAAAGGGTAAAGGTGACGATTCCTTACATGAGGAATAAGATGACTGAGTAATATTAAAATACAAAACAAGACCAAGTGGGTCGTGATACGAAGAGCATCGAGCACTTGGTAAGTGTTGGTGGATGTCCAAGACCTTGGACCTGATTGTGTAGTCAGAACCTTTTCAGAAGGCCGGAAGCAAGTGGTCATAACGAAGGGAAGAAAGCTGAATAGATCATTTTTAGTAGTGTCAACAAAGGATGTAGAAGTGAGTTGTGTAAGGCAACCATTAGAAGTTTTAAAGCTGTTTAAAAGTGACTGATGGACTAATATTCCTCACCCTATTGAAGAGTGCACCTTCAGTTTTCCACGGAGACTAAGTTTGGGAACTGAGTTGAGAATTTCAGTGGGAGAGATACCTACCAGACACGAGTTAGGTCATCAAATAGAGGATTAGACAGTTGATCCGGATGATACCGGTGAGATATCCGGTAACCACTCTAGAACGTGGTAACACATGCTTGTGATCTAAATACCTGAAAATATTTAAGATTCAGTGGTTTTATGAAAAGCTGATAAGGCTACCTAAGATATGGGGGATAGTAAGAGATGTAACCTTTCAAAGACCTATGTAGCGATAGTTGTAGCCCTGAGAGTGAAGAGTTAGGGCTTGACTTTGTATGTGTGATATTGTTTGACTGCTTGTTTATTTCATGATTGAGTGTTTAGTCAGTGATGGGTTCTTTTGGTAACCTTGATGTGCGGGATACTTAGATGTGAAAACGACGAGACTTTTGTGTAGTGATCAAACGCACCCAATTGGTGCCTTAAAGGCCATCGGGATTTTTTTACCCTAAGTTTCGGGACGAAACTTATTTTGAGGGGGATCTGATGTAACGACCAGTTTTTTATTGTTACGCTTTGATAAGGTTAGAGAAGTTTAGGAAACAAATAAAAATTTAGTGAGACTAGGACATACCAGTTTATTTATGGAAGTTGTTTAATTAAGTACCCTGTTCTAAGTTTCGGGACGAAACTTATTTTAAGGGGGTATTGATGTAATATCCGGAATTTTTATTCCTTTTAGTTCCGAATCAAATTGGACTTCGAGCCGTTGACGGTTTCCCATTCTATCTAGTATTTCTTTCTCCACAAATTTTATCATTTTATGTAGAATTTCATTCACATAAAATGATAGAATTATATTAAACCCTAATTCTTATAATTATTTATCATTTTATGTAGAATTTAATTCACATAAAATGATAGCATTATATCAAACCCTAATTCTTATAATTATTTATCATTTTATGTAGAATTTAATTCACATAAAATGATACAATTATATCAAACCCTAATTCTTATAATTAATTCTTAACAATGACTTTAGACGAGATCATGACGAGGCTGAGACGAGATCACGACAAGGTTGTGACGAGATCACGACAAAGCTGTGACGAGATCACGACAAAGCTGAGACGAGGTCATGACAAAGCCCGACAAGCTGTTGACAAGGTTTTGACAAGGCTGGACAACCTCAACCCATTCTTTCTTACCTTGCTTCAGCCCAACCTTATGACTATGATCTTCAGCCCACACAACCACAGCCCACCTTCTCCTCCTTCCTTGCTTGTGACCCATTCCTAGACTAATTGTACAGGCCCAGCTGCAGCCCATGACAACCCTGCTTACATGCCATCCGTAACTCCCCTTTCCTGCAGGCCGTTCAGCATTCTCCTCCAGCCCAAGAGCACACACGTTCTGGACATCTCAAAGATCATAACTCCCTGCCGATCACGCCTCCTCTTGCTCTCTTCTGATACCTTCCATTCTCACCAGATCACGCCTCTTCCTGCACACGTTCAGCATTTGCCTCAGGCGCAAAACTCGCAAGAAGAAATCATCAAGTCGCAACAGCGGATCTACAGCCAGCCGCCTCCCTCCTTTGTACACTCGGACGCCAGAAACAGAAGTGCCGGACCACGTCTTGCCCTCCTTCATGTTGTGGTTGAAACACGCCCAAGTCTACGCAGCTGCAGCGATCTTCTGCATCCCCTCGGTCACACCAGCAAGGGCTCGAGACTCCTTCGATACCTTCGACACGTCCAACCACACAGCGAGCCACGAGAGCACTCGTAGCATCGAGTCTGACTTCAACGGATCTTCAAACCACAACTGCAGGCCTCTCGAGTCTCAGGTGATTCGTAGGGTTGGTTGTTGGGCACCTTCAGTACACCACAGGTGCATCCCGAGGCCAGAGAAACCTTCCGTCTTCTTCCTCGTACTCATGAGTTAGGCGAGTCTCATTTGTCCGGTAAACACCTCACCTCCCTTCTATGTGTTGCACTCTCTACTTATGTGTTAATGAGAGCCTCTATTGTATCCTATACATTTCATAGCAGCCCTAGAAGATGGCTCATGGAGCTGTTGCGTTTTCTGAGTTTTCGGAAGTGACGAGCAGTCAACTTCGGGTCCAATTTTGGGTAAGCTAGACTCCTTCTTTTTGGCTGGTTTTCGGATATGTCATAGACGGTATTGCATAGTAAATCATACTAAAATTCTAGAGCAATCCATGTTACGGCTTGAGAGTTATGATGTTGCAAAGTTGACTCCTCATGTAGTTTTTATAAGTGTGTTGAGTGTTGATAAAAACAACATGTGATGCAGTTTTATGAGATGGTTTTGAATAGGTTTTTGATGTCCTTTGCTGCTGAATTTTGGATATAGTATAGATAAGATTTTATAGTAGAATATATCAAAATTTGGGATAAATCCAGCGAGTAGTTTTAAGTGTTGTAACCAACTTTAGAAATTTTTGTAGAAGTGGTGTTTTAACAGTTTTAAGAAATTCTTTCTCCTATGAGTAGATGGGCTATCATAGAGGACCTAAGGAATTATTTCGGAAATTTTATAAATTTATTCGAGTTTTATATTTGAAGCCGAAGTTGGACATTAATGACCTTTCGGAAAATAAGAAGAATTTGTAAATTGCCAGTTTGTAACCAAACTCATCTTTAGGAGTTAGAATATGACATTTTAGTCTCAAATAAGAGTTTAGACATTAATTATGGAATTTTTAGAAGTTTTGGGACCAAGGGTAAAATAGTCATTTTACCATAAATTAATACTGTAATCAATTCCGTTCTATTAAGACCTACTATCTTAGAAGTCTTAGACTTCTAATCACCTAGAAAGTGTGCTGACACACTTGCCTCCTTTGCCAGGCCACTGAATTCCTACTGTACAAATCGATTTGCGAATTAGAAAGTCGAGATCTGATTCAGGTAAATCCACGGACTTACTTAGGTGGCTTCTTGTATGAGTGTAATGTGTATGAGTGGTGTTTGTTAGTTATAATAAATAACGAAACCGGATTATGCTGACTTTATTATTTACGTAATTGACCCAAGTGTATGATAACGGGTCGTGACATCATCTGCCTAGCTTTTGCGAGAGTCTAGATGGTTCCTTGCGACCAGCCCAGTCAGGTAGACGGTCAGATGCATTAGTACCATTCCGCGTTGGTAAACGGGGACAGGGGCGAGGTTTGGAATTCCCTCGTGTCACAAAATAAGTATCATTAGTAATGACATATCACCTAATTAAAGATAATAAAAGGATTGATTGTTGCATGTTGATTGTGTATGTTGTGTGTTTGTGCTTTTACCTTTATACTTATGCATAGAATGTTAGCTAACGGTTTTATACCGCTTGTAGATGCCTTGCAGGTTAAGACATTTGTAGAGAGATCCGGAGGGAATGGTCAGCCGGGTCCACGTACTCATTTAGTTGGGGACGGGGATGTCTTCTATTCTTCATATATGTCGTTTTGGTACCTTTATTTTGTAAGGCTGATACATATTCTTCATGTGTATATTGTTTAAAGTTTTCAAATGTTTTAAATACTTTTGTGCCTTGTTGTAAGATCCTGGTGAATTGTTGTCAAACTAAGGTCCGGACCCATTGTGAGGTCCTAACCAGTAGCTCCCTGAGTTCTAAGAATTTGGGGTGTTACATAAAGAACTTTGGTATGCTGATATTGTCAATTACCTTGTTTGTCTGGAAATACCACCCAGATTGACGTACGCTCAAAGGAAGAAGTTCTTCAAGGATGTACGCCATTACTAGTGGAATGAACCTCTACTATTTAAGAGAGGTCTGGATGGGATGCTTCGTCGATGCATTCCGGAGGATGAAGTAGCTAGTGTCAAACGACATTTTCATTCACTTCCTTGTGGAGGACATGCTAGCGCTCACAAAACATGCGCTAAGGTATTCTGTTTTCTTTTGGCATACATTATTTAAGGATGTGTAAACGTTTGTTGTTTTTTGTGATGCATGCCAAAAAACAGGGAATTTGTCAAGAAGGAACGAGATGCCACTCAACAACATTCAGGAGGTTGAGATTTTTGATGTATGGGGGGTGATTTCATGGGACCTTTCCCATCATCCGCAGGAAACCTCTACATTCTCCTAGCTGTTGACTACGTCTCTAGATGGGTGGAAGCTATCACCTCCCCCACTAATGACACCATGGTGGTTGTGAAGTTCTTCAATCGGACTATCATTCCACGTTTTGGGACGCCACGTATCATCATTAGCGATGGAGGGACACATTTCATCAATCGGAAGTTCAAAGCACTTCTATCGAAGTATGGAGTATCTCACAAGGTAGCAACCCCTTATCACCCTCAAACTAGTGGGCAGGTCGAGATCTCGAATAGAGAAATCAAGGCAATTCTGGAAAAGACCGTTTCTAGGACAAGGAAGGATTGGTCCATGAAATTGGACGACGCTCTTTGGGCTTATAGGACCGCATTCAAGACTCTCATTGGTACCACCCTCTACAATTTGGTATATGAGAAGTCTTGTCATCTACCCGTTGAGCTGGAGCACAAGGCATATTGGGCAATCAAGTGGTTGAATTTCGACATCAAGGAAGCCGGAGAAAAGAGATTATTAGACATCAACGAGCTGGAGGAGTTGCGCTTAAATGCTTATGAGAATGCCAAGATCTACAAGGAAAGAACGAAGAGATGACATGATAAGCATATCATTCCAAAGGAGTTCAAAGAAGGAGATCTAGTTCTACTCTTTAACTCCCGCCTTCGCCTCTTTCCAAGTAAGTTGAAATCTAGATGGACAGGACCTTACGTTGTGAAAAATGTTTTTCCCTATGGTGCAGTTGAGATTTGGGGTTAAACAAGCGGAAGCTTTTAGGTCAACGGTGATAGGTTGAAGAAGTACCAACCAGAAGTCCAGGCTGAGGAGATTGCACCGCTATACCTTATTTAATAATGATGTACGGTCCAGCTAGCGACCTTAAATCAAGCGCTTCTTGGGAGGCAACCCAAGGTATTGCTTTTTTTTTCCCTTTTCTAGCTTAGTTTTAGATAGTTTGCTTTGATTTGTTTTTGGCGTCCTCTAGACAGAAACCAGGTACTTTCTAAGGAAGGATTACAGCTCAGGAGCTACACTGAAAGGACAAAAGTTCGAGAAATTGAGAAGACGAAGCTTGACTGAGACACATCTCAGTTGCTATCACAACACCTCGACCGAGATGTTCTTAAGGCAACCGAGGCGACTAGGTCTGACACCACGTCAGACACCTCGGTCCGGTCGGGACCACCTCGACCGAGGTAAAATCAAAATCAGAGAGGGTTATAAAAGGCGATAGGGTTTTCTCTCTCTCCATTTTCCCTCCCAACAACGCACCTCGACCGCGGTGGCCTTAACCCCTCAAATCTTTAAATCTTGCTCGTTTTCCACGATTTGTGGATCGATTACACCGGAGGAAGGAAGAGGATCGGTTTTCAAGCATCAAACAACAAGGAAAACGCTCCAATTCTGCAGAATCTGGGTATTTCGTTCCGAAACCCTAACTCGTTCTTCTTTTACTAATTTAGGACAGATCTGGCTTTGGTTGCCACTGATTATTGTTGAGAAAGATATAAGTACCCCTTAGGAAGCCTTTGGTAGTGATTTGGGGGAAAATAACTTACAAATTTGAGAGTTGTGAACGAACAGCCCTTCACCTCGGTCCGGTCGGCTGTGTCTCGGACGAGGTGTTCTTCAGGCAAACGAGGTGACTTGTCAGAAAAAAAAAATATGAGTAGCAGATCTGATCGCCAACTAGTCTTGAGAGACAAACCAATAGTTCCTCTCTTTCTTCTTCACAGTATTCGATCCCGGTGATCCACGAGCGACACCAGGCTGATTATAACCGTATTTGCGGGCGTCCTATCGTTGCCATGCGCTTTCTTGACGTTGCTGCCTTTGAGTGCCTCCATGTGGCGGAGGACTTGAGGAAGATGATCTCCATGGTAGGACTGGAGGAGTTCATGGAGGTTCGAGCGCTGGCTTATTTAGAGCCGACTATGGAGTTTGTCAGTTCCGTAACTTACGTGCCGGAGCGCAACAGTATCAAGTACCGGTTGTTGAACCGGAACTATATCGTTCCCATGGACCAGTTCAAGGAGTTTTTTGGCTTCCCTACCCCCACCGTTACTGACTTTCCTTCCCGAGCTGTAGCTCAAGATTTTTGGGACGAGATATCCCACGTGGTTGAGCACAGTGACAGGTGGAGACCCGGAGATTCCAGGAAGCGCATCATTTTCCACCTCGTCTTCCGTCTAGCTCATAGTATATTCAGCGAGACTCTTCTGGCGCGTACTGAGACGCCCCAGAAGGTCCGTCAGGGGGAGTTTTTGAGTCTGTTCTATATGGTGACGGGAGGAGTTCCCGATTTTGCTGGTATGTTAGCGGAGGACTTGCACAGGATCAAGGACAAGTCGAAGGGAGATATCTGTTGTGGAGGCTTGGTGACCCACATTGCTACTGTTATGGGTCTAGATCTGTCAGCGTATACATTTGTCGTGGCTGCGAAGCCACTGGGATTACAGTAGATGATCACGAGGCGTATTCTCGTTCCTCGTGGTCTTAGCACGCCTTACGTCGCCATGTCATGGGAGACGACAACTCCACAGGGCATTTTATGGCCATCTCAGTTCTCCGTATTTAACAGACAGTACTGGTCCGCTGCCTGGTTTCTTTACATGCAGAATGCTAGAGATGCTGCTGCTGATGATGAAGAGGAGTATGATGGAGGAGATGCTATGGAGACCGGTACTGATACCGGCGGCCCCAGTGTTCCTGTTATCGATCTAGATGGTGAAACGACAGAGGAGGAGACAGTGGCACCACCCCCACCACCTCAGCGCAGATCCCACCATAGGTTCAGAGATCCCGAGGCACACTAGAGGATTGATGATCTCACTGATCAGATGATCGACGCTTACGCAACCCTGACCGTTGACATGCATGAGCGTTTTGAGGACCAGTGCCGAGATATTGAGGGTTGGACGCATCAGATGTTGGAGAGCCAACACTACACTAGACACATGTTAGAGATTCAACATCAGCAGGTTATGGGCTATCCCTTTGATCCATCCCAACACCCCTACATTCCACATCCTCCACCACCACCAGCTGACGAGGGTTAGAGTTGCATGGATTTTATTTCCTTATTTATTATGCAGTTCAGCTAGGTTTGATGAGTAATTTGTTTCTTAGACTTTTATTTGACCCATTGGGACAATGTGTCCCAAGTATGGGGTATTTGGAATTTGGATGTATTTATTTGACTTATGTGTATGTTTGTATGACTCTTCGGATTATTATTGTTTATTTGGCTTTATGTGTTTATCTGCCATTACATGCATACATACAAGTTTTTATTCAAAAAAAACGTCAAAAACTGGTTTGAAAAAAAAAATATGACCTCGACCGGGATGTTCATGACCGATCGAGGTTGAACACCTCGGATGACGCAGAAACACCTCGACCAAGGTGATAGCATAATATGGACACTGATAGCATGATGTGTAAAAAGCTATCTTTAATAGGTATTTTGTTAATAAGAGAGTGACACGTATAAATACTTGTAAGTGTGGTTGTTACACGTTTTCATAACAGAATATACAACAACTTCTCTCTCTTCTATTCATTCTCAGAGCTTCGTCATCTATGGCTTCCATGGATGTCGATTCACAACAATTTCCTTAGTTTACATGGTATCAGACAGGTTTCTTTGAATTCATCACACCTTCCGCACTTTTGCTTGATCAATTTCTCATGAATTCCTCTGAAAACCTAAATCCCTTTGCTCATCCTCAAATCAACCATAATGATCCCCTTTATCTCCATCCGTCTGATCATCCAGGTCTTCTCCTGGTGTCTGATCAATTCGATGGCAAAAATTACTGTGAATGGAGCAGATTTCTTCGTATGGGATTATCGGCGAAGAACAAGATCTGTTTCATCGATGGCACCTTTCCCAAACCAGCGACCGGTGCTCCTAATTTCCGACAGTGGGAGCGTTGCAACGATATGGTAGCAGCTTGGATAATGAGCAGTCTAAGTTCATCGATTCGTCGCAGTGTTTTGAATGCAGATACTGCAAAGAAAGTTTGGGATCAACTAAAAACTCGCTTCGGTCAGACAAATGGCACGCAACTCTTCGCAGTTCATAAAGAGATTGTCAATATCTCAAAAGGCTCTTCCACCATATCCGAATACTTTACCAAGATTAAATGTGCTTGGGATGAGTATGATAACCTACGTCAATATCCTGTGTGTACTTGTGGTGCTTCATCTGAGATTGCCAAACTGGATGAAAATCAGAAGCTTATCCAATTTCTCATGGGACTATCTGATGAGTTTAAGATGGTGAGAAGCACTCTCTTGATGATGAATCCACTTCCCTCAGTCGATCATGCCTATTCAGTTCTTTTACAAGAAGAAACCAGAATCAACTCTCTTCCAAAAACGATCCTACCATCGACACCGTTTCTTATCATGTTCAAACTGATGACAAAAAGCCTTCCAAGAAGTCAGGGTTCTACTGCACAAACTGCAAGAAGACTAATCACAACATTGATAGATGTTACTTCATCAATGGCTTCCCTCCACAGTACAAATCCAAGAAATCATCAAATGATTCACAAAAATCATCAAATGATTCACAAAAATTTGCCGCAAATGCCACAACATCAGACACTGCTGCTCATGTTTTTACTTCTGATCAATACAATAAGCTCATCAACCTACTGGCTTCTTATCCTGGTCAACACTCTCCTTCTTCTCTACCAGATGCATTCGCTGGATTTGCTGGTAAGGCAGAATTATCTCTCAATACTGTTCCTACATCTAGCTCTTGGATCTTGGATAGTGGAGCTAGTAGCCATATGTGTTGTGATTTCTCATTATTTCACACGACTACTCATCTTGATCATTCCTTTGCTATATCATTGCCTAATGGACAATCTACCACAGTTGACGTGGCTGGCACTGTTATGATTTCATCTCACATCACTCTACAGGATGTATTATTTGTACCACACTTCAAATGCAATCTTCTGTCTATTGGGAAACTAGCTCAGGATACAGGTCTTGTTGTTTGCTTCTCCTCAAATACATGTTTTTTGCAGGATCTTCACAACCATCAGACTTTGATTCTTGGTAAAGCCAGAAAGTGTCTCTATCACCTGGACACTACACAACTGAATTCCTTTCATTCAACACCACATAACTCTGCAGATATTTCATGTCATCATGTTGATGCTACTACATGGCATGCTAGACTGGGTCATCTCCCAACATACAAGCTGCAAACATTTCCCTTTATACTGCATACACATAAGTCTAATATTGAGCCATGTGATGTATGTGCTCGATCTAGACAAACTAGATTGCCTTTCCCTGTTAGTTCAATTTCAACTTCACATCCTTTTGAATTAGTCCACATGGATGTATGGGGACCGTACAAGACTCCCACTTATAATGGAATGCGATATTTTCTCACCATTGTTGATGACTTTACTAGAACTACTTGGGTTCATTTGATGCAATATAAGAATCAAGCATTTATGCATTTTCAACAGTTTGTTGCAATGGCATCAACACAATTCAACCTCAAGGTTAAGGCTATCAGGACAGACAATGCAATGGAATTGGGGGCGAGCACATCTACTGCTTCTTTCCTTACATCACATGGGATTCTACACCAGACTTCGTGTGTTCAAACTCCTCAGCAAAATGGCATTGTGGAGAGGAAACACAAACATCTCTTAGAAGTGGCACGAGCACTGTTGTTTCATTCTAATCTTCCTATTGAGTATTGGGGAGATTGTACCCTTGCAGCAGCTCATATCATTAACAGGATACCCACCAAGGTCTTGAAAAACAAGTCTCCATATGAGGTACTCTTTCAAAAACCTCCCTCATATTCACACCTAAGAGTTTTAGGTTGTCTATGTTATGCCTCGACTCTTCAACATGGTCGAGACAAGTTCCATCCTAGAGCAATCCCTTGTCTTTTTCTAGGGTATCCTCTGGGCAAGAAAGCATATAAAGTACAAAACCTTGAAACCAAACAATTTTTCTACTCTAGGGATGTTGTTTTTTATGAACACATCCTTCCTTTTGCTACACCATCACCAAAACCCAAAAACACTTTTCCTTTTTCACCACCACCACCATATACTGAACTAGATAATCCATCAAACAGTCAAACTCATTCTACAAACACTCAAACTCCACAAAATCATCCTCAACCTTTATTAAGGAGATCCACCAGATCACATCATAGACCTAAGTATCTCAATGACTATGTTTGTCATTGCGTTTCCCATGATAATCCAGTTTTTTGTGGTCACACACTGACATCCACAATCAAATTCCCTACCATCAATTCCAAATCTAAACTCATTGTTCCTGTCCATGAACCGACTACCTATCAACAAGCCTCTCTATATTCAGAATGGCAACAAGCTATGTCCCAAGAGTTCATAGCACTGGATTCCAATCACACTTGGGATGTTGTCACCTTACCAAAGGGAAAAAGACCAATAAGTTGCAAATGGGTGTATAAGATCAAGCATAAATGTGATGGCTCAATAGAAAGGTACAAGGCTCGTCTCGTCGTTAGAGGTTTCACTCAAAGAGAGGGCATCGACTACACTGACACTTTTTCTCCTGTTGTCAAAATGACAACAATTAGAAGCTTGGTCACTGTGGCAACTAAAAAGGGATGGATCATGAACCAACTTGATGTCAACAACGCTTTCCTCCATGGAGATCTCCATGAAGAAGTATATATGAAACCTCCCCCTGGTCTACAACTTGAGAAACCTAATCTGGTTTGTCGTCTAAGAAAGTCACTGTATGGCCTCAAACAGGCTTCCAGACAGTGGTACTCGAAGTTGTCAACAGCTCTAAAATCCAAAGGTTACACGCAATCGTTTAATGATTACTCATTGTTCAGCAAAATACAACTTAACTCAGTGGTATTCTTGGCTGTTTATGTGGATGATATCTTGCTTGCTGGAAATGATCAAACAGAGATTGACAACATCAAACGATTCCTGGATGCCGAGTTCAAAATCAAAGATTTGGGAAAGCTCCATTATTTTTTAGGCATGGAATTTGAGCATTGTTCTCAAGGAGTTCTTGTCAGTCAAAGGAAATTTATTTCTGACCTCCTCAAAGAGTATGATCTTTCAGATTTTTCAACAGTAGTAAGTCCACTTGATATCTCCTCACAGCTACATACAGACACAGGCCCCTTCATTCAGAATCCCACAATCTACAGGAAGCTCATCGGACAATTGAATTTCTTAGTCCACACAAGACCTGATCTAGCCTTTTCTGTACAACATCTTAGTCAGTTTATGAATGCTCCCTCTCAGAGTCATCTGGATGCAGCTTATCATGTTTTGAGATATCTCAAAGGCACTATTCATCAAAGCCTTTTATTGAGCTCGACGCCTTCTTTCAAGCTTCTAGGATTTTGTGATGCCGATTGGGCTTCGTGTCCCAATACTAGACGTTCAGTCAGTGGCTACATGGTCTTTCTTGGAGATTCCTTGATTTCATGGAAATCCAAGAAACAAAACACAGTTTCTCTATCTTCCACTGAAGCAGAGTATAGGTCTCTCAGGCGCATCACCACTGAACTTCCTTGGCTTAGCCGTTTGCTCCATGAGTTGACTGTCCATGAAATCACCCCAATCAGTGTTAAATGTGACAACCAATCTGCAATATACTTGGCTAAAAATCCAGTACAACATGAACGAACCAAGCACATAGAAGTGGATTGTCACTTCATTCGGGAAAAGCTTGTGGATGGGTTGATTCAACTTCAACATATTCCCACAGTTAATCAACTTGCAGATTTGTTGACAAAGACCCTGACAGGAGAACGTCTCAAATTTCTATTATCCAAGTTGGGAATGATTTCCACCCTTCCAACTTGAGGGGGGATGATAGCATAATATGGACACTGATAGCATGATGTGTAAAAAGCTATCTTTAATAGGTATTTTGTTAATAAGAGAGTGACACGTATAAATACTTGTAAGTGTGGTTGTTACACGTTTTCATAACAGAATATACAACAACTTCTCTCTCTTCTATTCATTCTCAGAGCTTCGTCATCTATGGCTTCCATGGATGTCGATTCACAACAATTTCTTTAGTTTACACAAGGTGGGTTCTTAACTGAGAGTTTTCGAAACGTTTTGTGCTTCTTCTTTGGATATGACCTCAGTGATGATTTTGTTTGTAGATTGGTTTGAAATCTTTATATGCTTGAAAGGTTTTATGATATGTTTAAGTTGCAAAATGCTTTGTTTGGAGTTTAAGCATGTTAATACTTTGTTTTTATCAAAATTATGTTGGGTTTGAAGGTTGACACCACATGATGAGTTCTATCACATTCTTCCTGGGATGACTAAGGCAATTCATTCTCTTCTCTTCTTCTTCTTGATCATGCTTTAGCCCCTCATATACATATTTTCCTCCCTTTACCTATCCGGGAATTTGGAAGCAAGCAAAGAAAAGCAAGTGAAAGTCAAGTTGAGATGTTGGCTGAAAGTGTTAGAAAGAAACAATTAGGTTTGGGGAAGTCAATCATGAGGATGAGTAACTCGGCACCATTCACATAACCGGGTGTTTGTGTCTTGCCAAAGTCGGATTGAGCGATATTCCTAACGGGTCATGGTATGTGCATCAAGGGTTTGAGGCATCTCGAGAAATTGATGATTGTTAATCTCCTAGGCTTCGGTTATTGTGTACCTCTGTCCATGCATCCCAAAAAGTAAAGTAAAATAAGCAAAGCTTATTGGTGGAATATGTTGAGATTTAAATAAATTGAAGTAAGATCCTATTCCCGGATTCTAGCACCACATTATCCTATATACATCCCACCCTGACACGTTTCTTGACCTCTTTTGGAAGCCCTTGAGACCTCGAGCTTGTTGATTGGCTTGGTGGTTTAAATTGGATTATACATGATTAATTTCGATAAATATGATTTATTATGCATTCAATAATATTATGGAAAGATGAACAACTTTCTTATATCTACAAAATATTTTGATCATGTCTTGATTTTATTTGTCATGAAGCATTCTCTTAGGGTGATCTATGAGTGGAGCACACCACAAAAGCTTTTGAAATATTTTTCATTGATCTTTCTGACTTATAATCCATTCTATCATGTATCTAAGATTTGGAACTTGCTTGGGGACAAGCAAGGGACAAGTATGGGGTATTTTGATAGCATGTATTATAGTCTATATTTTGGGATTGGTTTAGACGTTTTATCTTCATAAATCTGCATGTATGGATGTGTATTCTTTGATTATATTGTTGTTTTAACTACCTTTGCGGGAATCGAGGTCTACACCTAGTTTCGTTGTAGTCGTAGGTAAAATGACACGTTTTGCATCAAAATGGAGCTAAGGAAGCCAAGGAGTCATTGGAGCTCCATTCTGGAGCTTTGACAAGATCTCAGGAAGCATGAAAATGATTTAGAAGATTGATTTTGGACCAGATTCGAGATGATTTACATTCAGCTGAGATTCACCTCGGTCAGCTACAATACCACCTCGACCGAGGTGATCTTGAGGAGCGTCCCGACCGAGGCGAACACCCTGTCGCCGACGAGATCTTTATTTTTGGTTGAGATCTTTTATTTTTGGAAGGAGGGTATCTTATATTTTTAGCTGGATTTTTGGAAGGAAGATCTTATATTTGGTTGATTTATTTTTAGAGATATGGATATATTTTCTAAGAAATTATCTTTTTAACATATTATTATTTTTGGAAGATAATTCTCCTATATGAAGGGTTGGATTTTCTACAAGTTCAACCATGCTTAGGGCATCCAGCAATTGAAGGATTTTTTGGAGTTTTGAAGGAAGAATTGAAGGAAGTTTGAAGGTTGAAGTTGAAGAAAGGAAGGAATCATAGTTGGAGTTGGCTTTTGAAGGAGTTTGTAAGATCTTCTTAGATTGCTCTTGGTTTGTTGTCTTTTTTGATTTGTGACTTGAGGAACGCTGATTGTTGTTTGTTCGATTGAGTTATTGAGACCTTTTTCTTAAGGTTTTCTTGTTTGAATATTGATTTATTTCCTATTAATTTGATTATTTTTATCATGATGATTGTTGGCTAAATTTCTTATGCGATTCTAGGGTGATTGGCTGAAAGTTGTGGGAAAGACGATGATAGAATGATCTTAATCCCAACAGGACCCTGAAAGCTCGAGTCTTTACCTTAACCGTAGAACACCTCGGTCAGTCATTGAACATCTCGGCCGGGATGGAATGTAACTGAATGAGGTGAACCTTTCCTGAACCTATTCTGAGTTAAGAGTTTAAGCTTGCCAAATCCTATCCTTATTACACATTTCCTGGTTCAACGCAAGCCTAGGATGAGACTTACCCGGTGATTCCTTTGTTTGTTTACCTAAGATCATGAGTGTAGGTAATAAAGGTTTATCCTTTATTGGGGTTTGAGTGTGCCTTCATCCCATCTTTGTGAGCTAGCCTGAGACTTACCTAGTAAAGGTTGATTCTATTCCCTTGGGTGGTGTGTTGGTTTGAGATTATAGTTCCTTTCCTTAGTACCTTGAGACTTACCCGGTAATAACAACTTTGGTTTGGGATATTGAGTAGTGAGACTTACCCGGTAACCTATTCCCACCTTAGAAACACCTTCCCTTTGCAAACCTCAGCTTTGTCTGCGTTATCCTTTGAGATCTTGAGTCGGAACCATAACTAGATGCTTTAATCCCTAGAATCCGCATTCCCTTTATCTGACTTTATAGGGGTGTTCTGTGGTTTTCTTTTCTTGGTTGTTACATATTTTATGCAGGTTGTTAGAATTACAATCGAATATAAGAGAGAGAGAGAGGAAGATCTTCGAATCAAGGAGACGATAACAAGAAGATCTTCAAACGGCTTAAAGATCTTCAAAGACCAAGATAACAAAAAGTTGTCGAAGATCTAGTTCGAAATATATGGAGCATTTTCGAGCGTCCAACCATCAGGATTCTAAAGAAGATTTGTTCGAATTACGTGGGAAGATAAAAGACACGTTCCAACGGTAAAAGAAGCAGCCTCCACAGAAGTTTATATAAGAATCTAGTCATGGTGAAGAATGATACAAGTGCTTACAGTGAACCATCTCAGCTTTCTTCATCAACCAAGTTTATCTATCTCAAGAGCGTTCTTTGTTTTAGTTGAGAGAGTTAGATAAAAACAAGAGCTATATTGGCATATCATATGAACGTTATACTTAGGGTTACTCTACGAAGTAACTAGACTATTATTGTGACACCTGAGTTGACTAGATAGTAGCGGTGAGGCTACAAGTGAGAGAAGAAGGAAAGTTCTTCTAGGTTGTATCTAGGACTCAGAAGCAGATAATAGATAGTCAAATCCTAGGGCCGGAAACCCTACGGGGAGACGTATGCTATTTAGAGCCGAACTTCGTAAACATATCGTGTGTCGATCTTTATTTATTTCCGCACTTTATTAGTATTATTGTGACTAACAAGTTTTTACAAGATTCAAAGTCAAGACCTTGCGATTTGCTTCAAGGCCTTGAGAAACAGTTTTGTCACATGTTTCAAAGATCGACTTCAAGGCCTTGAGATTCATTTCAAAGCCTTGACATCTGCAATTGAAAAATGTTCTCATACTCTATTCAATCCCTTTCTAAAGTATCTTTTTACTTATTTTATCCCCTACTCGGTTCTTCACTCCCGATAAGTGATAGTTTTCTCTCTAACTTTTTAATATTTATAGCATTTTGATTAGTAATTATTATAAGTAGTGGATATATCTGATGAGAGAACGACTTTGAATGTTCCGGTTTGTTGAAGCCATGAAAGGTCAATAAAGAACATTTCAATTATGAGATAAGAAAGCCACAACTTCATAGCAAGTGGGTCAGTTGATGGATAACGTTTAAGTATGCTAGTGGGAGCACAACGTGCTAGAAGTGCGCGGAAGAAGAAGGTTAAAGTTAAGAGATTGAGGTTAAGAATATCTACTAACCGAGTTGCACAAGATGCGTACATGCAAGGATAGTTGTTGCACCAATAGAGATATATTTCACTATGAGAGAGGGGAAAGGGAGACCATGAGTTATTGAACCACAAACACTATAAGTGTCATCTTTGGAACAAGAGGGTGGTGAGTTTCAGTCATAGAAGCGGCTAAGGGCCATGAAAAAAGAGATGTGCTAGTGTTTGAAGGAGATTTTGGGTTGGAAATTGATTGGTAGTTAAACCACATGGGTATAACATTTGGAGATATAAGAGTACCACACAGTATAAGGTGAAACCAACAACAACATTTTTTAAAGTGATGCTTCATGTTGGTGGATCAAAACCCACACAAACAGTAAGATTACAAGACATTTAATAGTCGGATTCGAATACATTTTTGCCTGATTATAATTCAAAATACTCCATTTGAGTTCTAGTATAAGAGCAATAGTTAAGGATGTTCAGATAGTGGATATAATGAAGAAATTCCATAAGGAATATATATTGTTGGGTGATAAAGCACCACTTGAGGATCAATTAATAAACTTGTTTGTTAATAGTTTGAAATGTTCTCTTAGTATTTTCTTTTAGCATTTTTCTTGAATGAAATGTACGCTTGTTTATTTCATATATTATGTGTTGCATCAAGTACTCAACCACCTCCAAAAGCAAAGGAAGAGAGATAAGTAGCAAATGAAGAAATAGAAGAATAAAGGGTTGGATGATTTCATGTAGAGCTTGGAAGAAGATGAAGGGGTTGCATAGGAGGATGGGCCGGTTTAAGTGGCCAAACCAACAAATCCGGCCCAAGCCAGTTTCACGCTTCAAAACCGAAATCAGTTTTCACGTGTGTATGGAACTAGAGAGTGGACGTCATGGGATAGAGGGAAGACGGATCAAGCTAAGTAGTTGAATTGGATCTAGTTTAAAGTTATTTTTAGCCCATGTTTAGACTCTTTTATGTCTATGAGTTATTTTAATAGTTGGGCATTTTAAGCTAATATTAAGGCCAACTTTTATCAAGTCTTGTAGGTTATTTTAGACCCGTTTAGAGAGAGATCTAATATGAATTTTCCGGCCTATTAAATCTTTATACAACTGCCATTACCTACTGAATGATACCTTGAATATTGTAAAAACATGTTTATCGTTAGTTACTTTCTTCTATTGTGAAGAATGAGCGAGTGAAGGCTTGTTCGACCTTATAACTTGAATTGTTTTGTGTTGTGTCAATTTGGTTCTCTCAATCACTCATAAGTCTCCTTATTGGACTTTAGAGACCATCATTTTTCCTCGTGTAAGATTGAAGTGGAAAAGTTATACGATCATTCTTAGTTGTATTCTAGGGCCTTTGTTTCCCTAGGTTACTCTAAGTTGTTTCATAGAGTTTAACCTTGGCCTATCCATCTACCGATCCATATAAATCATCAGATCCTTCCTCCATCATCACCCAAACCGCCGCCTCCCTGCATCCACAAAGCGTCGTGGTTTACCCTAGACTAGTTCGTTGGTGATAAAAGATCTAGACTTTTCACGGCTAATCCCCATATCACATATGGTTTCAAAAACAAATTTATTGGATGGATTATGTAGTGTATCTCCATGACTTTCTTCTCGGTTTTAGTTAACAAAATACAAACCAATTTTCTTCCAAAAAGAATTGAGACAAGGAGACACTATCCTTATTTGTTCCTTCTTAGAGTAGAAATCCTAGCACGAATGCTAGAACAAGAATGCAATAGCAACGAGAATCAAAACGACTTTATTTTATGTATAAACGGGAGATAATACATCGAGATAAGAGGTAGAGAGAAGAGGTCTACCTGAAACATTGTCGAACCTCCCATTCGTAGTTGGTTGAGGCCATTGATAGGGAACATCAGACGAAGGGGGCGATATAGAACTCATTACAACTCTTTGGAGGGTGGAGTACAAAGGAGTGTAGCGGGAGGAGATAATGAGAGAAGGAAAACCTTATGGACAGGTGATACCAAATGAACTCACGTGATGTTGAACCAAAAGCATTTTCAAAACTACTACCCCTATCCCTTCCGACACTATCTTGAACTCCTCTGCCGCCATTGTAAAAACACCACCGAAACCTTATCAAATCCCGAATGTTGAATCAAAAGCACTTTTTTTCAAAACTTTTATATGCTTTGTAAATCCACAAAATATTTGGTTGGTAGACCAAAAAACAAACTCAATAAATCAACATCAAAATTTTTCGTTAACCAATGTTCTTTTAATTTATTTTCTTTTTTCTTTATGTATTTTACACCCGTTAGACATTTGACAAAATGAACAAAATTTAGAAAATGAAAGAGTTTGAGGGCACTAACGTAAATGTGAAAAAGTGATGGGTACAATCCAAAAACTCCAAACCAACCCTTTTTGCTATTCGTACCACACGTTTTATGTTAAACGTACCATATTTACGCCCACACACCCTAGCCACGTAGTAATAAGGCCAAATCTAGTTTTAAAAAAAACAAAAAGAGATGAATATTTTGATATGGACTACTATGCATCCGACATGCGTAGTGTTACATTTTTCCTTTATTTTTCGAACGAAATGTTTTGATATGAAATATTACGTATCCGACATGCGTAGTCGTAGTCATTTTTCATTTATTTTTCGAACGAAATGAGCTTGCTACCACAACTCCATAATACGTAATCGATAATGTGACACAAATAACATGTTTCTATGTTATACGAATAGCAATAACCTCCCGGTCACCAACCTAAATTTCCTCACTTTGTAATCCAGGAGTAGTTTAAAAGGCGGGGCAAAATTGTAAAATGAAAGTGTCACCGAAACAAACAAGCATCGAAGGAGAGTCCTCTCACGGAAGCAAAGAAAGCAACCCCTCCGTCCTAAATTCTGCGTAGGGGGAGGGCTATACTGTTGCTCCGACTCTTTCCGGTTGTAGAAGACGATCAACCATTTCGAGAAACTTCGGCCAAATTTGGGATCAGATCCTCTCTCTATCAACCCCTACTGCTTTCAATTTGGATTTCTCCAAATCTTCAAAATCCATTATTCACTCGAGATACATCAAATCTTTTTGGAGATCGACCTCGCCACCCTTTTTCTCTTTCGGTTGATTCGATTCTACGAATTAGTGCGCCTTTGATAACCCTAGCTTTAAACGCTATCTGATTCTAAGCTCTTTTAGGTCTGATTATGGCGGCCACTGTCAACCCCAATGCTGCCTCGGCCGGAGAATCCATCGCCAGCCCCCGCCGCTCAGCCGCTATTACGTCTTCGTTCGAGGCTGCTTGTTATCCGGCGAACACTGTCGAGGATAAGGCTGGGTCTTCTCCCGAGAGTTCCGAGGCTGAAACTCACCCGGACGGCTCTGAAAATGGCAACGCTTCTAAGAAGCCGGCTTGGAATAGGCCGTACAATGCCGCTCCGGAGACCGGCCTGGTCATGGGAGCTGTCTCTTGGCCAACTCTCTCTGAATCCACAAAGGGCTCCCCAAAGCCGCCCTCAGCCGATTCCTTGAAGAACCCTAATGATGCTCCCATCTCTGAACCGCTGGTTTGCTCTGAATGCTCTTCCATCTATTTTCAATGTTGCTTGAATTATTCAGCTTGTTGAATCTATTTTGATATTATTGAATGTGGATATACCTAGGTTACTACCACTACATACGCATCTTTTTCGCCAGCAGCGTCGGCTTCTGCTCCACAGAAACAGATGACTAGTAACCCTAACCCTAATGCTACACAGCATCATGGGCGTCCTGCTCGCCAGAAGTCAATGAAGCGTGAGGGTGGGGGGAATTTATCTTCCAATGGTGGCGTTTCTCACCATTATACACACTCAAGTATGGCGCAACCTTCATATACGACCCATAATCCCATGAAGTCTGGTCCTGGAAGTTCTGATAACTCAGGTAGAGACCATGGGCATAACAATGCTGCGAAGGATGGTGGCCAAAGAAGTGGCCAGCAACGTAATTACAGGAGGACTAACAGTGGGCCTCATTTGCGTGGAGATGGTGGTAGGCGTGACCAGGAACAAGATTGGAGCCGGCGTCGGAGTTTTAATGGAAGGGATCCATATCAAAGAGGAGTCGGTCCAAGTGGCTATATAAGACCACCACCTAGTGCTTCTGCATATATCCCTCCACCTATACAGCCTTATGGTGGTCCAGTGAGCATTTCGCCTGGTAAGTTGTTTGCTTGAAGAGTGATGTTACATGTGAATTACAATATCTGTACAAATTCCTCCTTTGTCTATTCAGAAATGCAGCCACTATATTATTTTGCTCCACACCCTGGGATGCCTTTTGTTGCACAAATGCCTCCTGCAGTCTACTATCCTACACCTGATCATCAGTTGCATGTTAACATAATCAATCAGATAGATTATTACTTCAGGTCAACTCTCAAAAATATAACCTAGTATTTTTCTTGAAAATACATTCGAGTCTATTAGTTTAACGGTATTCCACTTCTTTGTATTTTGCAGTAATGAGAACTTAGTCAAGGACACATTCTTACGCCAAAATATGGATGAGCATGGTTGGGTTTCTATACAGCTAGTTGCAAACTTCAAGAAAGTAAGCCTGATGGATGTTATTGACTCTTTTGCATATGACCGATGCTTAACTTGTTTAATGTGACTTTTATCTAAATGGGATATTTGCATTTTTCTTTATCCTTGTGGTGTGATGCAACACATCTATTACGTGGGAAATGCATTAGAAACCGACTTGTTAAGGGTCATCTTCATGTATATGAAGATTAACAATCAAATGCGTAGGCGCTAGATAACATCAATTTTAGAACAACATTTTCACTGAAATGCAATGGATTTGTCATATAGGGTAGAGTGCCTTGTTATTCTACTGCTGTGTTAGAATTTCAAGTGAGCAATCTGTCTTTGATGCCATCAATGTATGCCTGCAAATCAGAAGCACTCATACTTTTACTAAGACTCTTTATATCACCCTCCTCCTGACCTCCTGATTTAAATCAATGAAGAAAAACATTCCAGGATTGTTTCTCTTTAGTATAGGCCCCCTGGGAAGGTCTGTGTTGGTGTATTTCCTCGATCGGCAACAAATGTAGGTTATTGGTAAAATTATCTAGCCATGAAGAGGTATGCAAAACTAATTATATAGCCTTCTCAATAGGGGAGTACAGTGCAGTGGTTATAACCTCTATCCTCTCACCACAACTTCACATTGTATCCCATTGTGTCACCCTGGTTTTGATTTGAGTAGATGACAGTGTATTCTGACCAGAGTAACAAATATTGCAACAAATTCTTATAAGCATTATGTGAGTTTACGGGTGTTTTATTTTTAATTTAATTCATGAAGTTACATTATCTGAAGATTTGTTTCTATTTCTTTGAGGTGTTTCCTTATGGTTTAAAACATATATACCTCAACCTAGTTTTCGGGACCTATGTATATACTGAATATTCTATTGATTGTAGTATACTCTTGCTTCTTTCACGTGTCATAAAACAAAGTTGAATGTGTAAAGGGTATGTAGAAATGAAGGTTTTTAGCATCCATAGCACCAACTATGACTCTCCTACTTTGAATTTAGGGCACCATCTCCTTGGTATCTCTACAGATCCTTCACCTTGTCAACTTTCTATCCCCTGCCTTACCATGAGCTATTAGGCTGAAAATCCCAATCCCAGGATTGGGAGGTGTGGAGCATAAATTGGTCGTGAGAGATATCATTTGGTTTGTTCACTTTCAAATATTCAAGTGCTATATAGCACTAGTGATGGTTTGTTCTATAAGTGTGTTTTTTGGTAGCAATGCCCCCATTTTAGGTCAGTGAGCCAAGTGCAAGTTGGCACTGGTAGGCTGAGTATCTCCAAGCCGAAGTTGCCAATTTTACTTAGTTATATAATGAGGAACAATTGGCGTGTTTTGGCTTTTGACTTCTCTCCTACTGTAACGAATGTGGTAACTGTCAGAAATATTCAAACATAGATGCTACTTTGTATCTTCTAAAAGGCACCTTATTCAGGCATGTACAAACAAATATTTTATTCCTTACTAGCACAACATCAAGGTAGATAGTTTTGCATTGCAAATCATTCTAGAATAATCTTTTTACCCTTTCTCCTTGTAACATGATTGTGACACTTGTCCTTAGATTCATTAACATAGTATAATACCTCACAGTATATATTCACATGTTATGTACAAGATTCTCTCATATTCAAATATTTCTTTGGTATCAGAGCTCTGAAAGGTCAATGCCTAAAGGTGCCTCGTCCATCCAACAATTGCACCCACACCACTTAAAACCCCCCTTCCCACCCATGTCTTCCAAATTTCTCCCCCCATACACAATCAAACTCTCAGATGATTTCCTACGTGGAAAGGGCTTGTTAAACCTTACCTGAGCACCCTCCATCTTTTCTCTCTTGTGTTTGGTGCCCAAGTGAAGACAATGTTCAAGAGCATCAAACTGGGTAGGGTAGCAAAGACCAAAGTTGCTGCAATTTGTACGCCCTCACTCATAGATGTCATGGTTCAAGTTCTGAGAAAGGATGCAATTCCACTTCCACATACTACAACAAAGCTAGAGGGGCTCATGACAGTCGATTTTAGAAGCAGAGTTTGTTTTCTATCAATACCGGTGTTGTTCCAGGGGTCGCAGCCCATACAAATCTAATGGTTGAGGACGATGTAAGGGCAAGGGTGTGATGATGAAAATGGATGTGGCTACACCCCTCTTGGCTCCTCTTGTGGTTCCGGCAACACTTTCACTGGCACTGTTGCTTCTCGCCCCACATGCCAAGTTTGCAATAAATTTGGGCATCATGTGCTTATTTAATGAACTAGGAAAGAGTGTGAACGCGTCACCAGGAACAACTTTCTTCTTGGCATCTCAACCATGCATGCCAACAACTCTATCCTTGGTACACCTCCAGTAGTGAACATCACTTATTCACATCTAATTGTGGGTGTGGAACCGGGGTTGTTCCAGGGGGCGCAGCTCATACAAATTTAAGGGTCAAGGACGATGTAAGGACAAGGGCGTGGCGATGGAAATGGATGTGGCTACACCCCTCTCGGCTCCTTTTGTGGTTCAGGCAACACTTTCACTGGCACTGTTGCTTCTCGCCCCACATGCTAAGTTTGCAACGAACTTGGACAATAAAATGCTGACATAGGTTTGATCAAGCATACCAGGGGGTCTACCTCCCTTCTAGGTTTGAATTGCAAGATAGGTGGCACCCATGTTTATCCCAATATTGAATGAACTTGTGAAACTTTGTGGTTCCAGTCCCTCGTGAGATTACAAAATTTTCTATACAACCCTCTCACTCTTTGGTGTGATTGCATTGGTGCAGCCTATCTTGCAGATCAAGTTCCACATCATAAGATAAAAAATTTATTAGTGGGCTATCATTTTGCTCATGAAAGAGTGCAAGACAATACATCTGACATTCATTTCATCCCAAGATCAGGTTGAAATGCAAGTTATAGCATAATCTTCAGTCCTTTCTGCATGTTAATAGGATTGTGACACTTGGTCCTTAGATCCATTAATTCGTACAATACCTCACACTATATATTCACATGTAATGTAATAGTAATACAAGCTGAGTTTCTCGCCTATCCAAACATTTCAATTCGTTTTTCAAATATATCATATTATGTTTGAATAAAAGAACATAAATGATTCATAGACTATTTTGTTACCACATTGAAATATATCATATTATCATGTAAGGAGGTAATATTTCCATAACGGCCAACAATTATTGCTTACTTAATGGTCTGTTTGGGAGGTACATAATATTATCTTATGAAAGCTTATGTAATTTGCGACGATTATGGAGAAGAGAATAAGCTAATGGGTGGATGTTTGGGACTTCTATTCCCTCTCCACTTCTTGTAATCTTGCACATCCCCATCCCTCCCCCTCAATCCTGCACTTCCCTCCCCCTCCCCGGGCCTCTGTTTGAAATTTCAAAGCCGTGCGCCTAGGAGCAATGTGCTTAGGCTCCTGGAGGCTTGAGCCTTTTAGAGCACTGCTTCGTCCAATACATTAATATCATCATCAAGCAAGCTGTCATTGCACTCAATATATACCAGCATCCACTTCAATAGTACCTAATGCGTCTACGAGGACACTTTTAACTTGTTTGAGTTTGTTGTTTCTACTTCAATTTAAACAAGTCCCAATTAGTTATTAATCTGTGAGTGCAAGGTGACTTTTGTGAACTGTTAACTTTTTCTTTGTGCAAGGTATTGTCTTTGCTATGACTTGTGACATCTAGCTATTCGATATTGCAGTGTGATTGTTCTTCCTTTTATGTGCTACCTTATTTTGGCTATTCTCTTCTCTTACATAATTGTCCTCCGAGCAGGCTGAGGAAGAAGTGCACCTTTTAATTATTGAAAAAGAAACGTAAACTGTGAGTTGGTAATGGTATCATATGTAATATATGGGTTTCTTCTCTTATGTTCTTGATTTGTTTATTCAGCAGTTTATTGTTGTTGAACTTAAAAATGAGAGAACATATTCAAAAAAGTATGGGCAAACTTTTTATTTAAAATTTGTGTTTTCACAATGCAGTTGATGACTGATCCTCTACTGATGCTAAAAATATATGATTGCAGGTCACACAGTTGACTACTGATATTCAGCTGATATTGGATGTGATACAAGCTTCTACTGTTGTGGAAATACAGGTATTCCTATGACATTCAAGCCTAACAGTTCTAATTGCGTTGTGTTACTACATAAATAAATTTGGACGTTATAATTATACATGCCTTTTTTGTTGTTTTGTCGATAAAACTGTTCTGGTATTGCCAGGGAGATAAAATCAGAAGACGGGAAGACTGGAAGAGATGGATAATGCCACCTGTTGTTCAGGTTTCCGCAGCACCAGACCCTCAATCTCCTAGCATGCTGCAAGATACACTTGCAGCCCATGTGCAAGGGCTGTCACTGGATGAAAACACTGCTGATTACCGCAATTTAGGTCAGGATGTGATTGACCAGCCACAGACTTCCAAGGAAGGAAGGGATTCGAGTGGGTATTGATCACCAATATCCACCCTCAGTTTTTCAACATTCCCGGAGAGAAGAATAATAAGAAAAAGGTAACTGAAAAGCCTCTAAAGCAAGATAGGATTGTCCATGGCGAGCATGATGTTTATAGGAAAAGACGACTTGCCATGGTAGATGGAGCATGGTAAATCATAATTTGAAAATTAAAAAAAAAAAGGAAAAGAAAAGAAAGAAAAAAAACAAAGAAAAAGAAAAAAAGGGAGAAAAAAAAAGGGATATATTTATGAGGTATGTCAAGGAAACAATAGGAATGATGAGGTCAAAGAGGATGGTACTATGTTTTTGAGTGGACTTGGTGGCACTTGATGCTTTGCCCTGTTGGTGATAGGTTTGGGTGCAGGTATTTTTTGTTTTGTGGCTGATAAAATGATGCTTCTTTGGTGAGGGGAATTTTGTTTGGTACCCCGGTGCTGATAATGTCAAGGAGAGATGGATGATGCGACTGAGGGCAAATGAAAGCATGCTTTTTGCTTTAGTAATTTGCCGTGGGAGTGGCTGATGCTCCTGATTTTATCACCTTGCTTTTAAAGTCTCCTATTGCCCTTTCGAATACACTTAGTAGGTTCGTATTTTATGTGTATACTCTTCTAAGTTGTGTGTGCTTCTCTCCTTTAAACTTATCCACTCGAACAAACAAACAAACAAAAAAAAAACAACTGCTTTATCTTTTACATATATATTTTTTTGATTTGGACTCATTTTGGGTACTTATTTACACTTAGATTGTCTGGTATTACTTATGCTCTTTTGATAGGTGTATGGAGCTACTCTTTTGATTTCAATGGAGCTTTTGTATTTTTCAAAACTCATTATCACAGTTATACAGTCTCCTGAATATGCACACACAGGAGATCAAGAATTAGGGTATTCATCAATTAAAATAACAGTAACGGTCGTTCCTTTGCAGTAAAGCCTGCTTAAACCATTTGTCTCTTTCCCATGTTTCGTTCATGCAGTTGGATCTTTTGTTACGAAGAAGAATCTATCTCGCCCGGCAAGAGTAACCAAGTACCATCATACTTCATTTTTTTTACCTGAATGAAAGGGTGGAAGTATAGATTGAATCCAGTTGCTCCACAGTCTAGCTTATTTCCATCTTACAACATCAACGAACCTTTTTTTGAGATAGAAAGAAGGGCAGTACACCCATCTTTCCCATTCTTTTTTTCTCTGGAAAAGGAAAGAATTTAGGATGGTCACTGTCTATTAGTGGCTCTTGCCTGGCGAGTATAAAACATACTACCATCTCTGTATTTTTAACTACTACCTTGATTTGTTTGGTTCAACCATTTTTTTTATTAGAATCTCGTTTGTGCATACTACAAAGATGTAGTCTTCTTTTGAATAAGTATATGCGGGTCTCGTGAGTTGAGTCATTAAAAAGAGTTGGAGCTATTTATTAAAACATCAACAAAGTGTCACCAACACATTTGATTCACCAACTCCTTTTTGTAACACCCTAAATTCTGATAAAGAAGCTAAAACACTACCTGACTTTGAATCACTCAACGGATCCGACCAACCTATCTTGACAATAAGACCAACAATAGGTATTGCGACAAGAACACGACAAACACATAAAGCACTCAACCTATATATACATAAAAACATTCACAACCTTATGTACCTACACATCATGATCTTAACTAGACCATCCAAAAAGTAAAGACAAGGTTGACACGCGACAATCAACACCAGACAAACAATTTACAACATAATCAACATATAAGTAGATATCGCTATATCAAAACCTAACAACTAGAGTATTATGCTAGATTGACAACACTAGACAAACTCACACTGCACTTTCTACCCTTGAGACGCAGCATTTCCAACCAAACCGTTGGAAATATTTCTAATAGCAATTGTACCTAAACAATAACATAGTGAAAATTGTTACCTAACTTTTCAAATAGAGATACATTATCATATCGTGAAAGTGTAACTCAATAGTTAAATATAATGTAGTCTAGGAATGCATGAAAAACAAGTTTTCACAAATAATACATTTTAACTCTCACGTAAAAATATCATGATTCTCACTTCTCACATTAACACAATAACCATCTCATATTATAGAATAAGTAATGCAAGCACAATGGCCATACAAATACTGAAACTAGCGTATGAACACGTCAATCAACACTTCAACCCTTAAGAATGTCAACATCAACCTTGATAGTCAATCTAATTTCTAAGATGTAACCATCAATAATATATTTATTTATGAAGTATATCTTAATGGCAAGACATGCCCTACACCACAAAGCCAAAAGGTAACTAGGTTGTAGGTTAGGTCATACACACCTATAATCGAGAAGTAACTTTGTGTCAAGATATGTCATACACCATAAAACTGATAACACTCTATTCAACATCTTTTAGTATTATCATTCTATTTCATTTCTTACATATTTTAGGCTGAATGACTTATCTTATTGGCATATGTCCTTCCTATTAGTATTATGGAGATGTACTAGTTAGTTAATGTAATTGCATGTACTCTAGGCATTTGAAAAGTACAAATGAGATACATATAGCGGAATGACCTCACACACTAAGGATCTCCCTACGGTCAAAGAAGTCAATCTCAAAATGAAAATGACTGAGATCCGAGAGTCTCGGGAAATGTGTAGGCTGATCGATGAGTGTCACCTTGGCCACCTCTTGTTCATCCCGTACATTACCCACACATGACCACTTGTCAAAGAGTAGAGAAATAAAGACAACTCGAGCATTACGTACAAATACGGTCGATTTATTCAAAATATTGACCGATCTGGACTTTCATGTCAACTACAAAGTTGTAGAGTTTTGAATTATCTTTAAAAGTAGTACTCATGGGATTTCTAGTTCCAACAACAACAACGGAAACTATAGGTTTACTAAAGTGTCGTAATGTGACAAATACTGATTTTATGGGCCACACCCATAAGGCCATTCGTCCTTGGTCCACTTTAATACTCTTGGGCTTCTATCCCTCTCTTTTATTATTTTTTTGTTTGGGCTGGATTTCTAGCTCATCTACTTTGAACAACCGGTAGGTGAAATAAAAGGTTAAAAGATACTCTAGAAGGGGGGGGGGGGGGAGGGGGGAGGTTGAATAGAGTATGAGAACTTTTCTCAAAACCAATCTCAAGGCCTTGAAATCAATCTCAAGGGTCTTGATGTCGATCTCAGTTCGTTGTGAAGCTTTGATTTCAAGGGCTTTGAAACAATTTTCAAGGGCCTTGACTTTGAATTCCTGCAAAACAAAGTTGGTCACAATAAACAAGATATGGTGTGAAATGTAAAAGATCGACACGAGGATATATTTACGAAGTTTGGCTCTTAATAGCCTACTCTCCGTCCCAGGGTATAGCCTTAGGATCTAACTATCTATTATCAACTTCAAAGAATCCTAGATACAAACTAGAAGAAATCCCCTTCTTCTCTCACTGTAGCCAATGCTACGATCTAGCTCCAACTCTTCACTATGCTATAATAGTCTAATTACTTCGTAGAGTAACACACTCAAGTATAACACTCTTTAAATATGCCAATGGAGCGCTCGAGTTTTATCTCTCTCTAGGGAATAAAGCTTTTTAGAAGGAGAGAAAGAAAAACTATGTTTCGAAAATGAAGATAGCTTTTGTTCGCTTGAAGACTTTAGATGTTTTTGTGCAGGATTGCTCTTCGTTCTTCAGATGTCATCTTCATTTATAATCTTCTATGGAGAGGTCTTCTAGCCGTTGGAGAGTTGACTGTTCGAAGATAATTTCTTCTTCTCCATGAAGATCTCTTCTTGGTTGAGATGAGATAGACGTTGTAGATCTTCATCTCCTAAGAACACGTTGATCTCTTGGCTCCTTAATCTTCTCGTTGATTGTTGTAGCAATCGTTAATTCCAAATCAGAGAATCTTCGTGCTTTTTGTTTTAAGGACCTTGTAAGATCTTCTTTGTTGGTTGGTTGAGATCTTATCCTTATCAAATCTTCATGTCTTCTCAAATCTCTCGAAAAAGATTTTCTTTATTTGAAATCTTTTTGTTTGTTGTCCAGCCGTGTCTTCCTTGTTTTTTTGAAATTTACTTCAAGGCTTTTGAGATGGTTCGTTGCGCGTCCTTGTCTTCTTTGTGCCTTTGAAATTCATTTCAAGGCCTTTGAATTCTTTGGTAAGACCTGCACTTAAAACCAAACCAACCAAGCATCTCGAAATATAATAATTCATTGGTTAATGTATCAAACTACTTCATTTGTGTTTAAGTCTTCCATCAGCAACATCTGTAAAACCTTTATAATCAAGGTGGAGTTTTCAATCTCCCCCTTGATGGAAGACAACACACAAATGTTTTTCGTACCTATATTTTGTTAGTTTAGCAATGCATATGAAAATCAAAACTAAAATACAGAATGCAAAATATCGAATGTCGGATCACGTTCATTTCTCCCCCCTTTGTCTTTAAACAAGGGAGAAAAATAGTTAAAGCACGAGAGTTTTAAAAACGATTACAGATCCAAGAGTATTTTCACAAAAACCACAAAGAATTTTTCAAACAGCAGGCTCAATTCTCCTCATAGAACTTCCTTTTTCATTTGGATGAAGATTTCTTATAGCGCCAATCATTCATTTTAGCTGCTAAACGTCTTTTCTTCACTTCAACTCTTCTCTACTTAACTACTTCATACTCAACTGCTGGCAGAAACATTGGCTCAACGTGAGTTGGATACATAATTGATTTATTCTGTACACGCCTTTTGCAATTCATCAGCACATTCTCAACTTTCTCTTGAGTATGTTGAGCTACATCTTCAGGCACGGGCAAAATACTTCCCATTGTAGTCAGTGTAAGAGCATTCATCAAATACATTTAATTGACTTTAGCATTTATGGTAGAATGCAGCTCGAAATTTGCATCCATTCATCTCTTAGTGTCAAACTGAAAATCACATAATTCACGATTCAGACATACTATTTCTTTTTCACAACCGTCTAACCTGATTTTTGGAGTAGGTGAAGGTTAAGCCTCTTCATTTAGAATTTAAGTAGTTCCTTTTCCTTTTAAAGTCCATGTGCCTGCAAGGGTTTTCTCAATTCCCAATCTTTCTAAGCAGTTCTCATCAATTTAACCAGAAATTGGCTGTCGATCTTTAGAGGATGTATCAATTTTAAAATAGTCAAAGATCTTGGGCAACAAGTTTCCGTAAGGAAGAGGAATGGGTCGCTTAGAATTGATAGAATGTATCATATGGTTGAGAATCAGATTAGGTACATCTATGTCTAGATCAGACATAATCAGATGAATTAGTTCCAGAGATTGATCAGTCAGCAATTCTCTTGAGTTTGCACGAGGACCAATACATCGAACCAGTATAGTAAACACTATTTTAGCCTCTAAGGTTAGAGAGGTATGAGTGAGTTGACGTGATGTTGAATTCGGAATCAGAAATTTCTCCTTAGCCATACGAACACTCTATGATCTTGAAGGGTGATTGAACACAATATCGGTAGGAATTTCAAATATCTCACTTAAAACAGAAGAAGTGAGTGAAATCGGAGTACCTTTAATTGAAGATTCAAGAGTAATACATCCTTTTGTCCTTTTTTGTGATGAGATTAACATAGATTAGTTCCGTGAGTAGTGGAAAAGAAAAATCTCCAGGGTTTAGAACCTTCTAGATAATCGAACTCTTGAGCTTGTTTATACAAGGAATCTTAAGAGTATCGAGAAAATCAGTGTCCACCAGATCACACATACAGAGCGGTCGATTGTGAAAACCATCAAGCCAAGATCCAGAAGCTTGAAAATTTATGAACCATGATGAGGGAAGACCACTCATCTGAGATATATCCAAATCCTCAGAAAGTATTTCTTCTTTGGCAATTGAGGGGATCTGGACGCATTTCTTTCTAGGAGCTTGAGGAGCGGATTTCTTGCTTCCGGGTGCCATGAGGGAAGTTTGAGAGAGAAAGAAAGGGATGTTGGAAAAGGGTTTTTGTGAAAGAATGAAAAAGATAGGAAAAATGGGTCCTT
This sequence comes from Fagopyrum homotropicum, assembly GCA_033239125.1. Taxonomy (NCBI): domain Eukaryota; kingdom Viridiplantae; phylum Streptophyta; class Magnoliopsida; order Caryophyllales; family Polygonaceae; genus Fagopyrum; species Fagopyrum homotropicum. The sequence goes on along the minus strand of BSWB01000007.1, from coordinate 93,994,482 downwards.
TTTAACAGTGATATAACAAGATCTTAGAATATCAAGCTTTTAAAAGACCAATTTGAATACCAATAAAACAACAACAAATCTTTTTCAAATTTTCAAACAAAAGACTTCATAAAAACATTTTAAGAATTACAATATCTAAAAGATATTAATTTTTAAAAAGATCCGTAATATTAATATACCCTTTGAAACATGTTTCAACGCCCTTGAAAACATTATTTGGGCTGCATGCGTAGGAAGAAATAAACTTGTTTACTCCCCCCACGCTAATGCTTCATTGTTCAACATACTAAGCTCCAATCTAATAAAATTAAATTGTTCCTCAGAAAGAGGCTTGGTAAAGATATCTGCAAGCTGCAAGTTAGTCGATATAAAAGAGATCGAAACATCACCTTTCTTAACATGATCACGTATGAAGTGATGCCTTACATCAATATGCTTAATCCTTGAATGTTGCACATGATTTTTAGTTATCGAAATAACACTAGTATGATCACATTTTATAGGGATACCTTTTAAATCAAAGCCAAGGTCACGAAGTTATTGAGCAATCCATAGAATTTGTGCACAACAGGCTCCCGCAGTGATATATTCAGCTTCGGCTGTGAATAAGGCGACATAATTTTGCTTCTTGGAGTGTCAACTAATTAGGGATGACCCTAAGAATTGGCAACATCCAGAAGTGCTTTTTCTATCGACCTTATAACCTGCAAAGTCTGCATCTGAATAGCCAACACGATGAAACGAGCTTTGACGTGGGTACCATAACCCTAGATCCTTAGTGCCATTGAGATACCAAAAAATTCTTTTCACAGCTATCAAGTGTGACTCTTTAGGATCAGCTTGAAATCTTGCACACATGCACACGCTAAACATAATGTCAGGACGACTAGCAGTTAAATACAATAATGAACCTATCATACCTCGATACTCCTTTTGTACTACACTTTTGCATCTTTGTCATGGTCAAGCGAAAATGTTGAACTCATAGGAGTCTTTGCAATCTTAGATTGATCCATTTTATACTTTTTAAACAAGTCTTTAGTATACTTGCTTTGATTGAAAAAAATTCCTTTCTTTGCTTGTGAAACTTGAAGTCCAAGAAAGGAATTAAGCTCTCCCATTAGGCTCATTTCAAATTCCTTGCACATAATATCTGAAAATTCCTTGTAAAGGAAATCATTATTTCGTATGACTTTGCCACTTTCATCCAACTTATTCCGAAAGACCCATTTTATGCCAATGACGGATTGATGTTTTGGTCTTGAAGTAAGAGTCCAGACTTTGTTTCTCTCAAATTCGTTTAGTTTATTTTGCATGGAAATAATCCAATCAGGTTCTTGAAGAGCTTGGACGTAGTTCTTTGGCTCGACAAGATACACAAAAGCGGAGAAGGCACATAGATTGTTCACTTTAGAACGAGTTTGAACTCTAGCGTTTGGATCATAGATCACATTTTCTTGTGGATGATATGAGGAGTGTTGAACTTTTCTTCTTTTGACAGATGGAACAGATCCAGAAGGTTGAACCTCGTATGTTTGACTAGATTCAGGTACCGTTGATATATTACCGTTGTTCCGATCTCAAGGCCTTGAAGTTGGGTTTCAAGCCCTTGAAGCGGAGTTCTGTTATCACAGTTTTCTGTTTCAAGGTCTTGAAGATGTGATTCAAGGTCTTGAGTGTTTTCTTCGATATCTTGAATCTTTTCCTGCATATTCTTTTCTTGATCTTTAGGATCTTCCTCTTCATCCGAATTATGATCTTCTCGTTGATTGAGATTTAGATCTGCAAAACTCTCACTCAAAGTACCATCATTGCTTCATCAAAAATAATATGAATGTTTTCCTCAATAATTTTGGTACGTTTGTTATAGACTCGATAAACTTTGCTATTTGAAGCATATCCAATGAATATTGCTTCATCACTACGTGCATCAAATTTCCCAAGATTATCTTTGTCATTATTATGAACAAAACAAGTACATCCAAAGGGTTTGAAATATGAAATATTTGGTTTCCTTCCTTTAAAGAGTTCATAAGGAGTGTTTTTCAGGATAGGGAAAATTATACATCTATTCAAAATATAATTTGCAGTGTTCACTGCTTCAGCCCAAAACCTTTTTGCCAAATTGTTTGCTAAAAGCATCGTCCTAGACATATCCTCGAGAGTGCGATTCTTACGTTCCACAACTCCGTTTTGTTAAGGAGTTCTAGGAGCTGAAAAGTTATGTGAAATACCATATTTTGCACAAAACAAATCAAACTTTAATTGATCAAATTCTCTTCCACGATCACTTCTTATAGAAACAATTGGTAGGTTTTTCAAAGATATATTGTAACTCCTTACATAATTTTGAAAACTCAAATAATGCTTCAGACTTTTCTCGTAGAAAAGAAATCCATGTAAAACGAGAAAAATCATCCATAATAACAAGGATGTACTACTTGACTTTGGGAGATTTGACACGCATAGGTCCACAAAGATCCATATGTAACAGTTCAATGGGTCAAGAAGAACTTACAAGTTTCTTAGGTTTGAATGAACCTCTTGTTTGATTACCTTGTGTACAAGCCTTACATAGTTCATCTACCTTGAAATTTAGGTTTGGCAAACTACGTACAAAACCATTTGTAAGTAGCTTCTGCATTGTGTGCATGCTTACGTGACCTAGTCTTCTATGCCAATGAATTGGATCATCAGTCAAGGCCTTTAGACATTTTAGCTTAGTTCTTGAAACTTGGTTAGTACTCATAGAATAAATATTGTTACATCTAGGAGAAGCACAATTTCACCCGTCTTTTTGTCTTGAACCTCACATTTTTCTGAATCAAATAACACTTTGTTGCCTTTATCACATATTTGAGAAATACTAAGCAGATTATACTTCAAGTCGTCAACCAAATAGACATCATCAATAAAGTTAGATGAATTATAATAAATTTTACCAATAATGTCACACTTTCCCTTATCACCAAGAGTAATGGTTCCAGATGATTGCTTCTTTAAATCTGAGAATAAAGAGCTTTTTCCACTCATGTGTCTTGAGCAACCACTATCTAATATCCATTTGTGCTCCTTTACCTTGGTGATATCCTGCAAAACAACAAACATCAACCTTTCCGGGTTGACCAAATGGCATATTTTGGTCCATATTCAGGTTCGATCACGTTTGGTGGTCTAGTACCTTTAGGAACCCAGATTTGTTTGACCTGTTTCCTTAAACATAAATGATAGGTGTTTCTAATGATATAAGGATCATTTCTTCTATAAGGACATGTAGATTTAACATGACCCTTTTTACAACAGTAGAAGCAAGTAGGGATATGAATACTTCCTTTGGCTTTGACAAAAGTGGTGGTAGGTTTTCTAGGAAAACTGCTATGATAACGTATACCATATTTGTTAAGGGAGGACTGTTGTTCACCCATCATTCTCTCAAGATTAGCTTTTGAACGAGTAAACTTAACAAGTGCAGCCTTCTGGTCTTGACACATCAAAGTTAGATCAACTTTCTCTTTCTCTAGATCGATATAGTTTCGATGAAGAGAGGAGAGGTTGTCCTTTAGAATCATGTTCTCTGATTCCAAGGCCTTGATATTGTCATCAAGGTCTACTTTTTCTGTGTTAAGATTTTTAATCTCCAGAGACATTTTACTTAGTTGGTTTTCTTGTTCAAGTAACTTTTCTTTTAAAGAATTTATCCTTATTCTATGTTCCTTATCACATATGATAATATCTTTAAGAAATTGTTTCAGGTCAGATTCAGGTTGAGACATAATTGTACTTACACATTGTCAACATACAGATTTGAATCTTCTTCACGATCGACCCTGAGACACAAGTTGGCTTGTTCTTTTTCGTCTTCTGATTCATTTGATGATTATGAATCACCCCATGAAGCTACCATAGCTTTCTTCTTTAGATTATTTTTCTTGAAGTTGGCCCTCTTCTTTTGTGGACAATCCTTCACAAAATGATCTGTTTCACCACATTCAAAACAAGTCAGTATCTAGTTTTCTTGTTAGAGTTAGAAAACTTACCTCGGGGTTTTGATAATCGTGAATATTCTCTATTGTTAACAGATTGTTTCTTTAACTTGAGAATTCTTGCGAGTCCCTTAGAGATCATGACAATTGCATCTTCTTCATCATCATCACTATCTTTCGCGTCTGGTGATAATTCATCCTTTCTTGATTTTAATGCCAAATTCTTGGAGTTGGATGGGAACTCTCCATCTTCTTCACCAAGAACTGTTAGCATGAAATATTGTGATATTTTAGACACGTTTTCTAAGTGTATTTGATTCATATTGATAGTCATTGATTGAGCATTGATACATTTGTGAGTTAGTTTGTCTATAATGTCGATATAGAGATCTACACAAGCTTTATGTTGATTATAGGTGATTGAGAGCTATATCCGAACGGAATCGAGCAAGGATGGAGTTGTTGAGCAATGTCCATAGATTGAAGGCATTTCTAGGAGCTAAGGGAGTGCCAACTTGAGGAATGCACGAGGCTAGGGAAGAATCACGTTCTTGCCCTAAACCACGCTCTAAAATACGGCCGTATTACTTTCCACGTTCAGTTCCACGGCCGTGGAACCATGGCTAGGGAAGCGTGGTTCATTCCAGCAACTTCTACGGCCGTGGAGAAGATGGTTCAAACCGTGTTGAATTCCACGCTCTAAATTACGGCCGTGGAACCTTCCACGACCGTGATCTTGGCGATCTTTTTCGCCATACTTTAAGTCACGATCTCCTACGCAATTGGGCCGGGCCGATATTTTATCTTACACTATAAAAGGACGGACGAAGAGAGATTCCGTCACCTCGCTTTAGACCTTGGCTTACACCTTCGCTTACGCTGGGACGCACTTCGGTTTGCGCTTGGGATTGCCCTAATTTCGCTTTTAGTGGAAGTTGTGTTTGAGAGATTTGTGCAGCGCTATTGTGATTTCCGGATTGACGGAAGATCGAAGATTCGGAAGATTGTTCGCAAGAAGATTCCTCTTCTTGTTTAGGTTTGATTTAGAAGACGGATTGACATCCCGTTCTTCCTTCTTATCTAAGATTGTGTTTGTTTGTTATATTCCGAATCTAGTGACAATATTTGTTCTTGATTGTGACATTGAGATTGATTTGAAGTTTATTGAAGGTTTTCGAAAGTTTTTATCTTTCAATCTTTCAATTCTTGAATTTGATATCAACATGACTATTGTTGGCTAAAAACCCTTAATAATTCTAAGGTGAAGGGTTGATAGTTGTGGCTTAGATGATGATAGATCGATCGTAAACAGATTGGACCTTGAGAGTTAGAGAGAATCGCCGACGAATCCTAAATTACGGTCTGTTCTTGAGTCCACGACCGTGGAACCTCAAGATCCAACCGTGATTTCCCCTAAGTTTACGAATTTGCTTTTACTTTAATCCAAAGTTAAAGATTTGCTTTAACTTAGTTTAGGCTTGCCTTTTCTAGGTGGTAGTGAAGCCTCAACAACCTCTACCCCGATTGTGAGTGTCACAACCGTAATCGGTTTAGTTAGTCTTGATCCTTGGATTACAATTTTAGGTATTTGACATTAATTCTTACCTTTAGAACCTATCTATATTGAAGTATCAACAACCTTTATAGAGAGTGTCTTATAGGTGAGTCATATAAGGTTTTTGGAACTTCACCGTACGATTACCTTACATTAGCATACCTTTGCATATCTCAATTCTGTCCTTATGTCATTAGTATATCTTGAATCGATTGCCACAGCTGGATACTTGGATCTTTAGGATTGTTGTTTTCCCAATATTTGAAAAGCTTCATACATTTACTTGCTTGATAATCTACAATCGAATTTGTTCCCCCCAAATCTCTGTGTTCGATACTCTGGAATACTTGCTAATCTACGCCGATCCGTACACTGTGGGTTCGCTTGCTTGATTCTAGTTTTATAAATTTAAAGCTTATTTGCACGCACGCTGAGTGGCGAACAAGAACCATTTTATGTTTGATGAGTTTTCCAAGGAGATCATCAAGAGGAAGGGTTGAGAGATTTTGAGCTTCTTCGATAGAAGTCATCTTTGGTCCCCACTTAGCTTTAGGTAAGCTCCTTAGAGCATTCCTAACTTTTTCTTCATTTGTGAAGATTTTTCCTAGTGAGTATAAGTTGTTCACAATCTCGGTGAATCTTGTGAACATTTCCTTGACTGTTTCATTTGGATTCATCTTGAATAACTCGTATTGTCTGAGGAAGATGTTAATCTTTGTTTCCTTGACTTTACTTGTTCCTTCATAAGTGACAACAAGCTTGTCCCATATTTCTTTAGCACTCTTGCATGATGAGATGTGGTTGAATTCATTTGCATCTAATCCGCAGTATAGTAGGTTCATTGCTTTGTAGTTCTTTGACACGCTGTCCAGGTCAGCTTGTGTGAAGTCAGCTTCCTTCTTTGGCACTTGGACACCTTCAACGGTTGTAGTAGGGATTTTGGGGTCATTCTGAACAATGCTCCAAAGTTCCATATCCTGATCAATAATGAACATACGCATGAGTGCTCTCCAATGAGCAAAGTTGTTGCCACAAAAGAGTGGTGGCCGAAATGAGGATCTTCCTTGAGCAACTCCACCATCACCTACAGGATCCATGATTAGTCTCACTGATGGTTAAATAAATATACGTGAGTCTAGCTCTGGTACCAATTGAAGAACCGGTAGGTGATATAAAAGGTTAATAGATACTCTAGAAGGGGGAGGGGGGGTTAAATAGAGTATGAGAACTTTTCGCAAAACCAATCTCAAGGTCTTGAAATCAATTTCAAGGGTCTTGATGTCGATCTCAGTTTGTTGTGAAGCTTTGATTTCAAGGGCTTTGAAACAACTTTCAACGACCTTGACTTTGAACTCCTGCAAAACAAAGTTAGTCACAATAAACAAGATATGGTGCGGAATGTAAAAGATCGACACGAGGATATGTTTACGAAGTTCGGATCTAAATAGCCTACTCTCCGTCCCAGGGTATAGCCTTAGGATCTAACGATCTATTATCAGTTTCAAAGAGTCCTAGATACAAACTAAAAGAAATCTCCTTCTTCTCTCACTGTAGTCAATGCTACGATCTAGCTCCAACTCTTCACTATGTTATAATAGCCTAGTTACTTCGCAGAGTAACACACTCGAGTGTAACACTCTTTAGATATGTCAAAGGAGTTCTCGAGTTTTATCTCTCTCTAGGGAATAAAGCTTTTTAGAAGGAGAGAAAGAAAAACTATGTTTCGAAAATGAAGATAGCTTTGTTCGCTTGAAGACTTTAGATGTTTCTGTGCAGGCTTGCTCTTTGTTCTTCAGATGTCATCTTCATTTATAATCTTCTATGGAGAGGTCTTCTAGCTGTTGGAGAGATGACCGTTCGAAGATAATTTCTTCTTCTCCATGAAGATCTCTTCCTGGTTGAGATGAGATAGACGTTGTAGATCTTCATCTCCTAAGAACACGTTGATCTCTTGGCTCCTTAATCTTCTCGTTGATTGTTGTAGCAATCGTTAATTCCAGATCAGAGAATCTTCGTGCTTTTTGTTTTAAGGATCTTGTAAGATCTTCTTTGTTGGTCGGTTAAGATCTTCTCCTTATCAAATCTTCATATCTTCTCAAATCTCTCGAAAAAGATTTTCTTTATTTAAAATCTTTTCGTTTGTTGTCCAGCCTTGTCTTCCTTGTTCTTCTGAAATTTACTTCAAGGCTTTTGGGATGGTTCGTTGTGCGTCCTTGTCTTCTTTGTGCCTTTGAATTCTTTGGTAAGACCTACACTTAAAATCAAACCAACCAAGCATCTCGCAATATAATACTTTATTGGTTAGTGTATCAAACTACTTCATTTGTGTTTAAGTCTTTCATCAACAACATCTGTAAAACCTTTATAATCAAAGTGGAGTTTTCACACTTGTACATTTTTATCTTAATTAAAGTTTGATCTTATCTTGTTAGAAGATAAGATCAAGTAGATTCAATCTTATCTTATTAGAAGATAAGATCAAGGGGAACTAGGGTTTCGATGCTATCTCTTGACCCTATAAATAAGGACTTTCAACCATTGATACACTCGTGGCTACCACTACCACATGTGTGTCTGCCTACCCTGACACTTTCAGCGACACACCCCACCTTTGTGACACCATGGGTTTATCGACGTATAATTGAGGCTTAGTCACAATGCCGATGAATGACTTTTTTTTATATATTTGTTTCCATTATATTTTACATCCTTTATTTATTTCATAATTAATGGTATATTCTTGTGGATATATCCCTTTAAGAAGACATTGATTGCTTGGTATAATTTTTGCAATATACCCATCAAATTCCTTCTTGAATGTCTAAAATATATGATTTTAATTCTACATTTAAATCTTAGAATTTGCCTTCATCTTCCCTATATGAAGGATACTTGACCTCATTTGTAAAACATGTTTAATTTTAATCAAGTTTAGTAGAGAAGTATTATCCTCCTCCTTGTATTTGGGCATCACAATCTTCCTCATTCATTTCATAGCTTCCACGAACCCATTTTAATTGTTTGAACCATCCACACATAACTAACGGACAATTGAAGTTCAAGCTCGACCTAGATCCGGATTTTGTCCTTGAATGCATCCAATGACGCATCAAAGTGATATCAGAGCTAAGGGAACAAACCTTGGAAGTATTTAATGCATTAAATTGGTATCATAGCAAAAGGATTGAAGCTAAGTTCTCTTTATTCTTATTTTTGTGCGTTCACTGCTCTTCATCATTCATCGTTCATCAATGCTCCCACATAACGACAACGAATCCTTTGATGAAGATGAGATTAATGAGGAAGAAGAATGGTTGCCTCCTCCATACCCACCAAGGCCTAAACAAAACACCCACGGACACCGACGGTATCCCCGTGACCACGACGAGCCTATCATGATGGTATCTATATTTCCCCAACGTCGTGCCTATCTTGAGAACGAGGAGTGGTTTCCTCCTTTATATCTACCAAGGCCCCAAATAAACCATCAATGGGCACCGAAAGTATTCCCCCAGCTAACGGCGAGCCTATTATGAAAGTATTTATGTTTCCCCCCGATGTTGTGCATATCTTGAGGATGAGGAGTAATTTCCACCCATACCCAACAAGGCCCAATCAAACCATCCAGACATTTTGCACAAAACTTTCAGTTTTCCTGTGAAAGACAAATTTCCCAATATGAGTGGGACTTGGACCAACTAGTTCATTATCACGCAGGTCCTGTAAAATTACAACTAAAATGATTTTTTCCCATCGGATTTGGCAACTATAGTATTATACTCAATGAGATCTTCATAAAGCAAAGACTTTGTGCTTACAACACAACAAGGGCTTGCATTAAACCGATGACTTTTGGTATCTGCTCCTTTAACTTATTTGAAGTGACAAGTAATCAGGAATACAATTTCACATAATTAACCACAAATTCACATGCCAAATAATAGTCTATAGAGAATACTGAAGACAAAATTATGAACTTACAGAGTTGCAACTTGCAAGAAGTCAATATTGTAAGGAATTTCTCCAATTGTCTAGTTGAATAATATATCTTTGTAGCTGTTGCAAAGAAGAATCATGAATTATAATCACAATATAATGAGCTTGTAGACAGTGTATTCGCTACTTTCAAATTCTAATTTTGAACCGAATATCTATGTCTTTACTATACAAAAAGAGTATCCCAAATGAATAGTGTCTTTCTCATTTTGCCCTTTTAACCCTTTATTTTCTAATTTGCCCCTACTTATTTATAATAATTACACAACTGATATAAGGGCTTCTTGTAGTTAAGGTATTGAGTTGCTTCTGTTTGTGATAATATTCAGAAGGAAGATATTGCCAACTGGAAAGTTGTGCACTTAGTTTATGCAAACTCTACTTGTAGTAGAACTTTTAAACTCTTTTTTTTTTATACAAGGGTAAGCAAAAGGGGGAACAGTCTCTAGAGACTTGTCGCCCCAAGGCATCCAAACGGATGAGGTCTTCAACATCTTCCGATAGCACCTTGTCACCAGCCATTGACGCAAAGCCATGCGATGCAAGTTAATCTGCTACGGTGTTGAAATCCCATAAATAGTGGTGAGAAAAAAGCTGATCAAAACCGGAGATCCAGGAGGAGACATCCGAGAAGATTAAAACGGAGCCAAAGAGAAGAAGGGTGAAGCCGGAGGAGGAATATCAACACGAAAACGTAAAGCATCTCACAAAGATGAAGTGGGATTGGGCGAGCCAAGCTCTATCAAAATAGCACCGCCAGATGCATGTACAACAGGAACACGAACTCTAGGGGAAGTGAATGACGGAAATTCGGGAAGAGATTCCCATCAAAAGAAACCGTCATGAAAGCACACCATCACGACCGCAATCCAGACACGACTCTATACAATTACCGGAATATGTAGGAGAGCTTGAAAAAAAGAACATGCCAATATCCACTTCAACGAAAGTCACGAGCTTATCACTATACATACACGACTCTAACTTTCTACTGATCCTTCTAAAAAACTAATTCCTTTTTTTTTTCGGGGAATAGTCAAGGGCAAGAACATGCTTAATTCATACTGTGTTATATTTCATTCGTAAATATTGTACGTTTGATTGTGTTGTGTGGTTTTACTGACTTAACAGTGATTTTCAACAACTTAGAACTTCAAATTACTCATTCGAACAAAAGCTAAAGCTTAAAGCTTCATTGATATCCAGTAATTATAGATTGCAGTACACCATTATTTACAACTTATATTTAATTCAGTCAATAATAATAATAATAAATTAGTACAAAAAATTGTAGCTCATTAATAGTCTGCTCTAGGACTTTCGAACTAAGTTTTTGGTGTGGTTGATTTTGTACTTTTGTTCCAGCAGCTATGTCAATTTGAAATGAACACTTCTTCAACCTACAGTTTCACTCAGCAATTCAGCTACAGAAACAATAATTTTGATTCGAGAAAGGCGGTAGAACATGTAGAAGACAATGACTAAGTAGCTCGCTCTTTAGAGTAGAAAATAAAAAGAAAAGCTTGTGTTGTTTAATCTATTTTTTGTTCTTCCTTATAATTGAAAGCTTGTGTAGTGTATATTTTCATACATGTTTGGGTGGTTATTCAACAACTGCCTTACAAACTCAACCATAGGGTAATGACTCAATGAAGTTACAAAATCAATCACATCTAATGGCTCAATCAAGGCAGTTGATAACCACTGATTCTTCTACAACGCTAATTTCTGGATTAATTGAATAATGTGTCTACTATGTTAATGCTAATTCACGGATCAAATCAATGGCGCATTCTCAAAATCAATTGAATGATGTAAATTTAATGATAAATTGTACGTTTACAAGTCACGACGCTCGTGCATGGCACGCGCAACCAGACTAGTATGAAAAAAATCGATGGATATGGAGGAGATTAAAAAAATAAGATTAGGTCTGAATTGGTGTATGTAACAAATGGAGATTAAGAGAAAAAAGTACCCTAGCACGCCGATGATTCTAAAGTGAAGGGAAGCGGAGTGAAGGGAAGCGGAGTGAAGGGCGTCACATGGAGCAAAGAAAGTTCATCTGCAAAATGAAGAAGTCGATCATCAGATTTCAGAAATTGTAATTAAAAAAAACTTTTCTCGTCTCACTCACGGAGCCTCCACGACAACCCCATTTCTATCTCAAAGTAGTAGATTTACGAATTACTTTTTCTTTTTTCGAAGCTCGTCTTGCTAGATTTGACCTCACTACTTTTGTGAGGCTGGTTGTTTGTAGACATATTTGCTTTGTTGGTTTTCTAGATTGGACATGTTTTCATTTCCATTTGAGTTTTCGTTCGATTTGTTTGACGAAATCATATATATCAAATTTGGGAGAAATTATATATTTTCAAAGCGGAGTAGGCTTATTCACGGAGTGGTTATGGTGAGGATATAAGTGATTGACGACTGCTTTAGATCATCTAGTGAAGCATCCTTTGAGAGTCCCAGGACCTTATAGTACTTGGTGTTATCGCTCTTCTTCTTCGACCGTTTCACAAACATGTTTCTTTCCCTCGCTCTATGCACAAACAAACTAATTACAACAATCCAAAGTCAAAGAAATTTAAGATATACCATGAAAGAGAAGAAGATCTATAGTTGATCGATCTTACATGTTAGATGCGTTTGTGGGAAAGAGAGAGCAAAGAGACGGAAAAATAAAAAAAGAGAGAAATAACAATGAACCTATAATTGAAGAAGAGTAGACGAGATGATTGAAGCATCAATATGCGTAGAGAGGAAGGAGTTGCATAGTGGAAGAAGAAGAAAATGCCATGACGATTAACACTTGTTGCCCTAAACCCCAACCATATGGAATAGAGCAGGAACGCCTAATAATCTCAACTCGACCATGGGCCCCTTTAGTCCAATAACACAGAAGTTAGGATGAAGTTGCATAAAGGATAAATAAATATCAATCATTATTATAATTAAAAATAATTAAATAGCAAATGACACTTTTGTAATTTGTGTAAACGTGTTTAAAAGAGTTAGCGCACTATTGCAGTAGCCAACTCTCCCTTATAAATTATACCAGGTGCGCCGCGAGCGCCGGTTCCGGAAATCGTTCTTGTGTACGTGTCTAATAGACGTCGGTGTTTACTGAGCACGTGTGTTCGAGCAGTAGTGTAGGTTGTTTGCTGTTGATGAAGACAATAAATTACGGACGTTGCTTGTTTGCAGTTCATGGAGACGTGCTAGAAAAACTTCTAGTAGTGGAGAGACAATTGTCTAGTAGTGGAGATACTATGACTTTGGGCCAAGAAACTTCTACATAAATCATAAGGTGATACTTACGTTCATTATATAGACCAATAAGTATTATTGTCAAACTTCTACATAAACCATAAGGTGATACTTGACTCGAGTGATGGTGTTGTTGCTGTTCTTCTAATGAAGAGGATCCTTGCTATCAAACTTGTACTTAAACCATAAGTATGCATTTCCATTTTCAATATGTACCCCTCTTCTCTCTTTTCACATATCGTTGCAATGATGTTTGTTTGTTTGACCATTAACATCTGAAACATGATTCATGTCAACAATGACTATGAAAAAATCAATGCCCTGAGTTTTGTCTAATTGTTATTAAGTACTCCGTATTAAGAGTCATTATTCACAACATGGGCTATATTGAGCTTGAGATAATTCTCTAAGCATCCAAACTAAGCATCAAGGTCAATTACCTGAATTTATGATAATAGTTATGCAGTTAATTACGTTTGACATAATATTAAACAAGAAATCAAGTAAATTTGTTCAAGTTGCTAATAGAGGGATTGCTTGACTGCATGGACGAAGAAAAAAAAAGGAAAAGAAAAAGCCGAAAAGGAAAGCAGAAACAACATACTTACACTCGCAGTCTGTTAGAACAACTTAGTTGCTTACTTTTGGCTCAAAGAAACCCACTTCAAATCCGAGGGACTATGCTTTTATAAATGACAATAATGAAACAACAAGGTTTCTGAAATGTCTATTCTTAGGGTTGAGCATAGGTCAAGATCCGAACCGAACCGCTAAAAACCGAACCGAACCTAAAACCGATTTTTCTGAAATCTTGGACTGAAAACTGAACCTATAAAAGTAGGTTCGGTTTTGCTTTGGACCTAAAACCAAAAACTTGAAATATTGGAACCTAAAACCGAACCTATTTGATCGATTTCAAATCGTTTTAGGTTTTAGACCAAAATGGACCTAAAAATAAAACTTACAAATGATGTGGGGATAAGCCGCAATTCCCGATCTAGATTGAAAGTCCTTAACTGGAACAAAAATCGGCCTGTTCTTGATGATAAATCGGTCGATTTATTTGGATGAACAGGCCGATTTTCCGTAAAACTAAAAAAACGGATTAGTGAATGATATGGAAAAAAGAGAAGATGAATATGGAATGATAAATGAAAGATATAGGAAGATATGAACCAAGATAGTTCCGCAAAAGAACCTTGACTAATGATGTGTCAAAACCCTTAAACGAGAAGACCATCTTAACCCGCACTTCTTTAACCTTATACAAGTCTTTTAAGTAAGACAAGCACAAGGAGGGACTAGGATCGACCAGGAGCACCAACCTTCAAAAAGATTAACACAGACAAACACAATCTAGCAAAGACTTCACAACGATTCAATCAAATGCTCTCTTTTGATTGAATAGAAATGAATAAAATACAAACTTTATAAACGAAGCTGCAAGTTCACACAATTTGTGGAAAATATATCAAATCTAATCTACTAAACAATCTCCCCCACTAAGGCTATTTATAAGGGAGATTAACCTATGAAAACTAGGAAAAATATCTTTACAAGATAATCTAGGAAAGATATCTTTTAAAAGATAATATGGGAAATATATCTTTAAAAAAAAGGAAAGGTATCATTTAAGAGATAATCTAGGAGAGATAGGAAAGATATCTTTTAAAAGATAATCTAGGAAAGATATCTTTTAAAAGATAATCTAGAAAAGATATCTTTAAAAGATAATCTAAAAATAATCCTATTAGATAGGATCCAAAAATAACAATTTCCTTAAGATAGTTTGAGAGCTTTAAGGAAATAAAATATAAAAGATTATTGCCAAATTTAAAAGATCTTTGGCCGGATCTTCTAGCACGCGTCACGAATGAAATCTCGGATGGAATCGACCGAGATTCCTGAGTGTTGACTGAGATTTTGCATCGGCCATGCAATCCTCCATTCTCTCGATTCTTCCCATGGATGCAACTTGTTAGCAACCTTTCCTTGAGTTCCTCCATCTTCCGGCTTAGTGAATGGTCCATGTAATGTAGGCGTAGATGCTATCAAGGATGATCCCACATCAACAAATCTTGATAAAATAACAATAAAATGATAAAGTTTAAGTCTCTAACAATTTTAGTATAAAGAGTTAAACCTAAAAAAATAACAATCCCATTTAATCATCAAGTACAAAGTAAAATTATCACAACTAAAATCCCGTATTTGCTTGAGCAACTCGACGGCGAGTCAACAACGCTTCACATTTGACACCTACATGAAGCGAATTTGAGAAACAAATTGTAACACCCCAAATCCATGAAACTCGGAATGCTACGGGCGGAGACCTCACAATGTTTCCCGACCCTTAGCTTGACAACAATTTCACTGGATCTTGCAATAAGGCACAAATAAAGGCCAAAACCGAAATACATTTTTATGCAATGTATGAAAACCCGAAAGCATACAAACAAAGACTTCAGCCGAGATACAACTCCAAAGACCAAACGCCATACACGCAGCATACAAAACACAATAACCGAAGAACAATACACAACCCGACTCCAACCCGGCTGCCCAGTCTTCCGGATCTCCTGGCCGCATTCCTAACCTGCAAGACAATCTACAACATCGGTATAACACCGTTAGCTAATATTCAAGGCATTAGAATCAAGGTGAAAGGCACAAACACACATAAATAATCATAAACACACAACATACTCCAAAGCACACAAATCCGGTTTATTATCTTTTTATTATTAAGGCATATCCCGTTCTAATTTAACTTCTTTTGTGACACGAGAATCTCTCGAAACTCGCCTTGGTCCCTACTTACCGGCAAGGAATGGTACTGATGCATCCGACCGTCTACCCGCACGGGCTAGTTGCCGAGAACCTCCTAGACTCTCGCAAGAGCTAGGCAGATGATGTCACCGCCCGTTATCACACACTTGGTTCAAAATAATATAAAGTCGGTGGTCCTATTACCGGTTTAGTTGTCATAACATAAACAATAAACACACACCACCAAACACACATCAATGCTAATACGTAGAATACAAGCTAAGTAAGTCCGGAGACTTACCTCGTCCCAAACGCTAACTCACGCAACACTCTCGCTTCCCTTGGGAAGAAGTCTACACCGGCTCACAACAAGATATATATATCAACAACTCGCTCAACTCAAGAAGTCTTAGACTTCTACATAAATTATCTACGCAAGATCATTTGACTCTCATTCTAGGACAACATCCCAGAATCCCTTATGCTCATATCACACTCAACACAAGCTAGAAGTCCTTAGACTTCTAGACCCCATCATGCTATCTTGTAAGTGTGTCTTCTCAAATCTCTAACGTTACTCAGCAACCGTTCGCGTTTCTCTTGGTTGTTGTCTTACGTCTATTCGTAACTAAAAGATTCTTGTTGCGTTACTTATCTTCTCGGTTTCACGTATAGTCACACTTCTTTCTTCTTGGCGTTTCTTAGCCTTATCATCATAACGGAAGCCGGTCAACTCTACATGAATTCCCACCATGCCCTTCTTCTCATAACTCTAGTATTGTTGACACTCCACTTATTGGTACCTCGTAAGCTTAACTTATGGTATCTTAAATCTTTTTCAAATGGTCCGATCACTCTTCTCATCTTGACTCAAATGCTTAGGAGTGCCCAAGAAAACTTCACCTCTTGGCGGAACACCACTTTTAACCTTGCTAGAGTGTATCCATGTCCTCCTCGATTCGCATCTTTAGTTGTCCACGCGTCTACTTGAATAACTTAAGTTCGTTATCTCCATTGGTCTCGTCGTTGTTCGATCATGGCTTCTTTAGAACCACTTTTAAACTTTGATGTTGCTCCCTTTCCTTGTATTGTTTCCATCTTGATTCCTCTTAAGTTGTCTCGAGTTTTCTTTTACTTGGTTGTCCTTTGTTTACGTCTTCTCCAATCCTCCTCTTCGACTTTCTCTTAAAGGAGTACGAGAACTCTAAGGTGTTCGCCCGAACGTAGCGCTCAACTCGATATTTGAGCATATTCATCCTCGTATATACACTATCCTATGTCAAATGACGTCGTCCAAGGGTGATGATATCATACTAGCATCTCAATTAAAAGGTCTCATATCTCCATATGCTACTATATATAATAAGAATCCGTATATAAGACTATATAAGTCCTATGTCGATATTACTACTCATATAACACATCCGACAATCCATTACAACAATACAAGGTCCAAACATGTACTATAGTCTACATAAATAACTATACAATAAATCACGTCCATCATGCAATTACAATCCACATACACATATCTATATATATATATATATATCTATATATATATATATATATATCAAAATCCAATAAACTAAGCTGCCGAGATCCGCGGAAGGAGTGGTGGTCCGTACATTCTACCCCCGACTGACTATGCTCGTGATTTTGAAAACGAAATTCATTTTAAAACGTAGAACCCTTGGGGTATCTATTTCCTTCTATTCGGCCTTTAGAAGATTGCGAGTGGCAATATTGTCAACATAGGGCTCTGATTTCATATTGTGTCACCCCGAATCCGCGGGACTCGGAATGCTACGGGCGGAGACCTCACAATGGGTCCCGACCCTTATCTTGACAACAATTTCACCGGATCTTGCAACAAGACACAAATAAAGGCCAAAACCGAAATACATTTTTATGCAATGTATGAAAACCCGAAAGCATATAAAAAAGACTTCAACCGAGATCAACTCCAAATACCAAATGCCATACACGCGGCATACAATACACAACCCGACTCCAACCAAAAACCCCTCCTAAAATATACAGAACCCCGGTTGTCCACTCTTTCGGATCTTCCGGCCGCATTCCTAACCTGCAAGGCAATCTACAACATCGGTATAACACCTTTAGCTAATATTCAAGGAATTAGAATCAAGGTGAAAGGCACAAACACACATAAATAATCATAAACACACAACATACTCCAAAGCAAACAAATCCGGTTTATTATCTTTTTATTATTAAGTGATATCCCGTTCTAATTCAACTTCTTTTGTGACACGAGAATCTCCTGAAACTCGCCTCGGTCCCTACTTACCGGTAAGGAATGATACTGATGCATCCGACCGTCTACCCGCACAAGCTAGTCGCCGAGAACCTCCTAGACTCTCGCAAGAGCTAGGCAGATGATGTCACCGCCCGTTATCATACACTTGGGCCAAAATAATACAAAGTCAATGGTCCTATTACCGGTTTAGTTGTCATAACATAAACAATAAACACACACCACAAACACACATCAATGCTAACATGTAGAATACGAGCTAAGTAAGTCCGGAGACTTACCTCGTCCGAAACGCTAACTCACACAACACTCTCACTTCCCTTGGGAAGAAGTCTACACTTGCTCACAACAAGATATTTATATCAACAACTCGCTCAACTCAATAAGTCTTAGACTTCTACACAAATTATCTACGCAAGATCATTTGACTCTCATTCTAGGACAACATTCCAGAATCCCTCATGCTCATATCACACTCAACACAAGCTAGAAGTCCTTAGACTTTTAGACCCTATGATCTCACAAGATCATAGCCCATAACACATACTAGGATAAACATGTCTGGTCCAAACAAACTCAACGGTAACAACACCATGCTAGGATAAGTCAATCCTAAGCTCCAAAATCCCACAAGATCATACAACCCCAACCTCGAGCCTCAAAACGCTCACAAGATCAACCATATAACTTAAAACCTTATAACAACCTCACAAGATAACCATGTCACCCCAAGCTCATTTAAACATCAATCCATCCAACAATATCAAAACCTTAAAACTCACCTAAGGGTCGACAACCACTACTTGGCATTCTCACTAGGTTATGCTAGATCCATCCTAGCATGATATTAATACTAAACATAATAAGATCGAGGTAAGATCATAAGCTCGGGGGAGAGGGTACTCACACGACGTCAAAAGAAGACGATCTACGGATGTCGAGAATGGGTTTGTTGGACCTTTATCGGGGCGCTTTCGAACCTAACACCAAAACTAAACAGATTTAGCTTATACGCTAAATTTGATCGTAATATATAATATATATAAAATCCTAAGGTAAAACTTGTTTTCAAAAGCCAACGTTAAAATCCTGTAATTAAGTTTTTGATCCATATCCAAAATTAAACCAACAAGGACATAATATATATGGTATATATAAATAAGAATATAACTCGAAGTAAAGCCCAAGTTTAAAATCGTAAAAACATTTTTCCGGGCAATATATACAATTCTAGAAACTTGAGACATTTTCTGTAAATCAAACCTTGGGTCATTTCTGGAATTATACATGCAGAGGGTACTTTTGTTAAATTCATAAAAGTTGGGTCAATTCTTCAATTATAAAATATGGGTACAAATATGTAATTATTCAAAAAATCTCACACACCCGATAAGACCCTCCACAATGGAGGGTCGGGGGGCTACTAAGCCCCCTCCATGTCATCAAAATGATGACATGGCACTGGAAGAGGCTTAGTAGCCCCGGGGGTCGACGCCCTTATTTGTTTTTCATTTTTTTTTCCTTTGTAAAACGACGTCGTTTTGACTCAGTTCAGGGAAGTGGCGCGCCCTCACTGGCCGAAATATGGCCAGTGACAGCGCGCCATGTGGTAGGGGGTTTTAAATTAAATTTAAAACCCCTTTTCCCGTTAAAATATTAACTATAAAAAATTATTTTTGAGTAAGATTTAATTTTATCTATCCAATGACACCCATTTTGCATATGTTTCGATAAAAATTTTTTTTTGACTTCTTGTAACGTATATAGAGTTTTACGTAGTAAACTTTTAACGTTCTAAATTTTATTTTTTGCATAAGACTTTATTCATATCAATCTAATATGATATTTATTTAATTTATATATGTATTTGAATTTTTTTATAATAAAAAATACAATTTAAAATAGATGTTAGACATAAAATGACCGAGACATTAACTTACAAATAAAATTCCAATTTAATAAGAAAACAACTAATTATACATTAATTTAAACATACACTTAACTTATAACATAAGATTGAAATAAAACACAAATGATAAATCTAAACATACATTACGAACTCTAAAAGGACCCCAAACTTAAACATAAACTCAAATACCTAGTTCTCTGATCAAGTCATTCTTCATCTTCTCTTGTTCGGGAGACAGAGAATCTTTCATCTCCATCAAACTATTAAGAATGGTTGACTTCCTTTTGTACTCAAACTCTTTGGCCTTCCTGTAATACCCGAAAATAAATAAATAAATAAATAATATTTTCTGAGTAATTTCGGATCAAACCGGATTCCGAGTACTTGACCTAGATGCACAATAGATTAAAACAAGTTTTAACGTATACGTTCCACAGTTACGCGAAATCATACTCGTGGTAATACAAGCCTTTTGTTCCTCTTCCGAGTAAATAGACGGCCCATTTGGTTGGCCTGCCGGGCCCAGCTAAATAGCCCAATAAATTGGGAAGATAGTTGTTGCCAGCTCAGCGGCGGGTTAGTAACGGTTTATACCGTATCCCCTTGTTTCCTTTTTGTTTCCCCTTTTCTCTCACCTGTATCTCCCTCTCTCCTAATTTAGTTTCACAACCCGTCTCTACCGTAAACAAACATATCATCTCTGCACCAGAAGCCCTAGAAGATCATCGAGGAGATCGGGCATCAGCGACGGACGAGACGTCGACTCAGTCCTTGGGCGCAGTAGCCGGAAACCACCCTCCTCATCCCGCTTTGCACGCCAATCTACCCCAACGAAAGCAAGCGGTCATCCCACCGTCACCTTGGACCCAACCGGAGTTAAACCAACGCAGCGCCGCAACACCTCTGCAAAGACTCGTCGGTGTCCTTCCAGACCAGAAACAACAGCGCCGGTGAGTGCACCTTTACCCTTCTCGACCCAATCCTAGATCCACCACATCACCTTCTAACCCCATTTGCTCTCGTGGCTCGCGTACTCGCAGATCAGGTTTTCCCCCTCCCTCTCACGTTCATCGCAGAACCCCTTAACGCCAGCCTAGGGCAAACGAAGATAGGAGAGACGAGTCAAACCTCTGTCGATTACAACCCGGCTCTCGACGACGGTGCGGCTTCGAGTAGCGATAACTCCCCACGTGCTTGGGACTAAACACTGCGTTGTTGTCAACACCATAGTCGAAGGTGAGCCCCTTAGCCTTAGTACCGAACTGTCAAGTTAGCCATGGAATAGAGTCGTTCGAATAGTATGTTGTAAATAGAGAGGTGAGTAGTGTATGTGATATGCAGTAGGTAGGTCGAACATATTGTGTGTTAAGTTAAATCTTTTCTTTTCTTTTCATATTTTTACTGATCAATTCAAATCTAAATTGAAGTGCTTTAGGATCATCCAATTTCTTTTGTCCTTTGTGAGGAATCACACGTGTGTTACACTACCTATTACTTCCGTGGTTTTAGTTCCAATAGGTTCACTTGGTTGCTTTATATTTGCCAAAAGCTGTATACTAGTGAAACATTCAGTTGTCCTTTTCCTATATTAAAACAACAGTTAATCACTTCTTAAAGTTCAAAAATCAGAACCTAAGACTCTCCAATGGTCCTTCTTTCATCTTGTCCCCTGCGAGTATGATTGTGAGATTGTATACGTATATATGTGAGATGGAATACGTATATAAATTGATATAGAATACGTATATAAACAGTAGGTTGGAGGTGGTACAGGTGTGCAGTACGGTAGGTTAGTGAGGGCAGTTGTGTGAGCTTATATAGGAGTTGTGTTTGCCGAGTATATAAATATACGTATATATATATATATATAATATATATATATATATATTGTGTTAGCCGAGTATATAAATATACGTATATATATATATAATATATATATATATATATATATATATAAAAGTGTACATATAAGTGTTTTAAAGTTTATACATGTAGATAGATATATGGATCTACTCACATGAGTGCGAGTTTGGAAAATATGAATTATATAGCTAAATATATATATATATATATATATATATATATATATATATATATATATATATATATATATATAAATACCTAATAGTTACGGATTTAGTAGAGTTGAAGGGAGAGTTAGAGTATGTGCGTATGTATATATACATAAGAGAGGGTAGAGTGAGAGCTGGAAAGAGGAGGAGTAGTATAATTCGAGGAATGGTTTCGAGCTAACTTAATTTATAAGTATTGTCAGAAAGAAACATGCTAACTTAATTTATAAGTATTGTCAGAAAGAAACATTTTTTATGGAAAACCAATGCCAAAAGAATTTAGTAGGGTTTGAAGAATAACCTTGAGAATTTACGATACCAAGGGTAAAATGGTCTTTTACCATAAGAGAGCTTTTTCCGTAATTCCTTCGCATGAGGTTGGACATCGAGATGTGATTTTGATACACATGTCTTATTTGACAGGCGTTTGAGTTACCACGAGTACGGACTGTTTGAGACGTGTTAGAGTGTATTTTGACTCAGGTAAGTCCTTGCGACTTACTTAGCCAGTTTCTGGATATTAGTTGAGTGGTAGTGGTTGTGTGTGCTATGTGCGTGTTTTAATAATAATAACTTGCTAGGATGACCGTTATTATTATGTTTAAGGCCCAAGTGTATGTATAACGGGCCGTGACATCACTGCCCAGCTCTGACATGAGACTGGGAGGTTCTCTATACCCAGACCAGGCAGGTAAAAGGTGAGATGCATCGGATCCATTCCTGATGGTTATACGGGGGCGGAGGCGAGGTTTGGAATCCCTCGTGTCACAAAATAAGTATCATTAGCGTGGAAGAGTAACTTAATTCAAGATAATAAAATGGACTTGTTTGAAAGCATGATGGGTGTTTATATTTTTATGTGTGTATGTGTGCTACTATTATTCTTCTAATATTTAGATAACTAGCTAACGGTTCCTCTTGTTGTGTTTTTAGATTTACCGCAGGTTAGACCAGCAGCTGAGTGATCCGGAAGTAGTGGTCAGCCGGGTCTCCGTACTCCTTAGAGTGGGGGTTGGGGTTGTGTTTGTCTTCCTTTCTTTCGTTAAGACAGTTGTTCGTCTTTCCCTTGTTTAAGTACTTTAGGCTGCTAGACAGTGTTGCATTCATTACCTTAAAATACTAATTTTTATGAATTTCGGTTTTCCTTATTTGTGTCTTGTTGCAAGATCCTAGTAATATTGTTGTCAAACTGAGGTCGGGACCCATTGGAGGTCCTAACCAGTAACGCTCCGAGTTCTGAGAATTTGGGGTGTTACAACATGGTATCAGAGCCAGGTTGGCAACAATGACACTTGAAATCTTCTAAAAGACCGAATAAGTACTTAAGCAGAACCCGAAAAGGGATCTGAGTTTTAAAAAGGACTTTTGGTTTTCAAATGCATGCATAATCTGGTTGGGAATAGAAAGTACGGCTGACCACCACTACTACCGCATATCTCAGTATGCTTAGTATGGACATTAGGTTTTTACTCCCGTTAGATTTATTAGCTTGATTATAAAGATATGTAATATAGATAAATATATGCCGAAGATTAGTAGAAATTGTAGTTATATTATGCCCTTAATGGAGATAATAAACTAAGATCCTCACTCCGTGGAGACGCCTAATTATATTTGAAGAGTTTCAACGTAAGGATAAGTACGCTCAGCTTATGAGCATTAGGGTAACGAACGTCCGGACAACTACTTCGAACTTGTTGAAGAACGTCGAGACGGAAAAGTGAGGACTGAAGGACAACATCAACGAACATGGCAAGCAGGGGATCCCGGGTCAACTTAACGGAAGCAAATGAAGGTTATACATGAGAGTAGTTCCGGAAAGGCATTGGATGATCGACAATTATGCAAATTGGGAGCGACATCACCTAGGTTCTTTCAAGTGTAAAGCAACTTTACAAACAAAGCGGATACCTTTTGAAACACACAGGGGCATGAAAGTCCAAGTGAAATATAGTAGCGATCCAGACAAGAGGCATTGAATCTAAGCTTATTGACGGACCAGAAGGTGAAAGTTGAGGCTAGAAGAAGAGCGGAATATGATCACTCTCGACCAGCTACTTGACACCAAAATCAAGATGGGAAACCGAGACAATCATAAGCGTAGGAGTCAAGATGAGATACATTGTCCATCCAAATACGAAGAATAAAGGAGCCGCAAAAGGAAAGCTTACAGGTTGCTAGAAAGTGGTAGACAGGTTTCACCAACAAGGAAGTGGGGTGACCTCCTAGAACACACAAGAAATGCAACAAGGATCGGGATACAACAAAGACCGGATTCCTAAAAAGGCGGCAATACAAAGCAACACCCAAGGAAAGAGGGTGTAGGAGAAAGGCCTTGGGGAAAAAAAGGGTCTCTAACAACTTCTCACTCACGAAGGGATTTAAGTTAATAACACTAGCGTGTCATAACAAAGAACAACAATTGGACAATAACTTGGGTAAAAAGAATCATGGGGAAATACCTACAAGTTATCGTAGAAGAATTTACAAGTCCGTTGACGGAAGATGAAGATACAACTAGACTCGTAAGAGTATAGTGCTCTTATAGGAGTGTAGTTTGTAGATGAAACTAAAGGAGTATAAATGGAAGAGATATATTTTCACCTGATATATCAAAACTCAAAAAAAATAATAGAAAAAAAAAAAGTAAATCTACGATCTTATAGAAGGTCAACTACAGACTAATTGATAACAATAGAGAAATTACACGTGTTGGTTAACTAGGGATGGTTGGTTGGCAAATAAGAAGAATAACCACAAGGTTATAAAAGAATTTTATCGACATCTGGAGAATTTCTCCTAGAGATCAACGAGCACAAGGGTGAAGTCAAATCAATACGAGTGCTAGTAAAACTAAATAGGTTCAAAGTCAATAACTCTAATTAAAATTTTAGTGGAAGAGTTTGACAGTAGAGGAGATACTAGTAGCATGTGAGTTTGTAGAAGTATTTAGTGACGACCTGCCTCGGTTACCCCTACAGAGGACCGTTGATTTTAGCAATGCATTGGAGTCGGGCACGAGATCCATCTCAAAAGCCCCGTACCGCATGACACCGATAGAGCTGCCTGAGCTGAAGAAGCAGTTGGAGGAACTGGTTGAGAAGGGCTCCATACACCCTAGTGTGTCCCCATAGGGAGCGCCAATATTATTTATGAGGAAGAAGGATAACTCGATGAGGCTATGCATCGACTACAGAGAGTTGAACAAAGTCACCACCAAGAACCAGTATCCACTTCCTCGCATAGATGATCTGTTGGACCAGCTACATGGCGCGTCTGTGTTTTCGAGGATCGACTTGAGATCAGGTTATCACTAGCTGAGGGTGAGAGATCAAGACATACCTAAGACGGTATTCCGGACTAGGTATGGTCACTATGAGTTTGTAGTGATGTCATTCGGACTCACTAATGCGCCAACAGTGTTCATGGAGTTGATGAACGGGATATTCATCGACTTTTTAGACCAGTTTGCAGTGGTCTTCATTGACGACATCCTAGTTTACTCTAGGAGTCGAGATGAGCATGTCGGGCACTTGAGGACAATATTACAGATTCTGCAGGATAGCCAACTTTATGCTAAGCTATCCAAGTGTGAGTTTTGGATGTCAGAGGTGGCTTTCCTAGGCCATGTAGTGATTGTTGAGGGGATTAAGGTCGACCCGGTGAAGATTGAGTCAGTGCCTTCGTGGAAACCTCTGAAGAATGTCAAGGAGGTTCACAACTTTCTAGGTTTGACAGGTTATTACCGCCAGTTTGTGGAAGGGTTTTCCCTGATTGTCCGACCATTTACATGTCTTTTGAGGAAGACTACTCGGTTCGTCTGGTTTGAGCAATGTCAGCAGAGTTTTGAGGAGCTGAAGAGGAGATTGACGTCTGCCCCGATTTTAGCCCAGCATGAGGGTACAGATGACTTTTTGGTATATAGTGACGCATCCAAGCTAGGCTTGGGGTGTGTTTTGATACAGAGGGGTAAGGTCATAACCTATGCATCTCAATAGTTGAAGACATATGAGAAGAACTACCCCACACATGATTTAAAGTTAGCTGCAGTAGTCCATGCTCTTAAGATCTGGCGTCACTATCTCTATGGAGCGACATGTCAGATCTTCACAGACCATAAGAGTCTAAAGTACATATTCACTCAGCGGGAGTTAGAATAATCGCCAGAGGCTGTGGTTAGAGTTGATCAAGGATTTCGACCTTGAGATTCTCTACCACCCCAAAAAGGCGAATGTAGTAGCTGACGCTTTGAGCCAGAAGACGCCTCGGGAGAGGGCGATAGCCCGGTTGACGGTACAACAATAGTTGCAGAGAGATTTGGCTTGGTTAGAAGTAGAGATTCAGTTTCCAGATACAGCTCGCCAGTTGACTACTTTGGAGTTACTTCATAATCTGTTGGGTGAGATCCGACAAAAGCAGGAGACTTGCCCGACTTTGACCAGGATCCGAGATAGGATGTCTCGAGATGAGGCACCACAGTTCACTATTGGTGCTGATGGATTGATGAGACGTTAGGACCGCGTTTGTGTGCCATCAGACAGTGAGTTGACACAAAGGATACTAGGTGAGGCTCATGCTACCCCATACTCAGTACATCCTGGAGCGAGTAAGATGTACAAGGATGTGAGACAGTCTTTCTGGTGGGGTGGTTTGAAGCCTGACGTGGCTCGGTATGTAGCTCAGTGTGCGACCTGTCAGCAGGTCAAGATTGAGCATCGCAGGCCCGGAGGAGAGCTCCACCCACTACCAGTACCACAGTGGAAGTGGGAGGATATATCGATGTATTTTGTCACGGGATTGAGACTCAACAGAGGTTTGGATGCTATTTGGATGGTAGTAGACCGTCTAACAAAGACCGCACGTTTCAGTCCGATTAAGGAGACGTGGCCGGTAAGTCGTCCAGCTGAGGAGTTTACCACACATATTGTGAGACTCCATGGAGTACCGAAGACTATCGTCTCCGACAAGGATGGAAGTTTCACGTCGAGATTTTGGCAGCAGGTACATACGACTTTGGGGACGAGTCTCCACTTTACCACTGCTTATCACCCACAGACCGACGGTCAGTCCAAGAGGACTATCCAGACATTTGAGGACATGTTGCGGGCCTGTGTACTGGATTGAGAACAGGTATGGCCAGATCACCTTCCACTTGTAGAGTTTTCGTATAATAACAGTTGGCATGCATCTATTGGGATGGCCCCTTATGAGGCTTTGTATGGGCGGAGATGTCGCACGCCATTGTGTTGGGATGAGCCTAGCAGAGCTGATGGAGAAGCTCCAGATCAGATACGGGATGACATCGCTCGGATTGCCCTGGTCCGAGAGCGGATGTTAGCAGCTCAAAGTCGTCAGAAATCCTACGCCGACAAAAGGTGTCAACTCTTGGAGTTTAGAGTGGGTGCACAGGTGTGGTTGAGAGTGTCACAGACGAGAGGAGTCCGGCGTTTCGGCATTAAGGGAAGCAGAGTCCCCGATATGTCGGACCTTTTGAGATTTTGGAGAGAGTCGGAGAGGTCGCCTACCGATTAGCACTACCGCCGAGACTAGAGGGTGTCCATCCGGTCTTCCATGTATCTCAGTTGAGAGAGTACATCCCGGACCCGATATACGTCATCAGACATGAGGATCTGATAGTTGAGCCCGACCACACTTTTGTGGAGTATCCGGTAGCAGTCCTGGAGTGCAGTACTAGACGTCTACGGTCCAAGGAGATACCGATGTTGAGGATCCAGTGGTCTAGACGAGGAGCCGATGAGGCCACCTGGGAGACAGAGGAGAGCATTAGACGTAGTTATCCCGAGTTCTTTCCGGAGTTAGCCGCTACTCCTGCACCGACGAGTTAGTAGTCGGGCGTGGTTATGTATGACATTATTTGACTATGCGATTACTTTTGTGTTTGGGTGTTTAATCTTATGGGTTTCCATTCTATGATTTGAATCGTACTTGAATATTAAGAAGTTAAGGGAGAGTAAAATACTCCGTTTCGATTTATAGATCTTGGTTCTACGTGATGTTCCATATTCCAAGTTTCGGGCCGAAACATTTTTTTAGGGGGTATTGATGTAATACCCGAAAATAAATAAATAAATAAATAATATTTTCTGAGTAATTTCGGATCAAACCGGATTCCGAGTACTTGACCTAGATGCACAATAGATTAAAACAAGTTTTAACGTATACGTTCCCCAGTTACGCGAAATCATACTCGTGGTAATACAAGCCTTTTGTTCCTCTTCCGAGTAAATAGACGGCCCATTTGGTTGGCCTGCCGGGCCCAGCTAAATAGCCCAATAAATTGGGAAGATAGCTGTTGCCAGCTCAGCGGCGGGTTAGTAACAGTTTATACCGTATCCCCTTGTTTCCTTTTTGTTTCCCCTTTTCTCTCACCTGTATCTCCCTCTCTCCTAATTTAGTTTCACAACCCGTCTCTATCGTAAACAAACATATCATCTCTGCACCAGAAGCCCTAGAAGATCATCGAGGAGATTGGGCATCAGCGACGGACGAGACGTCGACTCAGTCCTTGGGCGCAGTAGCCGGAAACCACCCTCCTCATCCCGCTTTGCACGCCAATCTACCCCAACGAAAGCAAGCGGTCATCCCACCGTCACCTTGGACCCAACCGGAGTTAAACCAACGCAGCGCCGCAGCACCTCTGCAAAGACTCGTCGGTGTCCTTCCAGACCAGAAACAACAGCGCCGATGAGTGCACCTTTACCCTTCTCGACCCAATCCTAGATCCACCACATCACCTTCTAACCCCATTTGCTCTCGTGGCTCGCGTACTCGCAGATCAGGTTTTCCCCCTCCCTCTCACGTTCATCGCAGAACCCCTTAACGCCAACCTAGGGCAAACGAAGATAGGAGAGACGAGTCAAACCTCTGTCGAT
Organism: Fagopyrum homotropicum; assembly: GCA_033239125.1. NCBI lineage: Eukaryota > Viridiplantae > Streptophyta > Magnoliopsida > Caryophyllales > Polygonaceae > Fagopyrum > Fagopyrum homotropicum. The sequence goes on along the minus strand of BSWB01000007.1, from coordinate 93,965,751 downwards.
TACAACCCGGCTCTCGACGACGGTGCGGCTTCGAGTAGCGATAACTCCCCACGTGCTTGGGACTAAACACTGCGTTGTTGTCAACACCATAGTCGAAGGTGAGCCCCTTAGCCTTAGTACCGAACTGTCAAGTTAGCCATGGAATAGAGTCGTTCGAATAGTATGTTGTAAATAGAGAGGTGAGTAGTGTATGTGATATGCAGTAGGTAGGTCGAACATATTGTGTGTTAAGTTAAATCTTTTCTTTTCTTTTCATATTTTTACTGCTCAATTCAAATCTAAATTGAAGTGCTTTAGGATCATCCAATTGCTTTTGTCCTTTGTGAGGAATCACACGTGTGTTACACTACCTATTACTTCCGTGGTTTTAGTTCCAATAGGTTCACTTGGTTGCTTTATATTTGCCAAAAGCTGTATACTAGTGAAACATTCAGTTGTCCTTTTCCTATATTAAAACAACAGTTAATCACTTCTTAAAGTTCAAAAATCAGAACCTAAGACTCTCCTCCGGTCCTTCTTTCATCTTGTCCCCTGCGAGTATGATTGTGAGATTGTATACGTATATATGTGAGATGGAATACGTATATAAATTGATATAGAATACGTATATAAACAGTAGGTTGGAGGTGGTACAGGTGTGCAGTACGGTAGGTTAGTGAGGGCAGTTGTGTGAGCTTATATAGGAGTTGTGTTTGCCGAGTATATAAATATACGTATATATATATATATATATATATATATATAATATATATATATATATATATATAAAAGTGTACATATAAGTGTTTTAAAGTTTATACATGTAGATAGATATATGGATCTACTCACATGAGTGCGAGTTTGGAAAATATGAATTATATAGCTAAATATATATATATATATAAATACCTAATAGTTACGGATTTAGTAGAGTTGAAGGGAGAGTTAGAGTATGTGCGTATGTATATATACATAAGAGAGGGTAGAGTGAGAGCTGGAAAGAGGAGGAGTAGTATAATTTGAGGAATGGTTTCGAGCTAACTTAATTTATAAGTATTGTCAGAAAGAAACATGCTAACTTAATTTATAAGTATTGTCAGAAAGAAACATTTTTTATGGAAAACCAATGCCAAAAGAATTTAGTAGGGTTTGAAGAATAACCTTGAGAATTTACGATACCAAGGGTAAAATGGTCTTTTACCATAAGAGAGCTTTTTCCGTAATTCCTTCGCATGAGGTTGGACATCGAGATGTGATTTTGATACACATGTCTTATTTGACAGGCGTTTGAGTTACCACGAGTACGGACTGTTTGAGACGTGTTAGAGTGTATTTTGACTCAGGTAAGTCCTTGCGACTTACTTAGCCAGTTTCTGGATATTAGTTGAGTGGTAGTGGTTGTGTGTGCTATGTGCGTGTTGTAATAATAATAACTTGCTAGGATGACCGTTATTATTATGTTTAAGCCCCAAGTGTATGTATAACGGGCCGTGACATCACTGCCCAGCTCTGACAGGAGACTGGGAGGTTCTCTATACCCAGACCAGGCAGGTAAAAGGTGAGATGCATCGGATCCATTCCTGATGGTTATACGGGGGCGGAGGCGAGGTTTGGAATCCCTCGTGTCACAAAATAAGTATCATTAGCGTGGAAGAGTAACTTAATTCAAGATAATAAAATGGACTTGTTTGAAAGCATGATGGGTGTTTATATTTTTATGTGTGTATGTGTGCTACTATTATTCTTCTAATATTTAGATAACTAGCTAACGGTTCCTCTTGTTGTGTTTTTAGATTTACCGCAGGTTAGACCAGCAGCTGAGTGATCCGGAAGTAGTGGTCAGCCGGGTCTCCGTACTCCTTAGAGTGGGGGTTGGGGTTGTGTTTGTCTTCCTTTCTTTCGTTAAGACAGTTGTTCGTCTTTCCCTTGTTTAAGTACTTTAGGCTGCTAGACAGTGTTGCATTCATTACCTTAAAATACTAATTTTTATGAATTTCGGTTTTCCTTATTTGTGTCTTGTTGCAAGATCCTAGTAATATTGTTGTCAAACTGAGATCGGGACCCATTGTGAGGTCCTAACCAGTAACGCTCCGAGTTCTGAGAATTTGGGGTGTTACACTTCCTCTGTTTTATTCTGTCCTTCCTAGCTTCGGAAATAGCAAGCATCTTTAATTTTTCCTTCTTTATTTCCAATTCTTGGAGGCGGACCTCAAGCTCTCTACTCTTCAAATTGTCCAAAATTTTAATTTGTTCTGAATAATCAAAGGATGATGTTGTACTTACCGGTTTCTTTCCCGTCCTCTTCGAACTAGTTCGTCCTAAAGGACGGACAAATGAGCTATTTGGGGTTCCACCTTCACTTGAGGGAGTTCCAACATTGGGGTTTGATGTGTATGATCCAGATTCATTTACCTTTGCCCTCTTCGAGCCATCCCCTTGTTTTGATGATGTCGATTGAATGCTACTTTGCCATTTTGGGAGACTTTTAAGCATGCGCCAAATGTTTTCATGATTGAATTTTGATTTATATTGATCTTGATGCAAAATATGAGCCCTTGCAAGGATATCGTCAGGGCTTTCTCCACTTATTCTCCCCCTTTCTGATGTAGCATATACACCTGTAAATCTAGAAGTAAGTGTATTAAGGTTTTGGAAGCGGTTCTTACATTGTTTCCATGAGCGTGATGCTAAGAAATTCGATTCCAAAAGGTGTTGGTACTTTGATTGGTTCCTTGGATAACATCTTTGCTCGTGTTCATCCATCCACTAACGAGCAAATTGTCTTCGACTCCCCCCAACGCAACCTTCTAGCAACTTTCTCGGTTGTCACTTGAACTTCTTCTTCATTGTCATTGTCTAGATCAATTGTTGGTTCATGAGTCCCAAAAGGCGGGATGGTAATAGGTGGAGATGTTAGGATCAAGCTTTCAGTAGGGTTTTGAGTTTGGGGGTATTGCGTATAACTCATAAATTGCGAGTTTTGAGTTTGGGGGTATTGCATATAACTCATGAATTGTGGGTTTTATGGTTGAGGGTAACGAGGATAAGTCATGAATTGTGGGTTTTGAGTTTGAGGGTACTGCGGATAATTCATGAATTGTAGATTTTGAGTTTGATTCGGATCTTGTGTTCCTAAACCTTGACTAAAGTTTGGATGGAAAAAGAAAGGGTTTGGAATGGGATTTCCATTTTCATCCATTGTAAGTGAATAATAGAGAAAGAGAGAAGTTGTGTTAGTTGAATGAGACGAGGGTAGAAGATGAAGTGTTGGTGTGATGGTCTTGTGCTCTTTAAACCCTTTTATAGAAGGTATAAATGAGTTATATGTCTCATTTACACAATAACCGAGCCATGAATTGACAACTCAATCACGGGTCTAAAAAACACAATAATCGAGTTTGAATTGACAACTCAGTCACGGATTTATTATACACAATAAATGATATCTGACATTGATTTGAATTTTTCGAATCTGAAAAACACAACAATCGAGTGTGAATTGACAACTCGGTCATAAATTTATTATACACAATAAATGACATCTGGCATTGATTTGAATTTCGAATCTGAAAAACACAATAATCGAGTGTGATTGACAACTCAGTCACGGATTTATTATACACAATAAATGATATCTGACATTGATTTGAATTTCGAATCTGAAAAACACAATAATCGAGTGTGAATTGACAACTCAGTCACGAATTTATTATACACAATAAATGACATCTGACATTGATTTGAATTTCGAATCTGAAAAACACAATAATCAAGTGTGAATTGACAACTCAGTCATGGATTTATTATACACAATAAATGATATCTGACATTGATTTGAATTTCGAATCTGAAAAATACAATAATCGAGTGTGAAGTGACAACTCAGTCACGAATTTATTATACACATTAAGTGATAACCCAATAATTTTTTTTATAAAAACCTATGTGAGCTTCACATATCTACAACTCCTATCCACTTTCATTTCTCTAACTTCACAATGTCTCAAACGCCTTCGAATTTCAATTTTCCTTCTTCACCCAACTCCTCTACTTGTTCATTAGAAGACCTCGTCCTTTCACCGCAATCTTCTCAAAATTTTGAAAGCAATATGGACATCAATGAAAAAATTGATGAGCTAAGAGAGATGTTGGTCCAAGAAATTGCTGGAAGTTCACGACAACGTTGAAGACGGACATATATATATATAGAGAGAGAGATCGTGAAAGCGGGCATGCTCGATTGTTCGAGGATTATTTCTCTTCGACGCTGACCTACAACGATAGGTTGTTTCGACAAAGATTTCGAATGAGGCGACACGTATTTCTTCGCGTTGTCAATGCTTTGTCCCAATCTTTTCCATTTTTTCGCCAACTTCCGGATGCGACTGGTAAGCTAGGCCTAAGCCCGTTGCAAAAATGCACCGACGCCATACGCATGCTAGCATATGGAGTGGGCGCCCATGCTGTTGATGATTATGTTCGCATTGGAACGTCCACGGCAAGATCTTGTTTAGCCCACTTTGTTGATGGAATTATAACCTTGTTTAGGGACGAGTACTTACGCAGGCCAAATGCTATAGACATGCAACGCCTACTATATGTAGGAGAGCAACGAGGTTGGCCTGGAATGATCGGTAGTATAGACTGCATGCACTGGAAATGGAAAAACTGCCCAACGGCTTGGCAAGGTCAATATGCCAGGGGTGATAAAAAGCCAATTGTCGTGCTAGAAGCTGTTGCATCTTACGATTTGTGGATATGGCATGCATTTCTTAGAACTTCAAGTACGTGTAATGATATTAACGTTCTTGACCGTTCTCCTATGTTTGATGATGTGTTGCATGGTCGAGCACCCACAGCAGATTTTGTTGTAAATGGTAATCATTACAACATGACATATTACCTCGCCGATGGCATTTATCCTGCATGGCCTGCATTTATCCCGTCAATTCGACACCCATTTGGTGCGAAAGATACATTGTTTTCCCAACGGCAAGAGTCATGCCGTAAAGACGTGGAGCGAGCTTTCGGTGTTTTGCAAGCTCGTTTTGCTATTATACGTCATCCTGCTCTTGCTTGGGACATTAATTTGATCGAAAAAATAATGAGGACATGTATCATTTTGCACAATATGATCGTTGAAGATGAACGTGATACCTATCAACTCTACTATAATCCATCCTCGTTCGATCAAGTTGTTGTTAATGAGCCAATCGCCTCGGATCTTCCATTTGAAATGACCCAGTTTATACAAAATAGGAGTGCACTCCGCGACACGAGTACGCATCACCAACTAAAAGCGGACTTAGTTGAGCATATATGGCAAAAATTTGGCAATTCCGGTGATAATCACTAAACATTTGTAGTTTTATTTTTTTATTAAGTTGTTCGTTGTTTAAATTACGTTTTTATATTCTTGTTGTTTATTTTAGTATGTATTTTTTGTTATGTTGGTTGTTATTTAAATTGTGTTTCTTTTTTATTAAGTTGTTTGTTATTTAAAAATATTTGATATGTTGGTTATTATTTAAATTACACTTTTTATTAAGTTGTTTGTTATTTAAAGTTTTTATTTAGTAAGTTTAAAATATAATTACATTTTAAAATTTATGGCTAATGTTTATTTATAATAATATTATTAATATTATTTAATAATAAATAATATATAAATATACAATTCATCAATTTATTAAAAATAAATAAAAAAAAAGTGAAAAGTGAAAAATTAGTAACCCCGGGACTACCTGTTGTGAGTGAAAATAAGTGAAAAGCTGAAATTGGGCTACTAAGCTGATGTGGCAGGAATCTTGCTGACGTGGCAGAAAAATTTTAGTGGCCCCGGGGCTCTCCGTGCCTGGTCTAAGGGCTTCTTCTTCTTTTTTTTGCTGGTTGGGACAAAAGAAGTAGCGCGGCGGCAGGGCAGAGGAGAGGCCTCTCCGGCGGCGACTCTAGGCTCTGGCGCTTAGGGAAGACGGCAACTATGTGCCCAGAGACGGCGGCTGTGCTGGCTACAGTGGTGCTCGCGTCTCTCCTCCTGCAGTTAACGGTGGGTTCTGGCACGACAGAAGATGGGAGAAGGGAGGAGAGGCAGCGGCGAGGCAAGCAATCGAGCTCCCCGGAGGTGCTCCTCGACGGCGGTGACACTGCAGGCGGCAAGGGATGTGTTTATGGTGGTCAACAGCGGTTCCCGGGGTGTTACTGGGGTGTTTTCGAACCTGGCAGGGAGACGAAGAAATTGAAAGGGGGGCCGGCTTGCTCCGATGGCTAGGGTTGCGCTGGGGCCGGTCTCCTTTGTCTTGACTTCCCGATGCCGGCGGTAGCAGGCCAATGATAGAAAAGGAGAGGTGGGATAGATGTGAGGTGTTGCAGGAGGTTGCAGCTGGAGGTGAAAGGGTTGTTGTACAGGGAGTGAAATCGGAAGAAGAGGAGGGATGAGTGAAGGGAAATTACGAGTTGAGAGACTTGTTTGTTGCTACGATTGTTTGAGTGAAGGAAAGGAAGGGTCGAGATAGGGTGTAGATCATGCACAGGTAGGTTGGGTTGCAATGCATCACAGGAGGTAGAGGCAGGTCTCTAAGTGAGACAAGGCAGGGAAAGAAAACAAAAAAAATAAAAAGAAATAGGAAGAAAAATAACAACATAAAATAAACTCGATCGAAACAAGCCGAACGGACTTTCGGATCTGAAAACTTTTCCAACTTTCCCGAAACAATATACGGAAATATGTACGTATCAAATAAATGAATATACTCGGGAATAAATACTTTACGCCGTAAAAATACTTTAAATAAAAACATGTAAGCTAATAAAATATCGATAAAAAAATAGAGGGGAGGGAATGATATCGAAAACGCTCCCAATAAATGGGGTGTTACACAAATTAGATAATGTAAACTCATAATACCCATGCAATCTGAATCCTAAGAAAAGTGTAACAATCTCCGACAGTGATATACATATTAGATATTTTCATAACATTTTTAAAATCCACATCATGAACACTGAACATGATCCCTCAAAACACGTTGATTGATTGTGAGATTGTTACTCTCAAAATATCTGTATTTTTTTTTCTATCCTATAGTATGTTCGAAGGGGTTGACCAATGACAACTACCAACTTATGTCAAGTCTCTTGTTGTGCTTTTATGCATCAACAAGGCATTTTCTTCAAAACACTAGACAATCTAGACTTCATTACTGCAGAAACAAGCAAGCACTTTCAAATAACATATGGAAAATAAATTATAAAATCCAAAAGCTGAATAGGAAAAAGCAACAAAAGAAGTGTAAAGTCAAAAATCCAAAATAAATTATTAAATCTTAAAGTTGTGCTTATGCATGTAACACCCCGAATCCGCGGGACTCAGAATGTTACATTGGGCTAGGATCTCACAGTGGATCCTAACCCTAGCCTGACAACAAGTTCACTGGGCCTTACAACAAGGCACTGACACATATAAACCAAATACATAAATCTATATAAAACTGTACAACCAAAAGGTTAACAAGATCATAGCCGAGTATCAAACATAACCCTCACACAGGAGGTATACAAAACATCATCCTCACGCAGGAGGGAAACATAACCAACCCCAAAATCCATAACCCCCAAATGTACAAGAGTCCTCGGCCTGTCACCCTACCAGATCACTCAGCATCTCGCTTATCCTGCAAGGCATCTACAACATGGTATGAAACCATTAGCTAACCATACATATATAAGGTAATGCATAAGCACAAGCACAATCATGAAAGATAAACACATCAACATGCTATCACAAATTTACCCATTTTATCATCTTTATATAATAGTCATTCACTCAAATCGTATATATATATATATAGATAGATAAATGAAACTATGTGACACGAAGAACGTATCATCCTCGCCTCAGGGCCTGCTAGCCATCTGGAAGTAGTGTCGGTCACACAACTCGTATACCCTATGGAAGTGGATTGCGCCCTTCTTGTATACCAGGTGACCTGACGTCAAAGAACCTCCTAGACTCCACGGCGGGATAAAAGGGAAAGGTTATCACAACCACACGTACGGGGCAATAAATAAAACATAGGTCGGTAATAATCGATATCACATGCTATCATATCAAACATATAACACACACCACTCATGCAAACACCCAATATAAGGATGGTAGCTAAGTAAGTCCTACAAACTTACCTCAACCACGATCAACCTCCAATCCTGAGAGGGACACTGCCTAACAACAAGGCATAGAGATATATCAATCTCCTATCAATCAAAGGGGTCACACCTAGACCCAAGGGATCCATAGGATCATCCTCAACCTAAAACTCACATCCTATTAATCCTCAAAAGCCATACAAGGTATGTCATGATCATAACATCATCAACATACTCTCATCTACACCTAGCATGGTACTACGTACTCACACTAGGAAAGGAAGAGGCCATGTCATCCATAGCCAAGCCTAGAAGCAAAACACACCTGCAGAACCAAGGGCAAAGGCAAGCTGGTGCAGGTGGGTGTAGGGGCGGCTGCAAGATGGTGCATGGGCGGTGAAAAGGTGGCGTTGGGGCGGCTCCAAGGTGGCGCAGGGGCGGCTGGTGTGCAGAAGGCACACTTCCAGCTTCTCTTTCCTTCTTCACTCGATTCTCTTCACTTCTTCTTCAACCATCAGCCAAGCACATACATACACATACATATATACATCAAATAAAGCCTATAAAGGCTGCCACAAGATCAATCTTGTGGAACCTAAGCTAAGGATGATGAAAGGAAGGAAAGAAGGAAGAAAGAAGAAAGATAAGAAGAGATGGAGGAGGAACTCATCGAGCTAAATCCTAACAGAGGAAGAACACCATCCACAACCTCAAGGCTGGCTTAACAAAGGCACAACAACCACAACAACCATCATCAACATCCAAAGCCAAGCTCAAACTCTCACAAACTCACACAAAGATCAAAGAAGATCAAGAAGGAGATCCAAAGAAGGAAGGAGAAGAAGATGAACGTGAGAGAGAAAATGAAGCTGAGGAAGATGAAATAAACCCTCATCAGGAAGCAAGGGAGGCTTATATAGGATGCCAGACCAAAAGCACGAGTCAAAAGTCAACAAAATCGGCTGCAACACACCCTAAACCGTAGGGGCGGCTCAGGGAGGCGCAGGTGCGGCCCAGGCAAACCACAGGGCAACCTCTAGCTCACACAGGGGCAGTTCAGGCTGAATCTGTGCCCTCAGCACTCACTCTCAGCTCTACCAGACTAAGGCTCTTACTTCTCACCCCCCTAAAAACAAGTTTCGTCCAGAAACTTGCATAATCCCAAATCCTCTCGGACCCATATGCCGAGGTATAACTCTCTCTCTATCGGAGGTATCACATCTCCATTCAAAAGGTCACAACCTATATCAATCTATAACCTCAAAACACAAACATGGAGGAATCATCAACTCCAAAAATCAGGGCCATAACGCTACCCAAAAGGCATAGAGGAATCACATCTCTTGCCATACTCACATCACAAGGCATAGAGAAAACACATCTCTAGCCAAATCATATTCATATACAACGCATGAAGGAATAACATCTCCAATGAAACTATGTCCACCAAGGTAGCATGGAGGAAAGAACCATCTCCAGCTGAATCCTAATCGCACTCAGATAGCATGGAGGAAAGAACCATCTCCAGCTATAATTATACATCACGCTAGCACATCAAGATCTAATAAGATCATGCATCACATCATAGCTAGCATGGAATAAATACATCAAGGCATGTAAGCACATGAGCATATAATCACATACTCACCAAGATAGCACTAAGATCTACCCATCGACCCTAGGTGCATCTAACTCAACATAAAACTCTGGATAGTTCCTCTGGATACTATCACGCTAGCACATCAAGATCTAATAAGATCATGCATCACATCATAGCTAGCATGGAATAAATACATCAAGGCATGTAAGCACATGAGCACATAATCACATACTCACCAAGATAGCACTAAGATCTACCCATCGACCCTAGGTGCATCTAACTCAACATAAAACTCTGGATAGTTCCTTTGGATACTATCCTCTGTCTCCCATGTAGCCTCCTCAGGTCCTCGTCTCGACCACTGTATCCTCAACATGGGAATATCCTTCGAACGTAGGCGTCTCACACCTTATTCTAGGACTGCAACTGGTTGCTCAGCAAAGGTGTGGTCCGGATCAACCACCAAATCATCATAACTCACAATGTACCTCGGATCTGGTATGTACTCCCTCAATTGAGATACATGGAACACAAGATGAACACCCTCTAACCTCGGAGGCAAAGCTAATCTGCAGGTAGCCCTCCCAACTCTATCTAGTATCTCAAAAAGACCAACATATCAGGGACTCAGCTTCCCCTTTATGCCAAAACGTCTGACGCCTCGCGTTGGAGATACCCTCAGCCAGACATGAGCTCCCACTCTGAACTCTAGAGGTCGACGCCTCCTGTCTGCATACGACTTCTGGTGACTCTGTGCAACCAACATCCTCTCTCTAACCAGCGCTACTCGAGCTATATTATCCTGAATCTGCTTTGGCGCTATACCACTGATATTGCTAGGCTCATCCCAACATAAAGGTGTACGGCATCTACGCCCATACAATGCCTCATGTGGGGCCATCCCAATCGATGCATGTCAACTGTTGTTGTATGAGAACTCAACTAGTGGGAGGAAATCAGACCATCCCTGCCCCCAATCCAACACACAAGCTCGCAGCATATCCTCAAGGGTCTGGATGGTCCTCTCTGACTGACCATCTATCTGGGGGTCAAATGCAGTCGTGAAGTGTAGACTCGTCCCCAAAGTAGTCTGAATTTGCTGCCAAAACCTCGAGGTAAATCGCCCATCTCGATCACACACGATCGTCCTCGGTATACCATGGAGTCCTACTATCTGCTTAGTGTACTTCTCAGCCAATCTACTCACTAGCCACGTCTCTCTCATAGGAATGAAACGTGCCATCTTCGTCAGTCTGTCCACCACAACCCATATAGCATCAAAACTCCTACTGGGCCTCAATTCAGTCACAAAGTCCATGGAGACATCCTCCCACTTCCACTGCGGTACTGGTAGTGGATGGAGCTCACCTCCAGGTCTGCAATGCTCTATGCTCTATCTTGACCTGCTGACAGGTCGCACACTGTGCCACAAATCTGACTACATTGGGCTTCAGCCCTCCCCACCAATATGATCGTCTCACATCATGGTACATCTTACTCGTACCTGGATGTACTGAGTAAGGTGTACAATGAGCCTCTTGTAAGATCCTCTGTCTAAGCTCTGAATCGGCAGGTACATAAACGCGATCATGGCGTCTCATCACTCCATTTGCTCCAATGGAGAATTGTGGTGCCTCACCACGAGACATCCTCTCTCTGATCCTCATTAGGGTCGGGCAGGTCCCTTGCTTCTATCGGATCTCATCCAACATACCAGGTAGAAACTCTAAATCATACAACTGGGCATCCTCATTAGGATACTAGATGTCCATCTCTAGGCAAGCTAGATCCCTCTGAAGCTGAGGTTGTACTGTCAATCTCGCAATCGAATTCTCTCGAGGCGTCTTCCTACTCAAGGCGTCAGCGACGACATTTGCCTTCCCTGGATGATACAGAATCTCAAGGTCAAAGTCCTTGATCAACTCGAGCCATCGACATTGGCGGTTATTCAACTCCCGCTGCATGAAAATGTACTTCAGACTCTTATGGTCTGTGAAGATCTAACAAATAGCACCATACAGGTAATGTCTCCAAATCTTCAATGCATGAACTACCGCTGCTAACTCCAGATCATGAGTTGGGTAGTTCTCCTCATACATCTTCAACTGTCTAGACGCATGTGTAAACCACAAAATCCTCAAGAACCCTCTGGTTGTGCCAAGATAGGAGAAGAAGTCAAACGCTTCTTCAACTCCTCAAAGCTCTAGGCATACTGATCAGACCACACAAATTTGGTAGTCTTCCTCAGTAGACTCGTCAGTGGACGGACAATTACAGAAAATCCCTCCACAAAGCGTCGGTAATAACCGGCTAGGCCAAGAAAGCTACGAACTTTGACGTTCGTCGGTGTCTTCCATGCAGCAACATACTTGATCTTCGCCGGATCAACCATGATCCCACAAGCGGAGACAATATGGCCTAGGAAGGCTACCATTGGCATCCAGAACTCTCACTTAGAGAGCTTGGCATTCATCTCTCTATCCCTCAGAATCTGCAAAACCGTCCTCAGATGACCAGCATGCTCCTCTTTGCTATGAGAGTATACCAGAATGTCATTAATGAAGGCTACCACAAATTGATCAAGGAAGTCGATGAAGATACTATTCATCAACTCCATAAAGACTGTTGCGGCAATCGTAAGCCCAAATGGCATCACCACAAACCCGTAGTGTCCATAACGGGTACGAAATGCCGTTCTGTGCACATCCTCCTCCCTTACCCTCAACTGGTGATATCCTGAGCGTAAATCAACCCGGGAGAAAACTATCGCTCCATGAAGCTGATCAAGCAGATCATCAATATGAGGTAGTGGATACTTGGTCTTGATGATCACCTTGTTCAGCTCTCTATAATCAATACATAGTCTCAACAATCCGTCCTTCTTTCGCACGAAGTGGTCAGGTGCTCCCCACGGGGATATGCTAGGGCGAATGAAGCCCTTCTCAGCCAACTCCTCGAGTTGCTTCTTCAGCTCTAACATCTCAACAAGCGCCATACGATATGGGGCCTTCGAGATGGGTCTCGTGCCAGGCACCAACTCGATACTGAAGTCCACACTCCTCTGAGGCGGCAAGCTAGACAGCTCAGCAAATACATCTGCAAACTCACAGACCACTGAAATATCCTCCAATGATGGACGTTCTCCATCCTTCATGGCATAATACCAGAAGGTATCACATCCATGTGCTATCAGCCTCGCTGCTCGTATGGCACTGATGACAGATACCGTCTTCCCAAGGTCCCAACCTCGGAAGACCTCTATCTGACCTACCTCGGTAAAGACTGTTATATTCCTCCTACTTACATTCAACACCGAACGGTGTCTACTGTTACGCTAGGATGTGTAGCACAAAAAGCTTTACATTTATAAACTCGATCTAATCTCCTAAACTACCTAGCGAAACCCGCAGTGTACGGATCGTTATGTAGAAAGGAAAGTATTCCGAGGTCGAACACAAGGACTGAGGCGAAATCAAGTCATTCAATGATCAAAGATAGTGCGAATCTAATCTAAGAAAAGAGAAAGAAATAAAGAAATGAAAATCTTGATATTTTTGGTTGGTTTTTGTGGTGATCAAGCAAAGATCACAAATCAAGCAAGATAATAAATCAAACTAACAACTCAAGCTAGCAAAGCAAACAAGTAACACAAGCACAAAATATGTGATAAAAGAGAGAAGAGTGGATTCTAGAGGTCAAGATTTCCGGTTATGGCATTGGACTCAAGGTTCTAAAGATTCTAAGGACAAGGCTGCGGTGTTGGGAAAGGGTGTTTCTCTAATGGAAGCAATTACCGGGTAAGTCTCATGCTTCACTAATCCCGCACTAAACTCCTATTACCGGGTAAGTCTCAAGGAGGTAAAGTTGGGAATTCTACACAAACCGGACACTACTTAAGGGGCAAACCTCTCCTTACCGGGTAAGTCTCGGAAAAGGTAAGTCTCAAGCAACAATCCTAGCACACTCAGTCCAATAGCGGCTTATGAGGCTCACTACTACCTAGAGTTCATCATCTTTGGTATCTAAGATCGGAAATCACCGGGTAGGTCTCTTTCCTCACTTAGTTTGCTAGCATTAGGTCACCCTAAGCTATACTATGCTCAACAAACACTAGGATTTCAACAAGCTAACATCCTAACATACAGATTCATCAATTAAAGAGCAACTGAAGGAAAAATCGGGTAGATCATAGCAAAAATCGGCCGATTTACCTGAAGAACAGGCCGATTTTTCTTCCTGGGTTAGGTTTCGTGCATACAAATCATCCTAAACTAACATATAAGTCCATTCTATCATCACCCAAGCTATAACCATCAATCCATCACTCCAGAATCACAATAAACTAGCCAACGACATGCATTTCAAGATCTAAAATCATCATACAAGCATACATGGAATCCATAGCAAGAAGATGAAGTAAGGAAATGAAAGCAATGAAACTTAGCTGGATTTGAGCTCAAAACAAGTCTTTCAACACACCAAATGTAGCTCCAAGTCAGATCTTACAACCTTCAACAAGTTTCTTCACAAAAATCACTCAAATCTCACTACGAAATTGAAATCTACACTAATCTCCCTCAAGAACACCCACAAGGGTTTCTTGAAGAGAGCTCCCTATTGGAAGAGTCTTTGGGAAGATGCTAGAGGATGTAGGAGAGGGAGAGAATTGAATGAATCCTCAACAACAGCTTGCAGGCCCACTTATATTCTCCACCAAGAGCAAGGCCGGACAAAGAGATCGTGGGACACGTGGCTTAAGCTGTCAAAGGCTAAAAATCGACCCAGTCAAGAAAATCGGCCGATTTTCCTGAGTGATGGCCCGATTTTCTTCAACAGAGACTTGTTATGATCTTCTAGCCATGAGTTGCTCCATTGCTTGCACCAATAAGGGTCCTTGTGTCCCTCATTGCTCCAATTATGTTCCTTCAAGGCCTTCGATGTGTACCACCATGAGGCTTGATCCTCGAATGTATCGATTAATGTCCAAAAGATCCCCGAAATACCTACAAAACCGACAAAAGCTCGTGTAGACGTCTTTTCTAGAAATATGCACGAAATGAGTGTAAACGTCGTGAACTAGTGCCAAACCGTGCATGAATAACGGGAAAACTATCTAAATGTATGCCTATACTAACGTCATAAATCACGTTATCAAAATACCCCATACTTAAGATTTGCTCGTCCCCGAGCAAGACCCAACTATAGACTAAGAGATGACATGATTTATGCATGCAGAAAAACAACAAAATCTTTTTGGAATTGTGCTTCTAACATTGGATCACCTTCATAGTCATGTTTCATAGCAATGGACAAGCAATCATGCATAAAATGAATGAAGGCATGGAAAGACAATTATACTTAACTAGAAAGCATGTATGAGAGGTGAAAATGAAGAAGTCAAGATGATCATGAGTATGTCCAATCTAGATCACTAAGTCTTACACACTTGCATTTAGGTCACAAGGACTTAGAAAAGAAGAGGCTAAGAAACGTTGTGATTAGGTGGGAATTTTTAGGTCATGTGATGCTAATCCGGGAAAGAAACTAACTCCACAATTTCGTTTTTGCTCAACTTCCCAACAAGTGTATAATTTTCTCCATTTTTTTTTCTTTGTTTTCTTTTCTTTTTTTTTCACTTATTTTTGAGACAATGGCATTGGTGTACAAAAGCCGAAACCTTGGTGATTAGCCGTCCTCGGGTTTTTTTATTTTTCGAGGTGCATCCACACCGGGCACACATACCAAAGCTCGTTAGGACTATCGGTTTATTTGACTTTGGCAAGGCACAAACACCCGATTATGTGAATGGTGCCGAGTTACTCGTCATTTAAACCAACGTCCCCAAACCTATATTTTTGTCTACACTTTCACAACAAATTCAGCACTTCATTCACAACATTCTTTTATCAACAATTTCACCCCACACTTGCTTTCCACACACATCAACACACTAGCATGCTCCTAGTCCCGGATGGGTCAAAAGAGGTAAAATTTTTCATCAATTGAGGTGCTCAAACAACATGATCAAGATGAGAAGTAGAGAAAGATGAATTGCCTTAATCACTCCTAAATGATGTGCAAGAACTAGCATGTAATTTTGACTTTCAATCCTCAATCCAATCAAGACAAGCATCACAATCACAAATCATTCATGGGATTCAAGATAAGTACTTCAAGTCCACATATGCATTCATCTATTCAACACATAAGGCCATCCATAGCCAATTCACAAGGCAATCTCATCATAAGGGTCATTCCCAAGCTTAGAAGCACTAAAATTTTTAAAATTTTCTAATTTTTTTTGGATTTTTCGAAATATGTATGTACAATGCAAGACATAATGAAACATGTGACTAAAAGAAACTATCCTAGATGCTAATCATGCGAGTGATCATGAAAACCCCACCCCATACTTAGAAACACATTGTCCCCAATGTGGAAACTAAATAAAGAAGTGAAAGAGAGTTCTCACAATGTAAAATTGGTGATGCTTTGGTACTTCGGTTCACATCGAATGATGATAGTGGATGATCGATCAAGGATGGTAGAGAGCTCTTGATGTTCATTATGATGTCGGAACCCGCGCTTGGCACCGCAAGCCGTCCAAGTTCCACGTCCGCTCCACCCATGCTTGATTGGAGATCATCACTTTCCTTGACAGAAGGAAAAACCGGACCAACTGCCCAGGAAATCGGCCGATTTCTGTGAAGAACAGTCCGATTTTCCTGGGTGTTTTCTTCCTCGTCCATGTGCTTGGATCTTGTACCTTCTTCTCAACAGTTCCATGAGGTCTTCACATGACCTCCAGTATCTCATCACACATGACAACAACAAGATCTAGCACCCAAAAACACAAAAGAAAAACAAAGCACACCAAAAACAAAAGCAAAAACGAAGATGAAAAAGAAAAGGGAAAGAGTTGTTACCCTTGGGTTGCCTCCCAAGAAGCGCTTCTTTTAGGTCATTAGCTTGACCAAACTCAAAGGATGTGTCAATCTACCTCGAATACCATGGTTTGCTTGAGGAGTCCAAGCAACCATCGCTTTCCGGCATCCATGATGACAAGCAGGGCCACTTGATGCCCAAATAAGCTTTAAGTTTTCTCTTCACTGGTGAGTAGTAGACTCCGTCATCACCGCTCCCTTGATGATAGTATGGAGTTGCAACCATAGGTGCCACCCCATACTTAGAAAATTGGTACTCCGCGGTCACACCGATGAGATGCTTGCCATCCTCATCCTCTATAATCCAAAGAAAGCCGATTCTTGGAAAGAATTCTTCATTGAGGTGCTCCATAACCATCATGGATCCATCATGCTTGCCTCCATCATTCAACATTGGAGACTCCTTAGGAAAGGGACTCCAATATTCGTGTGTACTCCGGGCAAGCAAGAAAGGATTGGAAGGAGTTGAAGTTAACTTAGGGCTCTCCCTTATGAGCTCTTCAAGTGTGGTTCCGGGGTTGATGGCAAGGATGTCCGGGGGTGAGAATACTTCATTGCACTCCTCCAAAGGTGAAGGAGGTGGAGGTAAGCCTTGAAGGATGGTAGGATCTCCTAGCATAAGAGCATGCCTAATCTCCTCAATCTCCCTCCTCATTTGTTCTTCTCTTTCGACATTCAATCTTCTTTCATCCTTCAGGGCCAAATCCCTTAGCCTCACTTGATCCCAAGCTTTATCCAACTCTTCTTGAAGGTCTCTATTGGTTATGGTTGAATCGGGTAATTCTTGGATCTCCTCATGGTGAACCTCCTCTTGTTGAAATACTTCCGCTTCAAGAACCATGTGGGCACTCGAAATGGAAGCAAGGTTGCTCTCTAGATCATCCATCTTCCTCAACAATTCTTCTAGCATTGATTCCACTCGGTCATTGTGAGGTTGATGGTGAGGTTCCACATAAGGTAATGTAGTCATGTGAGCTTGATCATGGGACTCGTGATAGGCATTAAACTCCTCCCAATACTCAAACTCATCATGGAGAGGTCCTAGATCTTGGCTTTCCATCCACTCCTCATACTCCATGTTGTCAAGGTCGTCTTGGAAGTACAATCCGTCCATGGCAAACATGAAAAGGCAAAGACGAAAACAACACAAGATCAAAAGTAACAAGAAAGATAAACACTAAAAACGATCAAAAGCAAATGACTCAATCTAAACCTAGTCCCCGGCAACGGCGCCAAAAACTTGTTACGCTAGGATGTGTAGCACAAAAATCTTTACATTTATAAACTCGATCTAATCTCCTAAACTACCTAGCGAAACCCGCAGTGTACGGATCGTTATGTAGGAAGGAAAGTATTCCGAGGTCGAACACAAGGACTGAGGCGAAATCAAGTCATTCAATGATCAAAGATAGTGCGAATCTAATCTAAGAAAAGAGAAAGAAATAAAGAAATGAAAATCTTGATATTTTTGGTTGGTTTTTGTGGTGATCAAGCAAAGATCACAAATCAAGCAAGATAATAAATCAAACTAACAACTCAAGCTAGCAAAGCAAACAAGTAACACAAGCACAAAATATGTGATAAAAGAGAGAAGAGTGGATTCTAGAGGTCAAGATTTCCGGTTATGGCATTGGACTCAAGGTTCTAAAGATTCTAAGGACAAGGCTGCGGTGTTGGGAAAGGGTGTTTCTCTAATGGAAGCAATTACCGGGTAAGTCTCATGCTTCACTAATCCCGCACTAAACTCCTATTACCGGGTAAGTCTCAAGGAGGTAAAGTTGGGAATTCTACACAAACCGGACACTACTTAAGGGGCAAACCTCTCCTTACCGGGTAAGTCTCGGAAAAGGTAAGTCTCAAGCAACAATCCTAGCACACTCAGTCCAATAGCGGCTTATGAGGCTCACTACTACCTAGAGTTCATCATCTTTGGTATCTAAGATCGGAAATCACCGGGTAGGTCTCTTTCCTCACTTAGTTTGCTAGCATTAGGTCACCCTAAGCTATACTATGCTCAACAAACACTAGGATTTCAACAAGCTAACATCCTAACATACAGATTCATCAATTAAAGAGCAACTGAAGGAAAAATCGGGTAGATCATAGCAAAAATCGGCCGATTTACCTGAAGAACAGGCCGATTTTTCTTCCTGGGTTAGGTTTCGTGCATACAAATCATCCTAAACTAACATATAAGTCCATTCTATCATCACCCAAGCTATAACCATCAATCCATCACTCCAGAATCACAATAAACTAGCCAACGACATGCATTTCAAGATCTAAAATCATCATACAAGCATACATGGAATCCATAGCAAGAAGATGAAGTAAGGAAATGAAAGCAATGAAACTTAGCTGGATTTGAGCTCAAAACAAGTCTTTCAACACACCAAATGTAGCTCCAAGTCAAATCTTACAACCTTCAACAAGTTTCTTCACAAAAATCACTCAAATCTCACTACGAAATTGAAATCTACACTAATCTCCCTCAAGAACACCCACAAGGGTTTCTTGAAGAGAGCTCCCTATTGGAAGAGTCTTTGGGAAGATGCTAGAGGATGTAGGAGAGGGAGAGAATTGAATGAATCCTCAACAACAGCTTGCAGGCCCACTTATATTCTCCACCAAGAGCAAGGCCGGACAAAGAGATCGTGGGACACGTGGCTTAAGCTGTCAAAGGCTAAAAATCGACCCAGTCAAGAAAATCGGCCGATTTTCCTGAGTGATGGCCCGATTTTCTTCAACAGAGACTTGTTATGATCTTCTAGCCATGAGTTGCTCCATTGCTTGCACCAATAAGGGTCCTTGTGTCCCTCATTGCTCCAATTATGTTCCTTCAAGGCCTTCGATGTGTACCACCATGAGGCTTGATCCTCGAATGTATCGATTAATGTCCAAAAGATCCCCGAAATACCTACAAAACCGACAAAAGCTCGTGTAGACGTCTTTTCTAGAAATATGCACGAAATGAGTGTAAACGTCGTGAACTAGTGCCAAACCGTGCATGAATAACGGGAAAACTATCTAAATGTATGCCTATACTAACGTCATAAATCACGTTATCAAAATACCCCATACTTAAGATTTGCTCGTCCCCGAGCAAGACCCAACTATAGACTAAGAGATGACATGATTTATGCATGCAGAAAAACAACAAAATCTTTTTGGAATTGTGCTTCTAACATTGGATCACCTTCATAGTCATGTTTCATAGCAATGGACAAGCAATCATGCATAAAATGAATGAAGGCATGGAAAGACAATTATACTTAACTAGAAAGCATGTATGAGAGGTGAAAATGAAGAAGTCAAGATGATCATGAGTATGTCCAATCTAGATCACTAAGTCTTACACACTTGCATTTAGGTCACAAGGACTTAGAAAAGAAGAGGCTAAGAAACGTTGTGATTAGGTGGGAATTTTTAGGTTATGTGATGCTAATCCGGGAAAGGAACTAACTCCACAATTTCGTTTTTGCTCAACTTCCCAACAAGTGTATAATTTTCTCCATTTTTTTTTCTTTGTTTTCTTTTCTTTTTTTTTCACTTATTTTTGAGACAATGGCATTGGTGTACAAAAGCCGAAACCTTGGTGATTAGCCGTCCTCGGGTTTTTTTATTTTTCGAGGTGCATCCACACCGGGCACACATACCAAAGCTCGTTAGGACTATCGGTTTATTTGACTTTGGCAAGGCACAAACACCCGATTATGTGAATGGTGCCGAGTTACTCGTCATTTAAACCAACGTCCCCAAACCTATATTTTTGTCTACACTTTCACAACAAATTCAGCACTTCATTCACAACATTCTTTTATCAACAATTTCACCCCACACTTGCTTTTCACACACATCAACACACTAGCATGCTCCTAGTCCCGGATGGGTCAAAAGAGGTAAAATTTTTCATCAATTGAGGTGCTCAAACAACATGATCAAGATGAGAAGTAGAGAAAGATGAATTGCCTTAATCACTCCTAAATGATGTGTAAGAACTAGCATGTAATTTCGACTTTCAATCCTCAATCCAATCAAGACAAGCATCACAATCACAGATCATTCATGGGATTCAAAATAAGTACTTCAAGTCCACATATGCATTCATCTATTCAACACATAAGGCCATCCATAGCCAATTCACAAGACAATCTCATCATAAGGGTCATTCCCAAGCTTAGAAGCACTAAAATTTTTAAAATTTTCTGATTTTTTTTGGATTTTTCGAAATAAGTATGTACAATGCAAGACATAATGAAACATGTGACTAAAAGAAACTATCCTAGATGCTAATCATGCGAGTGATCATGAAAACCCCACCCCATACTTAGAAACACATTGTCCCCAATGTGGAAACTAAATAAAGAAGTGAAAGAGAGTTCTCACAATGTAAAATTGGTGATGCTTTGGTACTTCGGTTCACATCGAATGATGATAGTGGATGATCGATCAAGGATGGTAGAGAGCTCTTGATGTTCATTATGATGTCGGAACCCGCGCTTGGCACCGCAAGCCGTCCAAGTTCCCCGTCCGCTCCACCCATGCTTGATTGGAGATCATCACTTTCCTTGACAGAAGGAAAAACCGGACCAACTGCCCAGGAAATCGGCCGATTTCTGTGAAGAACAGTCCGATTTTCCTACGAAGTAACTAGGCTATTAGAGTGTGTGTTACTCTACGAAGTAACTAGGCTATTAGAGCAAGGTGAAGAGTTTGAGCTAGATCGTAGCATTGACTACAGTGAGAGAAGAAGGGGATTTCTTTTAGTCTGTATCTAGGACTCTTTGAAGCTGATAATAGATAGTTAGATCCTAAGGCTATACCTTGGGACGGAGAGTAGGCTATTTGAGCTGAACTTCGTAAACATATCCTTATGTCAATCTTTTATATTCCGCACTTAATTTGTTTTATTGTGACTAACTTTGTTTTACAGGTGAACAAAGTCAAGGCCCTTGAAATCAAAGTGTGTCACAAAGAGCTGAGATCGACATCAAGGCCTTTGAAATAAGTTTCAAAGCCTTGAGATAGGTTTTTGCGAAAAGTTCTCATACTCTATTCAACCCCCTTCTAGAGTATCTTTTATCCATTATATTCACCTGACGGTTCTTCAGTTGGTATCAGAGCTAGATTCACGTATATTGATTTAACCATCAGTGAGACTAATCATGAATCTTGTAGGTGATGGAGGATTTGCTCAAGGAAGATCCTCATCTAGACCACCACTCTTCTGTGGCAACAACTTTGCCCATTGGAGAGCACTCATGCGTATGTTCATCATTGATCAGGACATGGAACTATGGAGCATCATTTAGAATGGCCCCAAAGTCCCAACTACGACAGTTGAAGGTGTCCAAGTCCCAAAGAAGAAAGTTGACTTCAGACAAGTTGACTTGGACAGTGTGTTAAAGAACTACAAAACTATGAACTTACTCTACTGTGGATAAGATGCAAACAAATTCAGCCGCATCTCATCATGTAAGAGTGTAAAGGAGATATGGGACAAACTTGTTGTCACATACGAAGGAACAGGTCAAGTCAAGGAAACAAATATTAACATCTTCCTCATATAATATGAGCTATTCAAGATGAATCCAAATGAACTAGTCAAAGAAATGTTCACAAGATTCACTGACAACGTGAACAACCTGGACTCACTAGGAAAAGTCTTCACAAATGAAGAAAAAGTAAGGAAGGTTCTAAGGAGCTTACCTAAAGCAAAGTAGGGACCAAAGATAACTGCCATTGAAGAAGCTCAGAATCTCTCAACTCTTCCTCTTGATGACCTCCTTGAAAAACTCATCACACACGAAGTGGTTCTTGGTGAAGAAGATGGAGAGCTCTCATCCAACACTAAGAATCTAGCATTAAAATCAAGGAAGGACGAGTTACCATCAAAAGAGGAAGACGGTGATGATGATGATGGTGGTGGTGGTGGTGGTTGTGGTGGTGGTGGTGGTGGTGGTGGTGGTGGTGGTGGTGGATGAAGAAGAAGAAGAAGAAGAAGAAGAAGAAGAAAAAGAAGAAGAAGAAGAAGAAGAAGAAGATGCAATTGCCATGATCTCTAAGGGTCTCGCGAGAATTCTCAAGATAAAGAAACAATCTGCAGACAATAGAGAATATCCACGAACATCAAAACCCCGAGGTAAGCTTTCTAACTCTAACAAGAAAACTAGAGTGTTGCCTTGTTTTGAATGTGGTGAAACAAATCATCTCGTTAAGGACTATCCACAAAAGAAGAGGACCAACTTCAAGAAAAATGATCGAAAGAAGAACGCTATGGTAGCTTCATGGAGTGATTCAGAATCCTCAAATGAATCAGAAGACGAAAAAGAACAAGAAAACCTGTCTTATGGCCGATCATGAAGAAGATTCAAATCTCTACGTAGATAATGTGGTAAGTACTATCATGCCTCAATCTGAATCTGACCTAACACAATTCCTTAAAGACATTATTATATGTGACAAAGAACATAGAATAAGGATAAATTCTCTAAAAGAAAAGCTTCTTGAACAAGAAAAACAACTAAGTGAGATGTCTTTGGAGATTGAAAATCTTAACATAGAAAAGGTAGACCTTAATGATAATATCAAGGCCTTGGAATCGTAAAATGCGATTCTCAAGGACAACCTCTCCTCTCTTCATCGAAACTATATCGATCTAGAGAAAGAGAAAGTTGATCTAACTTTGACGTGTCAAGACCAGAAGGCTGCACTTGTTAAATTCACTCGCTCAAAAGATAATCTTGAAAGAATGATGGATGAACAACAATCCTTACTTAACAAAAATGGTATAGGTTATCATAGGAGCTTTCCTAGAAAACCAACTACCACTTTTGTCAAGGCTAAAGGAAGTATTCATATGCCCACTTGTTTTTACTATTGTAAAAAAGGTCATGTAAAATCTACATGTCCATATAGAAGAAATGACCCTTATATTATTTGAAACACCTATCCTCTATGTTTAAGAAAACAGGTCAAATAAATCTGGGTTCCTAAAGACACTAGACCTCCAAACATGATCGAACCTGAATATGGACCAAAATATGTCATTTGGTCTACCCGGAAAGGTTGATGTTTGTTGTTTTGCAGGATATCACCAAGGTAAAGGAGCATAAATGGATATTAGATAGTGGTTGCTCAAGACACATGCGTGGAAAAAAGTTCACTATTCTCAAATTTAAAGAAGCAAAGTGTGACATTATTGGCATTGGTAAAATATGTTATATTTCATCTAACTTCATTGATGATGTATATCTTGTTGACGGTTTGAAGTATAATCTGCTTAGCATCTCTCAAATATGTGATAAAGGCAACAAAGTATTGTTTGATTCAGAAAAATGTGAAGTTCAAGACAAAGCGACGGGTGACATTGTGCTTACTGCTCCTAGATGTAACAATGTTTATTCTATGAGTACTAACCAAGTTTCAGGAACTAAGCTAAAATGTCTCAAGCCCTTGACTAATGATCCAAGGTTTTGGCACAAAAGACTTGGTCACGTAAGTATGCATACAATGCAGAAGCTACTTTCAAAAGATTTGGTACGTGACTTGCCAAACCTTAATTTCAAGATAGATGAACTATGTAAAGCTTGTAAACAAGGTAAGCAAACAAGAGGTTCATTCGAACCTAAGAAAGTTGTAAGTTCTTTTCAACCCATTGAACTCTTACATATGGATCTTTGTGGACCTATGCATGTCAAATCTCCCAAAGGCAAACAGTACATCCTTGTTATTGTGGATGATTTCTCTTGTTTCACATGGATTTCTTTCTTACGAGAAAAATCTGAAGCATTGTTTGAGTTTTCAAAATTGTGTAAAGAGTCGCAAACCTTGAAAAACCTACCAATCGTTTCTATAAGAAGTGATTGTGGTAGAGAATTTGATCAACTAAAGTTTGACTTGTTTTGTGCAAAATATGGTATTTCACATTACTTTTCAGCTCCTATAACTTCTCAACAGAATGGAGTTGTGGAACGTGAGAACTGCCCTCTTGAGGATATGTTTAGGACTATGCTTTTAGAAAGCAGTTTGCCAAAAAGTTTTTGGGCAGAAGCAGTAAACACTGCTAATTACATCTGAAATAGATGTTTAATTCGCACCATTTTTGAAAAAGACTCCTTATGAACTATTTAAAGGAAGAAAACCTAATATTTCATATTTCAAACTCTTTGGATGTCCTTGCTTTGTTCATAACAATGGCAAAGATAATCTTGGAAAATTTGATGCACGTAGTGATGAAGCTATGTTCATTGATATGTTTCAAATAGTAAAGCTTATCATGTTTATAATAAACGTACCAAAATTGTTGAAGAAAGTATTCATGTCATTTTTTATGAAAGCAATGATGGTACTTTGAGTGAAAGTTTTGCAGATCTTAATCTGAATCAATGAGAAGATCACAATTCGGATGAAGATGAAGATCTTAAAGATCAAGAAAAGAATATGCAAGAAAAGATTCAAGATACCAGAGAAAACCCTCAAGACCTTGAAACACATCTTCAAGACCTTGAAACAGAAAACTGTGATATCAGAACTCCGTTTCAAGGGCTTGAAACCCAACTTCTTGGCCTTGAGATAGGATCCAAGGGCAATACATCAACGATACCTGAATCTAGTCAAACATATGAGCCTCAACCTTCAGGAGCTGTTCCATCTTACAAACGAAGGAAATTTCAACACTCTTCATACCATCCACAAGAGAATGTAACTTTAGATCCAAACTCAGGAGTTCAAACTCAATCTAAAGTAAACAACCTATCTGCATTCTCTGCTTTCGTGTCTCTTATTGAGCCAAAAAATTATGTTCAAGCTCTTCAAGAACCCGACTGGATCATTGCCATGCAAGACGAACTAAATGAGTTTGAGAGAAACAAGGTTTGGGCTCTTACTACAAGACCAAAGAATCAATCTGTCATTAGCACGAAATGGGTTTTTCAAAATAAGTTGGATGAAAGTGGCAAAGTCATACGAAATAAAGCACGACTTGTAGCACAAGGCTATGACGAAGAAGAAGGTATTGATTATGAGGAGACTTTTGCTCCGGTTGCCAGGTTAGAAGCCATACGTATGCTACTTGCATTTGTATCTTTCATGAGTATAAAACTATTTCAAATGGATGTAAAATGTGGTTTTTTAAACGGCTTCTTAGAAGAAGAAGTCTATGTTGTCCAACCTCCTAGTTTTGAAAATGATGAATTTCCTGGTCATGTATTTAAACTGGACAAAGCTCTTTATGGTCTTAAGCAAGCCCCTCGAGCTTGGTATGAAAGATTGTCCAAGTATCTTCTCGAAAAAAAATTCAAAAGAGGTTTGATTGATAAAACTTTATTTATTAAAACCAAAGGCAACGATATATTAGTAGTACAAATCTATGTTGATGTTATATTATTCGGTGCTACTAATGATTCCCTATGCAAGGAATTTTCTGATATCATGTGCAAGGAATTTGAAATAAGCTTAATGGGTGAGCTAAATTTCTTTCTTGGACTTCAAGTTACACAAGCAAAGAAAGGAATTTTTCTCAATCAAAGCAAGTATAACAATGACTTGTTTAAGAAGTATAAGATGGATCAATCTAAGGTCGCAAAGACTCCTATGAGCTCGACATTTTCGCTTGACCATGACAAATATGGCAAAAGTGTAGTACAAAAAGAGTATCGAGGTATGATCGGTTCATTGTTGTATTTAACTGGTAGTCGACCTGACATTATGTTTAGCGTGTGCATGTGTGCAAGATTTCAAGCTGATCCTAAAGAATCACACTTAATAACTGTGAAAAGAATTTTTCGGTATCTCAATGATACTAAGGATCTAGGGTTATGGTACCCACGTCAAAACTCGTTTCACCTTGTTGGCTATTCAGATGCAGACTTTGCAGGTTATAAGGTCGATAGGAAGAGCACTTCTGGATGTTATCAATTCTTAGGGTCATCCCTAATCAGTTGGCACTCCAAGAAGAAAAACTCTATCGCCCTATCCACAGCTGAAGCTAAATATATAGTTGCGGGAGCCTATTGTGCACAAATTCTATGGATAGCTCAACAACTTCGTGATCTTGGCTTTGATTTGAAAGGTATTCCTATAAAATGTGATAATACTAGTGATATCTCAATTACTAAAAATCCTGTGCAGCATTCAAGGACTAAGAATATCGATGTAAGGCATCACTTCATATGTGGTCATCTTAAGAAAGGTGATGTTTCGATCTCTTTTATATCAAGTAACTTGCAGCTTGCAAATATCTTTACCAAGTCCCTACCTGGAGATCAGTTCAATTTTATTAGATTAGAGCTTGGTATGTTGAACAAGGAAGCATTAACGTAGGGGGAGTAAATTATTTTATTTTCTCCTTCGTATGCAATCCACTTCTCTTTTTCAAGGGCCTTGAAAGGCAATTCAAGGGCCTTGAAACGAGATTCAAGGGTAAATTAATTTACACCGGTCGTTTAGGAATTAATATCATTTAGATATTCTAATTCCTAATTTTTAAAGAAAGAGCTTTCAAAGAGATTTCAAAAGGCTTTATTTTCAGATTCAAAGAATTTTGAAAAGTGATTACAAAATTTATGGAAAGAATTCTAATCAAAGTTATTCTCCCAAGATTTTGAGTCTCTCAAGATCTTAGTGAATTTACGTTGATGTGACTTTTTTCCTTAAATACCACTTCTCTTTCTTCTTTATCTCTTCCGCTTCACCTTCTCTTTGCAAACTTCCGTGCTTTACTCTTTCAATTTTCACAAATTTGCTTCTTCTCTCTTTCAAAATTTTCCATGGCTTCCAAGTAGGGGTGTCAATGGGTTGGGGATTCCCCGAAATTTGCGGGTTTTACCCGTCATGGGGATGGGGATGAGTATTTTAAACGGGTACGGGGACGGGGATGGGTTAAAAATTGATTCCCCGCTAGGGTATGGGGACGGGGATGAAGATAGGGGTATTCGTCCCGCTCCCCGATCCGAACCCGAACCCGACGGGGAATCCCAACGGGGAATCCGACGGGGAACTCGGTGGGGGACCCCGACGGGGAACTCGGTGGGGAATCCGACAGGGAACCCAAAAAAATTTGTGTTTATTTTAGACTTTCATTGTAGTTTCAAGTTTAATTGAGATGTAATTCAGAAACTGTGTTTAAATTTAAATTGCCGATAATTTTTAAATTTCAAACTATATACACTTTTATGCTTTTAAGAATTAAGAGTATCATACTCATTCCTACAATCCTACTTGCACAAAAATGTATTTAAAAAATATTTTAAGGTTATATTTTTGTATGATTATTATATGTGTTAATTATGCTAATGCTAAATGAAGTAAGTGCTAACCTACTATGGTGGGCATGTTAATGGTGTTTGTGGTAGTGATGGTTGAGAACAATTATGAATTGTTCTTTCTACTATTATTGGTTTTATTTGTAGGTTTTTAGGGTATGTTATTTTTCATGAGATTAGACATTGAATTCCAGCAGATTTTAATTTTGCAGTTATGAATAGTTCTTTTTCTACTGTTATTGGTTTTATTTGTAGGTTTCTAAGGTCTGAACTTTTTTCATGAGATTAGATAGTGGTGATTGAAAACAATTAAAATGCGTTAAATTTGATGAAGGGGTGTAACACTGCAACAAAATAATCCCTTCCTTAGAGTAAATTACAAAAGCAATTGTTAATAATTGTCATGAATGCTTTGGCTATCAAGGCGTTGGGGTGCACCCTGCGTACCTACTACCTACAGGGATGAGCATATATATATAACAACGTTACCACTTCATATAATGTAGTATCTGTTGCATATAGAATGAGTATTGAATACATGCCACAATGATTATCCATATCAAGTCATCATTTAAATCCATAATAAGGATTTGATTTAGCCACACTTATTATGTTTAAAAATATTCAAAAAAGCTAAATACACTTGAGGACAAAAATATGGGGATGGGGAATTCCCCGATGGGGACGAATATCCGACATAGATGGGGAATTTTGCGGGGAAACTTCTAAAAACTTTAAAATGGGAATAATTAAATGGGGACGGGGATTCCCCGATGGGGACGAATATCCGACGGAATGGGGATGGAGACAATTTTCAATATCCGAACGGGTATGGGGATGAGGACAGGGGGCATTATACTAAACGAGGATGGGGATGAATATGGTACTCCCCGACCCATACCCGACCCATCGACATCCCTACTTCCAAGAGATCTTCAGTTGATGATGCCGCATCATCTGCCCCAAATGCAAAGAGTAGTTCAAATCTCTTTTGACTCAGACTCTGACTCAAACTTCGGCTCAGATTCAAGTTCTAGTTCCCCATTTTATTTGGATGATGCTGAAACTTTTGCCAAGATGGGTCTTCCCTCACACTAGTTTGGAAGTCAGATTACAGTCAAACATTGGCTGAATGGGTTAATGCATGTGTGAATTAGTCGATCGGGAGTTATTCACATGCCTCTCTCTACCAGGGCTCGAAGTGCTTCAAGTTAGTTCTATTTGGATTATTCTCAACCCAGGGGAGACATCCTTTCCAAGATTAACCAAGTTGTTCTAAGTTAACTTATCAACCCAACGAGAAAGGGGGAACTTGTCCTAGAATATGTCGTTAAAGGTAAGAAAATTACTCTTACCTCTGAAATTATTGCTGAAATTTTTGGGACTCCCTTATACAACTCTTTCAACCACCCTACCCCATCTAGAAATGTTAAGATGGCTAAAAAACAGTTTCTTCTACCCAGTGCACTACCTCAACCTACCACCACCTGTTTAACCCTTGAAGCCACAATAGTTTGTACTCTGCTAGTTAGATGTGTGGTAGCAAGAGTTAATAACAGGGATGTGCTGACAAATCAATTGCTTGCTTTCCTGTATCATGTGATGAATGGGCTAGATGTAAATCTCCCAGAAATTATCCTGTCCCACATACTTCACACCATCAATTCTCCTAGTGATTACCATTTACCATATGGAAATTTGCTCCCAAAAATCATTCATTACTTTTCGATTGATTATTCTAATGAGGAACAACATTATGTTTTTGGTGAACTAGATGAGGAATTCTTTGACAGTATGGGGATTAAGAAAACTGCCACAGGAATGGGTTCTGAAAGAGCCACCGGCATGGAACTATACCACTGTACAACGACTGGAGGTTGTAGAAAGAGGATTAGACTCTCTGAGAAGTGATCTTGTATTATTCAGATCAACAGTTACCGATCGTTTGGATGAAACACAGGACTTACTGGGAATTTTAAATCAGAAAATTAACCAGATGTTTCATGTAAATGCTCTCTCTTACAACAGCCAACAACATCAAGCCTCTAACTGAAGAAGATGGTCAAGCTACCACTAAGGATGCTGAAAAAGTCATACAAAATCATCAAGGAACGTCCCATTGGTCAACCATCGTATGAGGATCCAGATGTCTTGCATATCGAAGGATTTGGGGTTGTCAAGAAATATGACAAGGATTCTGATCAGAGACGAACAAATATTTTCCTCAAAGAACATGACATCTCGAAAGCTGGAAGTTGATGGAGGAAGATGTGTATGAGGGAGCATCTCAAGAAAGGGAGTTCTTCAAAGTGGTATTCTGAATGAAGTTCTCTGGATGACCATGGTTTTCAAGGCCCTTGATTCTGATATCAAAGCCTTGTTTTGAAAGACCTTGATTTGTTTTTTTGTGGGTTTTGTGAAATACTTTTCTGGGTTGTAAACTTTCAAACTTCCTTACTTTAACTATTTTTCTCCCTTGTTGAAAGACAAATGGGGAGAAATAAATGATCCGACATTTCAATATTTCTGCATTTTGCATTTTAAGTTAGTTTGATATTCATATATGCATCGCTAACTTTACAATGCAGGTACGAGACATTTGTGTTGTTTTCCATCAAGGGGAAGATTGAAACTCCACCTTGATTATATATTTGTATAGGTGATGATAATGGAAGACTTAAACACAAATGGAGTGGTTTTATATACTAACAATTTATTGATTATATATCGAGTTGCTTGGTTTGGTCTGGTGGTTTGTGTTGAATGTGTGTAGGTTATGAAACGCATTTCAAAGGACCTTGAAAGGCCTTGAAATCGGATGCAACGAAAGACAAGGCGTTTAGAGTGATTAAAAGACGAAGGACTTGAAAGTCATTAAAAGGGATCAAAAGTCATGACACGCCAAGACTCTTGAACTCTATCAAAACAAAGCACGCTGAAGGAATTCAAATTCAACAAACTTATCTACCAAAGCGCCAAAGAAGATCTTCTAAGAAAGATATGCTCAATAAGAAAAAATGTTTAAAAGAAGATCTCAACCGACCAACAAAGATTTGATTCGTAAAAGGATCTTGCAACGATCCTCAACCGAAAGCACAAAGATCCTCTCTCAAACGGAATTTAATATCTTCACAACAGATACGAGAAGATTATGACCAGAGAGATCAACATGTTTCAAGGAGATGAAGATGGTAGAAAAATCCACAACGTCTACCTCATCTCAACTAAGAAGCGACTTTCATGGAGAAGAAGAACCATCTTCAAACGGTCATCTTTCCAACGGCTTGAAACCTCTCCATAGAAGTCTATAAATGAAGATGTCGATTAAAGAACAAGAACAATAAGCTTACACGGAAACATATAAAGTCTTCAAGTAATCCAAAACATCTTCATCAATCAAACAATTTTTCTTTCTCTCTTTTACTATAAGCGTTATCCCCTAGAGAGAGATAAAACTTGAGAGCTCCATTGGTATATCTAAAAAGTGAGAGAAGAAGGGGATTTCTTCTAGTTTGTATCTAGCACTCTTTGAAGTTGATAATATATAGTTAGATCCTAAGGATATACCCTGGGACGGAGAGTAGGCTATTTGAGCCGAACTTCGTAAACATATCCTCGTGTCAATCTTTTATATTCCGCACTTTATTTGCTTTATTGTGACTAACTTTGTTTTGCAGGTGAACAAAGTCAAGACTCTTGAAATCAGTATCAAAGCCCTTGAAATCAAAGTGTGTCACAAAGAGGTGACATCGACATCAAACCCTTTGAAATAAGTTTCAAAGCCTTGAGAAAAAATTTGCGAAATGTTCCCCTTCTACAATATCTTTTATCCTTTGTATTCACTTAACGGTTTTTTACATTTGAGGGTACTCCTCATTTAATATAGTAGGGTAATGATATAAAGGATAAAGAAATTGAAATTACCTTTTTTCCATTTCAAATCCACTTTTCCAATATAATTGTAATCTAAGTCTTTTTATAATTATATACTAAAATATGATTTTATTCATTTAATTTGACTAACTTTTGTAAAGTAATTCATTTTATTTATTTTTTAAAAATCAAATTTATTTACAAAATTCAAATGAAAGAATAATAAAAGTTTAATAAAAAATTTACAAGGTAATATATGAGTCGACTTTGTATTGTATCATAAAAACAACTAATTTACATTTAGTGAAAAACGTGGTTGGCAGCAAAAGAGTAACGAAAACCCTAGCCTCCATCCGAAGGACGCGCTTCCCACGCGCTCAAAAAAACCCTTGGAGCCGCCGTCACCACCAACAAGAAAACCTAGAAACCATTCATCACCACTTATTATCCGACCCAGGTTTGCTTCCGAGCTCTCCTTCGCACTCATTCTCATAGGCGAGTTGTTGTGTCTCTCAACCCTTGACCTTAAAGACCTTCTCAATGACAAACGAATTGAGGTTAAACCCGGCTGGTGTCGGGTTTGCGGTGGTGACTGGCGGTGGCATTGTAGAGGGAAGATGCGCAAGATACCGCCGCGGAGAGCTGCGCCTGGGTTTCCAGCTACACCTGTGCGTTCTCGTCCTTTCAAAGTCCTTGCTCCATCAAGTTTGCTTCACAATAGATGGAGGTATCAACTCTTTGGTCGAATAGTTTGTAAAATGGCTTCAGGTATGACTCAATTTAATCAATGGTTCATGACGAATATCCTAATTACGATCTTGTGCCTGCGAGATCAAAAGAACAAATTTCTCCGGAAAGCTAGAATAGCATGGTTTCCAAACCTATTCCACAAAAATGCTAAACATCTCAACAGTAAGACGTATAGACTTCAATCAACAGAACAAATCTATATGTGTATTCAGTGTGATGTTTCCAGTTTACTGAAGCCTAAGGATGTGCTGCAAATCCTCTCCCTCGTTAACTGTGGAAGACTGGCAATAATTTCTTCAGACATTAATGTCATCACCCTCAAAATAATAAGAAATGGCAAGTATGAAACAAAAATCAGGTGGTTTCTAACCTTTGTTCATCTCATTGGTGATTATGAACTAACACCTCTTTATGCCTTGAGCTTTTATTTTAATCTTTGGTATATTGGTTTCTACTCATGCAATTCTGTTGTGTGTAGAAGCGCACTCAATAGTTATTGTCTTCTAGTCTATCTCTTTTCTAATTTGAATCTATTTGCTCAGCTCTCTTGCCTAGTGATTTCTCAATTTGTTAAGAGACAGATCATCCCCCACTATTATTCCTCAACAATGTTATAGACTCTTGTTTTGTCTAGATTAAGTATTTTTGAATTTTCTTTGCGGATGACTCTTGTGGTGCTTGTTGACCCTGTGTGTGATGTGATGTCTTTGGCTCTTGCCTACAACTCATTATCACCTCGAGTTTTAGACAAAATTGGCCAAGGTTTTGGGGAGCCTTCATATAAGGCTCCGTTAGTTAAGCATATCTCGCGTTTTTCCTTCTCTGGTTTGCTACTGGTTATTTTTACACCTAAGAATATCATTAATCTCCACCAATCTTGTCGTCAGCCGCCATATAAACAAGGTTTTGCTGCTAGAATTCATAACTCCTTTCAGCTGATGGAATTTAATTTTGTTATCAGGTTGAAGCTTGAAGCTTATAACATAAAGGGAGAACAACAAGATAAGAACAACTATGAATACAAGAATAAAGCTAACAATTTTGAAACAACCGAAATTGAGGAGCATCTCATGTGGATAGCTAAGGTGGAAAATAAAATTTTACCCACTCTCATCTTGTGTTTTTTCCTGTTGGGGCTGTTGTTGCTCCTCTTCTTTGGTAATTTCAGGTTACCCATTTTCAAAAGGCAGAAGATGATCAAAGGAGGAATGCTTGAAGGAAACCGATCCAAAGGAGTAAATAATAGTTCTTGTGAAAGAACAACTACGGTTTGGTTTGATATGGTAGTGTGGTTTCTCAGTAAACCACATAAATACCAGGCTGGTTGTTTTGATATGGTAATGTGGTTGAGGCGCGGTGATCGATTTTATACAAACCTACAATCTGATCATAACATGAATAACAAGTATATTCTATTTAATGTCCTGTGTTTGAGCAATTTCAGTGCAGGATACAAAAATCAAGAAAACCAGGCGATAGGAGGACGAAGCTGTAAATCTCAAGATTTGGTTTTGGTGATTCATAAATGGCATAGATTATGGACCAAAGCAATGGGAATCTTGGAATCAAATAAGGTAGACTTCAACAAAAATCAAAAGGTTTGTGTACCCCTGTTGCTCAAATTGAGATCTGAGTGTCTAGACAGGATAAGAATAAAAATATGTTCACCAAGAGACAATAACAGTGCAGAAGTAAGAACAACAGGAGTTTGGTATGATTTGGATGCGAAATCCGGTGATCACATTCATACTCGACTAAATATGATTTCAGAGTCTTTTATTACGGTTTGCAGAGTAGTTTATTGGATTGCGGGTATTAGAACAAGCGAAGAGGCCGTGGATATGCAGCTGACGAATTCAAAGTTTAAGTTTGACCAACTTAGGCTCCGTTTGGGAACCAGAAGCTGATTGTGGCTGAAGCTGAATCGGAAGCTGAATGAAGCTGAAGCTGAAGCTGAAAGTGAAGCTGTAATAAGTAGCTGATTTAAGTAGCTGATTGTTTGTAATAAGCTAGTATAGTGTTTGGGAAGTACGAGCTGACCGAAGCTGATTGAAACGTAAAATTACGGAAATGGGCTTAGTTGTTATTTTTTATTGTATTAGAAATAATTATTAAATGTACAAGATCTTATATTGGAATTAAATCATAAAATAATTATATTTTTCCAAATATTTGTTTCATTAGATAAGTATTTCGTTTATTTAACAAAATTCGAATTCCCTACATTTTAACTTGTAACACTAAAATAATTGATATATGTTAATTTTTCATAATAAATATAAAATGAATAAATCATTAAAATATTAGTTTAAATCTTGTAAAAAATATTATTAAATGTACCAGCTCAAGAAATTCATTAGTAATGGCCATTTATTATATATTTCAACATATTTTGTATTTTAGCAGTTGAAAAATTAAAAGCTCAAAATAAGGCTTTGTGTTGGTACCCTACTTCACGACAGTCTCCTCCTTTGAACAAAGGGTTTGTTTTGTTGGCCTTCAACCACCTTCGCCCCGGGACATTCGTTCGCTAGCTTTCCACCAATCGCCTTGGGAAGCAAACGTTCGATTGCCTTCGCCCCGCAGTACGAGCACCACTTCAATTTGCAATGAGTACCAACAAAGAAGTTGCAGGTAAACCATCTCCAATCTCTTCAATAACTTGAATTCGCTTGGATCTGTAACGAATTGGGGATTTAGGGTTTTGAGGTGTTGAAGTGATTGGTTTAGCAACTAGAAAGTGGAACTACTTTTTATCTTCTTCAGTGACCTCTTGATATTCCTATCTGTTGCTATGCGAGCTGAATTTTCATCTTGTTGTTCTGCATTTGTTTACTGTAAATTAGGGCTCCTTGAGCAGCTGGAAACTGAATGAAGAAGTTGAATGTGGTAGTAATTTGGGGTAGTAATTTGGGGTTGAAATTTGGGGTAGAAATTAGGGGTCCTTTTGAAGTGTCTTCTGCAGTGCCTGCTACATTAGTTGGGTAGTCCGTTTGGGGTCCTGCTGCATTTACAAACTGAATGAAGAAGCTGAATGTGCAGTGTCTTCTGCATTAGGGGGGTAGAAATTTGTTGTTGAAGTGTTCTCTATTTGTTCAAGAGTTGACAAGAAATATTGTCTGCCTACTTCTTTGCTGCATTTGTTTATTGTACCTTGTTCTTCTATTTGTTAAAGAGATTACAAGAGAGTACAAGAAATTGGTTACTTGTATTTTGTACTAAAATTGCTTTTGTTTACTACTAACTTGTTTTTCTGCATTTGTTTTTATGTTTATTCATGGATGAATGCATATGAACTAGTTAACCTTTCCTTTGTAATTATCGTAAAGACTAATACACATGACGGTTGTTGTCAAATCATAAAGTGATTGGTAAGGTTGTAGAGAAGAAGTTTAACTGGAGTGAAGAGTCAACTAGGACGTTCTTGAGGGTTTGCATTGAATATCAAAAAGTCCACGGTGTCGATCAACCATTCAGTTGGGTAGAAATATCTGCTGTTTTAGAGGGTCAACTAGGAAGGAAATGTCCTCCTATAAAACTGAAAAATAAGTTTGATCATATGAAGAAGTTGTACAAACTTTGGAAAGATTTAAGGCACGGTGAGACTGGTATTGGATGGGATCCTGTCAAAGGACGAATAACTGCTGATGATGCTTGGTGGGAAACAAAGATAAAGGTATTACATCTTATGAGTACAAAAAATTTAAGTAAATTATGAACTGCATTCCTAACTTCCTGTCTTGCTATTTGTTGTAGGAAAAAGATGATTACAAGCAATTCAGAAAGAAGGGTGTGGCAGCTCAGCTTGAAGAGTTATGGGAGCAAGTTTACAGTGGTATTGTGGCAACGGGACAGCATTGTGTGACCCCATCTATGGACCCTTGCTTTCTTCTTCAAGGCGGGGAAACTCAGAAGAACGATGAGGATACTCAAGAATTTGCAAATGAGGAAGGTGAAAATAGTGACAGTGAGTTTGCTAACTTAAACACCATCGACTTCAATGCCACTGATGAAGATGTTTTAAGAGACGTCCGAGATCATATAAATTCATCAAACAACACCAACAAATTTTCTAATGCTGGAACCAAGGTCCCCAAGAACTCTGGAAGATCCACACCATCTGCAATTGGTTCAAAAAGGCGTAAGAAAGGGTCTACTAGTGCACAGATGTACAGTGAGCACCTTGCAATAGTGGAGCAGACCATCCAGAAAATGCTCACACTTTTCGAGGCAAACGCTGCTACATCTGCAGCACCTTAGGAAAAATGTACATTTCAGCATGTCATGGAAATACTCGAAGAGATGGTTAAGGAGGAGCTTGTCGAGGAGGATTCTACATTGTGGTGCTTTGCTACTGCTCAACTGATGAATGAGTCATTTAGGAAGATGTTCATCAACATTCCACGCCATGCTGCGAGGCTAGCCTTTCTTAAATACCAATATGTGGAAATCAAGGGTGTCAGTCCATTATGAATTATAGTCTTCAGTGTCTAGTGTTTTTCCGAATTGAACCGCAATGCTAGTTTATGTTTGTTTTTCCCAATTGAACTGTAGTGTTGAGTGTTTTCTTGTTTGAGTGTTTTTCCATTTTAACTATTATGAAGGTTTTATGGCTTCATTGTATTGAATGTTTGTGTTGGTTTCATCATGGTTATGTAGCTAATATGATGGATGCTTTCTTTGCTTATTCCGTCATTGCAGAAGTGAAGAAAAGGCAGAAAAGACGCCAAAAAAAAATGATGTTCGCAAACTTATGGATGAAGATGAACAGTTCAGTGTCCTCAATGCATTACTTCAAACACATACACAAAGAACCTTGTTATAATTCAGAATTTACAGGTTACAAATGGATGAGGCAACTGATGGATGCAAACTCCGGCCTTAGATGTATGAGAGCCTTTAGGATGGAGCCAAAAGTTCTACAACGTTTATGTGAAGAATTGGAGACAAATTACGGTCTACAAAAAGGGCGTGACATGACTGTGTTGGAGAAGGTGGGTATTTTGTTGTACACTTTAGCGTTGGGGATATCAAATCGAGACGTTTGTGAGAGATTTCAACGATCTGGGGAAACCATTAGTCGATCAATACATGAGGTTCTAGATGCAATCACAGGAAGGTCAAGGGGGTACGCCGGACTTGCAAGGGAACTCCTACGACCCCGTGACCCAACGTTTTCAAGCACCCCTACACAGATTTTGGAAAATGAAAAGTATAGTTTTTTCGAGGTATGGACTACAACTTCTAATAATATGTGCAATATGATAGGCAGGGCTATAAGATTGATAAATCCTGCTGTGATATGTTATCGTAAATGTAGGGGTGCATAGGTTGCATAGACGGAACACACATTGATGCAACGATCCCTGCAAAAGAGCAGTTGCCATATAGAGGAAGGAAGGGCACGTGTACCTTTAACGTGATGGTTGTATGCGACCTTGATATGTACTTTACATTTGTTTCTGCCGGTTGGGAGGGTTCAGCTCATGATGCCCGTATTTTCGATCATGCTCTTAAGACCAAATCATTCAACTTCCCCATCCACCTGTAGGTATGACTATTTACATCACCTTGGTTTTAGTTGATGCATACATTAAGATAAAAGGTATGTGATACCGCTGTTTCTAATTTAATGTAGGAAAATACTATTTGGTCGACAAAGGCTATCCAGACAGACAAGGATACATGGTACCGTACTCTAAGGTGAAGTATCACCAATCACAATTTGAAGGTGTTGCTCCTAAAAATTACAAGGAGGGATTTAATAGGGTGCATTCCAGTATTCGAAGCGCAATTGAACGTGCGTTCGGTGTTTTGAAGAAAAGATGGAAGATACTAATGGTGATTCCTAGCTACAACATAGAGACACAAATCGACATTATATTGGCCTGCTTCGCACTTCATAATTTTTGTCTGCTGCATAAAGAGAATGTCGAGTACTTTGAGACGCTAGAGTCCAACCCTGCAGCTTATGAAGGACTATTCAACAGGGTTACAAGAGAGGAAGGTGATGACGCAAGTGTTGGTGGGATGGGTAGTGTTCGAGATGATATTGCACAACGATTATGGGAGAGTGCCTATTTTTGATATATCGATTGTGTGATGGAGTTATGTCAAGTCGATTCGTAGGAAAATAGTAGTTGGGTTTTATGGATTGGTAGATGGAGTTATGTCAAGTGGATTTGTAGGAAATACTAGTTAAGTTTTATGTTTCCCATCTTTTGTGAAAGTGGCTAGATACTCTCTGTATTTTTGTCAAAGTGGGGATCTCAATCTTTTTGTGACACTGTGATTTTTGTATGTGTGTTCCAAACTGTGAAGCTATGTTGAACTTATAATATGCAGATGAGGTCTTGTACCCTGATTTTGGATGAATCTTGTTTATATGTCTTATATTTTGCACCTGCAGGTTCTTAGTGGGATTGCCTTGGTCTCATTTAAGGCTGCAAGGGTTCCTAAGGACAAAGAACACCCTTACGGTTATTTTTTTATTGCACTTGCAGTTACCTAAATGCAATTTGTTCGGATAGATTTTCACTATTGCTTGCTATATTACAGGTCTGCTGGCCAAGCAAATATATGTCTATGAAGTGCTTGTTTATTCCATTGTGCTTATTTATCAATTTTGTTCACATGACATGGAACGTTTGAGACTTTAGGAGCTCTGGGACTTTCTTGCATGCTCGATGCAACGGCTGGCAGGTATTGTATATGGCATGCCGTAGATGTGTTGACGGTATGATACCCACATATATGGATGGGAAGAGCATTGGTGCAAGATGACATGTTTTACTGTAGCTTATGTGAATTTGTGTGAATGTCATTCATAATGATGCAAGTAATGTGGTATTGGACTTTAAAAGTAAAAAAACAGTGTTTAGTGTGAAATGTAGTATAAATGGTACATGTATTGTTTCTAAACGGTGTTTGACAACAACGGACTAATTTAGATCATTTTCTGTCAACGGGTTTAACTCTAAACTTGGTTCCACTTCTTCTCTATTTTTTTTGCTTCTTCTCTATTTTTCTGCTTGACAACAGCTGAGTAATTTATAGTTTGATCCAATTCAATCTATTTTTCTGATTCTGAAATTGGCCATTGGGAACTTACAGTTTCTCTATCTTCTGAAACTATCTTCTGAAACTAAAAAGGGTTTCTTAACATATAAAGAACTTTTATATATGCTGGAAGTTCTTTTTTTTACTTCAAATATTATAAGTGCATACTATATACCAATATGATTTCACCATTTTGTGTTTATAGATAGCTTTGTGAAAATAAACTTTTCACACTAAAATTGGTCTTATGCAGTGAACCTAAAATTTTATTCAGTATGGGATATCCTTGGTTACTTCTGTTGATACCCGATGTACAAGTTCTCTATCTAGTTCTACTTGTAGTTTTCATACTTGTGATGGCAGTATGGTTCCTTCAAATTATTCATTACTCGTAACTGTTTTATGTCATCATACAGAGTGTTTTTGCTGCTGCTCCTGAAGTTGTTCACACAATTGCACATGATCACCACGATCATAGGGGTGGGCATCAACACAGTCTATACATGGAACATCCCATCCTAGCTTCTGCAGTGATCCAGTTGTCATCATACAGAGTGTTTTTGCTGCTGCTCCTGAAGTTTTTGCTGCTGCTCCTGAAGTTGTTCACACAATTGCAAACACCTAAATAAGAAGCAAACACCTACATTTGCCAGTGATCCAATTTCTTATTATTTTGAATTGTTCATAAATTAGCTCTCCATGCATGTACCCTTGCTTCTGCAGTTATGCCTGTACCATTGCTGGTTGTGTACCCTTGCTTCTGCAGTTATGCCTGTACCATTGTTGGCCTCTTGTTGTGTATCCAGTTATTCAAAAATAATTAAAGCAGAAGCTTTAGTTAGGACAGTATGCAGATAAAACAGAAGCTTCAGTTTGGGCTCTTGCTAGCCATCAATGTTGTTTATCCAGTCTGGGCTCTTGCTGTGTATCCAGTTATAGAAATAAGTAAAACAGAAGCACCATTATGATAGACATCAACCTTCTGTTTCACATGGTGCTTTCTTGTTTCTGACTTGTGAGTGTTCTGAATCCCTGCAGCTTATGAAAAGCTTTACTTTGAGGACTTTTACTTACTTTACTTAGTTGTGTCATACTTTGAGAAGTCATACTTGAGAAGTCATACTTTGAGGACTTTTACTTGCTTTACTTTGTTGTGTCATACTTTGAGAAGTCATACTTGAATGCATGGTTAAGTAGTACATTATTTGTATGAAGTGATCCAGTTCTTGATGGATACTTGTCAATGCCATGTCATTTATTATCAACACAACCTGAACAGCTTATATACATAATAAATGAGAACTCACTATATAAATTGTGTAAAGCCTTGATTAAACTCATTCACATAAAACAGAATGGCTTCACCATCTAACTTCAAATGGAATGACGAAAATTCAATAGTCTTGTTGGAGATATGTGCAGAAGCTGATTTTAGGGAGGTTGATTTTGAGAGGGGTTGTTACAATGGGCTAACACTTGCTACTGAATTTGGAAGGAGAAGTGAAACAAATGTTCCACCGGTGAGACTACGTAATAGGTTGTCTGTGTTGAAAAAAGAGTTCGGAATTTGGAGAAGAATACTTAATGCTTCCGGTGCTGCTCGTGACCCTGTGACAGGAGAGGTCCAAATACCGGAATCTTGGTTTACTAATAACAAGACGGTTAGTTGTTCATCACTTCTTGCAGATTTAGGTTCTTCGTATTTTTTATATTACAAACAACATATATGTGTGTGTGTATAATGTAGGACTTTCCATGCTGTCAAATTTTCCGCCGAAAACAAATGAATGTCAACGTGGAGAAGTGGTGTGCGGAAGTGTTTCTGTAGTCAGTATCGTTGGGTTTACGCTATGTTTACAAGGGTTGGACTTGCTAGGGAGGTGTTTCCGAAATGACATGTACTTAGCCGGGTTGTGGTACTTATGATGTATTTGTGGTAGCTAGGATGTGTTGAAGGTACTTATGTGTTTGGTTTAAATATTTTAAGTTTTTTAATCATCAAGTGTTTGTATCCACTTTGCTAGTTCTAAATATCAAACATTTTGAACAAAGACCAACGCGATGCAACGAAGCACATATATAATACATCAACTGAAATATCAAGCATACAATGCAACCAAATAGTTCATAGTTTACAAATCATGCCCAATGATAACTTGGTTTTAGTTCGAACAAGCCCCAAGTACACATACGATGTTCAAGTAGCGCAAACTTAATGCTAAAACATAATATCATGAGCTACACACAATACAAGCAAAATGGAAGCAACCAATAGACATTTGTAGAGACGTCTTGCGGATAGTGCGTGTTTTGTACCAATGATCTTGCATTGGTCGAGTTCAAGTGAAAGCCGAATGTTTGGTACTTGTAGCGCAGTCTGGTGCTCGATCAAGCGGTTGATTTCTCCATTGCTCTGTTCGCTTGCCTCGTCTGCAGTTCGAATATGTCGATGAGCTGTGTCAAGGTCATCTTGCACTCTTGCTAGTCGGTCCCTAAGATCACGTGCTATCTCTTGTATAGTTCTCACCTCTGGATTGGAAGAATGCTCGTCTATCAACTCGTTATTGGTTATTTCAAGTAAATCCTTCAATGACAAACGACAAAAGTAAGCATCACATAAAGAATAATCACAAGAAAATGTATAAA
Organism: Fagopyrum homotropicum; assembly: GCA_033239125.1. Taxonomy (NCBI): domain Eukaryota; kingdom Viridiplantae; phylum Streptophyta; class Magnoliopsida; order Caryophyllales; family Polygonaceae; genus Fagopyrum; species Fagopyrum homotropicum. The sequence goes on along the minus strand of BSWB01000007.1, from coordinate 93,923,491 downwards.
ATAAATGTATACACGATATTCCGGGTCTGTGGATCTACTAGTAGTAGATGAGCTCTCGGAACCCCAACCCCAAGAGGCGTAGTAGCCATCAAATACTTGCTCGTTGTTGTCGAAATCCATGTCCTCTGTTGTAGTTAAACAAAGTTTCACCACCAAACAGTTACAACATTTTCACATGAACTATAAAAAAACTAGAAAGGATAATGAACTTTAAACAATTGTAAATAAAAAAACTAGTAATAACATGTAATGTATAAAATATTCAATGTGTACTGTAAAGAATCACCAAAACTAGAAAGGATAATCAACTATCTGTAATTAAAAAAATAGAATAAAAAAAATGAAGAATCAACTCAAGGTTTCAAGAATCTGAAAGTGTAATAAATCATGCAATAACAGTTGTGATTAGGGTACCGTTTGTCTAAAAGATGCTACAGAACAGTTTCACCACATTATTGTTCAGAACAATTTCTTATCAACATTAAAATATGATGAGTATCAAGCACAATCAGACAGTTGGCAATTTCAAGCACAATCCGGCAAATGATATGCAGCTGCTGTGTAATAAATCATGCCATAACAGTTGTGATTAGAAACCAATTGTCTAAAAGATATTTTAGTATGTACACAGAAAGTTTCACAATCATATCAGCAAGTAGTTTCTTGTGCTTGGAATTACCAAACAGTTTCACCACATTTTAGTTCAGGACATTTTCATATCAACATTACAATCTGAGGTATGAAGCACAATCAGACAGTTGCCATAACAGTTGTGATTAGAAACCAATTGTCTAAAAGATATTTTAGTATGTACACAGAAAGTTTCACAATCATAATCAACAAGTAGTTTCTTGTGCTTAGAATTACCAAACAGTTTCACCACATTTTAGTTCAGAACATTTTCATATCAACATTAGAATCTGAGGTATGAAGCACAATCAGACATTTGGCAATTCCAAGCACAATCAGGCAAATGATATGCAGCTGTTGTGTAATAAATCATGCCCAAAACAGTGGTGACTAGAAACTAATTTTCTAAAAAATATTTTAGTATGCAAATAAATGAACAAAGTTTCATAAGCAGGTAGTTTATTGTGCAAACAATCCATTGTAAGCACAATGTATCCAGCTGCTGTGTAAATCATGCCCAAAACAGCTGCTGTGTAAATAAATGAACAAAGTTTCATAAGCAGGTAGTTTCATAAGCAGATAGTTTAATGTGCAAACAAGCCATTGTGCAAACAAAGTTTCATATGCATGTAGTTTATCATCAATAGCTCACAAGCTAAATAAACAATGAAATACAACATTCACAGTATGCAGAGAATGAAGAAAAATGCAAGAACCTCTCATCTCCACGATGAACCTGTGCTTGGAACCTGTCAACAAGGGGCCATTGTTTACTATCGAAATAGAACAAAGAATTACAACATTCATAGTATGCAGAGAATAATGAAGACAATCGGAATTCAAGAGAGTAGCAGTTATTTCAATGAAATCCCATAAACTCAAACCCTAACATAAAAATACTCGACAATGTACAGAATCTTGAATGTTAAAAATGTCGAGAAACAAGAAAAAAGCTCTAATGTTAATCCTGTACTCAGGGTTTACATCCAATTACTTTTAGGGTTTACATAAATCAGGGACATAAATGAGGGTGTAAAAAAATGGAAACAAAATGAGGGTGTCAAAAATATGGAGAATCTGGAGAATCGAAGAAGAAATAAGGGTGTTAAAAATCTGGAGAATCATGACTTTTAGGGTTTACACAAATCAGGGATATGGAGAATCGAAGAAGAAATAAGAGCGGGGAAGAAGATTACCTTCGACTTTCGCCAAGAAATGGAAACAAAATTCGCAGTTGTGTACAAGAGGACGGAAGAACGATGTACCTCTGATTTTCAATGGAAACAAAATTCGCAGGGGTATGCTGGTGAATGAAAAAAATGAAACTCTCAATCAGCTCCATAAGCTTGAATCCGGAAGCTGATGAGAATGGGCAAAAAATCAGCTTCCATAAGCTTCCATCCGCTCCATCATCTTCCTTCAGCTGCAACTCACAAACACCCATCAATGTTGTACAGTATAAAGCAGAATCTGAATAAGCTTCAATAAGCTACCTTAAGCTGCTGCCAAACGGTACCTTAATAATAGAACAAAATGGAGTAGTTTCCTCCTAGGGCTGAAAAAATCTGTTGGAAAGACTAAACTGAATTATAGTGAATGTTTTGTAATGTGCTATGAACAATTGTTGGCTCCAAATTCTTCTACCTCAGCGAAAACTTTCGTTTATGACTCATTTGGTTGTGTATGTTATGCGAAATTATTTAATACCAGAAAGTATACTAAAGTTTGTATAAAGTTTATGAGGAAGTCAAGGGCTGTCAAAGTCAATTACTTAAGATTTTTCACATTCAACAATAAAAAGATCAACGAAGAAGTTACTTTTAAGACCTTCATCAAATACGTTACGGATATTCGGTCACATGATTTTTTCTGCGTTGCCAATAAGTCCAATTTTTACAAGACAAATGAGCCAATCTGGTTGATCAATGTAAGGAAGGACAAAGGAGACAATAATCACTATCTCAAAGTAACACTATGGAACTCCCAATATGGTTTTAACTAATTCCGAATGGGGGCAAGCTATAGGTGATTTTATTGGTAATATGGGTAACAAAGTTAAAACAAAGATCTTGTTCAGAACAATGGGAATTGAACACCCAACTCTTTTTATTGTTCATAAATGAAGATTGCGTTCTGGAATTGCCGAGGCATGAAGAAGAAAAACTTTTGGACTAACTTGAATCTGACATGCAAAAACGAACACATTCAAATGATTATGCTGGCAGAAACCAAAACAAAGGACGAACCAGATGAAATAGCTTGGAAGAGCGCAAGATTTGATAAAATCTGTTTTATCCCGGCTATAGGTTTTGCTGGGGGTTTGTGTCTCCTATGGAAAGAATATCAACTCAAAGGCGAGAAAGTAGAAATTAGTAAAGTTTCAGAAAGATTCCTTCTAATGAAACATACTAATATTAATACCAATTTCGAATCAATGATTATTTTCATTTATGCACCACCAAACGAACAAATGAAAAATGCATTTTGGCTACAACTAAAAAGAGAAATGATGAGTATTAAAATTCCGATGCTCGTAGTTGGAGATTATAATGATTTGATGGAACCGTCTGATAAAAAAGGAGGTGCTACAACTGCGCTTAGTAGGTTCGACAGACTAATGCAATTTTCTAACCAATTTATCCTAAGAGATTTACCAACCAAAGGAAATGATTTTAAGTGGAAGAAAAGGAAAGAAGGGGATAATAACACATACGAAAAATTGGATAGAGTGATGACAACTTTGGAAATCATTCAAGAATACCCTGGTTTGCACACCAGGAATCATGCTTTCACAAACTCTGATCATTGCATGATCTCGTTTCATTTCAAAAATAACCAAATAGTGGTAAAGAATAAACCTTTTAGATTCGAATCAATGTGGATGTTAAGGCAAGACTGTGAAAACGTTGTGAAACAAGTATGGAGAACTCAATACCAAGGTACAGATATGTTTGACCTAGTAAAAAAGACGAGCCTGCTCAAACAAAAACTAAAACAATGGAGTCGAGAAAAGTTTGGCAATATAAACAAACAACTGTTAAAGGTTGATGAAGAATTAGAAGGACTTCAAAAAATTAGTTTTTCACGGTTTGATCAAGATATCAGTAACAAAATTAATAGACTCACCAAGAAAAGAGATTGTCTTGTAGAGTACCAACATAAATATTGGATGCAACGAGCCAAGACGAAAAATCTGCAATTCGGAGATAAGAACACTAAGTTTCACCATAGAAAAGCAACGGGACGAAGAAATAAAAAATTAATTATGACGATTACTAAAAATAATGGCGAGGTATTGGCAAAAGACACTGAAATCAATGAAGAATTTGTAAATGAGTATAAGACCAGATTCAAAGGTACATCAATTGACATGAATAAATTACAAAACAACTACAAATTATCCGCCAAGAAGTATCCATTACTGACAACATGAATCTAGAAAGACCTTTTTCCACAAATGAAATCAAAGAAGCACTTTTTAATATAGGCTCAGAAAAATCGCCAGGCCCAGACAGGATGCCTGCTAGTTTTTACCAAAAATATTGGCATATCGTCGGCCCAACAGTTACTAGAGCAGTTAAAAGTTTCTACAGAACCGGTAAAATACTTAGACAACTAAATCATACTTTCATAGCACTCCTTCCAAAGATTGATAACCCAACAACAACATCACATTACAGACCTATTAGTTTGGTATCAACGGTCTACAAAATTATCTCGAAGATATTAGCAAAAAGATTAAGTGTAGTCCTTCCATTACTGATTCATCCATTACAAAGCGCTTTCGTCAAAAATAGAGCAATCCATGACAATGTGCTCATTGCGCATGAAATTTTTCATGGATTCAAATCAAAAAAAAGGAAAAGAAGGCTATATGGCCATAAAATTAGATATGGAGAAAGCCTATGATAAAGTGGAGTGGGAATTCCTTAAAGCGGTTTTGATCAAATTCGGATTTGGGGATAAATTCAGAAATTGGATTCAAGAATGTATATCAACAGTTTCGTATTCGATCCTAATTAATGACTCACCTACCAATTTATTTTGTCCGCAACGTGGACTCAGGCAAGGTGACCCACTTTCCCCCCTACTTTTCAACTTGTGTGCGGAAGTTTTAGCAAGAAACCTACAAAAAATATCCAATGATAATCCAAAGTCTATTGGTTTCCCTATTTCAAAAAATGGGACTATAATCCCATTCTTAGCTTTTGCAGACGATATTATAATATTCACCAAAACTTCCACACAAGCAAGTGATATGGTCCTTTCGGTTCTAAAGGATTATTGCGAAATTTCCGGGCAGATTTAATTATCATAAATCCGTGTTTCAAACTACCGCTAATATTGATCAAAGTAATAGGAGAAGAATTCGGGGTCATCTGGGAATCAATATTTCTACCAATATAGAACAATACTTAGGATGTCCAATCATCAACGGACGTGTCAATAAAATTTTTTTAATTCCGTAATCATTAAAACTAAACAACAACTTACTAAATGGAAAGCATCCTCCTTGTCTCAAGAAGGAAGAATCACGTTAATAAAAGCAAACCTGAATGCAAAACCTAGTTATTTAATGCAGGCTTTCATGCTGCCGGGGAACATACATAGTGAACTAGACAAAATTAATAGACTTTTCTTTTAGAATAAGGGGCCCAATCATCACCCTCTTATTAGTTGGGATAAGATTTGTAAACCCAAATCCCTAGGAGGAACAGGGATTAGGAAATCGGAAGACATGAATAAAGCATTACAAATGAAATTACTGTGGAAAATTATGGCAGAACCAGATAACATATGGTTAAAATTGTAGAAGAAAAATACCTAAAAGGATCATGCATCTGGAATTACGAATGCAGAAAGAATGTGTCTTGGCAATGGAAGAACTTGTTCAAATTATATAAAGATTTTGATAAAGGTCTTGCCTGGAGGGTAGGAGACGGAAAAACGATAAGATTTTGGAAAGACAAGTGAGTATTGGACAAGCCACTCCAAGATGTCTTGTAAAACCCAACTCCAGTTAATTTGACTGAACTTACTTCCTCGTTTATCACTAATAATGTATGGGATCACCAGAAATTAGACCAACTAAACACATACTTGCCAAGTACCATAATGGAGAAGATTAAGAAATATAACCTCCCTAACAGTGACATTCGCGACCGACTGTACTGGACGGGAAGCGATGAAGGGTGGTATTCGACTAAATCATCTTTGGAGATGATTCAAAAACGGAGAGTTGGAGTCACCATTGACAAAAATTGGATTTGGAAATTGGACGTTATGCCAAAAGTTAAGAATTTCCTATGGAAGATTGCTATGGATGGCCTCCCTACAAAACAAAATCTTGATAGACAAAAGATTCCAGTCGTTATGAACTGTGAATACTGTAATCACCATACCGAAAGTGCAAAACACCTTTTTTTTCAATGTCCAACTATGTTCATAACCATCGATAATGATAATATTGCAACTAACCTACAAAATATCGATATTAATAATCAAGGAATCGCTGAGGCCCTTTGTGATCTCAAGGAGTCAATTTCGACTAAAGATATGAAACTTGTAGTGATTATTTGGTGGAACATGTGGATGACGAGAAATCATTTCATTTTTAAAAAAACAAAATTCCCACAAAACATCAAAGCAACTGCAATTAACCAAATTGCAAGTTGGGACCTAGCAAATTCGAAGCAAAACAGGAATAACTTACCACCAAAATCACCAAGAAGAAAAAAGAAAAACCTAAAGTGGAAACGACCTAAGGAAGGATTCTATAAACTTAACTTTGATGCCTCACAAAATTCAACAAATAAGTTTTCTTATGGATTTATCATTCGGAACCAACATGCGGTTCTTATTGCTATAGGAAGCGGTAGCTGTAATGCTGAATCAGTGTTGGAAGCAGAAGCTCTTGCTTTGCGGTTTGACCTTCAAAAGGCTAAGGAGATTGGAATTACATCTATCGAGATTGAAGGGGATAACTTAATGCTTATCAATTCGATTAATCATATATGGAAGCCACCATGGGAACTCGATATGATTATTAACGACATTTCAATTATTGTTTCTGGTTTCCAAAACTCCACCGCACAACATATCTTTAGGGAGATTAACACGGTTGCGGACAAGATTGCTTTGCACGGATACATTAAAGAGTTGGATGTAGATGCAATCTCAGAAGACGTTCAAGACCTTATCCGAAAGGATGCTTTATGCCGATCGGTTTATAGAAACTGATCCTCCTAAGTTGTTTACCGATGTATAAAAAAAAAAAAAAAACAACTAATTTTAATATTTCATTTGATTTTTAAAACAAAAACTATTCGACGTCGTGTATTTGACGGTCCGGAAAAGGACGTCGCATTCGTTCCACCCTTGAGAGGCTTCCAGGCCACGCTTATTTCAGTTCTTCCCACTCCTTTGCAAAAGAGAGCCCGCGTTTTTCAGCCTCCGAAACCAATTCATCGCAGCTGACACATTTTACAGTCCGAGCTCTCTATCTCTTTGGATTTCTCAACCACCATCATCTTCGCGAAGTTGTGGTTTACATCTACAGTTTGGCATCTCTCTCGACCTTCTGTTTTCTCACCATCATATATTTCTTTTACCAACTTCTGAACCGTCCCGCAAAATTAGGGATTGAGAGTTCCTTCTTCTTTAGCAAGTTCATTCTTCCAATTTTGTTGTTTATACTGTCTTTATTGATTGAAGCTATGCCGAAGAGACACAACGTCGTCATCCTGTCTTCCGACGACGAGGAAGGTGCAAACCCCAAGGGAATTGATTCGCGCAGGCCGAATCCCTCTTCCAAAACCAGATCTTCTGCGTCAGTCCCTCGTTCTAACAAGCCGCCGAAGAAAGCTCGCTGTTCGGCTTCTCGATCTGCTCCTTCCAAGAAGCAAAGTAGTTTCAATGAGGTACCAATCACACGATATTCAAATGGTTCTGTTGTTCAGTTTTGCTGTGTCACTTGATTCTACAATGCGGCTTGCAATGTCGGTGGGGTTTGTAGGCCTATTTAGACTTCAATGTATAATTATAGGCGTAACATGGTGCGGTTAAGTTCTTAACGCTGTTGTGATTAGATGATAGAACTGGTGCAATTAGTTCATGGTTGTGATAGTCAAGTGAACTTACTGTATAGTATTTGTAGGTATCTTTCTTATTTGAAGTTTTATTTAGACTTAAGCTAATGATGTCTTCGTTTTTTTTTACCAAGTTTGGCATCTCGATCTTGTGGTTTCTTACCATGATATATTTTGTTACCAATTTCTGAACCACCTCGTAAAATTTGGGATTGGGAATTCGTTGTTCTTTGGCTAGCTCATTGTTCCAATTTTTGCATATTATTGTTTGCAGTTCAAATCGTTCTATGAGGATTTCACTGAAGATTTTACAGAGTTTAAGGTATCTGCTGGTATGCTTTTACAATGCCTTATTCATCTTTTGAATACTATTACTCATGTCTAATATTTGTAGGTATCTTTCTTTCCAGAAAGATTTCTGCCTTCTTTTGCTCATGCTACTGCTTTATGTAGTAATACTACATAAAAAACAGTAGGACGATGAACCTAAATGGAGTGTTGATTACTTGTAGTGGAAAATTGGAAATGCAACATTGGACGATTCCTTTTTTTACTAATACAATACTTACTTTCCATCTACATTTTCACCAGGGTTTCAGTTCACCTACTATGTTCCATTATTGTTGACAGTTTTTTATTTGATCTTTAACAACTGATGGAGGTTTTAGGGATGTTGGTAGGTACCGAGTCATGGGTTCAGAAATATAGACCACGTACTATGGAAGAACTAGCTATTCAGAAAAAGAAGGTAGATTCAAATTTTACCTGGTTATCTACATGAATTTGTTGGTCATTTTTCATTTCCTGATTTACAGGTTGAAGAAGTTAGAGCCTGGATCGAAGATAGAATAACCGTTTCAGAGGTAATTAGTTATTATAGATGGTAGTACTATGCGAGCATTTGCATTTTCGTTTTGTATATGTGGTGTGAATTTTATTTAAACAGAATTTAGTTTCTTAGAATGCACAAGCAGGATACATTATGGAATTGAAATAAGTATACTGTAATCTCTTTCAGGTAGCTGATGCTTTTGAATTGTTTTTTTCTTTTCAGCTTTAATCTCATTGCTTGTGCTCCTAATTTTAACTTTCCTGCAGCCCTGCTTTCCCATTTACTATTTTGTTCTCTTTCTAGCAGAGACAGCTTGATAGCCATGCACTCTTAATAACTGGTCCAGCAGGGGTCGGAAAATCTGTAAGTTTTCTGGTTTATCCTTTGGCCAGCATTTTTATTAGTTATATGAACATATGAATAGAGGGGAAGACAGAGGTAAGGTTATTGATTCTAGATTAGTTAACACCAAAATATGCATACTTTTATTATTACACGGGAGTAAAAAGAAGACAAATCTGTTGTACAAGATAATCTGTGACAGCATGAATTCAGGTGGCAATAGGATCACATGTGCATTGTACCAGGAATGATTGAAAAAAAGGGAGGGATCGAATTTGAATTGTGGGAGCCTAATCCTTTATAATGCAGATGACATGCTTCACACTGCAGCTATGGTGTTGATAATAGTTGCATTTTTCTTCATATTTGACTAATTTTGCATATTTGGTAGGGTTATCTTGTGTCTACTGAGTTAGTAATTGCAACCAACTTCTAAACTTCTGCGTGAATCTTCTCTTATAGGCAACGGTCCAAGTATTGGCATCACAATTTGGAGCAGAATTGTTTGAATGGGACACTCCTACTCCAACAGTTTGGCAGGAACATGTTCACACCAATAGTTCAGGTGGTTTTTAATAACTCTTAAGATGGATGTGAAGTTTTATACTTGCCACTTGTCAGCTCTGTGATTTTTAACAACTGTAGCATCACTTGCAGTCAATTATACATCCTTGTACATATAACACATGGGAAAAATGTTGTATGATCCCCCTTGGATCCACATGCTTAATGCCAATTTTGTTTACTTTGACATTACCCAGTAAGTTTAAGATAGAAGAATCTCTTTAATGGTAGAATTTGAATGTAAAAGTTATGGAGGCTATGGTATCCCTATAAGAACATTCAAAAGAGAGGATAAAACTAGAGGTGGAACACAATGATCTCTACTTTAAAGCTCCTTGCGAAAAGGTAAAATATCGAGAATATTATGATATTGCACTAATTTTACAAGATCATTGTTATCCCTGCCTTTCCCCTATTTTTAGACTTCTAAAAGCTGAAGTAATATACATGAAGAGAAGACATGGCAATGAATAGCACAGACATACATCAGCCTTGTCCCTGAATAAAGCGGTTGTTAAGTTCTCTGACCATTAACATGTTTTTACATTATTAGTTACTTTATCAGGTTTTATCTGCAACCGTAAGAGTCCTAATCAACATAAGGGCAGTATCAGCATGACTCTCAAGCACACAGAGAAACTTTTTTTTCATTGACCCTTTCACTTGCAGCATGACTATCAGCATGAGTCTAGTGATTTTACTGTATCAATATTTAGCATGCAAGAGCTTGTTTTTGTGTGACGTTTACATGAATTTTTGATTGTATGAGGGATCAATTAATACATTACATACCTCTTGTCTATAGGTATTCGGTACACATCCAAGCTAGATGAGTTTGAAAATTTTGTTGATAGAGTGAGGAAGTTTGGGTTACTTTCATCAACAGTAGCATCTGTAATATTGTTGATTGATGATCTCCCTGTGGTCAATGGGAAGATTGCTTATAGAAGACTTATCAAATGCCTACAACTTCTAGCAAAATCAGTTCAAATACCAACAGTTATAGTGGTGACTGACTATGGTGGAAATGAGTTTGGGGATAATAATATCCATAGATCGGAAGAGTTGTGGCTATCTGTCAAGAATGCTGGTGCCTGTAAGGTTGTCTTTCTTGAACATGTTTATGGTTTTTCACCCCTTTTTTGGTTCCTCGTTCTCATTTCAATATTTTTCTAGGAAAAATTCAGGTGGCTTTCAATCCTATAACAGTCAATTCCATTAAGAAGGTACTTTCTAGAATATGTAGACAGGAGCAGTGTAATACCACTTCTGAAGAAATTGATTTCATTGCCAATGCAAGTGAAGGTGATATCCGAAATGCTATTCAGTCATTACAGTATTTATGTCTTAATCCAAGGCCAAGGAAAAACCTGTTCTTTTCTGTGGACACTCCAATCAACTCCGAAGGAAAAACAAGCTTTACCAAAGCATCGGAATTTAGATCTTTACCATTTGGAAGAGACCAAACACTTTCACTGTTTCATGCCCTGGGAAAGTTTCTTCACAACAAGAGAGATACTGAGAATACTGTTCTACTGGGTAATTTGCACCAACATTGTCATCTTCTTGAACTATTCTGTTCTGATACCTAAAATCTCAGTGGATCTGTTTGGGTAGCTGGGTGGTCACTGCATTAATTTTACTCTAAAATTCTTGAAGAAAAATTGTGAAAAAAGCCTTGATTTAAGGGTTTAGAATATTGGATTCTCGTAAGAGGTTGTTGTGGATACAGATAGCTCACTTGAGCTTCTGAAGGGAAGTTAATTTGTTATGATAATCATCAAAATTTCTCTTCTCTCTGGTTCGTTTGGGCTTCAGGACAGCATGAGTTCTTTATGAGAGAGGGACTTTCAAGGTTACCTTTGAAGATGGATGCTCCAGAGAAGGTTCTTTGCCAAGCATATGGACAAGCAAAGCAAGTGGCAGAATTTCTTCATGAAAATGGTGAGCTTTGGCATCTAAGTTCCATCATAGTAAATCCACTCTGATTCTTACTGAACTTCGACTGGGTATTTCTTGCTTTAAGTTAATTTGTTATGTAATACTCTGTTAGATATGTAATGCTCCCTGTGATTCTTTTTAGTTCTTGCTGATATCTTGGGGTTCTCTTGCTCTAAGAGAACCTTAATTCTTGATTCTCAAAACCACTATAAATTGCTAGATTCTTGATCGTTTGATTAAAATGTGCCCTTTTCCCTTGTTGTGTCTTTTAGAAGTCTTCTTGTTCCTTTTGGGGACCTGGGGAGGATCTGTGGACCTGTTGTATCTTACTCGTGCTACTACTGTCACTATTAAAAACATAGCTGCTTATGAAAGATTTTTAACCTTTGATTTTAATTATCTTGGTGTGAAGTTCTGTAGCCTTGGCATAGTGGGATGTCAATTATGGTATGCGTGCTGCGCTGCTGTTTATGTCATAAATTCTAAGGTAAAGTATTATTGTTGCAGTTCTAGATTTTCTTGATGAAGAAGCTGCTGAAGATGCATGGGTTGTGTCATCTTATTTAAGTGATGCTGACTGCCTTCTGTCTTCTCGGCATCAAATGTTTGGTGCGAACTACGTAGCTGAAAATATTGCACAATCAGCTGCCGCTTCAGTTGCTGTACGAGGTGTTCTCTTTGGAAACGCTCACCCTTCCGTTCCCAGGTATTATTCAGGCCTGTAAAAGGTAGAAGGATAGTAACGGGCGTTCTTCTGATTAATTACGAAGTATATGTATTCCACTTAATTGTCCTTGCTTCGTGTCGATTACCCTTTTCATATTTGTTCAATAATAATTGTCATTGTAGCTATATTGGCCTTCGCTTCACACATTTGCCCATATAATCATTAGTAGTGTGTTAATTGTGATTTTCAATAAAGGAAAATTTTAATTAGGGGCATAATAGTTTGATATTTTCCCTTAAATGTGTAAAATGTTACAATGACAATTATATTCATACAGTGGAGTGCTAATCGTTCTGATGACAGGTGGCATACTATACGAAAGCCAAAACTCTGGCAAGTGGAGCAGTCAGTTCGAGATAATAAGGTGAGATTGATATGGATGATACATGCGACCTAATCTTGAGAATGAGTAAAAATCGATTATGTTCTCTAGTTAAATTGTTTCTCCAATTTGAATCTCTAACCTGAAAGTTTCTGATAAGGACCGTTACTATAGCAAGTCCCTATTCTCTTATAAAAAACGTGCTGGGCAAAGGCAAGCTTCCTGTTAATTGAGAAATCATAGGTTATGGACCGGAAGCATGAAAACACGGTATCAGGATTAGGGAACTAATTAACATCGAGTATCAGTTAAGGGGCCAATCTGAGGATAGCATAGACCCTAATAACTTATGATGAAGTTTACTTGTAAAAGTGTTGGTACGAAAAATTTTACATGGGTACATTGTTATATTTGTGGCAATTGCAGTGTGAGTTGGAAAGGCTAAAGTCTGAAGTTGATGCATTAGGCACATCCGGTCTATCAGTGATGTCAACTGAATACATGCCTATCCTCCGATGGCTTCGTTACCCATCAAATTCATCTTCTTCACATCTTAATAGGGATAGCAACAATAAACTCAACTGTAGAGGCTTGGATGAGGTACAGGGCGAGTCCACGGACGATGAAATTGAAGACTAAAGGAGATTTCAATTGCATCTTCTTCGCACAGTGATGGTGGAATCAGTGTTTCCGCTACGTTTTGGGCTGCATTGCACTTGCGAATGTAGTAAATTAAAGGAACCCTTTATAACCTGTAAGTAATGTTTTTTTGTGTGGGTGAATCAACCCGAAGTACATGTGTCCTAGATGACCAACTGTTCTAATATTCACCCAAAACGAATTTGGAGTTGACAAATGCCCGATCATAATCACCCAAAACAAATTTGCCAAGATAATCACCTAGTTGATTGCTTTTTTAATAATCAGTTGATTATACATATAAGCTACAAATTTTTTTATAAAGACTGCTCTAATGACACTAAAACAATAGGAAAGTTTTTCAAATAACTTATAGAAGATATGAAATTCCAAAAATAGCCACAAGATTTTCAATATTGTAAAACTAGCCATTAGATAACCTAAAATTACGAAACAAATTTTCTCTCTTCCCAAAACTTGTTCTTCAAACGCTCTTTTTTTTTAAAACACTAAACGAATTAAATTCTTTTAATTGCTCGTATTAACTATATAAAAATCAAGAGATTACGGATTTTTGCTAGCTTCTTCACGTTGATTCAACATCATTAAAGACGATTCACCAACAAATTCATTTTTCAAACCAAAAACATTATAAAAAATGGAGACTGGAATATGGTTGATGATACGTATTTCTTCGATCTAGACAATGAAACCTCTTTGACTCTTGGATGGATGAGATACTAGACACTTTACACAAAACAATTACCAATGAAAATGGTGACAATGATGTGAAAGAGAATGGAAATAACACGAATAGGAATGACGGGTAGATAAGATAGTTACATAATGAAGTCATTTGCAAGAACCTTTGATCTATGAGTCAAAGACCTACACAACGTAGCCACAACCTTGCCTTATACAACTCCACACAACTCAACAATAGAGGTTGAAAAGTACGAAGAAGATGTCTATGGAGCTTATGACCACCAATCTTATAGAAGATTGACATAACGCAACACAACTAACCTTGAAACAACTACTTGTGTTTGCTCTCCAGATAACCTCTCTTTGGATTGCCTTTCACGTGAATGATAATCCTAACGGCTAAATCTGATTTGATAACTAATCTAGAGAGAGTTTTTATATGTCCTATAAGCTCTCGAAAAGAAAAAAGAAACTAATTTTGACAAATTAAACAAGTTCAAATGTCTTATAATCCAACTACTAAATGAGAATGACTTAAGAGTCTAATACATTATCATTGCTAGCAAAATACTAGCCTAGAAGTGCAAGGGGTCACATGTGCATGGGCGTGCATGGGGCATGTCTTACATAAGCTATCTTCTTTAGGCTTGTCCTCACCTCCTTCCATGGGTGAGATGGTCACAAGGGTCCTCATGGATGCATCTAAGGTCATGGTTGGATCCTTAGATGAAAACACTAACATCATGACATCTAGCTCCTTAGCTCTTGTGACTCTTCCTTCAACATTGGTCTCTTTATCTCTTGCTCTTGTGTTTGATGATGGTGACAATGATGAAGGTGATGATCCCTCATCAATTGATATTATTATAACTTTCAATCTAGGTTTTCAAATTGATATATTAGTTTTTGATCATATTTAGTATATAATTGAGATTAAATATGTATTGAATGTGTTTTAAATAGTTTGAATAATTGATTTTGAAAACATTTTATCGAGTTTATAGTGGTTCCCTATTGTTGATTTTGTTTTATGTTGTTAATAATAATTGAGCCATTCTCCATTGTTAAATGATTGAATTTCTAATGATTCTCCATTGTTGAGTTGTTTTATGTTCTTATTTGTTAACAACACATACATACCTTATTTTGGTGTTGTGGTGTTGTTCACAACACCAAAATACCTTATTTTAGTGTGGTGGTATTGTTGATAACACACAATCACCTTACTTTGGTGTTTTGAGTATTGTTGACAACACATAAACACCTTTAGTTTGGTGTTGCGTTGTTAACAACACCAAAACACCTTGCTGTGGTGGTTTGAGTGTTGTTGACAGTATCTAAACACCTTATTATATTATTGTGGTGTTGTTGGCAACACATAAACATCTTACTTTCTTGTTTTGATTGTTGTTGACATCACCTAAATGCCTT
The DNA here is from genome assembly GCA_033239125.1 of Fagopyrum homotropicum. Classification (NCBI taxonomy): domain Eukaryota; kingdom Viridiplantae; phylum Streptophyta; class Magnoliopsida; order Caryophyllales; family Polygonaceae; genus Fagopyrum; species Fagopyrum homotropicum. The sequence continues at coordinate 93,908,270 of BSWB01000007.1, read as the reverse complement.
ATTATGGTGTTATGGTGTTATCGACAACACCAAAACATCTAAATTTGATGTTTGAGTGTGTTGACAACATCAAATAACCTTGTTTGGGTGTTGTTGACAACATATAGATAACAAATTAAGATGTTTGTGGTGTTGTTGACAACCAAGAACCATGATCCCTAATGATCATAACTCAAGACGAACGATGAACCAATCCTTCCCCTACAATCTTACAAAACCAAAAAACTAAGCTATGGATGCACAAGAAGGAGGCTCGTCAAACTCCACAACACCAATACTCAATCAGAGTTGACATAATTAGAAAAACCGGGCTAAAACAAACAACAAGGCATGATCGCTCACTCACACCCAATTGCTCACAATTAACTATTGGAAAACATAAACAAACTGATGTTTTGTGTATCATCGAAGTTGCCAAAAACATGTGACGTTCATCCTTTAAATAAGACCTAATTAGGCCTAAAAATAATTAAGAAAAGATTAGTTAATATATGGGATTAAAACATAAGATGTACCCAATAACATAAATTAATTGTCTCTTAACTAAAAATAAATTTTAATTAAAATATAACACTAGTTAAATGAGTTGGTGGTGATTGTGTTCTCCATGGGTTGTACATAAGATCGTCTTCATCTTGAGCTTAATTAAAACCCTCTTCACAAGGTAGTTATCTAAGTCACGCATCTTTTCTCCTAGCTTCCTTGCTTGAGATCTCATTAGTGGTCTTCTTGATTGCTCTTGGGATGAATCTTCATCATTTCTCCTCTCTTGAAAAGGAGCTGACCCTGAATCATGGGCTCCTCCCAAACAAGGTACGGAGTAAGGTCAACAACGTTGAAGGTAACATTAACTCATAGGTTTCCGGAAAGCTCCAACTTGTAACCGTTGTCTCCAATCCTCTATAGCACTTTGAATAGTCCATCTCATTCCTCAAATGTATCTAGACAAGGTTGTTGGGCTGGAAAATCACTTGTCAGCGTCGCTTGTTAGCCTTGGATGTGTTGTACTCGGTTTTCTTCAATAATTTTGCTTCCGTACACTCATGCAACTCCTTAATGAATTTCACTTGTTTCCCCGCATCAAAATTGTCTTGCTCCTTCATAGGAAAATGAGTAAGATCAAGTGGTGTAAAAAGGTTCATGCCATAAAGACACTCAAAATGAGTTAGTTGAAATGATGAATGAAATGACTTATTGTATGCAAACTCAACGTGTGATAATGCTTCTTCCCAAGACTTAAGATTCTTCTTAATAATGGCCCTAAGAATGGTGGTACATGTCTTATTAGTTACCTCAGTTTGACCATCGGTTTGAGGGTGACTAGAAGTAGAGAATAACATTCTAGTTCTTATCATCCCCCAAGGAGTTCTCCAAAAGTAACTAAGGATTTTAACATCCTTATCACTCACAATAGTCTTAGACAGTCCACATAACCTCACTAAATCCCTAAAGAAAAGGTTAGCTACATTCAGATGCATCATCGACCTTATGAAAAGCTATGAAATGTGTCATTTTAGAGAATCGATCTACAACCACAAATATAGAGTCTTGTCTTTTGTTAGTCCTAGCCTCCTAGGTAGTCTCGCAATAAAATCCTTACAAATGCCCTCCCAACGAGTTTTAGGAATAGACAAAAGACTATATAACCCATGAAGCTTCAATATGGACTTAGCCTTTAAACACTCAATACATATCTTCACTAGATAGATGCTTCATAGCAGGAAATATACGTGGTTTCTACCCTATCATTCATGTTGTTTTACACAACTTTTAGTAAGATATACATGCTTATTGCACAGAATGCATTCATATTATGTTTTCGATATCTATTTCGAATTATTTAACATTTCAAAAACATAGGCTCACTTTGAGGCATTTACCGACCAATCACCCAAATAAAGAGCTCGATTTTCCCTAAAGTCTAGCGTCACAAAGATGACATGTCATATGATTGAGGATCGACTGCTCGAAAAGATCAATAACCACCTATATTGAAGCCAAGAATCTACCTACAATGGAGAATGAAATCATACATGACGGAGTTTTCAAACATGCTAAAACTACCAGCCAGACGGCCTCCCTACAGGCATCCATACGGTCTTCATGTCGTTCGTTGGCCATTTCATATAGCCATTTGGATAATCCCATGCTCTCATGAAAGACCAGCCCAACTATGGAAGATTCACAGCCCAAACGACCTCCCTACGAGAACCATACGGCTTTCATGACCATTACCTGGCCGTTCGATGGCCATTTCATCAAGCCTTTAGGATTGTGGCGACAACTTTGCTACTTAACCTATTTTCCTATCATTTCGTTGGGCTTTTTGTTTTAGTTTTAGCCCAAGACCTTTTCTACATATTTTCCCTTCTAGACTTCTAGAGGAGAGTTCTTTTAAATTCGTTGACGATACACAAATTTTACAACCCAAATTTTACCTCGGAAGCCTAGCCATAGTTAGACTTATTTTGCTATTCTCTTGCTTTGGGTTTTATTATATGCAAAGACAATTCTTTTCATCTGGTTTCTCTCCTTGCTCAATTCCTGGCTAAGTCTCCTTCGATATAGGGGGTTTTGTTGAACCCTATAAATGATTGACAGTGACCATTTATGTGAATTACTGAATTGATATCAACAGATTTTATGTTTCTTTTCAAAGTACTTCGTTTTTACCTTTTAAATACATTCTATCCACCAAAAAAATCTTTTAAATACATTCAAAAGAAGTGATGTTTATAACTAGCTTAGATAAAAAAAAATTGAAGAGCCACAAGCGAAGATTGTTTTATTGGATTTATTGAAAGAACTTGGTTTTGAGAGTAACGTTTTTCATTGCCTCGAGGATTTCTAACTATCGTAGAAAATTCCGATCTTCGTACCTTTTTCTAACTGAAGAGACAAAAACAAAGGTTGTTCTTGGTCTTTTCCGGATTTCTAAGTTTTTAATGGGTTTTCTTATACTTGCCGAACTGTTGGATTGGGAGCTACGTGAGTTGAAAAGCACGGTCTTTGATTGTCTATGCCAAATGCTATTTTAGATGGTTACCTACATTATTGGTGATTGAAGTTCATGTTGTGTACATACGTGGTTGTTATTTGATTCATTATAGTGGAATACTTATTTCCTTAGATCACTCATCTCATTTATATCATCTCACACCCTATTACCTATTGTTCTATGTTTGCCATCTGATTTCTACAATACTTGTTTGCCTCTATAACCATTTCTTTTAGCTTAATAATATATTTATTTGTCTCAACCAATACAAACATGATCCTTGAGAAATTCGATATCCGAATAAACTACATCCGATCCCGTATCCTTGCGGTGGAGGTTGTTGTTAACTTTTTAGGTTAAAGCTTCCACGATCAATGCTCGACATCCCTAAGCATGTGGTCAAAATAAGTGTGTATGCAACACGCGATGAGTCTTATCCGTCTCAAAATGTCCCATTAGACCCCCTCTATGAGCTTTCTTAACCAATAATAGCCTAAGGAAACAATGTCGAATGCAAACCTTAACAGCCTTAAACAAAAACCCCTCAAACAAGTAAATTTCTCTAAGGGTCTTGGAATGTTTATATTTTTATTTATGTATGTACACATAAAAGTGTTTTTGATTAATTTGACATAAATGCGATCTTGAAAGGTGTAAGTGGTAGTACAAATTAAAGAAATGAATGAATATTATGAGATTATGAGAATGAAATTGGGAGATTTTCTCCCTTCTCATGTACATGGATTATGAGATTATGAGATTATAGGGATGAAATTAACATTTCATCTTCACCCCTTATATCATTAAACATGTCCAATGTTTTTAATGAAGGATAATTTGATAAATAAGAGTTTTGAGTTGACATATTTATAAATTTTATTTTATTTTTGATAAATCGGTAATAGTCCAAATTTTTTGATGTAAAGGTAAATTCATAGAAAAAATAAAGGTAGTACTCCAAATTTGTCAACACAACATAGTAGTGCATATCCTATATACATTATAAGTGGGGGTTCACTTTGCAATAGTGCACTTTCAATTTTGTTCCTGCTCCTTTAGAATAGTGTTGTTCCTTTTTTTTTTACCCTCTCCCTATTTCTTCTACTTATCCCGTTTTACTTGAATACATTACATGTGTTTAGTTTAGGATATTTGTCCTCTCGTAATTGTGTCAATGCTTCTTAAACGTAAGCATACGTGTTTGTTTCATGATGTTGCTCTCCTTGTTACCTTCTCGCTTCCTTCTTCTCTCTCCATCCAGATTTCTTTCTTCGTTAAACCAGGGGGTTTTAGATGACTCCGGATCTCCGGCTGGCGGCCTTCCTTACTGTAGCGTCGTGTAGAGGTGTGACCGGTTCAAACAAAACCGCCGAACCGGCGGTTTGTGAACCGGCTCAAACCGCCGGTTTGACCAAACCGCCGGTTTGACCAAACCGGCGGTTTAGGTTTGCCGGTTTGGTTGAACCGGCGGTTCGCGGTTTAGGTTTAGGTTTGGTTCAACCTCAAATCTAAACCGACGGTTCAAACCGGTGGTTAACCGCCGGTTTGAGCCCTTTTTTATTTTTTTTTTGGCCAAACCGGCGGTTTGGCAAAAAAAAGAGACGTTGGCAAAAGCCAACGTCTCTTTGCCATATTTGAACGTTGGCTTTGCCAACGTTCACTCCAACGGCTATTATAGCCGTTGGAAGTTAAATTTTATTTTATTTTATTATTTTTTTTTTTATTACTAGTTTAATTAAAAAAAAAAAATTAATACCCACTATTCCTATCAATACCATACAATTATTTCATTTAAATCACACCAACATTCTCATCTATCTACTACTACTCTCAATCTCCAATTCTCCATCTCGTATTCTCTTTCTCGTATTTTCGATCTTTCGAAATGGCAAACCCGAATTTCCCAAGCGACTACGACTTCACTCCGACTCCCGCTTTCTTTCCTAGCACACAAGAAAGCGAGACTCAACCGCCGGATTCGGAAATGCCACAAATTCCACAAGTTCCACAAGGTGAAGGGCCATTCCGACAAGCCCCTCCACCGAAAATGCTCACCTCCGACATATTCACCAAACATTACAACAAGGGTCCGGTGATGGACGATTATTGCCAAGTTTCGTGCAATTATTGTACGAAGGTGTACAAGTGGAAGTCGAAGGGCGGATACGGAACTTTGCAAACCCACATGCAAAAGACTCATCCGGAGAAGCTCGGAATATCACGGGGACAAACTCAATTGTCCCACGGGTTTGCATCCTCTTCCTCTCAATCTTCTTTATTTAATTATAATCATGTTGATGAATCTTTAGCATTAGCCAACTTAATTGCATCCGAAGCATTTCCATTTTCTTATGCGGAATCTATTAATGTTAGAGAATATAACACTAATTATCTTCAACCGGCTTATAAACCAACTTCTCGTAAACAAGTTTCGAAATTAGTTTCTCATTCTTATGAACAAAAAAAACAAAAAATTCTTACGGTTTTACAATCTTTTTCGCATCAAGTTTCAATTTGTAGTGATATTTGGAGTACTTTATCACAAAAACATTTTTACATGGGCATCACTTTACATTTTATCGATAATGATATGTACTTGCATAAATTTGTTATTGCATATCGACATTTTAATGAAAGACATAGTGCCGCCAACATTGCTAATTTAATAAAAACGGTTTTACAAGAATTTAATTTACAAAACCGTGTTTTTTCATACTCATTTGATAATGCTTCCGCTAACACCCGCGTCGTTAACCATTTAGTAGGAAATGCGGGTCAACTTATAAAAACTTCTTTTACTCACCAAAGATGTGCATGTCATATTTTAAATTTAAGTGTTCAAGATGGCCTAAAAGTTTTACATGAAATGTTAGAACCTATAACCGATGTAATTGAACATATTTGGCATTCAACCGAATTAAGAAGAAAATGGAGATCAACTTGTATTGAAAATTTTTTTCCTCCAATTTCTTTTTCGAAAGATATTGGAACTCGGTGGAACTCAACCTATAAACTACTAACTCAAGCTATTCGTTATAAAAATGTTTTACAAGAATTTTCTTCACAATTTATTTCTTGGTCTATTTTAGATGATGAAAGTATTTGGCAAACTTGTTTTGATATTTGTAGTGTTTTAAAAGTTTTTAGTGATGCTACTAATACATTAAGTTATGTTTACATTCCTACTTCTTGTTGTTTTTTAGAAATAGCCGTAAATGTTGCCGAGGCTTTACAAACCGGTTTAGCTTTAGAATCACTTAAATATGCGGCAACCGAAATGAAAACAAAATGGCTAAAATATTATAATGAGGTTCCCGTAGTTTATCTTATTGCCACCGTTTTCGATCCTAGACTTAAAATAGATGGTGTTACGGAATTTTTAAATGCTTATTATGAATGTTTAGGATTATCTACTATTATGAATGTTAATAATATTATTAGTAATGTTCGTGTTGAAATTGCTAAATTACTTAATTTATTTGAAACTAGTGCTAGTGCTTCTACACAAACAACTCCTCCACCCACTTCTTCTTCTCCTTCTCCTTCTATTCTTTCTAAAGCTAGACAAATTTTATCTAAAAGAACTAAAACACCTAGACATTCATCCGCAAGTGCGGAATTTGAAGATTTTCTAACTACTCCTTTTAGTTTTAATGGTGATATTGATAGTTTTGAAGTTTTACAATATTGGAAGAAGATGGCCCCAAAGTATTCAACATTAGCCAAGATTGTGCAACAAATTATGGCCGTTCCCGCATCAACGGTGGCCGTGGAGCAAGCTTTTAGTCAAGGAGGAAACATGCTAAGCTACAAGAGGAGTCAATTGAAGCCCGATAAATTGGAGGCTCAAGTTTGTGTTCAAGATTGGATAAGGGCGGAGAGGAGGCTACAACGGAATGCACCCACTTATGATAGATCATCGGATTCCAACTCCGATGATCCGGCCACTACTTCCGAGTCCGAGGCGCAAAGGTAATGGGGTTACGAAAACAACTCGGAAGTCCAAAAAAAGGTAAGTAAAGGTAAGAGAACTACGTGGGCTTTGATTCCTCTTAAACCCCAAGAGGATACGTAGGCAACCGGGAAACCGGTTCAAGCCCTTTCTTTTTTTTTTTTTTTTTTTCATTTAGTTATATTCAAAATTTCAAATACTAATGTAAAGATGTAATATAAAAAATTGAATGTATAAAAAATTTAGCTTGCTTTATTTTGTTGTAGAATTGAAGTTAGTAATTTTGTTTACTATGTAATTATTATACATTGAATTTCAATGTATAATAAAATTTATTTTAGTTGCTTCTTTCTTTTATTATTGTTACTTTGTTAGTTTGTTAGTAATTTATTTTAGTATGTAATTATTTTATTCAAAAGCTAATGTAATGAAAAAAAATTCAATGTATAAAAAAATTGAGTTTGCTTTATTTTATTATTGTTAGTAATGTTATTTTACTTGCTTTCTTTTATTTACTTACTAATTCTATTTAAATGCTATTGTACAAAAAAAAAAAATTCTATGTATAAAATATAAAATTATAAAATATTTTTTAATATATATAAATTAAACGTATAATTTTTAATTAATATATAAATATATATTATATTACTTATATTAGTTATATATATATATATATATATATATATATATATATATATATATATATATATATATATATATATATATATATATATATATATTTTTAAAAGTCATGTGCCAAACCGCCGGTTTAGGTTACCTAAACCGGCGGTTCGGGATCTGCCGGTTTAGGTTTAGGTTTGGCCAAAGGCCAAACCTAAACCGCCGGTTCCCAAACCTAAACCGCCGGTTTAGGTTTGGGACCCATCTCTAGCGTCGTGTCTATTCCACGCCTCCTTGCAAGCGAAGACAACAATGATCCTCTTTACAAGTATTTTCTCTCTTTTATCTTTTGCACCTTTAACTCCTCATCAATCGGCTCCATGGTCTTAGGGTTTGCTATTTGTGCTCTTTTAAGATGCTGAATGGATAAGGACGAAAGCCTCCAAATAAAACTTTAGGCAATTCCTTTCCGCTGGGTAGATGTTTTCTCCAATTTTGAAACTTTAGGAGTCGTTTGGTATCGATATACTAATTAAAGGTATCAAGTATGTATATCGGATATGGGTATAAAGATATGAGTATCAGATTGATACACATATCTCTTATTGGTATGTTATAATCATATATCAGATTTAATTTCAATATTACTTGTATTTTAAAAGATGAACATATTGAGATGTTTGGTTGGCAATGGAGGCTACATGCAGGATGGAGAAGAACTTCCCATTTTCGCCTTCAGCAATGTCAAAACAAATTTACAAATATTTCTTCCAGGAGATCAATGACCCAAACCATTTGACAAGGAGACTTACAGGTTGCACAAGAAGGGTTATCAAGAACTCAAATGTGTAGCAATGATGTCGCTCCCATTTTGTTTCATGGCTTAGTTCCATGGTTTGGAATTGGAAGGGATAAGGAAATCAAACGGGTAATCATACTTGATCTCTCCATGAAATCTTGCTGAATCAGTTGAGGGGGAGAAGAGAGGATAAGCACAAATGGATGACCTAGATTGCCCCAAATTTGTTCAGTGACAGCGGAATCCTTGCTCCATTCCAGTCGACAACAGTATCAGATGGCTCGGCGGTGGTAGGAGGAAGGAGAAACAAAGACTCAGTGGTGGCAAGAGGAGAGAGAAGCAAAGGATTGTCGAGAGATGAAATGTCTAGAGAGAAGTTGATACCTCCACAAAAATAGGTATATCAAAAACTAGGATATATGAGATAACCGATACCCTGATATACCAAACATCGGATATGGGTATGGTCTTATGGGTGATACCCATACTCATATCTTTATTCAGGGTATTGATACCTGTTACGCAGTATATATATATCTATATATGTTTATATATGTAACTATATATGTATTCAGTTATAGAAGCAGTTAGTTTTGTCCTAAGGTAGCTTCCTCTGTAAACCTATATAAACTCAATGGAATACCAAAGGAAGACAGTTTTCTGACAAACAACTTCTCATCCGTTTCATGCTATCAGAGCAAGGTTTATTTGGAAATATTAACCGACCATTAACCACCTCAAACACCCATAACTCCCTACTAGAACCATCCAATCAAACGCCAAAATGTCAACAGACCATGGAAAGAAAGATGAGAAGACAGATTAGAATGATGGAAATTTATCGGGGAAGAAGATACCCTCGCCGTACGACCTCAATAATAGCGACAATCCGGGTAATATCATTACCCAAATTCAGTTGAAGGGAGCCAACTACGAAGAATGGGCAAGAGAAATTCGAACATCCCTATGGGCTCAACGAAAATGGAACTTCGTGGAGGGATCAATTGCAAGGCCCCAAGATGGAATACCTGAACTAGAAGAATGGTTCACGGTGCACTCCATGATCACATCTTGGATTCTAAACATAATAGAAACTAGTTTACGCTCGAGTATCTCATATATGGAGCATGCGAGAGTATTGTAGAACGATATCAAGGAAAGATTCTCATTTGTGAATGGTCCTCATATTCAATAGTTACACTGTGAATTGGCAGAGGCAAAACAAAGGAGAATACCGATGGTAACTTACTATGGGAGGATGAAGAGCCTTTGGGAAAAATCGGACGCTATGATCCGGTGCCGGCTTGTGTTTGTGGGTTGTGTACATGTGGAGTTAGAACGGATGGAGAAATGAAAAGAGAAGAAGAAAAGATCCACCAATTATTGATGGGACTTGATGAGAATGCATTTGGAATAATATGTTCTACTATCCTAGCCACCGAGCCTCTTCCACCATTGAACAAAGTGTACTCTATGTTGGTTCAAGAGGAGTCCAGCCGTTCGTCAAACAAGCAAAATGAGGACAGAGAAGATGCGGTTGGGGCCTTTGCGGCTCAAGCAGGAATCACAAGGCGTGAGAGAGGAGATCAAAGAGACCAAAACTCCTTCTGTACAAATTGCCGTAAGATAGGGCATGAATCAGGGTGTTTTCGGATCATAGGGTATCCCGAATGGTAGAGTGACCGTCCACGAGATGATAAACCTCCCACTGGTGGTGGATCTGGACGAGGGCAAGCGGCTGGTCCAGGACGAGGAGGAAGAGATGTTGGCACATCAAGGGCGAGGGCGCACGCTGCATAGGGTTCTGGAAGTGGACACGCAACCGGCGCATCTAACTTGGAGGTAGAAGCTCGGGGTGTGCCAGGCCTTGGCAATGACCAGCTGCAAGTCTTGATTGATTTGTTACATCAACAAAAACTAAACCCGAAAGGATGCCAGGTAAGAAAGATGAATCATGTTAGATAATTAATGATGGTGCTACTAACCATATGACAGGAAATAGAGATCGATTTCATTCACTTGTTGAGCTTCCGGGATGCTTGGTCAGCATGCCTGACGGGGACAATGTGAAAGCCTTGATGGCAAGAACTGTTATTCTAGATGACAAATTAACCCTTAAAAACGTGCTTTATCTACCTAAACTGAATTGTGAATTAATATCTGTGACACAACTCCATCTTCTGGTAACCCCTATCCCTTGTCAAATTATTTCACCTATGATAAGTTTTCCTCTAGACATCGCAGTTTCTTGGCTGCTATCACCGATGACGTTTTCTCAGGCCGTCTTGGATGCCCAATGGCGTGAAGCCATGAAACCTGAAACACAAGCCCTAGAGGATAACAAAGCGTGAGCTCTTTCTCCCTTACCTAAGGGCAAGAAGCACTTGGATGCAAATGGGTGTACAAGATCAAGTATAAGTCCAACGGCTCCATTGAACTTTTTAAGGCTCGTTTAGTGATACTTGGGAATCATCAAGTTCCCGGGGTCGAGTACTTAGAGACATTTGCCCCCGTCGCCAAAATAGTGACCGTGAGAGCTTTGTTGGCAGTGGCATCAATCCGGAACTGGGCCACCTTTTTGCATGGAGGCTTGGATGTTGATGTGTTTATGAAGCCTCCTCCCGGGTTTCGAGTTGGGAGAGATCCTAACTCGAAAGTGTATGGATTTCGTCAATCCTATCATGATTACTCCCTCTTCACCCTTGCTTTTGACGCTGTGTAAATTCATGTGTTAGTTTACGTCGATGACTTGATTATTTATGGAAATTCATGTACTGACATCACAAAGGTCAAGGACTATTTGAACACTTGCTTCCACATGAAAGATTTGGGGCCTTTGAAATACTTTCTTGGTGTTGAGGTTGCAAGGTCCTCTTCCGGTATATATTTATGTCAACGCAAGTATGCATTAGACATCGTTGAAGATGCTGGCCTCCTGGGCTCTCGACCTGTGGCTTTTCCCATGGGCACACATCACAAGCTTGGTTTGTCTACAACAACCCCTCTTTCTAATCTTGAACAGTACTGACGGTTGGTAGATTGCTTGATCTATCTCTGCTTTACACGCCCGGATTTGTCCTATTCCGTTCACATATTATCACAGTTTATGCATCATCCCACCACTGATCATTGGCAGTCTTCCATGTGTGTTGTTCGTTATTTTAGAATCTAACCTGGGACAAGGAATATTACTTCGTTCCGATAGTGTCTTACATCTTGTCGGTTTGTGTGATTCAGACTGGTCTAGTTGTCCCCTCACTCGGCGTTCTTTAACGTGGCTCGTGTTTTTGGGCGGTTCTCCCATCTCTTGGAAGACAAAGAAACAACCTACAGTGTCTCTTTCTTCCGCTGAAGCCGAATACCGGGCTATGGCCAAGCTTACTTGTGAACTACTTTGGGTCAAAGGTGTTCTCAGTGATCTTAAAGTGTTTTCTACTACACCTATTCACCTTTACTTTGACAGCCAGTCTGCCTTGCATATTGCACGTAACCCGGTCTTCCATGAACGAACAAAGCACATTGAAGTGGATTGCCACTTTCTTCATGATGAATTCGTTAAGGGCACCATTCTTCCGAGCTATGTTCCTACAAGTTCCCAACTGGCTGATATTTTCACCAAGGCTTTAGGCCAGTCTTCCTTCACCACGTTTTTGCGCAAGGTTGGCATTTCCAACCTTCATGCTCCATCTTGAAGGGGGGGGGGGGTTACGCAGTATATATATCTATATATGCAATTATGCTTACATATGTAACTATATATGTATTCAGTTATAGGAGTAGTTAGTTCTGTCCTAAGGTAGCTTCCTTTGTAAACCTATATAAACTCAATGGAATACCAAAGGAAGACAGTTTTCTGACAAACGACCCCTTAGGGTTTTGATCTAGCCTCCTTTACACTTCTTCCTTTGGTCTCCGGTTTTATTGAAGAAAATGCGTTTATGTAAATTGAAGGTATCGAATTTGGATCTTCGTTTGCCTTCTACGTACAATAAATCGGGTCTTTTCATTCTCAAGCAAGCGTCAACTCAACACTTGATACATACACTAAATTGGGTACTTCTTTTTCTTAATCTTTTTTTTCTTAATCACCATACCATATTTACCGACTGCTCTAATACCTTGTTTTTTCTTGCTTGTTACTCCTGATGGTGGAGCGAGACGAACTCGGAGAAGAAGAAGAATTGGAGAAGCAACATAATAGGTTCTGATTTTCTCTGCTTCTTTAGTTCTCTTGTCTAGGGTTTAATTTCTCTTTTGTTCTTGACATATTAATCTTCACTTCCCATAGACAAAAATCAATTTTGATCCTACTTATTTGCTAATTGATTTGTGCTGAAAAAATAGATAGATAAAGCAACAAAATAGGTCCCCTCAACTTATTTATCTTTCTTCCATATGGGTTTTCTTTAATGCTGGTTGTTGAGATAATATTCATTCATCTAAATCTCAATTGTCTTCTATGCCATTGGTCTTGCTCTAAAATCTAAATAATGTAAATATTCACGAATATGATGAAACTTTCAGGTGGTTATGAACAATGGGATCCTTAAAGTCACAGTGGCAGTTCCACAGGGTTACATCAAATTCATATGATAGGATCAAAATTAGAAGAGGGTTTCATGGGTGTTAGCAAAAACGTGTATGATTCCCTAGGTTAGCTAACATTCATTTGTGTGTTCTATTGCATTTTTTCTGATTTCTTGTCAATTTTTTTAGTTTTGATCTGTATAAGGCTACAAGGGCTAATTGGAGGGATATTTTTCACTGTGCTAGGGCTCTTGGTCAGCTTGACCCTCAAAATGTGTCTGAGGTTTGCGGGTACTCCATCTTTACATTTCATTGAATTAAACCCAAATAAGCATCTACAACTTCTACTCGTGGTTCATTTTAGTTCATCTCTAACTTCCACATGATCCATAAACGAATCATATCAATTTTTGAAATCATATATTTCGATCATTTATATGAGCTATTGCATCCGTTTGTGCCTTCAGTCAAGATCGAGTACACCAACAGTCATTTTTTTATGTGTTCCCCTTTATTTTTACAGATCTTTCCAAAATGGTTGCGTTTGGCAAGAAGTCGAAGGAAAGGCATGCCTAATAATGGGAAGAGTATGAGAACTAAGATTAAAGAATTTGGCCTACTAGGCTCTTTTTGGTTTTTGTTAAAGAAACTATACTCCATATTTTTTACCACTTTCATTTAATGGTAGGTAAAACTAATTAACTCTTCTATTTAAAAAAATGTTTGTCATTTGTTATTTGTTATTTAAGTGTAAAACTAATTAACTCTTCTATTTAAAAAAAATGTTTGTCATTTAATGTGTAACACCCCGAATTCTGAGAACTCGGGAAGTTACTGGTTAGGACCTCACAATGGGTCCCGACCTTAGTTTGACAACAATTTTACTAGGATCTTACAACAAGGCACAAATGTATTTAAAACAATTTCAAAATATATTATTTTTAATGTATGAATGTACACATGTGACAGCCTTACAAAAACATATATATATAGATACATAATATGCATGCCGTATGGGAGACTCCCCTGTCCCCATCTACTGAATACGTGGACCCGGCTGACCATCCGTTCCGGATCTCTATGCAACTGTCTATCTCTACAATTCTACAACACGGATAAAACCGTTAGCTAATATTCTATGTATAAGTATAAAGGTAAAAGCACAAACACACAACATACACAATCAACATGCAACACTCAATCCTTTTATTATCTTTCAATTGGGTGATATGTCATTACTAATGATACTTAATTATTTTGTGACACGAGGGATTTCCAAACCTCGCCCCTGTACCCGTTTACCAATGAGGAATGATACTAATGCATCTGACCGTCTACCTGACTGGACTGGTCGCAGGGAACCTCCTAGACTCTCGCAAGAGGTAGGTAGATGATGTCACGACCCGTTATCATACACTTGGGTCAATTACATAATATAATAAAGTCGGCCTAATCTGGTTTCATTGTCTATCATAACAAACAAACACCACTCATACACATTACACTCATACAAGAAGCCAGCTAAGTAAGTCCGTGGACTTACCTGAATCAAATCTTGACTCTCTTAATCACAACTCAATCTGTAACTGTATAACTCGGTTGCCTGTCAAAGGAGGCAAGTGGATCAACACATATCCAATATACTTAGAAGTCTAAGACTTCTAAGATATAAGATCCTATCGGAAGAGAAATATACTAAAATACACATCTAAGGTAAAATGACCATTTTACCCTTGGTCCTAAATCTTCTAAAAATCTCGTAATATGTACTTAAATTCTTACTTGAGACTAACTATCATATTCTAACTCTTAAAGTTGAGTTTAGGTCAAGACTAGAACATTACATGTTTTCCTTAACCTTCTAAAAAGGTCACTAGGGTCCAACTTTGGCTTCAAATATGAAATTCGAATAAACTTGTAAAAATTCCGAAATAATTCTCTAGATCATCTATGATATCCCATCTACTCCTAGGAGCAAGAATTTCTTAAAACTGTTCAACCATCACTTCTACAAAAATTTCCAAAGTTGGTTACAACACTTGAAATTTTTTATACTTGGCCAAAATCTGAGTATGTTTTCTAACTGTACAACAAGTCCAATTTAAGCCTCTATAACGCTAAATTCCACCGTTGGATTCATCCTAACTTTTGACATTTTAACCTATGCATGGCACTAGACAACATCTCAAAAACTGAACAATGGATCTTATCTCAAAGGCATCAAAAAGTATGCTCAAACTTGACTGATCAACACAGTTTCTGGAAATTCAGCAAACACTTAACAAAACAGCACACTGTCTCCACTTTAAAAAAATAATAACTCCTAAACCACTCGTTGGATTTATCCCAAATTTTGATATGTTCTACTACAATATGCTAACTATATCATATCTAAAATTCAAGTCCAATAAAGATCAAAAGCCTATTCAAAACTATCTCACAAAACAGCATCACATGCTATTTTTTCCAACACTCAACACATTTATTAAAAATTGTGTGAGGAGTCAACTTTGAAACACCATAACTCTCAAACTGTATCATGGATTCCTCTAAAATTTTAGTATGATTTACTATGCAATACCTTCTACGACATATCCGAAAACCAGCCAAAAAGGGAGAGTCTAGCTTACCCAAAATTAGACCCGAAGTTGATTGTTTGTCACTTCCGAAAACTCAAAAAACACCTCAGCTCTTCAAGCTATCTTCCGAGGCTGTTAGGGACGGATTGAAGACACAAAGGGTGCTCACATCAACATATATATGTTAAGGATTGATCGAAGAGAAGGACTAAGGAAGGACGGATAAGGATCTTACTCGATTCCATGACTCGAAGGGTGAAGAACGTAGCACCATCTGTTGTTGTTGTTCGCAAGGGCTGAGAAGATCGATGTTTAGATAGAAATAGGAGCGTCTACACTTGTTGCTGGCTCGAAGGGAAGAAGTACGTCTTGAGGGTGTCGTTGCTGATGGTTTTGACTCGCACCCTCGAGGAGAAGGAAGCCGAAGACCTGCTCGCAGCCATGGGTACACTCGAGGAGAAGGGAGCCGAAGACCTGCTCCCAGCCATGGGTACACTCGAGGAGAAGGGAGCCGAAGACCTGCTCGCAGCCTTGGGTACACTCGAGGAGAAGGGAGCCAAAGACCTGCTCGCAGCCATGGGTACACTCGAGGAGAAGAGAGCCGAATACCTGCTGCAGCCCTGGGCACACTCGAGGAGAAGGGAGCCGAAGACCTGCTCGCAGCCCTGGCACACTGGCGTTGTTGCTACGGTAGAAGAGAATGAACGGAAGGGAAGGGAGGCAAGGGTTACGTGAAATCTAAACTAGGACAAGAGGGAAGGAGGCTGAGAAGTAACGTAATTGCTTCTTTTCTTAACGGGCCCGGAAATCCTTGTTGAGTGTTGTCAAAAATTAGCCCATGACCTTTAATTTTGCAAGAATTAAACTCTAAGGAAGATAGATATATTTTATGTGTGTAAAAATTCCACATAAAATAATAAAATGTGTTGATTTATAAAATTAAGGATTAAGTAAGAAGATTGAAGCCTCACATAAAATTATAGAAGTTGATAAAAGCATTTTATGTGCGTAACTCTTCACATAATATGACAAGATTTATGATGACTCGGGATTTACCGGAAATTAAATTTCCGGGTATTACATCAGTACCCCCTTAAAATCAGTTTCGTCCCGAAACTTAAAAGATAACGACATTTAGTCGGAGTTGATACAAAAGAAAAAGGGCCGGAAAGGGTCACAATCGATCAAGTTCTGATTTGTTCCTAAGATAGCTGGAAATAAAATTTCCTGGTATTACATAATGGTAGGTAAAACTAATTAACTCTTCTATTTAAAAAAATGTTTGTCATTTGTTATTTGTTATTTAAGTTTAAGTTTTAATTTTTAAAAACTGAATTTGTTTTTTTTATTTTCTTTTATTAATTTTTTTTCTTTTTTTTATTTTCTTTATTTTTTTATTTTCAAGAATGAAGAATTTTCACATACCAGAATTTCCAATACCGGAATTTCACATACCGGAATTTCACATACCGGAAAATTCACATACCGGAATTTCCAATATCGGAATTTCACATACCGGAAGTTATCATACCGGAAGTTATCATATCATACCGGAAGTTATCATATCATACCGGACGTTATAATATCATACCGGACGTTATAATATCATACCGGAAGTTATCATAACATATCGGAAGTTATCATACCGGAATTATTTTTTTATTTTCTTATATTTATTTTTTTGTCTTTTTTGTTTTCTTTATTTATGTCCAATACCGGAATTTCACATACCGGAGCTTCACATACCGAAAGTTCACATATCATACCGGACGTTATCATATCATACCGGAAGTTATCATACCGGAATTTATCATATCATATCGGAAGTTATCATACCGGAAGTTATCATACCGGAATTTATCATATCATATCGGAAGTTATCATACCGGAATTTTTTTTTCTTTTATTTTTTTTTTGTCTATTTTATTTTCTTTATTTATTTTATTTATTTTTTTGGAATGCATACCGGAGTTTCACATATTGAAAGTTCACATACCGGAAGTTCACATACCGGAGTTTCACATACCGGAAGTTATCATACTGGAAGTTATCATATGATACCGGAAGTTATCATACAGGAAGTTATCATACCAGAAGTTATTATACCGGAAGTTATCATATCATACCGGAAGTTATCATACCGGAAGTTATGATACCGGAAGTTATACCAAACAAACTGATTTTATGTCATAGTTCACATACCGGAGAATTACATACCGGAAGTTATAAAAATGGTATGAGCAAAAACGCAACATTCAGGTATCAACCTTGAAGCAACAAAAATGTCTCTAAAAATGGTATAACCTTCTTCTTTGCCCAGAGAGGATCAAGACCACTGTCAGCATCACCCTGCGCGAGCAAAGGTTGTAAATTCACCAGTGTAAACATCATTGGCATCCGCTATGAACTTCTGGTATAAAAAAATTTTGGTATGAAAAATTTCGTTATGAACATCCGGTATGAACTTCCGGTAGTATAAAAAATTTCAGCATGAACTTCCGATATGAAAAACTTCGTTATGAATTTCTGGTATGAACTTTCGTTATGAAGTTCCGGTATGAATGGTATGAACTTCCGGTATGAACTTTCGGTATGAACTTTCGGTGTAAACTTTCGGTATGAACTTCTGGTATGAAAAAATTTGTTATGAACTTCTGGTATGAACTTTCGGTATGAACTTTTGGTATGAACTTCCGGTATAAAAAATTTCGGTATGAACTTCCGGTATGAAAAACTTCGTTATAAACTTCCGGTATGAACTTTCGGTATGAATTCCCGGTATAAAATATTCCGGTATGAACTTTCGGTATGAACTTCCGGTATGAAATTTCGGCATCAACCTTCGATATGAACTTCCGGTATAAAAAATTCCGGTATGAACTTTCGGTATGAACTTCCGGTATGAACTTTCGGTATGACCTTCCGGTGTAAAAAATTTCGGTATGAACTTCCGGTATGAAAAACTTCGTTATGAACTTCCGGTATGAACTTTCGGTATGAACTTCCGATATGAACTTCCGGTATAAAAATTTCGGTATCAACTTCCGGATAAAAAATTTCGGTATGAACTTCCGGTATGAACATCCGGTATGAACTTCCGGTATAAAAAATTTTGGTATGAACTTTATGTATGATAATTTTCGTTATGAACTTCCGGTATGTAATATGTCCGGTATGTAAAATGTCGGGTATGTAAATGTCCGGTATGAAAAAAGAAAATAAAAAGGGAAATAAAATAAAATAAAATAAAAAACAAATTCAGTAATTAAAATCAAAATTTACATGGGGGGTATATTTATTAAATAGAAAACTAGAAAAGGCCTAGTTAATATACAATAAAATAAAAAAGCTTACTTACCTAATTAGCCCAACTAAGAATCATTTTTGTAGTTCTTTGATTTTGAGATCATTTTATGATAGATGTTAGGGTTTAAGAACTAATAACCACACAAATGGTGAAGGTAGAACCACACTGAATTAACGTTATTACGATCTTTTATATAGGATTACAAAAAAAATTAAATAGTAAATATAAAAATAAATATAAACTAACTTAAAGTAGATAGATAATATACTTATTATTTGAATGAGTTGGTTAAGTAGGTACTTTACGTAACTTTGTGCATAAAGTAGGTACCTTTTGTTTTCTATTAACAAAGTAGACACCCTAATTTACATAGAAAAAGATCAAATAGAAAATAATAAATGATATTACCATTTAAGTGAATCTTCTTTCTCGTATAATAAATAACTAATTTTCCTAATTAGACAATAAAAAAATTATGTTGCTACGTCAACAAGGAAAGAGATACTAAGAACTCCTAAAATATCTCCATAATTAATTATGGTCATTTAACAATATTCATCGTTTTTTATTCTATTCTCCATTGCTCAGCGTAAAAGAACTCGGATCTTCAGTTCGAGAGCATCAATGGAGGGTTGTCGATGAAGATACGTCCTACATAACTCAACAAAATTATGTAGTATATGTGTATTCCTTGTGGATCAGTTATGAATACATATTTTTTGTGCCTTTTTACATAACTGCTACAATTATGTAGTAAACGTGTATTCCTTGTGGATGACATACCTCGGAGTGTAGAATATGTATGCCCAATATATTTTATGTAGCTGATATTTGTGTTTTATGTATTAACATTGTGTAATTGAAATTGTGTATGGACATTGTGTAATTGAAATTATGTATTAAAATTGTGTATTAAATATTGTGTATTATCAAAATAATACACGAAGTTTGATTAGTCTAACTGGTATAAGGGCGGGGGACAACTCGTCCAAAGTTTGAATTCTAGTTAGTTTACAAGTTACAAAAGCTGTCTTATTTCACCAATCTTCTCTTATTATTTTATACAACTATTCAAATATTTATCTCACTTATCTTTCCATATTTTATAATAGCATCTTACTGTTGTAGGCAAAACTAATGAATAAGGATTTTTAAAGAGGTAGTAGTGAGTACAATCAGCAGCACTATCACTAAGACCCTTCACAATGGAGGGTCGAGGGGCTACTAACCCCTTGCCATGTTATCAAAATGATGACATGGAAGTGAAAATGGGTTAGTAGCCCCGGGGGTCGACGCCAATATTGGCGTCGACTCCTATCTGTTTTTCAATTTTTTTTTAATTCTTATCAAAACAACGTCGTTTTGGCGTCTCATAGGAGACAGGTGCGCCACATGGCGCGACCTCACTGGCCGAAATCTGGCCAGTGACAGCGAGCCACGTGGCAGGTGTTTTAATTAATTAAAAAAATTCATTTTTCCGTATAAATATTAACTATAAAAATTAAAAAAATATTTTTGAATAGGATTGAATTTTATCTATCCAATGACACCCATTTTGCATATGTTTCGATACAAAATTTTTTTGACTTCTTGTAACGTATATAGAGTTTTACGTAGTAAACTTTAACGCTTTAAATTTTATTTTTTTGCATAAGACTTTATTCATATCAATCTAATATGATATTTATTTAATTTATATATGTATTTGAATTTTTTTTATAATAAAAAAACACAATTTAATATAGATGTTAGACATAAAATGACCGAGACATTAATTTACAAATGTTTTCTTCAACATACACTTAACTTAAGATTGAAATAAAACACAAATGATAAATCTAAATATACATTACGAACTCTAAAAGGACCCCAAACTTAAACATAAAATCAAATACCTAGTTCTCTTATCAACTCATTCATCATCTTCTCTTGTTCGGGAGACTGGAAATCTTTCATCTCCATCAAACCAGTAAGAATGGTTAACTTCCTTTTGTACTCCAACTCTTTGACCTTCCTTTGTTCTATTCTATCCTTCCTAGCTTCGGAAATAGCAATCATCTTTAATTTTTCCTTCTTTAGTTCTAATTCTTGGAGGTAGACCTCAAGCTCTCTACTCTTCAAATTATCCAAAATTTTAATTTGTTCTGAATAATCAGAAGATGATGTTGTACTTACCGGTCTCTTTCCTGCCCTCTTCGAACTAGTTCGTCCTAAAGGACGGACAAATGAGCTATCTCGGGTTCCGCCTTTACTTGATTGAGTTCCAACATTGGGGCTTGATGTGTATGATCCAGACTCATTTACCTTTGCCCTCTTTGAGCCATCCCCTTGTTCTGATGATGTCGATTGAATGCTACTTTGCCATTTTGGGAGACTTTTAAGCATGCGCCAAATGTTTTCATGATTGAATTTTGATTTATATCGATCTTGATACAAAATATGAGCCCTTGCAAGGATATCGTCAAGGCATTCTCCACTTATTCTCCCCCTTTTAGATGTAGCATATACACTTGTAAATCTAGAAGTAAGTGTATTAAGCTTTTGGAAGCGGTTCTTACATTGTTTCCATGAGCGAGATGTTAAATCTCCCCTTCTTTCGTTGTAATATTGAGAAACTCGATTTCAAAAGGTGTTGGTACGTTGATTGGTTTCTTGGATAGCATCTTTGCTCATGTTCATCCATCCACTAACGAGCAAAGTGTCTTCGACCCCCCCCCCAACGCAACCTTCTAGCAACTTCCTCGGTTGTCACTTGAACTTCTTCTTCATCGTCGTTGTCTAGATCAACTGTCGGTTCATGAGTCCCAAAAGGCGGGATGGTAATAGGTGGAGACGTTGGGATCAAGCATTCAGTAGGGTTTTAAGTTTGGGGGTATTGCATATAACTCATGAACTACGAGTTTTGAGTTTGGGGGTATTGCATATAACTCATGAATTGTGGGTTTTGTGGTTGAGGATAACGCGGATAATTCATGAATTGTGGGTTTTGAGTTTGAGGGTACTGCGGATAATTCATGTATGGTGGATTTTGAGTTTGATTCGGTTCTTGTGTTCCTAAACCTTGGCTAAAGTTTGGATGGAAAAAGAAAGGTTTGGACTGGGATTTCCATTTTCATCCATTGTAAGTGAATAATAGAGAAAGAGAGAAGTTATGTTAGTTGAATGAGGCGAGGATAGAAGATGTAGTGTTGGTGTGATGGTCTTGTACTCTTTAAACCCTTTTATAGAAGGTATAAATGAGTTATATGTCATTTACACAATAACCGAGCCATGAATTGACAACTCAATCACGGGTCTGAAAAACACAATAATCGAGTTTGAATTGACAACTCAGTCACGGATTTATTATACACAATAAATGACATCTGACATTGATTTGAATTTCGAATCTGAAAAAGACAATAATCGAGTGTGAATTGACAACTCAATCACAGATTTATTATACACAATAAATGACATCTGACATTGATTTGAATTTTAAATCTGAAAAACACAATAATCGAGTGTAAATTGACAACTCAGTCACGGATTTATTATACACAATAAATGACATCTAACATTGATTTGAATTTCGAATTTGAAAAACACAATAATCGAGTGCGAATTGACAACTCAGTCACGGATTTATTATACACAATAAATGACACCTGACAATGATTTGAAAAACACAATATTCGAGTGTGAATTGACAACTTAGTCACGGATTTATTATACACATTAAGTGATAACCCAATAATTTTTTTTTTATAAAAACCTATGTGAGCTTCACATATCTACAACTCCTATCCACTTTCATTTCTCTAACTCCATAATGTCTCAAATGCCTTTGAATTCCAATTCTCCTTCTTCACCCAACTCCTCTACTTGTTCATCAGAAGACCTCGTCCTTTCACCACAATCTTCTCAAAATTCCGAAAGCAATATGGACATCAATGAAAAAATTGATGAGCTAAGAGAGATGTTGGTCCAAGAAATTGCTGGAAGTTCACGACAACGTCGAAGCCGGACATATATAGAGAGAGAGATCGTGAAGGCGGGCATGCTCGATTGTTCGAGGATTATTTCTCTTCGACGCCGACCTACAACGATAGGTTGTTTCGACGAAGATTCCGAATGAGGCAACACGTATTTCTTCATGTTGTCAATGCTTTGTCCCAATCTTTTCCATTTTTTTGCCAACTTCCGGATGCGACTGGTAGGCTAGGCCTAAGCCCGTTGCAAAAATGCACCGCCACCATACGCATGCTAGCATATGTAGTGATTGTCGATGCTGTTGATGACTATGTTCGCATTGGAGCGTCCACAACAAGATCTTGTTTAGCCCACTTTGTTGATGGAATTATAACCTTGTTTGGGGACGATTACTTACGCAGGCCAAATGCTATAGACATGCAACACCTACTATATGTAGGAGAGCAACGAGGTTGGCCTAGAATGATCGGCAGTATAGATTGCATGCAATGGAAATAGAAAAACTGTCCGACTGCTTGACAAGGTCAATATGCCAAGGGTGATAAATAGCCAACTGTCGTGCTAGAAGCTGTTACATCTTACGATTTGTAGATATGGCATGCATTTTTTTGGAACTCCGGGTACGTGCAATGATATTAACGTTCTGGACCGTTCTCCTGTGTTTGATGATGTGTTGCATGGTCGAGCACCCACGATAAATTTTGTTGTAAATGGTAATCATTACAACATGACGGATTACCTCGTCGATGACATTTATCCTACATGGCTGCATTTGTCCCGTCAATTCGACACTCATTTGGTGCGAAAGATACATTGTTTTTCCAACGGCAAAAGTCATGCCGTAAAGACGTGGAGCGAGCTTTCGGTGTCTTACAAGCTCGTTTTGCTATTATACGTCATCTTGCGCTTGCTTGGGACATTAATTTGATCGGAAAAATAATGAGGACATGCATCATTTTGCACAATATGATCGTTGAAGATGAACGTGATGTCTATCAACTCTACTATGATCCATCCCAGTTCGATCAAGTTGTTGTTAATGAGCCAATTGCCCCGGATCTTCCATTTGAAATAGCTCAGTTTATACAAAATAGGAGTGCACTCCGCGACACGAGTATGCATCACCAACTAAAAGCGGACTTAGTTGAGCATATATGGCAAAAATTTGGCAATTCCGGTGATAATCACAAAACATTTGTGGTTTTATATTTTTTATTAAGTTGTTCGTTGTTTAAATTACGTTTTTATGTTCTTGTTGTTTATTTTAGTATGTGTTTTTTGTTATGTTGGTTGTAATTTAAATTGTGTTTCTTTTTTATTAAGTTGTTTGTTATTTAAAAATATTTGATATGTTGGTTGTTATTTAAATTACACTTTTTATTAAGTTGTTTGTTATTTAAAATTTTGATTTAGTAATTTTAAAATATATTTACATTTTAAAATTTATGGATAATGTTTATTTATAATAATATTAGTAATATTATTTAATAATAAATGATATATAAATATACAATTCATCAATTTATTAAAAATAAATACAAAATTAAAAAGTGAAAAATTAGTAGTCCGGGTCTACCTGTTGTGAGTGAAAATATGTGAAAAGCTAAAATGGGACTACTAAGTTGATGTGACAGGAATCTTGCTGACGTGGTAGCAAAATTTTAGTAGCCCCGGGCTCTCCATTGCACATGGTCTAAGTGATTCTTTTGTAAGGCAATTATAGTTTATGCAGAAAAATAATTAACTACCATTCATGGATGATAAACTTGAAGAGGGTTATTTGCAAACAAGGTTTTTGTGCTTTGTTTGGCGCCAAAAGACGACGAAATTGGGGGTGGGGCTTTTGAAAGAAGCCCATATCATTCTCTCGAAAATCAAAGATTCATTGATGCTAATTCAAAAGGAATGAAATTCAAAGCGTACCTCACAGATGAAGGCATCTCCCTTCTGGAGAAGCGCCTCCTTCCAGCCCTAGAAAAAGTCGGCAAAATCTGCCATGTCTACCTCACCCGCGACCACTTCTTCATCCTCCACAACCTCCTCCAAACCGACGCCGTCCAATCCATCGCACAGCTCCGTCGAGACTCCCTCTTCTCCGACTACCACATCTCCAGTAACAATAGCGACCTCATCGCCTTCACCCTCGACCCCTCTCTCCTCCTTCGCGCACTCCGTAGCGCCTCCTCCATCTCCGCCGACCGCCGCCTCCAGATCAAACTCGTCAAGAAACTCCCTCCCAATTCCACTTCCCCAACCCCCTTCCTCACCCTCGAAACCAAAGGCCCCTTTTCTGCAGTCGTACAAGACGTTCCTATATCCAAACCCCTATCTAGGGCTTCGCTTTCCGATCTGCAATCGGCCCTTGACGCTGCACAGGATCTCCCCCGAACCCTCGTCGGCGTAGATGGTGCTGAGCTTGCACGGATGATGACTCTCGTTGACCGTATGAAGCAGCTCGGCGATTCAGTCAATGTCTTGGTTACTGGAATTGGGGATCTGCAATTGAAGGTTTCCAATAGCTTGGTCTCGATTGGGGCCGAGTTCAAGAGGCTGGCGGTTGTGGGTGAGGCTGGTGGGGTCGGAGATCAGGTTAGCCTTCAGGTGGGGCTCAAGCATTTCGCCAAGAGTCTTCAGTGCTATCTTGCTAGACCTGATTTTGCTTTCTATGGAGTTGGTGCTCATTCTGGTTCTCTAACTGTTGTTTTCCAGTTCTTTGTTCCTGGTTCTACTCAGACTGATAAGTCTATCAGTTTGCACTGTAGGCTTCCTGTTATTGATCCTGGCTGATGTTTATCGTCGTCGAGTGATAGGCTGATAGCAATGCTTTGTTCCTGATGAGTGTGTTGGTTTTTTTAGCCTCTAGCTGGTTGTTTTGTAAAACACACTTTTCTTGATTGATGTTCTCTACTTTTAAGATTGTATTATGGGCTTATTATCACCAAGGAATGCAGTTGCAACGGAGATCCCTAATCGTGTTTAGCAAATTAGATGGTTGTGGTTTAGTACATTAGAAGGTTGTTGTTCGTAGTTTTAGTTGTGGTTTGCGAGTGTAGTTTGATTGTATAAAAAAAAATATTTGTATTTTTTTTAACAAAAAACTAATCAAATTAGTTAAAAAAGATAAAAGTTCTAAAATAACAAAAACTAAATAGCTAGAACTAAAAATAGATACATCATGTCATCATCTACGGAGGGTGAAGATAGGCGTGTGGAAGGGTGTTGGACGGTCACCTCCCTCATCAATTGGGCTTCAATTTACGCTTCCTTCGTCTGAGGAGTGGATCTCTAAGTATGAACCTGAGCTTCTTAAATCTTCTTGAATTAATTTAATGATTAGATCATCTAGATTATAAATAAATAATAGAAAGAGAATATTATAAATGCTAAATCCGGGAACATCATTCAGTTGCTTCTTCTGGAAGGTTCCAAATTTGCCCCTTAGCTTTATCCCCATTATTGTTAAATCTGGTGTCAAGCTTTGTAGTCCGGATCACATCACTTCACGAACGTAGATGAGAGCTCTTGTTGTGGGATGGAAGAGGCATTTGACGATAACAGGGACGATGGTACTTGCATCAACATCAACAACCACAAAATCCACAAGCAGCTTGTACTTGTCTGTCCTTACAAAAAATTTCTCAAGCATATCGGCCGGTCTAATGAAAGACTTGTCGGCCAATGTCAAGGTGAATTTCACTGTGAAAGTTGTCGTAGCTCTAACTCATTATACAATTTGAGTGAAATAACACTTACACTAGCACATAAATCACATAAACAAGTGTGCTTCTTTCCACCGAAGGTCAACGGGATACAAAAGCTTTCAGGATCTCCTCTCTTGGGTGACATCTTGGTCCTAAGCATAGCGTTGCACTCTTTGGTGATTTCAATGGAGCCTTCATAGTTGCGAAGCTTATTGATTCTCTAGCATCTTATGACCTTTTTCAACCACATCTACCGTGGTCTCTAGCTTGCTGAATTTTTTTTCGAAACTCATGATCGAGTTCTTAATATCTCCAATAGATCCGCAAAGTGCTTGTTGTGCTTGAGATAAGATTCTCTAAGATTTTATCATGAGCTAATTGTGCGGGAACTTGTGCTTGATCAATTTTTTTTCGATGAATCGCCCGGCCATTTAAAATATGGTGGGATCTTTGGGTGGGAAATTCCTTTGTGGGACGGGAGGTCTTGAGTAGGGATACTCTTGTTGATATTCACTTTGATTTTCCACATAATAGACTTGTTCCATGGCCTCATAGTATATCATGTGTTTATTAAAGGTTGAACAATCATATATCTCATGACATGTGCCCTTGCAAAATTGATAGTTTATATTAGTATCTAAATTAGCAAATGAGATGGTAGCATTACCTTCTACAAGTTTCAACTAGGCTTGTACATTCTAGTCTAACTTGTCAATCTTGTCATCATCTTTGATGGTGTAGGCACCATGTGTCTTGTTGCGCTTCTTGGCCCACTTCCCTGTGTGTTCAGCGGTAGTCACAATGTAGTCTCAGACTTCATCCTCGTTCAATCTTGTAAATCCATGGGAGTTAGCCGTGTCAACTAAATTCTTGAAAGTATCATTTAAACCACTATAAAAATTTTCAAGAAGTGTCCCCTTCTCAATTCCTTGGTAAGGGCATAAATACAACAACTCATTAAATTTCTCCCAAACGGGCATGCATATTCTCTCCATGTCAAAGTGAGAAATCTTCTTCCTAATCTTAACATTCTTGTGGGGAGGAAAATATTTGCTCAAGAAAATTGTGATTAACACCTCCCAAGTAACAAAGGTACCTAGAGGGTGATTTTGGAGCCAATTCACAAATTTTCTTGTTAAATAAAAAATAAATTCCGTCATTCTCAAAACATCATGAATAATGTTCTCATAGTTCAAAATGTTCATATTATTCTCAAATTCGGCAAGTGTTAATGCAGATTCTCATTCATCATTCTTGGGAATTGGTCATTTTGGATGAGCTATATGTATCCGTCTTGAGGTTGAAGTCTCAACCTGCAAATATTGGGAGGACAAATGCATGATTTGGGACCCTTTGCCTAGGATTCATCCTAGCGTCCAACGTTTGAAGGTAACAAGCCCTTTCAGCAACAAGTGTAGCATTGAGTCTAACGATTTCAGCTTGTGGATCAATAAAAGGAAGTTGGTTGTTGGGATCTTCCACTGAATTTCTGAGTTTAGCCATGACTTGATTTACAGCGGCTTGATTTGCAGATTTTTGTCCACGGAGGGTGCGCTCAATCTTGTTGTCTAGAATAACAAAAAGGGGGAAAAGAAAATCACTATTATAAGAAACTTAGAATAACAAAAAATTAGGCATCAATCAATTCTATCAGTAATCCTCGGCAACGGTGCCAAAAACTTGATGGTCTTAAAACCTACCCGCAAGGATGACGGGGTCAATTGTAGTATATCTAATGTCCAATTCACAAGAACTAAATATGATTTGATAGATACTAATAATTAATTATTCTAAGTAAAAGAGAGAACAAAGGAAGAAGGAAAAGGAAAAATATGTCTTTTGATGAGAACAAGGAGAACAAGAGAAAACAATGATTGATTGTGGGTAAAAATATGGATGAAGCGATCTTCGAAAACAATAATCCCCACTATAATGAATTAAAGTAATATTACATATATGAGACTCTTGAACATTGATATAAACAAACAAAGATCGTGCCTTCCAACTTGGTCGCACCCTCAATCTGGTTGTTGTTTCAAGTAATAAGAAAACCCTTTAAGAACATAGAAATCCAGAAAAGACCAAGAAAAGCCTCGCTTTTGGTGCATGATCTAGAAAAAGTACAAAGACCGGAGTTTTGTACTATAATATGAAATTTTCGAAGTAAAAGGTAGGACCCGATCCCTAAAAAACCAAGTGATTTTCAATATATCCAATAAAAACAACCTCGTTTGTGGCCCGTGCACTTTTATCTAAACCACTTATAAATATCATATCTTTCGAAGGTAAATAAAAGGTGAAAACGAAGAGCTTTGACAAGAAGATGATTACACGTTTTCATGTTATGTTTATAGATGTGTTTTTATGTGATTTTTCTTAGTTTTGCACGGTTTGTGCATTCACATCTTAGTTAAAGCTTTAAATGCCAAAAGAATGTCTACTCCCCTTGTCTTGTATTTTTATTGGTGTTTTGGTCTCAAATGAAGACATTTGATTTTTCCAACCATCTCAAGGATTAATCATCACACCATCATCTACCTCATGGAACTTAGGAAAGAAGGAAGGCAAGCTAGGACATTTACATAAAGTCATTGGAGCAAAGATAACCCCAAGTATGGAGCATCGAGTGAAGCCTAAATCGAGCAAGGAGGAAGGCTAAACTCAAGCTAAGAAGCATTGGAGGTGGAATTGTCAACATTTCTCGAGTTTACATCATAACTTGAGCAAAGAAGACAGAGAACTAGAGCAAGGAAGACACTCCACTCAACCAAAGAAGACTTAGTTGTAAGGAAGTTCAATATTACCGGTGTGGACCCTCGAATGAACACTCACTCGAGGAAATAACACATGTAAACTCGAGAAAAGAAGCCAAAATGCACAACTTATCTATGTCTCTCGAGTTTTCCTCATCACTCAAGCAAGAAAGATACAAAAACTCAAAAGAAGAAGACAAGGAACTCAAGCAAGGTGTACAAGGTTATGTCGGTGGAGCCACTCAATGCTCACATGAACCCACTCGACCAAGGAAGCCTTGTACAATCGATGTAGAAACCCCGAGTTCCAACCATTTGCATAACTAACTTCCTAGCCACTTGATCCCCTTTCTTTCCAAGGAGGGGACCACTATTTCTAGGCCTATATAAGAGGTCTTTGACTGATTGTAAATATACCATTCAAGTTATCACTTCACATACAATTCCCTTAGTAGTAGTGTGACTGTAGGAATAATATTTAGGAGCTTGAATTGGCCGAATTCGAATTAAAATCAAAGAGAAGCATTGGTGTTCTTCATTCTTGCTCTCGCTAGATCTTATTTCCAACTTGTTTTGGTCATAACTTTGACTTGGTAAGTCCAAAGTCATCCATTATTTATCCTGTGTTCCTTATTTGTTGTCTACTCTGTAATCATGTCACTTGTTTCTAATGATACCATGTTTAGACTTTTGATGATGAGTGTGTAGTTCTCTTGCTAGGTTTTGAGGTGAAAATCCCCAAATCATACTAGACTAGTATTGTTCTTATGTTTTGTTTATAATATGAAGGGAAACTAAAGCAGGTTAGTAGCATATAGGAGGAACAAATGATATCAAGATTAATCATCCAAGTTGAGACCGATAAGTAATATGAGGATGATTGTGAAAAGTTGAGATGCTCATCATGCTAGAGTAGAATGGTTATGGTCGAAAGATTAACATCCTACTTGTGATGTTATTGTCCAAATTATGATTATGTTGGATGATATAAGCAAATAGAAAACACCATGTGATGCTTATATTGTCTAAGATGATCATAACTAATCCTAAGCTTAATCAACTAGTGTGCAAATAGCAAGCACCGACCTATCGTATAATAAGTACTAGTTGACACAAAGACAAATGTTGGGACAAAACTCACCTAATATACATGCTACCTTTATACTTGCTACCTTCATATTCCTTTATTGATTGAACATAATTTACTTGATTAGCTACTAGCTATGGTTTAGGAGTAATAGCCTCAAACCTAGTGTTTTTATACTTGATACTTAATTTTGACACTTGGCTACTTGCTACCCCACACTCAAAGATTTGATCACTTGATCACCCCTTTTTGTTTACTTTTACTTACTTGAACCTTGATAATTAAACTTAAAACACTTCAAACTACATAAAGCCCTCTTGTGATTTAACCTTGATATTATATCATATACTGACTTGACAAGGCCCTGCACTTGTGATAATATGTGATTTTGAGTAGCGTCTCAAACTCAACATCAGAAACAATATCGCAATCTCAATTCATAAACATATATGCAATAATAAATCAAACCATTATAGGGATCATCTAATACGTAGATCATAAGGGAGATTAGCTAGACATGATTAAATATAAAACAAAGTCAATATATAGAATTAAAAAGGGTATAAACTCACAATCGTTCGGTTCTAACACAGCGAGGTGAACCTTCTATGTTAAAGCTACTTGGCGGCTACAATAATCAAGGCAAAAAAAGTAAGAGAGTGAGAAGATGGATGCTCGATATATTTTTTCCCGTTAGCGAGAAAATGAGCGCCCGCATCCTTAGGGTATCAGGAGTGACATTCTCATACTTCAGGGTATTCATGTTGTTCTTAAAGTTCCTCAAATGTTGATGTAGAATTTCATGTTGTAGGCCTCCAAATTGATCATTTTGTATTAGCCTTATTGTATCAATCCTTAGAGTAAAATCTCTAGCTCTAATTTCAGGGAATGTCAAATGTATGGTTTAGAATTATTTGTCTAGGGTCCGTTGTGGCATCCAAAGTCTGAGGCTCGCAATATTGCATAACATTAATCATTGTCTAAAGTCTGGCAATCTCAACCGCATGATTCAAATCTTATGGGATAACATAAACTCAAGGAGGAGGAGGGTTTAGGTTGGGGTTTGGTATTAAACCTCCATTCGCTCTATCTCCGCCGTCCATCTCGTTTCTTTTAAAAGCTCGATGGTTAGTTCATTCCCTATGGAGTGTAAGCTCAATCTTGTTGTCGAAACGGACAGGGTTACTAGGATCACACACCCTTCGGATTCACTACCTAAAAATACGAGGAAAAAAAGAACCCCAAGATCAATAGAAACAAGAAACTTATAATAATTTACTATGAAACAACCAATACTACCGGCAACAACGCCAAAAACTTGATGGGTACTAAAACCACCTCGCAAGTGTAACGAGATCAATCGTAGTAATATCGAGTGTCAAATTCATGGGGCTCGCGTCTAAAACGGATGTAAAGATAATCAATTACGCTAAGTAAAAAAGGAAGTAAAAAGAGTAAGGGATGAAATACATCGGTTTTTAAAAATGGTTTTTGTTTTGAAAAGGACAAAATAGCAAGAAAAATTTGATGATGAGTACTATAATAAAATAAGCGATATGAGGAAATAGGTATCACCGCCATAATGAATTAATAAATATATAACCAAGTATATGAATTATGAATATCAAACAATGGAATATATAGGTAACTGTCGAATGTAGTATTTACCACATCTTTGTGTATAAAGACCGCACTCATTCCAACTCAAAGATGCTCTCGTAGTTACAAATGGTAAAAGCCAAATCCATTAAGGATATAGGAAAAAAGTGGCTAAAGCAAGCCACACTCTCACAAAAACCTAAAAAGGTATAAAACTGGGAAAAATATGACTATTTAGGAAACTCTCAAGGTAAAAGTAAATGTTATTCTCCAAACCATGTTCACTCTAGAAGGTCCACTCGAATAAGCACACTATCGCAGAAAACTAATTATATTTTTATTCCTAAGGTAGACATTGCTTCTCAACATTTTCCAACAAAAGAGTATGAATAAGTTAACTAAAACAAAACAATTCCAATGCTGATTTTCCATTCATCAATTCATATACAATAATTATTGATCAATCAACTAATCCTTAGATCTTAAGAAAACTAGTCAAGGTTAGAAAATAAAACAAAGTAGTAAACTATATTGAAAATTGATTTCATAATCAAAATATCAAAAGCAAACCTCAAGGAGTTCGCCACCAAAACTGTCTTTGGCAAATCCGAGTGAAAAGGAAAACGTGACGGCTAGGATTGCAAGTAAATACAATCTAACCTAAAACGCGTTCTAAAAAAATACTCCTACTAACATCTGGAATCTAGGATTAAATAGGCTCAAAAATTGGATCCAAGAAGATATAACAAAATCCCAACAATAAGAGATCGTGGGATTTAAATTTCGGAAATAGTCGGGAGCAAAGCGGGCAGCCACATGGGCATCAACACAATCAACTTGACTGTGCCATCACCGTGTTGTGTTGTCTTTAGCGTTAGCTCAAATCTTGACAAATTTGGTCTTTGCTTGGGTATCCAAGGGTATGGTATGCTACTTGATAATGCGATCCTCAGTCGTATACGATGCTCTTATGTAGCTCCTCATCTCAAGGAAGATTGCATACTCATTTTTTAGTAGAAACACACCAATAATGGACTCAAATGCCTAAAATACAAAATAAATCAAAGTAGAAACCGAAATATAAAATATCCATGCAAAACATCTAAAATGATACGTGAAATGCATGACCCTAACCACTAAAATGATGCATGAATATATGACATTACTTTTTTAGTGTTAGAGTTATGTATATTCGAATTATTTTAGTATCTCGGAAATATTATTTGTCTTAGGTAGATACTAATATTAGTTAATTTTTTGAAATAGGGACAACTAGTCTATTTACCAGATACTGGTATAAATTATTCATCAATGTTTCAACTTCACGGGTTTTTCCATGATAGAGAGAACCTAGTCAATTGGGCTCAGTTCATCCCAAGGTCAAAGAATATGATGTTAGTTCCAAAATCATCATGGCTAAATATTAGTGGTCTTTGCACGTTTTGCTTAACATGCGGACGTTATGGGAGACGTAAAATGAACAAAAATATTGATCCGGATGAGGAGGCATCGAGTAATCGAGATACTAGGTCGAGGAAGAATGAATGTTTGTTTGAATTAGAGGGTTGCCAAAGTGGTCATGATAAATAGACTTTGAAGGTAATATATGGAGTCCATATCCACAACCTCCCTAAGCACAAGGGCCATGCATTCGTCGGTCGGTTAACACTCACATAATATCGAAAGGTGTGTCGTGAACTTGAGTCGGGCATAAAACCGAAAGATATTTTGAAAACCATGAAGCCGGATCACCGCGCAACCTCATATATATCCGACAAATCTACAATACTAGAATAAAGATGAGGAAATAGATTGTTGAAGATCGAGGTTCAATCTAACAAGAACTCTATTTTCTTGACCAAGGAGGTTATTATGTCCTTATTAGAATTTGTCCTCATATGGATGATATATCCGATATGTTCATCTCTCATCCGGATTATAGGCATCTGTTGAACCTATTTTCATAAGTAATTGTCATGGATTCAACATTCAAGACAAATGAGTATGTTCTAAAGATTGAGTTGTATTAATATCCATGACGTTATAATTAAGTCAACTTATTGTTTAATAGTTTCAAGTTACAAGTACAAAATTTCTTCTTGAGGTTGTTGGGATCACCAGCTCTAAGATGATGATTGCTATCGCATATGTCGTTTTGGCAAAGGAGAACTCCGGTTACTAAGAGTGGCCTTTATGCAAGTTTTTCCGTTTATGCAACAACAAAATTTCTCATTCGAACACAACCACTCGGCGTTGTCATGGATTTCAGTTTTTTTTAAAACTGAAAGAAGGAGATGATGACGATAGACGACTTCACTTCATGTAGTTTTTTCAACTTCAATGTAGCCGCTCGGCATTGAAGTTGAAGTTTTTCACCGCCGCCGCATATGTTGAAGTTGGTGTTTTTGTACGTCGTTGTGTTGTGTTGAGCTATGCGATATATATTTGAGGGAATTGGATAAAATGCACCCCAACATAAAATTTATTAACTAAATAACACATGCATATAATTTATTACCTAAATAACATATTTTAATCAATAATACCATATTTGTCCCTATTACCACATCTCAATTTCATCCAATTTAGTTAGAAGAGAATCTGAAAATTATCATACAATAATCTAATTAAAGAAGGTGAATAAGTGCTAAAATAATTTACGTAATATCATTAATAAAACAAAACATCACACAATTAAAACATTTCATCCAAACACATGTGTTCCAGTGAGAGAGAAGTTGAAGCTTCAACCCTTAGTCCTTCTTGCTTGAGTAGTTGAATCGCTTCATCCAATTTCTGTCTAGCGAGAGCAGTGTGGGAGAAAACTCACTCAGTAGTTTAAGCCTCAACCGGACTTCTAGGTGGAATGGAAGTTCAACACCATTCTTGCCCAAAGTCCGGAGAAGAAGACGCCCCTGCAAAATTTACGGTATGTACAATATATCAACGTTTTTATGATCATGATTTACATGAAGAGTACAAGCATGTACAAGCCATATATAAGAATCTCACACGTTACCTACAAGTAATATGATGATACATGCCTTACAAGAATTTATAAAACTAGCATGTTACACGAACTAAGATTAGTATAAGACAGTAATCCAATAATAGGGATATCCAATAGTACAAGATACTATCAAATACACAAGAAAGGTACATGATTGCAACTACAATACTTACAAGAATTACCTTCATTCAACGATTTCATTTTGTAGAACTCCTCAGAGTATGAAGAAGACCTCTTTGATCGAGAAAATGAATGTTCAAGATGAAGACTAGTAAACGACGAAGAATAGTCACAATTAGGATCTACAAAAGTGATATTGAAGGTTTTACTATGCTGATTGTAAATTTATTATGATAATTAAAATTATTAGCTCATTAAAGATACACCTTCTTCAATTAGGGAGTATGAGTGAATTAAAAGGCAATAATAAACACAAAATCATGTAGATTCTTGTAAGGGTAAATTAGTCTTAAAATTTTAAAAAAGATCATATTTTAACAAGATTAGTGAGGTGAACATATACTACACAAAATTAATGATCTAATACTACATAACAAATTCACCCCATACATTTTTTTATTTATTTCCAGCCTACTTACTATTCCCTTTTATCAAAGAGTATTTTTATTTTGAGAAAATTGCTTAAATAATAACCCGTCTTTTAGGCTGACTAAACTTTAATACCCGTCGTTTAAACTATCAGAACGCTATCTCAATTATTGAGCTCGACCAAAGATTAGTACTGGATTACTTTTCACACGTAAAGTTAACAGATCGGCGTTAAATATAAGGGCAAAATGTCCACCTAACTTAGGCAAAATCGTCCACCTACCTTAAATATTTAACATCGATTTGTTAACTTAACGTGTAAAGAGTAATCCAGTACTAATCTTTGGTCGGCTTAATAGGTGAGATACCGTTAGGGATGACAATGGATCGGGTGGTGGGTGGATGACCCTATCCGCCACCCGACCCGCGAGAAAATCTCATCCACCCCACCCGACCCGCCATCCGCCAAACCCACCACCCGCATCCGATCCACCCGCATCCAACGGATGAAGCGGGTAGATCGGGTGATATTCGGGTGTTCTACGCATTTTCTTTAAATCGATAAACTCAGATTCGAATGTGGAAAATTAATAATAATAAAAATAAATTCAATCCGAAAAAGTCTTATTCATAAAAAACATGATAAATATAAAGTCAACACAAATCATCCTAGTGAAAATATTACAAGAAGTGTTATAAGTTTAAGTTCTTGAAAAATAGAGAAATTTAACAATACATAGCATACAATAAGATCATAATAGGAACTAAATAAATGTAAAAATTTTCTAAACAATCAGTAAATCACCAATTTATAAATCAAAAGGGAACTAAAGATCACTAAACAAGTAAACAATCAATAAATTTATAATGGGTGTAAGTGGGTGAAACGGGTCGGATGGGTGGATGGATGATGGATCGGGTGATGGACGAATGAAAGGTCATCCGTATCCAACCCGATCCATCCCCCGCTTCATCCGTCATCCGCTTTCACCCGCTTCATGTCGAGTTTTTACCCTTTTATTATGGATCGAGTTATCGGGTGTCCGTCGGGTTCGGATGAAATTGCCATCACTAGGTATCGTTCTAATAGTTTAAACGACGGGGTAATAATATTTAGTATGAAACATTGTTTAGTTAATTTTATATTTAGAGAAAATTGTTTTGGGGAGGGGAAGTTGAATATTTTACATGGCATTCTGCCCACCCGATTGCTTGCATCTATCTGACGCTCAAATTGCTCATTCGAACAGGAACCTCAGCCATTAACAGGTACGAGGGGAAGCAGCAGGAGAATTTGAAGAGGAAGCTGAAGAAATTGGTGCTTAGTCATGACCACGACTGACATGTTTAAGACCCCAGAAGATCTGTCGCTCTATTCGTCCATCTTTGGCCCGCTAGGCATGCGTTTTGCACATCTCCCGATTTGCTT
The DNA here is from genome assembly GCA_033239125.1 of Fagopyrum homotropicum. Classification (NCBI taxonomy): domain Eukaryota; kingdom Viridiplantae; phylum Streptophyta; class Magnoliopsida; order Caryophyllales; family Polygonaceae; genus Fagopyrum; species Fagopyrum homotropicum. The sequence continues at coordinate 93,871,384 of BSWB01000007.1, read as the reverse complement.
TCTTCTACTTTCAAGCAATATTTAGTTAAACCTATATTTGCCATCTTCTTTTCGAATTCATTCTGAATCTCTATATTGATGAAATTATGTGGTGTGTGTTGCAGGAGAAGCGCCCAATTGCCGTGGGTCTTTGATTGAGAAGAAGATCGAGTTCCTTGAGAATTCCAGTATCAGGGTAATTAGTTATCCTTCAGTATCTTCAGGTTTCAACAAACTTTATTGATTCATTTTCCTGGATAAGTTAGAGGCTGCGCCTCTTATGTAGATCTCTGCCCTAGTCGCACCGTGATAATTTCAGGGATGGATTTAGATTGTGATAAACTTTGATAGTCTTGTATTTGTTAATCAAACTGGTTCTGCCGACCCTTGAGTGGAACTCTTACCTTCCTGACGGGTATGCTCGTGATTTCCCAGCTGAGTAATAACATCTGATTCATGACCTACCCGATGTTGATTGGAATGCAACTAAGAACTCGGGAGATGTTACTTAGTGCGAAACCCGGTGATTGACATAGCAGGTGGTTAGGTCAAGAGTGAAGTACAAGCCGAAAGTTTTATTGTAGACATTCAGAATAAAAAATTGTGTATTAGTTTGAGCTGAATTTTAGCTTCACATACTAATAGTTGTTTCATCTTAAAGCATATTAATGAGGCATATTAAAACATATTAGTTCCATTACATATCTTCCCTGTAGATGGAGAATCTTATTGTGTTTCGTTAGTGAATGAGTTACTAGTTACTTTTTGCTTTAGAGTCATCAAAGATTTGTGAAATGACTGTTACTTCATTTAATATTACTCGTCATAGTACTCTATTACATCTGCAATTGCTGCCTAGTGAGCAGCAACATATTGCATAAATTGACTAGTCTTTTTTATATGTACTGGGATAAGAACGTTTAGTGTAGTAAAGTATGATGTGCCTATTTAAATTACATTTCTCTTGTGTTTGCAGGTTAGCAATCGGAGAGCTCGGAGGTTGATAAATGATCGAATTCTAATGGAGCTTGTTCCCCAACTAAAAGCTGAAGAAGTCAGGGGTTTATTTGCTCCTCCTCCTTGGGGTAATTAAATTTTCTTATTTTAATCAATATTTATGTAGCTTTCAGTGCCTAATTTGTACTATCCATCATCGTGAGTAGATGAGCATATGAAGTAGAGCATCACTCACAAAATCATACTGCTTAAGTGCTTAGAGAATTTTGTGGTGTTTATGGTCATGAATGGGAATTGTTGGAATTACTTTACAAAATTTACTGCTAAGATCTAGTTCCTAGTTACTGTTGAAGACTTGTAGCGCATGGTCCCAAAATTTTATCCCTAATACTTGTATTGCATTTTGCCCATGATTCCATATAATGCTTATTAATTTGTAGGTGAATTATCATGGGCTTTGGTATGGTTATTTTTTTAGTGAAAGAGTTAATCTTGTTTGGGCTCATTGGCACACCTTGTTAAACTCGTATGTGGTTGCTCCTCAAATATTTAAGTCCCTAAAATGGGTGCTACCTTGGTTGAATGTTACATTTAATGATTAATATGGATTTGTTTTACAGGTGACGATGCTCCATTATCAGCATTTTGCATGACAAATGTCAGGGAGTGGGACGAGTTTAGGAACATAGACATGGATAAAGAGGTTATTGCTTATCTTGTCTGTAAACTTATGGTTTATCCATGCCCCTTCAGCATATTCTTCACACATCCAATGCAATAGAATCTTTAAATGTTAGTATCACAGCTATTCCTAAGGTAATATCATTGATCTGTATGCTGCATTGAACAGTTTAGAGACTTAAATTCTTTTTCTTATTGGCATCAAAATCTACGTAGTTTACATAAATATGGTGTTTCATATTACTAACCAGCTATTCCTAAGGGAAAACAATGGATCACTATGCTGCGTTGAACAGTTTTAAAGGCTCAGATTCTCTTTCTTATTTGCATCAAAATTTACATATTTTACATGAATATGGTTTTTCATATTACATATCTGCCGGAGTACATCAACAATGGATCACTATGCTGCGTTGAACAGTTTTAAAGGCTCAGATTCTCTTTCTTATTTGCATCAAAATTTACATATTTTACATGAATATGGTGTTTCATATTACATATCTGCCCAGTATATTGAATCTACATGTTTCGATTTCTTGGTTTTTGTTTGTTGTTTTGCTTCTAGCAACAAGGTTATGTCTATTCTTATAGGCTAGCATAATGAAGAGCATGAAAAACACCTCATCGAAGAGAAAATCGAATGTTGACACCGATAAGAGAGCAGTGTTGGATGCATGGCATAGAGTTGATTTGAGGACCAGAGAAGCTCTTCGTCGAAGCTTTCTTTCTGATCTCATTGAGGGCTATGAGGTATAGCTTTACACTAACTTTTGCATTCTACTTGCCTGCTGTCATTACCTTCTGTAGATGAAGCACATGTATTGTACTGTCAAGAAGGATAATATCTAGCAGTTAGGTCTCCTTGGAGTAAGTAGTACATAAAGTATCTGAACAAGATATTTTATGCAAGCTGTCTCCTAAATGGATACTCCTTGTGGTTCAGTTTCGATTCACTTTCTCACTGGTTTCTGTAATATACTAATATGTCTGATTGGTGATTGACATGCAGTGCAGGAAAGTGGAATGTAAACTATAAATTAGAAAAAGGCTTTTGAATTAGAGTATTGCAAATACATGTGTTCAACTTATTTCTTGACTCTTTTTAAAATCAGTTGATATCACTAGGATCTGAACAAGCCAGAGATCGCTATGACCTGAAGAAATGGTTGCTACTCCCATATTAAAGCCTAAGTTGATCTTTACTTTGATTACTATGGTTCCTGAAATTAAATTACAACATCGTGTTTGGTTCACAGTAGGAGCTTCATAGGAAGCTATTTTCAGTTACTAAGTGGTAAATTATAAGGATAAAAAAGAAGTTATTTTTTTTATCCTAGAATTGTATCTTCTCATGTTTTTTCTAGCAAAAACGATGAGATGAGTTGCTCCGCCCAGGAAGTAATATGCCAACCAAACGATGAGATGAGTTGCTCCTTGACACAATATGCTTGATGGTCGGTGATTTGTGCAGTCTCCTACAAGCTACAAGTTTGAGTAACTAAATTTGTGGTGTCTAGCCTGAGAAAATTTAGTAAATACATGTCTCCTTGCATTCAGTTGTTTTATATTCCCTTTCAGTGCATTACTATTTGTTTTTCAGAAATGTATACGCTCATTCATCCAAGAAGGTGAAGGCGAAGAGGTTCTCGTGATTCGCGTACAGGACCCTTTCCACCGCCTGCTGCTACACGGTATCTGTGATGTAAGTGCTTCCTGTACAAATCAGTTCATTTGACTGCACCCAAACCACCTACTTTGCAAAGGGTACTGTAGAATACCTAAACTTGTCTCATTCTTCCGGCAGTTTTACAATTTGACTTCTGTGACGGAGACGCATGGAGAGGGTTCACATTCTGTGAAGATGACAAACATCAAGAAGAAGAAATCCGGATCGGCTGATCTCCCAACCATTACTCTTGCCTGTTTCCTCAAAATGTCAAAGGAGGGTATTTGGTGAATCTACACACACTTGTTGCCGTGGAACAAAGAGAAGTGTTTCCACACATTGTAAATTAGTCGAACTCTACAGCTTCAACTCTCTTAGTCCTGACATCAGTTTGCAGGTTTCAAATTTAGTATCATTTGTAAAATTTCAGGCTTAGCTGGCTTCATTAGCTTGAACACTCTTCCTATCCAAGTGTGTGTGTGTTTGTTTTTATTTTACAAGGGAACAAATAAAACCTCATTCAATCTCTATAAAAGGTGATCTATTGCAACTGTCCATCCCTTCCATTCCACAAAAATCATGAAAATTACTCATTCAATCTCTATAAAAGATGATCTATTGCAAAAAAACCTCTTCTTTTTTAGTCGTCGAGTTGAGTTTCAGAGTTTCAGATCCGGACTCGCTGCTTTGCCGTCTTGCCCTTAGCTTGCTTTATTGTTGATGGTTCCAAGCTTTGTGCTTGCTTTTACATCCTGGAGAAGAATAGTAGGGTGGCTACTTCAAGTTCCAACACTTACGAAGATATGCTAGTATTATTCAAGTTTTGGATTAAAAAGAATAGTAGGGTGGCTACTTCAAATTCCAAAAACTGGTACATATCCCCCAAAAATTCGAGGTCGGCTCAAAAGAATAAGGTTTTGGTGTTGATCTCCATAATTTGATTTCTTTCCAAAATGACCGTTGACCAACAATGAATCACTTTGCAAAAACAGCCACACCACCACCATTATTGTGGTAATTGACTTACAAATTAAACACGCTAAGTAAATTAAAGAGAAAAAAAATAGGAATCTATTTTATCACCTCGTGTTAAAAATAAATTATTTCCAATTATCTTTAACAACCACCATCAAATTTTTAGAATTTATTTCAAATAACAAATTGTTTCAAATTATAAAAAGAGACGGTTGATAAACCTCTTCATCATCCTAGTCTTTGACCTTATTTCGTTTGGAGTAGTGGACAAGTGATCGAAATCTAAAGTCTCAAGAGGGAGCCAAAATGCATGATGGTCAGTCCGTCTGCCACTATGTGGCCTCTCGATTCGCTAGTTTGCCTAGTTAACCGAGTTTTTTTACTTCTTAAAAAACAACACAAAGAAAACAATATGCCCCAAAAATCGACCTAGTATTTCCCAAATCTTGAACCGCTACCAAGGACACTCATTTTCTTTCAAGTCCGGAAAATAAATTGAGGATTACTCAAAGCTTTTGGTCTCAACTATTACAAAGATTGTCGTTTGTCAAATAAATCGAACGTTAAAAAAGAAAAGATATATCTTTCACGGATCAATTCACGGGTGTCAACGAACTTTGAAGGTTCTAATGCACCTCAGGAAGAAAATCCTCAAATTGAATCGATCCATCCCCTAAAAAACATTGGGAAGCATGCTATAGTTAATGATAAATATTTATAAAACAAAATACTTTTTTAAAAGAAAATATTATAATTAACGATAAATATTTATGAAACAGATATTGATTAAAGAAATTCGGTGTTATAACATTTTCACCAATGATCTATGATATTAGGGTAGAATCTGTTGGTTTTGAATTGTGGTTGCCTACTTGTACGTTTATTGAATTATAGGTGTTTAAGAACATATAGAGCACACATTTTAGAGATAATTTGGAGGAATGTCTATATCAAACTAAGTTCCCTTTGTGATCGAAGAGGTTTCCGTGAAGACATGATCAATTAGGAACCAAGTCAAGAATATTACCAAAAGTGTCAAAATCCCCGTTTTCGACCATCGTCTAAGATTTTGGTTTAATGTATTTATAGAGTATCGATGGAGATGAGTTTTCACCCTAGGTGTAGGAAGGTTAAATAAAACATGCAGGCAATGCAAATTTTATAATAATAAATTCGAAAACATAAGTCTTGAGATTAAAAAAATAAATATAAAAAACAAAATGGAGGTTAAAATTTATATACAGTAAAAGAAAGGCTTTTAACTCGAGATTACATATGCATTTTTATCAAAATTATTAGATAAAATATAATCAATGATACATTTCTTCAACTTAAAAATAAAATTTCGATGTTATTGTTAGTTAATATGTTTTGATATAACTGCATACTTGGTAACATCATCATCATATTAATATTTAATATATGGTTTTTAATTGTTTTGCAAGGTTCTTTGAGATGACTTTCAGAAATGAACCAATTCATTGTTTTGCTATTATGTTAATGTTAATTGACAAGTTTTGATGCAATTACATGTTTTGTGTAGCATCCTCGTATTCATATTTCAACCATGCTTACTTTTGTGTACATATCTTTGTTTTATAAATAGTCATGTCCTATTATTTCTGATTTTACATTTGTCTAGTTCGTATTATAAATTGCTTATGTACTAGTTTAATCTAATGGAAGACTAACCCATCATGGTGGGGTTGGTTATGTTGTCATAACCAGGTTTATGAGAAGTTCAAGAGCATGGAGGTCGAGATGATTATTTCCGACTCCAGATTGGATCTTCGCTCTTTCGACGAAGTTCATATCAGACATATTTTCAGAGAGATAAACTGTGTTACTGACCGTTTAACCCATATGGGATTTTCGACCTCCAACACTTGTTTCTCTGATGATCATGAACTTTGCGTTCTCATCCGAAAGGATGCTTTAGGATGGACTACCTCTAGGAGATATTCATCCTAACCACTTTCCATTATCAAAATAAAAAGAGCATGGAGGTCGAACGGTTTATATAGCTAGTAAGATGGTGTCCTTTCAGATTGAATATCATTGTATATTGATTCATCTTTTGTGAGTTGTTCCTAGTTTATGTTTTTTTCTTTTAAAGAGCTTGAAGAAATTATTGTATGGATTGTTGGCGCTATATCGATCCCATTCCGGGGAGTTACAAAAGTTGGTAAAAGATCCATAAGTTTTGGATTAAGTTGGGAATATATAGAGTCAAGTGTTGTCGTTATAGCCCAAGATCTACATTGTTCCTTCCGGTGCTGATTTCAATGAATTGTTTAGTATTACTTTAACTAAGGTAGTGGACGAAGTAGGGAATTTGGCACGAGACTTGCAAGAAATATATGAAAGGTTGATGTTAAACCTCCGGTTATTGGACTAGTGTTATTAAAGGACTTGATGATGAATTTTAGACAGCTTACGACAAGTGATTGATCAATTCTTAGAGAATGCATTGAACCTAATTGTAAAAGTGGCATAGGATATATAAAGTGAACCACCGCCATTTGTACCCCAACCAGTAGCTCTGCCACTTGAACCTTATCATTTTTTGGTAGAAAGAAGATATGCTAGTATTATTGCAACTATACTTCAGAAATAGTAGTCACCTACATATAATATTTTGGAGAACTAATTGAAGTATGGTGTTGGATTGAGAAAATGGAAAAATAATTTCCGATGATAAGATTCCCTAAAGATCAAAGATCGTCAAATGTCACATTCTACATGACTAAGTGCGTTGACAATTGGTGGAATACAATGAACTTGTTGATAAGAAATTTATTTTAGGCCAAGTACCTCCCAGGAGAGCGTCAATGTTGTTTATGAAAAAGAAAGGTGCTTATCTTTGAGTAGATTACAAAGAGCTAAACAAGGTTATTGTGAATAATTAGTATTTAATGCCTTTGATAGATGATTTGCTAGACCAGTTGCAAGGGTTAATAGTATTTTTAAAGATTGTTTTGTGGTTTGGATATCATCCGATTATGATTTAAGATGAGGATTTTGCAAAAATGTGTTCATGGACTTGATGAATCTAGTTTTCCAAGAGTACTTAGACCATTTGCTATGGTGTTTATTGATAATATATTCTCAAAGTTGAGCGGAGCACCTAATCCATGTTAGAGTTGTTATTGGGGCTTTAGAAAAGAAGTTGTATGCTAAACTATCCAAATGTGAATTTTGGTTGTTAGAAGTAACATTCCTTGGGCACACTTTTTTTTTTAAATAGAAGATGTGATGGTTGATCTACAAAAAAATTGGTGTTGTCTCAGAATTTCATCCACAAAAGAATGTAAAAGAAATTAAAAGTTCTCTTGGTCTTGTAGGTTACTATTAAAGATTTTCGTTCGTTTGAAATTTAAGTGGGATGAAAGGTCTTGTAGGTTACTATCAGAGAGGTTAAGAAAAAAATCGCTAGTGCGACCGTTTGACATTGCTTCAATGTACAAGTGGATTTGTAGTTTAAGGTTGTTCTTCGTGACAAGGTATTGATTGTGTATTGATGCAAAATGGCAAAGTAATCTTATCTGTCTCGTTAGTTGACGTAGTTTGAGGTAAATTACACCACTCATGACTTGGAACTTGCAACCGTGGTTTTTTCCCTCGAGATTTGACAAAACTACCTTTATGGGATAGTTGTCAATTTTCACTAATCACAATAGCTTAAAGTACATTTTTGCCCAAAATGAATAAATATGAGATAGAGGAGATTACTATCATTTTTGCCCAAAGATCCATAAGCTTGGTTTGGGAAAAAATGAGGTCGGTTTTGTAGGTTAGAAATTCAATTATCATTGTTGGAGACAAAGAGGGAAAATGAGCCGATTGTTTACCACACCAAGCACGATATGATTTCAACCTATACAATTTAGGGCCCGTTTGATTTTTATCCCCATAATTTTCATAATTCAATAATCTATGTGTACGAGGATGAAAGAAAACTCTCAATATTATCCCCATAATCTCATAATCTTCATTTCATCCACACAATTATGCCTCACCAAACATGCCCTTAATTGTGTTATATATATGGATTATGTTTTGGGAACAAACTTGATTGGTGAAAACGGTGATGACAAGACCATTGAAATATCTTGGACGTGTTAATAACTTGAGAGTCTTTTAACTAATTGTTCAATTTCAAGTTTTGAGACGAAATTTATTTTTAGTGCTAGCATATATAATATCCGTTTTCCTCGCAGATTTCTCTAGCTTCTACGGCTATAACTTTTATTGTTTCCGTTAGTTTCTTTCGTTAAACTTATAGATAACCTAGGAGTATTTTACAAAATCGTAAATCGAAACTAAAAACTCAAAAGATATGATTTGAATAGAAGGAAAGAAAAAAAGAAATAAAATCATCGAAGTGCGTAAAACGGATTTCTAATCCCAGTCGTTAAACACAATACAATAAATGGCTCTAGTGCGTTCTTATTTGTCATCTGGAAATCCGTTCTTATTTGATCATTTTCATATATATATATATGATTTGGATCATATATAATATATTTTAGTTGAACCAATTAGGTTATAATCTTATTCATTTAATTTAATTTAGGTTATAATCTTATAATTTTAATTTAATTCAGATTTGATCTTCTTTGTGATTATATTCTATATTATTCTCCTCTCATCCCTATATATATATGAGCATAATAATAGGTATGCAATTGTGTGTTGTCCACCAAATACAATTGTGTGCTCTCCACCAAAATCTGTAGGTATGCAAACATTTTTTTCTTTTCTTTAATTTGGACATACAATTTCTCACATTTGAATAAATCTTGCGTTTTTAAATGGTCAACATCAACCTAGATTTAGAGTATTTTTTGCAATAAGAATTTGAGGTTACTATGTGTTTCATAAACCATGTGCTTTTCATTGTGTGGGTATTCACACGTGAAAGAATTGGACAATTGCGTTATAAAGACACCAAAAAACACCCATTTATGTTCTCAATTCCTTAAATTCAGTGTTGGAGCTTGAGAGTGAGCAAGGAGGTTGCTATTTAACAATGGTGGAAACAGAATCCCTGAAATACTATGTGGTACGTCATTTACCCTGCATATTGGTTGTAATTTGGTTTTGATACGTTATATTTTCTGACTCTTTTGTTTATGTGTACCTTCAAGGTGGATGCATTTGCGGACACGCAGTTGACGGGCAACCCGGCTGCCGTCTGTGTGTTGGACAGGGAGAGGGATGAAAAATGGATGAAGGCGGTTGGGCGCGAGTTCAATCTCTCGGCCACTTGTTTCCTAAATGAGTTATCGGTATCCTCTCAGGAGGAAAACAAGGTTACTCCTAGGTATCGATTGAGATGGTTTGCCCCTGATGCTGAGCTGAACATTTGTGGTCATGGGTCTATCGCGTCTTCCTACGTTCTCTTCTCAACTGGAGTTGTGACATCCAACGTGATAGAGTTTTACACCAACTCCGGAATCATGATTGCCGAGAAGATCCCATTTGAGAAAAGAGAAGATGGAGACAAGTTAGTAGGCTTTAAGTCAGGAAATGACTTCTCAGTTCGGTTGGCCTTCCCTTTGATCCCGATTGTTGCTTTGGATAATCAAACTGAGGCTCTCTTCATCCCCAAATCAATGAATGCGGATGCACCCCATATTCTTAACGTAACTAAAATGGAATACGAAGGAGAACTAATTGTACGTAAGCTTGCATTTGGTGTACATTAGTTTATATATGTTGAAGATACAAATTAAAGGATATTAATTATTCAGGTGGAGTACTCATCAGGAAAGCACGTCGCAGAGCTGCAACCTTCCCTCGACGAGATCAAGAAATGGCCTGGGAGAGGAGTAGTGGCGACTGGAGTTGCTCCTCCAGGGTCCGACTTCCATTTCTACAGCCGCTTCTTTTGCCCAAATTTAGGAATGAACGAGGTTTGCGTCAAAATAGTTACTTCACATTTCACAAAAAACTTGATATTAATTTCTTGTCCGACACAGGATCCGGTTTGTGGAAGTGTACACTGCGGGTTGGCACCATATTGGAGCAAGAAGCTTGGAAAGAAAGATCTCAAGGCATACATGGTAAGCTAGGGTTTATACATAGTACGATGTCCGTGTTCATTCATGTATGATATGAAATGAAATGTGTGTTTTCATTTCAGGCATCACCAAGGGGAGGAACATTGGTGTTGCATGTTGACAACAAGGGGCAGAAGGTGTTAATTCAAGGGAAATGCATACCTATGATGGAAGGTCTACTTTATGCCTGAGTAGTGACTGAGATCTAGTATAGTTAGGCCGTTCTTAGGAGGAATGTACAATACCAAATAATGAATGGAATTTGTCATGTTGTTCATTGTTGGATGTCATCATCATCTATCTAAAGAGAAGAACATAGAGGGACATGCATGCATATATATATATATGTTAAAAGAAGAATATCTTTGTGGTGAAAAATTATTTACTATGGTAGCAAAAGTTGATCCAAAGATACAATAGAGTTGCTTCAGTTGGACATCTCATATCCTTTACAAACATCAATCTTTGTACATATATATGATCCTTGGAATGTCACAGTTAGAAGAGACATTGATGCTGAAAATACGTTCTAGTAAGTGTATATGATACAAGTGTAGTTTATTATATGGGACTAATCTCGGATTCATCCCGAAATACATTTTGTATCCACCCAAAAAAAACTAATCCTGCAAAGTTTGAGTTTAAGAGGTTAGTTTAATTTTTGTCTTGTAATAATATGCAAAACCTAGAGTGAGTACCTTGGAGTCAAGAAGAGTGCGATGCACGGCAATCATCAGATCCTCTCATGTTCATATTCCCCTCCAAAATGACATTTATATATACCTATCAACACAAATCATCAAAGTTGTAATACTATGTCCCTGTGAAAGCTTCGCATTACAGATTTCAAGAATTTATGCATGGTTTCTTACATTGAAAGCCTTACAACATAAGAGTTCATCTTATACGCAAGCTGCTAAGACAGTCTGGCTGCCTGTCTTTGGGTATTACTGTGTTTCCATCGACAACCTCAACATTATCCGGAACCACCTCTTCAAGACGGCCATCATGATATGCATGCTACGCGTATAATAGAAATTACACAGTGTAACAAGATGCCACAAGAGCAAGAAGATCTCAACATACTTATAGTTTGGTCCTACCTTGTAAAAGCAACTTGCTCCAAATGGGCACGACCCACTTCCAAAGTCAAAATATTTGCAGTCAATTGACCTGTGGAAGCAACAATGAGTTACATACAATTGGTTGGGAATGAAGAAAAAATAAGTTGTAGTACTTACTTGAGCTTGTATTTGTAGTTGTAAATAATCCCTTGCTTGTCTTCTTTTGAGACGTACCAAATAACACTTGGAACCACAAAATAAGAAAGTTTACGACAAATGGGGCAAGCTCTTAGAGCGCTATTGATGTCCATCCCGGAGGAGGGGGAGTTGCTACGCCAATTCCTGATGCAACTGATACAAAAGGGATGGTCACACTCTGAAAGCAGGCCGAATTTTCTCTCGGCCGAGGTCGGCTTTGAAAGGACACGTTCTAGGCAAACACTGCATTCGATGTCTTGGCTATGCTTCAAAGCATCGAGGTGATTCTTCCTTGTCTCGCAACATCTCTTATGCTCCTCGCATTGGTCACCGCTGCCAGATGCTGCAAATGAGCATAAAGCTTCTGACTGTTGAATCCATGCAGCTTTGACGGTAATAGAGGCCTCACTTGTCCGTTTTCCGACGCTTGAAACGCAGAAGCTGGAGGGAAACGAAGAAGCACAGTGCGGGATTATAATATGATCAAATTTGCATCTACTTCCATAGGCACACGCTCCTTTCTGATAGTATGTGCAAATCTGCAGTCCAGGATTTTACAAGTCAAGTCAAGTAAAAAACACACAGAAGCTAGGGCATCTTTATAAATTGTTTACATTGTTTGGCGGTGCCTTCCAATCATGAGAGAACTCGCAACATTCCCCTTTCAAACATGCTCCACGCGCAAAAAACTTGCAAAGGACCCTGATGAATGCATTTTTGTTAGTAACATGGAAACCCAAAGCATATCAATCAAGTAAGGGATGAAACTCACATAATTTATCAGAAATCCAGAAACCCGAAGAAAAAAAAAAAGAAAAATGAAATGAATACCTCCTCGACATCGGATTGTAATGGGTCGATGGCGAAGGGGAATGGGAAGAGCAAAAGAAAAGGGACTTGTGAGGTGATTGGGAAGGCTTGTTTTGTGGAAGGAGAATGGGGGATTGAAGAGGATGAATTTCAACATTTCAAGGCCACCCTCCCTCCCACCAAAAACTGGATTAGGGGCTCACAGAAGACACGCCTAACAATAACACCCTCCTTCTTCCTTATTTTTATCATTTTCTTTCTTTCATCCATTTCTATTCTTAACCCATACATATCCTCTCTTCAATAAATCTCCTTTTCTCTTCAACTTTACAAACTCATTCATAACTAAAGATCACATATCTAAACCATATATGGATTTTTTCCCATATCATATAATACAACAAACAACGTTACTTAATGCATGCACAATACGACCGAGCCTCGCACGTGTAACACAATTGTGTGCCCAGCCCTAGCCTAGTCGTATTGTGTCCTAAATCTCAACGGTGGCTTTTGAATTTATATGCAAAAACTCAAAATTTCTATATTATATTCTTCAAAATTAGGTCGTTGTTGTGAAAATATGGCCTACAAAGATGCATATGATGTTGAACTCAACGATCTCAGTTTAAAATTTCAATTTGATAATTTCAAATATAGTCATGGACTTATAACGCATGTCCAAGTAAGTTTTCATTATACTTTGATTTGGTAATTTTTTTTGGGATATGTACATAGAAAATGCATTCATCTAGTCTAGTGATTTATCTCGTCTAGTGATCTTAACATTTGCGTTTTATACTCATAACACACAAGGCCAAAAATCATTACGACGAGGCTTCAAAGAGGCTCTGTCATTTATACACCAATAAAATACCGGATATGATTATCACCGATTGAGAGCTAGGTCTTATCAAAGACTTGAATGTAGTGTCACTGAAAGTGGAGCATATTTTGTGCATGTTTCATATAAAATTGCAAAATTGAACATCGATCATGGGCCTTGTCGTGGTCAAAGGAAACACAAATCATGTTCGCATCACATATCATGTGTTGTTTGAATCAAGATCTAGTGACATTTACGAGCGATGTCTAGCACACATGAAGGAGTACTAGCAATCACGTCTGAGATTAATAAGTTACTTTCAGGGAGACGTTATTCCCATATAAGGAGGCTATATATTGTCCAAATTTTGTGTGACTTGTATCATCATTTGGGAAAAAGGTCACAAATGTGTAAGAAACTATTTCATCTTTTGTACTCATATATTCTAGTTCTGTCGTATTAGTATCTAATTACACCTTTTAGGGGTGAGTCCGTGCATAAGTTATTGAAATGGACTTTATGCTCAAGTGTTGTATCCAATTGGTTGTGGACAATGTTCATTTGATGATCACTTATCAAAATTAAGAAGATACAAGCTTTATTTGAGATGTCGCGGAAAAGGACCCGATGGACGTGTACAATGCAATACTTGACTTGCTTGAGAATAGTGTCACCAACTAGTGTTTCACACTTTTGTTCGAGAACCACAACAAGGATAAGAAGACAAGCTCACGGTGCTCCATGTGTTCATGACTTTATTGATGTCATACATAACTGTAGACTAAGAAGAATGGATCGGACTCACCCCTTTCAAGCACAAGTTTTTGGATCCATCTTCTTTTCTTGAGGACTATGATGACACGGATAACAAGTTCAAGGAAGCAATAGACTCAAACACGTTAAATGATGATGATCTTGAGGCAAGTATATATGGGGTATTTTAATAACATGAATTATGCCCTTAGTTTAGACTTGCATTTAGGTAGATTTTCCCTTTGTTTTGCTTGCGTAGACATGAATCCATGACATTTAAGCTTCGTATATTATCCTAGAATAGATGTCTACACGGATTCTTGTCTCCTTTTCAGGCAATTCAGCAGACTTTGGAGTGGAATGACACAAATGAGGACTAAGCCTCGAGACGGAACATAACGGAACACACAAGGGAAGCTAGGAAATCACCAAGGGGTTGGAGAAAAGAGCTAAGGAGAAGGAACTTAGTTGAGAAACCACGCCCCCGACAAGGAAGAAAACCGCGGCCGAGATCACTACTTGGCGTGACCGCGGTTTATCTTATTTTTGGCCCAAACTGACGAAGCCCTTGTAGGAGCCCATGCTAAACCCTAGAATATCTCTATTAAAACCCTAATCTGCAACATAGAAGGGACAGAGACTCATACACACAACGGATCTACGCTGCAATTGACTATTACCATGCTACAACACTTGTGATTTTGGATTGAGAGAGATTTTTACGAGATTTATTGGAGAGAAAGACTTCGGTTCTTGAATATTGCTTTAGGATTAAAGATTCTAACTTTGTTATTGGATTGCTATTACTTTTGGATATTGAAGACACCTTGCTAAGTATTTCTTTCTTTTCTTTTATTTTCTTGCTTATGGTTAGTTTGAATTCTTCTTTTACCTTTTTTGATTTGAATATGTGCGTTGTTGGCTAAACCCTTGCTATACTGGGGTGATTGGTTGATGGTTGTGGTTTAGATGATAATAGATTGAACCTTTATGTTAATATACGACACTTAGAGTTGGTTTAACCCTCGTTTTGTAGAACCTCAACATGTTCTTCAGGAACCGCGGTTTATCTTAGGACCACCAAGATTTCTTTTGTTAATTCATATATGTTTTATCTTTATGCTTGAGTTTTAGATTGCCCAAATCCTAGTATTTGTTGAGAGTTTTATACCCGTAGATCCCTCTAAGACTTACATCTAAGCTTGGGAAGAGACTTACCCGGTGATTCCCGTTCTTAGGTACCTTTGTATGATTCTAGGTAATAAAGGATTCAAAACCCTTTATTAGGTTTCAATGTGCCATCTTCTTGCTTGAGTGAGCTTAACTTGAGACTTACCCGGTGAAGGTTAGTTCTATTCTTCTAGGTTGAGTGGTTGGTTTGAGTTTATGTCCTTTCCTTAGAGCCTTGAGACCTACCCGATGATATGTGATTTGGTTTGGGATATTGGCTTGTTAGACCTTCCCCGTGATCATTCCCACCATAGATCACCATTCCTTAGCGATCCCAAACTTGTCATAGTTTATAGAAATCTTGAATCGAAAACAACAACCATATACCTTGATCTCTAGAATATGGATTTCCCGATTATCATATAATTTATCTTTATTGCTTTTTCTTTACTCATTCTCTATTTTCAGCATTGATTTATTCTAATTTTGATCAATCACATATTTTGGTTTCACCTCAGTCCTTGTGTTCGACCTTTGAATATTTGCTTTTTTACATAAAGATCGATACACTGTGGGTTTACTTATTTGTTCAGGCTTTTATTACAAGTATAAATTTAAGACTATATCGTTCATCATATTTACAACCATCTGGAGAGCGAACACTTGACATACGTGATAAAACTCTATTTAGCATCTTCTATAGTCCATTATCTTCTTCTTTGCGGCTAAATGACATATTTATCGGTCTATTTTCTTCTTTTTAATGTTTCCAGATCTACCGGTCAATTTATGTAATTGTAAGCATTCCATGCATTTGCAAAATACAAATCATATACTTGTATCGGAATGACATCATAAACATTAAGGATCAATTATGCTTCCTTGGCTACCAAAACCACCCGTGTGTCCGCCTAACCCGACACTTTCAGCAATACACCCTACCTTTATGACACATTGGGTTTACTAACGGATAATTGGGCTTGTCCACGGTGCCAACGGAAGACTTTTCTCGCATATTTATTTTTGTCATCTTTTACATCTGTTTATTTATATAATTAATAGTTAAAAGATATATTCTTATGAATCTCTCCCTTTAAGAAGACATTGATTGCTTAGGATAATTCTAGGAATATGTCCATCAAATCTCTTCTTTAATGCCTTGAATGTTCTCAATTAAGTGTTGATGATTTGTCATCATCCTTCCTATATAAAGGATGTTTGTACCTCATTTGGAAATCATGTTCAATTTTGATTAAGTTTAGTAGAGAAGTATTTCTTCCTCCTTGATTTTGGACATCATAATGTTCCTCTCTTAACGTTCTTTTCTTGGATCTTTGATCCAAGTCTTCTCTTTCGAGGATTCTTCAAGAATCACCCTCTCCACTCCACTTCACGGATTGATCTTCCTAGATCGAATCAACTAATCACTTTCACATCCATTTCATAGCTTTTGCCAAATCATTTCAATCGTTGAACTCATTATTAAAAAACGAAGTTATTGAAGATCAAACTCAATCTAGATGTGGAGTTTGTCCTTGAACGCATTCAAGGATGCATCAAATTGGTATTATAGCTAAGGATCAAAGCTTGCAGCCCAATTTGACGCATTAAATTTTGACGCATTAAATTGACATAAGAGCAAAAGGATGGAAGCTAAGTTCTCTTTACTCTTGTTTTTGTGCGTTATAATAGTTATCCTTTTAGCCTTTAAACATATTGTTCTTCACGTTCTTCATCTTTCATCTCAATTTTCTTGATGTTTTTCTTGATCCATTTTTCCAAGCAAATTAGGAGATATTTGGTTTTCCATCAGGTCATATAGTCATATTTCTACCAAATATTTCATTACTAGCTCACCCAATCTAACATATTTGTTAATTGATTGCATCAAATTTCAATTGAGATATTATGTTACCAATATGGGATATCATATCTAGGATATTCAAAAAAAAAACATTGTCTATCTCAAACGGATTTGTTTCCCAAAGTGTGTCATATCTTGCATTTTGACTCTCGAAAATTTTCATTCAAAGTTTCAAATTTAAACAAAACAAAGAAAATGAAAGAAGTTTCAGGGTTTTTTTTTGTAAAAGGTCAAATGACCAAAGCAGGTAGTACTTGCCGTATAAACAATCCGTTCATCTTTTGTCCTTCCATTTTCTTACGTACATTTCCAAACTATCACATTGTTTATTTGTGTGCAATTGGTTCACTTTTTTCCGATTAACCTTACTTGCTTAACCGCCCACACAACTTTCCCAATTTAGAACCCTAACATACTTAAACTTCGGTAACGTTGACTTAATTCATCACCTTGCTCATTTGATATCTTGCATAAGTGCGGGTTGATTTGGAATTATGAATAAAATTTACTTGGAAAACTCACAAGATTCTCAAGAACGACAAGGACATGAGACTAAACGTACGTTATCCAAGGAAAACGTCACTTTAAGGCGTGAGATGAATGAAAAACAAGACAACATTGTGTGAAGTAGGGTTGAAACCGGGATATATATAAACTCATGCAATTGGATTACCCGTACAATGACATTCGTCAAATATAAAATATCGATTTGAAGTTGCGGGTGAAACAATCCAAATGATGTGGGTCATTGCAATGAGCAACCCATTCGTTCAAAGAACGCATATACTATGTGAATATAAGGAGATTTTCATAATCACATGAAGTGTCCAATTTTATTTTTAGTCATCCAAACTCTAGACAATTGTTGAACATGTTTTCCTACAATATCGTCATGGAGACAATATATAAGCCCATTAAGTCATTTTTCTTGGTTATAGTTAGTTTCATACACAAACCTAGCCTATCTTTACCTCACATATGGTTAATTCATATTTTGGATTCTGATTTTATTTGTAGGTAACATGCCATTATTAGAGATCATCGGAACCACAACCATAAATAAAACATTCGTAATTTTATTTTGTACTCATAGCCCACAAGGCCATACATTATAATGACTAGTCTTTAAAGAGGCCCGCTATTTGTGCAACAATATAATACCGGAGATGATCACCACCGATTGAGAGCTATGTATTACCGAAGGCTTGAACGTTGTGTTTCCCAAAGTGAAACATATGTTGCCCATATTTTATATAAAGTGCAACATTAAACATCAGTTATGGGCATTGTTGCGGTCAATGGAAGTACAAGTCATGTTCACATAACATTATCATGTGTTGTTTCAAATTAATATATCGTGAAATTTGGGTGTGAAGTTTAGCAGAAATGAAGGGTACTAGCAATCACATATTAAATTAATGATTTTCCTCGAGGAGATGTCGTTTCCCCATATAATAACCTTATTCTCCGAGTTTGATGTGTCTAGTATCATCATTTCAGCACACGGGAATCAAATGCGTAATAAATTATCTAATCCTTTAGTACTCATATGTCTTAATTATATTGTATTAATATCGGTTTACAATATTTAGGTGTGAGTGCGCACAAAAGTTATTCAATTGGGCTTTAGGTTCAAGTGTTGGAGGATTCTAGTTGTGTTGTGGACAAAGTCCATTTAATGATCATATATCAAAATTCAGAAGAGACAAGATTCATTTGAGAAGTCACAAAAGAGGATCTCGATGGACGTACACATTCTTACACTTGACTTGATTCGGAACAACGTCACAAACGAGTGTTTTACACTTTTGTTGGATAACTAGAACAATGATAAGAAGACAAGGATGATTGGGGTATAGTTGGATGTGGTATGGAGATATGTTCATGGTGTTTCATTTGTTCATGCCTTTATTGATGCCATACATATCTGTAGACCAATAAGATTAGATTAGACCAAATTCAGCCCTTTAGGGCACATGTTTTTAGGATTCCATTTTTTTTTTCCTTGAGGACTATGATGACATGATTGACAAGTTCAAAGAAGGAATATACTCAAACACGTTGAACAATGACGAACTTGAGCAAATGGATTCAACATACGGCGAAATGGAGAATCTTTGGATTACCGTGATGACATGTTTTCATGCTAGTTTTTAGATGCACATTTAGCTTAGTTTAGTGTAGTTTTGAATGAATTAGACATCCATATATTCTATTATGAGCGTATTGTAACACCCCAAATCCGCAGAACTCGGGATGCCACGAGCTAGGGCCTCACAATTGGCCTCGACTCTTAGCCTGACAACAATTTCACCGGATCTTACAACAACACACAATAGTAAAAACTGAAATAGCCTTTAATGCAAATCAACATATGATCTGAAAGATACAAAGGAAATTATCCAATTGAGTTCTTACAAAACAACCACAACGTTTTTGACACGACAACAACAATATAATCCAACGCATTCTATAATGTACGGAACCCCGACTGCCCACTCTTCCGACTTGGCGGCGTTCTTAACCTGCAAGGCATCTACAAAGCGGTATAAAACCGTTAGCTAGCATTCTAAGCATAAGAAGGATGGTAAAGGCACACACACATAATAGAATATAAGCACATAGCATGATATCACACAAGCCCGATTACTATCTTCCATTACTTTATCCCTTTACTAATTCCTATGGATAGCTCAACAACTTCGTGATCTTGGTTTTGATATCAAAGGTATACCTATTAAATGTGATAATACTAGCGTTATTTCAATTACTAAAAATCTCGTGCAACATTCAAGAACAAAACATATGGATGTAAGACATCACTTCATACATGATCATGTTGAAAAAGGTAATTCTTCAATATCTTTTATCTCGACTAACTTGTAGCTTGCAGATATATTTACTAAGCCTCTACCTGAAGATAAATTCAATTTTATTAGATTTGAGCTTAGTACATTGCACAAGGAAGCATTAATTTAGGGGGAGTAAATTATTTTATTTCCTCCTTATAATGCAACCCATTTCAAGGCCTTGAAATGCATTTCAAGGTCTTAAAACGGATTTCAAGGGCTATATTGAATATCACGGATCGGTTTAATGGTTAATATCTTTGTAGATAATTGATAGTTAAGTTATTTTAAAGAAGGATTTTTTAAATGATTTTAAAAGATTCTGTATTCAAATTCAAATCTTTGTGAAAAGTGGTTGTGATTTATTAGGATAACATGCAAATCAATTTTGGTTTTTCAAGGTCTTGATTCTCTCAAGATCTTGACAAGCCATAAATTGATTTGACATGCCTCCTTTTAATACAATCCTCCCTCCTCTATTATCTCTTTCCTTCTTCAACATTTTACAGCACCCACTTACTTTACTCTTTCTCTTCCAAAAATCTTTCGGTTGCTCTATCAAATACATCCATGGCTCCAAAGAGAAACACAAAGAGAAATTCAAACTGTCTTGCTTTGACTTACAGAGCAGACTCCTCGCACATATCCTCTGCTTCATAAGAACAACAGTTTCTTGAGAATGTTGAGATTTCACCGCACACCGGGCTACCAACCACTTGGTTCATCAACTTCAAAGCCACCGGAACATGGCTGGACGGATTTCATAATCGCCCATTGTGCATGTGCGATTTGGTTGACATGGAGTTTCTTGAAACGCTTTAGCTTCCATGTGTCTCGATGCTCAAAAATTGCTCCATCTGGAACGTCCTCAACCTAGGAGACTTTGCATTGACCAGACTCACTAGGTTGTTTTATGTCAACCTCTAAGCCAAAAGGGAAAAAGGAACCCTAGCCCTCGAGACAATGGTTAAAGGTACACCAATTTCTCTCAACCCTACTATATTGAGTGAAATTTTAGGGCTTCCTACACATCTTTCCCTCCAACATCCATCCCGAGATGAGAGTATTAGGCTTGCAAAAGAGCAATTTCTAGTCCCAATTTCCAAATCCCGCTAGCTGACTCATACATCTCTAACCCTAGACGCCAAAATCATCTTTACTATTTTGGTTAGGTGTGTAATTCCTCGAGCTAATTAAAGGGAGTTGTTGACTTATCAGACTCTGGAGCTAATTTATTTGATTATGTCTAGATTGGATGTTAACCTGCCTAACCTTATACTGAACCACATAGTCCACACAATAAACTCCACCCGAGCCATTCCCTTACCTTATGAGAATATACTGCCTAAGATTTTTGCTCACTTTTTCATCGACACATCCATTGAGGATCAACGACTGTCGATTGGAAGAATTGATGAGTAGTATTTCAAGAGATTAGACGTAGAAAAGACTCTTGCCGGAGCTTGGACATTGAAAGGCAAGGTAGTTGCTATGACCCCATCCCCCATAGTTCCCTCAACTCATTCCGTTTCAAAAACCAGGTTGGATTGTTTTGAACTGGAATTTCAATCTCTAAATAGAGAAATGTCCGACTTTTAGTTGGATATGATGAGAAGAATGGATGCAAGCCATGAGGTTATGTCGGTGATGCATGCGAATATTAAACAAATGTGCGTCTTGAACGCTCTTACCCTTACCACCACTGGCAAGATCATGCCCCTGACTGAAGATGGTGCATAACATACTCGGGAAAAAGGTGGAGAATGTGCTCATGAACTGCAAATGCATTGTGTAGAGCAAATACATCCTCTACCCTATGCATGTCGAACCTACTGTTCTAACTACTCAGGAATATGCCGTGGTCAAAGAATATCGGCTTGTTGAGAGGAAACAAAGACTGGAAGTTGAAATCAATTAAATGAGTAATAAAACAACCCAATCTAGATGAAGGAACAAGTTTTATGAGGACTATCAGGAGTTATTTTCAAAGTCTTGAA
Source organism: Fagopyrum homotropicum (assembly GCA_033239125.1). Lineage (NCBI taxonomy): Eukaryota > Viridiplantae > Streptophyta > Magnoliopsida > Caryophyllales > Polygonaceae > Fagopyrum > Fagopyrum homotropicum. The sequence goes on along the minus strand of BSWB01000007.1, from coordinate 93,849,530 downwards.
AATGATTTCAAGCCTTGAAATGGATGTCAAGGCCTTGCTATGGATTTTAAAGCCTCCTTGGTTTTGATTTCAAGGCCTTGAAAACTGTTTGTGGGACTCGTTTTAAAACTCTGTTTTTTGGTTTTTGGAAACACTTTCGTGGGTCTGTAATAATTTTTAAACTCCCGTACTTTAATGATTTTTCTTCCTTGTTTAAAGATAAAGGAGGAGAAATTAAATATGATGTGTTGATCCGATATTTTTGCATTCTACATTTTTTTCGATATTATTGCATGTATATCGCTAACTTTGAATACATGTACGATATTTGTTTTGTCTTCCATCAAGGGAGAGATTGATAACTCTACCTTGATTATTAATTGTCTATGTGGATGATGAAAGACTTGAACATTTATGAACGGTTTTATAAACTAATAAATATCGATTATATTTTTAGATCGCATGTTTTGATTTGTGTGTGTTAAATTTGTGCAGGCTTTGAAAAATATTTTAAAGAAAAAACGCAGGCCTTGAAACACATTACAAAGGACAAGCATGGAGGCCTTGGAAAGCAGTTCAAGGGACAAACGTGAAGGCCTTGAAAATCGATATAAAGGAGGATTCAACTGAAGGCTTTTCAAATAGGAGTTTCAAAGATCTCAATAACCAAAACAAAAATATCTACCAAAGATAACAAGAAGATCTTCAAACAAGATCTGGAGAGAAAATCTCGGCCAGCAACAAGAAGATCTTCAACGTATTTGAAAATAAGATCTCGGCCACAACAACAAGATCTCGCAAAGATCTTAACAACCGATGCAAGAGGATAAGAAGATCTTCCCAACGGATCTTCCCAACGGATCCCACACAAAGAGCTCGGATCTAAGAAAAATCTTCAATGGCCCTCAAGAGAGAAATCTTCAAGAACAAAGATCTTCAACGGCTTGGAATATCTCGGAGCATAAACTAAGGGCTTCAAAGACAAACATCTTCAACAGCTCTTTCAAGGAGAAGATCTTGAAGATAAAGATTCTCAACGTGCGTCAAAGAGAAGAAGTAGATGAAGAAGAGAGAAGACCTTACAATGGCTACTTCATCTCAACCAAGCATTGTTTTCCATGGAGAAAGAAGAATGTTACAACGGCTATCTTAAAACGACTACAAGAGTTCTCCATAGAAGACTATAAATGAAGATGGCGATTGAAGAGTTGACTAGATCGCAACATTGAGGCTACATTTGATGTGATCGAACTCGATTCAAAAACGAGGATCCAATGGAACAAGTTCACACTCGGATTGGAATCGGTGAAATGGAACTCTTTTTTTTTTTGGATTTTGTGTTTTTGGATATGAAGAGAAAATTCCCTAGGCCTCTCACTCTGGGATTCCCCAACTCGAACGAACTACCCTCGGAATCTCACTTTGGGGTTCGAACCTTCGTTCCTAGGTCTTTCACCTTAGAACCACCTAAGCATCTCACCTAGATGTTTGAAGACTAAGCATCTCACCTAGAATTCGGGTTTTGTTTTAAAGCAAACAACAACTTTGAAAGCACAAAGACTAACTTACTTCATTTAACTTGACTTGTCTTACAATGGGATGGTACAAGGTTTTATATAGCCACAAAAGTCACCCTAAAAACTCCCTAATTAAGTGCTATAAATATCAAAGATTTATCAAAAGGAAATGCAAAAACTTCAAGAGTTTTTCTAGGAAATTGAAACATATAAATGGCCACATTTGGCCTTTATTCAAAGATGACTCTTGGATCTTATTCTCTTCACTTGGACAACACATCAAGGAGGTTCAAATCATGTCTTGGACGTCCATATTGAAGGAGAAGAAGACCATTGAACTAACTTGGCCTCCATTTAATGTATGTGTGTGAAGATGCTTTCAGTGTTTAATTGAATGTTGACTTGTTGACCTTCACATGATTAATATATAAATTCATGCATGATATATGAATAATATGAGCATGGTATGCTGCATGAAATATGTATTGGTTGGACGTGCATATGTTTTGTATAACCATCTTTCATGCCTCCATGCATGATCTTGCCCAACAATCCATACAAGTACCGTATTTGTTGCAATGTAGGGTTATTTTCACCCTCTTCCTCTTGGAATGTCGACTTTGTGTAAACTAGAAAGTTGTAGATATTGAAAATAAATTTCAAAGTAGTACTGATGGATATTTTAATTCCAAGAATTGTCTCAGTTATAGGTGTTTTACTGAGAGTGCGCAAACCTGACAGCTTAGCCGGAGAAAGTGAAAATTGGCTTGCTTTGGGCATGCTTGGAGTAAGCATTTTCAGTTTGATTTCAATAGGTTTTGGCTCAGTTTTAGGCATGACCTCCAACACATAAGTATTGATTTCGATAAGTGTCGGCTGAGTTTTGACTTGGACGGTTGGTGGCAAAACGATTGGTTCCGCAATATTGACGATGATTTCTTTTCCGGTGAGGATCACATCAACAGTGAGAGAAGAAGAGGATTTTTTCTAGGTTGTATCTACGACTCTTTGAGCAGATAATAAATAGTTAGATCCTATGGTAAAGAAACCCTAAGACGAAGACGTAGGCTGTTAGAGCTGAACTTCGTAAACATATCACCGTGTCGATCTTTTAATTACGCATTTCATATCGTGTATATTGTGACTAACGTTGCTTTACAGATTTTCTAAGTCAAGGCCTTGAAATCCCTTTCAAAAACTAGTTTTGTCACGAGGCGCACAGATCGACTTCAAGGCCTTGAAATCAGTTTGAAAGCCTTGATATAAGATATTGCGAAAAGTTTCCATACTCTATTCAACCCCCTTCTAGAGTATTTATATCTTATTATTCACCTATACGGTTCTTCAAAGTCTTCTTACCAAAAGTTTTGTAAACTTGAGGGTCCTTTTCTAAGGCTTCTTGATGTTCTTGCTTCTTGCTTTCCTTGCTTCCTTGCTTCTTTCCTTCTTTAGCTTCATGATGATGATGAGGTATGATGAGTACTTCTTAGGTTGGACTTAGATTGGTCCTTTGTACTCTATATTAGACCTAAAACACCTAAAAACACCAAAGATAAGGGAAGTAGACATTCTTTGATACTTTAAAGCATAAGAAAATATGTGAATGTCTTTTCCCATGCAAAACTAAATAAAAACACACAAAAGACATCCATTAAGATAGCATAAAAACATGCTATCAAAATACCCCATACTTAACTCTTACTTATTCCCAAGTAACAACCAAATGCAAAGGTTTGAAAAGAAAGAAAGAAAATAAACAAGAAAGAAGAAAAAATAATCTTTTTAGAGTATGCTTCAAATGATATATCACTTTTCAGAATATTTTAGTCATGGTGAGGTTTTAGGACATAGTTGAAAATAATGAGCATGAAAGTAAACAAGTAAGAATATATGTTAAATCTTCACACACAAAACCTATAGTCTAGAATCCTAAGTTAATACGACTAATGTTGCCTAGTTAGTGGTATTTAGTATATGACTAGTATTGCTCATCCAAATGATTAAAACATTGTAACACCCCAAGTTTTCAGAACTCGGGGAGCTACTAGTTAGGACCACACAGTGGGTCCTAACCTTAGTTTGATAACAACTTAACAAGATCTTACAACAAGACACAGATAAGGAAAAACCAGAAATCATAAAGTATGTTTAATAAAGTCATGAATGCAAACAGGAACCTTAACAACAGGAAATAACAAAGTCTTACAAACTGAGAAAAGGAAAAAGTCATAAATGAAAGACCAACATAAAGAAAGGACTGTAACATGTCCTATGAAGTACGACACCCCAATTGACCACTACCATCCGGATCACTCGTCATCTTCTCTAACCTGCGGTACGTCTAAACAACAACAAAACAGTTAGCTAACTATCCAGATATAAGCAGAATAAGAATAGCACAAACACATTTAAGTTAACATAAACAATCATCATGTTGGCACACAAACCGGTTATTATCTGTTAATCAAGTGGTTCACCTTATTCCATTTTATAGTTGTGGCACAAGAAGTCTTAAGATTTCTCGCCTCCGTTCCTTATCCAATTGGGTGTAGGTCTAGCTTACCTCCGCCGGTAGCATCACTACAAACCGAGTGTGGACTAGTCCCTAAAGAAACCCCCAGCGCCCTCAGGCTAACTGAGCAGAATGCCACCGCCCATTACTCTTAGGCCAATGTACAGGTCGGTAGATAATTACTACTAAGTACCACTATAAATATATAATTCACACACCACTATCATTATCCACACCCATATCTAGAAGCTAGCTAAGTAAGCCCAAAGGACTTACCTGAATCTGATTTCGACTCTCTTAATCACAACTCAGTCTGTAACTGTAGGAACTCGGTTGCCTGTCAAAGGAGGCAATTGGATCAACACATTGCCCAATATACTTAGAAATCTAGGACTTCTAAGATGTAAGATCCTATCAGAAGAGAAAGTGCTAAAAGAACACGTCTAAGGTAAAATGACCATTTTACCCTTGGTCCTGAATCTTCTAAACGACTCGTAATATGTACTTAAATTCTTACTCGAGACTAACTATCATATTCTAACTCTTCAAGTTGAGTTTAGGTCAAGACTAGGACATCACATGTTTCCTTTAACCTTCAAAAATGGTCACTAGGGTCCAACTTCGGCTCTAAATATGAAGCCCGAATAAAAAGGTAAATATTCCGAAATAAAACTCTAGGTCATCTATGATATGCATACTAAACATAGGGGCAAATATCTCTCAAAAATACTCAACCATAACTCTTACATTAATCTCTAAAGTTGGAGTAAAAGCTAAAATTTCTATACTTAGCCAAATTTTCCTCTGCTGTAACAACAACCCAACGACTCTACTTTGAGACCTCATAGATTTTAATCCAACCGTTAGTTCGTTCCCAAATTTTAACACCATAAACTATATATATCTACCTACAACATATAAAAAATTCAACGGTGCATGTTCGATATAAGGTGTCGAAACTAGCTCATAAAGTCAGCAGTTCAAGGCTGGAAAACAAAGCATGTAAAATGTCTCAACTTCGATTCTCCCTGTCAACATAAATCACCATTTAACCTGTCCAGAGGTCCCTAGTTCGAGTCACACTGAACACTAAAATCTATATACCCTAATCCACACATCCTAGGTTCGATTCCTATGGAGGTCACTACACATACATACACAAACTTCATCTATGTTATATACAGGAGTAAGGGAGAGCTGATCTCTTAGCGGACTGGGATCAAGGCTTGGCTCGGCTTCACTGATGCAGTGATTGGGAGACTCTACCCTGTCTCACTGTTGTCATAGATGGGCCGAGATTGAGGTTTGTCCGGGCATAAAGAAAGAGATGCGTGAGTCCTCATGGTTGGTATAATAAGAAGATGAAGATAGGAAGGTAGATAGGTCCTTACCCGGATGGATAAAATAAGATCGTGGCTCGTTCGATCCAAAAAGTGGCAGCTTGGCGTTAATGAGGCTGTAAGGGAGGGTTGGCCACTACGCAGTCTTCATGCCGGTTGTAGATGCGTGAAAGCTTCCTCTTGCCTTGATGTCGACATCAAGGGAGGTTGATAGGGCGCTGGAAGACAGGAAGCAGATAGGGGAAGAGGGAGAAGCAACGAACTCACCTGCTTAGAAGGCGTCGTGTGCAGAAGGTTGGGGAAGGCGTTGGTCCAGGCGGTCTGCAGAGAGTGTCCTCGTTCAGCAGCAAGGTGACTCAGAAGAGAAAGCCGAAGAATGCAGTCCAGCAGGAAGGAAAGGAGATCTGACTAGCGTGACTTCCGGCGGTTACTGAGCGATTTCCTCAGCCGTTACGTGAAGCAAGTAAGTGAGGAGGGAGAGCGGCTGTTACGTGGGCTCAAGGGAAGGTGAGGGCCAATTACTTTGCTTCTTCTTGCTGGGCTAGACACACCACTGGGGCCAACACACCAATGGTAACTACATTGGCTGGAGTAGGCAGCACTGGGCTGGCGCCTGGCGTCTCTTTGGCTATTTGGCCGACTCCTGGCCGGGCTAAAGGAGCATGCAACAAGTAAAGGGGATGGGCTTTATATAAGGCAAGGATTGGGTTGAAGCAAGGTGAACATAAGAGTCGGCTGAGGTTGTCTTGAGCTTGTCAAGGCTTTGTCAAAACTCGTCATGGCCTTTCCAAGCTCATGCATGGCTTTGTCAAGATCTTGTCTTGGTCTCGTCAAACCTTGCCATGGTCTTGTCTTGGTCTCGTCAAAGGATTGTCATGATCTCATCAAAAAGTCTCATGACCTAGATTAGGGTTTGGAACTTCATCATTTTATGTGAGTTAAACTTACCTAAAATGATACAAATTTGTGTCGGTAGAGAATCCTAGGTATCATAAAAACGATCACGAGTCGGAATCCGGTTTGACTCGGTAATAAAATGGAAATAAAATTTCTGGATATTACAAACATAGTTAAAGACTCACATGCTTAAGTGCAATCAAGTGTGTTCGGGTCCTTTATAATACATTTCTTCTTGAACTCGCCTAACATATACAATCTTCATGCTCTTTTGGCATGTGCATTCATCTTTTGACGTGCATATACTTGGCCTCATTGGACTAAAAGAAAAAAAAAGAGCATGCATCACATAGTCATTTGGCATTTTTGAACTTTGATGAGCTTTTGTATAGATTTTTTTTTTACTTTTTCCATGATATGCCTTTTGTCTTACGGGTTAGTATTTTTCACTCAAATGAGTGTCAACAAATTTAAGTTTCCCTAGGCAGAGCAACTAATAGTTCATAACCAATACATATTATCATGAACCTACGCAAGTTTACTTTAGCTCAAATTTCATAGGATATGATTCACTAAGTCATACTTTAACCAATGAGTATCACATGGTATTTATTATTTACTCATTAGTTGATAAGATTCTCTACAACTTATGACTATATTCAACAATGTAAACATCACATGGTGTTTGCTATTTGCTTACATAATTCGATATAGCCATAGTTGGACATTCACGTGACAAATGTGCTTAGTCATCCTTACGATTAAAGTTAGGATCATTCAAGCATCGTAGGCATCAAACATTGTACAATCACCTTAAAATTATTTATAGGTCTCATCTAAGATGATGAATCCATCAAAACACTCATTCATGCTTGAAAATATACAATGTGCTATGAGAAGAATCTAGATTATGAATAATCTAGCATTTGACATGTAAAATAAGATCAAACATGGATAAACATTCAAACAGATTTGAGATTTCCTATATTCTACTAAAAATGCTTTTGATTCTCCATATGTTTATAAACACAACTTAGATCAAGACAATCCTAGCATGATTTAGAGTTTCACCCCAAATCCTAGTAAGGTGACAACTCACTCATGACCAAAATTTTAACAACTTAACCAGCCAAAATGGATACCATGGTAACAAAATAGGTTGAAAATAACGAATATAGGAAAAATAATAGATTGATTTGGACTTACCAATCAGAAGTTATGGCCAAAACAAGATTGTTAATGGATCTAGAGAAGAGATTTGTGTTCAAATCGGCCAACTTTCAAGAGAGAATTTAAAGATTTTTTGTGTGTCTTGGATGATATCAAATACAAGCAGCCATGCCCTCTATTTATATGATAAAATTGTGGTCCTCCATCTAGAATCATCTTAACAAACTCACACATCAAGTGTGAGTTAGTTGCAAAAGTGGTCCACACTGGGTAGGAAGGTCGAGTTTCTGGTTGCCTTAGGTCGAGTCAGAGATCTCCTTGGTCGTGTTTTTGCACCGCCATAGAGAATTTACATATAGCTCAAGTTTTTGTGCTTCTTTGATTGAGTTTTTGTGCTTTCTTGCTCGAGTTGCCTTTTTCACCCAAGGTAAGTGTTATCTTCTCCTGGAAAGTATTCTTTGCTCGAGTGTTTGGCTCACTCGACCTACGTTGAATGAATGTCTTCAGACCCTGAGTTGCCTTTCTTCCTTGGTCGAGTTTTGTGTCTTTTTTACTCGAGTTTCTAGAGTGAACTTGATGTAGGTTGAAATTTGCAACTTGAGTTGTTCTTAGCTGGGGTTTCAAAGTCTTCTAACCTCGAGTTTTTCTAAACTCGAGGGTCCTTTTTTAGGGCTTCTTGATTGTCTTGCTCCTTGCTTTCCTTTTCTCCTTGCGTCCTTCCTTCTTTAGTTCCATGATGATGAGGTATGATGAGTACTCCTTAGGTTGGCTTTAGATTGGTCCTTTGTACTCCATTTTAGACCTAAAACACCTAAAAACACCAAAGGCAAGGGGAGTAGATATTATTTGATACTTTAAAGCATAAGGAAAGATGTGGATGCCTTTTCCCATGCAAAACTAAAGCAAAACACACAAAAAGACATCATGTAAGATTGAGAAAACACATTAGCCTTGAGTTGTTTGGATGGCTATGGTTCTTTATTCGAGTGAGCGAGATTTTATTCCGTCACCTTCGACCCTTTGTTAGTGTGAGTAGACCCTTCATTTTGGGGAAACCAATGTAACACTCGAAATCCGTAGGACTCGGAGTGCTACTGGGCTAGGGCCTCACAATGGATCTTGACCCTAGCCTAACAACAAGTTTACTAGATCTTACAACAAGACACAAATAAATGTAAAACATCCTTTATAAAACATAAAACGTCAAGTATCATAATGTATACAAAACCCCATAGCCGAGTACAAAACATCCACAACAAATGCATAACCATCCCAAAATCCCACAACACCTAATGTATGGAAGTCCTTGGCTGATCACTCCTCCACATCACTTTGCAGTCCTCCTAACCTACAAACAATCTACAACACGGTATGAAACCGTTAGCTAACAATTCATATACAAGATAATGCATAAGCACATACACACATCAGAATAACAGTAAACACCAAGCATACTATCACATCATTTACCCGTTTAAATATCTGTATAACATCGTACACTCACATCATGTATATATCTACATATGTGACACGAGAAGTATATCATTCTCGCCTCTGGGTCCAATAGCCAGCCGGAGTGACATCAGGCACACGTTCCCGTAGGCCATGTGTAATGGGGAGGCAACACACTCTGCCCGCATACCGGGTTTGGCCTATCCTCAAAGAACCTCTCAGACTCCTTACAAGATGAAAGAGAAAAGTTATCACTGCCAATGCAAGGGGGCTAATCATATGTCGGTAATAATTAACATCGCATGATATAAAGCATATAACAATCACCACTCATGCATACATCCAATATAGGAATGAAGCTAAGTAAGTTCTATGGACTTACCTGAATTCAGATATCCACAACAATCGATCAACCTCGAATTCCCATAGGAATAATCACCACGCCTGATAAACAAGGCATAAACATCAATCATCAGAACACATGCTAGAAGACTCTACTTCTAGCCTCACAGATCCTCAAAGGTCATAACTATCAATCCATAAACTCAACATCTTACAATTCCTCAAACCTCTCAAGGTATCATATAATCAACATTCCTCATTCTCATTTCTAATCCTAATTTTATTAATTAACCTTTAATTAATTAATTAACTTTCACCAGAATAATGTTTTGCCCACATGCAATTTTTGAACCCACTTGTCATTAGATTTCATCAAACAAACAACCCATAATTGCCAGAATAATATAACAAGCAAAATCGAACTTCCAACTATCCATTTTGACAAGTCTAAGGTCAATTTAGGTCAAATCGCAAAACATAAAACTAATAAATTCATAACTTACTCGTTACTAACCCGATTGACGATCCGAAAGAAGATTCGTAATCACAACGACGCAGGCTATGCTCGGACACTATTAAATTCACCGGAATCCGAGCGACAGAACCGGCCCAGTAGCATATATGCTCGACCAGATCTTCTCTTGCTCGCAAACGCAGAAACTCGTTACCAAATTGAAGAGAATGAAGAGATGAATCCAAAAACTCAAATGGATTTGAAATCGGATTAGAAACGGAGAGTAGATCTGAGTTTGAAGGTTGAGAGAAATTAGAGCTTATACGAGGAAACATGAAAGAAAATGAATTAGTAAACAATTTTCTGCTATTTATAGCGAAGACGATAATCATCCTTTAACGAAGTCGATAATTATTCTTTCACCGATACAAAGGCGGGCTGAACCCCTTTCTACAAAATTCTCGAAATTGGAATAATAATTTTGCAATATTGTAGGGATAACTATTCCGGAACTGCCTCGGAAAACGCGTATTCCTAAGCCGTCTTTCTTAGTCTCTAAAAAACGAAAGAGCGACTCTTTTGGTCGTTTTGCCTTTCCATGTTATTTCATATCTAGGACATGTCCGATGTCCTGATCATATCTCTCAGCTGCATTTTTATTAATTGAAGCTCTCAAATGCTCCAAATAACACCGGAGGGTAAAAATAATTACCTGGGGAAAAAGTGAAAAATTCTCCATAAGTCCAAAATTTCTCCAAGAACATAACGGTGGAACTTATACTCATCACTTATGCACTCTTCGCGAGTTATGTGTCAATTACTAACAGTGATTGAGTTAATCAACATTAATCATCATTAATTAGGATTCGAAAATCCTATCTCTTACATCACACACCCCTTAAGAAAAAGTTCCGTCCCGAAACTTTAGATAAATCCAAATCCTCTCGGTCCCATATGCTGAGGTATAGACACTCACTCACGTGGAGACATAACATCTCCAATAATCTTAAACTCATCCCAAAGGCTCGGAGGTAGAACATCTCCGACAATCTATACCCATCACAAAGGCACAGAGGTAAAACATCTCCGGCAAACCACAATCATAACAAAAGCATGGAGGAAGAACATCTCCAACAACTATAACCACAACTAAATCATGGAGGAAGAACATCTCCAGCAACTCATAACTCGATGGCTTGGAGAAAGAACATCTCCAGTCACAGTAATCACAACGATGGAGGAAGAACATCTTCATCAAAACATAACGACAGTATGAAGGAAGAACATCTCTAGCAAAAGACACTATCACAACTCGAATCATGGAGGAAAAATCATCTCCAACTATCCTAATCTCACTCTATAGCATGGAGGTAGAACCATCTCTAGCTAGCCTATAATCACATCTTAATAGCATGGAGGTAGAGCCATCTCCAGCTATAATCACGAATCATGCTAGCACAACAAGATATACTAAGATCACACATCACAGTCTAGCACGACAGTAATAAAACATATCGAATCACATAATCATAGAAGCACATAAGTTTCACAAGAACTACTAAAACGCTTTCTCATCAATCCTGTAAGGTTAGTTATCCCGGCATAAAACTATGAGTAGTTCCACTAGATACTACCTTTCATCTCCCATATGGCCACAATGGCTATCAAATAAGTAAACTCGTATTCATGATTGCATGCAGCAATTACAAAATATTTAGGATCTCATCTATCCTATCAGATATATGAATCATATTATTTCATAAAATCTCATTATCGGACTAACGAATTCTTCATTTAGTCGAATCATCAACTATGCGTTTTCTTAGTGGAAATAACATGTGCCGTATTAGACAATTTGTCTCTTACAACTCAAGTAGTCTTAAAGTTCTTGCTTGGTATCAAACTAATAACAAAGTTCATGGAGATGTCCTCCCACTTCCACTTCAACATTGGCAGTGGATGGAGTTCTCCTTCGGGTCTACAATGCTCTGTCATAATCTATTTACAGGTCGCACCCTTAAGTCATAATTCGGTCACATCAAGCTTTAGCCCGTTTCACCAAAATGAGCGTCTCATTACCTGATACATCTTACTCGCATTTGGATGTACTGAGTAATAGGTGGTGTGAGTTTCTTGCAGAATCCTCTACTTCAACCTTTTATCAAAAGGTACATATACTCGCTCATGGAGTCTCATCAACTCATCAGCTCCTATGGAGAACTGTGAGGCTTCGCCTCATGACATTCTATCTTAGATCCGTATCAGCGTCGGGCAAATCTCTTGTTTTCGTTGGATCTCGCCCAACAGATCAGGTAGAACCTTTAGAGTACACAATTCATCGTCCTCATCAGGAATCGAAAGTCTACCTCTAGCCATGCTAGGTCTTTCTGTAACTGAGGCTGAACCATCAGTTGCGTAATCACTTTCTCTCAAGGCGTCCTTATGCTAAGGTATCAGCGATTCCATTCACGGTCTGTGATGATCTGACTTGAAACTCCATGTTGTTTATGCCATAAGATCTCGCTACACTAACACACATCCCTAGCCAAGTTTGGAAGCATCACCATACACTACAAAATCATCAGTGCCCTATGATTGTGCTAAAATGGGAGTAGAAGTCAATCTTTTCTTCAGCTACACAAATTTGTGAGTACACGGATCGGATTGTACAAATCGAGTAGTCTTCCTCAACAGACTGGTAAGTGATCGGGCAATCATAGACAACTCCTCCACAACCGGCAAGAATATCCGGTTACTTCAAAAAGTTACGAACTTCTTCGACATTCGTCGATGTCGTTCAAACTACAACAATCATAATCTTTGTCGGATTAACCTTGAACCCTTTAGTGGAAACCACATGATCTTAACTGATCATTTCAGATATTCATGCTCATACTTAGCATACAACTCTTAATCTTGCAAGAATCGTAAAACCAATGTCATGCGTGTCCCTCTCTACCTTGAGAGTACACTAGGATGTCATCTATGAAAACTTACTACAACTGATCAAAGAAGTTGATGAAGATGTCGTTCGTCACCGTATATATGTGGCGGCGCTTTTGTGAGCCCGAATGACATCACTACAAATTCGTAGTGGCCATACCGAGTCCGAAAGGCCGTTTTGAGCACATCATGTTCTCTCATCCTCATCAGGTGATACCCGGGTCTCAACTCTTATTTGAAAAACACTGAATCTCTTGCAACAAATCTAACAATTCATCACTACGAGGTAATGAATACTCATTTTTTCCAGTATAATCTTGCTTTACTCTTGATAATCCATATACAACCTCATCAATCCGTTCTTTCGTAAGAAAGTATCGGTGCATTCAAAATCAGTCTCATACTCAAGCTCCAACCCGATGCCGAAATTCACGCTCTTCAATGGCAATAGACTGAATGGTATATCAAACACATCCACAAACTCTCGTATTACCAAAATGTTCTCTAACGTCGAACCTCTCGTTCTCTTCATGACATAACATCAGAAGGCCGCGCCGGTTTAGGTTTGGCACATGATTTAAAAAAAATAAAATAAATTATAAGTATTAGTTAATAGTTATTTTAGTTATAAAAATATAAAATATACATTAGTTATTTTTTGTAAATAAATAAAATTACTTATTAAGTATATTAATAATAATTTTGTACATTTTAAATTTATATTACATTAGTAAAGTTTTGTAGATCGGAACTTTACATTAGTAAATTAATAACCAAATTATACATTTGTAAATTTTTGTACATTTTAAATTTTTAGTAAAGTTTTGTAGATTGGAATTTTGCATAACTATCTTTTTAAGTTTTTATACATTGAATTTTTTTTTATTACATTAGCATTTGAATAGAAGGTAAATGTTCAGGTACGGCCCTTTTATTGTACGGCCGTACCGCAGGGCGACACGTGTCCCGAAAAAAAAAAAAAAAAAATTTTTTTTTTTTTTTTTTTTTTTTCTCTTTTCTGAAACGATTTTTTTTTTTTTTTTTTTTTTTTTTTTTTTTTTTTACGGAAACTAATGAAAATTTATTTGAACTACCATGTTATAATTTATGCACTATTATCCTATAAACTTTGAACTATTCCTATATAATCCATGAACTATTACTTTTTAATATAATCCATGAACTATTCTATTATAATTCATGAACTATCCCATAATAAGTTTTGAACTATTACTTTCACTCCTTTATAAATTTTTGCACTTTAAACTATTCTATTATAATTCATGAACTATTCTATTATAATTCATGAACTATCCCATAATAAGTTTTGAACTATTACTTTCACTCCTTTATAAATTTTGCACTATGAACTATTCTATTATAATTCATGAACTATTCTTTTAGAAGTTATGAACTATTACTTAATAAGTTTTGAACTATTACTTTCAATCCTTTATAAATTTTACACTATGAACTATTCTATTATAATTCATGAACTATCTTTTTATAAGTTATGAACTATTCCATAATAAGTTTTGAACTATTACTTTTACTCGTTTTAAAAAAAAAAAAAAAAAAAATTTTTTTTTTTTTTTCGGGACACGTGTCGCCCTGCGGTACGGCCGCACGGCCGTACCGCAATAATGGGCCTTACTTGAATAATACCCTTTAATAGAATTACTAAGTAAATAAAATTACTAACTAAAATAAACGAGAGCAACTAAAATAAAATTACTAACTAAAATAAAAGAATACGAACTCATTTTTTTATACATTGAAATTTTTTAATTACATTATGGAATTACTAAATAAATAAAATTACTAACTAAAATAAAAGAGAGCAACTAAAATAAAATTAGTAACTAAAATAAAAGAAAGCGAACTCATTTTTTTATACATTGAAATTTTTTTTATTACATTAGCATTCGAATAGAATTACTAAGTAAATAAAACTAATAACTAAAATAAAAAAAATTACTAACTAAAATAAAAGAAAGCGAACTCATTTTTTTATACATTGAATTTTTTTTTTATTACATTAGCATTTGATTATAATTAATTGAAAAAAAAAAGAGAGGGCTTGAACCGGTTTCCCGGTTGCCTACGTATCCTCTTGGGGTTTAAGAGGAATCAAAGCCTACGTAGTTCTCTTACCTTTGCTTACCTTTTTTCGGACTTTCGAGTTGTTTTCGTTACCCCCTTACCTTTGCGCCTCGAACTCGGAAGTAGTGGCCGGATCATCGGAGTTGGAATCCGATTTTGAGTCATAAACGGGTGCATTCCGTTGTTTCGTCTTCTCCGCCCTTATCCAATCTTGAACACATACTTGAGCCTCCAATTTGCCGGGCTTCAATTGACTCCTCTTGTAACTTAGCATGTTTCCTCCTTAACTAAAAGTTTGCTCCACGGCCACCGTTGATGCGGGGACGGCCATAATTTGTTACACAATCTTCGCCAATGTTGGATACTTTGGGGCCATCTTCTTCCAATAATCTAAAACTTGAAAACTATCACTTTCACCATCAAAACTAAAAAGAGTTGTTACATAATCTTCAAATTCTGCACTTGCGGATGAATGTCTTAGTGTTTTTGTTCTTTTAGCTAAAATTTGTTTAGCTTTAGAAAGAATAGAAGATGAAGAGGAGAATAAGAAGAGGGTGGGGGAGTTGATTGGGTGGAAGCACTAGCCATTGTTTCAAATAAAGGAAGCAATTTACCAATTTCAACACGAATATTAAGAGTAATAGAATTAACGTTCATAATAGAAGATAAACCTAAACATTCATAATAGGCATTTAAAAATTCGGTAACACCATCAATTTTAAGTGTAGGATCGAAAACGGCGGCAATAAGATAAACTAGGGGAATTTCATTATAATATTTTATCCATTTTGTTTTCATTTCAGTTGTAGCATCTATAAGTGATTCTAAACCTAAACCGGTTTGTTAAACCTCAACAACATTTACGGCTATTTCTAAAAAGCTACAAAAAGTTGGAATGTAAACATAAACTCAACATATTAGTAAAATCACTAAAAACTTTTAAAACACTACAAATGTCATATCAGGTTTGCCAAATATCTTCATCATCTAAAATAGACCAATAAATAAATTGAGGAAAATTCTTGTAAAACATCTTTATAACGAAGAGCTTGACTAAGTAGTTCATAGGTTGAGTTCCAACGAGTTCCAATATCTTTTGAAAAAGCAATCGGAAGAATATTTTTTTCTATACAAGTTGATCTCCATTTTTTTTTCTTAAATCGGTTGAATGCCAAATATGTTCAATTATGTCGGTTATAGGCTCTAACATTTGATGTAAAACTTTTAGGCCATCTTGAACACATAAATTTAAAATGTGACATGCACATCTTTGGTGAGTAAAAGGAGTTTTTATAAGTTGACCCGCATTCTCCACCAAATTGTTTACGGCGCGGGCGTTAGCGGAAGCATTATCAAATGAGAATGAAAAAACTCGATTTTGTAAATTAAATTCTTGTGAAACCGTTCTTATTAAATTTGCAATGTTGGCGGCACTTTGTCTTTCATTAAAATGGCAAAATGCAATAACAAATTTATGCAAGTACATATCATTATCGATAAAATGTAAAGTGATGCCCATGTAAAAATGTTTTTGTGATAAAGTACTCCAAATATCACTACAAATTGAAACTTGATGCGAAAATGATTGTAAAATTGTAAGAATTTTTTGTTTTTTTTGTTCATAAGATTGAGAAATTAATTTCGAAATTTGATTACGAGAAGTTGGTTTAAAAGCCGGTTGAAGATAAGTAGTGTTATATTCTCTTACATTTTCATATTCCGCATAAGAAAATGGAAAAGCTTGAGATGCAATTAAGTTGGCTAATCCTAAGGATTCATCAACATGATTATAAGTAAATAAAGAAGATTGAGAGGAAGAGGATGCAAACCCGTGGGACAATTGAGTTTGTCCCCGTGATATTTCGAGCTTCTCGGGATAATACTTTTGCATGTGGGTTTGCAAAGTCCCGTATCCGCCCTTCGCCTTCCACTTGTACACCTTCGGACAATAGTTGCACGAAACTTGACAATAATTGTCCACCACCAGACCCTTCTTGTAATGCTTCGTGAATATGTCGGAGGTGAGCATTTTTGGTGGAGGGGCTTGTCGGAAAGGCCCTTCACCTTGACCTTATGGAACTTGTGGCATTTTCGAATCCGGAATTTGAGTCTCGCTTTCTTGGGTGCTAGGAAAGAAAGCGAGACTCGGAGTGAAGTCGTTGGGTAATCTGGGTTTTCCATTTCACTTGATTGAAAAATCGAGAATACGAGAAAGAGAATATGAGATCGAGATTGAGAGTAGTAGTAGATAGATGAGAATGTTGGTGTGAGATAAATGGAAGAATTGTATGGTATTTATAGGAATTGTGGGTAGAAATTTTTTTTTAATTAACCAATAATAATAAAAATAAAAATAAAAAATTAAAACACAACCCAACGGCTCTTAGAGCCGTTGGAATTGTGGGCCCCACCGGCTTATAGCCAACGGCTATTTTTTTGACAAACCGCCGGTTTAGGAAAAAAAATTTTTTTTTAAAAAAGAAAAAAGGTCCAAACCAGGCTTTAGGTTTAGCCGAGAGCCAAACCTAAACCTAAACCGCAAACCTCCAGTTTGACCAAACCGGCAAACCTAAACCGCCGGTTTGGTCAAACCGGAGGTTTGACCCGGTTCACAAACCGCCGGTTTGGCGGTTTGGTTTGAACCGGTCCTATGTCTAGGTTGCGCTGATAATTGTACATGTCCTTTCAAGATCTCTACCTCAAGAAAAAGTCTCAAATGAACCTATCGCAGTAGTGACCGATACTGTCCACCTACCAATACCCAACCCAACTATGGCGGTCTACACAATCCACAACTTCCTCATGTTCTAGTGACATGAAAAAGAAGTTTACAAGAAAATCACAAGTCCTTGAACAAAGGGGACAATCACGAATCTCGCGGGTACCTCTGACCCTACTATCATCGGGTGACCCTATAAACAAGGGTATCCCCTCTACAATATCTAAAACCAAATGCTCTACACACACATCGGAAATAAATGATTGCGTAGCACCCGTATCAAAAGAACTCTAACAGGTAAACCATCAATACAAATGGTACGTGCAACAACTGGTGTTGGCAACTCCTCAACGCTCCTCAACTCGTAAACTCGAGTCTATGCTCTCCTTGTATGCGGATGCTCGTTCCTGATAATCTATCAGAAAGGCACAGTTGAAACCC
Source organism: Fagopyrum homotropicum (assembly GCA_033239125.1). Lineage (NCBI taxonomy): Eukaryota > Viridiplantae > Streptophyta > Magnoliopsida > Caryophyllales > Polygonaceae > Fagopyrum > Fagopyrum homotropicum. Next base: position 93,831,661 of record BSWB01000007.1, on the reverse strand, counting down.
ACCATATAGGCACGGGTATCCTCCCTAAATCTGCTGAAGAACAACTATAAGTGCGAGTCCTCTAAGTATACAACTGAACCTAACAATATCAACTTCTCCAGAAATTTTGTGATTGCTTTGGATACAGGAATGTCCTCATAGTCAATCTCCACAAAATCATGTAGATTCTGCCTACTGGGTAGGACAAAAACGTTCTATGATGAGACTCCTTATCTGATCATATCCAATAACTCAAACACAAGAGGTCTTCCACTAATATTGTGCTAGATCTTGAAACATAATCTGCACTAACTCCACATGGCCATCCTCATGACATCTAAATGACTCTAATGTTGAGTCCACATGTCCAATCCGAAGCTTGACTTCTAATCCCACTTTTCTAATGAAAAGGGGTACTCCCGTCTAGTGAAAAGTCTTCAACCAGGAATTCAGTCACGGTGCACTCGACTCCTCCTGAGCGCCGACAATCTCAGCTATTCGTATGGGTGCAACTAGCACCTGCATCGCTCTCTACAAGATCTTAGTTGATCTTGTGGCGCTGGTGAATCCGGGGCACGTCTACCTACCTTGGCGATATCTTCAGCTCGACTGACGTAAACTTGGAATGTCGATCTCTTCATGGGAACATGATCTGCTTCATCAAACCATGTTTGATGGGCTCTTATTCCGCTACCATCCTGTTTTCAGCCTCTAGAATGACGTTCTGAACGATCATTTATTTTCCTATCTCCTGTCTCTTGCGAATCGCTATGGGGATTCAACCCCGACCTCTCGCTACAAGAGGTCTACCATCTCATCCACGACCTAGGAATACCGGAGATAGATGTGGTCTAACTCTTCTTCGTCCTATAGCAGATGTTGCTCTAATCTGATCCATCAACAATAATATCATAGCTACATAATGGTCACGCTAAAGCCATATGTATACAAAGGTAATACACAAGTCCAGAAATACACACGTGGTCTAGTGTGTGTGTGTGTGTGTGTATATATATATATATATATATATATATATATATATATATATATAAACTAATGAGATACATGGACGGAGTGATGACTTCCCGTACATTCTATCCCAAATCGATTGTGAACTGGGGTTAAAACCAAAACTGCTTTTGAAAACTCAAACCCCTTTCGGGTTCAGTTTATTTTATCTATTCGACCTTCATCGCAGATTGCAAGTGTCATTGTTCTCACCCTAATGCTCTGGTACCATACTTGTAACACCCCAAATCCGTAGGACTCGGAGAGTGCTACTGGGTTAGGGCCTCACAATGGGTCCGGACCCTAGCCTGACAACAAGCTCACTAGATCTTACTACAGGGCACAAATAAATATAAAACATCCGTTATAAAACATAAAATGTCAAGTATCATAATGTATACAAAACCCCATAGCCGAGTACAAATCATCCACAACAAATGCATAACCATCCCAAAAGACCATAACACCTAATGTACGGAATTCCTTGGCTGATCACTCTTCTAGATCACTCTATAGTCCTCCTAACCTGCAAAGGATCTACAACACGGTATGAAACCGTTAGCTGACAATTCATATATAAGATAATGCATAAGCACATACACACATCAGAATAACAATAAACACCAAGCATGCTATCACATCATTTACCCGTTTAAATATCTTTATAACGTCGTACACTCACATCATGTATATATCTACATATGTGACACGAGAAGTATATCATTCTCGCCTCTGGGTCCAATAGCCAGCCGGAATGGTGTCAGGCGCACGTTCCCGTAGGCCATGTGTACTGGGAAGGCAACGCACCCTGCACGTATATCGGGTCTTGCATGTCCTCAGAGAACCTCTCAGACTCCTTACAGGATGAAAGAGAAGGTTCATCAATACCACTGCAAGGGGGCTAACCATACATCGGTAATAACTAACATCGCATGCTATAAAGCATATAACAATCACCACTCATGCATACATCCAATATAGGAATGCAGCTAAGTAAGTCCTACGGACTTACCTGAATTTAGATATCCTCAACAATCGATCAACCTCAAATTCCCATAGGAATAATCACCACGCCTGATAAACAAGGCATAAACATCAATTATCGGAACACATGCTAGAAGACTCTACTTCTAGCCTCACAGATCCTCAAAGGTCATAACTATCAATCCATAAACTCAACATCTCACAATTTCTTAAACCTCTCAAGGTATCATCTAATAAACATCCCTCAATCTCAATTCTAATTGAAAACTCCACCTGTACAGGTGTTGATGATGGAAGAATTAAACACAAATGAAGTAGTTTGATACCTTAACTATTTATTGATTGTATATCGAGTTGCTTGGTTTGGTTTGGTGGTTTGTATTGAATAAGTGCAGGTTTTGCAAGACACTTCAAAGGACCTTGGAAGACCTTGAAATACAAGGAGTTTAGAGTGTTCAAACGACGGAGGCCTTGAAATGAATTCCAAGGGAACAAAGGAGTCAAGGCCACACGGCTAAAGGAATTCAAATCACTAAGAAGATCTTCTAGGAGAGATTTGCTCAACAAGAAGATATGATCAAGCAAAGATCTCAACCGGACAATAAAGATCTTACAAAGATCCTCAACCAAAAAACACGAAGATTCTCTGATCTCGATTTTGATATTGTTACAACAAATACGAGAAGATTAAGTAGCCGAGATATCAACGTGTTCTCAGGAGATGAAGATCCACAACGTCTATCTCATCTCAACCAAGAAGCGATCTTCATGGAGAAGAAGAATGATCTTCAAACGGTCATCTTTCCAACGGCTAGAAGACCTCTCCATAGAAGGCTATAAATGAAGATGGCGATTGAAGAACAAATATATAAGATTACACGGAAACATCAATAGTCTTCAAGCGATCCAAAACATCTTCATTCGATCAAATAGTTTTTCTTTCTCTCTTTCTCTAAAAAGACTTATCCCCTAGAAAGAGAAAAAACTCAAGAGCTTCATTGGCATATCTAAAGAGTGTTAAACTCGAGTGTGTGTTACTCTGCGAAGTAACTAGGCTATTATAGCAAGGTGAAGAGTTGGAGCTAAATCGTAGCATTGGCTACAGTGAGAGAAGAAGGGGATTTCTTCTAGTTTGTATCTAGGACTTTTTGAAGCTGATAATAGATAGTTATATCCTAAGGCTATACCCTCGGACGGAGAGTAGGCTATTTGATCCGAACTTCGTAAACATATCCTTGTGTCGATCTTTTACATTCCGCACTATATCTTGTTTTATTGTGACTATCTTTGTTTTGAAGGAGTACAAAGTCAAGGCCCTTGAAAGTTGTTTCAAAACCCTTGAAATCAAAGTATCACAAAGAGCTCAGATCGACATCAAGGCCCTTGAAATTGGTTTTGCAAAAATTTTTCATACTCTATTCAACCCCTCCCCCCACCCCCTTCTAGAGTATCTTTTATCATTTTTATTCACCTACCAGTTCTTCACTAATCCTAATTTAATTAATTAACTTTCATTAGAATAACGTTTTGCCGCAGGCAATTTCTGAACCCACTTGTCTTCAAATTTCATCAAACAAACAACCCATAATCACCAGAATAATATAACGAGCAAAATGAAATTTCTAACTATCCATTTTCACAAGCCTAAGGTCAACTTAGCCCAAATCGCAAAAAACAAAAATGATTAAATTCATAACTTACTCGTTAGTAACCCGATTGACGATCCGAAAGAATATTTGGAATCACAACGACACAGGCTACACTCGGACACTATCAAATTCACCGGAGACTGAGCGACAGAACCGGACCAGTAGCATATATGCTCAACCAGATCTTCTCTTGTTCGGAAATGCAGAAATTCGGTACCAAAATGAAGAGAAGGAAGAGAGTGAAATGTAACACCCCAAATCCGCGGGACTCGGGATGCTACGGGTTAGGACCTCACAATGGGTCCCGACCCTTAGCCTGACAACAATTTCACTGGATCTTACAACAAGACACAAATAAAGGCAAAACCGAAATTCATTTTTAATGCAATGATATGAACCCCAAAAGAAAACAACGAAAGACTTCAGCCGAGATACAACGCTAAAGGCAACCGCCATACACGCGACATACATAATACCCTAAACAATACATAAAAACAACCCCCAAAATCCATCCTAAAATGTACGGACCCCGGCTGCCCACTCTTCCGGATCTCTCGGCCGCGCCCCTAACCTGCAAGGCAGCTACAACAATATCGGTATAAAACCGTTAGCTAGCATTCAAGGCATTAGAACCATGGTATTGGCACACACACACACATAAGGCATCATAAACACACAACATGTTCCAAAACACACAATCCGGTTTATTATCTTTTTATTATTAGGTCATATCCCGTTCTAATTCAAGTTCTTTTGTAACACGAGAATCTTAAAGATCTCGCCCTTGTCCCCTTTCACCATACGGGTTTGTACTTGATGCGGATCAGCATCACCCGATGGGCTGGTCGCAAGGCACCTCCCAGTCATCCCCATTTTGGACTGGACAAGCGGTCACCGCCCGTTATCATACACTTGGGCCAAATATAAACATATAAAGTCGGTGGTCCTATTACCGGTTTAGATGTTATAACATAAGCAATAAACACACACATAAACAATAAACACACACCACCAAACACGCATTGAAACTAATACAGAGAATACGAGCTAAGTAAGTCCGGAGACTTACCTCGTCCCAAAGATAATCCCGCTATATCCCGCTCTCAGCTTCCCGCAGGAAGACACTCAATGCCTGTCAAAAGGCACACGATCAACATCTCTCTCACATGCTAGAAGTCCTAAGACTTCTAGTACTAATGATCTCACAAGATCATAAATTATAACCATGATAGGATAACAACCTCCTAATCCTCACGATCTCACAAAGTCATAAGCTTGACAACACATGCTAGGATAAGCCAAGCCTAAACTCCAAAATCCCACAAGATCATACAACCCTAACCTCGAGCCTCAAAACACTCACAAGATCAACCATATAACTTATAGCCTTATAACAACTTCACAAGATAACTAAACACCTCAAGTCTTAGCACAATCATAAATCCTCAAAACTCACCTAAGGTTCATAACCACTATTTGGTATTCACTCTAAGTTATGTTATATCCAACCTAGCATGATACTAATAAACATAACTAGATCGAGGGGAAGGAATACTCACACAACGTCAAAAGACGGAAGTCGATCTACGGATGTCGAGATTGGAATCGTTGGCCTTTATCGGGGCGCTTCCGGTCCTAACACCAAAGCTAAACAAATTTAGCTTATATGCTAAATTTGAACGGAATATATAACTTATGTAAAATCTAAGGTAAAACTCGTTTTCAAAACCAAGGTTAAAACCGCTTAAATACTTTCCGGGACAATTTATACAATTTTTGGAAACTTGGTCATAATCCGCCAATAAACCTTCGGGCCATAAATCCGAAATAAATCCAACAAGGGAATAATATATATGGTAGATATAAATATAAGAATATCCCGGCAATTAAAATCCAATGTTAAAACCCGCTAACACATTTTCCGGGGCAATTCATACAATTTCATAAACTTGGGTCATATTCCGTAAATAAAACCTTGGGCATTTTCTGTAAATAATTCCAGCAGGGGTATAATTGCTAAATTCTGAAAACCTGGGTAAAAATATGCAAAATACAAAACAGGGGTCACAACTGCAATTTACACAAAAAAGAGGGGGCCGATTTTATTAACCCCTAGGGTTTCTTCATGTGCTACAGCACGCAGGGGAGGAGAAGTAGTAGCGCCGGCCGCTTGGCCCCTGTGGTACAGCGCGTCCAAGGCGGTAGCAGACACTGCGCAGGAGCTCCGGCGGCGAGGGATCCAGGCGGCTGACGAGGACGGTTCCGAAGGCGCAGATGCTGGCGGATCTCCCGGTGGTGGGGAACACAGGCGGAGCTCCGGCGAGGAGAAGACAGGGCAGAGCTTCATTAATAGATCCGGTTCAAGGTAGGGAAAACAGGGCCGGCGTCTTCGATGGCCTCCGGCTAGGGCAAAGCGAAGGTGGCGCGAGGCGGTGAAGGCATGCTCCGGTGGTGCAGATGCGTTTTCCCTGGCGGTTCTGTTCTTCTCCAGCAACCAAGAAAAAGAAGAGAAGGAGCTTGCGAGAGAGAGAGAGAGAGAGGGCTGCTGATGGAGATCCATTGAGGCTGTGTGCAGGGAGATGAAGAGGGTAGTTGAGATGAGCAGAGGAGAGTCCGAGAGAGAGCAGAGTAGAGTGAGGGAGATAGAAGAGAGAGTTGCAGTGGTGTCCTTGAGAAGCTGAGAGGTATGGGTAGCGTGAGAGAGGGAGAGAGACAAAGACAGGAGGCTGGGGAAAGGCGTGTAGGGGTGCTTGCTCACGGGTAGGTACAAGCATAGGTTGGGCGAGCAGCAGGGTGCAAGACCGAAAGGTCGGTAGAGTGATGAGTATCTCAACAGCCTGAGGAGAGAGAAAAGAAATAATAGAAAGACAAAGAAAAAAATAAAGAAGGGGTAAAGAATGAATTCGATCAAAACGCGTTCGGAACGGGATTTTTGAACCGTAAGAAATTCCGATTTTTATTTCCGAAAATAAAAATACGGGCATACTCGAATATATCCAATATATAAATATATTCGGGAAGATGTTTTACGTCGTAAAATAATTTTAATAACATATTTAAGGTAGAAAAAAAAATTATCGCTAAAAGTATGAATATTAATATTGAAGCGCACCCATTAAACGGGGCATTACATGAAAACTCCACCTTGAGTATATATTTGAATATGTGATGATGAAAGACTTAACAAAAATAAGCGGTTTCTATATTAACAAAATATCGATTGTTTTTCTAGTTTGCTTGGTTTGTTTTTGGTGTTTGTCTAAATGTGTGCAGGCCTTGGAAAGCTATTCAAGGGATAGAAGGAGGCCTTGAAATTAGATACAAGGGACAAGCGCAGATTTTGAAGAGTTCAACACGGAGGCTTTGAAAGCTATTTCAAGGGATCAAAAGCTGAAGCCTTTAAACAAGATTCAAAAGACATAACGGTTGGGGGGAATTCAAATCTCTAACAAAATCAACCAAGGATCCAGAGAAGATATTCCAAGAAGATTTAACCAACAAGAAGATCTAGACCAAGGAGATACGGTCCAACAAAATAGGATCACGCAAAGATCCTCAACACGGCACAAGATTATCTTCTCAATAGATATCGAAGATCTTCAACGAATCTCAACAAACATGAAGATCTCAATACTTGAACGACAAAGATCTTCAACAGTGTGAGAAGATTACGGAGAAGAAGAATCAACGTGCTTTTAAGGAGATGAAAAAGATAAAGGCATATCTACAACGGCTATTTCATCTCAACCAAAGAGCGTTTTCCATGGAGAAGAAGAAACATCCACAACGGTCATCTTCCCAATGACTAGAAGACTTCTCCATCAAAGACTATAAATGAAGATGTCGATTGAAGAAAAAAGTACACAAGCTTACACGGAAATATCTAAAGTCTTCAAGCGATCCAAAGCATCTTCTTTTGATCCAAGAATTTTTTCTTTCTCTCTTTATATAAAAGCTTTATCCCTTACAGAGATAAACTCAAGAGCTCCATTGGTGTATCTAAAGAGTGTTATACTCGAGTGTGTGTTACTTTGCGAAGTAAGGCCATCTCCAATAAGGGGAGTTATATGCCCCCTTTAGCCCTACTTTATTATAAAATGGTCTCCAATAAAAAAAAGCTAAAGGGTTAAAGGGTTAAAGGGTGGTGCAAAGGGCTAAATATAACCCTCAAGGTCACCCTTTAACTCTTCAAGTGGGACCACTATATTAAACCCACTTGCTTCCCCTTTTTTGGGAAAAGAAGAGAGAAAAGTGAAACCTTGTAATATTTAATTAATAAAGGGATAAATTAGCCCTTTTATTATTGGAGACCATTCAACTAATAATAAATATTATATATTTTTTAAGGGTTAAAATTTAGCCCTAAGGCTATTATAACCCTTTGTTATTGGGATGACCTAACTAGGCTATTATAGCTAGGTTAAGAGTTGGAACTAGATTGTAGCATTGGCTACTGTGAAAGAAGAAGGGAATTTCTTCTAAGTTGTATCTAGGACTCTTTGAAGCTGATAGATACTTAGATCCTATGGGTATACCCTAGGACGGAGAGTAGGCTGTTAGAGTCAAATTTCGTAAACATATCAATGTGTCGATCTTTTCAATTCCGCACCATATCCTGCTTTATTGTGACTAACTTTGCTTTGCAGGTTTACAAAGTCAAGACCCTTGAAATCACTTTCAAAGCCCTTGAAATCCGGTTGTATCACAAAGAGCTCAGATCAACATCAAGGCCTTTGAAATCAGTTTCAAAGCCTTGAGATAGGTTTTTGCAAAAAGTTCTCATAGTCTATTCAACCTCCCTTCTAGAGTATTTATATCTTTTATATTCACCTTACGGTTCTTCAGAGAGTAATCCAAAAACACAAAACGGATTAGAAACGGAGAGTAGATCTGAGTTTGAAGGTTGAGAGAAATCAGAGCTTTTACGAGGAAACGTGGAAAAAAAATGAATTAATAAACAATTTTCCGCTATTTATAGCGAAGACGATAATTATCCTTTAGCAAAATCGATAATTATCCTTTAGCAAAGTCGATAATTATCCTTTCACCGATCTAAAGGCGGTTTGAACCTCCTTCTCCAAACTTCTCAAAATTGGAATAATAAATTTGCAATATTGTAGGGATAATTATTTCGCAACTGCCTCGGAAAATGCGTATTCCTAAGCAGTCTTTCTTAGCCGCTAAGAAACGAAATAGCGACTCATTTGGCCGTTTTGCCTTTCCATGTTATTTCATATCTAGGACATGTCCGATGTCTTGATCATTTCTCTCAACTGCATTTTTATTAATTGAAGCTCCCAAATGCTCCAAATAGGGTAAAAATTGTAAGAGCCTTAGTCTTTGGACCCTAGTTGAGCGATAGTGTGCTTGTCTTGACCCTACTGGTCGTCCTTGCGCACCATCTAGGCCGCCCTAGCGGCTAGGCGCCCCTGCGCCTTAGGCTAGCCGCCCCTACGGCTCTGTATGTGTGCAGCCGCTTTCGAAGACTCTTGACTTCTGCTTTGCTGCTGGCTTCTCTTATAAGCTTTCCTTTACTTCAGATGAGGGGTTTCCTACCTCTCTTCAACTTCTCTCTCCCTCCTCATGTTATTCTTCTCCTCTCTTCTTCCTTGATCTTCTTTGCCTTCTCTTGATCTTGTGTGAGTAAGTTCTTGAGAGTTTGAGTGTGGTTTTGGCCTTGGATGATCAAGTGGTTGTTGTTGAGTGTTGTTGGTGTTGTGTTGAGGTATAGACGTGTTGATGCTCCATAGTTGCAGCTTAGGGCTTGTGTGGCAAGCTCTTCATCTTCATCTCTATTCCTTCCTTCTTTCTTCTTCTTTCTAAATTAAGATCACAAGTTGAGCTTGTGTGGACCCTTTCCTAGCCTTTTGATGATCATATGTGTGTATATATGTGTATATGCTGTTGTGGTATGTGGAAGAAGTGAAGAGAGTCGAGAAAGGGGTCGAAAAGAAGTCGGGACCAACTTTCTGCATAGACAGCCGCCCCTGCGCCTGTCCTGAGCCGCACCTGCACCTGGTGTGTGAGCCGCCCCTGCGCCCTAAACCATCCGCCCGTGCGCCTGACTGGTTCAGCGCCCTTGCGTCCTTTGTTTCCGCTGGTGTGCCCAGAGCATACCTTGTTGGTAGGTTTCCTTCTTCCTTTCCTTTGGCCTTGGGTTTAGTTGTAGAGATAGGATAGCTTGGTTAGAATGAGTATGTTGAGGAGCATGATAGAGTTGTGCCTTAGTCACTTGTGGTTATGTTGAGGTTATGCTATAGGCATATGTGAACTTGTTATGATCTTGAGGTTTATATTGAGGTTGTAGCTTGGTTCTGGTTATGGAGACGAGTCTCCTAACCCTTTTCAGTATATGATGTTGTGTGCCTTGCTATTGCAGGCGTTGGTTCTTCCCTAAGGGGAAGCTGTGACGTGGTATTGGATACGAGTGTGACAGGTAAGTCCATAGGACTTACTTAGCGTTCAATTATGGATTTGTGTGATTGTGATGATTGTGTGTGTTCATATGATTGTGCATTTATAACCTAAATCGGACTCGGACGACCATATATTAAATTTAAATGGCCCAAGTGTATTATAACGGGCGGTAACCACTTGTTAGAAGCTCGCCGAGAGTGGAAGGAGGTGCTCGGAAGCCAGTAGCTCAAGAGGGAGGTAGATCCCCATGCAACACCTGGGTTAAAGGGGGAAGAGACGGGGTTCTTTAGGCTCCTCGTGTTACAAAAGAAGTTGAATTAGTAATGGAATAACGTAATAAAAGATAATAAATGAATGTGTGTGACATTGCATGTATGAGATGTTGGTGTGTGTTTGTGCTATTACTTTTATGCTTATCTGTTGTTGTAGCTAACGGTGTATACCATGTTGTAGATGATTTGCAAGTTAGGAAGACTGCAGAGTGAGCCAGATGGTGTAACCAACCAAGGACTTCTGTACAATAGGATGCGTGGGTTGGGATCTTTTGTATCAAATGTTATGTTTGATGTTTTGTACTCGGCTTTGAGTTTGTAAACTCTTTGATGTATCATATACAACGTTTATGTATTTGGTTTTACTCTACTTGTGTCTTGTTGTAAGATCTAGTGAAATTGTTGTCAGGCTAGGGTCAGGATCCATTGTGAGATCCTAGCCCAATGTAGCATCCCGAGTCCCGTGGAATCGGGGTGATATAGAGTTGGTATCAGAGCCTTAGGTTGACAACAATGGCACTTGCTATCTGCAATAAAGGTAGAGTGGATAAATAAACAAAACCCATCCAGGCTAGTCTCTTATATGCTGATGTGTATGCATGTGTTGATGTGTATGCCATCACCCATCTGAGGATCTCAACAGTATATATATATATATATATATATATATATATATATATATATCTTATATGCTGATGTGTATGCATGTGCTATTAAGTATTATATATATATCTATACATATGGCCTATATAGAGCCTTATACATTAGGTGTGCATACCCCTCAGATGGCTCGGACTAGAGCTACTGCTGTTGCAGGCAGAGGTAGATGTAGACCACCTCTTCCTCCAGGAGGGATAGGACAGGGACCAGCTCCCGCTGCAGATCCACTAGTGGTGGAGGAGGCTCCTGAGGAGGTTGCTGAGAGCGTAGTTCCAGCTACGAGGAGTGGTGGGTTCAGGAGACAACAGGTCCATCCTGGCCAGTCTGATGGTTCAAATCATGTCTCTATGGGTGGATCGGAGTTTAGAGATTATCTTAGGCATTTTGAGGAGGCCATTAGAGCGGGCAAACGAGCCCTAGATCTACCAGGGCATGAGGGATCATCTAAGAGATCCCATGGAGCTACTCAGGTGCTAGTTGCACCGGCTCGTGTTGTTGATCCAGCTCGAGTTGTGGAGGACACCAGAGGGCCTTGACCATATACCTGGTTGAAGGCATTCCACCAGCAGGGAGTACCACACTTCTCCGGGGAGATCGGCCTAGAGACTGAGGTGTGGATTGGGCATGTAGACTCAGCTTTAGAGTCTATTCGCTGCCTAGAGGACAGACAGATGGAGCTAGTACAGTCTCTATTCCGTGACCTGGCACACCAGTGGTGGAGGACAGTTAGAGCACGAGTCACCACCTATGAGCAGATGAGGACCATGTTGAGGGAGTAGTTTTGCCCTGCCTCATTAAGGAGGGAGAAACTGCAGGACTTCGTGGAGGCGAGTTTTGAGGACGTACCCATTACAGACGCCATTCGCCGCTTCCACACTGAGCTAGCATTGATGGGTCCGACTGCACCATTTGAGGACCAGCATGTGTACCTTTTCGCCCGTCGTTTAAGGGAGAGCACACGCTCATACATGGCGGGATTTCACTGTGACTCATTGGCAGATTACCAGGATCGGGCCTCTGCCTATGAGAGAGAGAGAGAGAGAACTAGCCAGAAGAGGACTTCTCAGACAGGACGGTCTGAGAAGAGGCAGTGTACCGCACCGACTGGTGCAGGAGCATCTGGATACGGGCGAGGTCAGACTCAGGGCCGCTCGAGTGTTCTAGTGTCTGCACAGACAACTGAGAGAGGCCGACAGTGTTACAACTGCGGGGCCTATGGGCATGTGAGGACTGATTGCCCTAGAGCACCACTGACTTGCTTCTCATGTGGGAAGCCAGGACATAGGGCTATGTTTTGCCTTCAGGGCAAGGCGTCATCACAGCAGGGTTCTTCCCCTACAAGTGCAGGAGGAGGTGGACAGAGACCGTCTCAGCATCAGACACAGGGACAGCAGAGAGTCCCAAGCACGGCTGCTACTCAAGGGTCAGCTCAAGGACCGAGTAGAGGTAGAGGTAGAGGTAGAGAGGCTGGTACCAGTGATAGCCAAGGAGCTCGAGGCAGAGTTTTTGAGCTGAGGAGTGTTGAGGAGCCGCCAGCACCAGCTGCTACAGGTACTATTTTGTTACATGGTTTACCTGTTAGAGTTTTGTTTTATACGGGTGCTACGCATTCATTTATTTCTGCTGCTTGTGTTGAGCGTTTGAGTTTGTCTACCATAGAGGGAGCACCCTTTACTATAGGGTTACCCGATGGTAGTAGGGTCAGAGGTACCCAGGAGATACGTAGTTGTCCCCTACGCTTAGGGACTCGTGTACTACTTGTTGACTTCTTAGTCATGTTTTTGATGCATGAAGAAGTCATATTAGGTATGGATTGGATGCGTAGACACCGTGCGGTGTTAGATGTAGGTAAAAGGACTGTTATAGTCTCTACCAACTTAGGTCCGATAGAGGTCTTCCGGGGTTGGGACCTTGGGAAGACAGGATCCGTTATTAGTGCCGTACGAGCAGCTAGACTGATTGCACAGGGATGTGATGCCTTCTGGTGCTACACCATGAAGGATGGAGAGAGTCCAGTTTTGGAGGATATACTAGTGGTCTGTGAGTTTAGAGACGTTTTTTGCAGAGCCGTCTAGCCTACCACCTCTGAGGAGCATAGATTTTGGTATTGACTTGGATCTTGGCATGAGACCCATCTCGAAGGCCCCATACCGTATGACACCTGTCGAGATGTTGGAGCTGAAGAAGCAACTCGAGGAGTTGGCTGAGAAGGGCTTCATACGCCCTAGCGTTTCACCATGGGGTGCACCTGTCCTCTTCGTGCGGAAGAAGAACGGATCGTTGAGACTGTGTATAGATTACAGAGCGTTGAACAAGGTGACCATCAAGAACAAGTATCCACTACCTCGTATTGATGATCTACTTGATCAACTGCAGGGAGCGACAGTCTTCTCAAGGATCGACTTGCCATGTGGATATCACCAGCTGAGGGTGAGAGAGAAGGATGTGTACAGGACGGCATTTCGTACCCGTTATGGACACTACGAGTTTGTAGTGATGCCATTTGGGCTGACAAATGCCCCAGCAGTATTCATGGAGTTGATGAACAACATCTTCATCGACTTCCTGGATCAGTTTGTGGTGGTCTTCATTGATGACATTTTGGTGTACTCTCGTAGCAGAGAGGAGCATGTTGGGCATTTGAGGACGGTTTTGCAGATTTTGAGGGATAGAGAGTTGTACGCTAAGCTCTCTAAGTGTGAGTTCTGGATGTCTAAGGTTGCATTTCTTGGACACATCGTCTCCGCCGACGGGATTATGGTAGATCCGGCGAAGATCGAGTTTTTTGCTGTATGGACGACACCGACGAATGTCAAGGAAGTGCGTAGCTTTCTTGGCTTAGCCGGTTGTTACAGACGCTTTGTGAAGGGATTTTCTGTGATTGCCCGTCCACTGACGAGTCTTCTGAGGAAGACTACCAGATTTGTATGGACTGACCAGTGCGCTCAAAGTTTAGAGGAGTTGAAGAGGTGTCTGACTTCTGCTCTTGTCTTGGCACAGCCAGAGGGTTCTGATGATTTTGTGGTCTACAGTGATGCATCCAAGTTAGGCTTGGGATGTGTGCTGATGCAGAGAGGCAGGGTGATTGCATATGCGTCTCGACAGCTGAAGACGTATGAGGAGAACTACCCGACTCATGATTTGGAGTTGGCAGCGGTAGTTCATGCTTTGAAGATCTGGAGACATTACCTGTATAGTGCTACATGTTAGATCTTCACACACCATAAGAGCCTGAAGTATATTTTCACGTAACGGGAATTGAATAACTGCCAGCGTCGATGGCTTGAGTTGATCAAGGACTTTAACCTTGAGATTTTGTATCATCCTGACAAGGCGAATGTGGTAGCTGACGCCTGGAGCAGGAAGACGCCTCGAGAGAAGGAAATTGCCACACTTACTATACAGCCTCAGCTTCAGAGGGATCTAGCCTGGCTAGAGATGGACATTCAGTTTCCTGATGTGGATGCCCAGTTGTTTGCTTTAGAGGTTCTACCTGGTCTGTTGGATGAGATCCAACAGAAGTAGGGGACCTACCTGACCTTGACGAGGATCAGAGATAGGATGTCTCGCGTAGAGGCAACCCAGTTCACTATTGGGGCAGATAGAGTTATGAGGCGACATGATCGTATCTGTGTTCCTGCAGATGTAGAGCTGAGACAGTGGATATTACAGGAGGCTCACTGTACACCTTACTCAGTACACCCTGGTACGAGTAAGATGTACCATGATGTGAGACGCTCATATTGGTGGGGAGGGTTGAAGCCCGATGTAGCCAGATTTGTGGCTCAGTGTGCGACCTGTCAGCATATCAAGATAGAGCATTTTAGGCCTGGAGGTGAGCTTCATCCATTGCTAGTGCCGCAGTGGAAGTGGGAGGACGTCTCCATGGATTTTGTGACTAGGTTGGGGACCAGTAGGAGCTTTGATGCTATCTAGGTAATCGTTGACAGATTGACGAAGACGGCACATTTCATTCCTATCAGAGAGACGTAGCCCGTGAGCAGATTAGCTGAGGAGTACACTAGACAGATAGTGAGACTCCATGGGGTACCGAGGATGATTGTTTCTGATCGTGATGGACGATTCACATCAAGGTTTTGGCAGCAGATTCAGACTGCTTTGGGGACGAGTCTACACTTCACGACTGAGTTTCACCCCCAGACAGATGGTCAGTCAGAGAGGACCATCCAGACTTTAGAGGACATGCTGCGAGCCTGTGTGTTAGATTGGGGGATAGGGATGGTCTGATTACCTCCCACTCGTTGAGTTCTCATACAACAACAACTGGCATGCATCTATAGGGATGACTCCTTATGAGGCACTGCATGGACGTAGATGTCGTACACCTTTATGTTGGGATGAGCCTAGCAACATCAGTGGGATAGCGCCAAAGCAGATTCAGGATGATATGGCTCGAGTAGCGCTGATCAGAGAGAGGATGTTGGCTGCACGAAGTCGCCATAAGTCGTATGTAGACAAGAGGTGTCGACCTCTAGAGTTCAAGGTAGGAGCTCATGTCTGGTTGAGAGTATCTCCAACGCGAGGCATTAGACATTTTGGCATAAAGGGGAAGCTGAGTCCCCGATATGTCAGTCCTTTCGAGATACTGGATAGAGTTGGGCGAGCAGCTTACATATTAGCTTTGCCTCCGAGGTTAGAGGGTGTTCATCCTGTATTTCATGTGTCTCAGAAGAGGGAGTGTATACCAGATCCGAGGCACATCGTGAGTTATGATGATCTAGTGGTTGAGCCAGACCTCATGTTTGCAAAGCACCCTATTGTAGTCCTAGAACGAGGTGTGAGACGCCTGCGTTCCAAGGATATTCCTATGCTGAGGATACAGTGGTCGAGACGAGGACCAAATGAGGCTACCTGGGAGATAGAGGATAGTATCCAGAGGAACTATCCAGAGTTTTATGCTGAGCTAGATACACCCGTAGGATCCACGAGTAGATCTTCGTGCCTTCTTGGTGAGTGCATGTTATATGCTTATGTGATATGTTGTGTTTTCGTGCTAGTTGTGATATGTGCATATGATCTGTTAGATCTGGTTTGCTAGTACGAGATAGGTATAGCTGGAGATGGTTCTTTTCTCCTTGCTATGGTATGTGTGTTAGGATTAGCTGGAGATGGTTCTTTCCTCCATGCTACCTTGATGGACATAGTGTGAGTGCAGATGGTTTTCCTCCACATAGTAGTGTTATGTGTACGTTTTGGTTGGAGATGGCTTTCCTCCATGCCAGTGTGATGTGGTTAGTGGTTGGCTAGAGATGATCTTCTTCTAGGCCTTGTGTAGAGTTGTTATGCTGGAGTTGTGATTCCTCCATGCTGTGTTGAGGATATAGAATGTTATAGGTTGTGACCTGATGTTCTTGAAGAGAGAGTTATACCTCGGCTTATAGGTCCGAGAGGTTTTGGGATTTTGCAAGTTTCGGGACGAAACTTGTTTTTAGAGGGGTGAGATGTAAGAGCCTTAGTCTTTGGAGCCTAGTTGAGCGATAGTGTGCTTGTCCTGACCCTGCTGGCCGCCCCTGCGCACCATCTAGGCCGCCCCAGCGGCTAGGCGCCCCTACGCCTTAGGCTAGCCGCCCTTGCGGCTCTGTATGTGTGCAGCTGCTTTCGTTGACTCTTGACTTCTGCTTTGCAGCTGGCTTCTCTTATAAGCTTGCCTTTACTTCAGATCAGGGGTTTCCTACCTCTCTTCAACTTCTTTCTCCCTCCTCACGTTCTTCTTCTCCTTTCTTCTTCCTTGATTTTCTTTGCCTTCTCTTGATCTTTTGTGAGTAAGTTCTTGAGAGTTTGAGTGTGGTTTTGGCCTTGGATGATCAAGTGGTTGTTGCTGAGTGTTGTTAGTGTTGTGTTGAGGTAATAGACGTGCTGATGCTCCATAGTTGCAGCTTAGGGCTTGTGTGGTAAGCTCTTCATCTCTCTTCCTTCCTTCTTGCTTCTTTCTTCTTCTTTCTAGCTTAAGATCACAAGCTGAGCTTGTATGGACCCTTTCCTAGCCTTTTGATGATCATATATGTGTATATATGTGTATATGTTGTTGTGGTATGTGGAAGAAGTGAAGAGAGTCGAGAAAGGGGTCGAAGAGAAGTCGGGACCAACTTTTTGCATAGACAGCCGCCCCTGCGCCTGTCCTAAGCCGCACCTGCACCTGGTGTGTGAGCCGCCCCTGCGCCCTAAAATATCCGCCCCTACGCCTGACTAGTTCAGCGCCCTTGCGTCCTTTGTTTCCGCTGGTGCGCCCAGAGCATACCTTGTTGGTATGTTTCCTTCTTCCTTTCCTTTGGCCTTGGCTTTAGTTGTAGAGCTAGGCTAGCTTGGTTAGAATGAGTTTGTTGAGGAGCATGATAGAGTTGTGCCTTAGGCACTTGTGGTTATGTTGAGGTTATGCTATAGGCATATGTGAGCTTGTTATGATCTTGAGGTTTAGATTGAGGTTGTTGCTTGGTTCTGGTTATGAAGACGAGTCTCCTAACCCTTTTCAGTATATGATGTTGTGTGCCTTGCTATTGTAGGCGTTGGTTCTTCCCTAAGGGGAAGTTGTGACGTGGTATTGGATACGAGTGTGACAGGTAAGTCCATAGGACTTACTTAACGTTCAGTTATGGATTTGTGTGATTGTGATGGTTGTGTGTGTTCATATGATTGTGCATTTATAACCTAAACCGGACTAGGACGACCATATATTATATGTAAATGGCCCAAGTGTATTATAACGGGCGGTAACCACTTGCCAGAAGCTCGCCGAGAGTGGAAGGAGGTGCTCGGAAGCCAGTAGCTCAGGGGGGAGGTAGATCCCCATACAACACCTGGGTTAAAAAGGGAAGAGACGGGGTTCTTTAGGCTCCTCGTGTTACAAAAGAAGTTGAATTAGTAATGGAATAACATAATAAAAGATAATAAATGAATGTGTGTGACATTGCATGTATGAGATGTTGGTGTGTGTTTGTGCTATTATTTTCATGCTTATATATTGCTGTAGCTAATGGTGTATACCGTGTTGTAGATGATCTGCAGGTTAGGAAGACTACAGAGTGAGCCAGATGGTGTGACCAGCCGAGGACTTCTGTACATTAGGATGCGTGGGTTGGGATTTTTTGTATCAGATGTTATGTTTGATGTTTTGTACTCGGCTTTGAGTTTTTAAACTCTTTGATGTATCATATACAGCTTTTATGTATTTGGTTTTACTCTACTTGTACCTTGTTGTAAGATCCAAGGAAATTGTTGTCAGGCTAGGGTCAGGATCCATTGTGAGATCCTAGCCCAATGTAGCATCCCGAGTCCCGCGGAATCGGGGTGTTATAAAAGTAATTACCCGGGGAAAAAGTGAGCAATCCTCTATAAGTCCAAAATTATGCCAGGAACATAACGGTGGAACTCATAATCATCATTTATGCACTCTTTGCGAGTTATGTGTCAATTACTATCGATGACTAAGTTAATCAACATTAATCATCATTAATTAAGATTCAAAAATCCTAGCTCTTACAACCGACCCCTCGTTGACTCCCCTTTTGCTTACCCTCTCAACTGAGTAATTCTCTCTATCCTCCCTTTTCAGTTTCACGTGTTTCTCCTTCTCCTTTGCTTCCTCTCTTCTCCTCCTTCATCTCTGATAACAAGATTTATGACTTAGGATTAGGTAATCATTTAGATATATTTCTCACTCATTCATACACGTTTTGGCATTGGTTCATGACGTCTTCGCTCAATTCATGCACATTTCTAGAAAAGACGTCTACACTACCTTTTATCGGTTTTGTAGGTAATTCGGGGATCTATTGGACGTTAATCGATACATTTGAGGGCCAAGCCTCATGATGGTACACATCCAAAGCCTTGGAGGAGCATAATTGGAGCAACAAAGGACACAAAGACCACTATTGGTGCAAGCAATGGAGCAACTCATGGCTAGACGATCATAGCATGCTTCTGTTGAAGAAAATCGACCTACACCCAGGAAAATCGGCCGATTTTTTCCTCTGGGTCGATTTTTGGGCCTTTGACAGCTTAAGCCACGTGTCCCACAATCTCTTGTCCGGCCTTGCTCTTGGTGGAGAATATAAGTGGTCCTTCAAAGCTGTTGGTGGCCCTCTCCCATGGATCTTTCTCCTCTCTTTTGACCTATCTTCCTCCCCAAAACACCTCTCCATTGTTGCCTCTCTTCCAAGCACCCATTAGGGGTGTTCTTGGAAGAGATTAGTGTAGATTCTCGTTTTAGAGTGAGATTAGAGTGGATTTGAGAGAGAAGTTCATTATTGACAACTTGGATTAGCTCTTGGAGCCTTGTAAGGATTTGGTAATTTCTATTCTATGCTTTTAATGTCTTTTCTTTGGATTGTTCTTCATCAATTGACCATGACTTGCAAGCATGCTTTATTTGTGGAGATTGATCTTGAAATGAATGTTGTTGGCTAGATAGATTGCGATTCTAGGGTAAGGAAAGAAGGGTTATGGCTAGGACCATGATAGGATGAACTTAGATTTTTACCCTTGGATGACTCTTGTTCTTGAAATCCTAGTGTTTGTTGAGCTAATTCTATCCTATGGAGACCTAGTGTTAGCAACTAAGTGTTTAGAAGAGACTTACCCGGTGATTTTTACTCTTAGATTCAAAAGATGACAAACCCTAGGTAGTGGTGAGCCTCACAAGCCGCCATTGGACTAAGTGTGCTAGGATAGTTGTTTAGGACTTCCCTTTCCGAGACTTACCCGGTAAGGATAGGTTAGACCCCTAGGTAACAATCCGGTTTGTGTAGAATTCCTATCCTTAGGTTCTTAGAGACTTACCCGGTGATGAGACCTTAGGAATGGACTAGTGGATCATGAGACTTACCCGGTAATTGATCCCAATCTAGAAACGCTTAATCCCAACATATCATAGTTAATCCGAGGAATGAATAGATAGCTCGAGTCTATGCCATAACCGGACTTCCAATCTCTAGAATTTGCTTTGTTACTTCCATTCTCCTATCTTTTGTGTTAGTGTGTGTTTGTGTTGCTTGATTGTGTTCACATATTTGTGATCTTTGTTTGATCACCCAAAACCCTCCAAAAACATTGTGTTTTCCATTTTCTTTATTCCTCATCTTATCTTAGTCTAGATTCACACTATCTTTGATCATTGAATGACTTAGTTTCACCTCAGTCCTTGAGTTCGACCTCGGAATACTATCCCTACTACAAACGACCCGTACACTGCGGGTTTCGCTAGGTAGTTTAGGATTTAGTTCGAGTTTATAAATGTAAAGCTTTTTGTGCTATTTCCTAGCGTAACAATCTCCCATGGTGCTCTTTCCTTCTCCTTTGATGTGTGTGGGATGTTTAGCAAGGACTGCAGATCCGGATGGTATGGGTAAGCTCTTCTCTTCTCTTCTTCTTCTTCTCTTCTTCATCTTCTTCCTCTTTGAGCCCTAGGAGGATGGAAGCCATGGGTGCTTAGTTTTCTCCCATTCTTGTGTTTGCAAGTGAATGGATCCGGCCTAGGACGTTTTGTGTGTATGGATCCATGTGGCCGGTGGACGTTATGGAGCCAAGCAAGTAAGCTAGGAGACCTCTGCACATCAAGGAACCATCGAAGAACTCATTTGAGATCACCCTTTGGAGTTCGACTGCCCCTGCGGCTGCACCAGTGCCGCAGGGGCAGCCAGCCTGAGCCGCAGGGGCGGCCACTTGCTCAACCAGCCAGCCAATGCGGCCTTCTGCTCCTCTCTACGACTGCATTTCCTCCTTCCGCGCCCGCGTCTTTGCCCCAGTGAGTACCCTCCCTTGAGCATGTGTTCATCGCTTATCCTAGAGAGTGTATATGATATAAGCTTGCTAGGTTGGATCTAGCATAACCTTGTGGAATGCCAAGTAGTGACTTAGAACCTTAAGTGAATGTTTGTGGTTGTTGATGTTCTAAGACATGATGTGTGTTGACCTTGAGTTGGTTATGCGGCTGCGAGCGTTGTGATTGATCTTATGAGGCTTGTTGAGGCTTTCAGGTTGTGATCTTTTGATTGTTGAAATTGTAAGATTAGGACATGAGTATCCTAGCATGGGTTGATGGTTGTGTTTTTGTGAGTTGTGAGGACTAGGAGTGCTATCCTAGATTACGAGAGTGTATGATCTTGTAAGATCATATAGGACAAGAAGTCTAAGGACTTCTAGCTTGTGTGAGTAGTTGTTGATTATCGTGCCTTGTCTTGAACAGGCTTTGATTATATTCCTACGGGAAGTGAGATCGGTTATTCTTGGTTGATCGTTGGAACGAGGTAAGTCTCCGGACTTACGTAGCTAGCTTCAATGTATGAGTATGATGCATAATGGTGGTGTGTGTTTATAATTGTTGTGATAATGATTAACCGGATTAGAAAGACCACGTTTATTGTTGTGTTATGGCCCAATTGTATCATAACCGGGCGGTGACCGCTTGTCTAGTCCTAAATAGGGCAACTGGGAGGTGCCTTGCGACCAGTCCAACAGATGATGTTGATTCGCATCAAGTACAAATCTATTTGGTGAAAGGGGACAAGGGCGAGATCGTTATGAATCTCGTGTCACACCATAAATGGAATTAGTATAGGAATAACGTAATGGAAGATAATAAATCGGACTTGTGTGATACCATTCTAGGGGCTTATGTTCTATTATGTGTGTGTGTACCTTTACCATCCTTCTTATGCTTAGAATTTTAGCTAACGGTTTTATACCGCTTTGTAGATACCTTGCAGGTTAGGGACGCCGTTGAGTGATCCGGAGGAGTGGGCAGCCGAGGTTCCGTACATTATAGGATGTGTTGGATTATATTTGTTGTTGTTATCGTGTTGAAAACGTTGTGGTTGTTTTGTAAGAACTCGGCTGGAGTCTTTCCTTTGTGTACCTGGATCATGTTTTTATTTGCATTAAAGGCTATTTTGGTTTTTACTATTGTGTCTTGTTGTAAGATCCGGTGAAATTATTGTCAGGCTAAGGATCGGGGCCATTGTGAGGCCCTAGCTCGTGGCATCCCGAGTCTTGCGAATTCGGGGTGTTACAGTTTCTCCTCAACTTGAATCAAGATTTTGAGTCAAGAGCCAAATCTTGTCCATGGATCCTCTCCCAATAGTTAACAAGGCCTATTATTTGGTGATTTAAGTGGAAAACCATAAACAAATTACATGAGGCATTAGTGGTGATTCGTCTACATTAATTAGTTCCACTTCATCCTAAGGAATCTATAGAGACAACAAGGACTTCAAGAAATCCAACACAAAGGAAAAAAGGCATTGTGAAGATGGTTACAATGTAGACCAATGCTTTGAGGTAATTGGTTATCTTGATTGGTGAAAAGAAAAAGAAGAAAAAAAGGAAAGGATACAATGTTGCTGCTCAGACCTCTAGCGAGTGTGATGTGTCTCAAACACCTTTAGAAGATGAAAAACAGAAATTGAAGGCACTAGGAGATATTCTAGTTTTGATCCAGAGTTCATCCGAACTCTTTGTCAAGAAATGTAAAAACTCTCAAAGGGAAAGGTGGCATGTTCTCAATGAACTTTGCATGTAATACTCTTGCTAATCTTGCTTCTTTTGAAAACAATAGCAATGGGTGGATTTTAGATACAATAGCTATTGATCACATGACTCCCTATTTGTAAAGTTCGAGGGATATAAGAAGCATAGAAAGGTTTGTTCATGTCAAACTCCTTGACAGGTTAGTGAAAGTTGTTGATAGAAAAAGAGATGTTATATTAGGTCATGACTTTTGGATCAAGGATATTCTTTATATTCCTCATTTTAAATTCAACTTGTTGTAAGTAAGCAAAATAGTTAAGAGAAAGTATTGCTTGCATCTTTTCGTTCATAGGGATGTAATATACATGACCTTTTGAGTAAGAATGTCATAGCTGCAGAGAGGTGTCATGGAGGACTTTACAGATTCCTTGTTGAAGCATGAAATCAACCACATTTTGAGTTGTTTAAAAGAAGACTTGTTGTCCTTTAGGTGTCAAAAATTATAGAAAGCTATTGCAGTACCGATTGGGTCATGTTTCTAGTGAGAAACTGAACAAGTTGGTTATGACACTTATGCTTTGTCTAAGTTTCATATATAGCCTTTTCTTAGCAAAGACATTGAATCAAATGCTTGTTTTGATCTCCTTCGTATGGACTTATGAGATCCTTATAACATTCTTAGTTTTCACGGTGAAAGGTATTTTTTACCATCATCGATGACTTTAGCCGAGCCACATGGACTTTTTGGTTGCATAATAAACATTAGCTGATGAAGATTGTCAGGAGCTTTGTGTTAATGGTCTAAGCTCAATTTAGAGTTACTCCCAATGCTATTAGATCTGATATGGGACTGAGTTGGTTAATGTGGAATGTAGATACTTTTTTTTTTGCAAAAAAAGGATTCCTACATCAGAGGTCTATTCATTACAATCCTCAACAAAATGAAGTGATTGAGAGGAAACATAGGCATTTGCTTGAAATTTAATTTTTAGATAGAATTTTATTTCTTAAACATCCTGTTTTGATGATCTTAGGGTCTTTGGTTGTTGTATCACCAACAATTATTGATTCTTTTTTATCTAACATTGTTCCTTCTCCAATTTTTGATGTTGTCACAAATGATCCTATTGATACTTTGATCACTGAGATACCCACAGCTGGGGTAAGACGGACTTCTAGAATATCTCACAAGGGAACCTCTTACTTAAAAAAAAGCTCAGGAGCACGTTGAATGGGAAGAGGTCATGTTTTAAGAGTTATTTAAGTTAGAAGCCAATGAGACTGGGAATTGTCTAATCTCCTTCCCAGTCATCAGGCTATTGGTTCTAAGTGGGTGTACAAGATCAAATATAGGTCATATGGATCTATAGAGAGATTCAAGACTTGACTAGTTGTCAAAGGTTTCAACTAGAAGATTGGAAAGGATAACAAGCATACTTCAAGTCCTGTTGCAAAGCTACCCACTGTTAGAATTTTAATTTTTATCTCGACATCAATGATAATTTTATACATGGATTTTTAGATGAAAAAACTATATGACACCTCCCGAAGGTTATGGTAAGGCATGCTTGGGTCAGGTTTGCAAGCTTAAACGATCACTCTACGTTATAAAGCAGGCTTTTAGACCGTGGAACCGTGAGCTTAGTTGTTTCATGGTGAGTTTGGGTTATGGTCAATCTCATTATTATTTTTTTTTTTTTTGAAAAAGGAAATTGGGTCGAAACATTAGACGGCCGCCTAGTGAATCGAAAGGCCAAAACAGATCGGCAGATAGACTAACCGTCATGAAGGACACAACAAAGAGACGAGAAACACACAAAAAATACATCAAGAAGACCCGAAAGCTAAAAGATCTTCATGGGAAAGCAGACTGATCTAGTCAACAGGTAGCGACAAGCAACAACGTTCATCTTGAAGGAAGTACACAAGTAAGGAGCCTGGGGAACAACTATGGACACCTCAGATTTGGGCTGCAACAAAGCCATCAGGAGTCGATCACAAAACCATGCCACCTTCTCGACAAACCGCTTGAACCGCAACCAAATGAAAACATCAAAATTGAGAAGACGATGCAGCAGAACACGGGTATTATGATATATAAATGTGTTTTACTTTGATGGTTAAAAGAGTCATGATTTATAAGGAGAAAATTGTTCAAGAAGAGTTGGTTAAAATATTGGTTTAACACACATAATATTTGTGTGGGATTGTAGTAAACAACTTTTCATTTCTTTATTCTTTCTATTTTAAACACAAAACAGAAAGTTAGAAAGGAAACCCAAAACAGAGGGTTGTAAGGATCAAATTGATCAAATGATTTAGGGTTTCTAGGCCCAAAATCGCTTATAATGGTGTCGGATTAGGTCTGAGAAGAAAACCGGCCTTCATTTTGAGTTTTCCATTATTTGGGTTACATTGCTGTTGAAAAAAAAGAGATTTGGATACCAACAAGGACTGCAACAAAGCAACACACTATTGAAAAGGATATGAAGGTGTCGGAAGGGTTAAAGGCAGCCAAAGAGATTGAAATGTTGTATCATAGTGGTGGCTTGTAGGCCGTAAAAGGAGGACAAAGGGTGGTTCCGACAAGAACCAGTAAGCCATTTGGCCTTGAGATGAGGCTGGTAGGCCGCTAGATGAAACGATGTTATTCTCCGAAAAAGGTTCCGGTCAACAGTAATCTGTGGTCAACTGATAAGGTGTCGGTGGAGAGTTTGATGTTGTTGATTTGGGAGCCTATGTGGAAGCAAGGGTATTCAACTCGTTCTCTTTAGTTCCACTGAATTTTTGAGCATTAGAGATGGTCATATTCATTTGTTTGTAGTGGTCATCCATGAGGAAGAGGGGTTTCCTCAAACAGTAGAGAGGATTTTTTAAGCTGAAGGGATTTTTCCTTCATCAAATGTTTTAGTAGATTGACTTTGTTTAGTAAGGAAGGGCTTTAACGCCTTAGAGCTTTTGGCTTTTGATGTTGGTTTTCAAATTCGAAACAAACAAAAATTCCACGAGGAAGGTTGGTTAAGAAAAAAAACACAAAGAAGTGGCATAAAGAAGAACGGTGGCAAAAAAGCACTGGCAAATCAACAACAGCCAGGAACCCAAGATTAAACAAACTGGAAGTCGGGAGAAACGAGTTCCTTCACCCATATCTGGTACAATGCCGCCAACGACAAAAAAAACGACGGAATCTGGAGAACGTAGTTACTTCGATGTAAAGCGAGAACTTTCGATTACTTTTACCGGAGTGAAAACCCTCGTACTCGACAAAGACAGAGCGAGAGGTGAGAGGCGAGAGCCGATGATCGGTTTTGATTGGAAAACTTCGGGAGAAGAAAAGATTTTTTGGTACTTTTAGGGTTTGAGATATTGCCCTCTTTGGAATTTCTTTGGTTTTGGTATTCAGATGATTTTGGTGCCATAAAATTGCTTCTGAGAAGCAAAGCAGCGCACTTGTTCCTTCGGGAAGACTAGGGTTTTTTCCTGTTTTTGGTCGATCTCATTATGCTTATTCCTTGTTTGTCAAAAATGGTTAAGCTCCTTTACTACCTTGTTGGTCTATGTCGATGACATTTTGCTCACAGGCACATGCTCGAAAGAACTGGTCTTTGCCAAGATTGTCTTGCATCATAAGTTCACTATTAAGGATTTGGGTCATGCAACATATTTTCTAGGCATGGACTTGTTTCCTGCAGCTGGCAGAATTTGTTTGAGCAAACAAAAATACAGTATTGACATCCTTAAAGACACCAACATGCTAAATGCCAAACCAGTGGGGTTCCCTCTTGCAACTGTGCTCAAGTTGAGACATGATGCAGGTGCTCTTCTATCTGATTTTGAGTAATGGATATAACTTGCTTTGGCATTTCTCATTTTGAGGGGAAATGTCAAAACAGCTTAGAGCGATGGATATAAGCTGTTTTGGCATTTCTGGTTAATTAAAATATACGAATGCATCTTCTCTTCACTTTCTTCCTCTTCTGTTTTTTCCCCTCTCAATCACAAGATTTTACAACTTCAACATAGTTCCTCGTGAAATTGCGGAATACAGATAAAAAAAAAACACATGCCTCCTGATAAGGGTTTATGAATACAATTGTGGTTTTAGGACAGAAAAATTGGCGACGCTTATCTTTCTCTCTGATTCAGTCAGGCCTCAGCACTTGAGCTGGCAATAAATACCACCATGATGGTCAATTTACAAGTTGCAACAGACGCAACATGGCAGCGGGTACACCGCAACATCAGATGATGTTGTTAGGCAACCGCTAAGGAAACCTGAGACTCGGATTGCTCTACAATGTCTCTTCTTTCTTTTAATATAACTCACCGAGATGCTCCTCTATGCCCCACTGGATATCTAGACTTGATTTCAACGGTCTCATTATGTACAGTCGGTGTATCCGGTTTTTTGAAGGCCATAATTGTTTCCAACGCAGATCAAAACCTGGAACCTGTGACCAAGCTTGTGGTGATGTGTGATCTGCAGTTGGGCTATTAAGCACCATATCTCTTCAATGCCTTGCTTAGTGAGGGCATTACGTTGTAGGCTTGATACGACCTCCTAAGTTCAATAATTGAGCCAACCTGGCAAAGCAAAGCATGTACATATAAATCAAGATCTATGCATACAACTAGGATTAGAGGAAGGAAAACAGTACATAAGATCAAACAAGGTAGTAACCAAACAATTCCAAAGGTGGCATTTTGAGGAGACCTCTACAAAGGGATTTACTATGGGCAAATTCAAGGCTACTATGAACTAGCATAAATCTTCAACACCGGTATGACAGATAAAGGAAACATCATTGCATTACATCACACAGCACACCCTTGTAGAATGATTCATGGTGTATTATGTGGTTGTGCTCCAATAGAGAGATACAAAGAGTAGGAAATAGGGAACTCACAATAATAAGAATGGAAGTAAACCCGATGGCATAACTTTCATTGATACTTCGTAAGTAACGATCAAATATGGATGACGAAGTGGCCAAAATACTTAGCAACAGACCACCTGTAGCAAGGAACATTGAGAAAGCAGGCAAGAAGAAAATGAAGAATAGTGTTAATTCATAGTAATAAAAAGAAAACATGCATAGCACAACTTTAACATGATCTTTACACTATACATACCCCAAAATCGCGTGGAGGCCTGAATCCTTGATAAATACTCTACTGTAGCCTTCCCAGGCTTTATGCCAGGTATTCTTGCACCCATCTTATTCAAGTATTCTGCGATTTCCTTTGGCATGTTTGCCTGCCAATATTTTATCATTTAAGAGAACTGCTTTTAAAACGAAATTACAACACAGTGTTGTATCAAATTTAGTATCTCTAGGATAATTAACGCCTTTAGGGAAACATTTAAGAGATAGTTAGAAGACAAAATTATAACTTGGTCCATCAGCCAACAGACCAAACAGAGGAAATGGGAAACGCTAGAGAGCTTATATTGGACTGCCTCCCTAAATTGATGAGACCACTGTTATTATTGTTAGTAAATCAATCCGTTAAGGCTCAGTTTGACGATTACTTATATTGTGAACTCTGTGATGCTATATTTTAACTCATAGTGTATTACTGTAGGTGAATCCATGATGAAACCCTTACAGATTTTTCTTCATACACCTGTTTATCAAATGGGTTTCATACTCGTCAAAGCTCACTTGACTACTTCCACTATGCCTGTTTATCAAATGGGCTTTAAACTGGTCAAAGCACTATAAGCTCTTCGATAAATTTGTTTGTCAAACAATCCCTAAATATGAAATTAAAGCACAATCTTTGGTAGACAAATCATCATAAAAATTTTCTGACAATCTGCTTTTGTATTTGATTTTTATTCCTTGCTGGCAAGGCTGATCTTCTGTTTTTTTTATCGCAGGGCCTTCGGGACAGTCACTACTACTAATGAGATATATAAGCATCAAATTAGCAAGAAGTCCATGCTATAAGAACTCCATGGAACAAAATTTTACAGCAGAAACCATGTGTCCACCTAAAATACTAGGATCAACAACAGAGAGCACCATATGATGATAACTTGGAAGGAGGCAAATGTACAGAGAAAGCTCATATGGCAGTAAATGAAGAAATGCACAAATAAAAATAAAATAAACGCATTACAAACAATTCATAAATATGAAGGAAATACTCACAATGTCAAATATGTTGAAGAGAAAAACACAAAATGCATAAATTGCATAGTAGACCCAAGGCTCTGCACCAACAGATGTTTCAGGGTTCAAGATCGCTTTTACATGCTCCCAAAAGGGGGAGCCAAGAAGACTGCAAAAAAAAATTATGTTAGACGTCCTAGAAAGTACATATGGAAGGGGAGGACTGCAGACTACAGTATCCCATATTGTTCAAAGCAAGGATGTTATTAGTGGAATCACCTAGGGTAGTCTTACAATATGTTTAGCAATAAGCTTAAGAGAGAAGTGAGCTTGCACAACAAAAACTGATTAATGGGTGAATAGTGAGCTTTATACTTTTAGAAAATTATTACTATACTAAATATATATAAACTAGTTATGAGCCGAACTCAAGTACCCTTACATACAAACCTCGGAATATTCTCTCACCAATTTATATTACTTAAAATTTAAATGCTTTATGAACTGTAACTTGACATGAATCTATATTACTATACAAAGTAGAGGTTGTAATTCTTACGTCGCGTTAATTACAACTACGTATCCAAAGACTTAATGTCACTGAGTGCTTTTTTAAAAATATATTAAAACAACTTCTACTTGAACTAGATTTTAGTTCCATTGTGATTACAAGTATAATCTTATAATACAATTATTTGAGTTAACTTTGACATATACATATTCATATTATTATTATTACAATTTTAAAAAGTATTTTAAGTAGGCAAAAAGGGTGAGAGTGAAAAGAGTCATTAACGAGATAGAATTGCAATTGCCAAGAAAAAAACGAGATGGAATTGTCAAGAAAAAAAAAAGTTGCAAATTTTGCTACACTTCATCAAATCTATCAAGTAATTAATGAGGTAAAGACAAGATTTCATAATGTGGGTATTAACCAGTATTCTCAAAGGCATCCTTGCCTATCAAGTCATTAATGAGGTAAAGACAAGATTTCATAACATGGGTATTAACCAGTGTTCTCAAAGGCGCCTGGCGCAAGGGCTTATGGGCCTTCATGTACACAGATGCAGCCTAGGCGCAAGAAGGCGCGTCTATAGGTGCCTTCCTTCTATTGTCCCATAGAAACAGTAACATGTTATTAGTTTTACAAAAGAGAAAACTACACAAAACCACTCTATATCCATCATTTTTAACTTACCCACCTCTTATATATTTTTTTTAATTATATTTACGATCCGTTAGCAATTAACCACCTTGTTCATTTTCCATCCAAACGTAATGGAGCCCACCAAAAGTAATTGACTTTGAAAGATAAAAGTTACATTTCCTAAAAAGAAACAAAAAGATATTTTTCATTCCCAGTTTGTTAAGCTGATATCCATTGAAATTAGACTTATCGGATTGAACTCTACACATTTTTTGTTAAACTAATATCATATTGGATTTTGCAATAATATCTGTTGAATCTCAGAATTTATTGTTGAATCTCAATTCTTCTTCCTCCCATGGTTTTTGAAGAGTCTTATTTTCCCTCTTCATCTTTATTTTTCAATCCTCTCCAAAGCCATCAATATCCTCCCAAAGTCAACTACCTACTCTTGTCATCTTCCACACTGCAACACACTATTCCCCACGACAGCACATGTTCCCTCTTCATCTTGAATCTCAAAATTTGTTACGGAATTCCCATTCCTCTCCTAAGCCATCAATCTCAGAATTTGTGAAGCCTCGTAGGAAAATGGGTTCACTCCCTGCAACAACTATCCCCATTGCAACGCGTCTCTTGAAAAGATGTTTTTTTTTAGTTTCTTTTGAGAAGGCAGCTTTGTGATCTGTAATTAGTACCTTCCTCTATCTGCAGTTCAATCAAGCATGGAAGCATAAATTCTTCTTACCTGCAAACTACAATTTTACCTACTAGATTTGACATTTGAAATAGCATGAGTAGTTGAAACCCCCTTTCCCACCTCCATAAATTCTGTTCCTTGCAAACTACAAATTCCCCCAATTTCAGCATTTCTTCAAACTCGTTAACCCTAATTTGGTTTTAACAAATTTCAATTTCAGTGGTTCTTCAACAAATTAGTATAGGGTTTCTTCCATATTGGATTAGTCAACTTCACCAACAAAATTTGGTGACAAATTGGGATATTTTCTATTTTCGTTGGAAATTTGTTTTATTTTTCAAAATTAATTATTTTTTGGTGGGCCCATCAAATTTGGATGGAAAAGTGGATGGAAAATGAACAAGGTGGTTAATTATTAACTTGTTATAAATATGAGGTGGCTAATAGAAAAAAATTATAAGAGGTAGTTAAGTCAAAAAAGAGGTAAATAGTAGTGGTTTTTATGTAATTTACTCTTTACAAAAATACTGTTTCCTATTTTAAAATATATTATTCTAGTAGCTAAGGAAACAAATATATTTAAAAACAGCCACTAATTGAAGCCTTCAAAAATAAATCATTGACAATCACATATCATCATAACTTTCTGAAACTTCTTTCTACTCTATTATACGAGGGGAAATAACGTCTTTCTATTCATCTCCTGCTCCTCAGATATTATAATTGTTCTTCTCCTTTTCTTTAAGGTCCATCCCCTAACCTTCTTCACACTACATAGTTTGCAACTGCATTACTGCAATTATACAACTATTTTAAGTAGCAATGTTCAGTGTTATCACACTGCTGACTGCACATCTGAAATCCTCACACTGCCCTCTGCCCCTCTACTGTTAAGTGTTTTCACTACTTCAGGGTGACAGACATATTGAATATGAATGTTGTTTTTTGATAATGATATTCATAGAGGTGCGCCTAGGCAAAGTGTGCCTTGCGTCTAGGCTCCAGGAGCCCCAGCGCCTTGAGCCTTTTAGAACACTGGCATTGACACTTCGGATTGCAGTAATATGATATCTGAACAGGTCAAGATTGAACCCTAATGGGGTGGAATAAGTGTTACCAGCCTGCGCCTAGGTGCGCCTTGTTTTTGCATAGCTGTATTTCACAATTTGTAACTAGCTTTTTCGGTTATGAATATAATGCACATTTCATTTAAAAGGATCTTATTAGCACTGGAACAAGTAGGCAATAAAGAGAACATCCTTGAGAACACAAGTTAAAAACTTAATAAGAAAATAAATTAAGAAGTTTTATAACCTTGCAATGATGCTCGGGAAAGCCAAGAGGTAAGATGTGGTCAAAAGAGGCTGCATTCCAGATGGATTGATATTGAACGGAATGTAGGGCTCCACCTCTGTCATTGGGGCTTCCTCTCTGTTCAAGTCAAAAGACATTAGTAATGCTAGCATATGATAAAACTGAATGAAAATGCTACAACAGAGAAAATTTATGCTCATGCATTTTCAGGACAGAGAATGTTGACATACGAGTTAGGTGATGGATGCCTGCATTTTGTAAACAAAATGTCACATTCTTTGTTAGCCAAGCTGTTTATCTCACCATTCAGTGGTAGCTCTTACTTTTGAAGTATGGTTGAATCCCCCTCAAATTCACATCGAGTCTCACAATCAGTTCAGTGGCCCTTTTAACACATCCTTTGGCCTAGTTTCATATTTTAGAGGATAGAATATTTTTTAAGATTGGTCCAACATCAACTAGGTGACTATATCATATTATCATCTCATGGACACTGCACTATTATGTTCTCTCGAGGATGACAGGATTTATTGATCAATCACTGATAACACCCTCGGTCTGACATATAATGTATGGAGAAGAAGCAAACACAACACTAAGCCAGGAACTTCAGATTTACCTTGTTCTTGAAGCAAGCTTGAAACTGTAATACTGCAGCTTAATTTTCCTGCAACCCTCGGTCACAAGAACTGCCCCCATCGTCACAGTGGTGAAGATACCAAGTACTGCTAGTGCGTAAGGACCCCACTCCAGAATGCTTCCTGCAGTTTTACAGATAAGCTCAACCATAAGCATTGTTCATTTACAAAGTTGAGACAAGTCTTTCTTTCATGAAAAAAAAACTATGGTTCTCATGTCCTAATGAACTGTATGCACATACAACACTATAAAGAAAAACGAATAGTGTCAAACACTTCTTTTAGGATCTAGGGGCGATAAAAATCATACACTGCTGAAGTAAAAGCTGAAAGGGAAGCATTTAAGAACTATACAATACATCCTACATAATACTATGTATATATTTATGCATATTTCGATCCATGAATATAATTCACTGATGAGAAATGTTGATTGCTTATCAAAGAAAAGTTGTACCCCATGTTTAAGCACACTTCTTCATTAGGGTAGGCCCAGGAAACTTTTTGTTTCAGCTAATTCAGTTAATGTTTCTTCTTTGCTTCTACAGGCAAGATATGCTATGACATAATTTCTATGAGGGAGGAAATCATACCTGAAAACTGAGACAACATTTTGTACAGAGTGTCTGTGTAGCCAGTCAATATTCCAAGACAAACAACCAAAGATGATCCTTGACCTGCAAGGCATATTTTAAGTCAAATGAAGGAAGAGGGAAAATTAGGGTCAGCGGAACACACTGAAAAAATGGTATATCATACTCACAAAGTGTTGTTTTTGACATCTTATAATAAACTTTTCCCTACAAGATCTATTTGAACCTCCCAATGCTGACTCAGTAAAGAAACTTGCAATATTCCACAGGAAAGATCCAAGAACAACAAAATTGAAGGCTATAAACAACTGAGTGATCTTCAACATAACAACAAAATAAAGTGTTGGACGTACTAAACTATGAAGGTTTGCAATCAGAAAATGAAAATAATAGCCTTTTGATACATGGAAACAGAAGACCGATGATAAGACCTGCAGCTGGAGGAAATGAGGAATACTTACCAAATCCAGATTCTGTTATCTTATCACAAATCCATGTCATAGTCATTGCACCACAGACCAAAAAGAGAGTTGTCACCATCACATGCTTGACCCTGAAAACAACATGAAAGGTGGAAGATATTAAAAATGTGCAAGACTTGGACAGTATTCCTATATTTAAATCTATATCTTGCCTTGTAGCATAAGAAACGGGAATTTTTTCCCAGTTCCTCTTATGTGTATAAGCCTTGCTCATGTCCAATTCTTATAGGCCTTATTATTTTTAATTAATGTGTTTCTCTCTCAACATCTTTTCTTGCATTATCAGTCAACTGGCATAACACCATCAGCAATCTCAGGGTACATGAGTACAACATCCTTGCTTCTTTAATCAAATAAGAGCAATATCAATGTTTTAAATAAATTCATTTATGCTCATCCACCATACTTCCATAACAACCCCATCTATAGAATGTATTGTCTTCTTTTTTTCCTACAAATTTCTTTTTTGAGGACATACTAAAAAAGATCAAACTTTACATGACTACTGGCATGTGTTAAACTGATAGGATCACCCTCACACTAATCAAACTTTATCTTACGTGTACAAGAACTTTGCCTGGGTTGAACATTGCTTAGAAGTCGTCTAATATTCAAACTTCACAGGGCATGAATAAGATATGCTAACATGATAGACCTTCCTCAAGCTCTCCAACTCTTACTCATCAAAGAATGAGGTTTTGCTTAGGCTGTGATTCTTGTAACTACATGCAGATTCTTGTAACTACATGCACCATTAGTCTGAGAAAATATTGTCATGTACTAGAGATTATTATATCATATGTCTAGAACAATTAGCTTCACTAGAACAGAATATTACACTAATGTTACAAGAAGGTAGAATAAAATACCTGTGAGTAGCAGCATAAATGGAATATTCAAGGGAAAAACAAGCCAGTATAAGACCTTCCAGAACTGCAAAGCAAAGGGAAGCCCGCCATCTGAAAGTAATTGGATACCAATTAGAAACGCTTTCTTCCATAAAAAATTGGGAAACTCATACGATGGAATCATCTCACAGCTATGATGGATAACTAGACACACATATAACTCTTAATCTTCTCTTGTGCATCTAAGCCTTCTTTTCTCAGTTTAACCAAGGAAGGGACGATATGAAAAAGAACCTGCACATGTTGATTACTCTCTAGTCAGGGCATGTAACAAGTAACGATATATTGATAAAACTTATTTTTCAACCATTTGATACAAAAATTTACTTTTCTCCTTGATGCAACATTCAATGTAACAATGATGGTGTATATAAACACATAATATCAGTGGCTAGAAGTGGACAACTACAGGTAAGAAGAGATGATGAACACAAAAAACAAAAAAGTGGCAACCTGCATAAGAATCGAAGCTGCTATCTGGGGACTGATTCCTAGCTGGAAAAAGGACATCTTGAGTTCTGGTGCACAATCACCTAGTTCATCTACACATAGAAAGATGCAAGTGGTATGTTTAACCAAATGTAAAAAAGGAGACAGCTGCTCTAATCATCTAACCCCCTTCCCGTGCAATGCATTAATGTTACTTACCAGAAGATCCAGAAACAAAGCTTAGGTAATTCAGTGGAATTAGTCTTCTATCGAATCCAGGCAAAGGAATGAAGTATCCAATGCGACTAACAACAAGTAAAGCAGCAGTAACAAATAATCTACGATAGATCTCACTCCTGAAAAAGGATTCTGCCGCATTGCTTACCACAGATCCCAAACGAACCAAGTCTAGAAACCTGTTCTTAAAGGTTTTAGGTTCAGCAACCTGTCCTTGGAATCCAGTAGCATCAACAAAATCAGGACGAACATGTTGCTCATGTTCCGACAACTCACTGTCATCAGCCTGTGTAGAAGCTGAGTTGGACTTTTGATATTCAATACGAAGCTGATCAGCCGAATGTACAGTGAATCGACACTTTGCTTCAGAAGAAAGAAGGCTATTTGACAAGGGAATATGTCGTCGGCTAAGAATGGATAACTGCAGCTTAATTGAAACACTCGCTTTAGCATAAGGCCGGTGACAACAAGTGATATTATATGATGTCCAACTCCCTACATAAGATAATCCATGCCAAATTATTAACCCATAGTCCACAATTATCATTATCATGAATTAGTCTAAAAATTAAAATTAGAAAGGAGGCGAACACATTTTAAACACTATCAAATTTTGACTGGAAAAACATTGTCCAGAAAATGATGAAATCTTTAGTTTTTTCAAAAGCCTCTCACTGGTCAGTGATAAAATGCTCTCTACAATTAAAAGGGAATTCCAAGTATCCTAGATTGAACAAAATTTAAAATCAGAAGAAGAAACAAAAGGGCTCAATACATGATTGATAATTGATTGCGACTTACTAAAACCCTCCGAAAAGAATGGGAAACCCAAGCAGCCAACATAGACACTAGGCCCGTTTGGCTTAGAATTAGTTTCAGGTAAGAATTGTGTACTGGTGTGGAGTTATGATAGGGGATCGGTAAGGATTTTGACATTAAATTAGGGTTAGTGTAAATCCAAGCAAGAAACATAGACATTGAGTGGAAGAGAAAGAGAGGTAGGGAGAAAGACATACGGTGGTTGGTTAAGCGAACCGGAGTAGCCACCGAGGAAAGGGTGGTAGATGCCATTGAAGAAGCTTAGAGGGAGAAGAAGCAGAGGCGAAGACAGCGAGCTAGTTGATAGAAGCCTGGGGTGGGCGGCTCTGCTGCTAAACGAAGCGGTGTTGAGTCGTGATGATAAGAAAGTGAGGGATGATGTGGAGAGGTGGATGAAGGATCCGCTGGTGACACAGATTGGATCGGATTCGGATCCTTATCGGGTCATTTTTACGGGCTCTCCGCGATTCGATATGTATGGGCCGGAGTTCCGGATGGGGAAAGCATTGGGTGTTTTTGAAGGAGAGGGAAACAAATATGACGGGATGGTGAAATCTGCGCCGGGACGGGAAGAGAAAGGAAGCGTGGACACTGACAGAGCGGGACGGCCGACCAGTACAGATGTCTAGATAAAGAAAACGAATATCGGGATATCCAGTTATTAAAAATCTTTATACAATATTAAATGCATGTGTTTTAGAAAAGAGAAAAATTATATAAATTATTTTAGAATGACATCTACCACCGCCCTTTTGCATTTGGCTCTCCATTTGTAGTCGTCAGTGTGCAATTCAACTACATCAGGATTTCGGTTTGCGGTGCGGTTCAACCGCACTTTTGGGGTTCAAACTGAAAATTAAATACGAACCACCTAGATCGAAGAGAACGCTGTGTTTAGCGCGCGTGGAAGTAAAAAGAACGGAAGGTCTGGGTTCGCGGGCCTCGCGGCTCCCTAGTACCCTCTCCGCTCCGTCCGTCGCTAGTCCAGTTCACCCTTTATTCGGCGACTCGCCATCTCCACGCAGAGACTCCGGCACCCCTCTTCCGGCGACTCGCTACCTCCACGCAACGCCTCCAACAACTTTAAGTCCTTCGCTCTTCACTTCTTTCGGCGCCCGCCGCCCTTCAGTCCTTCACGCAGGTCTGTTTTTTTCTGTCTATGCCTTCTGGCTTCTGTCTCTACGTTTCTGGCTTCTGTCTCTGCGTTTTTGGGTTCTTCTTCGACCACGTTTCTGAGTTTTGTTTTGGTTTGGCCAGCTCACTCTTGCATTACTCATTTTACCGATTTACCGAGTTCTATTCTTGCTGGGTTGGGTAGCTTGTTTTAATGATTTCTGGTTTCAGCGTTCTATTTTACTGATTTGCTGATATTACTGAGTTTTACTGATAATTGATATCTGCTTTTCTGGCTTCGGTAGCTTGCTCTTGATTTGAATGATTTCTGATGAGTTCTATTTTATTAAGTTTTTACAAAAATTCGGTTCTGGTATCGATTTGAACCTAAATTGTTGCGCATCTTTGCGGTTCAAAAACCTTAACAGGTCCAAGTTTTATGGATTTTCGGTTTGCGGTTAGGTTTCTGCTCTTTCTTTTCAAGTATTTTTTAACATAAAGACTCGCAAATACGCGTATCGTTATCTGCTTGTTTTTATATATTTTTTATTAAATATAGGGCTCTACATTTGTAGTCGTTAGTGGCTCTGCGCGCAAAGGGTCCAACTTTCCGCTTTGTCGCTGTTGTATTCGCCTCTGCTTCTTCTCCCTCGAAGCTTCTTCAATGGCATCTACCACCCTTTCCTCGGTGGCTACTCCGGTTCGCTCAACCAACGACCGTATGTCTTTCTCCCTACCTCTCTTTCTCTTCCACTCAATGTCTATGTTTCTTGCTTGGATTTATACTAACCCTAATTTAATGCCAAAATCCTTACCGATCCCCTATCATAACTCCAAACACCAGTACACAATTCTTACCTGAAACTAAATCTAAGCCAAACGAGCCTAGTGTCTATGTTGGCTGCTTGGGTTTCCCATTCTTTTCGGAGGGTTTTAGTAAGTCGCAATCAATTATCAATCATGTATTGAGCCCTTTTGTTTCTTCTTCTGATTTTAAATTTTGTTCAATCTAGGATACTTAGAATTCCTTTTTAATTGTAGAGAGCATTTTATCACTGACCAGTGAGAGGCTTTTGAAAAAACTAATGATTTCATCATTTTTCTGGACAATGTTTTTCTAGTTAAAATTTGATAGTGTTTAAAATGTGTTCGCCTCCTTTCTAATTTTAATTTTTAGACTAATTCATGATACTGATAATTGTGGACTATGGGTTAATAATTTGGCATGGATTATCTTATGTAGGGAGTTGGACATCATATAATATCACTTGTTGTCACCGACCTTATGCTAAAGCGAGTGTTTCAATTAAGCTATTGTTATCCATTCTTAGCCGACGACATATTCCCTTATCAAATAGCCTTCTTTTTTCT
Source organism: Fagopyrum homotropicum (assembly GCA_033239125.1). Taxonomy (NCBI): domain Eukaryota; kingdom Viridiplantae; phylum Streptophyta; class Magnoliopsida; order Caryophyllales; family Polygonaceae; genus Fagopyrum; species Fagopyrum homotropicum. Next base: position 93,793,338 of record BSWB01000007.1, on the reverse strand, counting down.
GAAGCAAAGTGTCGATTCCATGTACATTCGGCTGATCTGCTTCGTAGTGAATATCAAAATTCCAACTTAGCTTCTACATAGGCTGATGACAGTGAGTTGTCGGAACATGAGCAACATGTTCGTTTTGATTTTGTTGATGCTACTGGATTCCAAGGATAGGTTGTTGGACCTAAAACCTTTAAGAACAGGTTTCTAGACTTGGTTCGTTTGGGATTTGTGGTAAGCAATGCGGCAGAATCCTTTTTCAGGTGTGAGATCTATCGTAGATTATTTTTTACTGCGGCAGAATCCTTTTTCTGGATTTATTACTGCTGCATTGCTTACCACAGATCCCACTCGTGAAAAAGGATTCTACCGCATTGCTTACCACAGATCCCAAACGAACCATGTGTAGAAACCTATTCTTAAAGGTTTTAGGTCCAACAACCTATCCTTGGAATCCAATAGCATCAACAAAATCGTGACGAACATGTTGCGCATGTTCCGACAACTCACTGTCATGAGCCTGTGTAGAAGCTGAGTTAGAATTTTGATATTCACTACGAAGCTGATCAGCCGAATGTACAGTGAATCGACACTTTGCTTTAGAAGAAAGAAGGCTATTTGATAAGGGAATATGTCGTCAGCTAAGAATGGATAAATTCAGCTTAATTGAAACACTGGCTTTAGCATAAGGCCGGTGACAACAAGCGATATTATATGATGTCCAACTCCCTAAATAAGATAATCCATGCCAAATTATTAACCCATAGTCCATAATTATCAGTATCATGAATTAGTCTAGAAATTAAAATTAGAAAGGAGGCAAACACATTTTAAACACTATCAAATTTTAACTAGAAAAACATTGTCCAAAAAATGATGAAATCATTAGTTTTTTCAAAAGCCTCTCACTGGTCAGTGATAAAATGCTCTCTACAATTAAAAAGGAATCCAAGTATCCTAGATTGAACAAAATTTAAAATCAGAAGAAGAAACAAAAGGGTTCAATACATGATTGATAATTAATTGCGACTTACTAAAACCCTCCGAAAAGAATGCGAAACCCAAGCAGCCAACATAGACAGTAGCCCCATTTGGCTTAGAATTAGTTTCAGGTAATAATTGTCTACTGGTGTGGAGTTATAATAGGGGATTGGTAAGGATTTTGGCATTAAATTAGGGTTAGTGTAAATCCAAGCAAGAAACATAAGACATTGAGTGGAAGAGAAAGAGAGGTAGGGAGAAAGACATACTGTGGTTGGTTGAGCAAACCGGAGTAGCCACCGAGGAAAGGGTGGCAGATGCCATTGAAGAAGCTTCGAGGGAGAAGAAGCAGAGGCGAAGACAGCATACAGAGCGGAAAGTTGGACCCTCTACGCGCAGAGCCACTGACAACTACAAATGTAGAGCCCAATATTAAACAAAAATATAAAAACAAGTAGATAATGATACGCGTATTTGCGAGTCTTATGTTCAAAAAATACGGGAAAAGAAAGAGTAGAAACTGAACCGCAAACCGAAAATCCATAAAACTTGGACAAGCATCCCAATAACTTCTCCATTTTAGAATATTTGGAGAATTTTAAAGGTTTTTTGGTCCAACAAAAGAATAATGGGAAAAAGTGGGGACTCTCAAAATTTTCAAATAAATGGAGAATTCTTCAAGATAGAGAATCTGTTGGATTTGATAAAAATATAAAGGGTACATTTTTAGTTTTGATTCTCCATTTTGGAGAATAGTTTAGGAAAGCTGTTGGAATGCTCTTAAGGTTTTTGAACCGCAAAGATGCACAACGGTTTAGGTTCAAATCGATACCAGGACCGAATTTTAGTAAAAACGTAAAATAGAATTCAGTAATGCACTACTGCAGAAATCATTCAAATCAAGAGCAAGCTACCCAAGCCAGAAAAGCAGATATCAATTATCAGTAAAACTCAGTAATATCAGCAAATCAGTAAAATAGAACGTAGAAATCAGAAATCATTCAAATCAAGCTACCCAACCCAGCCATAATAGAACTCGGTAAATCGGTAAAATCAGTAAAATGCAAGAGCGAGCTGGCCAAGCCAGAACAAAACTCAGAAACGCAGAGACATGGTCGAAGAAGAACCCATAAACGCAAAGACATAAGCCAGAAGACATAGACAGAAAAAAAAAAAAAACTTGCGTGAAGGACTTAAGGGTGGCGGGCGCCGAAAGAAGTGAAGAACGAAGGGGTGCCGGAGTCTCTGCGTGGAGATGGCGAGTTGCCGAATAAAGGGTGAACTGGACTGGCGACGGATGAAGCGGAGAGGGTACTAGGGAGCCGTGAGGCCCGCAAACCCTGACCTTCCGTTCTTTTTACTTCCACGCACGCTAAACGCAGCGTTCTCTTCCGACTAGGTGGTTCGTATTTAATTTTCAGTTTGAACGGCAAAAGTGCGGTTGAACCGAACTGCAAACCGAAATCCTGATTTAGTTGAATCGCCCACCGAACCCATATTTACGGTTCATTGTTTAGTTGGACCCGAAAACTGCGGTTTAGGTTCGGTTTATCCAAACCATCCTACTTCTACTCAACCCAAGAAGCGGCACCTTTTGACGTTTACTCTGTTGGACGGTCGTCTAAACGGATAAGATTTTTTTCACATATTTAATTTCATATAATCAACAATAAATTCAAAATACTATAATTATAAACAACACACAAATTCACAATATTAAGCAAAAACAGTGAAAACGTATAAAAATCAAGTGCACCAACACAAACTAATACAAAAGTCTACAAAAATTGACAAACTTTAAGCAAATTTTGGCAACACATAAAATTGAAGCACAAAACAACATAAATCGAGTGCAAAATGGGTCTGCATAGCATTCAAATATTCAACACATTCATTCAATTAACAACAAGAGACTGAGAGAGATTCAGTCAAATCGGGATATTGGGATACTAGGTAACTGGAATAGAGAATCAAGACATCGGGATATCAGTATTCGTGGTGAAATAATATGGGATGCATGGAGATAAATGGGAACGGAGTGAAGAAGTGAGAGAAATCGGGTTAGGGTTACCTAAGGTTGACGGTCATCGAGTCAACAAATAGACGGTTGAATGAGAGAGTCATCGGAGGAAAATGGAGGTTGCCGGAGGAGATACACACTATAGCGGATTATCACGGAGAGAGACGAGAGGGTAGCCTACCAAACCCTATCTCGAATGAGGAAAAAAAATGGGCATCCCAACCAGTCCCAACTTGAACTCACCCGTCCCAAATCATCTTGAACCCGTCCCGCTCCCAAACCATTCTTGAACCAGAATTTTGCTGAAAATCGGGACGGCCGACCACCGTCCAGACTAGGGGTGGGCAAAACAATCCTATTCGAAAATTCCGTTGATCCATTTCAAAAAACTCAAATTTTTTTATATCCGTTTTGATCCGATGGGAGATTTTCTCAAATTACTTGATCGAATACGAATCGAGATTTTAGGCCTCCGGATAGGTGCAGATGTTTGGATAAAAAAAACGAATATCGGGATATCCGGTTATTAAAAAACTTTATACAATATTAAATGTATGTGTTTTGGGAAAGAAAAAAATTATATATACTATTTTAGATTTAACAATATATGGCATAGTAAAAATCTTTTATTCAGCCAATGTAATGCATTGATAATGCTCATTTGTTTAAAATTATACATGGTACATAGTTATATACTATGTAGTTATGTAATATGTCGTATAAAATACACACATCGAAACTTGAAAGAATGAAAAATATTTGTTTAAAGTCCTCAAGTTATATCATTTTTTTTATAAAGTAACCCTTTATTATAATATTACTGATTCTGGAAGTTTTATCGAAAAGAAACAACAACCTCCCCGCAAAGATACGAGATTTGATGTAATATAATCAGGTATTGAATCTGAAGGACCACATTTGTATTGGTTGGAACTAATAAACATATATATAAAGGGAAAGGAAATAGAGGAAAACAAGTTGTAGGAATCAATTGACGAGCATAGAACAAATGGTAACAAAGTGTGGGATGATATAACGGTGATAAGTGATCTAAGGAAATAAGTATCACCACTATAATGAATCAAATATCAACCATGTATGTGAACAACATGATCTTCAATAAGCAATAATGTAGGTAATCATCCAAAATAGTCTTTGATATAGACAAACAAAGACCGTGTTTTTCAACTTGTGCAGCTCTCGATCCAGTAGTTCGACAAGTATAAAAAACCCATTAAAACTTAGAAATTCATAAAAGACCAAAAATAACCTTCACTTGTGTTTCTTCAGTTAGAAAAGGTACAAATATCGTAACTTTCTACGACAATTAGAAATCCTCGAAGGTTTGATAAAGCGTTACTCTCAAAACCAAATTTCATTTCCATAAATCCAATGAAACAAACTTCGCTTTTTGTTCTTCACTTGTTTTATCTAAACCGGTTATAAATATCGCTTTTGGTTCTTCACTTGATATTACTTCGGTAGTTCACATGAATGGTCACCATTGATCCATCGTAGGGTTCAACAAACCCCTTAGATCGAAGGGGACTTAGTCAGATATAGAGCAAATAAGATACATGAATAATCTTTGCGTATAATAAAACTCAAAGAAAAACAATAGCAAGATAAGTCTAACCACGGTCAGGGTTCCGAGGTGAAGTTTGAAACTAAAATCTGAGTGTTGTCGTTAATGACCAAAAAACAAATATTGTCGTAGAAGTCTGGAAGGGGGGAAATATAGAATAAGTATCGGGCTAAAACCAATACAAAAAGCCCAATTAAATGGAAGAAAATAGGTTAAGAAGCAAAGTTGTCGTCGCAGTCCAAACAACCAAGCTACGACTGTATGGTTGCCCTTAGGGTGGACATATGGGATGCGCTTCATCTATGGTTAGGGTGAACTTCATGGGAGTGTGGGCTTATCCAAACGGCCAAGCTACAACCGTATGGTAGCCGTAAGGTTGCCCGTTGTAACACCCCAAATCCGTAGGACTCGGAGTGCTACGTGGCGAGGACCTCACAATGGGTCTAGACCCTAGTCTGACAACAAGTTCATTGGATCTTTCAACAATGCACAAGTAAATATAAAACAACCTTTATAAAACAGAAATATCAAGTGTCATAATACATACAAAACCCCACAGCCGAGTATAAAACAACATCATCGTATATATTCATAACCCAAAATCCCATATCATCCTAGATGTACGGAAGTCCTTGACTGATCACTCCTCCGGATCACTCTGTAGTTTTCCTAATCTGCAAAGTATCTACAACATGGTATGAAACCATTAGCTAACAATTCATATATAAGATAATGCATAAACACATACATACATCAGAATAACGATAAACACCAAGTATGCTATCACACATCTACCCATTTAATTATCTTTATAACGTTATACACTCAAACCATATTATGGATGTGACACGAGAAGTATATCAATCTCGCCTCTAGGTCCCATAGCTATCTAGAGTGGAATCAAGCGCACGCCCTCATAGGCCATTTGTATATGGGGAGGTGACGTACCCTGCCCGTATACCAGGTCTGGCCTGCCCTCAAAGAACCTCGTAGAATCCTTACATGATGAAAAAGAAAGGTTATCACTGCCCGCTTCAAGGAGGCCAATCATACATCGGTAATTATGAATCGCATGCTATAAAGCATATAACAATCACCACTCATGCATACATCCAATATAGGATGCAACTAAGTAAGTCCTACGGACTTACCCGAATCCAAATATCCACAACAATCAATCAACCTTGAATTCTCGTAGGAATAATCACCATGCCTGATAAACAAGGCATATACACCAAACATCGGAACACATGCTAGAAGACTCTACTTCTAGCCTTATAGATCCTCAAAAATCATAACCATCAATCCTTAAACTCAACATCTCACAATTCTTCAAACCTCACAAGGTATCATCTAATCAACATTCCGCAATCTCAATTCTAATCCCAATTTAATTAATTAACCTTTAATTAATTAATTAACTTTTACTAGAATAAAGTTTTGCCCGCAAGCAATTTTTGAACCCACCTATCATCAGATTTTATCAAACAAACAACCCATAATCACCAAAACAATATAACAAGCATAATGGAATTTCCAATCATCCATTTTGACAAGCCCAAGGTCAATCTAGGCCAAATCGCAATACAAAAATGAATAAATTCATAACTTATTCGTTACTAACATGATTGACGATCTAAAAGAAGATTCAAAATCACAACGACGCAAGCTACGCTCGGACAACAACAAATTCACCGAAATTAGAGCGACGAAACCATTCTAGTAACATATATGCTCGACCAGGCCTTCAATTGCTCGGAAACGCAATAACTCGGTATTAAAATGAAGAGAATGAAGAGAGGAATCCAAAAACTCAAACGGATTTGAAACCGGATTAGAAAGGGAGAGCAGATCGGAGTTTGAAGGTTGAGAGAAATGAGAGATTTTACGAGGAAACGTGAAAGGAAATGAATTAATATACGATTTTCCGCTATTTATAGCGAAGACGATAATTATCCTTTAGCGAAATCAATAATTATCCTTTCACCGACCCGAAGCGGGTCGAACCTCCTTTCTCCAAACTTCTCAAAATTGGAACAATAAATCTGAAATATTGTAGGTATAATTATTTCGCAACTGCCTCGGAAAATGCATATTCCTAAGCCGTCTTAGCCGCTAAGAAACGAAATAACGACTCTTTTGACCGTTTTGTCTTTCCATGTTATTTCATATCTAGGACATGTCCGATGTCTTGGTCACTTCTCTCAACTGCATTTTTATTAATTGAATCTCCCAAATGCTCCAAATAACACCGCAGGATAAAAATAATTAGTTGGGGAAAAAGTGAAAAATTTATCATAAAGTCCAAAATTACGCTAGGAACATAACGGTGGGACTCATACTCATCACTTACGCAATCTTCGCGAGTTATGTGTCAATTACTATCGATGATAAAGTTAATCAACATTAATCATCATAAATCATGATTCGAAAATCCTAGCTCTTAAATCACACACCCGTTAAGAAAAAGTTTCGTCCCGAAACTTAAGACAAACTCAAATCCTCTCGGTCCTCTATGCCTAGGTATAAACTATAAGAGCCTTAGTCTTCATAGGGACCCTACCCCTGCGGCTCTACATGGCTGCAAGTGCGGTGCACCGCCCCAGCGGCCTAGAGGACCCGCCCTTGCGGCTACAACCAATTTTGTTGACTCGTTTGACCCGTGCTTTTCCTTTGGCTTCCTTTATAAGCTTCTTCTTCCTTCCTGGTGAGAGTTTCCTTCCTTCCTTCAGCTTCCTTCTCCTCACACGTTCTTCTTCTTCTCCCTTCTTTCCCTGTTTTCTTTCTTTGGCTTCTTCTTTGGAGATCTTTGCTAGACGAGCTTTGGTTGTGAGCTATTGGTGATGTTGGTTGTTGTTGTTGTACTGAGGATAACAAGCTGTTGAGGTTGAGGCTTTGGTTCCCTTTCTTGATTGTGGTGGTGAGTTCTCTTCTCTTTTCCTTTTCTTTCCTTCTTTAGCTTAGGAATTCCACAAGATTTGATCTTGTGTATCCCTTTTCTGGACGTTGATGGTGATTCTATGTATGTATGTATGCTATTGATGGATTTTGGCATCTAAAGAAGTGAAGAGGATCAAGTGAAGAAGCGAAGAGAAGCAAAAGATTGCCCTCTGTTGTGTTAGCCACCTTTGCGCCAAGACAACGCAGCCCCTGCGGCCAGGCCAGTGTCGCCGCCCTTGCGGCTGAGTGTCACCGCCCCTGCGGTGTGTTGCGCTCTTGCATCTTCTTGCCCCTGCTGATGCTTATGTCCAGGACATACCAAGTGTGGTATGTATCCTTCCTTTCCTTTGACCTTGGCTTTAGAGTATAGCTAGGCTAGTGATGTGTATGATGAGATGTCGAGCTATATGTTGAGATAATGACATAGGAATTGATGAGCTGATGTGATATCAAGGTTTAGATTCGAGTTGTGGTTGGGTATGGTTATGGGGATTAGGAGGTGGAATCTCCTAACCTTTGATGACATTTGATATTGTTTGTGCCTTGCTGATGTAGGCACTGATCATTTTCGCGAGGGGAAATTGTGACCACTTGATACAGGATTACGTTGTGACAAGTAAGTCCTTGGAACATACTTAGCGAGCAATTATGGGTTTGAGTGTTGGCTTTAGTGGTGTGTGTGCATACATGTGTTGCATTAATAACCTAACCGGACTAGGACGACTATATATGCATATTAATTGGCCCAAGTGTATGATAACGGGCGGTGATAACTTGTCTAGCTCAAAATTGGGTAGCTAGGGGTTCTCTGCGACCAGTCCTCCAAGTGGTGATGATTGACACTAATTCCAAACCTGAGGGGAAACGAGGACAGAAGCGAGAGAGTTTTACTCCTCGTGTCACAAGGAATGAATTAGTAATGGTATAACTTAATAAAGATAATAAACGGATATGTGTGTACATAACATGTTGTGATGTGATGATGTGTTATATGTGTTATTGCTTCATTCTTATTTATAATCTGTTAGCTAACGGTTTCATACAGTGTTGTAGATGTTCTGCAGGATAGGAAGACTACAGAGTGAGCTAGATGGGATCAGCCGAGGGCTTCCGTACCCTACGATGTGCGAGGGTTTTGGGGACTTTTTGTACATGTTGGATTTGTTGTTGCCGTTTTGTACTCGGCTGTGTTTTGTAAACCGTTGATGTATATATTTATACAGTTTTATGTATTTGGTTTTATATCTATCTGTGCCTTATTGTAAGATCTAGTGAACTTGTTGTCAGGCTAGGGCCAAGATACACTGTGAGATCCTAGCCTAGTAGCGCCCCGAGTCCCACGGATTTGTGGTGTTACAAAGCTGGTATCAGAGCCTTAGGTTGACAACAATGACACTTGAAATCTACGATAAAGGTCGAATAGATAAATAATCAGAACCCGAAAGGGGTCTGATTTTCAAAAGGATTTTTGGTTTTGAAAAGTGTACAATGATTTGGGATAGAGCGTACGGGAAGCCATCACCCTTTTGAGGATCTCCACAGTATATATATATATATATATATATATATATATATATATATATATATATACACATACGTATTATGTGATGTTGTGTTTGCATGTTGGCCTTAAGTATTATATATATATATATATACACACACACACATATGACATACATATAGCCTTATAAGTTAGGTGTGCATACCCCGCAGATGGCTCGGACTAGAGCAACATCTACAGTTGGACGAGGTAGGGGTAGCCCTCTCTTCCTCCAGTGGTGATAGGCCAGTGACATGTTCCCATTGCTGATCCGCCGGCAGTGGCGAATGTACACGAGGAGGTTGTTGAGAGCGTCGTTCCTGAGACTAGGAGCGGTGTAGCTGCGAGACAGAGATCTCAACGAGTCTAGTCAGATGACTCAGATCATGTATCTATGAGGGGACCAGAGTTTCGCTCTTACATCCGTAGAGTCGAGGAGGCTTCCAGGGCAGGTAGATGTGCCCTGGATTTGCCAACACAAGTGAGATCATCAGAGATGTCCTAGGGAGCTACTCAGGTGCCAGTCATACCGGCACGTGCTACTGAGATTGCTAGAGCTCCAGAGGAGTCGAGAGGGCCTCGACTAGACTCCTAGTTGAAGGCATTCCATCAGATAGGAGTACCCCCTTTCTCTATAAAGGTGGGATTGGAGGTTGAGATCTGAATTGAACATGTGGACTCAACCCTTGAGTCTATTAGTTGTCTAGAGGATAAACGGATAGAGTTAGCACAAACTCTATCCCGTGACCTAGCCCAATAGTGGTGGAGGACCATGCGGATTCGAGTCACCAACTATGATCAGATGCGGAGCATGATCAGAGAGCGTTTATGTCATGCCTCTTTGAGGAGGGAGAAACTGCAAGACTTTGTCGAGGCTGACTTCGAGGATGTGCCGATAGCAGATATCATTAGTCGTTTTCAGGAGGAGCTAGCACTATTGGGTCCAGCTGCACCTCCAGAGGATCAACACGTGTATGTGTTCTCCCGTCGATTGAGGGAGAGTACACCTTCCTACATGGCGGGTTTTCATTGTGAGTGTTTGACAGACTACCAGGATAGAGCCTCAGCTTACGAGCGTGAGCGGGCTAGCTAGAGGAGGGCTTCTCAGATAGGACGATCTGAGAAGAGACAATATATTGGGAAGACAGGTGCAAGAGCATCTGGGTACGGGTGAGGCCAGACTCAAGGCCGCTCGAGTTATCCAGTATCAACACAAACTTTTGAGAGGGGGCGAGTGTTACAACTGCAGAGGATTTGGACATGTGAGATTGGATTGCCCGAGATCACTAGTGACATGCTTCTCTTGCAGAAAAATAGGACATTAGGCTACATTTTACCGGCAGGGCAAGACGTCGTCACAACAAGGATCTTCCCTTGTTGGTGCAGTAGGAGGTGGATAAAGGCTGCCTCAGTATCCGACGTAGGGACAGCAAAGAGTCCCAGACCATCCTGCTACTCAAGGTTCTGCTCTAGGACCGAGTAGAGGCAGAGGTCAAGATGGAGGTACCAATGATACCAAAGGAGCTAGAGGTAGAGTTTTTGAGTTGAGGAACTGCCAACGCCGGCTGCTACATGTAACATTCTGATTAATGGTTTACCTGTTAAAGTCTTGTTTGATACGAGTGCTACCCACTCTTTCATTTCTAATACTTGCATTGATAGACTAACCTTAGATACAATAGAGGGGAGACCCTTCGTTATAGGGTTACCCGATGGGGGTCAGGTGAGAGGTACTTGAGAGGTACATGGTTGTCCTATATATTTAGGAAACCGTGATCTGTTAGTTGACTTCTTTGTCATGCCGTTGGTGCATGAGGAAGTCATTCTGGGTATGGATTGGATGGGTAGACATCGTCTTGTGTTAGATGTAGGTTGGAGGACCATGACGGTCTCCACCGAGTCGGGTCAGATCGAGATTTTTTGAGATTGGGACCTTGGAAAGACAGGCATGGTTATTAGCGCAGTACGAGCAGCGAGGCTGATAGCACAAAGATGTGATGCCCTCTATGTAAAATCCCAAATCCGCGGGACTTGGGATGCCACATTGGGCTAGGATCTCACAATGGATCCTGACCCTAGCCTGACAACAAGTTCACTGGACCTTACAACATGACACTGACAGATATAAAACAAATAGATAAAACTGTATAAATTGTACAACGAAAAGGTAAACAAGATCATAGCCGAGTATAAAGCAACATTCTCACACAGGAGGTATACAAAATATCATCCTCACGCACGAGGGAAACATAAACAACCCCAAAATCCATAACCCCCTAACGTACAAGAGTCCTCAGCTTGTCACCCTTCCTGATGACTCAATAACACGCCTATCCTGCAAGGCATCTACAACATGTTATGAAACCATTAGCTAACCATACATATATAAGGTATTGCATAAGCATAAGCACAAGCACAATCATAAAAGATAAACACATAAGCATGATGTCACACATTTACGCATTTTATAAACTTTATATAGTATTCATTCACTCAAATCGTATATAGGTATTAGAAACTATGTGACACGAGGAACGTATCATCCTCGCCTCTAGGCCTGCTAGCCATCTGGAAGTAGTGTTGGTCACACAACCTGTGTGCCCTATGAGAGTGGATTGCGCCCTTCTTGTATATCAGGTGGCCTGACGTCAGAGAGCCTCTCAGACTCCACGGCGGGATGAAAGGGAAACGTTATCACAACCACACATACGGAGCAATAAATAAAACATAGGTCGGTAATAATCGACATCACATGCTATCATATCAAGCATATAACACACACCACTCATGCAAACACCCAATATAAGGATGGTAGCTAAGTAAGTCCTACGGACTTACCTCAACCTCGTACAAAACTCAACCATGATCAACCTCCAATCTTGAGAGGGACACTGCCTAATAACAAGGCATAAAGATATATCAATCTCCTATCAATCAAAGGGGTCACCTAGACCCAAGGGATCCATAGGATCATCCTCAACCTACCTCACAATCCACTAATCTTCAAAAGCCATACAAGGCATACATGATCATAACATCATTAACACACTCTCATCTACACCTAGCATGGTACTGCACACTCACACTAGGAAAGGAAGAGGCAATGCCATCCATAGGCAAGCCTAGAAGCAAGACACACCTGCAAAACCAAGGGCAAAGCCAAGATGGTACAAGTGGGCGCAGGGGCGGCTGTAGGATGGCGCATGGGCGGTGACAAGGTGGCGCTAGGACGGCTCTAAGGTGGCGCAGAGGCGGCTGGTGTGCAGATGACACACTTTCAGCTCCTCTTCGCTTCTTCACTCGATTCTCTTCACTTCTTCAAGCTGAACTTAAACAGAGGAAGAACCACACCATAACCTCAAGGCTGGCTATCAACAAGCACAACAACATCAACCATCATCATCCACAAGCAAAGCCCCACAAAGCTCTCATCAACTCAACAAAGATCAAAGATGAACAAGATGGAGATCCAAAAAAGGAAGGAGAAGAAGATGAACGTGAGAGAGAAGATGGAGCTGAGGAAGATGAAGTAAACCCTCATCAGGAAGAAAAGGAGGCTTATATAAGAAACTAGCCCAAAAGCACGAGTCAAGAGTCAACAAAGTCGGCTGCAGCACACCCTAAACCGTAGGGGCGGCTCAAGGAGGCGCAGGTGCAGCCCAGACAAACCATAGTGGCAGCCTTTGGCTCATGCAGGGGCGGTTTAGGCTGAATTTGTGCCCTCAACACTCACTCTCAGCTCCTCCAGACTAAGTCTCTTACATCTCACCCCCCTAAAAACAAGTTTCGTCCTGAAAGTTGCAAAATCCCAAATCCTCTCGGACCCATATGCCGTGGTATAACTCTCTCTATCGGAGGTATCATGATAGCATGAAATATGACGATATTTTAGGCACATGTTTTGGTTGTTTTTCCCCTTCTTTTGTGTATATGGTTATGAGTTTGAAGCATTTATGAGCACATTCACCTATTATGTTGGTATAGAGTTCTACACAAGCTTTGTTGTGATTTTAGATGAATAAAGGCTTGGATTGGAGCATAAATGGAGTACGTAGGAGTGATTGATCATGCTAGGCATCAAGATGATGCATTGGAGTAGCTAAGGAAGGAGTATGAGTAGAAAGCTTTGCGAAACAAAGGCGTTTACGAAGATTTTGGACATTCCACGGTCAAGTACAAGAAACCACGGCCGTGGTTTTGGGAAGTAAATTAATTAAGACCGTGGGAATGTATGTCGAGAGCAATTGTACCATTCCACGGTGTCTTCCATGGGCGTGGAATTTTGCTCTTGGCCGTGATTCTTCTAACGGCTGCCACATGTCATATTTGCCACGTCAGCAGCGGTTATGGGCTTTTCGTAACCCTATTTTCTCCTATAAGAAGGCTGAAGGAAGAGAGAAAATACAGACCACGCTAGAGAGAAGTTGAGATTATTGCGGAAGATCTTATTTCGAGAAGATTTTGGAAGGAAGATTTGGAATAGTACGCACTTTGAGATTGCAAAGTTGGAAGATCTTAGGGTTTCACTTTGAATGCGAATTGACATTCCGTTCTTCTTTGTTGTTTAAGATTTGTGAGAGATTTCTTACTATACTCTATATTCATTAAACACAAGTACGGATTTTGAGTTTGATTGAGATTGGTTTTGTGTTTGCAATTGAGTTTTCAAGGTTTTATGTTTTCTTCTTTTTAATCTTGATTATTGATTTGATGACAATGATTGTTGACTAAAACCCTTAAGAGATTCTAAGGTGAAGGGTTGATAGTTGTGGCATAGATGATGATAGATTGAACCAAAACAGATTGGACCTTGAGAGTTGCGAGAAACCTCGTCGTCGAGGCTTTCCACGGCCTATTCTTGAGTTCCACGGCCGTGGTTCTTTAAGATCCGACCATGATTTTCCTCTGTCGTACGTTCTTTGCTTTTGCTTTGATCCAAAATTAAAGATTTACTTTAACCTAGCCTTGGGTTGCCTTTTTAAGCTAGTAGTGAGACTCAACATCTTCTACTTTGGTTTCGAGTGTCACAACCTTAACCATTTTGGCTTATCTTTGATTCCCTTGGGTTTGAGCATGGGTATTTGAAAGTTTAATCTTGTCCATTGATTCCCTTTATAACGAGACTCAACATCCTTTATTGAGAGAGCTTTTGGGTGAGACTTATGCGTTTTGGAACTTCACCGTACAATTCCCTACCTTAGATCTATACCTTTGCAAACCTAACTCTGTCCTTACATCTTTAGAACATCTTGAATCGATTACCACAATTGGATATCCGAATCTTTAGAATCGTTATTTTTCCAATTATCTTTACAAAAGCTTCATTTTCTTGCTTGACAATTTACAAACTGAATTTGATCCCCCAAATCCCTGAGTTTGATACTCTGGAATTCTTGCTTTACTATACCGATCCGTACACTGCGGGTTCGCTTTGCTTGATTTCAGTTTTTATAAATTTAAGACTTAGTGATGCACACTTTCGAGCGAACAAGTTTTTGGTGCCGTTTCCGGGGATTTGGTTTAGGCCAAATTCGGTTTTCGGTTGTCGGGCTTGGGAGCTTTTTCTCTTGTTATTTGATCTATCTACCTTAGTGATTATGCAGATTTCTCTTTAGGTATATGCGAAGATATAAATCCGCGAAAGACCTCGTTCCTTTTGATTCTGAACCGGAGAAAACTCTCAAGAAACGGTTAAGGGAGAAAAAGATGTCTGAACACAATGAAAAGAGTCTTCAAGAGGAGTTAGATGAAACTCGAGCTCTTCTTAATACAAGTGAAGGAAGACGTATTGAGGAACAAGCTGTAGCTCGTGCTGATAGGGAGCGAATACAAATTCAAATGGATGAAATTAGGGCGATGGTTTTACAATCAAAATTGGATAAAGACGCCAAGAGTAAGAAAGATGAATCATCCTCGCGTTCATGTTAGAGATGCAAGAGCTGCTAATATCGTGGCTGAACCACGAACTCTTGGGCAACGTATGGATCCGATTCAGCAACCGCGCCGTTTAGGTATGAATCTTGGAGATCCGGATGAGCATGACTATGGGTTTCGCCCTCAAGTCATTATCATGATCCACCAAAGTCAGTTTGGTGGAATGGAAGCTGAATCTCCGCATCAACATTTGCAGAATTATGAGATTCTTATGGAGACTTTGAAGCCTCCAAAGAGCTGCCAATAACAACTACAAGTTGAGACCATTCTTCTTCTCTTTGAAGGACAAAGCCTTAGCTTGGTATCAAGCACTTCCAACTGGAAGATTTAATACATGGGAGGAGTTGACTTCGGAATTCCTCACCAAGTTCTTTCTGCCATCATAAACAGCGGAGTTGAGAGGTAAAATGAATGCCTTTGCTATGAAACCTAATGAAAGTTTGTTTAAGTCTTGGGAAAGGTTTCAAGATCTTCTATTGGATTGCCCGCACCATGGCATTTCAAAGCTGGAATTATTGGAGATTTACTATAAGGGATTAGATATGGAAACACAATTCAAACTTCAATCCCTTTCTTGTAGAACTTTTATGGATGTGAGAGAAGATGATGCTTGGGATTTTATTGAGAAGCAAACTCTAGTGATTGAGAAGTATTCCCATTGAAAGGCTGATAATGGGAATCGAAATTCCGGAGAACCAGGAACAAGATTGAATCCAGCAGTCCAAGCTCAAAATTTCTCCCTCAATAATGGAATTAAGGAGCTGAAAGAAGTTTTGAAGTCTAGCATTCAATCGAAAAGGAGCAGGATGTTGGTTATCTAGGAAGGGAGAACAATCAAGGGAATAGAAATAACAACCGGAACAATAGTTGGAACAACAACAACAACATGAACTTCAACAACTATTGGAGATCCAACCAACAAAATCCCGGTAATCCTATTCCCATGCTGAAAATGCACTAACATCCCCTTCTTCTTCTACTCCTTTGAAAAGTCAGGGACAAACTTTAAATAATTCAAGCCAGCTTGAGAAGGACAAATTCGATGCGATGATGGAAACGATCTTGGGGAAGATACATGGAACGGAGAATCACATTACTTCGATTTCTAAAGCACAAAAAGCTTTGGAAAATTAGGTGTTTAGCAAGGCCGGAGAAGTTCCTAGAGATCAAGGGAAGCTTCCCGGAAAAACGGAGGACAACCCGAAAGGGAGGGTGATGGCAATTACAACAAGAAGAGGTGTAACAACCACCGACCCGCAACCCACATTCGTTGAGGTTCCCGTTGAGAAAGAGAAGGAAAAGGAGAAGGAAGATGTCTATGTTCCTCCTCCAGCTTATAAACCTCTTTTGCCGTTCCCACAATCTAGAGTGAGAGCGCGTCTAGACAAGCATTTCGGTAAGTTTGTTGATCTCATGAGTAAACTACACATTAACATACCTTTTCTTGATGCGATTTTAGGTATGCCCGTTTATGAGAAGTTCTTGAAAGAGATCCTCTCTAACAAGAGGAAGCTTGAAGACTTTGTTGAAGTTAAGATGAGTTCGGAGTCTTCGGAACTCATTAAAATGAGGACGGAAAAGATGCCCCCAAAGTTGCGAGATTCGGGGTCGTTTTGCATACCAATAGGAGTGGGAGAAGTCACATATGATGCACTTTGTGACTTGGGAGCAAGTGTGAGCATCATTCCACTTGCTTTGTGTGAGAAAGTCGGTTTGGGTGAACCTAAACCGGTGAAGATGACGTTGTATATGGCGGATCAATCCATTACTCGACCCGTTGGAATCATTGAAGACGTCCCGGTTAAGCTCGGTAAATTCTATATTCCTATAGACTTTGTTGTGCTTGACATTCCTGCAAATTGCCCGGTCTCGATCATACTTGGGAGACCTTTTCTTGCAACTTCCGGTTGTATGGTTGATTGCAAGAACACTAGATTAACCTTCGATATTGGAGAAGAGAAAGTTGAATTTGTTCTATCAACTTTGACAAAAGAAGCAGCACTTGGAGAGGATATGTTCAACATATATCATGAAGAGGTATCTAGAGAGGAAGTGAGTTCGATCTTGTTCAAAGATGCATTACAAAAGGTTATAACTATGAGCATCATGGAAAAGGGAGCGGAAGAGGACTGTAACGCGTAGATTGAGGCTTTAGAAGAGTTAGAAGAAGTGCAAATTGAAGAATTCGAAAAATTGTATGATGATTTGGAAAACACTAGAAATCACGGTCAGTCGGTGTTTTCCACAGGCGTCGTTCCACAAATTCCACCCGTGGAAAGTATGTCGAGAGCAACCACTCGAATGACACACAAAATCATGGCCAAAAATGCACTTTTCACGGCCGTGGAAGTAACACTGACACCGTGGAACTTGAAATGCTGAGGAAAATTCCGTTCTTTCTACAAAAATTCTTGCTTCTTCTTCCACCACTTCCACACCCTTGAAGACATCCAAGGAGACCTCGGACAACCCTCAAAACACTCCAATGGCATCTACAACTTTGGAATTGAAGCCACTTCCCATACATCTAAGGTATGCCTTTCTTGGATCTAACTCTACGTTTCCCGTCATAGTTAGTTCTAGTTTAAGTGAAGATGAACATGATAGGCTTATGATTTTTTTGAAGAAACATAGGAAAGCTTTAGGCTACATCATAGAGGATCTTGTAGGAATTAAACCATCTTTATGTATGCACAAGATACTAATGGAAGAGGATTATAAGCCTTCACGTCAACCTCAACGACGGTTAAACCGATCATAAAAGAAGTCATGAAGAAGGAGATCCTTAAATTGCTTGATGCAGGTATCATATTCCCGATTTCCGATAGCAACTGGGTGAGTCTTGTTCAAGTTGTCCCAAAGAAGGGAGGAATGGCCGTTGTGGCTAACGAGAACAACGAACTCATTCCAACGAGAACGGTGACAGGATGGTGGATGTGTATAGAGTATCGCAAGCTGAACAATGCGACGAGGAAGGATCACTTCCCGCTACCCTTCATTGATCAAATGCTTGAGAGGTTAGCGCAACATTCTTACTTTTGCTATCTTGACGGTTATAGTGGTCTCTTTTAGATTCCGATTCATTTGGACGACCAAGAAAAAACCACATTCACGTGCCCATGGGGTACGTCTTCTTATAGGAGGATGCTATTCGGATTGTTCAACGCTCCAACCACCTTTCAAATGTGTATGATGGCCATTTTCTCGGAATACATTGAGGAAATCATGGACGTTTTTATGGATGAATTTTCTGTTTATGGTTTCTCATTTGATAATTGTCTTGCTAACCTATCTCTTGTTCTACAAAGATGTGAAGACACGAAACTAGTTCTAAATTGATAGAAGTTTCATTTTATGGTTAGGGAAGACATTGTTTTAGGACACTTGATCTCTAATAGAGGGATTGAGGTTGACAAGGCTAAGATTGAGACAATAGAAAGGTTCCTCCTCCTTCTTTGAAGGGGATTAGAAGTTTCCTAGGACATGATGGATTTTATAGGAAATTCATTAAGGACTTTTTGAAAATATCTAAACTATTGACTAATCTATTGATGAAGGATGTTGTTTTTGAATTTTCGAAAGAATGTTTAGATGCTTTTTACCAAATTCGAGAAGCTCTAATCTCAGCCCCAATAATTCAGCCTCCGGATTGGAGTCTTCCATTTGAGGTCATATGCGATGCAAGTGACGTAGCGGTGGGAGCGGTGCTTGGACAAAAGAAATATGGATGCACTCATGCCATCTAAATTGCTAGCAAAACGCTAGATGAAGCTCAGCTCAACTACGCCATAACGGAAAAGGAATTTCTTGCCGTTGTATACGCATATGAAAAGTTTCGTTCTTATCTTATAGGAGCGAAGGTGATTGTATACACGGATCATTCAGCCATTCGGTATTTGCTTGCCAAAGGATGCAAAGGCAAGGCTAACTAGATGGATTCTCCTCCTTCAAGAGTTCGATCTTGAGATCCGTGACAAGAAAGGATCCGAAAATTCTGTTGCGGATCACTTGAGTCGTCTACCACATGTCACCTATTGACGACTCTTTCCTAGACGAACAATTGCATCTAATGGAAGAGTGCATCGATCATATTTCTAGAGGTAACGAACCTTTGTTTGCTGATTTTGTGAATTATTTGGTTTATCAAGAAATATCTCCCCGACTATCCTACGCTCAAAGAAAGAAGTTCTTTAAGGATGTCCGCCAATACTATTGGAACGAACCTCTACTCTTCAAGAGAGGTCCAAATGGCATCATTAGAAGATGTGTGCCTGAAGACGAAATGCAAAGTGCCATTTGTAATTGCCGTTCTCTTCCTTGCAGAGGACACGCTAACTCTCACAAGACTAGCGCTAAGGTATTGCAATCCGGATTCTTTTGGCCTACATTATTTAAGGATGTGCAAACCGTTGTTACTTGTTCCGATGTTTGTCAAAGAACAGGGAACATATCTAGGAGGAATGAAATGCCTCTCAACAACATCCAAGAAGTGGAAATCTTTGACGTTTGCGGAGTTGGCTTTATGAGACCATTCCCATCATCTCTTGGTAATCAATACATAATTCTAGCTATAGATTATGTTTCAAGATGGGTTGAAGCTATTGCTTCTCCAACTAATGATGTAATGGTGGTTGTTAAGTTCTTTATTCGAACTATTTTCCCAAGGTTTGGGACACCCCGAACCATCATTAGTAACGGAGAATCACACTTCATTGCCCGTCGATTTGAAGTTCTACTAGCTAAGAATGGGGTGACTCACAAGATCGCCACACCCTACCATCCGCAAACAAGTGGGCAAGTGAAGATTTATAACAGGAAGATCAAAGTAATTCTGTAGAAAACAGTGTCTAGGAAAAGGAAAGATTGGGCGTTAAAGCTTGATGACGCATTATGGGCGTATAGAACGGCATACAAGACTCCCATTGGCACAACACTATGCAATCTTGTGTATGGGAAGTCTTTTCATCTTCCGGTGGAGCTGGAACACAAGGCGTATTGGGCTATTAAGTGGTTGAACTTTGGCTTGGAGGAAGCGCGAGAGAAACGTCTCTTGGATCTTAATGAGCGAGAAGAACTCCGCTTGAACGCCTATGAGAACGCCAAGATCTACAAGGAGAGAGTGAAGGTTGGCATGATAAGCACATCATTCCGAAAGACTTCAAAGAAGGAGACCTTGTTCTTCTCTTCAATTTTAGACTTCGACTCTTTTCCGGTAAGCTTAAATCTCGTTGGACAGGACCTTATGTTATTAAACACGTTTTCCCTATGGTGTAGTTGAAGTATGGGGTGAGAAGTGCGGAAGTTTCAAAATAAATGGCCAACGACTCAAGAAGTACTTGCCGGAACTCCAAACTGAGGAATTCGCATTGATTCTCCTCACTTAAGCGCAAAAGAATGGTTTAGCTACGGACCTAAAACAAAGCGCTACTTGGGAGGCAACTGTTAGCATGAAATATTGCGATATTCTAGGCACTTTTTCTAGTTGTTTTTCATCCATTATAGTGTTCATTGATGAAGCATTGCAGCATTTGTTAGCTAGTTTATCTATATTGTCGATATGGAGGTCTACATTAGCTTTGTGTTGATTATAGGTGAATAAGAGCTAAAACCGAACCAATTCAGAGAGATAGGAGAAGATTTGAGCACATCCAAGGATTAAGGACACATCAAAAAATTCAAAGGAGATACTAAGATGAGGAATGGCACGACACAAAGGAAACAACAAGCAATTTACACTTCCACGCTCTAAAATACGGTCGTAGAGAAGTCCACGCCCAAAACCACGGCCGTGGATCTTGGCAACATGAACGTGGAGTATTCCAGAGAGTTACACGGTATAAAGTACGGCCGTGGAACTCCATGAGACCGTGATTTAGGCGATCTTTTGTCGAATTAATTATTGCCACATCATTTACGCACATGGGCCGGACGGTTATTTTATCCTTCCTTATAAAAAGGCTGGAGAGGAGAGAATTTGACACACGTGCTTAGGGCTGCATTGGACGTCCGGATATTTTACACTTGCAAACGGTGATTCACGAGGGTTTGAAGATTTGGAAGTTGCTTGTGGCGGAAGTTACGCCTTTTGTCCTTAGGTTTGATTAGAAGACGAATTGACATCCCGTTCTTCGTTCTTATGAGGGATTGTTATTAGTTTGTGTTTATTCCAAATCTGATATACATTATTATTCTTGTGTGTGGATTTGAGATTGATTTGAGTTCTAATGAAGGTTTTCGAAGGTTTTCATCTTTCATTCTTCTTAAACTTGATTTTGATATTATAATGACAGTTATTGGCTAAAACCCTTTAGCAATTCTAAGGTGAAGGGTTGATAGTTGTGGCTTAGATGATGATAGATCGATCGTAAATAGATTGGACCTTGAGAGTTAGAGAGATTTCGCCGACGAACCAAAATCACGGTTTGTTCTTGAGGTTCCACGGCCGTGGAACTCAAGATCTGCCTGTAATTTATACCAGTTTATGAACTTTGCTTTTACTTTGATCCAAGGTTAAAGATTAGCTTTAATCTAGTCTAGGTTTACCCTTTTCTAGGTAGTAGTGAAGCCTCAACAACCTCTACTTCGATTTCGAGTGTCACAACCTTAATCGTTCTAGTTAGTCTTGATCCTTGGGTTACAAGTTTGGGTATTTGAGATTAATTCTTGCCTTTAGATCCTTTCTATATTGAAGCCTCAACAACCTTTATAGAGAGAGTCTTTAGATAGGTCATATAAAGCCTTGGAAATTCACCGTACATTGCTTTACCTTCGTATACCATTGCAACTCTTAACTCTGTCCTTAGTTCTTTAGTATATCTTGAATCGATTGTCACAATTAAATACCTGGATCTTTAGGGTTGCTGTTTTCCCAATATATTTGCAAAGCTTTACCCTTTTACTTGCTTGACAATCTTATAACTGAGTTTGTTTTCCCCAAATCCCTGTATTCGATACTCTGGAATTCTTGCTTTACTACGCCGATCCGTACACTGCGGGTTCGCTTGCTTGATTCTAGTTTTATAAATTTAAAGCTTATTTGCATGCACGCTAAGTGGCGAACAAGTTTTTGGCGCCGTTGCCGGGGACTGTTCTTGTTTTTTCTACTGATCTTTCTGCTTGAGTGTTCTTGCAGGTTTGTGTTCTTAGGTACATACGAAGCTCTCGTTCCGGCAACGGAACAGAGTTTCGCCAAAGAACAAGTTTTTGGCGCCGTTGCCGGGGATTTGTTCTAGGCCGAATTCGGTTACCGATTGTCAAACTTGGGAGCCTTGCTCTTGTTATTTGATATCTCCTTTGAGTGATAATTGCAGGTTACCTTAGTTATATGCGCAGGGCTATGAACAACAAGGACCTCTTACCTCTTGATCAAGAACTTGAGAAGACTTTGAGGAAGAAGCTCAAAGAATGAAAGATGGCTGAAGACAAAGTGCGGGATCTTCAGGCAGAGTTGGCGGAATCTGAAGCTCAACTTAGATGGAGCGAGAAGACTCGCAAGGAAGAATCGGACCGTCATCAATTGCAAATTGATGAGCTAAGGGATATGATGTTTCAAATGAGGCTGGAATTGAGCGATTCCAAGAAGAAGAAGAGGAGGAAACCGGCAAGATCGGTTAGAACCAACTCATCCGATGAGGATAGCGACTCTTCCATGCCACCACTTGAGGACATTAATCCGACGATCAACATGAATCAATATAATCCAAGACCGGCTGCCAACTATCGTGTCCCGGCTGGGGGTGCGAGAGCCGCTCGTGTAGATGAAGAGCCAAGAACTCTTGGCCAAAGGATGGATCCAATTCAGCAACCACGCCGTCTAGGTGTGAACTTTGATGTTGATGATATGCAGGGGTTTAGCTTTAACCCACAAGTCATTACCATCGTTCGCCAAAGTCAGTTTGGAGGAACGAGTAGCGAATCTCCACATCAACATTTACAAAATTTTGAGATCTTGATGGAGACAATGAAGCAAAAGAATGCAACCACCAACAACTACAAGATCAAGCCATTCTTCTTCTCTTTGAAAGGGAAAGCTTTATCTTGGTATCAAGCTCTTCCAAATGGAAGACTCAACACATGGGAGGATCTTTCTTCGAAGTTCCTCACCAAATTCTTTCAGCCATCCAAGACGGCGGAGTTGAGAGGTAAGATTAATGCATTTTCTATGAGATCTAACGAAAGTTTGTTTCAATCTTGGAAAAGATTTCAGGATTTACTATTGGATTGCCCACACCATGGCATATCCAAATTGGAGCTATTGGAGATATACTATAAGGGGCTGGATATGGAAACACAATTCAAGCTCCAATCCCTTTCATGTGGCACATTCATGGACATAAGGGAAGATGACGCTTGAGACTTCATTGAGAAGCAAGCCCGAGTCATTGAGAAGTATTCTCACCGGAAAGTAGAAGCAAATCGAGTGGAGCAAGGATCAAAGCTAACACAAGCCGCTCAAACTCAAATCTTTTCTCTCAACTCCGAGATTAAAGAATTGAAGGAAGTCATCAAGGCTAGCTTTCCAAATCAAAAGGAGCAAGATGTTGATTATTTAGGGAACAACAATAACCACAATGGGAATGAGAACACAAATCGCAACAACCGGAACAACAACCGGAACAATTGGAACAACAACAACAACAACCGGAATAACCATTGGAACAACAATAGGGGTTCAAACATTCCAACCAACAACAAAATTCCGGTAATTCTTATCCCAATTCAGGAAATTCACTAACTCCACCTTCTTCTTCTTCTTCCATTCCTTTGAAAAGTCAGGAACAAGCATCTAATAGTGGAAGTACTTCGGGGAAAGAGAAGCCCGATCCCATGTTGGAAACAATTTTGGGAAAGCTTCAAGGATTAGAGAGTCACATCACTAAGGTTGATAATCACATTACTAAGGTTGATAAAGCCCAAAAGGTTTTAGAAAACCAAATGTTTAGCAATGCTGAGGAAGTTCCTAGGAATCAAGGAAAACTTCCAGGAAAGATGGAGGATAACCCAAAACGAAGGGCGATGGCTATCACAACTAGAAGCGGAGCAACAACCACCGACCCGCAACCTAAGTTTGTGGAAGTCCCCGTTGAGAAAGAGAAAGAGAAGGGGAAGGAGAAGGAAGACATCTACATTCCTCCTCCAGCTTACAAACCTCCCCTACCATTCCCGTAGTCTAGAGCAAGAGCGCGTCTAGACAAGCAATTCGGTAAGTTTATTGAACTCATGAGCAAACTGCATATTAATATACCTTTCATTGATGCAATTGTAGGTATGCCAGCTTATGGAAAGTTCTTAAAGGAGATCCTCTCTAATAAGAGGAAATTAGAGGATTTTGGAGAAGTCAAGATGATTTCGGATTCGTCGGATCTTATTAAGACAATGAAGGAAAAGATGCCCCCAAAGCTGAAGGATCCGGGGTCATTTTGCATTCCCATAGGAGTGGGAGATGTCACATATGATGCATTATGTGATTTAGGAGCTAGCGTTAGCATCATACCGCTTGCCTTATGCAGAAAAATCGGTTTAGGCGCACCTAAACCGGTAAAGATGACGTTATACATGGCGGATCGATCCATAACTCGTCTCGTCGGCATAGTTGAAGACGTCCCGGTCAAGCTTGGTAAGTTCTATGTTCCTATAGATTTTGTTGTGCTTGACATTCCTGCAGATAGTCCGGTCCTGATCGTACTCGGAAGACCGTTTCTTGCAACATCCGGTTGTATGGTTGATTGCAAGAATGCTAGACTCGCCTTCGACATAGGAGAGGAAAAGGTAGAGTTCGTTCTTTCCACTTTGGTGAAAGAACCAGCTTTTGAAGATGATATATTCGACATCCATGACGAAGAGCTATCTAGAGAGGAAGTAAGTTCGATTCTCTTCAAAGATCCCTTGCAAAAGGTGATCACTATGAGCATTATGGACATAGGGGAAGAAGAGGAATGCAATGAGGAAATTGAAGCTTTAGAGAATCAAAAGGAAGTGTATGAAGAAGAGTTTGAAAAACTCTACGATGGGTCAGAGAACGTGAGGAATCACGGCCAGTCGTGCTATTCCACGGCCGTGGTTTCCACCAACATGACCGTAATCAGCTATTCAGAGGACTCCAGTAAGTTACACGGTCAAAATCACGGTCGTGGAACAAACGGAGGCACCGTAATTGACTTCCACGCCCAAAACCACGGCCGTGGAGGAAACAGGGGAGCCGTAATTTTGGGTGAATCTGAAGACAATTGTGTTCTTTCTACCACTTCTTTTGATTCTTCTCCAATAACTTCTACACCCTTAGAGACTTCTAAGGAAGTATTGGACACTCCTCAAGAGCCATTAGAGAGTCCTATAGTGATGGAATTGAAGCTACTTCCCGCACATCTAAGGTATGCATTTCTAGGACCTAATTCTACCTTTCCGGTAATTGTTAGTTCCAATCTAAGTATAGATGAACATAGTAAGCTTATGGTTGTTCTTAAGAAACATAGGAAAGCCTTAGGTTACACTATAGAGGATCTAGTAGGAATCAAGCCTTCACTATGCATGCATAAGATTCTAATGGAAGAAGATTTTAGAACTTCGCGACAACCTCAAAGGCGGTTAAATCCGACCATGAAGGAGGTTGTCAAGAAGGAAATTCTTAAACTACTTGATGCAGGTATCATCTACCCTATCTCCGATAGCAAGTGGGTGAGTCCCGTACAGGTGGTTCCAAAGAAAGGAGGAATGACGGCCATCACCAACAAGAACAATGAACTCATTCCTACACGAACCGTGACGGGATGGAGGATGTGCATAGACTACCGCAAGCTAAGCAACGCAACGAGGAAGGATCACTTCCCACTACCATTCATCGACCAAATGCTTGAGAGGTTAGCACAACACTCACACTTTTGCTATCTTGACGGTTATAGTGGTTTCTTTCAGATCCCGATACATCCGGACGATCAAGAGAAGACCACATTCACATGCCTGTGGGGTACTTTTGCTTATAGGAGAATGCCGTTTGGGCTCTGCAATGCCCCAGCCACCTTTCAAAGATGCATGATGGCTATCTTCTTGGAGTACATAGAGGAAATCATGGAGGTTTTCATGGATGAATTTTCTGTTTATGGTTCCTCTTTCGATAATTGTCTTTCTAACCTTGCTCTTGTGCTACAAAGGTGTGAAGACACTAACCTAGTACTTAATTGGGAGAAGTGCCAATTTATGGTAAAAGAAGGCATTGTATTAGGACAATTGATCTCTAGTAGAGGGATTGAAGTAGATAAGGCTAAGATAGAGACTATAAAAAAAAAGCTTCCTCCTCCAACTTCGGTGAAAGGGATAAGAAGTTTTCTAGGACATGCTGGATTTTATAGACGCTTTATAAAGGATTTCTCTAAGATATCAAAGCTGCTTACTAATCTATTGATGAAGGATGCAGTTTTTGATTTTTTGCAGGAATGTTTAGATGCGTTTAATAAGATTCGGGAAGCTCTAATCTCAGCCCCGATTATTCAACCTCCGGATTGGAATCTTCCATTCGAGGTTATGTGTGATGCAAGTGACGTAGCTATAGGAGCTGTGCTTGGACAAAAGAAGGAAGGACGAACCCACGCTATCTACTACGCTAGCAAGATGCTAGATGAAGCACAACTCAACTACACCACTACCAAAAAAGAATTTTTAGCAATTGTATATGCATTTGAAAAGTTTCGTTCTTATCTTGTAGGTGCAAAGGTGATTGTATACACAGATCATGCTGCGATCCGGTATCTACTTGCAAAGAAGGATGCGAAACCAAGGCTAATTAGATGGATTCTTCTCCTAAAAGAATTCGATCTAGAGATCCGTGACAAGAAGGGTTCGGAAAATTCTGTTTTAGATCATTTGAGTCGTCCACCACATCTAGAGGACGACAATCTACCCATAGATGACTCCTTCCCGGATGAGCATTTACATATCATAGTGGAGTGCATCGACAAGATCACTAAAGGTAATGAACCATGGTTTGCTGATTTTGTTAACTATTTGGTTTGCCAAGAATTACCACCCGGATTATCCTATGCACAAAGAAAGAAGTTCTTTAAGGATGTCCGGGAATACTTTTGGAACGAACCTCTCCTCTTCAAGAGAGGTCCTGATGGCATCATTCGACGATGTGTGCCGGAAGACGAGATGCAAAGTGTCATCCGTCATTGTCATTCACTACCTTGTGGAGGACACACTAGCTCGAACAAGACTAGCGCTAAGGTATTGCAATCTGGATTCTTTTGGCCTACTTTATTTAAAGATGTACAAACCTTTGTTTCCTGCTGCGATGCTTGTCAAAGAACAGGGAACTTATCTAGGAGAAACGAGATGCCTCTTAACAACATTCAAGAGGTGGAGATCTTTGATGTTTGGGGAGTAGACTTTATGGGACTTTTCCCATCATCTTGTGGAAACCAATACATACTTCTAGCTGTAGATTATGTTTTGAGATGGGTTGAAGCAATTGCCTCTCCTACTAATGATGCCATGGTTGTGGTTAAGTTCTTTAACAAGACCATTTTCCCACGATTTGGGATACCACGGACCATCATTAGTGATGGAGGCCCTCACTTCATTACCCAACGATTCGAAGCTCTACTAGCTAAGTATGGAGTGACTCACAAGATCGCCACCCCTTACCATCCACAAACAAATGTACAAGTGGAGATTTCAAACCGGGAGATTAAAGGAATCCTAGAGAAGACGGTTTCAAGGACAAGGAAGGATTGGTCTTTGAAGCTAGATGATGCATTGTGGGCATACCGGACTACATATAAGACTCCCATAGGTACGACACCATACAACCTAGTGTATGAGAAGTCTTGTCACTTGCCGGTAGAGCTACGAAAACGCCAAGATCTATAAAGAGAGAGCGAAGCGTTGGCATGATAAGCATATCATTCCAAAAGACCTCAAAGAAGGAGATCAAGTTCTCCTCTTTAATTCAAGACTTCGTCTCTTTCCAGGTAAGCTCAAATCTCGTTGGACTGGACCTTATCTAATCAAACATGTTTTTCCCCATGGTGCAGTTGAAGTATGGGGTGAAAAGGGTGGAAGTTTCAAGGTGAACGGCCAACGACTCAAGAAGTACTCACCGGAACTCCAAGCTGAGGAGTTCGCGCCTACCGCACTCGAATAAGTGCAAGTACAGTCTAGCTACGGACCTTAAACAAGCGCTTCTTGGAAGGAAACCCAAGGTATTGCACTTATGTTTTTTTTATCATTCATAGATTAGAGTAGTTTAGACGTTTTTGTTTTGTTTTGCCTTCGATACCTTCCGGTATGTTCGTGTTTTTGGATGTAGGAGCAATGAAATAGGCAAAGGGAGAAGGAAAAGTTGAAGGAAATTGACGAAACTTGGACTTTGGCACATTACAGAGAGTTCCACGCCCTAAACCACGGTCGTGAAACCCTCTGAGACCGTAATTTGCAAAATCCTGAGAAAAAAATAACCAAAACCACGGTTCCGTACTTTTCCACGGCCGTGGAAACCCTCGAGTGACCGTAATTTTCCAAAAATTTTACAGTTACTATATAAACCACCTTCTTCACAAAAACCACACCAAAATCCCTCTTCCACGACCCAAACAGCCATAAATCGCCACCCTCTCTCAAATCTTTGTTCGTTAATCGTTTCGAACGATTCTTGAGCCTAAAGTGAAGCAAATTCAACCATCTACAAGATCCAAGCAACAAATCGAGTGGACAATCACTGGAGAAGACGGAATTTGGATTTTAAAAATCCAAAACCTAGGTTTTTCCCTCTTTCTTTACTTTGTCGATTTGGCTAAATTTTCGCAAGAATTTTTAGGAGAACTGATTGGAATTGGATTGGAATTAGTCTAGGGCTGTTGTCTGGTGAATTTGGTGTTGATTGATTGAGTTTTGAGAAATTCAGAGCCGGACCACGGTCTCTGGGTATTCCACGGCCGTGGAATTGAAGAACAAACCGTAATTTTTTGACTGAAATGGATTTGATTAGGAGAATGTCCACTAGAAATAAGAAGAGGAAAGGTGATGCTTCCTCCTCCTCCCAGGTACCTCCTAGTGAGCCACCATCACCCCCACCCCCTAGAATTCCAAAGATCCATGAGGATTACCTCGATGCCATAAAAAGGATCGAGAAGAGGCCGGTCATAGGACCACGTTATTTGCTTCTTGAGGAGTTAGAGCCACTGAATGTGGTGAGTGACATTACTTGGTTGCTAGATAGAGCACGCTTGATCGTCTTCTCCGCTATTAGGGAAGACACATATGAGGAGATTACTAGAGAGTTTGTAATCTCTTTTGAGCATAGTCATGTAGAGAGGACAATTTCTTTTAGGCTGATGGAGGAGAACTACGAGTTCTCGATTTTAGAGTTCGGAGCCTTCTTTGGGTTCCAAGAGACCTTCAATGGTCGTTTTCCTAGTGGTGTATACACTAAGGATTTCTGGGAGGACATTGCTATGATCTATGCCAGCGAGGCTCGCTGGCAACCTGCTGATACCAAGGCTAAGCTTATCTATCACTTAGCCTTGAAGATGGCCCATAGAGTACTTTCTGAGTGTCTTTTCCCTAGGACCGAGACTCCTCAGAAGATCAAGACGGATGAGTTGTTTCTTTTGTATTGCATGTTGCACGGTAGACTTGCTGACTGTGCTACCCTCTTAGCTTCCACCATGAGTAAGCTCAAGAACAAGAGGGCTGGGAATATTGGATATGGTGGGATGGTCACCCACATTGCTAGGCAGTTGGGGATTGATTTTTCTGCATGTACTAGGATAGCAACTAGACCATTGGGACTCTAGAGCCTCATGACTAGAGGTTTGATCTTTCCTAGGCATAGAGGTCCACCCACCGCAGCCATGCCTTGGGAGGATAGAGGAGGTAGAGGTGTTGCATGGCTCCCTGAGTATTCCATTATGGCTGGACGCCATAATTGGAAGCAGACATTCGCTGCTGTGCATGCGAATAGGTTAGTAGCCCCTCCCTACGTCCCTCCTGAGGTACCAGCTGCAGATAAGGAGGAGATGAGAGGAGGTGATGGTTTTGAGGGAGGAGGTGAGGAGCATGACTTTGGCACTTTCCCGGATCAGCCGACACATTTCCCTGACCCTCCCAAACGTTCACCACGACCAGCTGGACATTCAGGAGCCTCTTCCTCTCGCCGTGCTAGCGTGAGTGAGAGGCCGACATGGATGGATGACTCTCCTGATTGGTATAGATCACAGCCGGAGTGGATGGGAGCTCGACCGACATGGTATGCACAGTCGCCGTCTGCACCAGCACCAAAGGATGCACCAGCTTGGTACAACTAGGCACCGGGGTGGTACGAGCAGCTTCCAAATTGGGCTACCGACCTCTCCAGGAGAGTAGGAGCTTTGGAGGTCCAGCAGGACGCTAGAGATGTCCGAGCCGACGAGCATGACAAGATGATGAGAGACATCTACCGCCAGCAGTTTGGGCGGAACTTTGACTCCAGCTTCTTCCCGTTCCCACCACCACCAGCACCACAGTGATGATCATGCATGATTGCTAGCATTAGCCGCTCTACCGCCGTTTTGTGAGTTCATTTTCTTTCTTTCTTTTCTTTATTTCTTTTTGAACATTAGGGACAATGTTTGTCTCAAGTATGGGGTGGGGTGTGACTATCGTTTGTAATAACTCTACTCACTTTTGCTTGCCTTGATTGAGAACACTTTGCATGTTTCATTTTATTGTCACACGTTTCATTATTGCATTGCATGAAAAAGCTTTTGAAAAACCATAAAAATTTGAAAAATTTTGATAATTTTTTGCTTCTAAGAATTGAGATGATTCCTATGATAAATCTTACTTGTAGAATGAATCCTTGATGATAATTGCATGCTTGAACGGAATTATGAATTGGAAAGAAATTGAATGAGTTGTTTGTCTTTACTTGCAAATTTCGTAATGTGAGAACTTCATCTAAATTAATTTGAGAAATTGAGGTTGAAATTGCATAATAAGTTCTTATGCTTCTTTATGAAATGATTATGGCAATTCGACCTTTCTTCTTCCTTTCTTTGTTCATTTAGCCCCTCAATGAAATAATAGCATCCCTTTTCTATCTTGGAATTGGAGGAGTTGATATTTGGCATGTTTGATGTGGGAGGGCCATGAAAGCAATTGTTTGCATTCAAAGAATAGAAAAAAATAGGTTTGGGGAAGTCAATCATGACGATGAGTAACTCGACACCATTCACATAGTCGGGTGTTTGTGTCTTGCCAAAGTCGGATTGAGCGATATTCCTAACGGATTATTGTATGTGCATCAAGGGTTTGAGGCATCTCAAAATTGAGAAACGCCAATCTCCTAGGCTTCGGTTTTTGTGCACCGCTGTCCATAACTCCAAAAGTAAAGTCGAAAAATGATGTGAAAAGAAAAGAGCAAAGCTCTAAGTTGAAAGTGTTGCAAAATCACAAGAGAAAAAGTAAAAGAGTTAGAATATTCCCTTTCCCGGATTCATGCATCACATTCCTTATAAGTATCATTCCTTTCCGCATTCTAGACCTTATTTGAAAGTCCTTAAGATCAAAAGAGTGTTATATGACTTAGTGATCTAAATTGAAGTTTCTTATTCTTGATTTTGATGGTATTTGAAGTTTATGATGTTTGTTTTGAGGATTAAGCAGCTTGTGATGTTTCTTTACTTTACAAACTTTAGTTTGTATATGTGAGCGTTTTCAAGGATGATTGAAGCAAGGTTTGAGGTTGATCTATTGACTAGAAGCACATTTACGTAAAAATTGTTTTGTTTTTGAGATTACATGCATATTTCATCCTAACTTAAGTTCTAAAGCTTTTGAAAGACCTTGCTTGGGGACAAGCAAGTGGCAAGTATGAGGTATTTTGTTAGCACGAAATATTACGATATTCTAGGCACTTTTTCTAGTTGTTTTTCATCCATTATAGTGTTCATTGATGAGGCATTGCAGAATTTGTTAGCTAGTTTATCTATATTGTCGATATGGAGGTCTACATTAGCTTTGTGTTGATTATAGGTGAATAAGAGCTAAAACCGAACCAATTGAGAGAGATAGGAGAAGATTTGAGCATATCCAAGGATTAAGGACACATCAAAGAAGTCAAAGGAGATGCTAAGATGAGGAATGGCACGACACAAAGGAAACCACAAGCAATTTACACTTCCACGCTCTAAAATACGGTCGTAGAGAAGTCCACGCCCAAAACCACGGCCGTGGATCTTGGCAACATGAACGTGGAGTATTCCAGAGAGTTACACGGTATAAAGTACGGTCGTGGAACTCCATGAGACCGTGATTTAGGCGATCTTTTGTCGAATTAATTATTGCCACATCATTTACACACATGGGCCGGACGGTTATTTTATTCTTCCTTATAAAAAGGCTGGAGAGGAGAGAATTTGACACACGTGCTTAGGGCTGCATTGGACGTCCGGAGATTTTGCACTTGCAAACGGTGATTCACGAGGGTTTGAAGATTTGGAAGTTGCTTGTGGCGGAAGTTACGCCTTTTGTCCTTAGGTTTGATTAGAAGACGGATTGACATCCCGTTCTTCATTCTTATCAGGGATTGTTATTAGTTTGTGTTTATTCCAAATCTGATATACATTATTATCCTTGTGTGTGGATTTGAGATTGATTTGAGTTCTATTGAAGGTTTTCGAAGGTTTTCATCTTTCATTCTTCTTAAACTTGATTTTGATATTATAATGACAGTTATTGGTAAAACCCTTTAGCAATTCTAAGGTGAAGGGTTGATAGTTGTGGCTTAGATGATGATAGATCGATCG
Organism: Fagopyrum homotropicum; assembly: GCA_033239125.1. NCBI lineage: Eukaryota > Viridiplantae > Streptophyta > Magnoliopsida > Caryophyllales > Polygonaceae > Fagopyrum > Fagopyrum homotropicum. The sequence continues at coordinate 93,760,573 of BSWB01000007.1, read as the reverse complement.
TAAATAGATTGGACCCTGAGAGTTAGAGAGATTTCGCCGACGAACCAAAATCACGGTTTGTTCTTGAGGTTCCACGGCCGTGGAACTTAAGATCTGCCCGTAATTTATACCAGTTTATGAACTTTGCTTTTACTTTGATCCAAGGTTAATGATTAGCTTTAATCTAGTCTAGGTTTACCCTTTTCTAGGTAGTAGTGAAGCCACAACAACCTCTACTTCGATTTCGAGTGTCACAACCTTAATCGTTCTAGTTAGTCTTGATCCTTGGGTTACAAGTTTGGGTATTTGAGATTAATTCTTGCCTTTAGATCCTTTCTATATTGAAACCTCAACAACCTTTATAGAGAGAGTCTTTAGATAGGTCATATAAAGCCTTGGAACTTCACCGTACATTGCTTTACCTTCGTATACCTTTGCAACTCTTAACTCTGTCCTTAGTTCTTTAGTATATCTTGAATCGATTGTCACAATTAAATACGTGGATCTTTAGGGTTGCTGTTTTCCCAATATATTTGTAAAGCTTTACCCTTTTACTTGCTTGACAATCTTATAACTGAGTTTGTTCCCCCCAAATCCCTGTGTTCGATACTCTGGAATTCTTGCTTTACTACACCAATCCGTACACTGCGGGTTCGCTTGCTTGATTCTAGTTTTATAAATGTAAAGCTTATTTGCACACACGCTAAGTGGCGAACAGAAACCCAAGGTAATGCATTCTTCGTTGAACAAGAGCTGTGTTAGCAAGACAATTATCAAATGAGGAACCATAAACAGAAAAGTCATCCATAAAAACCTCCATGATTTCCTCAATGTATTCCGAGAAGATGGCCATCATACACCTTTGAAAGGTGGCTGGAGCGTTGCACAATCCGAATGGCATCCTCCTATAAGCAAACGTACCCCATGGGCACGTGAATGTGGTCTTTTCTTGGTCGTCCCGATGAATCGGAATCTGAAAGAAACCACTATAACCGTCATGATAGCAAAAGTAAGAATGTTGCGCTAACCTCTCAAGCATTTGATCAATGAAGGGCAACGGGAAGTGATCCTTCCTCTTCTTATTGTTCAGCTTGCGATAGTCTATACACATCCTCCATCCTGTCACCGTTCTCTTTGGAATGAGTTCGTTGTTCTTGTTAGCCACAACGGTCATTCCTCCCTTCTTTGGGACAACTTGAACAAGACTCACCCACTTGCTATCGGAAATCGGGAATATGATACGTGCATCAAGCTATTTAAGAATCTCCTTCTTCACGACCTCTTTCATGATCGGGTTTTACCGTCATTGAGATTGATGTGAAGGCTTATAATCCTCTTCCATTAGTATCTTGTGCATACATAAAGATGGTTTGATTCCTACAAGATCCTTTATGGTGTAGCCTAAGACTTTCCTATGTTTCTTCAAAACAATCATAAGCCTATCATGTTCATCTTCACTTAAACTAGAACTAACTATGACGGGAAATGTAGAGTTAGATCCAAGAAAGGCATACCTTAGATGTGCGGAAAGTGGCTTCAATTCAAAGTTGTAGATGCCTTTGGAGTGTTGTGAGGGCTGTCCGAGGTCTCCTTGGATGTCTCTAAGGGTGTGGAAGTGGTGGAAGAAGAAGCAAGAACGTTTGTAGAAAGAACGGAATTTTCCTCAAAATTTTCAAGTTCCACGGTGTCACTGTTACTTCCACGGCCGTGGAAAGTGCATTTTTGGCCGTGATTTTGTGTGTCATTCGAGTGGTTGCTCTCGACATACTTTTCCACGGGTGGAATTTGTGAAACCACGCCCGGGAAAACACCGACTGACCGTGATTTCTGGTGTTTTCGGAACCATCGTACAATTTTTCGAATTCTTCAATTTGCACTTCTTCTAACTCTTCTAAAGCCCCAATCTAAGCGTTACAGTCCTCTTCCGCTCCCTTTTCCATGTTGCTCATAGTTATAACCTTTTGTAATGGATCTTTCAACAAGATCGAACTCACTTCCTCTCTAGATACTTCTTCATCATATATGTTAAACATATCCTCTCCAAGTGCTGGTTCTTTTGTCAAAGTTGAGAGAACAAATTCAACTTTCTCTTCTCCAATATCGAAGGCTAATCTAGTGTTCTTGCAATCAACCATACAACCGGAAGTTGCAAGAAAAGGTCTTCCAAGTATGACCGGGACCGGACAATCTGCAGGAATGTCAAGCACAACAAACTCTATAGGAATATAGAATTTACCGAGCTTAACCGTGACGTCTTCAATGATTCCAACGGGTCAAGTAATGGATCGATCCGCCATTTACAACGTCATCTTCACCGGTTTAGGTACACCTAAACCGACTTTCTCACACAGAGCAAGTGGAATGATGCTCACACTTGCTCCCAAGTCACAAAGTGCATCATATGTGACTTCTCCCACTCCTATTGGTATGCAAAACGACCCCGGATCTCGCAGCTTTGGGGGCATCTTTTCCGTCTTCGTTTAATGAGTTCCGAAGATTCCGAACTCATCTTAACTTCACCAAAGTCTTCAAGCTTCCTCTTGTTAGAGAGGATATCTTTCAAGAACTTCCCATAAGCGGGCATACCTAAAATCGCATCAAGAAAATGTATGTTAATGTACAGTTTACTCATGAGATCAACAAACTTACCGAAATGCTTGTCTAGATGCGCTCTCGCTCTAGATTGCGGGAATGACAAAGGATGTTTATAAGGTAGAGGAGGAACATAGACATATTCCTTCTCTTTCTCAACGGGAATCTCAACGAATGTGGGCTGCGAGTCGGTGGTTGTTACACCACTTCTTGTTGTAATTGCCATCACCCTCCCTTTCGGGTTGTCCTCCGTTTTTCCGGGAAGCTTCCCTTGATCTCTAGGAACTTCTCCGGCCTTTCTAAATACCTAATTTTCCAAAGCTTTTCGTGCTTTAGAAATCGAAGTAATGTGATTCTCCATTCCTTGTATCTTCCCCAATATCGTTTCCATCATCGCATCAAATTTGTCCTTCTCCGGCTGGTTTGAATTATGTGAAGTTTGTCCCTGCCTTTTCAAAGGAGTAGATGAAGAAGGAGGTGTTAGTGAATTTTTAGCATGGGAATAAGGATTACCAGTATTTTGTTGGTTAGATCTCCAATTGTTCTTGAAGTTCCTGTTGTTGTTGTTGTTCCAATTATTGTTCCGGTTGTTATTCTTATTCCCTTGATTGTTCTCCCTTCCTAGATAGCCAACATCCTGCTCCTTTTTCGATTGAATGCTAGACTTCAAAACTTCTTTCAGCTCCTTAATTTCATTGTTGAGGGAGAAAATTTGAGCTTGGGCTGCTGGATTCAATCTTGCTCCCGGCTCTCCGGAATCTCGATTCCCACTATCAGCCTTCCTATGGAATATTTCTCAATCACTAGAGCTTGCTTCTCAATAAAATCCCAAACATCATCTTCTCTCATATCCATAAAAGATCCACAAGAAAGTGATTGAAGTTTGAATTGCGTTTCCACATCCAATTCCTTGTAGTAAATCTCCAATAATTCCAGCCTTGAAATGCCATGGTGCGGGCAATCCAATAGAAGATCTTGAAACCTTTCCCAAGATTTAAACAAACTTTCAATAGGTTTTATAGCAAAGGCATTTATTTTACCTCTCACCTCCGCTGTTTTGGATGACGGAAAGAACTTGGTGAGAAATTCCGAAGTCAACTCCTCCCATGTATAAAATCTTCTAGTTGGAAGTGCTTGATACCAAGCTAAGGCTTTGTCCTTCAAAGAGAAGAAGAACGGTCTCAACTTGTAGTTATTATTGACAGCTCTTGGAGGCTTCAAGTTTCCATAAGAATCTCATAATTCTTCAAATATTGATGCGGAGATTCAGTTTTCATTGCACCAAACTGACTTTGGCGGATCATGGTAATGACTTGAGGGCGAAACCCATAGTCATGCTCATCCGGATCTCCAAGATTCACACATAAACGGCACGGCTGCTGAATTGGATCCATACATTGCCCAAGAGTTCGTGGTTCAGCCACGACATTAGCAGCTCTCGCATCTCTAAGATGAACGCGATGATCGACATAGACACGATGATTACATGGTGGTATTTCCTCCAGCTCGGGAATATCATCATCATCGAATGATTCATTTTTCTTACTCTTGGCGTCTTTATCCAACTTTGATAGTAAAACCATCGCCCTAATTTCATCCATTTGAATTTTCATTCGCTCCCTAGCAGCACGAGCTACAACTTGTTCCTCAATACGTCTTCTTTCACTTGTATTAAGAAGAGCTCGAGTTTCATCTAACTCCTCTTGAAGACTCTTTTCATTGTGTTCAGACATCTTTTTCTCCCTTAACCATTTCTTGAGAGTTTTCTCCGGTTCAGGATCAAAAGGAACGGGGTCTTTCGCGGATTTAGACCTTCGCATATACCTAAAGAGAAATCTGCAAAATCACTAAGGTAGATAGATCAGATAACAAGAGCAAAAGCTCCCAAGACCGACAACCAAAAATCAAATTTGGCCTAAACAAAATCCCCGGCAACGGCGCCAAAAACTTGTTCGCTCGAAAGTGTGCGTCACTAAGTCTTAAATTTATAAAAACTAAAATCAAGCAAAGGAAACCCCCGCAGTGTACTGATCGGTATAGTAAATCAAGAATTCCAAAGTATCGAACTCAGGGATTTGGGGGATCAAATTCAGTTCATAAATTGTCAAGCAAGAAAATGAAGCTTTTGTAAAGGTAATTGGGAAAACAACGATTCTAAAGATTCGGATATCCAATTGTGGCAATCGATTCAAGATGTTATAAAGATATAAGGACAGAGTTAGGATTGCAAAGGTATAGATCTAAGGTAGGGAATTGGAAGATCTTAGGAGTGGCCGTGGAATGTCCAATTGTGGTTCCTTGTACTTGACCGTGGAATGTCCAAAATCTTCGTAAAAGCCTTTGTTTCGCAAAGCTTTCTACTCATACTCCTTCCTTAGCTATTCCAATGCATCCTCTTGATGCCTAGCATGATCAATCACTCCTACGTACTCCATTTATGCTCCAATCCAAGCTTTTATTCACCTAAAATCACAACAAAGCTTGTGTAGATCTCTATACCAACACAATAGGTGAATGTGCTCATAAATGCTTCAAACTCATATCGATATACACAAAATAAGGGGAAAAACAACCAAAACATGTGCCTAAAATATCGTCATATTTCATGCTATCACCTCTTCTCAGACCGTCCCGTTTGAGAAGCCCTCCTCTGACTTGCCTTCTCGCGCTCATAAGCAGAAACCCGGTCCTGATAATCAGCCATGGACTCACAATGAAATCCCGCCATATACGAGCGTGTACTCTCCCTCAGTTGACGGGAGAACATGTATACATGTTGGTCCTCAAAAGGTGCTGCTAGACCTAACAACACTAACTCTGTCTGGAAGCGGCTGATGGCATCTGGCTGATGGCATCTGTAATCAGCACATCCTCAAAGCCGGCCTCCACAAAGTCTTGCAGGTTCTCCCTCCTTAGTGAGACATGGTAGAACTGATCTCTGATTATCCTCCTCATCTAGTCATAACTAGTGGCTCCGGCTCGTACGGTCCTCCACCACTGATGAGAAAGGTCACGGAATAGAGTAAGGACTAACTCTTTCCGTCTGTCCTCTAGACATCTGATGGACTCTAAAGCGGAATCTACATGTCCAATCCAGACCTCAGTCTCTAATCCCACCTTCCCAAAGAAAGGGGGTACGCCCAGCTGATGGAATGCCTTCAACTAGGTATCTAGTCGAGGCCCTCTATACTCCTCTGTAGCTCGAACAGTTTCAGCAACACGTGCAGGCATAGTTGGCACCTGAGTGGCTCCTTGGGATATCTCAGATGATCCCTTATGCACTGGTAGATCTGGGGCCCGTCTGCCTGCTCTGGCAGCCTCCTCAACACATCTGATGTAATCACAAAACTCTGGCCCCCTCATGGAGACACGATCCGAGTCATTTGACTGGACCCATGGTGAATGATGTCTCCTAGATCCACCACTCCTCGTCTGTGGGACGACACTCTCAGCAACCTCCTCATGAACCTCCTCCACCACAGGTGGATCAACAGTAGGAACTGGTCTCTGTCCTATCACGCAAGAAGGAAGAGGTGGTCTACCCCTACCCCGGCCTACAACAGAAGCAACTCTAGTCCGAGCCATCTGCAGGGTATGCACACCTAACTTATAAGGCTCTATATAGGCCATATGTATAGATATATATATAACACATACATATAATCCATAATATATATACATATCTATACTGCAAATATCCATGGCAGAGGTCACGACTCCTTGTACATAATATCCCAAACAACACTTTTAAAACCAAAAGCTTTTGAAAACATCAGACCCCTTGCGGGTTTTGTTTATTTTATCCATCCGACCTCATTGCGTGTAGCAAGTGCCATTGTTGTCAACCTAAGGCTCTGATACCAACTCTATAACACCCCAAATCCGTGGGACTCGGGATGCCACATTGGGCTAGGATCTCACAATGGATGCTGACCCTAGCCTGACAACAAGTTCACTGGACCTTACAACATGGCAGTGACAGATATAAAACAAATACATAAAACTGTATAAACTGTACAACCAAAAGGTAAACAAGATCATAGCCGAGTATAAAACAACATCCTCACATAGGAGGTATGCAAAATATCATCCTCACGTAGGAGAGAAACATAAACAATCCCAAAAGCCATAACCCCCTAATGTACAAGAGTCCTCGGCCTGTCACCCTGCTAGATTACTCAACAACACGCCTATCCTGCAAGGCATCTACAACATGGTATGAAACTATTAGCTAACCATACATATATAAGGTATTGCATAAGCACAAGCACAATCATAAAAGATAAACACATAAGCATGCTGTCACACATTTACCCATTTTATAAACTTTATATAATAGTCATTCACTCAAATCGTATATAGATAGATGAAACTATATGACACGAGGAACGTATCATCCTCGCCTCTAGGCTTGCTAGCCATCTGGAAATAGTGTCGGTCACAAAACTCGTGTACCCTATGGGACTGGATTGCGCTCTTCCTGTATACTAGGTGGCCTGGCATCAGAGAAACTCCCAAACTCCACGGCGGGATGAAAGGAAAAGTTATCACAGCCACACATACGGGGCGATAAATAAAACATAGTTCGGTAATAATCGACATCACATGCTATCATATCAAGCATATAACACACACACCACTCATGCAAACACCCAAAATAAGGATGGTAGCTAAGTAAGTCCTACGGACTTACCTCAACCTCGTACAAAACTCAACCACGATCAACCTCCAATTCTGAGAGGGACATTGTCTAATAACAAGGCATAAAGATATATCAATCTCCTATCAATCAAAGGGGTCACCTAGACCTAAGGGATCCATAGGATCATCCTCAACCTACCTCACAATCCACTAATCCTCAAAAGCCATACAAGGCATATATGATCATAACATCATTAACACACTCTCATTTACACCTAGCATGGTACTACACACTCACACTAGGAAAGGACAAGACAATGCCATCCATAGGCAAGCCTAGAAGCAAGACACACTTACAGAACCAAGGCAAAGCCAAGATGGTGCAGGTGGGCTCAGGGGCGGCTGGAGGATGGCACAAGAGCAGTGACAACGTGGCGCTGGGGCGGCTCCAAGGTGGTGCAGGGGCGGCTGGTGTGCAGAAGGCACACTTTCAGCTCCTCTTCGCTTCTTCACTCGATTCTCTTCACTTCTTCAAGCTGAACTTAAACAGAGGAAGAACCACACTATAACCTCAAGGCTGGCTATCAACAAGCACAACAACATCAACCATCATCATCCACAAGCAAAATCACACCAAAGCTCTCATAAAATCTACAAAGATCAAAGAAGAACAAGATGGAGATCCAAAGAAGGAAGGAGAATGAAAACTCCACCTTGATTATGAAGTTATACAGGTGTTGATGATGGAAGACTTAAATACAAATGAAGTAGTTTGATACACTAACAATTTATTGATTATATATCGAGTTGCTTGGTTTGGTTTGGTAATTTGGATTAAATAAAGTGCAAGTTTTGCAAGACACTTCAAAGGACCTTGGAAGAGCTTGGAAGACAAGGAGTTTAAAGTGTTCAAACAACGAAGGCCTTGAAATGAATTCCAAGGGATCAAAGAAGTCAAGGCCGCACGTTAAAAAGATTTCAAATCACTAAGAAGATCTTCTACGAGAGATTTGCTAAAACAAGAAGAAATGATCAAGTGAAGATCTCAACCAGCCAATAAAGATCTTACAAAGATCCTCAACCGAAAATCATGAATATTCTCTCCTCTGGAATTTGATATTGTTATAATAAATACGAGAAGATCAAGGAGCGAGAGATCAATGTGTTCTCAGGAGATGAAGATCCACAACGTCTATCTCATCTCAACCAAGAAGCGATCTTCATGTAGAAGAAGAATGATCTTCAAACGGTCATCTTTTGTAACGGCTAGAAGACCTCTCCATAGAAGGCTATAAATGAAGATGTCGATTAAAGAACATTTACAAAAGCTTACACAGAAACATCAATAGTCTTCAAGCGATCCGAAACATCTTCATTCGATCAAATAGTTTTTCTTTCTCTCTTTATCTAAAAAGATTTATCCCCTAGAGAAAGATAAAACTCGAGAGCTCCATTGGTATATCTAAAGAGTGTTATACTCGAGTGTTTGTTACTCTGCGAAGTAAGTAGGCTATTATAGCAAGGTGAAGAGTTGGAGCTAGATCGTAGCATTGGCTACAGTGAGAGAAGAAGGGGATTTCTTCTAGTTTGTATCTAGCACTCTTTGAAGCTGATAATAGATAGTTAGATTCTAAGGCTATACCCTGAGACGGAGAGTAGGCTATTTGAGCCGAACTTTGTAAACATATCCTTTTGTCGATCTTTTACATTCCGCACTATATCTTGTTTTATTGTGACTAACTTTGTTTTGCATGAGTACAAAGTCAATGACCTTGAAAGTTGTTTTTAAGCCCTTGAAATCAAAGTATCACAAAGAGCTCAGATCGACATCAAGGCCCTTGAAATTGGTTTCAAGGCCTTGAGATTAGTTTTGCGAAAAGTTCCCATACTCTATTCAACCCCTCCCCCCCCTTTCTAGAGTATCTTTTATCCTTTTTATTCACCTACCGGTTATTCAATTGGTATCATAGGTAGACTAACGTATATTGATTTAACCATCAGTGAGACTAATCATGAATCCTGTAGGTGATGGAGGATTTTATCAAGGAAGATCCTCATCACGACCACCACTCTTCTATGGCAATAACTTTGCCCATTGGAGAGCACTCATGCGTATGTTCATTATTGATAAGGACATGGAACTATGGAGCATTATTCAGAATGACCCCAAAGTCCCAACTACAATGGTTGAAGGTGTCCCAGTCCCAAAGAAGGAAGTTGACTTCACACAAGCTGACTTGGATAGTGTGTCAAAGAACTACAAAGTAATGAACCTACTCTACTACGGATTAGATGCCAACGAATTCCACTACATCTCATCATGCAAGAGTGAAAAGGAAATATGGGACAAACTCGTTGTCACTTACGAAGGAACATGTCAAGTCAAGGAAACAAAGATTAGCATCTTCCTCAGACAATACGAGCTATTCAAGATGAATCCAAATTGTTCGCTCAAAAGTGTGTGTCACTAAGTCTTAAGATTTATATCTAGAACTTATGCAAAAGCGAACCCGCAGTGTATGGATCAACTGTTGTAAGGCAAGAAATTCCAGAGTCGAACTCAGGGATTTGGTGAGAATAAAATCGATCTCAAATTATCTAGCAAAGTGCAAAATCTTTTGTAATTAATAAGGAGACAAATGATTCCAAGGATTTAAGTATCCGACTACGGCTTTCGATTCAAGACACTTCTAAAGATCAAAGGAAAGAATTGGCGTTGCCAAGGCTATGTGTTTTGAAAGAAGGTATTGTACGGCGAAGTTCCAAAACCCATATGTCTAACCCAAAGGCTCTCTCTATAAAGGTTGTTGAGGCTGCAATATAGAAAGGATCTAAGGATGAGATTAACACTCAAACTAACCACCCAAACCCAAGGATATGACTCTCGAAGGTAAAGATGGAAAGCACACTCAAACCTTAATAGAGGATATTTAGTCTCTCTATTACCCAAATCTTACAAACTTTAGTTATCAAGTGAAGAATCAATGATGAAGTCTCTTCTCACACTTGAATAAGGGTTAAAAAGGTTAAGCAAGGTTAGGATTTAGACAAGGGTTAACTTTGGTTAAAGGATAAATCAATTAAAGAACGTCAGGAAGAAAAATCGCCCTGTTCTTGATAAAATCGGTCGATTTACTCAAGAACAGGTCGATTTATCTAGTGTCGCAAATTTAAATATCAACTCTCAGGACCCAAATGGTTAAATGAGTTCAGTCTATCATCATCTAAGCCTCAATCGTCAACTATTCTCCCCAGAACCACAAGGTTTTTGGCCAACCATTTTCATATTCAAATCAAAATCAAGATTGAATGAAGAAAACCAAATAAAACTCAAACTTTGTATAAAAACCAAATAATCTCCGAATCTGTAATCAAATATTAAAATCTTTCAAAGAATCTCTCAAAGCACTCAAAATGTGTTCACAAATCACAAGAATCAGAAAGAAAACAAAAGATCTCACAAACTTCCTTGAATTTTGACTTCTTGTTTCTTTCCTTCAATCCCCTCTCTAAGAATCTTCAATCCCATAAAATCCTGTAAATCTTCCACACTCTGAACTCCCGATTTTTGTTCCTAGGGTTCCAATGTATACTTCCTCACTAATGGGCTGCTTGACATATCACTTCTCTGGCCCACAAGTGATGGGCTTTTGATCGTAATATTTTTAGACGATTTATAAAGGAAATCGCTCGATTCAAAGGAAAATGAACCACCCGATTTTTGCACAGGAAAATTGTCCGATTTTCTATGTAAATGAGGCAATTTTCTTCAACCAAAAAGTGCTCGTCTCTAGACTTGTTTCCTTTCTTCCTTTAGTGACCCTTTCACGCACTTTCTTTGCTCTTCATGACTCCTCCAAGGTTCCTTAAGCTTCATTATTGACCTTAGATACTCTTTGCTCCACTTTTGCTTCCAATTCCACCGAATTTACCTATAATTCAACCAAAACTCTTGTAGACCTCTATTTCCGAAATATAAATGAAATAAACCTTAAATGTACACGAATCTATCCAAATACAAGGTAAATCGAGGTAAAACCTCTACGATATGCATGATTATAATGGCATATAATTCATGTCATCACAAATGAACCGGTCAAGGAAATGTTTACAAGATTCACTGAGATCGTGAACAACTTGGACTCACTAGGAAAGGTCTTCACAAATGAAGAAAAAGTTAGGAAAGTTCTAAGGAGCTTACCTAAAGCCAAGTGGTGACCAAAGATGACTGTCATAGAAGAAGTTCAAAATCTCACAACTATTCCCCTTAATGACCTCCTTGGAAAACTCATCACACATGAAATGGTTCTTGGTGAAGAAGATGGAGAGCTCTCATCCAACACTAAGAATTATACATTAAAATCAAGAAAGAATGAATTACCATCAAACGAGGAAGATAGTGATGATGATAATGAAGAAGATGCAATTTCCATGATCTCTAAGTGTCTCGCGAGAATTCTCAAGATAAAGAAACAATATGCAAATAATAGAGAATATCCACGAACATCAAAACCCCGAGGTAAGTTTTCTAACTCTAACAAGAAAACTAGAGTGCTGACTTGTTTTGAATGTGGTGAAACATATCATCTTGTGAAGGATTGTCCACAAAAGAAGAGGACCAACTTCAAGAAAAATGATCGAAAGAAGAAAGCTATGATGGCTTTTCATGCAGTGATTCAGAATCCTCAAATGAATCAGAAGATGAAAAAGAACAAGCAAACTTGTGTCTCATGGCCGATCATGAAGAAGATTCAAATCTATATGTTGACAATGTGGTAAGTACTATTATGTCTCAACCTGAATCTGGCCTGAAACAATTCCTTAAAGACATTATTATATGTGACAAGGAACATAGAATAAGGATAAATTCTTTAAAAGAAAAGCTTCTTGAACAAGAAAAACAACTAAGTGAGATGTTTCTGGAAATTGAAAATCTTAAAACGGAAAAGGTAGACCTTGATGACAATATCAAGGCCTTGGAATCATAAAATATGATTCTCAAGGACAACCTCTCCTCTCTTCATCGAAATTATATTGATCTAGAGAAAGAGAAAGTTGATCTAACTTTGACGTGTCAAGACCAGAAGGCTGCACTTGTTATGTTTACTCGTTCAAAAGCTAATCTTGAAACAATGATGGGTGAACAACAATCCTCTCTTAACAAAAATGGTATAGGTTATCATAGAAGCTTTCCTAGAAAACCAACTACCACTTTTGTCAAAGCCAAAGGAAGTATTCATATGCCTACTTGCTTTTACTGTTGTAAAAAGGGTCATGTTAAATCTAAATGTCCATATAGAAGAAATGATCCTTATATTAATAGAAACACCTATCCTCTATGTTTAAAGAAACTGGTCAAACAAATCTGGGTTCCTAAAGGTACTAGACCACCAAACATGATCGAACCTGAATATGGACCAAATTATGACATTTGGTCGACCCGGAAAGGTTGATGTTTGCTGTTTTGCAGGATATTACCAAGGTAAAGGAGCATAAATGGATATTAGATAATGGTTGCTCAAGACACATGTGTGAAAAAAGCTCTTTATTCTCAAATTTAAAGAAGGAATCATATGGAACCATTACGCTTGGTGATAAAGGAAAGTGTGACATTATTAGCATTGGTAAAATATGTTATAATTCATCTAACTTCATTGATGATGTATATTTGGTTGACAGTTTGAAGTATAATCTGCTTAGCATCTCTCAAATATGTGATAAAGGCAACAAAATATTGTTTGATTCAGAAAAATGTGAAGTTCAAGACAAAAAGACGGGTGAAGTTGTGCTTACTGCTCCTAGATGTAACAATGTTTATTCTATGAGTACTAACCAAGTTTCAGGGACTAAACTAAAATGTCTAAAGGCCTTGACTGATGATCCAAGGCTTTGACATAGAAGACTTGGTCACGTAAGTATGAACACAAACTGACAAAAGATTTGGTACGTGGTTTGCCAAACCTAAATTTCAAGGTAGATGAACTATGTAAGGCTTGTACACAAGGTAAACAAACAAGAGGTTCATTCAAACCTAAGAAAGTTGTAAGTTCTTCTCGACCTATTGAACTCTTACATATGGATCTTTGTGGATATATGCGTGTCAAATCTCCTAGAGGCAAGTAGTATATCCTTGTTATTGTGGATGATTTCTCTCGTTTCACATGGATTTCTTCTCTACGAGAAAAATCTGAAGCATTATTTGAGTTTTCAAAATTATGTAAGGAGTTGCAAACTTTGAAAAACCTACCAATCGTTTCTATAAGAAGTGATCATGGTAGAGAATTTGATCAACTAAAGTTTAATTTGTTTTGTGCAAAATATGGTATTTCACATAACTTTTCAGCTCCTAGAACTCCTCAACAGAATGGAGTTGTGGAACGTAAGAACCGCACTCTTGAGGATATGTCGAGGACGATGCTTTAAGAAAATAGTTTGCCAAAAAGTTTTTGGGCTCAAGTAGTAAACAGTGCAAATTATATTTTGAATAGATGTTTAATTCGCCCTATTTTGAAAAAGACTTCTTATGAACTCTTTAAAGGAAGGAGACCAAATATCTCATATTTCAAACCCTTTGGATGTACTTGTTTTTTTCATAACAATGGCAAAGATAACCGTGGAAAATTTGATGCACGTAGTGATGAAGCAATATTCATTGGATATGCTTCTAATAGCAAAGTCTATCGTGTCTATTACAAACGTACCGAAATTGTTGAGGAAAGTATCCATGTTATTTTTATGAAAGCAATGATGGTACTTTGAGTGAGAGTTTTGCAAATCTAAATCTGAATCAATGAGAAGATCACAATTCGGATGAAGATAAAGATCCTAAAGATCAAGAAAAGAATATGCAAGAAAAGATTCAAGATACCGAAGAAAACCCTCAAGACTTTGTAACACACCTTCAAGACCTTGAAACAGAAAACTGCGATGTCAGAACTCCGTTTCAAGGGCTTGAAACTCAACTTCAAGGCATTGAGATAGGATCCAAGGGCAATATATCAATGGTACTTGAATCTAGTCAAGCATATGAGGCTCAACCTTCAGGATCTGCTCCATCTTACAAACGAAGAAAATTTCAACACTCTTCATACCATCCACAAGAGAATGTGATCTCAGATCCAAATGCTGGAGTTCAAACTCGATCTAAAGTGAACAATCTATGTGCTTTCTCCGTGTTCATGTCTCTTATCGAGCCAAAGAATTATGTCCAAGCTCTTCAAGAACTTGATTGCATAATTGCCATGCAAAACGAACTAAATGAGTTTGAGAGAAACAAGGTTTGGACTCTTACTTCAAGACCAAAGTATCAATCAGTCATCGGCACAAAATGGGTATTTCGAAATAAGTTGGATGAAAGTGGTAAACTCATACGAAATAAAGCACGACTTGTAGCACAAGGCTATAACCAAGAAGAAGGTATTGATTATGAGGAGACTTTTGCTCCGGTTGCCAGGTTAGAAGCCATACGTATGCTACTTGCATTTGCATCTTTTATGAGCATAAAATTTTTTCAAATGGATGTAAAATGTGCTTTTCTAAACGGCTTCTTAGAAGAAGAAGTCTACGTTGCTCAACCTCCTGGTTTTGAAAATGATGAATTTCCGGATCACGTTTTTAAATTGGACAAAGCTCTTTATGGTCTTAAGCAAGCTCCTCGAGCTTGGTATGAAAGAATGTCAAAGAATGTCCAAATATCTTCTTGAAAACAAATTCAAAAGAGGTTTGATTGATAAAACTTTATTTATTAAAACTAGAGGCAACGATATATTAGTAGTACAAATTTATGTTAATGATATATTATTCGGTGCTACTAATGATTCCCTTTGCAATAAATTATCAGATATTATGTGCAGGGAATTTGAATGAGCTTAATGGGTGAGCTAAATTGCTTTCTTGGACTTCAAGTTACACAAGCAAAGAAAGGAATTTTTCTCAATCAAAGCAAGTATACTAAGGACTTGCTTAAGAAGTACAAGATGGATCAATCTAAGGTCGCAAAGACTCCTATGAGTTCAACACTTTTGCTTGACCATGACAAAGATGGCAAAAGTGTAGTACAAAAGGAGTATCAAGGTATGATCGGTTCATTGTTATATTTAACTGCTAGTCGACCTGACATTATGTTTAGCGTGTGCATGTGTGCAAGATTTCAAGCTGATCCTAAAGAGTCACACTTGATGGTTGTGAAAAGAATTTTTCGGTATCTCAATGGCACTAAGGATCTAGTATTTTGGTACCCACGTCAAAGCTCGTTTCACCTTGTTGGCTATTCAGATGCAGACTTTGCAGGTTATAAGGTCGATAGGAAAATCACTTCTGGATGTTTCCAATTCTTAGGGTCATCCCTAATCAGTTGGCACTCCAAGAAGCAAAATTCTGTCGCCCTATCCACAACCGAAGCTGAATATATAGCTGCGGGAGCCTGTTGTGCACAAATTCTATGGATTTCTCAACAACTTTGTGATCTTGGATTTGATTTGAAAGGTATTCCTATATAATGTGATAATACTAGTGCTATTTCTATAACCAAAAATCATGTGCAACATTCAAGAACTAAGCATATTGATGTAAGGCCTTGAATGGCAATTCAAGGGCCTTGAAACACGTTTCAAGGGTAAATTAAAATATACGGATTAATTAGGAATTCATATCTTTTAGATATGCAAATTCCGAAATTTTTTTAAAGAGTTTTCTTTAAAAGGGATTTCAAAAGGCTTTATTTTCAGATTTAAAGAATTTTGAAAAGTGGTTACCAAAATTTAGGGAAAGAATTTTAATCAACAATGATTCTCCCAAGATTTTGAGTTTCTCAATATCTTAGTGATCTTACGTTGATGTGACTTCTTCCCTTAAATACCACTTCTCTTCTTTCTTTATCTCTTCCGCTTCATATTCTCTTTGCAAACTCTGTGCTTTACTCTTTCAATTTTCACAAACCCGCTTCATCTTTCTCTAAAAAGTTTTCATGGCATCCAAGAGATCTTCAATTGATGAAGCCACATCATCACCCCCCAAGCGACAAAGAGTGGTTCAGATCTCCTCCGACTCAGACTCTAACTCAAGCTCAGGGTCAGATTCAAGCTCCAGTGCTCCAGTTCATATGGACGATGTTGAAATTTTTGCCAAGACGGGGCTTACGTCACACTGGTTTGGAAGTCAAACAGCCGTCAAGAAATGGCTGACTGAGTTCGAGGAACGACATGAATGCATGTGTGAATTGGTCGATAGAGAACTTTTCACATGATTTTCCTTACCAGGGTTTGAAGTGCTTCAAGCAAGCTCTATCTGGATACTGCTCAACCTAGGAGAGGTCTCCTTCCCAAGATTAACCAAGTTGTTCTACATCAACTTAACTGCCGAAGAGAAAGGGGAGAATGGATTTTGGACTCGGTTGTCAAAGGTAAGAAAATCACCATTACCACTGAGATTTTTGCTGATACTTTTGGTCTTCCTCGCTATGATGTCTTTGATTAGCCTATCCCCGCTAGAACCATTCAATTGGCCAAAGAATAGTTTCTTCTACCCAATGCCTTACCACAACCTACTACTACTTGTCTAACCCTTGAAGCCAGAATTATTTGTGCTATTTTGGTTAGATGTGTGGTACCAAGGATTAACAATAGAGATGTGGTGGCAAATACATTACTTGCGTCTGTGTATCATGTATTGAATGGGCTAAAAGTTAATCTTCCAGAAATTATTCAGTCTCATATGGTTAATGTTTTAAATTCTCCTAGTGATTGTCACTTGCCATATGGAAATTTGCTCCCAAAAATCTTTCAACACTTTTCTATTGATTATTTGATGAGGAGGAACATATTGTTTGTGGATAATTGGATGAGAAATTCTTTGACAGTATAGGGATTAAGAGAACATAAGTTGACTATAGAACAATATGGGTTCTAAAGGAGCAACCAACATGGAATTATACCACGGTACAACGTCTGGAAGCTGTAGAAAGAGCAATGGACTCTCTGAGAACTGTTCTTGTTTTCTTCCGATCAACAGTGACTGACCGGTTGGACGAAACACAAGATCTACTGGGTATTCTTAATAAGAAAATTAATCAAATGTTTCATGTCAACACTCTATCTCTTACAGCTGCCAACAACATCAAGCCCTTAAGAGAAGAAGATGGGCAAGCTACCACAAAAGATGTTGAACAGGTCATGACACAATGCCATAAGATTGTCAAAGACCGTCCTACGCCAACCATATTCTGAGGATCCAGACATTCTAAATATTGAAGAATTTGGAGTTGCCAAGAAATATGACAAGAATTCTGATCAGAGGCGAACATACCTTTCTCGCAAAGAACTTGACCTCGTACATGCTCAAAATTGTTGGAGGAAAATGTGTTTGAAGGAGCATTTTGGGAAAGGGAGCTCATCCAAGTGGTATAAAGAATGAAGTTCTCAAGATGTCCATGACTATCAAGGCCCTTAATTCTGATATCAAAGGCTTGTTTTTGAAAAACTTTATTGGTTTTGTGGTTTTGTGGAAATACTTTTCTTTGGGTTTTAATGCTTTAAAAACACCCGTGCTTTAACTATTTTTCTCCCTTGTTGAAAGACAAAGGGGGAGAAATGAATGTGATCCGACATTTGATATTCTGCATTCTGCATTTTAAGCATGATGCATCGCTAACCTTACAATGCAAGTACGAAAACATTTGTGTTGTCTTCCATCAAGGGGGAGATTGAAAACTCCACCTTGATTATAAAGTTATACAAGTGTTGATGATGGAAGAATTAAACACAAATGAAGTAGTTTGATACACTAACAATTTATTGATTATATATCGAGTTGCTTGGTTTGGTTTGGTGGTTTGGATTAAATAAAGTGTAGGTTTTGCAAGACACTTCAAAGGACCTTCGAAGACCTTGAAAGACAAGGAGTTTAGAGTGTTCAAACAACAAAGGCCTTGAAATGAATTCCAAGGGAACAAAGAAGTCAAGGCCGCACGTTAAAAAGATTTCAAATCACTAAGAAGATCTTCTACGAGAGATTTGCTCAAACAAGAAGATACGATCAAGTGAAGATCTCAACCTGCCAATAAAGATCTTACAAATATCCTCAACCGAAAATCATGAAGATTCTCTCCTCTGGAATTTCATATTGTTACAACAAATACGAGAAGATCAAGGAGCGAGAGATCAACATGTTCTCAAGAGATGAAGATCCACAACATCTATCTCATCTCAACCAAAAAGCAATCTTCATGGAGAAGAAGAGTGATATGAAATGGTCATCTTTCCAACGGCTAGAAGACCTCTCCATAGAAGGCTATAAATGAAGATGTCAATTAAAGAACATTTACAGAAGCTTACACGGAAACATCAATAGTCTTCAAGCGATCCAAAACATCTTCATTCGATCAAATAGTTTTTCTTTCTCTCTTTCTCTAAAAAGATTTATCCCCTAGAGAGAGATAAAACTCGAGAGCTCCATTGGTATATCTAAAGAGTGTTATACTCGATGTGTGTTACTCTGCGAAGTAACTAGGATATTATAGTAAGGTGAAGAGTTGGAGCTAGATCGCAGCATTGGCTACAGTGAGAGAAGAAGGGGATTTCTTCTAGTTTGTATCTAGGAATCTTTGAAGATGATAATAAATAGTTAGATCCTAAAGTTATACCCTGGGATGAATAGTAGGCTATTTGAGCCGAACTTCGTAAACATATCCTTGTGTCGATCTTTTACATTCCGCACTATATCTTGCTTTACTATGACTAACTTTGTTTTGCAGGAGTACAAAGTCAAGGCCCTTGAAATCAAAGTATCACAAAGAGCTCAGATCGACATCAAGGCCCTTGAAATTGGTTTCAAGGCCTTGAGATTGGTTTTTCGAAATGTTCTCATACTCTATTCAACCCCCTCCTTCTAAAGTATCTTTTATCCTTTTTTATTCACCTACCGGTTCTTCAGAGAAGAAGATGAACGTGAGAGAGAAGATGGAGCTGAGGAAGATGAAGTAAACCCTCATCAAGAAGCAAAGGAGGCTTACATACGAAGCCAGCCCAAAAGCACGAGTCAAGAGTCAACAAAGTCGGCTACGGCACACCCTAAACCCGCAGAGGCGGCTCAAGGAGGCGCAGGTGCGGCCCAGACAAACCGCAGGGGCGGCCTGGCTCACGCAAGGGAGGTTTAGGCTAAATCTATGCCCTCATCACTCACTCTCAGCTCTTCCAAACTAAGGCTCTTACACTCTGGTGTTATGCCATGAAGGAGAGCGAGAGTCTTGCGTTAGAGGACATCCCCGTAGTTTGCGAGTTTACATATGTGTTTGCTGAGCCATTCAGTTTACCGCCTTAGATGAGCGTGGACTTCGGTATAGAGTTGGAGCCTAGTACCAGACCGATCTCGAAGGCCCCATACCGTATGACGCCTATTGAGTTGTTAGAGCTGAAGAAGCAACTCGAGGAGTTGGTTTAGAAGGGCTTCATCCGCCCTAGCGTATCCCCGTGTGGAGCACCTGCCTTCTTCGTGCGGAAGAAGGACGAGTCATTGAGATTGTGCATCGAGTACAAAGAGCTGAACAAGGTGACCATCAAGAACAAGTATCCTTTGCCCCGCATCGATGACTTGTTAGATCAACTCAGTATGGCCACTACGAGTTTGTAGTGATGTCATTCGGGCTCACAAATGCGCCCACCATCTTTATGGAATTGAAGAATGGCATATTCATTGACTTCCTGGATCAGTTTGTGGTGGTCTTCATAGATGATATCCTGATGTACTCTCGTAGTAGAGAGGAGCATGCAGGACATCTGAGGACAATGTTACGAGTTTTACGAGATAGATAATTGTATGCCAAGTTCTCTAGTGCGAGTTCTAGATGACAAAGGTATTATTTCTGGGTCATGTCGTCTCCGCCGAAGGGATCAAGGTTGATCCGGTGAAGATCCAATCTGTAGCAGCATGGACGACACCGACGAACGTCAAGGAAATATGTAGCTTTCTTGGCTTAGCCGGTTACTACCGTCCGTTTGTGGAGGGATTTTCTGTGTTTTGTCCACTTACCAGCCTGTGGACGAAGACTACCTGGTTTGTATGGTTCGAGCGGTGTACTCAGAGTTTTGAGGAGCTGAAGAGACGTTTGACTTCCGCTCCCATCTTAGTACAACCGGAGGGCACATAGGACTTTGTAGTCTATAGTGATGCATCCAAGCTAGGATTGGGATGTGTTTTGATGCAGCGTGGTAGAGTGATTGCATATGCGTCTAGGCAACTGAAGACGTATGAGGAAAACTACCCAACTCATGATCTAGAGTTGGCAACGGTAGTTCATGCATTGAAGATCTGGAGACATCACTTGTATGGCGCGACATGCTAGATCTTCACAAACCATAAGAGTCTGAAGTATATTTTCACGCAACGGGAATTGAATAACCACCAATGTAGATGGCTGAGCTGATCAAGGACTTTGACCTTGAGATTCTGTACCATCCAGGGAAGGCGAATATTGTCGCCGACACCCTGAGCAGGAAGACACCTCGAGAGAAGGCGATTGGGCGACTGACAATTAGCCTCAGTTGTAGAGGGATCTAGCGTGGCTAGATATGGACATCCAGTTCCCAAATGAGGATGCCAATTGTTTGCTTTAGAGGTTCTACTTAATCTATTGGGTGAGATCCAACAGAAACAGACTGCCTGACGTTGAGGAGGATTCGATATAGGATGTCTCGTGGTGAGGCCCCACAGTTCTCCATAGGAGCAGATGGAGTGCTGAGACGCCACGATCGCATTTATGTACCCGCTGATGTGGAGCCGAGACAACGGATTTTATGGGAGGCTCACTCCACACCTTACTCAATGCACCAGATTCAAGTAAGATGTATTAGGATGTGAGACGTTCATACTAGTGCAGAGGGTTGAAGCCCAATGTAGCCAAATTTGTGGCTCAGTGTGCGACCTGTCAGCAGGTCAAGATAGAGCATTGCAGACCAGGAGGAGAGCTCCACCCACTACTAGTACCAGAGTGGAAGTGGGAGGACATCTCCATGGACTTTGTGACAAGATTGACGCCGAGTAGGAGTTTTGATGCTATTTGGGTTGTTGTGGACATACTGACTAAGACTGCACGTTTCCTTCCTATTAGGGAAACGTGGCTAGTGAGCAGATTAGCTGAGGAGTTCACTAGAAAGATAGTCAGACTCCATGGTGTACCAAGAACGATCGTCTCAGATCGAGATGGACGATTTACCTCGAGGTTTTGGCAGCAGATACAAACTACCTTGGGGACGAGTTTACACTTTACGACTACGTTCCATCCTTAGACAGATGGTCAGTCAGAGAGGACCATTCAGACGTTAGAGGATATGTTGTGAGCTTGTGTGCTGGATTGGGGACAAGGTTGGTCAGATCACCTCCCATTGGTTGAGTTCTCGTACAACAACAACTGACATGCATCGATTGGGATTTCCATATGAGGAACTGTATCGGCAGAGATGTCGTACACCGTTATGGTGGGACAAGCCTAGCAGTGTTAGTGGTATAGCGCCTGAGCAGATTCAGGATGATATTGCACGAGTAGCGCTGCTCAAAGAGAGAATTTTTGGAAGGTTGAAGGAAGATTGAAGGATTGATAGCTTGTTATAGCTTTGTGAAGGGTTTTGTAAGACTTTCTTAGATTCCTTTCTTGTTGATTTGTCTTGTTGGATTTGTAATCCAAGGAACGCTTATTTGTTTGATATTTGATTCAGTTATTGAAGCCTTGTTTTTAAGGTTTTTGTGTTCAAATATTCATTCCCTTCCCATATATTTGATTATTGCTTTCATGATGATGATTGACTAATTTTCTTGTGCAATTCTAGGGTGATTGGCTGAAGGTTGTGGGAAAAACAATGATAGAATAATCTTAAAATCCAGTAGGACCCTGAAAGCTCGAGTCTTTATCCTTAACCCTAGAGCATCTCGTTCAGTCGATGAACATCTCGGCCGGGGTGGAACTTGACTGACCGAGGTGACTTATCTGATCCGAAACTGAGAGTTAAGTGTTAGAGTTTGCCAAATCCTATTCTTGTTACACCTTTCCTGGTTCAATGCAAGCCTAGGATGAGACTTACCCGGTAATTCCTTTGTTTGTTTACCTATGATCATAAGTGTAGGTAATAAAGGTTTATCCTTTATTGGGGTTTGAGTGTGCCTTCATTCCATCTTTGTGAGTTAGCCTGAGACTTACCCGGTAAAGGTTGATTCTATTCCTTTTGTTGGTTTGTTGGTTTGAGATTATAATTCCTTTCCTTAGTACCTTGAGACTTACCCGGTGATAGGTTCTTTGGTATGGGATTTGTGAGTAGTGAGACTTACCCGGTGATCTATTCACACTTTAGTAACACCTTCCCTTTGCAAAATCTCAGGTTTGTCCGCTTATCTTGAGATCTTGAGTTGGAACCACAATTGGATGCTTTAATCCCTAGAATTGCACATTCCTTTAATTGATTTTTTATCATCTTTGATTGCTTTAATTGCTTTTGTGGTTAGTTGCAATATTGACAACCTATACTTGCTTTGTTTTACCTAAGTCCCTGAGATCGACACCCCGAAATTCTTGCTTTTACTACGATTGACCTGTACACTGCGGGTTCGCATCCTTGTTTTAAGCATACATCTTGGGTTATAAATTTAAAGCTTGCACGCACCGTTTGGAGAGAACAAGTTTTTGGCGCTGTTGCCGGGGACTTGGTCTAGATTGTGCCGGGCGCGGTTGTCTTTCGGGGCACTTGCCCCTGTTGTTACTAACCACTCCACTTGAGTGACTTTCGCAGGTTCTTTCTTGTAGGTTTATGCAAAGAACCCGCGCTGGGAAGGAAATCGTTCCTTACGATCCCGAACCAGAAAAGACATACAAAAGACGTTTGAAAGAAGCTAAGATGACCAATCAAGAGAATCGCGATCTTGAGGCCGAATTGAAGGAGGCATTGGAACAACTACGCCTCATAAAGAAGAATTACGACTGGAAAAGGAAGAAACTCGTGCAAGGACGGAAGCGATCGAAGCAGATATGGCAACTTTACGGGACCAATATCTATCTCGACCAGATCCACCTCCTCGACCGAGGCAGGTCCCAGTTCCAGCTGCCCCGGCCGAGATACTTCCACCTCGGATACCAGTCCGAGATACTCTTTTTGTAGGTATTCCACAGACCCTAGGGAAGAGGATGGACCCCAACCAGCAACTGAGGCGTCCAGGAGTCAACCTCGGTGATCCAGCGGACCATGACTATGAGCTTCGACCGTAAGTTCTTTCCATGATTCGCCAATGCCAGTTTGGAGGGCTAGAGAGGGAGTCTCCGCATCAACTAAGGCCTTTCTACTTCTCTTTGAAAGATAGGGCGCTTATTTGGTATCAATCTCTCCCTCCAGGAAAAATCAACACTTGGGAGGAGATGACGACGGAGTTTTTGACTAAATTCTTTACCCCCTCTAAGACCGCTGAAATGAGAGGGAAAATCAATGCATTTATCATGAAGGACAAGGAGAGTTTGTCCAAGTCATGGGAGAGATTTAAAGACATCCTTTTGGATTGCCCACATCATGGGATTCCAAAGATAGAGTTGATGGAGATATACTTCAAGGGACTAGACGGAAACACCCACTTCAACCTTCAACTACTATCCGCCGGCACGTTCATGGACATGCCGATTGACGAAGCTTGGGAGTTCATAGAGAAGCAAGCTTTGCACATGGAGAAATACTCCCACCAAGGAGCTGAAGGTTGAGTTAAAAAAGTAAACTTCTAAGAAACTCCACCAAACAATGATCAACTCACCTCTTTGAAGAATGATGTGAAGCAATTGAAGGAACTTTTAGTTGTTCAAACCAAGAAAGAAGATGAAGGATATCAAAGCTCAAGGAACAACAATGGTTACCGGAACAACAACAACGGTTCCCGGAACAACAACTACAACATCAATAGAGGATCCAACAACAATAATTGGAGGCCAAACAATTAAAATTCGGGTAACTCTTACTCTAACTCCAATTCAAACAACTCCTCTAATCCTTTCCTCTCTTCTTCTTCTTCTTCTTCTACTCCATTAAAGAGCCAGGAGCCTGGATCAAGCTCATCCCAGCCGGAAAAGAAAGATGCAGTGCTGGAGGCTATCTTGATCAAGCTCAATGCTATGGAGACGTCCATGACTTCATTTTTGAAGGCACAAAAAGCCTTAGAGCAACAATTCTTTAACAAGGCGAATGAAGCGCCAAGAGATCCAAGGAAGCTTTCAGCAAGGATGGAAAGCAATCCTAAAGGACAGATCATGGCAATAACGACGAGAAGTGGACTGAAAACTGCAGATCCAGCGCCTCGGTTGATGCTAGTACAGATGAAGACCACCTCGGTCCAGGTACAGTCGAAGAACACTTCGGCCGAGGTGCCAACCGAGGTTGAGCCTCAGAGAGCGTCGGACAAAACTGAAGTTTATGTTCTACCTCCTGCATATAAACCACCACTTCCATTCCCCCAGTCAAGGGCCAGAGCACATCTAGACAAGCATTTTGGTAAGTTCCTTGACTTGATGAATAAACTACATATTAACATCCCTTTCCTTGATGCTATTCTAGGGATGCCCGCCTATGAGAAGTTCTTGAAAGAAATTCTATCAAGGAAGAGGAAGTTGGAAGACTTTGGTGAAGTAAGGATGACATCTAAATCCTCATAGCTCATTCAACTCATGAAGGAGAAGATGCCACCCAAGTTGAGAGATCCCGGATCATTTTGCATTCCCATTCAAGTTGGGGATGTCACTTGTGAGGCGTTGTGTGATCTAGGGGCCAACGTAAGCATCATCCCGCTGGAGCTATGTGTGAGGATCGGACTTGGAGAGCCTAAGCCGGTGAAGATACGGTTGTACATGGCAGACCGCTCCATTACCCATCCCGTGGGTATTTTGCAAGACGTTCCGGTTAAGTTAGGTAACTTCTATTTACCTATAGACTTTGTTGTTCTTGACATTCCCGCAGATTATCCCGTTCCTATCATTCTCGGGAGGCCATTTCTAGCAACTTCGGGTTGCAATGTGGATTGTAAGAACGCCAAGTTGCAATTTAGCATTGGCGGTGATCAAGTTGAGTTTGCATTGCTTGCGGCAATGAAAGGAGAGCCGTTGGGAGATGATATCTTCAACATCTATGATGAAGAAGAATCAAGAGAATTGGTGAGCTCTATCCTTATTAATGATCCACTTGAGAAAGTCATTAGTTTTAGCTTAATGGAGGAAGGTATAGATGCTTCTTGCGATGCAGATTTACGGAGCTTAAAGACGCTGGAAGAAGATCCAGGAGCTAAATTTGAAAGACTAATGATAGCATGAATTATTGTCTATATTTTGGGACTTGTTTAGACGTTTTATCTTCAATAATCTGCATGTTTGTATGTATATTATGTGATTATATTACCGTTTCATCTACCTTTGCGGGAATTGAGGTCTACACCTAGTTTCGTTGTAATCGTAGGTAAAATGGCACGTTTTGCATAAAAAAGGAGTAAAAGGAGCTATGGAGTCATTGGAGCTACATTCAGGAACTTAAGGAATGATCCAGGAAGCACAGCCATGGATTAGAGATTCACTTTGGACCAGATTTGAGAAATTTCACATTCAGTTATGATTCACCTCGGTTGACTACAGAGTCACCTCGACCAAGGTGATCCAGAGGAGTCGACTCGACCGAGGCGAACACCTGGGACGCGGCGAGAATATTTTATTCTTGGCTAAGATCTTTTATCTTTGGAAAGAGGATCTTATATTTTTGGGCTGGGTTCCTGGAAGGAAGAAGATAAGATAGATCATATATTTTACCTATTTTTATGGGAAGAGATCTTTCTAAGATATCTTATCTTTGGAGAGTAATTTTCCTATAAAAAGGGTCGGATTTCCCACAAATCCGACATCCGCTATCACCCGGAACAGCTTTCTTACATCCTAATACACCGCTGCAGCCATACTCCAATTGGGAGATTTGAAGGACCTTTTTGAAGATTGAAGGAAGAAAGTCTATAGCTTTTATAGGTTTTTGAAGGGTTTTTGTAAGATCATCTTAGATTCCCTTCTTGTTGTCATCTTGTTGGATTTCTATCCAAGGAACGCTTGTTGGTTTTATAATTGATTCAGTTATTGAAGCCTTTCTCTTAAGGTTTTCTTGTTCAATTATTCTCTTTCTTCCCATATATTTGATTAATACTTTCATGATGATGAGTGGCTAATCTCTTTGTGTGATTCTAGGGTGATTGGCTGAAGGTTATGGGAAAAACAATGATAGAATAATCTTAATCACAGTAGGACCCTGAAAGTTCGAGTCTTTAACCTTAACCCTAAGCATCTAGCTCAGTCGATGAACATCTCGGCCGGGGTGGAATTCTTCTGACCGAGGTGACTTATGTGATCCGAAACTGTGAGTTAAGTGTTAGAGTTTGCCAAATCCTATTCTTATTACACCTTTTCTGGTTCAATGCAAGCCTAGAATGAGACTTACCCGGTAATTCCTTTGTTTGTTTACCAAAGATCATAAGTGGAGGTAATAAAGGTTTATCCTTTATTGGGGTTTGAGTCTGCTTTCATTCCATCTTTGTGAGTTAACCTGAGACTTACCCGGTAAAGGTTGATTCTATTCCCTTAGTTGGAGTGTTATTTTGAGGATATAGTTCTTTATCATAATTCCTTGAGACTTACCCGGTAATAAGAGTTACGGTTTGGGATTAATGAGTAGTGCGACTTACCCGGTGATCTATTCCACTTTAGTAACACCTTCCCTATGCAAAAATCTCAGCTTTGTTCACTTATCTTTAGATCTTGAGTTGGAACCACAACTAGATGCTTTAATCCCTAGAATTGCATATTTCCTTTATTGACTTTTTATCATCTTTGATTGTTTTAATTGCTTTTGTGGTTAGTATTTAAAAAGCTTACCTATTTCGACTTTGTTTCACTAAGTCCCTGTGATCGACCTTGATAGCATGAATTATAGTCTATATTTTGGGGTTTGTTTGGACGTTTTATCTTTCATAATCTGCGTGTTTGTATGTATATTATGTGATTATATTACCATTTCATCTACCTTTGCGGGAATCGAGGTCTACACCTAGTTTTGCTGTAATTGTAGGTAAAATGGCACGTTTTGCATCAAAAAGGAACAAAAGGAGCTATGGAGTCATTGGAGCTACATTGAGGAGCATAAGGAACCATCCAGGAAGCATAGCCATGGATTAAAGATTCACTTTGGACCAGTTTTGAGAGATTTCACATTCAGTTGTGACTCACCTCGGTTGACCAGAGATTCATCTCGACCGAGGTGATCCAGAGACGCCGACTCGACCGAGGCGAACACCTAGGACGCGGCGAGAATATTTTATTCTTGGCTGAGATCTTTTATCTTTGGAAGGTGATCTTATATTTTTGGGCTTGGCTCCTGGAAGGAAGAAGATCTTATATTTTACCTATTTTTATGGGAAAAGATCTTTCTAAGATATTTTATCTTTGGAGGGTTATTTTCCTATAAAAAGGGTTGGATTTCCACAAATCCAACATCCCGCTTACCCTGTTATACACGGAACACTCATTACGTAGCAGCCATACTCTAGCGGGGAGATTTGAAGAACCTTTTTGAAGGTTGAAGGAAGATTGAAGATCATAGCTTTTATAGCTTTTTGAAGGGTTTTTGTAAGATTATCTTAGATTCCCTTCCTTGTTGTCTTCTCTTGTTGGATTGCTATCCAAGGAACGCTTTTGTTGTGATATTTGATTCAGTTATTGAAGTCTTTTTATTAAATTCTTCTTGTTCAAATATTCACCTTCTTCCCATATATTTGATTAATACTTTCATGATGATGAGTGGCTAATTTCCTTGTGTGATTCTAGGGTGATTGGCTGAAGGTTGTGGGAAAAACAATGATAGAATAATCTTAGATTCCAGTAGGACCCTGAAAGTTCGAGTCTTTAACCTTCACCCTAATCATCTCGTTCAGTCGATGAACATCTCGGCCGGGGTGGAATTTGGCTGACCGAGGTGACTTATCTGATCCTAAACTGAGAGTTAAGTGTTAGAGTTTGCCAAATCCTATTCTTATTACACCTTTCCTGATCCAATGCAAGCTTAGAATGAGACTTACCCGGTAATTCCTTAGTTTGTGTACCTAAGATCATAAGTGTAGGTAATAAAGGTTTATCCTTTATTGGGGTTTGAGTGTGCTTTCATCCCATCTTTGTGAGTTAGCCTGAGACTTACCCGGTAAAGGTTGATTCTATTCCCTTAGATGGTGTGTTAGTTTGAGGATATAGTTCTTTATCTTGATTCCTTGAGACTTACCCGGTAATAGGAGTTACGGTTTGGGATTAGTGAGTAGTGAGACTTACCCGGTGATCTATTCAACTTTAGTAACACCTTCCCTATGCAAAAACCTCAGCTTTGTCCGCTTATCTATAGATCTTGAGTTGGAACCACAACTAGATGCTTTAATCCCTAGAATTACATGTTTGCTTTATTGACTTCTTATTCATCTTTGATTGTTTTAATTGCTCTTGTGGTTAGTATTTACGAAGCTTACCGTTATCGGACTTTGTTTCACCGAGTCCCTGTGATCGACCCCTGGAATTCTTTGCTTTGTACTACGATTGACCCGTACACTGCGGGTTCGCATCCTTGTTTTAAGCTTAAGTCTAGGGTTATAAATTTAAAGCTTGCACACACCGTTTGGAGCGAACAAGTTTTTGGCGCCGTTGCCGGGGACTTGGTCTAGACCGAGCCGGTACGGTTTGCTCTTGGGGCACTTGCCCCCGTGTCTTCTAAGTACTCTACTTGAGTGACTTTTGCAGGTTCTTTCTTAGGTTTATGCGAAGAACCCGCACTGGGAAGGAAATCGTTCCTTATGATCCCGAACCAGAAAAGACATACAAGCGACGTTTAAGAGAAGCAAAGATGGCCCAACAAGCAACCGCGATCTTGAGGCCGAATTGAAAGAGGCGTTAGAGCTGCTACGCCTCAGCAAGGAAGAACTAAGGCGAGAGAAGGAAGAAACTCGCACCAAAACTGAAGCAATCGAAGCAGAAATGGCCGTCATACGAGACCAGATTCTACTTCGACCGAAGGATAACCCAGTTCCCGATGCTGGACCGAGGCAGGTTCCAGTTGCTGACCCTCGACCGAGGCAGGTCCCAGTACCTGACGCCCCGGCCGAGATACTTCCACCTCGGATGCCAGTCCGAGATGTTCTTCTTGCAGGAATTCCACAAACCCTAGGTCAAAGGATGGACCCCAATCAACAACTGAGGCGTCCAGGAGTCAACCTAGGAGATCCAGCAGACCATGACTACGAACTTCGACCGCAAGTTCTATCTATGATTCGCCAATGCCAATTTGGAGGGATGGAGAAGGAATCACCACATCAACATCTTCAAAACTACGAGATCTTGATGGAAACCTTGCGACCTTCCAGAATTGAAAATAACAACTACAAGCTAAGACCTTTTTACTTTTCTTTAAAAGATAGAGCTCTTACTTGGTATCAATCTCTTCCTCCAGGTAAAATTAGCACATGGGAGGAGATAACGACGGAGTTCTTAACCAAATTCTTTCCCCCCTCAAAGACAGCTGAAATGAGAGGGAAGATCAATGCTTTCATTATGAAGGACAAGGAGAGCTTGTCCAAGTCATGGGAGCGGTTCAAGGACATTCTTTTGGATTGCCCACATCATGGGATTCCGAAAATCGAGTTGTTGGAGATCTACTTCAAAGGACTGGACGGAAGCACCCAGTTCAATCTCCAACTACTCTCCGCCGGTACCTTCATGGACATGGCGATTGACGAGGCTTGAGACTTCATTGAGAAGCAAGCCTTGCATATGGAGAAGTACACCCACCAAGGAGCTGAAGGTGGAGTTAAAAGAGTCAACTTTCAAGAGACTCAATCCAACAACAATCAACTCACGTCTTTGAAGAATGACGTGAAGCAATTGAAGGAACTCTTGGTTGCTCAAACCAAGAAGGAAGAGCAAGGACAAAGGAACAACAACAATGGATACCGTAACAACAACAACGGTTCTCGGAACAACAATTACAACAATAACAATAGAGGGTCCAATAGCAACAATTGGAGGACGAACAATCAAAACAACCAGAATCCTGGTAACAATTATTCTAACTCCAACTCTAATAATTCCTCTAACCCTTTCCTCTCTTCCCCCTCTTCTTCTTCTACTCCATTAAAAAGCCAGGGGCAAGGATCAAGTTCGTCACAGCCAGAAAAGAAAGACGCAGTTCTGGAGGCTATCTTGATCAAGCTTAGTGCTATGGAGACTTCTATGACTTCATTTTCAAGGGCCCAAAAGTCCTTCGAACAACAACTTGCAAGTAGGGCGAATGAAGCACCAAGAGATCCAGGGAAGCTTCCAGCAAAGACGGAAAGCAACCCTAAAGGCCAGTGCATGGCCATAACGACGAGGAGTGGACTCAAAACTGCAGATCCAGTACCTCGATTGACGCAGACCACCTCAGTCCAGATCCAGTCGAAGAACACCTCGACCGAGATGCCAACCGAGGCGGAGCAACAAAAAGCGGAGGGGAAAACTGAAGTTTATGTTCCACCTCCTGCATACAAACCACCACTTCCATTCCCCCAGTCAAGGGCCAGAGCACATCTAGACAAGCACTTTGGTAAGTTCCTTGACTTGATGAATAAGCTGCATATTAACATTCCTTTCCTTGATGCTATTCTAGGTATGCCCGCTTATGGGAAGTTCTTAAAGGAGATCCTATCAAGGAAAAGGAAATTGGAAGACTTTGGTGAAGTTAGGATGACATCTAAATCCTCGGAGCTTATTAAGATCATGAAGGAGAAGATGCCACCTAATTTGAGAGATCCCGGCTCATTTAGCATTCCCATTCAAGTTGGGGATGTCACTTGTGAAGCCCTTTGTGATCTAGGAGCCAGCGTGAACATCATCCCACTGGAGCTATGTATGAAGATCGGACTTGGAGAGCCCAAGCCGGTCAAGATTCGACTTTATATGGCGGATCGCTCCATCACCCATCCCGTGGGCATCTTGGAGGACGTTCCGGTCAAGTTAGGTAACTTCTATCTACCTATAGATTTTGTCGTACTTGACATTCCCGCAGATTATCCTGTTCCTATTATTCTCGGGAGGCCATTTCTAGCAACTTCGGGTTGCAACGTGGATTGCAAGAACGCCAAGTTGAAATTCAACATTGGTGGTGATGAGGTGGAGTTCGCACTACTTGCAGCCATGAAAGGGGAGCAGCTAACTGATGATATCTTCAACATTTATGATGAAGAAGAATCAAGAGAATTGGTGAGCTCTATCCTTATTAATGATCCACTCGAAAGAGTTATTAGCTTCAGTTTAATGGAGGAGGGTATATATGCTTCTTGTGATGCAGATATATGGAGCTTAAAGGCACTGGAAGAAGATCCAGAAGCTAAAACTGAGAAGCTAATCCAGGAGACGAAGATCTCCAGTTTCGGTTCCAGTTGCAGTACCTCGACCGAGGCACTTTCTGGACTGAGCGAGGCGACTGAAGAACATCTCGGTCAACGCCTTTGCGCCTCGACCGAGGTCGATGGCGAAGTGATGTCAACTGAGACTTTCGAAGGTCCAGTTTCTGAAACCATTCCACAGGAAGGAGGAAGCAAGGATCCCCCTCAAAAGACACCCCCAGTCGTGGAACTTAAAAAACTCCCTAGTCACTTGAGGTATGTCTTTCTTGGGCCGGATTCCACTTATCCCGTTATTGTTAGTGCTTCCCTTTCCAAATCTGAATTGTCTAAGTTAATGCATGTCCTGAGAATGCATCGAAAGGCTATAGGTTATACCACGGATGATCTTATTGGCATTAAGCCTTCTTTCTGCATGCATAGAATTCTAATGGAAGATAATCATAAGACTTCACGGGAACCTCAAAGACGGTTAAATCCGATCATGAAAGAGGTTGTGAAGAAGGAAGTTCTTAAGTTGTTGGATGCAGGTATCATATATCCTATCTCGGACAGCAAGTGGGTTAGCCCGGTGCATGTAGTTCCGAAGAAAGGAGGGATGACCGTTGTGACGAATAAGAACAACGAGTTGATCCCAACTAGGACCATTACGGGCTGGAGGGTTTGCATTGATTATAGGAAGCTGAACACGGCAACTCGGAAGGATCATTTTCCACTTCCCTTCATCGATCAAATGCTCGAACGGTTAGCCCAACATTCACACTTTTGCTACTTGGACGGCTATAGTGGATTCTTCCAGATTCCTATCCATCCGGATGATCAGGAGAAGACCACTTTCACTTGTCCATGGGGGACATTTGCCTATAGGAGGATGCCATTCGGATTGTGCAATGCGCCCGCTACCTTCCAGCGATGCATGATGAGAATCTTCTCCAAGTACATAGAGGAGATCATGGAGGTATTTATGGATGATTTTTCTGTATATGGTTCCTCTTTTGATAATTGCCTATCTAACCTTTCGCTAGTGCTTAAAAGATGTGAAGACACTAATCTCGTCTTGAATTGGGAGAAGTGTCATTTTATGGTTAATGAAGGCATTGTGCTAGGACACCTCGTTTCTAATCGAGGCATTGAGGTCGATCGCGCTAAGATCGAGACTATTGAGAAACTCCCTCCCCCTTGTTCTGTTAAAGGTGTGAGGAGTTTTCTCGGGCATGCAGGTTTCTATAGGAGATTCATCAAGGACTTCTCTAAGATTTCTAAACCTTTAACTAACCTCTTGAATAAAGATGTTGTTTTTGAGTTTTCACAGGAGTGTCTTGATGCTTTTTACAGGATTAAGGAAGCGTTGATCTCCGCTCCTATTATCCAGCCTCCAGATTGGACCTTGCCCTTTAAGATCATGTGTGATGCTAGTGATGTAGCCGTAGGAGCGGTGCTTGGGCAGAAGAAGGATGGACGGACCACCGCCATCTATTATGCTAGCAAGACGCTAGATGTAGCACAACGCAACTACGCTACCACCGAGAAGGAGTTATTGGCGGTTGTATACGCTTTCGAGAAGTTTCGTTCCTACTTAGTTGGGGCGAAAGTCATTGTCTACACCGACCATGCAGCCATTAGTTACTTGTTGGCTAAGAAAGATGCCAAGCCACGCCTTATTCGATGGATTCTCTTGCTTCAAGAGTTTGACCTAGAGATCCGCGATAAGAAGGGATCCGAGAATTCTGTTGCGGATCACCTCATCCGGCTACCTGCATCTTCACGTGAGAAGGACGACCCGCCCATAGACGATTCATTCCCCGATGAGCACTTACACTTGTTGGAGCGTTTGATAGATTTACTTACTTCACCCCACGATGGAGGTGAAGTATGGGGTGAGGGCACCTCCCGTCACGTTTGATGACGCATTATGGTCCAGCTAGCGACCTTAAACCAAGCGCTTCTTGGGAGGCAACCCAAGGTATTGTTCTTCTTTTCCCTTTTTCTAGTTTAGCTTAGATAGTTTGCTTTTGCTTTGTTTTGTTTATTTTTGGCGTCCTAGACAGATAACAGGTTACAACTAAGGAAGAAGAACCAATCAGGAGCATAACTAGAAGCACAAAAGTTCGAGAATTCGAGAAGACGAAGTTTGACTGAGACACCTCGGTCCAGTCGAGGCCACCTCGACCGAGTTGATTCTTGAGCAACCGAGGCGACTAGGGTTTCTGCAGAACCACCTCGGTCCGTACCACCTCAGTCTAGTCGATACCATCTCGACCGAGGTGACAGCAGTTCCAGGAACAGTATAAAAGGGGGAAAAATTTCTTTTTCACTTTTTTACCCTCTTCGACTCGACCGCGGCACCTCTCCACCTCGCTTCCTCGAATCTTGCTCGTTTTCGAAGATTTCCGCTTCCAAACTACGATTGAAGGGTAGAGGATCCCATTGCAAGTGCAGATCTGCGAAGAAATCGAACGAATCGACCGAAACGAGGTAAAAACAGTCGAAACCCTAACTCGTTCATTCGTTTCGATATGGGCTTTGGTTGCCCTTGCATCTGCTGAGAAAAGGCTTAAGTATCCCATAGGAAGCAATTGTAGTGATTTTTGGGGGAAAAGAACTGGATTTCTGAGAATTGAATCGCAAACTGCTTCCGCCTCGGTCTAGTTGAACTGCACCTCGGCCGAGGTGATTCCTGAGAGTTGTCAGTCGACCGAGGTGACCTGACAGTAAGATATTTTTGAAGATGAGTTCTAACAGATTGCTTGCCATTAGGGATAGATCCTCTCCTTCCCCTTCTTCCTCTTCTTCCCGACCTTACCGCCCGGTGATCCATGAGAGACACCAGGTGGATTATGACCGTATAGCTAGCCGTCCAATGATTGCACCACGTTTCCTGGATGTGTCCGCTTTTGACTGCCTAGGGGTAGATGGAGACCTTAGGAGGATGATTACTATAGTTGGGCTGGATCAGCTTACTGAGATCCGAGCCCCAGCCTACTTGGAGCCGACCCTAGAGTTCGTTAGCTCCTTCACCTACCTTCCCACAGAGCAGTCTGTGAAGTACCGGTTGATGAACCGGAACTTCTTAGTACCGCTCGAGGTTTGGAGAGACATCTTCGGCTTTCCTGAGCCCACCGCCACTGACATCCCTTCCCGATCTGTAGCTAGGGAGTTCTGGGGGCATATAGCCCATATTGTTGAGCATGCAGACAGATGGCGCCATGGAGATTCCAGGGAGAAGGTCATCTTCCACCTAGCCTTTAGGTTATCCCATAGGATATTCAACGAGACACTTCTGGCACGTACTGAGACGCCCCAGAAGATCCGACAGGGCGAGCTTTTCAGTCTGTACTGTATGGTTACGGGGGGTTTCCCGGACTTTGGCTTGATCTTGGCAGAGGACCTGCACAAGATCAAGGCCAAAGCGAAGGGAGACATCTGCTGCGGAGGGCTTGCCACCCACATAGCTGCTTTTCATGACATGGACCTCAGTGCCTGTACGATGGTGGCGGCTCCGAAGCCGCTTGGATTGCAGGAGATGATCACTCGGCGGATTCTAGTTCCCCGAGGTCTGACTACACCCTACGTTGCTATGCCGTGGGAGCTGACTGCGCCACAGGGGATCCGATGGTCTGCCCAGTTCACCGTTTACGATCCACACTATTGGCAGACCGCCTGGGCTCCACTGATGAAGGATTACAGGGAGGCAGCAGCTGCCCCAGCTGAGGAGGAGGAGGAGGTTGATGACGAGGATACAGTGGATGAGAGAGATGGTGGAGTCCTGATGGATACAGGGACAAATACTGCAGGGACGAGCGCGCCGCCGATCATAGATCTGGATGATGATGATGAGACTGAGCCCGCACCTGCTACCTCTCTAGTTGGACCTGCTAGACGCAAGAGACGCGGAGTGAGAGATCCAGATGCCCACAGACGGATCGATGACCTGACGGATCAGGTTATTGATTCATTTGCCGCATTGTCGCTGGATATCCGTGAGATGCAGGAGAGGCAGCATTATCAACACATCATGGCCCAGCTTCAGTTCGAGCGTATCATGGGTCATCCATTCGACCCGACCCAGTATCCGTACGTGCCACCACCACCACCACCGGATCGCGACTATTGATGAGCTGCAGGATTTTCTTTATTATATTTTATGCAGTTCAGCTATTTATCCGGTGAGTACTCTTATTTTTAAACTTATATTGACCCACTGGGACAGTGTGTCCCAAGTATGGGGTATTTGTTGTACTTATTTGATGACGACTTGATGTACTTATTTGATTACTTTGATGTATGACTCATACTTTATCGGATATTTCATGTTTATGCTCCACTTCTGCATTTATATGTTTATCTGAGATTGCATGCATATTTACAGGTTATTTGATTGAGAAAAACGTCGAAACTAAAAAAAAAAAAAAATTTTGACCTCGACCGAGTCAGTCTTGGCCAAACGAGGCGTTTCACCTCGGTTGAACCAAGAACACCTCGACCGAGGTAGGTTAACTGAGAGTTTTCGAAAACGATTCTTGTGTTACTTATCTGGATATGATCTCAGTGAAGATCTTGTTTACTGACTGGTTTTAAATTCTTTATGTGTTTGAAAGGTTTTATAATATGTTTAAGTTGCTAAATGCTTTGTTTGAAATTATTGGCATGTTTAATACTTTGTTTTTATCTAAATTATGTTGAATTTGAAGGTTGACACCACATCATGAGTTCTCTCACTTTCTTCCTGGAAAGACCAAGGCAATTCATTCTTCTCTCTTCTTCTTCTTGATCATGCTTAGCCCCTCATATATAATTTGCCTCCCTTTACCTATCCGGGAATTTGGAAGCAAACGAAGTGGTGAAAGCAAGTGAAGTTAAAGTTGAGAAGTGGCTGGAAGTGAAAGTGTTAGAATGCAATAATAGGTTTGGGGAAGTCAATCATGAAGATGAGTAACTCGGCACCATTCACATAGCCGGGTGTTTGTGTCTTGCCAAAGTCGGATTGAGCGATATTCCTAACGGGTCATGGTATGTGCATCAAGGGTTTGATGCATCTCAAGAAATTGATGATTGCGGATTTTCTAGGCTTCGGTTATTGTGCACCTCTGTCCATGCATCCCAAAAAGTAAAGTAAAAAGAAAAGTGTGAAATAAGCAAAGCTTATTGGTGGAAGATGTTGCAAGTCAAAGTGAAAGTGAAGTTCATCCTTTTCCCGGATTCTAGCACCACATTACCTTACATACATCCCTACCCTACACGTTTCTTGACCTTTTCTTTTGGGAAGCCCTTGAGACCTTGAGCTTGTTGATTGACTTAGTGGTTTAAACTGGATTATACATGATTAATTTTGATAATTATGACTTATTATGCATTCCATGGTTTTATGCAAAGATGAACAACTTTCCTATATTTATAAAATGTTTTGATCATATTTTGATTTTAAATTCCATGAAGTATTCTCTTAGAGTGATCTATGATAGTTGCACCCCATAAAAATGTTTTTGAAAGACTTTTCATTGATTTTCATGACTTATAATCCATTCTATCTTGTCTTCTATATGCGGAACTTGCTTGGGGACAAGCAAGGGCTAAGTATGGGGTATTTTGATAGCATGAATTATAGTCTATATTTTGGGGTTTGTTTGGACGTTTTATCTTTCATAATATGCGTGTTTGTATGTATATTATGTGATTATATTACCATTTCATCTAACTTTGCGGGAATCGAGGTCTACACCTAGTTTTGCTGTAATTGTAGGTAAAATGGCACGTTTTGCATCAAAAAGGAACAAAAGGAGCTATGGAGTCATTGGAGCTACATTGAGGAGCATAAGGAACCATCCAGGAAGCATAGCCATGGATTAAAGATTCACTTTGGACCAGTTTTGAGAGATTTCACATTCAGTTGTGACTCACCTCGGTTGACCAGAGATTCATCTCGACCGAGGTGATCCAGAGACGCCGACTCGACCGAGGCGAACACCTAGGACGCGGCGAGAATATTTTATTCTTGGCTGAGATCTTTTATCTTTGGAAGGTGATCTTATATTTTTGGGCTTGGCTCCTGGAAGGAAGAAGATCTTATATTTTACCTATTTTTATGGGAAAAGATCTTTCTAAGATATTTTATCTTTGGAGGGTTATTTTCCTATAAAAAGGGTTGGATTTCCACAAATCCAACATCCCGCTTACCCTGTTATACACGGAATTACGCAGCAGTCATACTCCAGCGGGGAGATTTGAAGAACCTTTTTGAAGGTTGAAGGAAGATTGAAGATCATAGCTTTTATAGCTTTTTGAAGGGTTTTTGTAAGATTATCTTAGATTCCCTTCCTTGTTGTCTTCTCTTGTTGGATTGCTATCCAAGGAACGCTTTTGTTGTGATATTTGATTCAGTTATTGAAGTCTTTTCATTAAATTCTTCTTGTTCAAATATTCACCTTCTTCCCATATATTTGATTAATACTTTCATGATGATGAGTGGCTAATTTCCTTGTGTGATTCTAGGGTGATTGGCTGAAGGTTGTGGGAAAAACAATGATAGAATAATCTTAGATTCTAGTAGGACCCTGAAAGTTCGAGTCTTTAACCTTAAACCTAATCATCTCGTTCAGTCGATGAACATCTCGGCCGGGGTGGAATTTGGCTGACCGAGGTGACTTATCTGATCCTAAACTGAGAGTTAAGTGTTAGAGTTTGCCAAATCCTATTCTTATTACACCTTTCCTGATCCAATGCAAGCTTAGGATGAGACTTACCCGGTAATTCCTTAGTTTGTGTACCTAAGATCATAAGTGTAGGTAATAAAGGTTTATCCTTTATTGGGGTTTGAGTGTGCTTTCATCCCATCTTTGTGAGTTAGCCTGAGACTTACCCGGTAAAGGTTGATTCTATTCCTTAGATGGTGTGTTAGTTTGAGGTTATAGTTCTTTATCTTAATTCCTTGAGATTTACCCGGAAATAGGAGTTACGGTTTAGGATTAGTGAGTAGTGAGACTTACCCGGTGATCTATTCCACTTTAGTAACACCTTCCCTATGCAAAAATCTCAGCTTTGTCCGCTTATCTTTAGATCTTGAGTTGGAACCACAACTAGATGCTTTAATCCCTAGAATTGCATGTTTGCTTTATTGACTTCTTATTCATCTTTGATTGTTTTAATTGCTCTTGTGGTTAGTAATTACGAAGCTTACCGTTATTGACTTTGTTTCACCGAGTCCCTGTGATCGACCCCTGGAATTTCTTGCTTTTTACTACGATTGACCCATACACTGCGGGTTCGCATCCTTGTTTTAAGCTTACATCTAGGGTTATAAATTTAAAGCTTGCACACACCGTTTGGAGCGAACAAGTTTTTGGCGCCGTTGCCGGGGACTTGGTCTAGACCGAGCCGGTTGCGGTAGTCTTTCGGGGCGATTGCCCTTGTTGCTATTAACCATTTTTCCTATGAGTTTTGTAGTTTTCAGGATATCCGATGACTACATTTGATCCAGCCTGGATAGCAAGACAAAGTGCTAGGGCGGATCATTATGAATACTTGGAAGAGAAATATTCCTTTTATTGGTTTAACAATGAAAGGGAAAGAGAAAAAGCCATTGAGAAGGAACTTGCGATGTGGGATGAACTGAATGTCCCTAAAAAGATTTGTGAGCAACCCCTTGAAGATTCTCTTGAATCAAGATGGGAGAGGTTGATGAAGAAGGTGGATGAGCTCAAGGAAAGCACCCTATCCTATGCTAAGCCGGAAGAGGAGCATAAGGAAGTGCTGCAAGTTCAAAGCACCCCTCCAATCAAACCAGAAGTTTCTCTTGAAGCTTTTGAGGGAGAAGAAGATTTTGAAGATTTCGATCTAACTGTTGAGACCTCGGCCGAGGTGAAAGAGAGATCGGCCGAGGTGGAGGAAAAATCTGTAGAAGTGCAAGATACGGAGAACCTTGGCCAAATTACTGAGACTGTGGTCAAGGTGGAAGAAAGACCAGCTGAGTTGGGAGGGATTTCGTGCGTGGATTATCAACCCAACGTGAAACTTGTCTCAAGCTTTGGAGAACTTTACAAGGTACATTCTCCTACTTCATTTGAAATCCCTATTAAAATTTCTGATTTTTTCAGGAATGCACCGGAGAGTTGGAGGTCTCTTCCGAAAGAACCTCCTAAGATCAAGATGCAACCTCCCTTGAAACTGTTGGAAGAAGATGATCCTTGGATTATGAGGAGTGGAATTTGCAAGCACTACACCGTTAAGGCGATAAAGTGTTTTTTGTTCAAGTATGGGGTCCCTCGCATGCTAAGGACCTTGTACTATCCCCGAGCTGAAGATGGGGAAGCTACTAGAATCCTCGAGAAGCTGTTTTCTCGATCAAGGAAAGGATGGGATGCAACACTGAGATATGTCCCACGGAAGCATAGGAAGACTGGTAGGATTCCGACGAGAAGCAAACCGTACAAACTTGTACGTGGGAGATCTTACCATTTGCCGGTGAAATTAGGAACCGGAACCTTTTTGGAAGAGTTTTATTATGGATGTGATGAGCACTCCACGATATTCGAGGTACATTGAGTAATTCCATGCCGTACGGTCCAGCTAGCGACCTTAAATCAAGCGCTTTTTGGGAGGCAACCCAAGGTATTGCTTTCTTTTCCCTTTTTCTAGTCTATCCCTAGATAGTTTGCTTTTGCTTTGCTTTGTTTTATTTTTGGCATCCTAAACAGACAACAGGTGACATCTAAGGAAGGAATACAACCCAAGAGCAGCACTGGAAGGATAGAAGTTCGAGAATTTGAGAAGACGGAGTTTGACTGAGACACATCTCGGTTGTTGACACAACACCTCGACAGAGATGATTCTTGAGCAACCGAGGCGATTAGGGTTTCTAAATATCCACCTCAGTCCGTACCACCTCGGTCCAGTCGAGACCACCTCGACCAAGGTGACAGCAGTTCCAGAAAAGGGTATAAAAGGTGGTGAAGAATCTCTCTCCTCTCTCTACCTTCTCCTCGACCGCGGCACGTCTTTCGCCTCGCTTCGCCATTCTTCGCTCGATTTCGACGATTCTTGCTTCCAAACTGCAAAGAAAGAGTAGAGGATCGGACTTCAAGCGCTTCAGCTATGTCCGGTGAGTACTCTATTTTCCAGACTTATTTGAACCACTGGGACAATGTGTCCCAAGTATGGGGTATGCGGATATGTTATTTGACTATGGATGATTGTATGCTACTTTGATGGATATTTATGATCTTATTATGCTCTACGTGCTTATCTGAGACTACATACATGCATACAGGTTATTTGATTGAGAAAAATGTCGAAAAACAGGTTAAAGAAAAAAAAATTTTGACCTCGACCGGGATGATTCTGGCCAAACGAGGTGCTTCACCTCGGTTGACTTAGAACATCTCGACCGAGGTGGTTTAACTGAAAGAAATTTTTCGGAAAAGTTTTTGTGCTTCTTCTCTGGATATGACCTCAGTGAAGATTTTGTCTGCAGATTGGTTTTGAAATCTTTACATGTTTGAAAGGTTTTATGATATGTTTAAGTTGCTAAATGCTTTGTTTGAAATTTTGGCATGTTTAATACTTTGTTTTTATCCAAATTATGTTGAATTTGAAGGTTGACACCGCAAGATAAGTTCTCTCACTCTCTTCTTGGAAAGACCAAGGCAATTCATTCTCTTCTCCTCTTCTTCTTGATCATGCTTAGCCCCTCATATACATATTTGCCTCCCTTTACCTATCCGGGAATTTGGAAGCAAGCAAAGTGGTGAAAGCAAGTGAAGTAAAAGTTGAGAAGTTGGCTGAAAGTTAGAAAGCAATAAATAGGTTTGGGGAAGTCAATCATGATGATGAGTAACTCAACACCA
This sequence comes from Fagopyrum homotropicum, assembly GCA_033239125.1. NCBI lineage: Eukaryota > Viridiplantae > Streptophyta > Magnoliopsida > Caryophyllales > Polygonaceae > Fagopyrum > Fagopyrum homotropicum. Next base: position 93,719,075 of record BSWB01000007.1, on the reverse strand, counting down.
TTCACATAGCCGGGTGTTTGTGTCTTGCCAAAGTCGGATTGAGCGATATTCCTAACGGGTCATGGTATGTGCATCAAGGGTTTGATGTATCTCAAGAAATTGATGATTGCTGATTTCCTAGGCTTCGGTTATTGTGCACCTCTGTCCATGCATCCCAAAAAGTAAAGTAAAAAGGAAAAAGGTGTGAAATAAGCAAAGCTTATTGGTGGAAGATGTTGAAAGTCAAAGTGAAAGTGAAGTGATACCCTTTTCCCGGATTCTAGCACCACATTACCTTACATACATCCCTACCCTACACGTTTCTTGACCTTTCTTTTGGGAAGCCGTTGAGACCTCGAGCTTGTTGATTGACTTAGTGGTTTAAACTGGATTATACATGATTAATTTCGATGATTATGATTTATTATGCATTCTATGATTTTATGCAAAGATGAACAACTTTCTTATATTTATAAAATGTTTTAAACATCTTTTGATTTTAAATTCCATGAAGTATTCTCTTAGAGTGAACTATGATTGTAGCACACCATAAAAATGTTTTTGAAAAGATTTTTTCATTGATCTTTATGACTAATAATCCATTCTATCTTGTATTTTATATGCGGAACTTTCTTAGGGACAAGCTAGGGCTAAGTATGGGGTATTTTGATAGCATGAATTATTGTCTATATTTTGGGACTTGTTTAGACGTTTTATCTTCAATAATCTGCATGTTTGTATGTATATTATGTGATTATATTACCGTTTCATCTACCTTTGCGGGAATCGAGGTCTACACCTAGTTTCGTTGTAATCGTAGGTAAAATGGCACGTTTTGCATAAAAAAGGAGTAAAAGGAGCTATGGAGTCATTGGAGCTACATTCAGGAACTTAAGGAATGATCCAGGAAGCACAGCCATGGATTAGAGATTCACTTTGGACCAGATTTGAGAGATTTCACATTCAGTTATGATTCACCTCGGTTGACTACAGAGTCACCTCGATCGAGGTGATCCAGAGGAGTCGACTCGACCGAGGCGAACACCTAGGACGCGGCGAGAATATTTTATTCTTGGCTGAGATCTTTTATCTTTAGAAAGAGGATCTTATATTTTTGGGCTGGGTTCCTGGAAGGAAGAAGATAAGATAGATCATATATTTTACCTATTTTTATGGGAAGAGATCTTTATAAGATATCTTATCTTTGGAGAGTAATTTTCCTATAAAAAGGGTCGGATTTCCCACAAATCCGACATCCGCTATCACCCGGAACAGCTTGCTTACATCCTAATACACCGCTGCAGCCATACTCCAGTTGGGAGATTTGAAGGACCTTTTTGAAGGTTGAAGGAAGAAAGTCTATAACTTTTATAGCTTTTTGAAGGGTTTTTGTAAGATCATCTTAGATTCCCTTCTTGTTGTCATTTTGTTGGATTTCTATCCAAAGAACGCTTGTTGGTTTTATAATTGATTCAGTTATTGAAGCCTTTCTCTTAAGGTTTTCTTGTTCAATTATTCTCTTTCTTCCCATATATTTGATTAATACTTTCATGATGATGAGTGGCTAATCTCTTTGTGTGATTCTAGGGTGATTGGCTGAAGGTTGTGGGAAAAACAATGATAGAATAATCTTAATCACAGTAGGACCCTGAAAGTTCGAGTCTTTAACCTAACCCTAAGCATCTCGCTCAATCGATGAACATCTCGGCCGGAGTGGAATTCTTCTGACCGAGGTGACTTATCTGATCCGAAACTGTGAGTTAAGTGTTAGAGTTTGCCAAATCCTATTCTTATTACACCTTTTCTGGTTCAATGCAAGCCTAGGATGAGACTTACCCGGTAATTCCTTTGTTTGTTTACCAAAGATCATAAGTGTAGGTAGTAAAGATTTATCCTTTATTGGGGTTTGAGTGTGCTTTCATTCCATCTTTGTGAGTTAACTTGAGACTTACCCGGTAAAGGTTGATTCTATTCCCTTAGTTGGAGTGTTAGTTTGAAGATATAGTTCTTTATCTTAATTCCTTGAGACTTACCCGGTAATAGGAGTTACGGTTTGGGATTAGTGAGTAGTGAGACTTACCCGGTGATCTATTCCACTTTAGTAACACCTTCCCTATGCAAAAATCTCAGCTTTGTTCGCTTATCTTTAGATCTTGAGTTGGAACCACAACTAGATGCTTTAATCCCTAGAATTGCATATTTCCTTTATTGACTTTTTATCATCTTTGATTGTTTTAATTGCTTTTGTGGTTAGTATTTACAAAGCTTACCTATTTTGACTTTGTTTCACTAAGTCCCTGTGATCGACCCCTGGAATTCCTTGCTTTTTACTACGATTGACCCGTACACTGCGGGTTCGCATCCTTGTTTTAAGCTTACATCTAGGGTTATAAATTTAAAGCTTGCACACACCGTTTGGAGCGAACAAGTTTTTGGCGCCGTTGCCGGGGACTTGGTCTAGACCGAGCCGGTTGCGGTAGTCTTTCGGGGAGATTGCCCTTGTTGCTATTAACCATTTTTCCTATAAGTTTTGTAGTTTTCAGGATATCCGATGACTACATTTGATCCAGCCTGGATAGCAAGACAAAGTGTTAGGGCGGACCATTATGAATACTTGGAAGAGAAATATTCCTTTTATTGGTTTAACAATGAAAGGGAAAGAGAAAAAGCCATTGAGAAGGAACTTGCGATGTGGGATGAACTAAATGTCCCTAAAAAGATTTGTGAGCAACCCCTTGAAGATTCTCTTGAATCAAGATGGGAGAGGTTGATGAAGAAGGTGGATGAGCTCAAGGAAAGCACCCTATCCTATACTAAGCCGGAAGAGGAGCATAAGGAAGTGCTGCAAGTTCCAAGCACCCCTCCAATCAAACCAGAAGTTTCTCTTGAAGCTTTTGAGGGAGAAGAAGATTTTGAAGATTTCGATCTAACTGTTGAGACCTCGGCCGAGGTGAAAGAGAGATCGGCCGAGGTGGAGGAAAAATCTGTAGAAGTGCAAGATACGGAGAACCTTGGCCAAATTACTAAGACTGTGGTCAAGGTGGAAGAAAGACCAGCTGAGTTGGGAGGGATTTCGTGCATGGATTATCAACCCAACATGAAACTTGTCTCAAGCTTTGAAGAACTTTACAAGGTACATTCTCCTACTTCATTTGCAATCCCTATTAAAATTTCTGATTTTTTCAGGAATGCACTAGAGAGTTGGAGGTCTCTTCCGAAAGAACCTCCTAAGATCAAGATGCAACCTCCCTTGAAACTGTTGGAAGAAGATGATCCTTGGATTATGAGGAGTGGAATTTGCAAGCACTACACCGTTAAGGCGATGAAGTGTTTCTTGTTCAAGTATGGGGTCCCTCGCATGCTAAGGACCTTGTACTATCCCTGAGCTGAAGATGGGGAAGCTACTAGAATCCTCGAGAAGCTGTTTTCTCGATCAAGGAAAGGATGGGATGCAACACTGAGATATGTCCCACGGAAGCATAGGAAGACCGGTAGGATTCCGATGAGAAGCAAACCGTACAAACTTGTACGTGGGAGATCTAACCATTTGCCGGTGAAATTAGGAACCGGAACCTTTTTGGAAGAGTTTTATTATGGATGTGATGAGCACTCCACGATATTCGAGGTACATTAAGTAATTCCATGCCGTACGGTCCAGCTAGCGACCTTAAATCAAGCGCTTCTTGGGAGGCAACCCAAGGTATTGCTTTCTTTTCCCTTTTTCTAGTCTAGCCCTAGATAGTTTGCTTTTGCTTTGCTTTGTTTTGTTTTTGGCATCCTAGATAGACAACAGGTGACATCTAAGGAAGGAATACAACCAAAGAGCAGCACTGGAAGGATAGAAGTTTGAGAATTTGAGAAGACGGAGTTTGACTGAGACACATCTCGGTTGTTGACACAGCACCTCGACCGAGATGATTCTTGAGCAACTGAGGCGATTAGGGTTTCTGAATATCCACCTCAGTCCGTACCACCTTGGTCCAGTCGAGACCACCTCGACCAAGGTGACAGCAGTTCCAAAAAAGGGTATAACAGGAGGTGAAGAATTCTCTCTCATCTCTTTACCTTCTCCTCGACCGCGGCACGTCTTTCGCCTCGCTTCGCCATTCTTCGCTCGATTTCGACGATTCTTGCTTCCAAATTGCAAAGAAAGAGTAGAGGATCGGACTTCAAGCGCTTCAGCTATGTCCGGTGAGTACTCTATTTTCCAGACTTATTTGAACCACTGGGACAATGTGTCCCAAGTATGGGGTATGCGGATATGTTATTTGACTATGGATGATTGTATGCTACTTTGATGGATATTTATGATCTTATTATGCTCTACGTGCTAAACTGAGACTACATACATGCATACAGGTTATTTGATTGAGAAAAACGTCGAAAAACAGGTGAAAGAAAAAAAAATTTTGACCTCGACCGGGATGATTCTAGCCAAACGAGGTTCTTCACCTTGGTTGACTTAGAACATCTCGACCGAGGTGGTTTAACTGAAAGAAATTTTTCGGAAAAGTTTTTGTGCTTCTTCTCTGGATATGACCTCAGTGAAGATTTTGTCTACAGATTGGATTCGAAATCTTTACATGTTTGAAAGGTTTTATGATATGTTTAAGTTGCTAAATGCTTTGTTTGAAATTTTGGCATGTTTAATACTTTGTTTTTATCCAAATTATGTTGAATTTGAAGGTTGACACCGCAAGATAAGTTCTCTCACTCTCTTCTTTGAAAGACCAAGGCAATTCATTCTCTTCTCCTCTTCTTCTTGATCATGCTTAGCCCCTCATATACATATTTGCCTCCCTTTACCTATCCGGGAATTTGGAAGCAAGCAAAGTGGTGAAAGCAAGTGAAGTAAAAGTTAAGAAGTTGGCTGAAAGTTAGAAAGCAATAAATAGGTTTGGGGAAGTCAATCATGATGATGAGTAACTCGGCACCATTCACATAGCCGGGTGTTTGTGTCTTGCCAAAGTCGGATTGAGCGATATTCCTAACGGGTCATGGTATGTGCATCAAGGGTTTGATGCATCTCAAGAAATTGATGATTGCTGATTTCCTAGGCTTCGGTTATTGTGCACCTCTGTCCATGCATCCCAAAAAGTAAAGTAAAAAGGAAAAGGTGTGAAATAAGCAAAGCTTATTGGTGGAAGATGTTGAAAGTCAAAGTGAAAGTGAAGTGATACCCTTTTCCCGGATTCTAGCACCACATTACCTTACATACATCCCTACCCTACACGTTTCTTGACCTTTCTTTTGGGAAGCCCTTGAGACCTCGAGCTTGTTGATTGACTTAGTGGTTTAAACTGGATTATACATGATTAATTTCGATGATTATGATTTATTATGCATTCTATGATTTTATGCAAAGATGAACAACTTTCTTATATTTATAAAATATTTTAAACATCTTTTGATTTTAAATTCCATGAAGTATTCTCTTAGAGTGATCTATGATTGTAGCACACCATAAAAATGTTTTTGAAAAGATTTTTTCATTGATCTTTATGACTAATAATCCATTCTATCTTGTATTTTATATGCGGAACTTGCTTAGGGACAAGCTAGGGCTAAGTATGGGGTATTTTGATAGCATGAATTATTGTCTATATTTTGGGACTTGTTTAGACGTTTTATCTTCAATAATCTGCATGTTTGTATGTATATTATGTGATTATATTAACGTTTCATCTACCTTTGCGGGAATCGAGGTCTACACCTAGTTTCGTTGTAATCGTAGGTAAAATGGCACGTTTTGCATAAAAAAGGAGTAAAAGGAGCTATGGAGTCATTGGAGCTACATTCAGGAACTTAAGGAATGATCCAGGAAGCACATCCATGGATTAGAGATTCACTTTGGACCAGATTTGAGAGATTTCACATTCAGTTATGATTCACCTCGGTTGACTACAGAGTCACCTCGACCGAGGTGATCCAGAGGAGTCGACTCGACCGAGGCGAACACCTGGGACGCGGCGAGAATATTTTATTCTTGGCTGAGATCTTTTATCTTTGGAAAGAGGATCTTATATTTTTGGGCTGGGTTCTTGGAAGGAAGAAGATAAGATAGATCATATATTTTACCTATTTTTATAGGAAGAGATCTTTCTAAGATATCTTATCTTTGGAGAGTAATTTTCCTATAAAAAGGGTCGGATTTCCCACAAATCCGACATCCGCTATTACCCGGAACAGCTTGCTTACATCCTAATACACCGCTGCAGCCATACTCCAGTTGGGAGATTTGAAGGACCTTTTTGAAGGTTGAAGGAAGAAAGTCTATAGCTTTTATAGCTTTTTGAAGGGTTTTTGTAAGATCATCTTAGATTCCCTTCATGTTGTCATCTTGTTGGATTTCTATCCAAGGAACACTTGTTGGTTTTATAATTGATTCAGTTATTGAAGCCTTTCTCTTAAGGTTTTCTTGTTCAATTATTCTCTTTCTTCCCATATATTTGATTAATACTTTCATGATGATGAGTGGCTAATCTCTTTGTGTGATTCTAGGGTGATTGGCTGAAGGTTGTGGGAAAAACAATGATAGAATAATCTTAATCACAGTAGGACCCTGAAAGTTCGAGTCTTTAACCTTAACCCTAAGCATCTCGCTCAATCGATGAACATCTCGGCCGGGGTGGAGTTCTTCTGACCGAGGTGACTTATCTGATCCGAAACTGTGAGTTAAGTGTTAGAGTTTGCCAAATCCTATTCTTATTACACCTTTTCTGGTTCAATGCAAGCCTAGGATGAGACTTACCCGGTAATTCCTTTGTTTGTTTACCAAAGATCATAAGTGTAGGTAATAAAGATTTATCCTATATTGGGGTTTGAGTGTGCTTTCATTCCATCTTTGTGAGTTAACCTGAGACTTACCCGGTAAAGGTTGATTCTATTCCCTTAGTTGGAGTGTTAGTTTGAGGATATAGTTCTTTATCTTAATTCCTTGAGACTTACCCGGTAATAGGAGTTACGGTTTGGGATTAGTGAGTAGTGAGACTTACCCGGTGATCTATTCCACTTTAGTAACACCTTCCCTATGCAAAAATTTCAGCTTTGTTCGCTTATCTTTAGATCTTGAGTTGGAATCACAACTAGATGCTTTAATCCCTAGAATTGCATATTTCCTTTATTGACTTTTTATCATCTTTGATTGTTTTAATTGCTTTTGTGGTTAGTATTTACAAAGCTTACCTATTCCGACTTTGTTTCACTAAGTCCCTATGATCGACCCTTGGAATTCCTTGCTTTTTACTACGATTGACCCGTACACTGCGGGTTCGCATCCTTATTTTAAGCTTACATCTAGGGTTATAAATTTAAATCTTGCACACACCGTTTGGAGGGAACAACTAATCCAGGAGAATAAGTTCTCCAGTTTCGGTCCCAGTTTCAGTACCTCGACCGAGGCACCTTCTGGACCAACCGAGGTGTTCTTGACTGAAGAACATCTCGGTCACCCTCTCTGGACCTCGACCGAGGTCGAAAGTGAGATGATGTCAACTGAGACTTCTGAAAGTCCAGTTCTTCGATCTACTCCACTGGAAGGAGGAAGCAAAGATCCAACTCAGAAAGCACCCCAGTTGTGGAGCTTAAACAACTCCCGAGTCACTTGAGGTACGTTTTTCTTGGACCGGATTCTACTTATCCCGTCATCGTTAGTGCGTCCCTCTCCGAATTTGAATTATCTAAACTAATGCATGTCCTGAGGAAGCATCAAAAGGCTTTGGGTTATACTATTGATGATCTTATTGGCATTAAGCCTTCTTTCTGCATGCATAGAATACTAATGGAGGATGATCATAAGACTTCACGGGAACCTCAAAGACGGTTAAATCCGATCATGAAAGAGGTTGTGAAGAAGGAAATTCTTAAGTTGTTTGATGCAGGTATCATATTTCATATCTCGGATAGCAAGTGGGTGAGCCCAGTACATGTTATTCCGAAGAAAGGAGGGATGACCGTTGTGACAAATAAGAACAACGAGTTGATCCCAACTAGGACCGTCACGGGCTGGAGGGTGTGCATCGATTATAGGAAGCTGAACGTAGCCACTCGGAAGGACCATTTTCCACTTCCCTTCATCGATCAAATGCTCGAACGCTTGGCCCAACATTCACATTTTTGCTATTTAGATGGTTACAGTGGTTTCTTTCAGATTCCTATCCATCCGGATGATCAAGAGAAGACCACTTTCACTTGTCCATGGGGGACATTCGCTTATAGGAGGATGCCATTTGGATTATGTAATGCACCCGCTACCTTCCAGCGATGCATGATGGCTATCTTTTCCGAGTATATAGAGGAGATCATGGAGGTATTTATGGATGATATTTCAGTATATGGTTCTTCTTTTGATGATTGCCTGTCTAACCTTTCTCTAGTGCTACAAAGATGTGAAGACACTAATCTCGTCTTGAATTGGGAGAAGTGTCACTTTATGGTTGATGAAGGCATCGTGCTAGGACACCTCGTTTCCAATCGAGGTATTGAGGTCGATCGAGCTAAGATCGAGACTATTGAGAAACTTCCTCCCCCTTGTTCTGTTAAGGGTGTGCGGAGTTTTCTCGGGCATGCAGGTTTCTATAGGAGATTCATCAAGGACTTCTCGAAGATTTCTAAACCACTAACTAAACTTTTGAATAAGGATTTTGTTTTTGAGTTTTCGCAGGAATGTCTTGATGAATTTTACAGGATTAAGGAAGCGTTGATCTCCGCTCCCATTATCCAGCCTCCGGATTGGACCTTGCCCTTCGAAATCATGTGCGATGCGAGTGATGTGGCGGTAGGAGCGGTGCTTGGACAAAAGAAGGATGGCCGGACCACCGCCATTTACTATGCTAGCAAGACGCTAGACGAAGCTCAGCGTAACTACGCCACCACCGAAAAGGAGCTATTGGCGGTTGTATATGCTTTTGAGAAATTTCGTTCTTACTTAGTAGGGGTGAAAGTTATTGTTTACATTGACCATGCAGCCATTTGTTAATTGCTTGCTAAGAAGGATGCCAAGCCACGTCTTATTCGATGGATTCTCTTGCTTCAAGAGTTTGACCTAGAGATCCGCGATAAGAAGGGATCCGAAAATTCTGTCGCGGATCACCTCAGCCGGCTACCTCCCTCTTCACGCGAGAAGGACGAAACACCCATAGATGATTCGTTCCCCGATGAGCACTTGCACTTGCTGGAACGTTTGATAGACTTCCTTATCTCACCCCATGATGAAGGTGAAGTATGGGGTGAGGACACCTTCCAGCATGTTTAGAGATACCGTACGGTTCAGCTAGCGACCTTAAATCAAACGCTTCTTGGGAGGCAACCCAAGGTATTGCTTTCTTTTCCCTTTTTCTAGCTTAGCTTTAGATAGTTTGCTTTTGCTTTGCTTTGCTTTGTCTTTGGCGTCCTAGACAAACAACAGGTAATCTCTAAGGAAGGAATACAACCTAGGAGCAACACTGGAAGGACAGAAGTTCGAAAAATCGAGAAGACGGAGTTTTACTGAGACACATCTCGGTTGCTGTAACAACACCTCAACCGAGATGATTCTTGAGCAACCGAGGCGACTAGGGTTCCTGAAGATCCACCTCGGTCCGTATCACCTCGGTCCGGTCGAGACCATCTCGACCGAGGTGACAGCAGTTCCAGAAAAGGGTATAAAAGGGAGATTGATTTCTCTCTTCCCTCTCTCACCTACTCGACCGCGGCGCAAGGATCCATCTCGTTCTTTGACTTTCGATCGTTTTCGATGATTCTTGCTTCCAAACTGCAAAGAAAGAGTAGAGGATTGGTTTGCAAGCGACAATCTGCAACTAAAACGCTCCGAATCGACCGAATCTGGGGTAAATCGAACAAAAACCTTAACTCGCTTTTCTTCACTGTTTCGGTCAAATTTGGCTTTGGTTGCCCCTGCATTGTGTTGAAAAAGGCTTAAGTACCCCATAGGAACAATTGGTAGTGATATTGGGGGAAAATAACTGGATTTCTGAGAGTTACGATCGAACAGCCTTCTACCTCGGTCTAGTCGACCTGCGTCTCAACCGAGGTGTTCTTGAGATCTGACAACCGACCGAGGTGGTCTGACAGTGAGTGGAAAATGAGTTCTGACAGACAGCTGGTTCTGAAGGATAGGTCTTCCCCTTCTCCTTCTTCTTCTTGCCGCTCTATACTGGTGATCGATGAGCGTCACCGGGTCGATTATGACCATATAGTAGGGCGCCCAGTGATTGCGCCACGGTTTTTAGATATTGCTGCATTTGATTGCCTCTACGTGGATGATGATTTGAGGCGGATGATTTCTATGGTGGGGCTGGAGCAGTTTACTGAAACTAGAGCTCCAGCCTACCTTGAGCCGACTTTGGAGTTTGTGAGCTTCGTGACCTACCTGCCTACAGAGCAGACCATCAAGTACCGGTTGCTGAACGGGAACTACTTAGTCCCGATGGCCCATTGGAGGGAGATTTTCGGCTTCCCGACCCCCACAGTTGCTGATTTTCCTTCTCGAGCCGTGGCTCGAGAGTTTTGGGGTCAGATAGCTCACGTAGTTGAGCATGCTGATAGGTGGAGACCTGGAGACTCCAGGGAGCGCATCATCTTCCACCTCACCTTCAGATTAGCCCACCGGATCTTTAGTGAGACACTTCTGGTGCGTATTGAGACGCCCTAGAAGATTAGACAGGGGGAGTTGCTGAGCTTATACTGTATGGTTAGCGGAGGAGTTCCTAACTTTGGAGTGATGCTGACAGAGGATTTACACAAGATAAAGGCGAAGGTGAAGAGAGATATTTGCTGCGGAGGTCTAGTGACTCACATCGCGAGTTACATGGACTTAGATTTGAGTGCTTGTACTATGGTGGCGGCTGCCAAGCCGCTTGGTCTGCAGGAGATGATTACGAGGAGGATCTTGGTTCCTCGTGGACTTACTACGCCGTATGTGGCGATGCCCTAGGAGCAAAATGCACCTCAGGGTATTAGATGGTCATCTCAGTTCTCAGTATTTGACCCGCAGTACTGGTACACCGCGTGGATTCCTCTTATTGAGGACGCTAGGGACACAACAACAGCAGCCCAGGAGCAGGATGAGAAGGAGGCTGATGAGGAGGCTGATGAGGATGATGATGGCGGTGCTGCCATGGACACAGGGACAGATACTGCTGGCACCAGTATACTAGTCGTCGATCTAGACGCCGAGGAGACAGAGGACGAGCCAGCTGCTACACCAACACGACCTGCCAGGCGTAGAGTTCGGAGGCAGAGGGATCCCATAGCTCACCGCCGGATCGACGATCTGACAGATCAGATGATTGACTCCTACGCAGCCATGACCGTCGATCTGGGAGGACGTTTGGATGACCTTCACAGAGAGTTAGATAGCCGGACTCATCAGATACTAGAGAGCCAGCACTATCAGCGCCAGATGATGGAGATCTAGTTCTAGCATATGATGGGACATCCATTTGACCCGTCTCAGCATCCGTACATACCATATCCTCCACCACCGCCGGCAGATCAGGATTAGAGCTTGCAGGATTTCTTTCTTTATTTATTATGTAGCTCAGCTTTGTCCGGTAAGTATTTTGTTCTTATGACTTATTTGACCCATTGGGACAATGTGTCCCAAGTATGGGGTATGCGGATATGTATTATTGACTTATGTGGATGATTGTATGACTCTTGATGGATATTTATAATTTTATCCTGCTCTATATGCTTATCTGAGACTACATGCATGCATACAGGTTATTTGATTGAGAAAAACGTCAAAAACTGGTTTAGAAAAAATTTTTTATGACCTCGACCGATGTGACTCTGACCGATCGAGGTAAAGTACCTCGGTTGACTTAGAACATCTCGAACGAGGTGGTTTAACTGAGACAGTTTTCGAAACGATTTTTGTGCTTCTTATCTGGATATGACCTCAGTGAAGATTTTGTTTGCAGATTGGTTTTGAAATCTTTATATGTTTGAAAGGTTTTATGATATGTTTAAGTTGCTAAATGCTTTGTTTGAAATTTGTGGCATGTTTAATACTTTGTTTTTATCAAAATTATGTTGAATTTGAAGGTTGACACCACATGATGAGTTCTCTCACTCTCTTCTTGGGAAGACCAAGGCAATTCATTCTCTTCTCTTCTTCTTGATCATGATTAGCCCCTCATATACATATTTGCCTCCCTTTACCTATCCGGGAATTTGGAAGCAAGCAAGTGAAAATCAAGTGAAAGAAAAGTTGAGATGTTGGCTGAAAGTTAGAAAGAAACAAATAGGTTTGGGGAAGTCAATCATGATGATGAGTAACTCGGCACCATTCACATAGCCGGGTGTTTGTGTCTTGCCAAAGTCGGATTGAGCGATATTCCTAACGGGTCATGGTATGTGCATCAAGGGTTTGAGGCATCTCAAGAAATTGAAGATTGCTGATCTCCTAGGCTTCGGTTATTGTGCACCTCTGTCCATGCATCCCAAAAAGTAAAGTAAAAAAAAGAGTAAAAATAAGCAAAGCTTATTGGTGGAAGATGTTGAAGTTCAAAAGAAAGTGAAGTAGAAGATCCTTTTCCCGGATTTTAGCACCACATTCCCTATATACATCCCACCCTCACACGTTTCTTGACCTTCTCTTGAAAAGACCTTGAGACCTCGAGCTTGTTGATTGACTTGGTGGTTTAAGCTGGATTAAACATGATTAATTTCGATAATTATGATTTATTATGCATTCTATGATTTTATGCAAAGATGAACAACTTTCTTATATTTATAAAATGTTTTGAGCATGTTTTGATTTTAAATTCCATGAAGGATTATCTTAGAGTGATCTATGATTTGAGCACACTACCAAAAATGTTTTGAGAAAATCTTCATTGATCTTTATGACCTATAATCTATTCTATCTGGTATTTTAGATTCGGAACTTGCTTGGGGACAAGCAACGGACAAGTATGGGGTATTTTGATAGCATGAATTATAGTCTATATTTTGGGACCTGTTTAGACGTTTTATCTTCAATAATCTGCATGTTTGAATGTATATTATGTGATTATATTGTCGTTTCATCTACCTTCACCGGAATCGAGGTCTATACCAAGTTTCGTTGTAATCGTAGGTAAAATGGCACATTTTGGATTAAAAAGGAGCTAAGGAGTCATTGGAGCTACATTCAGGAGCTTAAGGAAGAATCCAGGAAGCATGGAAATGGATTAAAGATTCACTTGGACCAGATTTGAGAGATTTCACCTTCAGTTTAGAGTCACCTCGGTCAACTACAGTACCATCTCGACCGAGGTGATCTTGAGGAGCGTCTCGACCGAGGCGAATACCCTGACGCGGCGAGATCGTTTATTCTTGGCTGAGATCTTTTATTTTTGGAAGGAGAGATCTTATATTTTTGGGCTGGATTTCTGGAAGGAAGATTATATATTTTGGAGATCTATTTTAGAGATTAAGATATATTTTATTAGGATAATATCTTTTCAAGATATTTTATCTTTGGAAGATAGTTTTCCTATATAGAGGGTTGGATTTTCCACAAATTCAGCAACCCGCTACCATCATAACAGCTGGGGGATTGAAGAAACTTCAGTTAGGAAGGATTTTTGGAAGGTTGAAGGAAGATTGAAGGATTGATAGCTTGTTATAGCTTTGTGAATGGTTTTGTAAGACTTTCATAGATTCCCTTCTTGTTGATTTGTCTTGTTGGATTTGTAATCCAAGGAACGCTTATTTGTTTGATATTTAATTCAGTTATTGAAGCCTTGTTTTTAAGGTTTTTGTGTTCAAATATTCATTCCCTTCCCATATATTTGATTTTTGCTTTCATGATGATGAGTGGCTAATTTCTTTGTGCGATTCTAGGGTGATTGGCTGAAGGTTGTGGGAAAAACAATGATAGAATAATCTTAAAATCCAGTAGGACCCTGAAAGCTCGAGTCTTTATCCTTAACCCTAGAGCATCTCGTTCAGTCGATGAACATCTTGGCCGGGGTGGAACTTGACTGACCGAGGTGACTTATCTGATCCGAAACTGAGAGTTAAGTGTTAGAGTTTGCCAAATCCTATTCTTGTTACACCTTTCCTGGTTCAATGCAAGCCTAGGATGAGACTTACCCGGTAATTCCTTTGTTTGTTTACCTATGATCATAATTGTAGGTAATAAAGGTTTATCCTTTATTAGGGTTTGAGTGTGCCTTCATTCCATCTTTGTGAGTTAGCTTGAGACTTACCCGGTAAAGGTTGATTTTATTCCCTTACTTGGTTTGTTGGTTTGAGATTATAATTCCTTTCCTTAGTACCTTGAGACTTACCCGGTGATAGGTTCTTTGGTTTGGGATTTGTGAGTAGTGAGACTTACCCGGTGATCTATTGACACTTTAGTAACACCTTCCCTTTGCAAAATCTCAACTTTGTTCGCTTATCTTGAGATCTTGAGTTGGAACCACAACTGGATGCTTTAATCCCTAGAATTGCACATTCCTTTAATTGACTTTTTATCATCTTTGATTGCTTCAATTGCTTTTGTGGTTAGTTGCAATATTGACAACCTATACTTGCTTTGTTTCACCTAAGTCCCTGAGATCGACACCCCGGAATTCTTGCTTTTACTACGATTGACCCGTACACTGCGGGTTCGCATCCTTGTTTTAAGCATACATCTTGGATTATAAATTTAAAGCTTGCACACACCATTTGGAGCAAACATTATAGGTTGTGACCTTTTGAACGGAGATGTGATACATCCGATAGAGAGAGTTGTATACCTCGGCATATGGGTCTGAGAGGATTTGGGAAATTGTTCAAGTTTCCCTACGAAATTTGTTTTTAGGGGGATATGATGTAAGAGCCTTAGTCTTCATAGGGACCCCACCCCTACAGTTCTGCATGGCGGCAGTTACGGTGCACCGCCCCAGCGGCCTAGAAGACCCGTTCCTGCGGCTGAGGCGGCTGCAACCGGTTTTGTTGACTCGTTTGACCCATGCTTTTCCTTTGGCTTCCTTTAAAAGCTTCTTCTTCCTTCCTGGTGAGAGTTTCCTTCCTTCCTTTGAAGAACCATATAGGTGAATATAAAGGATATACATAATCTAAAATGGGGGGGGGGGGTTAATAGAGTATGAGAACTTTTCGCAAAAACCTATCTCAAGGCTTTGAAATTGATTTTCAAGGCCTTGATGTCGATTTGTACTCTTTGTGACGCAATTGGTTTTCAAGGGGTTTGAAAGTGATTTCAAGGCATAGACTCAAAAAACCTGCAAAACAATGTTAGTCACAATTAAGAAAGAAATGTGTGGAAAGAAAAGATCGACACGGTGATATGTTTATGAAGTTCAACTCTAACAACACATGTCTCTGTCCTAGGGTTTCATCGCCCGTAGGATCTAAATATCTATTATCTGCTTCAAAGAGTCCTAGATACAGCCTAAACTAAATCCCCTTCTTCTCTCAATGTAGCCAATGTTACGATCTAGTTCCAACTCTTAACCTAGCAATAATAGCCTAGTTACTTTGCAGAGTAACACACACTCGAGTATAACACTCTCTGGATATTCCAATAAAGCTCTCGTCTTTTTCTCTCTCTCGGGAAGTAAGCTTTTGTAAACTAAGAGGAAGAAAAACTTTTGGAACGAAATGAAGATGCTTTGATCGCTTGAAGACTTAGATGCTTCGGTGTAAGCTTGTTGTTGTTCTCTTCAATAGCCATCTCCATTTATAGTCTTCGATGGAGAACTTCTAGCTGTTGTAAAAGGACCGTTGTGAAGTTCTTCTTTCTCCATGGAAAACAGTGTTATGTTGAGATGAAGTAGCCGTTGTAAGATCTTCTATCTTCTTCATCTCCTTGACGCACGTTGAGAGTTTTCTTCTTCGAGATCTTCTCTTGAAAGAGCCGTTAAAGATCTTGTCGTTGAAGTCCTTGTTTCAAGCTCCGAGATCTTCTAAGTTGTTACGGATCTTTGTTTGAAGATATCTCTCTTTCATGACCGTTGGAGATCTTCCTTGGATATGAGATCCGTTGGAGGAGATCTTCCAATCTTGAGTTTATTAAGATCTTTTACAAGATCTTTTTGTTGGGTCAATATCTTCTCTCCAAATCCGTTGGAGATCTTCTTTGTTGAGCTGGCCGAGATCTTCTCTTGCTAACTTGTTTGAAAATCTTCTCTTGATCCTTGGTAGATTTGGTTGTTGAGATTTGAATCTTGATTTTGAAAAGCTTCCAGCCGATGTCTCCCTTGTATCGCTTTTCAAGGCTTTGGCTTTTATCCCTTGAAATGTGTTTCAAGGTCTCCGTGTTGAACCCTTGAACTACTTTTCAATATTTTTGCGCTTGTCCCTTATAACGCGTTTCAAGGCATCCGTTCGTCCTTTGAAATGCTTTTCAAGGCCTGGACACATTTAACAAACACAAAACCAAACCATGCAATCTAAAAATATAATCGATATTTGTTAGTTTATAAACCGCTCATATTGTTAAGTCTTCCATCATCACATATTCAATTATATAATCAAGTCGGAGTTATCAATCTCCTCCTTGATGAAAGACAAAACAAATATCGTAGCTGCATTCAATGTTAGCGATACATATAATAATATTGAAAAATTTTCAAATGCAGATTGCAGAAATATCGGATCACACACATATAATTTCTCCCCCTTTGTCTTTCAACAAGAGAGAAAAATAATTAAAGCACGGAGGTTTAAAAAGTTATTATAGACCCACAAAGTATTTCCAAAATAAAACAGTTTTGAAAACGGAAAGTCCCACAAACGGCTTTCAAGGCCTTGAAATCAAAACCAAGGGGCTTTGAAATCTGTGTCAAGGTCTTGACATCCATTTCAAGTTGCATTCAAGACTTTGAAAGGCTACTCCTGGTACCATTTGGGATTCAGATGGCCCTTTCCTCGGATATCATCGTAGCACTTCTTTTTCCATCGGGCATGAGCATTATCCAGGTAGATGGTTTTCATGTATTCATCCACTCTTCGTTGATCCTTCTGATTCTTGTACTTTTTCACCACCCCAAACTCTTCAATATGTAGAATATCCGGATCCTCAACTACTGGTTGACGAATAGGGCGACCCTTGACAACTTTGTAACACTAAAGCATCACTTCTTCGGCTTGTTTCCTGGTTGCTTCAACATCGTCCTCTGTTAAGGGCTTGATCCTTCCTGTTGAAGTGAAAGTGAGTGCATACACATCAAACATCTGGTTGATTTTCTGATGCATGATTGCCAACAGGTCCTGTGATTCGTCCATCTTATCTGTAATCTGAGACCTAAAATACAGCATGTCCTTCCTCAGATTTTCCAGACCAAATTCCACTGCATCGAGCCTTTGGGTTGTAGAAGATGAACCAACACGTTGTTCCTTCAAGAACCACTCTCTAGTGGGTGTCTTTTCAATCCCCATGCTTTCAAAGCATTCCTCATCGATCTTTCCAGAAACAAGTTGTGTTGTCTCATCGGCAGTATCAATAGAGAAGTATCGAAAGATTCGTGGAAGAAAATTGGCATATGGGAGAGGGTTATAGTTGGGGGAGTTAATCATGTGAAGCATGTGGTTAAGGATGATGCTGGGGAGGCCGATATCTAATCCATTCAACACATGATACAACAACATAAAGAGTTGACCAGTCAGCAAATCCTTGCACTTTATTCTCAGAACAACACATTTGACAAGTACATCAAAAACAATTCTGGCTTTTAGGGTGAGAAATGTTTAGGTAGGCTAAAGAGGAGAGTTGGGTAGGAGAAATTGTTCTTTGGCCAATTTAACAAATCTGGCTTCGTGAGGGTGGTCGTAAGAGGTGTAGGTGGGAAGCCCTAAAATCTGATCGATAACTAGAGAAGAAAGGGCGATGGTTTTACCTTTTACCACTAATTCGAGGATTAACTCCCCTCTTTCCCTTCTTGTAGTGAGGTTGACAAAGAACAACGGAGTCAATCTTTGATATCCCACTTCTCTTGGATTGAAGATCTTCCAGATAGAACATCTTCTGAGTAGTGTGATGCATTGGAGACCAAGGGAGAGGAAAAACGCCAAATCCATCAACTCGCACATGCAGAGGGTTCGATCTTTGGACCTGTGCGTCAAGCCATTTGCCTACGGTTGTGTGATTTATGAACCAGTTGGAGGACATTCCCGTCTGAGCACAAATCTCGAAGTATTCTATGGGAGCAGGAGAGTTAGAATCGGAGTTAAATAAAACCCCTGAGAGTATATTTCTTATAAAGGTGAATCGATCTTCAGGTAGAGGCTTAGTAAATATATCTGCAAGCTGCAAGTTAGTCGACATAAAAGATATCGAAACATCACCTTTTTCAACATGATCCCGTATAAAGTGATGCCTTACATCGATATGCTTTATTCTTGAATGCTACACATGATTTTTA
The DNA here is from genome assembly GCA_033239125.1 of Fagopyrum homotropicum. Taxonomy (NCBI): domain Eukaryota; kingdom Viridiplantae; phylum Streptophyta; class Magnoliopsida; order Caryophyllales; family Polygonaceae; genus Fagopyrum; species Fagopyrum homotropicum. The sequence continues at coordinate 93,700,734 of BSWB01000007.1, read as the reverse complement.
GTAATCGAAATAGCACTAGTATTATCACATTTAAAAGGTATACCTTTGAGATCAAAGACAAGATCAAGAAGTTGTTGAGCTATCCATAGAATTTGTGCACAACAGGCTCCCACAGCTATATATTCAGCTTCAGCTGTGGATAAGGCAACATAATTTTGCTTCTTGGAGTGCCAACTGATTAGGGATGACCCTAAGAATTTGCAACATCCAAAAGTATTCTTTCTATCGACCTTATAGCATGCAAAGTCATCATCCGAATAGCCAATGAGGTGAAACGAGCTTTGACGTTGATACCATAACCCTAAATCCTTAGTGCCATTAAGATACCGAAATATCCTTTTCACAGCTATCAAGTGTGACTCTTTAGGATCAACTTTCAATCTTGCACACATGCACACACTAAACATAATGTCCAGTTGACTAGTGGTTAGATATAAAAAAGAACCGATCATACCTCGATACTCCTTTTGTACAACACTTTTACCGTCCTTGTCTTGATCAAGTGAAAGTGTGGAACTCATAGGAGTTTTTGCTACCTTGGATTGATCCATTTTATACTTCTTAAGCAAGTCTTTGGTATACTTGATTTGATTAAGAAAAATTCCTTTCTTTGCTTGTGTGACTTGAAGTCCAAGAAAGAAATTTAACTTCTCCCATTAAGCTCATCTCGAATTCCCTACACATAATATCTGAAATTTTCTTGCATAGAGAATCGTTAGTAGCACCATATAATACATCATCAACATAGATTTGCACTACTAAAATATCGTTGCTTCTGGTTTTGATAAATAAAGTTTTGTCAATCAAACCTCTTTTGAAATCATTTTCAAGGAGATACTTGGACAATCTTTCATACCAAGCTCGAGGAGCTTGCTTAAGACCATAAAGAGCTTTGTCCAATTTAAAATCATGATCCAGAAATTCATCATTTTCAAAAGCAGGAGGTTGAGAAACATAGACTTCTTCTTCTAAGAATCCATTTAGAAAATCACATTTAACATCCATTTGAAAGAGCTTTATGTTCATGAAAGATGCAAAAGCAAGTAGCAAACGTATGGCTTCTACCTGGCAACTAGAGCAAAATTCTCCTCATAATCAATACCTTCTTCTTTGTTATAGCCTTGAGCTACAAGTCGTGATTTGTTTCGAATAACCTTCCCATTTTCATCCAGCTTGTTTCGAAATACCCATTTTGTGCCAATGACGGATTGTTGCTTAGTTTTGGACGTAAGGGCCCATATTTTGTTTCTCTCGAACCTATTTAGTTCATTTTGCATGCCCATGATCCAATCGGGTTCTTGAAGAGCTTGAACATAGTTCTTGGGCTCAATAATAGATACAAACACCGAGAAAGCACATAAGTTGTTCACCCTAGATCGGGTTTGAACTCCTCTGTTTGGATCTGAGATCACATTCTCTAGTGGGTGGTTTGAAGAATGCTGAAATTTTCTCCTTTTGTAAGATGGAGCAGATCCTGAAGATTGTGGCTCATTTGCTCGACTAGATTCAGGTACCGCTTGTGTATTGCCTTTGGATCCTATATCAAGGCCTTGAAGTTGAGTTTCAAGGCCTTGAAACTAACTTCTGACATTGTAGTTTTCCGTTTCAAGGTCTTGAAGATGCGTTTCAAGGTCTTGAGATTGTTCTCCGGTATCTTGAATCGTTTCTTGCATATTATTTTCCTGAGCTTTAGGATCTTCTTCTCCATCAGAATTATGATCTCCATGTTGTTTCATATTAAGATCTGCAAAACTTTCACTCAAAGTACCATCATTGCTTTCATCAAATATAACAAGAATACTTTCCTCAACGATTTTAGTACGTCAATTACAAACCCGATAAGATTTGATATTTCAAGCATATCCAACGAAGATAGCTTCGTCACTACGTGTATAAAATTTACCAAGGTTGTCTTTTCCATTGTTATGGACAAAGCAAGTACATCCAAAGGGTTTAAAAATGGGAAATATTAGGTTTTCTTCTCTTAAAGAGTTCATAAGGAGTCTTTTTCAAAATAGGGCGGATTAAACTTCTATTCAAGTTGTAGTTATCCGTGTTAACAACTTCAGCCCAAAAACTTTTTGGCAAAAAATTTTCCAAAAGCAAAGTCCTTGACATGTCCTCTAGGGTGCGGTTCTTACGTTCCACAACCCCGTTTTGTTGAGGAGTTTTAGGAGCTGAAAAGTTGTGTGAAATACCATATTTTGCACAAAACAAATCAAACTTTAGTTGATCAAATTCTCTACCATGATCGCTTCTTATCGAAACAATAGGTAGGTTTTTCAAAGTTTGCAACTCCTTACACAATTTTGAAAACTCAAACAAAGCTTCAGATTTTTCCCGTAAGAATGAGATCCATGTAAAAAAAGAAAAATCATCCACAATGACAAGGATGTATCGTTTACCCTTGGGAGATTTTACACGCATATGACCACATAGATCCATATGTAAAAGTTCAATGGGTCGAGAAGAACTTACAACCTTCTTTGGTTTGAATGAACCTCTTGTTTGTTTACCTTGTGTACAAGCCTTACATAGTTCATCTACCTTGAAGTTTAGGTTTGGCAAATCTCGTACCAAATCCTTTGAAAGTAGTTTCTCGAAGAATGCTTACGTGACCAAGTCGCCTATGTCAAAGCCTTGGATCGTTAATCAAGGCCTTGAGACATATTAGCTTAGTTCCTGAAACTTGGATAGTGCTCATTGAATAAACGTTTTTGCATCTAGGGGCAGTATGCGCAACATCACCCAATGTATTATCTTGAACTTCACATTTTTCCGAATCAAAAATCACTTTGTTGCCTTTATCACAAATTTGAGAGATACTAAGCAAGTTATACTTTAAACTGTCAATAAGACAAACATCATCAATAAAGTTAGATGAATTATAACCAATTTTACCAATGCCAATGATGTTACACTTTTCTTTATCACCAAGCGTAATGATTCCAAATGATTGCTTCTTTAGATATGAGAATAGTGAGCTTTTTCCACTCAAGTGTCTTGAGCAACTACTATCTAATATCCATTTACGCTCCTTCACCTTGGTGATATCCTGAAAAACAGCAAACATCAACCTTCCCGGGTTGACCAAATGACATATTTTGGTCCATATTCAGGCTCAATCATGTTTGGAGGTCTAGCACCTTTAGGAACCCAAATTGGCTTAACTTGTTTTCGTTAGACATAGAGGATGAGTGTTTCTAATGATGTAAGGGTCATTTCTTCTATATGGACATGTTGACTTTATGTGACCCTTTTTGCAACAATAGAAACATGTGGGCATATGAATACTTTCTTAAGCTTTAACAAAAGTGGTAGTCATTTTTCTAGGAAAACTTGCGTGATAACCTATACCATTCTTGTTAAGAGAAGATTGTTGCGCACCCATTATCCTTTCGAGATTGGATTTCGAACGAGTGAGTTGAATAAGTGCAGCCTTCTGGTCTTGACACGTCACAGTTAGATCAACCTTTTCTTTCTCTAGATCGATATATTCTCGATGGAGAGAAGACAGATTGCCCTTGAGAATCGCATTTTTTGATTCCAAGGCCTTGATATTGATATCAAGGTCCTACCTTTCAGTGTTAAGATTTATAATCTTCAAAGACATTTCACTTAGTCATTTCTTTTGTTTGAGAAGCTTTTCTCTTACGGAACTTATCCTTACCCTATCTTCTTTATCACATATGATTATGTCTTTAAGGAATTGTGTGAGTTCAAGTTTAGATTGAGACATAATCGTACTTACCACACCATCAACTTAGTGGTTTGGGTCTTCTTCATGATCGGCCAATAGACACAAGTTTGCTTGTTCTTTCTCGTCTTCTTATTCATTGGTAGAATCTGAATCACTCCATGAAGCTACCATAGCTTTCTTCTTTCGATCATTCTTCCTAAAGTTGTTTCTCTTCTTTTGTGGACAATCCTTTACGAGATGATATGCTTCACCACATTCAAAGCAAGTCAGTACCTTAGTTTTTTTATTAGGGTTAGAAAACTTACCTCGAGGTCTTGATGATCGCGGATAATCTTTGTTGTTTGCGAATTGCTTCTTCATTTGAAGAATTTTTGCAAGACCCCTTGAGATCAAGGCGAATGGATCTTCCTCATCTTCATCATCACTATCTTCCTCCTCTGATGGCATCTCATCCTTCTTGGATCTTAGAACTAGGTTCTTTGTGTTGGATGGGAGCTGTCCATATTCTTCACCAAGAACCATTTCATGGGTGATTCGCTTTCCAAGAAGGTCGTCAAGAGGAAGTGTTGTGAGATTTTGCGCCTCTTTGACTGCAGTCACTTTTTGGTCCCCACTTAGATTTAGGTAAGCTCCTTAGAACCTTCCTTACTTTCTCTTGTGAAGACCTTTCCAAGTGAGTCGAGATTGTTCACGATTTCTGTAACACCCCGAATCCGCGGGACTCGGAATGTCACATTGGGCTAGGATCTCACAATGGATCCTGACCCTAGCCTGACAACAAGTTCACTAGACCTTACAACATGGCATTGACAAATATAAAAACAAATACATAAAACTGTACAACCAAAAGGTAAGACAACATAGCCGAGTATGAAACACAACGCCCTCACACAGGAGGTAACAAAAGATCATCCTCACGCAGGAGGGAAATGTAACAAACCCAAAAGCCCACAACAACCTATGTATGAGACGTCCTCGGCCTGCCACTCTGCTAGATCACCCAACAGCATGCCTATCCTGTGGGGCATCTACAACATGGTAATAAACCATTAGATATCCATACACATATATAGAGTAATGCATAAGGATAATCACAATCAAGGAAAGATAAACACATCAACATTCTTTCACACATTTACCCATTTTATCATCTCAATAATAATGGTCATTCACTCGAATCGTATATATAATATATATGAAACTATGTGACACGAGGACCGATACATCCTCGCCTCTGAGCCTGCTAGCTAGCTGCACCAGTATCGGTCACACAATCCGTGTACCTTGTGGGAGTGGATTGTGCCCTTCCTGTAAAGTCAGTCTGGCTTGACATCAGAGAACCTCCCAGACTCCACGACGGGATGAAAGGGAAAGGTTATCACAACCACACATACGGGGCAATCAATAAAACATAGGTCGGTATAAACAACATCTCATGCTATCATAGCAACATATAAATCACACAACACTCATGCAAACACCCAATATAAGGATGACAGCTATGTAAGTTCTACGGACTTACCTCAACCTCGATCACCACTCAACCACGATCACCCCTACACTAGAGGGACAACACAACCTATAAACAGGCATAAAGAGAGATATCAATCTCCTAACAACACAAGGGTCACACCTAGACCCAAAGGGATCTATAGGGATCAAGCTCAACCTCAAAACTTCAACTAACATCAACCTAAGTCCTTAAAGCCATACAAGGCAAAAACCCGATCATAGCCTCAACCAAACACATCCTGACACCTCTAGCATGATCCTATACACTCACACTAGGAAAGGAGGGAACAAAGGCATCCTAAGAAAAGCCTAGAAGCAACACACACCTACAGAACCAAGTGCAACACCAAGCTGGTGCAGGTGGCTGTAGGGGCGGCTAGGAGGTGACGCAGGGGCGGTTCAATGCCGGCGCTGGGGCGGCTAAAGACAGGCGCAAGGGCAGCTGGTGTGCAGAAGACACCACCCTAGCTCTTTCTTCACTTCTTCCTTCGATTCTTTACTCTTATTCACTCCAACAACAACATACATATAGAACATACATATATATACATCAACATAAGCCAATTAAGGCTGGAACAAGATCCAAACCTAAGGAACTAAACTAGGCTAAGGAAAGAGAGGGAAAGAAGAAGAAAGGAAGAAAGGAAGAAGAAAGCCATGGAACTCACCAAGCTGAGCTCTCCAGAAGATCAACACCACACCAAACAACCTCAAGCTGGCTCCACAAGGCACATCAACATCATCAACATCAAAGCCAAGCAAAACTAAGCAAAATCTCTCACAAACTCAACAAACTCAAGAGAAGATCAAGCAAAGATGATCCAAGGGAGAAGAGAGAATAAATTGTATGTATGGAGCTGAGAATGGTAAACCCTCACCAAAGGGAGAAGATGAAGTATATAAAGGAGGTAAAAAGGGTAAAGTACGGGTCAAAGGGTCAAAGAAGATGGCTGCAGCACACAGAGCCGCGGGGGCGGACTTTGTGAGCCGTAGGGGCAGCCTAGGCAAACCGTAGGGGCGGATCTAGGGTGACGCAGGGGCGGAATAGGCTAAAACTGGGTCCTCAACTCACCCTCTCAGCAACTCAGCAACTAGGCTCTTACAATTTCGGTGAATCGTGTGAACATTTCTTTGACTCATTCATTTATGTTCATCTTTAATAGCTCATATTATTTGAGGAAGATGCTTATCTTTGTTTCCTTGACTTGACTTATTCTTTCGTATGTGACAACTAGTTTGCCCCATATTTCTTTAGCACTCATGCATGATGAGACATGGTTGAATTAATTTGTGTCCAATCCACAATAGAGCAAGTTCAAGGCCTTGCCTACACCCTTGTCAGCGGACTTCTGAAGCCGAAGAGACTGTGTCACCGCCCCTGCGGTGACACTAGGCCGCCATTGCGGATCATAACCATAAACGACATAAAGAACCCGCCCTTGTGGGACTGCCAGGCTGCCTCTACGGCCAAGACGAAGTTGGAACAATCTGGCCTAAACCGCCCCTGCGGCCCTGTAGCATGCCCCCGCGGTTTAGCGCCAGATGACTTAACTCCGACTGTTTGCACCACCTTTTATGACATTTAAGTTGGTTGTTTAGACAACCCGTTTACTCCCTTTTAATGCATTTTGTAGTATAAATAGATCCCTTGGCTGATTTCTAGAATCATCCACATTTTTCCCTAAAAGCTCTATATGTCTAAGTGTCATTTTGTAATGAGTCTCTAAGCTTTCTTTCTACATTGGGTTGATTGAAGCTGCATTGCTATTTGGTTGTAAGTTCTTTTAATATAAGTTTAATTCAGTATCCTTTGTGTTATGTTTCCTTGATCTCTCACTTATGTTGGCATGTCTTTCCACTTAGCTTGATCACCTTAAGTGTACAAATGCATGCAAAGCGTTAGGGTTAATCGATTCCGGGTTTTGTCCTTAATCTAGTAGTAAACCCCTAGTTAAAAGCTGGTTGGAATTATCTAAGGGAAAGGAACATAACTATAAAGTAAGATTAATGGGTTGTTTATTCTTCTTTATATCTCTTTATCTTTACTTGAATGCTAACTTGTGCTTTGATCTTGTAGGTTTATGGATCAATAAACTATTTAAGTTGTGTTAATGCCGGTTGAATTAACACATATCTAAGATCAAGATGAGAATATTGGTGAATTGCTTCTAAAAAGAGTCAACTAAGTAGTATGCATGCTAAGATCTAACCTAGTGTACCTTTCTAATCATCCATATTATTTGTATCTTTGCTTACTTTTTAATCACCTTTGTCTTGTTTGTTTTACAATCCAAACCCCCCTTTTGGTTACCAACTGATAATTGAAGTTAATTAAAACTTGACTAAAAGTCTCTTGGGTTCGACCCTTACTTACACTATACAAATCGGTTAAGTGTAACGTTAGGTATTCTACTTTGACTAAAGCTAAAATACAACGACCATAGGTTTTTAGCCTTGTCACCATGCTTCTCCCAACACGCACACACACGTCACAACTTGACCAAGGGAGCCTGTGAACATCAACGTATCAATAACGGAAGGCCAACAAGAATCAACACTCGATCTTGATCTTGGTGAGGAGAAAGGAGAAGAACGAAGAGAAGAAGGAAATAGAAGATGAAGCATGCAATGTATATCATGAACGTATAGAAGATTAACGGAACGAAGAACTTACAGTTCTACAAGAGATCACAAGGGAAAGGAAGCAGCTTTGCTCGAGATCGAAGAAAAAGTATGCAAGAGACGGGAAAAGGAAGAGAAGGCGGGAATTTATAGAAAACGGTTGGGAAGGAGGAAAGACGTTTTAGGGTTTAGAAGATCCAGAAAAGCCGGCCCAAAGATATAAAATCAGATCTTCTATGAAAGGAAACAATATAGAAACAAAAAAGGAAAGAAGATCTTCGCGATCTGGGGTCTACCGCACCCGCGGCTCGACCCCGTTGTGACCATAAATGGCCACAAGGGCGGCCACTGTCACCGTGGGGCGTTGACTGACACCAGCTTGCCGTAGGAGCAGCCGCTGTCACCGTGGGGGCGGTGACAGCCAGAAACCGGTTGTTACATCAGATCCCTTTATAAAGAAGTTTCATCCCGAAACTTGCAACGAACCACAAGATCACACAACCACAAGGGTGAAGCAAAACACTAAACTCAACTCATATATTCCCACTCGTGGCACATAACTCAAAACGTCTCACAAGCGCAAACACAACTCAACCATGAAAACTAAAATTCCAACATCTATGCTATAGGTACATCCATCTCAACATAGAACTCCGGATAATTCCTTTGGATTAAATCCTCTATCTCCCAAGTTGCCTCATCTACTCCTCGCATCGACCACTGAATCTTCATCATTAGTATGTCCTTCGATCGCAAGCATCTCGTACTACGCTCTAAGACAGCTACCGGATGCTCAATGAACGTGTGGTCAGGCTCGACAACCAGATAGTCATGACTGACGATGTGCCTTGGGTCTGGTATGAACTCCCGTAATTGTGACACATGGAAGAAGGGGTAAACACCCTCAATTCTCGGTTGCAAAGCAAGTCTATATGTTGTCTCTCCAACTCGCTGAAGAATTTTGAAAGGTCCGACATATCTGGAACTCGGCTTCCCTTTGACGCCAAAACGTCTAACACCTCGTGTCGGGGATACTCTCGTCCATACCTTAGTTCCAAGTCTTAACTCTAGAGGTCTGCGCCTCTTATTCTGCATAAGACTTCTAGTGAGTATGTGCTGCTAGCATCCTCTCTCGGATCACCGCTACTCGCGTCATATCATCTTGTATCTACTCAGGTGCTACTCCGCTAGCACTACTCGGCTCGTCCCAACACAGTGGTGTACGATATCTCTATCCGTATAAGACCTCATAAGGAGCCATCATGAATGATGCGTGCCAACTATTGTTATACGAAAACTCTACCAAGGGAAGGTGATCTGCCCACACTTGTCCCCAGTCTAACACGCAGACTTTCAACGTATCCTCCAGAGTATGGATAGTCCTCTCCGACTGACCATCGGTCTAAGGATGATAAGCAGTCATGACCTGCACACTCATACCTAGGGCGGCATGCACTTGCTTCCAAAACCTCAAAGTGAACCGTCTGTCTCTGTTAGAGACAATAGTCCTAGGTACTCCGTGAAGTCTCATTATCTGTGTCGTGAACTCCTTTTCCAATCGACTTACTGTCCACGTTTCCTTGATAGGAATGAAACGTGCGGTCTTCGTCAGCCGATCCACTATAACCCAGATAGCATCAAAGCCTCAACTCCGTCTCCAACCTCCGTCTCAAACTGGTAACAAAGTCCATCGATATGTCCTCCCACTTCCACTAGGGAACGGGAAGTGGGTGTAGCTCTCCTTCTACTCGGTGATGGTCGATCTTGACTTGTTGATAGGTCGCACACTAAGATACATATCTCGCCACATCTGGCTTTAGACCTCCCCACCATAAAGAGCGTTTGATATCCTGATACATCTTACTCGCACCAGGATGCACTAAGTAAGGTGTAGAGTGAGCCTCCGGTAGGATACGTTGTCTCAGCTCTTGATTCTAGGGCACACATACGCACTCCTGGCATCTCGATACTCCATCGGCACTGACTGCAAACTATGGCGCCTCTCCTCGAGACATCATGTCTCTCATCCGTGTCAAAGATGGGAAACTCTCCTACTTTTGTCGGATTTCAACCAATAGATCAGGTTAACACCTCTAAGGTGGATAAATGATTGTCGGAATCCGGAAAGTGGATATTCATCTCTAGCCATGCCAAGTCTCGTTGTCAATGAGGCTAAGTTGTCAGCCGAGCAATCGCCATCTCCCGGGGAGTCTTCGTACTAAGCGCATCAACTACCACATTTGCGTTCCCAGGGTGGTATAAGATATCCATATTGAAGTCCTTGATCAACTCCAACCATCTCCTCTGGCGGTTATTCAACTCCCGCCGAGTGAATATTTACTTTGGACTCTTATGGTCTGTGAAAATCTGACACGTAGCTCCGTACAGATAATGCCTCCACATCTTCAAAGCGTGAACAACAATAGCTAACTCGAGATCGTGGGTAGGTTAATTCTCCTCATACGTCTTTAGTTCTCGACGTGTATGCTATAACCTTACCCCTTTGCATCAGAAGACATCCCAAGCCGAGCTTGGATGCATTGCTATAAACAACAAAGTCCTCAATGCCCTCTGGCCGAGCTAAGATTGGAGCGAAGGTCAGTCTCCTCTTCAGCTCCTCGAAGCTCTGTAGGCATGGCTCAGACCATACAAATCTCGTAGTCTTCCTTATCAAGGAAGTAAGTGGTCGGGCGATAACTGAAAATCCCTCCACAAAATGCCAGTAGTAGCCTGCCAATCCTAGGAAGCTACGAACCTCCTTGACGTTCCTTGGAGGCGGCCAAGATGCTACAAACTCGATCTTCGCTGGATCTACCTTGATCCCTTTGACGGAAACGATATGACCAAGGAATGCCACCTTAGTCATCGAAAACTCGCCCTTAGAGAGTTTGGCGTAAAGCTCTCTGTCCTGCAAGACTTGGAGTACGATCCTTAAGTGTCCTACATGCTTCTCTCTACTCCGTGAGTATACCTGAATATCATCGATGAAGACCACTACGAACTGATCTAGGAATTTGATGAAGATGTTGTTCACCAACTCCATGAACACGGTGGGCGCATTCGTAAGCCTAAAAGGCATCACTACAAACTCATAGTGACCGTATCTGGTCCGAAATGCCGTCTTGGCTATGTCCTGCTCTCTCACCCTCAACTAGTGATATCCAGATCTCAAGTCGATCCGCGAAAACGCTGAAGCTCCATGCAGCTGGTCTAAAAGATCGTCGATACTGGGCAATGGGTTCTTATTCTTGATTGTCACCTTATTAAGCTCTCGGTAGTTAATAAATAACCTCATCGACCCGTCTTTCTCCTGACAAAGAGTACTGGTGCGCCCCAAGGAGATACAATATGGAGAATTAAGCCCTTCTCAGCTAGCTCCTCGAGCTCCTACTTACGCTCAAGCATCTCGATAGGCACCATGCGGTAAGGAGCCTACGAGATCGGTCTCGTTCCGGGCTCTAGATCAATGCCAAAGTCTACACTCCTCTATGGAGTTAAACCTGATGGATCTCTAAAAACGTCGGTGAACTCGCATGCTACAAGAATCTCCTCCAACGCAGAACTCGTACTATCCTTCATGGCATAGCACCAGAAAGCCTCGCGACCCTTTCCTATAAGTTTCGTAGTCTGGACTGCACTGATGATTGTACCGGTCTTTCCGAGATCCCATTCTCAGAAAATATCTTCATGGCCTTACTCTGTAGTTACCGTCACCGTCCTCTTGCCGATGCCAACAACTGCTCAATGTCGATCCATCCAGTTAATGACATGAACTATATACCATTATATTCATACTTATTACGAATATATCGCCTCAGTTTTACATATATTTGATGAGGATTGTGTGCCTTTGTGTCTATATTCATGTATATTTCGAGAATAGAGGTCTACACACGTTATTAGTGTAATTGTAGGTAAAACAGTGGAAATTTAGTGCGGAAATGGAGCAATATGGAGCATGACATCATAAAGGATCAAGAAGGGAGCTAAAAGATAGGAGAAGTATGAGAAAAGATCACATTAGAAGATGGAGACGGAACTAAAAGATAAACACATGCAGAAGACAAAAATCGGATGATTACTTATTAAGATCGACCGATTTCCTTCATGATCGAGCCGATTTCTATCTTTGATCGCCCTATTAGTTGTAGGATTGTAACAATAAGATCAAACCTCAAACCCTATAAAAGGAGGACGCCTTACCACTATTCTTCGCATCTCATCCCATCCAGTACATAATCAATACACATCAAGAGCATTCAAGGAAGGAAGCATTGAAGGAAGTTCGGGAGTTTGAAGTCCATGATCGAAGTTCTTGGAGTTCGTGAGTTCTATTTTTATTTTGTCATTATGAACACGAGTTGGAGTTTGTTTTTGAGTTTTTATTTGAGTTTTTAAGGATTGAATCATTGTTCAAACGTTTTTGGATTGGTTTAATTCAAGATTCAAAGTTTTCTCATTATTCTTGGTTTTCTTGATTTAATATCTCTTTTGATTTTAAAAATGTGTATGCTTGGCTAAAACCCTTGTGATTCTAGGGTGATGGGTTGATGATTGTGGTTGAGATGATGATAGAATGATCTTCATAAACAGATTGGACCTTGAGAGTTGAAATTAACCTTCGTAGAATGGAAAAATCGGCGTGTTCATTGGGTAAATCGACCGATTTCTAGTGATGAACAACCTGATTTCCCTAACCTATATCCGAGTGTGGGAAGAGACTTACCCGGTGATTCCCATTTTTGATTGCCAACGATTCCAAGATCTAGGTAATAGAGGATTCAAAACCCTCTATTAAGGATGAGTGTTCCAAAACCCTTACCTTTGTGAGTTAACCTGATTCCCTTGGGTTTGGTGTTTGGTTTGAGAGTATTGTCCTTCCATAAGATCCTTTATCTTATCGAGTTTCAACATCCTTTATTTAGAGCCTTTGGGTTTGGACATGGGTGGTGGAGACTTCACCGTACATCATTCCGTTTTAGAACACATACCTTAGCAATCCCAACTATGTCCATAACATCTTTAGAAGTCTTGAATTGAAAATCACAATCGGATACTTTGATTTCTAGAATCCTTTTTCCCAAATTTTACACAAATATTTGTCTTTTGTTATCAATAGTTGCATATTTTCTTGTTAGATTGCTTATTCTGATTTTGATTTCACCAAATCCCTGAGTTCGACCCTAGAAGTTTTGCTTTTACAGCGATTGATCCGTACACTGCGGGTTCGCTTGTTTGCTTTTATTCTTGGTTTAAATTTAAGGCTTGCATACACCCTTTGGAGCAAACAAGTTTTCGCCGCCGTTGCCGGGGATATGGCTCATACCAAATTCGGTTACGGTTATCTAACTTGGAAACTCTTGCTTTTGCTATTGACCATTCTACTTGAGTGTTCTTGTAGGATCTTTTTTTAGGTTTGTGCAAAAAACTTGAGATAGTAGAGAAATCGTTCCCTACGATCCTGAACCGGAAAAGACATATAAAAGAAGATTAAAAGAAGCTAAAATGGCTGCTGCAAATAATACAGAAGAAAGAGATCTTCAAGCTGAATTGAATGACGGTCTTGATTAGTTAAAATTACGAGATGATGCTCTCATAAGAGAGAGTTGATTACGCATGGGAGTTTGTTGAGAAACAAGCTCAAATTATTGAGAAATATTCCCAACGGAGGCCCGATAATAGGAATCAACGATCCGGAGCTCAAGAGATGAATCTTACTTCCTCAAGTATTTTTTAAATTACCACTCTAAATAATGAAGTCAAGGCTTTGAAGGAGCTTTTGAAGACACAAACGCAAACACCAAAACAAGATGCTGGCTTCGTAGGAAGAGGGAATTATCAAGGGCAAAGGAACACCAACAACAACTACAATAACAACAACAACCGGAACTACAACAACAATTGGATATCCAATCAAAATAATTTCGGTAACCCTTATTCTCATGCTGAAAAAGTTCTTAACCCACCTTTTTCTTCTACTTCTACTCCTTTGAAAAGATAGGAATCATCTTCAAGCTCAACACCGAAGAATAAGCTGGAAGGAATGATTGAAACTTTGATGGGAAAAATGAATGGGCTAAATAATTCAATTACTTCTATTTCTAAGGCACAAAGAGCCTTGAAAATTCAAGTATTTAGCAAGGCCAGAGAAGTTTCAAGACATCAAGGAAAACTTCCCGGAAGAACGGAGAACAATCCAAAAGGACAAGTCAATGCTATCACCAAAAGGAGCGGAATCACAACTAATGATCCACTACCAAAGAATGTTGATAAAGGAAAGCAACCAATGATTGAGAAAATGGAATCAAGCAACAAAGAGAAAGCACCGGTTTATATCCCACCTCAAGCATACAAGCCATTGCTACATTTTCCAAAGTCTCGTGCAAGAGAACACATCGACAAATAGTTCGGTAAGTTCGTTGACCTTATAATAAAATTACATATTAATATCCCTTTTATGGATGCCATTGTAGGAATGCCGGCATATGGAAAGTTCTTGAAGGAAATGCTTTCCAATAAAAGGAAGCTAGAAGATGTTGGAGAAGTATGGATGACCAGAAGGTCTTCCGAACAAATCCAAACGATGAAGGAAGAAATGCCAAAGAAGCTAAGAGATCCCGGATATTTTTGCGTACCAATTGGCATTGGAAAAGTAACATACGAAGATCTATGTGATCTTGGAGCAAGTGTGAGCATTATACCATTAGCTTTATGTGAGAAAGTTGGACTTGAGACGTGATAGGTGATGGAATCAGTATCATTTAAGGTAGTTTTTAGAGTCTTTTTATTGCATTAGTGTCGGTTTATGCTACTAACTCCTTGGTCCAGAAGAAGAAGATCAAAAGAAGCTAAAGGAGGAGTTACAAGCACTTAGGAGTGAAGATCGATCACGTAGCAAAGCTTCTGTTGCCTCACCGCCCCAGCGGATCCTTGCAGCCGCCCCTGCGGGTGACGCCTTACTTTGGAGCGCCCCCTGCGCTTTCATCAGCGCCAACCATGAAGCGTGTCACCACCCCTGCGCCACTCCTTAGCGCCCCTGCGGTGTCCTCTACTGACGAAACGAAGACCAGCTCCCCTGCGCCTTCCACTGCGCCACTACCTGCGCCTCAACATGGGAGCTGGAAGACGATAAGGCTGTGTCACCGCCTCTACATTGACATAGGGACACCCCGGCGGCTTGGCATAGGCACGCCCCGGCGGCTTGGCATCAGAAACGTCAGGAAAGGCGAAAGGTCAGACGTTGAAGAGCATTGAAGATCCGCCCCAGCGGAAGTGTCTAGCCGCCCCAGCGGCTCTGAAGAAGATCAACCGATTCTGCCTAAACCGCCCCTGCGGTTCCTGAAGGCCGCCCCTGCGGTTTAACGCCAGAAGCTTTACTCCGGCTGTTTACACCACCTTTATGGCATTTAAGGTGGATGTTTTGGGCCGGCCATTTACTCCTATTTAGTGTCTTTTGTAGTATAAATAGTCCTTGGTTAATTGCTAGAATCATGCATCTTATCATCTAGTTAGTCAACAAATTATCCATTTAGATTGTCTTGCTTCCTTGTAATGAGTTGCTAACTCCCTTACTACATTGGGTTGGTTTGAAGCTGCATTATTACCTTGGTTGTAAGTTCTTTTTAATCTAAGTTTTCATTCAGTAATACTTTGTGTTTCCTTGATCTCCTTTGTCTAAATTACATGTTAACTATTTCTTGAGATTGATCACCTTAGGTTCTAAAGTGCATGTAAACAACTAGGATTAATAGGTTCCGGGTTCGGGTCTTTAATCTAGTAGCAACTTTAAGTAATAACGGGTTGTGATTACTTGAGGAAAAGGAACACAAATATAAAGATAAGTTTAACGGTTTTAATCTTCTCTTTATATCCCTTTGTCTTTATTCGAAAGTTAACTTGTTATTTGTTCTTGTAGGTTTACGGAACTTTGACCTGTTAAGTTGTGTTGATGCCGGTTGGCTCAACACATATATATGATCGAGACAGGAGATTACTTGAAAACTTGTAAAAGGAACTCACCAAAGTAGCAATTGCATGCTTAGAATCAACCTAGTGTAGATTCATCCATTATTGTCTTACTTGTCGCATTAATCGTTTTCATAAGTTTTAGTGCATCAATTCAACCAACCAACCCCCCCTTTGTATCATTTGTCACTATAATCGATAATTGCATCTAAAACACCTTAACTCTCTTGGGTTCGACCCTTACTTAATCACTATACTTGTTCTTAGTGCTAAGTCGGGATTTACTTTTGATTGGGTATAGACGACCATAGAAATACCCTCGGTCAAATTTTGGCGCCGTTGCCGGGGAGTTTTAGTGTTTTATTGTTATTATTGATTATTGGTTTGAACCATTTTTATGGTTCAACCCGTGCTACTAATTCCGGCTTTGCTTCTTTTGATCCAGAAATTGAGAGGACGCACATCCGGCAACGAAGACAACAACAACTTCAACAAGACATGGCTGACCGTACTCTTCGTCAACTTACGCAGCCCACCTTGGCTCAAAACCCTCTTGCGGTCGCTATACCGGAACTAGGGGAAAGAGTCAACTTTGAGCTCAAGCCGGGCCTCATCCACTTGCTCCCATCCTTCCATGGGCTAAGTGGTGAAGATCCCATCAAGCACCTTGGGAAGTTCCATACTGTGTGTATGAGCATGAAGCCGGCCAACATTACCGAAGAACAAATCAAGATGAGGGCATTCGGCTTCACACTCAAAGATTCCGTGGATGATTGGTATTACCACCTTCCATCCGGGAGTATCGACACTTGTGAGAACCTTCACAAAGCGTTCTTGAAGAAATACTTTCCAGCTAAGAAAGCTAATAGCTTGAAGAAAGCTATAAGCAACATCGAGCAAGAGGCAACCGAAACTCTCTACGAGTACTTCGAAAGGTTTGCGCGCCTCCGATCCAGCTGTCCTTTTCACGGATATTCAACTCAAGATCTAGTCTTGTACTTGTACAATGGCTTGCTAGACAATGAAAGGAGGATCGTCGATGCGGCTTGCGGAGGTAATATTCTTAACTCTACTCTTGACCTTGCTTTGGAAAAGATACAGGAACTAGCAGAAGGAACTCGGAACTTTGGAAGGACCCCAGCTATGAAAGGAGTTCATGATATGAGCTCCGGGAAGAGTGAGATTTCTACCGAGCTCGCGGAATTGAAGGAAATGGTGAAGAGACTAACACTTATGAGAACACCGCAACAGCTCAAAGCTTGTGGAGTTTGTGCTGACCAGTATCATCCAACAGACATGTGTCCACAAGTTCAGGATGACGATGCTGAAGTAAACGCAATGGGTTATGGACAACCACAACAGCAAAGACCTAGGAACGATCCCTGTGCACAGAATTTCATGCCGAATTGGCGTGACCAACAGAATTTTCGTTGGAGGGATCAACAAAACCAACAACAACAACCCCGCCAAGGTAAGTATCACTCAACTGAAGATATGTTGCAGGTTTTGACTAAACACTTTGCTACCCATGTCCAAACAACATAATCTAGCATCAAGAACCTTGAGCAACAGGTTAGTCAAATGGCGGAAGCTATTTCAAGGACCGAATCAAGGCTTTCCGGAGGATTGCCTTCCTAGACGTTTATAAACCCCAAGGAGAATGTTAGTGCCCTAACATTAAGGAGCGGGAAGCAAATCCAACAAGAACCAACAAAAGAATCACAAAGCAAGCCTTGTGTCGTTTTTTCCGCACCCACAGCCGCCCCTGCGGCTGCAGCTGCGCCCAGCACAGAACGGACGACGCCCCTACGGCTGGCTGCTCCCGCCCCTGCGGTGACAACCCCTGAGGCACCCCTGCACCTTCAAGCTGACGCCCCTGCGGAAAACACAACAGAGGGTCGTGCTGAAAAGGATACTTACGTCCGGCCTAACTTTCCACCGCTGTATTCCGAGAAACCACCGGCTCCTTTTCCTGAAGCCTTGAAAGAGAGAAGGATCATAGAGGACAAGGACCTCTTTGAGACTTTCTCCAAATGCAAGGTAAACATTCCCCTCCTTAAGTTGGTGAAAAGTATCCCTAAGTATGCTCGTTTTTTGAATGAACTTTGCACTATCAAGAGGAATCAAAAGCTAAAGGGGAAACAAAAAGTACAAGTGAGTGAGCATGTGTCGGCAGTTTTCCAACGGAGAATGCCCAAGAAGTGCAGCAATCCAGGCATGGTAAGCATCCCTTGTGTTATAGGGGAAAACCGCTTTGACAAAGCAATGCTTGATCTGGGTGCTTCTATTAATGTCTTGCCATATTCGATTTATAAATCACTTGGCCTTGGGCCACTAATGGAAACTAGGATTGTAGTACAACTTGCTGATAGATCTAATGTGTACCCGAAAGGGATAATTGAAGATGTATTAGTAATGGTAGACAACCTAATTTATCCTGCTGATTTCTTTGTAATGGATATGGAAAATGATTCGCATGTTACACCCATTCTGTTAGGTAGGCCATTTCTAAAAACGGCTAGGACTAAAATTGATTATGTTAGTGGTAAATTGACCATGGAGTTTGATGGAGAAGTAGTGGAATTTGACATCTATGATGCAATGAGATTTCCTAGTGATGATCATTCTTTATGTGCTATTGACATTGTTGAACCTTTTGTGCAAGATGTTTTTGATAACTCTGACATGGATGAATTAAGGAATGTGATTGAGCATGACATTGATGGTTTCAAATCAGATTATGTGATAACGTCTAGCATGAAAGAGGTCCTAGCCCAATTAGATGGGCATAAAAGGCTACCTATCTCCAATTTGGCCATTGGGTCCACTTTACTAACCCCAAGCGAGAAGCTTGTTCCGTCCATAGTGCAGGCACCTGAAATAGAATTGAAGGACCTTCCGTGATACCTCAAGTACGTTTTCCTTGGAGCACACAATACCTTGCCGGTGATTATCTCCATCAAGTTAACCACCGGACAAGAAGACAAGTTGGTGAAAGTACTAAAGGAGCACAAGACGGCCCTCGTATGGAGTATTGCAGACATCAAAGGGATAAGTCCTTCCACTTGCATGCATAGGATTTTACTTGAGGACGAAAGCAAACCCTCTAGGCAATCTCAAAGGAGGTTGAACCCACCAATGATGGATGTGGTCAAAAAGGAAGTGTTGAAACTCCTCCAAGCGGATATGATCTTTCCTATCTCGGATAGCACTTGGGTTATTCCAACCCAAGTAGTTCCAAAGAAGGGAGGCATCACTTTGGTGGAAAATCAACATGGAGAGATGGTCCTAAGCAAAACACAAACCGGATAGAGAGTTTGCATTGACTACCGTAAGCTCAATAAGGTAACACGAAAGGACCATTTCCCATTACCTTTTATTGATCAAATGTTGGAACGTCTTGTAGGTCATCAATATTACTGTTTCCTGGATGGATATTCGGGTTATTTTCACATAGCCATCGCACCAGAAGATCAAGAGAAGACGACGTTCACTTGCCCATTTGGCACTTTTGCATATCGCAGAATGCCATTTGGACTTTGCAACGCACCGGGCACTTTTCAACGGTGCATGATAAGTATTTTCTCCGAATACATAGAAAATTTCATTGAAGTCTTCATGGATGATTTTACCGTCCATGGAGACAGTTTTGACGCATGTTTAGGACATTTGAAACTTGTTCTTGAAAAATGTGTTGAAACCAATTTAGTTCTTTATTCAAAAAAATGTCATTTCATGGTCGAACAAGGAATTGTGCTAGGACATGTAATATCCTCAAAAGGGATAGAGGTAGATAAGGCAAAAGTTGATGTTATTCAAAATTTACCTTATCCTACTAATGTTCGGGAAATCCGATCTTTCCTTGGTCATGCAGGTTTCTACCGACGGTTTATCAAAGATTTTTCAAAGATCTCAGCACCCATGTGTGAATTGCTCAAGAAAGATGTCACCTTCATAGTGGATGAGGATTGCAAGAAGGCTTTCGACACTTTGAAGGCATGTCTCACCACCGCATCAATCATCCGTTCCCCGGATTGGGAGAAACCTTTTGAAATCATGTGTGACGCCAGTGACTACGCCATCAGAGCAGTCTTAGGACAAAAAGACGGACGGGCCGCCCATGTGATCCATTATGCGTCTATGACACTCAATGGAGCGCAAAGGAATTACTCTACCACCGAGAAGGAGATGTTAGCTGTGGTTTTTGCCCTTGAGAAATTCTAGCAGTACCTACTTGGGGTAAAGGTAATTATCTTCACTGACCATGCAGCCCTTAGGTACCTCATGGAAAAGAAAGAGGCAAAGCCACGATTGATCCGTTGGGTGCTTCTTCTAAGCGAGTTTAACCTAGAGATAAGGGACAAAAAGGGAGTTGAGAACCTGGTGGCCGATCATCTGAGCAGACTAGTGCAAGAGGAAGAAGATCCAGAAAAACGAGAGATAGCTGGAAGTTTTCCAGACGATACCTTCTACACAACTCTTTGTTGTGTAACCGCCCTCACGCCTCACACCAGCCGCCCCTGCGGCTCTGTCTAGGCGCCCCTGCGGAATTGTCGACAGAGGTTTGTCTTAAGCTTCAATCTTTTAAGCCTTGGTTTGCTGACATTGTGAACTTCATCATCAGGAAGGAGTATTCTCCAGACTTCACCAAGCCACAACGGGAGAAGGTAAAAGCTGAAGCTCGACACTACGTTTGGGACGATCTTACCTTTGGAAGCATTGTAGTGACCAAGTGATCCGGCGTTGCATTCCGGACAGTGAGGTACAATCCGTTCTAACTTTCTGTCATTCTGAAGCATGTGGGGGCACTTTGGGGCAAACAAAACTGCAAGAAAAGTTTTGGATGCTGGTTTCTTTTGGCCACACTTTTTTCGAGACGCTTTTGCATTTTGTAAAGTGTGTGATAGATGCCAAAGGGTAGAAAATCTTTCAAGGAGACATGAAATGCCCCAATCCTCTCTTATATTTTGTAAAATATTTGATGTTTGGGGAATTGATTTCATGGGGCCATTTCCTACTTCATTCGGGAACACATATATCTTGCTTGCGGTGGACTATGTTTCCAAGTGGGTGGAGGCAAAGGCCACCAAAACTGATGATTCAAAAGTAGTTGCAGCTTTTCTGAAGGAAAATATCTTTGTAAGATTTGGAATCCCAAAAGCCTTAATCAGTGATAGGGATA
The DNA here is from genome assembly GCA_033239125.1 of Fagopyrum homotropicum. Classification (NCBI taxonomy): domain Eukaryota; kingdom Viridiplantae; phylum Streptophyta; class Magnoliopsida; order Caryophyllales; family Polygonaceae; genus Fagopyrum; species Fagopyrum homotropicum. The sequence continues at coordinate 93,679,753 of BSWB01000007.1, read as the reverse complement.
CCCAATTTTGCAACAAGACGATCACGGCTCTCCTTAAGAAGTACCATGTTCACCAAAGAGTATCAACAGCTTATCATCCGCAAACAAACGGCCAAGCTGAGGTGTCCAATAAAGACCATCCTTGAAAAGACGGTTTCTTCCGAGCGGAAGGATTGGAGTGCAAGGCTAAATGACGCCCTATGGGCATATCGGACAGCCTACAAAACTCCCATCGGAATGTCCCCTTTTAGGCTCGTGTTTGGGAAAGCTTGCCACCTACCGGTGGAGTTAGAGCACAAAGCTTGGTGGGCGGTAAAGAAGTGTAACATAAACATAGAAGAAGTGGGAGAATTCCGGAAGCTCCAATTGCAACAGTTGGAGGAACTGAGGCTAGATGCATATGACCATGCTACCACATACAAAGAAAAGACCAAAGCATGACATGACCGGAACATTCTCCGGAAGGACTTCAAGGTAGGTAATAAGGTACTTCTCTTTCAATCCCGTTTGAAACTCTTTTCAGGTAAGCTGCGTTTGAGATGGACAGGGCCGTTCATAGTAGCCGAAGTATACCCTTACGGGGTTGTGGATCTCTATGACCCCCAAACGCACAAGTTGTTTAAGGTGAACGGACAAAGGCTAAAGCTTTACCTTGAAAGTCAAGAACGATCCGATTGACGAGATGGTACTAGAGGAGGCACAGTCAGAGAAGTAGAGATCTTACGTCGAGTCAACGACGTAAAACAAAGGCGCTTCTCGGGAGGCAACCCGAAAGAATAAGTAGAGGAGCTTCTGTCAAGAAACCGCCCCTGCGGCTTTGTATCCCTGCCCCTGTGGTGACACTCATGGCCTGCGCCTGCAACACGCCTATCACCGCCCCCGCGGTGACATCCCTACGCCCCTGCGGCGGCCATCCTTGACACGAATTCCCAGTGCCGCCCCGGCACTGGGCCTGCGTGCCCCTCTCCCTTGTCACCACCCCCGCGGCGACAAGCTCCCGCCCCTGCGGGTTTACCTAGAAAAGAAAAAAAAAGAGGATCTCGAAAAACGTCTACATCTACCACACACCACCCACCAACCTTCTTCACCAAACACAAACCCTCCAAACTTCCTTCCTTCAGAAACACCCTCGACGCCCCTGTGCCGCCTCCGACAGCTAGCCACTAGTCGAAATGTCCCTGCGCCACCTCCGCCCACTACCCTCGTACTCTCTCACAGCCCTACGGCCTTCTTCCTCACTCACTTCACACGTTCCCCTCCAACTACACCACCGTCGAGGCTACACAACCAAGGACGTCACCGGAGCAACCTCAGAAACACCATATCCATCGCTCCTCAGAAATTGCCTCTGCACTTCTCCCACACCTGCGGCTGCAAGCATCCACCCCTGCGCCTTACCGCCCTTGCGCCTGCACAACCACCCCTGCGGAAATCACACCAGAGAGGTTGTTTTCTTTTCCTCATTTCAACATTTGCTAATCCTTTGCTTCAAATACTTTCAAGGATGTAAGCCCCAAGGAAATACAAGATGACCGAAGCAGAGAAGGAGCGTTATAGGATTGTGCAGGATCGAGTTGTGTATGCAACTCGATTTCTACATATCCTGACTTTGGAGAAACTGGGCATGTTAAAGAGCATGCAAGCATTTTTGGTGAATGCTGGGCTCGGAGACTTCCTCCAGAAGAATGCTCCGACATATCGGGAGCTCAACAGATAGTTTATCTCCACTTTCACAATGGAGAAGGAGGACAACGTGTGTATCGGCCTCACCTTCAAGTTCAACAAGGTGAAATACACTCTCGACTACGCCGATCTATGGGAAGCTTTTGGGGTGACTCTAAACCCCTCTGAGAACTGGTGGGATCCAGTCCCGGCCCCAGACCTGTGCGAGTTCTGAGAAGCAGCTACCGGGTCGGAGTTCCATGCTGGGGGTGAGTACTCCAACAAACTCACTCACCCCAGTTTGAGGTTGATTTCAAAGATCCTCATGAGTATCTTCTGTGGACACAAAGAGGAAAACAAGGTCGCTCTCAAGGACCTCCCACTACTCTACTCCTGCCTTCCATAGAGCGAGAAGGTGATGTATTGACCCTCTCTCTTCCTTGCCGCTTTGAAGCGGATCAGGAGGGATGAGTCGAGGGATATTGTCGGCGGTGGGGTGATCTCTTTGATCGCCTCACAAGTGATGGACCTGTCCGAGTTAGAGGACAGGATGGCGGCTCCTCTCTACACTGAGAGGATGCTTAGGAGGTGCAAGCTCCTCCGGCGGGACGGGGAGAACCTATTTTGGATCTCCCTTGCACATGGAAGCCACCTCACCTACTTCCCCCGGCCTTTACCATTAGGAGGTGAGCTCTCCGAGCTCTATATTCCGGCAGATCCTTTCGTGCCGAGGAGGCCACTAGTGGCCATTGTGGAGAGGCATGTTGCCAGCTCCACCCGGGCCCATCAGGAGGAGCACCTGCCCATCCCTTATGACGAGGAGATGCCCACGGTGGCACCAGAGGAGGACCCGGCCCTTGCGAGCCTTCAGGCTCAGATGCCAGCTATGACGACCCAGCACCGGACATGGCAGTCCGATTACCAACGGACTATGCTGGAGCAGCAGCAGAGTTAGCAGACTAGTTTTGCCACCTCCTTGACCTCACACTTCGACCAGAGGCAGGAGGCCTGGCAGGCAGCCCAACAGCAGCTGGAGGCTCAGCAGTTGGCTTGGCAAGCCAGTTTTGAGACCTCTATTGGTCGCCGGATGTCTGCCCAGCAGGACCGCATTGATGACATCTACCGCCGGCAGGAGCATTTCTTTTGCCACTTCCCTTACCCACCTAAGGAGGGTCCAGGTGGTCCATCCGGACCACCCCAGTGAGGGGTACATTTCTTTCCCTTCTCCCGCATTTATCTTTGACTCATTTCCACTTTGAGGATAAAGTGTACTTCAAGTATGGGGGAGGGACATATCATTGCTTGTACAGTTTATTGAATTATTTTTGGCATTTTTTTTTTGCATTGTTGAATTCAATTTCATAAAAAAAAAAAGAAGAAAAAGAAAATAGCCAAAGAAATGAAAAAGGCATGGAAATCCTTGGATAAACCGAAAACCCGAAAGGGCGATTTAGGTAAAAAGAAGGTAGTCCGACCAACCTTAGGTTGGTGCAAAATTAGACTTGAGGGGTGTGAGTTTAAGTGAGAAAAGAAGAAGAGTGGCAAGGTGAAAACCCGAAAGGGCACCTTGGCAAGATGAGCGACACCGAGTGTAGGTTTCCCTTCCGGCGTTTTGGCGACATAAGACGGGGAGTCATAAGGAGGTTGTCCGGGTAGGCCGCCACTTTTGGAGCGATAAGGATGGTAGTTGATAACGTGATTTATGACGTTAGTATAGGCATACATTTAGATAGTTTTTCCCGTTATTCATGCACGGTTTGACATTAGTTCACGACGTTTACACTCATTTCGTGCATATTTCTAGAAAAGACGTCTACACGAGCTTTTGTCGGTTTTGTAGGTATTTCGGGGATCTTTTGGGAATTAATCGATACATTCGAGAGTCAAGCCTCATGGTGGTACATATCCGAGACCTTGAAGGAACATAATTGGAGCAATGAAGGAAACAAGGACCCCTGTTGGTGCAAGCAATGGAGCAACTCATGGCTAGATGATCATAACAAGTTTCTGTTGAAGAAAATCGACCTACACCCAGGAAAATCGGCCGATTTTTCCTACTGGGTCGATTTTTGGCCTTTGACAGCTTAAGCCACGTGTCCCACGATCTCTTGTCCGGCCTTGCTCTTGGTGGAGAATATAAGTGGACCTGCAAGCTGTTGTTGAGGACTCTCTCCCTCTCCCACATCCTCTAGAATCTTCCAAAATACTCTTCCAATTGGGAGCTCTCTTCAAGACACCCTTGTGGGTGTTCTTGAGGGAGATTAGTGTAGATTTCAATTTCGTAGTGAGATTTGAGTGATTTTTGTGAAGAAACTTGTTGAAGGATTGTAAGATCTGACTTGGAGCTACATTTGGTGTGTTGAAAGACTTGTTTTGAGCTCAAATCCAGCTAAGTTTCATTGCTTTCATTTCCTTACTTCATCTTCTTGCTATGGATTCCATGTATGCTTGTATGATGATTTTAGATCTTGAAATGCATGTTATTGGCTAGTTTGTTGTGATTCTGGAGTGATGGATTGATGGTTAAGGCTTGGGTGATGATAGAATGGACTTATATGTTAGTTTAGGATGATTCGTATGCACAAAACCTAACTCAGACATAAAAATCGACCTGTTCTTCATAGTAAATCGGCCGATTTTTGCTATGATCCACCCGATTTTTCCTTCTGTTGCTCTTTAATTGATGAATCTGTATGTTAGGATGTTAGATTGTTGAAATCCTAGTGTTTGTTGAACATAATATAGCTTAGGGTGACCTAATGCTAGAAAACTAAGTGAGGAAAGAGACCTACCCGGTGATTTCCGATCTTAGATACCAAAGATGATGAACTCTAGGTAGTAGTGAGCCTCATAAGCCGCTATTGGATCGAGTGTGCTAGGATTGTTGCTTGAGACGTACCTTTTCCGAGACTTACCCGGTAAGGAGAGGTTTGCCCCTTAAGTAGTGTCCGGTTTGTGTAGAATTCCCAACTTTACCTCCTTGAGACTTACCCGGTAATAGGAGTTTGGTGCGGGATTAGTGAAGCATGAGACTTACCCGGTAATTGCTTCCATTAGAGAAACACCCTTTCCCAACACCGCAGCTTTGTCCTTAGAATCTTTAGAAGCTTGAGTCCAATGCCATAACCGGAAATCTTGACCTCTAGAATCCACTTTTCTCTCTTTGATCACATATCTTCTGTTTGTGTTGCTTGTTTATTTTGCTAGCTTGAGTTGTTAGTTTGATTCATTATCTTACTTCATTTGTGATCTTGCTTGATCACCACAAAAACCCAACCAAAAATATCGTGATTTTCATTTCTTTATTTCTTTCTCTTTTCTTAGACTAGATTCACACTATCTTTGATCATTGAATGACTTGATTTCGCCTCAGTCCTTGTGTTCGACCTCGGAATACTTTCCTTTCTACATAATGATCCGTACATTACGGGTGTCGCTAGGTAGTTTAGGAGATTAGATCGAGTTTATAAATGTAAAGCTTTTTGTGCTACACATACTTAGCGTAACAAGTTTTTGGCGCCGTTGCCGGGGACTAGGTCTAGATTAAGTCATTTGATTTTGATTGCTTTTAGTGTTTATCTTTCTTGTTACTTTTGATCTTGTGTTTTTTTTTGTCTTTGCCTTTTCATGTTTATCTTTCTTGTTACTTTTGATCTTGTGTTTTTTTTTGTCTTTGCCTTTTCATGTTTGCCATGGACGGATTGTACTTCCAAGACGACCTTGACAACATGGAGTATGAGGAGTGGATGGAAAGCCAAGATCTAGGACCTCTCCATGATGAGTTTGAGTATTGGGAGGAGTTTAATGCCTATCATGAGTCCCATGATCAAGCTCACATGACTACATTGCCTTATGTGGAACCTCACCATCAACCTCACAATGACCGAGTGGAATCAATGCTAGAAGAAATGTTGAGGAAGATGGATGATCTAGAGAGCAACCTTGCTTCCTTTTTGAGTGCCCATATGGTGCTTGAAGCGGAAGTATTTCAACAAGAGGAGGTTCACCATGAGGAGATCCAAGAATTACCCGATTCAACCATAACCAATAGAGACCTTCAAGAAGAGTTGGATGAAGCTTGGGATCAAGTGAGGCTAAGGGATTTGGCCCTGAAGGATGAAAGAAGGTTGAATGTCGAAAGAGAAGAACAAATGAGGAGGGAGATTGAGGAGATTATGCATGCTCTTATGCTAGGAGATGCTACCATCCTTCAAGGCTTACCTCCACCTCCTTCGCCTTTGGAGGAGTGCAATGAAGTATTCTCACCCCCGGACATCCTTGCCATCAACCCCGGAACCACACTTGAAGAGCTCACGAAGGAGAGCCCTAAGTTAACTTCAACTCCTTCCAATCCTTTCTTGCTTGCCCGGAGTACACACGAAGATTGGAGTCCCTTTCCTAAGGAGTCTCCCATGTTGAATGAAGGAGGCAAGCATGATGGATCCATGATGGTTATGAAGCACTTCAATGAAGAATTATTTCCAAGAATCGGCTTTCTTCGGATCATAGAGGATGAGGATGGCAAGCATCTCACCGGTGTGACCGCGGAGTACCAATTGTCTAAGTATGGGGTGGCACCTATGGTTGCAACTCCATACTATCATCAAAGGAGCGGTGATGACGGAGTCTACTACTCACCGGTGAAGAGAGAACTCAAAGTTTATTTGGGCATCAAGTGGCCCTTGCTTGTCATCATGGATGCCGGAAAGCGATGGTTGCTTGGACTCCTCAAGCAAACCATGGTATTCGAGGTGGATTGACACATCCTCTCAGTTTGGTCAAGCTAATGACCTAAAAGAAGCGCTTCTTGGGAGGCAACCCAAGGGTAACAACTCTTTCCCTTTTCTCTTTCGTTTTCGTTTTTGCTTTTGTTTTTGGTGTGCTTTGTTTTTTCTTTTGTGTTTTTGGGTGCTAGATCTTGTTGTTGTCATGTGTGATGAGATGCTGGAGGCCATGTGAAAACCTCATGGAACTGTTGAGAAGAAGGTGCAAGATCCGAGCACATGGACAAGGAAGAAAGCGCCCAGGAAAATCGACCTGTTCTTCACAGAAATCGGCCGATTTTCCTGGGTAGCTAGTCCGATTTTTCCTTCTGTCAAGGAAAGTGATGATCTCCAATCAAGCATGGGTGGAGAGGACGTGGAACTTGGACGGCTTGCGGTGCCAAGCGCGGGTTCCGACACCACAATGAACATCAAGAGCTCTCTACCATCCTTGATCGATCATCCACCACCATCATTCGATGTGAACCGAAATACCAAAGCATCACCAATTTTACATTGTGAGGACTCTCTTTCACTTCTTTATCTAGTTTACACATTGGGGACAATGTGTTTCTAAGTATGGGGTGGGGTTTTCATGATCACTTGCATGATTAGCATCTAGGATAGTTTAATATTGTCACATGTTTCATTATGTCTTGCATTGTACATACATATTTCGAAAAATTCAAAAAAATCAGAAAATTTTAAAACAATTTAGTGTTTCTAAGCTTGGGAATGACCCTTATGATGAAAATTGTCTTGTGAATTGGCTATAGATGGTCTTATGTGTTGAATAGATGAATGCATATGTGGACTTGAAGTACTTATCTTGAATCTTATGTGTGAATTGTGATCATGAATGTTTATCTTGATTGGATTGAGGATTGAAATTCGAAATTACGTGATAGTTCTTGCACATCATTTAGGAGTGATTAAGGCAATTCATCTTTCTCTACTTCTCATCTTGATCATGTTGTTTGAGCACCTCAACTGATGAAAAATGTGACCTCTTTTGACCCATCCGGGAATAGGAGCATGCTAGTGTGTTGATGTGTGTGAAAAGCAAGTGTGGGGTGAAGTTGTTGATGAAAGAATGATGTGAATGAAGTGCTGAATTTGTTGTGAAAGTGTAGACAAAAATATAGGTTTGGGGACGTTGGTTTAAATGACGAGTAACTCGGCACCATTCACATAATCGGGTGTTTGTGCCTTGCCAAAGTCAAATAAACCGATAGTCCTAACGAGCTTTGGTATGTGTGCCCGGTGTGGATGCACCTCGAAAAATAAAAAATTCCGAGGACGGCTAATCACCAAGGTTTCGGCTTTTGTACACCAATGCCATTGTCTCAAAAATAAGTGAAAAAGAAAAGAAAACAAAGAAAAGATGGAGAAAATTATACACTTGTTGGGAAGTTGAGCAAAAACGAGATTGTGGAGTTAGTTCCTTTCCCGGATTAGCATCACATGACCTAAAAAATTCCCACCTAATCACAACGTTTCTTAGCCTTTTCTTTCCTAAAGTCCTTGTGACCTAATTGCATGTGTGTAAGACTTAGTGATCTAGATTGGATATGCTCATGATCATCTTGACTTCTTCATTTTCACCTCTCATGCATGCTTTCTAGTTAAGTATAATTGTCTTTCCATGCCTTCATTCATTTGATACATGATTGATTGTCCATTGCCATGAAACATGACTATGAAGGTGATCCAATGTTAGAAGCACAATTCCAAAAAGATTTTGTTTTTTTTTTCTGCATGCATAAATCACGTCATCTCTTAATCTATAGTTGGATCTTGCTCGGGGACGAGCAAATCTTAAGTATGGGGTATTTTGATAACGTGATTTATGACGTTAGTATAGGCATACATTTAGATAGTTTTTCCCGTTATTCATGCACGGTTTGACATTAGTTCACGACGTTTACACTCATTTCGTGCATATTTCTAGAAAAGACGTCTACACGAGCTTTTGTCGGTTTTGTAGGTATTTCGGGGATCTTTTGGGCATTAATCGATACATTCGAGAGTCAAGCCTCATGGTGGTACATATCCGAGACCTTGAAGGAACATAATTGGAGCAATGAAGGACACAAGGACCCTTGTTGGTGCAAGCAATGGAGCAACTCATGGCTAGATGATCATAACAAGTTTCTGTTGAAGAAAATCGACCTACGCCCAGGAAAATCGGCCGATTTTTCCTACTGGGTCGATTTTTGGCCTTTGACAGCTTAAGCCACGTGTCCCACGATCTCTTGTCCGGCCTTGCTCTTGGTGGAGAATATAAGTGGACCTGCAAGCTGTTGCTGAGGACTCTCTCCCTCTCTCACATCCTCTAGAATCTTCCAAAATACTCTTCCAATTGGGATCTCTCTTCAAGACACCCTTGTGGGTGTTCTTGAGGGAGATTAGTGTAGATTTCAATTTCGTAGTGAGATTTGAGTGATTTTTGTGAAGAAACTTGTTGAAGGATTGTAAGATCTGACTTGGAGCTACATTTGGTGTGTTGAAAGACTTGTTTTGAGCTCAAATCCAGCTAAGTTTCATTGCTTTCATTTCCTTACTTCATCTTCTTGCTATGGATTCCATGTATGCTTGTATGATGATTTTAGATCTTGAAATGCATGTTATTGGCTAGTTTGTTGTGATTCTGGAGTGATGGATTGATGGTTAAGGCTTGGGTGATGATAGAATGGACTTATATGTTAGTTTAGGATGATTCGTATGCACAAAACCTAACTCAGACATAAAAATCGACTTGTTCTTTATAGTAAATCGGCCGATTTTTGCTATGATCCACCCGATTTTTCCTTCTGTTGCTCTTTAATTGATGAATCTGTATGTTAGGATGTTAGATTGTTGAAATTCTAGTGTTTGTTGAACATAATATAGCTTAGGGTGACCTAATGCTAGCAAACTAAGTGAGGAAAGAGACCTACCCGGTGATTTCCGATCTTAGATACCAAAGATGATGAACTCTAGGTAGTAGTGAGCCTCATAAGCCGCTATTGGATCGAGTGTGCTAGGATTGTTGCTTGAGATGTACCTTTTCCGAGACTTACCCGGTAAGGAGAGGTTTGCCTCTTAAGTAGTGTCCGGTTTGTGTAGAATTCCCAACTTTACCTCCTTAAGACTTACCCGGTAATAGGAGTTTGGTGCGGGATTAGTGAAGCATGAGACTTACCCGGTAATTGCTTCCATTAGAGAAACACCCTTTCCCAACACCGCAGCTTTGTCCTTAGAATCTTTAGAAGCTTGAGTCCAATGCCATAACCGGAAATCTTGACCTCTAGAATCCACTTTTCTCTCTTTGATCACATATCTTCTGTTTGTGTTGCTTGTTTATTTTGCTAGCTTGAGTTGTTAGTTTGATTCATTATCTTACTTCATTTGTGATCTTGCTTGATCACCACAAAAACCCAACCAAAAATATCGTGATTTTCATTTCTTTATTTCTTTCTCTTTTCTTAGACTAGATTCACACTATCTTTGATCATTGAATGACTTGATTTCGCCTCAGTCCTTGTGTTCGACCTCGGAATACTTTCCTTTCTACATAACGATCCGTACACTGCGGGTTTCGCTAGGTAGTTTAGGAGATTAGATCGAGTTTATAAATGTAAAGCTTTTTGTGCTACACATCCTTAGCGTAACAGTAGTATTTCTTTTTCTCACATTTCCTCTCTTTTCCTTCTTTCTTTCTTGGCTTTTCTCTTGTTTTCCATTATCTTTCTGCTTACTCATGCTTCTTGAGGCCTTTGAGTCTAGTTGATGTCATTTGTTTTTACTCGGGACGAGTAAAAGGTCTAAGTATGGGGGAGTTTGATAGGTGATGGAATCACTATCATTTAGGGTAGTTTTTAGAGTCTTTTTATTGCATTAGTGTCGGTTTAGGCTACTAACTCCTTGGTCCAGAAGAAGAAGATCAAAAGAAGCTAAAGAAGGAGTTACAAACACTTAGGAGTGAAGATCGATCATGAAGCAAAGCTTCTGTTGCCTCACCGCCCCAGCGGATCCTTGCAGCCGCCCCTGCGGGTGACGCCTTACCTCGGAGCGCCCCCTGCGCTTTCATCAGCGCCAACCATGAAGTGTGTCACCGCCCCTGCGCCACTCCTTGGCGCCCCTGCGGTGTCCTCTACTGACGAAACGAAGACCAGCTCCCCTGCGCCTTCCACTGCGGCACTGCCTGCGCCTCAACATGGGAGCTGGAAGACGAAGAGGTTGTGTCACCGCCCCTACGTTGACATTGGGACGCCCCAGCGGCTTGGCATCAGAAACGTCAGGAAAGGCGAAAGGTCGGACGTTAAAGAGCATTGAAGGTCGCCCCTACGGTTTAACGCCAGAAGCTTTACTCCGGCTGTTTACACCACGTTTATGGCATTTAAGGTGGTTGTTTTGGGCCGGCCATTTACTCCTATTTAGTGTCTTTTGTAGTATAAATAGTCCTTGGTTGATTGCTAGAATCATCCATCTTATCATCTAGTTAGTCAACAAATTATCCATTTAGATTGTCTTGCTTCCTTGTAATGGTTGTCTTACCTTGTGGGAGCGTAAGTGATCGTTTACACCGACCACACAGCAGTTCGCTACTTGCTCACAAAGAAAGATGCAAAACCATGGCTTATTAGATGGATCCTCCTTCTACAAGAGTTCAATTTAGAGATTTGTGATAATAAAGGATCAGAGAACTCGGTGACGGATCATTTAAGCCGACTTCCACATCTCATAAGCAAGGAAGAGGATCTACCTATAGACGACTCCTTTCCGGATGAGAAACTCCATGAAATCAAAGAATGCCTTCAACAAATCACAGGAGGTAATGAACCTTGGTTTGCTGATTTTGTTAATTACTTGGTTTGCAATGAAGAACCTCTAGGATTATCATATGCTCAACGGAAGAAGTTCTTCAAACACATTAAGCAATACTATTGGAATGAACCTTTCCTTTTCAAGAGAGGTCCAGATGGACTGATTATAAGATGCATTCCGGAAGATGAGGTTGAGAACGTTATCCGTCATTGCCATTCTCTCCCTTGTGGTGGACACACTAGTTCACACAAGACTAGCACTAAGGTATTACAATCCGGATTCTTTTAACCTACTCTATTTAAAGATGTGTAGAATTTTGTTGTTGCTTGCGATGCTTGTCAAAGAATAAGAAATATCTCAAGGAGGAACGAAATGCCTCTCAATAACATTCAAGAGGTTGAGATCTTTGATGTATGGGCAGTAGACTTCATGAGACCTTTACCATCATCTTGTGGAAACTAGTACATACTTCTAGTTGTGGACTACGTTTCCAGATGGGTTGAAGCGATCGTTTCTCCCACTAATGATGCTATGGTGGTAGTGAAGTTCTTTAATAAAACGATCTTCACACAATTCGGGACGCCCGAACCATCATTAGTGATGGAGGAACGCACTTCACCGCCCGTAAGTTTGAAACTGTATTGTCTAAGTATAGGGTTACCCACAAGATCGCCACTTCTTACCATCCTCAAACAAGTGGCAAGTCGAGATCTAGAATAGAGAAATCAAGAGTATTCTAGAGAAAATTGTCTCTAGAACGAGGAAGGATTGATCACTTAAGCTGGACGATGCGCCTTGGGCATATAGGACCGCTTTCAAGACTCCATAGGCACTACAAAATACAACTTGGTCTATGGGAAGTCTTGTCATCTTCCAGTGGAGTTGGAACATAAGGCACATTGGGAAATCAAATGGCTCAATTTTGATTTAAAAGAGGCTGAAGAGAAGCGTCTCTTAGATATCAATGAGCTAGAGGAGATCCGTCTAAACGCCTATGAAAATGCAAGGATATATAAGGAAAGAACAAAGAGATGGCACGGTAAGCACATCGTTCCGAAGGAGTTAAAAGAAGGAGATCTCGTCCTTCTCTTCAACTCGAGACTCCGGCTATTTCCAGGTAAACTCAAATTCCGTTGGTCCGGACCTTTTGTAATCAAACATGTCTTTCCTCATGGTGCAGTTGACATATGGAGTGAGAAAACCGGAAGTTTCAAGATCAACGGTCACCGTTTGAAGAAATATACACCGAAAGTGCCGGTTGAGAACATTGCTCCTATCCTTCTTGAGTAATCATAGAGGGAGATAGGTCCAGGTAGCAACCTTAAATCGAGCGCTTCTTGGGAGGCAACCCAAGGTATTTCTATGTCCCTTTTTCTTTTTCTTAGTGTAGAGTAGATTAGTTTTGTTTCTTTTTTGATGGTGCGCTCCGGTTTTTCTTGTTTCGTTGATGACAAAAACTATGTACAATCACAAGGAATGAAGTAAGGATCGAGATCTTGGAGGAAACAATCGAAGAAATAGCAATAAGGAAGAATTAAGGAAGAAAAGGGGAAAAATCAGATGAATGATGAAGAGATCGACCGATCTGGAAAAATAATTAATTTATTCGAGTCGATTTGGCAAAAATCGCAGTTGGAAATCGAGTGAAAATTCGGATCACCACGAAAAATCGGTCAATTTTTAGTTATTAGTGACGCAACTGAAGGAAATCGGACCGATAATAAAAACTGACCCCCTGAAAATCGACCAATTTTCTTCAGAAAACTCCGAAACTGTAAAGAGGCATTTTTCCTTCTTCTTCCTCACAACTCACTTCCACACTTAGCCATTTTCTTACTCTCGACAAAGCGAACGACGACGACTCTCTCTCCCACCCTCAAATCCTTGTTTCGTAAGCGTTTTTGCTCGTTCTTGAGCCAAAATCAAAGCTGTCAAGAAGATAGACAAGATTCAAGCAACAAATAGCGTGGCAAAACAACAAATTGCTCGAATTTCAGGTTTTTTAGTTTGAAACCTAAAAAATCACATTGGTTAGATTCGTTGTTTTGGAGTGTTTTGTTGTTGAAATTGTTGAGCTAAGTAGTCTAGAAACTGTTTGTGGAGACTATTTGTGTTGTTGGATTGAGCAGAATTGTGCAAAATCGATCGATTCATCGAAACAGAGAAAAATCGGATCATTGCCCAAGAAAATCGGTCGATCTGAGCCAAGAACAACCCGTTTTTTATTCAGTTTTGATGGAAAACTTACGCAGATCAGGCCGTAATCTGTTCTCGAAAGAGATCTACATCCCAACCTTCTCAAGAACCTCCACCACCAATTCCTAGGCTACCAGTCATTCAAGAAAAATTGAAACGGAAGTATGACCGCCTCCTTACTCGTACTATTATTCCTCCGCGCTATTTTATGCTTGATGAAATGAATGAATTACATATTAGAGAGGATATTGATTGGATTGTTGAAAGAACTGGATTATCAGAGTTTGTTCATATTAGGGAGAATGCATTCCAAGAAATAGCCTTGGAGTTTCTTAGCTCATTTAAGCATGATCCGAACGAGAGAAATGTAACCTTTAGGTTGATTAATAGGAACTATTGTTTCAATGTTGCTATATTTGGAAACTTCTTTGGTTTCCTAGCTTCTTTAGTAGGTACTTTCCCTTACGAGGTGAGTACGGACGCTTTTTGGGAGAGTATCTCCGTTGGAGCGGTAGAGGGGGATATAAGTGGAGACCTAGGAACTCCAAAGAAAAGAGTATTAACAACCTCACATTTAAAATTGTCCACCGGATCTTGAGTGAGTCTATGTTTTAAAGAACTAAGACTCCACAAAAGGTTAATACGGATGAATTGCACATTTTGTACTGCAAGACTACAGGTACAATCCCCGACTACTCCATTATACTATCTGATTACTTGGCAAGGATTGACAATAAATCTGGAGGTAACATTTGTGCTGGAGGTCTTGTGACCTATGTAGCCAAGCCATTAGGGGTTGATATTTCGGCATGCACTCTAGTTGCAAGGGCACAACCATTAGGGCTTCAAAGATTGATTTATAGAGGTGTGATTGTTCTGAGGGGGCGAGGGAACCCACATGTAGCTATGCCTTGGGATAGAGTTCCTAAGGAGATAGTTTAGAAGACTCGCTACACCATTAAGGATGTGTACTACTAGAAGGAAGGTTTTGAGCAGTTTAGTGATGAGGAGAAGACCGAGGAGAAGTATGTTGTAGATGTTGTACTGATGTTGTTGAGGATCATCCAGTTGATGAGCATGCCCCAGTTGGGGGTATGCTTAAGTTAGGGAGCGGAGGATATACTGAGGTTATGGACACTGATCAAGAGGCAGGTCCGAGTAGTCAATAGATGATGAGGCCACTAAGGATGAGTTCATGGACGGAGGAGATCACGGATTTCCCGAACAACAAGAGATACTAGTGAGGTCACCCCGACGGTCATTTTCACAGAGGCGCAGGAGCCGGCACAGAGAGGACCATTTTGACCTTAGTGAGGCGATGAGAGCATTGACGACGAGCGTCAATGGACTCCGTACAGACTATCAGACCCTTCATACAGATTATCAGGGTCTACATACAGATTATCAAGGTCTACATACGGACTATAAAGGACTTCATACGGAGTTTCAGCAGTTCCGGACCGAGGTACGAGTCCGACACTCATCCTATGATGGTCATTGGCATGGCCTCTACCACCACACCTTCGGAGACTTTTATGATCCTTCGGCTCCGAGACATCCTTATCCATATCCTCCACTACCACCACCACAACAGGATTGAGCGGCTCATCATTTTACATTGTAAGTATTTTTCTCCATCTTGTACTTTAGTTTTTACATTGGGGACAATGTGGAGATTTAAGTATGGGGTGGCGGTACTTACAATCCTTTTCATTATGTCACACGTTTTATTATGTTGCGTTGCACTTTTAGATTTCGGGTTTGTAAAAACTCTTTTCACACGTTTCTTTTGGACATTTGCATTGCATTTCATCGATTTTCGAAAATCCAAAAAAAATGAAAAGTTTCAAAAATTATGTGCTTCTAAAAACGGATATGATCTCAATGATGAAAATTGTGTATGTGAATTAGCAAAAGAAGACTTGTATCTTGAGATTTAATTATGGCATATGTGGGCCTTTATACTTTGTTTGAAAATTATATATGATTTGTATGCTATTTGATATTTTGATAATGCTGAGAAATAATAGTCGAAACCGATTAATAAGTTCTAATACATCATATTGGAATGATTAAGGCGCTTCAAATTTTCTTTTCTTCTTCTTCTTATCCACGTTGAACACCTCATATGTATTATTTGCCTCCCCTTTACCTTTTCCGAGAATTAGGAAGCATGATAGTGTGAAGTATGATGCGTTGTGAAGATGTTGTGAAAAGTGAAGTGTGTTAAAGTGTAGAAAATAGGTTTCAGAACGTTAATGATGATGATGAGTAACTCGGCAGCATTCACATAGCCGGGTGTTTGTGTCCTGCCAAAGTCTGATTGAGTGATAGTCCTAACGAGTCATGGTATGTGCATTACGGTTTGAAGGCACCTCGAGAAATTAAGGCTTGTTGATCTCCAAGGCTTCGGTTATTGTGCACCTCTGTCCATGTTCTCAAAAGGTGAAAATAAATTGCAAAATGCAAAGTAAAGTTGCTTATTTTCGGTGGTTGTGAAAAAGTTCAAAATTGCGGAGTTATATTTCTTATTCCCGGATTTATCACCACATATCCTAGATACTTTCCACCCCTTTGACACGTTTCTTTGGCATTATAAATGCAAGTCCTTGAGACCTTTGTGCACATGTTTAAGGCTTATATGGTTTAGATTTGTTTTCTTATACTTATTTCTACAGCCTTTACCATACCTTTCATGTATATTCTTGGATAAAGTGTTATTGCCCTTTCATGCTATAACTTTATTGATTCATACATTATCTTCTTATGTCTTGAAACATCAGGTTGAGGGTGATCCATAATTTCAGAAACACATTACAAAAAAAAATTTTTGTTTTGAGTGACATATAGACCATATCATCTTATATGGTAGATTTAAACCTTGCTTTGGGACAAGCAAGAGACAAGTATGGGGTATTTTGATGACATGAATTATATATCATCATATTCATGCTTATACGAGTATATCGCCTCAGTTTTACATACATTTGATGAGGATTGTGTGCCTTTTTGTCTATATTCATATATATTTCGAGAATAGAGGTCTACACACGTTATTAGTGTAATTGTAGGTAAAACAGTGGAAATTTGGTGCAGAAATGGAGCAATATGGAGCATGACATTATAAAGGATCAGGAAGGGAGCTAAAAGATAGGAGAAGATATGAGAAAATATCACATTAGAAGATAGAAGAAGAAACTAAAAGATAAACAAATGCAGAAGAAAAAAAATCGGATGATTACTTATTAAGATCGACCGATTTCCTTCATGATCGAGTCAATTTCTATTTTTGATCGTCCGATTGGTTGTAGGATTGTAACAATAAGATCAAACCTCAAACCCTATAAAACGAGGACATCTTACCACCATTCAGGTCATCTCATCCCATCCATTACACAATCAATACACACCAAAAGCGTTCAAGGAACGAAGCATTTAAGGAAGTTCGGAAGTTTGAAGTCCAAGATCGAATTTCTTGGATTTCGTGAGTTCTAGTTTTATTTTGTCATTGTGAACACAAGTTGGAGTTTGTTTTTGAGTTTTTATTTGAGTTTTGAAGGAATGAATCATTATTCAAATGTTTTTGGATTGGTTTAATTCAAGATTCAAAGTTTTCTCATTATTCTTGGTTTTCTTGATTTAATATCTCTTTTGATTTTCAAACTGTGTATGCTTGGCTAAAACCCTTGCGATTCTAGGGTGATGGGTTGATGGTTGTGGTTAAGATGATGATAGAACGATCTTCATAAACAGATTGGACCCTGAGAGTTGAGATTAACCATCGCAGAATGGAAAAGTCGGTGTGTTCATTGAGTAAATCGACCGATTTCTAGTGATGAACAACCCGACTTTCCTTCTATCGTACCTATCTCGCTTTATCCTTAATCTTTGGTTAAAAATTGCTTAAACCCTAGCCTTGTTGAACCTTCCTAACCTATATCTGAGTATGGGAAGAGACTTACTCGGTGATTCCCATTCTTCGTGTACCTCTAATCTTACCCCCACCGGGTAATCCTATAAAGAAGGGTCTCCCTTCTACGGTAACTAAGGCCAATCTATCTACACATGCATCAGTTATAAAGGAATGCGTAGCACCGGTATCGAAAAGAACTCTGACAGGAAAACCATTAATATGAATGGTACTTGTGGTCGCTGGAGCGGTCGGTTCCACTGCACTCCTCAGCTCATAAACCCTGGCTGATGCATCTCTAGTGTTTACAGAACCACCAACTCGTCCCCTACCTCTCCCCTGTCCCTGAGGGGAACCCTAGGGAGCGGTAAAACCAAGAGCTCTCTTTTGCTGTTACTGGTACGAAGGTCTTTGTCCACCTTCTGCAACATTGGCAGGTGAAGATATTTGCTGAGATAGCGCCTTGTCATGTCGTCAAAATGCAACACTGTGTCCTGGCTTGCCATAGGAAAAGCAAGTCACTACAGTCTTCTTACAATCAGCTCTCATGTGTCCGACACCTCCGCAGTTAAAGCACTTCCGTCATTTGATGGAATTTTGCACAGACTGTTGGAAACTAGAACGTCCCGGCATCTGACTACGCCCAAATCTAGATGCAACAGCTCCAGCACTAGCTGGTCCAGCCCTCTGCCTCTTCTCAGCACCTCCAGTCTGAGAAGTTCTCCTCTGACCCGGTCGATCTCTCTCACAAGCAGATACTCTGTCCTGATAGTCCGTCAAGTAGTCACAACATAAACCAGCAAGATAAGAGCGTGTAGACTCTCTCAATCTCCGAGAGAAAAAAGATAAACATGTTGATCCTCGCGTGGTGTAGATGGACCCAACAAAGATAGCTCCTCTTGAAACTTGTTGATAATCTCAACAATACGAATATCCTCAAATCCATCCTCAAGGAAATCTTAAAGTCGATCTCTCCTCATAGCTGCGGGGCAATAGCGATCCTTGATCACCGTCTTTATCTGCTCGTAACTCATGACCTTGCTACGGGCAGTCCTCCACCAAAAATGAGCCTGATCTTTCAGGAACGTTTGTGCTATGTCGACTCGACATCTCTCTAGGCAACCAATCACCTCCATAGCAGAATTCAGATGTCCTAGCAACAACTCCACCTCTAAGCCAATCTTTCCTACGAAAGAAGGAACCTTCAGCTCGTTAAAAGCCTTCAACCAACAGTCGGGTCTCGGCTCCTTCGCCTCCTCTAGTGCTCTAGCAACCTCAAAAAATCTAGCAGGTGTAGCAACCACCTGCGTCACTCTCTACGAAACCTCAACTGATCTCGCGGGTACTAGCGGTGCTGGTGCAGGTCCTCCAGCCTTGATAGCCTCCTCGACTCTTTGCACGAAGTCGCGGTATGTAGAAGCTCTGATGGATACTCGACCGGACTCGGTCGACTGTATTCTTTGTGCCCTGGACCTATCAGTGGTTCCGTTTCCTACCTCAGGAACAATACTCTCGACAACTTCCTTAACGAACGCATCAGCGATAGGCGGATCAGCAATTGGGGCGTGACCTTATATATATATATATAAGGCCACGCTACAACTAAAGCAAAAATCCAAGAAAAACACATAAAGACCAACATAAAAGAAAACTAACTATTGAGATCCACGGAGGTAGTGGTGGTCGCCCGTACATATATCCCAGACCGACAAGTTTAAAATCAAAACCCCCTTTTGAAAACGTAGACCCCTTGTGGGTTTTGTTTATTTACGTGTTCGGCCTTTAGAAGGTTTCGAGTGCCTTTGCTTTCAACCTAGAGCTCTGATACCATATTGTAACACCCTAAGTTTTAGGAACTCGAAGCGTTACGGTCTAGGACCTAACAATGAGTTCCCACCCTCAGAGTAGCAACGACAAAATCGGATCTTACAACAAGGCACAATAAATGAAAACCAAAACTTATGATAAAACCAAAGGTTATAATAAAAGGAAGCATAAAAGACTCGCAGCCGGGGTCAAAACAAATGGAAAAGCAACAACATAAATATAAACCTGATCCCGTCTAATAATGTACGGGAACCCCGACCGAGCACACCATCCGGATCACTCAGTAGTACCTATATCCTACAAGGCATCTACAACATTGGTATGAACCGTTAGCTAACATTCTAGCTATCAGAACGATAGTAAAGGCACAAACACACATAAGGTAACATAAGCATATAGGATGCTCACACTCAACCGGTTATTATCTTTTATTAGGTTAAACCCTTTACTAATTCAACTTATGTTGTTACACGAGAATCACTAAGATCTCGCCTCTGCCCCCTTTCACCAACAAGAATAGAACGTATGCATCCTTCCGTCACCTGTTGGACTGGTCGTAAGAGCACCTCCTAGTTTCCCCATTTTGAACTGAACAAGCGGTCACCGCCCGATTATAATAAACTTGGGTCAATTAAGGTATAAGAGGTCAATCCTATTCCGGTTATCCGTTATCACACTAAACAACAACACAACAAGCCAAAACAATCCAACTAATATGCGGAATGCAGCTAATTATGTCCAAGGGACTTACCTCACTCGAAGTTAAACTCACAGGTCAGCGAACAACTTAGTTCCCGAAGGAAAGGAAGGAATGCCTGCTCAAACAAGGCATAACAAATCAGGAATGAAACAATTGCTAGAAGACTTTAACTTCTAGTCTCCATGATCTCTAAAAGATCTCCACAAGCTAGGGTCAAAAACCCTAGTCTTACAGATCAACAAGGGTCAACAAGATCAAACATAACTCAAGGAAGGAACGTGGAAAGAAATGAAGAAAGCAGCTCACCAAAGACGGGAGCAACTACTCAAAAATCACGGGGGCGGCCAGACAGCACCACAAGGGCGGCACTGGGGGATTTCCATGGGGGTGGCAAGGAGGAGGCGCGGGCGCGGTTTCGATGCAAAAGGCTCTTCTTCTCCTTCAAAAGCAAGGAAGTCAACAAAGACTTTAAGCTCGCTTCTCCCAACACACACACACACGTCACAACTCAACCAAGGGAGCCTGTGGACATCAAAGTATCAACAACGAAAGGCCAAGAAGAATCAAGACTCGATCTTGATCCTGGTGAATAGAAAGGAGAAGAACGAAGAGAAGAAGAAGGAAATGGAAGATGAAGTATGCAGCGTATATCATGAATGTACAGAAGATCAATGGAACGGAGAACTTACATTTTTGCAGGACATCACAAGGGAAAGGTTGTAGCTTTGCTCGAGGTCGAAGAAAATGTATGCAAGAGATGGGAAAAGGAAGAGAATGAGGGAATTTATAGAAAACGGTTGGGAAGGATAAGGAAAGACGCTTTAGGGTTTAAAAGATCCTGGAAAGCCGGCCAAAAGATTCAAAATCGGATTTTCTATGAAAAGAAACAAGATAGAAACAAAAAAGGAAAGAATATCTTCGCAATCTGGGGTCTACCGCACCAGCGGCTCGACCGCGGCTGGCCGCAGGGGCGGCCACTATCACTGCGGGGGCGGTGACAGGCACCATCTTGCCGCAGGAGTGGCTGCTGTTACCGTGGGGGCATTGACAGCCAAAAACCGGCTGTTACAAGGATTACTAGGAAATCAAGGTTGAAGATTCAGGGAAGAAGATAAGATACTTTTGTAAAGTTTTCTTGGAGGATTCTATTTGTTGTTATCATGTTTTGGAAAACGTTATTGACGTTTTTCTGAATTGTTTACATTATTGATAACTGAGAACCTTTTGTTGAGTTTTTTATTCTCTTTTCTTGACAACTTGATTACATATACTTTGATTAATTTGAACATGATGATTGTTGGCTAAAACCCCTGCGATTCTAGGGTGATTAGTTGAAGGTTGTGGTATAGACAATGAAAGAATAGACCATTATCTTGAGTGGACCCTGCAGTTGAGTTTAATCTATACCGACCACCGTCTCGGGCTGTTCTTCAGTGATCTCGACCGAGATTGGGCAAGAATAGACCGAGATTGACCCCTTAACATACAAGTTTGATCCATAGGTTATAGCTTTCCAATTCCTATCCTTGTTGTACCTTTCCTGGTTTATATCCAAGTTTAGGAAGAGACTTACCCGGTGATTCCCTTGTTTGTTTACCTACGATGATGAATGTTTGGTAACAAAGGTTTGTCCTTTGTTAGGGTTTGAGTGTGCCTTCATCCTACCTTTGAGAGGTAGCTTGAAACTTACCTAGTAAAGGTTAGTTATATTCTCTTTGGAAGTGTGTTGGTTTGTGAGTATAGTTCCATTCCTTAGTTCCTTGAGACTTACCCGGTGATAGAATCTTTGGTTCGGGATAGTGGATGGTGAGACTTACCCGGTGATCTATCCCATCTTAGAAATACCTTCCTTTTGCAACCTCAGCTTTGTCCGCGCTTATCTTTAGAAATCTTGAGTCGAAACCACAACCGTATGCTTTCATCTCTAGAATCTGCATTCCTTTATCTTATTATCATATATCTTGTTCTTTGTTGCTTAAGAACTGCATAACAACCCGAAGATTATATGTTGTTGCTTGATTTTGCCATTGTCCTTGTGTTTGACCCTGGAATACTTGCTTGTATTGCGATTGATCCGTACACTACGGGTTCGCTTATATTGCTTGATTCTTGGTATAAATTTAAGACTATATTCTCCCATATAAACACACGTTTTGGAGCGAACATGATCTAACACCAACCCAACCTATCTACCCCGTTTGACCCCTCTACTTATGTCATTAAAGTATTTTCATTAATTATTATGACGTTTTCATTAAGTTAAGCGGGAATAGAAACAAAACCAACATTAAAGTCCCACAATACAAAGCACACCTATATACAATAAGTATAAATGAAAGTGGCTCAAATTATTCTAGAATCAAGTTGATGTATAGTTTCAAGAAATCTAACATCACTTTACTCAAATTGGTTGTTTCCCACATCGACACTTGACATGATATTACAATTATATTTTCTATATATAATGACTTATCACCCGTCATATGAAATAAAGCCCCGGAATCAAGGATCCAAGAGGTCGTAATTTTACATGACTGATTTTCATGAGAGTGAGGTGATATGTTTTAAACTTATCTAAGATGGCAGACCATTAGTCATCAGAACCCGTTGGTCCACGAGCCTTATTGGCATTGGTTAAAGGTGTAGGGGTTCTTGTTGTTGAGATAGAGTTGGCATGATCCATGTGGGCTGTAGTTCCAGTCGGTTGAGTAACAGGGGCGGTTTTCCGGTGCGAGGATTGGCGACTCCTTTACCGTTGTTCCACCAATCGGAAAAACTTGTTATTTTGAAGCATGAAGACTTACTATGGTGGGACGATTGCAATGAGAGCAAATAATGTTGGATTTGTCTGTCTTGGATGGTCTAGAGTGAGAGTAGGACCGAGCATTTATCTTGAATAGTTAGAGCATATACCTTGTTTAGAGGAGAAAGTGGATCCGTAGCAATGATAGAAGATCGAAGATGATTGTATGCGTCGTCCAGTCCTAGAAGAAACTGATGAACACGTTATTCATCTTGTTCGGAGGTGTGGACTTTTTTGCAAGGATTCAGAGGGTTGTGTGAGAAGGGAAGAACACAATGAATTCGTCCCATAAACGGTATAGCTTACCATAGTAAATGAAAACAGATTGTCCCTGTTGTTTGCAATCAATGATGTCGGATCTGAGTTTTAAGATGCGTGGACCATTGTTAGCTGAAACTTGGTGTCGGATATTGTCCCAAATCTCTTTATCCGTGTCGAAAGGCGCTAGTGAAGGAAGAATTGAAGGATCGGGAGATTGGTGAATCCAACCAATAAGCATCGAGTTAATAGGTATCCGATGAATATGGTTTGAGTCGGTTGGCTCCGGTTTTTTGATAGATCCGTCAAGAAAATCATATTTTCGTTTGGAACAAAACATATTGATTACATTTCGATGTCAATCGGGGTAATTTCTTCCAATGAGGGTTACCAGGCAAATAGGAAGACCCGAATGATCCGATGGATGTAAGTAGAATGGATTCGTAATATCGATTGTCGTAGTAGCCATGGATGATTTTAGAGAGTTTGAAAGAAAGGATGGGTGTTGTCTGATACCATGTAAAATTGTAATACAAACTTCAAATCATGTTTATTCCATAGAAGAGAGAATTGCATATAAAGAAGAAGGAAAGAGGTGAGAAAGGAAATGCATAAAATACACAATATTGAGACTATCACTGATAGATTTAAATGAATATTAAAACCTCGTTATAGGGATGTAATATCTTATTAATGACCGCAAATGAACTTCCGACAAATTATGTCAATGTTGTCACACACAGCTTTAGCGATTTGCATAGAAGTTATACAATAGACCGGTAGAGAGGTGAGAACCAATCTCAAAAGAAATTCTCCCCATAAAACTTAACGTCCGACATCTCCCACCACAAGGTGACTATTAAGTTTATCCAACAATCATAATAATACCAATACTCAGTTGGTCTAGTGGGATGTGGTGCTAGACTCCTTAAGTGGTTAGTCTGGAGATTCGAGTTCGAATCCTCCCGGCAGCATGTATGGAAAAACTGATATTGGGAGGGTATCCCCCAGCAATGGGCCACGATCTACTACCCGATCCGGACGTAGATCGGCAAAGCCGATCGAACCGGGTGTTCTAATTACCTCTTCAAAAAAAAAACAATCATAATAATATTGTATCTAATTAAATTGAACTATGTCATATATGAACAAGATATTGAAATTTTTTATGCATATCATATTTTGTTCGTTCTAAGAACCCTTTCCTTATAATCATGAAATACTAAGTTGATATATATATATAGATAAAAGTGGTACATATCATTCAAAGATCGGAGATACGGAGTTGATTTTTTTAAATTCTCTCGTCTTTCTACTCATTTTAGCCGTCCCACATCGAAACACAACATAATAATACACCTCATATTTTCTTATTTAAAGACGATGATGAGTTTATACATAGTAATACAAAATGAGTAGATCAAGATGAAAATCATCATATTGTTCAACGTTGAAATATGATATCGAATTATCAATCTACCAAACCATGTAAGTTCTCATATCACTCTTTCTCATCGTTCTTTCTTTTTATTTTTTATTTTTCATTGTAATTTTTATTTCATTAATTTATTTTACAATGTTTGTGTATATATTTTATTATTTTAGTTTTTCTGTTGTTATACGTTTTTAGATCTCATCTAGTTTATGAGTTCTTGTATTTTATTAATATTTTTTCTTGTATAATACTTTAGTGATATAAAAAAATAGTATTTTACTTGTATAATACTTTACTGGTAGAAATTTTTAGATATAGTTTTTTTTATATCGTAAGATTTTTCTAGGTAGGTATTTGAGATGTTCTATCGTTCTTTGAATCATATGATCTTTAGTTTTAGCTAAATAATATCGGATTTTTTAGTCAATTTATCAAATATATTTAATTTTGTTAACATGCCTTAAATACTTGAGATCGGAGAATATGTTCTCTTGTATAATCTTAACTATTGGGATGCAATAAAATTGCTATTACTGTTAGTGCAATGGAGGGAATTAAGAACAAGAAAACTTAGTTATATGCAATTAGTATCCATTTCCTCACTGTTGTTTCTTTTGTAGACTTTGCCTTTTCCTCCTCCTTCACTCTCTTGCTAAATTTCCGGCGTAATCTTCTCCTATGTAGGGTTAATTGGTAAGTTCTCCACTTGTCGTCTTGTGGCTTAATTTTTTCTTATTGCTATTGGAGATAGTCATTGCAAGTCTTCCTAGTGATATTTTTTTCGGTTTTGTTTGGTATGTAGAAAGTGGAACTCCTTGCTTCAATCTTCAAGCTTCCTCAAAATCCTTTACATAGAAAATCCGATTACGAAACATGGAACGAATTTCCATGGTTTTTTTAATCCGGAAAAAAGTGCAAAAGAAGATGGTGCTAATGTCGTGGACATGCTATATAATCCTTCAATAGAGTTGGATGGGCCGTACAAGACCGTCGCTTGGGAGAGATGGTGAATATAAAGTTATTGATTTCTTGAGGAAATGTATTCCAAATCTGAGTCTAATCACTACAAGGAGAGTCCGGATTAGCATCACATTGCCTATGTTTCTTGGAGAAAGAACAATGACTATTGGTAGTGTTGTACACTTCCTGCATTGAAGACTTGATGGAATAATGTCCAATGATGAAGTGACACAGAGAAAAATAGTGATTGTGACCCCACCAAACTCCATAGATGTCACCCTTGTAAGGTATAGTCATACCTCAATTGACTCCTACATTACCCGAGAAAAGAAAAAAAAAAGAAAGAAGGGAAACCAACAAATCGGTTCGAGCAAAAAGGTGTAACTAGATCCAAATCATTCATCTAGACTTATATTTGTTGTTACCATATGAATACCAGATAGATTGTATTTTTGCAAGAGCTATCTCATTTAGAAGGAAAACCTACAAATCGATCTGAGGAAAAAGATGTCACCCTTGGAAGGTATTTTTTGCAAGAGCTATCTAGACTTATATTTGTTTGTAACCATATGAGTATCAGATTGATTGTATTTTGGAAGACTTTTTAGCTTTCATTTCCTTCACAAATTTCATCTCAACATTGATCAATCTTACTCCACAACATTCTCCTTGGTCTCCGTCCTTTCACAAAAGACACTCTTGATGAAAGCAACTTACTTATAAGACCAGTCAATAAAACTACAATATTTTTCAATTGAGCATAGTTTCTCCATGAGTTCCTAGTTAGTTGCAAATAAAAAAAACCTCAAGTGATATCTAGAGATGTCCTCATTGTTCTTTGAAAGCATGATGAGTATTTTATTCTGTTATTAGTAAAGTGAATGATTTAAATAAGGTTATAAAGATAATAAATGGAATTCTTTGAAAGCATGATGAGTGTTTTATTCTGTTATTATATGTGTGTGTACTATTATCATTTTTCTAACTTTTGGGTTGATTACTTTTGTTGTTTAGACTTACCACATGTTAGAGCAACAGTTGAGTGATCCGGAAGTAGTGGTCACTCGAATCGCCGTACTCCCTAGGACGGGGTTGGATATTTTTATTGTATTTCCTTCTTAGTATGTTGACATTAGACAATTTGATCTTAAGTACCTTGTTGCCTATTAGTAGCATGTTGTTACATTCATTACATTAAAATCTCGTTTTATGAATTTTGGATTCTTTATTTGTGTCTTATTGTAAGATTTAGTTAAAGCGTTGTCAAACTAGGGTCGGAACTCACTCTGATGTCCAAACTCGTGACTCCTCGAATTTTGAGAATTTGGGGGTGTTACACTTAACCCTTAGGTTGAGTGGTTGGTTTTAGTTTATAGTTTCTTTCCTTAGAGCCTTGAGACTTACCCGGTGATAATAGGACCTTTGGTTTTGGATTGTGGATAGTGAGATCTTCCCCGTGATCTTTCCCACCTTAGAAACACCTTTCCTTTGCGATCTCAGCTTTGTCCATTGTTCTGTAGAAGTTTTGAATCGAAAACCACAACTAGATACTTTGATCTATAGAATCTACACTTTCCCGATTATCATATATTCATATCATTGCTTTTTGTTCTTTTCAGTCATTGATATTTGCAAAATCTATTATTTATTGATCTCTTACCATTTGAATTCACCAGAGTCCATGTGATCGATCCTAAATTATTTGTTTTTGCTGCAATTGATCCATACACTACGGTTCGATTATTTGCTTTGGATTTTATTTCAAGTTTAAAATTAAAGCTATTTGCGTTCATATTTCACTCACGTATGAGCAAACATGGTCGAATTATGATTAAAATCTCGGTCAAGAAGCAAAAACCTCGGCCGAGATTTTAATTAGAAAATTATATTCGACCGTGGTTTTGGAAGTCAAATGCACACGCGACCAAAATCTCGGCCGAGATTTTCCAAGGGGTGCCGAGGTTTCTAAAACAGAACCTCACCCGAGGTTGCATGAGAATCTTCAAGGATGCAACAATACTTCTTCTACAGTTGTAGAGGCTTCCCAAGATGCCTCGGAAGGTCATAATTCTTCATCGAAAGATCCTCCTACGTTAAGTTGAAGCCTCTCACTTCCCATCTAAGGTACACTTTTCTTGAACCTAACTCTACATATCCCATTATTGTGAGTGCTAATTTAAATGATATTGAGCTTGACAAGTTGATACTTGTGTATGTTAATCTTCTTAAAGGTTGGTGCTCCTCGTCAATTTTAGTTCCTCCTTGTGCTTATCTTATTAAAAAGGCCTGCGTAAGGTTAAAGAAGGAAGGGTTAAGGTGTAAAACCCAAAAATTTTTAATCCGGAGATCCGATCCGAATTTATAATATTTACCAGATCGAATTAAGTTTTCGGACCACTATCGGACCGAACTTAGCCTGGCGGACCTAGTACTCCTTTCTCTTCAGCGGACTAGCGGCCCAATTTTCTTTAGCCTTTAAACGGCCTGGCAGGCCCAACCTACCTATTTCATTTGGCAGGCCTAACGGCCCATTTTTCCTTCCTCTGTTGACTTGGAAGCCCACCATCCTTTTGTTTGTTTGTCTCACGTCCAACCCATCGAAACCGATTGATAAGATTGTGTGCCTTCAACCAACCGTGCCAAGATTTATCGCGATGGATCGTGCTACCAGCGTCCACCTCTCCTCTTCTCATCGGACAAAACTCTTTCTATTCTTAGGGCACGAATCTGCAACCTTCCTTCCCTCCGTCCGATCGACCTCTATACATAAAATCTAGCCGAACCTTTCTAGAGACGACAACGTGGTTGAAGCTTACACCGGCAACCGACAAGACTCACCATCTTTGACGACAGTCTTCCTAGCGTGTCCTGGCATTCTTCAACGGATCTCAGCAAGACTGGCACATACCTCTCTCCCTCTTTTGCACACAGGAGCCGACAACTGCGACACGAGGTAAGCTCCAATATCCTTTCTTCCTATACTGAACGATCGATCCACAACAACGAGTAACCTAGGTACCTCTCTTTGCCCTGAGTGCAGTCCATTCCATCAAGGAGAACTTGGTATCCCTCCTCTCCGACGGTGAAGTAGTCATCGACTAGAGTCCTAGCTGTGAGTTTCAGCACCTTGTAACTTTCAATTTGTTTATTGTTCTTCAGCAGTTAGGTGTTTAGGAGGAAAAGAGTGTTATAGATGTTGGACATATAGGATGGTCGATATGCATAACATCAGAGGGTAAACTTGTTTTATGATGTGGGACCATCCTTAGCATGTACGGCTATGCTACATCGATCATTCACCAAAGCGAGAGAAACTCAAGAAAGGAGCGCTTACAAGTTGCAAACATGGGGTGAATCACTGGAATGGAAGATTGCATGGCAGAGAAGGAAAATTGACCGATTTTACAAAAAGATCGACCGATTTTCCTATAGGAAAAGTCGATCAATTTTCTTATCCGATTCCCTTCACTAGAACGAGTTGCAAAAGATCCGGCCGTGATCTTCTATCTTTTGGCAATTATATCTTGTTATAATTCCTTAAATCTCTCAAACTATTTTAAGGGATTATTTAGATTATATCTTTTTAGATTTTATATTTTATATGTTTTAAAAATATCTTTATAGATTATCTTGTAAAGGATATATTTTATAGATCATATCTTTTATATTTTTTCTAGTTTTAGTAGGATTAGTCTCCCTTATAAATAGCTTTAGTGGGGAAGATTGTTTGGCAGATTAGACTTGATATATTTTCCACATATTGTGTGAACTTACAGCTTTGCTTACGAAGTTTGTATTTTATTCATTCATATTCAATCAAAGAGAGAGTCTTGATTGAAACGTTGTGAAGTTCTTGCTAGATTGTGCTTGTGTGTGTTAGTCTTATTGAAGGTTGGTGCTCCTAGTCAATCCTACTCCCTCCTTTTGCTTGTCTTAATTAGAAGACTTGTGTAAGGTTAAAGAAGTGTGGGTTAAGGTAATCTTCTCGTTTAAGGGTTTTGACACATCATTGGTCAAGATTTTTTTGCGGAACTATCTTGGTTCAATATCTTCCTATATCTTTTCATTTATCATTCCATAATCATCTTCTTTTATTT
Organism: Fagopyrum homotropicum; assembly: GCA_033239125.1. Classification (NCBI taxonomy): domain Eukaryota; kingdom Viridiplantae; phylum Streptophyta; class Magnoliopsida; order Caryophyllales; family Polygonaceae; genus Fagopyrum; species Fagopyrum homotropicum. Next base: position 93,650,354 of record BSWB01000007.1, on the reverse strand, counting down.
CCATATCATTCACTAATCCTTGTTCTGAGTTTGTCGAAAAATCGACCTGCTCTTGAGATAAATCGGCCGATTTTCTCTATAGAACAGCCTAATCTATTATACATACTAAAACAGAGTACATGATTTGATGACGTGGCGCACTGTGGAAGCAGCAATCAAATGGAGCTCCCACAATTTTTTGGCCAATAAATCTTTATTTTTTAAACTAACGCACTGCTATTCAAAATTATACGTAACTTTCTTTTGTTGGAGATTCTCCAAGATTTTATAGGCCAATAAATCTTTATTTTTTGTGGGATGAAAGTTTTTTTTACTAACCTAACAAACTTCTATTCAAAATTGTACGTAAATTTTTTTTTTTTTTTGAGATTTTCCAAGATTTTATAGGTTATAGTCAAATCTCCTTTTTATTTTTATTATTTATAAGCCAGTAACTTTTTTTTTTACTAAACCTTAATTATTTTATAAAATATGAATTTTGTTATCCCACATCGGTTATCAGAGAAGGATGACACTTTGACAACAGGTATAAATAGACCTCAAATGTTTGAAGATTATACAAATCATACATTTTCGGACCTTTTGGTCAGAATCAAGTATAATACTTATTATACCGGATTAGCATTTGTATGTGGAGTGGATTGTTGTGACCTACTAATTCGTAGGTCGTTTTGATCTAATGATTTTTGGGTCGTTTTGATCTAATGATTTTTGGGTCGTTTTGATCTAATAATTTTTTGATCGTTTTGACCTACAGATTTTTGAATCGTTTTGACCTATAGATTTTTGGGTCGATTTGACCTAATAATTTGTGGGTCGATTTGACCTAATAATTTGTGGGTCGTTGTGACCCACTGATTTGCGGGTCGTTGTGACCCAATAATTTGTGGGTCGTTGTGACCCAATATGTTGTGGGTCGTTATGATCCACTGATTTGTGTGTCATTGTGACCCACTGATTTGTGTGTCATTGTGACCTATTGATTCGTGGGTCGTTTTGAGCTATTAATTTGTGGGTTGTTGTGACCTACTGATTCATGGGTCGTTGTAACCTACTGATTCGTGGGTCGTTGTGACCTAATAATTTATGGGTTGACCTACTAATTTGTGGACCGTTGAACTATTAAATTCGTAATTCTTATTTTATCAATATAATAAATATACATCTATATACTTTACTAAAACAAAAAACACTAATTCTTGACGTGCCACCCCACGTTTTTTCTCTAATTAAACTTTTTATTAAATCAGGAATTAAGCTAATAAATCATTTTTTTACTAAACCATAATTAGCCTAAATCTTTTTTAATTAGTTCCAATTTTAAAGTATTTTATTTGGATTACTAACTAATTCCGATTACAATAACATTTCTTCTTTTTTTAATTTTTTTTCCAAATATTTAAAATTAAAAGATATTGTTCATAAGCCTATCTCATACCCGTAAGCTTAACTTCCTTCCTATCTATATACTTTACTAAAACAGAAGATACTAATGCTGATGTGGCGGTCCACATTTTTATCGGATTAAATCTTTTACTAAATCACGAATTAAGCCAATAACTTTTTTTTACTAAACCTTAATTATTTTGTATAATATGAATTTTGTTATCCCACATCGGTTATCAGAGAAGAATGACACTTTGACAACATGTATAAATAGACCTACAAGGTTTGAAGATTATACAAATCATACATTTCTAGATCTTTTGAGTCGTTGTAACCTAATGATTTTTGGATCGTTGTAACTTATTGATTTATAGTTCGTCTTGACCTAATGATTTGTGGGTCGATTTGATCTAATAATTTGTGGGTCGTTGTGACGCACTGATTTATGGGTCGTTGTGACCTATGAATTTGTGGGTCGTTGTGACCTATAAATTTGAGGGTAGTTGTGATCTATGAATTTGTGGGTCGTTGTGACCTATTGATTTGTGGGTTGTTGTGACCTATTGATTTGTGGGTAGTTGTGACCTACTGATTCGTGGGTCGTTGTGACCTACTGATTCGTGGGTCAGTGTAACCTATTGATTTGTGGTCGTTTGTGACCTACTGATTTGTGGATCGTTGAACTATTAAATTCGTAATTCTTATTTTATCAATATACTAAATATACATCAATATAATTTATTAAAACAAAAGAAAATAATTCTGATGTGGCGCCCCACGTTTTTTCTCGGATTAAAATTTTTACTAAATCATGAATTAAGCTAATAAATCCTTTTTTTACTAAACCATAATTATTTTGTAAAATATAAATTTTGTTATCCCACATCGGTTATTAGAGAAATATGATAGTTTGACAACATTTATAAATAGACCTATAAGGTTTGAAGATTATACAAAACATACATTTCTAGACCTTTTGGTCAAAATCAAGTATAATACTTATTCATACCGGATTAGTATTTAAATGTGGATTGTTGTTACCTACTAATTCGTAGGTCATTTTAACCTAATGATTTGTGGGTCGTTTTAATCTAATACCTTGTGGGTCGTTGTGACCTATTGATGCTTGTGTCCTTGTGACCTAATGATTTGTCGGTCCTTGTGATCTAATGATTTCTATTAATTTGTGGGTTGTTGTAACCTATTAATTTGTGTGTCGTTTGTGACCTATTGATATATGGGTCGTTTGTGACCTACTGAGCTACTGATTTTTGAATCGTTGTGACCTACTTATTTGTGGGTCATTGTGACCTACTGATTTGTGAGTCGTTATGAGTTGTGATCTACTAATTTGTGGGGGTCATTGTGATCTACTAATTTTCGTTGTGACCTACTGATTTGTGGTTTGTTTGTGACCTACTGATTTGTGGGTCGTTTGTGACCTACTGATTTATGGGTCGTTTGTGACCTACTGATTTGTGGGTCGTTTGTGACCTACTGATTTATGGGTCGTTTGTGACCTACTGATTTGTGGGTCGTTTGTGACCTACTAATTTGTGGACCGTTGAACTATTAAATTCGTAATTTGTATTTTATCAATATACTAATTATACATATATATTCTATATACTTTACTAAAACAAAAGACATTAATTATGACGTGGCGCCCCCACGTTTTTTCTCGGATTAAACTTTTTACTAAATCACGAATTAAGCTAATAAATCTTTTTTTAATTAAACCATAGTTATTTTGTAAAATATGATTTTTGTTCTTCCTCATCGGTTATGAGGAAAGGATGACACTTCAAAAACATGTATAAATAGATGTAGAGTGTTTGAGGCTTATAAAATTCATACATTTCTGAACCTTTTGGTCAGAATCAAATATAATACTTAATCATATCGGATTAGTATTTGTATGTAATCATTGTGACCTACTAATTTTTTGGTCGTTTTGACCTAATGATTTTTGGGTCGTTGTGACCTAATGATTTGTGGGTCCTTGTGATCTACTAATTTGTGGGTCCTTGTAACCTACTGATTCTTGGACCGTTGAACTATTAAATTCGTAATTCTTATTTTATCAATATACTAAATATACATCTATATTCTGCATATTTTACTAAAACATACGAAACTAATGTTGACGTGGCGCTCCTATGTTTTTTCTCGGATTAAATTTTTTTACTAAATCACAAATTAAGCCAATTAATCTTTTTTTACTAATTGAATTCGTATCAGATTATGGTATTTTTAAATTATATGATTATTCTTTTTCTTTAAATTATTATTTATTAAATAATAAATTAGATTTTAAAATTTTTTTATTAGTATAAAACTTATTAATGATCAACACATGGGTTACGTGGTCTCATTTACTATGTAACACTTGACGCGTTATTTATACGAGCTCATAACATATAACTAATAAAGTTAACAACATATAATATAGTAAAAAAAATGTAATATGATAAGCTATTTTATTAACAAACCCGCACAAGGTGCGGGATATACACTAGGGAAGATATACCACGTTGCACCTGGGTCTGAAGAGAGGTACTACTTGAGGGTTTTGCTGAATCATATTAAGGGTCCTACATGCTACGAGAAAATTTGGACAATCAACGGTACACTATATGCCACATTTAGGGAAGCATGTTATGCTATGGGGTTGTTGGATGACGACCGGGAATACATTGACGGTATAAAAGAAGCAAGTTTTTGGGGAACTGTTGGTTATCTTCGGAATTTATTCGTCATGTTGTATCTCTCAGGTAGCATGTCGTCGCCTCATCTGGTTTGGGCTGAAGTATGGAAGTACTTATCTGATGATATTCTTGCACGATAAAGAAGGGTGTTGCGTAATAATGGTATGCTTTCTTTCATGTATATGAATTTAATTCGAGTTTTGCATTATTTTTTCAATTTGTTTAGTATATTTTGTACTAGGTAAGTAAACATGTTTAACTTGGTTTATTTGTACGTAGACTTGCAATTAGATGATGCCGTGCTGCAAAATTACGCCTTGGTTGAGATAGAGAAACTTTTACACAAGAACGGCAGCAGTTTGAAGACGAATAAGTCTATGCCTTATCGTGACGAAGCCTTGATTATGGAGCAACATAATAGACTAATTCAAGATGAACTAAACTATGATCGATCCCAGTTATCTTTGGACCATGACAGATTGGTTTCCAGTTTCACCGACGAGCAGAGGGGAGTGTATGATCAGATTATGTGTGCTGTGTCCGCTGATAAGGGGGGGAGTGTTTTTTCTTTATGGATACGGTGGAACAGGAAAGACTTTTATATGGAGATCCCTTTCGGCTAGTTTGAGGAGTAAAGGTGAGATCGTTCTAACAGTTGCTTCGAGTGGTAATGCAGCTCTCTTGCTTCCAGGCGGTAGAACCGCTCATTCGAGGTTTGGCATCCCAATAAATGTTGACGAAAGTTCAACATGCAACATTCGTGCAGGTATAAACCTTATTATTCAATTATTAAAACTTCTTTTTTAATATATTGTTCATATTACACTGAACAATATATTAATGTTTTAATCTTATATGTTTAGGTACGGATCTGGCTGAGTTAGTGTCAAAGACAAAGCTGATAATATGGGATGAAGCACCCATGGTTAACAAATGTTGTTTTGAAGCGCTCGATAGAAGTTTAAGGGACGTCATGCGATCTTATAATCGAGACTGCTCACTTCTCCCGTTTGGTGGTAAGGTTGTCGTTTTTGGTGGTGATTTTAGACAAATATTGCCTGTTGTAAGTCATGGAAGTAGACATGATATTGTCTTTGCTGCAATCAATGCGTCATATTTGTGGGATCACTACACGGTGCTTAGATTAACTCAAAACATGAGGGTTATACGTGGAGTTACTGAATTAGAAGCTCGAAAGGCTAAGGAGTTTTCAGATTGGATATTGGGCATTGGAGATGGCACGGAAGGTGAAAGTGTTAATGGAGAAGCTCAGATTACCATCCCCGAAGATCTCCTACTTGCATCTACAGGTGACCCGATTGCAACTATTGTTGACCATGTATATCCTTTGAGTTACAATATTCAGGATCCACCGACCTACTTTCAAGAAAGAGCTATTCTCACCCCTACCAATGAGATTGTTGAGAAGGTTAATGACTATATTCTATCACTGATACCTGGAGACGTGACAGAGTACTTGAGTTCGGATAGTATATGTCCAATCGAAGGTTCTCTTGATGATTGTTTCTACTCGAGCGAGTTCTTGAACTGCATCAAGTGTTCTGGGTTTCCGAACCATGTCTTGAGACTGAAAGTTGGAATTCCAATTATGTTGATGAGAAACATTGATCAGTCTGCAGGGTTGTGTAACGGAACCAGACTAATAGTTAGGAGACTTGGAAAACAAATCATCGAGGCAGAAATAATATCTGGGAACAATATAGGTCATAAGGTCTTCATTCCGCGAACAGTTCTTACACCCACATACTTGAAAATTCCTGTTAAATTTCGAAGGAGACAGTTCCCAGTTATGGTATGTTTTGCTATGACTATAAATAAAAGTCAAGGTCAGTCCCTTGCACAGGTTGGAATATATTTGCATAGACCGGTCTTCAGTCACGGCCAATTATATGTCGCTATCTCAAGAGTGACGAGCAGGGATGGAGTAAGGATTATGATATGTGACCCTAAGGGCAAGGTTCAAGATACTACAACTAATGTTGTATTCGACGAAGTTTTTCGCAACATAATTTAAGGTACGTTAGAATTTCTTCTTCATTTTAGTTCGTTTTCAATCAATAATATCAAGCGATCATAACCCGTCCTTGAGCTTACACTTATATAAAGTTTATCTTCTTCTCTTTTTCAGGATCGGACTGTCGCGCATGTGCTCGAGGTTTCACGTCAAAGGTTATCATCGTGAGTTCTATTATAATAAATATGTACACAATTTTAACTGTATTTTTGACATTATTAATATTGTGATTTTTATAATACAGAGATAGTGGACACTCCTGGCTTGGTATGGCCCGAACTGGGTCAACAACTATGTTGTTATTATTTTTCTTATATGCGTATACTATTTAACATAAACATTCGTAATCAAATCAACAAAATAATAATAAGAAAAATAAATCTATAAAAAATTACTCATACAAAAAAAATGTAAGAAATATATTTTCAAATACCCGTGCACGGCACGGGCGCTAAACTAGTTTTTATCCCAGCTAAGGACTTTCAATCTAGATCGGGAACTGCGGCTTATCCCCGCATCAAAGTGGTATCAGAGCTAAGCGATTGAATTCCAAACGTTCATCAAAAGGTTTGATTTTGTGAGTCATCTTTGAGTCTTTAAAAGTTGAGTCTTTTCTTGTTCGCCATCTTTGCGAGATTATTTGAGTTTAACGTGCGTTGATTTGTGTAAGTTTTGGAAGGGAGAAACGCCATCAACCAAACACAAGCCAACCGTTGACCTTTGAAACCTCGCCAACACAAAAAAAAAAAAGAAGAAAAAAAAAGTTTTTGAACGTCGAAACCAAGATTCGATTTTTACAAAGAAAAATCGACCTGTTCTTCAGAAGATCGACCGATTTTTCACCCGATTTTTGCTACTGTTGTCAAAATTCGAAGAAATCTTTGAGGCATACTTTGCAGAATTGAAGTGCACCTTGTGGAAGAGTATTACAACAAAAGAGTTCCAGTATATACCTTGAAACAATCAAAGAGATCTAAACATACTTAAACCCAAATCCGGCTAACTCTCTTTCTGAACTTCGCAACTCAAGGTACGTTCTCTCTCTTCTTAATCTCTTGTGTGCTTTTCCTTAGCCTCTTTTCTATTCTAAACACCGAGTCTTTCTTTGAGTATGTTAGTTAGTATCTATACTTCTTAACATACTAGTTGTCTATCCGCAATGTTTCTTTCTACCTTGTCGTGTGGAGTAAACTTCTTACAGGGATTCCTTAACCATCACACCCCACAAGAACCTTTACCCGAACCAAGTCAACTACTTGATTCAACCAAGGAGTTCTAGGGAGACCAAGGCACTGATTTATAAAGAAGCATCAATCCATACAAGTCAATTCTGTCAACTAGCTTGCGACGACACAACAAGAGCGTGAGTGCGAGAGAAAACAAGAAAGGTCTTTTCGATTTCTCTAACTTTACGAGTTTGTTGTTACTTTATGTGATTGTGCAGGATGTATTATCCAGACTATCATTCCAAAGGAGAATCTCGACCCCCATAGCAATATCTCATCCGAGATTTTGGCTGAAATTTGCCCCAGCCAAGGTTTGATCAATATGTTCCTCAACGGAGATCGATGAATGAGGATGACGGACGCTCACGTGTTCCGTATAGAACTCCAACCCCGGAACCACATCCACAAAACCATTATGAACAAGGTTTGAGGTATTCAAATCAATATTATGATATACCTAACGCTCCAAAGTATGTTGATTTTCAGGAATTCATAGATGAGAGGGATTATCGGAGGAAACGCTATTACCCAAGGGCGGAACCACCTAGACGTCCTTCGGTTATGGTTGATGAAACTATAAAGGAACTCAGAAGTGATTTGGAAGAAGTGCGTATCCTATTGTTCGCCTTCATGGAGGTTGTCCAAGCTAACGAGGCTAGTGATTCTAAACTTTCTGTTCCTATTAATGATCATGTGAAATTAACGGAATCTAATTTGATTGTTGATGATGAGCATGATATAGATACAAGCGTGAATGAGCATTCTCTTGTTAACAATGTGCATGAGCCTAAGTTTGTTGCATTCATCTTTGAGTAGTGATCTATCTTCTATTTTGCCTTCAAGTCCATACATAAAGCCTTTTGAAAACCTTATGGAAGAACATAAAGAGTTTTATGTAGTGCATCCCCAAGTTGTGGCATTGTTAGATTCACATAAGAAGTATGTTATGCATGAGATTGCTAATGAAAGTTTAAGATATCATAGAGTGTTATACGCTTTGCATTGCCATGATTTTGTTAATACATTACTTCTTTCAAACCTTAATCTTGCACCGTTATCCAAGAGGAAGCGAGTGATCTCTATTGTAGGATTGCAAGATGAGATGGTCGAGAAGGAAGGTATACAAGAGTTGATGATTTCATCCTATGAAGTTAATCCACTTTGGAAGCTGTCATACTTGAGTCATCGTGTGATTAGTCATAAGCATGACTATGATTCAAGGTCGAATCATTTCCAAGAAGGGGAGTATGATGTGGGACCATCCTTAGCATCTACAGCTATGCTACATAGATCATTCACCAAAGCGAGAGAAACTCAAGAAAGGAGCGCTTACAAGTTGCAAACATGGGGTGAATCGATGGAATGGAAGATTGCATGGCAAAGAAGGAAAATTAACCGATTTCCCAAAAAGATCGACCGATTTTACTGTAGGAAAACTCGATCGATTTTCGTATCCGATTTACTTCACTCGAACGAGTTGCAAAAGATCTGGCCATGATCTTCTATCTTTTGGCAATTATATCTTGTTATAATTCCTTAAATCTCTTAGACTATCTTAAGAGATTATTTAGATTCTATCTTTTTAGATTTTATATTTTATATCTTTTAAAGATATCTTTCTAGATTATCTTTTAAAGGATATATTTTATAGATCATATCTTTTATTTTTTTTCAAGTTTTAGTAGTAGTAGTCTACCTTATAAATAGCCTTTGTGGGGGAGATTGTTTGGCACATTAGACTTGATATATTTTCCACATATTGTGTGAACTTACAACTTTGCTTATGAAGTTTGTATTTTATTCATTCCTATTCAATCAAAGAGAGAGCCTTGATGGAATCGTTGTGAAGTTCTTGCTAGATTGTGCTTGTGTGTGTTAATCTTATTGAAGGTTGGTGCTCCTAGTCAATCCTAGTCCCTCCTTGTACTTGTCTTAATTAGAAGACTTGTGTAAGGTTAAAGAAGTGCGGATTAAGGTAATCTTCTCGTTTAAGGGTTTTGACACATCATTGGTAAAGGTTCTTTTGTGGAACTATCTTGGTTCAATATCTTCCTATATCTTTTCATTTATCATTTCATAATCATCTTATTTTATTTCCATATCATTCACTAATCCGTGTTCTGAGTTTGTCGAAAAAACGATCTGTTATTGAGATAAATCGGCCGATTTTCTCTATAGAACAACCCGATTTTTATCTCAGTTAAGGACTTTCAATCTAGATCGGGAACTACGGCTTATCCCCGCATCACTTGATGTGTCGATATTAAGAGATAGAAGGAGCCATTGAAGTTTTGCTCTCTAAGAGTTTCGAACTTGGAACCAGTAAATAGCTTTAGTACTAGGATAACGCTGTCAGGGAGTATCGAACCTTAGATCTTTTCTATTTCTTTTAATTTCCCCACATTTTGTATGATTTAACTTATGACTTTGAGGGTTCGCTTCGATGCTTTAGAATAATCATCCACCGTTAAAATTTGGATATGTTATAGGTGGATATGAATAATTTAAGGTATTAAAGTTTTAAAACGATCCAACGGTCGGATGTGGAGTTATGGTGTCCTAGAGAAGGGCTTTAATGTAGTTTGGTACATAGGGTTGGAGTTTGGCTAAGAATGGGATTGTAGGTCCTTAAATTTGTGGTTGATTATTTATTAATTTGTTATCATTCTAGTCAAGAGTCAACATAACATAGTACGTTTTGGAATTTTCTCACAATTTTTGGAATTTAGTTGAATGATCTTATTTGAGGCCAAAGTTTGATCGATGTGAGTTTTGATAAGAAGTTTGAAGTTAAAATTTTTCAAACTCGTTAACCTTTTCATTTTAGAGTTGGACTTTATGTTTTGGTTATAGTGTAAGTATTAGAGACTTCCTAGATTTTTAGAGTTTCTGAGCCTAGGGGTAAAATTGTCTTTTCACCCCAATAGGGCTAGTTGGTGTTCTCCTTTTAGATTATCTAGTTAACTTAGAAGTTAGAAACTTCAAAGAGTATGGATATGAGATTGATCCATGTTTTTCTTGCTATAATAAGGTTTTTGAGATCTTATTCTTGCGGAATCAAGTAGTAGCATTAACGGAATTTTTGACTCGATTCAGGTAAGTACCTTGGACTTATTTAGTTGGCTTCTACGTGTCAACATGAGTGGTGATAGTGGTGTGTGATTTGATTGTTTAATGATTATAACTTGATAGGACAACCTTGTTCATATTGTGGCTCAAGTGTATGATTAACGAGCGGTGACATCACTGCCCAACTCTGACATGAGATTGGGAGGTTCTATGCGACTAGCCTAGACAAGTACACTGTAAGGTGCATTGGATCCAGTCCTGTTGGTATACGGGGACGGAGACGAGGTTCGGGAGATCCTCGTGTCACAACATAAGTTGAATTAGAAAGTGTATGACGTAAGAAAAGATAATAAATGAACTTATGTGCTATCATGATGCGTGTTTCCATTTCTACAATGTGTGTGTTTGTGCTATTACTATTCTTCTAATATGTAGGTTAATTGCTAGTTCACAGTTTTATCCGTCTTGTAGATGTCTTGTAGGTTAGAGACGTTGGCGAGTGATTTGGACGGAGTGGTCATCCGAGTTCCCGTACAGTATAGGACGGATATCGGGTTTCTTATTTTAGTCATTGCTCTTTTTAGCCGTTTGGCATTTTAGTGTCGTCGTACGATTGTGATACTCGGCTGATAGTCCTTTCTCATGTTTTGGATCATAGCATTTGCATTATATCCATTTAGGTTTTACTTTATTTGTGTCTTGTTGCAAGATCCGGTAAACTTGTTGTTCAACTAAGGTCGTGACCCATTATGAGGTCCTAACCAGTAGCGCACCGAGTTCCGAAAATTTGGGGTGTTACATAAGGTAAGTTATTCGTTAATGCGTTTTGACACATAATTGGGGTGTTACATAAGGTAAGTTGTTCGAGTTTTTATAAATCTTGGCTCCGTATCCTAAATCTCGCCCGAGATTCGAGACCGAGATTTGTTCTCTGAGACTCTTCGTGTACTTTCAATATGAATCGGAAACTGCAGTTTCAATCCCACGTCAATTTCTCCTTTGCAACACGCTGCACAAGTGTTTGCTTCCAGTTCATCGTTGAGGTTGGATGAGATTCCGGCGGCTGGCCGATCGGACCACGATTTGCAAAGCCAGACAACTGGGCAGACTTTTGGTTTTCCATAAAGAGTGTATTTGAGTCAGACCACCATTCAATATGGATTCATTGTCTTATGCAAACGTTTACACTAACCCTGTCACCTAGACGCATCCAAATCAGTAGACGGCATTTGGACAGGCGGAGGCACGGGGTGGGCCACGGCACAATCAGGCCCACCCTTGAATCTTCATGCTGGGTTCACGTTAATCCAACCCGTTTCTTTGTTTATAAATCAACTAGTGTATAGCCCGCACCTTGTGCGGGTATCATTATAATATTAGTTGTACGAACTTAATATATATTTATGAAATTTTATAATAATGATTCGGATTTGATTATTCTCAAAACGAAAAAATAGTCACAAATAAAGAATTTCTTATTATTCTACACTTCATAAATTTAATCCTTATACAATGCACAACTTATTTTAAAAAAATTACAATGCACAACTCCGTTATAGACTTATAACTAAATTAATTTAATATATTGTAATTATCTAAATGGAACCCGAAATATAATTTTGTAAAAAAAAAGAATTAGAAACGAAATGTGTGATGAATAATAAAATAAAAATTGAAAGTTTTTTTTTTAAATAAATACACAAAAAGTTGAAATAAAGTTAAAAAATACAAGAAAAAGCAAAAACAAATTATGATTAACGAAATTTAAAATCTGGAACTTTATTCTTGTAACGACCGACGTAATATAAAAAGAATACCCGTCATTTATGATTAAAAAACATAATAGGACAACAAAATACTTAAATAAAAAAGAATACTCGTAGAGTAATAATTTTATTTAAAAAAAAGCCAACTTGATAAGGCTCCAACCATACTTAATAATCGACGTGGGATAAAAAATTTATAAATTTAAAAATAATATATAGATGACGATAAAAAAATTACTATAATATAAAATTAAATAAAATCTCATACAATAACAAATAAATTAGTATTAATTTAGACAATTATAAACGTTTTTCAAGTTCTCAAAATATCATATCAGTCATACTTGATAATCGACGTGGGATAACAAATTCGCTGAAAACAGTAAGTAAACGACCCATAAAAAAGTAGGTCAAAGACCCATAAAACATATATTAATCCGTTATGAATAAAAAATTATAGCTCAACTTAGCTAAGAGGCCAAAAAATTTATCATTTGTTTAATCTTCAATATCCGTTATTAACCTCTATTTATACAAGTTACCAAACCATCACTCTTAGTAAGTCAACAACCCATATAACGGATATTAATTTATGAATAAAAATTATACTTAAAATTAGTAAAAAATCGCTGAAAATACTTAGCTAGCCCCAAAACAGTAGGCCAAGGACCAACAAAACAGTAGGCCAAGGACCAACAAAACAGTAGATCAACGACCCACAAAATAGTAAATCAACGACCCACAAAACAGTATGTCAACGACCCACAAAACATTAGGCCAGTGACCCACAAAACAGCAGGCCAACGACTCACAAAACAGATATTAACTAGTTCAGTGCCCGCACCTTGTGCGGGTTTTGTTTAAATAAAAAAATATTATATTTTTAATTTTATACATTATGTATTGGATTAATAAAAATTATGTTATTAAATCATAAATGGCAAATTTGTAAATACAATGTGACAAATTTGTAAATAAATTGAAAAAATGTTAATTGATGAATTTAGAAATTGACACGTGGACAAAATGGGTGCTGCTTTAGTAATATATATAGATTTACTGAAAACATCAAAATTAAAAAAAGAATTATTTTTAAAAATTAAATTTAAAAAAATTTTTAAAAAAGAAAAAAGAAAAAAATTGTGAAATAAATTTCGAAATTAAAAATTAAATAAAATAATTAACTTAAAATTTTATATTTTGAAAATAAAAAATAAGGTGAAGAAAATGAAATAAAATTTTAAAATGTGCATATCTAATTTTTTTGAAAAATTATAAAAATCGAGTTTAAAAAATATGAAGAAGATTTCAAAATTTTGTTTATTAAAAATTTGAAGATCTTTGTTAGCAATATCTTATGTTTTTTTATTTTAAAATTTTGTTAGATATATTTAACAAATTTGTTAATAAGCCAAACAAATTCTTACGTGGCAGTTTTAAAATTTGATGTGGCATTGCTGATTGTTTATTAATATTTTTAGAATTTATTTTATAAAATAAAAAATGGCAAATCTGTAAATATCTTGTGGCATATCTGTAAATATATTGAAAAAAGTCCTAGGTGGCATACCTTAGTGATCGACATGTGGCCTTAAGGGTTCTGTTTTAGTATGTTATATAGATCCGTTATGAATAAAAATTATACTTAAGGTTTAGCCAAAAGGCCAAGAAATGTGTGATTTGTTTAACCTTCAAATCCTCTATTTATACAAGTTATCTAACTGTCAAACTTAATTATAATCGATGTGGGATAGGGAATTCCGTAAAATTTTTTAACTAAATAGATTGAACTTATATTCCTTCAAAAATAAATTAAGAAAAAAATAAAAATCTTTCCAATAAATAAATTACTTAAATTTTGACGGCTTAAAAATAAAAGAAATACGTAAACCAAATTATTTTTAAAATATTTAGGAGATCTTCTTAGTTGATTTACAAAATTTTGTTTTATATTTAGATTAATAAAAAAATTTTATGGTTTAATAACTTAATTAAAAAAAAATTTAACCCTATAAAATTTGTAAGAATGACACGTCAGCATTAGTGTAGTCTAGTTTAGTAGTATATATAGAATAGATTAAAAAAAAGATTTAACCCTACAAAATTTGTGAGAATGACATGTCAGCATTAGTGTAGTGTAGTATATATAGATTTATTACCATGAATTCATCGTATTTTGCAAACACCCACACTTGCCCTATTCAGCAAGGGTATATTATTTTGCCTATTCGATAGGATTTTGTTGATTGACGGCATCCATGGCAGCGCAGATGAGGAACTGCAAGTTTCCCCTCCTCCAAATCGTAAGGCAGTGGAGAAATACCGGCTTCTTCTTCAGGCGCATTTCTGAAATCGGGCGTGAATCAGAGAATGTTGCTTCTGTGGATAATCCGACGTCGGTGCCCGTGAGTGTGGCCCATAAACTTCTCCGAGCCGGCCACCGCTATTTGGATGTCAGGTACTCCGATCACCAATTAGATCCTTGAATTGATTGTAGTTGTGCAATTTATAATAATGGTGTTATGGGAGATGGCAATGTAGGACGGTAGAGGAGTTCAGGGAAGGTCATGTCCCTTGTGCTACGAACATTCCTTACATGTTCAAAATTGGATCAGGTATCTTCTGTGTTTTCAAATAATACATATGGGATTCGTGCTTTTGAGGGCTCATCTGTTTAATTTGTGTTATATATAGGAATGACAAAGAACCCAAAGTTTGTGGAGGAGATGTCAGCACAGTTTGGAAAAGATGAACATATATTAGTGGTGAGTGTTGGTCTAGCTATTTGTTTGGTAATTGCTGCACAGTTTGATGTTGCTAGATCTCATCCTTTGTAGGGATGCCGGAGTGGAAAGAGATCACTTATGGCAGCCTCTGATCTTCTGTCTGCTGTAAGTCTACTCAACATACATCCTAAAATCCATTTTCTTGTGCATATTGTGATTGGTCTGAGGCATTTCTGAATTAGTGATGATTAAATGAGTTTTTGTTTAGGCATTTCTGAATTATTGTTGATTTACCTAAGAAATACAAGCCTAGAGTTGATAACTGTATTCAAAAATTAACCACATTTACAACATGCATGATCCTATGGTCTCTACAGTGGCTTAAGCTATCCCTTTGAGTATTTGAACAAGTAACTGGTTTTTGTTGATTTGTGATGCACTCGCAGAGCTATACAAATATCACAGACATCGCTGGAGGCTACACTGCCTGGGTGCAAAATGGTCTTCCAACTAAGTCATGATTTTTGTCTTTGACAACAACTCATCCGTGTTGAATCAGGTAAACTACACATGTTTTGTAGAACAAACTCAACCACCATCAACTTAATCACAATGAACTCTTTAAGTTGATTTCTTATGTTCGGCTTCTATGAGCAATATATCATGTCTCTTTCTTCACTACTGTTCATGTCTATCACGCACCGCTTGTCCCACACATCAACCTCATCCTCAAGCTCAAAATCGTTTTCCGATATTGGTCGTATGTTTGTTAAGTTAACTATTAATCGTAGTGGTGTATGTTTGTCATTTCTTTGAAACATTGTGCACTCAACAATGTATTCACTAAAGTTGAGTTGCGATACGACAGTAGCATGGAAGTACAATCCGTGAAATCCGTCTTTTTTACCTTTGATCTCACCGGATGCCTCTCTATGGACTTTCATTGTTATATATATGACCCGGCAGTGCACGTGTAAAATTATAATACTAAAATGTTTGTTACTGTGATCCAATGACATTATTATATCATGTGCAATGGTATGTTTTGTAACAAAGTTTGTTAATATCATGTCTCCACCACATCAACTGTAAAAACCCATTTATTTGTTTTCACATTTATAGTTTTTACTCGATTTTTAAATAACTTCAGATTTACTTAAATAACATAACTATAGACTTTTCTTCCATACTTATAATTAATTTAGGAAAAATAACTCAACATACTAACTATTAATATTAAAATTATATAATACCAACTTTAAAAATTACTAGGGTGATGCATACTATCAGTGTATATACTAAAAATAATACGACTTATTTTTTCAGAAAAAATATAAACTCCTGCCATAACGTGACAACTAACATCTTACATGTCATCAAAAAAGTAGGATTATGTACGTGATGTGGATTTTTAAAAATTAAATAACTAATATTTAATATGCTAAAAATCTATATTAAGTAAAATATTTTTAATATTTATATAAAAAATCAAGTTTTCAAAAACAAAATCGGATTGTTGATTTTTGATATTTATTCCCATAATGTTTTTAAATGAAAATGTTTTGATCGTACTTTTTTATATTTAAAAAAATTTCATCTTTTCACTTAATCCGTTATTACATAATGAAAATTTATTTTCTTTAAAAGAAAATCAATTATTTTGGAATTTTTTTCGTTTTTTATTCCATATGTTTTTAAAATAAATTTAAAAAAAATTATTTATATAGAATTCATTTATAAAAAAATGTGAAATAAATTTTCGAAAAAAAACTGCCAAAAATATTTTTAAAACCTATATTTTACAATAAAATAAAAGATGAAAATTAGAATAAAAAAAATCGATTTTATTTTTAAAAAAAAGTTTTTTCAAAATTTATTCAAACAAAATTCTTGTAATACTCAGAATCCGCGGGACTCGGGGCGTTATGGGTCGGGGCCCGACCCTTAGCATGACAACAATTTCATTGGATCTTGCAACAAAACACAAATAAAGGTCAAAACGAAATACATTTTTTATGCAATGCAATGAAACCCGAAACCAAACAAACAAAAGACTTCAACCGAGATACAACTCCAAATACCAACCGTCATACACGCGGCATACAATATACAATGAATATAAAACTCAAACACGACTCCAACCCAAAACCCATCCTAAAATGTACGGAACCCCGGCTGCCCACTCTTCCGAATCTCTCGGCTGCATTCCTAACCTGCAAGGCAATCTACAACAATCGGTATAAAGCCGTTAGCTAATATTCGAAGCATTAGAATTAAGGTGAAAGACACAAACACAAGTCAATCATCATAAACACCCAATACACTCCAAAGCACACAAGTCCGGTTTATTATCTTATTATTATTAAGTCATATCCCATTCTAATTCAACTTAGGTTGTGACACGAGAATCACTGAAACTCGCCTCGGTCGCTACTTACCGGCATGGAATGGTATTGATGCATCCGACCGTCTACCAACATGGGATAGTCGCCAAGAACCTCCTATCTCTCGCGGGAGCTAGACAAGTTGTCACCGTCCGTTATCATACACTTTGACCAAATAATATATAAAGGCCGGTAATCCTATTTCCGGTTTAGTTGCTATAAAATAAACAATAAACACACACCACCAAACACAAATCAATGCTAAGACAAGGAATACGAGCTAAGTAAGTCCGGAGACTTACCTCGTCCCAAAGATAATCCCGCTATATTCCGCTATCAGCTTCCCGCGGGAAGACACTCAACGCCTGTCAAAAGGCACACGATCAACATCTCTCTCACATACTAGAAGTCCTTGGACTTCTAGTCTCAATGAACTCGCAAGATCATAAACCATAACCATGATAGGATAACAACCTCCTAATCCTCACGATCTCACAAGGTCATAAACCATCACAACACGTGCTAGGGTATTCTCGTCCTAGTCACCACAATCTCAACAAACATATAACCATAATCGCAATCTTCATAAGCTCACAAGATCAACCAAACACTCAACGCCTTACAATCCTCACAAGATAATAACACCTCAAGCTTTAGAGTGATCATAAATCCTCAAAACTCACCTAAGGTTCAAGACCACTACTTGACATTCACTCTAAGTTATGCTAGATCCAACCTAACATGATACTACCGTTAAATATAACTAGATCGAGGGAAAGGATACTCACGCGACGCCAAAAGACGGAAGTCGTTAGACGGATGTCGACTTGGACTCGTTAGGCCTTTATCGGGATGCTTCTGAACCTAACACCAAAACTAAACAAATTTAGCTTATACACTAAATTTGAACGGAAGATTTAACTTATATAAGTCTTAAGGAAAACTCGCTTTCAAAACCAAGGTTAAAACTCGTTAAAAGCATTTTCCGAGGCAATTATACAAATATGAAAATTTGGTCATAAACCGCAATTAATCTTTGAGCCATAAACCAAATTTGATCCAACGAAGGCATAATAGTATGTATAAATATAAGAATACAATTCGAAGTAGAACCCAAGTCCCAAGTTTTAAAAAAAACCATAAATACATTTTCCGAGTAAATTATACAACTCTAGAAATTTGGGTCATTTTCCGTAAACAAAACCTTTGGGTCAAATCTGTAAATATACAAATAGGGGCACTTCTGCAACTTCACAAAAGTTGGGTCAATTCTGCAACTATTAAAATATGGGTAAAATTTGTAATTACATTAAAATTTGGGGGGCCGATTTAATAATTCCAAAAGGGTTTCTCCTTCCTTTTCCACGAATTACATAACGCAGGGGCAAAACGATGAGGAGGGCGGCAGCTGCTGATGGGGGGTACTGGCGGCGCTTCAACGGCCAAGCCTAGCAAGGAAGACGGAGACGGCGGCCGTTTGAGTTCCGGCAGGCTAGGGCGGCCCGATTTAATACTTAAACAAGCCTTCTTAAACCATGAAACAACACGCAACAGAGGAATGAGAGGTCGGAGGAAGCGGCCGCGAGCGGAGGAAGACCGGCAGCATCGGCGGAAACAGAGGCGAGGCGATACTCCAGGCCTACGGTGGTGGCAGACGGCGGTTACCTGCTTTCTGGCCTCATATTTAACAGCGAAGAAGGGAAACGAGAGGAGACGTTGACGAGAGGAGAGGTGAGGGTGGTGTTGCAGTGTAGCGGCGAAGGCAGAGACTCTGTCGGTGGCGGCGAGGTACATGTCCCGGTGAAGTATTTCCTGGTGATTGACAGCGGTTCCCGTCTTCCGATGGTTGCAGACCTGTTCAATTTTGAACGGAATAGAGAAGAAGGTAAGGAAGGAGTTAGGAGGGTGAGACGGAGACAGAGGGAGATAAGGGAGTAGGAGTGAGATTGAGAGGGAGTGCTGGTGAGGAAGGCGTGAGAAGGGCGGCTCGGGGAGGGAGGCGAGGAGTCGGGTTTCAGAGGTCGTGTGGAAGGAGCGAGGAGTCGGATCAGACGCTCACCACTGGCACAAAAGAGGGAAGGAAGAGAAAGACATAAAATAAAAGAAAGAGGAAAAATAAGTAAGTAAAATAATAAAAAGAAAAAGAGTAAAGAGCGAACTCGATCCACAGCGTTCGGAACGGAATTTTCGAATCGAAAAACATTCCGACTTTTTTTTTCGAAAATAATAATACGGATATACGTGAATATCTTCAAAATATAAATATACTCGGGAAAGATATTTTACGCCGTAAAATACTTTTAATAAAATATTTAAGCTATTAAAAATAGGGCAATTTTGGTAACTAAGTTTTTTTGAAAAACTAGAGTAGTAATTAGGCTTTTTAATGTTTCAATTAAGTAAATGTACCCCAAACCCTTTGTATTTATTTTCAAACTCTACACACTCTTCTCTCAAGTGTACAATTACTAAACACAAAACTAAAAAAAACCTAGTAAACCAAATTGTTTCTTAAAAATATCGATAGAAGTCGAAAAAATAGATATCGCAAGCGCGCCAAAATCTGGGGCGTTACAATTCTGGCGGGAAAATCTAAAAAAAATTGAAAGATTTTGGCCTACTAGGCTTTTTTTAGTTTTGTGTTTAGTAAGTGTATCCCATAATTTTTACCACTTTCATCTTATCTTATCTTATATATTAAAGCAGAACCTCTATTGCCACGTGTCAAGTCACGGTTCTCCCAGCCCCAAATTTTTTTAAAAAAGTGGTTTTTAAATTTTAAAATCTAAAAAAAAAAATTTAGTAAAGTCGTTAATTAAAGTTAAAATATATTTAAAATATCTTTGAATTTTGTTATAGTAGATGTCAGTAAAACAATTAAATTTTAATTTTAGAAAAAATATCTACAAAATCTTTTTCATGTCAAATTAAAAATATCCAAAACGATAATGACGAAGATTTTTTAAGATATTATCGATGATTTAACAATTTGTTGTGATTTACAAAATCTTCTTTATGTTAATTTTAAAAAATCATTATCAATATAAATTGTTCTAATAATAAAAATATAAAATGATATCAATGTTAATGTACAATTCAAATTTAATTATTTTCTCAGTTTTTATTAATAAGTTATATCCACTCAAATGATATCAATGCTATTAATTTAATAATTTCTCATTTTCGTAGTAGATCTACCCAGTCCAAATTTAATTGTAAAATTTTATGTACCTCAAATTCTCTTGCTTTATGTTGATAATTAACATTGTATAACGTTTTTAATAAATTAATTTTAACTGCATGAAGAGGATGTGAATAATTAAAAGATAACAAATTCATCTATATCTATAATAGATATTTAAACCTCAAAATTGAAATGTTAGTAAATGAATTTGAATATTAAATTCAAAGAATTTGTTATTAAAATGTTCAATTCAAACCTCAATATTGAAATGTTAGTAAATGAATTTGAATATTAACTGCAAAGAAGTTGTTATTAAAATACTCTCTAAATTAATTAAAAAAATTCAAACCGAAAATAGTTGTTCTAAATATTAATCGGGGAAAAAAAATAAAGGTTGAAAATAAAATCCTTCAATAATGACCTGTAATCAATATTGGAATTTGAAAGTTATGCTACACATAATTCTTATTCGGTCACAATAAAAAAAATGCAACTATAGTTATGATTTTCATCATGACTGTCTAATTTTGTAAGGGTTGGATTTGAAATATCATACATGTAAAAAAATTGATAATTTGATTGATTTAATATACAAATCATTTATCAGATTAAAAGTTTTATAAGCTTTTAACATAATAATTTTTTTGGGTAGAGTAAGTATTCTATAATGAAAAGCTCACAATTAACCACACAAATATTTTATAAATCTTCTTAAAAAAATAATTTAATTATTAATATTTGAGTTATTAATATTTTATCAACCAACAAATTATTTGATAACTCAAAATTTTCCATATATATAGAACCATGCTATATCTTTACTCTTTTTTTAATCTATAAATGTAATATAAAGTTTGTTCATTTTTCCATCACAACATAATATAATTATTTATCAATTCAAATATATATATAAATTCGAAACAAAATAATATAAAATATATATATATATATATATATATATATATATATATATATATATATATATATATATATAATAACACATTAGAACATCTAAACTATTATTATTCAAAAACCGCACAAGTTGCGGGTAATATACTAGTTTAATGGTAGGTAAAAAAAAATTACCCCCTCTATTTTAATAAAAAAAGAAAAAGACATTACAATTAAATATCAATGTGAAATTTTGTTATTGTTGCGTACAAATTATTTCTTTTTACTTTTTTTTTTCTATATGTATTTTATTTTGTGTTGCCTATTTTTTTAAATTTTATTTTCTGATATGAATTACATACCAAAACTACATATCAGAATTACATACCAGAATTTTTCATACCATAATTACAAACCAAAATTATTTACTTTTTTATTTTTCTGGAATGAAATTCTGGTATGAAATTTTTCATACCAAAAATTTTTTATACCGGAAGTTCATACTAGATTTTTTTTCATACCAGAATTTTCATACTAGAATTTTCATACCAAAATTTCATACTAGGATTTTTCATACCATAAATTTTCATATCAGAATTTTTCCTACCAAAATTACATACCAGAATTTTTTCCTACCAAGATTACATACCAGAATTTAAATTATTCACTTAACTTCGTAATTGATCATTTTGGCATGAGAAAATTCAAACTAGAAAATAGATGATTTACACAACCTTAAGCACTTCATCCTTCTTAATATGTACAAAAAAAAACACATAAACAAAAACAGGATTTCAAAGAATCGGGGGAAGATATATTCTTTCAAGCATTTATAATTCATCTCTGAAGCCCATCATTAGGTTATTGTACATCCTTCAAGCATTTAAATATCACCATATTATTTCCAACCTTAAGCAGTTATCATGAGGCTGACTGCACATCCAGCCTATTGTGATAGATGATGTTAAGGATACGCCAAATTCATAGATCTTTTAGGATGCAGTCACTGTCAAAAATAAGAAAAAGTCCCTTCCTTAGACCATATACAATGCAAGTTTCTAATCATTATTATATATTAGATCTTTAAGTTACAGTAGTAATTGGGGTAAAAACCCATTCTGACATTTTGAAGATGGATACGAGGAGAGAGAGTTTTATGATGAAAAAATCAATTAAATTGTGACACTTGCCACATTCCCATTCATTCTTATAATGGAAGAATATGAACCCTTAGAATGGACTTGAATTTTTTTGGTTTTAATAGATTTTGATTTATAATTTTACTAGTTCTTTTGGCTGAAATAATTATGTTTAGACAAAAATAATTTTTTTTAAATAAATAATTTATTTTTTCATCCATGAACACCAATATTGTATATCTTTAAAATTAAATATTATTTTATAAAAAGAATATACTTTGGGAGGAGTAATATATCCCTTTACATATGTATCTATATTTATTATATATGTAATTACTTTTGCACACATAAACTAATATATTATGGATACTACGCACGGAGTTTAGTATTTTACGAGACATTATACATATTATAAATAATGTCATTTTACTAATTATTTTATATGTAGTTATATGTTTGAGTTTGTATGTTTCAATCATAAATTTAAAATGTAATTTTAATGTCGTTTTAAGTTTTAATAAAGTGTTTTATTACAAGAAATTACATACCGATCTCACTTATTATTAATTTATTATACATATTATATATAATTTTTAAATTAAATTTGATTAAAAATAAAATGAAAATAAAAAATATATATAAATATGTTGGGTAAATAAATATAGAGTTAAAAAATTTGAGTTAAGAAACCATGAATGTGGGAAAAAAGTAGAATGAGTTTTGTAAGATAATGTGGCGGAGAGAGGGGCTTAAGAGATGGGCTTTAAGAGATGGACTTTCCCTGTTGGTTCAATATTCCTACTTTCCACCTGTCAAGAATAGTAACAGTGACATGCTCTATGTCATGTAACAAAGTGCAAAGGCCTCCTTGTTTCTCCACTATACGCAAACCGCCACCCCATGACAGAACTCTCGCAAGGTCATTTCATGTGCCAGTAGGGAGAATAGCAACTGGAGGAGGAGAGACAAAGTTCTGTTTGTCAATAGCATTCAAAACCCAACCAACAGTACCATCACCCCCATATACAAGAATTCTTAAGTGGGACACTCATCTGAACATATAAAGACCAACTTCAGGTTGAACTCAACTCAAAAACCTGTCCAACAAAGCATGATGAAATATTCAAATCAGAAAACAAGAATCCTGACATACACATTTTCATGTTTAAGAAAGATAATCCTAATACCCAGAAAAACGTTCATTTATTATACTAAAATGCAGAAGCCTTGATCTTTTTCTACAACATTCCTTAAGTTACATGTCTTCATACAATTCCTTTAAAGTTTGAGCAATTTTCAGTGACTTAAGGTGTCTAACATAAGCTCATTTGTCACTTTCTTGTAAGGTAAACCAAATCCCATTTAACATAAACTCAATTATCTTTCCTTCACCGTAGAGAATTATTAAGTACTCTTCAAGAATGTATCAAACATTAAAAAGAAACTCCAATTGGTGTGTCCGGATGCAGACAGTGACAACTAGTGACAAAAACCATAGTGTGACGAATGTCTTTGTCATAAAGGGAAGTTTCTGAATGTTAATCAAATGCTAGAAATAAAAGTTCAATATTCACTAGGAGATATGAATTTTCATCTATCTTCATTTGTAGCTCCTCTGCAGTCATAAGATATAACAAAACGAAAATAGTGGAGTGGACAGCAAATCAAGAAGAGGGGTGCAAATCAAGCAGAGGACCTTCACGTGGAAACAATAAAGGAAGAATTTCTGGTAAGAATCATACCAGAAAATTTATGGTATAACTCATACCAGAAAAGAATACAACTACATTAAAAAGAGTCACCATCATATTTCTTCAGTATTATAGAGATGTATTAAGGTACTGATTTTATTTACCTGATTTGGAAGAGAGTTACCTGATTCATACCAAAAACGACACAAGGAATTGGTAAAGCGACAGAGAAATGAAATTGAAGAGCAAGAGAGTTACCTGATACTCAAAGCCTTTAAGCTTGTCCTGGGCAAGAAGTTCGATTCGGATTCACCGTTCAACGAAGGAGGACCCGATGTATGCGCTTCGTATTGTCCTGCCTTTGATTTGCTGCTGAACCAAAATCATCAAATTTATCAAATCTCTCAAATTAGGGCAAAATCAATTCATGCTAGCAAGCTAGGGCAAAATACCTTCCGGCGAACTTCTTGATAGGTATTGGTGATTATGAAATCCAAGCGTTCATGGCGAGGAGATCTAGATCTAGATCTAAAGAGAGCGACATGGAGAGAACGATGGGAGAGAACGATGGTAAAAAAAGAAAAATGGAGTATATTTACCTAACTAAAAAACTAAAAAGCCTATTTACTAAACCTAAAACTCAAAAAAGCTTATTAATCAAATTATTCCATAAAAGTTTCACAAAAGTTTTGAAAAAAATCAGTTTTTTAATAAAAATAAAAATATTTTACTTAATTTAAGATTAATAGTATATTAATTTATATTTATTTAATTTTTAAGAAAATAAATACATACAACTAAGCATACTTTTTGATGGCATGTAATGAAATAGTTGTCATGTCGTCGTCGAAGTTAAAATTTTTGCTGGAAAAACAAATCGTATTGTTTTTGGTAAATGCATCGATGGTTTGTTTCATTCTCAGTAATTTTAGAAGATGATATTATTTTGAGTACAATGTTGATAGTTGGTATTATTTTGAATTATTTTTTCTTTAATTTTTATTTATGGGTAGAATATATTAAAAATTATAGACCAAATGTATAAATAAATCTTTCATTGCATAAATTTATAATAAAAAAACTTTATTAAAATTAAAAAACATAAAAAAATACATATCAAATTTATGTTTGAAACATCCAAATACAACATACGCGTACAAATAAAATGATAAATAAAACGCTGACAATTATAGCACGTGTAATGTCTCGTAAATACTAAATTTTATGTGTAATATATTTATAGGGAAGAATTCAGGAATGGAGGGGTGCTACATCGTGGCATTAAGAAGTAATTTAGGTCGTTGATTCACTTGATTTAATGGGCTACATTCATTTATATCATTTAATGATTTAAGAGAGTTGTGGTGACAATATTGCAAACCTTTAGAAGGTTTTGCAATTTTATTCTTTTGAAATCTATTTTTTAAAAGGGGATTCTGATGACATTTTTATAATTTTTATGAGCAAATTTTAACAACTATTATCTCAGTTCATCATTTTAGTTTAGTTTGTCCAAAATTATACACTGTGATTTTGATATTTTTGTAGTTAGTTCACGTATTATTTGTTAATTTAGTTGTTATGTTTTATGCACTTTGTTACTTGTGCATGTTTGAACTAATAAAGCATAATGTTTGAACTAACATTACACAATATTCAAACTAATGACACCTAAATTTTGAGCTAATATTATTAAATTTTATATTTTATGGTCATGGTTAATGGAATACTTTTATTATAATATTATTAGTTCAAACTATTTATACCATTAGTTCAAATCAAATGTTCTATTTGTTAAAACATTTTATATCATTAGTAAATGCATTATCTTGAACTTATGAAATTTTTTGAAAAAATTAGTGAAATAGGGTCCTTTTTGTATAGTGTAGATTAACTAGGTCCCTAGTAATATCCACAAAAAATATAAAGATAAATTAAAATATTTTGGAGATAAATTAGGGAGGTAGTTTGACAGTTTAATAAAACCAAAATAATAAAGTACCATAAATATTGAAACAGATTTGAAAAAAAAGGCAACCGAATGGGAGAAAATCTCGCAACCTCTAGATGAGTGGTTACATCCGTCAATAACAGACAATATCACGATTCCCAAGCGCCAGTTACCTTTACTCTCATTCTTTCTCCATTGAAGGGCAATTCAAGGTCGAAGCTTTCTCTCTTCAAGGTCGCAGCTTTGTCTCTGCAAGGTATTGTAACACCCCGAATTCGCGGGACTCGGGATGCCACATTGGGCTAGGATCTCACAATGGATCCTGACCCTAACTTGACAACAAGTTCACTGGACCTTACAATATGGCACTGACAGATATAAAACAAATACATAAAACGACATAAACAGTATAACATAAAGGTAAAGACAACATAGCCGAGTATGAAACGACATCCTCACATTGGAGGGAAAACAAGACATCATCCTCACGTAAGAGGGAAAACATAAACAACCCCAAAACCAACCACCTAATGTACGAGAGTCCTCGGCCTGTCACCCTACCAGATCACCCAGTAGCGCCTAACCTGTAAACATCTACAACACGGTATGAAACCGTTAGCTAACCATACATATATGAGGTAATGCATAAGCACAAGCACAATCATGAAAGATAAACACATCAGCATACTATCACACATTTACCCATTTATTATCTTTATATAATAACCATTCACTCAAAAACCGTATATATATATATATATATATATATATATATATATATATATATATATATATATATATATATATATATATATATATATATATATATATCCTTACTATAATAAAAGAGAGAGTTTCCCCAATGAATAGGGACTTTCCTATTTTATCCTTGTGCATAGTTAATGACTATTTTATCCTTGAGTTATTAAAATTATTACGTGAATTGCCTAAACAGTTAATGGGCTACGCGTTTAATTTTTGGGGGACAAGCCCTTACTTATATACACGTGTTAGTCTATCCTCTTTCCTTTTCAGCTTCTTCAAATACGTGTTAGTCTATCCTCCCTCCTCTCTCCTTTTCAGCTTCCTCTTGAAGCAATCCATGGCCTCACATAAATCACTTTCAATTTGTGTTTGCAGTGTCTATGAGACGAATTAGGGTTTGCGTTGTTGACGGAATCCGACCCATCGCTGCACCGGGTTTTGTTTCTTCCTCTACCACAACCTGTAGTCGCGAGGCATTATTGATTCACCTTTCTCTTCTAGATTCCGTCTTTCTCAAGCCCTTGCTTCATTCTTCAAGATGGACCGACTCCGTCTTCACCACCACACCAGTCGACAACCATCCTTCTACCTACGGTCGATACTTTTCCTACTATGTTAAACACCGATTGTAATTTGCTCATCTTCTATTCATTACTGACTCTCCTAATTCCTATTTTATTATCCAAATGCTTAATTTTGTCTTTGAGTTGTTCGATTGGAGCTTGGGGTTTTCAACTATGTGGAGGAACCATGTGTTGAATTCTCTTGATCAGTAAAATTAGGCTGCAACTTACTTGCTTTGTTTAGGAATTGTTGAGGTGGTATTACCTTTTCTTCCTCCGTAGGCACTGTCGAGGCCGCGACCAAAGCGCCACCGGAACCACCGTCAGAACCCATTTGGGTTAGATCGATGTCGTTGTCTTCATCTCGCTGCTTTCAGTTTTCTGTTTTGCTTGCTTTGAATTTCAGTGTTATAATTTGAGTAATATGTGATATAAACTCAAGGATGAATATCTTTGTTTTTTCATTATTTGTAAATGCGGTTATGGTGTGGGAAAGAAGACGACCCCAACAAGCCGAACAGCGACCTAAGAATTCTTAGTCTCCTGTCTTCAACTATTTTTTATTTGCTACTGATACTTATTTTTCCAATCTCGATTCCTTCTTCCTTTCGCAGATCTTCCCTCTACCGTGGTGCGTATCTTGGAACCCCGATTTGAGTTGTAAGTCTTGAGGAGCCAGGTATGTATGTGAATATATTCTTTGTTCACAATGAATTTCTGCCGGAGAACGGAATTTCGGCTTGTCCTTGTGCGGAACCCTAACTCCTGTAATTTACCCCAAATTTTCTCTTACTAGGTTCGCAGGGGAAGAAGGCGTTGGCCACAGTTCTGACTTGACACTTTGGATACGGACGATTGGTCTCGTATTTTCCCACTTATCTCTTTCGTTTATCAGTTCCCTCTTTACTCTGTCACCTGCTTTCTCTTAACCTTTGTTTATGGTTGATTTCACACAACACCGCACCGGCCAACAATCATCCTTCTACCGGAGGTCGATACTTTCCCTACTACGCTAGCCACCTGTTAGTCGCTCATCTTCTATCAATTACGGACTCTCCGAACTCCTACTGTATTACCCGAAAGCTTAATTATCGCCTCCTACTCTCTTCCACCATATCCAATCACTCAAAACACGCTTCCTGTATTTTGTTTATTTAAGTCGTTGTGTAATAGTCTCTTTGAAAGTTGTTACGGATTTGTCTGTTTTGAGTGATTGGAGTTGTTTCAGTTCCGATTCATGGTAATCTGTTTATATTTTCGGAATCATGGAATATGGGTTTGAAGGTTAGATTAGATTTTTTGAAATGAGGAGTTTGTTGAGTTTTATGATGAAGTAATTTCGTAATTAGTTCCTTGTTGACGTCATTTTACAGGCTGTTGGTTATGACTTTGACGATGATGATTATCATAGGTATGGAATTTCATTTCAGATTTGAAAATACTGATTTTTTTTGTACAGTTTATTAAGGTTGTGTTTAGGTCCAGAGGTTATTGAGTAGGTGAAGTTCAAATATTACATGATTCAAGTTCTCCATCAGGTGCCTGCTTGTTCATTTTATTGAAAGTTAAGTTGCAATTCTTTTGTTTCAATGCACCAAATGTTAAATAGAAAGAATTTTGGAGAATAACTATGCCTTGAAAAGAACAAGTTTTATTCTGTAGAGTATTGATCAGAGTTTGTTTTCCCATTACTTCACACCATGAAAAGCTGAGATTCAATTTTAAGATGCTTCCCGTTGATCTGGATAATGATTAGCTTGCTTGAAATACCATCATGATTAGGGCTGCAACTTACTTGCTTTGTTTAGGAATTGTTGAACCTTTTCGGTTTCTTCTACGAGTTTTCTAGCCACCACTACCGAAGCCCGTCGCCTGATATTCGGAAAATATGCCCACAAAATTGCTTTTGACCACGCTCTTCTTCGGTTTAATATAGGTTTAATTTTGTTCCCCTTTTTATTTGGGTGCTTCTTACTTTCTAAGAATATGATATTTGTTTAATTTGTGCAGGGTGAGCAAGTTATTCTACATCTTTCTCAGGTTCATCAATGGGATTTATTTTCTGTTAATGATCACATTTTCAAGCTTTGATTTCTCGCTTACTTCTTTCCCTTTTTTGGTTTGTTTGTGTAATGCAAAAGTTTCTCTGGTTATTTTTGAAATTCCAGGAAGACGCATGCCCCATTTTTAAGATATCCGCCAATGAAGGTACTTATTATTTATCACCAAGAGGTTTTAGAATGACTTCTCTTGTTGTTGTAGTTGTCTTTCTGTTCTTGTAATTCATAGGTCTTTTTAATGATGTTGCAAAGTTCAACACCTTATCTTGACTATGATAGAGACAAGAGATTTTCAAAGGTTTTCTTCTTGTTTGTAAAATAATCAAGTTTTGTAGTTTTCAAATTTTAATCATAAATTCTATTGGTGTCACTGAGCACTTTTGGACTCTTATTCATGTAGTCTTTATTAGAAATGATAGCTTCTTGTTTGGTGAAAGATCTGAAGAAATGCCCCAGTGCAGATAAACTCTTGAAGGATAATTTGTTTAGGAGTGTCAAAACACGATAATATCTAGCTCGCACTATACTTCAAGGACTTTCACCATTGGGTGAAAGATATATGATATCTAAGGTCATCTACTTGTCTCGTGCCATCTTATTCTTTTAGTATTCAAAATTTAACCATATGCTATGTCATAGCTGGTACACAAAAAGGGTTGCTCTGCTAATGTGTACTTCCTCTAATTACTTAGGCAAAAGACTCGGAGCTCCTATGTGAAAATATGACTTTGCATGGAAATGAAGAGCAAATATCTATGGTGTTTCAGTTTGTTGTTGTGCAGTGTTTATTAAGCCTCATACTGGTATGAACAACTTTTACCTTCCATTTCATTCTAAATTTATGTTATTTGTAGGAACTAAATATGAGTTTTTCTAAATTCTATGAAAATTTTTAATCTTTTAAAATTCCATTTTTTTTGTTTTGGTAGATGATGCACTTTGATTCGGTGGTAGATTCTTGATTGAGATTGTCCTAAATTATGCTTCTTTCAGGTCTAGATTTATTGTTGCATGAATGTTTACTGAGTGTTCTATAATTTCTATTGAACCAGAGAAGTGGAACCACAATTTGTACAGCTATCGGAGTGGATCGACTCCATGTGGATCGACTCCATGTGCACCGACTCCGGCTTCCAAGGGTAAGCTTTTCAACCTCCTCTCTGATTTCTTTCGTCCTTTTAGTCTCCCAAGCTCTGGATTTGTGACAATTTATTTTTCTAGGGTTTCAGTTCAATTATAGGTTCTCCCTTACGAGTGCTAGATGTCCGGACTCTTCAACCGATTCATACACTCTTTGGTCTCGCACCCTCAAATTGAATCAGGTATTTACAGTTTTGATTTAGACTTCATTTGTGACAGCTTGGCTTCAAATGCTAATTAACCGTATTTCAGCAGATTGTTTGGATTTCCGCCTTCTTCGTTTTCTTCGAAGGAATCGCAGTACGTGGTCGAATGTACGTTTGTGCACTTTTAGGTAGAATAAGCCCTTACTTTGGCTATCGCAAATGAAGTCTAAATTAAAACTGTAAATAATTAGTTCATATGGAAGTGTACTTTTAGTAAAATAAGCCCTTACTTTGGCTATCAATTTTATTTTAGAGATTTCAATTGAATGGGTCATGCAACTTCTGTTGTTTCACAATTATTTGTTTGAAGAGCATTCAAGACAACTGCTAGACGGGATTGTTATTAGCTTCTTCGCTATTAGTTGTTTAGTATGTTAGTAGGTACATTCATGTTTCTTACGAAAATGTAATATCAATGTACTTTTTATATAAGAATTGTTCATCTACATACTGTAATTACATTTTTCCCGGTTAGTTTTGAAAATATAGTGCCCATCTGAATATATCACCTACACAAAATTCGATTGCAAACAGCGGCGCGCGTGCGTAGCACGCGCGTCCACCCTAGTATATATATATATAGATAGATGAAAGTATGTGACACGAGGACCGATACATTCCCGCCTGAGTACAATGTCCAGCTGTACGAGTATCGGTCACACAATCCGTGTACCCTATGGGAGTGGATTGCGCCCTTCCTGTAAACCAGTCTGGCCCGACATCAGAGAACCTCCCAGACTCCACGGCGGGATGAAAGGGAAAGGTTATCACAGCCACGCAGTGGGCAGTCAATAGAACATAGGTCGATAAAAACGACAACTCATGCTATCATAGCAAACATATAAAGCATACACCACTCATGCAAACACCCAATATAGGGATGGTAGCTAAGTAAGTCCTACGGACTTACCTCAACCTCGTACAACCTCAACCACGATCACCTCTACACTGGAGGGACAACACGGCCTACAAACAAGGCATAAAGAGATATATCAACCTCTATTCATCAAAGGGGTCACACCTAGACCCAAAGGGATCCATAAGGATCATACTCAATCTATGAGCCTCACAACCAACTAAACCTCAATATCTCAGCATAACTCACAATTCCTCAAATCTCAAGGTAGTATCTAATCAACATTCCTCAATCTCAATTTTAATCCTAATCTAATTAATTAACCTTTAATTAATTAATTAGATTTCGCCAGAATAACGTTTTGCCCGCAGGCAATTTCTAAACCCACCTGTCATCAGATTTCATCAAACAAACTATCCATAATCACCAGAATAATATAACGACCATAATGGAATTTCTAATTATCCATTTTGACAAGCCTAAAGTCAATTTATGTCAAATCGCAGTACGGAAAACGAATAAATTCATAACTTATTCGTTACTAACCCGATTGACGATCTGAAAAAAGATTCGGAATCACAGCGACGCAGGCTACGCACGGACAACATCAAAATCACCGGAATCTGAGCGACGAAACCGCCCTGGTGACATATATGCTCGACCAGACCTCCATATACTCGGAAATGCAGAAACTCGGTACCGTTATGAAGAGAATGAAGAGAGGAATCCAGAAACTCAAACGGAATTGAAATCGGATTAGAAACGGAGAGTAGATCTGAAGGTTGAGAGAAATTAGAGCTTTTACGAGGAAACGTGAAAGAAAATGAATTAATAAAGGATTTTCCGCTATTTATAGTGAAGACGATAATTATCCTTTAGTAAAGTCGATAATTATCCTTTAACCGATCCAAAGGCGGGTCGAACCTCTTTCTCCAAACTTCTCGAGATTGGAACATTAAATCTGGAATATTGTAGGGATAATTATTCAACAACTTCCTCGGAAAACATGTATTCCTAAGCCGTTTTTCTTAGCCGTTAAGAAACGAAATAGCGACTCTTTTGACCGTTTTGCCTCTCCATGTTATTTCATATCTAGGACATATCCGATGTCCTGATCATTTCTCTCAACTGCATTTTTATTAATTGGAGCTCCCAAATGCTCCAAATAACACCGGAGGGTAAAAATAATTACCCGGGGGAAAAAGTAAAAATTTCCCCAAACGTCCAAAATTACGCTAGGAACATAACGGTGGGACTCATACTCACCACTTGCGAAATCTTCGCGAGTTATATGTCAATTACTATAAACGATTAAGTTAATCAACATTAATTAGAATTTGGAAATCCTAGCTATTACATCACACACCCCTTAAAAAAAGTTTCGTCCCGAAACTTTAAAATTCCCAAATCCTCTCGGACCCATACGCCGAGGTATAACTCTCAATCTTTCTATCGGAGGTATCACATCTCCGTTCAAAAGATCACAACCTATAACAATCTATAACCTCAAGTATAAACATGGAGGAATCATCACTCCAGGAAACAGGGCCATAACGCTACCCAAAGGCGTAGAGGAATCACGTCTCTCTCCATTCCACATCACAAGGCATAGAGGAAGCACATCTCTAGCCAAAACATATCACAAGCATAGAGGAAATACGTCTCTAGCAAACCATAATCATATATATCGTATGGAGGAATCACATCTCCACTAAAACTATGTCCATCAAGGTAGCATGGAGGAAAGAACCATCTCCAGCTGAATCCTAATCACACTCAAATAGCATGGAGGAAAAAACCATCTCTAGCTATAGATATGATCATACTCGGGTAGCGTGGAGAAAGTAATCATCTCCAGCTATAGCATACATCACGCTAGCACATCAAGATCTACTAAGATCATAAATCACATCATAACTAGCATGAAATAACACATCAAGGCATATAAGCATATAAGCACATAAGCACAACATTCATCAAGATAGCACTAAGATATACTCGTGCTCCCACAAATGGGTTTGTCCCAACATATACTCTGGATAGTTCCTCAGGACACTATCCTCAGTCTCTCACATAGCCTCTTCAGGTCTTTATCTCGACCATTATATCCTCAATATGGAAATGTCTTTCGAATGCAAGCGTTTCATATCTCATTCCAAGAATGTAATCGAATGCTCAACAAAAGTGTGGTTGGACTCAACCACCAAATCATCGTAACTCACAAGGTGTCTCGAGTCTGGTATATACTTCCTCAGTTGAGACATATGAAACACTGGGTGAATATCCTCTAATCTCAGAGGCAAAGCTAAACATCATGTTGCCTTCACAAAACTGATCAAGATCTCAAGTAACCGACATATTGAAAACTCAATTCCCCTTTCCATAATAACACAACTAACGTCTCACAGTTGAGATACCTCCAGCCGGACATGAACTCTCACTTGAACTTTAGAGGTTAACACCTCTTGTCTACACACACAATTTGGCGACTATGTAGAGCCAACACTCTTCCTTTAATCATCGTTACTCGAACTATAAAATCCTGAGTCTGGTCATGTGTTATTTTCACTACTACTGCTAGATCACTTCTAGCATAAATGTGTATGGCATCTACGCCCATACAATGCTTCTCAAGGACATTCCCGAAGATAAACGTCAATCATTGTTATATAATAACTCAATAATGGAAGGTAATATAATCATCCACGTTTTCCATTCAACTTACAACTTATATTAGATTCTTAAAATCTAGATGATCCTCTTCAACTGACCCTCTGCCAAGGGGTGAAGCCTAGTCATGAAGTATAGACTCATTTTTCCAAAGCAGTCTGTATCTACTGTTCACAATCTCAAAATAAAAATATCCATCTCGATCAGAAATGATCGTTCTCGGTATACCATGGAGTCTCACTCTGTCTAGTGTACTCCTCAGCCAATTCATTCACTAGCCACGTCCTTCTGATAGAAATGAAACGTGCCGGTTTCATTAATCTATTACCAACAACCCAAATAATATCAATCTTCTACTGGGTCACAATCTCATAACAAAATCCATAGAGATGTCCTCCCAAATTCTACTACTACACTGGTAGTGGGTGGGGCCTATCTCTAGATCGGAAATACTCTATCTGGACCTGCTGACAGGTCACACACTGTATCACAAATCTAGTTATATCGGCTTCATACAATATAATCGTTTCATCTCGTGGTACATCTTACTCGTACCTGAATGTACTGAATAAGGCATACAGTGGGTATACCGTAATATTCTTTGTCTCCATCTGCATCAGCAGGTACACAAAAGCGGTCATGACTCTTCATCAATCCATCTACTCCCATGGAGAACTATGGTGGCTCAGTACGAGACATCCTTGCTCTAAACCTTGTCAAGGCCGGGCAAGTCTCCTGCTTTTGTTGGACCTCATCCAACAGACCAGTTAGAACCTATGAGGTATAACTGGGTATCCTCATCAAGGAACTAATTGTCCAACTCTAGCCAAGCTAGATCTCTCTGAAGCTGAGGCTGAACTATCAGTCTCACAATCATCTTCTCTTGGAGCGTCTTTCCATTCAAGTTATCGGCGACAACATTCAACTTCTCTGAATGATATGGAATCTTCAAGTCAAAGTCTTGATCAACTTAAGCTCTTAACACTGGCGGTTATTCAACCCCTGTTGCATAAAATATACTTCAGATTTCTATGATCTATAGAAATCTGACATAAAGATCACACTGGTAAGGTCTTCAAAACTTAAAGGCTTAAACTACCACTACTAACTCTAAATCATGAGTCGGGTAGTTCTCATCATACGTTCTTAGCTATAAACACACATATCAATAAGCCTACTCCTCTGTAGTAATACACATCTCAGACTTAACTGGGATGTATCACCGTAAATCACGGGATCCCAAAAATCTTCTCACTAAAACAGAATGGAAGCAGAGGTCAAATGCCTCCTCAACTCTTCAGAACTTAGACACACTACTTTCATCACGTAGTTATGGTGGTATTCTCAAAAGACTCGCAAATGAATACGTAATCATATAAAATCCTTCCTCAAAGCATTGGTAGCAATCTGATGAGCCGAGAAAACTACGTATTCCTTAATGTTCATCAATGAAGTCCACCACCAACTAATCAAGGAAGTCGATGAAGATACTGTTCATCAACTCCATAAAAACTACTAAAACATTCGTCAACCCAAATGACATCACTACAAACTCGTAGTGTCCATAACGGGTATGTGATGCTATCTCATACATATGCTGCTCTCTCATCCATGACTAGGGATATCTTGAGCACAAAGGAATCCTGAAAACAAAATTGCTTCTTGAAGCTAACTCAATAGGTCGTCAATACGGAACATGGAACCTACTAGGGTAAAAGAAGTTTATTTCAGTCAAAATTTCAAGTTATCATTACAATATCTCAACAAGCACCATATAGTGTGGCTTTCCCATTCAATCTTGTATCGTACTTCAACTTGATAACAATGTCCACACTCCACTGAGGTGACAGCTAGACGGTTCAGTATCACGTCTATAAACTCATAAACAGCTGGAATACCTTCCAATGTTGGACTATCAAGCTCCTTCATTGTATAACACTAGAAGGCGTCACATCCCTGTGCTATCAGCTCGCTGCTCGTACAATCTTGATGACAAACCCGCCTCTTTAAAGGTCTTAACCTCAGAAGACCTCTATTTAACTCAACTCAGTAAAAATTATAATAGTCTTACTATTAAAAGCTAACACCACCTGATATCTATTCATCCAAACCATACACATAATGACTTCCTCATGCACCTACGACATGACAAAGAAGTCTGCAACCATACACAGGTCCCTGAAATAAGGGAACAAACACGCATCTCACGGGTATCTCAGACCCAAAAAGGTAATCCTGTAAAGGAAAATCCACCTTCTACTATATACCAAAATTCAACCATTAACGCATGCATCGAAAGACATGACGTGCATAGCACTCACAACAAGCAAAACTCCACCAGGTAAACCATTAACGAGAATGGTACCTATAACAGCTAACACTCGTAGCTCCTCTACATATCATCACTCAATGTCAGATCCATGCTCCTCAAGTATCACTGAGGTCATTACTATAACCGCCACTTCCACTCTTTCTGCATTGGAAAGAGGAAGGTCTTGCTAGGAAGAAACACCACCGTGCTGACAGAAAGGGTCAGATGACCTAGCTCACCACAAGTGAAACAAGCTATCAGTGCCAAAGGGCACACAAAACGCTAATGATCTGGATAGCCACAACTGAAACATAATTATCCCATCCTTGCAACCTGTGCAACTGAAGGGTAACTCGACCTTCGTCGTCCACCTGGAATGATCTCACTCTTGAAGGGAACCTGTAAAGGCAATGCCTTGCCCTGCCGACAAAACTTCGCTCTATGCCCTGCTTTACCACACGTAAAACATATAATGGGCGCCTTTGGGCACACAGCTCGCCAGTGTCCCAACTTCCACGCAATTAAAACACTATAGTTCCTTGCCAGTCATCTTCATGGCCAAAGGATCACTAGATTGTCTTGATATCGGACTTGGTTCCCCATTCATCATCTTTGCTTCTCCAGTAACTGATTCAGTCCATTGCTTCTTTCTGGATCCTGAAGCTTCAGTTGATCTCACAATTGTTGGTAAATTCGGTGTGGATCTACCCGCTATCACCGCTTCATATACTTATTACATATATTCTTGAAACTCGGATCTACTCATGGAGAAACGATCAGCCTCTTCAAACTCGTTCTCTGCCATAGGTGAAGCAATAACGAAAACTGGTCCCTAACTTATCACCACTGGAGGAAGAGGGGGTGTACCCCTACCTCATCCCACTACAAATACTACTCTAGTCTGAGTCATCTGTAGGATATACACACCTAATCTTATAAGGCTATATATATGCCATAGATATCGATATGTATATAATACATCCACATAATCCATAGTACACACAGATATATATACATATCTATGCTGCAGAGATCCATGGCAGAGGTGACGACTTCTCGTACATTCTATCCCAAAACCACAGTTAAAACCAAAACCTTTGAAAACGTCAGATCCCATGTGGGCTTTGTTTATTTTACCTATCAAACCTCATTACAGGTAGTGAAAACACGATTTATGACTTAGTTTTAGGTAACATTTAGATAGATTTCTCGCTCATTAATGCATGGTTTAACACTAGTTCACGAAGTTTTGCACTCAATTCATGTATTTTGCCGAGATAGACGTCTACACGGACTTGTGCGTGTTTTATAGGTATTTCGGGAGATTTAGGAGCAAAACAATACGTTTGAGGATCGTTCACCTAGATGACACACCCTCGGACTCATTAGGACACAAGTTAAAGGCTAAGGAGGACTCATGGAGCCTTGCCGACACTTGCCATGCACCAAACCACAGCTTAATGATCCAAGGCGAAGTTTCTGCACAGAATCACGGTTCTCTGACACTCCACGGCCGTGGAATCAACCGTGGATTTTGCCAGATTCTTGTGACAGCTGTGCCACGACTCTCATGGCCAGCTCATGCAAGTTTGTTATAAAAGTGGTCCTTCATGGGTTGTGAGAGGCAGTTGGGGGGTAGTTTGGAGCAGCTCATCCATTATCCATTTCTCTCTAACAAAAATATTCTCTCAACAAGAGGTTTTTCTAGGAAGGAAAGTGTCAAAGAGAAGAAGAAGAGCTCCATTGAAGAGGAGGAGAAGAACACACACCATAGTTTTCTTGTATTTCGGATTCTGTTTCTAGAATTGTATGAACCATTTGAACCTTCCTTTGGAAGGATTGTGAGTCATTCTAATCCTATTTTCAGCTTGGTTTTGTTTTAAGTTCACTTGTTCATCTCTTTTCCCTCATTATCTTGCAATGAATGTTATGATTTTATGTTTGTTTGTTTCGATTTCCATTATGAACGTTGTAGGCTAATTTGATGTGGTTCTAGGGTAAGGAAAGGATGGTTATGGCTAGGGCTATGATAGGACGGACTTAGATTTACCTTTGGATGATTTTTGTTTATGAACGTAGCTGCTGTTAGAAATCACGGGTAGTTCTTGTCTGACCACGGCCGTGGTTTAGGTAGAACAAACCGTGATTTTCCCTGGTTCGAAGGATCTTGCCTTAGATCTATAGAATGTTGAAATCCCAAGTGTTTGTTGAGTTTGACCTACCCTAGGGTAACCTAGTGTAGTAACTAAGTGTTAGGAGAGACTTACCCGGTAATCCTTGCTCTTAGATTCTAAAAATAACAAACCTTAGGTAGTGGTGAGCCTAATAAGCCGCCATTGGATTAGATGTGCTAGGATAGTTGTTTAGGACTTTCCTTTCCAAGACTTACCCGGTAAGGATAGGTTAGACCCCTAATTAACAATCCGGTTTGTGTAGAATTCCTATCCTTAGGTTCTTAGAGACTTGCCCGGTAATGAGACCTTAGGAGTGGACTAGTTGGACCATGAGACCTACCCGGTAATTGATCCCAACTTAGAAACACTTAATCCCAACATATCATAGCTAATCCAAGGAATGAATAGATAACTTGAGTCCTATGCCATAACCGGAACTTCCA
This sequence comes from Fagopyrum homotropicum, assembly GCA_033239125.1. Lineage (NCBI taxonomy): Eukaryota > Viridiplantae > Streptophyta > Magnoliopsida > Caryophyllales > Polygonaceae > Fagopyrum > Fagopyrum homotropicum. Next base: position 93,611,010 of record BSWB01000007.1, on the reverse strand, counting down.
ACCCCTAGAATCCGTCTTTCCTTTCTTTGATCATTATCTTGTTTAGCTTGTTTATTTGTGTTGATTCTTAGTTTGAGTTGATTGTTTACTTTGCATGAATTGTGATCTTGATTGATCACCAAAAATCAACCAAAAACATTTGAGATTTTCTTTCCTTTATTTCTTTCTTTTCTTTCAACCTGGATCTTTACTAAACTCAATCACAATTCGAATCAATTTCACCTTAGTCTTTGTGTTCGACCTCGGAGTACTATCCCGTCTACAAACGTCCCGTACACTGCGGGTTTTGCTAGGTAGTTAGGATTTAGTTCGAGTTATAAATTTAAAACCCAATTGCGCATCACGATCTTAGCGTAACAAGTTTTTGGCGCCGTTGCCGGGGACTAGGTCTAGATTGAGTCTATTTTGTGATTGTTTCTAGTGTAGATCTTTCTTGTTGCTTTTGATCTCTTTTTGGTTTGTGTCTTTGCTTTTCAGGACATCTATTACTCTTTAGGTGTATGCGAAGATCTCGTGGCAAGGATTTAGCTCCATTCGATCCCGAACCGGAGAAAACCCTTCGATCTAGATCCAAGAGCATCCGAAAAGAGAAAGAGATGGCCGGTAGAAATCTCCAAGCTGAGTTGGATGAAGCCTTAGAGCAAATAAGGCTAAGAGATGAGCTCTTGGAGGAAGAGACGAGACTTGCCAATGAGAGGCAAGAGGAAACTAGGAGGGAGATTGAGGAGATTAGGCAAGCTCTTGTTCAAGGAGAGCTTAATCGCCGACAACCTCCACCTCCTCCACCACAACCGCAACCGGCGGCTAATATTAGGGTTGCACCCATTGCCATTGAAGAGCCACAAACCCTAGGGAGACGTATGGATCCGGCACAAAGAGCACACCGTCCGGGTGTGAACTTAGGAGATCCCGCAGCCCACAACTATGAGCTCCGCCCTCAAGTTCTACAAATGATCCGGCATAATCAATTTGGAGGGATGGAAGGAGAGTCTCCTCATCAACATTTGATGAATTATGAGATCTTGATGGAGACTCTTAGACCGCCAAGATTGGAGAGCAACAACCATAAGCTTAGGGGTTTCTCCTTCTCTCTTAAGGACAAAGCCTTGGCTTGGTATCAATCTATTCCACAAGGGCGAGTTGGTACGTGGGAGGAGATGACAACCGAGTTTTTGACTAAGTTCTTCCCACCTTCCAAGACTACCGAGTTAAGAGGGAAGATCAATGCCTTCGTGATGAAGGATAGAGAGAGTTTATTCAAGTCTTGGGAGAGGTTCAAAGATCTTCTCCTTGATTGTCCACACCATGGCATACCGAAAATTGAGCTATTGGAGATCTACTTCAAAGGACTTGATGAAGATAGCCAATTCAAGCTCCAATCTCTTTCCGGTGGGACATTTATGGAGAAGCATGTAGATGAAGCTTGGGAGTTTGTGGAGAAGCAAGCTTTAGTGATTGAGAAATACTCCCATAGGAAGAGTGAAGGAAGAAAGGCGGGAGCATATGAGGTGAGTGAAGTCACCATGAGCAACTTCAAGCTTGACGCCATCAACAACGAGTTAAAGTCCTTGAGAGAGTTGTGTACTACTACCTTGAAGAGCCAAGCAACTCCTCAAGTGCTTTCACAAGCCAACTTGTCTTCCAAGGAGGAGGATGTGAATTATATGGGAAGGGGCAACTTCAACAATTACCAAGGCCCAAGGAGTTTTAACAACAACCGGCAATTCAACAATTACCGGCCAAACCACAACCACCCCGGATTTTCTTACTCTAACCCGGATGGAGCCTTGAACCCTTCCTCCTCCACAAGCACAACACCACCATCAAGAGCTTCACAAGAACCTCCACCCGGATTTACTCAACCTCCAAAGGATAGAACCGAAATAATGTTTGAGCAATTGCTTGGAAGGTTGAGTGGTCTTGAGAGCACGGTGACTTCAATCTCTAAAGCTCAAAAGGTTTTGGAAGCACAAGTGTTCCAAAAAGCGGGTGAAGCCCATAGAGACCCGGGAAAACTTCCCGGAAGGACCGAAGATAACCCAAGAGGCCAAGTGTTGGCTATTACAACAAGGAGTGGTTTGAGTATGAGAGATCCTTTGCCCAAGGATGATGCTAAGGGAAAGCAAGTAGTGGTAGAAGAGGGAAGGTTGCAAGAAGATGGAGGCAAGAGCAAGGATGTAGAGCCAACCTATGTGGCACCGCCTCCATACAAACCACCACTACCGTTCCCGCAATCAAGAGCAAGAGCTCGTTTGGACAATCACTTTGGTAAGTTCCTTGAACTAATGTCCAAATTACATATTAACATTCCGTTCATGGAGGCCATTTTAGGAATGCCGGCATATGGCAAGTTTTTGAAGGAAATACTCTCCAACAAAAGGAAGTTGGAGGAGTATGGGGAGATAAGAATGACCAAGCGATCCTCGGAATTGATCCAAACAATGAAGGAGGAGATGCCTCCCAAGCTAAGAGATCCGGGCTCTTTTTGTGTCCCAATAGGAGTGGGAGATGTGAAGTACGAAGCCCTTTGTGATCTTGGAGCGAGTGTAAGCATAATACCGCTTGCACTTTGCAACAAGGTTGGGCTAGGAGAGCCGAAACCGGTCAAGATGACCCTCTACATGGCGGATCGTTCTATCACTCATCCAGTTGGGATCCTAGAGGACATCCCGGTGCAACTAGGAGGATTCTATGTGCCGATCGATTTTGTGGTCTTGGACATTCCGGCGGATTATCCGGTTCCCATCATCTTAGGAAGGCCCTTCCTAGCAACCTCCGGATTCCTAGTGGATTGCAAGAATGGAACTCTCTCCTTCAACATTGGAGAAGAGAATGTCAAGTTCAAGTTATCCACAATGACGAAAGGGCCATCCCTTGATGAGGATCTCTTCAACATAGTCGAGCAAGAGGAATCTAGGGAAATTGTGAGCTCGATCTTGATCAAGGATCCCTTGGAGAAGGTTCTTACCTTAAGTATGATGGAGGAAGGTGTTGAGGAGGCTTGCAATGAAGAGATCAAGGCCTTGGAAGCATTGGAAGAGGAGCCAAGAGTTGGATTTGAAAGCCATGAAGAGGTCTTGAACAGCTGCAAGTTCCACGGTCGAGATTTAAGTTCCACGGCCGTCAAACTTTCTGGACAACTCCGGGAAGCAAGCTTATCAAGAACCACGGCCGTGGAAGTTGAGCAAGCCGTGATTCCAGCCGTGGTTTTCCCTGGACCAGTCCTTGATGATGATCAAGTTTTTAGGAGCCATGAGGAGTCTTCATTTGCTTTGGATTCATCTCATCCAACTTTATTTGGATCGTCTTCAACCGATAAAGGTCCTCCTCAACTTGAACTCAAACCCCTCCCCTCTCATTTAAAGTATGCATTTCTTGGTGAAAACTCTACATATCCTGTGATTGTTAATGCATGCTTGAGTGATGATGAACTTGCTAAGTTGCTGCATGAACTAAGATTGCATAGGAAAGCCATTGGCTATACTATTGATGATTTGGTTGGCATTAAGCCTTCTTTGTACATGCATAAGATAATGATGGAAGATAACCACAAACCCTCTATTGAACATCAAAGGAGATTGAATCCTATAATGAAAGAGGTAGTCAAAAAGGAAATCATTAAGTTGCTAGATGCGGGAATTATCTACCCTATCTCGGATAGTAAGTGGCTTAGTCCCATTCATGTAGTTCCTAAGAAAGGTGGGATGACCGTAGTAACTAATGAGAACAATGAACTAATCCCGACTAGGACGGTTACGGGGTGGAGAATGTGCATCGATTATAGGAAGTTGAACATGGCCTCTAGGAAAGATCACTTCCCTCTCCCCTTCATTGACCAAATGCTAGAAAGGTTAGCTCAACACTCTCATTTTTGCTATCTAGATGGCTATAGTGGATTCTTCCAAATCCCTATCCACCCCGATGACCAAGAGAAAACGACCTTTACATGTCCATGGGGTACTTTTGCATATAGGAGAATGCCATTTGGGTTGTGTAATGCACCCGCCACCTTCCAAAGGTGTATGATGGCTATCTTTTCGGAATACATAGAAAATATCATGGAAGTGTTTATGGATGATTTCTCTGTTTATGGTTCTTCCTTTGATAATTGCTTGGTTAACTTGTCATTAGTATTGCAAAGATGTGAGGAGACAAATCTTGTCTTGAATTGGGAAAAATGCCACTTCATGGTAAGTGAAGGCATTGTGTTAGGACACTTGGTGTCTAACTGTGGCATTGAGGTTGATAGGGCCAAAATTGAAACAATAGAGAAGTTGCCACCACCTACCTCGGTGAAGGGGGTAAGGAGTTTCTTAGGGCATGCCGGTTTTTACCGGAGGTTTATCTAAGATTTCTCTAAAATTTCTAAGCCTCTCACTAACCTATTAATGAAGGATGTTGATTTTGTCTTTTCCAAGGATTGTCTTGAGGCTTTTTGTAGGTTGAAGAACGCCTTGATCTCCGCACCTATCATGCAACCTCCGGATTGGAGTCTACCGTTTGAGATCATGTACGATGCAAGCGATGTAGCCGTAGGGGCTGTTTTGGGGCAAAGGAAAGAAGGGCGGACTCATGCTATTTATTATGCTAGAAAGACGCTAGATGATGCCCAACTCAATTATGCTACCACCGAGAAGGAGTTGTTGGCGGTGGTGTATGCATTTGAGAAGTTCCGCTCGTACCTTGTTGGAGCGAAGGTCATAGTTTATACGGATCATGCTGCGATCCGTTATCTACTTACAAAGAAGGATGCCAAACCAAGGTTGATTCGGTGGATCCTTCTTCTTCAAGAGTTTGATTTGGAAATACGAGATAAGAAGGGATCCGAAAACTCCGTGGCGGATCATCTTAGTAGATTGCCTCCATTAGAGCTTGGAAGAGATGACATTCCAATTGATGACTCATTCCGAGATGAGCAATTGCAAATGGTGAAGGAATGCTTGTTCCAAGTGTCTAGAGGAAATGAGCCATGATATGCCGACATTGTGAACTATTTAGTGTGTGAGGAAGTGCCTCCCGGATTGACATATGCACAAAGAAAGAAGTTCTTCAACGATGTTAGGCATTACTATTGGAGTGAGCCACTCTTGTTCAAGAAAGGCCCGGATGGAATGTTTAGAAGATGCATACCGGAAGAAGAAATGGCGAGTGTGATCCGGCATTGTCACTCCTTACCATGTGGAGGCCATGCTAGCTCACACAAGACGTGTGCAAAGGTATTGCAATCCGGTTTTTATTGGCCTAACTTGTTTAAAGATGTGCAAGGTTTTGTAGCGGCATGTGATGCTTGCCAAAGGATGGGCAACATCTCAAGAAGGAATGAGATGCCCTTGAACAACATCCAAGAAGTCGAAATATTTGATGTGTGGGGTGTGGACTTCATGGGACCATTCCCTTCTTCATGTGGAAATCTCTTCATCCTATTGGCGGTGGACTATGTGTCAAGATGGGTGGAGGCAATCGCCTCTCCTACAAATGATGCCAAGGTGGTAGTACGGTTCTTCAACCGAGTGATCTTCCCTAGGTTTGGAACACCAAGGGTGGTCATTAGTGACGGAGGAAAGCACTTCACCAATAGGAATTTTGGGGCGCTTTTGGCCAAGTATGGGGTGACTCACAAGGTGGCAACACCTTACCATCCCCAAACTAGTGGCCAAGTGGAGATCTCCAACCGGGAGATCAAGGCCATCCTTGAGAAGACGGTGTCTAGGACTCGAAAGGATTGGGCTATGAGGCTCAATGATGCCTTATGGGCATATAGAACCGCCTTCAAGACACCGATTGACACCACTCCCTACAAGTTGGTCTATGGCAAATCTTGCCACCTTCCGGTAGAGATGGAGCATAGAGCTTATTGGGCCATTAAGTGGCTAAATTTTGATCTCAAGGCGGTGGGAGAAAAGAGATTGCTTGAATTGAATGCCCTCGAGGAGATCCGGTTGGACGCTTATGAGAATGCCCGGATTTACAAAGAGAGAACCAAAAGATGGCATGACAAGAGGATCATCCCCAAGGAGTTGAGTGAAGGAGATCTTGTCCTTCTCTTCAACTCAAGGCTAAGGCTCTTTCCCGGAAAGCTCAAATCAAGATGGACCGGGCCATATGTGGTGAAGAAGATTTTTTCCCATGGAGCCATTGAGATAGGAGGGGAACATTGTGGGAACTTTAAGGTGAATGGGCACCGGTTGAAGAAGTATATCCCGGGAGCTCCGGTGGAAATAATTGCCCCACTTCACCTTGAGTAGACACCCCCGAGTTTGGTCAAGCTAATGACCTTAAAGAAGCGCTTGGTGGGAGGCAACCCATTGGTAACATTTTTCTTTTCTTGATTTGCTTTTGTTTCTAGATTTTTCTATCTTTGTGTGTGTTTTTTCTACTTTGTGTGTGTGCTAGAACATTAGTGGCATTGGAGGCCTTGCTTGATATAGGAATGATGATGATGAAACCCTCATCGATTATGGGTGGAGCGGACGCGGAACTTGGACGGCTAGCGGTGCCTAGCGCGGGTCCCGAAGCTTTGATGGATGGTTAGAGCTCTCTACCATGGTTGATAGGATCATCAAACATCAATTCGCTATTGAACAATCCCGAATACCATAGCAAACAATTTTACATTGTGAGAACCTTCTTTCACTCTCTTTACTTGTATACCACATTGGGGACAATGTGTTTGTAAGTATGGGGTGTGGTTCGCATGATCCTTTGCATGATGAGCATCTAGGATAGTTTAAAATCTTCACATGTCTTGCATTGTACATACTTAAATCGAAAATACCATAAAAATCAGAAAATTTTAAAAATTTTTGTGCTTTCTAGGCTTGGATATGATCCTAATGATGAATCTTGTCTTGTGAATTGGCTATGGATGGCCTCATGTATTAGGATTAATGAACGCATATGTGGACTTGAACTACTTCTCTTGAAATTCTATGAATGATTTGTGACCATGATGTTTGCCTAGAAAGGATTGAGTAGTGAAGATCGAAATTACATGATAGTTCTTGCATACCATCTAGGAATGAATGAGGCAATTCAATCTTTCTCTACTTCTCATCTTAATCATGATTGCTTGAGCACCTCAATTGAGAAAAATTTGACCTCTTTTAACCCATCCGGGAATAGGAGCATGCTAGTGTGTTGATGTGTGCAAAAAGCAAGTGTGAAGTGAAGTTGTTGTTGAAAAGAACACCATGCATAAAATGCTGAATTTGTTGTGAAAAGTGTAGCCAATAATATAGGTTTGGGGACATTGGTTTAAATGACGAGTAACTCGGTACACTTCACATAATCGGGTGTTGGTGCCTTGCCAAAGTCAAATGAACCAATAGTCCTAACGAGCTTTGGTATGTGTGCCCGGTGTGGATGCACCTCGAAAACTAAGAAAAAGCCCGAGGACGGCTAATCACCAAGGTTTCGGCTTTTGTACACCAATGCCATTGTCTCAAAAATAAGTCAAAGAAAAAGAAAAGAAAGAAAAGATAGAGGAAAATATACACTTGGGGGAAGTTGATCGAGGACAAGGATGTGGAGTTAGTTCCGTTCCCGGATTAGCATCACATAACCTAGAAATCCCCACCCAATCACTACATTTCTTGGCCCTTTTTATCAAACAAGACCTTATGACCTATTTGCATGTTTGTAAGACTTAGTGATTTAGATTGGATGTACTCTTGACCTTCTTGACTTCTTCATCTTTACATTTCGTGCATAATTTTGAGTTAAGTACAATTGTCTTTCCATGCTTTCATTTGTTTGATGCATGATTGCTTGTCCTTAGCCACGAAACATGACTTTGAAGGTGATCCAATAGTAGAAGCACAAACCCAAAAAGATTTTGCCGTTTTTCTGCATACATAAATCATGTCATCTCTTAGTCTATAGTTGGGAATTTGCTCGGGGACGAGCAAACCATAAGTATGGGGTAATTTGATGACACGATTTATGACTTAGTTTTAGGTAACATTTAGATAGATTTCTCGCTCATTAATGCATGGTTTAGCACTAGTTCACGACGTTTTGCACTCAATTCATGTATTTTGCCGAGATAGACGTCTACACGGACTTGTGCGTGTTTTATAGGTATTTCGGGAGATTTAGGAGCAAAACGATACGTTTGAGGATCGTTCACCTAGATGACACACCCTCGGACTCATTAGGACACAAGTTAAAGGCTAAGGAGGACTCATGGAGCCTTGCCGACACTTGCCATGCACCAAACCACAACTTAATGATCCAAGACGAAGTTTTTGCACAGAATCACGGTTCTCTGACACTCCACGGCCGTGGAATCAACCGTGGATTTTGCCAGATTCTTGTGACAGCTGTGCCACGACTCTCATGGCCAGCTCATGCAAGTTTGTTATAAAAGTGGTCCTTCATGGGTTGTGAGAGGCAGCTGGGGGGTAGTTTGGAGCAGCTCATCCATTATCCATTTCTCTCTAACAAAAATATTCTCTCAACAAGAGGTTTTTCTAGGAAGGAAAGTGTCAAAGAGAAGAAGAAGAGCTCCATTGAAGAGGAGGAGAAGAACACACACCATAGTTTTCTTGTATTTCGGATTCTGTTTCTAAAATTGTATGAACCATTTGAACCTTCCTTTGGAAGGATTGTGAGTCATTCTAATCCTATTTTCAGCTTGGTTTTGTTTTAAGTTCACTTGTTCATCTCTTTTCCCTCATTATCTTGCAATGAATGTTATGATTTTATGTTTGTTTGTTTCGATTTCCCTTATGAACGTTGTAGGCTAAATTGATGTGGTTCTAGGGTAAGGAAAGGATGGTTATGGCTAGGGCTATGATAGGACGGACTTAGATTTACCTTTGGATGATTTTTGTTTATGAACGTAGCTGCTGTTAGAAATCACGGGTAGTTCTTGTCTGACCACGGCCGTGGTTTAGGTAGAACAAACCGTGATTTTCCCTGGTTCGAAGGATCTTGCCTTAGATCTATAGAATGTTGAAATCCCAAGTGTTTGTTGAGTTTGACCTACCCTAGGGTAACCTAGTGTAGTAACTAAGTGTTAGGAGAGACTTACCCGGTAATCCTTGCTCTTAGATTCTAAAAATAACAAACCTTAGGTAGTGGTGAGCCTAATAAGCCGCCATTGGATTAGATGTGCTAGGATAGTTGTTTAGGACTTTCCTTTCCAAGACTTACCCGGTAAGGATAGGTTAGACCCCTAATTAACAATCCGGTTTGTGTAGAATTCCTATCCTTAGGTTCTTAGAGACTTACCCGGTAATGAGACCTTAGGAGTGGACTAGTTGGACCATGAGACCTACCCGGTAATTGATCCCAACTTAGAAACACTTAATCCCAACATATCATAGCTAATCCAAGGAATGAATAGATAACTTGAGTCCTATGCCATAACCGGAACTTCCAACCCCTAGAATCCGTCTTTCCTTTCTTTGATCATTATCTTGTTTAGCTTGTTTATTTGTGTTGATTCTTAGTTTGAGTTGATTGTTTACTTTGCATGAATTGTGATCTTGATTGATCACCAAAAATCAACCAAAAACATTTGAGATTTTCTTTCCTTTATTTCTTTCTTTTCTTTCAACCTGGATCTTTACTAAACTCAATCACAATTCGAATCAATTTCACCTTAGTCTTGTGTTCGACCTCGGAGTACTATCCCGTCTACAAACGTCCCGTACACTACGGGTTTCGCTAGGTAGTTAGGATTTAGTTCGAGTTATAAATTTAAAACCCAATTGCGCATCACGATCTTAGCGTAACAGGTAGCAAGTGCCATTGTTGTCAACCTGGGCTCTGATACCAACTCTGTAACACCCCGAATCCACGGGACTCGGGATGCCACATTGGGCTAGGATCTCACAATGGATCCTGACCCTAGTAGCTTGACAACAAGTTCACTGGACCTTACAACATGACACTGACAGATATAAAACAAATACATAAAACGACATAAATAGTATAACATAAATGTAAAGACAACATAGCCGAGTATGAAACGACATCCTCACATTGGAGGGAAAACAAGACATCATCCTCACGAAGGAGGGAAAACATAAACAACCCCAAAACCAACCACCTAATGTACGAGAGTCCTCGGCCTGTCACCCTGCCAGATCACCCAGTAGCACCTAACCTGTAAACATCTACAACACGGTATGAAACCGTTAGCTAATCATACATATATGAGGTAATGCATAAGCACAAGCACAATCATGAAAGATAAACACATCAGCATGCTATCACACATTTACCCATTTATTATCTTTATATAATAACCATTCACTAAAAAACCGTATATATATATATATATATATATATATATATATATATATATATATATATATATATATATATATATATATATATATATATATATATATATATATATAGATGAAAGTATGTGACACGAGGACCGATACATCCCCGCCTCTAAGTACAATGTCCAAGTGTACGAGTATCGGTCACATAGTCCGTGTACCCTATGGGAGTGGATTGCGCCCTTCCTGTAAACCAGTCTGGCCCAACATCAGAGAACCTCCCAGACTCCACGGCGGGATGAAAGGGAAAGGTTATCACAGCCACGCAGTGGGGCAGTCAATAGAACATAGGTCGATAAAAACGACAACTCATGCTATCATAGCAAACATATAAAGCATATACCACTCATGCAAACACCCAATATAGGGATGGTAGCTAAGTAAGTCCTACGGACTTACCTCAACCTCGTACAACCTCAACCACGATCACCTCTACACTGGAGGGACAACACGGCCTATAAACAAGGCATAAAGAGATATATCAACCTCTATTCATCAAAGGGGTCACACCTAGACCCAAACAGATCCATAAGGATCATACTCAATCTATGAGCCTCACAACCAACTAAACCTCAATATCTCAGCATAACTCACAATTCCTCAAATCTCAAGGTAGTATCTAATCAACATTCCTCAATCTCAATTTTAATCCTAATCTAATTAATTAACCTTTAATTAATCAATTAGATTTCGCCAGAATAACGTTTTGCCCGCAGGCAATTTCTAAACCCACTTGTCATCAGATTTCATCAAACAAACTATCCATAATCACCAGAATAATATAACGACCATAATGGAATTTCTAATTATCCATTTTGACAAGCCTAAAGTCAATTTATGTCAAATCGCAGTACGGAAAACGAATAAATTCATAACTTATTCGTTACTAACCCGATTGACGATCTGAAAGAAGATTCGGAATCACAGCGACGCAGGCTACGCATGGACAACATCAAAATCACCGGAATCTGAGCAACGGAACCGCCCTGGTGACATATATGCTCGACCAGACCTCCATATACTCGGAAATGCAGAAACTCGGTACCGTTATGAAGAGAATGAAGAGAGGAATCCAGAAACTCAAACGGAATTGAAATCGGATTAGAAACGGAGAGTAGATCTGAGTTTGAAGGTTGAGAGAAATCAGAGCTTTTACGAGGAAACGTGAAAGGAAATGAATTAAGAAAGGATTTTCCGCTATTTATAGTGAAGATGATAATTATCCTTTAGTAAAGTCGATAATTATCCTTTAACCGATCCAAAGGCGGGTCGAACCTCTTTCTCCAAACTTCTCTCGAGATTGGAACATTAAATCTGGAATATTGTAGGGATAATTATTCAACAACTGCCTCAGAAAACATGTATTCCTAAGCCGTCTTTCTTAGCCGTTAAGAAACGAAATAGCGACTCTTTTGGCCGTTTTGCCTCTCCATGTTATTTCATATCTAGGACATATGCGATGTCCTGATCATTTCTCTCAACTGCATTTTTATTAATTGGAGCTCCCAAATGCTTCAAATAACACCAGAGAGTAAAAATAATTACCCGGGAAAAAGTAAAAATTTCCCCAAACGTCCAAAATTACGCTAGGAACATAACGGTGGGACTCATACTCATCACTTGCGAAATCTTCGCGAGTTATATGTCAATTACTATAAACAATTAAGTTAATCAACATTAATTAGAATTCGGAAATCCTAGCTATTACAGGTATCATCTTCATCCCTTCCATTTTGACTCTATTTGCTTCTCCAAGGAAGCCGATGCAATTTGTCGTTTATATCCTGCTCCATTGAAGGTTATTAAAGGTCGGTTATATATATATATCTCTATTGAAGGCCGCTCCAAACATCTTCAGTTGTTATCGTCTTCTCTGACTAACAAACAGATACATTTTCTAACTCGGATTGAAGATTATTGCGACCTATTACTTGATTATGTACCCGATTTTGCAAAATCAAACAAGGATTAAGGATTGTTTCAACAAACAAAGTAGGCTAATATTACAAACAATCAATGGAGGTTATTTGATGGCATGAAAACTGATTGTCGAAATATGTATTCAACCTAGTCAATAACAGAGTAGTATTCTTCAATTTGAGTTAATTATGTACTTATATGTAGTGATTCTGTATATTATGACCCAGATCTGTACTTGAAATTTTTGGTTTATGGTACTCCATTTTGAACGATGATGATGCATGTTCAGTAAAATGTTCGTATGTATAGCACAAAGTTACATATTTATTGATGCTTTTATGTTATGCACAACTCTGATATATGAACATATGATTCTGATTCTATCTAATATGTGCCTGATTTATACTAGAAGTTATTGTGTTATGGAACTCATTGTGAATGATGATGATGCATGTCGGTTATAATGTACTTAATATTAGCAAGTATGTACATATTATTTAGAAAGATTATGTTGAGTACAAATAGGATATATGAACATATGAATTATGTAGATATATATATATAATGATTATGTCTAATATGTGATCGATGTATATTAGAAGTTATTGTTGTTTGGAACTCCATTAGAAGGATGATGATGCATGTCGGTTATAATGTTATTAATACTAGCAAACATGTACATACTATGTAGACAGTTTATGTGTAACACCCCGAATCCGCGGGACTCGGAATGCTACGAGTTAGGACCTCACAATGGGTCCCGACCCTTAGCTTGACAACAATTTCATCGGATCTTGCAACAAGGCACAAATAAAGGCCAAAACCGAAATATATTTTTATGCAATGAAAAGAAAAACACGAAAGAACACAACAAAGGACTTCAGCTAAAAATACAACCCCAAAGACTAAACGCCATACAATATACAATAATTACAATACTCAAACTCGACTCCACCCAAAACCCAATCCTAAAATGTACGGAACCCCGGCTGCCCACTCTTCCGGATCTCTCGGCCGCAATCCTAACCTGCAAGACAATCTACAACAGTTGGTATAAAATCGTTAGCTCATATTCGAAGCATTAGAATTAATGGGAAAGACACAAACATAAGTAAATCATCATAAACACACAACATTCTCAAAGCACATAGTTCCGGTTTATTATCTTTTTATTATTAAGTCATATCTCGTTCTAATTCAACTTAGGTTTGTGACACGAGACCACTGTGGTCCCGCCTCGGTCCCTACTTACCGGCATAGAACGGTACGGATGCCTCTGACTGTCTAACCAGCACGGGCTAGTCTCCAAGAATCTCCTAGAATCTCGCAAGAGCTAGGCAGATGACGTCACCGCCCGTTATCATACACTTGGGCCAAAATAATATAAGGTCGGTGGTCCTATTACCGGTTTAGTTGTTATAAACAATAAAGAATAATCACACACCACCAAAAACACATCAATGCTAATACAAGGAATACGAGCTAAGTAAGTCTGGAGACTTACCTCGTCACCACACTCAACTCACGACACTCTCGCTTCCTTAGGGAGAAAGCCCGTAACCAGCTCACAAGAAGATAACTATATCAACAACAACCCGCTCACAATAGAAGTCTTAGACTTCTATACAAATGATCTACGCAAGACCATTTGACTCTCAATACTAGGACCGCATCATATAATCCCTCATGCTCACATCACACTCAACACAAGCTAGAAGTGCTAAGACTTCTAAACCCTCGGATCTCGCAAGATCATAACTCACAACGCAACTAGGATAAGCCAAACCTAAACTCCAAAATCCCACAAGATCATACAACCCTACCTCGAGCCTCAAAACGCTCACAAGATCAACCATATAACTTAAAGCCTTATAACAACCTGACAAGATAACCAACACCTCAAGCTTAGAATCAACATCAATCCATCAAACAATATCAAATCCTCGAAACTCGCCAAAGGTTCAAAACCACTACTTGGCATTCACTCTAGTTATGCTATATCCAACCTAGCATGATACTAATACTAAACATAACTAAATCGAGTAAGATCATAAGCTCGAGGGAGAGGGTACTCACATGACGTCGAAAGACGGAAGACGATCTAAGGATGTCGACTTGGACTCGTTAGGCCTTTATCGGTACGCTTCCAATCCTAATACCAAAACTAAGCAAGTTTAGCTTATACGCTAAACTTGAACGGAATATATAGTATAGATCTAAAGAAAACTCTTTTTCAAAAGCCATGTTAAAATCTCGTATATAATCCTCCCGGACACGATATGAAATTCTAGAAACTGGGTCGTTAAACCGGAATTAAAAACTTGGAGCCATAACTCGAGTTTAATCCAACAAGGGCATGATTATTACTTGGTGAAAAACCGGGTCAAAATATGAACTTAATTTCCGGCTAAGGGCACAATTGCATCTTCCAAAAATGTGGGTCAACAACAATATAAAACCATGGGTACATTTTCATAAATAATATTTGCAATATAAATATGGCCCAAAAAGTAATTAGTTCCAGCAGGGTATGTTTGCAAATATTCAAAATCAAGGCCAGAATATATAAATACATAATATGGGTTAATTTTTGCAATTAAACCAAAAGTAAGGGTCCCTTATTTAAATAAGGAAAGGTTCTTCCTTCAATCTCTGAACTAGACGCAGAAGAAAGAGAAGGGGATCTTGGGCGGCGGGAGTTCCAGCAAGGCGGCGAGGCAGGTGCCGGAGGGCGCAGGCGGAGCTCCGGCGAAGAGAAGACAGGGTAGAGCCTTGCAGTCCCGGCGACAGTGAATCTGGTGAGGCTCGACAAGTTCCAAGAGGTGAAGACGGGGGTTGTTAATGGTGGATCCCTGGGCGGCCGGCGACAGGGTCCAACTGCGATGGCCAACAAGACTGGATTAGCTCCGGCGCCTCCTGGTGGCTGCAGAACATGAAGACGGTGGCTCTCTCAATCCGGTGGTCTCGATGGTGGTTGCAGACCCGGCGTTACCTCTTCTTTCGGTCACTGTTGAGCGAGGAAGGAGATGTAGGTGGTGGCGACTGGATGCGAGGACGGGATGCTGATGGGGATCGGGGTCAAAGGCGGCTGCAGACCGGCGCATAAGGAGAGGAGCTCGAGGGCTCCGGCATGGGGCTCATCAGTGGGAAAAACCAAGGAAGATGAGAGGGCGATTGAGTGATAGGGAGAAATGGGAGAAGCAGAAAGGTGAGGGGGAAGCAGAGGGAGATAGGTTGCGAAGGAGGGCTGGGGTAGGCAAACGAGGAGTCGCTATCACGCGTAGGAGAGGGACAATAGGAAAAGAAAAACAAAAAAAGGAATAAAAGAATAAAGAGAGGAAGGGAGAGAAAATAAATAAATAAATAAATAATAGGATAGACTCAATTTTAACCATTCGAAACGGGATTTTCGAATCGGAAACATTTCCTAATATTTAATATACGGAAATTAGACGTCAATATATAAACTCGAAATAATTTAATTTACCGCGTAAAATATTCTTGAAAATATTTACGATAATAAAATATCGGTAAAAGTAGGATAAAATAATATCGAAAACGCGCCAAAAATTTTGGGCGTTACATTATGTTGAGTACAAATAGGATGTATAAACATATCAATATGCACATTGATTGTGATACAAACACACAAATCATACATACTACATATTGAACCCCATTTATTGTTATATTATGCAAGTTACTAACCAAATATGTAGATAAGCATCAATATTGCTCCATATCATTGTAGATATTTCAGAAATATCATTCATTGTTATATTACATTTTATATTTCGTAATAGACATAACAAATATGTATTTACAATATGTACATATAGTATTCAATAGTAAGTTACAAAACCAACTAATTTTATTAGTTCATTGATAATACAAACACTATGGCAAGAAAAAAGCGAATGCCATTAAGCCCCACATGACAAAAGAACATCCTACTTCTAGGGTTGGTCCTTCCAATCAGGTATCTAAATGTCCTCATTACGTAGTTGTTAGTCAATTTTATCTCATAAGTTAAATGTACATATGAATAATCAGACAAATGTACTAGTCCGATTTTAAATATGTACCAGTAAGTAATCATGAGACTAACAATCAGCATATGCATAACACACATCAAATTAGATGTTATGGTTAAATATTTTCATGCACACATGTAATATGGTTTTAACAACACATGTATTTCACACACACATACAAATGTACTGATTAGTTCATGAGTAAGCACAAATTTATGTAACTAATAACATATGTATTACATCTACACCCAACTTGTTGCAAACATGTGATCTATATATACAAGTATTCTGTTATATATGTACAACACTTGGTAAATATTTGCAGGTACACAAGTAATCTATTTAAATATGTAATAGTCAGCACATATTTATGTATCTAACAACTTATGTATTACATATACACATACAAAATGCGCTGATTAGTCAAGTTATGAACAGGGAATGCATGGTACATACACCCAAGATGTTGCAACCATGAATAGAGAAGACAATCCCAACTAAAAGTTTGTAACAATTTAGAAAAATACATAATATCCGGTTTATGTTTCCTGTAGTAATATCTTACAACCCTTGTGTTTTTCTATATAGTTCACTGTTAGCATGAAATATTGTGATATTTTAGGCACGTTTTCTAATCGTATTTGATTCATATTGATAGTCTTTGATTGATCTTTGTGCATATGTGAGCTAGTATTGCCTATATTGTCGATGTGGATGTCTACGCTAGTTCTATGTTGATTATAGGTGATTTGGAGCTATTTCCGAACGGAATCGAGCAAAGGAGAGTTGAGTTGATATGTCCATAGATCGAGGACACTTCTTGGAAGCAATTTGGAGTCTTAGTTTGAGGAATGCACGAGTTTAGGGAAGAATCACGTTCTTGCCCTAAATTACGCCCTAAAATACGGCCGTATCACAAACCACGGCCAGAATTACGGTTGTGGATTCAGAGTCAGAATTCGATGTTCATTCCAGGGGATTCTACGGCCGTGGAACTAACCGTAATTGTTTCCACGCCCTAGAATTACGGTCGTGGAATCTTCCACGACCGTGATCTTGGCGAATCTTTTCGCCACACTTTGAAGCCACGATCTTTTAAAGATTGGGCCGGGCCGACATTTTGCCCTACACTATAAAAAGACGGACGAAGCAAGATTTCCGTCACCTCGCTTACGACCTTGGATACCCGTTTGCCCTCATTCTTCGCCGCTTAGACACGAAGACGTTTTGCTTAGTTTGCTTGGAAGCAATTGACATCTCTTTGAAGAGATCGACGCTCGTTTTTGGAATTCCTCGAATCTCGCACTTTTGGTGGAGATTGCTGTTGAGATCTCCGGATTGGCGGAAGATCGTAGTTCTTGGAAGTTTTTGCAAGAAGATCTCTCTTCTTGACTAGGTTCGATTTGGAAAACGGATTGACATCCCGTTTTCTTTTCTTTCCTAGAGTTACGATTATTTGTTCTATTGTGAATCTTTTGACATTGCTTATTCTCTTTGTGACTTTGAGATTGAATTGAAGATTATTGAAAGTTCTTGAAAGTTTTCATCTTTTTATCTTTTAATTCTTGAATTGATATCAATATGACTGTTATTGGCTAAAAACCCTTAACAATTCTAAGGTGAAGGGTTGATAGTTGTGGCATAGGTGATGATAGATCAATCGCAAACAGATTAGACCCTGAGAGTTAGAGAGAATCGCCGACAACCCTAAATTACGGTCTGTTCTTGAGTCCACGGCCGTGGAACCTCAAGAACTAACCGTGATTTCCCTTTAGTTTACGAACTTGCTTTTACTTTAATCCAAAGTTAAAGATTTGCTTTAGCTTAGTTTAGACTTGTCTTTTCTAGGTGGTAGTGAAGCCTCAACAACCTCTACCTCGATTGTGAGCCTCAACAACCTCAATCGGTTAAGTTAGTCTTGATCTTTAGATTATAAGTTTGGGTATTTGACACTAATTCTCATCTCTAGAATCTTTCTATATTGAGCCTCAACAACCTGTATAGAGAGTGCTTTGTAGGTGAGTTACATAAGGTTTTTGGAACCTCAACCGTACGATTACCTTACATTAGTATACCTTTGCATATCTCCACTCTGTCTTTACATCATTAGTATATCTTGAATCTATTGCCGCAACTGGATACCTGAAACTTTAGGATTGTTGTTTTCCCAATATCTGCAAAACTCCCATATTTATTTGCTTGATAATCTGCAATCGAGTTCGCTCCACCCAAATCCCTGTGTTCGATACTCTGGAATTCTTGCTTAACTACGTCGATCCGTACACTGCGGGTTCACTTGCTTGATTCTAGTTTTATAAATTTAAAACTTATTTGCACACACCTCTAGGGGCGAACAAGTTTTTGGCGCCGTTGCCGGGGATTTGGTTTAGGCCGAATTCGGTTATTGGTTGTCAAGCTTGGAAGCTTGCTCTCGTTATTTGATTTTTCTTTGAGTGCATGCGCAGGTCTAGGAACACCGAAGATCTCTTACCTCTTGATCAAGAGCTAGAGAAAACCTTGAGACAAAGACCCAAGGAAAAGAAGATGGCTGAAGAGAACGAATGCAATCTTCAAACAGAGTTGGCAGAGAAGGAAGCTCAACTCCGATGGAATGAGACTCTCCGCCAAGATGAGATGGATCGTCATCAATCTCAAGTTAACGATCTACAAGACATGCTCTTCCAAATGAGGATAAAGATGAGCGACCTTGAAGATAAGGTAGGCAAGAAGTCCTCGAGAAGGAGATCAAGGTCTAGAAGAAAAAGCCACTCATCCGCTGATGATAGTGATTCTTCCATGCCACCGTTAGAAGAGATTGATCCCACGATCAATATAAATCCCTTCAATCCACAAGGAGCTACTAATCGCCGCATCCCACCAAGGAATGCGAGAGTCGAACGTGTGGATAATGAGCCAAGAACTCTTGGCCAACGGATGGATCCAACACAACAACCACGCCGCTTGGGTGTGAATTTTGATGCTGAAGATGTGCAAGGGTTTAGCTTTAACCCTCAAATTATCACTCTTGTTCGCCAAAGCCAATTTGGCGGTACAAGCGCTGAATCTCCACACCAACACTTGCAAAACTTTGAGTGTATGATGGAGACGATGAGACCGAAGAACGCCACTACCAACAACTATAAGCTCAAACCTTTCTTTTTCTCCTTGAAAGGGAAAGCGTTATCTTGGTACCAAGCTCTTCCTAATGGGAAACTAGACACGTGGGAAGACCTTTCCGCAGAGTTTCTCACCAAATTCTTTCCGCCTTCCAAAACGGCGGAACTTAGAGGTAAGATTAATGCTTTTTCTATGAGACCTAACGAAAGTTTGTTTCAATCTTGGGAAAGGTTTCAGGATTTGCTATTGGATTGCCCTCATCATGGCATATCCAAGCTTGCCTTGCTGGAGATTTACTACAAGGGGCTGGATGCGGGAACGCAATTCAACCTCCAATCCCTCTCATGTGGAACGTTCATGGACATGAGAGAAGATGACGCTTGGGACTTCATTGAGAAGCAAGCAAGAGTCATAGAGAAGTATTCCCACCGGAAGGTGGAGGGAAATCGTGTGGAGCAAGGAGCAAAGCTCACACATGAAGCTCAAAATCAGATTTTCTCCCTCAACAATGAGATCAAAGAGTTGAAGGAGGCTATCAAGACCAACTTCCCAAGGCAACAAGAGAAGGATGTTGGCTATTTGGGCAACAACAACGGCGGTGATAACACCAACCGCAACAACAATAACCGGAACAATAACCGGAATAACAATTGGAATGGAAACAACAACAACCGGAACAACAACAATTGGAACAACAATCGGGGTTCAAACAACAACAATTGGCGCTCCAATCAACAAAATTCCGGTAACTCCTATCCTTCCAATTCCAATTCACTAACTCCACCCTCCTCTTCCTCTACTCCTTTGAAAAGCCAGGGGCAATCATCTAATGGAGGCAACAATACGGGAAAAGAGAAGCCCGATCCCATGTTGGAAACTATCTTGGGAAAGCTTCAAGGGTTGGAGAACCGCATCATCAAGGTTGATGATCAAATTTCTAAGGTTGACAAAGCTCAAAAAGTTTTGGAAAACCAATTGTTCAACCACGCGGAGGAAGTCCCTAGAAATCAAGGAAAACTTCCAGGAAAGACGGAGGACAACCCTAAGGGAAGGGTAATGACGATTACAACTAGGAGCGGAGTGACTACCACCGATCCGCAGCCTACGTTCATTGAAGTCCCCATAGAGAAGGACAAAGGAAAGGGGAAGGAGAAGGAAGACGTCTATGTTCCTCCTCCAGCTTACAAACCTCCCCTACCGTTCCCTCAATCTAGAGCGCGAGCGCGCCTAGATAAACAATTCGGTAAGTTCATAGAACTCATGAGCAAGCTGCATATTAATATACCCTTCATTGATGCTATTGTAGGTATGCCGGCTTATGGCAAGTTCTAGAAGGAGCTTCTCTCTAACAAGAGGAAGCTAGAAGACTTCGGTGAAGTCAAGATGAGTTCGGATTCTTCGGATCTCATCAAGACTATGAAGGAGAAAATGCCCCCAAAGTTGAAAGATCCGGGATCATTTTGCATTCCCATTGGAGTGGGAGAGGTCACATATGACGCTTTATGTGACTTAGGAGCAAGTGTGAGCATCATACCACTTGCATTGTGCAGGAAGATCGGTTTAGGCGACCCTAAACCGGTGAAGATGACGTTATACATGGCGGATCGATCCATTACTCGTTCCGTCGGCATTGTAGAAGACGTCCCGGTCAAGCTAGGCAAGTTCTTTGTCCCCATTGATTTTGTCGTACTTGACATTCCTGCAGATAGTCCGGTCCCGATCATACTCGGAAGACCGTTTCTTGCAACTTCCGGCTGCATGGTCGATTGCAAGAATGGGAGACTCGCTTTTGACATTGGGGAGGAGAAAGTAGAGTTCGTTCTTTCCACTCTAGTGAAGGAGCCAATCTTTGATGAGGATATTTACAATATCCAAGATGAAGAAGGTTTGTCTAGGGAGGAGGTAAGTGCGATTCTCTTTAACGACCCTTTACAAAAGGTTATCACTATGAGTCTAACCAATGAAGGAGAAGAAGAAGAGTGCAAAGAGGAAATTGAAGCCTTGGAAGCACAAGAAGAGATGCATGAAGTGGAGTTTGAGAAACTCCACGATGAGGCTGAGAATACCAGAATCCACGGTCATACTCTGTATTCCACGACCGTGGATTCCACAACCAAAATTGACCTCCATTCCAGAGGATATTACGGCCGTGGAACACCAGAAGAGACCGTAATTTTGACCGTGGAAGAGGGTGACCGGCATACTTCTTCAACTTCTTCTAATTCTTCTCCAACCCATTCAACATCCTTAGAAACTTCTAAGGAAACATCGGAAGCTCCTCAAGGATCATTGGAAGCTCCGAAAGCAATGGAACTCAAACCACTTCCTACTCATCTAAGGTACGCTTTTCTTGGATCTAATTCCACCTTTCCGGTTATCGTTAGTTCCGAATTAAGCATAGATGAACATGAACAGCTCATGATTGTCCTTAGGAAACATAGAAAAGCCATAGGCTATACTATTAAGGACTTAGTAGGAATTAAACCCTCCCTATGCATGCATAAGATACTAATGGAGGAGGACTTTAGAACTTCAAGACAACCTCAAAGGCGGTTGAATCCGACCATGAAGGAGGTTGTCAAGAAGGAAATTCTTAAACTTCTTGATGCAGGTATCATCTATCCTATCTCCGATAGCAAGTGGGTGAGCCCAGTTCAAGTAGTTCCGAAGAAGGGAGGAATGACAGTCATCACCAATAAGAACAACGAACTCATTCCTACCCGAACCGTAACTGGATGGCGAATGTGTATAGACTACCGCAAGCTCAACAACGCAACGCGGAAGGATCACTTTCCATTGCCATTCATCGATCAGATGCTTGAAAGGTTAGCACAACATTCATACTTTTGCTACCTTGACGGTTATAGTGGCTTCTTTCAGATTCCGATACATCCGGATGATCAAGAGAAGACCACATTCACGTGCCCTTGGGGTACGTTTGCCTATAGGAGAATGCCGTTCGGGCTTTGCAACGCCTCAACCACCTTCCAACGGTGCATGATGGCCATCTTCTCCGAATATGTAGAGGAAATCATGGAAGTCTTCATGGACGACTTCTCCGTTTACGGTTCCTCTTTTAACGATTGTCTTTCTAACCTTTCTCTTGTTTTGCAAAGATGTGAAGACACTAACCTAGTTCTTAATTGGGAGAAGTGTCAGTTTATGGTTAAGGAAGGAATCGTATTAGGTCACTTAGTCTCTAGTAGAGGGATAGAGGTAGACAAGGCTAAGATAGAGACCATAGAGAAACTTCCTCCCCCAATTTCGGTGAAAGGGATAAGAAGTTTCCTAGGACATGCTGGATTCTATAGACGTTTCATTAAAGACTTTTCTAAGATATCAAAACCTCTCACTAATCTATTGATGAAGGATGCGGTTTTTGAGTTTTCGCAAGAATGTTTGGATGTGTTTAACACCATTCGGCAGGCTCTAATTTCAGCACCTATTATCCAACCTCCGGATTGGACTCTCCCCTTCGAGATTATGTGTGATGCTAGTGACGTAGCCATTGGAGCTGTTCTTGGGCAACGAAAGGAAGGACGAACCCACACCATATACTACGCTAGCAAGACGCTAGACGAAGCTCAGCTCAACTACGCCACTACGGAAAAGGAGTTTCTAGCCATTGTCTACGCTATTGACAAGTTTCGCTCTTATCTTGTAGGTGCAAAGGTGATAGTCTACACGGATCATGCTGCGATCCGGTACCTCCTTGCGAAGAAAGATGCGAAGCCAAGGCTGATTAGATGGATTCTTCTCCTACAAGAATTCGATCTTGAGATCCGCGACAAGAAAGGCTCGGAAAATTCTGTTGCGGATCATTTGAGTCGTCTAACACATCTAGAGGACGACCATTTACCCATTGATGACTCATTTCCGGACGAACACCTACATATCATAGAGGAGTGCATCAAGGTAGTCTCCAAAGGTAACGAACCATGGTTTGCTGATTTCGTTAACTATTTGGTTTGCCAGGAGATACCACCCGGACTATCATACGCACAAAGGAAGAAGTTCTTCAAGGACGTCCGGGAATACTATTGGAACGAGCCTCTCCTCTTTAAGAGAGGTCCGGATAGCATCATCCGGCGATGTGTGCCGGAAGATGAGATGCAAAGTGTCATCCGCCATTGTCACTCACTACCTTGTGGAGGACACGCTAGTTCGAACAAAACTAGCGCAAAGGTATTGCAATCTGGATTCTATTGGCCTACTTTATTTAAAGATGTGCAATCCTTTGTTTCTTGTTGCGATGCTTGTCAAAGAACAGGCAATATCTCTAGAAGGAACGAGATGCCCCTCAACAACATCCAAGAGGTGGAGATTTTCGACGTTTGGGGAGTCGATTTCATGGGACCATTCCCTTCTTCTTGTGGAAACCAATACATATTATTGGCGGTAGACTACGCCTCTAGATGGGTAGAAGCAATTGCCTCTCCCACAAATGATGCCATGGTGGTGGTTAAGTTCTTCAACAAGACCATCTTTCCGCGATTCGGGACACCAAGGACGATCATTAGTGATGGAGGTTCTCACTTCATAGCCCGTCGCTTTGAAGCTCTTCTAGCCAAGTATGGGGTTACTCACAAGATAGCTACCCCTTATTATCCACAAACAAGTGGACAAGTTGAGATCTCGAATAGGGAGATCAAGGGAATCCTAGAGAAGACGGTTTCAAGGACTAGGAAGGATTGGTCCTTGAAACTAGATGACGCATTATGGGCGTACCGGACTGCATACAAGACTCCCATAGGAACCACACCATACAACCTTGTGTATGGGAAATCCTGTCATTTGCCGGTAGAGCTGGAGCACAAAGCGTTTTGGGCTATCAAGTGGCTAAATTTCAGCATGAAGGAAGCGGGAGAGAAGCGTCTCCTAGACATCAACAAGCTGGATGAGCTTCGCTTGAACGCCTATGAAAACGCCAAAATCTACAAGGAAAGAGCAAAGCGTTGGCATGATAAGCATATCATTCCAAAGGACTTCAAAGAAGGAGATCAAGTTCTCCTCTTCAACTCAAGGCTTCGCCTCTTTCCAGGTAAGCTTAAATCCCGTTGGACTGGACCTTTTCTAATTAAGCGTATTTTCCCCCATGGTGCAGTTGAAGTATGGGGTGAAGCTAGCGGAAGTTTTAAGGTGAACGGCCAACGACTCAAGAAGTACTCGCCGGAACTCCAAGCTGAGGAGTTTGCACCTACCGCACTCGAATAAGTGCAAGAGTGGTCTATCTACGGACCTTAAACAAAGCGCTTCTTGGGAGGCAACCCAAGGTATTGCATTTTTGTTTTTGTTTTCGATTCATAGACTAGTTTAGAATAGACGTTTTCGCTTTATTTTGCCTCGATTTCTTCCGGTATGTTCGTGTTTTTGGTTGTAGGATCGATGGAAAAGGAGAAAGGAGGGATAATGTCGAAGAAAAGTGACGAAATTTGGACTTTGAAGCTTTACAGAAGGTTCCACGGTCTAAATTACGGTCGTCATAGCTACAGTGGCCGTAATTCTCAAAAGCCTGTGAAAAATCATCAAAACCACGGTTCCGTACACTTCCACGGCCGTGGAATGCCCTGATAGACCGTGATTTTTGGAAATTTTGCCTGCGAGTATAAAAGCCACACTTCTTCACAAAACCACCAAAATTCTTCCCCAATTCCACGACCTAGATACCGAAAACCCGCAACCACTCCCAATTCTTCGTTTCCTAATCGTTTTCAACGATTCTTCATCCTAAACTGCAGCAAATCCAACCACGAACAGGATCCAAACAACAAATCGAGTGGAAATCGATCAACAAACACGCATTTTGGATTTTTCAATCCGAAAAAGAGGTTATTTCTTTCTTCTCAATTCTCGCGGATTTGGTTCGTTTTTGCTATAGATTTTTAGGAAGAACTGACAAAGACTGGAAGGAATTAGATTAGGACTGCTTGTTGTGGTGATTGTTGGTGAATTTGCTGAGATTCACGAATTTCTGAGACGAATCACGGTCTCTGGGTAAACCACGGCCGTGGAACCTGAAGAACAGACCGTGATTTTTGGAGAAAAATGGATTTCGTAAGGAGAGTTTCAGGAAGGATAAAGGAGAAGAAAGGGGACCAAAATAAGAAAAGAAAGGGCAACCCCTCCACCTCTAGGGCACCACCACCCTCATCCCCCTCACTACCATCCTCACCTTCACCTCCATCTTCACCACCTCACCCTAGCGTCCCAACCATACATGAGAACCACCTAGCTGCATTTGAGAGGATAGAGAAGAGGGCAGTGATTGGCCCTAGGTATTTGTTGTTGGAGGATCTACATCCTCTCAACATAGTTGACGATCTTACATGGCTCTTGGATAGAGCCGGATTGCTTGTCTTCACGAACATTCGTGAAGACGCCTATGAGGAGATCACCCGAGAGGTTGTGACGTCTTTCGAGCACAGCCATGTTGATAGGACCGTCTCCTTCCGTCTCATGAATCGAGACTATCAGTTGAGTATTGTTGAGTTCGGGACCATTTTCGGGTTCCATGAGACCTACAATGGTCGACTTCCTAGAGGCGTTTCCGCCAAGGATTTTTGGGCGGAAGTGGCTATGATTTACGCCGACGAGGACCGTTGGCAACCCGCCGATACCAAGGCTAGATTGATGTACCATCTAGCCTTGAAGATAGCTCACCGTGTTCTTTCGGAGTGTCTCTTTCCTAGGACGGAGACGCCCCAAAAGATCAAGACGGATGAGCTATTCCTGCTTTACAGTATGCTTTATGGATGCCGCGCAGATTGTGCTACTCTTTTGGCGGCGACGATGAGTAAACTCAAGAATAAATCGAAGGGGAACATTGGATATGGTGGGATAGTGACCCACATAGCTAGGAGCTTTGGTGTGGATTTTTCAGCTTGCACCCGCATACCCGCCGTACCTCTAGGATTACATGCATTCATGGTTAGGGGACTCATCTTCCCCACACATAGAGGTCCGCCTTATGCGGGCATGCCTTGGGAGAGTAGGACAGGCAGGGGTATTGAGTGGCTGCCAGAGTATTCCATTGTGGCGGGACGCCACAATTGGAAGGAGACGTTCGCTGCGATGCATGCGAACAGGCTTGTAGCTCCCCCTTACGTTCCACCACCAGTTGTGGATGAGGAGGAGATGGGAGAGCAGTACGAGAGTGGTGGAGGAGCGGAGCAGGAGTTCGGCACGTTTCCGGATCAGCCGGAGGCGGCCCCGGATGTACCTAGGCGCTCTCCACGCCCAGCTAGAGCTTCAGGCTCATCATCTCGCCGCGCCAGCGTGAGTGAGAGGCCCACGTGGATGACTACACCTCCCACTTGGTACAGCACACCCTCTCCTTGGTCCACGACGCAGCCAACAGCACCACCGCCACCACCAGCACCAGCACCAGCAGATGCCCCCGCATGGTATGATCATGCCCCGGGATGGTATGAGAGGATGCCGGATTGGGCTACCGGACTTTCGGAGAGAGTCGGAGCGCTAGAGATCCGGGCGGATGCTAGAGACGGACGCCTAGACGACCTTGACCACATGATGAGGGACGTCTACCGCCAGCAGTTTGGGCGGTTCTATGATCCGAGTTTCTCTCCATTCCCACCTCCACCGGCGCCGCAGTGATCGATGCATGACCGTTCGTTTTAGACATTCCCGCCACCACTTGTGAGTTTCTTTTTCTTTTCTTTCTTTTGTTCTTTCTTGTGAACATTAGGGACAATGTTCGTCCTAAGTATGGGGTGGGATGTACTAAAAAGTTTGTAATAACTCTACTCTCTATGTTGCTTTCATTTCAAGACTATCATTGCATATTCATTATGTGTTACACGTTTCCTTATTGCATTGCATGAAAAAGAACTTTAAAAACCCATAAAAATTGAAAAATTTTGAAAATTTTGTGCTTCTAATGAATTGATATGATTTCCATGATAATCACTACTTGCGAATTGAGTTTGATGACAATTGCATGCTTAAAAGGATTGTAAATCGAAAAGAAATTGAATGAATGAATTCTACCTCTTTTGCAAGTTTTATAATGTGAAAACGTTACCTAAATCATGTTGAGAAATTGAAGTTGAAATCACATTATAAGTTTCTATACTTCTTGTTGAAATGATTAAGGCAATTCGATACTTTCTTTCCTCTTTCTTTGATCATCTAACTCCTCATTGAAATATTAGCCTCCTTTACCTATCCGGGAACTTGGAAAAGTGAATGAGAAAAAGGCATGTTTGATGTGGGAGGGCCATGAGAGCAATTATTTGCAATCAATTGAATAGAAAGAAATTATAGGTTTGGGGAAGTCAATCATGACGATGAGTAACTCGGCACCATTCACATAGCCGGGTGTTTGTGTCTTGCCAAAGTCGGATTGAGCGATATTCCTAGCGGATTATGGTATGTGCGCTAAGGGTTTGAGGCATCTCTTGCAATTTTGAGAAACGCCAATCTCCTAGGCTTCGGTTTTTGTGCACCTCTATCCATAACTCCAAAAGTAAAGTCGAAAAATGAAAAGAAGAGAGCGAAGCTCTAAGTTGAAGTGTTGCGGGAACCGCATAAGAAGAGGAAGGTAGTTGTCCACTTTCCCGGATTTATGCACCACTTTCCCTTAAAGTTTTCCCTTCCCTTCCATACTCTAGACCTTTTCTTTGAAAGTCCTTAAGATCAAAAGAATGTTATATGACTTGGTGATCTAAATTGAAGCTTCTTATGATTGATTTTGATAATGTTTGAAGGTTATAATGCTTGTTTAGAAGTTGAGTTGATTCATGATTTTTCTTTACCTTTTACTCTTTGATTAAGTGTGTGAAAGTTTGAAAAACGATTGAAGCAAGGTTTGAGAATGATCTATTCCTTAGAAGTCACATTCATCCAAAAGAAGGTACACATATTTCATCCTAACTCTTGTTTTAAAGCTTTTTGAAAGATCTTGCTTAGGGACAAGCAAGTGCTAAGTATGGGGTTATTTGTTAGCATGAAATATTGTGATATTTTAGGCACGTTTTCTAATCGTATTTGATTCATATTGATAGTCTTTGATTGATCTTTGTGCATATGTGAGCTAGTATTGCCTATATTGTCGATGTGGATGTCTACGCTAGTTCTATGTTGATTATAGGTGATTTGGAGCTATTTCCGAATGGAATCGAGCAAAGGAGAGTTGAGTTGATATGTCCATAGATCGAGGACACTTCTTGGAAGCAATTTGGAGTCTTAGTTTGAGGAATGCACGAGTTTAGGGAAGAATCACGTTCTTGCCCTAAATTACGCCCTGAAATACGGCCATATCACAAACCACGGCCAGAATTACGGCCGTGGATTCATAGTCAGAATTCGATGTTCATTCCAGGGGATTCTACGGCCGTGGAACTAACCGTAATTGTTTCCACGCCCTAGAATTACGGTCGTGGAATCTTCCACGACCGTGATCTTGGCGAATCTTTTCGCCACACTTTGAAGCCACGATCTTTTAAAGATTGGGCCGGGCCGACATTTTGCCCTACACTATAAAAAGACGGACGAAGCAAGATTTCCGTCACCTCGCTTACGACCTTGGATACCCGTTTGCCCTCATTCTTCGCCGCTTAGACACGAAGACGTTTTGCTTAGTTTGCTTGGAAGCAATTGACATCTCTTTGAAGAGATCGACGCTCGTTTTTGGAATTCCTCGAATCTCGCACTTTTGGTGGAGATTGCTGTTGAGATCTCCGGATTGGCGGAAGATCGTAGTTCTTGGAAGTTTTTGCAAGAAGATCTCTCTTCTTGACTAGGTTCGATTTGGAAAACGGATTGACATCCCATTTTCTTTTCTTTCCTAGAGTTACGATTATTTGTTCTATTGTGAATCTTTTGACATTGCTTATTCTCTTTGTGACTTTGAGATTGAATTGAAGATTATTGAAAGTTCTTGAAAGTTTTCATCTTTTTATCTTTTAATTCTTGAATTGATATCAATATGACTGTTATTGGCTAAAAACCCTTAACAATTCTAAGGTGAAGGGTTGATAGTTGTGGCATAGGTGATGATAGATCAATCGCAAACAGATTAGACCCTGAGAGTTAGAGAGAATCGCCGACAACCCTAAATTACGGTCTGTTCTTGACTCCACGGCCGTGGAACCTCAAGAACTAACCGTGATTTCCCTTTAGTTTACGAACTTGCTTTTACTTTAATCCAAAGTTAAAGATTTGCTTTAGCTTAGTTTAGACTTGTCTTTTCTAGGTGGTAGTGAAGACTCAACAACCTCTACCTCGATTGTGAGCCTCAACAACCTCAATCGGTTAAGTTAGTCTTGATCTTTAGATTATAAGTTTGGGTATTTGACACTAATTCTCATCTCTAGAATCTTTCTATATTGAGCCTCAACAACCTGTATAGAGAGTGCTTTGTAGGTGAGTTACATAAGGTTTTTGGAACCTCAACCGTACGATTACCTTACATTAGTATACCTTTGCATATCTCCACTCTGTCTTTACATCATTAGTATATCTTGAATCTATTGCCGCAACTGGATACCTGAAACTTTAGGATTGTTGTTTTCCCAATATCTGCAAAACTCCCATATTTATTTGCTTGATAATCTGCAATCGAGTTCGCTCCACCCAAATCCCTGTGTTCGATACTCTGGAATTCTTGCTTAACTACGTCGATCCGTACACTGCGGGTTCGCTTGCTTGATTCTAGTTTTATAAATTTAAAACTTATTTGCACACACCTCTAGGGGCGAACATTCACGTACAGATGAGTGGAAAATGAATCCCCTAGGATGACTCGTATTAACAGTTTCAGTCGCCTCCAACTTATACCAATGATATTGGATGGGTTGTCTGATGTCGACAACAAATCATTGAAAAATGGGGTATTTGCACCAATAATTGAAATGAGCACACGGTTGAAAATGTCAAACCAGATCATACATTTTATGTAGAAGAGAGAGGTTCAGACCAGAAGACAACATTCAATGTGGTTTGGAGTCAAAGAGGTATTGCTTAGGTTTAGAATTAAGGAGTTTGAAGAAATAACAAGGCTTAAATGTGAGGAGGATTTCTTTGAGGCCTATGATGAAACATCCGATATCGACATGAAAGCTGTTGTTGGTGTAGAACGATGCTCAACTAAGGACCTAGAAGAAATATACATGAAAGAACCCAAGGAGTCCTCATTCATATACAGAATGACCCTTATCTTACTCATTGAATGTGTTGTTGTTGCCAAAGATAGGAAAACTCAAATCAACCAGCAGACGATCAACATAGTGAATAATATAGACCTTTTTAACTCATTTCCGTGTGGTAGACTTGCTTTCGTCAAGACAAAGAAGTTCCTTCAATCTTGTGAGGCTGGGAAAGATAGGAATAGTGGTGGCTACAACATTGGAGGATTTCCACTTTCGCTTCAGGTATGTGCACTTAGTATTAGTAGTTGATTTGTACATGAGTTATCTAATACATGAATCAGTACTTGTGCATTGAAAATGTAGTACATATCCACATATAGTGATACAAATATGTACATAAATATTCCATAAAGAATAATTACATTTACACATACATACTTATTATGTACTATTCTGAAAAAAATGTATAAATATTCACTGATTATTTGATACATGTTACATATATTTTCTTTCTATTCGATTCCAAAGCTTGCAAGGGTATTCGCAAGTTTGGTAAATGAAAATGCAACACCAATGTGCATACGTTGGGTGTCAAAGTCTGGGAAAGGGGGTAAACCGTTCGTTGGGTATGCAGAAATTAAGGTTATTATTAATACCCTTGAAAAAAAGGAAATAAAAACTGTCCAAGGACTCAATGAAAGTGATGACACCGACAGGTGAGTGACAAAAGAGGGAGAGTATGAGAGGATTGATTTCTTGTTTGAAGTTGGCTTTGAAAAGTTTGACTTAATAATTACAAGGTCAAATGTTGTGGATAAAAAGGAAAACGAATTTAGGTAAGTTATGTACTGATTTTGTACGTTAATTTCTTTTATGTAGTTAAAAGTTACACATATTTATTAATAGATTTTGGTTATGTAGTCCTATTGTACCAGAAATAAAGATTAGAAACATCTCAAATCCGGGAGTTGATGATGATGCTGATGATTTTGTTGATTCACCAAGTGAGTGATCTAATTTACATCTTTCTTACATTTTATATGAGTCTACTGAATCTACAACTTATCTAAACTGGAAAAACCAAAAGTGGATGTGAAATATGTTGGAGTTGTTGAAAAGATGAAGGGGAAAAGGAAAGCAGAAAATAGCAGCCCGAATGTCAAACCTCTTAGGTTGTCAATTTTATATTCACAATTTTTTTCTTATAAATATATATAGACTATATGTAGTTGATAATACATATGACAAACTTCATGTAGATCATCAAAGAGGACGAATAAGAACAAGGACTCACTATCTGCAGAAACGATAGATGCAACTTTTGGAAAAGCACCCGAAGAAAAAAAGGAGAAATGTGTTGATCAAACAGAGTCAAAGATCTCAGAGAGTTCAAGTTTAGTTTAATAATGTACATAATTAAGTACACAAACTGGAATCGTGGCATCGTGAGCACTAAGATGGGAATACATTCAAATTACTTTGATGTTTGATTTAAATTATGTTCATATAATGTAACAATTATTTTCTATTTGTATTAATAATTGTACATAATATATTGATTAACTTCGTAGAATGGAAGCAACTCAGCCGGTTGGGTTGTAAAAATAATGGAAAAGTTGGAATCCATTAAACGGGATCAAAAAGCACTTGCAGACAAGGTCGAACAACAAGGACTTATAATTGATGATGTAACACCCCAAATTCTGAGAACTCGGGGAGCTACTAGTTAGGACCTCACAATGGGTCCCGACCTTAGTTTGACAACAATTTCACTAGGATCTTACAACAAGACACAAAAGTATTTAAGACCTTTGAAAACTTTAAACAATATATACATGAAGAATATGTATCAGCCTTACAAAGCAAAGGTACCAAAACGACACATATGAAGAACAGAAGACATCCCCGTCCCCAACTAAATGAGTACGTGTACCCGGCTGACAATTCCCTCCGGATCTCTCTACAACTGTCTTAACCTGCAAGGCATCTACGAGCGGTATAAAACCGTTAGCTAACATTCTATGCATAAGTATAAAGGTAAAAGCACAAACACACAACATACACAATCAACATGCAACACTCAATCCTTTTATTATCTTTAATTAGGTGATATGTCATTACTAATGATACTTATTTTGTGACACGAGGAATTCCCCGACCTCGCCCCTGTCCCCGTTTACCAACGAGGAATGGTACTAATGCATCTGACCGTCTACCTGACTGGGCTGGTCGCAAAGAACCTCCTACACTCTCGCAAGAGCTAGGCAGATGATGTCATGACCCGTTATCATACACTTGGGTCAATTACGTAAATAATAAAGTCGGCCTAATCCGGTTTCGTTGTTTATCATAACTAACACACACCACTCATACACATTACATTCATACAAGAAGCCAGCTAAGTAAGTCCGTGGACTTACCTGAATCAGATCTCGACTCTCTTAATCACAACTCAATCTGTAACTGTATAACTCGGTTTTTTGTCAAAGGAGGCAAGTGTTTCAGCACACTTTCTAGGTAATTAGAAGTCTAAGACTTCTAAGATAGTAGATCCTATTAGAACAGAATTTAATATAGTACCAATTTATGGTAAAATGACTATTTTACCCTTGGTCCCGAAACTTCCAAAAATTCCATAATTCATGCCTAAACCCTTATTTGAGACTAAAAAGTCATATTCTAACTCCTAAAGATGAATTTGGTTACAAACTGGCAATTTACCCATTTTCCTATTTTTTTTGAAGATCGTTAAGGTTCAACTTCGGCTTCAAATATGAAATTCGAATAAACTTATAAAAATTCCGAAATAATTCTCTAGATCATCTATGATATCTCATCTACTCCTAGGAGCAAGAATTTTTTAAAACTGTTCACCCATCACTTCTACAAAAATTTTCAAAGTTGGTTACAACACTTGAAATTTCCTATGCTTAGCCAAAATCCGAGTATGTTTTCTAACTATACAACAAGTCCACTTTGATCCTCCATAACTCTAAATCCCACCGTTAGATTCATCCCAACTTTTGACATAGTAAACTATGCATGACACTAAACAACATCTAAAAAATGGAATGGTGGATCTTATCTCTAAGGTATCAAAAAGTATGCTCAAACTCGACTGATCAACACAGTTTCTGGAAATTCAGCAAACACTTGGCAAAACAGCACCCTGTCTTAACTTTGAAAAATCATAACTCCTAAACCGCTCGCTGAATTTATCCCAAATTTTGATATGTTCTACTATAAAATCTTATCTATAATATAACCAAAATTCAGCAGTAAAGGAGATCAAAAGCCTATTCAAAACCATCTCACAAAACTGCATCACATGCTGTTTTTCTCAACATTCAGCACACTTATAAAAACTGCATGAGGAGTCAACTTTGCAATATCATAACTCTCAAATCGTAACTCAGATTCCTCCCAAATTGTAGTATAATCTACTATGTACTACGGACTACAACATATCCAAAATTCAGCAATAAAGAAGTAGTCTAGCTTACCCAAAATTGGACCCGAAGTTGACTGCTTGTCACTTCCAAAAATTCAGAAAACTCCTATATCTTCACTGTTTCTTCTATGGATGTTCTGAGCATGACTAGGAGACATGAAGAGCATTCATTAGACACAAAAGGTGTGGAAAGAAGTGCAAGGAAGCAAGGGTATCCACCTTACTCGATTCCAAGACTCGAAGGCATGAAGATGGCACGAATTCTCCTGCTACTTGCTGTCACTAGAGGAGGCGTCGGGGAGCTTCTGCTACTGTTGCCGACCCAATGCAGTCGGAGGGAGAGAGAGAGTCGACTGTGGATCCAGGGATTGTGAATCTGCATTGCTGGAGGTCGAACTGATGGAGGTCCACTGAGTTTGGCTGAGCCTGAAGAGGCGCACTCCTAGTTGTGTTCTTGGCTCGAGGAGGGATGTCTAACCCACTGTGCAAGGGAGATGGAACCACCGGTTGCAGCTTGGTGGATGAAGGCGGAGAAGACCACAAAACTCGCCGGTACTGGCCTTCGTGTGCAAGATAGACGAGGGTGTGGTGCTGTGTGCCGACGATGAGGATAGATCCAGGGTGGCGCTGTGGTGTAGGTTACAACGTGTGGCGTCAGTTAGGGTGAGATGCAGCAAGGCAGGAGAAGCAGGGGAGGCGGTTGGTGGCTTGGCGTGAAGGGAAGCGCCGATATACGTGATGGGGAGAGACGGGAAGAGACGTCGTGTTCCTTGGCGTGCAGTTGTTCACAACGGCGCTAGGACAAGGCGCCTCTCACAGTTGGGCCGAGTAGCAGCAGGTACGTGGCCCGGAGCAAGGAGATGCAAGGGAGAGTGGGCTGAAACAAGAAAAAAAATAATGTGGGCTGAGGTTGTCATAGTCTCGTCATGTTCTTGTCAAAACTCGTCGGTGACGTTGTCACGGTCTTGTCAAAACCTTGTCAACAGCTTGCCATAGCCATGCATGGCTTTGTCACGAATTTGTCATGGCCTCGTTATAACTTGTCTTGGGCTCGTCTTGATCTCATCACTATCACGTCATGACTTAAATTAGGGTTTTATATAATTCTATATTTTATGTGAATTAAATTCTACATAAAATGATAAATAATTATAAGAATTAGGGTTTGATATAATTCTATCATTTTATGTGAATTAAATTCTACATAAAATGATAAAATTTGTGAAGAAGGAAATACTTGATAGAATGGGAAACCGTCAACGGCTCGATGTCCGATTTGATTCGGAATTAAACGGAATAAAAATTCCGGATATTACATCAGTACCCCCTTAAAATAAGTTTCGTCCCGAAACTTAAAAGAAGACAACATAATTTCGTAATCCATACTAAAGAACTAAAGCGCCAAAAACGTCATAATCGGTCAAGTTCTGATTGTTTCGGGAATTGTCGGAGGAAAATTTTCGGGTATTACATCAATTCCCCCTTAACAATAAGTTTCGTCCCAAAACTTAGGGTAAGACAATCCTGATCGGCCTTTAAGGCACTAAACAGGTGTATCTCATCACTACACAAAAGTCTCATCATTTCCACATCTAAGTATCCCGCATATCAAGGTTACCAAAAACATACATCACTGACTAAGCACTCAATCATGCAATGAACAAGTAGTCAAACAATATCACACATACAAGGTCAAGCTCTAACTCGTCACTCCCGAGGTTACAACTATCGCTAATTAGGTCTTTGAAAGGTTACGTCCTTTACTATCCCCGATATCTTAGGTAGCCTTATCAGCTTTTCCTAAAACCACTAAATCTTAACTCTTTTCAGGTACTTAGATCACAAGCGTGTGCTACCACGTTCTAGAGTGGTTACCGGATATCTCACCGGTATCATCCGGCTCAACTGACTGATCCTCTAATCTGATAACCTAACTCGTGTTTGGTAGGTATCTCTCCAACAGAAATCCTCAAACTCAGTTCCCACACTTAGTCTCCGTGGAGAACTGAAGCTACACTCTCCAATAGGGTGAGGAATACTAATCCATCAATCACTTCTAAACCGCTTTAAGACTTCAACTGGTGGCCTTACACAACTCACTTCCAGATCCTTTGATGACCCTATGGAAAATGATCTATTCAACTTTCTTTCCTTCGTTATAGCCACTTGCTTCCGGCCTTCTGAAAAGGTTCTGACTACACAATCAGGTCCAAGGTCTTGGACATCCACCAACACTTACCAAGTGCTCAATGCTCTTCGTATCACGACCCACTTGGTCTCGTCTTTTAATATTACTCATTCATCTTATTCCTCAGCTAAGGAATCGTCACTTTTACCCTTTTCAGGTCTAACACTCGAGACAACAAAAATCAAATCTAGTGGTCATCCTCTTTGTTCACTTGGCATTATTATATTATTTATAGATCTCTAATATATCGTTAGCTCTAACCTAGGCTTCCTACACATTTCCCAAGATCTTAAGTGACATAGAATATGTCCGGAATGACGGTATTAGACACAAAGTGGTCTTATATCACAGTTACTTGATCATAAATACTCGATAAATGCTAACACACCGTCAACATTGAACTCTTGAATCCACCACTTTTATCGGACTAGTAATATCCCTCTAACTCAAAATGCAACTAGGCTCTGTTCCGACATAACATTACACATAAAATCTACTCCGAGATTATGCTTTCTTTAAGCACGATTACTAGGTTGCAAGTATGCCCCTGTCGCTTCTCTTTCTTATGTATCTTCAACTCAGGACGGTCATTACTCACTTTGAGCTTTCTAGTGCAGGCCATGCACAATACTTTTATTACATCATTAATTCTTTCCTAATCCATCCGGAAAAATCACTCTAGAGTATTCCATTACGTATTGGATTCCGAACTAGTTATCTGACAACATGTGACAAGCCGTCATTATTCACTTGAATCCATAATAGGGTACTAATCTCCTTCTATAACCTCTTACATGCACATACTTTCTCGTCTACCTTGATGGTGATACAGCTCCCGTACAATATTGTCAGTCACTCCGCATAGCCTATCTCACGTTCCTTCCAAGCAAACTGCATTTCACCAACTATCGTCATCTTAAACTCGACACGTCGTTTTTCTGTACCACTACGCTACTCTGATAATTCTGGTGTCACTCATTAATCATAAGGACATTTTCTGTGAGTCCCAAGTGATTAACCTCAAACTCTTTCTTCCAATTATACCATAAGTCCTAACCGGATGAAGTACCAAGTACCTACCTTAATTGCCTTAATGAAACACAATAACGATTGGAGAACAAATTCTTCCGTTTACTTTCTTAATTCTCTTAGCACGGATCCAAACCCCCTGACTCGACCGGAGTTTGATTTTAATCAACCAAGGAGTAACCTCTAACACGATTCTCTCTATACCTTTCGTTCATCCAAGAAGGTTGTTGTTGCCTTCTTGAGGAAATCCTCCAAAGGCATCGGTAAAGCTACTTCATAAATCCCCACACACAATTATTTCTTCTTATCTATACATAACTTGTCAATATCAATCAACTCTTGCACGTCCTCAGCTAAAGTTGGCTAATCTATAGTTGACTTGTTTCAATATCGCGGACTTACTCTTCTTATACCTCTACTGGCAAAAATAATTCCTTGGTGAGCATCACCAACTCGATTAATCCTTTTATACTTCTTTAGCTCGTTCTATCTTCCACCCTTCCGCTTCCTATGGCTACCTCCATTTCTCTAGTCCACCAAGGTCGTTCTCACGTATCCGGTTCTTCACTGGTGTTGGTAGTAATGTCGCCTTCATGAAACTCCGTTGACCCTGCTACAGGCCTTCATTCTTTGGATATTGTCGTCGCGATTTCTTTCAAACTTCCTATATCTTCGAGGAGGTCAAAACCTCTCCACACTTGTGGGGTCTACCTTTTCGCTTTTACACTCAATTGTAGGTCTTCATTCCGTGCACCTTAGATTCTCACACCCGGATTGATACTCTGTCTCTTCTAGTTTCTCATTCCCATAATGGTCTATGGGGCATCCGCCTCGATTGTAATGTCCTTGACTCTGCAATCTTGATTGTACTCAATTCTACTTGTCACGTTCTAATATTGTTATCTCTTCTCCGCACTCTCGTAGTCTCTTGCATGGTTCTTCTAATTCCATCTCTCGACCTCGTATGCCCGACTTCCTTGTACGATCTTCTAACTGAACTGACTCAGGAATTCCTTCCTCATCTAATTGTGCTTGTGGTAAAAATTATCTTCACAACTTTACTTCCTCGCTCACTTGTTCTTTGGATGATTTGTAAGGATCACCAAGCAGCCTACCCGAGTATAATACTCACTTCAAGGTCCGATTCTATTGCCTCGTTTTGGAAACTCTTCAAGTCCGCTACTGATTTATCATGAGGCGATAATCGCTTTGTGATATCACGACTAAAGGATATAAAATATCCTTTAGGATACTAATAAGCTAAGCATACACATGTATATAACATATAATAGTAAACCTCATAAAAAGTCTATATACTCATTCCTATCGATCCAAGTTGCAGAGATCCACGGAGAGCGATGGTGGTCCGACGTACTACTAACCCAACAACCCGACTATGCGTGTGTGTAAAAACAGAAATCCGTTTTGAAAATTTTAGACCCCTTTCGGGTTCTAGTTATTTGTATACATTTGGTCTTTCAGAAGATTTCAAGTGCCATTGTTGCCAACCCAAAGCTTTGATACCATATTGTAACACCCCAAATTTTGAGAACTCGGGGAGCTACTAGTTAGGACCTTACAATGGGCCCCGACCTTAGTTTGACAACAATTTCACTAGGATCTTACAACAAGGCACAAAAGTATTTAAGACCTTTGAAAACTTTAAACAATATATACATGAAGAATATGTATCAGCCTTACAAGGCAAAGGTACCAAACGACACATATGAAGAACAGAAGAATCCCCGTCCCCAACTAAATGAGTACGTGTACCCGGCTGACAATTCCCTCCGGATCTCTCTACAACTGTCTTAACCTGCAAGGTATCTACGAGCGGTATAAAACCGTTAGCTAACATTCTATGCATAAGTATAAAGGTAAAAGCACAAACACACAACATACACAATCAACATGCAACACTCAATCCTTTTATTATCTTTAATTAGGTGATATGTCATTACTAATGATACTTATTTTGTGACACGAGGAATTCCCAAACCTCGCCCCTGTCCCCGTTTACCAACGAGGAATGGTACTAATGCATCTGACCGTCTACCTGACTGGGCTGGTCGCAAAGAACCTCCTACACTCTCGCAAGAGCTAGGCAGATGATGTCATGACCCGTTATCATACACTTGGGTCAATTACGTAAATAATAAAGTCGGCCTAATCCGGTTTCGTTGTTTATCATAACTAACACACACCACTCATACACATTACATTCATACAAGAAGCCAGCTAAGTAAGTCCGTGGACTTACCTGAATCAGATCTCGACTCTCTTAATCACAACTCAATCTGTAACTGTATAACTCGGTTTTTTGTCAAAGGAGGCAAGTGTTTCAGCACACTTTCTAGGTAATTAGAAGTCTAAGACTTCTAAGATAGTAGATCCTATTAGAACAAAATTTAATACAGTACCAATTTATGGTAAAATGACTATTTTACCCTTGGTCCCGAAACTTCCAAAAATTCCATAATTCATGCCTAAACCCTTATTTGAGACTAAAAAGTCATATTCTAACTCCTAAAGATGAGTTTGGTTACAAACTGGCAATTTACCCATTTTCCTATTTTTTTTGAAGATCGTTAAGGTTCAACTTCGGCTTCAAATATGAAATTCGAATAAACTTATAAAAATTCCGAAATAATTCTCTAGATCATCTATGATATCTCATCTACTCCTAGGAGCAAGAATTTCTTAAAACTATTCACCCATCACTTCTACAAAAATTTCCAAAGTTGGTTACAATACTTGAAATTTCCAATACTTAGCCAAAATCTGAGTATGTTTTCTAACTATACAACAAGTCCAATTTGAGCCTCTATAACTCTAAATTCCACCGTTAGATTCATTTCAACTTTTGACATATTAACCTATGCATGACACTAAACAACATCTCAAAAACTGAACGGTGGATCTTATCTCTAAGGCATCAAAAAGTATGCTCAAACTAGACTGATCAACACAGTTTCTGAAAATTCAGCAAACACTTAGCAAAACAGCACCCTGTCTTAACTTTGAAAAATCATAACTCCTAAACCGCTCGCTGGATTTATCCCAAATTTTAATATGTTCTACTATAAACTCTTATCAATAATATATCCAAAATTCAGCAGCAAAGGAGATCAAAAGCCTATTCAAAACCATCTCACAAAACTGCATCACATGCTTTTTTTCTCAACATTCAGCACAGTTATAAAAACTGCATGAGGAGTCAACTTTGCAACATCATAACTCTCAAACCGTAACTCCGATTATTCCCAAATTTTAGTATGATCTATTATGTACTACTGACTACAACATATCCAAAATTCATGAATAAAGAAGTATTGTAGCTTACCCAAAATTGGACCCGAAGTTGACTGCTCGTCACTTCCGAAAATTCAGAAAACTCCTATATCTTCACTGTTTCTTCTATGGATGTTCTGAGCATGATTAGGAGACATGAAGAGCATTCATTAGACACAAAAGGTGTGGAAAGAAGTGCAAGGAAGCAAGGGTATCCACCTTACTCGATTCCAAGACTCGAAGCCATGAAGATGGCACGAATTCTACTACTACTTGTTGTCACTGGAGGAGGCATCGGGGAGCTTCTGCTACTGTTGTCGATCCAA
Organism: Fagopyrum homotropicum; assembly: GCA_033239125.1. NCBI lineage: Eukaryota > Viridiplantae > Streptophyta > Magnoliopsida > Caryophyllales > Polygonaceae > Fagopyrum > Fagopyrum homotropicum. Next base: position 93,570,248 of record BSWB01000007.1, on the reverse strand, counting down.
TGCAGTCGGAGGGAGAGAGAGAGAGAGTCGACTGTGGCTCCAGGGATCGCGAATCTGCGTTGCTGTTCTGGAGGTCGAACTGATGCAGGTCCGTTGAGTTTGGTTGCGCCCGAAGAGGTGCGCTCCTAGTTGTGTTCTTGGCTCGAGGAGGGATATCCGACTCACTGTGCAAGGGAGATGGAACCACCGGTTGCAGCTTGGTGGATGAAGGCGGAGAAGACCACAGAACTCGCCGGTACTGGCCTTCGTGTGCAAGATAGACGAGGGTGTGGTGTTGTGTGCCGACGACGAGGATAGATCCAGGGTGGCGCTGTGGTGTAGGTTGCAACGTGTGGCGTCAATTAGGGCGAGATGCAGGAAGGCAGGAGAAGCAAGGGAGGTGGTTGCTGGCTTGGCGTGAAGGGAAGCGCCGGTATACGTGATGGGGAGAGACAGGAAGAGACGTCGTGTTCCTTGGCGTACAGCTGTTCACAACGGCGCTAGGGCAAGGCGTCTCTCACAGTTGGGCCGAGTAGCAGCAGGTACGTGGGCTGGAGCAAGGAGATGCAAGGGAGAGTGGGCTGAAACAAGAAAAAAAAGAATGTGGGTTGAGGTTGTCATAGTCTCGTCATGTTCTTGTCAAAACTCGTCGGTGACGTTGTCACGGTCTTGTCAAAACCTTGTCAACAGCTTGACATAGCCATCCATGGCTTTGTCACAAATTTGTCATGGCCTCGTCATAACTCGTCTTGGGCTCGTCTTGATCTCGTCACTATCACGTCATGGCTTAAATTAGGGTTTGATATAATTCTATCATTTTATGTGAATTAAATTCTACATAAAATGATAAATAATTATAAGAATTAGGGTTTGATATAATTCTATCATTTTATGTGAATTAAATTCTACATAAAATGATAAATAATAATAAGAATTAGGGTTTGATATAATTCTATCATTTTATGTGAATTAAATTCTACATAAAATGATAAAATTTGTGAAGAAGGACATACTAGATAGAATGAGAAACCGTCAACGGCTCGAAGTCCGATTTGATTCGGAATTAAAATTCTGGATATTACAAATGAGTTGATAACATATTCAAAAGGATCTTGGAACTCTATACGACAAGATAGACACCACTGTGTACATGGTAAGCAAGAGGATCGAGACCAAAATCAAAAACCTTGTTAAAGACCTTCTAGCCCCTTCGTCTGCTACAAGAGGGCATGTCCCAACTAAAAAAAGTGCTCCTACATCTCCAAAAGACACTGCAGATGATGCTTCGGTTCAAGAAATTGGTGGTGGTTCGAGCGAGGTATGAACAACACAAGTGTTTAGTCCATAATAGCAAAACAGTGTAGAAATATGTAATGTAGTTGTAATATTATGTAGTTGAATCTGTTACATTATATGACATCTTATAAAAATATGTAATAGTGTGTATTATTGTGTTAAAACAGGACGTCAATGTAGTCGAGCTTGTTCGAAGGGTGAGACTAAGAGTCCCTAAAGATAGTAAATAAAAGCGTATCCCGTTCAGGAAAAACGTGAAACTACCGAAAGAACCACCAATGAGCATGCTACAAACAGTTGATCGTCAAAAACTTTATAACTGGGTGAAGAACAAGGACGATCAAGGTATGATTCGGGGATATTAAGAACATATATACAACATCCATACTGGAGATTATGAAGCAAGGAGGCTGGATAAAAGACGAGGTATGTATAAATGTTCAATATATGTATGCATTTTCAGTACATATTGGAGTAGTAACTTATGTAACTGATCGTATGTACACACAGTATATGTATAGTTAGGTTGATTTTCGTTATAATGATTGTCACAGGCTATAGATGAGATTATATTGAACATGCAGAAGAACATTGTCGAAAACCCTGAACGCTTAGCCAAGATTGCGGTGCTATCGTCCGTTTGGTCTAGGGCATACAACCGTACAATATTTGAAAAGCATGTTACATTGAAAGACTCGAAGCCAAGTTTCAATCAAATTATGCATGACGTTATTTCTGGGGACAACCCACAGATGTTCAGGAAGTCATTATATGATGTTGCATTAATGTGATATATTCACCGTTCAACCTCCTAGAATCCCATTGGGTTGCTCTCGAAATTAATTTTCGTATGTGGTGCATATATGTGTATGATCCACATATCAACTAAACAAAGGATGATAAACTGCATAATCTGTTTGAGCCCATGGCTGTTATGCTCCCTCAACTTCTAGGAGTGCATGGCAAGCACAAACGGCTTGGAGATCGATTGAAGGGGCCACTCAAGGTGATCTGGAAAACTGGTTTGAACATCAACGCTGATGGTACGTGTTGTGTATTTCAATTATGTAGTGATCCATATAATATTACATATTTCAAATTTTTATGAACTTCTTGAACGCAAGGGAAGCTGTGGCATATTCTCTTTGAAGTACATACAATACTTAGCGTTTGGACGTAAAGGTTTGAGTGCTATTAGCAATGAATTTGTTCAAGCAAGTAGAGAGAAATTGGCAAATGTTCCACCTTCTGCTTATAAACCACCACTTACATTCCCCCAGTCAAGGGCCAGAGCACATCTAGACAAGCATTTCGGTAAGTTTCTGGACTTAGTGAATAAGCTTTACATTAACATCCCTTTCCTTGATGCTATTCTAGGGATGCCCGCCTATGGGAAGTTCTTGAAAGAGATTCTTTCAAAGAAGAGGAAACTGGAAGACTATGGAGAAGTAAGGATGATATCTAAATCTTCGGAGCTCATTCAAATCATGAAGGAGAAGATGCCACCCAAACTTAGGGATCCCGGTTCATTTTGCATTCCCATCCAAGTTGGGGATGTAACTTATGAAGCCTTGTGTGATCTAGGAGCCAGCGTGAGCATTATCCCGCTGGAGCTATGTGAGAAGATCGGTCTTGGAGAGCCCAAACCGGTCAAGATAAGGTTGTACATGGTGGACCGCTCCATTACCCATCCCGTGGGCATTTTGGAAGACGTTCCGGTTAAGTTGGTAACTTCTATTTACCTATAGACTTTGTTGTGCTTGATATTCCCGTAGATTATCCCGTTCCTATCATTCTCGGGAGACCATTTCTATCAACTTCGGATTGTAATGTGGATTGCAAGAACGCCAAGTTGAAATTCAACATTGGCGAAGATCAAGTGGAGTTTGCACTACTTGCTGCAATGAAAGGAGAGCCGCTGGAGGATGATATCTTCAACATCTACGATGAAGAAGAATCAAGGGAATTGGTGAGCTCCATCCTTATTAATGACCCTCTTGAAAAAGTTATTAGTTTTAGCTTAATGGAGGAAGGTATAGATGCTTTTTGTGATGTAGATATACAGAGCTTAAAGGCACTAGAAGAAGATCCAAGAGCTAAGATTGAAAAATTAATCCAGGAGAGAAGAATCTCCAGTTTCGGTCCCAGTTGCAGTACCTTGACCGAGGCACTTTCTGGACCAAGCAAGGTGTTCTTAGCTGAAGAACATCTCGGTCACCCACTCTGGACCTCGACCGAGGTCGAAAGCGAGATGATGTCAACTGAGACTTCTGAAAGTCCAGTTCTTCGTTCTAAGTCTACTCCATTGGAAGGAGAAAGCAAGGATCCCCCTCATAAAGCACCCCCAGTTGTGGAGCTTAAACCGCTCCCAAGTCACTTGAGTTATGTCTTTCTTGGACCAGATTCTACATATCCCGTTATTGTAAGTTCTTCCCTTTCCGAAACTGAATTATCTAAACTGATGCATGTCCTGAGAAAACATCAAAAGGCTTTGGGTTATACTATTGATGATCTTATTGGTATTAAGCCTTCTTCAGCATCCATAGAATACTAATGGAGGACGATCATAAGACTTCACGGGAACCTCAAAGACGGTTAAATCCGATCATGAAAGAGGTTGTGAAGAAAGAAATTCTTAAGTTGTTGGACGCAGGTATCATATTTCCTATCTCGGATAGCAAGTGGGTGAGCCCAGTGCATGTAGTTCCGAAGAAAGGAGGGATGACCAATGTGACGAATAAGAACAACGAGTTGATCCCAACTAGGACCGTTACGGGCTGGAGGGTGTGCATCGATTACAGGAAGCTGAACGTGGCCACTCGGAAGGACCATTTTCCACTTCCCTTCATTGATCAAATGCTCGAACGGTTAACCCAACATTCACATTTTTGCTATTTAGATGGTTATAGTGGCTTCTTTCAGATTCCTATTCATCCGGATGATCAAGAGAAGACCACTTTCACTTGTCCATGGGGGACATTCGCTTATAGGAGGATGCCATTTGGATTATGTAATGCACCCGCTACCTTCCAGCGATGCATGATGGCTATTTTTTCCGAGTATATAAAGGAAATCATGGAGGTATTTATGGATGACTTTTCAGTATATGGTTCCTCTTTTGATGATTGCCTATCTAACCTTTTTCTAGTTCTACAAAGATGTGAAGACACTAATCTCGTTTTGAATTGGGAGAAGTGTCATTTTATGGTTAATGAAGGCATTGTGCTAGGACATCTCGTTTCCAACCGAGGTATTGAGGTTGATCGAGCTAAGATCGAGACTATTGAGAAACTTCCTCCCCCTTGTTCTGTTAAAGGTGTGCGGAGTTTTCTCGGGCATGCAAGTTTCTACTGGAGGTTCATCAAGGATTTCTCAAAAATCTCTAAACCGCTCACTAATCTTTTGAATAAGGATGCAGTTTTTGAGTTTTTGTAGGAATGCCTCGATGCTTTTTACAAGATAAAGGAAGCATTGATTTCCGCTCCCATCATTCAACCTCCCGATTGGACCTTGCCATTTGAAGTAATGTGTGACGCAAGTAATGTGGCCATAGGAGCGGTGCTAGGACAAAAGAAGGATGGCCGGACCAACGCCATTTACTATGCTAGTAAAACGTTAGATACGGCTCAACAAAACTGTGCCACCGCCGAAAAGGAGCTTTTAACGGTTGTATATGCTTTTGAGAAATTTCGTTCTTACTTGGTAGGAGCGAGAATTGTTGTTTACACCGACCATGCAGCTATTCGTTACTTGCTTGCAAAGAAGGATGCAAAGCCGCGTCTTATTCGCTGGATTCTCTTGCTTCAAGAGTTTGACCTAGAGATATGCGTTCAGAAGGGATCCGAAAATTCTGTTGCGGATCATCTCAGCCGGCTACCTCCCTCCTCGCACGAGAAAGATGATCTACCCATAGACGATTCATTCCCCGATGAGCAATTATATTTGCTGGAACGTTTGATAGAGTTCTTCACCTCACCCCAAGATGAAGGTGAAGTATGGGGTGAGGACACCTTCCAGCATATTTAGGGATGACGTATGGTCCAGCTAGTGACCTTAAACCAAGCGCTTCTTGGGAGGCAACCCAAGGTATTGCTTTCTTTTCCCTTTCTAGTCTAGTTTTAGATAGTTTGCTTTGTTTTGTTTTTGTTTTCTTCTAGAACAACAACCAGGTATTCCAAAAGGAAGGATCACATCGGAGGAACTACACTGGAAGGACAGAAGTTCGAGATATTGAGAAGACGAAGTCTGATTGAGACACATCTCGGTTGCTGTCACAGTACCTCGACCGAGATGATTCTTGAGCAACCGAGGCGACTAGGGCTGACAACAATCCACCTCGGTCCGTACCACCTCGGTCCAGTCGGGACCACCTCGACCGAGGTGATAGCAGATTCAGCGAGGGGTATAAAAGGGGGAACGGTTTCTCTCTCTTTCCTCCTAACCCTTCTCGACCGCGGCGCTATTTACACCTCGTTTCTACGATTTCACTCGTTTTTGACGATTTCTGCTTCGATCTGTAAGGAAAAGCAAGAGGATCAGTTTGCAAGCAAGAATCTACAACAAAAACGCCTCGAATCGACCGAATTTGGGGATAAAAAGTCAAAAACCCTAACTGCTTCTTCTCTTCACTATTTTTGGAGGAAATTGGCTTTGGTTGCCACTGGTTTATGTTGAAAAAGGCTCAAGTACCCCATAGGAACAATTGGTAGTGATATTGGGGGAAAAGAACTGGAAATCTGAGAGTTAAGATTGAACAGTTTTTAGCCTCGGTCTAGTCGACCTGCGCCTCGGCCGAGGTGTTCTTGATAGTTGTTAGAGCCACCGAGGTGACCTATTAGAGAGAGAAAGATGAGTTCCAGAGCTGATCGCCAGCTGGTTCTGAGGGATGGTTCCTCACCTTCTTCCGCTTCCAAACCCTCTATTCTGGTGATTCACGAGCGTCACCAGGCTGATTATGACCGTATCCGCGGGCGCCCTATCATTGCCCCGCGGTTTTTAGATGTCTCTGCTTTTGACTGCCTCTATGTGACGGAGGATCTGAGGAGGATGATCTCCACAGTAGGGCTGGAGCAGTTTATGGAGATCAGAGCTCCATCTACCTCGAGCACACATTAGAGTTTGTGAGTTCTGTTACTCACCTGCCTGAGGAGAGAGCCATCAAGTACGGGTTGCTGAACCGGAACTACTTAGTTCCCATGGACAAGTGATATATTTGGCTTCCCGACACCCACAGTTCCCGACTTCCCTTCTCGAGCCGTAACTCGACAGTTTTGGGGCCAGATTGCTCACGTGGTAGAGCATACAGACAGGTGGAGACCTGGAGACTCCAGGGAGAGGATTATCTTCCACCTTTCTTTCAGATTAGTCCACCGGATCTTCAGCGAGACCCTTCTAGCGCGTACGGAGACGCCCCAAAAGATTAGACAGGGGGAGTTGCTAAGCTTATTTTGCATGGTGATAGGGGGAGTACTTGATTTTGGTGCGATGCTAGCTGAGGATCTGCATAGGATCAAGGCTAAGGGGAAGGGAAATATCTGTTGTGGCGGCCTAGTGACTCACATAGCGACGGTCATGGATCTGGACCTGAGTGCATGTACAATGGTGGCGGCTGCCAAGCCGCTAGGATTGCAGGAGATGATCACGAGGAGGATTCTGGTTCCTCGTGGGCTCATTACACCGTACGTGGCTATGCCTTGGGAGTAGACTGCACCTCAGGGTATCTTATGGTCGGCGCAGTTCACTATCTATGATTCACAGTATTGGTCATCTGCTTGGCTCCCATACATACAGGATGCCCGGGACGCCGATGCTGCAGCTGATGGGGTAGAGTTTGATGATGGAGCTGCCATGGAGACAAGGACAGATACCGCCGGTCCCAGTGTGCCACTCGTCGATCTAGACGACGAGGAGACAGAGGAGGAGGCAGCACCACCACCACCACCATCCCAGCGTAGATCCCGCTGCCGCAGATTCAGAGATCGAGTAGCGCATCAGAGGATTGATGACCTCACCGACCAGATGATCGACGCCTACGCTGCCCTGACAGTTGATATCCGTGAGCGTTTTGATGACCAACGTCGAGGGATCGAGGGCTGGACACATCAGATGCTAGAGAGCCAGCACTACCAGCGCCGGATGATGGAGATGCAGTTCCAGCACACGATGGGATATCCTTTTGACCCATCCCAGCATCCGTACGTGCCATATCCACCACCACCACCAGCAGATCAGGACTAGAGCTTGCAGGGATTTCTTTTCTTTATTTATTATGCAGCTCTGCTTATGTCCGGTGAGTACTCCTGTTCTTAGACTTATTTTGACCCATTGGGACAATGTGTCCCAAGTATGCGGTATGTGGATGTATTTTTATGCTTTTTGTGGATGTTTGTATGACTATGATGGATATTTATGATGATTTTTATGCTTTATATGGTTATTTGTCATTACATGCATACATATAGGTTTTTGTTTGAAAAAAACGTCAAAAACTGGTTTTAAAAAAAAATTTATGACCTCGACCGGGATGGTTCTGGCCAAACGAGGTTGACCACCTCGGTTGACTTAGAACACCTCGACCGAGGTAGGGCTTCTAACTGAGAATTTCCGAAAACGATTTTGTGTTTCTTCTCTGGATGTGATCTCAGTGAAGATAAAGATTGCAGATTGACTTTAAAATCCTTACATACTTGAAAGGTTTTATGATATGTTTAAGTTGTTATTTGCTTTGTTTTAAAATGCTAGCATGTTTAATTCTTTATCTTTATCAAAATTATGTTGAATTTGAAGGTTGACACCACATTATGAGTTCTCTCACTCTCTTCCTGGAAAGACCAAGGCAATTCATTCTCTTCTCTTCTTCTTGATCATGCTTAGCCCCTCATATACATTTTTTTGCCTCCCTTTACCTATCCGGAAATTTGGAAGCAAGTGGTGAAAGCAAGTGAAGTAAAAATTGAGAAGTTGGCTGGAAGTGAAAGTGTTAGAAAGTAATAATAGGTTTGGAGAAGTCAATCATGATGATGAGTAACTCGGCACCATTCACATAGTCGGGTGTTTGTGTCTTGCCAAAGTCGGTTTGAGCGATATTCCTAACGGGTCATGGTATGTGCATCAATGGGTGTGATGCATCTCAAGAAATTGATGATTGCTAATCTCCCAGGCTTCGGTTATTGTGCACCTCTGTTCATGCATCCCAAAAATCAAAGTAAAAAAGGAAAAAGTGTGAAATAAGCAAAGCTTATTGGTGGAGGGTGTTGAAATTCAAGTGAAAGTGAAGTAAGATCCTTTTCCCGGATTCTAGCACCACATTCCTTATATACATCCCTACCCTACACGTTTCTTGACCTTTCTCTTTTGAAAGACCTTGAGACCTCGAGCTTGTTGATTGACTTAGTGGTTTAAACTGGATTATACATGATTGATTTCGATAAACATGAATTATTATGCATCCTATGATTTTATGCAAAGATGAACAACTTTCTTATGTTCATAAAATTTTAACCATGTTTGATTTAATTTGCCACGAAGCATTCTCTTAGGGTGATCTAAGGGGGAAGCGCACCATCAAAAGTTTTTTTGAATAATTTTCCATTGATCTTTTTGACTTATAATCCATCCTATTCTCTATCTAATATTCGAAACTTGCTTGGGGACAAGCAAGGGACAAGTATGGGGTATTTTGATAGCATGTATTATAGTCTATGTTTTGAGACCGGTTTAGACATTTTATCTTCATAAATCTGCATGTGTGAGCATACATTTTGTGATTATATTGCTATTTCATCTACCTTTACGGGAATCGAGGTCTACACCTAGTTTCATTGTAATCGTAGGTAAAACGGCACGTTTTGGACCAAAGTAGAGCTAAGGAGTCATTGAGAGCTACATTCTGGAGCTTAAGGAAGAACTCAGGAGACATGGAAGTGGATTAAAGATTCACTTTGGACCAGATTTGAGAGATTTCACATTCAATCCAGAGTCACCTCGGCCAACTACAGTACCACCTCGACCGAGGTGATTTCGAGGAGCGCCCGGACCGAGGTAGACACCCTGTCGCCGGCAAGGAGATATATTTTATGGCTGAGATCTTTTAATTATGGAAAGAAGATCTCATATTTTTGGGCTGGATTTCTGGAAGGAAGAAAAGATATTCAGCTGATTTATTTGGATATATTTTATAGGAAAATATCTTTTTAAAATATTTTATCTTTAGAAGATAATTTTCCTATATAAAGGGTTGGATTTTCCAAAAATTCAATCCATGCTTAGACGTGCTGAGACAGCCGCTGCATCAAAGTCTTGCAATTGAAGAAGATTTCCCTTCGGAGTTGAAGGAAGAAGGAAGATTTCCTTGTTGAAGATAGCCTTTGAAGGAGTTTTGTGAGATTTCTCTAGGCTATTTTTGGTTACTTTTGGTTGGTTGTTCTTGTTGATTTGTGACTTGGAAACACTGATTTGTCACATATTTGATTCAGTTATGGAAGTTCTTTTATTAAAGTCTTCTTGTTTGATAATTGATTCTTTCTTTATAAAGTTCTTATTGTTATCATGATGATTGTTGGCTAAGTTTCTTTTGTGATTCTAGGGTGATTGACTCAAGGTTGTGGGAAAGACGATGATAGAATGATCTTAATCCCAGTCGGACCCTGAAATCTCGAGTCTTTATCTTAACCGACGAACATCTCGCTCAGTCGATGAACACCTCGGCCGGGGTGGATTTTGTCTGACCGAGGTGAACTTTTTCTTGATCCTAATCCGAGTTAAGATCTAGTTTGCTAAACCCTATCCTTGTTACACCTTTCCTGGTTCAATGCAAGCCTAGGAATTTCGGTTTATCCTTTATTGGGGTTTGAGTGTGCTTCCATTCCAATCTTGAAAGTTAGTCTGAGACTTACCCGGTAAAGGTTGATTCTATCCACTTGGTTGGTGTGTTAGTTTGAGGTTTTAGTTCTTTACCTTAGTTCCTTGCGACTTACCCGGTAATAGGAATTTCGGTTTGGGATAGTGAGTAGAGAGACTTACCCGGTGATCTATTCCCATCTTAGAAACACCTTCCCTTTGTAAAATCTCAGCTTTGTCCGCTATATCCTTAGATCTTGAGTTTGAATCACAACTGGATGTCTTGATCTCTAGAATCCGCATTTCTCCTTATTTGACTTATATCATCTTTGATTGCTTTAATTGCTTTTGTTACTTGCATGACTTGACAACCGATTTTGTGCTTGGTTTCACCTAAGTCCCTGTGTTCGACCCCTAAAATTTCTTGCTTTTATTACAATTGACCCGTACACTGCGGGTTCGCATCCTTGTTTAAGCAGATTTCCTCGGTTATAAATTTAAAGCTTGCACACACCTTTTGGAGCGAACATACATACGCAGAAAACGATAAACATAACCAATATGTAGTTGATTGCCACCGTCTTATGTATCTGCTCGATCTCTACCAACGCTAATGAATAGATCTGGAGGAGCAACAATGGCGAAAGCTTGTTGAACGCAAAAAACGATACACACAGTCAATATGTATCTGATTGCAACCGTCTTATGTATCTGATCGAGCTCTATCAACGATTATGAAGAAATCAAGATGAGAAATAATGGCTTATAATTTGAAGAACGCAAGATCAAAAACTCGGTTGCGGCAACAATGGCGTCCAAAATGTCTCAGTAATTGATCGTCTAATTGATATCCCCCAATTAATGGAGATTGATAACGTTTTATTTCCTTATTTAACGGCTGAAAATAACTATTAATGTTTTTAATTAAGCTAATTAATAATACACTTAATTAGGATCGAGAGATATTTAGCAAATCTACAGAATCTTCTATATAATATGGGATTAATCTTTTTAGAAAAATATAGAGGGGCCTAGTTTGTTAACATGAAACAAAATGGGTCTAGTTTATACACACTATTACATAAGTTGCCTACTTAGTCAACTCATCCAACTTTTTTTGTAAAAACGTGTGGACTATTAGTACAGTATAATTTGAACTGATAGAACAAAAAATTGAACGGAAAAAATTGCTCATAAGAAAAAGAACAGAAAAAACTATAAGCAATAAGTTCAAAATTTTTTACCATTAGTTCAAATCAAATGTTCTATTTGTTAAAACATTTTATATCATTAGTAAATACATCATCTTGAACTTATGAAATTTTTTTGTAAAAATGTGTGAACTATTAGTATAGTATAATTTGAACTGATAGAACAAAAAAATTGAACGGAAAAAAATGCTCATAAGAAAAAAAAGAGAAAAAAACTAGAAGCAAAAAGTTCAAAATTTTATACTATTAGTTCAAATAATGTATGAAGCATTAGTATAATATAATATGAACGAAATGTACAAAAATTCAGAACAAAAAAAGTTTTCGTCGGAGAAAAAATAGATAAATTGACAAGTGTCACTCCGACAGCTCTACGTACTATCGTACTGAAAAAGTGCTCCGCAATTGAATCAATCCAATATATATAATATATTATATTTTGTGTTTAAAATTAGTTATATTCAAAATAAGCATTTCTATTATAATTATAACATACACGGAGAATTAAAATCACTTCTCGGCTAGACTCCTAGCTACTCATGGCGTAGCATTTGGGGAGCTAAATTGCTTCTCCTCGAAGGCCAGGGATGGCGAGTTAGTAACGGTTCAACATTCGTGTATGAGATGACCCTTAGATCCCATCCTAGGTATGGCTTTCAGGTTCCTGACATCCCTTGACTCTTGATGTGGACCTCACTCTCCGAGTCTCTAATCTTTTGGATGATCATAGTAGTTGGAATCTCCCAATGCTTTACATAATGTTCTCACTTACTAATTTGACCGTTATTGCAAAAAATCAACCTCAACTTCCATCGGCCTGAGGACAATCGTTTCTTATACTTTTGATCACTTGTTTGTCACTTGAATTTGGTTATTCATCTCTCCCTTCTAATCATTGATCATTGATTACCCCTTTTTCATTTGTTTTCACGCACTTGAATTGCCTTGAACTTTTCATTCAATGTATATAGAATCCTTGTGGAATTTGATCTAGTTGTTATAAATCATGTGCTACATTGACAATGACCCGTGCACATGCAATTTTATGTGATTTTTGAGTGTATACTTTGCTCACGTCACCCGATTAAAATAAGGAAGAGAGAGTAAGGATAACCATACCACAAAAATGAATATTAAAACAATAAATGAACGACAAATGAAAAAACGTTACCTAAACAAACTGCAAGCATTATAGTTTATTTCATTTGTCAACATGTACATGCATTTTTTTATATTCAATTTTTAAAACAAGATGATGTTTTATGAACATATTACGTGCAACAGTCGGCATACTACAATAACTAATGGGTACGAGAGGGAGAATTTGCAAGAGCAATAAATAGTGTCAGTCTAGCTGATATATATGAATAGATGTATTTGTTGCTTAGATATTTATTCGGTGGTTACATATTGTTTCTGATATCCTACAATCTCTCATCTGTATTCCTATATAAGCATACGTAATATAGATGGAACCCAATTGAATTTTGGGCTTGTTACTTTTTCTTATATCCGTCCCGGGACCGAATGACGCGGAGGGCGTACGTCTTGTGAACCTACACATACAAGCACACGGGGTTCCATCCTAAAACCAATTGGTAATAGGAGAAGTAGCCCTAGTGCTTATATATTAGGTTCACACAATATCGTATTGTCGATGTAGGACTCTACTTTCTCCCTTACACATCTCAACACTCCCCCTCAAGTGTTAACTACCTGAACTAGTTAACACTTGACAGATTTTTTCTTTCTCGGGTCGAGCATCTCAATCTCCTTTTAGCTCGCCCACAAGTTCATTTTTTTTCTTTCGACGGGTTTCACATCTCATTCTCTTATAGCTAATCCCCGAAGTCAGGAAATCGGACCTGCTCTGATACCATGTTACTTTTTCTTATATCCGTCCCGGGACCGAATGACGCGGAGGGCGCACGTCTTGTGAACCTACACATACAAGTACACGGGGTTCCATCCTAAAACCAATTGGCAATAGGAGGAGTAGCCCTAGTGCTTATATATTAGGTTCACACAATATCGTATTGTCGATGTGGGACTACTTGTTCCCTTACACATCTCAATACTCCCCCTCAAGTGTTAACTACCTGAACTAGTTAACACTTGACATATTTTTTTTTATAAGCACTAGGGCTACTCCTCCTATTGCCAATTGGTTTTAGGATGGAACCCCGTGTGCTTGTATGTGTGGTTCACCGGACGTGCGCCCTCCGCGTCATTTGGTCCCGGAATGGATATAAGAAAAAAGTAACATGGTATCAGAGCAGGTCCGATCCGGGTCCGATTTCCTTACTTCGGGGATTAGCTATAAGAGAATGAGATGTGAAACCCGTCGAAAGAAAAAAAATGAACTTGTGGGCGAGCTAAAAGGAGATTGAGATGCTCGACCCGAGAAAGAAAAAATTTGTCAAGTGTTAACTAGTTCAGGTAGTTAACACTTGAGGGGGAGTGTTGAGATGTGTAAGGGAAAAAGGAGTCCCACATCGACAATACGATATTGTGTGAACCTAATATATAAGCACTAGGGATACTCCTCCTATTGCCAATTGGTTTTAGGATGGAACCCCGTGTGCTTGTATGTGTAGGTTCACCGGACGTGCGCCCTCCGCGTCATTTGGTCCCGGGACGGATATAAGAAAAAAGTAACATGGTATCAGAGCAGGTCCGATCCGGGTCCGATTTCCTGACTTCGGGGATTAGCTATAAGAGAATGAGATGTGAAACCCGTCGAAAGAAAAAAAATGAACTTGTGGGCGAGCTAAAAGGAGATTGAGATGCTCGACCCGAGAAAGAAAAAATATGTCAAGTGTTAACTAGTTCAGGTAGTTAACACTTGAGGGGGAGTGTTGAGATGTGTAAGGGAAAAAGGAGTCCCACATTGACAATACGATATTGTGTGAACCTAATATATAAGCACTAGGGCTACTCCTCCTATTGCCAATTGATTTTAGGATGGAACCCCGTGTGCTTGTATGTGTAGGTTCACCGGACGTGCGCCCTCCGCGTCATTTGGTCCCGGGACGGATATAAAAAAAAAGTAACAGGGCTTCTCATAATCTTTCATGGTATCAAAGCTCCCCTTATTCTTAAATTATTTTCTTCTCATTTCAACACATCTGACTCTCAAAATCAAAATTCTATTCCTCCTTCTCCAACCAACAACAATCGTAATTCAACTCCTTCATCTCAAACAGCCCTTGCTTCCGCTCAAGCCACATGAAAAAATCATGTTCCCATTCAACTTGATATAGCCTCTTCCAAATACAATAAATGGCGTGAACTTTTTCTCGTTACTCTTTGAAAATTTGGTCTATTATCCCATATTGACAATTCTATGATGGAACCAAGTACTAATCCCGACTGGAAAATGATAGATTATATCGTCTTATTCCGGATCTATGGATCCATCTCCATGTATATATTCAAAGTTATTGGCAACTCAAATAACAAAGTTCACAAATCCATTTTTCAAGAGAATACATTTTTATTTCTATGCATATTAGAAACGCAAAAACCCTAACAAACACTAGATCATTCCCATTTTCTCATTAAATCAATCCAAGCATGCACAATAAGAGATTTAGGGATTAGGGTTCTTACCTTTGAAGAGATGGTGTTAGAAAAGGGATTTTGGCGTAGTCACCGCCACCACCACGTCGCCTTTGGCACTGGCAAGGTGAGGGGTTTTTAGATGAAGAGAGGCAAAGTTAGAGAGAATGGAGTTTACAGACGAAGAGAAGCCTTCGCTTCGCATATACAAAGGACTAGATGAGAATGGAGTTTTTAGATGAAGGCAAATAAAATAGGAAAGTTGGAAAGGTACGTTTAGGATTTCTTTTCTTTTTTTCTTTTTTTTAAAATATTAATATAAGAAATATTAGTTTAGGCAGGAAATAAGAAATAAGGGTATGGAACGGAAAAATCGAAACCTCATGGGTACCAAGCAGAAACGTGAAAAATTTTAGGCACCATCTGAAAAGGCAAAAACTCGAGGGTACAATCCGAAAAAAATCCTTTAAAGAATAAATAAATGTAGTATCGAAAATGGTGATACTATCACCAAAGAAGAATAAGTTTAGTTCCTTCTCGGTGGAAAAATAGATTTCACTTAAAAAAACTCACATGTTAAAAACATATTTACCTAAATTGTATAAGGATAAAAATCCGATTTTTAGACCGGTTGTCTAAAAATGTTTTTTGTGCAATAAGTTTGTTTGATCGAAAACACAAATTTTATTTTATTTTTCTCACCCAAAAATTTAATAATTAAAAAAACCTTCCAGATTATGCTCACGAGCTCATACAAGTTTGGTCTTGTTTTCACGAACTCGTGTTATACACATGTAAGTATGGAGGATGTATATACATATATTATACCCTAGTCCATGCAATATATTACATGCATAACCTAACGAATTCTGGTGAAGTATTGAGTGGATCTTCAGTGGTTGGGGTTGAGGAATTTTGCCTAGCGTTCTTCACTGGGCCTACTGGTACGGTTGTGAAGTTGTTCATGGAACAACAAGAGATTCATAAGGTGACCAACAAGAGTAAGAGAAGACTAAGGTTTTGAAGTTTGATGTCGATTTGAGATATACAAGCAGTACATGAAAGATCGAGGTTAGGGCCTCTACAGTGGTTTGACGTTACATAAGGAAATGAAGTGTAAATTTGTATACCTACTCGAAGGAATGATGCAAGCTTTGGTATAATACAAAGAAGGTAAAACTAATATATTATAAGGCGTGATTAAGTCCTGCAGTTAGGACCTTCATGATTTCACATAAGTGTGAAACCTTAAAAAGATTATTAGAGCAAGTCTCCCAAGTTCCGGAGATGAAGGATCTTTGAAAGAGGACGGTGAACATTGCAGCTAAAGAAGTATTAAACCACGTGTTTGATGGGCGTCACCCTAACAGATCGGGGTAAATCATTAGTATCATGACCACCTGTCAAGTTAAGACAAGGTTGTGTCGGTCTAATGTTATCGGACGATAGAAGAAAAGACGGGACCGAGATATAACGAATTCCCATTTATTTGTGTGTGAGATTCCCAACGTCTTTGTGCTGACGTACCAAGACTTCCACTACGTCGGAATGTGGAGGTTGCCACTAAAGTTGAGCTTGACGCACCTCCAATATCCAATGCACCGTATGGGAGGACACTTGTGAAGATACGTGAATTGAAGAAGAAACGACCAGTTGCAAGGACTTGTTACTAAAGGTTCATTAGAACCAATGCAATACCATAGAGAACACTAGACGTTATCTTAAACTCTTGATTTGAAGTTGATATGGAGAACACCAATTTGCGAAAAGAGAGACGGTTACCTCCGTCTGTACATCGATTACCGCGAGTTGAGCAAGATGACAATGAAGGACAAGTATCCCTTACAACGAATGGGAGATCTACTCGATCAGCTGCAAGGGTCGGTAGTCTATTCTAAGATTAAGTTAAGATTTGATTGTCACTGTTTGAGAATTTGAGACTTAGATATTGCAAATAAGGCATTATGGACCAACCAGAGTCACTATGAGTTGTACTAATTCCATATGGGCTTACCAATGCCCGAATAAGATATTTTGGGTCTACTCTCGAAGAAGAGAGAAGTTGTATGATAAGTTATCGTGGGGTGGCAACCCCTGAAGGACGTGAAAGAAGTTACAAGTTTTTTTGGATGTGTTGGTCATTACCGGATTTGTGGAGAGATTCTGCAAGTAACACCATCTATGGCTAACCTACTCCGGATAACAATGAAGTATCGAGTGAGATTGCATTGAGAAAGACCCGAGAAGGAAGTTAAGTTTTCGATATATCGGACCTTTTTTAGATCTTAACGCGAGTTAGAAAAACGGTTTACCGGTTGGCGTGGCTGCCGAGAGTATAGTGTGTTTACCCGGTGTTTCATGGGTATGAGTCAAGTGGAGTACATACATGACTCAAGACGGATGGTTAGTTATGGTGGTTTATTAGCAGACAAGGAACCGATGAGGCTAACTAGAAGACGGGGGGAATATCTTTGGTTGAGTTTTACGCTGAGTTAGTAGTATCGATAGAATTGACGGGTTAGACCTAGTTTTTCCCTTGGTTGAGTTATGTGTATGTGTGATTTTATATGATGTTTGTGCCCCGTGTGGGAATGTGTTATATGGCATGTTATATATTGCGATGGTAGTGTGAGAAGATGGTGTGTATAGATTAGAAGGATTAAGCTCTTAGTTTGAGAGTTCTTACCTCGGCCTAAGGAGCCGAAAAGTTCGTTGTGTAGCAAGTTTCGGGACGAAACTTGTTTTTAGGGGATCTGATGTAACGCCCCAAATTTTGGCGCGCTATTTATATTGTTTTTTTTCGACTTCGATCGATATTTTAATTAGCTTAAATATATTTTAGTAAAAATATTTTACGACGTAGAATATCTTTTCCAGGTGTATATTGATATATTGTATATGTTCACGTACATCCGTGCTATTATTTTTGGAAAAATTGAAAAGTTTTCCGATTCAGAAATCCCGTTCCGAACACTTGGACCGAGTCCACAATATTACTCTTTTTCCTTCTATTATTTTCTTTGTTAGTTTCTTTTTCCTTTTCTTTCTATTCTTTTCTTTCTCTTTTTATTTTTATTTTCCTTGCAAACCGATGACGTTCCCGACCCTTGGCCTATGCCGCCACCTACCTTGCCCCTTTCAGACTCCCCGACCTTTCGACTTGTGGAGTGTAGTGCAGCCCAGCCTATGCGTGTCTGCTCTAGCTTCCTCAATTGACCCCTCGACCACGCCTATACAGCCGAAGACAACCCCCTCTGCCCGTTTGCTCACTCCCTCAGCCTCTCATTCCATCTCCCTCAACACTCTATCTAAATCTCCTCAACACAACAACACCCGCCATCTGTTTGCTGCACCTCCGACCTCAACAAGGCTTCACCTCGCTCCCCACTTCGAACCTTTCCCTTTACACTCTCCGCAACACCTTAAGTTGTCGACGCCGGATCGAAGACCACTCTCGAGCCTCCTCCATCAATCTCTCTCCATCTACACTCTCCTTCTGCAACATCATCATCGAGCCGCCAATGTCGCCTCCCATCGCAACTCTCTCTCAATCTCTCGACGTTATGTCTCGCCGGAGCACTGGAATCTCCTGATCCTCCTATGTTCTCTTCCCTTCGACCTTCTCTGTCGACTGTACACTTGGGAACCGGAGCCGAGAGCGTCGCCGTCCCTAATCCACCGTCGCCTCTCCCTGCCGGAGTTGCCTCGCCATCGCTGTTGGTGCCGCTTTCCATCACCTATCCTCGCCGCCTGCCTTCCCTTTGCCAGAGAACGAGCCGCCACCATGGAAGGCTAGCGTCTGCGCAGTCATCTCCCAGTTTCAACAATCGGATTTAAAACCCTTTAGGGTTAATTACAAAAGATGCCCGAACTCCTGTTTACATTTTATGGCCCAACAGTTTGGATTTTTGCAAGTATGCCCCTACATATATTATTTACAGAATTTGGCCTAATGTTTAATTTACAGATTATAATCCAAGTTTATATAATTGTATATATTGCACCGGAAAAATGTTTTAACGGTTTTTTTTTATTATCCTTTGATTTGAAAACGAGTTATACCTTGAGTTTATGATGTTATACAATTTGCCCGAAATATTATATTTACGGTTTTTAACTTGAGTTTTAGAAGTGGGGTTTTCCTTAGATTATATATGTTTATTATTCTGTTCAAATTTAGTTTATAAGCTAAATTTGTTTAGTTTGGTGCTAGGTTCGGAAGCGCCCCGATAAAGGCCTAACGAGTCCAAGTCGACATCCGTTGAACGGCTTCCGTCTTTTGACGTCGTGTGAGTATTATTTCCCCTCGATCTTGTTATGTTAAGTTTTAGTATCATGCTAGGATGGATCTAGCATAACTTAGAGTTAATGTCAAGTAGTGGTTTTGAACCTTAGGTGAGTTTCGAGGATTTGATCTTGTCTGATGGATTGATGTTGATTCTAAGCTTAAGGTGTTGGTTATCTTGTGAGGTTGATATAAGACTTTATGTTATATGGTTGATCTTGTGAGCGTTTTGAGGCTCGAGGTGGGGTTGTATGATCTTGTAAGTTTTTGGAGCTTAGGATTGACTTATCCTAGCATGGTGTTGTTACCATTGAGTTTGTTTGGACTAGGCATGTTTATCCTAGTACGTGTTATGGGTTATGATCTTGCGAGATCATAGGGTCTAGAAGTCTAAGGACTTCTATCTGGTGTTGAGTGTGATGTGAGCATGAGGAATTCTAGGATGCGGTCCTAGAATTGAGAGTCAAATGGTCTTGCGTAGATCATTTGTACAGAAGTTTAAGACTTCTATTGTGAGTGAGTTGTTATTGATATAGTTATCTTGTGAGCAGGTTATGGGCTTCCTCCGTAAGGAAGCGAGAGTGTTGTGAGTTGAGTGTGGTGACGAGGTAAGTCTTTGGACTTACTTAGCTCGTATTCCTTGTATTAGCATCTATGTGTGTTGGGTGGTGTGTGTTTATCGTTTATGTTTTAACAACTAAACCAGAAATAGGATTACCGACCTTTATATATTATTTGGCCCAAGTGTATGATAACGGGCGGTGACAACTTGTCTTGCTCCCACGAGAGCTAGGATATTCTTGGCGACTAGCTCGTGCTGGTTAGACGGTCGGAGGCATCCGTACCGTTCCACGCCGGTAAGTAGGGACCGAGGCGGGACCACCGGACCACGGTGGTCTCATGTCATAAACCTAAGTTGACATAGAACGGGATACGTACAGTCTAATAATAACAAAGATTATAAACCGGATTGGTGTGCTTTTATGTACGTTGTATGCTTGTGATGAGATTACTTGCGTTTGTGCCTTTCACCTTGATTCTAATGCTTCGAATATTAGCTAACGGTTTTATACCATTGTTGTAGATTGCCTTGCAGGTTAGGAATGCGGCCGAGAGATCCGGAAGAATGGGCAGTCGGGGTTTCGTACATTTTAGGATTGGATTTTGGGTGGAGTCGAGTTTGAGTATTGTATTTATTGTATGTTGTATGGCGTTTAGTCTTTGGGGTTGTATTTTCGGCTGACGTCATTTGTTGTATTTTTCGTGTTTTTCTTTTCATTGCATAAAAATGTATTTTGGTTTTGGCCTTTATTTGTGTCTTGTTGTAAGATCCGGTGAAATTGTTGTCAAGCTAAGGGTCGGGACCCATTGTGAGGTCCTAACCCGTAGCATCCCGAGTCCCGCGGATTTGGGGTGTTACATTAGGTCTTTATCGGGGTGCTTCCGAACCTAGCACCTAAACAAATTTAGCTTATAAGCTAAATTTGAACGGAATAAAGAACATATATAATCTAAGGAAAACCCCACTTTTAAAACCCAAGTTAAAACCATAAATATATATTCCAGGCAAATTGTATAACATCATATAAACCCAAGGTAAAACTCATTTTCAAAGCCAACGTTAAAATCCTGTAATTTAATATTTGAGTCATAACCCGGAATTAATCAACATGAGCATAACATATATGGTATATATAAATAAGAATATAATTCAAGTAAATCCCAAATTTAAAACCCATAAATACATTTTCCGAAAATAAAACCATGGGCCATAATATGTAATTAAATTCCTACAGGGGCATAAATATCAAATTCCAGAAACTGTGGGTCCAAAACAGAGATTATATAGAATATGGGTCCATCTTGTAATTATACCAAATATTAGGGTAAAATCTATAATTAACCACAATTAGAGGGGCCCGATTTGAATTAGGTTAAAGACCCTCTTCAACCTAATTAAACACGCGCAGGAGGGAGCAGCAGGCGGCGGCGAGCAGGCGTGGATTCGGCCGAGAGACAGCAGGGCAAAGCGGCGGGTTCCAGTTCCCTGGTGGTGACGACGGTGGCTTGTCGGTGGATGTCGACTCCGAAGGCTTGACAAAGGAGATAGGGTTGCAATGTCGAGGAAGAGCCGGGGAGGCGGAGAAATAGGAAGGGGGCCGGCTTCCGTCGTCTTGGCTTCCCGATGCCGGCGACAGCAGTGCTCTCCTTGGCGGCTTGAAGGAGAGAAGGTAAGGCAGCAGTGAGGCGGTCTGGTGTTTCTCCGGTTGCAGGGTTCAACAAAGGAAAGAGGTGGGGTGGCAACTTCCGATCCGCCGGCAGCTCGCGTGAGAGAGGTGTTGCAGGGCTCCGGTGGGCAAGACGCTCGAGAGAGGAGGGATAGGACAAAGCAAGGTTCAGGGCTGCACAGGGTGAGATGGGTGGTTCCTGAGTTGCCAGAGCCAACTACAGAGTGTATCACAGGGAGAAGGAAGTAGAGGGACGCTGAGGAGATCGAAGGGTTAAGGGATGAGGCGTGAGGAAGACAGTGAGAAGGAGAGGCTAGTGAGTGAGAGAAGGGAGTAGAGGGGAGCTGGTGAGACCCAGAAGTCGGCCTAAGGCTGCAGCAGAGGTCTAACGCTAGGCTGAGCAAGAGTCCTTTCATCACCAGGCTTACTACTCGGACGGACTCGCACCTTCATAGAGGCGGAGTCCGCCCGGGCTAGAGAGACGCGGAGGCGGAGTGCGCCTCCGCGTCCCTCTGCCCGTTACACTTTTAAATAAATGACCGTTGGGGAATATAGCCGTTGGGGAATATAACCGTTGTGGATTTTTCGAGCCTATATAATAACATGTGAGACTCATTCACCTTCATCCAAACCTCAACAACGTAAACAAAAAAAGTCGTTAAAATGTCGTCAAATTCCGATGAAGTTGATGTAGAATCCGATGGTGAAAGCTCTATGATGTCGTTCGATATTGAAAAATATAGTGAACCGGAAGAAATTCTCGCACAACTTGAAGTAATTGTACAAAATCATTTTTATACTTTACTTTTATGCCGTTTTATTTAGTCGGAATTGTAGAATTATCAAGGTTAGAATAGAGAATCGGAATTGTAGAATTAGCAATGTTACAATAGAGAATCGAAATTATAGAATTTGCAATGTTAGAATCGAGAATCGAAATTATAGAATTTGCAATGTTAGAATAGAGAATCGAAATTATAGAATTAGTAATGTTAGAATAGAGAATCGGAATTGTAGTTTAGATATTTAAGAATAAAATGATGTGTATTTTTAAAATAATACTCTATGCTATTTTTATTTAGGATCTTATGGATTATTCTCGTGCTCTCGGTACCAACTATTCGTCAAAATTTGAGCTTCATGGATATTTTGCGGATAGAGAGAACTTATTAGGGTGGGCTCGGTATGTGGCAAACGCTATGAATATGGTGTTGGTCATTAAAAAATCATGGTTGGATAGAAGGGGTTTTCGTATTCTACAATTGGGTTGTGATAGACACGGAGTACCTAGAAAAGAAAAAGACGTAGATCCCGATCATGTTCCAAGTTCTAGCCGGAAAAAAAACTCGAAGAAGTGTATGTGTTTGTTTGAGATTGTAGGAACCCAAATTGAAGAAGAAAAGTGGACGGTGAGGGTTGTATGTGGAATCCACAACCATATAATTCCTTCAGTGTTAAGAAGTCATGCATATGTTGGATGTATGACTCCGAAGCAGAGCCGAAAGGTGGAGCGTGAATTGAATTCTGGCTAAAAACCGAGACATATATTAAAATCCGTGCAATTAGAGGATCCCGACAATGTCACCTCCATCCGTCAAGTTTACAACACCGATTTGAAGATTAGAATGGAACAAGCCGAAGGAAGAGGTTCATTACAACAAGCACTTCACACGTTGACGGAACGTGGATACTTTGTAAACACTCGGAGAAGTCAAGATTCCGATGAAGTGATTGATTTCTTTATCTCACTTCCTGACTCGAGGCATTTGCTCAGCATGTTTCCCTATGTTATTGTGATGGACTCGACATATAAGACTAACAAGTAAGTTTCAATTCAAGACACATTTTTACTTTATTTCATACGCTCAGTCATCTTTTCCTTAGAAATTGTAACTCAATCGCTGTTTCGTATTACTTTTAGGTACAATATGCCATTGTTGGAGATCGTAGGCATCACTCGCACCAAGAAGACATTCGCAATTGCTTTTGTATTCATGGCACAGGAGAATAGAGATCACTACGAGTGGGCTTTGAGGAGGGTCCGTTATTTGTTGTACGGAAAGACGCCGGAGGTGATTGCCAATGATCGTGAGCTTGGTCTTATAAGCGCCTTGGGTGTAGTATTTCCCGATGTGAAGCATATATTGTGCACGTTTCACATAAAGTGCAATATAGTTAACAGAGTGGCCCTTGTTTTACACAATAATGAAGCGGAAGCACTCTTCATTTCCCATTGTCATGCCTTGTTCGAGTCAAGATCCCCTGGAAGCTACCAACACCGTTTGCTGGAAATGAGAGACTATTGGCAATCATCTCCGAGGTTAATGACCTATCTCGAGACGACTTGGCTTGACCCATACAAGGAGGCAATCGTTCGAGCATGGACTGACCTACATCATCATTTCGGCACACGAACGGCAAATGCGTAAGTTATTTAAATATTCACTACATTGTTAAACATTTCTTCGTTTATTGTAATAAACTTTTCTTCTTAGGTGTGAGTCCGCACACAAGTTGTTGATGCAAATACTAGATTCTAGTGTTGGAGGATTTCAGTTGGTTTGTGATAGCATACATTTGATGGTCACGGATCAAGTCCAGAAGTTACAAGCTTCTCTAGAGATGTCACGGGAGAGGATTCCACGAGAGGTTGGTATACCAAAATTTAAATTGATGAAAACATTGTTAAATATTTAATTGGTGTGTAATGAACCTTTTTTGTAGGTGCGTATACCAATATTTGACTTGCTCCGTGACTACATAACAAATGAGTGTTTCACGCTCTTGTGGAATAATTACACCAAGGCTCGACATACAAGAGATGATGAAGGATGTCGGGATAGTTATTGGAGAGAGGTTTATGGAGTGTCGTGTGTGCATGACTTTAGACTAGCAATCCGGGCTCGTAGACCTATCTATTTGTCTCAGATACACCCATATTGGAAGCAAGTTCACTGGATTCCGATTGTTTTTTCGGATGGTGATGATGATGATGATGATGATGGTCGTTCGAACCCGAGTCAAGCGACGCTGAACAGGTTTAGAGAAAGAATGGACTCAAATATGTTAAGTCCGGATGAGCAAGATAAGATTGCATCTTTTCTGGATGAAATGGAAAACCCCGGGGGTACGACTATGAAGGAGCCGGCACAGAAGGTCAAAGCAAAGGGACCTGCTCCTGATGATGATGGTCGTTCCAAATCTGTCAGTCCGCTACATCTAGCTAAGCTAAACCATGAAAATGCGTCATCTACATCTCGTCGCCAATCAAGTAATCTACTAAATGCGTCGAGCCTCCGAACAACTCTAATCACGGGGAAATCCATACCGGCCCATAAAACGCTAGCTCTGTGGTCAGCATAGCATGTCAATAAAGGAGGAGGTATGTCCTCCTCTATCTGTTCCTCATCAAGTACATGCTCAGGTAAGTCGTCCTGCTCCCTCTCAAAAGGTACCTGCTCCTGCCGTGGTATGTCCTGCTGCTGTTGTACCTCAACTAGTATCTCCTCGTGCTCATCCTCTAGTATATCATCTAAATGAGACATATCGTGCGCAGACTCCTCCGTGTCGTAATCAGCAGTAAGTGAAATAGGTACAACATCCTCCTCACCAGAAGCCAATGTGGGTGCATGAACCTTTGCATCTATAGGTGCATCCACAGGTGTCTGAACTGATGCCTCTACAGCTGCATCTACAAGTGCCTGAACGGATGCCTCTACAGGCTACAACTGTTGAGGCAAGTCTAACTCGTCGAGCTACAGCCTCTCGACGGGCGGAAGCTGTGACCAATCTCATTACCCTCTTCCTCTTCTCTCTAACGTTCCTCAACACACGCTGAATATTTTTTTAACTCAAATTTTTAATTTTCTATTATAATATACATATATATTATAAATGTATATATATATTTATATATAAAATTGTGCTATTATTATAATCATATACAATATATATATATATATATATATATATATATATATATATATATATATATATTACATTAACTATCATAAAATCGATAATAATCCAATTACAATTATTCCTAACTAGCCGAACCTAACTAAACTAACTAGTTTCAATACTACTAACTATCGAAAATAATCCAATTTCAATTATTCCTAACTAGTCGAACCTAACTAAACTAATTAGTTTCAAGTATAATGCAAAAAATAAATAAACGATAAAAAAAACAATATTAACTAACCTCAAATCGATTCACAAGTGGTCTACTCCTAGAACTCTCGATATCTGAATCTCCCTCCATTGTTGGACGTATCGAAGAAAAGAAGAAATGGGTGAAAAGAAGAGAAAAAAAAAACTCGAGGGCAAGGGAAGTGCACGACGGCTGCGAAACCCGAGGGCAAAGGAAGCGAAGCGGGACGGCTACGAAGAAAACAGGGCAAGGAAGACAATGCTCAGCCCGCCTCCGCGTTGCCCTTATATAGGCGCGGACGGGCTGGCTAGGCGCGCGCTGGGCCTCGCGCAGGCCCAATGCACGACGCCCTGCGCGCAAGCGGGCTGCGCCTGCGTGGCCTCCTGCGCGCATGCGCATTGGGCGTGCGCGCTAGGCCTCGCGCAGGCCCAATGCGAGTACGTTGGCCCCTTCTTCGGTGCCCATAACATCACTCTTTCATCACGCAAGGGAGGAAGTGCAGGAAAAAGGTAGAAAAGAAAAATAGAGTGAAATAAATAAATGGAAAAAAAAGAATGAAGTAAACTTGAGCAAAATTACTGAAACGAATATTTCAGTTCGTAATTATTTTCCGTAAAATTATATACGAAAAAAATATGTACACATATATACTCGTAAAAATATAGTTTTTGATATATAAACTGCTCTCGTTTAATATAATCTTGATAATAATATAATGGTATAAATATCGATAATATATATATATATATATATATCAAAACTCGTAAAATTCTAATTACGACGTGAAAATACTCGGAAAATATATTGAAGCCATTAAAATATTTAATAAAATACGAAAAATAAATATCGAAAATGCACCCAATAAACGGGTCGTTACACAAATATTGTATGAATAATTATCAATAAGAAAAGATAAATTGACCCGTCCGTAACATGGACTTGACCAATAGTTTTATCAATGATATTGCATAGATACAGCTCTTTATGATAGTATTACAAAGTTGACATGAGTTGAGAAGCTGTTCCTAAAAATTCAGTTTTTTTTGTAAAATAATTTTTTTTTATTAATTCATTTCATTTGTTTAAAAAAATTACCCTTTTCACAATATAAATATCAATATAACAAAGTTTAAAAGTTGGTCCAAAATTATTTTCGATATTTATATATATATATATATATATAAATATCATCATTTTGGCAATTGTATCATCCACAAAGTTGAGGTGGTAAGTTTCACAAATTTATCCATTGTCAACCACTCCTCCCTTTGTACCTTCATTGGTGGACTTTTATTTCTCGTATTTGATGCTTCTGAAAGTCTATCAAAGTTATCACTCATCTCCATTCCATTTTTCTCATTTTGCAATGGAAGTACCTTTCACACAAATCATCATTAGATCTTGCGAAAAATAAGTAATCAAGCTATAAACTTATCAAATAGTTACCTTTTCCAAATAAATGAGTTCAACTGGCCATTCCACAAAACCGCTTAAAGCATCAAATACAACAGAAGCTTCTTCAGTAGGTACAGGTAAAGGTGCATCAGGCACCTTAGGATCAGTGACGGTAACCTTCATGTGTCCATATTTTAATGGCTTATTATGAACCATTGTCACTTCCGAATCAGGGCCCTTAAATACTTTTCCTATGGCAACTATCGGATGACCCGGATCTAGTGAAGCCAATTGGCAGCCAGTCCAACCCTATTAAGTATTGATATTGTCAACACCAACAATGTCTAAGTACAAGTGAAACAAAAGTTCAAAATATTAGAGCTTACCTCGGGGAAATCTGTATCATGACAACTTTTCTTTTCACTTGTAATTTCGCCTTCTCGCTTTCGCTTCTGTAGATTTTCACTTTGCAATTTTGCCACCTGCTCCTTCAGTACTCGTATTTCAACTTCCATCTTACTTATCTTTTCTTTATCTACGGAAGAAGACGGGGTAACATTTTTACCAAAAAACTTTGATATATTCACCCCTGACCCAGCTGCTAAAACACGATCGGGATGATCTTTCTTTCTCAATACTGTAGCTAACAAATCTTGTCGTCCAGAAATAACAACTTCTCCTTTATCTGCTTGTTGTGCTACCAACTCCTAGTAATTATATTAGTAGTCCAGCAAAATAAAGAGTTTTAACATCGATACATTAAGATATGAGTTAAAATATAATTAAAAGTATAATACATTTACCATTTGATCAACTACATGCTTAATAGAGTCATCCATGTTACCATCTTTACCGACCCTTGCCCTTTTCCACAACACATCTCGTGGTATGCTAATTTGGCCAGTCGATGGTGTGCCCTCGGAATTTCTTAGCTCGTTTTGAGCCTCTAAAACCTGCGTAACAAATTTTAAATTATTGAATAATAATAACAATAGAATTTGTAACAAAAATATTTACTTACCATTTCTTCTTCCAAAGCAGCATATCCTTTACGGGATCCCTTGTATTTATAATCATTCTTCTTCATAATCTCTCGATGTTTTTCACTTTCCTCCTATTCAAGTAAAAAACGATACAATTTGAATTGCATGTGTAGACATGATTGAAAGTTAGCAACTAATATCAATTTCATACCTGAAACTTGGGACTTTCCCTAGTTGCAATAAATTGTTTCCACATCTCTTCATCAATGAATGGATAATAAGCAGGAGGATTAGGAATAATATTTCCTTTTTTATCTTTCAAGAATCTACTTGTCAACTTTGATTTAAAAGTTCTAAACGTCTCCAAAACCTCACTCAAAAGCCACTTTTTTTGTGTTCAGAAACATCAAAGATACCCTACAAAATACATGCAACAATGGTATATTAAAACAACCTCAAAAATAACAACTAAACTCTCAAAAAACAGATCAACAAGCTATCACAAAAGAGCCTCAAAACAATAAGTAAATTATATAAAAAAAGCCTAAAAAACATCAAAAACTAGTTCAACCTGTCTAAAAAACAGCAATTGAACTATCTAAAACTATTAAGAAAACATCAAATAAACAACTTAGTTATCTAAAAAACATCTAATTTCAAGACGAGTCAACACCAAATAAATCACTACATCCCTAATATTGTAAGAAAACTATCAACCAAAATGATAGTACGTGTGCATCAATTTATCAAACAAATAACTCAATTTAGGTCAGAAAGCTTAAAGTCATCAATTAGAGTCAAACTATATATAGAGACTTGTATCAAAATAATTTATTAAAAGTGGTAAAGTTTGGCTGATATTATAAACCTTACCGATACATCTATCTAAATAGCTTCTTTGATATGATCCGGCACTTGATCCCATCTTGAGTAATTGATATTTACTAGAGTACGTGTAGACATCCCAATGTAACTCTTGAAATTAGCACGACTTTTCCCTATCACTTGTCCTTTGGCATTCCATTCGACCTCCATCTTCTCTCCCTTATTCCTTAGCCGCATAATCCTTGGTACAAGCGAGCGCGATGACTTGATTTTGTTAGTGTCTTCTTCAACATCTGCTTGCTCTCTCTCGGAATCTTCGCCGGAGGAATCCATTAGCCTATAAAAAAACATCACAAATGAGTAAATTTTATAGAATAGTAATGAAATTTTCAAATATGTAACAAATCAACTAATATCAAATTAAGCAAATAGTTCCAATTAATTTAGAAGCAGTAGTTATATATTTATTTATCATTTATTTTTAATTAGTATAAATATATTCACACAATCAAGGAAGAAATATATTTGCTACTTATGTATTCTTTTTTTTACGTTTGGTTTTACGACGTTTGTTAGAGGTAGCAACAGCTACAGAATCTGTTTCTTCGACATATATACCTTCATGGTGATCTTCTCGTACATAAATTTCTTGCCAAAAGTTAGCATCATCCATAGTTGGAACCGTAGAACAAATATTTCCTTCAACGATATCATCGACTACGTCATTTTGAATGTCATCACTAGAAAACCTTTTCTTTGATGATAAAACAATTGACCATTTCTTGTCTAATGGATCTGAGATAAAGAACACTTGAGTTGCTTGTGACGCCAATATGAATGGATCTTCTTTATGACCTAACCGATTAAGGTCTATCATAGTAAACCCCAACTCCTCATCCTTCACTCCACTGTTACTATTAACCCAATTACAAGCAGAAATTGGGACTTTGAACGCAGTATATTCCAATTCAAAAATCTGATTGATCACCCCATAATATTGCATTCTTTTATATTCTGGATTTGGATTTGTAGAACTCGAAATATGGAGGGCATCAGATGCAAGAGTAACCCCACTATTTTGCATTTGACTAGTATCATCGCGATCCTTTGTATAAAACGTGTAACCATTGATAGCATACGAAGAAAAGTGATACGCGTTCATACTTGGACCATAAGATAACCATTTCAACTTATCGGATACAAGAGTAACCCCCCTATTCTGCTCTAACTCATCTGATATCTTTTGTTCAAACCACTTAACAAAAGTTCGATTATGCTCTTTCGTAATCCATTGCTCATTTCTACCATGATTAAGGTTTCTCAACGTATTTTTGTGCTCTTCCACAAATGGAAGAACATCATCAACATTATGAAGGACATAAAGATGTACTTTTTGTAGCATATCATGATCCATGGTGATCACTTTACGGCCTGTGCTGCCTTCCCCTTCCGTTGTGTTTAATCGTCGATGTTTTGGTAGGCCAATTGCATCAACATCAGGCAAATATTCAATACAAAACTCAATAGCCTCTTCAATTATATATCTTTCAGCAATTGATCCTTCTGGATGATATATGTTCATTACATACCCTTTTAACACTTTCATATGCCTTTCAAAAGGGTACATCCATCTAAGAAATACTGGCCGATATAACTTGATCTCCCTCACTAGATGAACGGTCAAATGTATCATGATATCAAAGAAGGTTGGCGGGAAAAACATCTCAAGCTCGCACAAGGTTACAATGATACTATTTTGTAACGATGTCAGATGAGAAGGAGTAATCTCTTTGCTACAAATAGCTTTAAAAAAACATAATTTGGCTACTGCAAGGCGGACATGTTGTGGTAGAACGGCACGCAAAGCTATCGGCAATAAATCTTGCATTAAAATATGACAATCATGAGACTTGAGGCCCACTAACTTCAAATCATTCAATGAAACAAGACTCTTGATGTTAGATGAATATCCTTCCGGAACCTTAACTCCAGCTAGAAACTCACAAAATTATTTCTTCTCCTTCTTAGAAAGAGTATGACATGCTGGAGGCAAATAAGTGCGGTTTCCCCTTGGTTGAGGTAACAATTCTGGTCTAATGCCCATATCTTTTAAATCATTTCTAGCCTTTTCGCCATCTTTTGTCTTCCATGGCATATTGAGCAATGTGCCAACGATACTATCACAAACATTCTTCTCAATATGCATAACATCGAGACAATGCCTCACAAATAAAAATCTCCAATATGGAAGGGTGAAAAATATGGAGTTTTTCTTCCAACCATTTATTGTTTCAGGTTTTCTTTTTCTTCCAAATTCATCCTTCTTTCCGAATGTTGTTTTGATGTCTTTCACCATTTCATATATCTGCTCATCACTTAAAGGTGCTTTTGCTACCTCCTTCTCAATTTTTCCATTGAACTTTGTATCCATATTACGAAACTATTGGTCTAAGGGCAAAAAAGTACGGGCAGACAAGTACACTGGTTTAGAAGAGCATGTCAACTGAGTATAGCAAGTGTTCATGCCGCACACAGGGCAAGCATGATGACCTTTGACACTATATCCAGAAACATTCCCAAGAGCCGAAAAATCATTTATCGTGCAAAACAAAGCCGCTCGCAACCTAAATGTTTCTTGCTTATGTGCGTCAAAAGCTTCAACACCTTCTTCCCATAATAATTTCAAATCTTCGATTAGAGGTGCCAAATAGACATCTATATCATTACCGTGTTGTTTTGGCCAAGAAATTAGCATCGACAACATCATATACTTGCGTTTCATGCACAACCATGGGGGTAAGTTATAGATTACTGTGAAAACATGCCACATACTATAGGTTTTGCTAGTGGTATTATTCGGACTCATTCCATCGGCTGATATTGCAAGACGTATGTTTCTACCCTCTTTAGCAAATTCAGGATACTTAGCATCTATATATTGCCATTGCGGGGAATCTGCAGGGTGCCTAAGTTTACCATCCTTTATCCTATCAGTCTCATGCCACATCAAATTCTTTTCAGTTTTTGGGATTCTAAACATACGTTTCAATCTCGGTATTATAGGAAAATACCAAAGCACTTTCGAAGGAACATTTTCTTTCTTGTATCGCGGTGCTTTACAACTAGGACAATTACTCAGCGATGCGTACTCTTTCCGATACAGAATGCAATCATTCGGACAAGCATGTATCTTCTCATAGCTCATTCCCATATAAGACAACATTTTTTTCGCCTCATACGTCTGAGAAGGAAGAACATTATCATTTGGAAGCACATCTTTTAAAAGCTCTAACAAAGCTGTAAAACTTTTATCACTCCACCCATTACCCGCTTTTAGGTTATACAACTTTAAGATAAAAGATAATTGAGTAAATTTTGAGCATCCGGGATAAAGTGGTACTTTTGCATCACTAAACAAATGGTCAAATTCATTTCCCAAGCCATGTATATTATCTTTAATATCATGTATCATATCTTCTAACCTCTCACCCTCATGATCCTCGTCCTCCTCCTCCTCTTCATCATCATCATCATCCTCTCTATGATTCAAGCTAATATTATCTGCCTCACCATGCCATATCCATCTTTGGTAACTTCTATCAATCCCATACATTATTAGATGTCCTTTCAATTGATCACTACTGACTATCTGAATGTTTCCGCACCTTAAACATGGACATGATATTTTCCTACCCTCTTTGTAATATCCAATTGCTTGATTTACAAATTGTGTAACACCATTTCCATATTCTTGGGACAATCGATTTGCAGTCATCCATGTTTTATCTATGATAAGATAAGAGATTGTTTTTCTATGCATAAAAACCAACAAAGATACTTTAATCTAATCTACTTATACTAAGTGCACTAACAAGAAAAGGGTACTTTAAAATATATCAATCTAACCAAATCAAAATCAAATAATAAAGATTGTTCAGTAGTTTTCACATTAAGTAGAAGGCTTCTAAAACTCAAATTGATTTCCAAAACTAAGATCCTAAGGTTGCAGGTTCGAACTCAGGAAGCAAGAAAAAAAAACATATAGTACGTACATCTTCCTAAAGTTTTCTAGTATGTCAATCGACCATAAATGCACCATTATTAATCTCACATTAAATAGTTATGTGTTTCTATTGTTGTTTTGTAGGAATGATACCGAATTAAACTAACCCAATTGAAATAATGTAATGTCTGACAAAACCCAAATCATAAAACTAAATTACAGCACAAAATTGTGTTTATCACGGTTTCTCTTTGATATATGAGTCAAAAGGAACAAAATTGTACTCTTTTGTATGAAATCTTGAGATGGAGTGGGGGATGCAGTCATAAACCTGTACAATGTTCATTGAAAAGATCCAATTATTTAAAGAAAAAAGCCAACTTTTCACACTCTTCATTATAATATATAAGAACCCACCTAACTTAACACTCAAATTCTGAAAATTATCAAATCAAATACTGTAGAATTCTCAAAATCAAATACTACACAAGTCTCAAAATCAAAACGTACTCCATAAGTCTCAAAATCAAATACTACCCAAGTCTCAAAATCAAATACTATGCAAGTCTTAAAATCAAAACGTACTGCATAAGTCTCAAAATCAAATACTACGCAAGTCTCAAAATCAAAATGTACTGCATAAGTCACATACCCAAAAGTGACACCTACCAGGAAGGCTGTTGACGGCCGGCAAGGTGCGGGTAATAGATTTGTCGGTGTTGGCGGCGACAAAAGGCCGGCAGCCGGCCAAATACTGCAGTCTCGTTGGCTGTAGTCTCCGACTTGACGGTTGATCGGGAAAGGGGCCGGAAACAGTGCAGAAAGCTCGTCGGGCTGGGGAATAACGGTTACCTGCAAATCCGGCGGGATGAAGTACAAATTAGGGCTTAATTGTATGTGGATTCGGCGGCAGAATGGCTGAAAATTCTCACCTGCAGATCGAGGAGACGACGCAGCGGGAGAAGATAAGGGAGGCTGCAGCCAACGAGACAGCGAGAAATTAGGGGAAAAGGCTTACCTGTAGATAGAGGAGATGAAGCGACAAGAGGGAGTGGATGTACGTACGTGAGAAGAGGAGACGAAGTGGCCGGCCAAGAGAGCTGTGAGAAGAGACGACGCAGCGGGAGAAATCGAGGAAGCTGTGCGCGGCGGGCAAGAGGCTGATAGAGGAGATCGATCACGCAGATTGTGTGCAAGGTGAAACGGCACCGTATCTCTCACTAATTGCTGAGGGTAAAAGTTATAATATAAAAGATTAAAATTAAAATAATTAATCAATTAACCATGTTTTTTTATCAAAAGAAAATCCACAACAGTAAGCATATATGTAAGACTTTAATTAATGAAAAAAAATTTAGTTCCGTCTCGCGGTTTCGAAAAAATTTTCAAAATTTTTTTTAAATAATATTTAACACGGTTAAATGAAAGACGTTTTAAATTGTGTTTAGAAGCTAATTTAACACGGTTTGGAGGGTAACCTTGACAAATTGTAAACATTTTTACAACGGTTTCGAAGAGAACCGGCAAAATTCGCACTTTCTAAAAAAATTTCAAATTATATATTTTTTAAATAATATTTAACACCGTTAATTGAAAGCCGTGGTAAATTGTGTTTATACGCTAATTTAACACGGTTTGGAGGGTAACCGTGGTAATTGTAAACAGTTTTACTACGGTCAGAGAACCGGCAAATCTCGCGCTTGCGAAAAAAATTTCAAATTATTTTTTAAATAATATTTAATTGTGTTTATATGCTAATTTAACACGGTTTGGAGGGTAACCGTGGTAAATTGTAAACATTTTTACAACGGTTTTGAAGAGAATTACAAAACTCGCACTTTATAAAAAAATTTCAAAATATTTTTTAAATAATATTTAACACGGTTAATTGAAAGACGTGGTAAATTGTGTTCATAAGCTTATTTAACATGGTTTAGAGGATAACCGTGGTAAATTGTAAACCTTTTTACTACGGTTTCGAAAAGAACCGTGATAAATGATGAACAATTTTAACACGGTTACAAGTAACCGTTATAATATAACAAACTTTTTAACACGGTTCGTAGGGTAACCGTGTTAACATGGGTGATAACATACATTTACCGCGGTTATTTGGGGAACCGTGGTAAATTGTTAGTATTTTTAACACGGTTTTTGGGGCAACCGTGGTAAAAATGTTGAATTTGCATATTTACCACGTAAAAACACGGAACCGTGTTAAATGTACCGTACCCAATGTGCACTTTTGTACTAGTGAGTAGAAGAAGGACGCCACCACCGGTTGTGCACAAAGGCGGCTGCAAGGCTCGGTTGCTGTTGCTACATGACGGAGATGAAGACAACTCCGACCACCACCACCTGTTGTCGAGGAGGAAGCGGTCGCTGCTCTTGCTACTACACTTGGACTGCTGCAACATCGAGGGGGAAAAGCCGACGTGGTTGGCGTGAGAGAGAGAAGGGAGAGGTTGCTAGGGTTTACGTGAGAGAATTGTTGTGTTTTACGTGAGAGGAAAGAAGGAGGAAGGAGGTTGTTGTTCCTCATTCAGCAACAAAATGGGCCGGCTGGCCCACTCGTGATGGGCCCGGATGGTGAGTTAAGAAGAATAACACTCCTTTAAAAGCCTAAGCAAATATAACCGTTAAGACATATTTTATGTGGATCGAGTTCTCGCATAAAATGATAAAAACGATCAAAGGATAAGAACTAGGTGTCACATGGGATATATAATAAGAAGTCGGGAAAATCCAAAACCGGTCCAGGTCCGGTTTGATTCAGAATAACTCGGAAGTAAAAATTCCGGATGTTACATTAATGGTAGAGTGAACAAGACCGTCTTTGAAGATGTAATAATAAAATCTAGTAAGCATGTCCACGGGTCGGACCCACCGGGTCAAGGGTCCGGGAAGGGCGACCCGGACCCGTGTAAACGGCCGACCCGCCGGGTTGGCGACCCGTCGGGTCACGGGTCAGACCCGGCGGGTCGGCCCTTTCGTATTAAAAGCCTTTTTAAAAAAAAAAAAAAAAGGGTTGACCCGCCGGGTCGACCCTTTTAGGCATTTTTTTTTATTTTTTTTTAAAAAAACTGAGGTTTGGCGGGTCGACCCGCCGGGTCAGACGGGTCGACCCGCCGGGTCACGGGTAAGGATCACCTCGACCCTTACCCGTACCCGTGACCCGTGGACATGCTTAAAATCTAGGAAGCAATTAACTTCATGGAAAGCCTCCACACTCTCACAGGAGGGAAGAATGATTCTTATCAAGGCTAACCTGAATGCCAAACCAAATTATATCATACAAAGCTTCATGCTCCCATCCTATATACATAAAGAACTTGATCAAATCAACCGGACTTTCTTCTGGAATAAAGGACCCAAATATCACCCTCTCATCAGCTGGGACAAAATTTGCAAACCAAAAAGTGTGGTGGAGTAGGTATTAGAAAAGCAGAAGATATGAATAAGGTCCTCCAAATGAAACTAATCTGAAAAATCATGGAAAAACCAAATAATATATGGGTTAAAATAGTAAATGAAAAATACCTCAAAGACTCCTTCTTATGGAACTATAAATTCCAGAAAAATACCTCTTGGCAATGGAGAAGATTAATGAATCTTCGACCTGATTTTGAAAGTGGATTCAGATGGAACGTTAAGCTCGCAGAATTGGGACACGACTACCCACTAGGTTGCTCATCGACTCTCCCCAGGTGGAGGATTTCATCCGGAAGGATGCTCTAGGTTGGAGAGTCTCGAGAAGATGATCTACCCTAATCGCTTACCGTACAGTATCAAAAAAAAAAAGTATTGTAGTTTATTTTAAAAAAATATATTAAAATTAAAAAAGGGGTGTTTTATTTTTTTATAAAAGGAAAAATGACTAAAAATAATACAAACTATCGCTAGTGAACCGAAAATAATACGAACTTTAAAAATTACCAAATTATATACAAACTATGAAAGATTAAACCAATTTTAATATAGTGAATAATTTTGACCAAAATTTAAATCTTAGTGTTAATTTGACAACTAAAAATAAGTTTTGGGGTACAAAAATAATTTATAAAAAAGTTACGAGAATAATGTAAAAATGAAGAAAAGTACTTCTTCCTCCTCTCCCTGTGCGTGTAATAACCGGAACATTTTATCCCGATTATTTCGGAATTTAACCGGACTTCGACCGGCTCGGACTTTTTCTTCGTGGCCTTAACGTTTTATGGGACTTTGATTTCATGACTTCCTTTACATTCTGTTATTTTATATGGGTAATTTCACCCCATGAGAACCATACCATACGGGCCCGTCAGGACATACCAACTGGGCTCGTCAGAAACATGCCATCCGGGCCCATTAGGGTTAGAGGCATGCTTGCACTTGCAGCCTCTCTACCTCCCTCCTTGCTGCCTTACGTGGAACCAGATTTACGCCAACCTCTCTACCTCACTTGCAACCTCTCTTCTCCCTTCATCTTACCCTAACCGCCTCTAACTCCTACACCCCATCCTCTACACACCAGATTGACGCCGGCCGCTACGACCTTCCTCTTCCGTTTTCACTGCGGACTGGGCACCGGACCTTCCTCCTTCGCCTACGCAGTAGACCAGCCGCCGGCCTTCTCAGTCTCATCTCCTCGCTGCCTCGCACCTCTGGCGACGATATGGCTTCTCCCCTTACAGAAATCAAGCCCTCCCGCCTCAATCTTCATCTGCAACCTTCGAAGACGCCGGCGTCTAACCTTCTCCAGTGGCTGTCGAAGAAGCTTGCGTCGGATCTCCGGTTGCAGCCGTCAAAGACACCAGCCTCGGACCTCTCTCTCTGCAGCCGACGACCTCTTCTATTCCGTCGACCTTTGCAGCAACCGCCTAGGGAACGCGACGAGTTTCCTCTCCCTCTTCGAACTTCCAGCTAGGCGCATCAGTGACCACACTGTAGGTGACTCATTGAGGTGGGCTAGATCGATCTGTTGCTCCCTTCTCCCACCGTCATCCTTCCCAAGTACGTACCT
The DNA here is from genome assembly GCA_033239125.1 of Fagopyrum homotropicum. Classification (NCBI taxonomy): domain Eukaryota; kingdom Viridiplantae; phylum Streptophyta; class Magnoliopsida; order Caryophyllales; family Polygonaceae; genus Fagopyrum; species Fagopyrum homotropicum. The sequence goes on along the minus strand of BSWB01000007.1, from coordinate 93,532,489 downwards.
AAACAGCCGAGATTGGCTTGTCCTAGGTACAATCGAACACTACAAGTCGGGTAAGGTTGATACCCTTCTCTTCCTTGCATTTTCGTCCAAGTAATTCATGCCTAACAAGTGCTTTTTATATCTCCTAAATCCACCCAGAACAGCCATAGGGGAGCAACAAAGATGCGTGCTGTTTTTCGAGTTTTCAAGAAGTGACAAGAAGGCATTTTCGAGTTCAGATTTGGGTATGTTAGACACCTCCTATATTGCTGATTTTTGGATATGTTGTTGTCGGTATTGCAGTGTAGAACATACTGAAATTTGAGCCTATTCTGAGTTATAGTTTAGGAGATATGAGTTTATCAAGTTGGCTTCTCATGCAGTTTTCTAAGTGTGCTGAGTTTGAGGAAATTTGCTTGAGATGCAGTTTTGTAGAATAAATTTGGAGGGGTTATTGACTTCTGTTAGACTTGAATTTCGGACAAGTTATAGTTGATATAGTATAGTAGATCATACTAAAATTTCAGAGGAATCCATGTTATGGTTTGAGAGATATGAGGTTTCAAAGTTCAGTTTTATAAATGTGCTGAGTTGAGAAAAACAGCACGGGATGCTGTTTTGTGAGATAGTTTAGAATAGGCTTTTGATCTCTGTTAGGCTTGAATTTTTGATATGATATAGTTGACATCTTGTTGTAGATCATATTAAAATTTGGGAAGAATCGGAGTTACGGTTTGAGAGTTATTGTGTTTCAAAGTTGACGTTTTTATATATGTGCTTAGTGTTGGGGGAAAACAGCAAGTGATGCTGTTTTGTGAGATGATTTTGAATAAGCTCTTGATATCCTTTCCGGCTGAATTTTGGATATATTATAGGTAAGATTTTATAGTAGAACATATCAAAATTTGGGATAAATCCAGTGAGTGGTTTAGGAGTTATGATTTTTCAAAGTGTACTCAGATTTTGGCTAAGTATAGAATTTGTAAAGGGAGTAGTCAACTTTAGGAATTTTTATAAAACTGTTGAATGAACAGTTTGGAGAAATTCTTTCTCCTAAAGTTAGATAGGACATCATAGATGATCTAGGGATTTAAGTCGGAATTTTTATAAGCGGTTACGAATTTTATATTTGGAATCGAAGTTAGACCTTTACGATTTCCCGGAAAATAGAAACATAGGAAAAATGTTAGCTTGGAACCAAACGAAGCTTTGGGAGTTAGAATATGATTTTAGAATCTCAAATAGGAGTTTAGACATGAATTTTAGAATTTTTGGGAATTTCGGGTCATTTTACCCTAAATTAATACTGCAACTAGTTATGTCTTAATACATTATTCTATTTTAGAAGTCTTAGACTTCTAACTACGTAGGAGTGTGCTAATGCACTTATCTCCTTTGACAGGCAACTGAGTTGCTACAGTTTACAAAGCGAGTTGGTTTATAGAGAGTCGAGCTTTATATCAGGTAAGTCCTTTGGGCTTACTTAGCTGACTTCTAAATATGAGCATGAATGATGATAGTGGCGTGTGATTGAAATGTTTAGAGAGATAGGTTGTGATATATATTTACCGACCTATACTTGGCCTAAGAGTAACGGGCGGTGGCATTCTGCTCAGTTAGCTTGCGAGCGCTGGGGGTTTCTTTAGGGACTAGTCCATACTCGGTTTGTAGTGATGCTACCGGCGGAGGTCAGCTAGACCTACACCCAGTTGGATAAGGAACGGAGGCGAGAGCTGTTAATAGCTCTCGTGCCACAACTTAAATTGAATAACGTGAATCACTTAAATAATAGATAATAAACGGTTGAGTGCCAGCATGATGTTTGTTTATAATTTTTCTGCGTGTGTTTGTGCTATTGTTATTCTTCTTATATTTGGATTGTTAGCTAACGGTTTATCCGTGTTGTAGATCTGTAGAGATAGACAGTTGCAGAGAGATCCGGAACGGATGGTCAGCCGGGTCCACGTACTCATTAGATGGGGACGGGGGAGTCTTCCATACGTCATGCACGTTATGTATCTTTATATATGTTTGTAAGGCTGTCACTTGTGTACGTTCATACCATTAAAAATATTATGTTTTAGAAATTGTTTTAAATACATTTGTGCCTTGTTGTAAGATCCAAGTAATGTTGTTGTTAAACCAAGGTCAGGACCCATTGTGAGGTCCTAACCAGTAGCTCCCCGAGTTCCGAGAAATTGGGGTGTTACAGTGCGGCTGTGCTTCGTCTTCACAGGACCTCATGTTTGAAATACAAAGTTAGGTAACCAAATGAAGTCAATAGGTTATTAATTTGCATAAGGGTATTGTAAATCCAAATAATATGTGCTAAACACACCATTAGAAATATTAACTAAATCGATTTAATTTTAATTTTTGGCTTCAATAACCCTAGTTTTTGAAAAGGGGGCAACACAACCTCCCTCATACTAGGTTCACACAATATATGATTTTACTTTGTTAAGTTATAAATTACAAAATGTTCATGGTTTCTCAAAAGCCGTAGCTAGAGACCACGAGCAAGGAGAAAGTCATTTGTTGATTTTACAATTTTTTTCCTTAACTTATTATAAATTACAATTTGAGTCCAAAAGTTAATTTTTTTTGACATTTTAACACATTGACTAAAATTTTTGGGTTAAAATGTTGACCCAATGAATTATTTCTTCTTCCAAAATGGTTAAAAATATATAATTAGAGGATAGTTTTAATTTAATAGAGTGATTACGTACTAAATTATTTCTTCTTCCAAAATGGCGCTCTACTTTGATCCCAATGAATGCTGTCACAGTCGCACATGGCGGTCAATTTGCCTTTACCAATTTCCTTGGGGCGCCCCCAACAATGGCGTAAATGCAGGATAATTCCCTGGCCACCCCAGCAATGGCGTAAATGCACAGGACCTCATTGTCATTAGCTTACGGATCTCATCAATCATTAAAAATTACAAAAAGAGGGGAGAAAACAGCATTTAATCTTTCTTATCCGAGTTCACCCTCTGTCTTTGTCTGTACATGCAAGCCTCCTCCAACTTGAAGATTAAAATATGTTTTGTTCTTCTTCTTCTTCCTTTCTGGTCCAGTTATTCCGTCATTAATAGCAGCCGGATTTCTCTCTCCAAAGAGACACTTACCTACCCCTCCAAGCAATCAACGGCAGCTACTTCTCCCCCATGTGCTTTCATTATCCTCCTCTTAATTACTTGTAACTCAAACCCTTCTTCCTCTTCCACTGCTTGTTGAACCCTCAGATTCAACAAGCTCAAGGCTATGGCGGATCAGCTGCGTAACAGCTCCCAGAGTTCCAGTTCAGTAAGTAAATAAAAACAGCTCAAATTTGGCAATATTTGATTTGACCATTTCTGCAATTAAAAATGTGTTTTTTTTAATGAGGGAGCGTTTCCTAAGGATCATTATGTACTTGCCCAGAAATTAGTCAACTGCTCTCACCAAACGGTTGAATTTTAATTCTAAAAAACGCAATGACATTATTAGCTAATTAATTACATACTTGTTGTATATTGCTGTGATGCTTATGTTTGGATCGTGTGCAGTTTATGGTCCCTCCAATCGTTGTGTAGATGTCAACAAGGTTGGTAAAGAAACAACTACAAATATCATCATCGCCTACCAAGTGTTTGTTGAATTGCCCATTTGACCATACAATCTACAGTTTGAGGCGTGTGGGAACAAGCTGTGAAAAATGGGAGTTTCGGGGTTCATTTTTTCAGTATATCTTTGCTTTGCTTTGATCTTCTTAAAGGGTTGTGCTGAACCCAATGAAGACAAGCAAGCCTTGCTAGATTTTATCCACTCGATTCACCATTCACGTAGTATCAACTGGGATGCGAACACTCCTGTATGTACTAGCTGGACTGGTGTGACTTGCAATGGTGATCAAACCATGGTGGTCGCTCTCCGGCTTCCAGGAGTCGGATTCGCTGGCTCGCTTCCGCCTAATACCGTCGGCCGTCTCTCTGGGCTTCAAGTGTTGAGCCTGAGGACCAACTCGATTTCAGGTCCATTTCCTTCTGATCTACTCAAGCTTAGGAACTTGACAGGTCTCTATCTAGAGTCTAACAAATTTTCAGGTCCTTTGCCTGAAGATTTCTCTATGTTGGAGAACATTTCCATCCTCAATCTGTCAAACAATCACTTCAATGGAAGCATTCCTTCTTCCATTGTTAATTTAAGCCACCTTTTTTCCCTTGACCTTTCACACAACTTGCTTTCAGGTCAAATACCAGACACCAATCTCACAAGCTTGCAATTTCTTGACTTGTCAAACAATAATCTTACTGGCTTTCTTCCTAAGTCTTTCCAAAGATTTCCCAGTTCGGCATTTTCTGGTAACAATATTTGGTCAGAGACCCAGACTCCTTCATCATCACCTGTAGCTTCACCCACCAAGGCTGTTCATAAAAGATCTAGACTAAGTGAAAGTGCAATACTAGGAATAGTGGTTGGTGGGGGCTTACTCGGGTTTATTGCGATTGCCATGTGCATGTTGCTTTGTTGTTCCAACAAGGAGGGTGTGAACCTATACAGAAAGAGGTCGGTTACGAACGAGAAACCTTCCACAGATAGGATCTCACAAATCCAGGAACATAATAATGGGAGGGTCACATTCTTTGAGGGATCAAACTTGGTATTTGATTTGGAGGATCTGCTGAGGGCGTCGGCTGAAGTGCTGGGAAAGGGGTCATTTGGAACGACTTACAAGGCAGCTCTTGAGGATTCGACAACAGTAGCCGTCAAGAGATTGAAGGAGGTGAGTGTCGGAAAGAGGGACTTCGAGCACCAAATGGAGACGGTTGGAAGAATTAAGCATGAAAATGTGGCTGCACTAAGAGCGTTTTATTATTCGAAAGATGAGAAGCTTATGGTGTATGATTACTTCATTTTGGGGAGCGTTTCTACGTTGTTACATGGTATGATTACTTCCTCAAGTATTTGTTCATGCTACCTTTCCTGTAGAAAGTAGAGCTTTTTTCATGTTGGTTTATTGACAGGAAAACAAGGAGAAAACAGGAGCCCTCTAGACTGGGACACCAGACTAAGAATCGCCATAGGTGGAGCTCGAGGAATAGCTCACATCCACACAAAAAATGCATGGAAGTTAGTTCATGGAAACATCAAAGCCTCCAACATTTTCCTCAACTCACAACTATACGGCTGTGTATCAGATGTGGGCTTGACAACCATTGTGACACCGCTAACCCCAACAGTCCTGCGCTCAGCCGGGTATCGGGCCCCAGAGATCGTGGACCCGCGGAAAGCCACACAGGCATCGGACGTCTACAGCTTTGGAGTCTTCTTGCTAGAGCTTTTGACAGGTAAATCGCCCCTGGGGGAAGGAATGAACCTGGTGAAGTGGGTGAATTCTGTGGTTAGAGAAGAGTGGACAGCTGAAGTGTTCGACGTCGAGTTGCTAAGGTACCCTAATGTGGAAGAAGAGATGGTTCAGATGCTACAACTAGGAATAGTTTGCACCACTAGAGTGCCGGATAAGAGGCCTAAGATGGAGGATGTGGTGAGGATGGTGGAGGACATTCGACACACGAGATCAGGTGGTTCGACTGCAGGCTCCACTCCAAATATGGTTCACATTGGATCAACATCTGCAGCTTCCCTAAATTGAGGGATCCAATCTTTCACATCTAGCCGTGTTGTACATACATATATTGTTTAGTTTACAACTTCCTGAACTTGAATTCCCCATTTCCATTCAACATCTAGATATTTTTTTCTCTAAATTGTTCAAGTGATACATTTCTTGTTTGGAAACTTATCGAAATTGTCCCATTTATTGTCCATACCAACCGAATACGTATATGTTGAAGCAACTTAATGTAAAAATTGGAAATAAATGGAGTGTATATTGTAAGCTTCCATGAAAATACAGAATCAACTTGAATTTGAAATTCTGAATTGGTATCTCCTACAAAATGGTGTCGTCCTCTATAACGGCGCTTCTCATCACGACTACTATCCCGTCAACAATGGCATAGTTTTGATCTCGCCTACTTCCTTCTTTCACATTGTCTTTGTTCACAATCTGTTAGCAAACAGAGATTCAGTTGTTAGTGTCATTGTCTACGTTGTTCTAGTCCAGCTTATAAACATATACTTTTTTTTTTACTGTATATACCATGACCCTTTTTCCAATCCTTGCATTCTTGTCGATTATTGCTTTCTTAATGACACAGCCTTCCCCTACACCAATCGACACCTCATTTCCCCTATTGTTCGTGACAGTAGTACCCTGTCAGAAATCACAAACAAGTTAACATAAAAGTGCTTCTGTGTGTTTTCAAGTAGAACGAGAAGCTTACGTCATATGTATCAGATCCTATTATGATAGCATCCTCGACTACAGCTCCATAACCAACTCGTGATCCTAAACCAAGCACTGAACCATTGATCCTACAACCCTGCTTATGGAGGAAAATAATTGTGTGTAAGTTCATATGGACGGAAACTCAAGTATGTTCTCAATGCTTTTGGGTTTCTTACATCTAGGAAGCAGCCTGATCCAATGACACTATTGCTTATCACAGATTTGCTGATTTTGCTCGGAGGAAGACAGCGTGGCAATGTGTATAGAGGGCATTCTCTATCAAAAAAGCTGAAATCAAAAGGATGTTTCAATCTACATTAACTTTGTCAAAAACACGAATGCACGCGTGCTTAAACAACTACTGACTTGTATCCTATGTTTTCCTGCTTTATGATTGCCATGTTTGCTCGGTAGAATGCACTAACACTGTCCATTCCGTCCCAGTAGCCTTCAAAGACGTATGCCTTCACCTGTCATTTGCCGGAAGCAAACAATTTATGAAAGACGTAGAGCAGCTATTAGACAACATTGCTAGCTAGGAATATCTGACCTTCATCCCTAAGGATACAGCACCTGGTATGATTTGGAATCTCAAGTCATTTGCGAATGGAAAGTATTCGCGCAGAATCCTTATGATAACTTCTTTATTGATAACATATATCCCCATGCTTGTGAGCTTGTTACAGTCAAGATCTTCATTGGAAATTGTTGCAGGATATGTGATCTGTTCATCAATCCCAAGAACTAAGTTATCTGAATTGACTTTGAGGCACCCGAATCCTCTATCTTGATCATGACTATTTTGGGGCTGGAGACATGAAATGGTAATGTCGGCTTTGCTTCTGTGATGGGTCTGAATCAGCTTGGAGTAGTCCATCTTGTAGAGATGGTGACCGGGGAGGATTAGGAAGTCTGTGACAGGATGTTCTTCTAGTAACGTCAAGGATCTTCGGATAGCATCAGCATTGCCCTGAAACCAACCTTTGTGTTCGTAGCTCTGACACGCAGCAATGACTTGAAGAAACTCATCTTTGACGAGGCCCATCTTGGAATAGGCTCTGTTGAGGTGCGCGTTCAAAGAGGTGGAGTTGAATTGCGTTAGAGCAAAGATCTTGGTTATATTGCTATGAATGCAGTTGCTGACAGCCACATCTATAAGTCTGTAGTTTGCTCCAATTGGTATGGCTGATGCAGCTCGTCTCTTGGTCAGCGGCCAAAGCCGTGCCTCTGAGCCGTCTCCAAGCAGTATTGCTGCCACATCCTGCAAGCAGCAAACCATGTCTTATTAGTACAGTTTTGTACCAACAATAAACTATGTTTTCATTCAAATATAGACTGGTAAAATGACTAACTAAGCATTTTACCACTATTAATTAAGAGTACTCATATCATAAACTCATTTAATAAATATACCTCTATTTAATCCAATTCTTTCATCTATGGGAATTATATATAGGGTAAAATGAGAGGCGTCTACAAAACAAAAGCCTATATAAAACCTGGTTTCCAAAAGGAGGTGGCGCGGGAGGGCTGTGAAGACCCAAGACTCGTAAGGAAGAGGCAACGGGGAGTTGTTGAAGGTTCAATGCTGGCCTGCAGGCCAATCTGTGGCCGGGCAGCATTGAGCTGAGAGGGCTAGCCAGGGACATGCTATCACAGAAGCTGTTATTTGAAAATGCTCCTTAAATAATCAATATTTAGCCACTCAGAATATTTAGCTTTCTTCTCCATGGATAATACTGCTGTATTCGTAAATCAAGGCTTTGCTTGTTTATTCAGAAAACAGAGACATAACCAAACCCAGGAGAATGCAGCATTCTTCTTTAACTTTGATTCTAAACTTCCTAGTAATACCCTTTTGCTTCCCTTCACTCCTCACTCTACCACTTTATTCTTGTTGGATCTTTAGGTATAATTGCTACCCAAATCTTCTTTAAGGTGGGGACAGATATGCTAATCCAACCAGGTGAATGGTGTAGACTCGAACCAGAATAGTAGCACTAATATTCTAACCCAAGATCTTCCATCACCTTTTTGGGGTTTAATGTTCTTTGAGTAAAACAAGAGAAAACATAGTCCAACACAATTCAACTTCAAGTTTCAAACCTTTCTATTTCTATTATTGTTTTTTGGCTGCCAATTTTTTAAATGTTAAATTTAGATACAGTTAAAGTCATTATGTCAGCTTTTATGTTGCATCTTCTTCATCTACTGTCATTCGATTGTGTCTTTCTGTATTTCTGGGTTATTCATCATGTCACATATGCTCTGTAACTATGTTTTTTGCACATTTTCACCTGCAATTCTGGCAAGAAGAAGACCAGGGTTTGTCCAATCAATTTAGAGAAGAAATAACATCAAAGTAGTAGCAATTTTGGTAATATCTGTTGATAAAAATAGTTTCTACTGAGGAGTAAGTGTGCCCTAAAGTTCATAAACCCACATGACATAGACCAAGCAATAAAGAGATCAACTTCTACAAAGATGCATTTCTTATCTGCCGAACATATTACAAAAGATGGCACATCAAGAGGAACCACATAACCAACTACATAGTAAAGTTTATATTGATTTCAGCAACCTGGAAAAGTACCTAACATATAAAAATATAGATTTCACAAAATGTTACAAGTAATTGAATAACGAACCATGTAGTCTCCGTGCTAACAAATGCCAAAGACATAAGGATAATATAATCAAAGCACAACGCAAATGACATTATTAAAAATCAGATTTCCCAATTCTCAACTATGTAGTTCCAAAGTAGTCTATAAACATCAATAACAAAAATAGCAGGCCAACTACACATAATAGGTTTAGTATTATTAGATTTGTAGTTGTAGGTGTGGTTTGTAATTGTGATCTTCAAGTAGATTTTTGCAGATTTGAAATATAGAAAAATACTGCAGTGGATCATGTTGTGTGTAAGAATAGATTTGTGGTATTTCTAAGTTTTAAAAGAACAAAATACTTCTCTATTTTTCTAACCAACAAACGTGATTCTTTCAATTTTCGTGAGAATCACCATCTCCAAAGAAGCAACACAAATTGTGCGACACAGAGAAGCACCACAAATTCTCCAAATATGCAAATCTCTATCTTCATCTTGACAATCGGTTTTCCTGCTTTGAGTGTACAAAGAAGCAACACATAAGTTCTGGAATCTCCATCTTTATGAGCTGTTTGATCGAGGGTGAGGCTTCGGACATCAAAGGACTCCGATTTCTGTTCAAAGGCATCCAAATCTCTCAGGCCTCAACCAACAGATCTAGGGGGAAGTTCAGTTTGTACAGAGAAGCAAATCTCCATCTTAACATACGAACACGTTTGCGAATCTAATCATGCCGCAACCCTAGGAGTCCGTTCGAAGGCGTGCGAATCGAATTAGGTCTCAATCTCCAACTCCGTCTTCACAAATGAACCCTAGGGGAAGTTCAGTCTGTATAGAGAAGAAAATCTCCATTTGTAAGAAGGTACTGAAGCTGAAGAGCAAGTACACACTCCGCAATCGAGAATGAAGATGATTAGGTTGTTGTCCGTTGTACAGAGAAGCAAATCTCTAGTTTGTACAAAGAAGCCTTCGGTTTTTGTTGTCAGTCGTTGTACAGAAGAGAATGAAGATGATTAGGTACTCAATCAACAAATCTAGGTACTCAAATTAAAGGCTTTGTACAGGGCATGTCTTCGTTTATACAGAGAAGCAGATGGGGCCCTAAAGTTGTTCAAGCAGATGGTAGTAGGAGGAGGAAGGGTAAGAATGTAACAAATTCAACTACAAAAATCCCCTACAATCTTCTCCTTGAAGATTTGTGAAATTTCGATCGTGTTGAAATACAGAATAAAACACTATAAGTTAATTTACAAAACCATAACTAGGGGGTAATATGAGACAAGCTACTCGTGCTCGGCTCGCTAAAAGTTCGGTTCGAGCTCGTTCACTTTCTAAACGAGCCAAACTTGAACACATTTTAAAGCTCGTATAAGTTTTAGGCTCGGTTCGGGCTCGGCTCGTTTATAAACGAGCCGAGCTTGAGCATGTCAATGCTCGGCTCGTTCGGGTAAAGCTCGGCTCGTTCGGCTAAAATAACACTATAGGAGCATTATTTTAGCCGAGCTACTCGGGCTCGACTCTTTAGCTCGGCTCGAGCTCGTTCACTTTCTAAACGAGCCAAGCTTGAACACATTTTAAAGCTCGTATAAATTTTAGGCTCAGCTCGGACTCGGCTCGTTTATAAACGAGCCAAACTTGAGCATGCCGATGCTCGGCTCGTTCGGCTCGTATTACAGCCCTAAGAGTAAGTACATTGGTTCCTCTTTAAGTTTGTTTTTAATGTCACCTAAGAGAGGAGGGAAAATGGTTAGAGTATGTACATTGGTTCCTCTTTAAGTTTGTTACGTCATCTTCTCAGTTTTGATGTTGTCATTTGGTTGCGGTTCGAACGGTTTGGTGAGAAGGGGGCGTGAATTTGTGTCCTTCATGACGGTAGTCCGTCTGCCGATCTTTTTGGATCTTTTGATTTACTACGAAATGTCTTCTAGTATTTTGAACCGCTTTCCTTTTTCCAAATATATATATATATATATATATATTATTTCAATAAATATGAGATACTTGTCATCACATATTTAGAAACAATTTAATTTGTTATTAATATTATTATATAAATTAAAAATATAAATTAATTAATATTATGTAAAACAATTTTATATATTCATTTACACCCATTTTATACATGTTTATATTACTTTGATTTTTTACACATATAATTATAACATAACACATACGTTAGCATTTAGAATTTAAGATTTTATCATAAAGTATAATTTTTAATATATATTAATTATAAAGTATAATATTTAGTTAATATTAATTTAATATATTTTGTTTATGTTTTTATTTATAAAACAAACAAAAATAGATGATATAATATGCATGTTAAGAACAAATAACGTTGATGTGGGTATAAATTCAGGTTGTGTTTTCAAGCAAACGTGGTAGAGAGAGAAAAACTGAAAAGTGAAAACAAGTGGATTAAGATTAATCTTATATGTTCTTTAGTGCGGGTGCTCTTATTAAAAAAGTAGGACCTAGTTCAAAACCAAATAACATCTGCTATTCTGCACAATTAAACACGTCCTAGTAGCCAAAAAGACAAAACTAAGGATTTGTTTGGTATTAGATGATAAAAAAAAATCGTTTAAAGATTGTGGTAGAAGGAGATTGTTGGAAATTCTTTCAACAACCTTGTCATCACGAGATTTTTTTGTAGGGAACTATTTCTCACATATAACCCCAAATATAATACAATCCCTAAATCTCATTTAATACCAAACATCTGCCCAAACATTATCCCCAACAATCTCAACCTAAACAATCCAAATGAATCTCCTACAATCTAATACCAAACAAGTCCTAAGTAAGTTCTTACCTTTGGTGGGTTTCTTAGATGGTATATCAAAGATTTTTAGGTGGCAAGAAAAACATTTTTGTTGTAGTTGATAAAGTTTTTCTTACCATGAAGTCTGAAGATCTTGCTCTAGAATGCTTCATTCTTGCTAGACCATTTTCAACCGCCCTCTTTTTGACTAAGGAGGACACAAGTAAAATATAGCACGAACTTTCAACCGCCCTTGTAGGTCGTTATTCAATATATCTAACTTATTGAGCACACATATACACCAACAAGCCATGTAATCACAAATTAAAATCAGTATCATGGCAAACAAAAGCCAAGCTCAGAAACCTCCTGGAAGTTGCTCGAATTGGTTCATGTCTTTATTCTTGCGTTAAATTCAGCTAGTGGTCTAGTCGGACCTTTACACCCCCATCGCATCAATGACCATTTTTTAGTAATGCGAGAATCCAAAATCCTTCTTTATGCCTCTTTTTTCGACTCTCACGAATAGAAATAGTTATCTTGGCATGGAAGAGCCTCCAAAGAGTTCACCACAAGGTCCTCTTCCTCTGTAGCAAAGGTATATTTCTTCGATTTTATTTTGAAATTGATCTTTGCTTTGATTTCTTGGTGGAGAAGAATATCTTTCTCACTTGCTTTGATTTTTTTTGGGGTTACAACCAGGGTTTTGTTATTTCATTCAAAAATTCAAAAGCACGGAGTTAATCAATGATTAAAGTTGAAACAAAAAAAAGATTAAAGGATTAATATATACCTTGTTCGAAGAGGTGAAGCAATAACAACACCTTCACAATAAGGTTCAATGGCAACGACAAAGCTCCCTTGGAGCGATGGCAGCGCCGGAGGACCATGATAAATCGAGATTTCTTCCCTAATTTATGCTTGACAGAATACAATGCTTTAACAACAAGTTTTAAATTAGGGAAAGTCTAAACAACCAACATTGAGGTAAATCTAACATGAATGAATGAATGACAAATCTAGATTTATTCCCTTCTGTATGCTACTAATCATGCTTGAGTTCCCTTCATATCATGAATAAACACAAAAACAATACTAATCTAGCATGATTTTAGGATTTTTATCCCAAAACCTAGATGGGAAACTACTCACTTATCGTAAATTTGGGTAGTATATAAGTAGAAATAAAACCCATGGGAGGAAAGTAGACAACAAAATAAAGATGTAGGGAGATATAATGGACGAATTTGGGCTTAAACATTATGAGAAAAACAAGTTGAATGAATGAAGAATAATGAAGAAAACCAAAATTTCTCTAGAATTGATCCAAATTTCTGTCCAAAGTAGCTCCAAAACAAGTTTCTAAATTTAAAAGACTAACTAAGAGAGTAGTTTGAGAAGTGTATGATGAGATGATCCAATTACATTCAGTCAATTGCCCTTATATAGACTTCTAAAGACGTGGTCCCCTCCTATAGTCAAAGTTAGTGAGGAAGATGCTCCTTGAAGAAGCTGATCCAGAAACTCAACTGAGAAACTCGAAGTAGGACGTACACTTAGCTCGGGTTTATTCCAGCCTAACTTGAATTTGTCCACCGACTTAGTGCATTCAACATTGCTCGAGTGGATTTTGTCAACTTTGCTCAAGTAGAATGCAACTCGAGGTCAACTCGGAGGAAGTTGAGTTTTTCTACATCTTATGTCTTCTTATCTCGTCTAGTTGATGACATGAGTTATGATCTAGATATAGACATGCATTTAGGTAGTTTTTCCCTTTCTTTTGCATGCATAAACATTAATCCATAACATTTAAGCTCATAATTGCATACTTTGTTAGAAAAGATGTCTACACGGATTCTTGTTGTAATTGTAGGAAATATGGTAGATTTTGGATTAAAAGAGATCATATAAGGACAAAGGATCAAGGTGGACCACATTGGAAGCATTGTGGAGCATAAAGGAAGCTAGAACATGATCAAAGGATGAAAGAAAATAGCAAAGAAGACACGATACAGATTACAAATCTCAGCCCGACTTGTGAATAATCTCGGCCGATATTATTACTGGAATTATCCGAGATTTAGTTGTAAAGCAGCCCATGACCCAAGTTCGAAACCTTAGATTTTCTTTTAATATTGGAGGGTTATAACAAGTGATAGAGACCTCTTTCCATAACAATTTGGAGGAAATTGAGGGATACATCAACGTTAGTTACAACAACATTGAGGATTGAGAGATTGTGAAGATTCTTGGAGGAGAATACTTAGTTTTTAGATTTCATTGATTTTGAAAACAAGATTGGAACTTTGTTATTTGATTTGCTATAGTTTTAGATATTAAAGACACCTTGCTAAGTATTTCTTACTATTCTTTTGGTTTTATATAGTTTATGAGTTTCTTGATTTCATATATCTTTCTTAATTTGAATATGTGTTTTGTTGGATAAAACCCTTGCGATTCTAGGGTGATTAATCGATGGTTGTGGTTTAGATGATGATAGACTGAGCCTTTAAGTATAAAATGGACCCTGAGAGTTGTTTTTACTTTCACAAGGAAAATCTCGGTCTTTTATTTAGGAATCTCGGCCGAGATTTAGTTAAGAACAACCCGTGATTTCTTTTGTTGTTCCATTTTTGTTATATCCTTACGCTTCGGTTATAAAATATCAAAATCCTAGCCTTGTTGAGCCTTTCAAGCTTACATCCAAGCTTGGGAAGAGACTTACCCGGTGATTCCCTTTCTTGATTACCAAAGATGATGAGTGTAAGATCCTAGGTTTTTGCCTTCACCGCCCCTGCGGTGAAGAGGGCCGCCCCCCCGGCCAGCCGCCCCTGCGGATCATGCGACAGATCGCGCCGGTCTATTTTCGTCGTTTTATCTTTCTTCCATAGATAGAATATCCGATATTCTATCTTATGGGCCAGTTTCCTTGTTTTCTTTCTAACCCTAGACGCCCTTCCGTCTAGCGTTCCAGCCCTCCCTATATATTCTCTTCTTTCTCTCCTTTTTCCCGTTCCTTGCTATCGCCTTCAAACCCTAGAGAGCTGCAGCCGTCTCTTGCTTCCTGCAACTTCGCTGAACGTGTAAGTTCATTCCTTCCTGGTTCTTCCTCACGTTCTTACAGTGTTGCATGTCTTCTCCTTCTGTTAAGGTTTCTCCCTTGCGTTCTTTTCTTTTCTTCTTCTCCAAGGATCAAGCATGAGCCTTGATTCTTGTGGAGTGTTCTGTTGTTGACCTTTCGTTGTTCTCAGGCTCTCTACAGTTGAGTCTCGACGTATTGGAACCAAAGGTTCGAGCTTTAGTTGCCCCTGCTGTGAGATCTGCCGAAGAGAAGCCCGACAGTAGCTTCTGACGAAGATCCGCCCCTGCGCCTACACAGAGCCGCCCCTGCACCTCTGTCACAGCTGCCCCTGCGCCTCAGTCCAACCGCCCCTGCGGTTTCTCTATAGTGACTCACGTCTTTGGTGAGTTGCTTCCTTCCTTCCTTTCCTCGTTCCTTCCTTGGTTTCTAATGGTTGTTCCTTGTTCCCTTGAGTTTTTGTAAGACTAAGGTTGAGCCCTTAGCATGTGTTGATCTCTTAGAGATCTTTGAGACTAGAAGTAATAGACTTCTAGCAACCGTTTCGTTCCTGATCTGTGTTGCTTGTTCGAACAGGCTTTCCTTGCTCCTTTTCTAAGGGACACTGAGTTTCCTTGAGTGTCCTCTGAGTTGTTGTTGAGCCTTTTGGGTTACCTTCGTGTGAGGTAAGTCCCTTGGACTTACTTAGCTTCATTTCGCGTATTAGTTGGATTGTTTTGGCTTGTTTGTGTTGCTATCATGTTTATAACGGATAATTGGAAATAGGATTCACCCTTTGTTACCCATAACTGGCCCAAGTGTATTATAACCGGGCGGTGACCACTTGTCTAGTTCTACAGGAGACTAGAATGTGCTCTTGCAACCCAGACCCGTAGGTAACGGATAGTACTGATCTATTCCTATTGGTAGACGGAAGCGGAGGCGAGTTTTGAGAGATTCTCGTGTGACAAAAGAAGTTGAATTAGTAATGGATAACCTTAATGAAAGATAATAACCGGTTGATGTGTGAGCATGCTATGTGCTTTCTTTACCTTATGTGTGTTTGTGCCTTTACACTCTTGCCTTATACCTATAATGTTAGCTAACGGTTTATACCGTCGTTGTAGATGTTCCGCAGGTTCAGGATGCTGCTGAGTGATCCGGACGGTGTGGTCAGCCGGGGTTCCCGTACATTATAGGATGGGATCGGGTTTTTGTTTCGTTTGTTGTTTCCCTTTTGTTTTGACCCGGATGTGGAGCTTTTGTGTTTTCTTTTGTTTGAACCTTTGGTTTTATATTAAGTTTTGGTTTTCATTCGTCTGTACCTCATTGTAAGATCCGTTTGCTGTTGCTACTTTGAGGGTCGGGACCCATTGTGCGGTCCTAGCCCGTAGTGCTTCAAGTTCCCAGAACTTGGGGTGTTACAATATGGTATCAGAGCTGTAGGTTGGCAATAATGGCACTCGAAATCTTCTACACGTCGGATGGATAAATAAATAGAACCCGCAAGGGGTCTAACGTTTTCAAAAGAGGGTTTTGTTTTAACCTTTCGGTCTGGGATAGATGTACGGGCGACCACCACTACCTCCGCGGATCTCAGCAGTGTAGTTTCTTTCGTGTTGGCCTTTATATATGCTTTTTCTGGACTTTTGCTTTAGTTGTAGCATGACCTTATATCTATATATGTAGTCTTATATATCTATCCTTATAGCAGATGGCGCGTACGAGAGCTACATCTGCTATGGGGCGAGGAAGGGGTCGACCACCACTTCCACCTGCCGTTTGGGACGAGGGTGTGCAGGAAAACCTCCACTAGCTAGAGGTCGGGGTCAAGCCCTAGTTGTTGATCTGCCTATCGCTGAGGCGTTTACTGAAGAGGTTGCTGAGAGCATTGTTCTTGAGGCTGGAGATGGGACCGCTGCTAGATCTGGAGCACAAAGAGCGCCATCAACAGAGTCCGCACGAGTGTCTATCGGAGCTTCTGCATTTCACGATTATGTGCAGAGGGTTGAGGAGGCTATCAGGACTAGAGGACCAACACTAGTGCCGCCAGTTCCTGCGAGATCAGCTGAGGTTTCGCGGAGAGTTACACAAGCTGTTGTCCCGCTTGCTGGAGTTGTTAAGGTTGTTAGAGCGCCGGTTGAGGGAAAAGAGCCAAAGCCTGACAATTGGTTGAAGGCTTTCGACCAGCTGAAGGTTCCTGTCTTTGTGGGAAGAACTGACTTGGAGGTGGAGTAGTGGCTAGGACGGGTGGATTTTGCCATGGAGGCTATCGGTTGCCCTGATGGATGTCGAGTCAACATAGCACATACATTGTTGAAGGATCAGGCTCATTCTTGGTGGAGAACCATTTGTAGTAAGGTCACTAGTTATGAGCAGATGAAGACAGTGATTAGGGATCGCTATTGCCTTGCATCCATGAGGAGGGATCGTCTTCAGGATTTCCTTGAGGCTGGATTCGAGGATTTGCCTATTGCTGAGATCATCCTCAAGTTTCAGGACGAGTTGGTGTTGCTATGCCCGTCCGCACCACCGGAGGATCAGCATGTTTACCTTTTCTCTCAGAGGTTGAGAGAATCGACACGCTCTTATCTTACTGGTTTCCGTTGTGAGTCTTTGACGGACTATCAGGATAGATCTTGTGCCTATGAGAGAGACCGACCGGGTCAGAGGAGAGCTTCTCAGACAGGAGGTCCTGAGAAGAGACAAAAGACTGGATCAACCAGTACTGGAGCTGGAGCAGCTGATTTTAGGCGTAGTCAAACGCCTGGACGTTCTAGTTTCTAGAAGAGTTATGATAGAGGACGGTAGTGCCATAACTGCGGAGTAGCTGGGCACATCCGAGCTGACTGCAAGAAGCCAACAGTGACTTGCTTTTCTTGTGGCAAGCCCGGACACAGAGCTGCGTTTTGCCGTCAGGGCAAGGTGCTATCTCAACAGGGTTCTTCACTTGCCAGTGTTGTTGGAGGAGGACAGAGATCTCAGTACCAGCAGCAGCAGTAGAGAGTTTCAGGTTCTGCCGCTCCTCAGGTTTCCACTCCGGGACAGGGAAGAGGTAGAGGACGTGTTGGTGGATCTGTAGACACCTGAGATGCACCAGCCCGAGTTTATGAGTTGAGGAGTGTTGTAGCACTAGTACAAATACCCCCCTTAGACCACGGTTATTTTGTACATGGGAACCCGGTTAAGGAAGCGTGGTTAACGGGAGCGAGGTCCGAGCGTTCGCACCCCGGTAAATGTCACCGAGTTAATTTTTTCGGACCCCGGTTTTTTAATAACCGGGGTAATTTTCGGACCCCGGTTATTTCAAAATAACCGGGGTAATTTTCGGACCCCGGTTATTTTGAAATAACCGGGGTCCCAGTTCTTTTTTTTAAAAAAAAAACACCACGGTTCTTAATAACCGTGGTATTTTTCGGACCCCGGTTATTTCAAAATAACCGGGGTCCCAGTTCTTTTTTTTAAAAAAAATACACCACGGTTCTTTAAAGAACCGTGGGTGTAAGGCTTGAATACAACAAAAAATACCACATTTCACTCTTTCTACTTTAGCTGTCAATCCTAACAGAACTGAAAAGTACACAAAACTGAAAAATTATGCTTAAAGCCGAGCAGTGCAGAATGGGCAGCTTTCATACAACTTAACAAGTACTGAACAAACTTGAAAGCATCACCATAATCCTCGGAAAGCTGTGTAAACAATGCCTCATTTATAGGTGAAACACATAGGGCGTGACTAAGCCTCCTAGATTCCCATAGCATCAACAAGCACTTCTCCATTGATTTGGTGTTGCCAATAAAATCCTTAATAAGCAAATTGCAAATGTTTGGATCCATGTTACCCTACAGCTCAAAGAACAGACAAGAAAATACCATATTATGGCTTCTGCAATTAGAATAAGAGTTATGCATGCTACTACATCTTCAACAGACAAGAAAATACCATATTATGGTTTCTAAATCTACTATTCTGTCATCCTACTTTTATTGCCAAGAATAAATAACTGAAATAAGAAAGATGTATCATTCTATTTTAGAGATTATGAAATTCCAATATCAACAAGTATTATAATGTCAATAAAACGATAACTGTGCAGTTTTAGAGGTGATTCGTGGCAATATCCTAGCCCATGACCAAAGAAGTCTTTCTGGCATCATTTTTGGTACTTACCCAAATCCTTCTTTGCCTGCTCTGTTTTCCCTTGCTCTTGCAGTTTCATGTATCTCTCATGAGCCTTCAGCTCCTCCAGCTCCTCCCTGTGAGCATACAAATTATAGTCTTGTTAAGATTCATATAACGACTTTGAAGAATATGCAAGTTGCATGTACACCATAATGCAGTCTGCACATTTTCTAATATCATTATGTATTTAGTACGACACGCAATAATAAAAATAGAGTTTAATACCCCTAAGAAAATCACTAACCTACTATTTGACTAGACAGATCCACACAACCAAGTACATGGCATGTTCAATAATAATGATAGTAGAATTAATACCTAAGAAATATCACTCCTTTGACCTACAATTTAGCCAGACACTTCCACACAACCAAGTACATGGCATAGTCCTACTTATCTGGGTATTCCATTACTGAATATGGTAAAAATGAAGCAAAATGGCTTCCAGCAGAATGCTGAAAATGTTTCCTACTTATCATCAATTTTAAAAGATGATATGGACTGCAAAAGATTGCCAAAGGAAAGCCCTAATCGGATTGAGAAAATGTTTCCTACTTATCATCAATTTTAAAGTATCATTTTCTCTCGCTTGGGGATTAGGATTATAGGTGGAGACACAAAATAGATGAAAAACATTACCTGCTAAGTCCATTGGTTGTCCATCCAAAATATTATGTCCCTCTTCTTTTCTGTTTTTTAGTATCATCTTATCGCTTTAGATGTACATGTAGTTGATTTTTTTTTAGCTAGTAACTCCATTGGTTGCAAAAGCAACAAACATTTCCAATACAGCTGAAAAGTAATTTTATGAAAACAAGCCAAATAACATCCTTCTGAACTTTATCAGGGTAATGACTCAAACTATACACCCACGGCAATGTGCAATCTGTAATAGTTAAGCATGTCTTATCCACCTTATTTATTTACAGCTATGGCCGATCCTAGTCATCCTACTAATTTCAGATAACCAACAGTTATCTGTCTCATTATTGTTAGGAAGAAACAACACACTATTATATGGACATAACAAACCAATAATTTATTTCCAACTATGACCGATCCTAGTCATCCTACTAATTTCAGGTAAACTAAAAACAGTTATCTCTCTAATTATTGTTAGGAAGAAACAACACACTATTATATGGACATAACAATGTATAATAATGACATCTCCAAACACAAAACGCGCTATAGACAATGGATAAACCTTAAACTGAAGGTTTCTTTACCCTAAAGCAGATTATGTACTGAAATTAGATCCACTTAAATCAACTATAGACGATAAATAAATCTTAAATTGAAGTTACAGAAAGTAGATTATGTACTGAAATTAGATCCACTTAAAATTCCAATAATCTAGCATATATATACCTATTTCAGACACGGCTACATTTTAAAAGGACAACACCAATATCAAGCTAATCTAAGCACAAGAATGCCACCTTTGCCATGATATTGGTGATTAACTGGGTTGTAAAACTTAACAATGAGTTTTGATGCATCACATAAGTTTCTAGACAAGGTACACATTGATAGATTAAAGAATTATTGCTAAGCAATGTCATTGCAGAAAAATTCCATGGAAGAGAACAATATTAATATAACTTGCCATTGACATACTTCTATGGTCTACTAATATTTTTTTCTTACCCGTGAAAATAACCCAAAGGGAGTCTGCTATGTCCCCATCACTTGACCTATTGCAAAAGATTGTGAAGAAAGAAATCAGTCGAAAAACTTTTCATTCTCGTGATTGTACAGGCAAGATAGGTAAAGGAGAGGAGTGGGAGAAAAAGAAGAATATCAATCATGCAAAGTACGTACTAATTATGTCTGGTGATAATAGTTGAGTTGATTCACAGCTAAACTCCAATAAAAATATAGTGGCCATGCAATATTAGTTAATTGTAATTTGACAGTTAGCTACACCAGATAGTAGATAATACTACACATTGGAAAAGAACCTCTTTAACTCAGCTTGAAAATTTGAATAGAAATCTAGTTAAACATGCTTTGATATAGTGCTATACTGTTTATTTATTGTATCTTATCTCTTAATAAAACTAGAAAACATTCGTTAACATAATGGCTAATTACTTTATTTACATATATCTGGTTGATAACTGCACTAAAGCAACCATGAAAGATTCATCAATGATTGTTGCTTGTCTATGAATCTTTTGAAAGCCTCGTGTTGAAAATTCACAGATAACAGTTGGTTTCTCCTTTATAGATGAAATTGAAGGTACAGTAAATCATACAAATCAACACATCCAAAATCATACAGAGATCGACTTGAAGAAATGAAATGAAATCAAGTAATAGTAATGAAGTAATAATAATGAAGTAAATGATGAATCAATCAAACCTCAAAGGTAGATTGAGAAGACGATCGAGGAGTTAATTACCCTTGGGAGAGAAGACAATAAGAGCGACTTCAGCATCACAAAGAACGGAGATCTCTAGAGCTTTCTTCAAAAGTCCCGTACGACGCTTCGATAAGGTCATCTGCCTGTTGATCCGGTAATGTTCTTCACTGTATCTAGCCTTGCCATTGAAAATATTAATGGTTTCTTCTTGTCTTGCAGAAACCCCCTATTCCAAGATCCTTGTATTTTAGAATCAACTATAAAACTTGCAAACAGTAACATGAAAGCTTTTACTTACATGTGCTCTTCATTGTCGAAGCGTCGTACGGGACTTTATCGAAGCGTCGTACGCTGCTAGTGTTTCGCAACCGAAAAATCAAATCACAATTGAATCGAACAAAAGAATCAAACACTAATAAATTGCGCTGACCTAAATCCGTGACAGTAAAAAGGAATTTGAAAAGGAGAAGAAGCAAACCAAATCAACGAGTACAAAATAAACTAGTCGCCGCAGTCGCCAGTCACCTCCACCAGTCGCCGCTGCCAGTCGCCGGATTGTTGGGATCGATAGGTTAGGGCTAACGTAACTTGAATCAAGGTGGAGAATCGCCACAGTCGCCGTATGGGTGAACACGAAGGAGGACGGCATCGATAGGTTAGGGCAGAGAGGGGGCGGTGCATTGTTTTCCTATTTAGGCTCAAAACGACGCCGTTTAATTAGCTTTTTTTTGCTACGGTTATTCAAAAACCGGGGTCTGGCATCGTTTTTTACCACGGTTATTTAAAAACCGGGGTCCGAAATTTTAATAACCCGGTTAAATCATATAACCGGGCTCTAAAATTTATAAAAATAAAATAAAAAACAATTGACCTCGGTTATACATATAACCGTGGTCCGAAAATACATTTGATCACGGTTCTTTCAAACCGCTCCAACCTAAGCGAGGTCTAGGGGGGGTCTTTGTACTAGTGTAGAGCCGACAGCGCCAGCAACTACAAGTACCATTCACATTAATGGTTTTCCTGTCAGAGTTCTTTTCGATACTGGTGCTATGCATTCTTTTATATTTGATGCATGTGTAGATAGATTGACCTTAGTTACTGTAGAGGGTAGACCCTTCTTTAATGGATTACCCGATGGGGGTAAGATACGAGGTACGCGAGAGGCTCGCAATTGCCCTATTAGATTGGGAGGTCGCGATTGGCCAGCTAACTTCTTCGTCATGTACTTAGTACATGAAGAAGTTATTTTGGGCATGGATTGGATGGATCGACATCGAGCAGTTCTGGACATCGGCAAGAGGACAATGACAGCAACTGTAGATGCAGGCCATGTTGAGATCTTCCGAGGACGGGATATCGGGAAGACTGGTACAATCATCAGTGCAGTACGAGCTACGAGAGACTTATCAGTCGGGAATGCGAGGCTTTTTGGTGCTATGCCATGAAGGATAGTACTAGTCCAGCTTTGGAGGAGATTCCAGTAGCTTGCGTGTTTGCTGACGTCTTTGGAGAGCCATCAGGTTTACCTCCACAAAGGAGTGTAGATTTTGGCAT
Organism: Fagopyrum homotropicum; assembly: GCA_033239125.1. Taxonomy (NCBI): domain Eukaryota; kingdom Viridiplantae; phylum Streptophyta; class Magnoliopsida; order Caryophyllales; family Polygonaceae; genus Fagopyrum; species Fagopyrum homotropicum. The sequence goes on along the minus strand of BSWB01000007.1, from coordinate 93,509,626 downwards.
TGATCTAGAGCCCGGTACGAGACCGATCTCTAAGGCTCCTTACCGCATGGCGCCTATCGAGATGCTTGAGTTGAAGAAGCAGCTTGAGGAGTTAGCAGAGAAGGGCTTCATCCGCCCTAGTGTATCTCCTTGGGGTGCACCAGTTCTCTTCATCAAGAAGAAAGATGGGTCAATGAGGTTATGTATCGACTACCGGGAGCTGAACAAGGTGACGATCAAGAACAAGTACCCAATTCCCCGTATCGATGATCTTTTGGATCAACTGCATGGAGCTTCAATGTTTTCGAGGATCGATCTGAGATCAGGATATCACCAGCTGAGGGTGAGAGAGCAAGATGTAGCCAAGACAACATTACGGACTAGATATGGACACTACGAGTTTGTAGTGATGTCATTTGGGCTCACGAATGCGCCCGTAGTCTTCATGGAGTTGATGAACATCATCTTCATCGACTTTCTAGACCAGTTTGTGGTTGTCTTCATCGATGACATTCTGGTTTACTCCCGCAGTAGAGAGGAGCATGCAAGACACTTGAGGATCGTTCTTCAGTTCTTACAGGATAGAGAGCTCTACGCCAAGCTCTCTAAGTACGAGTTTTGGATGTCCGAGGTAACATTCCTTGGTCACATCGTTTCAGCTGAAGGGATCAAGGTAGATCCGGCGAAGATTGAGTCAGTAGCTTCCTGGCCGCCACCTAAGAACGTTAAGGAGGTTCACAACTTCTTAGGATTGGCAGGCTACTACAGGTGTTTTGTTGAGGGCTTTTCAGTTATCGCCCGACCGCTCACTTCCTTGATGCGGAAGTCTACGAGGTTCGTATGGTCCGAGTCGTGCCTGCGGAGCTTCGAGGAGTTGAATAAGAGGTTGACCTTTGCTCCTATCTTAGCTCAGCTAGAGGGCATTGAGGATTTTGTGGTTTACAACGACGCATCTAAGCTGGCTTGGGATGTGTTCTTATGCAGAGGGGAAAGGTGATTGCTTATGCGTCTCGACAGTTGAAGACATACGAGGAGAATTACCCTACCCACGATCTTGATTTAGCTGATGTTGTTCATGCTTTGAAGATTTGGAGACACTATCTATACAGAGCCACTTGTCAGATTTTCATAGACCATAAGAGTCTGAAGTACATATTCACTCAACGGGAGTTGAATAACCGCCAGCGCAGATGGTTGGAGTTAATCAAGGACTTTGATCTTGAAATCTTATACCACCTGAGAAAGGCTAATGTGGTAGCAGATACCCTCAGTAGGAAGACTCTCCGGGAGATGGCGATCGCTAGGCTGACAGCTCAGCCACAGTTACAGCGAGATTTGGCATGGCTAGAGATGGAAATCTACTTCCTAGATTTCGATAGTCAGTTGTCCACCTTGGAGATAGTACCTGATTTGTTGGCCGAAATCCGACAAAAGCCGGAGAGTTGCCCAACTTTGACACAGATCCGAGACCGGATGTCTCGAGGAGAGGCACCATAGTTTACAGTTGGTGCTGACGGAGTTTTGAGACGCTAGGAGCGTGTTTGTGTGCCGTCAGATCGAGAGTTGAGATAGAGGATCCTTCAGGAGGCTCACTCTTCACCTTACTCAGTACACCCTGGTGCGAGTAAGATGTATCAGGATATCAAACGCTCTTTCTGGTGGGGAGGTCTAAAACCAGATGTGACGAGATACGTAGCTCAGTGTGTGACCTGTCAGCAGGTCAAGATCGAGCATCACAGACCAGGAGGCGAGCTACACCCACTTCCCGTCCCTCAGTGGAAGTGGGAAGACATCTCTATGGATTTTGTGACCGGTTTGAGACCGAGTCGTGGTTTTGATGCTATCTGGATCGTAGTAGATCGTAGTAGATCGATTGACGAAGACCGCACGTTTCATTCCGATCAAGAAAACGTGGCCGGTAAGTCAATTAGCAGAGGAGTTCATGAGACAGATAGTGAGACTTCATGGAGTACCTAGGATCATTGTCTCTGACAAAGACGGACGGTTCACGTCGAGGTTCTGGCAGCAGGTTCATGCCGCTCTAGGCACGAGTCTACAGTTCACTACTGCTTATCATCCTCATACCGATGGTCAGTCTGAGTGGACCATCCAGACTTTGGAGGACATGTTACGAGCATGTGTGTTAGATTGGGGACAGGTGTGGCCAGATCACCTTCCCTTAGTGGAGTTTTCATATAACAACAGTTGGCACGCATCGATCAAGATGGCTCCTTATGAGGCTTTATATGGACAGAGATGTCGTACACCGTTGTGTTGGGACGAGTCCAATAGTGCCAGCGGAGTAGCACCCGAGTAGATTCAGGATGACATGGCTCGAGTAGCAGTAATCCGAGAGCGGATGTTAGCAGCACAAAGTCGACAGAAATCTTATGCTGACAAGAGGCGCAGACCTTTGGAGTTTAGAGTTGGATCTTAGGTTTGGTTGAGAGTATCCCCGACACGAGGCGTCAGACGTTTCGGTGTCAAAGGGAAGTTGAGTCCCAGATATGTTGGACCGTTCGAGATTCTTGAGCGAGTTGGAGAGGTAGCTTATAGAATTACGTTGCCACTGAGACTCGAGGGTGTTCACCCAGTTTTCCATGTGTCTCAGCTACGGGAGTACATACCTGACCCGAGATACATCGTCAGTCATGAGAATCTAGTGATCGAGCCAGGCCACACGTTCGTAGAGCACCCGGTGGCTGTCTTAGAGCGTAGTACGAGACGCTTGCGTTCGAAGGACATACCGATGATGAAGATACAGTGGTCGAGGTGGGGAGCTGATGAGGCGATTTGGGAGATAGAGGATTGTATTCAGAGGAACTATCCGGAATTTTAAGCTGAGCTTGTTGCACCGTTAGTTTAGTATGTTGTTGGTTTTTCCTTTGTTGCGTTGTGAAAGCTTTTGTGTGACGTTTTGTGTTACGTGCCCTGAGTGGGAATATATGAGCTCAGTTCTGTTTTTGTGCGTTGTTGTGACCGTTTGGCTTTTGCAAGTTTCGGGACAAAACTTCTTTTTAGGGGAATCTGATGTAAGATCCTAGGTTTTTGCCTTCACCGCCCCTGCGGTGAAGAGGGCCGCCCCCGCGGCCAGCCGCCCCTGCGGCTGTGAGATCCGCCCCTGCGGATCGTGCGACAGATCGTGCCGATTTGTTTTCGTCGTTTTATCTTTCTTCCATAGATAGAATATCCGATATTCTATCTTATGGGCCGGTTTCCTTGTTTTCTTTCTAACCCTAGACGCCCTTCCGTCTAGCGTTCCAGCCCTCCCTATATATTTTCTTCTTTCTCTGCTTTTTCCCGTTCCTTGCTATCGCCTTCAAACCCTAGAGAGCTGCAGCCGTCCCTTGCTTCCTGCAACTTCGTTGAACGTCTAAGTTCATTCCTTCCTGATTCTTTCTCACGTTCTTACAGTGTTGCATGTCTTCTCCTTCTATTTTGGTTTCTCCCTTGCATTCTTTTCTTTTCTTCTTCTCCAAGGATCAAGCATGAGCCTTGCTTCTTGTGGAGTGTTCCGTTGTTGACCTTTCGTTGTTCTCAGGCTCTCTAGAGTTGAGTCTCGACGTGTTGCCGTGTTGGAACCAAAGGTTCGAGCTTTAGTTGCCCCTGTTGTGAGATCTGTCGAAGAGAAGCCCGACAATAGCTTCTAACGAAGATCCGCCCCTGCGCCTCTATCACAGCCGCCTCTGCGCCTCTGTCACAGCCGCCCCTACGCCTCAGTCCAACCGTCTCTGCAGTTTCTCTGCAGTGACTCACGTCTTTGGTGAGTTGCTTCCTTCCTTCTTTTCCTCGTTCCTTCCTTGGTTCCTAATGGTTGTTCCTTGTTCCCCTGAGTTTTTGTAAGACAAAGGTTGAGCCCGTAGCATGTGTTGATCTCTTAGAGATCTTTGAGACTAGAAGTCATAGACTTCTAGCAACCGTTTCGTTCCTGATCCGTGTTGCTTGTTCGTACAGGCTTTCCTTGCTCCTTTCATAAGGGAAACTGAGCTTCCTTGTGTGTCCTCTGAGTTGTTGTTGAGCCTTTTGGGTTACCTTCGTGTGAGGTAAGTCCCTTGGACTTACTTAGCTTCATTCCGCGTATTAGTTGGATTGCTTTGGCTTGTTTGTGTTGCTATCATGTTTATAACGGATAAATGAAAATAGGATTCACCCTTTGTTACCCTTAACTAGCCCAAGTGTATTATAACCGGGCGGTGACCACTTGTCTAGTTCTACAAGAGACTAGAATGTGCTCTTGCAACCCAGACCCGTAGGTAACGGATAGTACTGATCTATTCCTATTGGTAGACGGAAGTGGAGACGAGTTTCGGGAGATTCTCGTGTGACAAAAGAAGTTGAATTAGTAATGGATAACCTTAACGAAAGATAATAACCGGTTGATGTGTGAGCATGCTATGTGTTTTCTTTACCTTATGTGTGTGTGTGCCTTTACACTCTTGCTTATACCTAGAATGTTAGCTAATGGTTTATACCATCGTTATAGATGTTCCGCAGGTTCAGGATGCTGCTGAGTGATCCGGACAGTGTGGTCAGCCGGGGTTCCCGTACATTATAGGACGGGATTGGGTTTTTGTTTCGTTTGTTGTTTCCCTTTTGTTTTGACCCGGTTGTGGAGCTTTTGTGTTTTCTTCTGTTTGAACCTTTGGTTTTATATTAAGTTTTGGTTTTCATTCGTTTGTGCCTCGTTGTAAGATCCGTTTGCTGTTGCTACTCTGAGGGACGGGACCCATTGTGCGGTCCTAGCCCATAGCGCTTCAAGTTCCCAGAACTTGGGGTGTTACAATGAGTTCTAGGTAATAAAGGTTTATCCTTTATTAGGTTTGAGTGTGCCTTCTTCTTGCGTGAGTGAGCTTACGTGAGACTTACCCGGTAAAGGTTAGTTCTTGACCCTTAGGTTGAGTTGTTGGTTTGTGATTATAGTTCCTTTTCTTAGATCCTTGAGACCTACCTGGTGATAAAAGCTTTGGTTTGGGATAGTGGATAGTAAAACCTCCCCCGTGATCTTTCCCACCTTCGAAACACCTTTCCTTAGCGATCCCAGCTCTTTCCATAGTTCTTTAGAAGTCTTGAATCGAAAACCACAACTGAATACTTTGATCTCTAGGATATGCATTTTCCTGATTATTACATATATTCATCTCATTTATTTTTATCTTTTTCACCCTTGTCGGGGACTTGGCCTAGACCAAGCGGTAAGTTTGGTTGTCTAGTTTAGATTTTTGCTTTTTCTAATAATCTTTTGCTTTGAGTATTTTGTTTTTCTAGAAATTCCCTTTCTTTTTTGGTTTATGTGAAGATCTCGTGCCAGTAAAGAAATCGTTCCTTATGATCTTGAGCCGGAGAAAACTTATAAACGAAGACTAAGGGAAGCTAAGGAAAATATGGCTAGAAGAAACCTTCAAGACGAGTTAGAAGACGCTTTAGAACAAGTAAGGCTTAGAGATGAAGCCCTAGAAGAAGAAAGAGCAGCAGCGCAGGAAAGAGAAGATGCGATTAGAGCAAAAACTGATGGAATGAGGGTTGGTATGAGGCAAATGATTCTTCAAGGAGGAGGCAATGTTCGAGTAAAGATACCTCCACCCGTAGTTGCGCCTCACCAATCGTTAAGGAAAATTAGAGTTGACACGTATGTTGGAGAGCCACAAACTCTTGGGCAAAGGATGGATCCAACTCAACAAGTATGCCGTCCCGACGTAAATCTTGAAGATCCATCATCACATGACTTTGAGCTCCGTCCTCAAGTTCTTCAAATGATCCGTCAGAATCAATTTGGAGGATTAGAGCGGGAGTATCCACACCAACACTTGCAGAATTATGAGATACTTATGGAGATGTTGAGGCCTCCAAGGCTAGAGAACAACAATCACAAGTTGAGGGCATTTTCCTTTTCTTTGAAAGATAAGGCTCTTGGTTAGTATCAATCTTTTCTATTTGGACGAGTTAGCACTTGAGAGGAGATGACTACCAAATTCCTCACCAAATTCTTTCCACCATCAAAGACTACAGACCTTAGAGGTAAAATTAATGCTTTTGTGATGAAGGAGAAGGAAAGTTTGTTCAAGTCATGGGAAAGGTTCAAAGACCTTCTACTAGATTGTCCTCATCATGACATTCCGAAGATCAAGCTTCTTGAGATTTATATTAAGGGTTTGGATGAAGAAACTCAATTCAAGATTCAATCCCTTTCTAGAGGGACTTTCATAGAGAAGCCCGTTGATGAAGTTTGGGAATTTGTGGAGAAGCAATCCTTAATGGTTTAGAAATACTCCCAAAGAAGAGTTGATGAGAGACTCCGGAGACTCGGAGTCTATGAAGTTAGTACCAATACAACTAATAATGCTCAATTCGATATTATTAACAATGAGATTAAAGCATTAAAGGAGCTTACGAGAGCTCAAACTCAAGCACCGGCACAAGCTAAGTTGCCGCCTAAGGAGAAATATGTGACGTACATGGGTAGAGAAAATTCAAGGACCACCGAATTACAGGAATTTCCATGGAGGAAATAATTATCGAGCTAATCATCATCATCCCGGTTTCTCTTACTCAAATCCGGATGGCGCATTGAATCCTCCAACATCATCGAGTCAAGCTCAACCACCAAAGACTCAAGAATTTCCACTGGGATTCTCTCAACCTCCCAAATACCGAATATAGATGATGTTCGAGCAATTGATGGGGAGATTGAGTGGATTGGAGAGCACCATTACTTCTACTTCTAAGGCTCAAAAGGCTTTGAGAAATCAGGTGTTCCACAAAGCAAGAGAAGCTCCTAGAGATCCATGAAAGCTTCTTGAAAAGACTGAAACTAATCACAAGGGTTTTAGCCAACAACACACATTATCAAATCAAGATTGAAATATGAAATAAAGAAACCAAGAAAATCAATGAAACTAAAAGAAAAGCAAGAAATACTTAGCAAAGTGTCTTCAATATCCAAAATTGAATGAAAGCAACAATAAAAGATCTGATCTTGTGTTCCAAAAGCAAAAGAATCTAAAATTTAAGTATTTCTTAAAAAACTTCACAATCTTTCTTGAATGTCCAATGTGGTTGTTGTTGATGATGCTTCTCCTCTCCTTCCTGAGTATAAAGACTTGTATTGTAGGGTTTCTAGATGCCTTTAGGTGTTGCTAGACGTCCCTTATTTATAGGACAAAGCTAGGGTTTTGAGACTATCTTTTAGTCGTTTTTATGAAAAATCTCGGGTGACATGTAAAAATCGGCCGATTTTTATCCTATTGATCCGAATTTTCGTCTCTGCAGCGTGTTATCTTTTAGTTAGTCCTTTTATCATCCTTAATGATATCTTATCCTTATCTTTTGTGATCCTTAGTGATCCACCATGTTGTTTAGTCCAGTATTGATCCATTTCCGCTCAAAACTCCACCAAATTATCTGCAATTACAACAAGAATTCGTGCAAACCTCTATTCTTGCAATTTATATGAATATAAGCTTAAAGGGTATGGATTCTTACCAAATGGATGCCAAACTGAAGGGAAATACTCGCAATATGCATGAATATGCACATAATTCATGTCATCATAGCCTTAGAGGGGAGATTGTTAGATAGCTTAGTTGTGATTATTGAATTCCACATTATTATGAGATACTTGTGACTTCTCTCACGGGGTTTGCATTTTATCATTTCTATTCAATCAAAAGGAGAGTTTTTGATTGAAAAGTTGTGAATCTTTGCTGGGTTGTTCTTGTGTGTGTTAATCTTTTTGAAAGTTGGTGCTACAAGTCAAATTGGTCCCTCCTTGTGCTTGTCTTATCCAGAAGGCTTGTGTAAGGTTAAAGAAGGAAGGGTGAAAGATAATTCTTTGTTAAGGGTTTTGATCCAATTGAGTTCAAGGTATTTTGCAAGTCTTAACATATTCCTATCTTCCTATATTTATCATTATCATTCCATATTAATCATCTTCTTATCTATTTATATCATTCATTATTCTGCACTCTAATTTACGAGAAATATCGGCTTGTTCTCCATCAAATCTCAGCCGAGATTCTGGAAATTCATCCGAGATTTCTTTTTGTTGTTCGATTTGAGGACTTTCAATCTAGACCGGGAAACTGCGGCTTGCACTCCACATCAAGAATTCCTTACTCATATGATTGTTCTTTTTTGCTGAAATCCTCTTGTAGTCTTTCCTTCTTGTCTACCCATTCCTCGTGAGGTTGTAGAAATTCCCAGGAAGTCCCCTAGAACATACACTAATCGAGGTCTGAGTCCGTTACTTGTATTGAAAACTTTTCAAAGTTTACTATCGTATTACCATGCGGTGATGATCGCAACATGATAACTCAACTAAAGGATATAAAATATCATGTAGGTCACTAACATGATATATATATATATATATATATATATATATATATATATATAATAAACATCAATACACAACTATATGTCCATATAATATCATACCTATATTACTAAGTTGTAGAGATCCGCGGAGAGCGATAGTGGTCCGACATACTACTAACTCAACAACCCGACTATCCACATGTTTAAAAGTAGAAATTCATTTTGAAATTGTTAGACCCCTTTCTGGTTCTGGTTAGTTTCTACATTTGGTCTTTCAAAAGATTTCAAGTGTCATTGTTGTCAACCCAAAGTTCTGATACCATATTGTAACATCCCAAATTCTCAAAACTCGGGGAGGTACTGGTTAGGACCTTACAATGGGTCCCGACCTCAGTTTTGACTATAATATAATTGGATCTTACAAAAAGGCACAAACGTAGTAAAACAAATTGAAATAAATAAAGGGTAAAATGATGAATGTATACATGGGTCAGCCTTACAAAACGTAAACATAACATAGTGCACCTAGAAACGGAAAGAATCTCCTTTCCCATCTAAATGAGTACATGGACTCGACTGATCATCCACTCCGGATCTCTCTACAACTCTTAACCTGCAAGACATCGACAACGGCGGAGATAAACCGTTAGCTAGCATTCCATATATCAAAATAACAATAATAGCACATAAACACATAAGGTAACATAAAACACATAGTATGCTCACACAACAGCCGGTTATCATCTTTCATTAGGTGATTCACTTTAATAATTCAACTTCTTTTGTGACACGAGAATCTCCCAAAACTCACCTATGTCCCCTTATAACAACAAGAATGGATATGATGCATCAATCCATTTACATGCCTGAACTAGTCGCTGAGAACCCCCCAGTCTCCTGTAGAACTGGGCAAGTTGTCACCGCCCGGTTATCATACACTTGTGCCAATAACAATAAAGGTCTTCATAGCAAGTTCTTTAACATTTAAACATCTAGCACACACCACTATCATAGCTATGCTAACACATAGGCATCTAAGTAAGTCCAAGGGACTTACCTATCTCAAGATAAACCTAGCTTAAAATACCACGCTCAGTTTCCCGTAGGAATATAATGTACGCCTAATCAAACAAGGCAACCAAATCAACTACTATCCATAATACTAGAAGTCCTCAACTTCTAGTCTCAATGATCTCTACAAGATCATATAGAAACATATGATAGCATGTATTATAGTCTATATTTTGGGACTTGTTTAGACGTTTTATCTTCAATAAACTGCATGTATGGATGTATATTATGTGATTATGTTGTTGTTTCATCTACCTTTATTAGAATCGAGGTCTACACCAAGTTTCGTTGTAATCGTAGGTAAAATAGCACATTTTGGATCGAAATGGAGCTAAGGAGCAAAGGAGTCATAGGAGCTACATTTTGGAGCTCAAAGAAGAACTCATGAAGCATGGAATTAATGAAGAAGATTTAATTTGGACCAGATTTGAGAGATTTCACATTCAGCTGAGGTTCACCTCGGTCAGCTACAGTACCACCTCGACCGAGGTGATCTTGAGGAGCGTCCCGACCGAGGCGAACACCCTGGCGTTGGCGAGATCATATCTTTTGGCTGAGATCTTTTATTTTTGGAAGGAAGATATCTTATATTTTTGGGCTGGATTTCTGAAAGGAAGATCATATATTTGGGAGATTTATTTTAGAGATATAATATATTTTATAAGAATTTATTTTTTTAAGATATTATTATCTTTGGAAGATAATTCTCCCATATAAAGGGTTGGATTTTCCACAATTCAGCCATCTTTGGATCATTGAAGAAGCTGCAGTTAGAAGATTTTCTGGAAGTTTGAAGGAAGCTTTGAAGATTGAAAGAAGGAAGTTTCATAGTTTGTGATAGCTTTTGAGGGGATTTGTAAGACTTTTTTAGATTCCCTTTGGTTTATTGTCTTGTTTAATTTGTGATTCCAAGTACGCTGATTTGTGAACTATTTGATTCAGTTATTGAAGCCTTGTTCTTAAGGTTTTTATGTTCAAATATTCATTCTTTCCCCATTTATTTGATTATTGCTATCATGATGATGAGTGGCTAAATTCCTTGTGCGATTCTAGGGTGATTGGCTGAAAGTTATGGGAAAGACGATAATTGAATGATCTTAATCCCAGTAGGACCCTGAAAGCTCGAGTCTTCAACCTTAACCCTAGATACCTCGCTCAGTCGATGAACTTCTCGGCCGGGGTGGAACTTGACTGACCGAGGTGACCTTTTCTGATCCGAAACTGAGAGTTAAGTGTTATAGTTTGCCAAATCCTATTCTTATTACACCTTTCCTGGTTCAATGCAAGCTTAGGATGAGACTTACCCGGTGATTCCTTAGTTTGTTTACCCAAGATCATAAGTGTAGGTAATAAAGATTTATCCTTTATTAGGGTTTGAGTGTGCTTTCATCCCATCTTTGTGAGTTAGCCTGAGACTTACCAGGTAAAGGTTGATTCTATTCCCTTAGGTGGTGTGTTGGTTTGAGATTATAGTTCATTTCCTTAGTACCTTGAGACTTACCCGGTGATAGGAACTTTGGTTTGGGATAGTGAGTAGTGAGACTTATCCGGTAATCTATTCCCAATTTAGAAACACCTTCCCTTTGCAAAATCTCAGCTTTGTCCACTTTATCTTGAGATCTTGAGTCGGAACCACAACTAGATGCTTTAATCCCTAGATTTGCAATTTCTCCTTATTTGACCTTTTTATCATCTTTGATTGTTTTAATCGCTTTTATGGTTATTAGTTGCATTGACAACCTATACTTGCTTAGTTTCACCTAAGTCCCTGAGATCGACACCCCGAAATTCTTGCTTTTTACTATAATTGATCCGTACACTGTGGGTTCGCATATAAATCCTTGTTTTAAGCATATTTCTTGGGATATAAATTTAATGCTTGCACACACCATTTGGAGCGAACAAGTTTTTGGCGCCGTTGCCGGGGACTTGGTCTAGACCGAGCCGGTTTCGGTTGTCTTTCGGGGCTATTGCCCTTGTTGCATTTGACTACTCTTTCCATGAGTTTTGTAGTTATCAGGATTTCCGATGGCTACATTTGATCCAACCTGGATAGCAAGACAAAGTGCTAGGGCGGACCATTATGAATACTTGGAAGAGAAATACGCCTTCATTTGGTTTGACAATGAAAGAGAAAGAGAAGAGGTTATTGAGGAGTTTGCGATATGGGATGAGCTGAATATAATACCCTGCTAAATAAGGTACATTATTAATTTTTACAAGTTTCGATATAAGTCTAATTTATATAGGCTTATACCGTGTAAATATTAATTATTTTACATAACTATTTATACAAGTAGTAATTTAGTAAATAAGGGGAAAATCCTAGGTGTATATATATATATATATATATATATATATATATATATATATATATATATATAGGTTCTGGTTCCGGTGAGGAGGACCCTTGCAGATAGGAATGAGGAGAGCTGGGTTGGTGACATGTGGCATGCCACATCACCGTTTTTTTTTTTCTTTTTCCATATTTTCTTTTTGTAAATAAAAATTGGTGTTCATATTTTTATAAGCATGTGTTCATTTTTAAAAGAGTCACTGTTCATATTTTATCAATAAATGTTCATTTTTTCTCAACACTAACAGTTCATTTTTTAACATTAATTGTTCATTTTTGTATTTTTTTAAAACATTTTTTTGGATTTTTTTTTTGAAATTATGCTATTCTTTCAAATCGTGTTAATAATATATGATGTTCATTTTTTTTTTCAAAATTATACTTTTCTTTAAAATCATGTTTATAATATTCAGAGATCGATTACATAAAAAATTGTGAAATCAAAGAGAATACAAGACGATTCAGGTTTTGTTTCTTCGAATTTTTTAGTCTCATTGTTTAGATTTCTATTCTTAAGGTTTAGGTTTCATTATGATTAATGTTTGTGTTGGAAATCAAATTTGTTTGAATCATTTTGTGTTTGATAAGTTTGATTGAAAAAATACATGTATATACATATGTTGAGTTGGTCTAATAGCTCCAATTTATATAATCTATATGCTCTTTTTAGTGTGCACGCAAATTGTTCGGCAAAATGTCTTATAGAAAAATAGTTTATAATATTTACAAGAACAATGATATAAAAAAGTATGAACACTGACGAATAAAAACATGAACAATGATGTATAAAAGTATGAACACCGATGACTTATCTATAACTTTGACACATGCATAACATATTATGATCATCTTTTAACGTTTTGTGATGAGTTTTTTTTATTTTTTGTGGTTATATACTGTAAATGAACATCTATGCATTATAAAATAAACACAAAAGAATAAATGGACATGACACTTTGATGAATAAAAATACTATGAACACCGATGTATAAAAATATGAACAATGACTTATAAAAGTATGAACAACGATGACTATTTTGAACGTAAGGGTATTTTTCCAAATTTTAAGTCAATTTACAAAAAATGCCATTAATGATGAGCGTGTGAGAGCCCTTGATTTAAATTCATCCAATGGCTTACAATCCTCCTAATTCCTATCTACAAACTATCTCCTCACTTGAACTAAAATCTATATATATATATATATATATATATATATATATATATATATATATATATATATATATATATATATATACTATGGGAATTTATCCTAATAAACTAAAAGGGAAGGGATCTATTATGTAATAAATGAAAATGAATGCTAGGTAGGAGTACTTGTTGTATAACCATGCATGCATACACGTAAAAATATGCATGCTTGGCAAGGAGGTAGGAAGCCACCCATACAAAGGTAAAAAAAAGGTTTAAGGAAAAAGGTAAATAAATTGTCTTAGTGGGTAAGAAATAAGTACTATATAAGGAGGGGAGAATCATCAAATAAAAGACACACATTTGCAGAAGGATAAGTTGAGTTATACGTAGCAACATCCACTCGATCAAAGAAAATTTACGAGTTAAGACTCAACCTAACAAGAGTCTCTATACGATAAGACAAGTGGGTTATAGTTATTTTAAATAACTATCGTAATCGGTAATGCTTATATATTTATATATGTATTAGAGAAGTAATAATTATAGGTATATCAATCGAGATATGTGAAGTTATATACGCATATTTTTGTACTAGACTGACATATATTTTATTGGTTCAGTAGTTACTGGATCGGTAAAGTGATAGTATACGTGTGTCGTTAAAGGGTGCGGACATTATGGGTAAATAATAATGACGGCTCGACAGTATTTTTAGAAATGTCCGTTGGGGTTTAGTGGATCCCGAGAATTAGGTCGTCTAATTCCGATCTCGCTACCGGTAGGCGAATTTAGGATTCATGGATTTACCAAGAGGTTCTCCAAGACTTGTCTTTCAGTTGATTAATGGTTAAAATCAGACATGGTATCCACAATGAAATTAATAAGCGTAACGCTAATGCAATTAAGTGCTCTCCTTTCAAATTGATTAAGGATTGAATGTCCAGTAAGGTTGAAACTATGAATAGTATTCATTATATGATTTTAAGTTATTTTAAAAATTAGGTTAATCCAGCTTGCTAGTTTATCCGATAAACTGACCCATGTTTTTTTTGTTTTTTTTGTACTTGGATTTATTGGCAGGTTACGGTGAGTAGGAGATGAAGTATTGGAAGCACACCGGAGTTACACCTGATCACCTTTCACCCTCCCTTGGAAGTTTATATATATCTACACTTAAATCTATGTTTTAATATATGTAAATAAGTCTAAGTTGATGCATAATATATATGTTATTATATAACTCGTTGAAGTCTTGTTAACTAGCCTGAAGCGGATTTGTGTAGTAATAAAGAAACCGCTGGCGTTGTAGTAGACCTAGTAAAATGTTATACTAGGGTGTTACACTGAATGTCCCTAGAAAGATTTATGAGCAACCTCTTGAAGATTTCCTTGAATTAAAATGGGAGAAGATGATGAAGAAGTTGGAGGAGCTCAAGGAAAGAACCTTATCCTATGCTAAACCGAAAGAGGAGCATAAGGAAGTATTGCAAGTTTCAAGCATTCCTCCAATCAAACCGGAAATTTCTCCTGAAGCTTTCGAGGAAGAGGAAGAAATGGAAGATCTCGACCCAACTGCTGAAACATCGGCCGAGGTTGAAGTAAGATCGGCCGAGGTTGAAGTCAGATCGGCCGAGGTTGAAGAGATTCCAGCTGAGTTGGGGAAGATTTCATGTGTGGATTATCACCCTAACATGAAACTTGTCCCACTATTTGAAGAACTTTATAAGGTACTTGCTCCTACTCCCTTTAAAGTTCTAGATTTCTTCAGGGATGCACCGAAGAGTTTGAGGTCTCTTCCGAAAGAACCTCCTAAGATCAAGATGAAACCTTCCTTGAATTTGTTGAAAGTAAATGCTCCTTGGACTGAAAGGACTGGAATTAATAAGCGCTTCACCGCTAAGGCAACAAAGTGTTATTTGTTCAAGTATGGGGTCACTCACGTGACAAAGACCTTGTACTATCCCCAAGATGAAGATGGGGAAGCAAAGAGGATTTATGAGAAGCTGATTTCTAGATCCAGGAAAGGATGGGATGCAAAACTGAGTTGTGTCTCACGGAAGCATAGGAAGACCGGTAGAATTCCGATGAGAATCAAACCGTACAAACTTGTACGTGGAAGATCCTACCATTTGCCGGTGAAATTAGGAACCGGAACCTTCTTGGAAGACTTTATGATGGATGTGATGAGCACTCCAAGATATTCAAGGTACATTGTATAATTCCATGAAGAAAGGTCCAGCTAGCGACCTTAAACCAAGCGCTTCTTGGGAGGCAATCCAAGGTATTGCTTTCTTTTCCCTTTTCTAGCTTAGCTTTAGATAGTTTGCTTTGCTTTGCTTTTGGCGTCCTCTAGACAGAAACCAGGTACTTTCTAAGGAAGGATTACAACTCAGGAGCTACATGGAAGGATTGATGTTCGAGAGATTGAGAGGATGGAGCTTGACTGAGACACATCTCGGGTGCATTCACAGGACCTCGACCGAGATGTTCTTCGCTAACCGAGATGGTCTTATCTATGAGCTGTTTCTTATTTTTTTTATGTAGTTCTGCTATGTCTGGTGAGTACTTTGTTCCTTGAGACCTATATTTGACCCATTGGGACAATGTGTCCCAAGTATGGGGTATTTGGATATATTTACTTGACATTGTGTATGCTTGTATGACTCGAGTTGGATATTTATGATTTTGTTTATGCTCTATGTACTTATCTGAGATTACATGCATGCATACAGGTTTTTGTTTGAGAAAAACGTCAAAAATTGGTTTAAAAAAAAGTTTTATGACCTCGACCAGGATGATCTAGCCAAACGAGGTAAAGCACCTCGGATAACTTAGAACACCTTGACCGAGGTGATTTAACTGAGAGATTTTTCGAAACGTTTTGTGCTTCTTCTCTGAATATGAACTCAATGATGATTTTGTTTGTAGATTGGTTTTGAAATTCTTATATGCTCGAAAGGTTTTATGATATGTTTAAGTTGCAAAATGCTTTGTTTGGAATTTTGGCATGTTTAATACTTTGTTTTTATCAACATTATGTTGAATTTGAAGGTTGACACCACATGATGAGTTCTATCACTTTCTTCCTGGGATGATTAAGGCAATTCATTCTCTTCTCTTCTTCTTCTTGATCATGCTTTAGCCCCTCATATACATATTTGCCTCCCTTTACCTATCCGGGAATTTGGAAGCAAGCAAGTGAAAAGCAAGTGAAAGTAAAGTTGAGATGTTGGCTTGAAGTTTTAGAAAGAAACAAAATAGGTTTGGGGAAGTCAATCATGATGATGAGTAACTCGGCACCATTCACATAGCCGTGTGTTTGTGCCTTGCCAAAGTCGGATCGAGCGATATTCCTAACGGCTCATGGTATGTGCATCAAGGGTTTGAGGCATCTCGAGAAATTGATGATTGCTGATTTTCTAGGCTTCGGTTATTGTGCACCTTTGTCCATGCATTCCAAAAAGTAAAGTAAAAATAAGCAAAGCTTATTGGTGGAAGATGTTGAGATTCAAAGAAAGTGAAGCAAGATCCTTTTCCCGGATTCTAGCACAACATTCCTTATATACATCCCACCCTGACACATTTCAACTTCTTTTGAAAAGCCCTTGAGACCTCGAGCTTGTTGATTGACTTGGTGGTTTAAACTGGATTATACATGATTAATTTTGATAATTATGATTTATTATGCATTCTATGATTTTATGCAAAGATGAACAACTTTCTTATATTTATAAAATATTTTAACCATGTTTTGATTTTAAATGCCATGAAGCATTCTCTTAGAGTGATGTATGAGTGGAGCACACCACCAAATATGTTTTGAAATACTTTTCACTGATCTTTATGACTTATAATCCATTCTATCTTGTACTTAAGATTTGGAACTTGCTTGGGGACAAGTAAGGGACAAGTATGGGGTATTTTGATAGCATGTATTATAGTCTATATTTTGGGACTTGTTTAGACGTTTTATCTTCAATAAACTGCATGTATGGATGTATATTATGTGATTATGTTGTTGTTTCATCTACCTTTATGGGAATCAAGGTCTACACCAAGTTTCGTTGTAATCGTAGGTAAAATAGCACATTTTGGATCGAAATGGATCTAAGGAGCAAAGGAGTCATAGGGGCTACATTTTGGAGCTCAAAGAAGAACTCAGGAAGCATGGAATTAATGAAGAAGATTTACTTTGGACCAGTTTTGAGAGATTTCACATTCAGCTGAGGTTCACCTCGGTCAGCTACAGTACCACCTCGACCGAGGTGATCTTGAGGAGCGTCCCGACCGAGGCGAACACCCTGGCGCCGGCGAGATCATATCTTTTGGTTGAGATCTTTTATTTTTGGAAGGAAGATATCTTATATTTTTGGGCTGGATTTCTGGAAGGAAGATCATATATTTGGGAGATTTATTTTAGAGATATAATATATTTTATAGGAAATTATCTTTTTAAGATATTATTATCTTTGGAAGATAATTCTCCCATATAAAGGGTTGAATTTTCCACAATTCAGCCATCTTTGGATCATTGAAGAAGTTACAGTTAGAAGATTTTCTAGAAGTTTGAAAGAAGCTTTGAAGATTGAAGGAAGGAAGTTTCATAGTTTGTGATTGTAACACCCCAAATCCACGGGACTTGGAGTGTCACATTGGGTTAGGATCTCACAATGAATCCCACAATTGTAACAAGTTATCGTTTCACCAGAAGTCCGTGTGAACGAAAAGTACTCAAACGTCCACAAGTCGGGCTCGGTTTGCAACCCGGATATCCAACCTCATCTTTCACTGATTCAACCCGTTGTTTCTTCTCTAATCCAGAAGCTTCAGTCGATCTCACAAATGTTGGTAAATCCGGTGTAGATCTACCCGCTATCACCACTTCATATACTTGTTGCATATACTCTTGAAACTCGAATCTACTCACGGAGACACGATCAACCTCTTCAAACTCGTTCTCTGCCATAGGCAACACAGCAGCGGATACTGGTCCGTGACTTGACGCTACTAGAGGAAGAGGGGGTGTAACCCTATCTCGTCCCACTACAGATACTGCTCTAGTCTGAGCCATCTGTAAAATATACACACCTAAACTTATAGGGCTATATATATATGCCATATGTATCGATATATATATATATATATATATATATATATAATACTCATTACTACATGCATACACATCAGCACATAAAAGATATCTATATATATATCTACACCGTCGAGATCCTCAAATGGGTGACGACTTCTGTACATACTATCCCAAAACATTTGTACTCGCTTTAAAACCAAAAATCTTTAAAAAGTCAGACCCCATGTGGGTTCTGTTTATTTATCCACTCTACCTTTATTGCAGATAGCAAGTGCCATTGTTGTCAACCTAAGGCTCCGATACCAACTCTGTAACACCCCAAATCCACGGGACTTATTGTCACATTGGGCTAGGATCTCACAATGGATCCTGACCCTAGCCTAACAACAAGTTCACTGGATCTTACAACAAGACACAAGTAGATTAAAACCAAATACATAAAAGCTATATATGGTACATCAAAAGAGTTTACAAACTCAGAGCCGAGTACAAAACATCAAACCACAACATCTGATACAAAAGATCCCATATCCCGCGCATCCTAATGTACAAAAGTCCTCGGCTGGCCACACTATCTGTCTCACCTTGCAGTCTTCCTAACCTGCAGATCATCTACAACACGGTATGAAACCGTTAGCTATAGCAATGAAAAGCATGAAGGTAATAGCACAACCACACATCAACATCTCATACATGCAATGTCACACACATTCATTTATTATCTTTCATTACGTTATTCCATTACTAATTCAACTTCTTTTGTAACACGAGGAACCTAAAGAACCTCGTCTCTTTCCCCGTTAACACAAGAGTTTGCATTGGGGGTGATCGTCACTCGTCCCCCCTGTGTTACTGGATTCTAGGCACCTCCTTCTAACTCGCAGGCGGAGACCGGTGGTTACCGCCCGTTATAATACACTTGGGTCATTTAACTGTAATAAATGGTCATCCTAGTCCGGTTTAAGGTTATAAATGCACAATCATATGAGCATACACAACCATCACAATCATACAATCCACAACTGTACGCTAAGTAAGTCCTATGGACTTACTTGATATACTCGTAACCTGTACCACGTCATAGCTTCTCCTTGGGGAAGTAATCAACGCCTGCAATAGCAAGGCACACACAATCACATATTGCAAAGGTTAGGAGACTCGTCTCACTAACCACAACCAACCTATATCTCAAATCTAAACCTCAGATCCTCAACACATTCATAAATGCCTAAGGAATATCCTCAATATAACATCTCATCATACTCGTACACATACTAAACCTTAAAGCCATAACTGATATCCATAACATCATCATGATCCTCAACTCATTCTGACACCTAGCATGCATCTAATCAGTATTCCTCAATCTCAAATTTATTTCTAACTTAATTAATTAATTAAATTTCACCAGAATAACGTTTTGCCCGCAAGCCATTTCTAAACCCACCTATCATCAGATTTCATCAAACAAACAACCCATAAACACCAGAATAATATAATGATCATAATGAAATTTCTAATTATCCATTTTTAAAAGCCTAAGGTCAATTTAGGTCAAATCTTAGTACGGAAAACGAATAAATTCATAACTTATTCGTTACTAATCCGATTGACAAACTGAAAGAAGAATCGGAATCACAACGACGCAGGCTACGCATGTACAACATCAAATTCACCGGAATCTGAGCGACGGAACTGTCCTGGTGACATATATGCTCGACCAGGTCTTCATCTGCTCGGAAATGCAGAAACTTGGTACCGATACGAAGGGAATGAAGAGAGGAATCCAGAAACTCAAACAGAGTTAAAATCGGATTAGAAACGGAGAGTATATCTGAGTTTGAAGTTTGAGACAAATCAGAGCTTTTACGAGGAAACGTGAAAGGAAATGAATTAATAACGATTTTCCGATATTTATAGTGAAGTCGATAATTATCCTTTAGCGAAATCGATAATTATCCTTTAACCGATCCAATGGCGGGTTGAACCCCCTTCTCCAAACTTCTCGAAATTGGAACAATAAATCTTGAATATTGTAGGGATAATTATTCCACAATTGCCTCGGAAAACGTGTATTCTTAAGCCGTCTTTCTTAGCCGTTAAGAAACAAAATAGCGACTCTTTTGGCCGTTTTGCCTTTCCATGTTATTTCATATCTAGGACATGTCCGATGTCCTGATCATTTCTCTCAACTGCATTTTTATTAATTGGAGCTCCCAAATGCTCCAAATAATACCGGAGGGTAAAAATAATTACCCGGGGAAAAAGTGAAAATTTCACCATAAGCCCAAAATTACGTCAGGAACATAACGGTGGGACTTATACTCAACACTTACGCAATCTTCGCAAGTTATATGACAATTACTATCACTGATTAAGTTAATCAACATTAATTAGAATTCGGAAATCCTAGCTATTACAGTGATAGCTTTTGAGGGGATTTGTAAGACTTTCTTAGATTCTCTTTGGTTTATTGTCTTGTTTGATTTGTGATTCCAAGAACGCTGATTTGTGAACTATTTGATTCAGTTATTGAAGTCTTGTTCTTAACGTTTTTGTGTTCAAATATTCATTATTTCCCCATTTATTTGATTATTGTTATCATGATGATGAGTGACTAAATTCCTTGTGCGATTCTAGGGTGATTGGCTAAAAGTTGTGGGAAATACGATGATAAAATGATCTTAATCCCAGTAGGACCCTGAAAGCTCGAGTCTTCAACCTTAACCCTAGATACCTCACTCAATCGATGAACATCTCGGCCGGGGTGGAACTTGACTGACCGAGGTGACCTTTTTTTATCCGAAGTTGAGAGTTAAGTGTTATAGTTTGCCAAATCCTATTCTTATTACACCTTTCCTGGTTCAATGCAAGCTTAGGATGAGACTTACCCGGTGATTCCTTAGTTTGTTTACCCAAGATCATAAGTGTAGGTAATAAAGGTTTATCCTTTATTAGGGTTTGAGTGTGCCTTCATCCCATCTTTGTGAGTTAGCTGAGATTTACCTAGTAAAGGTTGATTCTATTCCCTTAGGTGGTGTGTTGGTTTGAGATTATTGTTCTGATAACGTGATTTATGACGATAGTTTAGGCACTTAATTAGATAGTTTTTCCCGTTATTCATGCACGGTTTGACATTGGTTCATGACGTTTTCGCTCAATTCATGCATATTTCTAGAAAAGACGTCTACACGACCTTTTATCGGTTTTGTAGGTAATTCGGAGATCTATTGGACATTAATCGATACATTCGAGGGTCAAGCCTCATGGTGGTACACATCCAAAGCTTTGAAGGAGCATAATTGGAGCAACAAAGGACACAAAGACCACTATTGGTGCAAGCAATGGAGCAACTCATTGCTAGACGATCATAGCATGCTTCTGCTGAAGAAAATCGGACCAACTGCCAGGAAAATCGGCCGATTTATTCCTCTAGCTCGATTTTCCTGCCTTTGACAGCTTAAGCCACGTGTCCCACGATCTCTTGATCCGGCCTTGCTCTTGGTGGAGAATATAAGTGGTCCTGCAAGCTGTTGTTGAGCATCTCTCCTCTCCCACATTCTCATTCACAGCTCATTGGATTGGAGGCAAGATTGGGAGGAAGAAAAACTCTCTCAAATTGAAGGAAGAAGAAGAACACCAAAAATAGAGTGATAGTGAGGTTTTGAGTGATTTTGAGTGATTTTTGGAGTCTTGGATTGAAGAACTATTGCAAGGATTGTTAGGAACGTTTTGGAACTTCGTTTTAAGAGTTGTAAGTCTTGCTAAACTTAGATTCAGCTGAGATTTATTGATTTAACTTGCTCATCTTTCATCATCCATCTATGAAAACCATGTGTGCTTGTGTGATGATTTTGGATCTTAATATGCATATTATTGGCTTGTTTATTGTGATTCTGGAGTGATGGATTGATGGTTATGGCTAGGGTGATGATAAAATAGACTTATATGTTAGTTTAGGATGATTTGTATGCACGAAACCCAAACCAGGAGGAAAAATCGCCTTGATCATCAGCCAGATCGGCCGATTTAGCCAAGATCCATCCGATTTATTCTCCTGTTGCTCTTTAAATGATAAATCTGTATGTTAGGGTGTTTGGGTGTTTAAATCCTAGTGTTTATTAAGCCTAATTTAGCTTAGGATCACCTACTGCTATCAATCTAAGTGAGGGAAGAGATCTACCCGATGATTTCCGACCTTAGATACCTAAGATCATGAATACTAGGTAGTAGTGAGCCTCATAAGCCGCTATTGGATCGAGTGTGCTAGGATTGTTGCTTGAGACTTCCCTATTCCGAGACTTACCCGGTAAGGAGAGGGTTACCCCTTGAGTAGTATCCGGATTGTGTAGAATTCCCTACTTTAACCCCTTGAGACCTACCCGGTAATAGGAGTTTGATGCGGGACTAGTGAAGTGAGAGACCTACCCGGTAATTGCTTCTATTAGTTAAACACTCTTCCCCAACACCGCAGCTTGTCCTTAGAATCCTTAGAACCTTGAGTCCAATGCCATAACCGGAAATCTTGACCTCTAGAATCCACTTTTCTCTCTTGATCATATACTTGTGTTTTGAGTTACTTGTTTGTTTGCTAGTTGAGTTGTTAGTTTATTTTATTGTTTTGCTTGATTTGTGATCCTTGTTTGATCACCACAAAAACCAACAAAAAATATCGAGATTTTCATTTCTTTGTTCCTTGCCTCTTTCTTGGATTAGATCCACACTATCTATGACCATTGTTTGACTCGATTTCACCTTAGTCTTTGTGTTCGACCTCGGAATACTATCCCTACTATAAACGTCCCGTACACTGCGGGTTCGCTAGGAGTTAGGATAATTATAACGAGTATAAATTTAAAGCCTATTGCGTATCACATCCTGAGCGTAACAAGTTTTTGGCGCCGTTGCCGGGGACTAGGTCTAGATCGAGTCTATTTGTGATTGTTTATAGTGTAGATCTTTCTTGTTGCTTTTGATCTCTCTTTGGTTTGTATCTTTGCTTTTCAAGACATCTCTTACTCTTATGTGTATGCGAAGATCTCGTGGCAAGGATTTAGCTCCATTCGATCCCGAACCGGAGAAAACCCTTAGATCTAGATCCAAGAGCATTAAAAAGGGAAAAGAGATGGCCGGAAGAGACCTCCAAGCTGAATTGGATGAGGCTTTAGAGCAAATAAGGCTAAGAGATGATCTCTTGGAGGAAGAAAGGAGACTTGCCAATGAGAGGCAAGAAGCAACTAGGAGGGAGATTGATGAGATTAGGCAAGCCCTTGTACAAGGAGAGCTTAATTGTCAATAACCTCCACCTCCTCCACCACCACAACCGCAGCCGGCGGCGAATGTTAGGGTTGCACCCATTGCTATTGAAAAGCCACAAACCTTGGGGAGACGTATGGATCCGGCACAAAGAGCACACCGTCCGGGTGTGAACTTAGGAGATCCCGCAGCCCACAACTACGAACTCCGCCCTCAAGTTCTACAAATGATCCGGCATAATCAATTTGGAGGGATGGAAGGAGAGTCTCCTCATCAACACTTGATGAACTATGAGATTTTGATGGAGACTCTTAGACCGCCTAGACTAGAGAGCAACAACTATAAGCTTAGGGCTTTCTCCTTCTCTCTTAAGGACAAGGTTTTAACTTGGTATCAATCTATTCCACAAGGGCGAGTTGGTACTTGGGAGGAGATGACAACCGAGTTTTTGACTAAGTTCTTCCCACCTTCCAAGACTACCGAATTAAGAGGGAAGATCAATGCCTTCGTGATGAAGGATAGAGAGAGTTTGTTCAAGTCTTGGGAGAGATTCAAAGACCTTCTCCTAGATTGTCCACACCATGGCATACTGAAAATTGAGCTATTGGAGATCTACTTCAAGGGACTTGATGAAGATAGCCAATTCAAGCTTCAATCTCTTTCCGGTGGGACTTTTATGGAGAAGCATGTGGATGATGCTTGGGAGTTTGTAGAGAAACAAGCTCTAGTGATCGAGAAATACTCCCATAGGAAGAGTGAAGGGAGAAAGGCGGGAGCATATGAGGTGAGTCAGGTCACCATGAGCAATTTCAAGCTTGACGCCATCAACAACGAGCTAAAGTTCTTGAGGGAGTTGTGTGCTACAACTTTGAAGAACCAAGCAACCCCTCAAGTGCTTCCACAAGCTAACTTATCTTCCAAGGAGGAGGATGTGAATTACATGGGAAGGGACAATTACAACAACTATCAAGGCCCAAGGAACTTCAACAACAACCGGCAATTCAACAATTACCGGCCCAACCACAACTATCCCGGGTTTTCCTATTCTAACCCGGATGGAGCCTTGAACCCTCCCGCTTCCACAAGCACAACTCCACCACCAAAAGCTTCACAAGAACCTCCACCCGGATTTACTCAACCTCCAAAGGATAGAACCGAAATGATGTTTGAGCAATTGCTTGGAAGGTTGAGTGGTCTTGAGAGCACGGTGACTTCCATTTCCAAAGCTCAAAAAGTGTTGGAAGCACAAGTGTTCCAAAAAGCGGGTGAAGCCCATAGAGATCCGGGAAAGCTTCCCGGAAGGACCGAAGACAACCCAAGAGGCCAAGTGTTGGCCATTACAATGAGGAGTGGGTTGAGCATGAAGGATCATTTGCCCAAGGAGAATGATAAAGGGAAGCAAGTGGTGAATGAAGAAGAGCCATTGCAAGAAGATGGAGGCAAGATCAAGGATGTTGAGCCAACATATGTGGCACCGCCTCCATACAAGCCACCACTACCGTTCCCACAATCACGAGCAAGAGCTCGCTTGGACAATCATTTTAGTAAATTCCTTGAACTTATGTCTAAATTGCATATTAATATTCCGTTCATGGATGCTATCTTAGGTATGCCGGCATATGGCAAGTTCTTGAAGGAGATACTCTCCAACAAAAGGAAGTTGGAGGAGTATGGGGAGATAAGAATGACAAAGAGATCCTCGGAGTTGATACAAACAATGAAGGAGGAGATGCCTCCTAAGCTAAGGGATCCGGGATCCTTTTGTGTGCCAATCGGAGTAGGAGAAGTGAAGTACGACGCCCTATGTGATCTTGGGGCAAGTGTAAGCATCATTCCGCTTGCACTTTGCAACAAGGTTGGGCTAGGAGAGCCGAAGCCGGTCAAGATGACCCAATACATGGCGGACCGCTCGATCACTCATCCGGTTGGAATCTTGGAAGACATTCCGGTGCAACTAGAGAAGTTCTATGTGCCCATAGACTTCGTTGTTTTGGACATCCCGGCGGACTATCCGGTTCCTATCATCTTGGGGAGACCTTTCCTAGCTACTTCCGGATGTCTAGTAGATTGCAAGAATGGGACTCTCTCCTTCAACATTGGAGAAGAGAACATCAAGTTCAAGCTGTCTACAATGATGAAAGGGCCAACCCTTGATGAAAATGTATTCAACATAGTTGAAGAAGAGGAGTCTAGAGAGGTTGTGAGCTCAATCTTGCTCAAGGATCCACTTGAGAAGGTACTTAGCTCAAGATTGATGGAGGAAGGAGTTGAGGAGAGTAGCAATGAAGTAATCAAGGCCTTGAATGCATTGGATGAGCTACCAAGTATTGGATTTGAAGTGCTAGAAGAAGAGAGAAACAGACAGAAAAATCGGACTGGAGGGACCAAATCGGCCGATTTTTGGCCTTGTGCTGAAATTTCGTCCAGTTCTGCAAAAACAGAAACTCAGATCGACCTACCCCCAGGAAAATTGGCCGATTTTTCTGACTGGGCCGATTTTCCTGAGTCTTTTCAGCATCAACCACTTGATTGTGAGCAATCATCAAGGGACTTCAAGGAGGCTTCCATGGCTTTGCAATCATCTCAACCTACATTGTATGAATCGTCTCCAACCGAAAAAGGTCCTCCTCAACTTGATCTTAAACCTCTTCCTTCTCATTTAAAGTATGCTTTCCTTGGTTCAAATTCTACTTATCCGGTGATTGTGAATGCATCTTTGAATGATGATGAACTTAATAGATTGTTGAATGAATTGAAACTGCATAGAAAGGCAATAGGATACACCATTGATGACCTTGTTGGCATTAAGCCCTCTTTGTGCATGCATAAGATAATGATGGAAGATAACCATAAACCCTCTATTGAACATCAAAGAAGATTTAATCCTATAATGAAAGAGGTAGTTAAGAAGGAGATCATAAAGTTGCTAGATGCGGGAATTATCTACCCTATCTCGGATAGTAAGTGGGTTAGTCCCGTTCATGTAGTTCCTAAGAAGGGTGGGATGACCGTAGTAACTAATGAGAACAATGAACTAATCCCAACTAGGACGATTACGGGATGGAGGATGTGCATTGATTATAGGAAGCTTAATATGGCCTCTAGGAAAGATCACTTCCCTCTCCCTTTCATTGACCAAATGCTAGAGAGGTTAGCTCAACATTCTCATTTTTACTATTTAGATGGCTATAGTGGATTCTTCCAAATCCCTATCCACCCCGATGACCAAGAGAAAACCACATTTACATGTCCGTGGGGAACTTTTGCATATAGGAGAATGCCATTTGGGTTGTGTAATGCACCCGCCACCTTCCAAAGGTGTATGATGGCTATCTTTTCGGAATACATTGAAAATATCATGGAAGTGTTCATGGATGATTTCTCTGTTTATGGTTCTTCCTTTGATAATTGCTTGGCTAACTTGTCATTAGTATTGCAAAGATGTGAGGAGACAAATCTTGTCTTGAATTGGGAAAAATGCCACTTCATGGTAAGTGAAGGTATTGTGTTGGAACACTTGGTGTCTAACCGTGGCATTGAGGTTGACAGGGCCAAGATTGAAACGATAGAGAAGTTGCCACCACCTACCTCGGTGAAGGGGGTAAGGAGTTTTTTAGGGCATGCCGGTTTTTACCGGAGGTTTATTCAAGACTTCTCTAAAATTTCTAAGCCTCTTACTAACCTACTAATGAAAGGCGTTGAATTTGTTTTCTCCAAGGATTGCCTTGAAGCATTTTGTAGGTTGAAGAGCGCCTTGATCTCCGCACCTATCATGCAACCTCCGAATTGGAGCCTACCGTTTGAGATCATGTGTGATGCAAGTGATGTAGCCGTTGGGGCTGTTTTGGGGCAAAGGAAAGATGGGCGCACTCATGCCATTTATTATGCTAGCAAGATGCTAGATGATGCCCAACTCAATTATGCTACCACCGAGAAAGAGTTGCTAGCGGTGGTGTATGCTTTTGAGAAGTTCCGCTCATATCTTGTTGGAGCAAAGGTCATAGTGTATACGGATCATGCTGCGATCCGTTATCTCCTTACCAAGAAGGATGCAAAGCATAGGTTGATTCGGTAGATCCTTCTTCTTCAAGAGTTTGATTTGGAAATCCGGGACAAGAAGGGATCCGAGAACTCCGTGGCGGATCACCTTAGTAGACTCCCACCGATAGAGCTTGAGAGAGATGACATCCCGATTGATGACTCATTCCGGGATGAGCAATTGCAAATGGTGGAGGAGTGCTTGTTCCAAGTGTCTAGAGGGAGTGAGCCATGGTATGCCGACATTGTGAACTACCTAGTGTGTGAGGAAGTGCCTCCCGGATTGACATATGCCCAAAGAAAGAAGTTCTTCAAAGATGTGAGGCACTACTATTGGAGTGAACCACTTTTGTTCAAGAGAGGGCCGGATGGAGTGTTTAGAAGATGCATACCGGATGATGAGGTGGAGAGTGTGATCCGCCATTGTCATTCCTTGCCATGTGGAGGGCATGCTAGCTCACACAAGACATGTGCTAAGGTGTTGCAATCGGGCTTCTTTTGGCCAAGTTTGTTCAAGGATGTACAAAGCTTTGTGGTAGCTTCTGATGCTTGCCAAAGGACGGGCAACATCTCAAGGAGAAATAAGATGCCCTTGAACAACATACAAGAGGTAGAGATATTTGATGTGTGGGGTGTGGACTTCATGGGACCATTCCCTTCTTCATGTGGCAACCTCTACATCCTATTGGCGGTAGATTATGTTTCGAGATGGGTGGAGGCAATCGCCTCTCCCACAAATGATGCCAAGGTGGTGGTGCGGTTCTTCAACCGAGTGATCTTCCCTAGGTTTGGAACACCAAGGGTGATCATAAGTGATGGAGGGAAGCACTTCACTAATAGGAACTTTGGGGCACTTTTGGCTAAGTATGGGGTGACCCATAAGGTGGCAACACCTTACCATCCCCAAACTAGTGGCCAAGTGGAGATCTCCAACCGGGAGATAAAAGGGATACTTGAGAAGACGGTCTCTAGGACGAGAAAAGATTGGGCTATGAAGCTCGATGATGCCTTGTGGGCTTATAGGACCGCTTTCAGGACACCAATTGGCACCACTCCCTACAAGCTAGTTTATGGCAAGTCTTGTCACCTTCCGGTAGAGATGGAGCATAGAGCATATTGGGCTATAAAGTGGTTAAATTTTGATCTCAAGGAGGCCGGTGAGAAGCGGTTGCTAGACATGAACGCCCTTGAGGAGATCCGGTTGGATGCTTATGAGAATGCCCGGATCTACAAGGAGAGGACCAAGCGTTGGCATGACAAGCGCCTCATCCCAAATGAGTTGAATGAGGGTGACTTAGTGCTTCTCTTCAACTCAAGACTACGGCTTTTCCCCGGAAAGCTCAAATCAAGATGGACGGGTCCCTATGTTGTGAAGAAGGTCTTTCCTCATGGAGCGGTAGAGATAGGAGGAGATCATTGTGGTAACTTCAAGGTGAATAGGCATCGTTTGAAGAAGTACATCCCGGAACCCCCGGTGGAAGTGATTGCCCCACTTCACCTTGATTGAAACGCTCCTGAAATTGGTCAAGCTAATGACCTTAAATAAGCGCTTAATGGGAGGCAACCCATTGGTACATATTTTTCCCTTTTCTTTTTCTTGCTTTTGTTTGATCTTACTCTTGGTGTGCTTTGTTTTTCTTTTGTGTTTTTGAATGCTAGATCTTGTTGATTGTCATTGTTCGCTCAAAAGGGTGTGCGTCAAAGTCTTAATATTTATATCTAGAACTCAAAAGCAAAGCGAACCCGCAGTGTACGGATCAGCTGTAGAAAGGTAAGAATTCCAGAGTCGAACTCAGGGATTTGGTGAGAAAGATTCCAATTTCAATTATCTAGCGAAAGTATAAAAGCTTTTGTGATGTAATAAAGAGAGAAATGATTCCAAAGATTCAAGTATCCGATTTAGGCTTTCGATTCAAGGCACTTCTACGGGTATAGGACAGAATTTATATTGCCAAGATTAAATGTTCAAAGGTAGGATTCGTACGATGAAGTTCCGAAACCTATATAACTAATCTATAGGTTCTCTCTATAAGGGTTGTTGAGGCTGCAATATAGAAAGATCTAAAGACAAGAATTATGTTCAAACTAACTATCTAAAACTCCAGGATATGACTCTCCAAAGTATGAATAGAAAGCACACTTAAAATCTTAATAAAGGATGTTGAGTCTCTTTATTACCCAAATCTTGCAATTTTAATCCATTAAATGTAGAAACAGGTTTGAATTGCATTCGAACATTCAATTAGAGGGTAAAAAGGTTAATCAAGATTGGGATTTAGGCAAGGATTAGTTTTGGTTAAAGATTAATTCAATTAAAGTTCGTCAGAGGAATAAATCGCCCTGTTCATAAGAAAAATCGGCCGATTTTCCTCAAGAACAGCCCGATTTTCCTGTTGTCGCAAAACTAAGATCTAAATTCTCAGGGTCCTAATGTTTGAATGAGTTCAGTCTATCATCATCTAAGCCTTAATCATCAACTATTCTCCCCAGAATCACAAGGTTTTTAGCCAACCATTTTCAAAATCGAATCAAATTAATTATTGAAGAAGATATCGCAAAGAAACCAAATCTTGAATGAAAAATTCTATAACTCTTAAATATGTAAAACAATCGTCAAATCTGTTCAATATATCTCTTAACAACTTAATTTCGTGTTCATAAACCACAAACAAGACAATGGAACAAAGAAATCTCACAATCAAAGATCAAGAATGACTTTCCGGCAAAAGCTCTTCAATCTCTCTCCAAGAATCGTTGATTTCTTCAAAACGTGTAAAGATTATCTGGTGCCGCCCCCCCGTCTTCGTTCGTATGGTTTTCTTCTATAGTTTCTTGCAGATGGGCCGTTTGGCAAAACTCTCATCTAGCCCAAATTAATTGGGCTTTATGTCGTCTTTTCAATTGGCCGAATCGTGAAGAAAATCGACCCAGTCGATTTTAGTGAAAAACCGTTCGATTTCAATGTGTGAAAATCGTCCGATTTATGTGTACATTAGAACGATTTTCTTCAACAGAAAGTGTTCTTCCTTTGGTTCGTCTTCTATGCTTCTCCTTTGCAATCCCTTAGCCCTTTGTGATCCTCCTAAGACTCCTTTAGCTTCCTTAACATCCTTAGATGCTTCTTGCTCCATTTTTGCTTCCAATTCAGCTCTATTTACCTGCAATTCATCAAAATCTCGTGTAGACCTCTATTTCCGACAATTGATTGAATAGAACATAAAAGTTATGCAAAATCCCTCTAAATGCAAGGTAAATAGAGATAATGTGCTGCAATATGCATGAATATGATGATACATAATTCATGTCATTAAAATACCCCATACTTGCCTCTTGCTTGTCCCTAAGCAAGACTCAAATTCGGAATATAAGATGTCATGGATTATGCATGTATGAAATTCACAAACTTTTCTTTTGGTAGTGCTTCTTTTCATTGGATCGCTCTCAAAGTGATATTTCAAGGCATAAAAGGGGCAAAGCATATATCAATGGTGACTATAAGATGAACAAACTCTCTTTTCTTTCTTGAAGGCATAAATAAAGAACATGATAAAGGTGTAGAGGCAATCAAATTCAAACAAATCTAAGCCATTAAGTCTTAAACACATGCATAAAAGTCTCAAGGTCTTCTAATCAAAGAAAGGGTTCAAGAAACGTATTAAGGGAAGGAGTTCTTTTTGGCAATTGTGGTGCTAATCCGGGAAAGAGGAACACATAACACCTTCAAGAATTTTCTTCACCGCACATGCTTCGCATGTAGAAAGCTTTGCTTTCATTATACTTTACTTTTTGAGAGTATGGACAGCGGTGCACAAAAACCGAAGCCTAGGAGATCGGCGTTTCTCAATTTTCGAGATGCCTCAAACCCTTGATGCACATACCATATCCCGTTAGGACTTGTCGTTCAATCGGACTTTGGCAAGACACAAACACCCGGCTATGTGAATGGTGCCGAGTTACTCATCCTCATGTTCAACGTCCCCAAACTTATGAAATTTTGCACTTTTTTTCAATATATTTTCCTTGGCCCTCCCACATCAAACATGCCTTTTTCAATCACCTATCCTAATTCCCGGATGGTGAAAGGAGGGTTACATATTTCATTGAGGAGCTAGCATGATCAAGACGTGAGAAAAGAAAAGAAGTGAAATGCCTTAGTCATCCTTAAATGATGTAAAAGAACTTGTAATATAGCTTCGACTATTATTTCATTTTCTCATCAAAACAACTAAATCATATAACTTATTCATGTATTCAAGTAACAAAAGCAATTTCATTCATGCTATAATCAAGATCTCAACACAACTAAGCATCTTTTTACCTATCCATATGCACAATTTTCATCATAGAGGTCATTTCCATATAAGAAGCACTTAAAATTCTTGAAAATTCATAGGTTTTGAAAAAGTTCATGCAAATGCGAGTGTCATAATAGAAAGCAAGCCGTGCAAGAGTTATTACAAGCCAAATTGTCAAGAGTAGTGGAAAGTACATAGAGTGCTAGAATGAAACATAAGGTATTGTAAGTACCCCCACCCCATACTTGACATCCACATTGTCCCCAATGTGAAAATCAAGCATAAGAAGGAGAAAAATACTTACAATGTAAAAGAAGTGGAAGCTCAATCCTCTGTCGGTGGTGGAGGTGGTGGATATGGATACATCGGTGCGGAGGGATTGTAGAAGTGGCCGAACTGGTGATAGTACATGTCCCTCATCTGGCCATCATATGAAGAATGCCTAGCGTCCGTCTCCTCTCTGTAATTCCTGAACTGAGTGTTCAGGGTCTGAAAGTCGGTGTGGAGAGCATGATAGTCGGTGCTGAGGCTCTGGAAGCTAGTAACGAGCTCCCTGAAGTGGCGTGGAGCTCGGCGTCCTCGTCTAGGAGCTGGAGCATGTGCATAAGAGTGTCGAGGGGGCTGCATATCATCCTCCGTCTCCTCATCCTGCCTACTAGTCCTGCTCGGTCCTGCTCCATGAGTGTCAGTGTCCATGGCATCCGTAGCATGCCCGCTATGGGTATCGCTCTCAAACTCGAGCATGGTGTCCTGTCCTCCATCCTCATCCTCCTCGGAGTCACCTGCATCATCATCATAATAAGTAGGAGGTGAGAACTCCTCAAGCATCGCCTCAAAGGTCTCCTTCCAGTTCCTCTTATTCCGAATGGTGTATTCGGATTTCCATATGATCTCGGATGGCTTCTTCTTCGGATCCCTGTGCCATGGCATCGGCACATGAAGAGTTCCTCTCCCTCGAGGAATCAAGACCTGTCGAACCACCAACCTCTGTGAGCCTAAAGGAAGGGCACTCTCAGCTAGAGTGCATCCCGAGAAGTCATAACCTAGAGTCCTAGCCACATGAGTGACCAAACCTCCTGCACATATGTCACCCTTGGCTTTGTTGGCTATCTTTCCTAGATAGTCAGCAAGCATGGTGGAGATGTCGGGAGCGGTGGTGGATGTCATGCAGTAGAGGATGAAAAGCTCATCAGCCTTGAGCTTCTGCGGAGTCTCAGTCCGGGCAAACAAACTCTCACTGAGTATCCTATGCACTACCTTGAAGGAAAGGTTGTACATGCTTGTCTCCTTGGAGTTTCCGGGTCTCCACTTATCCCCTCCGTACTCTCCTACGGAAATAGCCTCCCAAAAATCACTAGCATTGAGGCCTCTAGCAAATGTGCCTGCATCTGAATAAGAAAAGCCAAACAAGTCGCCAAAAGCATCAATAGACAAAGTGTGGTCCTGGCTCATAAGGCGGAAAGTGACCATCCTTTCCCTAGGATCGTGCTCAAACGTGCTAAGGAATTCTAGGGTGATCTCCCTATAAGCATCTTCCCTGATCGTAGCAAACTGTCTCAACCCTGCTCTATCAAGCATCATATCAACATCCTCTCGAACATATAACGAATCTAAGTCATCAAGTACTATGTAGCGAGGAGGGGTGAATGGGCGATCTATAATGCGTTCATAGCGTTTCTTATGCTTGGATAGGGGAGGGGGAAGTTTAGGGATGTTGGTAGGTGGTGGTGGAGGTGGGGCAGGGGCTTTTGAAGAAGATCCCTTCTTCTTCCCCGTGTTCCTAGTTATCCTCTTGACAAGATCCATTCTAAGTCCTAAAAATCGACCTGTTCTTCACAAAAATCGGCCGATTTTTCTGGGCTGGGTCGATTTTTATCTCGATTTCAACGATTCTCACAATTCTGTAAAGTTCTGTTCAATCTATCACCACACACAGTCCTCCACAATGAATCCTAAGCAAATTCCTCTATCAATTCCAACAACAAAGCACTTCCTAGGCAACTTCGATTTCAAGTGAGAAAACTTAGGTTTTGGAAAGAAAAACCTGAATTCCTTATGGAGCAGTCGATTGCCGTGCGTGTTGTTGTTAGATCCGTGTTCCTTGTTGAAAATGCTTCAGTTTGGAGCCAAGAATCTCTTGAAATGGTTAAGGAATGAGGATTTGAGGGTGTGGCGATTTTTCGGCGTTCTTGAGAGAGGGAAATCGAGAGTTGGAGATGTGTGAATGAAGAAGATCGAGTGTGAAGTCCTTATATAGGGTCGACGATTTCTGAAGAAAATCGGCCGATTTTTCTGGTCGATTTATTTATCGGGGCGATTTTTCTCTCTGACTGAAAAAATCGGACGATTTATTTTGGCAGGTCGATCTCCAGGTCGATTTTTGTTTCTGTTGTGAAAAATCGACTTGCTCTGTTACTGAATCGGACGATCTTCTTATGGTAGGTCGATTTTCTTCCTTGTTTTTCTTGAATCTCGAAGATATAACTTAATTGTGCTCCATTCTCCGTGAATCTCTCACATTTGAACCTAGTTTCCTGCGATTAATGACACGACAAACCAAGAGTGCATCGAGGAACATATAAAAATGAAAAACGAAGAAACAAAGCAATTAATCTACTCTAACTAAGTGAGGGAAAGAAGGGAAAACTATACTATCATTGGGTTGCCTCCCAAGAAGCGCTTTATTTATCGTCTTTAGCTGGACGGTGTATGATGTTGTGTTCAACGGAGGAGGATAGGAGCTATCTCCTCGACCGGAGCTTCCGGTGTGTATTTCTTCAACCGTTGGCCATTAACCTTAAAACTTCCGCTTTGTTCACCCCATACTTCAACTGCACCATGAGGGAAAATTCTTTTAATCACAAAAGGTCCTGTCCAACGGGATTTGAGCTTACATGGAAATAGACGCAGCCTTGAGTTGAATAGGAGGACTTGGTCTCCCTCCTTCAAGTCTTTTGGGATGATGTGTTTGTCATGCCAGCGCTTTGTCCGTTCCTTGTAAATCTTTGCATTCTCATACGCATTCAGTCGGAGCTCATCTAGCTCATTGATGTCGAAGAGCCGCTTCTCTCCAGCTTCTTTCATGTCGAAGTTGAGCCACTTGATAGCCCAATAAGCCTTATGCTCTAGCTCTACAGGAAGATGACATGATTTACCATAAACGAGATTATAAGGAGTCGTACCTATTGGTGTCTTGAAGGCCGTCCTGTATGCCCATAGTGCATCGTCCAGCTTCATTGACCAATCTTTCCGTGTTTTAGAGACGGTCTTCTCTAAAATCCCTTTAATCTCTCTATTGGATATCTCGACTTGTCCGCTGGTTTGCGGATGGTAAGGTGTAGCTATCTTATGGGTCACCCCATACTTAGCTAATAGAGTCTCGAATCGACGGGCTGTGAAATGCGTTCCTCCGTCACTAATGATGGTTCGGGGAGTTCCGAACCTTGGGAAGATCGTTTTGTTGAGGAACTTCACCACTACCATTGCATCATTAGTAGGGGAAGCGATTGCCTCCACCCATCTTGAGACATAGTCTACGGCAAGAAGTATATACTGGTTGCCGCATGAAGATGGGAAAGGTCCCATAAAGTCGATGCCCCATACATCAAAGATCTCTACTTCTTGTATGTTGTTGAGAGGCATCTCATTCCTCCTGGATATATTACCTGTCCTTTGACAGGCATCACAAGAAACAACAAACTTTTGCACATCTTTGAAAAGTGTAGGCCAATAAAAGCCGGAGCGAAGTACCTTAGCACAAGTCTTGTGGGAACTAGCATGTCCGCAACATGGTAGAGAATGGCAATGTCGGATGACACTATCTATCTCATCTTCGGGAACACATCTCCTGTAGATGCTATCTGGACCTCTTTTGAATAGAAGAGGTTCGTTCCAATAAAAATGCCGGACGTCTCTCAAGAACTTCTTCTTTTGAGCATATGAAAGTCCGGGTGGGATCTCCTGACAAACAAGGTAATTTACAATGTCAGCAAACCATGGATCATTACCTTGTGATATGTGTTGAAGACACTCTTCAATCTCGTGCAGCTGCTCGTCAGGGAAGGAATCGTCTATCGGAAGTTCATCCGACTCGCCGGTGAGTTGTGGAAGACGACTAAGGTGATCGGCGACGGAGTTCTCCGATCCTTTCTTATCACGGATCTCTAAATCGAACTCTTGTAAGAGTAAGATCCATCGTAGAAGCCTTGGCTTCGCATCCTTCTTCGTGAATAAGTATCGGATTGCGGAGTGGTCCGTATAGACTATCACTTTCGCACCTACAAGATAGGAACGAAATTTCTCAAATGCATATACTACGGCTAAAAGTTCTTTTTCCGTAGTTGCGTAGTTGTATTGAGCCTCATCTAGCGTTT
Source organism: Fagopyrum homotropicum (assembly GCA_033239125.1). Lineage (NCBI taxonomy): Eukaryota > Viridiplantae > Streptophyta > Magnoliopsida > Caryophyllales > Polygonaceae > Fagopyrum > Fagopyrum homotropicum. The sequence goes on along the minus strand of BSWB01000007.1, from coordinate 93,473,698 downwards.
TGCTAGCGTAGTAGATGGCATGAGTGCGACCATCTTTCTTCTGTCCAAGAACGGCTCCTATAGCGACATCGCTTGCGTCGTACATGACCTCGAAAGGAAGAGTCCAATCGGGTGGTTGAATGATTGGTGCCGAAATCAAAGCTTCTTTGATCCTGCAAAAAGCATCTAAGCAATCTTTCGAAAATTCGAAAGTCGCATCTTTCATCAAAAGATTAGTCAAAGGTTTTGAAATCTTAGAAAAATCCTTTATGAATCTCCTATAGAAGCCTGCATGTCCTAGGAAGCTTCTAATTCCTTTTACCGATGAAGGGGGAGGTAACTTCTCAATGGTCTCTATCTTTGATCGATCTACCTCTATTCCCCTTTGTGACACTAAGTGACCTAACACAATTCCTTCGGTGACCATGAAATGACACTTTTCCCAGTTTAAGACTAAGTTAGTGTCCTCACATCTCTTAAGAACTAGTGAAAGGTTATAGAGACAGTTATCAAAGGAAGAACCATATACCGAAAAGTCGTCCATGAAGACTTCCATGATATTCTCTACATATTCGGAGAAGATTGCCATCATACACCTTTGGAAGGTGGCTGGAGCGTTGCATAAACCGAACGGCATTCTTCTATAGGCGAACGTACCCCATGGGCACGTAAAGGTTGTCTTCTCTTGATCATCCGGATGAATTGGTATCTGAAAGAAACCGCTGTATCCATCTAAATAACAAAAGTAGGCATGTTGGGCTAACCTTTCCAACATTTGATCGATGAAAGGAAGGGGGAAGTGGTCCTTCCTTGTGGCCACGTTCAGTTTGCGGTAGTCGATGCACATTCGCCACCCTGTAACTGTCCGTGTAGGGATGAGTTCGTTGTTCTTGTTAGCAACAACGGTAATGCCTCCTTTCTTGGGTACTACTTGTACCGGACTCACCCATTTGCTATCAGAAATCGGGAAGATGATACCTGCATCAAGTAGCTTAAGGATTTCTTTCTTCACGACCTCCTTCATTGCCGGGTTTAACCGTCTTTGAGGTTGGCGTGAAGGTTTGTAATCCTCTTCCATTAATATTTTGTGCATACATAGAGAAGGCTTTATTCCTACTAAATCATCAATGGTGTAACCTAGTGCTCTCCTATGTTGCTTCAAAACATGCATGAGTTTCTCTAATTCGTCATCATTCAAATTTGCATTGACTATAACTGGGTATGTGGAATTAGTGCCAAGAAATGCGTACCTTAAATGTGCGGGAAGTTGCTTCAATTCTAATGATGGAGGTACCTTGGTTGGTGATGAATCGTGGTTTTCGGATGTTGTGGGAGATGCCTCTATAGGTGTGGGTACTTCATCATTAGATTCGGAAGCGGCTGCGGTGAAGTCCGGAGAATCCATAGAATTCCTCAGTGAATCGACCCCCCCTGTAATAAATCGGTCGATCTTCTGCACGATTTTTCTTTCTGTTGGAAAAAATCGTGCTACCTCTTGGTGAATCGGGCGATTTATTGTCGTCAGGTCGATTTTAGTTTCTGTTGAAAAAAATCGTGCTGAATCTTCAGAAATCGGACGATTTATTTCTGGTAGGTCGATTTTAGTTTCTGTCGAAAAAAATCGTGCTGAATCTTCAGAAATCGGACGATTTATTTCTGACAGGTTGATTTTCTTCACAGTTTCCGGAGTCCACTCTAGTTCTTCAATTTTTGCTTCTAGCTCTTCCTCCACAGCATTTAATGCTTTCACATCCTCATTGCAGTCATGTTCCACCCCTTCCTCCATGATGCTCATGCTAAGAACCTTTTGAAGAGGGTCTTTCATCAAGATCGAACTTACTATCTCTCTAGACTCTTCTTCCTCAACAATTTCAAAAACGTCATCTTTCAAGGCTGGCTCCTTGATTAAGGAAGATAGTATGAATTCTATCTTTTCTTCACCGATATGGAAGGATAGCTGGCCGTTCTTGCAATCTACCATGCATCCAGATGTGGCGAGGAATGGTCTCCCGAGGATGATGGGAACCGGGTAATCTGCAGGTATGTCAAGAACGACAAAATCTATAGGTATGTAAAACTTACCTAGCTTTACCGGAATGTCTTCTAATATTCCCACCGGCTTGGTGGTAGAACGATCAGCCATGTAGAGTGTGATCTTCACCGGTCTAGGCTCTCCTAGACCAACTGCCTTGCATAGAGCTAGAGGTATGATACTCACACTTGGTCCAAGGTCACAAAGAGCATCATAGGTAGCTTCTCCCAAGGTGATGGGTATGCAAAATGATCCTGGATCGCGGAGCTTGGGTGGCATATTCTCCGTCATAGTCTTGATGAGTTCGGATGACTCCATACTCATCTTGACTTCTCCTATATCTTCCAACTTCCTCTTGTTGGAGAGGATCTCCTTGAGGAATTTCCCGTAAGCCGGCATACCTAAAATCGCATCCATAAAAGGTATGTTAATATGGAGCTTACTCATAAGTTCAACAAACTTACCGAAATGTTTATCTAGGCGTGCTCGCGCTCTAGATTGAGGAAAAGGTAGAGGTGGTTTGTAAGCGGGAGGAGGAACATAGACTTCTTCCTTCTCTTTTGCCTCTCCTTCTTTTGTGGAGGCATCAACTACTTTAGGTTGAGGGTCGGCGGTTGTCTTCCTGCTCCTAGTAGTTATAGCCATAACCCTTCCCTTTGGGTTATCTTCTGTCTTTCCGGGAAGCTTCCCTTGATCTCTTGGAACTTCTCCGGCCTTGTTGAATACTTGGTTTTCTAAAGCTTTGTGAGCTTTGTCAACCGAAGTTATGTAACTCTCCAATCCTTGTAGCTTGCCTAGGATCGTTTCTAACATGGGATCCGGTTTGTTTGATCCGCTTGATTGTTCCTGGCTTGTAGAAGGAGTAGAAGAAGATGGAGGTGTTAGAGCCTTTTCAGCATATGAGTAAGGATTACCTGAACCTTGCTGATTTGACCTCCAATTGTTGTTATTCGAGTTCCTATTGTTGTTGTTGTTCCAATTGGAGTTTCGGTTGTTATTATTGTTGTTGCTCCAATTGGAATTCCGGTTATCATTCCTTTGATTGTTGTCTCGCCCCATGTAGTTGGCTTCTTGCTCTTTAGTCTTTTGAAGACTCGTTTTGAGCACTTCTCTCAACTCTTTGATGTCATCTTTGAGGGAGAATATTTGTGTTTGAGCCGCTTGATTCAACTTGGCTCCCGTATCGCCTTGATTTCGGCTGTTTGATTCCACCTTCCGGTGGGAATACTTCTCAATCACTTGGGCTTGCTTCTCAATGAAGTCCCAAGCATCATCCTCTCTCATATCCATGAATGTGCCGCAAGATAGAGATTGGAGGTTGAATTGTGTCTCCACATCCAACCCTTTGTAGTAGATCTCCAATAATTCCAGCTTGGAAATGCCATGGTGTGGGCAATCCAACAAGAGATCTTGAAACCCTTCCCAAGATTGAAACAAGCTTTCGTTAGGTTTCATAGAAAAAGCATTTATTTTACCTCTTAATTCCGCCGTTTTGGATGGCGGAAAGAACTTGGTGAGGAATTCCGAAGACAATTCCTCCCATGTAGCTAACTTCGCAGCCGGAAGTGTTTGGTACCAAGCTAGAGCCTTGTCCTTCAAAGAGAAGAAGAACGGCTTGATCTTGTAGTTGCTTGTAGTAGCCTTCTTCGGCTTCATAGTCTCCATGAGAATCTCAAAATTCTGCAAGTGTTGATGCGGAGATTCAGTACTTGCTCCGCCATATTGACTTTGGCGAACCATAGTAATGACTTGTGGTGAGAAGCTAAACTCCTGGATGTCTTCAGCTCCGAAATCCACACCTAGACGGCGCGGTTGCTGAATTGGATCCATCCGTTGCCCCAAAGTTCGGGGTCTATCTTCGTTATTGGCAGCTCTAACATTCCTAGTCGTAATGCGAGGGACGACCTTAGGTGTTGGAGTGTTTCGGTTAGGACGAAATGATGGATCAATCTCTTCAAGTTCCGGCATATCCGGATCAATCTCGTCATCATCGGACGAGTCATCTCGAATGGACTTAGTTGGTGTCTTGACTTTCTTCTTCTTCTTGGAGTCGTTCGACTCCAACTTCATGTCCAAAATCATAGCTCTTAGTTCATCAATTTGAAATTGATGACTTATTTCAGCTTCCTTTCGAGCCTTCTCACTCAACTGGAGTTGGCGTTGAGCTTCATTCAGTTCAGCCTTGTAGTTTCTCTCATCGTTTTCAGCCATTTTCTTCTCCTTCAACTTTCTCCTCAAAGTTCTTTCTAATTCGGGATCGAAAGGAATTAGATCTTTAGTGGATCTAGTCCTTCGCATATACCTAAAGAACCTGCGAAGATCACTCAAGTAGACAAATCAAATCACAAGAGCAAGAGCTCTCAAGCTAGACAACCGAAAACCGGGTTCGATCTAGACCAAATCCCCGGCAACGGCGCCAAAAACTTGTTCGCTCAAAAGGGTGTGCGTCAAAGTCTTAATATTTATATCTAGAACTCAAAAGCAAAGCGAACCCGCAGTGTACGGATCAGCTGTAGAAAGGTAAGAATTCCAGAGTCGAACTCAGGGATTTGGTGAGAAAGATTCCAATTTCAATTATCTAGCGAAAGTATAAAAGCTTTTGTGATGTAATAAAGAGAGAAATGATTCCAAGGATTCAAGTATCCGATTTAGGCTTTCGATTCAAGACACTTCTACGGGTATAGGACAGAATTTATATTGCCAAGATTAAATGTTCAAAGGTAGGATTCGTACGATGAAGTTCCGAAACCTATATAACTAATCTATAGGTTCTCTCTATAAGGGTTGTTGAGGCTGCAATATAGAAAGATCTAAAGACAAGAATTATGTTCAAACTAACTATCTAAAACTCCAGGATATGACTCTCCAAAGTATGAATAGAAAGCACACTTAAAATCTTAATAAAGGATGTTGAGTCTCTTTATTACCCAAATCTTGCAATTTTAATCCATTAAATGTAGAAACAGGTTTGAATTGCATTCGAACATTCAATTAGAGGGTAAAAAGGTTAATCAAGATTATCTGGTGCCGCCCCCCCGTCTTCGTTCGTAGGGTTCTCTTCTATAGTTTCTTGCAGATGGGCCGTTTGGCAAAACTCTCATCTAGCCCAAATTAATTGGGCTTTATGTCGTCTTTTCAATTGGCCGAATCGTGAAGAAAATCGACCCAGTCGATTTTAGTGAAAAACCGTTCGATTTCAATGTGTGAAAATCGTCCGATTTATGTGTACATTAGAATGATTTTCTTCAACAGAAAGTGTTCTTCCTTTGGTTCGTCTTCTATGCTTCTCTTTTGCAATCCCTTAGCCCTTTGTGATCCTCCTAAGACTCCTTTAGCTTCCTTAACATCCTTAGATGCTTCTTGCTCCATTTTTGCTTCCAATTCAGCTCTATTTACCTGCAATTCATCAAAATCTCGTGTAGACCTCTATTTCCGACAATTGATTGAATAGAACATAAAAGTTATGCAAAATCCCTCTAAATGTAAGGTAAATAGAGATAATGTGCTGCAATATGCATGAATATGATGATACATAATTCATGTCATCAGTCATGTGTGATGAGATATTGGAGGTCATGTGAACACCTCATGGAACTGTTGAAGGTACAAAATCTAAGCACATGGACGAGGAGGAAATCACCTAGAAAAATTGGCCTGTTCTTCAGCCAGATCGGCCGATTTTCCTGGGTTATTGAGGCGATTTTTCCTTCTGTAAAGGAAAGTGGTGATCTCCAATCGAGCATGGGTGGAGCGGACGTGGAACTTGGACGGCTTGCGGTGCCAAGCGCGGGTTCCGATACCATAATGAACATCAAGAGCTCTCTACCATCCTTGATCGATTAACCACCATCATCATTCAATGTGAACCGAAATACCAAAGCATCGCCAATTTTGCATTGTGAGGACTCTCTTTCACTTCTTTATTTAGTTTCCACATTGGGGACAATGTGTTTCTAAGTATGGGGTGGGGTTTTCATGATCACTTGCATGATTAGCATCTAGGATAGTTTAATTTTGTCACATGTTTCATTATGTCTTGCATTGTACATACATATTTCGAAAAATCCAAAAAATCAGAAAATTTTAAAAATTTTTGTGCTTCTAAGCTTGGGAATGACCCTTATGATGAAATTGTCTTGTGAATTGGCTATGGATAGCCTTATGTGTTGAATAGATGAATGCATATGTAGACTTAAAGTACTTATCTTGAATCCCATAAATGATTTGTGATCATGAATGTTTGCCTTGATTAAATTGAGTATTGAAAGTCGAAATTACATGCTAGTTCTTGCACATCATTTAGGAATGAATGAGGCAATTCATTTTTCTCTACTTCTCATCTTGATCATGTTGTTTTAGCACCTCAATTGATGAAAAAGTTTACCTCTTTTTACCCATCCGGGACTAGGAGCATGCTAGTGTGTTGATGTGTGTGAAAAGCAAGTGTGGGGTGAAATGGTTGATGAAAGAATGATGTGAATGAAGTGCTGAATTTGTTGTGAAAGTGTAGACAAAAATATAGGTTTGGGGACGTTGGTTTAAATGACAAGTAACTCGGCACACTTCACATAATCGGGTGTTGGTGCCTTGCCAAAGTCAAATAAACCGATAGTCCTAACGAGCTTTGGTATGTGTGCCCGGTGTGGATGCACCTCGAAAAATAGAAAAAGCCCGAGGATGGCTAATCACCAAGGTTTCGGCTTTTGTACACCAATGTCATTGTCTCAAAAATAAGTGAAAAAGAAAAGAAAACAAAGAAAAGATGGAGAAAATTATACACTTGTTGGGAAGTTGAGCAAAAACAAAATTTGTGGAGTTAGTTCCTTTCCCGGATTAGCATCACATGACTTAAAAATTCCCACCTAATCACAACGTTTCTTAGCCCCTTCTTTCCTAAGTCCTAATGACCTAAATGCATGTGTGTAAGGCTTAGTGATCTAGATTGGACATGCTCATGATCATCTTGCCTTCTTCATTTTCACCTCTCATGCATGACTTCTAGTTAAGTATAATTGTCTTTCCATGCCTTCATTTATTTCATGCATGATTGCTTGTCCATTGCTATGAACATGACTATGAAGGTGATCCAATGCTAGAAGCACAATTCCAAAAAGATTTTGTTGTTTTTCTGCATACATAAATCATGTCATCTCTTAATCTATAGTTGGATCTTGCTCGGGGACGAGCAAATCTTAAGTATGGGGTATTTTGATAACGTGATTTATGACGATAGTTTAGGCACTTAATTAGATAGTTTTTCCCGTTATTCATGCACGGTTTGACATTGGTTCATGACATTTTCGATCAATTCATGCATATTTCTAGAAAAGACGTCTACACGACCTTTTATCGGTTTTGTAGGTAATTCGGGGATCTATTGGACATTAATCGATACATTCGAGGGTCAAGCCTCATGGTGGTACACATCCAAAGCTTTGAAGGAGCATAATTGGAGCAACAAAGGACACAAAGACCACTATTGGTGCAAGCAATGGAGCAACTCATGGCTAGACGATCATAGCATGCTTCTGCTGAAGAAAATCGGACCAACTGCCAGGAAAATCGGCCGATTTATTCCTCTGGGTCGATTTTCCTGCCTTTGACAGCTTAAGCCACGTGTCCCATGATCTCTTGATCCGGCCTTGCTCTTGGTGGAGAATATAAGTGGTCCTGCAAGCTGTTGCTGAGCATCTCTCCTCTCCCACATTCTCATTCACAGCTCATTGGATTGGAGGCAAGATTGGGAGGAAGAAAAACTCTCTCAAATTGAAGGAAGAAGAAGAACACCAAACATAGAGTGATAGTGAGGTTTTGAGTGATTTTGAGTGATTTTTGGAGTCTTGGATTGAAGAACTATTGCAAGGATTGTTAGGAACGTTTTGGAACTTCGTTTTAAGAGTTGTAAGTCTTGCTAAACTTAGATTCAGCTGAGATTTATTGATTTAACTTGCTCATCTTTCATCATCCATCTATGAAAATCATGTGTGCTTGTGTGATGATTTTGGATCTTAATATGCATACTATTGGCTAGTTTATTGTGATTCTGGATTGATGGATTGATGGTTATGGCTAGGGTGATGATAGAATGGACTTATATGTTAGTTTAGGATGATTTGTATGCACGAAACCCAAACCAGGAGGAAAAATCGCCCTGATCATCAGCCAGATCGGCCGATTTAGCCAAGATCCATCCGATTTATTCTCTTGTTGCTCTTTAAATGATGAATCTGTATGTTAGGGTGTTTGGGTGTTTAAATCCTAGTGTTTATTAAGCCTAATTTAGCTTAGGATCACCTAATGCTATCAATCTAAGTGAGGGAAGAGATCTACCCGATGATTTCCGACCTTAGATACCTAAGATCATGAATACTAGGTAGTAGTGAGCCTCATAAGCCGCTATTGGATCGAGTGTGCTAAGATTGTTGCTTGAGACTTCCCTATTCCGAGACTTACCCGGTAAGGAGAGGGTTACCCCTTGAGTAGTATCCGGATTGTAGAATTCCCAACTTTAACCCCTTGAGACCTACCCGGTAATAGGAGTTTGATGCGGGACTAGTGAAGTGAGAGACCTACCCGGTAATTGCTTCTATTAGTTAAACACTCTTCCCCAACACCGCAGCTTGTCCTTAGAATCCTTAGAACCTTGAGTTCAATGCCATAACCGAAAATCTTGACCTCTAGAATCCACTTTTCTCTCTTGATCATATACTTGTGTTTTGAGTTACTTGTTTGTTTGCTAGTTGAGTTGTTAGTTTATTTTATTGTTTTGCTTGATTTGTGATCCTTGTTTGATCACCACAAAAACCAACCAAAAATATCGAGATTTTCATTTCTTTGTTCCTTGCCCCTTTCTTGGATTAGATCCACACTATCTATGACCATTGTTTGACTCGATTTCACCTTAGTCTTTGTGTTCGACCTCGGAATACTATCCCTACTATAAACGTCTCGTACACTGCGGGTTCGCTAGGAGTTAGGATAATTATAACGAGTATAAATTTAAAGCCTATTGCGTATCACATCCTGAGCGTAACAAGTTCCTTTCTTTAGTACCTTGAGACTTACCCGGTGATAGAAACTTTGGTTTGGGATAGTGAGTAGTGAGACTTACTCAGTAATCTATTCCTAATTTAGAAACACCTTCCCTTTGTAAAATCTCAGCTTTGTCCACTTTATCTTGAGAACTTGAGTCGGAACCACAACTAGATGCTTTAATCCCTAGAATTTGCAATTTCTCCTTATTTGACCTTATTATCATCTTTGATTGTTTTAATCGCTTTTGTGGTTATTAGTTGCATTGACAACCTATACTTGCATAGTTTCACCTAAGTCCATGAGATCGACACCCCGGAATTCTTGTTTTTTACTATAATTGATTCGTACACTGCGGGTTCGCATCCTTGTTTTAAGCATATTTCTTGGGATATAAATTTAAAGCTTGCACACACCATTTGGAGCGAACAACATACTAGAAGATCACTACTCTAGTCTCAAAGGTCTGCTCAATACTGTATAACGGTATGCTACGATGTTCCAATTTCCTAGCCTCAAGATCCACACATGATCAACAACAATATAACACAACTCCATGTTTTGACCAAACTTACATAACCACCTAAGACGTTCAACCACACATGAACACACTACCACTTGCTGATATTCACGCTAGGTTCCAACTTAGCATGATCATACCCCAGAAAAGAAAACTACAACCGAAAGGAAACGACATATCGAACAAGGGAACTCACTAGAGATAAGACGCGACCGCGGAGGAAAGGAGGTGCGGTTTCGGAGGGAAGGCATGAAGACAAGGCGCACTAGTGGATGGACCAACGAATCAACGGTTGGCCGTACCCGCGGCCTAGAAAGGCCGCACCCACGGGAAGGGTTGGTCGCACCCGCAACCCAAGGAGACCACACATGCGGTCCTGGCGTGTGTGGCGCGCCCGCGGCTGAAGATGTTTGCGATCTCTGTTGTTTTGTTCGTCGTACCTGTAGGAGCAGGTCTACCTGCCTGACAGTTGGGCTCGGAGGCGAAATTCTATCCCGCTGTTGTTGTTGGTTGTTGCTTTTCCAACCACACAAATGATAAGGGAAGATCATGAATCACTCTTGTAGATCGAGCGTAACACATAAAGGAAAGGATGCATTACCTACATGTTGTTGTTGTCGACAAGGAGAAGAGATTGAAGGACTAATGTCTTCATCCGGTGAGGACGAGAGGAGTTGAAGGCCAGATCCGGTGCCATCTACTACTGTGTTTGTTGTTGTTCGAGGGAGACACCACTCCATGGAAGAAAAAGGGAGAGAGAGGAAAAACGTGAGGCTAGGGTTTGACTAGAGGGGAGGAGAAGGAAAAACACGTAAGACGGAAAAGGCTGTTGAGATACTTAAGAGGGAGAAGCATCAATCAACCTCCTAATGGGCACATCTAGACCACTCATGATGGGTCTCGATGATCTACAACTCACGGCCCAAAATGTCTTATTCTACATGGTCTGACTTGCTTCTAAAAGGCTACTAAGGGGATGAAGAATATAAACTTAGGAACCTCACATAAAATGATAGATTTTTATGTAGGTAATTTATAGAAACCCAAAAGACACTCGGAGCGATAAAGAATATATAACCGTGATACCTCGTATCACAAAAAGATAAATATAAGAGGATGGAAGAGGTCCTAAAACCGGTCCGGTCTGGTTTGCCTTGGACTTCTTCGGAAATAAGATTTTCGGGTGTTCTAATGATTAGACTAATTGAGGCAAGAAAGGAAATGTATTTTATTCATGCATATTTAAGAATGAAACTCGCAAAGTTTAATGATTTTAAATTATTCTCATTCCTCTAAGGGGTCATTTGGTATGAATGTATGAATGAGTTTGGAATTATAAATTAGAATTGAACAAATAATTGAAATAAGCAATTCATGATACTTGGTGTTTGGATTGATGTTGGAATGAAGGATTTTTGAACATGATATTTGATTTTCTAGGAATCATGGATGAGAAATTATATAATATTTGATGTATGTGTATGTGAATGTCAACATACATTAGTTTTTTAATCTACATTTTAAGAAAAATGAAGATCAACTAATGACTTAAAATACAAACATGAACCAAACATCATCTTAAATAAATATGTATATAATTTCTTCTATAAAATCTATTTTCTCTTATTGAATCAATTATATTTTTTCGAGCACTTTCCGAAGACATATCATCTTAATCAAAATATCCGTACCATTGTTAATTATACAATAGAATTTTCGAAAAATTATTATTTTTACAAAATAATTGAAATATAATTCAAGTTAATTTATGGGGTTTTTTTATTTTATAAAATTAAATAAGTATAATATATGTATAATCAATACGTACAAATGTGATTGTATGGTTCAAATTAAAAGCTCCTTTGTCATCTTTGATGGTTTGCTTCTCTTCTTGCTCAATCTTTTTGCACCTGTTCAAAACCTAAACATCTTGTACCAAAAACTTGTTCCTGAAAATCTTTTTACTTCGGGCGTGAATCGAGTGTTAATCCACCCAAACATCGAACACGACTCACTTGATTTTGATTTTTAAAATCTCTAATATGCACAAATCTGAGAAGTTTTTTTCTTCTGAACATAAAATAACAAACATCAACTCTAAGCGATCTTAAAGAGCAACCCACAAAAACCCAATAATAAAAAATGGCAATATCCTAAATGACTTCATGGATGATGAAGCCGTAGATAAGAACACGTAGATTTGATTTTTTTATGAGTAATTATCTAGAATTATTTATGTGGTGATTGTTTTGAGTCGTGTTTAGATCACGGTCGTGGTTGTGTGTTTCCTAACAACTCATTTTGATGGGAATTGCTTCCATGAAGTCTCGTCTTTGACTTTCCCAAGAGTTTGGTTCCTATTGTACAATCTTCTGACGGTGCTACTTCGGCAATACTTGACTCGTTTTTCCATCTACTTTATCTTCGTGGGATCTTCCTTCGTAACCCTGATTGACCTGTTTTGGTCCTCCTCCAGGTTCATTCTTTTTCTTTTTTTTTGGTTGGACTTATAGCTTGGTTTGAGATGTTCTCTTGACGGTTGTTTCCGTTTGCTGGTTTTCTTTGCGTCTCGTTTCACCGTTGTTTTGGGTTGATCGAGCTACATTTTTTTTCAAAACAAAAAATATACATACAAATGTGGTTTTAAACTTAATGTGGGTAATATCTTGTAATGAATGATATCACCTTTAATTCATGGAATAAGTTATTGAACGAAATCATTTTATTCCGATTCTAAATCTTACTAAACACTGAGTTTGGTTGATATAACTCATTTCGATTTCTGATTTCATGAGAATCGTATAAAACGAGCCCAACCGTGACTTGTGTTATTTATTATTTTATAAAATCAAAGTTAGAAATAATGTACAGATAACTGCACAATTTGTATGGGATTCACAAGGATGGTATTAAGAGACCAAGTTTGACACATGACGTTGTTATACTATAGTTTAAATATATTGCTTAGCATAAGGGTTATATTCACCACTTTACAAGAGGTACTAAACTCGTCTATTGGCCATGACATTCGTTAGCTATTATATAAATACTTTATAGTTAGTTATGTTACACTCGTCCTTCCATTCTAGTATGACAGAGTACATTGATCATGACCAACCATTTAGACCGGCCGAAAGGAAAAAGGAAACAAGAAGAGAGAAAGGTGTACCAAACCCATCACGCAACAAATTACATTAATAATAATAATAACAATAAATATAGCTTTTCAATTTAGTGCCTTATAGGTTTATTGTTTTTCAATTGATGACCATTATTTATTTTTTTCATTTGGGGGTGTTGTTTTGTAAAAACGTGAATAATTTATAGTTCAAATTGTATTTTGAATAATTTTTTTGTCTAGTTTTGTTGTGATTATGATTTCTTGTTTTAGCACTTGTGGATAATTTATACTCCAGTTTTTATGTCTTTTGAATAGCAACTTGAGTGTACTGATCCTGTCACTCAATCATATATTCTAGGGTTTATAATTAGAACCAACATTATTCGAGTCTGTTTTCATTGCAAATGAAGCTGCTGTTACTTTGAATTCAAGTATGGGGTGTGAATGCTGGAAATTCAGCAAATGACGTGGTCAAAATTATAAATAAAACAATAGTTTAGACAATTACAGTTTTTAGATAACTCATAATCCAAATTATAGAGAATGAAAAAATTAATTAAATTAGCGAACAACCCATCTACCAAACCCCACTTATTATATATATATAACTCTCTCTCTGCACATAGAGTCAGTCGCCTCCTACCTCCCTAACCCACTCTCATTTCACCAAACCCCACACCTACCTTTTCCTTCCTTTCAAGAGCCATCCTACTACGCCGGCGCCCTCTTCGATTTCCCGGTCACCTTTCCCTCGATCCGCCACCATCTGGTATGGATCTCATCCTTCTCCTTTCTTTTTTTACTCTTTCTCCCTCGCTTCTAGCTTCCTGACCGTCTCGATTTGCTTTGCATGCCTGTCGATCTGCTTCTTTTTTCTTTTTTTTTGAGATTTACTCTCGTGTTTTTATCGATTGATGTTGGGACAAATTTGTCTGTCTACTGCGTTTGAATCGTGGTGGTAATTCTTTATTGATTTATTCCTCTTGTGTTTCTGGAAAACATTTCAATATCATTGGTAAAGGCTCTCTGATGTGTACTGGTAGAGGTTTCCTAAACTCCTGTAGCCTCTGTTGACTCCACTTTTTTTTTTTTTTATTGATCATCTTCTCTACTTTTATTTTGAAATATGTTAATAGTTTGGAGTAGATACATATTTCCAGTATTTTCTCAACACTTTTTCTTCTAAAATGTTAACGCAAAATATGCAAGTCGAAACCAGTAGTTCGATTGCATGTAGTCTTCATCATAGGAGCCATATACTTTCACAAAGCCGCCTATTCCGAGTTTCTCTCCATTGTTTTCTATGGCCACTTGAATATGCCCTAAACTTGTTAATATTTCAAAATATGACAAGTTCTGTTACTTGAGCTCCTGTGGTCAGTAAATGTAATGTAGGAACTGATTGAACTAATTGTTAATTTGTGTACTAGTTCTATTACTCTAATTTATTCTGTTTTTCCTCATCATGGTCATTTACAATTCCCTTACATCAAGGTCATCACTATGATTGGTTGTAACCTTGCTCTGGTTTGCGTTCAATTTATCAGCATGGATTGGTTATTTCACTTAGTTGGTATTTGGTTTAGTGCAATGCACAAGGTGTTAGATTACAGAGTTGGGAACTGTCCATGCTTGTTATTCCTTGTATGCGGTCCTTGTGTGCACTTTATAGTGAATTATCTGAACTTGCAAATGTGTACCAGTAATGTATGAAGTTCGTGAATCCTTGAAGAGGAAATTACAGCTTCAGTTTATTCATGTCCTTCACAATGTGCTCACTATTGATATTAGGACATTTAAAAGGACATCATGGCAACAATATCAAAGATTTCAACACCAATTGGCACATCAGGGAAAGGGTTCAAGTCTCCCGCATCTCAAGTGCCAAGGCAATCTGTCAACATTAGCAAGGGTTACTGTGGTTTCAATGCTTCACATCTATCTATCTCCTCTCGCCATGCTTCCTCTGTTCGGCCTTTGATGTGAGTTGTCCACTTATTTATCTGGTAGTTTTTCATTTCTGTTTATTTGTTTGTGGTTCGATTGTCATTTGCTATATTGGTAAATTTCATTGACATACACAGGAATAGGATCAATGATAAATCAAGATTGTTAAGAGTTTTGCATACTGAAACCTGATAATTTACAAATCAGAAGCTGTCTTTTCTTTCTAAGCTTAGAAGTTAGCTTCATCTAATACCCAAGTTTTGTCTCAACTAAAATCAACAGAGTTAGATGTTCTTCGGGCGGAAATGCAACACCATTGAAGAGAACAACACTTCATGACCTATATGAAAACGAAGGCCAGAGTCCTTGGTATGATAATCTCTGCCGCCCTGTTACTGACCTACTTCCATTGATTGCAAGAGGTGTTAGAGGTGTTACTAGCAACCCTGCGGTATTGATCTGCTTCCTTTGTAATCATTACCAGTTTGTCTTTATACCTGTGTTGAATTGACCCTTTTTATGTATTTCTAACTGCTTACTACAGATTTTCCAAAAAGCAATTTCATCTTCAGATGCCTACAATGACCAGTTCAGGTTGTATAAACTCATTGGCATCCAATGGCTCTGACTTATTGATTTTTTAAGTGTATCGCTGCACTTCTTCAATTACAATAATAATTATAATTTGGGTGGCTTTTGCAGTCAGCTTGTAAAGTCAGGAAATGGCATTGAGACTGCCTACTGGGAACTAGTCATCAAGGACATTCAAGATGCGTGCAAACTTTTTGAGCATATCTACGATGAAACAAATGCTGGTGATGGTTATGTGTCTGTTGAAGTCTCACCTCAACTTGCAGATGATACAGCAGGCACGGTTGAGGCAGCTAAATGGCTTCATAAGGTCGTTGATCGTCGCAATGTTTACATAAAAATTCCTGCAACTGCTCCTTGCATTCCTTCAATCAAGGAAACCATTGCAAATGGTATTAGCGTCAACGTGACGGTAAGTTCACTTCTATGCATGTCCTTTTCATTTATTGATGTCAATGTAACATCAAGTACATTATATCATTTGACTACTGCATAAGCTCTTTGTAGCCCAGAATTTGAAGTACCTCGTTTTTCACTGTCATGATTAATGAAAAGATGGACTTGTCTCGATTTTTGGCCATGTACAGCTTATTTTCTCCATCGCAAGATATGAGGCTGTGATAGATGCTTATTTGGATGGCCTGGAAGCATCGGGATTAAGCGATCTCTCCAAAGTTACCAGTGTTGCTTCCTTCTTTGTGAGTAGGGTTGACAGTCTTATTGACAAGATGCTTGAGAAGATTGGAACCCCTGAAGCCCTTGATCTTCGAGGAAAGGTAATATTTAATCTTTAGGTGGCCGTCTTTGTTTTTGTTGAATTTGAGATGATAGATATTGGAACTTGCTAATAATGATATGGTATTCTTTCCGCTTGCTGAAGGCTGCTGTGGCTCAAGCTGCTTTGGCATTCCAACTTTATCAGAAGAAGTTTTCAGGTCCAAGGTGGGAGGCTCTAGTTAAAAAGGGTGCCAAGAAGCAGAGGTTGCTTTGGGCTTCAACCAGTGTGAAGAACCCGGCCTACCCAGATACTTTATATGTTGATCCCCTCATTGGCCCAGATACGGTTAGTTTGTGTTGCTAATGGTATGCATACCTTGAGTTGGAGCTAGTGATGTAACACGGATAGTTCCTTGCAGGTTTCTACCATGCCCGAGAATGCCCTTGAGGCGTTTGCAGACCACGGCACTGTTGCAAGGACAATCGACCAGAATGTGTCAGAAGCTGAAGGTGTTTACAGCGCCCTGGAGAAATTGGGGATCAACTGGGATGCTGTGGGTGCTCAGCTAGAAGATGAAGGAGTGGAGTCTTTCAAGAAGAGTTTTGATAGCCTTCTGGGGACGTTGAAGCAGAAGGCAAGTTCCCTTGAATTGATTAGCTCATAAAGTGAGATCCATAACTTGAAATCTGGTCTTGAAAGAGGCTGGCAAGTAAACCATTAAGGAAACTATTACAATAATAAAATGGGGCTTGGCTTTGCTTAGAATGTAGAATGGCATTTGCATACCTTCAGTTGAGTGTGTTTTGTGAAATTTGAACTAGTGTGAAAAGAAGTTTGCAATGTTTTTGGTATCAGAAAGGGAGTGTTTGAATATGGGTAATGGACCACATAAGGGCGTTGTTTGGCGTGAGAACCCGATAACGCATTAAACAAGTATCATTTATACTAATGTAGACACTAGACTTGCTATTTCTTCACCACCAAAAGAAAAAAAAAAAAAAAAAAAAAGACTTGCTATTTCTTATATTGGTTGAAGCGTTTAAATTTGTCTTGTACTTGTAATTGCGTGCAAGCATGAAGTCCAACTTGGAACCTTGCCCAAGTGTTCCGTGGTAGCAAATGTCATAAGCGTGAAATCCATAAGCAAACATACCTGATCAAGTGTTGTATTAAAGGGATTATTATGATACCAAGAAAAAAGGAAAGGGAATGGAAAGAAAAGTGTTTTAAGGACTAAGAACATGGAAAGGGTTGTTTAGGAAACGTGTTAAGGACATGGAAAGAGTTATTTTTACTTTATGTTTGGTTATTTTTAGGAATGAAATGATTGACTTCAATGATACATTTTTTGTTTGGTTCGAAGGGGATCATTTAATAAATAAATAGTTTATATTTTATAACATTGCATCATATATGTTACATCATATAGGAAATAGGAAACGGAGTTTTAACTAGTTTGAGTTCTCGACTTCTTGTATCGTATTTTGGGTTGTTTCTGAGCTTTATATAAATGGTTAAAAATATTGCATGCTTATTACGAGCATTTGTTCATTTAACCAAATTTCAATAAAAGATTACTATTGAGATCAATCTATAAAAATATATCTCTTAAAAGATTATTATGAATATTATTTGTTCATTTAAATTGACCAACTTTTAATAAAAGATTATTATTAAGTCCAACTTATAAATATCTATATCTTACAACGAGATCAACTTATAATAAAAAGACTATTATGAGCATTTGTTCATTTAAATGAGATCAATTTTTAATAAATTTTTTTTATTGAAATCAACTTATGAAAATATATCTTAAAATAAAATCAACTTATAAAAATATATATCTTAAAATAAAATCAACTTATAAAAATATATATCTTAAAATAACCACCTTATACAAAAAGATTATCATGAATATTTGTTCATTTAAATGAGATCAATTTCTAATAGGATTATTAATGAGACCAACTTATAAAAAAAAAAAAGGAACTTGGCCTACTAGGCCTTTTTTTAGTTTTGTATTTCGTAAATGTGCCCCATAATTTTACCACTTTCATTTAATGGTATGTAAAAATAATTAACCCCTATATTTAAAAAAAAAAAACTCCTCTAATTAAAAAAAGAAAGAAAAAAGAATAGGAGGACTTTTCAAATAATTAAGTTACTAAACTTAATTTTTTTTATTTGCTTTTGTTTTTTCCCCTTTTTTATTTTCTTTTTTCTTTTTTTTTTATTTTCTGTTTTCATACCGGACATTTACATACCGGACATATATATACCGGAGAAAAAATAAAAAAAAAGATAAGAATTTGGCCTATTAGGCTTTTTTAGAGAGAAAAGGGGAAGTAGGCTAATTATGTATTAACGTAGATTAACTAGTCTCTTTTTGCAAAAATGTAGATAAAGTAGGCCCCTAGTAATTTTCTGATAAAGATTAATTCCCAAATAAATGCATACTTCTGCTGGAAATAAAAAATGCTGATGTGGTAGTTTTCTAAATAAATATGCTTATTTAATATGGTCCCTTACAAATCAAGATGTTGTTAGGAAAGCAAATATACCTTCCTTGTAAACGTGATACCAGAATCACGAAATTCCCCCATTTCTGCGTCCATAACCACCATTTCTACAGAGTTATTCGTCTACTGTCATAAACATTTTCTCTATTTTTTGTTCGATAAATGCCGATTTATTTCGTTTTGATGATCTGTTTCTTCAATCGTTACGGTTGTGTGATCATCAACATTCGGATTGTCAATCTGTAGATTCAATCATTTGTTTTGTGCGATTTTTGGGACGAAGAACTCGATCTGTAAATCCAATCGTTTTGAGACATTTTTGTCCAGATCTGTGAGGTATGTACGTTCAATCGTTTAATTGGTGGCTAATTCGCACATTTGCTCTGTGTAATTTATGTATATGGTTAATATTATGTATTTCGTATATTTATATGTCGGTGATTTTTTATGTACTGAGTGTTGATAATGATGAAGGGGACGAACATAATTTTATGTCTGTATGTGTACATAAGTTTGTATATGTTCAAGTTTAAACCATTGTCGTTGAGAAGGTACTGTGATATGCCTGCGTATTTTATGTATCTGCTAATATTATGTAGTTGTTAAATTTATGTGGCGTTGAGTTTTATGTGCTGAGTGTCAGTAATGATGAAGGTGACGAACATAATCTTATGTGTGTATGTGTACATAAGTTCGGTTTATGTATCTGCTTAATATTATGTAGTTGTTAAATTTATGTGACAGTTATTTTTTGTGTTGAGTGTCAATAATGCTGAAGGTGATGAACATAATTTTATGTGTGTATGTTTACATAATTTCGGTTTATGTTTATGTATAAGTGCGAAAATTTATGTTCATGTACTTGATTGTACATAACTGTTGAAAGTATAAATTTGGTTTATGTTTGTGTTACATAATATGTAAGTTGGTAAGATTATGTAGATTATGTGAAATGGGTGAAATACTTATGTTAACATAAGTTATGTAATATGTAAGTTATGTATTGTTTGACAAAGTAGTCATGTAGTTAACGAGCATAATGTTCTATGTATATGTGTACATAATGAAGGTTTGTGTAATTATTGGAAATATTATGTACAGAGCGTGAAGAAGCTATTGACATATTTCTTATATTTTGTACCTTTCTTGTAGGAATCATGGGGGTGGTGTTTGTGACAATTTATTTTGATGGACATTGGAAATTTGATGAAGGTGTGTGGAGCTACATTGAAGTATAGTCAAGTAAGCCGTTATTGATATCAGTTGAATGTACATTTGATGTGTTAAAGGACAAGATTGCGTTGCTATTTGGAATATCTTTAACACAGTTTGATTTATGCTTGTCATACAAGAATCCTTTCAATGAGGGTCTCAAACCATTTGATGTTAACACAAAGGATGATTTGGATACTTTTGTACACATAAATGGTCTCCCATAGTTTAACTAGAGTGTCCCTTTATGTGTGAACAAAGTTGAACTACATAAGAGTGTGGGAGGGATTCCAACAGAACTACATGGTTAGGAAGCTGAATTGAAAGATGGAATACAAGATTCAGGTCATATTTTGAATCAAGAAGTACAAACTGATGTAGCAGATATAGAACTTGATTTATGTACAACAGGTTCTAGTGTGATTGAGAGCGAGTCTGTAGGAGATGCAAACAATAATGCACTTGCAATAGTTCCACATATCAATAGTTATGTATCATCAGGGGACGATTTGCAACTACAAATTGGGAAGATATATCATTCGAAGACTGAAGTTAAAAACGCATTGTGTCTACATTCAATTTCTAAATGCTCACAATACAAGATAGTAAAGTCGAAAATGAAGGCAGTGACTGCTAGATGTGTAGATGAAGATTGTAAGTGGAGGGTCCGATTTTCAATGCTCGGTCAAACAACTTACTTCACCACAACAAAGTATGTTTCGACACACACATGCTCGTTTCATTTGCGGTGGGAGGCAAATAGGGAAGCTTCGTATCACGTAATAGCTGATAAGGTTAAGACAATGTAAGTTGTATGTATTTTTTGGACTGAATTTATGTATCTGCTAATGCATGTGAATTATATGTTATGCATTCTACTTTTAGTTATGATTAAGTTTATGTAGGTATGGTAATTCAAAGAAATTACCTTCGGTACATCAGATCATCACTGTAATGAAGAGTTTGTATCGAATTGACGCTAGCTATTAGAAGTGTTGGAAAGCTCAAGAGACAGTGAAGGACATGATTAGAGGTACATCGGTGGACAATTATAACACAATTCCTGCATACTTATTTATGTTGGTGGAGGTGAATGAAGGAACGATTGTGGACTTCATACACGACGACGAGAGTAGGTTCAAATATGTTTTTCTGTCACCCGGACCGTCCGTTCGGGGTTTGAGTGTGATGAGAAAGGTACATAATATAAAAAACCCTGATTTTCTTTTTGCATTGTAGTTTCTGTTACATAATGTTGGATGCACTTGTTTCTGTACATATATTCATGTTCAGTTTTTTGCGCATAAGTTGGTTTGTGAACACGTGTACAGTTTATGTAGGTAATCACCGTTGATGGGACACATATTAGTGGAAAATATGGTGGGGTATTGCTAGTCGCCACTGCACAAGATGCAAATCAACAAATATACCCCGTTGGTTTTGGTATTGTTGATAGTGAAAATGATGCATCTTGGAATTTCTTTTTCAAGAATATGAGACGTGTCGTAATGGACAGCAAAGAGCTTGTGTTTGTGTCCGATCGACATGCATCGATTAAAAAGGGTATAGCATCGAATTACCAACTAGCCTTCCATGGGTACTGTATTTGACATCTAAAAGGTAATATGAGGAAGGGAACAAGATCAAACAAGATCCTACAAATGTTCATTGATGCGGCAACGAGCTATAAAAACAGCAGTTGCATTGAAATATTACATAAGATATCGGAGGTACATAAGCATGTAAATTATTTACTGTATATCTTATGTTATGATGATTAACTTATACATGATTTATGTATGTATAGGAGAAACCGAAGGTGGGAGAATTGCTGAATGAAATAGGGATTTCAACATGGGCACACTCTTTCTCACCTGCGAAAAGATACAACATAATGACTAGTAACAACGCTGAGTGTGTAAATGCATTGATGAAAGAAGGTAGAGAGTACCCTGTCATGACAATGCTGGATGAAATAAGGCAATTTATGATCCGATGGTTTGCTGAACGGCGTCAAAAGTCCAAAGCTTGTGTAGATGTATCGACTCCTAAGATTAAGGCAATTATTCAGAAGCGGTTTGATGCGTGTGCGATATATTTTGTGTGCGTCCTTAATGCAGAGAATTTGGAATTTGAAGTAAAGATGTGTGAAGAGCACGTGATTGTTTGTTTGGAAAAGAAAACTTGTACATGTAAGGAGTTTGATATTGAAGAAATACCATGCATACATGCCATTGCAGCTGCAAAACATGTCGGTATGAGCCCATCCTTTCTACTTGGCAAGTACTATTCATCAAACAGTTGGAGGGCTGGTTATGTGGATATCATCTATCCATTACCTAGTAAGTCAGAGTGGTGCATTCCTACTTCAATAGCATAAATGAAATGTGAGCCTCCATTAAAGCGTAAATGTGTGGTAGAATGCCAAAAGCCAGATTCCGTTCGACGTGGGAACAAAGCAGCAATAGGAAATGTAGTTGTTGCGGCTGCAGCGGGCACACGAAGAGGACTTGTCAAAATCAACCAAAATAGAGTTTATGTTTATGTAGATAAATCAGTTTTGACTAATATTGCTTTACTTCGTTGTTTGTTTAACACATTTGGTGGATATTACTGTAGTTACGTTTATTTGACTATATTGTGAACTATAACCTGGATTATCATACTTAACGATACATCATTGAAATTGGTAACTGAACTACATAGGTACATAAACCCATCACATATGTTGGACAACACTCTGTATACTGATGATGTTACATACCTCACTGGATTCAACACCAATTTCCTCTACCATTACATCGTCCATGGTATCTTTGGTAGGAATTTGATCGACATCAACTGTTTGATGATCGCTTTCTATTGCGTGAGATTGATGAAATTCAGCTGATGCATATTGTTTCATAGCATCATTTACACAACTCTTTATGTTCTTTTCAATTCTCTTGCTGAACACGAACACAGTTGTGTCTAACTGCTCCTAGAGAGAACCTAGGTCTCTTGCATACGTCGTCAGATCATCAATCAAAATGCCTTGTTCCTCCACTTTTTCACACAGACTACTCTGGACCTTCTGCATTGCATCGACTCTTTCAGCAAGAATGTCTTGTCCCTTTTGCAGTGCATCCATCTTTGACATCAATACTTGAACCCATGATAGTTGTGCTTGTTCAGATTGAATGCTGTTTATTATGAACATACATAAGGTACATAAACCTTATGAATATACATAAGGTAATATTATTGTACATAAAACTGCAGTTATTTAACTTATTTAGTTGTGTCATGTGGCACAGGGGTGGACTTATTTGGAGCAGAAGTATTGACATTATGTCGGTCTTCTGTATGGGGTTCTGAAGGAGTCGGCTCGGTATTGATTGGTGGTGGTCAATCTTTGGCCTTGTTAATGCGCTTTGATGATCTACATATTTGTGAAATGATACATAATATAATCTGTAAGTATTAATACATATAAATTGAAGTCATTTGTTTATATAAATCATTTTAACCTTGTTGGTTCTGGAGATGGCTTGGGTGTTTCCTTTTTCCTCTTTCCTGTGCTTTTGGACGCATAACTATATGTGTATATATGAAGTATTATATTTCTTATACTACATAAATCTAATCAATACATATACATTGATGTAATATATGTAAATATAAATAAATTTAACCTTTTGGCTTCTAGATTGGGTATGACATCTTCCTGTTTCCTCTTACCTACACTTTTGGATGCACTGGTAGATGGTTTATCAGGCTGAACCTTTCTTGTTTAAAATAATCAACAACACATTAGTATAATGTTTGATGTAGTACATAAATGTCTAGTACATACCATTCAATTTACATAAAATGAAAACCAATGGTTACTATATCAATGTCTTTTGGTGGGTTTACAAAGTCATCTTTATCATCCTTGTCATCGTTGATTTCTCGAATGACAACATTCTCAGTACTAGGCCTACATAATAACACAAACAGGGTATACCTTATATATCACATAATGTATGAAATAAAATTTTTTACTAATTTTGATTAGCACACACCTAAACTCTTCCTCCTTTGCATGATAAATTAAAGGCCTAGTCACTATGGGGACAACATTATGAAACCCAATACCAAATAGTGCACCAATCCTGTTATCATCACCCTCCATATACCAGCTTTCATAGTCATCTTCTTCCTTCTCAACATCAACTGTCTTAATATCCTCTTTTTGAAGAGTTTCAACAATACCTTGCAGCTCAGTATAACCAGGGTATAACTTGCCACCCTTCCCAGATTTGGATACATACCTGAGGCATGGAGGGGTTGCCTCTGCATTCAATATATATAGTTGCAAAATGCTTTGCAAACTTTGGGATAAAATTGAAGACAAGTATCTACAAATATTACAAAAATAAAAACTATAATTAAGCAACACAAATGCTTCATTACACATATGTATACATAAACAGTGAGTACATAGATGTTGAAACTCTATCTAATAAATACATAATTCATTAAACATAATGATGTAACACAGTTACCATAATGGAATGTATACATAAGCATGAAATAAATAAAACAATATCTAGTAAATACTAATTTGCACATAAGCATGACACATGTTTAGTACAGCTAGGTACTATGTATAAAATCTGTACATATATATAAGCATGTTATACATAAGCATGTTACACAGATAGTACATAACAGGCAATAAATAGTCCTCAACCTATGGAAAAAATAGAACATATACATTACCTGTAATGCCAAAGGGAATCCACCAATTTGGTATCCACCGCTGTTTCTCTCCTTTCCAGCATAGCACGATTGAAATGATCTCCTCGTTATCGTGTAAGCAAAACGACCCTATGGAAATTTGTTGAACAACTCCATGTCACTTAGGAGATTTATAGTGTGCTGCGTTATCAACGTCTTTCCATTCTTTGATGCTAAAACACCATCAATGAACAAAATGAGTGTCATTTTGTACTTGTTGGGAGACTCCTTCGGCTCATCCTTGAAGATTTGCTCCAATTCATCGTTTGAGCATCTTTCAATCCCAATTACATCTCTCATGTCAACATCCTCCATTTTTTCAGCAGATGAGCCAAATTCCGAAGAATTTGGGAGTCCAGTAATCTCACAAAACTCCATAATACTAAACCTCATAAGAACACTGTTAACTGCAAACCACATTGAGTAGTGTCTCCTCGTGTTTACCTCCCTCATTAACATAAAATGAATTAGCTGGTTGGACATTTTAATTTTAGTGCTCATCTCCAACAAAGGCCCAAAAATTGACGCCTTAAATATGTTTTTGTCAGATGTAGATAACTCATCCAAAATCATAGGGATTAGAGGAAGCCTCATATAGCTATTGATTCTGGCATTTATAGATTTCTTTGTTTCTGTCCATCTGTAGGTAAACTACATAAACATAAAATGGAAAATGTGTTTATCGTTATGATCAACAAATGCAAACTATGTAGTGCACAATTCAATTTACTAATCTTGATCTGTGGGTTATCGGAATTGATTAGCCTATTGACATCTTGGTTACACGAACCTCCCATCTCTCTACGCTGAAATGTACATAAGGTAAAATACTTCATTATCAACTACTAAACTAATACTATGTACAATATTGTACATAAATAAGAAAATAAATGATATGAATATAGAATTGTAATCAGAAACTATTAAGAGTAGTAATGATATAACATAATAGTTATTAAGATTAAATTATGTACATAATCAACACTTAATTTATGTTTTTATGTGCTTAACTATACTATTACATAAGTCCTGTGACTAATATAGCACTTTGATTTCAAATATTCACCTTTTTAATGCGACGAGCTTGAGCTTCATCTCTTTGTTCCTTGGTTTGGTTTTTGACAGCCATTTGTTTCGTTCTAACCATTTTGTTCTTCAAACACATAGTAAATAGAAAAAAATTTCGGTCAATTTCTGGCTAAATACTACATTACATAATTTATCTGTGTATATTAAATAGCCTACATAATATTATGCACATAATAGCTACATAAACAATGCAATAACATAAAAAAGCATTGTACATGACCTACATTGGGTACAAAATACAAATTCAAACATAATTATGTCAACCATAACTTGAGGCAGTCAAAAACTTGGAACATAAACTTACAACAGAAGACTACACTCAGTTCATAAGAAATTAAAGTACATAGTGTTCAAACATAGACTGAGTCATTCTGTAATTATGTACATAGTCCTCAAACATAAACTTATTACTTATGTGATACAATAAGATACATAAATGTCTGAATCATGCTGTAATTAGATACATAAATTGTGATACAGAGTGTATATGATACAAAATCAAACATATTAAATTAAGTACATAATCGTTAAGGATAATAAACTGAGATATTCTGTAATTATGTACAAAACTGATATACAAGGGATACATAATGTAATATATAACAGTTTGGCATCCTCTGTTATGTACATAGATCTGATTCATTCTATAATTAGATACATAAAATGGTATACATACATAAATCATACAATATTTGAAGTTACATAACATACATTTACATAATTCAGACCATCGACCACAAAAATAACACAGTTTTTTGAGAAAATATCAGTACATATACTTCTTCTTCATATAAAACACATGCAAAACATAAATTATGTACATAGTCTTTCATCACTGTTAATTCGAATACATAAAATTTCACAGAAATGGCTAATTTCAAAATTTAAGTTCCATAACAACCTAAAACAGATCTGTTCTTCTTTGTGTGGTCGAATTCCAAAACCTAATCGAATATACATCACAAAATCATGCTTCATAACACCATGCAAGGCCGAGTAAATGAAAGGCCATGTAGTTAAAGATCAATAATGGCGGTTTTGAGTATGGATTATAGGGAAAACGTTCATCAACTGTTTTCGGTTTGAACCAAAATCGAAGCCATTAAAATGGTATTTTGTTGAGAGAATTTGGAATACTTACAAGGATTGATTGTTGTTACACAAAGAATAGATCATACAGGAGGTTGAAGACGGTCGAAGTTCGCGATTTAAAGATGGAGGTTGCAAATGGAAAATCTCACGATACAGTGGAGGTTCCGAATGACGCTTAATTTTTGGATGAAATGTTTAGGAAAGAAGATGAACCGCCGATACCGTATCATGCTGTTGCCGTTTTTTTGATTTAATATATCTTTAACTTTTAGGCAGTTATTATGCTACATTACTAATTTGCCCTTAAATAGCTACCTTATTACCCATGATTTATAATTTCTTTTAGCTTTATTTTCTGGAAGAAAAAAAGAGGGGTGTTCGCCCCTAGAGGTGTGTGCAAATAAGCTTTAAATTTATAAAACTAGAATCAAGCAGCGAACCCGCAGTGTACGGATCGACGTAGCTAAGCAAGAATTCCAGAGTATCGAACACAGGAATTTGGGTGGGAACAAATACGATTGCAGATTATCAAGCGAGTAAATATGAGAGTTTGCAAATATATTGGGAAAACAACAATCCTAAAGATCCAAGTATCCAGCTGTGGCAATCGATTCAAGATATACTTAATGATATAAAGACAGAGTTGAGATATGCAAAGGTATGCTAATGTAAGGTAATCGTACGGTGAAGTTCCAAAAACCTTATGTAACTCACCTACAAGGCACTCTCTATACAGGTTGTTGAGGCTCAATATAGAAAGATTCTAAAGGCAAGAATTTATGTCAAATACCCAAACTTGTAACCCAAGGATCAAGACTAACTAAACCGATTGAGGTTGTGACACTCACAATCGAGGTAGAGGTTGTTGAGGCTTCACTACCACCTAGAAAAGACAAGTCTAAACTAAGTTAAAGCAAATCTTTAACTTTGGATTAAAGTAAAAGCAAATTCGTAGACTTAAGAGAAATCGCGGTTAGTTCTTGAGGTTCCACGGCCGTGGACTCAAGAACAGGCCGTAATTTAGGGTTGTCGGCGATTCTCTCTAACTCTCAGGGTCTAATCTGTTTACGATCGATCTATCATCATCTAAGCCACAACTATCAACCCTTCACCTTAGAATTGTTAAGGGTTTTTAGCCAATAACAGTCATGTTGATATCAATTCAAGAATTAAAAGATAGAAAGATGAAAACTTTCAAGAACTTTCAATAATCTTCAAACCAATCTCAAAGTCACAAAGAAAATAAGTATTGTCAAAGGATTCAAAGTAAAACAAACAATCACAACTTTAGGAAAGAAGGGAAAACGGGATGTCAATCCGTTTTCCAAATCAAACCTAAACAAGAAGAGAGATCTCCTTGCAAAATCTTCCAAAAGCTTCGATCTTCCGCCAATCCGGAGATCTCAACAGCAATCTCCACCAAAAGTGCGAGATTAGGGTAATTCCCAAATGCGAACTTCAATCTCCAATGAGATGATCAATACTTCCAAGCAAGGGCCAAACGGCGTTGAGATTCCTTCAACGGAGATGGCGGTTGTAAATGAGGGTAAGCGAAGCCTCCGGAATCTTGCTTCGTCCGTCTTTTTATAGGGAAAGATAAAATATCGGCCCGGCCCAATCTTCAAAAGATCGTGGCTTCAAAGTGTGGCGAAAAGATCCGCCAAGATCACGGTCGTGGAAGTTCTCACGACCGTAATTTAGGGCGTGGATTAGGTCACGGTTTGTACCATGTATCCCACGGCCGTAATAGTTACTGGAATGCATCACGCTTCCTTTGCAGGGTTCCACGGCCGTGGAACTGAACGTGGTTTGTAGTACGGCCGTATTTTAGAGCGTGGTTTAGGGCAAGAACGTGATTCTTCCCTAGCCTCGTGCATTCCTCAAGCTAAAACTCCAATTTGCTTCCAAAGAATGTCCTCAATCTATTGACATATCAAATCAACTCTCCTTTGCTCGATTCCGTTCGGAAATAGCTCCAAATCACCTATAATCAACATAGAACTAGTGTAGACATCCATATCGACAATATAGGTAATACTAGCTCACATATGCACAAAGTTCAATCAAAGACTATCAATATGAATCAAATACGTTTAGAAAACGTGCCTAAAATATCACAATATTTCATGCTAACAAATAACCCCATACTTAACACTTGCTTGTCCCTAAGCAAGGTCTTTCAAAAAGCTTTAAACAAGAGTTAGGATGAAATATGTGTACCTTCTTTTGGGTGAATGTGACTTCTAAAGAATAGATCATTCTCAAACCTTGCTTCAATCGTTCTTCAAACGTTCACACACTCAATTCAAGAGTAAAGAGTAAAGAAAATTCATGAACCAACTTGACTTCCAAGCAAGTATTATAACCTTCAAATATTATCAAAATCAATCACAAGAAACTTCAATTTAGATCACCAAGTCATATAACATTCTTTTGATCTTAAGGACTTTCAAAGAAAAGGTCTAGAATATGGAAGGGAAGGGAAAACTTTAAGGGAAAGTGGTGCATAAATCCGGGAAAGTGGACAACTACCTTCTTCTTCTTATGCGGTTCCCGCAACACTTCAACTTAGAGCTTCTCTCTCTTCTTTTCATTTTTCGACTTTACTTTTGGAGTTATGGATAGAGGTGCACAAAAACCGAAGCCTAGGAGATCGGCGTTTCTCAATTTTTCAAGAGATGCCTTAAACCCTTAGCGCACATACCATAATCCGCTAGGAATATCGCTCAATCCGACTTTGGCAAGACACAAACACCCGGCTATGTGAATGGTGCCGAGTTACTCATCGTCATGATTGACTTCCCCAAACCTATAACTCTTTCTATTCTTTGAATGCAAATAATTGCTCTCATGGCCCTCCCACATCAAACATGCCTTTTTCATTCACTTCTCCAAGTTCCCGGATAGGTAAAGGAGGCTAATATTTCAATGAGGAGCTAGATGATCAAAGAAAGAAGAAAGAAAGTATCGAATTGCCTTAATCATTTCAACAAGAAGTATAGGAACTTATAATGTGATTTCAACTTCAATTTCCTAGCATGATTTAGGTAACATTTTCACATTATAAAGCTTTGCAAAAGAGGTAAAATTTATTCATTCAAATTCTTTTCAATTCACAATCTTTTTAAGCATGCAATTGTCATCAAACTCAATTCACAAGTAGTGATTATCATGGAAATCATCTCAATTCATTAGACGCTCAAAATTTTCAAAATTTTTCAATTTTTATGGGTTTTTCAAGTCAATTTTCATGCAATGCAATAAGGAAACGTGAAACACATAATGAACATGCAATGATAGTCTCAATTGAAAGCGAACATAGTAAGTAGAGTTATTACAAACTTTTTAGTACATCTCACCCCATACTTAGGACGAACATTGTCCCTAATGTTCAAAAGAAAGAAGGAAAAGAAAGAAAAGAAAAAGAAACTCACAAAGTGGTGGCGGGAATGTCTAAAACGAACGGTCATGCAACTAATCACTGCGGCGCCGGCGGAGGCGGGAATGGAGAGAAACTCGGATCATAGAACCGCCCAAACTGCTGGCGGTAGACGTCCCTCATCATGTGGTCAAGGTCGTCTAAGCGTCCGTCTCTAGCATCCGCCCGGATCTCCAACGCTCCAACTCTCTCTGAAAGTCCGGTAGCCCAATCCGGCATCTGCTCGTACCATCCCGGGGCGTGACTGTACCATGCTGGGGCATCGGATGGTGCTGGTGGTGGTGGTGGTGGTGGTGGTGCTGCTGGCTGCTCCGTGGACCAAGGAGGTGGGGTGGCATACCATGTGAGAGGTGTGGACATCCACGTGGGCCTCTCACTCACGCTAGCGCGGCGAGATGACGAGCCTGAGGCTCAAGCTGGACGTGGAGAGCGTCTAGGTACATCTGGGGCCGCCTCCGGCTGGTCCGGAAACGTGCCAAACTCGTGCTCCGCTCCTCCTCCACTCTCAAACTGATCTCCCATATCCTCCTCCTCGACAACCGGTGGTGGGACATAAGGGGGAGCTACTATCCTGTTCGCGTGCATCGCAGCGAACGTCTCCTTCCAATTATGGCGTCCCGCCATAATGGAGTACTCCGGCAGCCACTCTATACCCCTACCCGTCCTGGTCTCCCAAGGCATGCCCGCATAAGGCGGACCTCCATGTGTGGGGAAGATGAGACCCCTAACCATGAATGCATGTAGCCCTAAAGGAACGGCCGGTATGCGGGTGCAAGCAGAAAAATCCACACCAAAACTCCTAGCAATGTGGGTAACTATCCCACCATACCCGATGTTCCCCTTCTTCTTGTTCTTGAGCTTGCTCATCGTAGCAGCCAAGAGAGTAGCACAATCTGCACGGCGTCCATATAGCATGCAATAGAGCAAAAATAGCTCATCCGTCTTGATCTTTTGGGGCGTCTCCGTCCTAGGAAAGAGACACTCCGAAAGAACACGGTGAGCTATCTTCAAGGCTAGATGGTACATCAATCTAGCCTTGGTATCAGCGGGTTGCCAACGGTCCTCGTCGGCATAAACCATAGCCACTTCCTCCCAAAAGTTCTTGGGGTAAACTCCACTCGGAAATCGACCGTTATAGGTCTCATGAAACCCAAAAATAGTCCCAAACTCAACTATGCTCAAATGGTAGTCTCTTTCCATGAGACGGAAAGAGACGGTCCTATCTACGTGGCTGTGCTCGAAAGACGTCACAACCTCCCGGGTGATCTCCTCATAGGCGTCTTCACAAATGTTCGTGAAGACAAGTAATCCGGCTCTATCCAAGAGCCATGTAAGATCATCAACTATGTTGAGAGGATGTAGATCCTCCAACAACAAATACCTAGGGCCAATCACTGCCCTCTCCGTGATCCTCTCAAATGCAGCAAGGTGGTTCTCATGTATGGTCGGGATGCTAGGGTGAGAAGGTGAGGATGAAGGTGAAGGTGAGGAGGGTAGTGAGGGAGACGAGGGTGGTGGTGCCCTAGAGGATGAGGAGGTGGAGGGATTGCCTTTCCTTTTCTTATTCTGCTCTCCCTTCTTCTCTTTTATCCTTCCCGACATTCTCCTTACGAAATCCATTTTTCACCAAAATTACGGTCTGTTCTTCAGGAATTACGGCCGTGGTTTACCCAGAGGCCGTGATTCGTCTCAGAATTTCACGAATCTCAGCAAATTCACCAACAATCACCACAACAAGCAGTCCTAGTCTAATTCCTTCCAGTCTTTGTCAGTTCTTCCTAAAAATCTATAGCAAAAACGAACCAAATCGGCGAAAATCAAGAAGAAAGAATAAACCTCTTTTTCGGATTGAAAAACCCGAAATGCGCGTTTGTTGATGGATTTCCGCTCGGTTTGTCGCTTGGATCTTGTTTGTGGTTGGATTTGCTGCAGTTTAGGATGAAGAATCGTTAGAAACGATTAAGAAACGAAGATTTGGAGGAGGTCGTGGGGTTTCGGCGTCTAGGTCGTGGAAAGGGGAAATTTTTGGGATGAGTTTGTGAAGAACGTGGCTTATATAGTTGCAGGCAAATTTTTGAAAATCACGGTCTGTCGGGGTATTCCACGGCCATGGAAATGTACGGAACCGTGGTTTTGGTGATTTTTCAAAGGCTTTTGAGAATTACGGCCACTGTAGCTATGACGACCGTGATTTAGACCGTGGAACCTCCTGTAAAGCTCCAAAGTCCGAATTTCGTCACTTTTCTTCGACATTATTCTCCTTTTTTCCTTTTCTATCGATCCTACAACCAAAAACATGAACATACCGGAAGAAATCGAGGCAAAATAAAGCGAAAAACGTCTATTCTAAGCTAAACTATGAATCGAAAACAAAAACGAGAATGCAATACCTTGGGTTGCCTCCCAAGAAGCGCTTTGTTTAAGGTCCGTAGCTAGACCAATCTCGCACTTATTCGAGTGCGGTAGGCGCAAACTCCTCAGCTTGGAGTTCCGGCGTATACTTCTTGAGTCGTTGGCCGTTCACCTTAAAACTTCCGCTAGCTTCACCCCATACTTCAACTGCACCATGGGGGAAAATACGCTTAATTAGAAAAGGTCCGGTCCAACGGGATTTAAGCTTACCTGGAAAGAGGCGAAGTCTTGAATTGAAGAGGAGAACTTGATCTCCTTCTTTGAAGTCTTTTGGAATGATGTGCTTATCATGCCAACGCTTTGCTCTTTCCTTGTAGATCTTGGCGTTTTCATAGGCGTTCAAGCGAAGTTCATCCAGCTTATTGATGTCTAGGAGACGCTTCTCTCCTGCTTCCTTCATGCCGAAATTCAGCCACTTGATAGCCCAAAACGCTTTGTGCTCCAGCTCCACCGGCAAGTGACAAGACTTTCTATACACAAGGTTGTATGGTGTGGTTCCTATGGGAGTCTTGTACGCAGTCCGGTACGCCCATAATGCATCATCTAGCTTCAAGGACCAATCCTTCCTAGTCCTTGAAACCGTCTTTTCTAGAATCCCTTTGATCTCCCTATTTGAGATCTCAACTTGTCCACTAGTTTGTGGATGATAAGGGGTAGCGATCTTGTGAGTAACCCCATACTTAGCTAGAAGAGCTTCAAAGCGACGGGCTATGAAGTGAGAACCTCCATCACTAATGATCGTCCTTGGTGTTCCAAATCGCGGAAAAATGGTCTTGTTGAAGAACTTAACCACCACCATGGCATCATTTGTGGGAGAGGCAATTGCTTCCACCCATCTAGAAACGTAGTCTACCGCCAATAGTATGTATTGGTTTCCACAAGAAGATGGGAATGGTCCCATGAAATCGACTCCCCAAACGTCGAAAATCTCTACCTCTTGGATGTTGTTGAGGGGCATCTCGTTCCTTCTAGAAATATTGCCTGTTCTTTGACAAGCATCGCAGCAAGAAACAAAGGATTGCACATCTCTAAATAAAGTAGGCCAATAGAATCCAGATTGCAATACCTTTGCGCTAGTCTTGTTCGAACTAGCGTGTCCTCCACAAGGTAGTGAATGACAATGGCGGATGACACTTTGCATCTCATCTTCCGGCACACATCGCCGGATGATGCCATCCGGACCTCTCTTAAAGAGGAGAGGCTCGTTCCAATAGTATTCCCGGACATCCTTAAAGAACTTCTTCCTTTGTGCGTAGGATAGTCCGGGCGGTGTCTCCTGGCAAACCAAGTAGTTAACAAAATCAGCAAACCATGGTTCGTTACCTTTGAAAATCACGTTGATGCACTCCTCTATGATGTGCAGGTGTTCGTCGGGAAAGGAGTCATCAATGGGTAGATGGTCGTCCCCTAGATGTGTTAGACGACTCAAATGATCCGCAACAGAATTTTCTGAACCTTTCTTGTCGCGGATCTCAAGATCGAATTCTTGTAGGAGAAGAATCCATCTAATCAGCCTTGGTTTCGCATCTTTCTTCGCAAGGAGGTACCGGATCGCAGCATGATCCGTGTAGACAATCACCTTTGCACCTACAAGATAAGAGTGAAACTTGTCAATAGCGTAGACAATGGCTAGAAATTCTTTCTCGGTAGTGGCGTAGTTGAGCTGCGCTTCATCTAGCGTCTTGCTAGCATAGTATATGGCATGGGTTCGCCCTTCCTTTCGTTGTCCAAGAACAGCTCCAATAGCTACGTCACTAGCATCGCACATAATCTCAAAGGGGAGAGTCCAATCCGGAGGTTGGATAATAGGTGCTGAAATTAGAGCTTGCTGGATGGTATTAAACGCATCCAAACATTCCTGCGAAAACTCAAAAACCGCATCCTTCATCAATAGATTAGTGAGAGGTTTTGATATCTTAGAAAAGTCCTTAATGAAACGTCTATAAAATCCAGCATGTACTAGGAAACTTCTTATCCCTTTCACCAAAATTGGGGGAGGAAGTTTCTCTATGGTCTCTATCTTAGCCTTGTCTACCTCTATCCCTCTACTAGAGACTAAGTGACCTAATACGATTCCTTCCTTAACCATGAATTGACACTTCTCCCAATTAAGAACTAGGTTAGTGTCTTCACATCTTTGTAAAACAAGAGAAAGGTTAGAAAGGCAATCGTTAAAAGAGGAACCGTATACGGAGAAGTCGTCCATGAAGACTTCCATGATTTCCTCTATGTATTTGGAGAAGATGGCCATCATGCACCGTTGAAAGGTGGCTGGGGCGTTGCAAAGCCCGAACGGCATTCTCCTATAGGCGAACGTACCCCAAGGGCACGTGAATGTGGTCTTCTCTTGATCATCCGGATGTATCGGAATCTGAAAGAAACCACTATAACCGTCAAGGTAGCAAAAATGTGAATGTTGTGCTAACCTTTCAAGCATTTGATCGATGAATGGCAATGGAAAGTGATCCTTCCGTGTTGCGTTGTTGAGCTTGCGGTAGTCTATACACATTCGCCATCCAGTCACGGTTCGGGTAGGAATGAGTTTGTTGTTCTTGTTGGTGATGACCGCCATTCCTCCCTTCTTCGGAACTACTTGAACTGGACTCACCCACTTGCTATCGGAGATAGGATAGATGATACCTGCGTCAAGAAGTTTAAGAATTTCCTTCTTGACAACCTCCTTCATGGTCGGATTCAACCGCCTTTGAGGTTGTCTTGAAGTTCTAAAGTCCTCCTCCATTAGTATCTTATGCATACATAGGGAGGGTTTAATTCCTACTAAGTCCTCAATAGTGTAGCCTATGGCTTTTCTATGTTTCCTAAGGACAATCATGAGCTGCTCATGATCATCTATGCTTAATTCGGAGCTAACAATAACCGGAAAGGTAGAATTAGATCCTAGAAAAGCGTACTTTAGATGAGTAGGAAGTGGTTTGAGTTCCATCACTTTCGGAGCTTCTAATGATCCTTGAGGAGCATCCGACGTTTCCTTAGAAGTTTCTAAGGATGTTGAGTGGTTTGGAGGAGAATCAAAAGAAGTTGAAGAAGTATGCCGATCACCTTCTTCCACGGTCAGAAATACGGCCTCTCCATATGTTCCACCGCCGTGTAATCCCCTGGAATGGAGGTCGATTTTTGTTGTGAAATCCACGGTCGTGGAATATAGGGTGTGACCATGGATTCTAACATTCTCAGCCTCATCGTGGAGTTTCTCAAACTCCACTTCATGCATCTCTTCTTGTGCTTCTAAAGCTTCAATTTCCTCTTTGCACTCTTCTTCTTCCCTTACATCT
Organism: Fagopyrum homotropicum; assembly: GCA_033239125.1. Classification (NCBI taxonomy): domain Eukaryota; kingdom Viridiplantae; phylum Streptophyta; class Magnoliopsida; order Caryophyllales; family Polygonaceae; genus Fagopyrum; species Fagopyrum homotropicum. The sequence continues at coordinate 93,437,938 of BSWB01000007.1, read as the reverse complement.
GTTAGACTCATGGTAATGACTTTTTGTAAAGGATCGTTAAAGAAAATTGCACTTACCTCTTCCCTAGATAAACCTTCTTCATCTTGGACATCGTAAATATCCTCGTCGAAGATCGGCTCCTTCACTAGAGTGGAAAGAACGAACTCTACTTTCTCTTCTCCAATGTCAAAAGCGAGTCTTCCATTCTTGCAATCGACCATGCAGCCGGAAGTTGCAAGAAACGGTCTTCCGAGTATGATCGGGACCGGACTATCTGCAGGAATGTCAAGTACGACAAAATCAATGGGAACAAAGAATTTACCTAGCTTGACGGGGACATCTTCTACAATACCGACGGGACGAGTGATGGATCGATCCGCCATGTATAACGTTATCTTTACCGGTTTAGGCTCGCCTAAACCGATCTTCCTGCATAATGCAAGTGGTATGATGCTCACACTTGCTCCTAAGTCACATAAAGCGTCATATGTGACATCTCCCACTCCGATGGGAATGCAAAATAACCCCGGATCCTTCAACTTTGGGGGCATTTTTTCCTTCATGGTCTTGATGAGATCCGAAGAGTCCGAACTCATCTTGACTTCACCAAAATCTTCTAGCTTCCTCTTGTTGGAGAGGAGCTCCTTCAAGAACTTGCCATAAGCCGGAATACCTACAATAGCATCAATGAAAGGTATATTATTATGCAGCTTACTCATGAGTTCTATGAACTTACCGAATTGTTTGTCTAGGCGCGCTCGCGCTCTAGATTGAGGAAATGGTAGGGGAGGTTTGTAAGCTGGAGGAGGAACATAGACATCTTCCTTCTCCTTCCCCTTTTCTTTGTCCTTCTCTACGGGGACTTCAACGAACGTAGGCTGCGGATCGGTAGTGGTCACTCCGCTCCTAGTTGTAATCGCCATCACCCTTCCCTTAGGGTTGTCCTCCGTCTTTCCTGGAAGTTTTCCTTGATTTCTAGGAACTTCCTCCGCGTGGTTGAACATTTGGTTTTCCAAAACTTTTTGAGCTTTGTCAACCTTAAAAACTTGATCATCAACCTTGATGAGGCGGTTCTCCAACCCTTGAAGCTTTCCCAAAATTGTTTCCAACATGGGATCGGGCTTCTCCTTTCCCGTATTGTTTCCTCCATTAGATGATTGCCCCTGGCTTTTCAAAGGAGTAGAGGAAGAGGAAGGTGGAGTTAGTGAATTAGAATTGGAAGGATAGGAGTTACCGGAATTTTGTTGATTGGAGCGCCAATTGTTGTTGTTTGAACCCCTATTGTTGTTCCAATTGTTGTTCTGGTTGTTGTTGTTTCCATTCCAATTGTTATTCCGGTTGTTGTTCCGGTTATTGTTGTTGCGGTTGGTGTTATCACTGCCATTGTTGTTGCCCAAATAGCCAACATCCTTCTCTTGTTGCTTTGGAAAGTTGGTCTTGATAGCCTCCTTCAACTCCTTGATCTCATTGTTGAGGGAGAAAATCTGATTTTGAGCTTCATGTGTGAGCTTCGCTCCTTGCTCCACACGATTTCCCTCCACTTTCCGGTGGGAATACTTCTCTATGACTCTTGCTTGCTTCTCGATGAAGTCCCAAGCGTCATCTTCTCTCATGTCCATGAACGTTCCACATGAGAGGGATTGGAGGTTGAATTGCGGTCCCGCATCCAGCCCCTTGTAATAAATCTCTAGCAAGGCAAGCTTGGATATGCCATGATGAGGGCAATCCAAGAGCAAGTCCTGAAACCTTTCCCAAGATTGAAACAAACTTTCGTTAGGTCTCATGGAAAAAGCATTAATCTTACCTCTAAGTTCCGCCGTTTTGGAGGGCGGGAAGAATTTGGTGAGAAACTCCGCGGAAAGGTCTTCCCACGTGTCTAGTTTCCCATTAGGAAGAGCTTGGTACCAAGACAACGCTTTCCCCTTCAAAGAGAAGAAGAAAGGCTTGAGCTTGTAGCTGTTGGTGGTAGCACTCTTCGGTCTCATCGTCTCCATCATACAATCAAAGTTTTGCAAGTGTTGGTGTGGAGATTCAGCGCTTGTACCGCCAAATTGGCTTTGGCGAACAAGAGTAATAACTTGAGGGTTAAAGCTAAACCCTTGCACATCTTCAGCATCAAAATTCACGCCCAAGCGGCGTGGTTGTTGCGTTGGATCCATCCGCTGGCCAAGAGTTCTTGGCTCATTATCCACACGTTTGATCCTCACATTCCTAGGCGGAATGCGGCGATTAGTAGCTCCTTGTGGATGGAAAGGATTTACATTGATCGTAGGATCAATCTCCTCCAGCGGAGGCATGGAAGAATCACTATCATCAGCGGATGAGTGACTTTTTCTTCTAGACCTTGATGCTTTCCTTGAGGATTTCTTGCTTCCCTTAATCTTAAGGTCGCTCATTTCTACCCTCATCTGGAAGATCATGTCTTGTAAACTGTTAACTTGAGATTGATGACGATCCATCTCATCTTGGCGGAGAGTCTCGTTCCATCGGAGTTGAGCTTCCTTCTCCGCCAATTCCGTTTGAAGATCATGTTCGTGTTCTTCGGCCATCTTCTTTTCCTTGCGCTTTTGCCTCAAGGTTTTATCTAGCTCTTGATCAAAAGGTAAGAGATCTTCGGTGTTCCTAGACCTGCGCATGCACTCAAAGGAATATCAAATAACGAGAGCAAGCTCCCAAGCTTGACAACCGGCAACCGGGTTCGGCCGAAACCAAATCCCCGGCAACGGCGCCAAAAACTTGTTCGCCCCTAGAGGTGTGTGCAAATAAGCTTTAAATTTATAAAACTAGAATCAAGCAGCGAACCCGCAGTGTACGGATCGACGTAGCTAAGCAAGAATTCCAGAGTATCGAACACAGGGATTTGGGTGGGAACAAATACGATTGCAGATTATCAAGCGAGTAAATATGAGAGTTTGCAAATATATTGGGAAAACAACAATCCTAAAGATCCAAGTATCCAGCTGTGGCAATCGATTCAAGATATACTTAATGATATAAAGACAGAGTTGAGATATGCAAAGGTATGCTAATGTAAGGTAATCGTACGGTGAAGTTCCAAAAACCTTATGTAACTCACCTACAAGGCACTCTCTATACAGGTTGTTGAGGCTCAATATAGAAAGATTCTAAAGGCAAGAATTTATGTCAAATACCCAAACTTGTAACCCAAGGATCAAGACTAACTAAACCGATTGAGGTTGTGACACTCACAATCGAGGTAGAGGTTGTTGAGGCTTCACTACCACCTAGAAAAGACAAGTCTAAACTAAGTTAAAGCAAATCTTTAACTTTGGATTAAAGTAAAAGCAAATTCGTAGACTTAAGAGAAATCACGGTTAGTTCTTGAGGTTCCACGGCCGTGGACTCAAGAACAGGCCGTAATTTAGGGTTGTCGGCGATTCTCTCTAACTCTCAGGGTCTAATCTGTTTACGATCGATCTATCATCATCTAAGCCACAACTATCAACCCTTCACCTTAGAATTGTTAAGGGTTTTTAGCCAATAACAGTCATGTTGATATCAATTCAAGAATTAAAAGATAGAAAGATGAAAACTTTCAAGAACTTTCAATAATCTTCAAACCAATCTCAAAGTCACAAAGAAAATAAGTATTGTCAAAGGATTCAAAGTAAAACAAACAATCACAACTTTAGGAAAGAAGGGAAAACGGGATGTCAATCCGTTTTCCAAATCAAACCTAAACAAGAAGAGAGATCTCCTTGCAAAATCTTCCAAAAGCTTCGATCTTCCGCCAATCCGGAGATCTCAACAGCAATCTCCACCAAAAGTGCGAGATTAGGGTAATTCCCAGATGCGAACTTCAATCTTCAATGAGATGATCAATACTTCCAAGCAAGGGCCAAACGGCGTTGAGATTCCTTCAACGGAGATGGCGGTTGTAAATGAGGGTAAGCGAAGCCTCCGGAATCTTGCTTCGTCCATCTTTTTATAGGGCAAGATAAAATATCGGCCCGGCCCAATCTTCAAAAGATCGTGGCTTCAAAGTGTGGCGAAAAGATCCGCCAAGATCACGGTCGTGGAAGTTCTCACGACCGTAATTTAGGGCGTGGATTAGGTCATGGTTTGTACCATGTATCCCACGGCCGTAATAGTTACTGGAATGCATCACGCTTCCTTTGCAGGGTTCCACGGCCGTGAAACTGAACGTGGTTCGTAGTACGGCCGTATTTTAGAGCGTGGTTTAGGGCAAGAACGTGATTCTTCCCTAGCCTCGTGCATTCCTCAAGCTAAAACTCCAATTTGCTTCCAAAGAATGTCCTCAATCTATTGACATATCAAATCAACTCTCCTTTGCTCGATTCCGTTCGGAAATAGCTCCAAATCACCTATAATCAACATAGAACTAGTGTAGACATCCATATCGACAATATAGGTAATACTAGCTCACATATGCACAAAGTTCAATCAAAGACTATCAATATGAATCAAATACGTTTAGAAAACGTGCCTAAAATATCACAATATTTCATGCTAACAAGGGGCCTATTTTGTATCATAGATACAAAAAGGGCCCTTCTACACCAATTTTCTCGCTTTTTTTTTCATACCGGAAGTTCTCATATCGGAAGTCCAAGTACCCTTTTTTCTCTCTTACAATTAAAGAGCTCAAATGTTGGCATAATTAACAAACTGAATGGATGTTGATTAGCATTGGTGCTCGGAAAGTGCAAAACGCATTAATTACTTTCAAAAATAAGTGCGACGCACAAGACATTCAAGGGTAACTATTCTCAAGGTACGTTGTTGCTATTCTTATCACCATTATATTTCACATGCAACATCCATATATATACATTCATATAAATATTTGTATATAATGTCTGTGTGCAATTGGAGCAACAGATATTTGTCACCGACTGTGACAGACAACATATGGAATATATATACATAACTCTTAATACAGGTAAAAATTAGATAGGGGTACATTTACCTAATTAAAAAACCAAAAAAAGCCTATTAACCAAATTAACCCAAAAAAATATTTTACAAAGGGACCAATATATGATAAAAGATTATTATGAACATTTGTTTATTTAAATGAGACCAACTTCTAATAGAAGATTATTAATGAGACCATCTTATAAAAATATATATCGTAAACTTATGATAAAAGATTATTATGAACATTTGTTCATTTAAACGAGACCAACTTCTAATAAAAGATTATTAATGACACCAACTTATATATTGTAACAACCGGAATTTCTATTCCGGAAACCGACACTCAAAACTTCCTTCGGAGCCATAGGAGTGGTGTCAAAAGGAGTTCCCGCTCCCGCGACCTCGAAAGCCCGCGGGCGCGGCGACCTAGTGTGCCGCGACTGTGGCAAGATTTAGGCGCGGGTGCGGTTTAGCTGCCAGAAATAATGTCTTACTTTTCCGACAAAAATACTAACTCAGCGATAACGTGGCAACCGGAATCTTACATGTAATAAAAAAATGGATTAATTGTGTGACGTGAATTTAACTTTTTTTAAGTCAAGTTAATAACATAAAATTTTCAATACATTAAGTTATTTTTTAGTTATTATATTTAAATTATAATTTTTGTAAATTTATTTTTTAAATATGTTTTTAAAAAAAATTGTAACTTTTTTTTTAAAAAAAGATAAAATTGGTAAAATAAATATTTTTAAAAAATAAATTGTTTCTTGTGCATTTAAACTTTTTTGGGAATATTTTAAATTTTTATATATTTTGAAAAATAGTAAAAAAATCGAATTTTATTTAAAAAATAGTTAAAATATATAAAATTAAAAAACTTCCAAAATTTTTTTTACAAAATTCACAAGAAAAAGATTTTTTAAATTAAATTTTTTATAAAATTTATTTATGTAAAAAATATTTTGTTAAAAATTTTAAAAAATTAAAAAAAAATCTTTTACAAAAAACAAATTCATAAAAAAAAATATTTTTTACAAAATTAAAATTTAATTACAAAAATAGTTACAAAATTATTATTTAAAAAAAACTTAATTTAGATTATAACATATTAAATGCTATTAACTTGATTAAAAAATCCACATCACATATTATTTCTTGATGACATGTATGATTCCGGTTGACACGTCATCGCTGGAGTTTGGATTTCTGGCGGAAAAGTAAGAATATTATTTTTGGTAAATACGTTGATAGTTTGTATCGCTTCTAGTAGTTTTCAAAGTTGGTATTATTTTGGGTTGAATATTGAAAGCTCTTAGGAGTAGTCAAATAATCACCCTCCTTTTTTTTTGGTAGGAAGAAGAGTCAATGATTTCCGACACGTCTAGTCGCGCTTATTATATATTAAAATTGGGTTAAGTAGTACTCACACGGGATATCCCAACCCCTTACATCACAACATAAAAAATCAACTGCACCCTCAAGAGGGTCACACAATACACTTAGTCCAATAGAAAAATTAAAAGCAAGGAAAGCAAGATGGTCCGCAACATTATTCGCCTCACGGGAGGCATGTCGGAATTGGATAATCCAATTTCTTTGGATTAAGTCGTGACATTTAGCAACCAGACTAGTAGAGGGGTGACCCCTAGGTAACACTTTGCTTAGAAGAGAAAGTGTCACTTGTGAATTTATTTCTAGAATCACATTCATAAGTCCATTCTCCCAAGCAATTTCAAGACCTTGATAGATACCCCAAAATTCCACCATAAGAACAGAACAAATGCCAAGGTTTTACCCTCCTTTGTCTCAAAATTACTAATACAATCAGTTGCTTGCTCTCAACAATTTCAATGACAATTTTGCCCTTAATGTTCAATTTTCCCTTCACCTACTTACTGTGTCATTCTCCTAAATCTCCTTGTACCACGTTTTTCAACCTCAAGATTGTCACATCTAGGGTTCCTCATGCCATAAGCTTGAGAGGCTACCCTTTTTTTGTGAATCAGACAAGAAAGAAGATAAAAAGTTATTAATCAAGTTGTTTGAAAGAACAAAGTGCAAGCAAAGGAGACCGAGTTTTAGAGATTCTAGATCTGAGAGAAAAATCTTGAAAGTTAGAAGATCACAAAAATTTCGAACCTCTAGTCAATGGACACACGGTTAACGTCATTCTATGTTCAATAAGTCTTTCGATCTCAAATAATGGGAAAGATATCCAAGAAAATATATGATACCAATTTGGTAAAATGAAAGACCGTTTATTAAACTAACTTGGGCTAATTAGGTAAGTAGGCTTTTTTTTTAATTGTACACTAAGTAGGCTTTTATTAGTTTTTCAATTAGTAAATATACCCCTCCCATATTTTTTACCACCCTCACCCAATTAGTAAATATACACAGAAATGAGTGCGCTTTCAATTTCTGAGGTCTCAATGGGAAGTAGTGAGAAGAATTCTCTCGCTTTTGCTTGGAGATTTCCGGCGAGTGAGTGTCCCATAGATTTTGAGTGCGCTTTCAACTTCTGAGTTCTAATCCACTGATTTGTAGCCTCTCGTTGACTTTTCAAAGGATTTCCTGCACACTGTTATACATTTTATGTGATTTCACTCACTTGAATCACTACAGCCATGTCTACATCTGGATACTTAGCCTCGTACATTATGCACTCCAAATTTGGGCCACCGTTCGCTATTGTTGAGCACTGGAGTTCGATTAATAAAATTATGGTATTATAAAATTCTAGTATATAAAATTCTGGTATGATGAAATTCTGGTATTATAAAATTCTGGTATTATAAAATTCTGGTATATAAAGTTCTAGTATGATGAAATTCTGGTATTATAAAATTCTGGTATTATAAAATTTTGGTATTATAAAATTCTGGTATGATAAAATTCTGGTATTATAAAACTCTGGTATTATAAAATTCTGGTATGATAAAATTCTGGTATGGGAAATTCTAGTATGTAAAATTCTAGTATGTAATTCTGGTATATAAAATTCTAGTATTTAAATTATGGTATGTAAAATTCTGGTATGAAAAATTATGGTATGAAATTTTTGGTATGAACTTTTCGTTTGATAATTTCTGGTATGAAATTTCTGGTATGAACTTTTCGTATGATAATTTCTGGTATGAAATTTCTGGTATTAAATTTCTGGTATGAAAAATTCTGGTATGAGAAATTCCGGTATGAGAAATTTAGTCCAGAAAATAAAAAAGAAAATAATAAACAAAAATAAAAAAAAGGCAAGAAAAATAATAAATAAAAAAAACAAATTCAGTAATTAAAACTTAAAACTTATACTTATATAACAAATAACAAACATCATTTCTTACTTTCTTTCTAAATAGAAGGGTTAATAATTTTTACCTACTATTAAATGAAAGTGGTAAAAAATTTGGGATACATTTTCTTAAACAAAAACTTAAAAAAGCCTAGTATGTCAAATTCTCCCAACTAACTTTGGGCAGATTTAGAACTATCTTGTTTAAAGCTCAAGAACAGAATGAACAAACAAAAGTTGTTGGCGCAATTCGATCAATGACCTGCTCAGCGGGATCTCAAGAGGGGAGAACCGATCCAACTCACTAAACAAAATTGCAGATCTGATCAAAGCTTACAAGAAAGAAAACAAAATATTCAAAAAACTGTAAAAATATCTCAAAAAACATACAGAAATAGAAAAGACAAAGAAGAAGTAGAAAGAACGGAAGAAGAAGAAGAAGAAGAAGAAGAGTGTATAAAACAGTAATTCAACTAAGCAAGCTTCCAGTGAAGTGCGCATTAACACTCATTTATAATGGAGGAAGGTATCTAACGAACACTTGGCTTGAGTTTTCACATTCTCTCTTTCTCTATGTGTTTTTGCTCCCGTTGGATCTAGAGTTTTTTTGAGGATAAGGAGATAGAAGAAGACAAGACGTGAGCTTTTTGGATCAAAAAAGAGCTTAAGTACCTTGGCGAGTGAAGGAACCAAGGTAACACTTCTTTACCTGAAGAAGTCATGTGAGATGCACGAGGAAGTGGGCCGGCGGAAGTGGACCTTGATTAACTAATGCCAGCTCTCACATAACTCATTAAACGACACACACTCTTCAATTGATCTTTGAACCCGTTCCAAACTAAATCAAACCAAACCGGAGGGTAATGTAACAACTAGTGTTTAGGAGTAGTGCAACCTTTATTTCTTCCTCCTTAGTAGAAATAAGTCCATCTAGTTTCGACTTGTCTCTTGTGAGGCTACTAGAATTGCTAATTTGTTAGCGAACTCGGCGTATAACTTTTCCTTTGACGGCTTTCATGCTTTCATGATTTTGAATGACTTGTTCCAAAATCTTATATTTAGAGGTTTTATCATGACTGAAGTTTATAACATCTTTACAGTTATCAAACTAGCTATGCAAAATATTTAACAACAAGATAGCAGAATAATCGTCATAGTTTTTTTTATCATTATTGATTTCATTTCAAAAATATTTCAAGGTTATCATGTAAAGACATTAACACCCACTGAAATTCTAATTATTCCATTATACATACACATAGACACATTACCAAATCCTTTAATAGCTAATAGGTGTTGTCACCTAACATGACTTCACCAACATCATACAACTTTATACTATTAAACAAAAATCTATATGACTTTTTATGTATCGTTTGACCCTCCCAAGGGTACAATAAATTTATTATCTGATGATGTAAGAGGTTGGACTATCCGATTAATGATTACTTAACCTTTTTATAATATAATAAAAGCACGTTCCGTCCAGATATGACGGAGACAACCAACTATTCTTCTCAAAAAAAATTGTAATACCTACACGTCATTACTAGCCAGAGTCATAAAATTGACTAGATTTGCTTAAGGTATGGTTAACTCGTTAGGTATATTATTATCAACTAATTTAGTTACCATTATTGGAGAAGGATGAGTTGGTTATATATATGCAAAAATGGTGAATTCACTGGAGTTAAGAAAACGAAAATGTTAGCATCTCATACAATTCTGTATTGTGCAAGTGCATTATATTGAAAGAGAGAAAGGTAATCTGGATTGCAGTGTGTCTAGTTGGGTGTGTGCTTCCTGGCAGTGTAAGTGCGATAAACTGCCATTCCAAGTCCAGAGAGTGCAGCCCCACCTAAACAAACAAAATTAAAACATATATGAGACTTGAGTTGTTTACATTCCAGTGCATCTCTTATGTCTTACCTGCAATGAAGGTGAGCGAATGTTGAATGAATCTTGCGTACTTGTTTCTTCTCCTCCCCGTTTCAGTTTCCGGAATGCCGAGATGTGGGCACACTGCCGCCCTCACCATCCTTGAGAAGACGTCGTTCGTCTCTCCCTTCTTGGCGCTCATTGTAATCGGACTTTGCATCCCCATTTCTTGACAAACCTGGCATGAAGAGACGGATACACGAAAGTTGAGTGTGTGTAACCCAAGGCGCGGATAGTAATAGGATCTACCTTGAGTGGTTCATTAAGTGCAGCAGGGTGTGGGTCGAGATCATTCTTGGCAGCGACGAGGAGGCATGGGATCCCATATCCACTTACCTCTCCTTGCCTCGCCACTAGCATCACCATCTTTGATGCTTCTCTCCATGAAGCTTCACTCGAGCTGTCATGTCATGGGGAGAATAAATGGATGTAAGCTCAACATATAGATATAGCTACCACTGCGTTTACTTGACCCGGCAAGGCATTACCTATCATACACGAAAATGGCTACATCACAAGCTGCCAACGACTCTTTGCTTGATACGAAACTCTTCAACTTGCTTTCCGGAATCTCTCTCAATATAAGTGTCTTCTCAACTCCCTGCGTTTATTAAACAAAATGTTTATATAGACAAATATAAAGACCCAATATACTGTACTCATACTTTAATAATTACCTCAACAGTGATGAAGTTGGCCGCAAACCGGTCCCCTACTGTTGAAGAGCTTTGCTCCGAGAAACCTCTGCAGTTCGTGTCAAGTAGTGTTGACTTAACTTGTTCCAATTTGTAAGTGAAAACAGAAGAAGAGACCGGAGAGAAACCTTCCCAAGAAGGAATTCAAAAGTGATGATTTCCCTGAATCCTTTGGTCCAAAAACGCAACACTGGTACACAGATCTGCTTGTCTCTTGTTTTCGACAATCAAGGCTTCGTTTCCTTGTTATGGTGAATGCTGAAGCTGGTTCGCCAGAGTATCCAATGTACGCCAGGTTAGCCAAGCAGTAGGATGGATCCAGTAGAGTCATAAGCGTCCACTGCGTCCAACAACCAAATACTCTTATTAGACAATCCAACGTTATCTACAATCGGCTTCAGCAAAACAAACCCACCTCGGACAGGAAACCTTTCAACGACATTCCTCCAGAGGACTTCTCCACGGCATCCGTGTATGGCGCATCATTCCATGGACTGAATTCAGAATCATGAAATGTATACATTCATTACAACATAATAACATTCAAAAATATGATTTTACTGACCTTTCTGGAGCTGTGGAGAATACTTCATCAAGCTCGGAAAGAAGGAGAGTCCCTTGCTGAGTATCCAAACGCTGTTAGAATGTACTTATCAACAAGATGAAGATTATTATGTATGTTGCTTACGTTTTGAGCATCATAAACCCGGAAAAAGCGGCTTAGGAAATCCAAAGCATCTCTAGTAAGCTCCACACTCTGCCATGATCACCAAATAGCATCAATTTTTTTTAAGTACTAATCAACACATGGATAAATGTTACCTGGTCCGGAGCTCGTTTAAATGACATTGAAAGGAAGTCGTCTCTCAGCTTGATATCATCATCGTATCCGAATGTCCTTAGAACATTCCATGTGGTCTCCACGCGCCCTTTCTCGACAAACAAGGAGTGAAGGAAAAGGAAGCCCTTGAGTGTAAGTCCATGCTCGTTAACTCCGTCACTCAGCTTGTCTCGTACAACCCTCTTAACACCGGCAATCTCAGCCGGATGTAACGGTGCATCAAAGCACTTCACCTGAAAGCTGTTCAATTCGGAATCATCAAGTGCGCCATCCATATTATGATCTGAAATCATGAATATCCTCTTCAATGCTCTTTGGCAACGAGGCATCAACGAGCGAGTTTCTCTGTTAAACACGGGGCCTATAGGATAGAGTACCGCTTTCTGTGCGTAGTAGAAAACATCTTCAACCTGCATAAAACAACCTTCACCATATATTCTAAAGTAGTAGTAAAAGATAGTTGAAAAGCTATACTATACATGAAGCTCTTTAGCTGCAGAGCATTCAATACATGTCTCGATCTCTCTGAACTTGATCATCACCGGTGACACCAACTGTTCTAAGTTTCTGTCATCTCCGTCTACCAAATCTAACTTGCAACCGACAATGATCACAGGGGCTGCAATCTGCACAGGATGATCATAGCTAGTACATAACATCATCTAGACTGCACCAATGAATTGAGGAATTTGAACCTTTAATTGACGAATCTCAGGAAGCCAAAAGTTGACAAGATGGTTGAATGTTTGGGCTTCATTACAAGCGTAAGTTGCCAATATCACATCTGCTCGCAGTATTTCCTCCGTAAGCTTTTCCCTATTCTCTAATCTACAAGAGAACGGAAACTGTTGAGATGTAGTGCGTCGTCATTTGGTTCCGGAACGGATATAAGTTAACAGAAGTCTATTAAATAGATAGAACAAAAACAGTATTGAATTATATATAATGAAGACCTGGAGCAAGTGTCAATGATGGTGAGAGGGACACTGTCTGGATAGAGATCGGCAGGAAGGTGGGTGGGAGGCAAGAGTCTTGGGACGGTGGAGGCATGGGGGAGGCCCCCATTGGCAACGGAGGCTACAAGCGAGGACTTTCCGGTATCCGAGTCTCCGATCACGACTATCCGGATATCCGATCGCTTGCTTCTTGGGTTCTTCATACTCTGTTGTGTCTTTTTGTGTTTGGAAATAGAGTATAGAGAGGAAGGTTGTAGTTTTGTAGAGTGAGAGGTGTTTGTTGACTGTGTAGTGGAGGGGGAGCACCTTATTAGGCAAGAAGAAAGCGGCTGGTTTTACCATGCATTTTGCAGGTTGTTACACTTTACTTGCTCTTTCAATTCTGACCACCTCTTTCTTTCAATTTCTTTTTTTCGCCTTTCTTTATTGCGATTCTCGATTAAATTTATTTATAAAGTCGAAAAAGAGAAATAGACTAACGAACGTCATGAACAATTAGATCGATTTTCCACGGAGTTCCCCAAATATTGTAATAAGTTAGATTGTCCGCTTCAATTTAGATTTTTTCGATACCGAAGGTAAGACCATTCACGATACTGAGTTAAAGTCAAAATCTTTCGCTTCTAATATTCATATTGTCTATCCCTCAAAATCACTTTAGTCGTCGTTGAAGTTTTATCAAAATTTTGGTCAATGAAAGATCAATAAATTAGGATTGGTGTGATTGTTGCAGAAAACACAACACAATCCATAGTCACTATCATTTATTATTTGATTGAGTAACTTAATTGTTAGTGTGTTATTGGATCATCAATCGGGATTTGAACCCAATACATTCCATCCTCAATTTTATTTTTTTTGAGGCGGGTAGATAAGAATTTTGTAATAGTACGTTGTGGGAGGCAATTCCTAACAATCAAATGTTAATTTATCACTATTCCAAGAGTTTGAATTATTGATAGATATACATTGTGTTAATTATAAACCGATGATATTTACAAAGATCCGTCAAATTTAAAGGGCGTTTTCAAATACCATAAAACTTTGGTATGGAAAATTTCCAAAATGTTCCTAGCATATGATGAAGCCATAAATTTTATGGTGTTTGCAAGCACTGTGAAAATTTGGTGGAAAGTCATAGGTTTTTAAACTTCTAAAAAAGGTGACACTCTATCAAAGATGATTTTTGTGAATAAACACCATTAGATATATTTTTAACGACATTTTTAAAATAAATACCGTTTATAATTATGTTTGTTGTAGCGTGTTGCTCGTTCACTATAATAGCCCATCTCATGAAAAGCTAAGAAGTAAAACACAATTTCACATGAGGTTGAGTATTGCCTCTATGGTTAGCGTCACATGTGAGCTTGTATAGCTCAAATCCTTGCTTTTCTCTCTTCCATTTTGTTAAACAAAATTAATTTTAAAGTTTGTTGAAAGAATTGGGTTAAATACTTTTTATATGCTTTTGTTTTGTAAACCATGTTAATTTTACCTTATATATAAATCTCCTATATAAAAGAAATTGAGTTAAATAATTGTATATTTACTAAACGAATTTATGTTATGAGTTTACTATTAAAGAATAATAGTGGTAAAATACTTTTATTAATGTTACTACTTATTAAATATTTATGTACGAATTTTATTACATAAACATTTATTTAAAATAATTTATAAAAACTATTCTCATAAATCTTGATGATTGACCTTAGAAACATAAATAAAAAACTTAAAACGGATTAAAATCTAAACATTAAAAATGAAGACGAGAGCGTTAAGTCAAACACCTAATTAGCATGTCCTCTGATTTTTTTTTCCAAACAACTATGTAAATATTCTGTGTAGTAGTACATTTGGGCTAAGTGACAGTTATATATAAATAAATGGATAAATATCAAAACCATGATGGTAATTACAAGAAGGCGGAGGCTGTGAATAAAGACAAGAGCGTTAAGTGTATGGAGAGGAGAGCGTAAGACGGTGTATTGGCGGCGCCAACGAAATAGAAAGGCGTTGAGGTTGTGGTTGAGGTTGTGGTCGATGTTGTAGGAGGGGTCGAGGACGCCTCGGGAGACTGCCCACTTGATTTCTTGCTGCGCGCAAACGTCCGTCCACATCAAATACCAACCGGGTTAGTTATACATCTTGCAATTTTATATACATTTAAAACTATAATATTTGGCATACTCAACCCATCTCCTCAATAATGACTAATTAGTACGGTGCATGCAATATATAACGTGGAGAGCACACATTTGGGTTGTTTCTTTCTCAACAACCTGCACCTAATGACAACGTCATTTTTTTTATAGAAATATTAATTAGGTGGCTCCTAATTTGACCTATATTGCAAAGTCGCTAAGGAAATATGATTTTTAATTTTATATTTTCTTTTCAAATTGAATATGATTTAATATGGGGAGCTAGCTTAAACGAAGGATGTCAGGGCTTACGTGGCAGCCGGAGTTGGGCAGAAGGTGATCAGGTAGTCGGCTCCGGCGCATGTAAACGTAGAGGTAGCGTCATCGTAAGCGTAGCTATACGCAGTCGGGCATGCGGCCTTGAAGAACTTCGAGTAAGCGCTTGGCTTACACGTGTTTGGGGTCGCGTAAGCGCCACTACAACAATACTGCGGCTTCCCGAACGCCTCGCACGCGCTCCTACAACCCACGTTCTGTGTTCCATTACCTGTCATCCGGAGCTGTGTCGGACACGACCCGTTAAGTTCCACGTTGCATCCTGTGGCGGAGCAGTTTCCGGTGCCGGCGCCCTGGGGGACCACCATGAGTGGGAGGTTGTAGCCATCCACGAGGCTGACGTCGTAGAAGTCGAGGCCGTTGGAGCCGTTGAGGGTGAATTCAGCGAGGGTGGCGGGAGGGACGGCGCTGGAGCCTGAGCATTGGATTGTTCCGGAACCGCAGTCGCCGGTGAGGCATGAGAACTTTCCGGTGGTGGTGTTGGTGCTGCAGAAAGTTCTGGCCCAGATCCTGCCGGACCATGAGGATGGAAGAGACAGAGAGGTGGTGGAGCTGGGTTGGAGCGAGAACCCGGTCGTCGAGGGTTGTGGAATGCCGGTGCCGGAGAGTATTCCTGGCCATACGGTGTACGTACATTTGTTGATTAATGTGAAGGTGGCGGCAGAGCATGCGTTCCCTGCTAGTGCTAAGACTAGGATGATGAGCTGAAGAAGAGGCCCAAAACGCTGCGTTCTGCCCATCCCAGCTTCCACTTGGAATCTCGTGTTCTCCTACCTCATACTATTACTTATGGGGTTTTGGTGTGAAATTAGGAGTGAGAGGTGAAGAGTTGGTGGGAAGAGACGGAATTCATTCAAGCTCACGTCTTTTTGCTTCTTCTCTTTCCTTCCATTTTTTTTTTCCTGTTTTCTTAATTGACGTTGCATTCTTGGGACATTTCCTGTCCATCACAGCAATATTTTTGACAAGTACAAACCATTAATAATTCTCTAGAATGAAATTTGTTCTTTTATATATTGTAAATTCATACGAAGATAATATATTTGATTTAAATAATTACAGTTTGCATGATTATCATATTAAAAAACTCGTGAACAAAACTTTATCAATCATGAGCACACTAATTTTTTTGACAAAAATTTGATATTAGAAATTTGATATTTTTTTTTATATGAATAATATGGTTGACCATAATGCAACCCATACTTACTAAAAAGAGAAATAAAAGATTAACATGACATAAGTCGTTGGGTAGGCATATTTTCTTATAAAAAGTTTATCTGCAATCTGGATGTAACTCCAACAAATGGAAATCTTGACGACCAAAAAATATTTGTCCAACTACATTGTTGATTTATCATACAAAAAGTGATAAACACCTTCTTTTTGCGTGTTCATATACTCTACAAATTATTGATAATGTCTAAATTGTAACAACTTTGCAAAATTGACAGAATTAAGGAACTAGTGGTAATATAGTGAAACATTTGGCTTGCTAGAAATCAATTTAGGGCCCCTTTGGTTTACGAAAAATAGCCCATGAAAATGGAATGATTACAGTCCAATCCAAATGAGGTGTTTGATTTAACCGTTGAAAGGAATGTTTACGTTTTGGGCCTCTAACCCTTTAGCCCATTTATTACCCTGCCTCATACCTACCAAACCAATTCCCTTTCATCTCAAATTCTCTCTCCCCGATATTTTGTGTCTCGCTCACTTCCATCTCTTTTTGCAATTCGAGATTACGTTAATTGCAACTTCTCCTCTACCAACACCAAACCGGAAAGAACTCCACCAACCACACTCTACACCGGCGAAGGGATCTCCACCAGATCAATAAGGCATTTTCTTCCTCCATCCTTTGTCTTTCTCGATGGTGCTTGAGTTGAAGGCACCATAACCTCATCGTAAATATTGACACACTTTGCCCCACTTCTTTTCTTGGAATCTTTCGGTAAGACCGACGAATATATTCATCGTCCTTATGAGTTATGAATCCATGAGTCATGAAATGAAAGTGATGAAACTGGATGTCAGAGATGAAAACCCTAGATTAGATTTGAATTTGTAATTCACAAGGCAATATGGCTATGACTTCAATTATGTGGTTTTCTGCCGTAATATTAACAATTTCTTCTCATAACTTGGAAGTTTTTCTAACAAATACATATGTGTTGGGGGAGGGGGGGAAAAGTGTCGAGAGAAGCAAATAGGGGCAAAATTCCAAATGAAATGACATAATTGAGACAAAATTGGTGCAAAAATGAGAAATTAAGGTAGAAATCAATTTTTGAATATGACAGATTTCTCATTCCGTTTCTTCTATTCGTAACCAAACATTTTCTAGTGATAACGGAATTGCATTCATTTCCTTCAGTTTTTTCAATCCAATTCCGTTTCAATTTCTACTCGTGTAACCAAATGGGACCTTTTATTCAACACGAAAAAGACGCCACAAAATCTAAAACAAGTTGTAATGAACCAAATAAATGACTAGGAATAGGCCAACATAAAGCTGACTACAAACAACATCAAACAACCGAAACAAAGAAGACAATATTTCTCCAACATAATTTAGGAACTAGTGGTAATATGGTGAAACATCTGCTTTGCTAGAAATCAATTTATATTCAACAAGAAAAACACGCCACAAAATCTAAACACAAGTTGTACTGAACCAAATAAACGGCTAGGAAAAGGCCAACATAAAGATGACTACAAACAACATCAAACAACCGAAATAAAGAAGAAAAACAAAAAACATTAAATGGCAAAGACCTAAGGTGAGATTTGTCAAAATCAAATTTGATGCCTCATGGAACTCGTCTAACCAATTTGCGTACAAATACGTTATTGGAAACAACCTTGCAATCCCACTTGTTAGAGAAAAAGGAAGATGCAATGCTGACTTTGTTTTAGAGACTACAACCTTTTCTCTTCGGGAGGGCCTCTAAAAGGCCGCAAGTATAGGTTCCACATTCATTGAGATTAAAGGAGACAATCTGGTGCTCATTAATTCGATAAACCAAGTCTGGAAATCACCGTGGGAGACAGACATGATCAACTCATATATCTCCTTCATGATCTCAGGGTTCATGCACTCTAGTATGTATCATAGTTTCAGGTAAATCAGCACAGTTGTTGATAGACTCGTGCTACATGGACACAACCCAACCGCAAATGATGATGCTTTACCACACGATGTTGAAGACCTCATCCAAAAGGATGTTGTAGGGCGATCTATCTCTTGAAAGTGACCCCTTATTCTTCTTACCTTTGTATAAAAAACAAATAATTGTTCAACAAAGGAAAAATACCCTCGGGGTTCACTAAAAGCATAAAAAACCTACAGGATGAGAGAATGCATGAGAAGCGAGGAAGCTCGCCGGAGCATATGGTTCACGATAAATACGACGAAATTGGATTTTCCAGTCCTTACGAATGAAGCATTGTCAATTTGAAACCAAAACAAAAAGAGGGTGTGAGGTAGGAATATTGCGATTGACAAGATTCACCACAATCTAAGAATCAATCTTCACGTGGATCCCTCGTATGACCATTTCCTAAGCCATATGTAGACCCATGCATAGACCCATAGTTTCACCATAGGGATTGTGCATGAGCTAATGTGGAAGTTGAATCCCTTAATCCAATGACCGAAGTGATTGTGAATAATTAGTCCGTCAACCGAAGGATGGTTAACATGGTATTGGATTGTACCGTCAATGTTCGATCACTTTAAACCGGCTATGATAAGCTTGACGCAAGCATAGACAAAGGAAAAGGAAAGAAAAATCAGCTAGCGGGTAGTCTTGATTATTTCTAACGTAACGGGTTTGCTTGTTGTAAATATGTCTTTATCAACATGGAAGAACAGTGATTACATAAATTCGTTGGCCAGAATAAGCGACTTCTTGCATACCTTCTAGAGGCAAATGAATCAACTTTATACAAAACTTGATCGTATCTAAGCCAGGGTACCACAACAATTACCACCACCACTTCCCCCACCAAACAGAGAAGATAACGAGGTCCAAGAACCTCTACCACGGCCCCGTCAACCCTTTTTTATGCAGGCTCGAAGGACGAACTTTCAACGGCTATTAACTTTGAGGACGAGTTTGTGGAAACCCCGTCAACCCTTTTATCTTTTGAAAAAATTTATACCAAAATTTTCATACCATAAATTTTATACTAGAAAAAAATTTATACCAAAAAAGTCTGAAGGATTGGGTGAAATGACCGATCTTGCCAACCACTTTCATTGGTTCCACTACTCTGCATTTTAATTCTTTCAAAGTAATTAAGATATATATAGTATTGGGGCGAGGTGGGGTTGAAGCTTAAACACAGAATAAAGTTGCATTAGAAAAATAAATTTAAAACAGATTATTACCTCATTAAATATAATTAAAAAATTTATAATAGAAATAGTTTATATATATATTTTTTTATTTTTTATTATTTGAAATAAATATATTTTTTTATTTTTGAATTAAAATATTTTTTTATTTTTACTTTCGATTCAAAAATATACATATAAAATTAAATAAAAAACATTTTTTTAAAATTTTATTAAGAGTCTAGAGAATTAAAATATAATAAAATTTTATGTATTTTGAATTTAAATCTTATATAATTTAATAATTCGAAAATTTTAAAAAATTATGTTTTTTTTAATTTTAAGATTATTGAAAAGTATATTATAAAAAGTAATAAATTAACACATAAAAAATAATATTGTTATTTTTAAATTAAAATAAATTATAGAAAATTAACTAAAAAAAACTATATGTTTAATTTTTTGGACTCTTAAAAATTTTTAAATTTTTTTTTGCTTTATTTTAGTTCAAAAATAAAAATTATCTTTATTTTACTTTACTTTTTTAATTAAAATGTAATGAGGTCATAATATATTTTAAATTAATTTTTCTGATTTTTTTATAATGAATTTTAATGTAATATATTAAGAATGGGTATAAAGAGGAAATAAATGAAACTTTGAGGGCACCAATAGAAATTTTAAAACTTAGTGGATATCAAGAGGAAAAGTCCAAACCTTGAGGGCACCAAGAAGAAAAATCTTTTTTTTTTTTAAACAAGGGGTTAATTTTACCTACCATTAATGAATACATAAAGCAAAAGGAAATAAAAAAGGGCCTATTTGACCATATTTTTTCAACCATAAATAAATGAGCATACATCATCATTATCAAACATATTGCATATTTGTCATTAATTCAATATATTATTTTTTTTTTCAATTTCTTACAAGATTTTGTATTTATAAATCTCATAAATTCAATGATATATTCAATATTAAGATTGTTAATTATCAAGAGGATCATTTTAAATAACATAATTATTCTAATAATATTCAAATTTTAGTATAAGAATCATTTGGATTCACTTAACTGTATTTTTCAATTTTTATACATGAGTTTAAAGCGTAAGAAATAGTTAAATCGCTTGGATACAAGAAAATTATTCTAATAATACTTTTGATAGTTTTTAGTTACTTTGATACGATAGGAGAATCGTGTATACAAAAATTATTTACAATAGTTTTTTTTACTAAATTATATAGAAAAAATAACCCAAAATAATAGTAACTATCAACATTCAACCCAAAATAATACCAACTTTGAAAATTACTAAGAGCGATACAAACTATCAACGTATTTACCAAAAATAATATGTGTTATTTTTCCGGCAAAAATTCTAACTCCGGCGATGATGTGGCAACCGGAATTTGACATGTCATAAAGAAATAATTATGTGATGTGGATTTTATTTTTAAAATCAAGTTAATAATATTTAATATGTTAAAAAAATATTAAAAAATTATAAAATTTTTTTTAAATGTTTTTTTTTGTACTTTTAAAAAAATTCTTGTAATTTTTTCTTAATACTTTTTTTTGAAATTTAATATATTTTAACTAATTTTTAAATAAAAAATCGAATTTTTAAAATATTATTTATAATAAAAGTAGTTAAAATATATAAAAAATAAAAAAATTCCCAAAATTTTTTAAAAAAATTCACAAGAAAACGATTTATTTTTAATATATATATATTACAAATTTTTTCTCTTTTAAAAAAAATTTACAAAGTATTTGTAAAATTTTTATTAAAAAAAAAAAAAAAAAATCGGTTTGCTAAGCTTTTTCTAATTTTGTGTTTAATAAACGTAACCTTGAGAGAAAAGTGTGTAGAATTTGAGAATAAATACAAAAGATTGGAGTATATTTACTTAATTAAAACATTAAAAAACCTACTTACTACTATAGTTTTTCAAAAAATCTTAATTACCAAATTTGCCCCTACACAAATTATATTTTAAATTTAATAATTAAAAAAACTTAATTTATAATTTTTTTAATTTTATATTATTAATTTAAATTTATTTAAAATCCACATCATACAATTAAAATACGTAAAAACCGTGTGTGCCGTTGTTCAACAACTTCCCGCTTGCGTTGATCATTTTCTTACGTTGAAATCATCTCTCTCTGAAATTTCCTTTTCCTCTGCAGGTGAGAGTCAACTAAAAATTATGGAGGATAAGCGATCGTCGTCGGCGTTGATCTTTCTGGGAACGGGCTGTTCAAGTGCCGTCCCGTATGCCATGTGCTTGCTTACGCGTCTCCATCCTCCGTGCACCGTCTGCTTGCAGTCTCTGTCTGTACCCCCCAAGCTTAACCCTAATTACAGGTCATTTTCTTCTGTTTTCTTTGCATATTAGCTTTGCTTCAATAGCTCAGTTTCTTAACTGATTGAAGCAGTACAAGTAGAATGGAAATTATGGAATGCTTCTCTATAGAGAATGACCTGTAATTAGGGTTAAGTTTTCTGTTTTCTTTGCATATTAGCTTTTCTTCAATAACTCATTTTCTTCTGTTTTCGTTTCCCGCTGCTCTTCACAGTTTCTTCCTTTTGGAAGGGAAAGTAGTTTCTGGCTCGTCTAGCTATCATCTGGAAAAATCACTATGTAGGATGTAATGATTCTCTATAGAGAATGCTAAAAGTTGACACTGAATTATGGTTTTTTATTCTATTGGCAAAGTGTGATGATATTCTGCCTCTTATCGAGCATGATTAGAAATTTAGAATGAAGTGCTCGTTTGAAAAGGTTGTGTCACAGCATCTTGCTAACTCCTTAACTTATTATCATTACCAAGGATTCCCCATCTTCAATTTAAATAGCCAGCCAATACGGAGGAGCAAAAACTTCAGTTGGATCAGTCTCGATAAGATTCATATTCAAGCAAAACAGATACACCTTAGACAAGGGGAAATAGCATAAGCAGATTTCAGATACCAGGAGATCATTATTCGCTTTTGCATCAATAAGATAGCAATTCAATGAAAAAGGATTAAAAAGAAATAGAGAGAGAGAACAGGAGAGGATACACCTGAGATCAAACTTCAGTTGTTCTGCTTTGTTTTTTTATTTGCTTCTTGACAGTTGTTTTATCTTCCTAGTTTATTGGTCTATGGAGCTAGGTTGTCTTGTGTATCAAAATCCTTATATTAAAAATTAAACTAAATAAACAAATAGAACCTGGCTTACACCAGGCTGTGTCCTCCTCCGTATCGCTGGTATCAGCTGGAGCACTATGCTAGAAATCAGAAACCGTGGGAGCTGTTGTTCAACAACTTCCCGCTTGCGTTGATAATTTTCTTAGGCAACTGAAAACTATGGAAAATAAGCCGTCGGCGTTCATCTTTCTGGGACGGGCTGTTCTTATGCCGTCCCGTATACCGTGTGCTTGCCTCTGCGTCTCCATCCTTCTTGCACCGTCTGTCTGTGCCCCCAAAATTTTTTTAATTATATGTCATTTTCTTCTGTTTTCATTGCATATTAGCTTTGTTTTATAAATCAGTGTCTTGACTGATTGATACAGTACAAGTTTCGTTCTGGCTACTCTTCCCAGTTCCATCATTTTGGAGGGATAGTTGTTTCTGGCTCGTCTAGCTATTATCTGGAAAAATCACAATATAGACTGGAATGCTTCTGTATTTAACTATAGAGTGTTGAAAGTTGACACTGAATCAAGGTTTTTTATTTTACTGGCAAAGTGTGATGATATTATGCCTCTTCTCGAGCATGATTAGAAATTTAGAATGGAGTGTTCATTTGAAAAAGTTGCTTCACAGCATCTTGCTAACTCAAATAGTTTATATTACCGAGGAGAAAATGCATGTGTACAAAAGGTGATGGGTGAATGAACTTTTTTATTATATGATTTATGGTGGTCTACTAATCCCGCCCTTAATTATTTTGTAATTTTGTGCATCCTGCAGATGCAACACGTCCCTTCTTATTGATTATAGACAAATGAATGGTGATCACAGTTATATATTGATTGATGTTGGAAAGACATTTAGGGAGCAAGTACTTCGATGGTTTACTCATTATGAGATCCCTCGAGTAGATTCGGTGAGTTCAGTGTGGGTTTCATCTTTTGTGTAATGTCAATCCGTATCTTATCTATTGTTTGTTATCTTAAGATACAGTTCAACAGGATAATGCTCAAAGGGAATTGGGATTTAATTTCTTTGGACTTCAATCATCAATGTCCGTCCCAGAGGCAAATCATGCCAAGCTTGTAGTTGCTTCCTTTATACTGAATATTAATTTTGGCATTGTTAAAATTACAGCATTCTATTATGCCTTCAGCTTCTTTTTTTTTAATCTCTGCCTAAGATGTTTTTGCAAGTCTAATTTTGGGAGACCTTATGGTCCTTAATTGATAAGCCAACAAACTATAAAGAACAATGCTGAAAATGATGGTGATTGTGCCAACCACCAAGCAGCTATAATCTATGTTTAACTTTTTAAGAAGTATACTTTCATACAATTTTTCATTATACTAAGTCATGTCCTTTTCACTGCTGATCAGTTCGAAGAGAATTTGAGTGGTTAAGACCAAAAATTCCCCATTTTTTCAGTCTCCACTTTGGTTGAAGATGGTGTGCTAACCAGTTAGATAAAGGGAAAGACACATTTTCAAAAAGTTATCTAAACTTGCTTGTATGTGATGTAAATATATGATTGATGTAGACTAGTGCCACTATGCACAAAATGTGCCCAGCAGTTAAGATTTTTGTAATTCCTTCCGATTAGCAAAATATATTCCTTCCAATTAGCAGGTACTTGTTCAAATATCAGCTACAGGAAGTAATTTGTTTATTGTTTTAATAATGTCTTCATATATCCTGCAGGTCATATTAACACACGAACACGCTGATGCAGTCCTAGGTCTTGATGATCTACATTCTATTCTACCATCCAACCGCACAGATAATGTGAATCCCACTCCTATTTATCTTTCTCATAATACTATGCACAGGTATTAAGTCAATTATTTCATTAAGTTGCCAATATCTGTTCAATACGTTAATTTTCATTCTGGATTTAAACAAAGAATTGTTGAAATTTAGATATCTCTGTCCAAAATTTATAAATTATCGTTTTAATTAGAGGCTGGATTTCATATGATCTACGTGACTGTTTAGGTTTTTTTTTCTGGTATCTCACAGTCCTGCGTCATTTACTCAATGTTTTAACCTGCTTTGATTGTACTTCATTGTCTTTATGTGATTTTTGTATCCACTGGCTCCTCAATCATTGTAACTTCCTTTTTCTTGTTTGTTGTTGTTTCTGTAGATCTGTCTTATTTGAATGTAGCTATTCAAGTTTGATTTGACTTCTGTGAGCTTTTCATCTCAGCAATCAGTTAGCTCTTTCGGAAATTTATTATGTGCTAGAATTTTATTTTTTTATACTAAATGACTTCAGCTCTCTCATTTCTATGATGGTTCAAGTAGAAGGCTGTTAATAGGAGAAAAGTTTTTGATATTTTGTTTGGTTCTGGAAAAGTGTTGCAGTGAAATTACCGCACTTGGTGAAGGAGCCACTGAAAGAAGGTCAGATTGTTGAAGAAGGGCCTCAACTAGATTGGAGAAGAATTGAGAGTGATTGTGAGAAGCCATTTATTGCATCGGGTCTCCAGTTTGTTCCGCTTCCAGTAATAACTAACACTCCGACAAATCATTGCACTCTTGGCAGATCATCATGCTTCTGACTAACTAACGAAGCTTGGCAGGTCATGCATGGCGAAGACTACATCTCTCTGGGTTTTCTTTTTGGTAACAAATGCAAAGTAGCTTATGTATCTGATGTTTCCCGCTTCCCAGCTACCACAGAACAGTGTGAGTCTTTTGTGACTGCTATTCTAATTGAAAAAGCAAAATCTCCTTTTTAGTCTCCAGTGATCACGCTGTCCTGTAATTAGGGGCATGAAATGATCGTTGTCCTTAAGGTTAGAAAATTGCATTCTTGATGGTTAATTTTCAAGTAAAAGTTAATTTGGGAGGTTGTTGTTATGCAGTTATTTCAGTAAATGGAGCTGGTAAAGTGGATCTCCTTATTTTAGATGCAAATTCTCCCAAAGAGGTTGGTTGAACTTGCATAGCTATTGGCATTCTTTATAGTTACTGAGCTATTGTTTGTTCAACATTACCCTACTTTTCTTTCTGAAACTCACTGTTTGGATGATACTGTAGTTAAATAATAGTATTGTTTTTTATTAAAAAGAAATTGCAGGTCTCTTCGCGGAGCACTCACTTCTGCCTTTCTCAGGTCAGCTGAGTCTTAAGAAAAGTTAATAAGATCTGATCCATTAAACTGCATTCTTTTGGCAATACTGATGTCCATTGTTATTCATCTGCAACTAAAAGAGTCTGGATGCAATCAAGAGGATGCAACCAATGAAAGCTCTGCTAATCGGAATGAACCATGAGTACGATCACCATAGCTATAACCTTCGTCTGGAAGAGTGGTCCAGAAGGTAAGCTCGGTAGATACATTGCAAATGGGATAATGACCAGATGAGTTTAGGTTATTATGATAAGCGTCATTGTATGGTTGCAATCAGGGAAGGGATTCTAGTGCAGCTAGCACATGATGGTTTAAGGATTCCTATCGAACTCTGATGAGCCAGGAGGGACTGGGTTGCGCACACAAATGCTTCAAAAATGCTGATGTTGGAGCATTTTTGGAGCTCCATACTTGAACAGAAACTACTGTTCTAGTTTCAGTTTTGAATCATATTTCTAGTTGTTTGTAAATCAATTAGAATACGGTGA
Organism: Fagopyrum homotropicum; assembly: GCA_033239125.1. NCBI lineage: Eukaryota > Viridiplantae > Streptophyta > Magnoliopsida > Caryophyllales > Polygonaceae > Fagopyrum > Fagopyrum homotropicum. Next base: position 93,411,698 of record BSWB01000007.1, on the reverse strand, counting down.
ATTAGAATGTTTGTAAATCTCAACACCTTATATGTGATTAAATGCTCTATATGCACCAGGCATGTAATATGTAGTTTAGAAACACTAAACTAGAAAATGATAGCGACAAGTACGGAGTAAAATTTGGAACAAAAATATTTGTGTATCTCGTATATCAAGCAATCATAATTATGATTGCTTATGCTCATTTCCAGGATATTTAAGCAGAAAACCAGATACCAAAAAGCAAGGCTCTCCACATTTCCACCGTACACTCGTACAATATATTAGTGTGATTAGTATTAATGTGATGTTAATTGCTATCGGTAAATTTTGATATTTTACCATTACAGTTAAATTGTCGTTTTTATTATTCCGTTATTGGCGTTAAAATTTTGTGTTTCTAATTTTGTAGTTACTTGGTTATATAATTATGTTGTTAGATTTTCGTATGGATAATATAACTTGTAATTAAAAAAATAACGAAATTTAAAATAACACAACTAGTTTGAAAATGACATATATTACGATTCAAAAAAAAAATCACATAAATCGCGCTAATAACGAAAGTTCGTTGAACCCCTTTATTGTTCTTGGATCGCTCTCCACGACGGGTCACATTTTCCGTGGACACCTAGGACAAGAAAATGTTGTATAACTGTCCAATGGCAGGCTGCCGTTGAATTTCCTCCGCGCCGTTGACGTCGGTCCAGCCGCGTGCCGATGAGAATGTGACGTTAAACCGCAAAAGAGATGGTACATTGGGCACCTTCTTGAATCCAAAACTTGGGTACCGAGTTCATGGAGGATTGCTCCGGAAATTACAAATCATAGTGCAACACTGCTACACAAGGAGTAAAATCCGAAACTTGTAAAGTTGATAAAAAAACGACCCTAACAAAATCTGAAATGTGAAAAGTCGAAAAATAAAAAACTTAAACCGAAACTCATAAACTCGAAAACCTAAACTCGTGAAACCCGAAAAGCGAAACTTGTAAAATCCAAAACTCATAAAATTCAAAACTTGACCTTACAACTCCTAAAACTATGAAGAGAAAATTGGTGAAATAGGGCCCTTTTTGTTTAACGTAGACTAACCAGGCCCCTCTATTTTTTTGCCTAAATTTTTAAATAAAAAATAAATTAATTCAAGGGGCATAAAGGGAAAACGTAAAATTGAATCCTATAAAATCATCCTACCGTCAGATTTCACATCCAGTTAGGGTTTCTCTTCATTCATCTTCTTCGTCTCACCGTCGCCGACTGCTTCTCGACTGAGAAACTGCTTCTCGCCGCCGCCCAGCCCCGACCAGCCCAACCTAGATCCGGTTCGCGCCGCAGTGCAACCCCCGCGCCGCCAAGCCCCGCGCCGCCCAGCCCCGCGCTGCCCAGCCCAGCCTAGATCCGGTTCGCGCCGCAGTGCAACCCCTCGCGCCGCCCAGCCCCGCGCCGCCCAGCCCCGCGCTGCCCAGCCCCGACTAGATCCGGTTCGCGCTGCAGTGCAACCTCTCGCGCCGACTGCTTCTCGATCCGCCGCCCAACCTAGATCCGCCGACTGCTTCTCGACTGCTTCTCGACTGATTGGCGCACAGCCCTGAGCCGCACAGCACCGCCCAACCCAACCTAGATCCGCCGCCCAACCTAGATCCGCCGCCCAACCCATTCATTCCGGCCTCGCGCCGCACAGTCCTGAGCCGCACGTGTTGCTGTCGCTGCCTATCATGTTGCTGTGTGGAGGGGAAGCTTCAGCAGGGCCGCCTATCTTGTTTGCCTATCTTGTTTGCTGCGTGGAGGAGAAGCTAGGGTTTATTTGAAATTAGGTTAAATTACAAAAAATGTCTATATTTTTTATTTGCATTTTTTAAAAATCTACAACATTTATATTTGTAGTGGGCTTATGTAAGGGATATTGACTACATATTTTATAAATACGGGATATTGACTACATATTTTATAAATACGGGATATTGACTACATATTTTATACATATAATTGGGCTTGTGTAACTAGAATGGGCTTCAAACAAAGACGGGCTTATGTAAACGGGATATTGACTACATATTTTATTATTTATAAATTTTTACCCAACTTTATTTTTATTTTTTTTAAAAAAAATCTAAATTGACTACATATTTTACACAAGTTCGTAGTCAATATCCCGTATTTATAAAATATGTAGTCTAAATTGACTACGGACTTGTGTAAACGACGGACTTGGGTAAATGAAAATTATGTGTTAACATTGTGTATTAAAATTGTGTATCAAGCATTATGTATTAATTCCGTCCAGAGTTCGAAACTCACTAGCTACAACATTTATATTTTGTAATGGACTTATGTAACTCGAACTGGGCCGACTTATGTAACTCGAACTGGGCCGACTTATCATCAATTGAAATTGGGCTTGGACTCAGCTAAATTGAAATTACTAAGTGCCCCTTTCAATTAATCTTTATTAATAAATGAGAGGGGCCTAGTTTGTCTACAAGATACAAAAAAGGGCCTACTTTATACTACAATAGACAAAAAGTGCCTACTTAGCCAACTCATCCAATTATGAATCAAAATGTAATATACTAAAAAAACATAAAACAAAAAAAATCCTAAAAGCACCTTAAGTGCATTAAATCTGAAAACCGAAACTCATAAAATCACTTGAATAGCATAACACAAAACAACTCTAGCAAAAAACAAAACTCGTAAAATATCAAAAACTAAAACTAAGAACCAAAATGCAATTTACTAAAAAAATTAATAAATTAATAGCACCTTAACAAATTAAAATTGTTTTTAAAATCCTCTAAGCACAGCTTGGGTTGATCCTTAATTAGTGGTGTACACTAATGAATGAAAATAATTTCCCTCAAAGCAAGACTATTCTTTGAAGGCAAATAATCAATAATGACGTACATAGGCTAGTAGCTTCGATGATAAACGAAGGGGCAAAAACGGTAGTGGTGATCGGAGGGGCAATGACGTACATAGGCTAGTAGCTTCGATCGTGGCGATAATCGGGTGGTTGAAAGGATGTGGAGTCGAGACTTTTAGCTTCTTCTATTTATAAAAAAGGTAAGTGAAACAAGGATTACTATTATGTGGTCATCTCGTCCCCCATCCTTGGTTGCCTATACCGACGTTGATTGGGCCGGATGCTAGGACACATGATGCTCCACTGAAGATATTGTGTCTTCTTTAATCTCCCTCATCTCATGGTTATCAAAGAAGCAAAATTACCATTTCTCGCTTTAGTATAGGGGTCTAGTACCATGGAGTTGCAATGTCGTGGCCGAGTGCTCATGGATTCGCAACCTCCTTCTAGAGCTCCATTGTCCCCTCCCTAAGGCTTATGTCGTAAACACCATGTATTTTGCCTATAACACCATCCACCATCTAGTGTGAAATGTGGGAGGACCTCCCAATCTTTTGTCGATTTCAACTTCTTCATCGGTGTCCTTGCCTAAAGTAGCGACCACACAACTCTTTAGGCAAAGATGGAGAGACCTCGATAATGACTAACAACTCATATTCAATAATAAAAATTTATCTTATTAATGAGGAAAACCCCCCCCCCCCCTTAATTTATAGAGTTTAAAGACCAACAACGATAAGAAATAAATAAACAATCTAAACTAATGCATAATATAATAGAATAACTAATTTATCTTAACAAACTAGGTATATAATAAATTAACTTGAAAATAAAGTAAAGAAATGTCGAGGGTTGAAACATGAGCCTCAAATCTCGCATATACTTACAAGACTCAATTATATTGTAACAAATGGGTCAAGATCGAACTTAAGTAAATCGATGAAATTATTTGGCAGATTAATAATGAAAGAACTAAATAAATAAACGAAAAAAAACATAAATAACTTACAAAAATAGAAGGGTTGATCGATATATGACACCAAACACAAACAAATAAAAAAAATACGAAAACATAAATCACGGGGAAGAGAAAACGAGACTGGTCGATCAACGAATACAAGCTTGGACGATCGATTGGTATTAAAAAAACACATAAGGAAGTAGCGGAAAATTAGAGGGAATGTTTGTTCATTGCGTGATTCAAAATCAAGGACTTCAAAAGGAACACGGTAAGAAGATAATATCAATTATTAGTAAAAGAGTTTCAGGACCAATATTACCACAACATACATGTACAAATCTCCATTCAGAAATCAAGGGCGGAATGTAAATCATGTAATGTGAGAAACAAATTTCACTTGACTCTCGTATTTTGCGAAATATAAAAGGTATGAGTGACTCGGCTCTCAATTAATCTTTATTAATAAATGAGAGGGGCCTAGTTTGTCTACAAGATACAAAAAAGGGCCTATTTTATACTACAATAGACAAAAAGTGCCTACTTAGCCAACTCATCCAACTATAAATCAAAATGTAATATACTAAAAAAACATAAAACAAAAAAAATCCTAAAAGCACCTTAAGTGCATTAAATCTGAAAACCAAAACTCATAAAATCACTTGAATAGCATAACAAAAAACAACTCTAGCAAAAAACAAAACTCGTAAAATATCAAAAACTAAAACTAAGAACCAAAATGCAATTTACTAAAAAAATTAATAAATTAATAGCACCTCAACAAATTAAAATTGTTTTTAAAATCCTCTAAGCACAGCTTGGGTTGATCCTTAATTAGTGGTGTACACTAATGAATGAAAATAATTTCCCTCAAAGCAAGACTATTCTTTGAAGGCAAATAATCAATAATGACGTACATAGGCTAGTAGCTTCGATGATAAACGAAGGGGCAAAAACGGTAGTGGTGATCGGAGGGGCAATGACGTACATAGGCTAGTAGCTTCGATCGTGGCGATAATCGGGTGGTTGAAAGGATGTGGAGTCGAGACTTTTAGCTTCTTCTCTTTATAAAAAAGGTAAGTGAAACAAGGATTACTATTATGTGGTCATCTCGTCCCCCATCCTTGGTTGCCTATACCGACGTTGATTGGGCTGGATGCTAGGACACATGATGCTCCACTGAAGATATTGTGTCTTCTTTAATCTCCCTCATCTCATGGTTATCAAAGAAGCAAAATTACCATTTCTCGCTTTAGTATAGGGGTCTAGTACCACGGAGTTGCAATGTCGTGGCCGAGTGCTCATGGATTCGCAACCTCCTTCTAGAGCTCCATTGTCCCCTCCCTAAGGCTTATGTCGTAAACACCATGTATTTTGCCTATAACCCCATCCACCATCTAGTGTGAAATGTGGGAGGACCTCCCAATCTTTTGTCGATTTCAACTTCTTCATCGGTGTCCTTGCCTAAAGTAGCGACCACACAACTCTTTAGGCAAAGATGGAGAGACCTCGATAATGACTAACAACTCATATTCAATAATAAAAATTTATCTTATTAATGAGGAAAAAACCCCCTTAATTTATAGAGTTTAAAGACCAACAACGATAAGAAATAAATAAACAATCTAAACTAATGCATAATATAATAGAATAACTAATTTATCTTAACAAACTAGGTATATAATAAATTAACTTGAAAATAAAGTAAAGAAATGTCGAGGGTTGAAACATGAGCCTCAAATCTCGCATATACTTACAAGACTCAATTATATTGTAACAAATGGGTCAAGATCGAACTTAAGTAAATTGATGAAATTATTTGGCAGATTAATAATGAAAGAACTAAATAAATAAACGAAAAAAAACATAAACAACTTACAAAAATAGAAGGGTTGATCGATATATGACACCAAACACAAACAAATAAAAAAAATACGAAAACATAAATCACGGGGAAGAGAAAACGAGACTGGTCGATCAACGAATACAAGCTTGGACGATCGATTGGTATTAAAAAAACACATAAGGAATAAAAACTTTATCAATCACGAGCACACTAATTTTTTGACAAAGAACAAAAAAGAAATCAATGCCCGCCACTCAAAAGGTTGAGTTCTTCTGTAAACCTTCTCCTGCTATCATCAAGAACTGATTCGTGAAAAAACATTGGATTTTTGCCCTAAAAGCGAATAGTTTAGGGCGTGGTTTTCCGGTGAGTGTTCAGGCGAGGTTATGACGGAGGCTAACCCTCCGATTACTGGTGTACCTGAGATGGGTCCGATAGATTCCACAGTGGGTGATGATACCATGGAAGAATCAATTGTTCAGCAATCAGTTGATATGGATTTGAGTAAGAAGTCAGAGAATGAGGAGCACACGATTAACCGTCAAGAGGGGTTGGCACAGATTCCAGAGCAGATCACTAACCCTAATATCGCTGTGACGCCTGAGGCAGTCCCAACACTGCCTAGTACTACTGTTTCTGTAGAGACCAGTGCTGCTAAACCCAATGTCCGAACATGGAGTGCTGTCCTGGGAGGAGTAGACAATATCCAGACCCAAGCAGATACGATTACTAGGGAGTCCATCAATGATCAGATCGTAGTTAGCTACCCGTTTGGACAGGATGGAGATCCGGTGGTGGAGATTGCAAAGGAAGTTGCTAATGATCTAGAATCAAGGTGGTGTAATTCCCTGGTTTTCAAAGTCTTGGGATACCCTATTGCATTCCCCGTCATGGAGCGTAAGATTCGTGACCTCTGGAAGTACGGCGAAAACATGCAGATTATCGACCTCGATAACAATTATTTTCTAGTTCGATTTAAAAGTGAGCATGAACTCTTGATGATCCTTACAGGAGGACCGTGGGTTGTTTTCGGAAGATGCCTCATTATGAAACGATGGTCACCGGAGTTCGTTACTTCTAATCCCATCACCTCGGCTCCTATTTGGCTCCGAATTACAGGAGTTCCGGTGCAATGGTACCACGAGGCCATCATTTGGAAATTAGGAGAGGGAGTAGGGCTACCAATATCCATTGATCCGAAGACTCTCCACTTTAACAGGGGGAGATTTATTCGTATTTGTGTGGAAATTGACCTCAGTCGACCCCTCAAGAAAGCTATCTTCATCAATGGCCAAAGATGTCCATTAGAATACGAGGGCCTTGATATTATCTGCTTCACATGTGGTAAGTACGGGCATTATGCTTCTAATTGCGACAGTGTCTCCACAACCCATAATCATGAGATAACTAACGTAGAGACTGCAAAAATTAGTGGGGATGAGAGTAACACGAACGGAGGCAACAATAATGTCTCTCCGGCGAACCAAACTCAGGTACCGATCGACGATAATACTGGCTACGGTCCTTGGATGCAGGTGGTGAGAAGGAGTAAGGTTCAAAAAGGAAAGAATCACCAAGTTTCTAGTCACGGATCACATGCTTACCTTGATAGAAATGTTAATCCTGCTATCCAGGGAAGGAATTGTTCGCCCCTAGAGGTGTGTGCAAATAATTTTTAAATTTATAAAACTAGAATCAAGCAAGCGAACCCGCAGTGTACGGATCGACGTAGTTAAGCAAGAATTCCAGAGTATCGAACACAGGGATTTGGGTGGAGCGAATTCAATTGCAAGTTATCAAGCAGGTGAATATGGGAGTTTTGCAGATATTGGGAAAACAACAATCCTAAAGCTTCGGGTATCCAGTTGCGGCAATAGATTCAAGATATACTAATGATGTAAAGACAGAGTGGAGATATGCAAAGGTATACTAATGTAAGGTAATCGTACGGTTGAGGTTCCAAAAACCTTATGTAACTCACCTAAAAGACACTCCCTATATAGGTTGTTGAGGCTCAATATAGAAAGATTCTAGAGATGAGAATTAATGTCAAATACCCAAACTTGTAATCCAAAGGTCAAGACTAACTTAACCGATTGAGGTTATGACACTCACAATCGAGGTAGAGGTTGTTGAGGCTTCACTACCACCTAGAAAAGACAAGTCTAAGCTAAGCTAAAGCCAATCTTTAACTTTAGATTAAAGTAAAAGCAGGTTCGTAGACTTAAGGTAAATCACGGTTAGTTCTTGAGATTCCACGGCCGTGGACTCAAGAACAGCCCGTAATTTGGGGTTGTCGGCGATAATTCTCTAACTCTCAGGGTCTAATCTGTTTGCGATCGATCTATCATCACCTATGCCACAACTATCAACCCTTCACTTTAGAATTGTTAAGGGTTTTTAGCCAATAACAGTCATATTGATATCAATTCAAGAATTAAAAGATAAAAGATGGGAATTTTCAAGAATTATCAATAATCTTCAAATGAATCTCAAAATCACAGTCAAGAACAAGTGTTTATCAAAAGATTCAAAACGGAGTAAACAATCACAATCTTAGGAAAGAAAAGAAACGGGGTGTCAATCCGATCCTAAATCAAACCTAAGCAAGAAGAGGGATCTTCTTGCAAAACCCTCCAAGAACTTCGATCTTCCACCAATTCGAAAATCACAAACAGCAACTCTCCAATACGAACTTTGATCTTCAATGAGATCTCCAAATTACCTCCAAGATGAGGGTTTGTGCGTTGCTAAACGTTGATTGTAAGCGTGCGTTTGCCGCTAAGCGAAGGTTGAAAGGTCGTAAGCGAGGTGACGGAATCTTGCTTCGTCCGTCTTTTTATAGTGTAGGGTAAAGTGTCGGCCCGGCCCGATCTTTCAAAAGATCATGGCTTCGAAGCGTGGCGAAAAGATTCGCCAAGATCACGGTCGTGGAAGATTCCACGACCGTAATTTAGGGCGTGGAAACAATTACGGTTAGTTCCACGGCCGTAGAATCCCCTGGAATGAACATCGAATTCTGACTCTGAATCCACGGCCGTAATTCTGAACGTGGTTTGTGATACGGCCGTGTTTTAGGGCGTAATTTAGGGCAAGAACGTGATTCTTCCCTGAACTCGTGCATTCTTCAATCTAAGACTCCAAATTGCTTCAAAAAGTGTCCTCGATCTATGGACATATCAACTCAACTCTCCTTTGCTCGATTCCGTTCGGAAATAGCTCCAAATTACCTATAATCAACATAGAACTAGTGTAGACATCCATATCGAAAATATAGGCAATACTAGCTCACATATGCACAAAGATCAATCAAAGACTATCAATATGAATCAATTACATTTAGAAAACGTGCCTAAAATATCACAATATTTCATACTAACAAATAACCCCATACTTAGCACTTGCTTGTCCCTAAGCAAGGTCCTTTGAAAAGCTTTAAAACAAGAGTTAGGATGAAATATGTGTACCTTCTTTTGGATGAATGTGACTTCTAAAGAATAGATCATTCTCAAACCTTGCTTCAATCGTTTTTCAAACTTTCACACACTTAATCAAAGAGTAAAACGTAAAGAAAATTCATGAATCAACTCAACTTCTAAACAAGCATTATAACCTTCAAACATTATCAAAATCAATCATAAGAAGCTTCAATTTAGATCACCAAGTCATATAACATTCTTTTGATCTTAAGGACTTTCAAAGAAAAGGTCTAGAGTATGGAAGGGAAGGGAAAACTTTAAGGGGAAGTGGTGCATAAATCCGGGAAAGTGGACAACTACCTTCTTCTTCTTATGCGGTTCCCGCAACACTTCAACTTAGAGCTTTGCTCTCTTCTTTTCGACTTTACTTTTGGAGTTATGGATAGAGGTGCACAAAAACCGAAGCCTAGGAGATTGGCGTTTTTCAATTTTCATGAGATGCCTCAAACCCTTAGCGCACATACCATAATCCGCTAGGAATATCGCTCAATCCGACTTTGGCAAGGCACAAACACCCGGCTATGTGAATGGTGCCGAGTTACTCATCGTCATGATTAACTTCCCCAAACCTATAATTTCTTTCTATTCAATTGATTGCAATTAATTGCTTTCATGGCCCTCCCACATCAAACATGCCTTTTTCTCATTCACTTTTCCAAATTCCCGGATAGGTAAAGGAGGCTAATATTTCAATGAGGAGCTAGATGATCAAAGAAAGAGGAAAGAAAGTATCGAATTGCCTTAATCATTTCAACAAGAAGTATAGGAACTTATAATGTGATTTCAACTTCAATCTCTCAACATGATTTAGGCAATGTTTTCACATTATAAAACTTGTAAAAGAGGTAGAATTCATTCATTTAAATTCTTTTCGATTTACAATCCTTTTAAGCATGCAACTGTCATCGGACTCAATTCACAAGTAGTGATTATCATGGAAATCATCTCAATTCATTAGAAGCTCAAAATTTTCAAAATTTTTTAATTTTTTATGGGTTTTTCAAGTCACTTTTCATGCAATGCAATAAGGAAACGTGCAACACATAATGAACATGCAATGATAGTCTCAAATGAAGCAAACATAGAGAGTAGAGTTATTACAAACTTTAGTACATCCCACCCCATACTTAGGACGAACATTGTCCCTAATGTTCAAAAGAAAGAACAAAAGAAAGAAAAGAAAAAGAAACTCACAAGTGGTGGCGGGAATGTCTAAATCAAACGATCATGCATCGATCACTGCGGCGCCGGTGGAGGTGGAAATGGAGAGAAGCTCGGATCATAGAACCGCCCGAACTGCTGGCGGTAGACGTCCCTCATCATGTGGTCAAGGTCGTCTAGGCGTCCGTCTCTAGCATCCGCCCGGATCTCTAGCGCTCCGACTCTCTCTGAAAGTCCGGTAGCCCAATCCGGCATCCTCTCATACCATCTCGGGGCGTGATCATACCATGCGGGGGCATCGGCTGGTGCTGGTGCTGGTGGTGGTGGTGGTGCTGCTGGCTGCGTCGTGGACCAAGGAGGGGGTGTGTCGTACCAAGTGGGAGGTGTAGTCATCCACGTGGGCCTCTCACTCACGCTGGCGCGGCGAGATGACGAGCCTGAAGCTCTAGCTGGACGTGGAGAGCGCCTAGGTACATCCGGGACCGCCTCCGGCTGATCCGGAAACGTGCCGAACTCCTGCTCCGCTCCTCCACCACTCTCGTACTGCTCTCCCATCTCCTCCTCATCCTCAACCGGTGGTGGGACAAAAGGGGGAGCTACAAGCCTGTGCGCATGCATCGCAACGAACGTCTCCTTCCAATTGTGGCGTCCTGCCACAATGGAATACTCTGGCAGCCACTCAATACCCCTGCCTGTCCTACTCTCCCAAGGCATGCCCGCATAAGGCGGACCTCTATGTGTGAGGAAGATGAGTCCCCTGACCATGAATGCATGTAATCCTAGAGGTACGGCGGGTATGCGGGTGCAACCTGAAAATTCCACACCAAATGTCCTAGCCATGTGGGTCACTATCCCACCATATCCAATGTTCCCCTTTCTCTTGTTCTTCAGTTTACTCATCGTAGCCGCCAAAAGAGTAGCACAATCTGCGCGGCGACCGTAGAGCATACAGTAGAGCAGGAATAGCTCATCCGTCTTGATCTTTTGGGGCGTCTCCGTCCTAGGAAAGAGACACTCCGAAAGGACACGGTGAGCTATCTTCAAGGCTAGATGGTACATCAATCTAGCCTTGGTATCGGCGGGTTGCCAACGGTCCTCGTCGGCGTAAATCATGGCTACTTCCTCCCAGAAATCCTTAGGGTAGATACCGCTAGGGAATTGACCATTGTAGGTCTCATGGAACCCGAAAATGGCCCCAAATTCAACTATACTCAACTGGTAGTCTCGATTCATGAGACGGAAGGAGACGGTCCTATCAACATGGCTGTGCTCGAAAGACGTCACAACCTCTCGGGTGATCTCCTCATAGGCGTCTTCACGAATGTTCGTGAAGACAGTCAATCCGGCTCTATCCAAGAGCCATGTAAGGTCGTCAACTATGTTGAGAGGATGTAGATCCTCCAACAACAAATACCTAGGGCCAATCACTGCCCTCTTCTCTATCCTCTCAAATGCAGCTAGGTGGTCGTCATGTATGGTTGGGACGCTAGGGTGAGGTGGTGAAGATGGAGGTGAAGGTGAGGATGGTAGTGAGGGAGATGAAGGTGGTGGTGTCCTAGATGTGGAGGGGTTGCCCTTTCTTTTCTTATTTTGCTCCCCTTTCTTCTCCTTTATCCTTCCTGAAACTCTCCTTACGAAATCCATTTTCAGCAAAAATCACGGTCTGTTCTATAGAAACCACGGCCGTGGAACCTCCAGAGACCGTGATTCGTCACAGAATCTCGTGAATCTCAGCAAATTCACCAAATATCACCACAACAGGCAGTCCTAATCTAATTCCTTCCAATCTTTGTCAGTTCTTCCTAAAAATCTATAGCAAAAACGAACGAAATCCGCGAGAATCGAAGAGAAAGAAATAACCTCTTTTTCGGATTGAAAAATCCAAAATGCGCGTTTGTTGATCGATTTCCACTCGATTTGTTGCTTGGATCCTGTTCGTGGTTGGATTTGCTGCAGTTTAGAGCGAAGAATCGTTGAAAACGATTAGAGAATGAAGAATTGGGAGAGGCTGCGGGTTTTCGGTATCTAGGTCGTGGAATTGGGGAAGAATTGTGGTGGTTTTTGTGATGAAGTGTGGCTTTTATACTCGCAGGCAAAATTTCAAAAATCACGGTCTATCGGGGCATTCCACGGCCGTGGAAGTGTACGGACCCGTGGTTTTGGTGATTTTTCACAGGCTTTTGAGAATTACGGCCACTGTAGCTATGACGACCGTAATTTAGACCGTGGAACCTTCTGTAAAGCTTCAAAGTCCAAATTTCGTCACTTCTCTTCGACATTATCCCTCCTTTCTCCTTTTCCATCGATCCTACAACCAAAAACACGAACATACCGGAAGAAATCGAGGCAAAATAAAGCGAAAACGTCTATTCTAAACTAATCTATGAATCGAAGACAAAACGAGAATGCAATACCTTGGGTTGCCTCCCAAGAAGCGCTTTGTTTAAGGTCCGTAGCTAGACCAATCTCGCACTTATTCGAGTGCGGTAGGTGCAAACTCCTCAGCTTGGAGTTCCGGCGAGTACTTCTTGAGTCGTTGGCCGTTCACCTTAAAACTTCCGCTAGCTTCACCCCATACTTCAACTGCACCATGGGGGAAAATACGCTTAATTAGAAAAGGTCCAGTCCAACGAGATTTTAACTTACCTGGAAAGAGGCGAAGTCTCGAATTGAAGAGGAGAACTTGATCTCCTTCTTTGAAGTCCTTTGGAATGATATGCTTATCATGCCAACGCTTTGCTCTTTCCTTGTAGATTTTGGCGTTTTCATAGGCGTTCAAGCGAAGTTCATCCAGCTTGTTGATGTCTAGGAGACGCTTCTCTCCCGCTTCCTTCATGCTGAAATTCAGCCATTTGATAGCCCAAAACGCTTTGTGCTCTAGCTCTACCGGCAAATGACAAGACTTCCCATACACAAGGTTATATGGTGTGGTTCCTATGGGAGTCTTGTATGCAGTCCGGTATGCCCATAATGCGTCATCTAGTTTCAAGGACCAATCCTTCCTAGTCCTTGAAACCGTCTTCTCTAGAATTCCCTTGATCTCCCTGTTTGAGATCTCAACTTGTCCACTCGTTTGTGGATGGTAAGGGGTAGCGATCTTGTGAGTAACCCCATACTTGGCTAGAAGAGCTTCAAAGCGACGGGCTATGAAGTGAGAACCTCCATCACTAATGATCGTCCTTGGTGTCCCGAATCGCGGAAAGATGGTCTTGTTGAAGAACTTAACCACCACCATGGCATCATTTGTGGGAGAGGCAATCGCTTCCACCCATCTTGAGACGTAGTCTACCGCCAATAATATGTATTGGTTTCCACAAGAGGAAGGGAATGGTCCCATGAAATCGACTCCCCAAACGTCGAAAATCTCTACCTCTTGGATGTTGTTAAGGGGCATCTCGTTCCTTCTAGAGATATTGCCTGTTCTTTGACAAGCATCGCAACAAGAAACAAAGGATTGCACATCTTTAAATAAAGTAGGTCAATAGAATCCAGATTGCAATACCTTTGCGCTAGTTTTGTTTGAACTAGCGTGTCCTCCACAAGGTAGTGAATGACAATGGCGGATGACACTTTGCATCTCCTCTTCCGGCACACACCGCCGGATGATGCCATCCGGACCTCTCTTGAAGAGGAGAGGCTCGTTCCAATAATATTCCCAGACGTCCTTGAAGAACTTCTTCCTTTGTGAGTAGGATAGTCCGGGCGGTATCTCCTGGCAAACCAAATAGTTAACAAAGTCAGCAAACCATGGTTCGTTACCTTTGGAGATTACCTTGATGCACTCCTCTATGATATGTAGGTGTTCGTCCGGGAAGGAGTCATCAATGGGCAAATGGTTGTCCTCTAGATGTGTTAGACGACTCAAATGATCCGCAACAGAATTTTCAGAGCCTTTCTTGTCGCGGATCTCAAGATCGAATTCTTGTAGGAGAAGAATCCATCTAATCAGCCTTGGCTTCGCATCTTTCTTCGCAAGGAGGTACCGGATCGCAGCATGATCCGTGTAGACAATCACTTTTGCACCTACAAGATAAGAGCGAAACTTGTCAATAGCGTAGACAATGGCTAAAAATTCCTTCTCTGTGGTGGCGTAGTTGAGCTGAGCTTCGTCTAGCGTCTTGCTAGCGTAGTATATGGCGTGGGTTCGTCCTTCCTTTCGTTGCCCAAGAACAGCTCCAATGGCTACGTCACTAGCATCACACATAATCTCGAAGGGGAGAGTCCAGTCCGGAGGTTGGATAATGGGTGCTGAAATTAGAGCTTGCCGAATGGTGTTGAACGCATCTAGACATTCCTGTGAAAACTCAAAAACCGCATCCTTCATCAATAGATTAGTGAGAGGTTTTGATATTTTAGAAAAGTCCTTAATGAAACGTCTATAGAATCCAGCATGTCCTAGGAAACTTCTTATCCCTTTCACCGAAATTGGGGGAGGAAGTTTCTCTATGGTCTCTATCTTAGCCCTGTCTACCTCTATCCCTCTACTAGAGACTAAGTGACCTAACACGATTCCTTCCTTAACCATGAATTGACACTTCTCCCAATTAAGAACTAGGTTAGTGTCTTCACATCTTTGCAAAACAAGAGAAAGGTTAGAAAGACAATCGTTAAAAGAGGAACCGTAAACGGAGAAGTCGTCCATGAAGACTTCCATGATTTCCTCTACATATTCGGAGAAGATGGCCATCATGCACCGTTGAAAGGTGGCTGGGGCGTTGCAAAGCCCGAACGGCATTCTCCTATAAGCGAACGTACCCCAAGGGCACGTGAATGTGGTCTTCTCTTGATCATCCGGATGTATCGGAATCTGAAAGAAGCCACTATAACCGTCAAGGTAGCAAAAGTATGAATGTTGTGCTAACCTTTCAAGCATCTGATCAATGAATGGTAATGGAAAGTGATCCTTCCGCGTTGCGTTGTTGAGCTTGCGGTAGTCTATACACATTTGCCATCCAGTTACGGTTCGGGTAGGAATGAGTTCGTTGTTCTTATTGGTGATGACCGTCATTCCTCCCTTCTTCGGAACTACTTGAACCGGGCTCACCCACTTGCTATCGGAGATAGGATAGATGATACCTGCATCAAGAAGTTTAAGAATTTCCTTCTTGACAACCTCCTTCATGGTCGGATTCAACCGCCTTTGAGGTTGTCTCGAAGTTCTAAAGTCTTCCTCCATTAGTATCTTATGCATGCATAGGGAGGGTTTAATTCCTACTAAGTCCTCAATGGTATAGCCTATGGCTTTTCTATGTTTCCTAAGGACAATCATGAGCTGTTCATGTTCATCTATGCTTAATTCGGAACTAACGATAACCGGAAGGGTGGAATTAGATCCAAGAAAAGCGTACCTTAGATGAGTAGGAAGTGGTTTGAGTTCCATCACTTTCGGAGCTTCCGATGATCCTTGAGGAGCTCCCGATGTTTCCTTAGAAGTTTCTAAGGATGTTGAGTGGGTTGGAGAAGAATTAGAAGAAGTTGAAGAGGTATGCCGATCACCATCTTCCACGGCCAAAATTACGGTCTCCTCTTCTATTCCACGGCCGTGGAATGCTCTGGAATGGAAGTCGATTTTGGTCGTGGAATCCACGGTCGTGGAATACAGGGTGTGACCGTGGATTCTAATATTCTCGGCCTCATCGTGGAGTTTCTCAAACTCCACCTCATGCATCTCTTCTTGTGCTTCCAAGGCTTCAATTTCCTCTTTGCACTCTTCTTCTTCTCCTACATTGGTTAGACTCATAGTAATAACCTTTTGTAAAGGATCGTTAAAGAGAATCGCACTCACCTCCTCCCTAGACAAACCTTCTTCATCTTGGATATCGTAAATATCCTCATCAAAGATTGGCTCCTTCACTAGAGTGGAAAGGACGAACTCTACTTTCTCTTCCCCAATATCAAAAGCGAGTCTCCCATTCTTGCAATCGACCATGCAGCCGGAAGTTGCAAGAAACGGTCTTCCGAGTATGATCGGGACCGGACTATCTGCAGGAATATCAAGCACGACAAAATCAATGGGAACAAAGAACTTGCCTAGCTTGACCGGGACGTCTTCTACAATACCGACGGGACGAGTAATGGATCGATCCACCATGTATAACGTCATCTTCACCGGTTTAGGGTCGCCTAAACCGATTTTCCTGCACAACGCAAGTGGTATGATGCTCACACTTGCTCCTAAGTCACATAAAGCGTCATATGTGACATCTCCCACTCCAATGGGAATGCAAAATGACCCCGGATCCTTCAACTTTGGGGGCATTTTCTCCTTCATCGTCTTGATGAGATCCGAAGAATCCGAACTCATCTTGACTTCACCAAAATCTTCTAGCTTCCTCTTGTTAGAGAGGAGCTCCTTCAAGAACTTGCCATAAGCCGGCATACCTACAATAGCATCAATGAAAGGTATATTAATATGCAGCTTGCTCATGAGTTCTATAAACTTACCAAATTATTTATCTAGGCGCGCTCGCGCTCTAGATTGAGGGAACGGTAGGGGAGGTTTGAAAGCTGGAGGGGGAACATAGACGTCTTCCTTCTCCTTCCCCTTTTCTTTGTCCTTCTCTACGGGGACTTCAACGAACGTAGGTTGCGGATCGGTGGTAGTCACTCCGCTCCTAGTTGTAATCGCCATCACCCTCCCTTTGGGGTTGTCCTCCGTCTTTCCTGGAAGTTTCCCTTGATTTCTGGGAACTTCCTCCGCATGGTTGAACATTTGGTTTTCCAAAACTTTTTGGGCTTTGTCAACCTTAGAAATTTGATCATCAACCTTGATGATGCGGTTCTCCAACCCTTGAAGCTTTCCCAAGATTGTCTCCAACATGGGATCGGGCTTCTCCTTTCCCGTATTGTTTCCTCCATTTGATGATTGCCTCTGGCTTTTCAAAGAAGTAGAGGAAGAAGAGGGTGGAGTTAGTGAATTGGAATTGGAAGGATAGGAGTTACCGGAATTTTGTTGATTGGAGCGCCAATTGTTGTTGTTTGAACCCCGATTGTTGTTCCAATTGTTGTTGTTCCGGTTGTTGTTGTTTCCATTCCAATTGTTATTCCGGTTATTGTTCCGGTTATTGTTGTTGCGGTTGGTGTTATCACCGCTGTTGTTGTTGCCCAAATAGCCAACATCCTTCTCTTGTTGCCTTGGGAAGTTGGTCTTGATAGTCTCCTTCAACTCTTTGATCTCGTTGTTGAGGGAGAAAATCTGATTTTGAGCTTCATGTGTGAGCTTTGCTCCTTGCTCCACACGATTTCCCTCCACCTTCCGGTGGGAATACTTCTCTATGACTCTTGCTTGCTTCTCAATGAAGTCCCAAGCGTCATCTTCTCTCATGTCCATGAACGTTCCACATGAGAGGGATTGGAGGTTGAATTGCGTTCCCGCATCCAGCCCCTTGTAGTAAATCTCCAGCAAGGCAAGCTTGGATATGCCATGATGAGGGCAATCCAAGAGCAAATCCTGAAACCTTTCCCAAGATTGAAACAAACTTTCGTTAGGTCTCATGGAAAAAGCATTGATCTTACCTCTAAGTTCCGCCGTTTTGGAAGGCGGAAAGAATTTGGTGAGAAACTCTGCGGAAAGGTCTTCCCATGTGTCTAGTTTCCCATTAGGAAGAGCTTGATACCAAGACAACGCTTTCCCCTTCAAGGAGAAGAAGAAAGGCTTGAGCTTATAGCTGTTGGTAGTAGCGTTCTTCGGTCTCATCGTCTCCATCATACACTCAAAGTTTTGTAAATGTTGGTGTGGAGATTCAATACTTGTACCGCCAAATTGACTTTGGCGAACAAGAGTGATAACTTGAGGGTTAAAGCTAAACCCTTGCACATCTTCAGCGTCAAATTTCACACCCAAGCGGCGTGGTTGTTGTGTTGGATCCATCCGTTGGCCAAGAGTCCTTGGCTCATTATCCACACGTTCGACTCTCACATTCCTAGGTGGAATGCGGCGATTAGTAGCTCCTTGTGGATGGAAAGGATTCATGTTGATCGTGGGATCAATCTCTTCTAACGGTGGCATGGAAGAATCGCTATCATCAGCGGATGAGTGGCTTTTTCTTCTAGACCTTGATCTCCTTCTCGAGGACCTCTTGCCTACCTTATCTTCAAGGTCGCTCATCTTTATCCTCATTTGGACGATCATGTCTTGTAGACCGTTAACTTGAGATTGATGACGATCCATCTCATCCTGGCGGAGAGTCTCATTCCATCGGAGTTGAGCTTCCTTCTCCGCCAACTCCGTTTGAAGATCGCGTTCGTTTTCTTCAGCCATCCTCTTTTCCTTGCGCTTTTGCCTCAAGGTTTTCTCTAGCTCTTGATCAAGAGGTAAGAGATCTTCGGTGTTCCTAGACCTGCGCATGCACTCAAAGGAAATCAAACAACGAGAGTAAGCTCCCAAGCTTGACAACCGGCTACCGAATTCGGTCGAAACCAAATCCCCGGCAACGGCGCCAAAAACTTGTTCGCCCCTAGAGGTGTGTGCAAATAAGTTTTAAATTTATAAAACTAGAATCAAGCAAGCGAACCCGCAGTGTACGGATCGACGTAGTTAAGCAAGAATTCCAGAGTATCGAACACAAGGATTTGGGTGGAGCGAATTCAATTGCAAGTTATCAAGCAGGTGAATATGGGAGTTTTGCAGATATTGGGAAAACAACAATCCTAAAGCTTCGGGTATCCAGTTGCGGCAATAGATTCAAGATATACTAATGATGTAAAGACAGAGTGGAGATATGCAAAGGTATACTAATGTAAGGTAATCGTACGGTTGAGGTTCCAAAAACCTTATGTAACTCACCTAAAAGACACTCCCTATACAGGTTGTTGAGGCTCAATATAGAAAGATTCTAGAGATGAGAATTAATGTCAAATACCCAAACTTGTAATCCAAAGGTCAAGACTAACTTAACCGATTGAGGTTATGACACTCACAATCGAGGTAGAGGTTGTTGAGGCTTCACTACCACCTAGAAAAGACAAGTCTAAGCTAAGCTAAAGCCAATCTTTAACTTTAGATTAAAGTAAAAGCAGGTTCGTAGACTTAAGGTAAATCACGGTTAGTTCTTGAGATTCCACGGCCGTGGACTCAAGAACAGCCCGTAATTTGGGGTTGTCGGCGATAATTCTCTAACTCTCAGGGTCTAATCTGTTTGCGATCGATCTATCATCACCTATGCCACAACTATCAACCCTTCACTTTAGAATTGTTAAGGGTTTTTAGCCAATAACAGTCATATTGATATCAATTCAAGAATTAAAAGATAAAAGATGGGAATTTTCAAGAATTATCAATAATCTTCAAATGAATCTCAAAATCACAGTCAAGAACAAGTGTTTATCAAAAGATTCAAAACGGAGTAAACAATCACAATCTTAGGAAAGAAAAGAAACGGGGTGTCAATCCGATCCTAAATCAAACCTAAGCAAGAAGAGGGATCTTCTTGCAAAACCCTCCAAGAACTTCGATCTTCCACCAATTCGAAAATCACAAACAGCAACTCTCCAATACGAACTTTGATCTTCAATGAGATCTCCAAATTACCTCCAAGATGAGGGTTTGTGCGTTGCTAAACGTTGATTGTAAGCGTGCGTTTGCCGCTAAGCGAAGGTTGAAAGGTCGTAAGCGAGGTGACGGAATCTTGCTTCGTCCGTCTTTTTATAGTGTAGGGTAAAGTGTCGGCCCGGCCCGATCTTTCAAAAGATCATGGCTTCGAAGCGTGGCGAAAAGATTCGCCAAGATCACGGTCGTGGAAGATTCCACGACCGTAATTTAGGGCGTGGAAACAATTACGGTTAGTTCCACGGCCGTAGAATCCCCTGGAATGAACATCGAATTCTGACTCTGAATCCACGGCCGTAATTCTGAACGTGGTTTGTGATACGGCCGTGTTTTAGGGCGTAATTTAGGGCAAGAACGTGATTCTTCCCTGAACTCGTGCATTCTTCAATCTAAGACTCCAAATTGCTTCAAAAAGTGTCCTCGATCTATGGACATATCAACTCAACTCTCCTTTGCTCGATTCCGTTCGGAAATAGCTCCAAATTACCTATAATCAACATAGAACTAGTGTAGACATCCATATCGAAAATATAGGCAATACTAGCTCACATATGCACAAAGATCAATCAAAGACTATCAATATGAATCAATTACATTTAGAAAACGTGCCTAAAATATCACAATATTTCATACTAACAAATAACCCCATACTTAGCACTTGCTTGTCCCTAAGCAAGGTCCTTTGAAAAGCTTTAAAACAAGAGTTAGGATGAAATATGTGTACCTTCTTTTGGATGAATGTGACTTCTAAAGAATAGATCATTCTCAAACCTTGCTTCAATCGTTTTTCAAACTTTCACACACTTAATCAAAGAGTAAAACGTAAAGAAAATTCATGAATCAACTCAACTTCTAAACAAGCATTATAACCTTCAAACATTATCAAAATCAATCATAAGAAGCTTCAATTTAGATCACCAAGTCATATAACATTCTTTTGATCTTAAGGACTTTCAAAGAAAAGGTCTAGAGTATGGAAGGGAAGGGAAAACTTTAAGGGGAAGTGGTGCATAAATCCGGGAAAGTGGACAACTACCTTCTTCTTCTTATGCGGTTCCCGCAACACTTCAACTTAGAGCTTTGCTCTCTTCTTTTCGACTTTACTTTTGGAGTTATGGATAGAGGTGCACAAAAACCGAAGCCTAGGAGATTGGCGTTTTTCAATTTTCATGAGATGCCTCAAACCCTTAGCGCACATACCATAATCCGCTAGGAATATCGCTCAATCCGACTTTGGCAAGGCACAAACACCCGGCTATGTGAATGGTGCCGAGTTACTCATCGTCATGATTAACTTCCCCAAACCTATAATTTCTTTCTATTCAATTGATTGCAATTAATTGCTTTCATGGCCCTCCCACATCATAGAACCGCCCGAACTGCTGGCGGTAGACGTCCCTCATCATGTGGTCAAGGTCGTCTAGGCGTCCGTCTCTAGCATCCGCCCGGATCTCTAGCGCTCCGACTCTCTCTGAAAGTCCGGTAGCCCA
Organism: Fagopyrum homotropicum; assembly: GCA_033239125.1. Classification (NCBI taxonomy): domain Eukaryota; kingdom Viridiplantae; phylum Streptophyta; class Magnoliopsida; order Caryophyllales; family Polygonaceae; genus Fagopyrum; species Fagopyrum homotropicum. The sequence goes on along the minus strand of BSWB01000007.1, from coordinate 93,390,369 downwards.
ATCCGGCATCCTCTCATACCATCTCGGGGCGTGATCATACCATGCGGGGGCATCGGCTGGTGCTGGTGCTGGTGGTGGTGGTGGTGCTGCTGGCTGCGTCGTGGACCAAGGAGGGGGTGTGTCGTTCCAAGTGGGAGGTGTAGTCATCCACGTGGGCCTCTCACTCACGCTGGCGCGGCGAGATGACGAGCCTGAAGCTCTAGCTGGACGTGGAGAGCGCCTAGGTACATCCGGGACCGCCTCCGGCTGATCCGGAAACGTGCCGAACTCCTGCTCCGCTCCTCCACCACTCTCGTACTGCTCTCCCATCTCCTCCTCATCCTCAACCGGTGGTGGGACAAAAGGGGGAGCTACAAGCCTGTGCGCATGCATCGCAGCGAACGTCTCCTTCCATCTGTGGCGTCCTGCCACAATGGAATACTCTGGCAGCCACTCAATACCCCTGCCTGTCCTACTCTCCCAAGGCATGCCCGCATAAGGCGGACCTCTATGTGTGGGGAAGATGAGTCCCCTGACCATGAATGCATGTAATCCTAGAGGTACGGCGGGTATGCGGGTGCAACCTGAAAAATCCACACCAAATGTCCTAGCCATGTGGGTCACTATCCCACCATATCCAATGTTCCCCTTTCTCTTGTTCTTCAGTTTACTCATCGTAGCCGCCAAAAGAGTAGCACAATCTGCGCGGCGACCGTAGAGCATACAGTAGAGCAGGAATAGCTCATCCGTCTTGATCTTTTGGGGCGTCTCCGTCCTAGGAAAGAGACACTCCGAAAGGACACGGTGAGCTATCTTCAAGGCTAGATGGTACATCAATCTAGCCTTGGTATCGGCGGGTTGCCAACGGTCCTCGTCGGCGTAAATCATGGCTACTTCCTCCCAGAAATCCTTAGGGTAGATACCGCTAGGGAATCGACCATTGTAGGTCTCATGGAACCCGAAAATGGCCCCAAATTCAACTATACTCAACTGGTAGTCTCGATTCATGAGACGGAAGGAGACGGTCCTATCAACATGGCTGTGCTCGAAAGACGTCACAACCTCTCGGGTGATCTCCTCATAGGCGTCTTCACGAATATTCGTGAAGACAGTCAATCCGGCTCTATCCAAGAGCCATGTAAGGTCGTCAACTATGTTGAGAGGATGTAGATCCTCCAACAACAAATACCTAGGGCCAATCACTGCCCTCTTCTCTATCCTCTCAAATGCAGCTAGGTGGTCGTCATGTATGGTTGGGACGCTAGGGTGAGGTGGTGAAGATGGAGGTGAAGGTGAGGATGGTAGTGAGGGAGATGAAGGTGGTGGTGCCCTAGATGTGGAGGGGTTGCCCTTTCTTTTCTTATTTTGCTCCCCTTTCTTCTCCTTTATCCTTCCTGAAACTCTCCTTACGAAATCCATTTTCAGCAAAAATCACGGTCTGTTCTATAGAAACCACGGCCGTGGAACCTCCAGAGACCGTGATTCGTCACAGAATCTCGTGAATCTCAGCAAATTCACCAAATATCACCACAACAGGCAGTCCTAATCTAATTCCTTCCAATCTTTGTCAGTTCTTCCTAAAAATCTATAGCAAAAACGAACGAAATCCGCGAGAATCGAAGAGAAAGAAATAACCTCTTTTTCGGATTGAAAAATCCAAAATGCGCGTTTGTTGATCGATTTCCACTCGATTTGTTGCTTGGATCCTGTTCGTGGTTGGATTTGCTGCAGTTTAGAGCGAAGAATCGTTGAAAACGATTAGAGAATGAAGAATTGGGAGAGGCTGCGGGTTTTCGGTATCTAGGTCGTGGAATTGGGGAAGAATTGTGGTGGTTTTTGTGATGAAGTGTGACTTTTATACTCGCAGGCAAAATTTCAAAAATCACGGTCTATCGGGGCATTCCACGGCCGTGGAAGTGTACGGACCCGTGGTTTTGGTGATTTTTCACAAGCTTTTGAGAATTACGGCCACTGTAGCTATGACGACCGTAATTTAGACCGTGGAACCTTCTGTAAAGCTTCAAAGTCCAAATTTCGTCACTTCTCTTCGACATTATCCCTCCTTTCTCCTTTTCCATCGATCCTACAACCAAAAACACGAACATACCGGAAGAAATCGAGGCAAAATAAAGCGAAAACGTCTATTCTAAACTAATCTATGAATCGAAGACAAAACGAGAATGCAATACCTTGGGTTGCCTCCCAAGAAGCGCTTTGTTTAAGGTCCGTAGCTAGACCAATCTCGCACTTATTCGAGTGCGGTAGGTGCAAACTCCTCAGCTTGGAGTTCCGGCGAGTACTTCTTGAGTCGTTGGCCGTTCACCTTAAAACTTCCGCTAGCTTCACCCCATACTTCAACTGCACCATGGGGGAAAATACGCTTAATTAGAAAAGGTCCAGTCCAACGAGATTTTAACTTACCTGGAAAGAGGCGAAGTCTCGAATTGAAGAGGAGAACTTGATCTCCTTCTTTGAAGTCCTTTGGAATGATATGCTTATCATGCCAACGCTTTGCTCTTTCCTTGTAGATTTTGGTGTTTTCATAGGCGTTCAAGCGAAGTTCATCCAGCTTGTTGATGTCTAGGAGACGCTTCTCTCCCGCTTCCTTCATGCTGAAATTCAGCCATTTGATAGCCCAAAACGCTTTGTGCTCTAGCTCTACCGGCAAATGACAAGACTTCCCATACACAAGGTTATATGGTGTGGTTCCTATGGGAGTCTTGTATGCAGTCCGGTATGCCCATAATGCGTCATCTAGTTTCAAGGACCAATCCTTCCTAGTCCTTGAAACCGTCTTCTCTAGAATTCCCTTGATCTCCCTGTTTGAGATCTCAACTTGTCCACTCGTTTGTGGATGGTAAGGGGTAGCGATCTTGTGAGTAACCCCATACTTGGCTAGAAGAGCTTCAAAGCGACGGGCTATGAAGTGAGAACCTCCATCACTAATGATCGTCCTTGGTGTCCCGAATCGCGGAAAGATGGTCTTGTTGAAGAACTTAACCACCACCATGGCATCATTTGTGGGAGAGGCAATCGCTTCCACCCATCTTGAGACGTAGTCTACCGCCAATAATATGTATTGGTTTCCACAAGAGGAAGGGAATGGTTGACCATAATGCAACCCATACTTACTAAAAAGAGAAATAAAAGATTAACATGACATAAGTCGTTGGGTAGGCATATTTTCTTATAAAAAGTTTATCTGCAATCTGGATGTAACTCCAACAAATGGAAATCTTGACGACCAAAAAATATTTGTCCAACTACATTGTTGATTTATCATACAAAAAGTGATAAACACCTTCTTTTTGCGTGTTCATATACTCTACAAATTATTGATAATGTCTAAATTGTAACAACTTTGCAAAATTGACAGAATTAAGGAACTAGTGGTAATATAGTGAAACATTTGGCTTGCTAGAAATCAATTTAGGGCCCGTTTGGTTTACGAAAAATAGCCCATGAAAATGGAATGATTACAGTCCAATCCAAATGAGGTGTTTGATTTAACCGTTGAAAGAAATGTTTACGTTTTGGGCCTCTAACCCTTTAGCCCATTTATTACCCTGCCTCATACCTACCAAACCAATTCCCTTTCATCTCAAATTCTCTCTCCCCGATATTTTGTGTCTCGCTCACTTCCATCTCTTTTTGCAATTCGAGATTACGTTAATTGCAACTTATCCTCTACCAACACCAAACCGGAAAGAACTCCACCAACCACACTCTACACCGGCGAAGGGATCTCCACCAGATCAATAAGGCATTTTCTTCCTCCATCCTTTGTCTTTCTCGATGGTGCTTGAGTTGAAGGCACCATAACCTCATCGTAAATATTGACACACTTTGCCCCACTTCTTTTCTTGGAATCTTTCGGTAAGACCGACGAATATATTCATCGTCCTTATGAGTTATGAATCCATGAGTCATGAAATGAAAGTGATGAAACTGGATGTCAGAGATGAAAACCCTAGATTAGATTTGAATTTGTAATTCACAAGGCAATATGGCTATGACTTCAATTATGTGGTTTTCTGCCGTAATATTAACAATTTCTTCTCATAACTTGGAAGTTTTTCTAACAAATACATATGTGTTGGGGGGAGGGGGGGAAAAGTGTCGAGAGAAGCAAATAGGGGCAAAATTCCAAATGAAATGACATAATTGAGACAAAATTGGTGCAAAAATGAGAAATTAAGGTAGAAATCAATTTTTGAATATGACAGATTTCTCATTCCGTTTCTTCTATTCGTAACCAAACATTTTCTAGTGATAACGGAATTGCATTCATTTCCTTCAGTTTTTTCAATCCAATTCCGTTTCAATTTCTACTCGTGTAACCAAATGGGACCTTTTATTCAACACGAAAAAGACGCCACAAAATCTAAAACAAGTTGTAATGAACCAAATAAATGACTAGGAATAGGCCAACATAAAGCTGACTACAAACAACATCAAACAACCGAAACAAAGAAGACAATATTTCTCCAACATAATTTAGGAACTAGTGGTAATATGGTGAAACATCTGCTTTGCTAGAAATCAATTTATATTCAACAAGAAAAACACGCCACAAAATCTAAACACAAGTTGTACTGAACCAAATAAACGGCTAGGAAAAGGCCAACATAAAGATGACTACAAACAACATCAAACAACCGAAATAAAGAAGAAAAACAAAAAACATTAAATGGCAAAGACCTAAGGTGAGATTTGTCAAAATCAAATTTGATGCCTCATGGAACTCGTCTAACCAATTTGCGTACAAATACGTTATTGGAAACAACCTTGCAATCCCACTTGTTAGAGAAAAAGGAAGATGCAATGCTGACTTTGTTTTAGAGACTACAACCTTTTCTCTTCGGGAGGGCCTCTAAAAGGCCGCAAGTATAGGTTCCACATTCATTGAGATTAAAGGAGACAATCTGGTGCTCATTAATTCGATAAACCAAGTCTGGAAATCACCGTGGGAGACAGACATGATCAACTCATATATCTCCTTCATGATCTCAGGGTTCATGCACTCTAGTATGTATCATAGTTTCAGGTAAATCAACACAGTTGTTGATAGACTCGTGCTACATGGACACAACCCAACCGCAAATGATGATGCTTTACCACACGATGTTGAAGACCTCATCCAAAAGGATGTTGTAGGGCGATCTATCTCTTGAAAGTGACCCCTTATTCTTCTTACCTTTGTATAAAAAACAAATAATTGTTCAACAAAGGAAAAATACCCTCGGGGTTCACTAAAAGCATAAAAAACCTACAGGATGAGAGAATGCATGAGAAGCGAGGAAGCTCGCCGGAGCATATGGTTCACGATAAATACGACGAAATTGGATTTTCCAGTCCTTACGAATGAAGCATTGTCAATTTGAAACCAAAACAAAAAGAGGGTGTGAGGTAGGAATATTGCGATTGACAAGATTCACCACAATCTAAGAATCAATCTTCACGTGGATCCCTCGTATGACCATTTCCTAAGCCATATGTAGACCCATGCATAGACCCATAGTTTCACCATAGGGATTGTGCATGAGCTAATGTGGAAGTTGAATCCCTTAATCCAATGACCGAAGTGATTGTGAATAATTAGTCCGTCAACCGAAGGATGGTTAACATGGTATTGGATTGTACCGTCAATGTTCGATCACTTTAAACCGGCTATGATAAGCTTGACGCAAGCATAGACAAAGGAAAAGGAAAGAAAAATCAGCTAGCGGGTAGTCTTGATTATTTCTAACGTAACGGGTTTGCTTGTTGTAAATATGTCTTTATCAACATGGAAGAACAGTGATTACATAAACTCGTTGGCCAGAATAAGCGACTTCTTGCATACCTTCTAGAGGCAAATGAATCAACTTTATACAAAACTTGATCGTATCTAAGCCAGGGTACCACAACAATTACCACCACCACTTCCCCCACCAAACAGAGAAGATAACGAGGTCCAAGAACCTCTACCACGGCCCCGTCAACCCTTTTTTATGCAGGCTCGAAGGACGAACTTTCAACGGCTATTAACTTTGAGGACGAGTTTGTGGAAACCCCGTCAACCCTTTTATCTTTTGAAAAAATTTATACCAAAATTTTCATACCATAAATTTTATACTAGAAAAAAATTTATACCAAAAAAGTCTGAAGGATTGGGTGAAATGACCGATCTTGCCAACCACTTTCATTGGTTCCACTACTCTGCATTTTAATTCTTTCAAAGTAATTAAGATATATATAGTATTGGGGCGAGGTGGGGTTGAAGCTTAAACACAGAATAAAGTTGCATTAGAAAAATAAATTTAAAACAGATTATTACCTCATTAAATATAATTAAAAAATTTATAATAGAAATAGTTTATATATATATTTTTTTATTTTTTATTATTTGAAATAAATATATTTTTTTATTTTTGAATTAAAATATTTTTTTATTTTTACTTTCGATTCAAAAATATACATATAAAATTAAATAAAAAACATTTTTTTAAAATTTTATTAAGAGTCTAGAGAATTAAAATATAATAAAATTTTATGTATTTTGAATTTAAATCTTATATAATTTAATAATTCGAAAATTTTAAAAAATTATGTTTTTTTTAATTTTAAGATTATTGAAAAGTATATTATAAAAAGTAATAAATTAACACATAAAAAATAATATTGTTATTTTTAAATTAAAATAAATTATAGAAAATTAACTAAAAAAAACTATATGTTTAATTTTTTGGACTCTTAAAAATTTTTAAATTTTTTTTTTGCTTTATTTTAGTTCAAAAATAAAAATTATCTTTATTTTACTTTACTTTTTTAATTAAAATGTAATGAGGTCATAATATATTTTAAATTAATTTTTCTGATTTTTTTATAATGAATTTTAATGTAATATATTAAGAATGGGTATAAAGAGGAAATAAATGAAACTTTGAGGGCACCAATAGAAATTTTAAAACTTAGTGGATATCAAGAGGAAAAGTCCAAACCTTGAGGGCACCAAGAAGAAAAATCTTTTTTTTTTTTAAACAAGGGGTTAATTTTACCTACCATTAATGAATACATAAAGCAAAAGGAAATAAAAAAGGGCCTATTTGACCATATTTTTTCAACCATAAATAAATGAGCATACATCATCATTATCAAACATATTGCATATTTGTCATTAATTCAATATATTATTTTTTTTTTCAATTTCTTACAAGATTTTGTATTTATAAATCTCATAAATTCAATGATATATTCAATATTAAGATTGTTAATTATCAAGAGGATCATTTTAAATAACATAATTATTCTAATAATATTCAAATTTTAGTATAAGAATCATTTGGATTCACTTAACTGTATTTTTCAATTTTTATACATGAGTTTAAAGCGTAAGAAATAGTTAAATCGCTTGGATACAAGAAAATTATTCTAATAATACTTTTGATAGTTTTTAGTTACTTTGATACGATAGGAGAATCGTGTATACAAAAATTATTTACAATAGTTTTTTTTACTAAATTATATAGAAAAAATAACCCAAAATAATAGTAACTATCAACATTCAACCCAAAATAATACCAACTTTGAAAATTACTAAGAGCGATACAAACTATCAACGTATTTACCAAAAATAATATGTGTTATTTTTCCGGCAAAAATTCTAACTCCGGCGATGATGTGGCAACCGGAATTTGACATGTCATAAAGAAATAATTATGTGATGTGGATTTTATTTTTAAAATCAAGTTAATAATATTTAATATGTTAAAAAAATATTAAAAAATTATAAAATTTTTTTTAAATGTTTTTTTTTGTACTTTTAAAAAAATTCTTGTAATTTTTTCTTAATACTTTTTTTTGAAATTTAATATATTTTAACTAATTTTTAAATAAAAATCGAATTTTTAAAATATTATTTATAATAAAAGTAGTTAAAATATATAAAAAATAAAAAAATTCCCAAAATTTTTTAAAAAAATTCACAAGAAAACGATTTATTTTTAATATATATATATTACAAATTTTTTCTCTTTTAAAAAAAATTTACAAAGTATTTGTAAAATTTTTATTAAAAAAAAAAAAAAAAAATCGGTTTGCTAAGCTTTTTCTAATTTTGTGTTTAATAAACGTAACCTTGAGAGAAAAGTGTGTAGAATTTGAGAATAAATACAAAAGATTGGAGTATATTTACTTAATTAAAACATTAAAAAACCCACTTACTACTATAGTTTTTCAAAAAATCTTAATTACCAAATTTGCCCCTACACAAATTATATTTTAAATTTAATAATTAAAAAAACTTAATTTATAATTTTTTTAATTTTATATTATTAATTTAAATTTATTTAAAATCCACATCATACAATTAAAATACGTAAAAACCGTGTGTGCCGTTGTTCAACAACTTCCCGCTTGCGTTGATCATTTTCTTACGTTGAAATCATCTCTCTCTGAAATTTCCTTTTCCTCTGCAGGTGAGAGTCAACTAAAAATTATGGAGGATAAGCGATCGTCGTCGGCGTTGATCTTTCTGGGAACGGGCTGTTCAAGTGCCGTCCCGTATGCCATGTGCTTGCTTACGCGTCTCCATCCTCCGTGCACCGTCTGCTTGCAGTCTCTGTCTGTACCCCCCAAGCTTAACCCTAATTACAGGTCATTTTCTTCTGTTTTCTTTGCATATTAGCTTTGCTTCAATAGCTCAGTTTCTTAACTGATTGAAGCAGTACAAGTAGAATGGAAATTATGGAATGCTTCTCTATAGAGAATGACCTGTAATTAGGGTTAAGTTTTCTGTTTTCTTTGCATATTAGCTTTTCTTCAATAACTCATTTTCTTCTGTTTTCGTTTCCCGCTGCTCTTCACAGTTTCTTCCTTTTGGAAGGGAAAGTAGTTTCTGGCTCGTCTAGCTATCATCTGGAAAAATCACTATGTAGGATGTAATGATTCTCTATAGAGAATGCTAAAAGTTGACACTGAATTATGGTTTTTTATTCTATTGGCAAAGTGTGATGATATTCTGCCTCTTATCGAGCATGATTAGAAATTTAGAATGAAGTGCTCGTTTGAAAAGGTTGTGTCACAGCATCTTGCTAACTCCTTAACTTATTATCATTACCAAGGATTCCCCATCTTCAATTTAAATAGCCAGCCAATACGGAGGAGCAAAAACTTCAGTTGGATCAGTCTCGATAAGATTCATATTCAAGCAAAACAGATACACCTTAGACAAGGGGAAATAGCATAAGCAGATTTCAGATACCAGGAGATCATTATTCGCTTTTGCATCAATAAGATAGCAATTCAATGAAAAAGGATTAAAAAGAAATAGAGAGAGAGAACAGGAGAGGATACACCTGAGATCAAACTTCAGTTGTTCTGCTTTGTTTTTTTATTTGCTTCTTGACAGTTGTTTTATCTTCCTAGTTTATTGGTCTATGGAGCTAGGTTGTCTTGTGTATCAAAATCCTTATATTAAAAATTAAACTAAATAAACAAATAGAACCTGGCTTACACCAGGCTGTGTCCTCCTCCGTATCGCTGGTATCAGCTGGAGCACTATGCTAGAAATCAGAAACCGTGGGAGCTGTTGTTCAACAACTTCCCGCTTGCGTTGATAATTTTCTTAGGCAACTGAAAACTATGGAAAATAAGCCGTCGGCGTTCATCTTTCTGGGACGGGCTGTTCTTATGCCGTCCCGTATACCGTGTGCTTGCCTCTGCGTCTCCATCCTTCTTGCACCGTCTGTCTGTGCCCCCAAAATTTTTTTAATTATATGTCATTTTCTTCTGTTTTCATTGCATATTAGCTTTGTTTTATAAATCAGTGTCTTGACTGATTGATACAGTACAAGTTTCGTTCTGGCTACTCTTCCCAGTTCCATCATTTTGGAGGGATAGTTGTTTCTGGCTCGTCTAGCTATTATCTGGAAAAATCACAATATAGACTGGAATGCTTCTGTATTTAACTATAGAGTGTTGAAAGTTGACACTGAATCAAGGTTTTTTATTTTACTGGCAAAGTGTGATGATATTATGCCTCTTCTCGAGCATGATTAGAAATTTAGAATGGAGTGTTCATTTGAAAAAGTTGCTTCACAGCATCTTGCTAACTCAAATAGTTTATATTACCGAGGAGAAAATGCATGTGTACAAAAGGTGATGGGTGAATGAACTTTTTTATTATATGATTTATGGTGGTCTACTAATCCCGCCCTTAATTATTTTGTAATTTTGTGCATCCTGCAGATGCAACACGTCCCTTCTTATTGATTATAGACAAATGAATGGTGATCACAGTTATATATTGATTGATGTTGGAAAGACATTTAGGGAGCAAGTACTTCGATGGTTTACTCATTATGAGATCCCTCGAGTAGATTCGGTGAGTTCAGTGTGGGTTTCATCTTTTGTGTAATGTCAATCCGTATCTTATCTATTGTTTGTTATCTTAAGATACAGTTCAACAGGATAATGCTCAAAGGGAATTGGGATTTAATTTCTTTGGACTTCAATCATCAATGTCCGTCCCAGAGGCAAATCATGCCAAGCTTGTAGTTGCTTCCTTTATACTGAATATTAATTTTGGCATTGTTAAAATTACAGCATTCTATTATGCCTTCAGCTTCTTTTTTTTTAATCTCTGCCTAAGATGTTTTTGCAAGTCTAATTTTGGGAGACCTTATGGTCCTTAATTGATAAGCCAACAAACTATAAAGAACAATGCTGAAAATGATGGTGATTGTGCCAACCACCAAGCAGCTATAATCTATGTTTAACTTTTTAAGAAGTATACTTTCATACAATTTTTCATTATACTAAGTCATGTCCTTTTCACTGCTGATCAGTTCGAAGAGAATTTGAGTGGTTAAGACCAAAAATTCCCCATTTTTTCAGTCTCCACTTTGGTTGAAGATGGTGTGCTAACCAGTTAGATAAAGGGAAAGACACATTTTCAAAAAGTTATCTAAACTTGCTTGTATGTGATGTAAATATATGATTGATGTAGACTAGTGCCACTATGCACAAAATGTGCCCAGCAGTTAAGATTTTTGTAATTCCTTCCGATTAGCAAAATATATTCCTTCCAATTAGCAGGTACTTGTTCAAATATCAGCTACAGGAAGTAATTTGTTTATTGTTTTAATAATGTCTTCATATATCCTGCAGGTCATATTAACACACGAACACGCTGATGCAGTCCTAGGTCTTGATGATCTACATTCTATTCTACCATCCAACCGCACAGATAATGTGAATCCCACTCCTATTTATCTTTCTCATAATACTATGCACAGGTATTAAGTCAATTATATCATTAAGTTGCCAATATCTGTTCAATACGTTAATTTTCATTCTGGATTTAAACAAAGAATTGTTGAAATTTAGATATCTCTGTCCAAAATTTATAAATTATCGTTTTAATTAGAGGCTGGATTTCATATGATCTACGTGACTGTTTAGGTTTTTTTTTCTGGTATCTCACAGTCCTGCGTCATTTACTCAATGTTTTAACCTGCTTTGATTGTACTTCATTGTCTTTATGTGATTTTTGTATCCACTGGCTCCTCAATCATTGTAACTTCCTTTTTCTTGTTTGTTGTTGTTTCTGTAGATCTGTCTTATTTGAATGTAGCTATTCAAGTTTGATTTGACTTCTGTGAGCTTTTCATCTCAGCAATCAGTTAGCTCTTTCGGAAATTTATTATGTGCTAGAATTTTATTTTTTTATACTAAATGACTTCAGCTCTCTCATTTCTATGATGGTTCAAGTAGAAGGCTGTTAATAGGAGAAAAGTTTTTGATATTTTGTTTGGTTCTGGAAAAGTGTTGCAGTGAAATTACCGCACTTGGTGAAGGAGCCACTGAAAGAAGGTCAGATTGTTGAAGAAGGGCCTCAACTAGATTGGAGAAGAATTGAGAGTGATTGTGAGAAGCCATTTATTGCATCGGGTCTCCAGTTTGTTCCGCTTCCAGTAATAACTAACACTCCGACAAATCATTGCACTCTTGGCAGATCATCATGCTTCTGACTAACTAACGAAGCTTGGCAGGTCATGCATGGCGAAGACTACATCTCTCTGGGTTTTCTTTTTGGTAACAAATGCAAAGTAGCTTATGTATCTGATGTTTCCCGCTTCCCAGCTACCACAGAACAGTGTGAGTCTTTTGTGACTGCTATTCTAATTGAAAAAGCAAAATCTCCTTTTTAGTCTCCAGTGATCACGCTGTCCTGTAATTAGGGGCATGAAATGATCGTTGTCCTTAAGGTTAGAAAATTGCATTCTTGATGGTTAATTTTCAAGTAAAAGTTAATTTGGGAGGTTGTTGTTATGCAGTTATTTCAGTAAATGGAGCTGGTAAAGTGGATCTCCTTATTTTAGATGCAAATTCTCCCAAAGAGGTTGGTTGAACTTGCATAGCTATTGGCATTCTTTATAGTTACTGAGCTATTGTTTGTTCAACATTACCCTACTTTTCTTTCTGAAACTCACTGTTTGGATGATACTGTAGTTAAATAATAGTATTGTTTTTTATTAAAAAGAAATTGCAGGTCTCTTCGCGGAGCACTCACTTCTGCCTTTCTCAGGTCAGCTGAGTCTTAAGAAAAGTTAATAAGATCTGATCCATTAAACTGCATTCTTTTGGCAATACTGATGTCCATTGTTATTCATCTGCAACTAAAAGAGTCTGGATGCAATCAAGAGGATGCAACCAATGAAAGCTCTGCTAATCGGAATGAACCATGAGTACGATCACCATAGCTATAACCTTCGTCTGGAAGAGTGGTCCAGAAGGTAAGCTCGGTAGATACATTGCAAATGGGATAATGACCAGATGAGTTTAGGTTATTATGATAAGCGTCATTGTATGGTTGCAATCAGGGAAGGGATTCTAGTGCAGCTAGCACATGATGGTTTAAGGATTCCTATCGAACTCTGATGAGCCAGGAGGGACTGGGTTGCGCACACAAATGCTTCAAAAATGCTGATGTTGGAGCATTTTTGGAGCTCCATACTTGAACAGAAACTACTGTTCTAGTTTCAGTTTTGAATCATATTTCTAGTTGTTTGTAAATCAATTAGAATACGGTGAATTAGAATGTTTGTAAATCTCAACACCTTATATGTGATTAAATGCTCTATATGCACCAGGCATGTAATATGTAGTTTAGAAACACTAAACTAGAAAATGATAGCGACAAGTACGGAGTAAAATTTGGAACAAAAATATTTGTGTATCTCGTATATCAAGCAATCATAATTATGATTGCTTATGCTCATTTCCAGGATATTTAAGCAGAAAACCAGATACCAAAAAGCAAGGCTCTCCACATTTCCACCGTACACTCGTACAATATATTAGTGTGATTAGTATTAATGTGATGTTAATTGCTATCGGTAAATTTTGATATTTTACCATTACAGTTAAATTGTCGTTTTTATTATTCCGTTATTGGCGTTAAAATTTTGTGTTTCTAATTTTGTAGTTACTTGGTTATATAATTATGTTGTTAGATTTTCGTATGGATAATATAACTTGTAATTAAAAAAATAACGAAATTTAAAATAACACAACTAGTTTGAAAATGACATATATTACGATTCAAAAAAAAAATCACATAAATCGCGCTAATAACGAAAGTTCGTTGAACCCCTTTATTGTTCTTGGATCGCTCTCCACGACGGGTCACATTTTCCGTGGACACCTAGGACAAGAAAATGTTGTATAACTGTCCAATGGCAGGCTGCCGTTGAATTTCCTCCGCGCCGTTGACGTCGGTCCAGCCGCGTGCCGATGAGAATGTGACGTTAAACCGCAAAAGAGATGGTACATTGGGCACCTTCTTGAATCCAAAACTTGGGTACCGAGTTCATGGAGGATTGCTCCGGAAATTACAAATCATAGTGCAACACTGCTACACAAGGAGTAAAATCCGAAACTTGTAAAGTTGATAAAAAAACGACCCTAACAAAATCTGAAATGTGAAAAGTCGAAAAATAAAAAACTTAAACCGAAACTCATAAACTCGAAAACCTAAACTCGTGAAACCCGAAAAGCGAAACTTGTAAAATCCAAAACTCATAAAATTCAAAACTTGACCTTACAACTCCTAAAACTATGAAGAGAAAATTGGTGAAATAGGGCCCTTTTTGTTTAACGTAGACTAACCAGGCCCCTCTATTTTTTTGCCTAAATTTTTAAATAAAAAATAAATTAATTCAAGGGGCATAAAGGGAAAACGTAAAATTGAATCCTATAAAATCATCCTACCGTCAGATTTCACATCCAGTTAGGGTTTCTCTTCATTCATCTTCTTCGTCTCACCGTCGCCGACTGCTTCTCGACTGAGAAACTGCTTCTCGCCGCCGCCCAGCCCCGACCAGCCCAACCTAGATCCGGTTCGCGCCGCAGTGCAACCCCCGCGCCGCCAAGCCCCGCGCCGCCCAGCCCCGCGCTGCCCAGCCCAGCCTAGATCCGGTTCGCGCCGCAGTGCAACCCCTCGCGCCGCCCAGCCCCGCGCCGCCCAGCCCCGCGCTGCCCAGCCCCGACTAGATCCGGTTCGCGCTGCAGTGCAACCTCTCGCGCCGACTGCTTCTCGATCCGCCGCCCAACCTAGATCCGCCGACTGCTTCTCGACTGCTTCTCGACTGATTGGCGCACAGCCCTGAGCCGCACAGCACCGCCCAACCCAACCTAGATCCGCCGCCCAACCTAGATCCGCCGCCCAACCCATTCATTCCGGCCTCGCGCCGCACAGTCCTGAGCCGCACGTGTTGCTGTCGCTGCCTATCATGTTGCTGTGTGGAGGGGAAGCTTCAGCAGGGCCGCCTATCTTGTTTGCCTATCTTGTTTGCTGCGTGGAGGAGAAGCTAGGGTTTATTTGAAATTAGGTTAAATTACAAAAAATGTCTATATTTTTTATTTGCATTTTTTAAAAATCTACAACATTTATATTTGTAGTGGGCTTATGTAAGGGATATTGACTACATATTTTATAAATACGGGATATTGACTACATATTTTATAAATACGGGATATTGACTACATATTTTATACATATAATTGGGCTTGTGTAACTAGAATGGGCTTCAAACAAAGACGGGCTTATGTAAACGGGATATTGACTACATATTTTATTATTTATAAATTTTTACCCAACTTTATTTTTATTTTTTTTAAAAAAAATCTAAATTGACTACATATTTTACACAAGTTCGTAGTCAATATCCCGTATTTATAAAATATGTAGTCTAAATTGACTACGGACTTGTGTAAACGACGGACTTGGGTAAATGAAAATTATGTGTTAACATTGTGTAATTGAACTTGTGTATTAAAATTGTGTATCAAGCATTATGTATTAATTCCGTCCAGAGTTCGAAACTCACTAGCTACAACATTTATATTTTGTAATGGACTTATGTAACTCGAACTGGGCCGACTTATGTAACTCGAACTGGGCCGACTTATCATCAATTGAAATTGGGCTTGGACTCAGCTAAATTGAAATTACTAAGTGCCCCTTTCAATTAATCTTTATTAATAAATGAGAGGGGCCTAGTTTGTCTACAAGATACAAAAAAGGGCCTACTTTATACTACAATAGACAAAAAGTGCCTACTTAGCCAACTCATCCAATTATGAATCAAAATGTAATATACTAAAAAAACATAAAACAAAAAAAATCCTAAAAGCACCTTAAGTGCATTAAATCTGAAAACCGAAACTCATAAAATCACTTGAATAGCATAACACAAAACAACTCTAGCAAAAAACAAAACTCGTAAAATATCAAAAACTAAAACTAAGAACCAAAATGCAATTTACTAAAAAAATTAATAAATTAATAGCACCTTAACAAATTAAAATTGTTTTTAAAATCCTCTAAGCACAGCTTGGGTTGATCCTTAATTAGTGGTGTACACTAATGAATGAAAATAATTTCCCTCAAAGCAAGACTATTCTTTGAAGGCAAATAATCAATAATGACGTACATAGGCTAGTAGCTTCGATGATAAACGAAGGGGCAAAAACGGTAGTGGTGATCGGAGGGGCAATGACGTACATAGGCTAGTAGCTTCGATCGTGGCGATAATCGGGTGGTTGAAAGGATGTGGAGTCGAGACTTTTAGCTTCTTCTATTTATAAAAAAGGTAAGTGAAACAAGGATTACTATTATGTGGTCATCTCGTCCCCCATCCTTGGTTGCCTATACCGACGTTGATTGGGCCGGATGCTAGGACACATGATGCTCCACTGAAGATATTGTGTCTTCTTTAATCTCCCTCATCTCATGGTTATCAAAGAAGCAAAATTACCCTTTCTCGCTTTAGTATAGGGGTCTAGTACCACGGAGTTGCAATGTCGTGGCCGAGTGCTCATGGATTCACAACCTCCTTCTAGAGCTCCATTGTCCCCTCCCTAAGGCTTATGTCGTAAACACCATGTATTTTGCCTATAACACCATCCACCATCTAGTGTGAAATGTGGGAGGACCTCCCAATCTTTTGTCGATTTCAACTTCTTCATCGGTGTCCTTGCCTAAAGTAGCGACCACACAACTCTTTAGGCAAAGATGGAGAGACCTCGATAACGACTAACAACTCATATTCAATAATAAAAATTTATCTTATTAATGAGGAAAAAACCCCCCTTAATTTATAGAGTTTAAAGACCAACAACGATAAGAAATAAATAAACAATCTAAACTAATGCATAATATAATAGAATAACTAATTTATCTTAACAAACTAGGTATATAATAAATTAACTTGAAAATAAAGTAAAGAAATGTCGAGGGTTGAAACATGAGCCTCAAATCTCGCATATACTTACAAGACTCAATTATATTGTAACAAATGGGTCAAGATCGAACTTAAGTAAATCGATGAAATTATTTGGCAGATTAATAATGAAAGAACTAAATAAATAAACGAAAAAAAACATAAATAACTTACAAAAATAGAAGGGTTGATCGATATATGACACCAAACACAAACAAATAAAAAAAATACGAAAACATAAATCACGGGGAAGAGAAAACGAGACTGGTCGATCAACGAATACAAGCTTGGACGATCGATTGGTATTAAAAAAACACATAAGGAAGTAGCGGAAAATTAGAGGGAATGTTTGTTCATTGCGTGATTCAAAATCAAGGACTTCAAAAGGAACACGGTAAGAAGATAATATCAATTATTAGTAAAAGAGTTTCAGGACCAATATTACCACAACATACATGTACAAATCTCCATTCAGAAATCAAGGGCGGAATGTAAATCATGTAATGTGAGAAACAAATTTCACTTGACTCTCGTATTTTGCGAAATATAAAAGGTATGAGTGACTCGGCTCTCAATTAATCTTTATTAATAAATGAGAGGGGCCTAGTTTGTCTACAAGATACAAAAAAGGGCCTATTTTATACTACAATAGACAAAAAGTGCCTACTTAGCCAACTCATCCAACTATGAATCAAAATGTAATATACTAAAAAAACATAAAACAAAAAAAATCCTAAAAGCACCTTAAGTGCATTAAATCTGAAAACCAAAACTCATAAAATCACTTGAATAGCATAACAAAAAACAACTCTAGCAAAAAACAAAACTCGTAAAATATCAAAAACTAAAACTAAGAACCAAAATGCAATTTACTAAAAAAATTAATAAATTAATAGCACCTCAACAAATTAAAATTGTTTTTAAAATCCTCTAAGCACAGCTTGGGTTGATCCTTAATTAGTGGTGTACACTAATGAATGAAAATAATTTCCCTCAAAGCAAGACTATTCTTTGAAGGCAAATAATCAATAATGACGTACATAGGCTAGTAGCTTCGATGATAAACGAAGGGGCAAAAACGGTAGTGGTGATCGGAGGGGCAATGACGTACATAGGCTAGTAGCTTCGATCGTGGCGATAATCGGGTGGTTGAAAGGATGTGGAGTCGAGACTTTTAGCTTCTTCTCTTTATAAAAAAGGTAAGTGAAACAAGGATTACTATTATGTGGTCATCTCGTCCCCCATCCTTGGTTGCCTATACCGACGTTGATTGGGCTGGATGCTAGGACACATGATGCTCCACTGAAGATATTGTGTCTTCTTTAATCTCCCTCATCTCATGGTTATCAAAGAAGCAAAATTACCATTTCTCGCTTTAGTATAGGGGTCTAGTACCACGGAGTTGCAATGTCGTGGCCGAGTGCTCATGGATTCGCAACCTCCTTCTAGAGCTCCATTGTCCCCTCCCTAAGGCTTATGTCGTAAACACCATGTATTTTGCCTATAACCCCATCCACCATCTAGTGTGAAATGTGGGAGGACCTCCCAATCTTTTGTCGATTTCAACTTCTTCATCGGTGTCCTTGCCTAAAGTAGCGACCACACAACTCTTTAGGCAAAGATGGAGAGACCTCGATAATGACTAACAACTCATATTCAATAATAAAAATTTATCTTATTAATGAGGAAAAAACCCCCTTAATTTATAGAGTTTAAAGACCAACAACGATAAGAAATAAATAAACAATCTAAACTAATGCATAATATAATAGAATAACTAATTTATCTTAACAAACTAGGTATATAATAAATTAACTTGAAAATAAAGTAAAGAAATGTCGAGGGTTGAAACATGAGCCTCAAATCTCGCATATACTTACAAGACTCAATTATATTGTAACAAATGGGTCAAGATCGAACTTAAGTAAATTGATGAAATTATTTGGCAGATTAATAATGAAAGAACTAAATAAATAAACGAAAAAAAACATAAACAACTTACAAAAATAGAAGGGTTGATCGATATATGACACCAAACACAAACAAATAAAAAAAATACGAAAACATAAATCACGGGGAAGAGAAAACGAGACTGGTCGATCAACGAATACAAGTTTGGACGATCGATTGGTATTAAAAAAACACATAAGGAAGTAGCGGAAAATTAGAGGGAATGTTTGTTCATTGCGTGATTCAAAATCAAGGACTTCAAAAGGAACACGGTAAGAAGATAATATCAATTATTAGTAAAAGAGTTTCAGGACCAATATTACCACAACATACATGTACAAATCTCCATTCAGAAATCAAGGGCGGAATGTAAATCATGTAATGTGAGAAACAAATTTCACTTGACTCTCGTATTTTGCGAAATATAAAAGGTATGAGTGACTCGACTCTCAATTAATCTTTATTAATAAATGAGAGGGGCCTAGTTTGTCTACAAGATACAAAAAAGGGCCTACTTTATACTACAATAGACAAAAAGTGCCTACTTAGCCAACTCATCCAACTATAAATCAAAATGTAATATACTAAAAAAACATAAAACAAAAAAAATCCTAAAAGCACCTTAAGTGCATTAAATCTGAAAACCAAAACTCATAAAATCACTTGAATAGCATAACAAAAAACAACTCTAGCAAAAAACAAAACTCGTAAAATATCAAAAACTAAAACTAAGAACCAAAATACAATTTACTAAAAAAATTAATAAATTAATAGCACCTTAACAAATTAAAATTGTTTTTAAAATCCTCTAAGCACAGCTTGGGTTGATCCTTAATTAGTGGTGTACACTAATGAATGAAAATAATTTCCCTCAAAGCAAGACTATTCTTTGAAGGCAAATAATCAATAATGACGTACATAGGCTAGTAGCTTCGATGATAAACGAAGGGGCAAAAACGGTAGTGGTGATCGGAGGGGCAATGACGTACATAGGCTAGTAGCTTCGATCGTGGCGATAATCGGGTGGTTGAAAGGATGTGGAGTCGAGACTTTTAGCTTCTTCTATTTATAAAAAAGGTAAGTGAAACAAGGATTACTATTATGTGGTCATCTCGTCCCCCATCCTTGGTTGCCTATACCGACGTTGATTGGGCCGGATGCTAGGACACATGATGCTCCACTGAAGATATTGTGTCTTCTTTAATCTCCCTCATCTCATGGTTATCAAAGAAGCAAAATTACCATTTCTCGCTTTAGTATAGGGGTCTAGTACCACGGAGTTGCAATGTCGTGGCCGAGTGCTCATGGATTCGCAACCTCCTTCTAGAGCTCCATTGTCCCCTCCCTAAGGCTTATGTCGTAAACACCATGTATTTTGCCTATAACCCCATCCACCATCTAGTGTGAAATGTGGGAGGACCTCCCAATCTTTTGTCGATTTCAACTTCTTCATCGGTGTCCTTGCCTAAAGTAGCGACCACACAACTCTTTAGGCAAAGATGGAGAGACCTCGATAATGACTAACAACTCATATTCAATAATAAAAATTTATCTTATTAATGAGGAAAAACCCCCCTTAATTTATAGAGTTTAAAGACCAACAACGATAAGAAATAAATAAACAATCTAAACTAATGCATAATATAATAGAATAACTAATTTATCTTAACAAACTAGGTATATAATAAATTAACTTGAAAATAAAGTAAAGAAATGTCGAGGGTTGAAACATGAGCCTCAAATCTCGCATATACTTACAAGACTCAATTATATTGTAACAAATGGGTCAAGATCGAACTTAAGTAAATTGATGAAATTATTTGGCAGATTAATAATGAAAGAACTAAATAAATAAACGAAAAAAACATAAACAACTTACAAAAATAGAAGGGTTGATCGATATATGACACCAAACACAAACAAATAAAAAAAATACGAAAACATAAATCACGGGGAAGAGAAAACGAGACTGGTCGATCAACGAATACATGCTTGGACGATCGATTGGTATTAAAAAAACACATAAGGAAGTAGCGGAAAATTAGAGGGAATGTTTGTTCATTGCGTGATTCAAAATCAAGGACTTCAAAAGGAACACGGTAAGAAGATAATATCAATTATTAGTAAAAGAGTTTCAGGACCAATATTAACTCAACATACATGTACAAATCTCCATTCAGAAATCAAGGGCGGAATGTAAATCATGTAATGTGAGAAACAAATTTTACTTGACTCTCGTATTTTGCGAAATATAAAAGGTATGAGTGACTCGGCTCTCAATTAATCTTTATTAATAAATGAGAGGGGCCTAGTTTGTCTACAAGATACAAAAAAGGGCCTACTTTATACTACAATAGACAAAAAGTGCCTACTTAGCCAACTCATCCAACTATGAATCAAAATGTAATATACTAAAGAAACATAAAACAAAAAAAATCCTAAAAGCACCTTAAGTGCATTAAATCTGAAAACCAAAACTCATAAAATCACTTGAATAGCATAACAAAAAACAACTCTAGCAAAAAACAAAACTCGTAAAATATCAAAAACTAAAACTAAGAACCAAAATGCAATTTACTAAAAAAATTAATAAATTAATAGCACCTCAACAAATTAAAATTGTTTTTAAAATCCTCTAAGCACAGCTTGGGTTGATCCTTAATTAGTGGTGTACACTAATGAATGAAAATAATTTCCCTCAAAGCAAGACTATTCTTTGAAGGCAAATAATCAATAATGACGTACATAGGCTAGTAGCTTCGATGATAAACGAAGGGGCAAAAACGGTAGTGGTGATCGGAGGGGCAATGACGTACATAGGCTAGTAGCTTCGATCGTGGCGATAATCGGGTGGTTGAAAGGATGTGGAGTCGAGACTTTTAGCTTCTTCTATTTATAAAAAAGGTAAGTGAAACAAGGATTACTATTATGTGGTCATCTCGTCCCCCATCCTTGGTTGCCTATACCGACGTTGATTGGGCCGGATACTAGGACACATGATGCTCCACTGAAGATATTGTGTCTTCTTTAATCTCCCTCATCTCATGGTTATCAAAGAAGCAAAATTACCATTTCTCGCTTTAGTATAGGGGTCTAGTACCACGGAGTTGCAATGTCGTGGCCGAGTGCTCATGGATTCGCAACCTCCTTCTAGAGCTCCATTGTCCCCTCCCTAAGGCTTATGTCGTAAACACCATGTATTTTGCCTATAACCCCATCCACCATCTAGTGTGAAATGTGGGAGGACCTCCCAATCTTTTGTCGATTTCAACTTCTTCATCGGTGTCCTTGCCTAAAGTAGCGACCACACAACTCTTTAGGCAAAGATGGAGAGACCTCGATAATGACTAACAACTCATATTCAATAATAAAAATTTATCTTATTAATGAGGAAAAAAACCCCTTAATTTATAGAGTTTAAAGACCAACAACGATAAGAAATAAATAAACAATCTAAACTAATGCATAATATAATAGAATAACTAATTTATCTTAACAAACTAGGTATATAATAAATTAACTTGAAAATAAAGTAAAGAAATGTCGAGGGTTGAAACATGAGCCTCAAATCTCGCATATACTTACAAGACTCAATTATATTGTAACAAATGGGTCAAGATCGAACTTAAGTAAATTGATGAAATTATTTGGCAGATTAATAATGAAAGAACTAAATAAATAAACGAAAAAAAACATAAACAACTTACAAAAATAGAAGGGTTGATCGATATATGACACCAAACACAAACAAATAAAAAAAATACGAAAACATAAATCACGGGGAAGAGAAAACGAGACTGGTCGATCAACGAATACATGCTTGGACGATCGATTGGTATTAAAAAAACAGATAAGGAAGTAGCGGAAAATTAGAGGGAATGTTTGTTCATTGCGTGATTCAAAATCAAGGACTTCAAAAGGAACACGGTAAGAAGATAATATCAATTATTAGTAAAAGAGTTTCAGGACCAATATTAACTCAACATACATGTACAAATCTCCATTCAGAAATCAAGGGCGGAATGTAAATCATGTAATGTGAGAAACAAATTTCACTTGACTCTCGTATTTTGCGAAATATAAAAGGTATGAGTGACTCGGCTCTCAATTAATCTTTATTAATAAATGAGAGGGGCCTAGTTTGTCTACAAGATACAAAAAAGGGCCTACTTTATAATACAATAGACAAAAAGCGCCTACTTAGCCAACTCATCCAACTATGAATCAAAAAGTAATATACTAAAAAAACATAAAACAAAAAAAATCCTAAAAGCACCTTAAGTGCATTAAATCTGAAAACCAAAACTCATAAAATCACTTGAATAGCATAACAAAAAACAACTCTAGCAAAAAACAAAACTCGTAAAATATCAAAAACTAAAACTAAGAACCAAAATGCAATTTACTAAAAAAATTAATAAATTAATAGCACCTTAACAAACTAAAATTGTTTTTAAAATCCTCTAAGCACAGCTTGGGTTGATCCTTAATTAGTGGTGTACACTAATGAATGAAAATAATTTCCCTCAAAGCAAGACTATTCTTTGAAGGCAAATAATCAATAATGACGTACATAGGCTAGTAGCTTCGATGATAAACGAAGGGGCAAAAACGGTAGTGGTGATCGGAGGGGCAATGACGTACATAGGCTAGTAGCTTCGATCGTGGCGATAATCGGGTGGTTGAAAGGATGTGGAGTCGAGACTTTTAGCTTCTTCTATTTATAAAAAAGGTAAGTGAAACAAGGATTACTATTATGTGGTCATCTCGTCCCCCATCCTTGGTTGCCTATACCGACATTGATTGGGCCGGATGCTAGGACACATGATGCTCCACTGAAGATATTGTGTCTTCTTTAATCTCCCTCATCTCATGGTTATCAAAGAAGCAAAATTACCATTTCTCGCTTTAGTATAGGGGTCTAGTACCACGGAGTTGCAATGTCGTGGCCGAGTGCTCATGGATTGGCAACCTCCTTCTAGAGCTCCATTGTCCCCTCCCTAAGGCTTATGTCGTAAACACCATGTATTTTGCCTATAACCCCATCCACCATCTAGTGTGAAATGTGGGAGGACCTCCCATACTTTTGTCGATTTCAACTTCTTCATCGGTGTCCTTGCCTAAAGTAGCGACCACACAACTCTTTAGGCAAAGATGGAGAGACCTCGATAATGACTAACAACTCATATTCAATAATAAAAATTTATCTTATTAATGAGGAAAAAAAACCCCTTAATTTATAGAGTTTAAAGACCAACAACGATAAGAAATAAATAAACAATCTAAACTAATGCATAATATAATAGAATAACTAATTTATCTTAACAAACTAGGTATATAATAAATTAACTTGAAAATAAAGTAAAGAAATGTCGAGGGTTGAAACATGAGCCTCAAATCTCGCATATACTTACAAGACTCAATTATATTGTAACAAATGGGTCAAGATCGAACTTAAGTAAATCGATGAAATTATTTGGCAGATTAATAATGAAAGAACTAAATAAATAAACGAAAAAAAACATAAACAACTTACAAAAATAGAAGGGTTGATCGATATATGACACCAAACACAAACAAATAAAAAAAATACGAAAACATAAATCATGGGGAAGAGAAAACGAGACTGGTCGATCAACGAATACATGCTTGGACGATCGATTGGTATTAAAAAAACACATAAGGAAGTAGCGGAAAATTAGAGGGAATGTTTGTTCATTGCGTGATTCAAAATCAAGGACTTCAAAAGGAACACGGTAAGAAGATAATATCAATTATTAGTAAAAGAGTTTCAGGACCAATATTAACTCAACATACATGTACAAATCTCCATTCAGAAATCAAGGGCGGAATGTAAATCATGTAATGTGAGAAACAAATTTTACTTGACTCTCGTATTTTGCGAAATATAAAAGGTATGAGTGACTCGGCTCTCGCATTTTGTCATTAATACCTTGAGGAACATATAGTTTTGAAAGGTTCCACACTTGACCCGCACATTTTGCTTAGAACAATCCTAGACTGAATGAAAAACCTAATGATTATCAACATCATAGATCAATATAGTATGATCTCTATATCCTATAACGAATTGAATTTAGCAAGACATTAACACAAATTCAAAGCTTTATTAATTGAATGAAACAATAGCAATCGATTGACCAATAGGGGGCAACCGGGCAACCCATCGATAAGTGTTGTTGGTTTTAATCGTTCAACTAAACTCTCGAATGAAAACTGAATGAAAAACCTAATGATTGAAAAGAGCTATTTATAGGAGAATGTCTAATGGATGAGTTGTCTAAGTAGGCACTTTTTGTCTATTGTAGTATAAAATATGCCCTTTTTGTATCTTGTAGACAAACTAGGCCCCTCTTATTTATTAATAAAGATTAATTGAAATGGTTAATTAATAATTTTAATTTAAATGAGTCCTAGCCCAAATTCAATTGGAGATGATTAGGCCCAATCCGATTTACAGAAGCCCATGCCCAATTCGAGTTACATAAGTCGGCCCATTCGAGTTACATAAGTTCACGTCCAATCCGAGTTACATAAGCCCAAGCCAAAATACAAATGTTGTAGCTAGTGAGTATCGAACTCTGAACGACAGGTGCTCCCTCCCACCCTTATAAAGATTAATTGAAATGGTTAATTAGTAATTTTAATTTAACTGAGTCCAAGCCCAAATTCAATTGGAGATGAGTAGGCCCAATCCGATTTACAGAAGCCCATGCCCAATTCGAGTTACATAAGTCGGCCCATTCGAGTTACATAAGTTCACGTGCAATCCGAGTTACATAAGCCCAAGCCAAAATACAAATGTTGTAGCTAGTGAGTATCGAACTCTGAACGACAGACCCTCCCTTCCACCCTTATACCAACTTGACTAATTGAACTTCGTGTATTCTCTTTTCCATACACGATATTAATAGACAATTCTAATACATAAATTCAATAACACACAAGTCCGTCATTTACACAAGCACGTCATTTACACAAGCACGTAATTCACACAAGCCTGTCATTCACACAAGCCCGTCATTTACACAAGTCCGTTATTTACATAAGGTTTGATTACGCAAGTTCAAGTCCATCGAGCTACACAAGCCCGTCATTTACACAAGCCCGTCAGTTACACAACCCTGTCACTTACACAAGCCCGCCACTTACACAATTTCAAGTTCATCGAGCTACACAAGCCCAATTATAACTATAAAAAAATGTAGCTATATCTCCTATTTATAAAGTTGGATCAAATTTAGAAATTAAATAAATTGGGGCAATTTGTGAACTTTCAAAACTCTAGACATTTTATGTAATTAAAAAATATGGGTTACTCTATGTAATTAACTATTTAGGGACAAACTTGCAAATTACAAAAATATAGATCATTAGTGTAATACAAAATCTAGGTTATTTATTGTAAATTATCATAAATTGACCAAAACCCTAACCAATTGGCTTCAATGGAGATGAGGCGGCGCAACAGGGTGCGTCAAATGTGAATTTGGAGATTGAGCAAAAATTAAATACTTTTCTAATACAATTTCTCTCATCCTTACAAAGTTACATTACCGTAATTTCCATGATGAAGCCAAATCTCAAAATCTCCATGAGGAGACTCACACTCATCGCCACGTGTACAAGCTCGAGACCGCCGGAACTCTGGGCAGATCGAACCAGAGTAATGGAACTTCCGTGGGTCCATCCGTCGAGTCTTCCCGGCGGTTTCTTGGCGGTTCCTTGGCGGTTTTTCCTTGTTAATTCCTGAAAATCAATCAGTAACAAGGGTTGCAGACTTGCAGGCGGTTACTTGGCGGTACTTCCCGACCGTTCTTCACTTTAAAGATCGTAGTAAGGAAAGAGAAAAACCGAAAAAAATGAGAGAGACACAAAAGATGGACCTGTAGGTTTCCTTGGTGGTTCTTTCCGGCGAGGCTTGCGATTCCGAGATGCAGTCGGCATGGGCAAGACGAAGAAGGAATAAACGAATGACCACAACATAGGTTGAAGGAGAACGAGTTTAGATCTGGAACTGCGAGATACCCTAACCGCTTCGGATGCGGGATCTGATGATTTTTATAGGGTTATATTTTATGTTTTCCCTTTATGCCCCTTTAATTATTTATTTTTAGATTCAAAATTTAGGCAAAAAAATAGAGGGACCTAGTTAGTCTACACTAAACGAAAAGGACCCTATTTCACCAATTATCTCATGTCTAATCTAGTTCTTCTAGCATGCTTGGGTTATGACCTAATATAGGTTTTGGAGACTAGAAGTCTGAGGGCTTCTATCTTATCGGTTAGTTATTGATTGTATGTCTTGTTTGACTAGGCGTTGAGCGTCTTCCTACAGGAAACTGAGTGGGGACTTATTTGAGTTACCTTTGAGTGAGATAAGTCTCCGGACTTACTTAGCTCGCTGTTATGCATTAGTTGGATGTGTGATGGTGGTGGGCGCTTTGGTTTGGTTTATAATTATGAAACCGGATTAGGATGACTTGGATATATATATATATATATATATATATATATATATATATATATATATATATATATATATATATTGTTGGCCCATTTGTATATTATTACCGGGCGGTGACATCATTGCCCAGCTTCCGAGGGAGACTTTGAGGTTCTCTATGACCAGACCATACATGGTATACGGGCGGACTTCTTTACCACTCCACATGGTATACGGAGTTATAAGACTTCTCGTGTCACAATCTTGAGAAATGGAATCACGTAAATAGAAGATAATAATCGGATAGTCTGTATGAGCATGATGTGTGTTTATGTTTGTTGCTTGTGTATGTGCCTTTACTATCTATCTAATGCCTAGAATGTGAGATAATGGTTTTATACTGATTATTGTAGATGATTTGCAGGTTAGGATGTTGCCGAGTGATCCGGAGGAGTGGACAGTCGGGGTTCCCGTACATCATAAGAAGAGTGTGGAGATTTGAGTCCTTGTGTTGTTGTTTTCATCTATTGTTGAGTTTGTTGTTGTAAGGACGGCTGGAGTATTTCTTTCTTAGTTTTCGGGTATCATGCCATTGCATAAATGTATTTCGGATTTGGCCTTTATTTGTGCCTTGTTGCAAGATCCGGTGAAATTGTTGTCAAGATAAGGGTCGGGACTCATTGTGAGGTCTCCACCCATAGCATCCCGAGTCCCACGGAATCGGGGTATTACAGAGTGAGCAAGTGATTCTTGAAGAATCTTCAAAGTGGAGACTTGAATCGAAGATCCAAAGAAGAACTTTATGAGAGGATGATTGTGATGCCGAATTATAAAGGATGAGGAAATGTTTCTGAATTATACTTGATTAAAATTAGACATGTTTTATAAATGAGGCCAATAATCCTTTATATAGGGGATGATTGTGGCAAATCACAAGACTTGGATGAGAATATGCTAGGCATTAAAGGAGAGATTTGGTAGGAATATTCTATGAATTATTCCAAGACATAAATGTCTTATTAAAGGGAGAAATACACAAGAATATCCCTTTAATTATATAAATATATAATAAATAATAGATATATAATATGACGAAAATAAATATGCGGGAAACGTCTTCCGTCGGTAGTATCATTCCTTTGTCGGTATGCCTCATATATCCGTCGTCAATCTTATGATGGGACAAAGGTAAGGTGTGTCATGGTAAGTGTCAGGATATGCGGACATGTGGATGATAATGGTTGTTAGGGGCATATTAACAAATGATTCTTTACACCAACACCTAACGTTACTAAGGATTCTTCACGCCAAGACCCAATGTAGCTATTGTCCACGTGTGTTACCAACGTGCATATGACTTAGTCACGTTTACCCTTTTAGCACGACAACGCCTTCGTAAACATCGATGTTAACACACATTTTGATCGTGTTTTTAGAAAAACTATACTTCAAATACGTAGAATTTTTTTAAGCCCTAAAATGTTGATATTGACAAAAAAAATCAGCCCTTAAGTTCAATTTAAAGATTGATAAAATAAATTTCCAGATTAAAAAGGATATATGATGAGAATTGTAAGATCCTAGGTTTTTGCCTTCACCGCCCCTACGGTGAAGAGGGCCGCTCCCGCGGCCAGCCGCCCCTGCGGCTGATGAGGTCCACCCCTGCGGATTTTGCGACAGATCACGCCGATCTGTTTTCATCGTTTTATCTTTCTTCCATAGATAGAATACCCGATATTCTATCTTATGAGCCGGTTTCCTTGTTTCTTTCTAACCCTAACGCCCTTTCCGTCTAGCGTTTCAATCCTCCCTATATATTCTCTTCCTTCTCTCCTTTTTCCCGTTCCTTGCTATCGTCTTCAAACCCTAGAGAGCTGCAGCCGTCCTTGCTTCCTACAATCCCGCTGAACGTGTAAGTGTACCTTTTCTAGTTCTTCCTCACGTTCCTTTAGCGCTGCATGCCTTCCCTTCTGTTGTGGTTTCTTACTTTCGTTCTTTTCTTTCCTTCTTCTCCAAGGATCAAGCATGAGCCTTGATTCTTGTGGAGTGTTCCGTTGTTAACCCTTCTTTGTTCTCAGGCTCTCTGGAGTGGAGTCTCGACGTGTTGGAACCAAAGGTTTGAGCTTTGGTTGCCCCTGTTGTAAGATCCGTCGAAGAGAAGCCCGACAGTAGCTTCTGACGAAGATCCGCCCTTGCGCCTGCACATAGCCGCCCCTACGCATCTGTCTAACCGCCCCTAAGTTGTTGTAACTCCCGTCTTTGGTGAGTTGCTTCCTTCCTTCATTTCCTTGTTGTAACTCCCGACAGTAGCTTCTGACGAAGATCCGCCCCTGCGCCTGCACATAGACTTCTAGCAACCGTTTTGTTCCTGATCCGTGTCGCTTGTTTGTACAGGATTTCCTTGCTCATTTCTTAAGGTAAGCTGAGGTTCCTTGTGTGTTCCTGAGTTGTTATTCCTGAGCTTTGAGTTACCTTCGTGTGAGGTAAGTCCCTTGGACTTACTTAGCTTCATTCCGCGTATTAGTTGAATTGTTTTGGCTTGTTTGCGTTGCTATCATGTTTATAACGGATAACTGGAAATAAGATTCACCCTTTGTTAACCTTAACTGGCCCAAATGTATTATAACCGGGCGGTGACCACTTGCCTAGTTCTACAGGAGACTAGAATATGCTCTTGCAACCCAGACCCGTAGGTAACGGATAGTACTGATCTATTCCTATTGGTAGACAGAAGCGGAGGCGAGTTTCGGGAGATTCTCGTGTGACAAAAGAAGTTGAATTAGTAATGGATAACCTTAATGAAAGATAATAACCGGTTGATGTGTGAGCATGCTATGTGTTTTCTTTACCTTATGTGTGTTTGTGCCTTTACACTCTTGCTTATACCTAGAATGTTAGCTAACGGTTTATACCGTCGTTTTAGATGTTCCGCAGGTTCAGGATGCTGCTGAGTGATCCGGATGGTGTGGTCAGCCGGGGTTCCCGTACATTATAGGACGGGATCGGGTTTTTGCTTCGTTGTTGTTTCCCTTTTGTTTTGAACCCGGTTGTGGAGTTTTGTGTTTTCTTTTGGTTTAAACCTTTGGTTTTATTTTTCAGTTTTGGTTTTCATTCGTCTGTGCCTTGTTGTAAGATCCGTTTGCTGTTGCTACTCTGAGGGTTAGGACACATTGTGCGGTCCTAGCCCATAGCGCTTCAAGTTCCTAGAACTTGGGGTGTTACAATATGCTATCAGAGCTCTAGGTTGACAACAATGGCACTCGAAGTCTTCTAAAGGTCAGATGGATAAATAAATAGAACCCGCAAGGGGTCTAACGTTTTCAAAAGGGGGTTTTGTTTTTAACCTTTCGGTCTGGGATAGATGTACGGGCGACAACCACTACCTCCGTGGATCTCAGCAGTGTAGTTCTCTTTTGTGTTGGCCTTTATATGTGCTTTTTCTGTTTTTCTGCTTTAGCTGTAACGTGACCTTATATATATATACTTTTCTTTTATCTATCCTTATAGCAGATGACGCGTACTAGAGCTACATCTGCTATAGGGAGAGGAAGGGGTCGACCACCTCTTCCACCTGCCGTCCGTGGACGAGAACGTGCAAGAAGACCTCCACTAGCTAGAGGTTGGGGCCAAGCCCCAGTTGCTGATCCGCCTATTGCTGAGGCGTTCGCCGAAGAAGTTGAGAGCATTGTTACTCAGTCTGGAAATGGGATCGCTGCTAGGTCTGGAGCACAGAGAGCGCCATCAATAGAGTCCGCACGAGTGTCTATCGGAGCTTCTGCATTTCGTGACTATGTGCAGAGGGTTGAGGAGGCTATAAGGACTGGAGGAACAGCACCAGTGCCGTCAGTTCCTGCGAGATCAGCTGAGATTTCGCAGAGAGTTAAACAAGTTGTTGCCTCGCCTGTTGGAGTTGCTGAGGTTGTTAGAGCGCCGGCTGAGGGAAAAGAGCCAAAGCCTGACAGTTAGTTGAAGGCTTTCGACCAGTTGAAGGTTCCCGTCTTCGTGGGAAGGACTGGCTTGGAGGTGGAGCAGTGGCTAGGACAAGTGGATTCTGCTATGGAGGCTATCGGTTGCCTTGAGGGACGTCGAGTCAACATAGCACAGACGCTGCTGAAGGATCAGGCTCATTCTTGGTGGAGGAAAATTTGTAGCAAGGTCACTAGTTATGAGCAGATGAAGACAATGATCAGGGATCACTTTGCCCTGCAGCCATGAGGAGGGATCGTCTTCAGGATTTCCTTGAGGCTGGATTCGAGGATTTTCCTATTGCTGAGATCATCCTCAAGTTTCAGGACGAGTTGGCGTTGCTAGGTCCATCCGCACCACCGGAGGATCAGCATGCTTACATTTTCTCTCGGAGGTTGAGAGAATCGACACGCTCTTATCTTACTAGTTTACGTTGTGAGTCTTTGACGGACTATCAAGATAGAGATCTGCCTATGAGAGAGACCGACCAGGTCCGAGGAGAGCTTCTTAGACAAAAGGTCCTGAGAAGAGACAGAAGACTGGATCCGCCAGTGCTGGAGCTGTAGCAGCTAGTTTTGGGCGTAGTCAGACGCCTGAACGTTCTAGTTTCCAGCAGAGTTCTGACAGAGGACGGCAGTGTCACAACTACAGAGTAGTTGGACACATCCGAGGTGACTGCAAGAAGCCAACAGTGACTTGCTTTTCTTATGGCAAGCCCGGACACAGAGCTGCGTTTTGCCGTCAGGGCAAGGCGCTATCTCAGCAGGGTTCTTCACATGCCAGTGTTGCTGGAGGAGGACAAAGATCTCAGTACCAGCAGCAGCATCAGAGAGTTTCAGGTTCTACCGCTCCACAAGGTTCAACTCCGGGACAGGGGAGAGGTAGAGGACGTGTTGGTGGATCTGCAGATACCCGAGATGCACCAGCCCGAGTTTATGAGTTGAGGAGTGTTGTAGAGCCGACAGCGCCAACAACTATAGGTACCATTTAAATTAATGGTTTTCCTGTCAGAGTTCTTTTCGATACTGGTGCAATGCATTCTTTTATATCTGATGCATGTGTAGATAGATTGGCCTTAGTTACTGTAGAGGGTAGACCCTTCTTTATAGGATTACCCGATAGGGGTAAGATACGAGGTACAAGAGAGGTTTGCGATTGCTTATCAGATTGGGAGGTCGGGATTGGCCAGCTAACTTCTTTGTCATGTACTTAGTACATGAAGAAGTTATTTTGGGCATGGATTGGATGGATCGACATCGAGCAATTTTGGACATCGGCAAGAGGACAGTGATAGTGACTACAGATGCCGGTCATGTTTAGATTTTCCGAGGATGGGATCTCGGAAAGACTGGTATAGTCATCGGTGCAGTTCGAGCTACGAGGCTTATCAGTCAAGGATGTGAGGCTTTTTGGTGCTATGCCATGAAGGATAGTACTAGTCCAGCTTTGGAGGAGATTCCAGTAGCTTGCGAGTTTGCTGACGTCTTTGGAGAGCCATCAGGTTTACCTCCACAAAGGAGTGTAGATTTTGGCATTGATCTAGAGCCCGGTACGAGACCGATCTCTAAGGCTCCTTACCGCATGGCGCCTATCGAGATGCTTGAGTTGAAGAAGCAGCTCGAGGAGTTAGCAGAGAAGGGCTTCATCCGCCCAAGTGTATTTCCTTGGGGCGCACCAATTCTCTTCGTCAGAAAGAAAGATGGGTCAATGAGGTTATGTATCGACTACCGAGAGCTGAACAAGGTGACGATCAAGAACAAGTACCCATTGCCCCGTATCGATGATCTTTTGGATCAGCTGCATTGGTCTTCAGTGTTTTCAAGGATTGAATATGAGATCAGGATATCACCAGCTGAGGGTGAGAGAGCAGGACGTAGCCAAGACAGCATTTCGGACCAGATATGGACACTACGAGTTTGTAGTGATGTCATTCGGGCTCACGAATGCGCCCGCAGTCTTCATGGAGTTGATGAACAACATCTTCATCGACTTTCTAGACCAGTTTGTAGTTGTCTTCATCGAAGACATTCTGGTTTACTCCCGTAGTAGAGAGGAGCATGCATGACACTTGAGGATCCTTCAGGAGGCTCACTCTTCACCTTACTCAGTACACCCTGGTGCGAGTAAGATGTATCAAAATATCAAACGCTCTTTCTGGTGGGGAGGTTTGAAGCCCGATGTGACGAGATATGTAGCTCAGTGTGCAACCTGTCAGCAGGTCAAGATCGAGCATCATAAAACAGGAGGCTAGCTACACCCACTTCCCGTCCCTCAGTAGAAGTGGGAAGACATCTCTATGGATTTTGTGACTAGTTTGAGACCAAGTCGTGGTTTTGATTTTATCTGGGTCGTAGTAGATCGACTGACGAAGACCGCACGTTTCATTCCGATCAAGGAAACGTGGCCGGTAAGTCGATTAGCAGAGGAGTTCACGAGACAGATAGTGAGACTTCATGGAGTACCTAGGACCATAGTCTCTAACAGAGACGGACGGTTCACTTCGAGGTTCTAGCAGCAAGTTCATGCGGCTCTAGGCACGAGTCTACAGTTCACTACTTCTTATCATCCTCAGACCAATGGTCAATCTGAGCGGACCATCGTGACTTTGGAGGACATGTTGCGAGTCTGTGTGTTAGACTGGGGACAGGTGTGGCCTGATCACCTTCCCTTAGTGGAGTTTTCGTACAATAACAGTTGGAACGCATCGATCAGGATGGCTCCTTATGAGGCTTTATATGGACAGAGGTGCCGTACACCGCTGTGTTGGGACGAGCCCAGTAGTGCCAGCGGGGTAGCACCCGAGCAGATTCAAGATGACATGGCTCGAGTAGCAGTGATCCGAGAGTGGATGTTAGCAGCACAGAGCCGACAGAAGTCTTATGCAGATAAGAGGCGCAGACCTCTGGAGTTCAGAGTTGGAGTTCAGGTTTGGTTGAGAGTATCCCCGACACGAGGCGTCAGACGTTTCGGTGTCAAAGGGAAGTTGAGTCCCACATATGTTGAACCGTTCGAGATTCTTGAGCGAGTTGGAGAGGCAGCTTACAGACTTGCGTTACCACCGAGACTCGAGGGTGTTCACCCAGTTTTCCATGTGTCTCCAACTCGAGCGAGTTGGAGAGGCAACTTGCAAGTCTCTTGTACCTCGGTGTAAAAGGGAAGTTAAGTGTATCTTTTCTAGTTCTTCCTCACGTTCCTTTAGCGCTGCATGCCTTCCCTTCTGTTGTGGTTTCTTCCTTTCGTTCTTTTCTTTCCTTCTTCTCCAAGGATCAAGCATGAGCCTTGATTCTTGTGGAGTGTTCCGTTGTTGACCCTTCGTTGTTCTCAGGCTCTTTGGAGTGGAGTCTCGACGTGTTGGAACCAAAGGTTCGAGCTTTGGTTGCCCCTGCTGTAAGATCTGTCGAAGAGAAGCCCGACAGTAGCTTCTGACGAAGATCCGCCCCTGCGCCTGCACAGAGCCGCCCCTGCGCATCTGTCTAACCGCCCCTGCGGTTTCTCTGCAGTAACTCCCGTCTTTGGTGAGTTGCTTCATTCCTTCCTTTCCTCGTTCTTTCCTTGGTTCCTTATGGTTGTTCCTTGTTCCCATGAGTTGTTGTAAGACTAAGGTTGAGCCCTTAGCATGTGTTGATCTCTTAGAGATCTTTGAGACTAGAAGTCATAGACTTCTAGCAACCGTTTCGTTCCTGATCCGTGTCGCTTGTTCGTACAGGATTTCCTTGCTCCTTTCCTAAGGGAAACTGATTTTCCTTGTGTGTTCCTAAGTTGTTATTCCTGAGCTTTGAGTTACCTTCGTGTGAGGTAAGTCCCTTGGACTTACTTAGCTTCATTCCGCGTATTAGTTGGATTATTTTGGCTTGTTTGCGTTGATATCATGTTTATAACGGATAAATGGTAATAGGATTACCCTTTGTTAACCTTAACTGGCCCAAGTGTATTATAACCGGGCGGTGACCACTTGTCTAGTTCTACAGGAGACTAGAATGTGCTCTTGCAACCCAGACCCGTAGGTAACGGATAGTACTGATCTATTCCTATTGGTAGACGGAAGCGGAGGCGAGTTTCAGGAGATTCTCATGTGACAAAAGAAGTTGAATTAGTAATGAATAACCTTAATGAAAGATAATAACCGGTTGATGTGTGAGCATGCTATGTGTTTTCTTTACCTTATGTGTGTTTGTGCCTTTATACTCTTGCTTATACCTAGAATGTTAGCTAACGGTTTATACCGTCGTTTTAGATGTTCCGCAGGTTCAGGATGCTGCTGAGTGATCCGGATGGTGTGGTCAGCCGGGGTTCCCGTACATTATAGGACGGTATCGGATTTTTGCTTCGTTGTTGTTTCCCTTTTGTTTTGAACCCGGTTGTGGAGTTTTGTGTTTTCTTTTGGTTTAAACCTTTGGTTTTATTTTGAGTTTTGGTTTTCATTCGTCTATGCCTTGTTGTAAGATCCGTTTGCTGTTGCTACTCTGAGGGTCGGAACCCATTGTGCGGTCCTAGCCCGTAGCGCTTCAAGTTCCTAGAACTTGGGGTGTTACAAGAATATAGGAAAAGTTAGAGATAAAAATTATAAATCTTATTTCATAATTAGGGACTTTTGTTGTTTTTGGAGAATAGTGTTTGATGCCCTCGAGGTTTTGCCTTTTTCGATTGGTGACTACAAAGTTTCATTTTTACTCGTTTGGTGCCCTTAGGATTTTTTTTTATTCCGGCCCGTGTCCATTTTCATCCAAAACTTTAGTTTATTATTAGTTGCGTTATTATTTTTAACAAATAAAAAAAAAGACACAATACAGGACATATCTTCCTTTGTTCGTCTGTCTTCGTTGTTTTGCTTCTGATTTCATCCACTTCCTGCGAGGAGGGTGTCACTCAAGAGGCAGAGCATCGTATGCAATTAACAATTCAATTTGGAGAGGATAACGGCTTCCATGCGAAGTTTGTTTCTGATTCAACCCCTCTTCAAAAATCAAGTTCAAATTTGGGGTTTGGATTTGGGTATTACTCGAAGTTTGCTTCTGATTTTGTCACATGAAGTAGTATCAAACCTAAATTTTAGTTGTAAGTAGTCTTGAAAAATGCTAGTAAATTCATAATGCAATTTTGTTATTTGTGTCAAGGACTATAAAGATAATAAATTAGATGAGAAGACAACAATATCAACTAATAGCAAATGTAGTGGGGATCATATATGGGGCAATCCAATATTATAGCATGTACAAAATCAGAATGTAGTTTCATTATTTATACATGTTTTATTTGATTTGCTAAAAACTTCAATTTAAGTAGAAGATGATGTAGCATATTTGTCTACCTTCACTGTCTTTTGCAGAATTGTTCATTGTGATAGATATTGGCTTGGTCCTAGTTTGACTAATTATTTTATAAAGTAGTCTAAGAATTTGTGGATGATGAGGCAAAGACAATCTCACCAAAAAGACTTATCTTTACGTTAGCATCTGAAGAAGAAAAAGTTGACATTTTTCCTCAATTTTTTATTTTTTTGAATTGTTGCCTATGATGTCCTCCTCTTGAGCGACACCCTCCTCGCTATAAGTGGATGAAATCGGAAGCAAATCAACGAAGACCGACGAACAAACAAAATTACATTTTGTATCGTATTTCTCTCATTTTAAATTTATTTTATTTTTAAATGCTAACAAAATTAATAATAAACTAATATTTTAGATAAAAAACAAATGCCTCATGATGAATAAAACAAAACCCTACAATCACCAAATAAAAAAAACTTTGTGAACAAACAAACCTCAAGAGGAATTTTCCCTAACAAAATCAAGTTAAACGATGTAAATGAAAACCCATTCCAAGAAAAACTACGCGTCTCAAGCGCCTTATCAACATCCCAATCCATTCCCCTTCTCTAACCGGATCTGGAAGACAACAACCCTCTGTAAAAAAAAAATCCAAGGTAAAGCAACAACATAAAATATTAGGGCATGGAATCCATGGCCTCTCTATCCGAATGAGTGTTGGATTTTGGTTATTTAACAAGAAATTCCCGATCATCAAGGCTTGTGAATGGGGATTTTTCTCCTCTGAGAGAGATAGGGTTGTGTGAGAAGCTATTGTTGTAATCGATGTCTCACCAATTCTCTTGGATCGAGGGCATGGGCGAGTATGTCTCTGGACAGTTTGGGTTACGCTCTAAGGAATGAGGATTGTTTCTTTCAGCTCTAACGAGAAGTTGGTGGTGGGATGATGAGGCTCCTATTTCAATCGACTATATTGTTACATGGTCCGACTCTCCCTTGTCTCTCTTTTTGTATGAGGTGAACCTCACCCTTTCATCCTCACTCCCTACTCAGTTCCATCCTCATTTTCTTTTCTCTCTACAAATCCTCGTTACATGCTCACCATAATTTGTCTATTCCGTCCTGAACCATCGGTGTACCTTCTCTGGCTCGCAATGGAACCCCCAAATACTCCTTAACTAGAAAAACTTATTTCTTCACTAAAAATGAATGACAAAGGTAGCAACCTACCTGATGAAATTGAATCCACTAATGTTGCTCACAAAGATGAAAAGCCGAAAACCAACAACAATAACGAACCTCCTATCCCCTACAAGGGAAATGATCCAAAACCGGCTGTTAACAACAAAGAACAGGGACCAATGGTTAAAGAACCAAAATCACAAGAGGAGATTGCCAACAACAGTGAAGAGGAAATGGACTAGGAGCAGTATGTCAAACAACTCAATAAAGCCCGTCATGATGCCCTGAAACTGAAAGAATCTTCCTTAATCGGAAGAGTTTTTGGGGAACCAATCGACCTTGCAAAGATTATACTAAAGTTAATCAAAGGCTGGAGGCTCGTATCCGGAGAATTCCAATTTATCCCAAAAGCTAATAACTGGTTCGAGATTCGGTTTGCGAATCCAGTCGACAAGAAAAGAGTATGGGAGGGGCATCCCTTCCAAATCCCTGGGCAAGTACTCATCTTGAGGTATTTGGAGTATAGGATTTGATCCTTATATGGAAGAGGTATCCAGGATTAACACCTGGGTTAGAATCCCATGACTTCCGGTGGAATTCTACAACGTCGACACCATCAGATCCATTGTAAAGAAGCCCCAAACTCAAATCTTCCGTTAAATACGACGCTAATAATGAAAGGTAATCGGGAAACAAATATCCAAGATTCTACATCAATGTGGACATGGCCAGAGTGGTCTTTGGTGAAGTTTTCATCCCAAATGCGAAAAAAGACTTCATCAAGTACAGCGTCTGGTTTGAGGACTTCCCGGAAGGATGCGGAAACTATGGCCTATTGGATCACACGTACAATGTGTGCTCTATGACATCTATTCAACCAAAGAAGCTTGAGATTACCATCAAAAGAACATTGGAGGCGGATGTTCTTCCGAACAACCAAAAAGACAAATCTACCCAGAAAAAGAACGACGAATGAGATTGATCCATTGTGGGAAAGAATTGCAAGGTTCTTGAAACCGTCATTTAAAAGCCAATCTACAGAAAAACTTACTTGAAAGGAAGGGTGATGTCCAAGTTTCTTTTGTTTAAGTGAACAACTTGAGTAACAAAGACCAAGATGATGGGAATGATTTTGTTATAAAGTAGCAAGCCACAACAAACTACCAAACCTGGAGCAGGTCTACCAATTCCTATCTCCAAAAACTCTAACATTAACACTTCTAAAAAGACTTTATTATCATGTCTGATGATCTTTCCCTTGTGAAGGACGTCCTTGAGGCGATTTTAGGGAATACTAGAGAAGGTGACTTTATATACAATATTTGAATGCTCATGGAAATGGATGAACTAGACGAGGACGAAAGAGATGTGAATTATTTTGATGAAGAATTCAATGTGGAAGGCAATGGGGAGGCTGATAACGATGAGAATATTCCTTTGAACCTTTCGTTATACTTAACAAACTTTGTTGACTACTAAGTGATTCAGAAATTGAAAGTATTGAAGGTCTGAAAGGGAGCTAAGTCGATTTCCAACTCTAGCAAAATAATGATGGACGATGACGACATCGACACCCATGGAGGTAACAAGAAAAAGAAGTGTGTTTAATTATGTTATGCTTAATTTGGTTACCCTACGCTCTCATAGGATTCAGTATCCATGTGAAAGCGGTATATTGTCTTAGGTTATCCCTCAAGATATTGGATGTTCTAGGCTTCCCTAACCAGCCTCATTTTGCTATAACTAACTGCTTGGTTCTCGTGTTGTCCTGTTGGAGACCTCTCGTTTTCAGTTTGCATTGTAAGCCTTATTATGGGACTAAGAATCCCCTTTGGTGGCCTTTGCTGATCAGGAAAGTAAACTCTGATCTCCTTCTGATTTGGAATGTTAGTACTTGTATTTTGTTGAATTCTTGTGTTTACCGTACTATACTAATATTTGGTGACTACCTATCTTGTTTCAATTACCTTGTTTATAACAGTTTTGCTTGCTTAAACCCTTCGGTTTGGCCAAACAAGAATTATAATTCTCCTGTTATAACTACAAATTTAAACTACTTGTTTATCAAGATCTTAGTCTTAGGCTACTACGTGTCTACCCAAAAATACTATTATCTGTATTGGAATTATTTTACCCTAATAACCAGGTCCTCAGTACCGTGTACCTCGTCAAGGGCATTTCCTATTTGGTTGTTGTTGTTAGTGATTTGGTCTATATGTTACAATCATACTATTGCGCTTATCTTTTTTGGATTTATAAATTGTGGCTATTTACTAAGCCTTTTTCTGTCAATAGCACTTCAAACTGCAAAAAAATATAATAAGTAAAAGACTTGCTGATGTTCACCTGTTGTAGAATGTTATATTTTGTTTTTTGACAACTTAAGTGTGTTCACTACTAACCCACTGAAATTGAAAGGGTATCTTTCTACTCTTAGCTACTCTTCTCACGGAGGTAATGTTTGCTTAAACACTGTTGGCTGGTGATAGCATGTATTATAGTCTATATTTTGGGGCCTGTTTAGACATTTTATCTTCAATAATCTGCATGTTTGGATGTATATTATGTGATTATATCGTCATTTCATCTACCTTTGCGGGAATCGAGGTCTACACCAAGTTTCGTTGTAATCGTAGGTAAAATGACACGTTTTGCATCAAAATGGAGCTAAAGGAGTGAAGGAGTCATTGGAGCTACATTCAGGAGCTTAAGGAAGAATCCATGAAGCATGGAAATGGATTAGAGATTCACTTTGGACCAGATTTAAGAGATTTCAATTCAGTTTAGAGCCACCTCGGTCAGCTACAGTACCATCTCGACCGAGGTGATCCAGAGGAGCGTCCCGACCGAGGCGAACACCTTGGACGCGACGAGATATATTTTATTCTTGGCTGAGATCTTTTATTTTTGGAAGGAGAGATCTTATATTTTTAGGCTGGATTTCTGGAAGGAAGATCATATATTTTAGGGATTTATTTATGAGAGATAGATATATTTTATTAGGAAAATATCTTTTCAAGATATTTTATCTTTGGAGGGTAATTTTCCTATATAAAGGGTTGGATTTTTCACAAATTCAACCATGCTTAGAGGGCAGAGAGCATCCAGCAGTTAGGAAGGATTTTTGGAAGGTTGAAGGAAGATTGAAGGAAGGAAGTTGATAGCTTTTATAGCTTTTGTGAAGGGTTTTGTAAGATTCTCTTAGATTCCCTTCTTTGTTGATTGTCTTGTTAGATTTGTTATCCAAGGAATGCTTATTTGTGATATTTGATTCAGTTATTGAAGCCTTTTTCTTAAGGTTTTTGTGTTCAATTATTCACTTTCTTCCCATATATTTGATTATTGCTTTCATGATGATGATTGGCTAATTTCTTTGTGTGATTCTAGGGTGATTGGCTGAAGGTTGTGGGAAAAACAATGATAGAATAATCTTAATCTAGTAGGACCTTGAAAGCTCGAGTCTTTATCCTTAACCCTAGAGTATCTCGTTCAGTCGATGAACATCTCGTCCGGGGTGAAATTCGTCTGATCGAGGTGACCTATCTGATCCGAAACTGAGAGTTAAGTGTTAGAGTTTGCGAAATCCTATTCTTATTACACCTTTCCTGGTTCAATGCAAGCTTAGGATGAGACTTACCCGGTAATTCCTTTGTTTGTTTACCCAACATCATAAGAGTAGGTAATAAAGGTTTATCCTTTATTGGGGTTTGAGTGTGCCTTCATTCCATCTTTGTGAGTTAGCCTGAGACTTACCCGGTAAAGGTTGATTCTATTCCCTTAGGTGGTGTGTTGGTTTGAGGTTATAGTTCTTTTCCTTAATTCCTTGAGACTTACCCGGTAATAGGAGTTACGGTTTGGGATTTGTGAGTAGTGAGACTTACCCGGTGATCTATTCCACTTTAGTAACACCTTCCCTTTGCAAAATCTCAGCTTTGTCCGCTTATCTTTAGATCTTGAGTTGAAACCACAACTAGATGCTTTAATCCCTAGAATTGCATATTCCTTTAATTGACTTTTTATCATCTTTGATTGTTTTAATCGCTTTTTTGGTTATTAGTTGCATTGACTACCTATATTGGTTAGGTTTCACCTAAGTCCCTGAGATCGACACCCCGTTTTCTTGCTTTTACTACGATTGACCCGTACACTGTGGGTTTGCATCCTTGTTTTAGGCATACATCTTGAGTTATAAATTTAAAGCTTGCACACACCATTTGGAGCAAACAAGTTTTTGGCGCCGTTGCCGGGGACTTGGTCTAGACCGAGCCGGTTGCGGTTGTCTTTCGGGGCACTTGTCCCTGTTTCTACTAACCACTCTACTTGAGTGACTTTCGCAGGTTCTTTTTCTTAGGTTTATGCGAAGAACCCGCGATGGGAAGGAAATCATTCCTTACGATCCCGAAAAGACATACAAAAGACGCTTGAAAGAAGCTAAGATGGCCAATCAAGAGAATCGAGATCTTGAGGCCGAATTGAAGGAGGCATTGGAACAACTACACCTCAGCAAAGAAGAATTGCGACGGAAAAGGAAGAAACTCGCAACGGAAGCGATCGAAGCAGATATGGCAACTTTACGGGACCAATATCTACCTCGACCAGCTCCAGCTCCTCGACCGAGGCAGGACCTAGTACCTGCTGCCCCGGCCGAGATACTTCCACCTCGGATACCAGTCCGAGATGCTCTTTTTGCAGGCATTCCACAAACCCTAGGGCAAAGGATGGACCCCAACCAGCAACTGAGGCGTCCAGGAGTCAACCTAGGTGATCCAGCGGACCATGATTATGAGCTTCGACCGCAAGTTCTTTCCATGATTCGCCAATGCCAATTTGGAGAGCTAGAGAGGGAGTCTCCGCATCAACATCTACAAAGCTATGAGATCTTGATGGAGACCATGAGACCTTCAAGGCTGGAAAACAACAATTACAAGCTAAGGCCTTTCTACTTCTCTTTGAAAGATAGAGCGCTTACTTGGTATCAATCTCTTACTCCAGGAAAAATCAACACTTGGGAGGAGATGACGACGGAGTTCTTGACTAAGTTCTTTCCCCCCTCTAAAACCGCTGAAATGAGAGGGAAGATCAATGCATTCATCATGAAGGACAAGGAGAGTTTGTCCAAGTCATGGGAGAGAATTAAAGACATCCTTTTGGATTGTCCACAACATGGGATTCCAAAGATAGAGTTGTTGGATATATACTTCAAGGGACTGGACGGCAACACCCAGTTCAACCTTCAACTACTATCCGCCGGCACGTTCATGGACATGCCGATTGACGAAGCTTGGGAGTTCATAGAGAAGCAAGCTTTGCACATGGAGAAATACTCCCACCAAGGAGCTGAAGGTAGAGTTAAAAGAGTCAACTTTCAAGAAGCTCCACCAAACAATGATCAATTCACCTCTTTGAAGAATGATGTGAAGCAATTGAAAGACCTTTTGGTTGCTCAAACCAAGAAAGAGGAGGAAGGATATCAAAATTCAAGGAACAACGGTTACCGGAACAACAACAACGGTTCCCGGAACAACAACTACAATAATAGAGGATCCAACAACAATAATTAGAGGGAAAACAATCAAAATTCGGGTAACCCTTACTGTAACTCCAATTCGAATGACTCCTCTAATCCTTTCCTCTCTTCTTCTTCTTCTTCTTCTTCTACTCCATTAAAGAGCCAGGAGCCTGGATCAAGCTCATCCCAGCCGGAAAAGAAAGATACGGTGCTGGAGGCCATCTTGATCAAGCTCAACTCTATGGAGACATCCATGACTTCATTTTCGAAGGCACAAAAAGCCTTAGAACAACAATTCTTTAACAAGGCGAATGAAGCGCCAAGAGATCCAGGGAAGCTTCCAGCAAGGACTGAAAGCAACCCTAAAGGACAAATCATGGCAATAACGACGAGAAGTGGACTGAAAACTGCAGATCTAGTGCCTCGGTCGATGCCAGTACAGACGAAGACCACCTTGATCCAAATACAGTCGAAGAACACTTCGGCCGAGGTGCCAACCGAGGTTGAGCCAAAGAGAGCGTCGGACAAAACTGAAGTTTATGTTCCACCTCCTGCATATAAACCACCACTTCCATTCCCCCAGTCAAGGGCCAGATCACATCTAGAAAAGCATTTTGGTAAGTTCCTTGACTTGATGAATAAATTACATATTAACATCCCTTTCCTTGATGCTATTCTAGGGATGCCCGCCTATGGGAAGTTCTTGAAAGAAATTCTATCAAGGAAGAGGAAGTTGGAAGACTTTGGTGAAGTAAGGATGACATCTAAATCCTCGGAGCTTATTCAAATCATGAAGGAGAAGATGCCACCCAAATTGAGAGATCCCGGCTCATTTTGCATTTCCATTCAAGTTGGGGATGTCGCTTGTGAGGCATTGTGTGATCTAGGAGCCAGCGTGAGTATCATCCCGCTGGAGCTATGTGTTAGGATCGGACTTGGAGAACCCAAGCCAGTGAAGATACGGTTATACATGGCGGACCGCTCCATTACCCATCCCGTGGGCATTTTGGAAGACGTTCCGGTTAAGTTAGGTAACTTCTACTTACCTATAGACTTTGTTGTACTTGACATTCCCGCAGATTATCCCGTTCCTATCATTCTCGGGAGGCCATTTCTAGCAACTTCGGGTTGCAATGTGGATTGTAAAAACGCCAAGTTGCAATTCAACATTGGTGGTGATCAAGTTAAGTTTGCATTGCTCGTGGAAATGAAGGGAGAGCAGCTAGGAGATGATATCTTCAACATCTATGATGAAGAAGAATCAAGAGAATTGGTGAGCTCTATCCTTATTAAAGATCCACTTGAAAAAGTTATTAGTTTTAGCTTAATGGAGGAAGGTATAAATACTTCTTGTGATGCAGATATACGGAGCTTAAAGGCGCTGAAAGAAGATCCAGGAGCTAAAATTGAACAATTAATCCAGGAGAAGAAGATCTCTAGTTTCGGTCCCAGTTGCAGTACCTCGACCGAGCGAGGTGTTCTTGACTGAAGAACATCTCGGTCACCCCCTCTAGACCTCGACCGAGGTCGAAAGCGAGATGATGTCAACTGAGACTTCTGAAAGTCGAGTTCTTCAATCTACTCCACTGGAAGGAGGAAGCAAAGATCCACCTCAAAAAGCACCCCCAGTTGTGGAGCTTAAACAACTCCCAAGTCACTTGAGGTATGCTTTTCTTGGACCGGATTCTACTTATCCCGTTATCGTTAGTGCTTCCCTCTCCAAATCTCTGAATTATCTAAACTAATGCATATCCTGAGGAAGCATCAAAAGGCTTTGGGTTA
This sequence comes from Fagopyrum homotropicum, assembly GCA_033239125.1. Classification (NCBI taxonomy): domain Eukaryota; kingdom Viridiplantae; phylum Streptophyta; class Magnoliopsida; order Caryophyllales; family Polygonaceae; genus Fagopyrum; species Fagopyrum homotropicum. The sequence continues at coordinate 93,345,498 of BSWB01000007.1, read as the reverse complement.
TACTATTGATGATCTTATTGGCATTGAGCCCTCTTTCTGCATGCATAGAATACTAATGGAGGACGATCATAAGACTTCACGGGAACCTCAAAGACGGTTAAATCCGATCATGAAAGAGGTTGTGAAGAAAGAAATTCTTAAGTTGTTGGATGTAGGTATCATATTTCCTATCTCGGATAGCAAGTGGGTGAGCCCAGTGCATGTAGTTCCGAAGAAAGGAGGGATGACCGTTGTGACGAATAAGAACAACGAGTTAATCCCAACTAGGACCGTCACGGGCTGGAGGGTGTGCATCGATTATAGGAAGATGAACGTGGCCACTCGGAAGGACCATTTTCCACTTTCCTTCATCGATCAAATGCTCGAACGGTTGGCCCAACATTCACATTTTTGCTATTTAGATGGCTATAGTGGCTTCTTCCAGATTCCTATCCATCCGGATGATCAAGAGAAGGCCATTTTCACTTGTCCATGGGGGACATTTGCTTATAGGAGGATGCCATTTGGATTATGCAATGCACCCGCTACCTTCCAGCGATGCATGATGGCTATCTTTTCCGAGTATATAGAGGAGATCATGAAGGTATTTATGGATGATTTTTCAGTATATGGTTCCTCTTTTGATGATTGCTATCTAACCTTTCTCTAGTGCTAAAAAGATATGAAGACACTAATCTCGTCTTGAATTGGGAGAAGTGTCACTTTACGGTTAATGAAGGCATCGTGCTAGGACACCTCGTTTCTAATCGAGGTATTGAGGTCGATCGCACTAAGATCGAGACTATTGAGAAACTTCCTCCCCCTTGTTCTGTTAAGGGTGTGAGGAGTTTTCTCGGGCATGCAGGTTTCTATAGAAGATTCATCAAGGACTTCTCAAAGATTTCTAAACCACTAACTAACCTCTTGAATAAAGATGTTGTTTTTGAGTTTTCGCAGGAGTGTCTTGATGCATTTTACAGGATTAAGGAAGCGTTGACCTCCGCTCCCATTATCCAGCCTCCGGATTGGACCTTACCCTTTGAGATCATGTGCGATGCGAGTGATGTGGCAATAGGAGCGGTGCTTGGACGAAAGAAGGATGGGCGGACCACCGCCATTTACTACGCTATCAAGATGCTAGATGAAGCCCAGCGTAACTACGCCACCACCGAAAAGGAGCTATTGGCGGTTGTATATGCTTTTGAGAAGTTTCGTTCTTACTTAGTAGGGGCGAAAGTTATTGTCTACACCGACCATGCATCTATTCGTTACTTGCTTGCTAAGAAGGATGCCAAACCACGTCTTATTCGATGGATTCTCTTGCTTCAAGAGTTTGACCTAGAGATCCGTGATAAGAAGGGATCCGGAAATTCTGTTGTGGATCACCTCAGCCGGCTACCTTCCTCTTCACGCGAGAAGGACGAACCACCCATAGACGATTCATTCCCCGATGAGCACTTACACTTGTTGGAGCGTTTGATAGACTTCCTTATCTCACCTCATGATGAAGGTGAAGTATGGGTTGAGGACACCTTGATGCGCTCCAACTCGATTCGAACACGAGGATCCACCGGCACAAGTTCACACTCAGATTGAAATCGGTGAAACGGAACTCCTTTTTTTTGGATTTTGTGTTTTTGGATATGAAGAGCAAATTCCCTCGGCCTCTCACTTTGGGAATCCCTCAACTCGAACGAACTACCCTCGGAATCTCACTTTGGGGTTCGAACCTTCGTTCCTCGGCCTCTCACCTTAGAACCACCTAAGCATCTCACCTAGATGTTTGAAAATTAAGCATCTCACCTAGAATTCGGGCTTTGTTTTAAAGCAAACAACAACTTTGAAAGCACAAAGACTAACTTACTTCATTTAACTTGACTTCCTTACAATGGGAGGATACAAGGCTTTATATAGCCACAAAACTCAGCCTAGAAACTCCCTAATTAAATGCTAGAAATATCAAAGGTTTATCAAAAGGAAATGCAAGAAATTCAAGAGTTTTTCTAAAAAATTCAAACACATAAATGACCACATTTGGCCTTTATTAAAAGATGACTCTTGGATCCTATTCTCTTCACTTGGACAACACATCAAGGATGGTCTAATCAAGTCTTGGACGTCCATATTGAAGGAGAAGAAGACCATTGAACTACCTTGGCCTCCATTCAATGTATGCGTGTGAAGATGTCTTCAATGTTTGATTGAATGTTGACATGTTGACCTTCACATGATTAATACATAAATTCCTGAATAATATATGAATAATATGAGCATGGTATGCTGCATGAAATATGTATGGGTGGGACGTGCATATGTTTTGTATAACCATCTTTCATGCCTCAATGCATGATCTTGGTCAAAAACCCACTCAAGTATAAACATTGCTTCACTGTCGGGTCATTTTCACCCTCTTTCTCTTGGACTCTCGACTTCTCATAAACTACAAAGTTGTAGATCTTGAAAACACCTTTGAAAGTAGTACTTTTGGGTCTTCTAACTCTAAACGAAGCTCCAGATATAGGCATTTTACAGAAAGTGCGTAAATTTGATAGCTTAGCCGGATCGAGCGGAATATAATTTAACTTGACAACGCTTTGAGTGAGCATTTTCGGCTTCATGTTGGGGCTCTCGGGGATCACATCATTCCCTTTCCCTTGAAAAGGATTCGTCCTCGAATCCAAACCATCTACCTTGGGAAAGTGATTGTCGGATTTATTACCATGGTAACTACCTCTCTCAACTTCGTCTCCATCATGTCGAGATGCTTGACTACGATTGTTAGCATGAAATATTGTGATATTTTAGGCACGTTTTCTAAACGTATTTGATTCATATTGATAGTCTTTGATTGAACTTTGTGCATATCTGAGCTAGTATTACCTATATTGTCAATATGGATGTCTACACTAGTTCTATGTTGATTATAGGTGATTTGGAGCTATTTCCGAACGGAATCGAGCAAAAGAGGAGTTGATTGAGTATGTCCATAGATTGAGGACATTCTTTGGAAGCAAATTGGAGTTTTAGCTTGAGGAATGCACGAGGCTAGGGAAGAATTACGTTCTTGCCCTAAACCACGCTCTAAAATACGACCGTATCACGTTCCACGTTCAATTCCACGACCGTGGATTTGGAGTCAGAAATTGAAGTTCATTCCAGAGGATATTACGGCCGTGGAACATATGGTGCAAACCGTATTTATATCCACGCTCTAAATTACGGTCGTGGAACACTTCCACGACCGTGATCTTGGCGAACTTTTCGCCATACTTTGAGGCCACGATCTTTTAAAGATTGGGCCGGGCCGACATTTTGCCCTGCACTATAAAAAGACGGACGAAGGAAGAATCCGTTATCCCCGCTTATGCCCGCTGATGATCGCTTACGACTGCTGATCACTGCTTAGGCACGCTTACACCCGTCATCCGCGCAAAGGATCGTTTAGCCCTTGCTTGGAAGCATCGACATCTCTTTGGAGATCGAAGTTCGTGTTTGGGAATTGCCCTAATCTCGTACTTTTGTGGAGATTGCTGTTGAGATCTCCGGATTGGCGGAAGATCGAAGTTTTCGGAAGATTTTGCAAGAAGATCTCTCTTCTTGTTTAGGTTCGATTCGGAAAACGGATTGACATCCCGTTTTCCCTTCTTTCCTAAGGTTGTGATTGTTTACTTCATTGTGAATCTTTTGACGACATTCGTTCTTGATTGTGACTTTGAGATTGATTTGAAGATTATTGAAAGTTCTTGAAAGTTTTCATCTTTTTATCTTTTAATTCTTGAATTGATATCAACATGACTGTTATTGGCTAAAAACCCTTAACAATTCTAAGGTGAAGGGTTGATAGTTGTGGCTTAGATAATGATAGATCGATCGCAAACAGATTAGACCCTGAGAGTTAGAGAGAATCGCCGACAACCCTAAATTACGGCCTGTTCTTGAGTCCACGGCCGTGGAACCTCAAGAACTAACCGTGATTTCCCTTAAGTCCGCGAACTTGCTTTTACTTTAATCCAAAGTTAAAGATTTGCTTTAGCTTAGTTTAGACTTGTCTTTTCTAGGTGGTAGTGAAGCCTCAACAACCTCTACCTCGATCGTGAGTGTCACAACCTCAATCGGTTAAGTTGGTCTTGATCCTTGGGTTACAAGTTTGGGTATTTGACACTAATTCTCACCTTTAGAATCTTTCTATATTGAGCCTCAACAACCTGTATAGAGAGTGCCTTGTAGGTGAGTTATATAAGGTTTTTGGAACTTCACCGTACGATTACCTTACATTAGTATACCTTCGCATACCTCAACTCTGTCTTTACATCATTAAGTATATCTTGAATCGATTGCCACAGCTGGATACTTGGATCTTTAGGATTGTTGTCTTCCCAATATTTGCAAAACTCTCATATTTACTCGCTTGGTAACCTGCAATCGAGTTCGTTCCCACCCAAATCCCTGTGTTCGATACTCTGGAATTCTTGCTTAGCTACGTCGATCCGTACACTGCGGGTTCGCTGCTTGATTCTAGTTTTATAAATTTAAAGCTTATTTGCACACACCTTTAGGGGCGAACAACGATCCGGGTTCAAGGGAAGGGGAGGCAACCTTCTCCATATCTCAACTCGTTGGGCTTCAATCCTGTCCAAATTTTGGTCGATTCGATTACCACCGTTCCTTTGTCGTTGATGTTCGGTGGTGATGGAGGCACATGATCCGGTGGACAAGGACGCTGGGATAGTGGAGCAGCCTTCGTGGGTGGTATAGGCGGTGATATGTACTTTGTTTTGCTTGTTGCTTTCTCAACTCGGCTCGTTGGAAAGTAAGACGCCTCCTTCATCCATTTTTCGACCACTCTACGGCGCCGATCTTCCTCTTCTTTTTTTCGAGCCTCCTTTTCTCGACGACGACGTCGGTCTTCTTCCTCTTGTTTACGAGCTTCGTCTTCACGGCGACGGGCTTCTCTTCTCTTTCGTCGTCTTCGTAATTTTTCATAGACGGCCTCGTAAAGATCGTCTTCCATTTCACTCAAACGAAGATAGCCATCGACATACTCTCGAATTGTCCATCGAACGTATTCTTCATTTATTGTTCTTTTTCGATCGCGTCTTGACATTCTCGAACAGTTCACAACCCGAAGCTTGAGGAACTCGCACCGTTGGACTCTGATACCACTTGATGTGTTCGAACTCGATTCGAACACGAGGATCCACCGGCACAAGTTCACACTCGGATTGGAATCGGTGAAATGGAACTCTTTTTTTTTTGGATTTTGTGTTTTTGGATATGAAGAGCAAATTCCCTCGGCCTCTCACTTTGGGAATCCCTCAACTCGAACGAACTACCCTCGGAATCTCACTTTGGGGTTCGAACCTTTGTTCCTCGGCCTCTCACCTTAGAACCACCTAAGCATCTCACCTAGATGTTTGAAAACTAAGCATCTCACCTAGAATTCGGATTTTATTTTTCTCAAAGTGAAAACACAAATTTTGATTGATATCAACGACAAAGGAAACGCAAGGTATTGCTTTCTTAAATCAAGCGCTTAAATCAAGCGCTTCTTGGGAGGCAACCCAAGGTATTGCTTTCTTTTTCCTTTTTCTAGTCTAGCTTAGATAGTTTGCTTTTGCTTTGCTTTTCTTTATTTTTGGCGTCCTAGACAGACAACAGGTTACATCTAAGGAAGGAATACAACCCAGGAGCAACACTGGAAGGACAGAAGTTCGAGAATTTGAGAAGACGAAGTTTGACTGAGACACATCTCGGTTGCTGTCACAACACCTCGACCGAGATAATTCTTGAGCAACCGAGGCGACTAGGGTTACTGAAGATCCACCTCGGTCCGTACCACTTCGGTCCAGTCGAGACCATCTCGACCGAGGTGACAGCAGTTCCAGAAAAGGGTATAAAAGGGGGTTGAGATTTCTCTCACTTCCCTCTCTCACCTTCTCGACCGCGGCGCAAAGATTCACCTCGTTCTCTGATTTTCACTCGTTTTCGACGATTCTCGCTTCCAAACTGCAAGGAAAGGGTAGAGGATCGGTTTTCAAGCAACAATCTGCAACAACAACGCTCCAAATCGACCAAATCTGGGGTAATTCGAAAAAAACCCTAACTCTCCCTTCTTCACTGATTTTGATCAATTCGGGCTTTGGTTGCCCTTGCATTGTGCTGAAAAAGGATTAAGTACCCCATAGGAACCATTGGTAGTGATATTGGGGGAAAAGAATTGGATTTCTGAGAGTTACGATCGAGTAGCACTTCGCTTCGGTCCAGTCGGCCTGTGCCTCGGCCGAGGTGTTCTTGAGAGTTGTCAGGGCAACCGAGGTGATCTGACAGTGAGAGAGAAAGATGAGTTCTGACAGACAGCTGGTTCTGAGAGATAGATCCTCTCCTTCTCCTTCTTCTTCTTCACGCTACTCTATACCGGTGATCCATGAGCGTCACCAGGTCGATTATGACCGCATAGCGGCACGTCCAGTGGTTGCACCGCGGTTTTTGGACATTTCCGCTTTTGATTGCCTCTATGTGCATGAGGATTTGAGGCGGATGATTTCTATGGTGCGGTTGGAGCAGTTTACTGAGATTAGAGCTCCAACCTACCTTGAGCCGACCTTAGAGTTTGTTAGCTCCGTCACTTATTTGCCTACTGAGCGTGCCATCAAGTACCGGTTGATGAACCAGAACTATCTAGTTCCTATGGACCACTAGAGGGACATTTTCGGCTTCCCGGCTCCCACAGTTGCTGATTTCCTTCTCGAGCTATAGCTCGAGAGTTTTGGGGACAGATAGCTCACGTAGTTGAGCATGCTGACAGGTGGAGACTTGGAGATTCTAGGGAGCGGATTATCTTCCACCTAGCTTTTAGACTTGCTCACCGGATTTTTAGCGAGACTCTTCTGGCGCGTACTGAGACGTCCCAGAAGATTAGACTGGCTGAGTTGCTGAGTCTTTACTGCATGGTTACCGGAGGAGTTCCGGATTTTAGAGTTATGCTGGCGGAGGATTTGCACAAGATCAAGGCGAAGGCGAAGGGAGACATCTGCTGCGGAGGTATAGTGACTCACATTGCGAGTTACATGGACCTTGATCTGAGTGCATGTACTATGGTGGCGGCTGCCAAGCCGCTCGGGCTGCAGGAGATGATCACTAGGAGGATATTGGTTCCTCGCGGACTTACTATGCCGTATGTGGTGATGCCCTGGGAGCAGACTGCACCTCAGGGTATCAGATGGTCATCTCAGTTTATAGTGTTCGACCCTCAGTACTGACACACCGCATGGATTCCACTTATGGAGGATGCTAGAGACGCATCAGCTCAGGGGCAGGATGAGGCTGATGAGGAGGCTGATGAGGATGAGGATGATGGTGCTGCCATGGACACAGGTACAGATACAGCTGGTACCAGCATACCAGTCGTCGATCTAGACGACGACGAGACAGAGGAGGAGCCAGCTGCAGCACCAACACGACCTGCCAGGCGTAGGGTACGCAGGTAGAGGGATCCAGTCGCTCACCGCCGGATCGATTATCTAACGGATCAGATGATAGATTCCTACGCCGCCTTATCCCTAGACATTAGAGAGATGCAGGAGAGACAGCACTACCAGCACAGGATGGCTGAGATTCAGTTTTAGCATATCATGGGCTACCCGTTTGACCCATCTCAGTACCCGTACGTGCCACCACCACCACCACCGGATTGGGACTAGAGGATTAGAGCTTGCAGGATTTCTTTTCTTTATTTATTATGCAGCTCAGCTTTATCCGGTGAGTACTCTGTTTTCTTAGACTTATTTGACCCATTGGGACAACGTGTCCCAAGTATGGGGTATGCGGATGTATTTATATGATTTATGTGTACGCTTGTATGACTCTTGATGGATATTTATTGTTTTATCTTGCTCTATGTGTTTATCTGAGATTACATGCATGCATACAGGTTATTTGATTGAGAAAAACGTCAGAAACTAGTTTGAAAAAATTTTTATTGACCTCGACCGATGTGACTCTGACCAATCGAGGTACAATACCTCGGTTGACTTAGAACATCTCGACCGAGGTGGTTTAACTGAGACATTTTTCGAAACGATTTTTGTGCTTCTTATCTGGATATGACCTCAGTGATGATTTTGTTTGCTGAATGGTTTTGAAATCTTTATATGTTTGAAAGGTTTTATAATATGTTTAAGTTGCTAAATGCTTTGTATGAATTTTTGGCATGTTTAATACTTTGTTTTTATCCAAATTATGTTGAATTTGAAGGTTGACACCACATGATGAGTTCTCTCACTTTCTTCCTGGGATGATTAAGATAATTCATTCTCTTCTCTTCTTCTTGTTGATCATGTTTAGCCCCTCATATACATATTTGCCTCCCTTTGCCTATCCGGGAATTTGGAAGCAAGCAAGCGAAAAGCAAGTGAAAGAAAAGTTGAGATTTTGGCTGAAAGTTAGAAAAAAACAATTAGGTTTGGCGAAGTCAATCATGATGATGAGTAATTCGGCACCATTCACATAGCCCGGTGTTTGTGTCTTGCCAAAGTCGGATTGAGCGATATTCCTAACGGGTCATGGTATGTGCATCAAGGGTTTGAGGCATCTTGAGAAATTGATGATTGTTGATCTCCTAGGCTTCGGTTATTGTGCACCTCTGTCCATGCATCCCAAAAAGTAAAAAAGTAAAAATAAGCAAAGCTTATTGGTGGAAAATGTTGAAGTTAAAAGTGAAGTAAAGATCCTTTTCCCGGATTCTAGCACCACATTCCCTATATACATCCCACCCTCACACGTTTCTTAACCTTCTTTTGAAAAGCCCTTGAGACCTCGAGCTTGTTGATTGACTTGGTGGTTTAAACTGGATTATACATGATTAATTTCGATGATTATGATTTATTATGCATTCTATGATTTTATGCAAAGATGAACAACTTTCTTATATTTATAAAATGTTTTGATTATATTTTGATTTTAAATTCCATGAAGCATTCTCTTAGAGTGATCTATGAGTGGAGCACACCACCAAAAATGTTTTGAAATACTTTTCATTGATCTTTATGACTTATAATCCATTCTATCTTGTACTTAAGATTTGGAACTTGCTTGGGGACAAGCAAGGGACAAGTATGGGGTATTTTGATAGCATGTATTATAGTCTATATTTTGGGACCTGTTTAGACGTTTTATCTTCAATAATCTGCATGTTTGGATGTATATTATGTGATTATATCGTCATTTCATCTACCTTTGTGGGAATCGAGGTCTACCCCAAGTTTCGTTGTAATCGTAGGTAAAATGGCACGTTTTGCATCAAAATGGAGCTAAAGGAGTGAAGGAGTCATTGGAGCTACATTCAGGAGTTTAAGGAAGAATCCAGGAAGCATGGAAATGGATTAGAGATTCACTTTAGACCAGATTTAAGAGATTTTAATTCAGTTTAGAGCCACCTCGGTCAGCTACAGTACCATATCGACCGAGGTGAACCAGAGGAGCGTCCCCACCGAGGCGAACACCTTGGACGCGGCGAGATATATTTTATTCTTGGCTGAGATCTTTTATTTTTGGAAGGAGAGATCTTATATTTTTCGGCTGGATTTCTGGAAGGAAGATCATATATTTTAGGGATTTATTTATGAGAGATAGATATATTTTATTAGGAAAATATCTTTTCAAGATATTTTATCTTTGGAGGGTAATTTTCCTATATAAAGGGTTGGATTTTACACAAATTTAACCATGCTTAGAGGGCAGAGAGCATCCAGCAGTTAGGAAGGATTTTTGGAAGGTTGAAGGAAGATTGAAGGAAGGAAGTTGATTGCTTTTATAGCTTTTGTGAAGGGTTTTGTAAGATTCTCTTAGATTCCCTTCTTTGTTGATTGTCTTGTTGGATTTGTTATCCAAGGAACGCTTATTTGTGATATTTGATTCAGTTATTGAAGCCTTTTTCTTAAGGTTTTTGTGTTCAATTATTCACTTTCTTCCCATATATTTGATTATTGCTTTCGTGATGATGATTGGCTAATTACTTTGTGTGATTCTAGGGTGATTGGCTGAAGATTGTGGGAAAAACAATGATAGAATAATCTTAATCCCAGTAGGACCTTGAAATCTCGAGTCTTTATCCTTAACCCTAGAGTATCTAGTTCAGTCGATGAACATCTCGGCCGGGGTGGAATTCGTCTGACCGAGGTGACCTATCTGATCCGAAACTGAGAGTTAAGTGTTAGAGTTTGCGAAATCCTATTCTTATTACACCTTTCCTAGTTCAATGCAAGCTTAGGATGAGACTTACCCGGTAATTTCTTTGTTTGTTTACCCAAGATCATAAGAGTAGGTAATAAAGGTTTATCCTTTATTGGGGTTTGAGTGTGCCTTCATTCCATCTTTGTGAGTTAGCATGAGACTTACCCGGTAAAGGTTGATTCTATTCCCTTAGGTGGTGTGTTGGTTTGAGGTTATAGTTCTTTTCCTTAATTCCTTGAGACTTTAGTAACACCTTCCCTTTGCAAAATCTCAGCTTTGTCCGCTTATCTTTAGATCTTGAGTTGGAACCACAACTAGATGCTTTAATCCCTAGAATTGCATATTCCTTTAATTGACTTTTTATCATCTTTGATTGTTTTAATTGCTTTTGTGGTTATTAGTTGCATTGACTACCTATGTTGGTTAGGTTTCACCTAAGTCCCTGAGATCGACACCCCGGAATTCTTGCTTTTACTATGATTGACCCGTACACTGCGGGTTCGCATCCTTGTTTTAGGCATACATCTTGGTTTATAAATTTAAAGCTTGCACACACCATTTGGAGCGAACAGTTGGTCAGTTTTACACCTTGATCTTTCTATTATGTATACTAGATTAAATATGCATGTTGCCAAGAACTCTGGTTTGATGATTGAAATTCATAGTAACAAGCACCACTTTAATGGTATTCTACGACTTCTAGTTATTGTTGTTTGTAATTTTGCATCGTTGCTACAAATTAATAGCGGCTCCTGTCCGAATGAGCTTTGTTATTTATGGCGGATATACCGCCACACTCCAGCCAACAGCAAGAATAACTTCAGACTTATAAGGTCTATAAACCAATCTAAAGGCATAATCTACCTAAGTGCTTTTTACCATAACCTTACCGCATACCACTGTTTATGAGATGTAGTAATATGCTACATGAAGTTTGGTTCTTCCATGGCCATATAATTCTTAATCATAATTCATATGTCAAAATAAATAATAATAATAATAATAATAATAATAATAATAATAATAATAATAATAATAATAATAATAATAATAATAATAAAAATAAAAAGAAGTATGCGGAGGTTTGTAGCTCCATGGAGTATCACTTTCTTCCCTTTTCCTTTTCCATGTTTGGCGACCTAAGTGACGACGCGGTGGAGCTACTTAAAAGATTGGGCTCGGTTGCTAAAGAGTTGTCCGGATATAGTAGGAGTACTTGCTTTATTTTGACTAGGATTGCGTTTACCATTCAAAAGGGATGTGGAGCCCAACTTCTTAGTCGGCTCCCATCCAACGGCATATAATATGTTCTACCTTCGATATTATATATCCAGTTTCTATAATAATAATATTAATAATAATAATAATAATAATAATAATAATAATAATAACTATAACAATAACAATAACAATAACAAATAACAATAACAATAACAATAACAATAACAATAACAATAAAATTCGACTCAGTTATACATGTTCAAACATCTCGCAAAAGTTTTAACGTCAGAAGGATTCTCCTCAACATGGCAATTTGGAATCTAATCATACAAAGTCTGGTAGCCTTTCTAAATTTTGCAAAGTCCAAAAATCTATAATCTATAGATCATCCTTTGGGGCTATGACCCATTATATACCTCCCCATCAAAATTACTTCCTCAATCCATCACAAGGACACATTATATTTAAGCTTCCCAAACGACATACAGACAATCCTAGGCAAGAAGTAAAAAAACCTTTGGAATAGGTGCTTGGTTATGAACTAAAATGTAATGCAACTTATGGTTTGTCTCACATGGTTTAAACTCAACGGCCTCATTTCCCACGAAATTGATTTGACTTTACCGTTACCCATGATAGTAAGTTTTTGGAATATTAGAGGTATGAGTCAGAGTAACCTTTGGACAAACCTTGATGTTGTGTATAAAATTTACAAAATTAATAATATTGCTCTAGTAGAAACAAAAGATTAAAATCTTCCGGATGAACACCTATGGAGATCGGCGAGCTTTGATAGCATAATTTATTGCCTGACAGTCGGGAGGGCATGTGGCTTATGCCTTCTTGGAAAGCTTATCAACTAAAAAACAAAAACTATCACATTTATTTCCAAAAGTGACAGGTTCATTTGCGTTGAATTTATTTGGAACACCAAAACCATAATATGAATAGGGGGTATTACGGGCACGGTGCAAGATTTCGTATATGCACCACACCACGTAAGCAGGATGCGGTCACGCATCGCCTAACCGTGAAAAGTTCACGGTCACGCATCCTGTAACCGTGGATGTTGTGACCGTTGAGATTCAAACGTTGTAATCCGAACGTTGTAATTCAAACGTTATAAAAGTGACCATTATAATTTAAACGTTATTGATTTCCATCGGTTATATATAGATAGTAATAGAAGAGGTGAATAACGCTCACAACATCTTCGAAAAAAACAACACAACATCTTCTGGAGAACAGCTGCGAGAATGTCAACACACGAGGATGATGAGATGATGATTCCGTTCGACGATACAAAATTTAGTGACCCAGACGAGTTTTTCGATATTTTGAGGTAAGTACTTTAAACCGAAAAATATAGAAAAACTAGAAATGTTATATATAATGTATGTTTACGTTAGAAACATTAGACATAGTTGCAAATTATGTTAGAAGCCTTTGATATAATTCGTGTTTTTATGATTTGAAATTATTGTTTTGTAAAACTAGTAATCATTGAGGATTAAACCGAAAACTAGAAATCTTATAGTTTTTTTTTCTATGTGAACTAGGGTCTTCCGAATTATTCTCGTGACGAAGGGACTGATTATGCGCGAATGTTTGAAATTCGCGGTTTTTTCCAAGATCGCGAGACGATGGTGGATTGGGCTCGATTCATGGGAGGAACTATGAACATGGTGTTGGTTACTAGTAGGTCGTGGAGTCATGGGGATTCGTTACGTTTCATTTGACATGCGAACATTTTGGAGCCCCTCGTAAGAAGAAAGACGTTGATCCTGATACCGAGTCATCTTCTAGCCGAGCACAAAAATCGAAGAAAGACGGGTGTTGTTTTGAGCTTGAGGGCGTACAAAGCGAGGTTGAGAAGTGGACGTTGCATGTTATAAACGAAGTGCATAATCATACACTTCCCGAGCAGTTAAAGGGACACTCATACGCCGGCAGATTGACGGAGAAATAATTTCAGAGGGTGGGACGTGAGCTTGGGTCGGGTTTCAAGCCGAGAAATATTTTGAAGTCAATAAAGTTAGATGATCCCTACAATGACAGCACAATAGAACACATATACAATGCTGTAATGAAGATTAGGAAGCTACAAGCCGAAGGGTGGAGTCCTCTCCAACAAGCATTACATTTGTTAGAGTAACGTCGTTATTACGTCAATGTGAGAAGATGCTCGAAATCGGAAGAAATTTTAGATTTTTTCATCATGCATCCGGATTCAAGACATCTCCTCAACCTATTTTCTTATGTCATCATAATGGACACGACATACAAGACGAACGAGTAAGTTTTAATATACATGTTTTTACGAATTTTTTTATATTACATAAACTTTTGGTTTGATGTCGAACAAAACTCTTAATATGTCCTATATAGGTGCAAGATGCCGTTGTTAGAGATTGTCGGTATCACTAGCACGAGGTTGACGTTTGCAATAGCATTTGTTTTCATGGCCAAGGAAAATGCCAATCACTACGAGTGGGCATTACGGAGACTCCGATATGTGTGTGGAAATGTTACACCGGGAGTGATTGTGACGGACAGAGAGCTAAGACTCATAGTGCACTTGGTGTTGTTTTTCCGGATGTGAAGCACAAGATTTTCACCTTTCATATAAAGTGCAACATCCAACATAGATCTTGGGCGGTGACACAATCAAAGGAATTACAAGATGTTTTTGCACCACAATAACATGCTCTTATTGAATCTAGATCTCCTGAGAGTCACGAGCGGCGTTTGAGTGAAATGAAAGTGCATTGGAAAGCTTATCCGATGTTAATGGAGTATTTGGAAACTACATGGCTAATCCCCTACAAGGAAACAATTGTTCGATATTGGTGCGACTTGTATCTACACTTTGGCACGAGGACAACGAATGCGTAAGAACTTATTTCTATATTGTTTACACTTGTTTTCTAATGATCATTGAGGATTAATGTATTGAATTGATATTGGTTGTTAGGTGTGAGTCCGCACACTCATTGTTGAAGGGTACATTGCGTTCTACCGTGCAAGGATTTCAGTTGGTGATGGAGAACATTGACTTGATGGTAAATGATCAGATTGATCAGATTCAAACGTCAATAGAGATGTCACGTGAGAGGATGTTATCGGCTATGCGGGTGCCTATATTTGATTTGCTCCGAAACAAAGTAAGAAACGAGTGCTTCGTGGTGTTGTTGGAGATTTACGAGAAGGCAAAGCAAATTAGAAACTTGACAACATGTAAGGATTCATATTGGAGGGAAGCTCATGGATTGCCTTGTGCGTACGAGTTCTTTATTTCTATGAGGCATCGGGAGCCAATACGTTTGGATCAGATTCACCCTTATTGGAAGCAAGTATGATGGGAAAGATTAAATCCGACGCATGAAGATGAGGTTGTCCATATTGATCCATACATGGAGTCACTCAATGACTTTAGGGAGCGATTGGACAAGAATTTGCTTCCGAGAGATGTGCTTGAGCGGATGGCTTCATCATATGATGATATTAGAAATCCGGGCAATTCAACATTGAGAGTACCAGAGCATAAAGTTAGAACTAAAGGAAGACCACCAAAGTACGGCATTCTTTCAACAAGGAGAGAACCAAGTGGGTTTGAACATGGTTCTGGATTCGCACGTCCACATCCCCGAGGCCGTCCACCAAAAGCAAGACAACATGTGGAAGTTAAGGTTGAGGAGGTTGAGCCTGAAGAGGCCGAACCTGTAGAGGTCCGAACTTGAAGTTAAGGTTGATGAGGCTGAGCCACGTGCTAAGAAAATCACCACCAGACGTTCTAAGAACTATCGGTTCAAGGGTGATCAGATGCAGAAGTTCATGAAACCCTTCATCCTTTCAGCCTATGATGTTAAAGGAGATGGGCATTGTGGATTTAGATCTCTTGCCGTGGTTTCAGGATACTCGGAAGAAGATTACTTGATTGTTAGAAAGGAATTGGCTATAGAGTTGGTCATGAGAAAGGACTTATTAGCACATGTGAGTATTTCTTTTCTTTGCTTAACTATATTTTGTTGATAAAATGAAAACAACTACTTCACTTATAAATTTTTTTTTCAACAGTCGGCGGTAAAATGGACGGTTGATGAAGTTCTTGAGGCCACTTGGTGGACTGATCCTATACCTTGTGGGCCGGAGAATTGGATGAAGTGTCCACTTGTTTGCACGGCAACAACGACATATTATCGGTGCGCAGTTGTTATACTTGGATCAAGTCCAAATACATGTTTACCAATTGTTGCAACGGTTGAGAACCAAGAACCCCCACGGAGACTCGTGCAATCGCCTGGGTTGATGGCAATTACTTTATAGTCATAAGTTTTATTTTTGTACCTTTTATATCTCCTACATTCCCTTAATTTTATTCAAGAAGGAAAAAAAAAATAAGGTAATCACTTTTTCATTTGTCAATCATTTTTCGTTAGGTTTGGCTCAAACTAGACTCTTCATTACCACCTCTGACCATTACGTGGAGGCGTGGACATGATTCTAGCGTTGATGGATGGAATGTACACTTCCGTGATAGATTCAATTTGTTTGACGAACACCGGCGCAAAGAGTGTCCTAGAAAAGTGACAATCAACCTCTCTTCTTCTTCTTCTTCTTCTTAGGTTATATGTGTTTCATGGATGATTGGTTTGTTTGTCATTTTCGTTGTTGTCAATTTATATGTAATTCATGGAAAAAGAGTAATGTAACTTGTGTTTTGTTGTTATTTTTATTTGTGAGAGCAATCATTACTCTTTTTACTTTAAGTGTCACGACAATAACCATACGTTAAGAAGCGAAAGGTAAAGGTAAAGTATAGAACTTTGAAAACAATCAAATAAGATATAAGCAAAAGGTAAAGGTAGAGTATAGAACATTGAAAAACAAGAGATAACCAAAATGTAAAGTATAGAATAGCACCTAAAAAGGTTACGTACATCACATAAAATGTAATATGTACAGCAAAGGGTAAAGTATCCGACAAGAAATAAAAAAACACAAATCAATCTCGTCTGGGCTGCGTCGCCTTGACCTGAGATGACGCGATATGAACCTGCTGTGCCACCGACTCGTCATATATCGTTTGTAGCTCCTATACAGTCGTTGCACCACGACTAATAAGATCCCGGACGCGGGCATGCATGATGTGTAGCCTCTGTATTCAAATATACACTTGTCAGCGCTAAAGGTAAAGTATAAAGCTTTGAAAACAATCAAAAAGAAGAGAAACAATAACATACCCGAGTATGTGAAATAGGGACCGGAAGAGGACGATCTGCTAGTGGAGTCTGTATAGCAGAGTCAGGAATGAGAAATGGATGGCACCGCTCGCTAAACTAGGACATGTAGTCCTAAGATACTGTCCATGGGTAAGGGGCCCTAGTCTGACCCTGAAGCGCAAATCGGCTCGCATCCTCGTGTCTAGCAGCCCAACGATCATCTAGGTCATGGAAACTGACTCTATACCCCTACTGCCAGAAGGAGGCGCTGCTCCAAATAAGGGACGATACTCTCAAGGGGGACCGTTTGAACGTACCCAAACTGACGAAAGACTCGATCCGGCATGTATGGCTCGACGATGTCTCCAATCTGGATCGCCCCCGATACGTCGAAACAACAAACTCCCCCTCAAAATCCAAAACTCTGCCGCTATAAGGCATGAACTTGATATCCTCCGATCTCATCTGATCCAACTATGAGCGCAAGGATCTCAGCCTTGCAAGAGTGGATGATGGGGTCTTCGGGACTAAAAATATCGAAGCCCATCTCGTTGATCCGTGACTTCCTGGATCCTCTGCCGCCGAACAACCCAAGGATGGGAAGTGGGCGTAGATCCAGAACTGTAAACGTTAAATTAAATGAAAGTTATTAATAATTATAATAAAAGAAAGTTCTTACCTAAAGTGACTAATTACAATGAAAGTTCTTACCTGTAACAGTGATGTACAACCTTCAATCGTTTTCACCTTAAGCCATGAAGCGTCGCCCAACATACTGTAGGGAAAGTTCAGATTTGTCATTTGTCATAACAGTAATAAGATCCCGGACGCGGGCCTGCATGATGTGTAGCCTCTATATTCAAATATACACTTGTCAACGCTAAAGGTAAAGTATAAAGCTTTGAAAACAATCAAAAAGAAGAGAAACAACAACATACCCGAGTATGTGAAACACGGACTAGAAGAGGACGATTTGCTAGTGGAGTCTGTATAGCCGAGTCAGGAATGAGAAATGGATGACACCGCTCGCTAAACTAGGACATGTAGTCCTAAGATACTGTCCATGGTAAGGGGCCCTAGTCTGACCCTGAAGCTCAAATCGGCTCACCTCCTCGTGTCTAGCATCCCAACGATCATCTAGGTCATGGAAACTGACTCTATACCCCTACTGCCAGAAGGAGGCGCTGCTCCAAATAAGGGACGATCCTCTCAAGGGGGACCGTCTGAACGTACCCAAACTAACGAAGGACTCGATCCGGCATGTATGGCTCGACGATGTCTCCAATCTAGATCGTCCCCCGATACGTCGAAACAACAAACTTCCCCTCAAAATCCAAAACTTTGCCGCTATAAGGCATGAACTTGATGTCCTCCGCTCTCATCTGATCCAACTGTGAGCGCAGGGATCTCAGCCTTGTAAGAGTGGATGATGGGGTCTTCGGGACTGAAAATCTCGAAGCCCATCTCGCTGATCCGTGACTTCCTGGATCCTTTGCCGCCGAACAACCCAAGGATGGGAAGTGGGCGTAGATCCAGAACTGTAAACATTAAATTAAATGAAAGTTATTAATAATTATAATAAAAGAAAGTTCTTACCTAATGTGACTAATTACAATGAAAGTTCTTACATGTAACAGTGATGTACAACCTTCAATCGTTTTCACCTTAAGCCGTGAAGCGTCGCCCAACATACTATCGGGAAAGGTTAGATTTGTCATTTGTCATAACAGTAATAATATAAAGTTATTAATTACTGAAGTAGAATGATAGTTATACGTACGAGTACAAGTACGCTAACACGCCAGAGCCCCAAGCATAGTATCCAGTACGGCCGTGATCATGTACCAAGTCGATCAACCAAGGTCGAATCTTGTTCGTTGATTTATCGACGAACAAGGATGAGCCTAAAAAAAGAGAGAAGAAATACAGATATAGCCTCCTCAGCTGGGGTAGAGTTGTCTGGTGACTCCGAGCCTCCACCTCTAGTATACGGAATGTGTCACTCAGCCACCTAGTCCTCTATCGTGCCAACATAGGTGTGACCAAGGCCTCTCCATCAATCCTAATGCATAGGATGACGGCTACATCATGCAGGGTGATGGTCATCTCACCCCAAGGTAGATGAAAACTACTAGTCTCTAGATGTCACCGCTCCACGAATGCATGTATTTGTGTGTGGTCAACTCCAACAAAAGAGACGTCAAGCAAACCCGTCAATCCACTCTGAGATGCAACAACAAACCAGGAAGTGAGGTCGGCTCTGTCAGCGTCTGAAATCCATCTAGTCAGCGCAGAAATGTGCCCTATCCGCTGTAATGCGGTCATCGGCTTCTTATAATCCTCCTTCAAAACACAACGAATATTCAATTAAACTTTTTATTAATTTAGTTTTTGTAACATAGTGTGTTTAAACTTTGATTAGTTATCTACCTCTCCCATCCAGACACCGCGAGCAGGGTGTCCGGCGTAGCAAGTCAGCACATCGCTGATCAATGGTGCCCCTGTATCTGCAACTACACGGTCTCGATCAGCCGGTATAAATGGCTCTTGTGGCGGCACTACAAGGTCTGCAGTTGGAACATAAAAAACAAACTCTCGCTGCTCAATATGGTCGCCAGCTGGTGGCTCTACCTGCTCCTCAGCAGGAATATCTGTAATTGTCTCTATCTGCTCGTCAGCAGTAATATCCGTAGTTGTCTCTATCTGCTCGTCAGCAGTAATATCTGTAGTTGGCTCAACTTGCTCATCAGCAGTTGTTACACACCGAGTCCGCGGGACTCGGAATGCCACATTGGGCTATGATCTCACAATGGATCCAAACCCTAGCCTGACAACAAGTTCACTTGATCTTACAACAAGGCACAGTTAGATTAAAACCAAATACATAAAACTGTATAAGATACATCAAAAGGGTTTTACAACAACAAAGCCGAGTACAAAACAACATCTATAAACATCTTATACAAAAGACCCTATATCCCACGCAACCCTAATGTACAGAAGTCCTTGGCTGGTCACCCCATCTGGCTCACTCTGCAGTCTTCTTAACCTGCAGATCATCTACAACACGGTGTACACCTTTAGCTACAATAATGAATAAGTATGAAAGGAATAGCACAAACATGCATCCACATCACATACATGCAATGCCACACACATTCATTTATGATCTTTCAGTTATGTGTTAGCATGAAATATTGTGATATTTTAAGCACGTTTTCTAAGTGTATTTGATTCATATTGATAGTCTTTGATTTAGCATTGTTGCATTTGTGAGCTAGTTTGCCTATATTGTCGATATGGATGTCTACACTAGCTTTATGTTGATTATAGGTAATTGAGAGCCATTTCCGAACGGAATCGAGCAAAGACGAGTTGATTGAGTATGTCCATGGATTAAGGGCATTCTTAGGAGCAAAATGGATGTCAACTTCAGGAATGCACGAGGCTAGGGAAGAATCACGTTCTTGCCCTAAATCACGCTCTAAAATACGGCCGTACTACAAACCACGTTTAGTTCCACGGCCGTGGAACCCTGCAAGAGAAGCGTGATTCATTCCAGAGGCTTTTACGGTCGTGGAATCCATGGTTCAAACCGTGTTGATTCCCACGCTCTAAATTACGGTCGTGGAACCTTCCACGACCGTGATCTTGGCGATCTTTTTCGCCACATTTTGAAGCCACGATCTTTTGAAGACTGGGCCGGGCCGATATTTTATCTTGCCCTATAAAAAGACGGACGAAGGGAGATTCCGTCATCTCCGCTTAGACGCACTTTTGCGACCTCGCTTACACTTTCACCTACGCCGCGACTTGGAGACTTCTGCGATTCTTGCAAAAGACGTAATTTGCGCTCATCTTTGGGAGTTGCCCTAATCTCGCACCTTTGGTGGAGATTGCTGTGGAGATTTCCGGATTTACAAAAGATCGAAGCTTTTGGAAGATTATTGCAAGAAGATTTCTCTTCTTGTTTAGGTTTGATTTAGAAGACAGATTGACATCCCGTTCTTCCTTCTTTCCTAAGATTGTGTTTGTTTGCTTTATTCTGAATCCATTGACAATATTCGTTCTTGATCGTGACTTTGAGATTGGTTTGAAGTTTATTGGAAGTTTTCGGAAGTTTTCATCTTTCAATCTTTTAATCTTTGAATTTGATATCATAATGATGATTGTTGGCTAAAAACCCTTAACAATTCTAAGGTGAAGGGTTGATAGTTGTGGCTTAGATGATGATAGATCGATCGTAAACAGATTAGACCCTGAGAGTTAGAGAGAATCGTCGACGAACCCTAAATCACGGTTTGTTCTTGAGTTCCACGACCGTGGAATCTCAAGATCCACCCGTAATTTCCCTTAAGTTTACGAGCCTGCTTTTACTTTAATCCAAAGTTAAAGATTTGCTTTAACTTAGTTTAGGCTTGCCTTTTCTAGGTGGTAGTGAAGCCTCAACAACCTCTACCTCGATTGTAAGTGTCACAACCTTAATCGATTTAGTTAGTCTTGATTCTTGGATTATAAGTTTGGGTATTTGATATTAATTCTTGCTTTTAGAATCTTTCTATATTGAAGCCTCAACAACCTGTATAGAGAGTGTCTTGTAGGCGAGTCATATAAGGTTTTTGGAACTTCACCGTACGATTACCTTACATCAGTATACCTTTGCATATCTCAACTTTGTTTATATATCATTAAGTATATCTTGAATCGATTGCCACAGCTGGATACTTGGATCTTTAGGATTGTTGTTTTCCCAATAATTTGCAAAGCTCTTATATTCACTTGCTTGATAACCTACGATCGAATTTATTCTCCCCAAATCCCTGTGTTCGATACTCTGGAATACTTGCTAATCTACGCCGATCCGTACACTGCGGGTTCGCTTGCTTGATTCTAGTTTTATAATTAAAACTTATTTGCACGCACGTTTAGGGGCGAACAAGTTTTTGGCGCCGTTACCGGGGATTTGGTTTAGACCGAATTCGGTAGCCGGTTGTCAAGCTTGGGAGCTTGCTCTCGTTATTTGATATTTCTTTGAGTGCATGCGCAGGTCTAAGAACACTGAAGACCTCTTACCTCTTGATCAAGAGCTTGAGAGGACTTTAAGGCAAAAGCGCAAGGAAAAGAAGATGGCTGAAGAACACGAACGTGATCTTCAAGCGGAGTTGGCGGAGAAGGAAGCTCAACTCCAATGGAATGAGAACATCCGCCGGGATGAAATGGATCGTCATCAATCTCAAGTTAACAATCTACAGGATATGATTTTCCAAATGAGGATAGAACTAAGCGACCTTAAGAATAAGGGAAGCAAGAAATCCTCAAGAAGGGCATCAAGATCTAGAAGAAGAGGTCATTCATCCGCTGATGATAGTGATTCTTCCATGCCACCGCTAGAGGAGATTGATCCCACGATCAATCTGAATCATTTCCATCCACGGGGAGCTGCTAATCGCCGCATTCCACCTAGAAATGCGAGGATCGAACGTGTAGATGATGAGCCAAGAACTCTTGGCCAGCGGATGGATCCAACACAACAACCGCGCCGTTTGGGCGTGAATTTCGATGCTGAAGATGTGCAAGGGTTTAGCTTCAACCCTCAAGTTATTACTCTTGTTCGCCAAAATCAATTTGGCGGGACAAGCGCTGAATCTCCACACCAACACTTGCAAAACTTCGAGTGTATGATGGAGACAATGAGACCGAAGAGCGCTACTACCAATAACTATAAGCTCAAGCCTTTCTTCTTCTCCTTGAAAGGGAAAGCGTTGTCTTGGTACCAAGCTCTTCCTAGGGGGAAACTAGACACGTGGGAAGACCTTTCCGCGGAGTTCCTCACCAAATTCTTTCCGCCATCCAAAACGGCGGAACTTAGAGGTAAGATTAATGCTTTTTCCATGAGACCTAACGAAAGTTTGTTTCAATCTTGGGAGAGGTTTCAGGATTTGCTCTTGGATTGCCCTCATCATGGCATATCCAAACTTGCCTTGCTGGAGATTTACTATAAGGGGCTGGATGCGGGAACGCAATTCAACCTCCAATCCCTCTCATGTGGAACATTTATGGACATGAGAGAAGATGACGCTTGGGACTTCATTGAGAAGCAAGCAAGGGTCATAGAGAATTATTCTCACCGGAAGGTGGAGGGAAATCGTGTGGAGCAAGGAGCAAAGCTCACACATGAAGCTCAAAATCAGATTTTCTCCCTCAACAATGAGATCAAAGAGTTGAAGGAGGCGATCAAGACCAACTTCCCAAAGCAACAAGGCAAGGATGTTGGATATTTGGGCAACAACAACAATGGCGGTGATAACACAAACCACAACAACAACAACAATAACCGGAACAACAACCGGAATAACAATTGGAATGGGAACAACAACAACCGGAACAACAATTGGAACAACAATAGGGGTTCAAACAACAACAATTGGCGCTCCAATCAACAAAATTCCGGTAACTCTTATCCTTCCAATTCTAATTCACTAACTCCACCTTCCTCTTCCTCTACTCCTTTGAAAAGCCAGGGGCAATCATCTAATGGAGGAAACAATTCGGGGAAGGAGAAACCCGATCCCATGTTGGAAACGATTTTGGGAAAGCTACAAGGGTTGGAGAACCGCATCATTAAGGTTGATGATCAAATTTCTAAGGTTGATAAAGCTCAAAAGGTTTTAGAAAACCAAATGTTCAGCCATGCGGAGGAAGTCCCTAGGAATCAAGGGAAACTTCCAAGAAAAACGGAGGACAACCCTAAAGGAAGGGTGATGGCAATCACAACTAGGAGCGGGGTGACCACCACCGATCCGCAACCTAAGTTCATTGAAGTCTCCGTAGAGAAAGACAAAGAGAAGGGGAAGGAGAAGGAAGATGTCTACGTTCCTCCTTCAGCTTACAAACCTCCCCTACCATTTCCTCAATCTAGAGCGAGAGCGCGCCTAGATAAACAATTTGGTAAGTTTATAGAACTCATGAGCAAGCTCCATATTAATATACCATTTATTGATGCTATTGTAGGTATGCCGGCTTATGGAAAGTTCTTGAAGGAGCTCCTCTCTAACAAGAGGAAACTAGAAGACTTCGGAGAGGTCAAGATGAGTTCGGATTCTTCGGATCTCATCAAAACCATGAAGGAGAAAATGCCCCCAAAGCTGAAAGATCCGGGGTCATTTTGCATTCCCATAGGAGTAAGAGATGTCACATACGACGCGTTATGTGATTTAGGAGCAAGTGTGAGCATCATACCACTTGCATTATGCAGGAAGATCGGTTTAGGCGATCCTAAACCGGTGAAGATGACGTTATACATGGCGGATCGATCCATCACTCGCCCCGTCGGCATTGTAGAAGACGTCCCGGTCAAGCTAGGTAAATTCTTTGTTCCCATTGATTTTGTCGTGCTTGATATTCCTGCAGATAGTCCGGTCCCGATCATACTCGGAAGACCGTTTCTTGCAACTTCCGGCTGCATAGTTGATTGCAAGAATGGGAGACTCGCTTTTGATATAGGAGAAGAGAAAGTAGAGTTCGTTCTTTCCACTCTAGTGAAGGAGCCAATCTTGGATGAGGATATTTTCGATATCCAAGATGAAGAAGGTTTGTCTAGGGAGGAGGTAAGTGCGGTTCTCTTTAACAATCCTTTACAAAAAGTCATTACTATGAGTCTAACAAATGTAGGGGAAGAAGAAGAGTGCAATGAGGAAATTGAAGCCTTAGAAGCACAAGAAGAGATGCATGAAGTGGAGTTCGAAAAACTCCACGATGAGGCAGAAAATGTGAGAATCCACGGCCACACACTATATTCCACGGCCGTGGATTTCACAACCAAAACCGTGTCCCACTCCAGAGGGTTATACGGTCGTGGAGAAGATGTGACAACCGTATTTCCTTTCCACGCCCTAAACCACGGCCGTGGAGGACATGAGGAACCCGTAATTTTGGTCGTGGAAAGGAGTGATCGAGACACTTCTTCAACTTCTTCTGATTCTTCTCCCACACACTCAACACCCTTAGAAACTTCTAAGGAGACATCGGATGCTACTCAAGGATCATTGGAAGCTCCGAAAGCGATGGAACTAAAACCACTTCCTACTCATCTAAGGTACGCTTTTCTAGGACCTAATTCTACCTTCCCGGTTATTGTTAGTTCCGATCTAAGCATAGATGAACATAATCAGCTCATGATTGTCCTTAGGAAACATAGAAAAGCTTTAGGCTATACTATTGAGGACTTAGTAGGAATAAAACCCTCCCTATGCATGCATAAGATACTAATGGAGGAAGATTTTAGAACTTCAAGACAACCTCAAAGGCGGTTGAATCCGACCATGAAGGAGGTTGTCAAGAAGGAAATTCTTAAGCTTCTTGATGCAGGTATCATCTACCCTATTTCCGATAGTAAGTGGGTGAGTCCGGTTCAAGTAGTTCCGAAGAAGGGAGGAATGACGGTCATCACCAACAAGAACAACGAACTCATTCCTACCCGAATTGTGACGGGATGGCGGATGTGCATAGATGATAACACGATTTATGACTTAGTTTTAGGTAATCATTTAGATATATTTCTCACTCATTCATGCATGGTTTAGCACTAGTTCACGACGTTTTGCACTCAATTCATGTATTTTGTCGAGATAGACGTCTACACGGACTTGTGCGTGTTTTATAGGTATTTCGGGAGATTTAGGAGCTAAAACGATACGTTTGAGGATCGTTCATCTAGATGACACACCCTCGGACTCATTGGGACACAAGCTAAGGGCTAAAAAGGACTCATGGAACCTTGCCAACCCTAGCCATACACCAAATCACAGCTTAATGATCCAAGGCGAAGTTTCTGCATAGAATCACGGTTCTCTGACACTCCACGGCCGTGGAATCACCCGTGGATTTTGCCAGATTCTTGTGACATCTGTGCCACGACTCTCATGGCCAGCTCATGCAAGTTTGTTATAAAAGTGGTCCTTCATTGGCTGTGAGAAGCATCTTGGAGCAGCTCTCTATTATCCATTATCCTCTAACAAAAATATTCTCTCAACAAGTTTTTGAAGTGTCAAAGAGGAAGAAGAGCAGCTCCATTGAAGAGGAGAAGAAGAACACACACCATTACCACACTTGATAGTTTTTGTAGTGAAGAATTCCGGATTCTATTTCTAGAGTTGTATGAACTATTTGAACCTTCTTTTGGAAGGATTGTGAGTTACTCTAATTCTATTTTCAGCTTGGTTTTGTTTTAGTTCACTTGCTTATCTCTTTTCCTTCATCATCTTGCAAATGGATGTCATGATTTTGTGTATGCTTGTTTCGATTTCTATTATGAACGTTTAGGCTAAATAGATGTGGTTCTAGGGTAAGGAAAGGATGGTTATGGCTAGGGCTATGATAGGACGGACTTAGATTTATCTTTGGATGACTTGTGTGCATAAACGTAGTTGCTGTTAGAAATCACGGGTAGTTCTTGCCTAACCACGGCCGTGGTTTAGATAGAACAAACCGTGATTTTCCCTGGTTCGATGGATCTTGTCTTAGATTGTTAGAATGTTGAAATCCTAAGTGTTTGTTGAGTTAAATCTATCCTAGGGTGACCTAGTGTTAGCAACTAAGTGTTAGGAGAGACTTACCCGGTAATCCTTACTCTTAGATTCCAAAGATAACAAACCTTAGGTAGTGGTGAGCCTAATAAGCCGCCATTGGATTAAGTGTGCTAGGATAGTTGTTTAGGACTTCCCTTTCCAAGACTTACTCGGTAAGGATAGGTTAAGATCTCTAGGTAACAATCCGGTTTGAGTAGAATTCCGTCCCTTAGTTTCTTAGAGACCTACCCGGTGATGAGATCTAGGGAGTGGACTAGTGGATCATGAGACTTACCCGGTGATTGGTCCCAATCTAGAAACTCTTAACCCCAACATAGTTAATCCAAGGAATGAATAGATAGCTTGAGTCCTATGCCATAACCGGAACTTCCAACCCCTAGAATCCATCTTTTCTTTCTTTGATCTATATCTTGTTTAGTTTGTTTATTTGTGTTGATTCATAGTTTAGTTGATTGATTACTTTGCATGTATTGTGATCTTTGATTGATCACCAAAAACCAACCAAAAACATTTGAGATTTTCATTTCTTTATTTCTTTCTTTTCTTTCAACCTAGGTCTTTACTAAACGCAATCACAAATCGAATCAATTTCACCTTAGTCTTTGTGTTCGACCTCGGAGTACTATCCCTACTACAAACGTCCCGTACGTTGTGGGTTTCGCTAGGTAGTTTAGGATTTAGTTCGAGTTATAAATTTAAAGCTTTTTGTGCTACCAATCTTAGCGTAACAAGTTTTTGGCGCCGTTGCCGGGGACTAGGTCTAGATTGAGTCTATTTTGTGATTGATTATTAGTGTAGATCTTTCTTGTTGCTTTTGATCTCTTTTTGGTTTGTGTCTTTGCTTTTCAGGACATCTCTTACTCTTTAGGTGTATGCGAAGATCTCGTGGCAAGGATTTAGCTCCATTCGATCCCGAACCGGAGAAAACCCTTAGATCTAGATCCAAGAGCATTAAAAAGGGAAAAGAGATGGCCGGAAGAGATCTCCAAGATGAGTTGGATGAAGCCTTAGAGCAAATTAGGATAAGGGACGAAGCTTTGGAGAATGAGAGGAGACTTGCCGATGAGAGGCAAGAGGCAACTAGGAGGGAGATTGAGAAGATTAGGCAAGCTCTTGTGCAAAGAGAGCTTAACCGTCAACAACCTCCTCCACCTCCACCACAACCGCAGACGGCGGTCAACATTAGGGTTGTGCCCATTGCTATGGATGAGCCACAAATATTGGGGCAACGTATGGATCCGGCACAAAGAGCACATCGTCCGGGTGTGAACTTAGGAGATCCCGCAGCCCATGATTACGAGCTCCGCCCTCAAGTTCTACAAATGATCCGGCATAATCAATTTGGAGGAATGGAAGGAGAGTCTCCTCATCAACACTTGATGAATTATGAGATCTTGATGGAGACTCTTAGACCGCCAAGATTGGAGAGCAACAACCATAAGCTTAGAGCTTTTTCCTTCTCTCTTAAGGATAAAGTCTTAGTTTGGTATCAATCTATTCCACAAGGGCGAGTTGGTACTTGGGAGGAGATGACAACCGAGTTTTTGACCAAGTTCTTCCCACCTTCCAAGACTACCGAATTAAGAGGGAAGATCAATGCCTTCGTGATGAAGGATAGAGAGAGTTTATTCAAGTCTTGGGAGAGGTTCAAAGATCTTCTCCTTGATTGTCCACACCATGGCATACCAAAAATTGAGCTATTGGAGATCTACTTCAAAGGACTTGATGAAGATAGTCAATTCAAGCTCCAATCTCTTTCCGGTGGAACTTTTATGGAAAAGCATGTAGATGAAGCTTGGGAGTTTGTGGAGAAGCAAGCTGTAGTGATTGAGAAGTACTCCCATAGGAAGAGTGAAGGAAGAAAGGCGGGAGCATATGAGGTGAGTGAAGTCACCATGAGCAATTTCAAGCTTGACGCCATCAACAACGAGTTGAAGTCCTTGAGGGAGTTGTGTGCTACAACTTTGAAGAACCAAGCAACTCCTCAAGTGCTTCCACAAGCCAACTTATCTTCCAAGGAGGAAGATGTGAATTACATGGGAAGGGGCAATTTCAACAATTATCAAGGCCCAAGGAATTTCAACAACAACCAGCAATTCAACAATTACCGGCCCAACCACAACCATCCCAGATTTTCTTACTCTAACCCGGATGGAGCCTTGAACCCTCCCGCTTCCACAAGCACAACTCCACCACAAAGAGCTTCACAAGAACCTCCACCCGGATTTACTCAACCTCCAAAGGATAGAACCGAAATAATGTTTGAGCAATTGCTTGGAAGGTTGAGTGGTCTTGAGAGCACCGTGACTTCAATCTCTAAAGCTCAAAAGGTTTTGGAAGCACAAGTGTTCCAAAAGGCGGGTGAAGCCCATAGAGATCCGGGAAAGCTTCCCGGAAGAACCGAAGACAACCCAAGAGGCCAAGTGTTGGCTATCACAACGAGGAGTGGGTTGAGTATGAAGGATCCTTTGCCCAAGGACAATACTAAGGGAAAGCAAGTAGTGGTAGAAGAGGGAAAGTTGCAAGAAGATGGAGGCAAGAGCAAGGATGTAGAGCCAACCTATGTGGCACCGCCTCCATACAAGCCACCACTACCGTTCCCACAATCAAGAGCAAGAGCTCGTTTGGACAATCACTTTGGTAAGTTCCTTGAACTAATGTCCAAATTACATATTAACATTCCGTTCATGGATGCCATTTTAGGAATGCCGGCATATGGCAAGTTTTTGAAAGAAATACTCTCCAACAAAAGGAAGTTGGAGGAGTATGGGGAGATAAGAATGACCAATAGATCCTCGGAATTGATCCAAACAATGAAGGAGAAGATGCCTCCCAAGCTAAGAGATCCGGGCTCTTTTTGTGTCCCAATTGGAGTGGGAGATGTGAAGTACGAGGCCCTTTGTGATCTTGGAGCGAGTGTAAGCATCATACCGCTTGCACTTTGCAACAAGGTGGGGCTAGGAGAGCCAAAACCGGTCAAGATGACCCTCTATATGGCGGACCGTTCTATCACTCATCCGGTTGGGATCTTAGAGGACATTCCGGTGCAACTAGGAGGATTCTATGTGCCAATTGATTTTGTAGTCTTGGACATTCCGGCGGACTATCCGGTTCCCATCATCTTAGGAAGACCCTTCCTCGCCACTTCCGGATACCTAGTGGATTGCAAGAATGGGACTCTCTCCTTCAATATTGGAGAAGAGAACATCAAGTTCAAGTTGTCCACAATGACGAAAGGGCCAACCCTTGATGAGGATGTCTTCAACATAGTCGAGCAAGAGGAATCTAGGGAAGTTGTAAGCTCGATCTTGATCAAGGATCCCTTGGAGAAGGTTCTTACCTTAAGTATGATGGAGGAAGGTGTTGAGGAGGCTTGCAATGAAGAGATCAAGGCCTTGGAAGCCTTGGAAGAGGAGCCAAGAGTTGGATTTGAAGGCCACGAAGAGGTCTTGAACAGCCGCAAGTTCCACGGTCGAGATTCATGTTCCACGGCCATCAAACTCTCTGGACAACTCCGGGAAGCAAGCTTGGCAAGAACCACGGCCGTGGAAGTGGAGCAAACCGTGGTTCCAGCCGTGATTTTCCCTGGATCAGCTCTTGATGATGATCAAGCTTCTAGGAGCCATGGAGAGTCTTCATTTGCTTTGGACTCATCTCATCCAACCTTATTTGGATCGTCTTCAACCGATAAAGGTCCTCCTTCACTTGAATTTAAACCCCTCCCCTCTCATTTGAAGTATGCATTTCTTGGTGAAAACTCTACATATCCTGTGATTGTTAATGCATGCTTAAGTGATGATGAACTTGCTAAGTTGTTGCATGAACTAAGATTGCATAGGAAAGCCATTGGTTATACTATTGATGATTTGGTTGGCATAAAACCTTCTTTGTGCATGCATAAGATAATGATGGAAGATAAACCCTCTATTGAACATCAAAGGAGATTGAATCCTATAATGAAAGAGGTAGTCAAAAAGGAAATCATTAAGTTGCTAGATGCGGGAATTATCTACCCTATCTCGGATAGTAAGTGGGTTAGTCCCGTTCATGTAGTTCCTAAGAAGGGTGGGATGACCGTAGTGACTAATGAGAACAATGAACTAATCCCGACTAGGACGGTTACGGGGTGGAGGATGTGCATTGATTATAGGAAGTTGAACATGGCCTCTAGGAAAGATCACTTCCCTCTCCCCTTCATTGACCAAATGCTAGAGAGGTTAGCTCAACATTCTCATTTTTGCTACCTAGATGGCTATAGTGGATTCTTCCAAATCCCTATCCACCCCGATGACCAAGAGAAAACAACCTTTACATGTCCATGGGGTACTTTTGCATATAGGAGAATGCCATTTGGGTTGTGTAATGCACCCGCCACCTTCCAAAGGTGTATGATGGCTATCTTTTCGGAATACATAGAAAATATCATGGAAGTGTTTATGGATGATTTCTCTGTTTATGGTTCGTCTTTCGATAATTGTTTGGCTAGCTTGTCCTTAGTGTTGCAAAGATGTGAGGAGACAAATCTTGTCTTAAATTGGGAAAAATGCCACTTCATGATAAGTGAAGGGATTGTGTTAGGACACTTGGTGTCTAACCGCGTCATTGAGATTGATAGGGCCAAGATTGAAACGATAGAGAAGTTGCCGTCACCTACCTCGGTGAAGAGGGTAAGGAGTTTCTTAGGGCATGCCGGTTTTTACCGGAGGTTTATTCAAGACTTCTCTAAAATTTCTAAGCCTCTCACTAACCTACTAATGAAAGATGTTGATTTTGTCTTTTCCAAAGATTGTCTTGAGGCTTTTTGTAGGTTGAAGAACGCCTTGATCTCCGCACCTATCATGCAACCTCCGGATTGGAGTCTACCATTTGAGATCATGTGTGATGCAAGCGATGTAGCCGTTGGGGCTTTTTTGGGGCAAAGAAAAGATGGGCGCACTCATGCTATTTATTATGCTAGCAAGACGCTAGATGATGCCCAACTCAATTATGCTACCACCGAGAAGGAGTTGTTAGCAGTGGTGTATGCATTTGAGAAGTTCCGCTCATACCTTGTTGGAGCGAAGGTCATAGTTTATACGGATCATGCTGCGATCCGTTATCTACTTACAAAGAAGGATGCCAAACCAAGGTTGATTCGGTGGATCCTTCTTCTTCAAGAGTTTGATTTGGAAATACGGGACAAGAAGGGATCCGAGAACTCCGTGGCGGATCACCTTAGTAGACTCCCACCATTGGAGCTTAAAAGAGATGACATCCCGATAGATGACTCATTCCGGGATGAGCAATTGCAAATGGTGGAGGAATGCTTGTTCCAAGTGTCTAGAGGAAGTGAGCCATGGTATGCCGACATCGTGAACTACTTAGTATGTGAGGAAGTGCCTCCCGGATTGACATATGCACAAAGAAAGAAGTTCTTCAACGATGTGAGGCACTACTATTGGAGTGAACCACTTCTATTCAAAAGAGGGCCGGATGGGATGTTTAGAAGATGCATACCGGAAGATGAAGTGGAGAGTGTGATCCGGCATTGTCACTCCTTACCATGTGGAGGCCATGCTAGCTCACACAAAATGTGTGCAAAGGTATTGCAATCCGGTTTTTATTGGCCTAACTTGTTTAGAGATGTGCAAGGTTTTGTAGCGGCATGTGATGCTTGCCAAAGGACGGGCAACATCTCAAGGAGGAATGAAATGCCCTTGAACAACATCCAAGAAGTCGAAATATTTGATGTGTGGGGTGTGGACTTCATGGGACCATTCCCTTCTTCATGTGGAAATCTCTACATCCTATTGGCGGTGGACTATGTGTCAAGATGGGTGGAGGCAATCGCCTCTCCTACAAATGATGCCAAGGTGGTGGTGCGGTTCTTCAACCGGGTGATCTTCCCTAGGTTTGGAACACCAAGGGTGATCATTAGTGATGGAGGAAAGCACTTCACCAATAGGAATTTTGGGGCGCTTTTGACCAAGTATGGGGTGACTCATAAGGTGGCAACACCTTACCATCCCCAAACTAGCGACCAAGTGGAGATATCCAACCGGGAGATCAAGGCCATCCTTGAGAAGACGGTGTCTAGGACTAGAAAGGATTGGGCTATGAAGCTCAATGACGCATTGTGGGCATATAGGACCGCCTTCAAGACACCAATTGGAACCACTCCTTAAAAGTTGGTCTATGGAAAGTCTTGCCATCTTCCGGTGGAAATGGAGCATAGAGCTTATTAGGTCATTAAGTGGCTAAATTTTGACCTCAAGGAGGCGGGAGAGAAGAGGTTGCTTGATATAAACGCCCTTGAGGAGCTCCGGTTAGAAGCTTATGAGAATGCCCGGATATACAAGGAAAGAACCAAAAGATGGCATGACAAGAGGATCATCCCCAAGGAGTTGAGTGAAGGAGATCTTGTCCTTCTCTTCAACTCAAGGCTAAGGCTCTTTCCCGGAAAGCTCAAATCAAGATGGACCGGGCCATATGTGGTGAAGAAGATCTTTCCCCATGGAGCTATTGAGATAGGAGGGGAGCATTGTGGGAACTTCAAAGTGAATGGGAACCGCTTGAAGAAGTATATTCTGGGAGCCCCGGTGGACATGATTGCCCCACTTCACCTTGAATAGACACTCCCGAGTTTGGTCAAGCTAATGACCTTAAAAAAGCGCTTGGTGGGAGGCAACCCATTGGTAACATTTTTCCTTTTTCGTTTTGTTTTCGTTTTTAGATTTTTCTATCTTTGTGTGTGTTTTGTCTACCTTGTGTGTGTGCTAGAACATTAGTGGCATTGGAAGCCTTGCATGGCAAGTGAAGGATGAAGATGAACCCCTCACCAATTATGGGTGGAGCGGACGCGGAACTTGGACGGCTAGCGGTGCCTAGCGCGGGTCCCGAAGCTTTGATGGATGCTTAGAGCTCTCTACCATGGTTGATAGGATCATCAAACATCAATTCACTATTGAGCAATCCCAAATACCATAGCAAACCATTTTTACATTGTGAGAACCTTCTTTCACTCTCTTTACTTGTATACCACATTGGGGACAATGTGTTTCTAAGTATGGGGTGGGGTTTGCATGATCCTTTGCATAATGAGCATCTAGGATAGTTTAAAATCTTCACATGTCTTGCATTGTACATACTTAAATCGAAAATACCATAAAAATCAGAAAATTTAAAAAAAAATTTGTGCTTTCTAGGCTTGGATATGATCCTAATGATGAATCTTGTCTTGTGAATTGGCTATGAATGGCCTCATGTGTTATGATTGATGAACTCATATGTGGACTTGAAGTACTTCTCTTGAAATTCTATGAATGATTTGTGACCATGATGTTTTCCTAGAAAGGATTGAGTAGTGAAGATCGAAATTACATGATAGTTCTTGCATACCATCTAGGAATGAATGAGGAAATTCATCTTTCTCTACTTCTCATCTTAATCATGATTTGCTTGAGCACCTCAATTGAGATAAATTTGACCTCTTTTAACCCATCCGGGAATAGGAGCATGCTAGTGTGTTGATGTGTGCGAAAAGCAAGTGTGGGGTGAAGTTGTTGATGAAAAGAATATCATGCATAAAATGCTGAATTTGTTGTGAAAGTGTAGCCAAAAAAAATATAGGCTTGGGGGCATTGGCTTAAATGACAAGTAACTCGGTACACTTCACATAATCGGGTGTTGGTGCCTTGCCAAAGTCAAATAAACCAATAGTCCTAACGAGCTTTGGTATGTGTGCCCGGTGTGGATGCACCTCGAAAACTAAGAAAAAGCCCGAGGACGGCTAATCACCAAGGTTTCGGCTTTTGTACACCAATGCCATTGTCTCAAAAATAGGTCAAAGAAAAAGAAAAGAAAGAAAAGATAGAGGAAAATATACACTTGAGGGAAGTTGATCGAGGACAAGATTGTGGAGTTAGTTCCGTTCCCGGATTAGCATCACATAGCCTAGAAATCCCCACCCAATCACTACATTTCTTGACCCTTTTATTTCACAAGACTTTATGACCTATTTGCATGTTTGTAAGACTTAGTGATTTAGATTGGATGTACTCTTGATCTTCTTGATTTCTTCATCCTTACATTTCATGCATACTTTTTGAGTTAAGTACAATTGTCTTTCCATGTCTTTATTTGTTTGATGCATGATTTGCTTATCCTTTGCCATGAAACATGACTTTGAAGGTGATCCAATAATAGAAGCACAAAACCCAAAAAGATTTTGCCATTTTTCTACATACATAAATCATGTCATCTCTTAGTCTATAGTTGGGAATTTGCTCGGGGACGAGCAACCCTTAAGTATGGGGTATTTTGATAACACGATTTATGACTTAGTTTTAGGTAATCATTTAGATAGATTTCTCACTCATTCATGAATGGTTTAGCACTAGTTCACGACGTTTTGCACTCAATTCATGTATTTTGTCGAGATAGACGTCTACACGGACTTGTGCGTGTTTTATAGGTATTTCGGGAGATTTAGGAGCTAAAACGATACGTTTGAGGATCGTTCATCTAGATGACACACTCTCGGACTCATTGGGACACAAGCTAAGGGCTAAAAAGGACTCATGGAACCTTGCCAACCCTAGCCATGCACCAAATCACAGCTTAATGATCCAAAGCGAAGTTTCTGCACAGAATCACGGTTCTCTGACACTCCACGGCCGTGGAATCACCCGTGGATTTTGCCAGATTCTTGTGACAGCTGTGCCACGACTCTCATGGCCAGCTCATGCAAGTTTGTTATAAAAGTGGTCCTTCATTGGTTGTGAGAAGCATCTTGGAGCAGCTCTCCATTATCCATTATCCTCTAACAAAAATATTCTCTCAACAAGTTTTTGAAGTGTCAAAGAGGAAGAAGAAGAGCTCCATTGAAGAGGAGAAGAAGAACACACACCATTACCACACTTGATAGTTTTTGTAGTGAAGAATTCCGGATTCTATTTCTAGAGTTGTATGAACCATTTGAACCTTCTTTTGGAAGGATTGTGAGTTACTCTAATTCTATTTTCAGCTTGGTTTTGTTTTAGTTCACTTGCTTATCTCTTTTCCTTCATCATCTTGCAAATGGATGTCATGATTTTGTGTATGCTTGTTTCGATTTCTATTATGAACGTTGTAGGCTAAATAGATGTGGTTCTAGGGTAAGGAAAGGATGGTTATGACTAGGGCTATGATAGGACGGACTTAGATTTATCTTTGGATGACTTGTGTGCATAAACGTAGCTGCTGTTAGAAATCACGGGTAGTTCTTGCCTAACCACGGCCGTGGTTTAGGTAGAACAAACCGTGATTTTCCCTGGTTCGATGGATCTTGTCTTAGATTGTTAGAATGTTGAAATCCTAAGTGTTTATTGAGTTAAATCTATCCTAGGGTGACCTAGTGTTAGCAACTAAGTGTTAGGAGAGACTTACCCGGTAATCCTTACTCTTAGATTCCAAAGATAACAAACCTTAGGTAGTGGTGAGCCTAATAAGCCGCTATTGGATTAAGTGTGCTAGGATAGTTGTTTAGGACTTCCCTTTCCAAGACTTACCCGGTAAGGATAGGTTAAGATCTCTAGGTAACAATCCGGTTTGAGTAGAATTCCGTCCCTTAGTTTCTTAGAGACCTACCCGGTGATGAGATCTAGGGAGTGGACTAGTGGATCATGAGACTTACCCGGTGATTGGTCCCAATCTAGAAACTCTTAACCCCAACATAGTTAATCCAAGGAATGAATAGATAGCTTGAGTCCTATGCCATAACCGGAACTTCCAACCCTTAGAATCCGTCTTTTCTTTCTTTGATCTATATCTTGTTTAGTTTGTTTATTTGTGTTGATTCATAGTTTAGTTGATTGATTACTTTGCATGTATTGTGATCTTTGATTGATCACCAAAAACCAACCAAAAACATTTGAGATTTTCATTTCTTTATTTCTTTCTTTTCTTTCAACCTAGGTCTTTACTAAACTCAATCACAAATCGAATCAATTTCACCTTAGTCTTTGTGTTCGACCTCGGAGTACTATCCCTACTACAAACGTCCCGTACACTGCGGGTTTCGCTAGGTAGTTTAGGATTTAGTTCGAGTTATAAATTTAAAGCTTTTTGTGCTACCAATCTTAGCGTAACAATAGACTACCGCAAGCTCAACAATGCAACGCGGAAGGATCACTTCCCATTGCCATTCATTGATCAAATGCTTGAAAGGTTAGCACAACATTCACATTTTTGCTACCTTGACGGTTATAGTGGCTTCTTTCAGATTCCGATACACCCGGATGATCAAGAGAAGACCACATTCACGTGCCCATGGGGTACGTTTGCTTATAGGAGAATGCCGTTCGGGCTTTGCAACGCCCCAGCCACCTTTCAACGGTGCATGATGGCCATCTTCTCCGAATACATAGAGGAAATCATGGAAGTCTTCATGGATGACTTCTCCGTATACGGTTCCTCTTTTAACGATTGCCTTTCTAACCTTTCTCTTGTTTTGCAAAGGTGTGAAGACACTAACCTAGTTCTTAATTGGGAGAAGTGTCAATTTATGGTTAAGGAAGGGATTGTATTAGGGCACTTAGTCTCTAGTAGAGGGATAGAAGTAGACAAAGCTAAGATAGAGACCATAGAGAAACTTCCTCCCCAACTTCGGTGAAAGGGATAAGAAGTTTCCTAGGACATGCTGGATTTTATAGACGTTTCATTAAGGACTTTTCTAAGATATCAAAACCTCTCACTAATCTATTGATGAAGGATGCAGTTTTTGAGTTTTCGCAGGAATGTTTGGATGCGTTTAACACAATTCGGTAAGCTCTAATTTCAGCACCTATTATCCAACCTCCGGATTGGACTCTTCCCTTTGAGGTTATGTGCGATGCTAGTGACGTAGCTATAGGAGTTGTTCTTGGACAACGAAAGGAAGGGCGAACCCATGCCATATACTATGCTAGCAAGATGCTAGATGAAGCGCAGCTCAACTACGCCACTACCGAAAATGAGTTTTTAGCCATTGTCTATGCTATTGACAAGTTTCGCTCTTATCTTGTAGGTGCAAAGGTGATTGTCTACACGGATCATGCTGCGATCCGGTACCTCCTTGCGAAGAAAGACGCGAAGCCAAGGCTAATTAGATGGATTCTTCTCCTACAAGAATTCGATCTAGAGATCCGTGACAAGAAAGGTTCAGAAAATTCTGTTGCGGATCATTTGAGTCGCCTAACACATCTAGAGGACGACCATTTACCCATCGACGACTCCTTCCCGGACGAACACCTACACCTTATTGAGGAGTGCATCGATGTGATCTCCAAAGGTAACGAACCATGGTTTGCTGATTTTGTTAACTATTTGGTTTGTCAGGAGATACCGCCCGGACTATCCTTTGCACAAAGGAAGAAGTTCTTTAAGGATGTCCGGGAATACTTTTGGAACGAGCCTCTCCTCTTTAAGAGAGGTCCGGATGGCATCATTCGGCGATGTGTGCCAGAAGATGAGATGCAAAGTTTCATCCGCCATTGTCATTCACTACCTTGTGGAGGACACGCTAGTTCGAACAAGACTAGCACAAAGGTATTGCAATCTGGATTCTTTTGGCCTACTTTGTTTAGAGATGTGCAATCCTTTGTTTCTTGCTGCGATGCTTGTCAAAGAACAGGCAATATCTCTAGGAGGAATGAGATGCCCCTCAACAACATCCAAGAAGTAGAAATTTTCGACGTTTGGGGAGTTGATTTCATGGGACCGTTCCCATCCTCTTGTGGAAACCAATACATACCATTGGCGGTGGATTATGTTTCTAGATGGGTGGAAGCAATTGCCTCTCCCACCAATGATGCCATGGTGGTGGTTAAGTTCTTTAACAAGACCATCTTCCCGCGATTTGGGACGCCAAGGACGATCATTAGTGATGGAGGTTCTCACTTCATTGCCCGGCGTTTTGAAGCTCTTCTAGCTAAGTATGGGGTTACTCACAAGATTGCTACCCCCTATCATCCACAAACAAGTGGACAAGTTGAGATCTCAAATAGGGAGATCAAAGGAATTCTAGAGAAGACGGTTTCAAGGACTAGGAAGGATTGGTCTTTGAAGCTTGACGATGCATTATGGGCGTACCGGACTGCATACAAGACTCCCATAGGAACCACACCATACAACCTTGTGTATGGGAAGTCTTGTCACTTGCCGGTAGAGTTGGAGCACAAAGCGTTTTGGGCAATCAAGTGGTTAAACTTCAGCATGAAGGAAGCGGGAGAGAAGCGTCTCCTAGACATCAATGAGCTGGATGAACTCCGCTTGAATGCTTATGAAAACGCTAAGATCTATAAGGAGAGAGCAAAGCGTTGGCATGATAAGCATATCATTCCAAAGGACTTCAAAGAAGGAGATCAAGTTCTCCTCTTCAATTCAAGGCTTCGTCTCTTTCCAGGTAAGCTTAAATCTCGTTGGACCGGACCTTTTCTAATTAAGCGCATTTTCCCCCATGGTGCAGTTGAAGTATGGGGTGAAACGGGCGGAAGCTTTAAGGTGAACGGTCAACTACTCAAGAAGTATACGCCGGAACTCCAAACCGAAGAGTTTGCGCCTACCGCACTCGAATAAGTGCGAGATTGGTCTAGCTACGGACCTTAAACAAAGCGCTTCTTGGGAGGCAACCCAAGGTATTGCATTTTTGTTTTTGTTTTCGATTCATAGATTAGCTTAGTATAGACGTTTTTCGCTTTGTTTTTGCCTTCGATTCCTTCCGGTATGTTCGTGTTTTTGGATGTAGGAACGATGGAAAAGGAAAAGGGAAGGATAATGTTGAAGAAAAGTGACGAAATTTGGACTTTGGAGCTTTACAGGGAGTTCCACGGCCTAAACCACGGTCGTGACAGCTACAATGCCCGTAATTTCCAAAAGCCTTTGAAAAATCACAAAAACCACGGTTCCGTACAATTCCACGGCCGTGGAACACCCCGACAGACCGTGATTTTCAAAATTTTGCCTGTGACTATATAAACCACGTTCTTCACAAAAATCACCCACAAAACCCCTCTTCCACGACCTAAACGCCGAAATCCACGACCCTCTCTCAAATCCTCGTTTCTTAATCGTTTTTAACGATTCTTCTTCCCAAACTGAAGCAAATTCGACCACCAACAAGATCCAAGCGACGAATCGAGCGGAATTTCACCAAGGAACGCGCAATTCGGATTTTTAAATCCGAAAAATAGGTTTTTCCACTCTTCTTGATCTTTGTCGATTTGGTTCGTTTTTGTTAGAGATTTTAGGAAGAACTGATTGAAATTGGAGGAAATTAGATTAGGGCTGCCTGTTTGTTGAGATTGAGTGCTGAATTCTGAGATTTGCGAATTTCTGAGACGAATCACGGTTCCTGGGAGAACCACGGCCGTGGAAGTACTAGAACAGCCCGTAATTTCTGACAGAATGGACTTTGTGAGGAGAGTCTCGGGGAGGATTAAGGAGAAGAAGAATAACCAGAACAAGAAGAGGAAGGGTAATCCCTCTTCTTCCTCATCCTCTAGAGCACCACCACCCTCTTCCCCTTCACCTCCATCATCACCTTCATCACCCTCACCTCCTAGCCCTAGAGTCCCGACCATTCATGAGGATCACCTCGATGCACTCGAGAGGATCCATGAGAGACCTGTGATTGGACCTAGGTACCTTTTGTTGGAGGATCTAGCTCCTCTCAACATTATAGATGACCTTACTTGGCTCTTGGATAGAGCCGGACTTGTTGTCTTCTCGGCTATCCGAGAAGACGCTGATGAGGAGATTACACGAGAGGTAGTGACGTCCTTTCAGCATAGCCATGTAGATAGGACCGTTTCTTTCCGTCTTATGGAAAGAAACTATGACTTTTCCATCCGTGAGTTTGGGACTTTCTTCGGGTTTCATGAGACCTTTAACGGTCGATTTCCTAGTGGCGTTTACGCCAAGGACTTTTGGGAGGAGGTAGCGATGATTTACGCCGACGAGGACCGTTGGTAACCTGCTGATACCAAGGCTAGGTTGATGTACCACCTAGCCTTGAAGATAGCTCACCGTGTTCTTTCGGAGTGTCTCTTTCCTAGGACGGAGACGCCCCAAAAGATCAAGACGGATGAGCTCTTTTTGCTGTATTCCATGTTGTACGGGCGCCGAGCTGACTGCGCCACCCTCTTGGCTGCTACTATGAGCAAGCTCAAGAACAAGAAGAAGGGCAACATCGGATATGGTGGGATAGTTACCCACCTTGCTAGGAGCTTGGGTGTTGATTTTTCTGCCTGTACCCGCATACCGGCCGTTCCTTTAGGTCTTCATGCCTTCATGACTAGAGGGCTCATCTTCCCCACTCATAGAGGTCCGCCCTATGCAGCCATGCCTTGGGAGAGCAGGACAGGTAGGGGTATAGAGTGGCTACCGGAGTACTCCATTATGGCGGGACGCCATAATTGGAAGGAGACGTTCGCTGCTATGCATGCGAACAGGATTGTAGCTCCCCATATGTCCCACCACAGTTGTTGAGGAGGAGGAGATGGGAGATCAGTTTGAGGGTGGAGGAGGAGCCGAGCAGGAGTTTGGCACGCTTCCGGATCAGCCGGAGGCGGCCCCCGATGCACCTAGACGTTCTCCACGTCCAGCTAGAGCTTCAGGCTCGTCTTCTCGCCGCGCTAGCGTGAGTGAGAGGCCTACATGGATGACCACACCTCCTGCATGGTACGGAGCTCCACCTCCATGGTCCACAGAGCAGACATCAACACCAGCACCAGCACCAGCACCATCCGACGCTCCAGCATGGTACAGTCAAGCTCCGGGATGGTATGAGCAGATGCCGGATTGGGCTACTGGCCTTTCGGAGAGAGTAGGAGCATTGGAGATCCGAGCCGATGCTAGAGATGGACGCTTGGACGACCTCGACCACATGATGAGGGATGTCTACCGCCAGCAGTTTGGGCGGTTTTATGATCCTAGCTTCTCTCCATTCCCGCCTCCACCAGCGCCGCAGTGATTGATTGCATGACCGTTCGCTTTAGTCATTCCACCGCCACTTTGTGAGTTTCTTTTTCTTTTCTTTCTTTTCTTTCTTTCTTTTGAACATTAGGGACAATGTTCGTCCTAAGTATGGGATGGGATGTACTAAAAGTTTGTAATAACTCTTACTCACTATTTTTGTTTCTATTCGAGACTATCATTGCATGTTCATTATATTGTTGCACGTTTCGTTATTGCATTGCATGAAAAAGAACTTGAAAAACCCATAAAAATTGAAAAATTTTGAAAATTTTGTGCTTCTAAGGATTGAGATGATTTCTATGATAATCACTACTTGTGAATTGAGTTTGATGACAATTGCATGCTTAAAAGAATAGTGAATTGAAAAGGAAATAATTGAGTTGATTATACCTCTTTTGCAAGTTTCATAATGTAATGAATGTTACTTAAATCATGTTGAGAAATTGAAGCTGAAATCACACTATAAGTTCTTATACTTCTTGTTGAGATGATTAAGGCAATTCGATTCTTCTTTCTTCTTTCTTTGATCATTTTAGCTCCTCATTGAAATATTGACCTCCTTTACCTATCCG
Organism: Fagopyrum homotropicum; assembly: GCA_033239125.1. Classification (NCBI taxonomy): domain Eukaryota; kingdom Viridiplantae; phylum Streptophyta; class Magnoliopsida; order Caryophyllales; family Polygonaceae; genus Fagopyrum; species Fagopyrum homotropicum. The sequence continues at coordinate 93,303,714 of BSWB01000007.1, read as the reverse complement.
GGAATTTGGAGAAGTGAATGAAAAAGGCATGTTTGATGTGGGAGGGCCATGAGAGCAATTAATTGCAATCAAAAGAATAGAAAGAAATTCTAGGTTTGGGGAAGTCAATCATGATGCTGAGTAACTCGGCACCATTCACATAGCCGGGTGTTTGTGTCTTGCCAAAGTCGGATTGAGCGATATTCCTAGCGGATTATGGTATGTGCGCTAAGGGTTTGAGACATCTCATAAAAATTGAGAAACGCCAATCTCCTAGGCTTCGGTTTTTGTGCACCTCTGTCCATAACTCCAAAAGTAAAGTCGAAAAATAAAAAGAAGAGAGCGAAGCTCTAAGTTGAAGGTGTTGCGGAAACCGCAAAAGAAGAAGAAGAGTAGTTGCCCACTTTCCCGGATTCATGCACCACATTTCCTTAAAGTTTCCTTCCCTTTCCACATTCTAGACCTTTCTTTGAAAGTCCTTAAGATCAAAAGAATGTTATATGACTTGGTGATCTAAATTGAAGTTTCTTATGATTGATTTTGATAATGTTTAAGGGTTATGATGTTTGTATAGAAGTTTGATTGATTCGTGAGTTTTCTTTGCCTTTTACTCTTTGATTAAGTATATGAAAGTCTTATAAACGATTGAAGCAAGATTTGAGAATGATCTATTCTTTAGAAGGCACATTCCTCCAAAAGAAGTATTGCTTTGAGAAGGTACACATATTTCATCCTAACTCTTGTTTTAAAAGCTTTTCAGAGACCTTGCTTAGGGACAAGCAAGTTGCAAGTATGGGGTTATTTGTTAGCATGAAATATTGTGATATTTTAAGCACGTTTTCTAAGTGTATTTGATTCATATTGATAGTCTTTGATTTAGCATTGTTGCATTTGTGAGCTAGTTTGCCTATATTGTCGATATGGATGTCTACACTAGCTTTATGTTGATTATAGGTAATTGAGAGCCATTTCCGAACGGAATCGAGCAAAGACGAGTTGATTGAGTATGTCCATGGATTAAGGGCATTCTTAGGAGCAAAATGGATGTCAACTTCAGGAATGCACGAGGCTAGGGAAGAATCACGTTCTTGCCCTAAACCACGCTCTAAAACACGGCCGTACTACAAACCACGTTCAGTTTCACGGCCGTGGAACCCTGCAAGAGAAGCGTGATTCATTCCAGAGGCTTTTACGGTCGTGGAATCCATGGTTCAAACCGTGTTGATTCCCACGCTCTAAATTACGGTCGTGGAACCTTCCACGACCGTGATCTTGGCGATCTTTTTCACCACATTTTGAAGCCACGGTCTTTTGAAGACTGGGCCGGGCCGATATTTTATCTTGCCCTATAAAAAGACGGACGAAGGGAGATTCCGTCATCTCCGCTTAGACGCACTTTTGCGACCTCGCTTACACTTTCGCCTACGCCGCGACTTGGAGACTTCTGCGATTCTTGCAAAAGACGTAATTTGCGCTCATCTTTGGGAGTTGCCCTAATCTCGCACCTTTGGTGGAGATTGCTGTGGAGATTTCCGGATTTACGAAAGATCGAAGCTTTTGGAAGATTATTGCAAGAAGATTTCTCTTCTTGTTTAGGTTTGATTTAGAAGACGGATTGACATCCCGTTCTTCCTTCTTTCCTAAGATTGTGTTTGTTTGCTTTATTCTGAATCCATTGACAATATTCGTTCTTGATCGTGACTTTGAGATTGGTTTGAAGTTTATTGGAAGTTTTCGGAAGTTTTCATCTTTCAATCTTTTAATCTTTGAATTTGATATCATAATGATGATTGTTGGCTAAAAACCCTTAACAATTCTAAGGTGAAGGGTTGATAGTTGTGGCTTAGATGATGATAGATCGATCGTAAACAGATTAGACCCTGAGAGTTAGAGAGAATCGTCGACGAACCCTAAATCACGGTTTGTTCTTGAGTTCCACGACCGTGGAATCTCAAGATCCACCCGTAATTTCCCTTAAGTTTACGAGCCTGCTTTTACTTTAATCCAAAGTTAAAGATTTGCTTTAACTTAGTTTAGGCTTGCCTTTTCTAGGTGGTAGTGAAGCCTCAACAACCTCTACCTCGATTGTAAGTGTCACAACCTTAATCGATTTAGTTAGTCTTGATTCTTGGATTACAAGTTTGGGTATTTGATATTAATTCTTGCTTTTAGAATCTTTCTATATTGAAGCCTCAACAATCTGTATAGAGAGTGTCTTGTAGGCGAGTCATATAAGGTTTTTGGAACTTCACCGTACGATTACCTTACATCAGTATACCTTTGCATATCTCAACTCTGTTTATATATCATTAAGTATATTTTGAATCGATTGCCACAGCTGGATACTTGGATCTTTAGGATTGTTTTTTCCCAATAATTTGCAAAGCTCTTATATTCACTTGCTTGATAACCTACGATCGAATTTATTCTCCCCAAATCCCTGTGTTCGATACTCTGGAATACTTGCTAATCTACGCCGATCCGTACACTGCGGGTTCGCTTGCTTGATTCTAGTTTTATAATTAAAACTTATTTGCACGCACGTTTAGGGGCGAACATTATGTTATTCTATTACTAATTCAACTTATTTTGTAACACGAGGAGCCTAAACAACCTCGTCCCATCCAACGTAACATAGGGGTTATGCATGGGGGTGATCATCACTCGTCCCCCCTGTGAGATCATCTTCAGGGCACCTCCTCCTACCAGCAGGAAGAGGCAAGTGGTCACGACCCGTTATAATACACTTGGGCCTTTTAACGTAATAAATGGTCATCCTAGTCCGGTTTAGGTTATAAATGCACAATCATATGAACACACACAACCATCACAATCACACAAACCCACAATTGAACGCTAATTAAGTCCTACGGACTTACCTGTAATACTCGCAACCAAAACCACGTCACAGCTTCCCCTTGGGGAAGTAATCAAAGCCTGCAATAGCAAGACACACATCATCACATATTGCAAGGGTTAGGAGACTCGTCTCCATAACTATAACCAACCTACAACCTCAAACTAAACCTCAAGATCATAACATGCTCACAAATGCCTAAGGCATATCCTCAACATAAACACAAGTGCCTAAGGCACATCTCTATCATACAACTCATCATAACCAAGCTAGCCTAGCCAACATCTAAGCCAAGGCCAAAGGAAAGGAAGGAAGGAAACATACCAACAAGGTATGCCCTAAATGCACCAATAGAAGCAAAGAACTCAAGGCTAGCCCAGTGAGGCGTAGGGGCGCCTCACTCCAGGCACAAGGGCGGTCCACAACAGGCGCAGGGGCGGCCAAGCTCAGGCGTAGGGGCGGCTGTCTGTGCAGAATGTTGGCCCCGACTTCTCTTTGATCTCTTTCTCGACTCTCTTCACTTCTTCATCATACCACAGCAACACACATACATATATACACATGTATGAACATCAGAATAGCCAGAAAAGGATCCAACACAAGTCTAACTTATGATCCTAAGCTAAGAAGGAAGAAAGAAGCAAGAAAGAAAAAGGAAGGAAGATGGAGAAGGAGGTCTCACCTCAGTAAAGTCCTAAGCAACAACTAAGAGCATCCACACACCTCACAACCTCACTACAACATCAACAACTCTCAGCATCAACCTCATGATCATCCAAAGTCAAAGCCACAACAAACTCTCAAAAACACACACACAAGATCAAAGAGAGATCAAAGAAGATCAAGGAAGAAGAGAGAAGAAGAAGAACGTGAGGAGGAAGAGAGAAGCTGGAGAGATGAAGAAACCCTTCATCAGATGCATTGGGGAAGATTATAAAGGAAGCTCATCAAAAGCAAGGTCAAGAAGTCAACAAAGGTGGCTGCAGCCGCACAAAACCGCAGGGACGGATCAGGCAAGGCGCAGGGGCGGCCCTCCTGAGGCGCAGGGGAGGCTAACAGGGTCCGCTAGGGCTCAACAAAGACTCAAGGCTCCTAAAGACTAAGGCTCTTACAGTAGTAATATCAACATGCTCGCCAATTGGTGGATCTATTTCCCCTGGCTGTACAAAAGGAGCGTCCACCTCCTGGTCCGAGTTTGACCCGTAAGTCGGCAATGGAAGAACCTCCCGAGGGAGAGCCGGAGAAGGATTTGATATGCATGGTCTCAATGGCTGTTGTGGTGGTGGTGTGTCGGCCGCCGAACTAGCTACCTGGGAGCTCCTCTCCATCGTAGCGAGTATATCTCTACGAGCGGAGGCCGTAGGACGCCTCCGTCTCTGCATGACCTGTAATATCTATATTTGATATTTTAGTTTAATTTAATTAATTTTCTTTTATGTAGTTCACTTTACTTTCATTTGAAATGAATTTAAAGGAAACTAAATGAGATTAAATGAAATTAATTAAAAAGTAATTGTATTAATTTCATTTAATTTAATTTTAAATCTTACTATTTTAAATGAAAGTAAAAGTTATTAAACAAGATTAAAAGGTAAATAAATTAATTTATATTATTTTTATTCCATTTTATTTTACATTAAAGTAATTGTATGAAATTAAATAGTAAAGGTAGAGATTGTAATTTAAATTACAATTAAATTAATTAATTTAAATTATTAATTAATTTAAATTAATTTAAATTAATTAATATTAATTATTATAAATTCATAATTTATATTATTTAATTAAAAGTAATTAGGATAAAGTAATTAAATTTGTTCAAATTGTATTTACATCATTTATTTGAAATAATTTAAATTAATTAATCTAAGTTATTATAAATTGTAATTTAATTATATTTAATCACTCTACATTATTATAAATTAATAATTTATATCATTAAATTAAAAGTAATTAGGCTAAAGTAATTACATTTATTCAAATTGTATTTATATCATCTAATTCAAATAATTTAAATTAATTAATTTAAATTATTATAAATTTTAATTTAATTAAATTTTAATATTCCTTAATTAATTTAATTTAAATTTAAATTAATTTAACATAAATTAATGCAGGCTTTTGTTCAGGTACGGTTCAATTAATGCGGTATGGTTGTACGAACGCCCGTACGGCCGACACGTGTCCCGGGAAAAAAAAAATTTTCTGAAACGATTTTTTTTTCTTTTTCCAGAAACGAATGAAAATTTGTTTGAACTACCATGTTATAATTTATGCACTATTCTCTTATAAACTTTGAACTATTCCCATATAATCCATGAACTATTACTTTTTAATATATTTTATCAAATTATTCATAAATTAATCGTTTATATGTTATGAACTATTCAATTGTAATTCATGAACTATCATTTTATAAGTTATGCACTATTCTTTATAAATTTTGCACTTATATTCTATTATAATTCATGAACTATTCTATTATAATTCATGAATTATCCCATAATAAGTTTTGAACTATTACTTTCACTCCTTTATAAATTTTGCACTTTGAACTATTATATTATAATTCATGAACTATTCTATTATAATTCATGAACTATCCCATAATAAGTTTTGAACTATTACTTTCACTCTTTTATAAATTTTACACTATGAACTATTCTATTATAATTCATGAACTATCCTTATAGAAGTTATGAACTATTCCTTAATAAGTTTTGAACTATTACTTTCATTCCTTTATAAATTTTGCACTATGAACTATTTTATTATAATTCATGAACTATCCTTTTATAAGTTATGAATTATTCCATAATAAGTTTTGAACTATTACTTTTACTCGTTAAAAAAAAAAACTCGTTCAGAAAAAAAAAATTATTTATATTTTTTTTCCCGGGACACGTGTCGGCCGTACGGTCGGCCGATCGGCCGTACGGTCGGCCGATCGGCCGTACCGGAATAATGTGTCTTACTTGAACAACACCCAATTAATGCATTCCAATGCATTTTACGATGAACAGTGGCTCCACGTTCTGCAATGCGTGACCGTGTGCCACTATTCATCACCTTCAACATTTCGCCTTCAATGGCGGACTGTTGGAGGTGAATCTCGCTTAATCCATCAAATACACACTCAATCAACCTATAAATATCACAATGAACAACAATCTAACCTATTACACTCAATTTCATACTCAATTACGAACCCGAAAGTAAAAAACGAAAACCGAACAAATTCGGGGAAAAAAACGAACAAAAATCAAACGATACCTCTCTCGGGTCGTGTTTCCGCTTTTGAAACGGCCTTCCTCCGTTACCATCTTTATCCATTGCTTGTTTTTGTGTGAAATGGCTTGGCTTTGATCGATTGGCCGTACGATTTCTCGTCCCCTTCGTCGCTACCCGGCCCTGCTCCTTTCGTTTCCGTTTTTTGAATGAGAAAATTGATAGGGGATGAGATCCCGTATGTGCTCTTAGGGCTAAAACGACCACGCATTCGCAATGCGTGAACGTGAGACCATAGTCACGCATTGCGAATGCGTGGTGCAATAATAAAATCTTGAACCGTGCGAATACGACTTCCGTATGAATATCATCTTTGCCTATGCACCCCCACAAGATGCCACAATGAACAATTTCTGGGATTCAATATCCAAATCTATTAATGATTCCTCCATCCTCTACATTGTTATGGGGGATCTTAATGAAATCCAAAATTACTCAGAAAAACAAGGAGTCATAATCAATACTAATAGATCTAATAGACTTATAAATTTTAAAAACCAATGCAATCTCGAGGACATTCAAACTACAGGTAAACAACTTACCTGGAGGAAAAAAACATGAGGGTCCGAATAATATCTTTGAAAAACTAGACCGTGTTCTATTTCACAACCAAATTCTTCAATGGTAAGCATGTGTTCACAATTTCATAGCACTTCCAAATCTCTTCGGAGTTATCGGATTCTCTTCCATTTTCCCTAAAACCATTTAAATTTAAAATGATGTGGACTAAACGTAAATATTTTGAGAACATCGTAAAACAAACTTGACGCTCCTCCTTTAGGAGAAATGAGATGTTTTGTCTCATTAAGAAAAGACAACTTCTTAAAACAAAATCAAAAGAATGGAGTAAAGTCAATTTCGTAACATATTCAAACAACTAAAAAAAGTTGAATGTAAACTCCAATAAATTCAAGGTCTTCAATCCCAATCTTAATCAAAGAAATGATAATATCCAAAGAAACCTACTAACTAAACAAAACCGTTTATTCAATTTTCATCAAAGATATTGACGACAAAGAACCAAGAACAAATATTTGAAAAATATTGACACAAACTCCAAACACTTTCACCACGTTGCTACGAAAAGAAGAAATATGAAACACTTCAAGGAACTAAGAACTAGAGATGGGACGACGATCTCATCTTAAAATGAGATCCGGTTGAAAGTTAAAAAAGAATTTATGAGTAAATTCACTAGAACACCACTCAATAAAACGCTTCTAGACGGAAAAAAAATCAGCTCATCAAAAACAAAGTTAGCCATGATGATAGCATAAAGTTAATAAAACCCCTGACCAATGAGGGAATTAAAAATAATATATTTGATATCATATGTGATAAATCTCCAAGAACAGATGGTATGTCAGTTGGTTTTACCAGAAATATTGGCACATTCTAGAACAAATGTGTCAAAAGCAGTCAATTTTTTTAGAAACGAAAAAATGCTAAAACAAATAAGCAATACTTTCATAACCTTATTTCTAAAAGAAGACAATCCCATAACAGTTAACCAATTAAGACATCTTAGTCTTTTCTCAACAGTATACAAAACCATTGCAAAAATCATCACAAACATGATGAAACCTATTATGCCTAAACTCACTCATCCACTTCAAGGAGCTTTCGTGACTAACGAGTCAATTCATGACAACATTCTTATAGCTCATGAAATCTTTCACTCTTTCCTGTCCAAAAAGAAAAAGAAGGATGGACGGCTATCAAAGTTAATATGAAAAAAGCTTATAACCAAGTAAGTTGAGAATTCATCTTATGTATTCTCAAGAAATTTGGATTTAATGAAAATTTTATGGAATGGATCAAATAATGTATTTCTACTGTCCCTTCTCGATTCTTGTAAATAATGGATCACCAAATCAATTATTTTTGGAAAAGGGACTCACACAAGGAGATCCACTCCCCCCATACCTTTTCATTTTGGGTGCGAAAATTCTCACTTAGATGCTACAAGAAGATTTTAATAATTACAATAACCATATTGAATTTTCTATTTGTAGACAAGACCGATCCCTTTCTTATCAATTGCGGATGATATGATTATTTTTTCTAAGGGAAATACGGGCTCATGCTTTAGAACGAAACAAATCCTTGAAATGTACTACTTTGTTTCAAGACAAAAGATTAGCTATCTAAAATATGCTTTTCTAACAACGAAAAACACAATTGAGAGTAGCATCACACAATTAAAAAACATTCTAAATATAAAACACACATTTGCACTCGAAAACTATCTTGGTTGTCCTATAATCAATGAAAGAGTGAATAAAGAGACTTTCGGTAACATCAACATTAAAACAAAGCAACAACTTCAAAAATGGAAGGCTAACTCATAATCACAAGAAGGTAGAAACACACTCATTAAACATAACATGACTGTCAATTCGTCTTTTTCCATGTAAAACTTTATGCTTCCAATGCATACTTTAGATGAACTTGGTAAAAAATATAAACCCCCCCCCCAGGAATAAAGGGGATCACCACAAACCAATCATTAGATGAGACAAAATTTGCAAACCAAAAAAGTATGGCGGTCTTGGATTGAGAAAATCTATAATCACTAATAAGGCCTTACAAATGAAGTTACTATGGAAAATTCTAGCAGAACCAAACAACATTTGAGTTAGAATTGTAAATGAAAAATACATGATAATAACAACATTCTATAATATCACTTAAAATGTCCAACATCTTGACAATAAAAGAACCTTATAAGCTCAAGTTCGAGTTTAAAAAAGCAATTATTTGGCAAATAGGTATGGAAAATCCATTAACTACTAGCATGATAGTTGGGTCACTACCACACTCATCAAAATGGTACAAAACAATAACGAACTAACACAAACATTAAAGTAAGCCATTTCAATGCTGAAAATAATGAATAGGACGTCACCAAAACTGAAAATTGTATTACAAAATATATTCGATCAAACAATTAAGAATATAATAATGGAAACAATTATCCCACCAAATGAAATTGAAGACAGTTTATACCGGAGGAGTAAGTATGATTGATTCTCAACAAAATCAGCATCGGAGATGTTGTAGAAAGAGTCAGGTTGGCTCCCTAACACTTCTTGTGAATGAATATGGAAACTGCGCACCCAACCTAAAATAAAAATTTTCATTTTGGAAAATTCCATAAAACGGCATTCCAACAAAATCAAAACTAGACGAAAGAAAAATCATGGTAACATGACAATGCGAATTTTGTAACCACCACTTTGAAGACTTATTCCACCTACTCAGTAATTGCCCATTTAGTTATTCCACCTACTCAATAAATGCCCATTTAGTAAAAAATAATTATCAAAATTGACAGATCTACTTCTACAAACCTTGATACCATTAGTATTGAATTACTAATAATAAAAAAGCTCATGAACTAATTCAGGATAAAAAATAAAATTGGTTTTAACAAATTTACAAGACTCGCTACTATATTGTGCAATATCTAGTTCATCAGAAATAAAATCATCTTTAATAACGAGACCATTAGTTCAAACCACAATATTCTAAATTTCATCAAAAATCAACTCCTAATTGGAATACTCCCTTCATGGAAGAGGACGGCTACAACTTGAAAAAGTTTCAAAAGGACGCTAGCTCCGTATAAGGAAGAAAAATAACATTAAATGGGATAAACCAAAACCAAGTTTTCATAAACTAAATTTTGATGGATCTAAAATCGAATCAGGAGTTACATCAATTGATTTTGTAATATGAAATCATAATAGAGAGATTATCATTATGAATGCAAAAAGGAATAACTTCAATTCAATAATTAAAGCCGAAGCTTTTGCGCTCATATCTATCTTGCGAGACTCAATTAGATTAAAAATAAAAAAGATTGATATTGAAGGTGACAACTTGTGTATTATCAAGACACTCCAATGACTACGGAGTTACCCTTGGAAAATCGAGATGATTATATCCGATACTTGTCTGGACCTTCGCTTCTTTTACGAAGTCCAAGTTAGTTATGTCTTCAGAGAAATCAACTGTGCTACTGACCGACGGACCCATTTGAGAATTTCGAACCGAACACATATTTTTTTTGACGATCTCGAACTCCGTGTTATCATCCGCATGAATGCTTTAGGTTGGACTAGGAGGTAGACCAACCTAACTGCTTTTTGTTTTTAAAAAAATACCTCACAAAAAATTCTCTTTTAGATAAAATGACTAACTACATTTTTACCACTATTACTCGTAACATAAAACCATTTTTAATAAATATCTCTATTTAACTAAAATCTTTCTATCTTTTTTGGGGTGTTATTGGCACGGTTCAAATTTTCGTTAATGCACCACGGTTACGCATCGCTTAACCGTCACCGTAAAAAAAATAATTTTGTTTTTTGACATCACGATTACGGGTTCCGTAACCCGTGATGTTGTCAGATTTTTTTCTTGGGTTAGAATACACATAGAAATTATCACGGATCCGGAATCCGTAATCGTGACGGTTACGGGATCCGTAATCGTGACGGTTACGGGATCCGTAACCTTGATAATTTTCTTCACTTTTTTATTTTTTTGGTTAAAATTCACAAAGAAAACCGTCACGGCTACAGGTTCCGTAACAGTGATAAGTTTGTCATGGATTCGGAACCCGTAACCGTGACGGTTGCGGATTCCATAAACGCCGTCCCTTTCATAAAGGACGGGAAGACTCCAGAGGGACGTGGCATTCCCAGGCCCACCAGTGCCGCTACACAGCCTACACTCCGGATATTCGAGTGCTTTGCCTATGTAGTGCATGGACTTCAAGCTTTTGGGAATGGAGAACGGTAATGGCGACTGTAATACTAGGTCGGCGCTTATTTTCTTGGGGACAGGCTGTTCGAGTGCTTTGCCGAACGCCATGTGCTTGATCAAGCCGTCCGATCCTCCCTGCCACGTCTGCCACCAGTCCTTATCTCTCCCTCCTGATCAGAACCCTAACTACAGGTCCAGCTCCACTTCGTCCATATCAACTGTTGGATTTTTTTTGCTTTTTATGCGTGACATTACCATTTTTGGTCTTATGAACTGGTGTTCATCGGGGATTTAGATCTAATTTACATAGCTGGTGGACCGACACCGAGTAACATCGTTTTGGAGATGGTTTTGTTCATAAATCTACTAATGTATTCTACGAATGTGATAATATGTGATCTGATCTCATTTTGTTTCTCTAAATTGTATTTTCTGTCTGTAAAGTATGGCCTGTGATTCATAGTCTTCATCTGTTATTCTTAATGTGCAGATGCAATACGTCTCTTCTTATCGACTATTGCCAGGGTGACGGTGAACACAGCTATATACTAATTGATGTTGGAAAGACATTCCGGGAACAAGTCCTTCGATGGTTCACTTTATATAATATTCCACAAGTTGATTCCGTGAGTTACAATTATGATATATATCTTTCATTCACCAGCATAGACACCATTAACTGGATTTATGAACAAAATCTTTTGCTTGAATGGATCTCTGACTGTCCAGTGTCTACTAAAATATGTTAACCTAATGTATTGAGAAATTCGTTGAAATAGATCATTCCTTTAGTTCTAGTTCTAATTCCTGCATATTCTGTGTTTTTTCAACTTTTGGTACGATTAGACAAGTTCAAGTTGCTTGCATAGATTGATGAGTAGCGCTCCTTTCCGTGCTTAATGCGACTCTCTTCTTCATGAATCTAAGTAGAGGTTTTTGTTCAATGGAGATGAATTTGTCTTTTTTCATTCTCAAAATTGATGCCAGTACCATATCATCTATGAGGATTGTTGCTATTCATCAAATAAAATTTAACATGATGTGATGAACTTTACACCTTATCACTATAGTTGTGAAGTTTTACTTTACAAAACTGTGATCGTTCTTACTTCTTAACTCTAATATGTGAGTGATTTAAATGTGGAACTATGATTGCTGAGAAGGACTAGCAGAGAGAATGGATTATCCAGAAATTTATTGTTGTATTAGGCATTTTGCCTTGGGCTCTTAGGATGATTAGGCATTCCAGGAGTTTTCTGTTTTCTGTGTTCATGTGCGGTTTTGTGGTCTGTTTATCTTCCTGTATAACAGCTATCTTCAAAACCTCTTTAACAGGGTGTTCTTGCAGGTTATATTGACGCACGAACATGCTGATGCCATTCTTGGTCTGGATGATGTGCGTGCTGTGCAGCCATATAGCCCAACAAATGACATTAGCCCTACTCCGATTTACCTCACAGAAGATTCTATGAGCAGGTATTAGTTTCAAAGCACCACTTTTGTCCTTTGATGAAGAACTATGATTACCGAGAAGGAAGTACCTTAGATAAGTGCTGTTGTCTCTTTATAAGCTATTAATAAGGCAGTTCAGAAATTTCGCTTGCTGTCATTTATGTAATGGGATGTTTAGGCTATGTAACTAAAAAATCTGATACCCTGAGATGTTTGTCTTATAATAAAAGTTTAATGACAGCACATAGTGTCCGTAGTGCAGATTTATATGCTCCACCAGGAAGTGAATGCAAATTAGGTGCTTCAGTTGTGGGTAAAGTTCCTTTATAAAAGACTATTTCAATTGCTCTCAAAGATGAAGTCTGGAGAAATACTTCAAAATGTAAATAAGATGATCTCAATGTCTGGAAAAGTACTTAAAAAATGTGGATAAGATGATCTCAAAGTGAATAAATCATAATATATTGGCTTTGGAACAGCAATATCTTGCTCCACCAAATCGGAGCCTACTAGGATTGTATCATCTTGCTTCAGTTTGTTGACTGTGTTGCATTCTAAATTATTTTTATCTACCTGAAAGTGCTATCTTTTAACTACATGTTTCAGGTGAATAAGTAAAAGCACAGGTGAACATGATCTGCTTCTGAAATTTGTACCAACTTTTTTTTTTCTGAACGGTTGTCAAGATGAAATCTTTCATATTTAACTGACTTCAAATTTTTCTTTCAATAACAAATACTTTATGAGGGATGCACAAATTTTATTTTGGTTATGAATAGCTAGAATAGAAATGGAGAGAATGCATGAGGTGCATCTAGGGGTGTCAACAGAGCGGGACGTAGCCTCCCCATCCCTGTCGACATTAAAATTTATCCCCATCCCTGTCGATTTTTCTTCCTTGTTGTGGGAATCCCCACCCCGCATCCCGTTTACAAATACACATAAGTTAAATATGTGGACTAATTTGTATAATAACATATTTAACTTTATACGAAAGAAATATTAATCTAATTTAATAAAATACTATAATATATTAGTGAAAGGGGTAGGGCTCGGGACCACTAATGCCATCTATATCCCCACGCGGGGAATAGCATTCGGCCCTATCCTTGTCCCCATCCCCATTTAATTTGTCCATCCTCATCCTCGAGACAGGTATTGAGGATTTCTTGCCACATTGACACTCCGAGGTGCATCGACAAACTAAAGGGCAGAAAATCTGGCAAGAAGTAAATTTATGAACAAAAATTATGGATCCTTATCTTCCTTGCTTCACTTTCTTTTATCATTCCTTTTTCCTATTCAACATCTTGATATCTCCTTTCAAGTTCTCATTTGTGTTTATATTAAACAGCATTGCAACAAAATTTCCATATCTGGTTCAGAAGAAGCTTAAAGAAGGTCAAGAAATAAGAAGAGTGGCACAGCTTGATTGGAAGATAATTGAGAGCAGTTGTGATAAACCATTTGTGGTTTCAGGGCTGCAATTTATTCCTTTACCTGTAACTTTCTCTGAATATGTTGCTTTGTATACTGTTGTTTTGTCTCCTTCCATGGATTTGTAATGGTTACTTACTAGTTGATTAATATTTGCAGGTGATGCATGGTGAAGACTATATTGCTTTAGGTTTTCTTTTTGGTCAGAATTATAAAGTAGCATATGTATCTGATGTTTCACGATTCCTTCCTGACACTGAGTTTGGTAAGCCTTCTTGTAGTAAATTCTTTTGGCTTTTGTGCTATTGAGTTTCTTCTTTTTGGATACAGTGTCTTGCTAGCTCTAATCACATCATTTTAAATAAGGTTTTATGGGAAAAAGCACCTTTTATTTTTTTTAAAGAAAAATCACCTTTTATTTTTTTTAAAGAAAAATCACCTTATATAATGTGTTTCACTACCCAACAATAACCACTTTACAAAGAAAATTTATGTTACATGACTAGAATGCCTTTTGTTAGTTATTTTATTGATTTTAGCTATATATTTGAAAGATTGTTAATTCGTGAATCAAATCAATTTTCAAAATAGACTGATTATAATAAGAATTTTTAAACGTATTTACAAAATATAATTAATAGTTTTTATAATAAAGTGAAAGTGCCTTATTTTTATTTAACTATCTTAAAAGTAATTAAATGATAAACAAATAAAAAAGTAATCTTATATAAAATTTTTAAGCTGAAGTGTTTATTCAAATATTTATTTACAAGTTATTTGCTGCAAAGTATAATAATCATAAAAATATTAATTTTTAATTGATTAACTAGGGATAATCTAATATTTTACTAAAAATGATTATGGGTGCTTCAATTTCATAACTTATTTTATATAAGGCGGTTTCACTTAAAAAAAACAGAGTAATTTTCTCTTGGTACCCTCAAGGTATTACCTTTTCTTCTCGGTACCTCAAGGTATTACCTTTTCCTCTTCATATCTACAAATTTTCAAAATTTCTCTTGGTGTCCTGTAACTTTTAAAAGATTTCTATTCTTACCCTTTTTTTAATTTTTATAAAGTAAACGAAACAAAATAAGTTAAAATTTTTCTTTTTTTTTATGTAAAAAAAATATTTTTCATATATTATAACCCGGATTGCACAATTAAACGTTAATTTTAATTTTTAAAAAGTAAACAGAAAAAAATAATTTAACATATTTTTTGTAAAGTAAACAAGATAAAAGAAACGTAATTTTTCTTTGTTTAGTTTATAAAAAAAAGTTAAAATATTTATTTGTTTTGTTTATTTTATAAAAATAAATTAACCTTTAAAAATTTCTTTTTCTTTCATCAACTCTTAACGGAGTATGTATAAACTAACACAAAAATTAAAAATTGGTAAGGAAAGGAATGTTGTAAAAGTTTGAGGGCACCAAGAGGAATTTTAAAAACTTGTGGATACCAAGAGGAAAAGACAAGACCTCAAGGGTACCAAGAGGAAATTCTCGAAAAAACATGATAAAAAGGTGGTTTTTAAAAAAACACATTTATAGTAGGTGATTTTTCCCAAAACAACTTGTAGATAATCGGAACTCATTTATGTGAATGGTATAGTATTGGCAACTTGAGGGAGTGAATATACATGTATATGGTACTCATTAGTTGTATAAGTATTGCACAGTTATATCAAAAAAAGGAGGCGGGCAAGTTGACCTTCTTATCTTAGACACACTTTACAGGGTAAGTGATCTACAATTTGTTTGTCCAAGATGTGTATCACTGCTCTGTTAGTATTGGTTCTCTTGTGGGAAAGTAGCTGCTGTAATTAGATCCTATTCTTATTAAATTACTAGTGGACAATGGATTGGTCATCTGCATTACACCTAATATATAAGCACGGCTTCTTGGTCAACTGTCATCTTGTTTTGCTGTCACATTTTGTACAAACAGCTTGTTTGGTAATTAATACTGCTATTATTGAATCATAGGCGGCATATGTTATACACCCAACAGCCTGTGACATTAGAGTTGGAGGAAACTGTCAAAAGAGGGGGAAGTTCGAATAAGTTAGTGATAATGTTTTAACATTGTTGTAGGTCTTGATTTGGAACCTGCTATTGCTGGGAATATCCTTTGAAGTAGGGGGTAGAAATTCGAAATGAATCAGTAAAATGCAAAGTTTTATTTATCAAGGATGAATATCCTTCTTACACAGTTGTCCTGCTTCCCCCCTTCTTTTCGCAGACTGGATCTCATAATACTCATTTTTGCTTTCCTCAGGTGAGCTTCATACTCTCATAAGTGTGAAAAATTTTATATGCAGTTGTCTTGATGTTGCTACTCATTTGACAAATACATTTTGTTTCAAAAGACTCTTGATGCAGTGAAGCGAATTTGTCCTAAACGTGCCCTGTTGATCGGGATGACCCATACTTTTGATCATGACAAGGATAATGCATTTCTTAATGAGTGGTCCACAAGGTACTAAGAATTTATTCTAATTTAGTTTGTCCCATTGTTTTGTTTCTGCTAAATTTGACCGTGAAGCCGTTACATGGTTGATTACCTTAACATTGTTTGATCATTCCTAGCTTGAATTGGCGTTGATTACCTTAACATTGTTTGATCATTCCTAGCTTGAATTGGCAAAGATTTCGTTGTTAAATCCACTGTTTGTTTCCTTCTTCTAGGGAAGGTATTCCAGTGCAGCTAGCACACGATGGATTAAGAGTCGGTGTAGATCTGTAAATAAGGTAAACTTTTCGAATCAAATTTGTGGTATTCTACTCTTAATTTGTTACAACCTGACATGTTCTTCTGCAATATTTTTGTTAGCTACAATAAGCAGATCATTAATTACTCTTCGTGTCATTGCAGTTGACATGCAAAATCAAATGTGCAAGAAACCCAACAGATGTTACACTAGAATAGATGTACTTTGTTTCCTGCAGTGGCATAGTCCATTAAAAAGTAATTGATGATAAGGTACACTTGAATATGAGCATTCGATATTGTCCATATACCTTGATATGCTGTGGTTACTTTTATTTTCTTTGCTAAAATGGTACGTGAGACATTATATATATATATATATATATATATACCCCTTGCTGTTGTGGTAGGATTTTATTTTTTGTTTTGAGATTTTCCGGATGGTGCCATTATGTTCAGTTTTTTCGGATTTTTAGTCCGAGTGACGTCTTGCGTTTTCATGTTTTCCGTATGCGTTTAGACACTTGACACATGCCAATATTTGTTTGCTCAAAAAAACAAATTAAAAATTAAGAAAGGAAAACAAATTAAAACACGTGAAAAGAAAGAAAGCATAAGGCTTGCACTTCTCCATCGTGAAACAAATTAAAACCACAAGGTGGCACATTCAAAGGAACTATCGGAGGATCACTAATCAACATAACTGAGCCATTTTGAATTGAACTAGAAACTGAAACCAAAATTAGAGTTTTAAGACAACTAATCAACAGAATTGAACCACTCTGAATCAAACTAGATTCAGAAATACAAGTTCGAGAATTAGGGTTAGAATTGTTCAAACCTAGGCAAGGCGAGGATGGGAGGTGTTAACAGTTGTATTCTTGAGCAGTAAATGAGACCTATACTTCTGGGATATATCGGTAGGTGGAAAGTAGCTTCCTTCATTTCAGGAGCTCACTCCCCTTTAGTTTAGGAATGTTAAGTATGCTGTTGAGAACGGCTTAGGGGGCTTGGAGGAGGAGGATACATCCAAAAACTTTTTGAGGGCAGATTTCTTGGTGTCGTGGATGGTGTCCCATAAAAACCAACCTAGAAAAAGGAAAAACGAAGATAATCAAAGTTGAGTGGGGTAATTAGGATGGAAAAAGAGGAAGACAGGGTTAGGGTTTAGAAAGAGGAGGAAAACATAGACCGATCGATGCATCACAATCGAGTAAACAGGGAAAATCGATTGCACATGGGAGACCAAGACTTTATTGAGTTTGTTTCCTTCTTGTTGGAAATCGATCCAAAGAAGCGCTCATCTGCTTCCGAGGCCTTAAAGCACCCTTGAGGAGATTAGGTTGAAGAGCATCCTGTGAACACATATTGAGATTGAAGATCAGATACATCGTTTGTATCACATAAGGTTGTAAATGGCATGGAGATTCCTCGAAATTTGCGTGTATTACCCGTCATGGGGACGAGAATGGAGATTTTAAACGGGGACGGGGATGGAGAAAATTTTGATTCCCAGCTTGGGGATGGGGACGGGGACGAAAATAGGGGTATCCGCCCCGCTCCCTGATTCGAACCTAAACCCACTGGGAACCCCGACGGGTAACCCGATAGGGATCTTCGACGGGGAATCTGTCGGGTATACATAAATAAACAAATTGTATTTATATTAGACTTTCATTGTAGTTTCGTGTTTAATTCAAAAATTGCCGACGATTACTAAAATTTTCAAACTATATAAATTTTTGTACTTTAAGACTACTTGTTTCTACTTACACAAAATGTATTGTAACTTTAAATATTTATTTGATAATGATATGTTTAAATTATGCTAATGTTAACCTATATTAATTTGGTCTTCAATCATATGAGGATAACACCTTGTGAAATTTTTGAATACGTTGTGCACGTCAAATCACGATGATCAAATGCACATCACACCACATGTGTTTTTTATGTGTCTTACTCTTTCAGATACATATTTTGATGTGCAGCCTAAATCTTAAACCGTAAAATTAAAATGATAAAATAATATAACACTTTATCTTGAGATCGTAATTTAAATATTAGTAAAAAAAATAATTATTTAAGTTTACACTAGTTTGTGAGTCTCCATCTTACTTGAATGAATGAAACTTAATATATACACAATATACCTATACTTTGACAAATGGATAAGGTGATGCATTAAACAACAAACTAAGCCACATAAATACTTCAATTAAAAATGTATATTAATATAATATAAATTGTCATTTATCTTGTAATCATGAACTAGATGTTAGTAAACTATATACACTTTTGTACTTTAAGACTTAAGAGTATCATACTCGTTCATACTTAGTGTGTTTTTGACACACAAAAATAAAAAAAAAACTAGTGGTGTTTTGTAGTGTTTAGGTAGTGTTTTGTGTTTTAGGTAGTGTTTTTTTCTGTTTTTAAAAAATTTGTATGTGTTTGGTAAGAGTAGTGTTATTTATGGAGTGTTTTGGATGATACAAATACTATTATAACCATACTTTTACATAAAATTACATCATTTGCCCTTCTATTATTTTACTACAAATTTGAGTGTATCGTTAGGTTTACATTCAACTATCGCGAAGCAAGCCGCTTGCCATGTCCTCCTCCGTCGCAGGTTCTTGTACCATTTCTCTTTGAATTAAGCAATGTCGTTGGCTGGAGTATGCTACAAAGGGGTCGCCGTTCTTCTACCCCTATTCAGAACCAGGTAAGGCTCTCTTCTTTTACTCCTGTTTGGTTGAATCAATTAGTGTCTGCCGGAGACCTTCAGTAGATTTGAGTCGATGGTTCTTCTTCTACCTAGAAAAATTGAGTTTTCTTTGAATCAAGCAGTGTTTTGGGAGATACAGTTTTGGACTTATGATTAAATTTTAGACTTACGATTGATTGAATTCATGATGTATGTGGGATTCATGGTTCTTCTTCTACCTTCTCTATAATATACAGTTTTGTACTTGTTGTCCATGAGGTCCGAATTAGGTTATTGAAAAAACCATGTGTTTGAGCTGATGATATCAAGTATTTGGAGGACCTTTGGGATGTATGTGATGTGTTATGATTGTCCACCCTAACACTGCCTGTTCCTAGCCACAAAATGTATTAAAACCTTTCAAGTGTACCTGGTTCATCTTTGATCAATGCAGTAACTTTGGAACGAGAGCATGTTGTTCTTGTACATATATAATTTGCTTAAATACCAACTCTTTCTAGTCAAATTGCAAGCTTGATACCATTTTACGGATTGATCGAGCATATAGATTGCTAGGCATCGAAGATCTGTCAAATTGTAGGAGTCGCCAAGTATGTGTCACCTAATTGCAGTAGCATCATTTGTTCTATCCAATTTTTCAATACGTATCTTGGATTGTACAAAGAAATACTTTTTAATTTTTTTTTGTAAGGAAATATATATATCTAGTATGTGTTTGGACTTATGTTGTCCATGAGGTTTGAATTATGCATATATTTGTTAAGTATGTTAAACTTGGACATGTTTTATATGTACATAAATTTGTTGTAGTTGGATGGAGAAAAGTGATTCTCAAAGTCGTTGTAGAGGTCCAAATTTCGCTTGGGATGATGAAGCAATAAAAATTCTAGTGAACGTACTACTAGAATACCAAAAGAAAAATGGAAACAAGCAATCGTACAATTGGAAATAAATTACTCCAACTTTTAATGCTAGATGTGGAAGGAGTGGTGTCAAGGATATTTGTAAGAACAAGTGCGAATCAATAAAAAAAGAGTATAAGGAATGGAACATGCTTATGAATTCGGAGACAGGTCTTGGTTGGGATGAGAACACCCATATGATCACTACATCAAACGAATGGTGCATCAAACGAATGGTGGGAAAGGAAGATTAAGGTAATTGATTTTTCTTTTCTATATATTACAATACTAAAAAAAACTCATGTATTATACTAATGTATGTTTTTTTATTATTGCAGGAAGATCCAAATTGCAAGAAATTTAGGATCAAGGGAATGGATGTTTAATATGAAGAATTGTTGCGTTCGCTTTTTTTTTCTGGGAACGTAGCAACAAGGCGACTTGCCACGTCTTCCGGCATGACACGAGAAAAAACTCCCGAGTATGTGTCACTTGCAAATGAAGAGGATATAGGATTTGGTGTCGGGGAAGGAGGTGATTCACAGTTCTTTCGCACATTTCAGTTAAAATGTATATTATATGCGTAAATTATATACATGCTAATGCTAATCTATATTAATTTGGTTTTTGATCATATAAGGATAACACTCTCACGAAATTTTTGAATACGTCATAAATGCCATATCACGATGATCAAATGCATGACAAACTACATGTCGTGTTTTTTACGTGTGTATTAGTCTCTCAAATACATGTTTTGGTGGTGCAACCTAAATCCTAGACGTAAAATTAAAATGATAAAATAATATCATACTTTATCTTGATATCGTAATCTAAATGTTAGTAAGATATAATTGTTTTAGTTTACACTAGTTTATACTACGAGTCACAATCCTACTTGAACAAATGAAACCTAGTATATACAAAGTATAACTTTACTTTGACTGTAACACCCCAAATTCTGGGAACTCGGGGAGCTACTGGTTAGGACCTCACAATGGGTCCCGACCTTAGTTTGACAACAATTTAACTTGGATCTTACAACAAGGCACAAAAGTATTTAAATCATTTTAAAACTTTAAACAATATATACATGAAGAATATGTATCAGCCTTACAAAGCAAATGTACCAAAACGACACATAAGAAGAACAAAAGACATCCCGTCCCCAACTAAATAAGTACGTGGACCCGACTGACCATTCCCTTCGGATCTCTCTACAACTATTTTAACCTGCAAGACATCTACAAGCGGTATAAAACCGTTAGCTAACATTCTATGCATAAGTATAAAGGTAAAAGCACAAACACACAACATACACAATCAACATGCAACACTCAATCCTTTTATTATCTTTAATTAGGTGATAGGTTATTACTAATGATACTTATTTTGTGACACGAGGGATTCCCAAACCTCGCCCCTGTCCCCGTTTACCAATGTGGAATGGTACTAATGCATCTGACCGTCTACCGGACTGGGCTGGTTGCAGGGAACCTCCTAGACTCTCGCAAGAGCTAGGCAGATGATGTCACGACCCGTTATCATACACTTGGGTCAATTACGTAAATAATAAAGTCGGCCTAATCCGGTTTCGTTGTTTATCATAACTAGCAAACACCACTCATACACATTACACTCATACAAGAAAGCCAGCTAAGTAAGTCCGTGGACTTACCAATCTCCAAGAGCAACCGATCAACACACTCTCAAGTTCCCCTCGGAAAAACGCACAACGCCTGTTCAAGACAAGGCACACGAATCAAACAACGCTCTAGTCAACTTGAAGTCCTTAGACTTCTAGGCTCAACATCCTCACAAGACATAAACACATAAGATGGATCGACACTTATAACCTAACACAACTCTTCTAAACTAAACTATACTTATACCCAACTTCGGAACATCCTAAATCTGGATTAACCCAACGGATCGCTCTGAACTTTTACTACATGCTCCTATACATATCCATCAACAACATATCCAAAAATCACATCCGACAAAGGTCAATAACTCCTCCAAATCTACCTCACAAAACTGCATCACAAGCAGTTTTTCTAACACTTAGAAAATTCAGCATACTTATAAAAACTGCATGAGGAACCAACTTTGGAGAACCATATCTCCTAAACTATAACTCGGAATACTCTCAAAAATTTCAGTATGTTATAATATAAAATTCCAACTATAACCCATCCGAAAATCAGCAACAAAGGAGGAGTCTAACTTACCCAAATCTGGATCACAAAACTGTATCAACATGAAGATTTCCAACACTTAGAAATTACAGCAACTACAGAAAAAAAAAACTGTTCAAGGTCCCAACTTCGAAAAATCATAACTGCTAAACCACTCGTTGGATTCCTCTCAAATTTTAATATGTTCTACAATACTATCCCAACCATATCATATCAAAACTTTAGCCAGAAAGGATGAGTTTTGTATACCTAAATCTGGTGCCAAAGTTGGTTGCTAGACATAGTCTTAAAACTCAAAAAACTGAAAAGATGCCTACTGTTTGTCCTAGCTGCTGAGCAAGGCTGGGAAGAGTGAAATTCATCAGCCATCAAAATGTATAAGGGAGGCAAGAAGAAGGGGAATTACTTAGTCACTAACCCGACAACGTGAAAGAGAAGCCTTGGTTTGGTTTCCTAGCGTGAAAAGGCGACGATGTGCAGGAGAGGCGGGCTGCTGTTTATCTGGCTGGACTGATACAGCTGGAAGGACTCAAATCCGCTGTATGTGTGCGCCAGAGGGAAGAACAACGACATATGTGCACAAGAAAAGCTCCTGACTGCTGGTCGACAAAAGACGGAGAGAAGCCTTGGCCGCTGTTTGCTTCTTGTGTGCGAGGGGGCTGCTGTCTGTGTTGCCCATGTGCAGAGGGAGGTCAGCCTGTGGCTGTTGTGTAGAGAAGGAGGCCACTCGGTCTGCTTTGCTTTTGCGTGAAGAAGACGCAAAGGAAGATCCCTGGCTCGATGTCCTTCTGTGTGCACGACAGAAAGGAGGAAGGGCTTTGCTGCGTTGTTGATTGTGCACCCCATGCTGTTGTGAGCATGGTGTTGCTTGCTGCACATGAAGATGAAGGAAGGAGATGATAAGGCCATGGTGTAGAGGGGGAAAGGTTGCTGCGTGAATGTCCACGTGCAGAAAGGGAGAGTCGAGCTGTGTATAACTATCCCTAGTTCACTGTTGTGTTTTGTGTGAAAACAATTCGTATGAAGGAGATGTGAGGAGGGGCTGTTCAATCCTGAGAATGAATAATGTAACACAACAATTTACGTCGATAATGAAAGCATTAAGCTGTTACTTTTGAAGGAATCAAATCTATAAATGGATATAATATGTGCAGTAAATGGTGGTTATAAAGATGCAAGATATGCGCTTATATGATATAGAAAGTCAGCCTACATGACGTTTGGGGTAATGAAGGTTACAAGTCATCTTGTCTTTATATGCATAAGGGTATATGCATAACACAAATGGCAAATCCATACAAAAAAAATGGTGGAACGTGAGAGTAGTATGGTTAGCTACATTGGGTAAGGATTTGTATTTTGTGTATGCTCACATAAAATGATAAGCATAATGTAGGTGATATATAGTTATACCCACATAAAATGATAAGAAGGTTAATGTTAACCATGGAAACACCACTCATGGCTTTAAAAATAAAAACGAAATGAGTTCAAACTAGTCTAAGTCTAGTTTGAATCGGAATTTATCGAAAATAAAGTTTTCGGGTATCACATCAATTCACCCTTAAAATAAGTTTCATCCTGAAACTTAGAACAAGGTATTTAATCAAACGACTTCCATATTTAACTTGTATATCCTAGTCTCACTAAATTTTAATTTCGTTTTCTAAACTTTTCTAACCCTATCAAATCGTAACGAAAAAATCCGATCGTTACATTGACAAATTTGTATTATTTGTTTTTTTAAAAAAAGAAGTTTTCTTCTTTCTTTTTTTTTTCTCGTGTTTTTTTTATTATAAAGTTAAACAAAGTAATAATTTTGTATTTTATGGTCTAATTTCACATTTATTATCCGAGTTAATATTTTTGTTAAACACCTAAAAGTTAAACGGGATGGAGATGGAGATTTTTACGGGGAAAACCCATAAAATTTTAAAATGGGGAAAATTAAACGGGACAAGGATTCCCCGATGGGGACGAATATCCGACGGGGACGGAGATGAGGACAATTCTCAATACCTGAACGAGGATGGGGAAGGGGACGGGGGACATTGTACTAAACGGGGATGAGGATGAATAGGGTACTCACCTTCTTTAAATTAGTTAAACATAGAGAAGAGACGTAAATTGAAACAACAAGATAAAAGCCATTTTCGAATAAGAAGATTAAGAAGAGAAGGTTACACTTCTTAGTTGTTCGGCCACTGCTAAATGAAAACTATAGAAACGAGTAGATCCGGTGGTACATCGTCCAGAAAGCCACTTGTCAGTCATTTATACTTCGGATGACACCTCGTTAACTAAAATCTAGCTATTTTTAGTTAATGAGATGTGACATCCTTTATTTTTATTATATCTTTCGTTAACTACAATCTAGCTATTTTTACCATATAAATCAAGATGAAATAAAATATTACTAATCTAAAAAGGCAATATCTACCTAATTAATATTTTTACCTTCTAAATACATTTTAATTTTGATAAACATACTATTTCTCATGTATTCATTTCCTAATATACTAGATTGTGTATATATTTTTTTCAACTCAATTTTTAAATTATCGAAAATTACAATATATTACGTTATATTAAACCCAAAAAAATAATTCAGTTTATAATTGTTAAAAACATAATTATAAAAATGTATTTCACGTTAAATTTTTAAAAAATATCCGTACAAAACCTCGAGTTTCCATAATAATTTTTCTGATGATTATAAACTTCTTTTATTCTTACTCGTAATGGTGTTCTAGGTTCAACCACTTCTAGAGTGTGATCCAACTTACAAGAAAAAATTTGTTTCAAGGCTTTTATTCACACCGATTTAAATTGATAGTGATACCCACAAAAACTAAAGTCATTTAATTTTAACTCTCATCCATAAAATTTATTTTTTAACTCTCAACCATAACATCAAATGTATATTTCAAAGTTGTGATAGACTAAATTGAAATTTTTATAAAAAAAAGCCTAGTTGCGAAAGGTCAAGGTTAAAAGAAAACGGAAAAAAAAAGGTGTAACTATAAAAAATAAATGGGTATCAATGTCAACACCTATTTTTTGTAAAAAAAAGTAATTGGCGTCAATAGTAATTAACGCCGACGTGCATATCAAGGTGCTACAATTTACGTTATTAATTTATTTATTTCTAAATTATCGAATTAAATTAGTTTTTAATATTTTTTCTCTACAAAAATCAACAAGTGATAAACACAAACTGTTCAACATTTAACCAAAAATATTACGGGCAAAAATGAGTAATGTTAATTATTTTATTGTTAGAATTTAAAAATAAAACCGAATAAGGTGTCGACACCAAACTAATTAAGAAGTTCAGATTCATATGGTAATAATAACCACAAAATGTTCAACATATTATTCCTACTTTTAACTCGATAATCTCAAACATTTCCGTGTTACGTAAAACTTAATAATAAACAACTTATTTCTAACTATTAGATTGATCACGAGTTTGTTTGGGAACCATGAGTTAATTTTAGTTGAAGTTTATTGGTAATTGAAGCTTATTGGTAGCTAAAATTAGTAGTTAATTGAACGAGATTTTTTTTGATAAATTTGATGGGTGTCTCAGAGATTTAAACTTATTGTTGCTGATATAAGTGTAAACTTACTTAAAAGGGTTTACTTTTTCATTTAATATTAATCCTTCTAGATTATATTTGTAATATATCATTTAGTAAGATACCATAAATTTCGTCGACAACCACTAGGTTTTGTTGGACGCTCCACTAAAGTCCTCTAAAACGATCTTCGACAACAACCTCCTGCTGCTCCTCCTCCTCCTCCTCCTTCTTCTTCTTCTTCAGGGTAAGACTTTCTTCCATTCTTCATCTTCTTCAGGCTTTCTCTTGCCTTATCGTCTATAGGTTTCTTCTTTCAGTCGTATTTCGTGCAACCAAAGTCTTTTTCTGATCCAGATAAGATCAAATCAGATTCAGATAGCTTCTTAAAAAAAATTCATGAGTTTTTACTTATGGGCTTTGAATTTGTTGATGCGGGGTTGAAGCCGCAATTGACAGATCTAGATTGAAAGTCCACAAAAGCTTTATGTTTGAAAACCTCGAAGGCAAATCTCGGTTGAGATCAATAGGTTGCGTAGCGAGATTTCACGAAGAACAAAGAAAACAAAGAATGGCAAGATATGATCGATGGCGATGAGATTAATAGAAGATGGAATGGAATGATATTGATGGAAATATAGGTATAAAAGAACCAAGATATACTTGCAAGAACCTTGATCAATTAGATCAAAACCTGAACAATGAATTACCTTAATCCTTCCTTCTTCAACCTTACACAAGTCCTTAAATCGAGACAAACACAAGGAGGGACTAGATCAACTAGGATCACCAATATTCAATGTAAGACCCGAGTTTTGCCTTCACCGCCCCCGCGGTAAAGAGGGCCGCCCCCGCGGCCGAGATGATCTGCCCCTGCGGCTTACGACAGATCGCACCCGATCGTTCTTTCGTCCGTTTTATCTTCCTTCCATAGATAGAATATTCGATATTCTATCTTATGGGCCGGTTTTATGATCTTCTTTCTAAATCTAGACTCCTTTCCGTCTATCTTTCTAGCCCATTCCTTTATATTCCCATCTTTTCCTCTTTTCCCCGTTTCTTGCTTACGTCTTCTTCAACCCTAAGAGCTGCAGCCGTTCCCTTGCTTCCTGCGACATTGCTGAATGTGTAAGTTCATCTCTTCCGGTTTCTCCATCACGTTCTTATAGTTGCTGCATGCCTTCTCCTTCTGTTTCTTTCTCTTCTTCGTTCTTCCCTTTTCTTCTTCTCCAAGAATCAAGTTTGATCCTTGATTCTTGTGGAGCATTGCTTTGTTGATCCTTTGATGTTCTCAGGCTCTTTGGAGTTGAGTCTTGACGTGTTGGAATCAAAGGTGCGAGCTTTGGTTGCCCCTGTTGTGAGTTCGGTCGAAGAGGAACCCCGACAGAGCCTCTGTCAGTGCACCGCCCCTGCGACTGCACATCCCGCCCCCGCGGCAAGCCGTCCCTGCGCCTTGCTCCACCTCCCCTGCGGTTTTCTCTGCAGTAACTCCCGTCTTTGGTGAGTTGCTTCCTTCCTTGCTTTCCTCGTTCCTTTCCTTGATCCTTGTGGTTGTTCCTTGTTCCCTGAGTTGCTGTTAGACTAAGGTTGAGCCCTTAGCTTGTGGAGATCTCTCAGAGATCGTTTAGACTAGAAGTTATAGACTTCTAGCAACCGTTTCGTTCCTGATCCGCGATGCTTGTTCGTACAGGCTTTCCTTGCTCCTTTCCTGAGGGAAACTGAGCTTTCTTGAGTGTTCTCTGAGTTGTTGATGAGCCTTTGTCTTATCTTCGAGTGAGGTAAGTCCCTTGGACTTACTTAGCTTCATTCCGCGTATTAGTTGGATTGTATTGGCTTGTTTGTGTTGTTTATTATGTTTATAATGGATAACTGGTATAGGATTCACCCTTTATTACCCTTAACTGGCCCAAGTGTATTATAACCGGGCGGTGACCACTTGTCTAGTTCTATAGGAGACTAGAACGTGCTCTTGCAACCCAGGCCCGTAGGTAACGGATAGTACTGATCTATTTCTATTGGTAGACGGAAGCGGAGGCGAGTTTCGGGAGATTCTCGTGTGACAAAATAAGTTGAATTAGTAATGGATAACCTTAATGAAAGATAATAACCGGTTGTGTGCAAGCATGCTATGTGTTTTCTTTACCTTATGTGTGTTTGTGCCTTTACGCTCTTGCTAGTATCTAGAATGTTAGCTAACGGTTTATACCGTCATTGTAGATGTTCCGCAGGTTCAGGATGTTGCTGAGTGATCCGGATGGTGTGGTCAGCCGGGGTTCCCGTACATTATAGGATGGGATCGGGTTTTTGTTTTGTTGTTGTTTTCCCTTTTGTTTTGAACTCGGCTGCGAGTCTTTTTCGCTTTCCCTTGGTTTAAACCTTTGGTTTTATATCGAGTTTTGGTTTTCATTTGTTTGTGCCTTGTTGTAAGATCCGTTTTCTGTTGCTACTCTGAGGGTCGGGACCCATTGTGCGGTCCTAGCCTGTAGCGCTTCGAGTTCCTAGAACTTGGGGTGTTACAATATGGTATCAGAGCTCTAGGTTGGCAACAATGGCACTCGAAATCTTCTAAAGGTCGGATGGATAAATAAATAGAACCCGCAAGGGGTCTAATATTTTCAAAAGGGGGTTTTTGTTTTAAACTTGTCGGTCTGGGATAGATGTACGGGCGACCACCACTACCTCTGCGGAACTCAACAATGTAGTTTCTTGTGTGTTCGCCTTTATATGAGCTTTTCTTGGAGTTGTACTTTCGTTGTAGCGTGGCCTTGTATATCTGCTATGGGGCAAGGAAGGGGTCGACCACCACTTCCACTTGCCATCCGTGGACGAGGACGTGTAGGAAGACCTCCACTAGCTAGAGGTCGGGGCCAAGCCCTAGTTGTTGATCCGCCTATCGCTGAGGCGTTCGCTGAAGAAGTTGTTGAGAGTTTTGTTCCTGAGGCTGGGAACAGGACCACTGCTATGTCCAGAGCACGGAGAGCGCCATCAACGGAGTCCGCATGAGTGTCTATCGGAGCTTCTTAATATCGCAATTATGTGTAGAGAGTTTAGGAGAGACCGTCTTCTGGATTTCCTTGAGGCTGGATTCGAGGATTTGCCTATTGCTGAGATCATCCGCAAGTTTCAGGATGAGTTATCTTTGTTGGGTCCGTCTGCACCACTGGAGGATCAACATGTTTATCTTTTCTCACGGAGGCTAAGGGAGTCGACACGCTCTTATCTTGCTGGTTTCCGTTGTGATTCTTTGACGGACTATCAGGGTAGAGCTTCTTCTTATGAGAGAGACCGATAGGGTCAGAGAAGAGCTTCTCAGACAGGAGGTCCTGAGAAGAGACGGAAGACTGGATCAGCCAGTGCTGGAGCTGGAGCAGCTGATTTTGGGTGTAGTCAAACGCCTGGACATTTGGGTTTCCAGTAGAGTTATGACAGAGGACGGAAATGTCATAACTGCGGAGTAGCTGGACACATCCGAGATGATTGCAAGAAGCCAACAGTGACTTGTTTTTCTTGTGGCAAGCCCGAACACAGAGCTGCATTTTGCCGTCAAGGCAATCACTAATACATCAGGGTTCTTCACCTGCCAATGTTGCTGCAGGAGGACAGAGATTTCAGCTTCAGTAGCAATGGTAGAGAGTTTCTGGTTCTACCACTCCTCAAGGTTCCACTCCGGGACAGGGGAGAGGTAGATGACATGTTGGTGGATCTGCAGACACTAGAGATGCATCAGCCAGAGTGTACGAGTTGAGGAGTGTTGTAGAGCCGACAACACCAGCAGCCACAAGTACCATTCATATTAATGGTTTTCTTGTTAGAGTTCTTTTCGATACCGGTGCTACGCATTCTTTTATATCTAATGCATGTGTAGATAGATGGGCCTTAGTTACTGTAGAAGGTAGACCCTTCTTTATAGGATTACCCGATGGAGGTAAGATTCGAGGTACACGAGAGGTTCGTGATTGCCCTATTATAATGGGAGGTCGCGATTGGCCAACTGACTTCTTCGTCATGTACTTAGTACATGAAGAAGTTATTCTGGGTATGGATTGGATGGATCGACATCGAGCAGTTCTGAACATCGGCAAGAGGACAATGATAGTGACTACAAATGCGGGCCATGTTGAGATCTTCCGAGGATGGGATCTCGGGAAGACTAGTACAGTCATCAGTGCAGTTCGAACTGCGAGACTTATCTGTCAGGGATGCGAGGCTTTTTGGTGTTATGCCATGAAGGATAGTACGAGTCCGGCTTTGGAGGAGATTCTAGTAGCTTGCGAGTTTGCTGACGTCTTTGGAGAGCCATCAAGTTTACCTCCACAGAGGAGTGTAGATTTTGGCATTGAGTTAGAGTCCGGTACGAGACCGATCTCTAAGGCTCCTTATCGTATGGCGCCTATCGAGATGCTTGAGTTGAAAAAAAAGCTCGAGTAGTTAGTAGAGAAGGGTTTTATCCGCCCTAGTGTATCTCCTTGGGGTGCACCAGTTCTCTTTGTCATCAATGAGGTTATGTATCGACTACCGAGAGCTGAATACGGTGACGATCAAGAACAAGTACCTATTGCCTCATATCGACGATCTTTTGGATCAACTGCATGGAGCTTTAGTGTTTTCGAGGATCGATATGAGATCTGGATATAGCCAACTGAGGGTGAGAGAGCAGGACATAGCCAAGACGACATTTCGAACCAGATATGGACACTACAAGTTTGTAGTGATGCCATTCAGGCTCACGAATGCGCCCGTAGTCATCATGGAGTTGATGAATAACATCTTCATCGACTTTCTAGACCAGTTTGTAGTTGTCTCATCGACGACATTCTGGTTTACTATCGTACTAGAGAGGAGCATGAAGGACACTTGAGGATCGTTCTTCAAGTCTTACAGGATAGAGAGCTCTACGCCAAGCTCTCTAAGTGCGAGTTTTGGATGTCTGAGGTAGCATTCCTTGGTCACATTGTTTCAGCTGAAGGGATCAAGGTAGATCCGGCGAAGATTGAGTCAGTAGCATCTTGGCCGCCTCCACAGAACGTCAAGAAGGTACGTAACTTCTTAGGATTGGCGGGCTACTACAGGCGTTTTGTTGAGGGCTTTTCAGTTATCGCCCGACCGCTCACTTCCTTGTTGCGGAAGTCTCCGAGGTTCGTATGGTCGAGCTGTGCATGCAGAGCTTTGAGGAGCTGAATAAGAGGTTGACCTCGTCTCCTATCCTAGCTCAGCCAGAGGGCATTGAGGATTTTGTGGTTTACAGCGACGCATTCAAGCTGGGCTTGGGATGTGTTCTGATGCAGAGGAGAAAGGGGATTGCTTATGTGTCTAGACAGCTGAAGACGTACGAGGAGAATTACCCTACCCATGACCTTGAGTTGGTTGTTGTGGTTCATGCTTTGAATATTTGGAGACATTATTTGTACGGAGCTACGTGTCAGATATTCACAGACCATAAGAGTCTGAAGTACATATTTACTCAACGGGAATTGAATAACCGCCAACGCAAATGGTTGAAGTTGATCAAGGACTTCGATCTTGAAATCTTATACCACCCGGGGAAGAGTAATGTGGTAGCAGATGCCCTCAGTAGGAAGACTCCTCGGGAGATGGCGATCGCTAGACTGACAGCTCACCCACAGTTACAGTGAGATTTGACATAACAAAAGATGAATATCCACTTCCCGGATTCCTACAGTCAGTTGTCCACCTTGGAGATAGTACCTAATCTCTTGGCCAAAATCCGACAAAAGCATGAGAGTTGTCCAGCTTTGACTAAGATCCGAGACCGGATGTCTCGAGAAGAGGCACCGCAGTTTGCAATTGGTGCTGATGGAGTTTTGTGACGATAGGAGCGTGTTTGTGTGCCTTCAAATCGAGAGTTGAGACAGAGGATCCTTCAGAAGGCTCACTCTTCACCTTACTCAGTAGATCCCGGTGTGATTAAGATGTACCAGGATATCAGACGCTCTTTATGGTGGGGAGGTCTGAAGCCAAACGTGACAGGATATGTAGCTTAGTGTGCAACCTATCAGTAGATAAAGATCGAGCATCATAGACTAGGAGGCCAACTACACCCACTTCCCGTTCCTCAGTGGAAGTGAGAGGACATCTCTATGGATTTTGTGACTGGTTTGAGACCGAGTCGTGGTTTTGATGCTATTTGGGTCATCGTAGATCGACTAACGAAGACCACACGTTTCATTCCTATCAGGGAAATGTGGCCGGTGAGTCGTTTGGCAGAGGAGTTCACGAGACAGATAGTGAGACTCCATAGAGTACCTAGGACTATAGTCTTTGATAGAGACGGACGGTTCACTTCGAGGTTCTGGAAGTAGGTGCATGCCGTACTAGGTACGAGTCTACATTTCACGGATGCTTATCATCCTCAGACCGATGGTCAGTCTGAGCGGACCATCCAAACTCTAGAGGACATGTTGCGAGCCTGCATGTTAGACTGGGGACAGGTGTGGCCAGATCACCTTCCCTTAGTGGACACATCGATTAGAATGGCTCCTTATGAGGCTTTATACGGACAGAGATGCCGTACACAGTTGAGTTGGGACGAGCCTAGTAGTGCTAGCGGAGTAGCACCTAAGCAGATTCAAGATGACATGGCTCGAGTAGCAGTAATTCGAGAGCGGATGTTAGCAGCACAGAGTCGACAAAAGTCTTATGCACATAAGAGGTGCAGACCTCTGGAGTTCAGAGTTGGAGCTCAGGTTTGATTGAGAGTATCCCTGACACGAGGCGTCAGACGTTTCGGTGTCAAGGGGAAGTTGAGCCCCACATATGTTGGACCATTCGAGATTCTTGAGCGAGTTGGAGAGGCCGCATACTGTTAGCATGAAATATTTTGATATTTTAGGCACATTTTCTAGATGTTTTTCATCCATTATAGTGTTCATCGATAAAGCATGGAAACAATTGTTAGCTAGTTTGTCTATATTGTCGATATAGAGGTCTACATAAGCTTTGTTTTGATTGTAGGCGAATAAGAGCTAAAACCGAACGAATTAAGAGAGGATAGAGATGAATTGAGCACATCCAAGGATTGAGGACACCACAAAGAAGCCAAGGAAGATGCTAGGATGAGGAATGACACGAAACAAAGGGAGCTACGAGCAATCTATGCTTCCACGCCCTAAAATACGGCCGTAATAAAGTCCACGCTCTAAACCACGGCCGTGGAACTTGGCAACATGAGCGTGGAGCATTCCAGAGAGTTACACGGTATAAAGTACGGTCGTGGAAGTTGTGAAGGACCGTAATCTACTTCCACGCTCTAAACCACGGGCGTGGAACTCCTTCAGACCGTGATTTAGGCAATCTTTTGACGTACTAATTAAAGCCACGATCTTTTACACATGGGCCGGAGGGATATTCTATCCTTCCTTATAAAAGGACTGAAGGAGGGAGAATTCGGCACCTTCGCTTACGTTTGCTTGCACGTGCCTAGGGTTTCATTGGACGTGCGGAGGATTGCAATTTTGCAACGGAGATTTACGAAGGCTTGAAGGTTTGGAGGTTGCACTTTTGTTCCTAGGTTTGATTAGAAGGCGGATTGACATCCCGCCCTTCATTCTTATCAAGGATTGTGATTGGTTTGCGTTATTCCAAATCTGATATACATTATACCCTTGTTTGTGGATTTGAGATTGATTTGAAGTTTATTGAAGGTTTTCGAAGGTTTTCATCTTTCATTCTTCTTAATCTTGAATTTGATATCATAATGGCTGTTGTTGGATAAAACCCTTTAGCAATTCTAAGGTGAAGGGTTGATAGTTGTTGCTTAGATGATGATAGATCGATCGTAAATTGATTGGACCCTGAGAGTTAGAGAGATTTCACCGACGAACCAAAATCACAGTGTGTTCTTGAGATTCCACGGCCGTGGAACTCAAGATCTGCCCGTAATTTATATAAGTTTACGAACTTTGCTTTTACTTTGATCCAAGGTTAAAAATTAGCTTTAATCTAGTCTAGGTTTGCCCTTTTCTAGGTAGTAGTGAAGCCTCAACAACCTCTACTTCGATTTCGAGTGTCACAACCTTAATCGGTTTAGTTAGTCTTGATCCTTGGGTTACAAGTTTGTGTATTTGATATTGATTCTTGTCTTTAGATCCTTTCTATACTGAAGCCTCAACAACCTTTATAGAGAGTATTTCTAGATAAGTCATATAAAGCCTTGGAACTTCACCGTACATTGCTTTACTTTAGTATACCTTTGCAACTCTTAACTCTGTCCTTAGTTCTTTAGTATATCTTGAATCGATTGCCACAATTAGATACCTGGATCTTTAGGGTTGCTGTTTTCCCAATATTTGCAAAGCTCATACATTTACTTGCTTGACAATTTACAACTTGAATTTGTTCCCCCCAAATCCCTATGTTCGATACTCTGGAATTCTTGCTTAACTACGTCGATCCGTACATTGCGGGTTTGCTTGCTTTTATTCTAGTTTTATAAATTTAAAGCTTGATTGCACGCACGCTAAGTGGCGAACACATACAGACTTGCTTTGTCACCGAGACTCGAGGGTGTTCACCTAGTCTTCCATGTGTCTCAGTTACGGGAGTACATACCAGACCCGAGACACATTGTCAGTCATGAGGATCTAGTGATCGAGCCAGACCACACGTTCGTAGAGCACCCGGTGGCTGTCTTAGAGCGTAGTACAAGACGCTTGCGTTCGAAGGACATACCAATGATGAAGATACAGTGGTCGATGCGAGGTGTTGATGAGGCGACTTGGGAGACAGAGGATAGTATCTAGAGGAACTATCCGGAGTTTTACGCTGAGCTTGATGCACCATTAGCGTAGTCGTTTTGTTTGTTTTTTTTCCTTTGTTGCGTTGCGTACATTTTTTGTGACGTTTTGAGTTACGTGCCCCGAGTGGGAATATATGAGTTCAGTTATTTTTCTGTGTGTTGTTGTGATCGTTGGGCTTTTGCAAGTTTTG
This sequence comes from Fagopyrum homotropicum, assembly GCA_033239125.1. Lineage (NCBI taxonomy): Eukaryota > Viridiplantae > Streptophyta > Magnoliopsida > Caryophyllales > Polygonaceae > Fagopyrum > Fagopyrum homotropicum. The sequence continues at coordinate 93,268,855 of BSWB01000007.1, read as the reverse complement.
GGACGAAACTTCTTTTTTGGGGGATCTGATGTAAGACCCGAGTTTTGCCTTCACCGCCCCCGCGGTGAAGAGGGCCGCCCCCGCAGCCGAGATGATCCGCCCCTACGGCTTACGACAGATCGCGCCCGATCGTTCTTTCGTCCATTTTATCTTCCTTCCATAGATAGAATATTCGATATTCTATCTTATGGGCCGGTTTTATGATCTTCTTTCTAACCCTAGACGCCTTTCCGTCTATCTTTTTAGCCCGTCCCTTTATATTCCCATCTTTTCCTCTTTTCCCCGTTTCTTGCTTACGGGATCGGGTTTTTGTTTTGTTGTTGTTTTCCCTTTTGTTTTGAACTCGGCTGCGAGTCTTTTTCGCTTTTCCTTGGTTTAAACCTTTGGTTTTATAATTAGTTTTGGTTTTCATTTGTCTATGCCTTGTTGTAAGATCCGTTTGCTGTTGCTACTCTGAGGATCGAGACCCATTGTGCGGTCCTAGCCCATAGCGCTTCGAGTTCCTAGAACTTGGGGTGTTACATTTAAGAAGATTAACACACAAGAACAACCTAGCGAGGACTCACAACGATTTAATGAAATGATCTATTTTTTATTGAATAGGAATGAATAAAATGAAAACTTCATGAACGAAGTGACGAGTATCTCTCAAAACATTGACTGAATGAATCTAATCGAAAAACTCGATCCTAGGGAGGGATTTATAGCCGAAAATCCTCCAAATAAAAGATTAAAAATAGTCCTAAAAATATAAAGGATAAAGATATCTTTAGAATGTCTAGAGCCTCTAAAGGTATTATAAATAAAATAACTAGAAGCCTTTAAGTATTCAATTCGTGTCCTCCAACTCGTGGCATCTCTTCTATGTCTTTCTGTAACACCCCAAGTTCTAGGAACTCAGAGCGTTACGGGATAGGACCTCACAATGGGTCTCGACCCTTAGAGTAACAACAATAACATCAGATCTTGCAACATGATACAAATAAATGAAAACCAAACATATATAAAAACCAAAAGGTATAACAACGGAAACGCAAAGGACTTGCAACCGAGTTCAAAATAAAAGGGAAATACAACAACAAAAATATAAAACCCGATCCCGTCCTATAATGTATGGTAAGCCCGGCTGACCACACCGTCCGGATCACTCAGCAACATCTCTAACTTGCAGGGCATATACAACATCGGTATAAACCGTTAGCTAACATTCTAGATATCAAAAAGACAATAAAGACACAAACACAGATAGTAAGGTAAATACATAACATGCTCTCACAAAACCGGTTATTATCTTTTATTAAGTTGTCCATTACTAATTCAACTTTTTTTGTCACACGAGAATCTCCCGAAACTCGCCTCCATTCCCGTTACCGATAAAATTAGATCAGATGCATACTATCCGTACCTGTGGGCCTGGTCGCAAGAGTACCTCCCAGTCTCTTGTAGAACTGGACAAGTAGTCACCGCCCGGTTATAATACACTTGGGCCAATTAAGGGTATAAGGTCATCCTAGTCTGGTTTTCCGTTATAACGATAAAATAACAACCACAACTAATACGGTCAAACCAATATAAGGAACGCATCTAAGTAAGTCCAAGGGACTTACCTCACTCGAAGGTAAACTCAAGAATCCGCTAACTACACAGCTTCCTGAAGGAAAGGGTAGATGCCTGCTCAAACAAGGCATCGTAAATCAGAAACTGAACGAATGCTAGAAATCTACATACTTCTAGTCTCAATGATCTCTAATAGATCTACTGCAACGTGCTAGAAATTCCCTACTTCTAGTCTCAATGATCACTAATTGATCTCAACATGTTAGGAGAAGGATTTCTAGTATGAAGGTTCACAAGGAGCGTCATCAACAACACAAATCAAGGGTGTAACCAACTCATGGGGATCAACAAGCCACTAACTAGCATTCACACTAATCATCTAGGTGCAACCTAGCATGATCTAGCATAAGGAAGGGGCAAAGGAAGGAAGGAAGGAAGAAACTCACCAAAGATGGGAGTCACTGCAGGTGAACTGCGGGGACGGCAGACAGAGGCACGAGGGCGGCGATGGCTTGCAGGCACGGGGGCGACGGCCTGACAGAAGCTACTATTGGGACTCCTTTTTACAACAACGTCATAACAAGGAGACCAAAGCTTGACTCTTCGATCCACACACGTCAATTCTAACCCAAGGGGGCCTGGGAACATATACGTATCAACAAAGGGAGACACACAAGAATCAAGACTCAATCTTGATTTGTGTGAAGAGGAAGAAGAAGAAACGAGAAAGAGAAAGACAAACAGAAGGAAGAGAAACATACAGTAGGCTCAAGAACGAAGGAAGATCAAAGGGATGAAGACTTACACATTCTGTAGAAGATCACAAGGGAAAGGTTGCAGTTTGCGAGGTTGAAGAAAACGTAAGCAAGAAACGGAAAAAGGAAGAGACGGCGGGAATATATAGAGAACGGTTGGGGAAAGAACGAAGGAAGGTCTGATTTAGGGTTAGAGGATAAAAGGAAAGCCGGCCCATAAGATAGACGATCAGATCTTCTAAGAAAGGAAAGAAATAAAAACAAAATAAAAAGATCGACACGATTTGGGGTCAGCCACGACCGCGGCTGGCTGCAGGGGCGGTCCCTTCACTACGGGGGCGGTGAAGGCTAAAACACGGGTGTTACATCGGATCCCCCTAACAAGAAGTTTTATCTCAAAACTTGAAGTAAAGCACACAAGATTACACAACGACGAAGCATAAACACTAATCTCAACTTTTATTCCCTCGCGGGGCACATAACTCAAAACGTCACACAAGCATATACACAACTCAACAAAAAAGAAACTAAAACTCCAACATCTATGCTATAGGTACATCCAGCTCAACATTAAACTCCGGATAGTTTGTCTGGATACTATCTTTTGTCTCCCAAGTCGCCTCATCAGCTCCTCGCATTGACCACTGAATCTTCATCATCGGTATGTCCGTTAACCGCAAGCGTCTTGTACTACGCTCTAAGATAGCTACTGGGTCCTCTATGAACATATGGTCTAGATCGACTACTAAATCCTTATATGGCTGACGATGTGTCTCGGGTCTGGTACATACTCTCGTAACTGAGACACATGGAAGACTAGGTGCACACCCTCTAGTCTTGGTGGCAAGGCAAGTCTATATGTTGCCTCTCCAACTCACTCAAGAATCTTGAAAGGTCCGACGTATCTAGGACTCAACTTCCCCTTGATGCCGAAACGTCTAACACCTCGTGTCGGGGATACTCTCAACCATAACTGAGCTTCGACTCTGAACTCTAGAGGTTTGCGCCTCTTATCTGCATAGGACTTATGGCGACTCTGTGCTGCTAGCATCCTCTCTCGGATCATCGCTACTTGAGCCATATCGTTATGTATCTACTCAGGTTCTACACCGCTAGCACTACTCGGCTCGTCCCAACATAACAGGGTACAACATATTTGTTTGTATAAGGCCTCGTAAGGGGCCACCCTTATCGATGCGTGCCAACTGTTTTTGTACAAAAACTCCACTAAGGGTAGGTGATCTGGCCACACCTGTCCCAATTCTAGCACGCAGGCTCTCAACATATCCTCTAGAGTTTGGATGGTCCACTCTGACTGACCATCAGTCTGAGGATGATAAGTAGTCGTGAACTGCAGATTCGTACCTAGGGCGGCATGCACTTGCTGCCAGAACCTCGAAGTAAGCCGTCTGTCTCTGTCAAAGACTATAGTCCTAGGCACTCCATGAAGTTGCACTATTTGTGTGGTGAACTCCTCTACCAATCGGCTTACCGGCCACGTCTTCTTAATAGGAAGGAAACGTGCAGTCTTCGTTAGTCGATCTACTATAACCTAGATGAAATCAAAGTCTCGACTTGGTCTCAAACCAGTAACAAAGTCCATCGAGATGTCCTCCCACTTCCACTAGGGAACGGGAAGTGGGTGTAGCTCTTCTCTTGGTCGGTGATGCTCGATCTTGACCTGCTGACAGGTCGCACTCTAAGCTACATATCTCGTCACGGCTGGCTTCAGATTTCCCCACCAAAAGGATTGTCTGATGGTCTGATACGTCTTAAACTCATCGGGATGCACCGAGTAAGGTGTAGCATGAGCCTCTTGTAAGATCCGCTGTCTTAGCTCTCGATCTAAGGGCACACATACTCGCTCCAAGTGTCTCAAAACTCCATCGGCAGCGATTGCAAACTCAGGTGCCTCTTCTCGAGACATCCTATCTCGGATCCGTGTCAAAGTTAGGTAACCCTCCTGTTTTTGTCGGATTTCTACCAACTAGATCAGGTAACATCTCCAAGGTGGACAGATGGTTGTCAGAATCCGGAAAGTGGATATCCATCTCTAGACATTCTAAGTCTTGTTGTAACTGAGGCAGTTGTTAGCCGAGTGATTACCATCTCCTGGGGAGTCTTCGTACTAAGGACATCAGCTACCACATTCGCCTTCCTTGGGTGGTATAAGATCTCTAGATCGAAGTCCTTAATTAACTCCAACCATCTCCTCTAGCGATTATTCAACTCCCGTTGAGTGAATATGTACTTCAGACTCTTATGGTCTATGAAAATCTGACACGTAGCTCACTACAGATAATGCCTCTAGATCTTCAAAGCGTGAACCACAACAGCTAACTCGAGATCGTGGGTAGGGTAGCTCTCTTCGTACGTCTTCAGCTGTCTCGACGCATATGCTATAACCTTATCCCTCTGCATCTAAACACATTCAAAGCCTAGCTTGGATGCATCGTTGTAAACCACAAAATCCTCAATGCGTTGGTTGGGCCAATAACTTGTTTCTACGTTCAATTTCTTGTAATCAATGCACATTCTCCATCCCGTTACTGTTCTCGTAGGAATCAACTCGTTGTTCTTGTTGGTGACAACGGTCATTATCTCCTTTATTGGGAACTACGTGGATGGGACATGTAAAATTAGGTCCAAGGAAGGCACACCTTAAGTGTGAAGGAAGGGGCTTCAATTCCAATGTAGGAGGCTCTTTAAATGAGGAATTGGGACCTTCAAAAGCATCTTGGGATGCTTCCATAGCGGTAGAAGAAGTATAATTGCATCCTAGAACACTTCCATTCAACTTTGGAAAAGATTCCAGAGTTTCAGAAATCTCGACCCCCTACTAAAATCTAGACCGAGATTTTGGGCGAAGTTGCAATCGAATTTTGAAATCTCGGGTGAATAAATAAAATCTCGGCCGAGATTTTATGTACTTGACCGAGATTTTCAGCATCACTCATACCTTCTTTAAACACCTCAAATTCAGCCTTGGGGTCTTCTTCCAGTGCTTCTGTTCACTCTCCGATGTGTGTGTATACGAACAAAACCAAATATTCAAATAGAAAGCAAATATTCTAGGGTCGATCACAGGGACTGTGGTGTAACCAAATGGTAACGGTAAATCTAGATAGACAATTTTGCAAATATTGATGACTGAAAGTAACAAAAGGCAATGATAAGAATATACGTAATAATTTGGAAGGCTCCGATTCTAGAGATCAAGGTATCCAATTGTGGTTATCGATTCAAGACTTCTAAAGATCTATGGACAGAGTTGGGATTGCAAAGGAAAGGTGTTTCTAAGGTGAGATAGATCACGGGGGAGGTCTCACTATCCACTATCCCAAACCAAAGCTCCTACAACCGGGCAAGTCTCTAGGATCTAAGAAAAGGAACTATAATCTCAAACCAACCACTCAACCTAAGGGAATAGAACTAACCTCTACCGGGTAAGTCTCAGGTTAACTCACAAAGGCAAGAAGAAGGCACACTCAAACCTAATAAAGGGTGTTGAGTCCTCTATTACCTAGAACTCATCATCTTTAGCAACCAAGAAAGAGAATCACCGGGTAAGTCTCTTCCCAAGCTTGGAAGTAAGCTTGAAAGGCTCAACAAGGCTAGGATTTAGGCAATCTATAACCTAGTGTTAAGGATATAACATGAACGGAACAATAGAAGAAATATCGGGTGGTTCTTGCTAAAATCTCGGCCGAGATTCTCATGAACAGATCGAGATTTGTCTTCTGAGAAGGTAAAACCAACTCTAAGGGTCCAATCTACAATTAAAGGCTTAGTCTTTCATCATTTAAATCACAACCATCAACCAATTACCCTAGAATCGCAAGGGTTTTAGCCAATAACACACATACTCAAATCAAGAAACTCATAAAGCAAATAAAACTAAAAGAAAGTAAGAAATACTTAGCAATCTGTCTTCAATATCCAAAACTATAGCAAATCCAATAACAAAGTCTGAATCTTTAATCCAAAAGCAAAATAAATCAAGAACCTAAACTTCTTCAAAAATCCTTCTTCCAATCTTCCTTTTTAAATAAATCCCAGTGAATTTCTGAGTATCGAATGGTGTGTCAGACCTATTCGTACTCTAGAAGCCTTCGGTGGGCATGAGGCCTCTTCGTTACGGGTCCTCTATAAGGTTATGAGGTATATATAGAGATAAATATAGGGTTTTACAAGCATAGACCTTAAAGATAGATCGCAACTTAAAGATAAACCCTAGCTTAAAGATAAATTGTAGCTTTAAGATAAACCCAAAATTTTTGGGGCGAAAAAGAATTGTTGAGCCTGCTGGTATCAAAGTCCACTTTGTGGTATCAGAGTTCGCTCCGCGGCATGAGGGTTTGCTCCGAGGTATAAAGGTTCGCTCCGCAGTATCAGAGTTCTCTCCAACGTGTGTTCTTATGTTTTTTTATGCTCCATCATGTTCCTTTATGATCTAATCCTTAAGCTAAATGTGTCATTCCGTTCCATAATTCTCCAAATTACCTACAAATACAACAAGAATCCGTGTAGACATCTTTTCTAGCAAAGTATGCAAATATGAGCTTAAATGCTATGGATTCATGTCTATGCATGCATGCAAAATAAAGTGAAAATCCACCTAAATGCATGTCTAAATATAGGTCATCATTCATGTCATCAGCTTCTAAAGCTCAGACTTCAGTATTGCAATCCTCTTATATTCCTTCCTCCGTAATGCTCATACTTATGACTTTTTCAAGTGGATCCTTGAGCAAAATTGAGCTCACTACTTCCCTTGATTCTTCTTCATCATAGATATTGAATATATCTTCTCAAAGGGCTGGCCCTTTAACCATAGCGCCCAGCTGCAACTCAATATTCTCCTTATTAATGTTGAAGGAGAGTGTGGTGTTCTTGTAATCCACCATACATCCGGAAGTTGCAAGGAATGGTCTTTCAAGAATGATTGGAACCGAATAATCTGCAGGAATGTCTAACACAACAAAATCAATGGGAACATAGAACTTACCTAGTTGTACGAGAATGTTTTCAAGAATTCCCACCGGATACGTGATTGACCTATCCGCCATGTAAAGTGTCATCTTGACCGGCTTTGGCTTCTGAAGTCCAACCTTTTTGCATAATTCAAGCGTTATGATGCTTACACTTTCTCCAAGGTCAGACAAGGCCTCATAAGTCACCTCTTCGACTCCAATAGGAACACAAAAAGATCTTGGATCCCTTAGCTTTGGTGGCATCTCCTCTTTCATAGTTTGGATGAGTTTGGATGACCTTTTAGTCATCCTCACTTCTCCAACATCCTCTATTTTCCTCTTGTTAGAGAGGATTTCTTTCAAGAACTTCCCATAAGCGGACATACCTACAATCGCATCCATGAACGGAATATTAATATGTAGTTTACTCATGAGCTCAAGGAACTTACCAAAGTGCTTGTCTAAGCACGCTCTAGTGCGAGATTGTGGGAATGGAAGTGGTGACTTGTATGATAGGAGGTACATAAGCTGATTCTTTCTCTTTCTCCTCCTCATTGACTTTGTTTCGTCCTCAACCATCACTTGCTTTCCCTTATCAAAATTCTTGGGCAATGGCTTATTAATCTTCAATACACTCCTAGTAGTAATAGCCATAACTTTCCCTCGGGATTATTTTTCACCTTTCCAAGAAGCTTTCTGGATCTCTAGGAGCTGCTCCTGCCTTGTGGAATGCCTTATTTTCTAAGGCTTTTGAGCCTTAGAAATAGAAGTAATTGTGCTCTCCAATCCACTCATTCTCCCCATTAATTGCTTAAACATCATCTCAGTTCGGTCCTTGGGATGTTGATTAAATCCCGGTGGAGATTCTTGAGTCTTTGGTGGTGGATCTTGACTAGTAGATGCGTGCGGATTTAATGCTCCATCCGGATTTGAATAAGAAAATCCCGGATAATTTGGTTAGGGCGGTAATTATTTCCTCCATGGAAATTCCTGTTGCGCCTTGATAATTTCCTCTACTAATGTAGTTCATATCTTGCTCCTTAGGTGGCAACTTAGCTAGTACCGGTGCTTGAGTTTGAGCTCTCAAAAGCTCCTTCAATGCTTTAATCTCATTGTTAATAATATTAAATTGAGCATTATTAGTGGCATTGGTACTAACCTCATAGACTCCGGATCTTCAAAGTCTCTCATCAACTCTTCTATGGGAATATTTCTCAATCACTAAGGCTTGCTTCTCCACAAATTCCCATGCTTTATCGACAGGCTTCTCCATGAAAGTCCCTCCAAAAAGGGATTGAAGTTTGAATTGAGTTTCCTCGTCCAAACCCTAAAAATAGATCTCAAGAAGCTCGATCTTTGGAATGCCATGATGAGGACAATCTAGTAGGAGGTCCTTGACTTGAACAAGATCTCCTTGTCCTTCATCACAAAAGCATTAATTTTACCTTTAAGCTTTGTAGTCTTTGATGTTGAAAATAATTTGGTGAGAATTCGGTAGTCATCTCCTCCCAAATGCTAACTCTTCCAAAAGGTAAAGATTGATACCAAGCAAGATCCTTATCCTTCAAAGAAAACGAAAATGCTCTCAACTTGTGATTGTTGTTCTCTAGTCTTGGAGACCTCAAGGTCTCCATAAGTATCTCATAGTTCTGCAAGTGCTGGTGTGGAGACCCCCCCTAATCCTCCAAATTGATTCTAACAGATCATCTGAAGAACTTGAGGACGGAGCTCATAATGACGTCTAGCTGGATCTCCAAGATTTACGCCGGGACGACGTACTCGCTGGGCCGGATCCATCATTTGCCCAAGTGTATGTGGCTCTCCCACAAACGGGTCAACTCTAACATTCCTCACTGGTTGGTGAGGTGTAGCTACGGGTGCGACTGGTGGAGGTATATCTACTCGGACATTAACTCCTCTTTCAAGGAGTAATTGCCTCATATCAACTCTCATCTCATCAATTTCTTCTCTAATCGCATCTTCTCTTTCATGTCCTACTGCTATTTCTTCTTTTAGAGCTGCATTTCTAAGTCTTACTTGTTCCAAAACATCTTCTAACTTGGCTTGAAGGTTTCTTTCTGCCATCGTTTCCTTAGCTTCCCTTAGTCTTCTCTTGTTAGTTTTCTCCGGTTCAGGATCGTAAGGAACGAGTTCTTCACCGGCACGAGATCTTTACATAACCTAAAAAGAAAGGGAATTCCTACAAGAAAAAAAATACTCAAAGCAAAAAGATTAATAGAAAAAGCAAAATCTAGACTACATGACCGCAATTACCGCTTGGTCTAGACCAAGTACCCGACAATGGTATCAAAAACTTGTTCACTCTCAGACATGTGTGAATAATGAACGAAAATAAGCTTTAAATTTATACATGAAATAAAAGTCAAAGCAAATAAGCGAACTCGTAGTGTACGGATCAATCGCTGTAAAAGCAAATATTCCAAGGTCGATCACAAGGAATATGGTGAAATCAAATGGTAAAAATCAAAAATAGAATAGATCAACGCTAATTCCAAAGAACGAAAGAGACAAAAAAAATTGGGAAAATGCAGATATAGAGATCAAGGTATCCAATTGTGATTTTTGATTCAAGACTTCTAAAGAACTATGAACAAAGTTGGGATGGCTAAGGAAAGGTATTTCTAAGGTGGAAAAGATCACGGGGAAGGTCTCACTATCCACTATCCTAAACCAAAGCTCCTATCACCGGGTAAGTCTCAAGGATCTAAGGAAGGGAACTATTATCTGAAACCAACAACTCAACCTAAGGGTCAAGAACTAACCTTTACCGGGTAAGTCTTAGGTAAGCTCACTCAAGTAAGAAGAAGGGACACTCAAACCCAATAAAGATTAAGCCTTTATTACCTAGAACTCATCATCTTTGGCACCCAAGAAATGGAATTACCGGGTAAGTCTCTTCCCAAGCTTGGATGTAAGCTTGAAAGGCTCAACAAGGCTAGGATTTGGGTAATCTATAACCTAAGCATAAAGATATAACAAAAACAGATCAATAGAAGAAATCACGGGCTGCTCTTAACTAAATCTTGGCCTAGATTCCTGAAGAACATACCGAGATTCGTCATGTGGAGGTTAAACCAACTCTCAGGGTCCTGTCTAAACTTAAAGGCTCAGTCTATCATCATCTAAACCACAACCATCAACCAATTACCCAAGAATCGCAGGGGTTTTAGCCAACAACACACATATTCAATCAAGAAAGATAAATGAAACCAAGAAACTCATAAACCAAATAAAACTAAAAAAAAAGTAAGAAATACTTAGCAAGGTGTCATCAATGTCCAATGTTGGGTGTTTTCTAGGAAGTGATGCTAGCAAATCCGAGGCAAGAGTTCCAAGAACTTGTTCGCGCAAATCATGCACACAAAGTCTTAAATTTATAATTGATAAGATATCCTAAACTCCTAACCAACCCACAGTGTACGAATCGCAAGTAGAAAGGAAAGCATTCCGAGGTCGAACACAAAGACCGAGGTGAGATTAAATCATGCAATGATCAAGGATAGTTCAAGTCTAAGGTAAGGAAAGAGATGGAAACAAAGAAATGAAAATCAAATATTTTTTTGGATGGGTTTTAGGGTGATCAAGCAATGATCACAATCAACAACAATGTCAACCAAACAACAAAACAAACACAAGATAAAATATCAATGTATCGAGAGCGGATTCTAGGGATTCGATGTCCGGTTCATGAACTCAAGCTTCTAATCAACCTAGGATCAAGCTGCGATATGTTAGGAAGGAATGTTTCTCTAATGAGATCAATCACCAGGTAGGTCTCATGGTCCACTAATCCCGCACTCAAGGTCCTATTACCGGGTTAGTCTCTAGGAACCTAAGGTTGGGAATTTTACACAAACCGGATTACTACCTAGGGGTCAAGCCTCTCCTTACCGGGTAAGTCTCGGAAAAGCAAGCCCTAAACAACAATCCTAGTACACTCAATCCAATAGCGGCTGTTGGGCTCATTACTACCTAATGTTTGTCATCTTCTATACCTAAGAGCGGGAATTACGGGTAAGTCTCATCCCTCACCTAGTTTACTAACATAGGTCACCCTAATGCTAGATTAGGCTCAACAAACACTGGGATTTCAACTCTCAAACTCCCTAACATGAAGATATAACACTATAGGAACAACAACTCACACACCTCGGGTGGATCAAGAACACCTCGACCGAAATGGTTGAAGAACAGGCCGAGATTGTAAGCTGAGCTAGGTATTTCGAGCAAGAAACTATCCTAAGATACATCTAAGTCCAACCTATCATTATCCTAGCCATCTCCCTAGAATCACATGCTACTTAGCCAACAACAATCATCTCAAGTTCATTCATCATCAAAACAACAAACATGCATGCCATAGCTAGATAAAGAGATAGGAAGCAATATAAAAACAAGAAACAAGCTGAATATTAAATTTAGAACAATCTTACAACTATCCAAGAGTAGCTTCAAGTCGAGCTCAACAATCTCTACAACTTTCCTCACTACAAGTCTCTCAAAAACTCACTCAAAAGCTATGAAAAATTGAGTTCTTCTCTTGTCTTCAATGGAGTCTCCTTTCTCCTTTTCTCAATACTTGGGATTTCAAACTTAGGAATGTTTAGGGAATGCAATGGATTGGAAGAAGTGCTGCAAAAGTATGCATCCTGCAAACAAGACAACCCCATCCATCATGGGAGAGAAAGGTCGTGGGCTAGAAGTTGTGTGCCAAGGGTCAAGGTAGTCTAGCATGCAAACTCGGACGGCCCAAATATCATCTCGGCCGAGATGGGTGAGGGCTCGACCGAGATTAAGGGCTGCATGGCTAAAAACATGGCTAAAGACAAGCCGGTGCATGACTCGAACCAACTAAGGTCAACTTCTTCTTCTTTTCGTCATGCTTGCTCCATTGGAACCTTGAATCCGGGCCGTCACGAGACTTGATCCTCGTATATGATCAATAGTGCATCAATGCTCCTCAAAATACCTACAAAACCAACAAATGCTCGTGTAGACGTGTATTTTGACGATATGACTCGATAAAGCATAAAACCTCCCGAACATGTGCAAAACCATGCATGAATGAATGTAAAAAGTACCTAAAAGAGTGCCTAATCTGATGTCATTAATCACGTCATCATCCAAAACTATAGCAAAAGCAATAACAAAGATCCAATCTTGTGTTCAAAAACAATGAAATCTAAAAAATAAGTATTTCTCTCCAATAATCTTCACAAATCTCTCTCAATCCAAAGGTGTTGTAACTAACAATGTAATTTGCGTATCTTATGTGTATCGAGGGGTATGTTTAACGTCTCCAAGTTGTATCTGAACGCCCTTTGATTGTTGCAATCATGCTTGATTTATAGAAAGATCTAGGGTTTGAAGCTTTGGGCCATGGGCTGTTTTTACACTAAATCTCGGATGAGCAAATTAACAATCTCGGCCGAGATTCTTCACAAGTCGGACCGAGATTTGTAATTTGTAACGTGTCTTCTTTGCTCTTTTCTCTCATCCTTTGATTATGTCCTAGCTTCCTTTATGCTCCACAATGCTACAATGTGTTCCACCTTGTTGCCTTGTCCATATATGCTCTCTTTTGATCCAAAATCCACCAAATTTCCTACTATTCCAACAAGGATCCGTATAGACTTCCTTTTTAGTAAAGTATGCAAATATGAGCTCAAATATTATGAATTCATGTATATGCATGCAAAAGAAAGGGAAAAACTACCTATATGCATGTCTATAACCAGATCATAATTCATGTCATCAATAGTGAACAAGGATAAAGGAGGTAAAGGTTACATATTGTTGTTTTGTCTTGTATTTGAGTGTTTTTTTTATGAAAGATGAAAAAATCAAGGGAAGACTTGTAGCTTTTTAAGATACTGATTGTGTCGTGCGTGCTTCGCACTCACGACGTTGATTAATCCGTAAAAATGACCATTGTACATGAGATCAATATTCGGCCACAATGTCTATTAATTTGGGAATTGCTCATTTTACATCAAATCAGAAAATCAGTCATTTAGTAATATGTCCGTACCAATAAACAAAAGAAATACGAATGTTGATGATATCTAGCATTGAAAACTCAATACCAACATGAAGCTCATAAATAAAAAAAATTGATACTATTCAAAGAGTATCCACCTCTTTATCTTTCTATGCGAGAGCACAATCCGACTTCAGAGGCATATTATTAATATGCAAGACACATTATCGTTATTAGACTTTTCTCAACCCTACCCGCAACTAAATTTAGATGCATATGTAAAGTTGAGAGCAATCCCTTAAGATAGTTTTCCTCGTCACATGAATGACTTTTTTCTTATCCCCGTCGGGTTCCTTGTTGATTGATTGCGTTGAGCGACGACTCACCCTTCTTGTTGTTTACAAAATCTTCACTGTAGCGCCGTCGCCATCGGCTTTACCGGTGGATCGGCGGCTGAAAACTGAGCCATTTTCTTCGTCAAAAGGCTCTAGGGGCATTGGTAGAAAGCTAACCTCCATTTACAATGAAGGGCGTTCGATGGAAAACCTTATCGGTGGCTGGAAAACTGAGCCATTTTCTTCGTCAAAAGGCTGTAGGGACATTAGTTGTATTTACACAACTCAATTCCTACACAAACAAGACGTGTGTAACGAAAAGGGGTATGGGAGTCTGTACAACTTTTAGGAAAATATTATACAAAATAAGTTAGTAATTAATAATGATCAATTAAGTAAATAAACATATAAAGAAAAGAAAACAAAATCAGTTAATACACAATCAAGATAAGTTAGTCCTTAGTACTTAATAATGATAAATGAAGAGAAGAAAAAATCAGTTAGTACTTAGTAATTAATAATGACCAAATTCTTTGTAGTTGTCTTGGGAGAAGTTGCATTAAACCTCAATTGTTTCCTTTGTCACGATTTTTACTTATTGGTTTGGTTCACCTGCTACCTGAACTGATACAAGCTCATGAAAATCAATTAGTACTTGGTAATCAATAATGATCAATGAAGAGAAAAAGCATATATGCAAAGACATTTAAGCTCACGGTGAGAAATGAGAAAGAATATTCAATTTATGGCGATCCAACGTATTGTTCTTCATTTCAATGGTAATAAACTAATAACTCTCCATCAAATAAGCTTTCCATGATATACTTCAACATAGTTTCTCTCACTTTCTTGCATTTCAAAGGTTGACTTTCTTGTTTCTTACCAAAAAGGTGACTTTCTTGTTCTGTAATAGACAAACTTCTAACACTTCAACATAGAGGGTAGTTCATCAAACTTTACCAAACATATAACAACACCCTAAACCGATTCAAACAAGCCCAATTATTCATAGACAAAGAATACCTATCACCGACTTAATTTATATTTTGAACAATCACATTCAAATTATATATAACTAGGAGAAGGTTGATCATCAGTCTATAAAATCTTTTTTGTCCTTATTCTAGTTTCCTTGTATTAATTACACATAAAGTTCCATTCATCCACAAGAACAAGAAAACAAGACCCAAATTGTCAAAGATCCAACCTTTATTTCTCACATGCATTTCATCAAACAAATGCAATACAATGATGAAAACAAGCATTCAAGCACTTACCTTATTTCTGAGTTTTTTTTGTTGTGTTTGTGCTTCGCCGATTATTTGTGTCTTCCTTTTGATTATTTGTTTCCCTTGTTGTTTTCTGTAGGTGTTACAGTTCTATTCGTGTCACCATCGCGCTTTGCTTTGGTTCCTTGTCATTGATAAATTCGACTCCTATTTCATAATCATTAGGAAAGAGTACTCGAGCAACATCATCATTATGCTTCCCGAAAATTGTTTGGACATAGAATTCTTCGTCTATGGGAATTCCTCCAATGAATCCCATTATTCAACATAGACATGTATTAAAATTTTTACATATAAAAAAATTGGATTAGAATTAAGACTTTGAAAGCTGTGTAGAAGGCCTACATCAAACTGAAATGGAATGGAATTTTTAATAGATTAGATGTGAGTGAAGCTGAGAACGTATTAAAATTATCTATTTTGTGGTAATACAAGATGCCTATTTTATCGAAGAAATTAAACCTAATTAAGAAGCTATTAAAGAAGATTGATGACAAAACCTCTTGAATGGTAATAATCGCCTTGATATGATCCAAATTCATGATGATCGCCCTTTGTCGCCCAATGCCGTGAAAGGATACGACAACCGCGGGTCAAGAATCTGGAGAACACAAGGGAAGAAGACGAACCTGCTTTGGTTTGTACACAATTAGTACAAGTAAACTGAAATCAGGATCCACAAAGAAGAAGAAGTTGAATCAGTCTCAAGAGAACAGTAGAGTTGAAGAAAAACAAAATTACCGATATTGAAGACAAGCCAAAAGTTCATGATCGAAATCGTGACAATCAAAGAGGAGATTGAAGCAAAGTTACTGATATCGAAGAAGAATGGAAGACAACCTTACCTTGAAGACCGAAGAAGAAGAAGGTTGATGAGTACGAATCAAACGACCTCAATGATTACCTGAATAGATGGATTTGGATGGCAAGGAGAGGAAGATGAATGCGAGAAGGTGGTGTCTGTTAAGAACTTCGACTACAAAGAAAGAGAGACGGTGAAACAGACGTGTAACCCTCAACCGGATTTCCTAAACACGTGTAATGTGAAACAAAGCAAAAAAAAATGGCACGGTCGAAGATAACAACCCAATAACATGAGTAAAATCGACCAAAATAAATCAAGAGGAACAAAATGGAAAGTATTCTATTGTAGGGTTACTCCACTTTTATTGTTGAACATAATGCTTATGTATTTTACATACGTATTAAGATGCAAGCATTGTTTAGCGTGTACAGGAAGTAAAATAATGGTTTAGGTGGTAAAATTATGGAATTACCTGATACAAAACTGATAATGAATTAACAGAAGGGAAGAAAAAGGAAAGAAAAGAAAAGAAACAAGAAGAAACTGTTGGATAAACAGGGTGGGGGCAGGGATCGTGCATTTCCCCTCCCTCTTCCTCCCTTTGTTCTTAAGACAACAGTTAAAAGCACGAGATTTAAAACAAGGGTTGTGTACCTTATGCCTCCAAATCTACAAAAACTTCTTTCCCTCTGCGATTTCTCAAATTGTGGCTCAAATGCCGCTATGTTTCAGATTGCCGTTCATCTCCATCATCTTGGAGCAATTTGCTCATCTTCGCTAACATAGAACTTTAATCGGCTGGTAATTTCTCCATTTCATTGCACGGAAATGCAATTACTGGTGAGTTGTATTTTCCGTCAGATTTGCTACTATAAGGCTGAATGTATGAATTGACTTGAGGATTCAAAGGGGTCCTGGTATCTGGAGATTAAAATTCAAGCTTTTGGTGTTAATTTGATTATAGCTTTATGGGCAAACCTTGATTCTCAAAGCTTATTGAGACATTGTCAAGCCTTGTTGATTAGGGCTAAAGCTCATATATTAGGTTTATTGTTGTACATGATAAGATGAAGAGGCTTAAAGTGGATGCTCCTGGTGGTAGGAGGTTGAGGCTATCACACTTTTTGATGGGTGTGGCTGCTTTGTACTTGATCTTTCTCACATTCAAGTTTCCTAAGATTTCACAAGTTGCTTCTATGCTAAGTGGGGAGGAGGATTATGGGAGAGACTTGGATGTTAAATCTTCAATGGGTTCAATTTATAAGGATCCATCGCATCGAAAATTGGAGGATAACAAATTCCACGAAGGTTCCTTGCAAGGTGCACAAGCTGGATCCCTATCTGAAAAGTCACCTAATGATGGTTATGGTCGAATTCCTGTAGATTTAACGAGTCGGACAAATAGAACAGATAATTTGTCTGTTCTTGAGCTGATGGCTGAAGAGGCTTGGAATTTAGGCTTCACTGCGTGGGAAGAAGTGAACAATTCTAATGTAACTGAACTGAGTTTTTCTTCTATCCTTGAGGGCAAGCCAGAGTTATGTCCTTCATGGGTGTATAAGAGAGGGGAAGACTTGATAAAAGATGGTGTGATGTTGCTTCCCTGTGGGCTAACTGCTGGTTCTGCTGTTACATTGGTGGGAACACCACGCTATGCACACAAGGAGTATGTTCCTCAATTGGCTAGATCTAGGAATAGTGATGGTATGGTAGATATTTCACAGTTCATGGTTGAATTACAAGGGCTAAAAGCAGTCCAAGGGGAGGCCCCTCCAAAAATTCTACATCTAAATCCTCGAATCAAAGGAGATTGGAGTAGAGGGCCGATAATTGAGCACAATACATGCTACCGGATGCAATGGGGTGTGGCTCATAGGTGTGATGGTTCATCATCTAGGAAAGATGACGACATGCTTAGTAAGATTTTTCCCCCCTGTTATTTATAATAGTCCCCTAACGCAATTGTAGATCATAAAAGAAATTTATGAGGTTTTCTCTAGAATGAAAGAGGTAATTTTTAAAATGCGCTTCTTCTCTCAGACTAGTAGTTAGCTTTTTCCTTTGCTTTGCCAACAATTTATGTCATCTGTATTGCCCTGCTGGCCAGATTTAGAATCTTCCGTTTTGTCACTTTGAATCAGTGATTGATGTTGAAACTAACGAATTTGATTTGTATTGAAAATTTTGAATCATGTACTTAATGTATGTTATGCCTTAGATTGGTAATGATTCAACTAAGAAGACAACTTGGGATAGAGGAATATGGGGGATTATGAAGGTTTTGAGAAAAAGGTGAGAGGGATACAAAGTGTAGGCAGTTTATTAACCGTGGTACTTTTTTTTTAATGGAAATGTTATGCGGTAGTAAATGAGCAGGATTACATATATGGTTTTGAGTTTATAGAAGATAATGATAACTTTCGGAAAGGAAACCGATCTATATTTTGATTTCTCTTGAAGGGACATGACTAGATAAAGGGAATAAAAAATTTGCGTCCATACATTTGAGATTGCACACACATGTTTTTGTATATGTGAAGAAGCGACTATCTAGCTTCTGTTTCCTCTTCTATTTTCTAGCTCTGAGATTGGACTCCTGAGTTGAATTATATGCTCCGGAACATTACGTATGTAATAGGACCACATGTTTGTCTAAATGTTAATTATGATTTTGTTTGTTAGTTCATAACTCTGTCCAAACTCAATACCCATATGAATTATTTTTATTTTTTCTTTTATTTTATCTAAAATCTCACAACATCTTATGCACATCAATTGCAGTTGATGGGTTCAAGAGATGTGAGAAATGGATGCGTAATGATGCCATGGACCCAAAGGAGTCTAAAACAACCTCCTGGTTTAAGAGATTCATTGGCCGTAAGCAAAAACCAGAGGTGACTTGGCCTTTTCCTTTTGCCGAAGGAAAAATGTTTATCCTCACCATTCGTGCGGGTATTGAAGGATACCATATTAGTGTTGGTGGTCGGCACATATCCTCATTTCAATATCGAACGGTATGCCAACTGAATGATTTGATTTGATTGTCATCTGACACATTGTTATGTCATTACTTACTTTTTTCTGTTACATGCAATACAGACTGACTTTTTTTTTTAAATGAAGAGAGCGCACAAACTAATGGTCATTTGTCTCCTTTACAACAAGTGTAGAACCATAAAGCTTGATAACTTTTTATTCATCATGTGATTTAGGGTGGACCATCTTGACGAGAAGAAGCTGAAAGACAGAATTTTCATCGCAGAGACATTAATTTTATTGATCTCATGGATTCAATAATATAACCCTGCACCTATCTATTCATAGTAAATAGAAATAGAATTCTAGTTAGACTAGTAATTCTAGTAAAAGTGTAAAACTAGTATACCTTTTACGGTTTTCCATGATAGGCCCTATCCTATACAATAAACATATTCCTTAATCCTAATATAATTAAGATCCATATAATTCTAACTTAATCTTAAAATAGGATCCTTTAATTATGTCTTTATCCTAAAACAGGAGTCCTAATATTCTATCCTGTATTGTAGATGGAATTTTTTAAGTCAATCTGACAATTTCCATCTTGACGAAAAACTTGCGTCCGAGCAATGCTCCTCACTCATCTAAATTAAGTAACTTGAACCAACTTTAAGCAATGCTTGAACTTGTCTGTGGAGAGATAACCCATTCCTTCTCGAAGACTCATTTGCATCCTATGCCTTTTTCCCGTCTAAAAGATTAAAACGCTGTCATGTCTGATTCATACTGAAAGACTCCATCACTAAAGCACCCATCCATTATTCTTTCTCCTAATATAAACAACCTCTTGAAAGCTAGATAGGTCTTCACGGCCGATGACAAGAGCATAGCTAACCATCTCCTTGTAATCATATTTTCATAAACATATTTGGGTGGGAGCTTAACGATGAGTTTGCTTCTTCTAGAAACTAGGCTTTTCCTCTTGGTGCAGCTCATCACTTTCTGATGTAGGCGTTTCTGGCTTGTCAAACTTCTCACCAAGGTCGTCCTCTGCTACTCCTGAATTGTGATCAGTCTTTGTAATCACATGCATCTCATATGCTCTAATTTTTTAGAGCATATATTGTTCATCAATACAACATGTTACCTGATTATGTCTTAGCATCAGGGTCCCAAAACTTAAAACCCTTCAAACCTCCCTCATAGCCTAGAAAATTGTACGTCTTGGACTTTGGATCCAATTTTGTCCTTTCATCTCTAGGAATCAAAACATTTGCAAGACAACCAAATATTTTCAATTTTGATAAATCTAATTCAGAAGTAGCCCAACCTCCTTAGAAACCTTTCCATGAAGATAATCCTACCGTCGTTTATCAGGGTTAGGGTTGTAATATGCGACACGTTATTCGGTTTCGGCTCGCGTTTGGCTCGTTAAAAGCTCGGCTCGAGCTTGTTCATTTTCTAAGCAAGCCTAATATGAACACGTTTTAAAGCTCGTGTAATATTTTAGACTCGGCTCGGGCTCGGCTCGTTTATAACGAACCGAGCTTGGACATGTCGATGCTCGGCTCGGTCGAGTAAAGTAACACTATAGGAGCATTATTTTAGCCGAACTAGTCGGGCTCGGCTCGTTTTAAAGCTCGACTCGAGTTCATTCACTTTCTAAACGAGCATAATATGAATACATTTTAAAGCTCGTATAAAATTTAGGCTTGGCTCGTTTATAAACGAGCTGAACTTGATTGAACATGTCAATGCTCGGCTCGTATAACACCCACCCCTAATCAGGGTTTGTTTGGTATGATTCCTATGGAATCAGGAATCGGCCTCGGAATCACTCAAACTGGTTCCCGTGTTCGGTAGCAAAAATTTATTGAAATTAGTGGTTCCACAATTTTTAACTCCTGATTCCTGATTTTAATGGGTTTGAGTAATTTTAACTAGTGTTTTTAGGCCGCTGATTGATCATGGGAAAATTGGGGCATTGTCCGCTATTTAACAAAATCAATGTATTTTTCAACCTAAAATTTTAGTTTATAATCTTAACCAAATACCATATTTCAGAATTCGGATTAGGTCATTCCTCATTCTATTCCTATATTGGATTCCAACCCGATTCCTGCGTGTGTACCAAATGAGCCCTTACTGAGATGGACCACCATACCCATTGCCTCTATCCAGAAATGCTTGGGCTACAATGGAGCAGTCCACCCTAACAAACAAATCTTACTGTTGTGGTGTGTTCAGCACTATGAAATGCCTTTTCATGCCATGCTCTCCGTAGAAATTTTGACTTCGTGCTATTCCAGATCTCAAATACTTTACCTTTTCTTGCTTGACGATTCTGGAACTTCTTGTCTGATTTTCCACCTGAACTTGTTAAATACCTCAAATTTATTTTGCAGAAAATATACAAAACTTTCCTCGAGTAATCATTAATAAATGTGATATAATGCCTTAGTCCCTCTATGATGACAAACGAGTTGGCCCCATACATCAGAATTCATATAGTTAAGAATACTACGTCTTGTGTTGACCACTCTTGAAGGACATGCTGGACTGTTACCTACGGTAACCTACCTCGTCATGCAGAACTTGCAAAACCCTTCTGACAATTCTTCACGCCCTCCAGAAAACCTCTTGTGAAGCTCGGTCCCTCCCTTTTTGATGAATCTATCTCTTGAAGCTACTTGTATTTCTTTTTGCATAGAAGAGTTACTTGTCTTATTGGTTTCTCAGATATTCATTTCAATTATATTGATGCTATATTGGTTTTATTATTGCAAACTTGATTTTCATTTTTGTTTTCAATTTCAATCCAGGGCTTCAGTCTTGAAGATGCAACAGGTTTAGCAGTTGATGGCGAGATTGATCTTCATTCTGTCTATGCCACATCTCTTCCGACTTCTCATAGAAGCTTTTCTCCCCAAAAAGTACTAGAGATGTCTCCTAGATGGAAATCTCTTCCTTTACCAAGCAAACCTGTTCGCCTCTTCATTGGAGTACTTTCTGCTAGTAATCACTTTGCAGAACGCATGGCGGTCAGGAAAACCTGGATGCAATCTCCTGAGATCAAGTCCGCAGATGTAGTTGTTCGTTTCTTTGTTGCACTAGTAAGAGTTCTTTGTTCTGTTGTTTTAATAACATGTATGAAACACAGGGGTTTAGTTTTACCAATAAGCATTGTTATGTTGTTTGTTCTTTTTCAAATCCAAGTGAAAACAAGACCATGTCTAACAGTTTCGAAGGAAGTCCTCTTTTAAACCTTCCTTTTCCTCTCATATTGCTTACATGTCTTCCTTGGATTGCTCTTTTATCTATCGCCGCCAGAACCTGGATAGCCTTTGCAACTTTCTTGTTGGAAGAAACCGTATAGGCGTATACTCTGTTTGCACATAGAAGTTGAAGTTCATCCTTGCATTTGCCTCTGAACTTAATGCACATGCTCATTCAAATGTTAACCTAGCAGCCAAAGTCATGTTTGCTTTGTTTTGATCTTATTTGGGTTTCTGTCACTATTTTAAGGTCCACCTGACAGCCGAAATCCTGTTTGTTTTTGTTCTTCTCTTTTTTCTGATCTTACTGCTCGTCAAAGTGGGGTTTCTGTCACTAGTTTGAGACATGTATATATGTTTATGTTGTCATCCTATTTTTTAGTTTTATCCATGCAACTTTTGATTGGCATATGTGCACCAGTTTTGAATTGCATGGGGGCAGCTCACAGGCATTTATTATGTTACCAGTGTACGATATTATTATTATTCTCTTCATTGTACACTTCTTTTTATTCATTTTATAACTTTACTCCTGTTTCTTATTGATTTTTATACCTCTGTGAATATCAATGTTTTGTCTTACAATTTGAACTACATATTTTTTTCTTCCTTTTTTTGAATAAAAAATGTGAAAATATGTTGTCTTATATTTATATAGCAATAAATGACATCCCTTTTCAATATGTGATTAGTCAAAGCGTGTGTTACTGGATGAAATAATTCTTGATTTTTTCAGCCTTTCAAGAAAAGTACTCGTATAGATCTTATATATCGCTTCTACTTGTTAACTATCAAGAGACCATCATAACAGAATCCACTAATCTCTCTGTATTATGGTTATTTAGAGGCTGAAGGGTAATACTAGCATGCTTTGGTTCATAGTTCTTTTTCCTGAAGTATCATATGGAACTTTAATGGCTTTAATCTGAACAAGTATGCATCTACCTGAATTTGGATCTTGGTTTTTATGGTTATTTTTTTTTCTTTCTTTCAAGTTGTGACCGAGTATTCAGTTTTCATTATGAATCAGTGCATTTTTCTCTATCTAATTACTCATGCTCCAACCCCGTAGAATGCACGCAAGAATGTTAATGCGGTACTGAAGAAAGAAGCTGCTTATTTTGGTGATATCGTCATTTTACCATTTATGGATCGTTATGAGCTTGTTGTGCTCAAAACTATTGCGATCTGTGAGTATGGGGTGAGTAAACTTTATGCTTTTTCCATGTTTGTTGTCAAGATCTTCCTACAATCATCATAATCAGCTAACTTATTTGTGAACAGTTTGTTTGTGATGTAAGCTGCTTAAATGGATTTTTTTTGACAGGTTCATAATGTTACAGCTGCGTATGTCATGAAATGTGATGACGATACCTTTGTGAGAGTGGCCACTGTTTTGAGAGAAATGGAGGGTATTCCATCTTCAAGGTCCCTTTATATGGGAAATCTTAACCTCCTACATCGACCTTTGAGACATGGTAAATGGGCAGTCAGTTATGAGGTAATATTACAACCTTTTCTACTACTAGTTGTTGGATAGTTTATCCATATTAGGCTATTAGCAATTCCCTAGAGGTAAGTTTGATAAGCATATGTTATTCACGTGGTACAAGTATATTTGTATTTTAAGAAAGAATACCAGAACAGGTAATGCAATGATGTCTTTTTTTTTTTTTTTAAATTAGAAAATGGTTTATTGATGGTGTTAGAGACTTGGAGCATCTCTATCCCAAATGCCATAAGTCTCTTAATATACTTTTTCAGCTATTTTTATTACAACCAATATTTTTTGTCCTAAATCATCTCTCCACTCTTCTCTTCTCTCCACTCTTCTTTTCTCTCTGCTCTTCTCTATTTCTCAACCAGTTCGGGCATGTATTTTTATTTTTAATTTTTAAAATAGTTAAAGAAACTACCAAGAGACTGATAATTTGTGGAATGGAGATACTTTTAGTTTCTTTCTACCACGTCCAATTCTTATGCCTCAAGACTCATTTGAAATCGATATAGCTATTGTGAAGCCTAGAGAGGTTGAAGCGGCGGGTTCACATATTCTAACTAACTATAGCTTACCCAAGAATTGCATCAAATGGAAGCCCTGACCAAATCTGCTGAATACCTCAAACCATCCTTCATTCTGACCAGGACCTGACCTGTTCCTGTGCTAAATTACTTATGACCTGATTGACCTGAAGTCTGTTCAAGGCTCTGTAACACGCCCAAATCTGTTCTGTTGACAATGCTGGGTTGAAAGTGTAGGCAACTCAAATTCGATATAAATGATCTGGTAGATGCAACTAATTGAATTTATTTTGAGTTGTTCTTGATCTAAGCCTGACCTGTAACATTTCTCAAGGCCTGACATACTCTAAATGTTGCACATCTAAATGTTCTGATCCATAAGAGTCCAAACAAATATATAAAAAAGGGCAGGTCTATGCGTATGATAATTTTGCCAATTTGTGATTGTTGCTGGAGTCCTTCAAGTCAGCCTCTCTATCTTGAACATTTATTTTTGTAAGGGCCTCTATCATGAATATATGGCAGCTGCCTTGTGAATCCTGAGAAATGGTTAAATGGAAGCTGCACTGGACAAAAATAAGATTTGTTGTGTTGTTGGTTTTATTTAGGGTTTATGTTTACAGTTTATAGAGTGCTAATCAGGAATATCCATCGACCTAATGGGTGCTCGTGCTTTTGACATAGTTAAAATCTGATGTCCGCACTTTATTTTACTGCTTGACTGTGAAAGTGTCTTTGACATTTCTGCTTGCAAATTTTGCGGTGGAATGAAAAGTTGTGTTAAGAATGAGATTTCATGAGAAACGATCTTTCTTGAATTAGTTGCATGCGTTATACGAGTTTCTGAAGGTTATATAGGCTAGTTTGCTCTCCATTTATGAAGAAGTTTTCTTTGACAGGAATGGCCGGAAGAAGTGTACCCACCTTATGCCAATGGTCCTGCTTATGTCATCACCATTGATGTTGCCAAGTTTATCATTTCTCAGAACAAGAAGCGAAGCTTACGGGTTTGTAACTCCTATCCTAACCAAATCATAGTTTCCTCTCTCAGAAATTGGAACTGAAACTTTGGAGTTTGCAGCTGTTCAAGATGGAGGATGTGAGCATGGGTATGTGGGTGGAGCAGTTCAACAGCTCTTCTTCGAAACACGTGCAGTACTCGCACAACTGGAAGTTTTGTCAGTATGGTTGCATGGATGGATACTACACTGCACATTACCAATCTCCGAGACAGATGATCTGCTTGTGGGATAACTTGCAGAAAAGCCAAGCTCGTTGCTGCAATTCCAGATGATTGATGCCCTTCCATCTTTCTTCATGAATCCAGAATTGATCTACCGTAGCTCTTCTTATGGAAGGATGGAAACTGAGCTGAAAGCGCAGCTAACTATTGGAGTTGTATCGACGAGGTTGGGATCAAGTCTTCCTCTTATACAGGGGTGAACGGAAGGCTGGGGTGTTTGTGTGAATTATGGTCAGTTGAGTGCTAAACAGAACTTGTCTGGGCTGGCCTTGGCCTTTCCAAAGTGCATAGCCAGAAATTAAAATGAAAACATTGCTTACTGATCTTCTATGCCTGAAATGAAATGAGATTATTTGGATTTGGGTGCAGCAAATCATTTATTTTGTATTGCTAGAGTTATTTTTTTCAAAAATAAAAATACAGTATGTATGAACTACAAAACCCCTATCTACGGCTCATGGATGATTTTTATGTTGTAATCATGAATAACTAAACAAATAACATAGGCTCAAATCAAGGGGGTCTAATATAAATTATATCATGCAAATAACAAAATACAATTTTATATCTTATTCCCTCTGTTTATGAATATTTCACGTGTTGGACTTTTGCACAATTTTATATCTTATTCCCTCTGTTTATCGTAGTGTAATTTAAAAAAAAACTGAAAAGTAAGACAAAACGGTGAATTCTAATTGTAGAATGGTCTGCTCATCTTGTAAACACATACAGGTGCTAAATCGCTAATTAATGCTCAATGAAGTGTTGTTTCTTTTATATTTAACTTGTGTAATTTCCGTGCTTTATATCGGTATTTTTTTTAAAAATTAACGTCAAATGTATTTTTATAATTATAATTTTCAACAATTATAACTAAACGTATATTTTTTGGTTTCTTAAAACGTAATATATTATAATTTTCGGTAGTTTAAAATTTAAGTTTGAAAAAAAAAATCTACCCAATCGAGTAAATTATCAAATGAATACATGTAAAACAATTTGTTTATCAAATAAAAAATAGTGAAAGTTATTTGTTTATTTCATCTTGATTCATGTGATAAAAATAACTAGATTTTTGTTAATGAAAGATATAATAAAAATAAACAAATAAAAAATAGTGAAAGGTAAATTATGATAAAAAAACACATCCAATGTATAAATAAAAGACACGTGACTTTAAGTGTTTTTTACTTTTATACAATAAATAGATTTCATGGGTAAATTTGGAAAGGGGTGGCCAAAGAACCTAAAACGACATATATTTTATATAAAACACGAAAACTAAAACGTCAAATATTAACAGACAAAGGGAGCTTTTTCTCTCGTCCATATCAAACGCTAATAAAATTCTAATCAATTTTCATCAAACAAATCAATCACATTATAAGTGAACCAAACAAAGATGATCTAATTTATGAAAATATCAAACACGTATACCTACGCATTCAATCCTAACATAAATTAGCCCAACATCAAAGAAATTAATAAGGATTAGAGACTAGGAGAGTAGGAGTTGTACTTTAGTATACTAGTAACTCCATCCAAACAACCTTTAATACAATTTGCTTTAATTTGAAGTTCTTTTTTGTTGCTGCTAGAAAGGAAAGTGAATTTCATCCCGGTTAACCGATTGGTTGATAAGGATTTCCACTATAGATGATGAGTTGCTTATTATATATCTTATCAACGTTATTTATACTATATCATGAACAAGTAACTATAACAGTTTCATAACCAATGTACGAGTGATCCAATAAGTAATATCAGAGCAAGTTGCTCTAGATTGTGTTAGTATTTGTGAGACATCTTGAACTCCCAATGCAAAAATATGGAAAATTCATTCTACAAGCCCTATGTTGAACTTCTAATGTAAAAATATGGACAATATAACTTATGGACAAAGTAGATTCATCCAACGTTAAAAAGGAGGAAAATATTACCTATGGGCAAAGTAGATGGAGAAACACATAAAATATATGCCCTATGTTGAATAATCATCACCGAGAGGTATTGGATCCAACTACAAGAAATTTGAAAAGGAATAAGGAATGGAATAAACCAAAAGTCAAACTAGTTACAAAGAAGACAAAGTGATTAGAGACCATCCTCAACACCAACTATCCGAGGACCAATCACAATCACCAGATCAAGAGCAAGGTCCATCAATGGAGAGCTTGCTAGCTTATTGGCAACAGGTACATCTAAAGAGATTCTACTTGTGTATAAGTCTCCTTTAGTGACATTGGTGTCTACAGTGGAAGGACCCTACAAGAGTGAAAACGATCAAGGAGCCAAGAAATGTGGCTAATTCGAGATTTAAGCAAACCAGTCAAATCTCGACTATGAGAACCAAATCTTGCCCAAGTTTCTTGTCGAGATTTGCTTTTGTCGAGATCCACAAGATCCAGTCGAGATCTTATTAGTTGTTAGATATTTTATTTCTTTAATACCTTTTAAAGCTCTAAACATTATAAATGTATCTTTTGGTCTTGATCATATCTTTTAGGATTATCTTTTATTTTATTATCTAGAGAAATCTCGTCTATATGTAGTCATAGAATTCAAGATTATTAGATAGCTTGAATTGATTATTGATTTCCACAATATTGTGAGATACTTGTTACTTCATTTACAAAGTGTGCGTTTTATTCATCTCCATTCAATAAAAAAAAGATAGCCTTTGATTGAATCGTTGCGAGTGCTAGGTTGTTCTTGTGTGTGTTAATCTTATTGAAGATTGGTGCTACTAGCCAAACTAGTATCACCTTATATCTGTCTTATTCAAAAGGCTTGTGTAAGGTTGAAGAAGGAAGGATTAAGGTAAGCTCTTTGTTAAGGGGTTTTGATCCAATTGGTGAAGGTTCTTTGCAAGAATACTTTGATTCATATCTTCCTATATTTCTATTATTCAATCCATTATTCATCTTCTTATTTTATCATCATCATTCCATAAACTCACGTCCTTTGTGTTCGAGTTTTACAAATCCCGGTCTTACCATACAAATCTCGCTTGAGATTTGCCTGAGATTTGCTTTTGTCATTAATTTTGTGAACTTCAGTCTAGATTGGAAAACTGTAGCATCAACCCCGCATCAAAGTGGTATTGGAGCTAAGCGATTGAAGTTCAACTCAAGCCAACACCATACAGTTTAGGTATTTTTATTTGAGTCTTCTTTCAGTCATATAAAAATCGAGTGTTTTCCTTGTTGATATTCTTTTGTGAGATTATTTGAGTTTAATGTGCGTTGTCATGTTATATTGGAGAAGAGAAAGACACCATAGCCCAAACACAAACCAACCCCAAAACCTAAACTGAAATCTCGCTAGAGATTGTGTGCTCAAGCCCAAGATGTTTACGGTACTTGGCAATCAAGTTTCATGATCTTCTCCATATACCAGCAGGATCCACACCATATTGAGTCAAATCTGATTATATCCAGATGTTATAACCAAAAGGAAAGAGATTTTCAAATGATCTTATTGTTGAGATCTTTTCTAGTAGGTGAGATCTTATCATATCTTTCAAATTCTAACCGAATATCTTTTCCCAAATCTCAGCCTATTTCCAATTACAGTAACCTATTATTTCGACCATACCCATCCCCTAGATCCACAAGAAAGCCCAAAACAAAAAGCTCCCCACCTTATTTTCAACGTCGTTTCATATCATTGATTATACCCTAAAGTTTTGGAGGAGCCTTTTGAGGATGAGTTTCCAACTGAGAAGGGATCATCAAAGCAACAAGGAAGAAGTATATCCCACTGCATATTTAGTGGTTTTCGTCAACACTTGATGATCGACAAATCTCGACCCCCTGTCACAAAATCTCTCCCGAGATTTAGGTTGAGATTCACTACTGTTTTGATCTAATCGAAAAATTTTGTTGCAGAAGTTGAGAAATTCAAGCGTGCCAAGTTCAAGAGGGCATCCAGAAAAGAAGTTTCATACCACCCTTAATCCAGTTCATAGCCAAAACACCATACTTTTGAGCAATCTCGACCCTGAGACTTAAATATCGCCCGATATCCAGACCGAGATGCCCTTATGTTGAGATTAAACACTCTAAACACATTGAATATCGTCCGTAAAACTCTCTTCTTAATCTCTTGTGTGTCTACTTCTTGCCTCTTTCTACTCTAAACACATTGAATCTATTTCTTTGGGTTGTGTCTACTTGGAGTATTCTATAAAGAGCTAGGATTTTCAAATCCTATTTATTGATGATTAATGTTGATTAAATTAATCATCAATATTAATTAACACATAACTAGCGAAGAGTGCGTAAGTGATGAGTATGAGTCCCACCATTATGTTCCTGGCGTAAGTTTGGACTTATGGGGAATTTTTCACTCCCCCCGGTAATTATTTTTATCCTCCGGTGTTATTTGGAGCATTTGGGAGCTTCAATTAATAAAAATGCAGTTGAGGGAAATGATCAGGACATGTCCTAGATATGAAATAACATGGAAAGACAAAACGGCCAAAAGAGTCACTATTTCGTTTCTTAGCGGCTAAAAAAGATGGCTTAGGAATATGCATTTTCCGAGGCAGTTGCGGAATAATTATTCCTACAATATTCCAGATTTATTATTCCAATTTCGAGAAGTTTGGAGAAGGGGGTTCAACCCGCCTTTGGATCGGTGAAAGGATAATTATCGACTTCGTTAAAGGATAATTATCGACTTCGCTATAAATAGCGGAAAATCGTTTATTAATTCATTTCCTTTCATGTTTCCTCGTAAAAGCTCTAATTTCTCTCAACCTTCAAACTCATATCTACTATCCTTTTCTAATTCGATTTCAATTCCGTTTGAGTTTGTGGATTCCTCTCTTCATTCCTTCATATTGGTACCGAGTTTATGCATTTCCGAGCAAATGGAGGTCTGGTCGAGCATATATGATACGTATCCGGTTCCGTCGCTCAAATTCTCGTGAATTTGATATGTCCGAGCGTAGCATGCGTCGTTGTGATTCCGACTCTTCTTTAGAATCGTCAATCGGGTTAGTAACGAATAAGTTATGAATTTATATATTTTCCGTATTGCGTTTTGGCCTAAATTGACCTTAGGCTGGACAAAATGGATGATTTAAAATTCCATTATGCTCGTTATATTATTCTGGTGATTATGGGTTGTTTGTTTAATGAAATCTGATAGGTGGGTTTAGAAATTGTCTACGGGCAAAACATTAATCTGGTGAAAGTTAATTAATTAATTAAAGGCTAATTAATTAAATTGGGATTAGAATTGAGATTGAGGAACGTTGATTAGATGATACCTTGAGAGGTTTGAGGAATTGTGAGATGTTGAGTTTATGGATTGATAGTTATGATATTTGAGGATAAATGAGGCTAGAAGTAGAGTCTTCTAGCATGTGTTCCGATTATTAATGTTTATGCCTTGTTTATGAGGCGTGGTGATTATTCCTACGGGAATTCGAGGTTGATCGATTGTTGTGGATATTTGGATTCAGGTAAGTCCGTAGGACTTACTTAGCTGCATTCTTATATTGGATGTATGCATGAGTGGTGATTGTTATGTGCTTTATAACATGCAATATTAATTATTACCAACGTATGATTGCCCCCTTGAAGCGGGTGGTGATAACCTTTCTCTTTCATCATGTAAGGAGTCTGAGAGGTTCTCTAAGAGCAGGTCAGACCTGGTATACGGGCAGGGTACGTCACCTCCCCATATACATATGGTCTACGTGACGTGGGAACATTTCTAACACAAGGACCAGTTACATGTTCAAAGGCTAAGGCATTAAAGAACAAACAACACCTTCACCTTCTTTGGATTCAGTTATTGACGGAGTGATCACAAGGTCAAGAGCAAAGGCGATTCAAGAAGAAGTTACGGACTTACTCATGACATGTACGCTCAAGGAAACTCTCCTCACTCTCAAGAGTTCCTTGGTGACGATACTGAATGTTATAGAAGAGCCAAGCCACGACCAAGAATAAACACTAAGCAAGGAAGAAGGATAGCAGCAAGGAAGAGTCTCAAAGAAGGAAAATCGACCGATTTCCCCTAAAAATCGATCAATTTTCCTATAGGAAAATTCGACCGATTTCATTTCCCAATTTCCTTCACTGAGACGAGTTTGCAAAAGATCCGGCCATGATCTTCTATCTTTTGGCAATTATATCTTGTTATAATTCCTTAAATCTCTCAAACTATCTTAAGGGATTATTTAGATTCTATCTTTTAGATTTTATATTATATATATCTTAAAGATATCTTTGCAAGATTATCTTTAAATATATTTTCCTAGTTTTAGTAGGATTAGTCTCCCTTAGAAATAGCCTTAGTAGGGAGATTGTTTGGTAGATTAGATTTGATATATTTCCACTGATTGTGAGACTTGCAACTTCACTTACAAAGTTTGTGTTTTATTCATTAAATCATTCAATAAATAAAGAGAGCTTTTGATTGAATTATTTGTGAAGTCCTTGCTAGATTGTGCTTGTGTGTGTTAATCTCATTGAAGGTTGGTGCTCCTGATCAATAATAGTCCCTCCTTGTGCTTGTCTCACTTAGAAGACTTATGTAAGGTTAAAGAAGTGCGGGTTAAGATAATCTTTTCGTTTAAGGGCTTTGACACATCATTGGTCAATGTTCTTTTGCGGAACTATATTAGTTCATATCTTCCTATATTTACCATTTATCATTTCATACTCAACTTTATCTTTCCAATTCGTTCACTAATCCGTTTTTTGAGTTTCAAAGAAAATCGCCTTGTTCATCCGATAAATCGACCGATTTATTCCTTAGAACAACCCGATTTTTATCCCATTTAAGGACTTTCAATCTAGATCGGGAACTGCGGCTTAACCCCAAGTGCACCATGTGCAAGAGTATTACAATAGAAGAGTTCTAGTATATAACTTGATCCAATAAAGGAGTTCTAGCCACACCTAAATCCAAACCCGGCTAACTCTCTTTCATAACTTCGCAATTCAAGGTACGTTCTTCTATCTTCTTAATCTCTTGTGTGCTTTTCTTTATCCTTTTCTATTCTAAACACTAAGTCTTTCCTTGAGTGTATTAGTATCTATACTTCTTAACACACTAGTTGCCTATCCGCAATATTTTCTTTCTACCTTGTCGTGTGTGGAGTAAACTCTTTACGGGATTTCCTTAACCATTGCACCCCACAAGAACCTTTAATCGAACCAAGTTGACTATTTGATTCAGTCAAGAAGTTCTAGTGAGACCAAGACGCTGATTTGTAAAGAAGAATTGATCCACACAAGTCAATTCCGTCAACCAGCTTGCGACAACACAACACGAGCGTGAGAGCGCAAGAAAACAAGTAAGACCCATTTACGAATTTCTCTAACCTTATGAGTTTGGTGTTATTGTGCGTGTTGGTATAGATGTCAGGAAGAGATATTCCACGCGGATCTCAAAAGGACAACACTCCGGATATAGCGGATATGTTCAAGCAAATCATGACCAAGATGTCCAACATGGATAAACGGCTTGAACAAGTGGAAGCAAGGCCCAATACGGATTACCGATCTGAATCTCGCCTAAGATTCGATCCGAAGGCTATTTATGGAGTATGCGGGAGTTACGCTAATCCACCACCACCACCACCTCAAGTTTCAGCTATAAACCATCTACCGATGTCCGGTAATACTTACCCTAATCAATTCTTTAATGCTAACCGCAATCCACTTTTTGGTGACGAATTTCAGGACATGAGTGATGAAGAGGAGGAGGGTATGTTGAGAGATCACCCACGACGTCATCAACGAAGGTGATGCTATAATGAACACCCTAGACCCCAACAGGACAATGACATACTTGGGAAGGTCAAGGTCAAAATCTTGAGTTTCGAAGGAAGATGCGATCCAGATGGAGTGGGAAACCAAAATTGAACAACTTTGGTCTTGCCATAACTTTAGTGAACAACGGAAGATCCAACTTGTTGCGTTGTAATTCAAAGGTTACGCTCTCATTTGGTGGGATCATCTCATCAAAGAACGGAGAGGAGCGGGAGAACCGGACATCACCACTTGGGAACGTATGAAAGCTTTGATGAAAGCTAGATTCGTGCCACCACACTATGGTCGGGAGTTGAGATAGCGCTTAGAGAATCTCAAACAAGGTTCTATGTCCATTGAAGAAGTCAACACTACCATGCAAATGACAATGGTGAAAGCCAACATACAAGAGGATGAGGAGTCTATTATGGCTCCATTCTTAAGAATTTTACATCCCTCTTTAGCTAATGAAATTGATCTTTATCCCTATGCTCCTATGACTAACTTACTGCATTTGGCCATCAGGGTGGAGAAAAAGTTCAAAGGACGGAATCAAGGACCAACTTCTTGGACTCCAGAGAAGAAAAATCGGCCCACTGACAGGAAAATCGACCGATTTTCTTCTCAGAACGATGATGGAAAACGTTCTTTTCCCAATCCATCAGCTTCCAAACCTTCTACACAATCTCGTCCTTTGGATGAGCCTTCAAAGGAACATAAAGGGAGTACTTCTAACTCTACCTCATGATCTAGAGATAATGTTTGCTTTAAATGTCAAGGTTGAGGTCATTATATGCACAATTGTCCTAATAAACGAGTTTTATTTATTAATCAACAAGGAAAATGAAAGTGAGGAAGAAACTGAGCATGATCATACCAACATCAATGCATTACATGAGCACGAGCATGGTAATCAAAGTGATAGTGATTGTGAATATGAGCATGGCGATTCTTTGATTGCTAGACGCACTTTGCATGCTAAAATTGATTTATGTGAAGTTAATCAACATGAAACCTTTTTCCTACTCGATGTCTTGCTCAAGGATATGTTTGTAACATGATTATTGATGGGTGAAGCTGTTGCAACATTGCTAGTGAGGAATTGATCACTAAGTTGCAAATCACTACCTTATACCATCCTCGACCTTATAAATTACATTAGATGAATGATTGTGGAGAATTGAAAGTTAATAAACAGGCTTGAATTGTGTTTACTTTGAGCAAATATGAGGATATTGTTGTTTGTGTTGTTGTGCCTAAGCAAGCATGTCATATAAGAGGTCTAGAAGTAGATGAAGATAAGATTAAGGCAATCCGAGAGTGGCCTACACCAACAACAATCGGACATGTTCGATCATTCCACGGCCTTGCAACGTTTTATAGACGTTACGGCATTTTAGTACTATTGTAGCCCCTCTCACGTCTCTCATGAGGAAGCAAGTATAGTTCTCTTGGGGAAATGCACAAGAAAAGGACTTTAAGGAGTTGAAGTGGTAACTATCACATGCACCACTTCTAGCACTTCCGGGTTTCACTAAACCATTTTAGGTTGAGTGTGACGCATCGGGAGTTGGCATTGGAGGAGTGCTCATGCAAGAAGGTAAACCACTAGCATTCTTTTGTGAGAAATTGAAAGGAGCATGCTTGAATTATTCGACATATGATAATGAGTTGTATCCATTTCGAGTTTTTAAGACATGGCAACATTACCTATGGCCTAATGAATTTATCCTTAGAACTGATCATTAGTATTTAAAGCATTTTAGGAGTCAATATAAGTTCGATAGGAGACATGGTAGATGAATGGAGTTTATAGAAACTTTTTCATATGTCATTAGGTATAAAAAGAGGAAAAGATAATGTTGTTGTTGATGTCCTTTCTAGGAGATATTCTTTGTTCACTGATGACATGAATTATATGCCATTATAATCATGCATATTGTAGAGGTTTTACCTCAATTTCCCTTACATTCGGAGAGATTTGTGAACCTTTATGGTTTATTTCATTCATACTTCAGAAATAGAGGTCTACACGAGTTTTGGTTGAATTATAGGTAAATTCGATGGAATTGGAAGCAAAAGTAGAGCAAAGAGCAGCTAAGGTCAATAAGGAAACTTAAGGAACCTTTGAGGAGTCATGAAGAGCAAAGGAAGTGCGTATAAGAGTTAAAAAAGGAAGGGAGGAAACAAGTCAAGAGACGAGTACTTTCTGTTGTCAAAAATCGGGTGATTTATACAAAATTTGGACGATTTTCCTGTGCAAAAATCGAACGGTTTGAATCGAACCATTTCCTTCATTAATCGTCTAAAAAAAATATTACGATCAAAAGCCCATCACTTGTGGGCTTGAGAAGTGATATGCCAAGCAGCCCATTAGCGAGAAAGTATACATTGAAACCCTAGCAACGAAAATCAGGGGTTCGCAGCGTGGAAGATTTACAGGATTTTACGGAATTGAAGATTCTTGGAGAGAGGATTGAAGAAAAGAAACAAGAAGTCAAGATTCAAGGAAGTTTGTGAGATCTTTTGTTTCCTTTCTGATTCTTGTGATTTGTAAACACATTGTTGAGTGCTTTGAGAGATTCTTTGAAAGATTATAAGGTTTAATTACATATTTGGAGATTCTTTGGTTTTTATGCGAAGTTTGAGTTTTAATTGGTTTTCTTCATTCAATCTTGATTTTGATTTGAATATGAAAATGATTGGCTAAAAACCTTATGATTTTGGAAAGAATAGTTGATGATTGAGGCTTAGATGATGATAGACTGAACTCATTCTACCATTTGGACCCTAAGAGTTGAGATTTAACTTCACGACATAGGAAAATCGACCTGTTCTTGAGTAAATCGACCGATTTTATCAAGAACAACACGATTTTTCCTTCTGACGCCCCTGAATTGGTTTATCATTTAACCAAAGTTAAACCTTGCCTAAATCCTACCCTTGCCTAACCTTTTTAACCCTTATTCAAGTATGAGAAGAGACTTCATTATTGATTCTTTACTTGGTAACTAAAGTCTGCAAGATTTGGGTAATAGAGAGACTCAACATCCTCTATTAAGGTTTGAGTGTGCCATTCATCCTACCTCTTGAGAGTCATATCCTTGGGTTTGTGTGGGTAGTTTGAGTGTTAATCCTTTCTTTGAGTTTTCTCCTTGATGAGACTCATCACCCTTTGAGTTGAGAGCTTTTAAGTTGGGATAAGCGAGTAGTGGAACTTCACCGTACATTATTCCTTTCTTCGAAATACATAACCTTGGCAACACCAACTCTATCCTTGATCTTTAGAAGTGTCTTGAATCGAAAGCTGCAGTCGGATACTTGAATCCTTGGAATCATTTGTCTCCTTTATATTAAGAAAAGCTTTTGCATCCTGTCAGATATTTTGAAATCGATTTTATTCTCACCAAATCCCTGAGTTCGACTCTGGAATCTCTTGCCTTACTACAGTTGATCCGTACACTGCGGGTTCGCTTTTGCATATGTTTTGGATATATATTTTAAGACTTTGACGCACACACTTTTGAGCGAACAAGTTTTTGGCGCCGTTGCCTGGGATTTGGTGTAGACCAAATTCGGTTTATCGGTTGTCTGGCTTGGGAGCTTTTCTTCTTGTTATTTGATCTATCTACTTGAGTGATTTTTGCAGAATCTTTAGGTATATGAGAAGGTCTAGATTCACCGAAGACCTCGTTCCTTTTGATCCCGAATTAGAGAAAACTTTGAAGAGAAAGCTAAGAGAGAAAAATATGGCTGAAAATAATGAGAGGAACATCCAAGAAGAGTTGGATGAAACTCGAGCTCAACTCAAATTGAGTGAGAAAGCTCGTTTGGAAGAACTAGAGCGTAATCAATTTCAGATAGATGAGCTTAAGGCTATGATTCTAGACATGAAATTGGAGAGAAATGACGCTAAGAGAAAGAAGGCTAAAGTATCTAGAGCTGAATCATCCGATGCTGTGACATGTTGGACTTGGAGGAGATACCACCGGTAAATCCTCGAGCCTATGTTGGTCCTCGCCCTCGTGCTAGAGACGCGAGAGCTACTAATGTCGTGGCTGAACCACGAACCCTTGGGCAATGAATGTACCCAATTCAATAATCACGCCATCTAGGTGTGAATCTTGGAGAGAAAGATGATCATGACTTTGGCCCATAAGTCATTACTATGATCCGCCAAAATCAGTTTGGTGGAACGGAAGCTGAATCTCCACATCAACACTTGCAAAATTTTGAGATTCGCATGGAAACTTTGAAACCTCAAAGGGTTAACAACAACAACTACAAGTTGAGACCGTTCTTCTTCTCTTTGAAGGACAAAGCCTTAGCTTGGTATCAAGCTCTTCCGGCTGCAAAACTCAATACATGGGAGGACTTGACTTCGAAATCCCTCACCAAGTTCTTTTTGCCATCCAAAACGGCGGAATTGAGAGGTAAGATAAATGCTTTTTCTATGAAACCTAACGAAATTTTTTTTAAATCTTGGGAAAGGTTTCAAGATCTTCTATTGGATTGCCCACACCATGGCATTTCAAACCTGGAATTGTTGGAGATCTACTATAAGGGATTGGATATGGAGACACAATTCAAACTTCATTCTCTTTCTTGTGGCACATTCATGGATATGAGGGAAGATGATGCTTGAGAATTCATTGAGAAGCAAGCCCAAGTAATTGAGAAGTATTCCCATAGGAAAGTTGATGGTGGGAATCGGAATTCAGGGGACCAAGGAGCAAAGTTAATATCAGCTGCACAAACTCAAATATTTTCCCTCAACAACGAGATCAAGGAGCTGAAGGAAGTCATAAAATCCAGCCTTCAAAGAACGAAGGAGCAAGATGTTGGCTACCTAGGAAGGGACAATAACCAAGGCAATAGAAACAACTACCGGAATAATAACTAGAATAACAACAACAGGAACTCCAACAACAATTGGAGATCCAACCAACAAAATTCCGGTAATCCCTATTCACATGCTGAAAATGCATTAACATCTTCATCTTCTTCTACTCCTTTGAAAAGCAAGGGTCAAACATCGAATAGCTCGAGTAAGCCGGAGAAGGACATGTTCGATGTCATGATGGAGAACATCTTGGGGAAGCTCCGAGGAATGGAAAGTCACATTACTCCAATTGATAAAGCACAAAAAGCTTTAGAGAATCAAGTATTCAGCAAGGCCGGAGAAGTTCCTAGAGATCAAGGGAAACTTCCCGGAAAGACGGAGGACAACCCAAAGGGGCGAGTAATGGCGATTACTACTAGAAGTGGTGTAACAACCACCGATCCACAACCCAAACTAGTTGAAGCCCTCGCTGAAAAAGAAAAGGAAAAGGAAAAAGAGAAGGAAGATATCTATGTTCCTCCTCCCGCTTACAAACTGTTAGTATGAAATATTGTGATATTTTAGGCACGTTTTCTAAATGTATTTGATTCATATTGATAGTCTTTGATTGATCTTTGTGCATATGTGAGCTAGTATTGCCTATATTTTCGATATGGATGTCTACACTAGTTCTATGTTGATTATAGGTAATTTGGAGCTATTTCCGAACGGAATCGAGCAAAGGAGAGTTGAGTTGATATGTCCATAGATCGAGGACACTTTTTGAAGCAATTTGGAGTCTTAGATTGAAGAATGCACGAGTTCAGGGAAGAATCACGTTCTTGCCCTAAATTACGCCCTAAAACACGGCCGTATCACAAACCACGTTCAGAATTACGGCCGTGGATTCAGAGTCAGAATTCGATGTTCATTCCAGGGGATTCTACGGCCGTGGAACTAACCGTAATTGTTTCCACGCCCTAAATTACGGTCGTGGAATCTTCCACGACCGTGATCTTGGCGAATCTTTTCGCCACGCTTCGAAGCCATGATCTTTTGAAAGATTGGGCCGGGCCGACACTTTACCCTACACTATAAAAAGACGGACGAAGCAAGATTCAGTCATCTCGCTTACGACCTTTCAACCTTTGTTTAGCGGCAAACGCACGCTTAGAATCAACGTTTAGCAACGCACAAACCCTCATCTTGGAGGTAATTTGGAGATCTCATTGAAGATCAAAGTTCGTATTGGAGAGTTGCTGTTTGTGATTTTCGAATTGGTGGAAGATCGAAGTTCTTGGAGGGTTTTGCAAGAAGATCCCTCTTCTTGCTTAGGTTTGATTTAGGATCGGATTGACACCCCGTTTCTTTTCTTTCCTAAGATTGTGATTGTTTACTCCGTTTTGAATCTTTTGATAAACACTTGTTCTTGACTGTGATTTTGAGATTCCTTTGAAGATTATTGATAGTTCTTGAAAGTTCCCATCTTTTATCTTTTAATTCTTGAATTGATATCAATATGACTGTTATTGGCTAAAAAACCCTTAACAATTCTAAGGTGAAGGGTTGATAGTTGTGGCATAGGTGATGATAGATCGATCGCAAACAGATTAGACCCTGAGAGTTAGAGAATTATCGCCGACAACCCCAAATTACGGGCTGTTCTTGAGTCCACGGCCGTGGAACCTCAAGAACTAACCGTGATTTACCTTAAGTCTACGAACCTGCTTTTACTTCAATCTAAATTTAAAGATTGGCTTTAGCTTAGCTTAGACTTGTCTTTTCTAGGTGGTAGTGAAGCCTCAACAACCTCTACCTCGATTGTGAGTGTCATAACCTCAATCGGTTAAGTTAGTCTTGACCTTTGGATTACAAGTTTGGGTATTTGACATTAATTCTCATCTCTAGAATCTTTCTATATTGAGCCTCAACAACCTGTATAGGGAGTGTCTTTTAGGTGAGTTACATAAGGTTTTTGGAACCTCAACCGTACGATTACCTTACATTAGTATACCTTTGCATATCTCCACTCTGTCTTTACATCATTAGTATATCTTGAATCTATTGCCGCAACTGGATACCCGAAGCTTTAGGATTGTTGTTTTCCCAATATCTGCAAAACTCCCATATTCACCTGCTTGATAACTTGCAATTGAATTCGCTCCACCCAAATCCCTGTGTTCGATACTCTGGAATTCTTGCTTAACTACGTCGATCCGTACACTGCGGGTTCGCTTGCTTGATTCTAGTTTTATAAATTTAAAACTTATTTGCACACACCTCTAGGGGCGAACAAGTTTTTGGCGCCGTTGCCGGGGATTTGGTTTCGTCCGAATCCGGTAGCCGGTTGTCAAGCTTGGGAGCTTACTCTCGTTGTTTGATTTCCTTTGAGTGCATGCGCAGGTCTAGGAACACCGAAGATCTCTTACCTCTTGAGCAAGAGCTAGAGAAAACCTTGAGGCAAAAGCGCAAGGAAAAGAGGATGGCTGAAGAAAACGAACGCGATCTTCAAACGGAGTTGGCGGAGAAGGAAGCTCAACTCCGATGGAATGAGACTCTCCGCCAGGATGAGATGGATCGTCATCAATCTCAAGTTAACGGTCTACAAGACATGATCGTCCAAATGAGGATAAAGATGAGCGACCTTGAAGATAAGGTAGGCAAGAGGTCCTCGAGAAGGAGATCAAGGTCTAGAATAAAAAGCCACTCATCCGCTGATGATAGCGATTCTTCCATGCCACCGTTAGAAGAGATTGATCCCACGATCAACATGAATCCTTTCCATCCACAAGGAGCTACTAATCGCCGCATTCCACCTAGGAATGTGAGAGTCGAACGTGTGGATAATGAGCCAAGGACTCTTGGCCAACGGATGGATCCAACACAACAACCACGCCGCTTGGGTGTGAAATTTGACGCTGAAGATGTGCAAGGGTTTAGCTTTAACCCTCAAGTTACCACTCTTGTTCGCCAAAGTCAATTTGGCGGTACAAGTACTGAATCTCCACACCAACACTTACAGAACTTTGAGTGTATGATGGAGACGATGAGACCGAAGAACGCTACTACCAACAGCTATAAGCTCAAGCCTTTCTTCTTCTCCTTGAAGGGGAAAGCGTTATCTTGGTATCAAGCTCTTCCTAATGGGAAACTAGACACGTGGGAAGACCTTTCCGCAGAGTTTCTCACCAAATTCTTTCCGCCCTCCAAAACGGCGGAACTTAGAGGTAAGATCAATGCTTTTTCCATGAGACCTAACGAAAGTTTGTTTCAATCTTGGGAAAGGTTTCAGGATTTGCTCTTGGATTGCCCTCATCATGGCATATCCAAGCTTGCCTTGCTGGAGATTTACTACAAAGGGCTGGATGCGGGAACGCAATTCAACCTCCAATCCCTCTCATGTGGAACGTTCATGGACATGAGAGAAGATGACGCTTGGGACTTCATTGAGAAGCAAGCAAGAGTCATAGAGAAGTATTCCCACCGGAAAGTGGAGGGAAATCGTGTGGAGCAAGGAGCAAAGCTCACACATGAAGCTCAAAATCAGATTTTCTCCCTCAACAACGAGATCAAAGAGTTGAAGGAGACTATCAAGACCAACTTCCCAAGGCAACAAGAGAAGGATGTTGGCTATTTGGGCAACAACAACAGCGGTGATAACACCAACCGCAACAACAATAACCGGAGCAATAACCGGAATAACAATTGGAATGGAAACAACAACAACCGGAACAACAACAATTGGAACAACAATCGGGGTTCAAACAACAACAATTGGCGCTCCAATCAACAAAATTCCGGTAACTCCTATCCTTCCAATTCCAATTCACTAACTCCACCCTCTTCTTCCTCTACTCCTTTGAAAAGCCAGGGGCAATCATCAAATGGAGGAAACAATACGGGAAAGGAGAAGCCCGATCCCATGTTGGAGACAATCTTGGGAAAGCTTCAAGGGTTGGAGAACCGCATCATCAAGGTTGATGATCAAATTTCTAAGGTTGAAAAAGCTCAAAAGGTTTTGGAAAACCAAATGTTCAACCATGCGGAGGAAGTTCCCAGAAATCAAGGGAAACTTCCAGGAAAGACGGAGGACAACCCCAAAGGGAGGGTGATGGCGATTACAACTAGGAGCGGAGTGACTACCACCGATCCGCAACCTACGTTCGTTGAAGTCCCCGTAGAGAAGGACAAAGAAAAGGGGAAGGAGAAGGAAGACGTCTATATTCCTCCTCCAGCTTTCAAACCTCCCCTACCGTTCCCTCAATCTAGAGCGCGAGCGCGCCTAGATAAACAATTTGGTAAGTTTATAGAACTCATGAGCAAGCTGCATATTAATATACCTTTCATTGATGCTATTGTAGGTATGCCGGCTTATGGCAAGTTCTTGAAGGAGCTCCTCTCTAACAAGAGGAAACTAGAAGATTTTGGTGAAGTCAAGATGAGTTCGGATTCTTCGGATCTCATCAAGACGATGAAGGAGAAAATGCCCCCAAAGTTGAAGGATCCGGGGTCATTTTGCATTCCCATTGGAGTGGGAGATGTCACATATGACGCTTTATGTGACTTAGGAGCAAGTGTGAGCATCATACCACTTGCGTTGTGCAGGAAAATCGGTTTAGGCGACCCTAAACCGGTGAAGATGACGTTATACATGGCGGATCGATCCATTACTCGTCCCGTCGGTATTGTAGAAGACGTCCCGGTCAAGCTAGGCAAGTTCTTTGTTCCCATTGATTTTGTCGCGCTTGATATTCCTGCAGATAGTCCGGTCCCGATCATACTCGGAAGACCGTTTCTTGCAACTTCCGGCTGCATGGTCGATTGCAAGAATGGGAGACTCGCTTTTGATATTGGGGAAGAGAAAGTAGAGTTCGTCCTTTCCACTCTAGTGAAGGAGCCAATCTTTGATGAGGATATTTACGATATCCAAGATGAAGAAGGTTTGTCTAGGGAGGAGGTGAGTGCGATTCTCTTTAACGATCCTTTACAAAAGGTTATTACTATGAGTCTAACCAATGTAGGAGAAGAAGAAGAGTGCAAAGAGGAAATTGAAGCCTTGGAAGCACAAGAAGAGATGCATGAGGTGGAGTTTGAGAAACTCCACGATGAGGCCGAGAATATTAGAATCCACGGTCACACCCTGTATTCCACGACCGTGGATTCCACGACCAAAATCGACTTCCATTCCAGAGCATTCCACGGCCGTGGAATAGAAGAGGAGACCGTAATTTTGGCCGTGGAAGATGGTGATCGGCATACCTCTTCAACTTCTTCTAATTCTTCTCCAACCCACTCAACATCCTTAGAAACTTCTAAGGAAACATCAGGAGCTCCTCAAGGATCATCGGAAGCTCCGAAAGTGATGGAACTCAAACCACTTCCTACTCATCTAAGGTACGCTTTTCTTGGATCTAATTCCACCCTTCCGGTTATCGTTAGTTCCGAATTAAGCATAGATGAACATGAACAGCTCATGATTGTCCTTAGGAAACATAGAAAAGCCATAGGCTATACCATTGAGGACTTAGTAGGAATTAAACCCTCCCTATGCATGCATAAGATACTAATGGAGGAAGACTTTAGAACTTCGAGACAACCTCAAAGGCGGTTGAATCCGACCATGAAGGAGGTTGTCAAGAAGGAAATTCTTAAACTTCTTGATGCAGGTATCGTCTATCCTATCTCCGATAGCAAGTGGGTGAGCCCGGTTCAAGTAGTTCCGAAGAAGGGAGGAATGACGGTCATCACCAATAAGAACAACGAACTCATTCCTACCCGAACCGTAACTGGATGGCGAATGTGTATAGACTACCGCAAGCTCAACAACGCAACGCGGAAGGATCACTTCCCATTGCCATTCATCGATCAGATGCTTGAAAGGTTAGCATAACATTCATACTTTTGCTACCTTGACGGTTATAGTGGCTTCTTTCAGATTCCGATACATCCGGATGATCAAGAGAAGACCACATTCACGTGCCCTTGGGGTACATTCGCTTATAGGAGAATGCCGTTCGGGCTTTGCAACGCCCCAGCCACCTTTCAACGGTGCATGATGGCCATCTTCTCCGAATATGTAGAGGAAATCATGGAAGTCTTCATGGACGACTTCTCCGTTTACGGTTCCTCTTTTAACGATTGTCTTTCTAACCTTTCTCTTGTTTTGCAAACACTAACCTAGTTCTTAATTGGGAGAAGTGTCAATTCATGGTTAAGGAAGGAATCGTGTTAGGTCACTTAGTCTCTAGTAGAGGGATAGAGGTAGACAGGGCTAAGATAGAGACCATAGAGAAACTTCCTCCCCCAATTTCGGTGAAAGGGATAAGAAGTT
Source organism: Fagopyrum homotropicum (assembly GCA_033239125.1). Lineage (NCBI taxonomy): Eukaryota > Viridiplantae > Streptophyta > Magnoliopsida > Caryophyllales > Polygonaceae > Fagopyrum > Fagopyrum homotropicum. The sequence goes on along the minus strand of BSWB01000007.1, from coordinate 93,224,693 downwards.
TCCTAGGACATGCTGGATTCTATAGACGTTTCATTAAGGACTTTTCTAAAATATCAAAACCTCTCACTAATCTATTGATGAAGGATGCGGTTTTTGAGTTTTCACAGGAATGTCTAGATGCGTTCAACACCATTCGGCAAGCTCTAATTTCAGCACCCATTATCCAACCTCCGGACTGGACTCTCCCCTTCGAGATTATGTGTGATGCTAGTGACGTAGCCATTGGAGCTGTTCTTGGGCAACGAAAGGAAGGACGAACCCACGCCATATACTACGCTAGCAAGACGCTAGACGAAGCTCAGCTCAACTACGCCACCACAGAGAAGGAATTTTTAGCCATTGTCTACGCTATTGACAAGTTTCGCTCTTATCTTGTAGGTGCAAAAGTGATTGTCTACACGGATCATGCTGCGATCCGGTACCTCCTTGCGAAGAAAGATGCGAAGCCAAGGCTGATTAGATGGATTCTTCTCCTACAAGAATTCGATCTTGAGATCCGCGACAAGAAAGGCTCGGAAAATTCTGTTGCGGATCATTTGAGTCGTCTAACACATCTAGAGGACAACCATTTGCCCATTGATGACTCCTTCCCGGACGAACACCTACATATCATAGAGGAGTGCATCAAGGTAATCTCCAAAGGTAACGAACCATGGTTTGCTGACTTTGTTAACTATTTGGTTTGCCAGGAGATACCGCCCGGACTATCCTACTCACAAAGGAAGAAGTTCTTCAAGGACGTCCGGGAATATTATTGGAACGAGCCTCTCCTCTTCAAGAGAGGTCCGGATGGCATCATCCGGCGGTGTGTGCCGGAAGAGGAGATGCAAAGTGTCATCCGCCATTGTCATTCACTACCTTGTGGAGGACACGCTAGTTCAAACAAAACTAGCGCAAAGGTATTGCAATCTGGATTCTATTGGCCTACTTTATTTAAAGATGTGCAATCCTTTGTTTCTTGTTGCGATGCTTGTCAAAGAACAGGCAATATCTCTAGAAGGAACGAGATGCCCCTTAACAACATCCAAGAGGTAGAGATTTTCGACGTTTGGGGAGTCGATTTCATGGGACCATTCCCTTCCTCTTGTGGAAACCAATACATATTATTGGCGGTAGACTACGTCTCTAGATGGGTGGAAGCGATTGCCTCTCCCACAAATGATGCCATGGTGGTGGTTAAGTTCTTCAACAAGACCATCTTTCCGCGATTCGGGACACCAAGGACGATCATTAGTGATGGAGGTTCTCACTTCATAGCCCGTCGCTTTGAAGCTCTTCTAGCCAAGTATGGGGTTACTCACAAGATCGCTACCCCTTACCATCCACAAACGAGTGGACAAGTTGAGATCTCAAACAGGGAGATCAAGGGAATTCTAGAGAAGACGGTTTCAAGGACTAGGAAGGATTGGTCCTTGAAACTAGATGACGCATTATGGGCATACCGGACTGCATACAAGACTCCCATAGGAACCACACCATATAACCTTGTGTATGGGAAGTCTTGTCATTTGCTGGTAGAGCTAGAGCACAAAGCGTTTTGGGCTATCAAATGGCTGAATTTCAGCATGAAGGAAGCGGGAGAGAAGCGTCTCCTAGACATCAACAAGCTGGATGAACTTCGCTTGAACGCCTATGAAAACGCCAAAATATACAAGGAAAGAGCAAAGCGTTGGCATGATAAGCATATCATTCCAAAGGACTTCAAAGAAGGAGATCAAGTTCTCCTCTTCAATTCGAGACTTCGCCTCTTTCCAGGTAAGTTAAAATCTCGTTGGACTGGACCTTTTCTAATTAAGCGTATTTTCCCCCATGGTGCAGTTGAAGTATGGGGTGAAGCTAGCGGAAGTTTTAAGGTGAACGGCCAACGACTCAAGAAGTACTCGCCGGAACTCCAAGCTGAGGAGTTTGCACCTACCGCACTCGAATAAGTGCGAGATTGGTCTAGCTACGGACCTTAAACAAAGCGCTTCTTGGGAGGCAACCCAAGGTATTGCATTTTTGTTTTATCTTCGATTCATAGATTAGTTTAGAATAGACGTTTTCGCTTTATTTTGTCTCGATTTCTTCCGGTATGTTCGTGTTTTTGGTTGTAGGATCGATGGAAAAGGAGAAAGGAGGGATAATGTCGAAGAGAAGTGACGAAATTTGGACTTTGAAGCTTTACAGAAGGTTCCACGGTCTAAATTACGGTCGTCATAGCTACAGTGGCCGTAATTCTCAAAAGCTTGTGAAAAATCACCAAAACCACGGGTCCGTACACTTCCACGGCCGTGGAATGCCCCGATAGACCGTGATTTTTGAAATTTTGCCTGCGAGTATAAAAGCCACACTTCATCACAAAAACCACCACAATTCTTCCCCAATTCCACGACCTAGATACCGAAAACCCGCAGCCTCTCCCAATTCTTCATTCTCTAATCGTTTTCAACGATTCTTCGCTCTAAACTGCAGCAAATCCAACCACGAACAGGATCCAAGCAACAAATCGAGTGGAAATCGATCAACAAACGCGCATTTTGGATTTTTCAATCCGAAAAAGAGGTTATTTCTTTCTCTTCGATTCTCACGGATTTGGTTCGTTTTTGCTATAGATTTTTAGGAAGAACTGACAAAGATTGGAAGGAATTAGATTAGGACTGCCTGTTGTGGTGATATTTGGTGAATTTGCTGAGATTCACGAGATTCTGTGACGAATCACGGTCTCTGGAGGTTCCACGGCCGTGGTTTCTATAGAACAGACCGTGATTTTTGCTGAAAATGGATTTCGTAAGGAGAGTTTCAGGAAGGATAAAGGAGAAGAAAGGGGAGCAAAATAAGAAAAGAAAGGGCAACCCCTCCACATCTAGGGCACCACCACCTTCATCTCCCTCACTACCATCCTCACCTTCACCTCCATCTTCACCACCTCACCCTAGCGTCCCAACCATACATGACGACCACCTAGCTGCATTTGAGAGGATAGAGAAGAGGGCAGTGATTGGCCCTAGGTATTTGTTGTTGGAGGATCTACATCCTCTCAACATAGTTGACGACCTTACATGGCTCTTGGATAGAGCCGGATTGACTGTCTTCACGAACATTCGTGAAGACGCCTATGAGGAGATCACCCGAGAGGTTGTGACGTCTTTCGAGCACAACCATGTTGATAGGACCGTCTCCTTCCGTCTCATGAATCGAGACTACCAGTTGAGTATAGTTGAGTTTGGGGCCATTTTCGGGTTCCATGAGACCTACAATGGTCGATTCCCTAGCGGTATCTACCCTAAGGATTTCTGGGAGGAAGTAGCCATGATTTACGCCGACGAGGACCGTTGGCAACCCGCCGATACCAAGGCTAGATTGATGTACCATCTAGCCTTGAAGATAGCTCACCGTGTCCTTTCGGAGTGTCTCTTTCCTAGGACGGAGACGCCCCAAAAGATCAAGACGCATGAGCTATTCCTGCTCTACTGTATGCTCTACGGTCGCCGCGCAGATTGTGCTACTCTTTTGGCGGCTACGATGAGTAAACTGAAGAACAAGAGAAAGGGGAACATTGGATATGGTGGGATAGTGACCCACATGGCTAGGACATTTGGTGTGGATTTTTCAGGTTGCACCCGCATACCCGCCGTACCTCTAGGATTACATGCATTCATGGTCAGGGGAGTCATCTTCCCCACACATAGAGGTCCGCCTTATGCGGGCATGCCTTGGGAGAGTAGGACAGGCAGGGGTATTGAGTGGCTGCCAGAGTATTCCATTGTGGCAGGACGCCACAATTGGAAGGAGACGTTCGCTGCGATGCATGCGCACAGGCTTGTAGCTCCCCCTTTTGTCCCACCACCGGTTGAGGATGAGGAGGAGATGGGAGAGCAGTACGAGAGTGGTGGAGGAGCGGAGCAGGAGTTCGGCACGTTTCCGGATCAGCCGGAGGCGGTCCCGGATGTACCTAGGCGCTCTCCACGTCCAGCTAGAGCTTCAGGCTCGTCATCTCGCCGCGCCAGCGTGAGTGAGAGGCCCACGTGGATGACTACACCTCCCACTTGGTACGACACACCCCCTCCTTGGTCCACGACGCAGCCAGCAGCAGCACCACCACCACCAGCACCAGCACCAGCCGATGCCCCCGCATGGTATGATCACGCCCCGGGATGGTATGAGAGGATGCCGGATTGGGCTACCGGACTTTCAGAGAGAGTCGGAGCGCTAGAGATCCGGGCGGATGCTAGAGACGGACGCCTAGACGACCTTGACCACATGATGAGGGACGTCTACCGCCAGCAGTTCAGGCGGTTCTATGATCCGAGCTTCTCTCCATTTCCACCTCCACCGGCACCGCAGTGATCGATGCATGATCGTTTGATTTAGACATTCCCGCCACCACTTGTGAGTTTCTTTTTCTTTTCTTTCTTTTGTTCTTTCTTTTGAACATTAGGGACAATGTTCGTCCTAAGTATGGGGTGTGATGTACTAAAGTTTGTAATAACTCTACTCTCTATGTTTGCTTCATTTGAGACTATCATTGCATGTTCATTATGTGTTGCACGTTTCCTTATTGCATTGCATGAAAAGTGACTTGAAAAACCCATAAAAAAAATTGAAAAATTTTGAAAATTTTGAGCTTCTAATGAATTGAGATGATTTCCATGATAATCACTACTTGTGAATTGAGTCCGATGACAGTTGCATGCTTAAAAGGATTGTAAATCGAAAAGAATTTAAATGAATGAATTCTACCTCTTTTACAAGTTTTATAATGTGAAAACATTGCCTAAATCATGTTGAGAGATTGAAGTTGAAATCACATTATAAGTTCCTATACTTGTTGTTGAAATGATTAAGGCAATTCGATACTTTCTTTCCTCTTTCTTTGATCATCTATCTCATTGAAATATTAGCCTCCTTTACCTATCCGGGAATTTGGAAAAGTGAATGAGAAAAAGGCATGTTTGATGTGGGAGGGCCATGAAAGCAATTAATTGCAATCAATTGAATAGAAAGAAATTATAGGTTTGGGGAAGTTAATCATGACGATGAGTAACTCGGCACCATTCACATAGCCGGGTGTTTGTGCCTTGCCAAAGTCGGATTGAGCGATATTCCTAGCGGATTATGGTATGTGCGCTAAGGGTTTGAGGCATCTCATGAAAATTGAGAAACGCCAATCTCCTAGGCTTCGGTTTTTGTGCACCTCTATCCATAACTCCAAAAGTAAAGTCGAAAAGAAGAGAGCAAAGCTCTAAGTTGAAGTGTTGCGGGAACCGCATAAGAAGAAGAAGGTAGTTGTCCACTTTCCCGGATTTATGCACCACTTCCCCTTAAAGTTTTCCCTTCCCTTCCATACTCTAGACCTTTTCTTTGAAAGTCCTTAAGATCAAAAGAATGTTATATGACTTGGTGATCTAAATTGAAGCTTCTTATGATTGATTTTGATAATATTTGAAGGTTATAATGCTTGTTTAGAAGTTGAGTTGATTCATGAATTTTCTTTACCTTTTACTCTTTGATTAAGTGTGTGAAAGTTTGAAAAACGATTGAAGCAAGGTTTGAGAATGATCTATTCTTTAGAAGTCACATTCATCCAAAAGAAGGTACACATATTTCATCCTAACTCTTGTTTTAAAGCTTTTCAAAGGACCTTGCTTAGGGACAAGCAAGTGCTAAGTATGGGGTTATTTGTTAGTATGAAATATTGTGATATTTTAGGCACGTTTTCTAAATGTATTTGATTCATATTGATAGTCTTTGATTGATCTTTGTGCATATGTGAGCTAGTATTGCCTATATTTTCGATATGGATGTCTACACTAGTTCTATGTTGATTATAGGTAATTTGGAGCTATTTCCGAACGGAATCGAGCAAAGGAGAGTTGAGTTGATATGTCCATAGATCGAGGACACTTTTTGAAGCAATTTGGAGTCTTAGATTGAAGAATGCACGAGTTCAGGGAAGAATCACGTTCTTGCCCTAAATTACGCCCTAAAACACGGCCGTATCACAAACCACGTTCAGAATTACGGCCGTGGATTCAGAGTCAGAATTCGATGTTCATTCTAGGGGATTCTACGGCCGTGGAACTAACCGTAATTGTTTCCACGCCCTAAATTACTGTCGTGGAATCTTCCACGACCGTGATCTTGGCGAATCTTTTCGCCACGCTTCGAAGCCATGATCTTTTGAAAGATTGGGCCAGGCCGACACTTTACCCTACACTATAAAAAGACGGACGAAGCAAGATTCCGTCATCTCGCTTACGACCTTTCAACCTTTGTTTAGCGGCAAACGCACGCTTAGAATCAACGTTTAGCAACGCACAAACCCTCATCTTGGAGGTAATTTGGAGATCTCATTGAAGATCAAAGTTCGTATTGGAGAGTTGCTGTTTGTGATTTTCGAATTGGTGGAAGATCGAAGTTCTTGGAGGGTTTTGCAAGAAGATCCCTCTTCTTGCTTAGGTTTGATTTAGGATCGGATTGACACCCCGTTTCTTTTCTTTCCTAAGATTGTGATTGTTTACTCCGTTTTGAATCTTTTGATAAACACTTGTTCTTGACTGTGATTTTGAGATTCCTTTGAAGATTATTGATAGTTCTTGAAAGTTCCCATCTTTTATCTTTTAATTCTTGAATTGATATCAATATGACTGTTATTGGCTAAAAAACCCTTAACAATTCTAAGGTGAAGGGTTGATAGTTGTGGCATAGGTGATGATAGATCGATCGCAAACAGATTAGACCCTGAGAGTTAGAGAATTATCGCCGACAACCCCAAATTACGGGCTGTTCTTGAGTCCACGGCCGTGGAACCTCAAGAACTAACCGTGATTTACCTTAAGTCTACGAACCTGCTTTTACTTCAATCTAAAGTTAAAGATTGGCTTTAGCTTAGCTTAGACTTGTCTTTTCTAGGTGGTAGTGAAGCCTCAACAACCTCTACCTCGATTGTGAGTGTCATAACCTCAATCGGTTAAGTTAGTCTTGACCTTTGGATTACAAGTTTGGGTATTTGACATTAATTCTCATCTCTAGAATCTTTCTATATTGAGCCTCAACAACCTGTATAGGGAGTGTCTTTTAGGTGAGTTACATAAGGTTTTTGGAACCTCAACCGTACGATTACCTTACATTAGTATACCTTTGCATATCTCCACTCTGTCTTTACATCATTAGTATATCTTGAATCTATTGCCGCAACTGGATACCCGAAGCTTTAGGATTGTTGTTTTCCCAATATCTGCAAAACTCCCATATTCACCTGCTTGATAACTTGCAATTGAATTCGCTCCACCCAAATCCCTGTGTTCGATACTCTGGAATTCTTGCTTAACTACGTCGATCCGTACACTGCGGGTTCGCTTGCTTGATTCTAGTTTTATAAATTTAAAACTTATTTGCACACACCTCTAGGGGCGAACACAAACCACCTTTACCTTTTCCCCAATCTAGAGTAAGAGCGCGTCTAGACAAACACTTCGGTAAGTTCATTGATCTAATGAGCAAGCTACATATTAATATAACTTTTATGGATGCAATTTTAGGTATGCCGTCTTATGAAAAGTTCCCAAAGGAGATCCTCTCTAACAAGAGGAAACTGGAAGATTTTGGTGAAGTTAAGATGAGTACGGAGTCATCCGAACTTATCAAGACCATGACGGAAAACATGCCAACCAAGCTGCGTAATCCAGGATACTTTTGCATACCCATTACCTTAGAGGAAGTCACATATGATGCACTTTGTGACCTTGGAGCAAGCGTAAGCATCATACCACTTGCTTTGTGCAAGGCAGTTGGTCTAGGAGAGCCTAGACCGGTGAAGATGACACTCTACATGGCTGATCGTTCCATAACTAGACATGTTGGAATCATAGAAGACATTCCCGTGAAACTTTACATTCCTATAGATTTTGTTGTTCTTGACATTCTTGTAGATTATCTAGTTCCCATCATACTTGGGAGACCATTCCTTGCGACCTCCGGTTGTATGGTTGATTGCAAGAATGGGCAGCTATCATTCAATATAGGGGAAGACAAAGTGGAATTTGTACTCTCCTTCTTGATCAAAGCTGGTTGTAAGGGAAGATGTTTTTAACATCTTTGATGAAGAAGAGTCTAGAGAAGTGGTGAGTTCAATCTTGATCAAAGATCCACTTCAAAAGGTTCTTAGCATGAGTATCATTGAAGAAGGAGTGGAACATGACTGTAATGATGAGATTCGAGCATTGGAAGATGCAGAGGAAGAGCCGGAAACAAGATTTGAAGAGCTGAAAAGAGCTCCGGAAGAAGCTGAAAAAATCGATCTACACAAAGGAAATCGACCGATTTCTTATAATGCAAGTCATTTTTTGACAACAGAAAGAAAAATCGGATCAGAGATTGACCGATTTGCGTCAGGGGAGGTCGATTTTTCGGCAATTTCTCAGACTTCTACAAACTCAATTGCAAGTGTTCTTAACTGTAGTATCACACTTCCTCCACCTTCAGAGGCTTCTCCAATGACACTCCATGATCAAGAATCATCAACCAAAGCACCACCCTCATTGGAGTTGCAACCACTCCCTACACATCTAAGGTAAGCATTCCTTGGGCCTAACTCAACATATCCTGTTATAGTTAGTGCAAACTTGAGCAATGATGAACTTGAGAAGCTTATGAATGTTCTAAAACAACATAGGAAAGCCTTAGGCTATACCAATGACGATTCAGTAGGCATTAAACCTTCTCTTTGTATGCATAAGATCTTCATGGAAGAGGATTACGAACCTTCACGTCAACCTCAACGACAGTTGAATCCGATCACGAAAGAGGTCGTGAAGAAAGAAATCCTTAAGTTGCTTGATGCAGTTATTATCTTTCCTATTTCTGATAGCAAGTGGGTGAGCCCTGTACAAGTGGTTCCAAAGAAGGGAGGCATAACCGTTGTTGCTAACAAGAACAACTGACTCATTCCTACAAGAACAGTTACGAGATGGAGAATATGTAGAGATTACCGTAAACTGAATGTTGCCACAAGGAAGGACCACTTCCCCTTCCCTTTCATTGATCAAATGTTGGAAAGGTTAGCCCAGCACTCTTACTTTTTTATCTAGATGGATACAGTGGTTTCTTTCAGATTCCTATTCATCCGGACGATCAAGAGAAGACAACTTTCACGTGCCCATGGGGTACGTTTGCCTATAGAAGGATGCCATTCGGTTTATGCAACGCTCCAGCCACCTTCCAAAGGTGTATGGTGGCAATCTTTTCAGAATATGTAGAGAATATCATGGAAGTATTCATGGACGACTTTTCGGTATATAGTTCTTCCTTTGATAACTGTCTCTCTATCCTTTCCCTTGTTCTTAAGAGATGCGAAGACACTAACCTAGTCTTAAACTGGGAGAAGTATCATTTTATGGTTACCAAAGGAATCGTATTAGGCCATTTGATTTCTAATAGAGGAATTGAAGTTGATAGAGCTAAGATCGAAACTATAGAGAAGCTACCTCCTCCATCTTCGGTGAAAGGAGTTAGAAGCTTTTTGGGACATGCAGGTTTCTATAGGAGGTTCATAAACGATTTTTCTAAGATTTCAAAACCTTTGACTAATCTTTTGATGAAGGACATAACTTTTGAGTTTTCGAATGAATGTTTAGATGCCTTTTGCAGGATCAAGGAAGCTTTGATTTCAGCTCCTATCATCCAACCACCCGATTGGACACTTCCTTTCGAGATCATGTGTGACGCAAGTGATGTAGCCATAGGAGCTATACTTATACAGAAGAAAGATGGTCGTACTCACGCCATCTACTACGCTAGCAAGACGCTAGACGAAGCTCAACTGAATTACGCTACCACGGAGAAGGAGCTCCTTGCTGTTGTTTATGCATTTGAAAATTTTCGTTCCTATCTTGTAGGTGTGAGAGTGATAGTCTGCACGGATCATTCATCAATCCGTTACCTATTCACAAAGAAGGATGCAAAACCTAGGCTTCTAAGATGGATCTTGCTCCTACAAGAATTCGATCTAGAGATCCGTGACAAGAAGGGCTCGGAGAACTCAGTTGCCGATCACCTTAGCCGCCTCCCACATCTCACTGACGAGATGGATGAGCTCCCTATTGATGACTCATTCCCCGACGAGCAGCTACACGAGATTGAAGAATGTCTTCAACAAATCTCGAAAGGTAATTACCCATGGTTTGCTGATATTGTCAATTACCTTGTTTGTCAGGAACTCCCACCCGGACTTTCATATGCTCAAAGGAAGAAATTCTTTAGAGACGTCCGACACTTTTATTGGAATGAACCTCTACTCTTCAAGAGAGGTCCCGATGGCATGTTCAGAAGATGCGTTCATGAAGATGAAGTGGAAAGCATTATCCACCATTGCCATTCTTTACCTTGTGGAAGACATGCTAGTTCCCACAAGACATGTGCTAAGGTACTCCAATCTGGCTTAAAGATGTGCAGAACTATGTTGTTTCTTGTGATGCTTGTCAAAGAACAAGTAATATTTCAAGAAGGAATGAGATGCCCCTCGACAACATACAAGAAGTAGAGATATTCGATGTGTGGGGAGTGTACTTCATGGGACCGTTCCCATCATCTTGTGGAAACCAGTATATACTTCTAGCTGTAGACTATATCTCAAGATGGGTAAAAGCAATCACTTCTCCAACTAATGATGCAATGGTAGTGGTGAAGTTCTTCAATAGAACGATCTTCCCAAGGTTCGGGACTTCCCGAACCATCATTAGTGATGGAGGAACGCACTTCACAGCCCATCGATTTGAGGATCTACTAGCTAAGTATGGGGTAACCCATAAGATTGCCACACCATACCATCCGCAAACAAGCGGACAAGTTGAGATATCCAACAGGGAGATCAAAGGAATTCTGGAGAAGACTGTCTCTAGAACAATAAAGGACTGGGCAATGAACTTGATGATGCATTATAGGCGTACATGACCGCTTTTAAGACACCCATAGGAACAACACCTTACAACCTTGTGTATGGGAAGTCTTGCCACCTCCCTGTAGAGCTAGAACATAAAGCATATTGGGCCGTCAAGTAGCTCAACTTCAGCATGAAAGAAGCCGGAGAAAAGCGGCTGATGGACATCAACGAACTAGAGGAGATCCGCTTGAATGCGTACGAGAACGTAAGGATCTACAAGGAAAGAACGAAGCGGTGGCATGATAAGCATATCATCCCAAAGGACTTGAAAGAAGGAGATCTCGTTCTTCAATTCAACTCAAGACTTCGACTCTTTTCAGGTAAGCTTAAATCCCGTTGGACAGGACCTTTTGTCATTAAACGTGTTTTCCCTCATGGTGCAGTTGAAGTATGGGGTGAAAAGTGCGGAAATTTCAAAGTGAACGACCAACGATTGAAAAAGTACACACCGGAAGTTCCGGTTGAGGAGACAACTCCTATTCTCCCCCATTGATCACCAAAAGAACACGTCCAGCTAACGACGTTAAAATCAAGGGCTTCTTGGGAGGCAACCCATGGTATTTCTAGTTCTTTTCTTTTCTTTTCACCTTAGCATAGCTTAGGATAGTTGCTTGTTTGCTTTTGTTTTTGCTTTGCTTGTTCCTCAATGCGCTCTCGGTTTGTTTGTGTCATAGATTGTTAGAACTGGGTGCAATCTTGAGGAATTGATGGAGAAAGTTGACATGAATTGGATCAAACACACTTTTCAAGGAAAAGAAGGGAATAAATCGACTTACAATAAGTAAATCGATCGATTCAGGCTACAGAGCAAGTCGATTTTTGGCAACAAAAATAAAAATCGAGTGAAAAATCGACATACCCAGAAAAAATCGGTCGACTTCCCTTATTGACCTGTGAAAGAGAAGAAAAATCGGGCCGATGAAAAAATCTCCCCAAAGATTTTCTTCATATTTTGGCCGGCCTATATAAAGCCTTCTCCACTCCCTTCTACATTCAACACTTAACATTTTTTCGTTCCTCCTTCACTCCAAAGAGCCAAAAATCGCCTACCCTCCCATCTCCTCAAATTGTAACCATTTTGAGTGATTCTTGAGTCTAAACCGAAGGTTTTTCAACAAGGAAGAGGGATCTAGCATCAGCAAGCTTGGAAAACTGCTCATTCATCCGGAACTCAGGTTTTTCGATCCAAAACCTAACCATTTCGTTCGAGTTTGAATCTTGCTTAAAAGTTGTTAGATTGTTGAGTTTGATTGAGGGCTTTGCTTTGAAACAACCCTAGGAAGTTGTGTGTGGTATTGCATTGATCAGAACTTTACAGATTTGTGATTTGTGTTTAAATCATGAGAAAAATCGGACCAGCCCAGAAAAATCGGCCGATTTCTCCAAGAACAGCCCGATTTTCTTGTGCAAAATGGAAGCCTTGAAGAGAATTACTAGAAACTCGACCAAGAAGAAAGGTTCTTCTTCTAAGGCACCTCCCCCACCACCACCACATTCCCTAGCTAAACCAAACCTTCCTCCTCCCCTTTCCAAACACAAGAAGAGATATGAACATCTCTTAGATCGGCCTTTTACCCCTCCTCGCTACATTGTATTAGGTGACTTGGATGCGTTGCTTGTGAGAGAGGAAATTGACATGATGTTGTATAGGATAGGGTTGAGTCAGTTTGCACTCATTCGAGAGGATGCTTACACCGAGATTACTCTTGAGTTCCTTAGTACCTTTGAGCACGACCCTAGAGATAGGAGAGTTTCCTTCCGGCTCATAAATGAGGATCATGCTATGTCTATTCATGCCTTTGGAGATTTGTTTGGTTTCCCCTCATCTTCTACAGGCACATTTCCACGAGGTGTGAGTGCTAGTGCATTCTGGGAGAGTATCTCCATTGGGGAAGCAGGTGGAGATAAGTGGAGACCGGGAAACTCAAAGGAGAAAAGCATCTACAATCTCTCTTTCAAGATATCTCACCGGATCCTTAGTGAGTCATTGTTTGTAAGAACGGAGACACCAAAGAAGTTAAAGGCGGATGAGCTCTATCTCCTTCATTATATGACCACCGACACTATTCCGGACACCACTACTATGCTTGCCGACTATCTTGGGAAGATAGCCAACAAGTCGAAGGGAGATATTTGTGCTGAAGTCCTAGTCTTCTCAGATTGTAGCTTGGCTGAGGGTGCCCGTCCTCTTGGCTCACAAATATTAGTTGCTCGACAGGTCTTGATTCCTAGAGGTATGGGAGTGAAAACTCCACCTTGATTAAAATGGTTTACAGGTGTTGATGATGGAAGACTTCACATAAATATAGCAGTTGGATATACTAACAATGTACTTGATTATATTTCTAGATATTTGGTTGGCTTGAATTCAGTGCATGTTTTATATCTAAGTGTCAAGGGCCTTGAAGTTGGATTCAAGAACAAAGGAAGATAACAAGAACAAAGGACGGAATAAAGGAAGTTCAAAAGGACGAAATCAAGGGCCTTGAATTCAAAGGTGCACGGAAAAAAGGATTCAAAATAAATTGAAGATCTCCTTGGAAGATTCTATAACAAGAAGATCTCATCAAACCAAAGATCTTATCAATTGAAGGAAGATCTCAACTGAAGATCTTAAACGAAGAATAGAGAATCTTTTCTAGAAGATTTTCTAAACAACAAACGGAAAAAATATCTTCTCTCTATATTCAATAGAAGACGAGAAGATCAAGGAGTAAAGGACTCGACGTGTTCGTAGGGGCTAAAGACTTGCAACATCTACCTTATCTCCAAACAAGAAAACGATCTTCATGGAAAAGAAGATTCATCTTCAACGGTCATCTCTACAACGGCTAGAAGACCTTTCCATAGAAGAGTATAAATGAAGATGATGGTCGAAGAAGGAATATACACAAGCTTACACAGGAAAACATCTTTGAATCCTCAAGCAACCTAATCATCTTCATTCGTTGTTTTTCTTTATCTCATTCACGCAACAACTTTATCCCCTTAGAGAGAGAAAATACTAGAGCTCCATTGGAAGATCTAAATAGTGTTATACTAGAGTGTTTGTTACTCTGCGAAGTAACTAGACTATTATAGCTAGGTTAAGAGTTGGAGCTAGATCGTAGCATTGGCTACAGTGAGAGAAGAAGGGGATTTCTTCTAGTTTGTATCTAGGACTCTTTGAAGCTGATAATAGATAGTTAGATTCTACGGATATACCTTGGGACGGAGAGTAGAACTTCGTAAACATATCCTCGTGTCAATCTTTTCAATTACGCACCATATATACTTTAGTGTGATTAACTTTGTTTTGCAGGAGCAAGAAGTCAAGACCCTTAAAATAGAGTTTCAAAGCCCTTGAAATCAAAGTTTCACTAGAAGCACAAATTGACATCAAGGCCCTTGAAAATAGTTTCAAGGCCTTGAGATTTGGTTTGCGAAAAGTTCCCATACTCTATTCACCCCCCCTTCTAGAGTATCATTTATCTTATTTATATCACCTACCGGTTCTTCAATTGGTATCAAAAGCTAGACTCACATTTATTGATTTAACCATCAGTGAGACTAATCATGAATCCTGTAGGTGATGGTGGATTTGTTCAAGGAAGATCCTCATCCTGACCACCACTCTTCTGTGGAAACAACTTTGCTCATTGGAGAGCACTCATGCGTATGTTCATTATTGACCAGGATATGGAGCTTTGGAGCATTATTCAAAATGGACCTAAAGTTCCAATGACAATGGTTAAAGGCATCCAAGTCCCAAAGAAGGAATCAGACTTCACACAGGCTGACCTGGACAATGTCTCAAAGAATTACAAGGCAATGAATCTACTTTACTGTGGATTAGATGCTAATGAATTCAACCGCATCTCATCATGCAAAAGTGCTAAAGAAATATGGGACAAGCTTGTTGTCACTTACGAAGGAACAAGTCAAGTCAGGGAAACAAAGATTAGCATCTTTCTCAGACAATACGAGCTGTTCAAGAGGAATCCAAATGAACCAGTCAAAGAAATGTTCACTAGATTCACGGAGATCGTGAACAATCTGGACTCACTTGGAAAGACCTTTACAAATGAAGAAAAAGTGAGAAAGGTTCTAAGAAGCTTACCTAAAGCCAAGTGGGGACCAAAGATGACTGCTATTGAAGAAGCTCAAAATCTCACTACTCTTCCTCTTGACGATCTACTTGGAAAACTTATTACACATGAAATGGTTCTTGGTGAAGAAGATGTAGAACTTCCATCCAACTCCAAGAATTTGGCATTAAAATCTAGAAGATATGAGTTACCATCTGATGAAGAAGATAGTGATGATGATAATGAAGAAGATGCTCTCGCCATGATCTCCAAAGGTCTCGCAAGAATTCTCAAGTTAAAGAAACAATCTGCAAACCGAGAATTTCCACGAGCATCAAAACCCCAAGGTAAGTTTTCTAACTCTAATAAGAAAACGAAAGTACTGACTTGTTTTGAATGTGGTGAAACAGATCATTTGGTGAAGGATTTTCCACAAAAGAAGTGGACCAACTTCAAGAAGAATGATCGAAAGAAGAAAGCTATGGTTGCTTCATGGAGTGATTCAGAATCAACAAATGAATCAGAAGATGAAAAAGAACAAGCAAACTTGTGTCTTATGACCGATCATGAAGATGACTCAAATTTGTACATCGACAATATAGTATGTACAATTTTGTCTCAACCTAAGATTGACCTTTAACAATTCCTTAAAGATATTATCTTAAGTGATAAGGAACATAGAATAAGGATAAACTCTTTAAAAGAAAAGCTTCATGAACAAGATAAACAATTGAGTGAAATGTCTTTGGAGATTGAAAATCTTAACACAGAAAAGGAAGATCTTGATGACAATATCAAGGCCTTGGAATCAGAAAACTTGATTCTCAAGGACAACCTCTCTCTCTATATCGAAACTATATCGATCTAGAGAAAGAGAAAGTTGATCTGACTTTAACGTGTCAAGACCAGAAGGCATCACTCATTAAGTTTACTCGTTCAAAAGCTAATCTGGAAAGAATGATGGGTGAACAACAATCTTCCCTTAACAAAAATGGTATAGGGTATCATAGGAGCTTTCATAGAAAACCTACCACCACTTTTGTTATGGCCAAAGGAAGAATTCATATGCCTACCTGCTTCTATTGTTGTAAAAAAGGTCATGTTAGATCTACATGTCCTTATAGAAGAAATGATCCTTATATCATCAGAAACACCTATCCTTTATGTTTAAGGAAACATGTCAAACAAATCTGAGTTCCTAAAGATACTAGACCACCAAACATGATCGAACTTGAGTATGAACCAAAATATGCCATTTGGTCGACCTGGAAAGATTGATGTTTGCTGTTTTGCAGGATATCACCAAGGTAAAGGAGCATAAATGGATATTAGATAGTGGTTGCTCAAGACACATGAGTGGAAAGAGTTCTTTATTCCTCATATTTAAAGAAGCAATCATCTGGAACTATTACTCTTGGTGATAAAGGAAAGTGTGGCATAATTGGCATTAGATAGTGGTTGCTCAAGACACATGAGTGGAAAGAGTTCTTTATTCTCAGATTTAAAGAAGCAATCATCTTTATTCTCAGATTTAAAGAAGCAATCATCTGGAACTATTACTCTTGGTGATAAAGGAAAGTGTGACATAAAGGAAAGTGTGACATAATTTGCAGGATATCACCAAGGTAAAGGAGCACAAATTTGCTATAATTCATTCAAGACATAAAGACGGGAGAAGTGTTGCTTACTACTCCTAGATGTAATAATGTTTATTCTTTGAGTACTAACCAAGTTGCAGGAACTAAGCTAAAATGTCTAAAGGCCTTGACTAATGATCCAAGGCTTTGGCATAGAAGACTTGGCCACGTAAGCATGCATACCATGCAGAACAAAAGATTTGGTACGTGGTTTGTCAAACCTAAACTTCAAGGTTAATGACCTATGTAAGGCGTGTAAACAAGGTAAACAAACAAGAGGTTCATTCAAACCTAAGAAAGCTGTAAGTTCTTCTCGACCTATTGAACTTTTACATATGGATCTTTGTGGACCTATGCGTGTCAAATCTCCCGGAGGAAAACAATACATCCTTGTTATTGTGGATGATTTCTCTCGCTTTACATGGATATCCTTTCTACGAGAAAAATCTGAAGCTTTATTTGAGTTTTTAAAATTGTGTAAGGAGTTACAAAGTTTGAAAAACCTACCAATCGTTTCTATAAGAAGTGATCATGGTAGAGAATTTGATCAACTAAAGGACAATCTTGAGAAATTTTGGATGTACTTGTTTTGTTCACAACAATGGAAAAGACAATCTTGAGAAATTTGATGCCGTAGTGATGAAGCTTTATTCATTGGATTAGCTTCAAATAGCAAAGCTTATCGAGTATATAACAAATGCACCAAAGTTGTTGAGGAAAACATTCATATTATTTTTGATGAAAGCAATGATGGTACTTTGAGTGAGAGTTTTGCAGATTTAAATCTGAATCAAAGAGAAGATCACACTTCGGATGAAGAGGAAGATCCTAAAGATCAACACAAGAATATGCAGGAAAAGATTCAAGATACCAAAGAAAATCCTCAAGACCTTGAAACTGGAAACTGTGATAACGGAACTCCACTTCAAGGGCTTGAAACTCAACTTCAAGGCCTTGAGATTGGAACAATAGGTAATACACATACGGTACCTGAATCTAGTCAAACATATACAGCTCAACCTTCTGGATCTACTCATCTGTCAAAAGAAGAAATGTTCAACACTCCTCGTATCATCCACAAGAGAATGTGATCTCAGATAAAAATGATGGAGTTCAAACTAGATCTAAAGTGAATAATCTATGTGCCTTCTCCGCTTTTGTATCACTTGTCGAGCCAAAGAACTACATTCAAGCTCTTCAAGAACTAGACTGGATCATTGCCATACAAAATGAATTAAATGAATTTGAGAGGAACAAGGTATGGAATCTTACTTCAAGACCAAGGCATCAATCAGTTATTGGCACGAAATGGGTCTTTCGAAACAAATTGGATGAAAGTGGCAAAGTCATACAAAACAAAGCACGACTTGTAGCACAAGGTTATAACCAAGAAGAAGGTATTGATTATGAGGGGACTTTTGCTCTAGTTGCCAGGTTAGAAGCCATACGTATGCTACTTGCATATGTATCTTTCATGAGCATAAAACTTTTTCAAATGGATGTAAAATGTGCTTTTCTAAACGGCTTCTTAGAAGAAGAAGTCTATGTTGCACAACCTCTTGGTTTTGAAAATGATGAATTTTCGGATCATGTTTTTAAATTAGACAAAGCTCTTTACGGTCTTAAGCAAGATCCTCGAGCTTGGTATGAAAGATTTTCTAAATATCTTCTTGAAAACAATTTGAAAAGAGGTTTGATTGATAAAACATTGTTTATCAAAACTAGAGGCAACGACCTTCTAGTAGTACAAATTTATATTGATGACATATTATTCGGTGCTACTAATGATTCCCTTTGCAAGGAATTTTCAGATATTATGTGCAGGAAATTTGAGATGAGCTTAATGGGAGAGCTAAATTTCTTTCTTGGACTTCAAGTTACACAAGCAAAGAAAGGAATTTTCCTCAATCAAAGCAAGTATACTAAAGACTTGCTTAAAAAGTACAAAATGGATCAATCTAAGGTTGCAAAGACTCCTATGAGTTCAACACTTTCGCTAGATCATGATAAGAATGGCAAAAGTGTAGTACAAAAGGAGTATCGAGGTATGATCGGGTCATTGTTGTATCTAACTGCTAGTCGTCCTGACATTATGTTTAGCGTGTGCATGTGTGCAAGATTTCAAGCTGATCTTAAAGAGTCACACTTGATAGTTGTGAAAAAGAATTTTTCGGTATCTCAATGGCACTAAGGATCTAGGGTTATGGTACCTACGTCAAAGCTCGTTTCATCTTGTTGGCTATTCAAATGCATACTTTGCAAGTTATAAGGTCGATTGAAAAAGTACTTCAGGATGTTGCCAATTCTTAGGGTCATCCCTAATTAGTTGGCACTCCAAGAAGCAAAATTTTATTGCCCTATCGCTGAAGCTGAATACATAGCTACAAGAGCTTGTTGTGCTCAAATTCTTTGGATTGCTCAACAACTTTGTGACCTTGGCTTTGACTTGAGAGGTATTCCTATAAAATGTGATAATACTAGTGCTATTTCTATAACCAAAAATCTTGTGCAGCATTCAAGGACTAAGCATATTGACGTAAGGCATCACTTCATACGTGATCATGTTGAGAAAGGTGATGTTTCAATTTCTTTTATCTCAACTAACTTGCAGCTTGCAGATATCCTTACCAAGCCTCTTCTTGAGGAACAATTTAATTTTATTAGATTGGAGCTTGGTATGTTGAACAAGGAAGCATTAACGTAGGGGGAGTAAACGAGTTTTAATCGTCCTACGCATGCAACCCAATTGATGTTTTCAAGGGCTTTGAAATAAAATTCAAGGGGCCTTGAAACATATTTCAAAGGGTACATAAATAAAACGGATCAATTAGAAATTCATATCTTTTAGATATTGCATTATCTAATTTTTATTCTTTAAAAGACATTTCAAAAGGTTTTGTTTTCAAATTCAGAGGATTTTGAAAAGTGGTTACCAAAATTTATGGAAGCAATTTTTATCACTCAAGATCTTAAAAATCTTTTGATCTTACGTTGATTAGACTTCTTCCCATAAATACCTCTTCTCTTCCCTCTTTCTTTCTTTCTTCCACTTCCCTTTTCTTTTGAAAGAACGGTGCTTTACTCTTCCGATTTTCCAAAACCCTCTTCATCGTTTTCTCAAAATTTCTCAATGGCTCCCAAGAGATCTTCAGTCAACGAAGCAACATCTTCAGTTCCAAAACGACAGAGGGTCGTTCAAGTATCGTCCGACTCTAACTCAAGTTCGGACTCGGGATCGAGTTCGAGTTCATCAGGGTTCTCAAGTGACGCGGATATTTTTGCTAGAACAGGGTTTCCATCAAGCTGGTTCATCAACCCAACAACAGCTAAAAAGTGGGTCAAGGAGTATGATGACCGCTTTCAGTGCATGTGTGAGGGAGTACACTGCGAACTGTTTGCTTGCTCGTCTATGCCGGGTCTTGAAGCGCTCCAAGCAAGCTCTATATGGATTATGTTGAATCCAGGATAATCGTCATATCCTCGACTAACCAGACTGTTCTACGCCAACCTGACGGCAAGGCGTGAGAGAGGGGAGTGGATTCTAGATTCTGTTATCAAAGGTAAACGAATTACCCTCACTTCTGAAATTTTAGCAGATATCTTTGGAATTCCTCTGTATGATGCTTCAGAAGACTCAAACCCTGCTAGAACTTTAAGGCTAGCTAAAGAACAACTTCTCCTTCCTAATGCCTTATCACCAACAACCATCACCTGTTTAACTCTGGAGGCTAGAATAGTTTATGCTATTATAGACAGATGCATAGTCCCTAGAGTTGCCAACAAAGAGATTATAACCAACTCAGTGCTGATCTTGACTTACAATTTGTTGAATGGGTTGAAGGTAAATCTGCCTGAAATTCTTTTGTCTTATTTGGTGAATGTAATTAATTCTCCAAGTACCAGTCACCTACCTTATGGGAATTTGCTTCCCTTAATATTTAACACATTTTTCAGTGGATTATTCCGGTGAGGGGTTGCATCTTTACAATGGAGGATTAGATGAAGCATTCTTTGAGACTATAGGAATTAGGAAGACTCGGGAGGGATTTCGTACTGTGTGGGTGTTAATGGAGCAACCTGAATGGAATTTTACTACACAACAGCGGCTAGAATTTTTGGAAGAGTCATTGAACTCACTAAGATCTGATTTTGCGAATTTTAGAGTTTCAATGATTGATAAGATGGATCAAACTCAAGACTTACTGGGCATTCTTAATCAGAAAATAAATCAGTTGTTCCATGTAAGTGCTCTGTCTTTAATAGCTACCAGTAGTATCAAACCAATATCAGAGGAGGATGGACATGAAATTCATAAGGATGCTGAGAAGGTTATGGATCAATGTCATAAGGTTGTCAAGGATAAACCCATCCGCCAGCCAATGCTAGAAGATCCAGATATCTTGACAATCGAAGAATTTTGGGTCGTCAAGAAGTATGCAAAGGATTCTACACAAAAGAGGAACTGACCTATCTCTCAAAGAATGTGATCTTGCTGATGAAAAGGATCGATGGAGAGATATGTGCCTAAAAGACTATTATGGAAAAGGAAGTTCCTCCAAGTGGTGCAATGAAAACTGAAGCTCTCGGCATGTCATGAGTTTTTGAAAAACATTTTTCGGTTTGGAAATACATTTGTTTTTGGGTTTGTAATCGTATTTTAAGACTTCCTGGTTTAACTGCTTTTCCTCCCTTGTTGAAAGACAAAGGGGGAGAAATATGATCCGACATTTCGATATACTGCATTCTACATTTTTAGTTTTGTGATTTTTCATATGCATTGCTAAACTAACAAATACAGGTACGAGAATTTGTGTGTCTTCCATCAAGGGGGAGACTGAAAACTCCACCTTGATTAAAATGGTTTACAGGTGTTGATGATGAAAGACTTCACACAAATATAGCAGTTGGATATACTAACAATGTACTTGATTATATTTCTAGATATTTGGTTGGTTTGAATTCAGTGCAGGTTTTATATCTAATTGTCAAGGGCCTTGAAGTTGGATTCAAGAACAAAGGAAGATAACAAGAACAAAGGAAGAAATAAAGGAAGTTCAAAAGGAGGAAATCAAGGGCCTTGAATTCAAAGGTGCACGGAACAAAGGATTCAAAATAAATTGAAGATCTCCTTGGAAGATTCTGTAACAAGAAGATCTTATCAAACCAAAGATCTTATCAACCGAAGGAAGATCTCAACCGAAGATCTTAAACGAAGAATATAGAATCTTTTGTAGAAGATTTTCTAAACAACAGACGGCAAAAATATCTTCTCTCTCTATTCAACAGAAGACGAGAAGATCAAGGAGTAAAGGACTCGACGTGTTCGTAGGGGCTGAAGACTTGCAACGTCTATCTTATCTCCAAACAAGAAAACGATCTTCATGGAAAAGAAGATTCATCTTCAACGGTCATCTCTACAACTACTAGAAGACCTTTCATAGAAGAGTATAAATGAAGATGATGGTCGAAGAAGGGATATACACAAGCTTACACAGGAAAACATCTTTGCATCCTCAAGCAACATAATCATCTTTATTCGTTGTTTTTCTTTCTTTCATTCACGCAACAACTTTATTCCCTTAGAGAGAGAAAACACTAGAGCTCCATTGGAAGATCTAAATAGTGTTATACTAGAGTGTGTGTTACTTTGTGAAGTAACTAGGCTATTATAGCTAGGTTAAGAGTTGGAGCTAGATCGTAGCATTGACTACAATGAGAGAAGAAGGGAATTTCTTTTAGTTTGCAACTGATAATAGATAGTTAGATCCTACGGATATACCCTGGGATGGAGAGTAGGCTATTTAGAGCCGAACTTCGTAAACATATCCTCGTGTCAATCTTTTCAATTCCGCATCATATATACTTTACTGTGACTAACTTTTTTTTGCAGGAGCAAGAAGTCAAGGCCCTTGAAATAGAGTTTCAAAGCCCTTGAAATCAAAGTTTCACTAGAAGCACAGATTGACATCAAGGCCCTTGAAAGTAGTTTCAAGGCCTTGAGATTTGGTTTGCGAAAAGTTCCCATACTCTATTCAACCCCCTTTCTAGAGTATCATTTATCTTATTTATATCACCTACCAGTTCTTCAGGGAGCTTTGCAAGTATCCATGCCATGGGCAAAATCACCATCAAAGAAACCAGCCGAGATTGAGTGGAAGTCCGAATACACTATATTGGAACAAGAGGAACTGGAAAGAGACCTTTGAGCATTTATTTGATGAGATGGCCCCTCCGACTACTTATTATGAGGATGATGAGGATGAAGAGGATGATGATGATGAGGAGGACTATGAGGACGGAGCTGCAGCTTACTAGGGATCCATGCTAGAGTTTGAGAGTGACACGTACAACGGTCATGCTACAGACGCTATGGATACTAACACACATGGCACTGGACCTAGCAGGACGAGGAGAGGTACAGAGGAGACTGAGGATGAGATGCAGGCTCCCCGTCATTTCTTTGCTCATGCACCCAGCCGTGGGAGAGGACACGGGCGTGGATCTAGACTCTATCGATAGATAGGAGCATTGATTTTTGGCATTTAGAGTTTGCACACTAACTATCAGGGCCTTCGCTCTTATTATCAGGCTCTTCACACCGACTACACGACCCTAGACACTCAGTTCACGGAGTATCGTTAGGACACAGAGGCACGACACTCCTCCTATGATGGACATATGAGGGACATGTACTATCATACATTTGGCCCCTTCTATGATCACGGAGCTCCGAGGTACCCATATCCACCGTCACCGCCGGCTGAGGATTGAGATTCCACTTCATTTTACATTGTAAGTATTTTTCTCCATCTTATGTTTGACTTCTCACATTGGGGACAATGTGAAGGTTAAGTATGGGGTGGGGGTACTTACAATCTATCTTCTTTCATCGCACTTTATGTACTTTGCTTCACACTCTATGACTTGGTTTGTAATAACTCTTGCACTATCTCTTTCCATTATGACATTTGCATTGCATGTTTCAATCAAATTTGTGAGTTTTCAAAAAAATTTAGTGCTTCTTAAGATGGAAATGACCTCTATGATAATGATTGTGATGTGGAAAAGGCAAAAAGATGACTTAGCTATGTTGAGGTTTTAATGATAACATGAATGAATTTGATTTTCTTACTTGAATACATGTATGATTCATATGATCTTGATGACTTGATAGGAGAATGAAATAATGATCAAAGCTATATTATAAGTTCTTATGCATCATGTTGGAATGACCAAGGCAATTCTATTCTTTTTTGTTCACATCTTGTTCATGCTAGCTCCTCAATGAAATATTTGACCTCCTTTTGACCATCCGGGAATTAGGATAAGTGGTTATGTAAGGCATGTTTGATGTGGGAGGGCCATTGTGAAAGTGTTAAGTGAAAGTTTGGCAAATATTAGGTTTGGGGACGTTGAACATGAGGATGAGTGACTCAACACCATTTACATAGCCGGGTGTTTGTGTCTTGCCAAAGTCCGATTAAACGACAAGTCTTGACGGGATATGGTATGTGCATCAAGGGTTTGAGGGATCTCGAAAATTGAGAAACACCGATCTCCTAGGCTTCGGTTTTTGTGCACCGCTGTCCATACTCTCAAAAAGTAAAGTAAAAGCAAAAATTTTACATGCAAAGCATGTGTGGCGAAGTTGTGTTCTTAAAATTCTTGTTGTGTTTTTCCTTTTTCCCGGATTAGCATCACATTACCTTAAAGATTTCCCACCTTTAACACGTTTCTTTGATCTTTTTCTTGATTGGAAGACCTTGAGACCTTTGTGAACATGTTTAAGGCTTCATGGCTTAGATTTGTTTGACTTTGATTATCTTTACATCTTTATCATGTCTTTTATTTGTGTCTTTGAGCAAGAATTGATGGTTTGTTCATGATATGGTTATTATTGATTCATACTTTGTCTTCCTATATCTTGAAGCATTACTTTGAGGGTGATCCAATAAGAAGAAGCACTTTTCAAAAGTTTTTTGAGTTTTCGCATCATATAACCATGACATCTTGTATTCTAGATTTGAACATTGTTTGGGGACAAACAAGAGGCAAGTATGGGGTATTTTGATGACATGAATTATATGCAATTATAATCATGCATATTGTAGAGGATTTACCGTAATTTCCCTTACATTCGGAGAGATTTGTGTACCTTTAAGGTTTATTTCATTCATACTTCAGAAATAGAGGTCTACACGAGTTTTGGTTGAATTATAGGTAAATTCGATGGAATTGGAAGCCAAAGTAGAGCAAGGAGCAGCTAAGGTCAATAAGGAAACTTAAGGAACCTTTGAGGAGTCATGAAGAGAAAAGAAAGTGCGAAGAAGAGTTACAGAAGGAAGGGAGGAAACAAGTCAAGAGACGAGCACTTTCTGTTGTCAAAAATCGGGTAATTTATACAAAAATCGGACGATTTTCCTGTGCAAAAATCGGACGGTTTGAATCGAACGATTTCCTACATTAATCGTCTAAAAAATATTACGATCAAAAGCCCATCACTTGTGGGCTTGAGAAGTGATATGCCAAGGAGCCCATTAGTGAGAAAGTATACATTGGAACCCTAGAAACGAAAATCGGGGGTTCGCAACGTTGAAGATTTACAGGATTTTACGAAATTGAAGATTCTTGAAGAGAGGATTGAAGAAAAGAAACAAGAAGTCAAGATTCAAGGAAGTTTGTGAGATCTTTTGTTTCCTTTCTGATTCTTGTGATTTGTGAACACATTTTTGAGTGCTTTGAGAGATTCTTTGAAAGATTTTAAGGTTTGATTACAAATTTGGAGATTCTTTGGTTTTTATGCGAAGTTTGAGTTTTAATTGGTTTTCTTCATTCAATCTTGATTTTGATTTGAATATGAAAATGATTGGCTAAAAACCTTGTGATTGTGGGGAGAATAGTTGATGATTGAGGCTTAGATGATGATAGACTGAACTCATTTAACTATTTGGACCATGAGATTTGAGATTTAACTTCACGACATAGGAAAATCGACCTGTTCTTGAGTAAATCGACCGATTTTATCAAGAACAGCACGATTTTTCCTTCTGAAGTCTCTTAATTGTTTTATCCTTTAACTAAAGTTAAACCTTGATTAAATCCTACCCTTGCCTAACCTTTTTAACCCTTATTCAAGTATGAGAAGAGACTTCATTATTGATTCTTTACTTGATAACTAAAGTTTGCAAGATTTGGGTAATAGAGAGACTCAACATCCTCTATTAAGGTTTGAGTGTGCCATTCATCCTTACCCTTAAGAGTCATATCCTTGAGTTTGTATGGATAGTTTGAGTGTTAATCCTTTCTTTGAGTTTCTCCTTGATGAGACTCATTACCCTTTGAGTTGAGAGCTTTTAAGTTGGGATAAGCGAGTAGTGGAACTTCACCGTACATTATTCCTTTCTTCTAAATACATAACCTTGGCAACGCCAACTCTGTCCTTGATCTTTAGAAGTGTCTTGAATCGAAAGCCGCAGTCGGATACTTGAATTCTTGGAATCATTTGTCTCCTTTATATTTACAAAAGCTTTTGCATCCTGCTAGGTATTTTGAAATCGATTTTATTCTCACCAAATCCCTGAGTTCGACTATGGAATTTCTTGTCTTATTACAGTTGATCCGTACACTGCGGGTTCGCTTTTGCATAAGTTCTGGATATAAATTTTAAGAGTTTGACGCTCACACTTTTGAGCGAACATTTAGTGCTACGGATTCCAAGGTTTTAGGTTTCTATTACATTAAGGATATATATGTGGATGATATCGATTTTGGTGACATCTATAAGTCGTGTATTAGACGAAATTCACGAGACAAGTTCTTTATGTTTGAAGGATTTCTATTTCGTGAGGATAAAGTGTGAATTTCTGCATGTTCTCTTAGACTTTTACTTGTTGAGGAAGCTCATATGGGCGGTTTAATGGGACATTTTGAAAGGGATAAGGCATTTCATATGCTTCATTCACACTTTTATTGGCCTCATATGCTTAAAGATGTTGAGAATATGATTAAGAGATGTCTTGTGTGCTTGAAAGCTAAGACTAGATTTAAACCACATGATTTGTACACTCCTCTTCCTACGCCTACTTCACCATGTCTTGATATTAGTATGAATTTTGTTGTAGGATTACCTAGGACTAAGAAGGGGATATATTCTATTTGTAGTTGTTGATCGTTTTTCTAAAATGGCTCATTTTATTGCTTGTCATAGGACCCATGATGCTTAGAATGTTGCTAACTTGTTTTTTTTAGGAAAATTGTTAGATTACATGGAGTATCTAAGATTATTGTGAGTGATAGAGATGTTAATAATAGATTTTAATTTAATTTACTCGAATAACTATTGTTATAGTTTGTACCAAATTCCTGCCTCTAAATTCTTATATTTCTTAATGTTTTCTTTATTGTTTAATTTGTCATTTTTCTCTAATATTGATTTGGTAATCCCAGGTTGTGGAGTCACAACTTTTGTGCATTAGGGTTCATATTCCCGAGATATATTATGAGGGTGACTGTCTCTCAATTGCATGCCGAGCCTATAAGAAGGCTTGCTTAAATGAGGCAATCACTCTTGCCCAAGAATACCACTGTGATACTTGCTTAGTGAACAAGAAGACCGAAAGCAAATGCATCATTTTAATATATATATATATATATATATATATGTATATATATATATATATATATATATATATATATATATATATATATGTGTGTGTGTGTATGTATATGTGTGTGTGATTTTCTCTTGCCTTTTAAAATTACTTGAAGCTACATACTTATATTATTTCCTTTTCAACCCATCAAGATGTATATAGGTTTAAGTGTATTGATGGAGCTTCCACACTTACCCTTGATGCTTACACCAAAAATGCGGAGAGGATTCTGCAAGTGAAGAATGATGAATTTCAAGTGAAGTCGGAAGAGGTTGCCACCTTGTTTTGCCCTTTCTAACATATTTATTGTATTAAGTCAGTTGCAATGCTATTTTTTCACCCACAATTTCTGTATATTCTATATACTCTAAAACCGTTCCCATAACTGACAAGAACACATGGATGTTCTAAATGCCGCACAAGCATGTCTCCATCTCGGAACGGTGGAGCTCCTTGTAGGCCCCGCTAAACAACTACTGATTAACAACAAGAAGGTCAAGTGGATCCTGAAGAATGTTGCGATTTGAAAAGAAGTGAGTTGTTGTGTTGTCCATTTTGAATGTTTCCGTATTATCGTCATTAACGTTGTTACTCAGTTATGACTTTGTTAACTGTTGATGAAAATCTGATGCCATTTCGTACCCTTGTTCCATATGTGGACATTATCTTGCTGTAACACCCCGAATCCGTGGGATATCGGAATAATACGGGCGAGACCACACAATGGGTCCCGACTCTTAGCCTGACAACAATCTCACCTGACCTTTCCAACATGGCACAAATAAAGGCATAAAACTCAAAATAGTTTATGATGTATGCGAGAAAAGAAAAGAAAGGATACAAGGTGGAAACTCAGCCAAGTCCTCAAAACAACACAAAACGATTTAAGAGATCCAACAAAGTACAACGCAACATAATCCAACAATACAAAGGAAACCCAAAAACGCCCCCGTCCTATAATGTACGGAGACCACTCGGTTGTCCACTCCTTCGCCTCACTCGGTGGCATCCCTAACCTGCAAGGCTTCTACACAAAACGGTTTAAAACCGTTAGCTCACATTCTAGGCATTATAAAGATAATATGGCACAAACACACACATAAGAATACATAACACGCAACATGCTCATATACATACACATCCGATTCTTAATCTCTTTTTAGGTTATTCCATTTCTAATTCCATTCGTTTTAAGTGTGACAAGATAGTGTTATAACTCTCGCCTTTGTCCCAATGTAACCAACGGGAGTGTGGAGGAGCTCAACCCGTATATCATGGGGAGTGGCGAAGAAGCCCGCCCATATACCATGTATGGCCTGGTCGTAGAGAATCTCTCAGTCTCCCTCGGGAGCTGGGTAGTGATGTCACCACCCAATAATAATAGTAACGATGGGCCAAATAATAAATATAGTCAAGTAATCCTAATCCGTTTTCATGGTCAAAAGCGATAAACACACACCACCATAAAGTATCCAAATAAGGCATTAAAGCGGCTAAGTAAGTCCGAGGACTTACCTCGTCTCAAAGCTAATCAAATCAAACGATCTCACTTTCCATATGGGAATAACCAAGGCCTGATCATAACGATATATACATCAACATCAATCTCACAACTCAACTCCAAGACTCTCCAAAGCCAGCAACCAAACATGGAGTTGAACAACTAGAAGCTAGGAAAGCTCTCTTGAACCATTAAGAGGTCAAGAACATGATAAGAAAAGGAAAGAGGGACCAACAACCCACACTCTATAAGAGTTCAAGCACTACTCAAAGGTGGAATAAGAATGCAAGATGGAAGAGAGACCATAAGGTCTTCACACACACAAGATCACCAACGATTCCAACTAACTCAAGGGCACCTAGGTTCAAGCCACTAGATGACATTCTCATAAGTCCTAGGTCCACCCTAAGCATGCTTCTAACTAGGTATAAACATAAGGTCTAAGGAAGGAACGAAGAGGAAGGGAGGAAGAAGCCTACTGGTGAAGAAAAAGCAGCCGCGGAAGCAAGTTGACGCCCCTGGAGGAAAACTGTCACCGCCCCTGCGGACCTTTGGAGCTGCACCTGCGCCTGGGAGCCGCCCCTATAGTGGCTCTGGCCGCCTCTGCAGTGGCTGGTGGTCCGCCCCTGCGCCTCTAGTGATCCGCCCCCGCGGCCGAACTGCAGAAGCTCCGTCTTCTTCGTTTCTTCGACTGGTTCTTTGCTCCAAGTGCCTCATTCTCTTGTTGGGCCTTCTCCCAACACTCACCAACGGTCTTAGCTTCCTCACCACGACCTACACAGGCTAGAAGAAGGGATATGCAAAGGTTTACAAGATCTCCCTTCAAAGCTTCCTCCATAGCCATGGAGGTGAAGAGAAGAGGAATGAGGAAGAAACCAACCACAAAGGGAAGAGGGAATGAAAGAGCTTACCACACCATATCCAGCACTCCAAAGCTGCAGATTCCTATCCAACTCTTCCAAGGAGAATGAAGGAGAGATGCACAAGGAAGAGGTGAGTGAGGAGGGAAAGTATGAGCGTGAAAGTGAAAAGGAGAAATGAGGGAAGAGATGCGGTATTGATGGCTGCCAAAAGGGGTGGGGAGACCCAAGGGTCAGCTGTCCCCTTATCTCCTCACTCCATATCCCGAGCCCGGAAAGAAAAAGGAAAGCCCCAAACTCGCGTTAAATTCCGGTACTCAGCAAACGTGTCTGCGGGAAATAAACCGCTGGCGCGGAAAGATTGGAAAATATCTCAACACTCGGAATAAATATTCCGGATGTTACACTTGGCATAATCTACCCAATCATGTTGTTTCTTATACTTCATTTTGTTGTTTCTCCACTACTGAAGTGGTTGTGTAATATGATAAGACAATATTTTGGTTTCTGTAAATTGTGCTCGTGCACAATTTGAACCTACATATGTGAATATATAACGGCTTCTATTTTTAATGATCTTTAATATTACAAAGGTATGACTTTAGTATATAGGATGTAGCATATCCAAGGATTTAATATTAAATTAAATAACAATAATAGTGAATTAACGATTTCGTTATTAAAATGCACACGGCATGCACATATTATATGTATTTAAATATCTCACGTTTAAGAATTTCCAAAAGAAGTTGGAAATAAAAAAAACTAATCAAAGGAGAATATCAACATATAAATAGTTATAAGTATAGGTCTTTCGAATCATATTAATACCATATCTATATCTGTACATGTGGTAAAACATCTTCTCACGATTTAAGAATTTTACATGTGGTAAAATATTTTCTCAAGCATTCAAATTGTTCTTCAAAACGGCTCTTAAAATAGTGGTTAAAGTCCTATTAGTGACTTCCGTTTGACCATCCGTTTGAGGATGACTAGAGGCTGAAAATAACAACCTCGTACCTAACTTTTCCCAAAAGTTTTCAAAAGAAACTAAGGAATTTATCATCTATATCTCTCACAATAGTCAGTGGTACTTCATGTAACCTAACAACTTCTCTAAATAACAAGTTAACCACATTATAAGCATCATCACTCTTATGGCAAAGTAGTAAAATTGTGCCATTTTTAGAAAAAACGGTCAATAACTACAAAAATAGAATCTCTCCCCTTCTTAGTTCTTGGTAATCCTACAACAAAGCACATACTAATATCAAGCCATGATGAAGTAGGTATGTGTAAGAGAGTATACAAACCATGTGGTTTTGATCTAGACTTAGCTTTCAGACATATAATGCATGTGTTAAGCATGTTTTCAACATCATTAAGCATATGATAATGTATTAAATGGTTTCCTTGAGAAATAAGGTCTAAAACTAATTATATGTTATACGAGTTTAGATGAGTTGTGAAAATTAAACGTCCCACGTGGATGATGTTACCATAGACCATGTTGGGTGAATTGGGGATGATATATCATCGGTTGTAGTTAAAATAATAAAAAGGAAAAAGGGGCGTGTTATACACACAACACTCAAATTTACAACGACCAACAAAACTCACAAGGTGTTTATCTTGACAATCTAGGCACCGATACCATCAGACGGTACCCAAAATATTACATGCGACGTCAATAATTGGGGAAAATTTTCTATCTTAATTTAGGCATTGAAGCCTTGAGCAGGTGTCCATTTAAAAAAAAGTTTAGAAATAAAAGAAAAAAAAATTGTGGCACCGGCGCCCATTAAATGAGTAAATAGTACCACATGCGCTAATGAAGCTCCCCTTTGTCCAAGTACTACGCGCCTCACGCGCCCCCAATCTCAACCCTAACGAGATCTATTGTTCGAAGCCCCTAGTTCGTCTCCCTACCATACGAATCCCCTCCTACTACCGAAATGAAAGAGATGAGTATCCTCCTCAATCCAATGGACCGGCTGATCAAAGTATTGACAAATCTGTGTTAATTCCAATCTCCATCGATTACTTAGGCAAGTAAAAGGTGGATAGAGAATGCCTGAAACAGAAAGACGAGTGTGAAGAAAACAAAAAAGCTGATGAGTTTCCAAATAAGGTGAAACATGCCTGGAAAAGGAGGAGGAAGGAAAGAGATAAAGAGGAGACGAATCGGGTAGGATATGTGCTTCAGAAGAGGTGTCGACGACCGGCTTCGATTTGGTCGAGAAGATCCTTCAGTCTGGTTCATAGAATCAGGTCTGAAACTCTTGTTCCTGCACAACTAATTTCGAACCCTAGAACTCGATTTGAACCACTTGTATCTTATCTTCCCTTTTCCTGTGATGATGAAACGAGATGGGTGCTTGCTAGTCCTGGAAAAGCACTGAATCTGATGATGACAAAGGGGGCACGATTATGGACTACTCTGAATTCCGGCGAAGCCAGGTATGCTATCCCTCTCCCTGCGATCTGCCCTGATGCTCTGTGTTTTGATTTTTTGTATGTTTTGATTCTCCCTGTTGATGACTACGAGCATGAGATTGATCCTGTTTGTAGGCATAAAGCCCTGTTAGAAGGGTATATTTTCAATTACTTGAACAAATCCTTTGTTGTCTGGGTTGTTAGTCCAGGCGTGAAACTGAACAAACACTACTATAAAATAAACTCCCATTCTTCACCAAAAATCCAAACCAAATACATATACATTGCTAAGGTTATAGCTAAATTAAGAATGAGTGAAAGAAACAAATCATTCAAAGAAAAATTGTGTGAGATCCCTAAAAACCCTTCCAATGAGAATCAAGAGAAGTATACAACTGTCAAAGATGATAGTCAAAATGAAGCTAAGGAAAACAGCCCAAATGAAGCAAGTCCAGGGGAGTGCAAAGAAGAGCAAAATCCAGTGAAGAACAAATCAAAGAAGGGGAAAGAGATTCTCGATGAAGAGGTCAACCTTGATGAATATCTTCAGATGCTATCCAAGGTGAAATCTGACTTCACCAAAATCAGGGAGTCCTCTCTAATGGGTAGAAATTTCGGCAACCATTTTGAATTTAGTAAGGTGCGTACTAAACTACTGTCTGAATGGAGAAACATTAAGGGTGAAGTTCAGTTTATCCCTAATCTTAACCTGTAACATCCGGAAATTTTATTTCCGGAAGTTGAGGTGTTTTCGATCTTTCCCGCGTCGGCGGCTTATTTCCCGCATGCACGTTGCTGAGTACGAGTTTTTAACGCGAGAAGAGAGATTCCTGTTCTACTTTCCGACCTTAGGAAGGGGAGTGAGGGGACAAGGAGGCTGACCCTTGGGATATCCCACCTCCTTCTCATCCCTTTTCCTCCCTTCTTTCTTTTCCTTCTCCTCTTTTATGCTCTTTCCCTTCCACAACCCTTTCTTCTTCCTTTGGACCTCTCTTCTCTTACACTTTGGAGGAGTGATGTTTGGAGTTGCAGCTTGAGCTTTCCGGATATGTAGTGGTAAGTGATTCTATCTCCTCTTCCTCTTGTTGCTTGTATTCCCTTCTTTCCTTTCTCTTCACCTCCATGGCTATGGAGGAAGCTTTGAAGAGATATCTTGTAAAGCCTTTGCATGTCCCTTTCCCCAACTCTTTTAGGTCGTGTTGAGGAGGCTAAGACCTGTGGTGAAGGTTTGGAGGACGCCCAACAAGAGAAGGAGGCAATAGGAGCAAATAAACAGTCGAAGAAACGAAGAAGACGAACCTTCTGTTGTTTGACCGCGGGGGCGGATTGCCAGAGGCGTAGGGGCGGACTGAGGCCACCGCAGGGGAGGCCTGGACCACCACAGGGGCGGCCTGAACCACCGCATGGGCGGCCTGAACCACCGCAGGGGCGGCGACAGGTTTTCCTCCGGGGCGTCAGCTTGCTTCCGCGGCTGCGTTTTCTTCACTAGTAGGTTCCTCCCTCCCTTTCCTTTTGTTCCTTCCTTAGATCCTTGTTCTATATAGTTAGAAGCATGCTTAGGATGGACCTAGGACTTATGAGAATGTTATGTAGTGGTTGCTAGCCTTGGAAACCTTATAGCTTAGTTGGATGTTGATCTTGAGTGTGAGCATGTGGGCTTTCCTAGACTAGTTGCTTCTCCTAGGATGTTGTTGTTGAGCTTGTTCTTAGGTTGTATAGGCCGTGGTGAGCTTCCTTTACTTGTGGTTAGTGTCTTGTGTACCTTTGGACCCTAGGATGCTTTCCTAGTTTGAGAGTGGTGGGATCTTGCTTAGATCTTTAGAATGAAGTCTAAGACTTCATAAATGCGTACTTGTGTTGATGAGTACTTTCATTCATGAGCAGGTTTTGTGCTTCCTCGTTAAGGAAGCTAGAGTGTTGTGAGTTGAGAGACGAGGTAAGTCTCCAGACTTACTTAGCCATATTCGTCGTATTAGATTCATTATGTGCTTGGTGATGTGTGCTTATGGTTTTGTTATAACTTATAAACTGGATAATAGGACTACCGACCTTATATGTTATTTTGGCCCAAGTGTATGATAATGGGCGGTGACATCACTGCCTAGCTCCCGCGAGAGCTAGGAGGTTCTCGGCGACTGGCCCGTGCTGGTTAGACGGTCGGAGGCATCCGACCATTCTATTGCCGGAAGAAGGGACCGAGGCAAGTTTTGGGAGATTCTCGTGTCACAAAAGAAGTTGAACTAGAACGGGATACGACCTAAAAAATAAAGATAATAACCGGATTGTTTGTTGAGCATGTTTATGTGATGTGTTTATATATGTTTGTGTTTGTGCCTTTACCATGTCTTTAATGCTTCGAATGTAGCTAACGGTTTTAAACCGCTTGTGTAGATGCCCCGCAGGTTAGGGACGCCACCGAGTGAGGTGGAGGAGTGGACAGCCGAGGGTCGCCGTACATTGTAGGACGGGGGCATTTTTGGAGTTGTTGTGTTTGTTATGTTACCCTTTTGTTGGGTTTGTGGTTGTTATACGTTTTCGGTTTATGTCTTTAGAGTTTATGTTGTTTTGAGGACTCGGCTGAGTTTCCAAGTTGTACTCTTTACCTTTTTCGTCTTGCATACATCAAAACATTTTCGAGTTTTAAGCCTTTATTTGTGCCATGTTGGAAAGGTCCGGTGAGATTGTTGTCAAGCTAAGGGTCGGGACCCATTGTGTGGTCTTGCCCGTAGCATTCCGATATCCCGCGGATTCGGGGTCTTACAAAGTGGTATCAGAGCCCTAGGTTGACAACAATGGCACTCGCAACCTTCTAAAGTCCGAATGAGGAATAAACAGAACGCTTCGGGTTCTGACCTTTTTGGTTTTAAAATTCATGTGCATGAGTCGGGATTGGGTTAGAATGTACGGGACCACCACTCCTCACGCAAACCTCGGCGGCATAGATTTCTGGATTTGACGCATGTAAGTATATTACGTAGCTATCTATATTATGACCTTAGGGTTGTTGTTGGACTTGTATGTACTTAGATATGCATGCGACCTTAGGATGATTGGGATTTATGCCTTGAGTGTATTCTGGATTTCGGCACATTTCTCTAAAGTTTATTAAGTACCTTATTATATTTGTAATACGAGTAATATATATATATATATATATATATATATATATATATATATATATATATATATATTGAATCGAACTGATGCGATACGATATCAAATGGCACGCACACGAGCTACCGCTTATGTGGGACCCGCCAAGGGTAGACCACCTCTACCTCCTACCGTTCCGAGACGAGGACGAGTAGGGAGACCTCCAAGCCCGAGAGGTCGGGGACAAATCCCCATTGTGGACCCACCCGTTGTGGATCCGCCAGCAGTTGAGGATCCCGTTGAGGACGTTGTAGAGAGCGTTATTCCCGAGGCTGAGGTTAGGGGGCAGCTGTGAGGTCCGGGGCACAGAGTTCCCCATCTGCTAGGACCGGGGGAGCATCGATTGGAGCTACAGTGTTTGAGGAGTATGTACGCCGAGTAGAGGAGGCGTTTAGGACTGGAGCACCACCTCCAGCACCACCAGTGTCGGTACCTGCACCTGCACCTGCACCCGCACCAGCGAGATCAGTTAAGGTTTCGTAGAGGGCTACTCGGATCAGAGCCACACCTGATATAGTTGCACCGGCAGTAGTGGCACCTGGGCCGGTTGTGGAGATAGCTAGGCCTAGATACGAGCTGAGGTCTCCTAGACCCGATGATTGGTTGAAAGCTTTCAACCAGCAGCATGTTCCCTACTTCGATGGGAAGGTAGGGCTTGAGGTAGAGCACTGGATTGGGCATGTGGAGTCAGCCTTGGAGGCGATCCGTTGCCCGGAGGAGAGACAGGTGGAGATAGTTCAGACATTGTTTAGAGAGGAGGCCTAGTACTGGTGGAGGTCGGTGATAGAGGGTGTGACTAGGATGGACCAATTGTTACGTCTCTTGAGAGAGACTTTCTGCCCAGATTCTTTGCGTCGGGATAGAGTTCAGGACTTCCTAGAGGCCGGCTTTGAGGATGTTCCCGTTATGGAGGCGATTAGACGTTTTAGAGCGGAGTTGGCATTGCTGGGGCCCGCTGAACCTCCAGCGGACCAGCATGTCTATCTCTTTTCTAGGAGACTGAGAGAGTCCACCCGTGCCTACTTGGCGGGATTTTGCTGCGATACATTGGCAGAGTACCAGGATCGAGCTTCGGCCTACGAGAGAGACCGACCCGGATGAGGAGAGCAGCACAGTCCGGGGGACCGGATAAGAGACAGAGGTCCGCACCTACCGGAGCCAGAGGACAGGGGCGCAACAAGCTCCGGGACGTTATGGACCACAGCAGCCGACATCCGACCATGGCCCACAGTGCCATGGTTGTGGAGGATATGGTCACATTCAGAGGACTTGCACGAAGCCTCCCGTAGCATGCTTTACTTGTTGTCAGGTGGGCCACCGAGCCACTTTTTGCCGTCAGGGCAGGTCACAGTCTCAGTAGGGTTCTTCGCCTGCTGGGGTAGCAGGAGGTAGTCAGAGGCCTCCACAGTTTCAGTCACAGGGCTCTCAGCAGAGGTTCCAGGGACAGACTCGTACCCAGGGTTCAACCTAGGGTCCGGGCCGTGGTAGAGGCCGTGGTGGTGGTGCACAGGAGACCAGGGGCACACAGGTCAGAGCGATCGAGCTGAGGAGTGCTATTGATCCAGCAGCACCGGTGGCTACAGGTACTATTCAGATCGATGGACTACCGGTCCGCGTTTTGTTTAATACGGGTGCCACACACTCTTTTATTTCCGATGATTGCGTAGCTAGGTTGTTCTTAGTTACGGTAGAGGGGAGACCCTTTGTTGTGGGGTTACCCGACGGGGGTAGGGTTAGTGGTACCCGAGAGGCACGCGGTTATCCCATACGTTTGGGAAACCGGGATTGGTTAGCCGACTTCTATGTCATGCACTTAGTGCATGAACGGTTAGCTCCCCTTCATCGATCAAATGCTTGAACGGTTAGCTCAACACTCTCATTTTTGCTATCTAGATGGTTATAGTGGCTTCTTTCAGATTTCTATCTATCCGGATGATCAAGAGAAGACCACTTTCACTTGTCCATGGGGGACATTCGCTTATAGGAGGATGCCATTTGGATTGTGTAACGCACCCGCTACCTTCCAGCGTTGTATGATGGCTATCTTTTCCGAGTACATTGAGGAGATCATGGAGGTATTCATGGATGACTTATCGGTATATGGTTCCTCTTTTGATAATTGTTTAGCTAACCTCTCTCTAGTTCTACAACGTTGTGAAGACACTAATCTTGTTTTGTATTGGGAGAAGTGTCACTTTATGGTTAGCGAAGGAATTGTTCTAGGACACCTTGTTTCCAACCGAGGTATTAAGGTCGATCGAGCTAAGATCGAGACTATTGAGAAACTTCCTCCCCTTGTTCTGTTAAGGGTGTGCGGAGTTTTCGCAGGAATGCCTTGATGCTTTTTACTGAATAAAGGAAGCATTGATCACCGCTCCCATCATTCAACCTCCCGATTGGACCTTGCCCTTGTAGATCATGTGCGATGCTAGTGATGTGGCCGTAGGAGCTGTACTTGGACAAAAGAAGGATGGCCGGACCAACAACATTTACTATGCTAGCAAGACGCTAGATGAAGCTCAATTGAACTACGCCACCACCGAAAAGGAGCTCTTGGCCATTGTATATACTTTTGAGAAGTTTTGCTCTTACTTAGTAGGAGCGAAAATTATTGTTTACACTGACCATGCAGCTATTCGTTACTTACTCGCTAAGAAGGATGTGAAGCCGCGTCTTATTCGTTTAATTCTCTTGCTTCAAGAGTTTGAACTAGAGATCCGCGATAAGAAGGGATCCGAAAATTCTGTTGTGGATCACCTCAGCCGGCTACCTCCCTCCTTGCTCGAGAAGGATGACCTATCCATAGATGATTCATTCCCCGATAAGCACTTGTATTTGTTGGAACGTTGGATAGACTTCTTTATCTCACCCCATGATGAAGGTGAAGTATGGGGTGAGGACACTTTCAACATGTTGGGAGGCAACCCAAGATATTGCTTTCTTTTCCCTTTTTCTAGCTTAGTTTTAGATAGTTTGCTTTGCTTTGCTTTTGGCGTCCTCTAGACAGAAACCAAGTACTTTCTAAGGAAGGATTACAACTCAGGAGCTACACTGGAAGGACAGAAGTTTGGGAAATTGAGAAGACGAAGTTTGACTGAGACACATCTCGGTTGCTGTCACAGCACCTCGACTGAGATGTTCTTGGGGTAACCAAGGGGACTAGGTCTGACATCCAGTCAGACACCTCGGTCCGGTCGGGACCACCTCGACCGAGGTGAAATCAAATTCAGCGAGGGGTATAAAAGGCAAGACGGTTTTTCTCTCCCCTCACTTTTCTCTCCCACGCTTAACCTCGACCGCGGCGGCCTAAATCCCTCAAACCCTTAAATCTTGCTTGTTTCTTGCAATCTTTGGTTCGATTACACCGGAGAAAGCAAGAGGATCGATTTTCAAGCATCAAACAGTGAGAAAAACGCTCCAATTCTGCAGAATCTGGGTATTTCTTCCAAAAACCCTAACTCCTCTACTTCCACTAATTTAGGATAGATCTAGCTTTGGTTACCAATTTCTCTTGCCAAAAAGGATATAAGTACCCCATAGGAAGCAATTGGTAGTGATTTGGAGGAAAATAACTCACTAATCTGAGAGTGCGATTGAACAGCCTTTTGCCTCGGTCCGGTCGGCTGTGTCTCGGCCGAGGGTATTGTCAGAGCGACCGAGGTGTTCATTTGTCAGATATCATGAGTAGTAGATCTGATCGCCAGTTGGTCTTGAGAGATAAACCTAGTAGTTCTTCCCCTTCTTCTACATCTCATCCCACTATTCCGATGATCAATTAGCGTCACCAGGCTGAGTTTGATAGGATATGCGGGCGTCCCATTATTGTCCCGCGGTTTCTGGACGTTGCTTCCTTCGAGTGCTTCCACGTGGCGGAGGACTTGAGGAAGATGATATCGATGGTGGGATTAGAGGATTTCATGGAGGTTCGAGCACCGGATTACTTAGAGCCTACTATGGAGTTTGTGAGTTCTGTCACTCACGTGCCAGAACGCAACAACATCAAGTACCGGTTGCTGAACCGGAACTACATCGTACCGATGGACCAATTTAGAGAGATCTTCGGTTTCCCTACCCCCACAGTGACTGACTTTCCTTCCTGAGCCGTAGCTCGAGATTTATGGGGCGAGATAGTCCATGTTGTGGAGCACAGTGACAGGTGGAGACCTGGAGACTCCAAAAAGCGCATCATCTTCCATATCGCCTTCCGATTAGCTCATAGGATATTCAGTGAGACACTTCTAGCGCGTACTGAGACGCCTCATAAGATCAGACGGGGAGAGCTTTTGAGTTTATTCTGCATGGTGACAGGTGGAGTTCCCGACTTTTCTGGCATGTTAGCTGAGGATTTGCATAGGATAAAGGGCAAGTCCAAGGGAGATATCTGCTGCGGAGGCTTGGTGACCCATATTGCTACTGCCACGGGTTTAGATTTGAGTGCGTGTACACTTGTTGCGGCTGCGAAGCCGCTTGGATTTCAAGAGATGATCACGAGGCGTATTTGTTCGCCCCTAGAGGTGTGTGCAAATAAGTTTTAAATTTATAAAACTAGAATCAAGCAAGCGAACCCGCAGTGTACGGATTGACGTAGTTAAGCAAGAATTCCAGAGTATCGAACACAGGGATTTGGGTGGAGAGAATTCAATTGCAAGTTATCAAGCAGGTAAATATGGGAGTTTTGCAGATATTGGGAAAACAACAATCCTAAAGATCCAAGTATCCAGCTGTGGCAATTGATTCAAGATATACTTAATGATATAAAGACAGAGTTGAGATATGCAAAGGTATACTAATGTAAGGTAATCGTACGGTTGAGGTTCCAAAAACCTTATGTAACTCACCTAAAAGACACTCCCTATACAGGTTGTTGAGGCTCAATATAGATAAGGTTCTAAAGACGAGGATTAGTATTAAATACCCAAACTTATAATCTAAAGATCAAGACTAACTTATCCGATTGAGGTTGTTGAGGCTCACAATCGAGGTAGAGGTTATTGAGGCTTCACTACCACCTAGAAAAGACAAGTCTAAACTAAGTTAAAGCAAATCTTTAACTTTAGATTAAAGTAAAAGCAGGTTCGTAGACTTAAGGTAAATCACGGTTAGTTCTTGAGGTTCCACGGCCGTGGACTCAAGAACAGCCCGTAATTTAGGGCTGTCGGCGACAATTCTCTAACTCTCAGGGTCTAATCTGTTTGCGATCGATCTATCATCACCTATGCCACAACTATCAACCCTTCACCTTAGAATTGTTAAGGGTTTTTAGCCAATAATAGTCATATTGATATCAATTCAAGAATTAAAAGATAAAAGATGGGAACTTTCAAGAACTATCAATAATCTTCAAATGAATCTCAGAATCACAGTCAAGAACAAGTGTTTATCAAAAGATTCAAAACGGAGTAAACAATCACAATCTTAGGAAAGAAAAGAAACGGAATGTCAATCCGATCCTAAATCAAACCTAAGCAAGAAGAGGGATCTTCTTGCAAAACCCTCCCAGAACTTCGATCTTCCACAAACACGAAGAT
This sequence comes from Fagopyrum homotropicum, assembly GCA_033239125.1. Taxonomy (NCBI): domain Eukaryota; kingdom Viridiplantae; phylum Streptophyta; class Magnoliopsida; order Caryophyllales; family Polygonaceae; genus Fagopyrum; species Fagopyrum homotropicum. The sequence goes on along the minus strand of BSWB01000007.1, from coordinate 93,183,938 downwards.
CACAAACAGCAACTCTCCAATACGAACTTTGATCTTCAATGAGATCTCCAAATTACCTCCAAGATGAGGGTTTGTGCGTTGCTAAACGTGGATTGTAAGCGTGCGTTTGCCGCTAAGCGAGGGTTGAAAAGGTCGTAAGCGAGGTGACGGAATCTTGCTTCGTCCGTCTTTTTATAGTGTATGGTAAAGTGTCGGCCCGGCCCAATCTTTCAAAAGATCATGGCTTCGAAGTGTGGCGAAAATATTCGCCAAGATCACGGTCGTGGAAGATTCCACGACCGTAATTTAGGGCGTGGAAACAATTACGGTTAGTTCCACGGCCGTAGAATCCCCTGGAATGAACATCGAATTCTGACTCTGAATCCACGGCCGTAATTCTGAACGTGGTTTGTGATACGGCCGTGTTTTAGGGCGTAATATAGGGCAAGAACGTGATTCTTCCCTGAACTCGTGCATTCTTCAATCTAAGACTCCAAATTGCTTCAAAAAGTGTCCTCGATCTATGGACATATCAACTCAACTCTCCTTTGCTCGATTCCGTTCGGAAATAGCTCCAAATTACCTATAATCAACATAGAACTAGTGTAGACATCCATATCGAAAATATAGGCAATACTAGCTCACATATGTACAAAGATCAATCAAAGACTATCAATATGAATCAAATACATTTAGAAAACGTGCCTAAAATATCACAATATTTCATGCTAACAGTATTCTCGTTCCTCGTGGTCTCAGCACGCCCTACGTCGCTATGCCATGGGAGACGACGGCTCCACAGGGCATTCTATGGTCATCTCAGTTCTCCGTATTCGACCGACAGTACTGGTCTTCTGCTTGGCTTCCTTAAATACAGGATGCCAGAGATGCTGCTGATGATGATGAGGATGATTATGATGGAGGAGCTGCTATGGAGACCGGTACTGATACCGGTGGCCCTAGTGTTCTAGTTATCGACCTTGATGATGAGGCGACAGAGGAGGAGGCAACACCACCACCACTACCACCGCAGCGCAGATTCCGGAGACCCAGAGATCCAGAGGCTCACCGACGGATTGACGAGCTGACTGAGCAGATGATTGACTCTTATGCAGCTATGATGGTAGAAATGTCCCAGCGCTTTGAGGATGAGCATAGATACACCGATGGCTGGATGCATCAGACAGGGGAGAGCTAGCATTACCAACGTTGTATGATGGAGATTCAGTCTCAACAGATGATGGGCTATTCCTTTTATCCATCCCAACACCCCTACATTCCACATCCACCACCGCCGCCACCAGTTGACGAGGATTAGAGTTGCACGGATCTTCTTTATTTACTTATTATGCAGTTCAGCTAGGTCCGGTGAGTTTTCTGATTCTAGACTTTTATTTGATCCATTGGGACAATGTGTCCCAAGTATGGGGTATTTGGATGTATTTATTTGACATTATGTGTGTATGCTTGTATAACTCTGTCGGATATTTATGATTTTATTCTGCTTTACTTGGCTTTATGTGTTTATCTGCCATTACATGCATACATACAGGTTTTTGTTTGAGAAAACGTCGAAAACTGGTTTGACATTTTTTTTATGACCTCGATCGGGATGTTCTTGACTGGACGAGGTAGACACCTCGGATGACGCCAGAACACCTCGACCGATGTAGGTTCTTAACTGAGAGTTTTTCGAAACGTTTTGTGCTTCTTCTCTGGATATGACCTCAATGATGATTTTGTTTGCACATTGATTTTGAAATCTTTATATGCTCAAAAGGTTTTATGATATGTTTAAGTTGCAAAATGATTTGTTTGAATTTTAGCATGTTTAATACTTTGTTTTTATCAAAATTATGTTGGATTTGAAGGTTGACAACACATTATGAGTTCTATCACATTCTTCCTGGGATGACTAAGGCAATTCATTCTCTTCTCTTCTTTTTCTTGATCATGTTTTAGCCCCACATATACATATATGCCTCCCTTTACCTTTCCGGGAATTTGGAAGCAAGCAAAGAAAAGCAAGTGAAAGTGAAGTTGAGATGTTGACTGAAAGTGTTAGAAAGAAACAAAGAGGTTTGGGGAAGTCAATCATGATGATGAGTAACTCGGCACCATTCACATAGCCGGGTGTTTGTGTCTTGCTAAAGTGGGATTGAGTGACATTCCTAACGGGTCCTGGTATGTGCATCAAGGGTTTGAGGCATCTCGAGAAATTTATGATTGTTGATCTCCTAGGCTTCGGTTATTGTGCACCTCTGTCCATGCATCCCAAAAAGTAAAGTAAATAAGCAAAGCTTATAGGTGGAAGATGTTGAGTTTCAAAGAAAGTGAAGTAAGATCCTTTTCCCGGATTCTAGCACCACATACCCTATATACATCCCACCCTTACACGTTTTTTGACCTCTTTTGGAAGCCCTTGAGACTTCGAGCTTGTTGATTGACTTGGTGGTTTAAACTGGATTATACATGATTAATTTCGATAAATATGTTTTATTATGCATTCTATGATTTTATGAAAAGATGAACAACTTTCCTATATTGATAAAATGTTTTGATCATGTCTTGATTTTATTTGCCATGAAGCATTCTCTTAGAGTGATCTATGAATGGAGCACACCACCAAAAATGTTTTGAAATACTTTTCATTGATTTTTCTGACTTATAATCCATTATATCTTGTATCTAAGATTTGGAACTTGCATGGGGACAAGCAAGGGACAAGTATGGGGTATTTTGATAGCATGTATTATAGTCTATATTCTAGTTTAGACGTTTTATCTTCATAAATCTGCATGTATGGATGCATATTCTATGATTATATTGTTTTTTTGTCTACCTTTGTGGGAATCGAGGTCTACACCTAGTTTCGTTGTAATTGTTGGTAAAATGACACGTTTTGCATCAAAATGGAGCTAAGGGAGCTAAGGAGTCATTGGAAAGCTTTATTCTGGAGCTTAAAGAAGATATCAGGAAGCATGGAAATGATTAAGAAGATTGAATTTGGACCAGATTCGAAAGATTTCACATTCAGTTTAGATTCACCTCGGTCAGCTACAGTACCACCTCGACCGAGGTGATCTTGAGGAGCGTCCTGACCGAGGCGAACACCCAGTCGCCGGCGAGATCTTTATTTTGGGCTGAGATTTTTTTATTTTTGGAAGGAGGATATCTTATATTTTTGGCTGGATTTCTAGAAGGAAGATATAATTTTAGCCTGATTTATTTTTAGAGATAGAGATTATTTTATAGGAAATTATCTTTTTAAGATATTATTATCTTTGGAAGATAATTCTCCTATATAAAGGGTTGGATTTTCCACAAGTTCAACCATGCTTGGAGCATCCAGCAATTGAGGGATTTTCTGGAGGTTTGAAGGAAGTATTGAAGGATTGAAGTTCAAGGAAGGAAGGAATCATAGTTGGAGTTGGCTTTTGAAGGAGTTTGTAAGATCTTCTTAGATTTCTTTTGGTTTGTTGTCTTTGCTGAGTTGTGATTGAGGAACGCTTGTTTGCTACTTGTTTGATTCAGTTATTGAGACCTTTTTCTTAAGGTTTTCTTGTTCGAATATTGATTCCTTTCCCATTAATTTGATTATTGTTATCATGATGATTGTTGGCTAAGTTCTTTATGCGATTCTAGGGTGATTAGCTGAAAGTTGTGGGAAAGACGATGATAGAATGATCTTAATCCCAACAAGACCCTGAAAGCTCGAGTCTTTACCTTAACCCTACAACACCTTGCTCAGTCATTGAACATCTCGGCCGGGGTAGAATATAACTGAACGAGGTGAACCTTTTCCTGAACCTATCTGACTTAAGATTCAAAGTTTTCCAAATGCTATTCTTATTATACCTTTCCTGGTTCAACACAAGTTTAGGATGAGACTTACCCGGTGATTCCTTTGTTTGTTTACCTAAGATCATAAGTGTAGGTAATAAAGGTTTATCCTTTATTGTGGTTTGAGTGTGCCTTCATCCCATTTTTGTGAGTTAGCCTGAGACTTACCCGGTAAAGGTTGATTCTATTCCCTTGAGTGGTGTGTTGGTTTGAGATTATAGTTCCTTTCCTTAGTACCTTGAGACTTACCTTTGTAATAGGAGCTTTGGTTTGGGATAGTGATTAGTGAGACTTACCCGGTAATCTATTCCCACCTTAGAAACACCATCCCTTTGCAAACCTCAACTTTGTCCACGTTATCCTTTGAGATCTTGAGTCGGAACCACAACTAGATGCTTTAATCCCTAGAATCTGCATTTTCCCCTTACTTGACTTTATATCATCTTTGATTGCTTTAATTTGTAGTCATTAGCATATTTGACAACTTGAATTCGTGCTTTGTTTCACCATTGTCCCTGTGTTCGACCCCTGGAATTCTTGCTCATATTACAATTGATCCGTACACTGCGGGTTCGCATATTGTTCAAGCATACTTCTTGGGTTATAAATTTTAAAGCTTGCACACACCTTTTGGAGCGAACATAAGTCTCCGGACTTACTTAGCTCGTTTTCCTTGTATTAGCATTGATGTGTGTTTGGTGGTGTGTGTTTATTGTTTATTGTTTATAACAACTAAACCGGAAATAGGATTACCGACCTTTATATTATTTTGGCCCAAGTGTATGATAACGGGCGGTGACAACTTGCCTAGCTCCCGCGAGAGCTAGGAGGTTCTTGGCGACTATCCCGTGCTGGTAGACGGTCGGATGCATCAGTACCATTCCATGCCGGTAAGTAGGGACCGAGGCGAGTTTCGGTGACTCTCGTGTCACAACCTAAGTTGAATTAGAACGGGATATGACTTAATAATAATAAGATAATAAACCGGACTTGTGTGCTTTGGAGTGTATTGGGTGTTTTTGATGATTGACTTGTGTTTGTGCCTTTCACCTTGATTCTAATACTTCGAATATTAGCTAACGGTTTTATACCGATTGTTGTAGATCGCCTTGCAGGGCAGCCGGGGTTCCGTAAATTTTAGGAAGGGTTTTTGGGTGGAGTCGTGTTGGAGTATTGTATGTTTTCTATTTTTGTATGCCGCGTGTATGGCATTTGGCCTTTGGTGTTGTTTATCGGCTGAAGTCATTTGTTTGTTGCTTCCGGGTTTCGTTATATTGCATAAAAATGAATTTTGTTTTGGCCTTCATTTATGCCTTGTTGCAAGATCCGGTGAAATTGTTGTCAGGCTAAGGGTCGGGACCCATTGTGAGGTCTCCGCCCGTAGCATCCCGAGTCCCGCGGATTCGGGATGTTACACACAAAATACATCTTTTAATTATGTTCTCAACATCTTTAAGCATGTGAGGCCATTAAAAGTGTGAATGCAACATATGAAATGTCTTATCTTAACCAAAATGTCCCATTAACCCTCCCATATGAGTTTCCTAAACCAGTAACAGTCTAAGAGAACATCTAGGCATACACACTTTATCCTCACTAAATAAGAAGTTTTGAAAATATAGAATTTATCATGTAGAGGCAAATCTCGGGTAAAATCTCAAGCGATATTTCGGGTGTAAGGCCGAGATTTACACTTCGTAAAGATATTACCAAAATCAATGTCATATACATATAGATCCTTAATATAATGAAAGCCTAAAACCTTAGAATCCATACTAGTGATCAAAGAATGTCTCCTAGAAAGGGCATCAACAACAACATTATCTTTTTCCTTTTTATACTTAATGATATATGGAAAAGTTTCTATAAATTCCATCCATCTACCATGTCTCCTATTCAACTTATATTGACTCATAAAATGTTTTAAGGACTCATGATCAGCTTTAAGAATAACTTCATTAGGCCAAAGGTAATGTTGCAATGTCTTGAAAACTCGAAATAATGCATACAATTCCTTATCATATGTCGAATAATTCAAGCATGATCCTTTCAATTTCTCACTAAAGAATGCAAGTGGCTTACCTTCTTTCATGAGCACTCCTCCAATGCCAATTCCCGATGCGTCACACTCAACCTCAAATGGTTTAGTGAAATCCGAAAGTCCTAGAAGCGGTGCATGTGATAGTTGTCACTTCAATTCATTAAATGTCTTCTCTTGTGCATCTCCTCACTCGAACTGTACTTGATTCTTCATGACAGACGTGAGGGGGGCTGCAATGGTATTGAAATCTTGTACAAAACGCCTATAGAAGGTAGCTAATCCATGAAATGATCGAACATGTCTGATCCTTATTGGCGTAGGCTATTCTTGGGTTGCTTTGATCTTCTCTTCATCCACTTCTAGACCTCTTGTACTCACTACAAATTCAAGGAAAATAAGTTGATTAGTAATAAACTCACATTTTTTTAATATTAGCATATAGAGACTCATTTCTAAGAGTTCCTATTACTTCCCTTAAGTTCTCTTCGTGTTCCTCTAGTGATTTGTTGTAGATGAGAATGCCATCAAATTAGACAAACACAAACTTCCCAATGAAATGACCTAAAACATGATTCATTAATCTCATGAAAGTGTTAGGAGCGTTAGTCCAACCGAAAGGCATAACCAACCACTCGTGAAGACCAAACTTAGTCATGATCGCCGTCTTTCATTCATCTCCTTCCCTTATTCGAATATGATGGTATCCATTTTTAAGGTAAATCTTTGAAAACAAAGTTAATCCACTAAGCTCATCTAGTATATCATCCAAACGGGGAATGGGATGTCGATACTTGATAGTGATATTGTTAATTGCTCGACAATCAACACACATCCTCCAAGTGTTATTATTTATGGGAACCAAAAGGATGGGAACTGCACAAGGACTTAAACTTTCCCGTACATAGCCTTTATTCAAAAGTTCTTGAACTTGATCTTGAATTTCCTGACTTTCTTGAGGACTCATACTATAAGTGGGTCGATTAGGAAGTGAGTCTCTTGGAATTCAGTCAATTTGATGTTCAATGCCTCGCAACGGTGGAAGACCTGCAGGAATCTCATTACGAAATACATCACAAAACTCGTCTAAAAGATTAAGAACGTTTAGAGGTAAGGTAGCCTTGACTTCATCACTCAAGGTCACAAGGCTTTTACAAAGACTCATAAGAACAATATCCAAAGGAATATAATCATCAATAAACTCCCTGTTGGATGCTAAAAGAACGTGATTAGTCGCAGCAAAAAGAATCTCGGTGGGAATCTCGCTTGAGATTTTGTCACGGGACCGAGATTTTGATGAACTGTGACGGAATCTGGAACTAGAGTAAGAATCTCGTTCAATGGGACCAGATTCTGATAATCTCATGCCAAAATTTAGGGTCTTTGGCTGAGATTTTTTTCTATGGATTGCATTTCTCGCTCTCGTTCCTTCCGTTGATCCTTCTTTTTGTCATAATGTTCTGCAATCTGCAAAGGAGTCATAAGCCTAAGGGTTATTGTGTGTTCATTAAACTCAAATGAGTTTTTATTGGTAAATCCATCATGCTTGACCTTTCTATCAAATTGTCATGGACGTCCTGATAGAATATGACATGCTTGCATGGGTACAACATCATACACAATGGTATGCTCATACATCCCTAGAGTAAAAGCAATTCTACCTTTCATATTCACCTTTAATGCACCACAATCATTCATCCAATGCAACTTATATGGTATAGGATGGTAAAAAGTCATGATATTCAATTAATTGATCAACTCATCACTAGCAATGTTGCAACAACTACCGCCATCAATGATCATATTACACACCTTTCCTTGAACAAGTCATCTAGTATGAAAGAGGTTTTCACTTTGATCATCCTTACATGGGGATATCTTAGAATATAAAGTTCCCTTAGCAATTAAAGATTCTTCATGCTCATATTCTCAACCTTCCTCACTATCACTAGCACTATCATGTTCATGCAATGCATTGATATGGGTACGATCATCTTCATGCTCTTCTTAACTTTCATAGCGTCCTTATTGATTTAGAAATAAAAATTTTTTATTAGGACAATCCCTCATATAATGACCTTTACATTGACATTTAAAGCATACAATATCTCTAGAACGTAAAGTAGAGTTACAAGTGCTCCCTTTATTATCCTTTGAAGGCTCATTCAAAGGGCAAGATGGTGGCGATTGGGACAAGGTTTTCTGGACTGCTGGATTGGGATTTCGGATTTTGTTATCATCTTTCTGAGAATCTCAGCCAAAATATCGGCCGAGATTTTCTCTTCGGGTCCAAGATTTGTTCTCTGGCTTCCACAAACTCGTTCCTTGGCTCCATCCTTTGAACTTCTTTTCTACCTTAACAGCCAAATGCAACAAATTAGTCATATTAGCAAAGTGATAAGTATCAATTTCATTAGATAAGGATGGATGCAAAATTCATAAAAACTGAGCCATAATGGTCTCCTCATCATCAATAATTTTGACTTTCACCATCATCATTTGCATGGTGGTGTAGACCTCTTCTACGCTCATGGAACCTTGCTTGAGGTTCTCCAATTGTTTCCTTACTTCCCTAGCATAATGTTGAGGCACAAATCTTGCTTTCATTAATGCCTTAAATTTCCCTCAAGTGTTGATGTCAGAATCTAACGTTCTTCTTCTTTCCTGAATAAGATGATCCCACCACACTAGGGCATATCCTTGGAATTCCAACGCAACAAGTTTGATCTTCCTTTGTTTTCTAAAGTTATGGCAAGACCAAATTTGTTCAATTTTAGTCTCCCATTTCATGTATGCGTCCGGATTCCATTTGCTATCGAAAATCGGAACTTTGACCTTCACTTTGCCAATTCCATCATTCTATTGATGAGGCCGGTAAGGTTCCAAATCTTGATATCTCCTAGGATGATGATCATGTCTAGGATAGTCTCTCCACATGCCTTCGTCATCCTTTTCCTCAAATTCCTGAAATTCATTAACAAAATACGGAATGTTAGGTTTACGGAAATTAGGATTTGGAAGTTTCATACATGTCCCTTGATGGGGCCTTGGAGATAGATCAAGGGCTCGATGCGACTGTGGATTATGTAAGCTTTTGCCAATCTCACAGGCAAATATTGATTAAAATCTCGGTGGGGGGCCAAGATTTTGGGGCGAGATTTCTTCTTTGAAATGATTTTTTAGTTTCTCCATTCGTTCAACCAACGTAGAGACTAGAACCATTAGTTGCCTTAGCATATATATGGCTTACGAGCCCGATGATTTTTGTTAACCTCAAGGACTCCCATGCTTCGACATTTATAGAAACATGAAAAGTAACAACAAACTTGTGAAATTAGTGAAAACGAAAGTTCTTTACTTGTTTTCTCTCACACTCACACTCTGTTGTGAATCTCAAGCTTATTCGATGTAAATGTCTTGGATGAATTAATACTTCTTTACCAACTGGTGACTAGCTTCAACTAGAACCCCTTGAGTGCCTTAGAAAGTTTACTTGGTTCAGAAAAATGGTTCTTGTGTTGGAAGATAGTCAAGGAAACTCCTGTTTTAGAGCTCTTCACACAATTGACACAAAGTAGAAGGAATATTGCAAGTAGACACAACTAGCATGATAGAAAGTATAGATACTAACTAATACTCCCAAAGAATCGACTCAAAGTGTTTAGAGTAGAAAAGTGACAAAAAAGGCACACAAGATATTAAGAAGAGAGTTTTACGTACCTTGAGTCTATGTAGTTGAAGAAAAGAGATAGTCGGGTAGGTTTATTCTCAACAGAAAGAAATCTGGGGTAAATTAGGTAAATCTTGGGCAAGATTTTCTGTCTCAGGGTCGAGATTTTTGTTTGGACAACTGTCGACGACAATCACTGGCTATGCTCGGGGATATACTCCTCCCTTGTTGCCTTGATGTTCCCTTCTCATTTGGATCGTAAGAACTTGTGCCCAAAAGTTTTCCGATATGATATAGTTGATAATAGAACGATTTGGAAACACAAGGTTATGTGTCTGGGTTCCTTTTGCAGAGTTGAGGGAGTAGAGGAGGGGGTAAAATTAACGTTGCCGCAGGTGAGGAGGGGTCGAATATATAGTTGTTGGGATAGATATTCGGTTAGGATTGTGTAGATATGAAAAGATCTCACCTACTAGGTGTTCGCCACTTAGCGTACGTGCAAATAAGCTTTAAATTTATAAAACTAGAATCAAGCAAGCGAACCCGCAGTGTACGGATCGATATAGTTAAGCAAGAATTCCAGAGTATCAAACACAAGGATTTGGGGGGTTAAATCCAATTATAAAATTGTCAAGCAAGTAATGTATGAGCTTTGTAAATATTGGGAAAACAACAATTCTAAAGATCCAGGAATCCAGCTGTGGCAATCGATTCAAGATATACTAGAGATATAAGGACAGAGTTAAGAGTTGCAAAGGTATACTAATGCAAAGCAATGTACGGTAAAGTTCCAAGGCTTTATGTGACTTATCTAGAAATACTCTCTATAAAGGTTGTTGAGGCTTCAGTATAGAAAGGATCTAAAGACAAGGATTAATGTCAAATACCCAAACTTGTAATCCAAGGATCAAGACTAACTAAACCGATTAAGGTTGTGACACTCGAAATCGAAGTAGAGGTTGTTGAGGCTTCACTACTACCTAGAAAAGGCAAGCCAAGACTAAGTTAAAGCAAATCTTTAACTTTGAATTAAAGTAAAAGCAAGGTTCGTAAATTAAGGGAAATTACAGGTGGATCTTGAGATTCCACGGCCGTGGAACTCAAGAACACACCGTGATTTTAGTACGTCGGCGATTCTCTCTAACTCTCAGGGTCCAATCTGTTTACGATCGATCTATCATCATCTAAGCCACAACTATCAACCCTTCACCTTAGAATTGCTAAAGGGTTTTAGCCAACAACTGTCATTATGATATCAAATTCAAGATTTAAAAGAATGAAAGATGAAAACCTTCGAAAACCTTGAATAAATCTCAAATCAATCTCAAATCCACAAACAAAGTAATGATGTATATCAGATTCGGAATAACACAAACCAATCACAATCCTTGATAAGAACGAAGAACGGGATGTCAATCCGTCTTCCAATCTATCCTAAGGACAAAGCGTAACTTCCAAATCTCCAAGTCTTCGCAAATCTCCGTTGCGAAATAGCAATCTCCACACGTCCAACTTGAAACCCTAGGCACGTGCAATCAGTGTAAGCGAAGTCTAAGCGGAGGCGTAAGCGAAGGTGACGGAATCTCTCTCTTTCCATCCTTTTATAGGGCAAGATAAAATAAGTGTCCAGCCCATTGTGTAAAAGATCGTGGCTTTAATTTGTACGTTAAAAGATTGCCTAAATCAAGGTTCCATAGGATTCCACGCCCGTGGTTTAGAGCGTGGTTTAGAGCGTGGTTTAGAGCGTGGAATTTCATCACGGTGCTTCACAACTTCCACGGCCGTGTAACCCTCTGGAATGCTCCACGCTTGTGTTGCCAAAGTTCCACGGCCATGGTTTAGAGGTTGGACTCCATTACGGCCGTATTTTAGAGCGTGGAACATAGGTTGCTCGTAAATCTCCTTTGTTTTGTGTCATTCTTCATCCTAGCATCTTCCTTAGCTCCTTTGTGGTGTCCTCAATCCTCGGACATGCTCAATCCATCTCCATTCTCCTTTATTCCGTTTGGTTTTAGCTTTTATTTGCCTACAATCAACACAAAGCTTATGTAGACCTCTATATCGACAATATAGATAAACTAACTCACAATTGCTCCAATGCTTTATCAATGAACGCTAATATGGATGAAATACACTTAGAAAATGTTCCTAAATTATCACGATATTTCATGCTAACAAATAACCCCATACTTGCCACTTGCTTGTCCCCAAGCAAGGTCTTTCAAAAGCTTTAAAACTCAAGTTAGGATGAAATATGTGTACACTCTCAAAACAAAACTTCTTTTAGATGAATGTGCTTTCTAATCAATAGATCATTCTCAAATCTTGCTTCATTCGTTTATAAGCCTTTCATATACATAATCAAAGAGTAAAGAGTAAAGAAAGCTCATGAATTGACCAAACTTCCATGCAAACATCATAACCTTCAAACATTATCAAAATCAATCATAGGAAACTTCAATTTAGATCACCAAGTCATATATCATTCTCTTGATCTTAAGGACTTTCAAACAAGGTCTAGAATGCGGAAAGGGAAGGAAAACTTTAAGGAATGTGGTGCATGAATCCGGGAAAGTGGATAACTAACTCTTTTCTTTCTCTTTTGTGGTTTCCGCAACACTTTCAACTTAGAGCTTCGCTCTCTTCTTTCAATTCATTTTTCGACTTTACTTTTGGAGTTATGGACAGAGGTGCACAAAAACCGAAGCCTAGGAGATTGGCGGTTCTCATTTTTGCGAGATGCCTCAAACTCTTGATGCACATACCATAATCCGCTAGGAATATCGTTCAATCCGACTTTGGCAAGACACAAACACCCGGCTATATGAATGGTGCCGAGTTACTCATCATCATGATTGACTTCCCCAAACCTATAATTTCTTTCTATTCTTTTGAATGCAAATAATTGCTTTCATGGCCCTCCCACATCAAAAATGCCAAATATCAACTCCTCCAATTTCCCGGATAGGTAAAGGAGGCCATTATTTCATTGAGGGGCTAAATGATCAAAGAAAGAAGAAAGAAAATCGAATTGCCTCAATCATCTCAAAAAAGAAGTATAAGAAGTTATCATGTGATTTCAACCTTGATTTCTCAATATGATTTAGGTAACACTCATCACATTATGAAACTTGCAAAAGAGGAATAATCAACTCATTCAATTTCTTTTCAATTCACTATTTGTTTAAGCATGCGATTGTCATCAAAACTCAATTCACAAGTAGTGATTATCATAGAAATCATCTCTATCCTTAGAAGCACAAGATTTTCAAAATTTTTCAATTTTTATGGGTTTTTCAAAAGCTTTTTCATGCAATGCAATAATGAAACGTGTAACAATAGAATGAACATGCAAGGTAGTCTCGATAAAAGCATACAAAGTGAGTAAGAGTTATTACAAACGATTAGTCACACCCCACCCCATACTTGGAACAAACATTGTCCCTAATGTTCAAAAAGAAAAAGAAGAAAAGAAAGAAAGAAAAAAGACTCACAAAACGGTGGTGGAGCGGCTAAAGCGGTCGATCGTCAAAGGTCATCACTGAGGTGGAGGCGGTGGTAGAAACGGAAAGAAGCTTGGATCATAGTTCCGCCCAAACTGTTGGCGGTTTATGTCTATCATCATGCGGTCATGATCGGCGGCTCGTGCATCCCTAGCATCTGCACGGATCTCTAAAGCTCCGACCCTACTGGAAAGGTCGGTGGCCCACTCTGGCAACTGCTCATACCAACCAGGCGGCTGGCTGTACCATGCCGGTGCATCTGAAGGTGCTGGTGCAGGTGGTGGCTGTGCATGCCAAGGTGGTGGAGCTCCCATCCAATCCGGCTGAGTACTATACCAAGTAGGAGGATCTGCCATCCAAGTCGGCCTCTCGCTCACACTAGCACGACGAGAGGAAGAGCCAGAAGCTCTAGCGGGACGGGGAGAGTGTCTAGGAAGGTCAGGAACTGCATCTGGCTGATCCGGAAAGGTGCCAAAGTCCTGATCATGTCCTCCTCCCTCAAACTCGTCATCCTCTCTCATCTCCTCCTCTACAACTGGTGGTGGTGGAACATAGGGAGGGGCTACTAATCTATTTGCATGCTTGGTAGCGAACGTCTCCTTCCAGTTATGGCGTCCAACCATAATGGAATACTCAGGAAGCCACTCAATCCCTCTCCCTGTCCTACTCTCCCAAGGGATAGCAGCATATGGTTGACCTCTATGTGTGGGAAAGATGAAGTCCTAGGGGTCTAGCTGCAATGCGGGTGCAAGCGGAGAAGTCTACCCCTAACTGTCTAGCAAGGTGGGTGACCATCCCACCAAATCCAATGTTGCCTGCCCTCTTATTCTTTAGCTTGCTCATAGTAGCAGCTAAGAGGGTGGCACAATTAGCTGGCCTGCCGTACAACATACAGTATAGAAGAAACATCTTGTCCGTCTTAATCTTCTGAGGTGTCTCCGTCCTAGGGAAGAGACACTCAGAAAGCACTCTATGGGCAATCTTCAAGGCTAAGTGGTAGATCAACTTAGCCTTGGTATCAGCAGGTTGTCAGCGGTCCTCGCTGGCGTATATCATGGCTATCTCCTCCCAGAAATCCTTGGCGTATACGCCATTAGGGAATCGACCATTGAAGGTCTCCTGGAACCCAAAGAAAGCTCCAAACTCTCTAATAGAGAAATCATATTTTCTCTCCATCAGCCGGAAAGAAACTGTCCTGTCAACATGACTGTGCTCAAAGGAAACTACAAACTCCCTAGTAATCTCCTCATAAGCATCTTCCCAAATAGCGGAGAAGATGACTAAACCGGCTCTATCCAATAGCCAAGTGAGGTCCCCTATCACATGCAAGGGCTCTAGCTCCTCATGTAGTAAGTATCTAGGTCCTATGACCGTCCTCTTATGGATCCTCTCTAAGGCATCTAGATGATCCTCATGGATAGTGGGAATCCTAGGGGGAGGTGGTGATGGTGATAATGGGGGTGATGGAGGCTCAGCTGGTGGTGCTCTAGAAGAGGAAGAGGGGTTGCCTTTCCTTTTCTTATTCTTATTTCTATTCGACACTCTTCTTACAAAATCCATTTTCTGTTGAAAAACACGGCCTGTTCTTCAGGTTCCACGGCCGTGGAATGTCCAGAGACCGTGGTTCGTCTCGAAAATTCTCAAAACTCAGCAAATTCACACCAAACTCAACAACAAGCAGCCCTAGACTAATTTCCGTCCAATTCCAATCAGTTCTCCTAAAAATTCTAGCAAAAACGAAGCCGAATCGACGAGAGAGAGAAAGAATGAAAAACCTAGGTTTTCGGATTTTGGAATCCGAATTCCCTCTTCTCCGGTGATTTGCCGCTTGAATTGTTGCTTGGATCTTGTTGGTGATTGGATTTGCTTCAATTTTGGCCAAAGAATCGTTAAAAACGATTAACGAACGAGAGATTGGGAGATGGGGAGAGATTCGGCGAAATAGGGCGTGAAATTGGGTTTTCTTGTGGTGTTTGTGAAGAAACGTGGTTTTTATAATGGCCGAAAAAATTTTGAAAATCACGGTCTATCGGGAGGTTCCACGGCCGTGGAAATGTACGGAACCGTGGTTTTGGTGATTTTTCTCAGTCTTTTGAAAATTACGGTCACTGTAGCTGTCACGGCCGTGGTTTTGGCCGTGGAATTCTCTGTAATGTGTCAAAGTTCAAGTTTCGTCAATTTTCTTCAAACTTTTCCTTTCCCTTTTCTTTTCCACTGTTCCTATATTCAAAAACACGAACATACCGGAAGGCATCGAAGGCAAAACAACGCAAAACGTCTAAACTAATCTAATCTATGAATCAAAAACAAGAGTGTGAATGCAATACCTTGGGCTGCCTCCCAAGAAGCGCTTTGTTTAAGGTCCGTAGCTAGACCATATTCACACTTATTCGAGTGCGGTGGGCGCGAACTCTTCAACTTGGAGTTCCGGTGTGTACTTCTTGAGTCGTTGACCATTCACCTTAAAGCTTCCGCCCTTTTCACCCCATACTTCAACTACACCATGGGGAAAAACACGTTTGATTAGAAAAGGTCCAGTCCAACGAGATTTAAGCTTACTTGGAAAGAGACGAAGCCTTGAATTGAAGAGGAGAACTTGATCTCCTTCTTTGAGGTCTTTTGGGATGATATGCTTATCATGCCAATGCTTCGCTCTTTCTTTATAGATTTTGGCGTTTTCGTAGGCGTTCAAGCAAAGTTCTTCAAGCTCATTGAGGTCCAAGAGGCGCTTCTCTCCCGCCTCCTTCATGCTGAAGTTCAACCATTTTATTGCCCAATACGCCTTGTGCTCCAACTCTACCGGTAAGTGGCAAGACTTCCCATACACAAGGTTGTATGGTGTAGTTCCGATGAGAGTCTTGTATGCGGTCCGGTATGCCCACAATGCATCATCTAGCTTCAAAGACCAATCCTTCCTAGTTCTTGAAACCGTCTTCTCTAGGATTCCTTTGATCTCCCGGTTTGAGATCTCCACTTGTCCACTAGTTTGTGGATGATAAGGGGTGGCAATCTTGTGAGTCACCCCATACTTAGCTAGAAGAGCTTCAAAACGGCGGGCAATGAAGTGAGAACCTCCATCACTAATGATAGTCCGTGGTGTCCCAAATCGTGGGAAGATGGTCTTGTTAAAGAACTTAACCACTACCATGGCATCATTGGTGGGAGAGGCAATTGCTTCAACCCATCTCGAAACATAATCCACCGCTAAAAGTATGTATTGGTTCCCTCAAGAAGATGGGAAAGGTCCCATGAAGTCTACTCCCCAAACGTCAAAGATCTCTACCTCTTGGATGTTGTTGAGAGGTATCTCATTCCTCCTAGATATATTTCCTGTTCTTTGACAAGCATCGCAGCAGGAAACAAAGGTTTGCACATCTTTAAATAGAGTAGGCCAAAAGAATCCAGATTGCAATACCTTAGCGCTAGTCTTGTTCGAACTAGCGTGTCCTCCACAAGGTAGTGAATGACAATGGCGGATGACACTTTGCATCTCATCTTCCGGCACACATCGCCGAATAATGCCGTCCGGAAAGGAGTCATCTATAGGTAGATGGTCGTCTTCTAGATGTGTTAGACGACTCAAATGATCCGCAACAGAATTTTCCGAACCCTTCTTGTCGCGGATCTCTAGATCGAATTCTTGTAGGAGAAGAATCCATCTAATTAGCCTTGGCTTCGCATCCTTCTTTGCAAGGAGATACCGGATCGCAGCATGATCCGTGTATACAATCACCTTTGCACCTACAAGATAAGAGCGAAATTTGTCAATTGCATATACAATAGCTAAGAATTCCTTTTCGGTGGTGGCGTAGTTGAGTTGCGCTTCATCTAGCGTCTTGCTAGCATAGTAGATAGCGTGGGTTCGTCCTTCCTTCTTTTGCCCAAGGACAGCTCCTATAGCTACGTCACTTGCGTCACACATAACCTCAAAGGGAAGATTCCAATCCGGAGGTTGGATAATCGGGGCTAAGATTAGAGCTTCCCGAATCATATTAAACGCATCTAACCATTCCTGCGAAAACTCAAAAACTGCATCCTTCATCAATAGATTAGTAAGCGGTTTTGATATTTTAGAGAAATCCTTTATGAAACGCCTATAAAATCCAGCATGTCCTAGAAAACTTCTTATCCCTTTCACCGAAGTTGGGGGAGGAAGCTTTTCTATTGTCTCTATCTTAGCTTTATCCACCTCAATCCCTCTACTAGAGATTAAGTGTCCTAATACAATGCCTTCTTTCACCATAAATTGACACTTTTCCCAATTAAGAACTAGGTTAGTGTCTTCACATCTTTGTAATACAAGAGCAAGGTTAGAAAGCCCGAACGGTATCCTCCTATAGGCAAACGTACCCCACGGGCACGTGAATGTGGTCTTCTCTTGATCATGCGGGTGTATCGGAATGTGAAAGAAACCACTATAACCGTCAAGATAGAAAAAGTGTGAATGTTGTGCTAACCTTTCAAGCATTTGATCGATGAAGGGTAGTGGGAAGTGATCCTTCCTCGTCGCGTTGTTTAGCTTGCGGTAGTCTATGCACATCCGCCATCATGTTACGGTTCGTGTAGGAATGAGTTCATTGTTTTTGTTGGTGATGACCATCATTCCTCCCTTCTTCGGAACCACCTGTACGGGACTCACCCACTTGCTATCAGAGATATGATAGATGATACCTGCATCAAGTAGTTTAAGAATTTCCTTCTTGACAACCTCCTTCATGGTCGGATCCAACCGCCTCTGAGGTTGTCGCGAAGTTCTAAAGTCCTCTTCCATTAAGATCTTATGCATGCATAGGGAAGGTTTGATTCCTACTAAATCCTCTATAGTATATCCTAAGGCTTTCCTATGTTTCTTAAGGACAACCATGAGCTTACTATGTTCATCTATGCTCAAGTCAGAACTAACAATTACCGGATAGGTAGAATTAGGTCCTAGAAATGCGTACCTTAGATGTGTAGGAAGTGGTTTCAATTCCATCACTATAGGAGTCTCCGATGGCTCTTGAGGAATATCCGATGGTACCTTAGAAGTGTCTAAGAAAGTAGAAGGTGTTGGAGAAGGATCAAGAGAAGTTGTGGAGGAGACACAATTTTCTTCGAATTCCCCCAAAATTACGGCACCCCTGCCTTCTCCGCGGCCGTGATTTTGGGCGTGGAAAGTAAATACGGTGTCTCTGTTTCCTCCACGGCCGTGTAAGTTACTGGAATGCTCCACGTTTGTGTTGATGAATTCCACGGCCGTGGAATAGGCTGTCTGGTCGTGGATCCGTACGTTTTCTGCCTCATCGTGGAGTTTCTCGAACTCTTCTTCACACACTTCTTCTTGTGTCTCTAAGGCTTCAATTGCCTCATTGCACTCCTCTTCTTCCCCTATATCCATTATGCTCATAGAAAGAACTTTTTGCAAGGGATCTTTGAAGAGAATAGAACTTACCTCCTCTCTAGATAGCTCTTCGTCTTGGATATTGAATATATCCTCATCGAAGGCTGGTTCTTTCACTAAAGTGGAAAGGACGAACTCTACCTTCTCTTCTCCTATGTCAAAGGCGAGTCTAGCATTCTTGCAATCGACTATACAACCGGATGTTGCAAGAAACGGTCTTCCGAGAATGATCGGGACCGGACTATCTGCAGGAATGTCAAGCACAACAAAGTCTATAGGAACATAGAACTGACCAAGCTTGACCGGGACATCTTCAACTATACAGACGGGACGAGATATGGATCGATCCGCCATGTACAACGTCATCTTTACCGGTTTAGGATCGCCTAAACCGATCTTCCTGCACAAGGCAAGCGGGATGATGCTCACGCTTGCTCCCAAATCACATAATACATCATATGTGATATCTCCCACTCCTATGGGAATGCAAAATGACCCCGGATCCTTTAGCTTTGGGGGCATCTTCTCTTTCATGGTTTTGATGAGATCCGATGAATCCGAACTCATCTTAACCTCTCCAAAATCCTCTAGCTTTCTCTTATTAGAGAGGATCTCCTTTAAGAACTTCCCATAAGCCGGCATACCTACAATTGCATCAATGATAGGTATATTAATATGCAGTTTGCTCATGAGTTCAATAAACTTACCAAATTGCTTGTCTAGACGCGCTCTCGCTCTAGATTGCGGGAATGGTAGGGGAGGTTTGTAAGCTGGAGGAGGAACGTAGACATCTTCCTTCTCCTTCCCCTTTTCTTTGTCCTTCTCAACGGGGACTTCTACAAACTTAGGCTGCGGGTCGGTAGTTGTTACTCCGCTCCTAGTTGTGATTGCCATCACCCTTCCTTTTGGGTTGTCCTCCGTCTTTCCTGGATGTTTCCCTTGATTCCTAGGAACTTCCTCCGCATGGCTAAACATTTGGTTTTCGAAAACCTTTTGGGCTTTATCAACCTTAGTTATGTGATCACCAACCTTGATGATGCGAGTCTCCAATCCTTGAAGCTTGCCCAAAATTGTTTCCAACATGGGATCGGGCTTCTCTTTCCCCGAAGTACTTCCACCATTAGATGTTTGCCCCTGGCTTTTCAAAGGAGTGGAAGAAGAGGAAGGTGAAGTTAGTGAATTTCCTGAATTGAAATAAGAATTACCGGAATTTTGTTGGTTGGGACGCCAATTGTTGTTGTTTGAACCCCTATTGTTGTTCCAATTGTTGTTCCGGTTGTTGTTGTTGTTCCAATTGTTCCTGTTGTTGTTCCGGTTGTTGCGGTTTGTATTATCATTCCCGTTGTAGTTATTGTTGTTGCCCAAATAACCTACATCTTGTTCCTTTTGCTTTGGAAAGTTGGTTTTGATTGCTTCCTTCAACTCTTTAATCTCCGTATTGAGAGAAAACATTTGAGTTTGAGCTGCTTGTGATAGCTTTGCTCCTTGCTCCACATGATTCGCCTCCACTTTCCGATGAGAATACTTCTCAATAACTCGCGCTTGCTTCTCAATAAAGTCCCAAGCATCATCTTCCCTCATGTCCATGAATGTACCACATGAAAGGGTTTGGAGCTTGAATTGTGTCTCCACATCTAGCCCCTTATAGTATATCTCTAATAGCGCCAATTTGGATATGCCATGATGTGGGCAATCCAATAGCAAATCCTGAAATCTTTCCCAAGATTGAAACAAACTTTCGTTAGATCTCATAGAGAATGCTTTAATGTTACCTCTCAACTCTGCCGTTTTAGATGGCGGAAAGAACTTAGTGAGGAATTCCGAAGAAAGATCCTCCCATGTTTCAAGTTTCCCACTTGGAAGAGCTTGATACCAAGACAATGTTTTCCCTTTCAAGGAGAAAAAGAATGGCTTGAGTTTGTAGCTGTTGGTAGTTGCATTCTTTGGCTTCATTGTGTCCATCATGATCTCCAAATTTTGTAGATGTTGGTGTGGAGATTCAGCGCTTGTTCCCCCAAATTGATTTTGGCGGACAATGGTAATAACTTGCTGGTTGAAGTTAAACCCTTGTGCATCATCAGCATCAAAGTTGACACCCAAACGGCGTGGTTGCTGCGTTGGATCCATCCTTTGGCCAAGAGTTCTTGGCTCCTCATCTACACGTTCGACTCTCGCACCTCTAGCTGGAACACGGCGATTTGCAGCTAGCCGTGGAAAGAACGGGTTCACATTGATCGTTGGATCAATTTCCTCCAGTGGTGGCATGGAGGAGTCGCTATCCTCATTGGATGAGTTGGCTCTAACCGATCTTGATGGCTTCCTTCTTCTCTTTGTCTTCTTGAGGTTGTTTATTTCCAGCCTCATTTGAAACATCATGTCCGATAGATCATCAACCTTCGTTTGATGACGATCCATTTCTTCCCTACGAGTCTTCTCACTCCATTGGAGTTGAGCTTCCTTTTCCGCTAACTCCATTTGGTAATCACGTTCTCTTTCTTCAGCCATTTTTCTTTCCTTAAGCTTTCTCCTCAAAGTCCTCTCAAGCTCTTGATCAAGAGGTAAGAGGTCTTCGTTGTTCCTAGACCTGCGCATACACTCGAAAAGATATCAAATAACAAGGGAGAAGCTCCCAAGCTTGACAACCGATAACCGAATTAGGCCTAGACCAAATCCCCGGCAACGGCGCCAAAAACTTGTTCGCCACTTAGCGTGCGTGCAAATAAGCTTTAAATTTATAAAACTAGAATCAAGCAAGCGAACCCGTAGTGTACGGATCGATATAGTTAAGCAAGAATTCCAGAGTATCGAACACAGGGATTTTGGGGGTTAAATCCAATTATAGAATTGTCAAGCAAGTAATGTATGAGCTTTGTAAATATTGGGAAAACAACAATCCTAAAGATCCAGGAATCCAGCTGTGGCAATCGATTCAAGATATACTAGAGATATAAGGATAGAATTAAGAGTTGCAAAGGTATACTAATGCAAAGCAATGTACGGTGAAGTTCCAAGGCTTTATGTGACTTATCTAGAAATACTCTCTATAAAGGTTGTTGAGGCTTCAATATAGAAAGGATCTAAAGACAAGGATTAATGTCAAATACCCAAACTTGTAATCCAAGGATCAAGACTAACTAAACCGATTAAGGTTGTGACACTCGAAATCGAAGTAGAGGTTGTTGAGGCTTCACTACTACCTAGAAAAGGCAAGCCAAGACTAAGTTAAAGCAAATCTTTAACTTTGGATTAAAGTAAAAGCAAGGTTCGTAAACTAAGGGAAATTACGGGTGGATCTTGAGATTCCACGGCCGTGGAAGTCAAGAACACACCGTGATTTTAGTTCGTCGGAGATTCTCTCTAACTCTCAGGGTCCAATCTGTTTACGTTCGATCTATCAACATCTAAGCCACAACTATCAACCCTTCACCTTAGAATTGCTAAAGGGTTTTAGCCAACAACAGTCATTATGATATCAAATTCAAGATTTAAAAGAATGAAAGATGAAAACCTTCGAAAACCTTGAATAAATCTCAAATCAATCTCAAATTCACAAATAAAGTAATGATGTATATCAGATTCGGAATAACACAAACCAATCACAATCCTTGATAAGAACGAAGAACGGGATATCAATCCGTCTTCTAATCAAACCTAAGGACAAAAAGCGTAACTTCCAAATCTCCAAGTCTTCGCAAATCTCCGTTGCGAAATAGCAATCTCCACACGTCCAACTTGAAACCCTAGGCACGTGCAATCAGCGTAAGCGAAGTCTAAGCGGAGGCGTAAGCGAAGGTGACGGAATCTCTCTTTCCGTCCTTTTATAGGGCAAGATAGAATAAGTGTCCATCCCATTGTGTAAAAGATCGTGGCTTTAATTTGTACGTTAAAAGATTGCCTAAATCACGGTTCCATAGGATTCCACGCCCGTGGTTTAGAGCGTGGTTTAGAGCGTGGAATTTCATCACGGTGCTTCACAACTTCCACGGCCGTGTAACCCTCTGGAATGCTCCATGCTTGTGTTGCCAAAGTTCCACGGCCGTGGTTTAGAGCGTGGACTCCATTACGGCCGTATTTTAGAGCGTGGAACATAGGTTGCTCGTAAATCTCCTTTGTTTTGTGTCATTCTTCATCCTAGCATCTTCCTTAGCTCCTTTGTGGTGTCCTCAATCCTCGGACATGCTCAATCCATCTCCATTCTCCTTTATTCCGTTCGGTTTTAGCTTTTATTTGCCTACAATCAACACAAAGCTTATGTAGACCTCTATATCGACAATATAGATAAACTAACTCACAATCGCTCCAATGCTTTATCAATGAACGCTAATATGGATGAAATACAGTTAGAAAATGTGCCTAAATTATCACAACATTTCATGCTAACACTAGGATAGATCTCAAGAACAATATCTTGTAAATCTCCTTCCTCCTTAAATATGCAGCCGGATATTATCAGATTTCTTAAATCTAATAAATAAATGATATTTAAATGGATAGATAAAATCCATAACAACTTAGGGAACAAGTAACGCAGAAATCTCGACTTCATGCACAAATCTCGTGTGAGATTATGGGGTTGGAGAGGTTTTAGTTGAGCTTATGGCTGGCCTTGTGTTTGGCTATGATGCTTCTCTCTTCTCCAATACACACAAGTCAACGCACGTTTAAGTCAAATAATCTCGCAAAATAATCGCAACAAGAAAATACTCAATTTTTATGTGACTCAAAGAAAACCCAAATAAAAATTACTCAAACCTCATGTAATACCCCGAATTCTCAAAATTGGGGACATTACTGGTTAGGACCTCACAATGGGTCCCGACCTCAGTTTGACAACACTATTACTAGGATCTTGCAACAAGACACAAATAAAAAAAACCGAAATTCATAAAAAATGTATTTGTAAAAGGATGAATGCAACAAAGTCTAACAGCCTATCGTACTTAAACAACGGAAAAGACTAATTGTCTTAACAAAAGGAAAGACAACAAAACAACAACCCAAACCCCCACTCTAAAGAGTACGGAGACCCGGCTGACCACTACTTCCGGATCACTCAGCTGCTGTCCTAACCTGCGGTAAATCTAAAACACAACAAAACAACCATTAGCTAGTTATCTAAACATTAGGAGAATAACAATAGCACACAAAAACATAAAATAATAAACACTCATCATGCTTTTCAAACAATCCATTTATTATCTTCATTTAATTCATTCACTCTAATGATACTTATTTTGTGACACGAGGGATTCCCAAACCTCGCCTCCGCCCCCGTGTACCCATCAGGAGTGGATCCGATGCATCTCACCGTGTACATGTATGGTCTGGTTATAGAGAACCTCCCAGTCTCCTAGCAGAGCTGGGTAGTGATGTCACGGCCCGTTATACATACACTTGGGCCTTAACACATAATAACCACGGTTGTCCTAACAAGTTGTTATTTTTTATAATAACACACATTGCACACACACAACCATTATCACCCAACTAATATCCTGAAACCAGCTAAGTAAGTCGCAAGGACTTACCTGAGTCAAATCACACTCTAACAAGTCTCAAATTGGTCCGTACTCGTGGTAACTCAAACGCCTGTAAAATAAGGCATGTGGATCAAAAACACATCCAGATGTCCAACCTCATGCGAAGGGATTACGGAAAAAGCTCTCTTACGGTAAAAGACCATTTTACCCTTAGTGCCGAAAATCCGAAAAAGTATATCATTTAGTTTACTATTTCCTTCTAGGACCTATGTCCTAAACCTAATTTTCATAGCAAGGTTTAGTAAGGTTTTAGAAGAGTTATCCAACATTCTTAATTTACTCTATAGTCGTTAAAGCTTGATTTTGGGTTCATATACGCAGCTTGGATACGGTTATAAAAATTCCGAAAAAAAAATCCTAGATCCTCTATGATATGCATACTAAACATAGAGGTAATTATCTCTCACAAAAACTTAATCATAACTCTTCCATAAATCTCCAAAGTGGGAATGAAAGCTAAAACAAATTCCATACTTAGTCAATTTTCCCCTACTGTAAAAACAGCCCAATTGTCCTACTTGTTCGCCACTTAGCGTGCGTGCAAATAAGCTTTAAATTTATAAAACTAGAATCAAGCAAACGAACCCGCAGTGTACGGATCGACGTAGTTAAGCAAGAATTCCAGAGTATCGAACACAGGGATTTAGGGGGTTAAATCCAATTATAGAATTGTCAAGCAAGTAAATGTATGAGCTTTGTAAATTATTGGGAAAACAACAATCCTAAAGATTCAGCAATCCAGCTGTGGCAATCGATTCAAGATATACTAAAGATATAAGGACAAAGTTAAGAGCTGCAAAGGTATGCTAATGCAAAGCATTGTACGGTGAAGTACCAAGGCTTTATATGACTTATCTAGAAATACTCTCTATAAAGGTTGTTGAGGCTTTAGTATAGAAAGGATCTAAAGACAAGAATTAATGTCAAATACCCAAACTTGTAATCCAAGGATCAAGACTAACTAAACCGATTAAGGTTGTGACACTCGGAATCGAGGTAGAGGTTGTTGAGGCTTTACTATCACCTAGAAAAGGCAAGGCAAGACTAAGTCAAAGAAAATCTTTAACTTTGGATTAAAGTAAAAGCAAGGTTTGTAAACTAAGGGAAATTACGGGTGGATCTTGAGATTCCACGGCCGTGGAACTCAAGAACACACCGTGATTTTGGGTTCGTCGGCGATTCTCTCTAACTCTCAGGGTCCAATCTGTTTACGATCGATCTATCATCATCTAAGCCACAACTATCAACCCTTCACCTTAGAATTGCTAAAGGATTTTAGCCAACAACAGTCATTATGATATCAAATTCAAGATTTAAAAGAATGAAAGATGAAAACCTTCGAAAACCTTTAATAAATCTCAAATCAATCTCAATCCACAAACAAGAACGGGATGTTAATCCGTCTTCTAATCAATCCGATCCTTGATAAGAACGAAGAACGGGATGTCAATCCGTCTTCTAATCAAACCTAAGGACAAAGCGTAACTTCCAAGTCTCCAAGTCTTTCGCAAATCTCCGTTGCGAAATAGCAATCTCCACACTTCCACTTTGAAACCCTAGGCACGTGCAATAAGCGTAAGCGAAGTCTAAGCGGAGGCGTATGCGAAGGTGACGGAATCTCTCTCCTTCCGTCCTTTTATAGGGCAAGATAGAATAAGAGTCCAGCCCATTGTGTAAAAGATCGTGACTTTAAATTGTACGTTAAAAGATCGCCTAAATCACAATTCCTTGGGATTCCACGCCCGTGGTTTAGAGCGTGGTTTAGAGCGTGGAAATTCATCACGGTGCTTCACAACTTCCACGGTCGTGTAACCCTCTGGAATGCTCCACGCTTGTGTTGCCAAAGTTCCACGGCCGTGGTTTAGAGCGTGGACTCTATTACGGCAGTATTTCAGAGCGTGGAACGTAGATTGCTCGTAATTCTCCTTTGTTTTGTGCCATTCTTCATCCTAGCATCTTCCTTAGCTCCTTTGTGGTGTCCTCAATCCTTGGACATGCTCAATCCATCTCCATTCTCCCTTGATTCGTGATGACATGAATTATGTACCATCATATTCATGCATATTGTAGAAGATTGTCTCAGTTTACCTTGCATTTAGAGAGATTTTGTATGCTTTTTATGTTCTATTCAATCAATTTTCGGAAATAGAGGTCTACACGAGATTTTTATGAATTGTAGGTAAATGGAGCGGAATTGGAAGCAAAAATGGAGCAAGAAGCATCTAAGGATGTTAAGGAAGCTAAAGGAGTCTTAGAAGGATCACAAAGAGCTAAGGAATTGCAAAGGAGAAGCATAGAAGACGAACCAAAGGAAGAGCACTTTCTGTTGAAGAAAATCGTGCCAATATATATATAAATCGGACGATTTTCATACCTTGAAATCGAACGGTTTTGCACCAAAATCGACTGGGTCGATTTTCTTCACGATTCGGCCAAATGGAAAGACGACACAAAGCCCAATTATTTTGGGCTAGAGGAGAGTTTTGCCAAACGGCCCATCTGCAAGAAAGTATAGAGGAGAACCCTAGGAACGAAGACGAGGAGGCCGCAGCAGGAAATCTTTACACGTTTTGGAGAAATCGACGATTCTTGGAGAGATGTTGAAGAGCTTTTGCCGGAAAGTTATTCTTGATCTTTGATTGTGAGATTTCTTTATCCATTGCATTGTTTGTGGTTTGTGAACACGAAATTGAGTTGTTTGAGAGATACATTGAGCAGATTTGACAATTGTTTACAGATTTGAAAGTTGTTGATTTTTTCATTCAAGATTTGGTTTCTTTACGATATCTTTCTCAATAATTAATTTGATTCGATTTTGAAAATGGTTGGCTAAAAACCTTGTGATTCTGGGGAGGATAGTTGATGATTAAGGCTTAGATGATGATAGACTGAACTCATTCAAACATTAGGACCCTGAGAGTTTAGATTTTAGTTTTGCGACAAACAGGAAAATCGGACTGTTCTTGAGGAAAATGGGCCGATTTTCTTATGAACAGGGCGATTTATTCCTCTGACGAACTTTAATTGAATCAATCTTTAAACCAAAACTAATCCTTGCCTAAATCCCAACCTTGATCAACCTTTTTACTCTCTAATTGAATGTATGAAGATACTTCAAACCTGATTCTACGTTTATTAGATTAAGATTTCAAGATTTGGGTAATAAAGAGACTCAATATCCTTTATTAAGTTTTTAATTGTGCTTGCTATTCTTTACTTTGGAGAGTCATATCCTGGAGTTATAGATAGTTAGTTTGAACATAATTCTTGTCTTTAGATCTTTCTATATCGCAGCCTCAACAACCCTTATAGAGAGAACCTTTAGATTAGTCATATAGGTTTCGGAACTTCACCGTAGGAATCCCACCTTTGAACAATTTATCTTGGCAATATAAACTCTGTCCTATATCTATAGAAGTGTCTTGAATCGAAAGCCTAAATCGGATACTTGAATCCTTGGAATCATTTCTCTCTTATTTGATCACAAAAGCTTTTCACACTTTTTGCTAGATAATTGAATTCGGAATTATTCTCACCAAATCCCTGAGTTCGACTCTGGAATTCTTACCTTATTACAGCTGATCCGTACACTGCGGGTTTGCTTTGCTTTGAGTTCTAGATATAAATATTAAGACTTTGACGCACACACCTTTTGAGTGAACAAGTTTTTGGCGCCGTTACCGGGGAATTGGTCTAGATCAAATCCGGTTTTCGGTTGTCTAGCTTGAGAGCTCTTGCTCTTGTGATTTGATTTGTCTACTTGAGTGATCTTTGCAGGTTCTTTAGGTATATGCGAAAGACTAGATCCACTAAAGATCTAATTCCTTTCGATCCCGAATTAGAAAGAACTTTGAGGAGAAAGTTGAAGGAGAAGAAAATGGCTGAAAACGATAAGAGAAACTACAAGGCTGAACTGAACGAAGCTCAACGCCAACTCCAGTTGAGTGAGAAAGCACGAAAAGAAGCTGAAATAAGTCATCAATTTCAGATTGATGAACTAAGAGCTATGATGTTGGACATGAAATTGGAGTTGAACGAATCCAAGAAGAAGAAGAAAGTCAAGACACCAACTAAATCCATTCATAATGACTCATCCGATGATGAAGAGATTGATCCGGACATGCCGGAACTTGAAGAGATTGATCCATCACTTCGTCCTATCCGAAACACCCCAACACCAAGGGTCGTTCCTCGCATACCAACTAGGAACGTTAGAGCTGTTAATAACGAAGATAGACCCCGAACTTTGGGGCAACGGATGGATCCAATTCAGCAACCACGCCGTCTAGGTGTGGATTTCGGAGCTGAAGACATCCAAGAATTTAGCTTCTCACCACAAGTCATCACCATGGTTCGCCAAAGTCAATATGGCGGAGCAAGTACTGAATCTCCACATCAACACCTGCAGAATTTTGAGATTCTCATGGAGACTATGAAGCCGAAGAAGGCTACTACAAGCAACTACAAGATCAAACCGTTCTTCTTTTCTTTGAAGGACAAGGCTCTAGCTTGGTACCAAACACTTCCAGCTGCAAAGCTAGCTACATGGGAGGAATTGTCTTCGGAATTCCTCACCAAATTCTTTCCGCCATCCAAAACAGCGGAATTGAGAGGTAAAATAAATGCTTTTTCTATGAAACCTAATGAAAGCTTGTTTCAATCTTGGGAAAGGTTTCAAGATCTATTGTTGGATTGCCCGCACCATGGCATTTCCAAGCTGGAATTATTGGAGATCTACTACAAAGGGTTGGATGTGGAGACACAATTCAACCTCCAATCTCTCTCTTGTGGCACATTCATGGATATGAGAGAGGATGATGCTTGGGACTTCATTGAGAAGCAAGCCCAAGTGATTGAGAAGTATTCCCACCGGAAGGTGGAATCAAATAGCCGGAATCAAGGCGATTCGGGAGCCAAGTTGAATCAAGCGGCTCAAACACAAATATTCTCCCTCAAAGATGACATCAAAGAATTGAGGGAAGTGCTCAAAACGAGTCTTCAAAAGACTAAGGAGCAAGAAGCCAACTACATGGGGCGGGACAACAATCAAAGGAATGATAACCGGAATTCCAATTGGAGCAACAACAACAATAACAACCGAAACTCCAATTGGAATAACAACAACAATAGGAACTCAAATAACAACAATTGGAGGTCAAATCAGCAAAGTCCAGGTAATCCTTACTCTTATGCTGAAAAGGCTCTAACACCTCCATCTTCTTCTACTCCTTCAACAAGCCAGGGACAATCAAGCGGATCAAGCAAACCGGATCCCATGCTAGAAACGATTCTAGGCAAGCTACAAGGATTGGAGAGTTACATAACTTCGGTTGACAAAGCTCACAAAGCTTTAGAAAACCAAGTATTCAACAAAGCCGGAGAAGTTCCAAGAGATCAAGGGAAGCTTCCCGGAAAGACAGAAGATAACCCAAAGGGAAGGGTTATGGCAATAACCACTAGGAGCGGCAAAACGACCACCGATCCTCAACCTAAAGTAGTTGATACCGCCACAAAAGAAGGAGAGGCAAAAGAGAAGGAAGAAGTCTATGTTCCTCCTCCCGCTTACAAACCATCTCTACCTTTTCCTCAATCTAGAGCGCGTGCACGCCTAGATAAACATTTTGGTAAGTTTGTTGAACTTATGAGTAAGCTACATATTAACAAACCTTTTATGGATGCAATTTTAGGTATGCCGGCTTACGGGAAATTCCTCAAGGAGATCCTCTCTAATAAGAGGAAATTGGAAGACATAGGAGAAGTCAAGATGAGTATGGAGTCATCCGAACTCATCAAGACTATGACGGAGAATATGCCACCCAAGCTCCGTGATCTAGGGTCATTTTGCATACCCATCACTTTGGGAGAAGCCACCTATGATGCACTTTGCGATCTTGGAGCGAGTGTGAGTATCATACCTCTCGCTCTATGCAAGGCAGTTGGTCTAGGAGAGCCTAGACCGGTGAAGATCACACTCTACATGGCCGATCGTTCCACCACTAAGCCGGTGGGAATATTAGAAGACATTCCGGTAAAGCTGGGTAAGTTTTACATCCCAATAGATTTTGTCGTTCTTGACATACCTGCAGATTATCCGGTTCCCATCATCCTTGGGAGACCATTCCTTGCCACATCCGGATGCATGGTAGATTGCAAGAACGGCCAGCTATCCTTCCATATTGGTGAAGAAAAGATAGAATTCATACTCTCTTCCTTAATCAAGGAGCCAGCCTTGAAGGACGATGCTTTTGAAATTGTTGATGAAGAAGAGTCTAGAGAGATAGTAAGTTCGATCTTGATGAAAGACCCTCTTCAAAAGGTTCTTAGCATGAGCATCATGGAGGAAGGAGTGGAACATGATTGCAATGAGGATGTGAAAGCATTAAATGATGTGGAGAAAGAATTAGGAGCAAGGATTGAAGAACTAGAGTGGACTCCGGAAACTGTGAAGAAAATCGACCTGCCAAAAATAAATCGACCGATTCATGAAGAGGCAATCCGATTTTTCTCGACAGAAACAAAAATCGACCTGACAACATTAAATCGTCCGATTTATGAAGAGGCAACCCGATTTTTTCCGACAGAAAGAAAAATCGTACAGCAGATCGACCGATTTATTACAGGGGAGGTCGATTCAATGGGTAATTCTCTGGATTCTCCAAACTTCACCGCAGCCGCTTCCGAATCTAATGATGAAATGCCCCCACCTCTAGAGGCCTCTCCTACAACAATCGAAGGCCAAGATTCATCATCAATCAAGGTACCTCCATCATTAGAATTGAAACCACTTCCCACGCATTTAAGGTACGCATTTCTTGGTACTAATTCCACTTATCCGGTCATTGTCAATGCGAATTTGAATGATGATGAATTAGAGAAACTCATGCATGTCTTGAAGCTACATAGGAGAGCATTAGGCTACACTATTGATGATTTAGTAGGAATAAAGCCTTCTCTATGTATGCACAAAATTTTAATGGAAGAGGATTACAAACCTTCACGGCAACCTCAAAGACGGTTAAACCCGGCAATGAAAGAGGTCGTGAAGAAAGAAATCCTTAAGCTACTTGATGCAGGTATCATCTTCCCTATTTCTGATAGCAAATGGGTGAGTCCAGTACAAGTAGTACCCAAGAAAGGAGGCATTACCGTTGTTGCCAACAAGAACAACGAACTTATCCCTACACGGACAGTTACAGGGTGGCGAATGTGCATCGACTACCGCAAACTGAACGTGGCCACAAGGAAGGATCACTTTCCCCTTCCTTTTATCGATCAAATGTTGGAAAGGTTAGCCCAACATTCTTACTTCTGTTATCTAGATGGATATAGCGGTTTCTTTCAGATTCCAATTCATCCGGACGACCAAGAGAAGACAACTTTTACGTGCCCATGAGGTACGTTCGCTTACAGAAGAATGCCATTTGGCTTATGCAACGCTCCAGCCACCTTCCAAAGGTGTATGATGGCAATCTTCTCCGAATATGTAGAGAATATCATGGAAGTCTTCATGGACGACTTTTCGGTATATGGTTCTTCCTTTGATAACTGTCTCTATAACCTTTCACTAGTTCTTAAGAGATGTGAGGACACTAACTTAGTCTTAAACTGGGAAAAGTGTCATTTCATGGTAACCGAAGGAATTGTGTTAGGTCATCTAGTATCACAAAGGGGAATAGAGGTTGATAGAGCGAAAATAGAAACCATTGAGAAGTTACCTCCCCCTTCATCAGTAAAAGGAATTAGAAGTTTCTTAGGACATGCGGGCTTCTATAGGAGATTCATAAAGGATTTTTCTAAGATTTCAAAACCTTTGACTAATCTTTTGATGAAAGATGCGACTTTCGAATTCTCGAAAGATTGCTTAGATGCTTTTTGCAGGATCAAAGAAGCTTTGATTTCGGCACCAATCATTCAACCACCCGATTGGACTCTTCCATTCGAGGTCATGTGCGACGCAAGCGATGTCGCTATAGGAGCCGTTCTTGGACAGAAGAAAGATGGTCGCACTCATGCCATCTACTACGCTAGCAAAACGCTAGATGAGGCTCAATACAATTATGCAACTACGGAAAAGGAACTCTTAGCCGTAGTATACGCTTTTGAAAAATTTCGTTCCTACCTTGTAGGTGCGAAGGTGATAGTCTACACGGACCATTCTGCAATTCGATACTTATTCACGAAGAAAGATGCGAAGCCAAGGCTTCTAAGATGGATCTTGCTCTTGCAAGAGTTCGATTTAGAGATCCGTGATAAGAAAGGATCGGAGAACTCCGTTGCCGATCACCTTAGTCGTCTTCCGCAACTCACCGGCGAGTCGGATGAACTTCCGATAGACGAATCCTTCCCTGACGAGTAGCTGCACGAGATTGAAGAGTGTCTTCAACACATATCACAAGGTAATGATCCATGGTTTGCTGACATTGTAAATTACCTTGTTTGTCAGGAGATTCCACCCGGACTTTCATATGCTCAAAAGAAGAAGTTCTTTAGAGACGTTCGGCAATTCTATTGGAACGAACCTCTTCTATTCAAAAGAGGTCCAGATGGCATTTACAGGAGATGTATTCCCGAAGATGAGGTGGATAGTGTCATCCGCCATTGCCACTCCTTACCATGTGGCGGACATGCAAGTGCCCACAAGACTTGTGCTAAGGTACTTCGTTCCGGCTTCTATTGGCCTACGCTTTTCAAAGATGTGCAAAAGTTTGTTGTTTCTTGTGATGCTTGTCAAAGGACATGTAATATATCCAGGAGGAATGAGATGCCTCTCAACAACATACAAGAAGTAGAGATCTTTGACGTATGGGGCATCGACTTTATGGGACCTTTTCCATCTTCATGCGGTAACCAATATATACTTCTTGCCGTAGATTACGTCTCAAGATGGGTAAAGGCAATCGCTTCTCCTACTAATGATGCAATGGTAGTGGTGAAGTTCTTCAATAGAACGATCTTCCCAAGGTTCGGAACTCCCCGAACCATCATTAGTGACGGAGGAACGCACTTCACGGCCCGTCGATTTGAGACTCTATTGGCGAAGTATGGGGTGACCCATAAGATAGCTACACCTTACCACCCACAAACCAGCGGACAAGTCGAGATATCCAATAGAGAGATTAAAGGGATTTTAGAGAAAACCGTCTCTAAAACGAGGAAAGATTGGTCAATGAAGCTTGATGATGCACTATGGGCATACAGGACAACCTTCAAGACACCAATAGGTACGACTCCCTATAATCTTGTTTATTGTAAATCATGTCATCTTCCTGTAGAGCTAGAGCACAAAGCTTATTGGGCCATCAAGTGGCTCAACTTCGACATGAAAGAAGCCGGAGAGAAGCGGCTCTTAGACATCAATGAGCTGGATGAGATCCGACTAAATGCGTACGAGAACGCAAAGATATATAAGGAACGGACAAAGCGTTGGCATGATAAGCACATCATTCCAAAAGACTTGAAGGAGGGAGACAAAGTCCTCCTATTCAACTCAAGGCTGCGTCTATTTCCAGGTAAGCTCAAATCCCGTTGGACAGGACCTTATTTAATTAAACGAGTTTTCCCCCATGGTGCAGTTGAAGTATGGGGTGAACAAAGTGGAAGTTTTAAGGTTAATGGCCAACGGTTGAAGAAATACACACCGGAAGCTCCGGTCGAGGAGATAGCTCCTATCCTCCTCCATTGAACACAACATTATACACCGTCCAGCTAAAGACGATAAATAAAGCGCTTCTTGGGAGGCAACCCATGATAGTATAGTTTTCCCTTCTTTCCATCACTTAGTTAGAGTAGATTAATTGCTTTGTTTCGTTTTTCGTTTTTTTATTTGTTCCTCGATGCACTCTTGGTTTGTCGTGTCATTAATCGCAGGAAATTAGGTTCAAATGTGAGAGATTCATGGAGAATGGAGCATAAATGAGTTATATCTTCGAGATTCAAGAAAAACAAGGAAGGAAATCGAGTTACCATAAGTAAATCGTCCGATTCAGTAACAGAGCAAGTCGATTTTTTTCAACAGAAACAAAAATCGACCTGGAGATCGACCTGTCAAGATAAATCGGCCGATTTTTTTCGACAGAAACAAAGATCGACCCGACAAATAAATCGACCAGATAAATCGGCCGATTTTCTTCAGAAATTTTCGACCCTATATAAGGACATTACACTCGATCTTCTTCATTCCAAAACCCCCAATTCTCGACTTCCCTCTCTCAAGAAAGCCGAAAAATCGCCACACCCTAAAATCCTCATTGCTTAACCATTTTGAGTGATTCTTGGCTCCAAACTGAAGCATTTTCAACAAGGAACAAGGATCTAACAACAGCACGCACGGCAATCGACTCCTCCGTAAGGAATTCAGGTTTTTCTTTCCAAAACCTAAGTTTCTCATTCGAAATTGAAGTTTGCTTAGGAAGTGTTTGTTTGTTGGAATTGATAGAGGGATCTGCTTAGAAATCATTGTAGGGAACTGTGTGTGGTGATAGATTGAACAGAACTTTACAGAATTAAGAGAATCGTTGAAATCGAGAGAAAAATCGACCCAGCCCAGATAAATCGGCCAATTTTTGTGAAGAACAGGTCGATTTTTAGGACTTAGAATGGATCTTGTAAAGAGGATAACTAGAAACACGGGGAAGAAGAAAGGGTCTTCTTCCAAAGCCCCTGCCCCACCTCCACCACCACCTACCAACATCCCTAAGCTTCCCCCTCCCCTATCCAAGCACAAGAAACGCTATGAACGCATTGTAGATCGCCCATTCACCCCTCCTCGCTACATAGTGCTTGATGACTTAGATTCGTTGTATGTTCGAGAGGATGTTGATATGATGCTAGACAGAGCTGGGTTGAGACAGTTTGCTACGATTAGGGAGGATGCTTATAGGGAGATCACCCTAGAATTCCTTAGCACGTTTGAACACGACCCTAGGGAAAGGATGGTCACTTTCCACCTCATGAGCCAAGACCACACTATGTCCATTGACACTTTTGGCGACTTGTTCGGTTTCTCTTATTCGGATGCAGGCACATTTGCTAGAGGTCTCAGTGCTAGTGATTTTTGGGAGGCTATTTCCGTAGGTGAGTACGGAGGGGATAAGTGGAGACCCGGAAACTCCAAGGAGACAAGTATGTACAACCTTTCCTTTAAGGTAGTGCATAGGATACTTAGCGAGAGTTTATTTGCCCGGACAGAGACTCCACAGAAGCTCAAGGCTGATGAGCTCTTCATTCTCTACTACATGACATCCACCACCATTCCCGACATCGCCACCATGCTTGCTGACTATCTAGGAAAGATAGCCAACAAAGCTAAGCGCGACATTTGTGCAGGAGGTCTTGTCACTCATGTGGCCAAGACCATGGGATCGGACTTCTCCGGATGCACTCTAGCTGAGAGTGCCCTTCCTTTAGGCTCACAGAGGTTGGTGGTTTGACAGGTCTTGATTCCTCGAGGGAGAGGAACTCTTCATGTGCCGATGCCATGGCACAGGGATCCGAAGAAGAAGCCATCCGAGATCATATGGAAATCCGAATACACCATTCGGAACAAGAGGAACTGGAAGGAGACCTTTGAGTCGATGCTTGAGGAGTTCTCACCTCCTACTTATTATGATGATGTTGCAGGTGACTCAGAGGAGGAGGATGAGGATGGAGGACAGGAGACCATGCTCGAGTTTGAGAGCGATACTCATATGCTACGGATGCCATGGACACTGATACCCATGGTGCAGGACCGAGCAGGACTAGTAGGCAGGATGAGGAGACGGAGGATGACATACAGCCACCTCGACATTCTTATGCACATGCTCCAGGCCCTAGACGAGGACGCCGAGCTCCACGCCACTTCAGGGAGCTAGTCACTAGTTTCCAGAGCCTCAACACCGACTACCGTACCCTCCGTACCAACTACGAGACCCTGAACACCCAGTTCAGGAATTATAGGGAGGAGACGGACGCTAGGCATTCATCCTATGATGGCCAGATGAGAGACATGTACTACCACCAGTTCAGCCACTTCTACGATCCTAGCGCACCGATGTATCCCTATCCACCACCTCCACCACCGACAGAGGATTGAGTTTCCACTTCTTTTACATTGTAAGTATTTTTCTCCTTCTTATGCTTGATTTTCACATTGGGGACAATGTGGATGTCAAGTATGGGGTGGGGGTACTTACAATACCTTATGTTTCACTTTAGCACTTTATGTACTTTCCACTACTCTTGACAATTTGGCTTGTAATAACTCTTGCACTACTTGCTTTCCATTATGACACTTGCATTTGCATGATCTTTTTCAAATCCTATGAATTTTCAAAAAAATTTTAGTGCTTCTTATATGGAAATGACCTCTATGATGAGAATTGTGTATATGGATAGGCAAAAGAGATGCTTAGTTGTGTTGAGATTTTGATTATAGCATGAATGAATTTGCTTTTGTTACTTGAACACATGAATAAGTTATATGATTTACTTGTTTTGATAAGAGAATGAAATAATAGTCGAAGCTATATTGCAAGTTCTTTTACATCATTAAAGGATGACTAAGGCAATTCACTTCTTTTCTTTTCTCATATCTTGATCATGCTAGCTCCTCAATGAAATATGTAACCCTCCTTTTACCATCCGGGAATTAGGATAGGTGATTGAAAAAAGGCATGTTTGATGTGGGAGGGCCAAGGAAAATGTATTGGAAAAAGTGCAAAAATTCATAAGTTTGGGGACGTTGAACATGAGGATGAGTAACTCGGCACCATTCACATAGCCGGGTGTTTGTGTCTTGCCAAAGTCCGATTGAACGACAAGTCCTAACGGGATATGGTATGTGCATCAAGGGTTTGAGGCATCTCGAAATTGAGAAACGCCGATCTCCTAGGCTTCGGTTTTTGTGCACCGCTGTCCATACTCTCAAAAAGTAAAGTATAATGAAAACAAAGCTTTCTACATGCGAAGCATGTGCGGTGAAGAAAATTCTTGAAGGTGTTATGTGTTCCTCTTTCCCGGATTAGCACCACAATTACCAAAAAGAACTCCTTCCCTTAATACGTTTCTTGAACCTTTCCTTTGATTAGAAGACCTTGAGACTTTTATGCATGTGTTTAAGACTTAATGGCTTAGATTTGTTTGACTTTGATTACCTCTACACCTTTATCATGTTCTTTATTTATGCTTTCAAGGAAGAAAAGGGAGTTTGTTCATCTTATAGTCATCATTGATACATGCTTTGCCTTTTTATGCCTTGAAGCATCACTTTGAGGGTGATCCAATAAGAAGAAGCACTACCAAAAGAAAAGTTTTTGAGTTTTCATACATACATAATCCATGACATCTTATATTCTAAATTTGAGTCTTGCTTGGGGACAAGCAAGGGGCAAGTATGGGGTGTTTTGATGACATGAATTATGTACCATCATATTCATGCAAATTGTAGAAGATTGTCTCAGTTTACCTTGCATTTAGAGAGATTTTGTATGCTTTTTATGTTCTATTCAATCAATTGTCGGAAATAGAGGTCTACACGAGATTTTGATGAATTGTAGGTAAATGGAGCGGAATTGGAAGCAAAAATGGAGTAAGAAGCATCTAAGGATGTTAAGGAAGCTAAAGGAGTCTTAGAAGGATCACAAAGAGCTAAGGAATTGCAAAGGAGAAGCATAGAAGACGAACCAAAGGAAGAGCACTTTCTGTTGAAGAAAATCGTGCCAATATATATATAAATCGGACGATTTTCATACCTTGAAATCGAACGGTTTTGCACCAAAATCGACTGGGTCGATTTTCTTCACGATTCGGCCAAATGGAAAGACGACACAAAGCCCAATTATTTTGGGCTAGAGGAGAGTTTTGCCAAACGGCCCATCTGCAAGAAAGTATAGAGGAGAACCCTAGGAACAAAGACGAGGAGGCCGCAGCAAGAAATCTTTACACGTTTTGGAGAAATCGACGATTCTTGGAGAGATATTGAAGAGCTTTTGCCGGAAAGTTATTCTTGATCTTTGATTGTGAGATTTCTTTATCCATTGCATTGTTTGTGGTTTGTGAACACGAAATTGAGTTGTTTGAGAGATACATTGAGCAGATTTGACAATTGTTTACAAATTTGAAAGTTGTTGATTTTTTCATTCAAGATTTGGTTTCTTTACGATATCTTTCTCAATAATTAATTTGATTCGATTTTGAAAATGGTTGGCTAAAAACCTTGTGATTCTGGGGAGGATAGTTGATGATTAAGGCTTAGATGATGATAGACTGAACTCATTCAAACATTAGGACCCTGAGAGTTTAGATTTTAGTTTTGCGACAAACAGGAAAATCGGACTGTTCTTGAGGAAAATCGGCCGATTTTCTTATGAACAAGGCGATTTATTCCTCTGACGAACTTTAATTGAATCAATCTTTAAATCAAAACTAATCCTTGCCTAAATCCCAACCTTGATCAACCTTTTTACTCTCTAATTGAATGTATGAAGACACTTCAAACCTGATTCTACGTTTATTAGATTAAGATTTCAAGATTTGGGTAATAAAGAGACTCAATATCCTTTATTAAGTTTTTAATTGTGCTTGCTATTCTTTACTTTGGAGAGTCATATCCTGGAGTTATAGATAGTTAGTTTGAACATAATTCTTGTCTTTAGATCTTTCTATATCGCAGCTTCAACAACCCTTATAGAGAGAACCTTTAGATTAGTCATATAGGTTTCGGAACTTCACCGTACGAATCCCACCTTTGAACAATTTATCTTGGCAATATAA
Source organism: Fagopyrum homotropicum (assembly GCA_033239125.1). Classification (NCBI taxonomy): domain Eukaryota; kingdom Viridiplantae; phylum Streptophyta; class Magnoliopsida; order Caryophyllales; family Polygonaceae; genus Fagopyrum; species Fagopyrum homotropicum. The sequence goes on along the minus strand of BSWB01000007.1, from coordinate 93,145,234 downwards.
ACTCTGTCCTATATCTATAGAAGTGTCTTGAATCGAAAGCCTAAATCGGATACTTGAATCCTTGGAATCATTTCTCTCTTATTTGATCACAAAAGCTTTTCACACTTTTTGCTAGATAATTGAATTCGGAATTATTCTCACCAAATCCCTGAGTTCGACTCTGGAATTCTTACCTTATTACAGCTGATCCGTACACTGCGGGTTCGCTTTGCTTTGAGTTCTAGATATAAATATTAAGACTTTGACGCACACACCTTTTGAGCGAACAATTCGTCCGGTTTTAGCTTTTATTCGCCTACAATCAACACAAAGCTTATGTAGACCTCTATATCGACAATATAGATAAACTAACTCACAATTGCTTCAATGCTTTATCAATGAATACTAATATGGATGAAATACACTTAGAAAACGTGCCTAAAATATCACAATATTTCATGCTAACAAATAACCCCATACTTGCCACTTGCTTGTCCCCAAGCAAGGTCTTTCAAAAGCTTTAAAACTCAAGTTAGGATGAAATATGTGTACACTCTCAAAGCCAAACTTCTTTTAGATGAATGTGCTTTCTAGTCAATAGATCATTCTCAAATCTTGCTTCGTTCGTTTATAAGACTTTCATACACATAATCAAAGAGTAAAGAGTAAAGAAAACTCATGAATTGATCAAACTTCCATGTAAACATCATAACCTTTAAACATTATCAAAATCAATCATAAGAAACTTCAATTTAGATCACCAAGTTATATATCATTCTCTTAATCTTAAGGACTTTCAAACAAGGTCTAGAATGCGGAAAGGGAAGGAAAACTTTAAGGAATGTGGTGCATGATCTGGGAAAGTGGATAACTAACTCTTTTCTTTCTCTTTTGCGGTTTCCGCAACACTTTCAACTTAGAGCTTCGCTCTCTTCTTTTGAATTCATTTTTCGACTTTACTTTTGGAGTTATGGATAGAGGTGCACAAAAACCGAAGCCTAGGAGATTGGCGTTTCTCATTTTTACGAGATGCCTCAAACCCTTGATGCACATACCATAATCCGCTAGGAATATCGCTCAATCCGACTTTGGCAAGACACAAACACCCGGCTATGTGAATGGTGCCGAGTTACTCATCATCATGATTGACTTCCCCAAACTTATAATTTCTTTCTATTCTTTTGAATGCAAAATATTGCTTTCATGGCCCTCCCACATCAAATATGCCAAATATCAACTCCTCCAAATTCCCGGATAGGTAAAGGAGGTTATTATTTCATTGAGGGGCTAAATGATCAAAGAAAAAAGAAAGAAAATCGAATTGCCTTAATCATCTCAAAAAGAAGTATAAGAACTTATCATGTGATTTCAACCTTGATTTCTCGATATGATTTAGGTAACACTCATCACATTATGAAACTTGCAAAAGAGGAATAATCAACTCATTCAATTTCTTTTCAATTCACTATTTGTTTAAGCATGCGATTGTCATCAAAACTCAATTCACAAGTTGTGATTATCATAGAAATCATCTCTATCCTTAGAAGCACAAAATTTTCAAAATTTTTCAATTTTTATGGGTTTTCCAAAAGCTTTTTCATGCAATGCAATAATGGAACGTGTAACAATAGAATGAACATGCAAGGTAGTCTCGATAAAAGCATACAAAGTGAGTAAGAGTTATTACAAACTATTAGTCACACCCCACCCCATACTTGGAACAAACATTGTCCCTAATGTTCAAAAAGAAAAAGAAGAAAAGAAAGAAAGAAAAAAGAACTCACAAAATGGTGGTGGAGCGGCTAAAACGGTGGATCATCAATCATCCTCACTGCGGTGCCGGTGGAGGTGGAAACGGGAAGAAGCCTAGTTCATAGTTCCGCCCAAACTGTTGGCGGTATATGTCTCTCATCATGTGGTCATGATCGGCGGCTCGTGCATCCCTAGCATTTGCACGGATCTCTAAAGCTCCGACCTTGCTGGAAAGGTCGGTAGCCCACTCTGGCAACTGCTCATACCAACCAGGCAACTGGCTGTACCACGCTGGTGCATCTGAAGGTGCTGATGCAGGTGGCTGCTGTGCATGCCAAGGTGGTGGAGCTCCAATCCAATCCGGCTGAGTGCTATACCATGTAGGAGGATCCGCCATCCATGTAGGCCTCTCGCTCACACTAGCACGGCGAGAGGAAGATCCAGAAGCTCTAGCAGGGCGGGGAGAGTTTTTGGGAATGTCGGGAACTGCATCCGGCTGATCCGGAAAGGTACCAAAGTCATGCTCTCCCCCTCCTCCCTCATACTCATCACCTCTCATCTCCTCCTCTACAACTGGCGGTGGTGAAACATAGGGAGGGGCTACTAATCGGTTCGCATGCATGGCAGCGAACGTCTCCTTCCAGTTATGGCGTCCAGCCATAATGGAATACTCAGGAAGCCACTCAATCCCTCTCCCTGTCCTACTCTCCCAAGGCATAGAAGCATACGGTGGACCTCTATGTGTGGGGAAGATGAGGCCTCTAGTCATGAGGGTCTGAAGTCCTAGGGGTCTAGCTGCAATGCGGGTGCAAGCGGAGAAGTCTACCCATAATTGTCTAGCAAGGTGGGTGACCATCCCACCGTATCTAATGTTGCCTGCCCTCTTATTCTTTAGCTTGCTCATAGTAGCAGTTAAGAGGGTGGCGCAGTCAGCTGACCTGCCATACAACATACTATAGATAAGAAACAGCTCGTCTGTCTTAATCTTCTGAGGTGTCTCCTTCCTAGGGAAGAGACACTCAGAAAGCACTATATGGGCAATTTTCAAGGCTAAGTGGTAGATCAACTTAGCCTTGGTATCAGCAGGTTGTCAACGGTCCTTGCTGGTGTAAATCATGGCAATCTCCTCCCAGAAATACTTGGCGTATACGCCACTGGGGAATCGACCATTAAAGGTCTCCTGGAACCCAAAGAAGGCTCCAAACTCTCTAATAGAGAAGTCATAGTTTCTCTCCATCAGCCGGAAAGAAATTGTCCTGTCAACGTGACTGTGCTCAACGGAAACTACAAACTCCCTAGTAATCTCCTCATAAGCATCATCCCGAATAGCGGAGAAGATGACTAAACCGGCTCTATCCAATAGCCATGTGAGATCCCCTATCACATGCAAGGGCTCCAGCTCCTCAAGCAGTAAGTATCTAGGTCCTATGACCGTCCTCTCCTGGATCGTCTCTAAGGCATCTAGATGATCCTCATGGATAGTAGGGATCCTAGGGGGAGGTGGTGATGGTGATGATGGAGGTGATGGAGGCTCAGCGGGTGGTGCTCTAGTAGAGGAAGAGGGGTTTCCTTTCCTTTTCTTGTTCTTGTTTCTATTAGACACTCTCCTTACAAAATCCATTTTCTGTTGAAAACCACGGCCTGTTCTTCAGGTTCCACGGCCATGGAATGTCCAGAGACCGTGGTTCGTCTCGAAAATTCTCAAAACTCAGCAAAATCACACCAAACTCAACAACAAGCAACCCTAGACTAATTTCCGTCCAATTCCAATCAGTTCTCCTAAAAATTCTAGCAAAAACGAAGCCGAATCGACAAAGAGAAGGAAAGAACGAAAAACCTAGGTTTTCGGATTTTGGAATCCGAATTCCGTCTTCTCCAGTGATTTGCCGCTCGATTTGTTGATTGGATCTTGTTGGTGATTGGATTTGCTTCAGTTTTGGCCAAAGAATCGTTAAAAACGATTAACGAACGGGGAATTGAGAGATGGGGAGAAGATTCGGCGAAAGAGGGCGTGGAATTGGGTTTTCTTGTGGTGTTTGTGAAGAAACGTGGTTTTTATAGTGGCCGTAAAAATTTTTAAAAATCACGGTCTGTCGGGGGGTTCCATGGCCGTGGAAATGTACGGAACCATGGTTTTGGTGATTTTTTTTCTGGCTTTTGAAAATTACGGTCACTGGAGCTGTCACGGCCGTGGTTTTGGCCGTGGAACTCTCTGTAATGTGTCAAAGTCCAAGTTTCATCAATTTTCTTCAAACTTTTCCTTCCCCCTTTCTTTTCCACTGTTCCTACATCCAAAAACACGAACATACCGGAAGGCATCAAAGGCAAAACAAAACAAAACGTCTAAACTAAACTAATCTATGAATCAAAAACAAAAATGTGAATGCAATACCTTGGGTTGCCTCCCAAGAAGCGCTTTGTTTAAGGTCCGTAGCTAGACCATATTCGCACTTATTTGAGTGCGGTGGGCGCGAACTCTTCAGCTTGGAGTTCCGGTATATACTTCTTGAGTCGTTGACCGTTCACCTTAAAGCTTCCGCCCTTTTCACCCCATACTTCAACTGCACCATGGGGAAAAACACGTTTGATTAGAAAAGGTCCAGTCCAACGAGATATAAGCTTACCTGGAAAGAGACGAAGCCTTGAATTGAAGAGGAGAACTTGATCTCCTTCTTTGAGGTCCTTTGGGATGATATGCTTATAATGCCAACACTTCGCTCTTTCTTTATAGATCTTGGCGTTTTCGTAGGCATTCAAGCGAAGTTCTTCAAGCTCATTAAGGTCTAAGAGATGCTTCTCTCCCGCTTCCTTCATGCTGAAGTTCAACCACTTTATTGCCCAATACGCCTTGTGCTCCAATTCTACCGGTAAGTGGCAAGACTTCCCATACACAAGGTTGTATGGCGTAGTTCCGATGGGAGTCATATATGCAGTCCGGTACGCCCACAGTGCATCATCTAGCTTCAAAGACCAATCCTTCCTAGTCCTTGAAACCGTTTTCTCTAGGATTCCTTTGATCTCCCGGTTTGAGATCTCCACCTGTCCACTAGTTTGTGGATGATAAGGGGTGGCGATCTTGTGAGTCACCCATACTTAGCTAGAAGAGCTTCAAAACGGCGGGCGATGAAGTGAGAACCTCCATCACTGATGATAGTCCGTGATGTCCCAAATCGTGGGAAGATGGTCTTGTTAAAGAACTTAACCACCACCATGGCATCATTGGTGGGAGAGGCAATCGCTTCAACCCATCTTGAAACATAATCAACCGCTAAAAGTATGTATTGGTTTCCACAAGATGATTGGAAAGGTCCCATGAAGTCTACTCCCCAAACGTCAAAGATCTCCACCTCTTGGATGTTGTTGAGGGGCATCTCATTCCTCCTAGATATATTCCCTGTTCTTTGACAAAGCATCGCAGCAGGAAACAAAGGTTTGCACATCTTTAAATAGAGTAGGCCAAAAGAATCCAGATTGCAATACCTTAGTGCTAGTCTTGTTCGAACTAGCGTGTCCTCCACAAGGTAGTGAATGACAATGACAAATGACACTTTGCATCTCATCTTCCGGCACACATCGCCGAATAATGCCGTCCGGACCTCTCTTAAAGAGGAGAGCTTCATTCCAAAAGTATTCCCGAACATCCTTAAAGAACTTCTTTCTTTGTGCGTAGGATAATCCGGGCGGTAATTCCTGACAAACCAAATAGTTAACAATATCAGCAAACCATGGTTCGTGACCTTTGGTAATCACATCGATGCACTCCTCTATGATGTGTAAATGCTCGCCCGGAAAGGAGTCATCTATAGGTAGATGGTCGTCTTCTAGATGTGTTAGACGACTCAAATGATCCGCAACAGAATTTTCTAAACCCTTCTTGTCGCGGATCTCTAGATCGAATTCTTGTAGGAGAAGAATCCATCTAATTAGCCTTGGCTTCGGATCCTTCTTTGCAAGTAGATACCGGATCGCAGCATGATCCGTGTATACAATCACCTTTGCACCTACAAGATAAGAGCGAAATTTGTCAATTGCATATACAATAGCTAAGAATTCCTTTTCGATAGTGGCGTAGTTGACCTGCGCTTCATCTAGCGTCTTGCTAGCGTAGTAGATAGCGTGGGTTCGTCCTTCCTTTCTTTGCCCAAGAACAGCTCCTATAGCTACGTCACTTGCATCACACATAACCTCAAAGGGAAGATTCCAATCCGGAGGTTGGATAATCGGGGCTGAGATTAGAGCTTCCCGAATCATATTAAACGCATCTAAGCATTCCTGCGAAAACTCAAAAACTGCATCCTTCATCAATAGATTAGTTAGCGGCTTTGATATCTTAGAGAAATCCTTTATGAAACGCCTATAAAATCCAGCATGTCCTAGAAAACTTCTTATCCCTTTCACCGAAGTTGGGGGAGGAAGATTTTCTATTGTCTCTATCTTAGCTTTATCCACCTCAATCCCTCTACTAGAGATTAAGTGTCCTAATACAATGCATTCTTTCACCATAAATTGACACTTCTCCCAATTAAGAACTAGGTTAGTGTCTTCACACCTTTGTAATACAAGAGCAAGGTTAGAAAGATAATTGTCAAAAGAGGAACCATAAACGGAGAAGTCATCCATAAAAACCTCCATGATTTCCTCTATATATTCCGAGAAGATGGCCATCATACACCTTTGAAAGGTGGCTGGGGCGTTGCAAAGCCCAAACGGCATCCTCCTATAGGCAAACGTACCCCATGGGCACGTGAACGTGGTCTTCTCTTGATCATCCGGGTGTATCGGGATCTGAAAGAAACCACTATAACCGTCAAGATAGCAAAAGTGTGAATGTTGTGCTAACCTTTCAAGCATTTGATCGATGAAGGGTAGTGGGAAGTGATCCTTCCTCGTCGCGTTGTTTAGCTTACAGTAGTCTATACACATCCGCCATCCTATTACGGTTCGTGTAGGAATGAGTTCATTGTTTTTGTTGGTGATGACCGTCATTCCTCCCTTCTTCGGAACCACTTGTACGGGACTCACCCACTTGCTATCGGAGATAGGGTAGATGATACCTGCATCAAGCAGTTTAAGAATTTCCTTCTTGACAACCTCCTTCATGGTCGGATTTAACCGCCTTTGAGGTTGTCGCGAAGTTCTAAAGTCCTCTTCCATTAAGATCTTATGCATGCATAGGGAAGGTTTGATTCCTACTAAATGCTCTATAGTATATCCTAAGGCTTTCCTATGTTTCTTAAGGACAACCATAAGCTTACTATGTTCATCTATGCTTAAATCGGAACTAACAATTACCGGAAAGGTAGAATTAGGTCCAAGAAATGTGTACCTTAGATGTGTAGGAAGTGGTTTCAATTCCATCACTATCGGAGTTTCCAATGGCTCTTGAGGAGCATCCGATGCTTCCTTAGAAGTGTCTAAGGATGTAGAAGGTGTTGGAGAAGAATCAAGAGAAATTGTAGAAGAGACACAATTTCCTTCGAATTCACCCAAAGTTACAGCACCCCTGCCTTCTTCACGGCCGTGATTTTGGGCGTGGAAAGTAAATACGGGGCCTCTGTTTCCTCCACGGCCGTGTAACTCTCTGGAGTGCTCCACGCTTTTGTTGGTGAAATCCACGGCCGTGGAATAGGCCGTCTGACCGTGGATCCGTACGTTTTCTGCCTCATCATGGAGTTTCTCGAACTCTTCTTCACACACTTCTTCTTGTGTCTTTAAGGCTTCAATTGCCTCATTGCACTCCTATTCTTCCCCTATATCCATTATGCTCATAGAAAGAACTTTTTGCAAGGGATCTTTGAAGAGAATAGAACTTACCTCTTCTCTAGATAGCTCTTCGTCTTGGATATTGAATATATCCTCATTGAAGGCTGGTTCTTTCACTAAAGTGGAAAGGACGAACTCTACCTTCTCTTCTCCTATGTCAAAGGCAAGTCTAGCATTCTTGCAATCGACTATGCAGCCGGATGTTGCAAGAAACAGTCTTCCGAGAATGATCGGGACCGGACTATCTGCAGGAATGTCAAGCACAACAAAGTCTATAGGAACATAGAACTTACCAAGCTTGACCAGGACGTCTTCAACTATACCGACGGGACGAGTATGGATCAATCCGCCATGTATAACGTCATCTTCGCCGGTTTAGGGTCGCCTAAACCGATTTTCCTGCATAAGGCAAGCGGAATGATGCTCACGCTTGCTCCCAAATCACATAATGCATCATATGTGACAGCTCCCACTCCTATGGGAATACAAAATGACCCCGGATCCTTTAGCTTTGGGGGCATCTTCTCTTTCATGGTTTTGATGAGATCCGATGAATCCGAACTCATCTTAACCTCTCCAAAATCCTCTAACTTTCTCTTGTTAGAGAGGATCTCCTTTAGGAACTTTCCATAAGCCGGCATACCTACAATTGCATCAATGAAAGGTATGTTAATATGCAGTTTGCTCATGAGTTCAATAAACATACCAAATTGTTTGTCTAGACGCGCTCTCGCTCTAGATTGCGGGAATGGTAGGGGAGGTTTGTAAGCTGGAGGAGGAACGTAGACATCTTCCTTCTCCTTCCCCTTTTCTTTGTCCTTCTCAACGGGGACTTCTACAAACTTAGGCTGCGGGTCGGTAGTTGTTACTCCGCTCCTAGTTGTGATTGCCATCACCCTTCCCTTTGGGTTGTCCTCCGTCTTTCCTGGAAGTTTCCCTTGATTCCTAGGAACTTCCTCCGTATGACTAACAATTTGGTTTTCTAAAACCTTTTGGGCTTTATCAACCTTAGTAATGTGATCATCAACCTTGATGATGCGAGTCTCCAATCCTTGAAGCTTGCCCAAAATTGTCTCCAACATGGGATCGGGCTTCTCTTTCCCCGAAGTACTTCCACCATTAGATGTTTGCCCCTGGCTTTTCAAAGGAGTGGAAGAAGAGGAAGGTGGAGTTAGTGAATTTGAATTTCCTGAATTGGAATAAGAATTACCGAAATTTTGTTGGTTGGGACGCCAATTGTTGTTGTTTGAACCCCTATTGTTGTTCCAATTGTTGTTCCGGTTATTGTTGTTGTTGTTCCAATTGTTCCGGTTGTTGTTCCGATTGTTGCGGTTTGTATTCTCATTCCCGTTGTGGTTATTATTGTTGCCCAAATAACCTACATCTTGTTCCTTGTGCTTTGGAAAGTTGGTTTTGATGGCTTCCTTCAACTCTTTAATCTCCGTATTGAGAGAAAAGATTTGAGTTTGAGCCGCTTGTGATAGCTTTGCTCCTTGCTCCACATGATTCGCCTCCTCTTTCCGATGAGAATACTTCTGAATAACTCGCGCTTGCTTCTCAATGAAGTCCCAAGCGTCATCTTCCCTCATGTCCATGAATGTACCACATGAAAGGGATTGGAGCTTGAATTGTGTCTCCACATCCAGCCCCTTATAGTATATCTCCAATAGCGCCAATTTGGATATGCCATGATGTGGGAAATCCAATAGCAAATCTTGAAATCTTTCCCAAGATTGAAACAAACTTTCATTAGATCTCATAGAAAATGCATTAATCTTACCTCTCAACTCCGCCGTTTTAGATGGCGGAAAGAACTTAGTGAGGAATTCCGAAGAAAGATCCTCCCATGTTTCAAGTTTCCCACTTGGAAGAGCTTGATACCAAGACAATGCTTTCTCTTTCAAAGAGAAAAAGAAAGGCTTGAGCTTATAGCTATTGGTAGTTGCATTCTTTGGCTTCATTGTCTCCATCATGATCTCAAAATTTTGTAGATGTTGATGTGGAGATTCAGCGCTTGTTCCCCCAAATTGATTTTGGCGGACAATGGTAATAACTTGCGGGTTGAAGCTAAACCCTTGTGCATCATCAGCATCAAAGTTCACACCCAAACGGCGTGGTTGCTGCGTTGGATCCATCCTTTGTCCAAGAGTTCTTGGCTCCTCATCTACATGTTCGACTCTCGCACCTCTAGCTGGAACACGGCGGTTGGCAGATGGCCGTGGAAAGAATGGGTTCACATTGATCATTAGATCAATTTCCTCTAGTGGTGGCATGGAGTTGTCGCTATCCTCATTGGATAAGTTGGCTATAACCAATCTTCCCGGTCTCCTTCTTCCCTTTTTCTCCTTGAGGTTGTTTATTTCCAACCTCATTTGGAACATCATGTCCGATAGATCATCAACCTTCGTTTGATGACGATCCATTTCTTCCCTGCGAGTCTTCTCACTCCATTGGAGTTGAGCTTCCTTTTCCGCCAACTCCGTTTGGTAATCACGTTCTCTTTCTTCAGCCATCTTTCTTTCCTTAAGCTTTCTCCTCAAAGTCCTCTCAAGCTCTTGATCAAGAGGTAAGAGGTCTTCGTTGTTTCTAGACCTGCGCATGCACTCGAAGAGATATCAAATAACAAGGGAAAAGCTCCCAAGCTTGACAACCGATAACCGAATTCGGCCTAGACCAAATCCCCGGCAACGGCGCCAAAAACTTGTTCGCCACTTAGCGTGCGTGCAAATAAGCTTTAAATTTATAAAACTTGAATCAAGCAAGCAAACCCGCAGTGTACGGATCGACGTAGTTAAGCAAGAATTCCAGAGTATCGAACACAGGGATTTGGGGGGTTAAATCCAATTATAGAATTGTCAAGCAAGTAAATGTATGAGCTTTGTAAATTATTGGGAAAACAACAATCCTAAAGATCCAAGAATCCAGCTGTGTCAATCGATTCAAAATATACTAAAGATATAAGGACAGAGTTAAGAGCTGCAAAGGTATACTAATGCAAAGCAATGTACGGTGAAGTTCCAAGGCTTTATATGACTTATCTAGAAATACTCTCTATAAAGGTTGTTGAGGCTTTAGTATAGAAAGGATCTAAAGACAAGAATTAATGTAAAATACCCAAACTTATAATCCAAGGATCAAGACTAACTTAACCGATTAAGGTTGTGACACTCGGAATCGAGGTAGAGGTTGTTGAGGCTTCACTACCACCTAGAAAAGGCAAGCCAAGACTAAGTTAAAACAAATCTTTAACTTTGGATTAAAGTAAAAGAAAGGTTCGTAAACTAAGGGAAATTACGGGTGGATCTTGAGATTCCACGGCCGTGGAACTCAAGAACACACCGTGATTTTGGGTTCGTCGGCGATTCTCTCTAACTCTCAGGGTCCAATCAGTTTATGATCGATCTATCATCATCTAAGCCACAACTATCAACCCTTCACCTCAGAATTGCTAAAGGGTTTTAGCCAACAACAATCATTATGATATCAAATTCAAGATTTAAAAGAATGAAAGATGAAAACCTTCGAAAACCTTTAATAAATCTCAAATCAATCTCAATCCACAAACAAGAATAATGATGTATAACAGATTCGGAATAACACAAACCAATCACGATCCTTGATAAGAACGAAGAACGGGATGTCAATCCGTCTTCTAATCAAACCTAAGGACAAAGCGTAACTTCCAAGTCTCCAAGTCTTTCGCAAATCTCCGTTGCAAAATAGCAATCTCCACACTTCCACTTTGAAACCCTAGGCACGTGCAATAAGCGTAAGCGAAGTCTAAGCGGAGGCGTATGCGAAGGTGACGGAATCTCTCTCCTTCCGTCCTTTTATAGGGCAAGATAGAATAAGAGTCCAGCCCATTGTGTAAAAGATCGTGGCTTTAAATTGTACGTTAAAAGATAGTCTAAATCACGGTTCCTTGGGATTCCACGCCCGTGGTTTAGAGCGTGGTTTAGAGCGTGGAAATTCATCACGGTGCTTCACAACTTCCACGGCCGTGTAACCCTCTGGAATGCTCCACGCTTGTGTTGCCAAAGTTCCACGGTCGTGGTTTAGAGTGTGGACTCTATTACGGCCGTATTTCAGAGCGTGGAACGTAGATTGCTCGTAATTCTCCTTTGTTTTATGCCATTCTTCATCCTAGCATCTTCCTTAGCTCCTTTGTGGTGTCCTCAATCCATGGACATGCTCAATCCATCTCCATTCTCCCTTGATTCGTCCGGTTTTAGCTTTTATTCGCCTACAATCAACACAAAGCTTATGTAGACCTCTATATCGACCATATAGATAAACTAACTCACAATTGCTTCAATGGTTTATCAATGAATACTAATATGGATGAAATACACTTAGAAAACGTGCCTAAAATATCACAATATTTCATGCTAACACTACTTTAGGACCTCGTAAATCCCAATCCGACCGTTAACTTTCTCTTAAATTTTAACACATTAAAATACGTATTGCAATCTACAACATATTAAAAATTCAACGGTGGATGTTCATTCTAAGGTGTTCAAACACAGGTTCAAAGTTAGCCGTTTCAATCCCCAAAACTGAATTTTTTTTCTCTAGAATGATTAAGGTCCTAGGTTCGATTCTCTCTGTCAACAATTTTTACCATTTTATTATACCTACAAGTCCCTAGTTCGAATCCTACAAGTCACAACTCATGCATCATTTTTAATCCACTATCCTAGGTTAATTATGGTGTATTAATCACTTATATACATCCATGCCTACTGCAGTACCAAATTAACTCATAAGGGTTCACCCACCGGACTTGCAACAAAGAGGAGGACAACTGTTGCTGATGTCGGTCGGCAACACCAACCACCGGAATCGATGGGCTTGGTTCGGTTCACCGTTGCCGTGGTTGGAAGGCCCAGCTTCGTTTCACTGTTGACATTCCGATTAGGCTGAGATTAGAGACAGAAGAAGCACAAGAGGATAGGGAAAAGAAGGGGCTTGGTTCACCTCGTTTACAATCCCGCCGAGTCACACGCTTGGACGGGGAAGAGTAGTCACGCTGTTGTAGTCACGTGAGAAGACTCGAGTTGTGCTTGTGTCGGCATTGGCCTCGGGGAGGCTCTTCCGAGGTTGCGGTCGTGGTCGACGACGGTTGTGCAGCCTGTCAAACGGTCGAAGGAAAGGTGGCGGGATCCGACTGCGAGGCTGACGTGCAACCGGTTCGATGGCAGCAGCAACAATTCCTCCTGTGTGCCGCCGCGTAAGTGATGGTGCAGTGTTGGAGAGTTAGAGGAGAAGGAGGGAAAAGGGTTGCACCGCCTTACCTACAGCAAGGGCGTCGGCGGCGTCGGATCTCTCTCGGTGGTGGTCCGTCTCCGGCAACCTGTCTTCGCCGTGCAACAGCAGATCGACAAGGAGGTCGGTTGGTTCGGTTATGTAGCACTCTCGTAGATAGCGTACGATTAATTAGGTTAGCGTTAGATTAGGTTAGGAAGAAGATTAGGTTAAAATTAGGATTAGGTTTAAGTTAGAGATTTGGGCCGGTGGGCTGAGGTTAAATGGGCCAGTTAAATTGGGTCTGCTCACCCATTAAACAAAAGGCTGAAGTAAAACATAAAAACTCGTACGGAATCGTTAAAAAATACGGAAGTTAATTACGAAATTATTTTCTGAATTACATAAGTTATCATTTTATGTGAATCCATGTCACATAAAATGATAGAATTTAATATTGTTTTATTTATATTTAAAAGAATTTAGGTTGGCGGATCGGAATCCGGTTTGATCCAGTATTAAACGGAGTTAAAAATTTTCAGTTATTACATCAGTACCCTCTTAAAAGAAGTTTCGTCCCGAAACTTAGAATAATATTCCTTATCACACGACTTTCTTGGTATATCTTCGTATCATTAAAATTTCGTTTCCTACCATGCAACTACTCAATCATGATGATCAGGCACACATGAAAAGAAACACAATCACTCAGTTTAAGGTTAAACATGAAAGTCAAACAACACAGCATCCGAGTGCTAACTCGCCGATACAGAAGTAATATCTATCCTTGCAAAAAACTCAAGGTAACTACGTCTAATACTCTCCTCTATCTCCCAGGTAGCCTCATCGGCTCCTCATCTAGACCACTAGAACTCTATAAAAGCATGAACTGGATAAATATTCTGATCTTCATAGCTGATGGCGTGTCTCGGATTCCGTAGGTACTCTCTCAACGGTTTGGTTTTCTAAACTTACTTCCAGCTCTTTTGATGACTACCAAACTTTTCTTCCACTGGGCCCACTTGCTTTTTCCTTTCGAAAGTTCCCGGCTATCGATTATGGAATAATGATCTTAAACTTCTGTCGGCACTTTACTAAGTGTCTAATGCTCTTTGTAATACAAACCGTTTGGCCCGGTTTCCTCAATGTAACCTAATCGGATCGTTCCTTAATTAATGGGTTTTCACCTACTTCTTGTCAAGCTTTCAAATTTATATAACTCAAAATAAATCACACACCCAAGTGGACCTCTTCACATAGATCTCTAATTCCTTAACTTGAAATCATAGTTAACCTAACATTGATTTTCTTCATCTGTGGGTTATGGGCCTACCACGCTTCGGTGTAACACCCATTAGTTACAATGGCGTCTTTCTGAGGCTCAACATGATTTACCCACTCCCGCATATACTTAATTCCCTTCTAATACTAGCAAGATCTTTTTCAAACAGACCCTTACTCTCTTACTCAACCGGAGTCTGTTCTTAACCAACCAGTAAGCAACCTCTAACTCGATTCCCTCCATATCCTTAGATCATCCCAGAAAGTTGTCGTTGCCTACTTGGGGAATCATCTAAGGCATCGGTAAAGGTACCTCTTAAATCCGCAATCACTAATGTCTCTTCTTAACGATACCTACTCGTCAGTACCAACCATCACTTACACGTCCTCAGTTGATGTCGGTCAGTCTATAATTGACTTATCTCAATATCCCGGACTTACTCTCCTCATACTTATAATGGCGTTAAATTCTTGGTGAGCATCATCTGCTCGCTTAATCCTTTCATGCTTCGCTAATTCGTTTTATCTTCCACACTTCTGTTTTCCTTAGACTAATTCTACTTCTCGAGCCCAATTGGGTCATTCATCTGGACATAAATAGTCCTCCCAAGTCTTCAACGATAACTGGCGAGTGTCTCGGTAGTTCTGTTGACTATAGTTATCATCCCCTTGCAGTTCCTCTTGAATGGACCGTCGGTGATGATGACTTAGGTCCTGTGATAATTGGGGTTACCTTGAACTTTCGACTCCACCGAGGCCGTTCTCATATATACATTCCTTCGCTGGTGTTACCGGCAATATTGCCTTCTTGAAACTCCGGTGTTTCTGCTATAGGGCTTCAACTCTTTGATACCGGCATTGTAATTTCTTTCAAATTCCTATATCTTTGAGGAGGTCAAAACCTCTTCACACTTGTATAGTCTACATCTTGCTTCTACAATCCCTTGTAGGTATCCATTCCATATACCTTAGACCTTGATATCCAGGTCGACATTTTATCTCTTTTGGTCTCTCAAGCTCGTCTTGTGAATTCTTCTACTAAGTAACTCATCTTATACGTTCTTCTTCTCTGCATTGGTCTCTAACTGTCTGTTGATCATTATTACCCATTATGTGTTGGAACTTCAGTTACTTTGTACTCTTGGATAGATTTCCTACGGACATCCTTATCTCAAGACTTTATTTAAATTTAGCATGACCCGCATTTTGATACATGACTTTCCTTCTCACCGGTTAAGTTATATGCTTGGTTTACACTTAATCCATCATAGTGTCCTCAGTCCGATAGTATGATTTTTATTAAACATACGATGGTACCATTTGTATACGACACATTAGATGCATATGATTTTCTCACCAATCAAATTTTTCGCATTGCATTTATTATGTTTCCCTTATACTCATGTCGCTTTACCTTCTTTAAATCTTTACCCCCGTAAGATAGTTAAATCCCTTTGAGTTTTGTCGTACACGCTTTACGAAGCACGCTGGTTGGTCTTATTACTTTTATATAGACACATTTCGGTAATTATCTTATTGGGGTAATACCGGATCTATTTAGCAACCTTTAGTCATTCAACTTTACTCCTTCTCATGTCTATTCTAGCCAACATGCAGATTCCATCTTCAATCACCTCACAACTCGATGAGACATATTACCAAGACACTAAGGTCATAATCTCTATGTTGCTGCGTCTCTATAACTGTAGTTATTCTGTGTGGCATCTTTAGTCAAAAAGGCTTCCTCTGTAAACCTCGGGAGAGCACCATCAGTCTCAATGTGTGGCATGTTAAGCACTTGCTGTCTTGATTGACGTTGGAGATAATTAAAATCATTTGCTTCTTCTTACTCCTCTAGTTCTCCTTATGCAATCCATTAGTACTACTGTGAACTGTACCTTTTTCTTAGCCAGAAGGTAAGAAACTGCTTCCAACCATTTCCTTAATCTCTTTAAGGACCTATGGGGTCATTCCCGGCCGTCAAAATCTTCTCCTTAAATTCTTAATTAGATATATTGGCTCGAACTCATTCCATGTTACTATTAAGGGTACTGGTACTTGTATCGGTTTAACTTTACAATTGTCGTCGTTGATCTTTTGTAGAGATTCCCATATGTCAGTAACATTCTTTAGTAAATCTGATGTTATTCTTCTTATCTACCAACTGGTCATCACTGGTCAACTCAGACGTGTAAATTCTCCGTTGTTACTAGTTAGTCTGTAGTTGGTCTTCTACCATAAGATCACTTTATCCGAGTCTAGTTGCATTATTCACCTGCCATCTATGGGTTTATCAAACCTTCCGTGATAGCTTACAAACCCATCTTCGTGGTTCCTTTTTCCTAAGTTATCGTCTACCTGCAGCTCTTTGTAGTGAAGCACTAGTATGGTTAACTTAAGTCTCTTGGTGATTGAGTAGTTATTATGATCCCTCAAATTCATCATGATCATTCCCGCACATGCTTCTTCCTCGGTGGATGTTGTTTTGTAATATTACCTTCATGGAAATCCATTGTCTCAATTTCAGACTTCTACTATCTTCGATACTTGTGTCGTGCTTTCCTTCAACATTCTCGTGTCTCTAAAGGAGTCAAGCCATCTCCATGGTTATGAAATTTATTAATTAAAATTTTTTTTTTGTCTTTTAAACTCGATCGTAAATCTCTGTCTTCATACTCCTTTAATCTTTTACATCTGGGTCAACACTCTATTTTCTCTGTACTCTCATGCTCATACTTGTCTATGGTGGCATCCACCTTGGTTGTAGTGTCCTTTAACTCGCCAGGTGTAATTGTACTATACTTTGTTTGAATGGTGTTTTGACGTTGTCCTCTTCAATCCGCCCTCTTATTAGTCCTTACATGCAACTTGAGTTTCACCTCTCATCGTCATACCGCTAAAATCCTTGTACGGTTTCTATTACTTCTATTTGAATTGCTTGATATTCTTTTCTCGCCCGATTGTTCTTGTTGTTAACATCTTCTAGTAATCCTCAACTCCTTAACAACTCGTTCTTCGGACAATTGTAGAAACCACCAGGGCGTCCGCCATAATCTAATGTTCCAATCTGGGGTATGAGTCCACTATCTTCTTACAGATACCCTTTAAGATCTCCAAACGTTTTATCATGAGGCGATGATCGTATCAGGATAAATCAACTAAAGGATATTTCATATCCTCTAGGGTAACAACGTGCTACGTATATATAGATATTTATATAACATACATAATTGTACAATACTATAAGTCTAAACTAAGCATACTGAGATCCGCGGTAGTAGTGGTGGTCAACCATACTTTTCTATCCCCAACCAGACTATGCATGCATTTGAAAACCAAAAGTCATTTTTAAAACTCGGATCCCTTTTCGGTTCTGCTCAAGTACTTATTCGGTCTTTCAGAAAATTTCAAGTGCCATTGTTGCCAACCTAGAGCTCTGATACCATGTTGTAACACCCCAAATTCTCAAAACTCGGGACATTACTGGTTAGGACCTCACAATGGGTCCCGACCTCAGTTTGACAACACTATTACTAGGATCTTGCAACAAGACACAAATAAAAAAAATCGAAATTCATAAAAATGTATTTGTAAAAGGATGAATGCAACAAAGTCTAACAGCCTATCGTACTTAAACAACGGAAAAGACTAACTGTCTTAACAAAAGGAAAGACAACAAAACAACAACCCAAACCCCCACTCTAAAGAGTACGGAGACCCGACTGACCACTACTTCCGGATCACTCAGCTGTTGTTCTAACCTGCGGTAAATCTAAAACACAACAAAACAACCATTAGCTAGTTATCTAAACATTAGGAGAATAATAATAGCACACACACACATAAAATAATGAACACTCATCATGTTTTTCAAACAATCCATTTATTATCTTGATTTAAGTCATTCACTCTAATGATACTTATTTTGTGACACGAGGGATTCCCAAACCTCGCCTCCGCCCCCGTGTACCCATCAGGAGTGGATCCGATGCATCTCACCGTGTACCTGTATGGTCTGGGTATAGAGAACCTCCAAGTCTCCTGGCAGAGTTGGGCAGTGATGTCACGGTCCGTTATACATACACTTGGGCCTTAACACATAATAACCACGGTCGTCATAACAAGTTGTTATTTTTTTATAATAACACACATTGCACACACACAACCATTATCACCCAACTAATATCCTGAAACCAACTAAGTAAGTCGGAAGGACTTACTTGAGTCAAATCACACTCTAACAAGTCTCAAATTGGTCCGTACTCGTGGTAACTCAAACGCCTGTTAAAATAAGGCATGTGGATCAAAAACACATCCAGATGTCCAACCTCATGCGAAGGGATTACGGAAAAAGCTCTCTTACGGTAAAAGACCATTTTACCCTTAGTGCCGAAAATCCGAAAAAGTATATCATTTAGTTTACTATTTCCTTCTAGGACCTATGTCCTAAACCTAATTTTCATAGCAAGGTTTAGTAAGGTTTTAGAAGAGTTATCCAACATTCTTAATTTACTCTATAGTCGTTAAAGCTTGATTTTGGGTTCATATACGCAACTTGGATACGGTTATAAAAATTCCAAAATAAAATCCTAGATCCTCTATGATATGCATACTAAACATAGGGGTAATTATCTCTCACAAAAACTTAATCATAACTCTTCCATAAATCTCCAAAGTGGGAATGAAAGCTAAAACAAATTCCATACTTAGTCAATTTTCCCCTGCTGTAAAAACAGCCCAATTGTCCTACTATAGGACCTCGTAAATCTCAATCCGACCGTTAACTTTCTCTCAAATTGTAACACATTAAACTACGTATTGCAATCTACAACATATTAAAAATTCAACGGTGGATGTTCATTCTAAGGTGTTCAAACACAAGTTCAAAGTTAGCCGTTTCAATCCCCAAAACTAAATTTTTTTTCTCTAGAATGATTAAGGTCCTAGGTTCGATTCTCTCTGTGAACAATTTTTACCATTTTATTATACCTACAGGTCCCTAATTCGAATCCTACAAGTCACAACTCATGCATCATTTTTAATCCACTATCCTAGGTTAATTATGGTGTATTAATCACTTATATACATCCATGCCTACTGCAGTACCAAATTAACTCATAAGGGTTCACCCACCGGACTTGCAATAAAGAGGAGGACATCTGTTGCTGATGTCGGTCGGCACCACCAACCACCGGAATCGATGGGCTTGGTTCGGTTTCACCGCTGCCGTGGTTGGAAGGCCCAGCTTCGTTTCACTATTGACATTCCGATTAGCCTGAGATTGGAGACAGAAGAAGCACAAGAGGATAGGGAAAAGAAGGGGCTTGGCTCACCTCGTTTACAATCCCGCCGAGTCGCACGCTTGGACGGGGAAGAGTAGTCACGCTGTTGTAGACACGTGAGAAGACTCGAGTTGTGCTTGTGTCGGCACTGGCCTTGGGGAGGCTCTTCCGAGGTTGTGGTCGTGGTCGACGACGGCTGTGCAGCCTGTCAAACGGTCGAAGGAAAGGTGGCGGGATCCGATTGCGAGGCTGGCGTGCAACCGGTTCGATGGCAGCAACAACAATTCCTCCTGTGTGCAGCCGCGTAAGTGATGGTGCGGTGTTGGAGAGTTAGAGGAGAAGGAGGGAAAAGGGTTGCACCGCCTTACCTACAGCAACGGCGTCGGCGGCGTCGGGTCTCTCTCGGTGGTGGTCCGTCTCCGGCAACCTGTCTTCGCCGTGCAACAGCAGATCGACAAGGAGGTCGGTTGGTTCGGTTATGTAGCACTCTCGTAGATAGCGTACGATTAATTAGGTTAGCGTTAGATTAGGTTAGGAAGAAGATTAGATTAAAATTAGGATTAGGTTTAAGTTAGAGATTTGGGCAGGTGGGCTGACGTTAAATGGGCTAGTTAAATTGGGTCTGCTCACCCATTAAACAAAAGGCTGAAGTAAAACATAAAAACTCGTACGGAATCGTTAAAAAATACGGAAGTTAATTAAGAAATTATTTTCTGAATTACATAAGTTATCATTTTATGTGAATCCATGTCACATAAAATGATAGAATTTAATATTGTTTTATTTATATTTAAAAGAATTTAGGTTGGCGGATCGGAATCCGGTTTGATCCAGTATTAAACGGAGTTAAAAATTTTCAGTTATTACATCAGTACCCTCTTAAAAGAAGTTTCGTCCCGAAACTTAGAATAATATTCCTTATCACACGACTTTCTTGGTATATCTTCGTATCATTAAAATTTCGTTTCCTACCATGCAACTACTCAATCATGATGATCAGGCACACATGAAAAGAAACACAATCACTCAGTTTAAGGTTAAACATGAAAGTCAAACAACACAGCATCCGAGTGCTAACTCGCCGATACAGAAGTAATATCTATCCTTGCAAAAAACTCAAGGTAACTACGTCTAATACTCTCCTCTATCTCCCAGGTAGCCTCATCGGCTCCTCATCTAGACCACTAGAACTCTATAAAAGCATGAACTGGATAAATATTCTGATCTTCATAGCTGATGGCGTGTCTCGGATTCGGTAGGTACTCTCTCAACGGTTTGGTTTTCTAAACTTACTTCCAGCTCTTTTGATGACTACCAAACTTTTCTTCCACTGGGCCCACTTGCTTTTTCCTTTCGAAAGTTCCCGGCTATCGATTCTGGAATAATGATCTTAAACTTTTGTCGGCACTTTACTAAGTGTCTAATGCTCTTTGTAATACAAACCGTTTGGCCCGGTTTCCTCAATGTAACCTAATCGGATCGTTCCTTAATTAATGGGTTTTCACCTACTTCTTGTCAAGCTTTCAAATTTATATAACTCAAAATAAATCACACACCCAAGTGGACCTCTTCACATAGATCTCTAATTCCTTAACTTGAAATCATAGTTAACCTAACATTGATTTTCTTCATCTGTGGGTTATGGGCCTACCACGCTTCGGTGTAACACCCATTAGTTACAATGGCGTCTTTCTGAGGCTCAACTTGATTTACCCACTCCCGCATATACTTAATTCCCTTCTAATACTAGCAAGATCTTTTTCAAACAGACCCTTACTCTCTTACTCAACCGTAGTCTGTTCTTAACCAACCAGTAAGCAACCTCTAACTCGATTCCCTCCATATCCTTAGATCATCCCAGAAAGTTGTCGTTGCCTACTTGGGGAATCATCTAAGGCATCGGTTAAGGTACCTCTTAAATCCGCAATCACTAATGTCTCTTCTTAACGATACCTACTCGTCAGTACCAACCATCACTTACACGTCCTCAGTTGATGTCGGTCAGTCTATAATTGACTTATCTCAATATCCCGGACTTACTCTCCTCATACTTATAATGGCGTTAAATTCTTGGTGAGCATCATCTGCTCGCTTAATCCTTTCATGCTTCGCTAATTCGTTTTATCTTCCACACTTCTGTTTTCCTTAGACTAATTCTACTTCTCGAGCCCAATTGGGTCATTCATCTGGACATAAATAGTCCTCCCAAGTCTTCAACGATAACTGGCGAGTGTCTCCGTAGTTCTGTTGACTATAGTTATCATCCCCTTGCAGTTCCTCTTGAATGGACCGTCGGTGATGATGACTTAGGTCCTGTGATAATTGGGGTTACCTTGAACTTTCGACTCCACCGAGGCCGTTCTCATATATACATTCCTTCGCTGGTGTTACCGGCAATATTGCCTTCTTGAAACTCCGTTGTTTCTGCTATAGGGCTTCAACTCTTTGATACCGGCATTGTAATTTCTTTCAAATTCCTATATCTTTGAGGAGGTCAAAACCTCTTCACACTTGTATAGTCTACATCTTGCTTCTACAATCCCTTGTAGGTATCCATTCCATATACCTTAGACCCTCATATCCAGGTCGACATTTTATCTCTTTTGGTCTCTCAAGCTCGTCTTGTAAATTCTTCTACTAAGTAACTCATCTTATACGTTCTTCTTCTCTGCATTGGTCTCTAACTGTCTGTTGATCATTACTACCCATTATGTGTTGGAACTTCAGTTACTTTGTACTCTTGCATAGATTTCCTACGGACATCCTTATCTCAAGACTTTATTTAAATTTAGCATGACCCGCATTTTGATACATGACTTTCCTTCTCACCGGTTAAGTTATATGCTTGGTTTACACTTAATCCATCATAGTGTCCTCAGTCCGATAGTATGATTTTTATTAAACATCCGATGGTACCATTTGTATACGATACATCAGATGCATATGATTTTCTCACCAATCAAATTTTTCGCATTGCATTTATTATGTTTCCCTTATACTCATGTCGCTTTACCTTCTTTAAATCTTTACCCCCGTAAGATAGTTAAATCCCTTTGAGTTTTGTCGTACACGCTTTACGAAGCACGTTGGTTGGTCTTATTACTTTTATATAGACACATTTCGGTAATTATCTTATTGGGGTAATACCGGATCTATTTAGCAACCTTTAGTCATTCAACTTTACTCCTTCTCATGTCTATTCTAGCCAACATGCAGATTCTATCTTCAATCACCTCACAACTCGATGAGACATATTACCAAGACACTAAGGTCATAATCTCTATGTTGCTGCGTCTCTATAACTGTAGTTATTCTGTGTGGCATCTTTAGTCAAAAAGGCTTCCTCTGTAAACCTCGGGAGAGCACCATCAGTCTCAATGTGTGGCATGTTAAGCACCTGCTGTCTTGATTTACTATTAAGGGTACTGGTACTTGTATCGGTTTAACTTTACAACTGTCGTCGTTGATCTTTTGTAGAGATTCCCCATGTGTCAGTAACATTCTTTAGTAAATCTGATGTTATTCTTCTTATCTACCAACCGGTCATCACTGGTCAACTCAGACGTGTAAATTCTCCGTTATTACTAGTTAGTCTGTAGTTGGTCTTCTACCATAAGAACACTTTATCCGAGTCTAGTTGCATTATTCACCTGCCATCTATGGGTTTATCAAACCTTCCGTGATAGCTTACAAACCCATCTTCGTGGTTCCTTTTTCCTAAGTTATCGTCTACCTGCAGCTCTTTGTAGTGAAGCACTAGTATGGTTAACTTAAGTCTCTTGGTGATTGAGTATTTATTATGATCCCTCAAATCCATCATGATCATTCCCGCACATGCTTCTTCCTCGGTGGATGTTGTTTTGTAATATTACCTTCATGGAAATCCATTGTCTCAATTTCAGACTTCTACTATCTTTGATACTTGTGGCGTGCTTTCCTTCAACATTCTCGTCTCTCTAAAGGAGTCAAGTCATCTCCATGCTATGAAATTTATTAATTAAATTTTTTTTTTGTCTTTTAAACTCGATCGTAAATCTTTGTCTTCGTACTCCTTTAATCTTTTACATCTGGGTCAACACTCTATTTTCTCTGTACTCTCATGCTCATACTTGTCTATGGTGGCATCCACCTTGGTTGTAGTGTCCTTTAACCCGCCAGGTGTAATTGTACTATGCTTTCTTTGAATGGTGTTTTGATGTTGTCCTCTTCAATCCGCGCTCTTATTAGTCCTTATATGCATCTTGAGTTTCACCTCTCGTCGTCATACCGCTAAAATCCTTGTACGGTTTCTATTACTTCTATTTGAATTGCTTGATATTCTTTTCTCGCCAGATTGTTCTTGTTGTTAACATCTTTTAGTAATCCTCAACTCCTTAACCACTCGTTCTTCGGACAATTGTAGAAACCACCAGGGCGTCCGCCATGATGTAATGTTCCAATCTGGGGTATGAGTCCACTATCTTCTTACCGATACCCTTTAAGATCTCCAAACGTTTTATCATGAGGCGATGATCGTATCAGGATAACTCAACTAAAGGATATTTCATATCCTCTAGGGTAACAAAGTGCTACATATATATAGTTATTTATATAACATACATAATTGTACAATACTATAAGTCTAAACTAAGCATACTGAGATCCGCGGTAGTAGTGGTGGTCAGCCGTACTTTTCTATCCCCAACCAGACTATGCATGCATTTGAAAACCAAAAGTCCTTTTTAAAACTCGGATCCCTTTTCGGGTTCTGCTCAAGTACTTATTCGGTCTTTCAGAAAATTTCAAGTGTCATTGTTGCCAACCTAGAGCTCTGATACCATGTTGTAACACCCCGAATTCTCAAAACTCGGGACATTACTGGTTAGGACCTCACAATGGGTCCCGACCTTAGTTTTACAACACTATTACTAGGACCTTGCAACAAGACACAAATAAGAAAAACCGAAATTCATAAAAATGTATTTGTAAAAGGATGAATGCAACAAAGTCTAACAGCCTATCGTACTTAAACAACGGAAAAGACTAACTGTCTTAACAAAAGGAAAGACAACAAAACAACAACCCAAACCCCCACTCTAAAGAGTACGGAGACTCGGCTGACCACTACTTCCGGATCACTCAACTGTTGTTCTAACCTGCGGTAAATCTAAAACACAACAAAACAACCATTAGCTAGTTATCTAAACATTAGGAGAATAATAATAGCACACACACACATAAAATAATAAACACTCATCATGCTTTTCAAACAATCCATTTATTATCTTCATGTAAGTCATTCACTCTAATGATACTTATTTTGTGACACGAGGGATTCCCAAACCTCGCCTCCGCCCCCGTGTACCCATCAGGAGTGGATCCGATGCATCTCACCGTGTACCTGTATGGTGTGGGTATAGAGAACCTCCCAGTCTCCTGGCAGAGCTGGGTAGTGATGTCACGGCCCGTTATACATACACTTGGGCCTTAACACATAATAACCACGGTCGTCATAACAAGTTGTTATTTTTTTATAATAACATACATTGCACACACACAACCATTATCACCCAACTAATATCCTGAAACCAGCTAAGTAAGTCGCAAGGATTTACCTGAGTCAAATCACACTCTAACAAGTCTCAAATTGGTCCGTACTCGTGGTAACTCAAACGCCTGTCAAATAAGGCATGTGGATCAAAAACACATCCAGATGTCCAACCTCATGCGAAGGGATTACGGAAAAAGCTCTCTTACGGTAAAAGACCATTTTACCCTTAGTGCCGAAAATCCGAAAAAGTATATCATTTAGTTTACTATTTCCTTCTAGGACCTATGTCCTAAACCTAATTTTCATAGCAAGGTTTAGTAAGGTTTTAGAAGAGTTATCCAACATTCTTAATTTACTCTATAGTCGTTAAAGCTTGATTTTGGGTTCATATACGCAACTTGGATACGGTTATAAAAATTCCGAAATAAAATCCTAGATCCTCTATGATATGCATACTAAACATAGGGGTAATTATCTCTCACAAAAACTTAATCATAACTCTTCCATAAATCTCCAAAGTGGGAATGAAAGCTAAAACAAATTCCATACTTAGTCAATTTTCCCCTGCTGTAAAAACAGCCCAATTGTCCTACTTTAGGACCTCGTAAATCTCAATCCGACCGTTAACTTTCTCTCAAATTTTAACACATTAAACTACGTATTGCAATCTACAACATATTAAAAATTCAACGGTGGATGTTCATTCTAAGGTGTTCAAACACAGGTTCAAAGTTAGCCGTTTCAATCCCCAAAACTAAATTTTTTTTCTCTAGAATGATTAAGGTCCTAGGTTCGATTCTCTCTGTCAACAATTTTTACCATTTTATTATACCTACAGGTCCCTAGTTCGAATCCTACAAGTCACAACTCATGCATCATTTTTAATCCACTATCCTAGGTTAATTATGGTGTATTAATCACTTATATACATCCATGCCTACTGCAGTACCAAATTAACTCATAAGGGTTCACCCACCGGACTTGCAATAAAGAGGAGGACAACTATTGCTGATGTCGGTCGGCACCACCAACCACCGGACAATTGTAGAAACCACCAGGGCGTCCGCCATGATGTAATGTTCCAATCTGGGGTATGAGTCCACTATCTTCTTACCGATACCCTTTAAGATCTCCAAACGTTTTATCATGAGGCGATGATCGTATCAGGATAACTCAACTAAAGGATATTTCATATCCTCTAGGGTAACAACGTGCTACATATATATAGATATTTATATAACATACATAATTGTACAATACTATAAGTCTAAACTAAGCATACTGAGATCCGCGGTAGTAGTGGTGGTCAGCCGTACTTTTCTATCCCCAACCAGACTATGCATGCATTTGAAAACCAAAAGTCCTTTTTAAAACTCGGATCCCTTTTCGGGTTCTGCTCAAGTACTTATTCGGTCTTTCAGAAAATTTCAAGTGTCATTGTTGCCAACCTAGAGCTCTGATACCATGTTGTAACACCCCGAATTCTCAAAACTCGGGACATTACTGGTTAGGACCTCACAATGGGTCCCGACCTTAGTTTTACAACACTATTACTAGGACCTTGCAACAAGACACAAATAAGAAAAACCGAAATTCATAAAAATGTATTTGTAAAAGGATGAATGCAACAAAGTCTAACAGCCTATCGTACTTAAACAACGGAAAAGACTAACTGTCTTAACAAAAGGAAAGACAACAAAACAACAACCCAAACCCCCACTCTAAAGAGTACGGAGACTCGGCTGACCACTACTTCCGGATCACTCAACTGTTGTTCTAACCTGCGGT
This sequence comes from Fagopyrum homotropicum, assembly GCA_033239125.1. Classification (NCBI taxonomy): domain Eukaryota; kingdom Viridiplantae; phylum Streptophyta; class Magnoliopsida; order Caryophyllales; family Polygonaceae; genus Fagopyrum; species Fagopyrum homotropicum. Next base: position 93,118,612 of record BSWB01000007.1, on the reverse strand, counting down.
AAATCTAAAACACAACAAAACAACCATTAGCTAGTTATCTAAACATTAGGAGAATAATAATAGCACACACACACATAAAATAATGAACACTCATCATGCTTTTCAAACAATCCATTTATTATCTTGATTTAAGTCATTCACTCTAATGATACTTGTTTTGTGACACGAGGGATTTCCAAACCTCGCCTCCGCCCCCGTGTACCCATCAGGAGTGGATCCGATGCATCTCACCGTGTACCTGTATGGTCTGGGTATAGAGAACCTTCCAGTCTCCTGGAAGAGTTGGGCAGTGATGTCACGGCCCGTTATACATACACTTGGGCCTTAACACATAATAACCACGGTCGTCATAACAAGTTGTTATTTTTTTATAATAACACACATTGCACACACACACAACCATTATCACCCAACTAATATCCTGAAACCAGCTAAGTAAGTCGGGAGGACTTACTTGAGTCAAATCACACTCTAACAAGTCTCAAATTGGTCCGTACTCGTGGTAACTCAAACGCCTGTCAAATAAGGCATGTGGATCAAAAACACATCCAGATGTCCAACCTCATGCGAAGGGATTACGGAAAAAGCTCTCTTACGGTAAAAGACCATTTTACCCTTAGTGCCGAAAATCCGAAAAAGTATATCATTTAGTTTACTATTTCCTTCTAGGACCTATGTCCTAAACCTAATTTTCATAGCAAGGTTTAGTAAGGTTTTAGAAGAGTTATCCAACATTCTTAATTTACTCTATAATTGTTAAAGCTTGATTTTGGGTTCATATACGCAGCTTGGATACGGTTATAAAAATTCCGAAAAAAAATCCTAGATCCTCTATGATATGAATACTAAACATAGGGGTAACTATCTCTCACAAAAACTTAATCATAACTCTTCCATAAATCTCCAAAGTGGGAATGCAAGCTAAAACAAATTCCATACTTAGTCAATTTTCCCCTGCTGTAAAAACAGCCCAATTGTCCTACTATAGGACCTCGTAAATCTCAATCCGACCGTTAACTTTCTCTCAAATTTTAACACATTAAACTACGTATTGCAATCTACAACATATTAAAAATTCAACGATGGATGTTTATTCTAAGGTGTTCAAACACAGGTTCAAAGTTAGCCATTTCAATCCCCAAAACTGAAATTTTTTTCTCTAGAATGATTAAGGTCCTAGGTTCGATTCTCTCTCTCAACAATTTTTACCATTTTATTATACCTACAGGTCCCTAGTTCAAATCCTACAAGTCACAATTCATGCATCATTTTTAATCCACTATCCTAGGTTAATTATGGTGTATTAATCACTTATATACATCCATGACTACTGCAGTACCAAATTAACTCAGAAGGGTTCACCCACCGGACTTGCAACAAAGAGGAGGACAACTGTTGCTGATGTCGGTCGGCACCACCAACCACCGGAATCAATGGGCTTGGTTCGGTTTCACCGCTGCCGTGGTTGGAAGGCCCAGCTTCGTTTCACTGTTGACATTCCGATTAGGCTGAGATTGGAGACAGAAGAAGCACAAGAGGATAGGGAAAAGAAGGGCCTTGGCTCACCTCGTTTACAATCCCGCCGAGTCGCACGCTTGGACGGGGAAGAGTAGTCACGCTGTTGTAGACACGTGAGAAGACTCGAGTTGTGCTTGTGTCGGCACTAGCCTCGGGGAGGCTCTTCCGAGGTTGCGGTCGTGGTCGACGACGGCTGTGCAGCCTGTCAAACGGTCGAAGGAAAGGTGGCGGGATCCGACTGCGAGGCTGGCGTGCAACCGGTTCGATGGCAGCAGCAACAATTCCTCCTGTGTGCAGCCGCGTAAGTGATGGTGCGGTGTTGGAGAGTTAGAGGAGAAGGAGGGAAAAGGGTTGCACCGCCTTACCTACAGCAAGGGCGTCGGCGGCGTCGGGTCTCTCTCGGTGGTGGTCCATCTCCGGCAACCTGTCTTCGCTGTGCAACAGCAGATCGACAAGGAGGTCGGTTGGTTCAGTTGTGTAGCACTCTCGTAGATGGCGTACGATTAATTAGGTTAGCGTTAGATTAGGTTAGGAAGAAGATTAGGTTAAAATTAGGATCAGGTTTAAGTTAGAGATTTGGGCCGGTGGGCTGAGGTTAAATGGGCCAGTTAAATTGGGTCTGCTCACCCATTAAACAAAAGGCTGAAGTAAAACATAAAAACTCGTACGGAATCGTTAAAAAATACGGAAGTTAATTACGAAATTATTTTCTGAATTACATAAGTTATCATTTTATGTGAATCCATGTCACATAAAATGATAGAATTTAATATTGTTTTATTTTTATTTAAAAGAATTTAGGTTGGCGGATCGGAATCCGGTTTGATCCAGTATTAAACGGAGTTAAAAAATTTCAGTTATTACACCTCAAGTGTGGCTAACTTGAACTTCAATCGACTGAGCTCTGATACCACTTTGGTGTGGGGTTGATGTCGCAGTTTATGTTCTAGATTGAAAGTCCAAGAACAGTCTCAAAGAACAAATCTCTGTCTAGAATCTCGGGCGAGATTCTGATTCCGGGGCCGAGATTTATGAAAACCCAAATAAAAGAACGTGAGTTTGATGGATTGATTATTGATAGATAAGAAAATGATTTTATGGAATAAATTTGATGGAAATATAGGAAGTTACGAACCAAGGTGCAAAGAGCCTTGACAAACAAAGAGCTTACCTTAACCCTCCCTTCTTTAACCTTACACAAACCTTCTAAATAAGACAAGCACAAAGATGGACAATAATTGACTAGTAACACAAATCTTCTATAAGATTAACACACAAGAATAACATAGCAAGGGCTCACAACGATTCAATCAAAGGCTCTCTTTTTGATTGAATGAAATGAATAAAGCACAAACTTCGTAAGCGAAGCAGCGAGTTCGTACAATATTGTGGAAGAAATAATCAAATTCAGTCTATCTATTAATCTCGTTCTCTAAGGTTATTTATAGGAGAGATTCCTCTAAAATTTAAATGCTAAAATAATCCTAAAAGATAGGATTAAAACCAAAATATACCTTCAGAAAGTTTTGAGAGCTTTAAAGGTATAAAAAATAACTAAAAGATAATTCTATCTAATAAGATCTCGACGGATCGTATTGATCTCGATAAACGCATAATCTCGGGTAAAATCTCGGACGAGATTTCGGTCTCACTACCGAGATTTCTTTCCTAGTTCTCTGCATTATCGTTCTACCCACTTTCCTTACTTCCTTGGTCATCTTTACTCTTGTAAGGTCCTTCCACAATAGACAACAATGTCATTAAAGAAGACTTAGTCATGAATGAAGTCTCTTTAGGTGCACATGTTGCTAATAAGCTAGCAACCTCTTCTTGGATGTCCTTTGAAGATGTCAACTCCTTTTCATTCAATGCCTTTGGTCTCGCTCTAGTGATAGGCCATTTAGGAGGTGCTGAAGATGGTCCCACATCAGTCATCTACAATTTGCATGTTTGTAATCTAAGTACGTTTATTCTAAATTTTATTATTTTTAATCTTTTAGGCTAAATTTTTCGTTAACTCCTTAATCTTGTACTACCTGGTTGAATCGTCATTGATTTTTTGTGAAATTATGTTTATTATATCTTGTGATTGTGAAGTTAATTTTTGTTAGGGTTTGAATTAGGTGAATGGATGTGGACATCTTCTTGTCGGCGTTATGCAAATGTTGCATGCACTAGCTATTCTTCTACTACTTTGCTCCATAGTTTCTCATTTCTATACTACACAATGCATGTCTACACTCCAACCGCCATATATAAATCTTCTTCCGTCTATACCCCTTCTCCTTACTACAAGAAGCCCATCTACACTTCATATATTGAATACAAGGCTTAACATGTGTACATCCCTTCTCAAGTGTATTACAAGAAGACAAATTACACCCTATCTCCAGTGTACTACAAATTTCCACTGTAAACCCCATCTCTAGTGTACTACTACAAGAAGACAATTTACACCCTATCTTCCACCTACTACAAGGCCCCAATATACACTCCATATACATTGAACTACAAGAAGTCAGTGTACTTCCCATATCCAATGTAGTACAAGACCCCAAATTAATGTTTCTCCAAACATATACATTGAACTACAAGAAGTCACTGAACTTCCCATCTTCAATGTACTACAAGACCCCAACTCGTACTTCATCACCCGTCTACAATAAGTTGGAATACGTTTATTGAAGATTTAAGATATTGAATTTTCAAATTAATTTTTCTCCAAACATTGAATCAACTTTTTGATCCTAAGAGCCATATGATATTCTTGTTTGCATTTCTTTCTGAAATATATTGTATTGATATGATATGATATTATTTTATTTATTGTCCCAACTACAAAATGTTTTTTATAACTGCTCTTTCACATTACTTTTTTTTTCCAGTAACAATCAATACGGTTCATAAACTGTTTACTATGAGAAAGACACAACCTTATTTTTATGCATTTAGATAAATTTACCCTCTTCATCGGATGTATAACACAAAGCAATTGATTTAAACGTTTAAGCAAAGGAATATTGCCTTGTCATTTTAAGAGAATTCCTAAATAACATAAAAGAGAGATATGGCCAAATGCATATTTCCGTGTCATTTTAACCCATATTTGTTTCTTCAAATTATATATTTACCGTTGTATACGTATCATGAATATGTTTGATCTTGATAAGTGATATTTTCAGTTGATAAATATAAACACCACATGGTGTAGTGCACTATATAAAGTTATGTACGCACATGATGATGTAAAAGTCATTCACAATTTGACGTATCTTTAATGATAAGTGATTATTGTTTTTTGGTTAAGTTGTCGGATTTGGTGTGCACAACTGTGGTTAAACTTACATGACATATTTACACTTCAAAGCGGACACCATTAGCTAGGATGGATCAGCTATATATTCATTATGTCAAAGACGGGGAAAAGTGGATGCCATTAGTCACTATTAGTCGGGTATATATTCATTATGTCAAACAAGGGGCAAACCGGACGCCATTAGTCACGACGGATCGACTATATATTCATTATGCCAAACATGTGCCAAAGCGGACACCATTAATCACGATGGGTCGACTATACATATCATTAAGCAAAAGATGTGGATCACTTCCCTATGGAAATATTCACAACACTCATGATATGTGAGTTCAATATATACATGATCATGCTAAGGGGAGTTGCGTTCATTATTATATAGCTCATATCATTATGAGAATTTCATGTCTCTTACACGGTGAATTGTTTACATGTGTCGCATGATAAGTTATATACATGATTATGTGTTGTTTAAGATCCCTTAACAATAGCCTAAGGATCGTTAGCTAACGGTTTATGTCAAACTCTTTTTAGGTTATCTTAATGATATGAATACTACTAGGATGTTAGTTGGAGTTGGTGGTCAGCCGAGGTACTGTATGTCATTGGTAAGTTGGGGTGTTTTGTGTTTGTTAAATCGCATGTAAGAGGTAGTATACACTACCACACAAGTGGCATTATAAGGTTTTTGATGATGCAAGTTAAAGGCTGGTAGTGTAAAGTTTATGTTGTTTTTGTTATGTGGTTGCATACATAAAATGATTTTGGTAATGTTTTTGTAACTAATTAAATAGGTTAAATGTTTTGTAATTTTCCAGTGCTTCTTGTTGCAAGGTCCTACAAGTAAATTTGTTGTCAAGCTAACTATTGAACTCATTGTGTCGTCTATAGCTTAGTGACATCTTGAGTTATAAATGTAACACCCCGAATCCGCGGGACTCAGGATGCTACGGGCGGAGACCTCACAATGGGTCCCAACCCTTAGCATGATAACAATTTCACCGGATCTGCAACATGACACAAATAAAGGCCAAAACCAAAATACATTTTTATGCAATGTAATGAAACCCGAAAGCATACAAACGAAAGACTCCAGCGAAGATAAAACTCCAAAGGCCAAACGTCATACACACTACATACAATACACAATATACAATACACAAACATGACTCCAACCAAACCCCTCCTAAAATGTACGGAACCCCAGCTACCCACTCTTCCGGATCTCCCTCCCGCATTCCTAACCTGCTAGGCATCTACAACATCGGTATAAAACCGTTAGCTAGTATTCAAGGCATTAGAATCAAGGTGATGGCACATACACACGTAAGTCATCATAAACACACAACATACTCCAAAACACACAAGTCCGGTTTATTATCTTTTTATTAAGTCATTCCCGTTACTAATTCAACTTTTTTGTGACACGAGAATCTCCCGAAACTCGCCTCGGTCCCCACTTACCGGCAAGGAATGATACTGATTCATTTGACCGTCTACCTGCACGGGCTAGTCACCGAGAACCTCTTACCTCTCGCAAGAGATAGGTTGTGATGTCAATGCCCGTTATCATACACTTGAACCAAATAATATAAAGGTCAGCGGTCCTATTTCCAATTTCGGTTATAATATAACATAAACAACACATACCACCAAACACACATCAATGCTAATACAAAGAAAAGGAGCTAAGTCCGGAGACTTACCTGTCTCAAATGCTCAACTCGAAAATATACCGCACTCCGCTTCCCACAGGAAGTTACTCTCAGCCTAACCAAATGAGGCACAAGATCAACATCTATCTCTCAAGCTAGAAGTCTTTAGACTTCTAGCATAAATGACCTTTACAAGGTCGTACACCTCACATGCTAGGACAACTTGTTCCTAGTCTCAAAACTCTGCACGATCATAGACGCTAGGTTAGGATACTCACGTCCTAGTCTCCACAATCTCAAAGCTCATAACTACGCATGCCTGAATGTCAACATAAGCTCATTGTCTTACTAGAACCTACATCACAACTATGCTACGATACAACTCCTAAACTCGAAGATCATCCAAAGATCGTACCGAATATAACTCAATAAGGCTCATAAACCAACCACACAAACCTAAGGTTCAAGGCCACTACTTGACATTCACTCTAAGTTATGCTAGATTCAACCTAGCATGATATACTACCACTAAACATAACTAGAACGAGGAAGAAGGTACTCACGCGAGGTCTGTAATACCCGGAATTTTTATTCCGTTTAATTCCGAATCAAATCGGACTTCGAACCGTTGACGGTTTCCCATTCTATCTAGTATCTCTTCCTTCACAAATTTCATTATTTTATGTAGAATTTAATTCACATAAAATGATAAAATTATATCAAACTCTAATCCTTAGAAATATCCATTATTTTATGTAGAATTTAATTCACATAAAATGATAAAATTATATCAAACTCTAATCCTTATAATTATCTATTATTTTATGTAGAATTTAATTCACATAAAATGATAGATTTATATCAAACCCTAGTTATTATAATTCATTTTTATCGATGACAAGCTGTGACGAGATCATGACTAAGCTGAGATGAGATCATGACTAAGCTGAGACGAGATCATGACAAGCTGTGACGAGTTTTGACAGATTTTTGACAAGTAATTCAGCCCACCTTTCTTGCATGCTTCAGCCCACGTTTCTACCTTAAGCTCAGCCAGTTTGCTTACCCACAACAACCCAACAGTGTGACTTCGAGCCCAGCCTGCAGCAGTCCAGGAGAGGCTGGTTACGAGCCCATTAACAGCCCCTCCAGTCGAAAACGTTCAGCTCCCTCCAGCCTAGTGTTTAGCCCTCTCCAGCCAGTGATCTACGTGTGAACAGCCGGCCTCCTCTCCTTCCTTCTCTCCACTTTGTAACAGCTGCATAAATGGGATAATTAATGAGATAATTAAGAGCTGTGACAACCCTATATTGACGCTCAGAAGAGAGGACTGCAACGCTTTTTACGCTCCTCTTTCACGCTGCACTTGTCTGGATTCTGCACAGATTCAGCAACGTTCCAACCACAGGAAATTGCAAGGAAAAGAGCCAGCAGAGGAGGGAACTATAACAGCTGCTCATCTATCTACTTCTGGAGCTGCTCGTCTATCTATTCTGGGGCTGCTCGCTGCAGAAACCTCGCTAGAAGCCGGAGTAGTGTAAGTGATTTCATTCAGCCCTTCTACACTCAGTTCCTCTCTAAATCTAACTCTCAGTACACACTCCTTCCCAGAAAATAACCAGTTTGGAGGGTTGTTTCGTTCGTGTCCTGCAGTGACAAAAGAAGAGACGACCACCTTGGAATCGGACCCTCCCACACTAGTGCAACAACTTACCTTCTGCAGTCATCAAAACCTTGGGTAAATGATCAATGATTCTCCCTTTATCTTGGCTGCAGTTCAATCTTTAAACTATAGATGAAATAGACACGTGTGTACTTAGGTTTTAAAATGTTTTAGTGTGGTGATGAGGAGAGATCGAACTAGAGAAGTGACGAGTAGTAAGCGAGTTGTTGTAGCTTCCTAGAGTGTCCAATTTCTGACCATTAGATGACCTAGTGAAGTAGATCAGATTATCATATAAATTGAAGTGAGAAACTCCCTTTAAAACTTCAGTTTTGAAAGTAGTTTACCGTGTTAAAATTTGTTAAAATTTGGGAACCAATTTCTGACCATTAGAATGGCCACTGTTGTGAACCAATGTTAAAACGATTGGTTGAAGATCCACCGTTGAATTTTTAATAGATTATAGATAGATATACGTAGTTTACCGTGTTAAAATTTGGGAACAAATGAACGGTCGGATTGAAAGTTATAGGGTCTCAAAGTGGAGTAGTTGAGCTGTTTTTCCAGCAGAAAAATTTGACTAAGTATGTGAACATTTGTAATGTTGTAGCCAACTTTAAAGATTTTTGTAGGAATAACGATTGAACGGTTTTAAGAAATTGTTTCTCCTATGAGTAGATTTGAGATCAAAGATAAGCTATAAATTTATTTTAGAATTTTTATAAGTTTATTTTAATTTTATATTTACAGCTTTAATTGGACTTTAGTGACTTTTCGGGAAATAGAAAATGGGTAGTTTTTATAGTTGTCACCTAAAATCATCCTAGGGAGTAGAATATGATTAGTTAGCCTCAAGTAATAATTTAAGTACTTTTTACGGATTTTGGAAGTCTCGGAACCAAGGGTAAAATAGTCAATTTACCTTAAATAAACACTGTAATAACTTTTGCACATTGAATCGTACATCTTAGGAGTTTAGACTTCTAAGTATCCAAGGAAAAATGTTGATCCACGTGCCTCCTTTGACAGGCAACTGAGTTCCTGCAGCTACTGATTTAGTGTTGTTAAGAGAGACGAGTTTTAATTCTGGTAAGTCCACTGACTTACTTAGCTAGCTTCTTGCATGTGTGTGATGCGTATGAGTGGTGTGTGATAGTTAAGATAAATAACAAAAACGCAATAGGCCGACTGTAGTATCTTATAATTGACCCAAGTGTATGATAATGGGTCGTGCCATCATCTGCCTAGCTCTTGCGAGAGTCTAGGAGGTTCCCTGCGACCAGCCCAGTCCGGTAGACGGTCACATGCAATAGTACCATTCCGCGTTGGTAAACGGGGACAGGGGCGAGGTTTGGGAATCCCTCGTGTCACAAAATAAGTATCATTAGTAATGACATATCAATTAATTAAAGATAATAAAAAGGAATGAGTGTTGCATGCTGATTGCGTATGTTGTGTGTTTGTGCTTTTACCGTTATACTTATGCATAGAATGTTAGCTAACGGTTTTATACCGCTTGTAGATGCCTTGCAGGTTAGGGAGGCGATCGAGTGATCCGGCGGTAGTGGGCAGCCGGGGTTCCGTGCATTATAGGACGGGATTGCTATATTTTATTTTATGACTATTGAGACTGATGTTGGTATTTCCGGTTTTTTAGACTTGGCTGTATTGTTTTCAGAATTTGGATTCTTTTTATTTCCTTCATGTTATAAAACTCTTTGTTTAGCCTTAAATTTTATTTGTGCCGTGTTGTAAGGTCCGATGAAGTTGTTGCCAGGCTAAGGGCCGGGACCCATTGTCAGGTCCTAGCTCGTAGCATTTCGAGTCCTCTAGGATTCGGGGTGTTACAATATGGTATCAAAGCTCTAGGTTGGCAACAACGGCACTCGCCATCTTCAAAAAGGCCGAATAAACAAATAAACGGAAACCGCAAGGGTTCCGAACTTTTAAAATGAAATTTTTGTTTTCCAAACCATGAGCATAAACGGGTTGGGATAGAATGCACGGACCGCCACTACCTCCGCTAAACTCGATAGCATAGTTTATTGGACTTCTGTTATAGCTTGTAATTTTAGTAATATTGTGACCTTTAGAAGTGACCTACAATAATAAGATAGTTATGTCCTTACTAGGAACTAAAGTAGTCTTATATTGATCACGTCATTACCAGATGGCACGTACGAGAGCGACAGCTTACGTTGGACGAGGAGAGGGCCGACCTCCCCTTCCTCCTGGAGCTCCAAGACAAGGACGTATGGGCAGGCCTCAGAGAGGCAGAGGTCGAGGACGTGTCCCTGTTGTAGATCCGCCAGCTGCGGATGTACCTGCTGAGGAGGTGGCCGAGAGTATTGTCCCAGAGGTTAGGGATGAGACTGCTACTAGGTCCGGAGTACGGAGTGCAGGGCCTGTTGATTCTGGCCGCGTATCGATTGGAGCATCTGAGTATCGAGCTTATGTCCAGTAGGTGCAAGAGGCATACAGAGCCGGGGCACCACCTCCAGCACCGCTAGTGCCAGCTAGGTCGACAGAGGTCTCTCAGAGGGTGACTGAGGTGGTAGTTCCACCGGTGGTAGCTACACCAGTGAGAGTTGTCGAGGATGACCGAGTGAGAGATGAGCTGAGGGTACCGAGACCAGATGAATGGTTGAAGACATTCAACCATCAGCGAGTTCCCACCTTCGACGGGAACGTTGGACTTGAGGTGGAACATTGGATCAGTCATGTGGAGTCCGCGCTAGAGGCGATTCGCTGCCATGAGAGTCGTAAGGTGGAGCTGGTTCAGACATTATTTAGGGACCAGACACAGTACTGGTGGAGGACAGTGAGGGGCAGAGTGTCCCGATTTGAGCAGTTTCTGAGTCTCGTGAGAGAGACCTTTTGTCCTTCCTCACTGAGAAGGGACCGAGTACAGGACTTCTTCGAGGCAGGTTTAGAGGATGTTCCATAAGCTGAGGCTATTAGGAGGTTCCGGGAGGAGCTGTCACTGTTGGGTCCTGCTGCACCACCTGTGGACCAGCACGTGTATTTGTTTTCCCGGAGACTGAGAGAGACTACCCGCTCCTATCTAGCAGGGTTCCGCTGTGATTTCTTAGCTGATTATCAGGATCGGGCTTTAGCGTATGAGAGGGACCGACTGGGTCACCGGAGAGCTATGCAGTCTGGAGGGTCAGACAAGAGACATAGGACCGGACCAGTCAACACTGGAATAGGAGGGTCAGGTCATAGGCGTGGTCAGTCCCAAGGCCGTTCTAGTCACCAGGTGGCACCGCCGATGGGATCTAGAGTACGTCAGTGCTACAACTGTGGGGAGCAGGGACACATTAAGCCAGAGTGTAGGAGGCCACCAGTTACATGTTTTACTTGCGGCCAGCTGGGCCACAGGGCTACCTTCTGCCGACAGGGCAAGGTAGCATCACAGCAGGGGTCCTCACCTGCTGGTACCCCCAGGAGGAGGATAGAGGCAGTCTCAGTATCAGGCTCGGGGTTAGCAGCAGCGGGCTCCGGGTCAGGCATATTCACAGGGTTCTGCTCAGATTCCAGCTAGAGGTAGAGGCCGTGGTGGAGGCACTTCAGAGACTAGGGGTACTCAGGCTCGAGTCTTTGAGTTGAGGAGTGTAGTAGACCCAACAGCGCCCGTAGCCACAGGTATTATCACGATTCATGGCTTTCCAGTCCGAGTACTTTTTGATACGGGTGCAACGTACTCTTTCATATCAGATGATTGCATAGATAGGCTGACCTTAGATACCGTAGAGGGGGAACTTTTCCTTATAAGGTTACCCGATGGGAGTAGGGTTCGTGGTACATGGGAGATTCACGATTGTCCTATCCACTTGGGAGGTCGTGACTGGCTAGCCGACTTTCACGTCATGCACTTAGTGCATGAGGAAGTCATACTTGGGATGGACTGGATGGACCGCCATAGAGTTGTTCTGGACGTCAGGAGGAGGATAGTGATGGTCACTACGGAGTCTGGGCAGGAGGAAGTCTTTCGAGGGTGGGACCTCGGAAAGATAGGGACAGTCATTAGTGCGGTCCGAGCCGCAAAGCTCATAGGTCAGGGATGTGAGGCCTTCTGGTGTTACGCCATGAAGGAGGAGACGAGTTCATCATTAGCAGATACCCCGGTAGCTTGTGAGTTCGAGGATGTCTTTGGCGAGCTTCCTGGCTTACCACCACAGAGGAGCGTAGATTTTAGGATTGAGTTGGAGCCCGGCACGAGGCCGATCTCCAAGGCTCCATACCGCATGGCACCAGTCGAGATGCTTGAGCTTAAGAAGCAACTCGAGGAGTTGGCAGAGAAGGGATTCATCCGACCCAGTGTGTCTCCTTGGGGTGCACCAGTCCTCTTCGTCAGGAAGAAGGACGGATCCATGAGGCTTTGTATCGACTATCGAGAGTTGAACAAAGTCACCGTCAAGAATAAGTACCCGTTGCCACGTATTGATGATTTGCTGGATCAGTTACAGGGAGCTACAGTGTTTTCACGTATCGACTTGAGGTCAGGATATCACCAGCTGAGAGTGCGGGAAGAGGACATACCAAAGACAGCATTTCGGACCAGATACGGTCATTATGAGTTCGTGGTGATGCCTTTCGGGCTCACCAATGCTCCTGCTGTCTTCATGGAGTTGATGAATGGCATTTTCATTGACTTCTTAGATCAGTTTGTGGTAGTTTTCATCGACAACATCTTAGTGTACTCCCGGAGTAGAGAGGAGCACGCCGGACACCTGAGGACGGTGTTGCGGGTTTTACACGATAGAGAGCTTTATGCTAAGCTCTCTAAGTGTGAGTTCTGGATGCCTGAGGTTGCCTTCCTTGGCCACATTGTCTCTACCGAAGGAGTCAAGGTGGACCCGGCGAAGATAGAGTCAGTTGCATCATGGCCGCCCCCTAAGACGGTCAAGGAGGTACGCAATTTTCTAGGTCTGGCCGGTTACTACCGTAGGTTTGTGAAGGGTTTTTCTGTGATTGCCAGACCACTTACTTCCTTGTTAAGGAAGTCCATTAGATTTGCATGGACGGAGCCCTGTCAGCGGAGCTTTGAGGAGCTGAAGGAGAGATTGACTTCTACTCCGGTACTAGCACAGCCAGAGGGCATTGAGGACTTCGTTGTTTACAGCGATGCATCCAAGCTGGGCTTGGGATGCGTCCTGATGCAGAGGGGTAGGGTCATTGCGTATGCGTCTCGACAACTGAAGACGTATGAGGAGAATTACCCTACTCACGACCTTGAGCTAGCTGCAGTTATTCATGCCTTGAAGATCTGGCGTCATTACCTCTACGGGGCCACCTGTCATATCTTCACAGACCATAAGAGTCTGAAGTACATATTCACTCAGCGGGAATTGAATAACCGCTAGAGGAGATGGCTAGAGCTGATTAAGGACTTTGACTTAGAGATCCTTTATCATCCGGGGAAGGCGAATGTGGTCGCTGATGCCCTTAGTAGGAGGACACCTCGCGAGGCTGCGATTGCTAGATTGACTGTTCAGACCCAGTTGTAGAGAGATTTGATTTGTTTGGAGTTAGACATCCGGTTTCCCGATACTGACGGGCATTTGTCAACATTAGAGGTTTCACCGGATCTGACGGAAGAGATCCGGCAGAAACAGGAGGGTTGTCCAGCACTGAAGAGGATCAGGGAGAGAATGTCCAGAGGGGAGGCACCACAGTTTGTGGTGGGTGCAGATGGGATTTTGAGGCGCCAAGAGCGCATATGTGTACCCTCTGATAGAGAGTTGAGGCAGCGTATACTACAGGAGGCCCATTCTAAACCTTACTCCGTCCACCCCGGCGCGAGTAAGATGTATCAGGATATACGACGATCTTATTGGTGGGACGGGCTCAAGCCCGACGTGGCTAGATATGTAGCCCAGTGTGCGATCTGTCAGCAGGTCAAGATTGAGCACCACAGGCCTGGAGGAGAGCTCCAACCACTTCCGGTTCCACAGTGGAAGTGGGAGGACATTTCCATGGACTTCATTACTGGCCTGAGGTTGAGTAGAGGCTTTGATGCGATATGGGTTGTAGTGGATCGGTTGACGAAGACGGCACGATTCATTCCTATTAAGGAAACGTGGCCGGTGTCTCGTTTAGCCGAGGAGTTTACCCGACAGATTGTGAGGTTCCACGGAGTGCCGAGGACGATCATTTCAGATAGGGATGGGCGTTTTACCTCGAGGTTCTGGCAGCAGGTACACGCCGCCTTAGGGACGAGCTTACAGTTCACCACGGCATACCACCCTCAGACGGACGGGCAGTCCGTGAGGACTATTCAGACCCTTGAGGATATGTTGAGGGCGTGTGTGCTTGATTGGGGGCAGATATGGCCCGACCACCTCCCTTTGGTGGAGTTTTCTTATAACAATAGTTGGCACGCGACTATTGGGATAGCTCCTTACGAGGCACTATATGGGCGGAGGTGTCGTACACCTTTGTGTTGGGATGAGCCTGGGAGGATGAGTGGGGAAGCGTCCGAGCAGGTCCAGGATGAGATGGCTCGGGTAGCATTGATCCGAGAGCGGATGTTGACTGCACAAAGCCGTCAAAGATCTTATGCTGATAAGAGGCGCAAGCCTCTGGAGTTCAGGGTTGGCGCCCAGGTATGGTTGAAGGTGTCACCGACGAGGGGTGTTCGACGCTTCGGCATTAAAGGGAAGTTGAGTCCCCGATATGTCGGGCCCTTTGAGGTCCTAGAGCGGATAGGAGAGGTGGCTTATAGATTGGCATTGCCACCCTGATTGGAGGGAGTCCATCCAGTTTTCCATGTATCTCAGTTGAGAGAGTATGTGCATGACCCGAGACACATAGTGAGCCATGACGACCTAGTGGTCGAGCCGGATCATACATTTCCTGAGAGCACGCGATCGCAGTTTTGGAGAGAGGTATGAGACGCCTTCGATCGAAAGTAATACCCATGTTGAGAGTACAGTGGCCGAGACGAGGGATTGACGAGGCCACTTGGGAGACGGAGGATAGTATCCGGCGGAACTATCCTGAGTTTTATGCAGATCTAGAGACGTCTATAGGACCGTCACGTAGTTCTACATCCTTGTTTGGTTACTCTTAGTGATTGTATGTGTGATATGTTTGATGTGCTTGTGTGTGAACCATATGTGTCTTGATGTAGTAACTTGTTAGTCATAGGGCTCACTTACGTTTATGATCTTGGGAACTACCCTAAGTTTCGGGACGAAACTTATTTTGCGGGGGATCTGATGTAACGACCATTTTTTTTCGTTACGCTTTAATTAAGTACCTTGTCCTAGGTTTCGGGACGAAACTTATTTTAAGGGGGAACTGATGTAATACCCGGAATTTTTATTCCGTTTAATTCCGAATCAAATCGGACTTCGAACCGTTGACGGTTTCCCATTCTATCTAGTATCTCTTCCTTCACAAATTTCATTATTTTATGTAGAATTTAATTCACATAAAATGATAAAATTATATCAAACTCTAATTGTTACGTCTAGGAATAGATGTGCATGCAATAAGTCTTAAATTTATACTCGTTATAATTATCCTAACTCCTAGCGAACCCGCAGTGTACGGGACGTTTGTAGAAAGGTAAGTATTCCGAGGTCAAACACAAAGACTAAGGTGAAATCGAGTCAAGCAATGATCAAAGATAGTGTGAATCTAGACTAAGATAAGATGAGGAACAAAGAAAATGGAAAACGCAATGTTTTTGTTGGTTTTTATGGTGATCAAATAAAGAACACAAGTCACGCAAGGAAATAAAACAACTAACAAAGTGAGCTAGCAAACGAGTAAGTAACACAAAGCACAAGTATATAATCAAGAGAGAAAAGTAGATTCTAGAGGTCAAGATTTCCGGTTATGGCATTGGACTCAAGGTTCTAAGGATTCTAAAGACAAGCTGCGGTGTTTGGGAAAGAATGTTTCGCTAATGGAAGCAATTACCGGGTAAGTCTCTAGGGGTTAGAGTAAGGAATTCCTCACAAACTAGATGCTACTTAAGGGTAACCCTCTCCTTACCGGGTAAGTCTCGGAATAGGGAAATCTCAAGCAATGATCCTAGCACACTCAATCCAATAGCGGCTTATGAGGCTCACTACTACCTAGCATTCATCATCTTAGGTATCTAAGATCGGAAATCATCGGGTAGATCTCTTCCCTCACTTAGGTTGGTAGCATTAGGTGATTCTAAGCTAAATTAGGCTTAATAAACACTAGGATTTAAACAACCAAGGACCCCAACATGCAGATTCATCAATCAAAGAGCAACAGAGAAGAAAATCGGGTGGATCATACAAAAAATCGGACGATCTAGATGAAGAACAGGTCGATTTTTGTCTCTGAAATGGGTTTCGTGCATACAAATCATCCTAAACTAACATATATAGTCCATCCTATCATCACCCAAGCCATAACCATCAATCCATCACTCTAAAATCACAAGAAACTAGCCAATAATATGCATATCAAGATCCGAAATCATCAAACAAGCATACATGGTGTTCATAGATGAGTAATGAAAGATGAGTAAGCAAAATCAATAAATCTCAGCCAAATCCAAGTTGTAGAAAGACTTACAAACTCTAAAATGAAGATTCAAAACGTTCTTAACAATCCTTGCAATTAGTTCTTCAATCCGAGACTACAAAATTACTTAAAATCACTCTAAACTCTTAGAATGGTCTTCTTGTTCTTCCTTCAATCCTTGGGAGCTTTTTTTTTTTCTCCAATCTTCCTCCAAGATCCAATGAGCTGTCAATGAGAGTGTGAGAGAGGAGAGATGCTCAGCAACCACCTGAGGGACCACTTATATTCTCCACCAAGAGCAAGGACGGGCAAGAGATCGTGGGACACGTGGCTTTAAGCTGTCAAAGGCCTAAAAATCGACCCAGAGTAATAAATCGGCCGATTTAGCTGCTTGCTGGTCCGATTTTCTTAAGCAGAAACTTGTTATGCTCGTTTAGCCATGAGTTGATCCATTGCTTGTACCAATAGTGGTCTTTGTGTCCTTTGTTGCTCCAATTATGCTCCTCCTTAGCCTTGGATGTGTACCATCATGAGGCTTGGTCCTCAAATGTATCGATTAACGTCCAATAGATCCCCGAATTACCTACAAAACCGATAAAAGGTAGTGTAGACGTCTTTTCTAGAAATGTGCGTGAATTGAGCGAGGACGTCATGAATCAATGCCAAAACTTGTACAAATGAATGAGAAATCTATCTAAGTCACTACCTAATCCTAATTCATAAATCTTGTTATCAAAAATACCCCATACTTAAGGTTTGCTCGTCCCCGAGCAAATTCCCAACTATAGACTAAGAGATGACATGATTTATGTATGCAGAAAAATTGTCAAAATCTTTTGGAGTTGTGCTTCTAATATTGGATCACCTTCATAGTCATGTTTCATGGCATTGGACAAGCAATTATGCATCAAATAAATGAAAGCATGGAAAGACAATTACACTTAACTTGATAGCATGCAATGAAATGTAAAGATGAAGAAGTCAAGATGATCATGAGCATGTCCAATCTAAATCACTTAGTCTTACACACATGCAAGTAGGTCATAAGGACTTGTGAAATAGAAGGCCAAGAAACGTCGTGATTAGGCGGGAATTTTCTAGGCTATGTGATGCTAATCCGGGAAAGGAACTAAACAACCACTACTTCAAATTTTCTTATCAACTTCCCTCAAGTGTATATTTTTCTTCATTTTCTTTTCTTTCTTTTATTTTTGAGACAATGGCATTGGTGTGCAAAAGCCGAAACCTTGGTGATTAGCCATTCTCGGGCTTTTTCTATTTTTCGAGATGCATCCACACCGGGCACACATACCAAAACTCGTTAGGACTATTGGTTTATTTGACTTTGGCAAGGCACCAACACCCGATTATGTGAAGTGTACCGAGTTACTTGTCATTTAAGCCAATGTCCCCAAGCCTATATTTTTGGCTACACTTTCACAACAATTTCAGCATTTTATGCATGACATTCTTTTCATCAACAACTTCACCCCACACTTGCTTTTCACACACATCAACACACTAGCATGCTCCTATTCCCGGATGGGTCAAAAGAGGTCAAATTTATCTCAATTGAGGTGCTCAAGCAACATGATCAAGATGAGAAGTAGAGATAGATGAATTTCCTTATTCATTCCTAAATGATGTGCAAGAACTAGCATGCAATTTCGACTTTCAATACTCAATTTCAATCAAGGCAAACATTCATGATCACAAATCATTCATGGTTTCAAGAGAAGTACTTCAAGTCCACATATACATTCATCAATTTAACACATAAGGCCATCCATAGCCAATCCACAAGACAAGGTTCAATCATTAGGGTCATATCCAAGCCTTAGAAGCACTAAAATTTTTTTAAAATTTTCTGAATTTTTTTGGATTTTTCGAAATATGTATGTTCAATGCAAGACATAATGAAACATGTGACAAAATTAAACTATCCTAGATGCTAATCATGCAAGTGATCATGAAAACCCCACCCATACTTAGAAACACATTGTCCCTAATGTGTAAACTAAATAAAGAAGTGAAAGAGAGTCCTCACAATGTAAAATTGGTGATGCTTTGGTATTTCGGTTCACATTGAATGATGATGGTGGATGATCGATCAAGGATGGTAGAGAGCTCTCGATGTTCATTATGATTTCGGAACCCGCGCTTGGCGCCGCAAGCCGTCCAAGTTCCACGTCCGCTCCACCCATGCTTGATTGGAGATCATCACTTTCCTTTACAGAGGAAAAATCGGACCAGCTACCCAGGAAAATCGGCCGATTTATTGATGAACAGGCCGATTTTTCTGGGTACTTTCCTCTTCGTCCATGTGCTTGGATCTTGTTCCTTCAACTGGTCCATGAGGCTTTCACATGACCTCCAACATCCCATAACTCATGACAATCAACAAGATCTAGCACCCAAAAACACAAAAGAAAAACAAAGCACACCAAGAGTGAGATTAAACAAAAGCAAGAAAAACACGAGGAAAAATATATACCAATGGGTTGCCTCCCATTAAGCGCTTCTTTAAGGTCATTAGCTTGACCAAATTCGGGAGCGTTTCAATCAAGGTGAAGCGGGGCAATCACTTCCACCGGGGCTTCCGGGATGTACTTCTTCAATCGATGCCCATTCACCTTGAAGTTACCACAATGATCTCCTCCTATCTCCACCGCTCCATGAGGAAAGACCTTCTTCACCACATATGGCCCGGTCCATCTTGATTTGAGCTTTCCGGGGAAGAGCCGCAGCCTCGAGTTGAAGAGAAGGACAAGGTCGCCTTCACTCAACTCCTTTGGGATGATCCTCTTATCATGCCATCGCTTGGTTCTCTCCTTGTAAATCCGAGCATTCTCATATGCATCCAACCGGATCTCCTCAAGGGCGTTCATGTCTAGCAACCGCTTTTCTCCGGCCTCCTTGAGATCAAAATTTAGCCACCTTATAGTCCAATATGCTCGATGTTCCATCTCTACCGGAAGGTGGCAAGACTTTCCATAGACCAACTTGTAAGGAGTGGTGCCAATTGGTGTTTTGAAGGCGGTCCTATATGCCCACAAGGCATCATCGAGCTTCATAGCCCAATCTTTTCTCGTCCTTGATACCGTCTTCTCAAGAATGGCCTTGATCTCCCGGTTGGAGATCTCCACTTGGCCACTAGTTTGGGGATGGTAAGGTGTTGCCACCTTATGAGTCACCCCATACTTGGCCAAAAGTGCTCCAAAATTTCTATTGGTGAAGTGCTTCCCTCCATCGCTTATGATCACCCTAGGTGTTCCAAACCTAGGAAAGATCACTCGGTTGAAGAACCGCACCACAACCTTGGCGTCATTTGTAGGAGAGGCGATTGCCTCCACCCATCTTGAAACATAGTCAACCGCCAATAGGATGTAGAGGTTGCCACATGAAGAAGGGAATGGCCCCATGAAGTCCACACCCCACACATCAAATATTTCCACCTCTTGTATGTTGTTCAAGGGCATCTCATTTCTCCTTGAGATGTTGCCCGTCCTTTGGCAAGCGTCACAAGCTACCACAAAGCCTTGCACGTCCTTGAACAAACTTGGCCAAAAGAAACCCGATTGTAGCACTTTCGCACATGTCTTGTGTGCACTAGCATGCCCTCCACATGGCAAGGAATGACAATGGCGGATCACACTATCCACCTCATCCTCCGGTATGCATCTTCTAAACATCCCATCCGGCCCTCTTTTGAACAAAAGTGGCTCGCTCCAATAGTAATGCCTCACATCTTTGAAAAACTTCTTCCTTTGGGCATATGTCAAACCGGGAGGCACTTCCTCACACACCAAGTAGTTAACAATGTCGGCATACCATGGTTCACTCCCTTTAGACACTTGGAACAAGCACTCCTCTACCATTTGCAATTGCTCATCCCGGAACGAGTCATCAATCGGGATGTCCTCTCTTTCAAGCTCCAATGGTGGGAGTCTACTAAGGTGATCCGCCACGGAGTTCTCGGATCCTTTCTTGTCCCGGATTTCCAAGTCAAACTCTTGAAGAAGAAGGATCCACCGAATCAACCTAGGCTTGGCATCCTTCTTGGTAAGTAGGTAACGGATCGCAGCATGATCCGTATACACTATAACCTTCGCTCCAACAAGGTATGACCGAAACTTCTCAAAGGCATACACCACCGCTAGCAACTCCTTCTCGGTAGTGGCATAGTTGAGTTGGGCATCATCTAGCGTCTTGCTAGCATAATAAATAGCATGAGTTTTCCCATCTTTCCTTTGCCCCAAAACAGCCCCAATGGCTACATCACTTGCATCACACATGATCTCAAACGGCAAGCTCCAATCCGGAGGTTGCATGATAGGTGCGGAGATCAAAGCGTTCTTCAACCTACAAAAAGCTTCAAGGCAATCTTTGGAGAAGACAAAATCAACATCCTTCATTAGTAGGTTAGTGAGAGGCTTAGAAATTTTAGAGAAATCTTGAATGAACCTCCGGTAAAAACCGGTATGCCCCAAAAAGCTCCTTACCCCTTTCACCGAGGTAGGTGGTGGCAACTTCTCTATTGTTTCAATTTTTGCCCTATCAACCTCAATGCCACGGTTAGACACCAAGTGTCCTAACACAATACCTTCACTTACCATGAAGTGGCATTTTTCCCAATTCAAGACAAGATTTGTCTCCTCACATCTTTGAATACTAAGGACAAGTTAGCCAAGTAATCATCGAAAGAAGAACCATAAACAGAGAAATCATCCATAAACACTTCCATGATATTCTCTATGTATTCCGAAAAGATAGCCATCATACACCTTTGGAAGGTGGCGGGTGCATTACACAACCCAAATGGCATTCTCCTATATGCAAAAGTACCCCATGGACATGTAAAGGTTGTTTTCTCTTGGTCATCGGGGTGGATAGGGATTTGGAAGAATCCACTATAGCCATCTAGGTAGCAAAAATGAGAGTGTTGAGCTAATCTCTCTAGCATTTGGTCAATGAAAGGGAGAGGGAAGTGATCTTTCCTAGAGGCCATGTTCAACTTCCTATAATCAATGCACATCCTCCATCCCGTAACCGTTCTAGTGGGAATTAGTTCATTGTTCTCATTGGTTACTACGGTCATCCCACCCTTCTTAGGTACTACATGAACGGGACTAACCCACTTACTATCCGAGATAGGGTAGATAATTCCCGCATCTAGCAACTTAATGATTTCCTTCTTAACTACCTCTTTCATTATAGGATTTAACCTTCTTTGATGTTCAATAGAGGGTTTATGATTATCTTTCATCATTATCCTATGCATGCACAAAGATGGCTTGATGCCAACAAGATCATCAATGGTGTATCCTATTGCTTTTCTATGCAGTTTTAATTCATTCAACAATCTATTAAGCTCATCATCATTCAAAGATGCATTCACAATCACTGGATAAGTAGAATTTGAACCAAGGAAAGCATACTTTAAATGAGAAGGAAGAGGTTTAAGATCAAGTTGAGGGGGACCTTTTTCGGTTGGAGACGATCCATACAATGTAGGTTGAGATGATTGCAAAGCCATGGAAGCCTCCTTGAAGTCCCTTGATGATTGCTCATACTCAAGTGGTTGATGCTGAAAAGACTCAGGAAAATCGACCCAGGAAGAAAAATCGGTCGATTTTTCTGAAGGGGGGTCGATCTGAGTTTCTGTTTTGGCAAAACTGGCTGAAATTTCAGCATAAGTACAAAAATCGGCCGATTTTTGGCCCCCAGTCCGATTTTTCTGGCAGTTTTCCTCTTCTTCTAGCACTTCAAACCCAACACTTGGTAGCTCGTCCAATGCATTCAAGGCCTTGATTACTTCATTGCTACTCTCCTCAATTCCTTCTTCCATCAAGCTTGAGCTAAGAACTCTCTCAAGTGGATCCTTGAGCAAGATTGAGCTCACAACCTCCCTAGATTCCTCTTCTTCAACTATGTTGAATACATCCTCATCAAGGGTTGGCCCTTTCATCATTGTGGATAGCTTGAACTTGATGTTCTCTTCTCCAATGTTGAATGAGAGGGTTCCATTCTTGCAATCCACTAGACACCCGGAAGTAGCTAGGAATGGTCTCCCCAAAATGATAGGAACCGGATAGTCCGCCGGGATGTCTAAAACAACGAAGTCTATGGGCACATAGAACCTCCCTAATTGCACCGGGATGTCTTCCAAGATCCCAACCGGATGAGTGATTGAGCGGTCCACCATGTAAAGAGTCATCTTGACCGGCTTTGGCTCTCCTAGCCCAACCTTGTTGCAAAGTGCAAGCGGGATGATGCTTACACTTGCCCCAAGATCACATAGGGCGTCATACTTCACTTCTCCTACTCCGATTGGCACGCAAAAGGATCCCGGATCCCTTAGCTTGGGAGGCATCTCCTCCTTCATCGTTTGAATCAACTCCGAGGATCTCTTTGTCATTCTTATCTCCCCATACTCCTCCAACTTCCTCTTGTTGGAGAGTATTTCCTTTAAGAACTTGCCATATGCCGGCATACCTAAGATAGCATCCATGAACGGAATGTTAATATGCAATTTAGACATAAGTTCAAGGAATTTACCAAAGTGATTGTCCAAGCGAGCTCTTGCTCGTGATTGAGGGAACGGTAGTGGTGGCTTGTATGGAGGCGGTGCCACACATCTTGGCTCTACATCCTTGCTCTTGCTTCCATCTCCTTGCAAATTCTCTTCTTCATTCACCACTTGCTTCCCTTTAGCATTCTCCTTGGGCAAAGGATCCTTCATGCTCAACCCACTTCTTGTTGTAATAGCCAACACTTGGCCCTTTGGGTTTTCTTCGGTCCTTCCGGGAAGCTTCCCCGGATCTCTATGTGCTTCACCCGCCTTTTGGAACACTTGTGCTTCCAACACTTTTTGAGCTTTGGAAATGGAAGTCACCGTGCTCTCAAGACCGCTCAACCTTCCTAGCAATTGCTCAAACATCATTTCGGTTCTATCCTTTGGAGGTTGAGTGAATCCGGGTGGAGGTTCTTGTGAAGCTCTTGGTGGTGGAGTTGTGCTTGTAGAAGCGGGAGGGTTCAAGGCTCCATCCGGGTTAGAGTAAGAAAACCCGGGATGGTTATGGTTGGGCCGGTAATTGTTGAATTGCCGGTTGTTGTTGAAGTTCCTTGGGCCTTGGTAGTTGTTGTAGTTGCCCCTTCCCATATAGTTCACATCCTCCTCTTTGGAAGATAGGTTGGCTTGTGGAAGCACTTGAGTGGTTGCTTGGTTCTTCAAAGTTGTAGCACACAACTCCCTCAAGGATTTCAACTCATTGTTGATGGCGTCGAGCTTGAAGTTGCTCATGGTGACCTCACTCACCTCATATGCTCCCGCCTTTCTCCCTTCACTCTTCCTATGGGAGTACTTCTCAATCACTAGAGCTTGCTTCTCCACAAACTCCCAAGCATCATCTACATGCTTCTCCATGAAAGTCCCACCGGAAAGGGATTGAAGCTTGAATTGGCTATCTTCATCAAGTCCTTTGAAGTAGATCTCCAATAGCTCAATTTTCGGTATGCCATGGTGTGGACAATCTAGGAGAAGGTCTTTGAATCTCTCCCAAGACTTGAACAAACTCTCTCTATCCTTCATCACGAAGGCATTGATCTTCCCTCTTAATTCGGTAGTCTTGGAAGGTGGGAAGAACTTAGTCAAAAACTCGGTTGTCATCTCCTCCCAAGTACCAACTCGCCCTTGTGGAATAGATTGATACCAAGCTAAGGCCTTGTCCTTGAGAGAGAAGGAGAAAGCCCTTAGCTTATGGTTGTTGCTCTCCAATCTTGGCGGTCTAAGAGTCTCCATCAAAATCTCGTAGTTCATCAAATGTTGATGAGGAGACTCTCCTTCCATCCCTCCAAATTGATTATGCCGGATCATTTGTAGAACTTGAGGGCGGAGCTCGTAATCATGGGCTGCGGGATCTCCTAAGTTCACACCCGGGCGGTGTGCTCTTTGTGCCGGATCCATACGTTGCCCCAACGTTTGTGGCTCATCCATAGCAATGGGCACAACCCTAACGTTCACCGCCGGCTGCGGTTGTGGTGGAGGTGGAGGAGGTTGTTGACGGTTAAGCTCCCTTTGCACAAGTGCTTGCCTAATCTCCTCAATCTCCCTCCTAGTTGCCTCTTGCCTCTCATTGGCAAGTCTCCTTTCTTCCTCCAAGAGCTCATCTCTTAGCCTAATTTGCTCTAAGGCTTCATCCAACTCAGCTTGGAGGTTCCTACCGGCCATCTCTTTCTCTTTTCGAATGCTCTTGGATCTAGATCTAAGGGTTTTCTCCGGTTCGGGATCGAATGGAGCTAAATCCTTGCCACGAGATCTTCGCATACACCTAAAGAGTAAGAGATGTCCCGAAAAGCAAAGACACACACCAAAGAGAGATCAAAAGCAACAAGAAAGATCTACACTACCAACAATCACAAATTAGACTCAATCTAGACCTAGTCCCCGGCAACGGCGCCAAAAACTTGTTACGTCTAGGAATAGATGTGCATGCAATAAGTCTTAAATTTATACTCGTTATAATTATCCTAACTCCTAGCGAACCCGCAGTGTACGGGACGTTTGTAGAAAGGTAAGTATTCCGAGGTCAAACACAAAGACTAAGGTGAAATCGAGTCAAGCAATGATCAAAGATAGTGTGAATCTAGACTAAGATAAGATGAGGAACAAAGAAAATGGAAAACGCAATGTTTTTGTTGGTTTTTATGGTGATCAAATAAAGAACACAAGTCACGCAAGGAAATAAAACAACTAACAAAGTGAGCTAGCAAACGAGTAAGTAACACAAAGCACAAGTATATAATCAAGAGAGAAAAGTAGATTCTAGAGGTCAAGATTTCCGGTTATGGCATTGGACTCAAGGTTCTAAGGATTCTAAAGACAAGCTGCGGTGTTTGGGAAAGAATGTTTCGCTAATGGAAGCAATTACCGGGTAAGTCTCTAGGGGTTAGAGTAAGGAATTCCTCACAAACTAGATGCTACTTAAGGGTAACCCTCTCCTTACCGGGTAAGTCTCGGAATAGGGAAATCTCAAGCAATGATCCTAGCACACTCAATCCAATAGCGGCTTATGAGGCTCACTACTACCTAGCATTCATCATCTTAGGTATCTAAGATCGGAAATCATCGGGTAGATCTCTTCCCTCACTTAGGTTGGTAGCATTAGGTGATTCTAAGCTAAATTAGGCTTAATAAACACTAGGATTTAAACAACCAAGGACCCCAACATGCAGATTCATCAATCAAAGAGCAACAGAGAAGAAAATCGGGTGGATCATACAAAAAATCGGACGATCTAGATGAAGAACAGGTCGATTTTTGTCTCTGAAATGGGTTTCGTGCATACAAATCATCCTAAACTAACATATATAGTCCATCCTATCATCACCCAAGCCATAACCATCAATCCATCACTCTAAAATCACAAGAAACTAGCCAATAATATGCATATCAAGATCCGAAATCATCAAACAAGCATACATGGTGTTCATAGATGAGTAATGAAAGATGAGTAAGCAAAATCAATAAATCTCAGCCAAATCCAAGTTGTAGAAAGACTTACAAACTCTAAAATGAAGATTCAAAACGTTCTTAACAATCCTTGCAATTAGTTCTTCAATCCGAGACTACAAAATTACTCAAAATCACTCTAAACTCTTAGAATGGTCTTCTTGTTCTTCCTTCAATGCTTGGGAGCTTTTTTTTTTTCTCCAATCTTCCTCCAAGATCCAATGAGCTGTCAATAAGAGTGTGAGAGAGGAGAGATGCTCAGCAACCACCTGAGGGACCACTTATATTCTCCACCAAGAGCAAGGACGGGCAAGAGATCGTGGGACACGTGGCTTTAAGTTGTCAAAGGCCTAAAAATCGACCCAGAGAAATAATCGGCCGATTTAGCTGCTTGCTGGTCCGATTTTCTTCAGCAGAAACTTGTTATGCTCGTTTAGCCATGAGTTGATCCATTGCTTGCACCAATAGTGGTCTTTGTGTCCTTTGTTGCTCCAATTATGCTCCTCCTTAGCCTTGGATGTGTACCATCATGAGGCTTGGTCCTCAAATGTATCGATTAACGTCCAATAGATCCCCGAATTACCTACAAAACCGATAAAAGGTAGTGTAGACGTCTTTTCTAGAAATGTGCGTGAATTGAGCGAGGACGTCATGAATCAATGCCAAAACTTGTACAAATGAATGAGAAATCTATCTAAGTGACTACCTAATCCTAATTCATAAATTTTGTTATCACTAATCCTTAGAAATATCCATTATTTTATGTAGAATTTAATTCACATAAAATGATAAAATTATATCAAACTCTAATCCTTATAATTATCTATTATTTTATGTAGAATTTAATTCCCATAAAATGATAGATTTATATCAAACCCTAGTTATTATAATTCATTCTTATCGATGACAAGCTGTGACGAGATCATGACTAAGTTGAGACGAGATCATGACTAAGCTGAGACGAGATCATGACAAGCTGTGACGAGTTTTGACAGATTTTTGACAAGTAATTCAGCCCACCTTTCTTGCATGCTTCAGCCCACGTTTCTACCTTAAGCTCAGCCAGTTTGCTTACCCACAACAGCCCAGCAGTGTGACTTCGAGCCCAGCCTGCAGTAGTCCAAGAGAGGCTGGTTACGAGCCCATTAACAGCCCCTCCAGCCCAAAACGTTCAGCTCCCTCCAGCCTAGTGTTCAGCCCTCTCCAGCCAGTGATCTACGTGTGAACAGCCGGCCTCCTCTCCTTCCTTCTCTCCACTTTGTAACAGTTGCATAAATGGGATATTTAATGAGATAATTAAGAGTTGTAACAGCCCTATATTCACGCTCAAAAGAGAGGACTGCAACGCTTTTTACGCTCCTCTTTCATGCTGCACTTGCCTGGATTCTGCACAGATTCAGCAACGTTCCAACCACAGGAAATTGCAAGGAAAAGAGCCAGCAGAGGAGGGAACTATAACAGCTGCTCGTCTATCTATTTCTGGAGTTGCTCGTCTATCTATTCTAGGGCTGCTCGCTGCAGAAACCTCGCTAGAAGCCGGAGTAGTGTAAGTGATTTCATTCAGCCCTTCTACACTCAGTTCCTCTCTAAATCTAACTCTCAGTACACACTCCTTCCAAGAAGATAACCAGTTTGGAGGGTTGTTTTGTTCGTGTCCTGCAGTGACAGAAGAAGAGACGGCCACCTTGGAATCGGACCCTCCCACACTAGTGCAACAACTTACCTTCTACAGTCATCAAAACCTTGGGTAAATGATCAATGATTCTCCCTTTCTCTTGGCTGCAGTTCAATCTTTAAACAATAGATGAAATAGACATGTGTGTACTTAGGTTTTAAAATGTTTTAGTGTGGTGATGAGGAGAGATCGAACTAGAGAAGTGACGAGTAGTAAGCGAGTTATTGTAGCTTCCTAGAGTGTCCAATTTCTGACCATTAGATGACCTAGTGAAGTAGATCAGATTATCATATAAATTGAAGTGAGAAACTCCCTTTAAAACTTCAGTTTTGAAAGTAAGAATGGCCACTGTTGTGAACCAATGTTAAAACGATTGGTTGAAGATCCACCGTTGAATTTTTAATAGATTATAGATAGATATACATAGTTTACCGTGTTAAAATTTGGGAACAAATGAACGGTCGGATTGAAATTTATAGGGTCTCAAAGTGGAGTAGTTGAGCTGTTTTTCCAGCAGAAAAATTTGACTAAGTATGGGAACATTTGTAACTTTAAAGATTTTTGTAGGAATAACGATTGAACGGTTTTAAGAAATTGTTTCTCCTATGAGTAGATTAGAGATCATAGATAAGCTATAAATTTATTTTAGAATTTTTATAAGTTTATTTTAATTTTATATTTACAGCTGTAATTGGACTTTAGTGACTTTTCGGGAAATAGAAAATGCGTAGTTTTTATAGTTGTCACCTAAAATCATCCTAGGGAGTAGAATGTGATTAGTTAGCCTCAAGTAAGAATTTAAGTACTTTTTACGGATTTTGGAAGTCTCGGAACCAAGGGTAAAATAGTCAATTTACCTTAAATAAACACTGTAATAACTTCTGCACATAGAATCGTACATCTTAGGAGTTTAGACTTCTAAGTATCCAAGGAAAAATGTTAATCCACGTGCCTCCTTTGACAGGCAACCGAGTTCCTGCAGCTACTAATTTAGTGTTGTTAAGAGAGACGAGTTTTAATTCTGGTAAGTCCACTGACTTACTTAGCTAGCTTCTTGCATGTGTGTGATGCGTATGAGTGGTGTGTGATAGTTAAGATAAATAACAAAAACGCAATAGGCCGACTGTAGTATCTTATAATTGACCCAAGTGTATGATAACGGGTCATGACATCATCTGCCTAGCTCTTGCGAGAGTCTAGGAGGTTCCCTGCGACCAGCCCAGTCCGGTAGACGGTCACATGCATTAGTACCATTCCGCGTTGGTAAACGGGGACAGGGGCGAGGTTTGGGAATCCCTGGTGTCACAAAATAAGTATCATTAGTAATGACATATCACTTAATTAAAGATAATAAATAGGAATGAGTGTTGCATGCTAATTGTGTATGTTGTGTGATTGTGCTTTTACCGTTATACTTATGCATAGAATGTTAGCTAACGGTTTTATACCGCTTGTAGATGTCTTGCAGGTTAGGGAGGCGATCGAGTGATCCGGCGGTAGTGGGCAGCCGGGGTTCCGTGCATTATAGGACGGGATTGCTATATTTTATTTTATGACTATTGAGACTGATGTTGGTATTTCCCGTTTTTGGGACTTGGCTGTATTGTTTTCAGAATTTGGATTCTTTTTATTTCGCTCATGTTATAAAACTCTTTGTTTAGCCTTTTTATTTGTGCCGGGTTGTAAGGTCCGAGGAAGTTGTTGCCAGGCTAAGGGCCGGGACCCATTGTGAGGTCCTAGCTCGTAGCATTTCGAGTCCTCTAGGATTCGGGGTGTTACAATATGGTATCAAAGCTCTAGGTTGGCAACAACGGCACTCGCCATCTTCAAAAAGGCCGAATAAACAAATAAACGGAAACCGCAAGGGTTCCGAACTTTTAAAATGAAATTTTTGTTTTCCAAACCATGAGCATAAACGGGTTGGGATAGAATGCACGGACCGCCACTACCTCCGCTAAACTCGATAGCATAGTTTATTGGACTTCTGTTATAGCTTGTAATTTTAGTAATATTGTGACCTTTAGAAGTGACCTACAATAATAAGATAGTTATGTCCTTACTAGGAACTAAAGTAGTCTTATATTGATCACGTCATTACCAGATGGCACGTACGAGAGCGACAGCTTACGTTGGACGAGGAGAGGGCCGACCTCCCCTTCCTCCTGGAGCTCCAAGACAAGGACGTATGGGCAGGCCTCAGAGAGGCAAAGGTCGAGGAGGTGTCCCTGTTGTAGATCCGCCAGCTGCGGATGTACCTGCTGAGGAGGTGGCCGAGAGTATTGTCCCAGAGGTTAGGGATGAGACTGCTACTAGGTCCGGAGTACGGAGTGCAGGGCCTGTTGATTCTAGCCGCGTATCGATTGGAGCATCTGAGTATCGAGCTTATGTCCAGTAGGTGCAAGAGGCATACAGAGCCGGAGCACCACCTCCAGCACCGCTAGTGCCAGCTAGGTCGACAGAGGTCTCTCAGAGGGTGACTGAGGTGGTAGTTCCACCGGTGGTAGCTGCACCAGTGAGAGTTGTCGAGGATGACCGAGTGAGAGATGAGCTGAGGGTACCGAGACCAGATGAATGGTTGAAGACATTCCACCATCAGCGAGTTCCCACCTTCGACGGGAACGTTGGACTTGAGGTGGAACATTGGATCAGTCATGTGGAGTCCGCGCTAGAGGCGATTCGCTGCCATGAGAGTCGTAAGGTGGAGCTGGTTCAGACATTATTTAGGGACCAGACACAGTACTGGTGGAGGACAGTGAGGGGCAGACTGTCCCGATTTGAGCAGTTGCTGAGTCTCGTGAGAGAGACCTTTTGTCCTTCCTCACTGAGAAGGGACCGAGTACAGGACTTCTTCGAGGCAGGTTTTGAGGATGTTCCGATAGCTGAGGCTATTAGGAGGTTCCGGGAGGAGCTGTCACTGTTGGGTCCTGCTGCACCACCTGTGGACCAACACGTGTATTTGTTTTCCCGGAGACTGAGAGAGACTACCCGCTCCTATCTAGCAGGGTTCCGCTGTGATTTCTTAGCTGATTATCAGGATCGGGCTTTAGCGTATGAGAGGGACCGACTGGGTCACCGGAGAGCTATGCAGTCTGGAGGGTCAGACAAGAGACAGAGGACCGGACCAGTCAACACTGGAATAGGAGGGTCAGGTCATAGGCGTGGTCAGTCCCAAGGCCGTTCTAGTCACCAGGTGGCACCGCCGATGGGATCTAGAGTACGTCAGTGCTACAACTGTGGGGAGCAGGGACACATTAAGCCAGAGTGTAGGAGGCCACCAGTTACATGTTTTACTTGCGGCCAGCTAGGCCACAGGGCTACCTTCTGCCGACAGGGCAAGGTAGCATCACAGCAGGGGTCCTCACCTGCTGGTACCCCAGGAGGAGGATAGAGGCAGTCTCAGTATCAGGCTCGGGGTTAGCAGCAGCGGGCTCCGGGTCAGGCATATTCACAGGGTTCTGCTCAGATTCCAGCTAGAGGTAGAGGCCGTGGTGGAGGCACTTCAGAGACTAGGGGTACTCAGGCTCGAGTCTTTGAGTTGAGGAGTGTAGTAGACCCAGCAGCGCCCGCAGCCACAGGTATTATCACGATTCATGGCTTTCCAGTCCGAGTACTTTTTGATACGGGTGCAACGTACTCTTTCATATCTGATGATTGCATA
The DNA here is from genome assembly GCA_033239125.1 of Fagopyrum homotropicum. Lineage (NCBI taxonomy): Eukaryota > Viridiplantae > Streptophyta > Magnoliopsida > Caryophyllales > Polygonaceae > Fagopyrum > Fagopyrum homotropicum. Next base: position 93,087,102 of record BSWB01000007.1, on the reverse strand, counting down.
GATAGGCTGACCTTAGATACCGTAGAGGGGGAACCTTTCCTTATAAGGTTACCCGATGGGAGTAGGGTTCGTGGTACTTGGGAGATTCACGATTGTCCTATCCACTTGGGAGGTCGTGACTGGCTAGCCGACTTTCACGTCATGCACTTAGTGCATGAGGAAGTCATACTTGGGATGGACTGGATGGACCGCCATAGAGTTGTTCTGGACGTCAGGAGGAGGATAGTGACGGTCACTACGGAGTCTGGGCAGGAGGAAGTCTTTCGAGGGTGGGACCTCGGAAAGATAGGGACAGTCATTAGTGCGGTCCGAGCCGCAAAGCTCATAGGTCAGGGATGTGAGGCCTTCTGGTGTTACGCTATGAAGGAGGAGACGAGTTCATCATTAGCAGAGACCCCGGTAGCTTGTGAGTTCGAGGATGTCTTTGGCGAGCCGCCTGGCTTACCACCACAGAGGAGCGTAGATTTTAGGATTGAGTTGGAGCCCGGCACGAGGCCGATCTCCAAGGCTCCATACCGCATGGCACCAGTCGAGATGCTTGAGCTTAAGAAGCAACTCGAGGAGTTGGCAGAGAAGGGATTCATCCGACCCAGTGTGTCTCCTTGGGGTGCACCAGTCCTCTTCGTCAGGAAGAAGGACGGATCCATGAGGCTTTGTATCGACTATCGAGAGTTGAACAAAGTCGACGTCAAGAATAAGTACCCGTTGCCGCGTATTGATGATTTGCTGGATCAGTTACAGGGAGCTACAGTGTTTTCACGTATCGACTTGAGGTCAGGATATCACCAGCTGAGAGTGCGGGAAGAGGACATACCAAAGACAGCATTTCGGACCAGATACAGTCATTATGAGTTCGTGGTGATGCCTTTCGGGCTCACCAATGCTCCTGCTGTCTTCATGGAGTTGATGAATGGCATCTTCATTGACTTCTTAGATCAGTTTGTGGTAGTTTTCATCGACGACATCTTAGTGTACTCCCGGAGTAGAGAGGAGCACGCCGGACACCTGAGGACGGTGTTGCGGGTTTTACACGATAGAGAGCTTTATGCTAAGCTCTCTAAGTGTGAGTTCTGGATGCCTGAGGTTGCCTTCCTTGGCCACATTGTCTCTACCGAAGGAGTCAAGGTGGACCCGGTGAAGATAGAGTCAATTGCATCATGGCCGCCCCCTAAGACGGTCAAGGAGGTACGCAGTTTTCTAGGTCTGGCCGGTTACTACCGTAGGTTTGTGAAGGGTTTTTCTGTGATTGCCAGACCACTTATTTCCTTGTTAAGGAAGTCCATCAGATTTGCATGGACGGAGCCCTGTCAGCGGAGCTTTGAGGAGCTGAAGGAGAGATTGACTTCTACTCCGGTACTAGCACAGCCAGAGGGCATTGAGGACTTCGTTGTTTACAGCGATGCATCCAAGCTGGGCTTGGGATGCGTCCTGATGCAGAGGGGTAGGGTCATTGCGTATGCGTCTCGACAGCTGAAGACGTATGAGGAGAATTACCCTAGTCACGACCTTGAGCTAGCTGTAGTTATTCATGCCTTGAAGATCTGGCGTCATTACCTCTACGGGGCCACCTGTCATATCTTCACAGACCACAAGAGTCTGAAGTACATATTCACTCAGCGGGAATTGAATAACCGCCAGAGGAGATGGCTAGAGCTGATTAAGGACTTTGACTTAGAGATCCTTTATCATCCGGGGAAGGCGAATGTGGCCGCTGATGCCCTTAGTAGGAGGACACCTCGCGAGGCTGCGATTGCTAGATTGACTGTTCAGACCCAGTTGTAGAGAGATTTGATTTGTTTGGAGTTAGACATCCGGTTTCCCGATACTGACGGTCATTTGTCAACATTAGAGGTTTCACCGGATCTGACGGAAGAGATCCGGCAGAAACAGGAGGGTTGTCCAGCACTGACGAGGATCAGGGAGAGAATGTCCAGAGGGGAGGCACCACAGTTTATGGTGGGTGCAGATGGGATTTTGAGGCGCCAAGAGCGCATATGTGTACCCTCTGATAGAGAGTTGAGGCAGCGTATACTGCAGGAGGCCCATTCTACACCTTACTCCGTCCACCCCGGCGCGAGTAAGATGTATCAGGATATACGACGATCTTATTGGTGGGACGGGCTCAAGCCCGACGTGGCTAGATATGTAGCCAAGTGTGCGATCTGTCAGTAGGTCAAGATTGAGCACCACAGGCCTGGAGGAGAGCTCCAACCACTTCCGGTTCCACAGTGGAAGTGGGAGGACATTTCCATGGACTTCATTACTGGCCTGAGGTTGAGTAGAGGCTTTGATGCGATATGGGTTGTAGTGGATCGGTTGACGAAGACGGCACGATTCATTCCTATTAAGCAAACGTGGCCGGTGTCTCGTTTAGCCGAGGAGTTTACCCGACAGATTGTGAGGTTCCACGGAGTGCCGAGGACGATCATTTCAAATAGGGATGGGCGTTTTACCTCGAGGTTCTGGCAGCAGGTACACGCCGCCTTAGGGACGAGCTTACATTTCACCACGGCATACCACCCTCAGACGGACGGGCAGTCCGTGAGGACTATTCAAACCCTTGAGGATATGTTGAGGGCGTGTGTGCTTGATTGGGGGCAGATATGGCCCGACCACCTCCCTTTGGTGGAGTTTTCTTATAACAATAGTTGGCACGCGACTATTGGGATGGCTCCTTACGAGGCACTATATGGGCGGAGGTGTCGTACACCTTTGTGTTGGGATGAGCCTGGGAGGATGAGTGGGGAAGCGTCCGAGCAGGTCCAGGATGAGATGGCTCGGGTAGCATTGATCCGAGAGCGGATGTTGACTGCACAAAGCCGTCAAAGATCTTATGCTGATAAGAGGCGCAAGCCTCTGGAGTTCAGGGTTGGCGCCCAGGTATGATTGAAGGTGTCACCGACGAGGGGTGTTTGACGCTTCGGCATTAAAGGGAAGTTGAGTCCCCGATATGTCGGGCCCTTTGAGGTCCTAGAGCGGATAGGAGAGGTGGCCTATAGATTGGCATTGCCACCCTGATTTGAGGGAGTCCATCCAGTTTTCCATGTATCTCAATTGAGAGAGTATGTGCATGACCCGAGACACATAGTGAGCCATGACGACCTAGTGGTCGAGCCGGATCATACATTTCCTGAGCACCCGATCGCAGTTTTGGAGAGAGGTATGAGACGCCTTCGATCGAAAGTAATACCCATGTTGAGAGTACAGTGGCCGAGACGAGGGATTGACGAGGCCACTTGGGAGACGGAGGATAGTATCCGGCGGAACTATCCTGAGTTTTATGCAGATCTAGAGACGTCTATAGGACCGTCACGTAGTTCTACATCCTTGTTTGGTTACTCTTAGTGATTGTATGTGTGATATGTTTGATGTGCTTGTGTGTGAACCATATGTGTCTTGATGTAGTAACTTGTTAGTCATAGGGCTCACTTACGTTTATGATCTTGGGAACTACCCTAAGTTTCGGGACGAAACTTATTTTGCGGGGGATCTGATGTAACGACCATTTTTTTTCGTTACGCTTTAATTAAGTACCTTGTCCTAAGTTTCGGAACGAAACTTATTTTAAGGGGGAACTGATGTAATACCCGGAATTTTTATTCCGTTTAATTCCGAATCAAATCGGACTTCGAACCGTTGACGGTTTCCCATTCTATCTAGTATCTCTTCCTTCACAAATTTCATTATTTTATGTAGAATTTAATTCACATAAAATGATAAAATTATATCAAACTCTAATCCTTAGAAATATCCATTATTTTATGTAGAATTTAATTCACATAAAATGATAAAATTATATCAAACTCTAATCCTTATAATTATCTATTATTTTATGTAGAATTTAATTCACATAAAATGATAGATTTATATCAAACCCTAGTTATTATAATTCATTCTTATCGATGACAAGCTGTGACGAGATCATGACTAAGCTGAGACGAGATCATGACTAAGCTGAGACGAGATCATGACAATCTGTGATGAGTTTTGACAGATTTTTGACAAGTAATTCAGCCCACCTTTCTTGCATGCTTCAGCCCACGTTTCTACCTTAAGCTCAGCCAGTTTGCTTACCCACAACAGCCCAGCAGTGTGACTTCGAGCCCAGCCTGCAGTAGTCCAAGAGAGGCTGGTTACGAGCCCATTAATAGCCCCTCCAGCCCAAAACGTTCAGCTCCCTCCAGCCTAGTGTTCAGCCCTCTCCAGCCAGTGATCTACGTGTGAACAGCCGGCCTCCTCTCCTTCCTTCTCTCCACTTTGTAACAGCTGCATAAATGGGATAATTAATGAGATAATTAAGAGTTGTAACAGCCCTATATTCACGCTCAAAAGAGAGGACTGCAACGCTTTTTACGCTCCTCTTTCATGCTGCACTTGCCTGGATTCTGCACAGATTCAGCAACGTTCCAACCACAGGAAATTGCAAGGAAAAGAGCCAGCAGAGGAGGGAACTATAACAGCTGCTCGTCTATCTATTTCTGGAGTTGCTCGTCTATCTATTCTGGGGCTGCTCGCTGCAGAAACCTCGCTAGAAGCCGGAGTAGTGTAAGTGATTTCATTCAGCCCTTCTACACTCAGTTCCTCTCTAAATCTAACTCTTAGTACACACTCCTTCCCAGAAGATAACCAGTTTGGAGGGTTGTTTTGTTCGTGTCCTGCAGTGACAGAAGAAGAGACGGCCACCTTGGAATCGGACCCTCCCACACTAGTGCAACAACTTACCTTCTACAGTCATCAAAACCTTGGGTAAATGATCAATGATTCTCCCTTTCTCTTGGCTGCAGTTCAATCTTTAAACTATAGATGAAATAGACATGTGTGTACTTAGGTTTTAAAATGTTTTAGTGTGGTGATGAGGAGAGATCGAACTAGAGAAGTGACGAGTAGTAAGCGAGTTATTGTAGCTTCCTAGAGTGTCCAATTTCTGACCATTTGATGACCTAGTGAAGTAGATCAGATTATCATATAAATTGAAGTGAGAAACTCCCTTTAAAACTTCAGTTTTGAAAGTAAGAATGGCCACTGTTGTGAACGAATGTTAAAACGATTGGTTGAAGATCCACCGTTGAATTTTTAATAGATTATAGATAGATATACATAGTTTACCGTGTTAAAATTTGGGAACAAATGAACGGTCGGATTGAAATTTATAGGGTCTCAAAGTGGAGTAGTTGAGCTGTTTTTCCAGCAGAAAAATTTGACTAAGTATGGGAACATTTGTAACTTTAAAGATTTTTGTAGGAATAACGATTGAACGGTTTTAAGAAATTGTTTCTCCTATGAGTAGATTAGAGATCATAGATAAGCTATAAATTTATTTTAGAATTTTTATAAGTTTATTTTAATTTTATATTTACAGCTGTAATTGGACTTTAGTGACTTTTCGGGAAATAGAAAATGCGTAGTTTTTATAGTTGTCACCTAAAATCATCCTAGGGAGTAGAATATGATTAGTTAGCCTCAAGTAAGAATTTAAGTACTTTTTACGGATTTTGGAAGTCTCGGAACCAAGGGTAAAATAGTTAATTTACCTTAAATAAACACTGTAATAACTTCTGCACATAGAATCGTACATCTTAGGAGTTTAGACTTCTAAGTATCCAAGGAAAAATGTTGATCCACGTGCCTCCTTTGACAGGCAACTGAGTTCCTGCAGCTACTGATTTAGTGTTGTTAAGAGAGACGAGTTTTAATTCTGGTAAGTCCACTGACTTACTTAGCTAGCTTCTTGCATGTGTGTGATGCGTATGAGTGGTGTGTGATAGTTAAGATAAATAACAAAAACGCAATAGGCCGACTGTAGTATCTTATAATTGACCCAAGTGTATGATAACGGGTCGTGACATCATCTGCCTAGCTCTTGCGAGAGTCTAGGAGGTTCCCTGCGACCAGCCCAGTCCGGTAGACGGTCACATGCATTAGTACCATTCCGCGTTGGTAAACGGGGACAGGGGCGAGGTTTGGGAATCCCTGGTGTCACAAAATAAGTATCATTAGTAATGACATATCACTTAATTAAAGATAATAAATAGGAATGAGTGTTGCATGCTAATTGCGTATGTTGTGTGTTTGTGCTTTTACCGTTATACTTATGCATAGAATGTTAGCTAACGGTTTTATACCGCTTGTAGATGCCTTGTAGGTTAGGGAGGCGATCGAGTGATCCGGCGGTAGTGGGCAGCCGGGGTTCCGTGCATTATAGGACGGGATTGCTATATTTTATTTTATGACTATTGAGACTGATGTTGGTATTTCCCGTTTTTGGGACTTGGCTGTATTGTTTTCAGAATTTGGATTCTTTTTATTTCGCTCATGTTATAAAACTCTTTGTTTAGCCTTTTTATTTGTGTCGTGTTGTAATGTCCGATGAAGTTGTTGCTAGACTAACGGCCGGGACCCATTGTGAGGTCCTAGCTCGTAGCATTTCGAGTCCTCTAGGATTCGGGGTGTTACAAGGTCGAAGGCGGAAGATGAACCACGGATGTCGAGAATGGATTCGTTGGCCTTTATCGGGCGCTTCTGGACCTAAAAATGAAGCTAAAAAAATTTAGCTTATACGCTAAATTTGGGCATACTACATAAAATATATATAAACTAGTAGAATAACCCCGTAACTGAAATCCGAGTATAAAATCAACAAATACATTTTTAGGGCAAATATGAGCAATTTCAAAAACTTGGGTCATATTCCGTAAATAAAACCATGGGCATTATTTGTAAATATACAAACAGGGGGCACTTTTGTAACTTCACAAAGTTGGGTCAATTCTGCAAATATAAAATATGGGTGATTACTGCAATTATACTAAAATGGGGGGGGGGGGCGATTTAATATTACACAAGGACTTTCTTCAACCTTTGTAACAGAGCCTACCGGCGGCTGGGTTGTGATGTGCTGGAGTTCCGGAAGGTTGGGAGAGGTGGAGCTTCTCCGGCATCGTTCCTGGTGGCACAACGTGGAGGTGGTGTCTAGGGCTCGCCGTAAAGGAAGAGACAATGCAGAGGTGGTTTCTTCCGGTTGTTGTGACAAGGTGAGATGCATGGTGAGGAGTCGAGATCTCCGGCGGTGGCAGACGAGGCAAGGTGAAGGGGAGCCGAGGCCCTCTCCAGCGGCGACGGCGACTGTAGGCACCTCTATTGGTGGTCATTGCTCGTGAAGGGCGTTGTTGCTGTTGGGAGGCTCTCAAAAATTGCAACAGAGAAGGGGGAGCTGTGGTGTTGCTTTGGGCTTGCAAAGGGGAGGTGATGAGCTTAAGGTGGTTGTCGGGGGAGGTTGGTGTTGTAGCGAGATCCGATCGGTATTGTAGAGAAGAATGGTTGAAAGGTGAGATATGAGCTGAGAGTTTGGAGGAGAGGTGTGAGAGAGTTGAGAGGCTAAGCTTGAACAGAGTGGAGATGGGTTACAGAACTTACAGAGGCGTGAGGGAGTGAAGGCAGACAAAAGACTGGTGGTGTGGCTGGCGTGAAGATGAGAGAAACAAGGGGTCAGGTTGTGTAGACTAGGGTAGGCACAACTACCAATAGGAGAAACACGCTATCTGAGTCATCAGACCTTGGCGTGGAGGAAGAAGCTAGGAAAAAAAATTAAATAAAATAAAATTGGAAAAGATGGAAATGAACTCGATCGAAACACTCGGATCGGGAATTCCGAATCGGAAAAACTTTCCGACCTTTTCCGAAAATAAACCAAAAATATAAATATACTCGGGAAAGCTATTTTTGGTCGTAAAATACTTTTAAAATAATAAAAAAAACTTAAGCTAATAAAATATACATAGAAGGAGGAACATAAATAAAGAAAACGCACCCAATAAATAGGGCGTTACATTATGTTCCCCTAAAAACAAGTTTTATCCCGAAACTTGCTATACGTCGAACTTTTCGGTTCCTAAGGACGAGGTATGAACTCCCAAACTAAGAAGGCTTAAACATTCTAATCTATATACACAATCCACTCAAACTACCACCGGAAGATATGTCAGGTCATATAGCACATTTCCGCACAGGGCACATCTGTAACACCCCATATCCGCGGGACTTGGGGCATCACATTGGGCTAGGATCTCAAAATGGATCCTGACCCTATCTTGACAACAAGTTCAATGGACCTTGCAAGAAGGCACTGACAGATATAAAAACAAATAAATAAAACGATATAATTGTATAATAAAAGAGCATACAAATCCATAGTCGAGTGTAAAACCACAAAAACAACAACAACAACAACAACAGCATATCCAACGGGTACAAAACATCCCCAAAAACCCATGCAACACCTATGTACGGAAGTCCTCGGCTAGTCACCCTGCCGGATCACTCTGCAGCTCTCCTATCCTGCAAAACATCTACAACACGGTATAAACGGTTAGCTAACCATACGAATATAAGGTAATGCATAAGCACAAATACAAGTCGTGGAAACATAAACACATCATCAACGTGTCACACATTTACCCATTTTAATCATTTTTATATAAGTAGTCATTCACTCACTCTCTCTCTCTCTCTATATATATATATATAACTATGTGACACGAGGAACATATCATCCTCGCCTCTAGGCCTGCTAGCCATATGGGGTAGTATCGGTACACATCCCGTGTACCCTATGGGAGTGGTGATGGGCCCTTCCCGTATACCAGGTGTGGCCTGACGTCAGAAAACCTTCCAGACTCCTTATAGGATGAAAGGGAAAGGTTATCACTGCCACTGAAAGGGGGCTACAAATAAAACATAGGTTGGTAATAATCGATATCGCATGCCATCAAGCATATAACACACACCAATCATGCAAACACCCAATATAAGGATCGTAGCTAAGTAAGTCCTACGGACTTACCTCAACTTCTTATTCTCACAACCACGATCAACGTCAATCCTGATAACAACACAGTCTAATAACAAGGCATAGAGTGAAAAACACATTATCCTTTTGACCGGTTTGGACATTTATGATTCATCTTTCATCCTTTGATACTACTTGTTGCTATGATGACATGGTTTGAAAAGCTAATCTTCTTCTTTATTAAGGTCTTCCTTTATTTTCACGTAGTCCCAACTATTCGATACCTGATATACTACATTCGATCCTCTTATCCTTGTGGTTGAGGTTGTTTAGAACTATGTGGTTTAAAAATTCCACATCAATGACATGAAAAACACATAATAGAGTTTGAATGTATTGTTGATAGTAGTAAAACTATTTTGGTGATTAATATGTTGTTGAGAGTATAAATAAACCAAAATTTTATTATTTTATGTGTTGTTGACAATGTAAAAATATATTTCTTAAGATGAGCTATTGTTAACAACACAAAAATAACAAAAATTTGTTAATTAATGTTTTATGACAAAAAACAAATCACTCACACCTATATTATTAATGTTTTGTTTTTTGATCAATACCTTGTTACCAGTACCAAATTGTTTATGATAGTGAAAACTAATCATTTATTGTTGATGAGAAGAGAAAAACATAAGTTGCCATATTGAAAATATGGTTAACAACATCAAAATCAAAATTTCTTTGATACTTAACATGATAAGTTTGACAATGCATATAAGACTATCAACAATGAAGAATATAAAACTAACAATTCAATAAATTGAAAAACACAAACAAACATATATCGAAAAAAACTAATCAAAAGATAAGAACAACAAATCGATATGATAGATTCGATGAATACAAAACACTGGAAGTAAAGCTCAGCAATAGGAAAAGTTGAATCGAATTCAACATAAAAGGTATACAAAAAAAAATATATCAGATTGAATTTTGAAAGTAAACCATAAAATGAGCTATTGAATCAATTTGATGAATGATTTCAAAGCAAATGCAATTGATCCCACAAACATTTGTCGCCGGTGAAAGAAAGAAAAAAAACAAGAGAGAGAGATAGAGAGAGAGAGAGAGCTTTTATAGTAGTTACTTTGCAAAACTTGATAAGTTAGGGGTTAGTTTTAAAATAAGGTAAATTAGATTGTAATCATACCAAATGCATTCTAATATAATCTTATGTTAGACATAATATTTAGCCTAGAATGAGGTCTTGACTTTAAACGTACCAAATTACTTACTACAACAATTTACATATTGAATTCCAAGCGAACCCTCATTAAATATGGCCTTAAGGGACTAAATAAATGCATGTATGCAAGAACAATACACCTCATATCCAGCGTACTACAAGAAGCCAGTGTACATTACACATCTCCCATGTACTACAAGGCACTAGTTTACACTCCTTCACTTGTCTACAAGAAGCCGTTATACGTCTATTAAAATATTTAAGACATGAAGTTTCAAATAGATTTTTCTTAAATTATCTCTTATCATTGAATCAACTAGTTGATCCAAAGAACCATATGAAATTCTTGTTTGTATTTTTTTCAACAAAAAGTTATTGATATGATCTTATGTTATTTGTTGTCTCAACTACAAAACATTTTGTTTCATAACCATTTATTCACATTATTTTTTTAACTAATTATCAACATGATCCATCAACTATTTACTACGAGAAAGATACAACCATATTTTCGGCATATATATTAATTTACCCTCTTCATCGGATTTATAACACAAAGTAATTGATTTAAACATTGCAAACAAAATCTTTTTTTGTTTTTTAGATTATTACTATGGCTACACTTTTCCTTCTCCAGATAACAAAGTTCCTGTCTATACTCCGTGTACTAAATACAAAGCTTTTCCCGTATACGCCCCTCAAGAATTGTCGCTACATAGAGGAGAAAACAAGCTTATCATATTGTTTTTCTGATAGTTTGATGTGATCGAAATTGTCTCGAACACGAAGGACCGGTGGTACAATTCCACTTGACATTCCCGAACAATTCACAACTTACAACAAGTTCGATTACAAAATCAATCGTGTATGCAAACTCGCAATAATAACTAAACAAATCAACAAATGAGTATGCAAACTCCTAATATCCGCAAACCGAACAAACAAACTCGTACTTTCCTTTTTTTGACTTTTTTTTTCAAATAATAAAGCAACTCTCCCCGCCCCTTTTCTTCTAAATATGCTGCTACGTCACTTTTTTTTTAAAGAAAGAAGATGAACAATACTGACAAGAGATGTGTTGAACACGTACTGTAGGCTCTGATACCAAATGATGTGATCGAGATCGTCTCGAACACGAAGGACCGGCGGTACGATTCAACTTGACTCAAACGGTATGAACGAGATGAAGATGGATGGATTGAAGGATCGAAATCCAGATATGATGAGCAAAATCCTCCCGAACTCACTTCGGGAATCCCTCAAATCGAACGTCTCACCCTCGGAATCGCACTCCAGGTTTGACAAACCTTCGTTGTCTTCGCCTCTTACTAGGACAACTCTTTCAGCATCTCACCAAAGGTTGTGAAAACTAAGCCTCTCACCTAGATCTCGGGATGATTTTGAGAAAAACCAATAAAACGTTTATAGAGAAACTCTCTCTTTCATTCAACTTCAACTTAACTTGTCTTACATATGAGATGGAAAAGCCTTATTTATAGGCTGAAAAACTCAACCAAAATACAAGAAAATAAAAGCAAAAACAATAAATTAAAACGGAAAATACGAAGAGTTGAGCGGGACTTGATTCATGGAAATTTGGGCTTCTTTGATGGTGGGAATGGTAAGAGTCATATTTGAATAAAGGCCAAACGGGAAATACGAAGAGTTGAGCGGGACTTGATTCATGACAATTTGGGCTTCTTTGATGGGGGAATGGGAAGAGTATTCTTTTGACTTTGAGGGCTGGAAATGATCTTGTTTGGACGTGCATTTCTCTTGCATATTCCTTTTCATGGCTCCATGCATGATCTTGGAAAAAACCCACTCAAGTATAAATGTTGTTTCACTGTCGGGTCATTTTCACCCTTTTCCTCTTAAGATCTCGACTTCTCATAAACTATAAAGTAGTATATCTTGAAAATACCTTCGAAAGTAGTACTTATGGGTCTTCTAACTCCAAACGAAGCTCTAGATATAGGCATTTTAGAAAGAGTGCGTAAATTTGACAACTTAACCGGATCGAGCGGAAAATGACTTAACTTGACCACGCTCTGAGTGAGCATTTTCGGCTTCATGTTGGGCCTCTCGGGGATCACATCATCCCCCGTCTCTTCAAAAGGATTCGTCTCGAATCCGAATCATCCATGGGTGGGGAGAGTGTAACAATAGGTGAATGAGTGGGATCCGGTGGTGGAAGAGATGGAGCCCGTGGAGGAGTAGGTACTTGTGGAGGCACGGGATCTGGTGGACGAGGAGGCGGAGCTGGTGGAGCACCCTTCGGTGGTGGAATAGGTGGTGATGTGTACTGTAACACCCCGAATCCGCGGGACTCGGGATGCCACATTGGGCTAGGATCTCACAATGGATCCTGACCCTAGCCTGACAACAAGTTCACTGGACCTTACAACATGGCACTGACAGATATAAAACAAATACATAAAACAGTATAAACTGTACGACCCAAAGTAAACAACAACATAGCCGAGTATATAAAACGACATCCTCACATAGGAGGTACAAAAGATCATCCTCACGTAGGAGGGAAACACAACAACCCCAAACCAACCACCTAATGTACGACAGTCCTCGGCCTGTCACCCTGCCAGATCACTCAGCAGTGCCTAACCTGTAAACATCTACAACACGGTATGAAACCGTTAGCTAACCATACATATATGAGGTAATGCATAAGCACAATCACACATAGGGAAATATAAACATATCAGCATGCTTTCACTCATTTACCCATTTATTCATCTCAATATAATGGTCATTCACTCAAATCGTATCAATATAATATATATGAAACTAGGTGACACGAGGACCGATACATCCTCGCCTCTGAGCCTGCTAGCCAGCCGTACTAGTATCGGTCACACAATCCGTGTACCCTATGGGAGTGGATTGCGCCCTTCCTGTAAACCGGTCTGGCCTGACATCAGAGAACCTCCCAGACTCCACGGCGGGATGAAAGGGAAAGGTTATCACAGCCACGCAGTGGGGCAATCAATAAAACATAGGTCGGTACATACGACATCACATGCTATCATAGCAAACATATAAGGCACACACCACTCATACAAACACCCAATATAAGGATGGTAGCTAAGTAAGTCCTACGGACTTACCTCAACCTCGTACAAAATCAACCACGATCACCTCTACACTGGAGGGACAACACGGCCTATAAAAAGGCATAAAGAGATATATCAACCTCAATTCATCAAAGGGGTCACACCTAGACCCAAAGGGATCCATAAGGATCATACTCAATCTATGAGCCTCACAACCAACTAAACCTCAATATCTCAACATAGCTCACAATTCCTCAAATCTCAAGGTAGTATCTAATCAACATTCCTCAATCTCAATTTTAATCCTAATTTAATTAATTAACCTTTAATCAATTAATTAGATTTCGCCAGAATAACGTTTTTGCCCGCAGGCAATTTCTAAACCCCCTGTCATCAGATTTCATCAAACAAGAACCCATAATCACCAGAATAATATAACGACCATAATGGAATTTCTAATTGTCCTATTTGACAAGCCTAAAGTCAATTTAGGCCAAATCGCAGTACGGAAAACGAATAAATTCATAACTTATTCGTTACTAACCCGATTGACGATCTGAAAGAAGATTCGGAATCACAACGACGCAGGCTACGCATGGACATCATCAAATTCATCGGAATCTGAGCGACGGAACCGTCCTGGTGACATATATGCTCGACCAGCCCTCCATATACTCGGAAATGCAGAAACTCGGTACCGATATGAAGAGAATGAAGAGAGGAATCCAGAAACTCAAACGGAATTGAAATCGGATTAGAAACGGAGAGTAGATCTGAGTTTGAAGGTTGAGAGAAATCAGAGCTTTTACGAGGAAACGTGAAATGAAATGAATTAATAAAGGATTTTCCGCTATTTATAGTGAAGACGATAATTATCCTTTAGTAAAGTCGATAATTATCCTTTAACCGATCCAAAGGCGGGTCGAACCTCTTTCTCCAAACTTCTCGAGATTGGAACATTAAATCTAGAATATTGTAGGGATAATTATTCCACAACTGCCTCGGAAAACGTGTATTCCTAAGCCGTCTTTCTTAGCCATTAAGAAACGAAATAGCGACTCTTTTGGCCGTTTTGCCTCTCCATGTTATTTCATATCTAAGACATATCCGATGTTCTGATCATTTCTCTCAACTGCATTTTTATTAATTGGAGCTCCCAAATGCTCCAAATAACACCGGAGGGTAAAAATAATTACCCGGGGGAAAAAGTAAAAATTTCCCCAAACGTCCAAAATTACGCGAGGAACATAACGGTGGGACTCATACTCATCACTTGCGAAATCTTCGCGAGTTATATGTCAATTACTATGAACGATTAAGTTAATCAACATTAATTAGAATTCGGAAATTCTAGCTATTACATCACACACCCCTTAAAAAAAAGTTTCGTCCCGAAACTTGAACAATTCCCAAATCCTCTCGGACCCATACGCCGAGGTATAACTCTCACTCTTTCTATCGGAGGTATCACATCTCCGTTCAAAAGATCACAACCTATAACAATCTATAACCTCAAGTATAAACATGGAGGAATCATCACTCCAGGAAATAGGGCCATAACGCTACCCAAAGGCGTAGAGGAATCATGTCTCTCGCCATACCACATCACAAGGCATAGAGGAAGCACATCTCTAGCCAAAACATATCACATGTATAGAGGAAATACGTCTCTAGCCAACCCATAAACATATATATCGCATGGAGGAATCACATCTCCACTGAACTATGTCCATCAAGGTAGCATGGAGGAAAGAACCATCTCCAGCTGAATCCTAATCCCACTCAAATAGCATGGAGGAAAGAACCATCTCCAGCTATAAATATGATCATACTCAGGTAGCGTGGAGGAAGTAATCATCTCCAGCTATAGCATACATCACGCTAGCACATCAAGATCTACTAAGATCATAAATCACATCACAACTAGCATAGAATAACACATCAAGGCATATAAGCACATAAGCACATAAGAACAACATTCATCAAGATAGCACTAAGATATACTCGTGCTCCCACAAATGGGTATGTCCTAACATATACTCTGGATAGTCCCTCAAGGCACTATCCTAAGTCTCTCACATAGCCTCTTCAGGTCTTCATCTCGACCATCATAACCTCAATATGAGAATGTCTTTCGAATGCAAGAGTTTCATATCTCATTCCAAGAATGTAATCGAATGCTCAATAAAAGTGTGGTCGGACTCAACCACCAAATCATCGTAACTCACAAGGTGTCTCGAGTCTGGTATATACTTCCTTAGTTGAGACATATGAAACACTGGGTGGATATTCTCTAATCTAATAGGCAAAGCTAAACATCATGCTACCTTCTCCGTACTGGTCAATCTCAAATAAACCATCATATTGGAAACTCAGTTCCCTTTCCATATTAACACGTCTAACGTCTCGCAACTGAGATACTTACAGCCGGACATGAACTCTCGCTTGAACTTTAGAGGTTAACGCCTCTTGTCTACATATAATATTTGGTGACTCTGTACAACCAACATTCTTCCTTTAATCATCGTTACTCGAACTATAAAATCCTGAGTCTCGTCAGGTGTTATTTCACTTCTACTGCTAGATCACTTCTAGCATAAGGATATACGACATCTATGTCTATATATTGACTCATAGGGTCATCCCAAAAAGATGCACGTCCTTCATTGTTATATAATAAACTCATTAATGGAAGGTAATATAACCATCCACGTTTCCCATTCAACTTACAACTTATAATAGATCTTTAAGATCTAGATGATCCTCTCTAACTGACCATCGGTCAGTGGGTGAAGTGTAGTCATGAGGTACAGACTCGTCCCCAAAGTAGTCTGAATCTGCTGCCTAAAATCTCAAAGTAAAACATCCATCTCAATCAGAAATGATCGTTCTCGGTATACCATGGAGTCTCACTATCTGTCTAGTGTACTCCTCAGCCAATTCATTCACTAGCCACGTCCTTCTGATAGAAATGAAACGTGCTGATTTTATTAATCTGTTACCAACAATCCAGATAACATCAAATCTTCTACTGGGTCACAATCCCATAACAAAGTCCATAGAGATGTCCTCCCAAATTCTACTACCGCACTGGTAGTGGGTGGGGCTTATCTCTAGATCGGAAATACTCTATCTAGACCTGCTGACATGTCACACACTATATCACAAATCTGGTTATATTGGCTTCATACAATATAATCGTCTCATCTCGTGGTACATCTTACTCGTACCTGAATGTACTGAATAAGGCGTACAATGGGTATACCATAATATTCTTTGTCTCCATCTGCATCAGCAGGTATATAAAAGTGGTCATGACTCTTCATCAGTCCATCTACTCCCATGGAGAACTATGGTGCCTCAGTACGAGACATCATTTCTCTAAACCTTTTCAAGGCCGGGCAGGTCTCCTGCTTCTGTTGGACCTCATCCAACAGACCAGGTAGAACCTCTGAGGTATAACTGGGTATCCTCATCAAGGAACTGATTGTCTAACTCTAGCCAAGCTAGATCTCTCTGAAGCTGAGGCTGAACTATCAGTCTCACAATCATCTTCTCTTGGAGCGTTTTTCTGTTCAAGTTGTTGGCGATAACGTTCAACTTCTCTAAATAGTATCGAATCTCTGGGTTAAAGTCTTGATCAACTCGAGTCCTTAACGCCGGTGGTTATTCAACTCCGTTGCTAACTCTAAATCAGGCGTCAGATAGTTCTCCTCACACGTCTTCAACTGTAGACCCACATATCCATAACTTCACTCCTCTGTATTAATATGCGTCTTAACTTACTTGGGATGTATCACCGTAAATCACGGGATCCCAAAAATCTTCTGACTATAACAGAATGGAAGCAGAGGTCAAATGCCTCCTCAACTCTTCAAAACTTAGACACACTGCTTTCATCACGTAGTTATGGTGGTCTTCTCAAAAGACTCGCAAATGAATACGTAATCATATAAAATCCTTCCTCAAAGCATTGGTAGCAGTCGGATGAGCCGAGAAAACTACGTATTCCTTAATGTTCATCAGTATCTCCCATGGTACAACATACTAAATTATCGCCTGGTCAACCATGATCCCACTGGCGGAGACAACATGGCCTAAAAAGGCTACCACTGGCATCTCAACTTACACTTAGAGAGCGTAGCATCAACTCTCTATCTCTCGAAATCTACAGAACGGTCCTCAGACGATCGGTCTACTATTCTCTGCTATGAGAGTATACCGACATGTCATCAATGAAGTCCACCACCGACTAATCAAGGAAGTCGATGAAGATATTGTTCATCAACTCCATAAAAACTACTAAAACATTCGTCAACCCAAATGACATCACTACAAACTCGTAGTGTCCATAGCGGGTATGGGATGTTATCTCATACACATGCTTCTCTCTCATCCATGACTAGGGATATCTTGAGCACATAGGAATCCTGAAAACACAATTGCTTCTTGAAGCTAACTCATCAGGTCGTTAATACGGAACATGGAACCTACTAGAGTAAAAGAAGCCCGTTTCAGTCAAATTTTCAAGTTATCAGTACAATATCTCAACAAGCACCATATAGTGTGGCTTTCCCATTCAATCTTGTATCATACTTCAACTCGATAACAATGTCCACACTCCGCTGAGGTGGCAGCTAGACGGTTCAGTAACACGTCTATAAACTCATAAACAGCTGGAATACCTTCCAATGTTGGACTATCTCGCTCCTTCATGGTATAACACTAGAAGGCGTCACATCCTTGTGCTATCAGCTCGTTGCTCGTACAATCTTGATGACAAACCCGTCTCCTAAAAGGTCTTAACCTCAAAAGACCTCTATTTAACTCAACTCAGTAAAGACTATAATAGTCTTACTATTAAAAGCTAACACCACATGATATCTATTCATCCAAACCATACACATAGTGACTTCCTCGTGCACCTAAGGCATGACAAAAAAAAATCTATAAACCATACACAAGCCCCTGAATGAATGGGACAATCACAATCTCGTGGGTACCTCAGACCCCTAACTGGTAATCATATAAAGGAAAGTCTATATTCTACTGTTTACACAATCAACTATTAACGCATGCATCGAAAGACATGAAGTGCATAGCACTCACAACAAACAAAACTCCACTAGGTAAACCATTAATGAGAATGGTACTTATAACAGCTAACACTCGTAGCTCCTCAACATATCATCACTCAATGTCAAATCTATGCTCCTCAGGTATCACTGAGGTCATTACTATAGCCTCCACTTCCACTCTTTCTGCACCGGAAAGAGGAAGGTCTTGCTGAAAAGAAACACCACCGTGCTGACAGAAAGAGTCAGATGGCCTAGGTCACCACAAGTGAAACAAGCTATCAGTGCCAAAGGGCACACATAACGCTAATGATCTGGATATCCACAACTGAAACATAATCATCCCATCCTTGCAACCTGTGCAACTGAAGGGTAACTCGACCTTCGTCGTCCACCTGGAATGATCTCACTCTTGAAGGGAACCTGTAAAGGCAATGCCTTGCCCTGTCGACAAAACTTCGCTCTATGCCCTACTTTACCACACGTAAAGCATATGGGCACCTTTGGGTACACAGCTCGCTAGTGTCCCAACTTCCATGCAATTAAAACACTGTAGTTCCTTGCCAGTCATCTTCATGGCCAAAGAATCACTAGATTGTCCTGATATCGGACTTGGTTCCCCATTCATCATCTTTGCTTCTTTCCGGATCCATAAGCTTCAGTTGATCTCACAATTATTGGTAAATCCGGTGTGGATCTACCCGCTATCACCGCTTCATATACTTGTTACATATATTCTTGAAACTCGGATCTACTCATGGAGACACGATCAGCCTCTTCAAACTCGTTCTTTGCCATAGGCGAAACAACAGCGGAAACTGGTCCCTAACTTATCACCACTAGAGGAAGAGGGGGTGTACCCCTACCTCATCCCACTACAGATACTACTCTAGTTTGAGTCATCTGTAGGATATACGCACCTAATCTTAAAAGGCTATATATATGCCATAGGTATCGATATGTATATAATACATCCACATAATCCATAGTACACACAGATATATATACATATCTACGCTGCAGAGATCCATGGCAGAGGTGACGACTTCTCGTACATTCTATCCCAAAACCACACTTAAAACCAAAACCTTTGAAAACGTCAGATCCCATGTGGGCTCTGTTTATTTTACCTATCAAACCCCATTGCAGGTAGCAAGTGCCATTGTTGTCAACCTGGGCTCTGATACCAACTCTGTAACACCCCGAATCCGCGGGACTCGGGATGCCACATTGGGCTAGGATCTCACAATGGATCCTGACCCTAGCCTGACAACAAGTTCACTGGACCTTACAACATGGCACTGACAGATATAAAACAAATACATAAAACAGTATAAACTGTACGACCCAAAGTAAACAACAACATAGCCGAGTATATAAAACGACATCCTCACATAGGAGGTACAAAAGATCATCCTCACGTAGGAGGGAAACACAACAACCCCAAACCAACCACCTAATGTACGACAGTCCTCGGCCTGTCACCCTGCCAGATCACTCAGCAGTGCCTAACCTGTAAACATCTACAACACGGTATGAAACCGTTAGCTAACCATACATATATGAGGTAATGCATAAGCACAATCACACATAGGGAAATATAAACATATCAGCATGCTTTCACTCATTTACCCATTTATTCATCTCAATATAATGGTCATTCACTCAAATCGTATCAATATAATATATATGAAACTAGGTGACACGAGGACCGATACATCCTCGCCTCTGAGCCTGCTAGCCAGCCGTACTAGTATCGGTCACACAATCCGTGTACCCTATGGGAGTGGATTGCGCCCTTCCTGTAAACCGGTCTGGCCTGACATCAGAGAACCTCCCAGACTCCACGGCGGGATGAAAGGGAAAGGTTATCACAGCCACGCAGTGGGGCAATCAATAAAACATAGGTCGGTACATACGACATCACATGCTATCATAGCAAACATATAAGGCACACACCACTCATACAAACACCCAATATAAGGATGGTAGCTAAGTAAGTCCTACGGACTTACCTCAACCTCGTACAAAATCAACCACGATCACCTCTACACTGGAGGGACAACACGGCCTATAAAAAGGCATAAAGAGATATATCAACCTCAATTCATCAAAGGGGTCACACCTAGACCCAAAGGGATCCATAAGGATCATACTCAATCTATGAGCCTCACAACCAACTAAACCTCAATATCTCAACATAGCTCACAATTCCTCAAATCTCAAGGTAGTATCTAATCAACATTCCTCAATCTCAATTTTAATCCTAATTTAATTAATTAACCTTTAATCAATTAATTAGATTTCGCCAGAATAACGTTTTTGCCCGCAGGCAATTTCTAAACCCCCTGTCATCAGATTTCATCAAACAAGAACCCATAATCACCAGAATAATATAACGACCATAATGGAATTTCTAATTGTCCTATTTGACAAGCCTAAAGTCAATTTAGGCCAAATCGCAGTACGGAAAACGAATAAATTCATAACTTATTCGTTACTAACCCGATTGACGATCTGAAAGAAGATTCGGAATCACAACGACGCAGGCTACGCATGGACATCATCAAATTCATCGGAATCTGAGCGACGGAACCGTCCTGGTGACATATATGCTCGACCAGCCCTCCATATACTCGGAAATGCAGAAACTCGGTACCGATATGAAGAGAATGAAGAGAGGAATCCAGAAACTCAAACGGAATTGAAATCGGATTAGAAACGGAGAGTAGATCTGAGTTTGAAGGTTGAGAGAAATCAGAGCTTTTACGAGGAAACGTGAAATGAAATGAATTAATAAAGGATTTTCCGCTATTTATAGTGAAGACGATAATTATCCTTTAGTAAAGTCGATAATTATCCTTTAACCGATCCAAAGGCGGGTCGAACCTCTTTCTCCAAACTTCTCGAGATTGGAACATTAAATCTAGAATATTGTAGGGATAATTATTCCACAACTGCCTCGGAAAACGTGTATTCCTAAGCCGTCTTTCTTAGCCATTAAGAAACGAAATAGCGACTCTTTTGGCCGTTTTGCCTCTCCATGTTATTTCATATCTAAGACATATCCGATGTTCTGATCATTTCTCTCAACTGCATTTTTATTAATTGGAGCTCCCAAATGCTCCAAATAACACCGGAGGGTAAAAATAATTACCCGGGGGAAAAAGTAAAAATTTCCCCAAACGTCCAAAATTACGCGAGGAACATAACGGTGGGACTCGAACTCATCACTTGCGAAATCTTCGCGAGTTATATGTCAATTACTATGAACGATTAAGTTAATCAACATTAATTAGAATTCGGAAATTCTAGCTATTACATGTACTTTATTTTTCTTGTTGCTTTCTCAACTCTGCTCGCTGGAAAATAAGCCGCCTCTTTCATCCATTTTTTGACCGCTCTACGTCGTCGTCGATCTTCTTCTTGTTTTCTAGCCTCCTTTTCTCGATGACGTTTGTGACGTCGGTCTTCTTCCTCGTGTTTACGAGCTTCCTCTTCACGGCGACGGGATTCTCTTCTCTTTCGTCGTCTTTGTAGTTCTTCATAGACGGCCTCGTAAAGATTGTCTCCATTCACTCAAACGAAGATAACCATCGTCATACTCTCGAATAGCCCGTCGAACGTATTCTTCCGTTATTGTTCTTTTTCGATCGCGTATTGACATTCCCGAACAATTCACAACTTACAACAAGTTCGATTACAAAATCAACAAAGTATGCAAACTCGCAATAATAACTATACAAATCAACAAATGAGTATGCAAACTCTCAAAATCCGCAAACCGAACAAACAAACTCATACTTTCCTTTCTTTTTTTTATGAGTTTTTTTTTCCAAATAATAAGGCACCTCTCCCCCTTTTTTTTCTAAATACGATGCCACGTAACTTTTTCTTTTGAAAGAAAGAACATGAACAATACCGACAAGATATGTGTTGAACACGTATCGTAGGCTTTGATACTAAATGATGTGATCGAGAACGTCTCGAACAAGAAAGACCGGTGGTACGATTCCACTTGAATCAAATGGTATGAAAGTGATGAAGATGGATGGATTGAAGGATCAAAATGTAGATATGATAAGCAAACTCCCTCCGAATCTTACTTCGGGAATCCCTCAAATCGAATGCCTCACCCTCGGAATCGCACTCCGGGTTTGATGAACCTTTGTTGTCTTCGCCTCTTACTATGACAACTTCTTTAGCATCTCACCAAAGGTTGTGAAAACTAAGCCTCTCACTTAGATTTTGGGATGATTTTGAGAAAAACCAACAAAACATTTTTAGAAAAACTCTCTCTTTCAATCAACTTCAACTTAACCTGTCTTACACATGAGATTGAAAAGCCTTATTTATAGAATGAAAAACTCAACCTAAATACAAGAAAATAAAAGCAAAAACAATAAATTAAAACGGGAAATACGAAGAGTTGAGCGGGACTTGATTCATGACAATTTGGGCTTCTTTGATGGTGGGAATGGGAAGATTCATCTTTGAATAAAGGTCAAACGGGAAATACGAAGAGTTGAGCGGGACTTGATTCATGGCAATTTGGGTTTCTTTGATGGGGGAATGAGAAGAATATTCTTTTGACTTTGAGGAATGGAAATGATCTTGTTTGGACATGCATTTCTTTTGAATATTCCTTTGCATGGCTCCATGCATGATCTTTGTCAAAAGCCCACTCAAGTATAAACAATGCTTCACTGTCGGGTTATTTTCACCCTCTTTTTCTTGGGATCTCGACTTCTCATAAACTACAAAGTTGTAGATCTTGAAAATACCTTCGAAAGAAGTACTTATGGGTCTTATAACTTCAAACGAACCACCGAGGCTCGAACTTGAGGATCCAACGGCGCAATCGTCCACCTTCTTTAGACTCGAAAAGTCGACCAAAATATTGGCGAAAAGGGGGATGAAATATAGAATCGAGAAGGGATGATGGTTGATGGATCGAAATCCGGATATGAAATTGTTAGCTAATATTCGAAGCTAATATTCGAAGCATTAAAATAACGGTAAGAGGCACAAACACGAGAATATCCCGAAACTCGCCTCGGTCCCTACTTACCGGCAAGGAATGGTATTGATGCATCCGACCGTCTACCTGCACGGGCTAGTTGCTGAGAACCTCCTAGACTATCGCAAGAGGTAGGTCGATAATGTCACCGCCCGTTATCATACACTTGGGCCAAAATAATATAAGGTCGGTGGTCCTATTTCCGGTTTAGTTGTTATAAACAATAAAGAATAAAAACACACCACCAAACACACATCAATGCTAATACAAAAAATACGAGCTAAGTAAGTCCGGAGACTTACCTCGTCCCAAAGATAATCCCGCTAACCACAACTCTCAACTTTCCGTAGGAAGGCACTCAACGCCTGGTCAAAACAAGGTAGACAATCAAAATCTCTCTCACATGCTAGAAAGTCCTTAGACTTCTAGTCCCAATGATCTCGCAAGATCATAAACCATAACCATGCTAGGATAACAACCTCCTAGTCCTCACGATCTCACAAGGTCATAACCATCACAACACAGGCTAGGATACTCTCGTTCTAGTCTCCACAATCTCAACAATCATATAACCATAATCTCAAGCCTCATATGCTCACAAGATCAACCAAACACTCAACGCCTTACAATCTTCACAAGATAACAACACCTTAAGCTTTAAAACATTTCACAATCCTCAAACACTCACCTAAGGTCCATAACCACTACTTGGTATTCACTCTAAGTTATGCTAGATCAAACCTAGCATGATACTACTAAACATAACTAGATCGAGGTAAGATCAGAAGCTCGGGGGAGAGGTTACTCACGTGACGTAAAAAGACAGAAGACGATCTACGAATGTCGAGAATGAGTTCGTTGGGCCTTTACCGGGGTGCTTCCGAACCTAACACCAAAATTAAACAAATTTAGCTTATACGCTAAATTTGATCGTAATATATAATATATTTAAAATCCTAAGGTAAAACTCGTTTTCAAAAGCCAACGTTAAATTCCCGTAATTAAATCATTGAGCCATAACCCGAAATTAATCCAACAAGGGCATAATATATATGGTATATATAAATAAGAATATAACTCGAAGTAAAGCCCAAATTTAAAATCGTAAAAAAAATTTTATAGGCAATATATACAATTCTTGAAACTTGAGACATTTTCTATAAATCTGTTCGCTCCAAACGGTGTGTGGAAGCTTTAAATTTATAACCCTAGACATAAGCTTAAAACAAGGATGCGAACCCGCAGTGTACGGGTCAATCGTAGTAAAAAGCAAGGAATTCCAGGGGTCGATCACAGGGACTTAGTGAAACAAAGTCCAATTACGGTATGCTTAAGCAATCACTAACCACAAAGCAATTAAAACAATCAAAGATGATATAGAAGTCAATAAAGCAAACATGCAATTCTAGGGATTAAAGCATCTAGTTGTGGTTCCAACTCAAGATCTAAAGATAAGCGGACAAAGCTGAGATTTTTGCAAGGGGAAGGTGTTACTAAAGTGGAATAGGTCACCGGGTAAGTCTCACTACTCACTAATCCTAAACCGTAACTCTTATTACCGGGTAAGTCTCAAGGAATTAAGATAAAGAACTATAACCTCAAACTAACACACCATCTAAGGGAATAGAATCAACCTTTACCGGGTAAGTCTCAGGCTAACTCACAAAGATGGGATGAAAGCACACTCAAACCCCCAATAAAGGATAAGCCTTTATTACCTACACTTATGATCGTTGGTAAACAAACTAAGGAATTACCGGATAAGTCTCATCCTAAGCTTGCATTGAACCAGGAAAGGTGTAATAAGAATAGGATTTGGCAAACTCTAACACTTAACTCTCAGTTTCGGATCAGATAAGTCACCTCGGTCAGTCAAATTTCACCCCGGCCGAGATGTTCATCGACTGAGCGAGATGCTTAGGGTTAAGGTTAAAGACTCGAACTTTGAGGGTCCTACTGGAATCTAAGATTATTCTATCATTGTTTTTCCCACAACCTTCAGCCAATCACCCTATAATCACACAAGGAAATTAGCCACTCATCATCATGAAAGTATTAATCAAATATATGGGAAGAAGGTGAATATTTGAACAAGAAGAATTTAATGAAAAGACTTCAATAACTGAATCAAATATCACAACAAAAGCGTTCCTTGGATAGAAATCCAACAAGGAAGACAACAAGGAAGGGAATCTAAGATAATCTTACAAAAACCCTTCAAAAGCTATAAAAGCTATAATCTTCCTTCTTCAACCTTCAAAAAGGTTCTTCAATTCTCCCACTGGAGTATGGCTGCTACTGCGTAATAGGTGTAAAGCAAGGTGATAGCGGATGTATGCAGGATGTCGGATTTGTGGGAAATCCGACCCTTTTTATAGGAAAATAACTCTCCAAAGATAAGATATCTTAGAAAGATCTATTCCCATAAAAATAGGTAAAATATAAGATCTATACTATCTTCTTCCTTCCAGGAGCCAAGCCCAAAAATATAAGATCTCTTTCCAAAGATAAAAGATCTCAGCCAAGAATAAAATATTCTCGCCCCGTCCCAGGTATTCGCCTCGGTCGAGTCGAATTCTCTGGATCACCTCGGTCGAGGTGAATCTGTGGTCAACCGAGGTGAGTCACAACGTACTGAATGTGAAATCTCTCAAATCTGGTCCAAAGTGAATCTTAAATCCATGGCTATGCTTCCTGTTGTAAAATCCGGAATTTTTATTCCGTCTATTTACGTTATAAAATAGATCTCGATCAGTTGCCCCATATCCGTCTACCTAGTTAGACCTATTATTATAGGATTTATCATTTTATGTAGATTCCTTCACATAAAATGATAGAATCTTTTATATAGTTTATCATTTTATGTAGGTTACTTCCGCATAAAATGATGGAGTTCTGAGCCGATCTTAAATTAAAATAAACTCCCTATCCGCCTAGTCCGTATATTTACATATCGGGATCTTGCCCAGCCAGAAACTCGTTAAATTTAGGAGGCCAGCTGCAGCCTTTTCCAGCCCATCTATTAATCCATAATTCAACCCACGGATCCAGCCTGCTAGCCCAGCTCCAGCGCAGCCAGCCCAACAGCCTCCAGTTTGCTTGTCTAGCTGCTTCACTTGTCCGCCCCAGCAGCCCGGTCCAGCGCAAGCTGCTTCTTCCAGCCCAACGCCACTGCTGCCTTGCTCCTATGCGGCCCAGCTCGTCTGCAGCCTCCAGTTCAGCCCAGCAGCAACACAGCACTCCAGCCAGCGTCCAATTCAGTCAAGAGAAGGGTTGCCGTCGTACTCCTCCAGCTCAGCAACGTTTCTTTCCTTTGATCTTCTACATAATTGCGGTATTAATTAGGAAGGAGATCTGTAACCGCCTAATTACACGCCAAAAGATCGCTGCTGATCGCCTTCCTTCTGCGTTGCTCACATTCCTTCGCTTTTGCATCCGGATTTCTCTACAGAAACACGCCTCCCTTTCTTGCCCACAGCCACATCCGTTGGTTTCCATCTCTTCTGTCTACGATTCTCAACAGCAAACACGTTCCTTTCTTCTGCACTACGTCCAGATCGGCTGCCCTTCGACCTGCTGCACGCCTTGATCGAACCACTGGGCTTTGATCTGCTGCAGATTTCAACACTGCCGTAGCTGCTTCACCCTTCTACAATCGACAATTCCGGTAGGTCTTTCTCTACTCTTCTTGCCTCCCTCTTAACCAATCGGAGTAGTGATCTCCCTCCTTTTGTTTCGCTTCAGTAACGTAGTCCAGCCTCTCGGTTACGAGTCAGGAATCAAGGGACGCAGAGCCACTCTACTTCAGCGAGTAAGCATTGTTGTATGTTGTTTTGTTGCTCCCTTTACAACTAGGTTGTAATGTCTCTAGCTATATTGATTCATAATATTATTTAGGCTGCTGTTGTTCGGCCTTAAGCATAGATAAAATAGGGATAAGTAGCTGCTGAAAATTTCACATAAAATGATAGACAAAAGGCTGCTGTAAATTCATTTTATTTCCTTCAGCTTTTAGGTTACAAACAGCCCATCTTGTCGATCAATTATTAAACGTTTGGATAAAGATCCACCGTTGAATTTTGGATATGTTGTAAATGGATATATGTAGTTTAGCATATTAAAATTTGAGAAGAAATGAACGGTAGGATTGAAAGTTATGAGCTCCCGAAGTTAGGTAGTTGAACAGTTTTGGTAAACTTGAATTTTGGCTAAGTATAGGAAATTAGAGTGAAGGAACCGACTTTGTGAATTATTATAAAAATATTGGCTGAACAGTTTGGAGAAATTCTTTCTTCTAAGGTTAGATAGAACCTCATAGATGATCTAGAGATTTAATTCGGAAATTTTATAAGCTGTTAAGAATTTTATATTTAGAGCCGAAGTTAAACCTTTTCGATTCTTCCGGAAAATAGAAACATAGGAAAAACGTCAGTTTGGAACCAAATAAAATTTTAGGAGTTAGAATATATTTTTAGAACCTCAAATAGGAGTTTAGACATGAAATCTAAGGTTTTCGAGAAAATCGGAACTAAGGGTAAAATGGTCATTTTACCCTAAAACTAATACTGTAACTAGTACGTCTTAATACCCTATTTGATCTTAGAAGTTTTAGACTTCTATCTACGTGAAAGTGTGCTAATACACTTATCGCCTTTGACAGGCAACTGAGTGGTTACAGTTTACAGAGCGAGTGGTTTATAAAGAGTCGAGCGTTATAACAGGTAAGTCCTTTGGGCTTACTTAGCTGACTGCTAAATATGAGTATAAATGATGATGGTGGTGTGTGATTGACATGTTAGAGAGATAGGTTGTGATATATAATTACCGACCTATATTTTGGCCTAAGAGTAACGGGCGGTGGCATTCTGCTCAGTAGCTCGCGGGGCGCTGGGGGTTTCTTTCGGGACTAGTCCATACATGGTTTGTAGTGATGCTACCAATGGAAGTCAGCTAGACCTACACCAGTTGGATAAGGAACGGAGGCGAGAACTAATAATAATTCTTGTGCCACAACTTAAATTGAATAATGTGAATCACTTAAATAATAGATAATAATTGGTTGAGTGCCAGCCTGTTGTTTGTTTATTTTTGTTTCTGCTTGTGTTTGTGTTGTTATCATTTTGCTTATATTTGGATAGTTAGCTAACTGTTGATATGTTGTTTAGACTTGACACAGGTTAGAGCAGATGCCGAGTGATCCAGATGGTAGTGGTCAGCCGGGGTGTCGTACTTTAGGACGTTTTACAGTTTCTGCATTTGTGGGTTTTATAGTTGAACATTGTTTCCTTTCGTACTTTGTTATATTCCGTTTTCCGGCTGTAGTCGATCTGGTCACATTCATGCATTATTAAGAACTATTTTATGATTTCTGATTTTTCCTTATCTGTGCCTTGTTGTAAGATCTCGTTAAGTTGTTGTCAAACTAAGGTCGGGACCCACTGTGCGGTCCTAACCAGTAACTCCCTAAGTTGTAAAATTTGGGGTGTTACAACATGGTATCAGAGCTCTAGGTTGGCAACAATGGCACTTGAATCTTCTAAAAAGGTCATATAAGTAAATAAACAGAACCCGAAAAGGGTCTGAGTTTTCCAAGAGAATTTTGGTTTTAAAATGCATACAGAGTCGGGTTGGGATAGAAAGTACGGATGACCACCACTACCTCTGCGGATCTCGGTAATCTTAGAATAATTATAGACTTGTACTGTTATGATAGATTAGCTAGTTTGTAACTGTAGTTATTACTATTCGTGCAGATGGCACGTACTAGGGCTACACAAGTGACTGGCCGAGGTAGGGGTCGTCCCCCCCTTCCCCTAGTCAGACAGGATCGAGCTGATAGCACCCCTACTGTTAGAGGGCGTGGTCGTGGGGGTAGACCTCCACTAGGGAGAGGTCGAGGACGAGTTCCTCGAGATGACCCACATGCAGCAAGCATACCAGAGGTTGCTGTAGAAGAAGTAGCTGAGAGTGTAGGCCCTGAAGTCAGGCCTGAGACCGCCGCTAGGTGTGGAGCACAAGGAGCACGTTCTACTGAGTCCGGACGTGTTTCTATTGGAGCATCGGAGTATAGGGAGTTCAGAGCCTATGTTGAGCGTAGGGAGGAAGGTGCCAGAGTTGAGAGGCTTACTCAAGTACCACCAGTGGTACCGGCTAGGTCAGCTCAGGTGACACAGGGAGTGTCTCAGGTGCCGGCTGTATCTGAGAGGAGGGCTGATGTTGATAGAGAACCTACTGGGGCCAGAGCCCCGAGACCGGATGAGTGGTTGAAGGCTTTCAACTCTCAGAAGGTCCCCTCATTCAGCGGAGAGATAGGACTAGAGGTGGAGCACTGGATAGGGAAGATTGAGACTGCTTTGGAGGCAATACGTTGCCCCGTGGATCGACAGGTAGATTTGATACAGACCTGTTTCACAGATGATTCTCATTCATGGTGGCGTACCATTCGTGGCTGAGTCACCAGCTGGGAGCAGATGAGGAACATTGTTAGAGACAGGTACTGTCCAGTTTCGCTGAGGAGGGAGAGATTCCAGGATTTCATTGAGGTGGGATTTGAGGATATCCCGATTGCTGCAGCCATAAAGAAGTTTCAGAAAGAGTTGACTTTGCTTGGACCATCTGCACCTCCAGAAGAGCAGCATGTTTATCTTTTCTCCAGGAGGTTGAGAGAGAGTACCCGATCCTACCTGGCTGGATTCCGCTGTGAGACCTTGTCTGATTATCAGGATAGGGCCTCTACTTATGAGAGAGATAGGCCAGCTTCGAGGAAAGCAGCTCAGTCTAGTGGGCCGGATAAGTGGCAGAGGACAGGACATGCTGGTAGCAGTGCAGAAGTAGCAGGTTATGGTCGAGGACGGACTCAGGGGAGGTCCAGCTACCACTCTACAGTTCGGACTCCCGGTGGAGATCGACAGTGCTTTAACTGTGGTGGCCGTGATCACATTAAGACGGACTGCCCGAAACCACTGGTCACTTGCTTCACTTGTGGGAAGCCGGGACACAGGGCTACTTTCTGCCGTCAGGGCAAGGCTTCTTCCCAGCAGGGATCTTCTCCTGCAGGTGCTGAGAAGAGTGTACAGAGACCCCCTCAGTACCGAGCTCCGAGTCAGCAGCAGCAGCAGTACTGGGCTCCAGGACATCCTGCTTCATACAGTACTACACAGGGATCAGGTCGTGGCAGAGGACGTGGTAGTACCACTGACACCAGAGGAGGACCATCGAGAGTGTTCGAGCTGAGGAACACTGAGCAGCCTGCAGCACCGGCGACCACAGGTACTATTTGGATCCATGACTTACCTATGCGCGTTTTATTTGATACGGGTGCCACGCACTCCTTTATATCAGATGCATGTGTAGATAGGTTGTCCTTAGCTACAGTAGAGGGTGTACCTTTTGTGGTTGGGTTACCAGATGGGGGTAAGGTTAGAGGATCTCGAGAGATTTATGACTGCCCTATTCACCTGGGAGGCCGGATCTGGTTAGTAAATTTTCTAGTCATGCCCTTAGCACATGAGGACGTGATATTAGGGATAGATTGGATGACTAGACATGGAGCCGTCTTGGATATTGGTAGGAGGACTGTGACTGTTGCCACGGAGGAGGGCCACAGAGTTATATTCCGAGGTTGGGACCTCGGAAAGTCCGGTACAGTTATCAGTGCAGTGAGGGCAGCCAGATTGATAGCACAGGGTTGCGAGGCCTTTTGGTGTTATGCCATGAAGGAGCGCAAGAGCTTGACAGTAGAGGAGATACCAGTCGCATGCGAGTTTGCAGAGGTCTTCAGGGACGACTTACCAGGGCTACCCCCACACAGGAGTGTGGACTTTAGCATCGAGTTAGAGCCGGGCACGAGACCGATCTCGAAGGCCCCGTACCGCATGGCCCCGATAGAGCTGCTTGAGCTGAAGAAGCAGTTAGAGGAGTTAGCAGAGAAGGGCTTCATACGCCCTAGTGTTTCTCCCTGGGGCGCACCAGTATTGTTTGTGAGGAAGAAGGATGGATCGATGAGACTGTGTATCGACTACAGGGAGTTGAACAAGGTCACCATCAAGAATAAGTATCCACTGCCTCGCATAGATGATCTGCTGGACCAGCTGCATGGAGCGTCAGTGTTCTCGAGGATAGATTTGAGGTCGGGTTATCACCAGCTGAGGGTGAGAGATCAGGACATACCTAAGACGGCATTCCGGACTAGGTATGGTCATTATGAGTTTGTAGTGATGCCATTCGGGCTCACTAATGCGCCAGCAGTATTTATGGAGTTGATGAATGGGATTTTCATCGACTTCTTAGACCAGTTTGTAGTGGTCTTCATCGACGACATTCTAGTTTACTCTAGAAGTCGAGAAGAGCATGCCGGACACTTGAGGACAGTGCTGCAGATTCTATAGGATAGTCAGCTATATGCTAAACTATCCAAGTGTGAGTTCTGGATGTCAGAGGTGGCATTCCTTGGCCATGTAGTGATTGCTGAGGGGATTAAGGTCGACCCAGCGAAGATTGAGTAAGTGTCATCTTGGCAACCTTCGAAGAATGTTAAGGAGGTTCGCAGCTTCCTTGGATTGGCAGGTTATTACCGTCGGTTTGTGGAAGGGTTTTCTCTGATCGCCCGACCACTTACTTCCCTCCTAAGGAAGACTACTCGGTTCGTATGGTCTGAGCCGTGTCAGCAGAGTTTTGATGAGTTGAAGAGGAGATTGACGTCTGCTCCGATCTTATCACAGCCTGAGGGTACAGAGGACTTTGTGGTGTACAGTGATGCATCCAAGCTGGGCTTGGGGTGTGTTTTGATGCAGAGGGGTAAGGTCATAGCGTATGCGTCTCGACAGCTGAAGACGTATGAGGAGAACTACCCCACTCACGACCTAGAGTTAGCTGCTGTAGTACACGCTCTTAAGATTTGGCGTCATTATCTCTATGGAGCGACCTGTCAGATCTTCACAGACCATAAGAGTCTGAAGTACATATTCACTCAGCGGGAGTTGAATAACCGCCAGAGGCGGTGGTTAGAGTTGATCAAGGATTTTGACCTTGAGATTCTTTACCACCCCGGAAAGGCGAATGTAGTTGCGGACGCTTTGAGTCGGAAGACGCCTCAGGAGAAGGCGATAGCTCGGTTGACAGTACAACCACAGTTACAAAGAGACTTAGCTTGGTTGGAGGTAGAGATCCAGTTCCCCGATACAGCTCATCAGTTAGCCACCTTAGAGCTACTTCCTGACCTGTTGGGTGAGATCCGACAGAAGCAGGAGACCTGTTCGACTCTGACCCGGATCCGAGACCGGATGTCACAAGATGAGGCACCTCAGTTCACTATCGGTGCCGATGGAGTGATGAGACGACAAGACCGTGTCTGTGTGCCATCAGACAGTAAGCTGAGACAGAGGATACTAGGTGAGGCTCATGCTACCCCTTACTCCGTACATCCCGGAGCGAGTAAGATGTATAAGGACGTGAGACGTTCCTTCTGGTGGGGTGGTTTGAAGCTTGATGTGGCCCGATATGTAGCCCAGTGTGCGACCTGTCAGTAGGTCAAGATTGAACATCGTAGATCCGGAGGAGAGCTACACTCACTTCCAGTACCACATTGGAAGTGGGAAGACATTTCTATGGATTTCGTCACCGGATTGAGGCTCAGCAGAGGTTTTGATGCCATTTGGGTAGTAGTAGACCGTCTAACGAAGACCGCACGTTTTATTCCGATTAAGGAAACGTGGCCGGTAAGTCGTCTAGCAGAGGAGTTCACCAGGCATATTGTGAGACTCCATGGAGTACCGAGGACTATCGTCTCCGACAGGGATGGACGTTTTACCTCGAGGTTCTGGCAGCAGGTACATACTGCTCTGGGTACGAGTCTTCACTTCACCACTGCCTACCACCCACAGACGGACGGTCAGTCAGAGAGGACCATCCAGACCCTAGAGGACATGTTGAGGGCATGTGTGCTAGATTGGGGACAGGTATGGCCGGATCACCTCCCACTAGTAGAGTTTTCATATAATAACAGTTGGCACGCGTCTATTGGGATGGCACCTTATGAGGCTTTGTACGGGCGGAGATGTCGTACACCGCTATGTTGGGATGAGCCTAGCAAGGCTGATGGAGTAGTACCAGATCAGATACAGGACGACATCGCCCGGATTGCCTTAATCCGGGAGAGGATGTTAGCAGCTCAGAGTCGTCAGAAGTCCTATGCCGACAAAAGGCGTCGACCTTTGGAGTTTAGAGTAGGTACACAGGTGTGGTTGAGAGTGTCACCTACGAGAGGAGTTAGACGTTTCGGCATTAAGGGGAAGTTGAGTCCCCGGTATGTCGGCCCATTTGAGATCGTAGAGAGAGTCGGAGAGGTTGCCTACCGACTAGCACTGCCACCGAGATTAGAGGGAGTACACCCAGTTTTTCATGTATCTCAGCTGCGAGAGTACATACCGGATCCTAGACACGTCATCAGTCACGAGGATCTGATAGTTGAGCCAGACCACACTTTTGTGGAGTATCCAGTAGCCGTCCTAGAGCGTAGCATTAGACGCCTGCGTTCTAAGGAGATACCGATGCTGAGGATTCAGTGGTCTAGACGGGGAGTTGATGAGGCTACCTGGGAGACAGAGGAGAGCATTAGACGTAATTACCCTGAGTTCTTTGCGGAGTTAGCCGCTACCTCAGTACCGACGGGTGAGTACTAAGACGAGACCTTTATATGACTTCTGTGATTATATGTTTACATAATTGTTTATGTCTATGTGCTTGATGACGTGAGTAGTTGCTTGCTAGAATATAATTCTCGAGGGGGAAGTGTATGGGGTAGGTATCTTATTCCAAGTTTCGGGACAAAACTTACTTTAAGGGGGTACTGATGTAAAATCCGGAATTTTTATTCCGTCTATTTACGTTATAAAATAGATCTCGATCAGTTGACCCATATCCGTCTACCTAGTTAGACCTATTATTATAGGATTTATCATTTTATGTAGATTCCTTCACATAAAATGATAGAATCTTTTATATAGTTTATCATTTTATGTAGGTTACTTCCGCATAAAATGATGGAGTTTTGAGCCGATCTTAAATTAAAATAAACTCCCTATCCGCCTAGTCCGTATATTTACATATCGGGATCTTGCCCAGCCAGAAACTCGTTAAATTTAGGAGGCCAGCTGCAGCCTTTTCCAGCCCATCTATTAATCCATAATTCAACCCACGGATCCAGCCTGCTAGCCCAGCTCCAGCGCAGCCAGCCCAACAGCCTCCAGTTTGCTTGTCTAGCTGCTTCACTTGTCCGCCCCAGCAGCCCGGTCCAGCGCAAGCTGCTTCTTCCAGCCCAACGCCACTGCTGCCTTGCTCCTATGCGGCCCAGCTCGTCTGCAGCCTCCAGTTCAGCCCAACAGCAGCACAACACTCCAGCCAGCGTCCAATTCAGTCAAGAGAAGGGTTGCCGTCGTACTCCTCCAGCTCAGCAACGTTTCTTTCCTTTGATCTTCTACATAATTGCGGTATTAATTAGGAAGGAGATCTGTAACCGCCTAATTACACGCCAGAAGATCGCTGCTGATCGCCTTCCTTCTGCGTTGCTCACATTCCTTCGCTTTTGCATCCGGATTTCTCTACAGAAACACGCCTCCCTTTCTTGCCCACAGCCACATCCGTTGGTTTCCATCTCTTCTGTCTACGATTCTCAACAGCAAACACGTTCCTTTCTTCTGCACTACGTCCAGATCGGCTGCCCTTCGACCTGCTGCACGCCTTGATCGAACCACTGGGCTTCGATCTGCTGCAGATTTCAACACTGCCGTAGCAGCTTCACCCTTCTGCAATCGACAATTCCGGTAGGTCTTTCTCTACTCTTCTTGCCTCCCTCTTAACCAATCGGAGTAGTGATCTCCCTCCTTTTGTTTCGCTTCAGTAACGTAGTCCAGCCTCTCGGTTACGAGTCAGGAATCAAGGGACGCAGAGCCACTCTACTTCAGCGAGTAAGCATTGTTGTATGTTGTTTTGTTGCTCCCTTTACAACTAGGTTGTAATGTCTCTAGCTATATTGATTCATAATATTATTTAGGCTGCTGTTGTTCGGCCTTAAGCATAGATAAAATAGGGATAAGTAGCTGCTGAAAATTTCACATAAAATGATAGACAAAAGGCTGCTGTAAATTCATTTTATTTCCTTCAGCTTTTAGGTTACAAACAGCCCATCTTGTCGATCAATTATTAAACGTTTGGATAAAGATCCACCGTTGAATTTTGGATATGTTGTAAATGGATATATGTAGTTTAGCATATTAAAATTTGAGAAGAAATGAACGGTCGGATTGAAAGTTATGAGCTCCCGAAGTTAGGTAGTTGAGCAGTTTTGGTAAACTTGAATTTTGGCTAAGTATAGGAAATTAGAGTGAAGGAACCGACTTTGTGAATTATTATAAAAATATTGGCTGAACAGTTTGGAGAAATTCTTTCTTCTAAGGTTAGATAGAACCTCATAGATGATCTATAGATTTAATTCGGAAATTTTATAAGCTGTTAAGAATTTTATATTTAGAGCCGAAGTTAAACCTTTTCGATTCTTCCGGAAAATAGAAACATAGGAAAAACGTCAGTTTGGAACCAAATAAAATTTTAGGAGTTAGAATATATTTTTAGAACCTCAAATAGGAGTTTAGACATGAAATCTAAGGTTTTCGAGAAAATCGGAACTAAGGGTAAAATGGTCATTTTACCCTAAAACTAATACTGTAACTAGTACGTCTTAATACCCTATTTGATCTTAGAAGTTTTAGACTTCTATCTACGTGAAAGTGTGCTAATACACTTATCGCCTTTGACAGGCAACTGAGTGGTTACAGTTTACAGAGCGAGTGGTTTATAAAGAGTCGAGCGTTATAACAGGCAAGTCCTTTGGGCTTACTTAGCTGACTGCTAAATATGAGTATAAATGATGATGGTGGTGTGTGATTGACATGTTAGAGAGATAGGTTGTGATATATAATTACCGACCTATATTTTGGCCTAAGAGTAACGGGCGGTGGCATTCTGCTCAGTAGCTCGCGGGGCGCTGGGGGTTTCTTTCGGGACTAGTCCATACATGGTTTGTAGTGATGCTACCAATGGAAGTCAGCTAGACCTACACCAGTTGGATAAGGAACGGAGGCGATAACTAATAATAATTCTCGTGCCACAACTTAAATTGAATAATGTGAATCACTTAAATAATAAATAATAATTGGTTGAGTGCCAGCCTGATGTTTGTTTATTTTTGTTTCTGCTTGTGTTTGTGCTGTTATCATTTTGCTTATATTTGGATAGTTAGCTAACTGTTGATATGTTGTTTAGACTTGACACAGGTTAGAGCAGATGCCGAGTGATCCAGATGGTAGTGGTCAGCCGGGGTGTCGTACTTTAGGACGTTTTACAGTTTCTGCATTTGTGGGTTTTACAGTTGAACATTGTTTCCTTTCGTACTTTGTTATATTCCGTTTTCCGGCTGTAGTCGATCTGGTCACATTCATGCATTATTAAGAACTATTTTATGATTTCTGATTTTTCCTTATTTGTGCCTTGTTGTAAGATCTCGTTAAGTTGTTGTCAAACTAAGGTCGGGACCCACTGTGCGGTCCTAACTAGTAACTCCCTAAGTTGTAAAATTTGGGGTGTTACACCTGTATGGTTCCTTATGTTCCTGAATGTAGCTCCAATGACTCCATAGCTCCTTTTGCTCCTTTTTGATGCAAAACGTGTCATTTTACCTACGATTACAACAAAACTATGTGTAGACCTCGATTCTTGCAAAGGTAGATGAAATGGTAATATAATCACATAATATACATACAAACATGCAGATTATTGAAGATAAAACGTCCAAACAAACCCCAAAATATAGACTATAATTCAATCTATCAAAATTAAACCTTGGGCCATTTCTGTAATTACACATGCAGAGGGCACTTTTGTTAAATTCACAAAGTTTGGTCAATTCTGCAATTATAAAATATGGGTACAAATATGTAATTTCACCAAAATTAAGGGGCCCGATTGTAAATAGGTCAAAGCCTTTCTTCAACCTCAACAGATGCAGGGCGGCGGCGGAAGAGGAGCACAGGAAATCACCAGCGGCTTCGGCTCCGGTTGGCTCCAGCGGGGCGAGGCGAGGTAGGCGGAGCCTCCGACAGTCTTGGCAAGCGAAACTCTTCTCCGGATGTTGATAGAGGCGCGGCAGATAGGGGCTCGATGGTGAAGTGCTCACCGGTTAGGAAAAGACATTGCAGAGGAGTCGAGATCTCCGGCGGTGGCAGGCAAGGCAAGGCAAAGGCGAGACGAGTCCCTCTCTAGCGGCGATGGCGACTGCAGGCTCCTCTGTTGGTGGTCGTTGATGCCATTGGGAGGCTCTCAAAGAGTTGCAACAGAGGAGGGGAAGCAGTGGCATTGTTGTGGGATTCCAGAGGGGAGGTGATGAGCTTAAGGTGGTTGCCGGGGAGGTTGGTGCTACAGGTGGGAGGTTCGATCTGTAGAAAGACGGAGGGAGGCTCGAAGGGCTCATCTCCGGGGATGTCTTCGGTTGTCGATCAGAGAAGAAGATGGATATGATGGTGGTTGTTGCTTGAAAGAGGAGTGAACGGGATGGTGTAGAGAAGGAAGCAGATGAGATGGATAGAAAGGTGAGGCAAGAGAGTGAGTCAAGGGAGATAGAGTGAATCGAGGGGTCCAGGATGGGAATCATGTAGTCGGGCGGCATAGGCTGCCAAGAGCAAAAGCGACTGGTGCAGAAAAGGGGAGAGAGACACGCAAGGCAGAAGGAAAGAAAGAAAAGAGAGAAGGAAAAAATAAAGAAAATAAATAAATAAATCCGATGAAGGAATTCGGAACGGAACTTTCAGATCGAAAAACTTTTCGTACTCTTTTGAAAATAATTTACGGAAAATATATGATCAAGTATATATAATACACTCAAAAAATTTAAATTTACAACTGAAAATATTCGTAAAAATATTTAAACTATTAAAGTATCGATAAAATAAGGAAAAAAATTAATATCGAAAACGCACCCACTAACAAGGCGTTACACGTCAGCCTCTCACCTGTAACGCCCCAAATTTTGGCGCGTTTGCGATTTTATCTTTCCGGCTGTTATCGATATTTTAGTATCTTAAGTATATTTTATGAGTATTTTACGTCGTAAAATTTAATTTTATGAGTATACTCTTACATTAATATTTTAACGGTATTTACATACTCGATTCACATATATTTCCCGGATTTTATTTTTATTTTTCGGAAAAGTTCCGATCCAAAATTTCTCGTTTCGATTTCTTTCAATCGAGGTTATTTTATTTTATGTCTTTTCCTTCATTTCTTTATTTTCTTTATTTTTCTTTCCTTCTTTAATCTCCCGACTATCCCTCTTTGGCTGATGAGCCACATCTGCCCTGCCACCAGCGACCCCTCGCTGCCCCTGCCACCAGTGACCCCTCGTTGCCCGTGGTAGCAGCGACCCCTCGACCTCCCTGCTCGGTCCCCTACTCCAGCACCAGCCCCAGCCTCTCACTCCTCTCCTCGAGACCCAACTCTTAGCCTTCCTTCTATCACACAAGAAGTAGCACTCCAACTTGATCTCGCCTAGATCTGCAACCCGGAGAGCAAGCTCCGGCGAGCTCGTACCCTGGACCCGCCTCCCACCTCTTTTGTTTTTGCCAGTCCATCTGCAAGCATTGACTCGGTTTTACCTCCTCTACGAAGACGCAACTCACCTCCCTGCCCTCGCCCGACGCCGACTGGAGCTTGCCTTGACTCGCTCGGCCGCCGTCGGAGAGCTCTGTTGCCCACTCGAAGCCGGAGCAGCGCCATGTAGCCCTGCCCTTGTATCGGCCGAAGCGTCCCACCGCCGGCTCTGATTCTCTCCCCTTTTTATCCTTCTTCTATTGCTATTCCCGCCTGGGAGAGCACACCACCTCACCTTTGCCGGGAATGAGCCAGATGGACGCCGGGAAAGCTTGCCGCCTTCTCCCCGCTTTCACCTTGGTGGAGGCCGCCGCCGGTGTCTCTTTGTCCCAGCCCAGCGTATGTTCCAGCGTGGAAGAAACCCTAGAGAGTTAATTTAAATCAGCCCCTCTTTTTGTGTAAATTGCAATTGTGACCCCTGTTTTGTATTTTGCATATTTTTACCCATGTTTTCAGAATTTAGCAGTTATACCCCTGCTAGAATTATTTATAGATTTTGGCGCAAGGTTTTATTTACGGAATATATCCCAAGTTTAAGGAACTTCATGAGTTGCCCGGAAAATATAATTGCGGATTTTAATTGGGTTTTACTTCGAATTCTAGTCTTGTATCTACTTACAAGATGTTTCATGCCCTTGTGTATAATCATGGTTTTGACCCAAAGTTTATTTCGGAAAATGGCCAAGTTTTGAGAGTTTCTTAGTTGCCGGAAAGTTATTTTGGTTTTGACCCATATTTATAAATTGTTTTGATCACCCTAGAGAATGTAATGCGAGTTTTACCCTTGTTTTGAAAGCCGGGCTTCCTTAGATTTTTATATTTGTTAATCTCTCTTCCAAAATTAGCATTTAAGCTAATTTTGTGTAGCTTTGGTTTTAGGTCCGGAAGCGCCCCGATAAAGGTCTAACGAGTCCAAGTTCGACATCCGTCTTGACGTCGTGTGAGTATTCTCTTCCCCGGCTTAGTTACGTTTAGTATTAGTATCATGCTAGGTTGAATAATCTAGCATAACTTAGAGTGAATTCCAAGTAGTGGCTTTGGTCCTTAG
Source organism: Fagopyrum homotropicum (assembly GCA_033239125.1). Taxonomy (NCBI): domain Eukaryota; kingdom Viridiplantae; phylum Streptophyta; class Magnoliopsida; order Caryophyllales; family Polygonaceae; genus Fagopyrum; species Fagopyrum homotropicum. The sequence continues at coordinate 93,047,155 of BSWB01000007.1, read as the reverse complement.
GTGAGTTTTGAGGAGTTGATATTGTTTGATGGATTGATGTTGATTCTAAGCTTTAGATGGTATTGCGATCTAGTGAGGTTGTTATAAGGATTCGAGTATATGGTTTGATCTTGTGAGAATCATTAGGCTTAAGGTTTGGGATTACATGTTGTTGTGAGAGCATCGAGACTAGGAACGTGTTATCCTAACATGTGAGTTGTATGACCTTATAGAGGTCATTTGGGCTAGAAGTCTAAGGACTTCTAGCATGAGAGATAGACATTGATCGTGTGCTTTGTTTTGGCCAGGAGCTGAGTATCTTCCTGCGGGAAGTTGAGAGATATTGTTCGGTTTAGATTTGGGACGAGGTAAGTCTCCGGACTTACTTAGCTCGTATTCTTTGTATTAGCATTATTGTGTGTTGGGTGGTGTGTGTTTATTATTTTACTGTTTATAACAACTAAACCGGAAATAGGATTACCGACCTTTATATTATTTGGCCCAAGTGTATGATAACGGGCGGTGACATCACTGCCTGGCTCCCCGTGAGAGCTAGGGGGATCTCAGCGACTGGCCCGTGCTGGTTAGACGGTCGGAGGCATCCGACCGTTCCATTTCCGGAAGAAGGGACCGAGGCGAGTTTCGGAGGATTCTCGTGTCACAAAAGAAGTTGAACTAGAACGGGATATGACTTAATAAATAAAGATAATAAACCGGATTTGTGTGCTTTGAGTATATGGTGTGTTATGTTGATTTGCTTGTGTTTGTGCCTTTCACCTTGATTCTAATGCTTCGAATATTAGCTAACGGTTTTATACCGATTGTTGTAGATTGCCTTACAGGTTAGGAATGCGGCCGAGAGATCCGGAAGAGTGGGCAGCCGGGGTTCCGTACATTTTAGGATTGGGTTTTGGTTGGAGTCGTGTTTGAGTTTTGTATTCATTATTTATTGTGTGCCGTGTGTATGGCATTTGGTCTTTCGGTTCTATCTCGGCTGAAGTCTTTGGTTTGTATGGTTTTGGGTTTCATTGCATCGCATAAAATGTATTTGGTTTTGGCCTTTATTTGTGCCTTGTTGCAAGATCCGGTGAAATTGTTGTCAAGCTAAGGGTCGGGACCCATTGTGAGGTCCCAACCCGTAGCGCCCCGATATCCCGCGGATTTGGGGTGTTACAAAAGTGGTATCAGAGCCCTAGGTTGACAACAATGGCACTCGCAATCTTCTAAAGGCCGAATGAGGAATAAACAGAACCCACACGGGTTCTGACTTTTCGTTTTCAAAATCACATGCATGAGTCGGGGTAGAATGTACGGACCACCACTTCTTCCGCTGATCTCGGTAGCTTAGTTTATCGGATTTACATATATATGTAGATATGTAGGTGTGTATAGTATATGTGGATTGTAGTTGCATGATGACTTGATTTATATATATAGTGAATATATGTGGATTATAGTACATGTTTGGACCTTGTTTTGTTGTATTGGATTTCCGGATGTGATATATTAGTAGTAATGTGAACATAGGACTTATATATATAGTTATATATACATACACATATGGTATGCTAGTATTATATTAGTAGTAGTGGACCTTATAGTTAAGATGATAGGAAGCTATCATCGCCCTTGGACAAACGTTTTTTTTTGGGTTAGGATAGTATATATACGATGATGAGTATGCTCAAGTACCGAGTTGAGCAACACATTCTGGCGAACACCCTGGCGATTCATCGGACTCCTTTGGGGGACGTCAAAGAAACCATTTGAAGGATAAAGAGGACATTAGCGGCAAGGACGAACAAATTGAAGGGAACTTTGAGTCAACTTAAAAGAATTCAAGATGGAAGCAATACAAGTAAAGAGAGCAACATCAAGGTGTATAAGTGGTTATAAAGAAGCCATGATTGAACGACAATAAGACCAATAAAGATAACGAACTTATAGTTCTTCAAGAAGACGCGTGGACAACTAAAGATGCGAATTGAGGAGGAGGGGTATACATTCTAACAAGGTTGAAGGTGACTTTCTATTAAGATGTGAAGTTTTCTTTAGACGCTCCTAGGCATGATAGTCGAGTTGAGAGGTGTGGATGAACCAATCACCAAAAGATTTAAGAGACCCGTAAGTTAAGCTTACGGAGGTAGCAGAAGGTGAAACGTCTATTTTACGAGATTCCAAATGGGTGACTTTCTTCGTATATGTGAGTCTACGAGAAGAATCATGTGGTGAAGGTGCACATAGTAGAATGTCTTTAAGAGGGTCAACCGTTTTCTGTTATGATGATAAGGCTAAGAAACGCCAAAAAGGGGGAAGTGTGTATAAATGATGATCCTAAGAAGATGAAAGACGAAACGAGGAGCTTTGATCGAGAGACTTAAGATACCGACCAAGAGGAACACGAGCGGATGCTATCTAGGGTTATAATATTTGGGAAGGTGCCCTTAAAAGACATCAAGGAAGAATGGTTAAGCCTATGAAAGGGAGTTATATGAACCAACAAGGCAAGGAAGATATAGTTACCTCATAAAGAAGAGGAAGCATGGAATGAAGAATGAACTAACGGAGTTTAAGGTAGAGTACCTCGAGGAGGGTAGCTTTCATGTGAATGGTAAGTCATTGACATTGGAGAAGGTCACTTAAAAGCTAATTGGTGACAGCCAAGAACGCACATGTGCGGGTGGTCTATGAATGAGTGTGGAAGGGAAGAGTAACCAGGTTGTGGGATCATAAAGGTGCGGTAAAAAGAACTTGGAACATTCCCGGTGGTTGAATGTCGGCAATAAAGAAGTATATCAAGGGAAGTGCAATTATCTTAATCAAGTAGCATTTTATCGATTCCAACAAGTGATGGTAACGTACCTTGTGGGGGAAGATTGTAAGGATCTGGTACGACCTTCTTAGGTCACGGGGGTTGTTATATGGAGAAATGACACGGATCAAGGTAAAGTAAATTGGAAGGACGAAGAGGAAAGTGAGTCTTCTATAGTTGTTGTTCGGAAGGGGGGATATATAAGGGGAGGTATGATATGTTTGTTCTAAGGTTATGGATGTCATGTTTTCACGAGCCAAGCTATGTCAAGGTTTTTGTGACTCGTATGGCGAAACCATAGTGGCTATAACACAAAACGAGGAATCTGGATTGGGGCAACGCCGCAAGCTTAGGGTTATGATGTTAGTGCTGGGTGAAGTTATGAGTTGGATACTTTAGTGATGTCGGTAGGGGGGATATTAGTCTAGCGTTCTTCACAAGGCATACCGGTACGGTTGCGAATTTGTTTTGGGAATACCAAGAGATGTATAAGGTGACCAACAAGAGTAAGAGAAGATCGATGTTTTGAAGTTTGATGTCGACAAGAGATGTACAAAAAGTATATGGAAGATTGAGGTTAGAACCTCTACCGTCGGGTTGACTTTACATAAGGAAAGTGAAGTATAATTTCTACACCTACTTGAGGAAAGGATGTCTATCATGAGAGCTTATGTAGAATACAAAGAGCTCCTCCCATATGTTGGGATGTCGCGGAAAGTGAAGAAGATAAGGTCAATTGTTTTGAAACACGGTCCGATTGGACCCTTATGGTTGCACATAAATGAGAAACCTTAGAAGATTTTTACAATCATGTCATCAAAGTGAGAGAATGAAATTAAGTTAAAGGAATACTTAAATAAGGCTACAAGAGTTAGAAGAGTCGAGCAAGTCTCTCAAGTTCAAGAAATGAAGGATCTTTGAAAGAGCACGGTAAACATTTTAGCTAAAGATATTACAATACATGTGTTTAAAGGATGTCATCCCAATAAATTGGGGTAGATCATTAGTATCATGACCACCTGTCAAGTTTTAAGACAAGGTTGTGTCGGTCTTATGTTATAGGACGACAAAAGGGAGACCAAAACTTGAGATATCATGGATTCCAATACGTCTGAATGTGGATTTTTCCACTAAGGTCGAGCTTGACTTAATTCCGATGTCTAAGGCGCCATATGGAATAACACTTGTGTAGAGACATGAGTTGTGGAAGCAAGTGAAGGAACTATTGCAAGAACTTAGTGATAAGATTTCCTTAGAATTAGTGAAATGCCATGGAGAACACCCAACATTATCTTAAACTCTTGATTTGAAGTTGTTATGGAGAACACCAGTTTGCGAAAAGAGAGACGGTTATTTTCGTTTGTACATCGATTACAATGAGCGGAACAAGATAACAATGAAGAACAAGTACCCCTCACCACGGATAAATGACCTACTTGATCAGCTGTAAGGGTCGATAGTCTCTTCTAAGATTAAGTTAAGATTTGATTGTCACCGTTTGAGAATTCGCGACTCAGATAGTGCAAATACGGCATTTTGGACCAACCAGAGTCACAAGGAGAGAGAAGTCGTATGACAAGTTGTCTCGGGACGGCAAACCCGAGAGATATGGAAGGAGTTACAAGTTATTTTAGAAGTGCTGAGCTTTACCAGATATGTGAAGGGAGAAGTTGTGTAAAACCTTTTATGGTAACCTACTACGGATGAAAATGAAGTATTGAACGGGACGAAGAATTAACAATAGAGTTGTTGAGAGTTAAGAGAGAATTTATTAGTGCAACTGTTTCGATTTACCTTGAGGTCTTATGGGTTTGAAGTGGACAAGTGATTCTCCAAGACAAGGTATTGATTGGGTATTGAGGAGCGATGTAAAAGTAATAGCATACCGGTATCGTTAGTAGAAGCGGTGTAAGGTAAGGTGCTTCCTTCGTTACTTGGAATTGCCACAAGAATTGAGGAAACGTAACATCAAAGTTTGGTTTGGCAAGAACTAAAGCAAATGGTGTAAATTGGAAGTTTGATCTTCTTTGATAGAGACATCAAAGAGAAACCTAATGGAAATGCTACATTGAGAAAGACCCGAGAAGGAAGTTGAGTTCCGATATATTGGACCTTTTTGAGATCTTAAGCGCAAGTTAAGAAAATGGTTTACCAGTTGGCGTGGCCGCGGAGAGTAGAGAGTGTTCACCCGGTGTTTCATGTGTATCATTCTGACAAGTATAGGTATGACTCAAGAAGTTTTACCGGTCTTGATGAGTTAGTGGCGTCGTAGAACCAATCAGGCTAATAGGAAGTCGGAGGATAATATCTTTAGTTAAAGTTACGCTGAGTTAGTAGCATCGATTTAATCGTTGGTTTAGACCTAGTTCTTCCTTTGGTTGAGTTATGTGCATTTGATATATTATGTGTAGTTTGTGCCCTGTACGGGAATGTGTTATATGACATAATATATCTTGCGATGGTAGTTTGAGCAATTTGTGTATATAGATTAGAAGGTTTAAGCCTTCTTAGTTTGAGGGTTCATACCTCGGCCTTAAGGACCGAGAAGTTCGACACATCGCAAGTTTCGGGACGAAACTTTTTTTTAGGGGGATGTAATGTAACGCCCCAAATTTTGGTGCGTTTGCGATATTTATCTTTCCGGCTGTTATCGATATTTTAGTATCTTAAGTATATTTTATGAGTATACTCTTACATTAATATTTTAACGGTATTTACATACTCGATTCACATATATTTCCCGGATTTTATTTTTATTTTTCGGAAAAGTTCCGATCCAAAATTTCTCGTTTCGATTTCTTTCAATCGAGGTTATTTTATTTATGTCTTTTCCTTCATTTCTTTATTTTCTTTATTTTTCTTTCCTTCTTTAATCTCCCGACTATCCCTCTTTGGCTGATGAGCCACATCTGCCCTGCCACCAGCGACCCCTCGCTGCCCCTGCCACCAGTGACCCCTCGTTGCCCGTGCTAGCAGCGACCCCTCGACCTCCCTGCTCGGTCCCCTACTCCAGCACCAGCCCCAGCCTCTCACTCCTCTCCTCGAGACCCAACTCTTAGCCCTCCTTCTATCACACAAGAAGCAGCACTCCAAATCTATCACACAAGCAACACTTCAAATCTATCACATAGGAAGCAAGAAGTAGCACTCCAACTTGATCTCGCCTAGATCTGCAACCCGGAGAGCAAGCTCCGGCGAGCTCGTACCCTGGACCCGCCTCCCACCTCTTTTGTTTTTGGCAGTCCATCTGCAAGCATTGACTCGGTTTTACCTCCTCTACGAAGACGCAACTCACCTCCCTGCCCTCGCCCGACGCCGACTGGAGCTTGCCTTGACTCGCTCGGCCGCCGTCGGAGAGCTCTGTTGCCCACTCGAAGCCGGAGCAGCGCCATGTAGCCCTGCCCTTGTATCGGCCGAAGCGTCCCACCGCCGGCTCTGATTCTCTCCCCTTTTTATCCTTCTTCTATTGCTATTTCCGCCTGGGAGAGCACACCACCTCACCTTCGCCGGGAATGAGCCAGATGGACGCCGGGAAAGCTTGCCGTCTTCTCCTCGCTTTCACCTTGGTGGAGGCCGCCGCCGGTGTCTCTTTGTCCCAGCCCAGCGTATGTTCCAGCGTGGAAGAAACCCTAGAGGGTTAATTTAAATCAGCCCCTCTTTTTGTGTAAATTGCAATTGTGACCCCTGTTTTGTATTTTGCATATTTTTACCCATGTTTTCAGAATTTAGCAGTTATACCCCTGCTAGAATTATTTATAGATTTTGGCGCAAGGTTTTATTTACGGAATATATCCCAAGTTTAAGGAACTTCATGAGTTGCCCGGAAAATATAATTGCGGATTTTAATTGGGTTTTACTTCGAATTCTAGTCTTGTATCTACTTACAAGATGTTTCATGCCCTTGTGTATAATCATGGTTTTGACCCAAAGTTTATTTCGGAAAATGGCCAAGTTTTGAGAGTTTCTTAGTTGCCGGAAAGTTATTTTGGTTTTGACCCATATTTATAAATTGTTTTGATCACCCTAGAGAATGTAATGCGAGTTTTACCCTTGTTTTGAAAGCCGGGCTTCCTTAGATTTTTATATTTGTTAATCTCTCTTCCAAAATTAGCATTTAAGCTAATTTTGTGTAGCTTTGGTTTTAGGTCCGGAAGCGCCCCGATAAAGGTCTAACGAGTCCAAGTTCGACATCCGTCTTGACGTCGTGTGAGTATTCTCTTCCCCGGCTTAGTTACGTTTAGTATTAGTATCATGCTAGGTTGAATAATCTAGCATAACTTAGAGTGAATTCCAAGTAGTGGCTTTGGTCCTTAGGTGAGTTTTGAGGAGTTGATATTGTTTGATGGATTGATGTTGATTCTAAGCTTTAGATGGTATTGCGATCTAGTGAGGTTGTTATAAGGATTCGAGTATATGGTTTGATCTTGTGAGAATCATTAGGCTTAAGGTTTGGGATTACATGTTGTTGTGAGAGCATCGAGACTAGGAACGTGTTATCCTAACATGTGAGTTGTAAGACCTTATAGAGGTCATTTGGGCTAGAAGTCTAAGGACTTCTAGCATGAGAGATAGACATTGATCGTGTGCTTTGTTTTGGCCAGGAGCTGAGTATCTTCCTGCGGGAAGTTGAGAGATATTGTTCGGTTTAGATTTAGGACGAGGTAAGTCTCCGGACTTACTTAGCTCGTATTCTTTGTATTAGCATTATTGTGTGTTGGGTGGTGTGTGTTTATTATTTTACTGTTTATAACAACTAAACTGGAAATAGGATTACCGACCTTTATATTATTTGGCCCAAGTGTATGATAACGGGCGGTGACATCACTGCCTGGCTCCCCGTGAGAGCTAGGGGGATCTCAGCGACTGGCCCGTGCTGGTTAGACGGTCGGAGGCATCCGACCGTTCCATTGCCGGAAGAAGGGATCGAGGCGAGTTTCGGAGGATTCTCGTGTCACAAAAGAAGTTGAACTAGAACGGGATATGACTTAATAAATAAAGATAATAAACCGGATTTGTGTGCTTTGAGTATATGGTGTGTTATGTTGATTTGCTTGTGTTTGTGCCTTTCACCTTGATTCTAATGCTTCGAATATTAGCTAACGGTTTTATACCGATTGTTGTAGATTGCCTTACAGGTTAGGAATGCGGCCGAGAGATCCGGAAGAGTGGGCAGCCGGGGTTCCGTACATTTTAGGATTGGATTTTGGTTGGAGTCGTGTTTGAGTTTTGTATTCATTATTTATTGTGTGCCGTGTGTATGGCATTTGGTCTTTCGGTTCTATCTCGGTTGAAGTCTTTGGTTTGTATGGTTTTGGGTTTCATTGCATCGCATAAAATGTATTTGGTTTTGGCCTTTATTTGTGCCTTGTTGCAAGATCCGGTGAAATTGTTGTCAAGCTAAGGGTCGGGACCCATTGTGAGGTCCCAACCCGTAGTGCCCCGATATCCCGCGGATTTGGGGTGTTACATCACCGATCGAATCACTTTAGCCTCTCACTAAAGTGTTTGAAAACGCACAAAAAATTTCAAGCATAAGCTTATGGGTCTTTCTTATCATTCTATGCCAAAATATGGCTTGCAACATATGCCTTATATAGACTACAAAGGTCTATAAAGAAAGAAAACAAAACTGAAAAGGGAAATGTGAAAGGTCCTAGAGTAAATGCGACTAATTTAACTTATTCCCACTAAGGAAAATATAAAAGGTCTTAAAATAAAAGCTACTAGTTTTAACTTATACTTTATTTTAAGGACCCTTAGCTCGACCCAACGACCCAACATGGCTACAAGATGGACTGGAAAACATGAGCCAAGGGTGTAGTCTTGGCCAAGGAGTCGGGTGTGCATGCGGAGCTCGACGTGGTCGTTTCATAGAGCTTGTGGATATCTCTTGAGCTTGAACGGGCGTCTCTTGGGTAGATGTCGGGGATGTCCGGGAATGTGGAATCGAAGTGCTTCGGGACCGTCCTGGATCACATCATAGTTTCACAGAACAACTAAGATTGTAAGGAAATGTGCTCTAATTGGGTGTATAGCACCGGTTTCAAATAAAACAAGGAAATACTAAGAGTACAAGACACCAACCAAGTTTCCAATATGAAATTCATGAAAGAAGGCAAAATTTTAGAAACCTTGACAACAAAAAACACAATCCCACAAACCTGAGAAGTAAATCCGATCAACTTGTCCAAAAGAGGCATCTAACCTGAGAGGTAAATCCGACTCTTTCTTCTTACCAAATAGAACCGCATGTTCTTATCTGCTGTATGTGTTGATGCATAATCATGGAATATCACATTAGTAGGGTTGAGAACTGAGATGGACATTTAGAAATTTCCATGTAGGTTTGATGTTTGAAGGAATGCATGTAAACTTGACAAGGATGATGTGTAGCAACACGACCGACTTGTCAAAAAGAGGCATCTAACATGAGAGGCAAATCTGAGTCTTTTTTCTTACCAAATAAAATTACATGTTCTTATCTGTTGTATGTGTTGCTGTATAATCATGGATGAATTCCATGTGACGTTTAACGATCAAGTGTTACTAACAATAACTTAGAACCATATGTTGGTTTGTCATTATCTTGTCGAGCAAGTTACCGTCTTTTGCCCATGACAATGAGTTAGAGAATATATGCTTCCATGTGTTGATCAATCTTTTCTTCCACTTCGTACAAAAAGGGATAATTGTCATGAGTTGGAACAAAGGCCTCATCCTTTGACCCGGATTGAACTTTTGGGATTAGTTTAGTTACTACGTGGGAGTCAATACCTAGGTCTCTAAAAAATGTTTTGTTCGCTCAAATATAGGTTTCTAGAAAGTAACTATAGACTCTCCATTATGAAGGCTTAATGTTATGGGTACTTTTATATCCTTTGTTTTGCAAGAAGAACAATCATCATTTCCTTTTGAACTTGAATTGTTGGAGTCAAGTGAAGTCTTTTCTTTTTTAAACAACTCAGTTTTCTTGTTCACTCCAACTTGAAATTTTATTGTTTCAACTCTCATTTGTATTTTACAAGCTTCTATGGTTAATTTATTGGATTAATGAGTTGCACTAATCAATGCTTAAAACCTCATGCTTGAAAGATACCAAACTAGATCAAACTTCAAAGATGATATACTAGAGTTGGACTTTTGTCAGTTTGTTTAAGGCCAACATATAATGTGAAATTCCGGCTTGCACAAGACATTCGTACGTGCGCATAAGGCTCGGGCCAACACATAGTGTTACTCGATAAGCACGCATAAGGCTCGGGCCAACACATAGTGTTACTCGATAAGCACAATGCCAATATCAACGTAAAAGTCATACTAAATCAAAGTTGGAACTTTTGGAGTGAATTAAGGTGTCGAACCGAATTATTTCAAGACTCATTGGACAAGTTAATATGTAGGACATGCTGGGTACGGGTATCCCATTACATTGTAAATAAAAAAGGACAATTATAAGATTATAAATAACAATAATACTTTTATCACATCACCGAATTGAAAATTGAAATTATAGAAATAATTTCACGAGGAAATTAGATTATTAAGTAAAAAATAACTAATCGAGATTTGTATAAGTATTGTATCTAACAATAGCAATGACAAACATGCAAGTTGTTGCGAATTTTGCATACTCCACCCTTACTACACGGAGATTGTAAACAATAACTGTTACAATCATTGTCCTTACAATTTGGTCGGTGATTGTCCGTACAACATTGTGCATCGACTCTCTCTACTCCAAAAAATTCTGCATGTGTCAATTTCGAATATTACACAGTAGTATGTTGTAGCATTTTTTGAAAAACGATAATATGACGTATCTTAAATATAGACATCAAAGACACACATATTTCCCTTTAATGAAAATTAGATGAAGGGAAAACTATAAACAAGCGCGTAAGACAATAATTTATTTACCAAGACACAACATTGCAATGAAGAAAACTACAACTACTCTTGCCATTCTTGTATGTTGAGGGCGATATGCTGATTTTGTTTAGTTTATGTTTAGGATTGATCTAAGAGTTAGGGTATTTATAACCTTAATGTGAATAACCTAATATGTTTTCTAATTATATATTACTTTTCTAATTAAAGTTATTTTCCTAATAACAACATTTAGTTTTGGTAATGAAATCTATACTATTAAACCACATGTATATTAATTATAATTTGATGGTGGATATATCTTGTAATAACTTAATCCTATTTTTGGTTATATATCAAAGTAAATGATGATATCATATCCATGAATTTGATATATATTTTCCAAATTTATAGTCGTTTGTATATGACATCATCAAAATAAATGATGATATCATATTTTTCATACATCAAAATAAATGATATCATACATATAAACGACAATATATTATATATGAAAAATGAATATGTGATATATCCAAATTTATAGGCTTACTAGAGTAAGTACGTTTTTAATTATATATATTAGTGTAATTCCCGTGCTTTGCACGGATTTTCTTGAAAATAAAATAACATAAAATTTATTTTATAAAAATATTTTAATAAATATTATAATAAAAAGTACATTTTTATGTGGTTTATGAAAAATGTAAGATATTAGAATCTTCGTTAATCTAAAATAAAAGTTTGAAATAAAATTTACCAAATCTATTAAATAAGAATGAAATATATGAGATTTTATATATCAAAATTTGAAATATAATTAGATGATAAAGATATCAATTAGTTATATACTGCCTTTTTAGATTAGTAGAATTTTATTTTATCTTGACTTATATGGTAAAAATAACACATTGTAGTTATATATAATTAATTATTAAAATAAATACAATAGATAAAATATAATAAATAGTAAAACATAAATTATGAGAAAATGATATGTGTCATCCAATGTATAAGAAAATGACATGTGGCTTGGAGGGCTTTTACTTTAATATATAGTATATAGAATATATATATATATATATATATATATATATATATATATATATATCATTACACACAATTTAATTACATCAATAAAATTATATAAATATATGATATTATTTTGTTAATCATATAATTTTAATATATATAATATAATATAGATATTTAAATAGTAAGTTTTGCATGTAAATATATATTACGTATTATATGATAGTTATTTTAATAGGTAAGATGTCAACTATTTATGTATATACTTATTTTTTTCGAAAAATTAAAATTACGTAAAAATAACATGTGACAATGAAGAGATTAGGAAGTGACACGTAGGATTAAACGTTTTGGCTTTAATATAGTATATAGATATATAAATTGCTTGTTTATAGGCTTAATGGAATAAGTACCTTTTTAATTAGATATTGCTTGCCAAATTAAAGTTATTCTCGTAATAACATTCGTTTTTTTGGTAATGAAATCTATACTAGTGTGATACCCGTGCCCTGCACGGGTTTTGATCGATAAAAATATCGATAAAAATGAACTTATATATTACGATTTGATTATATTAAAACAAAATGTGTATTCATGACCAACAATTCAAGACCCGGCTCACGATCAAGACAATCTCCATCGTATCATTTGTATCTCGATCCTCGGCTTGTCGATCAAGCATATGAATGCGCTGACCACATAGATTAGTCCAAAACATGAAACTATCCAATATACATATTTGCCGATCGATAAAAACAGCAGCCATAAGCATCATGTAATATATTTACAACAACGTAGGGGGGAATGAAGTATGTGAAATGTGATAAATTATATTATCAAGTAGATTTCTCCAGGGACCATAGAAATATAGATCACACTTCGGACACTGTACTGCCATTTTAGTATTTTACACAATGTTTGTTTCATTGGTAATGAATGCAAAATGAAGCTACCGAAGAGAAATGACAGGACTTTTCAACATCAGCTAAAAAAGAGAAAGTGACAGATACGGACAGATGATCCTACCACAGTTGAACTAAATCATTTTTATCAACAATATAAAGTATTGCACCAGAAGAAATAAATCCTCTTCAGCATGTCATCTGTGACTGTGCAAATAGAACTTGTCTGTACAATCCATATCAAGTATTACACAGAAATAAATAGTCCTCTTTGTGAAATTTTAGAAATACAACTACAAATCTTAAGCAATACAAAGTATTGCACCAGAAGAGATACATCATGTCATATGTGACTGTGCATGTAGAACTTGTCTGCAGAATCTATATTAAAAAATAATAGTTCATGGGTATAATTTTGATTATACTTGCCCTTATTATATTATTACTCAAAGTACCATCATCAACTGAGGCTTGACTGAGGGATTCAACATCCACCTGAATTGGATTTCCAACTGTAATAGAATTGAGGCTTGACTGAGGGATTCAACATCCACCTGAATTGGATTTCCAACTGTAATAGAATAAATTATCAACAATCAATAGACATCATTATTTAAAGTTAGACATTGTTCAAATCTTAAATATAGGCCACGGTAAGACTGATTGACTTACAATTGGAAATGTCTTCAATAGGAGTTCGGAGGATGCTATAGGGAACTTCATTGCATACTGTTTAGTAAATGTAAAAAGAGATGGGGTAAAATCTGTAAAGCAATATCATCTCATTATTCAAGTTGTCCATATGAAAGGAAAAAGTACTAATATTTTGTTTCACTGAATGTTTAACTTCAATTTGCTTTAATCTATTGGAGCAAAACTTAGCATATATATATCAAATAAAAAATCAAATACACAGTAAAAACAAATTTGCAAAATCAACAAAACAAAACAAAGCAAAACTCAGCATATCTATATACATATCAGAAAGTATACACACCTACTCAAGGAGGGGATACAGTTTAGTAATTCCATAATTCACAAGCTTCAATTTCGATGTATCAACAATAATTATTGACTGGTTGGTGAGCTGAAGGATTAATTGTGAAACTTTATCAAATGAGCTTCATTTTATTGATATAGGAGAAGCTTGGTTTCATAGAGATGTAAAATGTAAGTCAATATTATAGCTGCGAAATAACATATCTTTAATGATTAAAGAAATTTTAAGTCTCAAAATAGTTTTACAACAAAAGTAGGAGTTATCTGGATACTGTTTTCTATCTTTAGTCATTCAGCATTAAATAATAAAAAAAATTAGTATATAAAAGAAGAATACCTATTTGAGAATTAAACCAAATTTTGAAACACTTCCTTATACACCACATTAGTGGTAGTAGTTGATGGATGACCTTCTTTGTCACAAATTAATATCTTCAGCCCGGATCTTGTAGTAACCCTCGATATAGCAACATATAACTGGCCATGAGTGAAAACTGGTCTTGGTAGATACAAACCAACATGAGAAAGAATTTGACCCTGACTTTTATTTATCGTCATCGCAAAACAAACAGCCAAGGGAAACTGTCTTCTTTGAAACTTGAAAGGTAAAGTTGTATCGGATGGAGTTAAAATCATGCGAGGGATGAATACCTTGTGATCAACATTTCTACCAGAAATAATATTTGCCTCGATGATGTGGGTTCCCAGCTGAGTTATTATCATTCTTGTTCCGTTACACAAGCCAGCAGACTGATCTATATTTCTTAGTAACATAACTGGAACACCAACCTTTAGTTTTAACAAATGATTCGGAACTCCAGAAATTCTGATGCTATTTAAAAAATCAGGAGAATATAAACTCTGATCACCATATACGTTGCCATCAACTTTGCAAAAACTATCAGAACTCCTGTATACTATTTCATTACCTGGTAATAATGACAACATATAATCATTGACTTTTTCAACAATCTCATGTGTTGGCGCTAGGATGGCTCTATCTTGGAAGTATTTTGCCTCTGAAATGTGTTCCATAATGGAAGGATAGGTAGAATCAACAATGTCAGTAACTGGATTATCAAAATCTGTAATTAACAAATCAGCAGGAATATTTATAACAGATTCTCCATCATTGCATTCCCCCAATGTACGATCACCAACTTTTAGAATCCATTCAGAAAAATCTCTTAGCCTTTGCACACCACCATCTGTAGAATCAACCTGTAGCCTCATGTTTCTTGTTAGTCTAAGAACCTGACAATTGTCCCACAAAGAAGAGGCATTAATCGTTGAAGAAACAATGTCGCCTCTAGTTCCTCGAGGAATAACAGGCAGGATTTGCCTAAAGTCACCACCAAGAACGACAATTTTCCCCCCAAATGGTTGCTCTAAGCTATGTGGATTTGAGAACCTAAGAACATCTCTTAAACTTCTGTCCAATGCCTCAAAACAAAACCTTTGTGTCATAGGTGCTTCATCCCAAATAATAAGTTTCGTCTTAGATAAGAGCTCGGCCAATGGAGTACCTGGTTTGATATGACATATAGAATTCTCATTGATGTTAATAGGTATTGCGAATCTCGAATGAGCAGTTCTACCTCCTGGAAGAAGTAGAGATGCAAACCCACTTGAAGCAACTGTAAGGACAATTTCACCTTTAGAACGAATGGCTGCAGAAAGGGCTCTCCATAGGAAAGTTTTACCTGTTCCTCCATAGCCGTATAAAAAGAAGAAACCTCCTTTACTTGTTGAAGTAGCTTGAATGATTTGATAATAAATGCCCTTTTGCTCAGTAGTCATGTTGGAGAGAAGAGTTTCATGCTCAACATCTAACATTGATTTGTCATAACCGAGTTCTTCTTGTATAAGCTTATTGTATCCTTCTGTTATAAGAATATCATCTGGAAGAGGCATTGGTGAATAATTTCTTAAACTATTTCCATTACGTTGAAGCAACTTCTCTATTTCTGCTAGAGCATAATTTCTCAACTGATTTTCACTGAGTTCCAAATCTGAAAATATGCATATAACAATTTTAAAATATAATAAATAGATATTAAGCTAATATATAAATAAGTACACAGAAATTTTATTTAATGGAGCATCAGTAGCAATAGTAAGTTCTAAGTTAATTTTTAAACATCCTAACGTATTAGTAATAGTAAAAAGAAAATGGGTAAAGGTTAATATGATTGGTTGTAGGATCTTTAGGCACATTTTCATTGAATTTCTTGTCCGTATACAAAATGAAGTTCAATGAAGTTCCAACAGTACTTACAGTTGAAAGTATATGTATACTTACCAATGCATGGTTGACAGATTTTGAAGTTATATAAAAGGAATAACTTTACTCATATTAACTGTTTATGAAACATTATTCCCGCAGGAGGATAAGCAAAGAAAGCATCTCATCTCTTTTGAAGAGTTCCGAATTGTGATGTTAGCTGTTCACAAAACTATATTGTTTTTGTTAAATGTTGTGATTGCATAATCAATTCAAAGAAAACCTGATTGTGTATCTATTTGATGATTTAAGATGAAGAGGGAGAAATGGATATGTTAGGCTCTAATAAATTTGTAATAAATTAAAGTATAAAAATTAAGATGTAGTAAGTCATACCATTCATTCTAAGTAATCTTCTTTGCTTGTGTAGAATATCATCAGATAAAAGATGCCATGTTTATTCCCACACAAACTCTGGTCTTGATATACTTCCAGAAAACAGCAATGAAGCAAAAAGACTCCTCAGGTACTGTGGATGACCCCAGAAGCTAGCTTCTATGATCCCATCTACATACTCTTTTTCATCATCTAATAATCCCAACGAATAGCATGCTTCCTTAAAAGAAGAGTGGATCGTACCATCGACTGTTCGAATGTGTTCGTAAGATCTGGGGCCTTTAACTTGATTTAATAATATCCTCAAATAATATAACTCACCAGAACCTGGACTGACATGGAACATCCGTCCAATAGAAAAACCTCGACCTCGCAAAGTCCATTCTTTTTCTTTTGTTTTCCAAACAAACTTTGTTGGAAATTCTGCATAAGTTAACTTTCTAGCTTCAGGGTATTTCTTATTGGCATCCATCCAAGCCAAGAACATAGATTGTTGTACACCTGGTTTCTCTAAAACGGCATCAATGGGATCATCGTCATCAAAAAGGACATGTTGTTCATTAGGAAGATGAAAAGTTAACCTTTTGACAGAAGGTTTTCTGTAGTGGATGTCAAATTCAAAAATTCGCCAGCATGCTTCAACTGGAGAGATGTACCTATAAGTAGGAATAACAAAAATATAATAAGTTAATAATATTATTAGATTTTGATAAATGAAAATTTACAATCTATAATGGAAAAATCTGTCAAGCTAAAAATACAGAAAAATATAAGAAAAGTACCTTGCATCATAGTATTGTTTAATTTCATCAATATCCTCGTCATTTGGACCATCTTTAGAGAGAGTTGCATTGATTCGATCATGTCCTTTGTTTATATATTCAAACAAATACTTGATGGATCTAGTTTGATTACACCATTCAACGTTGATGTGAGCTTGGTATTTCAGAAGAAGTTTTGGGTTGTATGGCACCACATACCTATTGTCAAGATCAACACCACCTTTATTCACTGTATATCTACAATTTCTTCTTTTGTATAAAGGGTATCCTTCTTTGTCAAAAATGGTTTTGTCACTAAACCCCTTGGGAAAATGCTTAGAACAGCCTTTGTCTCCCATACATGGTGATTTTGGGTTAGATACTCCACATGGTCCATGCATCATAAAGTCCCTAACGGCTTGATGTAAGGCTGGATTAGTAGTTGGATCAGGAATTTCAGCAGATATATGTCTATCAATATCTTCAATGGTAGTCAACTTATCTTCCCGGTCAAGAAACACAACAATGTGAGCATGAGGCAAACCACGTTTTTGGAACTCGATTGTATAGATTACTGCATATGAAGATACAAATCATAATAAGTTAAAAAATTTATCAAAAAAAAATTATAATAATTTAGTTCAAATGAAATAAGGTCTAATACACAAATAATGGTGATTTTAAAAATATTAAACAGTAACTTTATTATTATTATTATGTTCACAAGCTTATGAGCTAAACTACTCTCATTCACACAATATAACACGAATGAGTTACCACGTCAATCTCCAATCTACAATTATGGGAATCATTCAATGTGGAAATATATATTTATTTGGAAGCTGGATGAAATGAAAAAAAAAATATAGAACAGAAAACTGATTGTGATTACCTGTGCAGGGCACTAATACAAACATGTATGGTAAGTATAGTTCAAATGAAATATTAAATATATAATCTCTTCGAAAAAGCCTTCATGTATATAACCTTATATAACATAAACTAAGATATAGTTTTGAATATCTATTACCATAAAATAAAATTAAGAACAGTAAGATATATTAGAAAAAGATGCAGTTTGACAGATAATGAAAAGCAAATGAAGAATATTAATTGGTAGAGTATACGTACTGGCTATGCATTTCCCAAATATATTAGAGCTTCTTAAATCATGTATCAACTCATCAAGTTTGATCTTAAATACTCTGCAGATGATGTCTGGCCTGTCTTCTGGTCTAAGACCTTGACTTTCCACAAACCTAGTAATCTCTGGCCACTTTGAATTGCAAGTAAATGTAATGAACAAATCAGGATGACCATAAAACTTACAAACAGCCATTGCATCCTGATAGTTTTGGATCACATATCTCGAACCACCGGTAAAAGAGGACGGTAAGATTATACGCTTACCAACAGAAGCAGGAGTATTATTTTCTCTAGTAGCAGCTTCAGAGAGATTACTGTAAGTTTCTGACCTTAAACTCTGTTGATTGTGTCGAAGATAAGATAGTCTGCACGATTCGATCATTGTATAAGCATCAACTACAAATTGTTGGAACAACTTTCTGGACTTTAGGATTGTTGACCATTCTCGTTCCCTTACTTGAATTCTGAATGAAAAATACTCCCGCATGCTCAACTTTTCCCTTTTCCTGGAGGAATTGAGTTCTTCCTCACTGAGTCGAATGTCAATTGTATAGCCATCTTCTCCGTATGGAAATAACAACGGGTATTGAAGAGCGAGATACGAAGGATGTAACTCAGTAATTCGTTTTAAACAACCTGTCCGGGTCTCAATAATAATATCCCTTTCTACAGCAGCGGATCCTGTGTCGCTAATAATAAGAGCTGCTACTTCTGATGTAGTTGGAAGGTTGTATCTCCTTCCATCGCGTCCCCTTTTACCTATGAGTTTCAGTTTCAAATCTGTGCAGACATTCTCTCCAAATCGATCTTTAGCCATCCTAAATGCCTTAGTTAGTGCGTTGTGTTCATCCAACATATTCTTCAAATCATGAACTATGGAAGCATCATAACATCTCGAGTTATTTGTACTGCATAAACATAACATATTACATAAGTTTGATAAGTAAGAAATGTTCAAATAATTTTAGGGAGATGTAGTAAACAAATATGCGAACCTAATAGCATGAATGCGATTTGGAACCTCGTTATCGGTATCAACAATGTAAAGTTGTGCAAATTTTGGATCACATCCTTCAGCGGGCAACAAACTCCCAATCCTGTGGATATTCTGCCCTTGTAATCTGTAGCAATAAGGTCCTCTTCCGTCCTTAAATTGATGAATCTTCCCGCCCATTGAAGTAAATGAAAACATCGAGTTATATCCTCGAATATTCTCGAGGAACTTAGTGCTTCTTGCATCAACTTTAGTTAAAAGTTGATTAAGCAAGAGCGGTGGATCTTTACATAAAGGTAACTCAACTTTCCCTTTCATACAACATATAGAGAATGTCGGTGCTGCATCAGTTCTACTTTTCAAAGCTCTCTCTTCATACCACATCACAGCATTACAAAAACCACAAGTTGAAGATGGATCCCCAATATCATGATACGCTGACAAATGAAAACATGTCTAAGAACAAACTTTTGAATAATAATGATGAAAGAATAATTTTAAAAGATATTAATTGACTCGTAGATTTCAAACACCTGGGCACACTACAATAAAAAATATACATGAAAATTATAATATAATTTTATAATTATTCATAGTTGTCTCCCTTCATTTGAAAATTTTCAGTAAGCATTAAGAAAAATCTTCATATGTTCTTTCTTGAATAAGGTCGTCAAAAGCGAATAAAGATATAGATTATGGAAATGTGAAATCAACTCAAGTTGAATAAGATTGTTAACTTACTGTTGGAAATGTTTGGCATAGGAAGGTCACTCGTTAACGGAATTCCAGTTTGTTGACGACACTGTTGTCTTCTCTGGGTCATTATCTGTTTGCGCAAGAATCTACGTTGCCGACTTAAGGAACATCGAGCAAGCTGGCTGGATTGTCCCATAGAATTTGGAAAAGTATTAACTAAACTGCTTTGTCCGGTAGATACTTGATTGTGTTTTTCAGCTGTCAATGTATTATGGTAACTCACTGTACATAAAAAACAATCATAGAGTTATATACATGTTGCTTGAAGATAAATAATATGTTGATTGTGAAAAATGGGCTAAGGGAAGAATTTATACAACTTACTATTGAATATATCCCTCACATGAGTTTGTAGGGTGCTAAAGTTAACATCACTGTCGAAGTTATTCTGATTGCCTGTAGAATAAGCAATACGCATAGTAGCTAGATACGAATGTAAGAATTAAAGCAAATTCAATTTAAACATTGTCTTAGGAGCTGTTTAAAGGATTATTATGTGAGAGATTATCAATTGATGTCAAGTTAAAGATTAATAATTTCAGTCAAAATGCATGTATAGTTACTAAATATAAAATAATAAAAATGTGAAAATTTAGTTATTAACCTTGATTTTGTACACCATGATTTTGGATTATTATATTATGACTCAAAGTATCATCATCAATTGAGGCTTGATTGAGGTTCTCAACATCCAGCTGAATTGGATTAGTCACTGTAAAAGAATAGATAATCAACAATCCATAGACATCATTACTTAAAGTTAGACATTGTTCAAATCTTAAATACATGCCACGGTAAGACTGATTGACTTAAAATTGGAAATGTCTTCAATAGGAGTTCGGAGGATGCTGCAGGGAACCTCATTGGTGACAAAACTTTGATTTACTGTGGTATTGTTAACGGTCAAACATGAGAAATATAGAAGATAAAATATAAAGAAAATTTAATTTGTTTATAATTATAAATATATAAACAAATTTCAATAACCTTGAGATTTAAGATTGCATTTTTTGCATTTTTGGGTCATCTCTTGCATCCGCAAAAATCTCTTTTGCCGGCTTATAGAACTTTTATCTACTTGATTTGCCTCATTGACATATCCAATACCATTAATAGCAAAACTACCTTGACCAGTAGACCTTTGATGGAGATTTACAACCATCGGTGAATTTTGAAGACACACTGTAAAAAAAAATTAGCCATGAAGGTATTTGAATCATTGTTGTTAGTTGATTGCTCACATCAACGTATCAAGTAAGAAAAGGTTAGAATATTGAGAGCCTTACTGTTTGAAATATCACTCAAAGGTGTTCGTATGGTGCTATATGGAACTTCATTGATGGAGTTAATGTGATTGCTTGCATCATAGTTAGTTGAAAAAGTTATCATATAAATGGCTATTTGAAGATTAAATCTAATACTTAGGATTGGATGAGACGGATTAAAACTGGCTTTATTTTATTGAAATCTGAACTATATCAGCTTAGTATGAAGATTACAAACTAACACTAACTATTAGATTCATCCCTAGTTAAAGTCATCTTTCACAAATTAAGGGAATATGCATCGATCGATTTTTTATGTCTAAAAATATAAAGATTGATAAATGGGACATGAAGCATGAAGAATTACTGAACATTAGGCAATTCATAGTCAAAACCTATTTATAAACAGATATCAGTAACCTTGAGATTGCTGAGCATTCTTTTGGCGTTTTTCTGTCATGGCCTCCTTCACCGTGAATCTGCTGTGGTCATTCATAGTGTTTGTCATAATCAAAAGGCAAAAAGAAAATTAAAACTACTATGTAAATAAAATTTGGTAAGAAAGCACATATAAAATTTTAACACGGCAATAAAATCTCCATAATAAATGCAACTCAAGGCAGTTATAAATTTATAATTGGCAACAATGATATTGATACTATAATAAAAGTTTAATTAATATTTAGTTGATTATTATATCAGAAAATATGTAAAATTCGATGAGATAACACACTTCTAAACATGAAATCTATCATTTTTTCATTCAAACGGCAATAGAATTTCACAAAATCGTAAACAGTATATAGTACATACCTTACAACGTATAAACCCCATGTATTTGGCGCATATAGCTTGTACTTTATTATCATTCAAAATCAACAACTCTTCCCTATAAACCCTTCTTATCATACTGAATGTATTGCTGGTATTAACACAATAATCAGGTGGAATCTTCGATTGATGACGATTGGCAACCAAACAGATGATAATTTCGAGACCTTTGAGCATTTCTCCCGAATTCGTAAGTTGTAGATCCGTGCTCTAATCTCGAAGAACAACGATTGTTGTTGTAACATTGAGGGGAATGAAAACTGGGCTTTGAAAGAGAGATAACGTATTCAAATTTAGAAAATAATGGACAAATTAGGTTTTGAGTACTGTATGTCTAGAATACAGGGAAGATGAATTTGGGGAAGATGAAGGAAAGAGATGACTCAAAATTCAGATATTCGTTTAAGTGAGGGTAATAGTGTAATTTACAATTATATTAATAATATTAAAAAGAAAATGGGTCAATGTTTGGGACTCAATATGATTGGTTGTAGGCTCTTTTGCCCCATTTTCATTGAATGCTTTGTCTGTATACAAAATGAAGTTCCAACAGTGCTTATAGTTGAATGTATACTCACCAAGGTGTTGCCCACAGCTTTTATAGTTATTTAAAATAAAAGGAATATCTTTATTCTTATTAGTTGTTAATGAAGCCTTCTTCCCGCAGGAGGATAAGCACGGAAAGGAAACTTGATTGTGTATTTTTATTCTTATTAGTTGCTTATGAAACAATCTTAAAAAGGTGTTGCCCACAGCTTGTGATGTTAGCTGTTCACAAAAAGTTATTGTTTTTGTTAAATGTTGTGATTGCATAATCTATTCAAAAGAAAACTGATTGTGTATTAGTAAATGTTTTAAGATGAAGAGGGAGAAATGGCTATGTATGTGTCAAAAACTTTAAACCCAATTACATCATAAAGGTATAAAATAAACACATTTACTCACTGCGCATTACATGTTGCCAAATTATGAATTTGAAAACACATTTAGTGTTTAGTTTATCACACAATATGTATCTAACACTATTTTTGTGTTTCTTCACAAGCAGCAGAGACACAC
Organism: Fagopyrum homotropicum; assembly: GCA_033239125.1. Taxonomy (NCBI): domain Eukaryota; kingdom Viridiplantae; phylum Streptophyta; class Magnoliopsida; order Caryophyllales; family Polygonaceae; genus Fagopyrum; species Fagopyrum homotropicum. Next base: position 93,024,133 of record BSWB01000007.1, on the reverse strand, counting down.
CACATCCTTTCTTGACAGCTTCAGCCCTTTTGCAATCGATGGTAGCGTATTCATAGTCAATCACCATAAAAGTTGCCAACCCGGATGTTGCCTTCTAATGAACATCATCCTGGGACCTGTGAGCACTGCATCAAACTTAACAACACCTTTGAATACATCAGCAAAAATGGTAAGGAACATCTTACCCCAAACAACCATAACAGATGAGCTCCCTTCTAATAGAACAATCAAGCAGAAAATAAACCAAATATATAACATAGCCATTTATTGATTACCAGATGATATCAAAGCAATGCAAAAAACCAAAAACAGTATAACCATGTTTAAAATAAACCTATAAAGTAGTAATAATAATACGGTTCAATGAAAATATGGCTATGATAATATAATAGATTAACAACTCTCATTCATCCAGCTTCTCTATTTTGACTTCCTTAAGCATCTTGGTACTGGACATTTGCGTCTTGACAGCATCAACTTCTACGTCTACGATTTCAAGAGGGCGTTTTTGAGGTGTTATCATTTCATTTGCAGCACCCACGGTGGAGTGATTTTCTGAATCGCATATCTCTGAATTGGTATCCTAAATTACCAACAACAAATTATTCATACGAATACAACTAAAAAGATATTAACATCTATGATAAACGTGTAAAAGATACCTGCATCGACAATACAGCAGCTTTAAATTGTTCGATGATAGTCTCATCAGCGGTCATCTTCTTAATAGTGTGGGACTTCTTCCCTTTATTCGAGTAGTATGATGATATCTCAAATCGAAATAGGAATGTCTTATTGAGCAAACAATTCAAAACTTCTGGGAATGAATCCACGTCTCCATGCTGTACTTGGTTAACAAAAAAAATGATATATAAAAAGCTTTGCAGAATAAAATATTAATCATTTTCAAGTGATGAATTATTGAAATAAAATTAAATATCATATTAATACCTTCATTTGTTCCTCCCGCAGAGTTGTGACAGTCTTATTAATTAGAGATTGAACATCATGATCGAACATGACAAAGGATGAATCGCCTGTGTCGTCATATACTTTGAGCTGCAACCTAAACCTGAATTGAGTTGGAATAAAAAAAATTAACCTCATCTGGATGAAATATTAAATGACAAATTTATAAGTATGGAGAGCTTTCTATTTACCTTGGAATGGGAAAGTCCACTTGTTTGTCACATCGAAGACAATAAAAGTGTTCTCCATCGGTCTCAACTTTTCTTTTACATTTCTTACATGAATTGTAGAACCAATTTAACTTGTCCTCAATCTCAGTAATAGTAGCCATTGTGACGTAAACACTTGTCTGGCAAATGAGGAGTTATAAAAAGAAATTTGAATGTTGGGTAAAGAACACTAAAAAATACATATATAGATAATAGACGCATAATAACGTTAAATACCTCATTGATGTCAACAATATCAGACAGTAGTTTTCTATCCTTTGACTGTAAAAATTGAGCAGCAATATCCAAATGAGGTTGGGTAGAAATGTAGCTTATCGTATGGGAGGTTGAAGTTCCCTCCTTTACACCACTGTTACATAAGAAAAAAAAACACTTTATGTAGTTCCCAAATCAAACTTCAATTTTAGAGCATGCAATTATAAAACAAACTGATATTCTAATTACTAACATTGAATAACTAAGTTTACCTCATTTTAAATTCAACAATTTCTGGCATGCTCTGATCCAAAATGAGTCTACTTCCATAGAAAGAGTTGGATATATATAATTCATCTGAAAAAAAAGGAAAAAATTGATTTATATTATAAAAAAAAAGTAATGAAAGAATAAAAGTTTGAAAGATTACTCTGCCAATGGCCAAATTTGGCAAACTGTAGAATGACAATTATTCTTCCGTCCTTGCAACCAGCGAGGTATTTTGATAGTTGCATCGCATATTCTCCCCAAAGCGTACAACTTAGTTTATTATTGCTGTATCAAATCAAAATGAATAAAAATATTATATATTTCACATAATTTTAAATTAAAATTAATACAAAATGGGTAACCAATTAGAGCTGAGATCTTCCAACTTGATATGAATCCGCTGCCTAACAATTCCATCCTTTGTAGTTGATTCAACATCTCCAAATTCAATAAGCTCACCAATAATATCTAAATAAATATCATGAATTAAAAATATATTAATAAATTTATATGCAAGAACTAACAATAATAGATAAAGAAGCTAGTATAAATAACATACGAATCAAAACATTGGATTCTACCGTGCCAGTTAAAATGCCTGAAAAGTCAACAAACTGAAAACCGTACTTAGGAATAGCCAAGTTGTCACAAGCGGTGACTATAGTATTGGGCAAGAAACTAATTTTCTGACTATGCTTGGTAAATCTGAGTGATCCACTGTTTTCAATAAGCCCAAACGAAGAGATAGTAATGGTAGAGAACTCTTTTTAATACTTGGAAAATCTCCAAATCATATATGATCGTACTTGTGCTTCAATCTTAGAGCCCTGCATGTTCAGTAATAGAAAATATTGTTATTTAACATAGGGGAAAAAAGAAGAAAATATGTCATTATGTGAATCAAGAATTCAATCAATTATATTTTTATAAAATGAAACATCAAAATAAGGTACCTTGTCATCCATAAGAACCATCTCAAGTGCGGGTTTACACTTAGAACTCGGATAATGAGATCTTGAGTATAAACGTATAATACGAACCATTATGATTTTACCAACACCGATATTATCAATGGGTGTATACAAATCAGCCATTGTTCAGTCTTTGCAAAGCTGAAGAGGTGCAGCGTGAAAAAATTTGTATCTAGAATGATCAATATAAATACTAAAAATTTGATAACAGATATATTTTCAAAAAGGGTGTATATAAATTGAGTTTTGGCAACATATATTTATGGTGTAAAAATACATGATCTTGTATATCGAAATTGCTTTAATAATTAAATTTAAAACCTTACTTATCTATAATACAGAAACTCAATAAAATTGTAAGGAGAAAAAAAGGAGAGAAATTGTGTTCTTACCTTGAAAATATACAGATCTATGATACTCAAATCCAACGATATCCATAACCTAAATGGGAGAATCGATTGTGATGACAATCGAGTTCCAAAAACAGCAAGTATATACATACAAATGGAATGAGATTTTAATTTTGTGAAAAAATGGGGAAAGTGAATCTGAAGAAAATGGCGAGTTGCTATTCGAATGTCCAATTAGATCCGATGACTTACCTCAAAGAAGATTCGATTACAAAGTATGAAAAAATAGGGCAAAGTGAATCTGAAGAAATTGGCGACTTGCTATTCGATTTTCCAATTAGATCCGATGACTTACCTCAAACAAAAATTCGATTCCAAAGTAGGAAAAAATGGGGCAAAGTGAATCTGAAGAAAATCTCCATGTTGCTATTCGAATATCCGATTAGATCCGATGACTTACCTCAAAGAAGATTCGATTCCAAAGTAGCAAATATACGAAGAACGAAATGAGATCTAAAATCTGTGAAAATATGAGGAAAGTGAATTTCAGAATAAGGGCGGTATTCTACTGAACGATGAAGGAGAGAAATGAAACCCCCTGTTGCCCTAAAATGAGATCTAAAATTTATTTAATAGAAAAGCCTAGAATATATGTTACGGTGGAAAAGCGTAGAATATATGGTTTTCATTATAAAAATTAAAGATAAATAGAGAAAGAAAATAAATTAATTAAAATTAAAAGATGCCCACTATCTCATTTTCAGTTGCTAGCAAACATGGATGTTACGGTGGGAAAGAAAAATAATTAATTTAATTATTAATAAATATTTTAATAGATAGATGAGAGAGCCTGCTAGAATGTATGGGTTTTTAAAAATTTTAAAGATAAGTAGAGAAAGAAAATTAATTAATTAAAATTAAAAGATGAGAAGGCCCACTATCTAATTTCCATATGCAAGAAGTATGGATGATACGGTTCTTTAAAAATTGAAAAGATATAAAAGATTATGGCAACTATATAGATTATGTGTGTGAATATTGTAAAAAAAATGAAAATTCTAAGAAATTGCCACGTGGCACTTAAAAAATTAGGATTAACCACGTTGAAGGAAATGCTTTGGCTTTAATATATGTATATAGATTATTAAAGCACAGGTTTATTAATTGTAATTGTGAATAAATTTAGAACATCAATTTAATCCTATTTTTGGTCATATATCAAAATAAATGATGTTATCATATCCTTGGAGATTTTTGGTTGTCTAAATCTGTACCGGTCAAGCCACGCACATATATAAAATAACCTAAATTTGTATGGTTAATTGTATGGACAACATTGTAGGATAATTGTAATAGTTAGGATTTTCGAATTCTAATTAATGTTGATTAACTTAATCAGTGATAGTAATTGACATATAACTCGCGAATATTTTGTAAGTGTTGAGTATAAGTCCCACCGTTATGTTCCTGGCGTAATTTTGGGCTTATGGTGAAATTTTCACTTTTTTCCCCGGGTATTTATTTTTACCCTCCGGTATTATTTGGAGCATTTGGGAGCTCCAATTAATATAAATGCAGTTGAGAGAAATGATCACAACATCGGACATATCCTAGATTTGAAATAACATGGAAAGGCAAAACGGCCAAAAGAGTCGTTATTTCGTTTCTTAACGGCTAAGAAAGACAGCTTAGGAATGCACGTTTTCCGAGGCAATTGTGGAATAGTTATCCCTACAATATTCAAGATCTATTATTCCAATTTAGAGAAGTTTGGAGAAGGGGGTTCAACCCGCCTTTGGATCGGTTAAAGGATAATTATCGACTTCGCTAAAGGATAATTATCGACTTCACTATAAATAGCGAAAAATCGTTTATTAATTCATTTCATTTCACGTTTCCTCGTAAAAGATATGATTTCTCTCAAACTTCAAACTCAGATCTACTCTCCGTTTCTAATCCGATTTCAATTCCGTTTGAGTTTCTAGATTCCTCTCTTCATTCTCTTCATATCGGTACCAAGTTTCTGCATTTCCAAGCAGATAAGGACCTGGTCGATCATATATGTCACCCGGACAGTTCCGTCGCTCAGATTCCGGTGAATTTGATGTTGTACATGCGTAGCCTGCGTCGTTGTGATTCCGAATTTTCTTTCAGATCGTCAATCGGGTTAGTAACGAATAAGTTATGAATTTATTCGTTTTCCGTACTACGATTTGGCCTAAATTGACCTTAGGCTTTTCAAAATGGATAATTAGAAATTCCATTATGATCATTATATTATTCTGGTGTTATGGGTTGTTTGTTTGATGAAATCTGATGACACGTGGGTTTAGAAATGGCCTGCGGACAAAATGTTATTCTGGTGAAATTTAATTAATTAATTAAAGGTTAATTAATTAAATTAGGATTAAATTTGAGATTGATGAATACTGATTAGATGCATGTCAGGTGTCAGAATGAGTTGAGGATCATGAGATGTTATGTTGAGGATATGCCTTAGGCATTTATGAATGTGTTGAGGATTTGAGGTTTAGATTTGAGATATAGGTTGGTTGTGGTTAGTGAGACGAGTCTCCTAACCTTTGCAGTATCTGATTGTGTGTGCCTTGCTATTGCAGGCGTTGATTACTTCCCCAAGGGGAAGCTGTGACGTGGTACAAGTTACGAGTATATGAGGTAAGTCCATAGGACTTACTTAGCGTGCAGTTGTGGATTGTGATGGTTGTGTGTGTTCATATGATTGTGCATTTATAACCTAAACCGGACTAGGATGACCATTCATTACATTTATTTGGCCCAAGTGTATTATAACGGGCTGTAACCGCCGGTCTCCGCCTGCTGGTTAGGAGGAGGTGCCCTGAAGATGATCTCACAGGAGGGGACGAGTGAAGGTCACCCCCATGCTAAACTCCTGTGCTACGTTGGATGGGACGGGGTTCTTGAGGCTCCTCGTGTTACAAAAGAAGTTGAATTAGTAATGGAATAACGTAACGAAAGATAATAAATGAATGTGTGTGGCATTGCATGTTTGAGATGTTGATGTGTGGTTGTGCTATTACCTTCATGCTTTTCATTTCTGTAGCTAACGGTTTCATACCGTGTTGTAGTGTTCTGCAGGTTAGGAATACTGCAAGGTGAGTCAGATGGTGTGACCAGCCGAGGACTTCTGTACATTAGGATGCGTGGGATGGGGTATCTTTTGTGGTTATGGTTAATGATGTTGTTTTGTACTCGGCTTGGAGTTTGTAAACTCTTTTGATGTATGATATACAACTTTTATGTATTTGGTTTTAATCTACCCGTGCCTTGTTGTAAGATCCAGTGAACTTGTTGTCAGGGTAGGGTCAGAATCCATTGTGAGATCCTATCCCAATGTGACACTCCAAGTCCCGTGAATTTGGAGTGTTACAATAATACTCAAACTTTTGTGATTACTCAAAAGTTTGGAGCCTCATCTTGAAAGATATAAAACTGAATCAAACTTCAAAGAAGATGTACTAGAGTGTTGAACTTTTGCTATTTTGTTTGACGTCTTCAAATTAAGTAATCTTATTCATCATAACATAATGAAAATTAAAAATAAACTCTCAAATATTTAAAATCAGGAGATTGTTAGCCAAGTGTGTAATACCTCAAATTCTCAAAAATCAAGGCGCTATGGGTTAGGAACCCACAGTGGGTCCTGACCCTAGTCTGACAACAATCTCACTAGATCTTACAACAAGACACAAATAAAAGAAAACCGAATATAATAAAATACAATAAAGCCATGGACTCAACAAAAGGCCGTCAACCAAATATAATAAAAGAGTAACAATCTCTAAGGACATAATACAAAAAGGGAAGTTGAAAAGATAAAGACTCCCAACCATGTCCTATTGGGTAGGGAACCCAACTGACCACTACCTTCCCGATCACTCGGCAGATGTTCTATCGTGAAACAAATATAAACAATATACAATACATGTAACACCCCAAATTATCAAAATTCGGGGAGCTACTGGTTAGAACCTCCCAATGAGTCATGACCTTAGTTTGACAACATCATTACTAGATCTTACAACAAGGCCCCGATGTAATTAAGCACTTTGAAAACATTAAATTATATTTGGATGAATGTACAACATATGACAACCTTACAAAACATAAATATATTTATAATGTGCATGCAGAACGGAAGACTCCCCCGTCCCCATATATTGAGTACGTGGACCCGACCGACCATCTGCTTCGGATCTCTGCAACTGTCTATAGATAAATATTCATATATAACAAGAACAAATAAGCACAAACACACATAAACCAGGACTATAAAGAGAGAGCATGCTATCACATAAGTGGTTTTATTATCTTTATTAACGATGACATGCACTCGTAATTCATTTATACTTGTGGCACGAGAAGTCTAAGACTCTCGTCCTCCGTCCCTTTATCAAACTAGAATGGTTTGGCACACCGAGCCGTATACCATATGGAGTGGGTCAGAATCCTCCCCATCTACCACGTCTGACCTTGTCGTGGAGAACCTCTCAGTCTCTCGCAAGAGCTAAGAAGATTATGCCACCACCCATTTTACTTGGGCCAATTATACATCGGTAATTAATATCATATACATACTATAAGTATATGTAACACCCTGAATCCTCGGGGCTCGGAGTGCTACAGGCGGAGACCTCAAAATGGGTCCCGACCCTTAGCTTGACAACAATTTCACCGAACCTTTCCAACAAGGCACAAATAAAGGCATATACGGAAAACGTTTCAATGTATGCGCGAGAAATCTAAAATGTAAATGTTCGCTCCAAAAGGTGTGTGCACAAATAAGCTTTAAATTTATATCCAAGAATTAAGCCTAACGATAGTGAACCCACAATGTATGGATCAATCGTAGTATGGGCTGATATTCCGGAGTCGATCTCACGGAATCGGTGAGAACAAAGAAGCAAAAGTAATCCAACTTGTGTAGCAAACAAAGCAATGACCACAATAAAGAAAATAGAAGCAAGAATAATGGAAAACAAATTCTAAAGATCCAAGTATCCGGTTGCGGTGTTCGATTCAAGATGTCTAAAGATATGTACGGACAGAGCTGGATAACAAAGGTATATATTCTTCGGTAGGATGTCGTCTAGTGAAGATCCAATGTCCTTTTGTCCCAACCCAAGATTCTACTTAACGGATATTGAGTCTCGTAAAGAAGAGGTCATAAGGATAGGATTCAACTCTCATACCAAACCAAAACCCAAGGAAAAGAAAGGAAAAGGCAAAGGCTATGACACTCCTCACCTTAATAGAGGGTTTTGAATCCCCTATTACCTAGAACTCGTAAACACTCACACATAAGCAATGTTAAGGGTTAGAAAGGGTTAACATAGGTAGGATTTAAGCAATCCTGAAATTTGGATAAAGGCAAAAGCGAAACGTGCAAAACAAAGGAAACCACGGGGAGATCTTGGAAAACCACGGTCGTGGTTCCTGAAGATCAGGCCGTGGAAATCCTCGTTCGAGGGTTTCGTCTCAACTCTCAGGGTCCAATCTGTTAAGGCTCAATCTATCATCATCTGTACCACAACCATCAACCCTTCACCCTAGAATCGTAGGGGGGGTTTAACCAACAATCATCATTGTAATCAAATCAAGATTAAGAAAGGAAATCAAGAAAGGCATGAAACCAAGAACACAAAGATGAATCAAAATCAATCTTTAATAATCAACAACTCAATCAAACAATTTATAATCAAGAATATATGTTCTCAAGACAATAATCAAGACTAGAACAATCTCACAAAATCTCCAAGTCGCAAATCAAGAAAACTCTTCAATCTCCCTTCAATGGTGAAGCAATCCAATCCGAAGTATGGAAGTGGATCCCAAATATGTCGAATTTCCACGAGTGGTGTCAAAACCGTGCCAAAAAGCAGGTCCAAAGCGAGATCCTCGAAATGAAGCCGTCACCTCCTTTAATAAAATAAAATTAGGGTAAAAGACTCCTTCCTTTCTTGCTGACGTGACAATTAAAGTAACGGTTTTTTCCAAAAAAACCACGGGTGACATTACAAAATCACAACCGCGGTTCCTCCCGTGGCGACTCTCGACCTTCCTTTCCACGTGTGAAATTCAGTTAATTATCAAAACCCCGGCCATGGAACTTCCTTCTTGGCCGTGGTTCCTCCTTTTCGATGCTTTTCTCCTTTGCTTCACTTCATACTCCTTATGATGTTCCAATGCTTCCCAATGAATTCCTCATCGACCAATACTCAGTGAATGCTCCCTTTCTACTCCGATTCAGTTCCAATTCACCTAAAATCACAACAAAGCTTGCGTAGATCTCGTTTCTAAGATAATAGGTGAATATGCTCGATAAGTGCTACGGATGCATGTCCTTGTACTCAAAGGAAATGGAAAAACTACCTCTATTCACATCTAAACTACGTCATATTTCATGCTATCAGTTAGTACAAAGTGGAAACTCAGCCGAGTCCTCAAAATGACAACAAACTCCATAATCATAAGTATATAAGTCCACAACATAACGAAATAGAAATCCCATCCCCGTCCTATAATGTACGGAGACCCCGGTTGTCCACTCCTCCACCTTACTCGGCGGCATCCCTAACCTGCAAGGTATCTACAACAACCGGTATAAAACCGTTAGCTAATATTCCAAATATTAGAAGAAATGATGTAGGCACAAACATATATAATAAAGTAAAGCACACAAACATGCTCAAACAGAAACCGTTTATTATCTTTTCTCTTATGTTATTCCCTTACTATTTCCAATTATGGTGTGACACGAGAATCACAAGGATCCCGCCCTTCTCCCCTTTCACCAAACAGGTTTGGTCCGGATGCGAATCAGAATCACCGGTTAGACTGGTCGCAAGGCACCTCCCAGTCACACCATTTTGGACTGCACAAGCGGTCACCACCCGCTAACATACACTAGGGCAAATATAATAAACACGTCCACATCTAATCCGGGAAAGAGTTACAACAATAATTACAATATCACACCATCCACACGTAACAACTTATATGCGAAAGCTAAGCCTGACCAAAACAAGGCACATATCAACAACACTCCTATACTCCCAAACTCATAGACTTCCAACTCTAACAATCGGACACAAGGTCCTACAACACATAAGCTTGGAACGCTCCTAGGCTCCAAGAGACTATAAACTCCTCAAACATGTGAAAGGGAACAACAATAACCCACTCCCCTACAAGGTCAAACACTACCCCCAAGCTGGAGTGAGAACTACAAGGCTAGATAGACCACAAGGTCTTCACACACAAGAACAACAAGACTTCCACCAAGCTCTAAGGACACCTAGGTTCACAACCACTAGATGGCATTCAAAACTATCCTTGGTCCACCCTAGGCATGCTACTATCATAAATCAACCTGTCAACTAAGGAAGAAACGAAGAAGAAGGGAGGAGAAGAACGTATTGTTGAAGAAACGCAACCGTGGGATCAAACTGGCGCGACAACGGCCTGAGTGTCATTGCCCCTGCGGGTCGAGGTGCCGCCACCGCGGTGGTCTGGTGCCGCCCCTACAGTGGACTGTTTCCGCCCCTGCAGCACTGAGTAGCCGTCCCCGCCAAGCTGCAGAAAACGATTCTTCTTCGTCTTCGATTGTGCACTTGAGCTTCAAAGGCTTGGTTCTCTTGCTGGGTCTTCTCCAAAAAACAACCATAGTATCCAAGCTCTCCTCCACGACCTAAACTTTCTAAGAACACATGCTTGCAAAGAAGATCAAGAAAGGGCATTCTTCCAAAGCTGCAACCATAACAATGGAGGAACAGGGAATGGAAGCAAGGAGAAGAACAAAAGGAGGAAGGAGAGTCTCACCAAATTGGATCCAAAGCTCTACCTTTGCTGGCCACACTCAAGGAGATCCAAGGAGAAGAGAGAGAAGAGATCTCAAGAGGAAGAAGAGTTGACAATGAGTAACGTGAATGACAAGAGTGAGGAGAAAGGGAAAAGGCAAGGCTGCACAAGGTGAGGAGAACAAGAGGTCAGCTTCCATCCTCACTCCTTTTTCTAGATATCGAGGAATCAAAAGCAAAGGCGGGGAAACGAAGGGTCGGAACGGGGTTTTGGGACAAAAACCCGTCACTCAGCACTTCGTGCCTCTAGAAAGACTGAGTTGGACCTACGGGAAGGTCGATAACCCTCTCAATGACCGGAATAAAAATTCCGGAAGTCACATCTAATCCCCCTAAAAACAAGTTTCGTCCCAAAATTTGCTAAATGCAACACTCTTGATCGAACACGTGTGATAACCACTCGGAACATATGAACATGGAAACTCTCGGCCCTCTAATCCAAAGCCTACTCGCATAATCGCATCAAGACATCACAAGCTACACACACATACTCATATGAACATGGAAAGATCTGTGGACTAACCCGACGGTCCTATAGTTTTCGCTAAATATGTGTCAAACTCGGGATAGTTCCTCTAGATACTATCTTGGTCTCCCACGTAGCCTCCTCAGCTCCTTGTCTCGACCGCTGCACTCTCAGCATCGGTATCTCCTTCGACCTAAGCCGTCTCGAACTACGCTCCAAAACCGTTAACGGATGCTCCGTAAAAGTATGGCCCGGCTCGACCACTAGGTCCTCGTGGCCAATGATGTGCCTCGGGTTGTGTATGTACTCTCTCAGCTGAGATACATGAAATACCGGGTGAATATCCTCCATTCTCGGTGGCAATGCTAACCTTTATGCCACATCACCGACTCTCTCCAAAATCTCGAATGGACCGACATATCAGGGACTTAACTTCCCCTTAATGCTGAATCGCCTGACGCCCCACATCGGTGATACCCTCAACCAGACCTGAGCTCCTATCCTGAACTCTAGAGGCCAACGCCTCCTATCTGCATACGACCTCTAGCGGCTTTGCAACCGGATCAAAGCAACTCTATCCATGTCGTCCTCTACTTGCTTTGGAGATACAACGCTAGAACTCCCCGGCTCGTCCCAACATAATAGAGTACGACATCTCCGTCCATACAATGCCTCATACGGTGCCATCCCAATCAATGCGTGCCAACTGTTATTAAAAGAAAACTCCACCAACGAAAGGTGGTCTGGCCATACCTGCACCCAATCTAGTACACACGCTCGTAACATGTTCTCAAGGTCTGGATAGTCCGCTCAGACTGGCCGTCTGTATGTGGATGATACACGGTCGTGAAATGAAGGCTCGTACCTAGGGCGGCGTGTACCTGCTACCAGAACCTCGAGGTAAAACGCATGCCCCTATCCGAGATGATTGTCCTCAGTACCCCATGTAATCTCACAATCTGTCGGGTGAACTCCTCGGCCAAACGACTCATCTCCAATAGGGATGAAACGCGCGGTCTTCGTCAGGTGATCTATTACCACCCATATCGCATCAAAGCTCCTACTCGGTCTCAGACCGGTAACGAAATCCATGGATATGTCCTCCCACCTCCACTGCGGCACATGCAATAAATAAAGCTCTCCTCCGGGTCTCTAGTGGTCGATCTTGACCTGCTGGAAGGTCGCATATTGGGCCACATATCTAGCTTAAATATTTTTATGAGTATATTTGTATATTTTATTCTTATTTGTATATTTTCCGTAAATTTTGTTTTTCAAAAAAGTCAGAAAAGTTTTTCCGATCCGGAAATTCCTTTCAGGTTAATTTCTAGCGAGTTTATATTATATTATCTTATTTTAGTTTGATTATTTTTTTCCCGCCCTCTGGCGTGACCCTTAGTTGCATGTGATACCACCTAGCTACTTGTGGAATGTGGATCTACCGGCCAACCTACACACTCAACCCGCTTCCTACCTAACCCCTCGTGACCCTCTTCTGCTTCTCACACTTGTGTCCAACCTTTCTCTCTCCCAAACTCCAACCTTTACTTCTCACCCTCGCCATCTCCTCTCTTCGGTTCCTTGTAGCAAAACACTCAACCTCCCATTAACTCTTCATCTCCCTCGACCTCCTTCTCGGTCGTTGGTCACACAGCAACCCTGCTCCTCATCTCTTCTCCATCGACGCAACTGGAAGACCACTTGTAACCATTGTTCACACCTCCATCTCGCAGCCAACAACCTCCCTCTCCCGATCACCTTCTCCTTCCATCTGTTGAAAGATGCCGCGGGAATAACCGCAATCAACGGACCGCCTCACCACCATCCTCTGTCTTTGTCCCTCTCTCTCTCGAAGCTATGTCTTGTCGGAGAAGCATCCACTGCAGTCGCCTCACCCTCTCTGTTTCTCCATCCCGAACCTCCCCTCTACAATCCAACAACAATTATCCTCTACAACCACAAAGAAGCCATTGCCTTGCCGCTGCCTTGACCTAGCCGGAGAAGCTCTCCCTCGTTGTTTTCTCCTCGCCCTTGCGTGTCGAAGCTGCCACCGCCGCCTCTGCATCCTCTTCCACATCGTTTGTGTTCATTCATAGGGTTTTAAGAAACCCTTTTTAACTAATCAAGATCGGGGCCCCTATATTATCTTTTGTTATTACAAAAATGAACCCATATTCTGTTATTACTCATTTGGCCCAAAATTTTATTTACAGAATATATCTCAAGTTTACGGAACATCATGAATTGCCCCGATAAATATATAAATAAGAAAACAATATATGAATATACTCGTAAAAATATTTAAGCTATGAAAATACGGAAAAAAAATATTTATAGGAAACGCACCTATAATTTGGGGTGTTTCACAAATCGTCTCCAAGCTTACGAAATTTACTTTTCGTTATTAAACTCAACCGTAAATTTCAGTTTCTGTACTCTAGTTCTTCAAATCTGGGTTGACACCTATCCTATCTTGACTTTCGTGCCCATACTTGTTTATGGAGGTATCCACCTTGATTGCAACGTCATTTAACCCGCCAAGCAATGTTGTGCTGCACCTTGCTTGATTTGGGTCCCAATAATGTCATCTTCAATCCACACACTTGTTAGTCCTTATATGTTACATCGAGTTTCCTCTTTCGCCTTCATACTGGTAAGTCCTTTGTACGGCTTTCTATTACTTCTATCCGAGTTGATTCGGAATTTCTTTTTGCTCCGATTGTTCTTGTTGTCAAAATCATCTCGTATTCTTCACCTTCTTGTCCACCTGTTCTTCGGAAGATTGTAGGAATCACCAGGGTGTTCGCCAGAACACAATACTCTAACCCGAGGTTTGAGTCCACTATCTTAATATTGATACTCCTAAAATCTACTAATGTTTTATCACGAGGAGATGATTGCATCATGATATCTCAACTAAAGGATATAAATATCCTTTAGCATACTAATATGATACACACACAGATAGATATATATATATATATATATATATATATATATATATATATATATATATATATAACATAGATTATTTCACATTACTATAAGTCCATATACTATCTCACATATCATACTAAGCTATAGAGATCCACAAAGATCGATGGTGACCCAACGTACTACTATCCTAACAACCCGACTATGCACACAATTTTAGAGCATAAAGTCATTTTGAAATTTTTAGACCCCTTTTGGGTTCTACTTATTTTCTACATTCGATCTTTCAAAAGATTGCAAGTGTCATTGTTGTCAACCTCACTCTGATACCATGTACATTCATACAAATATAATTTCGGGTTTTGGTTATTTTCTATATTTGTATGAATGTACAACATTCATACAAATTAATTTTGAATGCACAATACTATAATTTTCACACCCCTTACGGGGAGCTACTTGCTAGGGACTCACAATGGGTCCCGACCTTATTTTGACAACAACTTTACTATATCTTACGACAAGACACCGATGTAATTAAGCAATTTGAAATATTAAATTATATTTGTATGAATGTACAACATATGACAACCTTACAAAACATAAAGATTTTAATAACCCGCATGCATAACGGAAGACTCCCCCATCCCCATCTAATGACTACGTGGACCCGGCTAACCATCCGCTCCGGATCTCTCTACAACTGTATATACGTACAAAACGTCTATCAACACGGATAAACCGTTAGCTAACAATTCATATATAAGAAGAACACATAAACACAAACACACATAAAGCAAGAATATAAACAAAGAGCATGCTATTACAAAATCGATTTTATTAACTTTATTAACGCCATACACTCATAATCCAATTATACTTGTGGCACGAAAAATCTAAAACTCTCACCTTTGTCCCTTGATACATTTGGAATGGTTTTACATACCAAACCATATAAAACATGGAGTGGGTCAGTATCATCTCCGTCTACCACCCTGGCCTTGTCACAAAGAACATCCCAGTCTATCTCAAGAGCTGAACAGATGATGCCACCGCCCATTTCACTTGGGCCAATAATACGTTGGTAATCCATATCATATTCATACTATATGTATTATCCATATAGAGTACATTATTGTAACACCCCAAGTTTGGGAACTCGAAGCGCTACGGGCTAGGACCGCACAATGGGTCCCGACCCTCAGAGTAGCAACACCACGACGGATCTTACAACAAAACACATGCGAATGAAAACCAAAACCCAATATAAAACCAAAGGTTTAAACAAAGAAAGGGTAAAAGACTAGCAGACGAGTTCAAAACAAAAGGGAAACAACAAAAGAACATAAACCCGATCATGTCCTATAATGTAAGGGAACCCTGGCTGACCACACCATCCGGATCACTCAGCAGCATCCTGAACCTGCGGAACATCTACAACGATGGTATACACCGTTAGCTAACATTCTAGATACTAGCAAGAGTGTAAAGGCACAAACACACATAAGGTAAAATAAACATATAGCATGCTCGCACACAACCGGTTATTATCTTCATTAAGGTTATCCATTACTAATTCAACTTCTTTTTTCACACGAGAATCTCCCGAACCTTGCCTCCGCTTCCGTCTACCAATAGGAATAGATTAGTACTATTCGTTACCTATGGGCCCGGGTTCCAAGAGAACATTCTAGTCTCCTGTAGAACTAGACAAGTGGTCACCACCCGGTTATAATATAGTGGGGCCAATTAAGGTAATAAAGGTGAATCCTATTCCGGTTATCCGTTATAACAATAATAATAATGCAAACAAGCCAAGACACTCAAACCAATATACGGAATGAAGCTAAGTAAGTCAAAGGGACTTACCTCACTCGAAGGTAACTCAAAGCTCATCAAACAACTCAGAGACGGCCCGGTATCCTTCAAGAAAGGAGCAAGGAAAGCCTGTTCACACAAACATCACGAATTAGGAACAAAACGGTTGCTAGAAGTCTATAACTTTTAGTCTCAATGATCTCTAAGAGATCTCCACAAGCTAAGGGCTCAACCCAAGTCTTACATCACTCACTGGAGGTAAACAACATCCAAAAGATGTAAGGAAAGGAATGAGGAAAGCAAGGAAGGAGGTAACTCACAGGAACGGGAGTTACTGTAGAGGAAACCGCAGGGGCGGCTGACAGGGACGCAGGGGCGTATGACCGCGAAGGCGGGGATGTGCAGGCGTGAGGGCGGATACGTGACAGAAAGCGTTGTCGGCTTTCTCTTCGACAAAACTCGCAGGAAGGGACACCAAAGCTCGAACCTTTGATTCCACCGCGCCAAGACTCAAATCCAAAGAGCCTGAGAACAACGAGGCATCAACAACGAGAAGCCAACAAGAATCAAGGTTCAAACTTGATTCTTGGAGGAGAAGAAAAGAAGAGAAAGAAGGAGAAAAAGAAAAGAAAGAAGGAAGCATGCTGCAGTACATGAACGTAAGGAAGAACAGAGAATGAAGAACTTACACGTTCAACAAGATCATAGAGAAGCAAGGGAACAGCTGCAACACTCAAGGTTGAAGACGAATGCAAGAAACTAGAAAAAGGAGGAAAAAGCGGGAATATATAGAGACGGGCTGAAAAGATAGAAGGAAGGACGTCTAGGGTTAAGAATAAGATAAGGAAGATGACCCATAGATAGAAGATCAGATCTTTTATCTATGGAAAGAAGATAAAATGAACGAAAATAGATCGGGCGCGATCTGTCACAAATCCGCAGGGGCAGATCATCTCAGCCGCAGGGGCGGCCTTCTTCACCGCGGGGGCGGTGAAGGAAAAACTGGGGTCTTACATCAGATCCCCCTAAAAAGAAGTTTCGTCCTGAAACTTGCAAAAGCCGAACGATCATATAATAACACACAGAACATAACAAAACTCATATATTCCCACTCGCGGCACGTAACTCAAAACGTCACACAAAAGCATACGCAACGCAACAAAGGAAAAACCAAACAAACTGACTATGCTAACGGTGCATCCAGCCCAGCGTAAAACTCCGGATAGTTCCTCTGGATACTATCCTCTGTCTCCCAAGTTGCCTCATTAGCTCCTCGCATTGACCACTAATCTTCATCATCAGTATGTCTATGGAACGCAAGCGTCTCGTATTACGCTCCAGGACAACCACCAAGTGCTCTACGAACGCGTGGTCTGGCTCGATCACTAGATCCTCATGACTAACGATGTGTCTTGAGTCTGGTATGTACTCCCGTAACTCAGACACATGTAAGACTGGGTGAACACCCTCGAGTCTCGGTTGCAAAGCAAGTTTGTATGCTGCCTCTCCAACTCGCTCAAGAATCTCAAACGATCCAACATATTTGGGGCTCAACTTCCCCTTGACACCGAAACGTCTAACGCCTCGTGTCAGGGATACTCTCAACCAAACCTGAGCTCCAACTCTGAAATCCAAAGGTCTGCGCCTCTTATCTACATAAGACTTCTGTCGATTCTGTGCTGCCAATATCCACTCGCGGATCACTGCTACTCGAGCCATGTCATCCTGAATCTGCTCTAGTGCGACTCCGCTAGCACTACTCGGCTCATCTCAACACAACGGTGTACGACATCTCTGTCCATATAAAGCCTCATAAGGAGCCATCCTGATCGATGCGTGCCAACTGTTGTTGTGCGAAAACTCCACTAAGGGAAGGTGATTTGGCAACACATGTCCGCAATCTATCACGCAGGCTCTCAACATGTTCTCTAGAGTTTGGATGGTCTGCTCAGACTGACCATCAGCTTGAGGATGATAAGAGGTTGTAAACTGCAAACTCGTACCTAGGGCGGCATGAACCTGCTGCCAGAACCTCAATGTGAACTGTCCGTCTCTATCAGAGATTATAGTCCTAGGTACTCCATGAAGTCTCACTATCTCGTGAACTCCTCTGCCAATCGACTCACCGGCCACGTTTCCATGATTGGAATGAAATGTGCGGTCTTCGTAGTCGATCTACTATCACCCAAATAGCATCAAAGCCTCGACTATGTCTCAAACTAGTAACAAAATCCATAGATATATCCTCCTACTTCCACTGAGAAACGGGAAGTAGGTGTAGCTCTCCTCCTGGTCTATGATGCTCGATCTTGACCTGCTAATAGGTCGTACACTGAGCTACATATCTCGCGACATCCCCACCAGAAAGAGCGTCCAATATCCTGATACATCTTACTCGCACCAGGGTGCACTGAGTAAGGTGAAGAGCGAACCTGTTGAAGGATCCTCTGTCTCAACTCTCGATCTGAAGGCACACAAACACGCTCCTGGCGTCTCAAAACTCCATCAGCACCGACTGCAAACTGTGGCGCCTCTCCTCAAGACATCCAGTCTTGGATATGCGTCAAAGCTAAACAACATTTGATACAAACGATCCCAACCCACGCATCCTAATGTGCAGAAGTCCTCGGCTGGTCACACCATCTGGCTCACTCTGCAGTCTTCCTAACTTGCATATCATCTACAACACGGTATACACCGTTAGCTACATCAATGAAAAGCAAGAAGGTAATAGCACAACCACACATCGCTCATCTCATACATGTAATGCCATACATATTCATTTATTATCTTTCATTAGGTTATTCCATTACTAATTAAACTTCTTTTGTAACACGAGGAGCCTCAAGAACCCCGTCCCATCCAACGTAACACAGGAGTTTTGCATGGGGTGACCTTCACTCGTCCCCTCCTGTGAGATCATCTTCAGGGCACCTCCTCCTAACCAACAGGTGGAGACCGGTGGTTACCGTCCATTATAATACACTTGGGCCATATAAATGTAATGAATGGTCATCCTAGTCCGGTTTAAGTTATAAATGCACAACCATATGAACACACACAACCATTACAATCATACAATCCACAACCATATGAACACACACAACCATTACAATCATACAATCCACAACCATACGCTAAGTAAGTCCTACGGACTTACCTGTCACACTCGTATCCAAAACCACGTCACAGCTTCCCCTTGGGGAAGAACCAACGCCTGCAAAAGAAAGGCACACAACATCACAACCTGAAAGGGTTAGGAGACTCGTCTCCATAACCAGAACCAACCTACAACCTTAAACTTACCTCAAGGTCAACAAGCTCACATATGCCTATGGTATAACCTCAACATCAACACAAGTGCCTAAGGCACATCTCTATCATACAACACATCCTAACCACCCTAACCTAGCTATCAACTAAGCCAAGGCCAAAGGAAAGGAAGAAAGGAAGACATACCAATAAGGTATGCACTAAAAGAAGGAAGAACACATGGCTGATCCAGTGAGGCGCAGGGGCGGCTCACACACCAGGCGCAGGTGCGGCTCAGGACAGGCGCAGGGGCGGCCAACTGTGCAAAGAGTTGGTCCCGACTTCTCTTCGATCCCTTTCTCGACTTTCTTCACTTCTTCAACATATCACAACAACACATCTACATACGTACACACATTATCATTAAAAGGCTAGGGAAAGATCCACACAAGCCCAGCTTGTGATCCTTAGCTAGAAGGAAGAAGAAAGAAGCAAGAATGAATAAAAGAAGAGAGAAGAAGAGAAAGAGCTTACCACACCAACCCTAGGCTACAACTATGGAGCATCAGCTTGTCTATCACCTCAACACAACTCCAAAAACCTTCAGCAACATCTACAAGAGCATGCAAGGCCAAGAACACCCTCAAACTCTCAAGAACTCACTCACACAAGCAAGGAGAGATCAAAGAAGATCAAAGGAGAAGAAAGGGGAAGAAGAAGAACATGGAGGGGAAGAAGAAGCTGGAATGAGGTAGCAAACCCCTCATCTGAAGTCTAAGGAGGCTTATAAGAGAAGCCAACCGCAAAGCATGGTCAACAGTCAATAAAAGCGGCTGCACCAGCCATAGAGCCGTAGGAGCGGCTAGTCTGAGGCGCAGGGGCGCCTAGACGCATGGGCGGCCTCCCTGGTCCGCTGGGGCGGCTGACTGGGTCAAGCTAAACACACTCTAGCTCATCTAGGCTCCAAAGACTAAGGCTCTTACATCTTACCCCCCTAAAAACAAGTTTCGTCCCGAAACTTGCAAAATCCCAAAGCCTCTCGGACCTGAAAGCCGAGGTAAAACACTCTCCTCAAGAACGTCAGGTCATAACCTATAACATTCTATATCCTAACACAAAATGGAGGAATCACAACTCCAACATAACAACTCTACATAAGGCCTAGAGGAAGATCATCTCTAGCCAAACACTAACCACATCACACTGGCATGGAGGAAAACCATCTCCAGCCACAACGTACACATAACACTACTATGTGAAGGAAAACCATCTCCACTCACACTGTGTCCATCAAAGGTAGCATGGAGCAAAGAACCATCTCCAGCTAATCCTAACACACACCAAAGCATGGAGAAAAGAACCATCTCCAGTTATACCCATCTCGTACTAGCAACCAGATCTAACAGATCATATGCACATATCACAGCTAGCACGGAAGCACAATATATCACATAAGCATAAAACATGCACTCACCAAGAAGGCGCTAAGATCTACTCGTGGATCCTATAGGTGCATCTAACTTCGCATAAAACTCTGGATAGTTCCTCTGAATACTATCCTCTGTCTCCCAAGCAGCTTCATCTGGTCCTCGCCTAGACCACTGTATCCTCAACATAGGAATGTCCTTCGAACGCATGCGTCTCACACCTCGCTCTAGGACTTTAATAGGGTGCTCTACAAACGTGTGGTCCAGCTCAACCACTAGATCATTATAACTCACGATGTGCCTCGGATCTGGTATGTACTCCCGTAGCTGAGACACATGAAATACGGGGTGAACACCCTCTAGCCTCGGAGGCAAATCTAATCTGTAAGCTGCTCGCCCAACTCTATCTAGTATCTCGAAAGGACCGACATATAGGGGACTCAGCTTCCCCTTAATGCCAAAATGCCTGACGCCCCGCGTTGGAGATACTCTTAACTAGACAGGAGCTCCTACCTTGAACTCTAGAGGTCGACGCCTCTTGTCTGCATACGACTTCTGGCGACTCTATGCAGCCAGCATCCTCTCTCTGATCAGTGCTACTCGAGCCATATCGTCCTGAATCTGCTCTGGCGCAATCCCACTGATACTACTAGGCTCATCCCAACATAAAGGTGTACGACATCGACGTCCATGCAGTTCCTCGTAGGGAGCCTTCCCTATAGATGCATGCCAGCTGTTGTTGTATGAGAACTCAACGAGTTGGAGGTAATCAGACCATCCCTGTCCCCAATCCAACACATAGGCTCGCAGCATATCCTCTAAGGTCTGGATGTTCCTCTCTGACTGGCCATCTGTCTGGGGGTGAAACGCAGTCGTGAAGTGTAGACTCGTCCCCAAAGCAGTCTGAATTTGCTGCCAAAACCTCGATGTAAATCGTCCATCACGATCAGAAACAATCGTCCGCGGTACCCCATGGAGTCTCACTATTTGTCTAGTGTACTCCTCAGCTAGTCT
Organism: Fagopyrum homotropicum; assembly: GCA_033239125.1. Taxonomy (NCBI): domain Eukaryota; kingdom Viridiplantae; phylum Streptophyta; class Magnoliopsida; order Caryophyllales; family Polygonaceae; genus Fagopyrum; species Fagopyrum homotropicum. Next base: position 93,002,339 of record BSWB01000007.1, on the reverse strand, counting down.
ACTTACAGGCCACGTCTGTCTGATGGGGATGAAACGTGCCGTCTTCGTCAATCTATCAACGACAACCCAAATGGCATCAAAGCTCTAACTGGTCCTTAGTCTAGTTACAAAATCAATGGAGACGTCCTCCCACTTCCACTGCGGCATTGGCATTGGATGGAGCTCACCTCCAGGCTTGAAATACTCTATCTTGACCTGCTGACAGATCGCACACTGAGCCACAAATCTGGCTACGTCTGGCTTCAACCTTCCCCACCAATATGAGCGTCTCACATCATGGTTCATCTTACTCGTATCAAGGTGTAATGAGTAAGGTGTACAATGAGCCTCCTGCAATATCCGCTGTCTCAGCTCTGCATCAGCAGGTATACAAATGCGATCATGATGCCTCATAACTCCATCTGCCCCAATAGTGAACTAGGGTGCCTCTCCATGAGACATCATATCTCTGATCCTCGCCAAGGTCGGGCAGGTCCCCTACTTCCGTTGGATCTCATCCAATAGACCAGGTAGAACCTCTAAAGTAAACAATTGACCATCCTTATCCGGAAACTGGATGTCCATCTCCAGCCAGGCTAGATCCCTCTGAAGTTGAGGTTGTACAGTAAGTTTGGCAATCGCCTTCTCTCGGGGCGTCTTCTTGCTCAAGGCGTCAGCTACGACATTCGCCTTGCCACGATGATACAAAATCTTAAGGTCAAAGTCCTTGATCAACTCAAGCCATTGACGCTGGGGGTTATTCAATTCCCGTTGGGTGAAAATGTACTTCAAACTCTTATGGTCTGTGAGGATCGAGCATGTGGCACCATACAGGTAATGTCTTCAGATCTTCAAGGCATGAACAACCGCTGCCAACTCCAGATCATGAGTCGGGTAGTTCTCCTCATACGTCTTCAACTGTCGAGACGCATATGCAATCACTCTGCCTCTCTGCATCAAAACACATCCCAAGCCTAGCTTGGATGCATCACTGTAGACCACAAAATCATCAGAACCCTCTGGCTGTTCCAATAGAGGAGCAGAGGTCAAACGCCTCTTCAACTCCTCGAAACCCTAAGTGCACTAGTCGGTCCATACAAATCTAGTAGTCTTCCTCAGAAGACTCATCAGTGGACGAGATATCACAGAAAATCCCTCCACAAAGCGTCTGTAATAACTGGCTAAGCCAAGAAAGCTACGCACTTCCTTGACGTTCGTCGGTGTCATCCAAGCAGCAACAAACTCGATCTTCGCCGGATCAACCATGATCCCATCGGCGGAGACTATATGTCCAAGGAACGAAACCTCAGACATCCAAAACTCGCACTTAGAGAGCTTGGCGTACAACTCTCTATCTCTCAAAATCTGCAATACCGTCCTCAGATGACCGGCATGCTCCTCTTTGCTACAAGAGTACACTAGAATGTTGTCAATAAAAACCACTACGAACTGATCCAAGAAGTCGATGAAGATATTGTTCATCAACTCCATGAAAACTGCTGGAGCATTCGTCAGCCCGAATGACATCACTACAAACTCGTAGTGTCCATACCGAGTACAAAATGCCGTCCTATGCACGTCCTGCTCTCTCACCCTCAGCTGGTGATATCCTGAACGCAAGTCGAGCATGGAGAAGACTGTCGCTCCCTGCAGCTGATCAAGTAGATCATCAATAAGAGGTAGTGGATATCTGTTCTTGATGGTCACCTTGTTCAGCTCTCTGTAATCTATGATCCGTCCTTCTTCCGCACGAAGAGGACCGGTGCACCCCATGGTGAAACGCTATGGCGTATGAAGCCCTTCTCAGCCAACTCCTCGAGTTGCTTCTTCAACTTCAACATCTCGACAGGTGCCATACGATATGGGGCCTTCGAGATGGGTCTCGTGCCAGCTGGCTCTAAGTCAATGCCAAAATCTACGCTCCTCTCAGGTGGCAAGCTAGATGATCTGCAAATACGTCTTTAACTCACAGACCACGGGTATGTCCTCCAAGGCTGGACTTTCTCCATCCTTCATGGTGTAGCACCAAAAGGCATCACATTCCTGTGCAATCAGTCTAGCTGCTCATACGGCACTGATAACAGATCTTGTCTTCCCAAGGTCCCACCCCCGGAAGACCTCTATCGGACCTAAGTCGGTAGAGACTGTAACAATTCTCTTACCCACATCTAACACCGCATGGTGTCTACGCATCCAATCCATAACTAAAATGACTTCTTCATGCATCAAGGGCATGACTAAGAAGTCAACAAGTAGTACACGAGTCCCTAAGCGTAGGGGACAACTACGTATCTCCTAGGTACCTCTGACCTTACTACCATCACGTAACCCTATAGTGAAGGGTATCCCCTCTATGGTAGACAAACTGAAACGCTCAACACAAGCAGCAGAAATAAAAGAATGCGTAGCACCCGTATCAAACAAAACTCTAACAGGTAAACCATGTAATAAAATGGTACCTGTAGTAGTTGGTGCTGGCGGCTCCTCAGCACTTCTCAACTCAAAAGCACAGCCTCGAACCCCTCGGGCATCACTAGTGCCAGCCTCTCTACCTCTACCCCTACTCAGTCCAGGAGATGAACCCTGAGTAGCAGGTATCCCTGGGACCCTCTACTGTCCCTGATGCTGAGGCGGTCTCTGCCCACCTACTACTGCACCTGCAGGGGAAGAACCCTGCTGTGATGGCGTCTTGCTCTGACGGAAAAACGTAGCTATATGTCTTGGCTTCCCGCACGAGAAGCAAGTCAGTGGTGCTCTAGGGCAATCAGCCCTCATATGCCTATAGGCCCCGCAGTTGTAACACTGCCGGCCCCTATCAGTAGTCTGTGCAGACACTGGAATACTTGAACGGCCCTGAATCTGACCTCGCCCGAATCCGGATGCTCCTGCACCAATCGGTGCTGTACGCTGTCTCTTCTTAGACCGTCCGGTCTGCGAAGTCCTCCTTTGGCTAGCCCTCTCTCTCTCATAGGCAGAGGCCCAATCCTTGTAGTCTGCCAATGAGTCACAATGAAATCCCGCCATGTATGAGTGTGTGCTCTCCCTCAGACGAGGGGAGAATAGGTACACGTGCTGGTCCTCAGAAGGTGCAGCTGGACCCAGCAAAGCTAACTCATTCCGGAAGCGGCGAATAGCATCTGTAATGGGTACATCCTCAAAGCCTGCTTCAACAAAATCCAGCAGCTTCTCCCTCCTCAATGAGGTAGGCAGAACTGCTCTCTCAGCAGAGTCCTCATCTGCTCATAGCTAGTAACTCGTGATCTAACTGTCCTCCACCACTGATGTGCCAGGTCACGGAATAGAGACCGTACTAGCTCTACCCGTCTGTCCTCAGTGCACCTAATAGACTCTAAAGCTGAGTCTACATGCCCAATCCACACCTCGGTCTCTAAGCCGATCTCTCCTGAGAAGTGTGGAACTCCCTGCTGATGAAATGCCTTCAACCAAGTGTCTGGTCAAGGCCCTCTGATCTCCTCTACAGCTCGAGCAACCTCAGCAGCATGTGCCGGCATAACTGGCAATTGAGTAGCTCCATGGGATTCCTCAGATAATCCCTCTTGCCCTAGTAGGTCTGGGGCTCGTTGACCAACTCTGATGGCCTCCTCAAACTGCCAGAGATACTCTCTAAACTCAGGTCCTCCCATAGAAACACGGTCTGAGTCATTTGATTGGGCTCTATGTGACTGATGTCTCTTGGATTCATCACTCCTCGTTGCTGGAACAAAGCTCTCAACAACCTCCTCATGAGCCTCTTCCAGCACTAGTGGATCTACAGCGGGAGCTAGTCCTTGTCTCCTCCCTCCTGGAGCAAGAGGTGATCTACCTCTACCTCTGCCTACAACAATAGCTCTAGTCCGAGCCATCTGCGGGGTATGCACACCTAACGTATAAGGCTCTATATAGGCCATATGTATAGATATATATATAATACTTAATAGCACATGCATACACATCAACATATAAGAGATATCTATGTATATATATATCTATACTATCGAGATCCTCAGATGGGTGACGACTTTTGTACATACTATCACAAAATACCTGTACTCGCTTTAAAACCAAAAACCTTTGAAAGTCAGAACCCATATGGGTTCTGTTTATTTATCCACTCTACCTTTATTGTAGATAGCAAGTGCCATTGTTGTCAACCTAAGGCTCTGATACCAACTCAGTAACACCCCAAATCCACACAACTTGGAGTGTCACATTGGGCTAGGATCTCGCAATGAATCCTTACCCTAGCTTGACAACAAGTTCACTGGATCTTACAACAAGGCACAAGTAGAGTAAAAACAAATACATAAAAGTTGTATGATACATCAAAAGAGTTTACAAACTCAAAGCCGAGTACAAAACCATAACAACAACAACATCTGATACAAAAGATCCCAACCCACGCATCCTAATGTACAGAAGTCCTCGGCTGGTCACACCATCTGACTCACTCTGCAGTCTTCCTAACCTGCTGATCATCTAAAAGACGGTATACACCGTTAGCTACAACAATGAAAAGCATGAAGGTAATAGCACAACCACACATCACTCATCTTATACATGCAATGCCACACATATTCATTTATTATCTTTCATTAGGTTATTCCATTACTAATTCAACTTCTTTTGTAACACAAGGAGCCTCAAGAACCCCGTCCCATCCAACGTAACACAGGAGTTTTGCATGGGGGTGACCTTCACTTGTCCCCTCCTGTGAGATCATCTTCAGGGCACCTCCTCCTAACCAGCAGGCGGAGACCGGTGGTTACCGTCCGTTATAATACACTTGGGCCATATAAATGTAATGAATGGTCATCCAAGTCCGGTTTAAGTTATAAATGCACAACCATATGAACACACATAACCATTACAATCATACAATCCACAACCGTACGCTAAGTAAGTCCTATGGACTTACCTGTCACACTCGTATCCAAAACCACGTCACAGCTTCCCCTTGGGGAAGAACCAACACCTGCAAAAGCAAGGCACACAACATCACAACCTAAAAGGGTTAGGAGACTCGTCTCCATAACCAGAACCAACCTACAACCTTAAACTAACCGCAAGGTCAACAAGCTCACATATATCTATGGTATAAACTCAACATCAACACAAGTGCCTAAGGCACATCTTTATCATGCAACACATCCTAACCACCCTAACCTAGCTATCAACTAAGCCAAGGCCAAAGGAAAGGAAGGAAGGAAGACATACCAACAAGGTAAACACTAAAAGAAGCAAGATCACACGGCTGATCCAGTGAGGCGCAGGGGCGGCCAACTGTGCAAAGAGTTGGTCCCGACTTCTCTTCGATCCCTTTCTCGACTTTCTTCACTTCTTCAACACACCACAACAACACATACACATACATACACACATGATCATCAAAAGGCTAGGGAAATATCCACACAAGCCCAGCTTGTGATCCTTAGCTAGAAGGAAGAAGAAAAAAGAAAGAATGAATAAAAGAAGAGAGAAGAAGAGAAAGAGCTTACCACACCAACCCTAGGCTACAACTATGGAGCATCAACTCGTCTATCACCTCAACACAACTCCAACAACCTTCAGCAACTTCTACAAGAGCATCCAAGGCCAAGAACACCCTCAAACTCTCAAAAACTCACTCACACAAGCGAGGAGAGATCAAAGAAGATCAAAGGAGAAGAAAGGGGAAGAGGAAGAACGTGGAGGGGAAGAAGAAGCTGGAATGAGGTAGCAAAACCCTCATTTGACGTCTAAGGAGGCTTATAAGAGAAGCCAGCCACAAAGCACGGTCAAGAGTCAATAAAAGCGGCTGCACCAACCATAGAGCCGCAGGAGCGGCTAGTCTGAGGCCTAGGGGCGCCTAAACGCATGGGCGGCCTCCCTGGTCCGCTGGGGTGGCTGACTAGGTCAAGCTAAACACACTCTAGCTCATCTAGGCTCCAAAGAGTAAGGCTCTTACAGAGCTAAGATAGGAGCAGAGGTTAACCTCTTCTATAGCTCCTCGAAGCTCTACAGGCACAACTCGGACCATATGAACCTCGTAGACTTCCGCAACAAGGAAGTGAGCGGTCGGGCGATAATTGAGAAGCCCTCAACTAAACGCCGGTAATAGCCTCCCAATCCTAAGAAGCTGCGAACTTCTTTGACGTTCTTAGGTGGCGCCCAAGATGCTACTGACTCGATCTTCGCCGAATCTACCTTGATCTCTTCAGGTGAAATGATGTGACCAAGGAATGCCACCTTGGTCATCCAAAACTCACACTTAGGGAGCTTGGCGTACAACTCTCTATCGTGTAAGACCTGAAGAACAATCCTTAAGTGTCCTGCATGCTTCTCTCTGCTACGAGATTAAACTAGAATGTCGTCTATAAAGACAACTACAAAATGATCTAGGAAGTCGATGAAGATGCTGTTCATCAACTTCATGAAGACTGCGGGCGCATTCGTAAGCCCGAATGACATCACTACAAACTCGTAGTGACCATACCTGGTCCGAAATGCCGTCTTGGCTATGTCCTACTCTCTCACCCTAAGCTAGTGATATCCAGATCTCAGATTGATCCTCGAAAACACTGAAGCTCCATGCAGCTGATCCAAAAGATCGTCGATATGGGGAATGGGTACTTATTCTTGATTGTCGCCTTTTTCAGGTCTCGGTAGTCGATACATAACCTCATTGACCCATCTTTCTTCCTGATGAAGAGTACTGGTGCGCCCCAAGGAGTTACACTAGGGCGAATGAAGCCCTTCTCTGCAAACTCCTCGCGCTGCTTCCTCAACTCAAGCATCTCGATAGGCTTCATACGATAAGGAGTCTTAGAGATCGGTCTCGTACCGGGCTCTAGCTCAATGCCAAAATCTACACTCCTCTGTGGAGGTAAACCTGATGGTTCTCCAAAGGCGTCAGTAAACTCACAAGCTACAAGAATCTCCTCCAAAGCAGGACTTGTACTATCCTTCATGGCATAGCACCAAAAAGCCTCACAACCTTGATTAATAAGTCTTACAGCTCTCACTACACTGATGGCTGTATCAGTCTTCCCGAGATCCCATCCTCGGAAGATCTCAACATTGCCTACATCTGTAGTTACTGTCACTGTCCTCTTGCCGATGTCCAGAACTGCTCGCTGTCGATCCATCCAATCCATTCCCAGAATAACTTCCTCATGTACTAAGTACATGACAAAGAAGTCAGCTTGCCAATCACGACCTCTTAATCTAATAGGGCAATCGCGAACCTCTCGTGTACCTCGAATCTTACCCCCATCGGGTAATCCTATAAAGACGGGTCTACCTTCTACAATAACTAAGGCCAATCTATCTACACATGGATCATATATAAAAAAATGCGTAGCACCGGTATCGAAAAGAACTTTGAAAAGAAAACCATTAATATGAATGGTATCTATGGTTGCTGGCGTTGTCGGCTCTACAACACTCATCAACTCAAACACTTTGACTGATGCATCTCTGGTGTCTGCATATCCACCACGTCCTCTACCTCTCTCCTGTCCCGGAGTGGAACCTTGAGGAGCAGTAGAACAAGAAACTCTCTGCTGCTGCTGATACTGCGATCTCTGTCCTCCTCCAGCAACACTGGCATGTGAAGAACCCCATTGAGATAGCGCCTTGCCCTGACGGAAAAACGCAGCTCTGTGTCCGGGCTTGCCACAAGAAAAGCAAGTCACTACGGGCTTCTTGCAATCAGCTCGGATGTGTCTTGCACCTCCGCAGTTATGACACTGACGTCCTCTATCAGAGCTCTGCTAGAAACCAGAACGTCCCGGCGTCTGACTACGCCCAAATCCAACTGCTCTAGCTGGAGCTCTGGCTGATCCAGTCATCTGTCTCTTCTCAGGACCTCCTATCTGAGAAGCTCTCCTCTAACCCGGTCGGTCTCTCTCATAAGTAGAAGCTCTATCTTTATAGTCCGTCAAAGAATCACAATGGAAACTAGCAAGATAAGAGCGTGTTGTCTCCCTCAGACTCCGAGAAAAAATATAAACATGCTAATTCTCAGGTGGTGCAAACGGACCCAACAAAGACAACTCATCCTGAAACTTGATGATAATCTCAACAATAGGTAAATCCTCGAATCCAGCTTCAAGGAAATCCTGAAGACGGTCTCTCCTCATAGTTGCAGGGCAATAGCGATCTACGGTCACCGTCTTCATCTGCTCATAACTAGTGATCTTACTGCGAACGGTCCTCCACCAAGAATGAGCGTGATCCTTTTGTAGCGTCCATGCTATGTTGACTTGACATCCCTCGGGGCAACCGATAGCCTCCATAGCAGAATCCAGCTGTCCGAGCCACTGCTCCACCTCCAATTCAGTCTTTCCCATGAAAGTGGGAACTTTCAGCTGGTCGAAAGCCTTCAACCAACAGTCGGGCTTTGGCTACTTCGCCTCAGCCGGCGCATTAACAGCATCAGCAATTCTAGCAGGCGGGGCAACAACCTGTGTAACTCTATGCGAAACCTCAACTGATCTCGCAGGAACTGGTGGCACTGGTGCTAGTCCTCCAGTCCTGATAGCCTCCTCAACTCTTTGCACGTAGTCGCGATATGCAGATGCTCCGATAGACACTTGTGAGGCTCCGTCGATGGCGCCCTCTATGATCCGGACCTAGCAGCGGTCCCGTTCCTAACCTCAAGAACAACACTCTCAACGACTTCTTCAGCAAACGCCTCAACGATAGGCAAATCATCAACTGGGGCTTGGCCCCGACCTCTAGCTAGTGGAGGTCTTGCTGCGCATCCTCGTCCACAGACGGCGGGTGGAAGTGGTTGTCGACCCCTTCCTCGCCCTATAGTAGTGGTAGCTCTAGTGCGTGCCATCTGCTATAAAGATAGATATATAAGACTATATATAGATATAAGGTCACGCTACAGCTAAAGTAGAAAACCAAGAAAAAGCACATATAAAGGCCAACATATAAGAAATTACACTGCTGAGATCCGCGAACGTAGTGGTGGTCGCCCGTGCATCTATCCCAGACCGACAAGTTTAAAAAGAAAACCCCCTTTTGAAAACGTTAGACCCCTTACGGGTTCTATTTATTTATCCATCCGACCTTTAGAAGATTTCGAGTGCCATTGTTGCCAACCTAGAGCTCCGATACCATATTGTAACACCCCAAGTTCTGGGAACTCGAAGCGCTATGGGCTAGGACCGCACAATGGGTCCCGACCCGAAGAGTAGCAACAACACGACGGATCTTACAACAAGGCACAAAAGAATTAAAACCAAAACTCAATATAAAACCAAAGGTTTAAACAAACAAAGCGTAAAAGACTCGCAACCGAGTTCAAAACAAAAGGGAAACAACAAAAGAATATAAACCCGATCAAGTCCTATAATGTACGGGAACCCGGCTGACCACACCATCCGGATCACTCAACAGCATCCTGAACCTGCGGAACATATACAACGACGGTATAAACCGTTAGCTAACATTCTAGATACTAGCAAGAGCGTAAAGGCACAAACACACATAAGGTAAAATAAACATATAGCATGCTCGCACACAACCGGTTATTATCTTTATTAAGGCTATCCATTACTAAATCAACTTCTTTTGTTACACGAGAATCTCCCGAAACTCGCCTCCGCTTCCGTCTACCAATAGGAATAGATCAGTACTCCATTACCTACGGGCTTGGGTTGTAAGAGCACATTCTAGTCTCCTATAGAACTAGAGAAGTGGTCACCGCCCGGTTATAATATATTTGGGCCAGTTAAGGTTATAAAGGGTAAATCCTATTCCGGTTATCCGTTATAACAATAATAAATAACGCAATCAAGCCAAAATACTCAAACCAATATACGGAATGAAGCTAAGTAAGTCCAAGGGACTTACCTCACTCGAAGGTAACTCAAAGCTCAACAAACAACTCAGAGACGGCCCAGTTTCCCTCAGGAAAGGAGCAAGGAAAGCCTGTTCACACAAGCATCACGAATCAGGAATGAAACGGTTGCTAGAAGTCCATAACTTTTAGTCTCAATGATCACTAAGAGATCTCCACAAGCTAAGGGCTCAACCATAGTCTTACAGCACTCACTGGAGGTAAACAACATCCAAAAGATGTAATGAAAGGAATGAGAAAAGCAAGAAAGGAAGTAACTCACAAGAACGGGAGTTACTACAGAGGAAACCGCAGGGGCGACTGACAGGGACGCAGGGGCGGATGGCCGCGGGGGCGGGGATGTGCAGGCGCGGGAACAGCTGCGTGACAGAAAGCGTTGTCGGCTTTCTCTTTGACAGAACTCGCAACAAGGGACACCAAAGCTCGAACCTTTTATTCCAACGCGTCAAGAGTCAACTCCAAAGAGCTTGAGAACAACGAGACATCAATAACGAGAAGCCAACAAGTATCAAGGTTCAAACTTGATTCTTGGAGGAGAAGAAAAGAAGAGCAAGAAGTAGAAAACGAGAAGAAATAAGGAAGCATGCTGCAGTATATGAACGTAAGGAAGAACAGAGAATGAAGAACTTACATGTTCAGCAAGATCACAGGGAAGCAAGGGAATGGTTGCAGCTCTTAGGGTTGAGGATGAATGCAAGAAACGGGAAAAAGGAGGAAAAGGCGGGAATATATAGAGACGGGCTGAAAAGATAGAAGGAAGGACGTCTAGGGTTAAGAATAGGATAAGGAAGCCGGCCCATAGATAGAAGGATGGATCTTTTATTTATGGAAAGAAGATAAAACGAACGAAAACAGATCGGGCGTGATTTGTCGCAAATCCACAAGGGCGGATCATCTCAGCCACATGGGCGGCCTTCTTCACCGCGGGGACGGTGAAGGCAAAACTAGGGTCTTACATTTATTTAGTTATTCAGTCAAACCATTGATTAGTTATTGGAGCAGATATCAACTTTCATCAAACATGCACCTTTTATTTTTTACAATGTCTTTTATTAATGGAAATTATTTTATGTAGTGAGTATATATGTTCTGGTTGTTCGTTGTTCAAGAATTATTGTTTAGGTTGTTCATACCATCCATACATTGTGTTTTGATCTAAGATTTCAATGCTTCCATGTTTCAGCAGTAGCATATTGTTCCATAGGTCTGAAATGTGGAAAAAATAATTATTTCCACGACTCTACCGCTCCGAGTCAATTATGTTCCACTTAATCCCTCTTTCATGGCCACATATGTCTACGGCTAAGGAATGCGAAATCTTTCAACTGTTACATGAATTCAATTTTCAGTTCATCCGGAAAAATCCATCTTTTTTTAAACAATGTCTTTGTCATTTGATCCAATAGCCTTCTGTTAGATAGGAACAGGTTTGACAAGCACTGATAACTGGCGGATTGAATATTAGAACGGAAAGATCTATTATATAATGATCTAATGGTTCTAAGCCATCTCCGTCTCTAGCGATTAATAAAAAAATTAAAAGTAGTTTTCTTTCGCTTTCTTACTAAACCCGCGTTTGTATAGAGTCTCCCTTTGGGAAGTCAGAAGAAGCCCCTTTGACATCTCTTCATCTGCAAAGAATTCTCAATGTGAAAACAGAAAGATAGAAAGCTCATCTTTGAATATTTAAAAGAGTAGATCTCCAGGGTCCCAAATGAATTGGTCTTTTCGAAAAAAGACTTTTTCTTTGGAAGATCTATCTCATCCCATGTACTCAATGGTTTCACTCTACAAGAACTCCCAATCCTTCTATTGAAGCTCATCCTCTTCATCATATCCATCATCCCCTTTCACTATAAAATGCATAATCAAAATATTCATCATTAACTTCATCAGAAATGATCGGCTTGCCCAAAAATGAGTTGGCCCAATAGGGGAATTCCAATTCATTAGGCCTTTCGATCCAATCAAATAGAATGCCCCAAGGTTGCCATATTCTAGGAGCCCAAACTATGTGATCGACTACATCCTCCACTAACTGTTGCAGGTCGGCGCCTTCTGCTCATTCGTTAAACTCGGATTCATAGAGAAATCTTCAATCAAAGCTAGAACGAGATCCATTTTCCATCATCTTAGGGATTCCTTGGGTCGGGCCGAAGAAGCGAGGATCCGACCAGAGCACCTTCTACTACTTCTCATAGGCCATCAATTAGATCAGAATCCGTCTTAATGAGTCTATAAGAAGTGATTCCATTTTTTTGTCGGGTCCGGGTAGAGACCAAAGGTCTTGAGCGACCGATCCAGCAGAACAACTCAAAAGATAAAGAAGTATCGTTAATTTCTTCATGCTCATTCCAAGTTCGAAGAACTATTTGTACAAATAAGGATCCCCTTCGTAACATGACTTCTTCTTCATATAGATAGATATGGGATCTATAAGGCAACAATTATTTATAAGTACATTTTGTGCAATCGCCCTTCCTATCTGGTAGAAAAGATCCCATGATCCGGAACTAGTCTTACATGGGCTCGCAACTCCCAAGTTTGTCTATGAAGAGCAAATCTAATTGTATTAGTGTCTATAATGGATTTCTTCTGTGTAATACTAATCGATAGGGCCTCATGGTAAGTTTTGCAAGATCTCGTGCATTGTAACACAAGGCTATGGGCCCGATTCCATTAGTATGGAATATTTTCTTTTCCATGTGAAATCCCCTAGTATATGAAAGGGTGAAAACGTGCTTTCGTTGTTGTGGAATAGGAAGCCTTCGTATCTTAATGCATGTATTTCGTTTATTCGGAGCTATTAGAGCGAGATCCACTTTTTGGGGATATATGAGTCGAAGCAATGACAAGAATATCACTAGTGGACTGTCTTTCACTATCCCCAGAGAGATAGTTCAATAATAAATCGAGGGACCCCGATTGATCCATATACAAATCAGGAATGTTTGGAATCCATACTATGCAAGGAGACATTGTTTTTGCCAATTCAAATTACAAGTTGATAGGAGCTAGGTCTATTTCCAACTCGATGATATACCTAAGTATCTCATCATCCACCATATACTCCTCCCTCAGCTCCGGGCCGAAGTCCAAGTTCGAATAAATAGACATGTTTGGAAGTAAATAACTATAACATATGTGTTTGGAATTGTAAAATGAATACTGCTAAAAACTTGAACAAATGACATGTTCGGAAGAGCACACCACCCACTTTCTTCCCCCTGCTCCATTGATAAAACAAGGCATGTCCTTCTCAAATTAAAGTAAAGGCATAAATCAATCTAATTAATGAAGGAGTCCTCATCGAGGTTGGCGCTCGCACGTATGGATGAGCACCCGTAACCATGAATTAAGCAAAACAAGCAGGGTTGTCGGTCCACAACTTACAATGTAAAAAAACTATTAGAGGACATTAATAAGACTATAAATAACAATTAAAATAATGATAATAATATTTTTATTCCATCTTTGAATTAAAAGAGAAATAATTTCACAAGGAAATTATTAATGAAATAGCTAATAGAGTTGTGTGTAAGTATTGTAACTAGCAATTGCAATGACAAATGATGACATGAATTATGACCTTAATATGGACATGCATATAAGTATTTTTTTCCCTTTCTTTTGCATACATAGGCATGAATCCATAGTATTTGAGCTTGTTACGCTAGGATAGTAGGACAAAAAGCTTTACATTTATATACTCGATCTAATCTCCTAAACTACCTAGCGAACCCGTAGTGTACGGATCGTTTCGTAGAAAGGAAAGTATTCCGAGGCCGAACACAAGGAATGAGGTGAAATTAGGCCATACAATGAGCAAAGATAGTATAAATCTAAACTAAGAGATGAGACAAGGAATAAAGAAATGAAAACACAATGTTTTTGGTTGGTTTTTAAGGTAATCAAACAAGGATCACAAAATATGTGCATACAAACAACCAAACAACATAACAAACACAAGATAGGTGACAAGAGGTAAGATATACGAATTCTAGAGATTTGGAATTCCGGTTATGGCATTGGACTCATGCAATCAAAACATCAAAGGATAATCTGCGGTTGTTCAGAGTTGGGTGTTTCTATAATGGGAACAATTAACGGGTAAGTCTCATTTTCCACTAGTCTCAAACCTAAGACCTATTACTGGATAAGTCTCAAGGAGCTAAGGTCGAGAATTTTACACAAACTGGCCACTACCTAAGGGTCAAACCCCTCCTTGCCGGGTAAGTCTCGTAAATAGTAAGTCTTAGGCAACGATCCTAGCACACTCAATCCAATAGCAGCTTTTTCGAATCACTAGTACCAAGAGTTCATCATCTTATATATCTAAGAGCAGAAATAACCGGGTAAGTCTCATTCCTCAATTAGGTTGCTAGCAAAGGTCACCCTACGCTAAATTAAGCTCAACAAACACTAGGATTTCAACACATCTACATCCTAACATCTAGATTTATCAACAATAGAGCAACAATACATACATCTCGGGTAGATCATACACATGTAAGCCGAAATGAGATGAAGAACAGGCCGAGATCATGGGCACATCTAGGTTTTCGAACACAAATCCATCCTAAGCTAACATGTAAGTCCATACAATCATAATCCAAAGCATAACCATCATTCCTTCATCCTAGAATCAGATCTACTCAACTAATAACATACATATCTTGATCAAACTTCATCATAAAAGCATGCTTGCAACTCATGACTAGAAAATGAAGATAAGACCAAAGAAAAGACATTAACAGGCTGAAATAGAAGTTGCCATAGACTTACAAAGGCTTCAAGAACAGCTCCAAGATATCAACAAGGACACCTCCAATAAAACCACTCAAAATCTCTATTTAAAAATGTTCTACACTACTCTCTTCCAAGAACACCCACAAGGGTGCTTGGAAGAGAGCTACAATCTAAGGGAGAGTTAGGAGAAGAGCTAGAGAAGAGAGGGGAGAGGAAGAGTTCCCAAAAACAGCCTGCAACACCACATAAGTACTCAAGGCAAGAAAGGGTCAGACATGGAGAAAATGTGCCAAGTGTCATGGGTGGTACAGAGGAGGATTTCGGTTGCTCCAAGGGGCATTTGGGCCGAGATGGGTGAGCCTTGGACCGAGTGTAACACCCCAAGTTCTGGGAAATCGAAGCGTTACGGGCTAGGACCTCACAATGGGTCCCGACCCTCAACGTAGCAACGACACAACGGATCTTACAACAACGCATATACAACATCGGTATAAACCGTTAGCTAACATTCTAGATATAAAAAAGAACGTAAAGGCAAAAGCACACATAAGGTATAGTAAACATATAGCATGCTCGCACTCAACCGGTTATTATCATTCATTAAGTTATCCATTATTAATTCAACTTCTTTTGTCACACGAGAATCTCCAGAAAATTGCCTCCTCTTCCGTCTACCAAAAGGAATAGATCAGTATTATCCATTACATGCAGGCCTGGATTGCAAGAGCACATTCTAGTCTCTTGTAGAACTAGACAAGTGGTCACCACCCGGTTATCATACACTTAGGCCAATTAAGGTTATAGAGGAGAATCCTATTCCGGTTATCCGTTATAACATGATAAACAACACAAACAAGCCAAAACACTCATACCAATATATGGAATGAAGCTAAGTATGTCCAAGGGACATACCTCACTCGAAGATAACTCAAACAATCAGAGAACAACTCAGTTTCCCTCAGGAAAGGAGTAAGGAAATCCTGTTCACACAAGGCATCACGAATTAGGAACTATGGTTTCTAGAAGTCTATAACTTCTAGTCTCAATGATCTCTAAGAGATCTCCACAAGCTAAGGTCTCAACCTTAGTCTTACAAACACTCAAGGGAAAAGAACATCCATAAGAATCAAAGAAAGGAACGAGGAAATCAAGGGAGGAAGCAACTCACAAGAACGGGAGTTCCTGCAGAAGAAATCGCAGGGGCTGCGGAGCAAGGCCCAAGGGCGGCTTGCCACGGGGGCAGGGATGTGCATGTGCGGGGGTGGTGCAGTGACAAAAGCAGCTTTCGGCTTCTCGATGGTAGCAGAACCACATCAAGGGACTCAAAGCTCGAACCTTTGATCCAACCACGTCAAGACTCAACCTAAAGAGCCTGAGAACAGCAACACATCAACATGGGAGGCCTGGACCACCGTAGGGGCGGCCTGAACCAGGGGCGCAGGGGCGGCGACAGGTTTTCCGCCGGGGCGTCAGCTTGCTTCCGCGGCTGCGTTTTCTTCACTAGTAGGTTCCTCCCTCCCTTTCCTTTCGTTCCTTCCTTAGATCCTTGTTCTATATAGTTATAAGCATGCTTAGGATGGACCTAGGACTTATGAGAATGTTATGTAGTGGTTGCTAGCCTTGGAGCCCTTATAGATTAGTTGGATGTTGATCTTGAGTGTGAGCATGTGGGCTTTCCTAGACTAGTTGCTTCTCCTAGGATGTTGTTGTTGAGCTTGTTCTTAGGTTGTATAGGCCGTCGTGAGCTTCCTTTACTTGTGGTTAGTGTCTTGTGTACCTTTGGACCCTAGGATGCTTTCCTAGTTTGAGAGTGGTGGGATCTTGCTTAGATCTTTAGAATGAAGTCTAAGACTTCATGAGTGCGGACTTGTGTTGATCAGTACTTTCATTTATGAGCAGGTTGTGTGCTTCCTCGTTAAGGAAGCTAGAGTGTTGTGAGTTGAGAGACGAGGTAAGTCTCCGGACTTACTTAGCCATATTCGTCATATTAGATTCATTATATGCTTGGTGATGTGTGCTTATGGTTTTGTTATAACTTATAAACTGGATAATAGGACTACCGACCTTATATGTTATTTTGGCCCAAGTGTATGATAACGGGCGGTGACATCACTGCCTAGCTCCCGCGAGAGCTAGGAGGTTCTCGGCGACTGGCCCGTGCTGGTTAGACGGTCGGAGGCATCCGACCGTTCCATTGCCGGAAGAAGGGACCGAGGCGAGTTTTGGGAGATTCTCGTGTCACAAAAGAAGTTGAACTAGAACGGGATACGACCTAATAAATAAAGATAATAACCGGATTGTTTGTTGAGCATGTTTATGTGATGTGTTTATATATGTTTGTGTTTGTGCCTTCACCATGTCTTTAATGCTTCGAATGTAGCTAACGGTTTTAAACCGCTTGTGTAGATGCCCTGCAGGTTAGGGACGCCGCCGAGGGAGGTGGAGGAGTGGACAGCCGAGGGTCTCCGTACACTGTAGGACGGGGGCATTTTTGGGGTTGTTGTTTTTGTTATGTTACCCTTTTGTTAGGTTTGTGGTTGTTATACGTTTTCGGTTTATGTCTTTAGAGTTTATGTTGTTTTGAGGACTCGGCTGAGTTTCCAAGTTGTACTCTTTACCTTTTTCGTCTTGCATACATTAAAACATTTTCGAGTTTTAAGCCTTTATTTGTGCCATGTTGGAATGGTCCGGTGAGATTGTTGTGAAGCTAAGGGTCGGGACCCATTGTGTGGTCTCGCCCGTAGCATTCCGATATCCCGCGGATTCGGGGTCTTACAAAGTGGTATCAGAGCCCTAGATTGACAACAATGGCACTCGCAACCTTCTAAAGTCCGAATAAGGAATAAACAGAACCCTTCGGGTTCTGACCTTTTTGGTTTTAAAATTCATGTGCATGAGTCGGGATTGGGTTAGAATGTACAGGACCACCACTCCTCACGCAAACCTCCGCGACATAGATTTCTGGATTTGACGCATGTAAGTATATTACATAGCTATCTATATTATGATCTTAGGGTTGTTGTTGGACTTGTATGTACTTAGATATGCATGCGACCTTAGGATGATTGGGCTTTATGCCTTGAGTGTATTCTGGATTTCGGCACCTTTCTCTAAAGTTTATTAAGTACCTTATTATTTATGTAATGCGAGTAATATATATATATATATATATATATACCAACTTAATTGAATCGAACCGACGTGATACGATATCAGATGGCACGCACACGAGCTACCGCTTATGTGGGACCCGCTAGGGGTAGACCACCTCTACCTCCTACCGTTCCGAGACGAGGACGAGTAGGGAGACCTCCAGGCCCGAGAGGTCGGGGACGAATCCCCATTGTGGATCCACCCGTTGTGGATCCGCCAGCAGTTGAGGATCCTGTTGAGAACGTTGTAGAGAGCGTTATTCCCGAGGCTGAGGTTAGGGTAGCTGTGAGGTCCGGGGCACAGAGTTCCCCGTGTGCTAGGACCGGGGGAGCATCGATTGGAGCTATTGTGTTTGAGGAGTATGTACACCGAGTACAGGAGGCGTTTAGGACTAGAGCACCGCCTCCAGCACCACTAGTGTCGGTACCTGCACATGCAACCGCACCGGCGAGGTCAGTTGAGGTCTCGCAGAGGGCTACTCGGATCAGAGCCACAACTGATATAGTTGCACCAGCAGTAGTGGCACCTGGGCCGATTATGGAGATAGCTAGGCCTAGATACGAGCTGAGGTCTCCTAGACCCGATGATTGGTTGAAAGCTTTCAACCAGCAGCATGTTCCCTACTTTGATGGGAATGTAGGGCTTGAGGTAGAGCACTGGATTGAGCATGTGGAGTCAGCCTTGGAGGCGATCCGTTGCCCGGAGGAGAGACATGTGGAGATAGTTCAGACATTTTTTAGAGAGGAGGCCTAGTACTGGTGGAGGTCGGTGAGAGGGAGTGTGACTAGGATGGACCAGTTGTTACGTCTCTTGAGAGAGACTTTCTGCCCAGTTTTTTTGCATCGGGATAGAGTTCAGGACTTCCTAGAGGCCGGCTTTGAGGATGTTCCCGTCATGGAGGCGATTAGACGTTTTAGAGCGGAGTTGGCATTGCTGGGGCCCGCTGAACCTCCAGCGGACCAACATGTCTATCTCTTTTCTAGGAGACTGAGAGATTCCACCCGTGCCTACTTGGCGGGATTTCGCTGCGATACATTGGCAGAGTACCAGGATCGAGCTTCGGCCTACGAGAGAGACCGACCTGGATGAGGAGAGCAGCACAGTCCGGGGGACCGGACAAGAGACAGAGGTCCGCACCTACCGGAGCCGGAGGACAGGGGCGCAGTAGGCTCCGGTACGTTCTGGACCACAGCAGGCGACATCTGACCGTGGCCCACAGTGCCATGGTTGTGGAGGATATGGTCACATTCAGAGGACTTGCACGAAGCCTCCCGTAGCATGCTTTACTTGTGGTCAGGTGGGCTACCGAGCCGCTTTTTACCGTCAGGGCAGGTCACAGTCTCAATAGGGTTCTTCGCCTGCTGGGGTAGCAGGAGGTAGTCAGAGGCCTCCACAGTTTCAGCCACAAGGCTCTCAATAGAGGTTCCAGGGACAGACTCGTACCCAGGGTTCAGCCCAGGGTCCGGGTCATGGTAGAGGCCGTGGTGGTGGTGCACAAGAGACCAGGGGCACACAGGTCAGAGCGATCGAGCTGAGGAGTGCTATTGATCCAGCAGCACCGGCGGCTACAGGTACTATTCAGATCCATGGACTACCGGTCCGCGTTTTGTTTGATACGGGTGCCACACACTCTTTTATTTCCGATGATTGCGTAGCTAGGTTGTTCTTAGTTACGGTAGAGGGGAGACCCTTTGTTGTGGGGTTACCCGACGGGGGTAGGGTTAGTGGTACCCGAGAGGCACGCGGTTGTCCCATACGTTTGGGAAACCGAGATTGGTTAGCCGACTTCTATGTCATGCACTTAGTGCATGAACGGTTAGCTCCCCTTCATCGATCAAATGCTTGAACGGTTAGCTCAACACTCTCATTTTTGCTATCTAGATGGTTATAGTGGCTTCTTTCAGATTCCTATCTATCCGGATGATCAAGAGAATACCACTTTCACTTGTCCATGAGGGACATTCGCTTATAGGAGGATGCCATTTGGATTGTGTAACGCACCCGCTACCTTCCAGCGTTGTATGATGGCTATCTTTTCCGAGTACATTGAGGAGATCATGGAGGTATTCATGGATGACTTATCGGTATATGGTTCCTCTTTTGATAATTGTTTAGCTAACCTCTCTCTAGTTCTACAACATTGTGAAGACACTAATCTTGTTCTGTATTGGGAGAAGTGTCACTTTATGGTTAGCGAAGGAATTGTTCTAGGACATTTCATTTTCATCCGAGGTATTGAGGTCGATCGAGCTAAGATTGAGACTATTGAGAAACTTCCTCCCCTTGTTCTGTTAAGGGTGTGCGGAGTTTTCGCAGGAATGCCTTGATGCTTTTTACTGAATAAAGGAAGCATTGATCACCGCTCCCATCATTCAACCTCCCGATTGGACCTTGCCCTTGTAGATCATGTGCGATGCTAGTGATGTGGCCGTAGGAGCTGTACTTGGACAAAAGAAGGATGGCCGGACCAACAACATTTACTATGCTAGCAAGACGCTAGATGAAGCTCAACTGAACTACGCCACCACCGAAAAGGAGCTCTTGGCCGTTGTATATACTTTTGAGAAGTTTTGCTCTTACTTAGTAGGAGCGAAAGTTATTGTTTACACTGACCATGCAGCTATTCGTTACTTGCTCGCTAAGAAGGATGTGAAGCCGCGTCTTATTCGTTGGATTCTCTTGCTTCAAGAGTTTGAACTAGAGATCCGCGATAAGAAGGGATCCGAAAATTCTGTTGCGGATCACCTCAGCTGGCTACCTCCCTCCTCGCTCGAGAAGGACGACCTACCCATAGATGATTCATTCCCCGATGAGCACTTGTATTTGTTGGAACGTTGGATAGACTTCTTTATCTCACCCCACGATGAAGGTGAAGTATGGGGTGAGCACACTTTTAACATGTTTAGGAATGATGTACGGTCCAGCTAGCGACCTTAAATCAAGCGCTTCTTGGGAGGCATGATAACACGATTTATGAATTAGTTTTAGGTAATCATTTAGATAGATTTCTCACTCATTCATGCATGGTTTAGCACTAGTTCACGACGTTTTGCACTCAATTCATGTATTTTGCCAAGATAGACGTCTACACGGACTTGTGCGTGTTCTATAAGTATTTCGGGAGATTTAGGAGCAAAACGATACGTTTGAGGATCGTTCATCTAGATGACACACCCTCGGACTCATTAGGACACAATCTAAAGGCTAAGGAGGACTCATGGAGCCTTGCCAACACTTGCCATGCACCAAACCACAGCTTAATGATCCAAGGCGAAGTTTCTGCACAGAATCACGGTTCTCTGACACTCCACGGCCGTGGAATCAACCGTGGATTTTGCCAGATTCTTGTGACAGCTGTGCCACGACTCTCATGGCCAGCTCATGCAAGTTTGTTATAAAAGTGGTCCTTCATGGGCTGTGAGAAGCATCTTGGAGCAGCTCTCCATTATCCATGACTCTCTAACAAAAATATTCTCTCAACAAGAAGTTTTTCTAGGAAGGAGAGTGTCAAAGAGAAGAAGAAGAGCTCCATTGAAGAAGAGAAGAAGAACACACACACCATTGCCACACCTTGATAGATTTTTGTAGTGAAGAATTCCGAATTCTATTTCTAGAGTTGTATGAATCATTTGAACCTTCTTTTGGAAGGATTGTGAGTTACTCTAATTCCATTTTCAGCTTGGTTTTGTTTTAGTTCACTTGTTCATCTCTTTTTCATTATCTTGCAAATGGATGTCATGATTTTATGTTTGTTTGTCTCGATTTCTATTATGAACGTTGTAGGCTAAATTGATGAGGTTCTAGGGTAAGGAAAGGATGGTTATGGCTAGGGCTATGATAGGACGGACATAGATTTACCTTTGGATGACTTGTGTGTATGAACATAGCTGCTGTTAGAAATCACGGGTAGTTCTTGTCTGACCACGGCCGTGGTTTAGGTAGAACAAACCGTGATTTTCCCTGGTTCGAAGGATCTTGTCTTATATCTATAGAATGTTGAAATCCTAAGTGTTTGTTGAGTTTAATCTACCCTAGGGTAACCTAGTGTTAGTAACTAAGTGTTAGGAGAGACTTACCCGGTAATCCTTGCTCTTAGATTCTAAAGATAATAAACCTTAGGTAGTGGTGAGCCTAATAAGCCGCCATTAGATTAGGTGTGCTAGGATAGTTGTTTAGGACTTTCCTTTCCAAGACTTACCCGGTAAGGATAGGTTAGACTCCTAATTAACAATCCGGTTTGTGTAGAATTCCTATCCTTAGGCTCTTAGAGACTTACCCGGTAATGAGACCTTAGGAGTGGACTAGTTGGACATGAGACCTACCCGGTAATTGATCCCAATTTAGAAACACTTAATCCCAACATATCATAGTTAATGCAAGGAATGAATAGATAACTTGAGTCCTATGCCATATCAGGAACTTCCAACCCCTAGAATCCGTCTTTTCTTTCCTTGATCATTATCTTGTTTAGCTTGTTTATTTGTGTTGATTCTTAGTTTAGTTTGATTGTTTACTTTGCATGAATTGTGATCTTTGATTGATCACCAAAAACCAACAAAAAACATTTGAGATTTTCTTTTCTTTATTTCTTTCTTTTCTTTCAACCTAGATCATTACTAAACTCAATCACAATTCGAATCGATTTCACCTTAGTCTTTGTGTTCGACCTCGGAATACTAACCCTTCTACAAACGTCCCGTACACTTCGGGTTTCGCTAGGTAGTTAGGATTTAGTTCGAGTTATAAATTTAAACCCATTTGCGCATCACGATCTTAGCGTAACAAGGCAACCCAAGATATTGCTTTCATTTCCCTTTTTCTAGCTTAGTTTTAGATAGTTTGCTTTGCTTTGCTTTTGGCGTCCTCTAGACAGAAACCAAGTACTTTCTAAGGAAGGATTACAACTCAGGAGCTACACTTGAAGGACAAAAGTTTGGGAAATTGAGAAGACGAAGTTTGACTGAGACACATCTCGGTTGATGTCACAGCATCTCGACCAAGATGTTCTTGGGGCAACCGAGGGGACTAGGTCTGACATCCAGTCAGACACCTCGGTCCGGTCGGGACCACCTCGATCGAGGTGAAATCAAATTCAGCGAGTGGTATAAAAGGCGAGACGGTTTTTCTCTCCCCTCACTTTTCCCTCCCACACTCAACCTCGACCGCGGCAGCCTAAATCCCTCAAACCCTCAAATCTTGCTCGTTTCTTGCGATCTTTGGTTCGATTACACCGGAGAAAGCAAGAGGATCGATTTTCAAGCATCAAACAGTGAGAAAAACGCTCCAATTCTGCAGAATCTGGGTATTTCTTCCAAAAACCCTAACTCCTCTACTTCCACCAATTTAGGATAGATCTGGCTTTGGTTGCCAATTTCTCTTGCCAAAAAGGATATAAGTACCCCATAGGAAGCAATTGGTAGTGATTTGGGGGAAAATAACTCACTAATCTGAGAGTCCGATTGAACAGCCTTTTGCCTCGGTCCGGTCGGCTGTGTCTCGGCCGAGGGTATTGTCAAAGCAACCGAGGTGTTCATCTGTCAGATATCATGAGTAGTAGATCTGATCGCCAGTTGGTCTTGAGAGATAGACCTAGTAGTTCTTCCCCTTTTTCTGCATCTCATCCCAATATTCCGATGATCCATGAGCGTCACCAGGCTGACTTTGATAGGATATGCGGGCGTCCCATTATTGTCCCGTGGTTTCTGGATGTTGCTTCCTTCGAGTGCCTCCACGTGGCGGAGGACTTGAGGAAGATGATATCGATGGTGGGATTAGAGGATTTCATGGAGGTTCGAGCACCGGATTACTTAGAGCCTACTATGGAGTTTATGAGTTTTGTCACTCACGTGCCAGAACGCAACAACATCAAGTACCGGTTACTGAACCGGAACTACATCGTACTGATGGATCAATTTAGAGAGATCTTCGGTTTCCCTACCCCCACAGTAACTGAATTTCCTTCCCGAGCGGTAGCTCGAGATTTATGGGGCAAGATAGCCCATGTGGTGGAGCACAGTGATAGGTGGAGACCTGGAGACTCCAAAGAGCGCATCATCTTCCATATCGCCTTCCGACTAGCTCATAGGATATTCAGTGAGACACTTCTAGTGCGTACTGAGACACCCCATAAGATCAGACAGGGGGAGCTTTTGAGTTTATTCTGCATGGTGACAGGTGGAGTTCCCGATATTTCTGGCATGTTAGTTGAGGACTTGCATAGGATAAAGGGCAAGTCCAAGGGAGATATCTGCTGTGGAGGCTTGGTGACCCATATTGCTCCTGCCATGGGTTTAGATTTGAGTGCGTGTACACTTGTTGCGGCTGCGAAGCCGCTTGGATTTCAAGAGATGATCACGAGGCGTATTCTCGTTCCTCTTGGTCTCAGCACGCCCTACGTCGCTATGCCATGGGAGACGACGGCTCCACAGGGCATTCTATAGTCATCTCAGTTCTCCGTATTCGACCGACAGTACTGGTCTTCTGCTTGGCTTCCTTAAATACAGGATGCCAGAGATGCTGCTGATGATGATGAGGATGATTATGATGGAGGAGCTGCTATGGAGACCGGTACTGATACCGGTGGCCCTAGTGTTCTAGTTGTCGACCTTGAGGATGAGGCGACAGAGGAGGAGGCAGCACCACCACCACCACCACCGCAGCGCAGATTCCAGAGACGCAGAGATCTAGAGGCTCACCGACGGATTGACGAGTTGACTGAGCAAATGATTGACTCTTATGCAGTTATGATGGTAGAAATGTCCCAGCGCTTTGAGGATGAGCGTAGATACACCGATGGCTGGATGCATCAGATAGGGGAGAGCTAGCATTACTAACGTTGTATGATGGAGATTCAGTCTCAACAGATGATGGGCTATTCCTTTTATCCATCCCAACACCCCTACATTCCACATCCACCACCACCGCCACCAGTTGACGAGGATTAGAGCTGCACGGATCTTCTTTATTTACTTATTATGCAGTTCAGCTAGGTCCGGTGAGTTTTCTGATTCTAGACTTTTATTTGACCCATTGGAACAATGTGTCCCAAGTATGGGGTATTTGGATGTATTTATTTGACATTATGTGTGTATGCTTGTAGAACTCTGTCGGATATTTATGATTTTATTCTACTTTACTTGGCTTTATGTGTTTATCTGCCATTACAAGCATACATACAGGTTTTTATTTGAGAAAAACGTTGAAAACTGGTTTGAAATTTTTTTTATGACCTCGATCGGGATGTTCTTGACTGGACGAGATAGACACCTCGGATGATGCCAGAACACCTCGACCGATGTAGGTTCTTAACTGAGAGTTTTTCGAAACGTTTTGTGCTTCTTCTCTGGATATGACCTCAATGATGATTTTGTTTGCAGATTGATTTTAAAATCTTTATATGCTCAAAAGGTTTTATGATATGTTTAAGTTGCAAAATGATTTGTTTGAAGTTTAGCATGTTTAATACTTTGTTTTTATCAAAATTATGTTGGATTTGAAGGTTGACACCACATTATGAGTTCTATCACATTCTTCCTGGGATGACTAAGGCAATTCATTCTCTTCTCTTCTTCTTCTTGATCATGTTTTAGCCCCACATATACATATATGCCTCCCTTTACCTTTCTGGGAATTTGGAAGCAAGCAAAGAAAAGCAAGTGAAAGTGAAGTTGAGATGTTGACTGAAAGTGTTAGAAAGAAACAAATAGGTTTGGGGAAGTCAATCATGATGATGAGTAACTCGGCACCATTCACATAGCCGGGTGTTTGTGTCTTGCTAAAGTCGGATTGAGTGACATTCCTAACGGGTCCTGGTATGTGCATCAAGGGTTTGAGGCATCTCGAGAAATTTATGATTGCTGATCTCCTAGGCTTCGGTTATTGTGCACCTCTGTCCATGCATCCAAAAAAGTAAAGTAAATAAGCAAAGCTTACAGGTGGAAGATGTTGAGTTTCAAAGAAAGTGAAGTAAGATCCTTTTCCCGGATTCTAGCACCACATACCCTATATACATCCCACCCTTACACGTTTTTTGAACTCTTTTGGAAGCCCTTGAGACTTCGAGCTTGTTGATTGACTTGGTGGTTTAAACTGGATTATACATGATTAATTTCGATAAATATGATTTATTATGCATTCTATGATTTTATGAAAAGATGAACAACTTTCCTATATTTATAAAATGTTTTGATCATGTCTTGATTTTATTTGCCATGAAACATTCTCTTAGAGTGATCTATGAATGGAGCACACCACCAAAAATGTTTTGAAATACTTTTCATTGATTTTTCTGACTTATAATCCATTATATCTTGTATCTAAGATTTGGAACTTGCTTGGGGACAAGCAAGGGACAAGTATGGGGTATTTTGATAGCATGTATTGTAGTCTATATTCTAGTTTAGATGTTTTATCTTCATAAATCTGCATGTATGGATGCATATTCTATGATTATATTGTTGTTTTGTCTACCTTTGTGGGAATCGAGGTCTACACCTAGTTTCGTTGTAATTGTAGGTAAAATGGCACGTTTTGCATCAAAATGGAGCTAAGGGAGCTAAGGACTCATTGGAAAGCTCTATTTTGGAGCTTAAAGAAGATCTCAGGAAGCATGAAAATGATTAAGTGTAATATCCCGTTTATTGGGAGCGGTTTTGATATTTATTTTTTGGGTTTTTATCGATATTTAATAGCTTAAATATTTTTACGAGTATATTTATAAATTTGATATGTATTAGTTTAGTTTCCTTAACTTTTATTATTGTTATTTTTATTTTTTTTATTCGAAAAAGATTTTCGATTCGAAAATTCCATTCCGATTGTTTTGATCGGGTTTATTTTAATTTCCGATCTCCTTTCTTCCTTTTTCTTTTTATCCTCCTTCCCAGCCTGATGGCGTGACTTTTCGTTGCCCTGGTGCCGCCCAACCTACACTGTTGGTCTGCTCCCTACGTGATTACTTGACACTCATCTTTACTGCACACTCCTCTCAACCTCACTTTCCTCTCACTGTCTTCTCATCCATGGTTCCCTCTCTCCCGTCCCTCTGTGCTTCCTTTATCCATCCCAAGCAGAACCTCATCTGCTTCATACACACTAGGAGCAACCTCAACGGGTCTCCTCACCGTTGAACCACCTGCAGCCTCGATCTAGGCTTTGCACCTCACATGTCGAGCCACCGGAGAAGAGCATCTCCCATCTGTCACCTTCGTCTCACCCTCAAGCAAGCACCTGCCACCAGGAGATCTACCTCCGCCCTGCCGAAGCCCATTGAAGGCCAACTACCTTGCCTTTTGTAACAGCCCCAACCACCTCCTTCTCTCACCCTCTGCTTCTCTGGCATCTCTCTCGCCCAGCCTCGCGCCACCTTCGGTGCCTACTGGAGCCGACCAAGACCACCGGCCTGCTTTCTTCTTCCCGTGCGCCTAGCCCGAACAGCGAAGCCAAGAAGATGGCCTCTCCTCTCCTATTATGTTGCCACCAAGGACCACCGCCGGGATCTTCTGCCGCTACCACACCAGTGAGGCCCCCCCTTCGCCTGCACCTGCCTGTGCCTTCGTCTTCTCCTCCGCCGGAGCCGCCGCCGTCGTCCTGCGTTGCCCCTCTCGTCGCCGAAAGCAGTAGGGTTCTGTGAAACCCATTCCCTTCTTATTAAATCGGGCCCCCCAGTTTTGATATAATTACAGAAAGTAACCCATATTTCTGTTTTACATATATGGCCCAACTTCTGGATTTTGGCAATGTTTATCCCTGTTTGATTAATTACAGATTTCGCCCAGAAATATTAATTGTAGATTATAACCCATATTTATGAAAGTGTATGAATTGCCCCGGAAAATGTGTTAGCGGTTTTTAACCTTGGATTTTAATTGCGGGGATATTCTTATATTTATTTATATTATATATTGTGCCCTTGTTGGATCAATTTCGGTTTACGGCTCAAGGTTTTGATCACGGTTTTATGACCAAGTTTCTAATATTGTACTTTTACCCCGGAAGGGTAATTACGGATTTTTACGTCGGCTTTTGAAAACGAGTTTTATCTCCGATTTATATACGTTATATATTCCGATCAAATTTAGTGTATAAGCTAAATTTGTTTAGTTTGGTGTTAGGTCCGGAAGCGCCCCGATAAAGGTCAATTAATCCTTTCTCGACATCCTTAGATCGTCTTCCGTCTTTCGACGTCATGTGAGTACCCTCTCCCCTGAGCTTATGATCTTACTCGATTTAGTTATGTTTAGTATTAGTATCATGCTAGGTTGGATCTAGCATAACTTAGAGTGAATACCAAGTAGTGGTTATGGACCTTTAGGTGAGTTTTGATGTTTGATTGTGCCAAGACTTGAGGTGCTTAGTTATCTTGTGAGGTTGTTATAAAGCTTTAAGTTATGTGGTTGATCTTGTGAGCATTTTGAAGCTCGAGGTTAGGGTTGTATGATCTTGTGGGATTTTGGAGTTTAGGTTTGGCTTATCCTAGTATGTTGTTACGAGTTACGATCTTGCGAGATCCTTGGGAGGGTAGATGTCCCTATGTTGTTATATTTTATGATCTTGCGAGATCATTGGTACTAGAAGTCTAAGGACTTCTAGCATGTGAGAGAGATGTTGATCGTGTGCCTTGTTTTGACCAGGCGTTGAGTGCCTTCCTACGGGAAGTTTAGAATGGTGGTTATCGGGTTTATCTTTGGGACGAGGTAAGTCTTCGAACTTACTTAGCTCGTATTCCTTGTATTAGCATTGATGTGTGTTTGGTGGTGTGTGTTTATTCTTTTTTATTTATAACAACTAAACCAGAAATAGGATTATCGACCTTTATATTATATTGGCCCAAGTGTATGATAACGGGCGGTGACAACTTTCTTGGCTCCCGCGAGAGCTAGGAGGTTCTCGGCGACTATCCCGTGCTGGTAGACGGTCAGATGCATCAGTACCATTCCATGCCGGTAAGTAGGGACCGAGGCGAGTTTCGGTGACTCTCGTGTCACAACCTTAGTTGAATTAGAACGGGATATGACTTAATAATAAAAAGATAATAAACTGGACTTGCGTGCTTTGGTGTATATTGTTTGTTATGTTGATTTACTTGTGTTTGTGCCTTTCACCTTGATTCTAATGCTTCGAATATTAGCTAACAGTTTTATACCAATTGTTGTAGATTGCCTTGTAGGTTAGGAATGCGGCCGAGAGATCCGGAAGAGTGGGCAGCCGGGGTTCCGTACATTTTCGGATTGGGTTTTGGTTGGAGTCGTGTTTGAGTTTTGTATTCATTATATATTGTATGCCGCGTGTATGACATTTGGTCTTTCGGTTGTATCTCGGCTGAAGTCTTTGGTTCGTTTGGTTTTGGGTTTCTTTGCATTGCATAAAATGTATTTGATTTTGGCCTTTATTTGTGCCTTGTTGCAAGATCCGGTGAAATTGTTCTCAAGCTAAGGGTCGGGACCCATTGTGAGGTCCCAACCCATAGCATCCCGAGTCCCGTGGATTCGGGGTGTTACAAAAGTGGTATTAGAGCCCTAGGTTGACAACAATAGCACTCGCAATCTTCTAAAGGCTGAATAAGGAATAAACAGAACCCCACGGGTTCTGAGTTTTCATTTTCAAAATCACATGCATGAGTCGGGGTAGAATGTACGGACCACCACTTCTTCCGCGGATCTCGGCAGTTTAGTTTATTGGATTTTGATATACATGTAGATATGTATATGTGGATTGTAGTTGCATGATGGACTTGATTTATATGTATAGTTATATATACATGATTTGGATCTTGGATTGTTGTAATGGATGCCGGATATGTTATATAGTAGTTATATGGACTTAGGACTTATATAGTTATGTATACATATTCTTATTATATATAGTAGCATATGAAGTTATGGAACCTTTTACCTGATATGATAGTATGATATCATTACCTTGAAGATGACGATGTGGCTTAGGATAACGTTCATACGTGGGGGAGTATACTCAAGTATCGAGTTGAGCGCGACGTTCGGGCAAACACCTTGAAGTTCTTGGATTCCTTTAAAAGGATGTCGAAGAGGAGGATTAGAGATGACATCAACGAAAAACGAACAAGTGGAAGGAAAACTCGAGACCACTAAAGAAAAAGCGAGATGGAGCAATACAAGAAAAGGGAGAAACATTAAAGTGTAGAAGCGGTCCTAAAGAGGCCATCGAACAGCGACGAGACCAAGGAAGGGAGAGAATGAACTTAAGTTTTTCAAGAAGACGCGTGGACAACGAAAGATGCAAATCGAGGAGGAGATGGGTACATTCTAGCAAGGTTAAAGGTGGTATTCCATTAAGATGTGAAGTTTTCTTTTGGCGCTCCTAAGCACTGGAGTCAAGATGGAAGAGTGATCGAACCATTTGCTAAAGATTTAAGATACCGCAAGTTAAGCTTACGAGGTACCAACCAGAAATGTCAACATTACAAGAGTTATGAGAAGAAGGCGTGGTGGAGTTTCACATGGTAGAATTCCCCTAGAAGAGTTGACCGGTTTTCCGTTATGACGATAAGGCTATGTGATGCCAAGAAGGAAGAAGTGTGAGTATATGTTGATCCCGAGAGGATGAGAGACACACCAAGAATCTTCTATTGATGGAGAGACTTGAGATACCAATCAAGAGAAACATGAATGGACGATAGATGAGGCTAGAATTTTGGTGAAGGCGTACTTGAAGGACAACATGGAATAATGGAAAAGCCTATGAGAGGGAGTTATATGAAACAACAAGACAAAGAAGATATAGTTACCTTATAAAGAAGAGGAAGCATGGAATGAAAAAAGAACTAACGAAGTTTAAGATAAAGTACCCTGACGAGGGTAGCCTTCATGAGAAGTGTAGTAGATTATAAGTCGCTGACTTCGGAGAAGGTCAAATGCAAATTATGTGGTGACAACTAAGAACGCACAAGTACGAGTTGTCTATTGATGAGTATTTAGGGGATGAGTAAACAATATTACGGGATCATGAAGAGGGGTAACAAGGACGTGGAATATTCGTGGTGGTTGAATATCGGCAATAAAGATGTGTACCAAGGGAAGTGCAAATGTCTTAATCATGTAGCAAATTATTGATTCCAGCAAGTGATAGTAACCTACCGTGTGGAGAGGGATTGTAACGAACTTGTGAGACTTTTTAGGTCATGGGATCGGCATAGGGGAGAAACGACACGGATAAGAATTGTTAGGTTTGATAAGAGTTAAGGGGATAGATGAGTGAGAGGAAGTGAAGCTTTTCTACGGTTGATGTACGAAAAAGGGGAATACATAAATAGGATACATGGTATGTTGTGGTAATGAAATGGAGGGTATGTTTTCGTGAGCAAAAGATGAGATAGATGTTTCAAACTCACATGGAAGAGACATGGTGGCTATGATGTGAAAGGGAGGACCTAGATTAGAGCAATGCTGCAAGCTCAGAGTTATGATGATTAGTGATTGGTGAAGTGATGAGTGGATCTTTCAGTGATTGTGGTTAGGAAATTTTTCCTAAAGGCATACTAGTACGATTGTAAGGTTGGTCATGTGTACCAAGAGATGCTTAAGGTGATCAACAAGAGTAACAAAAGACCGAAGTTTTGTAGTTTGTTGTCGACATGAGATGTACAAGGATTATATGAAAGATTAAGGTTAGACCTCTTACGGTCGGAGTAACGTTACATAAAAGAATGAAGTAAGTTCGAAACCTACTCGAAGGAATGGTGTAGACTTATATAAAATACGAAGGGCGTTTCCCACATGTTAGGATGTCATTGAAAGTAAAGAAGACAAGATCGGTTTATATAGAGGCATGATTATGCCCTACAGTTAGGACGCTTATGGCAACACACAAGTATGAGCCCTTAAAAGGTTATTACGACATGCCTTTAAGGTGGAAAAAGATGGAACAATACTGATTTGAGTGAGGGAGGACCCTTGAGAGAGAACAAACACGGTCATAGCTGAAGATGGAACAGTACACGAGTTTGAAGGATGTCACTCCAATAGATCAAGGTAGATCAATTGTGTCAAGACCACTTGTAAAGTGATAAAACAGGATTGTGACGGTTATTATGTTATGTGACGGGAAGAGAAAAGATGAAACCTGAGATATCACAGATTCCAATACGTCAAAATATGGAATTTTCCCCCAAGGTCGAGCTTGATTTATTTCCGGTGTCAAAGGCGCCGTGTAAGATGGTGAAGATACGTTAGTTGAAGAAGCTTTTAAAAGACCAGTTGGAAGGACTTGTGGATAAATGTTCATTAGAACCAATGCACTGCCATAGAAAATACCAGACGTGATATTAAACTCTTGATTTGAAGTTCATATTGCAATATATCTTAAACTCTTGATTTGAAGTTGTTATGGAGAACACAAGTTTGCGAAAAGAGACACGGTTATCTCCGGTTGTACATCGACTACAGCGAGTTGAGCAAGATGACAATGAAGGACAAGTACCCCTTACAACGAATGGATGATCTACTCGATCAGTTGCAAGGGATGGTAGTCTCTTATATGATTAAGTTAAGAACTTGATTGTCACCGTTTGAGAATTCGAGATTGAGATATTGCAAGTATGGAATTTTGGACCAATCAGAGTCACTAAAAGTTGTCGTTATTCCATATGGGCTTACTGATGCCCGGATGAGATATTTTGGGTCTACTCTTGAAAAAGAGAGAAGTTGTATGACGAGTGGTCTCGGGATGGCAACCCCGAATAACGTGAAAGAAGTTACGAGTTTTCTTGGTCATGCCGGTTGTTACCGGATTTGTGGAGATATTCTCCAAAGTAATACCATCTATGACTAACCTACTTCGGAAGACAAAGAAGTTTGAGTGGGACGAAAACTGACAATGGAGTTGTTGAGAGTTAAGAGGAGATTCATTGGTGCAACGGTTTTGAAATTGCCTCGATGTATGATGGGTTTGATGTGCACAATTGATTCTCTAAGACAATGTCTTGATTGAGTATTGATGAATGATGTAAAAGTTATAGCAAACGTGTCTCGTTAGTAGAAGCGGTGTGAAGTAAGTACTTCCTTCATTGCTGGGAACTTACATCAAGAATTGAAGGACCGTAACATTAAAGTTGGGTTGACAAGAACCAAAGTCAACTGCGTAAAAGGGAAGATTTGATCTTCTTTGTTAGAGAAATCAAAAGGAAAATAATAGAAATGCTGCATTGAGAAAGACCCGAGAAGGAAGTTGAGTTCCGATATATCGACCTTCGTGGGATCTTAGCGTGAGTTGGGATAGTGGGTTACCGGTTGGCGTGGCCGTAAAGAGTAGAGGGTGTTCACACGGTGTTTCAAGTTTATCAATTGAGAGAGTACATACATGGCCCGAGGCAGGTTATTAGTGATGATGAACTAGTGGCAGAGGAAGAACCGATGAGGCTAACTAGAGGACGGAGGATAGTATCTTTAGTTGAGTTTTACATTCAGCTAGTATCATCGATAGAATCGACGGGTTAGACCTAGTTCTTTCCTTGGTTGAGTTATGTGCTTGTCTGATGTTATGTGTAGTTTGTTCCCGTGTAGGAATGTGCTATGTGACGTGGTGTATCTTGCGGTGGTAGTTTGAGTAGATGGTGTGTATAGACTAGAGGTGTTTAAGCCTTCTTAGTTTGAGAGTTCTTACCTCGGCCTTAAAGACCGAGAAGTTTGTCGTATAGCAAGTTTCGAGACAAAACTTGTTTTTAGGGGGATCTAATGTATTGTCCCGTTTATTGGGAGCGGTTTTGATATTTATTTTTTGGGTTTTTATCGATATTTAATAGCTTAAATATTTTTACGAGTATATTTATATATTTGATATGTATTAGTTTAGTTTCCTTAACTTTTATTATTGTTATTTTTATTTTTTTATTCGGAAAAGATTTTCGATTCGAAAATTCCATTCCGATTGTTTTGATCGGTTTTATTTTAATTTCCGATCTCCTTTCTTCCTTTTTCTTTTTATCCTCCTTCCCAGCCTGATGGCGTGACTTTTCGTTGCCCTGGTGCCGCCCAACCTACACTGTTGGTATGCTCCCTACATGATTACTTGACACTCATCTTTACTGCACACTCCTCTCAACCTCACTTTCCTCTCACTGTCTTCTCATCCATGGTTCCCGCTCTCCCGTCCCTCTGTGCTTCCTTCATCCATCCCAAGCAGACCCTCATCTGCTTCATACACACCAGGAGCAACCTCAACGGGTCTCCTCACCGTTGAACCACCTGCAGCCTCGATCTAGGCTTTGCACCTCACCTGTCGAGCCACCGGAGAAGAGCATCTCCCATCTGTCACCTTCGTCTCACCCTCAAGCAAGCACCTGCCACCAGGAGATCTACCTCCGCCCTGCCGGAGCCCATAGAAGGCCGACTGCCTTGCCTTTTGTAACAGCCCCAACCACCTCCTTCTCTCACCCTGCTTCTCTAGCGTCTCTCTCGCCCAGCCTCGCGCCACCTCTGGCGCCTACCGGAGCCGACCAAGACCACCGACCTGCTTTCTTCTTCCCATGCGCCTAGCCCGAATAGCGAAGCCAAGAAGATGGCCTCTCCTCTCCTATTATGTTGCCAACAGGGACCACCGCCGGGATCTTCTGCCGCCACCACACCAGTGAGGCCCCCCCTTTGCCTGCATCTGCCTGTGCCTTCGTCTTCTCCTCTGCCGGAGCCGCCGCCGTCGTCCTGTGTTGCCCCTCTCGTCGCCGAAAGCAGTAGGGTTCTGTGAAACCCATTCCCTTCTTATTAAATCGGGCCCCCCAGTTTTGATATAATTACAGAAAGTAACCCATACTTTTGTTTTACATATATGGCCCAACTTTTGGATTTTGGCAATGTTTATCCCTGTTTGATTAATTACAGATTTCGCCCAGAAATATTAATTGTAGATTATAACCCATATTTATGAAAGTGTATGAATTGCCCCGGAAAATGTGTTAGCGGTTTTTAACCTTGGATTTTAATTGCGGGGATATTCTTATATTTATTTATATTATATATTGTTCCCTTGTTGGATCAATTTCGGTTTACGGCTCAAGGTTTTGATCACGGTTTTTTGACCAAGTTTGTAATATTGTACTTTTACCCCGGAAGGGTAATTACGGATTTTTACGTCGGCTTTTGAAAACGAGTTTTACCTCCGATTTTGTAATAGCTAGGATTTCCGAATTCTTAATGTTGATTAACTTAAACGTTGATAGTAATTGACATATAACTCGCGAAGATTTCGCAAGTGATGAGTATGAGTCCCACCGTTATGTTCCTCGCGTAATTTTGTGTAACACCCCGAATTCTCAGAACTCGGGACATTACTGGTTAGAACCTCACAGTGGGTTCCGACCTCAGTTTGACAACAATATTACTAGGATCTTGCAACAAGACACAAATAAGGAAACCGAAATTCATAAAAATAGTATTTTTAAGGTAATGAATGCAACACTGTCTAGCAGCCTAAAGTACTTAAACAAAAGAAACGAACAACTATCTTAACCAAAAGAAAGGAAAGACAAACACAACCCCCAACCCCACTCTAAGGAGTACGGAGACCCGGCTGACCACTACTTCCGGATCACTCAGCTGCTGGTCTAACATGCGGTAAAATCTAAAAACACAACAAAAGGAACCGTTAGCTAGTTATCTAAATATTAGCAGAATCATAGTAGCACACACACACACATAAAATATAAACACCCAACATGCTTTCAAACAAGTCCGTTTTATTATCTTGAGTTAAGTTACTCTTTCACTCTAATGATACTTATTTTGTGACACGAGGGATTCCCAAACCTCGCCTCCGCCCCCGTGTAACCATCAGGAATGGATCCGATGCATCTCACCTTGTACCTGCCTGGTCTGGGTATAGAGAACCTCTCAGTCTCCTGTTAGAGCTGGGCAGTGATGTCACGGCCAGTTATACATACACTTGGGCCTTAAACGTAATAATAACAATCGTCCTAGCAAGTTATTATTATTAAAACACGCACAAAGCACACACAACCACTATCACTCAGCTAATACTCAGAAACTGGCTAAGTAAGTCGCAAGGACTTACCTGAGTCAAAATACACTCTAACACGTCTCAAACAGTCCGTACTCGTGGTAACTCAAACGCCTGTCAAATAAGGCATGTGGATCAAAATCACATCCAGATGTCCAACCTCATGCTAAGGAATTACGGAATACGTTTCTTACGGTAAAAGACCATTTTACCCTCAGCCGAAGGCTTCTCAAATTTATTCTTAAACTTTCTTATTCCTTTTAAAACTTGTTTCCATACCTTGTGTCTCTCGGTTAGCTACTTATAGGTCACCAGTTCAAACTTGAATCCACTCGAAAAAGAATAACACTCTTCCTCCTTCCCAGTTACCATCTATTACATATATTATCCGTATTATATACTTTAACCTTTCTTCTCAACTCACTTATTTAATTGTGTAAATATTCGGTACTCATATATATATCTACATATTTTATTTCCCATCTTGTACGGATATAGATACACTTACGTCATGAGTATATATATATTCTTATGTTTCTTTATATATATAAATCCTGAAATTCCAACTTATTTATATATATATATATATATATTTATATCTCTTTTACATAATTTCATAACTCCCAACTCGTACTTATATATATATGCTCGCATTTTTATATATTCAATATTTATGTTTATGAGTATACTCTTATATGAAGATTATATATCCATAGAATTCCAAGCTTCTATATACTTTACACCCACTAACTTGTACGTCTTTATATATATATATATATACATACTCGACTGTAAGATTCAACACACGTACCCTAACTTGCTCTCATGTGAGTAGATCCATATATCTATCTATATGTATATCGTTATAAATCCTTTATATATACACTTTTATTTCATATTATATATATATACATATATATACAACAACACTCACTCTCATGATATAAACTTACAGCTGCACATTCGTTATTAAAACCGGAGCAACAAGGGTCGGACTGCACAACACACTCACCTACAACAGCCTACAGTAGCCCGTCCTTCTTCAGTTAACGAGGCGTAGCCTGCGTCCTGGACCGGGCTCGTATGCCGGCTCGAGCAGGTTCCAAGCAGTGCACACCTCCTTAGTCTCACACTGCAGAAAACCGGAACAACCTGCTGCTGTTTGTTACCATACGAACTGAAGTAACCGAATGGACAGAAGGGAGAGAGGGAAGGAGAAGGCCTAGTCACCTACTGTAGACCAGTTCCGACGGCGACGGTCCTAGCAGCGACAGCGTTCGGCTCGTTGCTGTGTGAAAAAGTGAGGGCTGGCACGAAATGGCGACGGGAGGCGACAGCGTTCGGCCCGAGGAGAAGTGTAGCCGCGCGAAATGGCGACGGGAGGCCTTCGGTGGTGTTGCCAGCGATGCGTCTGAAGGCCGGCGGTGGGGCTACAACACTCGAGTCCTCGGCGTGTTCGAACCCTTCGAAGCGGCTGCTGTACCAGCTCTTGCAGAGGAAGGCAAAGCGGTGTACTGGTGAGGGCGAGAAGTGTTAGGCCGGCGAGCAGATCGGAAGGGAAAGATAGACGGAGGGGTACGACTTACCTAGCGGCCGCTGTCACCGGCGAATGAGGGAGGCGGACGAGGAGGCGGCGGCACTGTCTGCAGATGAAGGCGGAAGGAGATCGTTGTGGCTGCGTCGTCTTTCAGAGGCAAGCGTGTAGTTGCAGTGGAGGAGAGAAGAAGCGGCAGTAATATTAGATTAGGGTTAGATTAGGGTTAAGCGTAGAATTAGAATTAGGGTTAGGATTAGTTTAAGGAGGTGGGCCGGTGGGCTTGGGCCTGGTGTTGGGCCAGAACCGGACTGCTCTCCCATTAGAATAAGGAATACGAAAAAACTCGTTAATCGTCCCGGCTCGAAACAAAATTTGCGGAATATTTACGGAATTATTTTCCGTCTAATATAAGTTATTATTTTATTTTAAAGGTACGTAAACTATTTCCGGTTATGTAGTTTCATCATTTTATGTGAATTAAGGTCACATAAAATGATAGAACTTAAACTCGTTTATTTTATTTCCGATTGACGTATCAGAATTTGGTTATATTCAGATTTAACGGACCTTAAAATTTTCGGTCATTACATCAGTGCCCCCTTAAAAGAAGTTTCGTCCCGAAACTTAGAATAATTCTCTTAATCGCGCATTTCCTTTGGTATATTTAATTTCCTCGACATTTTCGTTGGCTACAAGCAACTACTCAATCATCAACAGCAGACATGTGTCACATAAAACGTAATCACTCAAATCAATATAAAAACCTGAAAGGTCGAACAACACAACATCCGAGTACTAACTCGTCAAACAGGAGTAACCTCTAACTTCGCAAAGAACTCGGGATAGTTACGTCTAATACTCTCTTCAGTCTCTCCCAAGTGGTCTTATCAACTCCTTATCTAGACCACTGGATCCTCAACATAGGTATCTCCTTGGACCACCGACGTCTAGTACTGCGCTCCAAGACAGCTACTGGGTACTCTACAAATGTATGGTCAGGCTCAACTGTCAGGTCCTCATGGCTGACACGTGTCTCGGGTTTGGTAGGTACTCTCTCAACGGTTTGTTTCCTAAACTTACTTCCAGCTCATTTGATGACTCTACCAAACTTTTCCTTCCATTGGCGCACCTGTTTTTCTTTCTTTTTTTTTTTTTCGAAAGTTCCCGACTATCGATTCTGAAATAATGATCTTAAACTTCTGTCGGCACTTTACTAAGTGTCCAATGCTCTTTGTAATATAAACTGCTTGGCTCGTTTTCCTCAATGTGACCTTATCGGATCGTTAATTAATTAATTTTTTTCACCTACTTCTTGTCAAGCTTTAAAATTTATATAACTCCACACAATCACACACCCAAGTGGACTTTTTCATATAGATCGCAAATTCCTTATTGAAAACAGAGTTAACCTAACATTGATTTTCTTCATCTGTGGTTTATGGGCCTACCACGCTTTTGGTGTAACACCCATTAGTCACAATGGCGTCTTTCTAAGGGTCAACATGATTTACCCAACTCCCGCCTATACTTTTCTTCTACTACTATCAAGATCCTCCTCAAACAGATCCTTACTCTCTTACTCACCCGTAGACTGTTCTTAACCAACTAGTAAGCAACCTCTAACCGATTCTCTCTGTATCTTTAGATCACCCCAGAAAGTTGTCGTTGCCTACTTGGGGATTCCTCCAAGTCATCGGTAAAGTTATCTCTTAAATTCACAGTCACTAATATCTCTTCTTAACGGTACCTGCTCGTCAATACCAATCAACACTTATACGTCCTCAGTTGATGTCGGTCACTCTATAATTGACTTATCTCAATATTCCGGACCTGCTCTTCTCATACCTATACTGGCATTAAATTCTTGGTGAGCATCATTTGCTCGATTAATCCTTTCATGCTTCACTAATTCGTTTTCTATTCCACACTTCTGTTTCCTTAGGCTAACTCTACTTCTCGAGCTCAACTGGGTCATTCATCTTGACCTAAATAGTCATTCCAAGTCTTCAACGATAGTTGGTAAGTGTCTTTGTAGTTTTGATGATTTTAGTTATCATCCCCTTCCAGTTCCCCTTGCACGGACCGTCGGTTTTGATGACTTAGGTCCCGTGATAATTGGGGTTACCTTGGACTTTCGAGTCCACCAAGGCCGTTCTTATATATACATTCCTTCGCTGGTGTTACCGGCAACATTGCCTTCATGATACTCCTAAATACCGACATTGCGATTCCTTTCAAATTCCTATATTTTTGAGGAGGTTAAAACCTCTCCACACTTGTAAAGTCTACATTTGCATCTACACTCCATTGTAGGTATCCCTTCCATGCACCTTAGACCCTCATATCCGGGTCGACATTTTATCTCTTTTGGCCTCACAAGCTTGTCTTGTGAACTCTTTTACTAGGTGACTCATCTTATACATTTTTCTTCTCTGCATCGGTCTCTAACTGTCTGTTGATCATTACTACCCATTCTGTGTTGGAACTTCAGTTGCTTTGTACTCTTGCATAGATTTCCTAAGGACATCCTCATCTCAAAACTTTATTTAAAATTTATCATAACCCGCAATTTTGATACCTGACTTTCCTTCTCACTGGATAAGTTATACACTTGGTTTACACTAAATACATCATAGTGTCATCAGTCCGTTTGTATGATTGTTATTAAACATCCAATGGTACCATTTGTATACAACACATTAGGTGCATATGATTTTCCCACCAATCAAATTTCTCGCATCGCATTTATTATGTCTTCCTTATACTCATGTCGCTTTACCTTCTTTGATATTTACACCCCGTAAGATAGTTAAATCCCTTTGAGTTTTCTCGTGCACGCTTTACAACTGCGTTGGTTGGTCTTATTACTTTCATCAGCTCTTAGGTCATCAGTCCAACTGAATTTTCAATGGAGTACTTCCATTTCTCCTTAAATAACAGTCTTTAGTCCTTTCGGTAACCATCTTATTGGTGTGATACCGGAACCATATAACAACCTTTAGTCATTCCACTTTACTCCTTCTCATGTCTTTCTAGCCAACATGCAAATTCCCTTTGCAATCACCCCATACTCGATCATACATTTCACCAAGGCTGTAAATCATACTCTCTATGTTTGTGCCGCCTCTACCATTTCGATTATCCTGTGTCACAAGTTTAATCACAAGGGCTTCCTCTGTCGATCTAGACAGTTTGACCTCACTCTTTCTCGGAGGAGCACCATCATTTCAACTTGTGTGGAATTCCAAGACCTAGGACATGCCCACAATTATTTGTTGCTTCTTAATCCTCTAGTTCTTCTTACAGGGATCCCTCCATACTAACTTTGTTATGTATTTTTCCTTAGTTAGTAGTAAGCAACTACTCACAATAATTCTCTTTGCACCATAACTATCCTCAAGGGTCATTACCGACCGTCAAGAGCTGCTCTTAAATTTTCATTATTAGAGCTATCATATTGGACTCATTTAACGTTACCATCCAGGCTACTAGTACTTGTATTGATGTAACTTCACCATTTTCGTCGTGGATCTCCGAAAGAAATTCACTAGATGTCGATAAAATTCTTTTATAACCTTGTGGTTATTCTTCTTATCGGTTAACTAACCATAACCAGTTAACCCGCACATGTAACTTTTAAGTTGTCCAAGTAGGGTGTAGTTGGCCTTCTACAACATCATAGACTTACTTTTCTTCTATCTCTTTCGAGACTTGATATACTTGGTGAAATATATCTCCTCCTACAATCTATACTTTTGTAAGATTGTTATACTCTTACGAGTCCAGTTGTATCATTCTTCTTCCATCAACAGACTTTTCAATCCTTCTAGGGTAGCTTGTAGGTACATCTCCGTGATTCTTTTACCTTAGTTATCGTCTATTTGCGGTTCTCTATTATGAACTTGTAGTGCTGTTAGCTTAAATTCCTTTTGAATGAGAAGTTATTGGGGTCCCTCGAGTTCACCAATACTCTTCTCACACACTCTTCTTCCTTGAGTGTTGCTTGTAATGCTGCCTTTACAGAAGCTGGTTATTGTTGTATCACGGTCTATGTCAAAATTCTCCTGTGTTCTACGAGATCACTCCACTTCCACGTTGGTGAAATTCACCTTTCCCTTTCTGGCAATGCGTAAGCTTCCAAGTTGCAGCCCTTTAATTCTTTCTATTTGGATGGATAATGTATCTCATGTTGACTTCCATACTTTTGACTGTCTCGGTTATCAATCTGGATTGTGGTGGCAATTAGCTTGTTGAGAGTGATCATATTTCGCCTTGCTTTTGGCATCAACTTTTCACTTCCTAGTCTGTCAGTGAGCTTAAATTTTATGTCTGTTTTCTTGATCGCTACTATATCTCTCTTTTGACTTTCATGTCTATGGCAAATTTTCGACGTCATCCTCTTTGTTTGTGAAGTCACTTTACACAACTTGAAAGAGCCTCTCCATTGTCTTTCTCAATTCCCTAGTTGGCGATCATCTCTTGCTTCTCCGGAACTACTCTCTTGTATATCCTTCATTTGATCCCGTTGAGTTGATTCGGGATTCGCTTCTTGTCATCGTAATTGGTGTTGTCTTTGAGTCTTCACTTTTCCGTCTCGACGTTCCTCAACAAGCTCGAAGGAGTTGTCCGTCGTTCGTCTACCCTAATGCACATAAGATGTACATACTAATCCTCACGTTGACACTCTTCAAAAACTTAGGTGTGTCAACTGAATGAGGATCTCAAACTGTTATCTCCATTAAGGGCGTAATGTAACTATAAATTCTACTAATCTTCGGCATATACCTATCTATAAAACATATCTTTATAAACAAGCTAAAAGTCCAACTACAGTAAAACCTAAAGTCCATACTAAGCAAACTGAGATCCGCGGTAGTA
Source organism: Fagopyrum homotropicum (assembly GCA_033239125.1). Lineage (NCBI taxonomy): Eukaryota > Viridiplantae > Streptophyta > Magnoliopsida > Caryophyllales > Polygonaceae > Fagopyrum > Fagopyrum homotropicum. Next base: position 92,960,208 of record BSWB01000007.1, on the reverse strand, counting down.
GTGGTGGTCAGCCGTACTTTTCTATTCCCAACCAGACTATGCATGCATTTAAAATCCAAAATTCCTTTTTTTTTTAAAACTCAGACCCCTTTTCGGGTTCTGCTTTAACTTATTCGGTCTTTCAGAAGATTTCAAGTGCCATTGTTGCCAACCTGGCTCTGATACCATGTTGTAACACCCCGAATTCTCAAAACTCGGGACATTACGGGTTAGAACCTCACAGTGGGTTCCGACCTCAGTTTGACAACAATATTACTAGGATCTTGCAACAAGACACAAATAAGGAAACCGAAATTCATAAAAATAGTATTTTTAAGGTAATGAATGCAACACTGTCTAGCAGCCTAAAGTACTTAAACAAAAGAAACGAACAACTGTCTTAACCAAAAGAAAGGAAAGACAAACACAACCCCCAACCCCACTCTAAGGAGTATGGAGACCCGGCTGACCACTACTTCCGGATCACTCAGCTGCTGGTCTAACCTGCGGTAAAATCTAAAAACACAACAAAAGGAACCGTTAGCTAGTTATCTAAATATTAGCAGAATCATAGTAGCACACACACACACACATAAAATATAAACACCCAACATGCTTTCAAACAAGTCCGTTTTATTATCTTGAGTTAAGTTACTCTTTCACTCTAATGATACTTATTTTGTGACACGAGGGATTCCCAAACCTCGCCTCCGCCCCCGTGTAACCATCAGGAATGGATCCGATGTATCTCACCTTGTACCTGCCTGGTTTGGGTATAGAGAACCTCCCAGTCTCCTGTCAGAGCTAGGCAGTGATGTCACGGCCCGTTATACATACACTTGGGCCTTAAACGTAATAATAACAGTCGTCCTAGCAAGTTATTATTATTAAAACACGCACAAAGCACACACAACCACTATCACTCAGCTAATACTCAGAAACTGGCTAAGTAAGTCGCAAGGACTTACCTGAGTCAAAATACACTCTAACACGTCTCAAACAGTCCGTACTCGTGGTAACTCAAACGCCTGTCAAATAAGGCATGTGGATCAAAATCACATCCAGATGTCCAACCTCATGCTAAGGAATTACGGAATACGTTTCTTACGGTAAAAGACCATTTTACCCTCAGCCGAAGGCTTCTCAAATTTATTCTTAAACTTTCTTATTCCTTTTAAAACTTGTTTCCATACCTTGTGTCTCTCGGTTAGCTACTTATAGGTCACCAGTTCAAACTTGAATCCACTCGAAAAAGAATAACACTCTTCCTCCTTCCCAGTTACCATCTATTACATATATTATCCGTATTATATACTTTAACCTTTCTTCTCAACTCACTTATTTAATTGTGTAAATATTCGGTACTCATATATATATATCTACATATTTTATTTCCCATCTTGTACGGATATAGATACACTTACGTCATGAGTATATATATATTCTTATGTTTCTTTATATATATAAATCCTGAAATTCCAACTTATTTATATATATATATATATATATATATATATATATATATATATATATATATATATATATTTATATCTCTTTTACATAATTTCATAACTCCCAACTCGTACTTATATATATATGCTCGCATTTTTATATATTCAATATTTATGTTTATGAGTATACTCTTATATGAAGATTATATATCCATAGAATTCCAAGCTTCTATATACTTTACACCCACTAACTTGTACGTCTTTATATATATATATATATACATACTCGAGTGTAAGATTCAACACACGTACCCTAACTTGCTCTCATGTGAGTAGATCCATATATCTATCTATATGTATATCGTTATAAATCCTTTATATATACACTTTTATTTCATATTATATATATATACATATATATACAACAACACTCACTCTCATGATATAAACTTACAGCTGCACATTCGTTATTAAAACCGGAGCAACAAGGGTCGGACTGCACAACACACTCACCTACAACAGCCTACAGTAGCCCGTCCTTCTTCAGTTAACGAGGCGTAGCCGGCGTCCTGGACCGGGCTCGTATGCCGGCTCGAGCAGGTTCCAAGCAGTGCACACCTCCTTAGTCTCACACTGCAGAAAACCGGTACAACCTGCTGCTGTTTGTTACCATACGAATTGAAGTAACCGAATGGACAGAAGGGAGAGAGGGAAGGAGAAGGCCGGGTCACCTACTGTAGACCAGTTCCGACGGCGACGGTCCTAGCGGCGACAACGTTCGGCTCGTTGCTGTGTGAAAAAGTGAGGGTTGGCGCGAAATGGCGACGGGAGGCGACAACGTTCGGCCCGAGGAGAAGTGTAGCCGCGCGAAATGGCGACGGGAGGCCTTCGGTGGTGTTGCCAGCGATGCGTCTGAAGGCCGGCGGTGGGGCTGCAACACTCGAGTCCTCGGCGTGTTCGAACCCTTCGAAGCGGCTGCTGTACCAGCTCTTGCAGAGGAAGGCAAAGCGGTGTACTGGTGAGGGCGAGAAGTGTTAGGCCGGCGAGCAGATCGGAAGGGAAAGATAGACGGAGGGGTACGACTTACCTAGCGGCCGCTGTCACCGGCGAATGAGGGAGGCGGACGAGGAGGCGGCGGCGCTGTCTGCAGATGAAGGCGGAAGGAGATCGTTGTGGCTGCGTCGTCTTTCAGAGGCAAGCGTGTAGTTGCAGTGGAGGAGAGAAGAAGCGGCAGTAATATTAGATTAGGGTTAGATTAGGGTTAAGCGTAGAATTAGAATTAGGGTTAGGATTAGTTTAAGGAGGTGGGCCGGTGGGCTTGGGCCTGGTGTTGGGCCAGAACCGGACTGCTCTCCCATTAGAATAAGGAATACGAAAAAACTCGTTAATCGTCCCGGCTCGAAAGAAAATTTGCGGAATATTTACGGAATTATTTTCCGTCTAATATAAGTTATTATTTTATTTTAAAGGTACGTAAATTATTTCCTGTTATGTAGTTTCATCATTTTATGTGAATTAAGGTCACATAAAATGATAGAACTTAAACTCGTTTATTTTATTTTCGATTGACGTATCAGAATTTGGTTATATTCAGATTTAACAGACCTTAAAATTTTCGGTCATTACATTTTGGACGTTTGGGGAAATTTTTACTTTTTCCCCCGGGTAATTATTTTTACCCTCCGGTGTTATTTGGAGCATTTGGGAGCTCCAATTATTAAAAATGCAGTTGAGAGAAATGATCAAGACATCGGCTATGTCCTAGATATGATATAACATGGAGAGGCAAAACGGCCAAAAGAGTCGCTATTTCGTTTCTTAACGGCTAAGAAAGACGGCTTAGGAATACACGTTTTCCAAGGCAGTTGTGGAATAATTATCCCTACAATATTCCATATTTAATGTTCCAATCTCGAGATGTTTGGAGAAAGAGGTTCGACCCGCCTTTAGATCGGTTAAAGGATAATTATCGACTTTACTAAAGGATAATTGTCGTCTTCACTATAAATAGCGGAAAATCCTTTATTAATTAATTTCCTTTCACGTTTCCTCGTAAAAGCTCTGATTTCTCTCAACCTTCAAACTCAGATCTACTCTCCGTTTCTAATCCGATTTCAATTCCGTTTGAGTTTCTGGATTCTTCTCTTCATTCTATTCATATCGGTACCGAGTTTCTGCATTTCCGAGTATATCGAGGGCTGGTCGAGCATATATGTCACCAGGACGGTTCCGTCGCTCAGATTCCGGTGAATTTGATGTTGTCCATGCGTAGCCTGCGTCGCTGTGTTTCTGAATCTTCTTTCAGATCGTCAATCGGGTTAGTAACGAATAAGTTATGAATTTATTCGTTTTCCGTACTGCGATTTGGCCTAAATTGACTTTAGGCTTGTCAAAATGGATAATTAGAAATTCCATTATGGTCGTTATATTATTCTGGTGTTTATGGATAGTTTGTTTGATGAAATCTTATGACAGGTGGGTTTAGAAATTGCCTGGGGCAAAACGTTATTCTAGCGAAATCTAATTAATTAATTAAAGGTTAATTAATTAAATTAGGATTAGAATTGAGATTGAGGAATGTTGATTAGATACTACCTTGAGACTTGAGGAATTGTGAGTTATGCTGAGATATTGACGTTTAGTTGGTTGTGAGGCTCATAGATTGAGTATGATCCTTATGGATCCCTTTGGGTCTAGGTGTGACCCCTTTGATGAATAGAGGATGATATATCTCTTTATGCCTTGTTTATAGGTTGTGTTGTCCCTCTAGTGTAGAGGTGATCGTGGTTGAGTTTGTACGAGGTTGAGGTAAGTCCGTAGGACTTACTTAGCTATCATCCCTATATTGGGTGTTTGCATGAGTGGTGTGTGCTTTATATGTTTGCTATGATAGCATGAGTTTTCGTTTTTATCGACCTATGTTCTATTGACTGCCCCACTGTGTGGCTGTGATAACCTTTCCCTTTCATCCCGCCGTGGAGTCTGGGAGGTTCTCTGATGTTGGGCTAGACTGGTTTACAAGAAGGGCGCAATCCACTTGTAATAACCGAAAATTTTAAGTTCCGGTAATTTGAAATTAATCAAAGTCCGATGAGAAGATCGTAAATAAATAAATAAGTAAATAAAAACGAGCTTGGTTCTATCATTTCATGTGACCTAGATTCGCATAAAATGATAAACTTAATGACCGGAAATAAATTACGTACATTAAAATAAGAATAAAAATAAGTTATAAAATACGGAAATTAATTCCGTATTTTTATAATTTCCGCACGCAAATAATGAGTTGCATATCCGTAAGTGAAATCACCGCTCAGTTGGGCCAACCATCGGCCCACTTTCCTAAGCCCATTTTAAAATTTAATTATTAAACCCTAATTAAACTAATCTAACCTAATCCTACGCTAATTAACCTACCTATCGATCTTCTCCTGGACAAGAGATACGCCGCTACTGCCTATCCCTCTCTCTCGCAAGACCTCCGGCGCAGCCACCCTTCTGCCACCACCGTCACCGCGCCTTGCGCCGTCCGCCGACCACCGCAGGGGTTCCGGTAAGTCTTCTGCCTCTCCTCTCCCCTTCCGCCTTTCGCTGTGCCGGATCTCAACCACCGCAGGAACTCCGTAGGTACGAAGGAGACGCCGCCGCACCTCCTCCGCCTGCCACTGGATCGCCGCCGCTGCCTCCAGTAGTGCCGCAGCCATCGCCTCCTTGCGCAGCAGCCGTCGCCTCCTTGCACAGCAGCCCATCGCATTCTTGCGCAGCAGCCATCGCCGCCAGGACGCAGCCCATCGCCGCCTCCTGCGCAGCCAGCCTTCGCCGCCTCCTGCGCAGCCACCGTCCACGCCGCCGAGCCTCTTGCAGTCCGCCTCAGTCCGGTAAGTGTGCTGGCCCTTCTTTCCGCTTCCTTCTGTCGATTGGTGAATGAGCACCTCACTGCAGCCCTACGACTTAATCTGCAGTGCTACGAACCAGCCGAAGCCGCACCTCGCTGCACCGGGACCCGACTAGCATTCTTCCGGTGTTTAGGTTAGTCCGAATTAGTACACTGCTGAGCATATAGATCTAAAGAGTAGAATAAAGGACTGCTGCATATTTTTATGAACAATGGAAATTTTGGCTGCTGTAAATTTAATTTAATTCCTTCAGCTTTTAGGTTATGAACAGTCCATCTTGTCGATCAATTATAAAACGTTTGGATAAAGATCCACCGTTGAATGTTGGATATGTTGTAGAAGGATATATGTAGTTTATCATATTAAAATTTGGGGAGAAATGAACGGTCGGATTGAAAGTTACGAGCTCCCGAAGTTAGGTAGTTGAGCAGTTTTATTAAACTTAAAATTTGACTAAGTATAGGAAAGTAGAGTGAGGAACCGACTTTGGGAATTATTATAATAATATCGGCTGAACAGTTTGGAGAAATTCTTTCTTCTAAGGCTAGATAGAACCTCATAGATGATCTAGATATTTAACTCGGAAATTTTATAAGCTGTTAAAAATTTTATATTTAGAGCCGAAGTTAAACCTTTTTCGGTTCTTCCGGAAAATAGAAACATAGGAAAAATGTCAGTTTCGCACCTAATAAAATTCTAAGAGTTAGGATATATTTTAGAACTTCAAATAGGAGTTTGGACATGAATTTTAGGGTTTTCGAGAAAATCGGAACCAAGGGTAAAATGGTCATTTTACCCTAAAACTAATAAGGTAACTAGTACGTCTTAATACTTATTTGATCTTAGAAGTTTTAGACTTCTATCTACGTGAAAGTGTGCTAATACACTTATCGCCTTTAACAGGCAACTGAGTGGGTACAGTTTACAGAGCAAGTGGCTATTAAAGAGTTGAGCGTTATAACAGGTAAGTCCTTTGGGCTTACTTAGCTGACTGCTAAATATGAGTATAAATGATGATGGTGGTGTGTGATTGACATGTTAGAGAGATAGGTTGTGATATATAAATACCGACCTGTATTTTTGGCCTAAGAGTAACGGGCGGTGGCATTCCGCTCAGTAGCTCGCAGGGCGCTGGGGGTTTCTTTCGGGACTAGTCCACACATGGTTTGTAGTGATGCTACCAAAGGAAGTCAGCTAGACCTACACCAGTTGGATAAGGAACGGAGGCGAGAACTAATAATAGTTCTCGTGCCACAACTTAAATTGAATAATGTGAATCACTTAAATAATAGATAATAATTGGTTGAGTGCCAGCATGATGTTTGTTAATTTTGTTTCTGCTTGTGTTTGTGCTGTTATCATTTTGCTTATATTTGGTTAGTTAGCTAACGGTTGATATGTTGTTTAGATTTGACACAGGTTAGAGCGGATGCCGAGTGATCCAGATGGTAGTGGTCAGCCGGGGTGTCGTACTTTAGGACGTTTTGCAGTTTTTGCATTTGTGGGTTTTGCATTTGAACATGGTTTCCTTTCGTACCTTGATATATTACTTTTCCGGCTGTAGTCGATCTGGTCACATTCATGCATTGATAAAAACTATTTTATGATTTCTGATTTTTCCTTATCCGTGCCTTGTTGTAAGATCATGTTAAGTTGTTGTCAAACTAAGGTCGGGACCCACTGTGCGGTCCTAACCAGTAACTCCCTAAGTTGTAAAATTTGGGGTGTTACAACATGGTATCAGAGCTCTAGGTTGGCAACAATGGCACTTGAATCTGCTAAAAAGGTCATATAAGTAAATAAACAGAACCCGAAAGGAGTCTGAGTTTTCCAAAGAAGATTTTGGTTTTAAAATGCATACAGAGTCGGGTTGGGATAGAAAGTACGGATGACCACCACTACCTCTGCGGATCTCGGCAGCTTAGTACATTTAGAAATGTTATATTGATGTAGTAGCTGCTTATAAAGATATGTACAATAGATATCTTATGTCGAAGGTTAGTAGCATAATAATATATTATGTCCTTAATAGAGATTAATGAGTTTCTCACTCCGTTGGCACATCTAAGTAGATTTTGAAGGGTGTCAACGTGAGGATTAGTATGCACATCTTATGTGCATTAGGGTAGACGAATGGCAGACAACTCCTCCGATTGGTTGAGGAACGTCGAGATGGAAAAGTGAAGGCTGAAGGACAACACCAACGACCATGGCATGAAGGGGATCCCGAGTTAACTTAATAAGATCAAATGAAGATTATACATGAGAGTAGTTCCGGGAAAGCATTGGATGATCGACAATTATGCAAGTGAGGAGCAACATCACATAGATTCTTTCAAGTGTGGTGACGATATGAACAACGTGGATCCCGTCAGAAACAGTCATAGTAATGAAAGTCAAAGTAAGATATGGAACCAATCCAGACAAAAGACATTAAATTTACGCTTACCGACGGACCAAAATATGAAGGTTGTTGTTAGAAGCAGGGCGGAATATGACCACTATTGGCAAGGTAAGTCGGCATCCTAATCAAGAGGGTCCCACCTAGACACTGATAACCTAAGAGTTAAGAAGAGAGATGTCGTCAAACCAACTATGAGGACTTAAAGAGCCGCCCAACTGCAGCTATGGAATTGCCAGAAAGTGGAGGGTAGAATTCATAAGCATGGAGGCAGAGTGACTTTCTATATGACAAGTGAGTTACAAGAAAGATGGTGTTACCAATATCCAAATGATAGAATCTTGAAAGTGGAGTCAAAGGAGCACTATAAAGGCAACATTATAATCTAACACCAACTCAGGAACAAGAGTGTGTGAAAATGATCGTGGCATACCCAAGGGCCGTAATAACTTTCCTCTCACAACGGGACTTAAGTTACCAACACCAACGATTCACACAGGAACACCGCAAGCAGTTGATGACTGAGGTAAAAGAAGTCATGAAGATGTATTTACGAGCTATCGTGGGAAATCTGATGAGTCCATTAACGGCAGATGAATGATGCAGCTAAAATAGGAAAGAGTATCGTGGGCTTATAGTGAGGAAGAGAAGTGTGAATTATAGAAGAAGCGAAAGGAGTATAAACAGAGAAGCTGGAGTAGATAGATTTCCACCAAGTAAATCAAACTTCAAAGAGATAGAAGAAAGGTTAGTCTATGATCTTGTAGAAGGTCAACAATAGACTAAATGGTAACCATCGGAGCCTTTACATGTGAGGGTTAACTAGTAGTGACTGGTTGACATATAAGAAGAATAAACACACGGTTACGAGTGAATTCTATCGACATGTGGAGAAGTCCTTAAAGCGATCAAATACGACAATTGTAAAGTCAAATTGATACGAGTGCAAGTAACACCGAATAAGTCAAGTCCGTAAATTAAAATTTTAAAGGAAGAGTTGACGGTCAGAAAGGATCATTTATATTATTAATGATATAAAGAGAATGGTTGTGAGCAGTTGGTTACTATGGGCTAAGAAAAGGGTACAAATCATAGTTAGTACAGATGAAGTCGTATTAGAAGAACTAGAGGAGTAATAAGAAGAAGATGATTTTGATCAGATCCTACGCTAGTCCAGATAGAGGTTACTTAGCATTTCACACAAATGAGATTGATGGTTCCCTCCCGGGCAAAAGTTGGGGTCAACTTCTAGATTGACATAAGAGTGTTGACTTTAGCATTGAGTCAAAGCAGGGCATGAGACCGATCTCGAAGGCCCCGTACCGCATGGCCCCGATAGAGCTGCTTGAGCTGAAGAAGCAGTTAGAGGAGTTAGCAGAGAAGGGTTTCATACGCCCTAGTGTTTCTCCCTGGGGCGCACCAGTGTTGTTTGTGAGGAAGAAGGATGGATCAATGAGACTGTGTATCGACTACAGGGAGTTGAACAAGGTCACCATCAAGAATAAGTATCCATTACCTCGCATAGATGATCTGCTGGACCAGTTGCATGGAGCGTCAGTGTTCTCGAGGATAGATTTGAGATCGGGTTATCACCAACTGAGGGTGAGAGATCAGGACATACCTAAGACGGCATTCCGGACTAGGTATGGTCATTATGAGTTTGTAGTGATGCCATTCGGGCTCACTAATGCGCCAGCAGTATTTATGGAGTTGATGAATGGGATTTTCATCGACTTCTTAGACCAGTTTGTAGTGGTCTTCATCGACGACATTCTAGTTTACTCTAGAAGTCGAGAGGAGCATGCCGGGCACTTGAGGACAGTACTGCAGATTCTACAGGATAGTCAGCTATATGCTAAGCTATCCAAGTGTGAGTTTTGGGATGACAGAGGTGGCTTTCCTAGGCCATGTAGTGACTGCTGAGGGGATTAAGGTCGACCCGGCGAAGATTGAGTCAGTGTCTTCTTGGCAACCTCCGAAGAACGTGAAGGAGGTTCGTAGTTTCCTTGGATTGGCAGGGTATTACCGTCGGTTCGTGGAAGGGTTCTCCCTGATCGCCCGACCACTTACTTCCCTCCTAAGGAAGACTACTCGGTTCGTCTGGTCTGAGCCGTGTCAGCAGAGTTTTGATGAGCTGAAGAGGAGATTGACGTCTGCTCCGATCTTAGCACAGCCTGAGGGTACAGAGGACTTCGTAGTGTACAGTGATGCATCCAAGCTGGACTTGGGGTGTGTCTTGATGCAGAGGGGTAAGGTTATAGCATATGCGTCTCGACAGCTGAAGACGTATGAAGAGAACTACCCCACTCATGACCTGGAGTTAGCAGCAGTATTGCACGCTCTTAAGATCTGGCGTCATTATCTCTATGGAGCGACCTGTCAGATCTTCACAGACCATAAGAGTCTGAAGTACATATTCACTCAGCGGGAGTTGAATAACCGCCAGAGGCGGTGGCTAGAGTTAATCAAGGATTTTGACCTTGAGATTCTTTACCACCCCGGAAAGGCGAATGTAGTTGCCGACGCTTTGAGTCGGAAGACGCCTCAGGAGAAGGCGATAGCTCGGTTGACAGTACAGCCACAGTTACAGAGAGACTTAGCTTGGTTGGAGATAGAGATCCAGTTCCCCGATACAGCTCATCAGTTAGCCACCATAGAGTTACTCCCTGACCTGTTGGGTGAGATCCGACAGAAGCAGGAGACCTGTCCGATGTTGACCCGGATCCGAGACCGGATGTCACGAGATGAGGCACCTCAGTTCACTACTGGTGCCGATGGAGTGATGAGACGACAGGACCGTGTCTGTGTGCCATCAGACCGTGAGCTGAGGCAGAGGATACTAGGTGAGGCTCATACTACCCCTTACTCCGTACATCCAGGAGCGAGTAAGATGTATAAGGACGTGAGACGTTCCTTCTGGTGGGGTGGTTTGAAGCCTGATGTGGCCCGATATGTAGCCCAGTGTGTGACCTGTCAGCAGGTCAAGATTGAGCATCGTAGATCCGGAGGGGAGCTACACCCACTTCCAGTACCCCATTGGAAGTGGGAAGACATTTCTATGGATTTCGTCACTGGATTGAGGCTCAGCAGAGGTTTTGATGCCATTTGGGTAGTAGTAGACCGTTTGACGAAGACCGCACGTTTCATTCCGATTAAGGAAACGTGGCCGGTAAGTCGTCTAGCAGAGGAGTTCACCAGGCATATTGTGAGACTCCATGGAGTACCGAGGACTATCGTCTCCGACAGGGATGGACGTTTTACCTCGAGGTTCTGGCAGCAGGTACATACGGCTCTGGGTACGAGTCTTCACTTTACCACTACCTACCACCCACAGACAGACGGTCAGTCAGAGAGGACCATCCAGACCCTAGAGGACATGTTGCGGGCATGTGTGCTAGATTGGGGACAGGTATGGCCAGATCACCTCCCACTAGTAGAGTTTTCATATAATAACAGCTCGCATGCGTCTATTGGGATGGCACCTTATGAGGCTTTGTACGGCCGGAGATGTCGCACACCGCTATGTTGGGATGAGCCTAGCAAGGCTGATGGAGTAGTACCAGATCAGATACAGGACGACATCGCCCGGATTGCTTTAGTCCGGGAGAGGATGTTAGCAGCTCAGAGTCGTCAGAAGTCCTACGCCGACAAGAGGCGTCGACCTTTGGAGTTTAGAGTAGGTGCACAGGTGTGGATGAGAGTGTCAACTACGAGGGGAGTTAGACGTTTCGGCATTAAGGGGAAGCTGAGTCCCCGGTATGTCGGACCATTTGAGATCGTAGAGAGAGTCGGAGAGGTTGCCTACCGACTAGCGCTGCCACCGAGATTAGAGGGAGTACACCCAGTTTTTCATGTATCCCAGCTGCGAGAGTACATTCCGGACCCGAGTTCTTCGCGGGGTTAGAGGTTATTTCTGGTTGACGAGTTAGTACTCGGATGTTGTGTTGTTTGACCTTCTAGGTTCTCACATTGTGTTGAGCGACTCTGTTTTTGTTTTATGATACTTGTTTGTTGACGCCTGAGTAGTTGCATGGTAGAAAATGAAATTATCGAGAAAACTAAAATATACCGAAAGAAATGTGTGAGTAAGGGGAATAATCTAAGTTTCGGGACGAAACTTCTTTTAAGGGGGCACTGATGTAATAACCGAAAATTTTAAGTTCCGGTAATTTGAAATTAATCAAAGTCCGATGAGAAGATCGTAAATAAATAAATAAGTAAATAAAAACGAGCTTGGTTCTATCATTTCATGTGACCTAGATTCGCATAAAATGATAAACTTAATGACCGGAAATAAATTACGTACATTAAAATAAGAATAAAAATAAGTTATAAAATACGGAAATTAATTCCGTATTTTTATAATTTCCGCACGCAAATAATGAGTTGCATATCCGTAAGTGAAATCACCGCTCAGTTGGGCCAACCATCGGCCCACTTTCCTAAGCCCATTTTAAAATTTAATTATTAAACCCTAATTAAACTAATCTAACCTAATCCTACGCTAATTAACCTACCTATCGATCTTCTCCTGGACAAGAGATACGCCGCTACTGCCTATCCCTCTCTCTCGCAAGACCTCCGGCGCAGCCACCCTTCTGCCACCACCGTCACCGCGCCTTGCGCCGTCCGCCGACCACCGCAGGGGTTCCGGTAAGTCTTCTGCCTCTCCTCTCCCCTTCCGCCTTTCGCTGTGCCGGATCTCAACCACCGCAGGAACTCCGTAGGTACGAAGGAGACGCCGCCGCACCTCCTCCGCCTGCCACTGGATCGCCGCCGCTGCCTCCAGTAGTGCCGCAGCCATCGCCTCCTTGCGCAGCAGCCGTCGCCTCCTTGCACAGCAGCCCATCGCATTCTTGCGCAGCAGCCATCGCCGCCAGGACGCAGCCCATCGCCGCCTCCTGCGCAGCCAGCCTTCGCCGCCTCCTGCGCAGCCACCGTCCACGCCGCCGAGCCTCCTGCAGTCCGCCTCAGTCCGGTAAGTGTGATGGCCCTTCTTTCCGCTTCCTTCTGTCGATTGGTGAATGAGCACCTCACTGCAGCCCTACGACTTAATCTGCAGTGCTACGAACCAGCCGACGCCGCACCTCGCTGCACCGGGACCCGACTAGCATTCTTCCGGTGTTTAGGTTTGTCCGAATTAGTACACTGCTGAGCATATAGATATAAAGAGTAGAATAAAGGACTGCTGCATATTTTTATGAACAATGGAAATTTTGGCTGCTGTAAATTTAATTTAATTCCTTCAGCTTTTAGGTTATGAACAGTCCATCTTGTCGATCAATTATAAAACGTTTGGATAAAGATCCACCGTTGAGTTTTGGATATGTTGTAGAAGGATATATGTAGTTTATCATATTAAAATTTGGGGAGAAATGAACGGTCGGATTGAAAGTTACGAGCTCCCGAAGTTAGGTAGTTGAGCAGTTTTATTAAACTTAAAATTTGACTAAGTATAGGAAAGTAGAGTGAGGAACCGACTTTGGGAATTATTATAATAATATCGGCTGAACAGTTTGGAGAAATTCTTTCTTCTAAGGCTAGATAGAACCTCATAGATGATCTAGATATTTAACTCGGAAATTTTATAAGCTGTTAAAAATTTTATATTTAGAGCCGAAGTTAAACCTTTTTCGGTTCTTCCGGAAAATAGAAACATAGGAAAAATGTCAGTTTCGCACCTAATAAAATTCTAAGAGTTAGGATATATTTTAGAACTTCAAATAGGAGTTTGGACATGAATTTTAGGGTTTTCGAAAAAATCGGAACCAAGGGTAAAATGGTCATTTTACCCTAAAACTAATAAGGTAACTAGTACGTCTTAATACTTATTTGATCTTAGAAGTTTTAGACTTCTATCTACGTGAAAGTGTGCTAATACACTTATCGCCTTTAACAGGCAACTGAGTGGGTACAGTTTACAGAGCAAGTGGCTATTAAAGAGTTGAGCGTTATAACAGGTAAGTCCTTTGGGCTTACTTAGCTGACTGCTAAATATGAGTATAAATGATGATGGTGGTGTGTGATTGACATGTTAGAGAGATAGGTTGTGATATATAAATACCGACCTGTATTTTTGGCCTAAGAGTAACGGGCGGTGGCATTCTGCTCAGTAGCTCGCAGGGCGCTGGGGGTTTCTTTCGGGACTAGTCCACACATGGTTTGTAGTGATGCTACCAAAGGAAGTCAGCTAGACCTACACCAGTTGGATAAGGAACGGAGGCGAGAACTAATAATAGTTCTCGTGCCACAACTTAAATTGAATAATGTGAATCACTTAAATAATAGATAATAATTGGTTGAGTGCCAGCATGATGCTTGTTAATTTTGTTTCTGCTTGTGTTTGTGCTGTTATCATTTTGCTTATATTTGGTTAGTTAGCTAACGGTTGATATGTTGTTTAGATTTGACACAGGTTAGAGCGGATGCCGAGTGATCCAGATGGTAGTGGTCAGCCGGGGTGTCGTACTTTAGGACGTTTTGCAGTTTTTGCATTTGTGGGTTTTGCATTTGAACATGGTTTCCTTTCGTACCTTGATATATTACTTTTCCGGCTGTAGTCGATCTGGTCACATTCATGCATTGATAAAAACTATTTTATGATTTCTGATTTTTCCTTATCCGTGCCTTGTTGTAAGATCATGTTAAGTTGTTGTCAAACTAAGGTCGGGACCCACTGTGCGGTCCTAACCAGTAACTCCCTAAGTTGTAAAATTTGGGGTGTTACACCACTCCCATAGGGTACACGGATTGTGTGACTGATACTCGCACAGCTGGACATTGCACTCAGAGGCGTGGATGTATCGGTCCTCGTGTCACATACTTTCATCTATCTATATATATATATATACATATATATATATATATATATATGTATATATATATATACGGTTTTTGAGTGAATGGTTATTATATGAAGATAATAAATGGGTAAATGTGTGATAGCATGCTGATGTGTTTATCTTTCATGATTGTGCTTGTGCTTATGCATTACCTCATATATGTATGGTTAGCTAACGGTTTCATACCGTGTTGTAGATGTTTACAGGTTAGGCGCTACTGGGTGATCTGGCAGGGTGACAGGCCGAGGACTCTCGTACATTAGGTGGTTGGTTTGGGGTTGTTGTGTTTTCCCTCCTGCGTGAGGATGATCTTTTGTACCTCTTGTGTGAGGATGTCGTTTTATATACTCGGCTATGTTGTTGTTTACTTTGGGTCGTACAGTTAATACTGTTTTATGTATTTGTTTTATATTTGTCAGTGCCATGTTGTAAGGTCCAGTGAACTTGTTGTCAGGCTAGGGTTAGGATCCATTGTGAGATCCTAACCCAATGTGACATCCCGAGTCCCGCGGATTTGAGGTGTTACAGAGTTGGTATCAGAGCCAGGTTGACAACAATGGCACTTGCTACCTGCAATGAGGTTTGATAGGTAAAATAAACAGAGCCCACATGGGATCTGACGTTTTCAAAGGTTTTGGTTTTAAGTGTGGTTTTGGGATCGAATGTACGAGAAGTCGTCACCTCTGCCATGGATCTCTGTAGCGTAGATATGTATATATATCTGTGTGTACTATGGATTATGTGGATGTATTATATACATATCGATACATATGGCATATATATAGCCTTATAAGATTAGGTGCGTATATCCTACAAATGACTCAGACTAGAGTAGTATCTGTAGTGGGATGAGGTAGGGGTACACCCCCTCTTCCTCCAATGGTGATAAGTTAGGGACCAGTTTCCGCTGTTGTTTCGCCGATGGAAGAGAACGAGTTTGAAGAGGCTGATCGTGTCTCCATGAGTAGATCCGAGTTTCAAGAATATATGTAACAAGTATATGAAGCGGTGATAGCGGGTAGATCCATACCGGATTTACCAACAATTGTGAGATCAACTGAAGCTTCTAGATCCGGAAAGAAGCAATGGACTGAATCAGTTACTGGAGAAGCAAAGATGATGAATGGGGAACCAAGTCCAATATCAGGACAATCTAGTGATCCTTTGGCCATGAAGATGACTGGCAAGGAACTACAGTGTTTTAATTGCGTGGAAGTTGGGACACTGGCGAACTGTGTGCCCAAAGGCTCCCATCATATGCTTTACGTATGGTAAAGCAGGGCATAGAGCGAAGTTTTGTCGACAGGGCAAGGCATTGCCTTTACAGGTTTCCTTCAAGAGTGAGATCATTCCAGGTGGACAACGAAGGTCGAGTTACCCTTCAGTTGCACAGGTTGCAAGGATGGGATGATTATGTTTCAGTTGTGGCTATCCAGATCATTTGCGTTATGTGTGCCCTTTGGCACTGATAGCTTGTTTCATTTGTGGTGAGTTAGGTCATCTGGCCCTTTTTGTCAACACGGTGGTGTTTCTTCCCAGCAAGACCTTCCTCTTTCTAGTGCAGAAAGAATGGAAGTGGCGGCTATAGTAATGACCTCAGTGATACCTGAGGAGCATGGACCTGACATTGAGTGATGATATGTAGAGGAGCTACGAGTGTTAGCTGTTATAGGTACCATTCTCGTTAATGGTTTACCTGGTGGAGTTTTGGTTGTTGTGAGTGCTATGCACGTCATGTCTTTCGATGCATGCGTTAATGGTTGAATTTTGGTATATAGTAGAAGGTGGATTTTCCTTTACAGGATTACCTTTTTGGGTCTGAGATACCCGTGAGACGCGTGTTTGTTCCCTTATTTCAGGGACCCGTGTATGGTTACAGACTTCTTTGTCATATTGTAGGTGCATGAGGAAGTCATTATGTGTATGGTTTGGATGAATATATATCATGTGGTGTTAGCTTTTAATAGTAAGACTATTATAGTCTTTAATGAGTTGAGTTAAATAGAGGTCTTCTGAGGTTAAGACCTTTGAAGAGACAGGTTTGTCATCAGGATTGTACGAGCAGCGAGCTGATAGCACAGGGATGTGACGCCTTCTAGTGTTATACCATGAAGGAGCGAGATAGTCCAACATTGGAAGGTATTCTAGTTGTTTATGAGTTTATAGATGTGTTACTGAACCATCTAGTTGCCACCTCAACGAAGTGTGGACATTGTTATTGAGTTGAAGTATGATACAAGATTGGATGGGAAAGCTACACTATATGGTGCTTGTTGAGATATTGTACTGATAACTTGAAAAGTTGACTGAAACGGGCTTCTTTTACCCTAGTGGGTTTAATGTTCCGTATTGACGACCTGATGAGTTAGCTTCAAGAAGCAATTGTGTTTTCAGGATTCCATTGTGCTCAAGATATCCCTAGTCATGGATGAGAGAGCAGCATGTGTATGAGATAGCATCCCATACCTGTTATGGACACTACGAGTTTGTAGTGATGTCATTTAGGTGACGAATATTTTAGTAGTTTTTATGGAGTTGATGAACAGTATCTTCATCGACTTCCTTGATTAGTTGGTGGTGGACTTTATTGATGAATTTCGGTATACTCTCATAGCAGAGAATAGTAGACCAATCGTCTGAGGACCGTTCTGCAGATTTTGAGAGATAGAGGGCTGTATTCTACTCTCTCTAAGTGTAAGTTGAGATGCTAGTGGTAGCCTTTTTAGGACAGGTTGTCTCCGCCAGTGGGATCATGGTTGACCTGGCGAGAATTAAGTATGTTGTAACATGGGAGATACTGATGAACATTAAGGAATACGTAGTTTTCTCGGCTCAACCGATTGCTACCAATGCTTTGAGGAAGGATTTTATATGATTACGTATTCATTTGCGAGTCTTTTGAGAAGACCGTACCGTTGTGATCTTCATTTAAGATTTCTATAGATCATAGGAATCTGATGTATATTTTATGCAATAGGGGTTGAATAACCGCCAATGTTAAGAGCTTAAGTTGATCAAGACTTTGACTTGAAGATTCCATATCATTCACAGAAGTTGAACGTTGTCGCCGATAACTTGAATGGAAAGATGCTCCAAGAGAAGATGATTGTGAGACTGATAGTTCAGCCTCAGCTTCAGAGAGATCTAGTTTGACTAGAGTTGGGCAATTAGTTCCTTGATGTGGATACCCAGTTATACCTCAAAGGTTCTACCTGGTCTATTGAATGAGGTCCAATAGAAGCAAGAGACCTGCCCGGCCTTGACAAGGTTTAGAGAAAGGATGTCTCGTACTGAGGCACCATAGTTCTCCATGGGAGTAGATGGACTGGTGAAGAGTCATGACCGCTTTTGTGTACCTGCTAATGCAAATGGAGACAGAGAATATTACGGTATACCCATTATACGCCTTATTCAGTACATTTAGGTACGAGTAAGATGTAACACGAGATGAAACGATTATATTGTATGAAGCCGATATAACTAGATTTGGGATACAGTGTGTGACCTGTCAGCAGGTCTAGATAGAGTAGTTCTGATCTAGAGATAAGCCCCACCCACTACCAGTCCAGTAATAGAATTTGGGAGGACATCTCTATGGACTTTGTTATGAGATTGTGACCCAGTAGAAGATTGATATTATTTGGATTGTTGGTAACAGATTAATGAAACTGGCACGTTTCATTTCTATCAGAAGGACGTGGCTAGTGACTGAATTGGCTGAGGAGTACACTAGACAGATAGTGAGACTCCATGGTATACCGAGAACGATCATTTCTGATCGAGATGGATATTTTTACTTTGAGATTGTGAGCAGTAGATACAGACTGCTTTGGAAAAATGAGTCTATACTTCATGACTACGCTTCACCCCTTGACAGAGGGTCAGTTGAAGAGGATCATCTAGATTTTAAGAATCAAATATAAGTTGTAAGTTGAATGGGAAACGTATATGATTATATTACCTTCCATTATTGAGTTATTATATAACAGTGATTGACGTTTATCTTCGGGAATGTCCTTGAGAAGCATTGTATGGGCGTAGATGCCATACACCTTTATGCTAGAAGTGATCTAGCAATAGTAGTGGAAATAACACATGACCAGACTTAGGATTTTATAGTTCGAGTAACGATGATTAAAGGAAGAGTGTTGGCTTTGCAGTTCAAGTGAGAGTTCATGTCCGGCTGGAGGTATCTCAGCTGTGAGACGTTAGTTGTGTTATTATGGAAAGGGGAACTGAGTTTCCAATATGTCGGTTACTTGAGATCTTGATCAGTTTTGTGAAGGCAACATGATGTTTAGCTTTGCCTCTGAGATTAGAGGATATTCACCCAGTGTTCCATATGTCTCAACTGAGGAAGTATATACCAGACTCGAGACACCTTGTGAGTTACGATGATTTGGTGGTTGAGTCCAACCACACTTTTGTTGAGCATTCAATTACATTCTTGGAATGAGATATGAAACGCTTGTATTCGAAAGACATTCCCATATTGAGGATATAATGGTCGAGATGAAGACCTGAAGAGGCTACGTGAGAGACTGAGGATAGTGTCCTCAGGAACTATCCAGAGTATATGTTGGGACAAACCCATTTGTGGGAGCACGAGTATATCTTAGTGCTATCTTGATGAATGTTGTGCTTATATGCTTATATGCCTTGATGTGTTATTCCATGCTAGTTGTGATGTGATTTATGATCTTAGTAGATCTTGATGTGCTAGCGTGATGTATGCTATAGCTGGAGATGATTACTTCCTCCACGCTACCCGAGTATGATCATATTTATAGCTAGAGATGGTTCTTTCCTCCATGCTATTTGAGTGGGATTAGGATTCAGCTGGAGATGGTTATTTCCTCCATGCTACCTTGATGGACATAGTTCAGTGGAGATGTGATTTCTCCATGCGATATATATGTTTATGGGTTGGCTAGAGACGTATTTCCTCTATGCATGTGATATGTTTTGGCTAGAGATGTGCTTCCTCTATGCCTTGTGATGTGGTATGGCGAGAGACGTGATTCCTCTACGCCTTTGGGTAGCGTTATGGCCCTGTTTCCTGGAGTGATGATTCCTCCATGTTTATACTTGAGGTTATAGATTGTTATAGGTTGTGATATTTTGAATGGAGATGTGATACCTCCGATAGAAAGAGTGAGAGTTATACCTCGGTGTATGGGTCCGAGAGGATTTGGGAATTTTCAAGTTTCGGGACAAAACTTTTTTTTAAGGGGTGTGTGATGTAATAGCTAGGATTTCCGAATTCTTAATGTTGATTAACTTAATCGTTGATAGTAATTGACATATAACTCGCGAAGATTTCGCAAGTGATGAGTATGAGTCCCCCCGTTATGTTCCTCGCGTAATTTTGGACGTTTGGGGAAATTTTTACTTTTTCCCCGGGTAATTATTTTTACCCTCCAGTGTTATTTGGAGCATTTGGGAGCTCCAATTAATAAAAATGCAGTTGAGAGAAATGATCAGGACATCGGCTATGTCCTAGATATGAAATAACATGGAGAGGCAAAACGGCCAAAAGAGTCGTTATTTCGTTTCTTAACGGCTAAGAAAGACGGCTTAGGAATACACGTTTTCCAAGGCAACTGTGGAATAATTGTCCCTACAATATTCCATATTTAATGTTTCAATCTCGAGAAGTTTGGAGAAAGAGGTTCGACCCGCCTTTGGATCGGTTAAAGGATAATTATCGACTTTACTAAAGGATAATTATCGTCTTCACTATAAATAGCGGAAAATCCTTTATTAATTCATTTCCTTTCACGTTTCCTCGTAAAAGCTCTGATTTCTCTCAACCTTCAAACTCAGATCTACTCTCCGTTTCTAATCCGATTTCAATTCGGTTTGAGTTTCTGGATTCCTCTCTTCATTCTCTTCATATCAGTACCGAGTTTCTGCATTTCCGAGTATATCGAGGGCTGGTCGAGCATATATGTCACAAGGACGGTTCCGTCGCTCAGATTCCGGTGAATTTGATGTTATCGATGCGTAGCCTGCGTCGCTGTGTTTCCGAATCTTCTTTCAGATCGTCAATCGGGTTAGTAACGAATAAGTTATGAATTTATTCGTTTCCGTACTGCGATTTGGCCGAAATTGACTTTAGGCTTGTCAAAATGGATAATTAGAAATTCCATTATGGTCGTTATATTATTCTGGTGATTATGGATAGTTTGTTTGATGAAATCTGATGACAGGTGGGTTTAGAAATTGCCTACGGGCAAAACGTTATTCTGGCGAAATCTAATTAATTAATTAAAGGTTAATTAATTAAATTAGGATTAGAATTGAGATTGAGGAATGTTGATTAGATACTACCTTGAGACTTGAGGAATTGTGAGTTATGCTGAGATATTGAGGTTTAATTGGTTGTGAGGCTCATAGATTGAGTATGATCCTTATAGATCCCTTTGGGTCTAGGTGTGACCCCTTTGATGAATAGAGGTTGATATATCTCTTTATGCCTTGTTTATAGGTTGTGTTGTCCCTCTAGTGTAGAGGTCATCGTGGTTGAGTTTGTACGAGGTTGAGGTAAGTCCGTAGGACTTACTTAGCTATCATCCATATATGGGGTGTTTGCATGAGTGGTGTGTGCTTTATATGTTTGCTATGATAGCATGAGTTGTCGTTTTTATCGACCTATGTTCTATTGACTGCCCCACTGCGTGGCTGTGATAACCTTTCCCTTTCATCCCGCCGTGGAGTCTAGGAGGTTCTCTGATGTCGGGCCAGACTGGTTTACAGGAAGGGCGCAATCCACTCCCATAGGGTACACGGATTGTGTGACCGATACTCGTACTGCTGGACATTGCACTCAGAGGCGGGAATGTATCGGTCCTCGTCTCACATACTTTCATCTATATATATATATATATATATACGGTTTTTGAGTGAATGGTTATTATATAAAGATAATAAATGGGTAAATGTGTGATAGCATGCTGATGTGTTTATCTTTCATGTTTGTGCTTGTGCTTATGCATTACCTCATATATGTATGGTTAGCTAACGGTTTCATACCGTGTTGTAGATGTTTACAGGTTAGGCGCTACTAGGTGATCTGGCAGGGTGACAGGCCGAGGACTCTCGTACATTAGGTGGTTGATTTGAGGTTGTTGTGTTTTCCCTCCTGCGTGAGGATGATCTTTTGTACCTCCTGTGTGAGGATGTCGTTTTATATACTCGGCTATGTTGTTGTTTACTTTGGGTCGTACAGTTTATACTGTTTTATGTATTTGTTTTATATCTGTCAGTGCCATGTTGTAAGGTCCAGTGAACTTGTTGTCAGGCTAGGGTTAGGATCCATTGTGAGATCCTAACCCAATGTGACATCCCGAGTCCCGCGGATTTGGGGTGTTACATATTTATATACGTTATATATTCCGATCAAATTTAGCGTATAAGCTAAATTTGTTTAGTTTGGTGTTAGGTCCGGAAGCGCCCCGATAAAGGCCAACGAATCCTTTCTCGACATCCTTAGATCGTCTTCCGTCTTTCGACGTCATGTGAGTACCCTCTCCCCTGAGCTTATGATCTTACTCAATTTAGTTATGTTTAGTATTAGTATCATGCTAGGTTGGATCTAGCATAACTTAGAGTGAATACCAAGTAGTGGTTATGGACCTTTAGGTGAGTTTTGATGTTTGATTGTGCCAAGACTTGAGGTGCTTAGTTATCTTGTGAGGTTGTTATAAAGCTTTAAGTTATATGGTTGATCTTGTGAGCGTTTTGAAGCTCGAGGTTAGGGTTGTATGATCTTGTGGGATTTTGGAGTTTAGGTTTGGCTTATCCTAGTATGTTGTTACGAGTTACGATCTTGCGAGATCCTTGGGAGGGTAGATGTCCCTATGTTGTTATATTTTATGATCTTGCGAGATCGTTGGTACTAGAAGTCTAAGGACTTCTAGCATGTGAGAGAGATGTTGATCGTGTGCCTTGTTTTGACTAGGCGTTGAGTGCCTTCCTACGGGAAGTTTAGAACGGTGGTTATTGGGTTTATCTTTGGGACGAGGTAAGTCTTCGGACTTACTTAGCTTGTATTCCTTGTATTAGCATTGATGTGTGTTTGGTGTTGTGTGTTTATTCTTTATTATTTATAACGACTAAACCGGAAATAGGATTACCGACCTTTATATTATATGGGCCCAAGTGTATGATAACGGGCGGTGACAACT
The DNA here is from genome assembly GCA_033239125.1 of Fagopyrum homotropicum. NCBI lineage: Eukaryota > Viridiplantae > Streptophyta > Magnoliopsida > Caryophyllales > Polygonaceae > Fagopyrum > Fagopyrum homotropicum. Next base: position 92,937,450 of record BSWB01000007.1, on the reverse strand, counting down.
TGCCTGGCTCCCGCGAGAGATAGGAGGTTCTCGGCGACTATCCCGTGCTGGTAGACGGTCAGATGCATCATTACCATTCCATGCCGGTAAGTAGGGACCGAGGCGAGTTTCGGTGACTCTTGTGTCACAACCTAAGTTGAATTAGAACGGGATATGACTTAATAATAAAAAGATAATAAACTGGACTTGCGTGCTTTGGTGTATATTGTTTGTTATGTTGATTTACTTGTTTTGTGCCTTTCACCTTGATTCCAATGCTTTGAATATTAGCTAACGGTTTTATACCAATTGTTGTAGATTGCCTTGCAGGTTAGGAATGCGGCCGAGAGATCCGGAAGAGTGGGCAACCAGGGTTCGGTACATTTTAGGATTGGGTTTTGGTTGGAGTCGTGTTTGAGTTTTGTATTCATTATATATTGTATGCCGCGTGTATGACATTTGGTCTTTCTGTTGTGTCTCGGCTGAAGTCTTTGGTTCGTTTGGTTTTGGGTTTCTTTGCATTGCATAAAATGTATTTGATTTTGGCCTTTATTTGTGTCTTGTTGCAAGATCCGGTGAAATTGTTGTCAAGCTAAGGGTCGGGACCCATTGTGAGGTCCCAACCCGTAACATCCCGAGTCCCGCGGATTCGGGGTGTTACATTAAGAAGATTGACTTTGGACCAGATTCGAAAGATTTCACATTCAGTTTAGATTCACCTCGGTCAGCTACAGTACCAATTCAACCGAGGTGATCTTGAGGAGCGTCCCGACCGAGGCGAACACCTTGTCGCCGGCGAGATCTTTATTTTGGGCTGAGATTTTTTTATTTTTGGAAGGAGGATATCTTATATTTTTGGCTGGATTTCTGGAAGGAAGATATAATTTTAGGCTGATTTATTTTTAGAGATAGAGATATATTTTATAGGAAATTATCTTTTTAAGATATTATTATCTTTGGAAGATAATTCTCCTATATAAAGGGTTGGATTTTCCACAAGTTCAACCATGCTTGGAGCATCCAACAATTGAGGGATTTTCTGGAGGTTTGAAGGAAGTATTAAAGGATTGAAGTTCAAGGAAGGAAGGAATCATAGTTGGAGTTGGCTTTTGAAGGAGTTTGTAAGATCTTCTTAGATTTCTTTTGGTTTGTTGTCTTTGCTGAGTTATGATTGAGGAACGCTTGTTTGTTACTTGTTTGATTCAGTTATTGAGACCTTTTTCTTAAGGTTTTCTTGTTCGAATATTGATTCCTTTCCCATTAATTTGATTATTGTTATCATGATGATTGTTGGCTAAGTTCTTTATGCGATTCTAGGGTGATTAGCTGAAAGTTGTGTGAAAGACGATGATAGAATGATCTTAATCCCAACAAGACCCTGAAAACTCGAGTCTTTACCTTAACCCTACAACACCTCGCTCAGTCATTGAACATCTCGGCCGGGGTGGAATATAACTGAACGATGTGAACCTTTTCCTGAACCTATCTGACTTAAGATTCAAAGTTTTCCAAATGCTATTCTTATTATACCTTTCCTGGTTCAACGCAAGTTTAGGATGAGACTTACCCGGTGATTCCTTTGTTTGTTTACCTAAGATCATAAGTGTAGGTAATAAAGGTTTATCCTTTATTGTGGTTTGAGTGTGCTTTCATCCCATTTTTGTGAGTTAGCCTGAGACTTACCCGGTAAAGGTTGATTCTATTCCCTTGGGTGGTGTGTTGGTTTGAGATTATAGTTCCTTTCCTTAGTACCTTGAGACTTACCTTTGTAATAGGAGCTTTGGTTTGGGATAGTGATTAGTGAGACTTACCCGGTAATCTATTCCCAACTTAGAAACACCTTCCCTTTGCAAACTCAGCTTTGTCCACGTTATCCTTTGAGAACTTGAGTCGGAACCACAACTAGATGCTTTAATCCCTAGAATCTGCATTTTCCCCTTACTTGACTTTATATCATCTTTGATTGCTTTAATTTATAGTCATTAGCATATTTGACAACTTGAATTCGTGCTTTGTTTCACCATTGTCCCTGTGTTCGACCCCTGGAATTCTTGCTTTTATTACAATTGATCCGTACACTGCGGGTTCGCATATTGTTCAAGCATACTTCTTGGGTTATAAATTTTAAAGCTTGCACATACCTTTTGGAGCGAACATAAGTCTCCGGACTTACTTAGCTCGTTTTCCTTGTATTAGCATTGATGTGTGTTTGGTGGTGTGTGTTTATTGTTTATTGTTTATAACAACTAAACTGGAAATAGGATTACCGACCTTTATATTATTTTGGCCCAAGTGTATGATAACGGGCGGTGACAACTTGCCTAGCTCCCGCGAGAGCTAGGAGGTTCTTGGCGACTATCCCGTGCTGGTAGACGGTCGGATGCATCAGTACCATTCCATGCCGGTAAATAGGGACCGAGGCGAGTTTCGGTGACTCTCGTGTCCCAACCTAAGTTGAATTAGAACGGGATATGACTTAATAATAATAAGATAATAAACCGGACTTGTGTGCTTTGGAGTGTATTGGGTGTTTTTGATGATTGACTTGTGTTTGTGCCTTTCACCTTGATTCTAATGCTTCGAATATTAGCTAACGGCTTTATACTGATTGTTGTAGATCGCCTTGCAGGGCAGCCGGGGTTCCGTACATTTTAGGAAGGGTTTTTGGGTGGAGTCGTGTTGGAGTATTGTATGTTTTCTATTTTTGTATGCCGCGTGTATGGCGTTTGGCCTTTGGTGTTGTTTATCGGCTGAAGTCATTTGTTTGTTGCTTTCGGGTTTCGTTATATTGCATAAAAATGAATTTTGTTTTGGCCTTCATTTATGCCTTGTTGCAAGATCCGGTGAAATTGTTGTCAGGCTAAGGGTCGGGACCCATTGTGAGGTCTCCGCCCGTAGCATCCCGAGTCCCGCGGATTCGGGATGTTACACACAGAAGACATCTTTTAATCATGTTCTCAACATCCTTAAGCATATGAGGCCATTAAAAGTGTGAATTCAACATATGAAAAGTCTTATCTCAACCAAAATGTCCCATTAACCCTCCCATATGAGTTTCCTAAACCACTAACAGTCTAAGAGAACATCTAGGCATACACACTTTATCCTCACTAAATACGAAGTTTTAAAAATATAGAATTTATCATGTAGAGGCAAATCTCGGGTAAAATCTCAAGCGATATTTCGGGTGTAAGGCCGAGATTTACACTTCGTAAAGATATTACCAAAATCAATGTCATATACATATAGATCCTTAATATAATGAAAGCCTAAAACCTTAGAATCCATACTAGTGATCAAAGAATGTCTCCTAGAAATGGCATCAACAACAACATTATCTTTTTCCTTTTTATACTTAATGATATATGGAAAAGTTTCTATAAATTCCATCAATCTACCATGTCTCCTATTCAACTTATATTGACTCATAAAATGTTTTTAAGGACTCATGATCAGTTTTAAGAATAAATTCATTAGGCCAAAGGTAATGTTGCAATGTCTTGAAAACTCGAAATAATGCATACAATTCCTTATCATATGTTGAATAATTCAAGCATGATCCTTTCAATTTCTCACTAAAGAATGCAAGTGGCTTACCTTCTTTCATGAGCACTCCTCCAATGTCAATTCCCGATGCGTCACACTCAACCTCAAATGGTTTAGTGAAATCCGAAAGTCCTAGAAGCGGTGCATGTGATAGTTGTCACTTCAATTCATTAAATGTCTTCTCTTGTGCATCTCCTAACTCGAACTGTACTTGATTCTTCGTGAGAGACGTGAGGGGGGCTGCAATGGTATTGAAATCTTGTACAAAACGCCTATAGAAGGTAGCTAATCCATGAAATGATCGAACATGTCTGATCCTTATTGGCGTAGGCCATTCTTGGGTTGCTTTGATCTTCTCTTCATCCACTTCTAGACCTCTTGTACTCACTACAAATTCAAGGAAAATAAGTTGATTAGTAATAAACTCACATTTCTTAATATTAGCATATAGAGACTCATTTTTAAGAGTTCCTATTACTTCCCTTAAGTTCTCTTCGTGTTCCTCAAGTGATTTGTTGTAGATGAGAATGTCATCAAATTAGACAAACACAAACTTCCCAATGAAATGACCTAAAACATGATTCATTAATCTCATGAAAGTGTTAGGAGTGTTAGTCCAACCGAAAGGCATAACCAACCACTCGTGAAGACCAAACTTAGTCATGATTGCCGTCTTTCATTCATCTCCTTCCCTTATTCGAATATGATGGTATCCACTTTTAAGGTAAATCTTTGAAAACAAAGTTAATCCACTAAGCTCATCTAGTATATCATCCAAACGGGGAATGGGATGTCGATACTTGATAGTGATATTGTTAATTGCTCGAAAATCAACACACATCCTCCAAGTGTTATTATTTTTGGGAACCAAAAGGATGGGAACTACACAAGGACTTAAACTTTCCCGTACATAGCCTTTATTCAAAAGTTCTTGAACTTGATCTTGAATTTCCTGACTTTCTTGAGGACTCATACTATAAGTGGGTCGATTAGGAAGTGAGTCTCCTGGAATTCAGTCAATTTGATGTTCAATGCCTCGCAACGGTGGAAGACCTGCAGGAATCTCATTAGGAAATACATCAGAAAACTCGTCTAAAAGATTAAGAACGTTTAGAGGTAAGGTAGCCTTGACTTCATCACTCAAGGTCACAAGGCTTTTACAAAGACTCATAAGAACAATATCCAAAGGAATATAATCATCAATAAACTCCCAGTTGGATGCTAAAAGAACGTGATTAGTCGCAGCAAAAAGAATCTCGGTGGGAATCTCGCTTGAGATTTTGTCACGGGACCGAGATTTTGATGAACTACGACGGAATCTGGAACTGGAGTAAGAATCTCGTTCAATGGGACCAGATTCTGATAATCTCATGCCAAAATTTAGGGTCTTTCGCTGAGATTTTTTTCTATGGATTGCATTTCTCGCTCTCGTTCCTTCCGTTGATCCTTCTTTTTGTCATAATGTTCTGCAATCTGCAAAGGAGTCATAAGCTTAAGGGTTATTGTGTGTTCATTAAACTCAAATGAGTTTTTATTAGTAAATCCATCATGCTTTTCTATCAAATTGTCATGGACGTCCTGATAGAATATGACATGCTTGCATGGGTACAACATCATACACAATGGTATGCTCATACATCCCTAGAGTAAAAGCAATTCTACCTTTCATATTCACCTTTAATGCACCACAATCATTCATCCAATGCAACTTATATGGTATAGGATGGTAAAAAGTCATGATATTCAATTAATTGATCAACTCATCACTAGCAATGTTGCAACAACTACCGCCATCAATGATCATATTACACACCTTTCCTGAACAAGTCATGTAGTATGAAAGAGGTTTTCACTTTGATCATCCTTACATGGGGATATCTTAGAATATAAAGTTCCCCTAGCAATTAAAGATTCTTCATGCTCATATTCTCAACCTTCCTCACTATCACTAGCACTATCATGTTCATGCAATGCATTGATATAGGTATGATCATCTTCATGCTCTTCTTAACTTTCATATTGTCCTTATTGATTTAGAAATAAAAAAATTTTATTAGGACAATCCCTCATATAATGACCTTTACATTGACATTTTAAGAATACAATATCTCTAGAACGTAAAGTAGAGTTACAAGTGCTCCCTTTATTATCCTTTGAAGGCTCATTCAAAGGGCAAGATGGTGGCGATTGGGACAAGGTTTTCTGGACTGCTGGATTGGGATTTCAGATTTTGTTCTCATCTTTCTGAGAATCTCGGCCAAAATATCGGCCGAGATTTTCTCTTTGGGTCCAAGATTTGTTCTCTGGCTTCCACAAACTCGTTCCTTGGCTCCATCCTTTGAACTTCTTTTCTACCTTAACAGCCAAATGCAACAAATTAGTCATATTAGCAAAGTGATAAATATCAATTTCATTAGATAAGGATGGATGCAAAATTCGTAAAAACTGAGCCATAATGGTCTCCTCATCATCAATAATTTTGACTTTCACCATCATCATTTGCATGGTGGTGTAGACCTCTTCTACGCTCATGGAACCTTGCTTGAGGTTCTCCAATTGTTTCCTTACTTCCCTAGCATAATGTTGAGGCACAAATTTTTCTTTCATTAATGCCTTAAATTTCTCTCAAGTGTTGATGTCTGAATCTAACGTTCTTCTTCTTTCCTGAATAAGATGATCCCACCACACTAGGGCATATTCTTGGAATTCCAACGCAACAAGTTTGATCTTCCTTTGTTTTCTAAAGTTATGGGAAGACCAAATTTGTTCAATTTTAGTCTCCCATTTCATGTATGCGTCCGGATTCCATTTGCTATCGAAAATCGGAACTTTGACCTTCACTTTGCCAATTCCATCATTCTATTGATGAGGCCTGTAAGGTTCCAAATCTTGATATCTCCTAGGATGATGATCATGTCTAGGATAGTCTCTCCACATGCCTTCGTCATCCTTTTCCTCAAATTCCTGAAATTCATTAACAAAATATGGAATGTTAGGTTTACGGAAATTAGGATTTGGAAGTTTCATACATGTCCCTTGATGGGGCCTTGGAGACAGATCAAGGGCTCGATGCGACTGTGGATTATGTAAGCTTTCGCCAATCTCACAGGCAAATATCGATTGAAATCTCGGTGGGGGGCCGAGATTTTGGGGCGAGATTTCTTCTTTAAAATGATTTTTTAGTTTCTCCATTCGTTCAGCCAACGTAGAGACTAGAACCATTAGTTGCCTTAGCATATATATGGCTTACGAGCCCGATGATTTATGTTAACCTCAAGGACTCCCATGCTTCGACATTTACACAAACATGAAAAGTAACAACAAACTTGTGAAATTAGTGAAAACGAAAGTTCTTTACTTGTTTTCTCTCACACTCACACTCTGTTGTGAATCTCAAGCTTATTCGATGTAAATGTCTTGGATGAATTAATACTTCTTTACCAACTGGTGACTAGCTTCAACTAGAACCCCCTTGAGTGCCTTAGAAAGTTTACTTGGTTCAGAAAAATGGTTCTTGTGTTGGAAGATAGTCAAGGAAACTCCTGTTTTAGAGCTCTTCACACAATTGACACAAAGTAGAAGGAATATTGCAAGTAGACACAACTAGCATCATAGAAAGTATAGATACTAACTAATACACCCAAAGAATCGACTCAAAGTGTTTAGAGTAGAAAAGTGACAAAAAAAGGCACACAAGATATTAAGAAGAGAGTTTTACGTACCTTGAGTCTATGTAGTTGAAGAAAAGAGATAGTCGGGTAAGTTTATTCTCAACAGAAAGCAATCTGGGGTAAATTAGGTAAATCTTGGGCAAGATTTTCTGTCTCAGGGTCGAGATTTTTGTTTGGACAACTGTCGACGACAATCACTGGCTATGCTCGGGGATATACTCCTCCCTTGTTGCCTTGATGTTCCCTTCTCATTTGTATCGTAAGAACTTGTGCCCAAAAGTTTTCCGATATGATATAGTTGATAATAGAACGATTTGGAAACATAGGGTTATGTGTTTGGGTTCCTTTTGCAGAGTTGAGGGAGTAGAGGAGGGGGAAAAATTAACGTTGCCGCAGGTGAGGAGGGGTCAAATATATAGTTGTTGGGATAGATATTCGGTTAGGATTGTGTAGATATGAAAAGATCTCACCTACTAGGTTAGATCTCAAGAACAATATCTTGTAAATCTCCTTCCTCCTTAAATATGCAGCCGGATATTATCAGATTTCTTAAATCCAATAAATAAATGATATTTAAATGGATAGATAAAATCCATAACAACTTAGGGAACAAGTAACGCAGAAATCTCGACTTCATGCACAAATCTCGTGTGAGATTATGGGGTTGGAGAGGTTTTAGTTGAGCTTATGGCTGGCCTTGTATTTGGCTATGATGTTTCTCTCTTCTCCCATACACACAAGTCAACGCACGTTTAAGTCAAATAATCTCGCAAAATAATCGCAACAAGAAAATACTCAATTTTTATGTGACTCAAAGAAGACCCAAATAAAAATTACTCAAACCTCAAGTGTGGCTAACTTGAACTTCAATCGACTGAGCTCTGATACCACTTTGTTGTGGGGTTGATGTCGCAGTTTATGTTCTAGATTGAAAGTTCAAGAACAGTCTCAAAGAACAAATCTCTGTCTAGAATCTCGGGTGAGATTCTGATTCCGGGGCCGAGATTTATGAAAACCCAAACAAAAGAACGTGAGTTTGATGGATTGATTATTGATAGATAAGAAAATGATATTATGGAATAAATTTGATGGAAATATATGAAGTTACGAACCAAGGTGCAAAGAGCCTTGACAACAAAGAGCTTACCTTAACCCTCCCTTCTTTAACCTTACACAAGCCTTCTAAATAAGACAAGCACAAAGATGGACAATAATTGACTAGTAACACAAATCTTCAATAAGATTAACACACAAGAATAACATAGCAAGGGCTCACAACGATTCAATCAAAGGCTCTCTTTTTGATTGAATGAAATGAATAAATTAAGCACAAACTTCGTAAGCGAAGCAGCGAGTTCGTACAATATTGTGGAAGAAATAATCAAATTCAATCTATCTATTAATCTCGTTCTCTAAGGTTATTTATGGGAGAGATTCCTCTAAAAGTTAAATACTAAAATAATCCTAAAAGATAGGATTAAAACCAAAATATACCTTCAGAAAGTTTTGAGAGCTTTAAAGGTATTAAAAATAACTAAAAGATAATTCTATCTAATAAGATCTCGACGGATCGTATTGATCTCGACATACGCATAATCTCGGGTAAAATCTCGGACGAGATTTCGGTCTCACTACCGAGATTTCTTTCCTGGTTCTCTGCAATCTCGTTCTACCCACTTTCCTTACTTCCTTGGTCATCTTTACTCTTGTAAGGTCCTTCCATAATAGACAACAATGTCATTAAAGAAGACTTAGTCATGAATGAAGTCTCTTTAGGTGCACATGTTGCTAATAAGCTAGCAACCTCTTCTTGGATGGCCTTTGAATATGTCAACTCCTTTTCCTTCAATGCCTTTGGTCTCGCTCTAGTGATAGGCCATTTAGGAGGTGCTGAAGATGGTGCCACATCTGTCATCTACAATTTGCATGTTTGTAATCTAAGTACGTTTATTCTAGATTTTATTATTTTTAATCTTTTAGGCTAAATTTTTCGTTAACTCCTTAATCTTGTACTACCTGGTTGAATCGTCATTGATTTTTTGTGAAATTATGTTTATTATATCTTGTGATTGTGAAGTTAATTTTTGTTAGGGTTTGAATTAGGTGAATGGATGTGGAGATCTTCTTGTCTGGCGTTATGCAAATGTTGCATGCACTAGCTATTCTTCTACTACTTTGCTCCATAGTTTCTCATTTCTATACTACACAATGCATGTCTACACTCCAACCGCCATATATAAATCTTCTTCCATCTATACCCCTTCTCCTTACTACAAGAAGCCTATCTACACTTCATCTATTGAATTCAAGGCTTAACCTGTGTACATCCCTTCTCAAGTGTAGTACAAGAAGACAAAGTACACCCTATCTCCAGTGTACTACAAATTTCCACTGTAAACCCCATCTCTAGTGTACTACTACAAGAAGACAATTTACACCCTATCTTCCACCTACTACAAGGCCCCAATATACACTCCATATACAGTGAACTACAAGAAGTCAGTGTACTTCCCATCTCCAATGTAGTACAAGACCCCAAATTAATGTTTCTCCAAACATATATAGTGAACTACAAGAAGTCAGTAAACTTCCCATCTTCAATGTACTACAAGACCCCAACTTGTACTTCATCACCCGTCTACAATAAGTTGGAATACGTTTATTGAAGATTTAAGATATTGAATTTTCAAATTAATTTTTCTCCAAACATCGAATCAACTTTTTGATCCTAAGAGCCATATGATATTCTTGTTTGCATTTCTTTCTGAAATATATTGTATTGATATGATATGATATTATTTTATTTATTGTTCCAACTACAAAATGTTTTTTATAACTGCTCTTTCACATTACTTTTTTTTCCAGTAACAATCAATACGGTTCATAAACTGTTTACTATGAGAAAGACACAACCTTATTTTATGCGTATAGATAAATTTACCCTCTTCATCGGATGTATAACACAAAGCAATTGATTTAAACATTTAAACAAAGGAATATTGCCTTGTCATTTTAAGAGAATTCCTAAATAACATAAAAGAGAGATATGGCCAAATGCATATTGCCGTGTCATTTTAACCCATATTTGTTTCTTTAAATTATATATTTACCGTTGTATACGTATCATGAATATGTTTGATCTTGATAAGTGATATTTTCAGTTGATAAATATAAACACCACATGGTGTAGTGCACTATATAAAGTTATGTACGCGCATGATGATGTAAAAGTCATTCACAATTTGACGTATCTTTAATGATAAGTGATTATTGTTTTTGGGTTAAGTTGTCGGATTTGGTGTGCACAACTGTGGTTAAACTTACATGACATATTTACACTTCAAAGCGGACACCATTAGTCAGGATGGATCAGCTATATATTCATTATGTCAAAGACGGGGAAAAGTGGATGCCATTAGTCACTATTAGTCGGGTATATATTCATTATGTCAAACAAGGGGCAAACCGGACGCCATTAGTCACGACGGATCGACTATATATTCATTATGCCAAACATGGGCCAAAGCGGACACCATTAATCACAATGGGTCGGCTATATATGTGTGTTTGGCACACAAAAAATAAAAACTAGTGTTAGTGGTTTATAGTGTTTTTGTTTGTGTTTTGTGTTTTAGGTTGTGTTTGAGTTTTTAAAAAACTGAGTATGCGTTTGGTAAGACTAGTGTTTTTTGTGGAGTGTTTTGACGATAAAATTACTATTATAACCCTACTGTTACTTATTATTACATACGTTACCCTTTCTATTATTTTATTCATTTTCAAGCAACCTTAGGGTTTTTTTTACCTGGTTCAATCGGGCTCTTTGCGCTAGAAGTGTTGCTGCCGCTGCTTCCTCCATCGCAGGTGACCACTTCCGCCACCGGTTGAAGAGCAATCAAGCAGCTTCTACGACCGGTCTTCTTCCTCCATGCGTCTACCCCTTTTCTGAACCAGGTACGGTGCTCTTCTTCGTTCTTCTTCTTATTGCTGTCGATTCTTCTTCACCGAATTGGTTGGATAATTTCTGATTTTTGTCGAAATTTGATTCCTTTAGTCTTCGATATGTCTCGATTACGCATATATTGGAGTTGAATTGTGATTGTTGTCATTTATGTACTTTTGTAATTGGGTTATTCACTTGCTGTTGAAACAACTTCTATCACCATTCTTCTTCATCCTTTGGAGACGTTCAAAATTTCAGCCAATGGATTGAATTTAAACTGAATATGGATTGCTCTCATATATATATTGAATTGCAACTGTCGAGAATTGTTGTTGTCCTTATATAGTGTTGTCCAGAATTGATGTTGTTATTACTTACCCCCTCACTGGATTGAGTTGATTTCTGATTGTTGTCCATAAAAATTTGAGTTGATTACTACTACATGCAAGTTAATTCTAGTCGATCTTTTTGCTGTTTTGAGTTATTGCAGTCGATCTTTTCATGGACTACATTGTTGTTTTGAGTTATTGCAATCGATCTGCATATTTTTGTTTGGTTGGTATATTAATATGACACCATATTCATAATGGGTTCTGTTTTAAAATTTGAGGTTGGATAATTACTGAAATTTGCAATCTTGTTTTACATTTACATAAATTTATTGTAGTTGGGATGGAGAATAGTGTTTCTCAAAGTCGTTGTACCGAATTTTTTATGGGATGATGAACTAGTGAAACTTCTAGTGAAGATACTAGTTGAATACCAAAAGAAAAATGGAAGCAAGCAAGCATACAATTGGAAAGAAATTAGTACAACTTTTAGTGCTTCATGTGGGAAGAGTGGGAAAGAAATTAGTACAACTTTTAGTGCTTCATCTGGGAAGAGTGGTTTGAAGGATACTTGTAGGAACAAGTATGAGTCAATGAAAAAAGAGTATAAAGCTTGGAACCTGCTAATGAATTCTGAGACCGGGCTTGGTTGGGATGACAACACCCGTAGGATCACGGCATCAAATGAATGGTGGGATAGGAAGATTAAGGTAATTGATATTTCTTTTTTTTTTTACGGTATTAATAAAAGACAAGTACTATACTAATGTAAGTTTTTATTATTGCAGGAAGATTCAAACTGCAAGAAATATAGGAACAAGGGAATGGATGCTGATTATGAAGAATTGTTGCGTTCGCTTTTTTCTGGGAACGTAGCAACAGGGCGTCTTGCCATGTCTTCCGGCATGGCACGAGAAAAAAGTCCTGAGTTTGTGTCACTTGGAATTGAAGAGGAAATAGAATTTGGTATTGGGGAAGGAGAGTCACATTTCTTTCGCACATTTGTTGACACCATCAATGAAGGACCTGCTAGCCAATTTGGAACAGAAGCTCATACCCCAACTCCGGTGAATATGTGTACTACTGAAAAGGCTCCGATGAAGAGAAAAAGAAGACAATCCGTTGGGTCGTCCAAGTTTGAAGAACACCTTGCACATACTAGGGAGCATAGTGAGAAAATACTTGCGCTCTTCCAAGAAGAAGTCACATCAAAAGATAAAGAAGACGAGTCACTGCTAGATGAAGTAATGTTGATGCTTGATCGTTTCGTTGAAAAAGGTTTGGTGGAGGATGAATCACCTCTATGGTGTTTTATTATTTCAAAGGTTAAATGGAAAATCGATATGAAAATATTGAGGAAATTGCCTGATGATGAAAAGAGGGTGAGGTGGCTCAAATGGGAGTTTGAGAACCGTTAAATTGTTTCAGTTGTTGCACTTGTTTTAGTCATTCATCTCTGTTGGACTTGTTTGTTGATGACAATTACTTTTCTTGCATGACATTGTACTTGTTGACATTTTTTAGTTATGAAGAATTGTTGGGTTTGTTTCCTTACTTACACTTGCTTTTTTTTTTAATTCTCTGATGCTGCTCAAGATTTCTTTGTTTACCATCATTAATCATAAAAATTTTATTTTTTTACCAATTGTAGGTGAGCGTTGTTGGTTTTAAATATGTCTAGCTGGCATGTTGGTACTGATGCAGAATTGCAGAAACGTCGTCGACTACTTAAAATGTATACACATTATGCGCAAATACAAAGACAAACGGATATCGTAGTTGAACATTACTACAAACATATGCACAAACAACCGTGGACTATCACATGATCTTATTCGACCAAGGAATCCAAACTTTCCTAGGACACCCTCCCACATTGCTGCCAACCCAAGATACAAGGATTTTTTCCAGGTATTTATGTACTTATTAAAAGGACTAACATCATAAGAATTATGACAATTGAATTGTATTTTGTTGTATGTAGGACTGCATTGGTTGTCTAGATGGAACACATATCAGTGCATGCATCCCTATAGAGTCACAAGGTCCTTTCATCGGTCGAAAACATACGGTGACCTTCAATGTTCTAGCAGTTTGTGATTTTAACATGTTGTTTACTTTTGTGTTGTCTGGATGGGAAGGGTCAGCACATGACGCAAAGGTTCTAGACAATGCTATTTGCAACCCAGACGTACAATTTCCTATTCCACCTCCCAACTGTAATAGCTAGGATTTCCGAATTCTAATTAATGTTGATTAACTTAATCGTTGATAGTAATTGACATATAACTTGCGAAGATTTCCCAAGTGATGAGTATGAGTCCCACCGTTATGTTCCTCGCGTAATTTTGGACGTTTGGGGAAATTTTTACTTTTTCCCCCGGGTAATTATTTTTTACCCTCCGGTGTTATTTGGAGCATTTGGGAGCTCCAATTAATAAAAATGCAATTGAGAGAAATGATCAGGACATCGGATATGTCTTAGATATGAAACAACATGGAGAGGCAAAACGGCCAAAAGAGTCGCTATTTCGTTTCTTAACGGCTAAGAAAGACGGCTTAGGAATACACGTTTTCCAAGGCAGTTGTGTAATAATTATCCCTACAATATTTCAGATTTAATGTTCCAATCTCGAGAAGTTTGGAGAAAGAGGTCTGACCCCTTTGATGAATAGAGGTTGATATATCTCTTTATGCCTTTTTATAGGCCGTGTTGTCCCTCTAGTGTAGAGGTGATCGTGGTTGATTTTGTACGAGGTTGAGGTAAGTCCGTAGGACTTACTTAGCTACCATCCCTATATTGGGTGTTTCCATGATTGGTGTGTGCTTTATATGTTTGCTATGATATCATGAGTTGTCGTTTTTATCGACCTATGTTCTATTGACTGCCCCACTGCGTGGCTGTGATAACCTTTCCCTTTCATCCCGCCGTGGAGTCTGGGAGGTTCTCTGATGTCGGGTCAGACTGGTTTACAGGAAGGGCGCAATCCACTCCCATAGGGTACACGGATTGTGTGACCGATACTCGTACAGCTGGACATTGTACTCAGAGGCGGGGATGTATCGGTCCTCGTGTCACATACTTTCATCTATCTATATATATACGGTTTTTGAGTGAATGGTTATTATATAAAGATAATAAATGGGTAAATGTTTGATAGCATGCTGATGTGTTTATCTTTCATGATTGTGCTTGTGCTTATGCATTACCTCATATATGTATGGTTAGCTAACGGTTTCATACCGTGTTGTAGATGTTTACAGGTTAGGCGCTACTGGGTGATCTGGCAGGGTGACAGGCCGAGGACTCTCGTACATTAGGTGGTTGGTTTGGGGTTGTTGTGTTTCCCCTCCTGCGTGAGGATGATCTTTTGTACCTCCTATGTGAGGATGTCGTTTTATATACTCGGCTATGTTGTTGTTTACTTTGGGTCGTACAGTTTATACTGTTTTATGTATTTGTTTTATATCTGTCAGTGCCATGTTGTAAGGTCCAGTGAACTTGTTGTCAGGCTAGGGTCAGGATCCATTGTGAGATCCTAGCCCAATGTGACATCCCGAGTCCCGCGGATTCGGGGTGTTACAGAGTTGGTATCAGAGCCCAGGTTGACAACAATGGCACTTGCTACCTGCAATGAGGTTTGATAGGTAAAATAAACAGAGCCCACATGGGATCTGATGTTTTCAAAGGTTTTGGTTTTAAGTGTGGTTTTGGGATAGAATGTACGAGAAGTCGTCACCTCTACCATGGATCTCTGCAGCGTAGATATGTATATATATGTGTGTACTATGGATTATGTGGATTTATTATATACATATCGATACCTATGGCATATATATAGCCTTATAAGATTAGGTGCGTATATCCTACAGATGACTCAGACTAGAGTAGTATCTGTAGTGGGATGAGGTAGGGGTACACCCCCCCTCTTCCTCCAGTGGTGATAAGTTAGGGACCAGTTTTCGCTGTTGTTTCGCCTATGGCAAAGAACGAGTTTGAAGAGGCTGATCGTGTCTCCATGAGTAGATCCGAATTTCAAGAATATATGTAACAAGTATATGAAGCGGTGATAGCGGGTAGATCGACACCAGATTTACCAACAATTGTGAGATCAACTGAAGCTTCTGGATCCGGAAAGAAGCAATGGACTGAATCAGTTACTGGAGAAGAAAAGATGATGAATGGGGAACCAAGTCCGATATCAGGACAATCTAGTGATCCTTTGGTCATGAAGATGACTGGCAAGGAACTACAGTGTTTTAATTGCGTGAAAGTTGGGACACTGGCGAACTGTGTGCCCAAAGGCTCCCATCATATGCTTTACGTGTGGTAAAGCAGGGCATAGAGCAAAGTTTTGTCGACAGGGCAAGGCATTGCCTTTACAGGTTCCCTTCAAGAGTGAGATCATTCCAGGTGAACGACGAAGGTCGAGTTACCCTTCAGTTGCACAGGTTGCAAGGATGGGATGATTATGTTTCAGTTGTGGCTATCCAGATCATTTGCGTTATGTGTGCCCTTTGGTACTGATAGCTTGTTTCACTTGTGGTGAGCTAGGCCATCTGGCCCTTTCTGTCAGTACGGTGGTGTTTCTTCCCAACAAGACCTTCCTCTTTCCGGTGCAGAAAGAGTGGAAGTGGAGGCTATAGTAATGACCTTAGTGATACCTGAGGAGCATGGATCTGACATTGAGTGATGATATGTAGTGGAGCTACAAGTGTTAGCTATTATAGGTACCATTCTCGTTAATGGTTTACCTGGTGGAGTTTTGCTTGTTGTGAGTGCTATGCACTTCATGTCTTTCAATACATGCGTTAATGGTTGACTTTTTGTATATAGTAGAAGGTGGATTTTCCTTTACAAGATTACCTTTTTGGGTCTGAGATACCCGTGAGATGCGTGTTTGTTCCCTTATTTCAGGGACCCGTGTATGGTTGTAGACTTCTTTGTCATGTCGTAGGTGCATGAGGAAGTCATTATGTGTATGGTTTGGATGAATAGATATCATGTGGTGTTAGCTTTTAATAGTAAGACTATTATAGTCTTTACTGAGTTGAGTTAAATAGAGGTCTTCTGAGGTTAAGACTTTTGAAGAGACGGGTTTGTCATCAGGATTGTACGAGCAGCGAGCTGATAGCACAGGGATGTGACGCCTTCTAGTTTTATACCATAAAGAAGCGAGATAGTCCAACAATTGAAGGTATTCCAGTTGTTTATGAGTTTATAGACGTGTTACTGAACCGTCTAGTTGCCACCTCAGCGGAGTGTGGATATTGTTATAGAGTTGAAGTATGATACAAGATTGAATGGGAAAGCCACACTATATGGTGCTTGTTGAGATATTGTACCGATAACTTGAAAAGTTTACTGAAACGGGTTTACCCTAGTGGGTTCCATGTTCCATATTGATGACCTGACGAGTTAACTTCAAGAAGCAATTGTGTTTTCGGGATTCCTTTATGCTCAAGATATCCCTAGTCATGGATGAGAGAGCAGCATGTGTATGAGATAGCATCCCATACCCGTTATGGACACTACAAGTTTGTAGTGATGTCATTTGGGTTGACGAATGTTTTAGTAGTTTTTATGGAGTTGATGAATAGTATCTTCATTGACTTCCTTGATTAGTTGGTGGTGGACTCCATGGATGACATGTCGGTATACTCTCATAGTAGAGAATAGTAGACCGATCGTCTGAGGACCGTTCTACAGATTTCGAGAGATAGAGGGTTGTATGCTACGCTCTCTAAGTGTAAGTTGAGATGCCAGTGGTAGCCTTTTTAGGCCATGTTGTCTCCACCAGTGGGATCATGGTTGACCTGGCGAGAATTAAGTATGTTGTAACATGAGAGATACTAATGAACATTAAGGAATACGTAGTTTTCTCGGCTCAGCCGATTGCTACCAATGCTTTGACGAAGGATTTTATATGATTATGTATTCATTTGCGAGTCTTTTGAGAAGACCACCATAACTACGTGATGAAAGCAGTGTGTCTATGTTCTGAAGAGTTGAGGAGGCATTTGACCTCTGCTTCCATTCTGTTGTAGTTAGAAGATTTTTGGGATCCCGTGATTTACGGTGATACATCCCAGCTAAGTTTGAGATGTGTATTACTACAAAGGAGTAGGGTTATTGATATGTGTGTTTACAACTGAGAACGTATGATGAGAACTACTCGACTCATGATTTAGAGTTAGTAGTGGTAGTTCAAGCCTTTAAATTTTGAAGACCGTACCGGTGTGATCTTCATGTCAGATTTCTATAGATTATAGAAATCTGAAGTATATTTTATGCAACAGGGGTTGAATAACCGCCAGTATTAAGAGCTTAAGTTGATCAAGACTTTGACTTGAAGATTTCATATCATTCAGAGAAGTTGAATGTTGTCGCCGATAACTTGAATGGAAAGACGCTCCAAGAGAAGATGATTGTGAGACTGATAGTTCAACCTCAGCTTCAAAGAGATCTAGCTTGGATAGAGTTGGACAATCAGTTCCTTGATAAGGATACCCATTTATACCTCAGAGGTTCTACCTGGTCTGTTGGATGAGGTCCAACAGAAGCAGGAGACCAGCCGGGCCTTAACAAGGTTTAGAGAAAGGATGTCTCGTACTGAGGCACCATAGTTCTCCATAGGAGTAGATGGACTAATGAAGAGTCATGACCGCTTTTGTGTTCCTGCTGATGCAGATGGAGACAGAATATTACGTATACCCATTGTACGCCTTTATTCAGTACATTCAGGTACGAGTAAGATGTACCACGAGATGAGACGATTATATTGTATGAAGCCGATATAACCAGATTTGTGATATAGTGTGTGACATGTCAGCAGGTCCAGATAGAGAATTTCCGATCTAGAGATAAGCCCCCACCCACTACCAGTGCAGTAATAGAATTTGGGAGGACATCTTTATGGACTTTGTTATGGGATTGTGACCCTGTAGAAGATTGATGTTATTTGGATTGTTGGTAACAGATTAAGGAAACCGGCACGTTTCATTTCTATCAGAAGGACGTGGCTAGTGAATGAATTGGTTGAGGAGTACACTAGATAAATAGTGAGACTCCATGGTATACCGAGAACGATCATTTCTGATCGAGATGGATGTTTTTACTTTGAGATTGTGGGCAGCAGATTCAGACTGCTTTGGGGACAAGTATGTACCTCATGACTACACTTCACCCCCTGACAAATGCTTAGTTAGAGAGGATCATCTAGATCTTAAAGATCTATTATAAGTTGTAAGTTGAATGGGAAACATGGAGGGTTATATTACCTTCCATTAATGAGTTTATTATATAACAATGAAGGACGTGCATCTTTTTGGGATGACCCTATGAGTCAATATATAGACATAGATGTCGTATATCCTTATGCTAGAAGTGATCTAGCAGTAGAGTGGAATAACACCTGACTAGACTCATGATTTTATAGTTCAAGTAACGTTGATTGAAGGAAGAATGCTGGATGTACAGAGTCACCAGATATTATATGTAGACAAGAGGCGTTAACCTCTAAAGTTCAAGCAAAAGTTCATGTCCGGCTGGAGGTATCTTAGCTGTGAGACGTTAGTTGTGTATTATGGAAAGGGGAACTGAGTTTCCAATATGTCGATTACTTGAGATCTTGATCAGTTTTGTGAAGGCAACATGATGTTTAGCTTTCACTCTGAAGTTGGTGGATGTTCACCCAGTGTTCCTGTGTCTCAACTGAGAAAGTATATACCAGGTTGGAAACACTTTGTGAGTTATAATGATCTAGTGGTTAAGTTGAACCACATCGTTGTTGAGCATCTGATTACATTCTTGGAATAAGATATGAAACGCTTGCATTTGAAAGACATGCCCATATTGAGGATATGATGGTCGAGATGAAGACCTGAAGAGGCTATGTGAGAGACTGAGGATAGAGTCCTGAGGAACTATCCAGAGTATATGTTAGGACATACCCATTTGTGGGAGCACGAGTAGGTCTTAGTGCTATCTTGATGAATGTTGTGCTTATGTGCTTATATGCCTTGATATGTTATTCTATGCTAGTTGTGATGTAATTTATGATCTTAGTAGATCTTGATGTGCTAGCGTGATGTATGCTATAGCTGGAGATGATTACTTCCTCCATGCTACCCGAGTATGATCATATTTATAGCTAGAGATGGTTCTTTCCTCCATGCTATTTGAGTGGGATTAGGATTCAGCTGGAGATGGTTCTTTCCTCCATGCTACCTTGATGGACATAGTTCAGTGGAGATGTGATTCCTCCATGCGATGTATATGTTTATGGGTTGGCTAGAGACGTATTTCCTCTATGCATGTGATATGTTTTGGCTAGAGATGTGCTTCCTCTATGCCTTGTGATGTGGTATGGCGAGAGACGTGATTCCTCTACGCCTTTGGGTAGCGTTATGACCCTGTTTCCTGGAGTGATGATTCCTCCATGTTTATACTTGAGGTTATAGATTATTATAGGTTGTGATCTTTAGAACGGAGATGTGATACCTCCGATAGAAAGAGTGAGAGTTATACCTCGGCGTATGGGTCCGAGAGAATTTGGGAATTGTTCAAGTTTCGGGACGAAACTTTTTTTTAGGGGTGTGTGATGTAATAGCTAGGATTTCCGAATTCTAATTAATGTTGATTAACTTAATCGTTGATAGTAATTGACATATAACTTGCGAAGATTTCCCAAGTGATGAGTATGAGTCTCACCGTTATGTTCCTCGCGTAATTTTGGACGTTTGGGGAAATTTTTACTTTTTCCCCCGGTAATTATTTTTACCCTCCGGTGTTATTTGGAGCATTTGGGAGCTCCAATTAATAAAAATGCAGTTGAGAGAAATGATCAGGACATCGGATATGTCTTAGATATGAAACAACATGGAGAGGCAAAACGGCCAAAAGAGTCGCTATTTCGTTTCTTAACGGCTAAGAAAGACGGCTTAGGAATACACGTTTTCCAAGGCAATTGTGTAATAATTATCCCTACAATATTTCAGATTTAATGTTCCAATCTCGAGAAGTTTGGAGAAAGAGGTCTGACCCCTTTGATGAATAGAGGTTGATATATCTCTTTATGCCTTTTTATAGGCCGTGTTGTCCCTCCAGTGTAGAGGTGATCGTGGTTGATTTTGTACGAGGTTGAGTTAAGTCCGTAGGACTTACTTAGCTACCATCCCTATATTGGGTGTTTGCATGAGTGGTGTGTGCTTTATATGTTTGCTATGATATCATGAGTTGTCGTTTTTATCGACCTATGTTCTATTGACTGCCCCACTGCGTGGCTGTGATAACCTTTCCCTTTCATCCCGCCGTGGAGTCTGGGAGGTTCTCTGATGTCGGGCCAGACTGGTTTACAGGAAGGGCGCAATCCACTCCCATAGGGTACACGGATTGTGTGACCGATACTCGTACAGCTGGACATTGTACTCAGAGGCGGGGATGTATCGGTCCTCGTGTCACATACTTTCATCTATCTATATATATACGGTTTTTGAGTGAATGGTTATTATATAAAGATAATAAATGGGTAAATGTGTGATAGCATGCTGATGTGTTTATCTTTCATGATTGTGCTTGTGCTTATGCATTACCTCATATATGTATGGTTAGCTAACGGTTTCATACCGTGTTGTAGATGTTTACAGGTTAGGCGCTACTGGGTGATCTGGCAGGGTGACAGGCCGAGGACTCTCGTACATTAGGTGGTTGGTTTGGGGTTGTTGTGTTTCCCCTCCTGCGTGAGGATGATCTTTTGTACCTCCTATGTGAGGATGTCGTTTTATATACTCGGCTATGTTGTTGTTTACTTTGGGTCGTACAGTTTATACTGTTTTATGTATTTGTTTTATATATGTCAGTGCCATGTTGTAAGGTCCAGTGAACTTGTTGTCAGGCTAGGGTCAGGATCCATTGTGAGATCCTAGCCCAATGTGACATCCCGAGTCCCGCGGATTCGGGGTGTTACACCAACAAGTATTACCTTTGTGACAAAGGTTACGCAGACAAGCCAGGATTTCTAGTTCTATATTCTAAGACAAGGTATCATTTGAATCAGTTTGATAATGAGCCGCCCAACAACAAGAAAGAAGCGTTCAACAGGGCACACTCGTCTCTTAGAAGTTGTATAGAGCGTTGCTTTGGAATCCTCAAAAAAAGATGGAAAATTGTAGATGCAATGCCGTGTTATCCGGACCACACACAGGTTGACATTCGTCTCGCTTGCTTCGCCCTCCACAACTTCATTCGCTTGTATTCTGGCTATGATGACTTGTCTGAAGAAGAAGAAGAAGAAGAAGAAGAAGAAGAAGAAGAAGAAGATCAAAACCCGATGGTAAACCAAGAAGGTGTAGAAGATGTGGGTATCAACATTGCAAGTGATAGAGGAATGAGGGATATTCGTGATCGTATTGCTACAACCATATGGAACTCGACAAGGAATACTTAGGAAGTTTATATTTATATTATTATGTCTTTGGTGTCCACGGTATTTTGTCAAACGTTGTTTTACGAAGTTTGAGAACCGTTAAGTTTCAGTTGTCATTTACATTAATCATGATCTTATTGCTATTATTTTCCTTCATTGATTCGCCCTCAAATTACTTGTTTAGTACATGATTATTTATAATTATGAAATATTGTTGTCGTTAAATCCTTAAGTTTACAACATTACGAAGTTTGGTGTCCTCTGCATTACTAAACTAAAAATGCTTACATGACTAGCAGTTTGTGAATATCAGTCAATACAATAACTGTAGGGGAGACCAACTCACACAACTAAAGAGAATAGAACAATCCCGCAAATAAACCCAAATACAAATGCATTTATTTTTTCAGACTTGATTTCGTTGTTGTCTCTCGCTTCAGTAAGTTCATGCTTTAATGATTGCACATGTATCTCAGCGTCCCTTTCTCGCATTCTTAATATCTGAACTTCGTACTGCAGCTCTTTTTTCTGTTCTCTTAAACATTCCACGTAGTCTCGTAAGTTAGGGGATGCGTTGCTATCATCAAGACAGTACATTAGCATCTCTTCTTCGGCGAGATCGTCCTTTATTCTCTTCTCATATCTCCAAAAGTAATATTCAGGATCTCCACTATCGCAACTTGAGTCGTCTGACATATTACTGCACCAAATGAAAATTTGATATGAATATTCAGAATGCCAATTGAGCTTGCAAATATTAAAGATTGGAAATAAAAGGAATGCAACAACCCTTAACAGATTGGAAATTAAAGGAATGCAGCAACCCTTAACTATTCCTCTAATCCATATGCACAAATGGTTTCTACAGAAATGGTTAATGCAACAACCTAATTCAGTAAGCAGCAAAATTTACTCAAAATACAGTTAACCTACTCTTCGATGTGCTTGACTCCAGTGTTCTAATTCCCAAATCTTAGGATTCACAAGCAACGAAGACATAATTTTTACTTACCCTATTCTTAGCATTCATGTTAATAAGCTACTAGTTTTCCAAATGATAATTGTCTAACTGCATTTTATTTTTATTAGGGAAAGAATTGATTAACAACCTATTTTTGACTACTTAAGTTTCCCAAATGAAAATTGCCTAACTGCGTGACAAAAGGAATGCAGCAACCCTTAACATATAAGGTGAATATCATATTAAAGAATAGCAATTTGTTTAAATAGGAGAAAATAATATATATACATGCAAATTATAAAGCCCATACACATGAAATCCAAATCTAAAGATGAGCTATGAATCAGTTGATTGGGTGCTGTAAATACTACAATCACTCAAAACTATTACCTTTTGTGCCTAGTTATAAACGGGTGGGGTGTTGTACAAATGACTTGCTGATATGGATATTTAGAATGCAATTCAGCTTGCAAATATTGATTGGAAATAAAAGGAATGCAACAACCCTTAACAGATAAAAGATTGGAAATAAAAGGAATGCAGCTGCAGTAGTTAAAAGACCAATCACTCAACCGAAATCAAAACCGAAATCAACAGATGGGGTGTTGTAAATACTACAATCACTCAACCCTTAACCAAGATTGCAAATTTCAGTAATTATCCAAACTCAAATTTTAAAAACAGTAACCCATTATGAATATGGTGTCATATTAATATACATATTGCAAATAAAACCGAAATCAAAACCGAAATCAAAATCACTAAAGGGCCTGCACAGAAATGAAGCATTCCAAGTTGATAGAGTGAAATCAAAACCGAAAGCAACCATTCCAAGTTCAGTTGCAGCAATTAAAAGGCCAAGAATTCATCTGTATGCTTCATGTACTATCTTATTATAACCTTGCCTTGTTTTTATCGCAATTCATTCAACATTTCTTTGTTTGAATCCAAATTCATAGATTATCAGATGTTCTAGTCAGTCGATTTTAGTATCTTCTACAACTAGATTAGAGTTTGACGGTGGAGAAGTATTTTGTATCTTCTACAACTAGATTATTCAAAACACAACAAAGTAAAAGATTGTCCTTTGGAAAATCGACCCTATTTGCTTGCCAACATTAGGGTTTGAGAGTGGAGAAGTATTTACTGGTAGAGAGAGCATCGATCGAAACTCAGGAGAAATGCTATCGAAGAATTGAACGAAGAGGGAATAGATAACAAACCTGTCGAATAAGACACTGACGCCGGAGTGAGAGTCCAAGGGAAGAGGGAGGCGAAACCGAAGACTGTCGAGAAGTTGTGCTCGTCGAAGAGTCGGCCCCAAAAATGGTGTCCAAGGTGAGAGAACGTTCAACTTATAGCTGGTGGGAAATGTTAATAAAGTGAACAGTAGGGACATTTATGTATTTTTGTTTGTAGATACACTCCTCCAGAAACAAAAACCCTTCTTTTTTTACGGTTCCAAAAACACTCAAGTAAAACCATAACACTAGTTTTATTTTACCAACCAAACACTCAGCAAAATATCAAACACTAATGTACACTAGTTTACACTAGTGTAAGTGTGCAGCAAAACACACACTATATCATTAAGCAAAAGATGTGGATCACTTCCCTATGGAAATATTCACAACACTCATGATATGTGCGTTCAATATATATATGACCATGCTAAGGGGAGTTGCGTTGATTATTATATAGCTCATATCATTATGAGAATTTCATGTCTCTTACACGGTGAATTGTTTACATGTGTGGCATGATAAGTTATATACATGATTATGTGTTGTTTAAGATCCCTTAAGAATAGCCTAAGGATCGTTAGCTAACGGTTTATGTCAAACTCTTTTTAGGTTATCTTAATGATATGAATACTACTAGGATGTCAGTTGCAGTTGGTGGTCAGCCGAGGTAGTGTCTGTCATTGGTAAGTTGGGGTTTTTTGTGTTTGTTAAATCGCATGTAATAGGTAGTATACACTACCACACAAGTGGCATTATAAGCTTTTTGATGATGCAAGTTAAAGACTGGTAGTGTGAAGTTTATGTTGTTTTTGTTATGTGGTTGCATACATAAAATGATTTTGGTAATGTTTTTGTAACTAATTAAATAGGTTGAATGTTTTGTAATTTTCTAGTGCTTCTTGTTGCAAGGTCCTACAAGTAAATTTGTTGTCAAGGTAACTATTGAACTCATTATGTGGTCTATAGCTTAGTGACGTCTTGAGTTATAAATGTAACACTCCGAATCCGCGGGACTCAGGATGCTACGGGCGGAGACCTCACAATGGGTCCCAACCCTTAGCATGATAACAATTTCACCGGATCTGTAACATGACACAAATAAAGGCCAAAACCAAAATACATTTTTATACAATATAATGAAACCCGAAAGCATACAAACGAAAGACTCCAGCGAAGATAAAACTCCAAAGGCCAAACGTCATACACACTACATACAATACACAATATACAATACACAAACATGACTCCAACCAAACCCCTCCTAAAATGTACGGAACCCCAGCTACCCACTCTTCCGGATCTCCCGGCCGCATTCCTAACCTGCTAGGCAACTATAACATCGGTATAAAACCGTTAGCTAGTATTCAAGGCATTAGAATCAAGGTGATGGCACATACACACGTAAGTCATCATAAACACACAACAAACTCCAAAGCACACAAGTCCGGTTTATTATCTTTTTATTAAGTCATTCCCGTTACTAATTCAACTTTTTTGTGACACGAGAATCTCCCGAAAATCGCCTCGGTCCCCACTTACTGGCAAGGAATGATACTGATTTATTTGACCGTCTACCCGCACGGGCTAGTCACCAAGAACCTCTTACCTCTCGCAAGAGATAGGATGTGATGTCACCGCCCCTTATCATACACTTAACCCAAATAATATAAAGGTCAGCGGTCCTATTTCCAATTTCGGTTATAATATAACATAAACAACACAGACCACCAAACACACATCAATGCTAATACAAAGAAAAGGAGCTATGTCCGGAGACTTACCTGTCTCAAATGCTCAACCTGAAAATATACCGCACTCCGCTTCCCACAGGGCGTTACTCTCCGTGTAACCAAATGAGGCACAAGATCAACATCTATCTCTCAAGCTAGAAGTCTTTAGACTTCTAGCATAAATGACCTTTACAAGGTCGTACACCTCGCATGCTAGGACAACTTGTTTCTAGTCTCAAAAATCTCCACGATCATAGACGCTAGGTTAGGATACTCACGTCCTAGTCTCCACAATCTCAAAGCTCATAACTACGCATGCCTGAATGTCAACATAAGCTCATTGTCTTACTAGAACCTACATCACAACTATGCTACGATACAACTCCTAAACTCGAAGATCATCCAAAGATCGTACCGAATATAACTCAATAAGGCTCATAAACCAACCACACAAACCTAAGGTTCAAGGCCACTACTTAACATTCACTCTAAGTTATGCTAGATTAAACCTAGCATGATATACTACCACTAAACATAACTAGAACGAGGAAGAAGGTACTCACGCGAGGTCGAAGGCGGAAGACGAACCACGGATGTCGAGAAGGATTTGTTGGCCTTTATCGGGCACTTCTGGACCTTAAAACGAAGCTAAAAAAATTTAGCTTATACGCTAAATTTGGGCATACTACATAATATATATATAAACTAGTAGAATAACCCCGTAATTGAAATCCGAGTTTAAAATCAACAAATACATTTTTAGGGCAAATATGAGCGATTTCAAAAACTTGGGTCATATTCCGTAATAAAACCTTGGACATTATTTGTAAATATACAAACAGGGGGCACTTTTGTAACTTCACAAAGTTGGGTCAATTCTGCAATTATAAATATGGGTGATTACTGCAATTATACTAAAACGGGGGGGGGGGGGGGGGGGCGATTTAATATTACACAAGGACTTTCTTCAACCTTTGAAACAGAGCCTAGCGGCGGTTGGGTTGTGTTGTGCTGGAGTTCCGGAAGGTTGGGAGAGGAGGAGCTTCTCCGGCTTCGTTCCTGGTGGCACAATGTGGAGGTGGTGTCTAGGGCTCGCCGTAGAGGAAGAGACAATGCAGAGGTGGTTCTTCCGGTTGTTGTGACAAGGTGAGATGCATGGTGAGGAGTCGAGATCTCCGGCGGTGGCAGACGAGGCAAGGTGAAGGGGAGCCGAGGCCCTCTCCAGCGGCGACGGCGACTGTAGGCACCTCTATGGGTGGTCGTTGCTAGTGAAGGGCGTTGTTGCTGTTGGGAGGCTCTCAAAAATTGCAACAGAGGAGGGGGAGCTGTGGTATTGCTTTGGGCTTGCAGAGGGGAGGTGATGAGCTTAAGGTGGTTGTTGGGGAAGGTTGGTGTTGTAGCGAGATCCGATCGGTGTTGTAGAGGAGAATGGTTGAAGGTGAGATATGAGCTGAGAGTTTGGAGGAGAGGTGTGAGAGAGTTGAGAGGCTAAGCTTGAACAGAGTGGAGATGGGTTACAGAACTTACAGAGACGTGAGGGAGTGAAGGTGATGCACCCTTGACTCCTATGTCCCAAGACGAGGAAGACGAGGCACTTCGGGTTCGCTCCGATGGACCGCTCACCCGTTCCCGTGCTAAAGCAATCGCTCAAGCTACCGGCGCCATGATTAGCCGTACCGTTGCTTTTCACGGACCCATTGGTTGCAAACCGTGTCTCTACGCCACTATGACTTGAAGCTTGTCAAGCCGGCACCGTTCCGGCGCATTTTCCGCATTTTCCGTAATTTAGCGTTTTGTAATAATAAGTCTTTTTATTTTCGGAATATTAATTTCCGGGACTTTATTTCCGGGTATTAATTTTCCGAATTTAAGATTAGACTTTTGGTTTCGGAATTTAATTCGGAAACTTAATTCCGAACTTAAATTCTCAACCTTTCATATTTTTAGGTGTTTCATTTCCGAAACATAAATTCCGACTCTATTTCCGTCATTTAATTTCCGACTCTTTGTATGGCCTTCATCTACTATATAAGGGGATG